>CM042987.1:3373300-13373300 GCA_023678885.1 Pogostemon cablin
GTACTAATTAGATTGCAAGTTGAATCGAGTACAATAAAACTTAAAAAAAAGGAAAAAAAAATAGAAGCATCCAATTGATATTTAAAAGCCATGAGATGAGATTTAATCTAAATCAGTATTGGATCCAACTAATAAAATTGAATTAATAAATACGTACGGTTAGAAAGTGATAATTTTTATAAAAATAAATAAATAAAAAGTAATAATATTTTATAACGAAAGTAATAACGTTTTACACGACACCTATCCAAATCATAAATAATTGTTTTATTAAGAAAAATCCTACTCGTGTTTATATAATAATAATAATAATAATAATAATAATAATAATTCTGTATAAATTTGTGCCTTATCGTGTTGTTGAGTTGATGGAGTAGCATATTACGGTCTAACAAACTCTTGAATGAAATAGATAACATTTGCGTTTTATGATTGAAGTCAAAAGTATTAAGTGGACGATCAAGATTAAAATTGATTTATTTTTAAATAAAGTAAAATTTAAAAAAATGAAAATAAAAGTAGAAGTTTAGGTTTATATATATATATTTAAATAATAATTATTTTTATTTAAGATATTATTATTTTATAGAGTTTATATCCTCTGCAGCTGGTACACACTGCATTGATATATGTATATATTTTTGTTTAATAGTGTATAAGTATATGTTTCTTAATATATATTTTAAATTCAGTTTTTCTTTAAACAAACTAACAAAAGAATTTTGCTAACAAATTGTATACTACATCCGTCTCCTTTCAAATGACACACTTTCTATTTTGGGTTGTCTCACAAAAGTTTGCACATTAAAAAAAAAAGCAAAAAGTAAATAACAATCACCCTTCCCCTACATTTTATTTAAAAAAAAAAATCATCTCTACCTAACATACTTTATCATTTATTTATTACAAAAAAATATAATTATACCCCTAAAAGTCATCACTTTCTTAATCTTCGTGCCAAAAAGAGGGGCGTAAACTTCTTCGCGACGGAGGGAATACATTTTTATTCATTAATATAGTATGTTTTTTATTTATAAATGTATAAGTTTCTGAAAGTGGATGCATATGATAATTTGCCTATTTTATACTCCTTCTGTCTGGTTATAAGGTGTCCGTTTATTTTTTGTACATGGATTAAGGAGTATTATTATACGTAAAGTGGATAGTTATATTAGAGGGAAGTTGTGGGTCATATTGTGTACTTTTTTACTAAATATGAGAAAAATATACATTTGAATCGGATACCAAAAATAATAAAATGTACACATTAAAAGCGGACCTAGGGAGTATTAAAAATATTAGTATTACTTTTTATTCATATAATATATTGTTCATGAAATTATTTATTTTATCACTT
Source organism: Pogostemon cablin (assembly GCA_023678885.1). NCBI lineage: Eukaryota > Viridiplantae > Streptophyta > Magnoliopsida > Lamiales > Lamiaceae > Pogostemon > Pogostemon cablin. The sequence continues at coordinate 3,374,658 of CM042987.1, forward strand.
ACACTTGAATATCATTTTCTATTAAAATATTATAATTTCTTAATTCTTATCCGAAAATTTTGAAACAATTACATACTTTACACTTAACTTGTGCACGTCATATTTTACTAAACATTGCTGTAATTTTAATTTTTAAGTATCTAATGTCAAACTATAAAAAGTTTCTATTTCAATAATATTATACTTAAATGATAAATCATATTATATTTTAATAAAAAATGATTAGAAATTTCCTAACTACATAGTTTATTACTATATACTATAATTAAGGATTAATTACTCATAAGTACACAATTTGTATCCTTAATTACTATTATATACATTGATTTAAAATATTAAAGTAAAATACAAAATATAACCCTAAATCTATACACTTTTAAACCACAAACCCTAAATTCCACCCACCGACGCCGCCGCAGACTGCCGGAAAACTGTAGCCAACGGCCGGCCTCTGAAAATTGCTGACGCCGCCGTCGGAGCTCCGTCGGCCGATCACTGAAGCACTGACGGCAGCCGGAAAAGTCGTTGGACCGCGTGCCGGCTTCGTCGGAGCACCGCCGGACCACCGCCGGACCACCACACTTTTTTGCTGCCCACACTTTTTTTAATGTACACATTTTGCTGCACACGAACTCTTGCTGCACACAACATTTATGCGCTGCACATTGTAAGGGTAATGTTAGAATATCACTATATATTTTTGTAGTTAGTAGTAATATTTTTGTATATTTTTATCTCATAGTAATTAAAGATTTTTTTTATGTACCTAGTACTAATTCTTCCCGTAATATTCTTAATTTAATTTACGACCTAAAGTGTCCTTTTTATAAATAAAAATAAGATAAAATAAAAAAAAATAAGTGTACCTTTTTTCTACCATAATATTTACAGCCAAACAAAGCCCAAGGGTAATACGGAGTCATAGTATGTTGCTCTTCTAGCAAGAAACATCAATATATATTCCAATTTAAAAGAACCCTCGATGACAAGAATTTTACCATATTTTCAATTCACATAGTTTTCCTATTATTATTGAATTTAATTTAATTTCATCTCCCATTCGCTTAGATCGAAACCCTAATTCTGATGGCTGCGGCGGCGACGATGGTGAGCTCCGCCGGAGGACTATTGGCGATGCTGAACGAGAGCCACCCGGCTCTTAAGCTACACGCGCTGTCCAATCTCAATGCCTTTGTCGACTACTTCTGGCCGGAGATCTCAACTTCTGTCCCGATTATGTATTCACTTTACATTCTCGTTCTTGTCGATTTGTGAATTACCGTTTTCCTTGCTTGATTTCGTTGTTTTTGGGTTTAGGGTTTTTCTAGTCCTCAATTGGGGGTTTTTGTGGTGGTGGCTTTTTGGGGGTTTTGTTTGAAGTCGGATTAATCTTGGTCTTTGAGTTGTTTTCTTGAGTTCTTATCAGCCTAGTGAGCGTATGGTTTTTGTAGTAATGATGCCTTTGAAGTTCTATTGTGTTTGGGGTTCTTGATCATCAACCTGGTGGAAGAAACTGAGTGCGGGTAGGGTTACGGTGAGAGTTTGCTCAGTTATGGATCTTGAATCTAGTGGGGCTTTTCTTCAAGTCAAAATTTAGAAGATGGGTACTGAAGAAAATAAAGATATAAGGTGTCGAAAATCCATTGGGGTACAGTATTAGGTTATTACCTAATTGAAAAATGTTTTCTTTGCATTGGGAGAGGAATTTAAAGTTAAATTTTAAATCTTTATCTTCTTGTATATGCGTTCCTGCCTAGGATGAAAATATTTAGTGGATGTTATGCATGTACGTATGTTTCTATTTGCAGCCTGCTTGACTTTACTAGAACAATTTCATATGTTTGTGTAGTTCCCAAAGGATTTTCACTATTCAGTTCAACGCAGCTTACTTGAGTTTTTATTGCCACTTGTTTTATGAATGCCTTGATAGACCTTTACATTCTGAATCCCTTATGTGGTTGCAAGTAGTTCCCTAATATCTGTAGTATTAATTTTTTTAGTTCAATTTTGCCTTGAAATTTCATTCAAGCAGTTTTGATTTCGTCAGTCTACTTGTTTGCTTTGACTATTTAACGGTACAATAATTTATTGCAGAGAAAGTTTATATGAAGATGAAGAGTTTGACCAGAGGCAACTGGCTGCCTTACTCGTTTCAAAGGTAATCTGTGTTTCATTTTCTTGTTTCAGAGTAATTAGTCTTATATGTTCAATTTTGTGTGTTTGGTTTTGGCTGAAAGTTTATCACCTGAATGCATAGTTATTTAGTCCACCAACAGTTGCCTTGTTAGCTTCTATTGTAAGTTAGTTACCTTCATGAATTTAACGTATTAGATTTGAACTATTTCCTTTTGCTAATGCATCTATGTGAAAGTTTTCCCCTTGTTACATAGATACAATGATTTTTGGGAGCTATTAGTACATTGTGAATGGTTGATGGCAATAATATGCATTTGCTCAAAACCAATTAATAAGCTAACAAGTATTGCATCATTTCTGTCCCATTCCCTTTTTTTTTTCTTTTTATATTGTTGGTTGATCTATACCGTTCTTAATATTTTCTGGAGTCAATCTTTTTTGAGTCTAAATCCCAAGTTTAATTAAACCTGCAATCAAAATAAACGTTATTTTTTCTATCAGTCTGCTTTAATTTCTTTTTTCTTCTTAAAAATATACCGTGGATTGTCTCATCAGGTTTTCTATTATCTGGGTGAACTGAATGACTCGCTATCATACGCACTGGGAGCTGGTCCTCAATTTGACGTGTCTGAGGATTCGGACTATGTCAGAACCCTACTTGGTAAGAGTTTATTTTTCTGCTGTCACTGCTTTGAAAATGTGTGACAATTGCTCCCATATCCCTTGATATTTTACCAAGATGAGAGTTGGTACACGATAAATAAATTCTACAAAATTTGAATTTGAGATATTTTCGGTGATTCCTATGTCTTGGAGATTTTAATTGTTTTCATTATCTTTTTGTGTTGCTCAGCTAAAGCAATTGATGAATATGCTGGTTTGAAGACTAAAGCAGCTGAGACAAATGATGAATCTGCAGTGGTCGACTCTAGACTAGAGGCTATTGTTGAGAGAATGCTTGATAAGTATGTGAAGTTATATATTCATGTTATCAAGCATATTTATGTGTTTCCTTTGGTTATTTTCCTAAGTCTTACCTTTTTTACAGATGTATTGCGGATGGAAAATACCAACAAGCTATAGGAATGGCTATTGAATGCAGACGTTTAGATAAGCTTGAGGAAGCAGTTGTAAGGAGTGATAATGTTCATGCTACTATTAATTATTGCATTGATATCTCTCATTCCTTTGTGAACAGAAGAGAATATCGACGCGAGGTAAACTCATTTTTCCCATTTTATAATCTTGCTTGGAAACTCTTTATATAAGGTTAATACAAAGCTCTTTACGATTTGTTATAGGAAACACTTATTGGAAGTTATTCTTTTTAGTGAAGCATGTTTGATTTGGCAATTCAAATAGTTAGCCATACCTATTTTTTCTTGTCATTCTGATCCTTTGATCTTCGACAGATTCTTCGTCTACTTGTCAAAGTATATCAACAACTACCATCCCCTGATTATTTGAGCATTTGCCAGCGCCTAATGTTTTTGGATGAGCCTGAAGGTGTTGCAAACATATTAGAGAAACTCTTACGATCAGAAAATGTAGATGATGCATTGTTGGCATTTCAAATAGCTTTTGATCTGGTGGAGAATGAATACCAAGCCTTCCTCTTGAAGGTAAGAGATCAGCTTCCCAGTGCCAAGAAGCCACTTCCTTTAGAGCCAAAACCGTCAGAGTCTGCTCAGCCAGATTCTACGCAAAGTGGAAATATTGCCATAACAGAGGATGTTCAAATGACGGAGGACGTGCCAGTGACTGATGGAACTGAGGCAGATAGTAGTGAAACAAGTTCTGACCCCCGCGAAGCTGTATATGCTGAAAGGTTGATTAAAGCAAGAGGAATTTTATCTGGAGAGACTTTTATACAGTTGACTCTGCAATTTTTATACAGTCATAACAAGTGAGCCAATATTTCTCCAACTTTGTTTCTTAGTATTGGATTTTGATTATAACTCAATTCACCACACCTTCTGAAATCAAGAGAGATTATGACTGTTGATTTCTTATCTGGTTTCAGATCAGATCTCCTCATTCTTAAGACCATAAAGCAGTCTGTTGAGATGAGAAACAGTGTTTGCCACAGTGCAACTATATATGCAAATGCTATTATGCATGCTGGAACAACTGTGGATACATTTCTTCGTGATAATCTGGTATATTGGCTGAGTTAATTTTGTTCACCTCGATTTTTGTTCATGGTTCTATGTCCTCTTTGCTGACATTATATTATATTTTTTCAGGACTGGCTGAGTAGGGCTACTAATTGGGCCAAGTTTAGTGCAACTGCAGGGCTTGGGGTTATCCATAGGGGCCATCTACAGCAAGGAAGATCACTAATGGCACCTTACTTGCCACAAGGTGGGGCTGGTAGTGGTGGCAGTCCATATTCTGAAGGTGGTGCGTTATATGCTCTTGGTTTGATCCATGCAAATCACGGGGAGGGCATCAAGCAATTTCTTCGAGATAGCTTGCGTAATACTAATGTTGAGGTCAGTGTTTTGACTTCAAGCAATGGTTTTCATATGTTTTGCGTGTTAACCAGAAGCTAAAATGCTGGGATGTAATAAATGTTTCAGGTTATTCAGCATGGTGCTTGCCTAGGTCTTGGTCTTGCAGCTTTAGGAACTGCTGATGATGATATCTTCGATGAGATAAAAAATGTTCTATACACAGACAGTGCGGTTGCTGGTGAAGCTGCTGGTATTAGTATGGGTTTATTGATGGTTGGAACTGGCAGCGACAAGGCTGGTGAAATGCTTGCTTATGCACATGAGACACAGCACGAGAAGATCATTAGGTATATCTGATTTTGCATCTGAGATTAGGGAAGATTATATTGACTTTTATTTTTGTTGACAGGGGTTTGGCATTGGGTATTGCACTTACTGTCTATGGAAGAGAAGAAGAAGCAGATACTCTTATTGAACAAATGACTAGGGATCAGGACCCAATATTGCGCTATGGTGGTATGTATGCTCTGGCGTTAGCATACCGGGGAACAGCAAACAATAAGGCTATACGTCAACTGCTGCACTTTGCAGTGTCAGATGTCAGTGATGATGTCAGAAGGACTGCTGTTCTTGCCCTGGGTTTTGTTTTGTATTCTGATCCTGAACAGGTTGGTGCCTTTTCTTTGGTATTTCTTTAGAGATTCAGATATTTCTTTACAGGATTATCTATTTCTATGTAACTTTGTTTATAATATCCATTATCTTTCTGTTTAAAACCTATTTCTCTCTATACAATTTACAAGGAGACTTGTGATTATCAGAACCTAAACTCATCTGTTGTGCATTTTGTTTGTACTATTAATGACAATTCAGAGATAGATAGAGTGCCTAGATTGGAGTGTGTTGTTCTCTAATACTGCTAATTTTGTTTTTATACTGTCTCCATATGCAGACTCCTCGAATTGTTTCACTGCTGTCTGAGTCCTACAACCCACATGTTCGGTATGGTGCCGCACTAGCAGTTGGAATTTCTTGTGCAGGTACTGGTCTTAGTGAGGCCATATCATTGCTGGAGCCTTTGACGTCGGATGTTGTTGACTTTGTTCGGCAAGGTGCTCTAATTGCAATGGCAATGGTGATGGTACAGACCAGTGAAGCCATTGATTCTCGTGTTGGTGCATTCAGGTATGCTTTGATTAATTTTATTTTTATATTTCACTTCACTTGTACTTAGTATATAGGTATCCCTCTGATTGTTTTCACTCCACCAACAGTTTTTTCAAAAAAAAGAAAAAAAGAAAAAGAAAAGCTCACCTTTTGTATATTCTCTTTAGGCGGCAATTGGAGAAAATAATTCTTGATAAACATGAAGACACAATGAGCAAGATGGGTGCAATTTTAGCTTCTGGAATCCTTGATGCTGGTGGGAGGAATGTGACTATAAAATTGCTTTCGAAGACAAAGCATGATAAAATTACAGCAGTTGTTGGTTTGGCAGTATTCAGTCAGTTTTGGTACTGGTACCCGCTTATATATTTTATTAGCCTGGCATTTTCACCGACGGCATTCATTGGCTTGAACTATGACCTGAAAGTACCCAAGTTTGATTTCGTATCACAAGCTAGGCCATCATTGTTTGAATACCCAAAGCCTACTAGTGTACCTACCACCACTTCAGCTGCTAAGTTACCTACAGCAGTTTTATCAACATCAGCTAGAGCCAAAGCAAGGGCTAGTAAAAAAGAAGCAGATAAAGCAAATGCTGAGAAGGCAGAGCCAAGTTCTGGGAAGGGTAAAACAAGTGACAAGGATATCGATCCCATGCATGTTAGTATTGCTTCTCATGTTTCTATATAATTATATTAATACTATGATATGTTTTTTGTGTAGTATTTTTCTTTTCCTTTATCCCTCTGGATTCGGATACTGAAAGCTTGGCTATCGCCTCCATGGTGTTTTTTTTTAATCCGTTTGTCTGGGGGTATTGGGTCATCTTGATAGTTTACTAATTTGTGGGATTATATGAAATTGCTGATTTTGAGTCTTCGTATGTCTCCTGTTGCCAGGTTGAAAGCGTTGCAGAGAAGAAGGCTGAACCGGAGCCTTCATCTGAAATCTTGACCAACCCTGCCAGAGTGGTTCCTGCCCAAGAAAAGTTCATTAAATTTTTTGAAGATGCTAGATACGTGCCTGTGAAATCATCACCCTCAGGATTTGTGCTGTTAAAAGATCTTTCCCCAAGTGAACCCGAGGTTTTAACTCTCACGGATGCGCTCTCATCCACAGCTCCGAACGCCAGCGCATCAGCCACTGGACAGCAGGGCTCAGCCTCAGCAATGGCGGTTGACGAGGAACCTGCTCCCCCTCAGTCGTTTGAATACACATCGTAGTTTAATTTCTTGGTAAATGTCCCTGTTCGTTTCCCGAGTTTCAACTGAGATAACTTGATAGTTTTCAAGTTGGGCCCAAAGTATCTATAATGACTCAGACTATCTTCTGCAAAGTCTTGGAAGTTGCATCCATTATCAAGTTGTGCTGGTGGGGTTGCTCTTTGTTCGACATGCTCCTCACTCTTGGCTATGATTATTTGCTGTGTTATATATACTCGTTCTTGGGTGGTGGGTGGGTGGGGGAGGGGTGTTTTTTATGAAGTTGGAGCAGAAAAGACTGAATTGCCATCCACAGAAATGGTAGCACGCATCGGAACTCCAAATGTATCAATTGGCTTTAATCTTATTTGGTGTAATTTTATGACTAAATTTTCTTTGCACAAGTGCTTTCTGTGGATTGACATAATTGATCATACTTCCTCTTGGATATTCAAATCCACTCTTCAATGATTATTCTTTGCTCTTTGAGCTATTTATGCCTCATGGATTAATTGTTTGTCAATTTAGCCACATGGTTATTTTAATGTGTTGGTTGTTAGTCATGGAGGTTTGGTCTTGACACAAACACAAGTGATCAACTGTTTTGTCGAGTGCATTTCATAGGTGTGGCAAGTTATAGATATACCATTTAATGTGACGTCTCTTGTGGAATACCGATGGAAGATTACCATCTATAGCTTTGCCAAATCCATCGTAACACATCAAGACAGTTTTTAAATAAAAGGGGGTGGTTAGTGGTGATGCGTCTCGGATTCTCTGTGTTATTTTGGTACATGATATGTAGGAGAGAGGAAACTATACTCTAATCCTGTGTTATTTTGGTACATGATATGTAGGAGAGAGGAAACTATACTCTAATCCTTAAAACTCTAGGGACAATAGTTGGATTTAATTCATTCTCTGTGTTATTTTGGTACATGAAATGTAGGAGAGAGGAAATTATACTCTAATCCTTAAAACTCTAGGGGTAATAGTTGAATTTAATTCTCCTCTTACATGTCAATCACCTAACGCGTGACACAGGAGATGATGCAGAAAAATGACGCAGAAGATCTGATGTGGTGGTGATGTGTGATTGCATATATTGCTAAAAGTAAGCTGAACAAGTGAATGACTAACAGTGAGATCAGATAATAATCAATGCAAATTTTCATCTCTCTCTCTCCACAAGAGAAGTGTGTGTGTGAATATATATGCTATGGTTGGGGAGAGATAAGAGGTAAGACATGTTTTGTAAATTAGGGGATAATTTGTTAAGGCTAATACCAACTATAACCTCCTTCCATGATCAAGTTAAGGATTATGATCTCATTTAATTTTCTTTATTGTAAGGGCACATTTGGTATTTTAAATGTGAATGAATAAAAGCCCACAAATTAATTAATTTTCACCCCCTTCTCTCTGCCACAGTTGGTGGTTTGATACATAGTACAAATTCATTTCCAAATATACATTCCCTAATTAATTACTTCTTGTCACCATATCATATGTCAACCCAATCATTGTTGTTCAATGTCTCACTTTTAATACTTGCTCCATATTATTAAATAATCTGTCTCCATTATTGCTCAATTCCATGACCCTTGCAGTTGAGACTTTGTCCAACATCATCAAATCACAATAAATTATTTGTACTCTTTGATTTACAAGCCTTTTCTGCTTACATTGCTCATAAAAAAAAATCATCAATATATATACACATAACACATATATACCTCCACCCCCATAGTTTTACTTTGTGTGGAAAGTTCAGACAAAACATTACATGGCCATTTCACTCTGTTGTTTCCCTGGACTTGATTCTTCTCTTGAAGGCTATTACATGCTAAATAATCCACCACCACCACCACCATTGTCTAATCTGTTCGGTTCGAATTCGCTAGTCGAGTTGGGCTTTGCAGATGCTTTGCAGTGTCCAGAGAAAGGTCCAAATGAGATCATATGTAATCAAGAAACAGAGTTGCAACAGAGGAGTGATGTCGAAAACGTCGAAAAGAAACTACTTGTAAGTGGAGCAAAGAGCAAGAGAAAGAGGGCAAGAAGTAAAAAGACAAGTGAACAAGTTGAGAGCCAAAGAATGACTCACATTGCTGTGGAGAGGAACAGAAGGAAGCAAATGAACCAACACCTCAACATCCTAAGTTCCCTCATGCCCAACTCCTATATCCAAAGGGTAACACAATCATGATCACATGTTTTTACAAATAAGATGTGAGTTTTGATGTTGTGTGGTTTTGGTAGGGTGATCAAGCTTCCATAATCGGTGGAGCCATCGAGTTTGTGAGGGAGCTTGAGCAACTCCTCGAGTGCCTCAAGTCTCAGAAAAGGCAACGGATCTTTGGAGACGAGCGTCTCAAATATCCGTTGCCAACCATCCCCACCACCACCATTCTGAACGACGATCAGATGGGGGTGGTGGGGTATGAAGATGGAACACAAGATGAAACATCGGAGAGAGAAACGTGCTTCGGAAATGTTCGAGTTAAGGTTATAGGTTTCGATGGCTCGATCAAGATTCTGTCAAGAAGAAAAGGTGGTATGCTGGTTCAAACCATTGCTGCACTCGAAGATCTAAAGCTTCATATTCTGCACACCGCAGTTACCACCATTGAACAAAGTGCTCTTTATTCTTTCAATTTCAAGGTAGTAATAACGATTCCATTTTTATGTGAAATATTACAGTTTTTTTTCTTACAACCTCATTGGTTCTGCAGATGAGTGGTGAAACAAGGTTGACAGCAGAAGAATTAGCAGATTCAGTTCAGCAAATATTGTGTTTCATTCAAACCAATAGTACAACCTCTGCAGATTCTTGAATCATCTGCAGAAAATTTCTTCTAATTAGTCCTTCATATAGTAGCTTTTTCTGCAAATTAATCAGCACTGCAGTAGTAACCAAATTGCTTGTACTATAGTGCTCTTCTCACTCTCAATTGGTGTTTCATTGGTGTTTTATACTATAAAAAAACTATACTCATAAATGACTATTAAACTCTTGGAATATATACTGTTAATCAGCAAAATAATCGTGACACGTGTTAATCATTTAAAAGATGGAACACAAGATAAAACGTCAAGTTGAAATAGGTGATCTGATGTCTCTCTCTCTCTATCATATTGATGCCTTCACTGTATGAGTGACAAATCAATTTGTGGGGGGTGTGAGACAAAATGTGGAGGAGTAGTGTCAAATCAAGAAACTTTTAGCAATAATTTAACAAGACAAGCTTGACAAGGTCAAAGCATCCACCCCACATTGAACTGCAAAATTGATGTCATGATCTGAGTTGACTTGTCAGAAATCAGACATCAAAACTTTTGGAACTACTCATGAATCAAGCTGCCATCACCATTCACCACACCTTAATTAGTGAGGTCCCTTTCATTATTAGTTTGTGGCTTGCATGAATGATGAGTTGGGCTAATGTTTGTTGGTGTTAGCCATTTTTACCAGATGCTACATCATCATGGACTTTATTTATCTTGGTGAAACTAGTACATTATTTTTAATTAAACTAATTAATATTTTTCAAGAGTATATTTGAGTCCTTATATATAAGATTTTGTGAAATCTTTCGTAGATAATCCACCTAAGAATTTAGTTATTTTATCCCTCTATCTCTATTAGTATATAGGCTGAGTTGTCTGTTTTTATATCAGGAATTGATAACCTCTATTCTAAATCCACAGTCCCCACACACTCCCATACTCTGCAAATTATTTACTCAAACTTGTAGAATTTATTGATACTCCCTCCGTCTCCTTGATAAGTGTACATTTTGCCATTTTGGTCCGTCCCAATACAAAGTGTCAATTTCCTTTTTTGGTTGATGTGACAACCACATTAATACTATTATACTCAATCCACTACATATGGACCCACACCTAACACAAATACAACTACCCACTCCACATTAAAATACTTCTCTCACCTCATTACACTTTAAAATATTACACTCCTTAATCCACATGCAAAAAGCAAACAGACACTTATCAAGGGGAGTATAACCTATTTATATATGTACATTGTTATAATTGACTGTTCGATTAATTTTGAAATCTTTATTTTATTGATTAGCACCTCGCAAACTTGTAGAATTTGTTTTGATATTATTATTATTATTATTATTATTATTATTATTATTATTATTATTTATTTATTTATTTATCCGTGTGTTATAGCAGCAAACCTACATAATTGGAACTCCAAATTCATAAGATATAATATATTTTATGTAAATAGTTGATATATTAACCTAAATAAGAACATCTTTTTATAATGGAGTATATTTTTTAAGGGAAAATGTGTCCTTTTGAATTAATGAGTATAATTTATTATTCTTTTAAGGAAAAATGTGTGTGTACATTTATAAAATATATTAAAAAATATGGCAACTTTTTCGGGACAGATCACAGACGGACTACCAAATAAAATTAGTTTACGGGCTTCAAGCCCAACTAAATACTGAAGGCCCAGATACATTTTGAAATCCTTAATTTAAAGCCCATATAATTAATTAAAGCCCAAATCGAGCCCTACCGAGTTTTCGAGTATAAATAACGAACACGGAGAAACCCCAGCAACCACCAGCACCATTTCTTACGCCTCTTGGAGCGAGAGTAGAGGAGAGAGAGAAGGAGAGATGGTTTCAGGTTCGGGGGAGTGCGAAAAGGAGGTGAAGACGGTTGATGCCAGGCACCACATGCTTGGCCGCTTGGCCTCCATTTTGGCCAAGGAGCTTTTGAATGGCAAGAAAGTAGTGGTGGTTCGATGCGAGGAAATCTGCCTTTCTGGTGGGCTCGTGCGCCAGAAGATGAAATATCTGAGGTTCCTTCGCAAGAGGATGAACACAAAGCCTTCTCATGGACCCATTCATTTCCGTGCTCCTTCCAAGATTCTCTGGAGAACTATTCGTGGGTATGATTTTTCTCTTTCTTTTCTTTGTTTCGTTATGGTGATGTTTACTAGGGTTTTCTCAGTTGTAGATTAATGGTTTGTTGCTGGGTATTTCAGTAATTGTACAGTAGAGTAGAACAAAAATCTGTTTATAAATATTATGATGTTTTGTTTGATGCTATTTTTCTATAGTTAATTGTGATAAGAGTTATGCCATTTTTTGGGCTTAAATAATTGATTTGATGTAGTTTTGAATAATTAATCTAGGGCTTGTATCAATTGTTCCTCCAGTGGTAGAGTCTCTTATAATTGGGGGTTTTTGAATTTTTTGTTGTTGTAGTTTTGATGATGCAGTGGATATATTGAGTATGCTGATTTCTTGAGTTTGACGCTGATTTAAAAGTTCGGGATTTGATTTTTTATGTTTGATGATGTAATTTTGCTTTATCGATGGATGCCTTGGTTGATTAATTTAACATTTTTTATATACTATCCAAAATGCGCTTGGGATCCACATCTTTATGTGGCTTACAAATTTTGCTCTCTGAAATTCAAGAAAAATAATTGTACTTATCAGAATCATTTTATTGAATACCTAGTAATGATCAATGACATTGCTGTTTGTATGATCTTTGATAATATCCTATGTATCTGTTCCTATATATTTTAAGTGGCGCCCTTACACCAATTTATTATTTTTTACTGCTATGTATTCTTGAATTGTTATTGTATTCTCATGTTATGATCATCTTCATTTATCTTTGTATAATGTCTTCAACATGATTACCAGGTGTTTAAGGTTGCCATTTCAATCCTAATTATAGAAATTAATTGTTTTAAGTTGCGTCAGTTGGCAACTTATGCAACTTATGCAGATGTTTGTGTATATTGTTTATGGTTCTTGAAGCGATTATCGTGGTTGCAGGATGATCCCTCACAAGACTAAGCGAGGAGAAGCAGCACTTGCTCGACTAAAGGCGTATGAGGGTTGTCCACCACCATATGACAAAGTCAAGAAGATGGTCATCCCCGATGCCCTCAAGTGAGTTTATTCCTTAACTTTGTTTGATAATTCATTATTGGTGTTGCTGCTCTATCTTGACCTCATTGTTTGTTATTTTGATGGTTAGGGTATTGAGGCTCCAAGCTGGACACAAATACTGTTTGCTGGGCCGACTCTCATCTGAAGTCGGATGGAACCACTACGACACTATCCGGGTAACTTATTTACTCAACACGGGACATAATCTCATTATTGTGTTTGACTGGTTTTTCATTTACACTTTTTTATCATTTTCTTCACTTGAATCACAAGTTTTCCATTACTGTGATTGATATCTAAATTAACTTAGCACAATCATCCTTCCTCGAGGCAACTCTTGTTGTGTAATGGAGGTTTTGATATAATTGAACAATAATACATGTTAAATCAACAATGTTGCATTCCGCAATTTGTAGGAGCTTGAGAAGAAGAGGAAGGAAAGAGCTCAGGCAACTTATGAGAGGAAGAAGCAATTGACGAAGCTTAGAGTCAAAGCAGAGAAGGTTGCTGAGGAGAAGCTTGGTTCACAACTCGACATTATTTCCAGTATTAAGTACTAATTCCAGTATTAAGTACTAAATTATCATACTTATTGAGTGACAATTTTGTTTAAGAATGGTGTATTTTGGATTAGGTTCTGTTAAATCGTGTTTGTGCTTGACAATTGTTGGAATTATCTTCCGTTTTTCGCAGTTGATTAAGATAATGTCGTGCTTCTGTTCTTGCCTTGTTCTCTTTTTTTGCAACGTACTGTTTTGTTATAATTCTTATTTAACTTGTTTGTATAGTGGCACTTTCCATCTACGTAGAGAGTGACTAGTAATAAGGATGTTATTATTATACGTGTTTCCTTCTAACAATGAAAGCAGTCTATTTATATAGATTTCTTGAAAAAGTTGTCTTAATTTGTAATCCACTGAAAGGTTTTGATTTGATTTATTGATCAAGTTTCATATAAAGTTAGTCAAATGATGGTGCTCTGATGTGCATCAATGCATTTAGTTCATATGAAATGCAATATTTCATGGGCTTTATACTAAAAATAAGGGGATTTACGCAGGTCCTGAATTGACTAGAACTAATTGGGGGTTTAAAATTGTACATTCTAATATAATTTTAATAAATTAAACATTCTCTAAACATCATCATATTTTACTAATACTGGCCATATCTCAACATAATACATCAATATTGTCTGTTCACATTTTGCATCATATACAATTAATATATGATGCCATTTATGATTTAACTTTGCATCCTTTAACCTATTTGTTTTATTTACATTTAATAATGATTTAGTGTAAAGTGATTACTTAACAAAATATTAGGAGTAATTAAAATGAAATACTCTCTTATGAGACGGGTTTTGTGAGACGCGTCGATTACATAAAGTATGTCAATAATATCAAATTATAATACATTAAAATTATATTTTAATGTATAATACAAAAATATATTTTAACAACTATTAAATGAAGTATATTTATTTAAATAATAGATATACTTTCACATGTAAGCAACGTTCTCACATGAGATTTTGTCAACTAAAATTGTTTATTATTATGGTGAAAAAGAAAAAACTTTTCACAAGTAGAAAATAGCAAAATAAAAATACTCCCTCCGTCCTATTGAAACGTACGCATTTTTCTATTTTGGTCCGTTCCAATACAAAGTATGCATTTCCTTTTTTGGTAAAGATGACCCACACATATTAATTATTTCTCTCTTTATTGGCCCACATGTCATACTAATACACTTACCCACTTTACATTAATATATTATTTCTCTCACCACACCACACATTAAAATATTATGTTCCTAAATCAACGTGCAAAAAGCAAACATGTATATTGTAACGGGGGAGGGAGTAATAAAAAAACATGTTACAAACTATTACCGACGCTTAACACATGTTTTGAAATTAATACCCTAAAAAGTAGTCTATAAATTCTTAGATGGTCGGTGCAATATAAAATAACCCTAACTTGGGATGTCAAATTTAATTTCAAACAATTTACAATTATGTCATGTTTGTTTCGAATTTAAAAGATTATTTTCAATTTTAAAAATCGGTTTTTATTTTTCAAAAAATTACTGATAAATACAAAATTATATTTTATTTTTCTCATAATACCTTTACCTATCCGTACATTAGTGTGCATTGTTAAAATAGAAACAAAAATACGTTATTTATATGAATGTATATTAGTGTACATTCTATTGAGAAAAAAACTGAAAATACGCGATTAAATTGAAGAAGCCTACTAATGAACCCTACTAATGTATATTAGTGAGCATTCTTGAGAGAGAAATAAAAATACGTGATTAAATTGAAAAACCATCCATTTATATCAGCGTGCATCTTTAAGAGAGAAACGGAAGATCCACTATTGAAACTATTGTTAAGTACATTAGTGTGCATTCTTAGAGAAAAACAGAAAATAAACAATTAAATTGAAGAACGGTACATTAGTGTGCATCTCTGAAGATGCCTATGAATATACAGTAGTGTGCATCTTTGAGAAATAAACGCGATCAATTAAATTAAAAATAAAGTTGTTATAATTATCTTTAAATATCTCCTTAAATCTTTCACTTTTTATTTGTTTTAGTGTAAATTAATATTTAATAAAACTAGTTTGAAGTGAAAACGTATAAATATAAATAGACGCTTAAATCAATATATTTATTAGTAATTAGCAATGATTTCATAACCGGACCGGCTGGTTCAACCGGGAACCGAAGCCGGCACGGGTCCGGAATGACTAAATAACCATTTTTTTAATTGAACCGGACAAAATCGGACAAAACCGGATTGAACCGACCAAAACCGGTAAACCGGTAAGATCGGATGAACCGGTAATCGGCCAGTTATGTTGCCAAATTCACCTCATATCCAAATCTCAACATCTCATCAGAAATCTAATATACAATTTGCTACAGAAGGAGAAATATTAAAAAATAGAATTAAGAAAAGAAACATACAAACTTACATAACTCAAACAATTTGTTTGCATATGATTAGAACTCACAAAAATCTAATAAATTGAAGAACAAAATGAAAAGCCCTCTTCCCCCGTTGAAGAAAACAATGAAAAGCCCTCTTCTCCACTAGCCGGAGGAATACGCCACTGCCTCCATAAATGATCTCCGTTGAAATTTTCTAAACTAAAATCCACGCTAATTTGATATCCAGATTGAAGAAAAATTCAAAAGAAAGAAAAGCAGAAATTACGAAATATGTAAAAAGCAGAAACTACGAAATGTGTAAGAGAGAAGGGAGACGGCGCTGAGAGAAGCAGTAACCTAAATCTGCTTTTGAGTTTTGATGGATTGACCGCATACCATTTGAAATTTAATTTAATATGATTGATTAAGTGGGCTTTATCTAACTTGAGGTGGGAAGTGGGCTATATGCATTCTATTCATATTATCGATTATATAATTTATGTTAATCGATTCAAGTCAAAAAAAAGTCCAATTGTCAAGCGGGTACAAATTTCTCTATTCTAATTCTTATTTTTAGTACATAGTTTACAACATATGTCTATATAATACCATAATTTAAATGTTAGTAGGTTCCAAAATGTAGGAAAAAAAAGGAAAATATTATAAAAACAAAAGTTAAAATATTAATAAATAAAATAAAAAATCGGAAAAAATTAAAATAATTTAAAGAACTGGTTCAATCTATTTTTAAGGACCTGTTCAACATGGGTGTCAACATAAAATTTATTTGTATATTTATTTTTTTGGTTTCAAAGCGGTGAACTCTGCTTCCTAGTTCGACCCACTGGTCCATATGTCTAAAAAAATAGTACTACATCTGTCTCAAAATTGATTGCACACTTTTCACATTTATCCGTCCAAAAATAGGTTGCACCTTCCAAAAAAGGAAATATCACATCAATCCTCACCCTAAAAGTTCATCTTAATTACAACTTTACCATACTCACCTAACACACATAACCTACTTTATAATTTATTTATTACCTAAAAATACCACAATACCCCTAAAAAGTCAATATTTCTTAAACTCCGTATCTACAGTAACAGTGCAATCAATTTTGGGACGGAGGGAGTATATACGTATTTGGTGAAACCGTGTTTAAGAAAAAAAACTTTTTATCGTAAAAATGTAAGATAGAAAATGAGTATTTTAGGTGATGATGAAAGAGTGTTTAAGAAAAATAATTTTTGGGTCACTTACTATTGGATACATCAAATAATAAGTAATTGTTATAAATTACATGATTCAAAGCACTAATACTCAAAACTACACAATTATAATTCTAATACCATAAATACCCTTATGTATTTGCACAATTTGTTCGCACAAATTTGGTTTGCACAATTTTGTTTTGCACAATTTGTTTGCACCAATTTATTTTTGTATGTTTTGTGTTTAAAAGTGTATGAGATTATAAGGTTATATTTGGTATTTTACTTTAATATTTTGTATGTGAGAGTAATTATTTGAATTCATTATATCTTATACTAGTAATTTAGGGTAAAAATGTGTACCTATTAGTGATTTCTCATAATTTTTTATCCTAAAAAATGAGTATTTTAGGTGATTGAATAAATATTAATTATACTGTGCACCGGGTGCACCGTAAGATATGGTTCACTTACTTTAAAAAACGTATATAAATATAAACAAAAACATACTTATACAATTATGAATAAAAATGTATACAATTTAATTGTTAGCTTTTTTAATGAAAAATTGAGTGTAAAAAATAGTACTCCCTGCGTCCCATCGAAAGAGTCTCTTTTTTCCATTTTGGTCATCCCATCCCAAAGAGTTCACTTTCCTTTTTTACACACATGAGACCCACACAAACCCACTAATACAATTAAAATATGGGACTCACACTCCCACTAATACAACTACCCACTACACATTAAAATAATCCTTAATCTACATGCAAAAAAGTAAATACTACCCTTAGTGTGGGACGGATGGAGTATACAATTATTAAAAAACATGCATACACTATTAAATAAAAAGTTATACATACTATATGAATGCTAGTTTTTAAATGAAAAACTTAGTGTGAAAAAAGTATACAAATATTAAGAAACACGTATACAAAATAAAATACTCCTTCCGTCCCATTGATACGTCTCCACTTTTCCATTTTGGTCCGTCCCATTATAAAGTATCAATTTCCTTTTTTAGACTGGTGTGATCACACATGGCCCCACACTCAACACTAATACAACTACCCACTACACTTTAAAATATTATTTCTTTCACCTCAAAATACAATAAATTATTATACTCCTTAATTCACGTACAAAAAGAAAAAGGTTATGTTTCAAGGGAATGAAGGGAGTAACTTGTATAAAAATAGAATAAAAAATTATACACATATGGGTGCAACTAATATCTAACTCTTTAGAAAATATCAGATTAAAAAGTACTCCTATATGAATTTTTTGGGACAGATCACAGACGGACTACTGAATAAAATTAGTTTACGGGCTTCAAGCCCAACTAAATACTGAAGGCCCAGATACATTTTGAAATCCTTAATTTAAAGCCCATATAATTAATTAAAGCCCAAATCGAGCCCTACCGAGTTTTCGAGTATAAATAACGAACACGGAGAAACCCCAGCAACCACCAGCACCATTTCTTACGCCTCTTGGAGCGAGAGTAGAGGAGAGAGAGAAGGAGAGATGGTTTCAGGTTCGGGGGAGTGCGAAAAGGAGGTGAAGACGGTTGATGCCAGGCACCACATGCTTGGCCGCTTGGCCTCCATTTTGGCCAAGGAGCTTTTGAATGGCAAGAAAGTAGTGGTGGTTCGATGCGAGGAAATCTGCCTTTCTGGTGGGCTCGTGCGCCAGAAGATGAAATATCTGAGGTTCCTTCGCAAGAGGATGAACACCAAGCCTTCTCATGGACCCATTCATTTCCGAGCTCCTTCCAAGATTCTCTGGAGAACTATTCGTGGGTATGATTTTTCCCTTTATTTTTTGTGTTTCGTTACTATGATGTTTACTAGGGTTTTCATCAGTTGTAGATTAATGTTTTGTTGCTGGGTATTTTCAGTAATTATACAGTTGAGTAGAACTAAAATCTGTTTTTAAATATTATGATGTTTTATTTGATGCAAAAATTTTTATAGTTAACTGTGATAGGACTAATGCCATTTCGTATGATTGATCTGATGTAGTTTTGAAGAATTAATCTAGGGCTTGTATCAATTGTTTCTCTCCATTGGTAGTGTCTTTTATAATTGGGGTTGTTGAATTTTTTGTTGTTGTAGTTGTGATGATGTAGTGGATAGATTGAATATGCTAATTTCTTGAGATTGACGCTGATGTAAAAGTTCGAGATTTGATTTTTTATGTAATTTTGCTTTGTACACTGCGTATTATCACTGGATGCCTTTGTTGAGTAATTTAACATTTATTTGTAATATCCAAAATGCTCATGGTATCCACATCTTTATGTACATCACACATTTTACTCTCTGAAAATGATCAATGACATTGCTGTATGTATGATCTTTGATAATATTCTATGTACCTGTTCCAATATATTTGAAGTGGTGCCCTTACATCAAGTTATTATTTTTTCCTGCTATGTATTCTTGAATTGTTATTGTATTCTATGTAAATACCTTCGTCCCTCCTTGTACAATTCTAGTTATGATCAACTTCATTTATGTTTGTATAATGTCTTCAACATGATTACCAGGTGTTTAAGGTTGCCATTTCATCCTAATTATAGAAATTGGTTGTTTTAAGTTGCCTCAGTTGGCAACTTATGCAGTTGGTGTTTGTGTATATTGTTTATGGTTCTTGAAATGATTGAGTGTGATTGTCTTTGCAGGATGATCCCTCACAAGACTAAGCGAGGAGAAGCAGCACTTGCTCGCCTGAAGACGTATGAGGGTTGTCCACCACCATATGACAAAGTCAAGAAGATGGTTATCCCTGATGCTCTAAAGTGAGTTTATTCCTTTACTTAATTTGATAATTCATTATTGGTGTTGCTGCTCTATCTTGACCTTATTATTTGTTATTTTGATGGTTAGGGTATTGAGGCTCCAAGCTGGACACAAATACTGTTTGCTGGGCAGACTCTCATCTGAAGTTGGGTGGAACCACTACGACACTATCAGGGTAACTTATTTACTCAACAAGGGACATAATCTCATTATTGTGTTTGACTTGTTTTTCATTTAACTTTTTTTATCGTTTTCTTCACTTGAATCCCAAGTTTTCCATTACTGTGATTGATATCCAAATTAATTTGGCACAATCTTCCTCTCTTGTTGTGTAATGGAGCACTTGATAGAATTGATCAATAATCACATGTTAAATCAACCGTGTTGCATTTCACGTTTCGTAGGAGCTGGAGAAGAAGAGAAAGGAAAGAGCTCAGGCAAATTATGAGAAAAAGAAGCAGTTGACGAAGCTTAGAGTCAAAGCAGAGAAGGTTGCTGAGGAGAAGCTTGGTTCACAGCTCGACATTATTTCCAGATTTAAGTACTAAATTATCACAATTTTGTTTAAGAATGGTATCTTTTGGATTAGATTCTGTTAAATCATGGTTGTGTTTGACAATTGTTGGAATTATATTCTGTTTTTTGCAATTGATTAAGACAATATCGTGTTTTTATCCTTACCTTAGTCTCTTTTTTTGCAACATACTGTTTTGTCATGCAACTTGTTTCACTTGTATGTTTGGTAGCACTTCCTATCTACCTAGAGAGTGACTAGTAATACGGATGTGATTATTATAAGCGTTTACTTCTAACAACGAAAGCAGTCGGTTTATATTGTTTTCTTGGAAATATTTGAAAATTAGGGAGATTAGGTTGTCTTAATTTGTAATCCACTGAAAGGTCTTGATTTGATTTATGGATAATATTTCATGTAAATTTAGTCAACACAGGGTGCATCAATGCATTTAAAAAATGGTGCATCAATGCATTTAGTTCATATGATCAATGCATATAAGCAAAGGCCCTAATGTACTGTATGACTCAAAGGGTAGGTGGATAGTATCTAAAGTTTAGAGAGTTATATCTTTTATTTCTTACGTTGGGAATTAATTATAATATATTTTGTGGACATATCAAGGAAAGAATGTATTGGAAGTGATGAAATGATTAATGTAATAAATATTAAAGTTAATTTAAAGAGCCAAATTTTTTTTTGTTATTTTAAAGAGAGTATTGGAGGTGAATTTTTATATTTAACTCTTTAAATTTTAACTTTTTTATTTTAAAGTGCCTTTAAGAGATGCTCTCAAAATAACTCATGAAATTAATTAATAATGAAAGTATTTTTTATGAACATTTCTTATTTATGACATTTTAAAGTTTTATTAACACGCTAATAATTTTAATGAATCAAACATTATCTAAATATCATCATTTTTTACTAATATTGGCGACATGTCATCATAATAACATCAATATTGTGTCTTTTACATTTTGCAGCATACAATTAATATATGATGCATTAACTTAGCATTCTTTCGACACTTCCACCTATTTCTTTTTTTTACATTTAATTTAATGATTTATGGTACATATAAAAGTTTTAAATTGATTACTAGAATATTAACTAAAATGGTTTATTATTATGTTGAAAAAAAAAACTTTCACAAGACGAAAATTACAAAATAAAAAATAAGAGCAAAAAAGCACATCACAAATTATGACGTGTATGAGATGCGCCATGTACGTTTTGAAAATTAATATCCTAATAAGTAGTCTATAATTAAACTTTAAGTGCATCGGTGTAGCTGGTGCAATATAAAATAACCCATTCCATGTCTTGAAAACTAATAGTCCTAATAATCTATAAACTTTAAGTGTACCGATGTAAAGTAGTAATCTATAAATTCTAGGTGCATGGGTGTAGCCACAATAGAAAATAACCCTTATATCAGATTTAATTTCAAACAATTATGCCATGTTTGTTTCTGATTTAAAAGTTTATTTCACTTTTAAAAATCGGTTTTTATTTTTCAAAATATATGCCTTCGTTTTTAAATCTATATATAAACTTATAAATTTTATTAATTTCTTACCCACCTAATTTTTATGAATTATTTTTTTCAAATATTAATATTTTATCTATCTCCTTTTTCCTCCTTAACATAAATTAATATACTTTTACAAATCATATTTTTATGATTTTTTTTTCAAATATTAATATTTTATCTATCTCCTTTTTCCTCTTTAACATCCATTAATATACTCTTACAAATCATACTTAGATGTACATGTGACACCATACACTTAATGATTTAAACCACTAGATCATAACATGTTTATTTTTGATAGTTGATTTTACTTTTATTTTCCGAATACCGTTCCTGCCAGTAAATCCCCTAATAATTAAAAAAAAAAAAACGAAATCTAAAATTTGCAATGTATTTAGGCTTCCTTTTTTATTTTCTGTTTACGTTTCTAACCGATAATTAATAGATATATAATCAATCTTTAACATACTTTTTTCCTATGAACTCTCACACGTTTTTTTTTTCTTTCCTTCAATAATCAAATCTACAAAATAATTGGCAGTTTTAATGATCTTATTCATATTTTTTGTTTAATTTTTTTATTCTACTTTTATAAATCTATATGCATGATGAGGTATTTGTGTTTGTATTTCTTTTTTATCTTAATTTTAATTCTCTATACATTATTATTATTGACATATTTGAATATATAAAAGTAATTTATATTTATAATTATAACTTAGTAATTATTTTATTTAAAATTGTTAATATAAAATATTCTATTTTTAAAGGTATTTAAATTTTTTTATAAATTTTAATTAAATAATCGCAGTCATAAGATTTATCCATATTTTTCTGCAAGTTACGGAGATTAACGATCTTTTAAATATTTGAATGAATTTAGAATGAAAAATTTAAATAAAAAACTTGCACTTATCATGTAAGCCAAATTCTGCACCGGTGTCCAGTGCACTGGAGAATTACCACACTTTTACACATATTAACATAGAGTGAGGCTTGCGTGTGCCCGGCGTGGGAACACATTCCGTGCGCCTTTAAAAATTTAATATTATGAGTAAGGGTACATTACTTTGATTTAAAGGATATACATTTTAATTAATAAAAGGTACATCATTTTGTTCTAAAGGGTATATACTTTTCATTAATATTTTTTTTCTTTAGAAAATAAAGGGTACACATTTTTATACTAAAGGGTACACAATTTAACACAAAATTCTAAAGGTGCACGGAGTGTTGTTCATGTGCCCAGATACACACAATAATTTTCTTTAGAAAATAAAGGGTACACATGCCTATACTAAAGGATATACAATTTAACACAAATTTCTAAAAGCGCACGGAATGTAAAGGATATACAATTTAACACAAATTTCTAAAAGCGCACGGAATGTGTTCTGTGTGCCCGGGTGCACAAGAGCTTTTGCTATTAACATAAGTATTTCTTACCTAATTAAAATCTACTATATAAAATACAAAATAAAAATATATTATTATTTACTGATTTTCAAAAATCAAATAAAACCGAAATAGCTTATATATTATGCATACATTTTTGTTCTTATATCTTCAATCTTGTGTGCCCAAACTTATTAAGTATTACCTAAATTTAGAAAGAGTAAGATTTTTGTGCGGGGATACCGTGTGTTCCGAGACACAGTAGTTTTTATTATTTAGAAATTGACTTTTTAAAATATATTACGAGAGGTAAATTTTTTTTTTATATGGGCAAAAACTTGTGTGTCTCCGAAGACACACCATGTTCACATGGGCCCATGGAGCACGGTATATCCCCAAGTGCACAACATACCAACTCTTTTACTCCATGTGATACGCATGAAGAGTTTAAAAAAAATTCTTGCCGTGTTTTTACATTAAGTTATTAATAATGTGTATTCTCTTTATTTAAGGGCTACTTGAGAGAAAGAAAGGTACAAAGAAAAATCAAACTAATTCAATTTGTCCAACGATTAAGTAGCTATTTTTGTGAAATATGTCTCACAATTTGGTATGTTAACTATTTAAAGAAATAAAAAATAATTCATATTTTTTTATTTCAATCAATTTGTAATATGCACTTGATTTTGCAGTCGTTTAAATGGACTAAATTGTCAAAATATCGTCAGCATTTTGATTTAGACGTAAAAGATCATAATTATTGTGAATTAAAAGAATGTGAAATATATCTCCACAATTTGGTATGTTAACTATTTAAAGAAATAAAAATAATTCATATTATTACATTTCAATCCATTTGTAATGTACAACTTGATTTGCAGTAGTTAAAATGTACTAAAATATCAAAATATCGTCACGATTTTGATTTAGACGTAAAAGATGCATAATTATTGTGTATTAGAAGAAAGAAATAATTGTTGATGATAAAATAGAGAAGATTGATGTTTGGCATGAAAAAGGGAAGTCCTCATGGGAGAAGAAAATAAACCTCATTAATTTCCACAATTTACTCTAAAATGTTGCAACATTAAATAAAGAATTTAGTATTTAATGCCCATTCTTTTTCCTTTTATTCGTGCACTCAATCTCAACCCCACGAGAATTTTACGTTTTAATTATTTTTAATTTAATTTTTAATTTCGATTTTCTAATATTTATTTTTGAGTAATATCTGATCTTCATTTCAAAATTTTTTTTTAATATGAAAGCAAAATATATTATGAATTCTTCTCAGAAAAGTATGAATGATTTAATTTCTTGGAGATAACACTTCAATAACCTAATTTATTGATGCTTAAAGTTGTTTTAACGTTGAATAATATTTATTCACAATTAATGTAGGTAGAAAATAAGTCTATTATCCTTTTGGTTTAATTTAATTTTTATATACTGAATAAATTGATCAATGATGTCTAATTTTTTTTTTATAATTAAATATAGATATATGTGAGATAGATTGTGAACGAATTTGATCCGCTATTAAAATATAATTACTATAATGTAAAATATATAATATATACTAATTGATATAGTTAAAATATATTGGCAGTGATTTATTTATTTATGTAACAATTTTAATATAATTCATGTTATATAATCTGTCTCGCATAACCGTGTATTTGTCTGACTAATTAATAAAGGAAAAGGCGATACAAAAATTAATTACAAATTGATAAAATATGTTGTCTGATTACATAAATCAACAGAGTAATTTCTATTTTCTCATTTTCGGAAAAGATTTTTTGAGTTCATCCTGCCATTACAATTAAAAAAAAAAAATTGTTGAAATCAATAAATGATGCAATTTGCATGTAATTAGCAACGTAGATTACATTAACTAATTCCATCCATTCATTACAATACACCCTTTATTGCTGTCTTCTCTTCTCCCTCTCCCATTCACCCCTCTCTGTCCTCAACCATGTTGCCATGGCTATGGTGTCTCTGCACACTACTCTCTCTCTCCCCCACCAAATCCCAACACATGACGACAAGTATTCATCGGATGATCCGAGTAGATCCATCAGGTTGGGGGGATTTCAGGACAATCCAAGCTGCCATTGATTCTGTTCCTTCTTACAACCAAAGATGGACAAGTATACACCTCTCAAAAGGCGTATACTGGTGAACAATATAACTATACTCATTCCTATATATTCATATGATCAATCAATTGTTGCATTATTTTTTTAAGGCTTGATGGTTCATGGGATTCTGCAATTACGACTAGCTCGTTTTTCTTGCAGGGAACGAGTGAGGATTCCTTACGACAAGCCCTATATTTACCTTAAAGGAGCGGGGAAGAGACATACGTTCGTCGTGTGCGATGATCATGAGTCCATTGCAACCAGTGCTACTTTCACCTCACAAGCCGACTACATCATTGCCAAAGGCATTACATTTGTTGTAAGTAAATCATGATATTATGATAATAAATTAACACTACTACCTATTTTGATATATATGTATCATGATACTACTTTCTCGATCATAGTATGTTATATATGTTCATTTATAGTATGTTATATGTATCATCATACTACATTCTTGATTATAGTACTTATTATTAAACTATGTTATGTATTGTTCATCTATTTGTAACACCATTGCAAAAGGTATTACATTTGTGGTAAGAAAATCATGATAATATGTTATCAAATTAACACTACTACCTACTTTGATATATCATGATACTACATTTATTCTTGATTATAGTAGTTATTATAAAAACTATGTTGTATTGTTCATCAATTCGTGTATAGAATTCCTACAACTCTCCACCAAACTTCAATCGGAATCCCATGAAGACCGCGGTGGCAGCACTGATACAAGGCGATAAATCGGCATTCTATAGTTGTGGATTCTTCGGTCTGCAGGACACACTGTGGGATCATCAAGGTAGACATTACTTCAAACGTTGCACCATCCAAGGAGCTGTTGATTTCATCTTCGGAGCTGGCCAATCCCTCTACGAGGTATATTTAACCAACCATTAACTAATCTAGAATCTTACTTACAATAAATAATTCTGCTGTAGAGATGCACTATATCAGTTGCTGCAAGATCCCTCAATGGAGGAGCTGGCTACATAACAGCACAAGCAAGATCACATGACTATGAACCCAACGGATTCGTGTTCAAAGATTGCAGCATAGTCGGAAATGGGAAGACATATCTTGGAAGGCCATGGAGGAGTCATGCAAGAGTAGTGTTTTACAACACTACAATGTCCAAAATCGTCGTCCCGCAGGGATGGGATGCTTGGTTCAGCATTGGCCGCGAGTGAGTCATCACAATCTTGATCAAGATCCCTCTTACTAACTAGAATCAAAGAATTAGTAGATCTATTCCGACCAAAACGGGAATGGGCTACGGTTATGAACTTATAATCTGATGATCGAGTCAATTCCATGTTCATTCCATACCGGAATGGGCCGGAATAGAGTTATATACATTCTCAAGAGGTTATATACTTTCTCAAGAAAATAGATACTATGTTTACATATGGGTCCCTATGTCGTTCCATTTAGGATTAGGAATACGCATAATCGGACCTGTTTTTTCCCCCACAAGTGTGCTCTAAATTGAACATTTTTTTTTGCCTTTTGATTTCAGGAATCAGTTGACATTTGCAGAGTATAAGTGTCGAGGTTTAGGATCAATCACATCAAGCAGAGTGAGATGGACAAAGACTCTGAGTGAGAGTGAGTTGAAGGAGTTAACAAGCATTTCATTCATTGATAATGATGGGTGGACAAGGAGGCTACCTTTCAACATTAATTTGGGAGGTTAACAAGGAATTCATTAATGCCAAAAAAGTACTTTAAGTTGGACTAGATAAATTAGCACATAGCATACTATATGAGTGTGATTTTGTGTTTGTCCTTTGATTGTAAACTGTTTGATTTAGAACATTCTTTTGAGCTCAATAGTTAATGAACTAATTGAATCTTACATGCTTTATTGCAATAGTATAATATCACTTAGTATGAAAATATATATTAAAAACATAGAGTTTGATTTAGATTAGTGCAAAAGATAAATATTTTCTATATAATATTTGATTAATTATGATTTCATTATGTATAGAAGTAAAGAAATATTCGCATTAAGTTATACATTTAATTTGTGAATATATATATATATAGTTTTGTGTGACGCATATATTGAATTTTATTGGCATTAAAAAGATTGACCATCACTAAATTTATCTTATTAACATGTGACCAACACTTTAAATAGGTTTGAAAACGAAATTCAAAACATTTTTCTGTTAGTTTTAATTTTCTTTTTTTCCCTTCTAAAAGGCATAAAAAGTTAGGAACGGAAAAATAAAACCACAACAAATTCAACTGATTTTTTACAGATTGGAAATCTTCAAACCTCCCGTCCCGTTTCAATGTTTACGTTTGTTTTTTAAACGTTGATGAAGAAGTATAATATTTCAATGTTTACGTTTATTTTTTGCACGTTGATGAAGGGGTATAATATTTTAATAGATAGTGAGTGGAAAAATATAATTTTTAATGTAAAGTGGGTAGGTGTATTAGTGTTGGATGATATATTAATTGTTTTAGATGGGTCCCATATTCTAAACATGAAAACGTAAGCATTGAAATGAGACGCGCAAAATAGAAACGTAAGCATTGAATGAGACACGCAAAATAGAAACGTAAATATTATAGGGACTGAGGGAATATATAACAAACCAAGTAACCTGTTCAGGTAATTCAACTAAATTGCAGAAAACAATTTCCATAAGATTGCAAAAACGTCATTAACAAAACCACCAACAAATTATTATAGTATAATAGCAAAACGATCCGTTGAGGGCTTCAACAGATAAGAAGCATATGGCCTACAGAAAGGGCAACAGTTCCAAGTAACTCATTTAAACTGAAATTAAAAATGCATGCGTTTTAATTGAAAACCCAAAGATAGTAAACATATATATATCTCTAAGCTGTTGTAGCTTGGGCATTAAGCCTCTTTCGTGCTTCCTCGATAATCGACAGCTTAATACCTTTACCCTTTTGCAGAGACACCCAAGGCTTGGTGCCCTTTCCAATCGTGTAGACGTTTCTCAATCGAGTGGCAAACTCATGTCCCGCAGCATCCTGAACATGAATGGTCTCAAAGCTCCCCTCGTGCTTCTCACGGTTCTTGATTATGCCAACGCGTCCTCTATTCCTACCGCCAGTCACCATTACAACATTCCCCACGTCAAACTTGATGAAATCGACAATCTTGTTGCTCTCCAAGTCAAGCTTAATGGTGTCGTTTGCCTTGATAAGTGGGTCAGGATAGCGGATTGTCCTTCCATCGTATGTGTTAAGGTAAGGGCTACCTTTCTTGCCAAACTGAACAGAACGAACTTTGCACAGCTTAAACTGCAAAATTGATAACAATGAGTAAGATCTCAAATAAAATATATACTCAACTTCAAATATAAAAAAGCACAACTAATAACTGAACTTAGTGAATTCTTTGTTCAACACAATTGCAGAACATAAACTATGACTTGAATGGATACATGGAATTCAACTTAAGTTACAAAAAAAAAAAAAGAGACCTTGGCTTCCTCATCCTTGATTGAGTGCAACCTGAAACGGCCCTTGGTGTCGTAAAGAAGACGGAAGTTCTCATTGGTCTTTGGGATGGAGATCACATCTACAAAGGGTGTATGATATCAGCAAAGCAGAGCTCAAGAAAACCATCAATTTGTGTTTGTTAGTGATAAAATAATATTTCTGATAGAGTTTCAGCAAAGACAGGATATTCCATGCTAAGCCTTATTATCTAGAGTTTCTACACATTTATCATAGCTTTATCAACATAGGATAACTCTGAAACAGATCAATCCAAATAGCATAATGGCAAGAAGAGCTTACCCATAAAACCACAAGGATATGTCTTATCAGTCCTTACTTTGCCATCAACAAGGACATGGCGTTGCATCAAAATAGAAGTACTTTCACTGTAAGTTAGAGCATATTTCAGCCTATTTCTCATAATGAGAGTTAAAGGCAAGCACTCCCTGGATTTGTGGGGACCAGATGATGGTTAGGGGGCCTGCATATGTTACACACTTCATAAGAGATTATGGAGAAAGCAGGCTGAAAACCTAGAATGTAATATACTACCACGAAAAAGGAAACCAAATTAATACAGTTTACTTACAAAAGCACCACCAAGCTTGTCCAACATCCAGAGTTTTGGGGCATTGATCCTCTTCATGTGTTTCTTCAAGCCTCTAGCCTGTTTTTTCATTGAAAAGAGAGAAAGAGGAATAATAAGAATACAACAATTGAAACATAGGTCATTGGTTAATGATGTAAAAAAATGTTGAAGATCCATCCTGATTATATTTCTATTTTGCATCAGATGCAGGTCGACGAGTATTATTCATTATTGCATTTTCATCAAAATCAGGCAAGATGCTACATCATTATATACTATACAACACAAACTAATTAAGAAATGATAACTATACACCACTATAAACAAGAAATTAAGAAAATGACACAAAATTACTGATAAGAACCCACAAATGGTTGAAACAGGAAAGCAAAAGCAGATACCAATCGTAGAACACACACAGCATGAGTATGTCAAATTTCTTTTCAAGTAAAACTGTGGCGTATTTGAAATCCTTCAAATTTTGACAACAAAAATCACAGTTCAAATGATTCGGTTTCAGAACATCATCACTGAATAGAACGATACACCAAGGAACGAAACGGAGTATCCGGAAATCCATAAAAGCTTTGCCAAATTCAAAGAGGAAGACAAATTACATAGCAAGAACAAAGAAATGAACATTCAGATTCATAATCCTAACATCAAACTAGCGCCAAAAAAAAAATAAAAAAAATGATATCACCATTTTTTGGTCTACAGATGGAAGAAACGGGGCAAACGGCAGCTAGCAATTTCTCCTCTTTGTCTGCACAGAGTCGTAATGGAGTAAAAAAAAATTCGTAGAATATATATAGGGGTGGTTGACCTTGTTGATTTGGGCCCACCATTCCTTATTATTTTGTTTGAAGTTTAAAAAAGGATAAAATGCTTTAGGGTTACACTCGGGCCCACAGGTGTAAAATCCACCCGGCGAAATTCTAAAATTACGCTTGTCATTCGGTGAGTTTAGGAAAGTTACTTCACTCGTTCAATCATATATTTGATACCTGAAATAATATACACACATACCATAATTGAAATTAATATATGATATGTTACAAGAAATTTCCACTCCATAGAGAATGATCTGAATTTAATCACACAAAAAAATAAAAATCTAAAATTGTCAAATATGACCCCAGAATAAATAAAATTGTCGGATATGCAATTAAAAAAAATGTTCAGCAACTAAAGAAAAATTGACACTACCGGAAATTACTCCCAAAATAAAATAAAATAAAATAGTAATAATAATAAAATCTGAAAATTTGATTTTAAGTCACCAGACATTCAACAAAGAAAACAAGTGGATTCCATTTTTTAAAGGCATTGTTGGAAAAATATTTTTAAAAGACTCCATTAAATACACACTACAAAGGCATTCATTTAATTACACATCCCATTATTATTATTATATAATTAACAATAATATATATATATATATATATATATATATATATATATATATATATATATATATATATATATATATATTTTGTTAGATTGATCTTCATTAAAAATGTTTGACAACATTGGAAAGACGTACAAAATCATTGAGAAAACATCGGAACTGTAACAGATCTCTTAAGAATAAAAAAAAACATTGATTCAAAATTAGCATAATTAATAAAAAAATATTGAAGTGTATAATCTGAGAAGCTTGCTGGTGTTCATTCTGTTAACTGGGAACTTTTGAACTTTGATATTAAGCATTTTGTTGCCTCAATCCTCCTAAAAATAAAAATTTATGAATATAGACTTTGATTACATTATCACCAAAATCAACACTGGAGGAGAAGACATTCATGAGGTAGAAAATTGTAGTAATATGCAAGGGACCGAAGAACGTTGGTGTGGTTGTTATTAGGTTGGCAACCGTCCTTATTTATATCAGAGTTATGATGATTACTTTTTTATATATGTTTGGTGGATTCTAAATCTCTTACTGATTTCCTTATTTGCTAAGGGATAAGTGCAAAAATATGCAAGTTATCATGTTAATCATGCAAGCTTGAAAATGATTAAAAAAAAAATCAATTTTTGTTTGGCTTTCCACTTATTGAATCTGGAAGGTCAACTATAAATGTAATTTCCTGTTGCTAATTTAAATTCTATTGCTCTATGAGTTAAGCTAAGTTATGCTTCATGTTTTCTTCTAAAAATCTTCTCATTTTATGTTCAAGGGACCATTTCATCATGCCTAAAGGTGCATGACATTGTTTTTGAATTCAGAAAATTGTCTTACTTAAATTTTTTTAATTTTCTTTTTATATTATCTTGATCTTTTAATCTTTCATATTATTGCTCTTTTTGCATCTCATTGGTGCAGGACCAAAACCTTTGGACTTGTATGGAAAGTACACACGGAATATTCCGGATTTTTCTCGAATAAGTAGAAGAGAAATTAGGAGCACTCATTTTGAAGTTGGGGGCTGTAGTTGGTATGGTCTCTTTTTTCCTTCTGCCATTACTGTGTTTGAAGATTTCGAATTTGCTGTATTCTAATAATTTTTGATTTTGAGTGTTATAATAATCATATTAATTATTATTGTTATTAACTCCTGTTATTTTTAAATTTTATCAATATATTATTATTAGATTTGACTTGCACGCTTCTATGTATTTTACTCTGTAATGCTAGAGAAAATATTTGATTTTAATTGGAAAATGGAATACAGTTATCAAATAAGGGCTTTTAGTCCTTTGTTGATGAATACATGGAATTGCCTTATAATATAGGGAATATATGAGTATAAGGTTTTTTATCTTTCCATGATCAACCCATTTAGTTTGCATTAATTCCATCGAAGTAAAATTTCTCTTATTTGAACAACAATCTAGTGGCGCAATGTTCTTTTGAAATCTTAATTTATGTCAGTATAATGGACAGCTATGGGGCTTATTGCATACGAAAAACAATGGACGGATACAATTTAGAACCTGCGTACTAGAAATTAGTTATATAATTTGGTTTACAGGTATATTCTGTGCTGTCTGCAATCACCTCTCTTTGTTTCTCTGTGTTGCGAATCACGACAAGCTTCTTCCAGGTTTGAGACAGTGGATGATGATTTGACTTAAAAACTTCATGTTTGTTATGCAGTTTATATAATGAGGTTTTGCTTATGAACAGGGTGGAGTCAGTTGGCGCTATTTACTCTTGCTGTCGTGAATAAAGATCATAAAAAGTCCATATGTTCTGGTAGTTGTTCAATTAGTATCGATGTCATTTATTTATTGTTAATACACTCCTATATAACCAACTTTGTCATGTTCTTGTAATGCTGCTAGATTCATTTCACCGTTTCTGGAAGAAGGAGCATAAATGGGGTTGGAAGAAATTCATGGATCTGTCAAAGGTGGAGGATGGATTCATTGATACTGGTTCTTTAAAAATTGAAGCTCAAGTCCAAGTGATTAGGTACATCTGTACATCTTGTTTGTCAAATTTTGTTCCGAATTTTGGTCTCCGTTGGTACAAAAAAAAGAGCTTACAATTTATCCTGTTGGAAAAACATGCTTCGTATTTGCATATTTCTAAGCATTAGCTCTTTTTTTTTTTTGGTCCTTTTATGTTAGTTTCTAATCTGTCTGCCAACTGCCAAGAATCTTGTAATAAGAGAATAGGCTGAGTGGAAAATGAAAGGATCTAAAGTAACACAGCAGAAGAGCACAACGGATTACATTGATTACTTTCATTTGCAGTTTAAACGTTTATTTGGGTCTGCAGGGAGAGAGCGGATCGACCCTTTCGGTGTCTTGATTGTCAGTATCAGAGGGAACTTCTAAAAGTGTATGGCAAAAATGTAGGACAAATATTCGCGGAAGAACGTAGGGCCAAACTTGCGAAGCTATTAGATGATAAAGCTAGATGGTCAAGGTATTCAATGCATGTTTGATAATCTGTCTGTTTTCATTATCCTCGTTCAGAAAGAATGTTTTAGATATATGTAAATCTAGTTTTTTTCTATTTCTGGGTCCAGGGGCAATAGTTTTCTTTTCATTTGTTCTTTTAATTGATCTTCCTGTATTTGCATTGGACATTTGTGGGAATATGTTGTTGGAAACTATGTTAAATCTTATTTAAATTTTCTAAACATGGCTCGAGATTATTTGTCAGCCCGCTTGAGAAGACGAAAAAAAATGATGCCTTTTTTTTCTCCTCTTCTTTGAATTAGAGGATGAGAAAGGTACACCCTACCTATCCAGCTGAGATGTCATCTCATATTCAGATGCAATTACATTTGAAATTTTGGGCTTGCTAGTGCAGACAATATAACTTTATATTAAATCTAAAGAAAGTGCTAGTGTCCCCTATTTACTTTTTTTGTGAAAACAAAACATGAAAACATTTACAACCATTTTTTTGGCATTTTTTCTGTATTTTGAATCCTAATATTTCATTCCTATTCTAATTGTCCTCGGGTAGAGTATACAGCTAGACACTAACTATCTCAATTATATATTTGCCTCTTGTGATTATTTTTCAGCTTCCGTGCTTTCTGGCTTGGAATGGACCCAAGTTCCCAGAGCCGCGTGTCGAGTGAGAAAACCGAGTACATTCTCAAAGTAGTTTTGAAGCATTTTTTCATAGAAGAGGAAGTGACATCTCCACTTGTCATGGAGTCATTGTGTAGTGGTCTGAAGTCTCTTGAAGGCCAGAATAAGCTTAAGAAGAGCAGGGGTAAATATCTAGAGGCAGAAAAATTACCAGTTCCTATTGTTAGCATTGAGAAGGACACATTCTTTTTGTTGGGTGATTTGTTGGTACAGCTAGAGCGAGCTGTAATTGAACCTTTGCCACCAAAGGATGAGATGGATTCAAAAAACCATAAAGAGGTCAGGAGCTTGTGTTATTCTGCAAGACTGCAACTTCAATATTAAACAAAGTGGTTATATAATATCTCATTTAGAAATGTTAGATGTTATTGACTATTTTGAATGTGGGAAGCATGGCGTCTTTGTTTTTAAGCGCATCAATCAACCAGTATTTTTTTTTTTACGTCAACCTCGTATATGTGTAGTTTCAGATTAGCATTTATTTCCCCCATCTGTATTCTGATTATGTAATTTTCTTTAACCCTATTTTTTAGAAGGGAATGCTATTGAATGTTGTCAGAGGCGCGTTACTGAATCGGCTTGCTGGACTATAGAGCTATTTGTCTTAGCTCACATTTTCAGGTTTCTGTCATTTTTCATAGCAACCTTTCTTGGTTTTGTGTTTAGCTGCCTATATGGTATTTTTTGTGTTAGTGTACTACCTGATACGAGGACTATTTTTGTTTTAGCCTGGCTAGTCTGCATTAGCAAATTTGTGATTGCTTTCCTTGCTTCTTGACTCGATATGAGCTCTCTTAATGTTGTATCAATGGCGTTTTCCGGATTTCATATCTTTTTATGTGTTTTGTCTCCATAGTTGTTACTAAATGCATTCACATATACACCCCTGTCTTGTGTTGGCATAGGGAGGAAAACTGAACACTTTCTGTGTGACAAAAACTTATAAGTGGAAGGTTAAACCTGGGTTTTAATTCCAATGTATTTCCTTCATTACTTTAATTATTATTCCCCTTTTCTACTTCAGTTTATGCTGTCCTAATTTTTTCTCTGTGCATTGTATTTTTTACATTGTGGATTAATCAATTTTATCATTTTTAAAAACTTCTTAGCTTTCTTGTTTGTACTACAGTAAATTTGAAGTTGAGTACAGCAAAGATGCTTCTTTGAAGAAACAAGAGGAACTCATCCGCGAAGAGGAGGCGGCTTTGCTTGCTGAGAGTGAGCAAAAAGCGAGACAAGGAACAATGAACAAGGAAAAGAAGTCTTAAGAAAAACAGATTTGATAGAACTCCACTCTACATTAGGTGAAATAGAGAGGTTTGATTATTTTGCATGGAATGAAGTGGATTATAATTTAATTTAATCATAAAAATGGTATTCAATGTTTGTTGGTAATTAAAGATCATGCTCTCTATGGCTTAGATGTTATTGCATCTGGTGCATTTATCATGTTGATGGTGATGTAGGAATGTCAAGATATGGAGTTAGCAAATAGATCCTCGTCATCTCGTCCGAGTTCGTCGTCGCCGGAGAAGGTGGTCGAGGCATGAACTCAGTGCTCAGATTCCCGTTGAACTCACACAAGAATTCAAATCCACGTTCTACCCGAGAGGGTCACAAATGGGCGATTAAATAGGCCACAAGTGTAAGGCTATGGGCCAAGACAAACTTGGCCCAATACTTTGAGAAAGAAGACCGGCATTTGGGCCAAAAGCCCAACGGGCCCAACAAATCTCCACCTTGGCCCAAATCATCTACCCTTGTGTATAACTAAATGGGAATTCATCATTGCACTTTTCCCGGACACCTGCAAAACGAAAGACACAAAGTCAAAAGCAAGATCCAGAAATTTGACACAAAAGTCAAGGTATCACAAAAGATACACAAATCTAAGCGGAAGCAAAGATCACGGACACATAGTCACAGAATGATTAAATTATCCCAAGGACAAAATAAACGGAGCACACAAGCTCAAGAAAACACAAAGTTCACATAGTCATGTAATCACATAGATTAGAACTCACAGTTCTCATGACACACGAACAGTTCACATAGAACAAATAAGCACAAAGCTAACATGAATACACAATTCATACGGACACATAGTCAAGTCACACAGACACACAAGTCACACAGACACTTCACACAGAAGCATGCACAGTCACACAGACATAAAAGTCACACAGACGCACACAGTCACACAGACATAAAAGTCACACAGACAAACAACAATCAAATGTTACACCACATTCGAATGTACACAACATGCTCCACCTCACTAAGAGAAACAAATAAGCATGTAATCAACGCAAGTTTAACACATAAACAAGGTAAGAAAAACAATTTTTTTTTTCAAAGCCATTTAAACACACAAATTAAAGGCTCAAGCAATTCACACAAGCACAACTAGTAAACCTCACCATAACACTCAGTTTCAGTCACAACATTGGCTTGTTCACCAGATTTATTCTTCTTGGGGTGGGGACATTTGTTAGCATAATGGCCATGCTCATTACAATTATAGCATCTATGATTCTTAGCCTTAAACTTATTATTATGCCTTCCCTTAACAAACATAACACCCCCAGAATTCTTATCACCCCCATTGTGATTTAAATCATGCTCTTTGCTTTTTAAGGCATTAACCACCACATCTAGAGTAACATCATCACGACCATACTTAATAGCAGATTTGACATCACAATAAGATTCAGGAATAGCATTTAACAAGACAATGGGGGAATACTCATCAATGTGCTTATCACCAGATTGCTTAATATCAATAATGAGCTTTGTAAACATGTCCAAGTTTTCATCAATGTCCTTATTCAAATCCAATTTGAAACTGAAAAATTTTTCAAGCAAGAACATCCTACTAGGCAAAGATGACACATTGAACAATTCATCCAACTTTTTCCACATTTTTTCAGCAGACTCAAATTGACCAACCTTTCTTATCACAGAATCAGAGAGATTTAAAGTAATGGATGACAAAGCAAGCTCATTCATATCAGATTTCTGTTCTTCAGTTACAGTGGCAGCATGCGTTCCCTCAATGGCCTTATAGACACGTTGTTGAACCAAAACACATTTTATTTTTTGTTTCCAAATTTTGAAATCAGTTTTACCATCAAAAGGAGTCATGCCAAAGGGATTATAAGCCATTCTATAAACACAAAGCACAAACCACACCACACGAAGAAATAAACTGACAATCAAGAGTACACACAACGGAAGCAGGATAACAAATATCACAGAAAAATCTCACAAAGAGAGGACCAGCCGCCTCAGAGCATTACAAAGGAGGACCAACCGCCTCAGGGTATCACAAAGATATATCTAAGTTAGAAAAATAGAACAAATTTTTAACAAAGAGAATGAGAGAAACTCCCCTATCACCAAGTGGAAAGCCCAATCTGACACACAAGAATTCAAATCCACGTTCTACCCGAGAGGGTCACAAATGGGCGATTATATAGGCCACAAGTGTAAGGCTATGGGCCAAGACAAACTTGGCCCAATACTTTGAGAAAGAAGACCGGCATTTGGGCCAAAAGCCCAACGGGCCCAACAGCAACTTTAACTTACTCTCTGTATTATCATAACAATTTCAGGAGAAATAGAAAAAAATAAAAGCCAAGGGAAGGGTGATAAAAGTAGCAGCATTGTGTGCACTGGTATGGAGGAGGGAGGAGTCCGACTGCAGTTGATGATAGCTCGTCATTCGACTCAGATCCCCTGTTAGAAGTATGCCTCGTGATAATATTTTAAGTGATTAATTAAATATTTAAGTACGTCTTTTTATTACTATTTTCTTTAGTTGGTTTGTGTATTAACATTTATGAATAACATCGAAATATTATTTTTTGTCTAAAAATTATAAACATTCGTGAAAAAGGTATTTTACGTAATCTTGAACATGTTTGCGTGCTTTAATAAACAGTCAGTTCGAGTACAAACTCGGTATATTTTCTCTTTCTCAATGAGTTTGAGCTTGGGTTCAAGTTCAATTCAAGCCTCGATCTGGACTCGTGCAATAGGAAGCTGGCTAAACTCAAGGCTGTTAGTGAAGAAAATGCGAAATACTCATTCTAAACTAGCCTTTAAATATTTGTGGGAAAAAACAATGATATGGAGTATAAAATTAGTTTTGTTTCTCTGTCCCTCCAAAAAGAATTACTACTGTTTAGTTTTCTAATCTCTCACATTAAAAATTTTCAAGGAAGAAAACACATTTCATCAAAACATGCGAAAAAGAATTACTACTCTTTAGTTTTCTAATCTCTCACGTTAAAAAACACATTTCATTTCCTACTCTACAAACGTGTTATAATCAATGCACAAAATTCAAAACATGGCCCACAAAATACCATCAATGCAACATAGTTGGATCTCCAACACAAAATTCAAAACATGCCCCACAAAATACCATGAATTCATCAACATAGTCGGATCTCCAAGATATATCCAAAAGAACATTATAGATCAGTTACACTGATAACTTTGTTTTCAAAAAAATAAAATAAAATAAAATAAAAAATAACGATTCTTGTTCAATCAATCACCTCTTGGTTTCAACCCGAACAAGCAGTCTGTCGATCACCTCATCTCCTTTCTTACACCTGAAAAGAAAAGGAAAAGAAATGAAATGAAAACATATATACATACAATAATAGCAATGATTATTGACCTTTCTGGAACTTGCACTTGCAGAAATTGAATATGCCTTAACAGCAGCCACAATCCAATTCTTCTCATCCACCTTACCACCACCTCCTCCTCTGTTCCTGAGCAATTATTTTGGATTTTTAACTTCATCCTTCTTCACACCAACAAGATCTTCAGCTAGAAACCCAAACGAATTCATTACAGTGTGATCAATACCCTTCTTAATCAACAACAGCGGCCGTATGGAGCGCACTCCAGTTATCCAAAGCAAGCACATTGATATTCACACCCTGGCTTAGAAGGAGCTCGACTGCCCGCATATGGCCTTCGCGTCTCGCCATTTTCACCTAATTCATTCGGATCGGCTCCCTCCGACATCAATTCTTTTAGCCGAGCAATATCCCCACGTTTAGCAGCAATCATGAGATTAGAGAGTTTATATTGTTTTTGTTCTTTCTTACAGGTGTCGATGAAATTCTTCATTTGTTTCTGCTAAATTTTTTGCTTTATTGCTGTTGTGGATAATCCCTTATCCTTATCCTTGAGCTCATAATCAGCACACGAAGCTTCCCTAACCATATCCTGCCTGGCTTTAATTTTAATAATATCAGCAAAAGAAATGGAGTCAACCTATAATGACTAATTACAGAATCAGGGTATACTAATACGATTAAGATTGATAAGCAATATGATATATACCTTTCATCTTCTCTGTTTGTTCTTCCAGTGTGTCGGCGACCTTCTTTCCCTCCTTAGTTATTTCGACGGGCACAATTTCTTCGGAGATCATGTCCCTACTGGAAGATTGGCCATGGCGGTCGTCACCGGCAGCGTAATCATGTTTTCCGTAGACTGACACAAACACACAGTAATTAAAATACATACATACTTAATGTAATTAGAAATTAATATACATGAAAATTACCGAGTTCATCACGTTTATCATCCAGTTCGCAAGTTTGCCGTCCTGACCTCTGTTTTAGTAGAAATTTGCCCACCACTACTTCATCCGCCAACTCTCCCCCAAATGGGCGGCTATTTATGTCAGCCCCTTGTTTGATTAGAAATTCCACTGCCTGTAATCGACCATT
Source organism: Pogostemon cablin (assembly GCA_023678885.1). Taxonomy (NCBI): domain Eukaryota; kingdom Viridiplantae; phylum Streptophyta; class Magnoliopsida; order Lamiales; family Lamiaceae; genus Pogostemon; species Pogostemon cablin. Next base: position 3,414,549 of record CM042987.1, read on the forward strand.
TGCGACGGCTAAGTGTAACGGAGTAAATCCGTTCAAATCGGTGACGTTGGGATTACATTTACTTAAAATGAGTAATTCGCAGACAACCACTTGGTTAGCAGATGCAGCCAAGTGGAATGGACACCAATTACTCCAGTTCTCCGTTGCACCTGACTGATGAGATATTTCACTACGGCCATTCAATCCTTTTGAATCAGGCGCGTTGAGATCCGCTCCAGTTGACTGCGGATGTGATAACCATGGATGGTTCTTCGGTTGACGCCCAGAGCATGTTCTTTGATGCACAAGTAATTTGGAAAAATCCCGGCGGCTTTCTTCTGTAGACGGAAAGTTTGAAACCGTTTGGAAGAAATGTGTGGGAGGAAGAGGGCTATTATAAATCTGAAACCGCTTTTCCAACAACAGAATTGCCAACTGTATTTATTCTCTCGCTGCTCCACCCAATAGCAGTGTATTGTCATGCTAATTTGTACGTTCCCACTAATTCAGTCGTTACGTACCTGAATATTAACAAATATATGGTTCTTTTAATATATAACGTGAGAAGGTTGTTTTATGGAAAATTAAAAGGGAAAGAGTAAATAAAATAATTGGAATAACATATAAAAAAATATGTATAGTTATTTTTTCATTAATTAATGCAACATATATAAATATTTGGGACAACTAAAAAAAAGTGAATAAATACATGAAATTATAAGAATCATCTATTTCAACATAGTGTTTATCCAAATGGGATCACCTATTCCATTATGTGTTTCATCTACTATTGCACTAATTAGATTTTTGACATGTGTCGTAATCAATGGTCAAATTTTCACCCCATGTCCCAGGGGTTTAATGGTCATTAACTAGGGTATAGTTTTTTAATAGGAAAGAAGTTATGAAATAGGGAGTGGAATACCAAAGTGGAATAGGGGATTTGGGTTGGTGTTTATCATGTATTCTACCTTCTAATTGATTGATTGACACGTGTCATGATTGTTTTCCTATATTAATATAGTTTGTAGGATAATTCCTCAGTCCCATTAATACGTACGCATTTTGACATTTTCGTTCATCTCAATACAAAGTGTGCATTTTCATTTTTTATAAAAAAATTTCACACAAATGAATTACTTCTCTGCCATGAGCACACCAACACACCTATCCATTTTACATTAAAATATTATATCCCTTAATTTATGTACAAAAAGTAAACGCGTATCTTTCAAAGGGCGAAAATAATACTATAATTTTTTTTATGTTATGAAACACCAATTATAAAATAAAGATTTAATCCCATGATCCATTAAAGAGTTAATCCCATGATCCAACACCTAAAAAATAAAATAAAAATTGTAATACTCCTTCCGTTCCCATTGAAACGTACGTATTTTTGCCATTTTCGTTTTTGTTAATACAAAGTGTGCATTTCAATTTTGATAAAAAAATCCATAAAAATTAATTATTTCTCTAGTCATGGGAACACATCACATTAATAGATCTATCTATTTTACATTAAAATATTATTTCTTTAACCTTAAAACATATTAAAATATTATATTCTCTGAAAAAGTAAACACGTACTCCCTCCATCACATCCTAATAGTTATATATTTTCTTTTTGGGCGTCACATTCTAATGGTTACATTACCCTTTTTAGTATATGAGACCCACACATCACATTAATACACTTATACACATTAAAATATTATTTCTCTCACCTCAATACACATTAAAATGCTATGCTCCTTAATCCCCGTATAAAAAGTAAACATAACTATTAGAACGGGATGGGGAGAGTATCTTTCTAGGGGATGGAGCTAATAGACATTATTGAGATATAGGAGTGTAGAATTTACTAACTAAAAATAAAATTATTTATGCATGAGAAAATGTGTTTACTGTTACAGTCCACTCTCATGGACAAGAGTAATAATTAACTAGAGACTTCACTTCTAGTACTCCCTCCCCAGTTTTTTATGTCAGTTTGTATATACACATAATTTAAGATATGTTATTTTCAAAATATACTCCATATAAAAAAAATAGGGATAAGTTGTTAATTTAAAAAGAGAAAAATAAAAGTAAATAAAATTATTGAGAATGATGAATAAATTGTAAAAAATAAATAAAGTTGTCTAAATTGATGAATAAAATATAAAAAGTAGTTAAGATCTATAGTTTATTTTTACTATTAATGAGTGTGTATAAATATATGGGATGGAGGGAGTACTTTTAGGGATTGAATTATTTATTCCACATCTGAAAATTAAATTTTCTATTCCATATTTGGTGTTTTATTAGAGTTTCATAACCTAAAACATACTATTCCCTGTAAATAACTATTAAACCCTCAAAACATGCTACGTTAATATGATAAAGGATGATAAGTGACAATCAGTGGAATACGAGAGTATTTTTATCCTCTACTTTCATATGTTCCCTAAATAAAAAAACATAACTCAGTCCTCCAAAAATGCTGTCTAAACTTAGTTGTGTTGCATAATTTTTTCTCCCTCCATTAATGCAAAATTACATCACATGAAATTCCATCAAAATTGCATCACAAGCACCCATCATTACATCCATCAAGATCACATCACAAGTCCAAAAGATCACGATCACATAATGATTCACATCTCAAGAATCCAACAATAATCTGCGTTGATGCATCGGGTAGGAATGGTCGTTTCCAAACTAACAACAGAAGATGGGCCCGGCCCGTATAAGAGTGAAGAAAGGAATAGAGGTGAAGAAACGAACGTTGATTCAAAAAATTATAGTATCGATTTTGTTATTTGGGTCGTCAATCTTTAGAACAATATAGATTCCAACTGATAAACCATACATCTACCTCAAAGGAGATGGAAAGGAACAAACACATGTTGTTTGGGATGCTAATGACTCCATTGTAACAAGTGCTACCTTCACTTCTTTAGCTGATTACACCTTAGCATAACTCAAGTTTTGTTCAGCATAACTCAAGTGTGTTGCATGATTGTAACAGAATTCTTACAACTCTCCTCCAGATGCTAAGCCAGCAGTAGTAAAATCAGCCTTCCACGACTGTGGTTGGACTTGAAGACACTTTGTGGGATTGCAAAGCAGACATTATTTCAAACATTGCACTATTGAAGGAGCTGTTGATTTCAATCCTAATACGAGGTAATCTCTCATTTTCTTCTCTCCCATTATCTCACTTTCATGCAGGAATGTAACATATCAGTTGTTGCACAAGCCCTACATGTAATCACTGGCTACATAACAGCCCACGGAAAATTTCAAGGTCTGATGCAATTAAAGACATCTTTGGCAGAGCATCATGCAAGACTTCTACAAGTTTTTGTATATTTCAGTGTTATATTACAGAATACATACATCTGGAAAGATCGTAGCAAATACCTAGCAAGCTTCCATGAGTTTTACTCAAATCCAAGACTTTCATGCAACTTTCAACTAATGGATATTCTAGAGGCTTACACAGTTCTGACCTGTCAAAGAGTACCAAGCAGAAAATGGTGAAGGATCTTGATGCAAAAGTAATATAAAATTTGTATATATACTAAAATAATTTCAAGTATACAAATCATTTTAAGTGTGTAAAAGAAAATAAAACCATAGGGGTACCTTTCATGTCTCTTTCAACCCACACTTCCATCAAAATGATACTTGATCTTTAGAGTAGATAAGATCATGTCAGTACTAACACATTTTAACTATGTATTCTTAATAAAGATTATTAAGGTCAATAATAATTAGTTTATTCTCACTTCTGGTGACAAATTTATATCAACACAATGGGAAAAATCAGCTTCACCACAAGCTATTTACCTCCAACATTATAAGGTTGTTGCTTGAGACCTGTTTCAACAAATGTAAATGCATATTAGGTTTCATTTCGATTCATTTTTACTCTTTTACTCAATATATTAAACCACAATCTGACACAAGTTTAATGAGAAAGAACATTGTTTTTGAGAAACTAAAAAATGAAGTAATAATATGTACAAAAATGCCTACAGATATACAGCCAATATACCCCATCTGTTTGGATCAGCAGCATCACAGCATTCTACCCTAAATTTGGTCCAGTGAAGAACTGATTTCTACTGAACTGCAATAAAAAACACATGGTTATAATTATCATTTGTACATCAAAGTAGCTTAAAAAGAATTCACATGGTTAGACCTTTCAGTTGCTGTGAATGTGCAAAAACAGAAATGAATTCCTTAAGCTTTGTTTTTATGCACATCTGCAACAGAAATTATGTAAACAACCACGAAGTTGAGAATATCATTACCCTGCTTCTTTCGTCTTGTGATCATGAGAATACCACCATCGATGAAGCCTGAGATAACAACTCCAGAAGCAATATGACATCAGTATTAGCCTTGTGGTCCATTGCTTCTTCTCCTTCTGTATGTCAACATCAGAATCTACAATGACTCGCCAATTTCACATGTTGGGATTGATCAAACAGTTTCCAAACATGAGCAGTTATCTTACAATCGACAAGTTCACACGAATGTAGATGTTCAACTTACTATCTTCGTGTCTCATATCAATGAGATCCCCGAACCACAAGATGCAGCCATGTCCTCCATTAGTAATGTACGGATTAGCACATGCGGTGCAGCTAGAGTTTTTCAAGCACTCGTCATGGCATTCCTTGAGGCTCATGCTAGTGTTCAACCAATACGACAGCATATCCGGATATTTAACCTCTCCAACCTCTAACAAACCATCTCCACTGCATCCACCCGACCAATCCGGAACATCCCAGTCCTCTTGGAATGTAGCATGACACTACAAACCGAGATTTTAATATTAACTTCCTGCTTAATTTCAGTTGAGTGGGTTCTGGATATTTGAATAAACATGAATATCTTATGTAACAGTCAAGGCATCATCCCTTGCAATCATATTTTAGACAACTAAGCCAAGCCAAAGTAAATGGGCAAGTCTGAAGAATTCTTCAAGGACATTTTTTATTTTTTATATAAGAAGCATTTTAAATGAGGAAAGATGGATAAGAGCATGTGCAGGCATAATACATACTCCATAAACTCTTGCAGAAGCATTCAATTTTATGTATTTGCACAAGTTCCTGATCCATCTCCAATCTCAAATATCTGCAACAAAATAAAATAAAATACATTATTTTTACCTTATCCGTTGTTGTGAACTCGTAATCAATAATCATATGGCAGATCTCCACTATTTAAAATAAAAATGTGATTGATTAGATTTAAAAAAAAAAAAAAAAAAAAAAAACTGACCCCTTTACTGTTATTCCTAATAATAAGCAAACAAAATTTAAATGCTATCAACATATTGCTTAATTAAAGATTTTAACCATCAAATGGCAAATGCCCCTTGTCTACAATACTTTTAGTCAGATGAATATTTTTAAAGAATCAATCAATAAGAACATCAAAGAGATAAAAAAGAAATGATTGCAAGTATAGAGCTACTGATAAAACAATTGCAAGTGTAAAAGCTATCAGCATTTCAAACAAATGCAGCCAACCAGATTACTGAAATGGGTAAATTTGCACATAATTTCTTCAGCTATTCCATGGGCATACCAAAAGGCTGATAAAAATAAACACACAAGCAACAATAAGAATGAATACACATTTTTCCTCATTTAAAATGACACAGCAGATAAACTTTCCACACTGGTTCTTCCTAAAATTTCAGTGAATTGCCCCAAGACTATGCACAAAATTAATAATAAAACAACTCATTGCGTTCTAATGACACAATTCTATTTACCTTCAGATATTTGGATAAATAAATAAAATAAAATATTTAAATTTAAATTCTTGAGACCAATAGTATAATCGAATGAGACTAAATATGAAAGATTGGGGTCTAATGGGATCAAGCCTGAAAAAAAATATTATTTGAGAATATGAGAGAAGATATTAAGATTATTTTGAAGAGGGAGTGTCTAATTGATCATACATATTCGTCTAACGGCTAAATAGTTGGTGCAAATCGTCTTTAATTGATCATACATATTCGTCTATATATTACATTAATCGGTCGGACCATCTTACATTTGGAATTATATTTTCTAGAATAGTTAGATGGATGACACAAATGAGATAAAATTATACTAAAAAAAGAAAATATAAAAGGTAAAGGAAAATTTTTCATGAATATTATTTTAGTTGTGATATTCTTGAAAACATATTGTACCTACGTTCAAAATAAATTAATAATGCTTAATTTCCAACTTAAACAATAAGATAAAGTGTTATGCTCTGTACGCATAACTACGTTCATGAGAAATGAAAGATTTTTGGAGTAGACGAGTCTCTTTAATTTTCTGTTTTATTATTAATTAATATACTCCCTTTTTGTGTCAAGGTAATTGTCATTTTTATTTACATTTTATTTTTTATCAAGGACCCACACAAAACAATTAATTATTCTATATAGTTCACACACAACACTAATACAACTATTTACTATATATTAAATTTTATACTCCTTCCGTCTTATACTTATGTTCATCATTTCTTTGTAATTTACAAAGAAATAGTGAACATAGATATGAGACAGAGAAAATATTTCATAACTCACTATTTATTAATCTTTTAATTTACGTGAAAAAAAAGTGAAAACTTGGGTACACATATCAAGGTGGTTTCGTACTTTTTTTTTTTGTTAATGAATGAATTAAATGTGTATGAAGATGGTGATGCACATTCACATATGCTCGGGTAAATAATAAATTTTGTTCAATCCTATTAAAACTCTTGTTCTGTTTGTTGTGTATAAACCTCTATATATATTAGGGTTTTGGTTTGAATCACTTTTCCTTCATAGTGTTTCACTTCATGTTTCATAACATATTTTTCATAAAAATAACATACCATCCCTAACAAATGACCATAATTATACCCTTGAATCACTTTTCCTTCATAGTGTTTCACTTCATGTTTCATAACCTCTTTTTCATAAAAATAACATACCATCTCTAACAAATGACCATAATTATACCCTTTTACACTTAGCGTAATTTAGATAATGATTGTGACTCATAACATATATTGAAATTTAAAAAAATAGAATAATAGATTAAATATGAAAGTGAAATATGTGATCTCATGATTTGCTACCCTAGTAAAATTTTATTTACTTTAATAAGGAAAAAATAATATTCAATTGGTGAAAAGAGTGGCTTACGTGAGATAGATAAGAATTTATATGATATTTTAATGAAAAAGTGATATTCATTGATGAAAAGTGATAATGATTTGATAAATTATTTCATGAACAAATTATAGAGGAAAGAAGGAAATAATAATTTTTACTAAATGAAATTAATTAGGGTCTATTGACATGTTCATGTTTCAATCATCATAGCAGATCTTGGATTTAAGAATCAATCAATAGCTTATATTCACAATTTAAATTCTAAGATCTTGCCGTCATTGATAATGTAAACCACATCAGGGCATAAAAAATAAAATAAAAATTTTGTAATAGAAAATGAATTATGCATGAGAAAATATGTTTAATGTTACACCCCACTCTCCATGAACAAGATCAAGACTAACAATTACTTTAGATACTTCAATTTTTACTTATATTTATCCTCTGCTTTAATATATTCTCCAAGAAAAAGAAGGAAAAAAAAAGTTTAATTCAACTAAGTCCTCCAAAAATGTTGTCTAAACTTTGTTTTATCTGCATAATTTTTGGTCTGATGTTAGGATTTTCAATAACCACAATTAATGCAAAACTACATCACAAGAATCCAACAAACTTAAAACACAAAAACCCAACAACAATATGCGTTGATCCATCGGGTAGGAACGGTTGTTTCCGAACTATCCAAGCTGCCATTGATTCTATCCCTTCTAACAACAGAGGTTGGATACGTATAAGCGTGAAGAAAGGAGTATATAGGTGAAGAAACAAACGTTATAGTTTCGATTTTGTCATTTAAGTTGTCAATATTCTTGAATTGTCTTGCAGGGAACAAGTCAAGATTCCTGCTGATAAACCCTACATCTACCTCAAAGGAGATGGAAAGGAACGAACACACGTTGTTTGGGATGCTAATGACTCCATTGCAACAAGTGCTACCTTCACTTCTTTAGCTGATCATACCATAGCGAAGGGCATCAGTTTTGTCGTAAGTGCCCTTCAACATAACTCAAGTGGTAAAAAGACGAGCAGGAGATAATGTCTTTCAATATATCTTCGATTTTTCTCATGTGTGTTGCATGATTGCAACAGAATTCTTACAACTATCCTCCAAATGCTACTCAAAATCAACGGAAGCCAGCAGTAGCCGCGTTGATAGAAGGCGAGAAATCTGCCTTCCACGACTGTGGATTTTATGGACTTCAAGACACATTGTGGGATTGCAAAGGCAGACATTATTTCAAACATTGCACCATTGAAGGAGCTGTTGATTTCATCTTTGGTGCTGGCCAGTCCCAATATGAGGTATAATGTACAACAAAAAATATCAATTTCTTCTATCCCCTAATCTCACTATATGAAATTATGGAAAAAATATCAATTTTGGTCCCGTATCTTTTACCAAATCCAATTTTAATCCTGTAACTTTTAGTATTTTCAATTGTAGTCCTTTTAGTTTCAATTTTGATCCTATATCGTTTAAAATTTCAATTTTAGTCCTATTAGTTTCAAAATTAGTCTTATAAATTATATCATATTTCAAAAGATACAGGACTAATTTTGATAATTCAAAAAGATATAGGACTAAATTTGAAACTTATAGGACTCAAATTGAAATTTTAAAAGTTATAGGACCAAAATTGAAATTAAAAGAATTAAAATTGAAAATACTAAAAGTTACATGATTAAAATTGGATTTGGTAAGAGATATAGGACCAAAACTAATAATTTCTCTGAAATTATGTGCAGGAATGTAACATATCAGTTGTTGCAGAAGTCCTACATGGATTCACAGGCTACATAACAGCCCAAGGAAGATCAAGTGCTGAGGAAACTAACGGGTTCGTTTTTAAAAGCTGTAACATAGTTGGACATGGGAAGACATTCTTGGGAAGGCCATGGAGAGATCATGCTAGAGTGCTGTTTCACAACACATTTATGTCGGACGTTGTCGTACCTCAAGGATGGGGGCCTTGGTCCAACCTCGAAGACGAGTAAGATCATGATCATCTTCTTCCATACTAACAGTTATTTCTTTAACTGAAGAGATCTTCATGATTGGACTTTCTATTTTAGGAGCCAGTTGACATTTGCAGAGGATAACTGTCACGGACCGGGTTCAGACACTTCGAGAAGGGTTAAGTGGGCAAAGACGTTGAGTACAAAAAAGTTGCAGCAGTTCATAAGCACTTCATTCATTGATAAAGAAGGGTGGATGAAGAAGCTACCTTTGGACTTTTTGGGTGATTGAATGACCCATTTTGCCCTTATTCTACAGATGAATCATGTAACAATGCATGATTGGCATAATTATACTTATAAATATAAATATTAATATTTGCACACACTAACAGAGAAGTCAATTGCAAATTATCATAATCACTTCATATTTAGAAGGTTTTTAATATCTGTTTGGTGAACATCAATGCTGTAACATGTTCGCATTCAATAAATATAAGCTAATAGCTATACTCTGCAAATCTGAAAAAAAGATTACTGTTGTTGGTGTTGATCAAAAGAAGCATAAAGCAATTCGTAAGCGCTTGAAAATTACCTCTTGTCGTGAGTCTGACATGTTAATTAGTGGAAACAGACAATGCTCTTAATTTTCAAAAATTGGAATCACGTGTTCTCATGGATCTTTGATAGTTGGTCATAAAGGTTTGAAACGTATTCTCCAGAATCACCTGCAATTCCTTCAATATAAAATTGAGGCGGATTTACTAATGCCAGCCGTCTACTTGGTATTATGTGTTGGGACACTCAAATAGAACTTAGTATTCTTGAAATCTTCCAGCATTGGGTTGTACCCATCTTTCGTGGTTGTCTTGGAGGGAAGACCAAATTCTTCCATGAAAGATGATGTATCCAGCTAAATTTACGTAGAAATAACAGAAGCAGCATAAACAGTAAGTAAAGATGAATGTTTTCAACTATAGCATGTGACCAACTACAAGCATAAATAGAGTAAAAGATGAGAAAATACCGTGAGTGTACGTCTCTTCTTTCCCTTCTTCAAAGACTTATCTTTGTTCGGATTCTGCCATCCAGAACAATAATGATCTATACGTTCTAGAAGCCAAAAGTCCGTTGGAAAAAATATATCAGCATCACCCTGTAATGGAAATTATCAAGGCATTAGTCATTGATTAATGTCACAAGCTTACAAAATTAAAGAATATTTAAGGTGCTTATCTATATGGACGTGTAGTAGAATTACTTTTGCAAATTTCAAGAATCATCGCAAAGATCTCAAAACCATATATGCTTTTTCTTAAAATATGTTATTACGCTATTAACTAAAGCCGTGCTCTTTATTGACATAGTCTGAGGCCTAAAAAAATACGACCTCTAGAACCGTATAAAATGACATATCTCTCTCTGTAGGCATATCCATCCTATCTCCGGAGCTTAATTTACAGCAATATTGTTTAATCCATCATACTTTTCTTAAGAGCAAAAACATTGCATAAGCAATCAAAAAATTTCAAATCAAAAGAAATTTATTCTATTTAGATGGAGATACTCTATGGAGTAGTGAGGTAAATTGCCAGCACAAAGAACGAAGCAAAAAAGAAACACCTCTGCATCCAGGTAACTGTTATGATCTAAGCTAGTGCCGCCCTTCTGCAAAAAACAATGAAAGATTACAAATGAACTTCATAGAGTAGTGAAGCTATACAATAGATCAAAAGATAATATAGCGTTTCAATCCATACACAATAGATTTTGTAGGTGTCATGGAGCTATAGCCCCATGCCTTTGTACCTTGCTTGCAACTAGAGGAGCATGTTCACCAGGTATTCTTACATCAGGAAGGTAACTGAAATCTGACGCAATTAAAGACATCTTTGGTAGAGCACCATGCAAGACTTCTAGAAGTTTCTGTATATTTCAGTGTTGTATTACAAAATACATACATCTAGAAAGATCGTAGAAAACTGGTAACATTATTTTAAAATGTCTTACTAAACAACCGGTTGGTAGCCAGCATCTTCGAGGCCTTGGCAAAACTTTGGCCCAAATACCTTTAGCAACTGAACCGAGCATGCTTCCATGAGTTTTACCATCTTGTCTCAAATCCAACACTTTCATGCAACTTTGAATTAATGGATCTTCTAGAGGCTTATACAGCTCAGACAGTTCTGACCTATCAAAGAGTATCTGAATATTTAGCAGAAAATAGTAAAGGATTTTCATGCAAAAGTAACATAAATTTGTAAAAAGACTAAAATAAGTTCAAGTATACAAACCATTATAAGTGTTTTAAAAAAAAAAAAAAAAGCCATAGGGGTACCTGTCATGTCTCTTCTCAACCCAAACTTCCATCCAAGATGATACTTGATCTTTAGAGTAGATAAGATCGTGAGGAAGATTATCAAGCACCTACAAACACAAATCAGATGATAAATACAACTTTAAATGCATGTTGGCACTAACATATGTTAACTATGTATTCTTAATAAAGATTATTAACGTCAATAATAATTAGTTTATTCTCACTTCTGGTGACAAGTTAATATCAATACAATGGGAAAAATCAGCTATACCACAAGATATTTACCTCCAACATTATAACCCAACAAGGTTGTTGCTCGAGTCCTGTTTCAACAAACATAAATGCATATTAGGTTTCACTTCAATACATTTTTTACTCTTCTACATCAGTATATGAAACCGCAATCTGACACAAGTTTGATGAGAAAGAACTTTGTTTTCAAGAAACTAAAATATGAAGAAATAATAGGTACAAAAAATGCCTACAGATATACAGCCAATATACCCCATCCGTTTGGATCAGCAGCATCACGACATTCTACCCTAAATTTGGTTGAGTGACTATTTACTTCTCCAACAGTTTCAAGTTGTTTTTGGGCAAGTGAAGAACTGATTTCTACTGAACTGCAATAAAAATCACATGGTTATAAACTTATAATTATCATTTCTACATCAAAGTACCTTAAAAAGAATTCATACTCCAGCATACTGCTACCTATGGTCCAGGGGTTCAAAACCCATCGAAGACGCTCCGTTAAGTTCAGGTTAAATTTAACACAATACAAACTGAGGTTTCAATATTAAATTCCTAATTAATTTTCAGTTGAGTGGGTTCTGGATATTTGAATTAACATGAATATCTTATGTAACAGTCAAGGCATCATCCCGTCAGTCATATTTTAGTCAACTAAGCCAAGCCAAAGTCTGAAGATTTTTTCAAGGACATTTTAATTTATATATCAGAAGCATTTTAAAAGAGGTAAGATGGATAAGAGCAAGAATAGGGATAATACATACATATAATTCATATTATCATAAACTCTTGTAGGAGCATTCAATTTTATGTAATCCATGACACCCTTTGCACAAGTTCCTGATCCACCTCCAATCTCATATATCTGAAATAAAACAAAAGGAAATACATTATGTTTTACCTCATCCGTTGTTGTGTGTTGGGGGGGATACCGAACTCGTAATCAATAATCACTAGGTAAATCTCCACTATTTAAAATAAAAATAAACATGCAAGGATTAGATTTTTTTTAAAATAAAAAATAAAAAATGACCTTTACTGTTATTCCTAATACTAGGCAAACAAATAGGGCTGCTGACGCATACGCCAGTCACACAACTTTAAATGCTATCAACACATTGCTTAAATACAGAAAAAAAACCATCAAAGGGATTTTTGGTACTTGGGTGGGATCTTAAAAGTATTAAATTATCTATAATTCTTTTAGTAAGATGAATATTTCAAAAGAATCAATCAACAAGAACATCAAACACATGATGAAGAGATTAAAAAAAAAATGACTGCAAATATGGAGCTACTGATAAAATAATTGAAGTATAAAATCCATCAGCAATCTCAAAACAAATGCTCAAATCACATATCAGTGCAGCCAACCAGATTCTCAAGAACTTACTTTTAGTGGAACAGAGAGGTTAGTAGTGCGCAAAATTGCTTCAGCTATTCCATGGGCATACCAAGGCTGCATTTAAATAAATACACAATCAACAGTAAGGGAACTTTTCTTTTTTAAACTTTTTGTACATTTTTCTTATAATAAACAGAAGGAACTTTGATTAATTGACCACGGAGACAAGACTCTCCCCTCCCACCCACCCTCCCACACAATCCGAGCAAAAGCCAATTGCCCCAAGTGTAAACAGACTATGCACAAAATTAGGCACTGAGCAGTCTGGATTAGTCTGGATGACAGTAAATTTAGTGCTATTACACATAGTCATTCAGCACAGAATCAAATATGAATACTGCAGCCAAATCAAGTTGTGTTATGGCAGCAAAAGAGTGATTGATTTAACAGGAGAGATCTAAAGTCAGAACTCCAGAAGAACATCATGGTTTGGGATTTTGGGAAGATGCAAATAGTGAACACAAGACTATAATAATCTGAAGATGCTGCATTAGATTGCACTAAGGTAGAATAAGGTCTTGCAAGAAAAAGTAATATGCATAATGAGTTTCTTTTTCCACACTGATTAACTCATTAGAGCTCGATTTGAAAAAAGAGATTCTAATGCTAAAAATATACCACCTCCGTTTTGGAGATATCTCCCGGTTGAAGGGAGTAATCTAAAATGGTTGAATAGTGATGAAATTGAAAGTTGATGCTAATAATACTACAGCAATGGTTTCTAAAGAATGATTTCAGTACAGAATACTGTAGTTAGTACTTCAACACTGATTCCCCACATTTTTTATCAGATTTACAATTAAATAAGCAAATGAAATTGGAAATTCAGAATCTCAAGCTTCTGCAGAAATTTACCTTGAAAAGCTCCACAGGAGTAAACCACGATATATCACTTTGCTTGTAGATTGCATCCAGGTGTTTCATATATGCTTTTCGACCTGAAAGTTATTTATAGGGTCTGATTGGTGAAAATTCATATAATAACATCTTCCAGACAAGGGAAATTAGACCTCTTCTCACTCGAAGCTCCATTCAATAATAAAGAAAATTACACTACATATCTAATAATAACAAGGTAGCATAACACATATATCAAGAAAATTTCACATTTTATAAATAGGCTCCTGACATATTTTCCGCATTATGCTACTTGTTCGATATTTTAGAACTTCATTTTAAGACCAATTATCTCTAAGTTCTGCAAAAAAATATATCTAGAAACGTAACAACCATAATGCTATAAGAAAGAAAGAAACAAATGAACCTACCTTCGAGATGATTGAACTTGATGCTTCGATCAAGCACTCCAACAGAGTCCGATCTTTGAGAAAAATACCCGTGCTCCGGATCATACAGAGCAGCATGAATAAAATCTCTCACCTACAAACCATTTTTTAAACAAAAACTTCAAAAGATCAAAGCCGCATAAAACAAAATCAATTCGGTAGTGCAGTAATGTTGTAACCGAAACAGATATTCATTCAATACAGAGAGAGAAACAGATAGCTTACACGAATTGGAGAATCACCCACGAATTTAGTGGAGAAATATGCCGGAGAAGATGGTTTCCCTGAATTCAAACACAAATTAACATCTAAGACAGAAATACAAACACAATACATTTATAGATACAGTGAAAGAGAGATATACCTTTGTGAGAGAGAAGGAAAGAGAAGAGGGGTCTGGAGGAGGCAATGCGAGCGGCCATTTCTGTAGCTGGTTTGAAGCTTCCCCTGCTTCCTCTCTAATTCTCAGCAGGGTTTTGTCGAGTGAGAGGAAAGACGAAGACTGAAGCAGGACTACATGAGACTTTTAACTAAAGTCGTGCTCATTTTTTATCATCGTGAACCAGGACTTAGCTGGTTCGAGAAATCGTCATTACCTGACCCAACACTAACATGGGCTTGCTCAAGGCCCATGGGTAGATATTTTATTATATTGGGCTGCAGTATACATGGAAATTGGAATAGGCACATCCTGCCATGGCCCATGGGACAACAAATTAATTTAAGAAACCAGGTGGGCTAACCACCTTGCCACTGAGCTTCTCACTAAGGTGAGCTTCCCAAATTTGATTCCTTTTGGGAGCGAATTAGGAGGGGAGATATAAGGAGGCTTGGAAGAAAGGGAAAGTAAGAGTGCTTGGTGTAACTACTAATTATACTAACAACTAACATTTACCTATCAAAAAATAATAATAATAATTAAGAGATTGTGAAAAATGCCCAAATAATACTCCATCCGTCTACCACAAAAGGATCCATTTACTTTTTGCACGTGGATTAAAGAGTAATATTATTTAATGCGTAGTAGGTAGTTGTATTAGTGGGTATGTAGGGCCCATTGTTTAGTTGAATTAGTGGGTGTATGTGGATCCCATGTGTGTAAAAAAGAAAATGAGATCTTTTGGGACGGACGCCCAAAATGAAAAAATGTGACTCTTTGGGGCGGACAGAGGGAGTAGTATGTATGTAAAAAAGAAAATGAGACCTTTTGGGACGGACGCCCAAAATGAAAAAATGTGACTCTTTGGGGCGGACAGATGGAATAGTTGATTTTGAAAATGTCACTCAATATATTTTTTTTTTGGAAAAATACAGTTTTTTTTAACTTTTTTACCTCTATTATACACTCCCTCCGTCCCACCCTTCCTTTTTGTCATTTTGATCGACCCATCCAAAGGGTCATCTTTTCGTTTTTACACACATGGGACCCATGCAACCCCTCTAATACAATTAAAATATAGAGCCAACACTCCCACTAATAAAACTACCCACTACACATTAAATAATAATACTCCTTAATTCACGTTCCAAAAAGCAAAAACAACCCTTTGGACGGGACGGAGGGAGTAATTAATACATAGTCGCACATATAATCACATATAGTGGCCGCACATATGTTAGTAAATAAAATACTCACTCCGTCAGCCAAATAGGCATACATTTGCTTTTTGCACGTAGATTAAAAGTATTATTATTTAATGTGTAGTAGATAGTTGTATTAGTGAGGTCTGTGAGACCCATATATTAAATGTATTAGTGATGTATATGGGATCCATGTGTTTAAAAAGTGAAATGTATATCTTTGGTGCGGATGTCCAAAATAACAAAATGTATACATTTTCGGAGGATGGAGGGAGTATGTATATGATCGCATATATAATCACGTATATAATGTTGCAGGTAGTTGTATAAACGTCGCAGACTAGAATTAATTATGTCCAAAATTTAGTAAAACTATCATTTATTCAAAAAAAATGACATTTTATTCAAAATGAACTTTTAAAAGTATTTTTAATAATGCCCTTAAATAAACATCATATTTATAAATAATATAAGTATAGGGGCTTCATAATTTTCATTTTTAAAAAAAAATGGGTAAAATGTAAAATATTTGAAATTAGAAATCTATTTATATTATTATATATAGAAGCAGCAAATCAAGCATTTTTTCCCGCCCAAAACAATCCCATTTCGATACCTCTTCAATTTCTCATATTTTCTTCAATTTATCATATATATCTCCAATTTCTTATCTTTTCTTCAATTTATCACACGTTCTCATTTATAATATATCTCCCCAATTTTTCATATTTTCTTCAATTTATCAAATGTTATCATTTATCGCGTTACATTCTGATATCTCCCCAATTTCTCATCTTTTTTTCAATTTATCACGTATTATCACATATTTTCGCACTATTCTCATCTAACATATTTAATCTAATTATAATATAACCTCTCATTTGTCAAATAATATCAATTACATTTATTTTCATTACTGAATCTTAATTAAATATTGTCAACATACTCTAATATGATTATAGAATTATTTCATTAATATTCTGGTAGAGAGTTTAATTAAAAAAATATTTGACTCTAAATTATTAATATATTTGGATAAATATTTTTCTCTTGAAATTTTTTTTTATCATTTCAGTTGTTACAATTCTTTGGATGAATATGATTTTATGATGGTGAGATTAAAATCTTTTAAACAAAATTATTCTTTTGTAGCTGCAATATATCAATTATTTTTTTGTAGCTGCAATATATCAATTATTTATTATACCAAATTTTGGGTTAGTTAATCGTTTCTTTTGTCATGTAGACTATTCCAGAAAATTTTTCTAAATTGACTGATACACTAACGATGGTTGACAGTCTGAATTGCTTATGGAATGTTTCTACAATTTCGAGAAATCATTAACTCTATTTCACTGAAAGATGGTCTAAATTTTAAAAAAAATTATTTATTTATTTATGATATTTAATCGCCCGTGAAAATCAAATAAAGATATAAAATATATTTATATAATATATTTGACCATTTCACAAAATAATATTTATATGGAGTATATATATAAAGGATAGATCTTGCGTGAGACCGTCTCACGTGAGATGATTTTTCACTTTTTAAAATAGTTATCACTTTCGCTATAAAATGCTATCACTTTTATTTATATACTATAAATTATTCATAAAATAACATTATCACTTTTTATTAATTTTTTTATCACTTTTCTTTATAAAAGTTATCACTCTTTGACCGTCTCACGTATTACGTGAGACGGTCTCACACAAGTCTTTTCCATATATAAAAGATGTTTATAATAAATTTGATCATTTCACGAAATAATATTTATATATTTTAATTTTTTAAAATTCATCCCCGTGCAACGCACGGGTAAGTTTTGCTAGTAGTTGTAAATAAGTATAAGCGACTCTACGATTTCAACTAGAGTATTGTTAAATACACACCTCGTATTATTAAATACACACCTTTTACTGAATACACACTCCTTTTTAATTTTTAATTTTATTGTATATATATACACTCCTAAATTTCCAAAATTGCCCTTTCAAAATTAAATCATGTACACCCAATTATTTCTGATATTTAGTTTGTAATGAACTCCAAAGAGTGCCGCCGTGGATGAATCAATCTAGATCTCAACCTTCATCCCTAGAAAAATTACTGGGTAGATTTAGGATTTTAATAAATGCCCAATTTGTATTAAAATCATATTATTCTGAACTGAATGTTTTTTCCGTTGTGTGCATTTGATTAAATTAAGATTGAGGAGTTGAAGGTTAGAGCTAGAGGAAGACGAAGACGTAGAAAGAAAGGCGACCAAGAATTGGCGCCGGACATTATTCCTAGAATTCAAGAGGAAGAGCCCTTTTCTTCTTAATTACGTACAAGTATCAATTAGGCTATTGCTAATATTTGTTAATTATTTCGTGTAAATGTCCATTAATATGAACGGTTACATATGCTTACAAACTGAATCTTAATTACTTGGCAACTTGTTCTTTATGCTTTTGTGATGCTTTTAAGACGTTCTTGTTTATTGTCTTCTGTTCACAATTTTAAGCTTTCATTATAGCGTGGAGTTTTTATAATTCTGAAAAGCTTGGATAATGAAATAGCGAATCACTCAAGAATAAATGAAAATTTTAGGAATTAAATATATTTTTATTATTTATTTTTATGAATTAAGGGTAATTTAGAATTTTTAAAAATATATATTTTAATAATATAATAATAGAGTGTGTATTTAATAAAATGGGGTGTGTATTTAAAAGACCTCTTTCGGCTGATAATTTTCACTTTTTAGGATTATTTTGGGAACTTAGGTTGATAGGTTTAAATTAAGATATAACGGCTGTTATTTTTTTTAGTTTTTAATTGTTTCACTCTAATTTAAGGGTGATTCTGGGGTACACCCCCTAATTTATAGGTTTAATGTGAGAGTAGTGAGTAATTTTAATTTTAAAAAAATTAATAATATTATTTTATTTAGTGGTAGAGATTAAACTAAAACTTGATCTAACGGTTAAGATTATCTAGGTGCCCCAAGTTGGACTCTTAATTTAATAGTAGAGATTAAATTAAAATTATTGAATTAATCTCTTGTGAAATGTTTTTACGGTGTACTATATCCCTCTTTAATTTAAACTTATTGAACTTCGCAAGCACTATAAATTCTTGCAAGTTTTATAAGTTTTGCAAAAGAAGTAAAAAGTGAAAAATTAGTCTAAAAAAAACTATAAAGTATAACGTGAATGCGTTTACGCATGTCTTAAAAACTAATAGTATTGAAAGTAAATTTAACCAAAATTAAAGGGGCTGAAATTCATATTTTTCCTATATAAATTCCATGTGGACTGATTAATTAGGTCAATATATTTATAATTTATGAACTTATACGATATTCCTAAATAAAATAATTAATTCATTTACGTTTGTCAATATTATTGCAGAAGTAGCTTCTGTAACCCATGGAATAAATTGTCCGGTGGAAACCTTGTACCAACTAGGGGACTCTATCTCCGTTACCGGCAACGTTGCTCGGTTTTTTCCGTTCATCCCAGCAGCTGGTGACCCTTACGGGATGACGTTTCCAGGCAACCCCAATGGTCGTTGGTCCGACGGACGGCTTATCATAGACTACATAGGTACAAAGTGTATATATAGAGAGAAAATATCATAATTGGTCCTGTAAATATGATTAATTTTAATTTTAGTTTTTTTTTATTTGCAATTCTCAATTATATATATTTTTTGTTTAATTTTAATATTTTTTATCCAAATTTAATTATTTTTCTCAAATTTAGTCATTCTATTTGGTCCAAAATTAGTCCTAAATGTTAAAAAATATTCAAAATTGGTCTAAAAAATGTACAAAATTAATTTAGATCAAGATTAGACAAAAATGACTAAAATTGAAGAAGAAATTACCAAAATTGAGAATTACAAAAAATAAAAAATTAAAATTGAAATGGGCCACACTTACAATTGTGATATATATATATATATATATATATATATATATATATATATATATATATATATATATATATATATATATATATATCCCATTAATTAATGAATTTTTGTGCATGCATGCATCCTAGTGTTATATTACTATTTTAACCTAGTGTTCATTGCTTAATCTTTTGCTTCAGACTTATTATATTTCTTTTTAGGGTTCTAATGGCTAATCCATACAAAATTCACTTTGAAAGGGTAGTATAATTCTATTTTACCCTCGTGGCTATGTCTTCTATATTCATTCATTATGTTAAAGTTGAGTCATCGTGACTCAATTACTACAAATCAAGTTTGAACTCAACTCGTTTTGTTGACAGCTACGGCTTTAGGGCTTCCACCATTGAGCCCTTTCTTGGAGAGGAATGCTTCAAATTTCGAAGATGGCGTCAACTTCGCAGTGGCTGGAAGTACAGCTGAGGATTTTCATTTTTATCTAGAAAAGGGAATCATAACTGCACCACTTCCTTCACTCAGTTCCCAACTCACTTTGTTAACCAACTATCTCAACTCCATGCATTCCACAACCACAGGTTTTAACATAGATATATTATTTCTTCGAAATATTTTCATAACTTTTAAATTCTCACAAAAATAGTTTTTTTTACATAAAAATTTCAATTTTTTCTAATTTCATGGGATGTGACTGAATAGGTGTTTTTATAAAGTTATGGGACGAAATTGGTAAAGTATTATTTTGGGACGAATTCAAAGCAAAACTTAAAGGTTTGGGACCGAATTCAAATAAAATAAAAAGATATGGGCGGTTTACTAATACACAATTTTTTTGTCAATCCTCCAAATTCTCTCATTTTTTCTTTTCTTTTTTAAATTCCACATAGCTTTAACATATTTTTCATTTTGGACAATTATTTCTTAGTTTTTTTTTTTAGTTTCAAAAGCATGGATATTATATTACATAATAGTTTTATAAAATTTTATGCAAGAAAAAAAAAGGATTTGGTTAAAAAATAATGAAAGGGTTTAGAGCTTTTTTCTAGAAACATAATTACGCACATGTATGTATAAAGTTTCTTGATTTTATATACTCCATATAAATAATATAACTAAATTCTGTGGTATTATGGTGTACCCCACCATTAGGAGTCCCCACCACCCCTGCCCTGGGGATTGGTGGATGCGATGTGTCTCAAGTGGCTTATAGGGAGGGCTCTTGGTGGATGCGATGTGTCTCAAGTGGCTTATAGGGAGGGCTCACTGTTAAACTTGTGCTTGCAAGGGGCCAAATCCATGCCAAAGGCAGGATTCGAACCCCCACCCTGCAGCAACCAAGCTCAGCTGGAAGGTCTTTCCACCCTCCCCTCTACCACTTGAGCTATGCCCTGGGGACAATTATGTGGTATTATGTGTTTACATAACGTGCAGAAAAGCTAAAAAAATCAGTGGTGTTTGTGGGTGAGAGTGGATATAATGATTTTGGATTTTCTTTTAACGAAGGGCGATCACCCATGAAGGTCTACACCTACGTGCCCTCTATAGTGCAACGAATTATCAATACCACCAGAGTAATAATTCTATTGACACTCTCTCTAATTTTCCTTTTAAAATAATTATTATATTATATTTATAATTATATAAATATGTAATTGGTAATTTGAATTTTGAAGGGGTGATCAACCCAACCTGGGTGCTACACAAATTGTTGTTCCTGGAAATTTTCCCCTGGGGTGTTTCCCTGGGCCCTGCTTGCTGAGGGTAGCAGTGATCCGACGTCGTACGATGAGTTAGGGTGTCTAAAGAGCATCAACAATTTGACTTCTTCTTTGAATCAACAATTACAACAAGATTTGGACTCTCTTAGGAATGAATTCCCAAATGTGGTCATACTCTATGCAGACTACTACAGTGCTTTTCTTACACTTCTTCAACAACCATCAAATTTTGGTTAGCATACTTTTTTGTTTAATCATGAACAAGTATATATTATTTTCAGAAATTTCTTTCTTTTTTTCTTTCTCACCTCCAAACTTCTTACCAGAGCATTTTTTTTTATCCCATAACCAAAAAGTTTTATTGAGGGACGGAGGGAGTATATTATATATTTCAGAAATTTTCTTTTTTTTTTTTCTCACCTTCAAACTTCTCACTGTTTTTTTCATGAGAAAATCACAAAATTAGTCACACCAAGCATTTTTTTATCCTGTAACCGAAAAGTTTTATTTTAGTTCCAAAATATTTTTATGAATCCATTAAGTCTCGTAACAATTTGGAGTGTCACTTGCGTTCCTTTAATTGAAAATTAAAGATTTCAGCGATAATTGAACCAAAATTAACCAACTGAATAAAATACAGTACTAAATTGACACTAATAACTCTTTCGAAACTAATTTAAAATTCGGATTAGTTGTTGGACTAATCAAATTCTTAAATCACTCATCTATGCCTCAAAAATAGACTTTAATCCTTTTATTTCATTAATTGTCGGTCATTTAAGCTATTATCGTTGCAATTACAATTCTCTAATTTCATGATGTGTTTCCTTGTAGGATTCGATAACGCAGTCACGATGAAACCCTGCTATGGATCGGGCACGTTCAACTTCTTTAGCCCCAACTTTTGTGGAAACTTAGTGTACTCGGTTTGTCCTGCAGATCCCAATGTCTATATACATTGGGATGGAGTACATTTGACACAGGAGGCTTATCGTCGCATCTCCGAAATTCTCGTCAATGATTTGAACATCACTTGTACTCTAAACAATACTTGTTGGAAATTTTATAATTTCCAATATAATCTAATTGTGGGCAATATATTATTATGCAATTATATTAGCTATTCAATTATTTTATGGACTTAATTAAGTGATCCAATTAAGGTTAAAGGTTCATGGGCTATAATAATAATTAATATGAGCTTATTGAGTGGATACCCAATACTACGTGATTAGGTGATTATGGGTGGTCTAATCAAGTAGTATATAAAGGTTACCCGGTTATGGTCTCCAATATACTAAGCCGCACATCGTCTTCCCTTCTCCCCATCGGGAGGGATTACTACGGTCCCCATAAGGAATTAGGAGGCTTAGTTGAGGAAGGTCATATAACCACTGATCCTGAGTTCGTGTTCCGCCTAGAGACTCATTGGATCAGGTACGCTTCCACTTCACAGTTTGATCTCAGTTTATCATAATAGGGTTAAGGTTTTAAGGATTTATTTCCAACAAGTGGTATCAGAGCCACCCTATTAATGACTCTCTGAGACCTGTAAGAATAATTTTAATAATTTTCAATTTTGACCCTATTAGAATAATTTTCAATTTTGAAAATTGAAATTTTTATTCTTTCGGTGATTGGATTTAAATAATGTTAATGTATATACAGATAAGCACATTGTTGTGATTCTTTCGGTGATTATGGGGTGTGAGTTTCTCATTGATTCTGGATACCCATTTACGTCTGTTAACGCATTGTTATACGTGTCTCAAATGCCTTGGATTAGATATTTGTAAAATATTTGATCCTTGATTTATTTTTATTTGCATAATAATGTTTTGTCATTGTGGAATTTAAGTTAAAGGCAAATACTTGCGTCTCAACATATGTGCCTCTAATCATGATCAAGGAATTATCTTGTGGAGTAATAGTACAATCCTGGTTATTAATTTCATTAATTTGATTAATGTTTCAAGTGAGTTGCAATTATAGTGAATTTGATTCAGTACGTGAATCCAAATTTTGGATTTTAATTATTCTGATTATGCAACTTTACTTGAGGACTATTGCTCACATACAGTTTCAGATTGAGCAATTTTATCAAAGATATTTTGGTTATAAAATTTGGATTTTGATAACTCATAAATCTGTTTCATTTATGGTAAGATTGGATATTCTTTACTAAAGCTTTTCTTTGGAAACGAAAATTATGGTTAATTGTTCAAATTATGCCATATGATTTACTCTATTAAATTTATGAGATTTTGGTCTAAGGTACAGTCAGTGCTTTAAGTAGTACTAATCATTTCATTAGTATTGATAATTGGCTGGCATTTTTCTTTTAATATCTTAATAATCCCGCTAAGTATAAATCAACTGCGTAATTAGTACTATATTTGCGCTCGTATTCTGTTGCCATTTTAATGTGAAACATATTACATTTGCTTCAATTGTTTCTCAAGTTCATTAATGATCATCCGATTAAAAGAAAGATGTGAACTATTGCTTAAGAGGTTATAAAGGATATTTGCCTAAATTTAAGTCTTCTAATTAAGTTAAAGAATCTTTCATTATTTTTGAGTATGTGTGAATCATCAAAATTCCTATTTGGTTCATGGAATTTAATTAAATTAAATTTGGGGAGATATTTTTTTAATGTCGTTCAATTAAAAATAAATATTTTCAATATTTGTTTAATTAGTCTAGTAATTTTCAATCTAGTCAATCAATGCATCATGTTGCCCTAGCAGCCTCTGTGTGTGAAGTGCGACTTTATTGAAATTACATAGATGGGTGTGTAATTATTCATGTGTTCTGTGTTCGGCCCACATGTAGGCACAGTTTGACAGAATAATAACATACATGTGATAATAAGTATGTGATAATTATTTGGATTATTCATGTGAACATTAGTCGGTCCACAGATAGACTCTTGTTTGACAGAACTTATTGTCAATACTTGATTATTACACCAAGATTACCCCTGCAGTTAATTTTTATCCACAGATGAGGTTAATATTGCACAAGGTGTCTTGTGATGGGTCCCCAATTAATAATGTTGTATGAGTGTATCTTCATGCGGGTATTGATCGGCCCACAGGTAGATTAATATTTGGCAGAAATACACAAGTACCTGTGGTGGTAAATACGTGACAATTATTTGATTTGACATGTGAGTAATAAGTCGGCCCACAGGAAGACTATTGCTTGACAGTTTTATTGTCAGTATTTGACTAGTGCATGAGAGCATCATTTAAATTAGTATTTTTTTGTCCAAAGACTTGATACCAATATTGTGCTCGAATCTTCAAGATGATTCTAATTTAGTTAAATTTTGAAAGACTATAAAGTTTTTTGAAAGATTATAAAATTTAATGTGAGCATGATAAATTATTTGCAATAATTCTCTGTACAATTAAGAAGTCTGCTGATTAATCCATATATCAACAACAAAATCATACATTATGAGAATTTCAACAATAAAGATGAGACTAGTAGGTTTCAAGAAAATTTGGTCTCAATAAAGTATAAGGGCAATACAAGAAAACCCATTAAGAAAGCTGCTAAAGACAACTAAAGTACAATTTTTGTTTACTCCTGAAGGCTTGTGGAATTGTCTTATAATACACTGCATTAAATTATTCAGTATGCATGGTGCAGTTAAAAGACATAATTGAACTCCACAACATATGGTCACTAATGTGAGAAATACTTAAGATTGCAACTTATGGTCTCAATAAATTTTTAACCAAAGTAGTTGTGAGAACTCTTTGAGTTTCACATATGGTGATGTCCAACTAAAGCTAGATCATTGGGATCTACTAAAGAAAATTGCACTCAAATAAATGTAAGCTACTTTATTGGTTATGAATAAAAATAAAAGTTTATGATCCAATTAATCGGATCATATTTGAGACGGGTAATACGGTGTTCTGTGAGGATGTTGATTTGGGGGAAGAATAATATTAGAGACATTGTCTTTGAGGGGGAGTCAATACGATCCCTACTTAAACTTTTAGAAATTATGTAAATTCAGAATATCAATGGGACAATGTCAATAATATTTAAGGTATAATAAAATCAACAACCTCAAGAATTAGTGTCACTAAGAAAACCACTAGAGTTCGGAGAAAATCAATTCGGATAATTATGTAGTTTTCTCCTAAATAATGAGGACACTATGAAATTAATGGTAGAATATTCAAACAATGTTCATCAAACCATGCAAGGTCCAAATACTCGAAAGTGGGTTAATGCCATAAGTTATGAGTATAAATCAATACAAGATTATTAGATTTGCATCTTGATAAAGGATTATACTCTAAAGGGAAGGAAGGCATTGTTTTGAGATAATCGTGATATTATTAGTACATTTTAATCTTGAATCATTTTGAATGGATGTAAAGATAAAGTTCCTTGATCACAACACTGATGATACGATCTAAATGGTTTAAGAACTAATAGGAAAATCATCTATGCATTCAAGTAAGTTTTCCATAAAGGAATTACACATATCATCATGAGGTAATTGTCTCATTTGATTTTGAGAAAAATGTAGATGATTATGTAATTCAGTGGGAGAATGTTTAAGTTAAACTAAGGGAGACAAGTGAAGTCTCAATAAGGTGCCCTAAAGTTATATTAAAGATTTAAGAAATGTATGAACATTCTATATGTTTTGATTGTTGGAAGTTATTGTATGATGAGGTCTCTACAAGACTTAATTTGGCTTCTGTTGTTGGTATATTAAGTAGACATTTAAGTAACTCTAGTATGGATCTTTACAGAGAACTAAGGATAACATGCTTTAACATTAGATATAATCAGATTAGTAGGAGATCATAAAGTAGTCTGATTATGAGTTTGTTGGATGCCAATACGATATAAGATCCACTTCAGGCTACATCTTCTGTTGGTCTGGAGAGCTATACAAGTAAAAGTATTAAGCAAACACTTTAGCTCATTAACCATGACAACAGAATCAGTAGCACACTAAGGGGCATTCAAACATGAAATAAAGGTTGCGAAGTTTAGTCACATAAAGTTGATTGTGACAGTTAGTTCGCAGTAAAGTATTAGCAATAAGAGTTCTTATAAGTCAAGCATATTGACATAGAATTTTTGGTTGTTAAAGAAAGTGTTTTGTGTAGATAAAATTTTAGAAGAGCATATTATGATAGACTCCAAATATGGATCCACCAATTATGTATTCAACGCCTGCAATTTTATGAGCTAGCTACTCATGTGGGTGTTATATGGTTTTAGAATACATTGGTTCAGTGGGAGTCTATATTTATTGTTCTTTAAAGTTTTCAAAACACTTTGATTTAGATAATTTGGTTTTCTGCAGAATAAAGTTGATAGTTGATGGCTTTGAATTCATTGTGAATTCACTTAAGTAATTTCATTTTGTAATATTTTACATTATGGATTGATCTCACTAAAGTTTAAGTTGGACCAGTTGGAAATAGACATGATATTGATCACGTTGCATGTAATTTCCATGCTACTCACCATATTTGATCTATGTCATTGAGCGTACTGATATGGTGATTGTCGGGGTTTAACCACGATTTGTAATGTGGTGAATACCGCGGTAGTTCCATATTAGTAGATGAAATGGACCAGATTGTTAAGTATAGCCTGAAGAGGAATAGCATACAGTTGCGTAACTAAGGACTCTTGATATAATTGTTTGGGAAAATATATAGCCCAAGTGGGAGATTGTTGGAAATTTTATAATTTCCAATATAATCTAATTGTGGGCAATATATTATTATGCAATTATATTAGCTATTCAATTATTTTATGGACTTAATTAAGTGATCCAATTAAGGTTAAAGGTCCATGGGCTATAATAATAATTAATATGGGCTTATTGAGTGGATACCCAATACTACGTGATTAGGTGATTATGGGTGGTCTAATCAAGTAGTATATAAAGGTTACCCGGTTATGGTCTCCAATATACTAAGCCAACATCGTCTTCCCTTCTCCCCATCGGGAGGGATTACTACGGTCCCCATAAGGAATTAGGAGGCTTAGTTGAGGAAGGTCATATAACCACTGATCCTGAGTTCGTGTTCCGCCTAGAGACTCATTGGATCAGGTACGCTTCCACTTCACAGTTTGATCTCAGTTTATCATAATAGGGTTAAGGTTTTAAGGATTTATTTCCAACAATACTCCCTCCGTCTATCGATAAGGTAACCATGGGTTTTTGCTCATGGATTAAGGAATATTATTATTTTATACTCCCTCCGTCCGCTGGTATACATTTGCTTTTTGCACGTGAATTAAGGAGTATTATTATTTAATGTGTAATATAGGTAGTTATACTAGTGAAGTGTGTGGGACCCATATATATCAAAAATATATTAGTGATATGTGTGGGTCCCATGTATTTAAAAAGAAAAATGTATACCTTTGGTGTGGACGTCCAAAATAGCAAAATGTATACATTTCCAGCGGACAGATGGAGTATAAAGTGGGTAGTTGTATTAGTGGTGAATAGTATGCCATGTATGGTCCCTTTGCTAAAAGGAAAAAAAAATGATACCTTTAGAATGGATAATTAAAATGGGAAAATGAATATCTTACCGATGAATGGAGGGAGTATTAATTAAGGATTACTGTTGGATTGTATACTAAAATTCTAGCTTTAGTATGAACAATGTCATAACAATATTTGAAATGAGAATCATTGATCAAATAATTGCATCTTATAATTTATTTTATATGCATGATGCAATAGTCCATTTACTTTATACTGTAGATAATATGTTGTGCGACAACACGCAGAAGATCATATTATCGGTTTTCTTATAAAGTATAAACAGATGCTCACAACTGAGATAGACGGGGACTCTCTATCGGTATGGTTGTAGTGTGGTTTGATATTAGCTTGTCTTGGCTATAGAATCACATTAGTGCACTTGTGTGTATTGAGCAGGACCACTTGAGATCGTTCTTCTTATACTGACTATATAGTAGAACTTGATCTCTGTTATTATGGAAGTTCGTGCTCTTAATCTCTATACAATAACCTCGACACATAGGGCAGTATGTATTTCTTTGATTCATCAATGGGTGAGATTTATAAGTATTAAATCAACAAACTCGGTGAGTTGGGAAGTAGTGCTGTATCTATGGTGTGCTGTTGATTGTAGAAGGAATCCATGTCCGTCATAGGTTGATGATGTCCCCTTGAGGAGCTCATAAGGTTTATCATGTAAATCTTGCAAGTGGATTAATTTCCGGCATGATAATAAGGTTGAGTGGTACTACTCTCGGATGAGATATTAATTAATTTGAGTTGTCAGTAACTTAATTAATTAATGGGCATTGTATATCTTAAACATGGGGAGACTGTCGGGCTTATAATAAGAAGGAGCCCAGAACATAATTTTGGGATTGGACGGGTAGTGCAGTAATAATATTTTAGTGGACTATATTATTATTATTGGATTTAATTAAAAGCTTTGGGCTAAGCTTGGTTAATTAAATTCAATTGAGGCCCAGCCCAATTTCTCCTCCTGGTCCCTGCTGTAGCCAAATATATAAGTGAACTCAGCTTCCTGGAACCCTCAGATTATTCCTGCGCCTCTTTTGGTGAGAGAAGGGAAGAGAAGCAGATTGAGAGATCCTGCAGACTGTTGCCCACACAACAGCAGGATCACACTTGGGTCATACAGCAGAAGATCGAGAGGTGGTTCTCTGCAACGATCAATCTCTACACCAACCCAGAAGTACGGTAAACACGTTTAATCGCTTCCGCTGTTAATTGTTTGCCTGTATACTAACGATCACGGTTGAACCATAAGATCCAATTGCCAACAATTGGTATCAGAGCGATGGTTTCGTGGTGAAACGTGAATCGTAAGGTTAGGGTCTTGTGATTATATGATTATGTGTTATGATCCGGATGTAATCACATGTTTTTGTGCTTTTCGTGTTTCAATTATAGCATGATAGAAATAGCATGAATAAGGGTTTGTATTATTCTATTTCACGTGATTGCCCTTATTGACATGTACGAATGAATAAGAATGCTGTTTTATTAATCACTGCACGGTTCATACACGTCTATTCCATCGTGAAAATGCTGCTGGTCGACGACGGGAGAAGTACGGCTGATCACAGCCTGCTGGTCGACGACGAGAGAAAGACTGATCAAAGGCTGCACAATCGGGTGATGGGCTGACTCCGTGAAAGAAAGACGTTCGTCGTGACCTGGCAGCGACTGTCCCAACGGCTGGCTGGAAGGCTAGCGTTGCTTCAGGACGGCTGGACGATTTAGGCGACGGTGGTTGCCAAGCGCTGATTGGGATCAACGAGCAGGGCAGGATGGCACTGGATTGGTTTGCAACAGACCGGCGATCTGGGTGGTTTAGAGGGAGTCATCTCCCTGGACGATCGGGTTGTGCAGTTCCAAGCGGCTGGCAGCATGCTCCATATCAGCCCATGACCGACGATGTTGATGGGCGGCGGCGGACGCTGGAAGCGGCGTTCCGAGCGAGTCCCCTGATGATTCCGGGCGAGTCTCCTAGCGATTCCGGCGAGTCCATGGAAGTATACGGTCGGACGATCTGATGGCGACAAGCTGGAGGCATCGCAGTGGCGCCTGGAGTGTCTGAGGCAGGTTTCGGTCGCATCTGAGATAAGTTCCGGTCGCCTTTTAGGCGTGTTCCGGGCGAGTCGATGGTGGTTGTCGACGCGTTTTATCAGGCGACCGGCGAGGCTAGGGGCTCCGCGGCGGTGCTGATGGTATCACCTTTAGACATCGATCGGGGCTGCCAACAGCCGACGCCTTCCGGTGGTCGCAATCGGGAGCACAGGTTGGGCTGACGGCAGATGTTCTGCCTGGAGGCTCGTTTATGGGCGGCTGACGAGACCGGCAAGGCTTGGTCGTCCGGACAGGCTGGTTGCAGGGCGAGCGTGTTAAGTCTGACGGCGTGGCAGGCAAGACAACACTGCGTGTGGTTGCGGCTGTGAGAAGAAGATTCCGGCGGAGAGGAGATATAGGGCAGCAGGGTCTTGGGCTATCTCCATTGGGCCCAATTTTATTAATTGAAAATGGGCTGTTGGGCCTATTTTATGTTAATGGGCTGCTGGGCTATTTTTCTGCTGGATTTAATTAGTTGTTTGGTCTTTGCTCAATTTATTTTAATTTGGTTGTTGGGCTTAGGGGTCCAATTTAATTAAAATATGTGTTGGGCTGCTGGGCCAATAGGCTGCTCAATTTTAATTTGATTTTGGGCTGTTGGCCCAAATTTAATTAAAATGGAAATGGGCTGCTGGACTAATTAATTTAATTAATTGTGAGTAATGGGCCAAGCATAAAAAATTAATTTTATTAATGGACTAATTTTGTGCTAGTGGGCTTAGTGGAATTAATTTAGTTTTGGGCTAAGATTATGTGCCATAGATAATGAGTATGATTAATTAATTAATCTGCTGCTCATTTTGTGCTTATTTGATGCTCTAGGGCCCATTTAATTGATCCACTAATTATGCAATTAATTAATGTTATATAACTGATTAATTGATTTAATTGTCAATTATTGTTGTATATTTGAAAGGCATGTTCTATGTGATTTATTTATTTAAATTACTGTTAATAGAAGCATGTCTTAGTTGTATATTTTATTCTGGAATATTATATGCATGTTAAAAACCCTCGGTAATTAAATAACTAAGTGGGAGAGGGGATTGGTAATAAATTCCCGCGGCCTCCATTATTGGTTTGTTAGCGATGTGAATAGACTTGCGCGTCGGCATTAGAGCCTTCCTCCCCATCGGATGAGTTTATTCATGGATTGCTGGAACAGACTTCATTAAATAATTACGTTTGTAATGTGATGCATATGAACTTGCGCGTTGGCTTAGACCTTCCTCCCTATCGGATGAGTTTATATGCGGTTCACTGGTACAAACTTGTAATTGATGACTGTAGGAAGTTATCCGAGCGCGTGTGTACTTCTCCATCTGTAAGGCACACAAGCTTGGGCCGCGGACTTGGGGTCAAATAATGGTGTACACTTAGATGTAAATAATAAGTATCCTCCCCATCGGAGTCACTGCTTTTATTTGCATGGCTAAAGAGGAACCGACTATTAATTATTTTATCGTAAAGTTAGGTTGACAAATGAAATTAATGGGTAAAACCTTCTCTTGTAAATGTTCGGGTTTGTAAACGTCCACACTATCGTGGCTTGCAGACTCACGGTGCTTGAGATGTCGGTGAATTTTATTTTTATATTGTTTTGAGGGAATCAATATAAAAGAATAAAATTCGAAGATTTGATCAGAATATTTATTTGTGATTCTCTGAATTTTGAATGGTTTTATTTCACTAATTGTTAACTAAAAGACATTATATTTACTCGTCCAAAATTAGATGATTAGAAAAGAATCTTGGTTTTGAAAATTACTGCTTAAGAAAATACATGTGTGTTCTCACAAAGGATATCTCATGATAATTTTTTAAAAGGTCTCTAGTGAAGAGATGAGAGGTTCATAGAAATATGATGATCTCATGTAACTCTTCGGATACTTGAGTAATTTAAAAAGGTGATAAATCATGATAGAATTTGATGAATGATTGGAATAATGTGGAATAGAAATTGAAAGGGAAACCTAAATCAATTTATTCTTCACAATTTGCCTGGATGTTTTGAGCAAGTTCTACCTGAAATACGAGAGATTGTATATGGTGGGAAACTTCTAACAAAACATGTGGCAAAAGAAAGCCATTTTTCATCATGATGTGAACAAATTTAATATCTTATTTACTAATGGTTTGAACATGATTAGTGATGGCATCTACTGATACGAAGTATGTAGATACTGGAATCACTAAATGTTTATCACTGAGTAAGGATAAGATTGTTAAAAACATGGGTAAAACTACAAAGGTAGTTGCTATTGCAGTGGGAGTTGTTTATTTATCTCATGATAAGAATAAACGATTGATTATGAGAAATTATCTTTACGTACGTTTCATAGAAAGAATTTAATTTCGGTTTCTATGCATTAACGGATGGATACTTCATTTCATTTATATGACATGGTCATAATGATGAGGAATGGGGGTATAATCCGTTATAATACGTTGGTGGATAATAATTATACTCTTGAATCATGTTCATCCCACAAATGCAAGAAATAGTAATTAATAATGCATCTTCTAATATAAGTAAGAGAAAGGAACCTTCGGAGATGAACTAAACATACATTTGGCGTCTAAGACTAATTCATTTTACTTGAGTAGGATTCAAAAGTTGATAGCCGATGGACCGTAAAGTTTATCTGAAGTGGAAACTATCAAACTTGCGAGTCCTGCTTGAAAGTAAAAATGATTAACTGCTTTTTCAAAACTGTGGAGTGTAGAGCCAAAGATATATATGTTGGAATAAGTTCATTCTGATTCAAGCGGACCTAATATTATCCAGGCAAGAGGTAGTCATTACGGTTTAACCGTGGTGGTAAATACCTCTTAGGATAGTTAGGAGCTATTAATCAGAAGTTGAGATTAAATCTCAAGTTGACTACACCGGATATGCCCCAGCTGAATGGTGTGGTGGGTAGAAGGTATTAGGCTCTTATGGTTATGATTAGATAGATGATGAATTATTTGGAATAATTAAATTCATTTTATGGACATGCCCTAGATACAGTAATTCGTGAAACGTTTGTCTGTATATGGGATATCCTATAAAAAAAAAAATGAAGAGTGATTTATTTAGTCCAAAAGATCGAAGGGTGACTGTTAACACAAACACTAGATTTTGGAAAAGGACTATGTAATAAATCACAAGCCCATGTATAAGTTGTTCTAAAGGAAGTGAGAGGAAAACACTAAGTATAAGTACCAAGTGTACAAGAGGATATACCACAAGGTAAACTGCAACGCGTGTCACGTCTGATACACAATTACATGTAGTGCCTGGTCGTAGTGGGAGGGCTGTTTGACAACCTATAAAATATATATTTTGGGAGAGTCGTAAGACTTGATCCCTAATCAACATAGTATTGTCCCACGAATACGACATAGCACTACAAGATTAAAATGCGGAATCTTAGTAAGTTGCAATGTACGTTGAAATAGAATCTACGGATTCTATATTAAGTCTGGGAACTTGTATGACCACTAAATGATGTAAAAGCCATTGCAAGTGGTCAAAGGAAATAAAAGAGGATCATACGGAAAGGTGAAAATCTTGGAAGCAAAGCTTGTTGCGAAAAGATGTACTCAGAAAGAAATGGTTCGATTATGAGCAAACATGTTCGCTGGTAGCTATGCTTATGTTGATCCGGATTCTTTTATTGCTGCTATGAGGAACAGCAAATAGATGTCAAGACAGCTTTCCTGATTGGAAGTCTTGAGGAAAACATCTATGTGAAGCAACCAGAGTGATTCATTGCAAAATACTAATAGCATTTTAATAGTAAGCTTAATATTGTCCAGCGATGGACTAAAGCAAGCTTTAAGATCATGAAGCATCTGTTTTGATTAGGTAATCCAGTGGCATGGATTTAAATCAATGAGCGGATGAGTCTTGTGTGTTGTAAAGAGTGACGGAAACGTGGTGGTGTTTCTTGTACTATACGTAGATAGTATCTTGCTCATTGGAGACAATGAAAGAGTATTATCGGGCATATGGGTACGGTTAATAAAGCGGTAGAGATGAAGGACTTAAGAAAGGCAAAATATATCCTTTTGATCACGGTAATACGGATCACAAGAAAGGATATTATGCTTATCTCAAGTTTCATAAAATGATACAGTCCATACTCGTTTAGCATATAAATTTATCTAAGTGGATGTATCTTTGAGACACAAGAAGAAGATAAAGTAGATGAAAGCGGTTCCTTATGCTTCGGCGAATAAGGAAGCTTAATCTAAAGAATGCTATGAACGAAGTTGGATATCTGTGTTGCTGAACGCATGAACAGAAGGTATCAACGTAACCCGGAACAAGAATGATGAACTGTGGTAAGACATTTATAAAGTGCCTGAGAAGGACTGGAAATTATATGTGGACTTACTGGACAGATTCACTGCTTCTTGTGGATTACGTAGATTCGGATTTTTTAGTCAGATTGGACGGTAGTAAATTCTCCTCAAAGGTTATGTGTTTAATTTTAGGAAGTAGAGTCATAATGTGGAGGAGTGTTATATAGAAATATATTTCAAACTCCGGACTCCATCATGGAAAGATGATAAATTGGAGCCTATGAGGCAGCCAAAGTATCTATATGACTCTAGAGACTTCATAATGGACTTTGAAGTGTTTCTAAGTTTGCCCAAGGTAATCACAATTTACATTGATGATATTGGTGCAGTTGCAAACTTGAAGAAATCACAAGTCCATAAGGCAATTAAACACATGGAGCGCGAGTACCACCTGTTACGAGAAATCGTATGATGAGGGGAAGGTTGTTGTCGCCTAGATTGCATCGGATGATGACCTAGTAATCCATTTACAAGGACCTTAAGGCGAGAGCTTTTAATGGTCGTGTAAGTAGGAGTAGGAATCAGATGTATGGCAGAAGACATGACAGCATAGTCTTTTAGTATAAGTGGGAGATTGTTGGATTGTATACTAAAATTCTAGCTTTAGTATGAACAATGTCATAACAATATTTGAAATGAGAATCATTGATCAAATAATTGCATCTTATAATTTATTTTATATGCATGATGCAATAGTCCATTTACTTTATACTGTAGATAATATGTTGTGCGACAACACGCAGAAGATCATATTATCGGTTTCCTTATAAAGTATAAACAGATGCTCACAACTGAGATAGACGGGGACTCTCTATCGGTATGGTTGTAGTGTGGTTTGGTATTAGCTTGTCTTGGCTATAGAATCACATTAGTGCACTTGTGTGTATTGAGCATGACCACTTGAGATCGTTCTTCTTATACTGACTATATAGTAGAACTTGATCTCTGTTATTATGGAAGTTCGTGCTCTTAATCTCTATACAATAACCTCGACACATAGGGCAGTATGTATTTCTTTGATTCATCAATGGGTGAGATTTATAAGTATTAAATCAACAAACTCGGTGAGTTGGGAAGTAGTGCTGTATCTATGGTGTGCTGTTGATTGTAGAAGGAATCCATGTCCGTCATAGGTTGATGATGTCCCCTTGAGGAGCTCATAAGGTTTATCATGTAAATCTTGCAAGTGGATTAATTTCCGGCATGATAATAAGGTTGAGTGGTACTACTCTCGGATGAGATATTAATTAATTTGAGTTGTCAGTAACTTAATTAATTAATGGGCATTGTATATCTTAAACATGGGGAGACTGTCGGGCTTATAATAAGAAGGAGCCCAGAACATAATTTTGGGATTGGACGGGTAGTGCAGTAATAATATTTTAGTGGACTATATTATTATTATTGGATTTAATTAAAAGCTTTGAGCTAAGCTTGGTTAATTAAATTCAATTGAGGCCCAGCCCAATTTCTCCTCCTGGTCCCTGCTGTAGCCAAATATATAAGTGAACTCAGCTTCCTGGAACCCTCAGATTATTCCTGCGCCTCTTTTGGTGAGAGAAGGGAAGAGAAGCAGATTGAGAGATCCTGCAGACTGTTGCCCACACAACAGCAGGATCACACTTGGGTCATACAGCAGAAGATCGAGAGGTGGTTCTCTGCAACGATCAACCTCTACACCAACCCAGAAGTACGGTAAACACGTTTAATCGCTTCCGCTGTTAATTGTTTGCCTGTATACTAACGATCACGGTTGAACCATAAGATCCAATTGCCAACAATTACAACATCAATAAAACTACTCTTATTTAAATTTCTGGCACAACATATACATAGCTAAATTGGTTCTGGTACTTAGGGTTTTTAGACGACATTTCAGTTAAAAAAACCACTTTAGGGATTTTTCAATTCAAGATTTAAAAAATAGGTAAATTATCAATTAGGATATTCAACATAATTTTTTTGAAATTTGATTTATGTTTCTCTTTATTATATAAATAATACTCCCTTCATCCGCCCGAAAGAGGGTATTTTTTTCATTTTGATCGTCCGCTCTAAAGAGGGTCATTTCCTTTTTTACACACATGTGACCGGCACACACCCACTAATACAACTAAAATATGGGGTCCACACTCCTACTAATACAATTACCAACTACACATTAAATAATAATACTCCTTAATCAATGTGCACAAGAGTAAAAGACCCTCTTTCGGGCAGACAGAGGGAGTAATACATAATCGCATATAGTAGCACATATAGTTGTGTGCAGCGTCGTATATATATTAATAAATAAAGCATGTGTATAATTACACATATAATCACGTATAGGATCACATGAAAAAAATTATGTATGAAATCACAAGCGTAAACGGATAATAAAAATTGTATATAAAATTATAGGCGTAGTTGCGTGAGATATAATTACAAATTAATGTCAATTGGTGAACAATTTAATTTGGAATATGTGTGGAACAAGTGTCTAAGCAAAGTGGTGCTTCATAAAACTATATATTACGTCCTTTTCTTTTGTTAATTACCATGCATGCACGCTATTCTCTAAGACTGAAAGCACGACTTCATGAGACTTTAACTAAAGTCGTGCTCATTTTTTTTATCATCGTGAAACACGGCTTAGCTGGTTCAAGAAATCGTCATTACCTGACCCAACACTAACATGGGCTTGCTCAAGGCCCATGTTTATTATATTGGGCTTCAGTATACATATGTAATGGGCAGATCCTGCCATGGCCCTGGGACACAAATTAAATTAAGAGAAATTGTTAAAATCCCCTAAGTAGCTGATTTTTAAAAATATCACCCAACATAATTTATTTTTAAAAAAAATCACTTTTTTTAAAATTTTTACCCCTCTTTATTATAATTAATATATAGTTGCACATATAATCGCGTGCAGTGGTCACACATATATTGGTAAATAAAACATGTGTATGATCGCACATAAAGTTGCGTGTAGAATTGCAGGCATAGTTGCATAAGAGGTCGCAGATTAAGGTTAATTTAACTATGTCCAAAATTTAAAAAGTGGCATTATTTCAAAAAAATTTATAGTTAGTAGCATTTATTCAAAATGAACTATTATTTTTCTTATACCACTTAAATTAACATTCATATCTAGAAATAATATACCCTTAAATTAACATCATATCTAGAAATAATATAAGTATAGGGACTTCATAATTTTTATTTTTTTAATGCGGTAAAATGTACTCTTTCCGTTCCATCGAAATATCCTCATTTTATTATATTGAGCGTCTCACTCAAAAATTATCATTTTTCACTTTTAGTAAAATGACCTCACATCTGGCTCATCATTAATTACTAATACAACTACTCACTACATATATAAAATAATAACACTCTTTAATCCACGTGTAAAAAGCAAATTGAAACTTTTGCTCGGAACGGAAGGAGTAAAACATTAAAATTAGAAATCCGTTGTAAAATGAGTATAAGCGACTCTAGGATTTCAAACAATAATTCTCACTTTTTAGGGTTATTTTGAAAACTTAGGTTGATAGGTTTAAAGTAAGATACAGAGATAATTATATTTTTTAGTTTTTAATTATTTTATTTAATTTAATAGTAGAGATTAAATTAAAATAATTAGGATCCACCAAGACCACTGTTAACAGTTAAATAATATTCAAATTGATTATTAAATATATATATATATATATATATATATATATATATAATAACTTTTTGAAAAAATAAGAAATGCTCTGGATATTACAACTCACGATAGTATGGGCTCATTTCTGACTAATGGACCACCAGCCACACAGAATAAGATCGGGTGTGCACCAGAATAAACGTTGATATCCACCTCAATATGGAACTCCCTCTCACCGAGATTTCTGAGATCTCACCAGAGTTGATCTCTTACAAAGAGTATATAAGATTTTAAGGTATAATTCTTGAGTTAGTCTCTAGTGAATAGAGTTTACTGTGTAAATTCTGTGATCTCCCTTTAATTTAAATCCCTGACAATACATGAGGTAAAACAGGATTAGAAGGAGGAGAGTTTAGAGTGAGCAAAAATCAGGGTTCACATCATAAGTTAGGTAAATCAGGTTTATAAGGGTGTTTGTGATAATTCTTTCAATATTCGAAATATAAATAGTATAAATATTTAATTAAAAATTAATTTTTTTTTCAATAGATTAAGTGTACATTTAATATTAAAAATTACGTACTAACTTTCGAAAAGGGTAGAATTTGGGAACAAGTTTTAACCTCACATGAGAGTGTTTGCCATGGACTTGGAGTATTTGGAGTAATATTAAAAGAAAAAAAAGTTAATGAGTAAAATAATCGATAATTATATGAATAGATAAATACTTACACTTGTCATCTAAAGGGCTCCTTGAATTAAATACCTATTTAAAAAGATTTTTGGAGATAAAAATTAATTAGGAAGCTATCGCAATGAAAGATACCCCTTCGAGTCTTCGACTCACTTCAATTTTCACCCTTAATTTATCACGTAAATTAACAAAATGATAAATTTTTAGAGTACTTTGATATTTTATTAAAATAAATAAATTATAAAATACGTTAATTGTATTAAGTAGGGTAGTTTTTTTTTTTATAAATAAAGTTTGTCTTTTTTTATAAATAAAGTTTATGCAGATGATAATTGTTTTTACCTGATAGTCAAAGGAGTAATAATTAGGGAGGCAAATTGAGGGGTCATAGATGTATGACTTATATCATTCAGAGGTTAAAGTATCCATGTTGCTTTGTACATAATCTATAATTAGGGATAATTTTTCTAAATGTAAAATGAATGTCTCCTTCCATTGACTCATTATTAATTAATTATAAATAATATGTGTACTTGCCCAATTTTGCACCACATATTTATCATGTGGATTAAATACGAGAGAATAATTAGCATTATATCTAATTAATTAGTATTATATCTATCTAATTAGCGCTCTCACTCCTTTATATATATGCACATACTTATACACAATTAGTGTGTGAAAAATATAAGAAATTATAAATCATGATTTCCTTCTACGAAGTATTTGTGATCTTTTTTACTTTGCTCATTGGTACATCTTTTACAGGTGATATCTCCAATATAGCTTTATATGTATATAGTCGAGATAATATCTATTTTGATCCGATATAAGTTAATTTTAATCCTATAATTTTAAGTCATTTGTTTTGATTTTAGTCTCATAACTTTTACTTTTTCATGTCTTAATTTTTTTTCTTCAAAACTTAAAGAACTTTGCAAGCCCTATAAATTCTTGCAAGTTTTGTAAAAGAAATAAAAAAAGTTATAGAATTAAAATTAATGGCGTGAGTGCATGCATTAACTAAAGAACTACTAGTACTAAAAGTGGATTTAACCAAAATTAAATGGGGTGAAATTGAAATTTATGTAAATTCCATGTGGACTGATTTAGGTCAATATATTAATAACGACGTATTTATGTACGATATTTAGATTCCTAAATAAAATAATTAATTCATTTACACTTGTCAGGAAATATTGTACGTAGTTATATTTTCACAAATAATTTGTTGATGAACCATCATGGATTCACTGTTTTTTTTTATTTTCCTTTTTCATAATTTTGTATAATAATATTATTGCAGAAGTAGCTTCTGTAATCCAAGGAATAAATTGCCCGGTGCAAAGCTTGTACCAACTAGGGGATTCCATCTCCGACACCGGCAACGTCGCTCAGGTTTTTCCGTTCATCGCAGCAGCTGGTGACCCTTATGGGATGACGTTTCCCGGCAACCCCAACGGTCGTTGGTCCGATGGACGGCTTATCATAGACTATATAGGTACAAAGTATATATATATATATATATATATATATATATATATATATATATATATATATATATATATAGATAGATAGATAGAGAGAAAAAATATCATAGTTGGTCCTGTAAGTATAGCCGATTTAAATTTAAAATTTTTTTTTTTGTATTTCTCAAGTTTGGTCCTTTTTATCTAATTTTAGTTTTTTTGGGTCAAAATTTAGTCATTTTCCTCAAATTTAGTCCTTTTATTTGGTCCAAAACTATGCCTCGATGTTCATAAATGTCAAAAATTAGTCCAGTACAAAATTAATTTGGACCAAAAGTGGACAAAAATTGGACAAAATTGAACAAAAGGATCAAAATTGAAAATTATAAAAAATGAGCTAAAATTGAAATCGATTATAAATACAGTACCAATTGTGATATTTTTCCCTTATATATCTCCTATTAATTAATGAAATTATTTTGTGGATGCATAGTCTCCTATTAATTAATGAAATTATTTTGTGCATGCATGCATCCGACTGTTATAATACTATTTTAATCAAGTGTTTATATTTTTTCGGGTTCTAATGGTTAATCCATTCAAAATTCACTCTAAAAGTGTAGTGTTTCTATTTTACGTACCCTCGTGGCTATGCCTTCTGTATTCATTCATTCATTCATGGAATTATGATCCATGTCAACTGATCATGTTAAATTCGAGTCCTCGTGTCGACTTACTACTGATCAAGTTTGAGCTCGACTCGTTTTGTTGATAGCTACGGCTCTAGGGCTTCCACCATTGAGCCCTTTCGTGGAGAGGAATGCTTCAAATTTCGAAAATGGCGTCAACTTCGCAGTGGCTGGAAGTACAGCTGAGGATTTTCTTTTTTATCTAGAAAAAGGAATCATAACTGCACCACTTCCTTCACTCAGTTTCCAATTCACTTTGCTTACCAATTATCTCAACTCCAGATATTCCACAACCACAGGTTTTAACATCAATATATTATAATATTGCATTTTATAATTCAATGCTTGTTTCCAAACTTTTTTAATTTATAACTTTTAAATTCCCACCGTAACGGTCATTTTTACTTAAAAATCTCCAATTTTTCTAATTTCATGGAATAAGACTGAATAAGTTTTCTTACAAAGTTATGAGACGAAATTGGTAAAAGAATATTATTTTGGGATGAATTCGAAGAAAAAACTGAATGGTTTTAGAACGAAATTGAATATTTTAACTATTTTGGGATCTCTTCAAACAAAGTAAAAAATATGATCTAATTACTAATACACGAAGTTTTTTTTTTTTTTTTTTATATTTTCACTCCTCCAAATTCTCTCATTTTTTCTTTTGTTTTTTTAAATTTCACCTAGCTTTACACATTTTTCATTTTGTACAATTTATTTCTTAGTTTTTTTTTTTTTTTTCAAAAGCATGGATGTTATACTCACATATATAAGAGTTTTATAAAATTTTATGCACGAAAAAAAAATTGGTTAAGAAATAGTCAAAGGGTTTTTGAGCTTTTTTCTAGAAACATAATTATATATATATATATATATATATATATATATATATATATATATATATATATATATATATATATATATAAATAAATAAAGTTTCTTGATTTTATATATATAAATAAAACTAAATTCCATGGTATTATGTGTTTACAGAACGTGCAGAAAAGCTAAATCAATCATTGGTGATTGTGGGTGAGAGTGGATATAATGATATTGGATTTTCTATTTACGAAGGGCGATCACCCATGGAGGTCTACACCTACGTGCCCTCTATAGTGCAAACAATTATCAATACCACCAGAGTAATAATTCTATTGACACTCTCTCTAATTTTCCTTTTAAAATAATTATTATATTATATTAATAATTATATAAATATGTAATTGGTAATTTGAATTTTGAAGGGAGTGATCAACCTGGGTGCTACACAAATTGTTGTTCCTGGAAATTTCCCCCTGGGGTGTTTCCCCTGGGCCCTACTTGCTGAGGGTAGCAGTGATCCGACGTCGTACGATGAGTTAGGGTGTCTAAAGAGCATCAACAATTTGACTTCTTCTTTGAATCAACAATTACAACAAGATTTGGACTCTCTTAGGAATGAATTCCCAAATGTGGTCATACTCTATGCAGACTACTACAATGCTTTTCTTACACTTCTTCAACAACCATCAAATTTTGGTTAGCATACTTTTTTGTTTAATCATGAACAAGTATATATTATTTTCAGAAATTTCTTTCTTTTTTTTCTTTCTCACCTCCAAACTTCTTACCAGAGCATTTTTTTTATCCCGTAACCAAAAAGTTTTATTTTAGTTCCAAAAATTTTTTATGTATCAATTAAGTCTCATAACTATTTGGAGTGTCACTTGCAAAGCACGTAACATTTTCCTTTGAAAATTAAAGATTTCGGCGATAATTGAATCAAAATTAATCAATTGAATAAAATACAGTATTACATTTGAAACAAATAACTTTTTCGAAACTAAACCAAACTCTTAACTCACTCATCTATGCCTCAGAATTAGACTTTAATCTTTTTATTTCATTAATTTCGGTCATTTAAGCTATTATTGTTGCAATATCAGCTATGTAACACTTATAATAGCGAAACGACCGAAATTGATGAAATACACGATCAATTATACAATTCTCCAATGTCATGATGTGTTTCCTTGTAGGATTCGATAGCACAGTGGCGTTGAAACCTTGTTGTGGATCGGGCACCTACAATTTCTTGAGCCCCAAGTTTTGCGGAAACTTAGTGTACTCGGTTTGTCCAGATCCCAACGTCTATATACATTGGGATGGAGTACATCTGACGCAGGAGGCTCATCGTCGCATCTCCCAAATTCTCATCAATGATTTGAACATCACTTGTACTCTAAACAACGCTAAATAAGTTGTACTCTAAACAATACTCCCTGTGTCAATCGACAAGGTAATCATTGCTTTTTAGTCGAGGATTAATGAATATTATTATTTTATATATAAAGTGAGCAGTTGTATTAGTGGTGAGTCATGATGTGCCATGTATGGGTCTCTTTGGCTAAAAATAGAAAATGGATACCTTTAGAATAGACGAACAAAATGACAAAATGAATAACTTATCAACGTAATGGGAGTATTAATTAAAGATCACAACAACAATAAAACTACACTAAAAAAATATAAATTTAGCAACAGAAGTTATCAATGGAATTCAATCAGTTGGTAATTATCAATAGATTGACAACAAAAATGACATTTTTCTTCTAGCAACGGAATGCTAATGGATTTATTCTCATTTTTACCAAGAGAATTCATTTTGTTGGTAATTACCAATGAATTATCATAGGAATCATTACATAAATTACCAACGTAA
Source organism: Pogostemon cablin (assembly GCA_023678885.1). Classification (NCBI taxonomy): domain Eukaryota; kingdom Viridiplantae; phylum Streptophyta; class Magnoliopsida; order Lamiales; family Lamiaceae; genus Pogostemon; species Pogostemon cablin. The sequence continues at coordinate 3,458,359 of CM042987.1, forward strand.
TTATTAGCAAGGGATTACTAATAGAATTATTTACCAATGTAATTGATTTTTCGTTGCTAAAAATTAGCCAACTACAACTTTACCAACGAAAATTTACCAACGAAATATTCCGTGGTACAAAAATACTCCCTCCGTCCCAAATTCATCTTCACATCTACTGTAGATACGGAGTTTAAGAAAAATTATTTTTTATTTAATTTTGGGGGTAATAAGGTATTTTTGAGTAATAGATAAATGATAAAGTAAGTTATGTGTGTTAAAAAGGTGATGACAAATTTGAAATTAAAGTATGTTAGAGGGATATTAGTTAGTTATTTTTTCCTTTTATGGAAGTGTGAAGTTAAATTTGGAACAAACCAAAACGAAAAGTGTGAAATTGAAGTTGGGATGGGGAGTAGTTTTTTGCTACAACATACTATACATATCTAAATTGGTACTTAGAAATTTTAGATGACAGTCCGGTTAAAAAAACCGCTTTAGGAGTTTTTCAATTCAAGATTTAAAAAATAGGAGAATTATCAATTAGGGATACTCAACATAATTTTTTTGAAATTTGAGTTATTTTTCTCTTCATTATATAAATAATACATAGTCACACATATAAATACATGTATCGTCGTGTATATATAGGCAATTGATGAACAATTTAATTTGGATTAGGTGTGGAACAAGTGTCTAAGCAAAGTGGTGCTTCATATCTATCACGTCCTTTTCTTTTGTTAATTACCATTCATGCACGCTATTCTCTACTCTCTATAGATTTCCATCACAAACCTTTCATTCAATAATTGCAAACCTTTTCTTCTCGTGTACGCAGGTTTTGAATTTGAGTTAATTAACACTCTCTCCATCGCTCAGTGTTAATTTATTCATTTTATTATTTTGAGTATCTATTATTAATATATTTATTTTTCCTGTTTTAGGATTCCATATATGAGTCAACATATCCAACTAATACAATTATTCACTACATATAAAATAATAATATTTTTTAATTTACGTATAAAAAGTATATAGATATATTAATAATGAATTAAGGGAATATGCTATTTTAATGATAATAAATTACTATATAATATTATCTTAAAAATATGTTTAATGGATTATATGATATTAATAATAAAGGGCGGCTATTTTCACCCCAAACTTACTGAACAATCTCAAATATATTCCAAAACTATTATTCATCCCCTAAATAAATCATCTCATTCTCTCTCTTTCCGAACACGCCGTCTTATTGTATTATATCGCATTGACGGAATGCTGGAAGTGTGGATTTTGAATCAATTGGTGATGTACAAGTTCCTTAGGAGAAAAAAATTATAAATTGCTCCATATAATTTCTTGAATTGTGATTGCAAAGAATGTTCTTCCACTACCACACTATCAAATTCGACTGGAACATGTATAGTGACCTAAGGTATCTGTACAGATACCATTTCAGAAAATATATATATATATTGTTGTCACAGTGAATTCGTGAAAATTGTATGCTGTCATTGATGTTATTGATTGTTGATGTCATTTGGTTTTTTGAGCTAACCCAGATTTTACCGTAAGCAGAAATTCAGGATGGATAAAGATTAGGAATTGTGTTCATAAGGTATCTTAATTTTGGGGTATATGGAGAGAATATGATGATTTATGTAGGGGATGAAATTTTGGGGTATATTTAATAATAAGGGTATTTTATAGTCTTATAAATTTTAAAAAGATTAATTAAAAAGCTTTTGGGGTTTGTTCATAAGTTAGGGGTGCAAATAGTCGTCCCTAATAATAATAGTGCATTTGTCTAAAGTGTAATCTCACAATTCTTCAAGCGATATATGAAATAGAGTCTGAAGCGACCGCATGAATTCTTATTTTTTTATTTACCGGTAAATTAGTGATTAGTAGTTAGTTCACAAAATACCAAAATATTCTAAGATTTTTTCAAGCCACCTTATAACTCCCTTAATTCATTAAAAGAATCGAATTTGGGTCATTCACCTTGTGAGGAGCCCACCTAGTTCTTCATGAGACTTAACTAAAGTCGTGCTCTTTTTTTCATCGCAAGCACGACTTGTATAATTCGGGAAATTGTCATTACCTGGCCCAACACTAACATGGGCTTCATTGTACATATGGAATGGGTAGATGTTGTTGGCCCATGGGTCACAACAAATTACACCAAAATCTGAAAATGAAATAACTATAGGGGGTTATTTTTTAAAAAAAAATTATAAAATATGGACACGAGAATTACCCATCAATACAATGTAGTAAATAATGATAAAAATACAACTAATAATCAAACAATTATGCTCCAAGATCAAATTAACTCAACTACAAAATGAAATTAGGAAGATCATGAAAATCCTATTTTTTCAAACTAACTTTACCACACATCCCCAAAAATAAATCTTAAAATTCTTTCCTATATCCTCTCTAATAAGACTACTAGGATATATATAGTATTTTAATAGAAAATAATTTATGGAATAGAGAATGGAATATCAAAGTGGAATAGGGAATCCGAACTTACTAAAATATAGTAGGCTAATAGAAGAATTCGAAGGCATCACCGAGTACACACCCATTTAAGGCATTCTATCCAAAGATCATAAGAAAAATTACATTAAAAAAATATATGTCATACCGTCTTGGAAATCATTGCAGAAATAAAAGATTATATTGTCATTCTGAGAAATAATCTTTCTTTGCTAAAATGTTGTTGTAAGTACATGTTCCTATGAGATCCTCCATACATGGACATTCACTTTCAGGACAGCAATATTGTTCCAAATAAGAATAAAATTTTCCTTGATTTCTAAATTGGGTTGAAACGCAAAACATTTGAAATTAGAAATCCGATGTAAAATAAGTATTCTTCCCATCTCATTTCAATATTTATATTTACTTTTTGCATAGAAATTAAAAAATATAGTATTTTAATATATAGTGGGTTAAGATATATTATGTCCGTCTATACTCCATAAAAGTTTTAACATTTTTCATTTTTGTCCGTCCAATAAATGTTTTCAAAAGTAGTAAAAAAGTTAAAACAACTAACCTCCTCCATATACTATATTTACAAAAATACTATCCCTACATAACACACTTAAAATACTTTATTTTTTTATTACAAAAAAAAAATCAAAATACCCATAAAAATAATAACTTTATTAATCTACGTGCAAAAAAAATGTGAAAATATTTTTGGGATGGTGGAGTATAATATTTTAATATATAGTAAGTAATTGTATTAGTATTATGTGTGGGTTTCAATAAAATATAATCCCTCCGTCCATCCTTAATCTATACATTTTACTATTTTGGGACGTCCACCCTTAATCTATTAATTTCCCTTTTAAGATATATGAGACTCATACCCTTCACTAATACAAATAAAACAACTATTCATTTCATATAAAATAATAATACTTCTTAATCCACATACAAAAAAGTAAATGGATACATTAATATCGGAAGGAGGAAGTATTAATTATTTTTCTAGTCCATCTATCATGAAGAGATATTTAAATATTAAAGTAGAATTTGCATATTAAAAATATATAAAATTTGAAATGGGATGCAATAAGTATTAGCATAGAGATAATGGGAAAAACATCATATATTTGATAACATGAATAGACAATTGTTGCTTGAAAGGACTTCTTAAAATAAATATTCCCCGTCCCAAAAAGAGGATTCACATTTATTTCATTCGTTCATTTTACAATAACTTTAACATTTAAAAAATGACTATATCTCAATAATTTTAAAAATTATTTTAATTTCAAATTTCAAATTTATCGCTCCAATATTATACTACTAACACACAACTCATAACATTACTTTATATTTTATTTATTATCTAAAATATAGAAGTATCCAAAAAATTAATATAGTTAATAAGAAAAAAAAAATCTTAAACAAGATATGTAAGTGCAGTCTAGAGATGGAGGCAATTACTTTTAATTTTTAAAATGAATTTTTTTGACAAAAAGTAATTGAGAAAGCTATTGCAATAATTGGGGGTTTTAGATGTACATTATTCAGAGGTGAAAGGATCATTACAGCCCATATGCACTTGTACAGAACAAACGGGTAGCTTTGTAATTAACCTATCATTTCTAGGGATCATTTTTCTGCACCATGTGAAATGAATGTCTCTTTCTTTGCCTAAAACAATTAATTCAACACATGACACTGTTTAGTCTGCACAATTTGGATCAAGTACGTACGACAGAGTAATTAGAATACTCTCACTCCTTTTAAAACGAAATACTCCACTACCTTCGTTTCGGATATTTATATACATTTATACCGTCAAACAAATTAAAAATTATTATTTCTAAAAGTATAATGTAAGAAAAAATATGGATAAATTGGTGATTGTTGGGAATTATAAATAAAGTGTAAAAAAGAAAGACAAAGTTGTTGAGAATGATGAATAGAATGTAAAAATTAAAAGGATATATAATGTATTTTTACTATTAATGAGACATGAATAAATATTGAAACGACTCAAAATGAAAGATGTGCATAAATGCAATGAATGAGTAAGTATTTTACAAATTAATGATTGCCACGTGTTATAATTAATGCCCAAAATTCAATACATGCTTCTAAGGGTTTAATGGTCATTTGTAGGGTATAATTTTTTTGTAATGTAAAATACCAATAAAACACCGAAAATATAACAGGGAATTCAACTTAGTATGTACTATATCATACAAATAGACATAATTAGTGATTGAGAAACATAAGAATCATGTGTTCCTTTTTTGAATTGCTCGTGATCTCTTTTACTTTTCTTATGGGTGCATCCCTATGGCCTAATTAAGGTAAATAATTCAAAGGTAACTCTCCAATATAGCTCCTACACATATAGGTTGAGATAATATTATACTCCCTCGTCCACGTTAAATTTCACACTTTTCATTTTTATTGGTCAAATATTAAATTTCATTATCAAAAAAGAAATATCACATTAATCTTCAATTCTAAAAGTATATCTTAATTATAAAATTCTCTCACCTAACACACAGAGCTCAGCTCATTCATATGTATATCATTATAAGAACAATGTGCTTAAAAAATCCAAGAAAACCCAATAATGCAATATCATCTTCAAGTTAAAGACTGCAATTTCTTTTCATAAAGCTTGGCTCTTCTCAAGGCATCCAAGGCCTCAGCTTGCTTGCCCGAGCGTTTCAAATTCACCGCCTTCACTTTCTCGGCCTTTATTCGTTCCGACAGTTGCTCTCTCTCTGCATCAATGTCTTCAATGAGTTTGACTGGCTCTGGTCTTTCTATGCCCTGAGATTTAGGTTGGGCATCTCCCAATCCGATGGATTGCAAAGCAGCAAAAAGCTGAGGATCGAGGAAATCCTCAACATTAACATCATCCACTGGTCCAGTGTTCAACGAAGATCCAGAGGCTTCAGGAGCATCCATTTCTTGCAAACGCGATTCTATAGCTTTTGCCAATTCGAATTCAGCATCAGCTTCTGCTGTTTTACCTTCCCTTCTCAGCTTAAGTGCTTGTCGCTTGTGACCAAGTGACTCTTGCTGAAGTTTAAACTTTTCACGACTGGACAATGGAGGTTTGGAGACTGAACTAGGACTCGCCTCCTTGTCAACGGATGAGACATCAGAGGTTGAAGCATCACTGGAATTAGTAGTCGTCTGGGGTGTTTCCTCCATTTGCTTCTCCATGAGCTTTGCCTTCCGAAGTTCCTCCTTGGCTTCGGCCAATTTTCCGTCCCTTTTAAATGCAAGTGCCTTTCTCTTGTGAACCAAGATTTCTTGTTGGAGGGAACTAGAATGTGGTTGAGAGACGGTAGCTTTAGAAGTGTGCAATTCATGTGGCTTCTCATCTTTGGTTTGCTTTTCTGAATCCTTGGCTCTTATATCAGGTCGATCCACCTGAAGAGGAGTTTTTGTATTTTGTGGAGAATCATTTGATGCAGCCACTATCATATTTTCTGGAAAATCTTCACTACGTGTATTTCTTGTATCGGGTTTCTCAAGGTCAAACTTGTCTTTGGCCAGCCTTTCTGAATCTTTGGCACTGATAACTGGTGGATCCACCTGAAGGAAAGGTTTTGTATTTTGTAGAGCATCAGTCCCTTTGTTATTTTCACTAAAATCTTCTCTTCGGGTAGGTTGTTCAAATTCGTTCAATTGCGCTTCCAACGATCTTGCCTTTTCCAGCACTTCATCAGCCTCCTCAGCCTCTCCCTGGCGTCTCAGAGTAAGAGCTTTTCTTTTTAAGGTTAGCAGTTCTCTCTGGATTTCACTTTTACTTTTCCTAGAGGTTCCAGCTTCAACATGAACAACAGTTTGAGCAATAGAAGAATTGTTTGCATAACTTTGTGACGTCATTTTTTCTTTCAAAGTCTCCGGTTCCTCTGCTTTTTCTTCATCCTCCCATCCCAAGTTCTTCAAAAAAGATAAATAAGCTGGATCTTGCAAATCCTGATCTGTTACTTCCTCTTCGTCTTCATCATCCCGAGTAGAGTGCATATTGAAACTCTGCCTGTTGCTAACAATAGGCTGTTTGACAGGGGGAGCTTTGTTCATATCTTCAAGCTGCTCCTCAAGAACCTTTGCCTTTCTCAATTCTTCATCCGATTCATCTATTTTACCTTCCCTTCTGAGAGTTAATGCTTTCTTTTTCAGGGCAATAAGCTCTTTCTGAATCACCAGTTTACTCTTTGGATTCGATTTAAGACCAACATCATTCACATTTGCAATGGTGGAAGATGATGTTCCTTCCACAGATTCTGAGACCTTACCTTTCTTCGGTACAACAGAACCTGCAACAGTCGAACCAGATTCATGAACATCAGAGTTCTCAAGTTCTGCTTCAAGTAGTTTAGCCTTCTTTAAAAGTGCAAGTGCCCCCGCTGTATTCCCTGCCCTTTTCTGATTCAAAGCATCTCTTTTTAAAGATTGAATCTCAGATTTGTACAATTCTCTCTTTGAAGATGCCATCTGGTCATCAAAGTCCTCAGAAAGTGCAGTATCTTCTTCCCAACCTAATGATGTCAAAGCAGAAGATATTTCCGGATCATACATGTCCTCATCTGTGACTTCCAAATTACCATCTAGAGCATTATCATCAGCCATACCAATAAGGCGATTCAAATCAAAGTCGATATTAGAATTATATCTTCCTGAAATGTCATCATTCATACTACGCATCAGCGAAGAAAGCTCATCATCAGACTCATCAGATTCACCCAAAAGTTCCTCTTCCTCTATTTTCCTTTCAAGAATTTTTGCTTTCTTTAATTCTTCCTTGGCCTCAACAAGGTTCCCAGCTCGTTTCAGCTCAAGAGCCTTTTTCTTATGCGCAGTAACCTGAGATTTATCAGAGCTTACAGTGCGCTTCTCTTTATTAGGCTTCTGAGAAACTTCCCTGAGAAGTGAAGAAAGCTCACTCTCCACAGTCGCTGGCTTTTTTTCAGTATCATGGAGATCTAAATCCGACCATCCCAAATCTTTGAGTTCAGCAGAAAGATCATCCGATGCTTTACCCTTTTGAGCTTGTGGGTTGTTTTTTTTACTCGAAGACTTTAGGTCATATTTTATTTGCTGAGTATCATCCATGCTATTAGATGATAAAGCCCTTTTACGATTTTTCCTAAGAGATAACTCCAAAGCTCCAGCTTGCCTCTCGAGTTCTTTTCCTCTTTTAAAAGCTTTTAATGCTTCTTCAGATTTTCCTTCGGCCTTCAAAGTTTTGTAATTCTGTTTTTCAACCAAAGCTTGCTGACGCAAATCTTCAGGTGTAGCAGATACCTCTGTCAATATGTCAATAGGCTGATCGAGAGAGAGACTTCTGACTGTATCTCCACCTCCAACCAGAGTAGCTACCTCAGAATTGATTGAAGACGACGATGCACTGGCTTTCTCCGTGGAGATTTCGTGACCAAGAATCTCATTCAAAATCTCATCATCTTTTCTTGAAGCGTGCTTGGAGCCACCTGCAAAAGGCTCAATATAGTCAAATGAAAAGATGCATTTTTTATGTAATCCAATTTCTGTGATCTGAGAGTCTCAAATGAACTCAGGTTGACTATATTATCTCACCATACAACACAAAAATTAGCTACTTCAAATCTTCAAATACCTGTTTTTCTTTCATCCGACTAAACTATTTTGTAAAGGCATGATGAATAGACAGCAATATTATCAATCATTATTTTCAGTAATTGCAAAAAATATTACTCCTGAGTAAACTGATTATAACAAGTTGAAGACTAAATTTGATTTCTGAACAAATTTAAAGTTCAGAACAATATCTTAATGTACCTTTAGCAGATCTATTTTTATGTCCATATCGCATTTCATAGCGTGCGGCCTCTTCTAGCTTTTTGCAGGGTTCACAGATACGCACGGGTGAATCACCTTGTCCGCGTAACACCATCCTTTGCTGGGTACAGCTGCCGCAAAAAATCCCTCCACACCTTCGGCAATGATGCTGGAAACCCATTTGGATCATCAAAAGTTAACATGAGAATTTCATCAAATAGCACCTTTATAACCACATCAGGATTATCACCTTGTCCGCATAACTTTCCTTCTTTTACTGAATTTATCCCATTCACTTGATTTTTTTTTTCTAGGATTGAGGAACGTAGTATGTAACAATAGTAGATCAAGCAATTCAATCTAAAGAGCAATAAATTAACAAAGAATATGTTCTCAATACATGATATCTCACATTAAAATGCCAAAAGACAAGCTGGGAACAAGCTCATCTAGAGCATATTATCTCTCTCTCTCACTTTTGATTGTCCCTTATTCAGTTGTTCCTTCAGAAACAACCACTCTAACTACACCTATGTAACAATTGTAGATCAAGCAATTCAACGTAAAGAGCAACAAATCAACGAAGAACATTTTCTCAATACATGATATCTCACATTACAATGCCAAAAGACAAGCTGGGAAAAAGCTCATCTAGAGCATATTATCTCTCTCTCTCTCTCACGCTTGACTGTCCCTTATTCCTCCAGAAACAACCACTCTAACAACACCATGTCATCTTTTCTGATAGTGCAGTTAAACCCTCTACATTATAATTCTAAAGACATCCAGGGTGAAGAGAACAAGTGAAATTAACACCAAATGATGATACCTTCACTCATCAAACTTTTACAGAACTATTACTGCCACAAGTGAAACAAAAGAAAAGCATTAATTACGACTCCATTTTCAGCACACCCAGAATCCTCAATCGGATAAACCTTGAGAATAATAACTCTAACCCAGAAAATAGCACTGGCTGATGATGCTTTCTTTAATAAGTCAATATCACAGCTTTCAATCATTGAAAAAAAAAAAAGAATCATCTATATGTAAATAGATATAATTAAAACCTAGATAGCAAAATCACAACCCAAAATCAAGATCTGAAATGAATGAGATTATCAAAAAAAAAAAAAAAAGGCGAATGAATAAACAGACCTTGCGATTGATGAAAGTAAACTGTGAAGAACATCCTTGGCAATGCGAGGCATCAACCACCCAATTATTCCCCCTGAGTGATGGCTTCGGCGGCAGCCCAATCTTCTCCAGCATCTTCTCTCCGTTTTCCCCTTTTTCTCTTCTAATCTATCTATCAATCTCCGATTGAGCTTCTGTAGTGATCGAAATCAATAGATTAAATTGAAGGAGAAGCGTTGAAGTCTTGAAGAAACTCTCTCTCTCTCTCTGAAGTTTCGCAGTAAGGAGCACCCGATCAGATACGGCGTTGCGTTGCCCACTTCTGCTCTGCAAATATTAGAAAATACAAAACTCACTCTAATTAATTCCTGCAACAATTTCATACAAATGTCAAACTCTCAATCCAATTCTCAATTTTACATTTTTTTTCTTCAAATTAAAAACTAATTTTATTATTTTATACTCCTATTTTAAAATAATAACAAATTCAGGAGTTAATCTCTTGTGCCGCTTTCACGCTAATATACTATCATTATATACACTAGTAATGCCCGTGCGATGCACGGTTACCGAAGAAAATATAACTTTTTTATTCTAATGAGTGATATGTAATTAAGGAATGAAATTGCGATTTTTGTATTTAAAAATATAATAAATAATGATACATATTTATTTTAGATTTTTAATATTATAAATTTTAAATTTATGTCAAATTAATATATTAGAATATATATTAATTTATATTATAAAAAAAAAGAGATAAATAGACCATGAATATTAAATGAGGAGATATTATAGAAGGCTAATATTACTGAGCACCTGGTTACACCCCAAGATACGGTGTACCTACTGTCAGAAACGTATACAATTATGAAGAAAAACATACTATACAATTATAAAAAAATGTATACACTTTATTAATGAATTTTTTGTTAATTTTTTAACGAAAATTTGAGTGTAAAAAAAATATAATTATTAAATAACATGTACTCCATACACTATTAAATAAAAAGTATATACATATGGATGCTAGTTTTTTTAATAAAAAAATGAGTGTGAACATATACAATTATGAACAAAAATGTATACACTGTGTTAATGAATTTTTTGTTAATTTTTTAATGAAAAATTGAGTGTAAAAAATATTATATAATAATTAAGTAGCATGTATACACTATTAAATAAAAAATATATACATATGTATGCTAGTTTTTCATTAATGAAAAACTGAGTTTGAAAAAAAATATACAATTATTAAGAAAAATTTATAAAAAAATAAAACATGGAGTATACAATTTCTAGAAATATGTATAAAAAAACTGAATACTACATATTATTTTTTCATCTTTCTTCAAAATCAATAATTTTACTTATTTTGCCTCGAAAGGCGAATCTTCGTTCTATACACTATGCTGAATACATATTATCTTTTTCATCTTTCTTCAAAATCAATAATTTTATTTATTTTGTATTTACCTCGAAAGTTGAAATTTCTTTCTAATGAGTTTCAAATAAGTGATACGAAGGTCAGAACTTCTTTATAATAATTTCAAATACGTGATATATGTTTTTATTTAAATTTGTCTCGGAATTTTTTTTAATTTGCCTCGGAAATCGAAACTTCTTTCTAATGAGTTTCAAATAAGTGATATATGGCTTTTTTTTCCTCCTTCCAACACACAAAATCCATACTATATATTTTCTACAATAATAGTATATGACTTCTTTTTTCATTTTATTTTTCTTTTTTTTTATATACAAAATTTATTTATTTCTAAATAGAATAAACTATACTATTTCAATATAATATATATTCAAATTTTTTTATATACAGAATCTATATATTTTCTAAATAAAATAAACTATACTACTTAGATATATATTCGATTTTTTTCTTTTTTTATATATATACAAAATCTATGTATTATCTCAATAGAATAATCTGGATTATTTGGATATTCAAGCATTAACCGTATAATTCACCCTCAATTAAAATGACAAATATATGAGAATAATGTCCCAAAATACAAAATGACGAACTCGATTAATTATCACCTTCAATTAAAATAGCAAATCTATTTGCTCCATGATTTTGCAGTCACAAAAAATGTTTAATATTCACTGTTTTTCTTTTATCATAAAACTCTAATCATATTCTCTCATCTTCGGTTCTTATTTCCTTCTCTGTTCATATTTTTCCTTAATTCTCTGTTCCTTTTTTCTCTTTAGTAAAATTAGATGTATAAGTGCAATAAACACAACAACGCCACACTGCTTATCCATCTTTCTTTCCGGATCTGAGTCTAACACGTTAAAAATATTTTACAAAGATAAATAATTTCTTTCTTTCTGTATTAGCTTTAATATACAGGCCTCTCCTTTGTGCGTATCGTGGCAGCACCCTCATGGATCGAGGGCCTTCCCAAGGTTGTGGCAGCCAAAAATTGTGCTAGTGAAGGTGATTCTCGTCGTCGGCGACGATTAGTACCTCCAACTCCTTCAAGTAATCAATCCCGATCGCCTTGAGGATTTGAGGCTCCAAGTAATCGATCCTGATCACTTCGAGATTAGGACCTCCACAAAGTGGCCTTTCGGCTTTGTTCGTGACAGCGATGGTCACGACTTCTAGAACACAACAAATATATTGTAAATTGTGAGAATATTGTAAATTGTGAGAAGCTTACTGAGTAAGCTCACTGACGTTATACACACACAATCAAAAAGTAAATATTAATTAAATCATGTCCATTTCTACAATCTTTTGTTGTGGTACTATTTTTGCACTTTTAACATATATTTACGAAACTATCTTGTTTTTATATATTTTTTTAGTAATTCACCCGTGCTTTACACGGCTATGGATTACTATTTTATAAAAAAAAATACGACTTCTCTTATGTAGTTATATTCATTTGTCCGTAGCAAAATGAAGATTTTTTTTTTTAAATCTAAAATGTAATTAAAAGTAAGAATAACTTATAATTTAAATAGGAGAAGTAAATAAAATTGTTTAAAATAAATAAATAAAGTTTATAAATTATAAATAAAGTTGTTTGATAAAAAAAATATAAAAAGTAGAATGCGTAGAGCATTTTAATTATTAATAGGGAAAATAAGAGTTTGTGATGAATTGGATTCACATCAAACTAACACATACATGAATATATATACAATCATATCTATATGAACATTATACTTATTTAACACAAAGTTTAGAATGAATATTATATTACTTAACACAAAGTTTAAAATTATAAATATATATTAAAGAATATATTAAAAGATAAAATATAAAGTTTGATTGTAATTAAAATATATACTCTATAGGTTAATTAACGAGATTGAAATGTTAAATCATAAGAAGAACAACAATAGTTAATTGAGCTAAAGTAATTCACAGAGTTAAAGTAATTTACAGAATTAAAAAAAAAAAGAAAAAAATGAGTGCCCAGTCAACTGGGAAGATTTTAAAATAGGAAAAATTAATTTAACTTGCGCCTATATTCTCTTCAATTGAGAAGGGAATGAGAAATATCAATGCAATAATCAAAAGCACGCTGCATGGGCATTATAATTTACAACTTCTTACAGCTGCTTCCTAATATAAACGTCTGCCTGCATTCAATAGCCATTATTATAGCTTGTTGGTATTTTAATTCAATCTGCAATGCATCAGTAAAAATGGTAAAACTTAGGAAAATAAGCTAAGAAAACATTCAAATATGAGAGGGAGAGAAATGCATCAGTAAAAATTAGAAAAATAAGCTAAGAAAACACTCAAATATGCAGGGGGAGAGAAATGGTGATGAGGAAGTCCACAATATATAAGAAAAGAAAAGAAATTAGAGCACATTGGTAGAAAATAGAGGCCATATAGCTTAAAATAGGACATGAACTAATATAGATTGTACTACTGCTATAGTCACCTTGTTTCACCTCACAACATTGCCAAAAACTATCACGATGTATTGAACTACTGATAGCCATGGCTGCAGTAGAGGATCGTTCTTGGCCAGCTTGTTGGCTGAGATGGTCTAGCCGCTTTCAGACAGACTTTCCAACCTTGGTTCCCCGTCTCCTTAGAAATCAAAGATACAGAAGTACAACCTTACTTGAACAGGATCTGTTCTATAGGCTCGTACTTCCGTATCCTTGATTTCTAAGGAGACGGGTAACCTCTTCAAAGGGATAACATAGAGGTGTTTTCCACATGTCAGAGAAATGACATTGGTATTCAAGATACAGAGCATGATCCAAAATTTTCAAACTTAATGTACACAGCACAGAATTAATAATCAGGATCAAAAAAAATTCTTCATCTCATTTCTAAATCACATTCTTCACACAGCAAATAACAGCTTTACAGCTCCTTAAGTTTTACTCCATTTTTGCAAGATTAATGATGAAACCTTTATGGCCAAACAATCCCACTGACATCCTAGCTCACATATTGAACTGCCCTTTTCTTTGATGGAGAGAGCCCAACCATCCCAACTTCTAAACTTCAAATCTTTAACACACTATTGACAACATTTTAATTAATCTATAAAAAACCTCAAATGCATTGAGTGATGAGTTGAGCAGTCAGCAGAGTATGAAGCGCTCTTGTTCCAACATATGCATCCCCCTCTATATACACATTTTGGAATCTCACTTCAATCTGTGGAATCTCAATTCCAACCTAAAAAAAAACACCGTCAGGTACTGTTTCTGAGTCTCCGCAGCCGCAGGAACTCCTCATTATCACGTTCGACGACTTTAAGGATGCTCTCCATGAGCAGCTTTTTATCCTGCCGCCCTACGCACCCAGATGGGCTACGTCTACCTCGGAGAGCACCACCCTGCCATTTCCTCATCTTGCGCGTGCTGTTCCGGAGAACACGTCCGGCGGACCGAGAATACTACTCTTCTCCCTCTCCTATTTGCTGCTTTGTATTCTCTATCACTCATTAAGATATATAAAAAACACTTTATTATACACAAGAAGTGAATTTTCAATTATGTTAAATAACACAATGACATTTTTCCATCCGAACCACAAAATTTCTTACCGGCAAAGCAAGATGATGGAGAATCAGCTTCTTAGATTCTTCTTTCTGTTTCTTAAGGAAACCAACTGAGCTAATATCCAATTTGAGTCAACGGCGTGTAATCTCCGATGAGGTCCTAAAATCAGCTTCAACGGCGTGTACATTAACGTGTTGCTGCAACTGCTCTCTAAATGAACCCTAAACGTTTCATAAACCAAATTTGAAATTTAAAAATGGGACAAAGGTTGTTCAAATAACCACTGTTGCAAACTGGGGCAAAGATATGAAATTTAACCCCTGAAGTGAGTAGCAATTGAGCAATATCACCCATATTCGTTAACTTAAAGCATCTGAAATGCTCAAAATAACAATGCAGTGTGTCAAGGGAATATATTTGACTTTTGAAATAAAGATCCATACCAGCGAGCGATCACGTAGTGAAAGAGAGGAAGAGAGAAATGAGGAAAATAAGTGGCCAAACAAATTACCAGACACTCCATACCTTTCTTAGAGTGTAGAAGAATTCCCTTGTCGGAATTCTTCTCCGCTGCAACGCCACCAACTTCTCGGTAAACTACGCCATTATAATCACCACCTGCGCCTCCATATCCCTCATCCGAAACTCAATTGCGCTGCTCACGTTCGGATTCGTAATCTCTCCGATCTTGACGATTTCGCCGCTCCGTTCTCGTCGCCTTCTTAATACTCCAGTTGGTGAGTCTGTGACCATGGCCATTGAATTCCAAATAATAAATGGTCCAAAGCTTCTCGAGGAAGACTTGCACAGTTATCAAGGACATTTAATAAACATGCTGGCGAGATGACGACTTGCACAGTTATCTCATTAAAATATTATTAAATTAGAACATGGAGTAATAGCTATTCTTTCTTCCACGGCACGCTTTTTATACAGCTGTCATCAACAAAATTAATATTTTTACAATTTTCCTTTTTTAGAAAGAAATTTTTGGCGGAAACTTACTATATTGCACTAATGTGTTTTTATGTATATATAGAATATAGATGACAAAAACGTCTGTGTCCCTGAAATACATCACGCCTCCACAATGTTCTCGAGAATAAGAGCCTCACTCCATACATTTAAGAGTATGACATTTTATTTTATTATATTTTAATTTATAAAGATATTATTTTTTATTAAAAAATGATATTAATATTTGAATAAGAGAAAAAATATTAAAAAAGTATATATAAATTTTTATACTAATATTAAAAAGTACAATTTTGTGATACCGTCACATCTAACTGTACACAAGTTTTATTCAAAATTTAGAGTCTTATTGAGTGCATTACAAGTGACAATTAACCATCTACTCCATCACTCTCCTTTCAGATGACATATTTTTCAGTTTGGGTTATCTAACAAAGTTTGCACATTCAAAAAAAAAAAGTAAAAAACAATCACTCTTTCCCCATATACTTTATTTACAAAAAATCTCTACCTAACATACTTTATCATTTATTTATTACAAAAAAAATACCATTATACCCCTAAAAGTCATCACTTTCTTAATCTTCGTGCCGAAAAGAGGGACGCAAACTTTTTCGGAACGGAGGGAGTTCACACTATAATTTAGATAATGATGGTGAGAATATATTTAAATATAAACACAAGGGGTTCACGGTATAAACATGTTTCCTTTTAATCATATATATGAAATTGTAGTTAAAATTATGAAATGGTAGTTAAAATTTTCATATTTAAATTAAATTATGGAATGGTAGTTAAAATTTAAAGGTGGAATAGGTGCCCATTAAAAATCCATAGAGTTTATAAGATTTTAAGCTATTTAATTTCGAATTAATTAATGCACACCTTTAAATTAAATTTTAAAAATTTGAAATAAAAATATAATTATAATTATATTCTAAATTTAATTTATAAACTTAGCTGTGTTCATCAAAATTAATTCACAGTTTTTTTTATATAAAGCTGGAAGAAATTGCTCTGCTTATTTTATTAATTAAATTTATTTTATTATAGAGATATTGTTAAGAGATTTAATTAATTATTATTAAAGGAATGCTTTCTTGAAATTTAGAAATAGACCTAGTGAGCTTTTCTGATTAAATAATATAATTAGCATTCGTGGGCTAAGCCCAATAACTACCGTAGCAGCTATTGGGCTACAAACTTTTCTCATGGGCTAATGTATTTGAGCCTCTACATTAATTAATTCGTTGTAATCTCATAAATCTACTAGAAATTAATCCACTTTTATAGTAATTATTTTGGGTATGGATCAAATGTTTATATTTCATCATTTTAGTTTGTTTTAATGTAATATTTTAATTTCTCTTTTTTTAGATTCACACAAAATAATTAATACTTTTATATGGGTTTACACCCAATATTAATATAATTATTAATTATATATTAAAATATTATATCTTTTAATTTAGTATAAAAACTAAATAAAATTTTGTTCCAGACGGAGGAAATATTTATTTTATGTTTACAATATGTGATGATTTTTTAACAACCTCATGATAATTAATAGCCTATTTAAGATACAGTTTAAGTATAATTATATGAGCATATATAAGAGGCTCTTTAAAATACAAAATATTTAAATTTTGAAGTGAATGTTACAAAAATGAGTTCTAATACACTCTCTATTTTAATATTTAAATTTACATAATTATTTTCACTCTTTAAATTTGAAGAGCCCAATTCACTCTTTAAACTTAAATTGCATTAAATGTTATCTACTTTATGGTGTGTTTTGGTTCAAATAAAATAGTTTTTAATAAATTAAAAGAGAAAATATGTAATAAGTGTACATTGGAAATGAAAATATAAAGAGTTTGTTGGCGTATAACAAAAATATGATTCTTTAAAATTAAAAATCATCTTTATATTGTGAAAATACTCTCCAAATTTTAGAGAGACTTTTGGAAATGCTCTAATGTTTTAATTAATCGGCACGTAAAAGTTAAAAAAAAAAATAATAATTCATTTATTTGATCCTATCATTATTAAATGTATTAATGTTTATATGAATTTAACCCAACAACAATTATACTTCCATCTTGGTCGATCCATTATACTCAATATTTTATTTAATTACGAGATAATAGTGAAGTCAAACTTAATTAACAAGTTGAATCTTATTTTTGTTGACTCATTAATGCACTCATATTTCAAGACAGACTCGAAGCTTAATAAGACAATGGTCACTCTCCTAACAATGTTTTATTTCTATTTCTTTTATACGATGATTTCAATGATGTTACCACCTTGAAATTTGTATGTTAGAACTTAATTATTAACCTAATTAAAATAATAATAACAATAAATCTTTTTATAATTTTAGAAAAAACAGCTTGACAAAAATATCAATTCTAGGGGCATAATACAGTATATTTTTCTTGTAATTTATGTTTTATTCTACTTATATAACTTTTATCATTCATATGATTAATTATTAAGACTAATTATAATGTGTACCTGGATGCACTTTAAGATATGGTGCACCAACTTTAAAAAATGTATACAAATATAAACAAAAACATATACAATTATGAACAAAAATGTATACAATTTAATTGTTAGTTTTTTTAATGAAAAATTGAGTGTAAAAAATACTATACAATTATTAAAAAACATGTATAGACTATTAAATAAAAAGTTATACACATATGGATGCTAGTTTTTTTATTGAAAAACTTAGCGTGAAAATATACGTTACTCAAGGATGATGGTGTTACAATTCGTGATGGTGTTAACAAATCCTATTTTCTAAGGGATTACAATTATTAAAAAACACGTATACAAAATAGAATAACATATATACAAAATAGAATAAAAAGTTATACACATATGGGTGCACCATTGTACCCGGGTGCACCTAATATCAACTCTAGTATTAATTTTATAATACTATTGTAATTTTATCTTTATAATAATCTAAAATTAACTTCCCTCTTAAATCTGGCAAACAATTTGACAAATATTTGTGTGAGAATGAATTTAACTTAATGATACTAAAATTGAATTAATTATAGGTGAAATAATTTAATTAGTTATGAATAAATGGAGGTTTCGATGTGACTAAAAAGAAGAGAAAACACAAATAATTAATTAATTCAATGTGCATGTTCTCAGCCGCATTTATCGCTGCAAAGATTCTTTAGAAACATCCATTTTTATTCACTTCAATCCAAACTTCAGTTTTCAAGAATCCTTCACGACCAAGATTGTTGTACATCTCCACCCCAATTATTTAAATTAAATATTGGGACTAAAATTTAAAAAATTCGTATTTTAAGGGTGTACCCACTAAAAAAATAAAATAAAATAAAATAAAATGGTGGAGATGCATTGTTTGGTTCATAAAGATTATAGTAATATTTCATAATAATTGGTGGAGATATGGTGGTGTTTAGTAGCAAACTATTGTTACTTTAAATTTCATATAAAATTTAAAAAATTATATGTTCAAACACAAACATAGTTTCATCACTTTATTTGCTAATTCATTATGCAGAGTAACAAAACTATAAATTAGGGTATTTCAATAAGCAAAATAAATTCAATTAATCATTAGCAAGAACAAAACATGGGCAATGATTTGCCAGTTCTTGGACACAAAACTTTATTTCTAAGAACATTCTCTGATTTTTTCTGCAACTTCCTACTTTCTCTCTTAGCTCTATCTGCACAAAATGAAGAACCCCCCATTAATTCAAGATTTTTTTTAACTAAAAAAGCAACATTAATTTCATCCAACTTTACTAATGACTCAGATGACAGCTTCTCATGATTCAAAACTGAACACATTCTCATCTTCTCTTCTTTTGTTACAAATCTATGAACCTGTCCAAATAAAAACCCAAATCAGATATATTAACAACAAAAGAACAAAGAAAAGGGAGCCACATTTAATGATTGAATGGACTAATCATACAAACATTACCTTAAAAAACACATCAATTGCTTCATAAACTTTATCATATGACTCTCTTGGCAAACCAAGGGCTAATGCAAGAAACTTGCAGGGTCCGAGGTTCGGATCAGGCGCGACTTCAGCAAGATAAGAGTTCATCAATGACACGACTCTATTCAATCGTTGAACGAAGAACAGATCTGTTCTCCGTTCGACTAGAAATGCTCTCAGCAACCTTAACACCATGTCCACATCATATGCACAAGTGTTCCTCCTAGGACTAGGAACCAGGAGATCATCCAATGTGGCTTCGTCCAGCCGCGAACCGATCATTCTCTCCACCTTCTTTGCCCACCGTCTCCCCATCCTCAGAGCCGAGCATGCTCTGAGAACATCGCACAACGCTCGAAAGGGAAACATGCTGCCTCCATTGATGGAACACAGAGTGGTTATTACAACCTTAATGATTCTGCACTTATGTTGGGATGATACAAGGCTGGAAAACTTCCATTTCTGATAGTAATAACTTAAGAAAGAACAGATCATCACATGATCTAGCTTCTGTGCAATCATGCAACTCAACATTTGTTCAAACAGATCAATGGTCATGAATTCAAGATCATGAAGCCAGCTGATCATGGTCTGAAAACTACTACCACTGCTGCTGTTGGTGCTCACACGATCACTCGAAAACTGCGAATCAGAGCCGGAAAAGGCAAAAGGGGGGGATGACATGGAGAGCTTCTCGACAATAGCGTTCAAGATTCTTCGAACAATGCAGTTCGAAGAGCTCAGTTCTTGACACTGTCTCAAGCAGTCGAGAAGCTCGGACCATGTCAAGAAGCCTCCGTTTTCGAAGTATTTCGTCGTCTCGTCTTCATTGATCTCCAAGAACTCAGCAGCGGAGTGAAGTAGAACTACATCAGAAGGTGTAGTGCTACTCATGTGGATGATTCTGCCACCATTGTAGCAGAATCTAACAACCAGTTCGAATCCCTCTGCACCACCCGGGAAATCATGGAGAATCACCTTCAGATTCATCCCTGTAAGAACTGATGATGATCTGAAGAACATCTTCCTTAATTTACCAGAAAAGGATGCAAGAATCTTCTGCACACATTGTGAAGCTGTTAAACAAACATTATCTTACAACATGGGCATACTCAGATAATGAGAAAATGATGAAATTGAGAAGCTTACTACCATGGAGACAGAGAAAGTTTCTTGGCCATTGACATCAACTTGAAGATCAGACAACATATTTGAGGTCATGTGATGATGATCAAGATTAGATTGAATGAAGATGTTAGAGAGAGATTTGAATTATATGGTGGGGTGGGGGGAAGCTACTTGGCATTTTGAAATATGATTAGTTGATTGAGCAGAGGATTGTTTGTTAGTATGGGGACAATGCATGGGATTAGAAGAGATGTTCTACAAACAAATAACATATTAATTTGTAATAGAACACCAAAGAATTAAATCAGGAACACCTCGTCATTCCCTCAAAACTATCCATTAGATTAACATCTCGCCTTCGATAATAACTTGACAACCCTATCACAACTACTTGTCATGTTTGGATCTAACTCTAGTTTTGGCCTCATTCTCCGTATGTATGTATATATAAAGGAACATTGTACGGATCTTGTCCTTCCCAAAAAATTTTCCAAAAATAATCCATGTAGTCTTCTTGATCTTTCCTTTATTACTTCACTCAAATCAATCAGCTCAGCTGTGTGATCATTCAATCTCCAATTCATCACCATCTATCCCATAATTGAGATTGATCTTCCTTCCTTGTAGAAATAAACCAATTCTATTAAAATATATTCAAACTCAACACAACATAAAATATTAATTATACTCATATTTAATTATATACTATTAAAATCATATAATAAGCGAGATTATTTGTAACGTGGAAAATGATGATTTATGTGGATTAATTAGTAAATTGACCACGTTATTAGTAAACCAACTTAAGTTCTTAACTAATCTTATTATGCTTAATTAGAGTCGAATTCGAGCAATTAAAGTTGTTACTACAACATGCCAACCATATAGATTTAAGAAAAAATCAGTATTAAAAAAAAAACTATAAAATATAACCTCAGAATCTCAATGATTGGACCGTTTGATGAATCTAATTTATCATCAACGAATCAATGGACCCTTTTTCTTTTCTTCTCCATTTTAGAAATAATAGTAATATTGGGCTATATATGTAATAATGTATAGAGTATATTTTAATGCACATTATGAGTAGGTTTGAGGAAAATGAAAGAAGAAAAATCGAGAGTGAGAGTCATATGCTTCAAATCAAAGATGAGGTGGTTGGGGTTTGGAGAATCTATTGGTTAGTGAGTGTGTAATTGTTGATTTAATTTATTTTAAGGAATAGATTATGTGGAATTGACTACATGTTCAATCATCTTAATAATGAATTTAAATTAAAATTATATATTTGAAATTAATACTAGATCTTAACGTTAAATTATATATTCTATAGCACAATAGATTATGAGCAAAGAGGAAAATATTACATGAATCAATATAATTAAATTTTTTAACTTTTAAACGTTAAAACATAGTAAAAATTAGGATGGAATTGTTGCATCATTAAACGTTTCATTATTTAAAAAAAATATGCAATAGAGTAGTAAAAGTTTATGATAGATATTAAAAAAAAATAAGATTGTACTAACTTGAGAACAAGAAAATAAAATATTTAAAATTGCTAAGGGGAATAAACGGCATTTTTTTCTTAAAAAAATAATACTTCCATCCCATAATACTTTTCAAGTTTACTTTCCATATTGTTTTTAAAAAATTGCACTTTTTTTACCAACTTTATTAACTTTGAAGGGTATTGTAGTATTTTTAGGTAATAAAAAAATATAAAGTAATGATACGTATGTGGAAAATGAGTGGCAAAATTTGATATTAAAGTAACTTTTGAGGTTGTTGGATAAAGTGATGTTTCATTTTTTGAGGTGTGAAAAGTATTGTGAAACAAACAAATGAGAAAAATGTGAAAGATTTTATGGGACGGAGAGAATATTAAATATAGGGCGGCACTATTGCCACCCACAACTTTGTTTAAGGCACCCCAGTTGAAGACAAAAAAAAAGTATGAAATTTCAATTATATCTCACCCTTTTTATATCCTAACCCCTTTATTACATTTTTAAAAAAAATTACTTTGCACACCCAACACACACTACACTTAAAACACACACTAAAAATATACACTCACAATACTAAGGGGCCGCTTAGTACGAATTCCTCAATCAAATGGCAATGGGAATCATTAAGGAGTCAATGTCAATGGAAATGATGGGTGTGGAGTAGTTATTGAATCAATGGGAATGATTGAGGAATTTTGATTCCCAACTATACCAACCAAGCATCAACAATGAGAATCAATATAGATCTATTCCTATTGTCCCCTCCCACTATCCCAACCAAGCAGCCCATAAATGTAACTCTTCCTGTAAAGCGGCCCATCAGGCGAGCCCATTGTAAAAGCCCATTTACCCCTTCAAATAGCTAAATCAAAATTAGGGCAATAATCTTCAGCTGTAGTGCCCAAACTTGAAACCCAACAGTTAATTAATCGTCTCTTCTTTAATTTCGCGTGTTTTCTTCTTTTTTTTTTTTTTTTTTTCTTTTTTTTTATCCGAAATCCAACGGAATACACAAATATTAGGGCAAGAATTTGACAGCGAAAGGTTAGTTTTTCTTTTCTCATCAATTTCCGGCAGAGTTCACCGGACCGCCGGCGACATTAATCTGGACATGGCTACCAATGGGAGCAAAGCTGGAGACCCAGCAGCTCCGCCACACGAACTGAATGTGTGGAAATTTGCGGAGTCTAGAGCAGCGGAGCTTGAGTGCCTTCACTCCGTTGTTTCTGGGCGTCTGGATAACAATTTCCAGTCAAAAAGGAACAAGAGGAGGAGAACCACTGGACATGACAATCGCGTTGCGAAGAAGTTCAGAAAGAGAGCTGGACTTGGAGATATTGGCAAAACGGATTCGGTGAAAAAAGATGAAAAGAAAATTTCTCGTCGTGTTCGAAGGAATATTGAACTTAAGAAGAACCCTCCAAGTGGCTTCAGTACTTCAGGTGATGGAACTAAGAGGCTGAGAACACATGTATGGCATGCTAAGCGGTTTACAATGGAGAAGCTGTGGGGATTCCATATTCCTCTTGGTCTTCATGGAAGGTAATTGATTTCATTATCTTATGTTACATATTAGACAATTTTCATATTTCATATGAATGAAATTTTATTTTTATTTATCCTCAAAATTATTTTATGCCAAAGTTGATAAATGCGACTTCTAGGTGTATGACGAATTGGCTGAAATAAGTAGTTTAGATCTCTATCACTGTCAATATCAATACAGTGTTTCCCTTGCTAAATATGATAAATTATTACCTATAATTCATGTGATGCAGGGGAAGAGGATCCAGAGCTCTCTTGAAAAAATTAAAACATGGAGTACTTGTTCATGATGCAAGTTATTATGGCTTTGTCCAGTTGGAGGGTCCACAGGCAGGCATCTCCTTTCCTTGTTTCTAAGTTTGTAATTTGAACATTATCTTATAATATAACTCATTCCATTATCTTCCTTTTTCTTTTTTTTTTAAATCTTTTATTCCATTTTTTCTTTCTTTGGTTGTGGTTTCAGTAATAAATGTTGGATAGTGACCACAGTTGATGACACTGTATCCCTTTGTGATGCTTTTTATGTCAATTTTAAATCCTGTTGTTTGTGTTTCCAGGACACTTTAATTTCAATTCTAAGTTCTGTGTTGGTGCCTCCTCCATCGGCTAGTTGTGGATTAGTTTTGCATGATAATCTTGCTGTTAAAGCTTTTGGAACTGCAATGGTGGGTGAAACCGTCTTTTGAGTTCCCAACAATTTGAGATTGCCCTGTTGGTAAGTATTCTAATTCTTGTCACTTATGCAGCTACATCATGCTGGAAAACCCTATTTTACTCCCATAGCTCCCGTGACCTATATGTGGCGACCTCTGCAGCAGATCTCCACTAATGCGGAACAGCTTAGCACAGACTCCCTTGATGGAGAACAAAACATCGATGCCAGCATTATTATCCGCCAGCTCTTGGTGTGGATACATGCTGCTGCTTTTGAAGAAGCTCATGACGTATTGAGTTCTGCCTGTGAAAAAAATGTTGGTACTTAATGCTCTTAAAGTACATTGTATCTTTTAGTGATCATGTGTCGTTCTAGTTTTCTCTCATATCTTTTTTTTTTTGGACTTAAATGTGAAATAGATTTCATGCATGAAGTATCTTTTTTAATTGCTTTCATGATGTAGTTTAGATTTGGAATTTCTGTATTGGACTTGAACATTGTGTTCTCAATTTATGTTCTGGGCTATCTAATGCTTTCTATTTGGCATTCCTGTTTTAATTGTCCCCTCCCCCTGTAATTTTGAAGCATATGTTGAAGACTAGTTTTTATTTCAGACAGATACTACTTGTTCAGCACATTTTGTTTCTCGGGAGGGCCAGCTTGCAAAATTGGAATTGATAGGATCAAAAGTATATCAATTGCTGCAGAAAGTATTGGTTCCGGCTAACCTGTGAGGGACTCAAAGCTGTAACTATATGCTGACAAGTTGATTTTGTTCTCTAAAATGGCTGTTTTTGTATTGTTTGACTTCTCAGTAATTCAGAGAACTCTAGGCATCTGAATACATGGTCAGTGGATGAGCACGATGATCCTGAGGAATTCAAGAAGAAATTCATATTGGAGAATGGAAATTGGATTTCAACTTCTGCTGTTGCATCCTTAGTTGTGAAGGACCCTCGTACGTTGACTAAGGAAGGGAATGTGATCGATCCTGATGATAAACCTCTTGGCTCATTGGTTAATGAAGAATGTCAAAGTAAAGAGCAACATGGTTTATCACTGCCGGAGCATGAAGCTGAAATTTTTATTGACCATGATATTTTATGGGATGCCAGCAAAGAGGTAAACCCTCCAGTGGAAGAAAGTGTTCTCTGTATGGAAAAGCATCATCAGCGGAAGGAGTTTATTTTCCTTGCTCATCGAAGCTCTGGTCCTCAAAATGCTTCTGTCAATGGAAAATACCCCAGATCATGTCCTATTTTACTATTGAAGAATGACAGTGTTGAAGAATCAATTCAAAGGTAATTAAGTTTATCCTTCAAAAAAATTAGTCCTACTTATCATGTTCATAGAAATCTTGCTTCCAAAGTTCTTTAACTTTAAAATTCCATTCGTTTTTGTGGGATTTTATGCACTTTTCTAATACTCATCTTTAATTAATCTTTGTTTAAGTTTCTTAAAATTATTCATTTCTCGAAGGAAGTGCACTCGTAGGCAAACTTACCTTCAATGAACTTGTATATTGCTTTTACTGATTCCAATTTGAGCTTTGATTTCGGTTTTTGTTCTGAATGTTAATGTGATAATATGATAGAAAAGAGCTATTTTACACTGTCCGCTAAGGATGATATTGAACTTGTCAGTTGTAATTGCCACATCGCATAGATGATTGTTGTTCACGTTGTGAAACTTGTGTTCGTTATTTTATTTGGCCATTCTTATCACTGTGCGAGTCCTGCTTTTTGCTATTTTCTTTATAGATTCTGAAAAAATTACTAAAACATTTTTTATGCTGGCACAATTTTTTCTTTCCAATTTTTTTTAGGTGCTCCATTGTTCTCCCTTTAAGTTGGGTTAAAGCATTTTGGGACACTTTTCTCTCAAATGGTGCTCAAGCCATAGGCTTAAGAGAGAAACACTGGGTTGCTTGCGAGGTAAGTTAGAGTGTTAAGATTTATATTGATGCATTGTTAATCTTGTCAAGATTTTTAGTGATGCCTTTTTAGCTTTGTGCAGATTGGATTGCCATGCTTTCCCATAGATTTTCCTGATTGTAAATCATATTCCCATTTAATGGCTATGGAGGCGCTTGCAGCTAATCATAAATCAAATGCTCTTCCTCCTTCAAAGAGGCCAGTAGAAGTTCCAATACCACCTCCTTGGAATTCTGTTCACCGTAATTTTGTAAAAAGATTGAGTAAAGCTGGATTCTCTTGTAAGCAAACTGATGAACTTAGCATTCAAGATGAAAATATTAACGATGTGGAGGAAAACTTTGGCTGTGGAGAATCTCATACCAAAAATTCTAATTGTCATAGTACTCTGTTCAAGGGTACTGTAGCTAGAACCTCCCTTATGCTGAGTGATGACTTGAATAAAATCTCAGGAAATGATTTTCTTTTATTCCCTAGAATACCTGGCCAGAAGAATTGCTTGTATAGGTTAATGAAGGACAAAGAGTTTCCCAAACAAGACGCTGTTGAATCTGAAGTGAGGTTTGGAAAAACACCGTGCTACCTCCGAGTTCTTCTGTGTGCTTTCAAGGAAGGCATGTTTGAACAAGGAGCAGTGGTCTGTGCACCCCTTTCTGCTGACATAATGATGTTTACATCTAGGTACTCCATCAATTACTTAATTTTTAGTTCAGTTGTGTGCCGTTCATCACTAACACCATATATTGATGTTTTAAATGGCAGCTCAGAATGTGAAGACCAACAGCTTCAAGTACCTCAATCTTCATTGAAATCATATTTCGTAAAGTTACCATCTGGTGAATGGGAACTACAAATGCCCGAGGATAAAGGTCTTTGTGAATCCCATAGGTGGCCAATAGGCTTTGTTACAACTGGTTTTATTCGAGGAAGGCAAGTTTGCCAACACTTATTTGGTTGAACCCCATGCCATTTTTCTATATGCTAGTTAGTTATTCATGAAATCTCTCCTCCATTTTCCCCTTAGAAGTATGTTTTTTAACTGATGTTTTACCCTTAAAACATGCAGCAAGAAGGCAATGGCAGGGGCTCTTTGTGAGGCAACCTTACTTTCTCAGCTTCGGGAGGAACAGTGGAAAGCGTCTCCTGTAAGGAGGAGAAGGAAGCAGATCTATGTGCTGGTTAGAAATCTGAGATCCACGGCCTATAGGCTTGCTCTTGCTACCATTGTGCTTGAACAACAGGAAGAAGATGTCGATTTCATGTGATCAGTTGTCAACCCTAGCCATGCAATCTGTAAGTGATAATACATTCAGATTTCATGCTTGAATTGACATAACACTATATAATGAATTTCATAATCTTATCAATTATTCTGAATCAATCATATTTCACCCCCACTTTTCAGAATAGATAATTACCTTAAATTTTGTAGTAGTAAAAAGAATCTTATTCTTTAATGATTTGCTATATAAGTTTAATGATAATAAATTAATAATATCCCAACCCCAGATTTCAGCAGTCTAGATTTTATTTTATGTGGAATATAATGATCAACTATCATAATATTGGAGTAAT
This sequence comes from Pogostemon cablin, assembly GCA_023678885.1. Taxonomy (NCBI): domain Eukaryota; kingdom Viridiplantae; phylum Streptophyta; class Magnoliopsida; order Lamiales; family Lamiaceae; genus Pogostemon; species Pogostemon cablin. Next base: position 3,486,145 of record CM042987.1, read on the forward strand.
TTGATTCGTCCAAAACCTTCTATATAATCATGGGTTTTTCATAGCACTACTACAACGGAATTCAGAAGATGGCTTTTAACAGCAGTTTTAAGAAATCATTTTTCTCCATTGTGCTATCATTGTACCTATTTTGTTGTGTTAAAGCTGTTGTTAAAAGAGTTGACATTCATGTCTTCAGTGATCTCCCTACAAATGCCACCCCTCTGTTGCTTCACTGTGAATCCAAATTCAAAGACAACGATCTTGGAAATCAAACGCTATCTTCTGGCCAGAATTTCAGCTGGAATTTTAACTCTGACGATGCTAAACCCACTGTATACATATGCTATTTCACGTGGGGAGCGAAGAAAACTATGCTCAACGCCTTCATTTCGAGCTGGCGAGATAATCGCCACATTTTCAACTATGTGGTCAAGCAAGATGGGGTATATGTGAACTATGATCAAGATGATCATGAAGCAAATTTGACCAAGATTAGGAATTGGTAATCAATTTAGGGTTTATATTTATGTATCCATTGACTAATTAAAGTCAAAATCTTTTTGTTTATGTGTCATTGTTTGATCATTATCCCTATCAATTCAATCTTAGTATAAGATTGATTGCTGAAGTCAACAAGCTGTATTCTGTCTAATAAATGTCAACTAAAATTCCTTCACATAAAGCTATTTTTATTATCTTTCTCATCAGATAGCAATATATATTTTAAAAAAAGGAGATATAAATTACACTCATGATAAGACTTTATTATTCAAAACGAACTAGAAGGGAAAGCAATTTAATATAACAATTATCAAGTTGACTTCAACCTGAATTAGGATGTTATATACTAATGTTAAGCTTGCTTTCTTCCTGAGATATATTTTTATTTTAAAATGAGTTTTAATTAATTGAGTGAAATTTTTAGTCAACTTCTATGTTATAATTTTTTATTTTTATTTTACTGAAAGTAGGTACTTATTTTAGATAAGACCTGAATTTCTTACTGTGATATACGGAGTAGTAATAAAATATTCAATATTAACTTTAAAACATAACCAGATTATAAACAATTATATATATAAAAAAAACAGGTAATGCCCACAAGAAAATTGCCTTAGATATATAGTAATTAATTAAGTTTCAAGGTCTGATACTAATTACATAGACATTAATATATTTATATAAATTTTAAAAAATTTATTTGAGTAAAGCATGATTTGGGCTGATGATGACAACAAAATATGATCTTGACTTTTAAAATTCGTTCTTATATTTATATTTTATTCCCTATGACTCATGAATATCATCTAAGTCATACAATAATTTTATTCCCTATGATGTTAATATGTAGGGACCATATTGAAAACAAATAAAAGGGGTTCTGTCTTTGTCTTTGGTTCTGCAAAGGGTCAACATTAAACCTTAGATAGGATATATGCTACAAAAATAAAAAGCAAAAAAAGATAGTATTGTGTGATCCACATGTAATTAATGCCTTTAATATTTGACCTTATCAATATCATCTTTATAATTACATAGTCAAAACTCATAGGTATCATCTTAATTTTAACATCATCATAAATTGTTTTAGACATGTATATATATTGAATATTTAAAAAAAAAACATATATTCATCAAGATAATATGTAGTATAAATATGTGTGTGCATGTGTGTATAGTATATGAGAGAGAAGGGTATCAAGAACATGATATTTGATCCAAAGTGCAAACTTCTAAATTAGGCTTATGTGGTGCAAAAGCAACATTAATAATTGTGGGTGTAAAATGAAGTTGAAGACATTTCTTTAGTACTAAAATTGGTAAAATTTTATGCAAAATATTCATCATACTGCAAAGGATAACATGGAAATTCCCATAGTTTTAGAACTTCCTCTCATGGTAAAAAGTAAGTATTTTTAACAACATGCATCAGAATTTTAACTCTAAACTTAAAGAGGGTGTGGGGTGGGGTGGTATGGGGGGTACACTTTATAACATGTTCATGAATCTGGGACTAACAGTGCATCCCAAATCATGTCCATGTCCAAAGAAGGCAATCTGCTTAACTGGACAGCATCAGCTTCTGATATACTCATAATCCCTTCAGAAGTTTTCTTGATCTGATCAAGAATTAGTGATTCTGATCCAACTTTGTTCTCCACTTTTGAATCCTCATGATGATCATCCACTGCTACTTGTGATGATGATATATTTGATCTTGAATCCACCTTTTGACCACCCACCCCTTGTGAGATTGCTTTCAACTTGGCTTCAAGAAGTGCCACAGTGTTGTTGCTCATCGAACTAGCTTTGATCTTGTGCTTAAGATCCGGAAAGTTCAGCTGTGCGTAGTCGCCTCTTAGAACATACGCGGCTGTGTCATAAGCAAATGCTGCTTCTTCTGCTGTGTCGAAGGTTCCCAGCCAAACTCTTGTCCGGTTTCTTGGTAACCGTATTTCCGCCACCCATTTGCCCCAGTGTCTTTGCCTCACACCCCTGAAGAGCTTCCCTTGTGATGATGCCGAAGAAGGCTTTTGAGGCGATGACGATTTTCGGGTCGAATATTTCATTGGTTGAGTCTTGGTTGTTGTGAGCCAGTAGTCACTGAACCCTTTTGTGGAATAGGTGGACAGATCTTGATTCATTTTGAGCCATTTTGATGATGAATCTATTTGGTTATTCATTGGGGAGAACAAAGAGCTTTCACAAGGATTGCGTTTGCGAAAAGACTCTTCTGCCCTCATCAATATGGATGGATCCTGTGAAAACAAGCCTATATTTGGGAATCTTGAGTTAAGGGGTGGTGATGAGGGGGTGACTCCATTTGAAAATGGGAAAGATTCAAGAAAATTTAATGGAACATAGCCCCCTCGAACATGATCATGATTATCAAGGAAAGAATGTGCATGAAGTTTCCTAGCAATAGTTTCTTTAGAAAATTCCGACAAGTGAACATGCGACATGGTATCAGAACCAGAACCAGAATCAGAACCAACCTCGTTTACCGGAGAACTAGACTCAGAACTCGAGAACAAGTCCTCCAACGACGGTGACAACTTGAAAACGACGTCGTTCGGATGCTCGAATATCCTCGATCCAGCTGCAGCTCCAATCTCCACTAAGCAAGATGGGAACTCTTGCATGAAGGGTTCCATTTTAGGTAATTTACTATCCATGGAGTAGTATTCTAGAGAGAGAGTACAGAAGAGAGAGAGAGAGGGGGGAAGTGCAAGAAATGACACAATTTTGTGGCCACAATGGTATATATACTAAACATTTTGTCACTAAACTAAGTTGTCAAGAATTAATTAAATTAATAAATTAAGAAAAAGGGACCCCACATGAGAAGCTATTAGGTATTCAGTTATTCAGAAATTCGTGCCCTCCAATCCCAATTTGACAAGCCAATCAGAGCATCACAGGTGTCACCTTGTCTTCCTGCTTTTTGGGATTATTATCATGTACATATTCTTCCATGACAGTGACATAATTAACTACAGATTAACTTTTAATTATTTATTTATTTTTATAATTTTAATGTTTTCAAATGAACATCATCATGTGATTTAACTATTAGCCACATGATCCCATTATCCCTTTTACTTTTGTTATGAGAGGAAAGTGAATATGATTTGAGTTGTTAGTTAAAATAACACTCTCTGTTAATTAGGACAAAGAAAGGGGTTTAAATTAATGATCTACTAATTGTAGTTATTAAGCTCATTTCTTTATTCTTTAATCTTAATGAAAACTGTGGTCCATATATCCAATGATTGACTCTGGTTACATGTATTAATAGAGAAAGGTCACATAGAATTTAGTTAACATTATCATCAAATTAAATATCAACCAACAATTAAAGTGTCCTGACGGTTGAAGATTAATAGTTCACGAATTCAAATTCTTGTCGATGATTTTTTTTTTAAAAAAGAAGTCAATATACCCCAAGAAAAAAAATGCATTTTTATTGGAGTTATGTATCTATTTACTTTCAGTTTTGCTCCAATTTTATCTCATAACTTTGTAAAATCATCGATTCAGTCCCATCCAATAAAATTAAAAAGATTAAACATTTTTAAGTAAAATTAATCATTTTTGTGATAATTAAAAAGTTATGAGATTATTTCTGATAAATTAAGTTTTTTAGACTATTTTGAATAAAATAAATTTGTGTGGGACGATTTTAATGTTAAACTCATCTTATTATATTAGTTATGAATCACATAAATTCTATCCGTCGCTAGGAAGCTATATGTATATAAAGTAATGTCTTTATTTGCAAAATTTTAAAAGCTAAAGATTAATTTATCATTAAAGGAAATGGGGTGATTTTTTTATCAGCTAATCCTAATTATAATCTCTAAGACAAGGGGAAGTGTCTAAGAAGTATAGTTTTTTCTTTGCTTAATTCATAGGTATGATGAAATCATGGGTGTCTTTTCTAATCAAATTGTAAGAAATTGGAAGAAAGTTATTCATGAATATGGTATTCATAATTTTGGCTTTTCTTCTGGCATCTACGTGTCCTTTGAGATGTGGCTAGAGACACTACCAACTCATGCATAATTAAACAACAAAACAATATGGGAAAATTTGTCCCAAACAATATTATATAGTATTAATTAGGGTTTTAATTAATTTGAGGTAAAATTTTGGATCTATAATTTATAGAGTAAACAATATAATTTCCACCTCCAAATTTGAGCCACTAATTAATTATTAAAATATATACTATACATCTTTTCTTGTACTATCAATATGTAGCACCGTATCCTTCACTAGTCCATATTCACTTTCTTCATGAACTAAATTGAAGAGCTCTCCATCTAAGGGGGATGAATGGGCATCTAAATATGAGGGATAATTTTGTCTTTCAATTTCAAGAATATACTACTTGTTTTTATTTTATTTTTTCTTCTTACAACACTTGTAACACCATTTTACATTTTCTTAAATAATCATAAAATTTTATTAAAGTTTTTATCATTCTTTATTAAATCTCTCCGTCCCATTAAAAGACCACCATTTATTTTTTAATCAACTAAAATCCCCCAAAAAAATCTGCATTTCTTAACCAGAATCTGTATATCGTGCAGAATAATCAGCATTTCATGCAATTTCGTGCAGTAGCGAGATTTGGGGGGAAAATATCATTAATTGCGGGAATTGAGAGAGAAATCAGATTTGGGAAAAAATCTGCATTTCGTGCATTTAATCAAAATAAGGGTAAATTTGGCAATCAATAATGAAATAATGTAGTTAAGAGTAATATTTTTAAGATTGTGTATCTAATAGTTAATTTTACATACATACATAAAATAAGAATTAAAATAATTAAAGGACAAAAAACATTTTTTGAGGACCAAATGCGATATTTCTCAGCACAATATAGCTTTAAAATTTAAGGATCGTATCGCCAATTTTACTTATTCAATCTCGCTTTATGTGTATAAAAAATATAAACATTAATTTTTGGCAAACATTGTGTTCACTGATTTGCGTGCACTAAAAGTGTATCCTTAAGTGTAGGAAATCAGTTGCACTTCAGCGTGTGACCAAGTGAAATATCAAATATAGAGGATAATTTTAGACTATATATCTAAACTTATTTATGATAATTTTAATATAAAATAAATCTGGATATTTTAAGAGAATTAATTAAAACTAAAGAAGTAGAAAATAAATACTAAAAATAATAGAATAAAAAATAAAAATTATACGCAAGTGTTCAAGAGAGAAGACAAGATAACTCTCTAAGAAATCCAGTTTAAATTGGTCAAATTAAATCACTAGACAATCTATTAGAATTCCTGCAGATTTTATGAAAGCAATCACATAATTATGTTAAATCTCTTTTCTAAAGTAAACTTAACACATAAATTTAGTTTAAACCCTCAGATGCAAAAGAATAATTCTTACTCCCTAACTAGCTACTTCATGCAAAATTCCCTTAAAGGTTAGAGTACTAGACTTCCCTTTGTAGGTACTTAAAAAATAAACTTCAATTCCCACTTAACTAATCTAAGAAATCAAATCCTCTATAATGGTAATTAATAGATATATTAAGTGTCCAATATTAATTATTCTAATGAATAAAGGTTATATGATTAGATCCCTGATTAGTCATTTTGTAGTTGGGATGACCAATTCAAGAGTTTATCGAACCACAGGGAGGAAGGTACTAGTGCTTAAGAGATCTCACGTTTCTTGTAATTTTATAGAGTTGAATTATAAAATGGTTGGTTGTTTAAACTAGTAATTAAATCAATCAAAGCAAGCACTGATCAATCAAGTAAAATAGATGGATGAAGGGTGGTTTTCTAAGTTAAGTAAAAATGAGTTTAACATGAATTAAGAAGTGGAAATCCTAGGATAGATGCATCAAATTCATATGAATCATGGGTATAAGACTAAGGGCCAACACTAAGTTCACCTAAACTCCCTCTCGAGATTGATAGGATATGGATCCGTTTAATAATCCCAAAATAGCTCAATGAATTGGTTCTCACTCAAATAATTCCAACTAGGTACTAAGCTTGAAATGAGAGTCCCTTCACACGATTAATCAACCTCTCGATCAAACCAATCTGATATCCTATCAAAAGGTTCTAAATTCTAAAGGACGTCTCTATCTCTTTAAGATCTATAATGCACATGAGGTGTATGACAAAATGATTCAATTAATTATCCTAAGCATATCATTGGCTTCTCAATCTAATCACATGTTTAAAACAATAAACTACACAAATCATCATAAACATCAAGATCTAAAGCATCAATGATTGAAAATCAATTAACTCAATCAACATATGAATTTAAATACATGAATCCCAAAATTATCCAACAACTCTCATGTTGCTAATCTCACAAGGAAGATTAACCTACCATATTCAAAAGAAAATCAACATAGACATTAAAATCCTTACAAATTGTGATAAATAAGGTTTCAATACAAAAGTTGGATGAAAACTCCCTTAGATGGCTCCAATGGTGATCTTCTTCTTCCCTTTGTAATTCTCCTCTCTTCCTTGCTTTTTTTCCTCAAATGGATGGTGATTTTGATGGTGGAATGAAGATATATGGAATGGATGGTGAATGGATGAAGATGATGGTGTAAAATGGAAGAAATGATGTGTGATGTGTGGGTGCTGCCTCAAACCCACGAAAATCTGCCTCAAATGTGGAAATTGAGGTATTTATACCCCTTGGGAGCTTCTAGAAGGTTATTGAATTTTTCTGATTTTTTTCTTTCGTTTTGGCTCGTTCTCCCTCGTTTTAACTCCGAATTGAGATCCGCTTTTTTTCACATCTTCCTTTTCACGTTTAAGCCCATTCTCACACATTTCTATAAAAACTCAAAACACCACCAAAATATATATAAAATACAGATAAAATAATACAAAAAAATATATAAAAAGACACTAAAATCTAGGTAAAAATATCACTTATCAATCCCCTTTACCCATAATAGATAGACAAATATAACTTCATGACACAATTAAGCAACAATCAAAAGCATGCATAAGATAATGACATACAATAAATGAGGACAGATCATAAAAGACAAAAATATAAGTCTTAATCAAAGCGTTAATAAAGGAATATGAATACTGCAGAAATCCATAACCTAGTCTAGGTCATCAATTCAATCCAATTCAAACTTTCAAAACCTAGAACTATCCAGAAAAATACTAGCTCATGGTGTTACAAGAAACACCCATGGTTAGATTAGAAAATATTCCAATAGGTCTATAATTCAAAAGCAAGAAAGATTGAAAAAGAAAAACCCTAGATGTGGCGTGCTTCTCCTTTCTTTCCTCTGTGATTCTGAACCTTCTCCATTCTCCTTCTCAAGTAAACAATACTGATGAACTCTGTAGTGAGATGGGTGGATGGGATGGTGAATCTTGATTTTGGTATTGTGGCAAGGAAAGGGTATGAAAATTAGTGAAGAGTTATCAATTTGAGACTCCCCAAGGGCTTCTTTTATAGTTGAGGGTTAATAAAATTCGAACTCCTTCTCAAAAATGGGCTTTTTCACGTAAAAAGACGAACGAGCCAAAAAAATATAATTTGGACACGCTGGGACGTCGCACGAGTCTTTCCGTCCATGGCAAGGGTTGTGCTGCCCACTCGTGCCGCGCGTCCGCACGGGTCGTGCACTCATCGGCAGATTGTGCGACCTCACGGTTTTGACCATAACTTCTTTATCCAAACTCTGATTGAGGTGATATTTGCTTTCACGATTCTCTCGTCCTTGGCTTTCTATCCATATAAAGAACTTAAAAAATCCAACATTTTGAAGGGCACGAGTCGTGCAAGTGTGGCATGAGTTGTTCTGGGTCGGCACAACTTACGCGACTTCACCGTTTTGATCATAACTTCTTCATTTGAATTCTGACTGAGATGTTTCTTGAGCCAAAATGATATTCTCTTCTGTAGCTTTTCAAACACAAATCACATGACTAGTTTGAACTTCCATAAAAATATATAAAAATTATGCAAATAGGACATGCGTTTTTCAGCATTCTTTCGCGTTTTCACTCTTCATTCCAAGTTTACACCTTTAATCCGTTTTCCACCTAAAAATAAAAAAATAACACCTCAAATGTACCAATATCTTAAATATATGAAAATTAACTATTTAGTTCCGAAATACGAACATAAATTCCACAAAATGGAGCTCAATCGGACCCTAAAACATGCAAATTTTTACACTAATTACATTCGTGTAAGACTGTCCCGTGAACGAATAAGAATTGACAACATTTCAATAAATGATGATATTTGATTGATGAAAAGTAATAACAACCTAGTGAACTATTTCATGAATAATTTGTAGTACAAATAAAAAAGTGATAATATTTTTAATGAAAAGTGAGTAATAATATTATTAAAAAGCGATAATTATATTAATTAAAAAAGGGCAAATGGTCTTACCGTGAGACGTTCTCACACCTCCTTATTTTTTTATTGTAACGACCCTTACATATGTCCTAATTATAACTAGATAATTTATAGTTAATTATATTGGGGAAAATGGTGGGTTTGCACCAAATAATCCCTTTACAATATGAATACTAAAAGTAAAATACAAGAAATAAAGAAACGAGTAAAGATCTCTTGATCCGGATCAGGATCTTCAAAAGGAACTGGCGTGGGAACTGGATCTGGATTTTGAATCGAGTTAAGATTAGATCTCTTCCCACAAGACGTAAAATACCACGGTAGTGCTCTGGTTCTTGACGCAATACCCCCAAAAGTAAAACGGCTCTTCATTTCCAACGAAGTAGCACCGCTATCGCAGGAACTTCGGCGAAATAAAGAGGATGGAGAACTGGATCGTATAGACTATGCACTATGCAAGTGTATGATGATGTGCTCGTTTGTGGTGTGTTTGTTGTGTTGGAATGTATACTGAATGACCCTATTTTTAAGCGCACCATTCCACTCAGCCATAATGGCAATTGCGTAATTTACGACGTATTAATTGCTGATAGCGTAATTTCCTCTAATCAGCAATTATGACGAATTAATTGTTGATTACATGATTTCCTCTAATCAGCAATTATGGAGGGTTACTGCGTCCAGATTCAATTAGGGATGACAATGGATAGGGTACGGTACAGGTATGACAAATCCACATACTACCCTCCCTACCTATACCCTACTCTATTACCCTAAAATAGAGCTTCATGTAGGGTACAGATATATCCATCGGGTATACGGATAATCCACGAGTAAATGGATACCTACAATCTAGTCTAGGTAGATTTTGTGTATAATCCACAGTTACCCGAACCCACCTGACCCTACCCGCCCCAATTTTTTTTAAAAATTATAATCCACCAAGAAAATAATTATAATACATAAATAAATAACCTAAAATAAAACATGCAAAATAGAAAATAAAGTCAATAACAAAAATGTCTAAGTTCATGTGCGTTAACAAGAAAACATCATAAATTCATAGTTAGTCAAATAAAATCATAAAACAAACATCATAATCCAACAATTACTTTCGTAGTTTGTGAGAACATTTTAAAAGAAAGTGATAATATTTTTAATAAAAATTGATAACATATTATGAAAACGAAAAGTATAATATGTTTTTTCCGCAAAACGGTCTCAAACAAGACAGTTCATTTCTTAAATAGCTATTACTACTTTTTATCAAAGATATTAATATTATTTTTAATAAAAATATTATTACCTTTTATTTATACACATAGATTATTCATTAAATAATTCACCGAACTACTAACATTTTTTTAATTCGAATATCATTTTTTTTGTTAAAAAATTAAAAAAATAATTATAATTCTCAATTAATGAAAATAAGTATTATTATATTATTTTAATTAAAAATAATTATAAATAACACATAATATTATAACATAGAACAAGATTTTTTATAATTCTTAATTACTTATATTTATATTAGGACAAGATATAAATTTTAATTAAAAATGTTAAACATTTTATAATAAATAAATATTATATACATCATAAATTTTACATCAATAATATTATTATATTAAAAATAAAATATTAGATAGACATTTATATATATATATATATATATATATATATATATATATATATATATATATATATATATATATATATATATATATATATATATATGTTGGCTTTGGATCGTGTGGTTAGCGTGAAACGATAAGAATTTCAAGTAAACAATCAACGGAAGCATAAAAAATGTTTACCTGACTTCTGGGTTGGTGTAGAGGATGAAGATCTATGGTGAACACCTCTGATCTTCTACAGTATTACCCAAAGTCAACTCTGGTGTTGTGTGGTCAACAATCCCCAGAGTTCTCTCAATCTGCTCCTATTCTGTTCTCTACGTCAAAAGAGGCGCAGGCTTAGGTTATTAGGAGCTGAGAAGTCTTATATACTTGAGCTACTGCAGGGACCAGGAGGAGAAATTGGGTTGGGCCTCAATTAGATTTTAATTAACCAAGCTTAGCCCAAAGCTTTTAATTAAATCCAATAATAATAATATAGTCCACTAAAATATTATTACTGCACTACCCATCCAATCCCAAAATTATGTTCTGGGCTCCTTCTTATTATGAGCCCGAAGTCTCCCCATGTTTAAGATATACAATGCCCATTAATTAATTAAGTTACTGACAACTCAAATTAATTAATATCTCATCCGAGAGTAGTACCACTCAACCTTATTATCATGCCGGAATTAATCCACTTGCAAGATTTACATGATAAGCCTTATGAGCTCCTCAAGGGGACATCATCAACCATTGTCGGACATGGATTTCTTCTACAATCAACAACACACCATAGAGACAACACTACTTCCCAACTCACCGAGTTTGTTGATTTAATACATGTAAATCTCACCCATTGATGAATCAAAGAAATACATACTGCCCTACGTGTTGAGGTTATTGTATAGGGATTAAGAGCATGAACTTCCATAACAACAGAGATCAAGTTCTTCTATAAGTCAGTATAAATCGAACGATCTCAAGCGGTCCTGCTCAATACACACAAGTGCACTAATGTGATTCTATAGCCAAGACAAGCTAATACCAAACCATCATAGATTAAGAAGTATTCTTATTTTATGGGTAGTGGTAGTTATATTAGTAATAAGAGGTGGGTCATATGTGGGATTCTTTTACTAAAAGTGGAAAATGTTCCACCTTTGAATGAGACACCCCAATATTGTAATATGAGAACTTTTGATGGAACGGAGGGAGTATCACTTTTAATTTATACTACGAATTTTTCATGAAATAATTCATATTATCACACTATCACTTTTTATAATAATTAATTTTTAGCATAGACGATCTCACCCAAGTGTTTGCGTTCCTTCTTTCTTTTTATGAAATACGGTTTGCCTGCAAACTTCTTTTCAAATAACAAGTGCTCCAAATATAAACTTCATTAGCTAGCTATGAATCTATGATGTACAAAGTAATGCAAGAAGATATGTATATATACACAAGTCATGGGCTCAAAGGGTAATAAAATTACCATAATGCCCCACTTGAAGGTGATCTTGCAAGGAAGAGACAAGAGACAAAGATTCCAATCACAAATGGTCACTTTGTCAGTTGCTTAAATTAATAAAAACATCAATTAGTTAATAGACTTAGGTGTTTATCTAAAGGGAAGTAGCACATGGTGTTGCCAAGCTAAATCTGTTTTAACTTAGCCATATTATTGAACCACAAGTACAAGTTGGTCATCAAAGTTGCTTTTCCCTTTATTTATCTTTCCATCTATCATATGCTACTTTATTCTCTGCCTCAATTTTGGACTTTAAGGACAACACAACACATTAGAAAACCAAAATCCTTGTAATAATTAAAAAAATAAGTTACCCCTTCACTTGCATGCTTTCAAATTTTTAGGTTAAGAGAAGAAATCAATTAGGGTTCGTTAAGTGTACTCTATCGGGATATTAATTTACAGTCGTTTTTGCGTCTCTTTTCTTTTATTCGATTTAAAGTTTTTGAGTTTAATACGCATGATTGTATAGTATGTTGCACGTACCAGTCTAACGTAAACGATGAAAGGAATGTTGGTTGGGTGTCAACCAAAGTCCCATATCGGTTAGAAGTGGGGTTGGCGAGGGGTTTATAAATGAGGGATGGACTCTCCCTAGCATGAGGCCTTTTGGGTGTGAAGCCCAGAGTGGTAAAATCATGCAGGTCTTTGGGCGGCCCAAAGCGGACAATATCATGCTAGTGGATTGAGTGGGCCCGGCTCCGCTGGGCCAGATAAACCCAACAAGTGGTATCAAAGCCAGGCCCCAGACTTAACCGGCCCAGCCCGGGGTTGGTGGGATGTTCGGACCTCAAACTGGATGGTCTAGCTGCGGGACTTTGTTTGAGGGGGAAATATTGGTTGGGTGTCAACCAAAGTCCCACATCGGTTAGAAGTGGGATTGGCGAGGGGTTTATAAATGAGGGATGGACTCTCCCTAGCATGCCTTTTGGGTGTGAAGCCCAGAGTGGTAAAATCGTGCGGGCCAATGGGCGGCCCAAAGCGGACAATATCATGCTAGTGGATTGAGTGGACCCGGCTCCCTGGGCGGATAAACCCAACAACTGGTATCAGGGCCAGTGGGCGACCCAAAGCGGACAATATCATGCTAGTGGATTGAGTGTGCCTGGCTCCCAGGCCTAGCTGCGAGACTTTGTTTGAGGGGAAAATGTTGGTTGGGTGTCAACCAAAGTCCCACATCGGTTAGAAGTGGGGTTGGCGAGGGGTTTATAAATGAGGGATGGACTCTCCCTAGCATGAGGCCTTTTGGGTGTGAAGCCCAGAGTGGTAAAACCGTGCGGGTCAGTGGACGGCCCAAAGCGAACAATATTATGCTAGTAGATTGAGTGTGCCCGGCTCCCTGGGCGGATAAACCCAACAAGGAAGATGTGCAATAATTCATGAAGTGTAAGTGTGCAAGATGACAATAAGGGTGGAATATGCTGCAGTTATAGTGCTCATTTTAGTTCCTTTTTACAAAATTCTCAGATGGGAAGATAACAACTTTTATTGCCATCTCCAATCCTTTACTTCTATAAGTTGTTAAACCTTTGTATATCCATCCCACAAAAAACAAATATTCTTTGACTATTTTATAATATACTTATTCTTCAGTAATCATAAACTTTCAAATTGACTTCTGATGTGATATTGTATTAGTTGAATTAGATGCATGGCTTAAATAGAGTTTAAAATCAAAATCGTCCCATATAATCAATAAATTTATTTATTTTAAATAGTTCCATGCCTTTATTATCTTACAAATATGGTCATTTTTACTTAAAAATGCTCAATTTATCTAGTTCAATGAGATGTGATTGAATTTGTGCCTTTATGAAGTTATGGGACGAATTAGTAAAAATATATTATTTTATAATGAAATTGGAGCAAAATTGAAAGATTTGGAACGAAAATGAATGTCCCAACTATTTTAAAATATTTTGAATAAAGTAAAGAAAATATGGGATAGTTTATGTTTTAATGTTAGCTCATGTATATTAAAGTTCATAAATAACTCGGGTGATCATGTACATACCAAATTTTAATTTGAAATTTTCTCTCTAACTTAATACTAAATTGGTAAAAATACATTTTTTGTAGTGAAATTGGAGCAAAATTAAGTTACTTTATAGTATTCTAGCTACTTAATTTGAAAGAAAAAAAAATAAAAATTCGTCGATCATGATTATGCATATCAACTTATCCTAGGAGCAAATTCTAGATTTCTATTTGAATTTATACTGAACTTTTTTGTATTTTTATCCTCATGAAGTAGAGTTTAATTATTTTTTTAAAAAAGTAAATAAAAAAATCCTCACACATTTTTACTTAGTTGGAAATGGCACTCCCACAAAAATTTAAAAAATAAATTTAGTCTCACATATTTCAAAGTTATATCAAGTTAGTTCACGAATTTCACCGGATTTTGAGTTTTTTTTCTTTAATTTTTCGTATTGTACAAATGTAATAAATATATATAATATGTAACTTTTCAACGTACGAATTAGTAATTATTTAAGTTAAAGTAAATTATTTTTTAGATTTATCTCAAATCTAATTAATACGGTATCGAATTAAGAGACCGTATGTAAGTTTACTATGAATATTATTAAAAACCCACCGGTAAGTCTGGTGCAACCACTTTAGCCTTAATTAATTAAATTTTGATGTTTTTAACTTTAAAAAAAGTACATGTCACACCTTTTAATTTTGAAGGAATAAAACCCATAATATGTGGCAGTCCAATTCAATTTCCATATAATTAGCAATAGTGATAACACAAGTTTTTCCAAGGGCGGCCCACTTAAAGTTATTCAGGATCAGAAATATAACTAAATGAAAAAGATTTTTTTTCTTTTAAAAATTATACATGGAAATATTTATTATTTGTGTGAGAGCATTTTATATATTTTTAAATATATCACTTTTTATTAAAATTATTATTATTTTTATTAAAAATATTATCGAGTATTATTATGAATTGTTAATAAAATAATTCGAAATATTACTATTATTTTTCATTAATTCGAGTATTATTTTTTATTAAAGTATAATTATCTTTTATTCATGTCACGACAATCTTATCGTAAAATAGTCTCACAAAAGTATTTTTCATGTATAATTAATAAAAGGAGTGACATATACTTCATCTTCTAAATAAAAGAGTAATAAGGAATTTTTAAAATGTAATAAGGAGTATATATATATTATAATAAAAGGAAAGTTGAAAAGTGAGAAATGCATCCTTGTGGAATCTCCTTAGTCCAAACTATTCTTACTTTTATTGCACACCACTTGATCTTTGCTTTCTAGCAAAAAAACATGCACACAATTTTTATCTTCACAACCTTAAGAATCTATATCTATCTTTATTTGCCACCACCATTACATGAAGAATCAAATTCAACCTCTATGAGGTATTCATAAAATTATTAGTCAAGTTCGATAGCATATTTTACAATTTTGTGTTTTCTCACCCTATAAGGTATTCATAAAACTATTAGTCAAGTTCGATAGCATATTTTCTACTCCTTCGTTCCATAATTATCTTTATTAGAACTGTAGTTTTTAAATTAAAATTACTTTTTGAGATTATGGGTTGACGTAAATGGTGTTTCCTATTTTAGATGGTGAATATAAGTATAAGACAAATGAAAACAAAAAGTGTGATAATAAATGTTGGATTGAGTGAATGTTTTATTTTATTTTTTCATTAAAAATCCATGTAAAAGTTTTTAAACAAATTTGGTAAATTCATTTAAAAGCCCATCTATTATTGACCTTATGTAAACGATCCGCCACACAATAATTCATTTTATCAATTTTTTTATTTTATGTATTAGTATTCGAT
The DNA here is from genome assembly GCA_023678885.1 of Pogostemon cablin. Classification (NCBI taxonomy): domain Eukaryota; kingdom Viridiplantae; phylum Streptophyta; class Magnoliopsida; order Lamiales; family Lamiaceae; genus Pogostemon; species Pogostemon cablin. Next base: position 3,502,019 of record CM042987.1, read on the forward strand.
TTGTAGACCTATTTATTTGGAGGAGGTTAGAATTCATCATCTACTAACGAAAACTCCATTTTAAATCAGAACTGTATGGACAGTATCGTAGAACTAAACTCTATTTATATTAAGAATTTAAAAATATTTTAAAATTGTGTGTTTGTGTATCAACACGTCATTCAGCAACTAACTACCCATAAATTAATAAGTCAAAATTATTTTAAGTAATCCTTATGATTTCATAATCAATTTTATTTCGTAAATTGAGAAAAGGGAAACTGATATAAAGACTAGCAGGAGAAGAAAATGTAATAATTTTGTCACTTTTTAGTCCACATAAGCATCTTTAATTTTGCAATAAATTAATGAATGTACACATGTTCATAAATTGCAATATACTTAGATAACCAGTGAGCAAACTATGATTAAAAAAATTGTACTTAAAACACACCCCCCACCCCTCCAACTCCTCATCATGTCCTCCACCAATTAAAAACCTAATTATGATTAAGACATTCTGCACTTTTGGGATTATTCTAATAAATCAAGATTAGAGCTGTCTAATTAATATTATCATTACGAGTTAGACAACTAAACAGTCACGATAAAATGTGGTCCAAATTAGTCGCCAAATGTCAAAACAAAAGTTAGGTACAGGTGTGAAGAATTGCATTTTTTTTTCTTCAACTTTTTTAACTTTTTGTAATGAAAAGTTTACTAAAAAAGATTATTCGCGAAATCAGCACTAATTAATTGTCTTCTATTGATTAATAATGACCATCTTTATATCAAATTATTTTTTTTTTTTTATAAAAAATAACTAAACTACTTTATAAATCTTGAGTTCACGCAATACAGAATAACCCTAAAATTTTATTTACAATGGGCAACATTCTTTTAGAATTTTCTTTAGGTAATGTCTGGTTAAGGTTTTCGAATTGCCAAAGTCTATTGTAAGACGTGTTATTTATGAGATGAGTTGATCCATCATTAAAATATTCTTATTGTATATATAAAATATGTTTAATAATCATTAAAGTATGTTTTCTAAAACATGTTTGATTATGCATTAAAGAATGATTTTAGCGTGTTATAATATATAATTTATTATTAACATACTTTAACTACTAATATATGTAAAAATTCCTGCGCCCCCGGTGACACGGGGACACGGTCCGTGTCCCCATGTGAACACAACTCTTCCCCTTCATATTCTATTTAAATATATGTATTGCTAGGGAGTTTAAATTGAAAAGGGGCATAAAAATTGCAAATGGGCACGGATCTAAATCCGTGTGCCCGGGCGCACAAGAAACTCACTCACAAATATAAATATATTTTATCTATATAATAAGCATATTTTAATGATAGATCGACCTGTTTCTTACTCGTCTCATAATAACCCGTCTCACAAAAGACGGCCTCTTTTGGAAATAAACTTTTAGTTTGAAAACTTAAAAGAATACATATAGGTGTAGTTTTTGTGTAGGTTTTGAAAAAAGTAACTTAAATTTAAAAAACCTAACGAAATTTCACCTTATAGTTGAAAAATTAATTTCACAATTTATATTATAGGCCCATTTTGTGCAAAACTTTGTGAGTCCTAATATACTTATATCTTAAGTACGGAGGTATATAATGCATGAGATTAATCAAGTTTTTGTAGTTTATTGATAGTAATTATTTGAATACAAGTGGATAATTAATTAAAGGTCGTCTCACAAAAATAAAATAGGGAAAATTATTTTTAGTTTCTATTCAAAATGTCATTTACTATGAATTCTTGTAAGAGTAAAAAATAATAAATAATAAATAATTTAATTTAATTTTAAATAAATTAACAATAAAAAAATTAAAAGACCATGTAATAAACCTAAAAGGAAAAAAGGGGGGAAATTTAAAAAAAAAACATTTCTAGCTACAAAATTAAAATAATTTAAAAGGGAGTATTATTTAATGCTGCAGCAGCAGCCATCTCCAACAACGCCATTATAAGAAGGCATTTTGTAATTAGTCTTACTATTTTTAATTTAAATACCTTATATTTTTTAATTGTCTCGCATGCTAAAGCCTAATAAATAAACATAGTTTTTTTTTTATATCAATATAGTAATTTATTGTACAAAATAATTATTATAAACCTGCGTTGACAATTAAATACCGATTGAAAGAGTTGGTCAGGATGCAACTACTCGCATTGAGTTCTTATTTAATCATCACTTAATTTGGAATCTCATTTTTCACTTTCACAAGTTTTTTTTTTTTATAAATTTTTAACTTATTTTTTATTTATCTAAATTAAATACAGATCTCTCTCCCCTTTTTTCCCCCTTTTTTTAATGAAAATAATACTTGATCCATCCCAAAAATAAACGCACCCATCCTATTTTATATGTTCGGTAAACAAATTTATACCCTAAAATAAGAAAATAGCACACAATTCAACAACCTCACAATATACTTAAATTTCAAAGTTGTCATTCTTTTACAATTACGTAACTTATTTTATAATTTATTTAAATTTTAAAAATACAAAATTATCAACATAAACAAGTAAAAATACATTTTTCTAGAGTTATGTAACTACAATAACTCTGAATTCGTCACAAGGAGAATATAATTAAGACTAAGAGAGTTGGAATGTGAAAACTAATACGTATGGCGTGATATTCTTTCAAGGGTATTAGTATGATGGTGAATAAAATAACTAAAAGGGAATAATTAAATAATAAAAGAAAAAATATCTTAATATAATCTAAGTCGAATAGGTTGGTCCCAAATGATGACATGATTTTATAAATTAATTTAGAAACCTAAAATGGTACTTTGGACTCATTCCTTCTTTTGGAATAAATTAAAACCCCTAATAAAGCAAAGAATAAAAAAGAAAATCATTTTTAATATATTCCTAACCAATCCAAATTAACTTCGTTATTCTTTATTATCATAAAATAAAATGCAAGAATATAAAATGATTAAGAATAGAAATGATCTGAAATGGAGTATAATTCAAATTAAAAATTCAAATATCTACATTAATAGCAATATAATATATACAACAAAAACTAGAAGGTTGTGTATCCATCAAGGTGCCAGAGAACATAAAGGTTGCTATAACATTTTAAGTAATTTATTTAAATTGACTTAAATATAAATAATAAATACATCAATTGAAATAATGTTTAACGTTACACTAAACTTATAAAAGGTTGAGCACTAGTTTAATAGTGGCTTGTTTAATAAGTGGCGTGGTTGACAATAATGCAACATGGGACCACAATGCACAATAACATCTTCAAATTTTTGAGAAATTAATAAATAAAGATTTTTTTTTTTCTTTTTATGGATAACAAAGTTACCAAACAAATAATGTTGTGTATTTCTCAACGTAAATTTTATTAACGAATAGCATAAATAAAACAGTTTTTTTTTTAATAGAAAAACTAGAGATGGAGGCTTTAATTTAGAGAGGTATATATACATACTCTTATGCAAATGGATGCATGATGCCCATTTTGAGACGGCTCAGATTCTATGTGTTATTTGGTATATCATCTCATGTGTCATACTGTTAGATGGACGACACAAAAAAGAGAGAAACTATACCCTAAACCTTAAATCTTAGAGGGCAATAGTTAGATTTATTTCCTCTTCTTACATGTCAATCACTTAATGTGTGACACATAAGATGATGCACGAAAATGACGCAGAAGATCCAGTGTGATTTTAAGAGATGTTATTCTTTAAATTAACGATTGTTTCTATTATAAAAAAGTCATAATTTCTCATATGCCAGAGTAATCTTACTCTTCTTACTGAGAAGTTGCCGTGTTACATGAAAACGGGTAGCGTGTAGTTTTTTTAAAAAGAAAATTAATTATATTATATTATTTAATGATGAAAATTAAATTAAAAATTAATCAAACCGTTAGTGCATCATAGTTTTACTTATAATTTCATCTTTTACTTGAGGTATTTGTTCTAAATCAACTAGTAATGTTATAAAAATGAGCAAAAAACTTGAAAATGTTGAACTTAACTAAAGCTCGATTACAATAAAATAAAGAGATAGTTACTATCAGGTGCAATTCATTTCATATTATTACTGTTAGATACATGAGATTCAAATTATTACTGTAAGGTGCAAAATTATATTGTGCAATGCCAAAATTACCCTTTCACTTTATTCTATCATAATAATAAATAGAGTATATTTCAATTATTACACTTCACTATTAGTATATAATTATGCACAATCAGTGATAATTCTACACAATATAATTTCTTTATACATTTTTTTAGCGAACTTGACTTAAATAATTTAATGTATAACTATGCACAACTCGTGAATGAGAAGAATATGATGACTATGATATATATGGCAATAACCGAAAGTTCCTGATGAATTTATTTTCAGATTGCAGTGTGTTGGGAGGGATTTCTTCACGCTGCCAAAGAGGAGAAAAATGCAATAGACAGAATGATACAAGTACCATATAAGTTGAAAAACAAAAGGGAACGATTGCTCTCAACTAGGAATGAACATATTTTGAAGCTACAGTTTACTGTCAATGCTCCATCAAAGCTGTTTCAGTCTCTGACAACAGAGTAACACAAGATTTTGATTAAATTATGATGATTAATTTATGCCCCCTTCTGGGATCGAAGGATATGGTGTTGGGAGGGATTTCTTCGTGCATCCAGACAGGAGAAATAATTGATTGATTGCAAAAATACATGAATATGGGATTGAAGAATATTTAATCGCAACTGAAAGGATGATTTAACGAAAATTAACGAATAATATTATAGTAATAATCAATATTGTCATCATTATTAACTTTATATTGAATTAATATGTGATAAATAAGTAATGATATTTGTACAAAAAATATTGATTGATGTGATGCGAGATAAAGTATTAATTGTGAGAATAGAGATCAATAAGTTTCATAGATGAAAACTGAATATCATAGTATTTCACAAGCACCAACAGAGAATATAGGGAGTAAATTCTTGCAGAGGTTTGATGAGTTCCAAAACATAATAAAAATAATTAATTAATTACAAGAAAAATCACAAAATTTACTTCTATAGCAATTTAATCCCCACATTTTAGAAAAAAAAAAAAAAAAACCACCGTTGAGCATAAAAAATCAAGACACAGACAATTGTATGGATAAAAGCACATAAATCTTGAATCAGAATTTCTCAATCTGCAAGCAAAAAGCAATAAAAAACCAACTCAAATGGTCATAGCTCACAAGTTGAAGGAATCTTTGATGATGGTCACATGATTCCTTCTCAGCCATTCACAATGGAGGCAACACACACACACACTCTCTCTCTCTCTCACACACACACACACACACACAGAGTTATATTGCAAGCAGTTGAACAAGAAGCTATTAAGATCCTAAATGAATATACTTACAGGAATAATCACATGCTTACTAAAAATTGAACAATTATATCAGCACTCTGTAGATATCAGAAGAATCTGTGAATTCTTGAGAGCCTAAAATATTTTCTTACTTATCCAACATGCTTTAGCATCAAGATCATGCATTTTACATTCCATATACAGCAGTAACAATTTGCTGCAGAATGCCTCAAACTCGGAATGTATTCATTGCAGCTATATATGGAAGTTATAAATCTCAAGTATTCCAGCTGGGTTTCAAAATTTGTAATAGCATGTCCAATTGAGTAACTCTGATTTTCTTTTTAAGCTTTCAATTTATGTCATTAACATGATAGACAGCAGCATGGAACGGGCTTCAGACAAGAACCTTAACCAACTTTGGTTTTTCTCATAAACCCAAACAACTGAAAAGGAATTGAAGGGAAATTTTATAGATCATCAAATAAAACGAGTAACCTAAGTAATCAGAAAACCAATCATGTTTAACATTTTTATAATAGAAAAATAACATTTACAGTCTTATTAAATAATGGAAAAGGATATTGAAGTGATCATTTATTTAGCATTACAAAGAGAGGGTTTATAAAGGAATAAAAAATTTATATCATGAAACTCATCAACAAAGGTAGCCCTATTTCTTGGTACTTTTACCTCCAGCATCACCACCCCCTCCTGCTTGTGCTGCCTTCTTTGCTGTTTTTTCTTGAAGAGCCTTTGCATCCCTATTTAACCATAGACAAAGATTAAAATATCCCTTCAAGCATGTTAAGCATATTAACCAAGTTATGATGGTAAGAAATCTAGATTATGGATGATGAGATTCATATCTTGATAAGCTAGGGAAGACCAAAGGAACAAGCCAACAGATTTAACCATCATTTCCAAAATCTTAATCCATTATCGCTGGAAAAATTCTCATATAAATTATATAACTACCTAACTAAATAACACGAATGACAAATAATCTTGCATATAGAATTGCCAAATGTTTATCTTAGTGAATTAATGAAATTGGAAGTGCAGGAAACAAATTAATAGCGAAAATCAGAGTGTTGTGTTTGAATACAAGACATAAGATATGCAGAAAACAAATCTTAAGGATGAAATAATGAAGAGAAATTCTAATAACTTAGGAAGAAACAAAGTAATGAAACTCTTGCTTAAAAGCAAAAGAAATAAACGAATGACCGAATCAAGTAAACCAATAAGTGACGCCACATGAAGCTCCAAGAAAATGATATTTATGTTGATCTCCAACAAAACAAAAGCTACATAAACATATCCAGATCAAATCATGTGGCTTTATGATTACAATTGAATCTCAGAACCATTACAAAGCAACTTAAAAGGCATACTGAACAAGCTAATATAGATTGTTACAAATTTTGTTTTTATATCTTTAAAGATTGCAGAATTACTGAAACCAATTGATCAATAAAAGGACCCCAGCTATATCTACTAAATTCTTTCTTCTTTCCCAATCCCAAAACACCCCACATATTACAAAATAGAAAGATCTGGAGAAAAAGGTTCACAATTACATAAATCATGAGCTCTGGAATGAACCCTCACACGTCATTACATAATCAACAAACTCAACTCCAGAAGGAATAGTCACAAAGGCTAATTAAACCAAGATCATTGCGAACACCCTAGAATACAAAGAAAAATTAAAAAGCCCTAGAAAAAAAACTAAATTGGGGATTATGAAAGAAAAGAGGGTACCTTTCACGGCGCTGTTCTGGGGTCAACCCATCATCCTTAGTCTTCCCTTTGCCGGTGGACCGAGCCTGAGCCCTTTCTCTATCACGATCTCTTTGATTTCCTCGTTAATTCCAGTTAAGAAATTACACACAATTGGGAAAAATATAATAATAAAGGAAAAAGTCAAGAATTTGAATATGCAAAAACAAGCGAGCAGAGTTGGAGATCTACACCATACGAAAATCATTCAAGAAATTAAAGCACGATGGAACGCAGAGAAAAAACAGCGAAATGGGAAGGATATGAGTCATGATGAAACGACGCCGGATGAAGGAAGAATCTGCGAAGAAAGTTTGCGGAGAAGAGACAGGGTTGTCTAAAAAGTATACGTTCGATTCGAAATCTACTGTGTTTATCTCAATTTAATTAGGTTTGCAAGTTTTGACTTTTTATTCAATTATTATTGCCGTATTTAATAAATAATTATATTTTGTATTATTTTAAATAAGAAAAGACTCGTACGATATCGTCTCACGAATCTCATTTTATGAGACGGGTCAAGTATTATCCAAGTAAGATCTCGCGGATCCACGGCAAACCTAATACCTGTATCAACAGTTAAGTAAAATTGAAGTCGTCTTCATCGCCGGAATCAACAATGCTGTCCCAGCCGGCCTCACCCAACTGATCGGGCTGTTTTCGACACGGAATGACGAAGGGTGTTTGCCCTGAAAAACTCGCCATGGATCCATCGAGCTTGTTCTTCTGCAGCTTCATCCTGCAGGCTACCCTGATTCCGAAGGCGATGCCGAAGGCTATTTCAATGAACAGAAGAAGTGCAGAGAAGGATATGGTTGGGAGATAGGAAGAATCAAAGGATTTCATCATGAAATCTGTCTAAGATTTGGAGGTTCAAAGGGAGTACACAGGTTGGTTCAATTGCTGCTGGTAGACGCTATGCCAATCTTGTAGGAATGTTCAGTACAAAGCAGGTGCCTGCTGTTGGAATCAACTTAGGAATAGAAAGAGTATTTGCTATATTGGAGCAACTCCATAAAGATAAAAATCAGGAAATTCGAGCAACTGAAACCCAAGTCCTGGTGAGCATCCTAGGTGACGACCTATCATTAGGTGCAGAGATTGTGAGCGAATTGTGGGACGCGGAGGTGAAAGCTGAATTTATGATCAACAAGAGAATGATCAAGCACATTGACCGTGCTAGAGGAGCCAAGATCCCCTATATGGTGATTGTAGGCGATCAATAGTTGAGTATAGGAATCGTGAAACTAAAAGATGTAACGGCTGCAACAGAGGAAGAGGTTCCAAGGGAAGGTATGTGCGACTGCGAGAAGGAAGATGGAGGGGAGGAGGAGAGAGAGAGAATGGTGATGGGTGCCATGAACTTTGCCTTTTTGGAAAGGATGTTGATGGAATCTTTGAAGATGATCAAGGAACCAAAAATTTGAGGGAATTCCATGGGAGGTTTCAGATCTAGTGGAACTTCAATGATTTAGCGAGTGTTGACTAGTTCAATGGATAAGTCTGCATTTTCTTTTGGTTTGACTTGTTTTCATTTTTCTCACTTATTTTTCTTGACTAAGAAGATATTTTTTTTTTAATTTTTTTTTAAGAAATGAATAATAATGTTAAGCATAACACTATTAAATATTGTTAGAGAACTGAATAATAATGTTAAGTATAACACTCAAATACATAACTAATGAAATGCTTAGAGTATCTCCATTCCCCGAAAAAAGTATTTTGCCTTTATCTATATCAAAATTTAGGAACAAACCTATACCTAATTAATTCCAAGAGTAACTTGTATTATCCAATGAATTTCAAATAGTGAAAGAGTTATCTAATTAATTTCAAAGAGTAACCTAATTAATTCCAAAAAGTAACATTAGGTGATGTTTGTTTTGGGGTTTTGGGGAGTTTGAAAATCATGAATAGTGATGTTGTGTTTGTTTTGGGTTTTTGATAGGGTAGTTTTAACTTTATGTCAAATCAATGTGTAAGAATGTATTAATTTATGTAAGAAAGTAGATGAGAGAAGAGAAATAAAGAGAGAAAACATATTAATTGAGGATAGAATGCATATAAGTATATATAGGGGTGGTTTTTAAAATTTGGGTGTGGAATTTGAATTCCAATTCCGGGGTTTCAAACCCAGAAACAAACATCCCCTTATAGTAATCTATTAATTTATTTATTCACAATACATGAATTCATTTTCATAAAATTAGAGTCTCAAATGAAAGAGTAACAAAATTCATTATAAAGAGTAACCTAATTATTAGAAAAGAGATCTAAAAAAAGAACCTTAATTTCCAGAAAAATCAAACCTTTTCAATTAAAGAGTAATCCAAATTATTATAAAAAGTAATCCAATTAATAGAAAAGAGTAACTTAGAAAAAAGGAACCTTAATTTTCAGAAAATTAAAGTTTCAAATTAAGTAGTAACCCAAATTATTATAAAGAGTAACCCAATTAATAGTAAAGAGTAACCTAAAAAAATCCTTAATTTTCACTTTCCTTTCCCCATCATGTGATTAGAGTTAGAGTAACTCAATTAATAGTAAAGAGTAACCTAAAAAAACCCTTAATTTTCACTTTCTCCATCATGTGATTAGAGTAACTCAATTAATAGTAAAGAGTAACATAATTAATATGAAAACATACAAGTTAATTCTTCACAATACATACTTCATTTTTAAAGAATTAGAGTATCAAATCAGAGTAACCTAATTTTTTATAAAGAGTAATTTAATTATTTATAAAGAGTAAACCAATTAATATGAAAACATACAATTTAATTCTTCATAATACATGGCTTCATATTTTAAAAAAAAATTAGAGTATCAAATCAAAGAGTAACCTAATTACTTATAAAGAATAACCTAATTATTTATAAAGAATAACCCAATTCATTATAAATATGGTAGAAAAACATAGTTCCAAATAATAATAATATTGATAAGCAAAACCCTTGAACAAACACCATGAAATCTAAACTAATTATAATTGTATTGATATTGTTGCCATAGTTATAGAGAACACAATAAACTCTTCAAATACTCACTGCCAAGGTCCTCCAATTCCAACACATCATGAACGACGTCATTAAGATCACTCCCCCTTGATCTCTTCTGTGCAGGTTGCTCTTCTTCTACTGAACTTTGATGTCTAACCTTAACTCATGGACACACTCGCATTACATTTCAATTCTGATATAAGCTTTGATGGGGTAACAATCTTAACCAATCACGCAACATTCACTACCATTAATATGTCAGGCTTGTTCATAAATTACACATCATTAAGGTTATTCTCACCTAATAGGTTATCCTTCTCATTCTCTCACACATAATCGTGAATCAATTGAAGCAACGAGCTTGCAGCGAACGATGCATGTGCGCAACGTGCTGAATTTGCTAGATTAATTAGGCTCTCTCTACTCTACCTGCAGCTATTATACCTCTACCAGTGATGGTAAAAACATCCTCAACAGCCATCAAGAATGGGAAATTAGTTTGTCTTTGAGAAATGGGAATGTAACTATCTACTTCATCCATCAATTTATAGATTTTATCTACCCATTTGGAATCTAAAGTGGGAAGCGAGCTGCAGAGGCAGGGAAATAGGGATGTGACCCAGTGCGGCAATTTCTCGAACACCTGGTGGGTACAAACCTTGAAGAAGAGACGGCGGCGTGCAGGCAATACGAACTGCAGATCCGTCGCCCAGCGAGTTCCACCGCCGGAGACGAATCTGCGATCGAGAGATGGGATCGAGACAACGCAGGAGTTCTTGGAGTTGAAGGGGTTGGTGGCTATGACGGCGCAGGAGTTATTGTGGCAGTCGGGGATGGCGGTGGGAGAGGCAGTGCAATTGTGGCAGTAGTGGACGCCGACGGTGGAGCAAAGGGTGGAGTGGCAGAAAGGGGCGCGGTAGGTGGCGGAGGAATAGTTCCGATCGCAGATGAGCCAGGGAATTCTGGCGTTGAGATCGAGGAGGAGGGAGGTTGAGTTTGTTGATACCCAATTCACGCACTGTAGTTACATCCATACTCCCTCCATCCCAAAAAGTATTTCACACTTTATTTTTTTATCCGTCCCTCAAAGTACTCTACACTTTACTTTTACTAAAATTGGTAAAGAATACACTATAATAATACCTACTTTTTACACACATTCCAATATAATACTCACTTTTTCACATATCCCAATAACTTTACACAACTTTTTCATTAAATTAACCCAAATATTTCTTCTCTTTCTTACTTTATACATAAAAAAGTAAATTTTTCTTAAATTCCGTGCATCACAATACGTGAAATACTTGCCGGGAAGGAGGAAGTATTTTTTAATATTTAACCCCATTCTTAATTAAAAGATCCGATCTTACAGATTTAAAGAAAAAGACGGTTGCGACCTAGTCTTTGTCATATTTTTATAATTTTTTTTCCGTTTTACCTTTCGTTTTTTTATTTTTTATTTTTAAGAAATTGGGTTATACCTTATTAGATTTATATTATTATTCATAAATAAATTAAGAGAATATTTTTTCTTAGGATTACAATTAACGTAAATCGTGTGAAAATAATATATAATTGAAAAAAAAATTATAACCTCACTTTTTATTTACTTATTAGTTACCATTTTTTATTTATTATATTAATAATTAATTAATGAAAGTGGACGGCTATTTGCACCCTCGAAAATACTAAATATACCCCAGAAAAATTAAAACTAAACTAATGAGACTAAAATACCCTTATAAAAAATGTGTTTATATTATCTTTATTATTCATACCCCAAAACTACTTAATGCACCCCATTCATTAAACCCTAGTTTAATTTAATCAATTAAAATCTCTGTGCATTATTCACAACGCCAGCACAGCACCGGAGACACATCCATCCACTCCCATCTCCTTTCCTCATCTCCACCGCCTCCATAAAATACCATACGTCCACATCCTTTCATAGTTTACAGAGCTCTCTTTCATCATCAATGGCTACCTATGGTTCTGGTCATTTGAGATGATCTCAATACGGTCGTTTATCCAAACCCTTCCTACGTCGCCTTCACAGACACCGAACGCCTCATCGGCGACGCAGCCAGAAACCAAGTCTCCATCAATCCCCACAGCACTGTCTTTGACGCCAAGCGCCTCATCGGCCGCCGCTTCTCCAACCCCTCCGTCCAGAACGACATTGGCCTTTCAAGGTCGTCGCCGGCGCCAGAGAAAAGCCCTTGATCGTCGTCACCTACAAATGAAGATGAACATTTTTTCTTTTTTTTAGGTTATATTTGTTGTTTAATACTCTTGATTTTCATGTTATCCTAGAGTAAGTAATCCATGACTAGTTCCTGGTTTGATATACAGCTAGCAACCATCTAAACTTAACTTCGTTCAGATTCAATTGATTAAGAGGGGATTTAACGTGTTGGTAAATATTGAGAATTAATAAAGGATTTCATATTTGTTGATGATCCCACAAAACACTACCTGCTAATGAATTTTATTACTAACAAATAGTGCAACCACTTACTTTCCTTGTGATATTAATCCTCCATAATTTTTTCAAACTTATCCTCCAATCTTAATCTCTCATCGGCTTTCAGTAGCAACTCCCTGTCCTTATATGAATCTCCCGCATGTGCTCTCCACATCATTTCATGGAGGCGGTGGAGACGAGAAAAGGAGATGGGAGTGGGTGTGTCTCCGGGCGTCGGCGTCGAGAAAAAAAATATTGATTCAAAGTTACTAATAATGCACAGAGATTTTAATTGATTAAGTTAGGGTTTAATGAATGGGGTATATTTAGTAGTTTTGGGGTATGAATAATAAAGATATTATAAACCCATTTTTCATAAGGGTATTTTAGTCTCATTAGTTTAGTTTTTAATTTTTTTGGGGTATATTTAGTATTTTTGGGGGTTCAAATAGCCGTTCCCGTAATGAAATAGTTCATTTAAATAATTATCAATTTTTCTTTATTAAGTATCACTTTTTTATTTAAAATATTATCACTTTTTATCCGTATAATAATATATATATACTCCATTCATTAAAAAATTTAATTGAATGTTTGTCACTTTTCTTTTATCAAATATCACTTTTCATTAAAAATATTATCACTATTTATCGGTCCTATAAAAATTTCATATATATCACTATTTTTCTTAATTAAATATAATTTTTTTTAAAATATTATCACTTTTTATTAAAAACGTTATCACATTTTATCTTTCTATAATTCTTTCATTTTAAATAATATAACTGGATGTGTATCACTTTTCTTTAATTAAATATATCACTTTTTGTTTTTGTTACAGATTATTTTTAAAATAATTTGATTAGTCAAATATCACTTTTTCTTATTTAAATATTTTTTAAAAATATTATCACTTTTTCTTTTACGAAAATTTTCATAAAATAATTTAATAATAAGTGTATCACTTTTGAATTTTGAATTCTAACTTTTTTTTTTTTTGTTAATGATCAATTATTTAAAGTATTAATGTATTATTTGTATTTTAATTATTTAAAATCAATGAATTTTTTATTCTGCTATTTGAAAAATCAATGATTTATAAATGTATAATTATAGGAGATATCAGCTTTAATTAAACGCACATGCCTTTTCCAACTAAGCGTGGGTTACCGGCTGCGAACATGCGGCTGCCTTTTCATCTTTTAAAATATATATTCATTAATTGATGGGTAGTTCGTCTCACGAAATGAGATTCGTGAGACGGTGTCACACAAGACCTATCCTTTTAAATATTGGGTGTATATTGGGTGCAACTAATTTCATGATTTTTAATTGTGCATCGGGTCGGCCCATTTTTAAATGGGTCATATAAAACCTAAAACTAAGCCCAAAAAATTCATTCCTACGTCAACTCATTCCCCCGATTTCTCTCCATCAACCCATTCCCCCAATTTCTCTCCACAGCAATTCTCTCCCACCACGACAAATTTCTCCCACCACGACGATTCTCAGTCCGCCTCCAGGTTTAGGCGATTCTCAGTCCACAAGGTTTTGAAGTCGCGCCGTCGCCGTATTCGACTAATTTCGTTGCCAGCATTCCGCCGTCATTTTTTTATTTCGCCACCAGGATTCCTCCGTCGTGTTCTACTGAGTTTGCTGCCAGATTTCGCCACCGTCATCTGTCAATTTCACCATCGTTTTGTGTTCTGCCGATTTTGAATGTGTTGAATTTTATCTAAAATTAGGTAAAGTTAATCTTATCTTCAATTGTAGTTTTTGATTTTAAATAATATTGTTAGATTTTTTCTTCTAATCTATGATTCATTCTTCTCCAATTGTATATATTTCTGCTTTAGTTTATTGTAGTCTCATTATCAATTCAATTTGTTGTTTAATGCTATGTAAAATAAGTATTGGTTTATGTTATCCTTATTGTATATGTTGTATCTGTTAATTGTATAAAGGTATGATTTGTATTGTACATGGTTATGATTTGTATGTTGGATTAGTTTAATAGTATATGTTATCTCTGTTAATTATATATAGGTATGGTATGAGTTGTATGTTATATCTGTTTCTTTGTTAACTGTATATAGGTATGTTTTGAATTGTACATAGGTATGGTCTGAATTGTACATGGGCATAATTTGTATGTTGGATTATTTTAACTGTATATGTTTTCTCCGTTAATTGTACATATGTATGTTCTGAATTATATGTGTTTATGATAGGCATCTTTGTAGCATTGTGAATTCGATGTGATAGATTTTTCTTTACTGTATATGTTTTCTCTCTTAATTGTATATTGGTATTGTCTGAATTGTACATTGCCATGATTTATCTGGTGAATTATTTTAACTGTATATGTTTTCTCCGTTAATTGTATATAGGTATGTTCTGAATTGTATGTGGTCACGATGGGAATCTTGGTATAGATAATTTCTCCAAAAATAGAGTAATTTTTACAAGCTTCTAGATTTTGATTTTTGGACCTACACTTGATTTGAGACTACTTCAACTATTAGTTTGAGATTAGTTTAGCTTCATTCTTCTTTAATTTGATTTTAGATGACACCAGAAAATAATGATTTTGGTGTTTCTCTTGAAGGAGTATTGGGTGGTGCACAAAGAGCGGAGAAAGTTGTGGATAGATGCTAGTTTAGGTGATAAACCAAGATCGAAGAGCTTATCCGGATCGGCGCTGATTATGCAGATGAAAAGACAAACTTTGGATCGAGCAGCCACTGATGAAATTGTGGACTTTATGCTCAGTTTTTTTTTTTTACATAAAACATGATTTTAATTATCCTGAATATTTTGATTTTTGTAATAGGGTTTCCATGACTAATATTTTGTACATACAGTATTAATTAGGAGTAGATTGAAATTTTGATGTTTAGTACTTTATGTCAATATGTGGTACTTACAGCAAAGTTTCAAAGATTTGAGGTTGTTGAATGTAATTTGATTTGTGTATCTAGTATGAAAATTCAGCAATTTGGGAGCTATTAGATAAAGGAGCTTATTGAGCATAATAGTTGAATTTTTCTTTATAGTATATGTTTTTTCCATTAATTGTATATAAGTATAGTCTGAATTGTACATGGGCATGTTGAGTATGGTGGATTATTTTAATTGTACATGTTTTCTCTGTTATTGTATTTAGATATGTTCTGAATTGAATGTGGTCATAATGACAATTTAGATATGTTCTGAATTGAATGTGGTCATAATGTGCATCTTGATAGCATTGTGCTTTCGATGTGATGGAATTTTCTTTATTGTATACGTTTTTCCCGTTAAGTGTATATATGTATAGTCTGAATTGTACATGAGAATGAGTATGTTAGATTATTTTAATTGTATATGTTTTCCTTGTTATTTGTAAAGAAATTTCTCCTAAATCGTACATGGGTGAAAATTTATATCACCCTAAAAAATAAAATATATAACACATGTAGACTATTATGAACATAACTACCACAGTCTTAATACATAATCTTAACTGTCTAAAGATAATTTTAATCTAGAAATCAAGACAGAAACCATTTCAAACAAGAAATAAATTATTTTAAAACACAACTAGATCTTGAGAATATCAGCAAAATATACTTACAAAAATCATAAAATTCTGCTTATTACATTTCCCATAAATTTAAAGTGTTGTTACATTACTTCTTTCCCTTCTTCTTAGCACCAACATCCATTTTCCCTATATCAGCTTCATTGAGTTCTTTACACAATTGTACAACAGCTTATTTCTTCACCTCAAAAGCCTTCACAGCTTTCTCCTTCTTTTGCTCATCTAAGAAATTCAACAATCTATTTATCATGATAATATTCCACTATTTTCTTGATCACAACTCCTTTCATTACATTGAGATTTGATAGCGTGTTGCTAAAATCTCTGTCCTTGGCACAACACGAATTTTAGCCTGGAATAAATGCAAAATATCAGTATAGATTACATCCAAAACTTATACATTATTAACCAACATCATATATACTAAAGCAGGAGCCTATGAAACATAAAACAATAATATAAACACATAAGAAGAAGCATATACAGTTGGTATAAAAAAATCATACAGAATGGTAAAATATTATATACAGTTTTCTATGCCTCTTCCTTTTCAAATGGTATCAAACCATCGGTAGATATTCCTTGTATTATTTCTTTTTCTTCATCATTACTACACGATTAAAGACCTGTTGCTTAACCTATACTTGCACAATACGAACTGATTTATCAAATACCATTCCAAGCATTTTTACATGCAAATTTGGAATCATTATCCTTCTAGAATTTGCAGTTTGATAGCTAGATTTATATCAGAGTTTACAATTATCAAATAAATGAACAAATAAACTGTTGATATGTAAAGAAAATGTGCATTCATCAAGTGAAAAATTACTATTATTGTATTAAATATAATCTGAATTCACTATGAAATAAAATTATTGTAACGCAACATACTGTATCTTTAGATGTTGACCCGATGCAGAGGCGGACTTGCCTTTAAACCAGATGGTGGACTTAGAAGCTACCAAACTTAACTAAGAGGAATCACAAGATTCATCAAACTAGCACAATTTTGAAACTGATAGCAATCGCTTGCAGAGACTAAGAGCAGCATCAGCAAATATTGTAGATCACATTAGTTATCAAAATGAGCTTGTTGTGAACACTCCAAATGCTACTTGAAGTATCGAGTCAGAAACTGCAATGATACACAATCACAGCAAAATAGAAAGAAGAAAAATATCAGTAATAAGGCAGAACATACTTAGTTGTTGGAGGGTTCTACAATGCTTGCACAACATATCTAAACACTTCATGTAGTAAGAACTCAATTCGAAGACTGATAGCCTTCTATGGAAAAATAAATAAATGATTATCTCCATTACACAACTCAACACAAAAAACTCAAAATCAAAAGCTCTAGAAAATAACTAAAACTAACACATTTGATGTATTTCTTGACATCAGGATAGATGAATATAGAACATGACTTCATTGTATATCACAAAACAAAAACTAACTTACCAAACCACTTCAAAAGTCAGATATAAAATAACCACCATACTATGAACATCTGAACAGAAGTGCATAAAGATAAACAAAGAAAAAAGTTACAAACAAATCTTTTAAGCAACAAAAACCACTATTTCACTCAATCCACAATATTCTAATATAGCAAGTCGTGCATATTGCAATATTTATATTCATCCAAATAAAAAAATTCAGACCCAATTAAGACAGACAATACCCATCAACTCAAATTACTCTTATACTTATATTTCCTTTGTGGCATGTGTCTCACAAATGAGATGATGGATTGGAAGTATTTTTACCAACAACTCAAGAAAAAAAATTAAGAGGAGATTTTGGGGAATTTTCTACAATATTTTTTTTGAGGATTTTGAAGATAGTGATGAAATACATATATACTAATTTAATAGAATATTGTGAAATCTACCTCATCGCGTCATACATCAACGATAGATGCTGAGGGGAAGTGATTAACGACGTCATTAAAATTGTTGCAATGATGAATGAAGAATGAAGAATTAACATGTTGGAAGATAATCAAGTACTGATTTTCATTAATTAGAAGAGATAGAAGACATAGGAGGAGAATACCAATCGCGATTGAAGATCGATGGGAAGAAAAGAGTGTTACAGGGTAGAGAGAAACCCTAGTCTCATGAGAAGAAAAAAATATGGTTAAACGGGTTTGAGATGAAGAAACGGGTTAAAACATAATTTATACGCTGGGTCAAAGAGATGAATCGGATCTGGGTGCAAGCTAGCACCCAGTTGCACCCAATAAATTGCCTTAAATATTATATAAGGATTATAACATCAAATCAAATTAAATAAATTGATGAAACTAGGGAGACATCTGTGTGCACGATGCACCCTAATTAACCGCAAGAGCAGGTTCACCTTTAGGTGTTTTAAATGAGCTGAGCGAGCTCGAGCTTACGGTAACGAGCTTATATACGAGCTCGGCTCGGTTCGAAAAATACTCGAGCAAGCTCGAGCTCGTTGAGCAAAAATGTTAAGTTTTCGAGCGGAGCCCAATCGAGTCAAGCCCAATATTAATTAATATATTATATATTTTTTATTATATTTAAAATATTTATTTTATTATATATTATTATAATTATATAATAATAATAATTAATACTATTAATATTATTAATTATTATTTTCGAGCCTTAACGAGCCGAGCTCGGCTCGTTAACTAAACGAGTATATAAACGAGCTCGAACAGAAAACGAGTCAAGCCGAGTTCGAGCTTTTCGAGCCGAGTCGAGCTGCTCGTTTCCCATAACAGCTCTATTTCACCTTGCACATTTTATTTTTATACTATTTTTTATAAAATGAGTTATTTTTCATTTAAAAAAGTAATAATTCATCATTTTAAAATATAATTTTTCATATAAAAAAATATTTTTTTAAAAACAAGTAAATCGATTTTTCAAGAGACAAGCACGATAAAATATAATCATGCTATTTTCTTTGATGAAACAGCTTTTCTAATATTATTATCCTTGATAAAAATACTTGTATGTATCTGCATTGGAACTGAAAACCCCAAGAATTAAGATGACAATGGAAAACAATAAATTTCAATATAGTCATAACTACATTTGAACTTAGCAATTAGCATTATTTCTTGATATCATCTTTGCTTAATATGAACTAAAGAGAGATTTTATAGCAAGCCTGGAAACAAAATAAAATAAGTAGTCGTAACAGATAATCTCCTAACGTCTCTTCTCTACATTTTGATTCTAATGATAAGGATTCTAACAGGGGATCCGAGTCGGAGGGGAGTTAACGAGCTATCATTGACATGCTTAGGGGGAGTTAACGAGCTATCATTGACATGCAGAAGTCGTACCAGTTTATCTATATTCGTCGATCTTGTGATGCACACACTGCTGCTACTTTTATCACTCTTTCCTTGGCTTTTATTTTTTTCTGTTTCCCCTGAAATTGTGATGATAATAAAGAGTGAGTTAAAGTTGCTAACTCCATATCTTGACATTCCTACATCATCAACATGATATATACACCAAATGCAATAAAATTTAAGTCATAGGGAACATGATCTTTAATTACTAACAAACATTTAATACCATTTTTATGATTAAATTAAATTAAATTAAATTATAAAAAATAATAAAACCTCTGTATTTCCCCTAATGTAGAGTGGAGTTCTATCAAACCTGCTTTTTTTAGACTTCTTTTCCTTGTCCTTCGTTCCGTGTCTCCCTTTTCGCTCACTCACGGCAAGCAAAGCCGCCGCCTCTTCGCGAATGAGTTCCTCTTGTTTTTTCAAAGAAGCTTTAATATCGTACTCAGCTTCAAAATTACTGTAGTACAAACAAGAAAGCCAAGAAGTCTATAACAAAATGATAAAATTGATTGATCCTCAATGTAAAAGATATACAATGCACAGAGAAAAATTAGGACAGCATAAACTGAAGTAGAAAAGTAGAATAATAATAAAGTAATGAAGGAAATACATTGGAATTAAAATCCAGGTTTAACCTTCCACTTGTATGTTTTTCTCCCTATGCCAAGACAAGACAGGGGTGTGTATATGTGAATGCATTTAGTAACAACTCTGAAGACAAACACATGAAAAAGATATGAAATCCGGAAAAATGCCATTGATACAACATGAAGGGAGCTCGTATCGAGTCAAGAAGCATAGAAAAGCAATCACAAATTTGCTAACGAGTCCTCGTATCAAGTAGTGTACTAACACAGAAAATACCATATAGGCAGCTAACAGCAAAACCAAGAAACGTTGCTATGAAAAACGACTGAAACCTGAACATGAGGCCTAAGACAAAAATCTGAATCATCCAGCAAGCCGATTCAGTAAGTCGCCTCTGACAATGTTCAATAGAATCTTTGTCGAAAGCCCCTCTAGAATTCCCGTCCTAAAAATAGGGTTAGAGAAAATTACTAATCAGCATACATATAGGGGAAACAATTGCTTATCTGAAACTACACAAATACAAGGTCGAAGTAAAAACAAAGACACTATGCTTCCCACATTCAAAATAGTCAATAACATCTAACATTTCTAAATGAGATATTATGTAACCACTTTGTTCAATATTAGCAGTTGCAGTCTTGTAGAATAACACAAAAGCTCCTGACCTCTTTATGGTTTTTTGAACTCATCTCATCCTTTAATGGAAAAGGTTCGATAACAGCTCGCTCTATCAGTACCAAGATATCACCCAACAGCAAGAATCTGCCCCACTCCATGCTAACAATAGGAACTGGTAATTTTTCTGCGTCTAGATTTTTACACCTGTTCTTCTTAAGCTTATTCTGGCCTTCAAGAGACTTCAGACCACTACACAATGACTCCATAACAAGTGGAGATGTAATTTCTTTTTTTATGAAAAAATGCTTCAATAATTCAAGAATGGGCTCAGTTTTCTCTGTAGACAAACCGATCTGATAACATGGGTTCCATTCCAAGCCAGAAAGCGCGGAAACTGAAAAATAATAGAAATCATGTCTAGATATATAATCTACTCGAGGACAGTTAGAATAGGAATGAAATATTAGGAAGCAAAATACAGAATATTTTGAAGCTAGAAAAAACTAGATTTATATATATATCTGAAACATTCTTTATAAATGAGGATAATGAAAACAAACAGATTATCAAACATGCATTAAATACCTTGACCATCTAGCTTTATCATCTAATAGCTTTGCAAATTTGGCCTTATGTTGTCCCACAATATGGTGGAATAATTGTTCTACATCTGTGCAATACACTTTTAGAAGTTCCCTCCGATACTGACGATCAAGACACCGAAAGGGTCGATCCGCTCTCTCCCTGCAGACCCAAAAAAACGTTTAAACTGCGAATGACAGTAATCAATGTAATCCATAGCGCTCTCTGTTGATTTACTTTTTTCGTTATCTACTTAGCCTGTTTTCTTATTATTACGTTCTTGGCAGTTGGCAGACAGTTTAGAAACTAGCATAAAAAGAACACAAAAAAAGAGAGCTAATGCTTAGAATCATGCAAATATGAAGCTTTTTTTTTCCAACCGGAAAAATTGTAAGCTCTCTTTTTTGTACCAACGGAAACCAAAAATCGGAATAGAAATTTACAAACAGGATGTACAGATGTACCTAATCACTTGGACTTGAGTTTTAATTTTTAAAGAACCAGCATCAATGAACCCATCCTCCACCTTTGACAGCTCCATGAATTCCTTCCATCCCCATTTATGCTCCTTATTCCAGAAATGGTGTAACGAATCTAGCAGCATTACAAGAACATGACATAGTTGGTTCTATAGGAGTGTATAAACTATAAATGACATCAATACTAATTGAACAACTACCAAAATATTTGGACTTTTTAGGATCCTTATTCACGACAGCAATAGTATACAATGCCAACTGTCTCCACCCTGTTCATAAGTAAAACCTCATTACATAAACTGCATAACAACATGAAGTTTTTAAGTAAATTCATCATCTACTGTCTCAAACCTGGAAGAAGCTTGTCATGATTCGCAACACAAAGAGACGTGATTGCAGACATCACAGCCTCGAGGATAAATCATAATATACCTATCAACCAAAGTATGTAACTAATTACTCGTAAGCAGGTTCCAAATTGTATCCGTCCACTGTTTTTTGTATGCAATAAGCCCCATAGCAGTCCATTATATTGACATAAATTAAGATTTCAAAAAACATTTGAGCCACTGGATTGATGTTCAAAGAAGAGAAATTTTACTTCGATGGAATTAATGCAAACTAAATGGGTTGATCATGGAAAGATAAAAATCCTTATATTCATATATTCCCTATATTATAAGGAAATCCCATATATTCATCAACAAAGGACTGAAAACCCTTATTTGATAACAGCATTCCATTTTCCAATTAAAATCAATATTTTCTCTAGCATTACAGAGTAAAATACATTGAAGCGTGCAAATCAAATCTAATAATAATATATTGATACAACTTAAAATAACAAGAATTAATAATAATAACAATTATAATTATTATTACACAAAAAATCAAAACTTAAGAGAATACTGTTAATTCGAAATCTTTAAACACAGTAATGTCAGAAGGAAAAATGATATAGACCATACCAACTGCAGCCCCCAACTTCAAAATGAGTGCTCCTAATTTCTCTTCTACTTATTTGAGAAAAATTCGCAATATTCCATGTGTACTCTCCATACAAGTCCGAAGGTTTTGGTCCTGCACCACAATGAGATGCAAAAAGAGCAAGAAATACAACAAAATTTGCATGCATAGGCTACATAATATAAATTTCCAACAGTAAAATGAAAGATTTAAAAGATCAAGATAATATAAAAAAAATTAAATTATAAAAATTGAAGCAAGCCATTCTCTGAATTCAAAAACAATGGCATGCACCTTTTGGCATGAGATGAAATGGTCCACTTAAACATAAAATGAGAAGATTTTTAGAAGAAAACAAGAAGCATATTTTGGCTTAAATCTTAATGCTTAGAGCCACAGAATTTAAATTAGCAACAGGACACCACATTTTCAATTGACCTTCCAGATTCAATTAAGGGAATCATTCTATGTCAATAAATGGAAAGATAAACTACAATTGATTTTTTTATCATTTTTAAGCTTGCATGATTAATATATGATTTTGCACTGATCCCTTAGCAAATAAGGGATTTAGAATCAACCAAGTAAACAAGGATGGTTGCCAACCAAAGAACAACCATGCCAACGTTCTTCGGTCCCTTGCATATTAGTTATTACTACAGTTTTCTACCTCATGAATGTCTTCTCCTCAAGTGGTGATAATGTAATCAAAGGTCATATTGATAAAATTTTATTTTTAGGAGGATTGAGGCGACAAAGTGCTTAATATCAAAGTTCAAAAGTTCGCAGTTAACAGCATGAACATCAGCAAGCTTCTCAGATTACACTTTAGTAATTTTATAATTTTATTAATTATGCTACTTTTGATTCAATATTCATTCTTTTCTTAAAGAATTGGCATAAAATATCATTCTGTTGCCTGCAACACATTAAATCAGAAGATGGACTTCCAAAACAATAAACAAAATATATAGAGAACTGATTAGACGAAATTTGATGAATGTTATGTCACATGCAACACATCAACCAATATGATTACATAACAAAAATTTCAATTGCATGAAATCTACAGAGGAGATGACAAACCTCCATCTTCGTAGCCATCATCGTCCCAATAATGGGGCGAAGCAGATGAACTCTCGGCATCCCTGCTGTTGTTGCTCAGTTGAGACAACTTCATATGACCTAACTGCTTCAGTCTCCACCGCAGCCATTTTCCACTCTGTAACTCTGCTTTAGCACAAACTAAAGCCCGATCAAAATATATATGGAAAAAAATGCAATAGTATCCCCTTTTTTAGGAAAAAAATCTTTGCCAACCTTAAAATAAAATGTTAATTTTAATCAAATTAAGGTGTGTGAACGTAAATATCCTTGGACCAAATAAAGTTGACATGTCGATCCAAGTGTCGGTGGTTGTTGGTCCCCCTACCAACGAACCGACCCGACATGCATCAGTCCGGACGTCAGTGGCTGCCGGTCCCCCACCAATGAGCCGATCGACATCAGTCGGTTCAGGTGTTGGTCCACCGACGAGCCGACCAACATGCGCGGCCCGAGTGTTGGTGGTTGTCAGTCCTCCATCGATGAACCAACCCGACACGGTGTCGGTGGCTATTGGTCCCTCACCGACATGCGTCTATTCAGGTGTCTGTGATTGCCGGTAAAATGGACAAGGGCATTTTAGTCCAAAAAAAATCAAATTTTGTTAAAATTGATCACAAATTATCTAATTGTTGGCAAAAATTTTTGCTACTTTATATTTGTTTTTTTTTTTTTTGCTAATTGACACAAATTATAGTATATTAATGTGTTTCATACTACATAGGCATATATTTGGGCAAAGTCTCAACTTTTACTTTGATTTGCGAATTAGTTCAAGCAACATAGATTTTACATAAAAGTACCCCACTTTTATACACATTTGCAAATCAAACCACCACGGCAGAGGATTGCAGGGAGAAAGGCAACTGACTGTCTAGATTGTCATGCAGTTATTAATTTAAATTATCCAATTACACCTCATTTCTTATTGATATCCAACAGTTTTTGTGGTATTTGGTCATGTACGAAGAAGGTCACACCAAATTCTGCTTAAAACTAGTAATAAAAAATAAAAGTAAAAAAATAATAAAAAGAACAACAATTCTATCACTCTTATCATTAGCCACTTTTTTCTTTTTCTTAAGGGATAGACTTATAAAGTGAAACAAAGACTTAGATAATTTTCAAAATACAGAGAGCAATACATAAGAAAATAAGGTAGATGCAAAGAATAAAGATAAGTGTTTCTAAATATTTAATGAACGAATACTACGGCCCATTAAGTTTAGCCCGTAATAGATTGAATTGATACAATTAAAATGCCCAAATATTAACAATTCCAACTAAGTAAAAGTACTCCGTAGTATTTATGAAGGTTAACATACTGTGTTACATGAAAAAAATTTTATTTTTATTTTTAAATAATTATCACTTCTTATTAAAAATATTATCACTTTTTA
Source organism: Pogostemon cablin (assembly GCA_023678885.1). Lineage (NCBI taxonomy): Eukaryota > Viridiplantae > Streptophyta > Magnoliopsida > Lamiales > Lamiaceae > Pogostemon > Pogostemon cablin. Next base: position 3,527,310 of record CM042987.1, read on the forward strand.
TTAAAATTTAATAATCCTCATTTTTATTTGAACTATAAATTGTTCTTTAAACTATTTATTACAACACTATCACTTTTTTTATTAATTTAAATGTCACTTTTTAATTAAATATTATTAGTCAAATTCTTTTCATTTCACCATTGATATAAAGTAAATAATTAATTGAATGTGTGGATGTATAGATGAAATTTTATTAAATTTGAATTTGAAATAATAAATACTAGAGAGTAAACATAGTTGATGTCAGCGTTCTCCAAGTAGTAAGAGTATTTCGTTGAGACAGAAGTTGAAATAAGTTCCAATTCAAGAACTTTTTTTCTAAATTATGAAAATGAATTTAGACAAATAATAATTCAAATCAATTATATTGGTTTGTTACCGCTACACCTCTCATAAACAAGAATGTGTTCAATGTGTTCAATGTGCATACTGCATACATTGGAACTCGATTTTTTTTTTTTTAATAATGAATATTAAACTCGATTTAAACCACACGATGCAATTATACATTGAAAAAATAAGTAAATAATTTATTTGATATTATTATAAAATTCTTTTAAAATTCCAAGCCTAAAGTGGGACAAAAATGTGTATTGTCACCTCACAAAAATCCTCGAAGGTCGAGCATGGAGGTTCGGTTCGGACAAAGAGTACAAGAAAACATTAATTCCAACATTAAATTCACTTACATTTAAAATAATAAATAAATAAAAAAAGAAAAAGAAAACAGATCAAAACCCAACAAATAAAGAGGGAAAAAGAGACAAAGGAAGAGTAACATCGTTCTTGATTCCCACCCCACCCCCCACACTCTCTCTCTTGCTTTACCATGGCAGCAGCAGCGGTGGTGGTGCTGAAAGTGGCGGTGCTACAGCTGGTGGTGTCGGCGGCGGCGTCGACGTGGTGCGTGACTCGGAGCGAGGCGAGCGACCAGGCCCTGCAGACAGCTCTGGATTATGCATGCGGGTCGGGTGCGGATTGCGCCCCGATTCAGCCTTCGGGTCTTTGCTTTCTGCCAAACACGGTGCAAGCACATGCTTCCTATGCTTTCAACAGTTATTACCAGAGGAAGGGCAATGCCCCTGATTCTTGCTCCTTTGCTGGCACTTCCACCATTGCCAGAACTGATCCAAGTCTCTCTCTCTCTCTCTCACTCACACACAAACACACAGTCTCTATGTGTTTGCATGTTTTATTTTTTGTGGGGTTTTGTTTTCTTGATGTTTGAATTAACTCTGTTTGTGCAGGCTATGGATCTTGTGTTTATCCATCATCTCCAAGGTATTACTCCATTTCTTTTTGCTTTATGCTCTGCTTTCTTTTCTCTGTAATGCTTTGCTCTTGCTTTACAGAAAGGTGTGCTTATGTGTGTACACAAGAACATTATTTATGAACAGTGTTCTCTTGTAAGAGTAGTAATTACTCATATTATGTCCTGAGATTGAGCTTCTTCATAGTTCATAACTGGTTTGCCATGATGTTTTGATAGTCTCCGACAATTTGTCAAATTGAGTGAAGAAACCCCACTTGAATTCTCACAACAGACAAAATAATCCACTTGTTTTAATTGAGGAGAGACAATGGTACGGGTGTAAGGTTTAATAGAGTTTTTAGGTATATGTATAAGGGATACTTATTAAATCTAAATTTGGAATAATAAACAAGTTTTTAGGTATATATTGGGGATGGGTAAGGGGGTGCTTATCAAGGGGAGGATTGAATTCCCTATTCCAGATTTAGTGTTTCACAATATAAAAAACCTATGACCTACAAATGACCATTAAACCCTTAGGACATGTGGCCAAATTTGGACATTGATTATGATACATGACAAGAATATAATGAATGGAATAGGAGATAAAATATGAAAATGGAATAGGTTCTCTCATAAGAATCTAATGAATGGAATAGGAGATAAAATATGAAAATGGAATAGGTTATCTCATTTGATCAAGCGGTAAGGGGGTGGTTAATGAGAATGAAAGTACAATGATCTCATTAGAGTATGAGGTAATGAGAATCAAACTCCTTGATGATCCCAATTGATGTATCTTGAATGTTTCTTGTTTCACTGATTAGATTTCTTGAGAACATATGTACGCATCAATAATAACTAAGATCATACGATGTATGAGTTGCGCATTGAAGTTTTTGTTCTTGATTCTGCAGCACTGCAGGAGGAGCTGTCTCGTCTGGAGGGATGCCCGGAGGTACGACCACACCAGGTTTGTTCCTACCTCCGCCACCACCAGGCACTATGGGACCTCTGGATGGAAGCGGTGGTGGACTAACTCCAGGCTTTGGACCAGTGATTCCCGACTCACCCAGGCATAGCGGTTCAAGAGCCCTGTCGCAGGAAACCATCTCGTCTCCCATGGTTTTCTTGCTCATTTTATTGTACCTCTTTCAAACAATGTAGCTGTAAGAAAGTCTAGTGGCACGACGTAAAGTAGGTCAGTCAGCCCCATTTTTGTGTTAGATATGTGGATCCCGTATCACTCTATTCGACTCGTAGGGCAGACGTTCGATCATTTATCTCATTTGGTTTTTGCTCAGATGAAGATTGGTGATGCTACTAATGCCCCATTCTTTTGGTGCTCTCCCACTCTGATCAAATTGATTCTTTTGTTGTCAATGTTATTGTCATCATCATCATTAATATTCTTGTAAATTATTTTCCTTGATGATGATAAATGTGATATCATAGCATATTGATACAAGGATGAAATAGAGTACAATGTGAGCAAAACTTTTAAGTTTCCATCTGCTTCAAAAGGCATAGAGAAGGCCTTGAATATGATACACTATGATTACACTCTGCTGCAGCTTCATCAGATCAGTACATCTGTCCAATAAATAAACATCGCTCCTTAAAACGGAAGCTTGAGACGAACCAAAATGCCATGTACGACAATGTACAAAGTTCAACTAATTTACAGTAATCTTACACCAATTTTCCAAAAATATCTTCTGCATTAAGATTACAATGGTCTATGTTTAGTTAGTTTGTTAGAACTTTCAGTTTCCCCAAGTTGTATTACCTTTGGTTTGGTTGGACATATCTTAGGTTGCCTTACAATGTATATCTGATCTCCGGCCTTATTGTACATGTCCTGATTCCGATGCCATGTCCAGAGGGCATGCGTTTCGTTCTTCACCTGCAAATAGAAACAACGTAAACGAGAAGAAATGCTCGTGTGATCAACATAGCTCTTGTGGTTATTCATAACGAGGAGAAGAGAAAGAAATGGAAGCACCTCTAGAATTCCATGGCCGAAGCTTGTTTCCCTGTATGCGCTGTATTCAGGTTGTCTATCCCAACAAAATTTACCAGCAGCTGGACCTGATGTAAAATTGTATGCACAGAATCCACCCATGAATGAGTCAGGTGTGCTCGATGGCTCTGGACAGTTCCCTGGATCGTCGACATGATTGATTGCCATCTTCTCTCTGTTACCACCATCACCAACTGCTAAGTACACAGGACCACAGGGATCCAGTGCATAGTTATACACTCTATTTGACCTCTCGTACGCATGAACCTGGAATTTGTTTTGAGATTCTTATTATTCCTTTTAATTGACATTCTAATGAAGTAGAAGAAATTTCAGAGAGCAATTGTAAGCATAGTTATGTAGCCATGTTGTCTATGACTCTGAAACAATGTGATACTAGAACAGCCAAGAAGCAATAGCTTAACAATACTTTCGAGGAGACGAAACTTACGTGTCCGTTAAAGACTATGTCCACTCCATACTGGTACAGTAAATCTTCCATGGCTACCTTCATACATTCAGCTTCTCTGTAGTGTGACCTATAAGTGGTATACCAGGGTGGATGCCATGTAGCTACTAACCATGGGGTAACCTTCCGGTTAACTCTAGCTAGATCCATCTGCAACCATTTGTATTGAGCGTCTGAACAATTCAAGGAGAGAGAGTTTGAAGCAACCATACAGTGATCAGAAAATGAGAATGATGTAATTCTGCATTTTGAACGATAATTGAAGGATTCTAGTATTCACCTGATCTATTGTAAGCAACATATCCACCTAGGACTATGAAATGTATGCCCCCTGCATTAAATGAATAGTAGTATTTGGAAGAGGATCCACTCTCTTTATGAGGGAATGCATATCGAGAAGTGTAGGACACAAAAGTCTGGTTTTTAGCTTGTTCTTCGATTTCATGGTTCCCTTGCACCATCATTATTGGAACTTTTGAGATCAGTGGTTGCATAAATCTGAAAATATTACACAGCAAGAAGTTTCCTTCAATGTAAGCTTATGCAAAGATGAAAGATAACAGGATAAAGAAAAAAAATACACTCAGTGATCAAAACAAGCATGTTCCACCAATCGCCAAAACCAGTTTCACTGAATGGGTTTTGGGTTACAAATAGTATGGATACATTAAAAAAATTGTTATTTTTTCAAGATTATGTTATTAGACAGAACCAGAGCTTGCAACAGAATAATCGACAATGTCGAAATCTGTACAAAGTAATTAAAGTTGAGAGATAAAAATCAAGGTTTTACCTTCCCCAGTAATCCCAGCGAGGCTGATAAGTTTCATGTATAGGAGTATCTGAAAATGAGCAAGAATAACAATCCGAACCAGTACCATTCGTAAGATATAAGTTGGCATAGCATACATCTCCAACCAAAAGAATTAGATCAGGCTTGTTGCTTTTCAAATGTTCAATTGTTGAAGTGGAGTTGTAAGTGAGGCCTAGGTCCCCTATAACAGCTATTCTTCCCGGATAACTTTTTGAATTAGAAACCGGCATTGTCTTGAAAGAATAGATGTCACTCATTGCCTGTGCAGAGGGATCTCCACACCTATAGTAGTATAGTGTATAGGGCTCCAACCCTGCAAAACAAGAAACAAGCTCCAATATTTTTCAACTAGTTTTAAGTTAATGACCTAGAAAATGCCATAGCCAGCATATTTTTTCTCGTTTTATTGACATAGTATACATTCTTAACTCAGTCATTATGTAACAGAAATTTCATAATAAAACTTCAGAGAGATTATATACAACATAGTTTAGATTAAAGGAGGAATTTCTAATCGAATTTTTACATTTGAGTAATTCTTTCACTTTCGAAAAAAAAGCATACGCATACCAATTAATTATATCTAACTTTTTAACATGTAATGTTTAATCAGATTCATCACATTGACCAGAATTTCCTGCATCATTGCTTATTGATACAAGAAGCAAGAACAATGGTGAAGCTTCACTGAAATTCCAATCATTTAGCATCTGTAAACTACTAACTATAACAAATGGTTTTACATCCAATGCATGGATATGCAATACGAAAACTTCACCCAGCATACCTGTAAGCCGGACATGATGGATAATTCCGGAGGTGTAATTCTGTAGTCCTTCGAAAGGATACAGTTGGTTGTATATGTGAGATTGTCCAGTAGCTTTGTGAAGCATGGGATACCTGAATTTTCCATACTGAACCACACCAGCAACAGAATTCGGGTTCAACGGTTTTATATTGTTACCAATTTGATAATCCCCTACATGATCAAATTGTCATTGTCACAGTCTACAAAACCAATCACAGAAGTTGCAGTTTAACCATCATCTTGTAAACAGCTAGGTAACATAAAACTCATTCCTTACAAGAAATGCATTTCTAAGAACTTATTGAACTAAAACTAGAGCTTATCCCAGCATTCATCATCACTTCACCCCACAAATTTAACTAAAAATATGAAGAAATGTGACCTAATTTAACTAAAAAACCAAGAAATTCCAACCTGTAATCCAAGAAATCCATACAGAGTCATAACTGGATGAAAGGGAAACTGAAATTTGTTCTGGTTCGAAACCAGTAACACTTCGTTGCACTCTGGGATCAGTATCAGGCAAATCTATGGCATGTCCCCTGAAACTATCATCCAATGCAATAGTAACAGGATCAAATGGCCCATCAAGGGTTGTTGGAATTTGGCCATAAATTTGAACTACATACATAAAAAGAAAAACAATTGCCTTCACAAAATTCTGGCCCATTTCCTAAAAAGATACAACACCAAACCAGAATTTTAAAGGCAAATAAAATTAAAGCATATAGAAAAAATCAAAAGAGGGAGAAACTGATACAAGCTTCAAAGCAAAAGAAGAAAGAAAGAAACTCCTTCATCAGCGCGAGTCAACGTAATTTCTCCCAAAATAATATACAGGATTAATCTACAAATTCAACGCTCACATAGTATCGTGTTTTTTGTGTGCAAAACATTTGACTTCATTTAGAGCTTCAAAATAGAGAGAGAAAGTGAAAGAGGAGAGAGAAACAATTCGGGGTAATGGGAATGGGTGGCAATTCGACGACACAAACAATAGTTCATTGTAATCGTTATATACACACACACATACATATACATACATATATCCATATATATGCGTGTGTATACAGAGAAAACAGACAAAAAAAGAAAGACGAATTTGGTGATGGAATTATGGCAACCACAGTGGGGGGTGGGGTGGGGTGGGGTGGGGGTGGGAATGGGAATGGGGTGAAAGGAAAGTGAGAGCAGCGGTTATATCCGTTAACAGAAATGGAAAAAAGCATAGTTTTCATGAGAGATCACGAACCAGTTTCAAGATAACATCAAGTGGGCTTGTGGGCCCGGCCCTATGGCCCATTTTCCATAACGGGCTTTTAAAAAAAAAACTATTTTTCTTAATTTTGTATGATTATAAACTGGGATTTAAATTTTAGTATTAATTTTAGAACGTTTGTAAATTTGATTTAATATGAATTTGGGAGGAAGAAATGCAAATTCTGTAAGAGTGGAAAAAATAAACACCGGTCCTTCCACTTAATTTAGAATGATCTATTTTAGGTAGGATCCTTTTGTTTTATCCATTATATTCAAAGGAATATGCTTGTGTATACATTAGTATCCCAATGGAATATTCCATAAAGATTAGGATTTACGTCATTGTCTTTTTTTAATTGGTTCAACTTGAAGTTGATAATGCTCATCTCAGATTTGCATATCAATTTTTTAAAATTAAGGTAGTTTGTTTTGGGTTTACATTGGATTTGAAATTTTTATCAAATGAGATTTTAATTTTATTTAAAATTATATTTAAGAAGTGTATGGAAGTCTATGGTAATACGTGTACAATTTATGTATTGAGAGAATAGAGGAAGAGAACAAAAGTTTTAATTAAGATGTAATAAATAAGAGGTGAATGGATTCATGATTATTATTAGGGTTTTAGGTGTATGTAAGGATGATTTTGAAAATCTTGTATGTACTTTAAATATCAAAATTCGATTTTCATGACCAGTGTCGGAGCTAGAAATTAATTTTGGGGGCCAAAATATTACTGTAAACTATATATTTTATTCGTCGTGCAAAATTATTTGCTTTTTGTTAGAAAAAGTTACTATTTTTTAACAACTTTATTAATTTTTTTGAATAATTTGATGATTTTTAATAATAAAAAGTAAATATGTTTGTTAAAAATGATGATAATTTTGAAATTAAAGTATATTTTTTATATTTTAATTGATATTTATTGAAATATACATACATGGTTTAATCTTGATCCATGAGGTGTATTAACACCTTAGCTTGATTTAGGATCGATTGAACTAGTGCATAAAGGTTTTTATCTTATTTCTTAAATTATTTGATGTCTAAAATATATATATATATTATAAGAAAATTATAATATAATTGAAATTTATAAATAAAAAGAATAAAATTAAAATTAATTCAAACAATGCCAAAAAAATAAAATAAAAGGTTACTGCAATGAGGAATCAAACCCTCAACTTCCGGGAAATGTTAAAAGTGATTTACCACTATGCTAGGTATATACTCTTTTCGTCCCTCGAAGTATTTCACACTTTTCTTTTTCATCCGTCCCTCAAAGTATTTCACACTTTCCTTTTTCATTCGTCCCTCAAAGTATTTTACACTTTACTTTTACTAAATTTCGTAAAAAATACATTATAACAATACTCACTTTTTTACACACATTCCAATATAATACTTACTTTTACTTACTTTTTCACATCTCCCAACAACTTTACACCCCTTTTTCATTAAATCAACTAAAGTATTATTTTTTTTACTTTATACATAAAAATACAAAATTTTCTTAAACTCTGCGCACACCAATACGTGAAATACTTGTTGGGACCGGGAGAGTAATAATTTAAAATCTTGAATATATATATATATATATATATATATATTAATATTTTTTGAAATGGTCCTTAACTCCCTCCATCATTGTTCACGACTCAAAATAGACATAGCTCTTACCTCTTGATTGTTTCCTGCTCAAGAAAAAACCGATTCTAAACACTATTAATTTCTCATGCAATGCCCAGCTGATAGATAAAAGAAAAAAAAAATCCTTTATTCCAACATCTTCTCATTGAGTATACCAAAGTTCTTGCTAAAGATTTAAATGGGTTTTGATTTGTTTGGTCATATGAGATCACCTATTATATTGTCCAGTTTCATTTACAATTCAACTTACTATATTTGCTACTATCTATTATCATTGTCTATAAAATTATTAGATACACTCCCTCCATTTCGTTTCAATGTTGATGTTTCTTTTTTGCGCAGACATTAAAGAAGTATTTTAATGTATAATGGGTGAAAATATATTACTCTCTCGTCCACCATTAAGAGATCCATTTGTTTTTTGCATGTGAGTATTATTATTTAATGTATAGTGGATAGTTGTATTAGGTGTGTGGACCCAATATTTTAGTTATATTAGTTGGTGTACGGGTCTCATGTGTGTAAAAAAAAGAAATGAGTCCCTTGGGGCGCGGACGACCAAAATGGAAAAATGAGACTATTTGAGGACGGATGGAGGGAGTAATATTTAATATAAAGAAATAGTTGTATTAGTGTATGTGTGGGTAACATTGAAATATTTGTTTTGTAAGGTGGTCCCATTAATCAAAAGAAATGGATGTTTAAATTAAAAAACATAAAGATTGAAATAGGACGAAGGAAGTATATTATTATTATTATTATAGAAACAAATAGTAATACTATAAATTCTCAAATCTCAATGCTTATAAGAAGAAAATAAGGGGCACTACTGGGCTGGTGAAGAGGTGGTGGAGTCTATAAATAAAATTAGGGTTAAACTTCAAAAGAAATTAAGAATGAACTTGCTAAATTGAAGAAAAAATTTATCCCCCAACGATCTCGTCAGCCTTCCCATTAATTTAGTGGATGGAATTTAAGAAACAAAGCAATGAGACAAAAAGTATAATGAAAAGAAAAAAAATTGAAATTTTCCATAGAAGGCAAACAGGAGGATAATCAAAGCTTAAAATTAGGAGCAAAGTGAAATAAAGTAAGAAATTTAGGGTACAGAAACTTAAATATCAAAAGTTTAGGGCACGCAACAAAACCTAACAGTAAAAGATAAGAAGAGGCCAATAAAATTTTTAGCAAATAATCTTACAGGCCTCAAACTTGGATTTGATTGGAGGAGACACGTCGCTGTAAGTGCACGTGCCATATTTTACTTGTCTCATTTTTTCCTTTTCAATTTCATTTGTCTAACGATCTAATTTCTTTAATTTATTTTTTTTAATAGAGCCAAAAAAACGAGAAAACCGGAACAGGAAATCTCTGCAGATTGCAATTTTCTGGAATCTGGAACCTTGGCGAAAATTTTCTGGTTGATTTGCAGACTCGGGGAGAGAGAGAGGGAGAGAAGATGAATATATTTAGACTAGCAGGGGATATGACCCATTTGGCGAGTGTTCTTGTTCTACTTCTTAAGATTCACACCATTAAATCTTGTGCTGGTATGCGTTTACAGCTTCTTCTTCTTTTTTAAGCCATTTTTTATCTTGAGATTCAGTAAATGTTTGTTCTTTATAGCTCACCTTTGGCGCCCTATTCCGTACTCTGCTTAAGTGTAGACTACTGTGCTAACTGCTAGACTGAGAAAAAAAATTGAGGAGGTGCTTGGTTGGGGTAATGGGTGGGGTAATGGGAATAGAGGTATATTGATTTCCCATTGTTGATACTTGTTTGAACTAAGTGAGAATAAAAATTCCTCAATCATTCCTATTGATTCAACGAGTACCCCACTCTTCAATCACTTTCAATTCCATTGTGATTGACTCCCTTAATGATACCCATTGCTATTCTTCGAAACAAGAGGCCCGATTATTTTGATTTTTGATATCATTGGCAATGGGTTTTATTATGTACTGGTTGTGATTTTGGGAATTCGAAGGTGGGGTTTTTGTGGGCTTGCTATGAAGGCGTTTGCAATTTTGTAGGAATCCAAAATTTTTTTGGGGTGAAACTGGTTGGAGTTTGATGTTAATAAGGATTAAAGTGTTATAACTAGATTAGAACTGATAGCCACAGGACATATGTCAAATTAATGAACTTGCAAAGATTGTTGGCTGATGGTACAAGGGGTGAAAAAGAGTCAGAGGGAGCAGGGACTTTATCCTCCCGTGCTCCCCAAACACCCCCAATTAACTTTAGAGGTTCGTGGGTAGAAATGATCTTGTCTTTTTTATATTTGGTGATTGGCTGGTGATTCTTCTGTATGGCTGTTAATTTTATTATCTTAGAAAATTTTGTTGTTTGTGGGTGTTTAACTGATTCAATTATAGGTGGAAGTTAGATGTGATTCCACGATGTATTTGATGGTTTTCTGTGCTCTTGACCCTTAAGTGCCAACTGCTGTCGGTAGTTTTACTCTTAATTGAAGTCGCATTTAAGATTGGTGGTATGGCAGTTAATTTAGTTATATTGGTTAGCCAGCCCTTTAGGAGCCCTGCCATGTTCTTTCATTTATGTCAATGGTTTATTATGATGGCGGATCGAGTCTCAATGGCATGGAAAACCATTGCTTTACTTGTCACACACAAATTCATACCAACTTACAAGTTACAATTTTCATTTGTGTTTACCAACTTTCGCAGTGACATCAGACAAGCACCTATTGTGTACAATTAATTCGCCATATATGTTTCATCATCTTGTTCTCTTGTTTTATGAAGTCCATCAAAGTTCTATTAAATTATTAATTATTAGCCATTATGTATGATGTGGACTATCTCTGTTTATGCAGGTGTTTCGCTGAAGACCCAGGAGCTTTATGCTATTGTTTTTGCCACTCGCTACTTGGACTTATTTACAAACTATATCTCTCTCTATAATACTCTAATGAAAATAATTTTTTTGGTAAGCTCTTTCTCAATTGTCTGGTACATGAGGCGGCACAAAATTGTCCGCAGATCCTATGATAAAGACCAGGACACTTTTCGCCACTATGTCCTTGTTATACCATGTGTCTTACTAGCCCTGATCATTAATGAGAAGTTTACCTTCAAAGAGGTACTTTGATAGTCAATAACACGTAATGACATCTCCCTGCTTTAAATTTTTTTTTTTTAAATTAAGCTTGATATCAATGGTTTATATGTATAAGCAGGTTATGTGGGCTTTCTCCTTGTACCTGGAAGCTGTTGCCATTCTTCCTCAGCTGGTATTGTTGCAGAGAACCAGAAATATTGACAACTTGACTGTGCAATATGTTTTTCTTCTTGGGTAATTAAACATTGTTTTCTCACATTATAATGCTACGTTAGGAACAGAAGTCTGAGTTGAACTATAAGGTGTGATTCATTGGTCAAGTTGGGGTTGTGTAGCCTCATAATATCTTAAAGATACAGAAAAATGTAAATTAATGGTGCCATTTCAAAATTCACTTTTTCATAGATATTTTCCCCTTACTAAAAGAATCAATGCTTCAATACCTAGAATCACATACTTTTAAGTTTTTCACTATTTGTCACTTTTGGCAAGTATTTCTGAAATTGCATGAAAAAAAAGGCATCATGTTTTGTACTGAGCTTGTACTCTTTCCGGGCTCCAGCATTAGCAATTTGCATCCCTGCATTTATCAACTGGACCATCATTTCAAATATTGATGCTACCAAGGACTGATGAACACCTCCCCTCCCACAGTGGAAGGAAACTAGCTGTAGCTGCTTTACCTGAGGATCAGGATCACTATGTGGATATCTTCCATCAGTGATGAACACTTTGAAATTGTTTTAAACTTGAAAACATAGAAGTTTCTGGATTCTTTATTAAGTGGAATTTAGAGGTTCTGCTGATTAAGTTTCAGAACTGATTACAAGACATCTGATTCCTGCATGATAATTTCTGGGTTATTCTTCTCTTGCTTTCATGGCATGCTCAGTCTAACTCTCCTGATAAAGTGAATAATTTCTCCTATTGACATTCTTGATGCCTACTTTAGTTAGCGAATCTTGGGCCGCTATATGACACAAACTCGTTAATGAAGCAGTGTCCAGGGAAAAATAAATTTAAAAACCATCTATCCGGTCGATCTGTTAAAACTCCTACTCACCTTGGTTTCTTTTTGCAGTGCATATCGAGCATTATACATTTTGAACTGGATTTACCGCTACTTCACTCAGCCACACTATGTCCACTGGATAAGTATAGCCTCTCTTCACACGGCGCACACACACACACACACACACATGTCTGTGCCAAAGCTAGAATCTCTTTTATACAAATTTACACTCAATTTGTGTCCTTCCAGCTTGGACTGCAGGGCTTGTTCAGACATTGCTGTATGGTGATTTCTTCTATTATTACTTCCAAAGGTACACATATCACTTATTTGAGCTTAGATCTCATCTCCAATCATTTCGTGATTTTATTTTCTAATTTCCATTTCAGCTGGAAGAATAACGTAAGGCTTGAATTACCTGCTTGAGCTCGTGTTTTATTGAATTTAGAGAAACACACAGCCCTCTTTTTATAGGTAGTTTTTGGATGGATTTGGACTAGAGAGTGAGGCATGTATATTTAAAGTGCAACACTGAATTGGAGGTGCACTTCATGTTTTATATTATTCTTGTTGACAGAAATAGTTATGAAGCCATAATTAATTATTGGTTTTTGCATCTATTAGATTACTTTGTTTACGTTATCGTTTCGGTTGCTAGTATTTTGGATGCACATTCGAAATTCATTGTTCGTGAAAGATAAGAAGTTCAAATCCAATATGTGGGAGAATGTATAATTGAGATTGTGTAAATTATTCGTAAATTTTGAAAGAGTTAAAAGACAGTTTTGGATTAGACCGTCTTACAGTGGAATTATTTTATATTTTTTAAATTGATTGTCATTTTTAAAGTGAAATTGTTTTATATTTTTTAAATTGATTGCCATTTTTAAAGTGAAATTATTTTATATTTTTTAAATTGATTGTCATTTTTTTTTTAAATGTTGTCATTTTTTATTTATCCTATAATTTGTTAAAAAAAATTCACTACACCATTATCACTTTTCACAAGAGTCTCATTCTTTTATTAAAATATTATTACTTTTTATCCATTTCACAAATTACTCTGTGGCTTCATCCAGACTTTGCCTTTGACACACTCCAATTTTCTTGAAAAGTTAAGAATTTATATTTGTTGCGGAATTCAAAGAAATTTATTGTAGTAAAGTGATAATAATTTAATAAAATGAGATCAATCCAAATAATGATACGTGATACTGGAAAAAAGATGTGAAAAAAGGATTGAAATTTGAGTAGGAAGTTATATCGAATAGAATCTTATGATATTCGACTCGAATCAATTTGTTTACACACTAAGTGTAAAATTCTCATCACTCTTATGAAAAAAAGAAAAAAAAACTCCATATATATCTTCAGTTAGGGAGCAAACTACAGTTCAAGTGAAGAGTCTGAAGATTATCATCCACCTCAAATTGAAGCAGAGAGAGAGAGAGAGAGGGAGTCCTTGCAAAGGTAGACTAAAGATACTTGGAGGATCAAAGAACACCAAAGAAAGGATTATTAATGGCACTGTTTAACTCACTCCCTGCAGAGTGAAGCACCGCCATATCGACTTTCTCTCGCGGTAGATACAAAAATTCACCCCCTTCGATTTTCTCGAAACCAGAGAGTTCCAGAAATTCAATGCCTCCTTTCAGTTTTCCAACTCGATCCTGTCAATCATAAACAAATAGTGATTCAAGTATTTGCCAGGCAGTCACATTTCAAGAAAATGGTATACAGCTGTCCCATTTACATCCCAACCGTGTCAAACAACGTCTCAATGTTATTTAGGAGCATAATGTTTTGTATCGCACGACGGAAATGTGGCCAAGTGGATTACACATTTGAAATTCAGTCTTAAGTCTCAACATTGAAAGGGTGAATTAGATAATCAGGAGTTATGCCTGGTGAGCCACTCTTGATGATAATTTCATCCAAATGGGAAAAATATAGGCATTTCAGTGCTGACCGAATAAAAATAGCTCAGACATGAATGAAATCAGAACATGTGTCTATTTTTAATATGAATTTAACATTGAAAGGGTGAATTAGATAATCAGGAGTTATGCTTGGTGAGCCACTCTTGATGATAATTCATCCAAATGGGAAAAATATAGGCATTTCAGTGCTGACCGAATAAAAATAGCTCAGACATGAATGAAATCAGAACATGTGTCTATTTTTAATATGAATTTAACATCATCATACACCACAGATATAAAATGAAGATTTAAGAAAGTTGGACCTGAAAATTAGCATTTGTGAGTCTAATTTTGCGGAATTTCTCCTCGTTTGGATTTGTTGCAACATTCTTAACGAAAGTCAAAAGTGTGTTGAAAGCAGTCTTCACCTTGGCATCATCTTCCTGGTTAACAAAGAAAGTGATAAATAGGAAGAGCAATGTCAGTCTGACTGTCGAGTGTGGTTATTAAGAAATATGCGCCCATGCCCATAGATTTAAAGTGTCTATGTAGGTTTGGAATAAATTTTACGAACATGCTAACTTTTAAACAAGACAACATGCTTTTGTCGCATTCATATATTTGGGTGTATTTTCATCATCACAATAAAATAAGCCCATAATTCCTCTAATACCATGAACAAATCCATGATAGAGACTTGAAAATTATCATCTGCTCAGACTTGCAGAACATTCATCATTGAAGGAGTTACGTTTTCTTTTCTTTTTTTGACAAGTTGTGTAGTCGAGTTAATCTATACCAGTGCACAAAATAGACTTGCAATCGTCTGACTCGACAAAATAAAACATGCTCACAACCATGAGAAAAGGTAGTTAATACCTTGTGTGTCTGTTTAAGGGTTCTCAAGCACTCTCTCATTTGCTCTGCCTTTGTCGCTGGCCGGACAGGTAGGGAGCTCTGCATTTGGTTTTTTAGGAACGTAGCTCACAATGGAGAAGGTAAGTGAAAGTGGCAGAGCACAGCACTGAACAATCAAGTAGAATGTACCTTTTTTTCCTCAACAGGTGGAGCAGAAGGTTTTGCAGCAGCTGGATCTTCTGGGGTCAACCCAAGTTTCCTACGTCTTTCTGCCTGTTATAACCAGTATATTGTCTTGTCAGATCTCCATGGCATCATTTCAAGTGAAAGGGAAAAAAGAAAAAAACTTAGTAGGATAGGAGAATCACAAGAGACTGGAGCACCATTTCATTACACCAATAACCAGAACACTTGAATACAGTGCGTGAAATTACCTAAGCAAACGAACTTCCTCTTGACTAACAAGACTTGTTATATAAAACTACAGTAATGAAGCTGGGGTAAGGTCATGATGGATTGAAAAACGCATACTTGAATGCTCGACCCACATTTAGATCTAATAAAAAAAAGGAAAAGAGAACCAAAGAAAACTAAGCCACAGTAATTCACACCCAAACCAGATTCTAAACTCCACAGCAACTGGATTTTATGTAATGTTTATAAAAGGCTTATCACATAAAATTTCAGGACACTACTGCAGCATCAACGTTAGATCAAGACTTCAAAAATTCGAACAGAAATATCATATGGACCTTATCTTCTTCCAACTTTTGACGAATTTTCTCCCTAGCTCTTTTTTCTTCCTCTTTTTCTGCTTTCCGCAAGGCCAGTAAACTGTTTGAGCAAAAGGCGACCAATTGAGAACATCCACAAATAATGCCAAAATATATAGAAATAAACAAGTAATAAGCAGACCGTTTTATTTCATTATCTTCTTCAATGCGTTTTGCTTCAAGCAATTCCCTTCCAATTCGAATTCTTTCCTGCCATTACAAAATCTATGTCAAGGTAATGAGATTGCATGAAATTCCAGCAGTGGGAAAACATGATAAGGACATAAAAAAACATACAAAATTTTATAAAACAACTCTGGATACAGAGTTCAGTAACTCATTCAATTAATGCATTTAACAAAAAAACCTATTTCAACCTTCTCTCTTTCTCTCTCCATCCGTTTTTCTTCCTCCTCTTTCTTTTTGCGAGCTCTCTCCCTAAATATACCAAAATAATGAGATAATTAAGTAGAACTAACAAATAAATCTACATGAGAAAATCTTAACATGCTATGGAAGCATATTGAATATGGAGCATAGCATGAAGCTGAAGTTGATGATTTAATGAAGCCCAAAAGAATACTCAATGTTTCAATGAACCCACCAAAAAGGTTAGAAATGATCATACACAGAGGAAAAATAACAGGAAGTATCTTTCAGGTTCATAGACAGATATTCATATGTATAATATTGTTTAAGCATAAGCCACTTTACAATCAACCATTCTCACTGTCTTTCTGCATTAATAGAAGGCAGGAAGGTAATATAAAATGCATATAAGAACGAGTATTTAGCATACCATTAAGAGAAGATGGAACGAAAACATCAACAATCCAAGTCTACCTTAATTCTTGTTGCTTCTGCTTAATCTCTTCTGGTGTGAGAGATCGTGTTGGTGCTGCAGGTTTCTTGGAACTGACAGGCACCTAAGAATGAGTAGGAAAGAATAGAGATGACAATAATATTTGCTCTTATCAACCAGAAAAATTATATGAATAGAGTACAATAATCACATAAAATTACAAAAAAAAAAAATACCTAGACTATAGTTAAAGTTCAGCGACAAGGAAATTCCAATTGTCAAACTTTATGGGAATGGGATATGAAATTTGCCCCCCCAAAAAAAAGTCCAACCAGTTTTGTCAAATAAGCCCAGGTTACACGTGCAAATAAAGCATCACTGAAAAGTCGCAGGACCTTTAATGTGCCAAAACAACACAGAACCTTCAGTGGGCCAGAAAACCAGTTATGCCCCTTGGCTTTTTGTTGATGCGCAAACGCACTTTTGCAGCCAAATGAGTACAAAAGTTCCAAGGCCTTTTTTCCTAAACTCGTGGTTCAAGCTTATTTGTGATTGAAGGCGCCATTATAAGGCGTATTTAATTAATTCATTAAAAATTGGGGAAATGAAGAAAGAATGTGTAATTATCCTCTCTCCACTCTGCCACACACTGTGCCAGTCTGCTGCTGCTCCTCTCGGTACAAATAGTTGGTTTGGCTACCTATTATTTGCTTGGTTATGGTTTTTTCATAAAATCTCAAACTGATGACTTACTTCGGTTTGCATATACCTTATAAAACAGTCAAACCAACATACGTACATCCCTAAACCCTTATCCCTGTTGTAACTTTCGCGAAAACCAGAGCAAAGAATATAGACTGACTGAGTCACTTCAAGCTTTGAGGTAAAGTGAATGCAATTCCTTTTCGTACAAGCCCACATAAGTTAATTGTGAAATAGGGAAGGATTCTGGCAGTAGGGACGAGGCCTTAATGGTGAGACCATTATAGAATATTATGCAATACAAGTTGTCAACAATACATAGACAGATAACTCATACCAGTGGCATTATATCAATGTCTGGGTCATCTTCATGTTCAACTACCCAATTTGCAGCAGTCTCAAGGTCAACATTTCCTGGAAGAATAACCAAAAAGTAAATCAAGTAATATCATTCAAACACTTTTAGGGAAAAAAAAAAAACTAGAAAATTTTCCATATTAGCAAATAAGAGAGCATTACAAATCATAAATTTTGTAGAGAATAGAGTACCAGAAAAATGAAGCGCACGAGTTGCCCTTTCTTTAGAAAATCCCATCTCCTCGAGCTCAGCTAATAGCTGCTGGTTGACTTCAGGAACAACCATTTCTAGACAGAGGAAATCATCAGGTGCATTAAGCTAAATGTGATGGCAATACTTCTAAACAACAACTAACCCACACGGTAAGGAAAAATATGTTCAACTTCAATTTGAAGTTATGTAATGAAAACTTCAGAATCTAATTAACCATTTAAAAGAATTGAGTTTCAGAATTAAAAGAAGCCGTAGTCATGACTACCTTCTTGTTGACTGCTACTACCATTGTCAGCCTCCAACATTTCCACATCCTCATTAGGCTTTGGAGCTTCCAAACTTATTGGCTTTGCTGTCTCTGAAGTCTTGTCCTCAAATCCAGTGTGTCCTGTCCTCTTAGTATGTAAATCAATCTCCTGGTTTAGGCAAAAACACAAATGAGAGACCCAACAACCTACTTTGAACGGTATTTTAAATATAGATGACCTCTGCATGAAGGATGTCACATTCCCATTCTCGTGCAAATTTATTACATTAAAAAAGGAATGACTTGTATGCACAAAGTCAAAGAATAAACTTGAGCTATGCACTGGGTTTCAACAGTAATCACTAAAGTGAAAAAGTTTGGATTGTGCATCAAAGTATTACCTAAGAAAAGACTAAGAAGAAAAATCTCATTCAAGAAATCGAGACAAAGCAACATAATGACAAGGTAATTCCATTGTACCCCAGAAGGCCAGTATCCATAAATTCTTACAAGAAAATACTTCTATTAAGATCTTGATATTAGAATATCTTTTTTAATTACTTCCAGTGAGGACTCATTAACCATTCTTTGAACTTTTTCAAACTTGATCTCTGTAAATACATTACATTTAACTTATCTAAAAATCAAATAACAAAATAAAGTTCGTATTAAACAAGAGTAGTAATGCCCCAAGATATTAAACTTTGCATTTGCAAACATCAAAGCCCTGGTAATATAACACCATGCCCAAGAATTTGCAAAATATTCCCACATAACTAAAATTGTCAAAATAAATGTATAAATTTCACATGTGGATTAACGAAGTACCAATCTATACTTAATCATACAACTATACAAGTGTCAAAAAACATCGGCAACTACAAGAGAATCCAATCATAACAAGATACTGATCAAGAACCGTACGGTTTGCGAGCGACACGGCTTGCCACAATCGGAGCAGACTACATTAAGCACTGCCTCCGTGGATTCAACGAAATTGGCGTGCTTGGTTAGTTCAGCATGTTCTTGTGCTTCCTCCACTGACTTCAGAAGCGTTCCGCAGTCTCCGCATTTCAAAGAAAGCCCCGCCATATCTGATTAATTCTCCGAGCGATTCAATCAGGAATAACAAGTAATCTGATTCTTGATTGCCTGATTTCAAATTTGCATATTCATAAGTTCCAATTAGGATTTCCGACGAAATTCGAGTTGAATTATCGGGAGAAAGAAAAACTTGATGGAGTCGAATTTTTGACTGTCAATAAACTGGATTTCGTTTGCTCTTTCCTCAAGAAAGATATAATTGTAATTCGAGAAAATTGAAAATGTAGCAAATATGATGAACTTCTGTAGTTGGATTTTTTTTTAGACCTTTAAATTTTGAATATTTCTTTTTGACCCCTCAACTATTTGGCCATTCAAATTTTCAAAACATGGAAACATTTTACTCCTCGAGTAAAATTAAAAATATAGAACTCTTTGGATAATACTCCATCGTTCCTTTAAAATTAGTCATCTTTAATGTACATCGAATATAAAAAAGTTTTTTTTTATATTAATTGGGTATTAACTTTTAGCGATAATGTGATATTTTTTTATAAAAAAAAAACATATAAAATTTATAAATAAATCCTATAAATTAAATGGCCTTAGTCTCACACGTATATTGCTCTTAAAAATATTAAACCCCTAATATAAACTCAAGAATCCATGATAATCCATTATATTAGAGTGTAATTTTAAGTTGGTTATTATATGATTGTGATTCATTAAAATATAATTTTATCAATTATACTTTAACAACTTCAAAATTATATTTTAATAACTCACACTTTATATTTTAGTGGGGAGTAATATTTAAACAATGTTAAAATTAACTATTAATAACTCAATTATCTCAGTTGAACTATTTGAATATCATAAATTAAATATTCACTCCGTCTGATATTCATTTCGTTATCTTGATAATGTTCTTAGTTATTACTAATAGATGGAAATTGTATGTCAAGATACATTATTAATTGAGTTAATTTTAGATTTATGTATTTATTCCATTTCATGGTGTACCCCATCATTAGGGCCCCACCGCCCCTGCTCTGGGGATTGGTGGAGGAGGTAAATCGGGAGAGTGGATTGGGGCCATGGGGTAGAGAGTGGATTGGGGCCCTGAGAATTGATGGAGAAGGTAAATCGCATGGTGGATTAGGGCCTTGGGATAGAGAGTGGATTGGGGCCCTGGGGATTATGTGCCTCAAGTTGCTTATAGAGAGTACTCACTGTTTAACTTGTGGGTCAAATCCATGCTAAAGGCATAGAGAGTACTCACTGTTTAACTTGTGCTTGCAATGGATCAAATCCATGCTAAAGTCAGGATTTGAACCCCACTCTGCAACTATCAAACTCAATTAGAAGATCTTTCCACCCTCCCTCTACCGCTTGAGTTATGCCCTGAGGGCATTTGGGCATTCATTCCATTTCATGTCTCATGCGTTTCACGTTATACTTGTTATATAAAATTTGTTGATTAAAATAAAAAATTATTTATTTTTCACTTTAATCTATATATTTATAATTTTTATTATTTTATTATTATTATTTTATTTTTTTTTTTCTGTGTGTTTTTTCAAAAAGAAAATAAAGATAAAAAACGCTGAACAATCGATGAATGCTACGCACGCTTTTAGAGGGAGCGACTGCGAGAACGAAAAGAAGAAAACAGTAATAATAAGACCACAAATAGGAAGGAATCGAAAAACGATAAACTGCTGCACTTTCCTTTCTTGATTTCTCCCATTTCAAGGATCAAAGAATCACAGCTATGAGGCTAACGCTCGGTCTGTCAAAACCCTAATTCCTCTTCAAGAAGTTATTCGTAGTACGATGGTGAGGAGGAGTTGTGGCTATGGCTATCGTTTTTCTCCGTTGAAATCGAAAACATTTACTGCTTATAATTCTTCGATCCTGACTTGTGAATGGAGGCGTCCAAGAAGCCAATTGTGAAGGTGAAAGACGAGAAGGGGGCAGTAAAGGAGGATCAGCCGGAGAAGGTTATAAAATGGGAGGATTACGATCAGGAGCTCGCTCGTTTGTGCAGTTTGACATCCGCGCTTGAAGAAGCCAAGAGTAAGAAATTGATGCTTGAGCAGAAGCTTCAGTCGTTGATACAAGTAAGTTTTCTTGTTTTTTTTTGTTATACGTATTCAATTGGATGGTGTATGTGTAATATGTGTAAATACGATACTGAATTGTTTATACATATGTGTGCTCTTTATTGTTTATTGATTGATAACATGTAATTGGGAAGTAGAGATGATGTTAAAAAATGCAGCGTGCAATTTAGGCTAATCGTATCAGCAGATAAAACAAGTTGAATAAATGTAACCAAGTTAAGATAATTAATAATATTTATGATAAAAGAGAATGCAGACACAGAAATGGATAACAACTCAGTCTGTATCAGTTTGTTAAAACTGGTTTTTTATGGAACACAATAGACTTGGTTGCTGGTACTATTATGTTTGATTATCAATTGTAGGGATAATCAGATATAACACCCATATTAAATTAAAATGCAATTCTGATTAGCATTATAACATGGCATGGTCGAGTGTTATCTTTGATTATCTTTATAGTCTTCTAAAAGATATAGACGTTTTAAACATCATATTGTCTAGCTATGTTTACATGATTTCGTATGATTTATAACATCGTATTCATTTATTGCATACACTAGTAATGAAGATCTGCACCACTTGTTTGGGATATTTATGATAAGTCCTTCCTATGTGGTAAATGGATCAGAGAATACTCAATAAAATTTTAGATATTATGTTTCTTTTCTATTGCTTTTGACTTTGTTTCCCCTTGATTTAATCTATTGATTGGAACTATGTGCAGATAGAAGCTGAGTCATTAAGTTGGTCAAATGAGCTTGATCAGAAGCGTGAAAAATTAGAGTATCGTAAGTTGATGATGGGAAACATGTCTATGCAATCCAAGGTTATTAAAGAGGAAGTAAGAAAGCAAGAAGAACAACTTAGTGCTGAAATTAGATATTTATTGATTGGCGGAAGTTCTCTTTCTGTGGCGAGCAAACGCATGCAGGTAATGTTTGATTGCATTAGTTTTTTAGCTTTTGCTTAAAGTTCTGTCACTGAAATAGACTATCTTTGTGCTGCAATATTTGGCTGTTTTAGGTTGGACTTTTGTTCGTTTTCCAAGTTGGAGAGCAAGCATGCTTTTAATCATGTTTTACATTTCATGTACATGACTGTAGTAAAGAGAATGGCTGTTCAGTCTGTAGCAGACCTGTATGAATTGACAATAGAACCCTGAACGAAATTTCTGTAATGCTATTGCATTGGTTGTGAATTGGACTCTGATTAGGGCTCTTGACTGTTTATATCATTTTAGGTAGCAGTTCCCTTTCTGTCTTACCTTCTCTTGCCAAAATCTTTTCCTCTATCAACAGTGGGCTTAAAAAATCTGTAAACATAGTCCCTGAAGATTCTTACCTGACACAGGCTTGGAATGCATTGTAGAACAATAGAACATTTTTAGTATATATAGACAGATATCATAAGAGCTACTTTGCTTGGGGCCCTGTTGAGTTGACTGATAGGCTTCCCATTTTCTTGGCCTGAAAATTGTGACTACTTTTATTGCATGTAAGAGAAAGAGAATGAAGACCTATATCACTACAGATAATAATGGTACAAGCCCCCTTAAGATGAATTGAACATAACACTTTGCCTTTTCAAATTCTTGCATCCATATTTCTGCTTGGTGCTGTATTATTTAATTTGTAAACTTACTTTGGACTTATTTATAGATAAGATGATGCAGCATATCTTTATGTTTCTTAATCAACTTTCAATTTTTTGCTCCGTGTGAGTGGAGTGCATTAGTTTTTCAGTATGAAAAATGTGATTGCTTATCTGAAAAGTATATTGTTCGTTCCAATGCAGGATTCAAACAGGTCATTTTCTGGAGAAAAAGGTTGTGGTCGTTTGAAAAACTTGCAGAAGTTATTGAGAATGAGGCAACAGTTTATGGTATCACAGGTTTCCTTGCTATATCCTGTTAAGGTTGTGATTAGAAAAGCTCCTGAACAAGAACTTGAATCATTTCGTAGCAGTATTAAATCAGGTAGCACATGAAATTTCTAGCCTGGTTTATGGGTACCAGAAGAAAGCGGATTTTGTCCTACCGGATGAACTCATAGCATCTCTAATTATTATGATTATTTTAATTTTCATGCCTATCTTTCTTGGTCCATATATGCATACCTACTTCATTTCTTATGCAACTCTATTTGCTTGCCTTTTGTTTTCTTTATCTGCACTATTTTTTTCTCCATAAACTCTTTTTAAGGAGCCACCTGGAAGTAAATGCTGTTATTTTTATTATCAAATTGGTTGAAGAATTAGGGGAATTTTGAGTGTTAGTTTTTTCCATAATACTAGTATTGCTATTTACTAAACCAGCTCTGACATAACCAGATGTCTTTTAATATTTTAAAATTTAAACATATTGGTATCACAATAAAGATTAATTGGTTAGTAGGTTAGTTTCATGATTAACTTTCTGTACTGCTACTCAATGGTTTAAGGGCTTGCATGCAAGGCTTAATATTACAGTTTTTATGGGCTCATCACTTTTTAAGCACAGATTTAAATTGGCAGATGTAATACAATTCTTAGCATAGATTATGCAGTCACAGAGTTTCTTGAAATTGTTTCTTGCTCTGGTTTATCTGAAGCAGTCTGAATTTTTATGCTTTATATATGTTTGACTTTTGCTTCATGTTCCCAATTTCAGGTGTTCCTGATGGATTAAAACCTTTTGACCAGGGCACATTGACAATCTCTGGCCTTCACCTTACTGTGGCACCTTTTACAAAGATGAGTTTCTTCACTGACAAGAAGGAGGTGCAACGATCTTCGACTGCCCTGGGATATGTCGCTCATGTGAGTTGTTTCCATAAAATTTCATCTACTCGAATTTTGATTAGTTTGAAAATTGATATTCTGGTCTACATTTTAAATAATCGAGCAGTATAATTGTCGAACTTACTATCTTCTCCATTACATGGCAAATTTATACTAAGTTGATCCATGATTGAAATGTTCAGTTTACTGTGCAGGCTGTGTCACTTATTGCTTCTTATTTGCAAGTTCCTTTGCGTTATCCATTGCGCTTAGGTGGTTCTCGATCATATATACGTGACTATTCCCCTTCAGTCGAACACTCAGCATCCAGTACATCTTTGGATTCAGTAATTTCAACAAGCATGAAGCCTGTAGAATTCCCCTTATTCATTGAAGGTCAAGACTCAACTAGAGCAGCTTATGCTGTGTTCTTGCTAAACAAGGTTTGCTCTATTTCTGGATTATTGTGCTGAGTTATATATGATACCTGAATAATTTCAATATACCTGATGCATTGTAGATTACATTTTTGAAAAATAGCACTTGGATGTATTGCAGGATTTAGAGCAGCTCTTGAATTTTATTGGTGTTAAGAGCTTAGGACCGCGTCATATATTAGCAAATTTAAAGGAGCTTACACGGACTATTCTTTCTCCCGAGTACATAGATATGTGATGACTATGTGAATTGCTGGATTTTCTGTAAATGGATTACTTGTAATCTTCTGAGGGTGCTTATTTTTTTTGGGGGGAGCACCTTAATATCGTGGTCGACATTCTAAATCAATGCCAACTATAACTAATGTACCATATCTGATTTGGTTTGCTAATCTTTAGCTTAACCAAAGTATCAACTTTTAGTCAGCAATGATTTTGGAAGTAGACCACATGGATGCTATAGTATATTTTTTGAACCATTTTTTTCAATAGTAGTCCCATATATTTTTAGCTTTGGATGCTTGTCTTCAACTATATGTTGGAAGAGTCATTTTTGGCTCACAGTGAATGCAAGGTAAAGATATCACTGCTCAAATAAATGCTTTTGCATTCATATTTATAAGTTTTTCATTATCTATTGTTTTCTCCTGTATCACTCTTATATGATTGACATGTAAGTGGAGAGGGAATTCAATGGTTTTCTCTCTCTTTT
The DNA here is from genome assembly GCA_023678885.1 of Pogostemon cablin. Lineage (NCBI taxonomy): Eukaryota > Viridiplantae > Streptophyta > Magnoliopsida > Lamiales > Lamiaceae > Pogostemon > Pogostemon cablin. The sequence continues at coordinate 3,552,639 of CM042987.1, forward strand.
ACGTGTTATTTATTCAACAGTGCGAAACAAGAGATTATACACCAAATGAACAAAGAATCCGGATCGTGTTTTCTCATGTCTGATGTGTGTGAGACCCAGACTCTACTGAAATTGAAGAAGCGAATAAAAACTATGTAGGCTTTGTTTCTCGACTGTGGAACCACATGGATGGTTCAAGACCAAAGTGGAAATTTTCAAATAATTAATAATTCATGAAAAAAGAAGGTTGAAATGATTAGACCAAATAATTTGTGAAGGACTTTGATGTGTTCCACAATCACATCATGCATGTTGGGCCATATTCGTAGCTTCAAGAATACGTGGTTTTGTAGTGAGAGATTAAATATGATAGATGAGACATTGCTAACTCAATTATCTCATTGTACTTTAGTGATTAATCTTATACCATTGTCATTTCTTGCAAGAAAAAAGTAAAAACATTCAATGATTGCTTGTCATTTTCCAAAATAGTAATTGCATAATCAAGCAGCCATGATCACTAGATCATCATTCATAACCAACTTGTTCCTAGCTAATCAATGTTACTGTTTTCAATATAATGTAATACTCGAAATTTGTTTCTTCTTATATACTCCCTCCCTTCTGTCTATCAGCAAGGGTTTCATTTACTTTTTGAACGTTGATTGGGGAGTAGTATGATTTTATGTGTAGTAGGTAGTTATATTAGTGAGGTTTGTGAATTTTGTATTTTAGTTGTATTAGTGGTGTGTATAAGTCTCATATATCTAAAGAGAGAAATTTTACCATTTAGAATGACCCCCCAAAATGACAAAACGAGATCCTTATTGGCGGACTGAGGGAGTACATACTAGCACATCATACATTGCTTGAGTTGAGCAATTCACATACTGTATCATGATAATGTTGTAAGCTCTTCTACGATTCTACCTTGTCTTGACAATTTATACAAAATAAAAAAATAAAATATAATAAAATGCAAACAACTTAAATTAATCATATGAGCCACACACTTGTTCAATCAAGTCTTAAGCATATCTACGGCTGCTTATTATAAGATATCTTGCACAAATGATGTAAACCAAAACAATCTCCTCAAATCCAGACAAAAGATATCCTCAAATACAAAATCAATAATAGATAGAACTTTTCTTGGCCATATAATTTGCCATTTGGAGTGTCAATCAAATATATCTACAATTGTACAAATGATTCATTGAAGTATATGTATTATTTTGTTTTTATTGTTTAATTTTTATTGTATGATTTAACGTTACTAATTTTTATCACACAATTATATTTGAGAAGATAGTATCTAGCTCATTTTATCCACCATGACAGAAATTAGTGATTGTTTTACTTTTGAGAAGTGATTAAATTTTAAAATTATTTATCAGAAAAGTACTCAATTTGACAATTTCCATAGATAGAAATAGAATTAGCTTCGATCATTGAAACTTTATTAGGAGTATTTAACTTATTAATTAATAATAGTAATTAAAATGTGAGAGAGAGAGAAACCTGTAAGAAAACGTTATAAAAGGCATCGCATTTCTATTTTCAACGACTATTTTTGTAGAAATGAAACATTTGAAGTTTTCAACGTCTCACACATGTGCAAGACACGTGACAACAACCATTCCACCTGGCAACCACACTTCGTTGTTCGTCACTCTCTCTCTCTCTCTCTCTCTCCTCCTTCCTCTCTTCCTCGCATACATACACACGTCACGCAGAGAAATACACACAGCTTCCACGTGATCGTCATTCAAGCTGATCACATCAAAGATTTTTTTGGTTCTGCAATTTAATCAACTATTTTGACTACAATCGCTTTCCCCTAAATAATCTATCGATCCAGTTGTAATTAACGAATCATTGCTCTGATAATGGTGAAGAAAGGGGTGCCCGACTGGCTCAACAGCTCCCTATGGTCCGCTCCTCAACCGCCGCCGTCTCCGCCTTCCAACGAGGCCGCAAAGCCGTCACCCGCCCCAATTGTCGAACCTCCGCGACCGATGCCACCGCCCGAACCGCCGACTACTTCAGTTCACTCCATAACTGCTGCGAAAGCGGAAATTAGGGATCCATTGAGTAATAATTTTGGTAGTAATAGCAGTGTCTGTCACAGTGATGAAGAAAATGGAAGCTCTTCAGCCAACTCTACAGCGTCCGCTGGCGGCGCGGCTGCGGTCCCGGCCCCGGCGTCTCCTGCTGCTGAAATTATCTCTAGGCAGGCTCAGCTTTTACAAGAGGTTTTTCAATTTCTCTTTTTCTACAACCCCCCATGCTTCAAGTTGTTACACGTGTTTCTTTAGCAAAGCATGCTTATACGCTTTGCCGCAGAGAGGAATTGGAGACGTGATAACTTTGGATGTTGTTTATGACTCTCTTGATGCTTGAGGAGACTGATCGACTTTGAAATGCATTCTCCCTGATTAGTTTTGTCATGTCGAATTGTAGTTGTTTACAGGTGTTGTCGATCTAATTAGCAATTGGGTATAGTTGTTCCCATCAGTTTCCATGAGTTGTGGACTCACAAAGGAGTAAATTTTATTATGCAGGCTGTGCTCTTTCAATAGAGGAAATCATAGATTTAAGTATTTTGTCCAAAGCATATGTCTATGCATTCAATATGGCAATACCAGTCACATCTTAGAGGGTTGGGGAGGATATGGGGCAGGCGTACCAATCCTTATCTCCTCTCCATAATTACGTGATTTGTTTTAGAATATGTTAAGAGATTTTATGATCCTATAATTACTGCTGACATTCTTCAATGCCCCTCCGTTCTTGAATTTGTTCACAAATCTGCTCTTCTTGTAGTACTAGGTTGAATATGTTTTTGTTTACAAAATATGCCCTCCTTGTTGTATAAGTTTACAGTCTTTCTGTTATAACTGTATTAGATGTGGTCTGTTATGAAGACTTTACATATCTCTATATCCTTGCAATACATACGTGATACATGCAGCATAAGTTGATATTATGACTTGATAATGTGGAAGATCTTGTCCTTGCTTCTCTTTCTTGTGCTTGTGTTTTTCTCACCCTTTTCTAGTTTTGCGAGCGACATTATTTGTTTTGTTTGTTAATTTGCATATTTCTAACCTCAGTTGTCAAGAAAAGTTATAAATATGGGTGAATTGAGGAGATTAGCATCAGAAGGCATACCTGATGGATCTGGAATTCGTGCAATTGTGTGGAAGGTATGATTTGTAAATTTTACATGATTTTGATCTCTGTGCCTGGGGATTGCGGAAAATGATGTTGTTGCATGTTTGAAGTTTATTTTTCTTCTTGTTGGTATAGGTAGCAGTTCCATTAATCCTTAGAAAATAGTTAAAGCACTCTGGTTTACATTCACATTTCAATTCATGAAGTGAGATGTAGAGTATGTGCAGAAAATTTACAAATAAAATTACCATTATTGAATAATTTAGTCCCATAATATCTGCCATAAATTTTGTGTGACTTGCCTATCCTTCATTTCTGATTTCTGTTACCTGTTACTTGCTATGTGTGCTTAGTAAGATAAATTGATGGGAGGAGGTATTTGAGTTAGGAAACATTCAAGCTTCCTGCTGAAGTTGGACAAATGTAGCATTTTTTTTGCTTTGATTACAAAGTTAAAGTTAAAGTTGTGGTTAAGGCCGGAGTAAAATAATTTGATTCTTCTTTTACTTTTTAAATAAATTTCCACTTGAAGCTGAAACTTGGATATAGCAAGGTTATGATATACCTTGAAGGCTTGAACTTGTGATTTCATGTTGAACCCTTTCAGCTATTATTGGGGTATCTGCCTCCTGATCGCTCTCTTTGGCCTTCGGAATTGGCTAAGAAACGGTCTCAATATAAGCATTTCAAAGAGGAGTTATTGATCAATCCTGTAAGTTCCTGATTTTTCCATTTGGCTATTTTCTGAACATCCTAAGTCAAATTTACTCCTTGGAGCTTAAAATAAAAGAAACTTAGGGGTATTACCCTATTCGCTATTTGATTAAATCTGCTAATATTACCTGATTTCTTGTTTGCTTTTTACTGGAGAGCAAAACAGATCTCTAGAAAAAGCCAACACTAATTATGGTATCTTGTTTCTGAATCTAATAACAAGTAAACAAACTATGAAGTTGTTTAGTTTTCTCTTCTTTGGTTGGACAATAATTACATGTGGATTCAATAAACAAACTATAATTTAGGTTCTTGTGGATTCAATTAGATGTTTGATACTTTGCCATATGATGCTGATTGTACTTGGATTGTGAGAAGGCACAGTAGTGACTAGTGTTTGAATGTCTTTGGAACTCACCACTTAGAACTCTGCCATTCAAGTCTCTAATTCTCATTGTCACTTCTAAGAAATCTTGTTGCAGGGAAATTTTGTAATAATTTGTGCGGCAGAACCTATACTTTCATGCCTTATCTTTTGACTCTTCCGCAAGAATGCTGCAGAATTTTTGTTTAGTTTATTGATAACAAAATACCTTGATTCTGAACAGCAATTTAAATGTTCAGGAAAATTCTCAACAATTTCAATAAATTAGTCATCAATGAAATGGCGTGCTTGTGCATTGCTCTAATCTTAATTGCACATCTTTCAAAATCTTGGCATTTTCTGATTGTTTCCATCGGCTAGTCAGTCAGAGATTACAAGGAGGCTGGAAAAGTTAAGTCTTGAGAAAAATGAACCAGATGGCAGTCAGGGTTTCCTCTCACGATCAGAGATAAGTCATGGAGAGCACCCCCTAAGTGATGGGAAGAGTAGCATATGGAATAAATTCTTTCAGGTACTTTTTTTTCTTTGTACGTGTATTCGTAGTAGTATGCCACTTTGGTCAACATGCAGTGATGCCCATTTATTTTTTAACTTAATGTTTCTGGTCTTGCTTAATTATGTGACAAATGTATTTACCAATTTCAAGACCAATGCTTGATATTTGATCCAAAATCTATACTTGTAGGATGCTGAAATCTTGGAACAGATTGACAGAGATGTCAAGCGTACTCATCCAGACTTGCAGTTTTTCTCGGGGGACTCAACTTTCGCTAAATCCAACCAAGTGGGTGCAAGTTCCATTCTCTTTTTCTTTCTTGTTATTTGTGATACATATTAGTTATTTTTTACACTTGCGCGTTATCTTACTTTCAGGATGCTTTAAGGGATATACTAATCGTGTTTGCAAAACTGAATCCGGGAATTAGATATGTGCAAGGGATGAATGAAATCTTAGCACCCCTGTATTATGTGTTCAAAAGTGACCCTAATGAGGAAAATGCGGTAAGTTGTCTTAGTCAATCTCCAGTGTCCTGTTATCATGAAGTGCTTGTGATTTAAATTAGTATGTTAGGAACGTATGCAACTTTAACTGGTTTTCGATTAACTTATTTCACTAACATCGTGGTTTGTTTAGTTTGAGTTCATTGAAATTTTATGGCTATTTTTAACCGAGTAAAATATTTCATTTCACTTGGATATCAACCTTGGATTTTCTGGTTCTCTCCTTTTATGAAGCAAGTATAATTAGATTAAAAGAAATCCCGAAAGGCTAGTAAACTGCAACAGTTGATATTCACAATACCAAAATAAACTTAGTGACCTTGAGATTCGCTCTCCTTGTTTTCCTTTTGAGTAGCTGTCCTACTCTTACCATTTTTTGCATGCTACTTCTTTCGGGAATAGGTGGCAGAATCATATCATCTATTCCCGTAGGGTTTTTACCTGTTTTGATGAGCTTCTAGTTGTTTATGGTAATTTAAAGTTATTATTGTATATACCATCTAGGCTATCATTATATTATTATTATAAAAAAATTGGCTTTTCGGCTTTTCCCTCTCCAATATTTATAAAACTAGTTAGGAGGAGCTATCAATATGCTGCAATTGTTGCTTTAAGATAGAGGATAACAGTATAAAAGCTGCAAAGTGATAAAGTTGGCTATGACATTTTATTATATTTTTTTGATGAATTTCTTTAGCTAAAATTAATATAGTATGATTTCCTGATGAATAAAAGGAGCTGTAGTGAAACTGTATCCATGACAAGCAAAATGACTTATGTGTCTAACACAGCTAACACAGCTGTTACTGAGCTCATTTGCTTCAACGTAGGTAAAATGAACACAAATTTGGAGATAATCTTCTTTGTGATCTATTCATGCAGAATTGTAGCACAGAAATTTCATAGTGCTGTTTTCTTTTTCAGTTACTATTTCCTTTTGCAAGTTCTGCAGGCTTCTGCTGAAGCAGATACTTTCTTCTGTTTTGTGGAGTTGTTAAGTGGGTTTCGAGATAATTTTGTCCAACAGCTTGATAACAGTGTTGTGGGGATCCGTTCAACCATTACAAAATTATCACAGCTTCTAAAGGAGCATGATGAAGAACTCTGGCGTCATCTTGAGATGACAACAAAAGTATGAATTTATGTATTTTAGTTTGTCATTATCTCTGTCTTTTATTATCTAATTGGAATGTTAATCATTGTGAATGGCGTATAAGAATTTTAAAAAATTGGTTATTAAAAGTAGGTGATGATGATTTTATCTTTTATACTCTACCTTGATTATCAAATTTATATTGTGATCTGTATCAAATACACGTCTAAAGGCAAATCATATACTCTAGCGAATGGTACTGAGGGGACCTATTACAGTATATGATAGAATATAATTTAAGGCTTTGGTGGACAGGAAAAATATTAGAGGGTTTTTAGATATTAAATTAAATTTCATGTTACTTGGTAATGATGTAATTTCAATAATTAGATCCAATTTTTTTGGTTATATGAATCGTTATTTTCATCATTGAGGGGACATAACAATTGAGATAGGCATGGTCTATTCATAAGAATTCTCGGTGGCAAATAAAGTTGCATTATATCTCTACTTTTGGAATGAGATATAAATTCTATGAGGTGTTATTTGATTTTTTCAATTAATTACTCTGAGTGCTTATGTGAAAGGAATCCTTGTGTTTGCTTACCTTCTCGATCAAAAGTTAAGCCCCAAGATGTGCACTCTGTGCAATGGATGGGTTTGGACTGTTTGGTTACATAGATTGTATCTCAATTCTAGAGGTTCTTACACAGTTCTCTTTCCTGTGTGTGATGGCTGTATTTGCAGGTCAATCCCCAGTTTTATGCATTCAGGTGGATCACACTCCTCTTAACCCAAGAGTTCAATTTTCCTGAAAGTCTCCTAATATGGGACACTCTGTTGAGCGACCCTGATGGTCCTCAGGTAACTCACTTTTTAAATCTAGCTAATTAAATTCCTGGGCGCAGAAATTATCTTCGCATAATCACATGAGTACACAGTGTAGCATTTAGGTATTACTATTTGCTTGCTTGTTTGATTGTTTGTTTTTCCTTCTTTTGTGCATAATCTGGTATGTAACTAGCATCATAAAAAGATACCTTAGTCATGATGCGATTGGATCCTTATGATCATAGAAAAGTTCAAACCGATGCTTGTTTTTTAAACAATATAAAAGTTGCACGAAACACTACTCCCAAGTCCATGTCCGTGCCTTTTCATCTAATGAATGCACTCACGTCACATCCAAGTTCCATCTATCCACACTTGATGCTAAAAATTGATGAATTTCAGGAAACTCTGCTCCGAGTTTGTTGTGCTATGCTGATTATCGTGCGGAAGCGTTTACTTGCTGGTGACTTTACATCAAATCTAAAGTTACTCCAACACTATCCTGCCACAAACATCAGCCACCTCCTCTATGTTGCCAACAAGTTGCGAGTTCACTGAGTTTTCCAAATATTCCATATGTTGTTTTCTTTTCCATCTTTGCGTTGAGGTTTTATTTATTTATTGTAAAAAAAGAAGAAAAAAAAATTAGGATATAAATGCATTTGATTGTTATCCCTTGGACTTATTTGTTATTTAAACTTCATTTTTGTAGTGTCATCACCAACAGCATGTGGGTTGTTCTTTATTTCCTGCCCTCTATCCTTACCATTAGTGTTATTTGTTGATTCGTGATTTTGTAGATTTTTTTTTCTATATAAAAAATTCATGTAGACTTGAATATCCTTAAACATTACTTGACTTTAAATAAACTAGTAATACATGTCCCGTGCGTTGCACGGTCACGCGTTTTTATAAAAGAAGTATATGTTTACTTTAAAGTTATCTGAATTGAAATTTTTATAACACAATCCATCAATTCATATTACGTATGTTCCTTTTTAGCAGTAAGAAGATCAAGAATCAACGCATTTTAAATATATAACGTAAAAAAGTAGTGGCATTTTAAATATATAACGTAAAAAAGTAGTAGCAAATATTGACCCTCAATTCATGCTACATGTGTTCCTTTTAAACAGTAAGAAAATCAGGAAATAATGCATTTAATTATACAATGAAAGAAAGTATTGGCAAAGATTGTGGGGCATTTAGAAGCAGAGATTAAAATTATTATGTATTGCATCTCATATGATTGATTAATATTAGATTCGAAAAGTGAAATGAATCGATATTGAGACGGTTAAAAAAATTATTACTCACAGGTAATATTTATTTTTCTCGGTTTACACAGATTCTATTAATAAATGAAAAAATAAAAATTTGACTTATTGTTCACTTAAAATTGTTATTATACTTTTTAAAAATGATACCCCTGCTTATAAATTTTTATAAAACCTCCCTAAAAATTACATTTCTACCCAGGCATAATTTGATTACACTTATTTTAATGAATTATAAGAGTGGCACTCAGTTTTTTCAATGAATTATAAGAGTGGTTCCCTAAAACCTTTTATATATATATATATATATATATATATATATATATATATATATATATATATATATATATATATATATATATATATATATATTTCTTAAAAATTAATTGTAATCGAACCAATGCTTAATTTTTCATACCAAGTTCTAATATCAAGTAATCAAATTAAATATTAAGAAATATACTATTTTAATTTATGTTGGTTTGAAAGATATAATATTTTAATGTATAATGGGTAGTTGTAAGGGATGACATCGAGAATACGCACTGTTATTGGGGTATCCATAGTCGTATCCATTTAAATATAAATTACTCACTAAAAAAATATTATGATGCACGTACTCATCCAAAACCCGTTAATCAATACCCGTTTATTTTATAGTTATTTATATATTTTTTTCTAAATTAGCATTTTAATAAAATTTATACTATTATTAATTAAATATAAATATAATATAAATTCTTTTATTTTAAATAAAATTTAATAAATATAATTAAAAAAACTTAAAACTATTAAGAGTTGATATCCTAAACCCTAACCCTTAAATCCTAAAACCCTATAAATCCTAAACCTTAAACCCTAATTATGCACATAAGGGTGCATGCTTACATCCATATGTGTATAATTTTTATTTAATAATGTATACATATTTCTTAATAATTGTATATTTTTTTATAATCAATTTTCATTAAAAAAATTACAGAAAATTCACTAACAAAGTGTATAATTTTTTTTATTAGTATATATATACTACCTCTGTCCCGGACTTACGTTCACCGGCACTGTAGATACGGAATTTAAGAAAAATTACTTTTTGACCAACTTTATTGACTTTAGGGATATTGTGGTATTTTTAGGTAATAAATAAATAATAATGTATGTTATGTGTATTAGGTGAAAGTAGTATTTTTGTAATTAAGATAACTTTTGAGGTTATTGGTTAAAGTGAAGTTTTCTTTTTTGAGTGGTGAACATAAGTGTGGGACGGACGAAAACGAAAAGTGTGTGGGACGGAGGGAGTACATTTTTATTCATAAGTGTATAAGTTTCTGAAAGTAGGTGCACGATGCACCTGGATACACAGAATAATTAGCAATTAATGATTTAAATATATGAAATTGATCCATTAACTTCAAAATATTCGATAATTCAATGCATGTATAAGCCGAAGTAAGTCACTCAATTGGTAATATCACGTGACACTTATAATGTGGCGAGAAATTAAATTTGTAATTTTTTAAATTTTAATTTTTTTTAAATAAAAAAATACTATTATTAACTAATTATAAAATAAATATAATATAATATTAATATTTAAATAGTTAATTGCAAGAACCATGAACTTTAATTGAAAATTAATTCATACGTTTGAAATTTTTAAAAAAAAACCCATCATTTAACATTATTGCAAAACGCACGGAACATGAAATAGATGTCTGCTCTGCTAAATTGATATTTTACATCTTCGGAATGTGTGGTATCCCTTCTGAAAAAATGAACAATAGGATCGTGGGTTCTTTTTGGATAAATTTAAAAATCTTACAAAGATGCAAATGACGATGAAATCTGAAGAGATAAGACAGAGAACAGCAGCGTGGGTTCTTTTTGGATCAAAATTAATCCTAGTAAAGATAAATTTAATCAAACCAACAAATACCCATAAAAAATTGAAAAGCCCAATAAATTGAGACCCTACAACCATTGATTTCTCTAAAAATAAAAAATTTAGGTCTCCTGATGGCAAATTAAAAAGAAAGGGTAGAACATAAATCGTAGAATTTTTTTGAAGGAAATAGGAAAACCATAAACTACATAATATATGCATAAAATTAAAGGACGAATTTACAGATGATATGAAAGTCAAGCTAAATTCAAAAACTTACAAAGATGATATCCTGAAACCTGAAATCAAAAGATCAAGGTTAGCAACGAATCGAAATAAATCTTTAGATTTGAATTTTTAACAATTTGAATCAGTAATATCCTGAAACTTGAAATCAAAAGATCAAGGGTAGCAACGAATCAAAATAAATCTTTAGATTTGAAATTTTCACAATCTGAATCAATAGGACAAATGTTAAGATTATCTAGTCAATTCACTAATATCCTGAAACCTGAAAGATCAGGGTTAAAGATTGAATTTTTAACAATCTGAATTAGTAATATCCTGAAACTTGAAATCAAAAGATCAAGGGTAGCAATGAATTGAAATAAATCTTTAGATTGGAAATTATCACAATCTGAATCCACAAGACAAATGTTAAGATTACCTAGTGAATTCACTAACATCCCGAAACCTGAAAGATCAAGATTAGCACATAAATCAACATGCTTTAAGTGGATTATTTGTAAAAGTAGACCTTGTGGGAAATTGGAAGCCTTATAAAGAATCTTTCATACCTTCTTATATCCTTGTCAGTGGCCTCCCGTTGGATGGAATATGGCATGAGATCACACATGAGTCATGAGAGGACACGTTATGAAATATCAGTACAATTATCATTTGAATATACCAAGATTTTAACTAAGTGAATCGAAATGAAACAGAATATAGAGTAAATGAAGTAAAAAATATATTTCCAAAAATCAACCATTAAACGGGACATAGCAATCGATCAAATTATACAGGTTGATAAGAAACTTAGACTTGCACGGATCATAATAGAATATAATAACATACAAACAAATTTTGAGTAAAACCGAACAAAAGCAGGCCATCCAAAACCAAGGACCGACTGCATACTACCATGCTTTATATATTTTGTTGGATACTGATCAGGTACATATTGAACATCACAACAATTTACAAAGTTGATAAGAAGATTGGCACTAACAGATGCAGGTAGTATCTGTGAAATAAGACAATTCCAGTTCTTATAATATATAAAATTTAACAGTTCAACGAAACAAAAGGAGAATTTACAAATGATAATAATTAATAACTGGTAGGTATATTGCAGATTTTCAGAATCTAATGAAAACTTAGAAAGAAAGTACATATTGCTCAAATCCATGCTAGTCTACTCATAACCTGTAGCCAAAGAAAACTATTAATATATATCACAAACATCTCGTGCTACCTTTCTCAACTGCAATCAAAAAGGGAGAGGTAGGGTATTCAAAATTTAAGAGATGTTTGTTTAGCCTCTGTACAATTAAGGAGAGGGAGTGGGATCAGAAAACGGTGATTCATGCAACACTTTCACACTTCATACAGTAGTTTAATATCCTAAAACTATGTAATCCTCATTCCTTAAGAGTTTAGAGACGATCACTATCATCATTCCTCTTGATAGAAGAAGTGTTCAAAAAAGAAGAATCTGCAAAAATATTCTAAATCAGGTGAGTGATCACCTGCATCAAACTTTAGTATGCTTTAAACTAGTGAGCAGCAATCCTACAGAAAACTTTTCGAATATTTCCCAAGGAAAAAGATTCGCAAATTCTGTATTTTTTTCTGCACCCTTATTAAACTTGACCTATATGGCTGATTCATTTTCTCAAAATGAGAACAACATGGGAGAAACTAGTGAGTTTCCTCATAACAGAGCAATAGGGGAAGGAGCTCTTGCTGCTCTTACTACAAGGGATATTGTTCAGGTCTTGCATGTATGCTCCTTCTCTTGGATCGATTTTGGAGTGGTGGTTAAAGGAGGCCAACACCACAGAGTTGCTGTGTTTGGTTACCAAAGATGGCAAAGTGATCCGTGTGGACCCTTCAGCTACTATGGACTCATTTGTAGAAGCTCTCATTCAACAATCTTCTTTCAAGACAGCAGTGCAATTGTTGTCTTTGTATGTATTATATGGTGGTGAACGGAGCATTCCTATGTCACTTCTTAAATGCCATGCCCGACAAGCCTTTGAAGTGATCATTAATAATTGTTTGGAGATGAAATTGCATAATGATAGAAATCCAATCATGCAAAGGAATATATCCTGTGATCAGCATATAACTGAGACGAGTACATCCAGAAATTTGGATAGCAAGCTACTGAATGATAGGAGTATTCTCAATAAATCAGCTATAGTTATGTCGAGGTTTATAGTTAATTGCTTGAGTTATTTGCCAATTGAATTTTGCAGTTGTGCTGCAGATGTATTGATTTCTGGGTTGCAATCTGTTGTGAACAATGCTCCTGCAATTATGTTGGCTGAGTGTAAACGAACAGATCAACGGTTCATGCTTCATGAAGTTGGATTGTCTCTTGGATTATTGGAATGGGTTAACGACTATCAATCTTTTTGTTTGTCTGCAGCCACTGGATCTTTTCCTGAACCATCATGTTTAAATGTGATCAATTCTGGGCTCAGTTCATCATCAATGGGGGAACTAGATAGGCATCTTGCTTTATCAGGTGAAGGTTTAGTTTCCTGCGAGGTAGATCATCATGACAAGGATAAATCAATCAGTTCTGGGGCTAATCCAGCAAATGTTTCAGTTTGTTATTCAACTGCATATTCAAAACAATCACAAGTACTTGACATTGACATTGACATTGATCCGGCCAGATTTATTGAATCTATTAGGCAAGAGGAATTTGGTATTGCTCAAAGCCTTTCGGATACAGATAATAGTTTGTTGAAGAAGCAGCATGCTCGATTAGGCAGGGCTCTCCATTGCCTGTCAAAAGAGCTGTATTCTCAGGATTCACACTTTATGCTCTGATGCCTATTTGTCATATTCTTTATAAACTATTATAATTGCATTTTAAAGCATGAAGTTACTAATAAATGGAGCTTGTCAAATTCTTTATATACTGTTATAATTTGCATTCTACAGCAACTTGTTAAAAGCATAAATTTAGCCTCTTATGGACATGATCTCCTTGATTATTTTTTTTTTCAGAGTGCCCTGGGAATATTTACTAATAAATGGAGTTTTTTTTTGTGTGTGTGTAATTAATGATTTGACATTGTTTTGGAAGTTTTGTTTGTCCAAAATCTAGGGAAGTTTTGTTTGTCTAAAATCTAGGGTTGATGTTATCTGGTGTATATGTGATATTTTGTTTGATATTGATGTAGCATGTTTTTGAGTAGCATTGGATTATTTTTTGCATTTGACTTCCGCTCTCTTATTTCTCTGCAGGTACAAAATGCTGATGATAATATGTACCCTGAAAATGTGGAACCGACTATCACATTCATTCTTCAGGAGAAAGGCGTTGTTGTTTTGAACAATGAGCAAGGATTTTCGTTCAATAACATCAGAGCTCTTTGTGATGTTGGAAATTCAACAAAAAAGGCTTTTAATGCTGGATATATTGGGAAGAAAGGCATTGGTTTCAAATCAGTATTCCGGGTATGATTAGATGGTGTTTCTGTTGTATTCCCAGTAAAATTGTATGCCTTGCAAACTTAGTAAAATAGTTCATATGCATGGAAATATTCTGGTAGTGAACAAAGCTTGACCAACTTTTTCTTTCTGGGTAATTAAGTATAAGATTTTTCCTTCATGTTTACCAGTGACGAGATTTCTCATAAATTTGACATTTTCTTCAAACCATATCACTTATTGTATGCAACAAACATGAAAAAATTATTGATATACATTTATTATCCTTCTGTTGTGCGTTTCTAACATGCTGGCAAACTCATGTCTTGCTTTTGAGAACACATTTATCTTACACTGAGCAATGAGCATGAACATCTTCCACGATCCATAAGAATGCTATTCCTTAACCCTTTAGGCTTGAATCTCAGAAATATTGGATTCTAAATTTGCCTTGGATTAGATGGTAATCCCTCTCATTGTAGCTGCAAATCATCTTATTGACCTAAATTTGATTAAAAGACATTTATGAGTATTTAAGCCAAAGTTCTATGTCTAAAATAAGACCCAGTTTCTTCTTGTCCATTTGTATTATAGATAACTGTAAAAAGATAGTTACTGAGCAGTATTGTTCTAATCTAAATGTGACCGGCTGAACCCCTCAGCTTCAATTATGTTATCTTCTTTTGTTTCAATTGCAGGTTACCGATGCTCCAGAAATACATTCCAATGGGTTTCATATAAAGTTTGACATAACTGAAGGCCAGATTGGTTTTATTCTGCCAACAATGATTCCGCCATGTGATATTGACCTATATACCAGATTGGCTTTGGCAAATTCTGATCAATCAAATCAGAACCATTGGAAAACCTGCATTGTGCTCCCTTTTAAATCAAACTTGTTGGAAGGACGTGCAATGAACAGCATTATATCTATGTTCTCAGAGCTCCATCCATATTTGCTGTTGTTTCTACATCGTCTTAAATGCATTAAGTTCAGAAACTTACTTGATGATTCACTCATTGTCATGAGGAAAAAGGTTAAAGGTGATGGCATAGTGGAGGTTTCACATGGTAAACAGAAAGTGACTTGGTTGGTAATGTCAAAGAAACTTAAAGCTGATGTTTTTCGTTCTGACGTGCAAACAACAGAAATTACTGTTGCATTTACATTAAAGGAGAGAAATGAAGGATATGACTCAATTCAGGAACAACAACGTGTGTTTTCATTTCTTCCTTTGAGGACATATGGTCTTAGGTTTATTATCCAAGGAGATTTTGTTTTGCCTTCTTCCAGGGAAGAAGTTGATGGGAACAATCCTTGGAACCAGTGGTTGCTGTCAGAATTCCCTGATTTATTTGTTAGTGCTGAGAAGTCATTTTGTGCTCTTCCATGTTATAAGAGCAGTCCAGGGAAAGCCATCGAATTATTTATGAGTTTTGTACCTCTGATGGGCGAAGTGCAAGGATTTTTTTCTGGGTTACCGTTAAACATTATATCCAAATTGCGCATGTCTAAGTGCTTGATTCTGGAACGTGACAAAACTGAATGGGTTCTTCCTTGCCAGGCCTTAAGAAATTGGACGGACCAGATTCGTTCTCTATTACCTGATAATTTACTTCACAAGCATCTTGGTCTTGGGTTCTTGAATAAGGATATAGTTCACTCAGATTCATTGGCAAAGGCTCTGGGTGTACAGGATTGTGGGCCTACAATTTTACTTCGTTTTATTTCTAAGCTGTGCTGCTCCAGTGATGGGTTAAAGTCAATGGGTTATGGATGGTTAGCGTCCTGGCTCAGCACAATTTACATTATGTCAACTCAGCTTTTTATTCAAAGTTCGATGAGTTCTGAGGCTGGCTCTGATTTATCCCTCTTTCGGATGGTAAATATAATTATGTCAAGGAAGGGACTATTTGGTTGCAGCCTGAAGCTGTTGACCAGGGTGTTAGCGATGAATACCTTCTCAAAGCTTTTCCAAAATTGTATGCAAAACTCCGAATTGTGAGTCCTAACCTTTTGGCTGCAGCTGCCTCTATTGATAGTTCATGCTCAGACATAGTGACTGTGGAAAATGTTGCAAGGATGCTTTACAAAGTCGGTGTCCAGCAGTTGTCAGTTCAAGATATTGTGAAGTTTCAGATTTTACCAGCCGTATCTGATGTAGTTCAGCAGGAAGAATTGATGGTAGAGTACCTTGCCTTTGCAATGTTCCACTTACAATCTAGTGGTACTATCTGTAGCCATGAAAAAGGGTTGATTATTACGGAGTTGCGTGAGAAGGCTTTGATCCTTACGAATTTTGGACTTAAACGATCTAATGAGGTGCCCATCCATTTTGATAAGGCATATGGAAATCCATTTGATGTTGATAGGCTAGTTAGTGGACTTGATATGAATTGGCATGAACTAGACGCTGCTTATGTCAGACATCCAATCACGAATTCTATGCCGGGTGGAATGTTGAAGTGGAGGAATTTTTTCCAGGAAATTGGAGTTACAGACTTTGTTCAAGTAAACAAGAGTGTTCCTGTAATGTCACTCGTTGTTTCTAAGGATACGCTACTTCAAGCCAAAGACGTAATATCTACTGATTCAGACGTTAAAAATTGGGTATCTGAGGAGTTGTTTCACTTATTGTCCTGGATATCTTCTAGAGCTGCATATGCCTTTTTTGCCTTTTATTTGAAGTAGCTCTTTGATGAAATTTTAGATAATCATCCGCGTATTTTTGTTTGTACGTCTAATGTGTATTAAATGGAATAATGAGACTATTTCCCTTTCAGAAAGGTGAGAAGTGAAAAGTTTCTTGCGGATATTGGTTTAAAAACTCAAGCTATGCTTTATCCATTCTTAGGCTCTGGAGAAAATGTCAATGTGATTTTAAGGCCAGGTATTCTTTTTTGGTAACTTATTGATTGTTCGTTGATTTTAATTATTTCAAATGAGTTCTCTGTTTATTTGTCTGCAGAAGCAATGAGTGCTTTCATATGCTTTAAAAAAAAAAAAAACAATAATACATATCTATGGTCTATAATGCATAACTGTGAATATGATGCAAAAACAGATTATAAATTAGTGGAAATTGATATATTTGCCTGCATATTTATCAAGTGCTTGCTTTCCAAATCCTTGGGCAAATTGACAAGGTGAATACTTGTGGTCAGAAGTGGAAGATGTAATATGGTTGGATTTTGGAGGAGTTACTATCTCATTCAAAAAAGAAAATTTTGGAGGAGTTACTATCTGGGCCCTTCATATTTGTTCCAAACACCTCTATTAATTTATATATGAGGATGCTTTACCTGGTGCGCTTTTGTCTCCTCAAGAAGTTTATTGGCATGATAATATTGTTTCAGTTGCCCAAATAAAGTCAGGTGACCCAGAACAAGTTCCAAGAATAGCATGTAGTACTCACAGAAAAATGTTATATAACCTCTACCCAAATCTTCATGATTTTTTTGTGAGTGAATGTGGAGTATTTCCTTTGGTTTATTGAATCAAAAGCATTCCTCTTCCCCTTTAAAATATATGCTGTTATTTTCCTTGTTAAGTTGCTCTTGCTTTGTCTCCCAAAAAGGAAAAAATTGATCTTGCTGATAGTTTGACGTCATTACTAATATTATCCACTATTACTTTGGATAAATCTCATTAATCTTGTTTTCTTGATCTCTTTTTTTTTTTTTTAATGGCTGAGAAATGGAACCATATTATGTTTTTCTTCTTTTTGGTTGATCCTGGTATTTTATCACACTTGGTATTCTGCCATTCAAAGAATTTTTTATTTTAATGTATTTTTCATTATACCATGAAGATTAAAGTTACAGGTGAAGTGAACCATATTTTTTTGTCATTTTTCAATTATTTAATCATCTTTTTTGCTAAGTTATTATATAAATTTTTTATTTTTTTTACCATTTAACCCCCTAGATTACTTTTAAGGTTATGTTAATTGATTCATTTTCTTCATTTTATTTATTCTTTGATTTTTTTTATTTTGTTACATTCATTGTATTCCAATTTGATAATTTCCAATCAATTAACTTTTTGAGTTTTTCATTTGAATTCTTGTTTGACTTTTCAATTTGAAGTTTTTGTTTGCTGTGTTTTGATCAATAGATTTATTTATTCGAAATCATTTTTATATTCTTATTTTTAATTTAGCTATTATAATATATCTTATCATTTTTTAATATACGTTAGCCAAAAATGTTGGTTAGATATCCTATATGAAGGACCCATTTTCGGATAAAGGCATAGTTTGTTCTTTTTGTACACATCTCATGATTTGAGATAGATTAAGTATTAATTACCTTTTCTATATGTATGTACGAATATATTTTTTCTCTTCTACTTTCCCAGCCGTTCTTCAAATGTCATGTTGAAAGCTTTGTATATCTCATGTAGACAATAATGACCCATTTTATTTTATTTAATTATAAATTCAAAATCTTTAATAAATGGGAAGCAGGGATGTTTATATGTGATAAGTCATAATTTAGCATAATTATTTGGTTGAAATTCATGTTTATTTGATTAACTTATGTGCTTATTAGGGTGTTAAATTGACTTATCTTGTCTATGGTTATTTGAGGCCTTTATGTTGTAAAATTGATGAGAAACGGGCTGTTTCGTGCAGGAAATTCGTGTTGCCAGATTGACTGACACTGACCCCCTCGGTGTCAAAAGGGACCTGCGAAAATTCAGGATAATTAAGGAAAGTTCAGATGGAAAATTCCTACGTATTTCCCATCCAGCTATTTGAATCACTAAAAAATCAGGCCAAATCTGATTTAGAGAATAAAAGATATGAAAAGGATCTTGGAGATATTTATGGAAGAAGAGATAAGGAAAGAAATCAAGATTACGTGGAGATCAAGATAGAGATAATTGGGGATATGTTTTAATTATTCCGGGGGCAGCAGAACACGAGATGGAAGAGAAAAGAACGTGAGAAGCAGGAAGATCCCCAGGAGACACGTGAAGTTCAAGAAGCATCGACACAATCGGTTTTTATTATTTTAATCTCATTTTTGTTATGAACATGCGGGGCTAATCCCCTTTTCTAGTTTAGGATTCGTGAACCTCCCGTAGAATTATTAATTTAATTATTTAGGATTTTTATGTTGGATCTTGTGTGCAAGTTTATTTTATTACATGCGTTGATGTTCCTATAGTAATTTAATAATTATTTTGGCCTGATCAACTAGATTAATTATTTAATTACTTACTGTTATTCTATGAACTACAATCCGTAATTGTTGTAGGAATTGGATTAAGTAACAAATAGAGATAATTCCCTCTAGGTGTAATAAAATCTAGGTTGTATGATACCTATATTTTGTAGCCTAGTAATCCTATGTTTAGAGTTT
Source organism: Pogostemon cablin (assembly GCA_023678885.1). Lineage (NCBI taxonomy): Eukaryota > Viridiplantae > Streptophyta > Magnoliopsida > Lamiales > Lamiaceae > Pogostemon > Pogostemon cablin. Next base: position 3,572,021 of record CM042987.1, read on the forward strand.
TAATGCGTTTATGAGTTTGAATCCATAGGGTCACTCATAGATAGTTCAATTTAGAGGTCGTACCCTAATTGATGAACATAAGAACATTCAGGTTGATTGGTTGTACCGTCAATCTAGGGATTTGAGTTTGCGCACTAAGCTAGATGTTTAATTCTTGTAGTTAATTAATTTAGTAAACGGGAGGGGATCGACATCCTAAACTAGGCTTTAATCACTTGGTTAATTTTATAATTAATTTTTATCTGCTTTGTCACTTAAGAATTGAATTAATTTTACTTTTGTTATTTGCAATTTATCACAATTAAAATCCCCCTTTTATTTATTTTGTATGTTAGACACATTTTAATTTAATTAGAATTCATAATACTCTCTTGGGTTCGACCCTACTTGCTACTATACTACGTAATAGTGTGAGTTGGATTTATATTTATTTTGGTACGCCTGCGACAACATATCAATATGTCTTCTTTTATTTATAGTCTCTTGGTGCAAGATGAGAATCACTCATGGCTAGTTGGCCAACTTGATTCAAGGGCGAGTTGAATGGCAGGCCTAAAGATTGAGTTATCTTGAGGGTATTCATGGCATTGCATGTATTTTCAGGGCAATTTAGATGTATTACAAAAGATATGGCAAAAAAGATGGTGACTTTCCCATATAGGACAAATTGTGGTATTTCCCTTTAATTATCCTAATGTGACCTTTGAAGTTGCTTGTAGTCACTTTGTTTCAAACATTGAATCTTCTAGTCCCTTTCAATTATGTATCATATTATCATCTCTAAAATATTTTAGATTCCCATCATGAGGCTAACCCTTAGTGGGAAAAAGGAAGGAAAAAAAAACTGTTCTCTTAGAATTTGCTGACAGTACCCTTGACATTTGGTCTTTTCGATTTCAAAACGTAACAGAATTTTTTGAAATGAAAATGAAGTCCTGTTCCTACACACAACAAATAGCTTGGTGCCATTATATATTGAAGTAAATTGAATTCATTTTGATAGCAATGTGGTCTTCTTTCTATGTCAGATTGTAACTGGTGAAGCCATTCCATATGGCCCATCCGACAGTAATTTCTTTTTCTCTCTGGGCCCTTCCTTTTGCTCAGCGCTACATCTACAATGCTCATCCTGACAAATATATTCAACTCAAGCAGTCAGGTTTTGAGTGTCTTAGACATCTGAGGATTGTTGTTGTCGCAAAGTTGTTCTACAGGAATAAGATTAAGAAATGTGAGCTTGTATGACACGAGTGTAATTGCCTTCTGCAGGTAACTTATGATTGTAGCCCTTATTGATTTCAGCTTCATCAGAGTGCTCATTTATCTGATCAACATTTGCAGGAAAACATCTTGTGCTGCTCTCAGGAATCGGATCCACACACTATATTCTTAGAGCTATCCGTTTACTATTTGATGGAACTCCTCAGTTGCACTTTGCTAATTTTCTTCACATGATCACCACCTTGGCTGAATCAGGTGCAAGGGAGGAGCAAACAGAACTTTTCATCATGAATACCCAGAAGGTGCCAAAACTCCCTTCTGAGGAATCTGGATGGTCTCTTGAATCGCCATCGGTAGGGATTGACGATGCTATGCTGCTCTTAAATTGTCATTCTTTAGAAGCTGAGACATCAAACTCTAGGCCATTCAAGCGGAAGCCTGGCATTAGCTCAAGCTGGCCTCCTGTTGATTGGAAAACTGCACCTGGATTCCCTCCTGCCCGTTCATCTGGGTCAAAAGAACCCAGAGAGGCAGTATCTGAAAAGTTGATAGGTGCCCATGGCTTCGTCTGTGAAGAAACTTGCTAGTACCAGAACAACGTGCTTTGGCTGAACACAACTTGGATTCATCTTGCATCTAGGAAGATGCGGTTCTAGTTAGTGGTAAGTTAATCAGCTTCATATATCTTGTATTCTTTATATTATTAAGGTTTTCTTGTTTTCTACAGATGTAATACGTACACAACTCAATAATTATTTATAAAGAAACTTTCCTTGCATTTAATTTTTTTTTTTTAAACAAAATTAGAAAGGCAGGAACTTGTATGATCCTGACTCCGTTTATACTTATGTATAATGGGAGTTTACCCCTCTGTATAATGAACTGTTGATCTATAGAGTAAACTGCAATATTATTCTTGTGCATGACAAATTATAACTTTCTTGAAAAGATTATTATTCGGCATTTTAAGGAGTATTACTTCTCAGAAGAGGATATCTATATTCAGTTGCATGAAAGCATCTTATTAAATGTGATTTCTTTAGACTCTTTGCTCTGACCTCTAATCACAAACATGGATTAAAAACTAAAGACAATATTTATGCAAGTAATTTCAGCATCGAAACTAAAGGCATGTATTTTCGGCAAATATAATAAAGAGAAAACATGATTGCTAAATAATAATGTGTAAAATGCATTTCTCCTCAGAAGAGCTCAGAATCATCCAAGTAAAAGAGAATAAAAGTTTGGATATTCAATACATTTAAAACCTAATTCATGTAATCTTGAGTGGGAGTGAATAGGCTACCTCACAAAAGGCTAATTGTACAGTCAAAATTTAAACACTATCAAACTTCTAAATTGACTCCCAGCTATCATTTACATTACATGTTCAAATGGAAAAGACTAAAAAAAATTGAATCTCCGCTCGCCAACTAAAACCAAACACGTGCTCGCTTTCACACAATCTTTCTTTCAGAGCACTTTCTACTACTGTGCTTTCGGTTTTTGAATCTTCACGTAGGGGAAAAAACCCAAAAAATGCCTTACCTTTGGATCCCAACCTCGTTGTTGAGCACGACAGTGCATCAGGAACGTATTGGCGTAGTACGAGTTGAAACCCATTAAAACATGCCACAAGGCATGACCTTGTGGATTAAAGTGCCAGACCGAGATGTGCTCACATAACAGACGATCAACTAACCAGCAGAGAGTAGCAAGCACAAGAGTGGCCACGTAATACTTAGCAAGCCTCTTAGCTGATTTGTCCACCGTGTGGATATAGTACTTGTACATCCTAGGAATGCAAAGTAGACAGAGGAGGGCGTAGTGCACCTTAAAACCAATGTCAAAGTGAAGTTGTGAATGAGCTATTGCAAACACTGCACCATAGAGGAACAAAAATGTGGGCATTGTACTTCGGTAATGCCAATCGGGAGAGTAGAGGATGTAGATATAGAGGAGCATTTCCCACACCATAGGTGTTTCATCCCCTTGCTGTTGCCTGAAAACATCCAAAGAGAACCCCAGAACAAAGTTTATATCAAAATTCCACAGATATTTCAAACTGAAGCCAGCTTAAACCAATGGTTTCATCCAAGGTAGAAACAGTTTCACTTTCATAAATATGTTTACTAGACTGATGCCATTTTGTCACAACGCAAGCAAGCGGAATTTTTTTAATAATATTAGATAATTTAACATCAAAGCAAACCAAACTCAACCAACTTCAAGCAGGGTAACTAGAGCTCGTAAAAACAATTTAAATCCACTTTATCACTCAAACAAAAGACATGCAACATCCCAAGGCTTCTGCTCTTCCTTCATAATGTTTCAGCTTCTTTAAGGATAAAAGCTTAAATTTCTTTAACAATTTTCCTGGTTTAAAACATGTACACCTCTATTACTGCGTAAAAATGCAAGTATATGTGCAAAATAATTATTCCAAATTTTTTTACCCATAAGAAACCAGATTCACTGGGAAAACAAAAAAGCAGATGCACTAAAACAACTCTATTACAGTCCCAAACAGAAACCTCAAATAAGCAGAAAGTAAAAGACATAATATAAAGACTTACAGCCGCTGTAATGTGGCATGATAGAGCCCACTGCCAATGGCAAGTATCATATTTGATATGTGAAGAACACTAAACCTTTTCTCAAAACGCTGTCTCAGCGAATTAAAAAGACCAATGAGTGCTAAAATAATACATGGAATATTAGATATGGTGTTGAAGAACTCAGCTATATAGGAAGAGTGGATATAATTTGCCTCACACCACTCGTGTGTTGAAGTTACAGGTCCCCAAAAACTTGACTGTCCATCTGCCATTTTTCAGTAGTTAATCTTGTGCTTGATTGGCTTTATAAGATCGTCCTGGGATACAAAAATTCCCAAATCCTACAGACAAATTTTAAACATGACCTTTGTTAAAGTAAACATACTGGTTTGTAAACAATAAAAGAACTTGAAAATATTTAATAGTCTTGACGACCATAAATAGGCAAAGCAATTAATTGGATACTGAGTTAATTGTCAGAGTACATCATGGGGAAAATATGATTTGATAATACTGCAGTAAGACGTGAGGGTTTTTTTCCCTTCTAAAAGGGTAGCAGAGTCAAAGAACAGAGAACTCCGTAAGACCAGGTATTATGAACAAATATAACAAACTGATCCATGAAATTTAGAAAGCGTGCTCAATCTGCTTTCAGATAAAAAACATTGACTATAAATAGAGCCAAGCTAGTAAGATATAAAGCAGAGAAGCACCAACAAAATAGCAAGGCTACTTAATTCAAGTTGACAAGTTCATGCACGTAGGCAGTTGTATTGGTGCAAGACCCTCTATGGAGTCTCAACTCTCAAGCTATAAGACATCAAAATAAACAACTCAGACCTTCAGCATCACCTTAAATTGCAGCGGCATTGCAGCAAAAAATGTAGAAGTACTTCCGGCACTGGATTTACCCCATCATGCAATTTTGAAATATGCATTTTTAACCACATGATTTAATTTGATATACTCACTTTTAAACAGGTGCTGGTAAGGCGAGGTAGGATAACCACAACTATATGATGCAAGTTTTTTACATTGCCTGTTCTCCTAGAAAAATCCCATTTCGTTTGATAATTTACATCAACAGACCAACCAATGAGTTGTGAACACATGCAAGTAAATAATCATATTATAAATAGGAGAGAGAGAAAAAAATCTAGTTAAGACATAAATCCAAGTTCTTAAACAGAAACTTAAAAATCATTCCACCAGTTTTCCGAACCATTGCGATGACCACTTAATGTTTGACTTGAGGGCAAAGTGAAAATTAGTTCTTTTTTCTAGATATATAGCATTCAACTGAATCACTATAAATATAGAGGAGCACCCCTCAGGAGAACTTTAAAAAGATATTCCAACTAACTATAGAAAGGTTAACGTATACACATGGATTTCTAGATGGTGGGAAAAATTACTCTAATCAACAGGCATAGGAACTCTAGATCGCAAAAAGTGTCACTACAATATACAAGAACAAAGAAAATCATTGAAGCTACTTTGGACAAATCTCAACATTCTTCAACATCTAAAAATGGCTAAACAATTGTCTCTGCCTTAATCACTAAAGTGGAACAGATTTAGACAAGAGCTTGCATGTGAGACCATCCATCAATACTTATACAACATTGCGTGAAATTTTGGACAGTAATCAACATATATACACTATCACATTCCACACCCATTAATCCATTAAAAAAAAACGAAAGATTTTAATTCGTAATCATGCATCAAGAAACAGAATTAGTGAACGAATTATAAATAGAAAACTCAACCAAATCAAGTTCCATATACTTCCAAACCCCAGCCCCAGCACCACCCCCAAAAACGAATCAGCAAACAGCAAAAGCTAAACAAATAGGCAATCAAACACCAATGGATATCATTTTACCACACAAATTCCCAAACGAATCCCTCGCATCCAACAATCATAATAAACTTCCCCAATCATTCAACCACCGGCATCGCCTGTTTCCGCAATAGTACACACAACAACAACACGCACGCAAAACCATGAATCCACAAAAACGTACTCACCTCAGAAACTCAGATCTGAGGGCGCGCGTCACTTACCCAGAAAAAGCCCTCCGGATTTCAGCAGAAAATTAAAGATATCAGCGATGTGTATGCGTGTATAGAAATGTTGTAGGGAATGGGAAGAACATGCCGGATTTCTTTCCCCTTTTCTGTTTGGAAATCGGCAAAATTTTAATCGAAACTCTGAAATTGGGATTTTTGTATTTTATTTATATGGAATTCTACTTTTAATACGGGTGGGGAAAAAAGTAGGGAAATTCGTTTCAAAAGGGTTCTAAATCTTCCGCACGCGCTACCGACACGTGACTACGACACTATGCCGTGTTTGGCGGTTTGCAATTGCTACAGAACAGTTATTTGTCTTAACACTATGCCGTGTTTGGCGGTTTGCAATTGCTACAGAACAGTTATTTGTCTTAAATTATTAAATCAGTGTTTAAAGTACTTTAAACCAAATTTAATTTATGAGTCCAACTGCGTGCACCGTTCACTTGGACGATTTTAACCGTTAGATTCATTTTTAATTTAATTTCAACTATTAAATAAATTAATATAATTAAATTTATTTTTAAAAAAACCACCCACTACATCTATTTTAGCCTATTTAACATGGGATGCACCGGTGCACCGAGAATAACCCTTAATTTATTCATGCACATATAGGAGTATTATTTATAAATTAAATTTTTTCAGTGAAAAATGTTTTGTGCTTCCAGTTACTATATGGGTTGGACTGAGAAAATTACCAAAAATTTCGAATATCACACCTATCACGATAAATATATGTAAATTTTTAAAATTAAGATATTTCGGTATAAGTCTATATATATATATATATATATATATATATATATATATCTTATTAAAATAATCATAATATTAATCCTTTAATTTAGAGTGATTTTGAACTGAATTCAATGTTTAGGGATAAAATATTTTTTGCCCCATAAGTTTGGCCATGTACAATTTTTGCCTCAAAAAAGATAACATTTGGGCATTTATCCCACTTGTAACAACAAAATTTGTATTTATAATAAAATAAACACAAGAGAAATTACAATGAAAATCCAAGATGGATTGAACTTGAGAATTTAAGTAAACAGTTTCTAGCTACCCTCTGATTCCTCTCTTGAGTTGACTTCTTTGACTTTATCAACTTTCTGAGCCGGATTTTCGGATGAAGCTTGTCCGTGCTCGGGGTTGACTTGATGCTTTAAAATGTTTATCCGGAGGCGTCGAGCATTTGTTTGGATCAAACGTTGACTTGAAGATTTGTCGTGAAGAACGCCGTTCAATTTGGTAGAACGTTGACTTCACGGAGACTGTTGGATGAATTTGATATGAAGAACGCCGGATCAGAGGGGCTTAGCACCTTGATCTCTGATCGGAGGCGGATGGCTGAAAGAACGCCGGATCGGGGGGATTGAGAACCTTGATCTCTGATTGGGATCGGGGGGATTGAGAACCTTGATCTCTGATTGGAGGCGGTTGGCTGGAAGAACGCCGGATCTGAGGGGTTTGACACCTTGATCTCTGATCGCAGACCGTTCTTGACTTGAAGACACTTGAAGATCTTAAGTCTTGACTTAAAGATGCTTGAAGATCTTAAGGGAGCACTGCTCGTATTCTTGATCTCTTCATAAGCGCGTCTTCAGATGTTTTGGTGTGTCTGGAATGAGGACTGAAGGCCCTTATTTATATGTAGAGAAAATAACCACTTGAGAGATATTTTCTCCTTTAAAAGATATGTTGGGCTTTTTTCCTTTAATTAAGCCTGCTGGACTGGATAAGGCTTAATTATCAATTATTTACTCATTTATTTTATAAATTAATTTATTTAAATTCCTTAATAAATAAATAATTAATTGATAATTATTGCATTAATTTGCCACATATTTTATTTAATAGGCAATAAAATTCAGGTGCCTACAAATGCCCCCTCGCACTTTGTTCACGGACGTCTTTGTGTTGAAGTGAACAAATTGCGACACTCCATTATTGATCAACATGACTGAATTTTATTGCTTGTCTCAGCAACTTGATACGAATAACCTGAATTATGACTGAACTTAGTGAAGTGCTAAGCGGCTACGTACCTCTTCACAGAGAATCAAGTTATAACGTAGTTCAAAAGGACATGATTTGGTTTAAATAGGGGGTGCCGTACACAGTTTATACTCGTGCGGGTCAGGAGTAACATGCAGTTTATGCTCGTGCGTTAAAGAGCTTTGAACTTGAATTTGCTGACAATTTATACTCGTGTCAATGAGTCTTCAATTTGATTTGTAGACAGTTTATACTCTTCTCAAGGAGTCTTGAACTTGATTGTAGACAGTTTATACTCTTCTCAAGGAGTCTTGAACAATAGAGAGTTTCGTCTCTTCTCAAGGAGATTTGATTTGAGTTAAACAGTTTAAGCTCGTATCAAGGAGCATAACATATAGAGAGTTTCGTCTCTTCTCAAGGAGATTTGATTTGAGTTAGATAGTTTAAGCTCGTATCAAGGAGCATAACATATGGAGAGTTTTGTCTCTTCTCAAGGAGATTTGATTTGAGTTAGATAGTTTAGGCTCGTATCAAAGGAGCATGATTTTGAGACTTTTAGATAGTTTAAACTCGTATCAAGGAGTATTGTGTGGATATTTTTAGCTCGTGTCGAGGAGCGTAATATGTAGATAGTTTTAGCTCATATCAAGGAGCATGATGTAGACAATTTTCGCTCGTGTCAGGGAGCTTTGACTTGGGAGATTTTAGATAGTTTAAGCTCGTATCAAGGAGCGTAATGCAGACAGTTTTCGCTCATGTCAAGGAGATTTGACTTGAAAGATTTTAGATAGTTTAAGCTCGTATCAAGGAGCGTAATGCAGACATTTTTAGCTCATGTCAAGGAGTCTTGAATTTGATTTGTGTTAGATAGTTTAGGCTCGTATCAAGGAGCATTGTGTATGGGGGATTTTAGATAGTTTTAGCTCATATCAAGGAGCGTAATGCAGACAGTTTTAGCTCGTGTCAAGGAGCATGATGTAGACAGTTTTTTTTGCTCGTGTCAGGGAGCGTGATGTAGACAGTTTTCGCTCGTGTCAGGGAGCATTGCTTGAGAAATTTTAGATAGTTTTAACTCGTATCAAGGAGTATAACATGTGGACAGTTTATGCTCGTGTCGAGGAGCATTGCTTGAGAAATTTTAGATAGTTTTAACTCGTATCAAGGAGTATAATATGTGGACAGTTTATGCTCGTGTCGAGGAGCATTGCTTGAGAAATTTTAGATAGTTTTAACTCGTATCAAGGAGTATAATATGTGGACAGTTTATGCTCGTGTCAAGGAACATTGCTTGAGAAATTTTAGATAGTTTTAACTCGTATCAAGGAGTATAATATGTGGACAGTTTATGCTCGTGTCAAGGAGCATTGACTTTGTTAATAGTTCATTGCCCTCAATCATCGGGTGCATTACTTTCTCTTACTTTAACTTCATTTCTTTGAATCTTTATTGACACCGGCTTCTTTGAATGTGATTCCTCATCGAGAGGTTCATCAAGTGAAATGTCTTCAAATTCATAAGAGTTGTTGCTTGGCAATTCGAAATGACTTGATGTCATACTTAACTCCATATCATGAGCTCTTGTAGCTAGTTCTTCAAAAGTCTTTGGTTGAATCCCTTGAAGGATGTATCGCAGACTCCATTGCATCCATTGAATGCAAATATTGATGGCAGAGACTTCAGACAATTGATCTTTGCAATTCAAGCTTAGATTTCTCCATCGATTAATATAATCGAGTGCTGGCTCTTCTTTCCACTGGCAAGTGTTCGTCAATTCGATCATACTAACAGTCCTTCGAGTGCTGTAGAAGCGATTGAGAAACTCATTTTCCATTTACCCCCAGTTGTCGATGGAGTTAGCTTCCAAGTCGATATACCAATCAAAAGCATTTCCTTTCAGCGAGCGGACAAATTGTTTGAGCATGTGATCATCAAAGGTTCCAGCATCATTGCATGTCTCGACAAAGTGCGCTATGTGTTGTCTTGGGTTGCCTTTACCATCGAATTGTTGAAATTTAGGAGACTGGTAGTTAACTGGCATCTTCAAGTTGTCAATTCTCTTCGTATATGGCTTATTGTAAGCAACAGAAGATTTGGAGCTCCCTTTAAACTTGTCTTTTATCGTCTCTAGTACGATATTCTTCAGTTGATTCATAGAGAGCATTCCGTCAGCTGAAATTTGTATCACTTCCTCAACTGGATTTATTTCATATGGATGGTGATTCGCGGAGTCCTCCTCCTCGTCTTCATCCTCAACTCGTTTCTCATTTACATGACTTGTCTGTGCTATCTCCATCTTTTTCATCAGTTTGGATATCAACAGACCTTGTTCTTGGCTCTGTTTGGTGAGTGCAGCAACAGATTGAGTCAAGCTTGCCAGTTGTTCTTCGACAGACGAAGCATTTGTTGCCATGGCGCAGGCTATGAATGAGTCATACGCCAAACTTTCTATGGATCGAGGAGTTGGGCAGATAGAGTCCTCTTCACCATCTTTGATGTCGTGCATTGGCTTATCGAGAACAGTCCCCACTACGTGGTTTGTCTCTAAGGAGACTTCAGACATACTCCTTATAACTACTTCAACATCTTTAGTTTGCAACTCTGAAGGTTTTGAGGCAGTAGACCTTCGTATCGCAATCCTGAGTGGAGTTGTTCTTTGAATCTTTTCAGTCTGCAGCTCTGAAGGCTTCAAGGTAGAAGATCTTCTTATGGCAATCCTGAGAGGAGCCATACTTTGTACTTTCAAACTTTCGAAGAGAGGAGATGAGAGGTAGAAACTGTCCCACTGGGCGTGCCAAAATTTGTAACAACAAAATTTGTATTTATAATAAAATAAACACAAGAGAAATTACAATGAAAATCCAAGATGGATTGAACTTGAGAATTTAAGTAAACAGTTTCTAGCTACCCTCTGATTCCTCTCTTGAGTTGACTTCTTTGACTTTATCAACTTTCTGAGCCGGATTTTCGGATGAAGCTTGTCCGTGCTCGGGGTTGACTTGATGCTTTAAAATGTTTATCCGGAGGCGTCGAGCCTTTGTTCGGATCAAACGTTGACTTGAAGATTTGTCGTGAAGAACGCCGTTCAATTTGGTAGAACGTTGACTTCACGGAGACTGTTGGATGAATTTGATATGAAGAACGCCGGATCGGAGTGGCTTAGCACCTTGATCTCTGATCGGAGGTGGATGGCTGAAAGAACGCCGGATCGGGGGGATTGAGAACCTTGATCTCTGATTGGGATCGGGGGGATTGAGAACCTTGATCTCTGATTGGAGGCGGTTGGCTGGAAGAACGCCGGATCTGAGGGGCTTGACACCTTGATCTCTGATCGCAGACCGTTCTTGACTTGAAGACACTTGAAGATCTTAAGTCTTGACATAAAGATGCTTGAAGATCTTAAGGGAGCACTGCTCGTATTCTTGATCTCTTCAGAAGCGCGTCTTCAGATGTTTTGGTGTGTCTGGAATGAGGACTGAAGGCCCTTATTTATATGTAGAGAAAATAACCACTTGAGAGATATTTTCTCCTTTAAAAGATATGTTGGGCTTTTTTCCTTTAATTAAGCCTGCTGGACTGGATAAGGCTTAATTATCAATTATTTACTCATTTATTTTAGAAATTAATTTATTTAAATTCCTTAATAAATAAATAATTAATTGATAATTATTGCATTAATTTGTCACATATTTTATTTAATAGGCAATAAAATTCAGGTGCCTACACCACTATCTTCATAATTGTGCCAATGTTGCCCCATTTTCGCCCGAATTTTATATTTTCGCCAAAATCGATCACGTGCATGTCACGTGATTATCGGATTTGACATTTTCCGATGGGATAAAATATATTTTTTCCCAGTAAGTTTGATCATGTACAATTTATGCCCCAAAAAAGATAATATTTGAGTATGTCCCAATATCTTTATAGTTGCGACAATGCAGCCCCATTTTTCTCGGAATTTGACGTTTTCACTATAATCGATCACGTCCATTGTCACGACCCACTTTTCATAACTTATAATTCTTATAAATATCATCATAAAATTTGCACATTATTTTTTTTTCTCACATAATATATATTATCCAAACGACCACACCAGTTCAACATACACAACTGGTTTCTGACACCACATCAATCCACACAAACAGGTGATAATATTTTTTTTATTACATAATAAAATATCAGCGGAAATAAAATAAACACACGGTCTAGCCCAACAGGTCGTCATCTATGTACATCTTGCTCAAACCCTGTAGGAGCTCCACAGCTTGCATAGTACATCACATACTCAAATATCATCAGGCTCACCTACAATGCATAAACTAGTGAGACAAAAATCTCAGTAAGTAGAAATCATGCATGCCAATGCATGAAAATGCATTTATTTCCTAATCTACTAATTTGTCTCTTTTATTTAGAAAATTGTTCACGTTGCGGGATCCCCACGACACACTTATGATATGCACCCCAAATGAGCTCAATGGGGATGATTTTTCCGAACCCCGAAAATAGTGACGAGAACGATTTTTCCGAACTCTGACAAAGTGGTGGGGACGTTTTTTCCGAACCCCTGACAAAAATGTCGGGAACGATTTTTCCGAACCCTGACAGAGATGCATATATAGTGGCCGCACACACCATTAGTATCTTATTAATTTTTTTAGAGAAAATACTTTTCATGATATGCATGGTATGCAACAAGTGCAATTAAATATACATCATAAATCATTTATAACATCAATATCACCATTTAATAAAATAACAACTTAATTTAATTCACACAAATCCACATCACCTTGGATCACCCTGATCTCTTATAATAACAACTCCATCTTGGATCACACAGATCCTTATAACTAACATCTTCTCAAGTCATACGGATATATTTTTAATAGTTCCCAATGACACAGATATATATAATACAATAATATTATTTCAAATTACATAAATCCACAACTTGTATAATCAATTAATCCCAAATAATTTATAACAAAATAATTCATAACATAATTAAACTAATCACAAATAATTCACAACATAATTATCACATATTAATCACAAATAATTTACACACAACATATTTATGCATTGTAGTTGGACTTCTACTTACTTCAACTCCGACAATTATAGACCCGTGAAGATCCGTAACTAATTCCTTCCTTCCCGCTCCGGCACGAACCCTTCCCTCTCTCTCAATTTTTTTTTTGATTGAATTTGGTGTGAGGTAATCACCTCCTCAACACCATACACATATATATAGGTAGATGGTGGGGAGCGAAAGTTGGCCGACAACTTAAATTTTTTTTTTTTTTTTAATATTAAAAGGACGGCTGCCTTGCCAATTTTTTCAATTGTGGCTGCTAAGCCAAATCAATTCATCCAACTGCCCCTTTTTGACTTTTTCTCTCTTTTTTTTTAATATTATTATATATTATATTATTATTATAATAAAAAAATACGTGTGATACTTAATAATTAAGAAAAGTGTATTTATACACATAAAATAATTTACTCTTATATCCAAATTAATACACGTAAATATTTATGCACACATATATTCACATATTGTCACCATTATTATCACAGATGTCTCAAATAAAATGTAAAGATAAATAAAATTGAGAAACAATTACCACATAATACAAATTAAATTATATAAACACACTAGTAGTGAGAAACTTGGGTATTACATCCATGTCACGTGATTAACGGATTTGACATTTCCCGGCGAATTTTCTGATCTAGCGACACAGTGGCATCCACATTAACAATAATAATATTTTATTGGTAATTTAATTTTAAAAAATACTCTCAATATCGATGAACTCAGTTTTCATGTGCCCTCCATGTGCTTCCACCATCTACGCAAACTCAATCTTCTTGTCAATCAAGGATCCCCTGTATACCCTCTCACCACCATGGGCGGCAACTGTCGGATCTTCTCCTCCAAGGGCCTACCACCAACGAATGGATCATAGTATACATGGCCTCGATCTGTACCCTTCCACAGTGCGAGCAACAACATGATATTGGAGCCACGCAGAGGAGGATGGGGTCGTTGGCTTTTTTTAGCTCCGATTCAGTCCTTCGCATCCCACTAAGAACGAATAATTCATTATCAGTCTCGCGATTCTAATTGTGATTTGGAGATCAATATCAAGTGCACGCTTCCCCACGTGGTAGACCATGTTGCCGGCGACACTGCTTTCCATTAGGAAAACCTTAGGTTTTAGTCCACTGAACTTCGTCCATGAGGTCGTCGTACGCCTCCAGAAGACGATTCTCCAATGCTAGATATTACTCGAGGGAAGCGATGAGGAAAGGAACGTGAGCAACCATACGGTTGCATGACTCATGGAAGAATATAGAGTGGTGACGCTCAAGAATTCGAATCCTCCATCGTGGAAGTAGATGGGGAGCTTGGTGACGTGAGTAGGGTGGCGCAAGCGGAAGATCCAATGGCTGCACCCATGGTGGTGAGAGGGTACACGATGGATCCTCTAATTAACAAAAAGAGGGAGTTTGCGAAGATGGTGGAAGTACGTGGAGGGCACGTGAGAATTAAGTACATTGATGGAGGGTATTTTTTTTAATTAAATTTTCAATAAAATATTATTATTGTTGTTATTGATGTGGATGCCACAGTGTCGCCAGGTCAGTAAATTCGTCGGAAAATACCAAATCCGATAATCACGTGACACGCATGTGATCGATTCTAATGAAAATGTCAAATTTTGGGAAAAATGGGACAATATTGGTGCAATTATAAAGATATTGGGACAAATGCCCAAATCTTATCTTTTTTGGGCAAAAATTATATATGACCAAACTTACGGGGCAAAAAACTATTTTTTTAGTATACGTCAAAAATACCATAAAATATTTTAATAAGAAATATATATATATATATATATATATATATATATTTCTTATTAAAATAATCATAATATTAATCCTTTAATTTAGAATGATTTTGAACTAACTCAATGTTTATAAATTAAATTTAGGATATAATTGTAATTATATATTTTTTATTTATCATAAACAACCATTTCTCATAGTTAATTTAGTCTTTTATAAGTATGATTTTATTATTGGTTTAAGACAATAGAAGTACTTTTATACTATGAATGAATCCTATCCTTTATTCATTGATTTATTTCGTATTTATATTAACCCAAATAACAACTTAACGATAAGATCGAACTTACGGTTTACTTTCTCTTAATTAGATATTTTTAGGAATGATGTTATTATATTTTATTAAATTAAATATAGGGATGGCTATTTGCACTCCCAAAATTATTAAATGAACTTCAATTACTAAATGTACCCAACTGAAATTAAAAGTAATCTATTTAAATTACTTAATATACCCCAAATAAAGACAACTTTATCCTTTTTAACTATACCCAAATTTAAAAAAAAACTGAATCTAATTAATCACAAAATAAAAATAAAAAAGTAGTACGTTGCTGAGTTTTAAGAAAGAAAAGGAACGAATGGCGTTGTCTTCTTCCTTGCCACGACTGTTCAGATTTGAAAGAAGAGGGAAAAACGTCCATACCTTCTATTCACGTCAAGAAGAAATACGAATTCTAGAGTTTGGGTTGTTTTCAAAATTTGGAAATTAAGCATGGGTAATTTGAATTTGTATTTCTGTTGTGTGTGGTTGTACTTATCTTGCAATTTTGGATTGAATTTTCCATGAATTAGAAGCAATTAGAGAGGTTTTTGAGCAGTAGGTATGTGAATTCCAAAATTCGCTGCACCGTATTATGTTCGACTGTTGCCGTCGAACACCGTAGGCTGTTCGGTTGCTGCTACTGAATGCCCTGTTTCTGTTTTTTTTTACATGTTTGTTGCTTTTTGCTGAGGAACAACATTTGAATACCTACTTTCAGTTGCATTTGAATTATACCCGTCAAAATCATGATCCATGATACAGCAGGAAATTTATGTATTGGCTCTGACTACTGTTCATATTAAAAAATCACATCCTAATAAAAAGACATCCATTATCCATGAGATTGGATTTAAACCAGGAATTTTTTTGAGACTTTCAAATCCACCTCAAGGGGAGACGATGCGTCACATCCTAAGTTCATCGAAATGATGGCAAGGGGCAATTTTTAGTAGCGCGCGAACAAATGGATTAGCGGGATTATGGTGAAGAAATACGTTGATGCAGAAGGGTTTAGGATTGATCGTTGTTTAGTGATTATAACTTTGAGGATCCATTTAGAAATCTTAATGGGGTGCATTTAGAAATTTAATTATAATTAATCTTATTTTATTATTTATAAAAGGGTGTTTACGTCTTCTCACATTATCATATTTTAATTATATAAATTATTGAGGTTCATCTAACAATTTTAGGGGTGCAAACAGCCGCTTTCTTAAATATATTCACTTATTACCTTTCATATACTCCATATTACAAATTATTCATAAAATAAATTATTTTTAACTAAAAATAACTTTTTTTAATTAATATTTTTATTACTTTTTAACAGTAAGTACAAAACTCACACAAAGTATCTTACCTAGAAATATCTTACACCGGATCCCTCTAAATAGCAAGACTTATGTTTTTATTAGAACACTCAATATGGTTTAGACTTATTATTTATTTATTTTTATTTTTATGAGCAATGAGATGATATCAGCCGCATTGATTCGTATGAGTGGGTTACAACAATATTACGTTTATTTATTTATTTATTTATTTTTGAAAGCAACAATATTGCATGGTTGCAAAATTGTGATTTGTCATATTGTAGTTCAATATGCTTAATTGAATCCATAAATGGAATATTTAAAAGCATTAAAGTGATTATGATTGTAAACGAATTAGAATATTTTAATTTTATACTTCCGTCTCAAAGATATTGACATATTTTTCATTTTGGGTTATTCAACATAAATTGACATATTTTCTTTTAAAAACATAGGATCCACACAAAAACTATTTATTTATTTAGATGACCCACACACACATCACACTCCCTATTAATACAACTATCTATTACACATTAAATATTATTTCTCTCACTTCACTCCATTTTACATTAAATTATTATACTCCTTAATTTCCGTGAAAAAAAAGTCAATGTTATGGAACGGAGGATGTACATTTTTATATACTCTTTAAAACAAGTATTATGTTCTTTAACATTTTAAGCACCGAAATACATAACAAATATTATATTTTTTAACATTTTGTGCACGGGAATACACAACAACCCAACTCCTTTCTTTATAATTGTAAATTTGTAACATTTTCCCAATAACTCACGAATTTATATGATAAAAAAGTACTACCTCATTTTGCACATCTGGAGTTCCATATTATTTGGATTCGTGGATACATTTTACATCTCGATTTGATCCATCAAATATTTGTATTGCTTTGCCTTTAAATTCATGTAACTTTCTTTAGACAAAGTGTGGATTCCAAGCTTAATGTACAAGAAAGTTATCATAACCATCGTGCCTAATTAAAATTAATTAATGTAGTAATATTCTAATGAGTCGATAGGTGTGTTAATCCTCATCTAAACAGGGGATGACGAAACCGTTGACAGCTAAGTCAACCAAGGCTATATGAAATGTGGAAGCCAAACTTTCCTGTTTGGTTCTTACGTCGTCTTCTCCGCTGCACTCCACTCACCAGGCTTTCTCTCTCTACAATCACATAGCAGTAGAATCCTCTGTCTCCCTCTCCGATGGGCGATGAGAGAGGAGGCGCAAAACTGCCGGCGCCAGGGAAGCGGAACATCCTCATCACCAGCGCCTTGCCTTACGTCAACAACGTTCCTCACCTCGGAAACATCATCGGATGTACAATTTCTCTCTCTATCATTCTCTCTCTGCTTCCATTCCATTCGATTCGATTAATTAGGACTTGCTTGGGACGAAATAGGTGTGCTTAGCGCAGATGTATACGCTAGGTATTGTCGGATGAGGGGATATAATGTCATTTACATATGTGGTACCGATGAGTATGGCACTGCAATTGAGACCAAAGCTATGGAGGAAGGATCTTCTCCTAAAGAAATTTGTGACAAGTAAGTAATTTGAATAAATAAATTAATTGTGAGATTAATCTGAGTATTTAGTAAATTTTGTTTCTGATCACTAGGTATCACGCTATTCACAAAGAGGTATACGAGTGGTTCGACATAAGCTTCGATGAGTTTGGTCGGACCTCCACTCCACAGCACTCCCAAATCTGTCAACACATTTTCACCAAATTGTTGGAGAATAATTGGCTCTCTGAAAATGTCATGCAACAGGTTCGATTCAACCATATTCTCTCTCTCTATTTGCTTTGCCAACTTAAAATTTGTATTTCAACTTCTCTTTCATCATGCAGCTGTATTGCGATACATGTAAGAGATTCTTAGCAGATAGGCTTGTACAAGGTAAGTGTCCAACACCAGGGTGCAACTATGATTCTGCACGTGGAGACCAGTGTGAGAAGTGTGGTAAGCTCTTGAATCCCACTGAATTGGTCGAGCCCACATGCAAGGTATTCATGTATATGGTCATGATGATCATGGCTAAGGCTTATGTCGTAAATAAACTGTTTGATGGATGATCGATGATAAACAGGTCTGCCACAGCACTCCTCTTATTCGTGACACGAACCACATGTTTCTTGAGCTTCCTTTGCTGAAGGACAAGGTGGAGGAATACATAAACAGCATGTCTGTAGCTGGGGGGTGGTCTCAGAATGCTGTCCAAGCTACACATGCTTGGATTCGAGAAGGGCTCAAACCTCGGTGCATCACAAGGGATTTGAAATGGGGTGTTCCTGTTCCACTTGAAAAGTTTAAGGATAAGGTGAATTGAATTTGAACCAGAATATGATCATGGGCAAAAACTTGTGAACACAATCCTCCCCCTCCATATTCTATGATCATGTCATATCATCCATGTCCTGTAATCTTTTCTTGATTGTAGTGAATGATTTTCTTAAATTGATGTTTAGGTGTTCTATGTATGGTTTGATGCACCCATTGGATACATCTCGATTACTTCGTGCTACACCGAGGAATGGGAGAAGTGGTGGAAGAATCCGGACAATGTGGAGCTGTACCAATTCATGGGCAAGGATAATGTTCCTTTTCATACTGTAAGTCATCAACTTGACTGACTCCATCTTTTACGAAAGCATTCTGTCGTTGCATCATGCGATTCTCGCAGGTGATGTTCCCCTCGACTCTCATAGGGACGGGCGAAAACTGGACATTGATGAAAACCATCAGCGTTACAGAGTACTTGAACTATGAAACAGGTATACTAGTCATGGTATAGTGTATGATCAGATGATTTGATTGACTTGTGTAACAAAAAACTGTTTTCGTGGGGTGTGTAGGTAAGTTCTCGAAGACGAAGGGAGTAGGGATATTCGGAAACGATGCAAAGGACACGAATATACCTGTGGAGGTGTGGAGATACTACTTGCTTACGAATAGGCCGGAGGTAGGCTCTTCGTGCTTCTCTTTTTGCTTACGGAAGGTAGTCTTACTCACTTTCAATTTACAGTCGTCGGATACGTTGTTCACGTGGGATGACTTACAAACGAAGCTCAACACAGAGTTGCTGAACAATTTAGGAAACTTCATCAATCGAGTATTGAGTTTCATAGCAAAACCTCCAGGTTATTACAATTTTACTTGTCTGATATGACACGATCAAATTTGAGTTTGAAGTCCGGTGATTGAACGACGTGGTCGGGTATTAATTAGGTTTGGGATTCGGATCCCTAGTACCAGATGCTCACAATGCAGATGATCATCCACTTACAAAAGCATTGGGAGAGAAAGTTGGTGCTTATGTGGAGCAGTATATGGAGGCAATGGAGAAGGTACTTAAAACAACGCCACGTTGTACCTATCTTTCTCTTGAATAAACAAGAACTGAAAGACCAACTCGACCAACGTACGCAGGTGAAGCTAAAGCAAGGGTTGAAGATTGGTATGAGCATATCAGGGGAAGGCAATGCTTACTTGCAAGAAAGCCAGTTTTGGAAGCTGTACAAGGAAGATCCAGCTTCATGTTGTGTAGTGATGAAAACTGCTGTGGGATTAGTGTATCTTCTTGCATGCTTATTACAACCTTTTATGCCATCTTTCTCCATCCAGGTATTGACATATCCAAAAGGGAGATAGAGAGGATCAATTAATGAGCATGTTAAGACATTGTTGTTTTCATACCATGTAGGTGTTTAAGCAGCTTGATTTTGGCGGCGAAGGTGGTGTTGAGAAGGCTGGAATGCCATGGGAGATCATACCAGCTGGTCATAAGATTGGAGAACATTGTCCATTGTTCAGAGAATTGGTATAATTTGTTGCCTTTGACTTAATATAATAATACATAATGAGCCTAAAAAATTTACTAAAAAATGGGGATTTTACACCTTGATTGCACTTAAGTAAGGGGCCACTGAAGAGGGAAATGAGTTAGAATATTTCATGAAACTATAATTAAGACAATTCTCATACTTATTCATTGCTTATGATATTTTTGAACCCTGTTAACCAACTTAATAATTTAAATGGACCAAACACTCTTTTATTGTGAGTGTGAGTGTGAGTGTCTAAGTGTCTCTGTGTCTTAGTTTGTTTGTTGTGAATGATGTGTAGAAACATGAAGAAGTGGAGTTGTTGAGAAAGAGATATTCTGGAAGTCAAGCTGAGAGACTTTCTAAGGATAATGGTGAACTGCAAAAAATTGCTCAAAAACTTGGGCACACAAATATTTGAACTCTCTCTCTCTCTCTCTCATTATGTACTTTCTTGATAAAAATAAAAAATAAATGGCTGTATATGAAGCCTCTCTCTCTCTCTCATCATGTATTGCTTTGATAATAAATCTGTAGATGGAGTTTCTTTCTCCCTCTGTTTCAAGCAGTGTTAAATTATATTGGAATTGTATGAAAATTTGCATCTATTTATCTTATTGGATACTACTATTCTTATTGGGCTAGTTGGCTACTTATTTGAAAATTTTGCCACTATTTTTCTAATTGGGCTAATTTGCTATCGTTTTATTATGGGTTTATACTTTTCTTATTGGGCTAATTTTCTACCCTTTTCTTAACGGGTTTATACTGAATATAGTTGGTTTGTTTTCAATTTTTAAACCTAGATTAAGATTAGGGTTTCAAATTACATAAAATGGTGCACCTTAGGATTCATAAATTGTAATTGTACATTTTTTTTAAAAAATTTTTTAATTTAAATTTAAAGGTTAGAATTAATTATCTTAAAATCTAAATGATTTAAATTTGGGAGATGTATAGCACCACCCTTGAATTCGTTCCAACCGCAGAAACCCTTTATGATGAAAAATGTAGCGTTTTTTATTGGCTCGGTTCATTGCACCCGTCGCATTCAATCAACTGTTGCAAAAGAATATCTAAAATCTGAATATTTCTTGTTACGTTAGTTTCAAAAATAACTGACTGACCCCGCGTAACACGAGCGATGCGATTTCCTCAAATTCCATCAAGTTTTAACTAAAATCGTGCTTCATTATCCATTTATATATTCGCAACGACTTACGCAGTTGCTAATCGCCATAGAATAACAAACTGCTAAACCACCGAAAACCATTTGTAGAACCCTAGAAGCAGAATCACATTTTTCACATACGAAAACGCAGAAAATGGGGAGAAGGAAGTCAAACAAAGGAGCCACTGTAGAAAAAGATAATGGCGGAGAGAGGAAGCACAACGAGCTGATGAACACCCTCACTGACTTCACTAGTAAAGAGAACTGGGACGAATTCTTTACGATCAAACGGAATGATGATGCTTTCGAGTGGTATGCGGACTGGCCGAAGCTCGAACGCTTGGTTACTGATCAGCTTAAAGAAATACTGAACTCCGGTGAAGCGCAGACGGCGGAGAAGATGAGTATCTTGGTGCCTGGGTGCGGGAACTCGACGCTATCAGAGCATCTTTATGATACTGGGTTTGAGAATATAATGAATATCGATTTCTCGAAGGTGGTTATTAAAGATATGTTGCATAAGAATGTGCGAGCACGGAAGAATATGAAGTGGCGCGTCATGGACATGACTAAAATGGAGGTAACTCTTGAACGCATTTGCGTATTTATGCTTGCATCTGAGAAATTAAATTATGGTTATTGATAAAAGTTTTTGGAATTCAACGAAGAAATAAGCAGTTAATGTTCTTTACTGTGTATAATAATTATAGATATATTTCTGATCAAGAACTCTGTGTTTGTAACCTTTGTCGCTTTATAGTGCAAAGAGTGATTCCGATCTTGCTCAGTAGACGTGTATAGGTTTTTCCATATCTTGCGCTAAATGATGTAATTGACCTCTGATGGTATGCAGGCAGAAAAGACTCCAAGCAATTTAATCTCAATAACCCTCTTATTGCACCATTAATGATGAACAGAGAGGCGTGCTTTTAGTTCCTCTTCATTTTCCTCCATGTAGGACCTTAATGCAGCTAGGGTAACTGGAAAACTTTTAGGTTTATTGATGTAAAAGAGTCTACATGCTTGTTAATTTGGTGAAATATCTGAGACCATGTGCTACACTGCCATGGAACCAATCTTTTCATAGTAGGTACAAGTACATTCTTTAGATTACTATGGAAGACTCTAAGTGATTTTCTCGATCGTTATTGGCCCTTCAATAGTTTCTATTGCATTGTTTATGACCAGTTACCAAATAAACCAGTGTTGTGAATGCTGAAACGCAGAATGTAAATAAGACCTTAGGATACTGAACATGCAGAATATGTAAAGCACCTTGGGAAACATGCACTTGGGTGGATGGTTATAGTCAATGACACAATGTGCTGGAGGCATAGTGCATTAATATACAATGAATATTGCTTTTCTTATTATAATTCCTCTCTCTTGCTTACAAGCTTGCATGTGCTTAGCTAACTTGGAAATCATTCTTAATTTTATTTATATTTGGACTCCTTCCTCGTGTGCATCATTTTATTTATTTATTTATCATCAATTTTACTATTAATTAATTTATTTTTAAGTGTGAATATGGATTTTGTTTTTTCCTTCTACTCTCTCCAGTTTAAAAATGGGGAATTTGATTCCGTCCTTGATAAAGGAGGATTGGATGCTCTGATGGAGCCGAAGCTTGGCACGGAATCGGGATATCTCTATTTACTTGAGGTGTATGATAATAATATTTACAGTATACCAACTTTAAATCTTTTATTCATGATGAATCCACAAGCCCGACTCGTTTAAATATTCATTTGTGTTACTGTGTATTACTAGGTTAAAAGGATTTTAAAAGTAAGAGGAAAGTATATTTGTCTCACCTTAGCTGAAGCTCATGTCTTAGGTACTGTTCCTTTATATCTTATTGGTAAAATGTTTGAGCTCAGTGATTGTGATTTTTTTCTTGATTCTTTTATGCTGTAAGATTTAAACATTTCTATGCAGTTCTTAGAATTGATTCTCAACACTTGATTTTTTCACAGATCTATTTTTCCTCGTATTTCGGTTTGGATGGAAAATGAGTCTTTATGCTGTTGAAGCATATTCGAAAGACCTAAAACTGCAGACCTTTATGGTAGTTGCTGAGAAAGATAGTTCTACTGCTGTTTCTGATATACATTTATGCATGGATAAAGAAAAACCTGGTTCTCACGCTCATCAGGTAGAAACACTTAATATACTTTTTATATCTCTACTTCCCCTCTATTCATTAAATTTGATTGGTTTTGCGTAAAAATAGAAACATGCAACCATTTAGTCCCAGACAATCACTTTCTACTTGCTTTTCACTTGAGTCTATTTTACACTCTCATGCTTTCAAATTCTTTGTGTCTTTGCTAACTCAACTTGATTTTATTTTGGTTTACGTTTATCTCTGAAGAAATTCATTTACTCCCTACATTCTTTAGGCTAAGGATCTCCATGAAGCAATTGAAAGAGAAAACAAGATTCGATTGGAATACTCTGTAGGGTCTGATGTACAGTACTCACTTCAAGACCTACTTCTGGGAGCGAAAGGAAACCTTGTAGAGCTTGAACCAGGTCGTAGGGTAAGGGTTGTTTTAGGAGGACTTGAAGTATCCCGTTTCATCTATAACGGCATACTTCTTGATGCTAAAGAAGGTTCGGGACCAATAGTCTATCACTATGGTGTGTTCCTTGTTCCCCAGGTTGGTTTCTTTTCCCAAATCCTTCTTCTAATTGTGCTACACTTTGAGTCAATTATACTTAAATTGACTCAAGTACAAACCAAATGTTGGCACTGGATCCCAATTTTGGGGAAATACTGAAGGATATGACAAAAAGTTGAACGTTTTTCAAAATGATCCCTGGTGAGGCTTATTATATGTTATATATATATTTATATGCTGAAAAACCAGAGTTGCGTTGCATCAAAACAACCATCTATTTGTTCTTCCTGTCAACCAAATTTTTGATTCAGCTGTTGTCAACTTGGAGAACATGATGCCCATTTATACTTTGCCTATGCAATGGTATTACTAATGCCAAATAAATCTTATTTATCTGGATTCCATTCAATCCGTGTCTGTCTGTCTTTCCTTCATTCTATCTGCATGTTTTTTTCAGTTTCATTTTGGTGACTGATATATTTTAATTTCAGAATAGGGTTAGACTTAGGAACCTTCCTCTTCTGCTTCATTCAAACTAATTTGAAACTGTTCCTTTCCTGCTATAAATCATATCAATATATCTTATAAGTGTGTTTTTTGTATTTCAATTCTGCTGTTATGTAACTAAAGTTTACATTTCAGCAACGAGCTAGTGATTGGCTCTTCTCCACAGAAGAGGGGCAGTGGCTCATTACTGTAAGCGCCAGGGCTTCTAGATTGTTGATGGTAAATTTATCCCGTCTATTAAAAGTTTTGTTTATTTTCTTTATTATTGTTTCTTTATATCTTAATTCTTAATGACCTATTTTTTTGGACCCGTCTTAGATTCTACTGGATTCCAGTAACTCTAATATCTCCATGGAGTATATCCAGGTTAAAATTTTCACTTTATTTTCCATAGCTTATTCTCTAAGTATCAGAAACATCTAATACCTTTGTTCCCCTTATTTTAGATGGATCTTTCTTCCCTTGTCAAACAGTTGGCCCCAGGATGCTGTGATGACACAGTTCAAATTCCGTATGTTGTCTTATCTTTTTGTACTTTCCAGTTTCCATTAGTAGGATGTATTTGATTCAATGTGAAAAAAAGTGTTTGTGTAGTTGTAGGTTAGCTACTTTTGCTATGTACATAATGTGATAAGAAGTAACACTGGATTAGTTAAGTGCCACTTTTTCTTGTTCAAATAGTTCTTTCTTGGTACTTGCTAGAATTTATGAGATGGGGTCTTTTGCAGTTTTATGGCTGCAGGCGATGGAATTAAGGAACGAAATATTGTGCACCAGGTTGAAAAACTGCTCTCTCTCTCTCTCTCTCTATTTCTTGAGCTGTGAAAATTGTATTGATTCTTGTATGCATGGAGTAAGCTCTAAATGTAAGTATCTGAGTACTCTAATTATGGTGTTCTTGTATTCTGATTTATACTAATAATCTGTACTTCTGGAGTTATTTAGATACTGTTGCTTTGAAATTCCTAGATAACTATACTCTTAAATCTTAATATGCCTTGCATAGTTGGCATGAGTATCATTTTGTACTTCTTTTTTTTTTCTTTTAAATTATCTTTCGCTATTCTTATTTTTCTGAAATCCATTAGACTTTAGAATCATCAACAATATGCTATTGTCCTAATAGGTTGTGTGTGGTTCCAGGAATTCAATTATTTAAGATAATTTGGAGAAGGATTTTGATTGCCTCCGTATGAAGTGGGTTCCAACCCCACCAAAATCAATTAAAAAATCATGCATATTGAGAGCGTTGGATTATAATGAACTTGTTCAAACAGCTTCAATGGTTTTGTCAATATGGATTTCAAGTCCATCCTCCAAATCCTATGGTAACATAAATTACTTTTACCTCTGAAAGAAGCTTCTTTTCATTTTTAGCACCGGCCTATATAAATTTGCTTAAGAGCATGAATGTAATAAGTATCAATGAAAATACATATATATAGCTGATACATGCATATATAGTATCAATGAAAATAAGATAATCAAGGTTAGCTTAAGATATAATTGATCCCATGTGATTTCTAAGGCAGTTTCCTTTTAGTTGCAAACTTGCAATAAGCGTTTTTGTATAGATGTGAAGACATTTTTCTACAGTGCAAAAAAATCTATTATATAATGCAACATTTGCGACTGCTGATATTCTTTTTTTTTTTAAATATTTGTTAATAAAGGTTACATCTGAGTTGACTGGCCCAATTGTTGTTGAGGATGTGATCTATGAAGAGCTTAATGATGGGAATGAGGAACTTTCTGCTGGATGTAAATTTCGTCGCCTAACTTTTCAAAGAACTGAAAATTTGGTGCAGTCGGAAGCTCGTCTTGCTTCTGGTTAGTTTGCTTTTGAGGATATTATAAGTTAACTGCTTCTTGCAACTTATGATTTTGTGGCTGTAGTTTATTTTCCTCATTTTTTTAGCTTTATATTGCATATTATTATTACTTACTGCTCTACATTTTCGAAGGAAAGTTTGTCCCTCTGGTGTCTGGTATGTGCCTCATCCTTTTAGTGAGTGAGGCTCATAGTGAATTCACTTGACAGACTGACAAGTTTTATTTGGAGTTTGTGTTAATTGTAACTCAACTTTGCCTTGCATGCTTAATTTTCTTTTTGTTACTTTGGTCTTGGCCTTTTAGCAACCAAATAATATCCGTCATATACTGCCAGAAGTAGAACTGTAGAAGTAATTTTTTTAAATCTATGTTTAACTAGTATGTCATCATTTTGTTTGTGGCAGAACCAAGTGGTATGTCGGAAGTTGTTCACAACCACTTAGCCAGTCAGTACCACACCGGGATTATTTCTGGAATACTTTTGATTTCCTCACATTTGAAAGAATCTACTGCAAATGGAGACCTGGTAATCTATATCTACTCTGAAAGTAAATGAACTACAATACGTTGAAATTTCTAGAATATACGTATTAACTTTTTAATATTTTTCATTTGTTGTTGCATTTGGGGTTCTCACTTTTCATTCTTCACATTAATATCTGAATTTTAAAAATGAACATTCATTTCTTTGTGATAATATTTGTATTCGTTTGGGGAATGCTGTAGTGGTATACTTGTATTGCTAAATCTCTCTTAGAGATGTCCACTTTTACGGTGAACATGTGCAATGTCTCTTCATCTTATGGAAAGAAAAATTGAATTAAAGTTGTCTCTTCTCCCTTTTTCAGCTCAACACAGTGGTTATTGGTCTTGGGGCAGGATTACTCCCCATGTTCATGAAGAATTTCCTACCTTCGCTAAAGATTGAGGTCTAATGAAATTCTGATCTCTAAGCCAGTTTGTTTGTTTATTTGTCCTTATGCTAACTCTTTATTTGATAGGTTGTTGAATTAGATCCTGTGGTCTTGGACGCTGCTATAGGGTATTTTGGTTTTGTAGAAGATGAGCGCTTAATGGTAAGACTTGTCTGTTTTCAAGTAACGTAAATCAGATGCGAATATTTTGTAAATTTTTCTTTTCCTTTTCTTGTTCCTTTCAGGTACACATTACTGATGGAATTGAATTTGTCAAGGATAGGGCGGAACAGGCAGTTAATGGTCAGTCACTCGATCTAAAAACGAAGATGATTTTTTCCAACTATAAGTTACTGATTGGTTGCATTCTAACTTATGCAGATGGAAACAAAATTGACATTCTTGTAGTTGATGTGGACTCAGCAGACACAAGGTAGTGTGCACGCTAATCTATATCATCGTCATCTTAATTCTCCTCTTATAAGTTTTAATTTCATTTGCCATTGCGCAGTGCTGGTATAACCTGCCCTGCAGAAGCCTTTGTTGAGGAATCCTTTCTTTCAACTGTGCACAAGTCGCTCTCCGAGAAAGGCCTGCTCATCATTAATTTGGTGACTAGGTCCTCAAATGTGAAAGAAAATGTATATTCTAGAATAAAAAAGGTAATAAACGATGAGGTTTCCTGTATTTTATGCAAATATTTTTGTTGCATCACAACAAATTAAGTGCTGAAATGATTGTATTTACAGGTGTTCAAGAACATCTTCACCCTCCAGCTTGAGGAAGATATAAATGAAGTGGTGTTTGCATTAAAGAAGGAAACCATGAAGGCGGATGAACTTTTGGAAGCTCATGGCGAGGTCGAGGTTGTAAAAACATTGCTGGGAGAGGAGTGGAAACTGAAAGTGCGTGATTTCTCTCAGAAAATCAAACTGATGAGTGGAGCTGAGACCAGTGCTTGTTAGTACTTTAGTTGCTGCTTAATCACAATAATATGCACACATTGTATATGTCTCTTACCCCAGATTTTGTAAATCTACTCGTTTTTGCTCTTGTGCATATTCTATATTCCATTCTCTCTTTTAGGCCTGTTACTAGTTTGGGTTTTACGCTCATGCCTTTTATCTTTGCCTTATATATATTAATCCTCAAAGAATAGGTAGATACAAATATTATTATTATTATGATAACTATATATACACATTCTTTTTTGTTTAATTATTTATTTGTACCCCCCTCTGCAATAATCATGAGAGGACTCATCGAAGTAATGTTAGTTAGTTAATAAGGGGATATAAGCCTATAACTTATGACATATCGAGACATTGTGAAACTATGATAATTACTTATAAGTAGCAGTAACTAACACATTTAAAGAAAAAAAAATATGTATATAAATATGCATAGATATAATGGAGTATCGAGTATTACAAATTATATATAGACTGCATATTCAGAATTAAAAAAAAAAAAAAACGGTACTAGTTTAATTTTTTTGTTTTCTGTATAATAACTAATAAATGAAACCAGAAAGGAGCAACTTTTATTTAATTTGAAAAGAAAATACATCATTGAAAAATAATACATCCCAACATTAGAGGTCTCCATCACTCAACTAACCCTCACAATTTTTTTTATTTAAGATTGATAGAAGTAACTAGTTTAATTTTATCAATTTATGGGCACGCTGTGTAGCACCACGATGTCCATATTTAAGCCCGGCCCAAACGCAACAACAGCACCCCAGTCCAGGCCTTCCCCAGTGGAGCCCAGCCCATCCTTAACAGAAACTTTTCTCATCTCATCCAGCACGAACAGTACGCAAACGCTGAGCATGTTTCCGTATTCCTTCAACACGTGTCGCGATGCGCGCAATTTCAGGGGATCCAGACCTAATTTCCTCTCCACCTGATTCAGGATGCCGGCGCCGCCAGGGTGCACCGCCCAGAAGATTGAGTTCCAATCGGAGATGCCTAACGGCTCAAAAGCTTCTTTCAAGCTCTTCTCGACGTTGCTGGATATTAGGTCCGGTATATCTCTCCTTAGCCTAAAATAGAACCCAATCTCCTGCAGCCGTCCATAGATGGCCTCCCGAGAATCTGGAATAAGCGTCTGCACGGTTGACACCATCTCAAAAAGCGGCCGTTCCACTCCAACCACCGGATCGGAGCCGACAATCACCGCCGCTGCGCCGTCGCTGAATATCGCCTGACCTACCAGATTTTCCAATTCATTAGGGCTCGGACCTCGGAAAGCGACGATGCTGAACATCTCAGCGCAAACGGCTAGAACTCTGGCGCCGGCGTTGTTCTCGGCGAGATCTTTGGCGAGTCTAAGGACGGTGGCGCCGGCGAAGCATCCGTGCTCGTGTATCTTGAAGCATTTGACGGATGGGGAGAGGCCGATGAGGTTGATGAGCTGGTATTCGTCGCCGGGCATTTCAACGGCGACGGCGCTGCAGAAGATGAGGTGAGTGATTTTGGATATAGGCTGCCCCCATTCCTTGATAGCTTTCTGGGCGGCTTCATTGGCCAGTTTGGGGATCTCCACAGCCAGAATATCTTGCCTGGCGTCCAGAGATGGCAGTGTGAAGGAACTCATGTTGGGATTCTCCTTCAACAATTCTTCAGTCAGGTGCATTTGCCTTTTCTTAATCATTGATTTTTCACCTGTTCATCGTACCTCCATTTACTTAATTCATAATGCTCTTTTTATTTAGATTTAGATTAGATCTTTCTGTTTTTTTTTTAATGAAAATCTTAGTAAAATAACTCCAAGTTTATTCACAAAAATCAAATTCATTCTTATTGATCTCAGTTTAGAACTGAACTGAGTAAAAATATTGCCTTAATCTCAGTATAGAATTGAATTTTCCTGACAAAATTTGCTTCTTAATTTCGCCTTCCTAAACTGAATATATTTGCATGGGTTAAAACAAATGGGATTAATATTCCACTATGTTATTTATTCCATCTTAACACTCCCTCCATGGGTCCATCGTCAGTCGATCCATGGGCAAATTTGCTTTTTCATGCTAATTAAAGAGTACTCCCTTTGTCTCGTTTCAATACTTACGTTTATTTTTTACACGTTGATTAAGGAGTATAGTATTTTAATAAATAATAGGTGGAAAGATATAATATTTAATGTAAAGTGGGTAGGTGTATTAGTGTTGAATGTAGGTCTCATAGTGATATATTAATTGTTTTAGGTGGGTCTCATATACTAAAAAGGGAAACGTAAATATTGAAATGAGACGCCCAAAATAGAAATACGTAAACATTGAAATGAGACAGAGAGAGTATTATTATTATTAATTAAAGATTATTATTATTTTGTACGTGGATTAAAGAGTATTATTATTTTATGTGTGATGAGTAGTTGTATTAGTGGATGATGTGAGTTCAATGTTTTAATTGTATTAATGAGTCTCATATGTCTGAAAGGGAGAAATGGATAGATTAAGATAAATTAAGGATGGAGGATGGAGTATTTCATATCTTAACTATATACTGTTAAAATTATTACCTAATTAAAACCAAATGTCTAGGGTTTAATGGGCATGTTAGACAGTTAGAGTATACTGTTTTAATAAAAATAATACTATATTGAAATTCCGAGTAAAATTCGATGGTTGAATTCAAAATCGGGATTAAACTAGACATGCACAAATGAACCGGAACCGGCGGTTCGAACCGGAACCGGAACCGCCGGTTCTGGAACCTGCAAAAAAAAAACCGAAACCGGCTAAGGAAGGTTCGGTTCCGGTTCCTCATATTTGGAAAAAAAATCGGCGGTTCCGGTTCGAACCGCCGGTTTTTTATTTATTTTTTTATTTTTTACGCTTAAAATCCAAAAAAAAAAAATAATAAAATCGGAACTGGCGTTTTCGAACCGGAACCGGAACCGTCGGTTCCGGAACCGAAAGCTTCGTACCCCGGTTCAGTTCCGATTCCCCTATCTTGGAACAGGAACCGCCGGTTCGGAACCGGAACCGGCGATTTTGAACCGGGGTGCATGTCTAGATTAAACTAGACGTTTCACGAACTGTTATGATTATTTTAATGAGTTGACATTTGTCACTGTTTAATTACATATGATTATCAATCAATGGCAAGTCTCTGTTTAATTACAATATATTAGCTTTGTTTTATTTTACTTTTAGATTTTTTTTTAAGTTTCATTGTTATTAATTCAGAAATAAATTGATTATTTGAAAATAATGAGCTGTAATAAACAACTATTTTACTTTTCTTTTGTATTTATGACTTATTCTGATTATATTATATGTTTATGGTTACTAACGTTAATTTAATCAAAATTAATTAATAACATGAAGATCCTTAAAACACAAGGGATTACTATGGAGCTGTATCACCTGCTTATGCTATGTATGGCTATTGTTACTGTGCTGCAAAAAGAGTAAAATGGTGAAACGTTATCACACAATTGTGTCCCATAATCTAAATTGAAGTAATTAAAAACAATACCATGCGGGTTTAACGATATTCTTTATTGTCTCAAATATAAGAGTGATTCTTTTATTATTCGAAATGACGGATTTAATCTTAACTCGAAAACAATTTGTTTAAAATATGAAAATTCTAAAATGAATTCGTGTCAAGTAATGCATTCGTGTAAAAAATTCGTGTTAAATAATGAGTTGAGTTTTTTTTTTTTTACACGAATGTGTTTACATGTACTCGAATAGGGCAACACGAATTGTTTTTACAGAAATAAATTGGGCAACACGAATTTGTGTCAACACAAATTGAGTAACACGAATTGAGTTATATTTACACGAAATGATTACACGATTTTTTTTAAAACACGAAAATAATTAACACGAAAAATAATGTATTCGTGTAAAAAATTCGAGTAATGTTTTTTAACGATTTTTTAAGTAAAAATTATTTTACTCGAACACTTTACTCGAATGTATTACTCGAATATTTGAGTAAATGGTATTTTGGTCAATTCGGGTATAAAATATATAGTGTTAAAGTTAGGATAGGAAAGAAAATGTGTAAAAAAAAAATAGGGTAATGTAATTTTTCCCATTTAAATTTGCTTTAACGACAAGGTCAATTTGATACACATAAAATATAGTATTAACAAAGTAAACATGAGACTGTCTCACGAAAGACATTATGTGAGATGGATTAAAAGTGATACTAAATAGATAAAAAGTGATAACGATGCTGTATATTTCATAAATAATTTATAGTATATAAACGAAAAGTGGATTAACATTTTAAAAAAAAAGTGATAACGTTTTTAATAAAAAGTAATACTCCAATTAATTATAAAAACATAAAATGATCTTATCGTGACAGGTCTCGAACAAGTCTAACACTTCTAAAAAATACTAAACTTTAATTCAGCAGATAACTTGGTGATCACATAAAGTCTTGATCATCTAGCTTGAGATTTACCGAGCAAATTAAAATTTCAGAAAGTTAGATAATGTAAGTACTTACATATACGTTTGAATTTTTCTTTGAGATCGATTTCATGTTCACTATTAGTGGTGCGAAAATAATAATCTGGAAATGTCATTTGGTCTACGGGATTAGATGGGGCTGCCGTTCCGATTGCCAAGATTGCGGCCGGCCCTTGTCCTCGTTGCGACTTCCGAACCTCTTCAACGATAGTCATTTTCACCGGAAAAATGTTGCTCGGTTGCAGTGGTTAGGGCGGAGGAAGTAGTGTGGCAAACTAATTAATTTTTTTTTGCTTGGACTATAAATAGATAAAATAATATAAGGAATATGGTATCACTCATTAATGATTTGGATCAATTAACATTTAATAAATTCGGCATTTAATACACTAAATCCGCATGTTGTTACTGTGCAAATATATTAATATACGGCATTTAAATAACTTAATTATTTTCTTGGTCGATGCGTCCCTAAATCCATCTCCGTGCCCACCAAATCTACTTTTTAGGATTTGATGATAATTTATTCTCAATGATAGTCCCAAAATTGTCCAAAAATTTGAGGAAACAAGATCTTTTAACACTTTATTTGCTACCATCATTAAATCTTTTTTTTTTCCCTTTATGATTTATTTTTAAGATGTAATCTAATATAAGATATTTAATATATTTTATAATATATATATATATATATATATTCCCTCCATTCGATTTTGTTGGAAACACACAATCCTCAACATGCATGGAGAAGAATATCTTACCTCTCACCGATGGATTGTGTTGTAGGGAAGGAAAAAAAGAACCGATTGACACTCACATTGATGTCTCTGGATCCAATCTTCAACACAATATTGGGTTGAAGGATTAATCGCCACAAATTTGTATTAAGAATGGATGAAGAATATTGGAGAAGTAAACAGCAAGAGCGAATTCTCAAAACTGTTCTGCGTTGCGTGTGTTTTGTATGCCTACGCGATTTTCTTTTTATCCAAAACTCAACGTTAGAAAACGGATAGAAAACTGCAGGAGTTTCATAACTCCATCATGCATGCAGCGTCACATGGATTTTCATATGTGGACATTAATAATTAATAAATAATATTTATTATTATTTACATCTCCCACTCACATATGAAATAAAAAATTCTCCTGATTCATTTTCTTCATGAATCATATTCTTATCCAAGTTAATACATCGTGTGACCCACGAGATATGAGTTTTAATTGCTATATACTTATTAGAGATATATAGCAACTCAACCGTTTATCGAAGAAACTCAACAAGCTCGCTATAACCCAGAACTCTTGAATATTTAACATAAGTTGACATATCTCTTTTCAACCCCTTAATTTGTAAGAGCATATTCAACCCTTTTGCAAAAACTATGTATTCATAATCAAGACCCTGCTTGATTGACTAGTCAATGAATCACAATAGTATATTTTAAATTAAGACGTTCTTTTCCTCTCACTAAGTATCTACAATCTCCCACTGTAGCTGCTTTCCTAGACATGCACCGCATTGCCATTATTAACCATAGCTCTTTTGGTAATATGCTAAAGTAGCAACACCAAAGTGAAGACTTAGAATATAGTAGAAAGTCATAAGGGTAACTAATAGATGAGGACTCATACTTTTTGAGAAAATGGGAATAATATTCTCAATCCTTTTGTGGTCAACTAAGCACAAGTCATTTTTCTAAAACACTTGTCACAATGTCTTTAACTTTCTTCCATGAAAGCGTATGTTGTATTTTATTTTATCTTAGACATCATGCAAATCAAAGTTCAAGTGTGTCACATACACTTAACCCAGATATCCTCCCTCCAACGTATAGGATCTCCGACGATTTAGCTATACAACAAGTTGGATTAGATTCGTGGCAAAATTTACCCCGATTACATTAATTACCATAATCTCATCTCTGCGCTCCCACTTAGCCAGAGGTGATTGCTCGTATGAGAGAGTCAATCATAACTTGCCAATATACTATTATATATGAACCGTCACATATATAAATTATACATATGCATATAGTTAAGCCGTCAACCATTCCATTAACATACATAAACATATTCAATCATCGTTTTAAATCCTTCTCAAACCTAATCCTTTAATATGTCCTATGAAAACATCTCTGGGAATCGGTTTGGTAAAAGGATCTGCTAACATTAAACGAGTAGAAATGTATTTAAGAATCACTTTCTTCTTTTCTACTATATCTCTAATAAAGTTGAATTTAGTATCAATGTGTTTGGTCTTTCCATGATATTTGGGGTCTTTTGTGTAAGCAATGGCCGCTTGATTATCACAATTAATTAAAACAGCTCCCACTGAAGTGTTTAAGACCTCCAAGTGTTTCATGAATCTTCTCAACCAAATAGCCTCTTGAACTGCAGACGCACATGCCACAAACTCAGCTTCCATTGTGGACAATGCGATGCAAGTCTGTTTCTTGCTACACTATGAGATTGCTCCATTGTTGAGCAAGAAGACATAACCAGAAGTTGATTTACGTTCATCTAAATCTCCACTCCAGTCAGCGTCTGAATACCCATTCAGTGTACTGTTATTCTCTTGATAACAAAGAGAATAATCTGCAGTCCCTTTCAGGTATCTGAAAATTCTTTTAACAGCCATCCAATGCTTCTTTCCCGGATCGGATTGATACCTGCTTACCAGACCAACGACATAGCAAATGTTTGGTCTTGTACACAGCATTGCGTACATAAGACTTCCAATCGCATTGTCATATGGCACTTTGGATATTTCATTGATTTCATCTTGAGTCTTGGGACACATATGTTGACACAATGATTCGCCTTTCACTATGAGAGTATCTATGGGTGTGCAAGTTTCCATCTTGAACCGTTTCAAAAATTTCTTGATGTAAGTCTCTTGAGACAAACCCAATAATTTCTTTGAACGATCCCTATGGACTTTTACACCAAGTATGTATTCTGCCTCACCATATCTTTCATTTCGAAGTTTGAAGATAACCATATTTCAATGGTTTCAAGATACTATTTGCTATTACCTGCTAGTAGTATGTCATCCACATACAATGATAGAATCACAAAACTACCATTGGATTGTTTAACGTAAACACAGTGGTCTTTGTTTATCATAACGAAGTTATATGATATAATCGTA
The DNA here is from genome assembly GCA_023678885.1 of Pogostemon cablin. Lineage (NCBI taxonomy): Eukaryota > Viridiplantae > Streptophyta > Magnoliopsida > Lamiales > Lamiaceae > Pogostemon > Pogostemon cablin. The sequence continues at coordinate 3,607,881 of CM042987.1, forward strand.
GTGTGAAATCTCAAATACCACTGTCTAGAGGATTGTTTGAGTCCGTAGATCGACTTCTTCAATCTACAAACTTTATTCTCTTGACCTCGAAGAATAAATCCTACAGGCTGTTGCATGTAGATTTCTTCCTCTAATTCTCCATTGAGAAATGCGGTCTTAACATCCATTTGGTGTAATTCTAAATCCATACTAGCCACTATAGCCAATAGTAGACGAATCGAGGCAAACCTTACTACAGGTGAAAAGATTTCTTCGTAGTCTACACCCTCTTGTTGAGTATAACCTTTTGTCACCAAGTGAGCCTTATACCTCTCTATTGAGCCATCAGACTTTCTTTTAATTTTGAGCATCAATTTATTCCCAATAGCCTTTCATCCCTTTGGAAGATCTACAAGTTCCCAAACTTGATTTGACTTCATAGACTCCATCTCCTCTTTCATCGCTTTCATCTATTTCTCCTTTGCCGGACAAGTCAGAGCTTCTTTACATTTTTAGGCTCTTCCTCATCAACAGGAGAAACATCTCCATTTTCAGGTGAAACAAAGAAGACATGTCCTTCAATATCATAATGCCTTTTAGGCACATATTTCCTAGAACTTTTTTGAGATAGCCGTTGATGATCTTCTGTAGACAAAATGCTCTCATTGGGAATCGTTTGATCCTCAATTGGCAAATATCTATCAAGATCCACACCATCAGCTGAACTACTACTCCCACTTGGATCTTGTAGATATTGGTTTTCTACCATCTCGAAAATAGGTTCGGCATCCCTGATGCCCCTCTACTAGGAAATTCCATTTCCAGAAAATGAGCATTACGTGATTCTGTCTCAGTTAAACTCCCATCTTGATCTCCTATGAACACGTAATACTTAGAATGTTCGCAATATCTTATGAAGATACACTTTTTCCTTTGGGATCCAACTTTCCATACTAACTTGATGAATCATGTACGTAAGCTGTTGATTCCCAAGCTCTAAGATTACTTAGTTCAGATTTTCTACCCGTCCAAAGTTCATATGGAGTCAAAGCAACTGATTTGGAAGGCACTCGATTAAGAACATAAGCTACCGTGAGTAACGCATCTCCCCAAAAAGAGATCGGTAAATTAGCTTGTGTCATCATGGATCTCACCATTTCCAACAAAGTTCTATTCCTTCTTTCAGTAACACAATTTTGTTGAGGATTATAAGGAATGGTTAATTGTCGGATTATACCCTTTTCATTATAAAATTCCTTAAATTGTTCTGATAGATATTCACGTCCTCTATCAATTCTTAAAACTTTGATAGATTTGTCCTTTTGATTTTCAACTTCACTCAAGAATCGTCTAAAACAATCTAATACTTCAGACTTATGAGATATCAAATAGACATATCCAAAACGCAAATAATCATCAATGAACGTAATGAAATAATGAGCTCCATGTCGTGCTCTCACATTTACAGGACCACATATATCAGAATGGATTATTTCTAATGGAGATTCAACTCTAATGACTTTACCAAACGGTTTTCTAGTCATCTTTCCAGCAAGACAATAGTCGCATTTGGATAATTCAACTTTTGAAGAAAGACTCAACAATCCTTCTTTTACAAGTCTATTCATCCTATCTTGCCCAATATGACCCAATCTAGCATGCCAAACGTTATCATTTCACATTTGCATTACTAGAAGAACAAGCATTTAGTAAATATGAATAGTCATCATAATAACTAAAAGTCATTTTATTACAATTTAAATCCATAAAACCATCATTCACATGTCCAGATGCTTAACAAGTACCATCAATGCTAATTACCACAGTATTTCTAGTAAATAATACATCATAACCCAAATTAACTAAAACTAAAACAGAGATAAGATTCCGCGTGATTTCTGGAGCATAGAGAACATCATGTAGAATAAAGTCCCGATCGTTGTCAAGGTCCAGTTTGCAAGTCCCAAGTCCTTTGACTTCGACTCGAGCATTGTTTCTTACATATATCCACCTAGTCCCCTTTAGAACATGATGGAAATCTACAAAAGCTCCCCTGTCTCTCGTCACATGGTTCATTGCTCCTGAGTCTATAATTCACAATGGATAAGAATCAGTTAGCAAGATAGTACTTGAGACATTAATTTCACACGAAATAGAATAAGATGAATATACCTTGTCTCTCTTGGGCTCAGGACATTCACGTGCAAAGTGACCAAGCTTTCCACAATTGAAACATGTCATTTTGCTTCTTTTTGTTCTGCTTCTTTTTCTTCTTCTGTTCATCAGTTTTGGTCGCTGGGTTGTTATCATGCTTCTCACCATCAGATCGTTTACCCTTCTTGTCCTTCTTCCAATTCCTATTCCTTTTGAAGCCCGAAGCTCCTTTTGAAGTAGAACCGGTATAGAAGGCCCCAGAAGTTGGCTTTGAGGCTCCGAGCCTCTCATCTTTTAACTCAACATGACGAGCAACATCGTTGAAAGTTTTAATGCTTTTATTGTGAGTCAAGTTAACCTTCAGATGTTCCCAACGATCAGGTAAAGAGTGGATCCGTGTTTGAATTTGTTGCTCATCAGAGATAATGTAACCAATAATTTTAAGCTCGATTATCATATTAGACATCTCCCTGAGATGTTGTCTAATGTTATGATCAGGTTTCTTCTTGTATGTATCAAACTTAATAGTCAGCTGCCTAAGCCTTGTAACCGATGTACCACCATACTTCTCAAGTAGATACACCCAGATATCATGTGCAGTATGGTGTTGCTCACATTCATGAATCATCGGATCGATTACAGAGCTTACAAGGATACCACGTGCAACGAAATTTTTCTTTTTTCATGCCTGGTTTGCATCTTGATCACGTCTCCCTTGAGTTTCATTTCCCGTACCTGGATCAATCATGACTTGGTTTATAGTATCCAATGCATCTTGTTCATCCAACACGTACCAAATCTTATGACGCCATGTGTCATAGTTATCACCATTGAGTTTTTCTCCTTTGTTTAACTCAGCGACAATTGATTTTGATGCCATGATCTTTATTAGAGATTATAGTGATTCAATATGTTAATAATGTTTTATCAAATTTTACGTTAAGCTAAACAAAAATATCTCAATCAATAACACAAGACTTAATCTCGAAAAATAGCTCGGAGACTACTAATCATCAATCTCATCAAGATAATACTAGATACTTGTTTCAAAACGTAAAACACATTTCATGTTCAAGTAATCAACAATAATATTGAACAACCACTAATAAATAGAACATTAACAACCATCCATCATTGTAAATAAATCAAGTCTGACAACACATAAATTCTAATGAACTCCTTGAGTTTTCAATTAGAAAATACAATTAAGGATATCTACGGATAGAATCTCTATATTCGTCACTTGATTCAAAATAACTACCATAATCAAAATTTCTAGTCCCCACACTATAGATAGCTCGTACTAAGGATCTGCAAGAGGATTCTTAATCCGATCCTTTCTTCGACTTTTCAGTCATAGAAAATCAGATTGTTGAAACCCACCCATACTTAAGCAAGCTGATCTTAGTGCTTGTCTTTTATCTTCTTATAAAGAAGCAATCATCAAATCAAACATCAATTGATGACCATTTAGCTTCACACTATAAGTCTTCCTTCGAGCCCAAAACTCCTTTTGTAAATAGGAATGTAAAGTGTTAGCCCAGGTCTCAGGACACAAAATCTGATTATACACACTAGTACGGTGAAGCTTCTTATTGATTAAGAACAACAAATGATTGTAGCGTTCAAACAGTTCCAACGCGTGATCTCTAACGTTGTGTTGTGGCTTCATTTTGTAGTTCAAAAATTCATTAAGGACTTTATGTTTGGTCCTGATGTCCCTTGTTGAAACTGTTCTTATCCTTGATGCCATGCCTACGAGAAAATAAGCAACCAAAACAAAACACAACAGTATTAGTCAAACTATATCACATGAATTTTCTCTCCATATAATGCATATGGAAATAATTTTCCAAGATGCAATAGGCATATATTCACAAGTGAATCAGTTCAACTCTCTTTGGCTCTCACTTTCATAGGCTACAGGAGTTTGAACAATTATTACAACACTCAACACCATGAATTTACAATCAAATGACATATTAAGGTGCATTATTACCAAATGTTGCAACCAAATAGACACCCCATGAGTTCGTATTCAACAAATATGTCACTAAATAAAGTAAAACCACACATACACACTAAAGATGACGTCAAACGCTCTCGAAAATATCACCATTGGACTCCACACATCGAAACAAGCCAGAAAACACCGGACAGTTGCTGGAAAATGCTGCCACGCGTCTACACGCGCCGCCACGTGCCCACAGGAGCCACCACGTGCCGTCACGCGCTTCCACGCGTCTCCACGTGTGGCTGCCGGCAGGCTGAAGTCCGGTACGTGTAACACACGCGCTACCTCCGGAGACTGTGTCTGTCGGTGCGAGGTACCCACGCGCCACTGTTGGATCCCGGCGTGTGGGCTTCATGCGCCGTTGCCGGTACTGCCATTACCGGAGCGTGGCCGACACGTGCCTCTCGCAGGCCGCCTGTCCTCCAGTGATTCGATCATGGGTTGACCCATTGGACCGACCCGATTCCACCGGGTCTGACCGGCCCGTCTCTTTAGACCCCGGCCTGACCCAATTCAATATCAGTTATGAATAATTGCAGAAAAGTCCCTGAACAGTTTTTAATTTTCAAAAAACCACCCCTGAAGTTTCTGCAAGTTTGCAAATTTAGCCCAATTTCGAGAAAACCTTCAAAAAATCATAATTAGAGTTTTCGAAGGCAAAAAAATGTACAAAAATACTGACGGACTCCTCTCGACGAGATCTATCCAGTAATATAAATAAAACATGCTTTTTCTTGCACGAAAAAATGACAAAAAAATTACACTTTCAAGTTATACGGTGAATCAAAACGTTATGTATTCATAGCCTCTCAAAAAAATATAATCTGCCTAATACTCACATAAATAACCCATTAAAGTCACACAATACACCAATCATATAACTTCAAAAAAAATCCATGTGAGAATTTTTAAAATCATAAAAGCAGAATACAAAATGCATGAATTCTAGAGAAAAAAAAACGAAGTACCAATCATTGGCTCTAATACCAATATTGAAACACACAATCCTCAACATGCATGGAGAAGAATCTCTTACCTCTCACCGATGGATTATGTTGCAGCAAAAGAAAAAATAAGAATCGATTGACACTCTCGTTGATGTCTCTGGATCTAATCTTCAACACAACACTGGGTTGAAGGATTAATCGTCACGAATTTGTATTAAGAATGGATAAAAAATATTGGAGAAGTAAACAACGAGAGCGAATCCTCAGAACTGTTCTGCGTTGCGTGTGTTTGGCATACCTACGCAGTTTTTTTTTTATCCAAAACTCAATGTTAGGAAACGGATAGAAAACTGCAGGAGTTTCGTAACTCCCTCATGCATGCAGCGCCACATGGATTTTCATATGTGGAAATTAATAATTAATAATAATATTTATTATTATTTACAAGTTTTAAGGTGTTCGTTTATTTTTTGCACGTGGATTAAGAAGTATTATTATTATATATAAAGTGAGTAGTTGTATTAGAGAGAAGTGGTGAGTCATATTGTGTATTTTTTTACTAAATAGGGAAAATGGATACCTTTGAACAGGACGCCAAAAATAGTAAAATGGACACCTTAAAAGCGGACGGAGGGAGTATTATATAGTATCTAACAATGGTATCTTCAAATTGTCCTCAAATTTGAGGAAATGAGATCTTTCACTTTAGGCAAAAACTCCTGTGCCCCCGAAAACACATCTTGCCCTCATTGGAACACAAGAGTTTTAATACTAAAATTCTTGTGTTTTCATGGGGCCATGGTGTGTTCCGGGCACCTCTCCTTTGTTCTCAGTTACTCATCAAATGGCGCACATATACTCTCGTTTACTTGGGCTCGTGAGGTGTGAACAAATTCTTAAAGGTAATATTTAAATATTATGTAATTTAAATAGTAAATAACATTGCACACTAAAAAATAAAATTAAAATTACATTGCATTTAAATTAAATAAAATTACAAATAAACTACAAACTAGAAAACAAAATTACAAATATATTACAAATAAATTAAGAAACATACCACATAATAAAATACAAATGTGATGTGTTATGTTTAAAGTTATCTAAATTTAAATTAATATTAATATTTATGTCATTTTCTTCATTTATATAGAATTAAAAAATATTTAATATAAATTATACATAATTTTATTATTAACTATAAATCAACATTACATAATTTTAATATTCATTATAAAATTAAAAATATTGTTAATTAATTATACTCCCTCCGTCCCATAGAAGTTGACACACTTTTCTTTTTGGTTTGTCCCACTAAAGTTGACACATTTTCTTTTTAATACATGGACCCACACAAAAAATAATTAATCTATTCTCATGGGCCCCACATATCACCTCTAATACAACTACCCACTACACATTAAATATTATTTCTCTCACTTCACTTTACTCCACTTTACATTAAATTATTATACTCCTTAATCTCCGTGCCCAAAAAAATTATACCAACTTCTATCCCTCCGTCCCATGGAAGTTGACACACTTTCCTTTTTGGTTTGTCCCACTAAAGTTGACACATTTCCTTTTTAATACATGAGACTTATACAAAAACAATTAATCTATTCTCATGGGCTCCACATATCACATCTAATACAACTACCCACTACACATTAAATATTATTTTTCTCACTTCACTTTACTTCACTTTACATTAAATTATTATACTTCTTAATCTCTGTGCCTAAAAAAAATTATATCAACTTCTCTGGGACGGAGGGAGTATAATTTTTTAAAATAAAAAATACTAATAAATTTAAGAATATTCCAAGAATATTCTTTTAGTCATCAAATATGATTAATTTTTTTTCTCAAGCGATAGGTAGGTATTTCATTTCATGATATCAACGTAGCCAACTAGTTACTTGTTCTTTGGGAGTTTATCAACTATCCAAGAGAAAAGAACTCCAACCAAGGGAGATGAGACACCCCATGAATTCATGAGACCTACACTCTGAATTCAGATATACTAATTCCATGAAAGAGACAAAAGATCCAACAAAAACTAAATTACATGATTGTCATAAGATCTAATACAAGGCAAACTATTGCTAAAGCAACATATGCAAAATTAGATCCAGACATAATGAAACTGTAAAACAAATCAACAACAACTTAAAGACTATAAATTAATATGCAGAAAAGAAAAAGGAGAAATGGAATAAATTCATGAATGAATAAAATTATGAAGAAATGGAATAAATTCATAAATGAAATAGAAATGGAAAGGGATGACAACAAATAAGACTTTAGAATCCTCAACAATATGCTACGTACTGTCCTAATAGGTTGTATGTGGTTATAGGAATTTAATTTTTTAAAATAATTTGGAGAAGGATTTTGATAGCGTCCGTATAAAGTGGGTTCCAACCCCACCAAAATCAATTAAAAAATCATGCAAATTGAGAGTGTTGGATTATAATGAACTTGTTCAAACAGCTTCAATGGTTTTGTCAATATGGATTTCAAGTCCATCCTCCAAATACTATGGTAACATAAATTACTTTTACCTCTGAAAGAAGATTCTTTTCATGTTTAGCATCAGCCTATGTAAATTTGCTTAAGAGCATGAATGTAATGAGTATCAATGAAAATACATATATATAGCTGATACATGTATAGTATCAATGAAAATAGGATAATCAAGGTTATTCTATATTCCATTCTCTCTTTTAGACCTGTTATTAGTTTGAACTTTATATATATATATATATATATATACTATGTAATAATCTAATAATGAGAGAAAGTGAATATTATTTATACTCATCAAATTAATGCTAGTTAATAAGAGGCTACTAGTATTATGTCTCGTGCATTATACGGGAGAATCTATTAATTTTACATTGAATTTATATAATTTTTTTAATTTAAATAAGTACAAAAAAAATATATAGAGTAAAATAAAATATAAATATTTGCATGTCTTTTATTAAACATGATAATAAATAATAATATAATAAGTTAATTAATACTAATCTATCTCTATATATATATATAAATAAAAAAGTTGTCAAACATACCATTTACCATGCCATGCGTGCTGTAACATTCATTACTCCCCAAGATTATTTAATTTTTTGAGAAATAATTTAAATCGATCCCTTCAACAATACAATGTAAATTTAAATGGCAGAGTAATTAATAACTTTGTGTCCTGCAGATTACTCTACCTCTTCATTTACCCAACTCATGTCTTGAAAAATGAGAAATCTTTTGCAGGAAGCTTGCAAATAGCTTGATGCTACTACATTATATAAACACGAGGAGTAAAGTGTTGTTGGCCACAGGATCACCGATCATTGACAGTAGATGGCGTTGCGGCGGAATCGGAGGGAGAGTAGAAAAAATCGATCTGAGACAGGGACGGCAGTGGGAGAGACAGGCGGAGAGGTTCTGCATGGATCGAAAAATGACTTTTTTTGGTTGACATGGTCTTAGAGGTGGCTGACGTTCCGACGATGGCCTCCTTCTGAAGTTGTTGTATCCAGGTAAGTGTACACAAATTCCAAATGTACATAATTTTTGTCCGAATCAAAATGCGTTGATACACGCTCTCGGGCCATCATCCGGTGCGCTGGTGTTAAATGACCACCTTATCTAAAAGCTTAAACTTATAGAGAAGAGAGTCGTTTAATATTTAATTAAGACACTCTAACACGCCCCCTCTCACATGCAGGCGGGGAATTTTTGCCTCAAGCATTGCATGTAGAATTTTCTCATAAATGGGTGGCGGTGAGTTTCGAACCCTGGACCTTTGTTAAAAATGAGCTCTGATACTATGTTAAATGACTACCTCATCTAAAAACTTAAGCTTATAGAGAGAAGAGTCGTTTAATATTTAATCAAGACATTCTAACAGATGGCCCGTTTTGTTTGGCAGAGATAAAGAAACACCGCCAGAAAATCACCAGAAACCGTCATGGATCTGCCGGTTGGATAGCTTGCTTGAAGCAGGGGAAGAAGTTCTATACACAGATCGAGATATCGGGAAAGCATTTCGACAGACTCGCGGCGAAGGAGATGATGGGAGGAGAAATGGGGAAGGAGGTGAGGAAGAATGTGGCGGAGCTGAGTGGCGCGGCGGTGGAGGAAGGCGGGGATCAACACAAACAAAACCTGATGGAATTCTGCACATCTTTGATTTGTCCACACAACTCCTCTCTGTCTTGATAGCACTCAAAACTGGGATGGATGTGTTGGTGAGTCTCGATTTTTGATCAACTGAAAGTTCATCCATATATTCCACTTCCAATTTTTTGTATTTACTAAACGATAGTAATATTTGTTTAGTTATTTTGAGTAGGATAGGATCAGTTTGGTTGATCATGAGGTAGATTGCTATTAGAAATTAGAGTGTACACATAATAGATCTATGAAAGGAAAATAGTAGTTTGAATTCGTCAAACATTATCCCCCACTTATCTTGTGAAAAGATTTCTTTATTTTTTGTATGTTGTACATTTTATTTTATCCTTTGTACACTTCACACTCATAAATAGAATACTTCTCAATCACCGAGAGGATTATTGGTGATCACATCTCTTTCTCATATGGTATCAGCCTAAACACCTAACCTTTTTTCTTCCCTCTTCCTCTCATTTTGCTCCTTCATTCTTTCCTTCAGTGGCAGCTACTTCTACCATCCCTCTTCACACTCTTGTTCATATGGTCACTATCAAATTGACCTCCTCCAATTATTTACTATGTTGCAATCAAATATTGCCCACACTCGCAAGTCATGATCTTGCTTCTTATATCGACGGATCTTCTCATCCTCCTGCTATTTCTCTCACTAGTGATGATGGTTCCGTTGTGCCGAATTCCGCTTTTACTTCTTGGTATGTTATGGATCAAAAGTGAAAAGCCTTCTATTGTCGACTCTCACCGAAGAATCCATGTCAGAGGTTCTCGGATGCACTACTGCACGATCTGTGTGGATCTCTCTTGAGGCCGCGTTTGGTCATTCTTCTCCTTCAAGAACATATCAATTGCAGAATGAACTTCACCTTCTTAAACGAGGTTCATCTACTGTTGATGACTACAGCAAAAAAATTAAACTATTGTGTGATCAATTGCTTCTATCGGTCGCTCAGTTTCTGAATCTGACAAAAGCAATTGGTATTTGTGTGGTCTTAGCCCCAAATACTCTAGCTTCTTGGATGTTCACTTGGTTATGCAGCCCACACCTTCCTTGCGTGAATTGATTCATCAAGCCAAAAATTATGAAAATCTCACTCGTGAAAGTGATGTTGTTGTCCCTGCTGCCTTCATTGCTAATCGTGGTCCAAATCGAAGTAATTATCAATACCGTCCTGGAAATCGTAGTGGCAACCCAAATAAGAGCCGTGATGGTAAGAAATCCTTCATCCCTAAATGCCAAATTTGTCGTGAAGAAGGACAATATGCCACTCGCTGCCCGGAGAGGTTCTCTAGAGATTACAATGGGCCGCCACGTACTCCAAAATCATCTGCTACAGCCTATTTGGCTCAAGCTTTTGATGCTCAGTGTTAGCTTACTCATGAATCTGCTCCCGATTGGTACATGAACTCCGGAGCCTCCACCCACATGACTTCCACTACTGCAGATCTTGATAACTTTGCAACTTATCATGGTAATGATAAAGTTGTGGTTGGTAATGGAAATTCTATTCCTATTTAACATATGGGTTCTTGTCAGATTTCACGTAATATTCATTTAAATAATGTCTTGGTGGTCCCTCATATCACTAAGAATTTATTATCAATCAGTAAGCTTACTTCAGATCTTTCAGTTGATGTTTTGTTTACTGACAAGTCATTTGCTATTCAAACTCGGGGCTCACGAGAAATTCTTGCAAAAGGGACATGTGAAAATGGCCTTAATGTTTTGCAGCATGGGAGCTCAGCACTAGTTACAGCATTATGCTCGAAGCTTTCGACGGCATCCTTTGAATTATGGCATTCCCGTTTAGGGCATATAAAATTTTCTATTATCAGTTTGTTGAACAAAATGGGACAGCTTTGTTTCAATTTTGTTTTACCAAAACCTACCGTTTGTGGTTCTTGTCAGTTAGCTAAAAGCAATAAATTATCTTTCATTGAGAATAATAAACGAGCGTCTGCAGTTCTGCATCTTGTTCACTGTGGTTTATGGGGACTTGCCCCGATTTGTTCTAGAGAAAGTTTTCGATATTATGCTATTTTTGTTGATGATTTTTCTAGGTTTGTCTGGCTTTGTCCTATGCAAAATAAGTCGGATTTCTTTGATACTTTGGTTAAGTTCCATACACTTGTTTGCAACCAGTTTGATACTACTTTGAAAGTTTTTCAAAGTGATGGCAGTACTGAATTCACTAATTCTCGGGTACGTGAATTCTTTAATAATAATGGTATTCTTCATCGTATGTCTTGCCCATATACTTCGGAGCAGAATGGGCGTGCGGAGCGTAAGCACAGACATATAATCGAAACTGGTTTATCAATGTTATTTCATTCACATACTCCTGCAAGCTTTTGGGTGGATGCATTCTCTTCCGCTGCTTATATCATAAATCGTCTGTCCACACCCCTGTTTGAAAATAATCTCCATTTGAGCTACTTTTTGGTGTTGTCTCAAATTATGCAAACTTCAAGACATTCGGTTATAGAGTATATCTTTGTCTTCGTGATTACTCTAAGCATATGTTGGCACATCGCAGTCATCCATGCATTTTTTTAGTATACAGCAGTGCTTACAAGGGTTATTGGTGTTACGATCCTGATTCTTCTCGAATCTTTATTTCTCGTCATGCTGAATTTGATGAAACAAATTTTCCTTTCTCAGGGAAATCATTAATCTCTTCTGATAGATTGCTTGTTTCATCATTTTTGGAACCTGAGGTCACTGAATGTGTCTCTATTGAAAGTCCGATATCTGTCTCGAAAAAGTTTGATTCCTCATCTCGTTCAACTTCATGTTCTTTTTTCCCAGATACTCTGTCGGCTGTTGGTGAACCTCTTTTACAACAAGCCGAGTTGCAAGACCTCGTTTCTCCTACGGGACTTGATCTGGTTCCACAACCACCTGATCCCCCGCTCATTATTGCACCATCTCATCATATGAAAACTCGTTCCAAATTAGGTATTTTCAAACCACGTTACATTGTTGATGTTGCTTCTACTGCTCTTATCACAGCTCTACTTGCTTCATCTGAGCCTAAGGGGTTTAAATCCGTCATAAAGCATCATTATTGGCTTGCTGCTATGCGTTAAGAAATGGATGCTCTTCAAAATAATAGTACACGAGATCTTGTTCCTCGACCTTCAGTCCTGTGGTCAAGGCTGCGACAGTTCGGATTATTTTATCTTTAGCAGTTCTATGTCAGTGGCCACTACGATAACTTGATGTCAAGAATGTCTTCTTGAACAGCTATGTCACTAAACCCGTTTACATGTCACAAAACTCTGGCTTTGTTGATCCTAAATTTCCTGATCATGTGTGTCGCCTTCGGAAAGCTCTGTATGGTCTTCACCAAGCGCCTCTTGCCTAGTTCAAACGGCTCAGTGATTTCTTGTTGAGTTTGGGATTCTTATATAGTCGGGCAGATACATCCTTGTTCTACTTTATGCGTGGCTCTTCTACTATTTTCTTATTGCTTTATGTGGATGATATCATAGTCACGGGAAATGATTCATCACTTCTCCATCGTTTCATTTCAAGAGTACACACAGAATTTGCAATTAAGGATTTAGGCTCCCTCAACTATTTTCTTGGTCTTGAAATCACACACTGCGAATGGTTTGTTCTTGAGTCAAGCCAAGTATGCCCACGATATTCTCTTTCGGGCATCTCTTCTAGAATCAAAGCCTGTTGCTACACCTTTGGAGGTTGGAATTTCTTTAGTTAGCACTGGGACTCTATTTACTGATCCTACTCTTTATCGTTCTTTGGTAGGGTTGCTACAGTATCTCACTATCACTCGTCCTGACTTGTCTTATGCTGTGAATCATGTAAGTCAGTTTCTTCATGCGCCTACAGTGGATCATTTTTCTGCTTTCAAGAAAATTTTAAGGTATGTTAAAGGTACCTTAAGCTTTGGTTTATCTTTCACAAAGCAGTCTAGCAATGCTATTATTGGTTACTCTGATGCGGATTGGGCTCGTTGTATTGAAACACGTCGTTCTACATATGGCTACTCAATTTTCTTGGGCGATAATTTAATATCTTAGAGTGCAAAAAAATAGCCCATAGTTTCGCGTTCAAGCTGTGAATCCGAGTACCGGGCCATGGCTAATGCAGCTCAGGAAATTATTTGGGTGACTCATTTACTTCAAGAGTTATGTGCTCTCCCTCCAAATTGTCCAGTGCTTCTTTGTGATAACAAAAGTGCCATTTTCCTTAGCCAAAATCTGATTACTCATAAACGAGCCAAACTCATTGACATTGATTGTCATTTCATTCATGAGCTAGTTACATCTGGTCAACTCTCAACAAAATTTGTTCCTTCTGATCTTCAATTGGCAGATATTTTTACAAAGAGTCTTCCGAGACACAGTTTCGAGTCTTTACGATCCAAGCTTTGCGTTGGGCCTCATCCCACGTCCAGCTTGAAGGGGGGTATGAAAGGATAATAGTAGTTTGAATTGGTCAAACATTATCCCCCACTTATCTTGTGATCTTGTTGTACATATTTCTTTATTTTTTGTATGTTGTACTTTTTATTTTATTTTTTTTACACTTCACACTCATAAATAAAATACTTCTCAATCACCGAGAGGATTATTAGTGATCACATTTCTTTCTCATAGGATCTATAGAAATAAGAGTGTATGCATAATGGATCTATAGTTCTCAAATATCAAGCGTTAAAAATTCAATGTAATAGTATTTCTTAACAATTCCCTATCTATTTATTTGAAGACAAGCAAATTTAATTTTGTTTAGGAGATTGATGACTTTGTTTAAGGTTAATACCTGCTTACTCAAAGATTGTTACTATTGTTTTTGAAAAATACTCTAACATTTTTATAAAAAAATAATAACAATTTATAGTATGGATAAAAAATACTCTTAACATTTTTTTAAATAATAATAATAATAATTAATTACGTAAGTATAATTATTTAAGAAAATAAAAAATCGGTTTCACATGAGATGAAATCTTTGATGTAAGTATTGCCCTTTTAATTTAACATTATATAGTGTAAAACTAAAATTCAACTAAAATATTCTGTAAAAGTATAATTAAAAGTAAAATTCAAATTATATTGAGGTAATTAAGTAAAAGAATAAATTAATATTCACGGACCATGCAAAAATACCACATATGATCAACTTTTTATGCTATGTACTTAGTTATTTGATAGGCAAAAACTTTATGGGTCCTCCGCACAATAGACCAACTCCATTTGATTTTCAGAACCAACTCTATTTGATATCCTTTCCGTTCCAAATAAGGATGTACATTTTATCATTTTTATTTATTTCAATTCTTTTTTATAAATGTAACACTCACAAACAATTACAGTAATAAACTTTTAGTATCATCTTTAAATTTATGTGGAAACAAGCAAACACGTATCTTTCAAAGTAAAGAAAAGAGTATTTTATAAAAATTAAATTTAAAATAAAATAAAATCTAATTAATACATAACACATGTATGAACTTATAAATTAATAAATAGTTGTTAATATTTAAATTAAATATTTTTATTTATAAATTAATAATTTCAACGCACGGGAGAATAATTAGTTTTTATAAAAATTAAATAGTTTTAATAATGGAAATTATTTTGAAAAAATATAACATGTATATTAAATTTTATTATTTTAAATGATGTATTACAGTATTATGCATCCTGAATTACATGAGAAAGATATCAGTTTTCAAAGTAAAATAAAATATAAATATACGCATACTGATTAATAAAATATAATGAATAGAAACCCATAAAAAGATATTTATAGTGAATTATTATGTATTTATATATTACAGTAATTAAATTAATTAATTATAGTCAATTTAATAAAAAAATAGAATAAATAATATTTATATAATTCATATTTATGATAATTACACAATTAACGCAATAAATAATTAATACACATAAAAGTTTTCATAATAATTAAGTATAACATAAATATGACATATCATTTAATTAAATTCTTTTATTATTTTGACACATAAACAAATGGAGTAATATTTAAACACGCAACGTAAGCATTTGAATTTCGTATTAATTCAACACATAGAATAAACAATTGTAGATACGACATGTGCCATACAAAACTCCTATATTTAAGATAAGCCCATAACTTATGACATCGAGACATGGTGAAACTATAATAATTACTTATAAGTAGCAGTTACAACACAATTAAAGAAAAAAAAACTCCATGTAATATGAATATGAATATGCATGTATATAATGGAGTATCAAGTATTACAAATTATAGTATATAGCATGCATGTTCAAAATTAAAGAACATACTAGTTTAAATTTTTTAATTTGGAGTATATCTAAAAGAAACCATTATAGTTCCCACAATTTCTGGGGGAGGTAAAACCTAGCCATTTATTCACTTTATTAAAACTTCTATAGTCTCTTTAACATCAAAGTAAACCTATACTCCATTAAGTTTCCCATAAATTATTACTCCAATATTTCAAGTGATCCAATGACTCCGGAAGTTGATGTAATGGTTCATGGTTGCTCGCCTCATAATTTTTTTATTTAGGATTGATAGAAATTAGAAGGTACTAGTTAAATGTTTATCAATTTATGGGCACGCTATGCAGCACAACAATATCAATAGTTGGGCCCGGCCCAAACCCAATAACAGCACCCCAGTCCAGGCCTTCCCCAGTTGAGCCCAGCCCATCCTTAGCGGAAACTCTTCTCATTTCATCTAGCACGAACAGCACGCATGTACTGAGCATGTTCCCGTATTCGCTCAACACGTGTCGCGATGCGCCCAATTTCATGGGATCCAGACCTAATTTCTTCTCCACCTGATTCAGGATGGCGGCGCCGCCAGGGTGCACCGCCCAGAAGATTGAGTTCCAATCGGAGATGCCTAACGGATCAAATGCTTCCTTCAAGCTCTTCTCGATGTTCATGGATATTAGATCCGGTACATCTCTTCTTAGCTCAAAATAGAACCCAGTCTCCTGCAGTCGTCCATGGATGGCATAGCGAGAATCAGGAATCAGCGTCTGCACGGTTGACACCATCTCAAAAAGCGGTCGTTCCACTCCAACCACCGGATCGGAGCCGACAATCACAGCGGCTGCGCCGTCGCTGAATATCGCCTGCCCTACCAGATTTTCCAATTTATTAGGGCTGGGACCTCGGAAAGCCACGATGCTGAACATCTCAGCGCAAACGACTAGAACTCTGGCGCCGGCGTTGTTCTCGGTGAGATCTTTGGCGAGTCGAAGGACGGTGGCGCCGGCGAAGCAGCCGTGCTCGTGTATCTTGAAGCATTTGACGGATGGAGCGAGGCCGATGAGGTTGATGAGGTGGTATTCGTCGCCGGGCATTTCAACGGCGACGGCGCTGCAGAAGATGAGGTGAGTGATTTTGGATATAGGCTGCCCCCATTCCTTGATAGCTTTCTGGGCGGCTTCATTGGCCAGTTTGGGGATCTCCACAGCGAGAATATCTTGCCTAGCGTCCAGAGATGGCAGTGTGAAGGAACTCATGTTGGGATTCTCTTTCAACAGTTCTTCAGTCAGGTGCATATGCCTTTTCTTAATCATTGAGTTTTCACCTGTTCATCATTCCACCATTCATTTAATTCATAGGATGCTGCCCTAATTGATGACGTGTCAATTTTGTTCCACGTCACATGCCAACACACTCAAAACGATGTAGTTTTATCCCAATTGAATGTAACGCTCTTTTGCTTTCTCCAATCAACAGTGCGCAGCCGTGGCCTTTTTGCAGACGAAATTCTCAGAAGGAATCAATTCATGCCTTAGTCTTCCTCAGATGGTGTTACGAGATTTTATTTTATATTTGATACTTGCCACTTTCTTCCTCCCCATTTACTTTGTATCTTTCCAATTTCTATAAAATTCAATCTTTCAAACCTCCAGAGGCGACCTCACAGGAAGCCTTCTAGACTCCGATGAAAAACAACCTTCCAACAACTCAAAGCCGACATCATTATCGGCTCCGGGCTCGCCGGCTTGGCTGCCGCTACTCGCCTTCAAGCCGACAACATTCCATTCCAACAACTCAAAGCCGAAGACTTCGTCGGCGGCCACGTCCGTACCGAGATTTCCTCAACGCTTCACTCTTAATTGAGGTCTAACTTTCTTTAATTAAACGACGTCGTATTGAGTGTGTCCACACGTGATGTGGAGCAAAATTGACACGTCATTCATCAAGGCAGAACCTTCCCATGAGTGTAATTTGCAAAGTGTCTAAAGGGTGGTAATTTTTTTGCCAAATCTTAAATGTTTGGATTAATTTGCAACTAAACAAAGGGTGAGGTTTTTTTTAGCCATTAACCCGTATTTTAATAAATAACATACTTATTATAAACTATCAAGTAAAATGCCATGATGGAATAAGAAAATTAAACAGGGTTTAAACTAATAGTTTAACGAACTGTTTTGATTATTATAATGAGTTGATATCTGTTACTGTTTAATTACATATGAGTATTAATCAATGGCAAATCTCTGTTTAATTACAATATTAGCTTTGTGTTTATTTTACTTTTAGAATTTTTTATTTTTTAAGTTTCATTGTTATTCATTCAAAAATCAATTGATTATTTGAAAATGATCAAATCTCTTGTGAGACGATCACTATATGATACGAGTTGTGAGACGGATCGACCCACTGTTTAAGTATGATTGATTTGTAGGTAAAGTATTTTTATAGTTAATTAAAGTATGTTTTTCTAAAATATGATGAATAATGAATTAAAACACTCCCTCTGTCCCATAGCAAGAGTGTCTTTTGCTTTTTGCACGTGAATTGTATTAGTGAGAGTGTGAGCTCCATATATTAATTGTATTAGTGGTTGTGTGAGTCCCATGTGTATAAAAAAGAAAGAGGACTCTTTGGGTGTGGTGCTCAAATCGAAAAAAAGACCTTCTTTGAAGGGGACGAAGGGAGTATGCTTTCATGGTGTTATAATATGTTTAACTACAAACATACTTTAAGAATCAACAAATATTCTTTGCTTATAACAAACATATTTTAACAATGGGTCGACCCGTCTTACCATCCGTCTCATAAATATCTGTCTCATAAGAGAGTACCTCCTCTTTGAAAATAAGTTGTAATAAACAACCATTTTACATTATTTATTTATTTATTCTTATATTATGTGTTTAAGGTTATTTATGTTAATTTAATTAAAATTAATTAATAACTAGAAGTTTAATAAAAAAAAATATTTAATTGATAAAAAGTGATAATGATGTTATGAATAAAAAGGATAATAGTAACAATTTACGTGAAACATTTTAATACAAAATGATAATTAATTATGAAAGCATAAAATTGAACTGTCTAACGCTTGTGCCCCTTAATTAATTTAAATTTACTATAAGAACAAGGTCAAATTGATACGAATTTTATATATTAACGACAATATTAAACTTTAATAACAGAAGATAATTTAGTGATCACATAAAATCTTGATCATCTAATTTGGGATTTACCGCTCAAATTAAAATTTCAGAAAGTAAGGTAATAAGTACTTACATAAACGTCTGAATTTTTTCTTGAGATCAATTTCATGTTCACTATTAGTAATGCGAAAATAATAATCTGGATATGTCGTTTGGTCTATGGGATTAGATGGGGTTGCCGTCCCGATTGCCAAGATGGCGGCTGGCCCGTGTCCCCGTTGCGACTTCCGAACCTCTTCAACAGTCGTCATTTCCACCGGAAAAATATTGCTTGGCTGCAGTGGTTATGGTGGAGGAAGTAGTTGTGTGGCAAATTAATTCACTCTTTGCTTGGATTATAAATAGATAAAATAATATAATAAGATAATTATCTTGTGCACCTAGGTGCATTTTAGGATACAGTTCATTTATTGTCAGAAACGTATACAATTATGAATAAAAACATATACATTTATAATAAAAATGTATACATTTTGTTAGTGAATTTTCTGTTAGTTTTTTTAATGAAAAAATTGAGTGTAAAAAATATACAAATATTAAAAAACACGTATACACTATTTAATAAAAAATTATACAAATATGAATGATAGTTTTTTTAATCAAAAACTAATTGTAAAAAATATATACAATTATTAAAAAACATGTATAAACTATTGAATAAATAGTTATACATGATGTATGGATGTAGGGTTGCACTCAGTCACCAAATATCAACTCATTCATTAATGCTTTGCATCAATTAACATTTAATAAATTCGTATCATAGCCTAATCTATATGTTGTTAGAGCGCAGAGAGAATATTTGATTCATTAATTATTAAGTGAATTAATTTATTAAAAAATATTTTATTTTAAACAAAACACACAATAAAGTAGATAGCATTTAGTGCAATTTAAGTTTAAAGAGTGGATTTGACTCTTCAAATTTGAAGAGTAAAAATGATTATGTAAATTTAAATGTTAAAATAGAGAGTGTGTTGGAATTCATTTTTAGTAACATTTTCTTTAAAATTTGAATATTTTGCATTTTAAAGAGCCTTTTGGGTATAACTCTTACTAATTCAATGTGAATCAGACACCCTTTTTGAGTGAGGCTCCTGTGCACCCGGGCGCACGGAGCACATTCCGTGCGCCTTTACAATTTTCATGGCCCTTACAATTTAAATCCCTAGCAATACATAGGTTTAAATAGAATTGGAGGGGATGATTGTGTTCACATGGGGACACGGAGCATCTTTCCGTGTCCCCGGGCGCACGGGAGCTTTTGCCACCCTTTTTTTAACATATAATGTTGTGGGGGAGATTGTTAATTTCAAACTTCAGAAATTTTACATATGGATTGTAGAATTATTTTGATTCATAATCCCTTTTTTTTATTTCTTATTCTCGAATTTTATAAATACTACATTTGTACCATATGGTAAAGTTGGCTCACTATTATTGAACTGTTTAAGTTATTAAAGAAACTCTAGACGAAATATAGGAATAGTGTCTAATTAATAGTATAGATGGAGAATTTGAAACATATCTATATGAATTTAGAGTCAGCTAAAAATTGTAGTTACCTTTAAATGAGGCATGTGTATTATTGTAGTTACATAACAAGAAACTAATGTTCTATTTAAAATTTTCATAGATTAATTGTGCCAAAAGTCCTGACCTTTTCGCGAATTTCAAATTAGTTCAAACTTTTCAATATTTACAAATAAATACTCAACATTTAGCCTATTTTTCAAATCAAGCCACCGGACAGCTGGAAGCCTGCCCGGCTACTGACATGTCAAGTATTTTTTCACGTCACTCCTCCAGCTGTAAAAATAATAATAATTCTCTCCCTCACACAATTTCACTCTTAACTTTCTCTCTTTCTTTGATTTGACTCCAATTGTACCACCAACGCCGGAGATAAGAAGAAGCCAGCATCTGCCGCTCCAGGAAAGGCTGCATGCGCCGGAAGGACGGCCCAAGAGAATAAAAGCAACATTCGGAGTCAAGTAGAAAGATTTAAAGAGCAACGAATTTCCACAAATTAAACCCCAAATTACCATTTCCGGCGCCAGGATCGTCCTTTTCCGGGCAAGAATCGGCGTCCATATCGCCGCTGTACCCTTATTTCAAAACCTTAGAATCCACACAAAGTAATCAAAAAGCATGTCTCACATCCACAACCCTCAAGTAATTAACAAATAAACAGCAATGGATAGAAAAGAAGCTAAAAGTAGAGTTCAGAGAATTGTGCGATTAAAATGTAAGAAGAATTGGGAAAGAAATCTTGAGAGATTTATTGGTGGAGTTTTACTAAGACTGTATGCCTATAGTTATGAGAGAGAAAAAAGGGAGAGAAAGAGAAGAGTGATGAGGGACATGTCCTCTGAACCTACCATGGCATTCTCCAGCGTACAAGGGTCGCCGAGATCCAGGACCCCAACAGCGGCGCTAGGGTTTGCACTTTCGACACCTCCCTTGAGGCCGCAAAGGCCTACAACGGCACTGCCTCTACAACCTCCCGAAACCCTCGGATGCGCCGCAAGAACTTGATGAGGAACAGTTTTCAGTGATGTGAGATGTTCCACCGCCGCCAATGCTGCTCGATCCAACGACTCTGCTTGAGGATGCATTCTCCAGCATCGAGAGCAGGTGCTCGAACATCACCACCTCGCAGCCGATGGTGATCGAGTCCTCTTCGTCGGAACGCCACTCCATGAACTCGCAGAACAGAGGTTAGCAAATGACATCTCCTATGAGGTAGACTGGGTGGAGATCTTTGGCGTCGGAGAAGTAGGCGGGCGGAGGCGCTGGCGTTGGTGCGGCCGACTTGATTTTGGAGAGCTTGTTGGCCATGGCAGAACGAGAACACATGGTATTGGGCAAAATTGGATTAATTAAACAATCAGTTTAATTTTTTTTTATTTTTTACATGTGGAATCCAATGTGGATTAAAAAATGGATACATCAGCAGGCCTCCAGCTGCCCGGTGGCTTGATTTGAAAAATTGACTAAAGGTTGAGTACTTATTTGTAAATATTGAAAAATTTTGACTAATTTGAAAGGCGGTCCTGCAGAATTCCGGCGGTGGGTGAGGGTTTGTGGTTTAAAAGTGTAAGGGTTTAGGGTTATATTTGGTATTTTACTTTAATATTTTGTATGTGAGAGTAATAATTTTAAATCAATGTATCATTTAGGGATACAAAGTGTGTACCTATTAGTAATTATTCCTTGTTTTATTTTATTAATGATATACTTAAGGGTTTATTATAAGAAGATACATAATTTTAAGTATATTTATGCTGAGATACAAAGATAAAAGGAAATCACTGTCATATACACAAATTTGTATGGAAGAGACAAAATTACCCTCCAAACACGGTTTCCCTATGCAACGAGCCCTTCTCCGCTGGTAGATTCGCTTGCAGATCTGGAGCCCCAGCGCTGGTCGTTTGCGTCGCCCATAACTCCGATGTGATTCGTCCAGCTCGCCGCTCCTACCAACGATGTCGCCCACCTCTGTAGGCGGCAGATCCAGCGCCATCTAGAGCTCTCCGCAGCTGCTCTGATTTTTGACCGACATTTCGATGCTGCCATAATTTTTTTCGCCGCTCGCCGCCGTGGGTTCTTCGACGCTATTTACTGGCAGCAACTGGGTCCTCTCTCTCAAACAGTCGCGATGCTGTCGCGCTTCCGATTTCAGCATCCTAGCAACGGTCCCGGGCTTCACTGCTGACCCTTTGGTGCAGATCCAGCTTCGCTCTCGCCGCTGGGAATCTCTCGCTGACTGTACTGTTTTCACGGACCTGCGAATGGGGATTTTACCCATGCCGATAGGTGATTGGAGGGCTGAAACAGGGTGACCAACATTAAATCAGTTATTTTCTGTGCAATGAGAAGATTTCCTATCACAGATGGTGGTAACTTCATCGCATCTCTAACATTTTCACTCAATTATTCAAACTGTTTGTTTTTATTTTACTTGCATTCATTTTGTTGTTTGGAAAGAGTCGTATGTGGAATTTTAGGGTTGAGAATGCGACAGAGATTGTTAGGCGTTTCAATTGCTAGGCAAAATCGATTTACAGTTGAATGTTCAATTTCAAATTATTGAAGTTTGCGGATATTTGCACCCATTATCTAATGTTAGTTTTGGATTGTGAATTCCTCTGAAATGATATGTTTCTCTTATTGGTCATCCGCTGCTGCACCAAACACTCTTGACATCCTAAATTTTACAAATTCACACTATTCTGCTGGTTGTGCACTTTTGCTAGTAATCTACATACTTTCTTGGGATATTGAGCCTTAGTTGCAGAGAAAATAGTTATCATAGCTTGTATTCTTTATGCAATTTACGTTTCATCAGGCGTGTGATGAGCTTGAGGATTTGATTGATGAAGGTGGAAATATTGTGGATCATCCACTGTTGTGACTTTCTTGAGCATTGCTTTGATCACATTGTGGTTCTTTGAACTGCTAATACTGTGAGCTATGGTTGATTATATGAAAGGTAATATGCTCCTGCATAAATCTCAATCGGTTGATGTATTTGGTTCAAGTGTCGATCTGTGTTTGTAACCTGCTTATAATGCTTGTCAAGGGATGAGAAGAAGGAGAAGGGCTTGGTAAGGAAAAACAGAGTGTTAAATGATATGTAAGGGTAAAGAACAAGCAAGATACTTTAGGTTGGCCTTTTTTGACCTCTTATTTTCTTTCTGTAAGATAGGATTTGATGTGGTCTTTCTTGCATTTCTGTAATTTTATTTTAATTTTGTGCATACATGTATAGGTACAGTCGGTCCTGTGCTCAGCATGGAATGATGACGAGACGACTGTCTTCTCTGGAGGCTGTGACAAGCAAGTTAAAATGTGGCCGCTATTGTCTGGTGGCCAAACTGTTACAGTGGGCATTCATGATGCTCCTGTAAAAGAGCTGAGCTTGCTTGGATACAAGAAATGAATCTCTTAGTCACAGGAAGCTGGGACAAGACACTAAGATATTGGGATCTGAGAGAGCAAAACCCAGTTTGGGTGCAACCACCTCCAGAACGCTGCTATGCACTTGCTGTTAAACACCCTCTTATGGTTGTTGGAACTGCTGATAGAAATGTCGTTGTCTTTAACTTGAAGAATCCTCAGGCTGAGTTCAAGAGAGTTTTGTCACCTCTGAAGTACCGGACAAGGTGTTTAGCTGTTTTCCCTGATCTGCAAGGTTTCTTGGTAAGTTTTCATGTGATGCCAATCATCTTGTCCACATGAGAGCGTGTTCTGTTCTTTTTTATTTCTACAGATGATACGTTTATAATAATACTACCATGATGTAAGACTTAGTATCTACATAGTAACCAATTTTCTGAGAATCTCTTAATTATCAGCTACTTCCCATATTATTAACATTTCTATATACCAGTCACTTTAAAATTTATTATAGCATACCAAACTTAATTTGATTCCAGGAAATTCTTCACCAATTTGGATGGTATTCTGTTCTCCTTGAAAACAAAAGGGAAGTTAATCTATGAAGTGCTCTTTGCTCTATTTTGTGTTTTTTAACATGCTTAAAACGTTTTTAATTATGACTTCTCTGACTTTTTCATGATTCAGGATATTAGATTTCTTGTTCTTACTGTATTTTATATATTTTATTGATTTAATCTAATTGTAAATCATGAAAGTGTTTAACAACATGGTTTAAATTTTAACTCCTACAGAAAAACTTAATGCTTGGGCATTTGTTTACCTCAATTCGACAATATCCCAAAGAAATTGAAAGTAGTAAATTCCATTTCTTCTTTGATTTATGATTTTGTTGTATGTGTAATTTTTCTCTAATATTAATTTTAGTTGAATGTCCTCAAAATTGTTTATTTGGCAGCAAACAATTGAAATGAATAGGGAAAAAGGTACAACTACTTGAAAAAAAATCTGTGACATGTTTATTAATTCAACATAAAATATTTGTACAATTTAATCAAATTTGCATAATTTTCTATGTGGAGTCAGGATACGTGTAAAAGAAGACTTATGTTAAGAAATGTGCAAAACCATTGTACAAAAATCAATTTTGCGCAATTTTCTATGTGTAGTCGGATACGTGTAAAAGACGACTTAAGTTATTTTGCACAATTTAATATAAAATGTGTAAAATAAATTATGCAAAACAAAATTATGCAAACTAAATTGTGCAAAATAAATTATGCAAAACAAACCACGATATCGATGATTAGGCCAGGCCCAAGCCCAATAACTGCACCCCAGTCCAGGCCTTCCCCTGTAGAGCCCAGCCCATCCTTAGCAGAAACTTTTCTCATTTCATCCAACACAGCACGCATACACTGAACATGTTCCCGAATTCGCTCAACACGTGTCGCGACGCGCGCAATTTCAAGGGATCCAGACCTAATTTCTCCTCTATCTGATTCAGGATGGCGGCGCCGCCAGGGTGCACCGCTCAGAAGATTGAGTTCCAATCGGAGATGCCTATCGGATCAAAAGCTTCCTTCATGCTCTTCTCGATATTGCTGGCTATTAGATCCGGTACATCTCTTCTTAGCTCGTAATACAACCCAATCTCTCGCAGTCGTCCATGGATGGCCTCTCGACAATCTGGAATAAGCGTCTGCACGGTTGAAACCATCTCAAAAAGCGGCCGCTCCACTCCAACCACCGGATCGGCGCCGATAATGGCCGCCGATGCGCCGTCGCTGAATATCGCCTGCCCTACCAAATTTTTCAGTTCATTAGGGCTCGGACCTCGGAACCCTACGATGCTGAACATCTCAACGCAAACGGCTAAAACTCTGGCGCCGGCGTTGTTCTCGGCGAGATCTCTGGCGAGTCGAAGGACGGTGGCGCCGGCGAAGCAGCCATGCTCGTGTATCTTGAAGCATTGGACGGATGGAGCGAGGCCGATGAGATTGATGAGGTGGTAATCGTTGTCGGGCATGTCAACGGCGATGGCGCTGCAGAAGATGAGGTGAGTGATTTTGGATAGAGGCTGCCCCCATTCCTTGATAGCCTTCTGGGCAGCTTCATTGGCAAGTTTGGGGACCTCCACCGCCAGAATATCTTGTCTGGCGTCCAGAGATGGCAGAGAAGGAGCTCATGTTGGGATTCTGTTTCAACAATTCTTCAGTCAGGTGCATATGCCTTTTCTTAATCATTGATTTTTCACCTGTTCATTATACCACCATTTAGTTGATTCTTAATGCTATACTTAATTAACTAAATTTATTATTTAATCAGGTTTATTCACAGAAATCAAATTCATTCTTACATCAAGTAGAACTGTTGCATTAATCTCAGTATAGAATTGAATTTCCCTAATTAGGTGAGGCAAAATTTGCTTCTTTGATTCTTAATTTTGCCTGCATAAACTGAATATATTTCTATGGGTTAAACTATTAGCTTCAACTGTTATTGTTAATACCAGCTACTCAGAATTGATCCATTTCTAAACCACAGAATATCACTGTCTATGATTTGTCCAAATTAAAGATTACTTCCAATGAATTCATTTCTACCTCTTCATATTTTCCCAAATGGAAGCAGTCCAAATTGTAGAAGATGGACATCATTAATACCACTAGGCATTCATGATGTTTAAATAGAACCTCCAAATAATTGTAAACTTTAGTGCTAATATAAGATAGAAATTATGAAAAATTACACTTGCATATTCGGCTGAACTTTTCTTGGACTTCAATTTTATTTTCTTGATTAATGATGTGAAAATAATAGTCAGCATACTTGTGTTGATGAATATGGTTTGACGGATTAGCTGTCCCAATTGCCAAGATTGTGGCAGATCCGTCGGCCCGTAGTTTCCGACGGATCTCCTCAACCATTTGCTTCACCATCATATCTATCTGTGGCCATGGTGGTGCTACACTGCTAGTCTTTGGTAAAGCAAGAATTTGGTGTGCAGTGTAATTATGTATGACAATATAATGTTTCGTTGTTAAGATTGTTATCCATAATTCATTGTGAATATATTCATGCAAGGAAGAGTAGAATTTTTTCTTATTATAAAGGAATTTTAAAATGTGAAACTACTGAGCTCTAGAAAATATCCTCTTCATAACCTCAATAGGTAAGCAAAGTATTTTATGAATTGAATTCATCTTGTTTATGTTCTATTGTACTATTAGGAAATGTTTGATTCATATTGAGTTAAGCATTATATGATTAATTCGGTGTGAGCATGAAAATTTCCTTAATTTTTAATAATTTCAGGGAATATAGTAACTCATTTCTTCTCCTGGTTTAATTTATAAATGCAATTAATGTGAAAGCTCCCTTATTTTTATTAATTTGGCAACCACTTGTATAAACCAGATTTACATAGTTATTTATGTGAAATATTCTTAATTTAAGGATATAATTGTGTTTAAATTTTTTTATAGAGATAGTTACATGAAACAGTGTCGCACAGAACTCACTCTAACAATTTTAAAGCTTATTGAATAATATTAATGCAATATAAACTGAAGACTTCCTAGAATTTAATGTTTATTATTAAAATTAAGAAATTTTAAGTGCATGATTATCTATTCAACCCATAAATATGGGAGCAAAATTCATCCTATATATGACTGACTCCTATAACTAATTAGAAGATTCTATCCAACAAACTCTTAACAGTCAAATCAAATTTGCTTGATCACTGATAGCAACAAGATTTTATCTTCATCACATATTCGTAGTTTTCACGTTTTTATTTAGCGAGATTCACATGTTCAAGGTCCTAATCACTGATCACCCCAGTGGCCAATCATACAATAGTTTTTTTAAATTATTAAGTATGGGTTTTGTATGTTTAATTAGTGATGTTTTTTTAATCAATCATAGTTTCATTGTTGTGAATTGTGATTCTATAGTTGAATAGTCTATTTCTATTCGATTTTACATTGTACAGTAATAATAACTTATATACAAAATATTTTATCAACTATCACGTGGAGTACCATTATTTGTATGTATATATTTTTTAATGTTACAAGTAACAACTATTATTGCTTTTAGTTATCTTCTGACTAAGTAAAAATTTATATGATCATATTACGAAGTTATAAAAAAATCTTAATGTTGTACAATGTTATTTATTTAAATTTATGTTAAAGTAAAAACGTAAAACATTATATTTTTTAATTTATATGTAAAAGGCATAAAATATATCTTTGCGCACGTATAGAAGTATAAAAATAATTTTAAATTTCATTTTCACTTAAATCCAATATCATTATACAATACCTCCTCTAATTTTAATATTTATAAAGAAGGTGTGAAAATTGTGGTGGGACGCAATTTAATACTGCATTTTATTATGTATTGACAAAAATCCTACTGTAATCTTTAATTCAGCAGATAATTTGTTGATCACATAAACCTTGATTATCTAGCTTGAGATGTATCGAGCAAAAATTAAAAAAGTACTTGCATAAACGTTTGAATTTTTCTTTAAGATCGACTTCATGTTCACTATTGGTGATGTGAAAATAATAATCTGGATATGTCGTTTGGTTAACAGAATTTGATGGGTTCGCTTCCCCGATTGCCAAGATCGCGGCCAGCCCATGTCCCCGTTGCAGACTTCCAAATATCTTCAACTGACGCCATTTCCACCGGAAAAATGTTGCTCAGTTGCAGAGGTTATAACGGAGGAAGTAGTTGTGTGACAAAATCAATTAACTATTTGCATGGGGTTTAAATAGATAAAATTATCTAATGTGAAATGGCTTTCATTAATTGTTTGAATCCATTAGCAATTAATAAATTCGTACATGTATGTATGCCCACTTGGTCCACACCATCCCTAATCTATATATTTATATATGTTGTGTGAACAACATCCACATTACTAAATTCGGATGCATGTTTTTTATTTGGCAAAAGCTCATGTGCGCCCGGGGACACGGAAAGATGCTCCGTGTCCCCATGTGAACACAACCCTCCCCTCCAATCCTATTTAAACCTATGTATTACTAGGGGTTTAAATTGTAAAGGGACATGAAAATTGTAAAGGCACACAGAATGTGTTCCGTGCGCCCGGGTGAACAAGAGCCTCACTCTTTTTATTTAGGGGTAATTCTGGTATGCGGTAGATCTGTACACAGGGCCGGCCCCTGAGGCATGTTAGGAGGGGCGACGTCCGGGACCCCAATTTTGAGGGGTCTCACAAAAAAAAAAAAAAAAAAAAAAAAAAAAATATATATATATATATATATATATATATATATATATATATATATATATATATATATATATAATATGTTTTAATAATTAGTTTATAGATTTTAAAAAAATTATTATAAAATAAAATGTATTTAAATTTTTTTTTTATAATACTCTCTGGTTCTAATATTGCGTAAATACATTTGCGTGTGGAAATTAAGAAAAAAAAGTGTTTAATGTAAGATAATTAAGGGTATTTTGTTGAGAAAAGTAAGTAAAATTATAATTAGTGTAAAATAAAAATGATTTATTATAGTATTCCAAGAGTATTGGTATTATATGGATTGCTACTTTAGAAGTATATTGTGTTTTTTGCTGGTATTAAGAAAACTGAATTTTTTTTCTACTTATATTTTTTTTTAAAAAAATTGAGGTAATTTGATATTTTTGGATAATAAATATTTTTAAAATAAATTATATTTGTTTGAAATGTTTGCTAATTCTTAAACTAAAGTATATGTTTAAGATTGTGATATTGAGGGGCATTTTATTTTGAGTTGATATCTGGTGCACCCATATATATATAATTTTTATTCTTTATTGTATACATGTTTCTTAATAATTGTATATTTTTTCACACACAATTTTTCATTTAAAAAAACTAGAATATATATGTGTATAACTTTTTATTCAATAGTTTATACATGTTTTTTAATAATTATATTTTTTTTTACACTCAATTTTTTATTTAAAAAACTAACAAAAAAATCACTAACAAAGTGTATATATTTTTATTCATAATTGTATATGTTTTTATTCATAATTGTATACATTTTGAAGGTGGGTGCACCTAGGTTCACAATACTATTAGCCTTTTATTTTTATAGTATGAACATAAATATGAAACTGGTGAAAAAGAAAGAAAAGAATAATCGTATGAAAGGAGGAAGTATATAAGTAAAAAGATTTAAAGGATAGTACAGGGTCTCGATTTCTTTGTTAGCCCAGGATCCCCGAAATGTTAGGGCCGGCCCTGTCTGTACACTTTAGGAATTATAGGTTAAATTTATAATATAATTGTAATTAGATTCTTTTTTAAATTTAAATTTAAGAGTATGATTCAATTAATTAACTTAAAATCTAACCGACCTAAATCTTACCTGTGCATCCACACTCTTAATTTAGTTGAGTCATTTTTCTGTAATCTATATGTATACTTTTGGATTGACAATTAAATTCCTATAGAGATAATACAATAAACCTTAAGAGAGAGAGTAATACACCATAAACTACAAAAATAAAGTAAAGTTTTATACTAAAAAATATATCATGAACCATAAGAGGGAGATTCAGGTAAAATCTATTTCACATGAACCCTCACTATTTAAAAATTATAAAAAAATTGTACCCTTAATTATTTAAATCTATAAAAATATAAACATTAAACAATAAGAATACACTCGGTGTATATAAACAAGTAAGATTTACATAGTTATTTGTTTAAACTCGTTTTAAGAAATATTTGGTGTATAGAATAAAATAGTATTTTGAATGAATTGATAATTATAACACTTGGACTCTATATTTTGTGTGTAGAGTTTTTCTTGGTTTTTTTTTTTTTTAATTTGTACGTCTATTTCTTTACAGAAAATATTGTGCACAGTTATACATAGAAGTACACACAAGTTATATGAACACAGATATAGGATGAGAAGATAATTAATTAATGTTAAAAATCATACTAACAAAGTTAGACGCTATGAATAAATAATTATGCATCCACCCTCACAAACATATACTCTATATTTATGAATAAAAATATATTATACACCAATGACTAAAAATATATGCACTTTGTTAGTAAATTTTCTACTATTACTTTTTTAATGAAAAACTGAATGTAAAAAAATTATATTAAAAAATAAACTAAACTATTGAATAAAAATTTTTACACATATGGATGCATGTGTGCGCCAAGTGCATAGGGTATGAGGTATCAACTTAATGAATAAAATATAAAATACATGAACAATAAATGTTATAATAAAATTATATTTTTGACAAGTTGTGTAAAAATTATTTGAGTGAGGCTTGCGTGCGCCTGGGCACACCGTGGGCTTTTAAAATTTAGTATTATTAGTAAGGGTATATTATTTTGTTTTAAAGGGTATACACTTTAATTAATAAGGGTACACCATTTTTTTCTAAAGGGTATACACTTTTCATTAATATTTTTTTATTTTTTTCAAAAAATAAAGGATATACATCTTTATACTAAAGGATATACAATTTAATACAAAATTCTAAATGCATACAAGTTTTTTTCAAATTATGTCCGGGTGCATACAAGTTTTTGCCAAATTATTTTGACTTTGGCCTCTTATGCACCAGGTGTATAAGGTTTCAAGGATATTAAATTTAATTTTAATGAAAAGTCGCTTAAAATTAAATATCAAAAATTCAAGGATATTAATATCTTGGCTAAATATAGTGTGCACCCGGGTGCACACGAAGCTTCGTGTGCACCCACATACAAATATAAACAAAAACATATAAATTATGAGTAAAAATGTATACAATTTAACACTTAATTTTTTTAATGAAAAATTGAGTGTAAAAAATATACAATTATTAAAATACATGTATACACTATTGAATAAAAAGTTATACACATATGAATGTTAGTTTTTTTAATGAAAAACTTATTGTGAAAAAAGTATACAATTATTACAAAACATGTATACAAAAGAGAATAACATGTATACAAAATAGAATAAAAGGTTGGGTGCAAGGTTGCACCCGGGTGCACCTAATATACACTCTAATATCTTTTTCTCATAAAATTAAAGATATTAATTTTTATAATAAATATTATTGCACTCAATTAACAAATATATTAACAAATTAATTTTATACATATTATGGACCGTTACTTTATAGCATTCAATTCAATATTCTACTAAAATTAAGTGAAAAAATAGTACAGTATATATTAACAAAGTTGATTTTGCATGCTGCTAAAGAAGTTCTAGCTGTAATAGTGTCAGATTAATATAGATTACTTTTGTCACTTTACTTTGCTGGAAAATAGGGAACAGATCTATATGACTAGAGTAAAATTTAAAGATTGTTAGCTCGATATTAAGCAAATTGTAGTTAGACATATTCTAAAGATGAAAAAAAAAAAAAAAAAAAAAAGAAAAGCATTGCAATGCATTAATTTGATTACGTGAACACGAAGTTGAGGCTAGTGAGAGTACACAATATGGAAATTAAGTATGGCAAAAGCTCGTGCGCCCCGGGACATAGAGGGATACTCTGTGTCCCCATGTGAACACAATCTTCCCCTCCAATTATATTTAAACCTATGTATTGCTAGGGGTTTAAATTGCAAAGAGACATGAAAATTACAAAGGCGCACAGAATGTGCTTCGTATGCCCAAGTGCACAAGAACCTCACTCATTAAGTATTGGAACATTTAAAATTTTTAATTGATTACAGTCACCTTAGTTTCCCTCCCTCCATTAAAAGGGTGGTGGTAGACGTTATTCATAGCCTCCGTACCATCCAAAAAGGATATTTTAATTTGAGAAACTCTTTTGTGAGACTGGTGTGAGACGAGTTAACTAATCATTAAAGTATACTACTTATTATATAATAAATAAAGTACGCTTATTTATAGTTAAAGTATGTCAATAATAAATCATATTATTACACACTAAAATCATATTTTAATGCATAATTCAGCATACTTTAGAAAATATATTTTAACAATCATTAAACATACTTTATTTAAATACTAATAGACATACTTTAACACGTCTCACAAATCGGTTCACGTAAGTAATGTCTCACAAGAAATTTTGTCTTTTACTTTTTGCACGTGAATTAAGAAGTATTATTATTTAATATGCAGTGAATAATTTTATTACTGAGAGGATGGGATAGAGGAATTATTATTTATATGGATGGTGCGTGGAATTATGGTCACTCTTTAATAAAAAGAGAAAAGTTAAATCTTTTCAGTAACGTTTAAGATGATAAAATATACTCCTTCCGTTCGAAATTAACTTCACTTCACTTTTACTGCTTTCGTTGTTTAAAAAAAATATTCTTTTGGTTAATTTATGAAGGTAATATATAACTAATAAAAAAGTATGTCGTGTGTTATGAAATGATGATAATTTTAAAATTAAAATGTAATTTTGAGGTTTTAAATTGAGAAACTATTTTTTTTTATCGGACAAAGCTAGTTATTAGTATAATTAGTAGTTAGTTCGCCAAGTCTCCATACACCCTTTGTAAAGTGTTTGAATGTTCACCGTGAATAGGTGAGTGAAGAATTCCACCATAAATAATGGTAATACAACAATACAAGGAAATAATAATTACAGATAATTAGCACAGTGATCACGGCAAATCACCACAACAAATTACAAAATATTTACGATGATTCTAATTGTCTAGATTGATTTGATCCAAATCTGTAGAATATTCTCTATTACCCCCCGTCAAGCGAAGTATCGGATTTTCTTGAACACGAAGTTTGGAACGTAAAAATTCAAAAAGAGGCCGAGCAAGGCTCTTAGTGAATATATCAGCAACTTGTAGTTCGGAAGGCACAAACTTAGTGTCAATTTTCTTATTTGCAACAAGTTCACGAATGAAATGATAATCAATGTCAATATGTTTGGCACGTTTATGCGCAGTTGGATTCTGACTTAAGAATAAGGCACTTTTGTTGTCGCATAATAGTAGAGGTCGAGAAGATGGTTGTGCACGCAGCTCGTGAAGTAAATGAGTTAGCCAAATTATTTCTTGAGAGGTGTTAGCCAGGGCACGATATTCACTTTCACAACTTGAGCGAGCAACAGTCGGCTGTTTCTTAGCACTCCATGAAATCAAATTTCATCCTAAGAAGATAGAGTAACCATACGTAGAACGACGAGTGTCCACACAACGGGCCCAATCGGCATCAGAATAACCAAGTATTGAGTAATCCGATGAAGGAGAAAATGTAAGACCAAAATGTATGGTGCCTTTAAATAACGAAGAATTCGTTTCACAGCCAAAAAATTATCATCTGTAGGGCACTGAAGGAATTGGCAGACATGATTGACGGCATACGATAAGTCTGGCCTTGTGATGGTGAGGTATTGAAGAACCCCAACAAGGGAGCGATAAAGAGTTGGATTCTTAAAAGGTTCACCATATTTTACTAGTGATTCACCAGCAGCCAATGGAGTGGAAATTGGTTTTGAATCAAGAAGAGATGCCCGAGTGAGTATGTCGGAAGCATATTTTGCTTGTCCAAGAAAGAGACCATGTTAGTGGTAGTAATCTCAAGCCCAAGAAAGTAACTGGGAGATCCGAGATCTTTGACTGCGAAATCATTATCTACGCGCTGAATGAAAGCCTGCAAAATAGATTTGTTACTACCTGTAATGATGATATCATCAACGTATAAAAGCAAAAATATAGTATAATCAGCATGATGTAAAAAGAAGAGGGAGGCGTCTGCTCTACTATGGATGAAGCCAACGCTTATCAAGAAGGCACTAAAACGATCAAACCAGGCAGGTGGAGCTTAGCGAAGGCCATAGAGAGCCTTTTTGAGCTTGCATACGTGATTCGGAAAGCGGGGATCAATGAATCCTGGAGGTTGTGCCATAAGAACAGGTTTATCAAGAACATCATGTAAAAATGCATTTTTAACATCTAGTTGGTGTAGAGACCAGCGTCTTTGGACTGCAATAGATAGGATAACACGAACAATTGCCGTACGTACAACTGGACTAAAAGTATGAGAGAAGTCGAATCCAGGAACTTGCCTAAAGCCTTGGGCAATCAAGTGAGCTTTGTAGCATTCAATTGATCCATCAGACTTGAACTTGGTGCGAAAAATCCATTTAGACCCAACTATATTCTCATTCGGTGGGCGGGGTACCAATTCTCATGTATTATTTGATTGGAGTGCTGACATTTCCTCTTGCATGGCAGTAAGCCAATGAGGAATTTTAATAGCTGATTTGAATCCTTTTGATTCCTGCGACATAGACAAAGAAGATAATAAAGCAGTAGATGATATATCCACGAAATATATAGGTTTGGTAATTCCAGATTTAGCTCGAGTTTGCATGGGATGCTTATTATTGGATGGTTGAGAAATTGTGGTGGAACTAGGTTGCAGAGGTACAGTAGAGATGTTTGGCAAAGATGGTATTTCATTATGTTCATTTGTAGTTTCTGGAGTAATAAGGTTAGTTGAAAGAGGTTGCATGGCTCCAATAATAACAGCAAGAGAGATTTCGGGTATATGCTGGACAGAGGAAGGTGATGTGGAGTCAAGGCATGCAAGGCAAGGTTTCGTAGCCAAAATTTTGCTTGATGATGGTTTAGTAGTCAACTTTGATGTTGGAATCATAACCTGTGGCTCAACAAATTGAGAATAAACAAGAGCAGATTCATTAGTCTTAGAAGGAAAAGTGCTAGCAAAAGGAAAGTTAAGCTCATCAAATTGTGCATGCCTTGTAATATAAGTACGTGAGGTTACAAGATCAAAATATCGAAAACCTTTATGCATGCTACTATAACCAAGAAATATACATGGTTTACTACGAGGTGCCAAGTTATTCGGAGCATAATCACGAAGATATGGGTAGACACGACAACCAAATACCTTAAAGTTGGCATAATTAGGAATTGAGCCAAAGAGAATTTCAAAAAGAGATTTATTGTCAAGTAGAGCCGTAGGTAACCTATTTATGGTGTAGACAGCTGTAGAGAAAGCATCTAGCCAATATGGTATGGGAGCTTATGCATGAAAAAGCATCGATAAGCCCGTTTCAATTATGTGTCTATGTTTGCGTTCTGCTCGACCATTTTGTTAAGGAGTGTAAGGACATGAGAAACGATGCAACACACCACGTTCAGCAAAAAAAATTTTAACTCTAGAGTTAGTAAATTCAGTACCTCCATCACTCTGAAATTTTTTATTGTAGAATTAAATTGATTGCACACAAAAAAATGTTGAAGCACATTAAAAAAATTAGATTTTGCACGCAATGGGTAGAGCCAAGAAAAACGAGAGTGATCGTCAACAAAAATGGCATAATATTTAAATCCATCATGTGAAAGATTAGGAGCAGGGCCCTATAGATCACAATGAATTAGATCCAACACCTTCAAGGCACGTTTTTCATTTAATGTAAAAGACAAACGTTTGCTTTTCGCTAATTGATAAGAAGAACAAATAGTGGGTTTTGGCAAAACAGAAGTAACAGCCAAGTGACCCAGTTTATTTAATAATTGAATGATAGAAATAGAAATGTGGCCTAAACGATTATGCCACAATTCAAATGATGACTTCAAAGTACTAGAGTGAAAAGCAGCAATTAAAGCAGATGTGCCATGCTCCAAAATGTAAAGACCATCTTTATATTTTCCTATTGCTAGAGTCTCTTTTGTCGCCCGAGTCTGAATCACAAAAGATTTATTAGAAAACAAGACATCAACAGGCAAATCTGTAGTTAATTTACTTATAGAAAGTAAATTTTTTGTAATGTGTTGAACAACTAGAACATCCAACAAACGTAATTGATTATTAACAAATTTAGATCCTGAATGAGAGATGGATAGAGCGTCACCATTACCTATGATGACTTTCCGTTACCAGTATAAAATTCATAGGTGTCGAGGTTGGTGGGCGAAGAGGTCATATGAGCAGAGGCTCCCGTGTCAACGTACCAATCAGATTGAACATTAGGTGTGACAGTGCACTGAGCTTCAAAGGCTTGAGCAAGATTTGAAGCCTCAGAGGTGTTATCTCGTACATAACGAGATGAACAATGATTTGCATAGTGTGGGCCACGACAAATTTGACATGTCGGAGTATATGTCTTTTTTTCAGAATAGGAGCCTGTAGAATCCTTTCCTCCATTATTAGCTTGGAAAGAGGAGATACCAGGACGTGAGGCACCACGACCACATCGGTTAGATGAGCCACCAAATGACCCATTGTGCTGTCTAGAAGGGCCGCTAAAGTCATGACCACGACCGCGATCAGAATTTCGATTAGCATAAAAGACAACTTGAGAAGATTCGTCGGATGCCATAATACGATCATTGAGCTCGTACGTACGAGCTTGTTGGAGCAAGTCGGTGAAACTGAGTTTTAGCAACAACACCATACATAGGTCGGCAAAGGCACGAAAATTAGGACCAAGGCCCCAAAGGAACCAATGGCCTTTGTCAACATCAGAAACAGGACTGCCAATGGCAGCTAGTTGATCGCAAAGCCCTTTGAAAGTACGACCATATTCAGCAACATTATTTGATCCACGTCGTAGAAGTTGAAGTTCATCACGGATTTGATGAGCACGAGAGGGAGAGACATGACTAAAAGCCTGTTCGAGAGCAACCCAAACATCGCGCGCCTTTGCGATACCGATGACTTCTGGCATGGATTCCTCAGTCAAAGAGGAGAGAAGAAGACTAAGGGCAAGGTGGTGACGTTTATGCCATAATGCATATTCTGGATTAGGGACGTCATTTTGATCATTGTCCTTGATAGTGAGAGGAGGTTCGAAGGCAGATCCATCAACAAATGATAATAAATTGTCACACTGAAGAACGGGTACAACTTGTGATTTCCATAGGAGATAACTGGAAGACGTTAATTTTATGGTAATCATATGAATGGAGAGAATTGAGATACGAGATAGAGAGAGAGAAATTGTAGGTTTTCAAATGTATACTTCTTTGATACATTGTAAAGTGTTTGAATGATGATTCTAATTGTCTAGATTGATTTGATTTGATTTGATCCAAATCTATAGAATATTATCTATTATCCTTATAACTCCCCTCCTATTCGTTTCAATGGGAATTGAACCCGGGTCACTCACTTGTGTGAGAAGCTTGGTGGCCAAGTGGGCTAGCCCACTTGATTAAATTGAGAAACTATTTATTTTTTAAGAAGTCGTGGAAACGGACAAATGAAAAAAAATTGTATGCGAAGCAGATAGGTTACAAGTTTGGATTCACGTGGAGTAGTTAAACATCAAGAAACTCTAATCTAATATACTCCCTCCGTCCGCTAGATAGGTACATATTTTGTTATTTTGGATGTCCGCACCAAAGATCTACATTTCCTTTTTTAAACACATGAGACCCACACACATCACTAATACAATAAATACATGGGACCCATACACCCCACTAATACAACTACCAACTACACATTAAATAATAATACTCCTTAATCCATGTGTAAAAAGTAAATGTACATCTTTTAAGTGGATGGAGGGAGTAATAAGGAGGAAAAAACAATATAACTATTGTACAGATATAAGGGTTGGTAGGCCGATTGTGAGCCATGCAGTCAATTGATTACGTATACACGTTCGTCTGCATATTTTACATTGTTTTAATCCCAAGTATTGCATGTGAGGTTTGGATTATGTATTATTTTTAATAAAGTCTCATGGATGCATAGATACTAATCAAACAACTACATTAAAATATATACATTATTAACACTATATATATATATATATATATATATATATATATATATATATATATATATATATATATATATATATAATTTATTCAATTTATTAGTAAACTTTTACTGAATTTTCTGTTAGTTTTTTAATGAATAGTTGAATAAAAAAAGTAGTAATATATTCACTAAAATATAAATTGGATGCACGAAAATTAATTATTCTAGGCATACGGGATATTAATTCATTATTTTTTTTATATCACTTTATTTAATGACTACCTTTGAACTGACATAAGGAGTATAAATTATAGGACACACTTGTGTAAGAACATCTCATAATGAGATAATTTTATATTTTTTAATTAATTATCATTTTTTATTGTAAATATTAACATTTTTTATTGAATATTTTAAATTTTTTTAATTCATATTTTGAATTGTTTATAAAATAATTTGCTACACTAATATTATTTTATGTAATATTATCATCTCTTATTCCTCTCACAAAACTCATGAGATATGTAAGATGTTATTACTTTTATATTAACTAAATGTATAAATGGAGATAATGACGTTGTATCAAAGTAGACTATAATTTAATCTATATTTATCAATTAAAAAAATTGAAAATCATATTTTTTAAATTATCTTTTTAATTTAATTTAATTTAATTTTTTGGTAGGGGTGGGGATAAAGATGACTTAGAAACAGGCTCAAAAATAATACTATGAGATTAGATCCGACTATCTATCCTACAATGTAGAGTATTTCGTTCTATATTTCCTAACAAATTTTTTTCAAAATAAAAATAATACTCTCTCCATCCCACATTAATATTTACAATGTAGACCATTAAATCTTGAATTGATCTCTTATGTACTCATATATTCAAGGATATAATATTTTGTTCTAAAAAGTAAGTATGATATTAATATTTGAAAATAAGATTATTTTTTTAAAAAAATGAAAGGTATGAGCTTTTATAATAAATGATTACAACATTTAATATTAAAAAATACTCCATCCGTCCGCTTCTAAGGTGTCCATTTTACTATTTTTGGCTTCCGCTTCAAATGTATCCATTTTTCATCTTTAGTAAAAAAGTACAAAATATGACTCACCACTTCCCTTTAATACAACTACCTATTTTACATATAATAATAATACTTCTTAATCCACGTGCAAAAAGTAGACGTACACCTTAAAACTGGACGAAAAGAGTAACTTTTTGAAACAATTGAATATGAAGATGAATATGAAGACTCGGTGCTTCCGGAGTATGCAAGTTTAATCCTTAAATCTTTTCATAGTAATAATTAAAAAAATATGATTGTAACAGGCGTGATATATAGTATTTAATAAATAGAATATTTGATACCTGGATTATCGATTATGTAAATAGTCCAGTACATATTTTATTTTGGGCCCGGCTTGCCCAGAGCCTATCAGTTCAGTTTGAAAACTTTATTTGGGCCCAAATTATAACTACGGTCCAGTACAAATTTTACTTTGGGCTGAGCTCGAATTGAGAGCCCATCAGTTGACATTGATTGAGCTCAAGATGTAACAGGGTATAGTTATACATTCCAGTAAATATGGGTACAATGCATTTCCAGGTCAAGTATGCACAAGATATACAAGACAGCAAAATGAATCTAACAGAAATGACTGAAGCCAACAATTAATAAAAACACCTTCTAGGCTCTAATCAATCCATTCAGCACAAACGGGACGCCGTAATGCAACGAAATCAATCATCGAAATGAACGAAAATTAGACAGATTCCTTGTTCAAATCGATTCACATTTGAATGATCACAGTCCAAATTTCAAACGTACCTGAAGTGCAATGAATGCTTAAACCTCAGAGGACCAGCTTTTGCTTAGTTGAATGATTTCAACTGATTTTCGCCCAGCATTATGCTGTGTCTACAAGGCCACACCATTCATATTTCTTCGCTGCCCTGAAGATTAAACAAGAAGAAGAATCACAAGCAATGCCCAATTGATATCCACCCGGGAAAAAGTAGTTGTGTGAACTAAATGGAGTTAACTAATTTGATATTCTGTGCTGTTTTCTTTCAGTAATCTGCCCTTCTATTTCTATCAACAGTTTATTGCAGAAAAAAAAATTCTTTAGATTATGCAAAATAGGATAATCTTACAGCTGCAATAACCTAGAACTCCATTAAGATCATGCAAGTAAATATTTAATTGTCACTTGCATTTTTCAGCCATAAATCTTGAGCTATGGAAGCTAGCTAGATAATTGAAAAAGAAGTCAAACATGAGCAACCTTTACAAGTATATCTTAGTGTTATGTTGCTAAAAATGATGTGGCTAAGGAGGTTGATCATGTAATATCCATTAGTGTCCGAAATAGAGAAAACAATGCATGCATAAAACAAGCTAGACTGTGCTATTGTAGTTTGTTTTACATGACAAATACAAGTGGCATGCAAGAATTTTAATAGATGAAATTGAACTTGAAAATTGGACAAGACTTCCTTATGAAATGATATTCTTAAAAAAGACAAGCCACCCATGTTATTGTCATGTTCAACTGCAAATGGCAGGGAAGTAAACCCAAACAAGAGAGAGGGGGGTGGGGGGGTTCCCCATACCAAGCTGCAAATTTATCATTTAATATGTCAAACAATATAATGCCTCACCCTCTTGTGCATATGTTTACAGTAAAAAAAAAAGGAGAATGTTGAAGAGAGAAATTACCTGAAGAATGCAATCAATTCACTGGAAAGCAGCCGAAGAAATCTTCTTTAAATCTAACAGAAAAACAATTAACTTATAAAGTTACCACTTACATGAATCTCCATATAGATTCAAGGGCTGGAATATAACCATACCAGATTAGAACAATGAATTTTCTGTAATTTGCATCTCTAGCAATTGAAGACTAGTTTTGTAGGCATTTGCTTCTAAAGTGTGAGAATGAACATTCCAGAATCACACCTTTCTGCAAATATACTTATTGTGGGGAATAGTATGAGGGAATCTAGTGCAATTCTGAAATGGTTAGTCACAGAAGAAAAAGGGAACAAACCACAATCAATGAGAATATTATGTCCCGTGGATAAACAACACTTTAACGATGTCTAAGTTCTCACAACCCTCCAAATCCTTCAATTCAATGAGGCTATAAAGTTGATAAAAATATTATACAGGAGAAAGGGAAAGCAAGAGGGGTAGAGTTATAGGGCTCACAAAATGCACCTTTTCCAGACATTGTTTAAAAAAAAAAAGTTCATTTATTGTGTATGCAAACAATTACACTATAACATCAGGCATATGTAACTGTAAAATTAC
This sequence comes from Pogostemon cablin, assembly GCA_023678885.1. Lineage (NCBI taxonomy): Eukaryota > Viridiplantae > Streptophyta > Magnoliopsida > Lamiales > Lamiaceae > Pogostemon > Pogostemon cablin. The sequence continues at coordinate 3,649,641 of CM042987.1, forward strand.
ATAAACTTTTACATATTATTACCAAATGATACCACAATCATCTCAAACTAAAGAAAAAACATGTATCTGCATGTACTATCTATTCTTGATGAAGAATGTATGTGACTTTCTCCTGACATATAAAATAAATTAAATAGGCTTTCCACTCATGAAAACAATTAGGGAGGATTATTGAGCAATAACAAAGTGCTTACAAGTGGCATACATGACTGGTCCCACCAGGAAGTGTGGCCTTATTCCATGCATCACAGAATTACCAGAAAGCATCGACTCTTAAACGAATGCCTCACAGTTTCATTTATACTGAATTTATATATATAAAATATATCCAGTGTATCAATTTAAAATAAATATGAGATGAATGTAATTCAACTGCTTTATGGCTGAACCAATGCTCGGAGATTGTTATTCGACTGTAGGTACAAGAAAATTTGAGGTAGAGATTATTTGCATGCTATAGCGAACCAGATCAAGGGTAAAGAATATAAACTACATAGCTATAGTACATAAATCTAATCTGCAGTATCAATTCTTTTGGAAACCATGAACCTCACCTTCCATTTATTCATGCTCCTCTATCCTTCCATCAGGTAATATGATACCATGCAGATTAACCATCAACAATGAACTGATCTTCTTGGTTATCACCCTCAACCCGTGCATCACCATGAACCATACCGTTAACATGATGCAAATTCTGCATCATCTGTGACATATAATGGTTACTAGCTCCTGTGTGATCTGAAAGCGCAGTAAGATGGCCAGTCCACTGTGAAACAATTCCAAGAAACTGATTGGTAAGACTTTGTTGCTCGTGTAGTATCCTAGCCTGAAGCTGACTCATTTCAGCTTTGTGCTGACTTAACATTTCATCCATCCTCTTCTTCCATTCAGACCTCCTCCTGCTCATCCTCTCTTCCCATTCCCTTTCGTGCATTACTTCTTCATCCCTTCTTCTTCTTTCCCTCTCTTCATTCTCCCTCTCCATAGCTTCCCATTCTTGAGTCCATTGTTTCCTCAACTTCTCCCTGTTGTTCTCCCTTATTTCTCGATCCTTTTCCATTTCTTCCCATTTCCTCTCACGGGCTCTCTCCATCTCAATTTGAATATGTTCCCTCCTCAGAGTCTCCCGCTCCCTCTCCACCTCACGCTGCTCAAACCGAGATTCCATCTCCTTCAAGTGTCCTAATTGGGAAACAAGAAATCCCCATGCCTTCTTTTCCATTCCTTTCAACACTTTTTTCTTCTTTCTTGTATCTGATGACACAATGGGTTCTATAGCTTCACACACAAATCCAACACCCGCATCTTCTCTTGCACAAACATCATTTTTGTGAACTACATTGTAATTATCTTCTCCCTCCTCCCCTTCATAATCGAACTCCAAATCCATAACCCCATTCTCAACCCCATCAATCCCACCAACAAAATCCCCATCAGCCACTTGACCAAGCTGCCCAAATGGGATAATATCCATCTCATGGCCATCCCCTTCAAATGCCCCATTACAATCATTCCCCCCTCCAATCCCATCATTATTCACAAACACAAGTGGCACATCCCCAAAAACTTCTTTATACCTAAGGAAGTTAGACCAATGTGTAATCCCTTCCATCCAATCAAACTCCTCCTCGCCCGAAACCCTGATCGAAGACTCTGGCTTCTTAATCTTCTGCTTCACCAGAGCATACTGATGCCTCATATTCTGCACTTTGGTGGATACATCTTTCCATGTCCACTGCCAGGGATACGAAACAGGGTCTCTCACGTGGTGCATGGAATTAACATACAAAGCAATAGGTTTATACTTTTTTTCCCTAGTTTTCATCTTAGTTAAAATCCCATCACAAGCCATCTCCCCATACTTATCTATCAAAGTCCTCTCTTCCGCCTCAGTCCATTTCTTCCTTCTTGGCTGAGGCGTCATCAATTTATACCACTACAACAACTCAACAATCATTCAATTGAAAATTAACGCAATCCATAACTATTTTGCAAAACATGAACAGCCCAGATCAAGATTCCTTACAGAGAAACGAAAAGGGGCTCGCCTGACACTTGTGTGTGCACAACCACAGATAAATGTGTGTAGTTTAAGGCATCAAGAGTGAAGAGAAGTTGCTATAAACTGACCTTGGGTTCGTCAAGAGAGAATTGCAGTGTAGCCGAAATTGGGAGAACGAGGCAGATGAGAGCGGAAATAGGGGAGGGAGATTTATTGGGAAGTCCAGCGATTTTCGGAAATGTGTAAAAGGCGAGTATATTCGGGGTCTGAGGTAAGAATTTGCAAAAATTGGATCATCATTTTTTTTATTAATTCTTTTTTAAGTTTTTCATATTATTAGTGAAGTATATGTAAAAAACTAAGATAAAAGTATCTTACGAGAAATGTCACCAACATAATTATTTTGATTTTTCATATATTTTTATAGAAGATTATTTTTATTTGAATTTTTAATTGTAGAATTTACATTTTAATGTTGGAGTTTTAGGTGGGATTGTCTCAGTTTTACGTTTTTGCTATTAATTATTAGTACTTTTAATAAAAACTTGTTTATTTTAAATGTTATTACTTTTTATTTAGAGTATATTATAAATTATTTATAAAATAATTTAATATACCTTTATTATTTTTATTAATTGAATATTATTTTTCATTAAAAATATTATCATTTTTTATTTAAATTGTGATACATTTTAATATACATTACATCATATGCCATTATTATTTTATTCTTATTATTTAAGGTGTATTATTTATTTTAAATTTTAATTTATAAATTTTTTATTGTTAGATAATTTAAATTGGATTAATTAGGATATTATCATAAATTTAAAATGCAAAGTATGTATTTCACCTTAAAATTTTAAAGTTTGAATTAAAGTGTTTATGACTAATTTATTCAAATTAAATGGATTAATAAAAAAAAGAATAAGTCAAGTTTCATTAACCCATATATAGCCTGACCCGACCCGACCCGACCCGACCCGATTCCTGTCTTCGAACCCCATTAGAAGGCGTCGACGCGTCGGTTAGCCTTCGCATCACTAAACTCTCTCTAAAGAAAATTCTCTCCCCGAACATCGTTTTCGCACGCCATGGCTTCCCCATCTGCTTCTTCACGCAAGGTACCAATATTCAAAATTCAATCTCAATCTCATATCATCTTCTTCTGCGTATTCTTGATTTTCTGTTACAACTGTTTTCTTCTTCCTATTTTGAAATCGATTATTGGGTATGGTAGGCGTTGAGCAAGATCGCGTGCAATCGCCTGCAGAAAGAGCTGGTGGAGTGGCAGGTGAACCCTCCCGCTGGTTTCAAGCACAAAGTTACTGATAATCTTCAAAGGTTTTTCTTTTTCTGTAATTTCGTGTGATTAAATAATTCTATTTCATCTGCTTGAATGGTTCAGAATTCGAGGTTTTCATTGACTCTGTTAAAATAATTTGTGATCAGATGGGTGATTGAAGTCAACGGTGCGGCAGGAACGTTGTATGCCGGGGAAACTTACCAGCTTCAGGTTGATTTTCCGGAGCATTATCCCATGGAAGCGCCTCAGGTTGCTCCCTTCTACTTCTTATTTGAATTCACTCGTCTTTCTGATTCTTTACATATCTTAGAGAACTTAAAGTGCTGTTCTTTTTCTCGAGAACCTTATCTTTTGTAGATTTGAGGCTTTAATTGATGCTGATTTCTGTAATAAATGCTAGAAGTAAGTGACTGTTGTTTTTGACTTACTTAGTACTTCCTGTGATCTTGAGCAGGTTATTTTTGTTCCTCCAGCTCCACTACATCCGCACATTTACAGTAATGGCCATATATGTTTAGGTGTGTATCCTTACTTTACCTAATTTTTACTTCTTATTGGATTCAGTTCATCTCTGTCCAAAAAATAATTGTTTGTTTTTTTTTATTATTCTCATGTTGCTGGTTCCAGAGTTAATGGCATGTTTTTGAGTTATTTGCTTTCGTTAATTGGAGACAACTTATCAAGTGAAAAATTGTATATATTTTTAGTGATACTTGTACCCTTCCTTATGCTGACACTGTATTGCTATGATCTTGGAGGCTGATATAAATTTTGAGTTGTATCCTCCCTTTATGCATTGATTTATCCTTTTGTTACCTTTGTTATTTCAATTTGTATTGATTTTTGGTCTGGGTAACTGGGTTGAGGATTTTTGAGTTCTTTCTTGTGTCAGAGAATGATTTGAACAGTAGACCTCTTTTCAATTTGATAATTTCCCCCTGCCGGCTGCCACACTTCTAGCATTGTAGTAATATTCGTTGTGTTTTAATTAGTGCTGCAACTACGTCAGCACCTATAAGACTTAGGTTAAAGATAACGAGGCATCTTTAGAGTGGGAAATTCTTATTCTGTCTATCTCTTTCACTTTAAGTTGTTTGCCTCTAAAGTGTTGGGGGAATCTGGATAAGGACTTTTTAGTGCATTCTGAATGGCAAATAAGGGGGCCGCATGGAATGAAAACCTTTTTTTACTCAGATTCTTCATAATGGAAATACATTCAGGTTCCATGTCTTATCAAGACCCAGACAGACTATTTCTGCATCACAATGTCATTTTTTTTTGGCTCCAAGAACCTGTTATACCCTAACTAAATATACATGTAATTTCTGATTCAAATGACTGTTGCCTCAGTTTCTTACGACTCCTCTGAATCCTAAATTTTTTAAATTCTCACTGTGATAAAATCATTAAATATGTGTATCTTCTCTGAAATATAGCTACAATTTTAATATTTTAGACTTTACGCCAAAGGGTTAAATTTTGTTATTTCTTTTTAACCCTTTTATAAGGAGGAAGACATAATTTGCTGAGTGAAAATTTAGTTCAAGTAACCTTGCGAAATGTTTTTAATTTTTATAGAATTATTTTTGTTCAGGCTTAATGTTGTATTGAAGTTATAATTAGGATTTATGGATTTAGTGGTGCCATGTGCATTTAAGCTTTGAGATATGGAAGTACTATTTGTTTGAGCTAACCTCGAACATTCTGCACTTGTAAGACTGACTTGTAATCAATCATGTTCGTACCTTATGTATTTTATGTCCTGCAATTATCTACATTAATTGCTTCATGTCAAGGCCAATAAGAACAATCTTCTTGAGCTTTCAACATCATTTTTCTTGATTTGTTTAGAAACCTACTTTTGATTGTACGACTAAACTTATGACTGATTACTCTTAGTTTAACAGTTATTCTCATCCTTGTCTTGTCAAGGCAGTTAAGAACGGTCTTCTTAGACCTTTCAACAGGGATCTTTTCAAAAAATACCACCCAAAAGAAATAAAGTGAAATTATAAACATCTACAATGATTTTGGTTTAGTTAATTTAAGGATGATGAGTAAAACTACCCTGCGTTAGGTTTAGTTACAAAAAGTTTTGTATAGGTTATTTCCTACAAATACCCCCCTTCAGGGTGTAATTTTTCCATGCCAACACCCCTCAATTGATTTAGTTTGTGTTGTAATTACCAATAATTCTTGCCTATCTATTTATAGTTTGGCTGTACAGAGATGGCTACATTGAGTTTGAATTTCTTTAACAATATCTTTTTCGTCATCTATACAGATATTTTGTACGACTCTTGGTCTCCGGCAATGACTGTAAGTTCAATTTGCATTAGCATTCTCTCCATGTTGTCAAGCTCCCCAGTGAAGGTTTGCCCAGACATATTTTCAAAGTTCCGTTTATATCTCCCTTTGAATGATCACCTTTGATCTCATGATTTCTTTCTACCTTGCAGCAACGCCCGGCAGACAACGACCGCTATGTGAAGAATTGTAAGAATGGTAGATCTCCAAAGGAAACAAGATGGTGGTTCCATGATGATAAAGTGTAATAATCGAATTGTAACTCTTGTCACTCAATTGAGCAGGATGATATATCCTTCCCCCTGGGAAGACCAACGACATAATTTTAGATGAACACTGACTTTCTATATGTATTCTATGAAATTGTGAATCTGTGAATGCAAGAGTTGTTCCTAGCAGCTGGCAATGTTTGATGCTTTCTTTTTTGCATTTCTATTTGAATTCTTTATTTAGTAACAAGATTATACAAACCACCACTCAAAAATGATGAAAATATTGGGTTTGATTTTGTTTCTAGCTAATTTCTTTGTTCGAGCTATTTGAATTCTTTATTTAGCAACAAAAACAAAGAAACCAATAAAAATCATGAAAATAATAGGTATTGGTTTGTTTCAAGCTTTCTTTGTTTGCACCTGTAAAAGTTCTTGAATTATTTTGTTGGAGCATATATAGATTTTTTAAAATTTTACATAATTCTTAAAGAATCATTAATCATATGCTAATATATCTTAAATATAGTAAAACTGATAAAATGCTCTTTTGACTCAAATAAAAAATCCGGGGAATATTCATTTTTGGGTGGGATAAATATTAAAATTGGTCCCGTAAGTATGGTATTTTTCAACTTTAGTCATTTATTATTTGCAATTCTCAATTTTGATCTTTTTTGTCCACTTTAAGTCATTTTTGTCCAAATTTAGTCCTTCATGTTAAAAAAATGTCCAAAAATGGTCCAAAAGTGTATACATTTAGAACCAAAAGTGGACTAAAAAATGACCAAATTTTGAAAAAAGGACCAAAAGGACTAAAACTGGATAAAAAAGGATCAAAATTGAGAATTGCAAATGATAAAAGACTAAAATTAAAAAATGTCATACTTACAAGACTAATTTTGATATTTACCCTTTTTTGGTGTCTACGGTGTACTTGGGATTTATATGTTAATTTAAAATACAGGGGAACTTATTAATTTATCTTTTAAATTATTTTATTTAATCTAATGTGTATGCTAGCTACATAATCTAACCATTTAACTATTTAAATTGTCCAAGTACACCCTACTGATTCTCTTAATTTTGCTTCGTTGCATAATACGTTGTCTTAACATAAAATTGTACTGAAATTGACATGTAACAAATAAACTACTACTATGTCAAACATGCATTGTAAGAGGAGCATGTTGTTGCTCCCTAATATATCATCATATTTTCATGGATCAAAGAGTGGATTTTCCTACAATTTCTCATGTAGTAAGTATGAAATTCGACAGTCAAAAGATCAAGCAAAAATCTCAAATCTGTTATAAAAGACTGGAAATCTAGGCTTTAGCAGAGAAAGGATGAACATTACTTCAAACATGTTTTCCTCTGGTTTCAAGTTTCAACCACTTGCATTAATTCCAACTTCTGCCTTGTACCACACAACAGAGGCGTGGTTGATCGAAGTGTTCTCTCGTTTCCCTTTGCCACGAGATCGTGTTGAATTCAAGAATGTTTACCCCTCAGAACTTACTATGATCATCATACCTAAGACTGTCAGGGAGTTGAATCTCAGATCTTGGGGACTGGAACAACGGTGATGATGTTTCGGGGGGTCCTCCCATGTCTTTCGTTTTGTGGAGGAGGAAAGTTCCACAGAGGATGGTTATGAAACCACAGAGTTCAGATACAATCTGTGTAACATTCTGGGAATCCCATTCCTGAATACATGACAGTCGAAAATGAGAGAGAGTGATACTTCTGCCAAATCCTCTCCATGTGGACATTAGGATGAAGAAAGAGCGACGAAAAGAGAAGTTTTTTGTAACAGCACAAGATTATTGCATTACCTTAAACATTATTGTACTAGCTAAGATGGTGAAGGATGTGAACATGACATAGTAAACAGGCGAAACCACAGCAGTATTAAATATGTCCAGTGCCTACAGAGGCGAGAACAGAATCAGCTGTACAGAATAATGATTCATGAAAATAAACACTGTAATCTATGTAGACTAACTTGTGACATATTTACGCACTTTTTCTTTGGCGTCATTCTATACTACCAAGAACAAGGAGTCATCTCAATTTGTCGCACTATTCAAGCTTTATGATGAGATTAGAGAGAAGTAGAACCGGACGAACATTTTCACATGTTGTGCTTAAGGCAGTCTTTGTTCTAATCAAATGAAGAAATCACATTTGCATTTGGTGTATTGTAATAGTAGTAGATTTTTTATTAGCAGTCTATATGTTGTTCTCTTTTGGAACCTTGAAAAGTCGAAAGAGGAAGAAGAAGAAGTAGCAGAATCATTCATCCAAAAATGTGTTGATGGAAGTAGTATCCACCACTAGTCCCTATTCGTTTTAAGTGAAATTGAAAAGGCTTTATTTACAATATCTTATCCGAGTAAATGGTTAAAAGATCATTATTTGATCTAACGAATTAAACTTAATGTGTAGAAGTACCTTGTTCAGATAGATGAGCTGCATAACACAGAACCCGATAAGCACAATAGTAAAAAACCAAGGCTCAAAGTATTTGAACTGGTTAGATCCCGAAAATGTCAGTTTTAAAGCAATTGCAACTGCTTTGACAGCCATAACCTGCATAAGAACAAAAACGAGGAGAATTAATATTTTGTACATGGTTAGAAAATGTATTGAGGTAATGGACTGACCGTAAGAGAGCCCGTTAAAGAGCAGATTCCAATATACACAACCATGTGTGTTTGACCATACCGCGGCACACACCAAAGAATTAGAAAGACAAGAAGAGCCAAAACTACGAAAGTGTAGATCAGAAATCCTGCCAATGAGAAACACATCAAAGTGTCAAACACGGATGATGCCACATGAAAACAAGTACATTCTGTACCTGGCTCAGTTGCAAGATGCCATACTTCAATCACAGACTTAATATCCTTCTCTAGGGGGGCATGTAAAACAATGGTGACAGAGCCCACCAAGCAGATAGCACAGCCAACCACACCGAACATATGCAACCGCTCGTTCAAGATATAGTGGGCTAATACTGCACTGCGTTGGAAAAGTACACAATCAACATCCCCTACTCTAGGAGCAACTTTTTATGTTAGTGAAGTGCCAAACCTGAAAATGATACTCAAAGCTCCCAAAGGAGTTACAAGAATAGCCGGAGCATATGCGTACGCTACAAAATTTGCACCCTCGCCGCCAATCACTGTAAGTCATGCAAAAATAAAAACAAAAGAAAACACTGTATATCACATCACTACTCTAAGCATCAAGCTGATAGAACTGTGAAGGATCTGTAAGCAACTCATTTCAGTCATGAGATGATGTTATTAGAGGCAAAATGACAGTTATGTCCAATGTCGAGTCGCATATCTTACTTGTTATCATCCCAGCCCACCACATAGGTTCCTTCAGATACGAGTAGCCTCCATCGCCTAGTCAGAGAGCATTATCAATGTTACAAAAGATTTTCGACGCCAAATTTAGGCATTTCAATCATAGAATTAGTATGTTCTTGATAAACTCATTCATAGCCATATTAAAAAAGGTGATGATAATCTACATGTCGACTCAAAATTCAGAGGCACTCCTATATTATATACAATATGCATACGTTTGGCTACAAATACAAGACAACATATAATATTCTATCTAAATATTTAATTCATGAAATTAGCATATAATACTTTTTCAATCAAACACTTAAGCCTTGAGTATCAAAGATTCATCAAAACAGTTAATCATTTACGTTAAAAGAGCAGAATCAAGAAGGAAACAAACTAACTTGCTCGAGTTCCTGAAGCTCCAGCCCTCTTTAAGCCCTTTTTCTTGATGATGAAACTTGAACCAATGAACACACTCGAAGATATAGCTAAAACAAGTCCCCTAACATTATCTGATATTCCTCTCATTTATCAACAATTTAGAGCAAATTACAAACCAACAAAATTATATCAAAAAAGAAAAACAGAATCCCAAGCCAATGCAGTTCCGTCACTGAAAAATACCAGTAAAATCACGTCAGAGAAGAATCCAAATGAACCTAAAACAAAAAACATGAAAAGGGCTTTCGTTTTTTTCCTCAAGAAATGAATTAAAGAAAAAGGAAAGAGTGTGAAATCATCGAAAAGATCTTTTGTTTTTGGAAAGAAAAAAACCAACCTTCTTGGCTATCTTTGCAGCATGGCTTTAAACATGTATAACGATCACGGATCAAGATTCCTTTGGATTGCGATTAGTGTAACACCAGATTGCGACTGCTGAGTTCTTTTTTTTGAAAAGAATTGTGTAACCTAATCGATGTTATTCAGCACCACCTAAAAACAGTGGAGAAACGTACATGGATGGATTCAGACTCCCTTTTCTTGAAAAATGATTTGGTTTTTTTTGCCAAAATTGAAATGCAGGTGAAGTGAGAAAACATCCGTTGGTTGAGTGTGATTCAAAGCGAAAGGAGAACAAAAATGGGGGATCTCAGCAAGTGGAAGCAATCGGCATAACGATTATATCCTCAATTCATGGTATTCTCCGAGTCATGCGTTATAAACCTTCATATTTCTCTCTTTTTTATTTATTTAATTATTATTCTCACATGTAACAGTAATACTATATACTCCAAATATGTACACTTCATTCTATTAATAATGAACTCTTGACCAAGGGTTAATAAATAAATATTTAAACTTTTTTTTTAATTTTATGTGTGTGCAAATAAATACATGCGGCCACTCGGTTGTGAAACGGGTAAATGCGAGATGGATTATAAGATGCGTCGATTCAATATCATAATATATTTGTTATATAAGTAAAATGATGCGCTTATTGATAGTTAAATTATATTTATAATAATAACTTATACTTATATTTTAATAGGTTTCACAGTCTTACAAAAAATTTTATCAATACATGGAGTATATAGTTTTGAAACAATTACTAGTAACTTTTATTTTAGGCAAAAATATTTGTGAGACCGTCTCACACAAATAAATTCTTTAGATGGATAAAAAGTAATAATATTTTCAATAAAAAGTCATACTCAATTAATAAAAAATGATAATGATATAATAAACTATTTTATAAATAATTTATTATAAAAATAATAAGTGATAATATTTAGAAAAAAATTATACTAATATTTTTAATAAATAACTATAAAAGCATAAAATTAACTCACTGAACTTCCTTATTTTATTTTACTAGCATGTAATCCGCGTGCTAAGCGAGATAAAAGTATTATTTAAATATGAATAAATTAAAATAAAAAATTAAATATTTTTATCACATTAAATTACATATTATTTCTATGTACTCCCTCCATCCCGAGCAAAGGTTCTCATTCGCTTTTTGAAACGTGGATTAAAGAGTATTAAGAAAAAAATGAACATTTAAATGGAACACCCAATATAATAAAATGGAGACCTTAATATTAATTAATATTTATGTATGGAAATATATGAATATAGAGTGTTATTATAAATTATTATTATAATATACTTCCTCCATCCCGCTAAAAGAGTTACACTTCCTTTATTTTACAAAGAAAGTGTAACTTTTTTAACAGGAAGGAAGGAGTAATAAATTTGAAAATTATAAATTGTACTCTCTCCGTCCCGGAGAAATTGACGTCTTTTTTTGGCACAGAGATTAAGGAGTATAATAATTTAATATAAAGTGAAGTGAGAGAAATAATATTTTAATGTGTAGTGGGTAGTTGTATTAGTGGTGAATGTGATGTATTTGTGGGCTCATGTAAATAAATAAATTATTTTTGGGGGTAAAAATGAAATATGTCAATTTTTGTGGGACAACCCAAAAAAGAAAATGTATCAATATCTTTGGGTCGGAAGGAGTAGTATTTTTTTTAAGGCGTCAAAAATTTTATGATGAAATATCAAGGAGTCATATAGGTCATGTATGCTCATTGCACATGTACATTATTGGTTTTTATTAAATGTGTGATTTTATACTCAATTAATCTTTAAAAACCTAAAAGAATATCCGTCTAAATTTATTTTTCAAAAACCTAAAGTACATTCGTTTAAATTTTGCTAACAAAGCGCATAAGTTCTTACTTATAGTGTACATGAAAATTTGCAATAGTGTACATGAGAATTTGCCAATAGCAATATAATAAGTTTATATATTCTCTTTGTCTTATCACACCTTTACACAATATAACTGTATAGAATTGGAAAACAAAATAATGTAATTAATCTAAAAACTATATAATCACACATATAAAGAGAGAAATTTCAAACTTGAAACAAATAAAATGAACCGAGAGTACGGGTGATACATGACCATATGCTGCGCCTTTGCAGCTCTGAAGGACAACAATGCCACCATACTCAATACCTTAATCATTAGAGACAAATAGTAATGAACTCAAAGGATAAGGAAGTGAGAAAAACAGCTAAAATTTCTCAATTTTCTATGATAATAATTAGGATTCAAACTACCTCCCCTATGGATGCAAAAATTGAAACTTGAATCACAGGCAACTCCATTACAAAGGCACTAAACTCAAATATGATTTAATTATTCAATGAAGATTAGTGATTAAACAAATCAAAGTAATATGATATAATTACTCAGTAATATTTTTTTGTATTATAATATGATTCATTACAATCTACACGGGTATTTAATTATTATAATAAATAATTAAAAACTCATTTATTAAAATAATTTCAAGTTAAAAATTATATTGATGTTAGTAATAATGTATTTAAAAGTAGGGTCACTTACTATTGGATACATAAAATAATGCATAATTACTATAAACTACATCAATAAAGCACTAATACTCATAACTACACAATTATAATTATAATACCATAAATACCCCTATGTGTTTGCACAATTCATTTTTGCACATTTTATTTGCACATTTTAAGTTTCGGCGGAAGTAGGGCAGCCAGCGGCGGAGGTCAGGCGAAATTTTTTTGCACAATTTGTTTTTGCACATTTAAGTTTCCCCGGAGGTCCAACAACCGGCGGCGGAGGTTTGGCGAATTTTTTTGCACAATTTATTTTTTGCACATTTTAAGTTCCGGCAGAGGTCTGGCAGCCGGCGGTGGAGGTCAGGCGGCGGTTCGACGAATTTTTTTTGCACAATTTGTTTGCACATTTTTTTCTCTGCATTTTGTTTTGGCACTTTTTTTTCACATTTTTCTCTGAACATGTATCTTACACTATATTTTAGCACTTGTCTTACACAATATTTTAGCACATTTAACCTTATACACATTTTTTCTTCACATTTTAACTTCATATCAACATTTGCCTAATATATATTTAGCTTCATGCACATTTTTTCACATTTTAACGAATCTCAAATTCATCAACCTTCCATCTCCCATACATGAACCCCGACCTTAGAACAACGCATGTTCACTTTGAACACAAATAACATCAATTCCATAGCAAGAAGATAACATTCATTATCAAGACAATTTAGAATGATCAATCACATGATTTACAGCATCACATCAAAAAGATCCAAATACATTTACATTAAAAAGGTCCAACAAAAGAGTTGATCAAGTGCTCAAGTCTGGTTTGCTTGATGGGAAGTGGGAACTTATCTATACAATTTCACAATCAATTTTGCAGATTCAAGGTACACCTTTTATAGATAACTTTATTACTTAATTAATCTTATAGTTAGTATATGTACAATCTAGCTTATTCCTAATCATCTGCTTTAGTTGTGAATACACTACAGAGGCCCAAATTGTTAAGAAGGTTTTAATATTAAATGTGTTGCCACATGTAACAGCAATTGGAAACATCTGCAGATGATTACTGAGAAGTGAGAATTAAGAAAAAATATTAGTACTGATAACACTTGCGAACAATAAAAAAAGAACAATATTATCCGGAGAAGCGGAATTTAAATTTTGAATTTGAAGTGGATCATCTTCTGAATTGGCAACATGTAACTTGCATAGTCAGCTCTAGCAAAAAATTGAAACAAGAGCACGAAAAGATGAAAATTCCACTTTCAAGCTCAACCCAAGAGTTGTATACAAGAAAAAATATAAAAGCATATATAATTTGCCCAAAAAATAAAAAAGCATAGAGATAAAGAGAAAACAAACCAATAAAGGAATCATGGCTGGAAAATTGAAAGAGCAAATCCCAGCACAAACACCAAGGGGCTCTTGGATGCTGTAAGTATCAATTCCATTTGAAATGTTTGAAAATAAGTCTCTCGAGTGCAAATTTGACATTCCACAGGCATGCTCAACAAGTTCTGCATAAAATATAGCAATTGGATTTACTAACTGACTGCATGGCAAAGGGCTGAATGTTGACAGCAAATGGAAAATTTCAAATACAAGCTAAATTCTGGCATTCATAAATCCTTAGACTATGTCAACTACAAAGAAAGGTGGAATCCACTTACTTTGAAAGCCTCTACAAAATTTTGTAATTTCACCAAATATTAGAAGCTAAGTATAATCAGGTAACAGATGCATGTCTTCAATTAATGTATATGATCAACCAAATTTCATGTTTTATTCAGCTAAATGTTATACTATTTCAGAAAAGTCAATCTGTAAATATAAAATTTCTGACAGCTGAAATATAAATTGTAATAAATGATGAACTCACCAATCCCACGGTTGACATCATTAAACGCATCCTTTAATGTCTTGCCCTGCTCTGCTGTAATAGTGCTGGCAAGCTTATACTGGGAATGATTATGATTATTCCAGCGACCTATCTTTTAAACCTGAAATAGTGTAGAGTATGAATACCACAAGCTTACAATGTCTCCTCGAATGAGCTCTTGAAGCTTGAACATTATGCGTTGTCGAGTAGAAACATGTGTATTTCGCCATAATGTAAATGCTATTTTCAATAAATAGAAAAATAAGCTGAAAATCAGAAATGCAAAGGAATCATTGACAAATAACATTATCAGAAACAATTTGCAAACCCTCCAAAAAAAGCTTCAAAAGAAGACACACGAAGAACGCCAAAAAAAGGAAGCTCAAACGTTTCAGCCCTTCAAAAATTAACTTGGAGCTACATCATCAACTCAAAATCAGACGCGAGAAAATGAAAGAAGAACAGAAACAGCTGCACAAACAAATAGTTCACCATTAAAACTCATACCAATTGATTTATTTCAGAGCACAACGTAGAGACCTCTAGACGGCAAATCAATTGCAATGTGACATAGGCACTTGAGCAGGGATGAATTGATTTCAATTGAATTCGGTGAGAGGAAGAGGACAAGTGAACTGTGAAGAAGCTACTGGCAACACAGTGCGCAGTCACTGGAAGCCAAACCAGAAGCCCCAGCACAAGCGACTCAAAAACCCAACTCTGTGTCTCTAAGAGAGAGAGTGAGTGATGGCCCTGTTTGGTGACAGCCCTGTGATGGGATTCTTAACGAGCCGCATCCCCAACCCCACCACCACGCCCCTTCTTGATTGGCTCGAATATCCCACTGCTCACATCTTCAAGCTCAACTTTCCAGGTAACCTCAATTTCCCTTCCAAATCACTCAATTATTTCAATTAATTTTGAATCTGGATCGAGCGTGTGTTGGATTCAGGGTTTAGCAAGGATGATGTAAAAGTTCACGTTGAGAATGAGAATATACCGGTGATTCGAGGCGAAGGTGGAAAGGAGGAGATTGGGGAGAAGGACGTGATCTGGCATGCGGCGGAGAGGAGATCGATGTGAAAAGGGAGTTTGGGACGACAAATTGTGCTGCCGAAGGATGTGAAGGTGGATCAGATCAAAGCACAGCTGGATAACGCGTGCTTTCGGTGGTAGGAGGCGGATCTAATTTATTGGATCTGGGAGATTAATGAAATGGGTTCAGCTTTGGGAGCGTTTTGATGGACACGAAGGAGATGTTTGAGGAGCTAAACTTGAATATGCTTCTATGGATGGTGGTCGGGAAGAGATGCACGGCGGCAATTGGGCGGAAGAGAGGCGGGCGTTGCGTGAGGTCATGCGAGGGAGGAGACATCACCAGAGGAAAGACGAAATTGAAATATGATTTGTTAAGGGTAATTAGGTCCTTCAGTGTTAAATTGTGTAGTGGAGAATAATTTTTTTTCCCCTTTGTATCTAAGAGTATTTTAGCTCAAAAGTGTGTACCTTATAGTAATAAACCCTTAAAAGTATAATGTTAATTTCTATGAAATGATTTTCTTTCACATTAATTCATATGAAATGAATTTCTTAAATAGTATATGAGAACATAAGTCAATGTTACACACGTACACTTTGAAAAAACATTATAACCACAATATTTTAACTTTTTATTATGTGGAAAAATTAGAAAATTTGATTGAAAGGTATAAATAATTCAAAATCTGTATTTAGTTTTATAGTCTAATAATGCAAAAGAGCGTATATGAATTTAATAACACGTGGTAAAGAAATTTGTATAAGCGGAATGTTTCTGTTTTTAAGTTAGATATTTACACACTATATATTATTGTTATTGAAACTAAGAATGTTCTTTTAACGATTCATGTTTGAAAAGACTATTGTAAAAATGAGGCCTTTGTATAAATAGGATGTGAAGGAGCATCCCATGTCATCTTTTCTAGAAGCATGGACCTATCTTTTCTATATTACCTGATGCCAAATTGTTAACACACTGTCAAGGACTTTATAAGTACATTTTGTAGGTTAAAAATCTAAAGGTGTGGGAAAAGTTCCAAATTTAAAATAGACAATCTACACTCATTTCAAATAAGTAAGAGCTCAAAAATTAAATGATGAAATACAATATTTTTCTGATATAATTTTTTAAAAAATTAAAAAACTGAGAATTATGTGGCGACCCAGCGGAACAGCTTCTCCAAATCCAATCCAATACAATATTTTTCTGATACAATTTTTAAAAAATTAAAAAAGTGAGAATTATGGAGAAGAACAAAACTCTCTATGTGGAAGGCAATGCTATGTCAATAAAGAATACATGTCATGCAGAACCCTTCCAAAATATATCAAGCTAGAAGCAAGTGAACATAAGCAATTCTAAGGAGAAACTCCCTATTGGGAGTAATATTGTTATGTTAAACTATAAATGCAATCCAGAAAGACGCTATATAGGTATAACACATCAAAGTTGCATCTGTAGAAACAACTATTTTAGATCACCTTTAACTTGGTCTTGAATTGAGGACTCAAATGCACCTGGAGGAAGTGGATCAAATTTAACGCAATGAGGAGCACCATCTTCTCGACGATGTTTTCCTAGCTGCCTTTTGACTGCAATTTCAGCAGCATTCTTAAATTGTCCCTTCATTTAGTGACAGCATAAGTAGGGCTCGCTTTTTGGTGATTTGACATATTTTGCAAAGAAGAACTACTTCATGAAGGAAGCATCAACGGTAAGATCATAGTTTTCAGCATAGTGACTGTCATACTCAAGTGCGAGGTCAAAAAGTTGAAAGCCTCAGACATGAATAAACTTAAGATTTAATTTTTGTAATGAGATTATTACATTTAACAGCAACCAATACCTTCTTAATGGCCGAAGCATTGACATCACTGCTATTAGACGAAATATGCAGCAGGTACCTATTCCTCGGATGATGCACCGCCTGCATCTCAAGCTCACACATCAACAAAACAAAATTCACTCATGCATATCTCTTGCTGAGGCTGGGATTATTTCTGATCCAAAATCATTTGCAGTTGCCAGTTGGAAAACGCTATCTGCATAGGAAAAAAAAAATACTCAACAAAACATGAAATAAATTTGTGCTTATGTTTTTTGAGACTTGATACTGCACTCTGCTATTAGTATGATCGGAGGATAACTTTATAACATTCAAAAGTATCTTTCTTAAAGATGTATACTCCCATTGAAGCAATATATGGTTTCTTCTCTACCTCTTCTCGTGAAAGTCCCAAAATAGTTGTATCTACTTTCTGAGATTCATACTCAGTCAACTACATCCTTTTAGATATAATTTACTACTGCTCTTAAAAAGTATTTATGTTTCCACAACTACCATTGCCTATTGAATGATGGAAAAATACAACATAGTAGCATGAAAGAGAAGATAACCTGCAATGGTTGTATTATCCTAACCCTGAAAAATGTTTCCAATCGTAGCAGCAATGACTTCCCACACAGCCCTTTTCATCTATCTTTAGACCAGGTATAGGCAGAAACTATTAGCAAAGAGAGTATGACATAGATCCTACTAAATTTTTCAACAGGCCACTTAAAAAGAAATGAATTAATATGAAACGTTTGACTGGTGTAAGTCATCAACGTCAACAGAAGCAGAGAGTAAGAAAGAAATTCGAGACTAAGAAGGATTAATTACCTTATGAAAATGTAAAACGGTAAATTTCAAAGCGCTCAGGAGTGATCTGAGTGCAAAAAAAGTAAATTTGCTACGGAATACTTAGAGTCAAGTTAAATACTCACTATGTTAAGAGAGAGAAGAAAGTAACTAATTGGAAATAAGAATTAGAGATTGACAAACAAAAGATTTAAGTCATGTGTGATCACCACAAATGGAAACCTGGAACAATCAATAACAAACTCAGAATTAAAAGATGTTACAGGGTTGAAATATATCCGTAGTGGTTAACTGATCAAATTAAAGGAAAAGTGATCGAAATATCACAACAGCATCCACTATAGGAGAAATTTCATTATTAATTAGTTCTCTCTTTATAACCTCGCCAAACATCCTAATCCAAAAACATAATGAAAACATTCTAATCCAAAAACATTATACAGTACAATTACATACCTATTATTATATGTCTTGAATTCATAGAATTAGGGGAAACTTGTAGAAAACATATAGAGTTACCGTTTACAGGAGTGGCGGACGGGAAATTGGAAGAAATGACAACGGGAAATTGCTGTTCTTCTGTGACCATTGTATGTAAAGAAGCGATTGAAGATGCGACTCTCTTGCGGCTGTTCATCCGACGATTTCAATTAATTAAAATACTTTCTTCGATTCTCTTCATTTTTTGACAGAAACTTGCTTTCATCATTGTTGGATTGTTCATCAATCTATGTGCCCTCGCGGGGAATGGTAGCTCTGTGATTAAGAGCGGACCAAAGCAGAGAGATTTAGCTAATTTGAGAGAAAGGCGGAAAGAAAGCCGCCAAAAAGAAAAAAGAAAAAAAAAAGACAGTAGATTAACTGTACCTTACTAAGAAATTGGAGATTATTGTGATTGATCAACAAACCTCTTGCACCAATTTGGGTTTATATAAGAAGAGTGGAGGAACATAAATCAATCCCAAGACACTAATACTAATAATCGAGAAGATGATAGCCAGAATCTTTTTTCCTCCTCCAATATCTCCTTGCACTCTCTCAAATTATCCAACTCCATCGCTGACCGCAACATCAAATTCTCAAGTGGATGAAGGCAGATCGGTGACACACGAAACCCATCACAAATAAGTACCGGTAATCACCAGATCGCAGGTCAGCTACTATATACACATTTTATATGAGAGAGAGAGCGGGATTCATTTCCAAGCAGGCATAGCCGCATAAGTTCTCCTGCCAACACCAATGGAGGGGAGATTATTTTTAGCCTAATTCTGGTACCTATTGAGAGAGAGAAAATTATATAAATACTTCTTTCAACGATAAGGGTTTACAAAAGGAGTGTGGAGGAAGATAAATCGACCTTGAGAGACTAATAGTACTCAAAACAAATCACAAAATATCAACTTTTCACACAGAATAAATTGAAAACGCCGAATCAAGACATAGCCAATCAACACCATGATTATTGTACTGATCCAACAAAAAAATCAACACACACAAATCGATTGAAGACATGCATTACCTTTACAGAATCTCCACCTTTTTCAGGATGATTCTTAGTGGCAGATTTACGATAAGCCTTTTTTATAGATCATCTTGCAAAGTGTTCTTCAACATTCCCAAGTTAAGAGAAAGAGAGAGAGGCATGGTCGTGTTAGCAAAACTGCTGAAATAAATTATAAAGAAATTATGTGGAGTCAAAGCACCCCGTATTAATATTAATATAAAAAAAAAAAAGAAAAAATCTTGAAAAATGACACATAAGCCAAAAATGCTCTCAGGTTGACACATAAGCAGTAGAAATGCTCTCAGGTCAATTCAGTGTCCAAAAGCACCAAGGCATGAGAAAACATAATTTAAACTTAGAAATTTAAGAAACTGACACATAAGCAAAGGATGAGCTTGAGAAGTTGACACGTAAGCAGTTAAAAACCCTTGTTTAGTATAGTAAAGATTTCATTAATTATGGAGTAACTACTACTTAAGTTTATGACATTTAGGTGTGATAAAGAGATAAAAACATTTTTATTTATAAAAAGTAAGGAATGAACAATTTGGGTTTATCACCTCCCTAGGGAGGTAGTTAAATGTATTCCGATATTTAAAAAAAGATTACATACCAAATCTATCATTTGCGTCATGTTGACCAATAGTACGGATTTATTTGAAATATTGCCGGTGGAATACATTTATTATAACATAAAATGTCAAAATATATATTTAATAAAAATATAAAAAATATCATTTATTGTATTAGCGTTATATGTTTCTTAAAAACACAAAAACGTAGAAATATTTATGTAATTTTCCAAAAATTCTTAGCAATCATTAACAATGAATATTTTGAAATAATATTTTGAACAATTCATTAAATTAAAACAATAATCACAACATTCTTTTTTTTTCCTATCCTTAGCAACCATCTTATACAACCTTTCACATCTATGAATACTAGCTAGCTCCTTTCTTTCTTTTCTTTTTATCATATTAAAATCCACATGAATTACTCACATGAAGAACTCCTAATTAGGTTTCATGCCATGAGTCCCTCTTTCTTCAACGCCGATTTTAGCTCCATCGTTTCATTTTCGGGTAACATCACTGTAACAAGCCTTCCACCACTTATTTTGCCATCTTCTTTTGGCCCCGGAAGCACAAGAACTGCCCCTTTATCGCCAACACCATCGATTTTGTAACTAACCCTAATCGGCTTCTGTCCCCGATACTCAAACTCATAGAATTCCGCCCCTTCAAAGTTCACAAAGGTCAAATTTGCACCGTAGATGATAAAATCAGGCAATCCATTTTCCCTCTCCATAACTTTTTCAATACGATTGTTCTCGTTCGACGCCTCATTTTGCAACAACCGTGCTAGCTCACTAGGGTTGGCCTCTACTACGGGATAATAAGCCTTGACCACACTAATAACTTGGTTATTTCCCACACTTTCACAAGTACTCTTGATTTCTTTACCTTTTTTACAAATTGTAACGATTCTTGTATCCGTCTCTGCAACCCTAACCCGTGCAACACATTGCCAAATAATAGCTGAAATTGCCTCAAATGGGGGGATATCAACTCCATTTTTGGTCAATCTTGACCTAAGTTTGCTCAATTGGTTGGCAGTGACATTGAATGAGAATGACTCAATTTTGCATGTTGTGACATGCACCCACTTATCTCCAACCGGGTCGACCCTCTTGATAGAAATCGGATCTTCTACAGCTTTTGTCGGCTCACTAGGATTTGGACTCCTTTTCAGAGTCTGGGCCAGATTAACAGTGTCATTTGATTTGGACCCTGACGCTACCCGGCCCAATACTTTCAAGAATTCTGCGGTGGAAAATGCGTCACCAAGAACATGGGCCCAGCTTAGGCCCACTGCCGCCCCTCCACATTTGAATTTAGTAAGCTGTGAAAAATAAACACGAATAATGTAGAGTAGTATTTATTGTTGATTTTCCCATTATTAGTGGAAAACTTATTTGAGGACATTATAAAATTCTCAAAGGTTATATTTGAGCTGAAGCATTAAAATGAAATGATTTAAAATTGAGCCATTTAAAAAAAAAGTGAATTTTATTTTTAGTATATCAATCCAAACATGAAACAACCTCAGTGAATTTCAAGAACATATTTTACCCTCTTAATTTCATGCTACAGTTATTCTGGTTGAATTATACGTATACGGAATTAATTAACATCGTATTTAATTAATTGAAAATATGTATCATGGAAAAACAATTAATTACGTCGAATTTATACAATTTTAATATTGTTTAATAATAATAATACATAAATATAAAGATAGAAGAACTAATCATATTTTCTTTACTGAGAGGATGCGGAATGAAACAAACAAAATAACTAAGTCTTAAATGAAACTGAATATATATGCTAAAATTTTAAAACAATTATTTAATTAATATTAACAAAATATTCCTATATATGGTCTTTTAAAAATTTCGAGAGGAAACTTGTCACTTGCTCTTCTAATCAATTATTCTGGGTAGAGTAATTACTCAATTCCTAAGAATTCTCACTGGATATGATTTGACATACGTTTTTTTTTTTTTAACCTGATACCAACAAATTATTTAACTGTAGAGAGTCTATTTAGTTGGGGAGTTTGATATATAATTTCTGAAAAATTATCTTGTGAGAGCATGATTATAAGATGTTATAGTAGATTTACTACTGATAAACTTTAACTATCAATAAATATATATTATTTATATGATAAGTACTCCACTTTAATAATAAATCGGCACGTCTCATCATTTGTCTCAGATATATCCGTCTCATAATAAAATACCCATAATTTATTAGTTGCTTATACAGTTATACATAAGTATACATATATTTGCATTTCAAATTAATTTCAGAAGCAATAATTAATATTGGTCAGTTTGGAAGTACGTCATTAATTATCTTCCCAACAAACAAAAATTAAAGAACTTTTATTGCACGTAGGTTTCAAAATAATTATAGGGAATACATATATTGCATAATTATTGGGAAATTAAAAAATAAAATTTATTTTTTTAGCTGTCATGAGAAGAGTAATGAGTGTCATGCATAAGGTTGGTAATTTAGAATCTAGTAATTTCAAGAAACTATTCATGTGAAACGGGTGCACGAGATTCTTTTCGATAATTACGTAGGGTTCTATCAATCAATGCTCTATGATAATTTTTACTCCTTTTGTAATGTTATAGGTTTGAGAAAATTTATTAAGGAAATTCGATGTGTTCCTATATCATTTGTTTTATCATCTCCTATATTAGTATATAATTAACCCATAACAAATAGAAAAAATTAAACTATAATAATCAAGAGTTTATATTCCCTTTTAAAAGATACAATAATTTTCTCTTCTTTATTCCACGAATCCACGTTTGAATGTAAGTATTAGGGATTCCTTACATTTGATACAGTTAAAATTTTAATCTTTTTCCTCCCATTTTATGCTCAAATACTCTTTAATGCTCTTTTTAGTTTTATATATAGCTTATTAGACTCTTTAATAATAGAAAATTGAGAAGATATTGAAGCTTATACAAATATATTTTAGTGTTAGTATATATTAATTTTAATTTACAAAGTAGCTAATCATTTACAATTAAGAAGATCTCATGAACTAATTTTATAAATAAAACTAGTAACCCCTTTTAATCAAATCATTCTAGCACAATAACATATCAAACTAAATTAATTAACTCCAGTATACTACAATCAGTCGGTCACATAATCTCTAAAAACAACTTGAAAAATACTCCATAAAATTAAGTCAGCCAAACATGTCTTTAAATCTTAAATCTTGATAATTCCTATGAAAGAAGTATGAGAGAGAAAGAGGAGAGAGAGAGAGGGTGTGTACCTGTAGATAAACAAGAGGAGAGAAAGAAAGCTCGGGTCCAATCAGATGATCATAAGTGAGGAGTTTTTCCGAGGTGGCATCCACCGTCAGCAGCCAGTCATCGAGGGCCCGGTCGCATCGGGCCTCGATGAACCGCACGCCGCAGTCGTTGCACTTGATGTAGGCCCGGCCCGTCTCGGCCCGACGGAACCTCCCGCACATGACCGGGAACCGGTCCAGCCACTCGAACATGGGCTCCTTGATGTCCAGCGTGGACAGCCCATCGAACGCCTCCTTACCGAAGTAGTAGACCCCACGCAGGTAGTGGAGCTTCATCGCTAGGTCCACGTCACCGGGTTCGAACACCGAATCCGGGCACGTGGCGTGACCCGGCCCGACCGACGACAGCTTAACGTTGTAGATGACGGCCGATTCCATGGCAGGTGAAACCATTGATCTCCTGTAAGAGAAATTGAGAGGGATGATGGTGGAGGTGTGGAGAGAGAGAGTGGGGGGGTATTAATAGGGGGCACACCTATGTCGTGTTTTCCGATTTAACACTTTTAGGGTTGAGATAACTGCTCATTTAATCTCATCGCATCTGTCATGCATTTAATGAAGAAATTATGTATGTATGAACTGTAATACTATAATATACAGATGATGTTTTATGTTTAATTAATTAGTTGCAGTCTGGCTTCATTTTCAATGATGATTCAAAGCGGTTGAATCATAGAATTAATCAATTTGAGAGTATGATTCTAGGCTAGGGTTTGTATAGAATAATTTCATAATAAAATATTAGTATTTGAAATTGGATTAGAAAGTCTCCAACCTTAGCATGATTTACGTCTCCTCCTGTTACACGTGGTGTTATATGTAAGCATAATTTCGTAAACAATTAATTTATTAATTGACATGGATCTTAGATCTTCATGACTTTCACACCCCATCAACAAGATTAGAAGACTTACCTTGAGACGCCATTAATGGACGAGTAGAAGACTTACCTTGAGACGCCATTAATGGCGGTCCTCCTGATATGTTCCTACGAATTGCGCCGGGAACTTCTCTCTCCTCACTCCTTTCTTTATGGCAACATTACATGCGTTAGATGAGTGACACGTGTGCGAAGAATTAGAAAATCTCAACAATTACCTCCTAAGATTTAAGATTTATTTTTAGGGTATATGTTTTTTAGGCCTTGGATTAATAAAAATTATTTATTATATTATACTTGTCAATCATCTAACGGTGCGCAGCATGAAATATAACACCAAAAGTAACAGCATAATCGAAAATAAAATGTTACTTATTATGTCTCACACTATATATCCTTCATTTTTAGTTATTGTTCTTCCACATTGAATGAAAAATGCTTTTTGAACAAATTTGTTCTACTTTTGTATTCTTAAATAATAAATACTAATATAAGGTAACGTTATTATGAGCGTAAAAAAAAGAGTAATAAAATTTAAATTAAAGTAAATAAAATATAAGGTAATGTTATTATGAGTGTAAAATAAAAAAAGATTGCTAAATTTTAAATTAAAATAACCTTTGAGTTATTAAATAAAATGTTGTTTCTTTTCGGATTATAAAAACAAATAAAGAAAGTGTAAAAAGTTATGTGAGATGAAGAGAGTATAATTTTTTTTTTATCGGACAATGTTAGTTGTTAGTATTGTTAGTAGTTAGTTTACCAAACACATGTACTCCCCCTTTTCTCCAGGCCTCTTTCGTTCCCAAAGGGAATCGAACCTGAGTCACTCAGATTAGTGAGGAGCTAAGTGGTCAGGCGAGTTAGTCCACCTAATTATTATCCTTATAATTTAGGGTTAATTGCAAAAAAAAACCATGAACTTTACTCATATTGCAAATTAATCCTCACTTTTGAGAAATTGCAAAAAAAAAAACCCACCACCTTTAAAACCCAATTTTTTACTAAAGTAGAGTTTTTTTTTAGTTTTTTTTGCAACAATATTTAAAAGTGGCGATTTTTTTTTTTGCAATTTCTTAAAAGTAAAGATTAATTTTTTAAATTTTTAATTTTTTTTTTGTAATTAACACTATAATTTATTATATCTATTTTCTTCTCTCGATCACTCATCTAACTTGAAATAAAAATTTATACTGTTGGTTAGAGAATTTTTAGTGAATTTTATATTAATTTTTTTAATGAACAACTAAATATAAAAAAATACTAATATATGCATTAAAAACAAATATATCTTATTGAATAAAATTAATATGTGTACGGAAATTAATTAACTATGTTTGATAAATTATGCTCGTTTAATAATAATTTAGACATAGTGTATCGAAATTATGGTTCATTCGATGATTCGAATATCTTATGAAATTATAAGAACAATAATAATAATTAATATAATAATTAATTAATTGGGGTAGGTTAATTAATTGTGACTTATCATATCATGCTTGCATTTTCTCCTATTCCATTATGTGGGTTAATTAATTCTGTGGACCAATGAAATAAATGGATTGGGTATAGAGAGATATAGACTTGCATTAAAGTATCCTTTTTTTGACAACTTAACCTTCTTAGTAAGATTGGGGAATGTGAAAATAAATTGTACATTACTCACATATTTGGCTGAAACATATATATAGTCTATTAAATTTAAACATATTAAAATTCTATTTGGAGAATATGTTTAACCTTAATTTATTCAAGTTTAAAATCAATGTGTATTTTTAGCAATTCAATTTAATTCCACATTAATGATTTCCAGTTTTATATTTGATTATATAAGCAGGAAAAGTGCAATACTTAAACCATACAACATGAAACGGAATACAATCTTAAAATGTTTGGACCATTTAGTTCGAACAGAATTTAATTTGGGTGTTTTTATAATAAGTAGTTGATTTTTAGTTAATTGGGGTGTGTCCTTATGCTTTTATTTTATTTTATTTTATTATATGATCTTTTGCATTATTATTATTATTATTATTATTATATTACATGACATTAAGTATCTTTTGCAGTATATATAATCACCAAGTTTATTTTACAAATTAAACAAATTAATTAAAAAAATATTTAATGTCATATATAGTTTATAGTATTTTATAAGAGGGAGGCTTGCGTGCGCCCGGGTGCACACCATGCGCCTTTAGAATTTAGTATTATGGATAAGGGTACATTATTTTGTTCTAAATGGTATACACTTTAATTAATAAGGGTACGTCATTTTGTTCTAAAGGGTATACACTTGTCATTAATATTTTTTTATTTTTCTTTAGAAAATAAAGGGTACACATCTTTATACTAAAGAGTATACAATTTTACACAAAATTTTAAAGGCGCACGGAAAGTGCTTCCGTGCGCCCGGGCGCACACAAGTTTTTGCCATTTTATAATATACCCATTCAATAAGATAAATTAATGCAAAATTTAAATTTACTCCCTCCATCCCGATAATTACTGCATATAGAAGTATATATTTTCGTGTAAAAAGTACTTTTATGTATAAAGATGTGTAAAGTTATTGAAATGTGTATAAAAAAGTGAGTATATGGATAATTTAATGATGTGAGTATAAGACGTGAGTATTATTAAAAAAGTATAATAGTAAAATAAATAAATATTACAAAAGCCGATTATGTGCATAAAAATAACACAAACGTTTATTTGTGCAAATCGGGTTTACATACGTTGATATGTAAACCCGGTTACTTTTTAGTATATATCACTCTTTAGATATATAAATTGTTACTCTTCAAATTAAAAATTACTCTTCAATTTCTGGTAAAACTTGATTTATTGATTACTTTTTAGTATATGAAAAATTACTCTTTAGAAACAAGAATTATTACTTTTATATATAAAAATTATTACTCTTTAAAGAATATTTTTTATATACCCTTAAAGAATAATTTAAAAAAAAAGAATTTACATGTAAATCCAATTTAAATGAAACTCACCCTAAATAAAAGGTACTCCAAAATTGAAAAAATAAAAGAAAGTTATAAAAATTAAAAAAAAGCACATGTTGTGTGCAATCGTGATATCATTAGACTCTTTAATTATAAGTTAAAAAATAATTATATTCTAAAAATTAACATGATACAATTATAAACCCTAAATTTAGAAATAATCAACATAAATCGTGATTAGAATGACATAATATTATAAAATATTAAATTATAATTATACATTTAAAATTAATATTTAACCTTAAAAATAAAGATTAAATTAAATCTCATGTTGCATAGATATAAGGTAGTCAAATAAATGACAGTAGTTGTTAGATTAATCATGAAGAGGAAAGCTCGTGAGAAAATGAAATGTGACTACCAACCGCCAAGCATGGCTCACTTTTAATTTATTCCAGCCTCCAATTTAGGTACCTAAATAATTTGTAACTCAGTTATTTTTTTATTAATTTTATTAATTTTTAAAAAATTATATAATAATATTTTTAGATAATAAATAAATTATAAAGTATAGTATTATGCATGTTAATTGAGAATAGTAAATTTATAATTAAGAGGAGTGAGAATTGATGTGAATATTTTTTTTAATGATGAAGTTTAATGTAGAACGAAAATGAAAAATGTGAAATTTAACTTGGGACGGAGAAAATTCTAGTTTTCTTGCTTGTTTTTTTTAATTAATTTCAGATAATATATTTCGGTCTCGTCGATGTACTGTGTTTATAAAATATTTTATCAATTATGCATGTGATCAACATTCAACAGCGTGGTCCACTCTTATAATTCTTATTTTATTTTATTTATAATTGGATCGATTTAACTTTTATCTTAATGATTTAGGGTTGATCGATTTAAGGTTTCAAGTACAATGGGTTGCATGTAATAGTCTCATAATTTGGTCAAATCACATTACCCCATTAATAATAATCCAATTAGCGAAACAAATGACTCAACTCGTAGTAATTCGCTTTACTAATTATATATACAATTTTAATTAGTCGTTGATTATTAATTATATAGTTTTGTATAGATTATGTTTGATGAGAGGAGTATAAATTTATCTTGTGTGCCTAATGTTGGAAAAGGTAGACATGTTACATTAATACAGACATGATATACACATGTAATTATAAATATTTTAATTAAAATTTGATTTGGGATTAGCTAGCTTTATAGAAGTCGTTTCATTAAAATATAGTTTTTATATTTATAAAACTCTTCACACTTTTCCGATTTATTTGTCTAATAAAACTTGACGGAAAAGGCTTTTCTTTAAATAAATAAAAAAAGGGAAATAAAACACTAATTTCAATAAAAATGTAGTATTACTTTTAAAGTTTATCTCTTATTTCTTCCGTGCACAAAATATTTAAGAATACAATATTTTATTCTAAAAAGTATATACTTTCACTATTTTTTTTATTTTTTTAAGAAATAAAAAGTACACGTTTTTATACTAAACAAAATACTCCCTCCGTCCCATAGAAGTTGGTATAATTTTTTTTGGGTACGGAGATTAAGGAGTATAATAATTTAATGTAAAGTGGAGTAAAGTGAAGTTAGAGAAATAATATTTAATACTCCATGTAATAGGTAGTTGTATTAGAGGTGATATGTGGGGCCATGAGAATAGATTAATTATTTTTTGTGTGGGTCCATGTATTAAAAGGAAAATATGTCAACTTTAGTGGGACAAACAAAAAAAAAAGTATGTCAACTTCTATATGACGGAGGGAGTAACATTTAATAGGGTACGTGTCTCCCGTATGGAGAAACCCAAGTTTTAGCCCTACTTTTATATAGTATCTGTTTACACATTAATTTCATTTGATCTTATGCGATATTAACTTTTTAATGAATACTATCAAATATGTAGATAGAAAATATGAAAATGGGAAAATATATTTTTTTCGTCCGTTAACTTTCATTAGTCCATTAACTTTTTCAATTTTGAAATTAGTCCGTTAATTTTATAACAATTTTGAAATTAGTCCATTAACTTCATAAAATTCAACATTTTGGTTCTTTGACCTGATATGGCAGGTCATTTGAATATTTTCACTCCAATTAATTTATATCATATTTTTATTTTACCAATTTTATCTCACTTTTTATTTTTCACTTCCGTATACCAAACAAATAATATTAATCTCAATACTAAAGTGGAGCAAATTTTACTAAATATTGATACTTCCTCCATTCGCTCGAAAGAGGGTCTTTTTTCCATTTTGGTCGTCCGTTTCAAAGAGGGTCACTTCATTTTTTACACAGATGGGATCCACACACACCCACTAATACAATTAAAATATGGGGTCCACACTCCCACTAATATAACTACCCACTACATATTAAATAACAATACTTCTTAATCAAAGTGCACAAAAGCAAAATGCCCTCTTCCGGACGGACGGAGGGAGTATAATATAAATTCTTAATAGAGCTATTTTTTTGTAAAATAGTATATATATATATATATATATATATATATATATATATATATATATATATATATATATTACATATTTTTTATTTTTATCTTTTAGAATAACATGCTAATGACCTGTTGAAACGGACGATTTTGTTGAACTTGGTAAACATGATGGACCATTTTTAAAATTTTCAAATATAATGGACGATTTTCAAAATTTTGCAAATATAATGGACGATTTTCAAAAAGTGAAAAACTTATTGACTAAATTCAAAATTGGACAAAGTTAACGGACGAAAAAATCTATTTTCCCAAAATTATTTAACAAAATGAAATAAACAGACGGTTGCTTTTGAGATGGATAATTAATTGATACAGTCTGTACATAGTACTTTAAATGGTCGTTGTGATTTTCTTCTTGTCACTTTCTACGAAGATAAAATCGTACAATAATAATAATAATAATAATAAATAATAACTCTCTCTCTTTTTTTGGTTTTTTTACTCCAAATTAAGCTCTTCTTTCCACGTCTTTGTAACTGCATATAGAAGTTCAATTCAAGCATACAAATTGGAGTAATTCAAATAAAAGATGAGTTGGTTTCTTATATCTCGGCGTACATATATTCTTCAGTATTAATATACAATTTAATACTAAAGAATATAGACGCACGATGTGTCCCGGAGACACACAAGTTTTTGCCATAAAAGATTTCTCCCAATAAAAATTAAAGCATTAAAGAAACAGAAATTCTCACTTAAAGCGATTTTTTTAGACGATTGTAAGATGGGTCGACATATTATTAAAGTATGCTTATTATAAAGATATAACACCCTAAAATAATACTTTAATTAATTCATCATTTATTATACTTTAGAAAACATACTTTAATAATCAACATATTTTATCTATATACTAGACATACTTTAACACATCTCACAAACCGTTTCATTATATTGTTTCACAAGAGAATTTTGTCTTAAAGAAATTAATCACTTAAAAAACCTTAATTATATAAAAACAAATTAAAAATTAACTATATTTTTTAATAATTTATAAGCTCATCAATTATTATTATTATTATTATTATTATTATTATTATTATTATTATTTCTGTATTAACTTTGAAAAACCCCTCCCCACCTCCAAAACACACACACATATATATAGATAGAAAATACTCCATTCGTATTACATTTATTTTTAAATTTTCAATTTCGTGTGTCCCATACTTATTTTTACCATCTAAAAAAGGAAATTCACACTAATCAATAAATTCAAAATATTATTTTAATTATAAAAATAGTACACTCATCTAACACACATAATATATTTTATACATTATTTTATTTATTATCTAAAAATTACACAATATACCTAAAAAGTTAATAAAGTTGACCAATTTTTTTTTAAATTAC
Organism: Pogostemon cablin; assembly: GCA_023678885.1. NCBI lineage: Eukaryota > Viridiplantae > Streptophyta > Magnoliopsida > Lamiales > Lamiaceae > Pogostemon > Pogostemon cablin. Next base: position 3,680,921 of record CM042987.1, read on the forward strand.
ATATCTACCGGTGTCTGTATAGTTAATTATGGGATGGAAGAAGTATTAAATACTTGTAGATATATATTTTATCTTAAATTATGTATTAATTATACAGAGATCATGATTATCTTTAAAGTAATTTCAAAGCTTTTGCAGCCATAAATAAAAGTTAATAAAATTAGCTGGCCATAATAATTTAATCAAAATTAATAATTTTATTATTTTAAGAAAAGACTACTCGTTGAAACTATTAATATCTTACTAACTACTCCCTTTGTGGCATTGTGCGATCGTAAAAATATAGAGACTATGTACAATTACTTTTAAAGAATGGTAGGTCTTGTGTGAGAGGCCGTATCACGTAAGACCATTTTATACTTTTCAAAATAGTTATCACTTTCGCTATAAAATGTTATTACTTTCGCTATAAAATATTATCATTTTTCCTTTATACTATAATTTATTCATAAAATAACATTATCATTTTTCATTAATTTAGTATCATTTTTTATTGTAAATGTTATCATTTTCTAATCGTCTCACGTAAGCAGTCTCACACAAGTCTTTGCCTTAAACAAAAATATTTTTACAGAATATAATCCGTTTAGAGATCAAACAGAAGATCACTTATTATTCTTTAATTATTATAAAAAAATGCATGAATTTAATTTTTTTTATGTATATTAAATATTTCTCCCTGATATAAAATCCAACTCAAATTATTTATTAAACATATTAAATATATTTATTTCAAAATTATCTTATTAATAAATAAATTTCAAATTATATTTCATGACTTAAATTTTATTTATATAAGACCAAAGTTTGGTAATTAACGTGGAGTGGAAGTTAGGTAGTGATCATTTAATTAAGATGGCAACACTCACAGACGATGAGTCTCACATCCATCTATTTGGATGTGAAATTTCACACAGCTTTTTTGGGATAGAGTTGGATATACTACTTGAAATTAATTAAAAGTTTGATTTGATTATATGAGCTCTAAAATCCCAATTAATTTGTGACAAGGATTAAAATCTAATCATGACCATTATAAACAGTCACCAATTAATTAGTTAATTGCTATTTCCAAACTCAAAAATATTTATAAAATATAGTCTTGAAACCTGAAAAATTAAGAAGTCCATGGAAAACTCATTAATAATCATGTTTATCTGTCAGCTTCTACAACATAAACAAAGCCACTTATTATCAATTAATAATAGGCAAAATATCCTTTTCATAGCAGTCGACGCTAATTATCAACGCACTCACATTTAATTTATAGTATATACATTTATTAATAAATATATACCACATACATTAATTAATGAATTAAAACTTTGTTTTGCGAAATTTATTTTTATAATACTATAAATTTTTTTAAATGAAAGATTAATGGTTAAGAAAAGCATAACATATATTACTCCTTCAATCCGATTTCAATCTTTATATATTTCCATTTTGAATGTTTCATTTTAATCTTTACATTTTTTTGATATATAGGACCCAAACAAAAAAATTAATTTATCATCATGGGACTCACCTCGCTCAACAACACTAATACAACTATATATTCACTTTACATTAAAATATTATTTCTCTCACCTCGCTCCACATCAAAATATTATAATATTATTTTAATCTCCGTATAAAAAGCAAAGTACAAAATCTGAAACGCAGACGAAGGAAATATATATTAAAAAAAATTAATACACAAAAATAGGGTGTACGAAATTTAACTTCCTTCAGCCGAATGATAAGATATTAATAACTCTTAATAATAATATTGGACAACTAATTGTATCAATGCTAAAGTTTTCTACAGCACCGAATTACACTTTTTCATGACAAAATGTTTTTCATCTAAAGAAAGATGAGTTAATTCTTATTCAATTTCACGTGGAACAGTTGTAAAAAATACAAACTCATAATAATTGGCACTTATTATTATTATTAATAATAATTTCTGGTCCTATCTAGGGTAAGGATTTGTAATAGTAAGGCCATTTTGTGAAGCATTAGTATGTGAAGGAAGCAGTAGTAGGGTTAGAGGTACTGGAAGTAACACTACCAGCATAAGCATCTCTCTCTATGTAGAAACCTGGTTCTTTAGCCTCTCCCACTTCTACTTCATTTCCAAGCATGAAAACAACCGATGACATATCCGGTCGATCTTCCGGGCATTTTTGCACGCACAACAACGCCACTCGGATCGACCGGACCACTTCAGACGAATCGAATGCATCACCTAAGGCTGCATCCACTATCGTCAATGGATTCCCTTCTTGCTGGAATTTCCATGCCTGTTATAATACACCAAGTCCACAATAGTCGATCAGACAGATTAATTCATCACGTGTAGCATCTATATATATATATGGACTTAACTTACGTGTCCAACAAGGCTGAGATAGTAATTTCCAAGGGAAAGTAGTCCTCTGTTTCTCTTTCCGCTGATGATTTCTAGTACTATAACTCCGAAGCTGTATACGTCTGATTTCACTGAGAATACGCCTTCTCCCGAGTATTCTGGAGGCATGTATCCACTGTATGCGTACGCATGTATTTATGTTACAATTAAGAATGCATACGTACATACAAATATATACTACTCCCTCTTTCCCCAAAAATGGTTCATCTTTACTGTACCATGGATATTAAGAAAAATTATTTTTTGACTAAATTTATTGACTTTTAGGAATAATGCAGTATTTTTAGGTAATAAATAAAGTATAAAATATGTAATGTGTGGAAAGAATGGATGTTTTTTTAATTAATGTACTTTTGAGGTGCTAGATTAGAATGATATTGCCTTTTTAGAAGGGTAAACAATTATATGGAACGAACAAATGAGGAAAGAGTGAACGATCTTTGGAGATTAGGTAGTATATATCATGAAATGTAATGAAATCTAGGTTACTATGTTCCAACAACTGTGTGTGTGTGAACTTCATTATCATTTCCTGCAAAATTCCTGGCCAGACCAAAGTCTGATATCCTTGGATTCATGTCTTGATCCAACAATATGTTGCTGGTTTTAAGGTCTCGATGGATGATTCTCAACCGCGAATCTTGATGCAGATACAACAGCCCCTTGGCTATGCCGTTGATGATGTTGAAACGCAACAAGATTTTCGTCTCGTCTGTCAAAACAGACAATGCATGCATGATGTTAGCCCTGGCCTTTATTCCTTTCCCTTTCCCGTATTGTGCGAGTGTATTTCTTACCAAATAAAGTGAGGTTGAGGCTTTTGTTAGGCATGTATTCATAGACGAGCATGTTCTCCTCTCCTTCGACGCAGCATCCAAGCAACCTCACCAAGTTTCGATGGTGTAGTTTGGAAATCAAGATCACTTCATTCTTGAGTTCTTCCACTCCCTGTGCTGAGCTTTTCGATAAACGTTTAACTGCAATTTCCTCTCCATCATCCAGCACGCCCTGCAATGCTATTTTATCCATTTAAGATTTAGATTACATTCATCCACTATTCGATTATAAAATATAGTTTCCTACCCTGTAAACAGCACCAAATCCACCTTCTCCCAGCAGTTATCCTTTGCAAAATAATCACACACGTCTTCCTCGTTCTGACCACTCGTGCTCCTTATTTTGATAACTCCAACACACCATATTGATTCAATCTGAACCTCCACAGAGATGATCCACTCTCTGTTTCTTCTCTGTAGCTCACCTCCTCGTTGTTCATCTCCAGTGTAATCTTAACTGGGTGGAACCTTACCCGACACAACATCTCTGGATACTACTTCTTTCTCTCCCTTCTTCACAACCATCTGAGGATATCCTGTGGGGTCCAGGTGGAGCGAGAACTCCCCTGGACCCGTCGCTCTTCCACGACGACAGGTAAGTATCCGTACCCGTTTCGAGATTCAACCCGATCTTCATACCCGGTAAGTACGTGTCGGTTGGATGGTCAAAACTCTGCCACACATAATCTTACGACGAGGTTGCCCGAATCTAGCATCTGTGCAACTGGATTCTTGAGTGGAGTCGATGGAGCCGGTGTCGTTGGACGACAGGACTAGGATTCCAGGTGTAAGAATTGCAGGACACCTGATGAGTGGGAGGTCTCTGTTGGCAATCCAGACGAAGACCTGCATAACTCCATCCTTGTATCGAATGCCCAGGTGGCGATTGTCAGAGTTTCCAGGGGTGAAAACGCCACCTGGAAGGTTCCATTGAGAGTGAAGTTAATGTTTTTGCTGCAAACTGCATGGATTGTGAAGAAGCAGGTTATTAGGAATAAAGACAGGGGGGTGATTTTCGATCCGAGTATTTCCATATTTTTCAAATCATGTCTATATGGATATTCCTTTGGTTGAGTAATTGGATCAACAACGGTCCCTCGAGTTTGTTCGGGATTTTTCTACATCTTTACTGTTTTTCTGAGGTTTCTCCTCATCTCAACTTGATCTCTGCTCTTTCATTTTTTTTATGTGAGATAAATTATTCATTGATTCCATTAATTTTACCTTAAATTAAAATAAAAAAATAATTAGAAAAAAATGTTTTTATATATAAAAGATATAATTAAATTAAATTTTTTATTTTTAATTAAATATATTCATTTAATAAATTTTGATTGGATTAATGGATAATTCATGATGAGATGGTATTAACGTGACAGTTTCTCCTACATATTTTAAATAGATCACCTATTCTATTTCTATATTTTATCTTCTATTTTATTTATTAGATTCTTGTCATGTTTAATAATCAATGCTTAAAATCTATTACATGCCGCAATAGCTTAATGGTCATCTGTAAATTATAATTTTTTTTAGGGTTAATTGCGTAAAAAACCACGAACTTTCAACGAATTGCAAATTAATCCTGACTTTTATAAAATTGCAAAAAAAACCACGACCTTTCATATTTGTGCAATTCGCACCCATCGGGCAGCTGAAGCTGCCCGACTGCTGACGTGGCGTTGACCTTGCCACGTCAGCTTTTAGTTGATTGCAAAAAAAACCACAACCTTTACTTAAATTGCAATTTAATCCCAACCTTTGAAATTTTGGCAAAAAAGACCATAAATTTTTTATTTTATTTTTAAATTGCATCTTCTAATAAAAAATTATACATTATTTTATTTTTAAATTTAAATTCATAACTAAAGATTATGTATTAAATATTATTTTTATTTTGTATTTTCATATTAAATGTTGTATTAAATATTGTTTTTATTTTGTATTTTCATATTAAATATTTATTTTTTAAAAAACTTTTAAAATTTTTATTTATTAATTTTTTACTACTCCATAAATTTCAAATGTATAAGTCTTTTATTTAATACAAAGTATTTTTATTATTTAAGTATGAGATTGCTTTGTATAAATTAAATCTTAACGACTATTTTTTCTCACTATAAAATTTGAGTTTATAAATTAATTTTAAATCATTTATTTTAATAAATTATAAAATTCCTTAAACATTTCATAGGTATATTTGTCATTCTTTTATATATAATGTGAAATTACGAAAAGATATTGAGACATGGCGAATACTTTGATTTTTTAAATTATAATAATTTTATAATGTATAAAAATATTTTAAAAATTAAAAGAATTTAAATATTTAGAGATTGTATAATTTTTTTACTACTTAATAGATATAATTAATTTTATTCACATAATTTAAGTAATAAACATTTATTCATATAATAATTTTATTATTTTATTTAATAATATTTTAGAGTTTAAATTTAAAAATAAAATAATGTATAATTTTTTATTAGAAGATGCAATTTAAAAATAAAATAAAAAATTTATGGTCTTTTTTGCCAAAATTTCAAAGGTTGGGATTAAATTGCAATTTAAGTAAAGGTTGGGGTTTTTTTTGCAATCAACTAAAAGCTGACGTGGCAAGGTCAACGCCACGTCAGCGGTCGGGCAGCTTCAGCTGCCCGATGGGTGCGAATTGCACAAATATGAAAGGTCGTGGTTTTTTTTCACATTTTTCAAACGAAAACAAAATTTGCTATTCTCAATCCTTCCAATGGCTGGCGATGAATGTTACTTGGATCCCCTATTCTAAAATTCACGTTTTCACTAGTATTTTATTTTATATCATAAAAATGCGAACATGCATATAAATCGGATTGTGCACTATAATTTATTGTGTAAATTTTAAATAATAAATTACTATTTAAAGAGACAAATTATTATTTTTTAAATTAAAAATATTATTCTTCAAAATCTTGCACCAAGGGTCACATATGCCCTGAATTATATCACTCTGAATTATATCACTCGAATCAAATAAGCTCCTAAACTATTTTTTTGAACAAATAAATCCATTATTTTTATAAAATTAAACAAACATGCACTACAAAAAAACTGTTTTTTACCAATGGAATATTCTGTTGATAAAAGCCTTAATTCCATTGTTAAATTGGCTTACCAATGGATTAGCAACGGAATCCATTGGTAGTTGCTAATCCATTGGTAAAATTCCGTTGGTAAATTTTTAGCAACGAAAAATCAATTCCGTTGGTAATCCGTTGGTAATAATTCCGTTGGTAATTTATATAATGATTCCCTTGGTAATCCGTTGGTAATTACCAATGGATTGAATTACGTTGCTAAAATAGAGAATAAATCTATTGGCATTCCCATTGCTAAAACAAAATTGTCATTTTTGTTCTAATCCATTGGTAATTACCAACGGATTGAATTCCGTTGGTAAATTCGATTGCTAAAAAATACTTTTTTTTGTATTGATGCCCTTTATTTTTAAAAATTGAACACTCATGTCCCTTATCTATTAAAAATGATCATTCAAGCCCTTATGTCAAAAATATAAACATTAATATATAATTTTTTTATAAGTTGATCTACTATCATTAAAATTTTTCAAACTTTATATTGAAATGAAGAAGAACTTACGAACTTTTCATCTACCGTTTTGAATTTAAATCCAATATTAATTGAGATATTTTTTTATGTCATAATTTCGTAACAATTTTTCCAAAAACATATAATGTAAGCTTATTTTAAGTGAATTTTCAATCAATCCAACCGTAAAAATTTTACTATCTTGATATCGTAAGAAACCTTTTCTTATGATATTTTCATCTATGGTTACGGATTTAAATTCAATATTAATAGACTAAATATTTTTGTATTAAAGTTAGAAGTCATAAAAGATTTTTTTCAATGTGTTTTCTCAATGAATTTATTGTAAAAAAATAACATATCAATTAATAACAAATTTGAAATCTAAAAGGTAGATATGAAATTTGTTAGAAGAGGTTTATTTTAATATAAAGATTGAAATTTTATAATGGTTGGATCGTTTGGAAATTAGGTCGTAAAATGCTTCAAAATTATTATGATATAAGAGTATGCTTGTTTATTTTATAAAGATAAAGGGCTTATTTGTTCAAAATTATAATTTAGGGACTTACTTGATCCGGGTGATATAGTTCAGGGGTATATTTGACACTTTGCCCATAAATGAACTATTACTATTGATCTTAATGAAAAATATTACTCCTTAAATTTTGATATGTTGTGATTTTTTATATTCTTATAGAGCATAATATGAGGAGTAATATTTTTTATTTAAAAGAGTAACCATTCATGTTTCTAAAGAATAATATTTTATATATTAAAAAAGAATTTTATAAATATAGGATGTTCAGTGAACGAGTTCACTTCATACCCGCTCAATGAAAAACTATACCCTACTAGACAAATGATTTTCCTTGAACACATGACAACAAGAACTTAATCTAGGCAATAATAAATATAATAATGCATGTCATTTAGTTAAAATGTAAAACATAAATTGAAACACAAAATTGTAACGGGTGAGGGATAATATCAATTTTGGTCTTCTAGGATATGCAAAATCCAACTTTAGTCTTAAGGTTTGATAAATTTTCAAAATTAGTCCTCCAGTGTCCGCTTTTAGTCATTTTTATTTACTTTTGGTCATCTTTGTCCACTTCTAGTTCTTATTTGGCTTATCCTAGAGGATCAAAAATGGACAAAAGGACCAAAATAGACCAAAAGAACTAAAAGTAGACATTGGATGATCACTTTTAAGAAATTACCAAACTTGAGGACTAAAATTGGATTTCGCATATCCTAGCATAACAAAATTGATATTTTTCCAAACGGGTGATCTCATTTGGCGATGACCGACTATGTTTGGAGCACCATAAAAAATCGTAAATCTACCTATAAGCCTAAAAACATCCACTTACAACATAGGAGTAAATAAATTTATAAGACTACATTTGTTTTGAGTTTTGACTTTTTTGTTTCATTTTACTTTTAAAAATTACATCTATATACATCAATAAATCCTATTATCTTTAACCACCAATCTTTCATAAATTTTCTTTCTTTTCTAATTTACATATGAAATTGACAAAATTTTAAATTTCTTCCGATTATAAACCCAAAATAAATACTCCCTCCGTACCACAACTAGGTATATATTTTTCCATTTTGATCAGTCTCAAAACAAAGTATACATTTCCCTTTTTTTGTTGATGTGACCTATACAAAACCATTATTATATCCACATGGTCCTCATACACTACACTAATACAACTATTCACTACACATTAAAATATTATTTCTCTCACTTCACTACATATTAAAATATTATACTCCTTAATCTCCGTGCAAAAAGTAAACGTATAACTAGTTTCGGGACGGGGGAGTATAAATTACTACTCCTCATAATTTACAAATTCTAGGTAAACCTCAAGTAAATATACTCTAAGCTTTCTAGGACGTTCGTTTATGATTTTAAAAATGAATTTTGAATTTTAAAACCTCATGTTTATTCTAGTTAAGGGTTTTAAAATCCTTTTAAAAATCATTCTTGCATATGCCATCTATCACCTATTAAGTTCTAAATCAGACACCCTCTATTCAATTTAAACTCAAACAAAATCTAGTGTTTCTTTTTATTATTTTTTTTAATTTCTTTTTACTGTCGACATAATGCTTTTCGGACGAACCTCATTCCAAAGATGGATTATATGAAAGCGCGGTCAGTCAATGGTGTATTGCTTTGAGAAATTGTAAAAACTGTCATTAAAAATGTCACATGTAATTTTTTTGAAAAAATGTCATTTTTTTTACTTTTTTACCCTTCTTCATTATATATTAATACATAGTACATGTGAATGATTGCACATGTAGTTATGTGTAGGGTCGCACGTAGAGTTGCAGATTAGGATTAATTATTTAAAAAAAATTAAAAGTAGTATTTTTTCAAAAAAATGTGTATTTTTCTAAAATAAACTATTAAAAGTACAAGCACTAGCTAAGGCATATGCTTAAAATACAATAATACATAAATTGTTGATTTTTTTTCTAAAATATTATTACAAATTTTTAATCACAGTGTTTTGAATTTTGATAGTCTTGCAAGCATGGGCCCCAATTAAATTTGAAGAAGAGATTTATGAAGAATTTGTTTAATTTTGGGTGCGTGAGAAATTAATTAATGTTCGTTAATTAATTCAGTGATTTAATGGGAAGAAAAATCTTGTACCAATAACTAGTGGAAGACTTGGACCTAAATACTATTAATTATGGTAGCTGTAGTGTCACAAGAACATCCCAACAAGCTTTGAGGGAAGTGCCATGACTGAAAACAGTACCCGTTGGCCGATCTTGGATGTCCTGTTACATTTTGGTGTTACATCTCCTATTATACGAGTTAAATGAGTGATACGTATGCGGAGAGGAAAATCTCAACCTTTCCCCTTAAGGTTGATTGTTAGGGTATAGATTAGTTTATCCTACGTGTTAATCATCCAACGGTTTGTAACAGGAGATGTAACACCAACATGTAACAGAGGATCCGAACCGTTGGATTCTCTGTGTCATTTTGGTACATCATCTCCTGTGCCAAATCGTTGGATGGACGACACGTAGGAGAGAGGAAACTATACCCTAATCCTTAAACCCTAGGGGTAATGGTTAGATTTAATTCCCCTTTTACGTGTCAATCACTTAATGCGTGGCACAGAAAATGATGCACGAAAATGACGCAGAAGATCCGGTGACATATGCAATCTGACCGGTATGCATATTCAATAAGCCTCATATCTTCTTGTTGTATTGCTGGCTGTTTATCTCAATATCATCCAGAAACAATGGCATTTAACTGACCTCGATTCTTGAATAATCCACATTACTTCTCAGCAACCAAAATTCTTGTTTGTGAAAGACCCTACTATGTTGGCCATTTTCTAAACGTTCCCAAGGATAAGGTTCACATATTGCAGGGAGAATTGAGAAGAGCAATATGATTATAGAGCATTAACAATGGTTACACAACTCATGGAATAGCACTACCTCTTCCTCTTTAATTCCTACTATCTTACACTAGTTAAATCGAATTGAGTCGAGCTGAATTGCATGAGCTGAATTGCATGTTACGAATCAAAATTATGAAAATAAACCTCATTACTTGCTTCATTTCAAAGAATACCTCTTCCTCGTTTGGGGTAAGGGTAAGGATGACTCAAATCGTTCTGAACCGTCCAATCACGTCTTTCTATCAAAATCAAGATAGATTGCATCCCCTAAAATTCTAGTCAGACCAATGAGCCACCTTAACCATCAACAACTCGACCCGTGGACCAACTCGGAATCAGACCGGCCGGTCTAGACAATCTAAATCAATCAACCCATGTGCTGGCCTATCTCGCCCATGGAACCCTAATTCTAGTCATAATCACGCCGGTCAAAATGAAAATAACTATGTGTAAGCATTGATACAACTAGTGGTTTTAGTTGGTTGTACCATGTGGATAATTTATTATATTTGACTTAATAAGGTGTGTTAGCACTTATAACGTATAAGAAATTTAAATATGTTTCCTGTAGGACAATTTCTGTCTTCCATCTTTTTACTCATCATTTCCTTTAATTTCTTGTATTTAAGTTGCACTCTTTATGATTAACTATTGATCATTCATCCGAATTGAATTAGACTTGCAAATTCTATTAGCACCACAAAAGTTGTAAGAATCACACTTATCTTCCTCGTTCTGTCTCGGGTACTGAAACCAATCCTTGTTTTGCTCATCGATCCAATGTACCTAGTTGACTCACTCTGTACCTCCACAAAGATGATCCACTCTCTGTTTCTTCTCTGTAGCTCACCTCCTTGTTGTTCATCTCAAGTATCATCCTACTCGTTGAATCTTGGGGCCCACTGGGTCTAACCTCACCCGACACAACACCTCTGTATACTACTCCCTGCTTCTTTCCCTTCACAACCATCTGAGAGGACTGTTGGATTGTCAAAACTCTGCCACACATAATTCCCGTCTGTCGTCCTTACAACGAGATTCCCTGAATCTAGTATCTGTGCAACTGGTTTCTTGAGTGGGGTCGATGGTGCGGTCGAGTTCCATACGACCCCACCGGTGTCGTTCGACGACAGGACTAGGATTCCAGGGTGTAAGAAATGCAGGACGCCTGATGTGTTCTGAGTGGGAGATCTCTGTTGGCAATCCAGACGAATGCCGGGATAAATCCACCCTTGATTTGAATGCCCAAGTGGCGATTTCCGGAGTTTCCAGGGGTGAAGAACGCCACTTGGAAGTCTCCATTGGATGAAGTTAAGATGTGGCCATCTGTAATGTTGTCGTTCATGTTGAGAGTGTTGTTGTTTGTGCTACAAACTGCATGGATTATGAAGGAGCAGGTTATTAGGAAGAATATTTTCATATTTTTCAACATCATAAATGGATATTGGTAGAGTAACGAGCAACTTTTATTGGGTCACTATATCCAGTGTCGCACGTTATAATTGTTAGAGTGATTTGATTAAGTATTAAACATACATCTCTCTACCAACTTAAGCTTTTAGATGAGGTGGTCGTTTAATATGGTATCAGAGCTCATGGTTAACAAAGGTTCAGGGTTCGAACCTCACCGCCACCAAAAAATTCCACATGCAAGGCTTGAGGCAAAATTCTCTGCCCCCATGCAACAATAATATCAAGGATTAATTGCAAAAAAAACCCACAAACTTTACTCTTATTGGAATTAGTGTTCACTTTTGAGAAATTACAAAAAAAGAATACCACATTTGAGGCAAAATTCTCCGCCCCCATGTAACAATAATATCAAGGATTAATTGCAAAAAAAAACCCACAAACTTTACTCTTATTGGAATTAGTGTTCACTTTTGAGAAATTGTAAAAAAAGAATACCACATCAAGGCTTGAGGCAAAATTCTCCGCCCCCATGCAACAATAATATCAAAAAAAAAACCCACAAACTTTACTCTTATTGGAATTAGTGTTCACTTTTGAGAAATTACAAAAAAAGAATACCACATTTGAGGCAAAATTCTCCGCCCCCATGCAACAATAATATCAAGGATTAATTGCAAAAAAAATCCATAAATTTTACTCTTATTCGAATTAGTGTTCACTTTTGAAAAATTGTAAAAAAAGAATACCACATTTAAGTAGGGTAGCAAAAGGCATCCAAATTTTCAAAGAAGAATCCAGTTTTAAGAAGATATTTATGAAGAATACTAATTTGTTTAATTTCCGGTGCATATGTTAACATATTCAGTGGGAAGAAAAAACTAGTGGAAGACTTAAGACCTAAACATCCTAAGTGGCTGCGGGGTAAGTGGCGTGGACTGATAACAGTACCCACGATTCATATTCATATAATCTAATCACAAAGACGGGGTTTTGTGCATTTTCAAAATGGCACTCTTTGACGCACCGTGGCCTAAAATTCGGACGCTTTCCGACAGTCCATTCTTTAATATTAAATGTTATATTGTACTATCATTTATTTAGTATAAGAACATGTATTCTTGATTTTCCGAAAGGAAAAAAAATAATAATAATAATATTTTCTTTAATATGTATAACTTGATCTTATATTCTTCTTATTAGTTACTTCCTATATCCCACAGAAATCGACACAGTTTTCTTTAATTTGTCTCATATAAGTTTATTTTGAAGATTTAATACGTGGGGTGGGTGACTGTATGGGTGTATTTATTAAATGAGAAATATGGTATGAGAGAGGTTTATGTATTTTTTTAAGTTTATTAGGGGATATTTTAAATTTTTACAATAGGAAATTAAGGTTTTAAGGGTGACGATGGGTGTACAGAGTAAAGAAAATGACATGGATTATTTGAGTTGTATCTATACAGCTTTGCCATAAATATTTATGCACGCGAGGAAGAAAATGAGAGTGGAGTAGTTAAGACAGCTGTGTCAACTAATTTTACCAGTCATCACAAATGGATATTTTGCCCATGTTATATCATTATTATCAGGCTCTGTATATCATACTTTTCAGAAGAGAAACTAGTTGCTTATTAATTGAGATGGACATAAAATTAATTAGTAATATCTGTGCATATATTATGTTCTACAAGTACAGTAATTAGTAGAGTCAAGAGTGAAGACAGTGTCCAAATATTATTGTTATGTCCAGAAATGGGGACAACTTGGTTACAGTAGGAAGAGACAATAATACCCTTGTATGTATAGGCCCAGGATTTCCTCCTTTATTGTGGTATAGTTTTCTCACTTCTCCTACACGTCATTCATCCAACGCGGTGACATTCTTAATATGACAGTTGCTGGCCATTTTCTAAACGTTCCAAAGGATAAGGTTCATTGCAGGGGAGAATTGAGAAGACCAATATGATTATATAGAGTATTAACAAAGGTTACAACTCATGGAATGGTACTACCTCTTCCTCTTTCCTCCTATCTTACACTAGTTGAGTCGAGTATGTTACAAATCAAAATTGTGAAATTACACCTCATCTGCACTTGCTTCGTTTCAAAGGATACCTCCTCGTCTGTAACCTTCAAATTATATATCCCACACCTACGCCACTCTGTTTCATCGAAACATTCTGAACCAGTCGGGCAGAGTCGAACTACCAACCGATCTCCAGAGTGACACACCACTCTGCTGCCCCACACCTGTCAGAATTTGACACTACAAGTAAGACGCAAGGATATACGTGCTAAAGGGTGTGGGTAGGAAACACAAGGAAGAAAACATACCAGCACGTTGTATCAACAGCCGAATGCAGTGGAAATCAACAAAACTGATTTTTTCTCAAGTGCACTTGAGAAGGCAGCAATTGTCAGTAAGGAATCACGTAAGGCAGAGCATAAACATCAGTTGATTCAATATGTACAGCTTCAGACCATACATGAGGTTCGTCCTTGACACCAGGAAATTCTAAGTGGGGCTGTTTCGGAGGGCCCTTCGTGCTAAACAACCACTCCTCATAGTCATCTCCTAGCCAGTCCTCTACTTTTGGAACTGTTAATACCTGTTGCAGATACTTGGAATCTGGATGCGGAGGTTTCCTCGGTGCTTCTTCAGCAACAGGATCCTTCATTTTAGGCACTTTGTGTGCCTCGTTCACACGACTAATATCAGGAAGTGTTGTCCTTGAAGCAACTATTTGGTCGCTAACTATATTTGTGCTGGGAAAATTAGGTTTTGATGAAGAGGGTTTCTGTGCTTCATTTACACCATTAATCAGCCGGTCCAGGTGATCCGACCTAGCATTGTTTGCAATGGGATGCTTACCAGAAAAGGATTTACTGGGAATGTGGAAAGCTTCAAGTTTCTTGCCATTATCTGTCGACTGATGGAGAGCAATACCTTGAACTTTATTAGGCCTGATTTCACTCTCTGTAAATCAAGCAACAGTAATTAGTCTACACACATGTAAATTTAGCTTTTACATAAATATAAAAACACATGCCATACTCCAATAGGAAATTGATCCATGTTTCAGAAACCAAAGAAAGTATTCTAAAGAAAAATTACATCAGAGAAAGAGAGGGCATAAACTTCGTGTAGAGTAGCTAACATGTAGTGCATTTTTGGTATCTTTTTCGAATAAAATATTGAAGAGAACTCACCGTGAAGAAAACCATTACTATCCATATCTTTCCGTTTCCTGACATTTTCTTCGGTCGGAGCAGAACTGTCATCCTTCAACAATCTGGTGCCCATATTACTAATAGCAACAACACCATCATTTTTCAAAACATTTGCAGATTTCTCATGCTCACTTTTCTTACTTTCAATTGTTAAATTTGCCCTCTCCACCCTCTTCTCCTCCCTTTTCTTCTCCTTTTTCTTGTCTTTATCCTTTTCTTGACTTTTCTTATCTCTTTCTTTCTGCTTCCTCTCCCGCTCATCATCACCTGTTTCCTTATATTTTTCTTTATTATCCATCCTTCTGTCATTTTGTTCTTCAACTGGTATTGGAGGACCTTCATTTTTACTTTTTCCCATTCTGGCAAGGTTCTCAGCCATTGCCTTTCCAGTAAACTCACCATCGAGTCTTTGTGGCTCCATCTTCTTGATATGAACTCTCTTATCTCTATCATTACTTTTATCTTCTCCCAGAGGTCGTGAAGAATTCTTATGAGCAATTCCAGTTGCTGCTGCCTCTTGGTCCCTTTTCTCCATACTTGCAGGTCTCTCCGAAAACGCGCTCCTTCCAACTTTACCATCATCTCTGATCCACATGTCCAGCTCCTGGACAAATTTTGCATCATTAATTCCCTGAGTGAAGATGCCCTGAGTTTTTCCTCCATTTTGACCCAGAGACAAGGCAGAAAAATTCCCTTTCTCTGCAATACCGCTATCTTTATTGTGCCCTTTAGAATGGGATTTTTCTCCACTCCTTTCATCGAATTTCCCAGCAACTGTTGACTCCTCAGAAATGCTACTTTTATCCTTGTCTTTAACTCGATCCTCCTTATCCTTCTTCTTGTCCCTGTGTTTTTCTTTCTTGTCCTTGTGCTTTCGTTTTCGGTCTTTCTTGTCTCTCTGTTTTTCACTACTTCCATCTTTCTCTTTTTTTTCCTTGTCTTTCCTCTTTTCCTTATCCTTTTTGTGCTTTTTTTCTTTAAGCTTCACCTAGACATAAAATGCAATAAGCACAACATTTGTGTAATGAAAATAACAATTAGTAACTGAACAATTATGTTACATCAAACTTATGGCCGTAACATAATCACTTCTTTCCATGCACCAAACCCAAATAAAATTGGTGCTACAATCAAGAAAATTTCATAGGGTGAAATAGAGTCAACATGAAGTTCTAAAACTAAAATGCATAAAGAAGTAAATGAACACCTATGTATTAGAGGGAAAACTATGCAAATACAATAAAGAAGAATAAAAAAAAGCAAATGAGAGTTATTACTCCCCTTTCACTTATTTGTAGCATGTGAAACTAATCCTAGGTTTGCAAACACGGTCAACCTGAACATCTCTAGAACTCCATGCCAATCAAAATAAAAACCTAGTATCAATTTCGGTAATGAAATATTCTAGAATTGCAAATCTAAACCAAAATCAACCAGTAGAGACAGGAACATCAAATGATGATTTACTTAGTCATACACATTAATAAATATATACAACAATTGGACATCGCGTACAACTGGCTTTTTTCAGAGAATAGGATACATTCGTGCAGTCAATCATATAGCAAGTGCTGGCAGGGTTAAAAAAAATACGACAATCCAGAGTTACTTAAGTACTCCAACTTCTATTTAGCTATCATTTAACAGCAATAGATATTTATAATTTATGTTATTTTTTTCTTTCTGAGGGGGTTGGAACTTGGGGCATTGGGAACCAAACCTTAGACCTCACCAGTTCAAGGAGTGTGTGATACCACTGAGTTAGACGAATAGTGGTGTTACATATCAAATTGTCTAATTTAGGATGATTGGGTAGTAAAATTGAGGGGGAGTTTCAAATACTAGCACGTTCTCAGGTTAATAGAGTCCCCTAAGTTAGTCCAATGATTACCAACTATTAGTGACAGCGAGATATACATCCATCAAAGAAACCATTTGTTCATATCAAGCACACTTATTGAATTACTAACTAATTTTCATCATACTCCTCATTGGAACAACACACGGGTCATATAACAAAAAACAGCATCGACGGGAGCATGTATTAAGTTTATAACTGCTGGTATGAAAACAGAGTTTGTACTTAATTTTTTATATTTGTCAAAACCTATGTGAATAGGTTAAGAGCAGAAAATAAAACGCTAATCCAACACAATTGCTTTAAAGATGGAAGCTTGAAATATAACTAATTTTAAGTGCATGCTAATCAAGATGCAACGATGCGCTAAGACTAGAAAGATAATTTTAAAGGTGATATACAGATTACAAACTTAAGTTTTCCAAAACAGTATTATTTTCAATCCTTCTTTTTCAAGCTAGCAGTTATTCATATTATCAGCTCTAGATTATCAAACAATTCCATTACTCCAAATCTAGCTCATCAAGCCCTAGAAATGCATTAACATCCTGATAGCACATTGCACATTGCGGTGTTAAATCATTCACATGTTGCTTTTAAACAGATTTTAAAAAAAAAAAAACAAAAGTCTCAGGATCCTACTCCAAAACTCAGAATCAGTTATCCATTTTCATTGCTTTAAATAACAACTAAATGAACAACTTCTTTCATCAGCAATAACTGTCAACAAGATACCAGCACTCCAGTTCACAAGAGTTGGATATCACCAAAGCATGAAGCCAGCTCAACTATCAAGCAGTGTCAAACTTAACATCACAAGCACGTGCCAAAGAATTTTAAAGAGGAATCAGACTTATGAGGCATTAATCACTGATCACACAGAAAGTAAACATTTTACAGAACAACAAATGGTCTATCCCTGTTGTGTATTATACTATTATATAATGGTTGATCGCAGAAAACTGAAGTTCTTTAACAGGAAATAAGCAAACAGAGAACTACACAAAAAGAGAAAAAAAAAAAACACAAAGCATAACAATGTAGCAAAAGAAAAACAGAAAATAGGCCAAAAAGAGCACAACTAGGATCAGAGCAGCAGTTTAAGCCTATACTAGCAAAATCTGCCAGGGCAAAATCAGAAGGAAACGGCATAGAACTAAAAAAAAACTTTCACAGAGAGAGATTATCAGATCAGACCATCAAACTGATTGAGTCCATTCAGAAATCATGACAAATCCAATTTAGGGACCATCCTTAAAATATCAGAATGCAATACAATAACAATCTGGGATAAGGGTAAATGTCTATGTGATCTGGTTTAAATTAGATTAACAAAAACAGACCCTAAGGAACACACGTGTAACTTCCTAACATATCAGGAGGACTAAGGAACCTCAATCAATTTGTGATGAGAATATCAGCAGAAAAGGATAAATAAACAGACCTCTTTCAATAAAGCCAAGTCTTCTAGTTTATGCTCTCTTTCATACCCTGGTGGAGGAAACGGAAAGCAGCGAGACATTGCACTCTTTCCCACCACACTTCAAACAGTTATTATCAACAAAACAATATTCTTGGATTACTTCCCCTGGATAGCTGTGTTCCAATGCGAGAACGGGCCACCAATTATACTTCTGTCCATGCAACATGACCCCACATTGATTTCCTGCTACACTATGCCTCCATGTAACTTCCCCTTCCACCTGATCCAGATACCCAATCAATGGTACTACCAGCTCAGCACGTACTCCAAATTTATATCCCAATGTAACAGTTGGCCAACCAACTTCAAGGCACAGTAACACACGCACACTATAAATCTGCAGAAACAAAGATGGCGCTAAGGGTTTCTTGGGAAGAAACCAGTAGTCTGACGATGGATAAACTTATGGCAGTTCACTAAGCAAAAGACCCTGATGATATCAGCCCACTAACTAAGCTCTGTCGACGAATTCAAACCTTCAAAAAATGACTTCTCATTACATAAGAGATAACAAAGATAGATGGTGTTGCCTGTCTTGATATTCTATCTAACTATGCGAACAATCCTCCTCCATAACCTTTCCGACACAACGATCCAGTCACTTACTGAGCTTGCAGTGAGAGCGTATTGATTATCTCCTTATGATCAAATCTAATTCCAACCAACCCACAAACTCTATAATGAAGTTCTTCCCGGGAAGTGCCTGAGGACACTTGGAATGTCCAATTTATTCCCCAACTTCCAAATTTGTTGATCCAAACCTTAATCCCGAAAATAATTAGTCACCCGGCGATCCGCTCAGAATCGGAAACCCTAAATAAAATCCCCTTTCAGTAAATCAATCTCGTATACCAAAACCCTATATGTTAAATATGGAAAAGGTGAGTTTCGATTCCTCTAATCAAAGGGAACTTTTCAGTTCCGTTGAACGGAAAGCCGAAAATTGAGCACTTTCTAGCTAAAGAGAAAGGAAATGGAAGTGCTTTCCAATGAAGAATGGAATCGAGAAACTACAAGAAACAGAATCCCTCAATTTCCGAAACCAAATCAAGAAGTTCCGAAATCTAGTTCAATAAAAACGACCGAGTTCACGCTAAATCGCCACAGTTAACTGTAGTTTAATTTAATTTCAACTTTACCCGCTACAAAATGAAGAACATTTGCAGAAGGGGACAAGATCCCAGCTTTCCTTATATTTTTCATTCAACGATTCTCAAAATCACACTCAAGTGGGACTCCAGATAAATAGATTTACAAAAATGGAGTATGTAGAGGTTTAGGCTGGCAAGTGTGGGTGAAAATGAGAAGGAAAACATCGAGCATGATGTGTTTATCGGTATATACTTAGAAGTTAGAGAGAGAAAGAGGGGGAGAGAGAGAGGCATCTATATATACACCATGTGCTTGCGCGCGTCTCCATGGGACAAGGCTCGCTGCACCCACACGGTAACCAGCTCCTCTTTTTTTTTTTTTTTTTGGGAAAAAAATAAAGCATTATATTATTATATATATAGGTATTTTATTTAAAAATATATGTTGTATCATCTAAACATTTTTAACTACAATCTCAATTTAAAAAAAAAAAAAAAAACTCAATTTAATCACAACTGAAGTTATTTATATCATAAATCGAAATAAGAGTTGCTCTATATTAATTAGGTAGAGTTTATTGCTTGGAATTGTGTTTTTTTTTGTGGTTCATTTTAATAGACTTTTGATAAATTCGATCCAAAGTACATTTAATTAGTTAATTACTTTTGAAAATTTTGTACTATGGTATGAGAGGTATAAATTTTATGAGAGAAAGATTTGAGCGACAACATCTGTTAAATATGAATTTTATAAGGAAAAGATTTGTGCGAAAACATTTTCTTTTATTAGATATGAAGTGATAACCTTATAATAAAAATTTCAATTAATGAAAAGTGATAATAGTATTCAACTATTTTATTTATTAACCATTTATAATAAATAAAAAGTGATATTAGTATTTTAAAAAAAAGTGATAATTAATTCCTTGTATCAAAATAAAAAGTTTTATGGAAGAAGAGTGATCCAATTATAAATCTTCTGTTTTTCTTTTTTTTCCTTGACATACTTGTCGTGTAAAACTTCCTAATCTCATATATTTAGTGATAGTTGACAAATTAATCTCTCTTTAATTTTTTCGTCAATTAATTTCCACTTTAACAATTTGTTCTCACATCGATTACTAATTTACTACTTCAAATAATAATCCCTGCATTTGATTATTTTACTTTTTATATAAATAAATAAATAACAATCCTCCAAATAGAAAATAGAAATAACCAACACCATGAAAGAACATTACCATTATAAACACAGCAAAATAAGTAATAACAATGATTATATAAATCAAGGAATTGAACTACCTATTCCTCTCTTCTTCCTGACATTTCAAGTGAGCTAGTTGTATGTCACAAATCAAAACTGTGGCAACATCAAACTCTACCTTCACTTACCCGCCTCACCGGACGCCATGCCGCCTCCTCTCTATGCTACAAAATATGTAGAGGATGCTTGGCTTGGCTCAACTTGGCTTATCCATCTACTCAATTTCGTCTAACTCGACTCCTAAAGTTTTCTGAATCAGTCGAGCGGAGTTGTGTGACACCACACCTATGCTTCACACCTATCAAATTAAACACTTTTGTGTGAAAGGCTAGAATAGCTATGCTGAAGGTGAGCGTAAGGAAACAGAGAGACGAAAGCATACCAACAGGTCATGTCAAGAGCCGGATGCTGTGGAAATAGACAAAACGGACACTCTTCTGAACTAATTTCCAGAAGGTAGAAATTAATGAACAAGAATCAGTAAGGAATCACATAAGGCAGAGCATAAACATCAGCTGGTTCAATATGTACAGTTTCAGACCATACGCAAGGCGCCTCCTTGACATGAGATTCTGGGTGGGGTCGTTTCGGAGGGACCTTCTTGCTAAACAACCACTCCAGATCATCATCTCCGGACCAGTCATCTACTTTGGGAACGGTTAACACCTGAGGAAGATACTTGGAATCTGGATGTGGAGGCTTCCTCGGCACTTCTTCAGCAATAGGATCCTTCATCTTAGGCACTCTGAGTGGCTCATTCACATTACCAGAATCAGGACGAGTTGTCTTTAAATCAACAACCATTTGATCGTTGACTATATTTGTGACAAAAGAAATAGGTTTAGATGCAGAGGGTCTCTGTGCTTCGTTTACACCATTAATCAGCCGATCCAAGTGATGCAACCTAGCATTGTTCGCAATGGGATGATTACCAGAAGAAGATTTACTGGGAACGTGGAAAGCTTCAAGTTTATTGCCATTATCTGTTGACTGACGGAGAGCAAAACCTTGAACTTTATTAGGCCTGATTTCACTCTCTGTAAATCAAGCAACACTTATTAGCCTAGACAGAGTTTAATTCAATTGAACATACATGTACAAACACATATGTCATACTTTCAACAGGTGGGTTCATCAATGTTTCAGAAACCAGACAAATCATTCTAGAGGAAAATTACAGCTAAGAAAGAGAGGGAGAGGTTATTTTTTCTCCAAAGTAACAAACATGCACATTTTTCAGGTGGGGTCCTCCTAAATGAACTATACAAGGAGAGAACTCACCATGAAGAAAACCATTGGTATCCGTATCTTTCCGTTTCCTGCCATTTTCTTCAGTAAGAGCAGCACTGTCATCCTTCAACAGTTTTGTGCTTTTATTACTAGCAGCAACAATATGATCATTTGTGCAATTACTAGTAGATTTCTCATGTTCAATTTTTAACTTAGCCTTCTCCTCCCTTTTTTCCTTCCTTTTCTTCTCCTTCTTTTCTTTATCCTTTTCTTTACTTTTCTTATCTCTTTCTTTCTGCTTCCTTCCCCGCTCATCATCACCTGTTTTATTAAAATTTTCCTTAATATCCAACCTTCTATCATTTTGTTCTTCCATTGGTTTTGGAGGACCTTCACTTTTACTATTGCCCATTTTAACAAGGTTCTCGACCATTGCCTTACTCGTAAACTGCCCACCGAGACCTTGAGGCTCCATTTTCTTAATATGAACTCTCTTATCTCTATCATTACTTTTGTCTTCTCCCAGTACCCGCGCAGAATTCCTGAGAGCAGTTCCAGGTGCTGCATCACTATTACTTTTGTCCACACTTGCAGCTCTCCCAAGAAACAGGCTCCCCCCACCCTTCTCATCGTGTCTGATCCACCTGTCCAGCTCCGGGGCAAATTTTGCATCATTAATTGCCTGAGATATGATGCTCTGAGTTTTTCCTCCATTTTGACCCTGAAAAAAAGTAGAAGTCTTCCCTTTGTCTGCGACTGAGTTGTCTTTACCGTGCCCTTTAAGTTGGAGTTTTTCTTCACTTCTTTCCTCGAATTTCCCAGCGACTGTTGACTCCTCAGAAATGCTACTTTTATCCCTGTCTTTGACTCGATCCTCCTTATCGTTCTTCTTGTCCCTGTGTTTTTCCTTCTTGTCCTTATGCTTCCGTTTTCGGTCTTTCTTGTCTTTCTGTTTTTCATCGCTTCCATCTCTCTCTTTTTTCTCCTTGTCTTTCTTCCTTTCTTTATCTTTTTTGTGTTTTTTCTCTTTGAGCTTCACCTGGAAATTAAAAAACCATAAGCACGCTATGCATGGAAATATTGCCACAATTAGGTTAGACTACTTGCACGAGAAATAAGCATAATATTCACTGCCATTCAAGTTGTTGGTTTATTTAAAACATCAAGCTTATGCCTGTTGATAAAATCTAGAAACTTGAAATTCTGCGCTAAATCAAGAAACTTTCATGACAGGGACAAAGATAACTTGAAATTCTAAGAATGAAATGCATATATAAATATTGAGTGCACCAACACTCACGTATTAGAGCAAAATTTACGCAATTGTAATAAAGAAAAATCAAGCAAACAATAATTTTTTTCGCCCTTTCAATTGGTTTTTATCAAATGAAACTAATCCTAGTTCACCACACATAATCAACCTGAACTTCTCTAGAACAACATGCCAAACAAAATAAAAACCTGGCATCATATAAGCTAATGATATGTTATGACTGTGGATATCTCTACAATTGCAAAATTAAACCAATGGCAGAGACAGAAAATTAGATAATTCACCTCAGTCATACAAATTAATCAACAAATAAAAAAGCCCACAGATATGATGGCAGATTATATTTTAATTTTAAAATCCTTTTATGCATTAATTGGACAAAAAAAAAAGATCTCTTTCTTATTCCTTTAATGAGAAGTAGCCAAAAGAATAAAATACTAGGATGGAATAGAAACCAGACACACAAGGGAACATGTAAATAAGCTTAAACATCCAGGATGAATGTCATGCAAGAGCACAAGAAAAGTTATTGAATGCCTAACCAACTTTAATTACATCTAATTGGAACAACACGTACTAGGTCATAATAATATAAAATAGTACCAAAGGGAACACGACCTAGTTTCTAAATGTTGATAAGAATCGTAGGGTCTGTACTCAATTCCTGATAATTAATTAAACACCAATATATACAAGTAAGTGCAGAAATTAACAGGCTAATTCTCACAGTTGCTTCAAAGATGAAAGCTTGAATTCAAAACTAGCATTAAGTGCATAGGACAAGAGAAAATAATTCCTCAAGTGATGGACCAATTTTCAAAAAGCAAATTGCACAAATGCAAGAAAAAACTATACACATAAAAATAGCCACATCCAATAGCATATTAGTGTTGCTCTGTATACATCAAGCGTACACCAAACTTCTTTCTTTCAGTTAATCAATATTGACAACAAAATCAAATCGAGTTGCTATATCAAACTTCAATTTTATTAATGTGTATCAAGTTTCACTAAATTGACAGTTTTTAACTTATATCACCAGTCACCAACTTAGCAAATCCAGTTTACATATTTTTACTAACACATCATGATTGCATATACTATATAGAAATAAAATAAGTTAAAGGGCTTTCTTTAACTGTATCTTTTTTCCCCAGATAGATTTCTCAAACTTCTTATCCAAATCTAGACTTCAGCAGTTGCTACAAGCTAACAGTGAACTCTAGATTATAAAACAATTTCATAACTCCAAATCCAAGCTCGCCAAATACAAAGAAATAAATTTAAATCCAGATGGCACATAGCACATCTCGGTAAAAATCATTCTTATGTCCCTATCAAATAGAAAAACAAGTAGACTCAGGATCCTACTCCCAAATTTAGCACAAGTAATTCCTTTCCATTACTTCAAAATCTAAAAGAACAACTTCTTCAATAGCTATATGTTGTCAACAAGATAATAGCACTGCTCTCCATAAGAGTTGGATATCAACATTAAGCAAGAACAAAAGTCAGCAGAGTGTTAAACCTAACATTACAATAGCAGGGCCCAGGGGGCTGTAAAAATATTAATAATCTATCCGACTTCTGAGGTATTCATCACTCATCACAGATAAATAAATAAAAAAAACACACATTTTAATTCATAGAGCTTACAAAAGGTCTACCCAGGTTTGTGTCCAACATAATATTGATCAGTGATTGAAGATAACAAATTTCAGCAGAAATGTACCACGAGAGAACTATATAGTATAGCCCAAAACGAGAGCAACTCTGCAGTTTAAGCCTATTATAGCAAAATATGTTGAAGCAAGATCAGAAGAAAACTGAAAAGGAACATCCATTCCATAAACATCGCTTTGACAGATAGGATGATCAGACCGTTAAACTGATTGAGTTCATTCAGAAATCATGAAAAAGCCAATTTAGTGATCATCCTTAAATATCAGAATGTGAGTCTATAATAAAAGAGTACAAAGGTAATTTAGAAGGGATTTGGTTATCAATGAGGTCAACAAAAACATAACCTCCTAAACATGTAGTCGTAACTTCCAAACATATCTGGAGGAGTAATAGACCTCAATCAATGTGTGATGATAATAGATCAGCAGAAGAGAAAAATGACCAACCTCTTTCAATAAAGCCAAGTCTTCTAGTTTATGCTCTCTTTCATATCCTGGTGGAGGAAACGGAAAGCAGCGAGACATTGCACGCTTTCCCACCACAAACAAAATATTTATGGTCAAGAAAATAATATTCTTGGATTACTTCCCCTGGATAAATGTGTTCCAATATGGGAACGGGCCACCAATTATCTTTCTGTCCATGCACCATGACCCCACATTGATTTCCTGCTTCACTATTCCTACATGTAGCTTTCCCTTACCCCTGATCCAGATACCATCAACAGTTTCACTAGCACAGGAAGTCCACCAATATATACCTGAATCTAACAGTTGGCCAACCCAACTTCAACGCAAACACACTATAAAACTC
The DNA here is from genome assembly GCA_023678885.1 of Pogostemon cablin. Lineage (NCBI taxonomy): Eukaryota > Viridiplantae > Streptophyta > Magnoliopsida > Lamiales > Lamiaceae > Pogostemon > Pogostemon cablin. The sequence continues at coordinate 3,706,558 of CM042987.1, forward strand.
GCAGAATTACAGAAGTTGAAAATAAACAAACAATCTATACACTCCTATTATATCAAAGAGATTGATTAGGAAAAAATGGGTAGTCTGCCTATGGATAAACTTATAGCAGTAAGCAAAAGCCCCTGAAGATAATCACCCCCTCCAACTCAGCCTTATCGATAAATCTATCCTTCAAACGCAACTACTCATTTCATTAGGAGAAAAAAAAAAAGATTTATGGCATTTCCGTCGTCTTTCAAATTCTATCTGTGCGAACAATCCTCTTCCATTACCTTTTTGACACAAAGATCCAGTCACTCACTGAGCTTGCTGCGATAGTTGGTTGATGATATCCTTACGATCAAATCTAACTCTAAGCAATTCAAAAACTCCTGTCTGAAGTTCTTGGTGGATAGTGCCTAAAGATTCTCGGAATGCCAATTGATTCCCCAACTTCTCAAATTCGCCGATCGAACCCTAATTCCAACAAGAAACCGTCACTTCGGCGATCAGACCAGAATCGGAAACCCTAAATAAAATCCCCAATCAGAAAATCAATCTCCAAGCACCAAAAACCCTATATTTTAACGATGTGAAAAGTGGGTTTCGATTCCCTCAATCAAAGAGAAAATCTTCAGTTTCGTCGAACGGAAGGCCGAAAATTCAGCACGTTTGAGCTAAAGAGAAGAAAATGGAAGTGCTTTGTAATGAAGAACGGAATCGAGAAACTACAAAAACCTCCAAAGCAACAGAATCCCCCAATTTCCTAAACCAAATCAAGCAGTTCCGAGATTCAGTTCTATAAATACAACCGAGTTCACGCCAAATTACCACAGTTAACTCAAGTTTAATTTAATTTCACCTTCAATTGATGAACATTTGCAGAAAGGGACAAGATCTCAGCTTTCCTTATATGTTAATTCAAGGATTCTCAAAATCTCAAAGGAACACAAGCTTAAATCCGTCTCCAGATGCAGAAAAACGGTGATTGCAGAGGTTTAGGGTGGCTAGTGTTTAGCGTGGGTGAAAATGAGAAGAAAAACATTGAGCATGATGTATTTATTTGGTATATAGTTGTATAGAGAGAGAGAGAGAGAGGGGGGAGGAGAGAGAAGATCATCTCATGTGTATTTCACCGGCATGTGCTTATGTGCGCCTCCATGGGACAAGGCTCACTGCACCAGAAAGTCATGTCCGTCGAACCACCTTGCCCTTTCTTTACATGCCATCGTGTCAATTTTCCATTTTAAACAAAATAAATAAAAACTAAAAAAAATTCATAATTTTATTAAATTAAATTAAATAGTAGTAAATTATTTTATAAAATAGTTCCTATAGAGTTTTTTTTTCTTATTTCATCTTATTCTTTTAATTATGATTTAATAGTATTTCTCGTCCGTGCATTGCACGGAAAAAATTTTATTATAAGATTTTTTTTTAATAGTGTTATGTATCTGTATAAATATTTTTGAGCTTTTCTTATCCGATTTTGATCTGGTTTGAATTTTGTTGATATATTAATTAAAATTTAGCATATTGATTAAAAATTAACCAAATTTATATTGTTAAATTGAATAAATAAAAAAGTAAAATTAAAATAATAAAATGCATTATTAGTATAATTAAATTTTATGATTGAAATCAAAGGAAAATCTTATGTCCTATGTATATTAAATTAAATTATAATTATAATAAATTGATATATTAATTAAAATTAAACATGTATTCCGTATTGATTAAAAATTAATCAAATTTATATTGTTAAATTGAATTAAAAAATAAAATTTAAATAATAAAATTCGTTATTAGTATAATTAAATTTTATGATTGAAATCAAAGGAAAATCATATGTCCTATGTATATTAAATTAAATTATAATTATAATATATGAATAATGATTTATATATTAATTTAAATTAAGCATATATTGATTAAAAATTAGTTAAATATATCAAAAATATCTCTCATATTTACCAAATTTATATTGTTAAATAAAAAAGCAAATTTTAAATAACAAAACCCATTATTAGTATAATTAAATTTTATGATTGAAATAAAAACATTAATTGGAACGTTAAGATTAAAATTGAATTATTTCTAAATATAGTAAAATTTAATAAAAAAATAAATTTTAAATAACAAAATCCATTATTAGTATAATTAGATTTTATGATTGAAATAAAAACATTAATTGGACGGTTAAGATTAAAATTGAATTATTTATAAATATAGTAAAATTTAAAAAAAATAAAAAACAAAAATAGAAGTTTAGGTTTGTTTTTATAGATAGATAGATATAGATGGATAAATAGATCGATAGATAGATAGATAGATTTTGTTTGAAATGTTTATTACTCACCATATCCCACGGAAAGGTCTTCATTTTACTATATTGGGCATCTTATTCAAAGATCCACAATTTCTCCTTTTAGTAAAACGACCCCCATATGCCCCATAATTACTATTAATACAACTGCTTAGTATATACTCCCTCAGTCCGCTTCTAAGGTATCCATTTTACTATTTTTGGTGTCCGCTTAAAAGGTGTGATAGGTGGTCAACACCCAAGTTACCACTCCTCCTCCTCCATGACATGGCTAAAGTCCCCCAGGTCTGCCTTCCCAAAGGTGAGCTCTACCTTGGCAAACTCTCCATGCCAAAGGTGAGCTCTGCCTTGTGAAAAGTTAGCTCTGCCTCTCCAAGCTTTCCAAGCCAGAGGTGGAGTCAGCCTCCTCTCCAAGCCTTCCAAGCTCACCATGCCAGAGGTGAGTCTGCCTCCTCTCCAAGCCATGCCGCCAGATGTAGAGTCGGCCTCCTCTCCAAGCTCTCCACGCCAGAGGTGACTCGGCCTCCTCTCCAAGCTCTCCAAGCCAGAGGTGACTCAGCCACCTCTCCATGCTCTCCATGCCAGAGGTGAGTCGGCCTCCTCTCCAAGCCTTCAATGGCAGAGGTGACTTGGCCTCCTCTCCAAGCTTTCCAAGCCAGAGGTGGAGTCGACCTCCTCTCCAAGCCTTCCAAGCTCACCATGGCATAGGTAAGTCGGCTTCCTCTCAAAGCTCTCAATGCCAGCGGTGACTCGGCCTCCTCTCCAAGCTCTCTATGCCAGAGGTGAATCGGCCTCCTCTCCAAGCCTTCCACGCCAGAGGTGACTTGGCCTCCTCTCTAAGCTTTCCAAGCCAGAGGTGGAATCGGCCTCTTCTCCAAGCCTTCCAAGCTCACCATGCCATAGGTGAGTCGGTCTACTCTCAAAGCTCTCAATGCCAGAGGTGACTCGGCCTCCTTCCATTCTCTCCACGCCAGAGGTGGAGTCGGCCTCCTCTCCAAGCCTTCCACGCCAGAGGTGAGTCGGCCTCCTCTCCAAGCCTTCCATGCCAAAGGTGAGTCGGCCTCCCAAGCTCTCCACACGCTCGGCCTTCCGAGCTCTCCTTGCCAAAGCCGAGCCCTGTCTTGCCAAAGTCTTCCAGAGCTGGAGTCTTTTCCATCTCCCAAAGCAACCTTTTACAACCCCAAAGGTCAAGAGCCATGATTCGTATCTCTCGCACTTAATGCTCACTTGCTGCTAGCCTATAGCATCTATGGCTAGAATAGTAGGCTCACTCCACTTATATAAGAAAAGGGCTACCATCATCTTCAACCTCAAGCAAAACCTCACCTGCATCTTCACCATCATCACTGTAAAAGGAGAATTATCTCCCTCCACCACAAACAAAAAAAACACAGAGAGAAACAAACTCTCTACTTTAAACTCCCACAAACGTGGGAAGAATTATTGTGATCTTCTTCTTCTATGCTTTCTCCATATTATGTTAGATTAGTTCGATCAAATCATATAACAGTCACATTAAACCACACCTCACCCATAAAAAATCGACTATCTACAAACGGTATTCATTTCTCCTATTTAGTAAAAAAATACATAATATGGTCCACCACTTCCCTCTAATACAACTATTCACTTTACGTATAATAATAATACTCCTTAATTTACGTGTAAAAAGCAGATGGATACCTTAGAATCGGACAGAGGGAGCATAATAATGTTTTTTAAAAATTACTTTTCAATATATATAAAAAAAATTAAGAAATGAATTATTGTTTCATTAAAAAAAAATATTGTTTCTTAAATTTTGTTCAACAAAAATATAAAAAATTACAATATATCAAAATTTAAAGAGTAATATTTTAAGTATGATTTTTTTACTATTCGATACTATAACAATTTATCATAACAATTTTAAAATACTATATTTTAATGCATTATTTATCATATTTTTACTAAATTATTATTTTAAGGGATTATCACTAATAGATACACACTTTTAACCTAAATTATTATTAGATACATGAAATTTAAATAATTACTCTCACATACAAAATATTAAAGTAAAATATCAAATATAACCTTATACTCCATACATTTTTAAACCAACAACTCTACCACTCACCCATCCACCGGCGTTGACCAGGCGTTGACCGGTGTTGATCGACCGTTGATCGGCGTTGACCGACTGTTGACCGGCGGCCAGACAAACAATTGTGTAGAACCAAAATGTGCAAAAATAAAATTGTGCAGAACAATTGTGCAAAATGAAATTGTGCAGAACCAAATTGTGCAAAATCAATTTGTGCAGACAAATTGTGCAAACATATAGGAATATTTATGGTATTACAGTCATAATTGTGTAGTTAGGAGTAATAGTGCTTTGAGTCATGTAGTTTAAAGTAATTATGCATTTTTTTGTGTACCCTTATTAAGTGACTCTTATTTTAATTACTATTTTATGTATATAATTGTCATATTTTATTAATGAATCTATTTGTACAACACATCTCATATAAACACTAGGTCATAGCATCTTATAATTTTTTCTTACTATGTTTGTAACATATTCTAAAAAATTTCACTTAACCCTTGCCCTTGAGACTACATTTCAAAAAATTATTTCTTATTAATTTTATAAATTTCATCATATGATAGAAAAAAAAAAAGTACTTTTGTGCGAACCGCGGGAGAAGTAACTTCAGATGAAAAGGTCGTAAACATATTCGGAGCCCCGTAGTTAGGGATGGCAATGGGACGGGTATTTCCGGGTACCCGGTCTACCCGAACCCTAATGGATAAGGTACGGGTAGTTGTAAACGGATTTGGGACGGATACGGGTAGTTGTAAGAAATACCTGTTAGGGTTTGGGACGGGTACGGGTAATGCCTCAAAACCCGCGGGTACCCCGATTATATATATTTTTTTATATAAAATTTAATATATATTATATAATTTATATATTATAAGATGGTTTATATATTTAATTAATAGTTATAAGTTTTATTTAATCATATTTATTAAATATTTATTTAAAATAATAGAATTTATATTATATTTATTTTATATTTAATTAATAATAATGTGATTTTTATTATTATAATTATTTAGACAATAAAAAAATATAAATATATATAAAATAAATGAATATTAAATGGGTATGGGTACCCGCGGGTATTGCTAAATGGTAATGGGACGGGTACGGGTACCATAATAAATTTTTTAAATGGGATGGATATGGGTACGGATAGTTGTTTTTTAATCGAATACGGGTACGGATACCTCAAAATAAGCGGGTACCCTACCCGTTGCCATCCCTACCCGTAGTAAGCCTTATATATGATCGGTTGAACATCATCGCATCATCAGTAAAAGCCCAAACACCATAAACCCTAGCCGCTTCTTTCTGAAGCTCGTTTCTTTATTAGGTATTTTGTTCTTAATTTATCTGATTAATTTTGTTTGTTGTGAATATTTATTGGATATTTGGATTTCATTCTGTTCTGAATGTTTCTGCATGTTATGTATCGAACCTTTTGTTGGAAGACCACTCGCCTGGTGGATTAAGGAATGGAATGGAATGAAATTGGTTTACTCGTTTTTCTATTCATGCGTTTCTGTTATAATATTCCACTTTCAATGTCTATTTTGGATCTTTCACTTTACTTTTTCTTGTGTGTGGTTCTGCCTCTATTTTTTTTTTTTTTTTTTTTGGGAGGGGATGAGGTGGGGGTGGGGGTTATTTTATCGTACTACTATATTGTAGAGTAAGAATATGCTGTAAAGTCCAATTTGCTATACAAGAACAGATTTTTCCCTTTTGTGTGTGAAAATGTGAGAAACGAAGTATGTTTCACGTGTTGTTCAAACCTTTGACTTAAGATGTTTTTATCTTGAAACTAATTGAAACCCTGTTATTAATTTGTATTGATGCGTATAAGCATTAGATTTTTAGCATTATAAGTGGTTTCATTCAAGAGTTTGTAAAATATTTGTATGTAGTATTACGTTTTGTATTTGCTTGCCCAATTGTTTATCTGGAGTGAAAGACACTCTCTCAGAAATCTTATGATTGGCTGGGATATTGTTTTCATATCAAATTTTGTGTACCTTGTGTGGTTTGAAAAATAAGTAAAGAGTAGGGCTGCGGTGTAATAGTGCTTTCTATATGTATAGAACTAAATGGAAGTGATGAAATTTGTCCCATGTATTACCATTTCTGATACTTGATATCCCACATTGTGATATGTTACATATTCTTAGTTATTGCCTGTTTTATTGGATTACAATCTGCTCTCAACTGCAATATTCAAGTGTCAGTCAATGTTAATTCTGATGTTCATTAATTTTTCATTCAGCTTCTAAGTTATGGCTTTGTACAACAAAGTTGGAACTATGTTGAGGCACAGCACTTCTGCTCGGTCTGCATTGAGTGGGCAACCTTCAACTTTTAATGCTATCCGCTGCATGTCCACAAAACTTTTTATTGGAGGTTTTCACTTTGAAATGTCATTTTTCTAGCAATGTAAAGACACATTCTCTGTGTCTCTTTGTTCTTGTGATCTGATATACCTGTTGATGCACCCTTTTTCTTTTATAGGACTCTCTTATGGAACAGATGACCAGTCTTTGAAAGATGCCTTTTCCAACTTTGGTGATGTTGAGTTTGGTATGTTATATGGAGTAGAATTAGTTTTTATTTACCTTCCATTCACTCAAAATAAGGATGTTGAATCTTCCACTCGATCCACTCTCAGTGCATATCTATTCTTGCCACCACGGTCTGCATGCACGGTCATTCATTTGTGCAAATCATACATGCTCGTGTGTGTGTGCTTGCTTAATGTATAGTGTAAACACCTGGTGGAGTGTATTGTAATTGGACATAGGATTAAATCCAAACGTAGATTTGTGTTGTTTTTTAGTGTTGCTTTCTCTCCTTTTTCCTGAATTTTGTGGTTTCTTCTTATTATCTCAGTTTCCATCTTTAAAGTATTTGAATGAACGATTTAGATGTTAACCTTGTTCTTCACATTCAGTTGTGCTTCTCATGAGATAGCAATTAACATCCCATGATCTTGAAATTTGTGGCTGATATTTTTTAAATCATAGTAAAGAATCACCATATCAATCTTTGCTTGGACATAGGGCTAATCAGTGCTGAAATGATTGCACTATAGGGTACATGTCGATTGCTGCATGAAGAGCTTGCTTGATGCTTCCACTATAATAATCTTTTTATGTTAATTGCAGCAAGGGTTATTGTCGACAGAGACTCAGGAAGATCAAAAGGATTTGGGTTTGTGAATTTCCAGACTGCAGAAAGCGCCAGTTCGGCGCTCTCAGCCATGGATGGACAGGTGAGCCTTACTAGGGAATTTCATCATGGTTGCACTGTTCATATGTCCATATCATTCTCACTTCTCTTTCATCTGCATATTCTGTACGTAGGAATTGAATGGAAGGAGCATCCGAGTGAGTTATGCCCAAGAGAGACCTCCTCGTTCCAGCTTTGACAATGGTGGGGGTTTTGGAGGTGGGTATGCAAACAGAGGAGGAGCAAATGATAGGTATTAGAAGGAATAAAGTTGTTCAACTCTGGTTATAAAATCTTGACTGCATTTCCCCTAAAGGCCACACTTACATGATTGTGTGTGCGATTTTGTAAACGGTGGATAAGATGTTGGTTGTAACCCAACAACATATGTAGAATCCATCTTATTGAATGTTGTGTTATACTTTTGGTGGTTTCAGTTTTCTTCAATAAGTTGTCATTTTCATTGTTAACCCCATTTTTTACATGTTATTTTTATGCACTAATTTCGGGCTACTTAATTTTTTTCTCAACTTTTTGTCTCAAAAAGAAGTTGATAGTCCCGTCAAAAAGAGGTTGATGGGGGTGTCGATATTAAAATTATGATAGATTCTAGGGTGCACCGATAAATAGAATAGGAGTGGGTAGTTATTTTATTTAATTTTTTATAATTTTATTTAAATTAATGATAGAAATAAATTTAAAATTTGCATCCTAGTAGGACTCAAAATTGAATTTTCTGCAATGCAATTGAACATTTATTTAAGTATTAGAATATATATGACAAAAATTAAGTGCTATCATGTGATAATGTACCATTACAGAGAAGGCTTAAAACTCTCACCCAAAACTCAACAACTTGCCTTAACAGAATCAAACTCAAAGTAACCATGAGAAAACAAAAACAGACATTTCTTATTCCCGATTACTACGTATCTAAATGAAACAGTTACTTGTATAAATTAAATAATAAGAAACCTTTAAAACTTGAAAACAGAGTGGTAGTTTCCCCCAACACAAATAGATAAGATGCAATTGTTAATTTAGTCCTTGTACTTCATCTGAGACTTTTGGAAGCCTGGCATGTCGAACGAGGACGAAAACTTCTCAACATCAACCTTTAGCTCTTCAATCTCTTTGTTGTCCACCAGACCCTTGTTGAAGTCCTTGAGTAGTTTGCCGTGCTCTTTCTGGATCTTCAAGGTGATGGAGACGGCACGATGGAGAAACTCCGCAATCTGCTCAAAGTCTTTCTCGACCAACCCCCTAGATGTCATGGCCGGGGTACCTGCATTAGGAATGACACAGCCGGTTATGAGACATGAGCCAACTATTCAGGAATAATGTTTTGAAATCAAATGCATAAGCTGTTGAATAAAGATCAGCTTTTAATCTTTACACAGATGAAGAGGTAATCTACCAAGATTCGTTTGCAAATGTCACTTTCACACCTAACAGAGATTTAATCTTCAAAGGATGCTTCTAAAAATATTAACTATCATATAATGCAAACTTCAACATTTCCCCAAGAATTTATCTCCTTTCCAACTAGAACTGAAGAATATTGTAGTGATCCTTACCAATTCGGACTCCTCCAGGAGCCAAAGCACTGCTATCACCAAATACAGCATTCTTGTTAACAGTGATATTGCATAGATCACACAGTTTCTCAACTTTATTTCCTGAGAAACCAAGCACATGTATTTATCAATGGAAATCAAAGGCTCAATAAGAAATTCTAGTTACTTCACAGTGAGTTTAAAAAAGAATCAAAACAATACCTGTCAATCCAAGAGGGCGAAGATCCCACAGAACCAGATGATTTTCGGTTCCGTTGGTGACAATATTGTATCCTTTGCTCATCAGGTAGTTGCCAACAGCAACTGCATTGGCATTGACCTGCTTAGCATACGCCTTGAATCCTGGGGACATGGCTTGTTTCAGGGCCACAGCAAGAGCACCAATCTGGTGATTATGAGGACCACCCTGAAGGGAAGGGAACACTGCAAAATTGATTTTATCCTCAAAGTCGTAAACTGCACCCTCAGGCTGGCCCTTTTTGGTTGGCTTCGGACCCTTTCTGTAGAAGATCATTCCTGACCTAGGACCCCTTAGACTCTTGTGAGTCGTAGTTGTGACCAAGTCACAGAACTCGAATGGATCTGCCGCTTCCTAGAAGCCATTAAACACTAAAATATGAGCATAGGACCCCAATAAAATACATGTCACAGACTTAGAACTCCAAGATACACAGATCAAGATCCCCTCTTGTGGGCTTATCATAGAACCTGTTGTTATGCAATAAATGAGAGTGTTTTGCTTCCTAATAAAATATGAATAATTTTGTGTTTATTTTGTTGCACAACACTGTTGCTGTGGTTTCACACCTCAACTTAGCAACAGCTGATCACCCTGATATAAATCTTATATGCAAGTATGAACTGAATTCCCACACCATTCCTTTTATCTCTCTCTTTAAACTTCACCAAGATTTTCCATTTCCCAATTCTAACATCATTAAAACAGATCCCCTCCACATTCAAAATTTCATCTAAATAAAGTGTAGATGCAACACAATCTCAAATTGAACACGTTATAGTATATCACAGGGAAAATCAGGATCCAAATGCTCAGCTCAACCACAAGATATACTGATCCAATCAAACATTAAATCCATGTAATACTAAGCTCAAAACTCAAAAGCAAATAATAAGCTCACAAATCAAATCCATCAAACAGGAAAGGAAAACACAGCAACAGAAAAACTAATCATAATAAAACATTCCAAATACCTGAGCTGCAACAAGGCCGCTGATATGCGCCATATCACAGAGCAAAAGCGCCCCACACTTATCCGCAACCTCCTTGAATCTCTTGTAATCCCAATCCCTCGGATAAGCACTCCCTCCACAGATAATCAACTTGGGCCTAAAATCCAACGCCTTCTCCTCCAACTTGTCGTAATCAATGTAACCAGTTTTCGAATCAACCTTATACGGCAAGCTCTCAAAATAAATTGATGTAGCACTAATCTTCTTCCCACCCGAAGTATAGTATCCGTGCGTCAGATGGCCACCGGAAGGCAAATCAAGCCCCATGATCCGATCATGTGGGTTGAGAACCGCCGTATAAGCGGCGAAATTAGCAGGGGAGCCACTGTATGGCTGGACATTGACACCCCATTTGGTGGGGTCGAGGTGGTAGGCTTGGAGAGCACGGGATCGAGTGAGGTTCTCGATCTCGTCGATGAACTCGTTCCCGCCGTAATAGCGGTTTCCGGGCATGCCCTCGGAGTATTTGTTGGTGAGTGGGCTACCGAGGGCTTCGATGACGGCGAAGGAGGTGAAGTTTTCGGAAGCAATTAGCTCGATTCCGTGGCATTGGCGGCGTTTCTCCTTCTCGATGAGATCGTGGATCTCCGGGTCGACGGCGGAGAGAGGGGTGTTGCCCCATTCTGAAACGGGATCCATTTTTGGAGGGGCGGCGATGGTGGTGGTTGAGGAGTGGTGGAGATGTGATGATGGGAGATGAGACGTTGCAGTTTGGAATTGGTTTAAGTAGGAAATCTTGGCGGTAGGAATTTACTTAAATGGCCTTGTAGTGGGCGTTATGGTGGTTGGTGGCTTGTATTTACTATAATGCCCTTGGGTGGGTTGTTACTTTGGTAGTTGGTTTTTATTAATAAATCATAGTAAGACTAGGGGTTAAGGCCTAAAACATAGAATAGTTTAGTATAGAATGAATTAATATACAAGTTATTATATGTTTTTATTAAATCAAAATAAATATATATAATTAAAATATCATGTGCATTTGGTTTACGGACGCATCCAAAATATTTACACTATTAAAAAAATATAAATTAATAATAAAAGTTTATAATTTGTTAGCATTTTTTTTTTCAAATTTCATGTTAATTTTTTAAATAAAAGTTGAATATAAAAATAATAATAACATTCATCAAAGTATATTACTCCTTAAATAAAACTAATACATATTTGATAAACTATAATTAAATAAATTTGGGTATAGACTAAAAATAAAGACAATTTATAGTGTGCACCCATGTGCACTTAAAGATATGGTGCACCCATATACAAATATAAACAAAAACATATACAATTAAGAGTAAAAATGTATACAATTTAATTGTTAATTTTTTTAATGAAAATTTGTATATAATATTCAATAAAAAGTTATACACATATGGATGTTAGTTTTTTTTAACGAAAACTTAATGTGAAAAAAAAATATACAATTATTACAAAACACGTATACAAAATAGAATAATATGTATACAAAATAAAATAAAAAGACATACACATATAGGTGCACCCGGGTGCACCCAATATACACTCAAAAATAAATTTGTGTAGCCAATACAAGAGATATCAACTTAAAAACGAGTAAGTGCAAGTGAATTTTGATAAACAAAATACTTTGTCATCATGGCAGTATGTATTTTCTACTCCTATAATAAGTATTTTTGGTAAGAATAGAAAAATTAATTTATGGATTATGATATTGTTATTTCAAAAGTGCAAGTGGAAAAGTTGGTTTACCAACCACCTAGCTACACAGATTGCTTCTAAATTGTAAAAGCTCACATTACACTAACATTGTGAATTTGTGATAAGAATATTTTAGATAATTGTAAAGATTTCAATATCAAAATTTTTGTTTTTATCGATTTCACATTAAATCATTTTTTCTTAAAAAAAAATACTCCCTCCGTTCCAGTCAAACAACACAATTTGCTTTTTACACGTAAATTAAAGAGTATATTATTATTTTTTGTAAAGTGGATAAGTGTATTAGAGAGATGTGATGGGTAGTGGTGGCCATTGGTTGACCATTTTCATTAAAAGAGAAAAATTATACAATTCGGACGAGACTCCAATATAGTAAAATTGTGTTATTTGGGAGGAATGGAGGGAGAATCACCTTAATCTTTAATTTTAAAAGTATATCTTAAATATGAGTAAGTCTTGTGTGTGATGAATAAAAAATAATAGTAATATCATTAATATAAAATGATATTCAAATCGATAAAAAATGATAATAGTTTCATAAATAAATGTGATATTATGGTAAAGTTAAAATGTGATAATATTTTATAGTGAAAGTGATAATGTGATTAATAGATGGAATATTGATAAGTTGTAATTTTACCATTATTTTAGATGGATTCATATAAAGTATATTTTTATGTGAGTTGTGATTATTTAATATTAATTACGACTTATTTCTATTTCACATATTATATTTTAATTATTTCAATTCTTGTCTAAACATGCAAAAAATAAGAGAAATTGTATAGTCACATAAATATATAGTCACATAATTTATTTATGTGGGACTGTTACAATAATTTTAATTGCAGGAAAATAAAGATTTGACCAAGACAAAATAAGGAGAGATTTGACTAAGATAAATTGAGGGATTTGATTTGAAGAGAAAAAGAAAACTTACCAAAAGATTGGAGATGCATTAAACGTGGACACTCTTCAAAGAAGGAAGGTCTAAGATAAATTTATTAAGGATCCATATATTAATATTGGGAGATTATCTCACACTGTTCATCATTCCACATCCGGGCTGCACGGTTAGAAGCAAAACGCAGATTTGGAGGAAGAACACCAGTTGAAGAACACAAGTTTTATTATTTTTAATTTAATTTAGTTTCAATTATGTAATTCGTTTACTAGTTCGAGGATTGTGAACCTCTGTAGAATATTTACATGTTTGCTTATGAATTAAATTACCAATATGATTTATGAATTTATTTTGTGATTGGCTTTGATGTTAATCTTGACTTTTCAATTGCTTGTGTAGACTACCCCTTTCATATGTGAGTGATTATTCAATAGTTATTTTATATATTATCATCCATAATTGTTATAATATTGTGAACCGAGTAGCAAAATGAGGGAGTACCTCTTGAAATCACGAAGTCTAGGTTGTATGATTCGCTACCCCCGTTTTCATAGTCTAGTAGTCCTAATATCTAAACCCTAATATATTTTCGAGTTCGAATCCATAGGGTCACTCGGGAATAGTTTAATCTAGAGGTCGTGCCTAGGTTATTAAACTTAAGGATATTTCGGGTTAATTTGGTTGTACCATTAGCCTAGGAACTTGAGTTTATGAACTTGTTGGTGTTCTAGAAATTTCATCCATGTGAATTAGGATACCGAAGGGGATCAAATCATTGGACTAGGTTTCCAATTTTATTTGTTTATCTTAATTTTATGTTTTTGCTATTTTAATTATTTAAGTTTTCATGTCTATTAGTTATTAGACTCAATCCAATCCTCCCTCTGGTTACTTTTAAAAGCATAATTAATTCAATTAAAATTTGATTATTTCCTGTGGGTTCGACCCTTACTTACGCTATTACATTCTTAGTAGGTTTGTTTGGAAAAATTACAAATTTTATTTTTGAGTGGCGGCGTCAGCACACCAAATATAGTACTTTAATTACCTTGGTTATGAAAAGATATTTAAGTAACGAGAGTCATGAATTGAACCTATTAGATAGTCATGAATCGAACCTGTGACCCACATCACCAGAACAATTCTAACACGAGCAAAATAAAAATGGCAAACACAAATTATTTTACGTGAATTCACACCTAAGATAAAAATAATTAATATTCAATTAATGGAAAGTAGTAATAATATTTAATGAATAATTTATATATAAATAAAAATAATAATATAATATTTCAAAATAAAAGTAATAATAAAATACAAAAGTATAAAATTGTCTCAGCGTGAGACGATTCACAAAAGACTTGCCTAATACTACTGTAACAATAAAATTTGTATTTATTAAATAATAAACACAAAAGAAATTACAATGATAATCCGAGATGGATTGAACTTAATAATTTAATGAACAGCTTCTATTTATCCTCTGATTCCTCTCTTGAGTTGACTTTCTTGACTTTTACCAACTTTCTGAGTCGGATCTTCGGATGAAACTTGTCCGATCTCGGGTTCGGGACTTGAAGCTTTAAAACGTTTATCCGGAGGCGTCTAGCCTTTGTTCGGATCGAACGTTGACTTGAATATTTGTTGTGAAGAACGTCGTTCAATTTGGTAGAACACCGTTGACCTCACGATTTTTACTGGATGAAGAACGCCGAATCGGAGAGGCTTAGCACCTTAATCCTTGATCGGAGGCATTTCTTGACTTGAAGTTACTTTGAAGCTGCTTGAAGACTAGCTTGAAGCCTTCGATTTGAAGCTTTGAAGATTTGAAGATCTGGAGCTTGAAGACTCGAAGATTTGAAGATCCTCGAAGGTCTTGAGCTTGAAGATTCGAAGATTTGAAGATCCTCGAGTGTTCTTGAGCTTGAAGATTCGAAGATTTGAAGATCCTCGAGTGTTCTTGAGCTTGAAGATTCGAAGATTTGAAGATCCTCGAAGGTCTTGAGCTTGAAGATTCGAAGATTTGAAGATCCTCGAAGGTCTTGAGCTTGAAGATTCGAAGATTTGAAGATCCTCGAAGGTCTTGTCTTCGGGTGCTTGAATGTGTTTGGAATGAGGACTGAAGGTCCTTATTTATAGGTGGAGAAAATAACCACCTGAGAGATATTTTCTCCTTCGAAAAGATATGTTGGGCTTCTTCCTTTAATTAAGTCTGCTGGACTGGATACGGGCCTATTTAATTTAAATAAGCCTGCTGGATTTGACTTGGGCCTATTTAATTTAATTAGGCTTTGACTTGGGCCTATTTAATTTAATTAGGCTTTGACTTGGGCCTATTTAATTTAATTAGGCCTGCTGGATTTAACTTGCTGGATTTGTTGACTTAAATCAGGCCCACTTGCCTTGGATTAAACCCAATTAATTTAAATTGAGTCCATCTGGCTTGAATTTGACCAATTTAATTTAACTTGAGCCCACCTGGCTTGAATTTGACAAATTTAATTTAACTTGAGCCCACCTGGCTTGAATTTGACCAATTTAATTTAACTTGAGCCCACCTGGCTTGAATTTGGGCTCAAATAATTATATTAATTATCAATTATTTATTTACTTTATTTTAGGAATTAATTTATTCAAATTCCTTAATAAATAAATATTTAATCAATATTTAATATATTTTCTTTGCATTTATATTTATTAGACAATAAATTTTAATTGCCTACAAATGCCCCCTTGCATTTTGTTCACTGAAATATTTCTTTGAAGTGAATAAATTGCAATTTTTAATTTCTTACTTCTTGTATCCTTCTTCTTTTTACCCATTAATTCATTTTATTTGGCCCATTAATTCTTAATATTAAGAACAACAGGATGGGCTAAAAAAATAAAACTAATCCATCTCCATGATTTGGGCTTGTCATTTTCCAAAGTTTATTCATTTTTGACTTGGGCTCTCATTTCCTTTCCTTACTCCTTTTTTTTTTGGCCCAATAAATGATAAGCATGTACGTTCTTCCTCATACTTGGAGAACAAGAAATATACTGGATCCTCAACAAAGACATGATAACCTCAGATTATATCAAAACGAATCCAAAGAAATATTTGAATAATCTTCACGTACTTATCCCCAATTTTCCAACCCCTATATAAGAAGAGGTCCTGCCCTTCAATTCTCACATCTCACCTGATTTGCTTCTCTCTTTTTTTTACAGATTCTCTTCTCCGTTGGAAGCTGCTGACTTGGCAAGAGGTTGTGGTATTGTATCCTCTTTCTTCTTTATTTTCTTCTTGAACTATTGCTTCTTATTGCTTCTATATTGATTTCTGCATGTATTTTCTTTCTTGGTTCTCTTTATTTCTGCATATGCTATCTCTCTTATTTTTTTGAAACCAAGAAGCCAAGCAACGTCCTTCCCTTCTCGGAATGATCCAAATTGGAGCTTACGATCACTCATGAATCCTCGGACTGATCGAATGAGTGTCAATTTCTGTCAACAAGTAAACAGCTTCTATCTACAATCAACGATCAGCCTCTGTTTACAATCAACGGCCTTCCCCGTCTCCCATCAACTGCCTCTGTCAACAGAACACATCATCATTCTTCAACAAAACCCATCTACCGCCTACAGCCTCTGTCCACCTACAACGATCAGCCTCTGTTTACAATCAACGGCCTTCCCCGTCTCCCATCAACTACCTCTGTCAACAGAACACATCATCATTCTTCAACAAAATCCATCTACCACCTCGATAGCACTCAACAATCCGCCAACCGCCTCCGTCACCCTTGGCTCAATTTTCCGCTATCCACAATAGTCCGACTGTCAGAGTGTGCGGCAGCAGCGAACAGAGTGCGATCAACGGTAGATCGACGATGGTGCGCGATGGTGCTCTCCGGCTGCACAAGTCTACGTGTGATGGCAATCCGATGCTAGCGCAGTAGTGATTTGCAGCAGATGGTGGCAGTGTCGTGGCTGGGCTTTCGCGGTGGAAGATCGGAGAGCAGCCGATGATGCGTGCTCCCGGTAACAGTGAGCGGCGGCGCGGCGGTTGAGCGGCAGCGTGTGGATCAACGTGGCAGATCTGTAGCGGCAGATGGTGAAGATTGTTGGTGAGTCATGGTAGCAGCTCAATCGAGGAGACGTAGCGATGTCCAACAATCCGCAGCGGCGGTGATGGCGGGATTGCAGCGGCTGGCGATTTGTAGCAGCGGATGGAGGCGGTGTCGCGATCCATGGTAGCGTGTGGCAACGAGAGATCGGCGCAGCAGTTGGCGGTGCGGCGGCCGTGTCGTGGCGATGACTGAGCGGCGAAAGCAGTAGTCGCGTTCGCCGGAGACAACAACGCGGATCCGAAACGGCGACGGACTCCGGTGTGTGCGGCAATCGAGGGATGACAAGACCCGAGCACCGGCAGTGGTGAGGATTTCCAGCATCGGATTGGCGGCTGGTCGCGCACGGTGATGGCAGCAGATTGAATTTTGAGGATAAAAGCTGGGATTCTCGACATCTGCTGTAGAGATAACATCAATCTCTTACCAAGCCCTCAATTTTGACTTTCTTAAGTCTATTTTGACTTTCCCCTTTTTTTTTACTTTGGGCTTTTGATCAATCTTCCTTTATTTGTGATAGCTCATTGTAGTGAGATATTTCTACCTTGGGCTTCAACTAATTCCTTATTTCCTGGGCTGAATTCTAATTCATATATTTCCTGGGCTTTGAATTTCAATAATTAATTGACCCATAAGTTTATTTTGGGCTCCTTAATTAATTTAAATTCATGAACTTTAAATTATTTCATGCCTATTTTCCTTCTAATATTCCCTTACTTGCTTTGCAGTTTATCCACCCTCGGCATGGTTTTCTTCAGAAAGATCACAGGACAATCTGGCTCAGACTACTTACTAATTCTTGATGACGAGCGTCAACCTTTGAATAAAGGGACTCGCCTTTTAGTCGAGAAATCTCTGTTAGGGAATCATGCTGTAGTTCCTACCAATCTTAAGAACGACTTCTACCTTGAATGTTGGTCTCATGAGCTTACTTTGGGGAAGAATAATATAACCTGGACTTTGAAAGGAGCTGATATCGAGCCACATCCTAGCTTAGAACCCCTACCTTCCTTGGGACGACGCATCTTGGAAGGGAAAGGTAAAGTAACTTGGGGAGAGCCGATTAAATTTCTTGGAGACTTCCGCTACACCAAAGGGTACTGGGAATGGACTGAGGATGTACTAAGTCGATGCCGATCTCTTCTTAAAAGCCTCAAGCTATATGATGCTGTCTTCGCGTCTCTCTTTACTTATGATTATAACTGTGAAATTATCAAAGCTTTTTGCGAGGCTTGGTGTCCTTCCACCAATACTTTACTCACGAAACATGGGGAGATGTCTATTTCTTTGTGGGACTTGTACAACTTGATGGGGTTGCCTCTAGCTGGCCACCTATATGATGAAGCAGTGACGAGCCTAACAGAACTGTTCTCCACAAATAATGAGCCATGTATTCCGCGCAGCTGTAGACATCTACTTGGTGCTTATCACTTGCTCTGCAAGGATACTAATAAGAAAGGTGTGACGATTGATCAATGGGTAAGTTTTTGGTCTAAAAAGACTGTAACATACCCTGCGCCTCAGATGCGTGTTGAGAAAAGATCAACTAATCGGCCCAAAAAAACTTACAATCCAACCGGCACCATCCCAAATCACCGTTCCTGGACATCTGCGGAATTGAACCAATTTAGAAAAATGGGAATTGCGCCAACAAACCAAGAAGAGACATATCTCGCTGCTTATTTAGCATGCTGGCTCTGCATTTTTGCACTTCCGAGTAATGAAGTAAACTTGATACGGCCAAGTACTTTTAAAGCGGCGAGTTTAATGGCTGCAGGAAAAAAGGTGGGCCTTGCAATTCCCGTACTGACAAGCATCTATCGTGGTTTGAACAAAATCTCAAATTCATCAAATCCATCTGAAGTCAAATCAACATTTCCCGTTCACTTTGTTCATGCTTGGTTAGCTCATTATTTCAAGACTCACTTTCCGATTGGTAGCAAATTGTCTTATCCTCGCATGGTAACTTATTCTGGTGAGCAAGGTGCAAAATACTTTAATCCTGAGGAGGCTCGTAAACAAATTCAAACAGCTGATAATGCTTCGTGGACTTGCAACATTTTTTCCAAAGATGTAGCTGTTTATTATGTGGATGACGGGAATAATAACTGGACTAGTTGGACCCATCTTGTAGCTCTTCGTACCAGCTATCTTACATTGAGGCAAGGTGGTCATTATATAATGGAGCCATATTCTCCTCATAGATTTGCTCGTCAATTTGGTTTTCTGCAAGATGTTCCTAACATGCTTAGAACAAACCTCCGCAAGGCCTCTTTAGAAGAAGGATTTGATTACTGGTGTCATTCCACTACATGCAACTCCAAATCTGAAGCTTATTTTCCCGGTGCAGCCTCAGCTCCTAAAAATTACTCACGTCTGAATATAAGGAGTGGTGGAAGCATGTTCATGGCACTTACTTATCTGATCATGTTAAAGACCTGATTACCCCAGTATCAGCCCCTATAGAGGAAGAAGTGGACATCATAGATGATCTTAACGAAAATCACCAAGACGTCCAAGGTATTTCTCCGGTGCATGATATGGTAAAACCTATGGCGCATAAAAGAAAGAAAGGTCAATCTGTGGAGGATTGCAGCGCATCCAGGGATCAACATTGGAAGAGGAAGAAGCCCACTGCCTCCACTGAAAAGCAAGATGATGAGGTTCCCTTTACTCTCCCAATTCTTTTTTTTTTTATTCCCCCTTTTTTTTACAAGGCTCTTTTTACTACTTTAGATTGCGCAGAGGATTTCTAACCCAACTTCCCCTCCTAAGGCCAATGAAGGAAAAGAATTAATTTCTGCTATCGCTTCACAAGACTTGGCCAACGAGGTTGCCCCCTTTTCTGTCTTTAACTTTTTTTTATCATATTTCCTTTTCTATCTAAATATATTTTTTTCAATTAGGTCTTAGGCTTCTCTTCAGACTCTGAGGGCGACGGTTCTACCAAGAGTGATGCTTCTAACACAGGAATGGATTCCTCTTTGAAAGCATGCCCAGCAGTAACAGAATTTAAATTCAAGAAAGAAGCTCGAAGTCTCAAAGAACAATTTTCCCAGAAAGCCTGGAGCCGTATCAGAAATAAGCTCCAACGGACTCCTATCGAATATTTATCATCTCTAAGGGAAGGAGTCTTCAACCTGATAGGGGAAGTGAAAGTACTTAACATCGATTGCTCTACATTAGAAGAAGCCTTGACTCCTTTATTTGATAAGGCTGATGCTTATACTGCTGCAAGATCGAAGTCTGATCAAGCGGCCTCCAAGGGAGATTACGTAAAAGTCTCAGCCGACATCAAAGGTCATCTCCAAAGCTATAAGGACACCCATACGATGGAGATACAAAAACTAAGGACAACCTGGGAAGAATTGGAGTTGATAGGCAACGAGTTGGCCACCCTGAAGAAAGAGAAGACTTTATGTGAAGCAGCTGATCAACTCAAACAAACCATTTACCGTGCTAAGAAAGAAATTGACCTCATAGAGGAAAATATCTTTGCACTTGATACAGTGACCTCATTAAAGGAGTATTCATCTGAGAACGAGAAAGCAGCTCTGAAGGCTGAATTACGAAGCATACTTTCTGATAACTTTTTTGTTTAGTGTAGGGCTTCTTCTTTTTTTCACTCATACTTGTCTGTTTTCCCTACTATGCTTTGAACATTTAATTACCAATAAAGTTCATTTCCTTCACTGTCGCTTACTTATATTGCCTTCATACTTCGATTTATTGCTTGTCTCATAAACTTGATGTGATAAACCAAAGATATGACTGAACTTAACAAAGTGCTAAGCTGCCTACGTACCTCTTTATAGAGGATCAAGTCATAACGTAGTTCAAAAGAACATAATTTGGTTTGAATGGGGGGGGTGCCGTACACAGTTTATACTCGTGCGGGCCAGGAGTGACTATTCTTTAACCACTTTAGACAAAGTAGGGTATTTAATGCTTTAACCACTTAAAATACCTGAGTGGGGTGAATTAATAGTTTAGCCACGTATAATTACCTTTGGTGGGTGTCGTACACAGTTTATACTCGTGCGGACCAGGAGTTTGTCATACACAGTTTATACTCGTGCGGACCAGGAGTAACATGCAGTTTAGGCTCATGCGTCATGGAGCGTTCCTTGGATTTGATTACGCATAGTAGCGTTTCAGGAATTTGCCATTTATGGGGCCGATTCCTACACCATCTTCAGATATTAACTTATATGCACCATTTGTATACACTTCTTTCACAACATGTGGGCCATCCCACTTGGGCAAGAATTTATTTCCAACTCGGTGAGTGATGACAATAGGCCTTCTTACAGCAAGGACTAAGTCTCCGACTTGAAAAGAACGTATCTTTACTTTCTTGTTAAACGTTCTGGAGAGGCGAGCTTGATAGCACTCAAGTCTTTGTTGTGCTTCTAACCTCTTCTCATCAAGTGCCTCTAATTCTTCGAGACGCAATCGTGCGTTCTCTTCTTCAGTTAAACCTTCTTGTATGGCTATTCTCAAAGATGGTATTTGTTTTCAAGGGGCACCACAGCTTCAACCCCATATACAAGAGAGTACGGAGTAGCTTGAGTAGGCGTTCTATAAGTAGTTCGATACGCCCATAAAGCTTCATGAATCCTTTCATGCCAGTCTCGCTTTGACTTGGAGACCACCTTCTTCAATAAATTACACAGTGTTTTGTTGAAGGCTTCGACAAGCCCATTAGCTGCTGCATTGTACATAGAAGATTTTCTTTGCTTGAAGTCAAACTTCTCACAAAGCTTATCAATCAAAGAGTTACTGAATGGCCTCCCATTGTCTGTGATAATGTATCGAGGCACTCCATATCTATATATGATGTTGATGCGGATGAAATCAGCAACATTTTCCTTCTTCACTTCTCTCAAGGGTACAACTTTCGCCCACTTGAAAAAGTAATCAGTGGCAGCCAGAATATAAAGATGGCCTCCAGAAGACTTTGTTAAATGCCCCACCACATCTAAGCCCCATGCATCAAATGGCCATGAAGAAACTGTTGGATGTAATGGCTCGGGAGGCTGATGAATGAGATTTGCATGAAACTGGCGTGGTTGACATTTTTGTGCATAATCTATGCAATCCTTCACCATAGAAGGCCAGTAATATCCCATCCTCTTGATTCTGAAATGTAACTTGGGTCCAGACTGATGGGCGCCACATATTCCAGAATGAGCTTCCTCCATAGCTTGTAGAGCTTCTTCTGTTGGCAATTGGATCGTGCGGTTCAACGTGATCCGTTAGGATTAACAGGTAAACAAATCAGCGGAAGCAATAAAATATGTTTACCGTACTTCTGGGTCGATGTAGAGGATGAACAGCAGTGAAGAACACCTCTTGATCTTCTGCTGTATGTCCCAAGTCAACTCTGGTGTTGGGTGGTCAACAATCCCCAGAGTTCTCTCAATCTGCTTCTCTCTAACTCACGTCAAAAGAGGCGCAGGAAGTTAGGTTTCCAGAAGCTGAGATGACTATATATATTGGGCTACAGCAGGGACCAGGAGGAGAAATTGGGCTGGGCCTCAATTGAACTTAATTAACCAAGCTTAGCCCAAAGCTTTTAATTAAATCCAATAATAATAATATAGTCCACTAAAATATTATTATTGCACTACCCGTCCAATCCCAAAATTATGTTCTGGGCTCCTTCTTATTATGAGCCTGATAGTCTCCCCATGTTTAAGATATTCAATGTCCATTAATTAATTAAGTTACTGACAACTCTAATTAATTAATATCTCGTCCGAGAGTAGTACCACTCAACCTTTTTATCATGCCGGAAATTAATCCACTTGCAAGATTTACATGATAAACCTTATGAGCTCCTCAAGGGGACATCATCAACCTATGACGGACATGGATTCCGTCTACAATCAACAGCACACCATAGATACAGCACTACTTCCCAACTCACCGAGTTTGTTGATTTAATACATATAAATCTCACCCATTGATGAATCAAAGAAATACATACTGCCCTACGTGTCGAGGTTATTGTATAGGGATTAAGAGCACGAACTTCCATAATAACAGAGATCAAGTTCTTCTATAAGTCAGTATAAGTCGAACGATCTCAGGCGGTCCTGCTCAATACACACAAGTGCACTATTGTGATTCTATAGCCAAGACAAGCTAATACCAAACCACACTACAACCATACCGATAGAGAGTCCTCGTCTATCTCAGTTGTGAGCATCTGTTTATACTTTATAAGGAAACCGATAATATGATCTTCCGCGTGTTGTCGCACAACATATTATCTACAGTATAAAGTAAATGGACTATTGCATCATGCATATAAAATAAATTATAAGATGCAATCATTTGATCAATGATTCTCATTTCGAATATTGTTATGACATTGTTCATACTAAAGCTAGACTTTTAGTATACAATCCAACATCTTCATCACTTAAGCATCTTAAGAGAATACCATCAAACGATCTTCTATAAAGTATATCTTTGTAATAGAAGAATCGCGGTGCTCTACGCCGGACATCAACCCTTAGGTGTGGATCATTGGGGAGCTTATCATACTTCAAGTAATCCATGAACGGTTGTCGCCAATCTTCCTTCCCAATATCGAACACTTCTATGGCACAATACCCAACTTCTTCATCATCTTCCTTTTCGAAGAAGGGAGGTACCACCCAACTTTTGCAGATCGGAACTTGGAAATGTGCTTCAGGCATTGCTATGGTTGATGCTAGCTTTGCCAAAGCATCGGCTTGTTTGTTCTTGCTCCTTGGAAGATGTTCAATCTCTACATCTCCAAGCCAATTCATAAGCCTTTGAGCATAGTCATAATACGGACGTAGCTCGGGTTTCTTAACCTCATATAAACCAAGCAGCTGGTTGATTATTAACAACGAATCTCCATATATCTTCAGGTGTCGTTGCTTTACATCTACTGCCATCTCCAGACCAAGTATAAGAGCTTGATATTCAGCTACATTGTTAGAGCAATTTTCAGTTAGATTGAAGGAGTATGGCAGAACTTCTCCATCTGAGGTCACAAATACCACTCCTGCGCCGGCTCCTTCTCTGTGAGCAGCTCCATCGAAATACATCTTCCAAGGAGGAGTGATTTCAATAGCCAATATATCTTCATCGGGGAGATCATCAGATAACTCCCATTCTGCAGGCATGGGATGATCAGCTAAGAAATCTGCCAATACTTGCCCTTTCACTGCCTTTTGAGGGACATATATAATCTCGAATTGCTGCAATTGAAGATACCACCTTGCAAGCCTATCAGAGAGCACTGGTTTCGACATGACGAATTTTAATGGGTTGGCCTTTGAGACCAAGTAAACAGTATGAGCTTGGAAGTAGTGTCTTAACTTCTGAATTGCAAAGATGAGAGCCAGACAAATCTTTTCAATTGGTGAGTATTTTAACTCATTTGGAGTCATTGTTCTACTCAAATAGTACAACGCACACTCCTTTCCTTCATCATTATTTTGTGCAAGCAAGGCTCCAACTGATTTTTCTTGAGCAGATATGTAGAGAATTAATGGACGTCCGACTATTGGAGCAACCAACACTGGCGGCTTCATCAAATATGCTTTAATGCTGTTAAATGCATTAGTGCAAGCTTCATCCCATTCAAATGGACTGCCTTTTTTCATAAGATGGCTAAATGGTTGGCATCGGCCGGCCAAATTTGCTATGAATCTTCTTAAGTATGCCAGCTTACCTTGCAAACTCTTGAGCTCATGTATGTTTCGGGGCACCTGCATCTTCATTATCACATCAATCTTTGCTTTGTCAATCTCAATGCCACGATGTCGGACAATGAATCCAAGGAACTTACCAGAAGAGACTCCGAATGTGCACTTAAGCGGGTTCATCTTGAGTTGGAATTTTCTGAGACGCTCAAATATTTGCCTTAGATCCTTAAGATGATCCTTTTTCTTCTTTGATTTCACTACAATGTCATCCACATAACACTCAACATTCTTATGAAGCATGTCGTCAAATATATTTTGCATAGCTCGTTGATACGTAGCGCCAGCATTCCTCAAGCCAAACGGCATAACATTATAGCAGTATATTCCTTTAGGAGTGCGGAAGGCTGTTTTCTCTTGATCTTCCGGAGCTAGGCTAATTTGATTGTAACCAGATGATCCATCCATAAATGAAAGCACTTCATGCCCGGTCGTTGCATCAATCATAAGTTCTGTGATTGGTAGTGGAAAATCATCTTTTGGGCATGCCAAGTTCAAGTCACGGAAGTCAACACACACTCTAAGCTGCCCATTTGTCTTCCTTACTGGCACAATGTTAGAGAGCCAAGTGGGATATTTGACTTCTCGTATCTTTCCCGTTTCAAGGAGCTTATTAACCTCAGCTTCAATCAATGGAACCAGCTCTGGTCGAAATCGACGCTGCATCTTCTTAACTGGCTTGACTCATTTCTTTACTGCTAGATGATGAACTGCCACTTTTGGATCTAATCCGGGCATCTCCTTGAATGACCATGCAAACACGTCTCTAAACTCTTGAAGAAGCTCAATGTAAGCCTTTTCCTCCTCAGATGTTAACAAAGCACTTATATAGGTTGGACGCGGATCATTAGCATCACCTAAATTAATCTCCTTCAATTGATCAACAGTAGATTTAATACCCTCCTCAAATTCTGGGGGAGCATCATCGGCATCTTCCTCTTCAGTTGAGGTTTCTTCTTGTATAGTGACATGATTTACTGCAGCAACATCCTCCAGAAATTCTTGCCTTTGAAACTGTGGATTAGATCCAACTTGTTCATTCTCTCCCACTTTAACAATGCTCCCCACTTCATAACCATCTCTCCTCATCTCGACGATCTTGCTTTGTAGATCTCTTTCTGCACTTTGTAGATCTGTTTGCATGATGATGGAATGAACAACATCTGATGAGCCTACACTTTCACGATCATCTTCTTCACTTCGGGTGAAGATTATTGTTCGTTTCTTAGCTTTCAACATTGTGCCACATGATATAGTCAGGAAATGTCGTCTTTTCATGCGAGATGGGATCCGACTATGTATCTTTGGGAAACTTGGGAACTTAGTAGTCCTTTTAGCTCCAGCTGGTTTGAGCCTCTCGAATACTGAGATTCTTTCTGTCTTTCTATCTTCCTCATGAGACTCCTCTTCTTCAGAGAGAATTTCATCTTCAGTGATGTAGTTTGTGTTTGCCCTCTTTATCGCAATGCGAACAGGTTTTTGCGGAACATATCCTATACCTGTTCTAGTATACTTGGAAGTACGGCCATTACTCTTCAATTTCTCTTGGGTGGTTCTACTAGGAGTCTTATGAGACAGTTCATTTGCCGCACCTTTTTCTTGAGGGTCATAACCAGCTTTCACAAGAAGTTTGTAAGCTTGTGGGCTATACGATTTGGAAACCGCCGCCTCAAATACATCTCCGTGCTCAGTTTTAGCCGCTTGAGTTGGGCGAGTGAATCCTTTGAGTGGAGGGGGAGAGGGCTTCTCAGCGTCAACCTTAGTCAGGGGTAGTGTCAACCCTTCTACAGTTTTGATCAACTGTTTACTTTCATTAGACTGTATGGATGAAACATCATCTGCATTCTCTTTTTCTTGTTTATCATCATCTTTATCTTGTGATGAAGTTCCTTCTTGCTTATCGGCCTTGATACTTTTCAGAAAATATCTAGCGTCTGCGAAGTATGACTCTGCTTCTGTAAATGGTTTTTCATCACCGAGTACCTTCTTTATGTTACCTCCATCGCAGTATTTGAAGCACTGATGCAGCGTAGAAGGAATCACTCCATTTTCATGCAACCATGGGCGCCCCAAGAGCATGTTATATGATGTTTTAGCATCAATGACATGAAACAGAACTGTTGAGGCCATCTCATCTATTATTAAGCTCATGACTATCGTACCAAGTGTTCTCTGGCCCTCTTGATTGAACCCGTGAATCGTCAGTCGGCTACTGCCAAGTTCATCTGTTGAAATCCCTAACCTTTTCAATGTCATTAGAGGTAGGATATTGACCGCTGAACCTCCATCAATCAGTATTCGATTCACCCTTTGCTCTTGAGTGCAACCAGCTATGAACAAGGGTCGGTTGTGAGATTGTGAACCGAGCAGTAAGTCTTCCTCAGTGAAGGTAATCTTCATAGCATGGACCTTACTTTCAACTTTAGGCACAACAGCTTCGCCTGCCATATGGCATGAATAATTATTTCCACCGTCTGCAGAAGTAGAGTTTGCAGTTGCATCTTCATCTAGAAAGATCTTCCCTTGCTCAACCAATCGCATAACTTTGTCTTTAAAGACAAAGCAATCTTTGATAGAATGTCCCACCAGTCTATGATACTTGCAGTATTTCGGATTGTCCGTTTGTCCCGCTTCCTCTGGTCGCTTCATTTCAGGAAGCTCGATAAGTTTATCTTTGAGCAGATCATCGAGTATGCCTGGGACATCCGAATCAAGGAATGGGTACTTCCTTTCTTGCATTTCTTTCAAGGTCAATCTTCTTTGCCCCCTTTCTTGGGACTCATTCTTCACTTTATCATCTTTTTCATTCTCATTTCTTCGGAAATTGACAGTTGATGCATTTGTTGCCATAGACCCTTTTTCGGAAGATTTGTTGTAGGGTTTGCCCCCTTTCCTTACCTCTTGCTTTTCTTTATACTTGTAGGATCCAGGAATTGGTGGTTCTACAACTCCACTTATCCCCATACTTAGCTCCATGTCGTGAGCTCTTGTGGCCAAGTCTTCAAAGGTTTTAGGCTTAATCCCTTGAAGTATGTAACGAAGGTTCCATTGCATTCCTGCTGTGCACATCTCAATGCCAGAAACTTCAGACAATCGATCTTTACAGTTTAGGCTCAAATTTCTCCATCGATTAATGTACTCAATTACTGGCTCTTCTTTTAACTGACGGGTGTTAGTCAACTCTATCATGCTAACCGTCCTCCTAGTACTATAGAAACGGTTAAGGAATTGATATTCCATCTGATCCCAACTGTCTATAGAATCAGCCTCCAAGTCGGTGTACCATTCAAAAGCATTTCCCTTCAGAGAGCGAACGAATTGTCTCACCATATGATCTCCGTGAGTGCCAGCATCATTGCACGTTTCTATGAAATGTGCTATATGTTGCCTTGGATTACCTTTGCCATCAAACTGTTGGAACTTGGGGGGTTGATAGTTAGGTGGCATCCTCAAGTTGCCAACCCTCCTAGTATAAGGCTTAGCATGAGCGAATGAAGGTTTAGAGCTCTCTTCGAATTGGTCCTTCATTGTGCCAAGTATAATGC
This sequence comes from Pogostemon cablin, assembly GCA_023678885.1. NCBI lineage: Eukaryota > Viridiplantae > Streptophyta > Magnoliopsida > Lamiales > Lamiaceae > Pogostemon > Pogostemon cablin. Next base: position 3,735,012 of record CM042987.1, read on the forward strand.
TTTTTAACTGGCTGATAGGAACCATTCCATCATGAGAGATGTTCAATTCTTCTTCAATCACCCTTTTTCCCATCGTCTGACGCTTCGCAGACTCATCTACTTCATTTTCAGCATCTTCTTCTTGCTTTTCGTTCGCATGGCTAGTTTCAGCACCAGCCATTTTCTCCATCAGTTTGAAAATCAAAGTATTTTGTTCTTGGTTCTGTTTGGCAAGTGCAGCAACGGATTCAGTTAAGCTTGCCAACTGTTCTTCGACAGACGAAGTGTTTATTGCCATTGTCGAGGCTATGGATGAATCAGACGATGAGCTTTCTTCAAGTATAGGGATTGAGTTAGCTGAGTCGTTTTTCTCATCTTTATCATCATATGGCATCACTCCAGAGGTAACTCCAACTGAAGAATTTATCTCTGAAGAGGCTTCAGATCGTGCCATCTTTGACATGCTTCTAGTTGTCACATTAACGTCTTCCACTTGTAATTCTGAAGACTTGAAGACAGAAGCTGATCTGTTGACTTTGACCCTTAGCGGAACCATCTTACTTTGCTCGAAGAGGAGATGAGAGGTAGAAACTGTCCCACTGGGCGTGCCAAAATTTGTAACAATAAAAATTTGTATTTATTAAATAATAAACACAAAAGAAATTACAATGATAATCCGAGATGGATTGAACTTAATAATTTAATGAACAGCTTCTATTTATCCTCTGATTCCTCTCTTGAGTTGACTTTCTTGACTTTTACCAACTTTCTGAGTCGGATCTTCGGATGAAACTTGTCCGATCTCGGGTTCGGGACTTGAAGCTTTAAAACGTTTATCCGGAGGCGTCTAGCCTTTGTTCGGATCGAACGTTGACTTGAATATTTGTTGTGAAGAACGTCGTTCAATTTGGTAGAACACCGTTGACCTCACGATTTTTACTGGATGAAGAACGCCGAATCGGAGAGGCTTAGCACCTTAATCCTTGATCGGAGGCATTTCTTGACTTGAAGTTACTTTGAAGCTGCTTGAAGACTAGCTTGAAGCCTTCGATTTGAAGCTTTGAAGATTTGAAGATCTGGAGCTTGAAGACTCGAAGATTTGAAGATCCTCGAAGGTCTTGAGCTTGAAGATTCGAAGATTTGAAGATCCTCGAGTGTTCTTGAGCTTGAAGATTCGAAGATTTGAAGATCCTCGAGTGTTCTTGAGCTTGAAGATTCGAAGATTTGAAGATCCTCGAAGGTCTTGAGCTTGAAGATTCGAAGATTTGAAGATCCTCGAAGGTCTTGTCTTCGGGTGCTTGAATGTGTTTGGAATGAGGACTGAAGGTCCTTATTTATAGGTGGAGAAAATAACCACCTGAGAGATATTTTCTCCTTCGAAAAGATATGTTGGGCTTCTTCCTTTAATTAAGTCTGCTGGACTGGATACGGGCCTATTTAATTTAAATAAGCCTGCTGGATTTGACTTGGGCCTATTTAATTTAATTAGGCTTTGACTTGGGCCTATTTAATTTAATTAGGCTTTGACTTGGGCCTATTTAATTTAATTAGGCTTTGACTTGAGCCTATTTAATTTAATTAGGCCTGCTGGATTTAACTTGCTGGATTTGTTGACTTAAATCAGGCCCACTTGCCTTGGATTAAACCCAATTAATTTAAATTGAGCCCATCTGGCTTGAATTTGACCAATTTAATTTAACTTGAGCCCACCTGGCTTGAATTTGGCCAATTTAATTTAACTTGAGCCCTCCTGGCTTGAATTTGACCAATTTAATTTAACTTGAGCCCACCTGGCTTGAATTTGAACTCAAATAATTATATTAATTATCAATTATTTATTTACTTTATTTTAGGAATTAATTTATTCAAATTCCTTAATAAATAAATATTTAATCAATATTTAATATATTTTCTTTGCATTTATATTTATTAGGCAATAAATTTTAATTGCCTACAACTACAAAAATAAGAAATAATTTTATGAAACCTAAAATTTTTTATAGTGATACAAATAAGAAATAATAACATTTAAAAAGAAAACTAAAATGGTATCAGGTGTTTCTCACAAAATAAATACAGTAAGGTTTATATTCTCTTCGTCCTTGGAATATTTATAGGATTAGTAATTAGGTTATTCGAGAAGCAATCGGGTCGGGTCATTTTCAACACCAACTCCCCAAATATAGGCCAATTTTCAACACCAACTCCCAAATATAGGCCAGAATCAGATAGATACTCGGCTACCAAACCCTTTCTACCCAATTCCCAATTTGCCCTTTTTCTCACCTCAAGATCTTTATATATACCATACTATCTCTACACTTTCCCACACTCCATCGTCACTTCCCCCTCTCTCTCTTTGATTCCAAATCTCAGATCCAACTCAGTCCATTCACACCCTCACCGTCAGAAGCCATGGCTCTCCTAGTGGAGAAAACCACCTCCGGCCGCGAGTACAAGGTCAAGGACATGTCTCAGGCTGATTTCGGCCGCCTCGAAATCGAACTCGCCGAGGTCGAAATGCCAGGACTCATGTCTTGTCGGGCCGAGTTCGGGCCATCGCAGCCCTTCAAGGGTGCCCGGATCACCGGCAGTCTTCACATGACTATTCAGACCGCCGTATTGATCGAGACTCTCACCGCTCTCGGCGCCGAGGTCAGATGGTGCTCCTGCAACATCTTCTCCACTCAGGACCACGCCGCCGCCGCCATCGCCCGCGACAGTGCCGCTGTGTTCGCGTGGAAGGGAGAGACTCTGCAAGAGTACTGGTGGTGCACCGAGCGGGCTCTCGACTGGGGGCCTGATGGTGGGCCCGATTTGATTGTGGACGATGGGGGTGATGCTACTTTGTTGATTCACGAGGGTGTGAAGGCTGAGGAGGAGTATGCGAAGACCGGAAAGGTGCCGGATCCTAGTTCGACGGATAACGCCGAATTTCAGCTGGTTCTGACGTTGATCAGAGATGGGCTGAAGGCCGACCCTAAAAGGTATACGAAGATGAAGGAGAGATTGGTTGGTGTTTCGGAGGAGACCACCACTGGTGTCAAGAGATTGTATCAGATGCAGGCTAATGGCTCTCTGCTTTTCCCTGCTATCAATGTCAATGATTCCGTCACCAAGAGCAAGGTATGCGTTGAGAATTCAATTTCGTGTCTACTGTTTCGGATTAACTTGATCTTGTGAAATATTGTAGGCTTAGATCCTGTGTGTGTTTAGAGTTATGAATGAGAAGTGGTTTTGAGTTGAATGCAATCTGTGATGTATATGTGATGATTGTGTATGTTTTCATAGTATGTATCTATGGATGATTTGTGGTTTTTTCTTTTTAGATCTGATCTATGAATTAGTAGTGTTTTGTTGAACTAGTTTATTTTTTACCTAATTTATAGATTTGGAGTTTTATATGAATCTTGAATGTTGATCTGGTATGTTTTTGATGCCATTGTTGAAAGGTGAGTTATGAATTGTTGTGAATCTTGAATGTTGGATCTGATATATTCTTAGATGCCATTGTTGAAAGCGACTTGTATATTGTTTTGAATTCTGAAAGCTGGATCTGATATGTTCTTAGATGCTATTCATAGATTCATTTATAATCCCCTCTAACTCTGTTTATGTTGTCAATTTGTGCTTTATTCAGTTTGATAACTTGTATGGTTGCCGTCATTCACTGCCTGATGGACTCATGAGAGCGACTGATGTGATGATCGCCGGCAAGGTTGGTGTTGTGTGTGGTTACGGAGATGTCGGAAAGGGCTGTGCCGCCGCTCTGAAACAAGCTGGTGCTCGTGTGATCGTCACTGAAATCGATCCGATCTGTGCTCTTCAAGCCCTCATGGAAGGCTTCCAAGTTCTCACCCTCGAGGACGTGGTCTCAGAAGCTGATATCTTCGTCACCACCACCGGCAACAAGGACATCATCATGGTGGACCACATGCGAAAGATGAAGAACAACGCCATCGTCTGCAACATTGGTCACTTTGACAACGAGATAGACATGCTTGGTCTTGAGACCTACCCTGGTGTGAAGAGAACCACCATCAAGCCACAAACGGATAGGTGGGTCTTCCCGGAGACGAAGACAGGAATCATCATTTTGGCCGAGGGTCGTCTCATGAACTTGGGATGCGCCACGGGGCATCCTAGCTTTGTGATGTCGTGCTCATTCACCAACCAAGTAATTGCACAGCTGGAGCTGTGGAACGAGAGGAAGAGTGGCAAATACGCGAAGGAGGTGTACGTGTTGCCAAAGCACCTCGACGAGAAGGTTGCTGCGCTTCACCTTGGAAAGCTCGGTGCAAAGCTCACCAAGCTCTCCAAGGATCAGGCCGATTACATCAGTGTTCCTGTCGAGGGTCCTTACAAGCCTGCACACTACAGGTACTGAGAAATCGAACAAAAAATACGGGAAAAGAACACACATATGAAGATCAGCATTGTTTTTCTTTATTTTCTTTCTACTGATTCTGATTGTGCTTTAGATTGGTTTTGAGTTTTTAATTCTCCTTTTGGAGGTGTTCTTGTGGGAGTTATGATGTTGGAACTTCCATTTGAATGCTGGAAATAATTTCATTATGTTCTCTTTTCCTTTACAACCATTAATGCAATTACTTACTGTTTCCTTTTCAATTTGTACTATGATTATGCTTGATTTTATTTATATTCGTACTCATTGGTGAAATTTTGCGTATGTAAGAAGCAAAGTACTCCCTCCGTCCCAATAAGTATTTCTGTGCGCGGAATTTAAGAAAATTTTGTATTTTTATGTATAAAGTAAGAAAGAGAATATATTTTAGTTGATTTAACGAAAAAGGTGTGTAAAGTTATTGGGAGATGTGAAAAAGTAAATAAAAGTAAGTATTATATTGGGATGTGTGTAAAAAGTGGGGATAAAAATATTTTTAGTCCCATAACTCTTTCCATGGTCTTTTTTAGTCCTAAAAAAGATAAGTTTGTCAAATTAGTCCCACCGGCGAAGAAATAGGGCCAAAAATGTCATATTTTCGCCTGAAAAAGTTGACATCAGCTGAAAACAGCCACGTCACGACCGGAATTGTCAATTTTCGACAGGTATGATGACGTGGCGCCCTGATGGCAAATGAGTCAGCAGGATAAAAACCAATTCTGTCCCATAACTTTTCTCATGTTCTATTTTAGCTCCAATAAAGATAAATTTGTCAATTAGTCCCGCCCATGTAAAAATATGGTCAAACACGTCCTATTTTTGCCTGAAATTGCTGACATCATCGGAATCATCGATTTCCAACGGGGACGATGACGTGGCACCCTGATGGCAGTTGAGTCAACAAGTTAAATGTTATTTTAATGTTAATAAGGCATTTTTATTTAAATAATTCCAACCAGGACGATGACGTGGCGCCCTGATTGCAGGTGAGTCAACAAATTAAATGTTATTTTAATGCCAATAAGGCATTTTTATTTAAACAATTTCGATCGATGACATGGCCGGTGGCGAAGTTCTGGTGTTTGTGATGTGGGCTTTGGTGGCGGCGAGTCCGTGCGAGAAGAGAATTGGGCTGATGACCCTTGTTAATTTTTGTTTTCTATTTATTAAAATTTTTAGAAAATAAAATTGTCTTGTTGGTATTAGAATCATTAATTCCGGTTGGAAATCGATGATTCTAGTTGTCACTTGACAATCACGCGCCATTTTCGGTGATGTCAGCAATTTCAGGCGAAAATAGGACGTGTTTGCCCTATTTCTACATGGGTGGGACTAAATTGACAAATTTATCTTTATTGGGACTAAAATAGAACATGGAAAAAGTTATGGGACTGAATTGGTTTTTATCTTGCTGACTCATCTGCCATCAGGGCGCCACGACATCATACCGGTCGGAAATTGACAATTCCGGTTGTGACGTGGCTGTTTCCAGCTGATGTCAGCTCTTTCCGGCGAAAATAGGATGTTTTGGCCCTATTTCTTCGCCGGTGGGACTAATTTGACAAACTTATCTTTTTTGGGACTAAAAGAGACTAAAAAAGTTTTTATCCCTTAAAAAGTGAGTATTGTTATAATGTACTCCCTCCGTCCCGCCCATATTGCACCGTTTACTGTAGTTTTTGTGAGAGTTTTATGCAGTCAAACGGTGCAGTTTGACCGGGATGGAGTGAGTATTTTTTTACCAAATTTAGTAAAAGTAAAGTGTGAAATACTTTGAGGGACGGATAAAAAAGGAAAGTGTGAAATAGTTCGAGGGACAAAGAGAGTAAAAGATATGGGGTTATTAATAAATAAATAAATAAATAATTTTTTTTTATTATTTAGATTTATATCTTATAAGTTCATAAATTTATTTTGAAGTCCATTACTATGTTTTTGGGGCACCACTGAACCCACAATAGCTAGTGGAAATAGAGTAGAAATAATAAAGTTGCAAGACTAATATTTTCAAAGGGAAAATTGAAAACAATTTGGATCAAAGTAAAGATAGGACCCAATTAGAAATAGAGTAGAAATAATAAAGTTGCAAAACTAATTTCAAAGGGAACATTGAAAATAATTTGGATCAAGGTAAAGATATGACCAAATTACATGACTTTCGTTGCATTAGTTGAAAACCTTTAATTGAACTCAAACAGTCGGATGATAATTTTCTTTTTCTCAATAATAAATTGTCTACCTATTCAGCCGTTTGCCACTATTCAGCCGATCATATCTTCCACCAACACCAAAATATAATGGCATAGTCTGATTGGCTGCAATCTGATTAGCTCACACATCGTGGTTGTGTTAGTGATTGTGTCTGTTAGAGTAAATTTACCAAGCCAATTATAATTTCTGGCATTACACGATAGTGCCTTGCACACTTATGGGAAATTCTTGAGCGCCCAAATTTTAAGAGAATTTTTAAAAATGCCCAAATTGATAAAAATAATCTTGACACGGTATTAGCTCGATTGTAATTTTTTTAAAAAGTTATTATCGAGTCAACTTTTTTAAAATAAAAAAGTTGACTTAATAATAATTTTTTTCAAAAATTACAATCGAGTCAGTATCGTGTCAAGGTTATTTTTGTCAATTTGGGTATTCTTAAACATTAGGTTAAAAAGTGGGCAAAAAAGAAAAATTTTAAAAAAATCTGCCCACTGTAGCATTTGACCCTTATAATTTTGTATTCTTAATTTTTGTGTGAATTTAAAGAAGTCATTCTTAATAAATGCACACGAGAGGCAGAGCAACATTGAATTTTTATCTTTTCAGATGGGTTATGATTTTAATGTGATTTAAAGATATATTAGTTAAAATCAAGGTATTAGTTTAAGAGAAAGAACAAAACTGGGGTTTACAGGCCTCTGGATTTGATCCTTATGCATTAATCCACTGCCTTAAATTATCCTCTCAATCTTAATCCACCCTTTTATTCCTTTAGACATTCGTGCAAAAACAAACAGTGATACATGCTATAATTGGAAGAAAAATATGACAATTTAAAAAAAAAAAAAAAAACTGTCTTGACACATTTTCATATTTATTCTAAATAATGAAATCACATACAATTATAATTAACGACTTATCAGATTCTAGTTTTGTATAATTGAATTAATTTAATTAGTGAAGAATATCACATTTAAGAGTTAATATTCAACAGTTATTTGTATTAATCTTTATTTAATAGTGTATTTATGTAATATATCTATAAATATTTAAAAGCAAACCTAAATTTCTACTTTTGTTTTCATTTTTTTTTCAATTTTACTCTATTTAGAAATAATTCAATTTTAATCTTGACCATCCAATTAATATTTTTATTTTAATAATAAAGTCTAATCTAATTATACTAATAATAATGGATTTTATTATTTAAATTTTATTTTTTTATTTAACAATATAAATTTAGTAAATATAAGAGATATTTTTGGCATATTTAACTAATTTTTAATCAATATATGTTTAATTTAAATTAATATATCAATCAATATTCATATATTATAATTTAATTTAATATACATAGGACATATGATTTTCCTTTGATTTCAATCAATCATAAATTTTAATTATACTAATAATGAATTTTTTATTATTTAAATTTTATTTTTTATTGATTTAATTTAATAATATAAATTTGATTAATTTTTAATCAATATATGCTTAATTTCAATTAATAAAGTATCAATTTTATTTTTATTAGAATCGTCTCAATAAATATTTGCTTTCAATCACGGTCATTCATTCATTAAAATCATTATATATAAATATTTTCAACTTAATCAAATTATTACTTTCTCTCTTTTTTTTTCTCTCTCTAATGCTTTTTCTTTTTTTTCTCTTTTATAGATTCTATTTTCATATTATTTATAATTAACTCTAATTTATTTTGTCTTTTATATTTTTATTTGATCATATATGCAGGTTCAATCATTCTCCTAAAGGTATCATTATACTTTTAATTTTTTGTTATCTTATTTTTTTTTTCTCTTCGATTTTTGTATTTTTTTAATAATTTTATAAACCCTATTTTTATAATTTAATTTATTTTATCTTCTTTTATACATACTTTTATTTGATATTATTTTTAGGTTCAATCATTCTTATATTTGATCTTATTCTTTTTGTTTTTTTCTCTAATGCTTCTTCTTTTTCTTCTCTTTTATTTGATCTTATATACAGGTTCAATCATTCTCCTAAAGGTATCATTATAATTTTAATTTTTTGTTATCTTATTTTTTTCCTTTGATTTTTGTGTTTCTTTTTTAATAATTCTATAACCCCTATTTTCATAATTTAATTTATTTTCTTTTCTTTTATATTTTGATATTATTTTTAGGTTCAATCATTTTCTTATTTGATCTTATTTGTAGGTCCAATCATTCTTTTTTTTTATTTTTTTCTTCTCTAATGCTTCTTCTTTTTCTTCTCTTTTACAGATTCAACTTCCGTATTATTTATAATCTATTCTAATTTATTTTATCTTTTATATTTTTATTTGATCTAATAATAATTTATTTATTTATTTTTTAATCAACAATATAAATTTGATAAATATGAAAAATATTATTGGCATATATTCTACTAATTGTCAATCAATATACTAATTTTTATAATATCAAATCTTTCAACGCTATATTTGGTAATTTTCACCTTTTTTTATATGTCGTTGATTGCTTTCAATCACGATCGTTTATTCTTTCAAATCATTCTATATAAACCTTTTCATTACCTAATCAAATCCATACTCTTTATTTTTTTCTTCTTCTTTTTCTTCTATGTTTCACTTTCATACTATTTCTAATCTACTTTAATTTATTTTATCTTTTATATTTTACTTTGATTTAATCTAATGTGCATGTTCAATCATTTTGAGGTTTTTTTTTGTTATCTTTATTTTATCTTTTATACTTTTATTTGATCTTATTTTTATGTTCAATCATTCTCATATTTGATCTTATGCGCAAGTTCAATAATTCTCATTTGAAGTATCATTCTTTTTTTTTTTAGTTTTTGTTATCTTATTTTCGTTTCTCAATGATTTTTGTATTTTCTTTTTAATTCTATAAACCTTATTTATATACTTTAATTTATTTGATCGCTTATATTTTTATTTGATCTTATTTTTAGGTTCAATCATTCCATTTGAGGTATATTATTCTTTTATTATGGGTGTGGGTGGAATGGGGTGGCGGGGGTTTGGGGGTGGGTAAGAGGTAGGACTGTATGGTAATACTTTTATTATTTAAATATTAATAAAATCTAAAATTTTATAAAAAAAAAAATTTTTTGGGGGGTGAGGGGTGGGTAGGGGTAGGTTGGGTGGTAGAGTTTTCTCTACAAAAAATAATTTTTAATAAAATTTTAGATTTTAATATTTAATATAATAAAATTTTATTATTTTTATTTATCATATATAAAATTCTATTTTAAAAATAATTTTTGAATTATGAATTTGAAATTCTTTCAAAAATTCATAATTTATTCAAATAGTGAAATTCAAATGAATTGATTTAAAATTCAAGGAATTTAAAATCCACTCATTTTCAAATCTATTGGATTTGAAATGACTCAATTCAAAAACAACCTAAAAGTATATAATTGTAATATACTTTAATTCTTTCCGTGCAACGCACGGATGAGTAATATCTAGTTCTTAATAAATGTATAATTTTTTATTAAAAATTTATTAGAAAATTCACTAATTCTAATTTATTAGTATAAATATTTATATTTCTTAATATATGAATTATGAATGTGGATGACAAGCGAAAATATCATTTCATGCAATGAAAGTTTAACAATTTTCACTGACATTAATACTTCCTTTGTCAACCACTATTCCTTTAATTTTGCATAATTATAAATTTAGGTGCAGAAGATTGTTGCATTAGTAGCCTATGTTAGTCCATATGTATAACCCTTTGCCATTCTCTTTCACTTCGTTTGGTAGGCGGTAATAAGGGTTTAGAAGATCTCTTATACACCTTTATACACCGTTGCAGCTTGCTCTTAAAATACATACTGTTGCCTTTTACATCGATAATCAGACCTCCACCGTGGTATTAAGAAAACAGTAACTTGAGATTTACCCTTGAATTTCATCATATCTCTGCACCAACGTACTCACTGGAGTTGCTGTCGCCACCATCAGTATTCGTTTTCTCCTGCTGTTTTCTACAATCTCTGTCTCAACCAACCAATCGTGAGTTGCCTTCCATCCCCAACCACCATAAATCCCCTTCTAAAACTAGTGTGATTACCCAACCACCATAGATCCCCTTCTGAAACTATTGTACTTGCTCATTGCTCTTCGATTCGCCGCTATGGACCTCGATGCCAATTCAATTTTTTTTATTCTAATTCTTTATTCGTAAATTTCGTAACTTACAATTAAATTATTAGTTCTTAATTTTGAAAATTTTGGGTTCTATTGAATCAATTAGGTTTTTTTAACAAACACAATATGTTGTATGATTATTTCATTGCGTTGATGATGTTTGAAAATTTGGGTGATGCAGTTGGAAGGTCAAGGTCTTTATTTTGTTAACAAACACAATAATGCATGTTATATATACATTGAGAGTTGGAAGGTCAAGGTCTTTATTTTGTTTGATCCTTTTCCATATTTCCTCTGCAGTTAAAGTAAATCCGGATGCATCCCCCCGTCTGCCATATGTACATTGGAAATACTTGTGCCTAAGTTCAGCAACCTTCAAGGTATATATAGATCTATCAGTAATATTAATTGCAATTAATCTAATCTATAAGAGTAGTGCTACGGCATCTTATATTTACCTCTTTCTTGAATTGATGTCCTTCTTTCGTACTAGACAGGGCTTCAACTTCAACCTTCACGTACAGATATGAGTTACAAATGAAAAACAATACCAAATAACTTTATTAGTATATATATCATTAGATAGATAGATATTTCTTTTCTTGCATTGAAAAATGCACTGAGAGGGGCGTCCGCGTATTGACGTGGTTTGGGAACTGCTTTCCATATCTGTCAAGTAGAAACACACACATAAGGCCGGCGGCCTTGTTAGAGTGACTTGATTAAGTATTAAATAATGTCAATCTAATTACCATACAAAATAACATCTAAATATATATAACTCAATAGGCCTCGACTTCTAAAAACAGATGAAAATAAAATTAACAAGTAATTAAAAGGTAAAATATGAAGTTCCAATTTACCATATGGATATCATCTCTGAGGATGTTCTCCAAAATATGAAGTGGGGTCTGCGCACGCGCGAATGATCAATTTAAGAAAAAAAAAAACAAACAGGCAAAATGCTCATATATATATATATATATATATACCTCTGTCTTGTCACGTATTACAAAGAGGAGTGTAGTTTTACAGCTTTTACGATGACTAAACAACTGCATCATTAACGCAATGAAATAATCATACATGATGAATATGACTAAACAGCTATTACAGATTAATAATCATTCCCTTTTTAATTTCTAAGAAACAATGGATGATGAATAGATTTGGGTATGAGAAATTAAAGTTGATTTTTGTCTTCTCCAAAATTTTTGATTCAATTTTTTCAATCACTGATGCTTGAAAACGTATGAATTGTAAATTTGGTCAAATATTAATGTTTTGGCGTTTCTTGCACAGAGGATGTATTGAAATTATATATTACATCAAAGGATATTAAAGTAATTTTACATTTTTATTTACAAATTATATTATTTACCAAACAAATCACTTTTAATAATTTTAATCTTATTATATACTATCAAACAACATCATCAATTCATATTACTTACTTATCTCCATATAAATAATATCTACCTAATATATATCCTTTATCTCATCTCACCTATCAAGTTAATTCTTTTTAAAAAGGGAAAATTAATTCAATAAGAATTGAACACCTAAGATAATAAAAATAAGCACAATGACATTATAAAAATAAGCACATTGACACTTTACAGAGTGCATATTAGTTGAAACTTAGAAGTACAAATGATGAGCTTAAATTCGGTGCATCCAGATAGATGCGTTCTCCTATATTTGTATTAATTTTACTCAATAATGCGTGTAATGAATATGATATACTCCATATATATATATTCTTTTTATTAATAAATGTGTATGTTTTAAAAGGCAAATACTAATGTACATCAATTTTTAAGATACACCAATGACCAAATTCAATAATTGGGTTGACCCAAGTCCTATAACCCGACATATTTAAATCAAATCTAACCCTAATTTATTTGGGTTCTAGATTTGTTCTGTCTTTCCTCTCTCATTTCTCCATTTCTCTCTCCTTGTTGTTTCTTATTATCTACTCCTTAGAATTTCTTAATTCTAAATCTAATCTTTTCCATTGCTCTCAAATTGGTAAATAATTGAATTGATGCGATGGAGATGAAGGTGGTTGAAGGACAACGGAGCTCACTTTATGCGAGAAGGGACTGCCGTCGAGCAACATTCAATTGAGGTAGATATACTCCCTCCGTCCCGGCGTAAAAGGGTCATTTGTTTTTTTGCACGTAGATTAAGGAGTATTATTATTTAATGTGTAGTGGATAGTTGTATTAGTGGGAGTGTGGGTCCCATATTTTAATTGTATTAGAGGGGGTATGTGGGTCTCATGTGTGTAAAAAAGGAAAGGGGACTCTTTGGGTGGGACGACCAAAATTGAAAAATGACCCTCTTACCCTGGGACGGAGGGAGTAATTTCTTTGTCTGATAGATGAGAAGAAGCGGCGGAACGGCTTCTAAAATCGATTACACATCCATTTCTAAAATCAATTGAAAGAGGGAAAAAGACGGAGATGAGGAGTTCGCAGTTATAACAGATTAATTTTTGTTGTTGGAGAAATTTGTTAATCTTTCGAACTGATTACGCATTCCGTGATTTTTTTTGTTATTGTTAAGAAAATTTAAAGGCTGTTGAAGAATGAGAGAAGGAGAATATGGTTGAAGGAGGAAAAGAGCAAGTTGAATTCCCTGTTACACATCCCATGTTTCATTGGTGTTTCTTTATATAAAAAAATTATACCCTACAAATGACTATTAAACCCTTGGGGCAAGTATTGAATTTTGGCATTTGATTATGACACGTGACAAGTATTTAATTTATGTAATAGGAGATGAAACACCATTGTGTAATAGGTGATCTCATTTGGGAAACGAGGTGGTGGTTACATCTGGAAAGAAGAAAAACAGAACTTACCTTTTGCAGAAAAGAATGACGGAAGAGTTTGAGCAGACGATGTAGAAAAGAATGACGGAAGAGTTTGAGCAGGCGATGGATGGATTTGAGCAGGATGGGTTCCACATCATTATTACAATAAATGTATATCTTTTAATACATTAATGTATATGTTATTTAAAATATTTGTATATCTTTTTATTCTTTAATGTATTTATTAATTTTAGATATAAATTCGTCAAATATTTTCGAATTTTTATTTGTATTAGTTTTAACTAACTAGTTTATGCATCAAATTATGAATCAGCATTATTAAAATAAATGTATATCTTTTTATTATTAGTGTATATGTTATTTAAAATAATTGTATTTCTTTTTATTCTTTAATGTACTTATTAATTTTAGATACAAATGCATCAAATATTTTCGAATTTTATTTGCATTAGTTTTAACTAACTAGTGTATACATCATATAAAATAGATGTATTATTTTAACTCTTGAGTGTATGATAATTTTAATAATTAACTGTATTAGTTATAATTCAATAATGTACTTATTTTTAATAAATTTATTATTTTTTAATAAGTTATCTTTAATAAATGTATTCCAGAATCAAGCAAAATAAAAAAGCATACCATTTGTTAAAACAAAATCTCAAATCAGAATAATTTCAATTAAAAACAAAATTTTAAACCAAAATCAATTCTACTTCAATTACATATTGATAAATGTAAATTTGCAAGAATAGATACACTCAAAATACATATAGATCTAAAAAATATATACACAAAATCTATAGATCTGAAGGTATATATAAGAATAGACACGTAGAGTCGAAGCATGAGCGGAGAGAAGAGTGGTTGTGTGAGCGCGACGATGGAATAGAGCGAGAGGCGGAAGACGACGGAGGCGGCACGGCAGAGTCGTGGGCGGTAGAAGACAGTGGAAGACGACGAAGAGTCGTGGGCGGTAGAAGACAGTGGAAGACGACGAAGCGGAGTGGCTCACCGAAGGAGGCAGCGGTGGAAGGAGGCGGTAGGAGGAGGATTGAGAGTGGCGGGAGGTGGAAGGAGGCGGTAGGTGGAGGATTTACGGGATGGGAGTAAAATGATCCAATTTGAGTTATTTGGGCTTTATATACCTGATCCATTTATGAATATGGATCATGTTACCAGTGTACACCAATTGTACAATAGATCAACTCGTTTTAAAATTAGTTGCGCGAAAGATGCAGGCATGTATGAGAATTTGCCATTAGACATGCACCCTGGTTCGAAACCGCCGGTTCCAATTCCAAGGTAGGAGGAACCGAAACCGAACCGGGGTATGAAGGTTTCGATTTCGGAACAGGCGGTTCCGATTTCAGTTTTAATTTTTTTTTAAGTTTTAGCATAAAAAGTAAATAAAAAAATAAAAAAATTGAAAAAACCGGCGATTCGAACCGGAACCGCCGGTTCGAACCAAACCGCTAATTTTTTCCCCAATGAATGAGGAACCGAAAACAAACCTTCCTTTACCGGTTCCGATTTATTTTTTGCCGGTTCCGGAACCGGGAACCGGAAACCGATTCGAACCGCCGATTCCGATTTTTTGGTACATTTCTATTTGCCATTTTGCCTTAAACATAAAGTGAAAGAAAAATCAAAACATAAAATATAATATAAAAAATATCAGTCCAATACTTTAAACAACATCTCTTGCTTTATGCGACACTTGAATGCAGTGTAAAATTTGAGTCGACTCTTCAAAATGGGTTGATGGGTCATTTCCCCATCTTTAGGGTAACTTGGAATATCTTTTGATTGGTCAAGTGGGAAGGTTTGCATATGGGCTCACACTGCCTATACAGCTACTTTGGCTTGTATTGACATTAGCAAAAAAAAAAAAAAGAGTGGCAAAAGCATTAAATCCAGGACAGCAGTTATTGTAATAAAAAAAAACAGAAGCTAACTTAACTGATACAATTGAAGTGAGTTCAACAGAAAAGACTATATTGCCTTCTCACAATCACACTCCTCCACACAACATTTCTTCCTCAATAGAAAAATCCAATATCCCGATAACAAGAAATCAAAATCCAGCTCAAAATTATAACTAAATGCATAACAACCACATTCTTCAATTATAATTGTTTCCATGTTTTAATACCTGTAGTGAAGAGGCTTGTAAGGACCCTCGACCGCCACGCTGATGTAGTCGGCCTGTTCCTTCGACAACTTAGTCAGCTTGGCTCCAAGCTTTCCGAGATGAAGAGCAGCAACCTTCTCGTCGAGGTGCTTGGGCAACACGTACACCTCCTTCGCGTACTTCCCGGTGCTCCTCTCCTTCCACAGCTCGAGTTGGGCGATAACCTGGTTGGTGAAAGAGCAAGACATCACGAAGCTAGGGTGCCCCGTGGCGCATCCCAAGTTCATGAGACGACCCTCGGCCAATATGATGATTCCAGTCTTGGTCTCCGGGAAGACCCACCTGTCAGTTTGGGGCTTGATGGTGGTTCTCACCACACCAGGGTAGTTCTCGAGACCCTGCATGTCGATCTCATTGTCAAAGTGACCGATGTTGCAGACAATGGCGTTGTTCTTCATCTTTCGCATGTGGTCGACCATGATGATGTCCTTGTTGCCGGTGGTGGTGACGAAGATGTCAGCTTTGGAGACCACATCCTCTAGGGTGAGAACTTGGAAGCCTTCCATGAGGGCTTGAAGGGCACAGATCGGATCGATTTCAGTGACGATCACACGAGCACCAGCTTGTTTCAGAGCGGCAGCGCAGCCCTTTCCGACATCTCCGTAACCACATACAACACCAACCTTTCCGGCGATCATCACATCAGTGGCTCTCATGAGTCCATCAGGCAGTGAATGGCGACATCCATACAAGTTATCAAACTGAATAAATCACAAATTGACAACATGATCCGAGTTAAACGAGGAAAAACAGAGGAATTTTGAAATGTATCAAGTGAATAAGATCCAATAACCCCGACATTCTTGCTTTTAATGTCTAATAACTAATCTCGATCCTATAATTAGAAACTAAATCATTATGATTAACAATCACTAAGGGTTATTCACGAATCAAAGTTCTTTAGAATTTAAGTTGAACAGAGGAATCCTTATCCAAGCACATATCAGATCCAAACACCAACTAAGATTTATATAAACTCAAATCTATAAAATCTGGAAAATTCAAGCTAGTTCAACACACAATTTATGATTAGCAACAATACATCTGCATTTATAGATCAGATCTACAAAATTGCACTTCAAAACACGAAGTATTACCTTGCTCTTGGTGACGGAGTCGTTGACATTGATAGCAGGGAAAAGCAGAGAGCCATTAGCCTGCATCTGATACAATCTCTTGACACCAGTGGTGGTCTCCTCCGAAACACCAACCAATCTCTCCTTCATCTTAGTGTACCTCTTCGGATCGGTCTTCAATCCATCTCTGATCAACGTCAGAACAAGCTGAAACTCCGCATTATCAGTCGAACTCGGGTCAGGCAACTTTCCAGACTTCTCAAATTCCTCTTCAGCCTTCACACCCTCGTGAATCAACAGCGTAGCATCACCACCATCGTCCACGATCAAATCGGGCCCACCATCAGGCCCCCAATCGAGAGCCCGCTCGGTGCACCACCAATACTCCTGCAGAGTCTCTCCCTTCCACGCGAACACAGCAGCACTGTCGCGGGCAATGGCGGCGGCGGCGTGGTCCTGAGTGGAGAAGATGTTGCAGGAGCACCATCTGACCTCGGCGCCGAGAGCGGTGAGGGTTTCGATCAACACGGCGGTTTGGATAGTCATGTGAAGACTTCCGGTGATCCTGGCACCCTTGAAGGGCTGTGAGGGCCCGAACTCGGCCCGGCAGGACATCAATCCAGGCATTTCGACCTCCGCGAGTTCAATTTCGAGACGGCCGAAATCAGCCTGGGACATATCCTTGACCTTGTACTCACGGCCGGAGGTGGTTTTATCCACTAGAAGAGCCATGGCTGCTGCGAATCGGGTCGGATAGATCCGGATCTGGGAATTGGGTTTTGCTCTGTTCTTCCTTTGGAGGTTTATGGAAGAAGAGAGTGCAGTAGTGGTGGGAGTAGGTGAGAAAATCGAGCGCACTTAAAGAGTGACGGTCGGTTGAGATCTAAGGTTTGGATTTCAAGTTATGTAATGGACGGCTGTGATGCGTTCGATTTGGTGGATCTGTATTGGGTGGGGACAGATTGGTAATTTCAGTAGTAGGGCCCACGTACCGACGCTGATTTGATCAGGAAATATGTGAAGCTCGTGGATGTCAGGATGTGGTTAATAGAGCTCAATTTAAACAAATAAATTAATAATTACTAGTTTTTTTTTTCTTTACAAAAAAAATTCCGGTAATTATTGATGTAAGCAATTAAAATTCACGGTCCAATCAAATGGCGACACGTGGATTTTATTGATTAAATATCAATTTTAATTTATTATATTTTATTTGGGGATTTAATAAATTAATTCCTAAAATAGATTAATAAATAATTGATAATTAATTTAATACCCAACAAATTAAGTAGGGTTTAAATTAAGTAAAGCTTGACCCCTAAGTTAAGTAAAGCATGGAAGGTTCCAGAATTAGGTCAAATTAAGCAATGGCCAATCAAGCTGTGATATAGTTGGAACGGCCCAAGCCCGCATAACCAGGCCAAATCTGTCATGGACCAATCAGATTGCAAGTTATTTATGGGGCATGCTCATTCCTTCACCTATATAAGGAGTCCTCCTTCATTCACTACAGACACACTCAAATACTTGAAGACATAAACGCTCTGAAGAGATCAAGAACACGAGCAGCGCTCCCTTGAGATCTTCAAGCATCTTCAAGTCAAGAACGGCAAACGATTCGGGATTAAGGTGCGGAGCCCCCCAAATCAAGCGTTCTTCATAAACTGAGTTCTTCGGTGTTCTTCGCGCCAAGAACAGCATACGACCCGGGATTAAGGTGCTAAGCCCCCCAGATCGAGTGTTCTTTGGATCAAGTACGTTTAATCCAAACAAAGGCTTGACGCCTCTGGATTAACGTTATAAAATCCAAATCCGAGTTCGGACAAGCTTCAACTGAAGATCCAACTCAAAACACACAGTCAACGCGGTCAAAGTCAAAGTCAAAGTCAAAGTCAAAGTCAAAGTCCAAATTGATTCGAGAGAAGAATCAGAGGATAGATAGAGATTGTTTCCTTAATCATCAAGTTCAATCCATCTGGATTATCATTGTAATTCTTTTGTGTTTATTTTATTATAAATACAAAAATTTGTTATTACAAATTTTGGCACGCCCAGTGGGACAGTCTCTACCTCTCATCTCTTCTCTCTACAAGCTCGAAGTACGATATGACTCCTGTCAGGATTACTGCAGGTAGGACTGCTGCTTCTAAGCTCTCAGAGGCATTAACTGAATATGTTGCTGTTGTTACAAGGAGCATGTCAGAAAAAGCTCGTTCGGAAGCCTCATCTGGATCCAACTCTTCGGTTGAGGAGGCTTCGAGAAAACAACTACTTATGAAAGATGATAGTGATGAAGATTCTGCATCTTCAAACTCTTCATCTGACTCTGTTGCAGCTCCAGTGATGATGGCAGGTGCCACGACTGTTGAGGAACAATTAGCAAACATGATGAAAGCTATCGAGGGGCTCACGAAACACATAGAGGCTCAAGACACAAAGATCTCCCAATTGATGAAAAGAGACATCGCGGAGACTAGCCGTGCAAACGAAAAAGGAGTCATGGACGATAGTGAAGTTGAAGAGGTCACAAGGCGCCAGGCTATTGAAAAGGAGCAAACTCAAGGAACGTTGCCACTTTCAGCTGATGGAATGCTCCAAGTAGATCAACTCAAGGATATTATACTTGGAACAATAAAAGAAAGGTTTGAGGAAAATTCCAAGCCTACTGTTACTTATGTCAAGCCATACACAAAAAGAGTGGACAACTTGAAGTTGCCAGCTGGCTACCAGCCTCCCAAATTCCAACAGTTTGATGGCAAGGGAAACCCGAGGCAGCATATAGCACACTTTATTGAGACCTGCCATGACGCTGGTACTTATGGAGATCATATGATAAGGCATTTCGTTCGCTCTCTCAAAGGAAATGCATTTGATTGGTATATCGACTTGCAAGCTGAATCCATTGATAGTTGGGCACAAATGGAACATGAGTTCCTTAATCGTTTCTACAGCACGAGGAGAACTGTTAGCATGACTGAGTTGACTAATACTCGTCAATTGAAGGAAGAACCTGTGATTGATTATATCAATCGATGGAGAAATTTGAGTTTAAATTGCAAGGACCGATTATCCGGAGAGTCTGCTATTGAGATGTGTATCCAAGGGATGGAATGGAATCTCCTTTATATACTCAAAGGAATTCAACCTAAGACTTTCGAAGAATTGGCTACTAGGGCCCATGACATGGAATTAAGTATGGCTGCTAGTGGAATCAAACATTCACCGATGTCGGACTCCTACAAGTCTAAAGATAAACAAGATTTCAAAAGGGGGGGCAAGTCCTATGTTAAAAATTCCAACAAAGAATCAATGGCCACAAATATTATGACGGTCAAGGTTCGAAAGAATGAAAATGATAAGAAAGACAAAGGGAAGCAAGTTGCTCAAGAGTGGGGGCAAAGAAGGTTAACTCTGAAGGAGATGCAAGAAAAAGAGTATCCATTTCTGAACTCAGACCTTTCTGGCATATTTGATGATCTGATGAAAAATAAGCTCCTTGACCTTCCTGAGATGAAACGTCCAGAAGAGGCCGGCCGAACTAATGACCCAAAATACTGCAAGTATCATAGGTTGGTGAGTCATCCAATTCATGATTGTTTCGTTCTTAAGGAAAAGATCATGCAACTGGTTAAGGAAGGAAAAATCGTGTTAGAAGATGAGGCGGGTACAAACTTCACTTCTGTAGAAGAAAGTCATAATGGAGGCTCATGTCATGTCGTGAATGAGGACAATGAAAGCGAACAACTTGAAACTAAGGGTAAAGCTTACTCCATGAAGGTAACCTTCACGGATGAAGATATGTTGTTGGGTATGCAATCTCATAATCGACCTCTATTTGTGACTGGTTATACTAAAGGGATGCGAGTGAATCGTATACTTATTGATGGAGGTTCGGCAGTGAACATTTTATCCTTGAGAATGTTGAAGAAGATAGAAATACCACTGGATGAACTCAACCATAGCCGATTGATGATCCAAGGGTTCAACCATGAGGGACAAAGGACTCTCGGCACAATAGTTCTTGATTTGCTAATTGATGAGATGAAATCCACAGTCCTTTTCCATGTTATTGATGCAAAAACTTCCTACAACATGCTTTTGGGGCGTCCATGGCTACATGAGAATGGCGTGATTCCTTCTACATTGCACCAGTGCTTCAAATATAGTGAAGGTGACAACGTGAAAAGAGTATTCGGTGATGACAAGCCATTTACTGAAGCTGAAGCTTACTTTGCCGATGCTAAATATTTCTTCAAGAGTACAAAGGAAGTAAAACGTGAAGAAGCCCCGGTGCAAGATAATGGGGGCAATAAACAAATAAATGATGAGGAAGGTAGTACATCATCTGCCACTCTCAAGGAGAACAAAGGCAAAGGGCTTGAGATCTCGGAAGAGTTAACGTTGCCTTTAACAAAAATTGATGCTAGTAAACTTTCTTCTCCACCACTCAAAGGATTCACACGTCCTATTGAAGGACCAAAGACCGAACACGGTGAAGTGTTTGAAACTGAAATAACCAAGTCGTATAGTCCACAAGCTTATAAACTCCTTATCAAGACTGGTTATGAACCAAGGGAAAAAGCGATGGTGAGTAAGGTGTGTCAAGAAACTATCAACCCACCAGGCCAGGGGCTCAATGTTACTCAGAAAATGTTGAAAAATAGTGATCACACTATCAAGAAGGCTAAGCCAGGTTTGGGATATGTCCCTCAAAAGCCAGTCCGTATTGCAATTAGAAGAGCAAGTACAAATTATATCACCGAGGGAGAAGCTTTATCCACGGAGGATAGGTTTGATGCAAGTAGTAGGGAAGTCAAGAGAATATCTGTTTTTGAAAGGCTTGGGAGTGTCTTCGAAAGGCTTGGACCCTGTAAAGGGAAGTGTAGGAGGCAAAATCATGTCAAGTCCCTTAACCTCCGGAAACTCCGGAGTCAAAATCCATTTCGTATCAAGCGGCAAAATATCTTGACTGTCTCAAGTGGAAGAGTGTTGAAGGATAAAGTGCAAAGAATCATCTTTACTAAAGATGATAGTGATGATAAAGAAAGTGTAGCTTCTACCAATCATATTACTGCTGTGGAAGATTCTCAAATGGAGGAAGTAGATGCTGAAGATGCCCCTCCACAATTTGAAGAAGGAGTGAAAGCCACTGTTGATGAGTTGAAAGAAATTAACTTAGGTGATGAAAATGACCCACGTCCTACCTACATAAGTGCTCTGCTAGATGTTGAGGAAGAAACAAAGTATGTCAGCCTTTTGCGAGAATTCAGAGATGTCTTTGCATGGTCACATAAGGAAATGCCAGGCTTAGATCCGAAAATCGCAGTGCACCACTTGTCCATTAAAAAGGGAACTCGACCGGTTAAACAAATGCAGCGTCGATTTCGACCAGAGTTGATTCCTTTGATTGAGGACGAGATTAATAAGCTTCTTGAAACTGGCAAGATCCGAGAAGTTAAATATCCTACATGGATTTCCAATATCGTGCCGGTAAGAAAGAAAAATGGGCAACTCAGAGTATGTGTTGATTTTCGAGATTTAAATATGGCATGTCCGAAAGATGACTTTCCATTACCAATTACTGAACTCATGATTGATGCAACAACGGGGCATGAGGTTCTTTCATTTATGGATGGGTCATCTGGCTATAATCAAATTGGTTTGGCTCCTGAGGATCAAGAGAAGACAGCCTTTCGTACTCCGAAAGGGATATATTGCTATAATGTTATGCCATTTGGCTTAAAGAATGCTGGTGCCACTTATCAACGAGCCATGCAAAAGATATTTGATGACATGCTTCATAAGATTGTCGAATGCTATGTTGATGATATTGTGGTGAAATCAAAGGAAAAGAAAGATCATTTCTATGATCTAAGGCGAGTGTTTGAACGATTAAGAGAGCATCAACTCAAGATGAATCCGCTCAAGTGTGCATTTGGAGTTTCATCCGGGAAATTTCTTGGGTTTGTTGTTCGCCGTCGAGGGATTGAAATTGAGAAAGCAAAGATTGACGCAATCATGAAAATGCATGTGCCTCGGAACATACATGAACTCAAAAGTCTACAAGGAAAGTTGGCATACTTAAGGAGATTCATATCAAACTTAGCTGGCCGATGCCAACCATTTAGTCATCTCATGAAGAAAGACAGCATATTCGAATGGGATGAAGCTTGCAATAATGCTTTCAATAGCATTAAAGAATACTTGATGAAGGCACCAGTATTGAGTGCTCCAATACCGGGACGTCCATTAGTCCTTTATCTAGCTGCTCAAGAGCGTTCTGTGGGAGCTTTACTTGCACAAGAAAATGATGATGGTAAAGAAAGAGCTCTATATTATCTAAGTAGAACCATGACTCCAAACGAGTTGAAGTATTCACCCATTGAGAAGATCT
Organism: Pogostemon cablin; assembly: GCA_023678885.1. Classification (NCBI taxonomy): domain Eukaryota; kingdom Viridiplantae; phylum Streptophyta; class Magnoliopsida; order Lamiales; family Lamiaceae; genus Pogostemon; species Pogostemon cablin. The sequence goes on from CM042987.1 coordinate 3,758,290, forward strand.
GCTTATCCCTTATCTTCGTAATTCAGAAGTTGAAACATTATTTTCAAGCTCACACAGTTCGGCTAGTTTCGAAAGCCAACCCACTAAAATTTGTCATGTCAAAACCAGTACTCTCTGATCGGCTTGCAAGATGGTATCTCCAACTTCAACAGTTTGAGATCGTGTACGTCCCTCAAAAGGCCGTAAAAGGACAGGTGTTGGCAGATTTTCTAGCTGATCATCCAATGCCTGCTGAATGGGAACTATCTGATGAACTCCCTGATGAAGATGCTTTCACTGTGGACATAGTTTCTCCTTGGAAAATGTATTTCGATGGAGCATCTCATAGAGAGGGAGCTGGTGCGGGAGTCGTGTTTGTAACACCCAGTGGTGAAGTTCTACCTTTCTCATTTTCCTTAACAGAAAATTGCTCTAACAATGTGGCTGAGTATCAAGCACTCATACTTGGTTTGGAAATGGCCGTCGACATAAAGCAACTACACCTTAGAGTGTATGGTGATTCGCTATTGGTAATAAATCAACTCCTTGGAGTGTATGAAGTGAAGAAGCCTGAGTTGTTCCCCTATTACAAATATGCTCAAAAGCTTATGGGTTATCTCGGTGATGTTGATATTAAGCATCTGTCTAGAAGAGAGAATAAGCAAGCTGACGCCCTCGCTAAGTTAGCATCAACTATAGCTATGCCAGAAATGCAAATTCAAATACCGGTGTGTAGAAGTTGGGTTGTACCACCAATCTTTGAAGATGATGATTATGAAGAAGTTGAAAATCATGTGGTGGAGGTTTTCGAAATTGAAGAAGAAGATTGGCGCCAACCACTTGTGGATTATTTGAAATATGATAAGTTGCCTAACGATCCACGACAAAGGGTTGATATTCGGCGTCGGGCACCTCGGTTCATCTACTTCAAGGGTACACTTTATAGAAGATCATTCGATGAAATTTTCTTGAGATGCTTGGGTAAGGAAGAAACTATTCAAGCAATGGAGGAGGCTCACTCCGGAATTTGCGGTGCTCATCAATCCGGACCGAAGCTACATTTTAGAATTAAAAGGATGGGTTATTATTGGCCAACCATGGTGAAGGATTGCATGGATTACGCACAAAGATGTCAAGCTTGTCAGTTCCATGGAAATTTGATTCATCAACCTCCGGAGCCTTTACATCCGACAGTCGCTTCATGGCCTTTCGATGCTTGGGGTTTAGATGTGGTGGGGCCGCTTACAAAGTCATCTGGTGGTCATCTCTACATTCTTGCGGCAACCGATTACTTTTCAAAGTGGGCTGAAGCTGTGCCTCTGAGGGAAGTAAAGAAAGAAAATGTTGCTGATTTCATTCGGATCAATATCATTTATAGATATGGTGTCCCGCGCTACATCATCACTGATAATGGAAAGCAGTTCAGCAACAGTTGGATTGATAAGCTATGTGAGAAGTTTGATTTCAAACAAAAGAAATCTTCAATGTATAACGCAGCTGCTAATGGTCTTGCCGAAGCTTTCAATAAGACATTGTGTAGTTTGTTAAAGAAGGTGGTGTCCAAGTCGAAAAGAGATTGGCATGAAAGAATAAATGAAGCTTTATGGGCGTACCGTACCACCTATAGAACACCTACGCAAGCCACTCCGTATTCCTTGGTGTATGGTGTTGAGACTGTTGTGCCTCTTGAAAAGCAAATTCCTTCTTTGAGGATAGCCATACAAGAAGGCCTCACCGAGGAAGAAAATGCAAAGTTACGTCTTCAAGAGTTAGAAGCGTTAGATGAAAAGAGGTTGGAAGCACAACAAAGACTTGAGTGTTACCAATCTCGCCTTTCTAGAACATACAACAAGAAAGTGAGGGTACGTTCTTTTCAAGTTGGTGATTTGGTGCTTGCTGTGAGAAGACCTATAGTAGTCACCCATCGCGTTGGAAATAAGTTTCTACCCAAGTGGGATGGCCCTCATGTTGTGAAGGAAGCCTATACAAATGGCGCATACAAGTTGATCTCGGAGGATGGCGTGAACATTGGCCCTATAAATGGGAAGTTCTTGAAACGCTACTATGCGTAAAACAAATACATATATAACGCTCCTTGACGCACGAGCCTAAACTGCATGTTACTCCTGGTCCGCATGAGTATAAACTGTGTACGACAAACTCCTGGTCCACATGAGTGTAAACTGTGTACGACAAACTCCTGGTCCACATGAGTATAAACTGTGTACGACAAACTCCTGGTCCGCATGAGTATAAACTGTGCATGACACCCACCAAAGGTAATTATATGTGGTTAAACTATCAATTCACCCCACTCAGATATTTTAAGTGGTTAAAGCATTAAATATCTTACTTTGTCTAAAGTAGTTAAAGAATAGTCACTCCTGGCCCGCATGAGTATAAACTGTGTACGGCACCCCCCCATTCAAATCAAATCATGTCCCCTCGAACTACGTAATGACTTGATCCTCTGCGAAGAGGTACGTAGGCAGCTTAGCATTTTCCTAAGTTCAGTCATAATCCAAGCAATTCGAGTCGAGTTTGCGAGGCAAGCGATAAATTGAAGTGTGAACGAGTTAAGAAGAAAAAGGTTGACAAAGAGAAGATGTGGTTGAATGCAAAGACAGTGGTGAAGTGATAAAGGTGGTAAAGTGATGAGGGTGATCCATGTTGTCCCTTAAAGCTAGCAAAGAAAGAGGTTTAAGCTAATTTAAATTTATGGATTTAATTAATTAAAAGGTCCTAAATAAATTATGGGATCAATTAATTATTAAAAACCAAAATTATAAATTAAGCCCATGGAGAAGCCCAAGATGCTTAAGTGAGCCATTAAAATAATTCATGTGTGTTTAATTAATTTAAGCCCCAAATCATGAAAATTAAAATCAATATAAGCACTCTTGGCCCAAAATATGAAGCAGTAGGCGGCCCAAGTGAATAAGAAGGATCAGATGGCCCAAGTAGAAACTGAAAATAAAAAAATAAAAAATAAAAAAAATAAAGGGCCCAATTAATGTTGGAAGCACTTGAATGCAGTAAGCAAGCTGATTTGAGATTGGGTGAGTTTGAGCAAGTCAAAATTAACTTGATGGGGTCAAAATTGAAGTTATTTTTTTTTTCCTCTATGAAATTGCGTGGAATGGGTTTCTCCAGCAAAAGGGGATTAAGCTGCTCAACCAATTCCTCTCTCTTCGAAAAACAACAACCAGCCATCAGTACCCGTCAACACCACCGGGGATTCACCTCGCATCGCCGCCGGTCACGCACCCGGCCGCCTGAAGCTCGCTGTTGCCCTTCACATAAGAAAATCATAGCCAAACACAGTTGGATTCGCGACCCAAGGAGCGCTGCTCGCTGCCGAGGTACGTTTCCGCGCGCGCTACTTCCAGAGCTCGATCGACGTGCCGCCGCCAGGGTTCACGCCGGATTCTCGCTAGCGAGCAGCCGCCGCGAGCAGTCGTCGAGAGCAGCCATCAGCCGCCGCTCTCACACGCCATTCTGCTTCCCAGTCGCCAAGAGCATTACCGAATCCAGTCTGAATCACACTAAAGCGACGAGACCATCTTCCGGCTGGTCCGATCGAAAGCAGACAACAACCGCCCTCCCGCTCTTCAAATCAAAGCTGCCGGAGGTATGAGCTCGATAAGCAGTCACCATAGGTGGTCTGCCATCAATCGCCCTCCCGCTCTTCAAATCAATGCTGCCAGAGGCATGAGCTCGATAAGCAACTACCATGGGTAGTCCGCTCTCGTTGCATCAACACGTCGGAGGTGTGAGCCCAACAAGCAACCACCATGGGTGGTATACCGTTGACTGCTTTCCACCTCGCGGTATGAGCCCAACAAGCAACCACCATGGGTGATCCGCCGTCAACCGCTCCCTACCTCGACATCGTTGGTTCGACTGCCTGAGTATGTTAAAAAGCTTCTCTTTGGTCAGGTTTCTTCATATCGTCGCCAAAACGTCATCGGAGATGTGAGCCCAACAAGCAACCACCATGGGTGGTCTACCGTTGACTGCTTCCCATCTCACGGTGCGAGCCCGACAAGCAACCACCATGGGTGGTCCGCCGTCGATTGCTCTCCACCTCGACGATGTTGGTTTGACTTGAGCCATTGAAAGTCTTCTCTTTGGTCGGATTTCTGTCACCTCTTCGCCAAAGCATCGTCGGAGGTGTGAGCCCAACAAGCAACCACCATGGGTGGTATACCGTTGACTGCTTTCCACCTCGCGGTATGAGCCCAACAAGCAACCACCATGGGTGGTCCGCCGTTGACTACTCTCTATCCCAACGTCATCGGAGATGTGAGCCCAACAAGCAACCACCATGGGTGGTCCGCCGTTGACTACTCTCTATCCCAACATCATCGGAGGTGCGAGCCCAACAAGCAGCTACCATGGGTAGTCTACCATTGATTGCTCTCCACCTCACGGTGCGAGCCCGACAAGCAACCACCATGGGTGGTCCGCCGTCGACTACTCTTCACCTCGACGAGTTGAGTCTTGTGTGTTGGATAGCTTTGATAAAAAATTGAGTTCATGAAGTACCATTATATAGCAGTGGATTCATGGATAATTATGGAAATTACTTGTGGACTCATGGATAATTATGAAAATTATTCATGGATAATTATGGAAATTACTAGTGGACTCATGGATAATTATGGAGATTATTGTGAGGTGTGCAAGCTCTACAAAATTGTAGGAGATTCTTTACTACAAATAACTTTGATAATTTTGGGTAAGGTTCATGAAGCTTGGTGAACAAGAAATAAATCTTTTGCGATTCCTTCACAACAAGACATACTGTCCGTGAACAAATCGCAAGGGGGCATTTGTAAGCAATTAAAATTCACGGTCCAATCAAATGGCGACACGTGGATTTTATTGATTAAATATCAATTTTAATTTATTATATTTTATTTGGGGATTTAATAAATTAATTCCTAAAATAGATTAATAAATAATTGATAATTAATTTAATACCCAACAAATTAAGTAGGGTTTAAATTAAGTAAAGCTTGACCCCTAAGTTAAGTAAAGCATGAAAGGTTCCAGAATTAGGTCAAATTAAGCAATGGCCAATCAAGCTGTGATATAGTTGGAACGGCCCAAGCCCGCATAACCAGGCCAAATCTGTCATGGACCAATCAGATTGCAAGTTATTTATGGGGCATGCTCATTCCTTCACCTATATAAGGAGTCCTCCTTCATTCACTACAGACACACTCAAATACTTGAAGACATAAACGCTCTGAAGAGATCAAGAACACGAGCAGCGCTCCCTTGAGATCTTCAAGCATCTTCAAGTCAAGAACGGCAAACGATTCGGGATTAAGGTGCGGAGCCCCCCAAATCAAGCGTTCTTCATAAACTGAGTTCTTCGGTGTTCTTCGCGCCAAGAACAGCATACGACCCGGGATTAAGGTGCTAAGCCCCCCAGATCGAGTGTTCTTTGGATCAAGTACGTTTAATCCAAACAAAGGCTTGACGCCTCTGGATTAACGTTATAAAATCCAAATCCGAGTTCGGACAAGCTTCAACTGAAGATCCAACTCAAAACACACAGTCAACGCGGTCAAAGTCAAAGTCAAAGTCAAAGTCAAAGTCAAAGTCCAAATTGATTCGAGAGAAGAATCAGAGGATAGATAGAGATTGTTTCCTTAATCATCAAGTTCAATCCATCTGGATTATCATTGTAATTCTTTTGTGTTTATTTTATTATAAATACAAAAATTTGTTATTACAATTGAAAATTACAAAAAATAATTCTTCTTCGAACTGGATAAATGTTTAGTACATTTCATTCTTTTTTAGATGAGTTTGAATTTTTTTTTCTTCGTATTTTCAAGTTGATTCTCTATTTAAATTTCAAAATTGCTGAAAATATTGAAAGTTTGTTATCAGGATAAAAAGTCGTTGTTATTTTCTAATAATAATAATATTAATAAATATATATTAATGATGATTCTCTATTATTCTATTAAAAACTATGAAAAATGAAAAACTTAATTGTTGATTTTGGAAGATGTCATTGAATATATTTTTGGACAAAATCCCCCTTTTACCTTATTACGACTCTTTATTATGCACTCCCTTTGTCTAACTTAAGAGGACCACTTGGGTGATCCGTGGTCACCCATGACCCTCTCACATGAAGGGGTGGGGCCCACCCCCTGACATGGAGTGGGCCCCACCCCCTCATGTGAGAGGGTCATGGGTGACCACGGGTCACCCAAGAATTACCCCTAACTTAATAAAGACCATTGTTTTTTACAAATTTAATGGTAGGGAATAGTTGTATTAGTCTTGTAGGTGATCCCATAAAGATATTTTGATTGATTTGTGTGGGTCCATATATATATATATAATGCAACATCCAAATTAAAAATATGTAACATTAGGATATATTGTAAAATTGTATAATTACTTATGAGTGAGGCTCTTTGCCTCAGGGACACCGTGGCTCTTTGCAATTTAAATCTCTAGCAATATATAGATTTAAATAGAATATAGAGGGAGAGAATTGTGTTCACATAGGAGCACGACGTGTCCCGGGCGCGCAGAAGCGTTTGCCATTACTTGTTGCACAAATATTGATAAAAAGAAAAATTGTACTAGTCATGGTAAGGTGAGAAGAATATAGCATAGAGTTGCACTCGTAGTTGCAAATCAAACACGAATCGTTGAGTTTAAAGTAATGTGGAATTATGATTCAAAACATTAGTAATTTTTGTAAGACACCGTTGAAAATTGATTTTTTATATATAAAGTGAATGTTTAATGTGTATGTAATATGATTTAACCGAACTAATCGAACATAATGTGAAGATAGAACATGAAGGAAAAGAACATAAGAATTCCTATTGGGTGTGTTGGAGTAAAGTGGAGATGGACGTGTCTTACATTGGGAGAGAACCCCTGTTTATCCAAAGGAGAGTGTCATGAGTCTACTATTCTTATATTAAATGTTCTAGGATTTGTAGCTTGCAAATATTAAATGCTTTAGGCTTGAGAGATGGAAAAACATGAATTAGTGGGAGATGGAAAAACTTGATATAGGAGATGGGGAAGCTAATCTTCTTCAGGGATATCGATCTCGAAGACCTCAGCTTTGACAAGAAGGTCTCGGTCTCAGCAGACAGCTCAGCAGGAGATCTCGGCTTCAGCGAGCTGTAGGTCAGATTTAGAGGACTTTCAACCTTGTCACGTATGTTGTGTGGTGATTTAGGTAGTGAACATCTATCACAATCACTAAAATGTCAAATGCTCGAATTTGCATAAATTAGTAGATGTGTTAAACGGGCCGAACGAATTCAAATATTATATACACGAGCTCAACTTGATAAATTAATAAATTTATAATCGAGCTCAGACTCATTTTGAAAATGAGTGGATTAAGTTTGGTTTGTTTCGTTAATCAAACCTTATCGAACTTAAAAATAATTAATGGAGTACTCTATAATTTGCGACGTCGGTCCCTGATTCTGTGATTCAGTGATTCGGGGCCAGAGGGCAAATTGAGAATTTTATTTGGAATTTTCTTTTTAGGTATTTATTTTCATTAATTTAAAATTTCACCCACCCCAAATTCCCAATGTCTCCGCACGAGTTAATGACCGAAAATCTCATTCAAGAATCAAGTCAACAATAGAGTAGGAATCCCAATCAAAATTCCCAATTATCGTTTCTGAATGGACGGCGGAGCGACCGGAGGCACTGCGACGGGTGGCGGCGGAGGGGGGCCGGCGCCTTTCCTCATCAAGACTTATGAGATGGTGGATGATGCCTCGACGGACGCCATTGTATCATGGAGCGGGAGTAGGAAGAGCTTCGTGGTTTGGAATCCTCCGGAATTCGCCCGCATCCTCCTCCCTTCTTACTTCAAGCACAACAATTTCTCCAGCTTCATCCGCCAGCTCAACACCTACGTATGTTTCTCCCCCAATTGAATTCGTCATATTTCGGATTTTATTCGTTGATCGCACTGACGGTGGTAGATTGTTTAACTAGGGTGCATAACTGTTCAGGGGATGTTTATATTTGCGCTTCTTCCGGGTTGTAGATTTTGGGAATTGAATTAAGCAAGACGTGATTTCATAACTGTGTAGAGGTTTTATGTATTTAGAATGGTAAAACAACTTTATGGATTCAGTAGATCTCTATATTCTCATAAAGCATGATTTTCATCAATCTGAAGTGCTGCCATGTCTGAATTTTGCGAATCGATGAAAGTTTCCATCTCGTATTTTCTTTGGATACCTTCTTGCTGACTATCTTTATGCTTATCCTTATTGTACATGAAATGATCACATCTCATAATCTTCTGGCACTATCTGTTTGAAAGTTTTCATAGTTTGCAGCCAAGTTCAAATTCACGTTTGATATTTTGGGTATTTGATAAAAGTTCTCCTTCTCAGCCATGCAAAATGGACATGTTACAAGGTAGAATTTTTGGCTTCACTATGATAATAGGAAGAAACATATCTTTAGACCCATCAGAGACTGTAATGGATGCCTGGAAATCCAGTGTAACAATAAATATAGAAGTTTAGGATGGAGAATTGATTGACTTAAATATGTCCAAACTAATCTTTACAGAGGAAGAGTATTCTATTATGAGATGATTCTAGTGTGATTAACATAGGCAAAATATACTGACCATGGTACTTTGGTTCCATTTAGGTGAATTACATTCCCACATATCATCTCTCAAAATGCACTCCCCAGTATTTGGAAGTCTTCTAGTCTCTAAAACAGTTCAGATATTCTGATTATCCTGGGGCTTATTGCTTTGTACCTGCCTGGACGCTGTATATTTGGTGAATTCATTAATTCTTAAACTTAGTTTGATTGTCTATGTTTCAGAAGGAGTAAGTAGAGTTTTCGTGAGTAGTTGTGCCTCTCCTCTTGCTATCTACTTTCCAAAATCAGTTCATGACAAAAAAGTTTTAAATTTGCATGGTTCATACTTCATAGTAAACTAACCTACAAATGTGCCAATCAAAAATCAACATTTTAGAGAAGAAAAAGTGAAGTGGATATATTGTGTGATACACGAATGTGTCACTAAATCTCTGTAGAAACTTACATTTATCAGATATTTGAATTATATCTTGGTAACCATGTTCCTAAACTGTTATGCATACTGTTGGTTTTAGGGATTTAGGAAGATTGATCCAGAAAGATGGGAATTTGCAAACGAAGACTTTGTGAAAGATCAAAAACATCTTCTTAAGAATATCCATCGAAGAAAGCCTATTCATAGCCACAGTCAGCCCCAAGGTTCAATTGATCCTGAAAGAACAGCATTTGAGGAAGAAATTGATAAGCTGACTCGTGAGAAGGCTGCACTTGAAGGAAATTTGTTGGGCTTCAAGGAGCAGCATTCTGCAGCTGAGGACCAGTTGGAAAATCTAACACAGCGTATAGGTAACATGGAACAGAGACAGGAGAAGTTACTCAGCTTCCTGGAGAATGCAATTCGAAATCCTGAGTTTATCGAACGTCTATCTCTGAAGCTTGAATCGATGGATTTATCCGCGTATAATAAGAAGAGGAGACTCCCCCAAGCAGATGATGATGTTCAGTCATTTCAGGAGGATGCTTTAGTGGACAATCAAAGCAGTTGTAGGCCCGAGTTTGACATTTGCGACCAAGACTTCTGCAACAAGCTCAGGCTCGAGCTGTCAACAGCTGTTTCTGATGTCAACTTGCTTCCTCATAGCATGCAGTGTTCGAACGAAGATGGGATGATGAGTCCTCAAGGGAGAGCAGAGGGATGGCCGAAAGATGTTCATATGAGAACTTCAGGTTTTTTATGCCCCTCTGATACGTTAGAGCTATCTGATACCGGTGCTTCTTTAAACCTGAAGATGGATTCTTCCTTGTCGTGTAAAGTGGGACCTGAAGGCCCGAGACTGCATTCTTTGCACCCTTCAGTTGACGAAGGCGACGGCCATATTTCCTGCCTCTTAAATCTCAGTCTTGCTTCTTCTCATTTGGAGCCCAACAAAAGTCAAAACTCCCTTGTGATGCCTCTATCAAGCCCGGAAATCTGTACCTCGTCCAGGGTGAACAACGATCACAATGAAGTTGGTCATCGAGCTCCCCCTGAAGAGAAAACACATCAAGATGAGGTTCAAATTCTATCTTCGTCACCTGACGTGGCGCCTCCAACAGAGCAGAAACAGGTGAACGATGTGTTCTGGGAGCAGTTTTTTACTGAAAGACCCGGTTGCTCTGATACTGAGGAGGCGAGCTCTAGTTACCGGGCGAACCCTTATGACTGCCACGACGAAAGGAAATCAGTCAAAGGAATAGCAAGAAGCACTAAAGGTATGGAACATCTTACACTCTAGAAACTTTGTTGCTTCTCACACTTGATTGCTATTCATGGAGAACGTGCAGTTTTCTTACATAACCATCATTATTTACTGATCTTGTAAGATAACTTTCCTGTAAACCAGTTATTAGATTGTGAATTGTTGGTAGCTTTAATCACAGATTTATGAGAGTGATTCGATTTAAATGCATTTTACGATGTGTGATGGATTCGAATTAATTGAGTTTTTCCCATTTGTTTTCTAAGAATTTATTTTCTTTTCTTATAAATTTAAGTGGATTAGGGTATCTTTCGCTATTGTGTTATAAATTTACAATTTATTTTCAGAATGATTTATCAGTAATATAATTTGAGAAAACACAAAAAACACCGAGTGCTAACTGCTAAAAGTGCTAACGACAGAACGTATTTTCTTTAAATAAAAAAATCAATATTTTTACTTGCAAAACAAGATTAATGTAAAAAAAAGGATAAAATGGTACAGCACATTAATACTACTACTATAAACCTTTAATATTATTTTAAATTCAAAAAGTCTTATGTTTACTCCAAACATTTTACACATATTTGATCTAGAGGGGTTTTCACAAAATTAAATGGGTTAATTTGGATCCGTACATCTAGATTACAAGAGGCTCTCTCAAAAAATAAAGAGATTTAAACAAAAAGATTTTTTTTTAAAAAATATTAAAATGGCTAAGATTTGAAATTTTGAATTATAATTGGTGATTAATAAATGAAAGCAATTATCAAAGTGGGCCATCCGTAACCAACCTAGCGGTCCATGGGAAATATACTTTTCGGGCCTTATAATTGGGCTTGACCTTATTTGTAAAGGCCCATCATTTTCATCTTTCAAATCACAAGCAAAATCTCGACATAGAGGAAACAGCAAGTGAGCAACAATGGCAGAATCACACACACCTAACGAAGCAATCTTTCGTCTCTTTGATGAGAACTCCACTTCCGGGTCGGGTTTTCTTGATTTCCCTGAAAAACCTCTCCCGCCTCCTCCGCCTTGTCTTGAAATTTTCGACTCAGAGGTGCTCTTTTCTATTGTCACATATTTTTACGGAAGATGTATGATTATTTGTTAAATTGCTAATTTTAGGTAAAAGGTAGATATTTTTGTGGAGTAAATTAGTGATTGGTGTTGAATGTGAAGCGCAGGTTTCAACGAGTTTGAGGAACAATGTGGAGCCTGTCAACATTGGTGGGATTACACTGCATAAGGTAAGTAAAAATTTCAATTTGATATTTGTAGATTAATCATAGGAGTAATAAACTGTAGAACTCTATGATTTGTAGTTAGTCGTGTGTGTTTTTGTGTGTGTGTGTGTGTGTTGCTGCTTATCTCAAGTAGAAGAAACAGATGTTTTATGATATTCTTTGAGTTTCTTTGTAAAATTGAGGATGCCCTCAGTTGGGTTTTTTAGGGTTATCTCTATATTATTAGCTTCAGTTGTGTAGCATTATATTATATGCATTAAAATGATTACATATCCTGCAGGGGAGGGTAAGCACTGAGGAGGTATTTGCATTGACCAATTCAGATTTGGTACCTGGTAAATATGAAGGTTTGTATTGTTATAAATTTGTTTGTGAATTTGTCTTGAGAACAATCAAACATTTCTTGGTAATTTGGATATCGTGTGGATGGATGCAGGAGGATTGAAACTATGGGAGGGGTCACTAGATCTAATTACAGCCCTTTGCTCAGAGATGCAAGATGCGAGGCTGTCATTGACCGGAAAACGAGTTCTTGAGGTGGGGAACTGACCTAAGGTGACACAACAATCTTTATTTTGCATTCATATGCCCTATTGAGGAGCTCAAGTATTATCATTCTGTTAATGATCGTTGCATTCGTTTTGATATGTTGAATATCATTCTTTTTTATAAATCTTTATTGGAGATAACTTAAGTAGAGATAGGAATATGCATATCTCCTGGAAGGCCTTTTAAATTGAATGGTGTCCAACAATCTAGTATTGTTCTACGCTACACCTCGATAGTCTTTTTAATTTACAGATGTTTCACACTGTTAGAGTTGCCTTTCATGTTGACTACTTTCATCTATCAGCTTGGATGTGGTCATGGACTTCCCGGAATCTTTGCTTGCTTAAAGGTAAAAAACTAAACTTCATTCATATAGTGCATTTATATTAATACCTTATGTTCATTGGTCTCGTTGCTTCAGGGTGCAGCAGCTGTGCATTTCCAGGACTTCAATGCTGAAGTCCTTCAGTGCCTCACCATTCCCAATGTTACTGCTAATATGCTAAAGAAGTTGCAGTATTTGGATCCAGCCTCAAGGCAGGGCTCCATTGACACCGAAACTCGATTCTTTTCTGGTGATTGGGGTGAAGTGCATAATGTCCTGGATCAGACATCTGCTTATGATGTCATTCTCATGGCAGAGACGGTTTACTCAATTTCTGCATTACCTAATCTGTACAAACTTATAAAGAAGGTTTTGTCTCATTTTCCTTGTTTCCTATTATTATTATTCTTTGTTTCCGAGTATGTTTCAATTCATGCTCCTTGTGATCAGTGCCTGAGCAAACCCCATGGAGTTGTATACATGGCAGCAAAGAAGTATTACTTTGGGGTGGGTGGAGGATCAAGACGGTTTCTATCTTTGGTCGAAAAAGATGGTGAGCTTTAAGCTTTTATTTAACAGCACTCTTTGTTGATTTCTCAGCATTAACAAGTAAATATTGATTATATTTAGTTGACAACCAAACATAGTTGTTAAAGGCGCAAAAAGGCGCAAAGGCCTTGTTGGAGCCTGAGGCGCAAGGCGCGCCTGAGGTACAAGATACTTTAGAACATATATACATTAATATATCCAACTCAACACATAATTTTCCAACTAAATAAAGGTAAAAAAAAAATGTCAAATAATAATACATAATAACTCATAAATAACATAATCACAAATTAAAAACCCATGTACAATGTCATAATGAACTTCACAATTCAAGTACTCAACACAAATAGACAATCACAAAAAGCAAATAAGCAGAATCCTTAAATTTTAAGAAAATATCAAATGCCAGAGACTCAAATGATTACCAATGAGATAAAAATCATAATTATCATTTTCTATGGTCCTCCTTATAATCTTCATTCTCTTCTTCACCATCAAATTGATCATTGTATTCATTAAATTCATACTCTTAAAAAAAAAAAAATTCCAAAATTAGGAAATGTAAGGCGGCGCGCCTTTTTCATCAAAAAAGGCGCACAAAGGCAAGGGTTTTTTGAACATCAACCGAAACCCCAAAAAACCAAGAAACTCAGGCGATCAGGGCTGCGCCTTGCCTTTAACAACTATGCAACCAAAACAGTTATACATTTAGTACTTGAAAACATTATATCCGTCTTCAGTTCACTTTCTGCTTTCTGTCTACTATCTTGTTTTGTTCATTTTTCACCTTCTTTCCGTATTCTTTTGCAACAGAAGAGCAAGGATCACATTTATACCGGAAATTGTTTGTAATATGAGAATAGCAATCAATATCAGTTGGGATGACATTCTTTTTTGCAACTTTTATGATTATATCACATGGAATCTCACATTCTCAATGTAGAAAAGAAACGGAAACAGGTAATATTACTTCTAATATTATACACAGTCCACTAATACGAACCTTTTCAGGTGTTTTTGCGTCTTCTCTGGTTGCGGAGGTTGCAGATGGTTCATCGAATGTTAGAGAGGTATGGAAGCTTCATTTCAAATGATTTTCCAGTACCGAGCAGCATTAGGCTTCAAGCTTCACGTATCATATCCCGATCAGCATCTGCCTATTTAATTTTTTTCGTTCGTATTAAGCCATCATCTGAATTCACACTCCTCCGATACTCTTCTAATTATATTGATCCAAATCCAGGTTTGTAACCAATGGATCTTTTATTGTCAATATATGTCAGTTTTAAGCATTGAGTTTTTTGTGTTTCTTATGCAAGTCATTGAGATATCTGTTTTGAAAATCGGTTGAAACATTATGTCTGATTCGATCACCAGCCCAATTATACCAAACATTGATGAGAGTTTCTGTCTTGGATGCAAGTTCTGTAAATTTGAGCATTAACGTAGGAAAGGTATTGAAAGGAGTAGATGAAACTCCATTGATCAATCATTTGAAATTACAGAACAAGAAACATAGAAAGACACACAGTGAAATCATTCATTAGTCATTACTGATCACCTCTACACTTATAATATCTGGAGCAACCCCTGTGGTAAGGGTTGGAAGGTGCAGGAATACAGCCACCGCCACTGGAGTAGGGCTCTCCCGGTGCTCCACCATTGCAGACGGGCTCGTCCCGTTTGAGGGCCCCTGGTGAGATGTACTTTTTCTGTTCAAGAAACCTCCTGCTGATCTCTGATTCCATCAGCATCTCCAAATCGTGGTTGCATTCTGCGATCGAGCCCGTGCATGAAGATGGGGGCGTCGCGGTGGCGTTGAAGACGGCGGCGGAGTTGATGAGAGGTGTGAGGGTGAGGATTAAGAAGAAGACGCGGAGGAGATGTGGCTCCATTTTCTTCTTTCTTTAGAGCTTTGGAAGCATTGTTGATTATGAGTAATGTTTATAAAGTTTAAGGAAAGTGGAAGCCCACTATGAGTATGCACACTTCACCTAACATATTGTGAATCCGGCACTAATCAAGTCATAAATAGGTGCTGCATTTTTTAGTTATACAAAAAGACAATTTTATCAAGTATTCTTAACCTTTATTTTAGGAAAAAAAAAAGAAAAAAAAAACTTAAATAAAGCACAAGTACTCTGTATATGGTATCTATATTTTGAGTTTTGACTTAAAAATAGAATAGTGTTGAATTTGAAAGTAAATGTCAAAATTGAGTTACTATAGGGTGTGCCAAATTTTAAAAATAGAGATAACGATTAGGGTGTAATCATTTTGCGTTTTTTAAATAGTTATTTTTTTTATAAATTATATTATCAATTTTCATTAAAAATGTTACTCCTTCCGTCCCATTTCAATCTTTACGTTTCTATTTTGCGCGTCTCATTTCAATGTTTACGTTTTCCTTTTTAGAATATGAGACCCACCTAAAACAATTAATATATCATCCAACACTAATACACCTACCCACTTTATATTAAATATTATATATTTTCACCCACTATCTATTAAAATATTATACTCCTTCATCAACGTGCAAAAAGCAAACGTAAAGATTGAAATGGGACGGAGGGAGTATTAATTTTGTTTTCATAATACGAATTGTTCGTAAAATAATCTAATACACCACTCTCATTTTTTAATCAAAATATTATTTTTAATTAAAATATTATCATTTTTTTATTCATTTAAAAGAATTTTTTTTTTAAATTTTTTGGACACAAGTGTTTGGCTAGTTAAAAACTTTTAAAAGTTAGATGTGGCTTGTGAGAATGGTGCTTATTTTCAAAAAGTGATTATGAGCTCACTTTTTTACCCCTACATATATTGATAAAAAAGAAAAAGAAAATGGTGCGTTGGCGTGTGTATTACATGAAATGACGAAAAATGAGTGGTTTATTTCTACTAACCAATTAATTATTTTTCTTATTTTCTTATCTTTTTAGTATTTATTGTATATTATTTCAAATTTCTAATTATCATGATGTATTTATTTCAAACCAAATAACTTTCTATTAAGTATTTTTATATGATAATAACATCCATATTGATTACTACTCCATATTTTATTTTAAAACAATAAATATACTCCCTCCGTCCCACGTATTTTTACCCACTTTCCATTTTGGGGTGTCCCACGTATTTTTACCCATTCCATTTTTGGCAAAAATACATAATATTTTATTACCTACTTTTTACAATCCCAACAACTTTAATTATTTTTTTACACTTTATTCATCATTCCCAATAACTTTATTCACTTTTTCTTTTTAAATTACTAATTTATCCCTACTTTCTCTTACATTATATATTAAAAAAATAAAACGTCTTAATCTCCGTGCCCGTACAAAAGGGTAAAAATACCCGGGACGGAGGGAGTATTATATATTTAAATACTTATAACAACAAAAGTACATTAAAGAAATATTTATATTATAATATTTTAGATAATAAAAAATATAAAGTATATCGTGATTTTTAAATTAAAATGACTTTCGTGCAGTTGATTGGTGTGATATTTTTTTATTTAATAATAATAAATGAGAGAATAAAAAATGGTAAGAGTATACATATACCGTGCACCAGATGGCATTATAAATGTATAAAATTTTATTTAATAGTATATATATTTTTTAATAATGGTATATTTTTTTATATTAATTTTTTTAATAAAAAAATTAATAAAACATTCGTTAACAAAATATATACGTAGTAAATTTTTATTGATTAATATATATTATATATTTGTCCGATACAAATTTACGCTATTATTTGCCAAATGGAAATTATGAAAATAAAATTGGGAGTGACAACATAATCCAAACCCACGCAGCGACAGTTCTCCTCAGTTTGAAGATTCCCGCACAACCGCCAAGGCACGGCGAAGAATCAACGGCAGATAAGGTTTTCAATACTCGCACTAATTCCTTGAACTTTACATATCAGTTTTTTAGTGATTGCGTTTGCAGATTTTTTGTAGAATAGGTTTCTGGTGATTGATAGGCGATCTTAATGGTATTTTACGACTGCGACTGATTTGCTTTGAACTTCAGATTCTTTGTGATTTTTGATCGTTGTATTTTTAATACAGTATTTTTTTTTTAAATTTTCTGTTTGCTTTTGAACAAAATCATTCAACTTGTTATCTTTTTCTAACTTGAATGGTGTCGTATGAAAAACTTTTTTTTTTTTTTTGATTGACAATTATGCTGCTTATTAGAATATCAATCAGGAAAACAACTCACAAGATGTGGGTTCTAATGCAATTAAACAGTCTGAAAGCTTTTGCATATGTTCTTTATGTGAGCTAAGGTTATTTTATGACATCCTTTGCTAATATGTCATTTCATTGTTCATCAGGAGTTGTCCTCAGATAGATCATAGTTAAATTTTGAAGTCAACCTCAGCCTCCGCTGGTCTGTTCTTCATTACGTGATTATTGATGGGGAGTGTTGAGGGAGGCAAGCTTAGATTTTGCATTGATAGAGGGGGAACTTTTACAGATGTCTATGCTGAAATTCCTGGTAGATCTGAAGGCCGAGTAATGAAATTGCTTTCTGTTGATCCTGCAAATTATGATGATGCCCCAGTTGAAGGAATCAGGAGGATTCTGGAAGAATTCACTGGGGAAAAGATCCCCCGAAGTTCAAAAGTTCCGACTGATAAGATTGAATGGGTGAGGATGGGAACAACTGTGGCAACAAATGCTCTATTGGAGAGGAAAGGGGAAAAGATTGCACTTTGTGTTACTCAAGGCTTCAGGGATTTGCTGCAGATTGGTAACCAGGCACGACCGAGCATCTTTGACCTGACTGTATCAAAGCCATCAAATCTTTATGAGGAGGTTGTTGAAATTGATGAAAGAGTTGTGCTTGTTCCTGATGCGGAGGCAGTGAAATCAGATTCTTCTGCATCAATAGTTCAGGGTATTTCAGGTGAGCTTGTAAGAGTTGTGAAGCCCCTTAATCAGCAGGCTTTACAACCTTTGCTTAAAGGTTTATTGGATAAAGGTATTAACTGCTTAGCTGTAGTGTTGCTGCATTCTTATACTTACCCACAGCATGAAATATCAGTGGAAAAATTGGCAATGAGTTTGGGATTCAAACACGTCTCTATATCATCTGCACTGACTCCCATGGTTCGAGCTGTCCCTCGGGGTCTCACTGCTTGTGTGGATGCATACCTAACTCCTGTTATTAAACAGTATCTAAAAGGATTTATATCAAAGTTTGATGAGGGTTTGGGTAAATTAAATGTTCTATTTATGCAATCAGATGGGGGATTGGCACCAGAAAGTAGATTTTCCGGCCACAAAGCTGTTTTATCTGGCCCGGCTGGTGGAGTTGTTGGGTACTCACAGACACTTTTTCAGATTGAGACAGAGAAGCCTCTTATAGGTTTTGACATGGGTGGCACGTCTACGGATGTGAGTCGTTATGCTGGAAGTTACGAACACGTTATAGAAACCCAAATTTCTGGAGCAATAATTCAAGCACCTCAGCTTGAGATCAACACTGTTGCTGCTGGTGGTGGATCAAAGTTAAAGTTTCAGTTTGGAGCTTTCAAGGTGGGTCCAGAATCAGTTGGTGCTCATCCAGGGCCTGTTTGTTATCGTAAAGGAGGGGAGCTGTCAGTTACTGATGCTAATCTCATCCTGGGATACATCATTCCTGATTATTTCCCATCAATCTTTGGCCCAAATGAGGATCAGCCGTTAGATGTCAGTGCAACTAGAGATGAATTCGAGAAACTTGCAAAACAAATCAATGTTTACAGATTGAATCAGGATCCAGCAGCAAAGGATATGACAGTAGAGGAAATTGCTCAGGGATTTATTAATGTTGCAAATGAAACCATGTGTCGTCCAATTCGGCAATTGACTGAGATGAAGGGTCATGAAACAAAGAATCATGCTCTTGCTTGTTTTGGAGGTGCTGGACCACAACATGCCTGTGCTATTGCTAGATCGTTGGGCATGAAAGAAGTACTCATTCATAGGTTCTGTGGGATTTTAAGTGCATATGGGATGGGAATGGCAGATGTTGTGGAGGAAGAACAGGAACCATATTCTGCTGTTTATGGTCCAGAATCTGTGTTAGAGGTCTCAAATAGAGAAGCCACTCTGTTGAAGCGTGTAAAGAGGAAGCTGCAATTGCAAGGCTTTGAAGAGCAGAATGTTAGAACCGAAACATATTTAAATCTTAGATATGAAGGAACAGACACTGCAATTATGGTAAAGAGCCTTATAAATGAAGATGGATCTAGAGGAGATTATGCCATTGAATTTGTAAACTTATTTCAACAAGAATATGGATTTAAACTTCAAGGCAGGAATATCTTGATATGTGATGTGAGAGTTCGTGGTATTGGAGTTACTAACATACTCAAGCCTCGACCTCGAGACTCTGGTGTAGGAACTCCAAAAATTGAAAGCCGATACAGAGTTTATTTTGGAAATGGTTGGCATGATACCCCTCTATTCAAGCTAGAAGATTTGGCATCTGGCCATGTCATTCCTGGCCCTGCTGTAATCATGAATGGTAATAGTACTATTATAGTGGAACCAAGTTGTAAGGCTATTGTTACTAAATACGGAAATATCAAGATTGAGGTTGAGTCGGTCCATAGTGTTGTGGAAGTAGCAAAAGAAGTTGCAGATGTTGTGCAGCTCGCGATATTCAATCATAGATTTATGGGAATAGCCGAACAAATGGGACGTACCCTACAGCGAACTTCAATATCAACAAATGTTAAAGAAAGATTGGATTTCTCCTGTGCTCTTTTTGGTCCCGATGGTGGTCTAGTAGCAAATGCTCCTCATGTTCCTGTGCACTTAGGGGCTATGTCCAGCACAGTCAAGTGGCAAATGAACTATTGGGGTGAAAATTTAAATGAAGGAGATGTTCTGGTCACCAATCATCCTTGTGCTGGAGGAAGCCATCTCCCGGATATAACCGTTGTTACGCCTGTTTTTGACAATGGAAAAATTGTATTCTTTGTAGCGAGTAGGGGGCACCACGCAGAGATTGGTGGTATTACACCTGGAAGCATGCCTCCATTCTCGAAGTCAATATGGGAGGAAGGAGCTGCAATAAAAGCATTCAAGCTTGTGGAGAAGGGGAATTTTCAAGAAGAAGGGATCTCTCAGCTTCTCCTTTATCCATCTTCTGATGAATCAGTTCATAATATCCCTGGGACACGAAGGCTCCAAGACAATTTATCGGATCTCCATGCTCAAATAGCTGCGAATCAAAGAGGCATTTCCCTCATAAAGGAGCTGATCGAGCAATATGGTTTGGAGACTGTTCAGTCCTACATGAACCATGTTCAGGTTAATGCTGAGGGCGCAGTGAGAGAAATGCTCAAATCTGTTGCTGCTAAAGTTTCCTCCGACTCTTCTAATGTTGAAGGAGATCCCGTGATCATCGAAGAAGATTTCATGGATGATGGATCTATTATACATTTGAAACTCACTGTTGATCCAAAAAGAGGAGAAGCATTTTTTGATTTTTCAGGGACAAGTCCAGAAGTTTATGGGAATTGGAATGCTCCAGAAGCAGTAACAGCTGCTGCAGTGATCTACTGTCTACGTTGTTTGGTGGATGTCGATATCCCTCTCAATCAAGGATGCTTGGCCCCCGTGAAGATACACATTCCTCCGGGTTCTTTTCTCTCGCCAAGTGATAAGGCTGCTGTGGTTGGTGGCAACGTTCTAACGTCTCAGAGAATAACAGATGTTGTTCTCACTGCTTTTCAGGCTTGTGCCTGCTCTCAGGGCTGTATGAACAATCTAACCTTTGGTGACAACACTTTTGGCTACTACGAAACAATTGGGGGTGGAAGTGGTGCGGGCCCTACTTGGGACGGCACCAGTGGGGTTCAATGCCACATGACAAACACTCGTATGACGGATCCTGAGATTTTTGAGCAGAGATATCCGGTTATATTACATAGATTTGGATTAAGGAAGAATAGTGGAGGGAGTGGAGTTCATAGGGGAGGCGATGGGATCGTTAGAGAGATAGAATTCAGACGATCTGTTGTTGTTAGTGTTCTTTCAGAAAGGCGAGTGCATGCTCCGAGGGGACTAAATAGAGGAAAAGATGGGGCTAGAGGAGCAAATTACCTTATCACGAAAGACAAACGCAAGGTATACCTCGGAGGGAAAAACACAGTCGAGGTTCAAGCCGGCGAAATCCTTCAGATTTTGACTCCTGGTGGCGGGGGATGGGGTTCCCCATAGCCTTCAAAGGAAGCTGAATAATCTCCTGAACTGCCATTAGATATCCTGATCATTGTTCTCTGTTACTTATTAATAAAATTGTTGCCAATTTATTTGTGTAAGATTATCAGACATGTATATGTATGTGGATATTTTCACATGGATGAATAATGCATGGATGTTATCTTGTCTATTTTGCGGCAGATTTTGATGCACGAGTAACGAGTTTGTGTTTCTCTGTTTTTGAAATATTTTAAATTGAATTTTATTAAACAGAATTTAGGATTCGCAACTTCATTCTACTTGTTTGGCTGGTCGTTGTGGAATTATAGGTATCTTTGGTTTGAGCTGACTTTTCACCATGAGAATAGTAAAAAACTGATTTTGAATTTGAAAATATATTTGATTTGCAGCCTTTCCCAAATAATCACTTTTCCATGTTTTTAAACTTAATGACATTTGACTAAGTTTACAGTCACTTTCTGTTGTGAATGTGATGTTTTCATTTCTGTAAGCAAATCACAACTTGCTAATTCTGTAACCTGTAGCTTTCTGTAGGTCAATACCTGAAGAGGGTTCTATTTTGTCTAGATGCTGAAAATTTTAAGATTCAAGTATTGATGTTGATGAAAGTAATGGAACATCTGGATTCTCATGTAGCTGAATTCAGCCTCATCGTATCCATCACTGCATGTGTCCATGCCTCATCTATGCTATTGTATATCTTCGTGAGCATGAGTATGTGAGAAGAATATGGAGATCTAGCTAGCTTGTTGGAATTGATGGTTGTCATTTACTCATTTACAATGTTATATCAACTAGTCCGACAGCTACCAGGTATGAACCTTGCTTTCAAATTCTTTTACTCTAAATACGTCCTGGTATCATTCTTGATGACGGACTACAGTTATGAGCTTATGGATCCCCCCTTTAAACCACTTATCAGGATGTTGTATATGGTCTTCATTTTGTATCGGATCCTGCGGCCAGCCATGCGTAGTGCTTGGAACGCCATCATTTTAGTCTTTGACCTTGGGATAGGGATAGTTGCAGTGGCTTTCGTCTCAATACCGCTGAGATGCATATCAGTGGCTATTCTTGCAATTCTAGTTTGTGTACGCTGTGGATCAATTTTGATGATGTTCTTTGACTTTATTATGCTGCTGGATCCCTTAAATTTCCTCTCACATATATCATTCAAGTGGCTTGATGTTGAAATGGATCTTCGTCAGCTGGATCTTCCAATCACCATTCCAAACACATTCGACATGCTATGCTTCTTACTCTGTCATCACGCTGTCGACCTAACAACCCCTGAATCTGATGTCGTCGGGGAGTTGATCTCTTGGGTTTTTTTTAATGTTTTGCACCTCCGCCATATTCTTCATGTATTACTCCTACTATCATTATTCATTACTACACCACCAAATCTGATAGAAGTTTGGTGTCTTTGCAGCTGAGTTCATCTTCTTTACTATAAGCTACATCACAACTTGCTAATTGGCTCATTTGTAGTTTTCATCAAGTCAAAACTTGAAGAACCCGGTTGAGTATTGATCTTGATGAAATTAATGGGAGATCTGGCATCGTATGTAGCGAATTCAGCCTCATCTGGAATCTGATGTCGTAGGAAGAATAGTGGAGGGAGTGGAGTTCATAGGGGAGGCGATGAGATCGTTAGAGAGAGAGAATTCAGACAATCCGTTGGTGTCAGTGTTCTTTCAGAAAGGTGAGTGCATGCTCTAAGGGGACTAAAGGGAGGAAAAGACGGGGCTAGAGGAGCAAATTACCTTATCACAAAAGACAAATGCAAGGTATACCTTGGAGGGAAAAACGCAGTCTAGGTTCAAGCCGGCGAAATCCTTCAGATTTTAACTCCCGGTGGCGGGGGATGGGGCTCCCCATAGCCTTCAAAGGAAGCTGGAAAATACTCCAGAATTGCCATTGGACATTCTGATCTTCGCTCTCTGTTACTTATTAATAAATAGTTTGCATTTTATTTTATGTAAGTTTTTTTTTGACATATATGTATGTGGATATTTCACATGGATTAATAATTGATGGATGTTATCTTGTCTATGTGGTGGCTGTTTGAGTGGCAGATTTCGAAATATTTTCAATTTGAATTTTATAAAACAGGATTTAGGATTTGTATCTTGGTTTTACATGTTGGGCTGACCATTGTGGGATTATATCTTCTTGTAGAGTTTATGTTCACAGTATGTTTGATTCTGTTGCTGGCATTTGGATTCATTCAAGAGTCAAAATTGCAGACACAAATACACAATTGATGTCGGAATGATGAATGGCCTCTGCCAGTCGTTTCCACCTGGCGATGCCTTCATACTTTACTCCATCTTCATCATGTCTTGCACCGTAGCTGTACTTTTCCTTTATCTACCACTATGCATATGTTATGCTTGATGTTTATCAATACTTTATTAATGTTGAGTGAAGTTCCTCTGCTGATTTTACTGAATTTATTTCCTGTCTTCTCATTTCTGTGAATTGGCTTCGAATTAGATAAACGTGCTTGTTTTTCATTTACATTGCATCAATTGTTGTGTTCACAATAGTATAGGAAATCATTCATTGATACTTGTAAGAATTAAAACGATCATGTTGTGTTTTACACAGACATATTAGTGATGTAACAAGAAGAGAAAATTAGATGATTTTATTAGTGTAGTGAATCAGCTTCTGTGGCTTTTGGGACTAGATGTAAACTTCCCCAATAATCACTTCCATCTTTTGTAAACTCAATTGACATTTGATTAAGTTTACAGTCACTCTCTATCCTGTTGATATTATTTACTATATTCTAAATCACTACTTGTTAATTGGCTAACTTGTAGCTTTCAGCAAGTCTACCTGAAAAGGTTTCTACTTATGAAGACTAAAAACTGAAAAATGCTCTGTTAAGAATTGATCTTGATGAAATTATGGCAGATCTGGCGTCGTACCTAGCTGAATTCAGCCTCATCGGATCCATCACTCTGTATGCTCACACCTCATCCGTGCTACTGAAAACCTTCACCTCCACGCCTCACTTCTTCAGACAGATGATCATCTTCGACTCGTTTATGTGGTTCTATCTCAATACTTGTATTGGAAATATGTGGTGGCATCAGTGTTGTCTGTGGAGTTCTTTAATGGGAATGCCACCGTTGAAATACTCGTGCTGACAGCACTACTGAACATCGTTTTGAGCGGTATAATCACATGCTGTCGTGGTTGGAACCTTGAACGACAGCTGAAGCTGCAACCCGGTATCCGATCTGTCTGGGATGTCACTGTTTCGATCATCAACAACGATAATATCATGGTGGCGATTTGTGGATCATGTGGATTGATTTTTTTGGTGGTAGCGTTGAAACTCAAGCTTTTTTTCTTGTGTGTGCTCTCATATATATCATTCCAGTGGTTTACAGTTGAAATAGGATATCAGAAGCTGAATCTTCCAATCATTATTCCAATCCCATTTGACATATGTTGCTTGCTTCTTTGTCATGCTTTTTTTGGGCCGCCAGTGACTGTATATTATGTCGTTGGAAATGAATTTCATGGGGGATTTATGACATTTTGCATCTCCATCGCATGCTTCTTCTATTATTACCGGTGACTGGCTATCAAATCATGGGAACATCACCCCTGGAGGAGGAACAGCTCTTGATTCTGGAACTCACAGGTGGAACATCACCCTGGAGGAAAAGCAAATGTTGTATGGCTTTTTGTGAGGAATTTAATTTCACCTCTTTTGTATTACATTATTTTTTGTTCGAATTCTGCCTTTATCATTGATTTGGCCCCTGCAAGTACAGTCAAATATTTATTTGATCTTGCAATTCAATCTAAAGGAGGTCTCTTAATGGTGGGGTTGCAAGCGCAATCTTGATGTGACTAGTGTCTGTTCTTGCAATTCTTGTTAGGCGGATGCGGTCGTCATCGTCGTCTGTGTTCGTCGTCTACGCCGGAGAAGGTGGTCGAGGGATGAACTCCACAGTGCTCAGATTCCCGCTGAACTCACACAAGAATTCAAATCCACGTTCTACCCGTTAGGGGTCACAAATGGGTGTTAATATGAGATGGGGTGTAAGGCTATGGGCCACATTCTAATTTATTAGAATGGACCCAATACTTAAGGAAAGAAGACCATCGTTTGGGCCATAACCCAAAAGGGCCCAACAATCTCCATCTTAACCCAAATCATCCACCCTTGCGTATAACTAAATGGGAATTCATCATCGCACTTTTCCCCGGACACCTGCAAAACGAAAGACACAAAGTCAAATGCAAGATCCAGAAATTTGACACAAAGCCAAGGTATCACAAAAGATATACAAATCTAAGCCGGAGCAAAGATCACGGGCACACAGTCACAAAATGTTTAAAATATCCCAAGGACAAAATAAACGGAGCACACAAGCTCAAGAGTGGACACAACATCCACGGAAAAGAACTGCATACAACATGCTTCAATCAAGAGAGTTAAAATTTAAAGTCCTCATGCAAGACTTAAATTTTTCAACAGATAAGCATTTAGTACCCATATCAGCAGGATTAAACTCAGATGCAATCTTTTTCAGGTTAACAATACATTTTTTCACAATATCACGAATGAAATGATACCTAATATCTACATGCTTGGTTCTATCATGGAAAACAGGATTTTTACACAATTGAATCACAGACATACTATCAGAAAACACAGTGGCACATTTGTCAAGAAAACCTATTTCATTTAAAAGGCCTTGCAGCCAAATAGCTTCCTTTAAAGCATCAGTAATAGCCACGTATTCAGATTCAGTTGTAGATAAAACAACCGCATGCTGTAACTGAGACTTCCAACTTATGCAAGAGCCGCACAAAGTAAACACATAAGAAATTGTAGACTTCCTATTATCCCTATCATTTGCATAATTGGAATCAATATAGCCAACAAGGCTCACACCATTTGCAGATTTGGAAAAGCGCAAACTTACCTCCATGGAGCCCTTGAGGTATCTCAAGAACCATTTCAAAGCCTCCCAATGAGGCTCACCTGGATTAGCCATATACCTACTCAATCAACTAACAGAATATGCAATATCTGATCTAGTGCTAACCATAAGATACATAACAGACCCAATGACATTGGAATAAGGAACCTTTTCCATTTCAGCAATTTCAGAATCAGTCTTTGGAGACTGATCCTTACTTAACACAAAGTGAGCAGCAAGAGGCACATTCACAGTTTTAGCAGACATCATAGAGAATTTACTCAAAATCTTTTCAACATATGAAATCTGATTAAGCAAGAGAACATGGTTCTTCCTATCTCTATCAATGTTCATACCAAGAATCCTTTTAGCATCTCCAAGATCTTTCATATCAAAATTATCACATAGACTCTTTTGAACAAGCTCAACATATTCAAGATCAGGGCTAATAATTAGCATATCATCCACATATATGAGCAGAAAAACAGGAACAGAAGTATCAATCTTGAAGTAAAGACAGTTATCATGCAAGCTTCTCTTAAACTTCAACGATGTCATGCATTGATCAAACTTCTTATTCCACTGTCTAGGAGATTGTTTCAAGCCATACAAGGATTTCTTCAAAAAACACACATGATCAGGATTTTTGGGGTCCACAAAACCCTCAGGTTGTTTCATGAAAATCTTTTTGTCCAAATCACCATTAAGAAAAGCCGTTTTGACATCCATTTGCTTCAATTCCCAATCAAAATGAGCAACTAATGCAAGCATTATATGAACAATGGTGAATTTAACAACAGGACCAAAGATTTCATTATAATCAACCCCTTCCTTTTGAGTAAAACCTTTTGCTACCAATCTAGCTTTAAATCTAACATTTTCAGGCTCATGTTTCACTTTGAAAAGCCACTTGCAATCAACAACAGAGCAATGAGCAGGTTTTGGAACCAGAGTCCAAGTATGATTAACATGCAACGATTTCATTTTATCTTTCATAGCATTTAACCATTTCACAGAGTTGTCAGATTTTAAAGCCTCTTGATAGGTCTTAGGTTCATTGTCAACACTTTCAAATGCATTACAAGCATGAGTATCAATATGAAAATCATCATACCTAGCAGGTGGCCTAATATTCCTTCTAGGTCTTGTTGGCGTTCGGACCGTTTGGTTAACGTGACCCGTTAGAATATCATGCGTTTCTATCATATCACAGCGGAAGCAATAAATCATAGAAACGATTACCGTTCACCAGGGTATGTTGATGAAGATTGATTCTCGCAGGCAGCCTGTGCAGTCCCACGAGAATAGTCATAACTTCCTCGTCTGATATCGGAATTGAATGATCTTTATGTTCAGACGATCCTCTCTTCGATGGCTTTCCGTCAGTATATTGATCATCAAATTCTGATCACTGTACGAATTTATACAAATTTCGCAAGGTCGCGGACAGCAGCAGCAAACTACTTTCTGATCTTCTGCTGTATGTCCCAAGTCCGATCTCGACGTCGTGTGGGCGACGATCTACGAGACCTCCTCAATCTGCTCTCAACCCTCATCACACGTGAATAATGAATTAGATTAGGGTTCCAGATAAGTTGAGGTGACTTATATACATGGGCTACAGCAGGGACCAGGAGGAGAAATTGGGTTGGGCCTCCATTGGGCTTAAGTATCCAAGCTTAGCCCAAAGCTTATACTTAAGTCCAATAATAATAATATATTCCACTAAAATATTATTACTGCACTACCATACCAATCCCAAAATTACGTTTTGGGCTCCTTCTTATTATGAGCCCGTTAGTCTCCCCATGTTTAAGATATACAATGTCCATTAATTAATTTAAGTTACTGACAACTCAATTAATTAATATCTCATCCAAGAGTAGTACCACTCAACCTCATTATCATGCCGGAATAAATTCCACCTGCAGGGTTTACATGATAATCCTTATGAGCTCCTCAAGGGGACATCATCAACCTATGACGGACACGGATTCCTTCTACAATCAACAGCACACCATAGAGACAGCACTACTTCCCAACTCATCGAGTTTGTTGATTTAATTACATGTAAATCTCACCCATTGATAAATCAAAGAAATACATACTGCCCTACGTGTCGAGGTTATTGTATAGGGATTAAGAGCAGGAACTTCCATAATAACTGAGATCAAATTCTCCTATAAGTCAGTATAAGTCGAACGATCTCAAGCAGTCCTGCTCAATACACACAAGTGCACTAATGTGATTCTATAGCCAAGACAAGCTAATACCAAACCACACTACAACCATCCCGATAGAGAGTCCCCGTCTATCTCGGTTGTGAGCATCTGTTTATACTTTATAAGGAAACCGATAATATGATCTTCTGCGTGTTGTCGCACAACATATTATCTACAGTATAAAGTAAGTGGACTATTGCATCGAACATATAAATAAATTATAAGATGCAATCATTTGATCATATGATTCTCATTTCAAATTAATTGTTGTAACATTGTTCATACAAAAAGCTAGACTTTTAGTATACAATCCAACAATCTCCCACTTATACTAAAAGACTATGCTGTCATGTCTTCTGCCATACATCTGATTTCCACTCCCATACACGACCATCAAAAGCTCTCGCCTTAAGGTCCTTGTAAATGGATTTACTAGGTTATCATCCGATGCAATCTAGGTGACAACAACCTTCCCCTCATCATACGATTTCTCGTAACAGGTGGTACTCCCGCTCCATGTATTTAATTTTCTTATGGGCTCGTGATTCCTTCAAGTTTGCAACTGCACCAATATCATCAATATAAATTGTGATATCCTTGGGCAAACTTAGAAACACTTCGAAGTCCATCTTGAAGTTTCTAGAGTCATACAGATACTTTGGCTGCCTCATAGGCTCCAATTTATCATCTTTCCATGATGGAATCCGGAGTCTGAAATATATTTCTATATAACACTCCTCCACATTATGACTCTACTTCCTAAAATTAAACGCATAACCTTTGAGGTGGATTTACTGCCGTCCCTATCTGATTTGAAAAATCTGAATCTATGTAACCCATAAGAATCAGTGAATTTGTTCGGTAAGCCCACATATAGTTTCTAGTCCTTTTCAGGTACATAAGTATATGTCTTACCACAGTTCAACATTCTTATTTTGGGTTACCTTGATACCCACTGTTCATGCCATCGGCAAAACAGATATCCAATCTCGTGCATAGCATTCCTTAGATTAAGCTTCCTCATTTGCCGAAGCATAAGGAACCGCTTTCATCTTCTTTATCTACTTTTGTGTCACAAGACACATTCACTTAGATAAATTCACATGCTAAACGAGTAAAGATCGTATCATTATATAAAACTTGAGATAAGCATAACATCCTTTCTTGTGATCCGTATTACCGTGATCAAAAGGATATTTTTGCTCTTCTTAAGTCCTTCATCTCATACCGCTTTATCAACCATACCCCATACGCCCGATAATACTCTTTCATTGTCTCCAATGAGCAAGATAATATCTATGTATAGTACAAGTAATACCACCACGTTTCCATCACTCTTTTCAATACACAAGACACATCCGCGCATTGAATAAATCCATATCTTTGGATTTCCTCATCAAAACGGATGCATCATGATCTTGAAGCTTGCTTTAGTCCATCGATGGACACTTTTAAGCTTCCTATCACAATGCTCTTAGCCCTTTGCAATGAATCACTCTGGTTGCTTCACATAGATGTTTTCCTCAAGACTTCCAATTAGGAAAGTTGTCTTGACATCTATTTGCTATCCCTCATATTCCATATGAGTAGCAACATATAAAAGAATCCGGATCAATATAGGCACAGCTACTGGCGAACAGGTTTTCTCATAATCGAACCCTTTCTTTCTGAGTATACCTTTTCCCAACAAGCTTTACTTCCAAGGTTTTCACCTTACCGTATGATCCTCTTTTATTTTGTATGACCACTTCCAATGGTTTTCACACCATCCGTGGTTCTACAATCATCCAGATCTTATTTAGAATCTATTGATTCTATTTCAACATTTATTGCAACTTATTAAGATTTCGCATTTCTATCTTGTAGTTCTTCGTCGTATTCGTGGGTTAACTCCATGTTTACTAGGGACCAAGCGTCACGACTCTCCCAAAACATATATCTATCAGGTTTTAGAACAACCTTCCCACTACGAGAAGACACTACACGCAATTGTGTATCAGATGTGACACGCGTCGCAGTTTACCTTGTGGCATATCCTCTTGTACATTTGGTACTAATACTTTGTGTTTTCCTCTCACTTCCTTTAGAACAACTTATACATGGGTATTTGATTTATTACATAGTTCTTTTTCCAAAAATCTAGTGTTTGTGTTAACAATCACTCTTCGATCTTTTGGACTAAATAAATCACCTTCATTTTTATAGCATATCCCACAAACAGACAAACATTCAAATGAATTACTGTTTCTAGGGCTTATCCATAAAATGAATTTAGTAATTCCAAATAATTCATCATCCATCTAATCATTTCCATAAGAGTGCTACACCTTCTATCCACCACACCATTCATCTGGGGCATGCCCGGTGTAGACCACTTGAGATTTAATCTCAACCTCTGATTAATAGCTCCTAACTATCCTAAGAGGTACTCGTAATGATGATTAAATCGTCATTACTTGATATATTTTCCATGATGCTTTACTGTACCAACCTTGCAATTCTTGAATAAATCAAAGAACTTAGACATGCAGTGCATCAAATAAATATATCGGTATCTAGAATAATCTTCGATTATTCATTACCACCTCTCGCCTGGATAATATTAGGTCCGCTTGAATCAGAATGAACCAATTCCAACATATATATCTATGGCTCTACACCCCTTTACCTTGAAAAGGTAATTAATCATTTTTACTTCCAAGTAAGACTCGCAAGTCCGATAGTTTCCACTTCAGATAAACCTTACGGTCCATCTGCTATCAACTTTTGAATCCTACTCAAGTAAAATGATCTAGTCTTAGACGCCAAATGCATGTTTAGTTCATCTCCGAAGGTTACTTTCTCTTACTAAGATCAGAAGATGCATTATTAATTACTATTTGTTGCATCTGTGGAATATACATGATTTAAGAGTATACAAATTGTTCACCAACGTACAATAACAGATTACAACTATATCCTTCATTATAATGACCATGTCATTTAAATGAAATGGAGTATCCATCTATTAATGCATAGAAACCGAAATCAAATTCTTTCTATGAAAACGTACGTAAAACAATTTCTCATAATCAAACGTCTACTCATATCATTAGATAAATAGACAACTCCCACTGCAATAGCCACTACTCTTGTAGTTTTACCCATGTCTATAATAATCTTATCCTCACTTAGTAATAAACATTCAGTGATTCCAGTATCTACACACTTCGTGTCAGTAGATGCCATCACTAATCATGTTAAAACAACTAGCAAGTAAGATTCTATCATTGTTCACTCCTTTTCTGAAATTGGATTTCCTTTACCACATGTTTTGTCAGAAGTTTTCCACCATATACAACCTCTTGTAATTCAGGAAAAACTTACTCAAAACATCTAGGCAATTATGAAGAATAAAATTGACTTAGGTTTCCCCTTCAACTTCTATTCCATGTATCTAATTCATTCATCAACTTCAATCATGACCTACCGCCTTTTAACTTACTCAAGTATCCGAAGAGTTACATGAGGCCATCATATTTCTATGAACTTCTCACCTATCCACTAGAGACTTTAATAGGCATCATGAACATCTTTAAGAGAGAACACATTTTTATTTTCTTAAGCAGTAAAATCAAAACCAAGATTCTTTTCTAATCATCTAATTTTGGACCAGTAAATATAATTTCTTTTAGTTAACAATAAGCGAGATAAAACCATTTGAAATTACAGAGAATCATAAATAAATATACCGATCAAATCTTCGAATTTTATCCTTTTATATTGATTCCCTCAAAACTATATAAAAATAAAATTCACCGACATCTCAAGCACCGTGAGTCTGCAAGCCACGTTAGTGTGGACGTTTACAAACCCAAACATTTACAAGAGAAGGTTTTACCCATTAATTTCATTTGTCAACCTAACTTTATGACAAAATAATTAATAGTCGGTTCCTCTTTAGCCATGCAAATAATAGCAGTGACTCCGTTGGGGAGGATACTAATTATTTACACCTAAGTGTACACCATTATTTGATCCCAAGTCCACTGCGCGAGCTTGTGTGCCTTACAGTTGGAGAAGTACACACGCGCTCGGATAGCTTCCTACAATCATCAATTATAAGTTTGTACCAGTGAGCCCCACATAAACTCATCCGTTAGGGAGGAAGGCCTATTGCCCATACGCAAGTTCATGTACCACATTACAAACAATAATTATGTAATGAAGTCTGTACCAGTGATCTGTGAATAAACTCATCCGTTAGGGAGGAAGGCATATTGCCAACACGCAAGTTTACTCACATCACTTACAAACCAATAATGGAGGCCGCGGGAATATTTACCAATCCCCTCTCCCACTTAGTAATTTAACACCGAGGGTTTTTACATGCATATGATATTCAGAATAAAATACGCAACGCTAGCATGCTTCTATTACGGCACATAAGGCAGTAAATCACAGAGAGTCATGCATACATATATAACAATAATCAATAATTAAATCAATCATTAACAGTTATATATCAGCGAATTCGATTGTTCGCCATCAGGCACGAATATCAGCAAAGACTTCCAAACTATCAAAATTTTGAAATTTCCAGATTGTCCAATTTTCGAAACCATCGATATCGACTGTCGATGTCGTCCAGATTATCAAAATCATCGATATCGACTAGATTATCAAATATTCGAAAAACATCAAGATTATCAACATTCCAAAACTATCGATATCGATCGTCGATATCATCTAGATTATCAAAATCATCGATATCGACGAGCAACCATATACAACAATAATAGATAATTAAATCAATTATGTCAGTTATATATTAGGAATTAATTCAACATCCATATATAACAATAATAGACAATTAATTATAGCAGTTATATATTAGGAATTAATTCGACATCCATATATGACAATAATAGATTATTAGATCAATTATAGCAGTCATATATTAGGAATTAATTCGACATCCATATATAACAATAATATACAATCTATTATGGCAGTTATATATTAGGAATTAGTTTTCCTAAAATTGGATGTCTTATCCAACACTCTAGCAATACATGCATATAATATACCAAATATAATACGCAATCTAGCATGCTTCTATATAAGACAATAAATCATAGAGATCAGGCATCCATATATATATAACAATAATAGACAATTAAATCAATTATGACAGTTATATATATTAGGAATAAAAACGCCTCTAAATTTTAATGTCTTGTCCGACACTCCTACTGTGGAATCGATGCCTTACGCAACAAGCAGGATTGCTTGTGCCCCAAGACGTCCATCGTCATATCCCACCATCAATCGTGTCAGGGAGCGCTCCAAGTGCCTTGACGAGCGCCCCTCGCCCGGACTGTCGCTCGTCCAAGGGCCTACTTGCATGGAACCAAGTTCAGCCCAACGCGCAACACCAAACTACACCAACTGTCGTTCGTAGTTCGAAACTGCAAAAATCTCAGAATCCAATCTCCACCATCCAGAATCTATTACTGTAAGTCTTGAACATGCTGTCCAAATTACAGGTCGATCCAACGGTTATTTTGTGAGAAACGGCTATTTTTCCTTGACTGCGCAAAACAGAATCGCCCAAAAATCTGATTCTGTTTTCAGCGTAATTCCAGCAAGAAAAAGCTCCAAATTCGATCTCCACCGTTCAGAATGTACATCCACAATATCTGAACGTGAGGACCAAATTACAGCTCGATCCAACGGTTAATTTCTGAGGAACGGCTCTTTTCCCTGGACTGCGCAAAACAGAATCGCCCAAAAATCTGCTTCTGTTTTCAGCGTAATCCCAGCAAGACAAAGCTCCAAATTCGACCTCCACCGTTCAGAATGTATATCCACAAGATCTGAACGTGCTGACCAAATTACAGCTCAATCCGACCGTTGAAACTCCGGTTATTGCCTCTGCAATATCACTGCGCTGGATTTTCTCTCAAAAACGTGATTCTATTTTTGCCCTCTTTTTCTTCCTTGCATGTGAAATTGACGAACAGCTTTCGTCGAATCCTCTCACACACAACCATGGACGAATTGATATGATACAGGGTATATATCACATAGGGATATTCATGGTTTGCGCAATAAAACCAAAACCCTAAACATGTGATCCTAATTCCGAAAAATTAATCACATAAACCCTAGCCTAACATGTCACGCTTCACCACGAAACCGAAGCTCTGATACCAATTGTTGGCGTTCGGACCATTTGGTTAACGTGACCCGTTAGAATATCATGCGTTTCTATCATATCACAGCGGAAGCAATAAATCATAGAAACGATTACCGTTCACCAGGGTATGTTGATGAAGATTGATTCTCGCAGGCAGCCTGTGCAGTCCCACGAGAATAGCCATAACTTCCTCGTCTGATATCGGAATTGAATGATCTTTATGTTCAGACGATCCTCTCTTCGATGGCTTTCCGTCAGTATATTGATCATCAAATTCTGATTACTGTACGAATTTATACAAATTTCGCAAGGTCGCAGACAGCAGCAGCAAACTACTTTCTGATCTTCTGCTGTATGTCCCAAGTCCGATCTCGACGTCGTGTGGGCGACGATCTACGAGACCTCCTCAATCTGCTCTCAACCCTCATCACACGTGAATAATGAATTAGATTAGGGTTCCAGATAAGTTGAGGTGACTTATATACATGGGCTACAGCAGGGACCAGGAGGAGAAATTGGGTTGGGCCTCCATTGGGCTTAAGTATCCAAGCTTAGCCCAAAGCTTATACTTAAGTCCAATAATAATAATATATTCCACTAAAATATTATTACTGCACTACCATACCAATCCCAAAATTACGTTTTGGGCTCCTTCTTATTATGAGCCGTTAGTCTCCACATGTTTAAGATATACAATGTCCATTAATTAATTTAAGTTACTGACAACTCAATTAATTAATATCTCATCCAAGAGTAGTACCACTCAACCTCATTATCATGCCGGAATAAATTCCACCTGCAGGGTTTACATGATAATCCTTATGAGCTCCTCAAGGGGACATCATCAACCTATGACGGACACGGATTCCTTCTACAATCAACAGCACACCATAGAGACAGCACTACTTCCCAACTCATCGAGTTTGTTGATTTAATTACATGTAAATCTCACCCATTGATAAATCAAAGAAATACATACTGCCCTACGTGTCGAGGTTATTGTATAGGGATTAAGAGCAGGAACTTCCATAATAACTGAGATCAAATTCTCCTATAAGTCAGTATAAGTCGAACGATCTCAAGCAGTCCTGCTCAATACACACAAGTGCACTAATGTGATTCTATAGCCAAGACAAGCTAATACCAAACCACACTACAACCATCCCAATAGAGAGTCCCCGTCTATCTCGGTTGTGAGCATCTGTTTATACTTTATAAGGAAACCGATAATATGATCTTCTGCGTGTTGTCGCACAACATATTATCTACAGTATAAAGAAAGTGGACTATTGCATCGAACATATAAATAAATTATAAGATGCAATCATTTGATCATATGATTCTCATTTCAAATTAATTGTTGTAACATTGTTCATACAAAAAGCTAGACTTTTAGTATACAATCCAACAGGTCTATCCCTAGGCAACACATAGTCATCATCTTTATGAATATCATGCACATTTTCATCATTGATAGCAGGTTCATTGGCAACAAGTTCTTGATCAACAACAGTGTCAGGCAAGTTTTCAACATCAGATAACAAAGGAGACAACTCCACCTCACTCGAAGAAGTGGTAGGATCATGTAAAGGCACAATATCAGGAAAAGGAGCAGATAAACAAGGAAATTCAGATTCATTGAAGATCACATCCCTACTAATCACAATTTTGAAACCCGAATCAGAAAAATCCCACAGCCTATAACCTTTAACACCCTCAGGATAACCAAGAAAAACATATTTTCTATTCCTAGGATCCAATTTGTCATGTTTCTGACGCACAAACGCAGCACAGCCAAATACATGTAGCACAGAATAATCAATACTTTTACCAAAAAATACATAGTCAGGACACTTACCCTTTAAAGGCACAGAGGGGGGTTTGTTTATTAAAAATACTGCGGTAATAAGCGCCTCATCCCAAAACTTTTTAGAAAGTTCAGAAGACACCAACATGCTCCTCACCCTTTCTAACAAAGTCCTATTCATCCTCTCAGCAACCCCATTCTGTTGGGGAGTATAAGGAGCAGACTTATGTCTCACAATTCCAGATTTGACACATAAATCATCCATGGCATTATTGCAAAATTTCAATCCATTATCAGTTCTAAGATACTTAATATTTTTACCCATTTGATTTTCAATCAAAGTTTTCCAATTTTTGAACTTTTCAAAACATCAGATTTGTT
Organism: Pogostemon cablin; assembly: GCA_023678885.1. Taxonomy (NCBI): domain Eukaryota; kingdom Viridiplantae; phylum Streptophyta; class Magnoliopsida; order Lamiales; family Lamiaceae; genus Pogostemon; species Pogostemon cablin. The sequence goes on from CM042987.1 coordinate 3,795,061, forward strand.
TTTAAGCAAAATCACCCACACTTTTCTTGAAAAATCATTAATAATGAACAGAAAATACACATTGCCACCTTGAGTTGGCTCACTAGTGTTGGAATTGGACCTTATGGTGAACATGATTCAATAAGATAAAACATATAATTAAACAGCGGAAGCATTAAATAAATAACCTGACTTCAGGGTTGGTGTAGTGGATGATGATCTGAGAAGAACACCTCTGATCTTCTGCAGTATTACCCAAAGTCAACTCTCTGGTGTTGTGTGGTCAACAATCCCCAGAGAGTTCTCAATCTGTTCCTGATCTCTTCTACGTAAGAGGCGCAGAGTTAGGTTATTAGGAATTGAGACAACTTATATATACTTGGGCTACTGCAGGGACCAGGAGGAGAAATTGGGCTGGGCCTCAATCAGATTTAATTAACCAAGCTTAGCCCAAAGCTTTTAATTAAATCCAATAATAATAATATAGTCCACTAAAATATTATTATTGCACTACCCATCCAATCCCAAAATTACGTTCTGGGCTCCTTCTTATTATGAGCCCGATAGTCTCCCCATGTTTAAGATATAAAATGCCCATTAATTAATTAAGTTACTGACAACTCAAATTAATTAATATCTCATCCGAGAGTAGTACCACTCAACCTTATTATCATGCCGGAAATTAATCCACTTGCAAGATTTACATGATAAACCTTATGAGCTCCTCAAGGGGACATCATTAACCTATGACGGACATGGTTTCCTTCTACAATCAACAACACACCATAGAGACACCACTACTTCCCAACTCACCGAGTTTGTTGATTTAATACATTTAAATCTCACCCATTGATGAATCAAAGAAATATATACTGCCTTACGTGTCGAGGTTATTGTATAGGGATTAAGAGCACGAACATCCATAATAACAGAGATCAAGTTCTTCTATATAAACAGTACAAGTCGAACGATCTCAGACGGTCCTACTCAATACACAAAGCAGTGTACTAATGTGGTTCTATAGTCAAGACAAACTAATACCAAACCACACTACAACCATACCGATAGATAGTCCCCGTATATCTCGGTTGTGAGCATCTGTTTATACTTTATAAGGAAACTGATAATATGATCTTCCACGTGTTGTCGCACAACATATTATCTACAGTATAAAGTAAATGGACTTTTGCACAAACATATAAATAAATAATTTATAATATGCAAAACAGTTTGATCATATGATTCTCATTTCAAATAAAATCGTTATTACATTGTTCAATATAAAAGCAAGGCTTTTAGTATACAAATCTAACAATCTCCCACTTATACTAAAAGACTACGCTGCCTTATCTGCTGACACGCATCTAATCCCCATTCCTTCTACATGCCCATCGAACGCTTTCGCTGGAAGACTCTTAGTAAAAGGATCAGCTAGGTTATCCTCAGATGCTATCTTAGCAACAACGAATTCCCCTCTTTTAACGATGTCTCGTATCAGGTGGTACTTGCGCTCAATGTGTTTACTCGCCTTATGGGCTCGTGGTTCCTTCGAGTTTGCTACTGCACCACTGTTATCACAAAAAATTGTGAATGCTTTGGGCAAACCAGGAATCACATCCAAGTCCATTAAGAAGTTCCTGAGCCATACTGCTTCTTTAGCTGCCTCAGAGGCTGCTACATATTCAGCTTCCATGGTAGAGTCCGCAACGCATTTCTGCTTTACACTCCTCCATATTACGGCTCCTCCTCCAAGAGTATACACATAACCCGAGGTGGATTTACTAGCATCCCTATCAGACTGGAAATTCGAATCAGTATAACCCAAAGGTAACAAAGTATCTGCCCGGTAAACCAGCACATAATCCCTAGTCCTTCGCAGGTACTTCAAAATATGCTTTACCGCAGTCCAATGCCCTTGTCCTGGATTACTTTGATACCTACTGACCATGCCCACGGCATAACAGATATCTGGTCTCGTACATAGCATAGCATACATGAGACTTCCCACTGCCGAAGCATAAGGGACCAGCTTCATTGCCTCTATATCATGTTGTGTCTTAGGACACATTTCCTTAGATAGAGGTATTCCATGTCTGAAAGGTAGAAAACCTTTCTTGGAATCTTGCATGCTAAAACGAGTCAGGATTGTATCAATATATGAAGCTTGGGATAAGCACAACATTCTTTTCTTGCGATCCCTTATTAATTTGATCCCAAGAATGTGTCCGGCCTCTCCCAAGTCCTTCATCTCAAACTGCTTGCACAACCATACCCTTACGCCCGACAATACTTTTACATTGTTTCCAATGAGCAGAATATCATCCACGTAGAGTACAAGAAATACCACTACGTTTCCGTCACACTTCTTGTATACACATGATTCATCCGGACATTGAATAAATCTATATGACTGGATTACTTCATCAAAACGGATGTTCCAAGATCTTGAAGCTTGTTTCAATCCATAAATGGACTTTTTAAGCTTACACACAAGATGCTCTTCGCCCTTTGCAATGAAACCCTCTGGTTGCTTCATATAGATGTTTTCCTCAAGACTTCCATTCAGAAAAGCTGTCTTGACATCCATCTGCCATACCTCATAATCCATATGTGCAGCAATAGACAAAAGAATTCGGATCGACTTAAGCATGGCCACGGGCGAGAAGGTTTCCTCATAATCGATTCCTTCTTTCTGAGTATATCCTTTAGCCACAAGCCTTGCTTTAAAGGTTTTCACCTTACCGTCAGATCCTCTTTTTCTTTTATAGATCCACTTGCATCCAATAGCTTTTACACCATTGGGTGGTTCTACAAGCTCCCAGACTTGATTAGAATACATGGATTCTATCTCAGATTTCATTGCGTTTTGCCATAATAGAGCATCTTTATCCTGTAGTGCCTCGTTGTAATTCCATGGGTCAATTTCATGTTCACCTGGGACCAAGTCGGATGACTCTCCCAATCCCATGAATCTATCCGGTTGTCTAGCAACCCTCCCACTACGACGAGGCTCCGTAGGCATTTGTATATCAGGTGTGACACGTGGTGCAGTGTCCTGTGGTATATCCTCTTGCACAGTTGGTATTATGTTTGGTGTTTCCTCTCTTACTTCATCTAGAACAATTTTACTCATGGGTTTATGATCCATTATGTAATCCTCTTCCAAAAATCTGGCATTCGCGCTCACGATCACCTTTTGGTCCTTGGGACTATAAAATAAACCACCATTCGTTCCTCTAGGATACCCTATAAACAGACAAACATCAGTACGTGATTCTAGCTTATCAGCATCTGCCTTTAACACGTGTGCCGGAGCACTCCAAATCCGAACATGTTTCAGGCTAGGCTACCGATTTAGAAGGTACTAAGTTTAGAATGTAAGCCGCTGTTTCTAAGGCGTGTCCCCAAAACGAATTTGGTAATTCCGAATAACTCATCATTGATCTTACCATTTCCATAAGAGTCCTATTCCTTCTTTCCGCTACACCATTCTGCTGGGGTGTGCCGGTGCAGACAATTAGGATTCAATCCCATTTTTCGATAAATAATTCCTAAACTCTCCCAAGAGATATTCACCACCACGATCAGATCGTAGTGTTTTGATATATTTTCCAAGTTGCTTTTCCACATCAGCCTTGTATTCTTTGAATTTATCAAAGCATTCAGATTTGCGGCGCATCAAATAAATATATCCGTATCTTGAATAATCGTCAATAAAAGTGACGAAATATTCAAAACCACATCTTGCCTGGACAGACGTAGGACCACATAAATCAGAATGAACCAATTCCAACAAATCCTTGGCTCTATGCCCCTTTGCCTTGAAAGGCCTTTTTGTCATTTTTCCTTCCAAGCAGGATTCGCAAGTTGGATAATTTTCCACTACTAATGAACTCAGAGGTCCATCAGCTATCAACCTTTGAATCCTACTCAAGTTAATATGATCTAGTCTTAGATGCCAAAGATATGTTTGATTCATTTTAGAAGGTTCTTTTCTCTTATTAGTAGATGTATCATTCATTTCAATTTGTTGCACTGTGGGAGAAATTGGATTAAGAGTATACAAATTATATATCAATGCACCATCACAGATAAAAATTCCATTTTTCCTTAAAACAACTTTGTCATTAAAAGAAACAGAATATCCATCCATAAACAATTTAGAAACTGAAATTAAATTCTTTCTAAAATGAGGTACATAAAGACAATTCCTCAAAACAAGAGTTTTATTCTTATTAAATGATAAATAGACGTCTCCCACTGCAACAGCTGCTACTCTTGTAGCATTTCCCATGAGTATAGTAATCTCTCCATCACTGAGCTGTCGGGTTTGGTGGAACCCCTGCAAAGAATTGCAGGCATGGTCAGTGGCTCCCATATCTACACACCAAGTGTCAGCAGATACAGCCGCTAAACACGATTCAACAACTAGTATATAAGACTTACCATTCCTGTTCTCCTTCAGAAGAGGGCAGTCTGCCTTGTAGTGTCCCGGCTGCTTGCATTTGAAGCACTTGCCTTTAGGCTTCTTGACTGCTCCAGTCTTTGCTTTCACTTGGTTCACCGGTGCTGAATTTCCTTGCTTCTTTTTCTTCCTACCGCCTTTCGGCCTAGGATGAGCAGCATATTCAGCAACATGAACCTGAGGAGGTCTACGAAACAGTTCTTCCGCCGCCACAAGTTCTGTCAGAAGTTTCGCCAATGTGTACAAATATTTGTTCGTACCATAGTTCAGGCGAAACTGCTCAAAACTCTTAGGCAAGCTTTGGAGTATGATATCGACCTGGGTTTCCCCATCGATTTCAGCTCCAAGAACTTCCAACTCATTGAGTTGGCCCATCATCCTGAGGACATGTTCCCTTACGGGAGTGCCCTCAGCCATTTTGGTATTCATCAAGACCGACATGCCCTTCGACCTAGCAGGACGACTCTGATATCCGAAGAGTTCCTTAAGATTATGCATCATATCATAGGCGGTCTCCATGACTTGATGCTGAGTCTGAAGCACATTTGACATAGAAGCCAAAATGTAGCATTTAGCCATCCTATCAGCCTTGGTCCACTTATTATAAGCATTTCTTTGCTCTTCGGTAGAGTCATCATTAGGTTCCGGGGGACATTCCTCAGAGAGAACAAAGATATAATCTTCAGCAGTTAAAACAATGTCCATGTTTCGCTTCCAGTCGACATAATTTGTACCAGTAAGTTTATGCTCTTTAAGTATTACAGAAAGTGAGTTGAGTGCCATTTGAAAGTCCTGAGAATCATAATTAAATAAACAGATCAAACACTTCAAATTTATCAATTTATATTGAATCCCTCAAAACAATATAAAATAAAATTCACCAATATCTCAAGCACCGTGAATTTGCATGCCACGATAGTGTGGACGTATACAAACCCGAACATTTACAAGAGAAGATTTTACCCAATAATTTCATTTGTCAAACTAACTTTATGACAAAATAATTAATAGTCGGTTTCAATTTAGCCATGCAAATAACAGCAGTGACTCCGATGGGGAGGATACATATTATTTACACCTAAGTGTATACCATTATTTAATCCCAAGTCCGCGGCCCAAGCTTGTGTGCCTTACAGATGGAGAAGTACACACGCGCTCAGATAACTTCCTATGATTATCTTAAAGAAGTTTGTACCAGTGATCCGTGAACAAACTCATCCGATAGGGAGGAAGGCTCTAATGCCAACGCGCAAGTTTACTCACATCACTTACAAACCAATAATGGAGGTCATGAGAATTTATATATCAATCCCCTCTCCCACTTAGTTATTTAGCACAGAGAGTTTTTAACATGCATATAATATTTCATAATAAAATATACAACTTAGCATGCTTCTATTAAAGTAATTTAAATCAAATAAATCACATAGAACATGCCATTCACATATATAACAATTAATTGTCAAGCAAAACAATTAAATCAATTATATATAATAATTAATTGCACAAAAATATTGGATCAATAATGGGCTCAACTATCCCAAACATAATTAGCATAAAACGAGCAGCATATTATTCAATTAATAATACCCATTTACCCAGCCAATTTTATTATCATAGAACAAGCCCAAAACTGAACATGGCCCAACATCACACAATTAAATAAAATTGGGCCCAGCTGCACAAATAATTAAACACCATCCATGAAGCCCAAACCTCAAAAAAATAAAATACAGGCCCAATAGCACTTAATTAAAATACAAGCCCAATAATCAGACACAAGCCCAACCGCAAAATAAGAAAAATTTTGGGCCCTGTCAGAACGGCCCAAACAAAGAGGAACCCTAGGATTAGCAGCCGCCAGCCTCGTCTTTGTTTTCAGGGATGACCGGCGCAGCCAGGTGCCGCTGCCGCCGGCGGTGCCGCCAACAGTCCACCATCGCACCACTAGCCGCTGTGCATCCTTTCAGCGCCGCCACCTCGATTCCACCGCCCAGCTATCACCAGCCACCAGATCCGCGCCGATCTGATCACCGCCGTGCAGCCGCTAGTCGATCGGAATCACGGCCGCTGTCCAAAATTGCACTGGTTCGTGTCCAGTGAGTCGTCTCTGGTGCACGTCTGTGACAATCCGCCTGGAACGCTACTCCCTTAGCCGCCACCGCCCGCCTGCTTCGAATCTGCCGTGATTCGGGGTCGCTTTTCTCGGCATAATCGCCGTCGCTTCGATACCGCCGCCCAGCTTTCACCCTACCGAGACACGATCTCCCCGGATCCATCACAGCTGACATGCAGTCGTGCGACGGCAATCCAGAAGCACGCTCCGTGGCTGTCGCCGACAGTCTTTAACGCCGACCACCACTACTGCTGATAGTTATTGACGGCGACTCGTCTCCGAGACACGCCTCGCCTTGGAGTCATCGCCGCCGCGCCGTCGCTACGATTTCGCCAGTCGTTGACGCCGACTGGTCTTGGAATCATCACCGCCGCGCCGTCGCTTCGATTCCGCCAGTCGTATTTCCATTGCCATCGTGACATCACTGACTCGGCCCGAAGCCACGCGCCTCCATGTCGGACGATCACGCGCCGCCGGGAAGACCACACATAGAGCAGTGTGCGTGTGTGTGATTCAAACAATACAGATGCTGACTAATGTGTATGAATGACTTGTGTGTACAGTGTAAAAAAAACACACATCACATCAAATAAACAAGTCAATCTGACTTCAGTTTGAACACACGAAACAGGATCAATAAACATGTGATTAAAGCCAGATTAAAACAATTAATCAAATAATCACAAAAACAAAATCTTACAAATCACGTTTCACCAAGAAACAAGGCTCTGATACCAATTGTTGGAATTGGACCTTATGGTGAACATGATTCAATAAGATAAAACAGATAATTAAACAGCGGAAGCATTAAATAAATAACCTGACTTCAGGGTTGGTGTAGTGGATGATGATCTGAGAAGAACACCTCTGATCTTCTGCAGTATTACCCAAAGTCAACTCTCTGGTGTTGTGTGGTCAACAATCTCCAGAGAGTTCTCAATCTGTTCCTGATCTCTTCTACGTAAGAGGCGCAGAGTTAGGTTATTAGGAACTGAGACAACTTATATATACTTGGGCTACTGCAGGGACCAGGAGGAGAAATTGGGCTGGGCCTCAATCAGATTTAATTAACCAAGCTTAGCCCAAAGCTTTTAATTAAATCCAATAATAATAACATAGTCCACTAAAATATTATTATTGCACTACCCATCCAATCCCAAAATTACGTTCTGGGCTCCTTCTTATTATGAGCCCGATAGTCTCCCCATGTTTAAGATATACAATGCCCATTAATTAATTAAGTTACTGACAACTCAAATTAATTAATATCTCATCCGAGAGTAGTACCACTCAACCTTATTATCATGCCAGAAATTAATTCACTTGCAAGATTTACATGATAAACCTTATGAGCTCCTCAAGGGGACATCATCAACCTATGACGGACATGGTTTCCTTCTACAATCAACAGCACACCATAGAGACAGCACTACTTCCCAACTCACCGAGTTTGTTGATTTAATACATTTAAATCTCACCCATTGATGAATCAAAGAAATATATACTGCCTTACGTGTCGAGGTTATTGTATAGGGATTAAGAGCACGAACATCCATAATAACAGAGATCAAGTTCTTCTATATAGACAGTACAAGTCGAACGATCTCAGACGGTCCTACTCAATACACAAAGAAGTGTACTAATGTGGTTCTATAGTCAAGACAAACTAATACCAAACCACACTACAACCATACCGATAGATAGTCCCCGTATATCTCGGTTGTGAGCATCTGTTTATACTTTATAAGGAATCTGATAATATGATCTTTCGCGTGTTGTCGCACAACATATTATCTACAGTATAAAGTAAATGGACTTTTGCACAAACATATAAATAAATAATTTATAATATGCAAAACAGTTTGATCATATGATTCTCATTTCAAATAAAATCGTTATTACATTGTTCAATACAAAAGCAAGGCTTTTAGTATACAAATCTAACAACTAGAAGGCCCCACACATCAGCATGCAGGTACTCAAGTATATCACTACACGAATTCTTAGGGTACGGGGAAACAGGGAATTTCACCTTCGCATATTTGCCTTGCACACAAGAATCACAGAAAGGAATGCATGTAAGCTTATTATTACCAAAAGAATCAGCTTTATGCAATATTTCAAGACTTTTTCCACTCATGTGACCTAACCTACCATGCCAAATATTTGTTTTATCCTCTTTAACAGCGTTAGCAGACATAACAACAGATTTAGCACAACAAACATACAGGTTATTCCTTTTTTCAGCATTAAAGATGGGCACAAAACCCTTTACAATAGACATGCAACCCTTTCCCCACCTACTCTAAAGCCCCTCATCTTCAAGTGCAGCATAAGAGATCAAGTTGTTACACAAATCAGGCACATGTCGTACGTTTTTCAAAGTGAACACAGAATCATCTTCAAAACGCAAGCAAATGTCACCAACACCAAGCACATCACATCTTTTTTCATTAGCCATAGACACAGATCCATGAGAAATATTTTTATATGAAGAGAAAAGATGTTTAAAAGGTGTCATATGAAATGTGCAACCGGAATCCACAAGACATTCACTATCACACAGAGATGAATGCACAGAATTCACACAACTATCAGAAATAGCAAGCACATCACCATAATTCACAGATTCAGAGGCAACATTAGCATGATCATTAGAATTATTCCTCTTAGGATGAGGATACTTGTTTGCAAAATATCCCCTTTCATGGCAATTAAAGCATTTCTTCTTTTTCTTGTCCCCATTCTGATTATTCTGGGATTTCAAATCAGAATTTTTATCCTTATTCTTATTCTTGTTCTTGTTCTTGTTACGATTGTTAGGTTTTCCCTTAACATGCATAACCTCCTCAGAATTCTTAACACCCCCATTTTATTTTAAATCATGCTCTTTGCTTTTTAAGGCATTCACCACAATATCAAGAGTAACGTCATCACGACTATACTTTATAGCAGACTTGACATCACTGTAAGAATCAGGTATAGCATTTAAAAGCACAATAGGAGTGTATTCATCAATATGCTTGTCACCAGTTAGCTTAATATCTTGAATCAACTTCGTGAACACATCCAAATTTTCTTCAACATCTTTGTTTAAATCAAGTTTAAAACGAAAGAATTTTTCCAAAAGAAACATTTTACTAGGCAAAGATGTTTCAGTGTACAGCTTATCTAATGTTTCCCACAAAACTTTTGCGGACTCATGCACACCAACTTTTCTAAGCACAAGATCAGAAAGATTCAAGATAATTGCAGACAAAGCAAGCTCATTCAAATCAGCCTTTTTAGCAGGTGTATCATCATTATCTTACGAGTGATCTACAACTTTGAATACCCTTTGTTGAATGAGTATGCACTTCATTTTCTGTTTCCAGATACTGAAGTCTCGCTTACCATCAAACGGTGCTTGTCCAAATGAAGACAAAGCCATGGGTATTTAAAGTTGAGTAGAACACACTTTGAATGAAAAAATACAGAATTACAGAGCAATAATCTGTTACACACCAGGTTGGCACTACTCTAATCACACAAAAAGCGAGAAACGGAGCAGTATAACACACAAGGACAGATTTTCAGCAGCGAAAATTGAAAGACTAAGATGACAGTTTCACAAAAGAAACAAACAAGAACAGTAATAAGAGGGCCAACCGCTTCAGAGCATCACACAAGAGCAAATAAGAGGGCCAGCCGCCTCAGGGCATCAGACAAGAAAAAAATAAACAAGAAAGGCTCAAGTTATTTTACCAGAGCGGTGTCTCCGACGAGAACACCGTACCACCTCTACGAGCCACCAGCCCGTTACTTAATGGAGGCGGATCCCTCGTAGTCTTGTTCACGTAGCAAACACGAATGGGGCAGCCTCCACACTAAGTTTCAACCTACACACAAAGTGAGAAACATTGGGGTTAAAAGGAGCAATCTGAAAATTTTCAGAAAAAGAACGATCCGAAAAAATAACAAAACAAATCTGAAATTTTTCGAAACAATATAAAAAAAGGAGGAGAGACACTTCCCTTCCACAAATGGAGAGGCCAATCTGACCGGAACCCTAACGCCAGCGGTCAACTCCGGCGGTCAACGGCGGTGGTGGCAGGAGGTTAGCGGCGACGGTAGCACGATCTGACCGTGCTGAGCAGATCCGTAACGATCCCTGCAGATCGCGAGCCGGCAGACTGAGGAACCCCACGACGGTGGCAGCGGACGGCGGTCAGTTGCGTTCAGCAACGGCGGCGTACAGCGGCGGCGCGGTTGGAGGCAGGTCAGCGGCGGTCTCCAGACGGAACCCTAGCCCGGCAGCGACGACGGTTGCGAGCAGATCGACGATCTCTAGCGGTGGTGGCAGATCGTTAACGTGCGGCGGCGTGGCAAGCGGACAGCTGGGTGGTGGTCGCGTTTCCGTGCAGATTCGGCGGCGAACAGGTCGCGAATCCGGCACCGGTGCAGTTTGAAAAACGCGAGTAGATGGCGACTCCTCAGCGGCGGCACGGAGCGACGGCTGGAACTGGAAGAGCGGCGGCGCGATCTGGAGCAGCGGTGGTCACGAACGGTGGCAGGCGGCCGAGCCCTAGCACCGCGACGGGAAGACGCGATTCTGGTCAGCTCGCGATTCCGTGCAGGCGACGGAGGCTGAGCGCGGACGGCGGCGGCGTGTTGCTGCTGACCAGATCCTTCAGATCCCGGCGGTTGGAAGCAGTGGCGGCTCCGATCCGGTCAGATCGCGACTTAGATCGCAATTTCGGCGATGGAAATCCGGCGGTGGCTGGACGGCGGCGATCTCCCACCGGTGGCTGACGGTCAGCAGCTTCGGGAGACGGGCTGATGACGAAACCCGCTCTGATACCACTGTTAGGCGGATGCGATCGTCTTCGTCGTCCGTGTTCGTCATCTACGCCGGAAAAGGTGATCGAGAGATAAACTCCACAGTGCTCAGATTTCCGTTGAACTCACACAAAAATTCAAATCCACGTTCTACCCATTAGGGTCACAAATGGGTGTTAATATGAGATGAGATGTAAGGATATGAGTCACATTCTAATTTATTAGAATGAGTCCAATACTTAAGGAAAGAAGATCATCATTTGGGCCATAACCCAAAAGGGCCCAACAATTCTTAACGTTATGTTTTTGGATCCGAAATCCCCATATACTCGATCATACTACTACTGCTTCGACTGCATCACTGTTCTACAATCGTATGCTCTTTCACATTGTGTCGAGAGAGAATCGGGCCGGCCCGTTTCATGTTAATGCAGCAATGGCTATTAATCAGTGTGGTGACGCCCGAGAATTGGAATTTGGAAGGTGTGAATCGTGAAATTACTTTTTCGTAAATTAGGGCAAAAAGTTGAAAACTTTAGTTACTTTATTCATAAACTCGCGCACACCATTTCTGAAAAGGTTTAGACACAATTTCGTTTCTCCAGAAGAGAAGAAATGGGAGATGTGGAGTTGTACGCAGCCGAACTCTGCTTCATCGTATCCATGGTATCGGCTGCCCACACCTCTGTAATTCTATGGGACAATTGCAATCGTTTCCTGGCTCCTTCTCCGATCCCCATGGTAATTCTCACATTCTCACTCCTATATTTCTGTGTTCATCGATTGCCACACTGTGTGGGACCCTCTTTCAAACTGCAGTACTGGAAATACGCCATTTTCGCCTTCATAGCTTTGGACCATGGCTATAATCCCAAAGTTATCGTTTTCAGAGAACGCCTAACAGTCTTCCTTGCTGGGCTATGTCTGTCGATGATAATTGCCGCTCTGATCCGCTCAACAGGAAGGATTCCTCGGGTCGAGCCACCAGGGACGATTGCAGATCGGGTCGACCCACCGGCGACTTTAGATAGGGAGACATTCAACAGCGTGCTACTTGTGCTCCGGGAAAACGGAATTTGGATGTTTGGGATGTGGTTTATTCACGTAAATTCGATCCTGATACTCCTGTTTTGCGTCTTGACAGCGCTTGTTTGGATGATCGTTTTCGAATTATTTCTTCGGGTGGAGTTGGGATTAACAGCATGTTCGATTATATTGCTGGCATTTGGATTCGATTCAAGAGTTAAAATTGCAGTCCCATTAGATGTAGTGTGCTTCTCTGTGTGCTACCACACGGTTGGATCCGTGAACGGCCTCCAACAGTCGTTTCTAACAGGGGATGCTTCCCTCATACTTTACTCCATCTTCGTCATGTCTTTCACCACACTAGTATTTTTTCTTCTCCATCTACTACTACTGCACTTTCATGCTTAATGTTTATCATCAGTATTCTTGAGTGATATATGTTCTTCTGCTGATTTACCTGAAATTACTTCCTCTGTCGTCTCGTTTCTGTGAATTGTCTTTCGACCAAAGATAAACTACGCATTGATTGGGATTTCTTGTTTCATTTCCGTGTTACATCTCATGTTCCACTCGTTAAGAAATGGAGAGAAAATCTAGATATCCACGTGCCACCCCCAACTCTGAAGGGAAAAGGCTAATCTAACTAGGATTGTTTTGTTCACGAGTGTAGGAAATCATTCAATGATCATGTGCGATAATACAAGAACAGAAAGCAAGATAGAATTTGTGTTTTGAGATGGTTAACTAGTGTGGTTCATCAGCTAATTGTCTAGCTTATGAGACTAGATGTAAACTTCCCCAATAATCACTTCTTTCCATCTTTTAAACTCAATTGATATTTGATTAAGTTTACACAGTCTCTATCTTTTGAGCATTTCCAGTTGACATTCTTTACAATATACTCTAAATCTCAATCTGCTAATTGGCTAACTTGTAATTTTCAGTAAGTCAATACCTGAAGAGTGCTCTGCTTATCAAGACACAAACAGGCTATATCTAAAATAGTTAGACTAAAAAAACTCCGTTGAGTTAATGGGGGATCTGGTGTTGTATGCATCTGAATTCAGCCTCATCCTAAACATCACTCTGCTCACTCGTGCCTCGTCTGCTTTACTGGAAACCCACATCTTCATGCCTCGCTCCTTCCTACTGATGTTCATCTTCGGCTCGTTTACATGGCTCTATCTTCTGGCTCAACAGCTTCGGGGTCCAATGTCCCGCCCTTTCAAATACTTTTACTGGAAGTACGTGGTTGCATCGATCTTGATGGTGGAGTTCAGCTATAGGGATGCCATCCTACAAAAATTCGTGCTGATTGGACTAATGATCATCGTTCTGAATGGTGCGATTGTGTACCGCCGTGGTTGGAACGCAGTCGTTTCGTTCCTCTACAACGGGGTGGCTGCCGTCCCAGTAGAAGTGGTGGCTATTTGTGTGATGTGTGGCTTTGATGATTGTGTTGCACTTGACAGTGATGCTGTGTTTCTTCTGTCTCCTTTCGTATATGTCATTCCTGTGGTTCGAAGTTGTAATAAGATCTGATGAGAGAGAGCGGCGGGATCTTCCAATATTCACCATTCCAATTCCATTGGACATCTTCTGCTTGTCTCTCTGTGACACCCTCTTGCTGACACTACTTAAATCTCGTTGTTGGGGAAGGATTTTTTGGTGGATTTTTTATGTTTTGCATCCTCACCATATTCATCATGTACTATTTTTACAGAGCTTACTACAACAACATTTGGCCTGCTTATTGATTAACTTGTAATTACCTCAAGAACATTAGTTCAAATGGTTGAAAGAAGGGTGAAAAAGCTTTCCAGTCGACTCTTTTAGGATTTGGTTTCGACTCATGTCTTTGGTATGAAAACAATGCCTCACAATTTCATATCCTCCACTTATTAGTGGATGTTGGTGGATAAAGTAGGATCAAGAGTATTAATTATACTATGCTGATGAGGTGCCTAGTAATTATAATTGGACAGATGATTTAAAATAAAGTAGATGTATTTTAGGAGAAAAAAAAAGTAGTGTAGGTATGAGTACTATTATACTAAACGAAAAAGGTGAGCTTTTTAATGAAATACTCCAATAATCAAACCTATTAAATGAATGAATTATCTACTCTCTTTTACTTTGTTGACCCATTACATTTATTAATCTTTTCTTATATTTTTAGAATGTAATATTTTCTTATATTTTTGGCTAAACCTGTGCTTATTTTTTTTCGGAGGCACCGTATCTTCAAATTTTATATTTTTCGAAGGGTGTATTTTTTAAAACAAAATACTATTACTATATTATTAGAGTGTATATTGGGTGCACCCGAGTGCAAGGGTGCATTCACATATGTATAACTTTTTATTCTATTTTGTATACTACATGTTATTCTATTTTGTACACGTGTTTCGTAATAATTGTATATTTTTTTCACATTAAGTTTTTCATTAAAAAAACTAGCAGCATATGTGTATAATTTTTTATTCAATAGTGTATACATATTTTTTAATAATTGCATATTTTTTTACACTCAATTTTTCATTAAAAAATCTAACAATTAAACTGTATACATTTTTGCTCTTAATTGTATATGTTTATGTTTATATTTGTATATGGGTGCACTCTATCTTATGGTGCATCCGGGTGCATAATTAGCCATATTATTAAGGACGTAGTGATAACTTTTATAATAAAAAGTAACAATAAATTAATTAAAAGTGATAATGTTATTTCATGAACAATTTATAGTATAAATGAAAAGTGATAACATTTTATAGCGAAAGTAATATTGTTTTATAACGAGAGTGATAGCGATTTTAAAAAGTATAAAATGGTCTCACGTGAGACGGTGACCTACCCATTATTATATACTACCATCCAATGACACAAAAAATCAATTTTTTTATTTCATCACACTCTTCGCCTTAATGTAAGTTTCAAAATAAATACTCATAATTGTATATACTTTGAAAAAAATATCATTTTCACCTGACTCACTCAACTTAGTTTATTATCTATTCACAATGTACGTGTTTGCTTTTGCACATAAATTAAGGGATAATATTTTATTGTATAGTGAGATGAGAAAAATAATATTTTAATATAAAGTGAGTAGGTGTATTAGTATGACATTTGGGTTGCACATAGATTAAGGGATAATATTTTATTGTATAGTGAGATGAGAAAAATAATATTTTAATGTAAAGTGAGTATGTGTATTAGTATGACATTTGGGCCTATGGAGATGGAAGTAATTAATACTCCCTCCGTCCCAACTTCAACTTCACACTTTCCGTTTTGGTCCGTCCCAAATTCAACTTCACACTTCCATAAAAGGAAAAAGCAACAAACTAATATCCCTCTAACATACTTTAATTTCAAATTTGCCATCACCTTTTTAACACACATAACATACTTTATCATTTATTTATTACCAAAAAATACCATACTACCCTCAAAGGTAAGTCAAAAAGTGACTTTTCTTAAACTCCGTATCTACAATAAATGTGAACTTGAATTTGGGACGTAGGGAGTATGTGTGTGCCCCTTTTATAAAAAAGGAAATACACCTTGTATTGAAATATATCAAAATAGAAAAACGCATAAGTTTCAATGGGATGGGAAAGTATTACTTAAAATACCAACCAACGTGTTATCTGAAAATTATTAAAGTTGCTCAAATAACAATTTTATTTTTAAAATTCTGTATTTATAATAAAGGTGAAAATTTTAGTGAATAAGCGAATGTATTTATTATTGTAGTAATAGAAATAAGTAATGCTGAACGTTATACTCCCTCCATTACATACTTATCTTCACACTTTCTGTTTTTATCTATCTTATACTTATCTTTACCACCCAAAAGGAAATTTCACATAAACCAACAATAATTCCAAAAATATCACTACCACCTAACATCCATAACATATTTTATAATTTATTTATTACTTAAAAATATCACAATATCCTATAAAAATTAATAAAATTTGTCAAAAAGAAATTTTTCTTAAACTACGTGTCTGCAGTAACGACGTAGATAAGTATGTGATGGAGAGAGTAAATGAATACGTTCTCTGTCCACGTTCATTGTATGTGTAGTTATACATGTCTATGATTTCATAGTTTGAAATATTGGGTTTAATTTCGATATAACTGCCAAAATTAAATAAAAATAATTACATTTTCTGACGTGGCAGTATAAGATAGGCCAATAAAATTTCGTTTGTGGAATTAATTGTATTGAATAAATATCTATATTATCACTTCCATTTTCCGCAGCGTCGGATACAAAAACAAGAAAAGAAACGGCTTTTGTCAGCTTCTCTCTCTCCATACCGCAAACGTGATTTCTAGGGAATCACATCAATCTTCCTAAACTAAGCTCGTGAACACTGTTATTTTAGTGATTTGGGATCTGGGTGTTTTTTTTATTTATCTGAAGGAGAGAGAGGGTGGGAGGAAAGTTGTGGAAAAGGAAGAGCGATGGCTACTGATACAGTGGTTTTGCAGCACGCGGAGGTTGGGAATGGATGCTGCAACAAGGGGCCTGGTTATGCTACTCCGATTGAAGCCATGTCTGGTCCCAGGGAAAAGCTTATTTACGTTACTTGTGTTTATACTGGTAAATTCATTTTGTTTCAATTTGAATTGTGTTGTTATGTTATCCCTTTCGTTTTTCTGTGAATTGTGGTTGTGATTGTCTCTGGATGACTTATTTTAGTAGTGTTTTTCGTGATTTTGGCGTTAGTTTCGATTATTATGGGCTGGAATTACTGGGAATTAAAGAGGAAATCAAGATAAGAAAGAAAATCTAAATGAGATAAATCTTGTTTAAGCGATTGCGTAGTACTGTTAGTGATGATGTTTTTATCGTGATCGTAGATTGTATTAGCTCAATCAGGAAATAAATGTGTTGGTATCTCGGAAATTGTTTATGTTGAATGCTAAAACGAGTTCCATAGTCGGATTCAAGTGGCGGTGGGTGATTGAATTATATTTGAACTGATGAGATTGATATAAGAGCTTATTAGAGCATCTCAAGGTTAGAAATCAACAGAAGGCATTAGAAAATCTCAAATAGCAAGGGAACACTGAAAAAAACTTGCAAAATTTCCATTGAATTATTTTATAGTGTAGCTATATTATGTTTTATGCTGAGCTCAATTTATTTGGAAACTATGTTTTGTCGTTGTTCACAGGAACTGGTACGGATAAGCCAGATTATGTTGCTACTGTGGACATGGATCCGAGTTCACCTACATATTCTAAAGTCATTCACAGGCTGCCCATGCCCTTCGTTGCTGATGAACTACACCATTCTGGATGGAATGCTTGCAGCTCTTGCCATGGAGATCCATCAGCTGCAAGGCGGTATCTTGTCCTCCCTTCTCTAGTGTAAGTCACCGAGATTCTAAATTTCGCACTTTAGTTATTGTATTAATAACTATATATATCTAATATGTAGGATGACCCTAAGTTATTGAGTGCCCGTGGGATCATTTTTCGTGCTTCTTAATGTGATCTGACTTTGAATTTTACTTTACACCTTTTTACCCATTTTATTGTAAGCAAATGAGATTCTTGTTACTGATTTGGACATAAATCTGTAGAATCTGTTTGTTAAAAAGAGGACAAAAAATCAACTTTTTACTTTCTCCTTGAATAAAAAGAGTAAATACACAAGGGCTAATCAAATCAGTTTGAAATCTTTTTACTTGGAGAATTTTGTATGTGCAACAATATTTGTTCAAAATGGAGAAAGGGGTCATCTAGATTCTACATTGGTATCATTACTTTTGTTTTGATATTATTTATTAGGTGCTCTGTACGTCAATTATAATAGCTTGATCAATGTGTTGTCGTCCTTAAAGGTTGTCTGTAGACCATTTACAATCAACTATTTTTACATTCAGATCTGGTCGCATATATGCCATTGATACTCAAAAGGACCCAAGGGCTCCCTCTTTGCATAAAGTAGTTGATCCCAAGGATATAATACAGAAGACGGGCCTGGCATATCCACACACTGCTCACTGCCTTGCATCAGGCGAAATCATGGTGTCATGTCTTGGAGATAAAGATGGAAATGCTGAAGGAAATGGTTTTCTTCTTCTGGACTCTGATTTTAATGTCAAAGGAAGGTATATTCTGTTTATTATGTACTCAAGAGTCTTGACTAATGAAGACTTCTTACTTTGGATTTCAGTCTAGATTGAGCAACATCTATTCTCAGCTGGGTTTGGCATTTCCAACTTCATAATAAGTTTTATTTTATGCTGGTCGCTAAGTGGCATAGTTTTTCTGGTATATCCACCAGATATTTCAATCTTGAGATATATTTTAAATATTGATAGAAACTTCAACTCTGTTATTGTGATGTTGATAGTTACAAATGAAGATGCTTCTATTTGTTGTGCCAGGTGGGAGAAACCAGGGCATAGCCCCCTTTTCGGCTATGATTTCTGGTACCAGCCTCGGCACAAGACTATGATCAGCTCTTCATGGGGAGCTCCTGCTGCTTTCAAAAATGGTTTCAATCTTCAGCATGTTTCAGATGGTTTATATGGGAGACATTTGCATGTATATAGCTGGCCCGAGGGGGAGTTGAAACAAACTCTGGATCTTGGGAATACTGGTATGCTGCCATTGGAGGTTAGTATGGCTCATCATTATTTTCCTGGGTATGGTCTAATTATTTGTATGTTATTCGCATTGGGTACACCATTATTTAATCTTTATATGCATGTCTGATCTATGTACAGATACGATTCTTGCATGATCCAGACAAGGATACTGGTTTCGTGGGGTGTGCTCTGACAAGCAACATGGTGAGATTTTTCAAGAAGCCAGATGAGACATGGGGCCATGAGGTATGGTTCAAAAACAATCAGACTTTCTTCAATCAATGTCTTGGAAAAAAAACATGCATTTGATTGGTAATCAAATCAACTTCAGGTATCGATATCAGAGAAGCCACTCAAGGTGCAAAACTGGATTCTACCCGAGATGCCTGGTCTTATAACCGATTTTCTGATCTCTCTTGATGATCGTTTCCTCTATCTGGCCAACTGGCTCCATGGAGATCTAAGACAGTATAACATCGAAGATCCAGCAAAACCATGGTTGGCTGGCCAGGTATTTGTCGGAGGTTTGATTCGTAAAGGAAGCGATGTGGTTGTTGAAGCCGAAGATGGTACCACATACCAGGTTGATGTACCAGAAGTTCAGGTACATATCCACCATAACAAACTCTTCCAACCATACAAATTTGCATCCAAGTTTCAAGATGTGTACATGAAATTAACTTCTGAGTTTCCTTAAACTGAACCTAATTCATAATGTATCAACTCTAGGGGCATAAATTAAGAGGAGGGCCACAGATGATACAGCTGAGTTTGGACGGAAAGCGGCTCTACGTTACAAACTCTCTATTCAGCACGTGGGACCGGCAGTTTTACCCGGAGCTAGTGCAGAGAGGTTCTCACATGCTACAGATTGATGTCAACACTGAGGAAGGTGGCCTTGTGATCAACCCTAATTTCTTCGTGGATTTCGGAGCTGAACCCGATGGTCCCTCGTTGGCTCATGAAATGAGGTATCCGGGGGGAGATTGTACGTCCGACATCTGGGTTTGACCCCCCGGATATCTCATAGCATGGCTGTCTTAACCTTGGTTGTAGCTGCAGAGGTAATGCATGTAATGATAGACAATAAGCAAGCACAACCAAACTTGTATTGGTGAAACATATTTGATATTTTACACAATCCTTCCTAATTTCCTCTCTTTGTTCGACTTCATGTGTTCTATCATCGTATTTACTTCGAATTTCTATAATTTTGCTCAACTTGGCATAATTATACAGATACGAGCCTTAATTTTGAAGGTGCACTCTCATTATTAAATTATGTTTTTACACAAGTAAATTATGTTTTGGATAATTAAAGTATATTCGTCATTAATATATCTATCATTTTATTCTAGAAAACATACTAATTAGATAAGTACACTATACTTATATAATAATAATCATCATAAGAGACTTTATCAAATTTTGAAGTATTTTTTTGAAACCTATTTAAAAAGAAAGAAAAAAAGTTTCATTTATTTTAGAGATGTTACCAATTTTCTAGAAAGATATTATTCAATTTTAATTAATTTTAGAATGATTGAAATAGTACAATTAAATAATCATCCCTTCTTATTATCTTGTGAAAATAATCTCACACCAATCTTTGTTTTGGATTTATTTGTAATCATTTTGCCCCTTAAATCAATTTTTAACAAAATTATTAAAATTATAGTTGGAGCATAAGTTCATTTGATAGAAGTACGTGTAAATTTTTTTTAACTGATTTGATTTGGTGAAATAATGCAAATAATGTGTAATGATATCTCCAATAATTAGGAAAAAATAGTTCTCAACAGTCTATTATTATTTGGCTTTAGCCTCACTCATGTCAAAAAAGAATCAATACATATGAATGCTACAAATATAAAAGTCAATTTTACTAATTTCTAAATTAAATTTCTTGATTGTATTCAAATACGTCAAAATGTGAAATTCACTAAATAAATAAATACTTAAACGGCAAGGCCAACATTATTCGATCATTAATTTGATTGATTTGAATGTGACATTTTCTTAGCCTTAATCTAACAAAATAAATAATTACTAATAATAATAATAATAATAATAATAATAATAATTGACTAGATCTTTGTCTTCCTAAATAAATAATTATTAATTTACATCCTCAAGCCCCTAGATTCATGCCACTGATTTTGCTAGAATTAATTTACTAATTTCCAATAATAATTAAACTAGATCTTTGTCTTCCTAAATAAATAATTATTAAGTACTAAAGATTATGAAAGTTTAATTATAGAATGTGACAGAGTTCAAATTCAATTAATGAATTTGCCGTGTATGACTTCTCAAGTTTGACAATCACACATAAGCAATTTTATTCAATCACATTGAGAATTATTTTACCTTTTCTTATATTGGTATTTTGTATAAAAAAGAAAAGAAAAAAATATGTTATTTTGGTAATTTATTGATTGGTTTACGTAGCTAGTAAACTAAACATCCTAATTTATTACCAGGCAGTTTTGAAAATTAATTTTTTATTAATTAAGTATTTTGCATGTTACTCTAATTAGAAAATGTTATTTTTTAATATCACTCTTTATTAATTATATCATCTATTTTTTCATTAAAATGATAAAAAAATTTATTATACCATAAATAATTCATAAAATAATTCATTATCTCTATCAATTTTTATTAATACGAACATTTATTAAATTATTATTACTAGTTATCCATATTACAAAAGTCTTCCGGTAAAATACTATCATACAAGTGTTTGCTTTATACTTCTATTAAATTCGTATATATCATTTATATTATATTTAATTTTATATAAAAAACTCAATTAATTATTTTATAAACTATTTGTAGATTATTATTGAAAAGTATTAGTATTGATTTTTAATTATGAGATGGCGATCCACAAAATTTTTGTTATTAATTATAAATAAGAATGATTAAAGTAAAGCTCCCTTAAATGCTGCTTATTATCTTCCCACCCATGTGACACAAACTTTGATTTATCTTCAAAGCCCACCAAACATATTAAAAGAAACATTATTTGTTTTGATTATTTTTGACAATATTTAATTTAAAATTTAGCCAGAAAAAGGGTCGACCGCGTGGCCAGCTTATTACAGCAAATCTGCATATGATCAAATCTGCAAATTATGTAAAAAGAAGATAAACATAACCGCGTATGGCCCACTTTTTTATTTTTATATTTTATTTTTTATTATCTAAATCCTTGCTGGCATCCAAGTTTCTACATAATTGTTTTTCTACACTCTGGAAATCTTTTTTTTTTTTAAATCTATTTATTCAATCTCATCTTGAAATTCAATGATTACCACAATTTACTACTGAATTCAATTCTTTCAATTAATAAGGCTTATCATTGAAATTTTTTAATTTTTTAATTTAGAGTTGAAGATACATGCAATTGCTTAGATTTCATTGATTTTTTTTTCAATTAATTTTATAGATAATTGTACTCAACAATTTAATCTCAATGTGGGTCATGAAAATATCACCTTAATTCTTTCTTCTTTCTTTCTTTCTTTTTTTTTTTTTTTTTTTTTTTTTAATTTTCATTAAACCAAAATTAAACGTTGACATGAAACCTAATATACTAGAATAAATATTTCATAAGAGTATAAAAATATAAGAGGAAGGGGGGTGGGAGGGTGTTGATCATGTTCTGATTGCTGATAACTTCTTATCTTCAAATCTCGACTATTGTTTGCAAATGAATACTATTTCAAACACAAAGAATCCAATCAAATACAACATACATTTCTTTAAAAAATCACTATCAAAATGGAAATTAACAATATAGAAATTCAATTTAAAAAAAGAAGAGAAAATCATAGTTTACAATTCAAGTGGAAAAGAATAAATTAAATACAGTAGCCACCCTTCTTTGTGGCTCAACAAATCTTCAACCTTCTCAAGATGAACTCAACCTATCATCTGCAGTCTGTAGAACTAAACGAGTCGAATCCGTGAGGCTTCGCCGGAATGCTCGACTGCGTCTGGCTGTACGAGAGATCGTCGAACATTCTAGAAGTTCCCTCGTCGGCCTGCCATCTCTGTAGGGCCTTAGGGAGGCTCAAATGGAGATCAATGCCATAAGATTCATCTTCTTGTGGTTTGGATGGTTTCCATTGCTCGACGAGGGGTCCCAACACGTTGACCGCGTGACCCATGTCGGGCCTCTGGAATGGCTCGCGAGCAGTGCAGTGTCCTGCTAGCTCAGCCACCTTGCAAATGCTTTCGTGGGTTTCATCATCCGGTTCAAGAACCGGATCAATGGACTTCCGGAGGTTGTCCTTGTTGATGAGGACCCTCCGGAGCCATGTCACTAGATGAGACCTCTCGTCTGGCATGGTCTCGTCTAGGGCTTTCCGACCAGTGATGATCTCCATTAGGACGACCCCAAATGCATAAACATCAACTTTTGTAGTCACTCTACCAGTAGCTAAAAGGAACAACAAAACGGAAGCAATGAGTACTAATACTACAAAGAGATCTCATGAAAGAATATGATTAATTAAACTAGTACTAATTCATCTCATTCTACTCTTGGATTTCCATCACATATATTCCACAAATTTGAATCTTTAACTAAAATCAATGCTATGAAGGCTTATAATATGCAATCATGTGTTCAATTGAAAATGCAAACTAAGAATGAGACAG
Organism: Pogostemon cablin; assembly: GCA_023678885.1. Classification (NCBI taxonomy): domain Eukaryota; kingdom Viridiplantae; phylum Streptophyta; class Magnoliopsida; order Lamiales; family Lamiaceae; genus Pogostemon; species Pogostemon cablin. The sequence continues at coordinate 3,818,759 of CM042987.1, forward strand.
TAAACAAAATGTAACATCAAGAAAAGCAGTAGAGTTAGCATATATACCAGCATATTCAGGTGCAAGATAGCCGAATGTACCGGCTAAGCGTGTTTCGACAGAATACTTGCCATCAGGTGCATTTCTCACCAAACCAAAATCTGCAACCTTAGCTCTCATATCATCCGAAAGAAGTATATTCGATGGCTTCAAATCTCTATGAATGAAACTCTGCTGAGCCAAGCTGTGAAGATATTCAACTCCTCTAGCAACATCTAAGGCGATAGTCACCCGTTGTTTCCAAGTAAGAGGCTCGTAGCCATGATCACCCCATTCAAACAAGTGCTGGCTTAGAGTTCCCTGAGGCATGTATTCGTACACTAGAAGCCTCTCGTTTCCGTTTATGCAGTAACCTAAAAGAGCAACCAGATGCCTATGCCTAACTTTAGTAAGAACAGCTATCTCTGCCTGAAACTCATTCATTCCTTTCGTTCCCATCGCACCCGATTCCATCCTCTTGACTGCAATCTTGGTTCCATCGTGCAACTCACCCTTGTAAACTACTCCAAATCCTCCTCTACCTAACACATTTTCGTCACTGAAATTGTTGGTCACTTGCCTAAGGATCTGTATGGATATAGAAACATTCCCACCTTCAAATATAGGAATTTCACTATGATCACCACTACTCTGGCTATGCAACTCACTTGGCTCTCCGACAAATCCATTTACTCCATTACCAACCACCATATCCTTCCCCTTCTCCGACCCCTCGACCACCACGAACCTCTTATGACGTCGCTTTAAGTAACATTTATAAGACACAAACAACACAATCACAACAAAAACTATAACCGCTATGGCCACACCAGCTATCATACCAGCTGAATTCGACTTTTTCGATGATCCAGACCCTCCATCTTCCTTACTAGGACTATTTCCACCACCACCTCCACCACCATTACTAACATTCTTACCAAGCAACTCATTTCCATTATGTGAAAAGGCTACATTAGCAGGAAACAATGGAATCGGCCCCCAGAGTTTATTATTAGACACATCAATAGTCTGGAGATTTGGCAAAGTAGTCAAAACAGGGGGAATCTCACCTGAGAGATTGTTATCACTCAATATCAAAGTCCTCAAAGAAGTGAGATTAGCAAATGCAGGTGAGATAGTACCAGAAAACCCCTGCTTCCCCATGTTCACAACAGTCACATTCGTCAACGTGGAATCACAGTTGATTAATCGCCAGCCGTTGCAAGCATTATTCCCTGCCCATGAATCAGCCAACGATTCTGGATAGCCCAGAGCAGCTGCAACATCAAGAAGTGCAGTCACCTGTGGATCACATGGCCCTGGCTTGTCTGAACAGAAGCTGTTTGTAGTACCTAAGGTTGCCTCAACTGATGTAGGAAACTGAGGATAAGGACCCTGCAACTTGTTATTCTGCAACGAAATAGTTTTAAGTTTTGGCAAACTCATCAGAGATGGAGGTACTACGCCAGTAAGCCTGTTATCCCTCAACTGCAAATCTTCCAAATTGGTGCACTTTGACAAATCGGGAATCCCACCTGAAAAGGAATTAGCATGTAACCAAACTTGAGATAACTGATTCATATTTGACAACACATCTAGGGTTCCAGATAACCCTTCTCCCTGATTATTATTGAGCCAAAGAAGCTGAATCTCAGACCCGGAAAAGGATCTGGGCAAAGATCCAGATAGATTGTTGTAAGACAGCCTTAGATTCTGTAAATTGGGGAAAGAATTGAAGATATCTGGGATGGTGCCACCCACACTAGCATTACTGGCGTATAAGGTAACAAGATTCGAGCTTTCAGTCAAATAAGTAGGGATTTGCCACGAACCCAGATTGCCATTATCGCTAATACTTAAAATCTGGAGATTGGGGAGCCCTAAAAGGAAATTATTAGGGATTGAAGTGAAGCCATTAGTGTCGAGAAAGATTTGCTCGAGAGAAGACAAGTTTTGAAAAGAGGGCAAGGCTCCAGTGAGAAGGTTTTTCTGGAGAGCGATGGATTTGAGCTGGGTGAGCTGGTTGATCTCGGAGGGGAGGCTGCCGGAGACGCCGGCGGAGTTGAGGTCGATACCGGTGACGAAGTTATTAGTGGAATCGCACTTGACGTTAGTCCATTTACAGAAGTGGGTGGCGGAAGACCAGCCGGAGGGAGCGTGAGAGAGGGAGGAGAGGAGTTTGGACATGGCGGCGGAGTCATCGGCGGCGGAGAGAAGGAGGAGGGTGAGGAAGAAGAGAAGACGGGTGGCGCAATGGCGGAAGGCCATCGGAGGTTGAGAGAAGAGCGAAGAAATTGGTGGGCAATGTAATTTGGCCTTTGCTTATATTTCCATTTTCTTGATGTTTTTATTAATTAAAATAAATAAATAAATAATAATAATACAAATAAATAAATTTTAAATAAGGGAAATTAGTAGTTCAGTTAGTAGAGTTGGAGTGGTTTTAAATTCATGAAAGTTGACAGTTGTGAGTTCGTAACGTGTTTGGCGGTGAAGTCAGGAAGGAAAGTGACTTTCCTATATTATAAAATTAAATTATATGTACATACAATTTTATTTTATATTAGCATCTAAATTATTTGCTTAACGAGAACTCAATTCTAGGATTCCCAATTATAAATGCTAACTTGAAAATAAATCTACTCAAAATTAGAACATAAATAAATAAGAGGTTAGTTTTAATATTTTTGCACACCTCTTCAGGCTAAACTTAAAAAGTTTATTTTTAGTAATATATACTCCCTTCGTCCCGGAGAAGTTGGTATAATTTTTTTTGGGTACGGAGATTAAGGAATATAATAATTTAATGTAAAGTGAAGTAAAGTGAAGTGTGAGAAATAATATTTAATGTGTAGTGGGTAGTTGTATTAGAGGTGATATGTGGGACCCATGAGAATAGATTAATTGTTTTTGTGTGGGTCATATGTATTAAAAAGGAAATGTGTCAACTTTAGTGGGACAAACCAAAAAGGAAAGTTTGCCAAGGGACGGAGGGAGTAGTATATACTTATTAATTTCTTGTTTCTATACAACCAAAAACAGAAATAAAAGTTCTTACTTTCAGTATTGTCTTAGAGAAATTCATAAAATAAATACCCTTAAAAAGAATAATAAAGAAGAATTCTATTCCAACGCAGATACTCCACCACACTTTGTTTGATTCCCACGTACTACCATTCTTTTGTAATTTACCTTTTGCCTAACTATTTATTTATTCAAAACTTTGATATAAAAGATGTACTATTAACTACTACTTATTATTCAAAATTTTAATTTTATAATTTAGATTTTTTTTTTAAATTTCTTATGTAGATATATGAGTAATGCAGAATCAAATAGAGATTTCTATATGTAAAACTACACAATAGAAATTTAATCTTATTTAATAAGTAAAAGAAAAGATACTTGTTCATAAATCAGAAAAATCATGATGAAAAATAATTAAAGCAAAGTTTCAATTATCGAAGTACCAATTTTCGTATTTTAATATTGGTATGAAGAAAACTAAGTTAATTTACGTAAGAAAAAAAAGGGAGAGAAGCAAACAAAAGAGTGTGACCCAATGGACTTGGTTAGGGCCCAAATGAGGTAGTAGAACAAGAAATGGGCCACATTTAAGCCCAACTAATAAGTTTCGTGTGTTAATGGACAAGATGGATTGGGCTGCTTTTGTTCTGGGCTTATAAAAACTTGGATTTGGATTTTAAAATTTCAATAAAATTGTAAAATCCATACAGTAAAATTTGACCCTATTTTTCACTACATTATTTTTCAAATTTTCAATAGTTATTCACCAAATCTTCTTTGCCATTTTTGTAGATCATTTTCTGTGTCACTCATACGATTGACACAATGTAAGAGAGAAATAAATCCAACCATTACGGATAGGGGTTATGCTTTACTTTTTAGGGTAAAGTTTTTATCTCTTTTCTACGTATCATCCATCCAAGCATATGACACAAGAGATGAGGTATCAAAATGACATTGAGTTCACACCCTTAATCATATACAATACCCCCATCATCCAATAAATTCATCAATGAAAAACTTGAGATTGGCATTAGAGGTGCCACCATCTTCCTCCATAGCTTTCTTGGCCAAATCCCTCCATTTCTTCCCCCCTCTCCTCATTTCCTCCCCCCTCTCTCCTCCACCCATCACCATCTCCACACACCTCTCTATCTCATCACCCTCCACAATTCCCCCCTTCATCTCCACCCTCACCCCACATTTCCACAAATCCTGCACAAGTTTTGCATTCGTCGGTTGATCCGTCCACTGCGGAAACAACACGAACGGCACGCCCGCAACGAGTTCCATCCACAGTGCGTAATGAAACACCAGACACTAGGGTGCGACAGAACCTCCATCTGTGCACACCACGACACGATCTTCCCCTGTTTCTCCAGCTCAGCTCTGTTTTTCACAATCTCCTGACCCGCTTTCTGATCTCGGATCACCCACAAGAAGGGTTGACCCGTTTTGATCAGCCCTTTGGCTATCTCCTCCATTTGTGGGGTGGATAGCTCCGAGTAGCTCCCGAAAGCTACGTAGACTACAGATGATTCCTCTTTGGAATCCAACCATGTAATGCTTGTGAAATGGGTCGACCCGGAATGAAGAGTCCGAAGGAACCAAGGGTCCGATTGCGAGTAGATTGTACTTGTTTATGACCTTCAAAGCCTCTGGTTCCAACTCGTTGAATGTGTTTATAAGTACTGTCGGATGATCGCTTTCCCTTTCAAGAATCTCGAAATTCTCTGTGAAAGTTGGAAGGATAAAATCATGTGTACCATGTGGAGCCTGCAAGAAAATTAACCAACGCAATTATCCTTTCTTTTAGCATTAAGTTATGTATTTCTTGTGTTTATAAGATTTTATGTGTAACATTTATGGATGTATAGATGACAACGTATGAGAGAATATATAATACTCCCCTTTTCTAGTCCCATAATTTTGAAATAAATGAATTTTAGTCATTTTGACTAAATTTTAGTCCGGTATCTTTTCACATTTTCAGTTTTAATCCTTTAAAATAAATTAAAATTTGAAGGACTTGAAAAAGTTTTTTTTTTTTTCAAGTTTTGTAAATTCTACAAATTTTTTTGCAAACTAATTTAAATTAAGATGAGAAAAAGTTATAGGACTAAAATTAATACTAAAAATTTAAAATTAAAAAAGTAAAAAAATTATAGAATCGAGATTGGTTTTAGCCAAAGTTACTTGACTGATATCGACAAAAATGATTGGATTTTCTTCTTCCCTTGTGTGTTAATCATATAAGATATAACGAGTGACACAGGAGACGTTACATCATAACAATACATGAAAATTGGGAGTATCTGAGATGCTTGTTTTGAATATACTCGTAGGAATAAAAAGTTAGATTTAGAATTAGGTGTATTTAGTAAATCCAATAAATTGTGTTAATCTATATTTGTTTTGGAAATTTTAGAAACTGAATGTATGTTAACTTTATATCAAATCCTGTTTAAAAAAAAAAATTATATCAAATAAATGTGTAAGAGATAAATATAAGAGTAGGAGTTAACACATGTGAAAAGCTAGGATGTGATTTGTGCAAAAGATAGGTGTATTCTAATTTTATTAAATTCTCATTAAAAATAAAGAATGAATTATGTATTCTTAAAAGAAAAAACTCTCTTGTGAGACGAATTATTTGTGAGATAGGTTAATTCATCATTAAAGTATGTTTATTGTAGAGATAAAATATGCTTATTTGTAGTTAAAGTATGTTAATAATAAATTATATTATAACACACTGAAATCATACTTTAATGCATAATTCAGCATACTTTAGAAAACATATTTTAACAACCATTAAACATACTTTATCTAAAAAATAGACATACTTTAACACGTCTCACAAACCATCTCACATAAACAGCGTCTCACGAGAATTTGTCTTCTTAAAATTGAATTAAAAAGCCGACAACAAGCAAGCCTAACGCCTTGTTTGGTTGCCCGTTTTGTTAATTCCAGATATGGATTGATGTGGGCTGGTACTAGAAATGTGACCAGCAACACATGATTGTGTTGACTTTTGGCCGATTAGGTTTAATTTATTGGAGATTTTTTTTTTCATGATTATAAAATACTCGTTTTGTACTACACTTTTTTTTGTGGGTTATTTAATTCACTACACTTTGATAAGGAAGAATTCTATTCCGACACAAATACGCCACCACACTTTGTCCACATGCTACCCTTCTTTTGTATTTTCACCTTTCGCCTAATTATTTATTTATTTGAAATTTTGATATAAAAGATGTACTACTATTAACGTATTAATTAATTAAATCATGTAAAAATTTCCTTAAAACATAGGCAAAATATTATATCCAAGGTGTACTGTTCACTAGAATATTCTAAATATGGAGTAGTATTTTAATTTTATAGTTTAGTTTTTTTATTTTTTATTATTATTTTTTTAAAGTTAGATGAGTATTGGGGAACAAATAGAGATTTCTATTTATTTATAAAATAAAACTACATAATAGAATTTAATATATATAAACATTTTTTTTATCTTTAATTTTTCTCACAATTCAATTTTACTACATTTAAAAATTATATTTAATCTTGACCGCACGTATAATACTTTTAATATCAGCCATGATCAACTCTATTCATGCCTATAATAGTTTTGAACATTTTTTAAAAAATTCAAAATTTAAAGAACTTGCTAAGTCCTTGTATTCTTGGAATTTCTATAAATTGTGCAAAATATCTTACAAAAAGAACTAAATTAAAATGATTAAAGTTACATGACTAAAATATATATATATTAAATAATAAAAACTGAAAAAGTAAAATGATTATAGGATCGAAAATGGTTTTAGCCAAAGTGATATACTCCCTCTGTCCCGGGTAAAGAGGTGTATTTGCTTTTTGCATGTAGATTAATGAGTATTATTATTTTATGCAAAGTAAGTAGATGTATTAGAGATATGTGATGGGTAATTGTGGGCTATTGATGGACCCTTTTTACTAAAAGAGAAAAATGATGCAATTTGGATGAGACGACCAATATAGTAAAATAGTACTATTTGGGCGGGACAGAGGGAGTAGCTGATATATATTAATCTGCATAAATGTTTGGATTTTCTTCTCTCCTTATCAATCATCATATAAAATATAATAATTCAGGCAGAAAATATTGCACCAGAGCATCTCCAAGAGACTATTCAAAATTTGAAGAGCATTTTCATAATATAAAGAGTAATTTTAAGTTTAAAGAGTCATAATTTTTTTATGCTCCAACAAATTATTTAAAATTTGTTTTCCAACATTATTTTCTCTTTTATTAAAATATAATAATTCACGCAGAAAATATTGCACCAGAGCATCTCCAAGAGACTCTTCAAAATTTGAAGAACATTTTCATAATATAAAGAGTAATTTTAAGTTTAAAGAGTCATAATTTTTTTGTGCTCCAACAAATTCTTTAAAATTTGTTTTCCAATGTTAATTTATTACATTATTTTATCTTTTATTGATTGTTTAAACTATTTCTATTGGGTGAAAATACTATATTTAATGAAGTAATAAATTATGAAGAGTGATTTGTGCTCTTCAAATTTGAAGAGGGAAGATGACTCCTTAAATTAAAAAATTAAAATAAAGAGTGTGTTTGAGCTTGTTTTTCTTATATTTCTCTTTAAAAAATGTATATTTTTCATTTTAGATGAATTTTGGAGGGAGTGAAGCTCTTGTGCACCCGGGCGCACGGAACATATTCCGTGCGCCTTTACAATTTTCATGCCCCTTTATAATTTAAACCCCTAGCAATACATAGGTTTAAATAGGATTGGAGGGGAGGGTTGTGTTCACATGGGGACACGGAGCATCTTTCCGTGTCCCCGGGCGCACAGGAGCTTTTGCCTTTTGGAGGTGCTCTAACTACACATGAAATCAGTAGTTAAATACTAACCGATAAAAAAGATGGCAAATCATTGCGGTAAAGCTCTGTAAGCCCTGGAAGCTTGATAACTTCATTCTTGTATATCTTCTGATCCAAATACCCATTAAAATAGTAATAATACACACCAAAAAGTGTAGCTGGTTGAATCCAAAGAAGCGTAAACGGCACGCGAAGACGTTGCGCCACTCGACGGCCTTGCTGCCGTTCACGCTCCGCAGCAAGGACGTCCTCGACGGCCTTGCTGCCGTTGCTTCTCAAGGCGGAGACGAAACGCTGGTCGACGACCGACCAGCCGTTGTCGTAGCCGTCCGAGAAGGGAACGAAATGGAGCAGGGCGTTGTCGGTCATGCGACGTATGGCAGAGTAGCTGGTCAAGAAGGTGACCTTAACGCCGTGTTTGGTAATCCGCTTTGCTAATTCCAGAGATGGATTGATGTGGGCTGGTCCTGGAAATGTGACTAGCAACACATGACTGTTGATCGCCATTTTTGAATTGTGTTTGATTTTTGGCCAATTCGGTTTAATTTATTGAAGTTTTTTGTTTTCATAATTATTAGTACACGTTTTGTAATACACTCTTGTTTTTAGGTTTATTTAATTCACATTAATAAAATTAATGCAAAGATTAACGTCTACTTTTTGCCTTTTAAGGACCACAGTTGCCAACATTGTATGCTTCTTGCTCATATTCCATTTTTTTTTTCTAAAATACTACTCCCTGATCCGCTGAATAATTGTAATTGGATTTCCTACCATTATTCCACCTTGTATAAGAAAACTTTTTTTTCTTATAATTTTTTAATCAACTTTATTGATTTTTAGGGGTATTTTAATATTTTATGAGTATAATAAATTAAGTGTAAAAAATATTATGACTCTAAAAAATAGTAACAAATTTGAAATTAAAATTACTTTTAAAATTATTGAATAAAATGTTATTTTCTTTTCTGAGATGAAAGTTATATTGAGACAGTAGGAATGTGTGAAACCTTTATAGGACGGAGTAAGTATATATCATAATGAATAATCATTAAAACCTTACATACTTAGTCAAAATTTAGGGATATTATTAATTATTGTAACACATGACATGCATTTAGTAGATGTAATAGTAAATTGCATAGAAGATCTCATTTGGAAAGGCAAACCCTCAGTTCCATCTAACTAATATTGGATGTACTATTATATTTTATTATATTTTTCGTTACACGCGTTAAATGAGTGACAAGTGTGTAATATGATAATTTCAATATTTTCTCAATAGTTGATATTTTTCTTTAAATTAAGTTTTATCTCTTGTCTATATATCCTTTAATTAAGAATTTGTGATGTTACGAAAATGTAAAAATGATTCGAATATCATCCCCACAGTATTAATGATGGTAATTAATTTTAGACCTTATAATAGAACGATAAAAATACCACATGGGAATTATGCATGTGTTAGTTTTTTAGTCATGTTTGTCTACTTATCAATTAACATGAGTTTTGTGGAAAAATCCAAATCTTGTTACTATCTAAATCATGCACATTTACTTATACATGGAAATTATATAATTAAGGTAATTATTTAGTTAATTTTGCATAGTTTATGTAAAAACGGATGGTGCAAGGCAAATACCTCTACCGTCCAAACCCTAATCAATTTTTTTTACGTGGGTGACATAAAAACTTATGAACACAATGGTGTAGAAGATCCGGTGTGCTCGTCTTCATACCGCCCATATTTGTCTTAATACAATTTGAATAGACTTGAGTATCGAAAATTTACTATCCTAGGTATTATTAAGGATAATTATTGAATCAAAATATTGATTTTTATTCTCAAAGCACCAACGAACATTCAAACGATACTAAACCATTACCAAACAACACCTCATTAACTGAGCAAAGTAGGAAATTAACTAACAGCTTGTTCATGGCTATGAAGAAGCTGATCCAAGAAAATGTTGAGATTGCCATTAGAGCTCCCATCTTCCTTCACTGCTTCCACAGCCAAATCCCTCCATTTCTTCCCCTCTCTCCTCATTTCTTCCCCCCTCTCTCCTCCACGCATCACCATCTCCACACACCTCTCTATCTCATCACCATCCACAACTCCATCCCCACCACCTCTCACTGCTCTCACCCCTGTCCTCCACAAATCCTCTATCAGCTTCGCGTTCGTAAATTGATCCGTCCACTGCGGCAGCGCCACCACCGGCACGCCCGTCACCAGGCTCTCCAGCGACGAGTTCCATCCACAGTGCGTGAAGAAACACCCCACGCTAGGGTGTGACAGAACCTCCACCTGCGTACACCACGGCACCATCTTCCCCTGTTTCTCCAGCTCATCTCTGTAACCTAACAGAAACTCCTCCTCCTCTTTCTCGCTCTTATCCGATCCTCTCACCACCCACAGGAATGGCCGGCCGGTTTTGATCAGTCCTTTCGCTATCTCCTCCATTTGTGGCCTGGACAGCTCGGAATAGCTTCCGAAGGCGACGTAAATTACAGAGGATTTAGGTTTTGAATCCAGCCATGGAATGTAATTTGGGGATGAATTCTGAATCAGATCGCCTCCGAATGAATTATCAGACGGATCGTTCCGATCTAAAAACGCAGAAGGAAGCAACGGCCCGATCGCCAGCAGATTGTACCTTTCGATTGCCTTCAATGCCTCTGGTTCTAACTCGTTGAACGTGTTCAATAGAACCGTCGGATGATTTTCCCCATCGAGGATCTCGAAATTCTGACAGAAAGTTTTAATTATGAAGTCGTTTACGCTCGAATTTGGATCCTGGATGAAAGACGGCAGATCCACGAATTCCATCGCCGGCAGACCTGGAAGCTCAATCAGTACTCCATTCTCTCTGCTCGCGGAATCGAAGTAATGGTTGAATCTGGAGTAGTAGAAATAAACACCGAAGAGAACGGCGGGTTGGTACCAGAGGAGCGTCACCGGAATTTGAAGGCGGCGAGCCACCAGTCCGGCCCAGGGGACGAGGAGAGTGGAGATCACGCGCGCGAAGGGGCGTCCGTGTTCGCGACTGTCCACAATGGCGTCCTCCACGGCCTTGCTGCCGTGGATTGCGAGCTCGGACATGAAGTTCTCGACGTCGCCGCCGGTCCAGCCGTCGTCGAAGCCATCGTCGAAGGGGAGGAACTGGAGTGAAGAAGAAAAGGTAGCTGTGGACATGCGACGTATGGCGGATTGACTGGTGAGGAAGGTGACGTTAACGCCGTGTTTGGCGAGGCGTTTTGCGAACTGGAGAGTTGGATTGAGGTGGCCTTGAGCTGGAAAAGTGACCAACAGAACATTCGTCTTCGCCATTGTTGCAACGAAGCTTATCTGGTTTGAATCTCTGCTTCTCATTCTTAAAGATGGTACTGAATAATATATCACACGGTAGACTAACACGAGTCTCACATTGATAATGATTGAACTTGGATAAACGTTAAAATAAGAAAAAATAGAAACACGATAATTTAAAAAATACTCCCTCCGTCCCGGAAGTATTGACACATTTTTTTTGGGCACGGAGATTAAGAAATAATATTTAATGTGTAGTGGGTAGTTGTATTAGTGGTGAGTGTGATGGGTGGGTGTGTGGGTCCAAGTAAATAAATTGTTTTTGTGTGGGTCTCATGTTCTTAAAAAGGAAATATGTCAATTTCCGTGGGACAACCCAAAAAGGAAAGTGTGTCAATATCTTTGGGACGGATGGAGTAAAAAATAAACAAAATTAATGGAAATAATGAACAAAGTAAGATAAATAAATAAATAAAATTATTGGCAGTGATGAGTAAAATATAAATAATAAATTAATTTATAGTGTATACTTTTATTATTAATAAAACCTGAAAAAAAAATACATTTACCTAAATGAAAAACTTGAGAAAATATCGGACAAAGTATTTTAGGAAAATATGCGATTATACTTTTAAAGGAATGATGACGAATAAAAATTTAAAATGATTTGATCATTTAATTATTTCACATATGTCTTAAGATAATTACAAATTGTCGGTTATCTTTATCTTTACTATATATCCATCCATGAGAAATAAAATGAGCCGTACGGGATTGATTTATGTCGGATGTAGTCGAAAAAATATCAATTTTGGTCCGTATTTTTACCAAATTTAATTTTATAATATTTAGTATTTTTAATTTTAATCATTTTAATTTTAATTTTGATCATTTAATTTTTAAATTTTTAATTTTAGTTCTATTAACTTTAAAATTAGCCCTATAATTTTTTTTATTATCAAAATTAGTCATATTATAAATTATTCATATTTCAAAAGATACAGAATTAATTTTGATAATTCAAAAAAAATATAAGACTAAATTTGAAACTTATAAACTAAAATTAAAGTACGAACTAAAATTAAATTTGGTAAAGGATACATGATATTTTCTGGAGGTAGTCTTTTTATTGGTGCAGCTTTGATATACAAGACAGTACTGAGTTCTAGATGGTGTTTACTTAATGTTTCACATTTTTTATTAATTTTAATAAATAAAATATTAAACTTTTGTACATTTAAGTATAATTTAAAAAATAAATATTCCCTCTGGCCACTTTCAAAGTATTCATTTTACCATTTTGGTCGTCCACTTCAAAGGTATTCATATTATTTATTTAGTAAAAAGGTACACCACATGACCATCACTTCCCTCTAATACAATTACCCACTACACATATAATAATAATACTCTTTAATTCACTTGCAAAATGCAAATGGTTACTAAGTGGCCGGGGGAATATAAGATAATTGGAGTATGGAAGTGAAATAGGTAATTTATTTGAGAAGACTATACCCCATATATTTGAAAAATATAAACATAAAATTTAATAAAATTTAGTAATAATACATTTCCAAAGTAAAATTTAAACTCTTAATAAAATAGTAAGTAAATATAGGAAAAAAAAAACATAAATAATAAGAGTATTAATCCATCACGTTTCTTCTATACAACTGAAGTATTCAATATATAAAACGAGTGAAAGTTATAGATACCAAACATTTATTTATAAGAATTATTGACAATGCCCAATTAAACATGTTCTCTATGCTCCATTTAGTATCTCCCCTTCTTTACATTAGTAAATTACTCTCCATCTTAATAGTTACGCTTCATTGGTAAATTACAAAAGAAATATAATTATTAGGATGGAATGGAGGGAGTATTTGTTTATTCTTTTCTCGAGAATTGAGTAATACTGCGTTCATCGATATGTCCTCATTTGCTTTTTACACGTAGATTAAGGAGTATTATTATTTTATGTGTAATGAATAGTTGTATTAGTAGTGAATGATGGACTGGAGTCTTTTTGTTGAAAGAGGAAACTGAGGATTTTTGAGTGAGACACCCAATATAATAAAATGAGGACCTTTCGGTAGAATGGAGGGAGTATTATATTTTATAAATGAAATGTGAAATTGTATTATTGGTGAGTGATAAGTCATATATGTAAGTGGTTTATTTATTAAAATTGAAAATTAGTATTTTCCTTTCTGGTCACACAACCCTTCACATTTTCATTATTCGTCTGTCCCACAACACTCTTCACAATTAATAAAAGGAAACATCATTTTATCCAACAATCTTAAAAATTTCTTTAATTTCAATTTTGTCATTTCTTTTTCACACACGTATCATCACTTTATAAATTTTATTACCTAAAAATACTACTCCTAATACCCTCTAAAGTAAAAAAATTAATAAAAAATATAATATTTTTTTTAAATACGTGATACAGAGGAGGGTAATCGGATGAAGGGTTTAATGGAGTACATTTTAAACCAACTATCAAAATTTTCATGTGTTATTTGTTTTATTCATTTTTGGACAAAGCCAACTCATTTTGTCAATGATTTGATGTGATCATACACCATGCATCTACATGTGACAAGTACGTACTAAAGGTATGTGCACCACACAACTATTCTAAATATAATTAAACACAAATGCACGTGACTGAAAGGTATATACCAAACACTAATTACTTTGATTTATTTGGGGAAGAATGAGTGGATGGATTTGTTCACACATAGACATGGCAATAATTTACATGTACACTTCCCCGATCTTGTAGTATTACATTTCACATTTTTCGTTTAAGTACATCCTTAAATGTATATCTTAATTATAAATTTGTCATTCTCAATTTAATTATACTCATAAAATACTTTATAATTTATTTATTAATTAAAAATGCTACACTAACCTCAAAAAATAAAAAAATTAGTCAAAAAAAATTTTTTCTTAGACTTTATATTTACAGTAATGGTGCTAACTTAACGTAGATGGAGTGAGTAAAAATGAGTGTTTCCAAACAATGTTTACCTCGTGATAGTTTTAAGTACTCCATTTTGTGATCAGATACTTTAATATTTATGTAATGTAGTGTTATTTATATTAAGTGATATATGGACATTATTAGGACAGATGCAATTGGGATCACCTATTCCACTTCCCTATTTCATCTCCTATTACATTTATTAGATTTTTGCCATGTGTATTAATCTAAGGCCTAAAATACAATCACATGCCCCAAGGGTTTATTAGTCATTAACTAGGGTATAATATTTTTATGGAAACAAGTTATGAAACAGGGAGTGAAACACCATTGTGGAATAGTGGAATCGGATTGGGACAGATGAATAGAACTAAACTCATCAATTTGCTGTAATTAATTCTACAATAGCAGTGGATGTGTTAATTAATTATACCAAAGCTATTGGAACTGTTGTAAGCAAAACTGGCACACCAAATTTCCTACGTTATTTTTGTATATCGTCTCTTGTTTTCTTAGGGTTTATACTATTCTTTTAATGTATAGTTGTTGTTTCTCTCTTATATGTCATCTATACAATGGTGCGACTAAAAAATATTACATCAAAATAGAACAGAAAATATTGCCCGATCGATTTTTCCAAGATTATACATGATGAGGAAGAGATTAGAGTCATGAAATTGAAGGCCAAGCCTTTGAAATATTAAAATAGTACTGGATATCCATGTAGCAGTTGCCTTCTTGGTCCATCACCTGAATTCCAACAAACATTAGCATATTTACTACTATACCCTTTCAAAAACTCAACTAAGTTGGTATAAATCTCATAAATTAGTATAATGATAATATTGTAATGAAATGATAGGCAACAAGTAGTTTGATTTTTCTTAAATAATTAATACTCTAAGAGATTTAAAAGTAATTTTGTTTCATGAGAGTTTTGCTTCATGATATGTATTCATGCATAAACTAAACTCGACACGTATCACTAGCAACTCATGGCTAGTGATACGCCATGAATCGCTAGTGATACGTGTCGAGTTTTGGTGGATAATTAAAAATACCTTGGTTCTAGCAGAGTACATGCCCCTAACAAGAATACCAGTAGGCAAGGTTTCTTCTTCAAGTCTAAAGACATAAGGTTTCTCTCTTGGGGTGTAAGTCCCCAGCATGACCGTACACCTGTCAACTGCCATCAAGATTCATTAATTTGATAACTAACCCTAACTACCTACCTCCATGGATTCAGTTAGGATGTATGAATGAATTATGTACCTCGAATGCCAGCCTTCCACAACGTGTTCTCGTACTTGAGACCAGAAACGAGCCGGTTCGACACGACGAACGAGAAGTTCAATCGGTACTTGGTCCCCTCCTTAAGGGTGAAGAGGTAATCCTTTGGACTCGAAATAAACGGCTGCGATAGTTCTATCTCCGGTCGCCCGGGGCATACGATCGAAATCCCTACCATCTGCACGTTGTCTACTTTCCTTCGGTCTGCACATCATTCTCAACCTCGTAAACATGTTCCGTACGAAGTATCTGCATCACAATAATTACTCTTCTACGTACATGCAAACTATTACTCTTCTAAAAATAAATTAATTTTTCTATGATATTAAAATCTATCCCATACGAAACGAATTTCATGCAATACCTATTTTTTGTTCTAAGTTAAAAACTATAGTACCAATTGGAAGATGCACTCTTGTTGCAAATTGAACTTATTACAAAGTTATAAGTTCAATAATTTAACAAAATTATAGTAATATTATAAGTGGAATTTAGGGTAAAAAATGAATATTTGGTCACAAAATAACTAAATATTAATAAATTCATAATGTGTAATGATATATAAGCATAAAAAGAACTCAAATAATTATAAAAATTGAAGAAAAAAAATTAATTACCTGCAAAAACAGGTATCACCAATCTTTCTAGGATGACTTGCTTCCTTCTTAGAGCTTTTTTCCCACCCTAACATGTCATCGCGATACCAATCGTTAACGAATTTCCTTTTAAGAAAATTGCATCTTAATTAATATCTATAATAATATTTTTTTATTTCGATAAATTCCTCAACTCTATAAAAACATGCATAGATATAAACATTCAATTATAAAATATGTAGAGACGATTATATATATAGCCACCTTATCCTTGTCCGGTGGATTGAATAGACATACGTTAAGACCTAATTCTAATTCATTATCATTTTTCAACATAATGGAACTATTTTCGTTGCCCCCGTCGTCTTCCTTTGTTTTTCTTCTTCGTCGTCTTCTTCTTTGTTTTGGGCCTTTGTGTCGATTTTTGGCGATACTAGAGCTTCCACCAATCCCGACATATTTCGCATGCACTTTTTATGGTGCGTACGACATAGGAGGAAGAGAAGAAGAAGAAGGGGGTGGCGAATTAAGGAAATCGAGGTGTATGGAGATTATAGTAAAATAAGCAAAATAGAAAGAAAAATGTTGAAAGGAAATTGTGATGTTATGTATGTGTAGGCTCTCTATATCAAATGCTATAGAAGGCCAAATTGAAGGGAGTATTTTTGGTGGGAAAAATAATAATTTAGGAATAGATAAAAGAAAAGAAAAACCATGCATGCATGCATCAATGGCTTGGTTTAGTTGCTATAATTTAGCTCTACCATAATTTGTTTCTTGACCTATTTCCAATGTTTGATGGAGATGATTCAATTGAAATCCCAAAAATGAAAATGAAAATAATTAAAGCACTATTATCTTTTTCATTTGAAAAATCGGGTTTATGACAAGAAAAATCATGAATATTATTTATATATAAATTAATTCTCATTTCTGAAAAATTATTTTAAAAAATAAAAATAAATTCACATTTAATCATTGTTGCAAAACGCACTCAATGTGTGATATTTTTCTCAAATGTATGAATTAAAGGCAAATGGGATCACCTATTCCATTATGTGTTTCATCTACTATTGCACTAATTAGATTTTTGACATGTGTTGTAATCAATGGTCAAATTTTCACCCCATGCCCCAGGGGTTTAATGGTCATTAACTAGGGTATAGTTTTTTAATAGGAAAGAAATTATGAAATAGGGAGTGGAATACCAAAGTGGAATAGGGGATTTGGGTTGAATTAAAGGTGTGGTTCTTTTTTAGAAACTAGGTACATTTACAACAATACTTAAATGTGGAGTTTTTTTTTGAAATTTCTTAAAAGTGAAAATTAATTTACAATTGAAGTAAATTTTGTGGTTTTTCTTATGATTAACCCTTAAAACTTTATATGCATCACTAAATTTAAACTAATATTCTCCGTTTCAAAAAATCCACCTTTTTCATTTTCGTCTATCCAAAAGAAATTAAAAAAAAATTACATTCACCTTTCTAATATAGTAACTCTTACACTTTTACAATAATACCATTCATAGCTATTACATTTTTTATCATTTATTTATTAATAAAAATACCAAAATACTAATTTTAAAATACTCCCTCCGTCCCACGTATTTTTACCCACTTTCCATTTTGGGGTATCCCACGTATTTTTACTCATTCAATTTTTGGCAAAAATACATAATATTTTATTACCTACTTTTTACAATCCCAACAACTTTAATTACTTTTTTACACTTTATTCATCATTCCCAATAACTTTATTCACTTTTTCTTTTTAAATTACTAATTTATCCCTACTTTCTCTTACATTATATATTAAAAAAATAAAACGTCTTAATCTCCGTGCCCGTACAAACGGGTAAAAATACCCGGGACGGAGGGAGTAATATTTTTCTTTATATATAGTACGTGAAAAAAATGGAAGATTTTTTGAAATGAAGAGAGTAAATTTTATTATGAAAAAAAAATGAATACATGCGTGCCTCCGGGATATCAATTCTTAAATAAATTATTCCTGTACTAAAAGATTACGAGGGCGATGATAAGGTTTGATGGTAGTGTTATAATAATCCATCAATTTCATTATCACTGTATAGATGAATGTAACCTATGTAATGATATTCGTTTGATTTTTTTGCCTTAAAAGAAATCAACACTGTAACATTTGACTAAATACATTTATTATTATTATTAGTAATTTTTTTTGCCTTAAAAGAAATCAACATTATTGCTGCAACATTTGACTAAATACATTTATTTATTTATTTATTATTATTATTATTATTATTATTATTATTATTATTATTGTTGTTTTTGGGAGAACTCTCCTATAAAACAAATATGCTGTATGTGTTATTATAGTATGTTTATTAATTATATAGTTAAAATAGTATATACTTATTGTTAGTTATGAAACATACTATAATTAATATTCTAAGATTATAAACAAAATGTTGCGTAAACTGAGTTCATGGTTAATCTGTAATTCTTCCTTTCAATCTTATAATATCTTATATTTTGCTAAAGTTTAAATTAAAAGAAGACCACATAATTTACACAATAAACTCGATTTAAATAAGACTAACTCAAAATAATATTTTAATGTATTATTATTATACTTTGAAAAAGTATACTTTAAATACTCATACATTACCTCGGCTTTTGAAAGAACCAAGCTCAAGAATTCATAACATGCATAAAATGAATTAAAGAAAAAAAAACTCAATAAAGTTGATAATCGGGTCTGAATTTTCTGTGCTATTTTGGTGTGACATCTTTTGTGGCACTCCGTTAGATGAGTGACACTAAGAGAGAGAAGAGAAACTAAATCAACTTTTGGATCAAAAGATTGGATTTATCCACCTTCACATGTGTCATTCCCGTGCGTTGATAACCCTAGCACCAATTTTGGTTTTTGATTGTACAAAATGTGTTTAAGTGCTCGCGTTTATTTACTTTTTTTTTAAGGCAAAAACTCATGTGCGCCCGGGGACACGGAAAGATGTTCCGTGTCCCCATGTGAACACAACCCTCCCCTCTAATCCTATTTAAACCTATGTATTGCTAGGGGTTTAAATTGTAAAGGGGCATAAAAATTGTAAAGGCGCACGAGAATGTGCTCCGTGAGCCCGGGTGCACAGGAGCCTCGCTCTTTTTTTAATTGCGACGTAAAAGGACAAAAATCCAGAGAAGTTACACTCCCTTCCATTGAACTCGAACTAGTCTGCGGAATT
This sequence comes from Pogostemon cablin, assembly GCA_023678885.1. Taxonomy (NCBI): domain Eukaryota; kingdom Viridiplantae; phylum Streptophyta; class Magnoliopsida; order Lamiales; family Lamiaceae; genus Pogostemon; species Pogostemon cablin. Next base: position 3,838,130 of record CM042987.1, read on the forward strand.
TACCGATTTTTACTCCTGATTTCTCTTCCCGATAAAAATGGCTGCGAAAGCTATGAGATTCTTCTTCGCTCTCCTCACATTTGTCACTGTTGGAATGATTATCGGTAAATCCCCAATTCTCTATTTCTACTCGCTTTATATAAGATCTTATTGGGATAATTCCACATAATTTCTACTTCTTTTTACGTGACGTTGCCTGATTTTTCGAGACCTTCTTTGTGATCTGTTCTTACTGCAATGGTGATTACAAAATCGGAACTATATTTGAAAACATTAATCGAGATGCGATCTATATTTCATCGACTACTTTGAATCACCGTTGGAGCTAGTTTTTCTTTGTACGTCCTGTAGATTGATCGTTTCAAAGTTGCTTGTCTAGTGATTTAAGAATTAATTGTTCCGAGTTGACATTGAGATCGACCGTGAACAGTATTCAAGTTTACTTGAGAAGAAACTATCCGATGCTTAAGAATTTCGAATTCAAATTACAAATTCCATTCAATATTGTGTCGATTCTGTTTATTTGACTCATATCTCTGTGATATTATAGTTGCAGTCTTTTGTTATGATTTTTCAGGTGCTTTGGTTCAGTTGTCATTTATTAGAAGGTTGGAGGATTCATATGGTAGATCTCTGAACCATATCATCGATTCATTTCTAAAGTCTGCCCCATCGTGCTGTGTTTACTTGGTGCTTTTAAATAATGTGATACCCGATTATGCATTTAAATACTTGTCAGCCTCACCTCAAATTATTAATGCTCTTGATCCCAAGCTTATCTCCTCGTAGATCGGAGATGCAGTGCCTAAGTCTCTCAACAATGGAATAATATACTTGAAATTGTGTAATATACTTGAAATAGTGTGGGTGTTCTTTATCTGTTTTTCATGTTCCAATCTTGTGCATATTGTCCTTTAAACTTTATTTTTCCTTTTAATTTTGTATTAAAGGCACTTCCGTTATTTACACTCAGCGTAATGTAGTTTTCCCCTATTAAGATATCTGCATAGTGTTTGGTTTGAAGGACTTATTAAGAAGTGATATTCTCTGTTCTTTTATGAGGTTGTTGTATTTGCTATGTTGCTGGCATTGTCCATGCAAAATATATATCATTCAATCTACTTGTACCCAACCTTGTTATGACACGTGGAGCAGGACAAAGTCTAATCAAATCAGGTTTAAAATATCACAAACTGATAGTGGTATTCATTGTTGGTTAGAAAAACAATGAACATATCATTGATGCTTCATTTTGTTCAAGAAAAAAAAAATTGGGTCATGGCCAAGCATGGGTCCTAGGAGGAATTGCATTTGGCATTTGATAATTCTTATGTGGTGCCTGTTGCTGGTCTAATAGGAACAAAATTACATAAATCTTTCATTAGCTTAGGGGTAACTAATTTACTAGCTGGGAGAAAGAAGTTTGCTCCTGTAAATGTTTTTTTGTTTTCTTACAGTGGTTTAGGGGCTCGTGACTATGCAAGAACTTCTAGCTAGTAGCCTAGTTAATGACTGCCTCATGGCTTTAGACTTGGATACTTGATCCGTAATTTTCACTTTCTACACTTGGACTTGTATGCACTATGGGGAGCGGCACTTTTTCCCACCATAAAATTAGTTATATTTTGGTTTTAAGTGTTATTTTTTAATCACTTTTTCTAAACAAATTGGCTTGCAGGGGCCAAATCTTCTTTGACAAGAGTTGAGAGTTTGAGGGGAGGTTTACGACTTACAAGAGGTTTATCTATTTTCTATCAAACTATTCTCACTTACATACACTAAAAACATTAGTATTGGCATGTATCATGATTACGAGTCTTGATACCAAATCATCTGTTATTAGGTAATTCTTATTGGGATGACAAAGAAGCTGCAACGTTACGTCTTGGATATGTATGTTCCATGGTTTTTCCTATTTGCTATTAATCATTCTATCTTTCTCATTAAAACAACCTACACATTCATATCATGAACCTGAAAAGGGTTCCTTTGGAAAAATAATTACATATTCTTTAACATATCATTTTTGAGGGGTCATCTCCAAAGCCTCATGATCTTTGTATGTGTACTGATCCTCATCTGTCAGACAATTGGATGTTATACTTAGAGCTGATCCTTTTTTTTTACCCCTTCATAAGTTTTTTGTTTACCATGTGATGCAGGTCAAACCTGAAATAGTTAGCTGGTCACCACGTATTATTGTGTTTCATAACTTCTTAAGTCCCGAGGTATCCTCACCACATCGTTGTTATTACTAGATTGCTCAACATATCTGATTCCTGTATGATCAATGCTCTGACCTTTGCCTTGAAAGGAATGCGACTATCTTAGAGCCATTGCCAGTCCTCGTCTAGAATTTTCTACGGTTGTGGATACAAGAACTGGAAAGGTAAGCGAGGTCCAGTAGTTCTTTTTAACTTAAATGTCTGTCTACTACCTACCATTATTATTTCCATGAGTATCCAATATAATTTCAAATATACTCGGAAACTTTTTAGTAGAAACTACATTTACGCGACATTTATGAACTATATTCACATAAATTCGTGTTCATTGTTGTAACTTGTAAGATAGTTAAATCTGAGAACTATTGTAATTGTCACCTGCTGAAGCAGTAGGTGCCTCTCCCTTGTTGCAATTTGTCATCCTTTCTCCAGGAAGATCTGCAATGAACTGCTCAGAACTCTGGATTTCCTCATTTGATGGAAGCACAATAGTTTTTTTTTTTTTTCTATATAGTTTACTCCTTGATAGAATCTGATTCATGTTATTGTAGGTCCAAGCCTTACTTATTTCTTATGTTATCAGGGTATCAAGAGTAAGGCTAGAACAAGCTCTGGTATGTTTCTCAGTACTGAAGAGAGGAAGTATCCAATGATACAGGTAGCAAAATTTTACTTAAAGCATGTTTATAAATCCGTTCCACATGATTGCATATATTCTAGCATGTTTGTTTATGTGGTTTTGTGCAACTTTTGTATTCATTATCCATCAGATTAGTTGTTTTTTTGTTGTTAGTTGCCGTTTTCTCTATCTTTTATCAGATACCATGTGTCTTGACAATTATTCAATCTCCACCAGGCAATTGAGAAAAGAATATCTGTGTATTCTCAAGTACCAGTAGAAAATGGGGAGCGAATACAGGTGTTGAGGTGAGGATTTATATGCATACTTCTTCAGTTTTTTAATCAGACACAGAAACCAGAGATTTTAATATCAAGGCTAACATCTGCAGAAGCACAGGTATGAAAAGGATCAGCTTTACAGGCCGCACCACGATTTCTTCTCTGACACAGTAAGTTTGTCTGTGCCTTTCCTAATGTGTTATGTGAATTATAATTTTCTACCTTCAGCTTTAGTTATGGTCAAAGTTTCAGCATCTTATGATGTAACCATGCTTTCTCTTGCAGTTTAATTTAAAGTACGGTGGTCAAAGAGTGGCAACAATGCTCATGTATCTAAGTGACAACGTTGAGGGGGGAGAAACATATTTCCCTAAGGTGGTCTCTTAAACTCAGTTCTTGTCTTTTTTATTTTTAGTATTTCACGGTAATCAGTTGAATACTTGTCAGTGACTTGTATAACATCTGCGTTTTGATGCTCCAAATCCAATTAATATTAGGCTGGTACTGACAAATGTAGCTGTGGGGGCAAAATGGTCACTGGATTGTGTGTTAAACCGCTCAAAGGAGATGCTGTGCTTTTCTGGAGCATGGTTAGTTATCTTCCTTGTACTTATCCCCAAATAATTATCACAGTTTACTCGTTAACCCCTCCAGTTTTTAAGTTAGAAGTTGATAGTGAAACGGAGGGGGGAGATAACGCTACCCGTCTAAGCATCTTAGTCGTTTCTGGAAAGATAAGAATATACAAGTCAAAGGGAGTACTAAACAAATTAGACATAGGTGCAGAACAGCAGATCATTAAGAGTGTCTTGGGTAGCTGACATGCTTATATATTTTCTATTGTTTCGTTTGACAGACCTAATTGCATCTCCATACTTATGTTGAACATTCGATTTCAGGGGCTGGATGGACAAATAGATCCAAACAGCCTACATGGTGGATGTGAAGTGGTATCGGGAGAGAAATGGTCAGCTACAAAATGGATGAGACAGAGCTCCTCTTCCTAATCTGGCGGGATCTTCCACCCTCCCCTTCTTTACATGAACAGCGATGCAGCGGGTACCGTATACATGTAGAGTGGAACGAAGGGGAGGTTTCTCTTCCCTTGATTATATAAGTTTGAAAAAATTACAGCAAAATTTTATAATAAATTTAAAGAAATGAAAGATGTGCTTAGGTTATATTGTTATAAGTTTGCTTGCATCTCTTATTCTCTTCTAAATCTAAGCATTTGAATATATAGATGATAATATGCTTTTGGTTCGTTGGAAAGAAAAAGTGTGACGAAATATAAAAATGCATAATATCAAAGTGATTGTAATATGCATTTTTCTAACAATTGTAATAATACACTATTATTTACAATAATATAAAAATTGATAAAGTAAAAGGATACTCTTTTATGAGATGAGTTGTGCATAATATGAATAAAATATGTTTATTTGATAGTTAAAATATGTTTATAGTTAAAGTATATTATAACACTTTACAATTATACTTAATGAATTATTCATTATATTTTAAAAAATATATTTTAATTATCAATAAACATTATAATAACTACAGTAAAAAATGTACTGTCAAAATGGAGTAATTATATATTAAAGATAAAATAATACTACATGAATAAAAATTATACCAAACTCTCTGTCTAATAAAAATATGGGTATATAGGACGAGGAAGTGTGTATATTTGTATAAGGCAAAGTCTTTGTGAGAAGTTATTTAGGCGACACAGATTCGTATTTAGTGATTGTTAAAGTAAGTTCTTTGAAGTATATTAGCGTGTTGTAAATATGATTTATTATTAACATACTTTAACTATAAATAAATATATTTTATCTATACAATAAGCATAATGATCGACCCATTTCACGAATAACTCGTTTCACACGAGTGTATCTCTTTATAATTTTTATTTTTAAGAATCTCCATCAAAATTCCCTTTGTATTTCGGGAAGAAACCAATTTTTCGTGTTAAAACTTAAAAGATCAAGTTCAAGTATAATTAAGGAGCGTGAGTTCACCAGTAATAAAGAGTTTGGCAGAGGGTGTTTGAGGGGCGATAACCTAGTCGTTAAAGAGAAACAGCCTAAACTGTACATGGGCACCGCCGGCGCCGGAGCGACTGCGAAGAGGCGCGATAAGCAGAAATCTAAACTGCGGCCGAAGAATTATATTGCCAAAAATAAAATCAAGGACAAGAAGAAAAAGTCCAGTAAAAATAGCACCACAAGCGATGAAAAGAAGAACAAAATTGAAGCCGCCGTGGGAAAAGGGGGGAGAGAGGTCATTATTAACCCTACCGCCTCTCAGCAGCTGAGTTTTTTCGTCGACCAGTATCAATCCGCGAACCGCGTTCAACTTTCCTCCCTTGAACTCGATTCTCTCAAAGGTTGTCATCTTATTCATTTGAATCAGTAACAAATGTGCATATGTGTGTTTTGTGATTGATTTAGATGGGAGAAATGAAAGGCTTTTTAGTTCGTATTTCAATTTACGTATACCATGAAGTGCTATTGTTACCCTTTGTCTACTGCTTTCTATAGTTTGATAGTTCTGCTGTAAACATATGCAGTCTATAAATGAGTACAATCCATTTAATGTTGAAAATTTTGCTGATTTAATTCTATAGTCTGCATATATTATACTCGATTATCATTTTCTCTCTGCTTATGTATTATATGTGCTGGTGTTCTTGAAGTAGAGTTTACTGATGTGACAAAATTTTAAATTAGTAGAAACATGCATTGTTGAGCAAGGCCAGAGTCCAGCAGAAAGCACTTCTGGCCACTTGGATGAGCATGTCAAAGCTGCTTTTGGATCATCATGGAAAAAAGTGCTGTGTGAGAAACCTCTTCTAGAAGGGAAAATTGATCCTGGAAATCCTGCACTTCTTGTAATAAGTTCATCTGCGTTAAGATCACTGGAACTTCTAAGGTTGATATATTTATCTCTAAAACTTCCTTATAAAATCAATAGACCTTAATAGCTCATGAACATGGTTTATGTATATCATAATGTATGTGTATATAGATTCTCATATGCAGATTTAACCCCACCCCATTAAAAATAATAATAATAAGATCAAGATTTGGGATTACCTTGATGCTTGTATTACGCAATATTTATTAGTGTCATTGAACTATATGTTTTTCTCATATAGGGAATTGCGGTCTTTGACGAAAAACTGCCATGCTGCGAAGCTTTTCTCTAAGCATATGAAGATTGAGGAGCAGGTTCTGAGCCTTAGTTTTTTCTTTATTGCAACTAGTATATTGAGTTACACAACTGTTAAATAAATATGCAAATATTTAGCCAAAGTGCATATGTATGCAATTGTCCCACATATGCTCTGCTTACTTAAATCAGACTATATAGTCATGAGTAACACTTATCTTCTCTCACCAAGATCTTGTATCTGGTTATCTTGTCTCAAGTTTTATTCATTTTTTTTTTTCATTGGTCTTCAGGTGTCTATCCTAAAGAATCGTGTTAATATTGCCAGTGGAACGCCAAGTAGGTATGCAGTCATTTGTTCTTTTGGATGCCTTTAGCTTACATTTGAATTAATATTGAGTATTGATTCATTATGATCCTTCAGAAGTTGAGAGAGCATTTTGAAATCCAGATTAAAATAAGTATGAAGTATTTTAGTTATATATTTGTTTTATAGCTTGAACAAGCCCAACTTCCTTCAATTTACTCTCAAGCTTTGGATTTTGAAATCAAGATAAATATTTTTGGTGTATATCATGTCAAGTTATTACAAGAGACTGACTTGGGGACATATTTTCTGCTGCACTTAAGCGCTTATCTGATATTTGTTTTCTAAATAAGCTGGTCAATATGTTTCAGGATTAAAAAATTAATTGATATTGAAGCGTTGGGGCTGTCACGATTAGCAGTAATTGTGCTCGACATGCACACAGATGTCAAGGGCTATTCCTTGTTTACTCTTCCTCAAGTCAGGTTTGAGTTTGTAAAACTTTCAGTGGTTTCAGATTTTTTTGTTTATATATTTAGCATCTCAGATATACTAAGTTTTCTGCTTCCTAAATTGTGCCTAGGTAGTTCACTGAATCACCATCTGTGGTTTAAGGCCTGTAAAACGTAATACTAGGGGTAATAGAAAATATTTCAAAGTACTGAATATCAACCAGAAATCAGTTCATTTGGCCCCCTCAGTGAGAAGCAATTTGGTAAATGAAGCTTAAAATTATTTAAATCTGGATTCCTTAGATCTGAATTTAAGAACTGGTTGAATTGTTTAGATATGATTTGTTTATGAAGCTTTAGAAAGTTAGTGAGTTAAAAGGAAAATATCAAGTCAAGTATGAAAGAATATCTAATTAAGAATTTGATTTGTCAGCCTCTGTTCATATCTGGAACAAATCATTCCAGATCTGGATCAGAGTAAATAATTCAAGAAATACTCGCATATGCACCTGTTAAGTTTTGATTATATATATCTGAGCATCAGTTATCCTTGATTCGAGAACAAGGATTTGTCTCGACGCCTAGATGTACACCTATTCCGTCTTCCACTTGGTAATTTGCATATCCGTCATGCATGTGTTTGACAGAGACGAGTTTTGGGACTTGTACGGAAGCTATTTTCATCAACGGCTGATACAAGGCAAGCTCCGGTTATGCCTATATGGTCCAATACCGTCGAATTCTGAGGCGAAGAAGCGTAAGCTCAACAATGAGTGAGCATTAAGATGGTACAATATAGGTAGTTCTTGAAAGATTGAGATTTACACTCCATATGTGAGTTTAAACTGGACTCATGCATAACATTAAATTTATTTTGATCAATTACAATTTCGACTTGTTAGTATATTTTCGCTTTGATTCGACTTTTATCTCGAATTTTTCTGTTATACATTTTTTATCTTTAATGATTTCTGTTAGATGCAATTATTATTATTATTATTATTATTATTATTATTATTATTATTATTATTATTATTATTATTATTATTATTTTATTTTTTACAGAGACTTTTGAGAGATGTAAAACTTCAATAATTTAATCTTTAATATTCTAGATAGACTAGTTGGAGATATTCTTTTGAGGGTATATATACAACGAATTAAAAGAAGACGTAAACGACTTATGATTGAATTCTAAGATGTCAAAAACTTGTGTGCCCGACACACCTGCCCGAACACAACCCTCTTCCTTCATATTTTATTTAATTCTATACTCCCTCCGTGCCGCGTATGGATAGTTGTATTAGTGTTTTGTGTGGGTACTACATGGAATAATTAATTGTTTTGTGTGGGTCCAATTTGACAAAAAAGGAAATGTAAACATTAATTTGGGACAACCCAAAATAGAAAATGTAAACCTTAATGCCAAACGGAAGAAATATATTGCTAGGGGTTTAAATTGTAAAAAGATACGGTGTCCCGGGCATAAGAGCCTCACTCTTTTAAGATTAAAATGGCATATATGATACAATATACAATCATGACTTAAGAATTTAGGTTAATTATTAAACTAATAATATACATTTATGTACGAGTCTATAGTGAGAATTTGAACTGTAATTTTATTATTATTCCTCAAATTTGATGCTAGATAATAATAAATAAATAAATAAATAAATAATTAAAAGTTCATTTGAGTAAAAACGAGATCCTATTTAAGAGAAAATTCCATGCAACTATGTAAAAATCTCCCCTTCGGAAATTAATATGTCTCGGAATTCTGAGAATTAACACTCTTTGAAATATCCAAAAAAGTGTTAAAAGCTAACTTGAAAGATATTCGTTAATTAGTAGAGGGAAGGGGTGGGTCATAGAATCTTTGATTGTCTTAAATAGTAAAATAGATATTTTTGTATTGATCGGAGATAGTATATTTTATCATATCTAAAAATAATATTCCCTCTGTCCCAGAACTAGGTATACATTTTTTCATTTTGATCCGTCCCAAAATATAGTATACATTTCCCTTTTTGGTATATGGGACCCACACAAAACAATTATTATATCCACATGTGGCCCACCTACTACACTAATACAACTACCCACTACACATTAAAATATTATTTCTCTCACTTCATTACACATTTAAATATTATACTCCTTAATCTATGTGCAAAAAGCAAACGTATACCTTGTTCTGGGACGGAGGGAGTACTCATTTCTTCCACCTCAAAGGTTCCCATTTTGGGCTTTCACTCAGGTATCAAATTTTTTCCATTTTAGTAAAAGAGCTCACATATTTTTGATCACTTACTTTTAATATAATTATCCACTATACATAAAATAATAATATTCTTTAACCCACATGAAAAAAAAATAAATGATCACCTTTAAAGTGGATAGAGAAGTATCAATTTTTTTTTAGAAAAATATTATTACTACTTTTATGATGTCAAAAGTTACTTTTCTCGAAAAATTTATAATATACTATCACACATAAGAATTATGATTTGACAATGACTTATATGAGATCATCTCAGGACGAATAAGAAGTGATACCCAATTGATAAAAATTGATAATGATGTTGTGAATTATTTTACGAACAAGTTATAATATATATGAATAACATTTTAAAAGAGAGTGATAATATTTTAATAAAAATCTAATAATTAAATACAAAAGTGTAAAACAGTGTCACTATCACACACATGACTGGCAATTACGATTTACTACATGTAATGTTTTAAATAACACATTAGATAATTTATTTATATAAATGTCAAGATTATATTTTACAACTTAGACCCTCTTAACTAGCTAGCTGGGTTAATTCAATTATGGTGGGCTAGTTTTAATTAATCATTTAATGATTTGGTTCACTTAACTTAAAAAATTATAATAATAATTAAATTAAATTGAAGTATACGTTAGAGGACTGATTAGCTAGTTTATATAATAATAATAATAAAATCTAAATAAATAAAGATAGCCAACCATATTCTTAAAAATTAAATTTAATAATTTTGCAGTATTACATTATGTATGGTAAAACCATGTGATGAGATTCGTCGAGGATTACATCATGAATTAAATAGTATTGCATATTTTCATATAAACATAGTTGACGATCGATCATTCATATATATATTTTTATTGACAAGGTACTGTTAACTATAATTTATATGTAATGTTTTATATAACACATTTGATAATCAATAATATATATATATTCGACCATTTTATAAAGGATAAAAGAATAATTAAAATTCATTAATCAGAAATAAAAATATTAGTTATATATTTATTTTAATTAATCTCTTGTACATGATTAGCATCTATTATGAAAATTATTGAACACCATCTAATGTGGAGTAAAAGCTTATTAAAGAAAACTTGAAATTTAAAAAAATAAAAAAATAAACATGGATTTGAATGACCATGGTAGCTATCCAATAAATTAATTCGATGAGTTTGAATATTTAACACTAATTAGGTTTAGTCAAACTAAAATTAATTACATAACAAAAGGTTAGATTAATAATTTTGATCCCATATCATGGCAACATGTATATTATCTATTCATAACCTTATGTATATGAAAATTAGATATTCCATTTTTTGTTTTTCTGAAAGCTAGATATTCCATATATTAGAACCAACTTTATAAACCACATTTTATGAGTCGTAAATTACGACCTATGTTTTAATTTATGCAATCGTTGTTTTTTTTTTTAATCTTTTAATACATTAGATGTTAGTATTTTATTTTATCTGACGTTACTCTTTAGTTAAGAAGTAATTACTCTTTTGTTTTACTCTGCGTAAAGAGTAACATTTAATATTTTAAAAAGTATTAATACTCAACTTTTTAAAAATAGGAGGCGACCGATTTCATTCTACGACACATTTAATAAATTTCAAGTAAATAAAAAAAAAATTCAATTAAAAATTTTATTATATTCATCTAAAAAGTGTTTTGTCATTTTGATCCGTTACAAAGTGTGCATTTCGTTTTTTTGGTAAAAGGGGTCATACTTACTTATCTTTTCATGAGCACACACATCACACTATGAAATCTACCCATTTTACATTAAAAATTATAATTTTTCTCATTTCACTATATATTAAAATATTATCTCTACGTGCAAGAAATGTTCCAATGAAACTGAGAGAATACAAAATAACAAATACCAACTCTTCAATATTTGTATACCAAAATAAATATAATAATTATAATAATCATGTTACGACACACTGTGATATACATGACGTTGCATGCACAATTCAAATTGGATTTTGTGTACAGCTTAATATTGTATTGTTAAATTTGAAACTATAAATGGTGTACCGCTCCTATGAGGATTGATGGAGGTGGTAAATCGCAGAATGTGCTTCAAGTGACTTATAGAGAGGACAATTTAAAACTATAGTAAATATAAATATACGTATATTCTTCCATGTGATTTATATAATGTAAAGGAAGAGTTGTCCAAATACCCAATATAAATATATCAAAATCATTGCCAATTATCAATTAATTAAATTGTATAATATTCCTACTCAATTGTCCATTATTAGACCAAAATATCCTCAACTTTTAATTTTTTATTATTTAATTATTCAGTGTCGGTAATGATGTTAAATACTCGACATAGGATACCGACATCATTATTATAACATTGAATATCGGATTCGGTGTCGGATCCCCGACATAACATTCCGACATAAAATCAACAACGAATCCGATATCTAGTGCTACGACGATGATATCAAACATGATGTCGGTATATTGTGTTGGAGCTCCAGATCCCATAACTGATACAATTGCCTCTCAAGTATAAATACATTCATTCATTGCATGCTATAAATAATAATATAGTGTGAAAAAGGAAATTCACAAATTCAGGACGGAGAAGTATATATTTATTTTTGAAACTTTAAAAAATTTAATTCTTAATTCTCAAATAATTTACAAATAAATAAGAAAAGAAAAATGATAATTCAAATTTAAAAATATTTTTCATCCAATACAGTAACTCTCACTTCCCATAAATAAATTTATGGAGTATTTACTATTCTTTTGTTCCACAATTAAGATCGCACTCTTTAATAAAAAAATAATTAAGAAATAATTACAACTCATATAACTTACAATATAATTTATTTATTACTTAAAAATAATCCAAAATAAAATAATAACAATTTTTTTAGAACTCGAAATTTATAGCAATACTATTTCATTAGGGAGTTGAAGAAATAAAAAACCCTACTATTTTGGAAACATCAGTATGACATGTGGATGACGTCATTCATGATGAATCCAACAAGGAAATATTGGGTCCCCACTTCTCTATTTTTCTTTCCCAAACGCCCCCTATTAGTATTCCCTCTCAACTAACACAATATCCACCCCCCCCCCCCCCCCCACCCCAAAAAAAAAAAAAAAAGATTTGAATCTAATTATTTTTGTGGTTACACACTTGAAAAGTCGTTAAATGTGCATCTCTCCAACTGTATATATATATACAACAGATGCTTACACCACACTCTGCAGACAAATCCATCTCAAAACCCTCTTCTTCTTTTTTCATCAATCATTATATGATCTCAATCCCAAAATTTACAGCCAACAACATCAACACACCAAATATCAGAAGATTTTCCAGAATTTTGAGGAACACCATGTCTGTTTCACATGAAAACATGGGGTTCCAACGCCCAAGATTGGTTACCAAGAAAGTGTTGGCCAAACCCCAGAGTGAGGGAGAGGGTGCTGTTGTTAGAAGAAGCATTGGAAGGTATTCTGTAATGGATTTCTTTAATTTTGAGAATCATTTCAATCTTGATGTTCGAATTCGTCTGCAGAAGTATCTTTTTGGTGTTTGATTTCAACGCATTACAGACTTATTATAGTTATTGCATTATGAATGAACTCAAGGTGTTTGTTTAATGTTCTCAACGAAATCCGCAGGCCTGAATTGAAGTCTCTGGATCCTTTCCTCATGCTGGATGAATTTTCTGGTAAACTTATCTTATGCTGTATTAATTCGTCTCAATCTTGATTATTTTTATGAATTTGGATGTATAAAATTTCAATTCTTGGTTACAGTTTCACCACCCGCTGGATTTCCTGACCATCCTCACCGAGGTACCTTATTAAAGCATTCATAATCTTGATATTTGGAGACAATTTCTAGAATCTCATGAACTAATGGGATCTTTCTAACAGGATTCGAAACTGTAACATATGTATTGCAGGTAAATATGCTGTCTTGATGACTTCTTTTTCCAGTTCCCCTTTTTTATTTTTTGCAAGAATTCTGATTGAAATGAAATCTGTGTACTCTGTTTAGGGAGGCATCACACATCAAGATTTTGCTGGTCACAAGGGCACAATACATGAAGGTGAAGTGCAGGTATATACACATATGATCCATCACATTTATGTTGAAATAATGATAATCCCTTTGCTAGAATTCTATTTATTTTTATTTTTTTCAAAAATTGCTAAAAATTATGTTGGTTTGGATCACACAGTGGATGACTGCAGGGAGAGGTATAGTCCACTCAGAAATGCCTGCAGGTGAAGGTACTCATACAGGCTTGCAACTGTGGATCAATCTCTCTGCCAAGGATAAAATGTGAGTTTTTCTACTCACACTTTCTTTGGATGTGAATAATTTAATGAAATTCAATGATTGGTGGCAGCTCGATTCCTCTGTTTCACTTCTCATGTTCCATGCAGGATTGAGCCTAGATACCAAGAACTGCGACAGGACGACATTCCGCGGGTAGAGAAAGACGGAGTTGAAGTAAAAGTCATCGCGGGGGAGTCGATGGGGGTTCACTCTCCGGTCTACACGAGGACCCCAACAATGTACCTCGATTTCATACTAAAACCGCGCTCCCAGTATCACCAAAGCATCCCCGAATCCTGGAATGCTTTCGCGTACATCATAGAAGGCGAAGGGGTGTTCGGCACGCCAAGCTCGCCTCCCACATCAGCTCATCATATTCTGGTCCTGAGCCCCGGAGACGGTTTGAGTGTGTGGAACAGGTCATCCAAGCCATTGAGGTTCATTTTGGCAGGTGGTGAGCCACTGAGTGAGACAGTGGTTCAACATGGCCCTTTTGTAATGAACACACAAGCTGAGATTGATCAGACCATTGAGGATTACTACTATGCCAAAAATGGGTTTGAAATGGCAAGACAATGGAGATCCAAATAAGAAAAGTGATCTAAAAAGCAAAACACAGAAAAGAAACACAGAAAGTTGATATTCTTTTCGACATCAAGAAGCTTCTAGAAGCCTAGAAAGGGATACTATGTTTTGTGGTGAAGTGATGATGGGGTTAGCCTGATTGTAGATCATGTCTTATTCTTGATGATTTAGATGTGTTTAATTCTTGTTGGAATGTTTCTTCAATAATAGTAATCATGATAGTCTTGTGAGCATTGATTATAACTTTTCTTGTGGGTTGGGGTACAATCATGCACAGCTGACCCTTCACCTAAAGGGTAATTGGTACAACCACTAAACAAAGAGTGACAAAATGGATGTGGTAGAGATTGATTTGGCTGTAAGTGAGAATCTTTGGCTATTTCTGTGGTTCCATTGATTGTGACTTCATCTTCTAGAATGCAATTGCCACACTATCCATCTGCTTTATAACCACTGCACAATCTACTTTATTTCACGGAAGTTAAAAACTCGTGTGCATCATCTACACGAATCATAATTTCGTATAATTGATAAAATATTATACTCAATGCAAAGATTATTATTTGATTTTTGCACGTAGATTAGTGAATAGTTGTATTAAAAGGATATGGTGGGTTATATGTGGTACAATTTTACTAAAAATAAAAAAAATATTACTTTTAGATTCACCACCTAAAATGGTATAATTGTTACTTTAACTGGTCTCATATTTTAGTTTTGTGAATGAGAGGTTATCATTGCTCTAAGAATTTATTATAGGCTAATAATACTGTGCACTCGGGTGCATCCTAAAATAGGGTGTACATACTTTAAAAAACGTATACAAATATAAACAAAAACATATATAATTATGAATAAAAATGTATACAATTTAATTGTTATTTTTTTAATGAAAAATTGAGTATAAAAAATATACAATTATTAAAAAACATGTATACACTATTGAATAAAAAGTTATACACATATGAATGCTAGTTTTTTTAATGAAAAATTTAGTGTGAAAAAAGTATACAATTATTAAGAAACAAGTATACAAAATAGAATAACATGTATACAAAATAGAATAAAAAGTTATACACATATAGGTGCACATTTGCACCCGAATACATCTAATATCAACTCTTTAGGTGTATATTTCAATTTAAAAATTTTTAACGTCAATTTTTTTAAAATTAAAATAATCACTCCAAATACATAAAAACATAATAATCCTACTATTTTACCTTCGTGTTCATTACTTACCCTCAATCTTTGGATTTGCATTTTTTATTTTTTTATCTTTTTTGAAAATTTTATCGTTAATTTATTCAACATTTGATATGAAGCACGAAACTTTGATCCTGTTTGCACATGTATTATTCTTTATTGAATGAGTTAATGGTCTATTTCTTAATTATTAAACGTGTCTTACATAATATTATTATTATTATTATTATTATTATCATTATTATTATTTATAAAAGTATAAAATATTCTGTAATGAAATATTATTCATGACAAAGATATCCATTAAAAATAGTTATTTAATTGTTTTCTTGTTGATCAACGAAAATCTGTATGGTTTTGTCAAAGCTACTGCAAGTGGGCAAAGAGCACCAAAATAGGTCGATCGTCAAATAGAAACATCACAAATACAATTGCTATAAACTGTTCACTCTTCACTTACTTTTACGGATATGATAATAATATTATATGTAAATATATATAATACTACTTTCTCAAGCAAAATGAAAAATCTTATACTAAAATAAATAAAATTTTTATAAGAAAAGAATTAAGAATTACTTTTTTTTCAATTAAATATTTTTTGGTTTTAAGAATTAAGACATGATATTAGGTGAGGGACAGCGATATAAATAGAGGAGATAAGTAGGCCCAATTTTTAGCCCAACATCTCAACAAACCCATTGTAAGCACAAGATACCATCACAATAGTATTTTACACCATGAGTTAAATTATAATGTAAATTATTAAAGCCCATTATAGTGAGTGGTGTCTTCATTTGTAGAAATTAGAGTGAGGGTTAGTTGAATGGACACAAGTAGAATCTGTGTCACTATCTCACTCACACTATTAGAGTATGAATTTTCATGCAATTGTTTTGGTCATATTATTTAGTTGTCCACACTAGGGTGGTCACAAAGCTTATCTTATGCACCCACTTCTTTTATAAGTCTACTAATGGGGTGGGTGGGCACATTGGATTTGGAGAGAGGCATAGAGCACACAAGATCTCCATTTTCCAAATAATTTTTCTTTTTCTTTGTTTAATTCCTATTGCAATCACATGTTACATGTATGTATAATGATCATTTATTGGTATCATTAGGATTTTTTTTTCATGTCTATCCGATAGGCTGATCGACTAATATGGGAGAGACCAAAACCTATTTATCCATTAACGAAAATTCCATTTCAAGTCAGATTTTTGTGCTCTAATGCCTTTGACAAATTTTATTTTAATAAGTTCAAATCAAATTTTGGATTTGGTCCCTTTTATCCAAGAAAGTGACAAACCCAGATAAATTAGTGCTATCCGAATACATTTTTTTTTTTTACACGACCTAGAAATAAAATATGGGATGAAACATCATTAAAAGAAACTAAAATCAGAGCTCTAGTTCAAGAAAAATAAGAAACTTGAACAATTAATAGACCTTAGAATTTGATTTTGGGTAACTTATCCTAAAAAAATGAAATGTATGAATACAATTCCAGAGCAAGAAGTTTTTTGTGTAGAATTCCTCTTCTCAACATCAGCTAATTTCTTTGTAAATTGAAGATATAATAAATAAATTAAAAGAAAACAATAAATTCATTATAGGATCCCATTATATTATATATAACAAAGAAGAAAGAAATTGATGAATAAAATTGGATAAATAAACCAAGCATGGTTCATGCAGGATTCTGATAGAACAAAAAGGGGCTTGGCTTCAGTCACCTGGAACAGCAAGAATAGGATCCCGTTGTCTTCTTCGAACCATCAGTGCCGTCGTTGACAAGGGATACCCGGTTTACCGATAGCTCTGCTTTGTAAGAGTCGGAATTCAACACCTTCCTGCTGACATTGTTATAAATCTCACGGATGACAATTTCAAAAGCCTTGTTAACGTTTGTCGAATCCAAAGCCGAAGTTTCCATGAAAAACAGTCCTTCTGATTCCGCAAGGCTTTTGCCTTCCTCCACGCTCACATCCCGGATGTTCTCCAAATCACACTTGTTCCCAACTAACATCTTTGCAACTGTTGTATCCGAGTGAGCTGCATAAGTAAGTATCATGTTGATCAGACTTCACAAGGCGTGTAAAACTCGAAACTCACAGAATTACCTAACAGTTTGAAAAACTGTTTAAATATGAAGGGACATCCACAGGACTAGCAGCTATGCCAATAAAAAAGATAAAGCTGTTAAGAGTTTCTGAAATGTTTAAATGTGAGAGGGCATCCATTAAGGTTATGAATAGACAGATTTGACGAGTAACGACTCGAGAATGTGCAATCTAAGAAAAAGTCTAACCTCTAATGGTTTTTAAGTACTACACAGATTGTTTGGTTAGCTCCATAAGCATTGAATTACATGACTGTTAAAAAGATTCCCTTAGTAACTCAGAGATGGTTCAACTCTTGATTACTAATTCTATTTGATGTTAGTTTCTTTTCTAGTTCTGTTTTTCTTTCTTTATTTCTATTCATTTATACATCCTCTTCTTATTGTTTTTGTCTTATACATGTTTGATTTCAACAACTACAGCTAGATCTGTCACCTTCATCCAACCTCTGCTAGGGTGGGTGCTACAATTGTGATGCTTTGCTGGCACAAGTTGGAATTGTTGACCTGTGAATGTGCTCTAATCATGCAGCCAGTCTTGAGGATTCTAGATTGGGTGGATTCTTGTGCAATACTAACATCTATTTACATATGATACCATACACATGAAAGTGTGTTTAAAATAGTTGGATGATGATCTAATGCTACACACGGGAAGATCCATTAAAAGAAAAACGGACTACAACACGAAATAATCGGAGGGTTTATGATACAGCATTCTTCTGAATTATTAGTCATGAAAAAACTAATAGGAAAAAAGTACACATAAATTAGTTGGCAGCCGGCTGCAGTTATAAGAACTCAAACAATCTATGATAATAATGATCAAGTCCATAAACTTATTTAATGTAGCTTAGACATTAGACAAATGGCTAGGGTCATATTTCGCATAAAGTTGTCTAGTTGTTGAAACACTCCTAACATCCTTCATGGACCATCTTCAGACAAAACTATGACTGAGGATATAATTTATGCTCATCCCCTGTGAAAAGTTCCCACCAGACCACCCCCAAGCGTGGACATCTTCAATTGATAATATTTAAATCTAAAATTTGGATCACTAGCTCTCGTATGTGAGAATTGTGAGACTAGTTGATCTGGAACTATTTGAAATCCTACCACATCATAAACATGGAAAGATGTTTGTCTAGAGTAAGGCTAAACAGACAGGATCCATGTACCTGGATCACCTGACCTGATCAATGATCCACTGATTTGGTTCGGAAGAAGAATCTAAAGACTGCATGAGGGCTACTCTCCAAAATTGTGAAAGCATCTCAATGAAATGAAATGTCATGTAAGCACAAAACTAATATTTATTCTTTTCACAGAGTGGGACATTATTAAGTCACACTTTTTAGCCCTACTGTAGGAAGAATACTTATACTTTCCCCAAGAAGTAACCATTACCTAATGAAATCCTATTATTTCTCATATCTTGAAAAAAGGACCCCAATTTGAACATCATACAGCCCAAAATCCTGGCCATGATCATCTAATGAGCTCTCTCTAATTTGAAAACCATTAATGACTTCGACTCTAAGATTGCTCCGTAAAAATAGTCACCAGGACACCAACCAAGTTACAAATAAATCAACATATCACTATCAGAATTACCGAATATAGCAACGGACAACAATGCTAAATAAAGATTGCATATTTTTAATATACTAAAAATTGAAAACCAGTTGTGTACTAAGCTTGTCTCCTGTGATCGCACTTGTGACAGATGATGAAATTATGACAGTGATGCATTGACTAGTGTTCTTTCTCAAGAACAAGGTTCCAAAGTCCCCAAAATTTCCACACCAACAGTACTAGTCTTTTGGAATACCAACATTATAATGGAGGATAAATTCAGATCTGTTTTCTAGTTTCTGCTCTAGATGAACTCTGATTGTTCAGCAGGAATTGCAAAATAAGCCAGAAAAGTTGCAAAAAGATACACACACATATAAGCACACCAATCGCCTCTTTCACACGAACTCATCCTCGATTTCAAATCCAATCAATTCAATAATGCCAACAATTGCACATATTCCAAATCGATTAAAAATTAAACAAAATAAAAAAAACAACAAGTAGAAGTCAGAATATAAACATACTCTTGAGTTCATCCAGCCATCGAGGAATACTGTCGAAAGTTGACCTCCTGCTGATGTCGTAGACGACGAGTGCGCCAAACGCGCCGCGATAGTAGGCGGATGTGACGGCGCGGAATCTCTCCTGTCCGGCGGTGTCCCAAATCTGAGCCTTGACTTCTTTGCCGTCGATTTCAAGTGACTGCGTCTGGAATTCAACTCCGATGGTGGCTTTGGAGTGCAAGTTGAACTCATTCCGGGCGTAGCGGGAGAGCAAGTTGGATTTTCCGACGGCGGAGTCGCCGATTATGACAATTTTGAACAAGTACTCCTCCCCTTCGTCGTCGGAAGAAGAACCCATGGAGAGAGAAAAAAAAGTAAATGGAGATGTGAAAGAGGAGAGATAATGGAGGAAATGATCAGCAGATGAGAGCTGGCATATGATGACAGTTTATAAGACAGGAATGCGTGCTTAATGGGTTTGGGTGGCGGGGGTGGCCCAACAGGGGCTGGGGGTATTTTGATTTTCGGTGGCGGGGATATATTATCATCTTATTTTATTTATTTATTTTAATCTTTTTAAATATACTTAATTTGGTTATTGGATAATCCAATCTATCTTACAAATTAAGATTCGTGAAATAGTGTCACCAAATTTTATCCCTTACTTTACACCATTATTACTATACATACCAAGTAAACAATTTTTTACCAATTTTATTGATTTCACTGAGCCTCCATTGAAGTTCGAGGTAATATAATAAAATTGTTAATGTAATTTCTTTTAGTAATTAAATTTATTGTGAGATATACTAAGATGGAAAGTATAAAATTTATTAAGAGAAAATGAAGTATTTAAGTATAAAATAAATTTTTAAAATATAGAGAACTTCTCTTATAATTAAAAAGATGATGATATGAAAGGATAACAAATTAAAGAAAGTTTCCTGAATTGAAGAGAGAGAGAACATGAAATTATTTTCATGAGCCAATTAAACGATTGTGTGATTTTATTTATTTATTTAATATTAATAATCACGTGTGTAATTTATTCATCCATTTTGAGATCATA
Organism: Pogostemon cablin; assembly: GCA_023678885.1. NCBI lineage: Eukaryota > Viridiplantae > Streptophyta > Magnoliopsida > Lamiales > Lamiaceae > Pogostemon > Pogostemon cablin. Next base: position 3,858,902 of record CM042987.1, read on the forward strand.
ATATCCTTAGTTCAGATTATTTTAGCTTATAACGGGAAAAATCAATTTATTTAACATATAAAGGCGGTACTGTATCGTATAAGATTTTTTTATGGCAGTAAAAAACATTTAATTTCAATTTTCTGTTTAGTGATCATCATAATTTCAATTTTCTGCTTAGTGTTTATTTGGTAAAAAAATACTTAAAAATATGTACTAACTCATAAAAGTTGCCAAGCTTGCATGAAAATGCACTCCATCAATTAGATATATGGGCTAAAGTAGTGGGCCTAGTAATTAACTTGGGTTTTGGGCTTATTATTCAGCCTGACCAATAGCCCACTAACTGATGTAGAACGTCAGAATAAAAATCATGCAGAAAACCCCTAGGGTGAGTTTTAATAAGTTGGGCCAATTAAATGTCAGCCCGAAAAATTATGATGTAGTAAAATTGTTAGAGAAATGATTACAATTGAAAATGTTTTTACTATTGCAATTTACAATATCAGTGATTTTTTTTTCATTTTTAATTCCTCAAAGTCAAAATTTAATAAAAAAATGATTTTAAGTTGAAAACAGCAAACTAAATATCAAGGATTTTTCGATTATTGGTGATGCCGCTTAATACTCTTCTACCAACATCAACTTGCAAGGAAGTTTTTTGGCATCTTCGTTCTCATAATTATGTTGTTCATGCCCTAGCATGCTATGCTTAATGTAATGTTTCGATTGAAACATATTGGTCTGTTATACCGGACTTTCTTTGTCAATCAGTGTTGGCTGTTTTTCGGTGATATCAATGAAATTTGTTTTGTAAAAAAAAAAAAAAAAGGCGAATTTGATATATAGACTTATTGGATCAAATGTGCAAATTGTTATATTGAGTAAGAACAGGCGTCAAATACCTGCTGATTTGATGAGTCACACTGATCAAATTAAACACACGAATGGCAAAATATTCTTGTAAAGTAAGTGATAACTAAATTAATTTACTGATCAAGAATTAATAAAACATTTGACTTAATTAATTGAAACAGTTAGAAATGAAGAAGACATACAAGGTTAAATTTGAGAGGACTAAATTGATTAACAATGTAAGAATTTACATGCCCATAAAAAATCAGAAGCAACTATTGATAGCTTGAGAATGATTGCTTCTCTATGTACACTACAGATATGTCTAATTCTTTCCTACTGCATTCTCTCTCCTCAGTAATCTCTTCCTGCTAGGAATCCCGGCTCTTCTTACATCCACACGTACAACTATCAAGATCTTTATTCAGTTTCTGATACATAACATTAGTTTCCGAGTTAGTCTCTTGTAAATCTGATTACGGATTATAAGCCCGTGTATTGAAATTGATCATACTTTTAGTTTAGATTGAACTAAAGATGAAAACTCTCAAGGAGATGACGAAATAAAACTTAAGGATAAATAAATGAAATAATAATAGTGCACTCGAGTGGGTAACATGTATAGTAAAATGGAATTGGATGCTAATTTTCAACTTCCTATTTGAGAGAAATTAATACTCCATCCTTTAAGGCTTTAAGCTAAGCAATCAAGAAAGGAGAATTGGTTGAAATAAAAGTGATTTTAATTAATTAAATAAAGAGAGAGATAACCAACCTGAACTTGATTTTGAAGGCATTTAATGTGTTGCACTGCTAAATCCAGCATGTCTGCATAGCTCGTTTGCTGCAAATTACAATATTATTATATAATTTATTACTATTATTTTCAAAATATTATACTACCTAATTACTTATCCACTTATCCTAGGCAAATTGAACTCGAGTTAATAATTAGCAACGGATTACCAACAAAAATTACATTTGTATTTAGCAACGATATGATATGCTAACAGATTTATATTTTTTTTTTCCAATGGAATAATTTCCGTTGTTAGTTACCAATGAATTACCAATTACTGAATCATTATATAAATTGACAATAAAATTATTAACAAATTACCAATAGATCTGGGTTTCGTTAATAAAAATTTACCAACAACCACTTTACCAACAGAAAGTTATCAATAGATTTTGTTGTAAATTAGATCGTTAATAAAAATTTACCAACAACCACCTTACCAACAGAAAATTATCAATAGATTTGTTGTTAATCCGTTAATTAGTTGAAGATAAATTAGAATCCACATTTCAGGTGGATCCCAAAAATTACCTTATCCATGTTTGGAACAAGATCTTGCAATTTCTTCAACTTTCCACTGATTCGAGTCCTCCTCTCCTACAAAAACATAGCCAATGAGAAAAAAAAATACAAAATTAAAAATTAAATTAATAACACAACATATAGTTGATAAATCAATAATGAAGACTTTAACTTTAAGTACCGCATGCAAAAATTAATTATATAAATTTTAAAAAATTGTGTAGCATCGTATAACAAAAAAACTTGTCATGTGTGATTTATCATGGAATGAATTTTATGAAATCGATACGAAGTTATAATATTTTTAATTTAAAATAATAATAATAATCATTTAATTAAATTATTCATAAATAATAATCATTTAATTAAATTATTTTATGAATAATTCATTACATAGAAAAGTGAAATCTTTAATAAAAAGTGATAACTCATCAAGATAGAATGTTTTATAGATGTTTATTCAACATGTGTAAAAAATCCTACAGTCTTAATCAAACTATGCTATGAAAAAATAATAATAATTCAAGTTGACAATATAACTAAACATTCGCCCTTAATGAAGGACTTGCTAAAGAGGGAGAAAGAATATTGGTTAATTAACTCATTTGCCTAAGTAAGAATAAGATTCATCTTATAAAAACCCAATTTCTAAATCAATAAGATAAACCCTAATTAGAATTGTCGAACCCTAATTTATGAACCTAAAGTTGGATTCATAAACTCTATTAACCTAATGAGAAATCGGCAAAGATATAGTTGTATGAATGATTCGTAACTTATGCTTTTCATTTTGTGCCTCTTTCACGTGTCAGTTATGTGACACATGAAATGATGTTTAAAATAGCATAGAAAATCCGAAGATACATAAGTTTATTAAATGACGTCATCAATCAATACGTGACATGTAGTAAAAAAATGTACCCTTTCTGCAATGCTACGAGGATGCGTAGCGCAGCCTCGTTTAGCTCGAATCTTGCAAGTAACAGAATCCTGTGGGATGTTCATTAGTTTCTCCATTGATGCAATGTCTTGTGCTGTTTGTGATATGCTAAACTGAAACTGATAACATCATAAAACGAAAGGTCATTTTACTGTAAGAAAAACGTTATAGCAGCTAGAAATTGTTCTGAATAAAAAATTATTCTAATTAAATACTGAGCAGAAATCACATTGTTAATTAAAAGTTATTCGAGTTCTACGACCTTTTACTTCATCACAAATGTGTGTAAATAGTTTAAAATGTGATAATTGCATATTTCAACTCAATTTTTTTGTCAGAGTTTACAAAATCATGAGTTGTATCGCTAATTGCGTGAGGAAAAAGAATGGGATTTTTCTAATTTAAAGTTTGAGTGAGAATCATTTTACTTTATCGCAGATGGTCTCAAATAATTAAAAAAAAAATGAATTTTGCAAATTCCAGCAAAAATTAAACTGAAATCATACTATTAAAAATATGGGATGAAAAGAAAATTCTTTTAACTATTTGGATCATTTTCAGTAAAATAAAGAACTATATTAGCATGAAATTAACTGTTTTCAACTCAATTATTCAAGCAAATATTTTCTTTAAAAAATTATTTGCATAAATAATAGTCACCAAATATAACTTTAAGACAGTATAAGGAGAAAAAAAAAAGAAAAAAAAAGTACTATTAAAAAATAAAACATTCCATGTAGGGTTGTAAATGAATCAAATAATTCGAATTCGATTGCGAATTCGAATAAATATTTTAGTTCGAATAATATTCGAATCGAATAAGATTCATAAGATATTCGATTCGAATATTCGCGAATATATTCGAATATTAATATATAATAGATATTAATTATATATTATTAATATTAAATAATTATATACTCCCTTCGTCCCCCAAAGTATTTCACACTTTCTTTTTTCATCCGTCCCTCAAAGTATTTCACACTTTACTTTTACTAAATTTGGTAAAAATACATTATAACAATACTCACTTTTTACACACATCCCAATATAATACTTATTTTTTCACATCTCCCAACAGCTTTACACACCTCCCAACAACTTTACACACATTTTTCATTAAATCAACTAAAATATATATTCTATTTCTTACTTTATACATAAAAATACAAAATTTTCTTAAACTCTGCGCACACCAATACGTGAAATACTTGTTGGACGGAGGGAGTATTTTATATATTATATATAATATTTTCTTTATAAATTTAAATAAATTTGTATATTATCTAATTTATTACTCTCTTAAAATAAAGAGGAAAAGACATATTTTAATTTTTTTATATATATATAATGTGAATTATTTAATTATAATTTTTAATAATTTGATGGTTGATGTATTTAATGAGTATTTCTTCTTAAATATATTAATAGTACAAGAAATTTAAAAAAATATTATTTTAAAAAAATAAATTTACAATTTCGAATCGAATTTGAATTCAAATATTTCGAATGTTCAAATTCGAATACTCGAATATATTAGAATATTTCGTTTATTACTTTCGAATTGAATACGAATCCGATTTCGAATTCGATTATAATCGAATTCGAATACGAATATTTAATCAAATATCTAAGTATTGATTCAATTATAACCCTAATTCCATGGCTTAATCATTCATTCATTAATTTATCCAATTAACTCAAAGTGATTTTTTCAGGTGAGGGCCCCACAGGAGAAGGGTCCTGAATCATGTTTTATTACAAAAACTTAAATTAGAGGGATTTAATACATAGTTTGTGTGATTAATCAGAAGAAGTAATTAATTACCTGAGATTCCATGGTGTCAAGAGAATCAGAGACATTGTTTTTGGGTCGATTGGGTGGTGCAACTGAGAACATCATAGGATTAGAACTGTGTTCCCACGAACCCATTCCGAAGGCGGCGGCGCCACCAGTAGAAGTGGCGGCGTAAGATTTCTTACTGCCGCCGTCCAGATCCTCGATCTCTTCGGAGATACGAGAAAGGGTTTCTTTTCCGGTGAAACTGAGCTGTGAGTTGAGTCTTGATAAACTGCCCCCACTGTCACCCATGCCTTTTGAATTGTACCCTCTCGTGATTGAAAATCCTGTATTAGGGTTTACTGTTTTCAGATAATTATTTATTTATCTTAAAAAATACCCAACTTGCATCAGAATATTAATTAAATAAATAAATTAAGTTTTAATTTAGTGTCAAAGACTTCGTTGTAACAATTAAAATATTTTATGTACTCCCTACGTCTCAGAAAGTTTGCACCTCTCTTTCCGGCACGAAGATTAAGAGAGTACTCATTTTTAGGGGTATTATAGTATTTTTTTTGGTAATAAATAAATGATAAAGTATGTTAGGTATATTAGGTAAATAAAGTGTATGGGAAAAGGTGATTGTGTTTGACTTTTTACTTTCTTTAGAAATGTGCAAACTTTTGTGGGACAACCCAAAATGGAAAGTGTGTCATCTGAAATGAGACGGAGGGAGCATATAATAAGTGTCTCACAAATCGTCTCGTATAAACACCCTTCATTTCATGAAAGACTTTTCAAACTGTAGCACTTGAAATGATATAAATGTAGAATGACGATAAAGTTTTACGAATTTATTTTTAATTGAGTTGATCTCTTGTATCCTCGGTGTATAAGATATGTAAGGGTACACTATTTTGTTTAAAAGAATATAACATTTTGTTCTAAAGAATATACATTTTTATTATATTTTTTTAAAAATTTTTTAGCAAATAAAGAGTATACATCTTTATACTAAAGATTATATCATTTCATACTAAAAAGGAATAATATTATTTAATACTAAAATGTATCTGAATCACGACAGACACAAGTTTTAGCCATTTTTAACTCGAACTACAAAACTAATTAAACTCTGAAAATAAAGAAGTAAATATACTCGGTACATAAAAAACTTTATTAATACTGCATACCCAAATTTCCTGTTAGAATTTTGTATTATTATTATTATTATTATTTATTTATTTATTATTATTATTTTATCACTCGTTAGATAAATAAGTAGTAATAATTAATCTGAGTTAAAATCATTTTTTCGTCCCATAACAATATGAAAATTTTGATTCTGTCCCAAAAAAGATATCATTTTCAATTTAGTCCCATAACTTTCTATATTGGCCAATTTTGGTCCCAAAATCACCGGAATTCAGCACGTGCACCTCACGTGACCCCTCAATTTGGGGCTTTCCGGCGATTTGGGACCAAAATTGGCCAATATAGAAAGTTATGGGACTAAATTGAAAATGATATCTTTTTTGGGATATAATCAAAAATTTCATATTGTTATGGGACGAAAAATGATTTTAATTTAATAGTTGAACCCTATACTACCTTCGATTTTTTTTATAAAATATTAGTAGCTTCTATTTATTCCATTACCTTTGATGTTTTATCATTTTTTAATATATAAAATTAAATTATATAGGATATATACCCTATGAGACCATGTCAAGATTTGAAATTGAGGATTAAAACTTAAATTAATATGAGAGATGAATTTTGTACTATGAGAACATACTTTTTATATTATATTATTATTTAGATTATATTATATGAGATGAATACTTTTTAAATACTAAAAATCTAGATAAAGAATAGTTTATATATATATATATGAAAATTTTCATGTAAGGATCCAATTTTTAAGTTAGGTCTCAATTTTAGTTTCCATTTAAGAAATGTCTCATTTCAAGGCTCAATTTTACCTTTTTTCTCAAATTAAGGCCTGTCGTAATTTTATTTTTTTCCGAATTGAATGTATTTTATAAATTAATATAAGATATTAATAAAAATAACATATTTAATTTTATGATTTGATTTGAAGATGTATAATAATGTTTTTAAATTTTTTTTGTATGACTTGAAATGAAAATATAAATGTCATGGTAAGTCTTAAAATGATAAACAAATATAAAAAATCAGGCCTTAATTTGAGAAAAGAAACTAAATTTATATCTTAATTTGAAACACTTATAAAATTAGGTCTTATTTTAAGACCTAAACTAAAAATCAAGTCGCCGGAAAGCCCCAAATTGAGGGGTCACGTGAGGTGCACGTGCTGAATTCCGGTGATTTTGGGACCAAAATTGACCAATATAGAAAGTTTTGGGACTAAATTGAAAATAATATCTTTTTTGGGACAGAATCAAAAATTTCATATTGTTATGGGACGAAAAATGATTTTAACTCAATTAATCTAAAATTCTTACCCTTTAATTTTTTTTTCTTTTAAAATTTAAAATCTTACCGTTCACTAATCCAATCATAATATAACGTTAGAAAATATAAGGCCTATATATAATGACATGCAATACAACTACGGGTGTTGTTCCATTTAGAGAAATATTACTCATTAAAATGCTTTTAGTACTCCATCTTTTAGAAACATCAAGCATTATTCTCATCAACCATGTCATACGTATTAATAATAGAATATTAGTACTATTTATACCGAAAATTAAATATTTTATTTTATTTAGAAGTATTTAGAAGAATTAAAAAAAAAAGGTGAAGCATCTTAATTTCCAAAAACTCAAAAAAATTTGAGATGTTATATGGAGTATTATTAATGGATAATACTATTTATACCGAAAAGTAAAAATTTATTTTATTAAGAAGTATTTAGAAGAAAAAAAAAAGAAGTGGAGCATCTTAATTTCCAAAAACTCAAAAAAGATTTGAGATGCTATATTATATATTATTAATAGAAAACGGATATATGTCGGACTGATAAATTCATTAGGATAAATTCAGGCTCCAAATTGATAGTTTTACATATTTTAGGTCTCGAATTGGTAGAAAAATAATTCAAACCCTGGATTGATAGTTTATCTATTTTTCAGGCATTGAATTTATTATATAGGTTATATATATTTAGTGATAGTTTAAATAAGTTCTACTAGTCTAAAAATATCAATTTTACTTATTTTGAGCTGTGAATCAAAAAGTATCAATTTTTATTTTTACTAAGAGGGGGTGATACATGACCTACCATATTTTTTTAATACAATTTTCCACCATAAATAAAATAATAATAATATTCTTTAATCTAACATAAAATAATAGACGACTACATTTACACTAACCAAAAAATATATATAACACACTATAATCATACTTTAAAATAATTATTAATAAATTTAATTTACTTATATAACGACCATATTCTAACATCTTTAACCTTTCGACTCAAATAAATACTCTCTAAAAAGATTTTATCATTATAAATTCCTAGAAACGTCGTGCGGTCAGTGGTTTGGGAGTAAATAGTATAGGCAAGTTGCAAGGCACGTGACATCCACTGCGGGATAAATGCAACGTATCTTTCCTAATTTTTGGACTAAATCACCCTCGTGAGATTCATCGGAACCTGTCTGAATATATTTCCAATTTTCATACATGCAAAATTCAACTCTGCCTTCTATGCCCTTACCCCGCACGCCCCCACCCCCCCACCCCCCAACCCCCAAACCTCAAACTTTTATTGTTTTTAAATCTTCAACTTGCATTCACAAATAAAAGAAGCATAATTATGTGACAGCAAAAAGGTACTTCCAAGTTGCATCCATAATTAATCAATTTATTAAATGATGACAAGTTATTTTCAAAGTAAAATATAATCCATGAGCTGATCCAATTAACTAAATTGAATTAATTAACATATATGTAATAATATTGTTATTATTAAAGAAGATTTTAAATGGGAGAGGAATAATCTCAATCACTCACTCTATCTCATTATAATTGATTGTAGTATAAATGGTCTATTATTATACTATAATTTTAGTTCATATTTAATGTATATGACTTTTTCTTTTTTTGATAAAGTATCATTACACATTTTTTATAGGGTATGAGATATTATAACTTTGAATGTATAGTTTAATTCATTTTAAAGTATAATGTTTATTTATCAAAATATATATGAATTATAGTCTTATATATTGTTAAAGTGTGCTTAGAGACTTCTTAAAGTACATTAGAATTTTAAAAGTAAATTTACAAGTTAATTAAAGTATAATAAGAATGAACCTAAAATGAAGTATGTGAAATTCATTATACTATTGTATATGTTGTGTGACATCTTAAAATACAATTCCAAGTTAATTAAAGTATGATATATATTCATCTAATGTTTGAGTGTTTTATTTTTAAGGTATCATCACCAAACATATGTATAAGCAAGAATATTATGTGTTTAAAAAACAAACCTATACACTGCAGTATATATGTCATGTCATTTTAAAGGCTAAAACTTGTGTGTCTCGGGAATATCGTACGCCCAAATACCTTTTAGTATTAAATAATACTTCATACTTTTTAATATAAGGATGTGTACCCTTTATTTTCTGAAAATATAAAAAAAATTAATGAAAGTGTTTAGTCTTTAAAATAAAATGTTGTACCCTTATTAATTAAAGTATATATCTTTTAAAACAAAATATTGTACCCTTACACACCTTGTGCACCTGGGGACACAAGAGACCAATTACATTTCAAATATGATATTTCTTTTCAGTTTAACTGAGATTAATTAGAAAATTAACAGCATTTTCTAAATAATATAAAATTAATTAAGTAATTTAAATAAACTCTTCTTTGGCATTTATATCCCTTGCTAATTGCCATTCTCATATAGCTCAAAACTTAAGTCACCCAAGATTAATAACATCAACTAAATTAACAATTAATTAATGTTAAATACGAAGATAAAATTACTTATGAGATGGATTTTTAGACTGACCGCCTCATTATTAAAGTATGATGATTACATAGCTGATAAAAAATTATCATACATTAAAATATAATTATAGAGTATTATAATACCTTTTCTTTTAACTCAAATTAATGGATAATTTTCGGGTGGAATCGGTAACTCTTGAGTTTTGATAGTTATTGTGCTTTAAATCACGTTCAATACGTTGTACGTATTGAATAACAATAGACATATATATTTATTAAAATAAAATAAAAATGATTATATTTATATAGTATTTAATTTTAGCATAAAGTGATAGTATACAATAGCTGATATTTCGTTCACTAGTGCACAGTGTTAATTTTAGTGTACCTATTCTGTATCTATTTTATTTAGTAATATAGTATGTTTTTTTTTAATAAATGTATTACTTTTATATTTAATCATTATTAAAAAATTAATAGGGAATAAACTAACAAATTTTTTGTGTTTTTATTTATTAGTTTATACTTCTTTAATCTTGTTTTAATGTTTAAATATTTTTGTTTTAAAAAAAATATTTACATATTTTTAATTTGGACTTCTCATTTTAATCTTATATTTTTTATGGATATTTTTATGAGATTCACGCATAACATTAAGACAACCACCTATTATTATCATTAAAATATTATATCTTTAAATCTATTATACATTAAAATATTATATACTTAATTTCAACGTAAAAAATAAACGTAAATATTGAAATGAGATGAAAGAATAATATATTTTTATTAGTAATGTGAAATACAGTACATTTCAAGTGTGCATAATTTTTCTTACGAGTAAATGATTCATTAAGCGCACACATAATCCGATTGAGTCAAATAATTTCCACAATATACATGTATTTAACAAAACTTAAAATCAAACTCAGAAAAAATAGCATGTTGAAACACTTATTAATAATTAAAAAGAGGAAAAGGACAAGGTGGGTAGTTCAAATATAAACTCCGACATGAATGAGAGCACCATCCTATATTGGGCAGTGGTCCACTCCATAGTCTACATGTCACTTACAGTGAGACACCTATTAATTTACTGATTTGCCCTTCTTCTTATATGCGTACATACTACTATATTTTTAATTAGTAAATATTTCAATTTAAATAAATTATAATCATCCTTCTAAATGATTATCATTTTGTGGAATGAAATGAATGGAACCGTTTTACTTAATTAAAATTTTATGAAATTTAACACAATATTCAAAAATTATTTTTTTAAATATTAAATTACTCATGAGTTTAATTTAAAAATAATCCGAAAAAAAAATCAAAAATTAAAATTCAAGTTCGATTTGAGATGAGTAAATACATACTATACCTATCATAAAATTAACATTCAAGGACACAAGAAACAAGACTTGACTACAGTTGATGAGTTATATTTAATTTGTACTTGTGATCCCTAATAAGAAAGATATCAGTAAATTGTCGATCATTACAATTTGAAAGTAGTGTTATATAAAACAACAATAACATGACTTATTAAATAGAAAATGAGTATTATATCCTATATACCTAACCAATAAAAATAAACAAATTCAAGTTGGCTAGAAAGTTAAAATTAAAATTTATATCTTTTACTATGAACACAACCAAAAAGAGCTTTCCCTAATTACACATTTAGAGTAAACATAGTCTAATATTCCTAAGAACTTTTCAATTACATTAATGGTGGACATTATTCGAAAATGATCATCTTGCTAGTATATTTATTCTTAGTAATTCAAAATTATTTTATCTTACAATACATGAACACGTCAGCAACACGCGTATACATTAATTAGGTGATTATTAAAGTTTTTTAAAATAAATTTAAAAGTAAATCGAAGGTCAAAGTCGTCATTAACTAAAACGAGCTGATCAAAAAGCACGAAAAGAATAATATACTATAAATTTCAGCAAAACACTCAATTAATGAAACATCGAATAAAAATTTCAAATACTCATAAATAAATAAATAAAACATTTACGTACCATTTCCATCACTTGCGGCTGCGGCTAACTTGTTAAGAAATCCAGCTGGCGAGCTACTATGCCGGAGCAACGACGACCCGCCACCACCTCCGCCACCGCCAGAGTAGCCATAAGACGTCTGCAATCCCATTGTAGTGTTAGCACCTTTGCTCTTATCCTCTCTACCTCTCGACACGCCGTCGTTTTGATTACCCATAGTGGCCGATTCGGAAGTATCGAAGAAACGGGCCGGGGTTGCAATACGGGTTTGGGCATCGAGAACCGAGAATTCCCGGGTCGACCCGATTACTGAATCCACCGCGTTAGTAAGTAGCGACCCGGGGGCGGAACCATAGCGCATAAGCCCTCCACCGCCACCGCCACCACCGCCGCCGCTACCGCTGCCCATTGAGCCTTGGGATGAGGAGGAAGCAGATGATGGATACATGTCCGATTAATTTGAGTTCGATGAGAGAGAGAGAGAGAGAGAGAGAGAGAGAGGTGGACAGAGAGGGAAAGAAATGGAGAGTTGGGATATTTAAAAGTGGGAGGATGCAACTTGCAAGTTGTAAGATGAAAAGTCAGGAGGAGTGATAGTGTCACCGGTGGGTGACTGAAGATACGCAGCCACTTGTTTTATTACACTACTAAAAAAACAGTGCCCTTTGTCAACTTGTCTTTTGTCTTGTAATTTAATTTAGGGCTAGCCATATATAGGAAAATTTTCGGTATTTAAAAAATTATATCGTTACCTTACCTAAATTTTCGGTATACCTTAGTTCGGTATACCAATATTTCGGTATAAGAAAATAGTATACCTTCTGCTTACCAATATTTCGGTATGCCATACCATACCTAAAATATCGGTATATATCATCCTATTACATAGTTTGCTATACCGTTATACATCTAAAATTCAATAAATCTTATAAAAACCATGTACTAGAAAAGTGAATGATAGCTATAAAACATACTCTAATAAATAACAAATTAAAAAATATACGACAATCTACAAACGACCAAATTAAATAAGAGTAAGTCTCATGAAAACCGGGTTTACAGGTAAGCCTTATTTTTTAATATTACTCTTTAATATATAAAAAATAACTCTTTGAAGAGTAATAATTCGTATCTCTAAAAAGTAATTTTTCATGTACTTAAAGTAATCCATACATCGAGATTTACAAGAATTTGAAGAGTAATTTTTTTATTTAAAAAGTAACAATTCATGTGCTAAAGAGTAATTTTTTATGTACTAAACAGTAACCGAGTTTACATAATTAATATATCTAAACCCGTTTTACAAAGTGTTTGTCATTAAATAAATAGTACCTAAGAGATCTACACAAAAATATATTCATATACATAGAATTACTTAATTAAAAAATAAGTACTAATATCATGTAAATCAATGATCTTTATCAATAATTTATAATTATGAAGAAATATACAGTAGGACTTTAGATTTAATCTTTAATAAAATAGTGTATATATATAATTTAATTAAAAATTATAATACATAAATAATAATTATAATTGTATGCATCATCTAATATGGTAATATCGTATCATATAACTCAAAAATTGAATATTTTACGGTATTTCGGCATATACCAAAATACCGCGGTATTGATTATTTATATACCTTTATCATACCAAAATTTTCAATACGGTATCATACCTTACCAAAAATTTCGGCATACCTAAAATTTCGCTAAAATCGGTATTTTTCGTTATGATAAGGGCGGTATACCAAAATTTCGGTATATTTCCCCAGCCCTAGCCATATATGTGTGTGTAACTGCGTGTTTTGACTATTTTTTTTTTTTTCAATATGTGCATGTTGGTCAATTGGTTTTATTTCTAATAATCACATTGTAAGAGAAGAACATTATTAATTGGTTGAATTATTGAGAGGAGATGAAATGTTGTTAGTATAATTTTGTGTTTGATGCAATATATTTGATTGAGTCCATTGGCTCCAAAAGAATATTTAGTGTTTTGTGTGCATATATAGTCAAATCTCAATTTCAATTTAAAGTTGATTATTATACAAGTTAGTTAATTTATTCTAATTAATTACTTTAGATAATTAGTAATTATACTAAGAGAGGTACCTTAGAGAACCTGTTAGGACATCTTCAAGACTCTCCAATGGAACAATGAAATGGAATTGCATGCAGATTTTTTCACCCCTCAACAATGAACCAAACCAAACAATGATGCTTGTGTTTTTCAAAATTAATTTTAGAAAATTATTTCTGATCAATTGTATATATTTAAGATTAAGAAAATATACTTTGATTTACATTATTGATTTTTTATTTTATAATTTTGTTTTTAGTAGTAAATTAAGATTAAAGTATTTTATGTGTGTTATGCCTGTAATGACGAAAATTTTAAAATTAAGATCATGTATTGTCAAATTATGATATTGTAGGAGTTTTTATTATTATTATTATTTAGAGTGCATAAAAATATTTGGTGATAAAAATGAAAAAAAAATGTGTATAAAATGTTGAGACAGTGGGAGTATGTTTTTAGGAGGCATCTGATCAGCTAATTCAAAATTTGAAAAATATGTCATAAATTGTCAATTTAGAATTTGAAAATCGTCTTTTATTCATTAAGGAACAATAAAATAAAACTATTAATTCATGAACTGAAATCATAGTTATTTTAAAATAATATAGTGATAAGAACATAATATACCACATAATTATGTTATATTTAATGATAATAAACTATAAAAAAAGAGTGAGGCTTGCGTGCACCCGGGCGCACGGAACACATTCCGTGCGCCTTTAGAAATTTTGTATTATGGGTAAGGGTACATTAATTTGGTCTAAAGGGTATACACTTTAATCACTAAAAGGTACACAATTTTGTTCTAAAGGGTATACACTTTTCATTAATATTTTTTTTTCTTTAGAAAATAAAGGGTACACATTTTTATACTAAAGGGTATACAATTTAACACAAAATTCTAAAGGCGCACGGAGTGTTGTTCGTGCGCCCAGATTTTTCTTTAGAAAATAAAGGGTACACATCTGTATACTAAAAGGTATACAATTTAGCACAAATTTCTAAAGGCGCACGGAAAGTGTTCCGTGCGCCCGGGTGCACAGGAGCTTTTGCCATAAAAAAAAGTGCGATATATGAAATTTAATGTGACGGTAGTTAAATTATTTTGAAACAATTTTATAATATAAATCCTAAATTTATAGTTTGGATCGATTTATTTGTTCGATCCTCGATCAGTTAAGAAAAAAAAAATTGAGACTCCAAATTTAAAAATTAACATGTTTTTAATTTTAGGATTGGATTTAACACATCATTTTTTTCTACATGTAATTAAATTATATAACAATGCAACATAGAGGATGGTGCATCTAATGAAAACACACATAAAATTCCAAGATTGCCTTAGACATGCATTTAAACCTAAAATAGTGAGTATGGTGTAAGCTCGGTTCACCATGCATCTTACTTTTGTAAAATCACTATTTAAAGAGATGAATTATTATTATTTTTAATGAAAAATATCACTTTTTAATTAATTATGAATGAGTTCAGAATTTAAAAAGTAATATTTTTCATTTAAAAGAATAATGATTCATCTCAATAAATAGTAATTATTCATGTACTAATGAGATTTCGATAAATTAGGATGCCAAAAATTTGAAGAGTAATATATAATATTTTTTATTTTGAAAAATAATAGCTCATCTTTTTAAAGAAAATTTTTTCATTTACTTAAAATAATAAGTAAGACGAGTTTGATTCACATGTACAAATGTCAGCTAAAATTAAAAAAATTTAAGATTTGTACTCATATATGTAGGGGTAATTTTAAACCTAGAATTAGAGCTAATTATAATCTATTAATTAATGCAAAAATTTATATGAAAATGCAGTATTCCAGCAAGTTGCATAAGTGCCCATATGTTCTTAAATATTTGTATTCATTTTCGTACGTACATATATGTGTAGAATGAATTACCCTTCCCCACATATTGGATTTATGAGTATGGGACCACTAGAGTTCACCATTTCATGTGTAATTGCCTAAGATTTTTTTTTTTTAAAAAATCTACTTAATTACTATTACAACAAGGTTAATATTATCACATAATGATACATTTGAAAATATGTTCGAGGAATTTGCGGTCTCATCCGTTGCAACCCCATTTAGATGCATGGTAAAAAATTGCTAAAAAAAAAAAAGGATATAAAATGCATGAAAAAAATATTAGGGATAAAAAAATTTGCCATGATACATTTTAGTAGAACATTTCTATAATTTATAGATGATTCTTGTGACCCGTGGTCACGGGTTACCCACTCACATGAGGGGGTGCATACACTCCCTCATATGAGGGGGTCACCCGTGACACAGGTCACGTAAGCGGTCCTCATAATTTATACAACATGATAATTTATTACTAAAAATATAAAATAATATTTTAAATTCGAATTAAATTTTGAATATGAGCAACTCAAGACCTATGCAATTAATATACAATTTTTTTTAATTTTTTTATGCCACCACTAACCACCACACATGCTTTCCAATGCACTATGAGTAATGTTTATATATATAGCTTGTGCACATTTTATATGATACAACATAAAGGCTTACATAGCCAACATGTTTGATTAATTACAAATCATCATTATATGTTCTTGAAACAGTTTATCATGAGTGCAAACATGCTCTTTAATAAATCATTAATAATTCACCAACTTCAACAAGAACTAAATTATAAGTTCCTTTACATTAATAATTTTTAGAACATGTAATTTTAATGAGTTTTTTTTTTCAAGCAATTTACAAGCCTAATTTAAATTAAGCCTATCCGAGTTTATATTGAACCTGAATAAAGTATGTGTTCATTAAATCATTTCTTAGAGTTAAATTTATCAATTTATATTTTTTTATCTTTAATTATTTTCAATAAATATATGGTTAATTGCAAGAAAAACCATGAATGTTACTCATATTGCAAATTAATTCTACATTTGAAAAATTGCAAAAAAAATTTTTATGCGTATTATTGCAAAACGCTCCCAATATATGATATTTTTCTTAAATGTGGGGTTTTTGTTTTTAAGAAATTGAGTACGTTTTGCAACAATGTTTAAAGGTTTGATTTTTTTTCACAAGTACTATTAATTTGTAATAAAAATAAAGTTAATGATTATTTTAAACTCTAATATGCCCTATTAATTTTATTGATTCTTTTCTTATTTAATTTTTCTCTTGTTTAATTTAATTTATTTATTTTACATTAAATATCATCTTCATTTAATTGATTAATTTCAATATATTTTTAAATTATTATTTTGATTCTTGAGTATTAATAAGTGGGTTTGAAATGTGTTTTAGTGGTTTTTTTTAATAACGGGTGAGTAGGAATAAAAAAATACGTTTTGCAACGATGTTTAAATGTATTTCTTAAAAAATAATTTTTCAAAAATGAAAACTAAGTAAATTTCACAGTTTTTCTTCCTATTAACCATTTTCTTTTAATGGTAGAAAGGAGAGAGATTATAAAGTGGAGGTGTATCCGGTTCCGGGTAGGATATATTGGGGCTATGCCCTGAATCAGGACAACCCGTTTGGGATGAAACCATCAATATTTGATGGGTCACTACTTACAGCATATTGGACTGTCCAAAATAAACTACCCAATATCCCAACAGATGTATCATGTGAATACCCATAACATATCATCAAAAGAAAACCATACGATCATCTCACGAAATGGCTTGAAATATTATTTAATATTAATTGGTTGTAATTTTTTTCATTGAAAATGTTTTTTTTAATTTTTTTACTATTTTAAAAAAATGTATCACTGATTTTTTTATATAAAAATAAACAAATTTGGAATTTTATCAATCTAAAACCTAAAAAATGGATACACTATTAATTAGGGGCCTGAATTATTTTTTCTATCAATTCAGGACTTGAAATATGTATAACTATCAATTCGGGGCCTGAATTTATGCCCTAATTTGATAAAATAGGGAATAATATTTGATAAATTTAGGCCCTGAATTAATAATTTTATATATTATAGGCCCCAAATTGATAGAAAAAATAATTTAGGCCCCGAATTAATAGTTTACCAATTTTTCAGACATTAAATTGATAAAATTCCCAAAAAGTTCTATTTGCTTCTATAGGATTAATAGCTTATGGGCCAAAATTATTTTAGCCCAAATATATCACTCAAAGCCCATAAGTAGCCCTTGATTAATTCGAGCCCAAATATAATATATATGCACACACATATATATATCCAATCTAGGGTTTATCAGTCGCCACTCGAATTAGAAAGATCGAGAGGGGAGGCAGAGAGGGGGGCGAGAGAGAGGCGAAAATGGTGAAGTTTCTCAAGCCCAACAAAGCCGTGGTGATCCTCAACGGTCGATATGCTGGTCGTAAAGCAGTGATCGTCCGATCGTTCGACGACGGCACCCGCGAACGTCCTTACCCCCATTGCTTGGTGGCGGGGCTGACTAAGTATCCGAGCAAGGTAATCCGCAAGGATTCCGCTAAGAAGCAGGCGAAAAAATCGCGGGTGAAGTGTTTCATCAAATTGGTGAACGTTAGGCATATTATGCCCACTCGTTACACTCTCGATGTAGATCTCAAGGATGTGGTGACTCCTGATCTTTTCCAATCCAGAGATAAGAGGGTGGTGGCGGCGAAGGAGACCAAAGCTCGGTTCGAGGAGAGGTTTAAGACTGGGAAGAACCGTTGGTTCTTTACCAAACTCAGGTTCTGAGATTTGGTATTTATTTTGAAAGAGTTTATTATATCTACATTTTGAGTAATTTTGTGATGAGATGTTAGGGTCTGCGCTTGAACATTTTTTTGTTTAATGTCAGATATTCAGAACTTGTTTATGTTTTCATATATTGATCTAGCACCTCTTCGTTTTTCAAATGTTGAAAGATTGATTGTTAATTCTCTTTTTTATGTTCATCACCATTGTTTTCCGCAATTCAATGGCCAATCTGCTGAAGTTGAAATTATTTTTGCCGTAATTTTGAAGATCAATAACTTCCAATTCAAAAAATGCTAAGATTTTATTTCATATCTGTGTTTGTATTACAGCTGTGTATAATTTGATTATATTTCATCGCCTAAATTAATTTATGTTTCCTGGTGCCTTTCTTTTCTTGATCAATGCATTTATTGTTAGCACCTTTCTGGTAGACATTACATGTATCTGTTATTATGTTTATTGAAAAAATTAATTCAAGAATGTTTGACCTATAAACTTCTACTTGATTAATTTGTAATGTTACAAAGTAATGCACCTTTTTACTCGTAGAAATGATTAATTTGTGGTTTAATAATCTTATATATTTGCCATTTTTCATTCATCTAGTATTTTTCAATCTGGTAGGGGACATCATATACTTGATCATATGTGAAACAATAGAACAACACTTGTTGTAGCAGCTCAATAAATTCAATTTGTCTGCAATCTACATTCTTTATAGACATGCACCAAAAGAGGGTACCGGCAGTTCTAACCGGAATTGGGACTGATGTTTCCGTAATCGGCCAACCCAGAACCAAAAACTGAACCAATCCTAGCATGGTTGTAGTTCAATTTAGGAACTGAACCACTGGTTCCCAGCTCCTTTTTCAAAAGCTGAGTTGGGAACCTGAACTGCCAGTTCGAATTTCCTAATTTCATGGGATTCGAACAGAAGGATCTAAACCGTAATTAGGTTTCGGAATCCGTTCCGAAACGGGTATGTCTAATCTTGTAAGTGAAATAAGAGAGGAAGATACAAGATTAGTTAGTTAACATGTATGATGTGTTAAAGTAGTGTTTATCTTTTTATTTTCAGTGTTTAAGAATCTTTTTATTTTCTTCAAATCACCCTTCAGTTTTATCTTGGCAGAATACATTCACTTGTTAGGCAGCCTAAACGCTTATAAATATTTAAGTATTTAAAAATTACTTTATATGCAATGATTCACTGCGTAACGATTGTGTTTAATACATTGCGATTTAATTGTTTTAAATTCAAAATTGATTATTTTTCCAGAACTGTAAGTCAGTACATTTTAATTTGAGATTTTGTAATTTTACGTCAAATGACAATATTATTATTTTATTATCATTAATTTTCTATAATCATGGATCACCAACTACGACCACTGCTAATGTTCCTAAAACTATGTCTTATAAAAATTTTCAGAAAAATAACATGAAATTTCATTAAGTAAATTTTACAAAAAAAATAAAAAATATTGAAACATGACATAAAAATTAGAGGAAAATAATTAGAATATTTTAAATTGACATTAAAAAAAGAAAAAAGCAGACAGACAAAAAATTCAAAGAAAATGTGTAGTAAATCTTTAATGGAGTATTTTAAATTTTTAATATTTTAATTTGAAAATTATATATATCTGAAATTTTAAAAATAAAAATTAAAGATTTTTTTTTAAAATATATAAATTTATTATTACTTCTTCAATTAATATTTTTTTAAATCTCTTTTCTCCTGCATCAATTAATATATTTTTACATTATATCCACACATCTCATACGGATTCAATTATACTATAAGGTAAAAATCTATTCAATCCAAACCATTTAGAATTTTCACTGAGATTAGGACTGGAGTGGCTTGATTAGTGTCCAAGGCAAGGGTGATTAGTCAACACATCCTCTGGCGAAAACTCGAAGCAGGAATGGTCTAACAATGGCGTCACACAGCTGCCTTTATAACTCTACTCTCACTCCTCACGGAACTCACCTCAATCCTATCACTCCAATTTCTGATCTACAAGCCCTAATTTGATAAAATGGGAGCGAACGTGCCGAGAATCAAGCTCGGTTCGCAGGGCCTTGAGGTCTCCAAACAAGGCCTGGGCTGCATGTCCATGTCCGCAGTCTACGGCCCGCCCAAGCCCGAACCTGACATGATCGAACTCATCCACCACGCCATCAATTCCGGCGTCACCTTCCTCGACACCTCCGATGTGTACGGTCCCCATACCAACGAAATTTTGATCGGAAAGGTATTTCTTCTTCTACTCTCATCTTTCTCACCCAATATTTTACTTGTCTTACTTGAAAATTACTGTTTACATGGCGAATTAAGCCTTATTTCCAGAGTAATTCGTTTGCTCTAGTGTGTTATGTTTTTAGGTTAACCAGTATATGTTCTATTAGTTTGATCAATTGTCTATGAATTTGTTGACATACTGCTCGTATTTTTCTCTGAATCTATCCTGTTAAATAAACAATTTTCTGCGAGAGATCTGTGTTTTGTTTCCCTTAATCATCATATTTAATCATTTACTAGCAAATTCAGTAATGGTAATGAGAATCATTAAAAAGGGTGATGGTAATGAGAATGAAATTGATTGAAAAGGTTGGGGTATACATTGAATCAATGGAAATGATTGAGGATTTCGGATTCCATTTACCTCTTAGCTAGCATGAAGAATGAGAATCAATAGTCTTTTATTTCCATTACTCTCCCTAATTACTCCTTACCAAGCGGCCCCTTAGACTACATGAACATTAAGGTTGGAGTTTAGGTTTAGAAGGTTCTCTGGGCGTATATCTTCTTTAGGATTACTTTCAGTGAGTACAAGATGGAAGGTGTTTTCTTGTTCTTTTGTCAAGTTTGATGTTGATAATGATTGGACTGTGATTTTCCTGAACTGATTGGCTGTGATTGTTGCAGGCTTTGAAAGGGGTGGTGAGGGAAAAAGTGCAAATTGCTACCAAGTTTGGGTTAGTATTCAAGAATGGGAAGTTAGACAATTGTGGTGACCCGGCCTATGTGAGGTCAGCGTGTGAGTCAAGCTTGAAGCGTCTAGATATTGAGTACATTGATCTCTATTATATACATCGCATTGACACACATATTCCAATTGAAGTAACAGTGAGTGCTCCTTGTATGTTGAATGAAACCTACAACATTCATATGGAAATTATTGGTTTTTTTAATTCCTATCTTTTACCATATGCTACAAGATGGGAGAACTTAAGAAGCTCATTGAAGAAGGAAAAATAAAATATGTTGGCCTTTCAGAGGCCTGTGCTTCTACAATTAGAAGGGCTCATGCTGTTCATCCTATAACAGCTGTTCAGAACGAATGGTCACTGTGGTCGAGAGATTTGGAAGATGAAATTATCCCTACTTGCAGGTATGGAGTATTTGTCAGTATTTATGTTTTGAGAAAATGTAATATTCAGCTTTCTCCACTTATATTGCATTTCAGAGAACTGGGTATTGGAATCGTTGCATACAGCCCACTTGGACGAGGCTTTTTTTCATTAGGTCCCAGGTTGATGGAGAACCCCACGGAGCAGGACAGCCGTAAGGTTGGTGCTTTTCTTATGACTACTAATCAAGAGACAAGTATTTCATTGTATATATATGCAACTCAATATGCATGATGTCTATTTTTTCCATGAGTAATGAATTCGTTAAGAATAGAGTTGTAAGAGTTTATTTTAATTTATAGTCTATGAATCATTGTTTGATTCTTGGAACTTGGAATGATGGTGCTAAAATGACTGTTTTCATTCATATACTAATAAAATTTCATCAAAATTTCCAGCTTTTTGAAAGGCTGCAGGCAGGAAATCTCGAAAACAACAAGCTCATATACGAGCAGGTTCGCGAAATGGCTGATAGAAAAGGTTGCACGCCATCTCAACTAGCATTGGCTTGGGTTCATCACCAAGGAGATGATACATGCCCTATACCCGGGACCACAAGGATCGAGAACTTCAACGACAATATTGGAGCTCTCTCCGTGAAATTAACACCAGAAGAGATGGCTCAGCTCTCTACATTGGCTGGACTCGTCGTTGGGGAGAGAGCTCCAGCCATGGTAACCACATGGACAGACTCAGAGACACCGCCATTGTCGTCTTGGAAAGCAGAGACCTGATCTGCATAAGATCACCTGCTCTAGTCCACACACCCATTGATGCTTGGACTACTTTCGTTCTCTTGTAATAAAATAAATCTTGACATTCACACCCCACGCCCGACTGTTTAGTATATACACCCTCTTGCATGCATTACATGGGTGACACGTGGGTATATGTAGTAAAAAGACGGGTGTAAGCTTCAAGGGCCTCAATCTTGCTATGTGTTGGAAATATATATATAGTGAGTAAAATGATAGTAATGTTTATGTATGGCATAATCAGTAGATCTGTCAGTGTATCGTCAGTTATTAATAAGGCTCTTTCTTTGTATTAAGTATTCATGTATTTGCAGAGCAAAGTAATAAAAATGTGGGCAGTGTATGCTTTATACTAATGAGATGATCTAATTTATTCTATTTTCGTGTTTCATTTTGTATTCTACTAATTAGTAATGTATTATATAATGAGTGAGGAGCTAGTAATGTATTATATAATGAGTGAGGCTCCTGTGCACCCGGGCGCACGGAGCAGATTCTGTGCGCTTTTACAATTTTCATGCCCCTTTACAATTTAAACCCCTAGCAATACATAGGTTTAAATAGGATTGGAGGGGAGGGTTGTGTTCACATGGGGACACAGAGCATCTTTCCGTGTCCCCGGGATTGGAGGGGAGGGTTGTGTTCACATGGGGACACAGAGCATCTTTCCGTGTCCCCGGGCGCACGGGAGCTTTTACCTTATATAATTCAGGCTTAAATTGAGGGGGTATAATTCAGGCTTAAATTAAAGTTGCTAAAAGTTTAATGGCCTATCATCAATTAGAGTATTATATTTTTTTTAAAAAAAAAATGAATTAAAGTTGCTAAAAGTTTAATGGTCTATCAATCAGAGTATCTATATTTAAAAAAAAATAAGTTATGAAATAGGAGTGAAACAATATTATGAAACAATAGATAAAGGATCCAGATTTATGCCTTATAGTAGTATTACTTTTAGATGAGGAGAAAGTATGATTAAAAGTATTTGCATGCGACGCTGAATCTCTGTTTAAATTACGTAGTCTCAATTTTTTTTCTTAGTGTTGGTATTTTCATTTTAGATACAGATATGAACTTCATTCATTATGTATTCTACTCTTGTAAAATTACTTTTTAATAAGATGAATTATTATATTTTGGGTGAAGAAAAAAAGATCATTTCAAACCATGTTTAACAAGAATATAAAAAAAAAATATGAGACAGTTTGTGATACGTGTTAAAGTATGTCTATTATATAGATAAAATATGTTTAATGGTTGTTAATGTATGTTTTTTAAAATATGATGAATAATGAATTAAAATATGATTTTAAGTGTTATAATATAATTTATTATTAACATACTTTAACAACAATTAAGTATACTTTACCTATATACAATAAGCATACTTTAATACTGGGTCGAACCTTCTCACAAAAAACCCGTCTCATAAGAAAAACATATCAAAATTTGAAAAGTAATATATTTTAAAATATTAGTTCACCTCTTTAAAAAAATACTTTTTCTAATAATACTAAAATATAATCGATAAATCAAGTGTTAGAATTTGAGCAGTAGCATTTTTCATTTAGAAAATTATTAATTTAATTTTTTATATATTAAACAATAATTAATAAAATTAATTGCAAGTGTAAATATGATTTACACAAGTATTTATCATTGGTAAATTATACTCCTTCATTGGTAAATTATACTCCTTTCGTCCTACAATAACTTGCATTGTTATTGTAGATTTGAAATTTAAGAAAAATTATTTTTTGATTAATTTTATTGATTTTTGGAGGGTAATGTAAATTTTTTATGTAATAAATAAATTATAAAATATGTTATGTTTGTTTGGTAGAATTGATAAATTTGTAATTAAGATGAACTTTTATGATTTTTTTTTTGGGTGGTGCAATTTAGAGGGAGTAAATCATTAATTAATTTTAATAAAAAATATGTGTAAAATATTACTCCCTCCGTTCTAGTAAAATGCAAATAATTACGTAATATTTATAATAAGGTATTATTCGCATTTCATCGTGAGATAAAAAGTAATACTTAAATCACGTAGACCATAACTTGTGTAGGACTGCCGCTCCCTAATGAGGGGATTTATAACGATGCTTCTAGAATTTACAAAATTCTTTTATGCCCCAATTTAACAAAATGTTTAAAAACTTCTGAAATGACAGGAAAACTTTTAATTCTATATTAAGATGATATATTAATGAACACCAATCCTAGATAAATAGGATTTATGATTTAAACCTTATAAGATTTATAAGAATTTATGATATAAACTCTATTTATAAGAAACTAACCTATTAATAAAAGGCATTGAGTCATGGTATATTAAGCTATTTTTATAAATTTTTTGAAGAAAAAAAATTAAAAGGGTAAATATCAAAATTAGCCTTATAGTATGATGAATTATTACTTTAGTTATTTTTCCCTATAATTTTCAATTTTGGCCTTTTTTTTGTCCAATTTTAGTTTTTTTTTTAAAATTTTGTCCTTTTTTGTCCGCTTTTGGTTCAAAAATTATAAAGGACCAATTTTGGACATTTTTTAATATAAATGACTAAATTTGGACAAAAATATCAAAATTGAGAATTGCAAATGAAAAATTACTAAAATTGAAATATGTCATACTTACGGGACAAATTTTAATATTTTCTCAAAATAAAAATTTAGGATTAGTAAGATTTAATAAATTCTAAATACCAATTATATATCAAGGAATAGAATAGATAATCTCGTATTAAATATAGGGTGAAAATCAAAGCAAACTATTCGGTACTCGACTCAGAGATCGTTCGATATAAGCTCGGTTTGATAAAGATATCAAACAAGCTTGAACAGACTTTTCTGTTTGATAAAATTAAAAGCTCGGCTCGAGCTCGAGCTCGATTAATGAAAATAAATAGATAAAGTAAATGTAAAATTATCAAGCTACTCGAGTTCGGTTCGTGTTCGATTCGATAAAAACTCGTTCGGGCTCGACTCGATCTCTTATCAAACAAACTCGAATATATATTTTGAAGTTCGATAATATTTCAAACAAGCTTGAACAACAGTTCGTTCGATTCGACTCGATTCATTTACCCCCTAATTAAATCGTCAATAAAAGAAGTTAATGAGAAAGAGGAAGAATAACGTTGAAAATGGGAACAGTCTATAAGAATTGAGCAGAGAAGAGAAAAAAAATGAAAGTAGCACTGCAGAATAAATATCTAAAGAGAAAATTAAAATAGGAATTGTGGAACAATGGCGTCATGGCTAGGGTAGGGTGTGGCGGACGTCACGGCTGATACCAACGTCTTTCCCCTTTCCTGCCTTATAAATACGCACTCTACTCTCACTCATCGAACCACCTACTCTTCACCCCTAAACTCACATCAGAATTCAGATCGCAGAAAATGGGAGTAAATGTGCCCAGAATCAAGCTCGGATCGCAGGGCTTAGAGGTTTCGAAACAAGGACTGGGCTGTATGTCCATGTCCGACGCCTACGGCCCGCCCAAGCCCGAATCCGACATGATCAAACTCATCCACCACGCCATCAACTCCGGCTTCACCTTCCTCGACACCTCGGTCCACATACCAATGAAATTCTCATCGGAAAGGTATTTCTATTTCCCCTCAATAATTATATATTTGTAATCTTACTTTCCTATTGCCCGAATATAATTAAACGAATTAAGCTTTAGTTTGTGGAGTAATCGAGTGTATAATCACGAATTTTCTAGAATTCATCATGTTTCCCATTTTAAGATATTTTTGCCTGATTTCTGTGTTTTATTTTCCCCAGTGCATTTGTCTCCTTGATTAGTTTAGAATTAGGTTCCTTGCCGACTTGCAGTATGAGATGAACAGCTTTCTTTCTCTTTTTCTAATGTAGAGTTGATGGACTACATTTATTTGATTTAATTGGTTGTAATTATTGCAGGCTTTGAAAGGGGGAATGAGGGAAAAAGTGCAAATTGCTACCAAGTTTGGAATAAAATACGAGAATGGGAAGGTGGAAGTTCATGGTGACCCAGCATATGTGAGGGCAGCATGTGAGTCAAGCTTGAAGCGTCTTGATATTGAGTGCATTGATCTCTATTATGTTCATCGCATAGACACTAGTGTGCCCATTGAAGTCACAGTGAGTGCTTGAAATATTATCAAGGGTTCCAATTGATGGTGTGTAAACTATAAAGTGAAATGATCATATGGTTTCTCTAATGCCTTGTGTTGTGCTGTGCTGTGTCTTTAATCAGATGGGAGAACTTAAGAAGCTGGTTGAAGAAGGAAAGATCAAGTATGTTGGCCTTTCAGAGGCATCTGCTTCGACAATCAGAAGAGCTCATGTTGTTCATCCCATAACATGTTCAGAACATATTTCAACATGTTCCAAACGTGCTGACCAAAATTCAGCTCGATCCTACGGTTGAAACTCTGGTTATTGTCTCTGCAATATTACTACGCAGGATTTTTTCTTTCAAAAAACGTGAATTTCGTTTTTCTTTCTATCTTTCCTCAATGACTTCTAGGGTAAGATAACATCAAGTATCGGGCCTACTTGGAATTTTCCATTTGTTTTTTGCCCTTATCGTCGGACATCTTCCTCTTTTTGGAGGGTCCCGCACGATGTTCAGTTAAGTTTGCCTTTGCTTCCATTGAGGATTGACCAAACTTATCATCAATCTTTCTATTGTCCTCTTCGATTCTCAATTTGACAATTAAGTTTTCTAGAGACATCTCCTTTCGCTTGTGTTTGAGATAGCATTTGAAGTCCTTCCACAATGGAGGTAGCTTCTCAATCACAGAGCCGATAACGAATGCTTCTGGAAGCATAATCCCCTCGGAGAGGATTTCGTGCACTATCAGTTGGAACTGTTGCATTTGTTCAACCACAGATTTAGAGTCCACCATCATGAACTCTAAGTACTTCTCTATCGCGTACTTCTTCGTACCGGCATCTTCCGCCTTGTACTCCTTCTCCAAAGAATCCCACAGTTCCTTGGATGTCTTCGTGCCTAGATACACATTGTACAGCGCATCACTAAGGCCACTAAGGATATAGTTCTTGCACAAGTAATCAACGGAGGTCCACTGATCAAGAGCTATACGTTTTTGTGTATCAGTCTCATTCTCATCCACCACTGGTGCAGACTCCTTTAAGAAGTTTACCAGATTCAGCGTAGTGAGGTAGAACAACATCTTTTGCTGCCATCTCTTGAAGTTTGCACCCCTAAACTTCTCGGGCTTCTCCTCTGGAGCCGGAACCATGAATGGTCTCGACATCCCCATTGGAGGATACATCCTTTGGGAATCAGTCCCAATAGGAATCTCAGCATTAACTCTCTTGGAGTTATTAGCATTGGATGTTTCAATCCCGTCAATATCCATTGGATTAGTCATAGTGATTGTAGGGTGTAGAGGCTAGATGTTTCTTCTTGCGATTGTTGGTTTATAGGTACACCAATCAATCACTATTACAATGAATATGGAAATAGACAGGAGATTTACTAACCTTTCTCACAGATTTGGATTTAGGATCTTGAATCTTGAACGTCTCGGGATGATGGGCGAAGTCGGTCGAGTAGAACTCTTCCCGCAAGAAGAAACACGCCACGGTAGTGCTCCGGTCTTGGCGGATCTTTCCCAAAGGTAAAATGACTTCTCGTTTTCGGCGAAGCAGCACCGCAATCGCAGGAAGTCCGGCGAACTAAGAGAGAATAGAGGACTAGATCGTCTAAACTATGCACTATGCAAGTGTATGCAGACGCTTGAAAGACTTTGGATTTTTGTATATTTTTTAGTGTCTATTGTATTTTGAATGATTGCACAATGACCCTATTTATAGGTTCCAAATACTAATATATTTGATCAAATTTACCATATTTGATCAATTTACCATATTTGATCAATTCCACATGTGAGACTAATTTCACTCACTTTAATTATTATTTAATTGGTGATTAATTCATTAAATTAATCCTTACTAACCAATTAAATTCCCCAATAATAGCCACATTAATATCTAATTAAGGAGAAACATAAAACTCGCTATCTGCACAACAAACTACACATTAAGATACTATTAATATATATGCGAACAATAAATGTAACAACATATTTCCTACATTCCACATTAACATTTATGTTTGCTTTTTGCTGGTAGATTAAGAGATATAATAGTTTAATGTGTAGTGAGGTGAGAAAAATAATATTTAATGTAAAGTGGGTAGTTGTATTATTGTGTGTGGCCTACATGGAATAAATAATTATTTTATGTGGTTTCAACTTGTCAAAAAAGAAAACGTTAACATTAACTTGGGACAACTCAAAATGAAAAACGTACATCTTAAAGCGGCACGAAAGGAGTATATGAGACAAAAGGAGTACATTCTTATTCTCCGTACCCAATTAAAGTGAATTTTTTTTTGAAACTAGATAATACTCTTTCCGTCACGTTTCAATCTTAACATATTTCAAATCTAGGTATCTTATTTCAGTCTTCACATTTATCTTTTCTAGTAGATAAGTCTCATACAAAATAATTAATATATATTCTTGGGACTCATTCATTACACTAATACAAGTTATAACTATCCACTTTATATTAATGTATTATATCTTTCAATCCAACTTACATTAAAAAAGTATGCTTCTTGATATTTATAAACTTAAATATTATTACTCCAAATGAGATGGCGGTGTATTATCTTGTGAAAAAAGGGGAGAAATACCGTTGAAGAGGGGTATAAATTAGTCATTGTAGTGGAAGTGAAACAGTCTAGAAGAATTTAAGATGAATAAAAAAATTAAATTAATAAAGACAAATTGTGCAAATATCTAGGTTCAAATTTTATTGTCGTGGGAGTAATCTCAATGGGGCAACGGCACCCCGCTTTGCGTGCTTTTGAGTAGTCTCCTTCAGTCCAGCCCCACATTATAAGCTAAATTGGTTAAATAAGGGGATAATTTGCATAATAATCAATAATCGAATCTCATCTGTAGTATAGGAGCAATTTGAGTCATTTATGTGGTGGATTAAAAAGTTTAATCCTAATTGATTGATTAAGTAATCATGATTTACCTCCTTAAAGCATCTCTAATGGTTAGATACAAATATGATGTGGCAAAGATTTGTATCCAACCCCAATATACAACACCATTGTGAAAATGAGGTAAAGGTGCAAAATTTGATTTTGGGTACAAATATTTGCATCCAAAAAAGTAATGTGAAAATGTGGGGTCACACTCATTTTAATATTTTTTAATAATTTTATTTTATATTTAATTATAAAATAAATCTACATTAATTTAATATATACATTTATTAGGAATTTAATCATTAGTATAACATTATGAATCATCTGTAATGTCATATGCACACATCAGTTTAAAAATTTTTAAATACTGTTAATATAATCTTACGAATATATACTTATAAAAATATTTTATTAAAATAAAAATATTTAAAAATTAATTTTACTTTTAATATTTAATATAAATTTAATTTATAAGAAATTTTTTTATTTTAATTTAAATTAATTAAATTAAAATAAGTAGTAAACAAGTTAATATTTATTTTTAAACAAAAATTATATAAAAAAAAAATAAATTAATAATGTGCATAAAATATGTTTGGTGGTGGGACTCAAATAGTAACATCTGTACCTAGGATGATTGGGAAAGTATAAATATAAAAACAGAAAAATTTAAACTTTTGATATGACAATAATATTGTTTGTAAAAATTTGTCTCTGGAACTGAATACATCACGGGAGATGCTCTAAAAAACTGTCACGCCAGAGTGCGGGGTGGCATGGGTGGGCGAAACAACCTTATAAATGGTCTCTTTCATTCCATCGGCCGGGTGCGCATAGTGTCGGTAATTCCACGTTTATTGTGCCAAATAAATATCTAACAATGGCATCATGGCTTGAGTGTGGCTGACGTCACGGTGGCGATTCCCCCCCTTTCCTGCATAATTTATACTCTTCTCTCACTCATCAACCCAAATAATAACATTTGTACCTAGGATGATTGGGAAAGTATAAGTATAAAAGTGGAAAAATTTAAATTTTTAATGTGATAATAATATTGCAAAAATTTGTACCTGGAACCGGGTACACCACTGGAGGTGCTCTAAAAAGCTTTCATGCCGGAGTGCGGGGTGGCATGGGTGGGCGAAACAACCTTATAAATAGGGGTGGGCGGTATGGTATACCAAAGATTTTTGGTCATACCAAATACCATACTGAAATTTTCGGTATATAAAAAAATCATATCGTTACCTTACTGTAACAATAAATTTTGTATTTATTAAAATACAAAATAAATTACAAAGAAAATCCAATATGGATTGAACTTGAGAATTAAGGTAAACAACTTCTATTTGTCCTCTGATTCCTCTCTTGAGTTGACTTCTTGACTTTATCAACTTTCGGAGCCGGATCTTCGGATGAAGCTTGTCCGAGCTCTGACTATGTAGTCTTGACGTTGACCCGGAGACGTCGAGCCTTTGTTCGGATTGAACGTTGACTTGAAGACTTTTCTGTGGAAGAAGGTTGTTGACTGAAAGATCGCCGGATCGGAGGGGCTTGGCACCTTGATCTCTGACCAGAGGCGGATGACTGGAAGAACGCCGGATCGGAGGGCTTGGCAGCTTAATCTCTGATCGGAGGCGGATGGCTGGAAGAACGCCGGATCGGAGGGCTTGTCAGCTTGATCTCTGATCGGAGTCGGATGGCTGGAAGAACGCCGGATCGGAGGGCTTGGCAGCTTGATCTCTGATCGGAGGCGGTTGGCTGGAAGAACGCCGGATCGGAGGGCTTGGCAGCTTGATCTCTGATTGCAGACCGTTCTTGACTTGAAGATGCTTGAAGATCTCAAGTCTTGACTTGAAGATGCTTGAAGATCTCAAGGGATCACTGCTCGTATTCTTGATCTCTTCAGAAGCTCGTCTTCAGATGTTTTTGGTGTGTCTGGAATGAGGACTGAAGACCCTTATTTATATGTAGAGAAAATAACTACTTAAGAGATATTTTCTCCTTTAAAAGATATGTTGGGCTTATCTCATTTAATTAAGCCTGCTGGATTGGATAAGGCTCAATTATCAATTATTTACTCATTTATTTTAGGAATTAATTTATTTAAATTCCTTAATAAATAAATAATTAATTGATAATTACTGCATTAATTTGCCATATATTTTATTTAATAGGCAATAAAATTCAGGTGCCTACAAATGCCCCCTCACATTTTGTTCACGAACGCCTTTGTGTTGAAGTGAACAAATTGCGACACTCCATTATTGATCAACATGACTGAATTTTATTGCTTACCTCAGCACCTTGATACGAATAGCCTGAATTATGACTGAACTTAGCAGAGTGCTAAGTTGCCTACGTACCTCTTCACAGAGAATCAAGTCATAACGTAGTTCAAAGGGACATGATTTGGTTTGAATGGGGGTACCGTACACAGTTTATACTCATACGGGCCAGGAGTAACATGCAGTTTATGCTCGTGCGTTAAAGAGCTTTGAACTTGAACTTGCTGACAATTTATACTCATGTTAAGGAGTCTTCAATTTGAATTTGTAGACAGTTTATACTCTTCCCGAGGAGTCTTGAGCTTGAATTTTGCTGACAATTTATACTCATATCAAGGAGTATAGAGAGTTTCGTCTCTTCTCAAGGAGATTTGATTTGAGTTAAACAGTTTATACTCATATCAAGGAGTGTAAAATATAGAGAGTTTCGTCTCTTCTCAAGGAGATTTGATTTGAGTTAGATAGTTTAAGCTCGTATCTAGGAGCATAACATGTAGAGAGTTTTGTCTCTTCTCAAGGAGATTTGATTTGAGTTTGATAGTTTAGGCTTGTATCAAAGGAGCATAACATTTGGAGAGTTTTTAGATAGTTTAAGCTCGTATCAAGGAGCGTAATGCAGACAGTTTTAGCTCGTGTCAAGGAGCATTGACTTTGTTAATAGTTCATTGCCCCCAATCATTGGGTGCATTACTTTCTCTTGCTTTAACTTCATTTCTTTGAATCTTTATTGACACTGGCTTCTTTGACTGTGATTCCTCCTCGAGAGGTTCATCAAGTGAAATGTCTTCAAATTCATAAGAGTTGTTGCTTGGAAATTCGAAGTCACTTGATGGCATACTTAACTCCATATCATGAGCTCTTGTAGCTAGTTCTTCAAAAGTCTTTGGTTGAATCCCTTGGAGGATGTATCGCAGACTCCATTGCATTCCTTGAATGCACATGTTGATGGCAGAGACTTCGGACAATTGATCTTTACAATTCAAGCTTAGATTTCTCCATCGATTAATATAATCGATTACTGGCTCTTTTTTCCACTGGCAAGTGTTAGTCAATTCGATCATACTAACAGTCATTCGAGTGCTGTAGAAGCTATTGAGAAACTCTTTTTCCATTTGCCCCCAACTGTCGATAGAGTTAGCTTCCAATTCGATATACCAATCAAAGGCATTTCCTTTCAGCGAGCGGACAAATTGTTTGAGCATATGATCATCAAAGGTTCCAGCATCGTTGCATGTCTCGACGAAATGCGCTATATGTTGCCTTGGATTGCCTCTGCCATCGAATTGTTGAAAGTTAGGAGGTTGGTAGTCAATTGGCATCTTCAAACTGTCAACTCTCTTTGTATATGGCTTTTTATAGGCAACAAAAGAATTTGAGCTCTCTTTAAATTTGTCTTTTATTGTCTCTAGTACGATGCTCTTCAATTGGTTCATAGGGAGCATTCCGTCAGCAGAAATTTGTATATGCTCTTCAACTGGCTTCTTTTCAGAAAGATGATGTTTCGAAGAGTCTTCCTCCTCGTCTTTACCTTCAACTTGCTTATCATCTGCATGGCTTGTCTGTGCTATCTCCATCTTTTCCATCAGTTTGGATATCAATAGACCTTATTCTTGGCTTTGTTTAGTGAGTGCAGCAACGGACTGAGTCAAACTTGCCAGTTGTTCTTCGACAGACGAAGCATTTGTTGCCATGGCAGAGGCTATGGGTGAGTCATACGCTGAATTTTCTATGGATTGAAGAGTTTGGATGTTAGAGTCACCTTCACTATCTTTGTCGTTGTGCATTGGCTTATCGAGAAAGATCTCCTCCACAAGGTTTGTCATAGAGGAGCCTTCAGATATACTTCTTGTAACGACTTCGACATCTTTAGCCTGCAACTCTGAAAGCTTTGAGGCAGTAGATCTTCTTATTGCAATCTTGATTGGAGTTGTCCTTTGAATCTTCACATTCTGCAGCTCTGAAGGCTTTATGACAGGAGACCTTCTTATTGCAATTCTGAGAGTAGCCATACTTTGCATCTTTGAACTTTTAAAGAGAAGAGATGATAGGTCGAAACTGTCCCACTGGGCGTGCCAAAATTTGTAACAATAAATTTTGTATTTATTAAAATACAAAATAAATTACAAAGAAAATCCAATATGGATTGAACTTGAGAATTAAGGTAAACAGCTTCTATTTGTCCTCTGATTCCTCTCTTGAGTTGACTTCTTGACTTTATCAACTTTCGGAGCCGGATCTTCGGATGAAGCTTGTCCGAGCTCTGACTATGTAGTCTTGACGTTGACCCGGAGACGTCGAGCCTTTGTTCGGATTGAACGTTGACTTGAAGACTTTTCTATGGAAGAAGGTTGTTGACTGAAAGATCGCCGGATCGGAGGGGCTTGGCACCTTGATCTCTGACCAGAGGCGGATGACTGGAAGAACGCCGGATCGGAGGGCTTGGCAGCTTAATCTCTGATCGGAGGCGGATGGCTGGAAGAACGCCGGATCGGAGGGCTTGTCAGCTTGATCTCTGATCGGAGTCGGATGGCTGGAAGAACGCCGGATCGGAGGGCTTGGCAGCTTGATCTCTGATCGGAGGCGGTTGGCTGGAAGAACGCCGGATCGGAGGGCTTGGCAGCTTGATCTCTGATTGCAGACCGTTCTTGACTTGAAGATGCTTGAAGATCTCAAGTCTTGACTTGAAGATGCTTGAAGATCTCAAGGGATCACTGCTCGTATTCTTGATCTCTTCAGAAGCTCGTCTTCAGATGTTTTTGGTGTGTCTGGAATGAGGACTGAAGACCCTTATTTATATGTAGAGAAAATAACTACTTAAGAGATATTTTCTCCTTTAAAAGATATGTTGGGCTTATCTCCTTTAATTAAGTCTGCTGGATTGGATAAGGCTCAATTATCAATTATTTACTCATTTATTTTAGGAATTAATTTATTTAAATTCCTTAATAAATAAATAATTAATTGATAATTACTGCATTAATTTGCCATATATTTTATTTAATATGCAATAAAATTCAGGTGCCTACACTTACCTAAACTTTCGGTATATCATAGTTCAGTATACGGTATATGAAAATAGTATATCTTCTACTTACCAATATTTCGGTATACCGTATCATGCCTAAAATATCGGTATATACCGTCCTATTAGATAGTTTGCTATGTCGTTATGCATCTAAAATTCAATAAATTTAATTAAAAACTGTACTAGAAAAGTGAAAGATAGTTATAAAACAAAATAGATAACAAATTCATAATAACATACGACAATTCACAAATAACCAAATTAAATAAGAGTGAGTCTCATGCAAATCGAATTTACATGAAAATCCTATTTTTTAAAATTACTCTTTAGTATATAAAAAATTACTCTTTGAAGAGTAATAATTTTTATACAGTAGAGTAAAAATTCATGTCTCTAAAGAGTAATTTTTCATATACTAAAAAATAATCGATAAATCATGATTTACAAGAATTTGAAGAGTATTTTTTTAATTTAGAAGAGTAACAATTTATGTGCTAAAGAGTAATATTTTATGTACTAAAGAGTAACAGTATTTACATAATTAATGTATGTAAACCCAGTTTATACAAGTGTTTGTCATTAAATAAATAGTACCCAAAAGATCTAGACATGAACCATATGGAACTTATATTAAAATCAACACTTTTAAATTTTCATATAGATAGAACTACGTAATTAAAAAAAAAGTACAAGATATCACGAAAGTCAATCAACTTTATTACCCATTTATAAGAAATATAAAGTAGGATTTTAAATTTAATCTTTTAATTAAATAGTGTAAATATATAATTTAATTAAAAATCATAATATATAAATAATAATTATAATTGCATATATCATGTAGTAGTATGGTACATCATATCATATTATCCAAAAATTGAATTTTACGATATTTCGGTATATATCGAAATACCACGGTATTGATAATTTATATACCTTTATCGTACCAAAATTTTCAATACATTATCATACCTTATCAAAAATTTCGGCATACCTAAAATTTCGATAAAAACGATATTTTTCGATATGATAAGGGCGATATACCAAAATTTCGATATTTTTCCCGAGCCCTACTTATAAATGATCTCTTTCATTCCATCGGCCGGGTGTACGGGCGCATAGTGTCGATAATTCCACGTTTATTGTGCCAAATAAATATCTAACAATGGCGTCATGGCTTGAGTGTGGCTGATGTCACGGTGGCGATTCCCCCCTTTCCTGCATAATTTATACTCTTCTCTCACTCATCAACCCACCCACTTTTACCCCTCAACTCACCTCAAAATTCAGATCGCCGAAAATGGGAGAGAATGTGCCGAGAATCAAGCTTGGATCGCAGGGCCTAGAGGTCTCCAAACAAGGGCTGGGCTGTATGTCCATGTCCGCCTTCTACGGCCCGCCCAAGCCCGAATCCGACATGATCAAACTCATCCACCACGCCATCAACTCCGGCGTTACCTTCCTCGACACCTCCGACATGTACGGTCCCATACCAATGAAATTCTCATCGGAAAGGTATTCCTTCTGCTCTACCCCTCAATAATTATGCCATAATCTTACTTTCCTGGGAAAATTGTTATTGCTGAAATATGATTAAACGAATTAAGCTTAGTTGTGGAGTGATCGAGTGTATAATCACCTTCTCGTTGAATTTTCTAGCTCATTATGATGCTCGATGATCATTTCAAATTCTGAATTCATCATGTTTCCCATTTAACTTTTTTTTTTGCCTGATTTCTGAGTTTTATTTTCCCCAGTGCATTTTTCTTAGTTTAGAATTAGGGTTCCGTGCACACTTGAAGTATAGGATTAGGGTGGACAGCTTTCTTTCTCTTTGTCAAATGTAGAGTTGATTGGACTGCATTTTCTTGATCTAATTGGTTGTAATTATTGCAGGCTTTGAAAGGGGGAATGAGGGAAAAAGTGCAAATTGCTACCAAGTTTGGAATAATATACGAGAATGGGAAGATGGAAGTTCATGGTGACCCAGCATATGTGAGGGCAGCATGTGAGTCAAGCTTGAAGCGTCTTGATATCGACTGCATTGATCTCTATTACGCTCATCGCATCGACACTCGTGTGCCCATTGAAGTCACTGTGAGTGCTTTAAATATTATCAAGGGTGCCAATTAATGGTGTATAAACTATAAAGTGAAATGATCATATGGTTTCTTTGCTATATCTTTAACCAGATGGGAGACCTTAAGAAGCTGGTTGAAGAAGGAAAGATCAAGTATGTTGGCCTTTCAGAGGCCTCTGCTTCGACAATCAGAAGAGCTCATGCTGGTCATCCCATAACTGCTATTCAGATGGAATGGTCATTGTGGGCAAGAGATCTGGAAGAAGATATTATCCCTACTTGCTGGTCTTGTCTATAATATTTTGGGTATGAGTAACTATGATACTCCTATTTAACTTAACTTCATTATGTATTTTGAATTTCAGAGAATTGGGTATTGGCATCGTTGCATACAGCCCACTAGGACGTGGCTTTCTTTCATCTGGTTCCAAGTTGTTGGAGAACCTTACAGAGAATGACGGCCGTAAGGTTGATCCATTTCTAGTAACCATCTATCAAGAAACAAGTATTTAATCATTTCTGCATGAAACTTGACTAATGAATTCGTTGAGAATGGAGTCTTGAGTATATTGTTTTAATCTATGGTCACAAGAGCTGTATTCACTGCAAGTTCTGCTCAGTCAAAGTCATTCTTTCTGTTACATTCATCTGATGTGAATATGGCAGCGTTCATGGACACACTGATAAACTGAGACCTTGTTAAATTCTTGATGTTTTTAATGATGCTGATACATCATGCTAATACATCCCATCAATTTTGCCAGTATTTTCCTAGGTTGCAACCC
The DNA here is from genome assembly GCA_023678885.1 of Pogostemon cablin. Taxonomy (NCBI): domain Eukaryota; kingdom Viridiplantae; phylum Streptophyta; class Magnoliopsida; order Lamiales; family Lamiaceae; genus Pogostemon; species Pogostemon cablin. Next base: position 3,896,941 of record CM042987.1, read on the forward strand.
GAGAATCTTGAAACCAACAAGCTGATATATGAGAAGATTTGCGAAATGGCTGCAGGAAAAGGTTGCTCGCCTTCTCAACTAGCATTGGCTTGGGTTCAGCACCAAGGAGACGACACATGCCCTATACCCGGAACCACCAAAATCGAGAACTTCAATGATAATATTGGAGCTCTCTCAGTGAAATTAAGCCCCGAAGAGATGACTGGCTGATCTCGTTCAGGGAGACAGATATACGTCTAGTGATTCCACATGGAAAGACTCGGAGACGCCGCCGTTGTCGTCTTGGAAAGCCTAGACCTGATATGCAAGAGAGTAGTTGCTCAAGTCTCGTTTCACATGATCATGTAATGTTCTAATATCAGGCATCCTAAATTTTCTTTCTCGTTAGAGAATGAATCTTTTCCTGTATTATTAATTATCTGTATGTATTTGCTTGGAGTACTTAATAAAATAATCTCTATATTTATATATGGCATTAAAAGTTGATCTCCTGTGTGATGAGAGATGTTGAGTTTACTTGCTTTGTGAATTGATGTTACTTTGAGAAAGGAGAATGTATGATTAAAAATATTCCAAAATCCAAACTACAAATTTTTTTTTATTATTAATTTTTTAATACCAAATGGTATATGAAGTAAGACAAGGGTGGGTTCAACACATTCTAAGACTGAAAGGATGTTAATCATCTTAGTGGAAGAGAAAATCAACAATAACAATCTATGTTGTAGTTTTCCTTTCCTCAGCTTTCAAAACAGATTCCAGTGTCAAATCCAACTTTGGGAAAAAAACAACTACAATCTTGGCCGTACTTTTAGCTCAACATAATTTTTACAAAGAACCTAAACTGTATTCAAAATTATATGATAAGATAAGTTGGACCAAGGTTACATAGGGGATTCGAATTCAACAAATGTAGCTGTTTAGATTTTTTGAACTTGTACCAATTGAGTGTGTTGGGTTACGTAGGTTTTACAACTTGACTTTTAGCCCACAAACACTTAACTTTGTGTATTAATTTCTCACTCGGAAAATTGATTTAGAGATTAAGAATCAAAAAGTTAATTTATCTAATATTCAGTTTAATTCTTTCAAAATTAAACTTGTAACCTCTAAGTAAATGATTTAATAATCTATTATGATTATTAATAATTCTTACAAATAAAATTTCCCCCAACAATTTGCATATATAGAAATAAAAAAGACACAGGAAATAAATAACGCAATTTATTATGCCAGTTTAAGACAACATTAATCCATTGCTTAAGCATGCAGCATGGAACTTAAAATCTGCATTAAATGTCTTTCAATACATATAAGGATTTTTTTTTTAATTTGAGTGTACGAATTAAATTAATCACCAACATTCAAAACTCATACAGTAATAAATAAAAATACATAAATTAATCAAAAAAAACTTATATATGGTTAACAATTTTTTTGTTAATTTTTTGAATGAAAATTAAATATAAAAGAATTATACAATAATTAAAAAACACATTTACAAGATTAATTAATAAACAAATGTACACTATTCAATAAAGATGGCTAATTATAGTGTGCACCCGGGTGCACCCATATACAAATATAAACATAAACATATACAATTAAGAGCAAAAATATATACAATTTAATTGTTAAGTTTTTTAATGAAAAATTGAGTGTAAAAAAATATACAATTATTAAAAAACATGTATACATTATTGAATAAAAAGTTATACACATATGATCCTAGTTTTTTTATGAAAAATTTAGTGTGAAAAAAGTATAAAATTATTACGAAACACGTATACAAAATAGAATAAAAAGTTATACACACGTGGGTGCACCCTTCATATACACTTAATAAAGATTAATACATATGGGTGCATGTCATGTATGCACCAAGTGCAGAGTATTAATTAATAAAAAAATAAATTAAGGTCAGTTATTATCAACTAGAAATATCTTAGTATTACTGAGAGATACATACATACCAAATTATTATAACAAGATACATAATTAAAGATGGCATTTCCAATATTACTCTTTAGAATAGTAAAAGATATGGTAACATTCCTTAATTATTTTAGTTAATTATACACGCATCTAAATTAATTTTTCATCTTATCCAAATTAGTTTTCTCTCTCATCGTTCCTCTCTCTAGTATACAATATTCCTATGCCACAACCATGATTTTTTGAATGGATTATCATTTGATATTATTGTAGCTGCATAAATTGTTGCACAGGAAATATTATTTATGATGCACATAATTTTCTTTTGCAAAAATAATATTATTATTGTTACAAAACTTTAAAACTATTGCACAGAAATTATTTTCCCTTAAATTTTGCCGTTCTAAAATTTTTATGTGCAGTAAACTGTGTTTTGTGCAGCATAAAAGTTTGTGTGCAGATAATTTGTGTGAAGCTCGTTTCGCGCAGCATAAAAATTTGTGTGCATCTTGTTGTGTGTAGCATAAATGTGTGCAACTTGTGTTGTGCATCATAAAAATTTGTGTGCAGCGTAACTATTATACCAACAAAAAAATGTTGTGTGCAGTGTAAATTTTATGTGAATCATTGTTTTGTGCAGCGTAATTGTTATGTGAATCGTTAATGTTATGTGCAGTGAAAATATCATGTAAATCTAAAAAGTATTTTGTAAACGTAAATGTCATGTGAATCGTATTGTATGCATAAAAAAATGCAACATAAATTTATGTTAAAAGTCAAGAAAAATTCAAAATACAAAGAACCAAAATCAAAATTAAAGAAATCAACTTTTCAGAAACATTATTTTCAATAAAAAATTCATCCAATTATCTATTTTTCCCTAAAATATACCGTGCTTGAGTAATTATGGGAGACGGTGATCAAATTCTGAAGAAGAATTATTTTTCAATTTTGGAAGAAAAAAAGTTCTAAACAAATCCAAAGAAATGGGGAATTGATTATGGTAAGTATTGAAAGTCAACTAAAATAATGAATAAAATATATATAGAAGAATAATATATTATTATTTTTTAAAAAATAGGGGTAATATTGAAATATTGTAGTGTAATATTGTAATTATGAATAATTAATTTTGTCAATGTATCTAACAATAATATCACTATAAAACATGTACCTCACAACAATTATCCCAATAAATTATTTTAAAAAGTAAAATACTAAATAAAGAAAAAGAGTTTTTTAATCTTTACGAAAACAAGTATCATAAACAAAATTAAGGAACGCCTAACAAACTCAAAATAGCAAAAAAAACTCAAAAAAGCAAAAAACAATTGGGATGAAAATTAAAACAGAGAGCAAGACACTTAATAAAATATCAAATATGTTTTTAATTGGTATGAAAATTAAAACAGAGAGCAATACACTTAATAAAATATTAAATATGTTTTTTTGCCTCTTCGCTATATTTAAAGATATAATATTTCATTTTAAAAGTATACATTTTAATTTATAAGAATTATTTATTTAATGAAAAAGGGAGTTGAAATATAATTATGTTAATATTTGATTTGATTTTATTTTTTGAAAAATTAGAATGCGTAAATTTTTATACTCCCTCCGTCCCACGTATTTTTACCCACTTTTTATTTTGGGGTGTCCCACGTATTTTTACCCATTCCATTTTTGGCAAAAATACATAATATTTTATTACATACTTTTTACAATCCCAATAACTTTAATTACTTTTTTACACTTTATTCATCATTCCCAATAACTTTATTCACCTTTTCTTTTTAAATTACTAATTTATCCCTACTTTCTCTTACATTATATATTAAAAAAATAAAACGTCTTAATCTCCGTGCCCGTACAAACGGGTAAAAATACACGGGACGGAGGGAGTACTAATAAGTATAATACTTAAAAAACACTCCCCGTCTCAACTTTGAACTTTACATTTTTTATTTTGATTTATCCCAAATTTATTTTCACATTTCCATAAAAAAATACCAACTAATACTCCCTCTTTTAACATACTTTACTTTAAATTTCTCATTACCTAACATACTTTTTTATTTATTTTTTAATTTTTATAAATAAATAAAATAGTAAACTTAAATTTTCCTAAACTCGTATATACAACAAACGTAACCTGTGAAGATAAATTTGAGACGAGAGTGACTTTGTAAGACCGTATAACAGTATAAGCGCGAGTTTCGCGAGTTTAATCCGTAAAACATAGGGAGTATCTAAAAAATGAAAAGGTCCAATAATGGCGTCACGACTTGCGTGTGGCGATTGCCACCAATACGGCAGCGGTGACGCTATCCTCGTTGCTAATCCACTATTTATTCTTCTCTCACTTCTCAATTCTGATCAACTGATCACTCAATCCTCACTAATCAGCAATCTAATCACTCCAATTTCGCGAAATGGGATCCACCGTGGAGAGAATCAAGCTTGGCTCGCAGGGGCTTGAGGTGTCCAAACAAGGCCTGGGCTGCATGTCCATGTCCGCTAGCTACGGCCCGCCCAAGCCCGAGCCCGATATGATCAAACTCATCCACCACGCCATTAATTCCGGCGTCACTTTTCTCGACACCTCCGACGTCTACGGCCCCCATACCAATGAAATTCTCATCGGAAAGGTAGCGCGATTTAATTATATTTTGTGACATTAATTTTTGAATTAATCCTCTTCGGAAACTTTTCAGAAATTGTTGTTAACATTTGCCAAAGCTTTGATTGCAGAGTAATGCGTTTGGTAGTAGATTTAGGGTTTGATTATTTATTTTCTTTTCAAATTAAAAATGAAGTATCTGTTGTGTTAGTTTGATCATTCTCTGTTAAGAGTAAACAATTTAATTTGGGGCTTTTAGGGAGACAAATCAAGAGCAAGCGTAGGTTTATACGATTTAAATAGTTCTGAATTCATTCATGCTAATTGATGAATTCTGATTCTGTTTTCCTGAAAAAACTTGTTGGAGTAATTGCAGGCATTGAAAGGGGGGATGAGGGAAAAAGTGCAAATAGCATCTAAGTTTGGAATAACTACCAGCGGTGGGGTTGGGAAGATGGCAATAGATGGTGATCCTGCATATGTGAGACAAGCATGTGAGGCGAGCTTGAAGCGTCTTGATATCGACTGCATTGATCTCTATTATGTTCATCGCATCGACACTCGTGTGCCCATTGAAGTCACTGTGAGTACTCTTATGTGCTTATTCTTTTTCTTTGGAACTATATCAAGAATGAAAATTATTTGTATACTTGGTGATCCATTGTCTATTTGTGGTGGTTGGGATATCCTGTTACATTATGTGGCATAGCATTTCAGATGTATGGCAAATCCTGTTGTGTATTAGGCTAGTTTTTATAGATAGTGTGCCATCTCTTGAGGGTAGGATTGGTATCATTGACTCTATTTTTTTCTAATTTTGTATGTTGTACTAGATGGGAGAACTTAAGAAGCTGGTGGAAGAAGGAAAGATCAAGTATGTTGGACTCTCGGAAGCCTCTGCTTCGACCATAAGAAGGGCTCATGTTGTTCATCCGTTAACTGCTGTTCAGAATGAATGGTCTTTGTGGTCGAGAGATTTGGAAGAAGAGATCATTCCCACTTGCAGGTAAGATTAAGCAATTTTATTGTGGTTGGGATGTCTTGTTACAAATTAGTATTACATCTATTGCACTTATTCTTATATGAGTAACACATTGGAGAGAGATAATCTATATGCTAAAAAGAAAGCTTATCACTAAAGGCTAGAGTTGAGTATCACTCATCTTACGAGTAACAGCAGATGTAACACGAGTTTGTAACAAGACATCCAATGTGGTTTTATTGAGGGTTTGAGGCTATGGAAATTGACAATAGTCTGTCTTATGATTTTCAGAGAACTTGGAATTGGGATCGTCCCATACAGTCCACTTCCAAGTTCTCTGAAAATCATAAGACATCCAATGTGGCTTCCTTTCTAAAGGTCCTGAGCTGATAGAGAACCTAACTGAGGGAGACTTCCGTAAGGTATGCATAACTTAACCTTATACCTTCCACTTAAAACCTCAATGACGATCATTCAAATGCTGATAAATGTGTTTTGGGTTTGCTAGCTTCATCCTAGGTTCCATACCGAGAATCTTGAAACCAACAAGCTCGTTTACGAAGAGATCAAGAAATTGGCTACGACAAAAGGGTGCACACCGTCTCAACTGGCGTTGGCTTGGGTCCATCACCAAGGAGACGATGTGTGCCCCATACCAGGGACCACCAAGATCGACAACTTCAACGACAACATCGGAGCTCTATCGGTGAGGTTAACCCCCGAAGAGATGACTCAACTCTCGACTCTGGCTGGCCTCGTTAAGGGAGACAGACATTTCTCGATGGCACATACATGGATGAATGCAGACACACCCCCATTGTCATCTTGGAGAGACGGTTCATATGCATGATGAAGTCAGCTCGATGTTGACACTGCTACAATATTTTTTAAGTTGTGCACTTCATTTACTGTATTTTCTGTTCAATTATAATGTTTGTGAGTTTCAATTATTAAAATCTTCTACGTCGATTAGGGTTATTTGAAAATTGAATAAAATCTTGGTCAAGGAGAATTGGTAATATTTTCTTATTGAAAATTGAGTTAATGGTAAGAAAAATTACAAACTTTATACTCATTACAAATTAATCACCAAATTATAGAGACTGCCAAAAAAAAAAAAAAAATCTTAATCATTGTTGCAAAACCTTGAACATTATTGTATGGAACTAGATACCGAAATATCATCCTTGTACTGCATGACAAATTTTCATTCACATAATATTACAGAAAATGTAACTCATATTAAGTGTAATAGTTATCGTGCATGAGGGTCTATACATCCAATTCGAGTTTTAATTTAATTAGGTAATTTTTTTAGTAATGAAAATTTTATTGATGATAGTTGGATATAAGACATACTAAAAAATTAAATCATCTCCTCTATCAATTTATCAAAAATAAAATTAAATCTCTAAAAAATGATGGCATTCCCGACCTACCAAATTAATCATACATTGCTAAATAGCTACTAACTTCACTCAACTCTCTTTCTCCATAACATAACATTTAAACTCATTAAGATTTCAATAAGGATTTGGAAGAATTACCAATGAAATTTCAAGTTAATTCAAACAAGTCATCCATAGCTTATAAGAGCAATCCCAAGAGTTTCTTTAAAATTTGAAGAGGATTTTAATGAAATAGAGAGGTTTTTTAATTTAAAGAGAGATATTTTAAAAAGTACTTCAACACATTCTTTATATTTGATTTTTATTTCCCCAATTCCCCATATTAATTAATTATACATTTTCTATTCATTGACTTTAATTTTATTTGTATTATTATTGCAATGTAATATTGATTTTACTCTACATTCCATGATATTTATTTTAAAAAAAGCATTGGAAACATTAAATCATTTATTGCATTTAATTTTAAAGAACTTGATTTGTCTCTTTAAATTTGAAGAATGAAACTTGTTATGTAAAATTAAAAGTTAAAATAAAGAGCTTGTTGGAGTGAAGTTTTAGTTGATTACTCTTTAAAATTTAACATTTTTTTAATTTGAAGAGCATTTAGGAGATGTTCTAAGCCACTTTGCATTTAAAGAATAGGTGTTTCATAGTTTCCTCATGTTCTTTGCATAACACACACTTCAAGTTGACCGTAGAATTAAGAATGTTCCTCTCGTTCGAGTTAGTTTTTGTTGGCAAACGATCCTAAAGAATTCTCCATGAATGAACAATAACCTTCAATGATGTGAATGTATTCCATATGCTTTTGAAGCTTTTATTTATTTTCTTTTTTTATAGGCTTGAATCCAAGCAATCCTGTGAGCATTATATAAACTTCATTTGTGACATAACAATCTTTCTCGGACTCCTTCCATCTTTATCTATCTTCAATTTATTCCTTTATTGTGTATGTTCACAAAAGACATAAACAAATCAAATTGATCTTTATTTAGTCCCATGAGCCCCTCCCCCCCCCCCCCCCCCCAAATCGACCGCCCTTCCTCCCAGATCCTCATATCTTCCATTCTCCAAATCAAATTGATTTCTACTAAGATGAAACAATCTAGAAAAAAAGAATTTTAAATGATTTTTTCTTGGTCTAAGAATCTTCCTAGAACAAATTATGTTTCCCATCTCTAATAATCCTCTCTACATTACACCTAAACCAGTCCCCCCCCCCCCCCTCCAAATTGACCCCAACCGTATCTTTCTATCACACTGACCACATTACTAATTTAATTCAATAATAATAAATTAGGTCATCATCAATTGAACATTATTTTTCATTATAAAATTTATTAATAACATAGTTTCGTACAAGTCTTTTCCTTCTCCTAAGCTCCGCTCACAACAAAAATACGTGAAATGCTACATGAGATGAAAGAGTGTTAGTTTTACTTTTGAAATCCTTATTTCTTAATTATTATTGGAGAATATTTAACGTGTACACAAATAAAAATAGGATTTATTACTACCTAATACAAAATATAAACTAATATTATTAATAGATACATGATATATATTTTATTATTATCCAATACAAATTTCTTTATGAAAAGTCTCAACTACCCTTTAGTGGATAGAGTAGTAGAAATTCACGATTAATTAATGTCCTATATTTCAGTTATCTCTTATCTGTATCCATAATCATTTCTTATATTTTGGTTCTCTCTCCCTGAATACGTAATGGAAAATACGAAAATTGTCTTGAAGATTGTCTTAGTATGTGAAATATTAATTATGTATACGATCATGAAATTGGCAGTGGTGCAGTATTTGGCTTAATTCTAAAATGGGGGGAGATTGTGGAGGATTTTCTCGACAAACTGTTAAGAACGCCGTCGTTATTGTTTCTAAACTAGCCAATGAAGTAAATCCTAAATGCGCAGATTCTTGGATTAGACATATGTGCAGATATATTGGTGGGAGATGAGATGAGACGGGCATCTCGAGTGGACAGAAGAAGTGGCTCACAACTGGTATGAGAACAAAATAAGCGCAAACAAAGCTTTCAACTTTCTCAAAGTTATAATAAGTTCTCATTTTCTCAAGGTTCCTCGTGACATAAACATAGTTTCAATGGTCAAAGGGACTCCATGAATTCTTGTTTCTCTTTTGAAGAATTTCTGGAAATGTCTCATGTTTTTCATGTTGAAGTTTAATAAAAATTTTGAACATAAGTGATGCTTTTTGTCATAGAAATTCCGAACACCACAATGTATTCAAGAGTGTTTTTTCAATATTTCACCAAATATTCAGAATGTATTCAATATATTACAGATTCATTTATTGAAATGCTTTTGTATTCAAAATCAACAAGTATTTAGAATATTTAATATATTCAATAATAATGTATTCAAAAATATTTTAAAATTAGTAGGTATTCAGAATATTTAATGTTCAATAACGATGCATTCAAAAATTGAATACGCAAAATATTGGCGAAATCGTGAAATATTCAGACTATATTCAATATATTTCACATTCATTTATTAATATGCTTTTTCATGTATTCAAAAGTAGTAGGTATTCAGAATATTTAATGTTCAATAACAATGTATTTAGAAATTGAATACGCAGAATATGGGGCGTAACTCACGCTTTCTAACCGTTGAATTAATCCCGACGGAATTTTAAGAGAAAAATGTGGAATTGAATATGTTTTTAATTTTAATATAAAATATCTTTACATTAATATATTATTGAATACAATCACCACATTAAGGATAAGAAGGACATTTCACTAATTCAAAATGTATTAATTAATAATATTTTTAGCTTAATGTCACATAGCTATTGGAAACCAAAGTTAGCTAAACCAAAGTATACGAATAAAAATAGGCTAAATATAGTGTGCACCCGGGTGCACACGAAGCTTCGTGTGCACCCACGTACAAATATAAGCAAAAACATATACAATTATGAGTAAAAATGTATACAATTTAATTGTTAATTTTTTTAATAAAAAATTGAGTGTAAAAAAATGTACAATTATTAAAATACATGTATACACTATTGAATAAAAAGTTATACACATATGAATGCTTGTTTTTTTAATGAAAAATTTAGTGTGAATAAAGTATACAAATATTGCAAAACACGTATACAAAAGAGAATAACATGTATACAAAATAGAATAAAAAGTTATACAAATATGGGTGCAAGGGTACACCCGGGTGCACCTAATATACACTCATAAAAATATTATTTAATCACTATGTGACAAATTTTCATGAAAATTTAGGTAGCAGAAGAAAATGAGGAATCATATGATTCGTACATCATATACAAACATTATACTAATGGTTAACGTAACATCCTCATCTTGGAAAAAGGAATTAATTTATTAAGAAATTCATTATACAGACTGAGACATTGCTTAAATGATTTATCTGGTCTATAAGTACCGCTGAAATCAACATACAGATTTCACACTCTCCTTAATATTGTTTGTGTAGTGAAGTAAGTTAACACTATGGGAGTGAAGGTGCCGAGAATCAAGCTTGGTTCGCAGGGCCTTGAGGTCTCCAAGCAAGGGCTGGGCTGTATGTCCATGTCCGCCTTCTACGGCCCGCCCAAGCCCGAGCCCGATATGATCTCACTCATCCATCACGCCGTCAACTCCGGCGTCACCTTTCTCGACACCTCCGACATCTACGGCCCCCATACCAATGAGATTCTCATCGGAAAGGTATCTCTCTCGCTTCCTTTCATTTTTCTCGAATTTTGACTTTTTTTTTTGGATTGAAAATTGGAAAACTAGTTAATTTCATGTTTGTTGGAATTGAATTAAAATAAATTGCTGATTTTCAACTTCCGATTCGGAAAAGAATTTGCGGAATTTGAATGGTGTGTGTTATTGGTGATTGGTGAATGAACTTGTTGGAGTGATTGTAGGCGTTGAAAGGGGGAATTAGGGAAAAAGTGGAAATAGCTACCAAGTTTGGGAGAAGAATTAAGGATGGGAAGATGGATATAGTTGGTGATCCTGCGTATGTGAGGGAAGCATGTGAGTCGAGCTTGAAGCGTCTTGATATCGACTGCATTGATCTCTATTATGTTCATCGCATTGATACTCGTGTGCCTATTGAAATCACTGTGAGTACTCTTTTATCTTTTCTTATTTGGTGATCATCCATGGTATGTTAATCTGTGGCTCTAATCTGGAATATAATGTCAAAATTGCAATGTACATCTAATGGTTATAGGATTAATAGAAACTGTACACACAGTTGAGTGATGAAATTGTAATGGTAATATGGTGGTTTGTGTTGTACTAGATGGGAGAACTTAAGAAATTGGTGGAAGAAGGAAAGATTAAGTATGTTGGGCTCTCGGAGGCCTCTGCTTTGACAATCAGAAGGGCTCATGCTGTTCATCCAATATCTGCTGTTCAGAACGAATGGTCTTTGTGGTCGAGAGATTTGGAAGAAGAGATCATTCCTACTTGCAGGTAAGCTATTTCATTGAGTGTTCATTCTTTGATAGAACTAGTTCAACAACTTTGATAAGCTGTACACACTTCTTATGGATATATTGCAGAGAACTAGGGATTGGAATCGTCTCGTATAGTCCACTTGGTCGCGGCTTCCTTTCATCAGGTCCCAGGTTGATGGAGACTCTACCGGAGGGAGACTTTCGTAAAGTAAGCGCATAATTGCTGATTGCATATCTTGTTTCACTTTTGATCATCACTTAGAAAGATAATGACAATAGGCTTGTTTCATTGGTATGGTATATGCTAATTAAGGACTCTCATATGTATTTGCTAGATTCATCCAAGGCTCCTAACAGATAATCTTGAAACCAACAAGCTCATCTACGAACAAGTCAAGGAAATGGCTACTAGAAAAGGGTGCACACCATCACAACTGGCATTGTCTTGGATTCATCACCAAGGAGATGATGTGTCCCCTATACCGGGGACCACCAAGTTCGACAACTTCAATGACAACATAGGAGCTCTCTCGGTGGAACTAACCCCGGATGAGATGGCCGAACTCTCTAATTTGGGTGACCTTGCCAAGGGAGACAGACATTTCTCGATGGTGCACACGTGGAGGAATGCAGACACACCACCATTGTCGTCGTGGAAAGGTGAGGTCTCGCTTGCGTGAGAAATTACCTATGCATGAAAGATGCAAGGATAACTTGTGTGGAACTGATCAGTGTTTGAGTCCATGAGCTTCAGTTATCTTTCATCTTCACCTGTGTAGTCAAATACTCCATGTATTAGTATCTGCTAGCTTCAAAAACAGTGTACATTTCATTTCATGTTCACCTGTATTGTAATTTGTACAATATTGTTCCTCTAATTTATGCCTACTTTTATATTTATATGATTATTTTGGCACGTAAAAGTTCTAAAATTTGGGTGATTTAAATGGTGTACCCGGTGATTTGATGATGTACCGTACGATGCGACAGCCAATAAGCTTTTTATAGATAGTTTCTTAGGATTCCGTTTATTTCATTATTTCTTTTTAGGGTGCGGCTCCTGCACACCGGAACGCACGGAGCACATTCCGTGCGCCTTTGCAATTTCTATGCCCTTTATAATTTAAACCCCTAGCAATATATATATTTAAATAGAATATAAAGGAAGAGTATCCCTTCGTAGATTTAAATAGAATATAGAGGAAGAGTATCCCTTCGTGTCTCATGGAGCGCAGGAGCTTTTGTCATCTTTTGTTTGGTATTTGAAATATTACGAGATACTACTCCATAAGTGATACAAGATGTTTTATAAATAAAAGTGATATATTTTATAAAAAGTAATAACTATTTAATTAAAAATAAAAAAACACTCTCATCAAGTGCTGTCTTTTTTTTTTATAAAATAAATAATTTATGTAATTCAAGAATTTATTTACAATTATTAGGGCTAGTGGATTCGGGTTATATTAAATGGATCCGATCCGACCCACCCGTAAACCCGACGGGCCAACACCGCCACCGGTCCATCTCGTTTCGGCGTATTTCTGATGTAGTGATGTACAGACTATCTTTAAGCATAAAAAGTTTCTGCAAAAACCTGCTGAAAACGCATTCGTCTGATGGCTCCCAAAGTTCTAATGGTAGAACTCGAAAACTTGGTTGAATATAAGCGTAATTTTGTACAACAATTTCTACCTTTAATTTAATTTCCTTTGTTTTTCAACCGCAACTTTTCATGAATTCAGGTCGCCGAGAAGCCGAGCATTGCGCTTTCAATTGCTTCAGTTCTTTCCGGTGGTCGAGTAAGAAATCCTTTCTGGCCGTTTATTTGTGGAGTATATGGAAATTCATTTCGGTTGAAGCTTACTCAGTTTCTGTTAACCATCGATATTATTTGAAAATTTATGTTTCGGAAAATTATATGATTAAATAAGGCTTTATTTCATTTCAGATGTCAACACGAAGGGGGAGTACTGAAGTCCATGAATTTGACGGAATGTTTTTGGGATTTCCTGTGCTTTATAAAGTGACATCAGTGATTGGTCATGTTTTCAGGTTTCTGATCCTAGACTTAAAATGTATCCTCTTAGATATGTATTTTTGTTATTCAACTCGATGTTATCTTTAAAAAAAATTCTGCATGATAGTGCTGACTTAATGAAATTGAAACAGGATATTTCGCTACTTAGCAGACATGGCTCACGTACTGATCTATTGGCATTTTGAATTTGGTGAAAATTTGTTACCTTTTTTAAACTATCTAGATTCATGCTACATCTTTGGTCTTTTGGTGAAAGTAGAAGGATTGCCTTTTTAGGAATTGATACAAGAGAAGATTCGAAAGGGGGCTATCCTAAGAAACCTCAGGAGGAATAAGCTCTTAGTTGATCTCTTGGGAGAAAACCCTATTAAGGAGTTCTTTTGAACAAGTTCTGGTTTGGATAAAATCTAGGTCTGATTGTGTTTGGTTATCTGAGTTAAATTAGGACAATAGTATCGGTACTGCTCTGATACCATTGGTAAATTTTAGTCATTGTATAAGGTTCATGATAAATGATAATCAAGTTGTTACTCTGGTTGCTGTATGACTTCACCAGTGTCGTTACGAATCTGGCGACTCTCCCACTCTTCACTATAAATAGTATCTAGATTTTATATTCATTGCGCATGTACTGATATGGCATATGAAATCCAAAGTCACCTGGAAAGAAAATCGATAATGACGGCAACTATATGTCACAAACATAATTGATCAACAACTCATCTATTTTAGCTGATTTAATGTAAACTGTCACATTTAAATCATTGCATCCAGTTGAGAATATTTTTATTTGCTAATTTATATTCATACGTCATTCTATGTGCTTTTTTTCATTTGTGATCCTGTTTACCACTTATTACTTTGACTGGATAATTTATCAACAGATAATTTGTTGGATCATTGTGGTTTAACAACACTATATTCTAACTGGTGGATAGACTATCATGATAACTGTTTTTGTGTGCTCGGTCTAAAGATGCTAGTCTTTATAATTGACTGCAAAATTATCTGTTTTTGGAAGCTCAGTGTAGATTTTCCTGCACGTTACCAAGATTGGAATGCCACAAATCCATTGGACCTCTTTGACGCACCGATTGTTAAAGCTGAATCAACACCAAAGGTTTTTCCTATTCTTTCATGACATTGATCAGGGTCTTATGTCTCACTTTTTTATGCCGTGTACCTGGGGCATAAAAAATAACGTGTTGTTCAGAATTTCTTATTTAATTTTAAATTGTAGCAGTATGAGTGACACAGGTTCAATAAATGTTGAACAGTTTCAATAAAACGTAAACATTTAGACTTTTCACCAATATGCAGTCACCCATGAGATGCTACCATAGTCATTTTCCCCAAGAGTAGTTTCTCACTTCTTTACTACATTTACTTTAACATCTCCATTTATGTCTGCTTCATCACTATCTATAATAGCGAAGAAAGCTTTAGGCATAACCTTAATCCAATCTAAGGCAATAGATATGTTATCAGAAGTAAATTAGATTTCTCATGAACCGGTCCTTATGCCTGATTCTTTGTTTCACGTCTCCTAGGTGCTATTCATTCTGGTTTATTAGTACTCTTTATTATCATCATCATTATATTTATTTGGGCATATTTCTTGATTGCTCTTGGAGAAAGGCTCATATTACTAGGCATTTAAGCCAAGAAGCTCGTGGTTGTGGACACCTGGTATTGTGGTTGGATTGTGACCGTGAAGGAGAAAATATATGCTTTGAAGGTATCTTTCTTTATTGAATAGCTCCTACAACATTACTTCCATGTTTTAATGACAACTTAAACTTTGTGGATGTGATCTAATTACTTTGCGGAAATTTTCCATTCATGTGTGCATGTGTGCTGGAGGCTTTTTATCCAGAGAAATGGTTGATTAACTTAAAATTTTTATCTACCTATCAAAATGTAGATGAGAAAAAACAATGGGGTGGATGTTTCAGATGTGTATATGACAGTTATTTCTGTTGGTTTTGTGAGCATTGTGTTTCCTTTTATACCATGTTGGAAAGGTGAAACATGCGAGTGACATCCATTTGAAGGAGATGTGAATGATATAAAAGATAGTATGAAATAACAGTTTAGGCTGGTTGGTAGAGGGCATAATCTTAAACCGCTATATTTAGAAAAAAAATCTCAATTACTGATTGACATACTAGGATAGAATGAACGCTGCAAAATATCTGATAAAATCTTAGAAATTGAACAACGAAGTTGATCAAGATATTTCCACTGAAATTTAATCATGTTACATTTATTTCTGTTTGTGTTGTTAGATTGCAGTACGGCATCTCACCTGTTTTTCTTCTATCTAGAAGGTTCTAGATCCATGTTGTTTGGCAATATATGGATATGGTTACCCACACCCTTCTTCTTAATCTGCTTGGCTTTTAATATTTTTGATGAATGGTGATTACTACTGTTGAAATAATGCTCCCTTTATAATCTTAAATTCTACTTTGGTTTCAGTCATTGAGTGCACTGGGTTCCATTCGAAAGATGGTAAAAAAGTTTATCGTGCTCGATTTTCATCTGTAACTGAGAAGGATATCTTGAAAGCATTGAACGGCCTTGTTGAACCTAACAAAAATGAGGCACTGGCTGTGGATGCTCGGCAAGAGATAGATTTGAAAGTTGGAGTTGCCTTCACACGGTTCCAGACAAGCTATTTCAATGGAAAATATGGAAACCTTGATTCAAGAGTTATCTCGTAAGTCTCTCCCCTATTTTACTGTTTTATTTACTAAATTGTAATGTGCTGTGTTGTTTTCCTCTTGGTCAACCTTTTTCAGTTGTAACTTGTAAGGTCTCTTCTTCATTAGCATAGTTAGTTGTGTGTAAAAATGAGGGTGTCCATTAAACAGTCCCTGCGATGCTTGAGGTCATTGAGCCAACCGCTAAAGTATCACTAGCATAATGTAAGCGATTGAACAAGAATAACTATAAGAGCTTTAATGGTCTCCAGCTTCTTCAGAAGCTTACTGATAATCTAACTGTTAAATTCTTTCTGCAATCTACACTGAATTAGTTCATAAAATCCATTACTTGAGCAATCAATCAAGATGAATTCAAGTTCTATCAATCAAGATGAATTCAATTTCTTTTAATGTTGTAACATTTCTGTATGATTCAAACTTAATTCTTCTGCATTGCATGTTAGATTTAACAAAGCAAAGATATGTGCTTGTTGATTTATCTGATGCTGTATAATTGAGAAATTAATATTGGGAGATAATAATTTAAATATGAATTCTCTTGATTTTACTATACAGCAAATATGCATCCCATAGCATATTGAAATTGCACTAATCATACAAGGAACATATATCATGGTAGATATCTGACTTTTTTTAATTGTTGCCATTGTAATTTAGCTGTGTTTTTCCTCTTGAATTTCATCTACTTATTGGTGAAGTTTTCTAATGCGCACATTGTCTTTGGTTCTTTTGAGGTAGGGTTTTTGATACTTAGTTACTTCTGTAATGATATTAACTCAAATTTCAGTTATGGACCGTGTCAAACTCCAACACTAGGCTTTTGTGTGCAGCGACACCTAAACATTACTACGTTTAAGCCAGAAAAATTTTGGACATTGCAGCTTTACTTAATGCACAGAGGCTATGAAGTGAAATTACATTGGAAGCGCCATAGGCTATTTGATTCAGATGTGAGGTCCTCTATCTCCTTGATTTTCTACTACAGGATGTCTATGATGCTTGAATCCTGAAAAATTTTCTGAATACAGGTTGTCCAGATGTTCCAAAACTTTGTAAAGAAGGATGGAATCCTTAAAGTCATTTCTATATCAGAAAAACAGGAGTCAAAAGGTCGTCCTAATGGTCTCAACACAGTGAAGCTTCTGAAGGTCAGAACATGTTTATCTTTTCTGAATTTCCTATAACTTTGATTATTTTCCCCTTTTAATTTATTTGATGCTTAAAACCTCATACTATTTATTATAAATTTCTTTACTGTGTGACATATGGATGTGCTCCAATTTTTTGACAATTGGAATTTTAATAAGAATAAGGAGCAAAAGAGATGTCAAAAATTGAAGCCTTAACTCTCTATTTACATGAAAGTGTGAACTCATTTTTACAGTGTCTAAATCTCTAGATGCCAAATTAAATTTTATCTTTGGCCTTTATGGACTACATTAGCAGAATGCTCAATTAGCTTAATTATCTTGTTCTCTCTAATTCAACAATTATAGACGGGATAGGTATTGTCGGAATTATATTTTTATAAATATGCGCAATAGACCTGGAATACATTTCGTGAAGAATTAGTCAATGAATGTGGATGAGATTTAATATTTGAGTAATGGTGCATTATCTTGTATTTTGTTAGTTTGGTTTCTGAACAAGTTCAGCGTGAGTAAAATAATGGAGGGGACATAATTTTGATGATCATGTTTTATTTAATCCAGGTTGCTTCAAGTTCTTTAGGCTTTGGACCCCAGCTAGCTATGCAATTGGCTGAGCGTTTATATACCCAAGGTTACATCAGGTTCACTCCCATCACTGTCTCTTAGTATAGTATAGAATATTGTATCAACATCATCAGCTTAGAAAAGTTGAAAAATACTATACTAGTCAATGATATGCATGCGACCAGGCCATTCATAAGGCTTCCCCACAATACCTCAAATCAAACATTTAATTTCACTTTTTCATACATGAATTGTAAACAGTGAGTTTTAATCTAGAAGTCACATTGTGCTCCCATGCCGGAATTTTATGCAAGATTTATTTTGCATATACTTCCAGGGAAAAGAAAACTCAATAAATGCATAATGTTCAAAATGTTATGGGGTTTCACAACATTTCCCTCAAATTCTGAGAATGGTATGTTAGCTAATGCCTAATGGTTATCAGTACGAATATCGCAGTAGCAGTTCTAGTATTCATTGTGCTGCGTAATGCAAAATGGTGAGGAAAATATACATTTCACGACAATGTAGACAAGCAGATTGATGGTCTCAATATGCGACAACTTTCTTGTTGTCCATCTATTTTTAGATTCTAAAGTTATATGCTCTTGTTACACATGTCGTTTTTCGCTTTGGTTCTGCTGTAGCTATCCTCGAACTGAGAGCACAGCATATCCATCTTCATTTGATTACAAAGGCACTCTTGGAGCACTAGTCCGCAATCCAGTATTTGGTGATTATGTGCATCAGCTTCTATCTGATGGGTATCATAAGCCACGGTCTGGAACTGATGCAGGTGATCATCCTCCAATAACTCCTATGAGTTCAGCTACTGAGGATATGCTTGGTCATGATTCGTGGAAGCTTTATCAATACATCTGCCAGCATTTTTTGGGAACTCTTTCTCCTGAATGCAAATATACAAAGTAAAAACTTTAATTTTTTTATCAATCCATCTTCGAAATGCTTTATATCATGTGACATATGCTATATTTATATTGGCTTTATGATTGTATATCCAGGATAACCGTTGAATTTGAATCTGGTGGAGAATCATTCCACTGTGTTGGGCAGCATGTCAATGTCAGCGGATTCATATCTATAATGCCTTGGTTGGCAGTGCCAGAGATGAATATTCCAGAGTTTACTGAAGGAGAGAGAATCGGCATATCAAGAAATGAAGTAGAGGAGGTATTATTTTGTACCAGATTCAAGATGAATGCATTGGAGTGCTTAGTTTATACCCATGCAAAAATAACAAATTCTTTTCTCATAGTCAACTAAAAATCTGCCTGTATTAGTCTTACTTCAAGTAACATAATGGACTTGCAGGGGACTACCCAACCTCCAGATTACCTAACTGAAAGTGAACTCATCTCATTAATGGAAAAGCATGGAATAGGGACAGATGCATCAATTCCAGTGCACATTAACAACATAGGTGAACGCAATTATGTGCAGGTTTGTAAATTCGACTTCTGGACAATTTTGCAAAAATGAGCTTCCCATACAAAAATGTCATGACCCCCCTTGTGGAACAAAATATGATTTTTCGAGAACCCGTAGAATATTTCTTAGCTATATATATATATATATGGTGTAGAAAAGATACGAGTGTATAACCTCTCAATATTCAAACCACAGGTACAAGCTGGACGGAGATTAGTTCCAACTGCTTTAGGTATCAGCTTAATAAGAGGCTACCAGTGTATAGACCCAGATCTCTGTTTGCCTGATATTCGAAGTTTCATTGAGCACCAAATTACCCTTGTCGCTAAAGGTCAAGCAGACCACTCTTTAGTTGTGGAGCATGTGATTGAGCAATTTAAAAGAAAGTTTAATCACTTTGTCAAGCAGGTGATGAGAAAGAGTTTATTTGTTTTTTGTTTGAATTGGCTAGCATTTTATTGCATTTTCTGAACTTTGATATTCATTGTTATACAACGCACATGCAGTGACTTACGATATAAAACTCATTTCTTAGTTGAGGAACGACTTTATGAGAATAGATTTGCAGCATGTTACTTTATATATTATTGTTAGGTTATGCCCGCCCACTTTCCAACTTCCTGTCTATAAATGGAGTTGATATAGGATACTCTTAAAAGTGTGCAATGACGACAATGTTGACGGGATTTCTAATACTTATGTAATTATCTTTCTTAAGGATGTAACTGAGCAACATGGGAACTAGTGTTTCTCATAGCATTTGGCTCATGTAACCCTTTCTTCCCCCACAGGAATAGTGAAATATTACATGAATTATCAATTATGACTGAGATGAAGAAAATGTGAATGGAACAAGGGTTAATGATGGGTCCGATGTCCTATTTTCCCTATTGAATACTTATGCTGTTCCTGATAAAGCATGATCTTTGATTGATATAGATTGAAAACATGGATGCATTATTTGAAGCAGAATTTTCTCCACTTTCTGAGACTGGACGCATGCTAAGCAAATGCGGAAAATGCTTGCGGTACATGAAGCACATATCTTCCCAGCCATCACGGTTGTACTGTGGAACATGTGAAGAAATTTATTACACTCCGCCTAAGGGTGCAATCAAGGTAATCACATATCACCTGCATCCCCATTTCTTTTTCTTATATTACTCTTACATAGGCAAACACTTGTGTAAACCGGGTTCATGGTGTAAACCCTATAGTCCCCCTTCCAATCCAATTATACCATATGTATTGCTAGGATTTAAATTAAAGGGGGACCACAGGATTTACATCGTAAACCCGGTTCATAGGAGACTAACTCTTTATTTTGCTGAATTCTTATAAGATTTTTTTTTTCCCTGTTTCAGTTGTACAAGGAACTTACTTGTCCTCTGGATAACTTCGAGCTTCTTTTATTCCAAATGCCTGGCCCAGAGGGCAAATCCTTTCCTTTTTGCCCTTACTGTTACAACAATCCTCCATTTGAAGGAATTGAGAACTTATTCGGTGCAGGCAAAGCTGGTGGTGCTGTCCAGCCAGGCAAGGGAGCCGGCATGCCATGTTTTCTCTGCCCACACCCCACATGCCCGCATTCTATGATATCACAAGGAGTTTGTGCTTGCCCAGAGTGCGACGGCACACTAGTTCTCGATCCAGTCAGTGCTCCCAAGTGGAGACTTTATTGCAACATGTGCAACTGTCTCGTTTTCCTTCCTGAAGGTGCTCATAGGATCTCCACAACTCAGGATCATTGCCCAAATTGTGATTCAACTATCTTGGAGGTAGACTTCAATAAGAAAACCACACCTTTGAAGGACGGAGCCACCTTACACATTGGGTGCATTCTATGCGATGAACTGCTGCATTCGCTTGTGGAGATGAAGCACGGGAAGTCGTTCTATAGGCACAGAGGAAGGGGCAGGGGAAGAGGGCGACGAGGAAGAGGCAGGGGCAACAAGAAACAGCAAGATCCAAAAATGAGCTTCCGTGATTTCTGAATAAGTATTTTCTCTGTTCACATTGACTCTTACGATATTTCGACTGCAATGCAGACGTGAAATCAGGTGCATGAAGAATCGAAATGCCAGACTCTGCTATCGTAGTAGCTTACGCCTTACCGTACCGCCTCGTCTAGCGTGATCTGGTAACATGCATACTACTTACGACTCATCATATCCAGAATCTGGCTTCAGAGGACTCCATTTGTAGGATGCACTAACAGGAAAAATTGAATGAGTATGATCTGCATATTTTACTTTATATCACTAAAGAATTTCATTATGTTGTAAGTTGGAAGGACGTTCTGTTGTATTTTTGTTGTTGAGGTTTTCGTATTTTTAAATGCCAAGTTGGTTGTCAATTGATATAATATACCCACTTATATTTTGGTTTCATTACATTTTTCAACTCGAAAAATAGTAAAAGATTTGAGACAAATAGTTTTTCAATATACTCCATCGGTCCCACGTATTTTTACCCACTTTTCATTTTGGGGTGTCCCACGTATTTTTACCCATTCCATTTTTGGCAAAAATACATAATATTTTATTACCTACTTTTTACAATCCCAATAACTTTAATTACTTTTTTACACTTTATTCATCATTCCCAATAACTTTATTCACCTTTTCTTTTTAAATTACTAATTTATCCCTACTTTCTCTTACATTATATATTAAAAAAATAAAACGTCTTAATCTCCGTGCCCGTACAAACGGGTAAAAATACCCGGGACGGAGGGAGTATTATATTTTAAAAAAAATTGTTCTTACGGGTTACTTAACACATTTTAATTTATTTAATATTAAAAATTATATTATTCTCAGAAATTAATAAAATTGATAAAAACAAAAAAAAAAATCTTAAACTCCAGATATATAATATTTTTGAAGATTTGCCTTTTCAGCAGACTCGATGTTTTATAATAATAATCAGATAACATAGAATCAATGCACGTAAATTCAGATTTTATTGAGAATTCAACTCGATAATTTAATACTTCGTACTCCATAAAATATTTATTTAGAAGTAAATTAAAATAGATAACAGAATATGGAAAAATAACATCGCAAAATATGTACAAAGTAGAACATTGTATAAACAATAGAAACTCAATTTTTTTTTTATGAGAGAAAGAATTATACATCTCAAGTTACTAAGTCTATCAATCAGGAAAATCACGCTCAACCCAAATACATGGATTAAGTGATAAAAAAGAAAATTTAGCTAATAAATCTGTCACTTTGTTAGTAGTGTGACGAATATGAGAAATACTAAGGAAGTTAAGGTGTTCCATCAATAATCGCACTTCATCCATGGAAGTTTTCGTAATATCAAAATAAAATTATTGAGCCGTAACTATTTGTATAACCAATATAGAATTGGAGAATATATGAATGGACTCATAACTACAAACTACACAAAATTGGAATCCAAATTAAATAGTACTTAATTCTCCCGTCAACATATAAAGAGGCTTCTAAAACTAATAGGAATAGCTGCTCCTATAATTGAACCATTGTGCCATTGTGGTCTCAAATGACAAAGCCCACTCCATAACATTCCTTGTTTGGATTGAAGTCGGTATCAACATTAAGTGTAAGGTTTCCAATATTAGGCTTGACGCATTTTCTAATAGAAACTCAATTTTTGACAATATAACATTAACACGATGAGGTTGAAACACAGAGAATTAGACCACACTTGAACAAAAAGAATGGGGTCCAGTTTCAAAAGTGATGTCGTTAATGAAGTGTTTAGAAACAAATGTATAATTAATTACAAGTTTTAAATAATAAGTATGGAAAAGACTTGTGTACAACCTTCAACTGTTACAACCTCCTTCCTTCATCTTCAGTGTGTGTGTTTTCTTTTTTCTTTTTAATTACTGCCTACATTACTTTTTTTAGGGATATAATTATAATTTTATCCTTGTGGTTTAGGATATAATTATCCCCTAGGGTTTAGGGTATAATTATAATTTTACCCTTTTGGTTTAAGGTATAATTATCACCTAGGGTTTAGGGTATAATAGTAATTTAAATAAAATAAATTTAAAAATAAAATAAAAAACAACATTAATGAAGGAGCATAAATTAATTAAGAAGGGTGGGGATGTGGTACAACCGATTGCACCCTAATCCCTCTAAATAAGTATTGTAGATAATGGTAAATTGGTAATTAAGAAAGTTGGCCAAATATTTCCATTATGATTGCAAATAATCAGAGTAATCTAATCTGTACTGAAAATTCATTGCATAAATATAATTGCATTTGCCGCCTACTTTTTCAACAAAAACAGTCGCAGAAAAATGAGTATCCATGGCTACACCTTCTCTCTCCTCTCGATCGCACTACTCTTTCTCTCTCCAAAATCCACCATTGCTGTTCCATTCTCATGCGATCAATCCAACCCCTCAACCAACTCTCTCCCTTTCTGCAACACTCACCTTCCGATCGCCGCCAGAGTCAAGGACCTCATTCCCCGGCTAACGCTCGACGAGAAGGTGCAGCAGCTCGTCAACACCGCCGCCGCCATTCCCCGGCTCAACATCTCCGCCTACGAGTGGTGGTCGGAGGCGCTGCATGGAGTTTCACGGCACGGCAGAGGCGTCAGTTTCACCGGCAAAATCACCTCCGCCACCATGTTCCCTCAGATCATCCTCGCCGCCGCATCCTTCGATCCTCATCTCTGGTACCGCATCGCTCAGGTACGCATTAATATAGATTAATTGATACTCCTTTTGAGTAGATGTGAATGAATCAAATTATCGAACACTTGGTAGGCAATCGGAGAGGAGAGTCGAGCGGTGTTCAATGCTGGACAAGGAAAGGGGATGACGTATTGGGCGCCAAACATAAACATATTCAGAGATCCGAGATGGGGGAGAGGGCAGGAAACGCCTGGAGAAGATCCATTAATGGCGGGAAAGTACGCCGTGGCGTACGTTAGAGGAATTCAGGGCGACAGTTTTGAAGGAGGGAAAGTCAGCCATCTTCAATCTTCTGCTTGCTGCAAACACTTCACCGCTCATGATTTGGACAACTGGAACGGCATCACTCGTTACATATTCGACGCCAAAGTATAAATATCCATAAATCCATTCCAATTTCATGAATAGAATTCAAATTCCATTGATAGATAAGCAAATTAAGAAATTGCAGGTGAGCAAGCAAGATCTGGCGGAGACGTATCAGCCACCATTCAGGGCGTGTGTGGAAGAAGGCAAAGCGAGTGGTATCATGTGTGCTTACAATCGCGTCAATGGCGTTCCCACCTGTGCTGATCACAATCTGTTGACGGAAACTGCCCGCAAGCAATGGGGTTTTCGTGGGTAATTAAATTAATTACTCTATAATTAAACAACATTTCAATCAATTAATCTACCATGAACTGAATTGATTAATGTATGTTGATAAACCAAGGTACGTAGCATCGGATTGTGACGCAGTTGCAATAATATATGATCCGCAAGGCTACGCCAAAGATCCAGAAGATGCAATTGCAGATGTTCTTAAAGCTGGTATGTATGCATCATTCATTAATCTTCCATTTCCTTTTTTATTTTATTCTATTTATTTTTCATAAAGCTTCTTATAAATAAATAAATAATATTCCAAAATAAAAATAATAGTTCCATAAATATATTAATTATAAGTGCATGATTTAATAAACTACAAGAGACCACACCACATCTTCCCATATTCAAAGTGATTAAATTAATTTTGAATGAATATCAAATAATTAAAATTAACCCTAAATATTTTGAAATAATAATAATATGGTTAAAATTTTATATACCCAAATAGAATTAACAATTTTTTTTAATGACGAATATACTCTTAACTCTATTTGTGATTCAATTCAAAAGTATTAATCTGAGTTATAAATATTTATAATTAAATCATAATTTATACAAAGTTATCAAATTATTTTCAACCCAATCATAATTTTTTACAACCAAATCATAAATATATACATCATTTACTCCACATCATTTATTTCAACTGGGTTAACAATAAATTCATTTAATAATATTTCATTGCAAATTTGGAAAGCCTGATAATGATAGATCATAGATGTATACAGTTACAAACCCACGCTATCCTGAATCTATGTATTTGTCCCCACAGGCCACACAAAAGCGTGATTCCGTAGAAATGATTGCCAAGTTTGTTGATAAAACAACAATAACTTCAGCTTTTATCATTTTTGTTGCTCATTCCAAAACAAAAGAAATTAGATAACTCGTTCATGAAACAAATAAAATTTAAATTATGGTGTGAATTAGATGAAATATTAAAATTTTAAAATTAAAGTATATTACTAAATTATTATTATTATTATTATTTTAAATAAGATAGCTTTGAGAGCAAACGGCCGCATAATTGATAACTAAAAAATAAAAAATTGTGAAGTTCTTTCATGGGACTTCCCTACGAAGAGAGTGTTTTACTTGATATTTTATTCCTAGACTAATAGTCTACTATCATATGTAATGTGCATTAATTGATAATGAAAATATACATTTGTCATAAATAAATTGTAGAAACCATAATCTACATTAGCTTTTTTTTTTTCCAGTTTATTTTTTTTTATATTAATACTTTAAGCCATCATATATCCAAGAACATTGATATTCACTCAGAAAACAAAACAATTTTCCAGGCATGGATGTGAATTGTGGTAGCTTCTTATTAAAATACACCAAATCAGCAGTTGCAAAGAAGAAAGTATCACAAGTTGAAATAGACAGAGCCCTTGAGAACCTCTTCTCCATCAGAATGAGATTAGGACTTTTCAATGGAGATACAACAAAACTTCAGTATGGAAACATTGACCCTAGCCATGTCTGCAGCCAAAGCCACCTTGATCTAGCCCTTGAAGCAGCAAGATCCGGCATTGTCCTTCTCAAAAACGACGGCCGCCTCCTCCCGTTTTCGAAGGAAAAAACCAAATCACTAGCTGTGATAGGCCCCAATGGCAATAACTCAGATACATTTCTTGGCAACTATGAAGGTCCTCCTTGCAAGCATATCACAATTCTTCAAGCACTTGAAAAGTACAATGGCATCACCACAAAGTATCACCAGGGCTGTGACTCTGTCAACTGTACTTCAGCTTCAATAAATGAAGCACTGAACATTGCAAAAGAGGCAGATTATGTTGTTCTAGTCATGGGATTAGATCAAACATTGGAAAGGGAAAAACATGACAGGGTGGAATTGGGGCTGCCTGGAAATCAAGAAAATCTCATTACAAGTATAGCCAGAATTGCAAAACAACCTGTTGTGTTAGTTCTATTATGTGGAGGCCCTGTTGATGTTTCTTTCGCAAAAGAGGACTCGAAGATTGGAAGCATTTTGTGGGCTGGGTATCCAGGCGAAGCCGGAGGGGTAGCCATTGCAGAGACATTGTTTGGTGACCATAATCCAGGTGAGGTCTCCATGCTCATTTTCATTCCATTACCAACTTCTTAAAGACTGATCAACATATGAAAATTGAATATCATTTTGTTAATCCAACAGGGGGTAGATTACCAGTTACATGGTATCCAAAGGATTTCATCAAAGTACCCATGACCAATATGAGGATGAGGCCTGACCCATCAACCGGATATCCGGGGCGAACCTATAGATTTTACAATGGTCCAAAAGTTTTTGAATTTGGCTATGGCCTCAGCTACACCAACTATTCTTACAAGATCATTTCAATAAGCCATAACAAGCTCCTTTTTAACACTCCATCATACGAAAGTGCAGTTAGGAAATCCGGTTCGTCTCGCTTAGTATCAGTGTCCCAACTGGGAACAAAGTCTTGCAACAGATTAGGACTTCAGGTGAGGGTCACCAATCATGGAGCAATGGCGGGCAAGCACCCGGCATTGCTCTTTGTTAGAAGTGGGAAAGTTGGGAGTCTTAATCCAGTAAAACAGTTGGTTGGATTCAAGAGTGTGAGATTGAATCCAGGGGAAACAGAGGTAGTTCGATTTGTTGTTAATCCATGTGAGCATCTTAGCTATGCTGATGAAGACGGTTTAATGGTGATTGATGAGGGTACCCTGTATTTGCTTGTGGGGGATGAAGAGTACCCTATTGATGTAGTAATCTGATATTGAAATCCACCACTTAGCTAGATTCTGCCTACTTATGATCACTTTTTAACTTCTTTTTTTTTCTTAATGATATTTTAATTAACCTATGTGAAAGGGAAATTAAGGAACATAGATATAAAAATAGTGTGAATATAATAAAAGGATAATTAAAAAAATATATATAGAACTTTCATATAAAGTCCCAATCTTAGTTACCCTAGATCATCTATATAAACGCAAATCCAAGATCAACCATTTTTATCATAAAAACAAAATGCAAACTCACTTTTTTTTTTTAATTCTCTCTCTACAAATTATTTTAGAAATTCTAATCTTGATAAAGATATGAACTAAATTCAAGATTTATCAAATCAAACATACCCATGTGGTGTGTTCTTGCATGTATCTTAGTCGTCATTACCCAATAAGTGTTGGTTTCTCTGTGTTCTTTTCTGCTTGATTGCTACCCTTGGATGATGGATATATTTCCTAACTCAAAAAAAAAAAAGTCTAAATAGTCCAAAATTTTGATGTGTACACACAGGACAGTAGTGTATATTATCTTGGTGCCAACTGTTTTCCCAGCAGAAATATTCATGATTTGTTGTTTTCTTTTTAATACAATAATAATATTCCCTTTTCATTGTTCTTTCCACATGTATTAATCTTTAGTCCAAAATCCAAGTATTCTGTTGTAGTGATAATTTTGCAGAGTTCCACACGTGCTTACTACAGTTTCTCTCACATTTTATATTTATATTCCTCAAAATCAATGGTTCTCTCTCTCTCTCTCATCTCCACCACTTGTTTATTCATGATTAAACCTACACCCTATTGACCCTCCCTTTCTCCAACCTTTCCAACATCTTTGTAGACATCATAGCATCTCTTAACTTTAATTTGTTTAACTCCATATTCATCAGCATTAAGGTAAGGGCCAGCATTTGGGGAACTCTGAACTGGTTAGTCCTTCATTATGGTTATCTAAATGTGAGTGTGTGTGTGTGTGTTAATGGGGAATATCTGAGAATTGACCTTACCGAAGTGGATAATATTTGCACTTAATTACTCATATATTTCTGCATTATGCATTTCAATCTAAGTTCCATTTCAGTGGCATATATTATTGTAAAATATCTTTGTTGTTAGCAGAATTTCATAATTGCTCGCAATGAGCAGTGGATTGATGAAACCTAACCACCCACCAGATGGGTGTGATTCTTTATCTCCACAACTTCAACAGGAAAAGGTATCTTCACATTAGCATTTACATACACACATTCTATATCTCTCTCTTTCTTTCTCTGTTAAAATTTAGTGGAAATTGAAATGGAGATATTCGATGATTGCAGATTAATGAGGTGAGGCGATTAATCGGGCCACAGTCGGGTAAATTGGGGCTTTACTGTTCGGATTCATCCATTTCCAGATACTTGAGAGCCCGAAATTGGAATGTGAAGAAGGCTGTTAAAATGCTTAATTCATCCCTAAAATGGCGACTGGAATTCAAACCAGAAGAGATCCGTTGGGTAAATTCTATTTTGTATATATATTACAGTATTTAAGATTAATTGTCATTTACACTTGAATCTTCCAAACATTATTTATTAATTTTTAACTATTTTTGACTGGATAGTTCTTTTCCTTTGAGATACATCATGTTTTAGTTTCTCAGTAGTTCTGGAATTTGAATACAGGATGATGTAGCAGTGGAAGCAGAAACAGGAAAGGTTTACAGATCAAATTACAAAGATAAATATGGAAGGCCAGTTATTGTCATAAGACCCAGGTGCCAGGTTATGTCCTATACTCATCATTTAATCATTCATATGCAAAAGCTAAAATCTTGCTTCTAGATTGTAAACAGTAAATATTTAGGTATGGTTGTGATCATTATGCATACTATTATTATGGAAAGCAAAAGGATTAATGTGAGAAAATGAAAGATTGTGTGGTTGATTGTATGAATATGAAGATGCGTTTGGCTCATATCAAGTTAATGATACTCAATGGGCCTCTAAAGTTGTTGAATGTTAGATGATTACAAGCTACTACACGTGTGTGCTTCTTTACTTGCCCCCGTGATATTAATGCAATCTTCATCGCATACGCTGCTCGTTACACTTTAGAAGTTCTATTAATTCACATATGTTTTCGAATGAACGCATTCTTAAGTTTTATGATGTTGGATTCCAGGGGTTTTCGATATTTGAATCTATCCCAAAACAAACGTATTAGCGTCATTGATCAATCATCTTGTACTTTGCCCTGATTGTTGTTGGTTTGCAGAACTCCAAGTCAATAACAGGGCAAATGAAATACTTGGTTTATTGCATGGAGAACGCGATTATGGATCTCCCAGAGGGCCAAGAGAAGATGATCTGGTTGATTGATTTCCATGGTTTTAGTTTATCCAATATATCAATCAAGTTAACTCGGGAAACTGCTCATATCCTGCAAGAGCATTATCCAGAGAGACTTGGTGTTGCAATCCTCTACGATCCACCCAAGATCTTCGAACCTTTTTGGATGGTATGTTGCTCTTACTACTAGTTACTATCCCTATCGTCTCTCTTCGTATGCAGCTGGTTCTGTGTAGCTGAGAAGGCTCTTTCTGCTTCGTTTCAGGTAGCGAAACCCTTTTTGGAGCCTAAAACAGCCAACAAAGTTAAATTTACTTATTCAGACGACCCCAACTCGAACAAGATCATGCACGAATTGTTTGATATGGACGTGGTGGAGTCTGCATTCGGTGGAAAAGACAGTGCAGATTTCGACATAACAAAGTATGCAGAGAGGATGAAGGAGGATGATAAAAGAATCTCTACATTTTGGAAAGAGGAACCACTTCCTGCTTTAATAGCTTCTCCCACTTCTGGAAACATAAACTCTGACTTGGATTCGGAGAAATCGGAGGTCCAGCGAGCCAAATGCTCTTCTCCGGGTGAAGACGAAGAAGAAGAAGATGCTGGAATACTCATCAATGGATCTGTGCCTGTTAAAACTTCATGACTAGAGTAGCTTCACCTGATAATTCGATTGCTCTTAATTTATTAGTGCTCAATCTGATTACTTATGCTCTCACTCTTGGAAATTATAGAGGCAAATAATAATCCTTTTGTTCAACTGGCAATGTAGTAGCCATGAAATAAAGAACTTGAAGATGCATGTGAAATCCATGATCACAAAACTAATGGTGCTGTTTAAAGAATTCGAGTTCTCAAAAACCATTTATTTCGTAGAGCGTTCATCAAAATACACGAAAAAACTAGTTACACATGAGATAACACTACGTACGATAAATCTTGCACGAAGATCCTAACACTAGATAGTATAACATTTGAGGACACTCTTTCTTTAAGCCTCTATTACATTCAGATACAACAATGGATCAAAAAATAGTAAAATACATGAACTAGAACTGGAACCAGAAAAGCAAAAATGATAGGATGGTATTTTAGAAGATAGATCAGTTCATTATGCAGAGAGCTGAACTGCATTTTTGTGATTTCGTCAGGTTCTGTGACTTAATCTCGTACCTCTTCATCAAGATTGGAGCATCTCATCTAACTTCTGTCTATACTGAGCCAATGTCTGCATTCGAGGGCCGAAAAGAAAAAGGATCAATACTTGCATGATTGATACATTCATAAAAGTAATAAGAACATCAAATGAAATTGGAATACTCTTATGAGTTTCAATTTTATTTTTATCACTTTTTTTGATTGATTACACGATGCATCAGAATGGTTTCCATAGAGAAGGCTCTTGACAGTACAAAAGAGGATGGCAGAATATACTCCTTTGTCTATGGCAATGTTACCTGGCTTGATTTCATATGTAAATCAAAATGGTCCAACTAAAGCTAGCAAACAATTAAAACTGCTTGGGCCAAAATCAAGTCGAAGTGTGAAGTACCGACTATGCTTCCACATCACCCATCTTTGATTCTACCTTCTATTTTTTTTTTTTTAAATGCTATCTTTTCTTTGAGTTCTAAATGATATTTGTAAGTTTATAGTAGCGCCTTATTTAAATCTAAATCAATTTTGAAACTATTAGTAATTTTTAGATGCACGACCATTTAATTGAGCACATCTTGAAGATAATATATGTAAATAGTAAAAAGCAACAGCTACAGTCTGCCAAGACATCTTCTCCATCGAACATTCATGTCACATTTTTCTGTTATATTTGGCACTTAATAATTCATGGTAATGCAAGACATAGATACAAGAAGAATATCAATCATGGTATGGTATCGATCATTAATAGAATACATGGTTCTTTGTTATCCTTAATTTCTAAATTTATTATTCCAACTGAAACAGTATTTCAGAAAATCACCATTTCAATGATATCAAGAAGTTCAAAGCATTTTCATGATCACTTGATATTGTTAATGATGACACAGGAAAAGTTGCATACCTTAGTGAAA
The DNA here is from genome assembly GCA_023678885.1 of Pogostemon cablin. Classification (NCBI taxonomy): domain Eukaryota; kingdom Viridiplantae; phylum Streptophyta; class Magnoliopsida; order Lamiales; family Lamiaceae; genus Pogostemon; species Pogostemon cablin. The sequence goes on from CM042987.1 coordinate 3,928,831, forward strand.
GCATAAACACCTGCTTCAGATGGTGCCACTGGACTACCTCGGCGTATAAACCTTCCCTCTTTGTAAATGTAAAGCATTGGAATTCCAGTCGATAATTCCAAGCTAATGACCTGATAACAGAAACATGATGCTTTTATATTTAACAGGTATTAGAAAGTGAAATCAAGTACCAAAAAAATTGCTTAGGTTTTAGCCTCACCTCTTGAGAAGTCAGCTTGTCTAGATACATGATAATGGACCTCAGTGAGTTTCCATGGGCTGCAATCATTACATTCTTTCCAGATAGAAGCTGGGGCTCGATCTGTTTCACTAAATACATTTTATCATAGTCCATTGATAATTAGAAAGTAAATTAGGAAGTTAGGAGAAAGTTCTCACATGTTCTTCAAAGTAGGCAACAGCTCTCTCAGCACACATTTCCAAACTCTCACCATTTGGTGGAGGTATATCATAACTGCGTCGCCACTCATGAACTTTTTCTTTTCCGTATCTATCAGCTGTTTCTTGTTTATTAAGTCCTTGTAATTCTCCATACCTACAGAGAGCAGCTCACAGGTTACAAATCTTTTAACGAAACAAACACGGGAAGCACTACTGAAGATTGCCAAAGTCACTCGCATTCTTTCGTTCAGTTGCCAAGCTGTTATAACAGGAATGCACTGCTTTTTAGTTTCTTCGCTGAAAATTTGGCTCCATTGTCTGGCTTGTTCATTCTCATCGTGCAAAATAATTGGAACCTGCACAAAAAATTGTAAATTCTCAGACTTGTCAAAATATCTGCTTCAGTTGAAACATAGGGAGATGAAACCATAAGAACATCAGGCTCAGATGAAGGTGCCCCTTAATAAATAACTAAAAGTTAAGAAAATCCCCATCTGATGATAATGCAAGATCAGATGCTCCATCTTTTATTGAAGAAAATAATATGTTTAGCATCATTCACAAAAAATACCTTCTTGCGACGATGTTCAGTCATGGCAAGCATAGCAGTAATTTGGGCACGAATTAATGCGGAAGTATAGATCATGTCGACAGGTATGTTGCTGATTCTTTTGCCAGCTTCAATAGCCTCTTCTACGCCCTTCTTGGTGAGTGGTACATCAACACAACCTGTGAACAGATTCTTCTCATTCCACATAGACTCACCATGCCTAATCAGAACCAATGCGGCTTCATCTGGGGGAAAAAGTTCGATTATCAGAAAAAGTGCATTGAAAAAAAAAAGCAGTCAATACTCTATGATGATAAAAACAACCATTTAGCCATAAAAAGTAACTTTCAGGTTAATAATTTTTTTTCATTTTCCACACTAATTTAATCGCAGAGACATAGCATTACTTGATTTCTTTTTGGAGTCACTAGCAGTGCCGTTGGATGGGGATGAAACAGGGTCGTGGATGATTGTCTGCGAACTTGATGCTTGAATTACACATGAACTACTCTTTCTAGTGCAAGATGTTTCTCTTCTCAACAGAGCACTATCTATCTTGAAACCCTTTGAAATCAACTTAAATGAAGCAATTCCATTCTCGTGTTTAAAGCCAGAATCACTCAAGTAACCATCAGATTGTAGAGTCCCGATTCCTCGGTGAAATGCAGTAGCGGCCATTCTGAAGGAAGCCAAACATAATGAGGTCAACTTCACACGCTGAACTACATATATATGATGGATGATCAACAATTATCATTCAAGACAGTGAAACACATGTAACAGGCTCATTCTTCAATCTAAATTCTCCATACAGAGCATATGATTAGAAAATACTCACTACTAACATGATCTCACAAACTCAAAGCAGTTTAATACTTTACACAAATTAAGCAGCCAACAGATAACAGAAAGAAACCTCCCCTTTCATCTCTCTTTCCATAAGAACAAGGTAACTTTTCATTCTTTGGGACAGGGTCAATCGTACAAACAGCAAAGTCAACCGGAGAGAGGAATTCTTACATGCAAAATCAAAATCACTAATTTAAAAATCCTGACCCTAATGTGGTCAATGCAAATAGAAAGAAATACAGGTACAAATACACCAAACAACGCAATTCAAACTCATCACTAAATGAATCAAATCTAAGATTGCAATTTATAGACAACATAGCTCAACTACCAACGTTAGATCTACCCAGATATCTCTACTAACGATCATGCCCAAATCTAAATTTCTATAGAAAATATAATACCATGAGAGGGCATGTAATCGTCATAAACAACGAAAAATGAAGAGAACAAAAAAATGCCCAAATGAAACGAACCCAAGAAAATATGAAAATTACACGAATGAAGAGCGAAGAAGAGGAATCAAGAGGATAAAACCGATGCAAAGGAGAGAGAAAGAGATCTTACATTTCTACAATGGTTGAGAAAAAAGAAAACGCACCAAATAAATCAAGAATCGTTCGATGAAACCGATGCCAGAGTTTATTTCAAGGAAAGGTGACGGTGAAAAAGTGGCGGTGGCATTAACTTTTGGGTTACGACTTACAATATGGGCATGCAATTTCTCCTCAGAATCGACTGAAAAATCAAGAAAAGGTGGGGATGGTGATTGGAAGAATGGAAGACGGTTGTTTTTTGTGCAAATGCTGTTGTGAGTTGTACTTTGGCGTACAAATATGGGGAGGGATTGGAGGGCTAAAGGGCAAGAAAAGGCGAGAAAAATGGCCCCTTTATGCAGGTGTTGGCGATTTGGAGGTGTAAACGGACAACAGAATGGCGTGTGGCGACGCTGACTGCCTTTATTTATCAGCCACCCTGCGCAGTTCAGAGAGAGAGTTGGGTTGGTAGGTGGGTGGGTAGCGCTAAACTTTTTTTTTTTTTTTTAAGTATATTTTTTAGTGGTTTATTATTATGTATGCAATTAACTATTTAATTGTTTATTATTTTATTTTTTAAAATAAAGAGAAAAAATAAGCAACTTGACACTCACACACGCGTGTTCAAATTAATTTAAATATATTTAAGATATATAAATTAATATAATTTTTATAAAATGTTAAAAAGTAATACTTCATCCCACAATAAACTTCACATTTTCCATTTTCTTCTGTCCCATAATAATTTGCACTACCCAAAAAATGAAATATTACATTAATTCTTAACCTCAAAAGATCATCTTAATTACAAATTTACTACTCTTACCAACACAAATAACATACTTTATAATTTATTTATTATATAAAAAGTCTATATTACCCTCCAAAAGTCAATAAAATTGGTAAAAAATTAATTTTTCTTAAATTCCGTATCTACAGTAACGGTGCAAGTTATTGTGGGACGGAGGAAATATTAAATAATATAAACAAGATATAAATTTTTTTGATAATGTTAAGTATTTTTTCAATCACTTATCCTAATATTATTATCTTTAGTATACTAAAGAAGAATCCAAATTTGCTTAAGTGGCAGCATAATGTTAATTGAAGGGTGAGGTGGAATATTATCAGATTTTTGAATTAGTTTTAGTTACTTTATTTATAAAAAGTGGTGGCCTTTTCAAAATTTGAAAGTATTTTAGGGACTTGGTTGCAAATTATATGAAATTAAAGAAATAAATATCACGCAAACCCATTTCAGCCTGACTCCGCCGAGAAAAGAATAAGTTCCTCCACGTGATTCAACCCACAAAATCTGGTGATGGCAAGAGAATAATTCCAATTTGCTCTCTTTCTCTCTCTCTCCGCCCTAATCTGTGTTCTCGGTGACGAAGAGAGCCCTAATCTCTTGGTTGTCGGCGAAGAAGAGATCAGTTTATACGAAGGAAATATATATATATATATATATATATATATATATATATATATATATATATATATATATATATATAAAGATAAAGTTAATAACCTAACCAAGAAAGTTGTTCAATTACAAAATTAATTATTTGCCTAACAAATTTATGCTACATTAGTCTCTGCAAATATGGGTGACACAAACAAAGGCCACCTACCCTTCCAATTGGGTTGGGGTTTGGTCTTGATTTAATTACACAATTCATCTAATTTGGTAGTTCCATGCATATATAACAACCTTTATCACTATATAATAAACTGTTGTTAATATTCAAATCTGTCTTGAAATTTTTCTAAAATAAACATTAAATAAAAGTATGTCTCAGTTATAAAGCATGATCCTCTTTTACACATATTGATTTTTTTTTTAAAAAAAAGCAAATTATACAATTGAAATCTTAATTGTGTCCTAATTTAATAAAGGAAACACATATATAAAAAGTAATAATATTTTATTAAAAAGTAATACTTGAATAAAATAAAAATAAGTGCAGTAAATTATTTATTTATTACCAAAATATCCCTAAAAGTAATATCTTTTTTAATTTACGTGAAAAAAATGTGAAAGTTTTTTTTGATAGAGGGATACGAGAGAAATGTATTGATTATAAAAATATACTCTTTCCGTCCCAACTTCAACTTCGGATTTTCCGTTTTGATTCCTCCCAATTGCAACTTCACATTTTCATAAAATGAAAAGGTACATAACTAATATCCTTCTAACATACTTTAATTTCAAAATTGTCATCATATTTTTAACACACATAACATACTTTATTATTTATTTATTAACAAAAAATACCAAACTACCCCTAAAAGTTACTCAAAAAGTAACTTTTCTTAATTTGCGTGTGTACAGTAAATATAAAGATGGAAATGAGACGGAGGAAGTATATAATAACACGCATGAGTAGCTCAATTGGCCAACAAGGGTAACAACTTGCCCAAAAATCAAGGATCGTTTATCAATACCGCAATGTGGGAGCAACCTCTTATAATGAGGGGCTCCTTATGTGCAATGGGTAATGGTTTAACCCACGTTGATTAGTTGTGTCACCATAATTTACCCTTCCACCACTTTGTCGGGCTGGAATGTACTGCTCCCAAAATAATGAAAATTCTTTATATGTACTAAGTACTGATCTAACTTCTATTAATTAGTTAAGTCATCATAATTTATGCATGCACCGATCTTTGGATGTGTGAGCCCTTAGGGTGTATGGGCATTTCAACCGTTACCCCCAAAACAATGTATAATAAACACTCCCTCCGTTCTGGGTAAAGGGTTATTTTTGCTTTTTTGCACGTGGATTAAGGAGTATTATTATTTAATGTGCAGTGGGAGTGTAGTTCTCATATTTTAATTGTATTAGCGAGTGTGTATGGGCCTCATGTGTGTAAAAAAAGAAAGAGGACTCTTTGGGTGAGACGTTCAAAATGGCAAAAAGAGACTCTTTAGGTGGGACGAAGGGAGTATGTTGCATCACTAAATAATTTACAAAATTATTTCATGAAATAGAAACCCATATGTATAATAATTGGGTAATAGGGACGGAGGGAGTAACTCTCTTGAAATCACTTTGTATTCTATTTGAGTACAATTACTTTCATCAAATAACCACTTAAAGAATACATGGAAATTTTATTTTATTCATTCAAATATATATATCCATGTTGATGTCCATTCAAGACTCCAAAAGTAATTGTTCATATTTCTTCGAGTCTCATAACCCCACCAAGTTGATATATCCATTGTTAATCATCCATTCAAGACTCCAATAGTTGTACACATTTTTAAGAGTATAATAAGCCCATCCAAACGTAGGCTTTCCATACACTCAGAGTTGTGCCTCTGCAAATCTCATGTAGTCTTCCCTCGTCCCATTTTTAACTTGCCACTCCGCCACCCATTCCCCTACAGTATATCAGACAACGTAAGATGGTCTCACAGTAAAACTTAAAAGAATAAGCGAGTGCTAATTACCAACGAAAACAAGAGGGCCATTGAAGGTTGTGATCTCATTCAATTCATCGGACACAGTTATAGATATAATCTGTCACGCCCCACTTTTTCACCACCAATAATAGACAATAATAAATATTCCTTTTTCTTCACTTTTATACAATACAACAGTTCATTACACCGGCCCGGCTAATAGGTCGTCATCCATGTATACAACTCTCAGGATCTGACGGTACCCAACCACGCTTCCGCTGCGCAACTCACCTACAATGCATAAACTAATGAGACAAAAATCTCAGTAAGTAGAAATCATGCATGATAATGCATGAAAATGCATTTATTTTCTAATCTTTCTAGTTTTTCTCTTTTATTTTAAAAATTGTTCACGTTGCGGGATCCCCACGACACACTTATGATATGCAACCCAAATGAGCTCAATGGGGACGATTTTTCCGAACCCCGAATATAGTGCCGAGAACGATTTTTCCGAACTCTGAAAAAGTGGTGGGGATGATTTTTTCGAACCCCTAATAAAAATATCGAGAATGATTTTTCCGAACCCTGACAGAGATGCATATATAGTGGCCGCACACACCATTAGTATCTTATTAATTTTTAGGGAAAACACTTTTCATGATTATGCATGGTATGCAACCAGTGCATTTAAATATACATCATAAATACCAATGATGTGTTGGCCCAGTGGTTGAGGGGTCAACATTGAGGTGCCCCTGATTGAAAGGTCAGGGGTTCAAGCCCCTCGGAGCGCAATGGTGGAACAATTAATATTGAGGACTACAAGCGGCAGTGTGGGAGGCTGAAACTCGGTGGGAACCTGCGGCTCGGTGGGAACCTGCGGCTGAGCTAGGGGGAGGGTCTGCATGGAGCAATCACCAGCATGGAGCAATCACTTGGGGATCAACTCCTTGTGCGCAGTAGTTAAAGATATTAGGAACCTGTGATCCATTGTGTGGTTATCGCGATTTACCTGGAGGCAGTTCTGAGGGGCCGGGACTGTTTCCTCGAGGACTAGTCGGGTGTAAGCCCGGAACCTCGATATTAAAAAAAAAAAATACATCATAAATCATTTATGACATCAATATCAACATTTAATCATAAATAAAATAACAACTTAATTTAATTCACACAAATCCACTTCACCTTGGATCACACGGATCTCTTATAATAACAACTCCATCTTGGATCACACAGATCCTTATAATACAATAATATTATTTCAAATTACATAACTCCACAACTTGTATAATCAATTAATCCCAAATAATTCATAACATAATTAAACTAATCACAAATAATTCACAACATAATTATCACAAATAATTTACACACAACATATTTATGCATTGTAGTTGGACTTCTACTTACCTCAACTCCGACAATTATAGACCCATGAAGATCCGTAACTAATTCCTTCCTTCCCGTTCCTACACACTTTTTCCCTAAATTTTTCTCGTTCTCACTGAAATGAATATGGGTGTGAGGCAATCACCTCCTCAACACCCCCATATATATAAACGAAAGGAGTTGGGGTAAGTGGAAATCCACCTTGCCCAATTAAATATATATATATATATATATTTTAATAAAAAAATCAAGGATGCAAAGCCCCTTACGTAATATCAATGTTGGCAATGACTTTGAAATTAATCATGCATCAACCGTCCCCATCTCCTTTTCTTTTCTTTTTTAATTAAGCTTGCAAATACGTGTACCATTCAAAATCAATTCATAATTGCCCATCAATCATCAAAGTAGGCAGCAACTTTTGACTTTCAAATTTATATATATATATATATATATATATATATATATTATAATAATTCAAATTAATACACGTGAATATTTATGCACACATATATTCACATATTGTCACCATTATTATCACGGATGTCTCAAATAAAATATAAATAAAATATAGAAATAATTACCACATAATTATAAAAATACGTAAATACAAATTATAAAATAAAGAATTTTCCGAGTATTACAATTTCCCCACCTTATAAGAATTTCGTCCTCGAAATTTAATCCCACTCTACTTCAATATTTTATAATCATCACATATGAAATAAATGAGACCATAATTATGTTAATACAAAATCACATATTTAACATATCATAGAACTTACTGGTCTGGTGGTGTACCAAAGATACCGAGATTGTATACATGGACAGTCTACAGGACCATGACCGTGCTCTGATACCATTCTGTCACGCCCCCCTTTTTCACCACCAATAATAGACAATAATAAATATTCCTTTTCCTTCACTTTTATACAATACAACAGTTCATTACACCGGCCCGGCCAACAGGTCGTCATCCATGTATACAACTCTCAGGATCTGACGATACCCAACCACGCTTCCGCTGCGCAACTCACCTATAATGCATAAACTAATGAGACAAAAATCTCAATAAGTAGAAATCATGCATGATAATGCATGAAAATGCATTTATTTTCTAATCTTTCTAGTTTGTCTCTTTTATTTTAAAAACTGTTCACGTTGCGGGATCCCCACGACACACTTATGATATGCACCCCAAATGAGCTCAATGGGGACGATTTTTCCGAACCCCGAATATAGTGCCGAGAACGATTTTTTTGAACTCTGAAAAAGTGGTGGGGACGATTTTTCCGAACCCCTAATAAAAATGTCGGGAATGATTTTTCCGAACCCTGACAGAGATGCATATATAGTGGCCGCACACACCATTAGTATCTTATTAATTTTTAGGGAAAATACTTTTCATGATTATGCATGGTATGCAACCAGTGCAATTAAATATACATCATAAATCATTTATGACATCAATATCAACATTTAATCATAAATAAAATAACAACTTAATTTAATTCACACAAATCCACTTCACCTTGGATCACACGGATATCTTATAATAACAACTCCATCTTGGATCACACAGATCCTTATAATACAATAATATTATTTCAAATTACATAACTCCACAACTTGTATAATCAATTAATCCCAAATAATTCATAACATAATTAAACTAATCACAAATAATTCACAACATAATTATCACATATTAATCACAAATAATTTACACACAACATATTTATGCATTGTAGTTGGACTTCTACTTACCTCAACTCTGACAATTATAGACCCATGAAAATCCGTAACTAATTCCTTCCTTCCCGTTCCTACACATTTTTTCCCTAAATTTTTCTCGTTCTCACTGAAATGAATATGGGTGTGAGGCAATCACCTCCTCAACACCCCCATATATATAAACGAAAGGAGTTGGGGTAAGTGGAAATCCACCTTGCCCAATTAAATATATATATATATATATATATTTTTTTTAATAAAAAAATCAAGGATGCAAAGCCCCTTACGTAATATCAATGTTGGCAATGACTTTGAAATTAATCATGCATCAACCGTCCCCATCTCCTTTTCCTTTTTTTTTAATTAAGCTTGCAAATACGTGTACCATTCAAAATCAATTCATAATTGCCCATCAATCATCAAAGTAGGCAGCAACTTTTGACTTTCAAATTTTTTTTATATATATATTATTATATTATTATTATAATAATTCAAATTAATACACGTGAATATTTATGCACACATATATTCACATATTGTCACCGTTATTATCACGGTTGTCTCAAATAAAATATAAATAAAATATAAAAATTATTACCACATAATTATAAAAATGCGTAAAATACAAATTATAAAATAAAAAATTTTCCGGGTATTACATAATCGATGTTCTGTTGGGCACTGAAGCTGTCAAACATAGTATAGAAGAGATTGTAATGATGATAATTGATGTGCTGTCGCCGGTATCCAAAAATAAGATTTGTAATTTTTTCTAACAAACCCACTAGAATGTAGTAGGGTAAGTAAGGGTCGAACCCACAGGGAGTAATTGAATTTCAATTGAATTAATTGTGTTTTTAAAAGTAACCGGATGGGGGATTGAATTGAGTCTAACAACTAATAGACATGAAAACATAAATAATTAAAAGTGCAAAAATAATAAAATAGGATAAACAAATAAAATAACAAACCTAGTCTAAGAATTTGATCCCCTCCCGTATCCTAATTCATATGTATGAAATTCCTAAAACACTAATAAGTTAATAAACTCAAGCCCCTAAGCTAACAGTACGACCAATTAACTCGAAATATCCTTAAGTTTAATAACCTAGGGTATGACCTCTAGATTAAACTATTCCCGAGTGACTCTATGGATTCGAACTCGACAATGCATTAGGGTTTAGATATTAGGACTACTAGGCTATGAAAATTGGGGTAGCGAATCATACAACCTAGATTTCGTGATTTCAAGAGGTACTCCCTCATTTTGCTACTTGATTCACTTATTATAATAATTACGGATTATAATATGTAAAATAGCAATTGAATAATCAATCACCTATTAGAGAGGTAGTCTAAACGAGCAATTGAAATATCATAATTCACATCAAAGCCAATCACAAAATAAATTCATAAAACAAGTTGATAATATTATTCCTAATCAAACATGTAATTATTCTACGGAGGTTCACAATCCTCGGACTAGTAACGAATTACATAATAGAAATTAAATAAAAATAAAGAACAAAATAACCGATATTGTTCTTGATGGTGGAGCTCTTCCCCAATCTGTCTCGTCCTTCCCAACGTGGTGAGATCCCGGATCGTGATGTTATAATCCCAAAATCATAAATTAAATCCTCTAATTAAATTCCTTGATCACCTTCTCTTTTTTAGTTGTCCAAGTTCATTGTATATTTTCTCCCTTTGGTAAGTTTCCTTTTTCTCTTCAAATCAAATCTCTTCTTATTATTACTTGGTCAACTCTTTATTTCCAGCAGTAATAATAATTGTAGCAGTGTGACTGTACAATTTCTCTCAATTTTGACCTGTTTAGACAAGAATTAAAATAATTAAAATATAATGTGTGAAATAGAAATAAGCCATAATTAATATAAAATAATCACAACTCACATAAAAATATATATGAATTCATCTAAAATAATATGGTAAAATTACAACTTATCAATAATCAATGGCTACTTTGTTGAATCCATTTGTGAGATTAAATAGCTCTCTTGGTTCATGAGGTCCTAATCTGCTTGGTAGGATAACAAATGTCGTTGATGAATACTTGCGTACGACATCATAACCAGCTCGATAATACTTCAATAGGGCATCTAGGGACACCTCGGGCGAGAGAGGCTCGTTTAATACTTCCACCGCGAATAGACTCGGGCTCTTAGCATACCTATACATGTTTTTTAAACATACATCTAAATCAATTTGAAGAATATAAACATGAAAAGACTATAAAACAATAAACAAATAAAAATCAAAGCATCAAATGAAGAAGGACTAGAGCAAATGTTCACTCGATGCACAGAAAAATTTGCCTTTTACATTATGTATATATATTCATCAATCGTGCACTATATAGGAATATAAAATGTTAACTATTTGGAGTGACATTTTTTACCGCGCAGTTAAAAAGTAAATGACGTCAACAGTTTGTTGGATGTTGGCATCAGTTTGACCCCATTCTTGGGAACCATCTTTAGAGGCACTGTGCTCCCAAACATTTTGAGATCCAGGTGCAGCATGTAGGTCAACTCTAATTCTAATTCCATATTTTCTGCACAAAATTAGGGCATATTCTATTTTAAAAATATGATAATTTTGAAAATTTTATATTTCATTTCGTATTTCATAGCAAGAAGAAAAAAAAATGAAAAAACGATCTTACTCGGCCCAAGAGAAGGCATTGTCTAGGGCATCCAAGGATCCAGCAACATAAGGCTTTGGTGGATTAGGATCACTAGCAATCCACCACCCAACTGGAATTCCCACTGCATTCAATCCATTGTTCTTAATGAATTTGAAGTCATCTTCAACTATGTATGTACTCCAATGCATGAGTTGATTACAATAAATTGAGTTAATCAATGCACATTTATATCTTAAAAGTGGAACTTTTAAATAAGAATAAAGAGATGATTTAATATATAATATACCTTCATAACTTGTGGAGCCATGAGAGGGCCATATAAAGATAATTGGAAGTATATGTTTTATTGATAAAGGAATGTACATTTATACAGTAATCAAAGAATGATAAGCTAAACTAATTTCAATTTGGGACAAATATATGAACATATTTACAATACTCCTAATACACCCCCTCAAGATGGCGGCTGGTTGACAACGCCAATCTTGTCCATAAGAGAAGAAAGGTGATTGTTGGATAGAGGCTTTGTCAGAGCATCTGCTAGCTGATCTGAAGAAGACACATGAGCTACACGAAGTTGAGATTCTTTTACTAAATCTCGTACAAATGATAATCTACGGCAATGTGCTTCATGCGAGAATGAAAGTCTGGATTGGCACATAGATAGGTGGCCCCAATATTATCACTATAAATAAAAGGTGCGGAAGATATTGGAATAGAAAGCTCAAAAAAGAGAGATTTGGTCCATTGGATTTCGGCGGCTGCAGCAGCAATGGCCCGGTATTCAGCTTCAGTAGACGAGCGAGCAATTGTACAATGTTTACAAGAACTCCATGACATGGGGTTTACTCCAAGAAAAACCACATATGCTCCCGTAGATGTGCGATCATCACAATCGCCTGCCCAGTTAGCATCAGTGAAATAATCAATTGATAAAGGAGAATCACGATGGAGATGAATTCCAAAGTGTCGAGTCTCATTCAAGTACCGAAGAAGACGCTTAACGGCACCCCAATGAGTAATGGAAGGAGCATGCATGAACTGAGATAGTTTGTTAATTGTAAATGCAATGTCAGGACGCGTAAGACAAAGATATTGGAGACTTCCAAGAGCCTGACGATAGGTGCCAGCATCAGATGTGCCATTTCCATCATGTAAAGAGAGTGACGTTCCTGTTGCCAATGGAGTTTGCACGAGTTTGGAGTTTAACATATTATACTTAGCAAGAAGATCAGTGACATACTTCCTTTGGGATAAGTAGCAAGTAGAGGATGTTCGAAGCACTTCAACACCAAGGAAGTAAGAGAGGGAGCCAAGATCCTTAACCGAGAACTTTGAGGCTAATTCAGAGATAACATGAGCAAGAAATGTATCATCACTTCCCGTAAGAATTAGATCATCAACATAGACTAGAAAGTATGCCAAAATATTTTCACGATGGTAGACAAAAAGTGACTCATCTGACTTTGCGCAAATAAACCCAATTGATATAAAAAAATCACGAAGAGTAGTGTACCAAGTGCGAGGTGTCTGCTTCAAGCCATAAATAGATTTGTGTAACTTGCAGACAAATGAGGGATGTGTTTGGTCAGAGAATCCTGGAGGTTGTGCCATAAATACCATTTCTGAAAGAGATCCATGAAGGAAGCCATTGTTAACGTCAAATTGATGTAAAGGCCAGTCTCTAGAGATGGCTATACTTAGAACAATACGGATAGTGGAAGGCTTCACAACAGGGCTGTATGTTTCAACAAAATCAATGCCAGGGCGTTGATGAAGAGCCATCAGGTTTCCGTTTAATGCGAAACACCCACTTGCAAGCCACCACATTCTGAGAATTTGAAGGCGGCACAAGATCCCAAGTTTCGTTTTGAAGTAAGGCAGTGAATTCTGAAGACATAGCCTCACGCCAACGAGAATCAGAGAGTGCCTGTGAAACAGATATGGGCTCAACATCAGAAGAAACTGAAGATAAAAGATAATACCTCAGATTTGGTTTTGTGATGTTGTTCTGAGGCCGAGTGACCATTCGATTATGAGGTAGCGGCGGTGGTGGCGATGGCGAAGAAGCATGGACAGGGGACGAAGGCGTAGGCATGGGTTCGACTGATGGATGCACAATTGATGGTGAAGTATATTGGATTGGCGGTGGAGTTGGGATAGAATATATGGAAGAGGGAGTGGTGGAGGGTAATTTTTGTGGTGTGGTGGAAAAAGGAAAGACAGTTTTGACAAACTCAACATGGCGGGTTGTGTATATTTTTTGGTAGAGATATCAAGACACAAATAGGAACTTTGAGTGATAGAGTAACCAACAAATATACATGAAGATGAACGTCGGTCAAGTTTGTGAGAGCTATAGGGGCGAAGCCATGGAAAATATTGACTCCCAAATACTTAAAGTTTTAGAAAATTTGGAGGACGGCTGAAAAGTTTCTCATATGAAGAGACCATAGAAAGATCAACTTTTGGAAGACGGTTAATTAGATATGTAGCTATAGTAATGGCGTAAGGCCAGTAAGAAAGGGGCATTGAAGCATGATGGAGTAGAGCTAAGCCGGTGTCGACAATATGGCGATGACGGCGCTCTGAAACACCATTGTGTTCGAGCGTGTGAGGAGGTATGGTAAGATGAGTAATACCATTGCTGGTAAGAAAAGGACGAAGTGCCAAGTATTCACCCCCATTATCAGTGTAAATAGTAGATATTTTGTTTTAAAGAAATTCTCTACCAAAGCTTTGAAGGCAGTAAATGTGGGAAGGACATCAGATTCTCTTAAGAGGATAAAGCCAAATGTATTTAGTGAAGTGATCAATGAAGATAACATAATATTTGTACCCATCAAACGATAAAATAGGAGAAGTCCATACATCAGAATAAAGTAATTCCAACGATTTATTTGATGTTAAAGATGACTCAATGAAAGAAAGTTTATGACTTTTAACAGATTTGCAAGAATCACAACTAAAGTCTATAAAGTTTTTTGAGAAGGTAAATTATGTAATGATAGAGTACTATCTAAAATCTTGGCAGATGGATGACCAAGACGAGCATGCCAGATTGACTGAGGTTGTTTGACTGCACTATGGGCTGATGGAGAGAGAGTAGGGATAGTCGGCCATAGGTAAAGCCCATTAATGCGAGTACCCCGTAGGAGCATATCCCCTGTCAGCGAACTCTTCACCTGAAAAGAAGAATCAGAGAATGTCACCGTAATGTTATTATCACGATACAGTTGTGAAACATAAATTAAGTTCTTGGACAAGTTGGGCACATGTAGGACAGAACATAATTTAAGAGATGTAATGTTCAAAAATTGAAGCATGCCAATATGAGTAATTGTCAAACCATTACCATCACCAATCACTACATTATATGTACCCTTATAAGGATGATGGAGTGATAAATTAGCAAGATCTGTAGTCATATGGTGCGAGGCACCGGAATCAAGGATCCAATCAGATGTTGAAGGAACAGAGGCAGCGGTGTGAGCAGACGGCGATGAGTAGGCTGGTCCCGATATAGGGCGATAAGATTGGGAAGTAGCCGTGGCATGAGAGTATAAGTTTGGGCAAAGCCGAGCAGAGTGTCCTGGAGTACGACACAACTGACATTTTCCGAGATATGGACGAGCTCCAGTTGGGGCAACAGGCTGTGAAGTTGGTGGATTGATTGTGTGATGAGGTGGGCGAGATGGAGACTAGGAAGAGGCCACATTCCGAGATTGTTTCCAACGATTGTTAGTTATAGAGGAGCGGTTATTGAATGCAGGAAATGCCGTGGCCGGTAGCGATGGAGTAGTAGATGTTCGAGCCACTATTTGGGCCTTTGCACTCAATAGTTTATCATACAACTCAAAAAAGTAAATTGGGTTATCACGAGCATGGATAGCATTGGTCAATTCCTTGAAAGAATCATCAAGACCATTCAAGATTTTTAGTGCCAGATCTTCTAGATCAGTTGGTACACCAAGTAAAGCCAATTCATCAACCCATTTTCTAATTTCAAGCATGAACTCAGTAACCGAACGAGTTCCTTTAGATGGACTATGAAGATATTGTTTAAGTGTAAGAATTCGACCACGAGTAGGCTTACCATAGGTTACTGCAAGGATGTCCCAAGCATCACGTGAAGTTTTGAATGCCGCGATGAAGGGAATTAGTGATGGCTCAATTGAACCAATTATGGCGCTGAGGATGAGATGATCCTGTCTAACCCAATAGGCACGAAGAGGATCTGGAGCAGTAGAATTATCTAATGGGGATGTCTTTGAAGGACATGGGTAAGAACCATCCAAGAAGCCAAACAAATCAAAACCAACGAGGAGTGTTCTAATTTGGAAGCACCAAACTGTGTAGTTGGAGGAGTTTAATTTCAGCGGACATTGGGCATTGATGTTGAAAGCAACTAATGGTGGAACATCACTTGTTGAAGTGGATCCAGAAACTGTTGTTGTAGAGTTGGTGTTGGAGATGTTAGACATGGCAAGAGAATAGAAATTGAAGAGGTGCAAGATATGGTCAATCAAATCTGTGAGGATTTTGATTGAGAATATGATCAATCAAGTGGTAAGGATTTTTGATTGATATGGAGATCGTGAGGATAAAAAAAAAAAAAGGTCGTAAGCCTTGATGTGCTCTGGTTACCATATAAAGATAATTGGAAGTATATGTTTTATTGATAAAGGAATGTACATTTATACAGTAATCAAAGAATGATAAGTTAAACTAATTTCAATGTGGGACAAATATATGAACATATTTACAATACTCCTAATATTGGTAAGTTGATATTCACCCTGCATTGTTCTTATAATTTTCAACAAGAAAACAGAGGGATTGTCATCTCCCCACCCACCATGGCCCTCATAATCTGCTGTAACTAAATCCTCTGTTTTCGCCTACAAATAACCAACTCATTAATAGAAA
The DNA here is from genome assembly GCA_023678885.1 of Pogostemon cablin. NCBI lineage: Eukaryota > Viridiplantae > Streptophyta > Magnoliopsida > Lamiales > Lamiaceae > Pogostemon > Pogostemon cablin. The sequence continues at coordinate 3,945,279 of CM042987.1, forward strand.
AAAAAATTCTCTCCTTCCCAACTAATTAATCTTCACGGTTACTGTTAATATGATGTTTATTGTGGTATAGACGAAAACAGAAAATATGAAATTTAACTTGACATAGAGAGTAAAATAATGAATTACCTGGAGGAATAAACCATTAGGAGCTCTAAGCCTTACACGATTCAAGTCATTGGAATTTCTCATAATCTCAAAAGTTTCCGTTACACCAGGTGCACCAACAACAGTTACTACATCACCATTATTTAACCCCACAAATTTTTTGTTGAATACTCTAAAGTTAGAAATTCGTCTCGTTAATCCTGCATAACTACGTCAAACAATATCAATAATCATTTAACTTTCCAAAACGAAGAAAATCAACTACTGTCGACGCGACGAGTAATATCATATACTCGTCGTGTCAACAGTATCTTTAATTAATGAATGACGAACGATGCATACAAAGAAGGATGCAACATTTCTATTTGCGATTATAGTGCTTCCACCTCCATTTTGGGCACTTAAATACTTTCCTGTTGTTACAGATTTCAACTGCAAACTAGTGCCATCCTAATAACACAATTAAAATTCAATTAATTATTACTTATATGAAAATTTTCGAGAAATAAATAAACAAACAAACGAACCAAGAAATATTTTTTAGGGATGGCATAAAAAATAAACATTAACAAGCCAGCTACCAAGATTAACTGCTCTAACCGGTGGAACGACGCCGTTCTCTGAAACTGACCTCCCATTGGATAAATAAAGCATGCAAAAACTGGTAATCCAGAAAATGGCTAACTTCTTCATAATTAATATTGTTGCTAAGTTGAATTTGCATTTTAGAAGAATCAATTGACTGTATCAAATATATAGATAGTTTATTCCAATATAGGTGTTCAATTACATCAAAGTCTAACTATAGCCTAGAGAAATAAAAGTTTGATTTATTTTGTAGATTTACTGTGGTATTAACTTTTTAGAAAAATACATGGACTTGTGTGAGACCGTCTCTCGGAATGCTTTTGTAAGATGGATAAAAAATGACAATTTTTATAACGAAGAAGAGTGATATTTAATTAATAAAACGGTATATTTACTTTCAAGGCCTAATCTATCTAAACAAGGCCTATCTATCTTTCTTCGCTACTAAGGACTAATTTCCATCCAAGATTGTACTCTCTCTACAAGGGCTAATATATACAAGAGCTCTCTCTTTCTTTCTTTTCTACAACGGCTAACATCCATCTAAACGAGGGCTATAATATATGGGACAAATAATATCTATCTAAGACTTAACTATTAAACGAAGGACGTACGAATATGCATCTATAACTTTACACTCTCTTTCTTTATTGCTACTTCATGGGCTAATATCAATATAAGGGAGTGTTTTGTATGTTTAATGGAATGAGAATGAAAGTGTTGAGGAATGAGAAATGAGGGGTGTTTGGTATTTCATTTGGAATGGGAATAAGAATGGGAATGAAAACATTAAGGAATGGGAATGGGTATGGATATTATAAGTATAGTGTTTGGTTGAAATCTGGAATTACTATAATAGTCATTCATTTTGTTTGGATTGTTTCAAAAATCTTTGGGAATGGAATCAATATGATGTTTTTTTGTTTTTTTTAAAATATTTTTTGAATAAAAAATTAATTTTTTTTTAAAAATAATATTTAAATTAGGAAAAATAAAAATAATTTTAAAAGAAAAAACAAAAAAAAAGAATAAAGACAGGAAATACGTGGGTATGAAAGTGATTCCCCCCAAAATCTTGAGGAATGGGGATTCTCAATCTTTTGGATATCAAATTACTGTGCATGAAAATCAAAGTATCCAAACAATAACTTGAAACCCATTTTCATTCCTTTGTTTAAAAGTAGTTAATCAAACACCACCTGAGTGTAATAGTTGAAATGAAAGTCATATATACTCACGTATTCATTTGCTTATTTTAAAGTTGATTAAGAGTATTATTATTATTTTATATAGAGTATGTAGTTGTAATGGTGATAAGTGATAGCCATGTGTGTGGGGCCTTTTATTAGAAAAGAAAATTTGATACATTCATAATGAACACTTAAAATGGCAAAATGAATACCTTAACACAAACGAGGGACTAATACATTTTTTCAAGAAATGAGTGATTCCTTCATTGTAGGGAATTAATTAATTACTGTAGCTAAAATGAAAGTGGCTAAACAAATACCCTCCCCCAAAATTTTAATTCCCATTCCACTGACTAAACCATCTAATCAAATTTCATCTCATAATTTTTGTAAAAGCACTTCTTAATTTAAGCACCGATTAATTCGGTCTTATTTAATAAAATTATAAAAAATTGAACATTATTAAATAAAAATTACTATTTTAGTGAGAAATTAAAAGATATAGGACTATATTGAAGAAATTAATTTTTTTAAAACTATTTTGAATAAAGTAAATATATATGAGATTTTTAAATTTAAAATATAAAAAGCATCGTGGGATCTGAACTAGTATAAGAATATTTAAGAATAGTCATTTTTTATTTATTTATTAAAAAACAAGTAATTTATTTCTCGTATAGGTGGACCCCATTAAACGGTGAGAAAGTGGTGAAAATTAACACTGAAAAATACGTTGATTTATGATTTTTTAATTTTGCTCATTTAATTTTTAACATTGAAACATTGATTTGTATCGCTTTCATTGATCATTTACTTTATCAAATTCAAATTTGTCCTGAAATTTTTCTAAATAAAAAAATGTTTAGAAAATCACTTATTATATTACTATTAGAGTGTGTACAATTATAAATCTGAACGATGTTACATTAATTTTGCCGAAGAATACATGGAATATTTATTAATTATAAAGCATTGATATATAGTATATCAAATCAAGTTGATATATCCACTATTGATCATCCATTCAAGACTCCAATAGTTGTTCACATTTCTTAGAGTCCAATAAGCCCATCCAAACGTGGCGTTACCAAACACTTGGAGTTGTGCCTCTGCATATCTCTTGTAATCCTCCTTCGTCCCATCTCTAACTTGCCATTCCGCCACCCATTCCCCTGAATCATGAAATATAATATTATAAGACGATCGAATGTGAGACGATCTCACAGTGCTATTTAAGGGTGTGTTTGGATCGAGGGATTTAGATTTGAACTAGATAAGTAATATGATCAAATGTTTACCAACAAAAACAAGTGGGCCGTCCGAGGTTGTGATCTCGTTCAACTGAGCCGATCGGTTGTTGTTCACATAATCGATGTTCTGTTGGACACTTAGGTTGTCAAATATACTAGAGAAGAGGTTGTAATGATGCACATCTAGGGCTACTTTGTTGAATCCATTTGTGAGACTAAATAGCTCTCTTGGTTCATGAGGTCCTAATCTGTTTGATAGGACAACAAATGCTGTCAATGAATGCTTGCGGACGGCATCATAACCGGCTCGATAATACTTCGACACAGTGTCTAGGGACACCCCGGGCGAGAGAGGCTCGTTTATTAGCTCCACAGCGAATAGACTCGGGCTCTTAGCATACCTATACATGTTTGAAGAAAATAAACATGAAGAGACTATAAAATCCTAAACAAATAAAAAACAAAGCATTAAATGAAGCAATAGAAATGATGTATCAAAATGACATAGACAATTTGAATCGTATAAACTCAATGCAAAGAAAACTTTGCCTTTTATAGCATATATATTCATCGATCGTGCACTATATAAGAATATAGAATGTTAATTATTCAAAGTGAATTTTTTTTTACCGCGCGGTTAAAAATTCAATCACATCGACGGTTTGTTGGATGTTGGCATCAGTTTGACCCCATTCTTGGGAACCATCTCTAGAGGAACTATGCTCCCAACCATTTTGTGAACCAGGGGCAGCATGTAGGTCAATAATTACCCTAATTCTGTATTTTCTGCACAAAAAGAAGTGTCGATTTATTATAAAAGTATGATACTTCTGGAAATTCTATATTTCATGTCGTATTTTATTGCAAGAGAAAAATGAAAAGTGATTCTTACTCAGCCCAAGAGAAAGCATTGTCTAATGCTTCCAAGGATCCAGCAACATATGGCTTTGGTGGATTAGGATCACTAGCAATCCACCATCCAACTGGAATTCTCACTGAGTTCAATCCATTGTTCTTAATGAATTTGAAGTCATCTTCAACTATGTATGTACTCCAGTGTTGCTGAGTGTAATCAATTTCACACCATGCATTAGGGTTAAAAGATTTCAAGAATCAATCATGTCCTATTATGAATTACCAGTGGAAATTTTAAATAAGGAGATCAATTTAAGAGATGATGTAATATCGGATGTAATCAACAACTGTGGAGTCAGTTCAATAGAGCGCAAAGCTTTAGCTTGAAATGGAGGGCTTTGCTAGTGGACGGTGGATTCTAGCCTCCCTCCAAAAAAAATGATATGAGTTAATATATTATACCTTCATAACTTGTGGAGCCATGAGAGGGCCATATCCATTGGTAAGTTGATATTCACCCTGCATTCTTCCACTAATTCTCAACAAGAAAACAGAGGGATTATCATCTCCCCACCCACCATTGCCCTCATAATCTGCTGTAACTAAATCCTCTGTTTTCACCTACAATTTAACAACTAATTGGTTTTTTTTTCAATAAATAAAAATTAATTAATAGATAAATAAATAAACAAGATATCAAATCATTGCTTATTTTCCATAATTATAAGATTAAACTAAAATTTAGTCAAAATATGAAAATATACTTTGTTCAATCATTTAACTCACACAATATAGTTCAATATTTTATATAACATCTATTAATTCCACATATTAATTAAAAAAATCATATTATGTGAGATATCAAACATTAACAATTATTTTTTTTTTTTAAAAAGTAATGTTGATTTATGTGGAGTGGAGAAGCCGCCCACGAACTTACAATTTGGGCCACTGTAAATTAATGGAATTTGTTCATAAAGTGGAAAAATCACTTTTTAGTGGTATCTAATCCTTCTAAAAGAATCAACCCCTTTAACTTTTCCCAAATCTTATCCACTTCTGTATTTTCTCATACATCGAAAATTTGATGAAAATACAAGGATAAAAGAAGAAGAAAAAAAAAATATATATATATATAGTTTTATTATTATTAAATATTTTAATTTGTTTCCAATTTTCATATATCTTTCTCTCCATTGATCGAATTAAAAGTATATGCATAAGATTAAAATTAACCTAACTCATAAAAGGAACGAATCAAATTCGAAATGTATTTATGACAGTTACATTCATTATAAATGTTAGGATCTTGATGAATTAATCTCTAAATCAATTCAAATTTAATAAAAATAAAATGAAATAAAATAATGAATTACCTGTAGGAAAAAGCCATTGGGAGCTCTAATCCTTACACGATCCAAGTCATTAGGATTTCTCAAAATCTCAAAAGTCTCCGTTACACCAGGTGCATCCACAACTGCTACTGCATCAACATTGTTTAATCCCACAAATTTCTTGTTGAAAACTCTAAAGTTGAAACTCGTCTCGTTAATCCGCCATAACTACATCAAACAACATCAATAATCCTTTAATTTTACAAACATATAATATAATATGATAAGAATTAATTACAGCTGAACATGACGACGAGCGAGCAAGCAACATACTATGCTCGTCATGTCGACAGCGTCTTTAACTAACTAAAGAGTAACAATACATACATTGAACGTTTCCCAGCCAGATGCAACGCTTCTATTTGCGACTATAATGCTTCCACCTCCACTTTCAGCACACAAATACTTTCCCACTCTCACTGATTTCAACTGCAAACTAGTGCCATCCTAACAACAACACACAAATGTACATATGATTAAAATTAATGTTTGAATTTGGATTAATAAATTAATGGCAAAAGCTCATGCGCCCTCCATATTCTATTTAAAAAGAGCCTCAATCAAAATTAATAAATGAAGGCAAAAAAGATTAATTAATAATATATATACGAACCAAGAAATCTTTGTTGGGAATGGCATCAAAAAGAGATGGTTTAATCCATCCTTCTGTGACAAGCCAGCCACCAAGATTAACAGCTCTGACCCGCGGAACGACGCCGTTTTCTGGAACTGACCTCCCATTGGAGAAACAAAGCATGCAAAAAGAGGTAATCCAGAAGATGACTGACTTCTTCATGGTTGCTGAGTTGAATTTGCACATAAGAAAAATTAATTTATTGTGATATATATAGAGAGAGGGGGGGAGAGAGAGAACGTTGAACCAAGAAACAGTATAGTACTCATGGTTGGTCAATATAAATGTCCTAGCATTTAACCCGCGTGTTACGTGAGATCATTAAATATTTAACGAATTAAAAATAAATTGAGTTATAAATAATAATAAATTGTGATGTTAAAAATATTTTTATTGAATTTTACTATCTCCTTCCAATAGTTATCTTCAGAATACGTAAATTCATTGTTTTAAAGAGTTATTTTTTTATTAATTTTATTGATTTTTTAGGGATGTTATAATATTTTTAGATAATAAATAAAGTAAAAAAATCCAACATTATATATTCAAATAAGAGTATCATTACTTGTATACATACTTGAATTGCAACTAATTTTTTGGTATAAATTCAAATTTTAAGGGAGAATATATGTATACATATACACACACACACACGTAAACACATGTAAATTATTATATTAAAAATAGGAGATAAATTGTAGATGTATATTCTAACAATGACATTTGTAACAATTTATGTACTAAACATCCAATATTTAAATCATACGGTAAATCTAAATGGCAATATATATAGCTGATATGATATCTAGAGACATCTTTTTGGCTCTCTTTTTAAATAATAAACTTACAACCATTTGATATTCCAACACCATGCACCACAAATAAAAATTGTGACCACCTGATTGACGCTATTTTCACCTAGATTTTAGTGTCTTTTTATATGTGTTTTCGTATTATTTTATCCGTATTTGTGTATTAATTTGTGGTATTTTGTGTTTTTATAGAAATGTGTGTGAATGAGCTTAAACCTAAGATTTTCACTTTTATTGGATGCTAGATATGATAAGGAAGGCATAGGAAAAAGCGGATCTAAATTCGGGGTTGAAACGAGGGAGAACGGGCAAAAACGAAAGAATTAAAACAGGGCGTGCACCTACACGGGCCGTATACGGAACACGGTCCTGTAAGAAGTGACCGTGTGCGGACGCCAGAAGCACCAACTCGGCCATCCCTGTGGCCGAGTGCAGGACACGGACCGTGTGCAGAAACACGGGCCGTGCACCAAGCACGACCCTGTAAGAGAGGGCCGTGCGACAACGTCAGAAAACACAACACGGCCACCCCTATGGCCATGTGCTGCGCACGAGCCGTGCGCTGTCCAGAGCTCGCCGTTGACCAGAAGCCCTAGACACGACTCAGGCCGTGTTACAGCACACGAGCCGTGTAGGTGTCAAAACTGCTGAAATTTCAAGAAATTTCTAGAAGCTTCCCAAGGGGTATAAATACCCATTTATTCAACAATTGAGGATAAGATCGGATTTCCCATCCTCTACACACACATCACACACCTTTCCTTCAATTTCACACCATAATCTCCATCCACCTTCATCCATCTTGATCCATCTTCATCATCTCCATCATCTTCATCAATTCTTCATCCCTTCCATTTGGGTGTTGAAGATCTCAAGAAAGCAAGAGCTAGAGTTGGAGATCCATGAGTATTGAAGATTCTCTACAAGAAATTGCTAGGGAAAATTCACATCTCTTTTGATTTTTTTTGGATCTAAGACTATGGGTATTTGTAATGAATCATTTATGTGTTTTGTTACCTTTATCATGTTAGGCTAATCCCTCTAGTGGGATTAGGAACATGAAGAGCATATTAGATTTGTATTATCATGTGGATTAAATTGGTTTTTGATTTAATTGATGTTGATTTCTATTCATGGAGTTTAATTGCCTTGATATTGTGATGGCATGGTTTGTTATTCATAATTGATTATTGGTTTAATGGATTGTTGATCAATGAATTGATTTATGGTGATTAAATGCTATCATAATGTTCATGTATGTATTGCTTGGAGTGAGACGGAAATGACCCTCTATAGTATTAGGAAGACATGATTAGACATCGAGTTTGAGTTTGACCGAAAGGATATTTGAATTCGATGAGGGGAACCAATCCATTCGTTGGCCTTAGTACAAAAAAAGGGAGAGTTTACTCTAACTAGTACCTAGATGGAAGGGGTTAATGTTGGGCTTTGATCTTAAGTGCTTTTGGGAGTCTAAAATGGATCAACAACCTTTGTAACCCGAAAGGGAGCTTAGGATACAATCGTGATCACCCTTAGTCTACATCAATTAAGTTGGATTCCTTTTGCATGATAGTATGAATTGAGTATGCTTGGATGTTTCTAATCCCATGTTTTTCATCCTTGAACTTTAACACCTATCCTCTTTTATTTTCATTCATCTTCACTTGTCGTTTCTCTTATTTGCTATTTTTATTTACTTGCTACTTGCTTAAGTGGTTAATCAATCTCAAAACCCCCTATCATCTTTACAAAAACGACATGAACATGAGCTCACGTATTTTGCTAGTCCGAACATAACTCCTTTGTGGATTGATAATTTTTCTTGGGATATACTACTACAACGATCGAGTATTCTTGCTCGTGAGTGCTACAAAAATAGGCAAACACCACCTTAAACATATGCATCGACCACTTCCTCCACGGAAGAGCTAATTGTGAATGACACAATATATTTGCAGCAGCAACATACCACTTGATTTCCTTCAAACCATGTGCAAAGTACATAAATGTAGGATCAACCGCGCCTTCCTTGTAGTAAGCGAACACCAAAGTGCTGTCGTCCCCATGCTCTCTCCCACAACTACGCGAAAACAATGTTCATCATGTCATTCATATATAAGTACTATAAAGACTTTGTCATGCGTAAGTGTGATTAGAAACATAGGAATCAATTTCTGCTCACAACTGGGGATCTTTGTTTTAAAAATCAGAAACTTGGTTGCCTCTTCAATTATTTTCTTGAATTTCTCTTTCTTCTCTACTTCGAGCTTTGTTTTCAGCAACTTGATGTATTTCATTATGTGAGCAATGAATTACTTCTTGTCGAATGGCAGTTGCTCCTATAATACGGATATTAGATCACAATTCTAAGCTCAATATAGTAGAAATATATAGCTCATTATCAAAAGAGCTCATTATAGTCGACATATATAATTATGCAGAATAAACCTGTAGCATAAATGCATGAGTAGACAATATCGACCACATTAACGGCTCAATCATCGCAGTATCATCCTCGTCACCTTCTTTAGCAGATGGATTTGTTCCAATATCCACATCAATTTCTCCCTTAATTACCTACTGTAATCCAAGAAAACTACAAAATTTAAAATATAAATAACAATTGAGACATAACACCAGACTACCTTACCTTAAACCTACCAAATAACACCATTTAATTTCTATTTCCTTATAAGGAAAAGAGTCCCATAGAATTTCATTACCTATTTTGTAATGTTTGAATATTAAAAAAGGTCATTTTATAATACATTCACCCTCATCAAAAGAATGCAATGTATAGATTATTACTAATTCACAAATTTTTCAATGGAAACCAATACATCAATAACTCACAATTGGCCAACGAATTAATATTATACTATCAATTACAGAGCATAATATTCTTATATAAATTACTCCCCTAAAAAAATAAAAATAAATACATGTAAATAAAAAGTAAATCTTATTATATATTAAACTACCACAGATAAAAGTTCAAATCCTTTAATGGATAAGAACTAAAATCATTGTAATTAGAAAAACTTGGTTTAATGGGCAAGAAAAAAAATCTTTTCCGTTGAACCTTCAATTTAATCTAATTCAACTTTCAAAACCTAGAAATATCCAGAAAAGTATTAGCTCATGGTGTTACAAGCAACAACCATGTCTATGGAAAGAAACTTACCCATGAGTCTATAAATCAACAATAAGAAATTAAAGAAGAAAGAAAAACCCGTGTCTGGAATAAATCTCTATCTTCTCTTTCCGTCTTGATGATCCTCCTCCATTCTCCTTCTCAAGTAGCAAACACCGTGATTGAGGGTGATAGGTGAAGGGTAGAGATGGATGGCGGAAGGTGATGGTTTAAGATACTGTAGCCCAAAGGATTTGGTAGAGAGTTATTCTATTTTTTCACACTTTATATGGTGATAAAAATAGAGTATATATAGGTGTGAGAATGGAATAAAAGATATGGAGCAAAAGGATGTGGGATCTTGAAAAATTAGGAAAAATATAATTATAGAAGATATGGATGGATATTAAATTAGGAAATAACTTGGCCACCAAGAAAATAGGAAATAAAGGGTAATTTTCGTGAATTTTTAGAATTGTCGCTGGCAGCTGCGCGACCTCACGGTTTTGAGCATAACTTCTTCATCCGAATTCTGATTAAAATGATTCCTGTGCTCACGCGACCCTCTTTTTCTTAGCTTTTTATCCATTCATATAAAGAACTTACAAGAAGTCCAACAATTGAAGAGCACGAGTCGTGCAGAATTGGCACGAGTTGCGCTGGGTCGGAACAACTTGCGCGTCTTCACCATTTTGATCATAACTCCCTTATCTGTCCTCCAATTGAGGTGTTTCTTGAGCCAAAATAACCTTCTCTTCTGTAGCTTTCCAATTATATATCACATGAAGAATTTGGACTTCCACAAGATACAGAAAAATTATGCAAAGAAGACATGCGTTTTTCAGCATTCTTTCACAATTTCATTCTTCATTCCAACTTTGCACTTTTAATCTGTTTTCCACCTAAAAACACGAAATAACACCTCAAATGCACTAATATCTTAAATATATAAAAATTAACCATTTAGTGCTAAAACACAAACATAAATTCCACAAAACGGTGTTAAATCGACCCCTAAAACATGCAGATTTTCACACTAAACACCACCATTTTACCAACATATTTTATTGTTAATTTGTTAGTAAAAATAATTTTTTGAAGTGTATATGAAAAGGAAAATTATTTTAAAGGAAAAGCATGAAATTTTAGGGTCATAATTCTTCTTTCTTTTTCTTTTACATGTCACCTAATCCATGACATAAATATATATAATTTTGCAATAAGTTATAAAAAGAAGTGAGTAAAATCATTTTTAACTCCCATAACAAGGGTAATTCTTATCTAAGCAAATTAAATCTGAGATTTACTTTGAAGAATATACAAGAAATAAATCTTTAGGTAATTACCAACATATTTTTTTTAGTGTTTCATGTAAACCGGATTTACATGTAAACCCTATTTTTTAAAATTTATTTTTAGTATGTAAAAAATTACTCTTTGAGGAGTAATAATTTTTATACAAGAAAATAATAATTTATGTCTTTAAAAATTAATTTTTCATGTACTACAGAATAACAGATAAATAAGTATGGTGTTTACAAGAAAAGTAATTTTTTTAAATTTAAAAGAGTAATAATTTATGTGTCTAACTAAAAGTAATTTTTCATGTGTTAAAGAGTAATAAGGTTTACATATAAACATACGTAAATTCGGTTTATACAAGTGTTTATGTTTTTTTTTTAATTATTACCATTATATTATATAGTATATATTCTTCAAAGTTAATTTAGAGAAAATTAATGACGTGATCTGGGAATTGGATTGTGGAATATAGTAAAACATAATCTCACCTTATCATACTTTGAAGTTTGAATTATGTCATTTTTGTCAACTAAAATGTGCATACTTCATGATATGCAACAAAATTGACATTTTCAACTGGATCCCATTATTAAATTAAATAATTTAATTTCTATGGAGGTGCTGGAATGTTGACTTTTAGGTCAAAGAGCCAACTATGAATGTTCTGACATTTGACATTTTATAAAGTTGTAAATATTTAGATGAAAAGCCAGTTCATTCAACTTAAAATTTCATACTTTAATTACTTAATTCTTAATTTGAATTCTTATACACTTGATTTTGAACTACGATCTTTACATGTGTCTCAATTTCGTGGTGCCAATAAAAACAGACTTATTTGGGAGTTTCCAATAAATTATGTACACTTTTAATCACTTTTTCTAGAAACTGCAAAAGAACTTATGAAATTGGGCCAGATTTACTAAAGTTAGCCCATTATGAAATGAGATAAAGGGCCTAGTAGTGCTAATATAGGCCCAGAGGGCCAACAATTTTAAGGGAAATGTCAAATTAATTCATAGTATATAGTATAACATGGCGTTCGTCTAGCCATTCGTAACTCTCAAAAATTAACATATTACATTCCCTTCAATACGTCTAAATTATGAATAATGTGGCTTGAAAAATTATCAAAATTTTCTTTTATATATGATTTATAGAAAAAATTAGTAATAATATAAATAATCAATCTTCAATTTACAAACTAATATAGTATATAATTCTTATTTTATTATAGTCTAAATTTAATTATTAGTTCATTGAAGAGAGAAAAAAAAACATCCACCCTACTTTAATTGCAATTTAATTTCAACTTTTGATATTTAGGAGAAAAAAAAACCTTTAAAGTTTGTCACAAATCTCACAGAATATGTAGCAGGTGATACCCGATCGCTAACGTGGCTAACCTATGTTATATCGACTTTGATTAATTGCACGAAAAATCACTACCTTTACTTATATTGCTATTTAATCTCAATCTTTTAAATTTTGACAAAAGCGTACGTCAGATTATATATATGTGTGTGTGTCAGATTATACATATATTTTCAAGTTGTACCCTGCATATATTTAAATTTAAATATTATTTTGTATCTAAGTTCCTAAAACTTGCATGCTCTGGACACCGTGTCCCCAAATCCAATAATTTTTTTTAAGTTATACCATTTAGTATAAAATGATATATCATTTAATATAAAAATGTATATCCTTGATTTTATGGGGAAAAAATTAATTTTTTTAATCAATCATTTATAATATTCATATTTCAGTCGATTTTTTCAATAAAAAAAATTATATTGTTATTAATTAAAGTGTATACATTTTTAAAACAAAATGTTATACCCTTATACACCTTGTGCGCCCTGGAACATAAGAGATCAACTCGAAATAAAATTATTATAAAATAATAAAGTTATTATAATATAATATTTATTTAATTCTTGCAAACTTATTAGTATTATTTAAGTATTTATTTACATGAACAAAATATTTAAATTTCATTAAAAATTATTAAAATTAATTATTTGTAATACTCAATTAGTCATAGTAAAACAACAATATTTAAAGATAAAATTTGATTTTTTTTTGTAATAATTTATTAAGAGTAGAGATTAATTTGTAACAAAAGTTTTTTTTTTTTACACGTGTTGCATAATTCAAGCTGTTACAGATACAATTGCATGTATAACCACATTTGATTAAATTTATTTGTGAAGAACGATAAAAGAAGTCAAATGAAGCATCTTTACAGCTAACCCCATGTCTTGATTATCACATGTTTGCGTAATTAATAAATAGAAATCCGGAATATGTTGCTCTTCTCTGCACCAAAATCCGTAAAATAAATTGTTAAAAAAATACTTCCATGAAATTAATGAGGCATTTAAATACAGTTTATTTCCACTTTACTATATTGTGAAGCCACACATGTTTGTCTGCAAGCCAGCTACACCCAAATCTCTTGCAATCTTCAAATAACAATTTACTATTATTCCATTCATTCATTCAACTTTCTTGCATAAGATTTTCGCGGATTAATTTAATCCACTTTAATACACTTCCTTAAATTCAACAAAAAAAAAAAAAAAAAACTGTACTGCCCATAATGTTTACATTGAAATTCTAAATACTCCCTCCGTCCTGTTTCAATATTTATGTTTCTATTCTGCGCGTCTCATTTCATTATTTATGTTTTCCTTTTTGGAATATGAAATCCACCTAAAACAATTAATATATCATCCAACACTAATACACCTACCCACTTTATATTAAATATTATATCTTTCTACCCACTATTTATTAAAATATTGCTATACTCTTTCATCAACGTACAAAAAGCAAACGTAAACATTGAAATGGGACGGAGGGAGTACATATTTTTGACACTAGAGTGGTGCCATTTTTTTCAATCAAAGATGAAATCTGAATCTCAATAACCTATGTTTCATCAATTAAAAATTAACTACAATCCAAGAACATAAGGCCACTTGTGGGAAAAAAATAAATCCCAAACGTCCAATCATGCATCTGGAGATTAACATTTTTTGATTTTATATCTCTTATTTTTGTACCCTTCATAACGTGCTAAAATTTCCCCCCTCCCCCATCAGCCCATACCAGCTGTGTGTGTATATATACATGTGTGTGTGATACAAAGTAATTAAGGTAGGGTAATTAGTGAGTAAGTGAAGAGATTAGTAGCTATGAAGAACCTACTAATCTTCTTCAGCATTGCCTGTTTTTGCATGCTTTCTTTATCTTCTGCAGTTCCCCATTCTACCATCCCTCCGGTTCGTGCAGTTAGTCTTGGAGGCTGGGTTGTCACTGAAGGCTGGATTAAACCCTCCCTTTTTGACAAAATCCCTAACAAAGAATTCCTGGTATCTCTCTCTCTCGTTACAAAGTTTCTTGTAAAACGGTGTTTATGTGATACAGTATGTGAGAAGTGTTAAAGTATGATTATGTAAAGTATGTTTGGTTGTTAAAGTATGTTTCCTTAAAATAAGATGAATGATGCATTAAAATATGATTTTAGGGTGTTACAGTGTGATTCACTAGAAACATACTTTACCTAGTATATAATAATCATACTTCAATAATGGCTCAACTCGTCTCACACAGTCTCACAAGAGAATACCCTTTTTATATACATTGTTCTAATTGTGCCAAAAAAAATGGTAGGATGGTGTTCAACTGCAGTTCAAATCAGTGACATTGGGAAGCTATTTGAGTGCTAAAAATGGAGGAGGAAGCATTATAGCCACCAACACAACTGCTTCCATCTGGGAAACTTTCATTGTACTTACTTATATACTCTTAATTAAATCAAATTAATTAATCCACACTTTTTATTGGTTATATTAAGAAATTAATCATGCCTTAATTAATGTTAATTAGCTATGGAGAATCAACTCGACGAGTTTCAACTTTCGGGTGTTCAACAAACAGTTTGTGGGATTGAACACAGCTGCAGATGGGAATATTGATGTGGTGGCTGTTGCAAAATCCCCTGCCAAAGCAGAGACATTTGAGATCCACAGGCATCCCACTGACCCGACCCGAGTCCGGATCAAAGCCTCCAATGGCTACTTCCTCCGGGTTGGTCATTATTACCAATGAGTTTGATCATTTTAAGAAAATATTAGTGTTAATGATGATTTAATGTTGTGTTTAGGTGAGGGGAGAGAAATTAGTGAGTGCAGATCACAGGGGATTTGGTGGATGGTGGAAGAATGATCCATCTGTTTTCTTGATGAATATTACATCAAGATTGGAGGGTGAATATCAAGTTACTAATGGCTATGGTCCTAAAATTGCTCCCAAAGTTATGAGGGTAATTACTTACTTCTTCAACTTTGCATTACAAAAACTCTCTACATTCAAATTAATGCCATATTAATACTGTTTGCCTCTTAGAATTTTATCTTTTCTGTTTTATAATATTATTTTTTATTCCATAAAACGAATTGAATTCTCTATTCCACATTTCATATTCCATTGATATTCCATAACATACAAGATTATATCTTACAAATGACCAATAAATCTTTGAAGCATGTGGCGTTAATCTAGGAAACAAGAATGACACGCGTCATTCATTTAAAGAATTAAATATGAGATGAAACACCAAAATGTAATAAGTAATCTCATGCCTCCATAAAGTTTATAACTTGTGTACACAACAAGTATGCCTTACAATTGTTTTGATTACGATTTAAAATTTTGCATAGCTATATATTTTTTACTTCTAATTACTTCTAATGTTAAATTGAGATCAGTTATTGTCCTCGATTAATAAGAATTATCAAATGTAATATTGAGCTAATATTATGCAACTATAAGAAATTTCTTTTACTAGATATTAACTTTTAAACACATATTATTCAGGAACATTGGAGAACATTTATAGTTGAAGAGGACTTCAAATTCATAAAGAAGAGTGGACTGAATGCAGTGAGACTTCCTGTCGGGTGGTGGATAGCTTATGACCCGAATCCACCTAAGCCATTTGTTGGCGGATCCTTGCAAGCTGTAGACAATGCCTTCACTTGGGCTGAGTAAGAATCATGAATAATTTAATAATCTTGTCTCTTAATTCACATCAAATAAAATTAATTACTATTTATTAATTATTATGTATGCAGAAAATATGGAATTAAGATCATTATTGATCTACACTGTGTACCCGGATCACAAAACGGGTGGGAGCACAGCGGTACCCGAGATGGTTTCCAAGAATGGGGTCAAACCGAAGACACCATTCAACAAACCGTCCATGTCATCGACTTTTTAACAGCTCGGTAAATAAATATTTCAGTCGTACTTATAGTTACAGGCTAGGTAACATCAAAATATAATGAATTTTAAATATTTAGATATGCGAAGAGCCCGAGCTTGTTCGGAGTGGCCGTAATGAACGAGCCACTCTCGGCCGGTGTGGGTGCACTTGCACCCGGGTTAACCGTGCCGACCCTATCCAGATTCTACAAAACTAGCTACGACGTCGTGCGTAAGTACTCAAAGACAGCGTATGTGATTCTTGGGAACCGATTAGGACCGAATGAACCGAGAGAGTTCTTCAATCTTACAAAGAAAATGACCAACGTTGTTATTGATGTTCATTTTTATAATCTATTTTCGGACATATTCACTAATCTAACGGTGCAACAAAATATCGACTATATCTACAAGGACCGTACGGAACAGTTGCACTATCTTAAGACTCCAGGTGGACCTCTTATCTTTGTCGGTAAGTTATTTCTGTCCCATAAAAGTTTTCACCTCTCGTTTGTAATTATGTTGGAATTTGTGATGAATTGTTGGACGGTGGTTCAGGGGAATGGACAGGGGAGCTGCTGAATAAGAACGTGACAAAGAAGGAGTACCAGAGATATTCAAAAGCGCAGCAGGATGTGTATGGCACAAAGTCGTTCGGTTGGGCTTATGGACTATCAAGAACGCGAGACCCCGTTGGAATTTGGAGTGGATGATCAGGAATGGTTACATCAAGATTTGAACATTTCGTGAGTGTATTGTTTTTGATCAAAGGTTTTGGCGCTGAATAAAATGGCTGCTGAGTTTTAAATGAGTCAAATCGATTTTCCTCCACACACAGAGTCTCGCATTATTAGTTATAATAGAAATATGTAACATTAAAATATAATACAACATTCAAAATAGTAAGCCTCTAACATTAAGTTTGAATTAACGTGTAATACTCTGTCTCCGTTTCTTCTTAACAGTCACATGTAATAGCTATAGAATTAATATTGATAAAAATAATAAGGTATCCGTTAAAAGTTACAGGAGGATGAAAAAAAATTAGTACTTTTAATTAAAAATTATAGTTTAAACGATACGTACTAATAAAGTAGGCTTGTTAGTGAACTTTATAGTACGTCACTCCATAAGAATACTCAAATTTATAGATGAAAGAATTTTTCTTCCCAATTTTTCTTTTTATTAATACATTTTTTTAAATTGATAAAATTAACATGAATGTATGCGTACATTCATGATACGCAGGGGAATTAAGTTAATAAGTTGTAGTAAAATATTTTTATAAAGATCATGTCATGTATTATAAGAGTAATTATATATTTATTAGTATTAGTATTATAATAAGATCGAATAATAACGTGATCTTGCTATCATCGTTCGGTGTGGGCCTCCTTTTTTAAATCTATGGGCCTTTTAGCCCAGTAATATTTCTCAATGTAATCAATTAGTGAGGCCCAGCCCAGTAAAATTTTAAACCATTTCCATTAGACAAAGCACAAAGGAAATAATACAAAGTTTTTTTTTTTTTTTTTGACAAACAAAGTTATATTTTTAAAACTTGTAAAAAAGTTGAGTATATAATTTTTATTTTTTATTTACGTTGTTTTGAAATGTAGCATTTTTCACCCTTACACGTGAGACTTATCCTTATTTCGAAAATTTCCAATATAAAAATTAGGTATGAATTCTTTGTGTACACAAAAACATAGAATTAAACACGTGCACTTCGAAAATCTCTCTCTATCTCAATAATTAAATAAATGAATACTTTATATGCATACATGAAGACGATAAATAATAAATGGGTGGTGGGCAGACAAAATAAGGAGCCCATAAATAATTCGAAACACTGTGGATATTAACCACTCACCGCACGAGCAGATCTCTACCTCCTATAACTATTTTCGTTTTTTCTTTCTCTTTTTAATATATATTTTTTTATTAATTCTTTTTTACTTTTCCCCTTTTCACGCGACAACCTTCGTCGTCTCTATCCTATAAAAAAATTCACAATTATTGTAAATACATGAGTTTTAGAAATTTTGCTTTTTAAACTTTATTTTTAAGTGGTAATTTGACATTTTAAATATTAAATTATAAAGTAAGTTATATAAATTGTAAAAGAATTATAATTTTGAAATTAAAGTATATTGTGGGGTTGTTAGATTGTGTTCTATTTTTTCATTTGAATATGTGAATCTTATTTGTGAGACGAACAAAAATAATAAATGTGAATTCGTTTACGGGATGGATAGAGTAACTTCTTTACTTAAAAGAAAAGTATAAGCTTAAGGGGTTTGATTTTTTTTTTTTTCATGTATCATACTCCTTTCATCCCGAGTATTTGTACCCATTTGTACAAGCATGAAAATTATGAAATATTATTTTTTTTAATATACTCCTATAATATAAGGAAAATTATGAATAAATTTGTAATTTTAAGAGAATAAGTAAATAAAATTGTTATGAATGATGGATAAATTGTAAAAAATTAAATATAATTATTGAGATTGATGAATAAAATATAAAAAGTAGATAAAATATACTCCGTATAATGTATTTTTATCATAAATAAAAACGAGTAAAAATTCGTGAAACAGTTCAAAATATAAAACAGGTAAAACTATGTAGAACAAATAGAATAATATAAAATGATACATGAAAATAGGTTTTACGTTTTAGGATCTAATTATTGACGTATCAAATTTGTATGAAGTCGCGTTACACTTGATTATTGCTGAAATTCAGATGAATGAGATGGGTTTTGACTCATAAAAATGTTGTCATCCCTAACTTGATGTTGACATTTGAACAAATCTACTGTTTACTTCAATATGGTTTACTATAAGTTTTTGTGGATAAATATAGTAAGGCTTATTTTCAAAAAGTTGTGATTTTGAAAATTAATTTAATTAAGTGATTATACAAAATAAAAGTGATTAAAAAAATTACTCGTGTTTATATAATTTTGAAAAGTGGGTGAAGAGTTTTTTGGTAAAATAATTTATTAGAATAAATTATGACTATAAAAAAGAATTAGTTTAAAGCATTTCCTCTCAAGCTAGCTAAAATTTAGATTTTGAGTTATTATTTCAAATTTAATCAACTCATTTAAAATACTTTAATATACTATTAGAAAATAAAAGTTGATCTTGTGATAGGTGATTTTTTCAAATATGGATTGACTAGAATAGTTTGAGATTTTAACAACAAAACTGACTAATCATACATAAAGCAGGATACATATATTAAGTGGGATGCAAATACCCATCATAATTCTATAAACTATAATATTTTGAAAACACCTCCAATTAAATTGATTTTAGGCTCCATTTATTTCATTTAGCAAGATAAACTTTAGTTATAAAATACAAATAAAATTATTTAAATGGCATTAATTTTACAAAATTAGAGACTCAACCCCATCAAGTGAATTTGAAATCCTCATAAATTAATCTAATACAATCTTGTTGCTAAAAAATAAACTAACGTTGAAAGTGTTTTGAAAGTAAAATTCATTCATTTTAAACTTTTTCTAAAAAGTACACTTATTTGATACAAAATGACAATTACATTAAAAAAATTTACCAATAAAAAAAAACTAAACAAAAAAGGCACTGTAATCGATATGTAACACAACGAATAGGTATATGATAGTCAATATTGCAACTCATAAAATAATAGATTCTCATCATAGATTCATGGAATATTAGATAAATACTAGTAATATTTTTTTCTCCCAAAGTGTTAATATTACTTAAGTTATTGAATTTTGGATTTTAGTTATTCTAACTCATCTGCCTATAATTAACGAACCTGGATCCTCTCCAGTTGGAGTAGTTGTAAATTTCACGCATTTCATTAAATCTATACCATTTATTAAATCCAACAGTTATTAGAAAGCCACGTCACTTCACCAATTAATTTAATTTTTAATTTTCTTTAAATTCTTACATTTTTTTAAAAAAACAACTATTAACTAAATCAATCGTTAATTATTTTCCACATCACCTTTTTAAATTTAATTAATTTATGTGAAATTCATCCTTTCAATTTTTTAAATTCTTTTATTAATTAATTATTATTAATTACAATTATTTTTTTAAAATTAAAACTAAACCCTAAAAATAAAAATTAAACCTAGGGACAAAATATATCATAAACCACATAATAAAATTATAATTGTATCCTTAAAATCAATTAACAATAAACCCTAAAAATAAATATTAAACCTTAAGGGCAAAATATACCATAAACCAGTATATATCATAAATCACAGGATAAAATTAAAATTATATTTTAAAATTAAAATTATACTCTTAAAAGAAAAAGAAAAGAAAAGCAACGAATTATCTAAAAAGAAATAAAGAAATCGTCAATTTAAAGAGTAAATTAATAAAAATAAAAAAAAAGATGACATGGTGAAATTGACGAAATTTATCAACCGTCTAAATGGAGAGGATCTAATTCCGTAATTAACTGATGTTATTTGTTTACTTCACCTAATTGTATTTATCCGTTACATGGGAATCTTCACAAAAAAAAAATAAAAAATCTAGAAATAGTAAAATATTAAATAAAATTAATTCATACTACACTTTAATTTTAAATTAATTATCTTATCAACTATAAACACATAACGCTACAAAAAAAAAAAAAAGACTTTTACCGATAGATTTCCGGCGATAAATATAATTTGTAACAAATTATTACAAAAATATAGATTTCCATTGATAAATATGAGTAGTAATAAATTGTACTAGTAATAATGTATTAGCAAATACTCCCTCCGTCCCATTTATATTGCAACTTTTTACCTAAAACTGCGTCCCACCTCTATTGCTACCTTTCTAAAAAAAGATAGTGGAGCCTACAAAATTTTACAAAACTACTCTTTGATCCAACACTAATATTCAAAAATGCCACCACTTCATTATTTGCAAATAACAATAAAATAATGTGGACCCTCCGTCCCATTAGGGTTGGCAAATCAATTCCCTCTCTTTAGGGTTTGTTACCCATTTTCTCGCCGTCACCCCTCCATCTTCTTCATCGGTCGTCTCGCTGTCACCCCGCCATCTTCTTTCTGTTTGTCTCGCCGTCACCCATCCATCTTCTCTCTGTTCGCCTCTCCTTAATCCCTCCATCTTCTCTCTGTAACCCCTCCATCTTCTCTCCGTAAAATAATATGCTTTATGCTTTATTTATATCTTAAAATATCACAATATCCTTAAAAAAGTCAATAAAATTAATTAAAAAAATATTTTTTTTAATTATGATGCAAAAAATAGTTATAAATCATCACTTTACCAATATAATATTGGTTGATCTATTAGTAAATTAGTGATGCAATTTGGCATCTTTTTCAATGGTTCTTAACTTAAGATTTCTAAGGACATAAATTTATTAATAATGAAAGCGTTATTAAATATATCTTAAGCTACAAAAGCAATAATAATATAATTTTTGTTATTATTAATTAATTTCTATACCTTATATAGGAAAACTTAAACCCTAAAAATAAGGGTTAGATTTCTAAAAAATTGAGATTTTTTTAAATTTATTACGATATTTTATTTTTGTCAATTCAATATACGGTTTATTTTATATTTTCAATTCTATCACAACCTTTAATTTTTATCAATTCAATACACGATCTATTTAATATTTTCAACTTTATCATAACTTTTATTTTTCAATTTGATACACCATTTATTTCATATTTACCATTTAGGTAATTATTATTATTATTATTATTATTATTATTATTATTATTATTATTATTACAATAAAAGTAGAACAGCATGCTTAATTAATAGTTAATGAAATTAATACTCTATTCATTTTTTATTATTCATTTTTTAATTCAAATTGATTATTAGTTTCCTTTATTACAAAATTCTTATTTTCAAAGAATAATGTCTGTACGTACTAATTATTTAGTCGGTAATAAAAAATAGTTAATTAGGATATTTTAATTATTTTTTAATTTGTTTATAGTTTTCCGTCACAATTGTAATAAAAATATTATACAAATGAAATTTAATACTTGTTTTTATAAATAATAGGAAAAAATATTAATCATATTTCATAAGTGTTCTTGTGATTTAATTTTTAATAATAATAATAATAATAAGTTGAAATGAAAATATGAAATAAGTGATATATTAAATTGTAAAAATTAAAGTTGTAATAGAATTGAAAATATTAAATAGATCGCGTATTGAACTGACAAAACTAAAAGGTTACGATAGAATTGAAAATATTAAATAAATTGTATATTAAATTAACAAAAATAAAAGATCCTAAAATTAATAGATTTGACAATAAGGTGGTGAATTTTTTAAGAATTAATCATAAATATAATGGTTTGATTTTTTTCTCTTACTATATATCAAGATCCTGATATATAGATTTAAAAATTTCAATAAGGTGGTGAATTTTTTAATAATTAACCCTAAAAATAATAGTTTGATTTCTTTCTCTTACTATATATCAATCATTTAACATGTAACACAAAAAATAATGTTAAAAAATGGCATAGGATATTGATGTGAATTTTTTCCTATCTTAAAAAATGACATAGGATATTGATGTGAATTTTTTCCTATCTCAAATCTCACGCCTACGATTTGAATAGAAAAAAAATTTTTTAAAAGGATTGGAAGAGAACATATTTAATCCCAAATTGTGTGAAAAGATATAGTATTGAAGGAGTATAATTTTGTTAATGATTTTCAAATCGCGATTAAATAAATTAATTAATATAAAAGATTCTAAATTGTGATCCCTCTGAATAAAATAAACGGAGTGCTGACAAGGCTTTTCCCAAACAATAATGCATCCATTCTCATAATCCTGAACCCGAAACCAGATCAACGGTCCAGATCTCCTCCTCTGTTTCTGGCTCTCCGTTTATCTTCCCAACCTCCCCCCTCTCTCTCCTCCCCCAAAACCCCCCACCCCACCCCCCTCTCTCTCTCCTCTGCAACTCGATTTTATATACATACTCATACGGGTAGAATAGAAGGAAACTCTCTCTGCGGGTGTGTGTTTGAGAGAGAGAAAGAGTAGAGAGATGATGTTGGGAAAGAGATCGCGTCCTCCGATGAAGAGAACTACGAGCATGACGGAGTTCACCTTGGATCTCAACGGCGGCGCTTCTAAAACCGTCTACCAGCCGTCGGATCCTCACAATCCTTTCAACGGCGGAGCGGTGGATCAACGGTACCTGGCCTCCGCCTCCTCCGCCGCCTCTCCTCGTCCGCAGCGGCGCTCCTCGGCGGACTTCGTCGAAACTGCTCATTTCCTCAGAGTCTGTTTCCTCTGCAAACGCCGTCTCATTCCAGGGCACGATATCTACATGTACAGGTACGCCGTTTGTGTGTGTGCCGTTTGTGTGTGAGAGAGACAGAGAGAGAGTACTGTTATATTATGAATATGAACTATGAAGCATATACAGCGTAATAGTAGTAATAAATAAATTTAATTAATTAATAGACCTTTAATTCGGATAAATTCAACATATTTGAGTTGAGATTATTCATGAGTATATGATGATCTGATTAAAACTAAAATCAGAATCAGAGTTTTTTTTTTTTTTTCCTACTGCAAATTAAGTGTACGGCCATTAACAAAATTTCTCTTTCTTATAATTTTAATTTCAGAGGTGACAGTGCTTTCTGCAGTCTAGAATGTAGACATCAGCAGATGACTCAAGATGAAAGAAAAGAGAAGTGTTCCATGGCGGCGTCGAAGAAGGAGGTTGCCAGCGCCGCAGCAGCCGGAACCAAAGTCTCCGCCGCCGGAGAGACGGTTTCCGCCGTGTAGTTCAGCTACGAACCCACTTGTAAAATATCCGATATGTATCGATCACATATTGGATATATATATATTAAAAAAATATATAAATATTTATGCATGTATAATTTAGGGATGTGCTTATATTTTCACCTCAAGTTGATGAACAAATTTTGGGTAAACTGTAATTTTTTTAATTATTTTTCAAAGAATTATCATTCTAAATTATCTACGAATTATGCTTTTAATTGAAAAAAAAGTAGATTTAGAAATATGTAAATTTGAGAATATTTTACTACTAATTTAGTGCTGTAATTTAATTTTTGTTGTATGATTTTAAACTCTTTAAAATTAGCTCATATATTAATTTTAGTCTCGAACCTAGTATTTAATTTTTCAAATTTAATCAAAATTGTGCCATTTTTGGTATTTTAAAATAGATTATTATAGAATTAAAGTTGAAATAAAAATATCTAAAATTGATATAGGATTTTTAAAAAGTAAAAAAAATTAAGTTGGTAAAAATCATGACATAATATATTAAAGGGTTAATTGCGTAAAAAACCACGAACTTTCAACGAATTGCAAATTAATCCTGACTTTTATAAAATTGCAAAAAAACCACGACCTTTCATATTTGTGCAATTCGCACCCATCGGGCAGCTGAAGCTGCCCGACTGCTGACGTGGCGTTGACCTTGCCACGTCAGCTTTTAGTTGATTGCAAAAAAAACCCCAACCTTTACTTAAATTGCAATTTAATCACAACCTTTGAAATTTTGGCAAAAAAGACCATAAATTTTTTATTTTATTTTTAAATTGCATCTTCTAATAAAAAATTATACATTATTTTATTTTTAAATTTAAACTCTAAAATATTATTAAATAAAATAACAAAATTATTATATGAATAAATGTTTATTACTTAAATTATGTGAATAAAATTAAATATATCTATTAAGTAGTAAAAAAATTATACAATCTCTAAATATTTAAATTCTTTTAATTTTTAAAATATTTTTATATATTATAAAATTATTATAATTTATAAAATCAAAGTATTCGCCATGTCTCAATATCTTTTCGTAATTTCACATTATATATAAAAGAATGACAAATATATCTATGAAATGTTTAAGGAATTTTATAATTTATTAAAAGAAATGATTTAAAATTAATTTATAAACTCAAATTTTATAGTGAGAAAAAATATTCGTTAAGATTTAATTTATACAAACCAATCTCATATTTAAATAATAAAAATACTTTGTATTAAATAAAAGACTTATACATTTGAAATTTATGGAGTAGTAAAAAATTAATAAATAAAAAATTTAAAAGTTTTTGTAAAAAAATAAATATTTAATATAACATTTAATATGAAAATACAAAATAAAAATAATATTTAATACAACATTTAATATGAAAATACAAAATAAAAATAATATTTAATACATAATCTTTAGTTATGAATTTAAATTTAAAAATAAAATAATGTATAATTTTTTATTAGAAGATGCAATTTAAAAATAAAATAAAAAATTTATGGTATTTTTTGCCAAAATTTCAAAGGTTGGGATTAAATTGCAATTTAAGTAAAGGTTGGGGTTTTTTTTGCAATCAACTAAAAGCTGACGTGGCAAGGTCAACGCCACGTCAGCAGTCGGGCAGCTTCAGCTGCCCGATGGGTGCGAATTGCACAAATATGAAAGGTCGTGGTTTTTTTTGCAATTTTATAAAAGTCAGAATTAATTTGCAATTCGTTGAAAGTTCGTGGTTTTTTACGCAATTAACCCTATATTAAATTAAAACTATAAAAATTAATAAAAGAAATGTTAATGGATTAAATGATGGGATTGATAATGTTCATTTGCTAATTTGGAATTAGAAAAACGTCAAAAACTAATTAGTATATAAAGAATAAGAGTGAGCTATTAGTAGTGTGATTCATTTAATTTTATACGAATTGAAAATAAAATTCATAAAAAGAAATACAATTAACTTAACAATAAAGATTAATTTATAAATTAATACACTGTGTATGTATTGTGGTGTGAACTGTGGACTATGTATTAAGCCCTCCATCCAATATATTTTTTCAATTGTATGTAGTACGTAGATTTAAAAAAATGATTTTTTTTAATTTATAGTGTAAAGCAAAATAGAAGTATTTTATAATAATTCAATTACTAAAAATTAATACTACTATTAATTAAAAATATGAATAATAATAAGATTTATAAAATGAAAAAGGTGAAAAAATATTTTGGACATAGGGAGAAGGATCGCAGAGAGTCTGCCAAAAAATAATTAGGAATAGTAATTGAAGGAAGAAAGTGGGGCCATGGGCAATCATTTTACAACAAGTAATGGACGTATGAGTTATGACTAGTTGTATTGATAGCAATTTAAAGTCGTTTTACTATTGAGGGCGAACCAAACATTGTACCTTCGCAATGCCTACCGAGTACGTACTCAAGTAGTTATAGAGTCGAGCTTAAGTTCACCTAAATAAGAAAACGAATTTAAAAATGAGTTCAAGTTTATTTGAGTAATTTTCGAGTAAGTTAAATTTGATTGGATTAGTTAACCAAAGTCAATAGAATTTTACCAAATTTTAGTTAATATATTTTATATTTATTATTTAATTTAACAATTATTATTATTATTATAAATTGTAATTATTTCAAGAGTATTAATTACTACTATTATTAATTATAATAATAATTATTAAAATAATTAAGTCGAACTTTGCTCAACTCATCGAATAATACTCCATTCGTCCCAGGTTAAGAGGGTCATTTTACTAGTTTGTTTGTCCCACCCAAAGGATCTCATTTCATTTTTTGGACATATAAGACCCACTAATACAATTAAAACATGGGGCCTACACACCCACTAATACAACTACCCATTACACATTAAATAATAATGCTCCTTAATCTAAGTGCTCAAAAGCAAATGAGATTCTTACCATGCGACGGATGGAGTATTATTCACAAATTGAACCAAACTCAAGCGAGAATGGCTTGTTAAACCTAATAGGTCTACCTATATCATCACGATGTCGACATTATTTTGCTAAAACCCAATTTATTATCAATTTCATCTCTCACTTATTCCAAACTGTCTCTTTCTATAATTATCATTTTTCTACACACCCCAATTTTTAAATTATGAGTGTCATCATCTCCTATCAACTTTACATTTTTTTTTTCTTTTTTAAATCCCAAAATAGAGTGTTATCACGGTTATTTATAAATTGGACTTCATTATGCCCATAAATAAAGTATAAATGTTTGAATAAGGTATTGCCTAAGACTCGTGGATAGAGATTTTGTAAAAGAAAATTTTATATTAACCTCAGAAAATGAATAAAATTACTTTCTTAAAAAGTATAGTATACTTCAATAATAGAGGGTGATTGTGTGCAATCAGGTTTAGTTTACCATATTTTAGAAAAAATATTCTTTAAAATACGAAGAGTTACTCATTAAAATACATCATGTTACTCCATTCATAAGAATTCATTAATAATAGTAATACTCCCTCAATCCCGAGTATTTTTACCCATTTGTATGGAGACGAAGATTAAGACGTTTAATTTTTTAATATATAATGTAAGAGAAAGTATGGATAAATTAGTAATTTAAAAAAAATGAATAAAGTTATTGGGAATGATGAATAAAGTGTAAAAAAATAATTAAAGTTGTTGGGATTGTAAAAAGTAGGTAATAAAATATTATGTATTTTTGCCAAAAATGGAATGAGTAAAAATATGTGGAACACCCCAAAATGAAAAGTGGGTAAAAATACGTGGGACGGAGGGATTATTATTACTCCCTCCGTCCCGGGTATTTTTACCCGTTTGTACGGGCACGGAGATTAAGACGTTTTATTTTTTTAATATATAATGTAAGAGAAAGTAGGGATAAATTAGTAATTTGAAAAGAAAAAGTGAATAAAGTTGTTGGGAATGATGAATAAAGTGTAAAAAAGTAATTAAAGTTGTTGGGATTGTAAAAAGTATGTAATAAAATATTATGTATTTTTTCCAAAAATGGAATGGGTAAAAATACGTGGGACACCCCAAAATGGAAAGTGGGTAAAAATACGTGGGACGGAGGGAGTATTTTTTTTTATATAAGAGTCATCATCTTTTATAGTACTATATAGAGTAATGTTTCATTGTACCGAATAATAATCAAGATTCTATCGTGAAATTGATTTAATGTTATTTCTTACTCCAATAATAATGAATTCAAACACGACGAATGAAGTATTTTATTTGTGTTTTAAGAGGATATATCCAATGGTTACATCGTGGAACTTCTTAATTATGAGATGAAAATACCTTTATTAAATTAAAGTTAATAACAAAGTAAATTTAAAATCGTGTGGTTAAAATAGGCCATGCATAACAAAATTATGAGTCCAACGCACCATATTCATCTCGAAAATGTTGACGTTATATTCATTTTTAATTTTACTTTTACAACTCCCTCTGTCCCGGAGAAGTTGGTATAATTTTTTTTGGGCACGGAAATTAAGGAGTATAATAATTTAATGTAAAGTGAAGTAAAGTGAGGTGAGAGAAATAATATTTAATGTGTAGTGGGTAATTGTATTAGAGGTGATATGTGGGACCCATGAGAATAGATTAATTATTTTTGTGTGGGTCCATGTATTAAAAAGGAAATGTATCAACTTTAGTGGGACAAACCAAAAAGAAAAGTGTATCAACTTTTATGGGACGGAGGGAGTATTAAATAGAATACGATCATTAATATAATTTTTTTTAAATAACTACCAACTATATCATATTTTAAACCTATCAATTCTAAAGAGCAGTCTTAACCCACTCCAAAATTGGAGTATATATATATATATATATATATATATATATATATATATATATATATATTGTCAAATTTGTAAAGAACTTATTGATTAATATTAATTCGATACAAACCAAACACTCATTTATACAATTGCACACAAAATCTGCAGATTGAATTCTCTATTCTAAGTTCCTTGCTTCATTAATATTTCACAATATAAAAAAATTATATCCTACAAATTATCATTAAATTCTTGGAACATTTGGTAAATTTTAAGTAATGATTATAACACATTGTAAACATCTAAAAGAATAAAATAAGAGATTGATTATGGAAATGAAATAGTTGATCATTTGCAAAACATGGGTGAATTAAAATTGGGTTTTCCAGGAGTGAAAGTGTAGGATTAGGAATGGGGTGACTTCAGCAGAGGGTGAAGTTTGGGACCCACGAAATTGAAATATGGTTGGGACCACCTTTAGTTTAATGCCCACTTCCGCTTCAGTGGGGTGCACCCGATGCACACCACACATTTTTCTGATTCCACCATTTCACATTTCTTTTTTCTTTTTCTTTTTCTTTTTTTTTTCTTTTTTTATTTATTTACTTTGAGTACATAAAGCTATTCTTTTGAGATCTCCAACTTTTCCCCCCTTTTCCTTTACAAAATTTTATTTAAATTCGTTTGTATTCAGTGATAAGTTGATGATCGTGGAATATTACGATATGGGCGCAATTCAGAATCACCATAATTGTCAATACACTTTAAAAATAATTCAATTTCATCTTTATAAATTAAAAAAAAATACTCCCTCCGTCCCACATATTTTTACCCACTTTCCATTTTGGGGTGTCCCACGTATTTTTACCCATTCCATTTTTGGCAAAAATACATAATATTTTATTACCTACTTTTTACAATCCCAACAACTTTAACTACTTTTTTACACTTTATTCATCATTCCCAACAACTTTATTCACTTTTTCTTTTTAAATTACTAATTTATCCCTACTTTTTCTTACATTATATATTAAAAAAATAAAACGTCTTAATCTCCGTGCCCGTACAAACGGGTAAAAATACCCGGGACGGAGGGAGTATCAAAGTTTATATATATATATATATATTAAAAAATTAAAATAAGCAAGATTAAATGAAAAAAAGTAAAATGTCTGAATAAAATAAGTGAGAACTTTAACATTTACACACAGTGTATTTCAATTATCTAAATTGTTAGATAAATCTATAATTTAAGTTTATTTTTAAAATTGAATAAAATTATCAAATTAACTGCAAACTACACCTTACATTTAACTTATTTTAATAAAGTTCATGTGTAATTAAATAAAAATTCTAAATGTGTGATTAGAGTTATTTTCACCTAGATTTTAGTATTTTTTTATATGTGTTTTCGTATTATTTTATCCGTATTTTATATGTTATTTGATTGTATTTTGTGTTTTTATTGAAATGTGTGTGAATGAGCTTAAACTTAAGATTTTCATTTTTTATTGGATGCTAAACATGATAAGGAAGATGTAGGAAAAAGCGGATCTCAATTCGGAGTTGAAACGAGGGAGAACAGGCAAAAACGGAAGCTGCACAACACGGGCCGTGTGCAGCGCACGACCCTGTCAGAATGGCCGTGCGCTGACACTCGAAACACCAACTCGACCACGCCTGTGGCCGAGTGCAGAACACGGCCCGTGCCCAGTACAAACACACGGCCCGTGCACCGCGCACGGGCCTGTCCAGAAAGCCGTGCGACAACGTCAGAAAACACAACACGGCCACCCCTGTGGCCGTGTGTTGCGCACGAGTCGTGCGCTGTGTTAGAACACGGGGCGTGCGGCGGAGCTCGAGCCGTGTTGGTGCAAAAACGCAGGAAATTACTGGAATCTTCTAGAAGGCCCACATGGGGTATAAATAGACCCCATTTCAACACTTTGAAGGGGAGATCTGAAATCCTATCCTCTACACACACATCACACACAATTTCTTCCATTTTCCACCATCATCTTCATCCATCTTCATCCATCTTCATCCACCCATCAAATCTTCCATTTTTGGTGCTAAAGACTTCAAAATCAAGAGCAAGAGGTGGAGATCAAGAAGAATAGAAGATTCTCTTCAAGAAATTGATAGGGAATAATCCATTCATTTTGTATTTCTTTAGATCTAAGACTATGGGTATTTGTAATGAATCATTTATTTATTTTGTTACTTTTATCATGTTAGGCTAATCCCTCTAGTGGGATTAGGAATATGAAGAGCATATAAGATTTATATTGTCATGTGGATTAAATTGGTTTTTGGTTTAATTGATGTTGATTTCTATTCATGGAGTTTAATTGTCTTGATGTTGTGATGGCATGGTTTGTTATTCATGAATGTTTATTGGTTTAATGGATTGTTGATCAATGGACTATTTGTGATAATTAAATGATATCATGATGTTCATGTATGTATTGCTTGGAGTGAGACGGAAACGACCCTCTATAGTATTAGGAAGGCATGATTAGACATTGAGTTTGGGTTTGACCGAAAGGATATTTGAATTCAATGAGGGGAACCAATCCATTCGTTGGCCTTAGTACACAAAAAGGGAGAGTTTAATCTAACTAGTACCTAGATGGAAGGGGTAATGTTGGGCTTTGATCTTAAGTGCTTTTGGGAGTCTAAAATAGATCAACAACCTTTGTAACCCGAAAGAGAGCTTAGGATACAATCGTGATCACCCTTAGTCTACATCAATTGAGTTGAATTCCTTTTGCATGATAATATGAATCGAGTGTGCTTGCATGTTTCTAATCCCATGTTTTTCACACTTGAACTTTAGCACCCATTTTCTTTTCTCATCATTTCTCTTATTTGCTATTCTTATTTACTTGCTCCTTGCTTTAGTTGTTAATAATCTCTAAACCCCCGATCATCTTTACAAAAACGACATGAACATGAGCTCACGTATTTTGCTAGTCCGAACATAACTCCTTTGTGGATTGATAATTTTTCTTGAGATATACTACTACAACGATCGAGTATTCTTGCTCGTGAGTGCTACAAAATAGGCAAACAAGAAAATAGCGCCATTGCCAAAGGGGAGTTTGACGGACTAGTCGAGTACTGTGTTATTGTTTTAGTTGTTCTTGATAAGGATACTTTTTATTTTATTTTTACTTTGTTTACTATTGTTGTTTGTGGTCTCACTCTTTGAATTTTTGTAGGTGTTTTATGATCACAAGATCAAAGGGAAATCAATCGATCATTCCTTTGAATTTGGAGATAGAAAAGACCGCGCGAGATAATTTACCCCATGATCCATTACAAGATCAAAGGGGGGTACAAGAAGGAGTGCAAGAGAATCAAGCGGAGATAATAAGGAATTTCTTTGCTCAAAATCAAGAATATATGCAATTGCTTGCCAATCAAGAAGCTCAAAGGATACTCCAACAACAAGAGGCACAACCACATGTTCGTAGAAATGTCCAAGAGATGGTTAATATGTTCAATAACCAAGCTATGCAAGGAAATGTGCAAATACCTCAAGAGAGGCCAAGGCCTAGAGCAATCCGGGATTACTTCCAACCGAGAGCCGTACACAACATGGTTCCTCCGGTTCAAGCCAACAATTTAGAAATCAAGACCGGATTGATCAACATGGTCAAAGAAAATCAGTTTGGGGGAGGTCCTCTTGAGGATCCAAACATGCATCTAGCTAGCTTCTTGGAGGTTGCAAATACCATTAAGATGAATGGAGTATCGGAAGATGCTATTCGGATGAGGTTGTTCTCTTTTTCTTTAAGAGACAAGGCTAAGGCATGGTATAATGCAATTCCTTTGGGAAGTTGTAATACATGGGAAGATCTTGAGCAAAGGTTCCTAAACAAATACTTTCCTCCTTCAAAGACACTCCAATTGAAGAGCCTTATCACTCAGTTTAAGCAACTTCCGGATGAAAATTTTTATGAAGCATGGGAACGCTACAAAGAGATGCTCCGAAAGTGTCCTCAATATGATTTTCATGAGAATCAACAAGTGGCTTTCTTTTATCAAGGGTTGAATCAACAAAATCGGATGCATGTAGATGCCTCATCCGGAGGGTCTATATTTGGAGTGGATGCTATATTTGAAGATATTGCAATGAATGCTTATCAATGGCCTTCCGAGCGAGTAATAGGAAGTTGTGCATTTGGAACGGTAGCTCAAGTGGAAAGTGTGCATAAAGTGAAGAGCGATGTGTTTCAAAGCCAAGGCATGAAAGAATTTAAGGAAAGCATCAATGCTTTAACTAAGCAATTGAATTTGATCACTCAAGGAGTGAGTCAAGGGAAAAGTACGAGTACTACCTTGAACGAGAAGAGTAATGTGATGCAAAGTGTAGAGGATGTTGCCTATTTGGATAGGAGAATTACCAAGGGAATTTTCAACATCAAGGAAATTTCCAAGGTAATTTTCCCTCTAATCAAGGAAATTTTCATGGAGAAAATTATCAAGCGCCGAGAAAGCATTAAAATCTTTCTTATTCTAATCCTCAAGCCGCCATGTCATTTCTCCGGAATTCGATCCGAGTGCTAAGCCGCCCAATGGAGAAGGGAAGTCATCGGTGGAAGAGACATTGTTAGCATTCATGAAAAAGCTTGAGGCTAGAATGGAGGAGAATGAACGAAAATCCGATAATAGGATGAGAGCATTTGAGCATCAAATGGGTCAAATTGCTTCTTCCGTGGGATCACAACACCAACAAGGAAAATTTCCATCTACCACGGAAATAAATCCAAAAGAGCATTGCATGTGCATAAAGGTGAAAGAGGATAGTTTGGTTGAAGAAGGTTTGGTGGATTGCACTGTGGATGAAGAAAAAGAAGAAGCAAAAAGAGTAGAAATTGAGTTAGAAGAAAAGAAGAAGAAATGGATAGAAGAACATGTCCCCAAGTGGAAAAAGGCTAAGGAGAAAAGGAAAAAAGAAGTGGAATATGAACGTGATTATTGGGGAATTTCGATTACTCCTTATCCACTCCCTTATCCTCAAAGATTTATTAAAAAAGAAATGATGGAGGAATTTCAAAAGTTTGTTGAAACTTTGAAGAAGAAATTTGAAGAGAGAAAGAAAGCGAAGCTAGTTGAAACAAATGAACCATTGCATGAGGAGCCCTCTATGAAAGTTGGTGATCCGGGGAAGTTCGTTATCCCTTGTGAAGTTGAAGGAAAGAAGGTTGTTAATGCATTGTGTGACTTGGGAGCTAGTGTGAATGTTATGCCTCATTCTCTTTTTGAAGAATTGGATATTGGAGAGCTCAAGCCTTCCACTACATGCCTTCAAGTGGCGGATGGATCAACTATTAAGCCCTTAGGGGTGGTGGAGGATGTAGTGGTTGAAGTGAAGAAGTTGACTTTTCCGGTGGATTTTGTTGTCTTGGAGATGAAGGTTGATCCTCAAACACCTATGATCTTGGGGAGACCATTCTTAGCCACGGGAAAAGCTCATATTGATGTGGAAAGAGGAGAACTTTCTTTGAGTTCAAATACGGAGAGTGTTACATTTTCATGTAACAAGGCAAGAAAGAAGGATGATTCTTACCTCAAGCCTCCAATCCTACCTCCGGATGATCCTCATGGATTTGAAAATTCTTACCCTTTTAAATATTCTAATTCTCTTTTTCATGATTATATTGAAGATTTTAATCTTAACTTGTCTTTGCTTGATATGTATAGGAATGAGGACTCGGACATCGAATGGAAGGTTGATAAAGGAGAATTTCATTGGCCTTATGGAGACGAAGCATTTCCATCCACAATTCTTCGTGATGATTTGATAATTATAAGCAAGAATGGAGAAATCATGTTGATGGAAAAGAAAAGAGCCAAGAAATTTCTCAAAGTGAAGATGAGGCCCGATGGGGTCTTGGATTTCTCCGAATGTTAAGAGTTTAAATCCGTCCGGCTTGAAGACGTTAAACTTAGTGCTAAATGGGAGACGACCCATTCTTTTTATCTTTTGATGCTTGTTTGTTTTGGCCTTGTAGGTTGATTGTGCTCATGGAGAAAAAAAATACACATTGAAGAAAAGAGAAGTGCTTCATAGATTCGAGTATGGGTATCACACTAATTGTTGCAAACTTAATTCTCGACTCTTGTCTCGAGTTAAGTTTGTGGGGTTGATTGTGCGTGATGGAAATTACTTGATTCGTTTGGATGTGGTTACTTCTCAACAAGAAGATCATCAATGGAAACTATAAGGGTAAGTCTCACCACTTTTTGCAAACTTAAGTCTCAACTCTTGTTTCGATTTAAGTTTGGGGGGGAGAGTGTGTGGTGTGACTCACCACTTGAGTATGATTCTTGTAAAATTGGGTCAATTTTAAAAATTTTCTCATGAGTTTGGGTTGATTTTGGTATGATTGGTGGTGTTGAAGTGCATGATAGTCCATATTTATAATGAAATTGTTGAACTAATGGTGTTTGTTGAGTGTTTGAGCATGAATGAAATGTATTGGAAGCATGATGGAGCTTAGAGCTAACACTTTCCTTACCAAATGCCTATCGAGGGAGT
Source organism: Pogostemon cablin (assembly GCA_023678885.1). Lineage (NCBI taxonomy): Eukaryota > Viridiplantae > Streptophyta > Magnoliopsida > Lamiales > Lamiaceae > Pogostemon > Pogostemon cablin. Next base: position 3,981,016 of record CM042987.1, read on the forward strand.
ACTCTACACCTTATCATTTTACTACTTGAAATGAATTGAGTTTGATTTGGATTGTTGTGACTAGCATGATACTTCATTTGTTATGTTTGTGGGAGGTTTACTTTCGTATATTAGGATTTTCTTTTAAATAAAGGTTGGGACGAATGTGTGCTTAATTTTCTTATGGATGATGGTATTTTGTGTTTTTGCATGTTTTGTGTTTTTGTTGTGTCTTGTTTGTTGAGTCCTATTTTTATGTTTGGTGTGTATTTTCATTTTTGTCTTGGGATGTTTGGTGGTTTGTTTAGGGATGTCGTGAGTCATTTTTGAACGTGAGTGATGATAGGTTGTGGTGATAAGTGATGACAAATTATGATTAAGAATCTCTACACTTTCAAATTGTGACATGTTTTACTTAACTTGTTCAATTTTGAGATGAATGTGGTTAATAAGTTCCTTAAGGTCCGAGCACAAGCTTGTGAGCATTTGAGCCTCAACCATGCATACATGGTATTTCTTCATGAGTGGATCGGTTGTGTTTGATAAGTTAGAACTTGCTCAAGAACTATAGGAAAGAGCCCGATTAGTGGAGATTGGTGAAATGATCTAAGGCCATCCTTGTTATTATAGTCATTGCCATATATGTTCCCTACCATGAACATCATCCTTAGTTAACCATTTTGAGCCTATAAGCCTATTTCTTGTGAATTTAGCACATTACAAGCCTTAATTACCCATTCAAGCTTATATATACCTTTGTGTGGGTGATTGAGGAGATGGTAGCTAGAAAGGATTGATTGATTAGCAAAAGAAGAAAAAGGACATGGTAAACAAGCAAGAAAAATGATGAAAAGAGCAAAATAAGAATGCACATGCAACCTCAAAGTAAGAAATGAGCAAATCAACATCAAAATGCTAAAGTAAACAAAATTCAAAGAAAGGAAGCATGCAACAAAAGAAACTCAATCCTAGGGAAGTTAATGAATAGTGCTTGAGATTTGTAAAGATAAGCAAGGAAGAAAAGAAAGTGAAGAAGTTGAGGAAATTGGTCATCTCTTTGATTACTTACACATGATTAGTCACTCTTATCCATATACTTCCTACCCTACCAAAGAGCCTATCATTACATCCTAATTAAAGACCTTTTTTATCATTAATTGAAACTTTGGTGGTTTGTGAATATAGTCCGCGAGCAAGCTTATAGCGAGTCGAGCCAATCGATTAATGAGTGTGATTTATCCGAGTTCAAAAGAGTGTTGAGAGACATCGATACACATTGTGAGGCTTGGACTAAAAGGGACTATATTACACTATTACTCTCTTTTGATTGAACTTATTAATTTCTCATGTCATGATTTTAATATTGTAGGATGACTTAGCATAGTTTGTAGTTATTATTGCTAACGATATGTTATTGCTTATGTTCATTTAGTCTTTTTCTAGGTGAAAATTTCTCCTTTTGGTTTGTCATTTTCGTTGCTCGGGGACGAGCAACACCTTAAGTTTGGGGGGTTGATTAGAGCTATTTTCACCTAGATTTTAGTGTCTTTTTATATGTATTTTCGTATTATTTTATCCGTATTTTATATGTTATTTGGTTGTATTTTGTATTTTTATTGAAATGTGTGTGAATGAGCTTAAACTTAAGATTTTTATTTTTTATTGGATGTTAAACATGATAAGGAAGATGTAGGAAAAAGCGGATCTCAATTCGGAGTTGAAACGAGGGAGAACGGGCAAAAACGGAAGCTGCACAACACGGGCCGTGTGCAGCGCACGACCCTGTCAAAATAGCCGTGCGCTGACACTCGAAACACCAACTCGGCCACGCCTGTGGCCGAGTGCAGAGCACGGCCCGTGCCCAGTACAAACACACGGCCCGTGCACCGCGCACGGGCCTGTCCAGAAAGCCGTGCGACAACGTCAGAAAATACAACACGGCCACCCCTGTGGCCGTGTGCTACGCACGAGTCGTGCGCTGTGTTAGAACACGGGGCGTGCGGCGGAGCTCGAGCCGTGTTGGTGCAAAAACGCAGGAAACTGGTGGAATCTTCTAGAAGGCCCACATGGGGTATAAATAGACCCCATTTCAACACTTTGAAGGGGAGATCCGAAATCCTATCCTCTACACACACATCACACACCATTTCTTACATTTTCCACCATCATCTTCATCCATCTTCATCCATCTTCATCCACCCATCAAATCTTCCATTTTTGGTGCTAAAGACTTCAAAATCAAGAGCTAGAGGTGGAGATCAAGAAGAATAGAAGATTCTCTTCAAGAAATTGATAGGGAAGAATCCATTCATTTTGTATTTCTTTAGATCTAAGACTATGGGTATTTGTAATGAATCATTTATTTGTTTTGTTACTTTTATCATGTTAGGCTAATCCCTCTAGTGGGATTAGGAATATGAAGAGCATATTAGATTTATATTGTAATGTGGATTAAATTGGTTTTTGGTTTAATTGATGTTGATTTCTATTCATGGAGTTTAATTGTCTTGATGTTGTGATGGCATGGTTTGTTATTCATGAATGTTTATTGGTTTAATGGATTGTTGATCAATGGACTATTTGTGATAATTAAATGCTATCATGATGTTCATGTATGTATTGCTTGGAGTGAGACGGAAACGACCCTCTATAGTATTAGGAAGGCATGATTAGACATTGAGTTTGGGTTTGACCGAAAGGATATTTGAATTCAATGAGGGGAACCAATCCATTCGTTGGCCTTAGTACACAAAAAGGGAGAGTTTAATCTAACTAGTACCTAGATGGAAGGGGTTAATGTTGGGCTTTGATCTTAAGTGCTTTTGGGAGTCTAAAATAGATCAACAACCTTTGTAACCCGAAAGGGAGTGTAGGATACAATCATGATCACCCTTAGTCTACATCAATTGAGTTGAATTCCTTTTGCATGATAATATGAATCGAGTGTGCTTGGATATTTCTAATCCAATGTTTTTCACACTTGAACTTTAGCACCCATTTTCTTTTCTCATCATTTCTCTTATTTGCTATTCTTATTTACTTGCTCCTTACTTTAGTTGTTAATCATCTCTAAACCCCCGATCATCTTTATAAAAACGACATGAACATGAGCTCACGTATTTTGTTAGTCCGAACCTAACTCCTTTGTGGATTGATAATTTTTCTTGGGATATACTACTACAACGATCGAGTATTCTTGCTCGTGAGTGCTACAAAATAGGCAAACAATGTGTTAAATAAGTTGTGAGCATAAGCATGCATTCTCTTAATTTCTAACTAGTTTCGTGTAAAATTGAAATTTTATTTCCCCTATGTTAAAGGTATATATAACCCTTTAATTCTCATGGAAAAATAAGTTGGTATTTTTAACAACTTTTTAAAACATATTGAATAATACTAATTCAATAATAATTAAATACATTTTTAGAATCTCTAAAATATCACGGTTTTATATGACAAATTCTTATTATTTTCTCAATATTGAGTTAATATAATTTTAGCATAGCAAATATTACTCTTCAAACATTATAATATTTGTCATTTTAATGTTTCTAAATGATAAAAACTTTCATAAGTAAAATAGTTCATGAATCATAGTAATGTATGATAATGTTAAGATACAATAGTTATTGATTATTAGCAATGTATTATTAGATTTATATTATAATTATAATTTGAAAGAGGTTTAGAAATTTAGAATGCAAGAAATAAAATAAGAAAGATACTAGTCAGCTTGAGGTGTCAAATGGTCCACTAATTTGCCAAATGTGGTAGAGAATTGTTAGGGATGATGGATGCTTCCTCCAAAATTTTTGCCTTTACTTTATTCCTCACTCCATTTGATTCTCCCACCCATTTTTTTTTACACTAAACAAATGCTTTCCTTTTCCTTTTTATTATGCATTTTTTTCTATATTAATTCCTATGTTTTTATTCACTTTTTTTAATTTATTTAGTTATATCCGTTTCATCATTCATGTACTTATTAAAAATAAATATAAAAATAAAAATAACCACACTACACAATATTATTAACATCTTTATAATAATATCACATAGTATTACAAAAAATGTTTTACGCTTTGTTAATAAAAATTAATAACTTTAGTATATTTATTTTCATTGAATTATATCCTAAATACTCATATCTTATTTTACAATATACTATACACAAGAAATGTAGAACAAACATTTAAATAACATCGTCTCATATAAATCATTCCGTGAGACAGATAAAAGAGGAGTATAATATTTATAATGAAAAGTGATAATAGTACAATAAAATATTTTATGAATAATTTATAATATACACTACAAAAAAAATATTTTTTAGCAACAGAATATTTCGTTGGTAAAAATCTTTATTCTATTGTTAAATTGGTTTACCAACGGGTTAGCAACGGATTCCGTTAGTAAATTTTCGTTGGTAAAGTGATGGTTGCTAAATTTTTAGCAATGAAAATTCAATTCCGTTGGTAAATAAATTCGTTGGTAATCCGTTACTAGTAATTCCGTTTTGCCTTTCCAATCCGTTGCTAATTAGCAACGGAATGAATTCCGTTGGTAAAATAGAGAATAAATCCGTTGGCATTCAGTTGCTAAAATAAAAATGTCATTTTTGTTGTCAATCCGTTGCTAATTACTAACGGATTGAATTCCGTTGGTTAATTCAGTTGCTAAAAAATTATTTTTTTTGTAGTGATAAATGAAAAGGAATAACATTTAAAAAATAAAAATAACATTTTTAATATAATGTGATAACTAATTATGAAAGTGCAAAATAATTTCATCATAAAACTAATTCATCCAAAAATAAAAAAATACTGGAGTAATATTTATAATTCACCCTATCTCCCTTTTGGACATGTCACATGTGTCTAAATAATAGGTGTCTCATATGCATAACAAAAGTTGGTGGTATCTTTTGCACCCTATTACCACTACACATTGATACGATTTGCTCAAAATTTTAAATTTTATTCTATAAATTGCGTGTATTATAGGTTTAAATACATTTTATTTATTTATTTCCTTTTAACCCTAATTGTTTAACCTCACGTTTAATGCCATTGCCATTCATTAACCATTTTTCCCCCTGAAATTCTAACTTGGCTAGCATGTAAAATAAATAATTATAATAAAAAGTAAAAAACCCTCTATTTGTTTAGAGTTTTACAAGATTATTTTTAATTATTTTGTTTAAAAAATTGAATACTGAGAGAAAAATAATAGAGTAGTAAAAAATTAAAAATATTAATAGAGTATTAATGTAGCAAATTTGTAAAATTATATAGATAAAAGGATTAATTTTTTTTTTTGGCATGAATAAAATTATACATGAGACATATTCATTAAATTATATAGGTTTCACATACATGATCTTTTTATTTGTTGAAACAATTCGAAGATTTTGTGTACCACACAAGTGCAATTCTAATAATTAATTCAAATAAAAATAATGTGCAACTTGGTATAAACTTGACAAACCTATGTAACTGCCGGAATTAAAGTTGTGTGACCCCAATTATATACAAGAAACATTTGGTAGTCTGTTGATTTATTTATTTATTATAATTATGCAAAGACGTGAGACGGTCGAAAAATGATAACTTTCATAACGAAAAATGATACTAAATTAATGAAGAGTGATAATGCAATTTTATGAACAATTTATAGTGTAAATGGAAAGTGATAACATTATATAGCAAAAATAATGACATTTTATAGCGAAAATGATAACTATTTTAAAATAATCTCAATGAGACGGTTCACGCAAGACTTACCTTATAAATATTATTGTTCTCTTCGTGCAATAATAATATACTTATTAAACATTAATAACCGACACTGAAAATATGGGGGGAGGGAGTATTCAAGATTGATGCACCACCTGTAAATTAAAATTAACACACATTATTTTATGAAATTGTTTTATTGTAGAATCTATCTATTTATTTGTCTATTTTGCTATTTAAATTAATCATACTTTAATATTAATTTTAAGAATATAATTATAATTAACTTTATAAAAGGAATGAGATACTCCTCTCATAATAATGTTTTTACATTTATGAGATGAATAATAATTCACGATGAAAATGCTTTCACATAAACATTTATTTTTGTTAGACTCTATTAAATACTCCATCCGTCCAGTAACAAGATATATGTTTACTTTTTGCACGTAGATTTAGAAATATAATATTTAAATGTGTAATGAAGTGAGAGAAATAATATTTGAATATGTAGTGGGTAGTTGTATTAGTGTAGTAGGTGGGCCACATGTGGATATAATAATTGTTTTGTGTGGGTCCCATGTACCAAAAAGGGAAATATATACTTTGTTTTGGGATGAATCAAAATAGAAAAATGTATACCTAGTTGTGGGACGGAGGGAGTAGATGAGAGAGTATTCTTGAAACAAACACTACAAAAAACTGTTTTTTACCAACGGAATATTTCATTGATAAAAGCCTTAATTCCATTGTTAAATTAGCTTACCAACGGAATCTGTTGATAAAATTCCATTGATAAAGTGGTAGTTGGTAAATTTTTAGCAACGAAAAATCAATTATGTTGGTAAATAATTCCATTGGTAATCCGTTGGTAATTTATATAATAATTCCCTTGGTAATTCGTTGGTAATTACCAACGGATTGAATTCCGTTGCTAAAATAATGAATAAATCCGTTGGCATTCAGTTGCTAAAACAAAAATGTCATTTTTGTTGCTAATCCATTGGTAATTACCAACGAATTGAGTTATATTGATAAATTCGATTGCTAAAAGATATTTTTTTAGTGAAATATCATCATATTTAAAGAAGATAAAAACAAGATGCAAAAACAATTATACGTTTGAATTAATATTACACAATATTAATATAAAAGATTAAACTATAGACCCAAAATAGTAAATGAATCACAAGGAAAGATATGAGAATTACTCTCTCCATTCATCGATAAAAATGGTGTGTTTTTCATGTGAATTAAGAAGTATTATTATTTTATATATAAGTGTGTAATTCATGTATTAGTAGTGAATGATTAGTATGTGTAAGATACTTTTACTAAAAAATAAAAATAAATACTTTTAAAATGAACGATTAAAATAGCAACAGAAATACTCCCTCCCTCCGTCCTAACTTCAACTTCACACTTTTCGTTTTGATCCGTCCCAAATTCAACATCACACATTGCCATAAAAGGAAAAAACAACTAATTAATATTCCTTTAACATACTTTAATTTCGAATTTGACATCACCTTTTTAAAACACATAACATACTTTATCAGTATTTATTACAAAAAAAATACCATACTACCCCAAAAGTAAGTCAAAATTTTTTTTTTTTTAAATTCTGTATCTACAGTAAAGGTGAAGTTGAATTTGGGATGGAGGTAGTACCTTATTAACAGAGGAAGGAAATAATACTTAGCTTGTATACAAAGATTAAACATCTGGATAAACTTATAAATGAATTACAAAGGATGAAATAAAACTATAAAAATTAACATTTAGCGTCGAATACAAAGATTAAATATCCGGATAAACTAATAAATAAATTACAACATTGTATGATAGTTTTATTTGCAAGTGTTGATGCCATTATTTGTCATTGAAGAAATACTAAAAAGATGTTCCTAAGATGGTGTCACATCGACACAATTTGATACCAAATTTATTCATCCAAACCAAAGTAATGTATTAAAATGGGAAAGAAAGTAACTTCCATTGAAAGCTTATAATGTGAATTTAAAAATCAAAGTACAACTCTTAATTTAAGCAAATAGTTGTACCATTTGTTTCCCGATCCACGGCAGAGGGTATGCTGCAATTTGGCCTCAAATAAAACATACTCATTTCCCAATACTCAATTTAAAATTAAAGATGCCATTTCATACTAAAACAATTTAATTAATTCTAATTATTTTCTCAATTCTATAAGTACAATCAAGTCCTTTCACTTTAAATGTTCCACATATGTAACATCTATAAGTATATTGCACGTGTTTTATATATACAAGGACAATCATCATTAATGCACATAAAAATTACTAAGGCTAGACATAGGAGAAGGGGTGCTAGGGAATTGGGGTTTGGTACTATGTTTAACATAAAAGGGAGAGGATGGTGGGGAGAGGTAATGTCATGTCTAGTAGATGGTAAAGGCAAATAGTTCGAAGAAAATTGTAGGAAAGTGGTAGTAAGTGGGGCTGATACGGGTTTTTGGGATGAAGTATGGGTAGGGAATGAGCCTCTTAAAAAGAGGTATCACAAGTTGTTTGAGTTGAGTATGGGTAAAGATTACAAAGTAAGTGATATGGGGGTATGAGAAGGGGGAGAATGGAAATAGAAGTGTGAATGGAGAAGAGAGTTAAGGGAATGAGAGTCTAACTTATTTAATGAATTATTGGAATTGTTATGCAGGTACAAAATAGAAGAAGTAAATGACTATTGGAGATGGGAAACAAGTAAGAAAGGAACATATGACGTGAAAAGTGCTTATGGATGCTTGGAAGAAAGAAAAACATTAGCCGAGGAGCATCAACATGAATTGTACAAGAGAATATGGAAGAGCACAACAGATGCAAAAATGAAAGTGCTAGCATGGAGAGTAGTGCAAGGAAAAATATCAACAGCGGTGGAGTGAAAAAAAGAGAAAGCCTACCACCTTCAAGCACGACTACATGTTCTATATGTAGAGGAAATGATGAAACAGTGGAATATAGATTCTGCGAATGCCTAATGTCACAGAGAATATGGGGAGATTGCTTGAACTGGATGGGAATACAGTCTCCAATCCCAATCAACGCTTCAGGTACGCTATTTTTATTTGAGGACTTATTCCAATCTAAGGAGAGACGGAAGCTAGCTATAGACATTTGGTTATGTACAATTTGGTCTTTATGGAAAAATAGAAATAATGTTATCTTTGAGGAGGGAGAATGGAGTGAAAAAAAAATGATGGAGGAGATCAAATCTCATGTCTGATTTTAGTGGGTTTGGAGAAGAAAGAAGATCAAAAGAGACATTGATTATAAAGAATGGATAATTGATCCTTGCAACTGTTTAGAAAAATTTTAATTTTTGCCACTCGTATGTCCTACGTTAGGATCATTCACAATGTGGTTGTCACATTTGTAAGTCTTATTGTACTATGTGGTTGTTGCATTTGTAAGTCTTATTGTACTGTTGAAAAGGGCAAGACTCATGCCCTATAATAAAATACTATTCCTTTCTTTCAAAAAAAATTAAAAGAAGAAATGTATATTTTTGAGCTGCACGCCTAAAATAATAAAATAATAACATTTAAAGAGAATGTAATAATTAATATTATTTGACACATTCATCATTTAGTTTTAATCATCAACTTGACATGAAATTAAAATTCATCATATTAAAACTCAAAATAAATATTAGTTATATACGTATAAACCTTCAACAATTGACATAACAATGGTTATTATTTGATGAAAAAGATGTAATAAATGGATTGGGAGGCAAGTGGGCATGTGGTTCCAATTATAATGAGATATGTTAGTCCACTTAATTATGATTATTGGTTGGCGATTGGTTAAACAAAATACCACCTCTGCCTTATGAATGACTCTAGATTCGACTTTAATTGGGTTAATTACATTCATTCATTTATCCTATTTTAAGTTATACAACTATTGATTTGGTGTCAATCATCATTCATTAAACTAATTTTCCATCCTTATATCATTTATGATACCTTACTCCTACATCCTAATTATTCTTTAATTTATATTTTGCATTTATTTTTCAAAATTTCACCTTTTTTTTCCCTCTCAACCTCCTTACCTCAGATTTTTTTAAAATTTTTTTTTATGAATATTACTCTATTATTTTCAAATATTTATACAAGATCTAGCATCATAAAATTATTTAAAATAATTTAATAAAACTATATTAAATTTTCATATGTTTAACGGGACTTTTAAGATTTTTTCATAATGTATTATTTATTCAATTGACATCCTAGGTAGTACATGATATAATTTTTTATATAATTATTATCATTAAATTAAATTAAACAATTTTAAACTATTCTGTTATTTTAGACATTGAAATCAATAGTTTTACGGTTTTTGGAATAAAATCGATAGAAAAAATATTTCACACACCTAATTAAGGATAAAAATAATTAATGTACGTGTATGTATTTATAACAATACAATTAAAAGTTTATAACTGATATAAGAAATAAAAAAAAAAACCCAATTTGCAGTAGGCGCCGTGTGCAATTTAAAAATTTTTAATATCAAACAATTTAAATTAATTAAAAAAATCAATTAAAGATTTGCAGTCAGTTTCAACTACAACTTTCGTAATTTAATTGGGGGTTCCCACTAGTTTGGACCTGGGCTATTCTGTCACCTTTCGAATTTTAATGTGTTAATTTCCACCATTTTCCACGTCACCAAATTATTTCCATAATAATTTAAATTTTATTAATCTATCATTTGCACATTTTATATTTGTTATTGTCGTTTTCTTTCACTCTCTAATTGATGAGATGTGATTGGTGCAGAATTGTTTATTTCCTCTATTTAATACGATTCATGTGCTGACCTAATTGCTCCTATCAAAAGTGTCAATTTTGCTTTGTTTTTATATTATTATTATTAATGTTAAAATTATTATTTAGTTTCTAATAATTTAAAGCCCAATCGGTGTTACATACTCTCCATCGAGCTCATTTAAAGTTTAGTGGACCGAATTTTTTTATTTTAAAACAATTACCATTTTGTAATTTTTTGGAAGAATCAAATAATTTGGTTTTAATTAATTATAATATAAATTATACCACTTCTATCATCTATGTCCACATAAAAAACCCAAAATTTTAATATTACAGGAATCAATTTTATTTTTTTTAAATAGAAAATTTTATATTTTACCTAATTAAAAAATTAGAAAATTTAATTATTAAATACTTCTCTAGTCCCATTGCACTATTTACAATTTTCTCATTTATTTATCCTATTATATTCTTAAAAATATAAAATAAAATAAAAGTTGTGAATTAAATAACCTTTCAATATACTTAAAAAATATCATCTTCATCTAATATACATAAATTATTTTATCATTTACTTAACACCACAAAATAATATACTTTAAAATTAACAAAATTGATTAAAAGAAATCTTAAACACCGTATTATATATGATAAATAAATAGCGTTTAGATGATGGATATTATTTATTTCTAGTTGGGCCGAGCTTTGTGGATTTTATTCCTAGGTCCCAGTGTATAAATGAACCGTTCCAAGTAACAGGCTTTTATATTTGGGCCTAATTTAGTCCAAGACCCATATAACTTTTTTAACCACGCCCTTTCTTTTTAGTTTTTACCTCCTCTAATAGCATTTCACCTTTTAAACATCTCAACGCATCACTAATACAATTAATATATGTGACATGCGCTCCAGTTCTTACTAATACAACTACCCACTACACATTAAATAATAATACTTCTTAATTAATCTACTATTACTGTTATTATATTATTATTATTATTATTATTATTATTATTATTATTATCCAAGTAACAAAGCATAATGTAACTACACGTGTACATCGTCGGAGAGTGAAACTGTGTAACTTAGAAAGAAATGATTTTTTAATTTGCAAATTGAAAATAAAAATAATGTCACATTTTCACTTTCACTCATTTAGGCAATTTAAATATATTATTAAAAAAACAAATATTTTCAACATAGTGGTTACGCAAAAATAGCGTAGAATGTGAAGAGTAGCTGAATGAAATTTGGAGGCAATACGCGTCTCATCCGCTTGCAGTGGAGCAGTTGCACTTTTTGTTCACGCATACTTATATGTTTTCTACGTAAATTCACAATAATTACAATTAAATTCACAATAATTACAATTCAGGGACTGTCACGTATTCCGCCATGGATTCCTTCTTCTCCAGAGGTTTCAAGGCTTCCAAATGGTAACACCTCTCTCTCTCTCTCTCTCTCTCTCTCTCTCACACACACACACACACACACACACCGTATTTTGTGGTGAAATTAATCATCTTCAAGCGATTCGTCTCTGTGAAATCAAGCACTTTTTTCGTTAATAATGGAGATTCATTGCGCACTTGTTGAGATTTTTTCGTGATTTTGGAGGATTCTATCGCATTTTACCGATTATCGTATTTCATCTGCGATTGAATGCCAATTTGCAGTAAAACTTTGCTGAAACTCACAATTCCTCGGATTAAGTTATTGAAGAATCGAAGAGAAATTCAGATAAAGCAGATGCGTCGCGAGATTGCCAAGCTCCTTGAGACTGGTCAAGAAGCTACTGCTCGAATTCGGGTTTTATCTCTGCTCTCTGCACACAGATATTTATGATAATGTCAAACCACTCACTTTTCTATATAACCTTGATCATTTAACACCATGTCATTTTTATAAAATTTATTTATGGGATTAATTATCATATTTCTTTGTTTAGGTAGAGCATGTCATAAGAGAAGAGAAGATGATTGGTGCTCAAGATATAGTTGAGCTGTTCTGTGAGCTAATCACTGTTCGCCTTCCGATTATTGAAGCCCAAAGGTATAAATTTTGCTTCTTTATTCTTAGTTATGTCAACAATGATCATACTTTTATGGCCTTTGTGGGCATTGCCAATGATATTTATTAGCAAATTTAGAAATTAATTGGCAATCTTGCTCGTAATTCAGAACCTGTGGTGTATCTGCATTGTAGTGTACCTGTACAACCAATCATGTGGTTGTTTTAGACAACCTATTCTCTTTTGCCATATTGCAAGTGAAGTTGAATCTCTCTCTGAAAGAGAAACATTAATAACATATCTCGCGTTGAGCACGGGATATGTTAGAATGTGATTCACCTCTGCTAATATGATCTATATCAATGTAAACAACAATAAGTGTGTCAATGATCATGCCATACTTAGACGAATTTTCAGGCAGTTCAATATTTTTTTGTGATAGTAGCAATATCAGCTTTATGATAAAACCATTTTGGAGGGGTTTATGAGTTTAAGTTATTCATGGTGTACCTGTTGACAGGGATTGCCCTTTGGATTTGAAAGAAGCAATTGCAAGTATATGCTTTGCTGCACCAAGGTGCGCTGATCTGGCGGAGCTGCAGCAGGTGCAAATGCTATTTGCTGCTAAATACGGCAAAGAGTTTGTGTCTTCTGCAACTGAACTAATGCCGGAATGTGGTGTCAATCGGCAGGTTCTGCGTTTGTTCTACTAAGGCATTTCATAGCAGCTTCTGTTTTTTCTTCATTCCGTGGATCATTTAACATTTTCTTGAAATTTCGAAACTGCAGTTGGTTGAGCTTTTATCTATTCAAGTTCCCACACCTGTTGTTAAATTGAGACTGCTAAAGGGAATTGCTGAAGAACATGGACTTGATTGGGATCCAAATGCTTCTGAGAGTGAATTATTGAAGACTCACGAGGACTTGCTTGTAAGCATTGCTTCTTCTTCTCGATTATGCTTGTATTTCATTGCCTTCGCCCTCACTTCTTTGTTTACAGAATGGGCCAACACAATTTGTTAATGCCTCAAAGTGCCTTTACCCCAACATGATTTGGCAAATGCAACTACTCTAGAACCATCTGCGGTTAAACGCTCCGAGGACTTGCTCGTACGTGTTGCTTCTTCTTCTTGATTATACTTGTGTTTTGTTGCCTTCATCCTTGTTTGTTTACAGAATGGGTCAACAAAGTCTGTCAATGGCCTAAAAGTGCCTGTTCCCCAACATGATTTGGCGAATGCAACTACTCTAGAACCTTCTGCGGTTAAACACTCCGAGGACTTGCTCGTAAGCATTGCTTCTTCTTCTTGATTATTCTTGTTTTTTGTTGCTCCTTACTTCTTTGTTTACAGAATGGGTCAACACAGTCTGTCAATGGCTTCAAAGTGCCTTCTCCCCAACATGATTTGGCGAATGAAACTACTCTAGAATCTTCTGCGGTTAAACACTCCGAGGACTTGATCGTAAGCATTGCTCCTTCTTCTCAATTATACTTATGTTTTATTGCCTTCTTCCTCATTTGTTTGTTTACAGAATGGGTCAACACAGTCTGTCAATGGCCTAAAAGTGCCTGTTCCCCAGCATGATTTGGCAAATGCAACTACTCTAGAACCTTCTGGGGTTAAACACTCCGAGGACTCGCTCGTAAGTGTTGCTTCTTCTTCTTGATTATACTTGTGTTTTGTCGCCTTCGTCCTTACTTGTTTCTTTACAGAATGGGGCACCACAGTCTGTCAATGGCTTCAAAGTGCCTTCTCCCCAACATGATTTGGCGAATGCAACTACTCTAGAACCTTCTGCAGTTAAACACTCCAAAGACTTGCTCGTAAGCATTGCTTTCGGCTTCTCGATTATTCTTGTATTTTGTTGCCTTCATCCTCACTTGTTTTTGTTCACAGAATGGGACACCACAGTCTGTCAATAGTTTCAAAGTGCCTTCTCCCCAACATGATTTGGCGAATTCAACTACATTAGAACCTTCTGTGGTCAAACACTCTGATTCTGATGAATGTTTCGATATCATAGATTTCCGTGAAGTTCCCAGGCAACCATTACAATCAAATAAAGGCACGGTTTCAGCACCAGAGATGCTTCGTCTCCCTGCCTCCGCACCTCCTGATATTGATCATGAAAACCTCCCACACTCAAAGTCAGTGATGAAAAAAGAGGCATCCATAGTGTCGTCTATTGGTGCAGAAGATAAACAGTTTGTGCCATTCGTACGCCCTCCAATCACAAGGACTGCAACTGATGATGTGGATTTGAGGGATGTTTTGGCAGCTGTTCAGGAAGCTGCCAAAACAGCAGAATGCGCAGCAGTTGTTGCGCAATCTGCAGCCAGTCTTGCACAAGTTCGTATCACGGAGTTCATGAGGAGAAAGGACAAGGAAGTCTCGAGTTGTTACACGTTTCGCCTCGACAACCCCAAGCTAGACATGGATGGGAAAGCAGAATTTGAGGGGTATCCCCATGACAAGATTGGTTTCAGGCATCATCAGCATCAACGGTTGGCTTCGATGGATGAAGATATGTATATCTCATACCCCAACTTATTCACATCTCAAGATTCATATTAAGAGAGTTTACAGCTTTCGATATTCTGATAAACCTTTCACAAGTTTTCCTCGTCTCTTGTCTGGTTTGGTGATCAACATTGTTTTTTTTGGTATCATTTGGACAAATTGCTGAAATTGATTAACAATTTTGTCGCGTCTATATTGTTGGCCCCTACCAATATTAAAAGTATATTTGATTAATTTTAAAGAAAATTTAGAGTGCCTACAAATTCGTGATATGATGATATACAGTATACATGAATTTATATATGAAATGGAGATAATATTTCATGCTTACATTTAATTAATTCTAAATAAATTGATGATACAATCCTTAGAAGATTTTTTTATTTTTTATCAACTTTATTGATTTTTTTTGGTGTGTAATACTAAAATTTAATAGTAATAAAGTAAATTATACTATTAGGTGGAGATGAAATTATTTTTAAAATAAAATGTATTGAAATATTATTTATTTTGAAATTATTGCTATTTCTAAGATGTAAAATTTATATAATTGCAGAAACAAATGAATGTGAATACACACACATATCATCTAGTAATCTGTTCATTAATTTAATTAAAATATACTCCCTCCGTCCCGGGTATTTTTACCCGTTTGTACGGGCATGGAGATTAAGACGTTTTATTTTTTTAATATATAATGTAAGAGAAAGTAGGGATAAATTAGTAATTTAAAAAGAAAAAGTGAATAAAGTTATTGGGAATGATGAATAAAGTGTAAAAAAATAATTAAAGTTGTTGGGATTGTAAAAAGTAGGTAATAAAATATTATGTATTTTTGCCAAAAATGGAATGGGTAAAAATACGTGGGACACCCCAAAATGGAAAGTGGGTAAAGATACGTGGGACGGAGGGAGTATTTTTTTTTATTGAGGCTCATCATGACACATGAAAAAAAACTAGTCTATATATATATGAATTATAATCTTCAAGTATTTGTCATGTACATTTTTATTTTCAATTTCTAAAAATTTTTTACAATAAAAATTGAGAGATGAAAATTTTTTTAATATATAATGTAAGAGAAAGTAGGGATAAATTAGTAATTTAAAAAGAAAAAGTGAATAAAGTTATTGGGAATGATGAATAAAGTGTAAAAAAGTAATTAAAGTTGTTGGGATTGTAAAAAGTAGGTAATAAAATATTATGTATTTTTGCCAAAAATGGAATGGGTAAAAATACGTGGGACACCCAAAATGGAAAGTGGGTAAAAATACGTGGGACGGAGGGAGTATTTTTTTTTATTGAGGCTCATCATGACACATGAAAAAAAACTAGTCTATATATATATGAATTATAATCTTCAAGTATTTGTCATGTACATTTTTATTTTCAATTTCTAAAAATTTTTTACAATAAAAATTGAGAGATGAAAATTGAAAATGGGAAGTTATTTAATTGACTTTGTGGTCAAATGAAAAAAAAAAATTATACGGAGTAGTAGATACTTGCTACCTCAAATGCAAGACGTCCACGTGTCAACTCTTATCTCAGGAAGATAAGATGCTATCCTTCTCCACAGTCACTAGATTATCACTCAATATCCACCGTCGACTGCACCATTTCTTTCAATCCTAACCGTTGATGCCCTTCCAAAAATCCCCTTTTACCTTCAAAACCAACATTCAAAACTCTCTCTCCACCGGCAACACCACCGCATCTACAATGGCCGCCGCCCTGCAACACACTCCGATCACATTCCGGTCCCGCTCGCCGCCATCGGCTCAAATTCACACCAAATCAACAGTCAAGCTCTCCCTCTCCTCCAACCTCAAGCTCCCCAAACTCACCATCAAGTCACTCCCACGCCGCCGCGGAGGCGGGGCCAGAATGGCCGACACCGCAGCCGGTAGCTACGCGACCGCGCTCGCCGACGTTGCCAGATCCAACAACACGCTCGACCAAACCGCCGCCGATGTGGAGAAGATCGAGAAGATCTTCTCCGACGAACTGGTCCTGAACTACTTCACAGATCCTACAATCCTCGATTCGGAGAAACAGAAATTGATCGATGAGACGGCGAAATCGAACGAACTGCAGCCGCACGTGGCGAATTTCCTGAGCATCCTAGTCGACAACAAGAGGATCGACATGATTAAGGAAATCGCGAAGGAATTCGAAACGGTGTACAACAATTTGACGCAGACGGAGCTGGCGATCGTGACGTCGGTGGTGCAATTGGAGGCGCAGCATCTGTCGCAGATAGCGAAGGAGGTGCAGAAATTGACGGGAGCGAAGAACGTGAGGATCAAGACGGCGATTGACCCGTCTCTGGTGGCGGGGTTCACGATCCGGTACGGTAATTCGGGTTCCAAATTGATTGATATGAGCGTGAAGAAGCAATTGGAGGAGATTGCTGCTGGACTTGATATTGGGGATATTAAATTAGCTGTATGATTAATCGACTTTTTCATTTTTTTCTATTTTAATTTTGGAATACTTTGGAGATAAATATATACTAATATTTATTTACAATATTAATTGTTTCACCACAGATCCAAAATTGATGATGTTTATGTTTTGAGCAAGCGTTTCTTTAGGATTAAAAGTGATACTTGAATACTTTCTCAATTCCATAACTGCTCGTTTGGTAAATCAGATAGTATTTGGGCGTAATATGGGATGACGTATTAGGGGTGTGAGATGAGTCAAGAATATGTATCTGTAAGTGTGTTTGGTAGTACAAATTTGTAAATGAGATTAATTTTGTTTGATGTTTGGTAGGCTTTATTATTACTATATAGTAGTGTAATATGACTTTTATGTACCTAACTATTCAATAAAATTTTCAAATATGCCATTCCTTAATAAAGGTGAAAAAATCCATTATTGGGCATTTGCCTTAATAATGTATCACTACATTTTTGCATTTCATTTAAGTATAACAACATTGATAATAATTTTACCTTAAACCATTTCCATCTGGGACATGTCGAGTCTTCAGAAACAGGTGTCGGAGTAATCAATATTATTGAGTGCAGCTTTAATAATGCTTTCAGCACCACATGCATGTAGTGGGACACTGTTTGGCCAGACCTTTTAAAATCTAATTTAACAACACAATTTTTCTTATGATGTCCAAGAACGGACAAGAACATGGCAACCTGCTCTTCAACACTGACATACTTAGAATCTGAAAGTCCACCTAATTCTCTTAAAACCAAGCATAGTCGTCCAAATGCATTTCTATCCATTCTCAAATTTTCTATACAAGAGCTATCTCTATCTCTAAATAGCATATTCATATGCTCGACTTGATAAGGTACTCGATCTAACATAGAATAAGGCTCTGATACATTTGTGCGTCTACGAACCCGCCTACGGCGTTTTTTAATTACGTGAATTATAACACGTAGAATAAATATATGATTTTGGAGAATTGTAAGTAAGAACAAGAACACCAGAGCATTTTTACTAGCCCTAGTCATCATGATATGTCTCTTGACCCGTATGTCAAACTTTGGACAAATCTGCAATAATTTTCAAACCAAATGAGACGCAAAGTTCATTTACTGGCAAGATTCATTGTTAATACATCATTTTCACCAAATTCAGAGAGCCCTATATTCTTACTTTTAATTTTCACCTAAGGACATGGGTTAAAGTAGTTATATTACTCCAGGTAATATTGTAAAATGTAGATATTACTTATGCAACTTCCACAATAATATTTTAAACCAAAGAATAATCAAGGGTGTTTTGACTAAAGTAGTTTCCGTTGTACTCAGCTAACGGGACACACGTCGCCACAATCTGATTCATTTGTTTTGTTTCTTCTTTTAGTAATTCAATAACGATCTCATTATCTAGACCATCTTTGCCTACTAATTACGATACATAATGGGGATGGAAAATAAAGAAGTAATTGGGGATTTCATCACGTAATAAACAAAACGAGCAACAAGAGTGACATTCACATGCAGTAGGATCACACAATAAGGTATATTAACTGCATAATTTTTTATTATGTAGTGTTTTAATTTATTTAATTTTACTACACAGATTTCTTTATGTTGCAATTCACCCTCGTAAACTTTACCTACACTTAGCTAAGTGGTGCAAATACGATCATAGTGAAAAAGCAAAATGGTCTTCTAAATAAGAAAGTTATTTACTTTTTTTTATAACAAAACTTTTAAAATTGCGTTAATTTAATTTACAATTTTGCTGCTGATTCCAATTTTTACCAGAAAAAACCTACACATATCCTACAAAAATGCCAACAAATACAAGAAAACATAAAAGCCCCAAAGAAATCAGGGGATGCCAATTGAGTTATTAGATGCTAAAACAACCTGACAACATTGACAAACGAACCATTCACAGAATCGCGAGGAATTGGGATAAATTGTGACAAAGGAAAATTACCAGGGCGACGTCTTCCGGCGATTCTGTAACGACGGCCAAAAACGTCGTTCACGGTGGTGGTAGGAAAACTTGAACAACGACCGCTTCTTCAGTTCGCCTTCGGAAGGTGCAGATGTTATTTGGATTTGAAATTAGGGTTGATGGACTGCTCAATGTCTATATTTGGGATACATACGTAATTTCCTTCCTTTATGTCGATATACTGTGCAATCCATATTCTGAATCGGATGCAAATGGCGAGATTCGTTGTGTGAAGAGCAACAGTACTTTAATCTGGGTTTGGGTTTTATTACAGGGCCCCTAAGTATACTTGTATGCGCTACCAAACACCCTAATATGGTGTATTAACAATCTACCTTGCCCATATTATGTGTTACCAAACGAGCGGTAAATAAATTTTAGTACAAAACCTTTTTTTATTCATTTCAAAATTATCATCACTCGTATAAAAAAATAATAAAAAAAATTAACCTTACAATACTCCATAGTCCCCTTTTTTCATTCAGTTAGAACCAAGGAATACCATATCTTTAACTTTAATTTTTTTTATCTAACGATAAAACTCATACCATATACTTATTTTATTGTGTATGCCCAGTTTAATATACTTCCATTTACATTTAATTTTTAATTCATATTCCTCATAAGAACTACAATTATCTCAACAGCATCCTCGTAAACTCAAGTAAATGAGAAATATATACTCCTTCCAGATCGTATAATGTTTAATGTTTTATTTAACCAATCTTATTTCTAAAAATTTTATTAACTATTTGAGGTTAACGTTGAATTTTTAATTCAGACTTAACTCGAAAAGCATAGCAGAATGAAAAATGAAATTAAAGTAGATATTTTAAGGTGGTTTGATTGATTATTTTTTTTGGAGTGCACAAAATTAGATAAACAAAATAAAAAAAATGAAGAATTTATGAAGACGGGAGTATATCAATAGAAAATGCATTTATATAAGTAATTCCCCAATCTAATGAAAAATATAATTATTTATTTTGAAATGTATGTATCATAAATTATGAATGGAATATATGATAAGCTTATGGTATTGCCGGGCAACTAATGATTTGCCCTTGAATTGAGATTTACAAATCAAACATAGTATAATTGAATGCTTAATAAAACTAAGCCATAAATCTAGATTATTGAACGATTAATAGAAGGGGAAAAAATTCAACTACTTTTATAACTAAGTCATAAATCTTAAAAATATACCCCTCCGTCCGGTCAAAGTGTGTCATTTGCTTTTTGCACGTGAATTAAAGAGTATTATTATTTTATGTAAATTGGGTAGGTGTATTAGAGAGATGTGATGGGTAGTGGTGAGTCCTTTTTACTAAAAGAAGAAAATTATGTAATTTGGATGGGACGCCCAATATAATAAAATTGTGCTATTTGGGCAGTACGGAGGGGTATATATAAAAAAAACTTTAAAATATAGCCAATTTAAAAAATCTTCACTTAAATCTTGATTTTTTATACTACTTCTTTCTCATATGTGGACATATATCGTATTAATCTATAAAGGTGAAAGTTGAAAGGTTTTCTAATTGAGCTGACAACTTCAGGGTGGGTATTCGAATTCTGTCAAAGAATGTCTTCCAATTGCGCGGGCGACGATAGGGTGGGGGGTTCGAATTTGGTCCCTTGCAATCACAGTCAAATAATAAACACTCAATTATGGATTCGAATCCTGCCTTTGGCATGAATCTTATCCCTTGCAAACGTAATTAAACAGTGAACACTTAACTAGGAGTTTGAATCATGTCTTTGGCATGAATCTGACATCTTACAAATGCAGGTAAACAGTAAACTCTTTACTAGGAGTTCGAATCCTACGTTTAGCATAAATCTATCCCCTTGCACGCGCAATCAAATAGTAAACATTCTCTATAAATCACCCCTTCCACGCGTAATCAAATACTAAACATTCTTTATAAATCACTTGAGACGCATATGTGATTTTCCCCCCCTCTACCAATCCACAAGAGAGGGGGCCTGGTGGGTACACTATTTATTTACTTGTATAGAATTTAATGTTCATCATAAAGGATGTGCTCATTAAAACTGAGTTCCCTCTTCTCCACGTGACCTTCCTCTTCTCACTCCTTATCATTAATGCCTTTTTATTCTTTTCACTACTATTCTTTGCCAGCCCACTATCCATTCATCCATGAGCTTGTCTCCAGTGCGTACGCACACATTCTGTACAATTCCCTCTCCACTGGGTACGCATACATTCTGTACAATTCCCTTTTATTATTTTGGTGTAATATCTCTAATATCACACCGTTGAATAGATGATACGTAGAACAAAGAGGAAAGAATAAACCCTATGGATAATAATTGGATTCCTCCATCTCTCATGTGTCAATTATATAACAAGTAACATAAAAGATAATACACAAAAATGATACAGTAGATTCGATTTACGTACATTCAATCATTTTAATTAAATATATCATGAAAAATAATAAAATAATCTTAAAATAATAAAATAAATGAAACACACAAATGTGATATAGTTGAAAACTTTGCCTTCATTCATATACATATAATTAAGTTTTTTGTAATTTGATTCTAAAACCAAGTAATAATGGTCAATGGTCAAGTATACATCCGAAGATTCCATCATTAAAAAGAAGCAAAAAAAGAAAAGAAGTAGATTTTGAAATTCGAACAGAGAAAATAATGGGACAGAAGAAAACTCGTGACTTTGCGTGGTTCATGTGAAGACCATCAGTTGTACTTCAAGGTTACATTAAATCCCCACTACTCACAACAGTCTTTAATATAATATATATAACCCCCTATCCACTATACTTTGTAATTCTTCAATATTTTCTCTATGTGACATCACATTCTCACAAATAAAGTCTTATAAGCAGCAATGAAAATGAGCAAAATTAACAACTACTCATTCCTCTCATTTCTTTTCTTGCTTTTCACCACTAATGCTTATGCCCTCAGGCCTTACCATTGTAACATCTGCACTCGCACTTTCAATTCTTACATCAAACTAATCATTAATCATGTGAGGTATAACTGACACATTGCAAACAAATGTTGTTTAATTTGCAGTTGGCCAACACAGCACAAGCACACATTTCAAAACCATGGAGGGGGAAATAGGGATGGAGCTATATCCGACGGGATCGAGCCTGCCGGACTGTTCGCATGCTTGCGGCCCATGCATGCCTTGCCGGAGGGTCATCGTTAGCTTCAACAAATGCTCTGTCGAGTCGTGCCCCATCGTCTACCGTTGCATGTGCAAAGGGAGATATTACCATGTTCCTTCCAATTAACACCACAGGCTGGGATTTGGGGCTTTATTAATCTTGGTGATCATTAGTTTAGCAGGAGATAATTAATCTTGGGGGGTAACCAGTTTTTTGATCTAGTAATTAGTGTAATAGAGTTGTAGTCAATTACCAGAAAAAGAAAAAAATGTTTTTAAGTCCATTAGAATGTAAATATGAATCTCCAGTTTTGGTTCCAAACTCTCTAATCTTTCCTTTCTTAAGAAACATGTAGTAGTATATTTCAATGAATTAGTTATTTGCTTAAAATATAAGGGCAAAGTTTTGTGGAAATTAATTGATATACTATCAGAGTATACCACACTGACTGACATAGAGACATTCACACTCAAACAAACAAAATTATGGAGCACACAAATTTTTTATTTTTTTTAACTGTAATGTTTCATCTTCAATTATCCATATATACCCACACATTATATGGGGATAGTGCTAACAGAATTTGGATATACAATTACTTCTTTTTTTTTTTTTCTAAATATGAACTAAATCAGTATAAATCTAAGAATAAGAAAACCAACCTGAGAGGGCAATCTTTTAAACATCTTCATCATCCGTTTCGAGTTCAAGTCCCTCTGCTTCCAGGAGCTGGGCAATGATTTTTTTCTTATCTTCTTCGGCTTTTTTCCGCATTAAATCCCGTTTTCTTAGGACAAGTGTGTGTCTTCTTAATGTACTGTGGAAGTTATCAATCGAGGCCTTCTTCTCTTTCACAAGTATCTTCCTTTCTTCTTCAGGATCAATCTGAATATTCAAAATTGAACAAGAAGCACAACAATAAGAAATAGGCCCTTCTGCATGTGTTGACTTTAATTACTATATACAACTAATTAGCATGCTATGTAAACGATTTGATTACACCATCTGCAAAATATGAAAACAAATAGGAAATGCAGAAAAGATGACAGTTCCAATTTTCATAGAATTATTGCAAGGAACTTGGAAATACAGATGCTGGAAAAAAATTAAAAGGATTATTACGACCTTTGAACGAGCAAGACGACGTGCCCGGAGATTCAATTCACGTTGCTGTTGTTCAGCCCAAGCTGCTATTGCCATATCACCTCTTTGGTCAAAAGCTTTCCTCTTCTTCATAAGCCACTCCATCCATGCTTGAGACGCCTATAAACAATTCCAAGTAAATGACGTACAGATGAGAAAAAATGGAATCGAAAATGAAGTAAATATCTTTATCTTTTTGCGTTTCCAGAACCAAGCCTAAATTCATTAAACTTGTTTAAATTTCGAGTGGACAAAATTATGTAACGTCATCATAGTAGTTAATAATGAATCATACAAAAAAATGCATAACAAATATTCCTATGTTAACATAAACATGCAGGAATCACATGCTGTTTCACAGGACACATGCAACATAGAGTCCTTTAATTGAACACACGATGTAAGAAGAAAAATACATATTCTAAAGAAAAAATACTTCCCAAATAATGGATAAATCTGGGGCAATGGAATGACTTAAGTCAACAAAAAAGAATCTGAAATGACATCATTTGAACATATTAATATATTTAAATGACAAACCATCCACCCATTCAAAGCCACTTATATGCTTTTCAAGCATAATAAATATCCGAATTTGCATCATTGATAACTTGTCTCCTAGAGAATTTGTAAGAGAATTAAGTGTTATCTTAAGAAAGCTGCTAAGATAGAGAAGCAGGGGTTATCTTAACATTGTACTTGAAAACTTTGAAGGAATAATCAACACAGTGAAAAAAAAAATAGAAAAAAAAAGTCACCTTCATTGGATTCTCCCGATTGTCAGTGTCATACTGTCTTCGTCTCTCATCATCTACAAGAAGCTCATATGCAGCCTGAATCTTTATAAATCGAGCTTCAGCAGTTTCACCTTCTTCTAAGGTCCCTCTCCCATCATATACTAGAACAGACAAAAAAACTTGTGCATTAGGCAAGGTTTTAGAACAATTAGTTATTTTGAGATGAGGGTATTTTTAGGTGCTGCACATTCACATTCACGAACAACGGGAGAAGTGAAAATCAATGGCTAGTACAGATTTCTTTTCCTTAAGAGTCAAGGAAACAGAGAAAAAAAATCTCCTTACCCTTCAAATTTTAGGAAATCAATTTTTAAGCTGAACCTGTTACAGAATCAAATATCTTAAAAAACCTTTTCACTGGTAGCTTGCTCATCTCCTCAAGGAGCTTGCTTTTTTAAATATGCAAACACTTCACAGCTATGCGGAAATCTTCACTTGATGTTTGGTAGAAGTCTATATATAAACCGCAACATAAACATTAAATTATATCTACAGTGCAGCAAGTTTTAGTATTTTATTACTCAAGAAAGGAGAAACAATGTTAGACTAGAAACTTTAAATTGAAGTACGACGATGACATAATACAGCCAGAATGCTAAGCATCTAAAAAAGAGTTGGAAAACTGTGCCCTCAACTTGATCTTTGAATGAAATTTCATTAAGCTTAAGCTAAAGAAGACTAGGGACAGACCATCAGGATGATAGAACTTAGCCAAGCGTCTGTAGGCCACCTTAATCTGCTCTTCATCCACATCTCTTTCCAATTCTGCAAATGAGGGTTTCAGATATTGAACATTAGTCATGATATTGAAACAGACTAAAGCAATAGCCTAAGAGATTCCAATTTCAGAACAGATGCAACCTTTACTTAGAAAACACACAATATAAAATTTGCCTAAAAAATACCAAAAGAAAAGTCTCTCAATTCAACACAAACATAAAAAGATAGGGAAACCATACCTTCGTTTTGGTGTATTCCAACAAGAGATTAATCAAACTATCAAAAGTATTGCGCAAATACAAGCTCAGAACTAGTTTCGACAAAAGATTCAACAAATTCCACATGTTTTCAAGTATTCAGAGTTAAAATAGCAATCGATCTCGTCAATTTTTTCAAAACTACCAATATATTTAGTTTGAAAGGATCTCATCATCGAATGCTACAAATTAAGCATTGAGTGACCATAAAATACAAACAAGGCTTGAATCACATCATAAATCCACACACACGCGCGCACAACATGATTCCTGCCGAAGAGCTTCTCCAACACTCACCGTACTCCATAAAAATGAAAGATAAAACACACATGTAAAACAAAAATATCTGCATATGTCACAAACGCTAAACTTAAAAAAAAAAAAAAAAAACCTAAAGTTTCATATGGAGATTTCGAGTCGGTCCAATTAGAAGCCTTCGTGGCCACCATTCTTCTCTGCCGATTCAACCTCACCCGCGGTTCATCCTTCCGCAGTTCTCCCAATCTATCGAACCAAACAACGAAAAACGACGTCGATAACGGAGGTCTCAAGTTACAATTATGGTATTCAACTGACGAGAGCCTATCGATCGATCTGTAACAACAAGACATGGACGAGAACACCACGTGGGGCCTACACAGAGCCCTCAAACTACTCATCTTATGCAATTCGCACACCTGATTCCGTCGGATTTCACCCTAATCGTGAAGATTTTCGTCGCAGTTCGTAAAGGAATTGAGTTCGTTCAAGGCGTGAAGGAATAGGAGATTGACGGTTATTTTGTCTATTTTTCTTATTTTAAAATAATTTTGGCGTTTTAATTGTGGATAGTTTCGCTCCATAATTGGGAAAATTGTTTCGGGTAATTAACGGTTTTGCCATCCTGCTGCAATCCATGCCACATTGGTACGACGTTAATGGGTTGGGCCTGATACTTAAATGAATATGGGACAACTTTGGGCCTACTTTGAATAAGTTTTTGGAACTAAAGTAGGCCAAGATGTGCCTTGGACCTCATTCATCGGCTTCATTTAGTTCGAATGAAGATGGAGATGCAAGGCCGTAATCGGTTTCAACGGTCCGAAGATTTATTTATTGGGTCGGTCAAATAATATGAACCAGAAAATATTTGATGATGGAGACTTGATGATTAAATTAGCAATCTCACTATGCATATATTGTTGAGATATAATTATGTCACGTGCTATATTTGCAATGTGAGGTTGTTATTGTAGGTTTGATAATTAAAGATTCTGATTGAAGTCTTATATGGAAAGAAGATAAATCAAGTCATCTCTATTTTATGATTGATTCATGGATCGGAGGATTGATGTGAGTGAGACTATTAAGGAAATAATATAAAGGAGATTAATTTATTTTCCTTGATAGTGATTTGGTTCAAGCATCATCAAGACTATTTATTGGCAAATTGAAGAATACAAATGCATCGAGAAAAATATTATTTTGATAGAGAGTTGGTTAGAGAGATAGGTTCTTTGTGTTATTTTCAAGTGTTGTTTATTTGTTCCTTCTAGGAACAAAATTTCTTCAGTAGTCACAAACTTTGAGTATTTTAGATCAAGAGGGATCTTGATCACAACTAGGGATAGATCAAAACTAGAGTTAGATTCAAACGAGACAAGTAGCTGTGATAAGGTGGTCAAGTTATTGTCAAGAGTCGTGTTGAAGTCTAATGGAAGGTTTTGAGGGAGAGATGTGGTCCTCCTATTTTTACTTTAAGATGTTCTATTACATGAAAGTATCACACTTGTTCGTAGAACGTCAGTTTTAAGTTTTACAATTGGCATCAGAGCAGGTTGTCCCGTTTACCTATGTTATTTTTTGTGCCCTCTGTATCATGAGTTCTGGTGATACTAGTTTTGCTGTTCGCCCCCCTTTTTTGGATGGATCCAATTACTCGTATTAGAAATCCATGATGATAATTTTTTTAAAATCTATTGGAGATGGAGAAGTTTAGAAGGCCGTAGAAGAAGGATGGACTTATCCCTTCACCACTGACAAGGATGGTGTTAAGAAACTCAAAACTGAAGGCTGGACGGATGAAGAAAGAAAAGATGTTGTATCCAACAATAAAGCACTTTATACTATTCTCTCTTCACTCGATGTTCAATGTCATTCTCTTGTCTCGAAGTGTGTTGAAGCTAAAGAGGCCAGAAAAATTCTGAAACTTCAATTTGAATGAACAGAATCTGTCAGAAACTCCAAGATCCAGCGATTGATGATTGAATATGATGGGTTGATGATGAAAGATAATGAGAATATTGACATCTATTATTCAAGAATTTCTTCCATTATCAATCAGCTTCATCTGTTGGGAAAAAGTATTCCTGAAGACAAACAGATCCAGAAGTTCATGAGGACATTACCCTAAAAGTTTAGTGAAAAAGTTACTGCCTTGGATACCTTCAGAAAAATTACTAAGTTCTGTCTCGATGAACTCATAGGTGATCTCAGAACATTTGAGATGAATAAAAACTTTGATCATCCAGCGTCTAAAGAAAAGTCTGTTGCTTTCAATGCTGAAGACAACATCAAAGATGAAGGATCCTCAGAACTTTCAGTTGCTAAATTTGAGAAACACATGAATCTTCTCTCAAAGAACTATGGCAGGATGATGAGAAAATTCAAAGATAGTTCATCAAATCTGAAAAGGAATGTTGATCGCAAACCTGGAGGAGAAAGAAGCAAGCAAATTACTTCTGATTCTAAAATTGAGAAAGATCAATGTCGTGAATGCAAGGGAATATGACATTATCAATATGAATGTCCTACTTACTTAAGAAGAACAAAGGCTCTTAAGTCAACCCGGAGTGATTCTGATTCCGAAGATGAAGAGAAGATTGATCACACTAATAATCTTGCTCTGGTTAGTTCTCTTTCATATTTTACAGGTACTGAAATTAAAAGTGATTGTCTTACATATTGTTCTGATGATTCTGAGAATGACGATTCTCCTTCTGTGGATGATATGCGTTCGATGTATCAACAAATGAATGATAAATGTTCTGAAGCTGTCAGAATAACAAAGAAGCTGGAAGATCAAGTTTTTAAAAAGCGAGTTGAAAATCTCTGAAGATAAGCTGCTTGCCTCTCAAGTTCGTTTAGATTCAGCCCCTTTTAAAAGCAAACTTGAAATTCAATCTATTGATTACTATCTTGGGATCATAGAATCTCTGAAAATGGAGATGACCATCACTCTAGAGGATAAAAATTCCAAAATCAGAATTCTCAAAGATCACTTAGAGAAAATCATGAAGCAGCATCAACTGATGATAACTTGTATAAAAATGAAAGATGAGCAGATAGAAAAGTATCAACGAGAATTGAAAAGATTGAATAAATTCATTCATCGCTTGAATACTTGTAAGGCTAAATTAGATGAAGTCATTAGAGCTAGTGATGGATATGGAACAAAAGGTATTGGATATGAGTCTGAAGCAGATGTGGGTAAGAAAACCATTTTCGTTCATTCTACGAACAACTTTCAAAATTCTTCCAAGGAGCATACACCAATCAAGATTGCTCACCCAAATAAAGTCCCACCTTCTGATACACAACCACATATATTTATTCCTCCTAAAACTACCTCATCCACAGCTGATCTGAGGAGAAAAGCTGCTTGGGTCCCATCCACATCTGGAAACTTCTCTAAGTCCAGTCCTGTCAACAAAACACCTCTAGTTTGTCATTATTGTAACATAAAAGGTCACATTAGACCTAAATGTTACAAGATGCAGTATGATATTACTACTGGAAAAGTTGTGAGTTGGAACCAGTTTGGGATATCAGTGGTTGATGAGTGATATTTTCACCTAGATTTTAGTATCTTTTTATGTGAGTTTTCGTATATTTTTATCCGTATTTGTATGTTATTTGGTTGTATTTTGTGTTTTTATTGAAATGTGTGTGAATGAGCTTAAACCTATGATAAGGAAGACGTAGGAAAAAGCGGATCTCAATTCGGAGTTGAAACGAGGAAGAACGAGCCAAAACAGTGAAAGAGGAAGCAGGGCAGCAAGAACACGGGCCCTGTAAGACGTGGTCGTGTGCCGACATCAGAAGATCCAACACGACCACCCTGTGCCCGTGTTACAGCACACGAGCCGTGTTGCAGCACACGAGCCGTGTTGCGTAACACGGCCCTATCCAGAATGGCTGTGTGAGAGCAACAGAAGACACAACACGGCCACCTTATGGCCGTGTTGCGTCGCACGACTCGTGTCGTGTCTGGGATTAGAAAAAATCAGAATCCTTCTAGAAGCTTCCCAAGGGGTATAAATACCCCTTTATTCAACAATTGATAGAGGATCCGAAATTCCACCCTTCCACACACACATCACACACCATTTCCTCCATTCTTCACCTTCATCTTCATCCATTCTTCACCCTTTGGATCTACCTTCATCCAACCATCAAATCCTT
This sequence comes from Pogostemon cablin, assembly GCA_023678885.1. NCBI lineage: Eukaryota > Viridiplantae > Streptophyta > Magnoliopsida > Lamiales > Lamiaceae > Pogostemon > Pogostemon cablin. The sequence goes on from CM042987.1 coordinate 4,011,052, forward strand.
CATCCAAGTAGCTAGAGAAGCAAGGAAGAGAGGTGAATTGCAAGGGGGAGAAGAAGATCACCATTGGAGACATCCAAGGGAGTTTTCATCTACACTTTGTATTGAAACCTATTGTTTATTATGTTTTGTAAGGATTTTAATGTCTATGTTGGATTCCTTGTGACCATGAGAGGCTAATCTCCCTTGTGAGATTAGCAATATGAATTGTGTTGGATAATTTTGGGTATTTTGCAATTGAATGATTATGTTGAATGGGTTAATTGATTTTCTATCATTGATTATTAATTGCTTGATTTGTTTTGTTGATTTGTGTATTTAGTTGTTCTAGATATGTGATTAGATTGAGAAATCAATTGCATGCTTAGGATAATTGAGTGAATCATTTCATCAAACACCTCATGTGCATTATAAATTGTGAAGAGATTGAGAAGTCCTTCATAGTTTAGAACCCTTTGGTAGGACATGTAATTGGTTTGATCGAGAGGTTGATTAATTGTGTGAAGGGACTCTCATTTAAGCTTAGTACCTAGTTGGAATTGTTTAAGTAAGAACCAATCCATTGAGCTATGTTTAGAACCATATCTTATTCATTCCGAGAGGGAGTTTAGGTGATCTTAGTGTTGGCCATTAGTCTCTTACCCATGACACATATGAATTCATTGCATGATACCTAGATTTTCCATGCTTTAAGTATTGCTAATCTCATCTCTATCTACTTGGCTCATTCATCCATCTTCCATTCATCTATCCTTTTATTTTATTGTCATTTCTTGATTATCTCCCCTTCTCGTTCATCTCTATAATACTATGACAAACACGAGATCGCTTAGACCCTAGTACCTTCCTCCCTGTGGTTCGATAATTTCTTTAATTGGTCATGCCCACTATATTATGGCTAATCAGTGGTTGACCAATCAGTATGTTTGTCTTCTCATTTAAGACTGCATATCAAGAATTATAATACCTGGTACTTTGACAGTGGTTGCTCTTGATATATGACTGGGATTAGAACATTCCTCAAGAATCTCAAGACAGTAAAATGTAGCAATGTCACGTTTGGTGACGGAAAAAGTAACAAAGTTCTAAGAGTTAGTACATTAAATATTCCAGGACTTCTAGAACTAGATGGTATTTTACTTGTTGAAGATATAAAGGCCAACTTGATTAGTATCAGTCAGCTGTGTGATCAAAATCTCTATGCCAGGTTTACTAGGAGTTCCTGTTCAATTTTTGATCATAATGATAATTGTGTTCTGTCAGGTACTAGATCATCTGACAACTGCTATCAACTTGGTGATATCAAAGCCTTGCTAAGTAAGGATAGCAATTTGGAAATTTGGCATCAAAAGATGGGACATTTAGCTATTGGAAATCTCGTTTTCCTTTCTCAAAAGAAACTTGTCAGGGAAATACCTGATTTTAAAGTAAAGGACCAACATGTTTGTGAACCTTGCAAACTGGGCAAACAGTTTGAGAAAGAAACAGGTTTATCTATAAAAAGAATCAGATCTGATCATGGAAAGGAGTTTGAGAATCAGTCATTTCATGATTTTTGTGACTCAAAAGGAATATTTCATGAATACTCTTCTCCAAAAACTCCTCAACAAAATGGTGTTGTTGAAAGGAAAAACAGGACTCTTCAAGAAATGACCAGAGTAATGCTTATCTCAAAAGGAATAGCTTTAAAATGGTGGGCTAAAGCAATGAACACTGCTTGCTATCTTGGAAATCGAGTTCATGTTCGACATGGACTAGATAAGACATCATATCAGTTATGGAAAGGTAAAACTCCTAACTTAAAACATCTTCATGTTTTTGGATGCAAATGCTATGTTTTAAATGACAGAGAATGACGTGGGAAACTGGACAGTAAAAGTATGATAGGATGCTTCATGGGGTATTCAATAAACAGTCGGGCATACAGAGTTCTGGTTGTCAGAACACAGTGTGTCATTGAATCATTCAATGTTGACTTTGATGATACAGAACCAGTGATCAATATTGTCCCTTCTAAAGTATTATCTCTACTTGAAAAAAGAGAAGATAAACAAACTTTACAATCTGTAGAGTCAGAAGAAGAAGATAATGAATGTGACTCGGATCTCAGAACTAGAGATCCACCATTGAAGATACAGAAGGATCAACCTTCAGAACTAATTATTGGTGATCCGAGGTCAAGAGTAACCACCATAAATTCTCCCAGAAAAGACTATTGGAAGATGGTCAATGTCTCCTTAGTTTCATGTTTTGTTTCTAAACAAGAACCCAAAAATATAAAGGAGGCATTAGATAATCCAAATTGGATATTGGCCATGCAAGAAGAACTGGAGCAATTTGCTCGAAATAATGTCTGGGAACTTGTACCAAGACCAGAAGATCACAATGTTATTGGTACAAAATGAATTTTCAAGAATAAGACAGATGAGCATGGAAACATCATCAGGAACAAGGCCAGACTAGTTGCTCAAGGATACACTCAAGTAGAATGAATTGACTTTGATGAGACCTTTGCTCTAGTAGCAAGAATCGAATCTGTGAGATTACTTCTGGCAGTTATTTGTTATCTGGGTTTTACTGTTTATCAGATAGATGTAAAGAGTGCTTTCTTAAATGGCATTCTTAAGGAGACTGCTTATGTGTAACAACTAAAAGGGTTCATTAATTCTGAATTTCCAGATCATGTGTTCAAACTAAAAAAGACTCTTTATGGTTTGAAACAAGCACCAAGAGCTTGGTATAAACGTCTTACAGGGTTTTTTATTGCTAAGCGTTATGTTCGTGGTGGAGTTGATAGAACATTATTTCTTCAAAAAAGCGGCAAAGAGATCATGATAGTACAGATTTATGTAGATGCTAGTTTTTGGATCCACCTCTGATAAAAGGGTCAAAGAATTTATCAATCTCATGACCTCTGAATTTGAAATGAGCATGGTAGATGAATTATCTTACTTCCTCAGATTACAAGTAAGTCAATCCAAAGAAGGTATGTTTATTCATCAGTCCAAATATGCTAAAAATCTTGTGAAAAAGTTTGGTTTAGAAAATTTCAAACATGCTAAAGTTCATCTTAGCTCTAGAGAATCATTATCTCAAGATCGTGGAGGAACACCTGTTGATGAAACTCTGTACAGGAGCATGATTGGTAGTCTTCTCTATTTAACTGCTAGTCGACCTGACATTTCCTTTAGTGTTTGTTTGTGTGCCAGGTATCAAAGTTCGCCCAAAGAAGCTATCAAGAGAATCATAAAGTATGTTGCAGGAACATTGGAATATGGACTCTGGTATTCCACAGATACCAACGCAAATGTTCTGAGGTTTTGTGATGCAGATTGAGCAGGGGACACTGATGACCGTAAGAGCACTTATGGAGGGTGTTTCTTTGTTGATAGTAACCTCGTGTCTTGGTTCAGCTGCAAACAAAATTGTATTTCTCTATCCACGGCTGAAGCAGAATACATCGCTGCAGGTAGTTGTGCCTCTCATCTTATTTGGCTTGAAAAGATGCTAGTTGATTATCAATTGAATCCCAATAAACTGTATCTTCTTTGTGACAACACCAATGCCATTAACATCTCGAAAAATCATGTCCTTCATCAAAGAACCAAACATATTGATATTCGCTTTCACTTTATTAGAGAATTGGTTGAGGAAGGAACACTGGACATAGAACACATTTTCACTGAAAAACAACTGGCAGATATTTTCCCAAAAGGCCTTGATACTCAAAAATTTATATCCCTCAGAAAATCCCTTGGTATTTTTTCTATATAAATCCTTTTGCATCTAGGATTAGGCATTATCATAAAAGATATCTCTTTGGTTCTTAGTTGACTGTCCTTGTTTGGTCTGAACATCTTTTACCCATGCAGTTTAGAGCTACCTACTTGAAATGATGTATTGTGAATGCCATCTTCTTGAAAAGGGCTACATATACAGAAAATGAAAAGTGAGGAGTAAGCCACTGCATTTGTGGGTTTCTCTCTTTGAAAAAAATGAGTTATAAGGTTGGTTATATAAAAAATAATAATTCCCTCATTCTGTGTACATCATTCATATGGACAAATCAAAATCCATCTTAAAGGATATTTGTCTGGATGTTATAAGGTGTTGATTTCTTTTTAAAAAAAGGGAAAAGGAAATTGTGAGATATTTTATTTTGAGATGTGATTGATGTTCTTTTCAAACTTGGATACTCACATTGGACCAAATTGATTTTTTTCTTACCTTAGGTATTTTCCCTCCCCAGTTTTTATTTGGAAAATAATCTGCTAATATTTTTTTGGATTTCGTGGAATGTGAAAAGGTAATCCTTCCCTTCTTTTTCATCTTATTGAGCGACTGTTGAGTATTATTTCTTCCTCTCCGTAAAACCCTAAGCCACCTTCTTCTCTCTCTCTTCCTCACTATGGTTTGTCAGAAGCAAACTGCTCTTTGCCGCCCTGGTTCCGGCATCAAACGTGATCGTTCTGGTTCCCCTATTTCCAATACCATTGCCACAGCTCCTTCTTCTGTCACACCAGAACCCTCGTCTCCCTCCCACTGTGAAGTTATCAAAGTTGAAGAGAATGCAGTGGACAAGTTACGACGATCTGCCAGAAAGAAAAACCCTCCGTCGAGTGCTGTTGTGTATTTCGGTCACCCCTGTTCGTCTGATGAACCTATTAAAGCTCTCGATGTTGGTAATGCTTGATCCAAGGAATTTTACTCTTCTGTGGCTGCCTCTCAGTATGGTACTTTTGTTGACATAGCTTTTCACTCTAAACGTAATATCTGTATGTCTGATTTTGAGAAATTTGGTGTCTTACCCTTGATTGAGTCTGGTGGGTTGCTTGAGACTGTCTCTGGTCTTAAACCTTTTTGTGCTAAGATTGTTAGGGAGTTCTACTCCAATCTTACTCCAGATATTGCTGATAGTGATTCCCCTAGGTTTCATACAGTATTTTATCGTAATCGAGTTTACAAGTTTTCCCCCTCTGAAATTTCTAGGGTTATGGGTGTTCCAGAAACTGCTTCTGGTTTACACTTAGTTCCTTCCTTGAACTCTGTTTATGAGGTCATTACCTCTGGAAAGTTAACTGTTTGGCCTTTTGCTGGGCTGTCTCCCTCTGATTTGAGTACTTCATTTCATCTTCTTCATAAAATTGTTATTCATAAGTGGATTCCATCTAAGAATAAGTCACTTCTGACTGTGTCTCAAGCTAGGTTCATTCATGCCATTGCTTCCAAAGCAAATTTGTTCTATGGTCAGCTTGTCTTTGATGTTATTTTAGGATTTGCTGCGAAGTTTGATGAGTCTAGGCTGCTTCCGTTTCCTTGCACTATCTGAAAACTTTTAACTGAAGCGGGTGTCAGGTTTATGGATGAAGAGTATTCTCTTGAAAAAATGCTTAGTGAATTGAAGGTTTCTCTTCGAGTGGCCAATATGAAAGAGAAGGCTAAGTCGGCAACCTCCACTCTTGAGTCTATTTCTCCTCTGGTAACTTAAATAAAGACAGATATCCTTGTTGTTCAAGCGACTCTTGATAAACAGAATGCCAGGTTGGATGAGTTGATAGACGCCTTGGCAAGAGCTAAGGGGGAGAAGGAGAAGAAAAATACTGCTGGGAGGAAACTAAAGATGGTCAAAGAAGAAGAAGAAGAGGATGATGATAATGGGGAATCCAGTGAGCAGGATGATAAGGAGGAAGCTGTTGTTGATGCTGAGGATTCTTCTGCCAGCTGAAAGAGGGATATGTCCCTTTTTTTTAGTCTAAACTCTGCACTCGTTGAACTTGAACTTTCCTTTTATTTCTGCTTTTATGCTTGAACAAATTTTCTTTTGGTACTAACTTCAGGGGAATGTTGCTTCTTCTTTTTACTTGCATGCTTGTTTTATCTTCTATCAAAATATATAGCTCATGCCAAGGGGGAGTCTGTTGAGATATAATTATGTCATGTGCTATATTTGCAATGTGAGGTTGTTATTGCAGGTTTGAAAATTAAAGATTCTGATTGAAGTCTTATATGGAAAGAAGAAAAATCAAGTCATCTCTATTTTATGATTGATTCAAGGATCGGATGATTGATGTGAGTGAGACTATTAAGGAAATAATATCAAGGAGACTGATTTATTTTCCTTGATAGTGATTTGGTTCAAGCATCATCAAGACTATTTATTGGCAAATTGAAGAATACAAATGCATCGAGAAAAATATTATTTTGATAGAGAGTTGGTTAGAGAGAAAGGTTCTTTGTGTTGTTTTCAAGTGTTGTTTATTTGTTCCTTCTAGGAACAAAATTTCTTCAGTAGTCACATACTTCGAGTATTTTAGATCAAGAGGGATCTTGATCACAACTAGGGATATGTCAAAACTAGAGTTAGATTCAAACGAGACAAGTAGCTGTGATAAGGTGGTCAAATATTGTCAAGAGTCGTGTTGAAGTCTAATGGAAGGTTTTGAGGGAGAGACGTGGTCCTCCTGTTTTTACTTCAAGATGTTCTATTATATGAAAGTTTCACACTTGTTCGTAGAACGTCAGTTTTAAGTTATATATATATATATATATATATATATATTAATAATACAATAAAAAAAATAAAATTGGAGTACCTTATACCAAGAATTAGAAGATTCTAGTTCAATTTCCAATTGGATGCAGGCTTGTAGCTCAATTACGTGGCCTTTCCATGCCACTATGCACATTCAAATTTCAATGTTAAGTGCTAAGGATATTTCCAACTATGTATGGAGCATATATTACATAAAAAGAAAGGTGGAAACAGAGGGTAAATCGAGTTTGCATCATAAACTCTTATAAATTCTGTGATCCTTTTAATTTAAACACTATAATAATATATAGGGTATATATGATTGAAAAGAGGACTATAGAGTTTACACCGTAAACCCAATTTACACAAGTATTTGTGATTAAATTAAACGAGTTGTTCGGTATTTCGATCCGCCTCGATTTGATAAGAGTCGAGAAGCCGAGCTTGGTTCGACTCGGTAAGGCTCAACAATAATAATTATATACTCCCTCCGTCCCACCCAAAGGGTTCATTTTTTCCATTTTGGGTGTCCCACCCAAAGGGTCCTCTTTCCTTTTTTATACACATGGGTCCTAAGCACACTCACTAATACAATTAAAATATGAAATCAACACTCCCACTAATACAACTATCCACTATATATTAAATAATAATATTTCATAATCCACGTGCAAAAAGTAAAATACACCCTTTAGGCGAGACGAAGGAAGTAGTAATTAATAATATTAACAATAATAAATAAAAAATGGAGAAGTATTTATTAAAAACAGGCTCTAAGGCTCGAAAGTTCAACTCAAATTACTTAATTAGCCACGCCGATCTCGAGCTCGCTTAAGTAGCTTTTGAATCGAGTTGAGCTCAATTTTAGTCTCGTTAACTGATCAAGCCAAACTCGAATTTAGCTCGATAAGTATTCGACCCGAGCTTGAGTATGCAATATTGGGTCTCGGTTAACAGCACTATGCATAAAGTCGTGGCCTCATGGCCCATGGGACTTGTACTTTGCAGTATAGAATAGCGCGCGCGTAAATAATTTCTTTTCTTTTCTTCCCTATAATCATGCATAGTATATATATACGTCTACATTGCGGAACATATGAAATTAGAATGAGATTAGAAAAAAGAGTGAGACTTCCCAGAACAACGTGCTCTTTGCAATTTAAATCCCTAACAATACATATATTTAAATAGAATATGGAAGAGGAGAGTTGTGTTCACATGGGACACGGCGTGTCCTCAAGGGCGTAAGAGTTTTTGCCTAGAAAAAATATGAATGTCAAGACTTTCTGCCATGCAAAGCCTTAGAGAAGATGAGAGCCAACTCCTCATGAATCATCCCATCATTTTGGTGCTCCATCTGCATCCGATGATGCTCTTTCACAATCGACTCAGGTATTATCAAGCTCCGGCACAACGGGCACGTCCCACCGTACCGTTGCAGCCATTCCTCCAAGCAATGGCTGTGGAACAGATGCCTACATTCCACAACTTCCCTGCACTCGTCTCCTCCTTCGATCTCCGACAAACAAATGCTGCAACGACGACACATGTTTGGCATCCTTCCTCTGTTTCCAAAGCGAAATTTCGAGCTTTTCTTGTTGATGATAGAACAGTACTTGTATCTTGAACTTGAGTATTGGCAGTGCTTCAACATGATGTAAATGAGTAATACCACCAATCTGGGTAGCTCTGGAAGTAGCTTCAAGAAACAAGTTGGAGAAAACAACTTTGCTAAACTACCCATTGTTTGGACAAGAAATTGTTGTTAGACTACATTAGCTTTTATATTAGTTTATGTTTTCTATAATACCACCAACTCTTTTGATGACGACGAGACTAATTAGGAGTTTCATCTCTCAAGTTTTATAGGCTAAATGTTTTGGGTATGGTGCATCATAATATTACTATTTTAACATTCTTAATTCTTATAATTAATTATACTCCATATGATAAAGAATTGAGTTCACACTGCCTTACGGAATACCTGGAGTGAAATTGTCTCACGGCTAAGAAGTGATAATAATCTTTATAATAAAAATTGTTATTCCATTGATAAAAAGTGATAAAGTATTATGAATTATTTATAAATAATTTATAGTATACATGAAAAGTGATCATTATTTAAAAATAATAATAACATTTTTAATAAAAAGTAATAAATAATTACGAAAGCGTAAAATAATGTCACCGTGAGACGATCTCACCCATCTCTATCTCTAGTTATATTACCTGTTCGAGCAAAATTTTCAATTTATTCCTAATTAAATAAGGTGATATTACTATTTTACCTTTTACATCTTACCTTCGACCAAAATTTTCAATTTATTCATATCTAAATAAGGTGATATTACTATTTTACCTTTTACGTCTTACCTTTATAATTTAATTAATGCATTTTTATTTAGGAATTTTACTATCAATTCATTTAAGAGTGTATATTAGGTGCACCCGGGTTCACCCTTGCACCCATATTTGTATAACTTTTTATTCTATTTTGTATACATGTTATTCTCTTTTGTATACGTGTTTTGTAATAATTGTATACTTTTTTCACACTAAGTTTTTCATTAAAAAAATAAGCATTCATATTGTATAACTTTTTATTCAATATGTATTTTAATAATTGTACATTTTTTTACACTCAATTTTTTATTAAAAAAATTAACAATTAAATTGTATACATTTTTACTCATATTTGTATATGTTTTTGTTTATATTTGTACGTGGGTGCACACGAAGCTTCGTGTGCACCCGGGTGCACACTATATTTAGCCTTCATTTAAAATTAAATGAGTGTACAGAATTACATTCCTTCTAATTTCGGATGTGTTGAATATCAACTCATATATTCCTTCCATCACACAAAATCTCTTCACACTTTTTTTATTTATTTGTCTCACAAAAATCTTTCAAACAAAAAAAAAAATAAAAATAAATAAAGGAACGTCACTTTATCTAACAACCTAAAAAATTACTTTAATTTCAAATATATCACTCCCTTCTCACACGTATACCATTACTTTATATATATATTTTATATTAGCTAAAAATATTACAACACTTTCTAAAATCAACAAAATTGTTCAAAAGAACAATTTTTCTTAAATAATATGGAACAATAATTAGAAATATTCTCCAAAACGAATTTCGATTACTATTTATTTATTTAGTAAGAACGTCACAATTGATTAGATTGGAGTGTCAATGAGTGTATGACCTTTTAAGATAATAAGTTGGTGGTTATTTCCAATTTTGCAAGTTTTTGTTTGATTAATTAATTGGGCCAAATACAAGAAAGCCAGATTAGAAATTAAAGAAAGTAGGTATAAGCTATTACCTACCCCACGAAGAATCTAGCTTCAAACATTTGGTGGTGGGTGGTTAAATATTATGGAATTTGTGTCACCAATTTTATAACATATATAAAGTGCGTGTGTTATTTAATTATATATATAACTTTGGGCATTCTGTATATCATGAGTTGTTGACGTGGTTGGTTCTCAGGAGTATTTAACTTTTGGGTGTTGTCTTTTCCTATAGTTGCACTACCAAATAAATTAATAAAATTTTCTATCAGTTAATTTTTTTATAAATTTTAAGCTAATTTTTAATTATTTTATTTAATTTAAAACTTAATTTAAAGGCTGATCAGATTGTTTTGATACATCCTATAGTTGAACTTCTAATTTATTGTAAAATTTACAAGTGTTTTAATAATTAAGTCATCTTTATTCGTTCTTAAAACTTAATAATATTTCAGTGCTGCTAAATTTATGGACATCCATATTCTTTTAAAAATATATATTTACTAATACACCTTTTTAATATAAATAAATACCGTAAACCCTAAATTTCTAAATCTTAATCCTTGCGATTTTAAACCCTTACCTATTGTACCTTAAAACTCAAAATTAATTATATCTTAATTAAATTAATTATTTAAAAAAAAATGGATGTCCATGTATACAAATCTTTACCCGTTTCATTATTTTTCACCCTGTCACTAAAGTGTTAATGTATTTACTTATTAATATTTTAAATGTTTCTTTTAAGTATATATATGCTCTAGTACTTTCTCGCTTTAGTTGCTATTAGAAAATAAATAAGTTTTTTCTTTTTCTTCTTTTAATAATCACTTTATAGATTTGTTTGGAGATAAAGTAACGTTGACTTTAGAGTGCACTCCATGCATATGCCACCCATTATACACACCAAAGCAAGCAATTCTTGAAGTAATTACACAATAAAACCTAAGATTTGCTGTAAATTGACCTTTATAATTTACAATGTACACTTGAAAAAAAAAATTTAGCAACCGAATTTACCAATGGAATTCAATCTGTTGGTAATTACAAATGGATTAGCAACAAAAATGACATTTTGTTTTAGAAACGGAATGACAACGGATTTATTCTCTATTTTAGCAATGGAATTCAATTCCTTGGTAACTACCAACGGATTACCAAGGGAATCATTATATTAATTACCAACGGAATTATTTACCAACAAAATAAATTTTTTGTTGCTAAAAATTTACCAACCACCACTTTACTAACGGATTCCGTTGCTAATTCGTTGATAAGCTTATTTAATAATGAAATTAAGGTTTTTACCAACAGAATATTCCATTGGTAAAAAAATAGTTTTTTTAGTGGTAGCAATCAACAGAATTTGAACAAATTGTATAGAAAAATCAGGGCGAGCTAGCAGATTTTCTAGCGAGGACTAATCATAATTCATATTCGAATATTAATTTTTATCCCTTAATATGCGTACCCTTTTTTTTTTTTAATCACAAAATAATTTGTACATTGCAGCTAAAAAAATCGCAATAACCCATAGCATTAACACTGTTGTAATAGTACAAAAATATCAACTTTTCACACTTGATTGGGTCAAAGCTAAAATATTATTTCTCTTACATTATCATAAAAAAATAAAAAATAAAAAATCTTAAATTACATGCGTTTATTTATAGGATGGGGGAAGTATAAAATAGAGCAAACATTAAAAAAAAATCATAACTTGCTATAAAAAGAATTTAAAAATACTCTTAATACAATTTTCATTATCTAAGATTAAGAAAAGGCAATAGCTCCTGTACCCCGGGACACTGAGGGATACTCCGTGTCCCCATGTGAACACAATCCTCCCCTCCAATCCTATTTAAACCTATGTATTGCTAGGAGTTTAAATTGTAAAGGGGCATAGAAATTGCAAAGGCGCACAGAATGTGTTCCGTGCGCCCGGGTACACAGAGTCTCACTCTTAAGAAAAATGTAAAAAATTACACGGCCCCATAAAATATTGCATCAAAATAAAATGAAACGGCGGGGAAATTGTACCGCAATTTTTGTATGCCCCATACACTTTGTTTTAAAGCAAACAAACGAGCCTATATTAAGAAAAACAAGAACAAGGGGTCGCGACAGACCATGAAGCCCCATACTCTGTTAAATATTGTTTTTAGTAACTAACTAGCATGTAACCCGCGTAATACGCGGGCTAATTAGTCTTTTTCTTATTATTATTCCTTTTATTAAATAAATTCAAATATATATTGGAAAATGTATTATTTTATATTTATGTAGAATAAATATTAAAATTCATAAAAATAAATATTGACAATAAAGTAGTAAAAAAAATATATAATTAAATCAAAATTATTTAATTTTCAAAATTTATTTAATTTTCAAATTATTTAATTATTTTCAAATTTAATTTTCAAATTTATTATCAAAATTATTTATCAATTATTCAATATTTATAAAAATATTTCTACAACCATTTTGTGTTGTATTGGACACAATAATGAGTATTTAATTGTAATTAATTTTAAATTATAAATTAAAGTTATCTTTTAATATATATATATATATATATATATATATATATAATAATAATAATAATAATAATAATAATAATAATAATAATAATAATAATAATAATAATAATAATAATAATAATAATAATAATGATAAATCAACCATAGTGACGATGCAAATGTTATACTCTAACAATATCAATAAAACTAAATTAATAATAATTTAATTCAAGTAATTAGAAATATAAACCAATTTTATTAATTTAAGGTTGCCATATATATAATTAATTGATCAGTATTATTATAATATGTTCCGACTACTTATTCATACAGATCAAGAAAGTACACTTTTTGACCAACTCAGATTTGCTTCTTTTTTTTTTGGAAGAGTTTAGTTTTTTAAGTTAAAAAAAAAATACATTTTTAAATTAATTTTATTAATTTTTTAAGAATAATTTAATACTTTTAAATAATAAAAAAGGTTAGAGCATGCAAATTAACTTTTTTTTATTTTGTCATAATTAAAATATTAGTTTAATATACTCTTCTCGATAAGATATTCATTTTATCATTTTAATCGTATATTCTTGATGTATTTTTTTTCTTTTTAGCGAAATAACCTTACATATAGTTCAACACTCACCTTTAATACAACTACTCATATTATATAAAATAATAATACTTATAAATCTACATTTAAAAAGCAAATAGATAGTTCAACGCTCACTTTTAATATAACTACTAACATTATATAAAATAATAATAGTCATAAATCTACACGTAAAAAGCAAATAGAAATTTTAACGATGAATAAGAGTAAAATAATTTAAACGGGAGTAAAATTTTTTATTAAAAATATTCTATTAATTATTTTTATACTCCTATTATTTATTTATATGTCCAATAAAAGTTGTGTGTGTTAATGCTCCATAAACACTACATAGCATGAAGTGCAAGGGTTCAAATAAAGATGAAAACACTTACTACAAAAATGGAAGAAATGAATCATAAAACTCTCTTTTATTATAGTCATATGTAAAAGATCTATGTCAATAGTAAATTAAATGCTATAAACATATACATTTATGTCATATGTCAATCGTGTGGACTTAATAATTTCAAAACTCATTTGGCCTCATGATGGCTGCACATTCTGTTGCAACATTTGCACCATACTTGTATTAGATTCAATTGGATCCAAGCAAAGACTTAGATATGGTAACCTCAAATGTCAAGCTTCAATAGAAACAAACATTAGATATTCCAAGAAGAATACATACTGTTTTATCTGACATCTTAGAGAATGACGGTGAACAATCATCAACTATATATAAAAAAAAAATCAATTAAACTCAATATTAATGACAAATCACAAAAACAATACCATCAAGAATAATATCATAAGGAAAGTTGAAAAGACACTTTTGGATTGATGCACCAAAATTCAGACCCAAACACAAATAAAACATGATAATCCGTACACACAACAATCAAGCTAAAGCAATGATTCACTAAAAACTGAAAGAGATTCTGAATACGTAGGAATCCCCTTGCTCCTCCCATATGAAAGGCATCCATATCCGATTAGGCCCTAATCTTTAGGGTTTCCAAGACACAGAAGCTAAGCAGATTGAATGAAAGTTTTGAGGAAATTATTCTCAGCAGCAATGTACAAAGCCATTTCTTTACAGAATTCACATGGACTACTTGAGGATTGAAAGAATTCTATAGCATTGCCACTAAGGCCGGATATCTGAAAGCAATTGGACAATCATCAAACATCAAACTTTCACTCAAAAATACACTTATTTGTTCAATTTGGTCTATCTGAAAGCATTTGGACGATCATCAAACATCAAGTTTTGACCCAAAAACACACTTATCTGTTCAATTTGGGCACACAAAAACAAAAGGTGACATGGATTATGGACATATCAATTGATTTAGTACTCAAGTCAAATGTTATGTAAAAGGAATTCAATTTAAACAAAAAAAAAAGAGAAAAGAAAAAAAATGAAACGACGCAGGACTGAAGTCAATGATCTACCTAACATTTTTTTTCTGTTGAAATAGTATAGAAATCTATTTATAAACAACATGATGTTAAATCAATTTTAAAAGAGAATGTTGCCAGTTGCCTCTCACATATCAAATTTCACAAAAATGTTTAAATATTCGTACTAGTAAAAAGAAATTAAAATTTTCTTAAATACTCCTACTATTTTAAAATATTTTTGAGGTTAATGTAATATTTTTTTAGTGATAAATAATAAAGTAAATTATTTGAGTTTATTGTAAGAGACATCAAAAATATGTTTTGAGACTATTTATATTGGAATTTTTTTTAGTTTTAGGGTGTAAATATTGCAATAAAACAAACTAATATAGAAATGTGAACAATCTATCGAGTCTGAGCGAGTACTATCTATATGGAGTATTAAATACTCCCTCTGTCCCATTCAAAGAGGGTCTTTTTTCCATTTTGGCCGTCCCACCCAAAGGGTCCCCTTTCATTTTTTACATACATGGGACCCACACACCCCCTCTAATACAATTAAAATATGGGGCCCATACTCCCATTAATACAACTACCCATTACACATTAAATAATAATACTCCTTAATCTACGTGCAAAAAAGCAAAAGCCCCTGTTACGTCCGGACGGAGGGAGTATTTTAAAATTAAGATAAGATCAATAAAAATGTCAAGTTAAATAGGGTTTCCAATGTTTTTTAAATTAAATATTTTAAGAATACAAATAAATGATGAATGCAAAGTTAACAAAATGTGACATAATTTGTTATTAAAATTTATTAAAATAAATCTCTTACAAATTTAAAATCATGAGTTTAATTACATGTATTCTTATGTAATTAATAATAAATTTTTCTTAATTATAATTTTAAAAAATTAAGTAAATATATTTTAATAAATATATAAATGAATTAATAAATATTATCCTCTCTTAGTCCAAAATTAAGGTTTTCCTTTTATTTTTTCACAATTATGTTGATGTCAAATAAAAGATATTAAAACTTTCATTTGAAACTATATTAACATTTTCTGACCCATCAAACAATAGGTCAGCCACAACTATTATTAATAAAAAACAAAGTAAAGATTATCACAAATAAATCTATCAAACAATTAGCAAAAAAAAAATACAGGTATAAGAATTCAATAAAGAAATAAAGAGGAGGACATACCACGAACTCGAACTCAAAATAATATTTGCTCACCAACAAACAGTAGTTCAGTTGTTAAGATTATCACAAATACAATCTGTCAAACAATTAGTAAGGAAAGGAAAAAAAAAGGTATAAGAATTTAATAAAGAAATATAAAAGAGGACAAATATGAACTCAATGAGCTCAAAATCAAAAGAATGTTTTATTAGGTTGTACTGATTCAGTCATAGATTATTGAAAATAGAAAAATAGAAATTAAAGGATATTGAAGGAGGATACCTTCAAAAATGATACTCCATGCTATGGACAAACAGTATGAATGAATATTCATACTCATTTGTATTATGCACCAGCTATTGTTAAAAATGATGCCAAACACTACAAAATCCCAATGGACAACGATTTAGAAAAATAAGATCCACATATACAGACAGTATGAACTGCGAGACAATGCATCAAATTAATCACCCCATGTTCATTAGTCAACATTTAAATATCTTTGTGCTACTTACAGAAGTCAGCAGAATAAAAATTTATAGCTCTGAATATGCAACCCGACATTTGCAAGCTATGAACATCCATAATATGAAAGATAAGAATAATATATCTTTTAATTCATATCTAAATATCCACACGATTCATGCTTAGATATCAATAATCTAAAAATTACAGAGACAAAATCCACTTAATTTCAAGTCTAAGGGAAGCAAATCATACTCAAATTTGACTGAACCATATTTTTAAAAGATCTCAATCAACTTTGAACAACTATTATAATTTGATCCGAAACACTATTTGATATTGAGGTAATAAATTATTGTCCAAAATAGGTATACTTATAAAATATGATTTTTTTATATTATTCAACTTTTTGAAAAGACAATGAGAACCAACTAAGAGGGACGCAAGTATTTCACCAAAATAATATATGCTTAACATTTTGGGCTTGTTTGGGACCGAAGACCAAGTAAAAGGTTATTGTGGCGTAGTAACTTTCATTTATTTTCAATAAACCAACTTACAGAATGTGTGTAAATCTCTCATATCATTCTCCATTCAAATCTTTCTATGAAGCCACAACCTGCATGAAGATAGGAAATCATATAAGATGATACTGGAAACATGTGAACATTTCAATAATATTCAAACACAATCCGCTGAAATATAATTGCAAAATGGACATGTATAACAGACATGGTTGAACTCAAAACACTTGATTAATGAACTTGAATCAAATCAAGCGTACCTTAGTTGGGTTTTACCCAGGATCATTTCAGCACTAATAATTAGAATACTAACTGTATTTGCAGCTCTTCTAGCAGCACTACTTTCAGAGATCTCATTATAAATATTCAGATGATCCTTCAACTTGTATTATCTGAAGATAAAAAATAGTCAAAGCACTCTATTCTACCGTCAAAAGTAAAAAAGAATTGAGTGACTAATATGGTCAAGGAAAAGTCACATGCATCTTTTGTAGTAAAAACTTTACCACACAAACGTTTCATAATGTATTCAAAAGAAAGACGACGGGTCACAATGGAGGATTTATAAATGAGTGAGGCTCCCGTGCACCCGGGCGCACGGAGCACATTCCGTGCGCCTTTGCAATTTCCATGCCCCTTTACAATTTAAACCCCTAGCAATACATAGGTTTAAATAGAATTGGAGGGGGAAGGTTGTGTTCACATGGGGACACGGAGTATCCTCCGTGTCCCCGGGGGCGCAGGAGCTTTTGCCTTTATAAAATAGCTAGTATGGCCATTAGAATAGCCCCTAACTAAGCAAGTGGATTCCAGTGGGTTAGTTCTCCATATTCTTCATTTCAAGTGCCACAAAAAATGACACTAAGAATTTTTCTAATAAACTTCCAAGCTTTGGTTACATCTTCAAATTGCAGCTTATTCCGACTAAAAAATGAAGACTTGCATCAACTTTCACCAATCTACATTGTAGACTAATCTTGAGATGCCACTTTCCTAATCTCCGACAAATCCCGTGTTCACTAAGACCAATATATTCATACTTCAAGAAGAAAAAATACACTCTAATAATAGATTAATCAAATGTTGGGAAAGCAATATTCTCAAAATTTAAACAGATATCAGAATCATGGTGAATTATAATCTTAAGAGAAAATATACCTTGCTGTCAATGAATTTGAGAAGCTCAATGGGGGAACTGATGTTAGTGGTAAACCAACTGGACAATGCTTTTAACGGTGCCCTCAACTGTGTCGAGGTTCGATATCAAAGGATCCATCTTTCGCATACCTATAGATCCTCCCGGCGTACATGAGTATATCAGGCATGGAGGTGGTCATTTGCATCAAAATTTCTGCACGATTCCCTATCGTGAAGAATTATTGACAAATAGAGGTGGAGAAGATGAGAGCGGCAGTGTTGCGATAAAAATAATTGAGATATTTGAGAAAAACTTACCAGTGAAGAGAGATGATTCTAAGACCGCAAGGAGCAACCTTAAATCATGAAATAAAGATGATTAGAAAATGGAAGATGAGCATTTTAAATTGGGATTTGCATTCTATGAAATCGGTGAATAGGCTTAGAGGCAAGAACTTCAAAATAGGGTCAGCATTCTAGCCTTCTAGGGTACCAAATTACTGAAGATGCAAAATATTTAATTGCTAAGAAATCCTTCAATTGTTTGTGAAACTCAAAAAGGCACTCCGAAAAACTAAAGGGACCAAATTTTTAGTAGCCACTGTTGACTAAGTACAATTTTAAATAGTCACATTTCTTAAAAGTAATTTTTAGTAGCCACTATTTAGAGGACTCCCCAAATTACCCCCATAACTGTCAGATAAAAGACCATAATAATGGGGGCATGATTATGTCAGTGTTGACTGCATTAAATATGGTGGTTGGGACCACATTTAAAATTATAGGAAATATTTTTTTTCCAGAAAAAATTAAAAAATTTCAAAAATATTGTTTCTTCTATTCGGCCTATTCAGCCTATAATTTTTTTTATTCGGCCTACACTATTTGTTCTATTCGGCCAACACTTTTTTTCCAAAAAAAAATAAAAAATAATCGAAAAAATATTTCTTCTATTCGGCCTACAATTTGTTCTATTCGGCCTACACTATTTGTTCTATTCGGCCCACACTTTTTTTTCAAAAAAAAAAATTAAAAAAATTCTTCTATTCGGCCTATTCGGCCTACAATTTGTTCTATTCGCCCTACACTATTTGTTCTATTCGGCCCACACTTTTTTTTCAAAAAAAATTAAAAAAAATCTTCTATTCGGCCTATTCAGCCTACAATTTGTTCTATTCGGCCTACACTATTTATTCTATTCGGCCCACACTTTTTTTTCAAAAAAAAATTAAAAAGAAAATAAAAAAATCTTCTATTCGGCCTACAATTTGTTCTATTCGGCCTACACTATTTGTTCTATTCGGCCCACACTTTTTTTTCAAAAAAAATCAAAAAAAATATTTCCTGAAAAAATTAAAAAAAATTTATACGAATAAAATTAATGCATCTTTTTTTTTAATAAAAAATATATTCATGAGGCATATAAAGGTAACAGATTAATGCATTCAATAGACTGTACTTCCACACTTTATTCAGAAATAAAGAGGAATCCGATTTCTTTACTGTACGTTTGGTACTTTTGGTCAAAAAGTGTGGAATATCATTCTCCAAACATGTGAAAAGTGGGTCCCCTCAAGGGCATTTTGGTTCATTCCTTTAAAAGTGGCTAGAAAAAATTGTATATAACATATGTGGCCACTTAAAATTACACTTAAGCAATAGTGGCCACTTTTTGCTATTTTCACAAAACTAAATCAGACAAATAGATTAAAAGATCAAAATGCTTAAAATTATGACATATCAGCATTCATTTTCTCTAATGATGACACGTCAGGCATTTACTCTCTCTAAGGATAACACGTCAGCAAATGAAAATCCTCTTTTAGTATTATTAGTTGTTAAGACGTGCTACGCACGTTGCATGTACATTATATTTTTTTTCTTATTTCTCTTTTATTTAAAGAAAAAAATTATGAAAAGCTATAAGTCGAACTAACTTTTGTTACATCATTACAATTTAATGGGGATTAAAAAAAATAATAATAAAAGATAAATTAACACAATGATGTGTGTTTTGAAAGAAAAAAAAATCAGAAAATATGTCAATGACTATACTTAAAACCTTAAAATCGACCATTAGAATATAATTAGTTAACCATATAATTATTTCATACATTTATTTATAGTGTAATATTATAAAGGTGTTCATATATACAAAAAATAAAATTGAAATTTTAGAAGGAAATCCAAGAAGAATAAAAAAGAGGAAAAACACAACTATCATATCCAAATATACATTACATCAAAAGTTTCACGACCAAGATTAAATGTAAGAATTTTATTTTTGCTATCTTTATTGTCCAAACCGTACTATGTAACTTCAGTCGTGGTTCAATTATTGATAACTTTCACTATATGCATTCGGACCATCAATTATAACTGCATCTTTCGTAGTTTGCCTCTGAAAATTATTGAAGTAATCTACAAAAGATAATGAAAATTTCTTACTTTTTTATCTCTCTTTATAATCATTATACTCTTACGTCCTCTTAAAAAACCTTGTGAACAACAACAATGTCGGCGCCTTGCTGAACATATCACCAAAAAAAATATTAGATTTAAGAAACTAAATTTCTCTTTGGCATTGTTATGAATAGATTTCGACAAAAAGGTACTCCACATTTTATAATGGCCGATAAGTCTTTTCGATTTTCTCACTCATTAAATGATTTTATGATCATTAATGTAGAATTAAAAGTTGGTGAATTATATTATAAATATAATTCATTAAATTATAATGAAATAAACAATAGATGTAAACAGTCTCTTTAGCTTATCAATTAATATAATTAAATAAACTATTATTATAGATCAAATGGTAATATTAATTATAATGGCTCAAGAATAATTTTCAAGCTCTTTAATTATTTAATATTATTATTATTATTATTATTATATATATATATATATATATATATATATATATATGTATATATATAATATTTTGTGTATATATATTTATTAGGATTGTAGATTCATAGAATGTAAAAAAAAAATATGATTCCATGAAGATTAATTTATGTAATAAATTATATGAGAAATGAAAAGGCATGATAATTATATTTTATTAGTAATGTTAAATTGACATAATAAATTAGGATTAAATTGTATATAATAACATTTATAAGGGACAAAAGTGTCTAAAATATTTCTCAAGACCTTTGTACTTTTAATATATTAAAACATTAGATTTAAGAAATTAAATTTCTCTTTGGCATTGTTATAAGGGCATCTCCAGCGGAACGGTAAAATGGTGTAAAAGTCCAATTTTGCCGTGAAATTCATCTCCAGCGGTACGGCATACGGGGCGGCATTTTTGTGTTGGATGGCAATTTCACACCAATTTGGTGCGGTGATGCCGTCCGTTGACCTTTTTTTTTCTTTTTTTTTTCTATATCCTATTTTAGTTTACTGTGAAATAAATATATATATTAATATTTTATTGTTTAAATATTTAATATTAATGTGTAATTACATGCAATATTAATACTGTAATTTGTTATATATTAATATGAAGCAATATTAATATTAATATTTAATAATTAATAATTATGAGCCAATATTAATATGTAATATTGTTAAATACTAATATTACAAATATATATTCAAACATAATAATTAAAAAATACGTTTAATATATATTTTTAAATATTTAAGACATATATTATTTTTTAAATTAAAAATAAATATCAAAATTAAATGTATAATAATTTTAATTATATTGAAAAAAATTAAATAGAGATTGAATGATTTTTTTATTTTTTAGTGGAAAAAATAGTGCAAACTGCTGGAGATGAATTACTGTTTTCACACTATTTTTGTGCTGAATGTACTGCAAAATAGTGCAAACTGCTGGAGATGGCCTAAATGGATTTTGACAAAAAGGTACTCCACATTTTATAATGGCCGATAAGTCTTTTCGATTTCTTCACTCATTAAATGATTTTATGATCATTAATGTAGAATTAAAAGTTGGTGAATTATATTATAAATAAATATAATTCATTAAATTATAATGAAATAAATAATAGATGTAAACAGTCTCTTTAGCTTATCAATTAATATAATTAAATAAATTATTATTATAGATCAAATGTTAAATATTAATTATAATGGCTCAAGAATAATTTTCAAGCTCTTTAATTATTTAATATTATTATTATTATTATTAATATATATATATATATATATATATATATAATATTTTGTGTATATATATTTATTAGGATTGTAGATTCATAGAATATAAAAAAAATTATGATTCCATGAAGATTAATTTATGTAATAAATTATATGAGAAATGAAAAGGCATGATAATTATATTTTATTAGTAATGTTAAATTGACATAATAAATTAAGATTAAATTGTATATAATAAAATTTATAAGGGACAAAAGTGTCTAAAAATGTTTCTCAAGACCTTTGTACTTTTAATGTATTATGATAAAGATTGCAATTCTAGGATATTTTGTTTTTAGTTTAAAACTTTTATTTTATAAGCTTCAATCAAGAATAATAAATAGATCATAATAATTGCTTAAATCAAACTTAATTGTTCTTTTGAAGCAAAATTTGAAATTTTAATTGTCTTTTACTTTAAAACAATACTCTTATAAGATCGTGTTATAAATGATGTGTTGTTAAAGTTTGATTTAGAAATAGTCTAAACTTTTGAAGAAAATAGTCAAAATGTCCATTTGTTTGATTTATAAAAAAATAAAGGGTGCATTTAATCTCATTATAAAAGATAAGGGTCTAAATTACCAAAATAAAAGTTTGGGGACTTAGTTGATCTTAGGGCATAAGTTTAGGGTCATGTTTGACCTTTTGGTTGTCACACACTTATATTCACACTTTTTATTTTCGTCCGTCTATACTTATCTTCACCATCCAAAAAAAGAAACTTCACATTAACCAACAACCTCAAAAGTTATCTTAATTTAAAAAATAATACACCACCTAACACACATAACATAGTTTATGATTTATTTATTATCTAAAAATAACACAATACCCCTAATAAATAAATAAAATTAGTCAAAAATTAAATTTTTTTAAACTCTGTATCTACAGTATTGGCGAATATAAGTCCGGAACGAAAGAAGTATTTCTTAAGAGCCACACACAACACTAATACACATGTCAACTACTATATATTTATTCTTTTAATCTCCATACAAACAACAAATATAAAACTTTTTCATGGGACATAGAGAATAGTTCCCATGACAGGTAAATTTTGAAACAAAAATTTTCAAAAATGACAGGTAACTATTTTTTAAAAAATTGAAGATCAGAAAATATGTCTTGTGGTTAGTTCAACTCGTAGTGAAACTAAATTTTGAAACGACAATCTTAATCTTAATATATATAATTGAGAAGTAGTTGCCTCAAATAATTTTTAAAAATATATGTATCAACATTAGGTGCATTCTAATTTTTTTTATATGTGTTGCTTTTTGATTGGTTGGTCTTTATTTAATTCTTTTTATTTATTTTTTTTAATTTAATGATTAATATTTATTGCATTTAATTATAGCAAATTTCTAAGTGTGAAGCATTAATAATTAAATATATTAATTTTTTACTCTACATTATAAAAATAAATATTAAATTAAGCCATTTAAAACATATAATAGATAAATGGGTTATTAGTTTTATTAAATCCGAAATAATCTATATTTTATCAAAATAAAGTGTGTAAATTAATATTTAATTGATTTATATTTTATTTAATGTCAAAATAAAATTTTAAAAAAAATTAGTTAAAACAATTAAATTAAGTATGTAATATATATTTCATAATAAATTAAGAAATAAAGAAAAAATTACTACTAGGTACACACTTTGTACCCCTAATTACTATTAGATATATTGATTTAAAATAATTACTATTACATATAAAATATTAGAGTAAATACCAAATATAATCATAAACTCATACACTTTTAAACCACTAACCCCCACCCACCGCCGGACCACCACGGGACCGCCCTCGGACCGCCGCCACCCATGCCGGACCACCGCCGGCCGGCCACCGAATCACCCCACTTTTTTGCTGTACACACTTTTTTTTACTGCACACACTTTTTTTACTGCACACACTTTGCTACACACAACATTTATGTGCAGCACATTGTAGGGGTAATATTGAAATATCACTATATATTTTTGTGGTTAGTAGTAATATTTTTGTATGTTTGTATCTCATAGTAATTAAGGGTTTTTTTTGTACCTAGTAGTAATCCTCCCTAATATTAATTACTCTTTAAAAAAATATATTCCATAATATTAATTTTAATTTCATTTAATTTAATATAATATAACTAATGTACGGACGTAAATAATCAAAATATATAATTTATTTTATATTTATTAAATAAAATATTTTTTTGAAAAAAATATTATATACTGCGTAACACGCGGGACATATACTAGTATATACTCCCTCCGTCCCAGGCTAAGAGAGTCATTTTTCAATTTTGGTCGTCCCACCCAAAGAGTCCTCTTTCATTTTTTACACACATGGACCCACACACCCCCTCTAATACAATTAAAATATGGACCTATACTTCCACTAATATAATTACTCACTACACATTAAATAATAATACTCATTAATCTACGTGCAAAAAAATAAATGATCCTCTTATTTCGGACGGAAGGAGTATATATTTAGTAATAAAAAAAAACCTTGAAGATGAGAAGAAGACCAATCATGAAGAAATTAAAATGAGAGCATTGAGTAGCAGTAACCAGTTGTACGTAGCTGTACTGCAATAAATAGATGTACAAGAAGACATCAGGGACCAAATTTTTAGTAGTCACTGTTGACTAAGTACAATTTTAAATAGTCACCTTTCTTAAAAGTAATTTTTAGTAGCCACTATTTAGAGGACTCCCCACATTACCCCCATAACTGTCAGATAAAAGACCATAATAATGGGGACATGATTATGTCAGTGTTGACTGCATTAAACAGGGTGGTTGAGACCACATTTAAAATTATAGGAAATATTTTTTTCTAGAAAAAATAAAAAATTTTCAAAAATATTATTTCTTCTATTCGGCCTATTCAGTCTACAATTTTTTTTTATTCGGCCTACACTATTTGTTCTATTCGGCCAACACTTTTTTTCCAACAAAAAATTAAAAAATAATCGAAAAAATATTTCTTATATTCGGCCTACAATTTGTTTTATTCGGCCTACACTATTTGTTCTATTCGGCCCACACTTTTTTTTCAAAAAAAAAATTAAAAAAAATTAAAAAAATTCTTCTATTCGGCCTATTCAGCCTACAATTTGTTCTATTCGGCCTACACTATTTGTTCTATTCGGCCCATACTTTTTTTCAAAAAAAAAATTAAAAAAAAAATAAAAAATCTTCTATTCGACCTTCAATTTGTTCTATTCGGCCTACACTATTTGTTTTATTCGGCCCACACTTTTTTTTCAAAAAAAATAAAAAAAATCGAAAAAAATATTTCCTGAAAAAATTAAAAAAAAATTATACGAATAAAATTAATGCATTTTTTTTATTTTAATAAAAAATATATTCATGAGACATATAAAGGTAACAGATTAATGCATTCAATAGACTGTACTTCCACACTTTATTCAGAAATAAAGAGGAATCCGATTTCTTTACTATACGTTTGATACTTTTGGTCAAAAAGTGTGGAATCTCATTCTGTAGACATTGTGAAAAGTGGGTCCCCCTCAAGGGCATTTTGGCTCATTCCTTTAAAAGTGGCTAGAAAAAATTGTGTATAACATATATGGCCACTTAAAATTACACTTAGCCAATAATGGCCACTTTTTATCATTTCCACACGACATAAATATACATACACAGAGATGTATATATATATACTACTATATACTCCGTATATAGTATATACAGAACAATATTTGGTCATTGGTAATTGTTCCAAATACAGCAACTGCTATTATTTGCACTACCACACGTACCTTCTCCACTTCCTCGGGAGATGTTCTTACTTCTTACTATCCTTTTCTTTTCTTTAAAATATTTTTTTTAAAAGAATTTTGTTTCTTTCTTTGTTGAATGGAGTAATAATTATAAGTTTTTAAGTTATGGAATTGAGAGTCGTTTTTAATTAAAAAAATAAAAAAAATTAAGTTTTGTTGAATTAAATTTCAAAAGGCAAGAACTAAAATATTACTCCCTCCATCCCGATCAAACTGCATCGTTTGACTGTATAAAGCTCTCACAAAAGTTACAGTAAACGATGCAATATGGGCGGGACGGAAGGAGTATATCCTTCATCCGTCTTCACTTTTGCCTTGTATTTGTTAAATGATAAATAAATACTCCCCCTCCCATTGAAATATTTCATTTTATTATATTATTATGTGTTTTTATTTTCTCTTTTACTAAATACATGACGTATCACTAACTACTAATACAACTACCAATTATACATAAAATATTAATAATACTAAAAAAACTATTTTTTAGCAACGAAATATACCAACGGAATTCAATCCGTTGGTTATTACCAACGAAATAGCAACAAAAATTATATTTTCCCTTTAGCAATGGAATGTCAATAGATTTATTCTCTATTTTACCAATGAAATTCAATTCGTTGGTAATTACCAACGGATTATCAACGAAATTATTATTATATAAATTATCAAAGTAATTATTCACAACGGATTACCAACTGAATTGAATTTTTGTTGCTAAAAATTTAGCAATCACCATTTTACTAACGGAAATTTATCAATTGATTCCATTGTTAATTCGTTGGTAAACCAACTTAACAATGGAATTGATCGGCTTTTACCAACGGAATATTCCGTTGGTAAAAAATAAACTTTTTTAGTGTAATACTCATCAGTCTATGTACAAAAAGCAAATTAGTACTTATGAATTAGACCAAGGGAGTATTTGTTTTAAGACAAAGTCTTTCGTGAAATGTTATTTATGTGAAATATATTAAAATATGATTATTATATAATTAAAATATATTTATTGATGGTTAAAACATATTGAATAATTTATTAAAGTATGATTCTAAAATGGTATAATATAATTAATTATAAGCATATTTTAAATACTGATAAATATATTTTTACTTATATAATAAATACTCCCTCTGTCCCGCCCAAATAGCTTCATTTCACTATATTGGACGTCCCGTCCAAATTGCATCATTTTTCTCTTTTAGTAAAAATGGCCCACTAATGGCCCACCACTACCCATCACATCTTTCTAATACACCTACCCATTTTACATAAAATAATAATACTCCTTTATTTACGTGCAAAAAGCAAATGATGCTCTTTGCCCTGGACGGAGAGAGTATATTTTAATAATGAATTGATCCGTGTTATAAGAGAATACCCTTGGTTTTAATTATTGTGTGATATGTTTGATTTTAAATATTTAATTTGTAATATTGCATATCATTTTCATATCATTGTTTTGTGAGTGACACGTAAAAGAAATGCATAGGCTCAAAACGTTATTAAAAAGAAATAAAAATAAAAATTCATATTCTAGATTTCAGGACATAATTTAAGCGGTATAAATTCTAATAAAATAGATTTTCAATTGAATTGGAAATTGTAAGGTGTGAATTGATAAATTTGTGCCACAAATGGCTTATTCCCGTGTTCACACTAAATCAAATTCATAATCTTTAGAAACAATAATATAAAAAATTTTGTCCCATCACGCTATAACAAATCCAAAAAAATAATGTAGGCCAAAAAAAATCCAACAAAATAATGAATAACATAATATCAAATGCTTTATGTAATGAACCGACCAGATTAAGCCTACGAACAAATTATTCGAACGGGAGTTGGGAGATTAAATATGGGCCTGAAGGCCCATTATGAAATATGAAGAGAGGGACTGATTAGGGTTTGTGTGTTTGGGTGGAATGTAAAGATTTGGGAGTATTTGATCTGAGTATATTTTGAGTTTTAATTACTGTGAATATTAAATTATTAAAAGTGGTGCAATGATACAAGGGTTTAACTATAGGAAGTAAAATATTAAATTGCCAAACACTTTGTAATATCGTTTTAAGTGAAAGAATTTTGTGATCAGAATAAGAAGTGATGATTATAAAATGTTATAATTATTTTAAAAAATTTAAAAATTGTCTCAATCTCAAATAAAAGTGTTGTTCTATTAAAAAAGTAGGATTAGAAGATAAATTATATGAAAAAATTATGTGTATTTGAATTTTAAAAACATAATTGAAAGTAGTAAGCATTATTGGCTAGAATTTTGTGAATTTAAAAGCCGATTTAATAATTTGATCTACACAAACTACTTATATAAACTTAAAAGTAAAATTCGGTTTATTATAATATCTTATTCATTAACATATAATTATAAGAATAATCCATATATAAATAGTTTCACATCAATATTATCATTTTAATTATACCATGCACTCGGTGCATCTTAAGATGGGGTGCACCAATTTTAAAAAACGATACAAATATAAACAAAAACATATACAATTATGAACAAAAATGTATACAATTTAATTGTTAGTTTTTTAATGAAAAATTGAATGTAAAAAATATACAATTATTAAAAAGCATACATACACTATTGAATAAAAAGTTATACAAATATGGATGCTAGTTTTTTTAATAAAAAATTCAGTGTGAAAAACGTATACAATTATTAAGAAATATATGTATACAAAATAGAATAACATGTATATACAAAAGAGTGAGGCTTGCATGCGCCCGGGCGCACGAGAACACATTCTGCGCGCCTTTAGAAATTTAGTATTATGGGTAAGGGTATATTGCTTTGGTCTAAAGGGTATACACTTTAATTAATAAAAGGTACACCATTTTGTTCTAAAATGTATACACTTTTCATTAATATTTTTTTTTCTTTAGAAAATAAAGGGTACACATTTTTATACTAAAGGGTATACAATTTAACACAAAATTCTAAAGGCGCAAGGAGTGTTGTCCATGCGCCCAGATACACACAATAATTTTATTTAAAAAATAAATGGTACACATCTGTATACTAAAGGGTATACAATTTAACAAAATATTCTAAAGGCGCACGGAATGTGGTCCGTGCGCCCGGGTGTACAGGAATTTTTACCTATACAAAATAGAATAAAAAGTTATACAGTGCACTCTTACAACCGGGTGCACCTAATATCAACTATTACATTAATTGAATATTAATTTATATTGAAAATATTATAATATTTTATTCATCTCACATAATTACTTTCCATATAAGTTTTTGTCTAATTTTTATTTATTGGAGTATATATATTTTTTCCTGGCCAAGAGTTTATTGATGTTGAGCTGTCAAGCAGAATCAGAATTTTGCTTAGTTCCCAGTTTGCAGGTTGATTCAAATCTTCAATTTATTTAATCGAATACTTCCAAATTAATCTTCTCTGTTTTATCCTTGTTACTAATATTTATGATTATATGCATTTATGGTATATTTATTGCATATATATACAAATTATATCTTTATCCTTCCAATGCATATTAATATCCTTTTCTTTTTCTTTTTTCGTAATATAGAAATTAGCTAAATTTCCTTCGATGTAATGAGCTGGTTTTTAATACCAAAATTAAAAGTATTAAATAATTAGATTGCTACTAATATATTTACTTTTTTTATGTTTTAAATTACACAAATATCAATTATCCAAAATCTTGATTACAGAAAATTTCCATCCCATCTCAATTAGTGCAACTGCTCTAGAATTTTACTGATCATAGCATGGTTTTTATTTATCTTTTTTATATTTAATGAAATTATTATACTGATGATAACATTAGTATCAGTGCATGTGACAGTGTGTATGTTCTAATTATAATAAATATATAAAATCCAAATTAAATAGGAAATTCTCAATAATAAACTCACAAATCAGACTTCACTGGCTATATTTTAATTGCCCAGTTTTAAATACCATAACCATACTTCACATTTCAGCAATAACTATTGCATTAATATAGTCCATTTGTTTCAAAATATTGATGGTCTAAGTATTCAACAGTAAATTTTAAAAAACTATTTAATATAACCATTAATTAATGCAAACTAAAGAAAGAAAAATTATTTTATATAATTAATGGAGAACATGAAATTTTAAGTTTAATGACTCATTTAATTTCAAAATTATTATTTTTTTGCATAGCTATATATACAACTCAAATTCTCTTTGAGAACTTCTCTATCTTCTTTACTTATTTGTCATATATTTTTTTAATTTTTTTTAAAAAAATAATATCATCACCTCAACCAAAATCTCAAAATATTCTTTATTTTTAAAATATGTCAGCTGTCATGTTACTTAATTCATATGATATACTTCACAAAATTTTTTTAATCTAAAATATATTAATAAAAATAAAATTAATTACATAAAAGGTAAAAATCTTAGACAATATGGAACGGATAACTTAAGCGTTCATCTCGCTCCCCTGGATGGAGATTATCATTATTATTATACTATTATTTTCTTATAATTAAACATTAAATAATGATAGATTAATTATGTTAGAATACACATTTCTTTATTCAATGTAAAAGAAAACTTAAATCCAAGTATTTTGAAAATAAGAAATTCAATGAAAAAAAAAATCAACGGTTGAATTATCTCATTTTTATTAAAATTGCATTGCATCATATTTAGATTGCATCATAATACGTTATTTACATTTAACGTTATTAATTGAATTTCAGAATGTTTTTTGTTTAATTACATTATATATATATAAAAAAAATCTTATCCATTTTAATTAATATTAATATATGGATTAAATTACAATGTTCACAGAATCACAAGTAAAATCAAAACAAATATCCAAATTTACCCAATCCCATATTTACAGGAATAGCTGTCACTGCCACTCTTTCCTCCTTAACCCCTTTCCCCCACCCCACCCCCCCACTGTATATAACACTCATCACTCATGCATAACCGCAAGCAGAATAAACCACAGAAAGATCTAATTCATAAATTCCCGTCGGGATTTATCTTCTCAATCTCCATGCAAAGCCCCGAATTCGGCGATTGCATAGGGGTGGAGAGCAGCGCCGATCTCAAATCCGATGTCGATTCGCCGCCGCCGCGCCGAATCAGGCGAACCGTATCGGCACCGCCGGACAGGAATTACCCGCCGCCGATCTCGTGGCTA
This sequence comes from Pogostemon cablin, assembly GCA_023678885.1. NCBI lineage: Eukaryota > Viridiplantae > Streptophyta > Magnoliopsida > Lamiales > Lamiaceae > Pogostemon > Pogostemon cablin. The sequence continues at coordinate 4,041,903 of CM042987.1, forward strand.
GCGCGGACGGAGAATCATTTCTCACATATGCCGTGGGTGATGAAGAAATACTACTCCGGCGACGGACGGTTGATAATCAAGGAGGAGAGGGTGGAGCACCACGAGTATTTCCTCGCCGATCGCTCCAATGGACGCCTCGTATTGAATGTGGTGCACTTCGACGATATGTGCGACCAGTGCCACCGTCCGATGGAGGAGACTTCGATTCCGGATGAGAAAATCGACGGTGAGGATGAGAGGATCGGCGATCCGACGAAGGATGACGTGGCGGCGGAATGCTGTAAGTACAAAGGTATGGTGGTGAACCCTTGCGGCGGCCTTGTTGGAACGGCGGCGCCGGTTTTTAGGCCGCCGGTTCAAACATGAAAATTTTTCAGCATTATTAAATTTCCCTATTTTGTTTTTTTTTTAAATATGATTTGTTGAGTTGTATTTTTGGATTATTTAATGAGTGAGGCTCTTGCGCTACAATTTAAACCCCTAGCAATACATAGGTTTAAATAGAATTAAACCCCTAGCAATACATAGGTTTAAATAGGAGGTTTAAATAGGATTGGAGGGGAGTGTTGTGTTCACATGAGGACTCCCCGGGCGCACAGGAGCTTTTGCCTTATTTAATTTTGATTTAGAGTGGACTTTGTCTTAATAAATAGTGATATTTAATTAATTAAATTAATAATAATAATGATATAAAAAAGTGTTATTTAATTTTTTTTAAAAGTGAAAACGGAAATTATATATATATATATAACATCAATTAAATTATTAGAAATTTTAAAATTAAAATTGTTAGAAGCTTAATTTATAATTTTTTTTCTCTTTTGTCTATTTTTATTATTTTAAATTATCCATAGTCTTCACATATTTTATTAGTTGTTACAGATTTTTAATTAAATTATTATATTTAATATTAATCACGATTTTTTTTCTCTGACATTAATAAACGTATTTTCTTTTCAAATACTAATTTCGAATTGATAATTTCAATACAAATTACTAAATAATTTTTTAATTTTAGAACATTTTATGAATTTTTTTTAATATTATAAATATGTTCAGTAATAAAATTGACGAATTGAGACATTATATATGTGAGAAGTATATCTATTATATTATATACATAAAGTATGCTTAAAAGTTGTTAAAGTATGTTTTCTAAAATATGATAAATTATATTATATACATAAAGTATGCTTAAAAGTTGTTAAAGTATGTTTTCTAAAATATGATAAATGATGAATTAAAGTATAATTTTAGAGTGTTATAATATATGATTCATTATTGGACATACTTTTATTATAAATAAGCATACTTTACCTATATAATAAACATACTTAGTAATGAGTCAACATATCTCACAAAAAATATATCTCACAAAAAAACATATCTCACAAGAGAGTTTCCCAATAAAATTAAATGGCCTAGTTGGGGAAGATCTTTAAATTTTAATTTCCAAATAAATTTGGTCAAAAGCGTTATCCATAACCAAATATTACAAATATTAATGAGTGAGTCATTTGTGCGCACAGATTTAGATATTTAAATAGAATAGGAAGGGGGAAGGGTTGCGTTGAGTACAAAGACCATGATAGAATAGGAAGGGGAATTGTTGTATTCATAGTTTTTGCCAATATTAATAATCTAATATTTGTCAACCTTATTTGAGTACAAAGACCATGATAGAATAGGAAGGGGAATTGTTGTATTCATAGTTTTTGCCAATATTAATAATCTAATATTTGTCAACCTTATTAGAGTGGGTGTAATGTTATTATTATTATTATTGTTTCTTTAATAAAAGTAATTTTGTTTTAAACTTTAAATGTAAAATAAATTAAGGTTTAATTTTAAAGTTTATTATGGTGTACTTTAATTTGTTACATGTGTCCACCGAAACGACCTAAATTATTAAATTATATTGTTATTAATATTTATTAATGAATTTAATAAAATTAATGTTTAATATAAAATTATTACTATTTCATCATGAAAATGATTATTAAGAAATAAGAAGTTCGATTAGTGCATGTATATAAGCGTTGTTTCCAAAAAGTAGTGTAACAAAAGGAAAACTATATACTATACTTTATTATTATTGTATTATTATTATCTATATGTTTCATTAATTGTACATTTATGAATAATTAACCACGTAACCGTATCATTAGTAGTATGCATTACGCTAGGGTCATAAATTCATGCGTTGGTAAAGATAATATCATTAATTATAAGTAACACTTAGTTAATGAGCTACTGTTTGGTTAAAATTTGTTGGTTTATTCAATTTTAAAATTGAAAAGAAAATATTGTATTATTTTAAAAATATTAAGTAATCGTCCAGTGTAAGGTATATACATTGCATATATTAAAAAAAAAAAATCTGTAGCACTATTTATTTGATGCAGTAGTATACGATATCATTTTACATTTTTACAATTAGTTATTACTTTTTATTAAAGACATTAATACTTTTATTTATACTATAAATTATTTAATAAATAGTATTCAATTTATCATTTTCATTAGTTGAGTATCATTTTCATTATAATAATTATCACTACTTATTTATGTCACAATAAATATTTTGTGAGATAATCTCACACAAGTATTTGCTATTTTTCAATCAACAGAATTCATATTTAAAGATTAATTTTTCATATAATAATAATTGATAAATCAGTGTTCATATATAAATTAGGGTGCAAGAACTTTTAAAGTGTAATAATTTTTATTAAAAAGAGTAACAATTCATTTTTTTAAAGATTAATTATTAATATATTAAAAGAGTAATTAGTAAATTATAGTGCATGTATGAATGCGGTTCACACACGTATTTTTCTCTATTAAAATATTATCACTTATTTTCCGTTTTGTGGAAGGGCTTATGTAAAACCACACAAGTATTTGTCTTGTAAAATATGTTATTAATTTTTAAAATATCAAGTGTTATTTGTTTAAAGGACACTCCCTCCGTTCCACTTAAATGAGTGCATTTTGTCAATTTCGTCTCTTCTAACCCAAAGAGTGCATTTCTTTTTTTTTTTTTAATAAATGAGATCTACAAAAAACAATTAATACATTTTCATAGGGCCACACACCGCTAAACACCTACCCACCATAAATTAAAATATTATTTGTCCTTACTCATTTACCCATTATATTATATCTCTTAATCTACGTGTAAAAAAAAAAGTCTCCCTCTCAATGAAATTGGATGGAGTAGTATATATCTTCTCAATCAAAAAATAATATTATTCTTTGTTTGAAAGAGGTATTGTCCATTATATACTTCATATACAAGTAGCACTCCAATATTAAAATAAGTATATATCAGAGAATCTATATGAATAGAGATATACAATTTATTACGAATATTATTAACAAACAATTTAATTTATGAATATTATGTTTGTGATGATACAGATGTTTACATGAGAAAAGAGTGCATACAAGTGTCTCACCCCTGAAAATAGTGGAAGTGTGTGTAATGAATTTTTGGGCCTGCCACGTATCAGTTCAAACAAATACTTGTAACTGCACTTACTAGCACTTACATTTTGCACGTTGTGCCAAACATACGTCATTTGTTCCACGTATCAATTCCTAAACTCTGCATGACACATCATTTGTACCACGTATCAATCCCTAAACTCTACATGACATGGCATCATGTTTATACTCTCACAAATGTACCACGTTTCAATTCAAATAAACACTTGTAACCCTCGCACTAACGCTTACAATCTGTGCAGTGCCACAAGTTTCAGTTCAAACAAACACTTAATAACTCCGCCTCAACTTGATGTGCCAAACACTAAACACACATAGATACTTTTATACAAATATTAAATAAACACCTAATAACTCCACCTCAACTTGATGTGCCAAACACACAGCTAAATACACATTAATACTTTTATACAAATATTAAAAATACTTTGATATAATCTTGTGATATGCTATCGATATACCTATAATAATAATAAAATAGAGTATTTATTTATATTATGATTTAAAATATGTCAAATAAAATATTTAAATGCTATATATACACAAGTTTAAAAGAGTGTCTTTGTTTTCTCCCATAATGAAAATAATTGATGCCTCAAAATTTAGTTAATTATAATTGATATGTAGAAATGTGGTTAATTTAATTTAATATAATAACGTGTGATTTTTTTGGTTTATTTGGTTGCATTTATTTATTTTAAAATATCATTTTAAAATATCATCTCTAAATCTACAAATAAATATTTAATATTTTTTATATTTATAAATTTATTTTCCTCTTTAAAAAATTATTTATGATATATAAAATATTTAATGAATACTATCAATTATATATGTATTTTAAAAAAATATAATTTTTTCCTGAATCTTTAATATCTTTTATATTTATAAATTTATTTTCTTCTTTTAAAAAAAATTATTTATGATATATAAAATATTTAATCAATACTATCAATTATTACGGAGTTGGTTGGAAGCTGGATCCCACGGTGGGATCAGAAGCTGTTACACAGCGGCAAATAAGGTCCCACTAAATTCAAGATATTAGGAGAGGTCCTGATTGTAGGAGGGGGTAAGAAGAAACAGAAATTATAGAACTAGTTGTTGGATACGAACTAGTCGAAGTAGAGAAAGTAAATCAATTGCCATTTTCTATAAAAGGTCAAAACATATACTTAAGAATATGATAATAAATAATTATTATGAGTCTATATTGGGTGCAAGGTGTATGGGTATGACTTTTTATTTTATTTTGTATACATGTTATTTTATTTTGTATACGTGTTTTGTAATAATTGTATATTTTTTTCACATTAAAATTTTTATTAAAAAAACTAACATCAATATGTGTACAACTTTTTATTCAATAGTGTATATGTTTTTTTAATAATTATATATTTTTTTACACTCAATTTTTTATTAAAAAAAATTATCAATTAAATTGTATACATTTTTGCTCATAAATGTATATGTTTTTGTTTATATTTGTATATGGGTGCACCCTATCTTAGGGTACACCCGGGTGCATACTATAATTAGCCAATTATTATATACTATCGTGTAATATATTTGTTAAAATTTTATTAAAATATAATATAAATCAAATTAACATTAAACTTAATATATCATCAATGTTCATTAATAAAGATAGAAAAAAATCTAATTTTAGATAATACTTCATGTTTAATTTAAAAACAAAGAATTAACGTAACAAAACATGACTCATATTTGAAAGAAAAAAAAAACTTATATATATATATATATATATATATATATATATATATATATATATATATATATATATATATTACAAAATAGATCTCTCTCCATACCATTACATATTTTAGAGTCGTGTGTTCTACGATATTGATACATATATAGTTTTAAAAAAAAATCTTTATAATCGTTCAACCACATGAATGTATTTTCGGGTGTACAAAATGGGTAAGGATATACTAATATTTTATTGTAAAGATATAATTTTTTCATTGAAAAGATTTGTTGAAATATGAATACTACATTCCAAGATTAAAAAAATTAATTTTTTTTCAAGAAATAAAGGGTACACATTCTTATACTAAAGATATACTTACCCTTTAATACTATTTAATACTCCCTCCGTCCCGGAGAAGTTGGTATAATTTTTTTTGGACACGGAAATTAAGGAGTATAATAATTTAATGTAAAGTGAAGTAAAATGAAGTGAGAGAAATAATATTTAATGTGTAGTGGGTAGTTGTATTAGAGGTGATATGTGGGGTCCATGAGAATAGATTAATTGTTTTTGTGTGGTCCCATGTATTAAAAAGGAAATGTGTCAACTTTAGTGGGACAAATCAAAAAGAAAGTGTGTCAACTTCTATGGGACGGGGGAGTACTAAATAGTCTACCACATTCTTATACTAAAAGATAAATCATTTATTTAATACTAAAGAGTATATCTTTTGAAAAAAGGATAAACCATTTAATAATAAAGGATACTCCCTCCATCACCTTCTAAGGTGTCCATTTTACTATTTTTTGCGTCCGGTTCAAAGGTATCTATTTCCCATATTTAGTAAAAAAATAATTCATACAATATGGTCCACCACTTCCCTCTAATACAACTATCCACTTTACATATAATAATAATATTCCTTAATTCACGTGCAAAAAGCAAACGAACACCTTAGAAGCGGACGACACGGACACCTTAGAACCGAACGGATGGAATATATCTTTTGAAAAATGCAGGATTTGATCATAGAGCACGTAAGTTTTAGTCTTTACCTTTTAATAATATTTTTGTGGTAGTGTGGTATATTTAAGTAATAAAGTATGTTATGGGTCGTGGTGAAAATAAGTGTGAGATAGAGAAAGTATTACTTTTATTTATATTATTAATAATTCACCATTATCCGTTTTGTCAATTAGTTATTACTTTTTATTATAACTTTTCTTATGAAAATAAGACTTTCTCAAGTCCCAACCAGTGTTTTTCATATGAGTTGTGTATAATTTTTATTCAATAGTTTATACGTTTCTAAAAAAATTGGTGCCTTTTAATATATATATATATATATATATATACGCGTTAAAATTTCAAAAAATTGAGAAAATTAGTGCTCTGAAATGTACTTAAGATAAATATATATAGGATTGATATTGATAAGTTCATGTTAATATAATGAGGAATTTTAGTTACTTGGGTTCCTGATGTGCATTAATGGGCTTTTGTGCTGTGTTTAGCATCTGGGCTTAAAGATTTCTGATGTGTATTAATGTGCTTTTGGGCTGTATTTGGACTCTGGGCTTAAAGGTTTATGGGCTGTTTCACCCATTAGGCCTTCTTAGAAATATAATTTCTTCTTCATTTTTTTTTCTTTATTTTTTTTATATGCCGACAAATGATGGGTGTTTTTAATTAGTTCAAGTGATAAACTTTAATAATTGAAAAAATGGAAGGTCGAACGTAGCATATTTCATGACTGGAGAGATATCACACCAGATTAAAAATGTCGAAGCAAGTGTAAAAAAAATTGGATTAATTTATTTTAATCAAGACGCAGTGTACCTAAATTATTTTTTTAAGTAAACTCAATTTCAAACCAATGTAAACTCACTTCACCTTCACCAGACTAGATTATTTGTAAATTGTACTAATTAATCATAATAAATAGAATCTAACATTTTTTTGTTTAACTACTTATTTTAAATGATCATCACGTTTTAAAATTTAAACTCGTTGAGAGTAAATTTATTTAATATTTGATTTGATGTGTGGTAAGTGAAAGAAAGGAAGGATAAAAGAAAATTCTTGACTAATCAATTAGGCCTTAAAATCTCATCTGGATTTTAATTAGTCTTAATTTTATAAAAACCATGATTAGACGATGATTTAACCCAAAAGATTATGGGGCATTATTTAGAAATGATACTCCTAAATGATAGTGATATGTACAATCATAGAATATTGTAATGATTGCACCAATTTGGGCTTTTGATTGAGGTACACTCTAATGAGAGAGAATTCATAACTTTGTTGAAATTTTCTAATTGAATTATTATAATAAAATGAATAAGGGCAAAGATTTAGATGCAGTTAAAATTTGGAGTAAAATTAGGATCCATTTTGGTACCGGGATTAGTAGTAACTATTAGATTAAAAAATTGATTAATAACTATTTTTGATTAAATAAAATAATTAAAATAAAAATAACTATACTCTAAAAAACCAACCCATCAATTTTTAAATATTATACCGATGTACTGTGTATCCGATCAGTACAGGATAACCTTAAAATTTGTGAACCTTTCATTAAAAATTATCATATCAAGATAATGTATAACGTGAGATGTGTTTATGGGAGATGAATTCTAAGACGTGCTAAAATAATATAATTAAAGTGTTATTATTGATAATTGAAGTATATTATTCTAAAATATAATAAATAATGTATTAAATTATAATTTTAGGTGTTATAATACGATTCACTACAAATATATTTTAATTATGAATAACCATAAAATCTACTTATATTATAAATATATTTTAATAATTAATCAACCCGTCCCACAACTCATCTACATATACTGTTTCAAATACTAATATTTGTCATTAAAAAAAATTAAAAAATGAAGCACTAACTCCCGATTCCGACGATGATAATAATAATTCAATGGTGGACGGTTCGAGACGGAAAGGATTCTACATATATGCTTGTAAATAAAATAATTTCTATAAAATTAAATGATTGAATGAATCACAATCAAGGAATTAATATAATGGATCATATATAATGTATAATATTATTATTTGAAATAGTAGATAAAGACTAGTACCGGTGAAATAAGAATTTCGCTCTATCAATCACTCATCCCCACCAATTTAATGTTTGTATTTTATGGTCATTATTTAGTTCCACATTTATTATTTTTGTGATGGAAAATATTGTAGATACACATTGATTATATATTAGTCCATAATATTTGGACAATTTATTATTAAACCTTTTTTTTTCGTGAAATGAATGGTATATATAAATTTTCTTTTAAATCCTTTTCTATTAAAATAAAAAGGCACACCCTTTTGTGAGATGAATATGTGGAATACGGATTGTGAGACGAGACGACTCATTGTTAAAGTATGTTCATTATATAAATAAAATATACTTATTAATAACTAAAATATATCGTTAATGAATCATATTATAACATTAAGCTAAAAGTCTTTCATAACACATTAATAAAGTATATTTTAACAATTAATTAATAAACATATTTTAATAACAATCATATTTTAATACATTTTACGAGTAGACTCAAAAACCTTCTCAAATAAAAATGAGTATTTATGGAATATGAACAAATTAAATTTTGGAGATAGTAAACCTCTCCAAAGAATTGCCTAAAATCTCAGTAATTAATTAATGTGTCTAAGTATTGACAATTAGGGGTGTCAACGGGCCCCGGCCCGCAGGTACCCGGTCCGCCCCGCATGTTTTGGGCCGGCCCAGACCTGGTCCGGACCCGTACATATACGGGCGGTTCGGGTATTAACTAAGTCCCGCCCCGCTCCGGCCCGGCCGTATATAATATATTAAAAATTAATTTATATTATATATATATATAATTATATTTTATGTTAATATATATATATTATACAATTATTTTATATTTTATACATAAAAATTATTTATAACTATATGATATATATATTTATAAATTTTAAATTATAATTATATTTAATATTCTTATGATTATTTATTTAAATATATGAAAAAATTTTATATGATTTATTTTTTTTTTAAAATTAATTATTATAAAAAAAAAACGGGGCGGGGCGTACCCGCCCCGTATGGGTCTGGGCACGGGTCCTATTATATAGGACCCGTACGGGTCCGGGGCATGTCCTCCAGAAACGGGCCGGGTTCGGGTAGTTAACTACGGCCCAGACCCGGCCCGTTGACACCCCTATTGACAATACAAATAAACGATTTTTTTTTTTAAATAATAGCGTTGACTCGTCTCTACAAAATCGATCCTAAATATAAATGTAATAAATTTTATAAGTAAAAGATAAGATTTAAAAATAATTTTAAGCTAGTAAAAGGTAGTATATCATTACACAAAATAATTTAAGTTTGATTAGCTTATATTACTGCATGAAATTCGGATTTTCTCAAATGATGAAACGTGTCAATTAGAACTTTAATCATCCAGTAAATAAAAAAGGACGGCTTCATTCCCATTTTTTTCTAATGGATATATATGTAATTTTGAGAAAAATGATACATACGTATTATGATATGATTGGTTGAATTGTAATTCAGTCAAATATTAGGGTTGGGTGGGGACATTTACAAATTAATATATACTTAATTTGTTACAAAATGTATTTAAAAGTGTATAAATGAGATACTCCTATATGAGATGAGATTCTTTGTTCTTACGTAACGTTATTTAATCACTCATTTTCAACCTATTTTATCTCCTCTTGGATATATTATAATGTGATTAATTATTAATTACGTTTTATGCAGAATTGATTACAAGGGTCGGTGGGGCACTAGACTTCCATTAACGAGAATTGCATGCAATCTTGTTGTCTAGTCCATTATATACACGGATTAATTTTTAGTACTATAATTAATGTAGAAATTTATTGTCTCCACCACATAAGTTTTTTTTTTTAAAGCAAAAAAAAAACTGCATTCATTAATATACTGATTGTTCCGTGATAGCATCCGCGTGCGCAATAGATAAATGAAGTGACGAACCAAAATAAAAATAGTGAATTTAAAAAGGTATACGAAACAAGATTATATGGCAATAGTGTATTGGACTGTCGATCTACCCAATAAAAAAACACACGTTTAAATTTGGAGCCAAAAGAGATGATTTTTTTAATAATATGTACCATTAAAATAGAATATGTCTGAAAATAAGACTTGGAAATCCACCTTAAGAATGACATTCTTCATCTCTATTAGTGGGCAATCTCTAACATCTTCTGAACATAAGGGCTGCACCAACATCTGTATAGCATACTTTTCTCATTTTAGCAATGCTCCAAATAATTCTACCACCACGATTTCTAGCAACTCCATATAAGCTAGTACCAACTTCCCACAATAAAGACATAAGTGTTGGTTTTGATGGAATAACCTTGAAGTTCCTGTGTTATTTTTATGCACTATTTCATATACCCCTAATTATATGATTGATATGTTAGATGAGAAGAAAATTCAATCATTATTTTCAAGAGGCGTTTTATACTTTTTTTTATAGTGTATAACCCTCATCTCTTCTGTATATATCATTTATCCAACAGTATAACATAAAATATGGTGCACCAAATTACATAGAATATTAGAACCAATCTATTAAAAAAAAGAAGAAGTCTTTGCGCGACCCAATCTTGATTAGATACTTTATCCTTATTTAGTTATTAATTTTTATTAAAAATATTATCATTTGAGTGAGTTTGTGTGACCGAATTCACACATAAAGTATATTTTTGCCAAAATACTATTTAATACATAAAAAATTATTATTTATTTTATTCAAAAGAATAATAATCTAAAGTTTATGGGTTGATAAATTAGGGTACAAGAATTTTAAAAAAGATAATATCTTTTATTTAGAAGAGTAATTAATAATTTATATTCCATAACAAGAGTAATTTTTTATGTTCTCGAGAGGAGTGGCTCACACAAATACTTACCTATCATGATTACTAAAAAATAATAATTTTAAATTAAATTATTTAATTTATAATTCATACAAATAGATGAAAAATAATAATACTAATTAATATTTATCGTGGTCTCAAGAACTCATTATATAAAATGGTATTACATAAATTTTTGGGACAACTAGAAATTGTTAGCGTATGTTTATAACTAAAAGTGTTATAGTCTCAGTTGATTCTCAAGATCCATATTTCGAAATATAAAACATTAAAAGAAGTAGTTTTGATAAAACTTTGCCAGAAATTTGTTTATTTAGGGTATTTTACATTTCCAAATAATAATGTTCCAACTGTCCAGCCTTATCCCATAATAATTCTAAAACTAAAAAAACAAAAATAATTAAAAGTGGTTCAAAATAGAAAAAATACCAAGCTTATAGAAATCTGCCACATACTATTTAATGGACATTTCTCTCTCATTATAATTTTCCACAAAAGAAAAGAAAGCCCATCCCACCGCCCAATCAACTACACTAAACAATTCACTGATTCATAACAATGTACACGTCACCCTCATCACACCTTAACAACTCCATTTCAGTTCTCCTTCCACGTGTCAGTCATGAAAACCCTAGATCTGTCAATTTGCCACGTGTCCGAATGTTTTTGGGCAACCTGTCCAGTGGGTCTCAAGATTTGACCTACTTTTTTTTTTCTTCAAAATTTTCATTTTTCGCTTAAATAAATACTAGTACTCCTCCTCAATCCCACAAAAAATTTATGTTTGCTTTTCATGTTGTTAGATAAATTGCTTTTTATACTAAATTTTTTAATGTTTTGAGAGTATTTTATATACTAGTTTATTATATAAAAACTTATCGTCGATGGTTTCATACCATTTTATCTAATGTACAATCTTGAGTGACAAAAATCCAGTCTTGTTGACTTTTTTCTAGTAGCTACAAATTATAATTGGATTTTTTTTTTGTCGTTTGAGATCGGTTTTATAAGATTAATATTATTGGATAATTAATATAATTTTAAATTTGAATATCTATAATATAGTGCTAACTTATAATTATGTTAGATAAATATAATCATAAATTTGATTAATCATACTTAAATTATATTACCGGCTTTATAAGGTGAAAATTTACTTATTTAAGAGTATATATTATCAATTTCACGATTAGAATTTGTGTTGATTTTACTCATCTATTCACCATTCGCTTTTGAAAAATTTCAAAGCCGTAAAATTAGTGTATATCACGATCACGTAAAAGTACCAATTTATTATTGAGATATTATTTACAAATCTTGGGACATAGTTTGTGCATAAATATTATGAAAGTGTAATAGTGATCTAATTTGTTAATTAATAATGAAGAGATCGATAATTAAGCACCAAATTAAGGAAATGTAGCTTTCGCAAGAATAATTTTAGTTAATTTATCCATGAAAGTTGAAACTTTTCTTAAAACAACACTTTCATCCTTTCGTGTAGAATTATCCAATTAACCCATTGGTAAACCCGTTTAGAGAGGGAATACCTTTCTCATCTTCTTTTATACTCCATATATTACCCCCAAAAAAATATCAATTTTTTTAAACATAAATTAAAAAAGTTATATTTAAAGATATTTTAATATTTTTTATTAATAAATAAATAATAAGTATATTAAATGTGTTAGGTAAAATAATATTATTCTAAATAAAATATAATGTAGAGGTTAATTTTTTTTAAATTACTATTTTAAGAATATGAAAAAAAATTTTAACATACGGAAATGAAAAAAATGTGAAAGTATTTTTATTTTATTTTTTGTTTTTAAAGAACTAAGTATGTATAAGCTACTTAATCATAATAGAAATGGTGAAAAATGCTGCTTTTAACAATTGATTTCGGATAAATGCCACTTAACATAAATTTTTTTTTTGGAAAATATCACTTTTTGACTTTTTTTTCCTATTCATTATATAATTATACACAGTGACACACATAGTTGCGTGCAGTGATTGCACTTATATTAGTAAATATAACATGTGAATGGTAGCAAATCTAGTCGCGTGTAGGGTCGCTTTGTAGTGGTAATGACAGAAATGATCGCAGACTAGGGTTAAGTATTTCCAAAATTTAAAAAAATAGCATTTTTTCAAAACAAATATATTAAATTACATTTTTTTCAAAATAAACTAACATTTTTACACATAACCCTTGTAATAACTCTATTGGACGTACACAATCTCTTTTAATAATATAAAAGTAATTAAACTCGAAATATGAGAATGCCCCACGAGTTAGAAGCTTCCTGCAGTTTCTAGCGCTACCCCACTCCATTATTTTGCACTCGATATTTTTCACACTGTGCAAACCTTGCCCCACACACACACACACAATTGTGTGTATATATTACATATCATGTCATCAGTTTCTCAGCTCTGTCATTACATTACAAACTCAATAAAACAAACATGAGTTGAACTGTACTAGCTAGTGTTGAACACAAGGGTTTTGTCTAATTCCTCCCATACAATAAAAACACACACACAAACACACAAGATGGGTGTTGCAGGAACCATGGAGTACTTGTCGGATTTGCTTGGCAGCGGCAAGAAGAAGAAAAAGAAACAACTCAACACCGTAGCTGTCAAGATCCGAATGGACTGTGAAGGCTGTGCACTCAAAGTCAAGAAAGCCCTATCCGGTGTTAAAGGTACGAATAAATAATACTATCTCCGTCTCGTCGAATTTTTCACCTTTGACGTCACTCGTAGATCAATGAAAGTATAGTTTTTAGGGATATTATAATATTTTTTTATAATAAATAAATAATTAAATATGTTTTCATGTTTGATGGGTTAGATATGTTGATTTTTTTTCACAAGATGTTCTGTTACATTTTATCGTTACATCTTATTCATATAACTGTTTGTAACATAAAATATAACATAAGATCTGGACAGGTTTTTCTTAGGGTAGTTGTTTTTCAATTTTTTTGCTTTTAGGAACTTGAAAATTTTTGTGGGATGGACGAAAATGGGATGGACGAAAAATTTATTGAGACGGAGGGAGCAGTATGTAATGAATATATATGTACACATGCAGGGGCGAAGTCAGTGGATGTGGACATGAAACAGCAGAAGGCAACGGTGTACGGTTACGTGGATGCGAAGGCGGTGCTGAAAGTAGCCAAGGCGACCTGTAAGAAGGTGGAGCCGTGGCCGTACGTTCCGTACACCATGGTGGCGCATCCGTCCGTTGCCGGAGTGTACGACAAGAAGGCGCCGCCTAATTTTGTCCGGGCGACCAATGATCCAGAGGTTGTCGGATTGAATCCGGTGGAAGAACAGTATACTCTCATGTTCAGTGATGAAAATCCTAATGCTTGCTCTGTTATGTAATTAATCGATTTAGGATTACTTTTTTTTAGTCTTCTCCTAATTTGATCATATATCACTAGTCCTACCTTTTGTTCACATATAAAAAGAAATCTTATGTTACATAACAAAAATTCTATCCGAATATCATGTTACATATTCATATTCTTTCTCATATGCGACCTTTTTGGATGAATGATCGTACGTATATTAATGGGAATTTAGACTATATATATAAAATAAATCATAACTAAGGGTATGTGTTGAGATTAATTATTTGTTGTATGTGGCACAAATTTAATAAGGACATCTGGTGGGCTAAAGTAGATCAGTTTGCAGGTTGAACAAAAAAATTCTTATAATCTTTACAGAATAAAATAAAATAAAAAATCTTATAATTAATTATGTAGGACAATGAAAGAAAGTATTCCCTCTCGGTTCGGATCTCTTATTACACTTTGGTGTTACATCCCCTGTTATAAACTGTTGGATGATTGACACGTAGGATAAACTATTCTATACCCTAATAATCAACCATAAGGGAAAGGTTGAGATTTTCCTCTCCACATACGTGTCACTCATCTAACGCGTGTAACAGGAGATGTAACAGCAAAATGTAATAGGACATCCAAAATCATTCCCTCTGCCTCAGAATTAGACGTTACACTTTTAACTATTTTATTTTAAGTTGTTTCAAAAGAAAGTATAATTAATATTTTTTCAACTTTATTAATTTTTGGAATATTTTAGAGTAGTATTTGTTCTATTCGACCAACACTATTTGTTATATTCGGCTAATATTTTTTTTCAAAAAAAATAAAAAATATTCAAAAAAATTATTTCTTCTATTTGGCCTATTCGGCCAATAATTTTGTTCTATTCGGCCAACAGTATTTGTTATATTCGGCCAACATTTTTTTTTCAAAAAAATTTAAAAAAATTCGAAAAAAATATTTCTTCTATTCGGCCTATTCGGCCAACAGCATTTGTTCTATTCGTCCAACACTTTTTTTTTAAAAAAAAAATTCAAAAAAATATTTCTTTTATTCTGCCTATTCGGCCAACAATTTTGTTCTATTCGGCAAACACTATTTGTTCTATTCGGCCAACACTTTTTTTTCCAGAAAAAATAAAAAAAAAATTGAAAAAATATTTTTTCTATTCGGCCTATTCGGCCAATAATTTTGTTCTATTCAGCCAACACTTTTTGTTCTATTCGGCCAACACTTTTTTTTCCAGAAAAAATTTAAAAAAATTCATACGAATAAAATTAATGCATCTTTTTGTATTTTAATAAAAAAATATTCATGAGGCATATAAAAATAACAAATTAATGCATTCAATAGACTGTAAAACAAATTACTGTACTTTTATACTTTTTGGTCAAAAAGAGACCTCAAACATGTGATCAGTGGGTCCATTTCAAGGGCATTTTGGTCTGTTCCAGTAAAAGTGGCTAGAATAAATTGTTTTTAAGACTTGTGGCTACTAAACATTACTTTTAACCAAGAGTGACTATTTTTTACCATTATTACTAGTTAATAGGGTAAAAGTGAGGGTGTAGTGGGTATTTTTTTAATTTAATTTTAATTATTTTATTTTATTGAGTGATAAAGATTAAATAAAAACTTAATTTAACGGATGATATTATCTGGTGTACTGGGTGCACTACAGTAAGACTCATAAATAAATGAGAAAAATATGAAGTTTATGGTGGAAAGGGAGCAATTTTTTTAGAGGTTTGGGGCCTAATTTTTGGACATAATAGGCCCAATAAGAAACTTTTCAATTTTATTGTCTAGTACATGTTGGAAAGCCCAATCTTGCCTGCGTGCTTCGAAAGACAGCATGGCTTCTTGTAATGAATGCCTTACGGCTTACAGGCGTAGAGTTGGGCCCCCAAATATATTTAAATTAAATTATAGAATCAAGTACATCAGATCTGAAATGGTTATGTTAGAGGAAAATTTCACTTTTGATCCTATAAGAATAGGAGAATTTCAAAATGGTCCTTTCCCATAGGAATTTTTTGACCTTTTCCGTCATCGACTAACGGATCTAGGCAGGTGGAAGTCTCTCTCAAAATCTTTCTCACCCTAATATCTCAAACCCTAATCCCTTGAAAACTCTGATCCACGGCGAAACAGAGGCGACGAAGACGGCAATTTCAATTCACCGCTGGCGAACGGACCAAAGAGTGGTTCTAGTGAAAGTCGACGACACCTCTCGGTGGGATCCATTCCCCACCCCTATTTGGGATTTGGAGTTGGTCAGTACAAATTAATAAAATTGTTGTTGATTCTGAGATTTTATTATCTTCTATTGCTTCATCCTGATTTGTCAAGATTATCCGTTGTGTGCTTCTTAATTTAAGATAATTCTATGACACTGCATATTTTGAAAAAATTTCAAAGGTGTATAGATTTGGAGTGTGATGGAGATTATTGAACTTGAGTGTATAAGATCACAACTCTTCACAAAATCTGGAATGAAATCAACAATTCTTGTAGGACTATATAAGTGAAATTTTCCCCTTATGTTGGTCCTATGTTTGTAATGGTGATAACCTTGATTTGATGGTTAAATGGTTGCAAATCTTTTGTCTAATGTAAAAATGAATTAAGTCTCATTGAATCACGATTCAACAGAGACCGAGTTATGAATGTGCAGGTTTGTTGAGCCTCTTTATTTACCTTGTACTTAAGGTTTGTGCCTTCTGGTTTAATGATAAGTCTCAAAAGTTGGGAGGACGTTGATATTGGCACATGGATAACCTGTGAGAAGTATTCGCGCATTTCCTTTGGAGTTGTGTGAAGTCATCTTAACTGAATAAGCATTAAACTGAGTCGCTTGCTACATCATAGGTCAAAAGGCTTATTACTAGATTGTTGTTTCTTGTAATTGAATTAATACCAAACTTAAAATAATAGCTGATCTTTCTGTGACTGAGATATTGCTCATTGACTGACTCATTTTAATCATATGTACAAACTTTCTTAAGTTACTTATTAATTCATTCAAGTTGAACCAAACACTTGATATTTTTATTTAATAAATTGGAAAAGGATAAAATCTTTATTAAAAGTGAGGGAGAAGTGAGAGATTAAAATAGGCGAGTAGTCTAGTGTTAAGAGTAAAACTCTTCTGGACTGGAAATATATTTCTTTAGTACACAACCAAAAAGAACACTTGGCAAGAACACATTATTATTCATGGTTCCACCCTCAATCTCCATTCTGATAACTTCTTACCGCTGCCCCACCCCCTTGCTTTACCTACTTACCTGCATGATTCCAAATCTCCCCTTATCCTATTATGTTCTGATAGAGTGTATTCCATTTCCTAATTTGATGATCTAAACTTGAGGAATTGCACCTGTTTTTATAAATGCTCACTTCCAAGTATTTAGTTGTAAGATAGCATTGTAGGTGGAACGCGATTGCATGGGAGCATTTTGATCTGGAGATTTCAGCTTGTTGAAACACTAGATCGGTTGGTTTGGGAGGTATAGGAAATACTACATATGCCCAAAACAGCTACGCTAAGGTACGTGCATTATTGATCAAGCAACATCTTTTAAATATCCGGTCATTTCATCTTTTTTGTTGAGCTCGTGGCTATGGTTGTTTCATTGTTTTGTTGTTCTACATTTCTGAGGGGATATGTGCATTTTTGTATTTGTCCGCTGTAGGGTTTAGGGTTTCTTATAAGTGCTCATGGCTATTGTTGTATTTGTTCTTTATCTTGATAATGTTGTACTTTGAATAAAATTAAGATCCAACATTATCATCTGTATGTGCTCATGGTTATTCTTCATCTTTATATGTGTTATCTGGGATTGTCACATGGCTATTCTTCATCTTTATATGTGTTATCTGGGATTGTCTTCGCTCTGTCTTCGTTTATAAAAAAACTTTAGCTTCCACTTTACTTATCAAAAACTTGAAGGTAGATGTTCTGTATTTCGGTTGGAAAATAGTACCTAATCAAAAAATATATATTTTTACATTACATATTATTAATTCAATTATTTTAGGATGGAAAAATTTTCAAAGGCCATGCAAGTGGGATGAAAAATAATTGGTGTTGTATTAACCCTCCTAGTCACAGACCTGATAGAGCAATATCCATCAAAGGAGCGGGGCACGACACTGCAATCATTATTTAGCACTTTGTGCTCTTTAGTTTGGGCCGTAACAGAATCATTTTACTCATTTTAGTTATTGTGTTGTTGTTACATACCAGCCTGATAGAGCAATATCCATCGAAGGAACTGGTCACGACACTTCAATATTATTTAGTATATTATTTAGCACTTTGTTCTCTTTGGTTTGGGTTGTAACAGAATCCTTTTACTTGTGTACCCCTTTGTCCCATTGTAGATCCACCTCTGTTACACACGTCAAGTTAACCGTTTGTAATAAGATATATAACACCAAAGTGTCAAAAAAAATAAAAATGATAACTTCTATGTTATTGAGGGAATATAACATTCAATACTGAAAAGTACAAAATTGGATTTTGACACGCGAAGCTAGATTCATGCATTCGGGTGAATGCAAAAACTTTCTTATTTTATTTTATTTTACTTCCTCCATCGCTGATGATTGTTCATTATCTCCTTATTGATTCATCTACATAATTATTCACCTCCAAAAAAAAGAAGAATCATTTTAATTTAACACTTAAAAAATATTCTTTTCGTCCCATCCTAATAGTTAAATTTTTTTTTTGTGTCCCATTCTAATGGTTACATTTTTCTTTTTAGCATATGGGACTAACACAAGTTAATTACTTCTCTTTCTATGGGAACACACATCACACTGATACACCTACATACTTTACATTAAACTATTATTTCTCTCACCTCAATACACATTAAAATGTTATATTCATTAATCCACGTGCAAAAAGCAAACATAACTATTTCTTATCTCAATACACATTAAAATATTATATTCATTAATTCACGTGCAAAAAACAAACGTAATCATAAGGATGGGATGGAGGGAGTATATATTAATTTTAAATATTGTATCAATTCTTTCTATGTATAACATTTTTATAATTATTTGTTACTTAAAAATACCTTATTACTCCCTAAAAGTTACTCCCTCCATCCCAACTTCACACTTTCCGTTTCGATCCAACCCAAATTCAATTTCACAATTCCATAAAAGGAAAAAAGTAACAAATTAATATCCCTCTAACATACTTTAATTTCAAATTTGTAATCATCTTTTTAACACACATTACATACTTTATCATTTATTTATTACTCAAAAATACCATACTACCCCCAAATAAATTAACTTTTCTTAAAATCTGTATCTACTATAAACGTGAAGTTAAATTTGGGACGGATGGAATAACAAAATCAATCAAAATGTAACTTATTTTTCTTAATATTCGTAATATAGTAAAATGAACAATCTTCATAGAGAGAGAGTATTTTATTTTACTGTGAGGAATTATATACATATGGAGTGTCCTGCTCATATATCCACACATACACGATATTTATTTATTGAAAAATAAAAACCAAAACATTCACACCTTCACACTTTACTACATAATATAAGTGTTATTGAAAAATAAAAACCAAAACCTTCACACCTTCACACTTTACTACATAATATGAGAGAGTATTTTACAAGGTGGATGATATCAATGGTACAATAATCTTATGCCAACATCATTAATGTCATGATATTATTTATTTTACATAAATTGTTTTAATGCTGGACATAATTAATGTACTAGGGTTATATATCATCTTCATGGAGTAATTAACAGATATTAAAACCATTCATTTTGAGACGGAGTGAAGCTTCCACAGCATCGCCTATTGACAGAAAAACCGACCCGGATCCGATCTTCTCGATGAATTTTGCTGCCTTTAATTTCGTTATCACTTGCCACCTTGGATTCACCACAGCTAACTACAATACATTAATAAATAAACAAATAAGATATAATAATTAATTAATGTTTATTTGGAATATTAATATTATAGCTATGCTCACTTCGAGTCCCTGTGCAGTTAGATTCTGATACAGCTCTTGCAGTGCATGAAGTCCTGAAGTGTCGATATTCATTACATCTGCCAAAATTAATGCACCATTTAATCAATTAATTAATTATATTTAGGTTATATAATCACGGAATTTAATTTTAATAATTACAATTCAATCATATTATTTTTACATATATTTATTGATAGTGTGTTATTATAAAAATAAAAATGAATTGTACAAACTTACTGGTCATATCGAGTACCAAGAAATGGAGTGACCCCTTGCTACTTTCTTGTTCGAGAGATACCAACTTAAGAATCCTAATTAAACACAATTAATTAAAAGTGGGCAATTATTGAATAATTACATATTATTATAGAGATACATACATACCTGTGGCGGATGGAAGTGGCATTAGCAAAACAAAGAGTGGCGGAATTAATACGCGTGATTAGGATGCCGGAAAGTTTGGCGGCAACGGGATATTGGAGGGTGTTGCAGAACAAGTCGGTTCCTGGTAACTTACCTAGTACTTCCGTACTAGGTTTTATGGATGTCACGATTATCTTCCCGAAGGACATCAATACCTGCATCATATATATATTTCAAGATAATATTCAATTCAACGAGGAGAATATCTTAGAGGAATTGAAACTGAATCTATAGAGCAGGAAAATATTTTGAGTAAACCATGTATTGTAGTATACTCTCTCCGTTCGCTTTCAAGGATATCATTTTTTCATTTTGGGCGTTCGTCTTAAAGGGTCTCATTTCTTTTTTTATCCACACACACCAACTAATACAACTAAAAAATGGGACCACACCCCACTAATAAAACTACCAACTACACATTAAATAACAATACTCCTTAATCTCCATGCCCAAAAGCAAATGACACATTTGAATCCGGACGAAGGGAGTACATGATTGATTACATAATTGTAGGAATTAACTGTATTGAGTATCAACAAATAAGCACATTTTTAGGTTTTTGTTTAAGTTATATTAAAATTGTATCCTAACTTAATTGTGTTCTTTCTTAGGTTTATGTAATCCTCTTGTTTATTTAACGAATTTGTTAATTAAAAGCACTCTTTGAGTGAGTGATAACTCCTTTATTGAATGAAAGATACAGAAAAAGGAAATACAGTGAGGGAAAGAAGAGAATTCTATCTAATATTTTCTATGTCTACTCTTATGCATATCCCCAATAATTTATACTCCCTCTGTCCCGTTTCAGCTTTCACGTTTACTGTTCCACGTTATTTAAGAAAAGTTGATTTTT
The DNA here is from genome assembly GCA_023678885.1 of Pogostemon cablin. Classification (NCBI taxonomy): domain Eukaryota; kingdom Viridiplantae; phylum Streptophyta; class Magnoliopsida; order Lamiales; family Lamiaceae; genus Pogostemon; species Pogostemon cablin. The sequence goes on from CM042987.1 coordinate 4,063,765, forward strand.
TGACCAATTTTATTGACTTTTAAGGGTATTGTGGTATTTTTAGGTAATAAATAAAGTATAAAGTAATGTTATGAGTGTGAAAAATAAGTGACAAATTTGAAATTTAAGTAACTTTTGAGGTTGTTGGATAAAGTTGAGTTTCCTTTTTTGGGGTGTGAAAGTTATTGTGAGATAAATAAATGAGGAAAGTGTGAAAGCTGTTGTGAGACGGAGGAAGTATATTATTTACTAACACTAACTAACTTGATTCCCTTCACACACTGAAATCGTTTTTCCAAGAGTTCGGCCTTCTATAATATAGGCTTTGGCCTAAGTTTGCACATTCTTTACATCTTACCTCACTTTTCTTATTGAATAAAAGGAATTTTTTAACTATCAAAATTTCACCCATTTTATTATTATTATTATTATTATTATTATTATTATTATTATTATTATTATTATTATTATTATTATTATTATTATTATTATTTTAACTAGTTTAAAACTTCATATATAAATAAGTAACCCAACATTGGGTACTTGGATTCCTCATGATAAAATTCGACAATTTAGCTTCACCTATATATGATGAAAGTTTTATTTATTTTTTATTTTTTGTTATTATTTTTTTAATTTTCATAAGAAACAAATGTTAAAACTTTTTATATGTATCACATATTAGAGTTTTAATAGTACTAGCTATATAGTATTTTCTAGTTACTCGTATATTTATGGACTTTTTATGGTGATGATTATTTTATAAGAAAAAAGTATTTGTTTGCATAATTAGTTATACGGATTTTAATGATTTTTGAGGAGTTTTATTCGTAATATTAGAAAGCATTGCTAATTTTATCAAGAGGCGTTTGATTTTTTTAAATAAATAATTAGTACTTATAAAAAAAACACTTTGAAATGCACTCAATTTTATTTTTATTTTTTCAAAAAAGTTGTTTAAACTTTTAAGAGAGCTAAAGTACTAATGTTGTTTAGATTCATTGAATCTGGACATAATTTGCCAAACCACGATTTCTACTAGCTAGTGCTGCACTAATTGGACATGATAGGAATGAGACTTTCATCCATTATTTATAAATATATAATGTAGTAGCATTTATAAACATTTTTTTTATTTTTTATTTTAATTTGATCATAAAATAGCTAGGTCAAAAATCGACCAATTACGTTTAATTGCTTACACCTATTACTACATTCTGTAGGATTACGCTTGTTTGCTAATTTTGGTTTTCAAAATCCATAACTTATTTTAGATAAAGTTTTAAAAATTAATCAATGTAAATATATTTACAAACCTTATTAATCTATAATTCATTCACTCCTCATATATACTCTCTTATTAATCAATACTTTTTTCCTTATATTTTCTCTAATTATATCAATAAATTAATATTATACGTTAACTTCACGTAAAGTTATAATTTACGTGCCAAAAACTTCAAACAATCATAGCTAGATTATCACTATTTCATAATTTTTAAAAACTCTAATCATGAACCTAAGAACAAATTAACACATCTTAGGTGTATGAAATTAATTTTTGTAGATTAATTTGAATTTCATCATTCTTTTCTAAATTCTTGTTCTCGAAATTTAAGTTTTGCTCTTTAGATTTACCTTCTCTAAGTTTAATGTATAAAAATTTATTGCCTTTTCGTTAGTTTTTTCTTTCAATTAATCAAAATATATGCATACACAAAATACAATATTAATCAAGTCTTAAATTTTATATTTTTAAATTAAGTGTAACACCATCACGTGGGATTATCATAAAAGTTTAAATAAAAGAAAAAGGAAATCTTTGACAACATTAGGATGGATTCCATACTCACACAACTCAATGGATGCCATTCAATTAAATATACTTCCACATTACATGGATGAGGAAAATATACCTTTTCTTTTTCTTTTTTTTTTCTTCTTTTTTTCAATTAGTAAAAAAATTAAAATTTCTCTGTGAATATATATCTTAATTTCTTATTCTTATTGAATAATAAAATCTTTATTTCAGAGTACATATAGATAGAAGTAGAACATTAGTTCTAGGAAAGCTCATTTCCTTTTTTATCTTCTATCTTATTTCATATCTCATGTTATATGTATTTAAATGTAAATTCGAATATTAAAAGAAATAAAAAATAATTAAATAGAGAGAGAGCGCAAAGAACCCTTTTGGGTGGAATCTAATTGAAAGTAGCACTTAAATAAAGGAAGGTCCTAATTAAAATTAGAATCTCATCAAACTAGAGAGAACAAACTTTTGCCATTTTTTTTAATATTAATTTGTTCATTCATCTTTTTCATTCTTTGAACTATTCTTTCTCGTATTTCATAATTTAATTGCTCTAAAGTCCTTGTGATATATGGACACGTTTTTAATTCAATATTTCAGTTATGAATAATCATGCTTCATGCATGTCTCTCAAACTTCAGACCCTATTATAAATAGCTTCTTATATATGAGTTTTATTATTATTATTATTATTATAATTAAAGTTTGAATTTTGACTAAATATAGTGATGCATTAATATATTTAATTTGTATTGTTTCACGTCGGAGGGTTAATAATTCGGTTTTTTTTTAAGAAAAATTTCTTATGTAATCCCTCCATCTCAGGAGAATCCTTCACGAATGGTATTATACTATTTTTAGATAATATAAAATAAAGTAGTTGTATGTGTGTTAGGTGTAAGTGACCAATTAAAAATTTAAGTTATGTTTTAGGTTATGAATATTTAAAAGAGTTTTTTTTTTATGGGAAAAATATTATGAGATGGACAAATGTAAAAATGTGAATTAGAGTATTTAATTCAGGGAGGGGAGTATATTTTATGGGACGGAATGATTAATATCCATCAAGCTAGGTAGTGGATACATTATTAATAAATTTATAGTGGCTACAGAACAACATATACAAGAATTGACCCAATTCACTGTAGAGAAGACCTACAAACACACATGTAAGAGCTAATTAGCTTGGTGCCCTAAGATTCTGTATTAATAATCCACTATGATTTCTTATTGCATATATACACTATTTAATTACATGAATTTTTGGTACCTTTTGTTCGCAATAATATTATTGACATCCCTTGTAACAATATCACATTTGAATTAGTTTATTATTAGTATTTTATAAAAGAAAAATGTAACAAATTTAAGCCAGCACTTAGGACTATGTTTTTTAGATTGAATTTTCTTTTCTCTTTTACGTGTTACTAATTACACTTATGTATAGAAAACGTTACACAATTTTTGTATGAGTAAACTAGCAAAAGAAGAGAGAAATTTAAAATTACCGCGACGATGAGGCCGATCTCAACGGAACCAAAGAGAACTCCAAAGAATGCGCCAAGGCAGACGAAGAAATCGAGCTTGTCGACCTTCCAGATGTTATAAACCTCATTGAGATCGATCAATCCAGGCAAAGCCGAGAGGATGATGGAAGCCAAAATCGCCAATGGAGTGTAATACAAAAGCTTGGTGAAGAACAACAAACATATCATCACTGTTATCGCCATTACTATGTTCGATATCACCGTTTCACATCCTGCACTGTAGTTCACTGCTGTTCTCGAAAACGAACCTGCATGATCATAGTCAAATATGTTGTCTGAAAATGAAATCTAACATCAGTTTGTTCTTCGTGCATGCTTTCCCTTTAGGGTTTAATGTCTTAATATCTCTCATGGTCGTACATGATGAGATTGGTACATCAAACGACACAGAAAATTCATTCGGACGGTACTATACTTAGAGTTTAAAACATAAATCGTCTCATATTTTTTTACTTTATTAAAAAAGGTCCCAAAATAAATAGGACATTCAATTTTGTTTCAATAAAATATTTTTTTGCCAATTTTGTCTCATAACTCTGTTTAAGTATCGATTTAGTCTCATCCTATTGAATTAAAAAATTAATGGGGTATTTTTAAGTAAAATGATTATTTTGGTGAGAATTTAAAAGTTACGGGACTTTTTCGTGGAAATTAAGTTTTATGAAATTATTTTGAATAAAGTAAATTTGTTTGAGACGATTTTGATTTTAAATTTGTATATTTATGTACCAGTGGCAGTGTAACAAGAAGTTAAGGATCCAACAATGTTCATAAATCCCATTGCAACCATTTCTTTGTTTCCATCCAGGTGGTACCCTTTCATGGCAGCAAACGATCTTCCGACAGCAATGGCTTCCTGCAGATGATATATATTATTACTGTAATAGACGTTAAACACTACTTAATTAATAATTAATTACTTACAGTGAGGGCTATTAGTGCACATATTAATCCAATCTTTGCTGCTTCTCCAACATGTGAACCAACAAAGTTTAACTCATGCACTGAACTTGGGTTAAGTCCTCCTTTGAAGTGTTTCACAATTTTTATACCATGGTTATCACCTTTGGTTAAGTACACTATTACAGTGGATAGTATCACTGACAACAGAGGAGCCATGGCTGGTAACCAGAAGATTTTCTTCTTTCTTTGACCCTGCAATTACTTCATTTCTATTAATATATTACTCATAAATAAATTAAATTAAATTAAATTAATTTTTTTTATTTTTAATTAAAAATTTTATCCATTTTGATCTAATTTTTAGATTGATCTTAACATAAGGTCTCTGTCCCTCATTATATGGGACGGACGGAGTATTTATTAAATTCTACTTCTCAATATTTATTTTTATTTTTTAAAATTGGTCACCCAATTCGATTATTTAGTCGATCCAAAAAATTTTAATGGCCTCCTATAATCGGTTATTAGATTAAAAATTGAACTGATCAATTTATTTTAAAAAATAAATAAAAATGATTGTACCAAAATTGAAAGAGTAACAACTCGTGAAATTAATTAAAAAATATGCACTCCATAAAATTTAAATATCTTACTATGAATTTGGTGATGAGTATGAAGATGAGGAATGAACATCCAAGTACAGGGTTCAATGGAGACCACTGTCGCAAAACAAAATACATACATACTTGTTAAGTTCATTACATTATAATTATACACTAATAATCTAATTAATTCATATATAATGACGTCATTTTATACGATATTACTTGATGATGAAGAGCTTCCACGACAGCACCAAGCACGGAAACGACGTCGGTTTTAGAAGTAAAGTGGGTGATTCCAAGCAACCCCTTCATCTGTTGTAGACCAATAACAATGGCTGCACCTGCCATGAATCCAACAATGGCAGCATGTGACAGAAAATCCACAAGAAATCCCAACCTGCACTTTCACGATAAATTAATTCCCATGTTAGAATATTATTCCAGCATAAATTTCTTCATAAATAAGACAATATTAGCAAGTTAGTTAATTACCTGAAAATCCCGAACATGGCCTGAAAGATGCCGGTGAAGAAGGTGACGGTGAAAACGGTGCGAAGATAAGCAGTCGGGTCAGTAGTCGGGTCAACCACTTTCGAAACCATAGCAGACAGCAGCAACGAGACCACAGCCACTGGTCCGATGGCGATCTCTCTTGAACTTCCCATCACAGCATATATCAATGGCGGAACCACACTTGTGTCTGAAAATAAATAAATAAATAAATCACCTCAAAAAACTTTATTACACACAGTTCGATCCATCCAGATTAACTAATTCTTGACTCACAAAGCCCATATTGAGGATCCAGCTTAGCAAGATTAGCATATCCAATACTCTGCATACAAACAGAGTATTAATATCAAGAACTGATATTAATATATATATATAATATATATATACACATGTATGTATGCATAGATGATAAGTACCTGAGGGATGCAGAGGCTGGCAAGAGTTAAGCCAGCCAACAGATCATTCTTAAACTTTGCAGCTTTATAATGTTTGCCCCATTTAAGGATTGGAAAGAGGCCCTGTAAGAATACGAGAAGCCAATTATGCTGCGGTTGCTTCGTCTTCGGTTGTGGCAGAAGCGTCTCCTTTATGGAGGTGATAAGCTCCTGCCATGGCCGCGGCGGTTCAGGGGAGGCCAGCAGCCATTTTGACCTCTCCGACCGGGCGGCCGTGGCAGCATCCAAATCGAGCTGCTGCAACTCCGCCGTGGCGGAGTTTTCAGTAGGCAAGTTGCCCATGGCTAGTTGAAGTGTTTGGGGGAACTTGGATAGATGCAGATGTTCACACCTCCATTTAAATACAAGCCCATAGTAGTTACATCATATTATTCTTAATTATAAACTATGTAAAAGTAAAGATATTTCCATGTTATGTTTGGTAGTATTATAATTTTTATCATATTCTTTAGATTTAATTTGACATTATAGATGAAAACAATTAAATGCTACGTACTTCTCGTAAGCTACTTAAATATAGGATTGAAGAAAATTTATTTTTCTATAAATAATTTTATTGACATTTGAGATGTAAACTTAAAAATATTTTTAAGTAATAGATAAATGGCAAAATAAATAATCTATTAGATAAGATCAGTGACAACTTTTTAAAATATATTATGAATTGCATGTTGAAATGGACAGTGCAATAAACAGGATTTATTATGTCGCACATTACACTTCCATGCGGGTCATGTCACAGTGGAGTGTAGGAGCTAAACTTGAGGATTAATTAAAAAAAAAATTACGAACTTTACTCCTATTGCAAATTAATTTTTATTTTTGAAAAATTGTAAAAAAAATCACCACTTTTAAGTTTTTTTTTGCAAAAAAAACCCAAAAAAACTCTACTTTAATTAAAAATTGGGTTTATTTTGCAACAATATTTAAAAGTGGTGGTTTTTTTTTGCAATTTTCTCAAAAGTGAGGATTAATTTGCAATAGGAGTAAAGTTTGTGATTTTTTTTTTTTGCAATTAACTCTTATTTTTATATCTACACTGATTATATAATTACTTGTTATATTTTATTTTTAAATTTTGATTTCTTAAGTAATGGACAGAAAGTTTATTTCCTCTTGCTACCTTTTATTCCCAATTTGAACTCCTGTTACAAACCGTTTAATGATTGACACGTAGGATAAACTAATCTATACCCTAACAATCAACCTTTAGGGGAAAGGTTGATATTTTCCTCTCCACATATGTGTCACTCATCTAACGCATGTAACAGGAGATGTACAACACCAAAATGTAACAGGACATCCAAGATCCTATTTATCCCCTCTCCACTCCATTTTGACACAAGCCGTCTTTCCTCTCCTAAAGAGTTAGGCGTGCTGGTTTAGATGGCTCTCCGTGAGCCTATAAACAGTGAGTTCGAGAGTGAGAGTTGTGTTGGTGATTCGATTGTTTTCTCTGATGAGTTGCTAAGGCTTAATACTTTGTGGATTTTGTCATCTCTCTTCGTTCTATTACATTAAGTTCTATGTGAGTCAAAACTCAGATTTTTGAGCATCCACCTTCTCCCCCACAAAGTCTAAACCAACGCTTATATATACCCAACACTTTTACACAATTAACTTAATTTCATATAGTTGATCATCCATGGAATTGAATTGTTTTATTTATTTATTTTATTTTTCCTATCTTTATGGTTAAGAGGGTCCAAATTAGTTATTTTTATATATTTTTTAAATATTTTATCTAAGTATCCGCCTTGTAAAGAGTAATTCCAATTTCCAACCTTTAGGACTTGGACTAGTCCTTTAATAGGTTTTCTAAGAATTGGGCCCATTTGTATTCTTTTTCTTTATTAATATGATGGAGCACAATAATAGACATAAATTAATTAAGGGTCAATAAATATAGTAGGTACAAAACGTTCTTAATTATTATTAAACGATACATTCATTTTAGAAAATTACTCATAAATACAATTTTTTATTTTCTTTTACCCATAATACCCATATCCATCTGAACATCAGTGTGCATCGTTAAGAGAGAATAAAAAAAACCCGATTAAGTAATTATACTAATGTACATCAATGTGATCCTTGTAAGAGAAATAAATTCATGAGAGATAAACAAAGAATAAACTATTAAAATCGTCATTGAAGAGTACATGCTGATGTACACCAATGTACAATCTGACCAAAAGAAAGAACACGCCATTAAATTGTTATGTACACTTATAGCATACTCCTAACGCGGGTGGAAGACCAACGGAGGAATTTCATCTAAGGTGTGTGGAAATCATGTAACGAAGTGGATTTTTATTTGTACAAATGGTACTTCGAACTTGGAACGAGCATGAAGAAATTAACGATACTTCTTTATCTTTTGAGTTATTCTGCCGGATCGGTCGCTCAAGATCTTTGGTCTCTATCCGGACCCAATGAAAAAATGGGATCACTTCTTATGGACTCGTTGAGAATGATTCGGATCTAGTTCATGGCCAGTGTGCAATCTGACCAGATGAATGAATACGCCATTAAATTAAAATAAGAAACCCATTAAACTTTCACTTCAATGTACATTAATGTGTAATTCGGAGACATTAAATTCCTCCAAAACAAGAAACTCATTAAACTTTCACTTTACTATACAATAGAGTGCAATTCGGAGATAGCGCGATTGATGAGTATAATGACAATCTCCCACCTTTTGCAGGGAAAACTGGCTGAAGGGGTAGATTATGAATTAAAAATTAATTTTTTTTTTATACAATGGTGTTTATTAAAATGAGAATAATCTAACGGTCTCCGCTGACCGTGGTCACCAATGACCATGGGTCACTGAAGTACCCTCGATATTATAATTATCTTTTTATCCTTTTATATGTAATTTAATGTATTATAAATTATACTTTTTCATATGAAGTCGGCACTTTTTTTAAATGAAAATAAAGAAATATAATAATAATTTAATGTGTAATGAACGATTGTACCCATTATAAGCGGTAAAATAAATATTGTTTTGTAAATTTCATGTACTTAAAAAAAGTTGAACTTTTGCTGAATAACCTAAAAAAGAAATACTATGTCTACTTATGTGGAATGGACTTTTGCATAATATCAAAAAAAGAAATACTATGTCTATTTATGTGGAATGGGGGATTTTTTATTTTTATTTTTTTTGACGGTGAGGGAGTACTAATTTCATTTGTCCTAATAGTCCCACCCATAATTTTTTTTAAATTAAAAAATAAAATGTATTGCGATTCGCATTTGTATTGTCGACGTAATTAGGGACCTAAAAATTTCACTTTTTAGGATGATAATTACTTGTATGCTTTGCCTAATTACACCCAATCTAGACGTTATTGTGTCCAAATTCATTTAGTCTTTGTATAAGTACTGTTATTATTTAAATTATATTATTATTATCTCGTCATTAACACACAGTGAAGTCAGCCAACAATGGTGAGTGGATTTCGTGCTTTTTTACTAACCTACTATGACTTAATTCATGCCAAGATTTAGATTATTTGCGTTCTAACATTTTAGAGTATATATTTTATTTATGTAAAGATGTTAAAGTTTTTTTTTTTCGCAAAAGCTTTGCATTACTGCTATTTTGTTTTGCAAAAGATTTACATTTCATTTTCTTTTTCAATCTCAAAAGTTTTTAAAATTTTTATTTAAAAATATATAAATAAATATTGGTGTCTCGAATAAACATTTCGAATGGAAAACTTAAAAAAAAGAAAAAAAAAAAAAAGGAAGAGATCAAAATTTAAGATAAGATATTCAGAAAATATACTCCACCACCTTGAAATAATAATTATTTTTTTTTTCATGAAATTAAAAAATATAATATTTTAATGTATAGTGAAGTTAAAGAAATACTCCCTCCGTCCCATAAAAAAGGATCTTTTGCTTTTTTACTAGTAAATTAAAGAGTATTATTATTTAATGTATAGTATATAGTTATTAAGTAATAGTATGTGCCTCATATTTTAATTGTATTAGTGAGTATGCATATATGGATTCTATATACTCTCTCCGTCCCGGCGTAAGATGACCATTTATTTTTTTGCACATAGATTAAGGAGTATTATTATTTAATGTGTAGTGGGTAATTGTATTAGTGGGAGTGTGAGTCTCATATTTTAATTGTATTAGAGGGGGTGTGTAGGTCATGTGTGTAAAAAAAAAAACTATTTAAGTGAGACGATCAAAATAAAAAAATGACCCTCTTAGCTTGAGACGGAGGAAATATATAAAAATTAAAAAGATTTTGAATTGGGATGCCAAAAATGAATTAAAAAAAAAAAAAAAAAAGACACTTCTTGACGGAGGGAGAACTCTGTAAATTCCTTCAGAAGGTCCCATTTTACATATCAACTGTCAGTGAACATGTTACACTAACTTACGTGTCAATAAACAATAAACCATCAAATCTTGGGTGGGTCCCTCTATTTTCCGAACTGAGATGACTTAATTACATACGTGGCTTTTTTCTTGACACGTCATACCACTCTCTTCATTTTTAAACATATGCTCGCACAAATTTTTTTTTCATAAGTTAAAAGTATGGTTATCTTAATATATTAAAAGTAGGAAGAATTTGATTTTTTTTACAATTATTTTCTTATTTATATTTTTTAATTACATATCTTTATTTCTACATCAATTAATGACATATAATATTTAATAACTTATTTTATATTTATAATATAATATTAAATAAATAATAACTCTTCATATTCATCATAATAATTTTAATATGTTATTCTATATTTAATCTACTTATTTTTGAAAAAAAGCCACGTAAGAACATACCAAATATTTAATATTTTGTACATTGTATTATGGAGTAATCAAATAGTATAATTCATTAAATTATGAAATATTATAAGAATAAATAATCTCTAATTTACTAATTAATATAAAATAATTAATTATTATTATGATATGTCAAATTAATTAATAATATACATAATAATTAAATATTAGTTAACAGGTTAATATTTTTTTAAAGAAAAATTATAAGAAATAAAAAGGAAAATATTTTTCTAAGATCATATCATATTATAATCATAATTATATTCTAATTTATTTTAATATATTAAATTAAAAGTGTCTAGCTTCATGAAAATCATTTCTTCCCATTTTATTCCTTTTAATTTTAATTATTGCATGCCTTTTTACCCTTATTATTAATTCAATTAATAATAAACTCATTAATTTTTTAATTTTTTTTAATCATCCAAAGCTCATTTATTTAAACTTAACTTAATACACCTTTGAATTTGTAACTCTTACTTTGAATGTGTAACTCTTACGTACATACAACTTTTGATTTCTAAATTGAATACAATTAATCTTGAGTGTAATTAATGTGAATTATTAATTTCATACAAAACTCTTGGATTTCTACATGCTTATCACCTATATATATATATATATTAACAAAGAGGTTGCCACACGATTGCTCTCATCAACCTATTTTGTGAAATCAGAAGCCTAAGATTAGCATCTAATTTGTCCTTTGTTAAAGATATAAGATAATGTGGAAGTGGAAAGCCTTCCACTGCAGTCGATCATCAATCAATATGTACTACGATTAACGTCTCAAATTTAGGGTAAGTTTATAAATCCAAATCTTGAATCCTATTATATATTTTCTTTCGTCATATACCATTATCCATATTCTATTTCTAGTTCATAAAATTTTAGGGATTTTGATGGAGATGGAAGAATCAAGTGTACGAATTGAACCCTGTTAGCAAGCCAATTGAAGAAGATGAGGCTGGAAATGACATGCTTATGATCATTTGGGCTGGTAGATGATGTAGAGTTTGAAATACTCATTTTGTATATGTTTGAAATATTATTGCGAATGTGAAATAATTAAACACAAACACTTTTAATTTTAATTGAATTATAATTCAAAATAAAATCAAACTTAATTATATTTTTTTAACTGAATCATTAATATTAAATATAAAAATTCACTTTAATAAGCTAATATAATAATTAGGATTAAATAATGTTTAAATATTCAACCTTAATAAACAAACTATTTTAATAATCAACAAATTTTCCCAATTACTTAAGTGAAATAATTATTATTAAATTATTAATCTCATAATCATATTGTAATATTTATCTATATATATTTTTTTCAAACATTATCTTATTGGGAAAGACTTGTGTGAGACCGTCTCACATAAGGGCTTACGTGAGACGGTCAAGAAGTGATAACTTTTATATAGAAAAATAATAATAAATTAATAAAAAGTGATAATGTATTTTATGAACAACTAATATTATAAATAAAAAGTGATGACATTTTATAACGAGAGTGATAACAATTTATAACGAAAGTGATAACTATTTTTAAAAGTGAAAAATAGTGTCACGCAAGACCTACCTTATCTTATTTGTATTGGTATATTATATTATTAATCTTGTATAATTTTTTAATGGGTAGGTCTTGAGTGAGACCGTCTCACGTGAGACCATTTACACTTATTAAAATAATTATCACTTTCGCTATAAAATGTTATATGATTTTGTCACTTTCCATTTATATTATAAATTGTTCATAAAATTGCATTATCACTTTTAATTAATTTAGTATCACAACTTTCGATCGTCTTACATAAACCCTTACGTGAGACGGTCTCACACAAATCTTTGCCTTTTTTAATAACCCCATAGTTTTTACGCATGTCACAAAAAAATATTGTTATGTTATAAAATGGTATTAAAATCATATGTACATATTCTTTCTTTTTTTTTAAATATAAAGTATCAAAATAAGAATTTAAAAATATCATATCATTATTAATAATATTTTTATATTTACATTTTTTAATTCAAATTTAGATAATATTATTTTTCATATGTATACTTAATTAAATATGCAATGCACGTTTTTATTTAGATTGGAAGATGGTGCCGTGCATGTATATGCTAATGATATCAATCTAAACAAGATATTATATTCACACGTACATACAATAATACGACACATTTCCTATGATGTCTAACGTTATTCAGTTTTTGTTTTCTTCATTGTTTAGATATTGAATAGCAATTTAATCTACTTAATTGAGAAGGTGGGCATCTTAGCAAGACCTATTTTCTACACTGATACATTAATGCAATCATTTTTCTAAATACATTCTCATACTATTTTAAGCTAAACAAAATTATTTCATAAAAATTAATAAAGATAGTAAAATAAATTATTTCTTTACACATGGAATAGTTCGTGTTAAAATTCAATCGGAATGGAGAACTTAACATGTAACGTGCAACACATGTTATTATATCTAGTGTTTACAAATGATATATTGATACTGTAAATTTTACATTAAAAACTGAAGATAAAAATTAGATCATTACTAATAAATTACACTTAATTGGAAACAAGGAAAAAAAAAAACAAATGTATCTTTAAATTATACTCTCCCGTTCCACATTATATTGCACCTATATCTAAATATATATAGAGTTTAAGAAAGTTATAGTACTACTCTCTTCTTCTCGAAAATTATTGACGTACATATTCTTGTGATGGAATTTTTATTTTTTATTTTTTATTTTTTATCAAAAAAGAAAATATTATAACTAAGGGTACTAAATTACAGATAGAAAGGATTGTTAAGCCAATCCTTATAAGATAAGGAATTATAATTCAAATGCCTAACATTCGACCAAATATGAAATTTCAGGTTCGATATCCATTGGGAACGAATTAGGAGAGGCGATATAAGAAATTATAACTCGAATTTTAGGCTAGACCACCTGGTCGCTGGGCTCTTCACTTAAGTGAAAGTCTCAGGTTCAATTCTCATTAGGAACGAATCAGGAGAGGTGATATAAGGAGACTTAGTGAAGGGAAGTAAGGGTGATTGTTAGTATACTAACTACTAACCGGACTATCAAAATTTCCTAAAAATACATGCTAACATAGATTTATGGAATGGTTTCGGAGAAAGGTTGTAAAACTAAACTAAATGTGCAGCAAAATTTTGACTTCTTAATACAAATTGCAGATCAAGTCAATTTAAGCATTCAGACCATATATGGAATGATGTTATGCAGGAAAAGATAGGTATGTGCATAACTCTAGTTTGGCATGACAGAAAGTGCCAGAAAGTGCAATGAGTGGAAGTATTTGATGGAAGACAATTTTTACTGTGGACTGAGAGGTTTATAGCAATGTGGAAGGCAATCTTATGGCGGAATTTTTTTTTAAAAAAAAAGTTATTTTTTATTTTTATTTTTTTAATCTGGTTTCTATTATTCTAAGCAATATTGAAAGTTGAAACGCTAAATTTGAAAAGGAGAATCAATTGGTTGTAGGCATGGAATTGGGGAAGAGAGAATTGAAGTAGTGGGAAGTGGAAAATGGGAAACGCAAATCGATTCATTGAACCTGGACATCTTCTTCATCTCTTGATCATCACCTTTCATCCATTCAACTTAAAATCATTGGTGTGCCAAGCTTTAAACTCAAAAATTATGATAATTAACTTAAAGGAGGGTTTTTTTTAGATGACTCTATACATTATATTAAAATAAATATACTCTTATTTATATATATTGTCTCATAAAAAACTTTATCTAATTTAAATATTCGTAATATATAATTAATGTTAATTTTTGAAAACAAAAATAAAAAAAGGATAAATAAAACATCGAATACAAGAGTATAAATATAATCTATTGTAAAAGTGTTTTCCCCACACACACACACACACACATATATATATATTATTACTCTCTTACATAACTCTTCACAATTACCTTATTTGTTAAGTATAACAAAACCCTTCCTATATCTCAAAAAAAAAAAAAATATCAAATAACTTCAAAATTTATTTTAATTTCAAATTTATTACTCATTTTTTCATATACAAATCATTACTCCCTCCGTCTCATCATAATAGTTACATATTTCCATTTTGGGCATCTCATCCTAATGATTACATTTTCCTTTTTAGCATATGAGACCCACACAAATTAATTACTTTTCTCTCCATGGACTCACACATCAAACTAATACACCTACCCACTTTATATTAAATTATTATTTCTCTCACCTTAATACATATTAAAATACTATATTAATTAATTTCCGTACAAAAAACAAATGTAACCATAAAGATGGGATGGAGAGAGTACATTATATTTTTCATATTACCTAAAAATATTATAAGAAGAGAACCATTTTTTTAAAACAATATGGAATAAATGATATTGTTTTCGTTCTAAGGAACGGAGAGAGTATTTATTTTGAGTGTGTTCGGTGGGTGGATGGTGGGTCAGAGTATTTTATAGGGTGAGCACTATGAATGGCGTTTGGAGATTTAGGTAGATGAATGTTGCTACTTTATTATTCCCTTTAGAAAGATGTTGAGATTTTGAAACTATAGATATATATAGCCATCTAACATGCCTTTCTACATATATCATTTTATGTCACATGATGTTGAGTTGACGTATGTTTTTACACTTGGTAATTAGTCGTGTTTTATGGCTGTAGAGAATATTTAATTTGGCAGTAAAATAATTTAACCGAAATCTAACATAATGTAATATGATTTAATCGGGCTCTTACACAATATGAGAGTTAATTTACTTATTTATTTACATGGAGACTGGAGTTAGTGAAAAAGATCTCTCCTCTTTGTATATGTATGGAGTTTCATTTATACATGTGTTCTCTCTTTCTGTAATTAATGCTAGCATGGAGCATTTAAAATTACAAATTATAAAATAATTATATATTAAAAATTAATAATATACTAAAGCTGGGGATAAATCCTACCCTTCAAAGTACAACTTAAATTACAAAATTATGTCTTCTTTAGAATGTTTTTTTTTTAAAAAAAAAAACCCTACAACGTACAAAAAACCTCTTTGCACAAAAGGAAAATTTCATGGACGGATTTTATTTTATTTTTTAATAAAAAAAGCTTCGGAGCTATCTTTTGGATTCCCGAAACTCCTTAATTTTGTTAATTAATCAATCAATAATTATAATAATCCTAATAATTGTTTTATTTTCATTAATAAGGTACTAAATTATTCGATTGCCTAAATTAACAAGTACGCTAGAAATATGGCAATACCAATTAACAAGTCAAATGAGATGTAATTATTACAAATTGGGTGACAGTATCTTGCAAGAAAAACATCTAGGTTCATTTCCCTCTCTTCTTGAATCTTGATCACCTCTTCCAAAAGTTTGACCTGCAATTAATATTCTGTCAAATTTATGAACTCCCAATTCCACTTTTGCTTACCTCCATCCATTCTGTCGATTTTCCATAAAGAAACCATAAATTATTCACTAATGCCACACTTTTCCCTTTTGATATCTACCTGTGTGGTAGAACAGAATTATTCTGTCGATCGACGCATCATAACACGTTTCTTCGACTCCTTTTTATCGATCTATTATAAATACAGATGCCCCATTGAGAATGATTTGATCATGCAAAAGTTTGATCAACGCTACTGTTGCATTCATTCTGTGTAAGAACAAATTTTGTGCGTGCAGTTAAAGTGTTCGATGGAATGTCACAATGAGGAGAAGATGGATATCAGAAGCTATTCATCTTCTCGTCGAGTTAGTTTGCCCTACAGAGTAGGCCTTCCCCCGAAACAGAACCTTTGGACTGAATTCTCCAACACGTTGAAAGAAACTTTCTTTTCGGACGATCCATTACACTCGTTTAAGGATCAATCTAGGTCTCGTAAGTTTGTTCTTGGAGTTCAGGCTGTTTTTCCCATTCTTGAATGGGGTAAGACGTACAATCTCTCTAAATTTAAAGGTGATCTAATTGCTGGACTTACCATTGCCAGCCTCTGCATTCCCCAGGTACAGTACTTACAACTTTCAAACAATGAAACTGTATCGAACATTTATAATCTTGGTCGTGTTATGACATTGCTGTTGTCTGTGTTACAGGATATAGGCTACTCCAAGCTTGCCAATTTGCCACCCCAGTATGGTTTATGTGAGTAGAGTTGTCATAATCTTAACACATTTGTGTTTGTTTTGTTATTTAACACGTTTACATATGTTTGTGAACCCAATCGGTATCCCCTGTTTCGCAGTCATTGTTTCAATGCGTGTTTAGAATAAATTGGAATAATAGATGAAATAGATAAATGGAATAGGTGATCTCATTTGTCGTGAACCTTATGAACTAGATTCGAGCTTTGTTCCGCCGCTGGTTTACGCCTTCATGGGAAGCTCAAGAGACATAGCCATAGGACCAGTTGCTGTAGTGTCCCTTCTCCTAGGAACTTTACTACAAAACGAGATTGATCCCGTGCAAAATGCATACGAGTATCGGAGACTCGCCTTCACTGCAACATTTTTTGCCGGGGTAACACAAGCTACTCTTGGCATTCTCAGGCAACTAACTCTTTGCACTTCACTATTCAAACTTACTGATGATTTCTACTCTGCAAGCTAATATATTTTGGATATTGTTATTACAGATTGGGGTTCCTAATTGATTTCTTGTCTCATGCTGCTGTTGTTGGTTTCATGGGTGGTGCTGCCATAACCATTGCTCTCCAACAGCTCAAGGGATTCTTAGGGATCAAGAAGTTTACCAGAAAAAACAGACGTCGTCTCTGTTATGCACTCTGTCTTGAGCTCAGCCCACCATGGAGTGAGTTTAACCACCCCTTTATAATTCAAGAATAAAACCTATGTTATCTGAATTTGAGTTTAATTGCTCGTGTCTGTAGTGGAACTGGCAGACGATAGTCATCGGATCAACATTTCTCGTGTTTCTTATAATTGCCAAGTACATTGTAAGATCCCAACACGCATTTAGCCATATTTAAATCTACAACGTGAAACAATAATGGTGAACAAAATCCTGTGATAATGTTTTGTTTGTAGGGTAAGAAAAACAAGAAATTTTATTGGGTCCCCGCAATTGCTCCCCTGATCTCCGTTGTCCTCTCCACGTTGCTCGTCTACGTTACTCATGCGGAGAAGAAAGGAGTACAGATTGTAAGGCCTCTTGATCATATCTAGCTTGCATGTTCTTCCATTTACTCATGATCCTCCAATGACACAAGATCATTCACCATGACCAGGTGAAACATATAGAAAAAGGTATCAATCCGGCATCACTAAGTGAAATATACTTCACCGGAGGTTATCTCTTGAAAGGCGTTAGGATCGGCATTGTGGCTGGCATTATTGCACTAACCGTAAGCATGTTCTTAAGAAACTATCGTTTTATTCAAGAATCATATATATCAAAATTTGTTTTCTAAAACCAGATAAATATGTTTATAACCAGGAAGCTGTTGCAATTGGGAGAACATTTGCAGCAATGAAGGATTATCAATTAGATGTGAACAAAGAAATGGTTGCTCTTGGAGCAATGAATGTTGCTGGTTCATTGACATCTTGTTATGTGGCTACAGGTAGAGAGAAGCTCATGCCTAACATCAGCAAACACTGATGAGAGAGAATAGAAGTCATGAGAGAGAATCACTGATTTTATGCTATATATATGCTGCAGGTTCCTTCTCAAGATCTGCAGTGAACTACATGGCTGGTTGTCGAACTGCAGTTTCCAACATTGTCATGTCAGCAATCGTGTTTTTAACATTACAGTTCATCACCCCACTTTTCGAGTACACTCCGAACGCCATCCTTTCGTCCATCATCATCTCTGCTGTCATCGGCCTGATCGACTACGAAGCAGCAATTCTGATATGGAAGATTGATAAATTTGATTTCATTGCTTGCATGGGAGCCTTCTTTGGTGTCGTTTTCGCCTCCGTTGAAATCGGCCTCTTGATTGCAGTAAGAATTCGTACATGTATCAACTTCATAACCATCATTTCAAGTAATAACAAATACTCTGTTTTCACAACAGGTCTCCATCTCTTTTGCCAAGTTACTATTACAAGTAACGAGGCCAAGGACAGCCATCCTCGGAAAGATTCCGAGAACAAACGTTTATCGGAATATCCAACAATATCCGGAGGCAAGTAAGGTCCCCGGAGTTTTGATAGTAAGGGTGGATTCCGCTATATATTTCTCAAACTCTAACTACATTAAGGAGAGGTAATTTTCTCCCTACCCATTTCATTTTATTCTTTAATTAATGATAAAAACTTCTGTACTTATAATTAAAGATTTGACATATGTAGGATTTTGAGGTGGCTAACTGATGAGGAGGAGCATATACAATCTATTGGCCTTCCACAGATTCAATTTCTGATAATCGAAATGTCTCGTACGTAAATATTCGAAACACAAACTCGTTTGTCTACTATTTTTACATGTACACTAGTGATATATGTGTTGTCGTATTTTGTTATAGCCGTGACTGATATCGACACGAGTGGCATCCATGCATTGGAAGAACTTCACAAAAGTTTGCAAAAGAGAGAGGTTGAGGTAATGAATTCACCCATTTGTACAATTTTACTCTGCTTGATAAACTTTCGCTCATCTAAAAACAAAAGTTAACTTTATGTTATATCAATGAGTTCAGATGAACAATAATTTCTCGTTCAGAAGAATAATAGTTTTTTGTTACACAAGAAAGAACAGTGCACTTTCTTAGTTCATTCTACATGAAACTGATTTCATAGAATACGAGTTCTAAAATCAATCATCAGAACATGATCATTGAATTTGAATGTATTTATATACATATATTGTCCGATGAACAGCTCGTTCTGGCGAATCCCGGGCCGGTGATTAGAGCTATTTTCACCTACATTTTAGTGTCTTTTTATATGTGTTTTCGTATTATTTTATCCGTATTTTATATGTTATTTAGTTGTGTTTTGTGTTTTTATTGAAATGTGTGTGAATGAGCTTAAACTTAAGATTTTCACTTTTTATTTGATGCTAAACATGATAAGGAAGATGTAGGAAAAAGCAGATCTCAATTCGGAGTTGAAACGAGGAAGAACGAGCCGAAAGAGTGAAAGAGGAGAAGAAGCTGCACAACACGGCCGGCCGTGTGCAGGAACACGGGTCGTGTCTTGAACACGCCTCGAGTTCCGCACACGGGCCTGTGCATGAGGCCGTGTGATGTCGCCAGAAACACCAACTCGGCCACCCCTGTGGCCGAGCGCAGAGCACGGGTCGAGCACAGAACACGGGCCGTGTACCGCGCACGGCCCTGTCCTAGAAGCCGTGTGCGGACACCAGATTACACAACACGGCCACCCCTGTGGCCGTGTGCAGAGCTCGAGCCGTGTAGGTGTAATTCCTGCTAAAAAAATCAGAATCTTCTAGAAGGCCCACATGGGGTATAAATAGACCCCATTTCAACACTTTGCAGGATCAGAATCCGAAATCCTATCATCTACACACACCTCACACACCATTTCTTCCATTTTCCACCATCATCTTCATCCATCTTCATCCATCTTCATCCACCCATCATATCTTCCATTTTTGGTGCTAAAGGCTTCAAATCAAGAGCTAGAGGTGGAGATCAAGAAGAATAGAAGATTCTCTTCAAGAAATTGATAGGGAAGAATCCATTCATTTTGTATTTCTTTAGATCTAACACTATGGGTATTTGTAATGAATCATTTATTTGTTTTATTACTTTTATCATGTTAGGCTAATCCCTCTAGTGGGATTAGGAATATGAAGAACATATTAGATTTATATTATCATGTGGATTAAATTGGTTTTTCATTTAATTGATGTTGATTTCTATTCATGGGATTTAATTGCTTTGATATTGTGATAGCATGGTTTGTTATTCATGAATGTTTATTGGTTTAATGGATTGTTGATCAATGGATTATTTGTGTTAATTAAGTGCTATTATGATGTTCATGTGTGTATTGCTTGGAGTGAGACGGAAACGACCCTCTATAGTATTAGGAAGGCATGGATAGACATTGAGTTTGTGTTTGACCGAAAGGATATTTGAATTCAATGAGGGGAACCAATCCATTCGTTGGCCTTAGTACACAAAAAAGGAGAGTTTAATCTAACTAGTACCTAGATGGAAGGGGTTAATGTTGGGCTTTGATCTTAAGTGCTTTTTGGAGTCTAAAATGGATCAACAACCTTTGTAACCCGAAAGGGAGCTTAGGATACAATCGTGATCACCCTTAGTCTACATCAATTGAGTTGAATTCCGTTTGCATGATAATATGAATCGAGTGTGCTTGGATGTTTCTAATCCCATGTTTTTCCATACTTGAACTTTAGCACCCATTTTCTTTACTTGTCATTTATCTTATTTACTTGCTACTTGTTTTTGTTGTTAATCAATCTCAAAACCCCCGTTCATCTTTACAAAAACAACATGAACAAGAGCTCACGTATTTTGTTAGTCCGAACATAACTCCTTATTGGATTGATAATTTTTCTTGGGAAATACTACTACAACGATCGAGTATTCTTGCTCGTGAGTGCTATACAAATAGGCAAACAGCCGGTCGTGATGGACAAATTACACGCGTCGAATTTCGCGACGGTCATCGGCCAGGACAAGATCTTTCTGACGGTAGCGGACGCCATTCAAACATGTTCGCCAAAATTTGCAGATGAAGTTTAACTATGATTGATATTTCAGGCTTATGTTATATTGACGATCATGCCAATTGCTTCAAATGATCCTTTTTATTGTATAATTTGGTGGTGGAAATTGGAATCCACTTTAGAAATTGATAACACTAATCCATATGTGGAAGCAATAAAGGTGATCGATCACTAAAAGGCTGTCATGTATAACTTTTTTTCGTTGAGATAATAATATGAGTAATAGCTAATCCGTTTAGACAAAGTCTATTGGGAAATGTGTTAAAAGTATAATTCCTCGCTCCCGTCACAAGAATTACTTAAAATATGTTTACCTAAATTATGATAAATGATGTATTAAAATAGTATGATTTAAAGTATTATTATAGTACTATTATTTACTTAGGTAAATATACTATACTTTAACTACCAATATACATATTTTATTTATATGTTAAAATATACTTTAATAATGAGGGTCGACACAAAATAATATCTATGTTTATTAGTTAAGCATAGAGAATTCTTGTCTCACATATATTCGTCTCACGAAAGAGTACCCATAAAAATACCCATACATTCTATTACAGATATTATACTTATTATAAATAAATTATCAATTTTCATTGATTATATATTATTATTTATTAAAAACATTATCACTCTTTAATTATCTGATAAAATCATTTACAAAGACTTTTTACAACAAATTTTTGTCTTTCAATTCAAATAATGTATATATGTATATATTATATATGTATCATCATCTCAAGTTGGAGTGGTATCTATATATTCGAGTTGGATAATGTATATATTCAGTTTGAGATCTCAGATTGGATTGATATCTAAGAATAAGTCATGAGTAGGGCTGGGGAAAAATACCGAAATTTTGGTATACCGCCCTTATCATAACGAAAAATACCGATTTTACCGAAATTTTAGGTATGCTGAAATTTTTGGTAAGGTATGATACCGTATTGAAAATTTTGGTACGATAAAGGTATATAAATAATCAATACCGCGGTATTTTGGTATATGCCGAAATACCGTAAAATATTCAATTTTTTGAGTTATATGATACGATATTACCATATTAGATGATACATACAATTATAATTATTATTTATGTATTATAATTTTTAATTAAATTATATATACACTATTTTATTAAAGATTAAATCTAAAATCCTACTGTATATTTCTTCATAATTATAAATTATTGATAAAGATCATTGACTTACATGATATTAGTACTTATTTTTTAATTAAGTAATTATATGTATATGAAAATTTAAAAGTGTTGATTTTAATATAAGTTTCATATATTTTTGTGTAGATCTCTTAGGTACTATTTATTTAATGACAAACACTTTGTAAAACGGGTTTAGATATATTAATTATGTAAACTCGATTACTGTTTAGTACATAAAAAATTACTCTTTAGCACATGAATTGTTACTGTTTAAATTAAAAAATTACTCTTCAAATTCTTGTAAATCCCGATGTATCGATTACTTTAAGTACATGAAAAATTACTTTTTAGAGATACGAATTATTACTCTATTGTGTAAAAATTATTACTCTTCAAAGAATTATTTTTTATATATTAAAGAGTAATATTAAAAAATAAGGCTTACCTGTAAACCCGGTTTTCATGAGACTTACTCTTATTTAATTTGGTCGTTTGCAGATTGTCGTATATTTTTGAATTTGTTATTTATTAGAGTATGTTTTATAGCTATCTTTCACTTTTCTAGTACATGGTTTTTATAAGATTTATTGAATTTTAGATGTATAACGGTATAGCAAACTATGTAATAGGATGATATATACCGATATTTTAGGTATGGTATGGCATACCGAAATATTGGTAAGCAGAAGGTATACTATTTTCTTATACCGAAATATTGGTATACCGAACTAAGGTATACCGAAAGTTTAGGTAAGGTAACGGTATGATTTTTTAAATATCGAAAATTTCGGTACGGTATATGGTATGACCAAAAATCTTCGGTATGCCATACCGCCTACCCCTAGTCATGAGGTATATTTTAAGTTAATATTAAGTTAAATATTAAACATAGTTGTCTAAAGCATTTATGAATAAATTAGACATGAGGATGATTTTTTTTTCTTTTTCAAGAAATGAAAATTATATTTGTAGGATTTGTAGGAGTATAAAATATTTTTGTTGATTGTCTACTACAAAATATTACACTCCCCGCCTATTTATACTATCCAAGAGTATATCCTCCATCTAGATAATTCTATACTTTTCCATCCTTATAAATCTAGAAAATTCTCTTATTTAATCACATGCTATTATTCTAATTAATAATTCTTTACTCTACATCACTCTAAATTATTATTTCTCCTCTTCCTTAAATTTTCATTCTAAAGAATTCTAGTTTACATGTCTCAGCCACCGACTTAGAAAAGTTACATCTTCCCAATTTATTTAGAATTTTCATGATATCTCCATAAAATTAAGTTTAATAGGTGTGGAACTAAAATTTATGATAAAAACTTATTTTCTTGATCTTTAAAAAGAAAAAAAAAGATAAAGGCTTAAATTATATACACAAAAGATGTATGTATTACTTTCCCCCTAAAAAAACTTTTTCATCAGTTTTGAACATATATAGATCCAAGGGTAGCTTAAACAAGAACACAGGATCATTGTTAATATTCATAAAAGGTAAATTATTATATGAAACGGTTTCATGAAGGTTTTGTTAGGATTTTTAAATTAAAAAGGACCACAAGATTTAAGGGTTTACAAGAGACTAACTCTTTTTTAGAAGAAGTTCCTATAATTAAACATGTATTTTTATTATGACTTAATTTTTTAAAAGTAATAGTTTGTCACACTAAAAGAAATTATTTTTTTATTGATTTCATTGTCAATTAAAAAAAATAGGATTTTTAAATTAAAGAGGACCACAGGATTTAAGGGTTTAAAAGAGACTAACTCTTTTTTAAAAAAAGTTCCTATAATTAAACATGTATTTTTATTATGACTTAATTTTTTATAAGTAATAGTTTGTCACACTAAAAAAAATTGTTTTTTAATTGATTTCATTGTCAAATTATTGTTTTAATAAGATTAACAACAAAATTTGGTCATTTTTAGTTGGTAAAAGTGGTGTTTGGTAAAATTTTTACCAATGAAAATATAATTTTGTTGGTAAATATTTTCATCAATAATTTATTGCTAATAAGTTCTTAACAATTTATAAAGTGATTCAGTTAATAAAAACATTAAAAAATCAGTTGCTAAAAAATAAATAGTAGTATAATTTTTATTGGCAATACGATTGCCTACAGAATTAGATTTTTTTTAGTGTGATCATCCAAATAGTATTAGTTTATTGCAGAAAGTGACAATGGTCAATGAAATCAGTTCCACATAATAGAAGCTCTATTGTTAAACTAACTTCAACTTAAAAAACAAAACATGCCAAATTACTAATTAGTAATTAGCTAGAACTAAAACATAAAATTAACTTGAACCTAAAACTAACTTGAACCTAAAACAATTTATTCTTGGATCCCAAGAGATACAAAATTGTTGGGACATCACCAACTTCCTATCATGAAACAAATCATTGCAAGAAAGCACATAATTACCTTCACTACCCTCCATCATCTGCAAATAAACCCCACTATGATCATACCTCTTGTGAGGGTTTCCATCCTCTGTTACATCCACCAACACCACCCACACTCTCTGCCCAAACACGAGCAACCTCGACAACTCCACCGGCCAGTATCGAATAACGTGGTCGAACGTCTCGTTGAACGACAGCACGATGGTTCCGTACTTGTCTTCCGGAGCTAGGGTTTTGTTTATAGGCCAGTGGTTGTCGAAATCCTCCGGCAACTGCGGCTGCGTCGGCGATGGATCCATCTCTCTTATCTCGATTAGAGAGCAGGTAGGGATGTATGATCCTGACTCCATTAATTCTTCTTCCTTCTTCGTTGGGAAGAAATTGTAGTAGAGTATCTTCTTCATGATTATGAATAGAGTGTAACGTAGTGGAGGTTGATTAGGGTTGAGGATACGTATATTTATACTGTATAGATGTATTTGGGTGAGTATATATATGTTATATATTTTTTTAAATTTATCTTTCGATAAGGAAAGAGTTAAATATGGTTTTTTTTTCTTGTTTTGCTTGAAATTGGATTTATTGTCTTAATTAATTCCAATATCGATAATATATTTAATGATATATTTAGGATAAGATTATATCTAACAATAATATATAGTTATATAATTCCTCTCCTCTATCCTATATATATTCATTTTGGGTTAAATTAACATCCAAAAAGTTTTACAGAATTACAATCTTAAAGAAAATTTTCTGTCTTATGTGTCGTCTCCAGGGTATTTCATGACGTGTAATTTTTCTCAATTTTTTTATTTTAAATATTCTTTTTATACTTTCCTTAATTACTTACAATTTAATTTCATTATTTTTCATTTATTTTTTAAAATAATGTACTTCCTCCGTTCCGGGTATTTTTACCCGTTTGTACGGGCACGGAGATTAAGACATTTTATTTTTTGGCAAAAGCTCCTGTGCACCCGGGCGCACGGAACACTTTCCGTGCGCCTTTAGAAATTTGTGCTAAATTGTATACCTTTTAGTATACAGATGTGTACCCTTTATTTTCTAAAGAAAAATCTGGGCGCACGAACAACACTCCGTGCGCCTTTAGAATTTTGTGTTAAATTGTATACCCTTTAGTATAAAAATGTGTACCCTTTATTTTCTAAAGAAAAAAAAATATTAATGAAAAGTGTATACCCTTTATAACAAAATTGTGTACCTTTTAGTAATTAAAGTGTATACCCTTTAGACCAAATTAATGTACCCTTACCCATAATACAAAATTTCTAAAGGCGCACGGAATGTGTTCCGTGCGCCCGGGTGCACGCAAGCCTCACTCTTATTTTTTTAATATATAATGTAAGAGAAATTAGGGATAAATTAGTAATTTAAAAGGAAAAAGTGAATAAAGTTATTGTGAATGATGAATAAAGTGTAAAAAAAGTAATTAAAGTTGTTGGGATTGTAAAAAGTAGGTAATAAAATATTATGTATTTTTGCCAAAAATGGAATGAGTAAAAATACGTGGGACGCCCCAAAATGGAAAGTGGGTAAAAATACGTGGGACGGAGGGAGTATTTATTTTTTATGTATAAATCTAAATTAGGTAGTAAATTAAAAAATTTATTTATAGGAAATAGGAATTAAGAATAAAATATTAATTAAAAATATATTTATTTGATTGTTATAAACAATTAATTAAAAACAAATTTATTATTATTCTTATTTTTATATTTTTATTTTAATCACATCCAAAATAATACTCACATTAACAAAATTGGCTCATTAACAAAATTAGTATGGATACTCTCATCATATTTAAAATAGTGCAAAATAATGTATTTCTTTTTTTATTCATAAATCTAAATTACATAGTAAATAAAAATGACAAAAAACTTGTGTGCCCCATGGAAATGGAGTACTAGTTTTTTCTTGTGTTCTCGGGAACACAGGAGACCAACTCAATTAAAATATATCAATAAGAATCAAGAATAAAATATTAATTAAAAACATATTTATTCGATTGTTATAAACAATTACTTAAAAACAAATCTATTATTATTATTAATTATAATATTTTGATTTTAATCAGATGCAAATAATATTTGTAAAGTAGAAAACATGATAATGCTTAAAAAAATAATACTAGTTGATTCATTTGTAAAATAACAAATGCATAATTATCATAATATCTAGAATAAGTACTATATTATTATGAATAAAACAAATGTTAGACAATATTAGGATAGCTATCTGGAGTGTTTTAAATTAACAATATCTTACTAGTCTTAAAAATTTTGAAAAATAAAGGAATTTAATATTAGTTGCTCTTAAAAGGACTTATTTTCTTCTGTTAGTTAAAAGCAACATGTGAGTTATAATATCCTATAAAATTAGTAAAGAAATATTAAAGACAATTCTCGTTTTCATTCCTAATATTTTTAAACTTTAATTAATACTCCCTACATCCATCCTCAATTTATCCATAATGATAAAATAAATAGATTGAAGTGTACGGAGAGAGTAATTAAAATGTACACGTAATTAATACTTTTAATGACTAAACCTTTCTCATATTATATTAATAAATTACTTAGCATAAATTAAGATAAATATTAATGACCAAACACTTTCAGACGAGTGTAGAATATTAGCATTGTAGGGGCAAAAATGAAATAAAACTAGTTCTCTTCATGGGATTTTTGCAATTTCCGGAAAATACAAGGGTAGAATTTCTAATTTACCAGATCAGTTGCCCACTACAAACTCCTATACACAAATATAACCAATACAACATACACCACAATCTGAATCTCTTTAACTTTTTCTTTTTACCTGAAACGACCCCCGAAAAGATATAAATTAAAATAAGAAGATAAACAGAAAGAAATGCCCCAGAAAGGCCAGTTTGATGATCATCTTGGACCTGATAGCTCAACAGCATGTAAATTCTCCGTCGAATCGACGATCCAATCGGAACTAGGATGCGGAGCGAGCTCCACCTCTTGCCGGAGAACTTCCACCTTCTGCCACTCGTCCCACTTCTCAGCCAAGCCATCGCCTTCCAGCATTCTCACCACCTCCGACATCTTAGGCCGGTCCATGGGCGAACTCTGAGTGCAAAGCAGAGCCACCTGGATCAGCTGCTCCACCTCTGAACCCACATAATTACTCTGCAGATCAGGATCAACCAACATTTCCAGTTTCTTCTCTTTTAATAGCCCTTTCACCTGATAACCAACATGCCAAACTTTAAGAGGGAGACCGGGGGGGGGGGGGGGGGGTGTTAGATGATAGAGAATGAGGTTGTATGTATACCCAATCGAGTAACATGACATCATCATCATTTGCAAGTCGAGCAAGATCAAATGCCCGTTGACCCGTTATCAGCTCAAGAAGCATAATGCCATACCCGAAAACATCAGTTTTCTCAGATGATTTTCCGGTGGATAAGTACTCGGGAGCTATGTGTCCTATGGTGCCACGAACGGCTGTGGTCACGTGTGTATCTTTATAGTCCATCAGTTTAGCCAAACCGAAATCCCCAACGACCGCCTCAAACTCTTCATCCAGTAGTATATTTGCTGCCTTCACGTCCCGATGAATGATCTTCGGATCACAATGGTCGTGCAGATAAGATAATCCTCTGGCAGATCCCAGAGCAATGCGCTTCCGTGTGGGCCAATCAAGTGGTGGTTCATTTGGTGGCCTTTCTGCATTTATAAGCACATATTTTAGTATTCAGTAAACACTCATAACAATGTTGGTAGGAAACACAATGTAGATGGATAATCTTGAAAAGCGTCACCTCTTAAACAGGATGCAACACTTCCATTAGCCATGTATGGATAAACGAGCAATCGTTCCGTGGGGGTCATACAAAAGCCACGTAGTCTTAAAAGATTTCGGTGAACTGCCATACTGATCATCTCAACCTCCGTCTGAAACTGAAGCTCTCCACCAGGTGTCCTTTCCTCTTTAAGCCTTTTAACTGCCACTAAAGTACCATCTGCCAGCCGTCCTTTATATACCTTCCCGAACCCACCTCTTCCCAAGATGTTTTTATTGCTGAAACTATCAGTCGCGACTTGCAGTTCTCTGAGAGAGAATCTTTTAAGTTGTCCCAAATGGACTTCAGGGTCCTCCTCGGCTGAAAAGTTAAGCAGGCTATTAGTTCAGGAGCTAAATAGATTTAACTTTGAACTCACTAGATAGTAAAACAATACACGAACCTGGTACATCGAAGAAAAATTCCTGTGGTTTTCTCCGGCGCCACCATGCAAATGCAATGGCTGGGGCAGCAAATAGCAAAGCTGCACCAGCAGCAACCCCTCCGGCAATGGCTCCAGTTGCACTATATCTTCCTGCAGTTGGTTACATTTGAGAAAAAAGGAAAGAAAATAAGAGGGATTTCAATATAGATTGCACTAGAAAAGAAACTAATCAAGTACAATAGCACATTGCAAAGTCTAAGGGTATGTGATTTTGGGATTACAATAGATGCTGGAAATCTGGATTTTGAAATCTTTGGATGTGAAAATCCACATGTGACATTGTGTTAATAAATTAGGTATTTGTTAGTTGTTTTTGCAATAAAGTGGAGAGAAAAAAAGTTCACATCTTTTTCAGTGAGTAGTGTAGTAAGTAATTTGGAGTATTATTTATTGAATAGTGTGTGTTTGTTTTATATGCATGTTTTTGGGGTGGATTTTGAAATCTGGATGTCGGAATCCCAAAACAGAATATGGCGGGGTGATGTAACGCCCCCATATGGTCATGTCTGGCCTAAATCAAATATGCCTTAAAGAACTTGAACCATGCATATATAAGCGAAGAATGCAACACATTTCTTACTTAGAAAACTACATTAAATACATGGATATGACATTGCATGGAACATTACAAAACCATAACGAGAAAGGCAATGTCTCATCAACTCAAACAAAATCACATGGACCACATCAGGTTAGGGCAACTGACGTGTGCTGATATGCTGATGTATGCTCTCGAGTGGACAAAATAAGAAAAACAAACAAGGGAAAACCTGGGGCAGCAAGTGGGGGTGGTGGGATAAACGGAGGTGGTGGAGAGAATGGAGGAGATCCGGGGCATGGTCGGCCAGTGACTGGGCCGCAAAGATCCAAGTTATTTGCAAAACTATGCATGGTAAAAATCACCTATGTCAGATTTAATAAAATGCCTATAAGGTTTCGTGTCAAATTCAAGGCCATGTATGAAAATACCTTATAGGTGTAAATAAAGAAAATGATCCGTTATCTGGAACAGCACCGGAGAGTTGGTTGTTTGACAAATCCCTGCATAAAAATGAAACACGAACAATTATTGTATAACTTCAAGAAAGATTGTGGAGAACAACGAAGCTGGAGCTCGAGTTTGGATACTCACAAAACTTGAAGGGATGTGATGTTGGTCAGTGACAATGGGATGGGGCCAGACAAAGTGTTGTTGTTTAACCGGCTATCCTTACAAAGACACGGAAACAGTTAGCGGTAAGATTCCTGATCATGGAAGAGATGTAAGAAAGAAACACCATATTAAGCAATTTCACGAAAAAATTACAGGAGAAACAAATCAAGAGTTACTCAAGGGATCAAATAATTGCTTTTATGTAAGAATGTTTGCTAGTCCAGGATAACTTCACGCACAGGAATCGCAATTTTGATAACTTGCCCAATGTGTCTGGAATGGGACCAGTGAAACTGTTCAAGTACAGATCCAAGCTCACCAAATTAGTAAGATTTCCAAGATCACTTGGTACTGGCCCAGTTATGTTATTACTGTACAACTCCCTATCACCAAAAACGATCACAGATACAGTATTAGTCGAATAAAGCAAAACATATTGATAAAGAACGAAACAACAAGTCTATGCATGTTAAACATCTGAAATTTATAATCTCCACACTATTGTGAATGTGTATGCATGTGATCAACAGTGATAGACAACAGGAGTTTGCCTTAATATGATTAATCATTTCACATGCAGCTAACACTTCCTGCAGTTCTGATGATCAGACAAAGTCATATTTCACCGACTATTGAAATGACGATAATAATGAAGGTGCATTCCCCAATGTTAGTCTTAAAGATAATAGGTATGATAGGGGCAACTCTTCGATGATTTAGTCCTAAAGATACACGCACAAAAGCCTGTAATAGTTCAAATGAGTCCCTCCAAACCAGCCGGAGAAGACAGTCCTTCACTTTACATTATATAAAACTTTTAAATACATTTATTGCCTCTTCATTACTCCAGTAGTGCCTAAAATGGATAGAGTGCACAACCAATCACAGCTCATTTAATATATAGCGGCTCAGGACATTTCTTATCTACATCTCGTCTCTCAACTAAATATTATAAGCCAAGAAGCCTAGTACAAAACCCAAGCATTGAGGACACAGTTTGCACAATACAAATGTCTGAGAGATCAAGAGGTAAGAAATTTTATAAATAAACAACGCATATAAAGTAGGCGGAAATTATGCAAACACAACATACAGGTATTGCAAATTCTTCAGCAAGCCAAGCTGCGGCACCAATTGACCTGACAAAGCTGCATTCCCAAGATCACTGACACCAAAAATCGAGGAAAACAGATTAGGCCGGCAGTTCATGCTAACCAAATTGTGATCCAACCCAAGGTACTGGAAACTGACCATAACAATGGGAAGATATACAATTAATCATATGCTTACACTCTTATCACGTTGTTATCATTGTTGCAGGTAACATGGAACCATGTGCAAGGGTTGACAAGTGTAGGGTCCCAGCTCTGTAACACATTATTAGGATCTTCTAAGTTCGTCCTGAGGCTATGTAAAGCATCGCCTATCCAAACAATACATATGAGACTTAGATGCCAAAAGTAAGAATGCAAACATAAAATTCAAATATTATATATTTAAAAAGATCCCCGTGTTTTCAACGACATTAGAGCAATCCCGTTACCACAAGAGCGATTCAAATTAACCAAGTTAGGATATGTACAATGACCAGATAACAAGCTCAAATATAGTATAGATTTAAAAAATCAGGATATAAATGAAATGACATATTTGAATTGAAACTCAATTCTTCTTACTTGGAAACCACCACAGTATGGATATCCCAAAGAAAGTAAATTTAAGCTATAGAAGATTAACCAGCTGAGTGTATAGCACTAAGATAGAAAGCAATGCAAACAGAATCATGTCAAAAAAAAGAACATCATAATGATCCAACCAGGAGAGCAATAATCCAATAATGTCATTTTATCATTACAACTCCAAAGATTCCCCTAAATTACCTACCACTGAAATTTGCATAGTTTGGCCCAAAGTAAACATAACCAATAATACAACACAGAGTACATCATTATTTTATTTTTTGGCCATATTTCTGGTGTAAAAGCTGCAGTATTCATCCCAAAAAGTCTCAAAATTTTAAAGACCAGCAATAAGAAAAAATCTAGAAACAGCATCCAATGAACAAAACAGTAAATTCACACTAAATATTAATAAAACAGAACAAAGGCAAAAATCATTAAGAGAAAATGTTAAGGACACAAACCTTCCATATTAGCATAAATGCACCCAAAATGATGCATCATCAAGATCAAGAACACCACCATGCCCACTCTTTCCATCCACTTCTCCATTCCCACAAACAGAATCTATGAGTACATTAAAAAAAAAAACACCAGCTCATGAGATAATGCCTCAGATCCATACACATTCATTCAATGATTTTAAAGAAAACTAAAAAACCCAGATGGTAATACCCCTCATTCAGCCCACCAAGGTCGGCATTGCTGCACATCGATGAACTGATCCCATCAAAACTGAAATGGGGTTCTTCCTATTATTCGAATGTGTGTAGAAAATCTGTTCTTGGTGAGTTCTATGTATGAATGAATCTCTTCTTCGGCACTTTTAATAGCTCTCTGCAAACTTTTATTTTTTTACCTGTGAACTGTACTTTGCTTTTTCTCCCCCTCTCTCTCTCTCTCTAGAACTTTAATCCTCTCTCTCTCCTCTCCCGCTGCAGTGAGAAGTTGGGAGGTAGGGAGACTACTAGACCAGTGTGTGAGATGATTGCCTTTCGGGCGTGTGTGTTTTCGAGAGCTGCCCAAACAGCGTAGGTCTGCCCGAGCTGCCCTACGCCTAATCAAAATGCATTCGCGCTTACAACTGTGACTGTCACCTTTTTTTATTTATTTTCTATTTTAAGTTCTCCTTTTTTTTTTTTTATAATCGACTTATGACATTTTTTTGAATTTAAATTAATAGTTCTATAATCATCCGAATTTATAACACGTGATGTATTCTTAGTTTTGGACTATTATTATAGTTGCATGTAATAATTATGCACTCCCTCAGAGGGTTTTTTTTTGTTTTTTTTTTGTTTTTAAATAGTATGAGCTTGTTTCTTCTAAACTCGATTTATTATCGATGTTAATTTAATGGAAATTATTTTTTAATACATAAAATTTTATCTTTTAAAATAATGAATTATTATTATTTTGAATTAAAATATATTACTAATTTCAACATGAATATAAAAAATCACATCATAATACATCAGATCTTGACTAGAGTAATTTTTTTATTAAAGTAATTTTTTATATAATAAACAATAATTAAGGTAAAATTAGGTTATTATCAATAGTATATAGATCATAAAACAAAAAAATGAGCGGGATAAATTTTAACTAAAATAGCAATGAAAAGTTTGTTATTATATAGTATTATTCCTTTCATTCCACATTTATTTATACACTTTTCGTTTTTGTCTATTCTACACTAATTTTCACCACTCAAAAAATGATATATTACATCAACTAATAACCACAAGAAATTATTTTAATTCAAAAATATCACTCACACATATTATAACATACTTTATAATTTTTTTATTACATAAAAATATTATAATACTCTTAAAAAGTTAATAAAATTAATTATAAAAAAAACAACTTACTTAAACCACATATGGTGAATATAAATATGGATCTTAAAAAGATGGAATAGATTATAAGACCAACTATGAATAGTTAATTTAAGTTGAAACCAAACCCTACTTAAAGAATATTTAATGAATTTAACTACCATGTACATGTTCTTTTATAAATTTCGTTTGCCTTATTTTAAAATTGGAAAATTTAAAAGTTGGAGGGTAAAAATTATTCTCTAGTTTTTTTTCTTTGACAGGAAAATTATTCTCGGGTTGATAATATATCATTTTGTCATTTTCAACATCTACTCCACAAGTATTTTTTATTTTATTTAAAAAAATCCCCACTAAATTCACCTCTTCATCCTACATCAAATATATACCCCTCAATCCCACAAAGTATTTCACATTTTCCTTTTTTATCCGTCCCTCAAAGTATTTCACACTTCACTTTTGTTAAAAATGATAATGAATACACTATAATAATACATACTTTTTACACATATCCCAACAAAATACTCACTTTTTCACATATTCCAATAATTTTACACACCTTTTTCATTAAATTAACTAAAATATTTTTTCTCTTTCTTACTTTATACTTAAAAAAATAATTTTTTCTTAAACTCCGCGCACATAAATACGTGAAATACATCGGGGAACGGATGGAGTATATATTTTTAATTAATGTGGAAAAGAAAAAATTGAATACCGTGAGGGAAGAGTAATAAAGAGAAAAAGTAAGATTTGATTGATATTGTTGGTATGATAGGAAAAAAATAAATGTAAAAAAATGTGGAAAGTGATGTGGTGATATTAATGCCATATCCATATAATGTGAGGCGTGGAAACCGACGGGACGCCACAAGCATAACTCCATTCGAGGACCACCCCACATATACCACCCCCCAAATACCACCCACTCTAGTATAACTCCAAAATCAAAGAATCCTACTCAATATTCCTCTCCACACCAAATTACATAACACAATCCCTTCCCCTAATTTTGAGTTGAGATTAGATTAATTTGGTTCAAAACTTATACTACTCCATAAACTTATATCAAGTGTATACGGTTTTAATGTAAAATTGATTAGGAGTTATCACTCTTTTACACAATAAATTGTTTGGATGAGCCAGGTGAGTTAATTCATCTGATCATTGAGCTCCTCGTTAGGGTGAGTGATCCATATTTGATTCCCTTTCGAAAACGAATTAAGAAAATTATAAAGAGGTTTGAAGAAAATCTTTTAATATGGGGTGTTTGATGAACTAACTTATAACTTCTAACAATTAATATTTCCTGATTAAAATAAATAAATTGTTTGAATGACTATTGTTTTATTATAATTAAGTAGTATTATTTTTCAATATATTATTATGACATTTTATTCTTATTATTTTCATGAGATGCTTTTGTCATTAGAGAATATGATGAATTGGATTTAGGGATAAATAAGAGAGAGAGAAGAGGGTGTGACACATAATTTGTAGTTTTCCCGGTCAACGTTATAGAGTGTGTTGGTGTGACTTGGTGTTGTCCTTTAGTATTTGTTTTAATTAGTTTTTTATTTTTATTTTTCTTCTTATTATTATCATCATTATATTTTCCTTATGGTTAATGACAAAGTCTATTGTGAAACAAGTTATTTGTGAGACGGGTCGATTTATAACTAAAGTATGTTTATTGTATAGATAAAGTATATTAAATGGTTGTTAAAATATATTTCTAAAGCATGTTGAATTATGCATTAAAGTATGATTTTAATGTATTATAATATGATTTATTATTAACACACTTTAACTATAAAATAAATATATTTTAGTGATGGGTCAACCCGTCTCATATCCGTCTCACAAGAGAGTCTCTCGTGGTTAATATTTTATTTTGGCTTATGAATGTGAAGTAGAGTTGTTAACGATATGTACTTGACTCTATAGGGCAAGTTCTACAACACTACGGGTTAAATGGATCGTGGATTAAACTTCACATAAATCGAACTCGATTAATACGATCTAATCTAACTCTAATTTTGGTGGTCCTCAAGCTAAATGAAACACTAACTGACATGCCAAAAAAAATAAATAAAACAGTATGAATACAAATTGAAATACAAACGGTTGTATCAAACATAACTGAAAATGTTATGAATAATTCTCTAAATAATTTTAACCCGACCGCTCTGGCATTGGGCTTAGTATATGAAGGGCCTAAGTTGGGCTTTATATAATGGGCCTAGTATTGGGCTTTATATAAAGGGACTCGTATAATCGTATTGCAAAGTACATTAATAATTTAGGGTAAAAAGACCGTTTTGATGGATAGGGAGGCATTGAACTAAACTAATAATAGCATCTCCAAAAACTTGCTAAACTAAAAAAATATTAAATTTTGAAGAATAATCAATCAAAATATCACTCCAATAAACTCTTTATTTTAAATTTTAAATTTACCTAACAAGATGCAACTCTTATAATAATAAGGATGCATATTTGAGAGTATGGACCCCATAAGTGAGTGTGTGTAGGTCTCATAGGGTGTGTATGTGTCTCAAGTGTGTAAAAAAATAAATGATCCTCTTTGGAACAGACGATCAAAATGAAAAAAATATTTTCTTTCAAGCTTTCAAGCGGACGGAGGGAGTATTTTCCAATTAAACATAGAAAAAAAAGAAAAAGAAAAATGTAAGTATATATTGCTTCAAAGGATCATCTTGTCAAAGCCACTAGATTGATTAAAGCTTTGCAAAATAGAAGCGATAAAAACAGACTCGTCATCTTCCACATAATTCTTGCCGGAATCTTCAGCCGGCGGCGGTGGCGGCGGAGGCGGCGCTGGATAAAGAAAATTGGTTCGAGCTTTATCGACGCCACTAAAAGAAATGGACGAAAGATCATAAGCCAAAGCAGCTTCCTCCGCCGTGTCGAAAGTGCCTAACCAATGCCTCTCTTTGGTGTGTGGGTTTCGGATCTCCGCCGCGTACCGCCCCCACCGCCGGCGGCGGACGCCGAGATACCTGGTGGAGCTTCTGGAACTCCGGCTACCTGGGTTTCTGATAATCTGCTGATGACGTGGCAGCTGGCTTTCCATTTCTGTCTAATTCTTCACTAAATTTCTTACTACCCAGTCATGGTTTAAACTAATTTAGTCGCTTCTTATAGTTATAGATAGAGAATAATTATATGACTAATTAATTGATTAAATCGGTTTTGTGTTCTAATTTCAATATTTTATTCTTATTGTTAGGTTGCCTTAATTTTTTATTTTATTATTTTTTAAATGTCACATATGCATGCATTCAATCATCATTCTTAATAACTAGGATTACTATATTATGCTGTTATTGGTGCACATTAGATGTGATGATATTACCTAAGTATGAGTATACGCAATAGTTTGATTTGTGAATATATAGAGTCGAATATTT
This sequence comes from Pogostemon cablin, assembly GCA_023678885.1. Taxonomy (NCBI): domain Eukaryota; kingdom Viridiplantae; phylum Streptophyta; class Magnoliopsida; order Lamiales; family Lamiaceae; genus Pogostemon; species Pogostemon cablin. The sequence goes on from CM042987.1 coordinate 4,101,125, forward strand.
TTCTAAATACTTTTATTATGAAAGAAAATTTTGCTGTATTTAACACGTGTTAAAATATGATTGTTATATAGATAAAAATATATTTATTGATAATTAAAATATATTTTCTTTAAGTATAACAAATGATGCATTAAAATATTTTTTTAGGGTGTTATAATTCGATTTACTACGGATATATATACTTTAACTATCAATAAATACATCTTACTTATATTATAAACATACTTCAATAATGGGCAACGCCTTACACATATAAAGTATCCGATAAGAATTAGTATTTCTATTTTCAATAACAAATTATAACTCTTTAAAAAAGAGTTGATTTAGGTGCAGGGTGTACTCATATGTGTATAACTTTTTATTCTATTTTGTATACATGTTATTCTATTTTGTATACATGTTTCTGTTTGCCTATTTTTGTAGCACTCACGAGCAAGAATACTCGATCGTTGTAGTAGTATATCCCAAGAAAAATTATCAATCCACAAAGGAGTTATGTTCGGACTAGCAAAATACGTGAGCTCATGTTCATGTCGTTTTTGTAAAGATGATAGGGGGTTTTGAGATTGATTAACCACTTAAGCAAGTAGCAAGTAAATAAAAATAGCAAATAAGAAAAACGACAAGTGAAGATGAATGAAAATAAAAGAGGATAGGTGTTAAAGTTCAAGGATGAAAAACATGGGATTAGAAACATCCAAGCACACTCGATTCATATTATCATGCAAAAGGAATTCAACTCAATTGATGTAGACTAAGGGTGATCACGATTGTATCCTAAACTCCCTTTCGGGTTACAAAGGTTGTTGATCCATTTTAGACTCCCAAAAGCACTTAAGATCAAAGCCCAACATTAACCCCTTCCATCTAGGTACTAGTTAGATTAAACTCTCCATTTTTGTGTACTAAGACCAACGAATGGATTGGTTCCCCTCATTGAATTCAAATATTCTTTCGGTCAAACCCAAACTCAATGTCTATTCATGCCTTCCTAATACTATAGAGGGTCGTTTCCGTCTCACTCCAAGCAATACATACATGAGCATCATGATAGCATTTAATTACCATAAATCAATTCATTGATCAACAATCCATTAAACCAATAATCAATTATGAATAACAGACCATGCCATCACAACATCAAGACAATTAAACTCCATGAATAGAAATCAACATCAATTAAATCAAAAACCAATTTAATCCACATGATAATATAAATCTCATATGCTCTTCATGTCCCCAATCCCATTAGAGGGATTAGCCTAACATGATAAAAGTAACAAAATACATAAATGATTCATTACAAATACCCATAGTCTTAGATCCAAAAGAAAATCAAAAGAGATGTGAATCTTCCCTAGCAATTTCTTATAGAGAATCTTCAATACTCATGGATCTCCAACTCTAGCTCTTGATTTCTTGAAATCTTCAACACCCAAATGGAAGGGATGAAGAATGGATGAAGATGGATGAAGATGATGGTGGAAAATGGAAGAAATGGTATGTGATGTGTGTGTAGAGGATGGGATTCTCGGATCCTCTCTCAAATGTTGAATAAATGGGCATTTATACCCCTATGGAGGCTTCTAGAAGGATCTGGAAATTTCAGCAGGATTTTACACGGCACGAGTCGTGCTTTGCAACACGGCCACAAGGTGGTCGTGTTGTGTCTTCTGATGTTGCCGCACGGCCTTTCCTTACAGGGCCGTGTTACGCAACACGGCTCGTGTGCTGCAACACGACTCGTGTGCTGTAACACGGGCACAGGGTGGTCGTGTTGAATCTTCTGATGTCGGCACACGGCCACTTCTTACAAGGCCGTGTTCCGTACACGGCCCGTGTTGGTGCATGCCCCTGTTTTTCACATTTTGTTTCGGCTCGTTCTCCTTCGTTTCAACTCCGAATTTAGATCCGCTTTTTCCTATGTCTTCCTTATCATGTCTATCATCCAATAAAAATACACAAATAACACACATTTCAATAAAAACACAAAACACAACCAAATAACACACAAATACGGATAAAATAATACGAAAACACAAATAAAAAGACACTAAAATGTAGGTGAAAATAGCTCTAATCAGTTTCTTAATAATTGTATACTTTTTTCACATTAAGTTTTTCATTAAAAAAAACTAGCATCCATATGTGTATAATTTTTTATTCAATAATGTATACATATTTTTTAATAATTGTATTTTTTTTACATTCAATTTTTCATTAAAAAAAACTAACAATAAAATTATATACATTTTAATTCATAATTATATATGTTTTTATTTATATTTGTATACGTTTTTTAAAGTAGGTGCACCCGGGTACATAGTATAATTAGCCTAAAAAGGAATATATATTTTGAGAAGTAATTCCCAGTATTTTGAAAACACTAAAATCTATTTTGAGGAGTAATTACCAATATTTTGACCAATAAAGTAATTTTTTTGGGGAAATGGTAAGAGAGTCATATATTTTTGAAATGTGACCCTAGGCCAAATTGTAAGAAAGTACTAGTATGTGTATGTAACAATTTTATAATTAAAACATATTGTATTCGTCGATAAATTCATACTTATTATTTTAATTCGTCCAACAAATAATTTCACATTTATAAATAAACACATATAGCACACAACCCAATAATCCCACAATATATACATTTTAATTTAAAAGTTATCAATCTTTTACTATTTACATAATTTACTTTATAATATTTTCTTTGTTACTTAAAAATATTAAACAACTCATAAAAATAAAGTAAAAAATACAACATTTCTTGAATTTCTAATGCACCTTAAGTATCTGGGAATCCATTATGGGATGGAGGGGTATTTTAAAAGTAATTAATAATATTTAAAATAATATGTTTATGTATAATATTACTAGCTTTATATTAAAAAATATCTTAAAATTAAATAATGATATTTTTAAAATAATGGAGTATAGTATCTTTTAAATTTTAAAATATTAACTTTTATTTGAATTTTTTTTAAAAGAGGTTATATACACACACTACGTTGATTTAATGGGGCAGGTGCACCATGTTTGGATAATGGTTGTTGAGTGCCCTTTTAATCCTTGTTTTCGGGCAGATAATTTTTATATAATTTTCAAAATCAACATAATGCGTAATTCTTGCATTATATTTTGCATTGTTGTAGTATTAGTAGTTGACAACACATTTTTGTTTTTTATATACTAATACTCCCTCCACGTTGGATCAAACTATAAATTTTATGTGTAATAGTTGGATTTTCTTTAATATAATGAGTTATAATAAATCTTTGTTTTGTTATTAAATAAAATAAAATATTAATAAAAAAATAATTATAAATTTTTGGGGTGTGTAAGCATTTAAAATTCACAGTTCAATTAAATTGCGACACGTGAATTTTCTTGATTAAATATCAATTTTAATTTATTTTGAAATTTAAATAAATTAATTTCTAAAGTAGATTAATAAATAATTGATAATTAATTTGAGCCAAACAAATTAAATGGACTTAAATTAAATGAGGTCTAACCCAAGTCAAGTAAGCCCAAGTCAAATGAGGCCTAACTTAAGTCAAACAAATCCATACAAAATTAAATCAGACCCAAGTAAAATAGGTCCGATTATGATCCAATCAAGTTGGAGGCCCAAGCCCATAGAGTAAGACCCAAATAGCCCTGGACTTCACATCTCACCTATATAAAGGGGTTTCCTCTATTCATTTGGACACACACATTCAAGCACTAGAAGACGACGACGCTCTTGAAGAGATCGAGAACACGAGCAACGCTCCCTCAAGATCTTCAAGCTTCAAGCGAAGAACAAATTGAGGATCTTCAAGCAATCTTCAAGTTTTCAAGCTAAAAATCTTCAAGTTTTCAAAGTTTCAAGCGAAGAACAAGCGAGGATCTTCAAGCAATCTTCGAATCTTCAAAGCTTCAAGTGAAGAACAAGTCGAAGATCTTCAAGCAATCTTCAAGTCTTCAAGCTTCAAGCGAAGAACAAAGTCAAGCATCTTCAAGCTTCAAATCAAGATCTTCAAGCAAGTCTCAAGATCTTCAGCTCCAAACGAAGAACAAGTTCAAGCATCTTCAAGCTTTAAGTCAAGAACGACCTTCGATCTTCAACCTTCAAGTTAAGAAAAGCTCAAGAACATCTTCAAGCAAACTTCAAGTCAAGAACGACCACCCATCCGGGATCAAAGCTTCAAGTCCTCCAGATCAAACGTTCTTTGTGGAAAGCTTTCCAGTCAACGTTCAATCCGAACAAAGGTTCAACGCCTTCGGATCAACGTTCAAGACTACACACCCGAGTTCAGACAAGCTTTGTTTGAAGATCCAGCTCAACATACACGCTGTCAACACAGTCAGCATACACTCCAGTAAAAAAAAGTCAAAGTCAACACACACAAGTCAAGTCAAAGTCAAGTCAAGTCAAATTGGTTCGAGAGAAAAATCAGAGGATTGATTGAGATTGTAACCCATTTACTTCTTCTTCAAATTAAATCCATTTGAAATTATCTTTATACTCAATTTGTATTTATTTTATTATAAATACAAAATTTGTTGTTACTGGGTAGGGGGACGATCATTGAGATGAAGGGCGTATGATATGTATATTTATTCACGTGAATTAATTTGATACAATTTCTAAATATTTAACTTCAACTAGGTTTAATAATTTTTTATGCTACATTTTTAGTAATAAATGTTTAAATATTCAAAATAACAAAAATATTCTTAATTTGATTTATGACTCGATTTAAAAGTTGCAATCAAGTCATAATATATACGGGCGAATCATAAATATATACGAATCATAAAAATATATACAATTGAGTCATAAAAATATATATAATCGAATCATAAATATGTACAATCAGAGTCATTTATTTTAATCGAGTTAAGAGTATTTTTTGTCAAATCGAGCATTTAACACTTTTTCTTAAAAATGGGATTAAAAAAAAAAAAGGTTCTTAAAAAAATTTGGATAGTGTCACCCAGTCACTCTTTCTTGCAAAAGTATGCATATAAAGATTTTGGTACAAACGTGACACTAAATTACAAGATTGGTGTAAAGAAAAATGTATAATTACATCCCAACTCAAAGTGTAATATTTGCTATAAATTTTGTTGCACAATGTTTGGTGGCCAAGCCATTATATAGCTCAAAATATTTATAAACATATAAACAAAATCTCATCAGTACAAGCATTTATCCAGCTGTCTCCACGAGAGTGTTCATTAATCATCATTTTTTTTTTACATAAATCAAACAGTGATATACTTGAGCATATCCCCGCGAATCCTTTCCATATACTCTGCAGCTTGTGTCTACACAATGAATATAAATTTAATAAAAGAGATTTTAAAATCCAACCAAAAGGGAAAATAAAAGGCATCAAAATCAAGTTATCCAGTATAATGAATCATAAACTTAAACAGAAATAGGGTTGGCCAAAATATATGTTTGAGCTTGCTTGATAAAGCAATCGCCGAACTAAAACGAGCTTTAATTGAGCCAAATACGAGCCGAGCTCGAGTAGTTTAATAATGTTACATTTTACCTAGTTTTACATATTGAGCTCGAGCTTTAAATTTATCGATCACAAAAGTTTGTTCAAACTTGTTTGATATCTAAATCAAAACGAACTTAAACAAGATTTTATTGAACGACCTCCGGTCAAATGCCGAATAGTTTTGTTTGAATTTCACTCCTAAATAGACATCATTAAGGAGGTGAATCAAAGAAGAGGATCATCTGGAATGCACCCTCGGAATCAACACAAATTAGTGGTAAATGTAGGGCAACTCAACTCTTGGATTACACAAAGTAAAATCCGGATAAATTACAAAGGTCTGATAGATATGAGTCCTACACATCGGTTGATTGAAACTATCAAACTGCAAACAGCTAAATTAGCTAGTTCCTTTTGTATGTAGGCTATAGCTTTTGATGCATTGTAATTTTGTAGCGTGCATAGCACATTTTTGATGATGTACATTGTACTTTGGTTGATCTATAAAAGAAAATTTACCTTCATCGGAAAGTAAAATCCGGATTAATAACCCTAAAATTATTAAAATCATTAAACTGATTTCTATTTCATAGGGAAAGATGGATGGTGAATTGGTTGAGAGAGAAACATCTAAACACAGATTGAACAACACTTGGAATAGTGGATCCATAATGCAGCTGAACATATTAATCAAAAAAGCAGGTGATTTATATGAGATTAAAGATCCTATATATCATATATCTCACCTGGTTACTCTGATGAGCATTTGCTATATTTTGATCCATAAGGGTGAGCAATGATATATTCAACTCATTCTGTTCAACCATGTCCAACATCTGCATGGCAATTAAAAACTTTTAAGCAGCAACACAAAGTGAATCAGGCAAACAGAAGAGAGTGGGGTTAAAAGAAAAGCAAACCGTAGCCTTGACATCTTTGGATGTTAAAAGTTTCATCAAGCTCTTCTGTGCTGTTACGATTTCGGATTGCATTTTGTCAAATGCTTCTGTAGAAGAAGGAAGAATGGGAAGGTTTGTCAGAGGTTGGATTATTAAAAACTAGTATTTGTTTGGGTTAAATTAACCTACCTACGCCTTCTTCCAGGGCTTTTGACAATGTTTCTAGCTCAATTACTCTGTCCTCAGTATCCTGCATAAAAAACCACATTTAATCCAATGCACCTGTGTTTAATTTATTAATCTTGTGAGATAAAGTAGAGAGACAAACCTGAGTCTTGGACACAGCAAACCTGAGTTTTCCAAGTTGGAGTTTTATGTAAGAGAAGAATTCCTCATTTAATCTGCCAGCCATTTTCATAAGATAATTCAGTTGAGGAAATAAGGACATCCCACCAAAGGAAACCAACCAATTTTGCACAAATGCAACCACAATTTCAAAGGAAATGCAATCATGTTACAAGTCATTTATATTATACAGTACAACTGAATGCCTAATGGCCATTACTGATATGAATTCTAGTAAAGTTAGATGGAGTGTGTGTTGGAAGGTGATAATGAAGAAGATGACCTGGGCCTCAATCTTGCTATCTCGAATTCAAGCTCCTGAGCTTCAGTATCAAGAAAATACTCCACCAACTCCTCCACGGCATCCGGAATCACCCGGGACTAACCATAACCAAAACTAAATAAATAAATGGTATAGAAAAGACCAGATTGGTGGTTGGGGAAGCAGAGCAGTACCTGACGAAGAGCTTGCAGACGGTCCTTCTCTTCTCGAACCTGTCGTTCGAACTGTTCTCGAGCCTCAGCGTCCCTCTCGAGGCGTTGTTTGAATTCAAGCCTAGCAATGTGGCCCGATTGCGGAGGGCCAAGAATATTTTCGGGATCCTGCCCAACAACAACAGCAATCAATATAACAAGCAGTTGGTGTGCATACTCATAGCATAGTGTGAGGAAGACAAGGCATACCCATCCTATGCATCGAATTCTTGTTCTTGTTGTAATTCTGTATCTGGGATTTCTCCATTTGGAAACGCTGCTGCCTGGAATCGCTAAGTTGAAGCCGAAGCTACTCGCCATCACTTGGCCCTAAATTCTCCTTCATCCTCATATATCTTATCTTTATCTTTATCTTATCTAATCATACTATATATATATATATAAATAAATATATAAAGAAAGAGCTAATTTGACTCTTAAGTTGGCCAGACCACGGTTGCCTATTACACGCCTCTTCTCTTCTCTTCTCTTCTCTTCTCTTCTGGTGGCTTACAAACACTAAACTCTTATCTCTCTACACCTTCATTTAATTTTCTTGTTTTCGTGTAATAATTGTCCTTTAATTTTAACTCCTAATTTGATGCATATTCAAGTAGTTAGTTCTAAGATGGCATTGTAGAATAGAGGTGAAACAACAAAATTTATGAGTAGGAAGTAGAGTAACCCTTAGCCTCTGCTTTTTCTGTCATATGTATCCAACCCCATAAAATTCTAAGAGTAGATGAACTGATGAAGTTAATATAAGGTCAATAACCATATAATTGCTTCATTGAATACTTAAAATACTCCACAGGCTTTTCTAGGCTATAATTAAGATGATATATATGTGCAGGATTAATACCAGCCTCAGTAAATTGTATATTTGGTGGGCTGAAATGCTAAAGGCTAGAGATGACATATTGTTCTTTTATCATCTAATCTAAACCTGTAATTGTTGGAAACTTCTGCATTCTGTTTCTTATTGTCCACACCATTTATGTTGAGGAAATATATATTCCACCTTGTTTTTTTTTTTTTCTGGTGACCTCTACAACTAATATGACTATTTCCAACTAAATAATTTCTTCTTTCTCATGATATATACTTTGTGTGCATGATTGATGAACTTCTTTCACTGCTTTTCATCAGATTATAAGGTTTTCCTTGTTTTCTTGTGTCTTTTTTACAATTTCATCATCTGATCCGTCGAATTTAATTGAAGTTTTCTTGTGATCATTCATTCAGTGTTCTTTTCTCTTAGTAAAGAACTTCAAATTGTCTCTACGGCTACGAAAAGCCATGAATATTCTTCCAACTGACCTCTCATCCGCCCATATATCAAGCTGAGGTAAATGATGATTTGTCGACATGTGACACCTCCAAAGATCATAACATCAGGCCTCCTGCTGCCTGATATGTTCATCTGCTGCTGCAAGGAATCTTCCATCAGGAATGATTGATTGTAAATAACTATTAAATGAGTATTGAGGGGTATGTATTTTAATTTGGATTACATTTTTATATCCTGTGCCCCAATCTTTTTCAGAAATGAAGGCATGTGTTTGTACTGTTTATCTAATTTACATTTCTGAATTTGTAGAAAATTGTTTGTGTGACAAGGGAAAAGTGCAGCCATTTGAATCAAATTATGTAGTGTAGATAGGATGCAGTTTAATTTACAAATGTAATATGGATGTTTCTAAAGATGTTCTCCAGTGTCAAGGAAACTTGAATTTTCTCTATCAAGTCTCTTTTTTTTTTTCTAAATAAAATCAAGCTCGAACTTGATTAAAACTTCAAGGATTCTTAAATCAAGTTTGAACTTAAATAGGCATTGTTTGTGAAAACCCAATTATGAGATTTACGAGGGGCGGGTAAATTTTTATATATCTAAAATAGTGCTAAAAAGTTTGCTATTATACGAAGTACTTATTCTCCCCGTTTCAAAAAGTATTCTACATTTTTATTTTTATTCATCTTATAAAATATTTGACATCTATCTTTTTTTAAAAGCAGTAAAAAATATTAAATCAATAATACTATTTTTTAGACATGTTGCAACAATTTTATACTCTACATCCTTTTTATTCAATTACATAAAATATTTTTCCTTTTTCTTACTTTATTTATAAATAAAAAAATCATAAATTCCATGTAATAATTCCTATATTAATTTATAAATTTGTAAATTAATATTTTTAAAAATATTAATGATATTACAAACTTATCACTAACCTTTTACACTCAATTCAAGAATGGTGTATATTTCTTACTAAATTACCTTAAATATTATTTCTTTATTTAAAAATAAAAAACTAATTTTCTCCTCTGCTCACTAAAATACTAAGTGTGAAATTTTCAGGAACGAATAAAGTTATTATAATCATTATTATTATTATTTTCTTTAAACGCCATGTTTTACTTTTAAGACAAACTAGCTTTTGAACCCGTGCGATGCACGGGATAAAGGTAAAAACTACAAAATTTTGATTTAAAATTAGTTTATGCATATGGATTATATTAAGTAGTGATGTTGATAATTGTGATGTTGATAATTGTTTAATTATAATTGTAAATAAGGTGTCAATTTAATGTAATCTCATAATTATGATGAATGGATAAGATTCAATAATGTGATGAATGGATGAGATTAAAAATGGATTAGTAATCAAAATCAAAGGTGTAAATTAAAAATTGGTTCACTAAACCCTTAAACCCTAAAACCCTAAACCCTTAAACCCTAAAACCCTAAACCCATAAACCCAAAACCCTTAAACCCTAAAACCCAAAACCCATAAACCCTAAACCCTTAAACCCTAAAACCCTAAACCCTAAACCCTAAAACTTTAAACCCTAAAACTCTAAACTCATAAACCCTATGTATAATCTATAATATAAAAAAATATTATATTAAAAAGATTATATACTTAATTATTTTAATAACTTAAATTATATCATAAATAAAAAAAACTACTAAATTTTGATTTAAAATTAGTTTATGCATATGGATTATATTAAGTAGTGACGTTGATAATTGTGATGTTGATAATTGTTTAATTATAATTGTATATAAGGTGTCAAATTAATCTAATCTCATAATTGTGATGAATTGATAAGATTCAATAATGTGATGAATGGATGAGATTAAAAATGGATTAGTAATCAAAATCAAAGGTGTAAATTAAAAATTGGTTCACTAAACCCTAAACCCTAAAACCCTAAACCCTAAAACCCTAAACCCTAAACCCATAAACCCTAAACCCTTAAACCCTAAAACCCTAAACCCTAAACCCTAAAACCCTAAACTCATAAACCCTATGTATAATCTATAATATAAAAAAAATATTATATTAAAAAGATTATATACTTAATTATTTTAATAACTTAAATTATATATCATATTTTATTAAAAAGATTATATACTTAATTATTTTAATAACTTAAATTATATATCATAAATAAAAAAACTACTAAATTTTTATTTAAAATTAATTTATGCATATGGATTATATTAAGTAGTGACGTTGATAATTGTGATGTTGATAATTGTTTAATTATAATTGTAAATAAGATGTCAAATTAATCTAATCTCATAACCTTAAATCCTAAAACCCTAAAACCTTAAAACCCTAAACCCTAAAACCCTAAACACTAAACCCTTAAACCCTAAAACCCTAAACCCTAAACCCTAAAATCCTAAACTCATAAATCCTATGTATAACTACCCGTACTCGTTCTTTTTAAGGTTTTGGTAAATCAGATATTCGAAAATATCTGTCATGTGATCACCCTAATGTTTATTTAGTCAAATTCGTACCCACTTTGTTAAAAAAATTATGATACTCATACTCATACAAAACTCGTTTATCATTACCCGTTGATTATACATACTAATTTAAAATTATTAAGATGTTATGACGAATAATATTAATTCAAAATTATTATTAATGAAGAAAATAATTTAATAATGAATTAATTGTTATGTACTCGTATCCATTTAAATATAAACTACACATTTAAGTACCCATTTCATTAAAAATATATATTATGATTCTCACTGTCTCTAATCTGTTTATCATTACCCGTTGATTACACATACCCATTTAAAATTATTAAGATGTTAGGATCAATAATATTAATTCAAAATTATTAATAATGAAGAAAATCTAATCTCATAATTGTGATGAATTGATAAGATTCAATAATGTGATAAATGGATGAGATTAAAAATGGATTAGTAATCAAAATCAAAGGTGTAAATTAAAAAATTGGTTCACTAAACCCTAAACCCTAAAACCCTAAACCCTAAACCCATAAACCCTAAACCCTTAAACCCTAAAACCCTAAACCCTAAACCCTAAAACCCTAAACTCATAAACCCTATGTATAATCTATAATATAAAAAAACATTATATTAAAAAGATTATATACTTAATTATTTTAATAACTTAAATTATATATCATATTATATTAAAAAGATTATATACTTAATTATTTTAATAACCTAAATTATATATCATAAATAAAAAAACTACTAAATTTTTATTTAAAATTAGTTTATGCATATGGATTATATTAAGTAGTGACGTTGATAATTGTGATGTTGATAATTGTTTAATTATAATTGTAAATAAGGTGTCAAATTAATCTAATCTCATAACCTTAAATCCTAAAACCCTAAAACCTTAAAACCCTAAACCCTAAAACCCTAAACCCTAAACCCTTAAACCCTAAAACCCTAAACCCTAAACCCTATAACCCTAAACTCATAAATCCTATGTATAACTACCCGTACTCGTTTTTTTTAAGGTTTTGGTAAATCAGATATTTGAAAATATCTGTCATGTGATCACCCTAATGTTTATTTAGTCATATTCGTACCCACTTTGTTAAAAAAAATTATGATACTCATACTCATACAAAACTCGTTTATCATTACCCGTTGATTATACATACCAATTTAAAATTATTAAGATGTTAGGACGAATAATATTAATTCAAAATTATTATTAATGAAGAAAATAATTTAATAATGAATTAATTGTTACGTACTCGTATCCATTTAAATATAAACTACACATTTAAGTACTCGTTTCATTAAAAATATATATTATGATTCTCCCTGTCTCTAATCCGTTTATCATTACCCGTTGATTACACATACCCATTTAAAATTATTAAGATGTTAGGATCAATAATATTAATTCAAAATTATTAATAATGAAGAAAATAATTTAATCATGAATCCATTTAAATATAAATTACTCCATTTAAAATTATTAAGATGTTAGAACCAATAATATTAATTTAAAATTATTAATAATGAATAAAATAATTTAATAATAAATTAATTGTTAAAACTACATTATAAGTTATAATTATTAATTAATTAATTATATAACATAACATATTTGAAATACCTGTAGTCGTAATTATTAAATAATTTAATAATGAATTAATTGTTAAAACTATATTATGGATTTTGTTAAAATATAAAAATTAGTGAAATATGATATTATTATTTCAAAAATTAAATAAGGATTTTAAATAAGGTATCATTATTAATGTATCATTTTAAATAAGGTATCATTATTATGACAAAAAAATGAATGTTCAAGATCTAATCTTATAAGTGTGATGAATGGATGAGATTCAGTAATGTGATGAACGGATGAGATTAAAAAAGAATTAGTAATTAAAATAAAGGTGTAAATTAAAAATTGGTTCAATTTTGACTTTTTCACTTTGCTATTATATTAATAGAGATCTGAATTTCAAGATCTACTCCTCATTTCACATTTTGTCGGGGGAAAATCCCCCCTAGACATAGAGAAATTAATTAATGAACATAAAACTCGTCCTTGAATTTTCACTTACCATTTTTACTCCCTACCAACAACACCCCAACTTTATTGCACATGAAAATTCAGTTTATAAATTTCTTTCAACAGTTCACAGTAAAATCTCTGAAGCAGAAAAACACTTGTCTCTATCAACACTTAGTATCCTGCAAATTTTCTGGTACGTCTTGTCTATTCATTTCTTATAATCTATTTTATTGAGTTAATTAATTTTAGTTTTTTTTGCTGAAAATCAAACTGGGCTTGCTTTATTTTAATACCCTCTTAGCTTTGGAATGAGTTCTTCTCAAATTTCAGAATGCTCTCTTACAATTTCTTTAAGGTTCTTGTGTAGATCTGTTTTGAAAACAGGGGTTGTAGATTAATGCTAAAAGGGTCAGTACTTCTTCCATAGTTCTATTTCCATTAGTTCTTTCAGAATTTTTCGAAAGAATTTATTCTAACCACTTCTGTAATTAAAACTATTTTTATTGGTTTTCATTTGTGCTAAGAAATATATGAATTTGACATGAGTGTTAGCTTGTATTGGTATTATTGATTTCGATTGCAGTGTTATTGATGTTTCTGCATTTGATTCCTCAGTTTTTTGGATTAATTAAAATTCTTTTGTTTTCAAAGTTGGTTCATTACACTCAGATTCTAGATGTAGGAATTTTAATTTGAGTGGATTATATGTTTTTTTTTACCAAGATTGTGAATTTTAAGAGCTGACTAATGTCAATTTCCACAATTTTTTCCTATATAATTTTGTATTTGCACTATTTTTAGACATCAGTTATACATCAATCATTAGTTTTATGACAAGGGCTGTTGCCTGACTTCCCCAATGAAATTCATAAACATCTGTTCAGTAATCTTGTAAAGAAATCGATATCGGGTGGGGTGTTGAGTTTAATTCTCCATTAGTTGATTCCATAGCAGCTTAGAAACAAGAAATAGTCATTATTCAAGATTTTTTTTTTTTACCTGTGGTGAGTGTAAAAGATTTTAATTGCATATGTACTCATAAATGAGTATGATTTCTTCAGTGTGATGTTGACAAGTTTGGTTTTCGTCTCTTTTCTGATTTCTTTAATCTGTTGAGGGGTAACGTTTTACAGTAGAATCTACAGTCTTCTACCATGACATCTCAAGTATGAAATAGAAGAAATACATATGAGATGGATGGAGTATGATATTATCTTTTCATGTGTTAAGCTTCTCTGTTTGAAAATTTTACTTTTTGGATGTTATTTATCGTGAGCTCATCGAGAAAACAAGTTATACTTCGATTGAAAACTGCAACTTTGGTTGTACTAAATGCAGACTTTCATAGATCACAATGCCTTCTGTAGAAGTGTTATAGAACAATCAAGAATCTATATAATTTCAAGACGATCCGTTGAAGTACTTGCTTGTTTCTTCAGGCAGCAGCTTCATGAGGAGTTAGTCTTATGAGCATGGGCAAAATATCCTCCGATTGTCCATATCCTGGTTGCTTCTTCTGTGTAATGAAGGAAGGAAATCCTAACAAACGCAGAGCGAGCATATTAAAGTTCTTCCGAGAGCTTCCTTCACAGGATGATGATGGTCAAGTTCTTCCTATCAGTGGTCTCTGGAATACTGCAATGGCACATCCTAATGATCCTGAGTTCATTGATCTTGGAATATTCGAATGCATGGCAGAGCTCATCTGGAAAGGCCTAAAGAATCGCCGTTGGCTATCACATGACCAGAACATATATATACCTTACTATGCAGCGCATATAATCGGGTCTTACACTATGAATATGGAAGAATTTGCTGAAATGGCTGTCCATGCTGGGGTCATCCCGGTGCTGGTCGAGCTTCTAAGGGGAAGGCTGACTTGGGTTGAGCAGAGAGTGGCCGTAAGAGCGTTAGGTCACTTAGCTACGTATGCTAGCACCTTTTCTGCTCTAGCAAACCACGAAGAGATCTTGGAGCTCTCCATGCAGTTGGCAGTGAGTTCACTAGAAATCGTGTACACTCATTTTTACCAGTACGTTGATCGGAGGCTTAGTTATCATTGTGATCTTCTAACCCGTGGAATGGGTGGCGTTGAGATGGAGTCGAGGAAGGCTGAGGAATGGGCTAGTCAGCTGCAGTGCTGGTCTCTTCAACTCATCAATTGCTTCGCTTTTAAACCCGAATTTCTTCCTACAATATGCAAGCCAGAATTCTTAGTTAAGCTTCCTGGTATGTGGGGTGGACTAGTGAATGAGAATTCACCTGCTGGTATTGGATTGTTACGGACTATTTGTCACCATAAGCTCTGTAGGGGTCCGGTCGCAAGCTGTCCTGAAATTATCAAGGCACTTTGCAACATTGCACGATCATCAGACGACTGGCAATACATGGCGATTGACTGTCTTCTTTGGTTGCTCCAAGACCTCAGTACCTGCCATAAGGTAACTGCGCCCGTTTTTCGACTTTTCTTGATGAACTATGTTGTTATCATCTGTAATGTTATTGCAGGTTATTCATGCAGCACTGCAACACTAATTGACCTCGCGGAAATGACTACATTGGGGGAACATAAGAAGCTTGGGGAGTCGATTATCAACGTTATACAAGAATGTATTCAGTCACCCGGAACGGGCCTCAACTCGATCAGCACACGTGCAAAAGACCAGATTGAGGAGTTCCTCAGTTGTCAAGAAAGGTTAAAATGGGAAAAGAGTATGCCCAAAGAGGATCTCCACATCAAACAAGCAGCTGCCTTAGTAGTTAAACTCGAAGGGAACTCATTGTTTTCGTCGGGAGACATTTCAGGCGCCGCATTGAAGTATTCAGAAGCGTTGTCCTTGTGCCCGATGAGGTCCAAGAAAGAACGAATAGTTTTGTATAGCAATCGAGCTCAGTGCCACCTCTTACTGCAGCAACCCATGGCTGCTATAAGTGATGCCACTCGAGCTCTCTGTCTTCACAACCCGGTTAATCGCCATGCAAAAAGCCTGTGGAGACGAGCGCAGGCCTATGACATGCTCGGGTCAGCTAAGGAAAGCCTGTTAGACGCCATTCTGTACATAAACGAGTGCTCCCAGTCGACAGATGCAGATGTAAGCATGAGGCAGAACAGGGTTCCTGAGTATGCTGAGAGATTCGTCAAGAAACAGATGCATTCGGCTTGGCTATTTAGAGAGGCTGCTGTTAAGCATGGTGGCGTGCACTGTGAAGGCGCTTCCGGCCAGGAGAGCGACGATTCTGAATGGGAAACGGCGAGTGAAAGTGATATTGGCAACGACGAGAAAGACGAACGAAGAGATAGGCTCAAGAAAGTTTCAAAGAAAGGTACTTCACTCCAAGCACTTGTCAGAAAATTTTAACTATACCATCCAGAAATTTCAATTTGATTATATTTCAAAATTTCTAATACATGTATATTACTCCCTACACGACATCTAATATTGCATAGAATCATTTGCACTTTCCTTATTGTTTTTCTCACAACACCAAATGAAACAATACTTTATCCAACCATCTTAAATGTTACTTTAATTTTGTAGCTCCTTTTTTACACTCATAACTTAAACAACATTTCTTTTTACACTCATAATTTAAACAACATTTCTTAAACAAGTAGAACCATAAACGTAGAGGGTTGGGTGGGGTGGGGGTGGGGGGTTGGGGGGAGTACTTTGTTTTTGTGAATTATTATGGACTGAATCATGGTTTGATATGGTACAGAGATAAGGCAAGGCTACAATTTGCAGCTTACTGAGGATGAAGCATGATCTCTGGACAGTCTCAGGCTTACAGACACTCACACACACACTCTCTCTCATAATTAATTAATGTGGTAGTTTAATTAGTCCAGCAAGTTTGGTGCTGAATCTGCAGATAATGGTCTGTTTAGTTTTCATAATTTGTTATTTTTCATTTTTTCTGTATCTTGCATAAATTTTGGTGAATATATTTTGATATTTGATTAGGTTGGCTTTGATCAACGGATATTATTATTATTTTGAAAAAGGAATGAAGTATAGGTTAATGTGACCATGTATTTATTAAATAAGGAAGATGTGCCAAAAATAAAGAATAATACTAATAAATAAATCCAATGATATTTTTCCAAAAAAAAAAAAAAAAAAATTACTCCCCTATGCTCAGATGAGAGTATTTACAACGTGGAGCAGCAGTTTTCATTATAGTACTAATATTTAATGAAGGAATGAAAATATACTATATATTTAAAATTACTTTATCAATATGCATGAGACCAAACAAAAACCAAAGTTTTTTCTTTTTTAAATATATTTTTAATATTGAAACTAAAACTGTAAGTTTTTCATATAAATATGGACAACAGCCATTAATAAAAGAAACAACTTAAAGTAGAGAATCCAATGACCCAATATAATTAAGCCAAATAAGAGGTCTTTGTCAAAGGCTGCTTTAAAAATTAAAAAATAATAATAATAAAAACTTTAAAAATTGAAAAATACAAATAATAAAAACTTTAAATGACTAATTATCAGTGTTTTGTTTGTTTTTTTAAAAAAAAAATCTTAAAGTAATTTAATTAATTCTATAAAGTAATTTAATTATAATTTTTATGGAGTGATTTATCAACTAACAAAAAATTACTCCTCTCTTATATTGAAATCGCCTCCAATTATATTTATTAATAAATTCACTTTTTTTTTGTCACATGAATAAGAAATTATATGCAATTTAATAATTTTATATTACATTTTAATTTTAAAATTTTCATTTATTTCTAACTCACATGATTACTTTGTAAGTATATCCATGTACAATATATGTGAGTTACAATATACATGTACTATATAATGACTATAGTTCATAAATTAAAGCTAGCAATTCTAACTAAATGCAACTAATTATTCCAAATTTATTAAACACTAATAATTAGGTATTAAAGTTGAAAACTAATTGGATATACAGCACAACGGGAAGAATTATAATCAACTATTAAAAAAAAAGGAAGAAAGAAAGCCATCATGAGGATTAATAGAAGCTTCTGAATTTAGACAAATTACATATGAAAGCAACTAAAAAAAGAAAAAAACAGTAGGCTTAATTAGCTGTAATAATAAACCAAGTGAAAAGAACCCAAATTAAACAATAGTACTACTATAATTTAAGAAAAAAAAAAAAATTAGGGCTGCTGGCTGAAAATCCATTAAAGCAGCCGTTGCCAGGTTACCATGCACCTACTCATGCAACTTTATTTATTTTTTAATTCCAAATTTAATTTTAAATCATTTCCCCCCAAAAGGAACTATGTAGTCAAAAACTAGGTGTAAAACAACCTGGATTAGCTATATATTATACGTCTAATTTATAGCTTGTAGGGTTAATTAATTAATAAACAAAAATGAAACGTCATAGATTATTCCATTATAATACTAATTATATTTCTTTACAGGGGTTAATATTATTCGTCTTAATCAGGCTTATTTGTTTTTATTTTTTTAATCCAGATTTAGGATTATGTAATCCTTTTCCTATTCTAATTGGGGTTTAGTAAATTCATATTATCTCTTACACGCATTATATCATACTCAGACACACATATACATCACTCTCAACTCTTACGTATTGATTTAAAATAAAGTTTAAATAACCTACTTAAATTCCCAAAACAAACTTAGATTTAATAACACTTATTGGTTGGATTTAATAAATACACCTAATCCTAAATCTAACTTTTTTATTCTTAGTTACACCCAAAACAAACATCACATACCTCCATCCAACCATAATGTTTACATTTCTATTTTGAGCGCATCATCATAAAATTTACATTTCTTTTTATAGTAAACGAAACTCACACACAAAATAATTAATAATATATTTTTATAGGATCCACATACAACACTAATACAACTATTTATTATATATTAAAATATTATTATATTATATCTATCACTCTACTACTCATTTAATTAAAATATTACATTTCTTAATAGTAGAAAAAACAATCTTCACTATTTAAGATATAACAGAGAGATCGAATATATACTTTGATGTGATCAAAAGTGATAACTAAGATATTTTGGGGAGTAACACTCCATAAAATAAAGACCAATGTTTTTCGGTAGAAATGAACCACATTAAATTCCATTCCATTAGTATTATTATAATGGGATATCACTTGAATATCCAACAATAACGATCAATCTCTCCGAAAGGCCACAATCATGGAAAAATGTCTACTTATAAATACCACCGAATATGTATATTTCTTACACGTAATAATTAAAACTGCGTTTAAAAAAATAAAATAAAAAACTCTTTGCTTCATTCCGTTATTAATGCACGATTGAATTTACAGTGATCATGATTACTTATGACACGTAATAATTTTGATGAATATTTCAAAGATTAAAATATACTATCATAAAGTCTTTCACACTTTATTAATTTGTTTATTCCACAAAATCTTTCACACCCTAAAAACAGAAATATCACTTTATTTAATAACCTCAAAGTTACTTTACTTTCAAATTTACTACTCATTTTTCACACACATATAATTATTTTATATTTTTGTATTATCTAAAAATACTACAATATTCCCCTCCAAAGTGTTGATCAAAAAATGTAATTTTTCTTAAATAAGAACACTTAACGTGAACAATATTATGAGAGGGTGGGGGGAGTAATAAATACATGCATATTTTATTGAATTGCTTTTTTAGCTAGTATATTGTTTATGTTTCCATGCTCATATCTTGAATCTTATAATATTTTAATCTCTAGAACTACTTTTTCTATGCAACCAACTAATGAGGTTACACCACTAATTAAAACTTTAATCAAAACATGTCCTCTCTCTTTGTTATGTTGACTTATTAAATCACTTTGGACGTGACATTTTAAAAAAAGGAACAAGTTTTCCATTTTATAAATTTATATAATCACTGCATGCACCTTCACAAATCATATTATAAGAATAATTACATTACACATTTCCCATCATGAAATATTTATATATGGGTGTTATTATAATAGGTGATCAGTTTTCTTATAGTGATTATATATAGAGTATAAAACATAATTTAAAACATAAAATGTCTTATATTATTTTACTTAATTCAAAAATATTTTAAAATAAATTTTGTTTCAAATCTTACTTCAAATTCGTCCTAAAATAATTTTTTGATCAATACTTTGCAAAGGCATCAAAATGATCATTTTGATGTGAATTTAAAAATTATGTGATTATTTTGAAGAAATTTGAATCTATTTTGAATAAATTAAATTTGTGTGAGACGATTTTAATTAACTTTAAAATAATAAAACAAATTTATACAAGGATTTAGAGAAATAATTTTAATTAGATCTGCGAACCTCTTACATTTATACATGTGTAAAATTAGACCCTATAAGGTTCTCACAATCAATTTTCTTAATTAAAATTACAGAGTTTGTGAATGCTATATGTACTCTCCCTTTTCCAATTGACTACACATTCACTGTAGAAGAAATATATATTTATAATTAATTAATTTTATTAACCTTTTATGATAACATATTCTTTTAAGTAATAAATAGATAAATAATAAAATAAGTTACATGTGTTTGAGATGATTACGGCAAGTCCTTAAGCAACACAGATTTTTTTTAATTTATTTTTTCAACGGAGATTATAAAAAGTAACTTTTTAACAATTTTTAATGATTTTTTTTAGATAATTTAATCTTTCTAAGTGATAAAAAATATAAAATATGTTATAATATTTATTAGTTATTGATGATAATTTTCATTAATTGAGGTATATAATTGTGAGGTTATCAAGTGATTTTGCTATTTTTGGATTATCTATTTTAATATGTTGGAATGGGTGGGAACAAAAATTGTACGCATTACTTTGGATAAAAAGAAATTACTTCATCCATCCCATAAAATCTATCATACTTTTCTCATTTATTTGTCTCACAAAAAACTTCATACCCAAAAAATATAAATATCACTTTATTCAACAATCTCAAAATTAGTTATTTTAATTTCAAATATGTCCTTCATTTTTTCGTACTCATATATTTTTTATTGCCTAAAAATATTATAACACCATCTAAAGACAATATAATTGATAAAAATGAATAACTTTTCTTAAACAACATGAAATAATAAACAAGAAGCGTTCTCGTTAACGGGAGTAGTACTATTTTACGTGTGAAAGTAATGGAAATATAAGTAAAAAAAAAATGTGAATAATGAGATGGATGGAATTATACATTTGCTGGGAATATAGTAGTATATATATGTATATTTCTATCATAAAATTCCACGATTCGTAACAACTCAAATTAAATTAATTAATTATATCCCACAGAATCAGAGGCATCAAACTAAATCTTCAAGACAAGAAAATCAGTGTTAGAATAAAATGCAGATCGAAATTCAAACATAAAATATATACGTGCAAGTTGCAACTTGCACCCACCACCATGGTTAAATAAAAACCATAAGATCATATAAGTAAATTAATTAAAAATATTACCTACCAATACCAATTTCGTGTGTGTAATAATATATACACACTGTACACACGTATATATCACCTTCTGATCACCATTATGATGTTTCCTCGTTTACTCAAAGTGGTGGGTACCAGCCCAACTGCCCAAGGCATGCAATATTATTTCATAATTAATTCATATCACGAGTGCATACTCCCTGCGTCCCGCACCAAAGGGTGCATTTTGCTTTTTTGCACGTGGATTAAGGATAATTATTATTTAATGTGTGGTGGGTAGTTGTATTAGTGGGAGTATGGACCCCATGTTTTAATTGTATTAATAGGTGAGTATGAGACCCATGTGTATAAAAAAAGAAAGAGGACCCTTTGGATAGGACGATCAAAATGGAAAAAAGAGACCTTGGTGCGGGACGGAGGGAGTATAATTTAATTTGTAACAATGTGGACCACCACTATGAACGTGACAAAAAACACTAAGCCATCGTAATTCTTTAATCATCCATCATCATATCATATATATAAATTTGCACAACTAGTTCAACCTATATATACACTCACTTAGCTGCACCTCCAATTCAACACATAAAGAGATATCAAAAACATGTTTTCTATTACCAAGGTTTTAATCCTCTACTTCTTCGCCACTCTCCTTCTAGGAGCCTTAAACCCTGGATATGCCTTGGTTCGTCATTACAAGTTTGTGGTACGATCTCGCCTAAAACTTTTTATGAATCCCCATGCTAGCTCGTACACCCGAGTGGTTCATTTACTGTTTTCCTCCTTTGAATCAACTCTTTAAGTTTAAAGTTTAATATGCACTCTTAGCACTTTATTGTATAGAGATTTTTATATACTCATTATCTAAATAATCTCTTGTGTATCTGTATGTATTATGAGTTGAAAAGATAATTGCATCTATATGTGTTATGAGTTGAAAAGATAATTATAGCCTTGAACAGGGACGGAGCTACACTGGCGCCAGGGGCACTGGTCGCCCCTGAAAAAAATTTACCTACATATATACATATGGTTAAAAAAATTTTATCCCTAATATTTGTCTCAGTGGTGAAGATATTCTATTGCCAATGCTAGGTTGTGGGTTCTAATCCCACATAATGCGCTCCTCTTTTAATTTATTTGCTGTTCTTTTTTTTTTTTTTTAAATTCTACGTTAAAGTGAAAAGTTTACCGAAATTGAGGAAGTACTATAACGTTACTAATAATTTATTTGCTGCTCTTTTTTTTTTTTTTTTTTTTAATTCTATGTTAAAGTGAAAAGTTTACCGAAATTGAGGAAGTACTATAACGTTACTAATAAATTGGCCCCTAGACGGAATTCCTGGCTCCGCCTTGAATACATATATTATACATATATTAATCTTAATGGTATAATAAGACATAAACCACTTATATATGTGAGGATGATTAATTATGTGAACTCGTTGAAAGGAATATTCTGCTTGATTTTAATTTTTGTTTCTAGAATTTAATTTTAGGACTTTATTAATTTGCTCATTTTGTTTTAAAATAAATCTTATGTGTTCACCTCATTTTCAACACTATATCTCAATGCCATTAAATTAATTTCTTTAGACTTATTATTATTATTTTTTGCAGCTAGGAAATTCTTCACACAAAAGGTTATGCACGACGAAGAGCATGTTGACGATAAACGGGCAGTTTCCAGGTCCGACAATATATGCTAGAAGAGGAGATCTAGTCATTGTCGATGTTTTTAATCGAGCTGGTCACAATATAACCATCCACTGGTACTAATCATTCCTACATTAATTCACAATTAACTTTTTAATTGAATTAAAAAAAAAATAGTAATGATTGCATTCTAATTTCAGGCATGGTGTAAAAATGCCGAGATATCCATGGTCGGATGGACCCGAATACGTGACACAATGCCCGATTAGTCCGGGTACCAAGTTTACCCAACGGGTCATCCTGTCCGACGAGGAAGGAACGTTGTGGTGGCACGCTCATAGCGAATGGTCTCGAGCTTCCGTCTACGGGGCCCTTGTGATCTTACCACCTAAAAGAGAAGCTTATCCCTTTCCTAAACCTCATGTTGAAGTTCCTCCTATCTTGCTAGGTATATATAATTAAAATGTTACATTTTCTATACTTTGGTGTATTAGGTTGTTGGATGAGTGATACATAAAAAAACAAAAAAACTTAGGATGGATGTCCTCATCTTACATGCGTGTCACAAAATGTTGCATGAAAGTGATACAAAATCTTGATATAATAAAATTGGTAAATATAATATATATATTTTTTAATATAATGAATAATTTGCAGGAGAATGGTGGAATAGTGATGTGCAAGAAGTGATGGAGGAATTTCTTGCTAGTGGTGGCGACCCTAATGTTTCTGATGCTTTTCTCGTTAATGGCCAACCTGGTGATTTGTATCCTTGCTCCAAACAAGGTTCATTTACCTATTTTATTCTTTTTCCTTTTTTAAAAAATTCTTTATTAGTACCTTTTAATGCTCCACTATATACTCCCTCCGTCCCGGAGAAGTTAGCACATTTTTTTTGTACGAAAATTAAAGAGTATAATAATTTAATGTAAAGTGAAGTGAGGTGAGAGAAATAATTTTTAATGTGTAGTGGGTGGTTATATTAGAGGTGGTATCTCCATGAGAATAAATTAATTGTTTTGATATGGATCTCATATATTAAAAAGGAAATATGTCAACTTTAGTAGGACAAGCCAAAAAAGAAAGTGTGTAACTTCTATGGGATGGAGGAAGTATAAAAACTTGAAAGAATTACATAATTAATTTAGCAACTTGTACACAAAAAGAATAGGGTTTTTTTTTTAAAAAATATTTTTATTTTATCAATTTTTGTAATTTAACTTCAATCATTATATTATTATTATAATCCTTGTAAAAATAATGTAATACTACTAATCAATTACTTAAGGATCAAAATTGCTAAAATTTGAAAATTAGTCTTCCAAAATAGAAAGTTTCCATTTTCTTTCTACTCAAACTCAAACGTGACCTCATATTCCACGCTAATTCATATTTTCTAAATTAATTAAGAAACCTTTAAAACTCAAATTTTCAAATTGCATTCTCATTTAAAGTCACATAATTAATAATATCTATACTATATACCAGATTTGCATTTTTTCCAACGATATTTCATCAGACATATACTACGTGCATAAATAATTAACCACGTTTTTTTTTTTTTTTCAATTTATAGTACTTTATTAATTTTGTAATAATCGGAGTAACAATCTGGTGCATGCAGACACATACAAGCTTACAGTGGAATTCGGGAAAACGTATCTGATCCGTCTGATCAACGCCGTGATGAACAACATCATGTTCTTCCGAATCGCCAACCACCGCATCACCGTCGTCGGCACCGACGGCGCCTACACGAAGCCACTAAACACCGACTACATCACCATCTCCCCTGGGCAAACCATCGACTTCCTTCTAGAAGCTTCCCAGCCACCATCCCACTACTACATCGCTTCTAGGGTCTACGCCAGCGGCGGCAATTTCGATAACACCACCACCACCGCCATTCTCCAATACGCCGGAAAATTCACCCCTCCGCCGTCCCCATCCCTCCCCTCCCTTCCCCCATTCAACGACACCACCTCCTCCGTCAATTTCACCACCCAGCTCAGAAGCCTAGCTAACAGAAAATACCCAATTGAAGTTCCGTTAAACATAACGGACACTCTGTTCTTCACCCTTTCGATCAATCTCCGTCCCTGCGCTAACGACTCGTGCGACGGTCCGTTCTTCGAGAGGCTTCTGGCGAGCGTGAACAACGTGACGATGCAGCTGCCGAAGACGGACATTCTTCAGGCGTATTACCGGCGGATTCACGGCGTCTACCAGTCAGATTTTCCGGATAATCCGCCGTTACGGTTTAATTACACGCAGCAGTTCATTCCGAGAGATCTATGGCGGCCGGAGAACGGAACGGCCGTTAATGTTCTGGAGTATGACGCGACGGTGGAGCTGGTGTTTCAGGGGACGAGTATGGTTTCTGGAATCGATCACCCGATGCACTTACACGGGTACAGTTTCTACGTGGTCGGGTCGGGTTTAGGGAACTTCGACAAGGATAAGGATCCGAAGAGGTACAATCTGGTTGACCCGCCGTTGATGGAAACCATCGCCGTGCCGATCAATGGATGGACGGCGATAAGGTTTAGGGCCAATAATCCAGGTCAGTATTGTTTTTATTAATAGATCAAATATTGGATTAGTGTTTAAAATGGAATTAAATAATACATAATCTTATAATTAATCTAATCCTACAATGTAAGAATATTAGAGTTAATATTTCCATATACAAGGCTAATTCCAATTTTTGGGAGTTTAAAACATAAATGATTACTTATCTTTTTATTTTAGAAAATGTCCCAAAATATTTAAGACATTTATTTTCGTTTCAAATCTTACCGTTTTGCTTCGATTTTGTTCCAAAACAATATTCTTTTACTAATTTTATCCCAAACTTTATAAAAGCACCGATTCAGTCAATCACATGGAATTAGAAAAATTAAATATTTTTAAATAAAAAAATTATTTTGCAGAGAATTTAAAAGCTACATACTATTTCATAAGAATTGGAGTAAGTTTTTTTTGGACTATTTTAAAAAAAATAAATTTATGTGGAATGATTTTGATTTTAAACTCCAATTTCCATATCTATTTCATTTATCGAGTTGAATTGAATGTAGGTGCAGTGGTGTTCAATTTTATTTGATATATTAAATCCAAAACTCTAAACAATAAAACTCAAGCTTCAATACTTTGTTTGAGTTGTTTAATAAATTATCGATTTAAACTTAAATGAGTTTTATTGATCGTAACATGAGCTAAATTGATATTTTTATTTATTTATCAAGCTTGAGTCGAGTTTTAAATTAATTCAATAAACACAATAGTATATTCAAATTTATTTGATATCATTATCGAATCTAGCTCCTACATACAAAGTTTACCGCACAACTTAAATTGATTAAAAGTAATTTGATTTGATTTATTTTTTAACTCCGCTTTAATTAGTCTAATATAATTAGGTTTGTCCACTTTAATTAGTCTTATAGGTAGGTTATAGTCCACTCAAATTAAACTAAAAAAAAGAAAAATTTCACTTTATATGAATAATTAAATTAATATTGAATAATTGCAGGTGTATGGTTCTTACATTGCCATTTCGAGCGCCACGTCAGCTGGGGAATGGGAATGGTGTTTATCGTTAAGGACGGCAAACGCCCTGACCAGAAGATGCTACCACCACCTCCCGATATGCCACGTTGTTAATTTATTTATTTTTATTAATTCTTATAATAATAGGAGTAATAATTAATTAGTTATACTCTTCATTTGGGACGACCCGAGAACACACCAGTCACGCCCATAGAATATATCCCAATAATTAATTACCAGTAATTAATGTATACGTGGCATACATAATTGAGTTTAAGTTGAAGTAGTTTTTTTTTTTTTTAAATAAAGATTTGTAATTGTGTAATCTTCAAAGATCCCAAGTTAAAATGATTAATGAAAGGCTGTCATTTGTTACACTTTTGAATTTTAATTTCTTCTCGATTGCTGGAGTTGTACCAAACAGCGTGTGACTTTATTTGGTCTACTTAATTAATTAGATTTGGTCGTGAGATGTTTCCTATAAGGTTTAATTAATACTCCATATAGAACTAAGTTATGATAATTAGTCTTATTATAATCAATTAATTACAATAAATTGACTTAGTACTGACGCATATTTGGACCAATGGATTTTACTCATTTCTTAATATCATGGTGAAGTGTCAGTCTGATAATGCCCTAAATAGAATATATACCGGCGGCTTTTTTATTTATTTATTTATTTATTAATTTATATGTGTGTGCGTGATTATGTTAATCAATGGATTAAATTTTATATATAGGTGAGAGAATCTCTATTCTCTATAAGAATAAAATTACTTTCACATTACAAGTTAATTAAAGTACTAGTTTCATAACTTTGACGTTTCTTTAATAGCAAATTATCCTTTGCACTTGTTGCATCAGCATCATATATCCCTTTTAAAAACTTATACACTTATAAATAATATATATATATATTAATTAATTAATAAAAATATATAGACTTTGTTAACAAATTTTCAATTAATTTTATTAATAAAAAACTCAATATAAAAATATTATACAATTATTTTGAAATATATATATAATTGAATAATAATTTATATGCATATGAATACACGTGTACATCCAAATACACGGCATATCAAACTCTTCTTTAATTATTCTATGAGTATCATGAGGAGTATATAATTATATTGAATCAATTTTACATATACGCATTGAATTAAATAATATAAATATAAGATGAAAATATAAATAATTAATTAATAGTACTAAATTATAAGAGAAAAAGTTAATTTTTAAATATAAAAATATAAGGAGACTTTGACGAAGGTTTGTGAGATGTGTTAAAGTATGTATATTATATAAATAAAGTATGTTTAATGGTTCTTAAAGTATACTCCCTCTGTTCCATGCAAATGGGTGTTTTTGTTTTTTGCACGTGGATTAAGGAGTATTACTATTTAATATGTAGTGAGTAGTTGTATTAATGGGTATGTGTGCCCCATATTTTAATTGTATTAGTGGATGTGTGTGGGTCCAATTTGTATAAAAAAATAAAGGGGACTAGTTGGACGCCCAAAATGGAAAAAATGAACTCTTTGAAGGAGATAGAGGGAGTATATATTTTTTAATGTATGATGGATGATGAATTAAAGTATGATTTTAGAGTGTTATAATATGATTCATTATTGACATAGTTTAACTACAAATAAACATATTTTATCTATATAATAAACACTCTTTAGTAATGTATCAACCCATCTCACAATAAATTTCCTATATAAAAAGTACATGATAAAGACAAATTATTCCTTATAATGAATTCACACTCGAATTTTATTCGTTTGAGTGATTAGTTATAATTACTCCTATTTTTTAAATATTAAATTATTGTTTATTAAAACAATAAGCTACTTACTCATATATTCAAAATCCACATTTTTTATTAATATGAATAGAGTTGATATTCTAAGCATCAATCTCTCCTTTCTTCAATCGTTGATGGTGGTGGTTGCACACGTGTATTTATATATCTATAAATTTTTATTTAAAAATGTATATATATATTCTAATAATTGTATAATTTTTCTACATTCAGTTTTTCATTAAAAAAAACTAACAAAAAATTCGCTAGCAAAATGTATACATTTTTATTTATGAAGTATATTTTTATTCATAATTATATGTTTCTGAAACTGGTGTACAGAATAATTAGATAGATAATACTCTGTTTTTATTAAAATGAGCTAAAAAGATTATGATAAAATAAAACTATAACAATTAACACCACAAAAAAAAAGTATTTTTTAGCAACGGAATTCAATCCGTTGGTAATTCAATGGATTAGCAACAAAAATGACATTTTTGTTTTAGCAACGGAATGCCAACGGATTTATTCTATATTTTAGCAATGAAATTCAATTCGTTGGTAATTTCCAACGGATTAGTAAGGGAATCATTATATAAATTACCAATAGAATTATTAGCAATGGATTACCAACGGAATTATTTACAAACGGAATTGATTTTTCATTGCTAAAAATTTACCAACCACCACTTTAGCAACGGAATTTTACCAACGGATTCCCCGTTGCTAATCCGTTGATAAATCAATTTAACAATGAAATTAAGACTTTTACCAACGGAATATTCTTTTGTTAAAAAATAGTTTTTTTGTAGTGTAATATAGTAATCTTAAAAAATATTAAATCTTAAAAATAAAATAATATATAAATCAGAAAATAATAATATTATAATACATAAATTTTGAATGTGGAAATTATGTTGTGTATCCGAGTGTCCACATTCAAAATTTATACACTTATATATATAAACTTATAAACTTTATTAATGAATTTTTTGTAAATTTTTTAAAATAAAAAACTAAATATAAAAAAATTATACATTATTAAAAACACATATACATTATTTAACAAAAACTAATACACATAAATATACGAGTGTACCCGAATCATATCGACTTATTATAATACAACAACGTTGCTGCACCATCATTTGTGATACATGTAATAAATTATGAATATTGATATAATTTTGTTAATCTTCGTTTTTAAATAAATAAAAAAATACAAAAATATTAATTGTAACTTGTTTTACAATGCCCTACGTTTAGAGCGGTTAAATAAAACGAGCTACTCGAAAGCTCGACTCGTGACTACTCAAGCTCGAGTTTGAGCTCTCCTTATGCCCGTTTCCTTAACGAGCTCGGCTCGACTCGACAATACTCGATTATTTTAATCATAATTATAATTAATAATTATTATATAATAAATATTAAATAAAATAAAAAATATAAGAAATATTTATTAAAATTGACTTGATAAGGCTCGATAAACTCGACTCGATTTGCTTAACGAGCTAAATCGAGCTCGAACTCGACTAGGCTCGAAAACTACTCGAGCCGAGCTCGTTTTTAAGCTCGTTTCCTGAACGAGCCGAGCTCGAGCATGCACTACTCGAACTCGCTCGACTCGGATAACAACTCTTCTCACGGTAGTAGCGGGCCAGTCGGCCACTTTTGGCTTAAAATTTTTAATTAATTAATTATTATTATTATTATTATTATTTTCAGATGTTTTATTCGTTTACTCCACTCGATTTAAGACGAAAAAAGACCTTATCCGTAGGACTTTATATTACTAGACAACTAAAAAATAAAAATAATCATTAATATTAAGAAGCGGTTCGGTTTAAATTTCGAATCAATAATGAGAATTATTAAATATAAGTGTAATAGTAATGAAATGGAGTTGATAAAAAGAAGCAGAATAGTTATTGGAAATTCAATGCATACCACATGCTTAAAAAAAATTAAAAAAAAAAAAATCAATGCATACGATTTAACCACATATGCTCTAATTATCTTACTATTTATTTATTTATTTTTGTACGTGTATTATTTACTTATATTCTTTTTTGGACATTTGGGGGTAGTTGGCACGGATTGCGTTAGTGAAAAAGAAAGATGAAAGTCCTTACTCCTTAGGGCTGCTATTAGACTTTTCCAACAATATTGTCAACATCATAATTATTACGTAGTATTATTGTGTATAACAATACTCCCCACCCAATAATACATTCACCCTTTTCATTTTAATTCGTTCCAATAATACTTTCACCCCCTAAAAATAGAAATAATACATAATATCAATAATCTTACAATGCTACAATATTATAAAAATGTCATCTTCTTTTTACACACAATCTAGTCAAATTCAACTATATCATACACTTTATTCTACTCAATTATCCAAAATTCTCATTCTCTTTCTTATCTCACACTACTAAAAAATTAATTTTCTTAAACTCCGTGTTAGAAAATATGCGAATGTATTCATGTGACGGAGGGAGTATTATTCTCTCTCTTTTTAATTTTAATAATTAAACAGATTATTATGATTTTTCTTTTCTTTTCTTTTTCGGGTGGGGCCGGGAGTACGACATGAGTGAGGAGTCATAATTAGTTACACTTTCATACACTAATATTATCCAAATTATTACAACTTCATTGTCAAATTATGATTTATAAATGAAATTTTGTCAAAGTTACAAATTATCAGAAGAAGAAAAGAGCATATTAGACAAAATTAAGAAACTATAACTTTGTTATTAATTAAGTCAACTCATATAGGGCAAATCTTAATTATAATTAGGGATTTAGTGCAAAATGGATATACGTATATATCAACATTACGAAATTAATTCTAATAATTAAATTCAACTCTTGCTAAACGTACAAGATTACTATTGCATGCAATAATTAAAAATAAATACGTTAATGACTTATTACGTGGTAAACTTTGTTATACTGTATATATTAATATAATCATATTATTAAAAATACTGACTAGTAGAACAATTAATTAATTCATTAAATATTCCTAAATCTAGAATATGGGACATTTTAACAACTTAAATAATTCATACATCATTGTCAAAAAGGGGACAATTTTTAAAGAAAAAAGTTGATAAAAACGAAGAAACGTAAAAACATTAAATTCAAAGTATGAGAAAATTCAAACTAATAGCGACGTTGAAAATCAAAACATGCAGCCTAGCTAATTCCAAAACAGGCAAAATAACTCGTTTTCATCATTAATTTTTTTCAGTCCCATTTCTGTATAAATAGTTGCAACATTTGCAGAAATCAAACATAGCAGATTAGATTTCTGAAAAAATTAAAAAAACCTAGAATATAGTTTCATTAATAGTTGAGCATGAACTTTTACGTAGTGTATTTGTCGTTATTTGCTCTACTGTGTGGATTCCTACCTAGCCATTCATTGGTTCATCGACAAAGATTTGTGGTAAGTGTTCATATTTATCTTCATTAGTAATTTCTATTATAATCTTTCTATCCATTTAAAGAAACCCACGCCAGTAGTTTGGATCTTTTCTAGTTTAACGTGATCACTTCATTTAAAAGTTTAAGTTCTTAGCAATGTCTATGGATAGTATATATCATCAATATATATTTCCATATTATGTTCTGGTATGCACAATCTTGATCCAACATATGTATCATGTATGAATTAATGCATTTTATTGAAGTATAAAATCATGCACTGAGTTCAACTTCTAATGTTTATTGCTTTGTATACAAAAAAAAGTACTAGTCCGTACCACAATGTATTTCCCAATTTAAAAGAGATATATATATTTTTAAAAAAGGATTATTTTAGGTAATTAATGAAAAAGGAGTACAAAGTTATTTCTGACTGACTTCTTGAAAGGAAAGTGAAAAATAATTTTTGGGATTTGATCAAAAAGAAAACTTTGACATAATAACCGGATGGAGGGAGAAAATTTATGTTTATCTAATTAATCAATTAATATTAAAAATATTTGACAAAGAAAGCCATTTTTTATTGACAAAACATCCATTTCTTTTAAAGCAATTGACTTGGTCAATTTGCTCGCCTCACAAAAGTTAATTAATCAATTTTAAAATGATTATCTATTCTTAATTAATTAATTAAAATATTAATTTCATTATGCAGTTGAGAGATGCTCCACACTCAAGATTGTGCAACAACAAGACCATATTGACCATAAATGGGCAATTTCCAGGTCCCACATTATTTGTGAGGCAAGGTGACACACTTATTGTTGATGTTATCAATAGAGCAAGGGAAAATGTCACAATTCACTGGTATACATATATTTTAATTCTCTACCTATTTAATTTGTTTCAAAAAATAAATTTATAAATTGAATGAAGGACTAATTAAGATCATATGCAGGCATGGGGTGAAGCAACCAAGATACCCGTGGTCCGATGGGCCGGAGATGATAACGCAGTGCCCGATTCGACCCGGAACGAATTTTAGCCAAAGAATAGTATTATCGGATGAAATCGGGACCCTGTGGTGGCACGCCCACAGCGACTGGTCTCGAGCTACCGTGTATGGTGCTCTCATTGTCTACCCTAAGAAGGGTGACAACTACCCTTTTGCTACACCAACAGCAGAAATTCCAATTTTATTAGGTATGTAGCGACAAAATTAAATAATATTTCATCTCGTATTTCATTGCATTGATTATACATAAGAAGTTAATGAAATATTGATATTATAGGGGAATGGTGGATAAGAGACATTCAAGAAATGGTGGATGAATTTCTTGGGAATGGTGGTGGCCCACAAGATTCAGATGCAGTCCTAATTAATGGTCAACCTGGTGATCTCTTTGGCTATCCATGCTCATCAGGTAACTATTTAATTGCAATTAAAACATAATCTTATTGTTAATCTATTAATAATTAGATTCTAGCTAGGTTATTTTATTCAAGAAATTGGATCTTGTCTTGCTAATGTGAAACATAGTTTCATCTTAGTCAAATTTTATTTCATTGTTTCTAGTCCACATTAATACAATTAAAGTTGAATATATTCACATTTACAAATAATGTAGTAATTCGGATCTCACCAGAAAATCAAATAATTACGAATGTTAGGTAAAGTTTGAAACACAATTTTCAATATATGATTCTGCTAAGAAATTTCCTCGGAATTTATTCTCTAAAAGCGTGCTAAGAAGTAATGGACAAATATATAAATGTGCACTATTTGTCTGAATTTTGTATATCATAACTTGTCATCATCTCCTATATCAAATTGTTGGAACAGGCTAAACTTAAAAAGTATAAAAAAAAATATAAATCCTTAAAAGTATGAGATGATGCATGCATAATGCGACACATGAAATTTAGTGAACAAAGTCTATTGTGAGACAGTGTTTATATGAGACGGGTTGTGAGACATATAAAAGTAAGATTATTATAAAAATAAAAATCATTATTAGTAGTTTAAGTATGTTTTTCCTTAAGTATAATGGATTATGCATTAATGTATATTTCTATAATGTTATATAGTTTACTTTAAGCATACTTTAACTATCAATAAATATATTTTACGATGTGATAATTATATTTTAACAATAAACCGATGTATCTAACATATACTCATGTAACAAGAGACACTTGCACTATAATATTTACTTAATTTTAATTCGTTACTACTCCTATTTCATCTTACATGAGAATTTATGTTAATTTAAAAACAGACATATTCAAAGTAAGAGTGGCTCAAGGGAGGACATATCTACTACGAATGATCAACAATGCAATGAACAACATCATGTTCTTCAAGATCGCCAACCACAACTTCACCGTCGTCGGCTCCGACGGTGCCTACACAAAGCCCTTCACGACCGACTACATCGCCATTTCTCCGGGACAAACCATCGACGTCCTTCTGCAAGCTAACCAACCACCAAGCCACTACTACATGGCTTCTAGGGTTCACAACACCGCCGGAGGTGCACACAATGGAACCGCCTCAGCAATAGTAGAGTACACCGGCAACTACTCCGCCCCTTCCTCGCCTCTCGCGCCAACTCTTCCGGCCATAGGCGACTTCCGCGCAGCCATCAACTTCACGGAACGCCTCAGGAGTTTAGCCACCAAAGATCATCCAATAGACGTCCCACAAACGGCTGACAAAATATTCTTCTTCACTTTATCCGTCAATGCTTTCCAATGCCCTCCAGATGCCCCGTGCAATGGACCAGGCGCGGGGCGTCTTAGGGCGAGCATAAACAACATAACGTTCGTCCAACCGAGAATCGACATTCTTCAGGCTTATTACAACCGGATCAGGGGGGTTTACGGAGTGGAGTTTCCGAGAAACCCACCCAACCCATTTAACTATAGTTCCGATATCCAACTTTTGTGGACACCCCAAAATGGAACAGAGGTGAGATTGATTGAATACAATACGACAGTAGAGCTTGTGTTCCAAGGAACCAACCTACTAGGTGGGGCCTATCATCCCATGCACTTGCATGGATACAGCTTCTACGTGATCGGACAGGGTGATGGAATCTTTGACAGGGAAAGGGACCCGCCCAACTACAACCTCGTCGACCCGCCCTTGTCGAACACCATCTCGGTTCGACAGAACGGGTGGACCGCCATTAGGTTTAAGGCCAACAATCCTGGTGAGTATACATTTTTCTTAAGTTTAAAATCAAAATATCTCGTACAAATTCACTTTATTCAATATAGTAGTTGGCTCCTAACTTTTAAATTATCACCAAAATGATTATTTTTATGGCTAAAAAATGTTCAATTTTCTAATTCCATGGAATGGGACTCAATCAATGCTTTTACAAAATTATGAGACAAACTTGGTAGGAAATATTATTTTTGGATGAAATTGAAGCAAAACGAAAAGATATGTGATAAAAATAAATGTCCTAACTATTTTTTGGATTTTTTCGAATAAAAAGATATGGGACAGTTATGTTTAAACTCTATTTTTCTTAGTTGAATATATGCATCATGAATTTTTTTTAAATTTTAATTTAAGAATAAAAAAGAAAGTAATATAATTTTATTTAATTTATAGGGGTTTGGCTTTTGCATTGCCATTTGGAAAGACATGTTAGTTGGGGAATGGAGATGGCATTCATTGTTGAAGATGGAAAGAGGGCAAATGAGAAGATGTTGCCACCACCTCCAGACCAGCCTAAATGCTGATTTATGACCTGGAAATTCATCAAATTAAACCACTTTTTAATTATATTTATAACATCAAATTAATTATTTGCTACTTCAATATTAATTATAGTTGTAATATTTTATTTTTTTTCTTCAATTTTTTTTCGTGCTTATTTAGTTGTTAGGGGGACGACCTGAAAACACAACCAGGAAATAAGGATGATCCAATCAATTCATGAGTTGTATCCAAATAATCAACTCATTTTGTTATTAATAAATATTAATCATGATATTTTTTTTTTATTATTTATTCGTGTTTGGAAAATTTACATAATTTGTAATTTACTGTATTGAAAATGAAACTGTTTAAGTATTGTTTCATAATTTACTGCAATATTTATGGAACTGTTGAACATATAAAAAAAATTTAAGAAATTTTGAAGTAGCATTGTAAAACAACTCTAATATTGTCAAATAAATTAAGCAGCCAGGTCAATATCACTGGAAATTAATTGATTTATATAAA
The DNA here is from genome assembly GCA_023678885.1 of Pogostemon cablin. Lineage (NCBI taxonomy): Eukaryota > Viridiplantae > Streptophyta > Magnoliopsida > Lamiales > Lamiaceae > Pogostemon > Pogostemon cablin. Next base: position 4,137,365 of record CM042987.1, read on the forward strand.
ATTTTAGACTTTTCAATTTTTATGAGCGCAGCCAGGTCAATGTCACAGGATATTAATTGATGTATACCCCATCCGTTTTTCAATGTCTTTTGCTTTTTGATACGTGAATTAAAAGTATTATTATTTAATATGTAGTGAGTAATTGTATTAGTGAGAATGTGAATTCTATATTTTAATTGTATTAATTGATGTGTGTAGATTCCATATGGGTAAAAAAGAAAAAGAGACTTTTTGGGTGGGACGCCCAAAATGAAAAAAATATCTTCTTTGAAGGGATGGAGGGATCATAAAATTTTAGATTTTTCATTTTTTATGAGCTTTTATACGCCTCCGTCCCACTTATTTTTATCAGTTTTTCAACGTATTTTTAATCATTTTATTAATAGTAAAAAATACACTACATATTTTATCTATTTTTCACTTTATTCATCAATTTTAATAATTTTATTTATTTTTTCTCTCTCTTTTTTTTAATACTACTTTTTCTCTTAAAATTATCCATTTATCTCTATTTTTTATATTATATTATATATTCAAAAATATAAGAATATTTTTTAATTTACCCTTCTTAATTTTTGTGAACGTACAAACTATCAGAGTCGGGAAGGAGTAATATGGGAAATATAGCTGGCTGGGATTGCGTTTGTCAAAAAGAAACATGATTGTCCTTAGGGCTGCTAATGGACTTTTCCAACATAAATTGTCCTTTTTTTTTTAACGTACGTATGATTGAATATGACAGTACAGTATTCTCTCTTTTTATTTTTTATAATTAAACAGATTATTATGATTAATTTTTTTCTTTTTTGGGTGGGGTCGGGAGTACGACATGTGTGAGGAAGCCATTCGCTGATCTTTATTATCCAAACAGTTTCATAGTGAGATTATGATTTATAATTAATTTAAATAAATGAAATTTTATCAAAGTAAAAAATAATCAGAAGAAAAAAAAAATAAGATGGCATATATATTATACAAAATTAAGAAACTATATCTTTGTTATTAAGTCAACTCATATGGGGCAAATCTTAATTATTATTAGCAATTTCGTGGTATATGGACATACGTAATTAGCAACTTTATAAAATTAATTCTAATTAAATTCAACTCTTTCTAAACAAGAATACTACCGAATGCAATAATTAAAAATAAATATTTTAATGACTTATTACATGGTATTTAAACTTTTTTATACTATATATATTATCATCAATTTTTAAAAAATACTCACGAGTAGAACAATTAATTAATTCATTAATTAAATATTTTAACAACTCATTTAAATAATTCATCCATCATTGTAAAAAGGGACAATTTTTTCAAGATAAAAAGTTGGTAAAGTTACGAAGAAACGTAAAAGCATTAAATTCAAAGTATGAGAAAATTCAATCTAATTGCGACGTTGAAAAATCAAAACCCTGCAGACTAATTCCAAAACCGGCAAAATCACTCGTATTCATCATTTTTTTCCAGTCGCATTTCTGTATAAATACTTGCAACATTTGCAGATAATCAAACATACCAGATTAATTTTCAGGAAAAAAAAATCAAGAAAAAAACAAAAAAAAAATTCCTAGTATATAGTTTCATTAGTAGTTGAGCATGAAGTTTTACATACTGTATTTGTCGTTATTTGTTCTATTGTATGGATTCCTACCTAGCCATGCAATGGTTCATCGACAAAGATTTGTGGTAAGTATTCATATTTATTTTCATTAATAATTTCTGTAATTATAATCTTTCCATCCATGGTTAATCATGATTATTTAATGTTTTAAACATACACTAAAAAACGCTTTAAACAAAACTGAAAAAGGATCTACTAGTTTCCATATAAAGAAAGCATGTAATTATGAAAATTGGTTCACGATATAAATATGTGCACCTTCTAATCCTATCATATATATATATATATATATATTGTAATGGTTTAAATTAACACAAATACTTGTATAAACTGGATTTACCATGTAAACCATGTGCTCCCCTCCCAATCCTATATACCCTATGTAATGCTAAGGTGTTTAAATTAAAGAGGACCATATGGTTTATGATATAAGCCCGATTTACAAGAGATTAATTTATTAATTAAATTATTATAACTATGTATTGTTAATTATGATTTAAATTAAAGGGGATCATATGGTTTACATCGTAAACCCGATTTATAAGAGACTGATTTAAAATTATTTGGATGTATGAAAAAAAATGAGTGTATTGTGATGTACGTGAAAGATAGACATTATTAAATTTATTTTTTTACCATTTTTTTAAAAAAGGAAAAATGTGAAATATTTTGTGGGAGAATAAAAACGAAAGTTTGAAATAATTTATGCAGAGGGAGTATATATATCAACTCCTATACGGTGTTTTATCTAGAATATCAGAGAAAATTTTATGTTAATCTAATCAAAATTCAAAGGTAAAAATCTTTTTTTAAGAAATGATAACTTTTATAATAAAATAAAATAATGATATTATAAACTATTTTATATATAATTTGTAGTATAAATAAAAAGTGATAATAAATTTTTTTAAGAAATTAACATCTTTAATATAAAAAATTATAACTAACTATAAAAGTATAAATGATCTCACTGTGCACCGTATTCAAAATATTTGACAAAGAAAGCCATTATTTATTGACATAACATCCAATCTTTCTTTTTTTTATAAAGCAATTGACTTAGTCAATTTGCTAGACTCACAAAAATAATTTAATCAATTTTAAAAAAATGTTTATCGATTCTTAATTAATTAATTAAAATATTAATTTCATTATGCATGTATGCAGTTGAGAGACAGTCCACACTCAAGATTGTGCAACAACAAGACCATATTGACCATAAATGGGCAATTTCCAGGTCCCACATTATTTGTGAGGCAAGGTGACACACTTATTGTTGATGTTATCAATAGAGCAAGGGAAAATGTCACAATTCACTGGTATACATTGAGCTTAATTCTCTACCTATTTAATTTGCTTCAATAAATAAATAAATAAATAATTTTATATTATGTCTTAATATAGAATTGAATGAAGAACTAATTAAAATCATATGTAGGCATGGGGTGAAGCAACCAAGATACCCGTGGTCCGACGGACCGGAGATGATAACCCAGTGCCCGATTCGACCCGGAACGAATTTTAGCCAAAGAATAGTATTGTCAGATGAAATCGGGACCCTGTGGTGGCACGCCCACAGCGACTGGTCTCGAGCTACTGTATATGGTGCTCTCGTCGTCTACCCTAAGAAAGGCGACAACTATCCCTTCCCTAATCCCGCTGCAGAAATTCCGATCCTATTAGGTCTGTAGTTACATAAAAATAATATTTCATCTCGTATTTCATTTAAATTCCGTGCAAAGTAAATGAAATATTGATATTACAGGGGAATGGTGGATAAGAGATATTCAAGAAATTGTGGATGAATTTCTTGGGAATGGGGGTGGCCCACAACCGTCAGATGCAGTCCTCATTAATGGTCAACCTGGTGATCTCGATGCGCGCTATCCATGCTCATCATCAGGTAATTATTTAATTGCAATTAAAACATAATCTTATTGTTAATCTTATTACATTTCATGATCTTACATGAGAATTAAATATGTCAACGTATAAAAACAGATATATTCAAAGTAAGAGTGGCTCAAGGGAAGACATATCTACTAAGAATGATCAACAATGCAATGAACAACATTATGTTCTTCAAGATCGCCAACCACAACTTCACCGTTGTCGGCTCCGACGGGGCCTACACGAAGCCCTTCACAACCGACTACATCTCCATTTCTCCGGGACAAACCATCGACGCCCTTCTAGAAGCTAACCAACCACCAAGCCACTACTACATGGCTTCTAGGGTTCACAACACCGCCGGAGATGCACAGGAAGGCACCGCATCCGCAATAGTGGAGTACACCGGCAACTACTCCGCCCCCTCCTCGCCTCTCCGCCCAACTCTTCCGGCCGTAGACGACTTCCGCGCATCCATCAACTTCACGGAACGCCTCAGAAGCTTAGCCACCAAAGATCATCCAATAGACGTCCCTCAAACTGCAGACAAGCTATTCTTCTTCACTCTATCCGTCAATACATTCCCATGCACTCTAGACGCCCCGTGTAATGGATCAATCGCGGGGCGTCTTAGGGCAAGCATCAACAACATAACATTCGTCCAACCGAGGATCGACATCCTTCAGGCCTATTACAACAGGGTCAGGGGGGTTTACGGAGTGGAGTTTCCGAAAAACCCACCAAACCCGTTTAACTATAGTTCGGATATCCAGCTGTTATATACCCCCCAAAATGGAACAGAGGTGAGATTGGTCGAATACAACACCACAGTGGAGCTTGTGTTCCAAGGAACCAACTTACTAGCTGGGGCTTATCATCCCATGCACTTGCATGGATACAGCTTCTACGTCATCGGACAGGGTGATGGTATTTTCGACAGGGAAAGGGACCCGCCAAACTACAACCTCGTCGACCCGCCCCTATCGAACACCATCGCTGTTCGACAGAACGGGTGGACCGCCATTAGGTTTAAGGCCAATAATCCAGGTGAGTTTATATTTTTCTTGAGTTAAAATCAAAATCTATCTCATGCTAAGGGTAAATATAAAAAAATATTAAAATTAGTCCTGTAAGTATGACGTTTTCCAATTTTAGTCATTTTTCTTTTGCAATTCTCAATTTTGATCATTTTTTGTCCACTTTTAGTCCTTTTGGTCCAATTTTGTTCCTTTTTCCAAAATTTGGTCATTTTTTGGTCCACTTTTGGTCCTAAATGTATACACTTTCGGGCCATTTTTTGATTTTTTTAACATAAAGGACTAAATTTGGACTAAAAGGACTAAATGTGGACAAAAATGACCAAAATTGAGAATTGCAAAAGAAAAATGACTAAAGTTAGAAAACATCATACTTAAAGGACCAATTTTGATATTTACTCCTCATACTAATATACTTTATTCAAAATAGCATTAAAAAATTTAATTTCTCCAAAATAGTCTCTTAAATTCTATCAAAATGGTCATTTTTACTTAAAAATATTCAATTTTTCTATTTTCATGAAATTTGACTAAATTAGTACGTTTACAAAATTATGATACATAATTAATAAAAAAAATATTGTTTGATATGGAAATCCAAACAAAATAAGGATGAAAATGAATGTTTAAATTATTTTGGGACCTTTTCAGATAAAGTAAAAATATATCGTCTGTTCATTTTCCTTAGTCGAATATATGCATCATAAGAAAATTTTTGTTTTTTATTTTTTTTAAGTTTAAGAATATATAAAAAAAAACTAATATAATTTTGTTTAATTTATAGGGGTTTGGCTTTTGCATTGCCATTTGGAAAGACATATTAGTTGGGGAATGGAGATGGCATTCATTGTTGAAGATGGAAAGAGAGCAGATGAGAAGATGTTGCCACCACCTCCAGACATGCCTAAATGCTAATTATATTTATATAAGTCAAATTAATTATTTGTTATATTAATTACAGTTGTAATATTTTATTTTTTTCTATTGTTTTCGTATTACAGTTAAGGGGACGACCTGAAAACATAACCAGAAAATAAGGAATAATGATCCAATCAATTGAGTTGTATCCCAATATTCAACTCATTTTCTTATTAATAAATATTAATCGTGATAATTTTTTTAATTATTTATTCGTGTTTGTGCAATTTATATAATTTGTAATTTACTGTATTGAAAATGAAAGTATTAATTATTGTTTTATAATTTCCTGCATTTATGGAACTCTTGAACATATAAAAATATTAAAAATCTTTTAAGTAGCATTGTAAAACAACTCTAATATTTTCAAATAAATTAAGCCGCCAGGTCAGTATCACAGGAAATTAATTGATGTATATAAAGTTTTGGAATTTTCAGTTTTTATCATGAGCTAGCTTAATTTTCAGTTTTTATAGCTTTTTTATAATATGGAACGTCTTTCTCTTTTCTTTTATTTTCTACCCCAATTGTTACACGTAACCATGAAAATCATGAGGCCCCAAATTATTTAAATATATACTAAGTATAATTATATTTTAATAAAAAATAATAAGTTAGATATTTAAAAAAATGGATATTAAAGAAAAGTTCATATACTAACTATTCATCTGACTCTTTTTAATTTTCATAATTTTCATTTTAGGCCATTAAAAAAAGTTTTCAGCTTCTTAAAAAGCAAAAAAGTCAAAATAATTTTTTTATAACGTAATTTCTCCATATATCCCAATACAAGAGGTGCGTTTCCTTTTTGCACATAAATTAAGGGATATAATATTTAATGAGTAGTTAAGAGTAATTGAGGCGAGAGAAATAATATTTTAATGTATAGTGGGTAGATGTATTTGTATGGTGTGTGAGTCCCACGGAGATATATTAATTGTTTTGTGTGGGTCCCATTTACTAAAAAGGGAAATGCACCTCTTTTGTTGGGGTGGACGAAAATAATAAAATGCACTCCTTGTTGTAGGACGGAGGGAGTACATAATACCCATAAAAGTTACTCCCTCCGTCCCAAAGAGAACTTTCGGGTTACTGTAGATACGAAGTTTAAGAAAAAAATTGCATTTTGCTTACTTTTAGGGTAATTTAATATTTTTAGGTAATAAATAAATTATAAAGTAAGTTATGTGAGTTGTAAATGGGTGACAATTTTGAAATTAAAGTGTCTTGTGGGTTATTGAATTTTTGTATTTGTTTATTTGGGAGTGTGAACTTATTTATAGAACGAACAAAAATAGAAAGTGTGAATTTGTTTATGGGATGGAGGGAGTATCGTTTTTAATTTGCATATTAAAAGGTAAGGAGTGAAAATTATAGTGAGTCGATCGGAGAGAGTATAGCATTCATCATGAATAATTCTGAAATTTAATTCAATGTTCTTTCAATGACCAGCCAACGATCATTTCATACTTTTTAGAATGTTAATACAATGATGTTCAATTGACTTTTCATTTTCTCAGTTCAATCTTTAAATAGATATATAATTTTATGTATAGAAAAAAAAATGTTAGAACAAATTAATTATAATAATATTATGAATGAATTAGTTTCTCTAAGAAATTGTTTTAAATTATTAAAATATTATATTGAGTATTGCAAAAAATTTATTTTCTATGTTTCTTCCTGGCCAGCTTATAAAATGTGAGGAAACACTGTGTATATAGAATAAGTAATATAATTAATATATGTATCTATTGTCAAAAATAATTAATTTAAATTATTAAAAATTATTTACATCCAATAATTTAAATTTCTATCATCTATACATGAGTGAATATTTTTGGACCATTATGCCATTACACCCATTTTTTCTAATAATTTAATTATTCAGTGTCGATGTGTTGGAGTCTCTACACATGATACCGTTACACCATTGTCATAACATTATATGTCAGTCAAGGTGTTGGATCCCCAACGTATAGGATTTACACCAAATCAAATATTCGGTTCTACGAAAACAATATCAATATCCTATATGGAGTATGTCAAGATTCTGTCATCTTGACCGACATCGAATCTGATATCCGATGGTGTCAGACATAATATTAATATTCTATATCAGGTACATTTCTGGCGCTATTACTGACGTTGAATAATAAAAAAACAAAGGGATATTTTGTAAAAAAAAAAAAGATTATCTAAGTATAAATAATGTAAAGTTAAGTATTACAATTATCTTTAACTTTAAATTTTAACTATTCTCTTAACTATTCTTAATATAATTGTGCGGATACATTGTAAACCTGTTTTTAAATGATATATTAATATAAATAAAATATTTATTTTTTATTAATAGAATGTGTATATGAATTCATGCATGCATTATTTATATTATCACAAGAACACACAAATTGCACACATTCATGAATCTTAGATTTGTACAACTTCAAATTGCACACATTCATGAATCTTAGATTTGTACAACTTCATTCGTGTCGAACAATCCACAATTAATTCCACCCGCATGCATGAAAAGGTACCTTTTTATACCTAAATAAACGAAATTACGTGTGGTAAATAAATACTCGTATAATAGAATTTAAAAAAAAAAAATAATAATAAAATTATAAGGAGGCTAGTTGAATAATTTTTGAGTATGAGTATGCTAACCACCAACAAAATTAACTTTGTTCAATAAAAAAAGTTGTGTAATTGTACGTATCATACCTATTTAAAAATTGGAATCAAATTCATGCATGATTAATCAACTAATTTATGACAGAAACGTTACCAATTACACTTGTATTAATTTCTAGTGGAAATGTTCACCCTTTTCCAAGAGTGCTAAAAGTATATATAATATAAGAAGACAAAGACGATGTGACAATAAATAAATAAATAAATAAATAAATGAAGGTATAAACAAATCGAAGATAGTGTAAAATTTTCCCTTCCATCTCAAATTTATTTTACCTTTTTTTTTTCATTTCTATTCATCTCAAAAAAAAATTCTATCTTCTTAAAATTATAAAAAGATTGAAATAAATAACATCCCCTATATATTTTATTTAAAAAAATATTACTCCTTACCTACTTTATTATTTATTATTATTAAAAAAAATCTTCCAATATTTTCTAGACAAAGATTTGCGTGAGACCATCTCACATAAACTGGCGAAAAGTGATAATTTTTATAATGAAAAATGACAATGAATTAATAAAAAATGATAATGAATTAATGAAAAATGATAATGCATGAACAAATTATAGTATAAATGAAAAGTAATAACTTTTATTGTGTGGGAGTGATATATCAAAAGTGAAAAATCTACCCTATTTTCTAAATCAAGTTGAGAGAATATATAAATAGATTTGGGATAGAAATAAGGGAGTAATTAGGTAAGAGTGAAACATCCTTATCTCATGTCACCTGTCCGCCACTTATTAGTTTCAGAGATTAGTTTGAAAAAGACACGTGGATTTACTTTGTTAAGGCTGCTCAAACTTCTTATTCCAATAATAATAGTCAAACTCATTACTTTATGCAATTATTTTTTATTTACTTAACACTAATTTCCTTTTAATGTGGTAAATAAATAGTAGTAGTATGGAGTATTTTATCACACAAAGAAACAGGAAAAAAAAAGTTTATATTTTACAGGAAAAAGTTCACATTTTCTTTACACTAATTATTTTGGGACGGAAAGAGAGAATAAAAAGTGAAAATTCACGGTATTAATTACCAGAGTTTATAATTTGAGTGTCTTTATAATTTGAAAATCATTTAACGTGAAATGGAGAATATTTAAAATATATATATAATTATATTTGCAATCTCAAGACTCTCTTTTTATTTTATTTTATTTATTGTATTTCAAATGTTTATTTATTTATTACTTTTTGTTGTTACATGTTTTTCTTTCTAACTTATTTTATTATAGATATAAAGTAATCAATTTTTTTTTGTGTAAATCTTAAGAAAAGAGTGTTGGAATTAATTAAATATTTAACAGAATTAATTTTAAAGAATTGTTCGGGTTTACCAAATTTAGAGAGTTAAAATCGTCATGTAAAATTTATTACTTCTTAAAAAAAGTTGTTGGATAAATTTTTTGTTATCTATTAAATTATAGATAATTTCTCATTTGAAGAGTTTTTAGCATCTCCAAGAAGTAATGTAAATGACAAAATATTCATATTTTGGATAATTTTCAATAAAAGTAAGTTCTAGCCACTACAAAAAATCGTCAGATTTTCGTCGGTATTCTGTTTACCGACGAATATTGATTCGCTAAAATCATGGTCGGTAATTCATTACCGATGAAAAATAAAATCCGTCGGTAATTACCGACGGATTATGACCGTCGGTGAATAGAATTTTCCGTCGGTAAACATGCAAATCAAATTCGTCGGATGCTGTAAATTAGCGACGGATTTACCGACGAAAATATCCATCGCAAATTGCCGACGAAAATTTTCGTCGCAAGTTAAAAAATCAAAATTTTAGTTTAATGACTGTAATCCGTCTGGGAATTCTGTCGGTAATTACCGACAGAAATAATCCGTCACAAATTTAGTGACGGAATATTCCGTCGGTAATAGTAGTTCTTCAAATTACATATTTCAATTACCGATGAAAATTTCTGTCGCAAATTTATGTATATATTTTAATTTTATATTTTAAAATTAATATTAATACCTATTAAATAATATAAAATTCTAATTAATTAAATCTTCAAAATGCAACCCAATATAAGATTTAAATTCAACAATCTCCACAATTTGAAATAGATTATCCAAATTTGACACAAAATATCAAATTCTACTCAATCCTTGACACAAAACATCTAAATACGATAAACATGATCATAAGTCTCCCAAATCAGCATCAACCTCGTAATCAACATCAATATCGTCATCAGCATCAGCATCAATATCATTATGAGTGATACCAGATGTAGATCCACCACCATAAGGAGAAGCCATTGTACTTCCACCTCGCACAATTTTCATAAGTTGTTGCACTTGGGCTTGAAGCACTTGAATTTCTGCTTGCATCTCAGTACGCACCTCCAAGATCTTTTCATCTAACTGTCTCTTGAACTCTGATTTTGAACAGACACCTTGAGTAACACTGAATTGGCTGCTTGAACTTCCTTCTCCCAAATTTCCAATGCCGAAGATGCGACCTTTTTTTGGTGCAACAGTTTGAAGGAAGATATCTCCCATATTAATTTCAGGAGCATCAGGCATTTGACTCAGTTCATCTTTCTTTTGTTGGATTGCATTCTGTGAATTTACATGGTTAATAATGAATTATTAATAAAATATTATAGATTTATCATTTTACTAATAATCATAAATACTTTAAAAACACAAAATATTATACTTACAGCCACATTTTCAGCTACTGCATAGACGTACTTTCCATTTTTATCCGGAGGGTAGAAGTTTAAAAAGATGTCATACTCATTGGCTTCTTTTTTATGCTTTTTGGCCTTATTAACAAAGAAAACAAATTAAACATATTTTGTAAACCAACATAATCTACAAAAAATTCATCAATTACCAAAAATCAAAGAGTATACATGAATCAGATAAGACCCAATCATACTGAATCGTTATATAGTTTCGAACCTATATATTATTTTTTAATTCAAACTTTCTAAAGAATTACAATTAAACCTTAACTTTTTCATGTCTCCATTTACTAAAATGTATAAAAAAATATAAACTTAATGCAAATAATTTTAGCCTAAACATTAAAAAGATTAATTAACACAATAGATATTCATAAAAGATAAGTGAATAAGAGATAGAAACTCACAAACTTTTCAACAAATTCACCAGCTCCTATTGAACCTCCTTTATGGCAAAAAATACCAGTACCCACTCCTGCCGGCTCGCTTCGATGATTTTTTTTATTTTGTTCAGCCTTTGCTATCTCTTTTGGATCTTGCCAATGAGAAATAAAGCTAGCCCAAGTCTCATCACTTATATATTCTGGTTTTTCCTTCTTATCTTTCTATATTTTCTTCCAGTCGTAGAAAATATCACTATAACGACGAGCACATAGAAAGTTCCATTTGTTCAGAACTAGTACACTGATGTCATTGCTCCACACGCATCTTTTATACATAAATTAAATAAAAGATTAAGATTATATCAAAATAGAACTCTAAACTTTTTAATGCATACCTTAAACTCCTCAAAATATATATGTTTGGTCTCCGCAGATATCTTCCTCCAACGAGTTGCTCCTTTTTCAACCCGACCTAAAATTATCTCTCTAAACATGTGGGATAGTTTATGACCAGGTTGTAAACTACAAATTAAGCAAATCATGGTTACACAACATAATTTATAATTATACACACTATAAGAATTATAAGGAATGAAGACACACTATAAGAATTATAAGGAAAGAATTACCTTCCGTCAGTGATCCATACTTCTTGCTTTTCAGTCGTAGTTTGAGAATTCTCTACAGCAGATGATGTTGATTGTGCTGGTGCAGATGGTACAGTAGGTGGAGCTGAGGTTGATGGTGCAGATGGTATGGGAGGTGGAGCTGAGGTTGATGGTTCAGAAGGTATAGGTATTGCAGCTGAAGTTGATGGAGAAGCTGAAGTTGATGGTGCAGCTGAAGTTGATGGTGCAGCCGAAGATGCACTAAGTCCACCCAGTCTACCCTGACCACATCCACCAATACGTCCATCAGTACATGTATTAGCACGTCCACCTGTCATCTGCAACCCAAAAAAATTGTAAAATGTCCAATTTTTAAGCTATAAAATATATTAAATATTATAAAGTTACAAATAAGAAGAAGAAGAAGAAGAAGAAACTTACAAAAGCCTTTATTCATATCATATATAGTTTGTGAAATACTCCCTCCGTCCCATACTTATGTTCACACTTTCTATTTTCGTCCGTCCCACACTTATCTTCACCACCCAAAAAAGAAAACTTCATATTAACCAACAACCTCAAAAGTTATCTTAATTTCAAAAATATCACTCCCACCTAACACACATAAATTACTTTATAATTTATTTATTACCTAAAAATACCACAATACCCCTAAAAAGTCAATAAAGTTGGTCAAAAAATAACTTTTCTTAAACACCGTATCTACAGTGTCGGCGAACTTAACTATGGGATGGAGGGAGTACATCTAAAAAATTGGATGGAGAGTTATTTTCTGAATTTGAATCATTTAAATTTTCAAAACTATTTTCAGATTGCAATTCTTCATCGATATCATCTTCCTCATTAATGATTTCCATGAATGCACCACTTTCATCGTTTAAACCTAACGGACCATCATTTGATTGCACATTGTTGGGCTCATCTATGAAATCCTCTTGAAATGGAGGAGGAATAGAATCTTCAGAACTTTTAGACATTTTTGCAATGTGCAACTTTGACTTTACTTTACAAACTGGCCACCAATCACTCTTTGTTTTCTTCTCAGTTGGATATGTACAATAATACACTTGGACAGCTTGAATTGCCAATACAAATGGCTCATATTGACTGAACCTCCTTTTGTGGTTAATCTCGACAAATTTATATTCCGGATGAATTCTTGTTCCCAAATGTGATGGGTCAAACCACTCGCACTTGAACAACACAATCTTTTTAACAGGTAAACCAGGGTAATCTAATTCAACTACCTCATCCAATATCCCATAATAGTCACTCTCATCTGTAAGGTAATTTGTTCCTTTTATGCAAACCCCACTATTTGATGTTGATTTAGAAGCTCCATATCGAACAGTGTAGAATTTATAGCCATTCACATAATATCCATGATATATGTGAACTTTGCGAGATGGGCCATTTGAGAGATCTCTAATCATTTTACTATGAACGATTGGATTTTTGAGCACCTAATAATATAAGTCGTTGTAAGGAGATTTATAAATTATGTTTTGCAAGAATCTTACAACATGCATAACATATAAATTAAGGGAATTTACTCTTACATGAGATTTGAACCAAGTTGCAAATTCACCTCCTATCCTTGAATCAATCTCGCCAACTGACATGATTGGTTGACTAGACTTCAACTCTGTCGTATAAACACTTAAAAAATAATAGGTGCGGTCATTAACAATGAAATATATTAAGAGTTGAGTATAATAGTAATGTTATTTCTTGTATCAACATGTGATAAAACTTACTCTATATAAGGTTCGACTTCTTCACAATTCAGTAAGACGTAGGAGTGTGCTGCTCGAAACTCCGTATCATCCAGATATTTTTTCTTTGCCTTTCCAAATGCATGCCCGAGCAATTGAAATATAGAAAGACATTTACTGTTTCCCACAACAAAATCTCCACAACCATCACCATTTCGAGGAATCTTATTGTGTCTTGTCATCACATGATCCTCAAAATAATAAGAACAGAATGATGATGCTTCCTCCACTAAATAAGCATTGCAAATCGAACCTTCAACTTTTGCTTTATTTCTTACATAATTCTTTAACTTGCGAAGGTATCTCTCAAAAGGGTACATCAATCTGTACTGAACTGGACCGGCTATCTTTGCCTCATAAGCCAAATGAACTGGTAGATGCTCCATTGAATAAAAAAAACTCGGTGGAAAGATACGTTCAAGATTACATAATATCAATGGAATGTCCTTATGCAAACGTTCCATGTCTTCTTCCTTGATGGTTGTAGAAGTTAAGTCTTTGAAGAACAAGTTTAATTCAGTGATAGCTTTCCAAACATGCTGTGGGAGTAAATCCTGAAACGCCATTGGGAGCAATCGCTGCATGAATATATGCCAATCATGGCTTTTCATACCAAACATTCTCAATTTTTTCTTGTCCACACATCTACGCATGTTTGAGACATAACCATCAGGAAATCTCAGCTCTTTGATCCACTCAAACAAAACTTCCTTTTGTTTTTTGTTAAGAGCATAACATGCTTTTGGAAATTTTCCTGTCTCTTCATTCTTCTTTATTTTAATCTTTAATTTACCGACGGATTAATTCCGTCGGTAATTTAAAGACTAAAATTAATTTTCTTTTAATAAAAATTTTATATATGTACCGACGGAATTAATCCGTCGATAAATTAAAGAATAAATTAATTTTTAAAAAAATAAAATTTAATATATTTACCGATGGAATAATATGTCGGTAAATTAAAGACAAATTATTTTTAAAAAAAAATAAATTCACCGACGGACACATCCATCGATAAATTAAAACTAAAATTTAAATAAAAATTTATATATTTACCGACGGAATAAATCCGTCAGTAAACTTCCGGGATTTATTCCCTCCAAAATACCGACGGAAACGAACTCCGTCAGTAATCCGTCGCAAAAATTATCGAAAATTTTTATTAATGATTTTTAAAAATAAATCTCATTAAATCAATAAACCGTCGGTATTTCATCGGTAAACCGTCGGTAATTACCGACGAATATTTTCCGTCTGTAAATCCATCGGTATTCTGGCAGTTTCTTGTAGTGAGAATATTCATTTTGTCATTCTTAATAATAATTAATACTCTCTATTTTAACATTAAAATTTACATAATAATTTTCACTCTCTAAATTTAAAGAGCTAAATCCACTCTTCAAACTTTATTGATGGTATTTACTTCTTTGTTTGTTTTTACTTAGGAGAAATAGTTTTTAATAAATTGAAAGTGAAAATATGTAATAAATGAATATTGAAAATGAAAATATAAATAGTTTATTGGAACATAATAAAAATATAAATCTTTAAAATTAAAGTGCTCTTAATTTAATGAAAATTACTCTTCAAATTTTAAAGAATTTTTTTGGAGATGTTCTAAAAGTCATGAAAAAAACAAAACAAAAAAAATTGAAATAAATCAGAAAAAGTTGCCTAATTTAAGTCCCCTTCTATGAATTAAACTTTACCGTTATAGTATTTACGTAGTTTATATATATATATATATATATATATATATATATATATATATATATATTACTCTAAAGTATTTTTTTTTTGGTAAAGATGATATAAGATGATATTTTTAATATTAAAATATAATTTGAGGTTATATAATTGATTTGTTATTTTTATTTTTTGGATGGTACCAATTATCATAGAACAGATGTAAAGAAAAAAAATGGTGAATACTATTAAGTAGGACTGTAGGAGTACTAGTTGATATTTATACGATTCTAGTGCAATATCGTAATATTACGTGTGAATATTAACACGATTATAGTGCAATAAAAGCACGATTAAAATATTACGTGTGACGATTAACACTATTCTAGTTCTAGTTCAATAAAAGCACGATTAGAATATTACGTGTAAATTTTAACACTATTCTAGTGCAATAAAAGCACAATTAGAATATTTTGTGTGCAATCATGACACGTAGAAATTTTTATTTAGTATTATTTATGTTTTACCTCTAGAAGTTAATGCTAGTATTTATTTTTAAAATTTAGTTTGATTTTAGAATATAATAATTGTATTTTACCTTTTTATTTATAAAATATTTTATTTTTGTTTGATCTATACGTTCAATTTATAAAACATTTTGATTTATATATATAAAAGGTATATTGTCTATTTTATTCCTAAATTTAGAATTTTCTCATATAAAAATGATATAAATTTGTATAATATAATTATATTTTAAACTCGTAACTAAATAAATAACACCGTATCATGATTGTTAAAAACAATAAATACTCGTTTACTTTTGACAAACTCAAAGGTTGACTAATCAAAGAAATTTTACTCAAATTGGAGTCGTTTAAGACAATATTAGTATCATGAGTATCCTTACAAGTATAATGGCTATATAATACATCCTCAAGTAAGGCAACTTGTATTAAGAGATATACTTCCTCCGTTTTTTTCGGATGACACATTTTTTATTATAAATGGTGTCACAAAAGTTTGCATCTATCTAAAAAACAAAAAAGTTAAATATAATCACCATTTTCTATACATTTTATTTACAAAAAAATCACACATATTTAACACATCTAACACACTTTATCATTTATTTATTATAAAAAATATTTTTATATCTCTAAAAATTATAATTTTTCTTAATCTCCGTGTCGGGATGGAGACGCAAACTTAAATAGGACGGAAGGAGTATAATATTTTAAGTAATAGATAGTAAGAAAATTTGAGTTGTACTTTTTGCCTTTTTTTTCTTCCTTTAATTTCAGACAAACACTTGTGTGAGACCATTTTATATGAAAATTCTCATGAAATGGATAAGTATAGTTAACATTTTAATATAAAATGATACTCGAATTAATGGATTATGATAGTGGTGCAGTGAATTATTTTATAAATAATTCGTCGTATAAAATAAAAAGTCAATTTTAACAAAAAGTGATAATTATTTAAAAAATGTAAAATTGGTCATACATGATAGGGTCTCACGTAAGTATTGCTCTAACTTTAATTTAAATTATTGACAAATCGTGTAATATTATATATATATATATATTTATTATTTTTTTTTTTTTTATTTTTTTTACCCATGTACTAAAATTAGAGATGTATGTTTTAATGTGGGACATGGACACACTAAAATGACAAACGAGTATGTTCGATTAATTCGTCATGATTTTTTTATAATTTACGCATGTAATTATTATTTCTTAAATCATTATCAAAATGGACAAAATTTTCAAGGAGGTTAAATAATAGGACACGCTAAGACGCTTCAATTCAAAGTATTTGAAACTTCAAACCAATTAAAACATCAAACTAAAGAACCCGATTCTTAATTAAACTCCAAAACATGCACATTAAACCCTCATGATTTATTTTATAATTAATTTTACTAACTTATTTTCATGAAAAAAGCAACCCTGAATTTTCTTGGCTTCACACAAGATCTCTATAAATACATTCAAGGATATTTTCACAAAACATTTCATCTTCAAAATTAATTCCAAAGTGCAGAAAAACCAAAACCATATATATTTAGTTTTTAATTAGTGGCAAATTATATACTTATAATCCATCTCGTGATTATGAAGCTGGTTATCTTTTATGTCACGTTATTAATTCTTTTATCTTGCGAAATGCTACGTGGCCATGCAATAGTCCATCGACACAAATTTGTGGTAACTACGCACCATGTCTTATTTCTATTTATAGTAGTATCAATTGCTAGCTACTTTAACATATTGAATTTTTTTTAAAAAAAAATATGAAATGTGGTACTTATTTTACTGAAAAGGGGTAAAATCTATACACAAGATAGCTTTATTTCAAAACCATCTATATAATCAAGCTCCTCTAGCAATCAACAATTTTTATTTTTTTTTAATAATTTTTAACAACGAAAAGTGCATATAATAAAACATGAGACTAATTAAAGTCATCATCATTACAACTCATTATACGAAATAATGTAGTAGTTGTCTAAGATTTTTTTTTATTATTTAAATGCTCCAATTTTAGTTATTGCATGACAAATTCAGTACTAATTAATTAATGAGAATATAGAATATACTCTCTCCATCTCCTTTCAGATTGCACTTCTCTTTGGCAAAATTCAATGAAGAGATGCAAACTTAACGGAGGGAAGGGAGTATATAGTTTTAATTATTTCAATTCAAAGTTTATGTATAATTTTATCAAACTTTTTTTTTTTGAAATTTTATTTAGGTAATTTATGGCTCCATTTCATAACTACAATCAATAACTATATGTTAATTTAACTACACTTTTGATTATTTTAACTATAGCTGCGTTGTTAAATTAATATATTTGAGAATGTATGCAGTTGAAAGATAGTCCATACACAAGATTATGCAGCAAGAAGAGCATATTGACAGTAAATGGGCAATTTCCAGGGCCAACATTATTTGTAAGGCAAGGTGACACACTTGTAGTTGATGTTATCAACACAGCAAGGGAAAACGTTACCATTCATTGGTATATAATTTTCATCTCTCTATTTTTCCAAATTATTACATCTCTATTATTTTTGTCACATACTCTAATTTTCTCATGTGTAGGCATGGAGTGAAGCAACCAAGGTATCCTTGGTCGGACGGACCCGAGTACATAACCCAATGCCCCGTCCGACCCGGGACAAAATTTAGCCAATGGATTGTGTTGTCCGATGAGATCGGGACGTTGTGGTGGCACGCTCATAGCGACTGGTCACGAGCTACTGTACACGGAGCTCTCATCGTTTATCCTAAGGAGGGTGACCACTACCCCTTCCCTAAACCTAATGCGGAAATTCCAATCATACTGGGTATGTACTCTGCTAGAATGATGGTGTTTCATCTCGTATTTCATTATGTGTATATATGTATAAAGAAAATAGTGATGTTTTTAATAAAGGGGAATGGTGGAAGAGTGATATTCAGGCAGTATTGGATGACTTTATTCAAAGTGGAGGTGATCCAGCTGCTTCTGATGCTGTGCTCATAAATGGTCAACCTGGTGATCTATTTCCTTGCTCAAAATCAGGTACCAACGTTTACGTTTGTTTTTTTTACGAATATTAAAGAATATGTAGTGATTAGGTTTTGATTGTACTTTTGCCCGTTTACTCAAATGGAAAGCGCAAAAAATGGCAAAATGTAAACTTGGACTCTTATGTTGAAATATAAATACAGATACATTCAAGGTAAAGGTGGATCATGGGAAGACATACCTGCTGCGAATGATCAACAACGTGATGAACAACATCATGTTCTTCAAGATCGCCAACCACGACGTCACTGTTGTGGGATCAGACGGGGCGTACACGAAGCCATTCGCAACGGATTACGTGACGATATCTCCAGGACAAACCATTGATCTGTTGCTAGAAGCAAACCAACAACCTAGTCATTACTACATGGCTTCCAGGGTGTATACTGTTGCTGGACCTGCAAATGAAAACACTACAACTGCAATACTGGAGTACAGTGGCCACTACACACCCCCTTCTTCTCCTCTGCTTCCAAATCTTCCACAGACGAACGATACGCCAGCGTCTACCGGATTCACAGCACGACTAAGAAGTTTAGCAAGCAAAGATCATCCTATTGATGTTCCAAAGAAAGTGGACAGCAAATTCTTCTTTACTCTTTCGATCAATACGTTCCCTTGCCAGGATCCTAATGCTCCCTGTGCAGGACCAGGGGATGAGCGATTCCGAGCAAGTATTAACAACATAACATTTGTGCAACCAAGAATAGCCATTCTTCAAGCATACTATGATAAGATCAGAGGAGTTTATGGAGACAATTTCCCCAAAAAACCACCTTTCCCGTTCAACTACACTATGACAACCGTCCCACGAGACCTACGCATACCTCAAAACGGGACAGAATTGAGGGTGCTCAAGTACAGCACCACGGTAGAGATTGTGTTCCAAGGAACCAATATATGGAATGGGATATACCATCCCATGCACCTGCATGGATACAGCTTCTACGTGGTGGGATGGGGCAATGGGAATTTCGACAGGAAAACAGACCCTTTGAAGTATAATCTTGTTGATCCTCCCCTGCAAAACACAATAGCTGTTCCACATAACGGGTGGACCGCGATTAGGTTCAAGGCAAACAATCCAGGTATGCAATGCATGTAGTAGATGATTCATTTCTTGTTTTCTTTATGTCTAAATTAACTTACTAGAGCTAATAATCTTAATTTCAGGGGTATGGCTTCTGCATTGTCATCTAGAGCGTCATACGAGTTGGGGTATGGAGATGGTGTTCATCGTACGAGACGGTAAGGGCGACGATGCTAAGATGCTGCCCCCACCTCCAGACATGCCAAGATGCTGATTGATGCATATATATATATATATATATATATATATATTTTTTTTTTTTTTTTTGCTTGCTTCATCAATTTTTAATTTCTATATTGAAGAAACAACTAAGTTTGACATTGTTAGATCTTGTAAGGCTCTAAGTTTCACATAGTTTGGTCACTAAAAAAGCTAACATGAATTGTTATTTCAGGAGTTTATTAGTATATGGAGTGTAAATTAATTTTATAAATTTAAAACTTTTTAGTTCAGTGTTCAATTGGATGACCTTTTATAACCATCACAAAACAAAAATAAAAAAATTAAAGAGATATTTAAGTTTCTCCATAACCCATTAATCCATTATTGTTGTATCAAAGCTTGACAAATGTATTTTTGAGGCAAAAAAAAAAAAAAACTGCTGGATAAATGTTCATTGACTTCATTCGCCTCAACGATTTTTAATTTCTGTTGTGAAATAATGTACCAAAATATTTATGTTGTGAATAATGTAACAAAATGGCACAAAGATAAGGAACATAAAACACCAATCTTGACAAGATAGTTTTAAAGGCTCCAAAAGTTAGAAACATTTTAGTCATTTAGAGGTAGACTGGTAGTTTAATTTGTAAAATCAATTAAATAATGAATTAATGGATATAACTCAGTGTTCAATCTTTTAAAATACATATCTACCTCTTACTAGAATTGGTATACTTGCTCTGTTTCTTCAATATTATGATGTTTAATCAAATGTAATCAAGGCTGCTTATGGATCTCTTGGTCAAGACTAAAGAGTTGAGTAGCAAATATAAGCCAAACACCCAAAAACAACAATTTTTTCAACACTCAAAGTTGTTTTATTAAGGGATGTGAGACGTTCTCACTCAAGTTTTTGTGATATCAATTCGGATATGAATCGAAACGAAAGGAACGGCATATAGAGACAACACATGCAGGAAAACGAAACGAAGCTAACTCGATATCTCAACAACTTCATAACCTTTCTCGATTGACGTCTTCACAGCATCCAAAACAAGTTGTGTCTTCCTGCTAATCGTAGGCCATGTCTTCTCAGGCTTCGCGCCATCAAATTTGATGCTTCCGACGAGCCTTGAAAACTCCTTCACCAGAAGAGCCTCCTGAGGAAGGTCAGTCGTGACAGTGTGCACGCTTGGTTTTGGATCCCATCCAGTTGCAAGTTCAGTGAATCCAGAGTTCACAGCTGTGATATACGAGGCACTTGACTCCTCGAATGGGATTACAAAGTCATTAAGCTTTAAAGTGCCATTCGTTCCAACTATAGTCACATCCATTGTCAAGTTGGCCAGGAAAGAACAATGGAAGGTGGCCGTTTTTCCATCTTCCCAATGCAAAGAAGCACTGCAAGATATAATAACCCCTGCACTGTTGAAAATGGTTCCGCGTAAAGCAAGGACGGTTTTGGGCAGCTCATAATCAGCGGCCCACAAGATTGATCGGGAGCAATACCACCCTGTATCACCAAGCACACCAAGGGCATCAAGATCCGGCTTCACACGGATGTCATTCTCCAGAAAATCTTTATCTGCGGCGAAGGTAAAGCAGGATTGCACCTGGTGAATAGTAAGAATATCTAGTTAACTTATACCCATTAAAACATGAGACTATAGGTGAACAAAAAGGTTGATCACCAGTTATAGTCAAATTGATAGATACTGCAGTTTCCACTAGATGGAACACAGGAAAAAAGGGTCTTCCTTGTAACAAATAAATTTGTAGACTTAAAAAAAGTCAAATATTTTGAGCAAGCAAATATAAACAACACAGTGTCATCTCTTTCTAACAACTGCAACAATTATTGATGGTATTAGAAATGAGACAATCTTTTACAAGAGAATGTCCTACCAACAGCATGTAATGCATTCACACACTTATGCAAAATTACCATTAAAAACTTACTAAAGAATCTACTATTTTTGCAATAACAATCACCCTCTAATTATCTTTTCAAGTGTCTTATTTATATCAACAAGAAAGCAATTTTACAAAACTGAGGATCATCTCCAGTATGTTCTTTCCCTTTCATTCATTGACTCAAGGTTGCAAATAAATTCTACGTTTTCAGATCAACATTCTGCTGTGGAAGCTCTGTTTCATCAATTGTGTCACTAGTTTGCATATAAATTCAACAATATTTCACATAACCAAGTCATTATATAATAGATTCACTGCTTCACCCAACAAGATCCTACTCAAATCATTCATACTAGAGCAAATCATGTGCAATCTCATCACTGATAAAACTGCATATTTCTGAGTAAGCCATGAAACCACTCAAATTGGGGGGAAATAAAGTCAACCATTAACAATGAGAATCAAGTAAATGAAGCACGAGAAATTCAAACATACAGCTTTGAGATTGCCAAATTTGGAAGAATCCGAGAGGAACTCCTTCATCTTAGCAGTCCTGGGGTTGTGCACCCACATAGTGGCGTCCATGAACTGCACGCCATTGGATTCACAAGCTTCGAGAATCACATCGAACTCTCCAACATTCAAAGCGACTGGCTTCTCCAAGAGCAAGTGCTTCTTCTTCTGGGCGGCGAGCACGGCCCACTTGATATGCAGGCTCGTCGGCAACGGCACGTATACTGCATCCACCTCCGGATCGTCCAATACGGCGTCGTAGGAGCCATAGATCTTGGCGAAGTCAGGGAAGCCATTTTCTGCAGCGAATTTAGCGGCTTTTTCGTGGTTTCGACTACCGACGGCTTGAAGTGTGGAATTGGGGGAGAGGATTATGGCCCTGGAGTACTTCCGGGCTATATCTGCGCAGCCCAAGATCCCAAATCTGATCGGCGGCGGTGGCGGTGGCGCTGCCATGCTGAGGGATGTTTCAATGGAGATTGGATAAGGGAGTGTGGAGACTGGAGAGGGAGTTGTAGAAAATGGCAAGCTGAGTGTCCACATTTTTCAAATATAAAAATTGACATCATAATTGCATTGCCTTTTTTATAATTAAAGAAATAGTAATTAATTAAATTAAATTAATAAGCAACAGCAAGGCTTACTTGATTTGATTTTACACGTTATTGAGATCTAAAAAAATTTCCTCCCTCCATCCGCATTAAGTATTTTGCTATTTTGAGCGGTCGTTACATTTTTTTTTTAAATACATGAAAACACATGTCACTAATACATTTAATATATGGATTACACACACCTCAATGATACATTTTAGTAAATTTTAATATTTAATATAATAAAATTTTATTATTCTTATTTATCGTATATTCCCTCCTTCCGATTCCAAAGACGAAAATATCCCGATATATTCACGATATATTCATTTTTTTAGAGTACTAATATCGATATGGAGGAAAAAGATATTTCATTTCTGATATCGAGGATATATCGGAAAATTTCGATAACAATATCGATATTGAATTGGCACAGTTCAAATTTTCTCAGATATCGAAATATATCGATACAATATCGACAAAATATCAAGAATATATCGAAAATATTAAAAAATTATCCAAAATTTTAAAAAAATAAAGTAATTTTACCGACAATATCGATTTGTTTATCATGTGTTATGAGTTTTATTGAGATTTTAAAGTGTATTTATATATTAAAATTAGTTATAATATATTGAAAAGTTAATTAATTAATTTTCTTATATTTTTTTAAGTTTCCGTGATTTTTAAAATTTTATCGATATCGATATTCGATATATCCATCAATATATCCGTAAATTTAAGATACCCATATTTTTACCGATATCGATATTTTCTTCCTTGTACGATTCTAAGGTGTCTGTTTACTTTTTGCACGTGGATTAAGGAGTATATATATATATATATATATATATATATATATATATATATATATATATATATATATATATATATATATATATATATATATAAGCAACAATTCTTTTTTCGCTCAAAATTTGTATCAAAATCTCTTCAATTTCTCACTTCTTCTCAATTTCTCTTCAATTTCTCACCACTCGTTTTATTTTCATTTCCTTAAATAAATACATTAGGTGCTTTACTATCACATTTTTTAACCCTAATAATTTTATGTTCAACAAAATAATTAAATTAAAGACATTATTTTTGTATTCATATATTTTTTATCAATAACTTGTTGGAATTTGTTTCAATTTGAGTTAATTATTGGGAAAATTTGGAATGTATTTGAAAATAAGGTTAAGTAATTAAGACATTATTTGGAATTATTTATAATATATGACTACGTAATGAAATATAAATATTAATTAAAATTTTAAAATTGTTATTTTTTTATAATTACATTAATTTATTATACATGAAAAATGAATAAGGGTCGTATAACGTCGATTCAACTAAAAACTATTTAATTCATTACAAATAGAGAAACTAAACTAAATGTACATGACATCACAATATAAAACCTCATACATATGTATTCCCTTCGTCACATTCTAATAGTAATATTTGCTTTTTGCACGGGATGTTTTTTGCACGGGGATTAAGAAATTTAGTAGTATTTTATTGTGTATTGAGGTGAGATATAGTGGATGATTTCATTAATGTGGCGGATGAGCTCCATTAAGATATTTTAATTACTTAATTGTGTGTGTCTCATACAAAAAAATGTAACCGTTAAAATAAAACAGCCAATTTAAAAATATATAATTATTAGGATAAGACGGAGGGAATACATAATTATATGTGTCTATGTGTCCACAATATATATATATATATATATATATATATATATATATATATATTACAAAAAATATATATTTATATAATTTTATTTTTTAAAATCTATCCCCGTGCAGTGCACGGGTTAAAATGCTTGTTATTATTATATATAAAGAGGGTAATTGTATTAGAGGAAAGTGGTGGGCTATATTGTGTACTTTTTTACTAAATAGAAGAAATGAATACATTTAAACCGGACGTCAAAATAGTAAAATGGACACCTTAGAAGCAGACGAAGGGAGTATAAAATTCTATTTTAAAAATAATTTTGGATTATGAATTTAAAATCCTTTCAAAAATCCATAATTTATCCAAATAGTAGAATTCAAATGAATTATTTTAAAATCCGAGGAACACATTTTAATATTTAATATAATAAAGTTTTATTATTTTTATTTATCATATATGAAATTCTATTTTAAAATAATTTTTAAATTATGAACTTTAAATCCTTTAAAAAATCCATAATTTATCCAAACAGTGTAATTCAAATGAAATAATTTAAAATTAAAGGAATTTAAAATCCACTCATTTTCAAATCCGTCGAATTTAAAATGACCCAATTCAAACACAAAGGAAAATACAAATACTTTCGAGAAGGAGAATCATCAAAATAACAATTATCTGGACAAAGAAATATAATTTTATCTTGTAGTTCATAATCTGTCTCAAACGCCACAAATACCATATGATTACATCAAAATAATATTCGATAACCACACAAAATTAGAGAATGTTAACTTCAGCTACAATCTCCTACTACTGAAACCACTGCTACAAGAAAGCATGAAACTAAAGTTCCACCACATTTAAAAAAACAAGGGACCGACTGATTCGTCAAGCTTTCGCCCCGGTTTCAGCACTAGCAGCCGCTGCACCGTTTGCTGTGGCTGCTACAGCTCCACCATTAATACCTTCAACTTCATCCTCCTCTTTATCAGTGTCACTCTCATCATCTGTAACATGTCATACAAGTAGTTGCTTTCTAGATTAAAAAAGAAACGTCGACAAAATGCAAGTTGAATAGTTCTAGTTCACAGGATGCATACCTTCATCTCCATCAGCAGCTTCCGCATCAAAATCTCCACCCCCACCCATGTTCAGTTGCTAAACAAATTGCATATCAGCATATGTTGTTGAAATTCAGATTAGATGATAACTTATTAATCAATGTAAATGTAAAAGGCAACTTACTGAAAAATCAATGTCTCCAAAATCCATGTCAGCAGCAGCTGGAAAAATTAAAAAGCCATTAGCTTACTAATTCAGACTCACTAATCTAGTAGGGAAGTGTAAAGTACTGGGAAGTTTTATTATATGAACTCACGCTTTTCATCCTCTTCGTCCTCATCGACCCATTTGTCCCAATCAACTTTCAAAAATATTGGTGCTTTCCCCTCCTGCTTGAGTAACCTACTCCACCACTTACTCTCCGCCTTCTTCACAAGATAAACTATGTTTCTGGAGGTAAAACTAGCTCTGCTCTCCTACAATTCTCAAGACACAGAATCATTAAGATATTGTTTTTCAAACAATAAATTATTACGAGAAAGTTTTGCATTTTAACTAATCCGTGAAAATGTTAAGAGCTCCCTGCAGTTTATGTAATAAGTTCGATTGCTAACACTTACATCAACATCAACCTTGTCGAAAAGATCAAGATCTATCTCATATGGTATGTTATCAGACCCACAGGTAGCAGAAAAGAAAAATTTTCCAGCAGGTTCTAGATTAAGCTTCACATTTTTTGCATCTGGCAGCTCCACAGTAATGAATATAAAGTCAGACCTCTGAGCCCACTTGACAAGCGGATGCCGGCTGAAGCAAGAGCTAATATGAGCTTAACTTATTGAGATTCTATAATATGAGAGAATGAAAAATACACTGTAACACCAAACCAATAAGAGCAAGTCATTTGTGAAGTAGACTCACACAACACATCATTATAACCTTAAGGAAAAGGTAACAAGTTTCATTAAACCATTCCGTAAGACAGTCTAACACAAGTTTTAGCGAACCATGTAAAGACATGAAGATTATGAATATAGAACAATGTGAAACAAAAGATAATAAATCAGGTAGCAATAGTTTGTCCTACAATCTTGTTACTATGAGTGACAAGTCAGAAACAGAGCCACAAAAATTGCATATAACGCGACAGAATTTAAAACCAAAACACTCACCAAACTCCGCAACGAACTAAAAGCAGAGAACCACAAAAACGAGCCAAACAAAGAAGTTAGAGCAGGAAACAAATTATGGTAATATGTTATCCAAACAGTATATCAACATTAAAAATCTGAACCTTATTATGTACAACTTTTAGTAAATACCTCATCCTCAATTACTCGTTCAAAAAACAATTATGACCAAAAATCAATAAATTCTATAAATAATATGAAATCCAGAAATAAAATAAAACTACGCCCAAACCTTAAGAGCAAAAGTAAATATTAAACCTTATACGATTCCCATACAACAGATTACATTGAATTCTTTTCCTACAGATTTTGCAGAACTCCAGCAATTCTGCAAATTACTAAACAATAACCAACTAGGAGAACAAAACCAAATGCAAGGAGCTAACAGTTGATACGACACACCAAAACCATAGTTCCAGAAACTAATATGAACTCATTAGATTTAGCCTAGAATATCGCAAATTATTTAAACCATTACTAACTTTATACTGTTGGAAATTAATCCTTAAACCTTAACCCTATTATGAATTAACCGAGATCTTAAATGTAAAGCGGAAACATACCTTAGATCCATTGAGTCCTCTAGGCGGAACACGAACTCGGGATCAGTGGTTTTATGGCCTTCCTCAACTAAGCCTCCTTATTCCTTATGGGACCGCAGTAATCCCTCCCGATGGGGAGAAGGGAAGACGATGTACGGCTTAGTATATTGGGGATCATAACCGGGAGCCTTTATATACTACTTGACTAGACCACCCATAATCACCTAATCATGTAGTATTGGGTATCTACTCAATAAGCCCATATCATTTATTATTATAGCCCATGGACCTTTAACCTTAATTGGATCACTTAATTAAGTCCATAATATAATTGAATAGCTAATATAATTGCATAATAATATATTGTCCACAATTAGATTATAATGGAAATTAATAAATTTCCAACAATCTCCCACTTGGGCTATATATTTTCCCAAAGCAATTATATCAAGAGTCCTTAGTTGCGCAACTTTATGCTATTCCTCTTCAGGCTATACTTAACAATCTGGTCCATCTCATATACTAATATGAAACTACCGCGGCTTTCACCACATTATAAATCGTGGTTAAACCCCGACAATCACCAATATCAATATACTCAATGACATAGATCAAATATGGTGAGTAGCATGGAAATTACATGCAATGTGATCGAAACATATCTATTTCCAACTGGTCCAACTTTAAACTTTAGTGAGATCAATCCATAATGTAAAATATTACAAAATGAAATTACTTAAGTGAATTCACAATGAATTCAAAGCCATCAACTATCAACTTTATTCTGCAGAAAACCAAATCAAAGTGTTTTGAAAACTTTAAAGAACAATAAATATAGACTCCCACTGAACCAATGTATTCTAAAACCATATAACACCCACATGAGTAGCTAGCTCATAAAATTACAGGGCATTGAATACATGATTGGCGGATCCGTATTTAGAGTCTATCATAGTATGCTCTACCAAAATTTATCCATAAGAACACTTTCTTTAACAACCAAGAATTCTATGTCAATATGCTTGACTTATAAGAACTCTTATTGCTAATACTTTACTGCGAACTAACTGTCACAATCAACTTTATGTGACTAAACTTCGCAACCCTTATTTCATGTTTGAATGCCCCTCAGTGTGCTACTGATTCTGTTGTCATGGTTAATGAGCTAAAGTGTTTGCTTAATATTTTTACTTGTATAGCTCTCCAGACCAACAGAAGATGTAGCCTGAAGTGGATCTTATATCGTATTGGCATCCAACAAACTCATAATCAGACTACTTTATGATCTCCTACTAATCTGATTATCTCTAATGTTAAAGCATGTTATCCTTAGTTCTCTGTAAAGATCCATACTAGAGTTACTTAAATGTCTACTTAATACACCAACAACAGAAGCCAAATTAAGTCTTGTAGAGACCTCATCATACAATAACTTCCAACAATCAAAACATATTGAATGTTCATACATTTCTTAAATCTTTAATTTAACTTTAGGGCACCTTATTGAGACTCCACTTTTCTCCCTTAGTTTAAACATTCTCCCACTGAATCACATAATTATCTACATTTGTCTCAAAACCAAATGAGACAATTAATTCATGATGATACTTGTGATTCCTTTACGGAAAAGCTTTCTTGAATGTATAGATGGATTTCCTTTTGGTTCTTAAACTTATAATATCGTATCATGTTGCCATCAAGGAACTTTATCTTTACATCCATCTAAATGATTCAAGATTAAAATGTACTAATAATATCACAATTATCTCAAAACAATGCATTCCTTCCCTTTAGAGTATAATCCTTTATCAAGATGCAAACCTAATAATCTTGTATTGATTTATACTCATAACTTATGGCATTAACCTACTTTCGAGTAATTGGACCTTTCATGATTTGATGAATATTGTTTGAATATTCTACCATTAATTTCATAGTGTCCTCATTATTTAGGAGAAAACTACATAATCATCCGAATTATTTTTCTCCCAACTCTAGTGGTTTCCTTAGTGACATTAATTCTTGAGGTTGTTGATTTTATTATACCTTAAATATTATTGACATTGTCCCATTGATATTCTGAATTTACATAATTTCTAAAAGTTTAGTAGGGATCGTATTGACTCCCCCTCAAAGACAATGTCTCTAATATTATTCTTCCCCCAAATCAACATCCTCACAGAATACCGTATTACCCGTCTCAAATATGATCCGATTAATTGGATCATAAACTTTTATTTTTATTCATAACCAATAAAGTAGCTTACATTTATTTGAGTCCAATTTTCTTTAGTAGATCCCAATGATCTAGCTTTAGTTGGACATCACCATATATGAAACTCAAAGAGTTCTCACAACTACTTTGGTTAAAACTTTATCGAGACCATAAGCTGCAATCTTAAGTGTTTCTCCCATTAATAACCATATGTTATGTAGTTCAATTATGTCTTTTAATTACACCATTCACACTCAGCAACTTTAATGTGGTGTATTATAAGACAATTCCACAGCCCTTTAAGAGAAACAAAATGTTATACTTTAATTTTGTCTTTAGCAGCTTTCTTTACGGGTTTTTCTTTGTTGCCCTTATACTTTATTGAGACAGAGTTTGTTAGAAACTTATTAGTTCATTCTTATTGTTGAAGTTCACTCATCAAGTATGATTTTGTTGTTGATATAGGTTAAACTTAATTAGCAGACTTCTTGATTATACAGAGAATTAATCCAAAATGATTATCATGCTTGCACTAAACTTTATAATCTTTCAAATTTTAAATAGTTTAGAATCATCTTAAAGATTCGAGTATAACATTAGTATCAAGTCTTTGGACAACAATACTAATTTAAATGATGCTCTCACGCAGTGGTCAAATACTGACAATAAAACTGTCAAGCAATAGCCTTCCTGTGGGCCGACTTATTACTCACATGTCAAACCAAATAATTGTCACGTATTTACCACCACAGGTACTTGTGTATTTCTGCCAAATATTAATCTACCTGTGGGCCGATCAATACCCGCATGAAGATACACTCATACAACATTATTAATTGGGGACCCATCACAAGACACCTTGTGCAACATTAACCTCGTCTGTGGATAAAAATTAACTGCAGGGGTAATCTTGGTGTAATAATCAAGTATTGACAATAAGTTCTGTCAAACAAGAGTCTATCTGTGGACCGACTAATGTTCACATGAACAATCCAAATAATTATCACATACTTATTATCAAATGTATGTTATTATTCTGTCAAACTATGCCTACCTGTGGGCCGAACACAGAACACATGAATAATTACACACCCATCTATGTAATTTCAATAAAGTCGCACTTCACACACAGAGGCTGCTGTGGCAACATGAGGCTTTGATTGATTAGATTGAAAAATTACTAGACCAATTAAACAAATATTTAAAAAAAAATATTACGTTTAATTGAACGACATTAAAAAATAATGTCTCCCCAATTTTATTAATTTAATTAAATTTCATTCTACTAACCAAATAGGAATATTAGATGATTCACACAAATTTAAAAGATACTGAAAGATTTCTTAACTTAATTAATGATTCTAAATCCAACTATAGAACATATTGAATTAGGCAAATATTCACGAAATTGTCGAGTATCATATTCCATTAAACTTAATTATGTCATACCGCAATTAATGTATTAATACAAATAAATTATGTCAAATCACAATTAATGTATTAATACAAATTAATAATGAAATATAATGAATACATAAGTAATATGTATTTTAATTATGATTCATGAATAAATCCAGAATGCTCAATTATTATTATTATCAAAATCAAGACTATTAAAATAATATTGAGCACTAACGCATAATCACAGCTAACGTGATTTTTTTTTTTTAATTCAATAATATCCGTATTACTTCGAACAAATATGATAACACCATCATTAACCATTCGAACAAATATGATAACACCATCATTAACCAAAATAACAATAGTGTACATATATATCCTCAATTATGTGTATATATGGGTATGCCTAATAATTTGATCCCAAAACATTATTTTGCAGTATACCATCTATATAAATTAGAATATTCGCAACTATTTCAATAGAACAATAATTTCCTCAAACAAAATATATTGCTCAAATGGCTTAATGATACATACCCAACAAATGCGCTCAATTAATTGAATTCAGTGGCATCAAAATAGGAGTTATACGAAGAGCGCAGTTGTGATATACTCATATACATAATTAACATATTAAATATAAAATCTGTAAATTGATAATTAATGCTCCATAATAAATTCACAGATTTAAAATTAATTAAAGTTACCAAATTAAAATCCTTGAACCACGTTTTCAAATCAAAATTACTCAGTTCACAAATATCCTTTAATTTCAATTTGTGATTCATTCACGACTCAAATTTCGTGAACAATACAGTAATTATAAATAATTAATATTATTAAATCCAAAGTAATGATGATAATAACAAATGTTCTCCATTATTTAGATCTCATAACATTTATCAAATATATATGTCCCTTGTACGAATTCATATGCTATTCCAAAAACAATGAATTCAAATTCTGAAACGATGACTATATATTTAATATCATCATATCTGAAACGATGACTATATATTTAATATCATCAGATCTCAGAGAAGCATAAATAGGGTGGCTCTGATACCACTTGTTGGAAATTAATCCTTAAACCTTAACCCTATTATGAATTAACCGAGATCTTAAATGTAAAGCGGAAACATACCTTAGATCCATTGAGTCCTCTAGGCGGAACACGAACTCGGGATCAGTGGTTTTATGGCCTTCCTCAACTAAGCCTCCTTATTCCTTATGGGACCGCAGTAATCCCTCCCGATGGGGAGAAGGGAAGACGATGTACGGCTTAGTATATTGGGGACCATAACCGGGAGCCTTTATATACTACTTGACTAGACCACCCATAATCACCTAATCATGTAGTATTGGGTATCTACTCAATAAGCCCATATCATTTATTATTATAGCCCATGGACCTTTAACCTTAATTGAATCACTTAATTAAGTCCATAATATAATTGAATAGCTAATATAATTGCATAATAATATATTGTCCACAATTAGATTATAATGGAAATTAATAAATTTCCAACATATACTAGCAGCATAAATGAAAACCATTAAGCAAAGCCATCGAATCATTCCATATAAACCCTAGCCATTTCGTTCCAAAATGCGTACAACAATGAAAAGAAGTAGAAGGAATTAAACGCGAATACCTCATTTTTTTCAAGATATTAACACACACTGCGGAATTCAGGAGGATTCTCAGTAGGTTAAAGGAAGGCAATCGATCCAAAATGGGTACTATATATATAGCATATACTATGTTGCTGGAATTCTCTAGATGCTTCTTCGCGGGCTCACCCAATTTTAATTGTACGGTCATAGTGTCACACTTATTATATACGGAATTTAAATAATTTAAATTTATAAAATGAAAAGTGTGATTTTTTTATTTTTTTTAAAGCACAAAGTGTGATATTATTATGGGATAGAGAGAGATTACAAACTAATCTGTTTTGATTAATTTTTGACAAAACGATACTGAACATTAACTTTTTTATCTTTCAAATTGTCATTTGTTTATTTGAGACTTTAAATTAAAGAATCGATCTAGGTTGCACTTAAAAAGATTTTAAGCATTCATATATAATTTATATTTTATCATAAAATAAATAAAATAATTAACATTTTTAAATCATAATCACTTACTATACTTTATTTTAAACTTATAAGTAAACTATATGGTATACTGGTATAAAAACCATCTTATGTTCTTGAAATGTACAAGGATAAATAATACTCCTACTACCTAAGTAAAAATGATAGTACTCTTTATTGCTGAAAAGTGAATAATGATTAAAAAATTATTTCATGAATTATTCAAAAAAGAAAGGTATTTAAAAATTACAAACAAAAGTGTAATTATCTACAAATAAAATAAAATGTTGTTTTTAAAGTTTCGAATTGAAATTTTTTTTTAAACGATAAATAATTAGTTAGCGAACGATTATCAAAGTTAAATTGTCGTTTAATTAGCAATTAGTGGATTGTAGAAATTAATTGACTTTAATAAATTAATAAACCTCCATAGAAGCATGTGCTACAGATTGTAATGGCGAATGGCGTATGTTGAATCGCTCTTGCAGAAATGCACGTCGTTCTTGCACCTTCAGCAACTCCACGCCCACCTTCTAGTCACCGGCATTTTCCATTTCCACCCATCTCGCTCTAAGTTCCTTGACTTCTGCGCCACCTCCTCCACCGCCGGCAGCCTCCCCTACGCCGCCGCCGCCTTCCGCTTCCTCTTGTCCCCCTCCACAAACGATTGGAACGCTCTAATCCGAGGCCACGCCCAGAGCCAGCACCCTATCAATGCCCTCACCTTCTACCTCTCCATGTCACGGGCCCCCTGCAGGCCCGACGCTCTCACCTGCTCCTTTTCCCTCAAGGCCTGCGCCCGCGCATTGGCCCGAATAGAGTCTTTTCAGATCCATGCGCAAGTTTTGAAATCCGGGTTCGAAGCGGATGTTCTGTTACAGACCACATTGCTCGATGCTTACGCCAAGTGTGGGGAATTGGACGACGCGTGCAAGGTGTTCGATGAAATGTCTATGAGGGATATTGCTAGTTGGAATGCTTTGATTTCTGGTTTGGCGCAGGGGAATCGGCCCGATAAAGCGTTGGAGCTGTTCAATAGAATGAGTGATCAGAATAAGGGTGTGATGATGCCGAATGAGGTCACTGTTCTTGGTGCTCTATCTGCGTGTTCACAGCTTGGTGCCATCAAAGAGGGTGATAAAGTGTTTGATTACATTAGAAAGAGGAGGTTGGATGAGAATGTCATTGTATGCAATGCTGTTATTGATATGTATGCGAAATGTGGGATGGTTGAGAAGGCATATACTGTGTTTGAGGGGATGAAATGTTCTAGGAGTATAATCACATGGAACTCCATGATCATGGGGTTTGCTATGGATGGGAACGGAACGAAAGCAGTCGAGCTTTATAATCGAATTGCTAGAGGGGGGGAGGGGCTAGTACCGGATAGCATCACTTATCTAGCTGCCCTGTGTGCTTGTAATCATGCAGGGATGGTGGATGAAGGGGTGAAGCTCTTCGTATTGATGGACAAACATGGAGTGTGCAAGAGCATGAAGCATTATGGGAGTGTGGTGGACTTGTTGGGTAGAGCAGGGAGATTAGACGAGGCGTATGGTATCGTGGAGTCGATGCCTATGTTTCCGGATGCTGTGCTTTGGCAGACTCTGCTAAGTGCCTCAAAGACATATGGGAATGTAGAAATGGCAGAGAAGGCATCAAGAAAGCTTGTGGAGATGGGTTCGAGTGCTTGTGGGGATTTCGTGCTGTTATCCAATGCATACGCTGCACAAGAGAGGTGGAGCGACGTGGGAAGGGTGAGAGGCGCGATGAAGACGAGAGAGGTCAAGAAGGTGCCGGGATTCAGCTATTCGGAGATGAATGGTGTCATATACCAGT
This sequence comes from Pogostemon cablin, assembly GCA_023678885.1. Taxonomy (NCBI): domain Eukaryota; kingdom Viridiplantae; phylum Streptophyta; class Magnoliopsida; order Lamiales; family Lamiaceae; genus Pogostemon; species Pogostemon cablin. The sequence goes on from CM042987.1 coordinate 4,172,628, forward strand.
TCTTTAATGGCGATAGAAGCCATCTCAAGTGGAGAGACATCTACGGAAAGCTTGAAGAGATCACTTCTAAGATCAGACAATTCGGGTATGAACCCGAAACCAATTATGTGTTGCATGATATTGGACATGAAGAGAAGGAGAATGCATTGTCATATCACAGTGAGAAGATAGCTTTAGCATTTGGTCTGATTAGTACAGAATATGGGAGTCCCATAAACATTAACAAGAACCTTAGGATATGTGGCGATTGCCATGTGGTGATGAAGCTTGTTTCCAAATTGTATGATCGAGAAATTGTAGTGAGGGATCGCACTCGATTCCACAGATTCAAGAAAGGGTCTTGTTCCTGCAGAGATTTTTGGTGAAAAAAAGGAATTTTTATCTTCACTTTGTACTTAAATTGTACTCCCTCCGTCCCGGAAGTATTGACACATTTTTTTTGGGCACGGAGATTAAGGAGTATAATAATTTAATGTAAAGTGAAGTGAGAGAAATAATATTTAATGTGTAGTGGGTAGTTGTATTAGTGGTGAGTGTGATGGGTGTGTGGGTCCATGTAAATAAATAAATTATTTTTGTGTGGGTCTCATATTCTTAAAAAGGAAATATGTCAATTTCTGTGGGACAACCCAAAAAGGAAAGTGTGTCAATATCTTTGGGACGGAGGGAGTATTATCTTCTGACAGTAGCTAAGGAATGTACACATATAGAGATGGTGGTTCTATGGAGGATAAATGATTTTTGAACTCAATTCATTAGCCAGTGGCCAGTTTAAACTAGGTATTCAGTGGTCATAACACGGGATAATAAAAAAATTAACAATATAAATAAGGTTACACATCTCTCACTATCTCTAACATACAGAGCTTCTACTGCAAAATCAAAGCAGCTTCCACGAGGGTAGCGCGACTGGGAGACAATACGATAGGAGGGAAGGGTCAGGACCCGACTAGTCCTTTTTAAGCCTCGCCTCAAAACCTCCCTCAGCCCGCTTTACAAGTGTATATGGTACATATGTTCCAAGTAATTTGTCCCAGATGGAAAAGAAAGGTTGAGAGTAGTTGAATTTCGTTCCCTGGAGTTGATGATGAATGTCGTGGTAAGCAGTATTGTTCTGAAAAAGTAGATGGAAGATGTTACCAGGGAGCCATAGCCCACAATGGTCATCAACCGTTTTGATGACAGCGAAGCAGAAGAAGAAAACAGCTGTTCGTGCAGTCATTCCAGAGACGAGGAAGGATATAGCACCACCAAATGTGTCTAATAAAAGGCCTTCCAGTGGATGATTGTAAAGAGCCCCAATGGCATAGGGTACGACCAATTTGTGATGCTGAGAGTGGATGTGTCGGTACAAAAACTTGTTTTGGTGCATATATCGATGCACAAAGTACTGCCACGTATCCATAACCAGCATAGCTATTATGAATTGCACAACTTGAACAGGAAGACTGGGTTGAACAACAATCTCTGAAGAACTTGCATTTGAAGTTACCTGCAATACTAAGCATAGAATGTCAAGTTGTAAATAACTGAGGAAAATTAAATGTGTACCATTATTTGGTGTTACTGCTGTGTTCAAATTAATGCGATAAATTACCATCATCTGTACATAATTTACAGCTTTATACCAAGAAAATGGAATGTGCTTCAATAACATGAAAGTGTATCTTTAGATCACAATGCATATCCATGTAGAAGTTTACAATCAGTTCAGATTCTTGAAGTTGAAAATTAAGGAACACAAGAAGTACTTCTCAATTTGCAAAGAAACTACCATTGTTTGTTCCTACAATGTGATGCATTTAGTTGTATCAACGAGTATGCACAAGTAGAATAAAGCTCATTATCATCTGCACACGAAGTTTACTCTACATTCCATACATGACGCAAAAGACTGAGATTATTTGCTAAAATATAACACCTAAAGAAGATTGGAATAAGTAATATTATAAAATAAAGCATTTACCAAGAAGAGCAATTCTGCAACAATGGCCTGGAAAAATTGCTGAAGAAGAACACCCTTGATCACAGATCCCAACGGAACCAAGTTTTTCTCGTTTTCTTCGGTTCTCGTGTGCAGCCTATACTTATCTAAGGGAGGGAGGAGCTGATAAAAGCCTGCATACAACCAGTACACCACTAGTGGGGCAAAAGTCCCCATGGATTCATCACTCACATATCCTTCCCAAAACACCATTTTTAAATCTCCCCTTATCTCTCACTAATTTTCAAAGTTTCAGGCTACAACCTGGACAAAAATTTACTGGTAATCATATGTACCCTGTAAAAGAGGAGAAAAAACAAAAAAAATTACACAATGGAGAATCCAATTGACCCAATCCCCATCACACACTCTGAAGCGCATCAGTTTTACATAATTCAAAAGTTGTAATCACTCAATCAATCGATCAAAACTCCTGGATTAAATTTAAATATCACGAACTCGAGATTCAACTCAAGGCTAAGCTGAGCTTCACACACACACCTAAACCCTAAAACCAAATCACTATCGTTATGCTAAATTGGGACAACCGAAATCAAGATACGTAAAATTAAGTTGCAATTAACTATAAACAGCTACTTTCGCATTGAAAAAACCATAGAAAGAAGGATAAAAATCACGAAGAATTAAGAAATTAAATTAAAACGTACTGAAGAGTGTACCAGAGACGTAATCGAAGTGAATATCTTGGAAGAGGATCGCAGATCAATGGATAGGGGGAAGGAAAATGGAAAAGTGTTGATAGAGATATTAGAAGTTCAATTATAAGGCGGACATTGTAAAGGGTGTGACAGTTGTGAGATTCTTCGAGGAAATATTGTGGAGTAATAATGGCGGAAGATTCGTTGGCATTTGGCTACGCGACGATGTCGTATTTGATCTAGGTTTACTTTTCCTGCTATTCTCACTGCTCTCAAATTTGGGTGCACCGTGTCCACCGTCCAATTAACACAAATATAAGTATTTATTTAATAATAGGTTATTTAAATATTCATTAAGTTAATATAAAACGGTGGTTTTACCCGTTTATTATGCACCTTGATTTTACACAAATTATTTTTTATTACATAAAAAATATTTTTTAAAGTGATGATTTATTTATTTTTTAATTAAAAATAATACGTATTTTAACATATCATAATTTGACCCTCAATAAAAATATAAAAAAATAGGGTATATCATATTTGACCAGAGTAATATTTCATATTCTAAAAAATATTTTTTTATATATTGTAGAGGAATTTTAGTGAAATGCATGATCATATAGGAAGCAAAGAATATTTAGCATAGAAATATACTCTCTCTATCTTAAAAAAAAAAGTGAGGCTCCTGTGTACCCGGGCGCACGGAGCACATTTCGTGCGCCTTTGCAATTTTCATAAAAAAGTGAGGCTCATGTGTACCCGGGCGCACGGAGCACATTTCGTACGCCTTTGCAATTTTCATGCCCCTCTGCAATTTAAAACCTAGTAATACATAGGTTTAAATAGAATTGGAGGGGGAGGGTTGTGTTCACATGGGGACACAGAGTATCCCTCCGTGTCCCCCGAGCTTTTGCCAAAAAAAAAAAAAACTTTCATATTTACATTTTTGTTCGTTCAGAAGAGGTCTTAAACTTCCTAAAACAATAAAAAGTTTAAACACTGATCTCTTCTACACTTGAATTATAAAATATACATATATCAAAATACTCTAAAAGTAAAATTTTCTTAATCTATTTAAAAAATAGAGATTTTTTTTTCTTCTTTGGGACGGGAGTACGTGAATTTTAAAAATAATTGAAACTCTCCTTTTAAATTTCAAAATCGCTGAATGCTTATGGAACAAACTGTAGAGGTAGGGAAAAATATTGAAGTTGACAATTACAATAGATATACAAATAAATTCTTTTTTTTTATTGGTCGGTGAAGATTGATTGAATTTTTATTTACGGTTTTCAGGTTTTGATTTTCAAAACCCACATCCAGATTTTAAAAATTATTCCTATATATACCTACTACATTCTCTCTCCTCAATTAATACACTTTCTCTCTTTATCTCTCATTTAACTTTTTAAATAAATTAATTAATACATTGATTTGACATAAACTTAAAATTTACCCTACTCAAAACTTAAATATAGAACACACTACTCATGGTTTTCAAACCTCACATAACCCCAAACCAAACATTACCTAAATTTCTCTACTTTGTGCAAGTATTTTTGAGATGAGAAGAGTAAATATATATTCTCTCACATAACACAAAACTTAATTCATCCTTATTTTATTTACTCCTATTATTTAATCTCTCCATCTCAAAATTAATGAGTGAGATTAGTGAGAATTAAGGTATATATTGATTTTATAAATATTTGTTTGATTTTATGTGATTTAAAATTCTTTAATCATTCTCACTAATTTAATAACTATTCTCACTTTTCAATAACTTCCAATCACATACCCCTTCAATATTTCCTCATTTATTCATTCAACACAATAAGATTCACTATTTAAGAAAGAAAATAACATCTCAATCCAAAATATCAAAATTACATTTTAATTTTTAAAATAATGATTCTATGTGTAACACACACAACATATTTTATAGTTTATATATTATTTATTACTTAAAATATCATATTATCCTAAAAATCAATAAAAATAGTTAAAAAATGATTTTTTTTTCCTTAAATAAAATGAAATACTCCAGATGAATTTATATGCGTAATGTACGGAGTATTTACCCCCAAATTAGGGTAAAAGTTAAAAAAAAAAAAAAGTTAATGTGAATTGTGAACCCTAATTAGTCTATACTGTATTTTCTTTTAGTTTGACCAAAGGGTCGTTTCCATTTTTTATTAATAATGTAAAATTTCACGTTTGCTTGCCCACCACACTTTCTCCCTTCCACCTTTTCTCTCTCTCTCTCTCTTTTGTTTGCAATTTCGGGGCTTTTCTTTCTCACTCACCCTCACCCTTCGGGACAAAATTTCCGACTGCAAAATGAAGCTGGATTTGGATTTTCTCGTTAGCGGGAAGAAATTTCCACCGGGATTCAGATTTCACCCCACTGATGAGGAGCTCATCCTTTACTATCTAAAGAGGAAGATTTCCTGTCAACGCCTCCGCCTCGACGTCGTCACTGAAACCGATGTTTACAAATGGGATCCCGAGGATTTGCCAGGTCCGTTAGGGCTACTTTCTGATTGTTATGTCATTAACTTTCACTGTTTATGTTCTTGATCAATTGATTGTGTCATTTATGATTTGGCTTCTTGTTGTTTCAATTTGCTGTGTGCTTTTGGATTGTTAAATTAGGGTTTATTGGTTTGTCTGATTTCGTATGATTATTGTCTGTTGCATTTTCAAGATGATTTGGTTGATTATTTAGTTTAATTAGTGATCAGTAGTATTGAGCAATGATTAGCATTCCATGATTTTGGGTGATTTTTTTCCCACTTCAATGTGTGAATTCTGATTGTGTTATTGGGGATTTTTTGCTCTACTTGATGGCATAATTCACTGACTCTGCTCATATTTGAATTTGCAGAGTTGTCAAAACTACAAACTGGTGATAGACAATGGTTCTTCTTTAGTCCTAGAGATAGGAAATATTTAAATGGTGGAAGGTCCAATCGTGCGACTGGGCGTGGTTACTGGAAAGCAACTGGGAAGGACCGTATCATCTCGTATGATTCTCGAGCTGTTGGGATAAAGAAGACCCTGATCTTCTACAGAGGTCGTGCGCCTAGTGGGGAACGAACTGACTGGGTTATGCATGAGTATACCTTGGATGAAGAGGAGCTGAAAAGATGCCGGAATGTCAAGGAATACTATGCTCTGTACAAGGTGTTCAAGAAGAGTGGTCCTGGCCCTAAAAATGGTGAGCAATATGGTGCACCCTTCAACGAAGAGGACTGGTCTGATGACGTAGTTGAATTTCAGGGTCCGGTTGAGCTGGAGAATCCAGTAAAGCAAGCTGATAAAACCACACCTATTGATAGTGCTGAAACGGTAGATTCTCTGCTTCAGCCATCATTGGATCATCTTGAGGAAATGTTGAACCGAATAGCAGATGAACCCCTCCCTGCTCAACCATTTTTTGACTGTAGATATGCTCTTACCCAATTAGTTGGTGAAGAGGAAGATCAGAGTACATTATTAGGTCATTCTTCTTGGGATGTATCTTTACCAGTTGTCGAACGAGTTAGTCAGCAACCCAATGTACCATCTACATCTGAGATTAGACATTCAGGTGAAACTCAGTTACAATCATCCAAGGCACCTGAGGTCCCTTCTGCCCCCTTCATCGATCTGCAAGATCCTCACATCTGTGAGGATGACTTTCTCAAAGATTTTCTTGAAATTGATGATTTTGATCAAGATCCAACAATCCAATGTTCTGATAGACAGATAAATAATTTGGAGAATCTGCAGTTTGATGAATTTGATGGTTTGAATGAGCTTGACCTGTACGAAGAAGCATGCTCATATCTTTGGGAGACAGGGCCTGTTGAGCCCAGGCAATTTTCTCCGAGTTGTGTTAATGATTCTGAAAATGAAGTTAAGGACCCGAACACGCATGAGAACACAACGGTAAATTACCTGATGCAACAACAACTTAACAATCCAGATGAAATCAACTATCAGCTGTGGTCACAACAGCACATGTCCAGTGCATCGTCAGCTGAGGAAGTAAATAAGGGCCTTCTTGTACCGTCAAATTCAGGTACTGAAATAAGGGGAATTCCCAGCCAAGCAAATAAAGAGCTGTTATAGATACGTTTGTGATTTTATCCCATTCATCATGAATTGCATTCCATTTATTCTCTTCATCAACTAATTAAAATGGAGCTCTTTTTCAGATGTGTGATATGGGTTGACCATGTCTGTTCTATTGAAGCTGTATCGGAATGTTTACTAATATTAGCAGGTTTTTGGCGTGTTTTAGGTAATTTACATCAAAACCAAAATATTGGTTTTGTACATCACCAACTCCGAGCAAGTAAAAATGCAAGCAGTGAAGAGGGTGATGGTACTGACTCATATTTCTCGTCTGCTCTCTGGTCGTTTGTGGAGTCTATACCCACAAGTCCTGCCTCAGCTTCTGACCAAAGTGTTCTAGAAAACACGGGTTTTAAAAGAATGTCTAGCTATGGTAGGGTAAGTATGAATGCCATGAACATGAATGTTGCTAAAAATTCAAGGTATCCTGGCAAATCTAGAATCGGATTCTTCTGTGTTTCTTTTCTTGGAGTTATTTGTGCTGTATTATGGGTGTTGTTGGCTGGATTCTCTGCGAGGCGATGAGTATGTTCGCGTAGTATTTGTGTATGTATATGTAAATTAGTAGCTCTGCTCTGTCACTGCCTGAAATTATAAGTAAAATTAATGCTATTATTGAGTTAAGTTTTTGAATCATCCCTTGTTGGATGAACTCTTTAAGTAATCATGTTTTGGAGCACTTGAACATCCTACTTTCGAATTGCTTCATTTTCTGTTTGATTTTTCTGTTGCTCTTTTTATAACAGTAACATGAAATTGATAGAAAGGGCAGACTATTCTATGATGGCATATGGCTTGATCCATTAAAAGTCTAACTCAGCTCGATTTTTGTAACAAATGAGCTTATACTTCCAACTTTTTTAAAAGCCTATTTCTTAAATGTTAACAAAAATTGATATAAACATTCTTTTTATTACCTTTTTTTATGAATAATTTTATAACTTCATTATTGTTATTATTCTTTTTAGAAATATTTGTTGGCTAATTATACCACCCAACTTTAAGAAATGTATACAAATATAAAAAAAAAACATACTCCTAAATAGATATACAATTTAATTGTTAGTTTTTTTTTATGAAAAATTGAGTGTAAAAGATATACAATTATTATTAAAAAAAACATGAGGCCCAAATAGCGCCATTTTTATTATATTGGACGTTCTCGTCCAAATTGCACCTAATATCAACTCATATTTGTTTTAATTATATGGTGTAATACATTATACTATGAATTTATATTAAGATTTTTATATTTTAAAAAAATTACTTAAAAAGGTAGCAAAGCAGGCCAGACTTATCAGACATGAGTCTATTAAAGAACCTCATGTAAATAGTATGTAGACATAGTTCAGGCAAAAAAGACCAGATCACACAAAGGCTAGCTCCACTCGACCTACTTCCACCCTCTAATTGACACAATTCTTGCATCAATCCTCCCTTAGTTAGCAATATTAAAATTATATAACAACCACATATCAAACCACACAAAAGCTGCCTCAGCCTTACCTACTCACGTCTCTAATTGATACAATTCTTGTATCAATCCTCCTTCAATATTAATTTTAGAACTTAGATGTTTTACAATTATTTATTGTAAACATTCATATTATCTTTTACAATTTGATTTTTATAGTAGTATTACTTAAGAATTTTACATTATTTTTAAAAAATCAATAAAATCGTCCTAATATGTAGAAAGAAACAAGAGCATGTTGTTATTTGAATTCCGTAGACTAGACTAGGATCAAATCATCTAGATCCTCTTCTACCCTTTAATAACCCATAGTCATTGGTCACCTAAATATTTATCCATTTATTTTCTTCATTTAAATTATATTAAATCTGCACACCTTATCTTATCGATCCATGTTCGACTAATTCAGATCAACAGTAATCATTAGTACTCCATATATTTATTTTTTAATTAAGTAATAATCACATTATTAAGAAGCGGAAAAGTAGTGATGATGGTATAAAAGTCAAAAGGGGGGCACACTGAAGCTGGGTGCACTTCACTCGCACCCAGAAATAACTCATTTTCCAATAGCTTCCAAGAAAGTTCGATTTCTTTTGTATATTATTCTCTCTTTGACCAACGAGCGAAGAACGTTTCCTACTCTTCCACTCCTTCATTCGATCCCCAATCTCACATCATTCTCAATTCGCAATTCGATTCTCTCAATCTGTCGAAGCCCCCACCATACAATTATTACTCCGGCGATTTTTTATTTTTATTATTGGTTGATTGAAAGATGTTGGTGAAATCGGGTTGTCTTGGCGACGGTGATGTTTTCCCGCCTGGATTCCGATTTCACCCCACCGACGAGGAGCTCGTGCTCTACTATCTGAAGAGGAAGATCTGCTCTCAGCGCCATCTGCTTGATGTCATCGCTGAGACCGATGTTTATAAGTGGGATCCCGAGGAATTGCCTGGTAGGGTTTTTGATTTTAGTCTGTTTACCCGTGTTTGATCATTGACTTGTTAATTTAGGTTTAATTGTTTTCACTTTCTTGAGTCTTAGCTTGTTTTTCGTATTAATTTTATGATCGATCTGCCTTTTGATCATTGAGTGATGGTTTTGTTCATCGCGATTTGGTTTGTGTCTTACGTGATTTTGGTTAATGCTGATTGAAGTCAACGTCATTCGTTGTTGATTAGTTTTTCTTGTTTTCCATGTGGGGATTGCCACATCTTTCTGTTGAATTTAATTGTATTGTGTATTTATCAGCTGGAAAAACAAGTTGGGGTTAAGGGATAGGAAAAAGTTATTGAAACTTTGTAATAACCCTAAAAGATGACCTCGTTTGTTGAGGATGTGTTTTTTTGAATAAAAGTATGTGAAAGGCGTGTGTGACCGCTATATCTGTGTATGTGGTTGATTGTGTGAAATCTTCTCTGTTGTTGTTTTTCCAATTCATGAATGCATTTAATTTTCTGATTCTTTTGTTGTTTTGTTTTAGCATCAGTTTGTGACTTTCAATTTGTAGTCATGTATAGAATCTAGCTTTGGTTGCTTGTGATTTAGAATTATCACTATTTTGTTGCTATGATATCTAATTTTACTTCTGATAAATGTTGTTTTAATTCAATAATTTGTTACATATGACTTATTTATTGACATATCATTCAACTGTAATGCAGGTTTGTCAAAATTGAAAACGGGCGACAGACAATGGTTCTTTTTCAGTCCTCGGGATAGGAAATATCCAAATGGAGCAAGGTCCAATAGGGCAACAAGGCATGGATATTGGAAAGCAACTGGGAAGGACCGTGTCATCTCAAGTGGTTCTCGTGCCGTTGGTCTAAAGAAGACTTTGGTATTCTATAGAGGTCGTGCGCCTAAAGGGGAGCGTACAGATTGGGTCATGCACGAATATACCATGGATGAAATTGAGCTGAAAAGATACCAGAGTCCCAGAGAATACTTTGCACTTTACAAGGTGTACAAGAAAAGTGGACCTGGTCCCAAAAATGGAGAGCAATATGGTGCAGAATTCAAGGAAGAGGACTGGGCCGATGATGATCTTGAGGTTCCCGCTGCACCACAGATTCCATTAAACCAGACTAATGCAATCATTCCAGTTGATGATGCTACTGCCTCCTTTTTGAATGATATCGAGGAAATTATGAACCAAATAGATAATGAGCCCAGCCCTGCTCAGCTACCAGTTGGTCATTTTGATTATTCTCTGGTTCAGGTCGTTGGTGAGGAGGAAATCCAGAGTACAATAATGGGCCATTCTTCTGGGGATTTTTCTATACCACATCTCCTAGCTTCTAACCAGCCATCCGATATACCAGCTAGTTTTGACCTCACATATTCGGGCACAACACAAATGCAGTCGCGCGAGGCGCCTGAGGTGTCTTCTGCCCCAATTTCTAATGTGCTAAATCCTCGCACTACAGAAGAGGACTTCCTTGAAGATTTTCTTGAGTTGAACGATCTCGATTCAGATGCAACCACACTGACTCCTGATAAATTGGTTGATGATTTGGACAAGATTCTGGTCGACAACTTAGATTGTTTAAATGAGATTGATCTGTTTGAAGATGCATCCTCATTCCTTTGTGAGGCGGGTGCTGGTGTCCCCAGCCAGATCTGGCAACCTCACATGAATAATTTTGAAAATGGCGTTATGGGACCCATCTCAAGCTCTTACTCAAACAATCTTGAGTTTACATCATCAGATTACCTGCTGCAGCAGCATCTTAACAATTCAGATGGTATCAGCTATCAGCAGTGGACTGATGAGCAAAGTTGCAGTGTTGTAACTGAGCCAGAAACAAATACGGAACTCATTCCTTCATCTTCAGGTACTGATGGAAATTCGATTGAAGTAATCTTTGAGCTATTGAGAGAGCATTTATGATATCTACAACATTTATTGTCATGACTTGTATACGCAATATTCAATTTCTCATGACCTGTACAACATTTATTCTCTACTCCGACTAATCTTATGGAGCTCTTGGTCAGATGTATGGTATGAGAAGACCATGTCATCTTCAAGGTGGTGAAAACTCTGATGCCCAAGTGGAAATGGGGGAGAGTTTGAGCCAGCTTCAAGAGCTCTGCTTCTGTTGAAGTTGTTTAGATTGTTTACTAATATTAGCGGGTTTTTGGCATGTTTAGGTGTTTTACATCGAAATCGAAATAATGATTTTGTAAATCATTCCACCGGAGCAAATGAATTTGGAAGTGACAAACAGGATGATGGTACAGACTCATGGCTCTCTTCTGCTCTCTGGTCCTTTGTGGAGTCTATACCTACTACTCCTGCTTCAGCTTCCGAAAGTGCTTTGGTAAACAGGGCTTTTGAACGAATGTCTAGCTTTAGTAGGGTAAGATTAAACGCCAGAAACTTGAATGTTGCCGCGGGTAATGCCCTGGCAGCTTCAAGAAGAAGTTCAAGGGGCAAATCTAGAACTGGTTTTATATGCTTGTCGTTACTTGGCGTATTGTGTGCTATATTATGGGTGCTGATGAGAACCTGACTGAATAATGTAGTCTTGATTAATTAATTAATGCGTAAATAGGAAGATTTTCCACTGGTGTCTTACCGGGGAATTAATATGATGGAAATTTTGGAATGTTTATAGTAGTGCAATTGGCTCAATGATCATTACCCTGTCCAGCTGTTTTGTTGCTTGCTTTATCTGTTTTTTTTGTTTGGTCATCTTGATGATCTGATCTTAAATAGAAAAAAAAAAAATAAATAAATAAATAAATAAAAAAGAAGGAAGATGAACCACTTTAGTTTGAAAACATCCTAAAGTAATGGATTATCATGTGATTTTGGGTTTTCAAAGTTGTGCAGAAAGGGTTGATATTTTATTGAGCAGTTTTCAAAAGGGAAAAAAAAAAGAAAAATGTGTGGCAATCTTGAAATAGCTCTAATCAAATAAAACCATATCCATGGCTTGACAGTAATATGTGCATTTTGCAATTTCGGAGCAAATTATTATTATATGAAATCATTAGAAAATCCTTTATGTAGTTATTTATCATGGCAATTTAGTTTACATTTTCTCTACCCAAGTTGATCTAGAATCTAGGTAAAGGGGTGTTGTCATGCTCTTTATTATCATAAAAGTGAATTTAGATTGATTATTATAGACAAATAAAAAGTGGATGTTGTTGGATTAAGATGTGTTTTTGCACGTATTCGTCATAAGAATTGTTCCAAATCATGCAATTTCATCATCAGCGACTCGAGAAGAAACCCAGAGATATCAGTTTATTGGCAAACACTAGTATACAACCTCCTTCCTTCACCTTCAGTGTGGTTGTGTTTTTTTACTATTGCGATTTATTTTTAATTTTTTTGTTTTTTATTTATTTAATTTTAGGAAAATTACAATTTTATCCTTATGGTTTAGAGTATAATTTATCCGTAGGATTTATGGTTTAGGGTATAATTACAATTTTACCCTTGTGGTAGGGTATAATTGTAATTTTACCCTTGTGGTTTAGAGTATAATTTATCCCCTAGGGTTTAGGGTTTAATAGTCATTTAAATAAAATAAATTTAAAAATAAAAAAAAACACAATAAATGAAGTAGAAGGAATAAATTAAAAAGGGTGGAGACCAAGATTGTACCAATTCAATTGGTACAAGCGGTTGTACCCTAGTCCCTCTCTCAAACGGCAGGAATAGGCCTGTTGGTCTTGTGGAAGTTCACGTTCGAAAACATCAAATTCCAAAACTAAATCGAAGCGAGTGCGTGATAAATAAGACGAAGTTTTGTGTGCACTCGGACGGCGGACGCACAGATTTAGTTTTGTAACCCATAATTCAGCTTTATACCCTTAATATGGAATGTTATAACTTTTAGTATAAAAATTTATTCCTTGATTTTTTTAAGTGTATTTTATTTAGAACAAAATGTGAGTATATCTTTTAACAATTTGTGCACCGGTTGCACAAGAAACCAACTTGTAAATGAAAGAACTGTACACATGCCTGGGTGTATATTCAATTATGAATATATTGCTACTGCGTTTAATAAAGAAAATGTCTAATATTCTAAAATGTAGAAACAAAACCATATTTGCAGAATATATCTTCTATGAATACTATTTATGTTGATTAACCCAACAAGTACCCTCAATTGCAAGTTCTACGTTGCTCCATCTTTACAAGATTGTTTTATGGTAGCCATTTCAACCTAAAACATGTAAAGATCGATCTCAGTACCATTCTCTCTATAGGTTGATGATGAAGCTTCTTCTGATCAGCAAATAATCCAAAATGAACCGTCACAACTAGTTGTTGCTATCGAAATAGAAGAATCCTCCGAGAAGTCCAGGCAGGAATAAGCAATCTTGGATCTAGTTATAGGAAAGCCTGTCTTATCGCCCTTGCAACGACACGAGAAGCTAACTTTCCAGCTACATCAGCTGGCAATCTTAATAGTTGTTGTTGCGAATCCTGAGGGAGCTGCAGGGATTCATTCGTTGAGTTATATCACAAGGCAAAGAAAATAATGGAAGGGTTTGGCAAAAGAAAGTAACTGCAAAAGTTGAAAGTGATGCAAATGTTTTGGTGAGAGATTCTTACCTCAGAAATTGCGGAGAGAAGTGGTTGCAATTCCAGTTCAGATATCAATCCATATGGGAGGATGACTGCTTCGTTGGAGAGTGCTTTCTGATCGTCACTTGAGCTGACTCCTCTAGCCTGCTGCTACAAGTGTATAACTACTCTTACTACATTGATTTGTTTAGTTCAAGCATTTTTTTTACCAATGACGTCTATTTCAGAATGTACTTGAGTCGAGCTCGAACTTCCAGTAGGCTCAGTTAGGCTCGAATAACAGCACTACCCATGACAGAGTAAAATCACAGCAAAGGAGAAAAGAAAAGAAAAGAAAAGAAAAGATGTGAAAAATAAAATAAAAATTCAGCTTTGGAACAGGAAGCAAGGTTAGGTGATTCACCACTTCCCAACGACCAAAGATTAGTGATAAGATAAAAAGGATCAATGAAGCTTCCTTTGGCATTTTCGTCTTCATTATCCTCCTTCCTCTCTCTCTCTCTCTCTCACATGCATGCACAAGTACGAAGACATGTTTGATATATGGTCCCAAAGAAAGTGTTACTACATTCATTCGTGGAAGAAATCTCTTACCTTGACAGATGTTTCAGTCTGTTTAAGCCCCGAAAGTAATAGCACAAGTCGTCTCAGTGTTCTCAGATTGGTAATATCCTCCTCAGTCATGGAGGAGAAAGAATTTGGAGTGAATGGTATAGCAGATGCAATTGAATCCAAAGTTGATAGTCCAAGTGCTTCCAAGCCCTATTATGATCATAAAATCAGACTACAAGTATTGGGGGGGGGGGGGGGGGGGGGGGTTGTGGCGGGGGAACTCATCACTTGATTTCAGTCTCCAGAGAAGTTACAATGTAACCACCACATTTTAAATATAACCTTAAACACACAAATTAAATCATGATGTGATAACACCTATTAAGATGTTGTATCAACCTGAAATTTATAAGTCAGCTCTCCTATCCTAATTAAAGCTAACATAACTCGGTCTAATGTCACAAACATTAATGCTCATGGAATCAACTTTCAACTTCTGTGACTATTGAAAGTTTATTGATCCATCCAAAATTTTAGATTGGTTTTTTTTCTGCATCTGCTGGGAGAATAACACTAAAACCATGCAATTAGTGTTCTCTCAATCTCGTAGTGTGAAAATATGATCCAAGAATCTTACCTTTGCTAATTCTTCAAGAAGTACTTCCCTCACAAATGCACCCTGCGCCAAATTAAAACATATTCTAATAATCTAGTCTCTTCATACCAACTTACTGATGATGACATCGAATTTAGAAATACCTTCTCATTCAAAGCAAATGATAGGATTTGTTTTACAACCATCTTAGAGTCATCTTCAACCTTCTTTTCAACCAACGCTCTTTCCATCCTGGCTCGCAGTGACTGTCTCAAGGGAATAATATATACTGTCAGAGGAGCGTTTGCCAGTGAATGCCAGCTTCCAAAATATTATTTGAAACGGGTAAATATTTCAGGAGTACAGCTTTCGTAATCCAAAATTTTCAGCTTCCACAAAGTGAGGCGGATCAGATACATATCAAGAATTATCAACTGGAACAGAATCGAGACATGGAGCATAAAAAATAGAGGCAACGGCATTTCTAGGATTTTTGTTTAAACAGAATGACATACAAAAGAGTGGAGAAACAAAGTTAAAATCTCTCACCTCTGATAATAGAGACTCTAATCTATCAATTCTGAATTTTCCGTCCTAGTGAGAAAATAACACATGAAATTAGTATAATCTAGAACTAACAAGTAAAGAGCTCTGATAAACCAACCAATTGTTCTTAATGTGGACAGCTTACCTTGTATAGGAGATCTTGCAAAGAAGATTTTAATTTTGGCGAGTTGTCAGTAAGCACCTTCCGTGCAATCCAAGGGTATGTACTGCCCAAAACTTTGTAATTTGGGTTGAAGCTGATGGCGATTCCCTCCAAAACAGCTAGACTGGACAAGCCAGAAATTTTGATCCGGTAAGTTTTACGTTAAAACACAGAACTAGAAGGAAGATGGTTTAAGTAAAACAGCAGTATATATTCATAGAATAGAATAACAAATACTAAAAATTATAATAAAAGGACAAAACTACCTTCTGATGACGAGAGAGAAATAAGAAGGAATTCTAAATTTGAATTTATACCTGCAGCATAACAAAGGACAAATGTACACATAATTAAATTGGAGGACACACAAGAAACAAGATAAACAATGTCAAATTTATAAGAGAGGAGTAACTAAAGGTCTATGGCAGTAGGCTACTGTGCAAAAAGTAGATTAGTATCCATTCACCACCAATTGCAACCATAATTCCGTAATAGTTTACCAATAAGTAACCAAAATCTCATGGACTTATAATCAAACACAAATGGAGATATTCAGTTGAAGGTGATAATGTCAGGAAACTGGAAAATAGTACATTGTGGTTCCCAAATTCCCAAGTAGATCTCCAAAGCTTATATTGCGAATTCCTTTGGAAACAGCATTCCGAAATACACCTACATGTTACTTCGTATTATAGAAACTGAAGCAATAGAAGACGGATAGTATGAAAAAATTGAATTCGAACAAAACAAAATTGATTTTTTTTACAGACTACTAAGTGCATCTTAGTGACAAAAAAGACCTGTCAATGCCTTTGTAACAGCTTCCTTGTCAGCTGTTGGTGGAAGAAGCCTGTTGAATAAATTTCAAAGTCTTCAGTACATGTTCAATTATTAACAAGCAAAGAATCAGCTGAATGCTTAGCAGGATAGTTGATATACCCAAGAGTTACAAAGTCCTTTGCAAGTGCATCATAATCACGGTTCACAAGGTGGAGACAAGCCTCAATAAAGCCATCACGAAGTTCTTCCTTGAACTCACCCATCATGCCAAAGTCTGAAGAAGAAAGTATATCTTTCAGAAATTGATTGAAATATAATGGAATTTTTAAATGCCAAAATTAATAAACGCAATGTTGTTGTGTTCACACATAAGGAGAACATATCAGGCAGCCATGTTCTTATAAAAGATGTTTTTGTGGTGAGCTCCTTAAAAGAATGGAGACACATTACTTTCTGCAAGTAAACTTTCAGAAAAATAAATGTCACTCTTTAGGGTGATTGGTTCAGCAGTCCTTCTCATAAGAGAAACAAGGGATTTTTTTATTTTTTTTTATCAAATGGACCAGGATGAATATTTTGTGTTTTTGACTAATGCATTAATGGGCTAAATTAATGTCTAGACATAAATCTAGACCTTATTTCATATCAAAAATTTATGTCTAGATTTGAAATTAATGTGCTATAGATGCGATATCAAGTAGCATCTCATCTTCTTCTAGTATCTACTCGTGTAAATATCATGTCAAGTATGTACCTAAGTAAGCTAATTTCCCATCATAAGTGCGAAGTAGGTTTCCAGGATGTGGATCAGCATGATAGAACCCAAACTCTAGAAGTTGATTAAATGAACAATAAACTCCCACCTGTTACCATTAGTAAAGCAACTTATTTTATTGAAATCAATTCAAGAAAATGGCTAACAGAAAATAGTTTCAAGATAAGACCTCAATCATGTAGAGATCCTTAACTTCTGCCAGCTTCTGACCCTGCATTAAATCATCATGAGCCATGATGATTATAGTTCAATAACGTGTGATCTAAAAAGTATCATTCTTATTGCCAATTAGAAAGAAATCATCTTTGAACGCATTAGTCAAAACCATATGAAGCACAAAACTAATTGGTAGCTTTTTATCATTTGTACTACTACTACAATCTCTTTCAAAGAAGTTGTACATGTGTCTTAACCATTCATTTTTATGTACCATTAAAGATTGTTTCTTCCCTTAAAAATTAAAGATGATCTGGTTATTTATATTATAGAATAATATTCTCTTTTTAAACAACAAATAGCCAGCTTAAACAACTTTACTTCTACAGCAAAGTAGTTGGAACTAGCCATTCATTTTCTACTGATTTCTCGGAGAAAAAAAAATAAAAATAAACTTTTACATTGCCAGAACCATGAAAAATAACTTGAGAATAACTTTGAGAGTACTTGGAAATAGAAAGATATCATTATTATAAATTGGAGATCTGATGAGCTTTGGTAATGTGATACCCAGTAATCTGATTACACTAACTAGCTTCAAGGTTGACGCTATGTATTGTATATAATTTTATAAATGCCCCCCCCCCCCCCCCCAAAAAAAAAAAACCACATAACTTAAAGACAGAAATTACCTCAATCCTCTCCATGGTTAGAACTTTGCGCGTCGTTTCTTTAACATACATCTCAGGAACTACAACATCTTGTATACTTCCATATAACTGTCTGATTGAGTAGTAGCAGTTAGAACGCTGGGTTGAAGATTGTTTTTAATTGCAAATAATTGTAGTATAGTTGACCAAAACATATAGCAAATTAATGGAAACAAAAAGCATATAGACTATAATCACGATTGAACTAGCGTTATATTCCTCTAAAAAATATGTGCGCTAAATGTAATATCCAGTAAAACATAGGACAAATGAACTGTGTTCCTTCTGCAGTGATATACTAATAGTGATGACCAGCATAAAAAAAAAAAACTAATACGAATACCATGACTTCAAACAGATACTCCCTCCGACCATTGTTAATGTATCCATTTAATTTTTCCACGTGGATTAAAGAGTATTATTATTTTATGTGTAGTGGGTAGTTGTATCAGTGGAGGGTGTGGGTCCCATATTTTAATTGTATTAGTGAGAGTGTGGGTCCATATTTCTAAAAAGGGAAATGGATAGATTAAGAGTGGACGACCCAAAATAGTAAAATGGATAGATTAACAGTGGACGGAGGGAGTATAATATGATAGAGCTCAATTGCTTCCTTTATTTATTAAATTTTCAGGAGTTCACAATCAACTCCAAAACTACAAATGCAGAAAATATCAATCAACAAGGGAACTCTTACAGCAGTCAGATGAACCAGTCCAAGCTTCATGGTACGAAAATCTTTTTTATGTCAACAGGAGCTAAATAATGATGCTGGAATAGTGACATAGAAATTGCTTACCTAAACTTAACTCCATTGTCTGCTTCTGTAATGTAATCCATCTCCTGCATTCAATTGGATTACCTGTATTTCAATATAAAGCCCTAAGAATATTCCTTATCTATTAAATACCAGTAAAAAATTTTAAGCAGAAGTTCTACATACTTTACCAAGTCAAGTGTCCTTAACTAAGAATACCATCAAAATTTTCGACTAGTATTGATGTACTTACTCATTGAAGAAACATCCATAATCACTAAAAAGGGAAGGAAAAAAATTGTTTTTATCTGACATATAGTGAGGGTTTCCTCTGAGGCAATATTTTCTGTAAACTTAGTTCTTTACACGGCAACATAAACTTTCTCTTGTGAAAATTTTTCTGTAACAAGAGCATCTCCAACACACACCTTATATTTAGTGAATTTATTTTTGAAAAATAGATAGCATTTTTAATTTTATAGAACCATTTAAATCTTTCAATGTGATCTTTATTTCTCTTATTCCAATGTTTATTAATTACATATTTTCTCCTTCTATTTCATATACTTCCATTACAATAATTTTTTAATATTTTTTTAGATGGAAAAAAGTATTAAATTCATTGGAGTAACATATAGACGCAATAAATAATAAATTATGAAAAGTGTTTTTTTTTTCTCTCTTTTGAAGAGTGAAAATTACTTTTTAAATTGTTTTATTAAAAGTGTGTTGAAGATAGTTTTTGGGGAATTGTTCCTCAAAATAAAAGGCATCTTTTATTCAATTATATTCTTGCAGATGCTACGATGATCAATTCAGTCAAACATGATATGTAGTTCATTGATTCATTCTGCAAAATGAATGACAAATAACCAGCTCCAGCCTGTGTGAGTTTTTAGCCAAGCAAGCACCACTTGATCATTTTGGAAGTGCAACACACATAAAAACAACAAATTCATTAATAAAGCCATGAAAAGAGGTAAATACCCGGAAAAGGCTTGATGCCCATTCATCGATGACTGACTGCAAAGTGATGATCATGTAATTAGTTGATTTAGTTACGTGTAAGCAGCAAAAAATACAGAAACTAACAGAACGTAGATTTAATGACCTTTCATAAGCTGACATGTAGCAGAATGTAGAAAAATTATGTATTCTGACATTTACAAAACCACAAAGTGCGATATGAACCGACAATGATAGTGTTAAAAAATTAATTCTGATATAAATAAATTTCAAGAAATGTGTGGTAGATAAAATCATTACTTATAGTACCTGAAGGTCAGTGTTAAATTTTCCTGCCCTCCTAATCACCCCTGCCAAGAAACGCAAGATCAGTATGTCCAATGAGATTGCAGCTTTGACTCCTGGCCTCTGCACCTTTATGGCAACAACCTTCCCACTTGATCGAAGCCTAGCTTGATAAACCTTATCCAAATATTTAAAAAACATAAAAAAAGTAATCTGAATAGATCTTGGATCTTATAATAACATCATTAAAATAAATGATGAGGACCATCTAATTGCATGATGTAAATGAAAAACATACCTGTCCAAGTGATGCCGCTGCCACGGGCTCAGGGGATATTTCTGAGAAAAGTTCATCTATTGGTAATCCAAGTTCTTGCTCTATTATATTAAATGCATCTTCCGTGGAAAATGGTGTAATTCGATCTTGCAAGAGTGAAAGCTCGTCTAAGTATGAGGGTGGTATCAAATCCTAAAAAAATCAAAATGTCAAGAAAAAGTTTACCACTGTAGATGCCTTTTCACTCTCATATCTGAAGCACTACCAGGCATTAAATTTATACTCTCAATTCCATTTAGCAGTATAAGAACTTCTAATCATGAAACATGATGGACATTTAAGAATGCTTGAATATACAAGTGGTAAATATATTGGCTTATTTTAGCTTTGGCTATTATTTCTTATCCTTAGTAATATAAAGAATTCTATTGTTGTGTAAAGATTACAACCTTGGCAAAAATTTGCTTCATAGGGTTACACTAGGAGAGATGATATGTGTAACAGCCCTGTTATTCACCCATATATACTAGGTATATATTTCTAATGGTGGGGTACACCATTATACTAGGTATATATTTATTTATGGGATAATTAATTATAGGTACGTGTTTATATATTCTAACTACTAATAAATATATTAATATAATATAATTACTAATAAATACAAAGTATTTTTTTATTTTTCCTATTTTATCCTTATTCATAAGGATACGCATATTCATCTAACAGCAACCATCACAGCTACCAATTGGAGTACCTTTTTTTTTAAACACTAATGTGCATTAATATGTGAGAGATTAAAGGAGATATTTAAGGATAATTATAACAATTTTTTTATTTAATTTTTTTTTGCTTTATCCTTAATAATGCACACTAATGTACATTGATATGAATACACTAATATACATTAACATGATTATTAATCGCGTATATTTAATTAGCTTTTAATAATGCACACTAATGTACATTAATATTTACTTTCTTAATAATGCACACTAATGTACAATAATATAATTATTAATCTGCATATTTTTTTAAAAAAAATTGCGTATTTTTAATTATCTCTTAAAAATGTACACTGATGTACATTAATGTGAACATCAATGTACATTAATATTAATATTGATTATGTATTTTTTTTATAATCTCTTAACAATAAATACTAATGTAAAAAAATTGTGTATTTTTATTATCTTTTAATAATGCATACTAATGTACATTAATATTTACTTTCTTAATAATGCACACTAATGTACATTAATATAATTATTAATCTGCATATTTTTTTAAAAAAAACATTGTGTATTTTTAATTACCTTTTATAAATGTACATCAATATGAATATTGATTACATATTTTTTTCATAATCTCTTAACAATAAACACTAATGTATGAATATTTAATCCTATATTTTTGTAAAAAAATTGCGTTTTTTTAATCTCTTAACAATGTACATTAAAGATGGATATTTAATAGTGTATTTTCATTTATATTTTAACAATGCACACTAATGTGCGCAATGGATATTACCGATAAAACAAAATATAATTTTGTAGTTACTGGTAATTAAGTGAAGCGAATGTATCGCTTAGCAATTCCTAATTACGTTTTGTACCTTCTTATTATTGACCCTTTATTTATCTATACTAATTATATATACTTGCTTGGCAAATCCACCTATATATTTATTTAGAATTTAGATTTGCGATATCTCTCCCATGATTTTCTCTACTGTTCTTATCTTCCCTCGTAAAGTTAGGATTTCACTCCCATATACATCGTAAAACCTCAACTCCTAGTTATCGCAATCCACGATTTCTTTTCCTACTTTAATAGAATTTTAAACTTCTCTTTCCAATGGAAAACCCTTCTGTATTTTTTCCAGCCATCGACCTGTTGAAGAATAGTTATAATTCATCGTCAACGTAAGCTTTCTCCCTTCATTATCTTGTTAGAGGTAAAAGAGATTTGATTGTTATCTTCCGTATTGTATTAATTTTATACTCTTCTAGGACTGTTTTTTTCACGTGTCTATAAACTGGTCCTCCCTCTTTGAATTAAGTAGCCACGCCTTTCTTCCTTTTAGGGTGCTTAATTACCAACCTCATATATATATGCACTTGTTCTTGTATATCCATAGTAGAGGACATGTAATATTTCATGAACCCTATTTTTATATTTTATCGTTTGTTCTTCTTTTTAATCTTTTTTTATTTATTTTTTCTAATACTTCTTCTTTTCTTCTCTTTTACAGATTTTATTTTCATATTATTTATAATCTACTCTAATTTGTTTGTCTTTTATATTTTTATTTGATCTTATATGCGAATCATTATATTTTTAAAGGTATCATTATACTTTTTAGTAATTTATTGTTATCTTATTTTTTTCTCTTCAATTTTTATGTGTTTTTTCTTTACAATTCTATAAACTCTATTTTTATAATTTAGTTTTATCTTTTATACTTTTATTTGATCTTATATGCAGGTAGTACATGCTTGGCAACATGTAATTATTCCAATGTAGAAAACTCTCGACATACATACTTTGATCCATACATGGCGAGATTGTATAGGTTTCATGATATATATTAATGCCTTCATTCGAAAATTGGATATGGAATATGGTTCAGTCACCCAGGTTGCTAGGTGTGCATATACATAAATATCACCTTTTTTTTTTTTTTTTTTTTTGATACCGAGGTTCCGGGCTTACGCCCGACTAGTCCTCGAGGAAACAGTCCCGGCCCCTCAGTCCCGGCCCCTCAGAACTGCCTCCAAGTAAATCGCGGTAACCACACAATGGATCACAGGTTCCTAATATCTTTAACTAATGCGCACAAGGAGTCGATCCCCAAGTGATTGCTCCATGCTGGTGATTGCTCCATGCTGACCCTCCCCCTAGCTCAGCCGCAGGTTCCCACCGAGCCGCAGGTTCCCACTGAGTTTCAGCCTCCCACACTGCCGCTTGTAGCCCTCAATATTAATTGTTCCACCATTGCGCTCCGGGGGGCTTGAACCCCTGACCTTTCAATCAGGGGCACCTCAATGTTGACCCCTCAACCACTGGGCCAACATATCATTGGTTTAAATATCACCTTTATTATGTTAATGGATGGTGTCCTTTTTACTCATGATTCATCCACCACTTTGCCATAGTGTATGAGGTGTAGTTAGTGGATTATCCATATTTTTTACATTATTTAAATATATATGTATACTAAATCTTGGTTTGAGGGTTGAATACATTTTAGGCATGTCTTAGCATGATAATAGTTCTCGTACAGTGCGTCCCTCAGTTATATAATTACTATTTAATTAGTTATTTTTAGAGATATACACCTATCCTTGCCGAATCTTTTTATTATAATTTTACAGACTTTTGTTTAGTTATTAATAGAATTAAGTCTTACTTATATTTTTACGTTAATAGGCGACGAGGGATTCGAGGGTTAGATGTTCTACTGCATCAATAATTGGATTACAGTCAACTCAGTACATTTTAAAGGTGGGAAAATTCTTACTTGACTCTATTAACTGCTATCATGTGATATCTTTGAGTTCATGCATGTACATATAGGTCTCCTGACCTTTATAAACGAGGCATTTACTACTTGAATAATTGAGTAATCTTATTCAGTACATTTACATCTATATTTCATATTACTTATTTGGTATTTAATTGTGGCAAGTACGTTTCTCCAGTGAGCTTGTGGTTTTGCTCACCCCAAATATTTTAACATTTCAGGTGGAGGAGCTGACGTGGTGGGACATAAGGATGATGCTTAGCACAGTTTCATTTTTATTAAAATTTATTTATTATTTCTAAATTTTTGCTAGACTTATGCAACTTATTTCAAGTATTACATTTGGATTTTATAACTTATAAAGTTGGATTTTTGGTTGATTAAATTTATTTATTTTATGCTTCCTCTCAAAATGGTTTTTCTTTATTAAATATGATGTTTTTAAATATTTAGAAATTTAGGATGTGACAATGTCACCCCTAATGACTGAGACTGTTGCTGCCTTTGGGCAATCAACTTTTGGAAGCTAGATTTTTGGAGAGTCCAAATATTTTCTTTCTGCAAGTGGGATGGTAATTGGTATATCTAACCCAGCTTCAAGTCTATAAAAAGTAATGTAACTTAAACCCACATTTACAGTGTAGGAACATTTTTCAAAATAAAGAAAGTGATTCTCAACCATTTGCTAGATCAAAAAGGCTGTTGTACCGGATGTTTTTCTGATAGAGCGTTGAGGTGGTTGTTTTAAAGTTTGTAGTGCAGATTGGTCGAAATCCATGTGCAAAAAAAAGCATCCTATAGGCTAGTGTCTGACTCATGGATGGAAGAATGAGGGTTCTTTTCAAACAAAAGAGAAGAACAGAACGTCCAGTTCAAAGTACATAAACTAAATTCAAGTAGGATGATAAAGTAGAATACTTGGAGCACATAGAACTTACAGGTCGAGATGAAATAGCCTGAGCTATCTTAATATAAGCCTACAGGAAAAGATAAAAGCAATCAAAATCAAGTCAACATCAACCAGATATTTTATGATATAGTAATGAATGGACTCTTAACTGTGAAAGTAATAGTATTAATCATCTCTGCCACATTACATAACAGCAGTGCGCAAATCAATAAATGCACAACAAATGTCCATGAATTTACAAGTGTAAATTTTTTATAATAGAGGGGCCTTTTCCGTTTGTTTTTATAATTAATATAGCTACCTTGATTGACCTCTATGATACTCAAAATCAGATTTGAAATATAATTGTGAGAGCATAAGATAATCCATACAAATAATCACTAATTTTAAGATACAAAGATGCCAAATGGAACAACTAAAAAAGCTATTCGAAATTATATGTAAATCTTTAGAAGTGTTCAGATATACCGGGCCAAGTTGTACTAATATCTTCCTCAACTCAGCAGCTCTAACCTACAACAGAAAATGAAGAACCAAAAAGAATTATCAATCAAGTTCAACGAATTGAATAAGACACAGAAATTTTGCTACTTAAGCACCATAAACATCGATTCTACAAAATGAACAAAAGGTATGATAGTGCATAATTTTCATAAGTTCTAACACTTTTGAGTTTGGAAAAAATAGAGTCATAAACTAAAGACAAACTTTGCCCAAGTATCTCCAAATAATTACTATTATTCATGATAACAAAAATTAGCAACAACAATTAATATATATACGCAGCCAGTTATCAACCATTAGTTTTCCATATTAAAAATAATAATTAAAAAAATAAAAAATAAGCAGTTGGATGAACTCCAAACGAGCTCCGTATTATGCCTAATAAGTGACCAGTAAAAATTTCGAACGCAGAAAAACCAAGCGAATTTCTATAGAAAGAACTAATTCAGCCATCATAGGCAGTGGCAGAAATAGAATCTGCACGCCACCACTCTACTCATTATTCTGACCTCGAACATCAAGTCGCCGCGGTCGGTGATGCCATCGTAGTATCGAAGGGCGAACCACTTGCCGAGAGTGGTGGCGGTTTGGAACAGCCGACGGAGGAGAATCCAAGGTTTTCTCTGATATATTGCCACGATTTTCGATATTTTATATTCAGTCAAGGATTCGCTTCCGATGAACTCAGCTCGAAGAAATAGCCAGAGTATTGGGTAAATGCATCCACACTACTCGACGCCGCCGCCGGAGTAGCCAGAGCGCGGCGTGGGAGACGCAATTGGCGGAAACCGGGGATGAAACTTGAGGCGGAGAACAGCGGCGGCGATGGTGGCGGTACGAGCAGCATTGTTTTGTAACGCAATTGAATTCGTTGTAACGGTTGGATATGAATTATTGGCCTCTCTTTCCTTTGAATGGAAATAATATACTCCTATTATCTAAATCTATATTTATGGGATTACTTACAAGTCATCTGTTACTCTAATATAATACCTACCGATAGTAACGGTTAAATAATTTGTATATCTCCTCATTTATAACTTTATTTGTTTAGTATTCCTTTTTTTTCTTTTAATTTACATGATATAAATACAAATTCTCATGTGAGACCATACATGTGAGACGTGTTAAAGTATGTTTATTATATTGATAAAGTATGTTTAATTATTGTTAAAGTGTATTTTTTAAAGTATGATAAATGATGAATTAAAGGATGATTTTAAGGTGTTATAATATAATTTATTATTGACATACTTTAAGTACAAATACACATACTTTACCTATATAATAAGCATACTTTAATAATGGGTCGACCCGTCTCACAACCGTCTCACAAAAAACCCGTCTCACAAGAGAGTAACTCTATAAATAATAGTAATAAAATTAGTTTAAAATAATATTTTTATATTAAATTAATTATGTAATTTTTTTCCATTATTTTAAATTAAAGTTTAAAATTAGTCTTTATTTTCTAAATTTTAATTTTTAAATTATAATTTTTTTTTTCATTTTAAGATTTACAATAAATTTACTTTCTTATTTCAAATTATAAAAAAAAAAAATTATCTATATCTATATACTATATATAAAGAAGGAATGTTTCAAAACGGGCCTGTTTTTTCCCGGTTCCCGATTGCCTTCCATTCCACGTGTATCGCCCTTTCAATCTCTCTCTACACGAGTCGCCCTTCCATTCTCTCTCTACGCGTCCAACACAGCGGCCTCCAACTTCACACAAAATTCATTAAGTCCACCGCCCATCTCTCATCTTGTCATCTTCTTCCATTTTTCTCCACCCCAATCCCAAGTAAAGCTTCAATCTCTGTAAATATCATTTCCTTTTGTTGCAACAATAACGCGACCCTCACTCAACCTCCTTATGTTCCCATCACTAATTATGTTTTTCCCGTCGATTCCGTTGGCCCCATCATATAAGAAGCCCTAATTTTTGGCTTCTCCGCTGCACGCCAGATTTTGTTGCTTATGTGGACGCTTGCTTCAGTCTCCATCCTGAACGGGTAAATCCTCTTATTTAATTACTGCTTCTAGATTGGTTGTTTTTCCTTTAATTGGTTTTCGTATTGCTTAAGTCAGTTTGGTTTATTTAAATTTTTCGAATAATTTGATGAGCTGAGTCTACCTCTACTAATGCGACCAACAAAATAGTTGAATGCAAGTTTGTCGACACTAATAAAGATGGGGTAAAGGGTTTTACATGAGGAACTGAACGCTATTTCGCTGTCTACATCATCATCACTATCCGTATTTGAGTTTTATTTGCATTTGCCATTCTGCAGATGCTAAACGATTTCTTAGTGTGGATAGATCAGGGCCTCATACTTTTAGTAATAGTCGTTTCACATGGTAAGCTACAAAGTAAAGTTTCATAACTTAAGTGTCAACAAGTGGGATGAGACATTTCGGATTCTTTTTTTTTTTTTTTTTTTTGATACCGAGGTTCTGGGCTTACGCCCGACTAGTCCTCGAGGAAACAGTCCCGGCCCTCAGAACTGCCTCCAGGTAAATCGCGGTAACACACAATGAATCACAGGGTCCTAATATCTTTAACTACTGCGCACAAGGAGTCGACCCCCAAGTGATTGCTCCATGCTGGTGATTGCTCCATGCTGACCCTCCCCCTAGCTCAGCCGCAGGTTCCCACCGAGCCGCAGGTTCCCACCGAGTTTCAGCCTCCCACACTGCCGCAGGTTCCAATTGTAAGAAATTCTGTGTGATATATGGTTCAGAATTTTCAAGACAACATTATATGCAACATCTATTATTCATATCATTCAAAGAGAGCAGTTCTTAAAGATAAAATTTCATTTTGCAAAATAAATTAGCAAATAAAAAATTTAATTAAGTCCATCACTATAATCAGGATAGGGAAAATGAACTCGGCCCTTGAGGACTCTTAATCAGGCCATTGAACTACTGTTAATACTATAAAATTAAGAAATTTACTTACTTAAATACACTGTAGAAAAATACCAAGACAACCACATGATATTACGTCTTGGATATATCTTCTGTTGATTTTTGGGACTGTCGACTACCCAACTTTTTCCCACTGTATTCTCAAACATGAAATAGTATGAAAGCCAATATTGAATATTCTTATATTATTGAGTTATATTATATGTATTAAGGGCATTGTTATTTGTGATAGTGCTGCAATAGAGTGAAGATTCAGTAGCTTTTATGCTCACTGTTACACTCAAACATTATGCCATCATTATCATGATTACCATGCTTATATGTCAATTAGTGTTGCTTATATGTTACTACATTGTTGATCTCACTGGACTTTATTTTGCAAGGTATATAATTGGTTTCTTTATTGGTGCTACCCCATGGTAAATAGGTGCATTTATACTGTTACGTCGAGGCACAATTTACAAGGAGAAGCCTAGACTGCTTGCAAGGTTCATCATTGGTTTGTTTACAAGTGGTACCTCAAAGTAAATTGGAACATTTATATTGTTTTGCGTTTCATAAATTACAGAAAGACCCATCGAGTCATTGCATATGTGGCTGGTGCAAACACGTTCGACTTTACCAGCATGCTATTTCCCTCGAAAGGTGAATCTACATTGTACTGAATATCATTTCGAAGTTATCAAGTTATGGCGACGTATTAATTCAAATGTTAACTTATGTACATGTACTGGTCACACATTTGTAGGCTATGTTAGTTGCTCTTGTTATTAAAATTGGTGTAGTGGTGAAGCAACCCAATTGTAGTGAAAATGAAGTTTATACATTCCGTAGCAAAAATTGCCCAATTCACTTTATTTATATCCCACTTCATGGAAGTTACTCAAGCATAAAAAAAATGAAAAGAGCCTGGTTAACCACAAAGATGGTTACCATTAATGTAAATACTCATGTTGTAATGTAATTTTGTATTATCAACAACACAAGAGTGGGCACTAAAATAGGTGGCCCTTTGTAAATACTCTTGTTGTAATGTAATTTTGTATTATCAACAACACAAGAGTGGCCACTAATACAGGGTATATACCTCACGAAGTGAGGTGGCGTACAAATTTAAACCAAATATAGCATTGAATATAATTAGACTAATTATTTCGTGAGGTGGCGTACAAATTTAAACCAAATATAGCATTGAATATAATTAGACTAATTATCCTTTGAATTTGGGTGTACTGTACATTCACTTTTAAAAACTTATACATTTATAAATAAAAATGTATGCACTATTTAATAAAAATGTATACATTTAATTTATTTATTTTAATTTCTTCTAATTTCGTTTTGAAAAAATTACTAATCAAAAGGTAAATTATTCCCATTCACTTAAAAGTAAAAGGCAAAAACTTGTGTGTGCCCGGGCGCACGGGAGCACATTCCGTGCGCCTTTAAAATTTTGTGTTAAATTGTGTACCCTTTATAAAGATGTGTACCATGGCAAAAACTTGTGTCGTGTGCTTTTAAATTTTTGTATTAAATTGTATACCCTTTAATATAAATATGTGTACCCTTTATTTTCTGAAGAAAAATAAAAAATATTAATAAAGTGTATACCCTTTTAGAACAAAATGGTGTAATTTTATTAATTAAAGTGTATACCCTTTATACCAAAGCAATGTACCCTTACCCATAATACTAAATTCTAAAGGCGCACGGAATGTGTTCTCATGCGCCCGAGCGCACACAAGCCTCACTCAAAGTAAAAATTATACTTCAATTAAAAAAAATACAAAAATGTCTAATTTAAATTATATTTTTAGGCTAATACTATTGTGCATCTGGATGCACCCCACGATACAGTACACCTACTTTCAGATCGTATACAATTATGAACAAAAACATATACAATTATGAAAAAAAAATGTATACAATTTATTTATTAGTTTTTAATGAAAATTTGAGTGTAAAAAAATATATAACTATTAAAAAATATGTATACACTATTGAATAAAAAGTTGTACACATATGAATGCTAGTTTTTTTAATAAAAATTGAGTGTATAAAAAATATACAATTATTAAGAAATATGTTCTTTAATATACTAAATGAGAGTTTAATATACTAAATGAGAGTTTAATTTTGATGAGGTGTCGTCACCAGAATTAATCTCAATTATTTTAATTTTTAATTAAAATTTAATGTAGATAAATACATATATTATTTTAAGTTTTAATATGATATTATCAAATCAAAATTAATTAAAATTTAGTAATAGATAAATACATATATTTACTTTAAGATTTAGAATTTACACCTAATTTATTTATTCATCATGACAAACTTAAGATTTCTTCAAATTCTAAGGATACTATGTAATTTTATAATTTTTTGATTTTTTTATCGTAATTAATTTTTTTTCATGATTAATTTTATTTATTTTCTAATTAATTTTTTATGATTTTACTTTTGATTATATTTTTCTTACGATTTCTTTTATATTTTTAAATTAATTTTGTTAAATTTCTTTTATTTCATCACGTTGATTTATAATGAATTAATTTTTTATTAATAAACTTTATCATAATTTTTTTCTTCAATCGTTAAATTAACATATTTAATTTTTTTTTGCTATTAATTTAATTATGGAACAACAATCATAAAAAAATTAATTATTTTTTTATGAAATTAATTAATTTTTTTATAATTTCACTTTTAATTATATTCTTCTTACGGTTTTCTTTTATATTTTTAAATTAATTTTGTTAATTTTTTTATTTCATCAACTTGATTTATATTGAATTAATTTTTTTATTAATAAACTTTATCATAATTTTTTTTCTTCAATCATTAATGGTAAAAACTTGTGCACCCGGGCACACGGGGCACACTTCATGTGCCTTTAGAATTCTGTATTAAATTGAATACCCTTTAGTATAAAGATGTGAACCCTTTATTTTCTGAAGAAAAATAAAAAATATTATTAATTAAAGTGTATACACTTTAGAACAAAACAATGTACACTTACCTATAATACTAAATTCTAAAGGCGCACGGTGTGCCCTCGGGGCACGCAAGACCAACTCATCATTAAATTAACATATTTTTATTTTTCTTTTGTTATTAATTTAATTATGGAACAACAATCATAACAAAATTTAAAAAACCAATTCAATCATTTTTAAATTTTTTTTTTAGTAAATCAATTTAATAATGAAATTAAGTTTTTACCAACAAAATTAAATTCACATTTGAGTGTATATAAATTGAATTTTACTCTTCAATATAAACTATATATTAGATTATAATTAAATAAATAATTATATTAAACTTTAATTATTATTATTTTTAAATTGTTGAATAAATTGTTATATTAGACTTAAATTATATTTTGTAAAATGGTAACTTTATAACCCGTGTAATACATGTAATTCATACTAGTTTAATATATTAAAGGAGATTTTTATTTTGATAAGGTGTCGTCTCCAAAATTATTCTTAATTATTTAAATTATTTATTAATTTCTAATGTAGATAAATACATATATTAATTTTAAAATTTGAATATGAAAGAAATCAAAATAAAATAAATTATTAATTTTTTTTAATATTGTAAACGAATATCATCTTCAAAATTATTGTCAATTATTTTAATTGTTAATTAATTTTTAATGTCAATAAATACATATATTAATAATTTAATAAAAAAATTATTACATGTATTGTGTTATTTAAGTATTTTAGTTTACATTTTAAAAGTAATTTTAAATTAAAAATATCGTATTTTTTTAAATATGAAAAATATTCTTAAATGTAATTTTAAATTAAAAATATCGTATTTTTTTAAATATGAAAAATATTCTTAAAAATTATTTATTGGATTAATTAATATAAATTATTTTGATCATATATTCTGTAACACATCCCCACACACACGTAATAAAAGAAACGGATAATGACTTGCTATCTAGATAGATAATTAATTTTTTAAAAATATTTTCTTCATCTGATACTAATACTTGAATTCAACTGTGATTACATATTTGGTCATATATTACTAGTTTGTTAATTATATTTTAGTTTTATCTCGTGTGTATATATATATATATATATATATATATATATATATATATATATATATATAGCTGTCAAAATGGGTTGAGACCAGTGGGCTCAACCCGCCCCAACCCCTCTAAACCCACCAATTACCTAGCCCACCAGTAGCCCGCCCCACTCAAACCCACTAAAGTGTGGGCTAACCCGCACCGCCCCACTAACCCAACATCAACCCACCTTTATAAATTAAAATTTAAAAAACAACTTCTAGATTTTAATATTTAAATTTAATAATAAAAATATTACCACCCAACCCTAAACCCTACCTACCCCCACCCAACACCACCCCCCCTCCCCCTAAAATTTTTTTTTTCAAAAATCTTTAGATTTTTAATATTTAAATAATAAAAATATTCCACACAGCCCTACCCCCTACCTACCCCACCCCCCCCCCCCCGCCCCCCCCCCCCCCCAAAAAATTTTTTTTTTTAAAAAAACTTTAGATTTTTAATATTTAAATAATAAAAATATTCCACCCAGTCCTACCCCCACCCCCAACACCACCCCCACCCCCCACCACCCCACAAAATTTTTTTTTTTTCAAAAAAACTTTAGATTTTTAATATTTAAATAATAAAAACATTCCACCCAGTCCTAATCCCTACCTACCCCCACCCCCCACAAATTTTTTTTTTCAAAAAATCTTTAGATTTTAATATTTAAATAATAAAAATATTATCACACAACCCTACCTCCTACCCACCCCCACCCCCACCCCCAATTTTTTTTTATTTTAGATTTTAATATTTAAATATTAATTCAAAAAAAAAATTTGGGGGTGGGGTGGGGGGTGGGGGTGTTGGTAGGTAGGGGGTAGGGCTGGGTGGTATATTTTTATTATTTAAATATTAAAAATCTAAAGTTTTTTTAAAAAAAAATTTTTTTTGAGGGGGGGTGGGGGCGGGGAGGGGGGTGGTGGGGGTAGGGCTGGGTGGAATATTTTTATTATTTAAATATTAAAAATCTAAAGTTTTTTTGAAAAAAAAAATTTTTGGGGGAGGGGAGGGGGGTGGTGTTGGGGGGGGGGGGTAGGGCTGGGTGGAATATTTTTATTATTTAAATATTAAAATCTAAAGATTTTTTGAAAAAAAAAATTTTGTGGGGGGCGGGGGCGGGGGCGGGGAGGGGGTGGGGTGGGGGTAGGTAGGGGTTAGGACTAGGTGGAATATTTTTATTTTTTAAATATTAAAAATCTAAAGTTTTTTGAAAAAAAATTTTTTTTGGGGGTAGGTGGGGGCGGGGAGGGGGGTGGTGTTGGGGGTGGGGTAGGGCTGGGTGGAATATTTTTATTATTTAAATATTAAAAATCTAAAGTTTTTTTGAAAAAAAAATTTGGGAGGGGTGGGGGCGGGGAGGGGGTGGTGTTGGGGGGTGGGGTAGGTAGGGGGTAGGGTGATAGGTGGGGGGTGGGTGGTGTTGGGGATGGGTGGGTGGAGGTGGGGGTGGGGTGGTGGGGTAGGTGGGTGAGGGGTGGGTAGGTCATATGTGGATAGGGGGTGATAGAGCGTGGGCTAACCCACGGCCCGCCCCACCAGTGGCTCGATCCACCGGTAGCCCGCCCCACTAGGACCCGCCCCACTTGAGCCCATCAAAATGGTGGGTTGTGGTAGGTTTTGGGATAACCCACCCCATAGCCAATTTTGACAGCTCTATATATATATATATATATTACATGGAAAGAGTTTTATTAGAATGGTAATTCACGTATATATAATAATAAACCATTGTTGATTATATTTGAATTTTTCTCGTTTAGTACTTTGGATGGAAAGAAATTTATTATAAATTTATTTGTTAATTACATTTAAAATTATCCCGCATGTGTGTCGTCCAAAAAGAATATTTTGTAAGATTATTTGTTAAATATATTCGAAAATATTATTTATATTTTTTCATTTCATTTAAGTGAAGTCTAGAGACTTTGTTATTTTCTTTTAGGTGTGTATCATATAGTAGTACTGTATTAGATAAAGTTGCACTCGTAAGACAATATTACAAGGCCCAATACATATAGAGAAAAAAAATTGTGTACCCTAATTTTTTTACTCCGTCATTCATCTTGATACTTATCTATTTTGTCATTTTGATCCGTTCCAATACAAAGTATTTATTTCTTTTTTTGGGTTGATGTGACACATAAGGTACCCACACTCAACACTAATACAACTATCCACTACACATTAAAATATTATTTCTTTCACCTCATTACACATTAAAATACGGATATATATTAGAGGGACGGAGGGAGTATATATTTTATTCCTTATCCTAACTTTAACACTATATCTTTTTATACATGAATTGACCAAACCCTTTACATGAATTTTCGAATAATATATTCGAGTAAAGTGTTCGAGTAAAACCATTTTTACTTGAAAAATCATTAAAAAAAATTACTCGAATTTTTTACACGAATGCGTTATTTTGACACTAATTCATTACACGAATGCATTAAAAAAATCGTGTTCAATTTCGTGTAAAATTACAACTTTCATGTAAAAATTTACAAAAAAATAATCGTGTTAAATTAAAAAAAAAACTAAAAAGTCAATAAAAAATTCGTGTGAAATTTCGTATAAAATTACAACTTTTGTGTAAAAAATAAATCGTGTTAAATAAAAACAATTAAAAAAGTCAACCAAAATTCGTGCGAAATATCGTGTAAAAAGTTAAAAAAAATCGTGTTAAATAAAGAAAAAAAACTAAAACTAAAAAAGTTAATAAAAAATCGTGTATTCTTTTTGTGTAAGAAATTATACCATCGTGTTAATTTAAAAAAAAAAACTCAAATCAAAATTCTTGTTAAAAATTACAAACTTTCGTGTAAGTAATTACACCATTGTGTTAAATTAAAAAAAAAAAACTCAATAAAATTCGTGTTAAAAATTACAAATTTTCGTATAATTACACCAATCGTGTTAAATTTATAAAAAAAAAACCAAAAAACTCATCAAAAAATCATGTTAAAAAATTACAAAGTTTCGTGTAAGTAATTATATACACCAATCGTGTTAAATTTAAAAAAAAAACAATAAAAAAACAAAAAAACTCAATCAAAAATTCGTATTGAAATTTCGTGTAAAATTACATTTTTTTTCGTGCAAAAAATTACAAAAATTTGTGTTAACTTAAAAAAAAAAATTAACTCATTATTTGACACGAAATTTTTTACACGAAAACATTATTTTATACGAATTATTTTTGAGTAAAGATTAAATCCATCATTTTGGGTACTAAAAGAGTTACTCTTATATTTAAAGTAAAAAACAATATCGTTAAACCCGGCAAGGTTATTAATTACTTCATACATATATCGTATCAAAAGTTGTCTTTTTTCTTTTCTTTTTTATTTTAAGGGTGCACGCACACAGTATTGGGTTAAAATAGTAGGAAGTAATTTTTTTATTATTTTTAATTATTATTTTATTTTATTTGGTGACAGAGATTAAATAAAAAATTAACCCAATAATTAAATTCTTTTGGTATACTTGTGCTAGTTATACAGCAAAAATAAATCGTTTAATTATTTTATTTCATAATTAGTTCTATAATTTTTAAATTATAGTAATTTTAACCCTCATCTCAATTAATTTAGAATAAAAAATTCCAAAATTTAAAAGTTGCAAAAATTATTTTTCAACGAAAGCAATTAGATCAAAATTGCTAACATAAAAATATAAATAAATGACCACTTTTTAAATTAGTGTATGATTTTCTTTTTATTTCGTGTAAGGTAGAGAATTTTATTCTAAATACATACTTATTTTATTTTATTTTATATTTTTTTTGGACGGAACAAAACCAACTTCGCAATTTAAGATCCATTCAAAGCCAACCACACAACTTTGGAGCCATACCCTGAACACCACAAAACCAAGATCTTCCTTCCTCTCCAAATATAAAACTCAAAAACCACTAATTTTTGATTCTGATACATCACTACTGCTTCAGAATTAAAAATCTGCAGCAGTTTGCGTGAAACATTTCTTGAATTGCCAAATTGTGCATATACACGCACATACACGTGTATATACACGATGGCATGTGCACTGTCAGGAAGCAGTTGCGCCATATATGCATCGCCAAGCAGGGGTCGATTGTTGCTCAACAAGTTCGAGTTCAAACGGAGGCGGTGTGGCTTCAGGGTGAGAGCTTCTTCGGATGAAGCTGAGGATTGCAATACTGAAGAATGTGCCCCTGATAAAGAGGTCATTTCTTCAGAGGAGAACCCTTTTGAAATTTCTTGAATTTTCTGCTGATAATCTGTCTTTATTGTATTTGGGGCTGTTTCTTGTGTGTTTGTAAGTGAATTTTGGATGAGAATTTGAAATTGAGGCTCATGTATTGTGATGCACTTGCGTCATAGTTGTGAGGTATTTGCAGTTTGGATGAGAGATGATGATTATGATGAGAATTATGCTGATTTTCTACATTATCATGTTTTGATATATAGGTGGCAATTCGTGTTATTACACGAAATTTTGGTGTGGTTGACACAATAAAGACACGAATATGGCCAAACTCTAATCCGCTATATACATCAATATAAGAGAATTGTCAAATTTGCGAAAAATCCTTTGCGCTCGAATTATATAATTTAACCCATCGATCTTATGCACTCCGAATGTGTTCGCACATATTCTAGTCTAGATTGAAATAAGTTCAAAATTACACTAAATAAATTCTAAATGATAAACTCACTCCCTTTCCTGCACTAAACTTAAATGTTGTTCAAAGATTAAAATAAGACCCTAAAATATAATTTGAGCATTTATCCTAGTACAATACTATCTTTCAAAATTGTTGAGTGATTTCTTACAAATCCAACCCGAATAAGGCCAAACTCCAATTATCGTGTTGTGTTATCGTCTCATATCGGGAATTGTCACCCCTAAGTTTTGATGATTTCCAGTTTTGCTATTAGACTTCATTGGATTCTCATCTATTATGATATTATGATTCACTTTTGTCATAATTATAGGATTTTTGCATTTGAGGATGAGAGAATAGAGAGGATGCTGAAATGGGAGAATTGTGCTGTTTTTCTTGATTTTCCACGTTATCATGTTTTGATTCCAAGTATTTGCATTAAACTTGGGTTGTCTCTGTCTTCTTTTGGTTGAATGTGTACACATTCATTCCATGGTTTACTCTTCCAAGTACTTTTGTGGAGGTTTTAGAATGTGATAATTAGTTATGATTGCGATTACTGTTGGTGTTTAATTAGGCAGACGTTCATAGCATAAGAGATTCACCTGCAATTCATAAAGTTGATGGCTTTATCATTAGAGTAATCTTATAGTTTATTAAAAACTGAAGCAGGTTGGGAAAGTGAGCATGGAATGGTTAGCTGGTGAGAAAACTAAAGTGGTCGGCACATTTCCGCCGCGAAAGAAGGGTTGGACGGGATATGTAGAGAAGGACACAGCAGGACAGACAAATATATATTCTGTTGAGGTGAGCAAATAACACATTTGTATGCTGAAAGTCAAAATTTTCTCATGAAATGTAGCTGTGATTATGTTATGATTTACATCTTACAGTCAGTATTTCTGTTAAGTTTGGAAGATTTACATCTGGTATTGAGATACTGATTAGGTGCTTAGTTTTCATATTCGTTTGAACTTCAAATATGTGAACTTGGAGAAGGATGATTGACTGAGCAAGCATCATTCACCATCCTTTCCTACTTTCCCAACTTCTATGTACTCACGACTCAGTCGTTCTATATCTCAATACACGAGTGGTATAGTTTTGCGAAGGCTATGATGTTGTTATCCATAATAGCTTGGTTTTTGTAATGTCCCAAGCTGTGCATTTTAACTTGTCACTTGAGGCATTTCAGTGCCATTTTCTCGGTTTTCTTTGAAATTTTATGTGATTATGAATGAAAACAGCATTGAGTTGGTGAATACTGAACTCGATCCCCTTCTCTACACAGCCTGCAGTTTACATTGCAGAGAGCGCAATCAGTTCAGGAAGTGCAGGTTCGTCTGCGGATGGATCGGAGAACACAGTGGCTGTAGTTGGAGGCATTGCTCTTATCTCCATTGCTGCAGCTTCTTTCGTACTTCTCCAAGTCGGCAAGACTACACCTGTGGTGCAAACGGCAGCAGCTTACTCTGGCCCATCTCTCAGTTACTATATCAGTAAGTTTACACCTCCACAAGCCATCGAAGCTTCTGCTCCCGGAGTGACTGAAACCCCATCAGCACCTTTGCAAACAGAAACCGCGGCTCAAGAAGTCTCTCA
The DNA here is from genome assembly GCA_023678885.1 of Pogostemon cablin. Lineage (NCBI taxonomy): Eukaryota > Viridiplantae > Streptophyta > Magnoliopsida > Lamiales > Lamiaceae > Pogostemon > Pogostemon cablin. Next base: position 4,211,231 of record CM042987.1, read on the forward strand.
GCCTGAGGTTCAGGCCGAACCTCAGCAGGAAACGTCGTAGTTAGGTTCTGTCGCTTCTTAGACAGTCGAGCATTGTACCTTTTCTGAAACTTCTCTTCGATCCCAAATTTTCGTGTATTCTGCAAGTCTGTAACATGTGAAACTTCATTGTATATCAACTATCGTTTTGTTATTCGTGGCGAGCATGTCGAATTTCTCTATTGCCATCTTTGCATTTGCTACTTGAAAGCAGCGGGAGCTTCACCACTGAGCTCTTTAACACAAATAGTTGCATCAACGATGTTATTTAATGTATGACTTAAAAAAAAAAATATTTTATTTTTACTAATTAAGAGGGTATGTTTTTATACTAAAAAAACATAACATTCAATTCTAAAAGTGTAAAAGTTGTATTTGCCAACACAAGTTTTTGCCTTTTGATTAACCCAAAGTATATGTTCGTTTCCAATTTAATAAATCATACTAATTTATATTTTCAAAACCTGCACTAAAATTCTCATCTCTTATTTTTTTATCACACATAAATTAAATAATTACCCTATAATCTGTATTACCACCAATACAATATATTATCAATATTATTGTTATTCATGATTAGAAAGTGAGCGAGTGAATGGGTTGACATGTAAATTTAATTTTTATTATATAAAAAATTACATTTGAAGATTAATTAATATTTTTTATTCACAAGAGTAATTAATTTATTAATTTGAAAATAATATTTCATGTACTAAAAAGTAATCGATAAATTAGGGTGCATAAAAATTTGAAGAACAATTTTTTTCATTTAAAAGAATAATAATTTATATCTTTAAAAAATGGAATAATTTTTTATGTATTTCATAAATAGCAATAAGTGAAAATATAATTCTCATGAACTCGATCTACATAAATATTTGGATAAGGTTAATAAGAGTGATTATATTTTCAATTAATTTTAGGAGGCTTGGTTAAAGGTATTATGAGAGGATAATGAGAATGAAAGAGTATTGATTCTCGTTCTTCATTAGAGGTAATGAGAATTCAAAATCCTCAATAATTCCCATTAATATACTACATCACACTCCTTCAATCAATTTTATTTCCATTACCATTATTTTCGCCAATAATTTCCATTATCATTCCGGAATTTGAAACCTCAATTCCACTATAAGCTATACCATTAACATTCCATTAAAGAATTCAAATCAAACTGTAATTAATGAATTATCAACAGTTATTGCTAAACCCTAAACCCCTTCCGCTAAACAGCCCTCAATCCCTTCGAAATCGCGCTCTCTTTCTTCCATGGTCGGCTTTTCATCTCCGCCTGCTGCGCCCAATCAACCAGCCTTCAATTTCTGGTAATATCTCACTCCTTACTACTCGATGTATCATTGCATACAGTGTATTCTGTATCTCATTTATCTTAAGCATTTTATGAAATCATTTCGCAGATTTTTGATTGTTTTTAGAGGAATCTATTAGACGTTTATTTGCTCAACCTGTTCTCATTTGTTGTAGTGACGGACTGTTCACTGAATGCTTTCCGTGAAAGATTTCTGAAATTCAGTAAAAGGTGTTGTGATTCCCCACACCTGAGGAATCATTGCTGGAGTGATTGTTGGAGTGTTTTAGCTGTGACCACGAGTCTTCATGGTCTTGTATCTGTTGTAAGCCACAAAAAGGAGTAAACAGTGAAGAAGAAGACACCTGTGGAAGGCGAGAGCTTAGTAACATCCCAACTCTCAGCAAGAAGGAGATCGGGCACTCAAATAATCTGAATATTAGTAATTGCAAAATGGTTGTGAAAGAAGACGATCCTGTTCTGTTCAATGAATTGCAGGAGAAGGGGTCGTATACATACACATAGATATTCTAATTTGTTACATGTATTCATAGTTAGTTACTCGCAATACTTCAGTTAACTACTCATGGTTTAATGGACAAATGGGTATTTGATTGCATTGGTTAATGTTCTGCTTAGATTGGAAATCGACAAGCAAGCTTTTGCAGCCCCTGTGAAAACTGCTGTCAACAAGTTTCAACTGGTCCCCGAATTCTTGAAGGTTTTATTATTCTAGTTCTCGTTTATTCTTTGGTTTCTGGGCTTTGAATTGAAGGATGCTTGAGTAAACACTTTAAAAGAATTTAACTTGTTCAACACTTTAATCGGTTTTTGATTTATGGCGCTCTATCTCATGTTATGTGTTATACTTGTATCGAGATTTAAGAGTGTGTTATCAAAGCGAGTTTCTAATTTCGAATAGGTAGCATTTGTAATTCAAGAGTGGAATGTCTTGGTGAAATTAATTATAAAATTAGTTATTCTGGAAGTGATTGTGTTTCATGTTTGTAAAAGAGTAAAAGTTATGGAGTTTGTGTGCTTAAATTAAGTAAAAGACCACGGGAGAAATAGACATATGTTACAACAAATCATGGAAAGAAATAAGGATCTAATTCATACGAAAAAAATATATCTACTACGCACAGATAAACTTACAAGAACGTGGAATAATTGTATAATCTTCATAAGTGCCATGTTTCTATTTTGATTTCATTCACTCATTTCATCTAAATTCAGACATAACACTAGCTGAGCATTAGAATACAGTAGATCTTGTAAGCTTGTCAAGTGGTGAAAATGCTGTGAACTCATTGTGATACGCCTTCTTTCTCTGTGAAAGAGTTGCGCAGTGTTTTTTTACTGCAAATCTTGATACTGTTTAATGTGCAATGTAGGTGAGAGGTCTTGTGAAACAACATTTGGACTCCTTTAATTACTTTTTGAGAACACAAATAAAAAAGGTTGTTTAAGCAAATGATCTCATCACCTCTAGCGTTGACCTACTATTTTTTTGAGGTTAGAATATTCTTTATACTCTGTGATTTCATCTGAATTACATTCCTATTGTGACATTGTTCTTAAATTGTAACGCCCCGTAATTTTAAATGTGAGTTAAGGAATATATAATTATTATTTTTATATTTTAAATTAAGATAGGATATATATTATTATTTATTAATTAATTATTGTTATCGAAAGTTTGAAAGGTAATCGGGTGTGTTTTGTTTATCTTATCCGTAAAAGTCAATTCCTTTTCTGCACGATCTCAGAGGCAGTTGTACTGCCTCTCATCAATTTTCTCTTCACGTTGTGCCTTTGCAGTTTTCTCATTTTCTGCAGTTTTTCCCAAAAAACTTATTTATTTCAGTTCTCAGTTTTACTCCACGATTCATTCCATTTGCAGTTCTAGTTTATTCTCATCTTAAATAAAAATCAGTTCTGCATAATCCTTAATGGTTGCTTCTCCATTCATTTTCTTTCACATCATATACATATTCGAGAATATGATATGAATTGATTCATCTTCTTTTGTGGGTTATGTGGGTAAGGCATATTTTGTAGTTTTCTTAAATTTAGATTATGTATGTTTAGCGATAGTATATTAATTGAATGATATTTGTGATTATAGGGTGTTCTGTGAGTGAAGGCGGATAATACTCTTAAACTCCTACGTTGATTTTATTGGATTAAAGGTGGGGTTACATGATACTTTTAAATGTTATGTGATGTATTTGCTATTCTGCGATGTGTATGACGCGAAACTATATGAAATTATGCTATGTTCTGTGATGTGCAATAAATATTACAGTGCGTAAAAAACATGTTTTCGCGGGGACGACGGTCCTTTATGGGGTACACCTCACCGTGCACAGAAGTATTAGTTGGCCAACGGCATGTTCATGATATGATTAAAAGTTACACGAATATCCAAAAAACTGAAAAGTTTATACTGTTGTGTGAATGTTCAAGTATAATACATGATATTTAACTGTGAATCATGTTTCTTCACTGAGCGGTTGTAGTGCTCACCCCTTTCACATGTGATTTCAGGTTGATTTTAGGTTAATTGGAGATGCGTGGTGGTGGCGTGGTGGATCTATAAGAATCATACCTAATTTAGGAAACTCAATGTGAAGTTATGTGTTTTACTTAAGTTTGGTATGGTCTGTGTAATGAACTTATTTAGGTATTTTATTATGTGTCAAACATGCGTATCTTTTAGGAAAAGTCTTATGTATTTAAAGTACATGTGTTAAATTCTAAAAAGTGCGATGATTTAAGATTATATATGCTGCAAAAAAATTAGGAATTTCATAAAATCAGTTTTAAGAAATTATTATATATTGTTTTCGTATTTCTTTTGAGTTATTATTAGGAAAGTGAAAACTTGGGTTGTTACAGTTGGTATCAGAGCAGGTCGACGTTTCTGTAGACCTGCGTAAAAAAAAAAAAAAACTTTTACTTATTATTATTTCAGTAAGATGATAGTTTTTGTAAAAAAAAAAAAATTTTATAGTCTGATTTGTAAAAAATTGACAATTTTGCAGAAAATGAAAAATTTTGTAAATTATAAATATGTTATTTATAAATTGTGGATTTTTCATTATAAAAAAAAAAAAATAAAAAGAAAAGATAATTGTTAATAATATGATTTAAGATGGAGACTATTTAATACCCACCCACCATCCATGGAACTCCACAAGAAAGGTATAATTTATTTGTTTATGATATATATATTAACATGATATGTGCTGTAAATCTTATATGCCTTGAAGGTGTTCTTCCCTTACGCTATTATGGTATGATTTGATACGTAACAGAGATTAAATAGGAAAGTTTTATTAAATCTTATTTACTAGTGGTAGTGGTACTTATGGGTGCACGACGTACGGCAAGGATGTCTGTTGGAGGGAGTATTCCTACTAAGATTTTAGCCTCCAAGAATGACAAACAGATTGTGGATGAAGGGATTAATTTTCCTATACAATTGATTTCAAAACTCCAAAATTGGAGAAATAAACGTGGACCTCCTGCACATGAAGATGAAGCAATACACCTAATAAGTTTGTTGCCAGAGAATTGGAAGGCTCGTGCTGACTCATTTTGGCTTGAGAAAATTGAAGCTAAAGAACCGTTTAATTATGCTGAGCTGGTAGCGGATTTAATGAATAGGTGGATTTTATACGGTGGTCCAGAAGAGGAAGAGGATCCTGAGGAGGAGGAAGAAAACGAAGAATTAAAGTCGATAGAATTGCCAGAAACAATTATTTTAACTGTTACTGAAGAGGGCTCAGCGTGGATTGAACCATTAACAAAGAAAAAGAAATCAACTACCAACGAACCCAGTAGAAGCTGCAAAGATGTGGAGTGATATGAAAGATTTGTAGTGCGATAGATTATTGATATTTTATATGTCTTTTAAATTTATGTCTTAAACTATTTTCACGGATTCACTTAATTTAAGAATTTAATATTATCCATAATTATTATTGATTATTGATTGAGAAAATATTTATGAAATTATTTATTTTTATAAAAAAAAATTAATATTATCTATACATTATATTCACTCCAAATTTTATTTCATAGGAAATGGAAGGACGTGGAAATGCAAATCAAGCACCCGTAGATTTCGATGAACGCATTTCATTGGCGGAATTGGTGAACTTTCTCCGTGCACAACAACCGGATCAACAAGTCCCACAGAATCGTATCACTCAACATGCTCAGGTGGTGGAACAATTCCACAAGTATCGGCCTTCGATATTTAATGGTCGAGAGGGACCCGCTTATGTTGAGGAGTGGATCGAAGCACTTGAAAGTATATTCGATCTCATAAGGTGCACTGATGGACAAAAGGTGATATGTGCTACATTTCAGTTGAGGGAAGATGCAAGGATTTGGTGGAATGGATACTGGCGGATGAGAACTACTGAAGAGCGCGCCAATCTAACATGGGTAGGATTCAAGGAAGTAGTGATGGGAAAATACTACCCACCATCATATCGTGCTCGCATGGAGACGGAGTTTTTCAATCTGAAGCAAGGAGACATGACAGTTGCGGAGTATGAAAGAAAGTTCAGTCAAATGTGTCGCTTTGCCCCACACTTTGTCGACACTGAGGCAAAGAAGGCATTGAAATTTCGAAATGGCCTTCATCCTAGCATCCGTAATTTGATATCGGGACAAGGCATTGCGACTTTCGCTGAAGCATTTGAGAGGGCTGAAGATGTGGCTGCAAATCTAGAGATGGACATTCCCAAGCCAAAGCCAGTGGAGAATTTTGGAAAAATGAAGTGGGAGAACCAGAGTCAAAACAGAAATGAGAACTTCAACAAGCAAAACAGAGTTATTGGACCAGGGCCGAAAAACAATGCAGAGAGACCAACTTGTGTGAAGTGTGGAAAGAAACATTTTGGAGAATGCTTGATGGGTCAGAACCGTTGTTTCAGATGTAAGGAACCGGGTCATACTGCTTTGGATTGCCCAAGATCAAAAGTGTTGGGTGACAAGAACAAACTAACTCAAGGAGCAGGTGGAATAGCTCGTATGTATGCAATCGCTGAAGTGAAGAATGAGGAAGAACCAGACACAATGACAGGTATGTTCACTGTCTCGAACGTACCAGCTTTAGTACTTTTTGATACCGGAGCCAAGCACTCTTTCATATCTGCTTCATTCTATACTCGAATTGATGGTATGTGTACAAAAATAGAAAATCCCCTTGAAATTAGTATTCCATCTGGAAAGTCAGTTATTACTAATTCAGTCGTTCAGGGTGTGTGCATTGATGTGGATGGGAATAATTTAGGAATGGAGTTGTATAAGTTAGATATGAAGGATTTTGATATTATACTTGGGATGGATTGGCTTAGCAAGTATAGAGTCGATATAAAGTGTCGGGAAAGAGAGATAACCTTACACCTGCCAGGCAATGAAAAGGTTATCGTTCATGGAGTAAGAACAAGAGCACCACTTCGGGTGATATCTGCTATGAAGGCAATAAAGATGTTGACCAAAGAAGGTTGTCAAGGTTATTTAGTTAACATAATGGGAAGCGAAAGTTCGAAGCTGACAGTCGCACAAGTGCCTATTGTGCGAGAGTTCCCTGATGTTTTTCCAGACGATCTTCCTGGAGTCCCACCAGAGAGACAAGTAGAGTTCGCAATTGACTTGTTGCCTGGAGCGACGCCAGTTTCTAAAACTCCTTACAGGATGGCCCCGAAAGAGTTACAAGAGTTAAAAGCTCAAATACAAGAATTATTGGATTTGGGTTTCATTAAACCCAGTGTTTCGCCATGGGGTGCACCGGTTCTTTTTGTGAAGAAGAAAGATGGTACACTAAGGATGTGTATTGATTATCGAGAACTAAATCGACTCACAATAAAAAAAACAAATATCCACTGCCAAGGATTGATGATTTATTTGATCAATTAAGAGGTGCCGGTGTTTTCTCTAAAATTGATTTGAGATCGGGTTATCATCAATTAAGAGTTAAAGAATCGGACATTCCAAAGACAGCATTCAGGACTCGCTACGGCCACTATGAATTTGTAGTGATGCCTTTTGGGTTGAGTAATGCGCCTGCAGTGTTTATGGATATGATGAACAGAGTGTTCCATCAATTTCTGGATCAGTTCGTCATAGTATTCATAGACGATATCCTTATTTATTCAAAGGATGAGGAGCAACACAAGGAACATTTGCGGATGGTGCTAGGAGTTCTTCAGAAAGAAAAATTGTATGCCAAGTTTAAAAAGTGCGAGTTTTGGTTGGATAAAGTTGTATTTTTGGGACATGTAATTACAGCTAGTGGAATCGAAGTCGACCCATCTAAAGTCGAAACGATCAAGCAGTGGTGTGTACCTAAAAATGCGCACGAAGTGCGTAGTTTCCTTGGTTTAGCTGGCTATTATCGCAGATTCATTGAAGAGTTTTCTAGGATAGCGATGCCGCTAACACGATTGACAAGGAAAGGAGAAAATTTTGTGTGGAACGAAGAGTGTGATAGAAGCTTTGAAGAGCTTAAGAAGAGACTTACTGAATCACCAGTTTTGACGATTCCAGATCCCACACAAGACTTTGTTATCTATACTGACGCTTCAAAGCAAGGTCTAGGATGCGTTCTAATGCAACAAGGGAGAGTTGTGGCATATGCATCAAGACAATTAAAGTCTCATGAGTTGAACTACCCGACGCACGATTTGGAGTTAGCTGCAGTTGTGCATGCTTTGAAAATATGGAGGCACTATCTTTATGGAGGAAGGTGTGAGATATTTTCAGACCATAAGAGTCTAAAATACCTTTTTACTCAAAGAGAATTGAATATGAGACAAAGACGATGGTTGGAGTTAGTGAAGGATTACGATTGTACCATACACTACCACCCAGGAAAGGCTAACGTAGTAGCTGATGCTTTAAGCCGAAAAAGCAATCATGGAATGGCAAATTTCCTTACTGAGCAAAAGCAGCTGGAAAAAGAGTTTGAGAGAATGAGAATTTAGATGGTGGATGGGCCCAGAGATATAAAAGGAGTATTAGCAACTATGGTGGTACAACCTCCACTACGAGATGTAATCAAAGAACATCAAGGTGAAGATGAATTTCTTAGAAAGTTGAAGGAGGAGGTTATTCTAGGAAACGATAAAGGGTATGTTGTCACAGATGATGGAACATTATATTATGGAGGAAGAATTTGTGTTCCAGAGAACTCTGAGATACGAAGGATAATCCTTGAAGAGGCTCATAATACACCATATGCTGCTCACCCTGGAACTACAAAGATGTATCAAGATTTGCGATGGATGTTTTGGTGGAGCGGAATGAAAAGAGATATTGCAGAATTTGTGGAGAGATGTCTGACGTGTCAACAAGTTAAGGCTGAACATCAAAGACCATTGGGATTACTGAAGTCACTCGAGATACCAGAATGGAAGTGGGAGAACATAACAATGGATTTTGTCACGGGTTTACCAAGAACGGTGAGAGGGAATAATGCTGTATGGGTCGTAGTTGATCGTCTGACAAAGTCGGCTCATTTCCTACCAATAAAAACAACATTCAAGTTGGAACAACTTGCTCAAGTCTATGTTCGGGAGATAGTGAGGTTGCACGGAGTACCCGTTTCTATTGTGTCGGACAGAGATCCACGATTCACTTCAGCATTTTGGAGAAGCTTACAAAGGGCGATGGGAACTAAGTTGTGTTTTAGTACGTCATTTCATCCTCAGAGTGATGGACAATCCGAGAGAACCATTCAAATTCTCGAGGATATGTTAAGAGCATGCATGTTAGATATGGATGATGGATGGGAGAGCCAAATACCATTAATAGAGTTTGCTTACAACAATAGCTATCAATCAACAATTCAAATGGCTCCTTATGAAGCATTATACGGAAGAAAGTGCCGATCACCTTTGTATTGGGACGAGGTTGGAGAGAAGAAATTATTAGGCCCTGAGTTGATAAGAGAGACGGTAGCGAAGATTGAAGGGATACGAGAAAATATCAAGATGGCGCAAGATAGGCAGAAATCATACGCCGACAAGCGAAGAAAAGACTTACACTTCGAAGTTGGTGATAACGTATTCCTCAAGGTTTCCCCGACAAAAGGAGTAGTGCGCTTCGGGAGGAAGGGCAAATTGAGACCCAGATATGTTGGGCCATTCGAGATTCTGGAGAAAATTGGAGATGCAGCCTACCGCTTAGCTCTACCACCGAAGTTTGCTCTAATACATGATGTATTTCACGTATCTATGCTGAGGAAGTATGTGCATGACCCAAGCCACGTCATCAACCACGAGAATCTTGAAGTTAACAAAAACATGACGTATGACGAGATTCCTATCTCTATTCTTGAAAGAAAGATCCATCGGCTACGAAATCGAGATGTTCCTCTAATTCGAGTGCAGTGGAGTAATCATGGACAAGATGAGGCCACTTGGGAACGAGAAGAAGAGATACAAGCTTTGTACGCAGACGCAACTGTATGAGGTAAGTAATAATATTTCGAGGACGAAATATATTTTTAAGGGGAGTAGAGTGTAACGCCCCGTATTTTAAATGTGAGTTAAGGAATATGTAATTATTATTTTTATATTTTAAATTAAGATAGGATATATATTATTATTTATTAATTAATTATTGTTATCGAAAGTTTGAAAGGTAATCGGGTGTGTTTTGTTTATCTTATCCGTAAAAGTCAATTCCTTTTCTGCACGATCTCAGAGGCAGTTGTACTGCCTCTCATCAATTTTCTCTTCACGTTGTGCCTTTGCAGTTTTCTCATTTTCTGCAGTTTTTCCCAAAAAACTTATTTATTTCAGTTCTCAGTTTTACTCCACGATTCATTCCATTTGCAGTTCTAGTTTATTCTCATCTTAAATAAAAATCAGTTCTGCATAATCCTTAATGGTTGCTTCTCCATTCATTTTCTTTCACATCATATACATATTCGAGAATATGATATGAATTGATTCATCTTCTTTTGTGGGTTATGTGGGTAAGGCATATTTTGTAGTTTTCTTAAATTTAGATTATGTATGTTTAGCGATAGTATATTAATTGAATGATATTTGTGATTATAGGGTGTTCTGTGAGTGAAGGCGGATAATACTCTTAAACTCCTACGTTGATTTTATTGGATTAAAGGTGGGGTTATGATCGTCGCTATTTTCACCTAGATTTTAGTGTCTTTTACGTGTGTTTTTGTATCATTTTATCCGTATTTTATATGTATTTTGATTGTGTTTTGTGTTTTTATGGAAATGTGTGAGAATGAGCTTAAATGTTTGAAAAACAGGTGAAAACGGAGCAAAAATGGAGACGGGAGCTGAAACGGTGAAGAAAATTGAAAATTGACCAAAATACATAAAAACACGCCCGTGTTTTTATGTAGTGCCCGTGTTTTTCTGCCAGTGCCAAAACTTACAGAAAGCTGAAAAATTGCAAGAAAACACGGGCAGATGCAGGAAAACACGCCCGTGTTTTCTTGCACTTGGCCTAAAATCGCGTTTTTCTCCTGTATGCGATTTCCATGTGCATTGGGGGTATAAATACCCCCAATATCAGCATTTGGAAGAGATTTTTCGAGGGCTTCACCCCCACACACACATCACACACATTTTTCTTCATTTTTCACCATCTTCATCCATCCATTCTTCATCCATCCATCTACACTTAATCACCTCCATCAAATCCACCATCCAAGTGATCAAGGAAGCAAGGGGGAGTGAAGATTACAAGAAGATGAAGAAGAAACTCCATTGAAGGACTTCAAAGGGGGAATCTATTTCTAATTTTTGTGAACTTCTTTATAGTTTTGTCATGGGATTTGTAGATACAATGTCTATGTTGTTTTCTCTATGACTATGATAGGCTAATCTCCTTTGTGAGATTAGCTCCATGATTGGTGTTGGATAATTTAGTTTTTATGCAAAATTGATTTTAATCTTGAATGGGCTTTGAGTTATTTCTATCATTGATTGTCAATTGCTTGATGTATATGATTGATTTGTGTGATTAATTGTCATGGGCATGTGATTAGGTTGGTAAATCAATTACATGTTTAGGATAGTTCTTTGAATCCTTTCATCATACACTTCATGTGCATTAATTTAGAATGAGATAGGTATATCCTTCTAGATTTGGAACCCTTTGATAGAACATTTGATTAGCTTAATCGAGAGATTAGTTGATTAGATGAGGAGACCAAAGCCATTAGTGAATTCATAGTACCTTAAAAGGGAATATTGCCTATGATTTAGTACCTAATTAGGGAACTCGTAGAGTAATTAGTACCTATTGGGAGGTGTTCGCTATGGTCTCGATCCTTTGTACTTTTGGGAGCCTTATTGAGGGCCTACATCCTATCCATCTTGGTAGAGAGTTTAGGTGGAATTAGTGATCACTCCTATGCTATGTCCATGATAGATTATAATCAATTGCATGATACTTTGTTATCTATACCATGATTGTTGCTAATCTCATCCTTACATCATTTGGAACCCCTTTTATCTTTGCTTTTATCTTATTTCTTGCATTAGTTTAAGTGCATTCATTTGCATGCTTATCCTCCGTCCCTTTCCATCGTCCTTATAAAATCACGATAAACTTGAGATCGCTTAAACTCTAGTACCTTCCTCCCTGTGGTTCGATAAATTCTTTAATTGGTCATCCCGACTATAACGACCAATCAAATGGCGCCGTTGCCGGGGAGGTAACGGTTGCTAGTAGTTTAATGAAGGATTGTTTAGAGTGGTCTTAATAAGGACATTTATTTTTATTTTTGTATCTTATATTTGCTTTAGAAAATTTTGTTCTAATTTTTCTTTCTCTTATAGGTGCATACCTTGAGAAGGAAGAAGAAAGAGAACAAACCCAAAAATATGAGCTACATGGATATTCTTCAAGATATGGTGAATAGAAGTGCTCAACCTACTATGAACACACAAGGAAATATTCAAGGATTTCAAATGCCATATTGTGATGCTAATTTGCAACCGGATTATGGAGCACAAGTTCCGAATATGCAATTCCAACAACAAAGTTATGAGAATTTTGGAGCTCCTCATCAAATGTGTCAACAAGTATACCCTCAAGGTGTGGAAGATGTTTTTCAAGGAAATTTTTCTAGACATCAAGAAGGAAATCAACCGCAACTATGGGGAGATTTTCAAGACTCCAACACCTCTTATGCCGCCCAACATGACTACAAAGAGAATCTTAGAGATGAGTTGATCGAAAAGATTATGGAGCGTATGGAGAGGGAGAAGAAGTATAATGAAGCATGGATGGATAAAATGGGAGATTGGTGTGAAATGGTGACAAAGAAAATCGTAGCATATGGTGCTAGATTGGAGTCCATTGAACACCAAGTAACTCAAGTTGTGTCCATTGTGGAAAGACTTCAAGAAGAGAACAACAAGCCTTCTACCTCCGGAAAAGAGGCTAGTTTGGGGGTTGATGAGGTTAAGAAGGAGAAAAGAGAAAGAGTTTCTAAGTGGGTGAAAGCCAAAGAGTTGAAAGAAGAGTTGAAGGGGGAATTCGAAAGATTTGTTGAGTCTCTTGAATTGATGGTTGAGAAAGTCAAGATTCAAAATCGAGAAGAGATTCATGCCATTATGGAAGAAACGAAGCCTCCGGAAACTAAGATCATGGATTCTACTCCCCACAAAAAAAAACCTTCTCATTCTATTGAAATTTCAAATTCTCTTAAGAACTTTCATAATTTTATTGATAAAAATTTATTTGGTGATTGTAGGAAAAAGGTTGCAAGAGGGCATCCACACTTGTCAATGCCCGAATTCTTACCGGGGGATGTGGTTGAAGTTCAAAATTCATATAAATCCCCATGGAACAAGTGGAACAAGTGGAAAGGGCCATTCCTTGTGAAGAACGTCTTTGGAGAACAATTGCTTGAATTATTCAACAAAAAAGGACACGTTCTTGTGGTTAAGCGGGAGAGCACAAGGCACTACTTCAAGAAGAAACCTATGACGGTGCCTAAAGACTATTCTAGACCACCATGAGCTAAAGACTATTGTCCGGCTTGAAGACGTTAAACTTAGCGCTAGATGGGAGGCAACCCATCATTATCTTTATTGCTTTATTTCTTGCTTTAAATAAGGATTGTGGATTTGACTTTGTTTTGCAATTTTGGTTTGTAGGTTGATTGTGCTCGTGAGTAAGATGCGTATTGGAGATACGAAAAGTGCTTGATTTGAAGTGTATAGGTAAGTGACACCACTTTTTGCAAACTTAACTCGAAACTCTTGTTTCAATTTAAGTTTGGGGGGATATAGCGTGGTGTGGCATACTTTATTTTGAAGGCATATACTTTTCGTATTTTTGGGCTAATTTTAAAATTTTTCTCATGAGTATTGGTTTGAATTTTGGTATGTTTGGTTGTGTTGAAGTACATGATAATCCATATTTTTAATGATATTGTTGAGCTAATGTTTTGATGAGTTGTTGAGAATGAATGAAGTGTAGTGGAAGCACGAATTGAGCCCGGAGATCAAATCGAGATTCGTTGTGCATTCAATCCGGAAGCTCGTGCCAACCATTTCTACTACCAAATGCCTATTGAGGGAGTTCACTCTATACTCTACCACTTCTATTTGCTTGACATGTTTTGATGTTGATTTGGATTGATGTGATTAGCATGTTACTTCATATGTGTTATGTTTTTGGGAGGTTTAGTTTTCAATCAAGTTGGGGATGTTGAGAGCTTACTTGATCATGGATGATATAGAATGTGTATTTTATTATTAATGAAGGTGATTCTTGTTTTTGCATGTTATGTATTTTTGGTTGTTTCTTTTTTGTTGAGTCTTTATTTTATGTTTTGTGTGTTTTCTTATTCTTGTCTAGGGTTGTTTGGTGGTTTGTTTTTGGGATGTCGTGAGTCGTTTTCTTGAATATGAGTGATGACATGTTGTGTGATAAGTGATGACAAATTATGATTAAGAATCTCTACACTTTCAAATCGTGACATATTTTACTTAACTTGTTCAATTTTGAGATGAATATGGTGTAATAAGTCCTTAAGGTCCGAGCATAAGCTTGTGAGCATTTGAGCCTCAACCGTGCATACATGGTTATTCTTCATGAGTGGATTGTTTGTGTTTGATAAGCTAGAACTTGCTCAAGGACTATAGGAACGAGCCCGATTAGTGGAGATTAATGACATGATCTAAGGCCATCCTTGTTATTTATAGTCATTGCCACATATTTTCACACCATGAATATCATCCCTAGTCAACCACTTTGAGCCTATAAGCCTATTTCTTGTGAATTTAGCACATTACAAGCCATGATTACTCACTTAAGCCTTACATATATCTACCCTTTGTGTGAGTGATTGATGAGATGGTGGCTAGAAAGGATTGATTGAATAATAGAAGAAGAAAAGGAAATGGTAAACAAGCAAGAAAAAGGATGAAAAGAGCAAAAACAAGAATGCACATGCAACCTTCAAACAAGAGAAGGAGCAAAGCAACAACAAGATGCTCAAGAAAATAAAAGTTCAAAGAAAGGAAGCATGCATCATAAGAAGCTCAATAAAAAGGATAAAGATGATGAATAGTGCTTGAGATTTGTAAAGATATAAAAGGAAGAAAAGAAAAGTGGAGGAATGGAAGAAAGTAGCTACCTCTTCGATTACTTATACTTGATTAGTCACTATTATCTATATTCTTCCTACCCTACCAAAGAGCCTATCATTACATCCGAATATAAAGACCTTTTTGATCATTGATTGAAACTTTTGAGGTTTGTGAATATAGTCCGCGAGCAAGCTTATAGCGAGTTGAGTCAACCGGTTAATGAGTGTCGATTTACCTTACCTTAAAGAGTGTTGAGTGACATTGATATCCATTGTGAGGCTTGGACCAAAAAGGACTATATTACACTTTATTCTCTTGTGATTGAACTTGTTAATTCCTCATGTCATGAGTTTAATGTTGTAGGATGACTTAGCATAAATTGTGATTCTTATTGTTATTGATGTGTTATTACTTATGTTTGTTTAGTCTTTTCCTAGGTGAAAATTTCTCCTCTTGATTTGTCATTTTCGTTGTTCGGGGACGAACAACACTTTAAGTTTGGGGGGTTGATCGTCGCTATTTTCACCTAGATTTTAGTGTCTTTTACGTGTGTTTTTGTATCATTTTATCCGTATTTTATATGTATTTTGATTGTGTTTTGTGTTTTTATGGAAATGTGTGAGAATGAGCTTAAATGTTTGAAAAACAGGTGAAAACGGAGCAAAAATGGAGACGGGAGCTGAAACGGTGAAGAAAATTGAAAATTGACCAAAATACATAAAAACACGCCCGTGTTTTTATGTAGTGCCCGTGTTTTTCTGCCAGTGCCAAAACTTACAGAAAGCTGAAAAATTGCAAGAAAACACGGGCAGATGCAGGAAAACACGCCCGTGTTTTCTTGCACTTGGCCTAAAATCGCGTTTTTCTCCTGTATGCGATTTCCATGTGCATTGGGGGTATAAATACCCCCAATATCAGCATTTGGAAGAGATTTTTCGAGGGCTTCACCCCCACACACACATCACACACATTTTTCTTCATTTTTCACCATCTTCATCCATCCATTCTTCATCCATCCATCTACACTTAATCACCTCCATCAAATCCACCATCCAAGTGATCAAGGAAGCAAGGGGGAGTGAAGATTACAAGAAGATGAAGAAGAAACTCCATTGAAGGACTTCAAAGGGGGAATCTATTTCTAATTTTTGTGAACTTCTTTATAGTTTTGTCATGGGATTTGTAGATACAATGTCTATGTTGTTTTCTCTATGACTATGATAGGCTAATCTCCTTTGTGAGATTAGCTCCATGATTGGTGTTGGATAATTTAGTTTTTATGCAAAATTGATTTTAATCTTGAATGGGCTTTGAGTTATTTCTATCATTGATTGTCAATTGCTTGATGTATATGATTGATTTGTGTGATTAATTGTCATGGGCATGTGATTAGGTTGGTAAATCAATTACATGTTTAGGATAGTTCTTTGAATCCTTTCATCATACACTTCATGTGCATTAATTTAGAATGAGATAGGTATATCCTTCTAGATTTGGAACCCTTTGATAGAACATTTGATTAGCTTAATCGAGAGATTAGTTGATTAGATGAGGAGACCAAAGCCATTAGTGAATTCATAGTACCTTAAAAGGGAATATTGCCTATGATTTAGTACCTAATTAGGGAACTCGTAGAGTAATTAGTACCTATTGGGAGGTGTTCGCTATGGTCTCGATCCTTTGTACTTTTGGGAGCCTTATTGAGGGCCTACATCCTATCCATCTTGGTAGAGAGTTTAGGTGGAATTAGTGATCACTCCTATGCTATGTCCATGATAGATTATAATCAATTGCATGATACTTTGTTATCTATACCATGATTGTTGCTAATCTCATCCTTACATCATTTGGAACCCCTTTTATCTTTGCTTTTATCTTATTTCTTGCATTAGTTTAAGTGCATTCATTTGCATGCTTATCCTCCGTCCCTTTCCATCGTCCTTATAAAATCACGATAAACTTGAGATCGCTTAAACTCTAGTACCTTCCTCCCTGTGGTTCGATAAATTCTTTAATTGGTCATCCCGACTATAACGACCAATCAAATGGCGCCGTTGCCGGGGAGGTAACGGTTGCTAGTAGTTTAATGAAGGATTGTTTAGAGTGGTCTTAATAAGGACATTTATTTTTATTTTTGTATCTTATATTTGCTTTAGAAAATTTTGTTCTAATTTTTCTTTCTCTTATAGGTGCATACCTTGAGAAGGAAGAAGAAAGAGAACAAACCCAAAAATATGAGCTACATGGATATTCTTCAAGATATGGTGAATAGAAGTGCTCAACCTACTATGAACACACAAGGAAATATTCAAGGATTTCAAATGCCATATTGTGATGCTAATTTGCAACCGGATTATGGAGCACAAGTTCCGAATATGCAATTCCAACAACAAAGTTATGAGAATTTTGGAGCTCCTCATCAAATGTGTCAACAAGTATACCCTCAAGGTGTGGAAGATGTTTTTCAAGGAAATTTTTCTAGACATCAAGAAGGAAATCAACCGCAACTATGGGGAGATTTTCAAGACTCCAACACCTCTTATGCCGCCCAACATGACTACAAAGAGAATCTTAGAGATGAGTTGATCGAAAAGATTATGGAGCGTATGGAGAGGGAGAAGAAGTATAATGAAGCATGGATGGATAAAATGGGAGATTGGTGTGAAATGGTGACAAAGAAAATCGTAGCATATGGTGCTAGATTGGAGTCCATTGAACACCAAGTAACTCAAGTTGTGTCCATTGTGGAAAGACTTCAAGAAGAGAACAACAAGCCTTCTACCTCCGGAAAAGAGGCTAGTTTGGGGGTTGATGAGGTTAAGAAGGAGAAAAGAGAAAGAGTTTCTAAGTGGGTGAAAGCCAAAGAGTTGAAAGAAGAGTTGAAGGGGGAATTCGAAAGATTTGTTGAGTCTCTTGAATTGATGGTTGAGAAAGTCAAGATTCAAAATCGAGAAGAGATTCATGCCATTATGGAAGAAACGAAGCCTCCGGAAACTAAGATCATGGATTCTACTCCCCACAAAAAAAAACCTTCTCATTCTATTGAAATTTCAAATTCTCTTAAGAACTTTCATAATTTTATTGATAAAAATTTATTTGGTGATTGTAGGAAAAAGGTTGCAAGAGGGCATCCACACTTGTCAATGCCCGAATTCTTACCGGGGGATGTGGTTGAAGTTCAAAATTCATATAAATCCCCATGGAACAAGTGGAACAAGTGGAAAGGGCCATTCCTTGTGAAGAACGTCTTTGGAGAACAATTGCTTGAATTATTCAACAAAAAAGGACACGTTCTTGTGGTTAAGCGGGAGAGCACAAGGCACTACTTCAAGAAGAAACCTATGACGGTGCCTAAAGACTATTCTAGACCACCATGAGCTAAAGACTATTGTCCGGCTTGAAGACGTTAAACTTAGCGCTAGATGGGAGGCAACCCATCATTATCTTTATTGCTTTATTTCTTGCTTTAAATAAGGATTGTGGATTTGACTTTGTTTTGCAATTTTGGTTTGTAGGTTGATTGTGCTCGTGAGTAAGATGCGTATTGGAGATACGAAAAGTGCTTGATTTGAAGTGTATAGGTAAGTGACACCACTTTTTGCAAACTTAACTCGAAACTCTTGTTTCAATTTAAGTTTGGGGGGATATAGCGTGGTGTGGCATACTTTATTTTGAAGGCATATACTTTTCGTATTTTTGGGCTAATTTTAAAATTTTTCTCATGAGTATTGGTTTGAATTTTGGTATGTTTGGTTGTGTTGAAGTACATGATAATCCATATTTTTAATGATATTGTTGAGCTAATGTTTTGATGAGTTGTTGAGAATGAATGAAGTGTAGTGGAAGCACGAATTGAGCCCGGAGATCAAATCGAGATTCGTTGTGCATTCAATCCGGAAGCTCGTGCCAACCATTTCTACTACCAAATGCCTATTGAGGGAGTTCACTCTATACTCTACCACTTCTATTTGCTTGACATGTTTTGATGTTGATTTGGATTGATGTGATTAGCATGTTACTTCATATGTGTTATGTTTTTGGGAGGTTTAGTTTTCAATCAAGTTGGGGATGTTGAGAGCTTACTTGATCATGGATGATATAGAATGTGTATTTTATTATTAATGAAGGTGATTCTTGTTTTTGCATGTTATGTATTTTTGGTTGTTTCTTTTTTGTTGAGTCTTTATTTTATGTTTTGTGTGTTTTCTTATTCTTGTCTAGGGTTGTTTGGTGGTTTGTTTTTGGGATGTCGTGAGTCGTTTTCTTGAATATGAGTGATGACATGTTGTGTGATAAGTGATGACAAATTATGATTAAGAATCTCTACACTTTCAAATCGTGACATATTTTACTTAACTTGTTCAATTTTGAGATGAATATGGTGTAATAAGTCCTTAAGGTCCGAGCATAAGCTTGTGAGCATTTGAGCCTCAACCGTGCATACATGGTTATTCTTCATGAGTGGATTGTTTGTGTTTGATAAGCTAGAACTTGCTCAAGGACTATAGGAACGAGCCCGATTAGTGGAGATTAATGACATGATCTAAGGCCATCCTTGTTATTTATAGTCTTTGCCACATATTTTCACACCATGAATATCATCCCTAGTCAACCACTTTGAGCCTATAAGCCTATTTCTTGTGAATTTAGCACATTACAAGCCATGATTACTCACTTAAGCCTTACATATATCTACCCTTTGTGTGAGTGATTGATGAGATGGTGGCTAGAAAGGATTGATTGAATAATAGAAGAAGAAAAGGAAATGGTAAACAAGCAAGAAAAAGGATGAAAAGAGCAAAAACAAGAATGCACATGCAACCTTCAAACAAGAGAAGGAGCAAAGCAACAACAAGATGCTCAAGAAAATAAAAGTTCAAAGAAAGGAAGCATGCATCATAAGAAGCTCAATAAAAAGGATAAAGATGATGAATAGTGCTTGAGATTTGTAAAGATATAAAAGGAAGAAAAGAAAAGTGGAGGAATGGAAGAAAGTAGCTACCTCTTCGATTACTTATACTTGATTAGTCACTATTATCTATATTCTTCCTACCCTACCAAAGAGCCTATCATTACATCCGAATATAAAGACCTTTTTGATCATTGATTGAAACTTTTGAGGTTTGTGAATATAGTCCGCGAGCAAGCTTATAGCGAGTTGAGTCAACCGGTTAATGAGTGTCGATTTACCTTACCTTAAAGAGTGTTGAGTGACATTGATATCCATTGTGAGGCTTGGACCAAAAAGGACTATATTACACTTTATTCTCTTGTGATTGAACTTGTTAATTCCTCATGTCATGAGTTTAATGTTGTAGGATGACTTAGCATAAATTGTGATTCTTATTGTTATTGATGTGTTATTACTTATGTTTGTTTAGTCTTTTCCTAGGTGAAAATTTCTCCTCTTGATTTGTCATTTTCGTTGTTCGGGGACGAACAACACTTTAAGTTTGGGGGGTTGATCGTCGCTATTTTCACCTAGATTTTAGTGTCTTTTACGTGTGTTTTTGTATCATTTTATCCGTATTTTATATGTATTTTGATTGTGTTTTGTGTTTTTATGGAAATGTGTGAGAATGAGCTTAAATGTTTGAAAAACAGGTGAAAACGGAGCAAAAATGGAGACGGGAGCTGAAACGGTGAAGAAAATTGAAAATTGACCAAAATACATAAAAACACGCCCGTGTTTTTATGTAGTGCCCGTGTTTTTCTGCCAGTGCCAAAACTTACAGAAAGCTGAAAAATTGCAAGAAAACACGGGCAGATGCAGGAAAACACGCCCGTGTTTTCTTGCACTTGGCCTAAAATCGCGTTTTTCTCCTGTATGCGATTTCCATGTGCATTGGGGGTATAAATACCCCCAATATCAGCATTTGGAAGAGATTTTTCGAGGGCTTCACCCCCACACACACATCACACACATTTTTCTTCATTTTTCACCATCTTCATCCATCCATTCTTCATCCATCCATCTACACTTAATCACCTCCATCAAATCCACCATCCAAGTGATCAAGGAAGCAAGGGGGAGTGAAGATTACAAGAAGATGAAGAAGAAACTCCATTGAAGGACTTCAAAGGGGGAATCTATTTCTAATTTTTGTGAACTTCTTTATAGTTTTGTCATGGGATTTGTAGATACAATGTCTATGTTGTTTTCTCTATGACTATGATAGGCTAATCTCCTTTGTGAGATTAGCTCCATGATTGGTGTTGGATAATTTAGTTTTTATGCAAAATTGATTTTAATCTTGAATGGGCTTTGAGTTATTTCTATCATTGATTGTCAATTGCTTGATGTATATGATTGATTTGTGTGATTAATTGTCATGGGCATGTGATTAGGTTGGTAAATCAATTACATGTTTAGGATAGTTCTTTGAATCCTTTCATCATACACTTCATGTGCATTAATTTAGAATGAGATAGGTATATCCTTCTAGATTTGGAACCCTTTGATAGAACATTTGATTAGCTTAATCGAGAGATTAGTTGATTAGATGAGGAGACCAAAGCCATTAGTGAATTCATAGTACCTTAAAAGGGAATATTGCCTATGATTTAGTACCTAATTAGGGAACTCGTAGAGTAATTAGTACCTATTGGGAGGTGTTCGCTATGGTCTCGATCCTTTGTACTTTTGGGAGCCTTATTGAGGGCCTACATCCTATCCATCTTGGTAGAGAGTTTAGGTGGAATTAGTGATCACTCCTATGCTATGTCCATGATAGATTATAATCAATTGCATGATACTTTGTTATCTATACCATGATTGTTGCTAATCTCATCCTTACATCATTTGGAACCCCTTTTATCTTTGCTTTTATCTTATTTCTTGCATTAGTTTAAGTGCATTCATTTGCATGCTTATCCTCCGTCCCTTTCCATCGTCCTTATAAAATCACGATAAACTTGAGATCGCTTAAACTCTAGTACCTTCCTCCCTGTGGTTCGATAAATTCTTTAATTGGTCATCCCGACTATAACGACCAATCAGGTTACATGATACTTTTAAATGTTATGTGATGTATTTGCTATTCTGCGATGTGTATGACGCGAAACTATATGAAATTATGCTATGTTCTGTGATGTGCAATAAATATTACAGTGCGTAAAAAACATATTTTCGCGGGGACGACGGTCCTTTATGGGGTACACCTCACCGTGCACAGAAGTATTAGTTGGCCAACGGCATGTTCATGATATGATTAAAAGTTACACGAATATCCAAAAAACTGAAAAGTTTATACTGTTGTGTGAATGTTCAAGTATAATACATGATATTTAACTGTGAATCATGTTTCTTCACTGAGCGGTTGTAGTGCTCACCCCTTTCACATGTGATTTCAGGTTGATTTTAGGTTAATTGGAGATGCGTGGTGGTGGCGTGGTGGATCTATAAGAATCATACCTAATTTAGGAAACTCAATGTGAAGTTATGTGTTTTACTTAAGTTTGGTATGGTCTGTGTAATGAACTTATTTAGGTATTTTATTATGTGTCAAACATGCGTATCTTTTAGGAAAAGTCTTATGTATTTAAAGTACATGTGTTAAATTCTAAAAAGTGCGATGATTTAAGATTATATATGCTGCAAAAAAATTAGGAATTTCATAAAATCAATTTTAAGAAATTATTATATATTGTTTTCGTATTTCTTTTGAGTTATTATTAGGAAAGTGAAAACTTGGGTTGTGTTTCATGTTTGTAAAAGAGTAAAAGTTATGGAGTTTGTGTGCTTAAATTAAGTAAAAGACCACGGGAGAAATAGACATATGTTACAACAAATCATGGAAAGAAATAAGGATCTAATTCATACGAAAAAAATATATCTACTACGCACAGATAAACTTACAAGAACGTGGAATAATTGTATAATCTTCATAAGTGCCATGTTTCTATTTTGATTTCATTCACTCATTTCATCTAAATTCAGACATAACACTAGCTGAGCATTAGAATACAGTAGATCTTGTAAGCTTGTCAAGTGGTGAAAATGCTGTGAACTCATTGTGATACGCCTTCTTTCTCTGTGAAAGAGTTGCGCAGTGTTTTTTTACTGCAAATCTTGATACTGTTTAATGTGCAATGTAGGTGAGAGGTCTTGTGAAACAACATTTGGACTCCTTTAATTACTTTTTGAGAACACAAATAAAAAAGGTTGTTTAAGCAAATGATCTCATCACCTCTAGCGTTGACCTACTATTTTTTTGAGGTTAGAATATTCTTTATACTCTGTGATTTCATCTGAATTACATTCCTATTGTGACATTGTTCTTAAATTGACTATGATCTGTACTTTTTCTCAAAATATTTTCGATGAACTTCATTGCAGGTATACAAATGTTTACATTGGTTTACCATCTATAATGCTGGATGGTGTTCCCCTTAAACTTACTCCCCAGAATTGCCGTCTTTCTGATACCACGTGAGTATAACTAGTTTAACTTTCAGTCCATTGTATATTGGGGCCATTGGGAGGGAATCAAATTCCCTAATCTACTGCAGTTATTTTAAGGGCCTAGATTTTACATGCATTTGAGTAAATATATTGAGCCTAAAAGATGTTCTTGATGGAAGTGCCCTGCTGTATGCAGATTTTGGATGATGATGGAATAGCAGCTCCTGGAGAAATTATTCGACCTGATGATATCTATATTAACAAGCAGACACCAATAGTCACTAGGCATACGGGCCAAAACCCAATGCGACTGACTGATAGGTTGATTTTATCTGACAGATTATATGTGGTTATTTTCTTTTAGAAATGTAAAATCTCATCGTGCATCTTTGTATGCAGTCAATATAAGTCGAGCAAACAGAGATATAAAGGTCCTGAAGGGGAGACAGCTGTTGTGGATAGGGTGGCACTCTGCTCTGACAAGAATAATAATCTATGCATCAAGTATATGATTCGTCATACTCGCAGACCGGAGGTTATATTAGAATTTTTCTTGAGACTGATAGTTCCTAAAAGGCTAAAACTGAAGTGTTCCAAAATATTCCAATGAGTAGAAATATTATTGTTGTAGGTTGGTGACAAATTTAGTAGTCGTCATGGACAGAAAGGAGTTTGTGGCACCATTGTTCAGCAGGAAGATTTCCCATTTTCTGAACGTGGAATATGCCCTGATTTGATCATGAATCCTCATGGATTTCCAAGGTAATCAATTTCTATTTCAAATATAAATCAAATCTAATACTTAACATGGTTTGCAAGTTTTGATTCAAAGTTGTAGTAGTAGCACATATGCTTTGATCTTGCTAACGCTAATACTTCACTTAAGCAATGACTGGTTGGGTGACCTATTGCTGGTAACTGGACTTAAAAGTGAATTGATAAACTTACCAGAGTAAATCAAAAAGCGAAAACGGCCTGGACCAAAATAATAATCAGGGATTAAAGAGATAAAATCCCCCCCCAAAAAAAAAGAAAAAAAAGAGCTGATTGAAGATTGCTTGATAATAGTGTGCTAGTATATCTATCTATGTAATAATCTACAACGTTTACATTGTGTACTGTCAGTCGTATGACTGTTGGAAAGATGATAGAACTTCTAGGTAGAAAAGCTGGAGTTTCTTGTGGTAGGTTTCACTATGGCAGTGCCTTTGGAGAGCCCAGTGGCCACGCAGATAAAGTTGAGGCTATAAGGTACAAGTGCAGCTCCTCCTACATTTTCCCTTTCCCCATTCCTCAAATATTCAAACTGCATTTTCACTCGTGTTCTTTATTATTTTTTGTCATCAGTGAAACCTTAGTGAAGCACGGTTTTAGCTACAATGGCAAAGACTTCATCTACTCAGGTCTCTTTCCCACCTTATTCTATCAACATTTTATTGAAGGCATAGAACAGGCCAAAACACTTGGGCTTGTCTGTCAATTTATCATATTTTGGGCTTGCATTCACAAGAGTTACTGGATCCGGAATATTTATTTGCTATGTTTGTCCTTGGAAAGCATGACCCATTAGTACATTGTTCTCTCAAGTTGTTAGTGCAACATGATTTGTGTTTGTGTATGTTAACATTTGGTAAGATTTATTTGTTTTTACTGATTATGCTATGACATAGTTTAGAAAAAGAAAGTAGTAATTTATTTAAACTAGCGAAGCTCTTCAATCTAATTGTTAACAAGCAGATTTCTTGAGTATGAATAAACTTTACTCTGGAAAGGGGTTTAGCTGGATATCCTTCAATATACATTTACTTCGTTAGTTCCTTCTGCTACTTCATATTCTTTTTGTAATCTACGTTCTGCAGGTATAACAGGTGAGCCGTTGCAAGCGTATATATTCATGGGTCCCATTTATTACCAAAAGTTGAAACATATGGTAAAATGATTTATCCTATACTTCCAGTTCTTTTATTCAAGGTTACTGTCTTATAGATTTCCTTTTAGTAGATGAATTTATAAAACAAAATGCATACGCACGCATTTAAAAATATAACAAAATATTGGGAGATTAATCATCTCTGAGCAAGGAAACAGAGTGATTATTTTGTTTAAGGGTTAAAAATATGTGATACCTAAACTATCAATCTACTCAGCAAGGGAGAAAAAATCCATGCAGTTCTGAATAAAGTAAATATGTATAAAATGTCAATTGCAGAAGGTTTACATCATGAAATTTAGAGTTGCTTATTGGTTGTAAACAATGGAGATGAGGAATGCGTACCACCACGAAATCCAACTCAAACATTCGAGAGAGAGGAGTTATAAAGTTGTGTAATATGTAATATGCGGTATTGATGAAGATCGTTGTTTAAAATAACTAGAACTATACATGCACACAAGAAGGCAGACACAGAAGAGAAAAAAATTGAGGATGAATTTTTGGGATTAACTTGAAAAATCAGCTTTCAAAATCCTAGATGGAGATATTCGTTAGCTTTTTGCTGCCAACTTTATACAATTTCCCTGTGTTTTGTTCATATGGACAGATGGTCAAGGGAAAAAGTATCATAAAAGCTTCACGTTATTTATATCAAGCAAATAGAATGTTTGTTGGTAAGTGTATTTTGTGTGAATGAATTATAGGTGTTAGATAAAATGCATGCACGAGGTAGCGGACCCCGAGTAATGATCTCCAGACAGCCTACAGAAGGGAGGAGTCGAAATGGAGGTCTGCGGGTTGGAGAGATGGAACGTGATTGCTTGATTGCATATGGAGCCAGTATGTTGATATTCGAACGTTTGATGCTCTCCAGTGATCCTTTTGAGGTTCAGGTAATCAATCATGCAAAATTAATAACTCCATTTCATGCAGACTACCGAATTAATGTTTTGGTGTGGTTGCAGGTGTGCCGGAACTGTGGTCTCTTGGGGTATTACAGTTATAAGCTGCAAAATGGCATCTGCTCCACATGTAAGAATGGCGACAATATGTGTACAATGAAATTGCCGTATGCATGCAAGCTTTTAATCCAGGTAACCTTAAATTCACTTTAGGGATTCTGCTCTTTTTTTTTTTTTAATATATTTTAATCAGTGTAGTGTAATCTCATTTGTAAAATTGAATTAATTAGCCTCCTCATGCCTGGCTTTTATGGTAACAGCCTCTAATAAGCTACATTATCACTTTTCTGGTCATGCCTTTAAAGCATGTTGGTGGTTTTTTCTGTTAAATTTGCTTTTCAAATGTTTTAAAATGGCAACAACTTTCGTCTTGGTTCAGGAGCTTCAATCGATGAATATTGTTCCCCGTCTAAAATTGACGGAGGCTTGAATGAGCGACCCCCTTTTCCATGGAGCTCAGCAGCATCATGAAAAGAAAATGCTCTACGGCAGTACTATAGAGGTGCGACTCCGAGGGGCCTCAAGCGCGTCTCCTTTTCTGATTCTTTTTCGGTTCAAGAGGTGCGCGCTTCCTCTTTGCCTACCATCATGCCCTCAGGCCTCTTGTACATGTGCACATTGCTCAAAATTTTAATGGTCTTTAAAAGTTACTGAATGTGCTTTAATATAAAAAAACTTTTTTTTTTTTTAACCTTGTATTTAGTCTTTTGAGGTAAAAATTGAGTTTTGTCTGGGGCTTCATTTGGTTTGACGGCATAACCGATGAAGATTAAGATATTGGTTTTGAGTTTTAGGGGTTGACGAGGAAGAATATATTGAAAATATGCTCAATTTAATAGAGAAGAGAATGATGGGGGGATGATATAAATTATGAATCATGCTGATTATTGATTAGTTTTTTTGCTAGTGTTTTGTGTTGTTTGGCTTATTTTCTATTTGTGTTCAAGGTTTGAACTTCGAAGTTGATATGTTTGGATGTCCTATGTGTTATTAAATTGTTTAAGAATTATTATGTATTACTATATTATTATGAGCTATTTCATTGATTTTAAATTAAGTAATTAGAATGATATTGGCTGGAAATCGATAAAAATGGAATGAAACTTTACATACATTAGAAATTTAGAATGAATCATTAACAGAACTTATGTATGCTTGGGAGTACCTCATTTATTAGGTGGTTTGATTTCTACTTTCAATACAAAATGTTATTAGCCATTTTGAAAATGTTGTGCCAACTCTTTAATTTGATTGAGTAATTGTATTGTGAATGAGGAGTATATGGAACCAAGTATCTATATACATCTGTTGAATGAAAAGAGAAGGTATCTAGATGTTGATTTTAGTTTTATAAATAAAAAGTAATAACATAATTATTGAAAAGTGAGAATAAATTTAATGAAAAATAATGTAATTAAAATTTAAAAAAAATTCATAATGGGAATAGATGTGGAGTATATTGATTTTCATTGTTGATGCTTGGTTGGTGCAATGGGAATTAAAATTTCTCAATCATTCGCATTGATTCAATAACTATTTAATACCCTTCATTCTCATTGTCATTGACTCATTAGTGATACTCATTGCCATTCGATTGAGGAATTTGTAACAAACTACCTCTTAAAATGGTCCAAACAAACTCTCGTAATGGTTGACTTAATAAATATTCAATTCACACCACAACTTCAACAGCCAACACTACAACACCCATTTTTTTACTCATCCTAATAATTTCGTACACCTTTTAATTAAATTACTTAAAATACCTAATTTTTACGTATATTTCAACAACTTTACACATTTTTATATATAAAAATATAATTTTTATTAGGGTAAGTTTTGCGTGAGACCGTCTTACGTAAGACCATTTTTCACTTTTTAAAATAGTTATCACTTTCGCTATAAAATGTTATAACTTTTTATTTATACTATAAATTGTTCATGAAAGAGCATTATCACTTTTCATTAATTTATTATCACTTTTCTTCATAAAAGTTATCACTTTCTGATCGTCTCACGTAAGGGCCTACATGAGATGGTCTCACACAAGTCTTTGCCTTTTTATTAAACTTCGTGTATAAAAATATACGTAATACTTTATGGGATGAAGGAAGTATATTTTTCTCATAAACTATTAAAATAGCCCAACATATTATCAATTTTTAGATCCGTCACTAAGTTTCATGAAATTATTCCGTAAAACGTTTTTATATAAATATTTGTTTGTTCATTATTCATATTCAGTATGACAAAGGAAAATGAACTGATTGATATACTAAAAATGATAAAAATATAGGGTTTATTACTCTCATATACATGAAATTTAAATAATTATTCTCAAATACAAAATATTAAAGTAAAATACCAAATATAATCATATACTCAATACACTTTTAAACCAATAATCCTACCCCTCACCCACCCACCGGCGTTGACCGGCCGTTGACCGCCGCCGCCTGCTGCCGGAATTTAAAATGTGCAAAAACAAAATTGTGCAGAACCAAATTGTACAGAACCAAATTGTGCAGAATCAAATTGTGCAGAACAATTGTGCAAATACATATGGGTATTTATGGTATCACAATCATAATTGTGTAGTTATGAGTAATAGTGCTTTGAGTCATGTAGTTTATAACAATTATGCATTTTTTTTGTGTACCTCCTAGTAAATGACCCAATAATATATTTCGAATTGGAAATTAAGACCATCGGTTCAAATTCCAAAAAAAATATAAATTTTTAGATCTGTATTTTTTATTTTTTATATATAATTATGATGAAGTATTTTAATAAAAAAAATACATAATAAAAACGTTTTAAATTTTAAATTTTAATATTTAATACATAATTAAAATATTACCATCCACCTACTCCCACCCACCCCCTCACCCCAAAAAATTTTTTAATAAAATTTAAATTTTTAATATTATGAAAATATTATCACTCAGTCTATGTCTACCCATCCAACCCCTGCCCCAATTTTTTTTAATAAAATTTTAGATTTTAATATTTAGTATAATAAAATTTTATTATTTTTATTTATTATAGGGTAAAGGGTCAATTTTGCCTTTTATCTTATCCCTTGAGATCAAATGAACCATTGATCTTATTTTTTATTCGTTTATGCCCTTACCCTTTTATAATTGGATCAGTTGAGCCGTAATTTTTCTAAAAAAAAAATCAATTAAGCCCTTTATCTTATATTCTTGTAGCAAATAAACCCTTCATCTATTTTTTTACCTCTTCAACTTTCTTTTTAATTATAATAATTAAATCAAATATACCCATATCTTCTATAAATTTAACATAAAACACTTACACCCATTTTTAACGGCTCATTTTCTTAACTTCCTTTTTTATTTTTTATTATTATTTTTTAAATCTTTTTTTTGATAAATTTATTTATATATTAAGGTATTATTATTATATGTTTAATAAAAAAATGTAATAATATATGTTCTTTCTTTCTTTCTTTATTTGTTCTGCTTTGATTTTTTAAATTTTCAATTATTTAACATTACTGATGTTCTTTATTTATTTAGCTTACATTTTTATTTTAAAAATTTAAATAATAAATTTTAGATCATATTTATTATTATTATTATATTAATAAAATAAGTTTAAATATGTATATTACGAAGTTACTGGAAGATACATTTAAATATTAAAAAAAATTGCTACCGAATGTAATTAATTTTAATTAATTAATGTAATTAAAATGGAATAAAACAAAAAACCAATATTACATTTTGCTTATTAATAATAATAATAATATAAAAAAAGTTAATAAAGAAGAAGATTAAAAGAAAAAGAAAAACATAAATAGTAAAACAAAATAATATTATAATTCAAAAAAAATTAGAATTAGAGCAGCAACATTGCATAATTAATAAAAGGGGTGTGTGAATGAATAAAAATAGATGAGGGGTTTATTTGATCAAGAAAAGTAAGATGAAGGGTTTTTATGATCCTTTGTATTTTTGAAAAAAGGATAAGAGTTTATTTGATCCAATTTAAAAAGGAAAAGGGTTTAGATGAACAAAAATTTAAATTAGGGGTCTACTTGATCTCAAGAAATAAGATGGAGGGTCAAATTAACCCTTTGCCCTTTATTATATATAAAATTCTTTTTAAAAATTAAAAAAATAATTATTAAAATGGAATTCAAATGAATTGATTTAAAATTCATGAAATTTAAAATTCATTCATTTTCAAATCCATTAAATTTAAAATGACTAAATCCAAACGACACCTATTATTTTTAATAAAAAATTAGATTTTATTATTTTATATAATAAAATTTTATTATTTTTATTTATTATATATAAAATTCTTTTTAAAAATTAAAAAATAATTATTGAATTATAAAATTTAAAAATACTTTCATAAATCCATAATTTATTCAAACAATGAAATTCAAATGAATTGATTTAAAATTTATGAAATTTAAAATTCACTTATTTTCAAATCCATTAAATTTAAAATGACTAAATCCAAACACAACCTAGATTCTAGGCGAATACGATATTGAGATTTTTTCCCGGAACGCAATTGGTTTCTAAGATCACTTCCGGCTTTAGGCCTTTTATTCGTTAGTCCCGGTAAATTCTTTTTTCTACTGTATTCTTTTCTCAACATTTATATTGACAACCGTGTATTGAACAAATATAATTCATCGTGACATTGTTATTCTACCTTAGTGGTAATACTATACAAATATTTTATTTTGGATTATACTTTCATGTGTTCTCTCATATCAATTAGTAATTTCTTATACATATATAATCATATGTATGGTTTCATCTCTTTCCTTACATTAATATTCTTTTTCATACGTTATATCATCTATTTCTTACATATTTATTTAACTTAATATTAAAGCATGTCATATGAAACTCACAACAAATAAATATTATTAATATTTATAAATTTCAAATATTGACCAACCTCAAACAAACATAATCTAATAATTAACACTAAATTATAAGTCATAAAAATGTGCAAATATAATCATATGTATGGTTTCATCTCTTTCCTTACATTAATATTCTTTTTCATACGTTATATCATCTATTTCTTACATATTTATTTAACTTAATATTAAAGCATGTCATATGAAAACTCACAACAAATAAATATTATTAATATTTATAAATTTCAAATATTGACCAACCTCAAACAAACATAATCTAATAATTAACACTAAATTTTAAGTCATAAAAATGTGCAAATATATGGAGAATTTTCCTTAAATAATATGATATGAATTAACTTGTATACCTTACAAACTAATTGTAATTAATTTCAGGAAAAAAAAACCCATTTCTTAAATGAATTGAAGAATTTTTATGTAAGGCCGCGGCTATTCGCACACACCCATTTACTTCTATACACCCATTTAAATTTTAAATTAATAAATATATATATATTAAATTACTAATTTATCCTTATACACACTTAATACATTATTATTAATCCTAAAATAATAAATACAACATACACACACCCAAACACTTAAATTATAACAATTCACAAAAACATAAATACACACGCATCACATTCACATCAAACTTTTGAGCAAAAATCACAAAATAAAGCATACACCCACTTCTTCTTCCGCCAACCTCCATAAACACTAGATTTTCTCCTCATCTATAGACACTCACATTCACTCACACGGGCATCATGGAAGAAGAAACACCTAAGGACGTAAAGATACGTATGTGTTTACACCGATTAAAAAATTATTTTTCGCGCCTCGAGTTCGATCAACCAGGGCCGGATACATTCACAAACGTTCGACCAGTAGCGGCCGGAAATTTACTTCTTGTTCGACCAAAGGTGGTCGAAATTTTTGAAAAATTTCGGCTGCTTTCCGTCGAAGAGTAAGTTTATTTTTTATCATACTTTTTATTTAGTATAAAAAGACTAATTCATAATTTCTCTTGATTACCAGTAGGTAGTGATTAAAATTTTAGAACTGGCAACTGGTAATCAGTTTCCAAAACATGTCTTTGTCAGTGGCTGAATATTTGCTATAAGTAAGCATAAATCTATTTGTGTGTGAAGATGCAACACCAACTTTCTAGAGTGTTATGGATAATTACAGAACCATGGAGAAGGAAAGTGATAGTTCCAAATATGCATGTGATTAAGATGAAGTGGACAGTTGTCATACTACTTGGCAGATGATTAGAAGTTGTGGATATGTGGATTGAAGAATTATCTAGAATAAGGTCAGTGGAGAATTATCTAGTCAGTGGCACTGCTTGATGATCACTATAAATATTATAAATAGGATATGTGTGTAATGTAACAGTAGCAATATGAGAGTGTCCAAATGATGTGAGAGAAGTAGTGGCTAAGTGAGAGAAAGAGCCGCAGGATAAAATCAGAGGTGTGCGTGAGGATTTAAGAGTTGTAGTTCAATATACAGTCTTGAGTGTGAGTGTGAAGAGCTTGAAAGTTTTGTATAATATCGTGTTCGACCACTGACGGGTGGCAATTCTTAGCTTGTTCGACGGATAGTGGTCGAACACCCTCCTTAGGTGTCGACCAAGAGTGGTCGAACAGGACTTCATTCGGCGACAAACCAGGGTCGACGTCGCTAGCTTATTTCCAACGTCAATTTGTACATTTCTTAACACTATCCAGATCGATTTTCCCGATTTCCCTAATTAAAACAAATACTATGCTACCCACAACATTTACAACAACAAAATTCAACATATTTTACATAATTTCACCCATGATATTAAACCCTAAACTTGATTAAAGATCTTGGTAGTGTAGGTGCTCTTCTTCTTCTCTTCTCATCTTCTTCTTTTCTTCCCTCTTTCTTTTTTGTTTGAAATGTTAGTAAGTTGGTGTGAAGTCTAAGTAGGTGTATGTTTTTAATGTTAGATTTTTTGGGAAAAAAGGTATGGGGTATTTGAGTGTATTTCATTAAGGGCAATGTAGTCTTTTACAAGTGTGTGTATAGATATAATTGAATGTATTGAGTAATTTGGTGTGTGTGAATAGTGGATGCCTTCATGTAATTATACAAATTATGGCCTAAGGAGCTTAGTGTTGTCATTTCATTTCTTTTTTTTCTAGAAAAGAATTGGGGACATGATGGAGAATATGTGGTGATCCTTCATTCTGTCCCAAAATGGTTGAATAATTGGTTATAATATTATTTAATTATTGGGTTATTTACTTTATTAGGAAATCAGCATGCTTACATTATTATTTGGGAAATATCATTTCTTGCCCTGTATGGGAAGTGCAACATCTAAATTGCCCTGATATTTGTATTACATCTAATTTGCCCACTAAATACATGTAATGCCATAAATACCCCTAAGGGATGACCCACCCTTTAACATTGGGAATGAGATGAGAGGTACAGTTTGAGAACACTAGTCATGTGTAGAATTAGATGTACTTTTATGACATTATATAATAGTAAATCCATTTTTAAAATGATAGCACCTGATATCATTTTACCAGCGGACTCAGATTAACTAAAAGATTAAAAATTATAAGCGGACACAACTATTTAAATTGTTATTACATGATATTATTTAAAAATTATTTAACTTGTTATTGAATTCTAAATTACCACCGCACGCAACTTAAATGATTTTATCACTGGACACAATTTAATTACAATTGGATTTATTTAAATAATTTATCAAATAAATTAACACATACATATTGAGCACTATGAAAGATAGACACGTTATCACATGATAACAAACCACGTAATCATCGCCTCTAAATCCCAACAGCTGGCAAAATAAAACAAAGATAATCCACAACTAATGGTAAATATTTGCATGTGATAATCCACGTGTGATGACAGGTGTTGGAATGTATAATGCCAATAGAACATGCAATTAAATATGACTTTCGTCGGCGGACAAGTAAATTAAGGCTGAAATTGGCCAATTAAATATCTTTTTCATTGGCGGACATGACATTTAAGGATTAATCAATCGACGGACATGCGATTTCATTACAATTTTTTCGGCGGACATGCGATTTCATAACAGTTTCTTCGGCGGACAAGCTTTTTAAATGGTAAAGTAATCGGGGAATATACAAATTTTAAAAGATTTCAACGGCAGACAACGGCTCAAGGCTTATTTTTGAGCGGACATGCAAATTCATGGTTGTTTCATTGACGTACAAGGTGTTTAAGACTTACTTTTGCGGCGAACATGCAAATTCATAGTAGATTCATTGGCGGACAACAAAGATCACACAAAATATATATAGGACATGCAAATTTAAAGCATATTTATCGGCGGACACAACTAAATCAGAAATCTTATGCAGCGTACATGTCTAATCATTCGTTACAATGATACACAAATACTAAAAAATTAGATATTGTGATTGCATGTTAATTAAAAGAAAATAATAAAGATAACCTTAATTAATTAGGATAGGATATTATATATATATATATATATATTTATATATATATTATACTGATTTATTTGTTATGTATATTTGTAATTATAAAACAATTATAATTATCTATTTTTATAGATTTTTTTTATCAATATATATCTAATTTAAAAGAATTATCATGAAATTAGCTTGGTTTATTTTAATGTGAAGAGATCGCACAATATGTGTAATTATTTAACCTATAAATTATAATTCTAAGTAAATTAAAGATTTTCCTTCCCATTTAATTACTATCCCAATAATAGTTTATAATTAAATGTAAAAAAACAATTTATACATGTCCGGATATGCATAACAGAGTAACTTTTATTTTTTCATAGCTGGACATGTGCTAACAATAATTATAATTAGGATAACATTTAATTAAGATATCATTCTTTTTTATTAAAATAATTTATTTATCTATTTTTATATATGGTGTTTAAATATGTTTGTCCGTCCATGAAATTAAGCTTGAGTATCTTGTCCGCTTATGAAATTGATTTAAATTTGTATGTCCATCCATGATTTAAGCCTATGTATCTTGTCCGCTGATAAATTGATTTAAATATGCATGTTCCATAGCTGGACATGCGCTAACAATAATTATAATTAGGATAACATTTAATTAAGATATCATTCTTTTTTATTAAAATTATTTATTTATCTATTTTTATATATGGTGTTTAAATATGTTTGTCCGCCCATGAAATTAAGCTTGAGTATCTTGAAATTGATTTAAATTTGTATGTCCATCCATGATTTAAGCCTAGGTATCTTGTCCGCTGATAAATTGATTTAAATATGCATGTTCCATAGCTGGACATGCGCTAAAAATAATTATAATTAGGATAACATTTAATTAAGATATCATTCTTTTTTATTAAAATAATTTATTTATCTATTTTTATATATGGTATTTAAATATGTTTGTCCGCCCATGAAATTAAGCTTGAGTATCTTGAAATTGATTTAAATTTGTATGTCCATCCATGATTTAAGCCTAGGGCTGATAAATTGATTTAAATATGCATGTTCATAGCTGGACATGCGCTAACAATAATTATAATTAGGATAACATTTAATTAAGATATCATTCTTTTTTATTAAAATAATTTATTTATCTATTTTTATATATGATGTTTAAATATGTATGTCCGCCCATGAAATTAAGCTTGAGTATCTTGTCTGCTGATGAAATTGATTTAAATTTGTATGTCCATCCATGATTTAAGCCTAGGTATCTTGTCCGCCGATAAATTGATTTAAATATGCATTCAATTAGATATCAATTTATCACCAGATGGATGAATTTACCGGACATGCAATTATATGTCAATTACTTAAGCGGACATGCTATTTTGGACTTAAATCGTCGGCGGACATACAAATTAAAGCAATTTCATAAATGGACAAGGTACTCAAGATTTATTTTTATATGCTTACTTGGTATTTTGGACTTAAATAATCGACGGACATATAAATTAAAGCAATTTCATGAGCAGACTAACATAATAACATATAAATTATTGGCGGACATACATAATAATGTAATAACAAAGCAATTTCATAAAGCAATTATTGGCGGACATACAAAATAACAAATAAATTATTTTAATAAAAAAATATATGATATCCTATTTAGTTAAGAATACACCGTGCATATTTTATCTAATTATTATTTCTAATGAATATGCTTTCTTTTTAATAAACAAAATTAAATATTGTCAAATATTTAGTTTCACCCCAATTATACAAATATCAGGGAAATTATTTCTTTGATGTTCATTAACATTTATTTATGTGAAATTCAATTAAAAAAAAGAATTTATTGGTGCTTGTTCGGCAATAAAAAAATAAAAAAGATTTGTTTCCGTCGATAAATAAGAGAAAGAGAGAATGCAGAAAGAGAGAAACCATTTATCATTTATCAATTTTGAAAATTTTGAAAATAAAAATGGTGTCCGCTAATTAAAAAAAGAAAAGAAAATGGGAAGTGTCTTGTTGGGATGGTGTCCATGATTAAAAAAATAAAAAAAAATAAAAAGAAAAAAAATGGGAGGTGTCCGCCGCATATGCGGATGAAAAATGAGACAGAAATGGAGTAAAAAATAGAATTTGAGTTAAAGGGATAGAGAATCTCCTTAATTTCAACGCCAATTAATGAGAAATACTGACATATTAAATAGGGGTAGTTCAGGTATATTAATAAAAAAGTGGACAAATTAGATGTTTTTTAAATAACTAGTTATACATACGTGCGTTGCACGTGGCATTCACGTTGCACTTGATGAGTTATTTTTTATTTTGTGTATTTATGTTATGTTTTTTTAAGTATGTAAATCGTAATTTCTCAAAATAATAATGATAAATTAAGCAAATTCTTTATATACAATGTTTTTCGTAAGACATTGCTCTTCTAATTTAATCAAAACTTTAGCATTTTTCATGGATATATTTAATCAAGACTTTTGCAATATTCTTTTAGAAAGAACAATTACAATTGTCAATGTGAGCATATATATATATATATATATATATATATATATATATATATATATATATATATATATATATATATATATTTTTTTTTTTTTTTTTTTTTTTTTTTTTTTTGTGTGTGAAAGATGTACTCTAGCATTTTGTACTATCAGTCATTGCAAAACATAGTCTTACAATGCACTTTTTTTTCCTATAAAAAATAGAAACAAATATAAAAACAATTGTAGTATTACGTAAGTTTTGGTTAATAATGTACGTAGATATTATGATAAAATAACTTGTTAAGATCATTAAAAGAAAATTTGGTTATGTTTAAATACTTTTTATATTCTTAAAATTTATATTTTTCTTTTATAACATTTAAATCTCACATCAAATGCATATTACTTTGTAGTACAATCAATTTTTCCACTCTATATTGCTTTTTTATTTTTTTGGAAATGCATTTTTTATAATAGTTAAAAACGTCAATATGATTACACTTAATTTTTTTTATAAATTCTTTGCAATATTTTTATAAAAGATTTAGTTTTTGTATTATAAATATATAATCAATCAATACAATAAAATTATTATCTTAATATTTTAAAATCAAATAATTATTATTTTACTAATTGAGTTGAAATTTAAAATATTTGAATACTTAGCACAAAAACAAAGAGGGTTAACGTTATGATCAATTAATTGTGATGAAATTTTTAAATTTAAAAAAAAAAGATTTCTCTTGTACTCTTATTGTCAATATTTTCTTTAACTACCATTCATTTTTATAAAGAAGTATCTCTTTAAAGTGTTTGTCTTATAGATTCATATCTACATAAATTTAAAATAAAAATTAATAGATAATCTATTGATGAGTAAAACAATTTTAACTATTGAGTTTAAATGAAGTAAAAGTACCTTTTAGTACTTCATGAGACAATTGCATGAAATTAGGGAAATTAATGGTTTCATGGTAAGGTGTTATGGATCCCAAGAGTTTTTTATTATAAAACATTTAATGTTAAGAGTACGAAGAGTTTTTATTAATTAATTAATAAAAATTAAATGTTAACATTATTAATATAAAATAATTCAATAAAGAATATATGTATGATCGTATATGAAATAATAGATTTTAGGATGCAAATGATGGAAATGTATTAAAGAGAAATGAGTGGGGACAAAAGTGTCTAAAATTGTTTTACAAGTGCAAGACACTTTTAATATATTAAATTATTATCTTAATATTTTAAAATCAAATAATTATTATTTTACTAATTGAGTTGAAATTTAAAATATTTGAATACTTAGCACAAAAACAAAGAGGGTTAACGTTATGATCAATTAATTGTGATGAAATTTTTAAATTTAAAAAAAAAAAGATTTCTCTTGTACTCTTATTGTCAATATTTTCTTTAACTACCATTCATTTTTATAAAGAAGTATCTCTTTAAAGTATTTGTCTTATAGATTCATATCTACATAAATTTAAAATAAAAATTAATAGATAATCTATTGATGAGTAAAACAATTTTAACTATTGAGTTTAAATGAAGTAAAAGTACCTTTTAGTACTTCATGAGACAATTGCATGAAATTCTAGTTCTTCCAATAATCAAAGCTACGTACTAACCATATTTTTCTTCTAAAAATTCAAATTTTATAATTAACTAATAAAATATGACATCTTAACTATCAATTATGGTTATATGGTATTAGCTATCATGAGAGTTAAGTTTATTTCAACAAATTTCTTAAGGTGGAAAACAAAAATACTGAAATCTAACTTTAAGGTTTTCTAGAACTAATTAAGAAAGGAAAATTATGCATGGCACATTTACTATCCATTAAAAAAAAAAAAAAAAAATCTTAGGTGTCCATTTATTTCAACAAAGAGGGAAATCATGATCTTTTCCTTAAAATGCCCTGCAGGCTATCCTTCAAGTTTGAGTCTCATCAAATAACTCACTCATATGATAAAAGAATTCAATTTAGCGCATTCAAGAAGAATCACTATGAAGCATCACAGCTAATGCTATGAAAGATATTGGCTTATCATGTTAAACAAAATGTGTGCTCACCAGTGGATAGCTCTTTCATATTTGGCATGTTTCTTTATGAGGCTCTGTTACATAATTTGCATAATACGAATGCTGCTGAAATGTCTATCGGAACAACAATCTACTCGATGCGAGCCAATTTGTGTGTGTATTGATTATGGGATCCTGTATTGATCTAGTAAGAGCCGATCATCTACATTTCATCACTACAGCCACATCCACAATCAAGTAAGAACCAACCATCTACAAGACTACAACCCTAATATCAATGATTTTAAACTAATCAAAGAATC
Organism: Pogostemon cablin; assembly: GCA_023678885.1. Lineage (NCBI taxonomy): Eukaryota > Viridiplantae > Streptophyta > Magnoliopsida > Lamiales > Lamiaceae > Pogostemon > Pogostemon cablin. The sequence continues at coordinate 4,250,743 of CM042987.1, forward strand.
AATCCTATAATTTCTGCTATCACTATGATGAAAGGCAAACTTATACACCTTCTGAACTACATATAATAAATCTAGCAAATCAGTATCGCCAATATAAGCATGTGCTGTTTAGGAACCCACTGAAACTCAATGACTACATGCATGAGACGATAACAGGCTTCTCGTAGCTGCAGTTAGTAGAAGAATCCTTTTGATATATTCTCCTCTTCTTCTTCTTGACATCTATCTCGTTGAGTTTCCCCAACAATATTTCAAGCCCAGATTTAGAGAGCCTTTTTCGGATCTTCTCCTCGTTGAGAGTCTTTGTTTCCCTCTCAGACGCCCTCCCTGTTTTCTTTGTCACTTGCAACATAATGGTGATGCAGTGTTTGAAGGAGCGGGGAAGGGGTTGGTTGTGAAGAAGAAGAACTTCATTGCAGTTAGGTTCTGTGTTCAAGCCAGCCCTGAGGCTGTGAAGGAGGTTGTACGATTGTAAATTTCTGGAAGAAAAGTTCATAGTTGATTTGTGGAGTGACTTCAAAGTGCTGAGTCCAAATCTGCCTTTTTATTGCTAAGCTTTTTGTGGAGTGACTACAGTTTTTAAGTGTGTTTTGTGTGCAGTAGAATTTGAAGTGATCACACAATTAAGTGATTATAATTAAGGAAGATGCATTGAACGTTTTAAGGTAATTGTTGAGTGAATATAATTAAGGTTAATGCATTGAACTTTTCAAGTTAATTATTCTAGGTGGCAAATATGTAGTTAAAAACATACATTAGGGACATAATTGTCTAAAAAAGTTTCTCAAATCCTTCACACTTTTAATATATTAAGATAAGACAAATTTGATGTTCCATACTTGAAACAGGGCATTCTCAGTGTCTTTATCCGTGTCTTTTTCCAAACTAAGGTCTTGGAACTGTACATAGGTATGATTATTTTTCTATTTCCTTTGATTGACCAAAGTAATTATGCTTCATTACTCTTATATATCGTTATGCTTTAATTTTCTTTTTCATGGTTTAATGATACTTATTAAAGCTTTATTATATTTTCCAGTTGTATTTTTTTTCCTTAAGTACTTTACTTCCACGCCCTTGGATATATGCTTTGATCTTAGAATTCGATATTAAACTTTAATAATATTTAAATATAAACAATATATATATCATCTACTCATCCTGTCATCCATGTGCATCACATAGACGAAAATCACTAGTACTCTCTCACTAGTACAACTCCCTCATCTCACTGTAATGCGTGAATATATTTTTTTAATAGATATAATATTTTATTGTCCGACTAAAGTGAACTGATGTACTGGTACGGTCATAACATTTAGATTAATCTTTACTTTAATTTTTATCATTTAATAAAATAAAATAATTTATTATTATTTTTTTAAAAAAAAACTTCTTACTATACATTTAAACCTATAAATTTTGGAGTGCACTCAATATTTTAATATGTATTTAATTGATGAATATAATATTTTACTCCTTCTGCCTGGTTGAAGGTCACCGATTGCTTTTTACACTTGGATTAAAGAGTATTACTCCCTCCGTCCCATAAAACCTTTCACACTTTTCTCATTTGTTTGTCCCACAAAATCTTTCACACCCCAAAAAAGGAAACATCACTTTATCCAACAACCTCAAAAAGTTACTTTAATTTCAAATTTGTCACTCATTTTTCACACACATATAATTACTTTATACTTTTTTATTACCTAAAAATACTACAATACCCTCCAAAGTCAATAAAGTTGGTCAAAAAGTACACATTTTCTTAAACAACGTGGAACAGTAAACGTGAAAGGTTTTCCGGGACGGAGGGAGTATTATTTTATGTGTAGTGGGTAATTATATTAGTAGTGAATGGTGGCCATATGTGGGGTCCTTTTACTAAAAAAGGAATTAAAACGAGAACATTTGAATGAGACACCCATTACAGTAAAATTGAGATCCTTCGGTGGGACGAGGGGAGTAATTGGGACGGGGGAGTAATAATATATAGTAATAAATAGATGTATTAGTATTGTACTCCCTCCATCCGCCAGAAAGGTATACATTTTTCTTGGGTGTCCACATCAAATGTATACATTTTCCTTTTTACACACATGAGACCCACACACATCACTAATACATTTAATATATGAGACACAAAAACCCCACTAATACAGCTACCTGGAGTATTAAATAATAATACTCCTTACTCTACGTGTAAAAAGAAAATATATACGTTAATGGAAGACGGATGGAGTATTTGAACCCATAAAAAAAATATGAATTGGTTTGTGTATATTTCATTTATCCAAAATAGAAATGCCCATTTTGTATTCAGACATAACAGAATAGCAAAATGCACAATATATGGTGAAATGGAGGAATAGTTAATATTAATAGAATAATATCAATACAGGGCCTGAAAAATGGGTAATCTATCAATTCGGGGCTTGAATTATGTATACTATCAATTAGGGGCCTGAATTATGTAAAACTATCAATTCAGGGCCTGAACTTAGGCCCTAAATTAATAAAATATGTGATATTATTTGACAAATTCAGGCATTGGATTGATAGTTTTACATATTTCAGGTCTTGGATTGATAAAAAAAATAATTCAGGCCCCTAATTGATAGTTTACCCATAATTCGGGTCTTGAATTGATAAAAGCCCGTTAATTAATATTGATAACTTATGTCATATTCCCTCTGTAACAACTTCAACTTCAAGCTTCCATAAAAGGAAAAAGTAACTAATTAATATCCCTTAATCCTACTTTAATTTTAAATTTGTCATCACCTCTTTAACACACATAGCATATTTCATCATTTATTTATTACCTAAAAATATCATATTATTCCCAAAAGTGAGTTAAAAAGTGATTTTTCTTAAACTCTGTATCTACAGTACCGTAAAGTTGAATTTGGGACGGAGGGAGTACTACATATTAATATTTCTCCCCAAATTTTTATTTTTAATATCTATTCTCACAAACTTTAAATTAATTGGTTTATTATTATTTTTTAATTAAGTCTTATCATAATATATAGCCACATGAAGACCTAAAACACAGCTTAAATTTATAATAAACTCCAAACTTATATAAATCTCATTAAGTGTTTGGTGGACAATCTCATCAATAATAGCATGAATAATAAATTTTAACCAATAGCTTTCTCATGATTAACGAACATGATATTTTAAGATAAATTTATCAAATTATTTTGAACTTAATTTATGATTGATATTCGTTTTCAATAATCTAAAAGCTTTTTTTTTTTTCTTGAACGATATTTTTAGTTATGCTTTTCTAATATTTTGTCGTATATATTGATTAAAATATAACTTTTTCTAAATTAAAAAATAAAAATGCATCATGTTTCACGAGTTAATCAAAATGGGACCCGATAAAATTTCTTCAACGTTATAACTCTATTAAATTATGTTTTTTATTTAAAAATTAAAGCATGCCTAACGACTCAAATTAAATGGGCCCTCATGTTTCAAATTCCTTTTAATAATTAACTATTAGAGGGCTTGAATGTTAGTATCATGTTAATTTGTCTGTTATATGTGTTCCACAACATATGAACATAATTATTTGTTGTTGTTTTATTAATTTATATATGTTTCCTTATATTTTTATTGACATGTGGAGTATTTTTATTCTCTTAGATTTCTATTGAGATATTATTAACAATTGAATTGAGTGAAATTGAATAGATATATTATAATATAAATTTTCATGCATGCTTTAAAAGAAAAATTAAAAAGAAAGTCATGTTTACGCTTATTGAAAAACAATTATCAAGATTTCGTTGTTAGAGCGCAAGTATATAATATTTCCATATAATTAATTTTTTAATTCTAATAGAACAAAATAAATAATATGTAGTATAATGTTATTAAAATATTTTAGAGTTGGAAAAGACTTGTGTGAGACCGTCTCACGTAAGGGCTTATGTGAAAGTGACGTGGACGGCCAGAAAGTGATAACTTGTATGAAGGAAAGTGATAATAAATTTATAAAAGTGATAATGTTCTTTCATGAACAGTTTATAGTGTAAATAAAAGGTGATAATATTTTATAGCGAAAGTGATAACTTTTTTAAAAAGTGAAAAATGGTCTCACGTGAGACGGTCTCACGCAAGACCTACCTTTTAGAGTTTTGTTTGAACCCAGTTCAAAAGAATATAAAAGATTTACTAACACATAAGAATTTGAAAATTCATTCATTTTAAAAATAAATTTTTATGTACTAAAAATAATTTGACAAAATAGAGTGCAAGATAAATCCGTAGACACAATGTTTTGCTTTATTAAATTTATTTATTAACTCGCCTCTCACACTACTTATTTCCCTCACTAAATCGCAATTAACTTGTCTTAATAATTTTCGTGGCAATATAAATTGCGACTCAATTATTCATAGCTAGGTAAAATTATCTCCAACAAAAAAAACATACAACACTAAAAAAATCAACTAACTTGTCTTGTTATTGCCATGGCGGAAGCCAAGAAAGTGATCGTCAACCAAGTTTCCGGATGGATAACATACTACGAGGATGGCTCGGTGGACCGGATGTGGCTCGGTGGTCCGGTCCACCGGAGGCCAGGTTCATGATCGAGGCGGTGCCGCCCCACCACGACTTCGTGGATGGTGTCGCCACCGCCGACATCAATCCCCACGACGGCCTCAAACTCCGGCTATACCTGCCGAAGCGGCGAGACGACGACCCGGAAAAACTCCCCCTCCTCCTCCACTTCCACGGCGGCTGGTTCTGCGTCAGCCACGCAGACTGGTTCATGTACTACGCCGTGTGCACGCGCCTCGCGCGTGAGTCCCGGGCCGTCGTCGCGTCCGTCTACCTCCGGCAGGCGCCGGAGCACCGTCTCCCGGCCGCATGCGACGACGGCTTCGCCGCACTCATGTGGCTCCACGCCGTCGCATGCAGCCGGGCCCACCACCCTTGGCTGACCGATCACTCGGATTTAGCCAAGGTTTTCCTCATCGGAGACAGCTCCTCATAAAGGATACGGAGATAGAGTTCTATGAAGCGATGAAAAGGGCTAATAAAGAAGTGGAGTTGCTGATGAGCCATGATGTGGGCCATAGTTTCTATCTCAACAGCATAGCAGTGGGTAAGAACCCTAAAATTGCAGAGGAAACTCAAAAACTCTTTCAAGGGATAAAAGATTTCATCCACAAGTATTGAGTATGAGTGACATACTAGAATTAAAGTTAATTCGCGAGTTTTTTTTTTTTTTTTTAATTTTATTTGGGGCTTGGATTGAGATGGATTGCGATGTTTGAGTTGGTTTTGTGTGATTAAATTATGAGTTTTAATGATGCATTTTCGTTTTGTGTGATTAAATTATGAGTTTTAAATTATGACTGTGTGGGATTGAATTTAATATTCTAAAGTTTGTGTTTAATTAGCATTTCATAACATAGAAAAATTGTACCTTCAAATCACTAAAAGTTTGTACTTTCAAATCAACATTAAACTGTTAGCGGATGTGACATTGATTTAAGATGTGATAGTAACACGTGTCAATTAGTTAAAAAATGAAACACTAGTTCAATACTTATCTACATCGATACTGTAGATACGAAATGGGGTATTGTAATATTTTTATATAATAAATAAATTATAAAGTATATTATGTGTGTTAGTTGAAAGTGGTATTTTTTAAATTAGAATAACTTTTGAGGTTGTTGGTTAATGTAAAGTTTCCGTTTTTGAATAATGAAGATAAGTGTAGGACGGACGAAAACAGAAAGTGTAGTATCAGGGAGTATAAATTTTGAATAGGTTATCCCTTGAAAGAGGGTGGGCCACTGTCTATTGACGATGATAGAAGTGGGCCGGGTCTATCGGAATTCGAACGCAACCATTTTCAATTGTTTTTATTAAAACACGATGATACCATTTGAAATTTTACTCATCAGTAAATGTTGCGGCTTAATTGTAATTTTGCGTCCTTGTAAATTTTATATGGCGATTTTTTCTCCTTTTTACGAGATTTATACTCTATTTTGACTTTAGGTTAGGGCTGAAAATCAAACCAAACTACTCAATACTCGACTCGAGATCGTTCGGTAAAAGCTCGGTTTGAGCTCGATTTGATAAAGATATCAAACAAGCTTGAACATACATTTACGTTTGATAAAATTAAAAGCTCGGCTCGAGCTCGAGCTCGATTAATGAAAATAGATAAAATAAGTGTAAATTTATCAAGCTACTCGAGTTCGGCTCGTGTTCGGCTCGATAAAAGCTCGTTCGGGCTCGGCTCGGTTGCTTATCAAACAAGCTCAAACATATATTTTGAAGCTCGATAATATTTCAAACAAGCTTGAACAACTCTTCGTTCGGTTCGACTCGACTCATTTACACCCCTACTTTAGGTTTAACATTTATTTATGCTTAGAGTTACATATATAATATGAATTCTAAGAAAATAATTATAATTATTAATTAAAAATAATGGAGACGTAAAGGTTCCACATAAAATTGATTATATGAAATACACTCTCATCCTAAAAATATAAAAATTTAAAGTCTCTTATAAGATATAATATTTATGTTTGAAGTATTAAAGTGAGATGGTTGTAGAGGTAAAATATAATTATTAATAATTAAAGTATACTCCCTCCGTCCCCCAAAGTATTTCACACTTTCCTTTTTCATCCGTCCCTCAAAGTATTTCACACTTTACTTTTACTAAATTTGGTAAAAATACATTATACTAATACTCACTTTTTACACATATCCCAATATAATACTTGCTTTTTCACATCTCCCAAAAACTTTACACACTTTTTCCACATCTCTCAATAACTTTACACACCTTTTTCATTAAATCAACTAAAATATATATTCTCTTTCTTACTTTATACATAAAAATACAAAATTTTCTTAAACTCCGCGCACACCAATACGTGAAATACTTCCCGGGACGGAGGGAGTATATTTTTAAAAAAATATATGATGAATGATGCATTATAATATAATTTCCAAGTATTATAATATGATTCAATATCAGTATACTTTAACTATCATAATTATATTTTACCACTAATAAATCTATTTTAATAATAGATTCACCCATCTCAAATATAATATAGGGTGTCACCTACTTAAATTATGTAAATAAGGCGATAAATTTACAATTTTTATTACGCATGCAATGTAAATTTCTTTTATTTTTATCTGTTTAATCCTTAATTTGGAAGAAATGTACTAATGACCCTTATTCTCTTACCATTTTTAATCAAATTAAAATAAGTTAAACCATTTCTAGAAGTGGTCGACTAAATACACGTCCCTATTTTATTGAATACACATCTCATTATTATTTTATTAAATTACAAATTTTTAAAAAGTCTAAAATCAAGTATTCTACCCTCAAGCTTCTTCCTGTAACACAAATTATGAGCTATGGGCCTTCCAGAATGTTCCCACGTCAATTTCTACAAAACCTGAGTTCTCAATAATTCCAGCATAGCTCCAACAAAATTGTTATTAAATAATAACTTTAAATTATTGAGTTATGCATTTAAAGCTATTATCTCTGGAATTTTACCTTCTAAGAAATTATCATTGAGATGCAACGATTCCAGGGGCAGGCTGCTTTCGGCAGGACTATCAGGTATTCTCCCGGTGAGATAAGCATCGAATTGGAGCAAAGAAGTGAGATTGAAGGTGTTCGGAAGTACACCAAAGATGGTTTTTGAATAGTTCAATTTGCTCTGCATTTTTCAACCCACCAATGCTTTGGGTATCTTTTCAGGGAGGTTGTTCAATAATAGATCAAATTTTTTGATAGATTTGAGATTTTCGATGGAAACAGGAATTTCCCCAACAAGATTTGATTGTGCCGCCACAAAGTTCTCCACTTTAGTGAGGTGTGAGGTATCAGATGTTTGCCGGCGGTGGATTCGTCGGAAAGGATTTAAGAAAGATTGAATTGAGATATTAAATTGGGGGTGTATAATCTTTAAGTTTTAGAGGGTAATTTTGCAATTTTAAGGGATGTGTATACAGTAAAATTAAAAATAAAAAATTATAAAATAGTGTGTATTTAATAAGGAGTATATACTCAATAAAAATGGGTATGTATTTAACAACACTTTTCTAAAAATTTTGACGAGCATAATTTTTCACTTTTTAAAATAATTATCACTTTCGCTATAAATTGCTATCACTTTCGCTATAAAATATTATCACTTTTTATTTACACTATAAACTGTTCATGAAAGACCATTATCACTTTTATTAATTTATTATCACTTTCCTTCATAAAAGTTATCACTTTTTGACCGTCTCACGTCACTTTTACGTAAGCCTTTACGTGAGACAGTCTCACACAAGTCTTTGCCAATGTTTATTTGTCCAAATAAGGAGTTTTGTTTTGTTTTTATTTTTTTTAATCTATATTTTACATCTACTCCCTCCATCCCCTTTAAAGAGGATTTTTTTTCCATGCATTAATACAATTAACGGCTCGTTTGATAGGTGACATTAGATAAGGAACTATATATAAGGAATGAGATTAAAATCAGTGTTGTTATAACCGAACCGGAGATCGAACCGGTGAGCCCAACGGTTCGCGGTCGGACCGGTTGAACCGGTCGGACCGATGGTTCAACCGGGAAAAATGAAAATGACCAATTTTTAATAATTTTTTATTATTTTATATATAATAACGGGGATTACTTAGGTGACCCATGTCACCTATTACCCAAATTATTACTGGTAATTATCGGCCTCGTATGAATTTTTATCATTGCCACATCATCTATTTAATTATTTTTTATCAATTACTCTATCACGTATCCTAATTTTGTGGGAATGAGTAAACGTGATTTTTAATACTTCTCTTATTATTCTTATTTACTATTACTTTACCTTTTAATCTGTCAAATAATAATAATAAATTTATTTAAAATAATATTTTTAATATCAAATTAATTTTGTAATAATTGATTTGTATTTTAAATAATATTTTTATATGAAATTCTAGAGAAATTATAATATTTTAAATTTGTCCGTTGAATTTGCATATGTACTTTTAATATTTGAATTATTAATTTTAATTTTTTATTTCTCGTTTTTTATCATTTTTATCTAATTTTAATTTTTTTAAGTTGATTTTTTTTTACATATAATTCTCAAAATTTCGTCCATCAATATATAAAAGGAAAATTCAGGTTTTTATTTTTTTATTTAATGTGTATTTTTTTTTTTTAAATTACTAAAAAGTGTAGATAATATCAAAGTTGAGAATTCAACAATGGCAAAAGTTCTTATGTCCCCGGGTGCACGGATTTATGCCCGTGCGCCAAAAGTCAACGCTGCTCATATTACAACCCGACCCGAAGTATATAAGAAAAAAAAAGCCCTAATTTCATTCTCAACCATCACCCTGCTGCTCTCTCTCTCTCTCACATTCCCACCACTCTCCCTCTCTAATTCTCAGTTAGTAGTATCTCCTCATCTCCGTTCTTTATCTACTCTCATCGTCAATTAACGACATTGTATGCGGTGGCACCATCGATTCAACGTGTGGGCTATAGTATAGCTAAAAGGATCCTCTACGCACATTCGACGATGTATGTTTTCAATTTCTTATTTCTGCAGTTTTTCTTTTCTTATTTGGTGATGTATGCGAGAATTTTGACATTTAGTTTGCTCTTCCAGAATTGTGTATAATTTTTGAAAATTTTATCGTACCAATCCTAATTTAGAAAGATTAGATTTCTGGCTGCTTTTGAGTTGTGCCATTTTACATAAATTTGCTTGAATATAAGTTTGACGAATTGAAATTTCTCTTCATTAATTTCAAAGCTACATGTATTCTATTTTGCTTTGGGTTAAAAAGGTGAAAGTATGTGTGATTATAGTTCGAGGTAGTATATTTGTCCATTTGGTTGGAAAGAAATGAAAAAAATTACAAGAAATCATGTGAATTCACATAGGATGTTTGGATTTTGGAGTAGGACCAATTATAAGGTTACTATTTGTTTATCAGGTTATTAAATTTTAAGAATCTTTTATTTTCAGATTTATAGCTCCAATTATCAGGTTATTGAATGTGTAGTGGTTTTGATGCTTATTATACTTATAAAATTATTTATTATGACTTTTGTTTTCCTTGAAGGCAGAGATTCGGTTTATACTGAGGCCTGAAATTTGTGCTCAAATCAAAATGAGTTGAGAGTTCGAGTAACTAAATTTGCATATGAATTATACAAGGAGAAGCCTCGGGTTTCAAAGGGAGCTAAGGAGAAAAAGAAAAAGGCACTAAAGATCGGAGAAGAGAAGAAAATGGCTGCTAAGGAGAAATAGAAAGAATTGGATAAAGTTAAATTGAAAAAGAGACATATGTGATGTTTGTTGGCTGATACGCCTTTTGGATACATTATGTTGATAATTAGTATATAACTAGTATGTTAAATTAGTATAGAGATACAATCCTTCATTTACATTTTTTTTTAATTTGTACTTGAATTTAATCAATGTGATTATTCACTGGAAAATGATACATTGTTGATGCGTAAATGGTACATTGTGGTTATGTAAAGTGTATAGAGTTTACAGTATTTTGAAAAGGTATTATGACATGGTGCATATGGTATATTGTTGGTGAATAACGGGTACATTGTGATCATATAAAGGGTATGGATTTTACAATATTTCGAGTTTATGTTGTTAAGATATTATGGCAAGGTGCAAAGGGTACACTATTTATAAGTAAAGAGTATATTGTTGATGAGTAAAAGGTACATTGTGGTCATATAAAGGGTATGAAATTTGCAGTGTTTTGAGTTTATGTTGTTAAGGTTTTATGGTATGATGCAAAACGGCAAAGGGTATATTGTTGATTAGTAAAGGGTACATTGTGCTCATGTAAATAAAATATTTGACAAGGGTATATTGTTTATGAGTAAAGAGTATAGTGTGGATAAGTAAAGGGTACATTATGGTCATGTAAAAGGTATGGAGTTTATTTACAGTATTTCGAGTTCATATTGTTAATGTATTATGGCATGGTACAAAGAGTATATTGTTAATAAGTAAATGGTATATTGTTAATGTGTGAAGGGTATGGAGTTTAGATCTATTGTTGACCGTGTTTGAGTTTATATTGTTAAGGTATAATAATGGCATGATCCAAAGGGTATATAATTTTATTATCACTAAATACTAAATAGTATACATAATAAAGTTTTAAAAAGGTTTTTATATATACAGTTCCATTAAGAGAAAAAAGTCTTACTGTGCGTCCATGCTTAGAAGAACACATGATTATCAAAGTTTTACTTGGTCCAAATTCTCACTCAAAATACCACATGTAACTGTATATGTATAAAGCTATTTTGGAAATCACAAGCCTAGAAGTTCAATGAGTAATCAATCTTCCATACACAAAATCAAACTTGAATCTCAATTTATCCAAGAAACAACATAACACTCATAAAACAGAGAGAGAACGGGCAATAAAAACTCAAACTAAATTTTAAGCTCCAAAGCAAAACTAAAAACTTAAACAAATTGAAGCTCTGAAATTTGTTCCCATTGCTGATTGTTCGCGAGTCGACTCATACCGACGTGGAGGGGGACAAAGATAAACACCATGTACATTCGCATCCCCCTGGCCAATTCCATCATTTACTCACACAAGAATTATCAATCAACAATCGATAATTTCAATTGAAGAACTTCCAATGAAGAACTCTTCGATCTGTAGTTCAATTGCTAAATTAACCCTAGATTGGTTGGTGCCACCACTGCCTTGCGCCGGGCATTAGAAACCGCTGACTCCGATGGGACAGCTCCATCATCTTGAGTAGTTCCTTGCCAACAAGAAATCCATCAATTTTCATGTCGGCCTTCGTCGAGGGTTCAACATTGCTAGCCTTCATATCTCGTCAATCCATCAACACTTGTTTGTCCATCACAAAATGGGCATGATTGCCTCCTTCAGAGATAATCAACGACTTGTGAGAGTCGGTGATCCAATCTGCATCCTTCGCCATCTTGAACGAATAATTTCAATTGAAGAACTCTTCCAGCGATTTCAATCACAATCAGCGATGAATTTTTTTTAGATTGGAAAGATTTGAAAGAAATCAATTATGTTTCACGATGGAGCAAGCGAGCCCTGATGTTTTCCTACTTTATATATGATCCATTTTCTTATAGGTCGATTCGGGCACACATAATTTGATCCATGTGTCCGGACACACAAGAACCTCACTCTTCAGCAATATTTATAAATGAGTTGATATTATTTTCACTTGAGTGTATGTTTGACCGCATGCATTTATAAGTATTAATTTTTATTTAATAGTGTACTCCCTCCGTCAGCTTTCAAGGATATCATTTTTTCATTTTGTGCATTCGCTCTAAAGGTCTCATTTACTTTTTTATATATATGGACTCACACACACCCACTAATACAACTAAAAATGAGATCCACACCTCCACTAATACAATTACCCACTACACATTAAATAATAATACTCTTTTAATCCACGTGCAAAAAGCAAATGACACCCTTAAAGGCGGACGGAGGGAGTATATATTTTCTTTTAATAATTGTATAACTTTTTTATATTATTTTTTTTAAAGACTAACTACAAATTTGCTAATAAAGTGTATATAAATTTTTATTATTAATATATAAGTTTATGATCGTGGATACACTAGAATTTATACTATATAGCAAAAGCTTGCGTGTCCTTGGGACACAAGGCCCTAAATTCCAATAAAAAATAATAATTTCTATAATGATGAAAAGAGATACTCAATTAATGAAAAGCCATAATATTATTTCATGAACAATTTATAATATAAATTAGAAGTGAGAAAAAGTATTACATTTTATCCTCTAAGTATACTAAAATTCGAATTTCGTCCTTTAATTATTGCAATTTTCAATTTTAGTCATTTTTGTCTAATTTTGGTCATTTCTGTCCAATTAAAAATTGCAATAGTTAAAGGACCAAATGCAGATTTTATGATAATTTGACAAAAGACTTAAAGGATCAAATGTGATAATTTGATTGAAAAAAATTATAATTTCTTACATTATATTAAAATTCTCATAATATTATAAAAAAGGTGTTCAAAGATATTATATTTAAAACAATGTTTTCAAAATCGGATTGGACCGGTCAGTTCGACTGAAAATCAAAGTAGGAACTAGTCTAGAACAAAAAAAAATTGTTTTAAAAGTTGAATCGGGTTTGACAGGAATAACCGGTCCAACTGATTTAGTATAAATTTTAAAAAATTTTAATTTTTTATTTTATGATGTTTCACCTGTTTGATCAGTTTTTCTGGTTCAACGTTAATTTTTTTTTGATATTTCAGGCTGGTTTCGGCTCCGATTTATGGTCTAATCGCCGGTCCGACCCGATTTCAAAAATATTGCTTTAAATATAATATCTTTAAACACCTATATTATGATATTGTGAGACTTTTAATATAATGTGAGAAATTATAATTTTTTTCCAGTCAAATTATTACATTTGGTCATTTAAGTCTTTTGTTAAATTATCACAAAATCCGCATTTGGTCCTTTAACTATTGCAATTTTCAATTTTAGTCATTCTTTGTCCAATTTTGGTTTGGAGATAATAAAATTGGACAGAAATGACCAAAATTGGACAAATAATGACTAAAATCGAATATTACAATAATTAAAGGATCAAATGCTGATTTTGATATACATAGATGACCAAAGATGATAATTTTTCAAAAAGTGATAATATTTTATAGTGAAAGTGATAACTATTTTAAAAAGTGTAAAATGATCTCACACAACATTGAGGTTGTATGAATCAATTTTTTTTTTTAATTGGGAAGTATTTGATATTTTGAATAATAAATAAAATTGAAAATATGTTACATATAATAATTTCAAGACAAACACTACGTTGGGAAAGACGTTATTTTCATTTCTGTGGAACCGGATCTAACAGATAAGCAAAATCGGATATTTGAATATAGATGGGTCAAATGAAAATTAAATGGGGAGAGGGACTAGGTGGAACCGGATCCCTTTATACAGCTGGCCTCCACCCATCCGATTTCAATCACACATTTCCTTTTCTATATTTTCCCTTTCAAATTTTCTCTCTCTTAAAAGAGTTGCTCCTTCCCACAAACCCACCTCCTTCCATCACAGCCACCAGTCGCCGGAATCCACTGTGAGTTCGCGGTGTTGCTGTCCCTCTCACCACGCGGAGGAAAATGCCACCCTGATTTAGTAGTCCAGCCACCGATCTTGTCACTTCAGTCATCCGATCTGCCGCCGCTCCACCATTTCACACTGCCATCTCTCTACTGCGCGTCGCCGTCCACCGCACAAGTCCAATGCCATGACCGGTCTGATCTGCGCGTCTCCGTCCATCCATTTTTGTGGCACGCTCATCGTCCACCACCACAGATCCGCCGCCATCTTGCCATAGACCTAATCATCTATGACATTGGAATTTCCATTCTTGTTTCTTCACTAGGAATTCTTGCTGTTCATTTCACGTCTTTTGGAGCATCAATCGTGTCGTTTCTATGTAATTCTCCTTTCCCAGAACTGTATCTTTAGGACCATGATAAGAAGTCATGTGATGATTTCTTTGAGTTTTTGAGAGCACATGTTTTCAATCAGGATAAAGATTTTTTCTTGGTGAATTTTAAATCAACTTGTGACATTTATCTATTGAAGGCTAGTAGATGTCTTGAAGAGAAGTATATAGACTTTCTTTCATCATCAACATCTCTTAAAAGAATCCAACCTGTTAGTCCTCTGATTACAACAGATAGTGATGATAATGAAGAAGGTTGGGAGATTCTGCAGTGGCTGAGCAAGAAGAGTCCACGTTCCACGATGTACGTTTCATTTGGGAGTGAGATTTTTCTATCCAAAAAAGAGATTGAGGAAATGGCAAAAGTGTTGGAGCTTTCTGGTGAGTTTTATATTGGGGCATTAGATCACCCCCTGAAGAGAAGACAGAGTTCCTAGATGAGGCATTTCCCAGGGAATTCTTGGAGAGGGTAGATGATAAAGGACTTGTTGTGCCAGAGTGGACATCACATGTTAAGATATTAGGACTAGAGATGGCAATGGGACAGGTATTTCCGGGTACCCGGTCTACCCGAACCCTAATGGGTAGGGTACGGGTAGTTGTAAACGGGTTTGGGAAGGGTACGAGTAGTTGTAAGAAATACCCGTTAGGATTTGGGACGGGTACGGGTAATGCCTCAAAACCCGCGGGTACCCCGATTATATATATTTTTTTTATAAAATTTAATATAGTATTATATAATTTATATATTATAAGATGGTTTATATATTTAATTAATAGTTATAAGTTTTATTTAATCATATTTATTAAATATTTATTTAAAATAATAGAATTTATACTATATTTATTTTATATTTAATTAATAATAATGTGATTTTTATTATTATAATTATTTAGACAATAAAAAAATATAAATATATATAAAATAAATGAATATTAAACGGGTATGGGTACCCGCGGGTATTGCTAAACGGTAATGGGACGAGTACGGGTACCATAATAAATTTTTTAAATGGGACGGATACGGGTACGAGTAGTTGTTTTTTAATCGGATACGGGTACGGGTACCTCAAAATAAGCGGGTACCCTACCCGTTGCCATCCCTAATTAGGACATCCTGGTACAGGTGCTTTCATGGTGTACCCACTATTAGGGGCCCCCACCGCCCTTGCCCTGGGGATTGGTGGAGGAGGTAAATCGCAGGATGTGCCTCAAGTGGCTTATAGAGAGGGCTTACTGTTTAACTTGTGTTTGCAAGGAGGCAAATCCATGCCAAATGCAGGATTCGAACCCCCACCCTGCAGCAACCAAGTTCAGTTGGAAGACCTTTCCACCCTCTCCTCTACCACTTGAGCTATGCCTTGAGGGCAAAATGTGCTTTCATTGAAATGGTAGATGGAGTTGAAGTTCTGTCAATGAGAGCATATATTATTAGGTGCCAAGGTTAGTCATGCCAATGATACTGCCATCTTGCCATCTATTAAATCAGTAGGAATGAAGTTAATTTTGTATGTAATTACTGTTTCTTTCAAGTGGATTGAGTGTTATGAGTTAACACAATTCTTCTGGTCCTTTTCCTTTTTACTTTCTATATATTGTTTTTAAATTGAAAAAAAAATGGAGAAGATGAGAGTAGATGCTAATTTGATTTGAAAAAATTATATCATATGAAATTATGTAGATTTTGATTTGGGAAAATTAATATTGAAAAATTAGAATTTCAAATAATAGAGTAATCTAATTCATTAAAAGAGTAATCTAATTAATACGAAAGAGTAACCTAATTAATTCTAAGAATAATCTAATTAGTTTTATAATGTGATCTATCAACTTATATATGGTATAAAATTTAATTATTTACAATATCACTTTTTTTTTAGAGAAAATCAAAATATAAAATTTAAATTTGGTTACTCTTTTTAATAATTTGGGTTACTCTTTAATTTCATATTCGGATTTCAGAAAATAAAATATTACTGGTTAACATATTTTAGGTTACTTTTTTCTATTAATTGGGTTACTCTTTTTAATAATTTGGGCAACTCTTTATTTTCATATTCGGATTTCAGAAAATAAAATATTGTTCTATTTGGTTAACATCTTTTAGGTTACTCTTTTCTATTAAATAGATTACTCTTTTTAATAATTTGGGTTACTCTTTAATTTCATCTTTAATTTCATATTAGGATTTCAGAAAATAAAATATTATTCTATTTAGTTATCATATTTTAGGTTTCTCTTTTCTATTAATCGGGTTTCTCTCTTTAATAATTTGGGTTAGTCCTGCATAAAACAACAAACAATCCTATTAATTCTTGATAACAAAAGAAAAACAGCTCTCGACAGTCATGTTTTCTACTCTAATAAGTCGAATCTATGGTACCTTCTACAATACTCCTATTAAATACTAAATTGTAACCTCGCTAAGCATACACAAGTTAATTAAAATTAATCATCAATCAATTTTATTTCAGCTGTCAATTTTGTGTATTACTTGAAACTTATCATCTATAAAAATAAAATTACATGCTATCAAGATTTGGGTTAATTAACCAAGGGAAAGAAATAAAATTATAAAGAAATGTTACAATTATGAAAACCCTCCATTTGAAATTCCTTTTCGAATAAAAATTGAAACTGCTTCATCAACTTGGGACTCAATATGAACATCAGCATACAAAACTTCATCTGATTCAAAGCCCCATCTCCATCTAAAACGCCTTCTTTCAACATGCCATAAAATTCATCATTAGACAGAACTGATGGCTCAACAAAGAAGAGCTCACAAATTTAATAACATCTGCATTACAAAGCATCTTAGTTGTAAGAGATGATAAAGGAAAGCAACGCAAAATATCAAATTTTAGTCAAGAAACTCATAATGAAAAGATTAGTTTTGATTTTAGAGCAAACAATAATAACTTACTATAAAAATTGAGTTTTGATTCCACAAACGAATCAATAATTATAACAAAAATAAATTGCAGAAGAAGCAACGAAGCCAATTTCCATAACCTACTTCCAAAACAATGACTAATCACTGTAGAACATTCAATCTACTGAGCCAATCTCCAAGACCTAGACTAGCGCAGCTCTAACTAACCAACAAACAACCCTAAATTAAATTCTAAAAGACAGAAAGTCACCAAAAATAGTGTTGATCGCCACCTGATTCATGGCAAAATCTCCGATGAGACACTCGGTGACGGTGAACGCCACATACGACGGCATCGTACGGTTACCTTGGTCATTGGCAATGATCATGTTGTCATACTCCGACGCACAAGTAAGTCGTCCCCAAATCAATTCCTATAGCAAGTCCTTCACCCTTCCCAGCCATTCACACCAACAATAATCGAAAAAATAAAATTCAAACAACAAAGAATAATAACAGAGAATTGAAAAATCTATTTAGATCTAGAGAATTTCTGCAATATCAAGTGAATAATGAAAGAGACGGAAGCAGTTTAAATAGCAAAGAAGCTAGTCTAGAATATTCATCGCACCACACCGCAGTAGCTGTTGGAATCTGTTTGCTACTGGCCAGAAAGTCCAACGAGATGAAAGAGTAAATCCAGCTTTCCTTATTTTTTTTTTTTTTTTTTTTGATACCGAGGTTCCGGGCTTACGCCCGACTAGTCCTCGAGGAAACAGTCCCGGCCCCTCAGAACTGCCTCCAAGTAAATCGCGGTAACCACACAATGGATCACAGGTTCCTAATATCTTTAACTACTGCGCACAAGGAGTCGATCCGAGGAAACAGTCCCGGCCCCTCAGAACTGCCTCCAAGTAAATCGCGGTAACCACACAATGGATCACAGGTTCCTAATATCTTTAACTACTGCGCACAAGGAGTCGATCCCCAAGTGATTGCTCCATGCTGGTGATTGCTCCATACTGACCCTCCCCCTAGCTCAGCCGCAGGTTCCCACCGAGCCGCAGGTTCCCACTGAGTTTCAGGTTCCTAATATCTTTAACTACTGCGCACAAGGAGTCGATCCCCAAGTGATTGCTCCATGCTGGTGATTGCTCCATACTGACCCTCCCCCTAGCTCAGGGGCAGGTTCCCACCGAGCCGCAGGTTCCCACTGAGTTTCAGCCTCCCACACTGCCGCTTGTAGCCCTCAATATTAATTGTTCCACCATTGCGCTCCGGGGGGCTTGAACCCCTGACCTTTCAATCAGGGGCACCTCAATGTTGACCCCTCAACCACTGGGCCAACATATCATTGGTGAGCTTTCCTTATTTAAATCTGTGAAAAGGGGAGAGAGAACCATACTATTGGTTAAAGGAGATTTGACAGCTCTTTTGGGGTTTAACCCATGTTATAATACTCCCTCCTCACCAAAGTATTTCATATTTTTCTTTTCCATCTGTCCCTCAAAGTATTTCACACTTTACTTTTACTAAATTTGGTAAAAATACATTATAATAATACACACTTTTTACACACATCTCAATATAATACTTACTTTTTCACATCTCCCAACAACTTTACATACTTTTTTCATAACTTTACACATTTTTTTCATTAAATCAACTAAAATAAATATTCTCTTTCTTACTTTATACATAAAAATACAAAATTTTCTTAAACTCCGCGCACACCAATACGTGAAATACTTATTGGGACGGAGGGAGTATTCTAATAGATTTCAATAAGTAGATTCGGTTCCACCATTTGAAAAAATAGGACGGTTCCAACCTACTCTTTGCCAAATCTAATATATACAGAGTGAAAAAATTTAAACTTTGTATTTCCCGATACAGGGATATTTACTTTTACTGTATTAGACGATATTTTAGTTTTTGCAAAAATAATGTTAAAATAGAAAAAAAAAGCTTTATTAAATATCACTATTAATAAAAAATGTTTTAAATACATTTACTATTTTAATTTCTTTAATTATACTCTGCATTTTCAAATGTAGTTTTAAATTAAATAAAAAATATATTATCTTAAATATAAAAAATGTTTATAAAATAAATATAAAAGTATGATAATAAAAAGGATGGAAAAATATATTTAATGATTATAATTTATTTTAAAAGTAAATAATTCGATTAACAAATATTAATCTTTTTTAATTGAGCCACGTATGTTCAAGTTAACCACCTCCTATGAATATGTGATAAAAGATATTAATTATTACCGGCAACTTGGATAGGATATTATTTTTTAAAAAATTATTTTTTATCTAAAGGTGATACTTATATCTAAGGGTTCTTATACGTTTGGGTCATGTATAACCAGGGTCATGTAAAAGAGTTAGTCTCTTGTGAGACGGGTTATTGGTGAGACGGATGTGAGACGGGTCAACCCGTCACTAAAGTATGCTTATTTGTGGTTAAAGTATGCTTATTTGTGGTTAAAGTATGTCGATAATAAACCAAATTATAACACACTAACATCATACTTTAATACATAATCCAACATACTTTAAAAAACATACATTAACAACCATTAAACATACTTTATTTAAATAATCGACATACTTTAACACGTCTCACAAACCGTCTTATGAAAGTAGCGTCTCACAAGAGACTTTGTCCATGTAAAAATACGCCCTAAATTTATTATTTCTTATATATTTAATAAACTATTTTATATGCTTTTCTTTTTTCTTCTTCTTCTAAATCTGGGTATTTTATTTTTTAAGATTTTAATTAATTAATAATAATATATAATTATTTAGTGAAAAATGGTTGTTTGACCGTTGCTTCTTTAAAAAATCATTCACCATATATATACACATCCTCCATTTTCATCTCTTTGTAAAGGCATTCGTTGGGTAATATTTTCAAACACTTGGTCTGCAACTTTACGCAAGCCTACGAAAATGGAGAAAAATGACATTAGAGATCTCTCGAATTCGCTACGGTCACAGATAGAGTTTCTTCAGAAAAGAAATCATGTACAACAATGCAGCTTTTTATTTCATCTAGTCATTTCTCAAACTTCTGCTTAACCAACAGTTCTGCTTTTGTGATTTCTGTAAAACAGGAATTAGAATCTGAGAATCTTAAACTCTCCGCGCAGCTGTCTGGTTGCGTCTGCCAGAAGGTATCTACATCAAATTTCCTTTTAAGTGATAATATGGCAATCACTTTTTCAAGCAATAACTCATTTTATGTTGTATTCGATGTGTTCATCGATTAATTTGATATTTGAGTCGGTGCTTTTCTTTATTAGAAACCAATGACTTTCTTGCTGACTAGTTGACTTTCTGAGAACGATAGTGATTCATTCTATTCCCAATTTATTTCTTGGTCAGATTTGAAGTAATACTGTTAAATTTAATGAAGTCTTATTACGATTAAATTGCATCTTTAATGATCATGGCTTGTCTAAGAGATGTTCAGGGTATTTAGTTTTCAATTGTGGGAGATTTTATCTGGGCACGTGTCTTTTCTATTGCAGACTGTACAGAGTGGTAAAACGTGTGATTTAAATTACAGTCAATCGAATGAGGAAATGGAGAGGCAAATATTAGATGAGAATCATGGGAAGAACATGTCAAAGGAGAAAGTGCTAGGTGCTTCTCATATTCTAATGGCTCAAAAAATGGATTGGTTGCAACCTTATTGTATTTGATTTGAAACATTTTTTTGATACTCTTTACATTACTCTGTCAGATTCGCTAAGCCATAAAATGGCCTTGCATCATTTACCAAAGCGGCATGTTGCCTTAAAAGTTATGTATTTTGGCCAAAGGTAAACAATGAGTAAAAAGTTTTGCATTATATTTATATTTATATGGTTTTTTTACTAGGTAAAAGGGATCAAATGATTTGTCATGGTTTCCTATGATTTTGTGATCATGTTATTTGCTCTAGGAATTTATTTTTCCCTTTCTATTTAGTTCTTGAAGGACTTATGTGATCACTTAGAAAGTGATTTGGTATTTTCAAAAGTAATTAAGTCTGAGGTCCCTAAGGAAAAAGTAAATACTGCACGTACACTGATGTTATCTATTTTCTTAGAATTTATTATCTTAGTTTGGGAATAGAGCTCTCTCCTATCACTTTGTTTGGCTGATGCTATCCATTTTGGCCATGATGTGCTTTGTAAGTTGGAATTTTTGTCATCAAATAAATTAATATATCTTCCATTGAGTGTGACAATAACAATATTAAAGGGTTGGTGAATAAAGCAATCTTTTGGTGTGTGTATTTTGCTCGGATTGTCTCAGTTAGACTGATCTTTTTCCATGTTTTCTGCACAATTTGAAATCATAAAAAAAAAAAAAGTTTATGTATCTTGTCAGTGCATCTAACTGAACAGCTTTTATCTGTATGGTGATAATATTTATTACGCATTTCAGGTTTTATGGTTTTGCTTCAGAGGCACAGATGGACCCAACCATAGAGGTGGTCTTTCCTGCTTTTTCCTCTACTATTGTATTACGTGCATGTACATTCAAAAGAAGCTTCTTTGCTAACTATGTTTTAGAAACTGGTTTCTCTTAATTGGGCAGGAATTCATTGATGGTAATTATAATATAGAATTGTACACTGCTGAATAATTAACTGCTATTCCTGATAGTTAAAAGATCAAGTTTGTCCTTACTATATTTGAGTGTATCATATTGGCAGAAAACCTACATTAAGCCTTTCGAGTGTGTCATATTTGTGCAGTCAGAAATTTTTAAAGCCCTTCAGAAGACAAGGTTAATATCTGGTGATAGGAAGGAATTGCAATATTCAAGATGTGGCAGAACAGATAAGGGAGTTTCTTCTGTTGGCCAAGTAAGTGTGTAATCGTAGCTGTTTTACTGTCCAAATTCCCAAATCGAGGTTTAACAATCTATTTATTTCTATAATGGTATTAATTTTGGTTGCTTATCTATGATGATGTATATTTTTACCTTTCAGTTCCATAAGCAAGATCTAGGATAGAGTACCACATAGTTCTGTAAACTCAAACAATAACGCCCACCCCCGAAAGAAGATAGGGGAAGGGCATTAATAAAGAGCTCCTATTGATACTCGAGGGAAACTTTTGGCATTAGAAAGTAACTTTTAACTCTGTTTAACTTTCTAGATCACATGATAGTTTGAAAGTACGTTTGGCTTCATGCTATGATGATGATTTCCTCTCTTTTTTTTTCTTTTTTTTTTAAACTTGGGTAAAGGACAACTTCAAAGATCTAAACAAGATTTAATGCAATTGACTGTTGTCTGTGTCAATAAATTTTACTGGACTCAACTAACTAAGAAGAAAGAAGATCATGAATAAAATTTGAATGGTAGACAGGGAATGTTTTGTCGCTAGCATGAATCTCTTGATGATAATTGTTAATTGTTTGTGTTTTGTTTAAATCGTATGTCTAATATATTGAGTATAACAAAAAAAAAAAAAAAAAACTGTTTAGTTATTTTAGAGAGATTGGATATAAAATATAACATCCTAAGTGCTGTGGATCAGCTTTATTGTTTCTGTTCTATATCATTCTGTTTTGGTATTTGGCGCTTGGATATTGTTTACATTATATAGCATGTTAAGTCCCTCCCCCACCACCTATTACACCTCCCAGTGGGTGATTTCACTAGCTTTATGTTTCTAACTCATGTTAGAATTACAATGAAGTTGACTTGGAAGCTGAAGATGATTTTACTGAAAATCTATTCTAACAATTATAACCTCATGATGCGTTTTATTCCCAACAACATTTTACACCTCATGCTTCCTGCATTTGCCTTTCTGCTAGCCAAATCTGCTTTATTTGAACTTGGTGGAGAACTAACTGGTTGCTACAGGTAATTTCTCTATTTCTACGATCAAATCTAAAAACAACAGATGAGAGCAATGGATATTCTGGAGAAACTTTTGCTGAAGAATCATATGGTGTGCCAAGCAATTCTTTTTTCAAATCCCAAGTACTTTATAGTTACATATCCAAATTAAATGCTTCACTGGGAAATCAATAGCTCCTATGGAGCTATAAGGCTGATTTGATGCACCCCTATATCAGGCTACTGATTCATTTAGCATTTAGCATCTTTTAATGTATAAATATTCAAGTTTATTCGCTCTTTTGATTATTATTCTTCTTGACAGGTGGAGAAATAGATTATGTGCAGATATTAAACCGAGTTCTTCCAAATGATATTCGAATTATTGGATGGTCACCTGCTCCAACTGATTTCAGTTCAAGGTACTTTGGTACCTCTTGAACTTCATATCTTTTGTGCTGAGATCTTTATGGTACATTTTTATAAGAGTACAGATGTCCAGTTGTGAATAGCAACAGATCACCTTAATGTAATATATATGTAAAATAACTTGGATGGACAACTAGTTTAGAATAAGGTAAAAAATACTGATATATTTTGGGTCATTAAAGGAGCAAGGGGTGCTATGGTGAACCTAAAAATAAATTAATCCAGAACTTCATGCTATGCATGCTATCGCATTCAAATCATAAGGATTTCACTGGCTCTTTTTATTTCTGATTTGTCTTAAGAGATTGGAATAACTTTGTAATGAACATTGGTGCTTTTCTCTTCTCTGTATATTTTCTTCTTTAAAAAATTTTTAGTTTTTCGTTAAAAATATTATGTAGTGCTTTTTTTTTTTTTTTCTCACATTTAAAGGCCATATTTTCTATTTTTAATGCTTTGGCCCCTGATATTTATCGATACGACATATCTGCAAGAGTCTTCTACTCATAAGTGCAAGCATTACTTATTTGACGCTAATGATAAAACTGTTCAATTGATGTGAACTTTTCTCCTATATAAGATGGCCTGATTTTAATTCTTCCTGTGAATATTTTCAATAATTGTAGGTTCAGTTGTTTGAGCAGGGAATACAAATACTTTTTTTGGAGAGGAAAATTGAACATCACGGTATGTGTTACCTTGCACACTCATATGAGCTTTTTCCCACATTCGCAACTTAACCTGAAGAATCCAAAGTTTGTTGAATTCAACAGGTAATGGAGATTGCAGGAAAGAAATTTATTGGGGAACATGATTTCAGAAATTTCTGTAAGATGGACGCAGCTAATGTCCATAACTATAAGCGGCACATCACATCATTTGAGATTGTTGCATGCAATGAAAGATTTAGAAGCTCAAGTAATCCTTAGCATTTAAATACTTACTTTTAATTTAGAAAATATACTAAATAATTTCAGGTGTTACTTACTCCACCCTAAAAATGCTAAATAGATTTAAAAATGGTTAAGTTAAAATATTTGTTCTTGCTATAATCCCACAAATTTTTGGTGAAATCTGATGAGATCTCATCAATCATATTGAAGAATGTCATGATGTGTTTGGTAATTACTCATGTCATTATTTATGTATCTTTGCATGGAGTGAATTTGTTTTATCCTATTCCTTCTTTTATTCTTGAAATTAGTTGTACCTATAGTATTGATGCAGAAGTTCTTATGATATCAATGTTCTGAAATGTGATATTATATTTAATTTTATTTGATTATTTTGTTTATTCCTCATCTTCTACAGGTTTGCGGATGATGAGCTTTGGGCAGTGAAAATCAAAGGTAGTGCTTTCCTGTGGCACCAGATCCGATGCATGGTTGCTGTACTGTTTTTGATTGGCCAAGGTCTTGAATCTCATGATGTGCGTAACTATGTTTCTCCAATGTTTGGTGTCGAGTCTTATATTACTGAAAATTTTGGATGCGAATTCCTCATGACAAGTTCAAATTAATTGGGGTCCAATTGGTTTTTAATACTTGAAACTGTTTACTGAGTTCTTCAGATTTTAAAGCAGACTTATAATTTTTTTAATTTTAGGTGATAGATGAGTTACTGGATGTTGAAAGAACACGTAGGAAACCTCAATACACTATGGCTCCTGAGATTCCTCTGGTTCTTCGATCTTGTGAATTTGATAGTCTCAACTTTAAATGTTCATCAGGTACTTTACTACTGAATTAGAATGCTCTTCATTATAAATGTTGCTGCTTTTTATCTTTCTGTTTTCTTGATTGATTCGTCGGTTTTAAGTTTTGCTTCATTTGTTTGCTTTTTCTTTTTTATTCTGGTAATCAGGAATACCATTTATCTTACAACAGTCACAAATATATGTCTTGGCAATCTTTTTTTGCATGTTCCCTAGTTTCCAGATATGGTGATTACATATTATTACAAATTTTCATGCACTTTTCAGCCGTTTCTGAATTCTCTCTTGGACATCGCTTACAGGTGCTAGGCAAGCTCTTCGAACTCACTTGGAGCAGGAATGCCGAAATTATAAACTTCAAGCAGCAATCTTTCATGAGGCATTGATGTGTTCTTGTGACATCTATGGTGCCAAAGCTTAACTCTGTCTCATGGCTTATTACAGTTTTTCTCTTACACCCGCTTCTCATTTGCAGAGAACGATCAACTAAACAGTCGAACGAAAAAGAAGGAAGCTACACACATTCCTCTAATGTCAAGACCAACTGAGCGTAAGTAAACATACATTATTCACACAAATTTGCATATTACCGTCCCAGTTAAATCTACTTGAAAAAGTTATACGTTGTACCCATCTCACATATAGCTCTCTTGTAGCCCTTACTTTAAGAAATTATGTAAATTTGGTTGAATTTTGTGTTTATTGTGTTCATGATTTTATAGTTCCTTATTAAATTGTTCTCGTTTTGCTAAACTTTCAGCCTTGTATGAAGAACGACGTGCTAAACTTAAAGTTGTAGCAGGAACAAACAAGTAGAAGTTCAACCACTTCATTCTTACTGCCAACTATGTACTTACTAATCACAATTATTTCTTCAAGTTTGAGAAATTTTATTTTGTTATTGAACTTTAATATTAATTTTCTTATTTTCAGGAATAAAGCATGCACATATTGGTCAATCCCCTTTAATTACCACGAAATAAGAAATATAGTCATGAAACACATTCAAACTCAATCATACATCAATCAATGATAATATTATAAGAATTAAGAAACATGATCATATAAGTCTAAAATAAAATGTCAATAAGGAATAAATATTCTGCAAAAATTATCACCATAATATCTAAAATCTCAAATCAACATGATAAACTTTCAAACCTTAAAACTATCAAGAGGAAATTAGCTTATGGTGTTATAAGCAACAAACATGACATTGAAATTGTTCTTACCCATGAGTAGGGGGTGGCAATTTGTGCTAACAGGTTGGGTTTCGTGTCGACACGATAGTGACACGACACGATAAGGGCAAACCCGAACACGACACGATAAGAATTCGTTCCAACACGACACGAACACGAAAAATAACGGGTTGACACGACACGACATGATAACAACACGATAAGAAAATAAAAAATAAAAAAAATAAAAAATACTAATAAAAAAAAAAAAAAATTTAAGTAAATATATTTTAAAATTATTTATAAGTATTTTTATCATATATTTGTCTAATTTTATATTTATATTGGGTTGTTAACAGGTTAATGAATTGTTAACAGGTTAATGGATAACCTGTTAATATTAATCGTGCTTAACGGGTTGACACGAACCCAACACGAATACGACACGAAATTTTCGTGTCCTTATTGGGTTGACACGATAACAACACGAGCCCAATAAGGCCAAACACTAACCCGTAATTATCGTGTCGTGCTCGTGCCGTGCTATCGTGTCGTGTCGGGAATTGCCACCCCTACCCATGAGTCTATGAATCAATAATAAGAAATTAAAGAGAGAAGAAAAACCCTTCGTCCGGCGTAGTTCTTCGTCTTATCATTCCGTCTTGATGATCCTCTTCCATTTTTTTTCTCAAGTAGCAAACACCATGACTGAGTGTGAGAGATAATTAATGGAAGACGGGTGAAGGGTAGAGATGAGAGGCGGAAGGTGGTTGAATGGCCGATGGGCGTGTATTCTGTCGTGTGTTCTCTCGGCTTGTTGGTCAAAGGCATGAGGCATGTATATATAACTTAGGGGTGTGTTCGGTGCGGTTTTACGGTTATTTCGACAAAATCTAAATTGAATTGTTATATGCGGTTCGGTTTGACAATTAAATTAAAATTGCGGTTAATGCTGTTTTAGGCGATTTTTTATTTTGCGGTTTGACGGTTAAAGATTAACATATTACATAACAATACAATACATATGGATGTAATAAAAAAAATGTGTAAATGCATAATTTAAAGTGTTCTTCATCCTTAAAAATAAAATATTGCAACAATGATCAAATTAAATAATGAGATACTAAACATATAAAATTATCATTTGAACTACATAACCCACTCAAATAATGTAATTTTTGTGACATAAATCAAACTCTTATCAAAATTATTTCTCAATCCAAATTACTTAACATTGTGTATATCTTTTAACCTCTTCAATAATACATATACATAATATATATATATATATATATATATATATATAATTATATTTATAATTTGAATAATGAGTGCGGTGCGGTGTAATTATAGATGAAAATCGAAATTGCATCATTCAGGCAATACGGTTTTCTCCAATAAAATTAATCGCAGTTTAAGTGAAAAAACACTAAATGCGGTGCAATGCGGTGCGGCTTGATCAGTTTTACAATTTTAAAAAATTGTTGCCCACCCCTAATATAACTTGTAGGGTCGTGATGGAGGGACACATGGGCTTAGCAAATTGATGTACTCATGGGTGCTCACATGATTAACAAGCAAGGGGCTCTCACACACAAAATTTCAATAGTATAGTGGGCCCACTAACAAATTGAGGATGAATGTAACAATAGCCACGATCCCTTTCAACTCCAATTTTACATAGTCTATCAATTTCGCTCCAAAATACGTTTAGATTATGTAAAATCTCAACAATATATGTAAAGTCATAAAAAATATAAAATTAAGTAATAAACTCCACAAATAAGGTTAAAATAATGCAATAATCATATAGAAACGGCCTATGAAAAGCGCGAATTTTCGTGCTAAACAGACGGTTTAGCAGTTTTAATATTAAGATAGAATAAAACTATATAAATAATATGAAATTTAAATATAGATAAATATGCATGTTTCAATAAATGTACTTTAGTAACCTCTAATGACAATTACAAAATGTATAATTCTAAATTAGTCTAAAATGTCAAATTTTAAGTAGTAATAACTAATTTTTTATTTTAAATTTATAGTATCTCATTCTAATCATGAATTTAAATGTCTCTATAGAGTTTAAATAAGTACTCTCTCCGTCCGCTTTTAAGGGTATTATTTTTTCATTTTGGGCGTCCGCCCCCAAGGGTCTCATTTCATTTTTTATCCACACACACCCACTAATACAACTAAAAAATGGGACTCACAACTTCACTAATACAACTACTCACTACACATTAAATAACAATACTCCTTAATCTCTGTTCCCAAGAGCAAATGACACCCTTGAATCCGGGCGGAGGGAGTAATTATCATGAACGTTTTTTTTTAGTTATCATAATTTGTTAGAAATTTAACAATCATAAGTTTTGACAATGAGCAAAGGTTTACCAGAGTATAACAAATTGAGATTCCAACATTTAAATAAGTTTAAATCACATACATATAATATAAATGTACATAATATATATATATATATATATATATATATATATATATATATATATATATATATATATATATATATATATATATATAAATATATATATATATATATATATATATAGGCGGTGTGGTGCGGTGTAATTTTACGGAAAAATCAAAATTACACCGTTATGGTGGTGCGGTTTTCTTAAATATAAATAAACTGCGGTTTATATAATTAGATCATTAGTGGCGGTACAGTTCGGTGCGATTCAGACGGTTTAAGTGATTTTGAAAAATATATGCTCACCCCTAATAATCACCCTATATTTCAATGTGATGTTTATGACTTGAATTATCCATCATTTGACTAAAAAGAAGTTCGGTCCACAAACATCGAAGTCATATAGTTTGGGCTTCCAGTTAAATGCTGAATTGGGCCAGGCCCAAGTTAAATAAACTCGACCCAGTTGGTTAGTTAGCATGAAGAAAGATCTAACGGAAAGACAAGATAAGAAGGAAACCAACTACTTATACTCGGCTCAAATGAGAGACGTCCCTAACTCTCACTAAAAAGACACAGAAATGGAGAAGGAGAATGTTTTGGTGAATTATCACCTTAATCCAATCTCCCCAGAGACGAACATCGGCGACAGGATTGCACAAAAGGATTCTTCAAAAAGGAGTTCCATGGGGCAGAATCCAATCCCAGGTGATGAAGTTGAAGGTATACACATGTAGTACTACTTCCCTTTTTTAATAACATACTCTAATGCAATGAAACATATAAGTTTCTGATGACTAATTTGGCTGGAGGAAAATGACTTGTGTTTCTTGTTCAGTTCATTACAGTGTGGGGTTGCAAGAAGGGGAGTATTTCGAGTTGAGTTGAGTCGAGAGAGAGTGAGCACTTTCAGATTCAAGTTAGGCCAATGTATGACTGTTAGATGTTATTGTTTCCACAATTACAGGTTTTGGGAAGTCAAGTGGTGATTGTTTTCAAAGGATGGGATGAAGGGATTGGTACAATAAGAAGGGGTGAAAGAGCAGTTTTCACTATCCCGCCAGAATTAGCCTATGATCCCTCCAAACTCGTTGAGCTTCTTTCTTGGTACCCGGCCCCATCAGAGATATCACTGGTGATGGAGGTGTTGTCAAGAAGATTTTAAAGGAAGGGGAGGGAATAGGGATGGACCACTCCTAATGAACAAGATGAAGTTTTAGGTGATTCTTGTGCTAATCTTCCTTTCATTTGTCATTTTCTTGATTTAAACTAATGCAGTTGTCCTGATTGTCTAGTCAAGTATGTTGCTAAAGATGAGGATGGAATAGTGATTTCTAAATTTGATGAAGGCTTAGAATTCTATTTAACCAGTGGTGAGTGAGTTGAACAACCATTGCTGTTGATTATTGTTCAAAGTTTCTTCATTCACTTTTTTTTAGGACATCTCTGTCCTGCAATGGGAGTTTCTTCATTTTTTTTGGGCTGTGAAAAAAGAGAGAGAAAACTGAGGTGTCAGTGAAGTTGTCTTGTAGGGTAGGTCTTTTGAAATCAAGTTAATCATAAAATAATTTCTCATTTTCATATAAAATACTATAGAAGCTAGTGAGTAAATGAAGATATTATTAGGGAGATGGTCAAATAGGAGCTCAAGTGAAACCGAAACCGAGTAGCGGTTTCTGGGCAGAAAACCCATCAATGTCATAGGCTGGGTACTTATATAGATTTAAAAAAAAAAAAACCAAATCACAAACTGTTAAAGCAAGTACATATGTCAAGTTATACACGAATTAATGTTATAATCTTAAGAATGATCAACTAATCATATCATTTTATATCAAACTTACCATATAATATAACTACGTTGAGAAAGGAAATTAAACATTAATTACTCCGGGAGGGCGCTTGGAATTGGACGAGCGCAGGACGGGCAACGATTAACCCAATCGTAAACACACCGAGGATGGGTGGCGTGTCCACAGGGCAGGAAAGACACCTGCGATGCCACAGTAAATTTGCACCGACAAACACCACACTCCAACCCACTCCCCTCTTCCACCCTCATCCTCGGCACGACTGTAATACAATAACGGAGACAGCGCCAGATCCTTGAATTTCCCCCCGGGAACACTGAAAAACCACAACGCCTCCAAGGGTATCAACCGATCTGGCCTAATTGCCCTCTCCTACGCCGCCTCAAAGCTTTCCCCCTCCTGCTGCACCGTCACCACCTCCAACGCCACAACCCTCCGCCTCGGCCTGTTTAGCCAAATTCAAGGCGCTGCGGGACAGACGCTGGATCTGCTCATCCGGCATCCAATAATCATCCTTCATCCTCATCTCGTTTGATGCCAGGAACTGCACTTCCCCCTCTATCCTCTCACTCTCACCTTTCTCTTTACTCAAATTTTTGGGAACCCACGTGCCCAACCTCTCGCTCCCTAACGCCATCTCTGTTGGCAATTGGATCGTGTGGTTCAAACGTGATCCGTTTAGGATATCAGGCAAACAAAATAGCGGAAGCATAAATAAAGTTTACCGTACTTCTGGGTTGATGTAGTGGATGAACAGCTGCAGAGAACTACCTCTCAATCTTCTTCTGCTGTATGTCCCAAGTCGAATCCTATTGTTGTGTGGGCAACAATCTGCAGGATTCTCCCAATCTGCTTCTTTCCCTAACTCACGTCAAAAGAGGCGCAGCTGAGATGACTATATATATTGGGCTACAGCAGGGACCAGAAGGAGAAATTGGATTGGGCCTCAATTAGATTTAATTAACCAAGCTTAGCCCAAAGCTTTTAATTAAATCCAATAATAATAATATAGTCCACTAAAATATTATTATTGCACTACCCATCCAATCCCAAAATTATGTTCTGGCCTCCTTCTTATTATGAGCCCGACAGTCTCCCCATGTTTAAGATATACAATGCCCATTAATTAATTAAGTTACTGACAACTCAAATTAATTAATATCTCATCCGAGAGTAGTACCACTCAACCTTATTATCATGCCGGAAATTAATCCACTTGCAAGATTTACATGATAAACCTTATGAGCTCCTCAAGGGGACATCATCAACCTATGACGGACATGGATTCCTTCTACAATCAACATCACACCATAGAGACAGCACTACTTCCCAACTCACCGAGTTTGTTGATTTAATACTAGTAAATCTCATCCATTGATGAATCAAAGAAATACATACTGCCCTACGTGTCGAGGTTATTGTATAGGGATTAAGAGCACGAACTTCCATAATAACAGAGATCAAGTTCTTATATAAGTCAGTATAAGTCGAACGATCTCAAGCGGTCCTGCTCAATACACACAAGTGCACTAATGTGATTCTATAGCCAAGACAAGCTAATACCAAACCACACTACAACCATACCGATAGAGAGCCCCCGTCTATCTCAGTTGTGAGCATCTGTTTATACTTTATAAGGAAACCGATAATATGATCTTCTGCGTGTTGTCGCACAACATATTATCTACAGTATAAAGTAAATGGACTATTGCATCATGCATATAAAATAAATTATAAGATGCAATCATTTGATCAATGATTCTCATTTCAAATATTGTTATGACATTGTTCATACTAAAGCTAGACTTTTAGTATACTATCCAACAATCTCCCACTTATACTAAAAGACTATGCTGTCATGTCTTCTGCCATACATCTGATTCCTACTACCACTACATGACCATTAAAAGCTCTCGCCTTAAGGTCCTTGTAAATGAATTTACTAGGTCATCTTCCGATGTAATCTAGGCGACAACAACCTTTCCTTCATCATACGATTTCTCGTAACAGGTGGTACTCGCGCTCCATGTGTTTAATTGCCTTATGGACTTGTGATTTCTTTAAGTTTGCAACTGCACCAATATCATCAATGTAAATTGTGATAACCTTGGGCAAACTTAGAAACACTTCGAAGTCCATCTTGAAGTTTCTAGAGTCATATAGATACTTTGGATGCCTTTTAGGCTCCAATTTATCATCTTTCCATGATGGAGTCCGGAGTCTGAAATATATTTCTATATAACACTCCTCCACATTATGACTCTACTTCCTAAGATTAAACACATAACCTTTGAGGAGAATTTACTACCGTCCAATCTGACGAATCTACGTAATCCACAAGAAGCAGTGAATCTGCTCAGTAAGTCTATATATGATTTCCAGTCCTTCTCAGGCACTTCATATATGTCTTACCACAGTTCATCATTCTTGTTCCGGATTACGTTGATACCCACTGTTCTGCATCCAGCAAAACAGATATCCAACTTCGTTAATAGCATTCTTTAGATTAAGCTTCCTTATTCGCCGAAGAATAATGAACCGCTTTCATCTACTTTATCTTCTTTTTGTGTCTTAAAGACACATTTACTTAGATAAATTCACATGCTAAACGAGTATGAACTATATCATTTATGAAACTTGAGTTAAGCATAACACCCTTTCTTGTGATCCGTATTACCGTGATCAAAAGGATGTATTTTGCCTTTCTTAAGTCCTTCATTACTACCGCTTTATTAACCGTACCCATACGCCCGATAATACTCTTTCATTGTCTCCAATGAGCAAGATAATATCTACGTATAGTACAAGAAACACCACCACGTTTCCGTCACTCTTTACAACACACAAGACTCATCCGCTCATTGATTTAAATCTATGCCACTGGATTACCTAATCAAAACAGATGCTTCACGATCTTAAAGCTTGCTTTAGTCCATAGCCGGACACTTTTAAGCTTATTATCAAAATGCTATTAGTACTTTGCAATGAATCACTCTGGTCACTTCACATAGATGTTTTCCTCAAGACTTCCAATCAGGAAAGCTGTCTTGACATCTATTTGTTGTTCCTCATAATTCATTATGAGCAGCAATAAATAAAAGAATCTGGATCAACATAAGCATAGCTACTAACGAACATGTGTCCTCATAATCGAACCATTTCTTTCTGAGTACACCTTTTCGCAACAAGCTTTGCTTCCAAGGTTTTCACCTTTCCGTATGATCCTCTTTTATTTCCCTTGACCACTTGCAATAGCTTTTATACCATTTAGTGGTCATTCAAGTTCCCAGACTTAATTTAGAATCCGTAGATTCTATTTCAACATTCATTGCAACTTACTAAGATTCTGCATTTTAATCTTGTAGTGCTACGTCGTATCCGTGGGACAATACCATGTTTACTAGGGATCAAGTCTCACGACTCTCCCAAAACATATATCTAACGGGTTGTCAAACAACCCTCCCACTACGACAAGGCACTACATGTTATTGTGTATCAGACGTGACACGCGTTGCAGTTTACCTTGTGGTATATCCTCTTGTACACTTGGTACTTTTACTATGTGTTTTTCTCTCACTTCCTTTAGAACAACTCATACATGGGTTTGTGATTTATTACATAGTCCTTTTCCAAAAAATCCGGTGTTTGTGTTGACAATCACCCTTCGATCTTTTGAACTAAATAAATCACCGTTCATTTTTCTAGGATGTCCCATAAACAGACAAAACGTTTTACGAATTACTGTATCTAGGGCATATCCATAAAATGAATTTAATTATTCCAAATAATTCATCATCTATCTAATCATTACCATAAGAGACTTACACCTTCTATCCACCACACCATTCAGCTGGGGCTCGCCTGGTGTAGTCTACTTGAGATTTAATCTCAACTTCTGATTAATAGCTTCTAACTATCCTAAGAGGTACTCGTCATCACGATTAAATCGTAATGACTTAATATATTTTCCATGACGCTTCACTGTACCAGCCTTGCAATTCTTGAATTAATCAAAGAACTTAGACATGCAGTGCATCAAATAAATATATTGATATTCAGAATAATCTTTGAATATTCACAACCACCTCTCGCCTGGATAATATTAGGTTCGCTTAAATCAGAATGAACTAATTCCAACATATATATCTTCGGCTCTACACCCCACAGCCTTGAAAAGACAGTTAATCATTTTTACTTCCAAGCAAGACTCGCAAGTCCGATAGTTTCCACTTCAGATAAACATTACGGTCTATCGGCTATCAACTTTTGAATCCTACTCAAGTAAAATGAACTAGTCTTAGAAGCCAAATGTATGTTTAGTCATTTCCGAAGGTTCCTTTCTCTTACTTATTAGAAGATGCATTATTAATTACTATTTATTGCATCTGTGAGATGTTCATGATTCAAGAGTTTACATATTATCCACCAACGTACTTTAACGGATTATAGCCTCATTCCTCATTACTATGATCATGTCATTTAAATGAAATGAAGTATCCATCCGTTAATGCATAGAAACCGAAATCAAATTATTTCTATAAAATTGTACGTTGAGATAATTTCTCATAATCAATTGTTTATTCTTATCATGAGATAAATAGACAACTCCCACTGCAATAGCCACTACTCTTGTAGTTTTACCCATGTCATAACAATCTTATCCTTACTAAGTGATAAACATTTAGTGATTCCAGCATCTACATAGTTTGTGTCAGTAGATGCCATCACTAATCATGTTTAAACCACTAGTAAATAAGATATTAAACTTGTTCACTTTATGATGAAAATGGCTTTCCTTTGCCACATGTTTTGTCAGAAGTTTCCCACCATATACATCCTCTTGTAATTCAGGTAGAACTTACTCAAAACATCTAGGCAATTATGGAGAATAAAATTGACTTAGGTTTCCCCTTCAACTTCTATTCCATAATTTTCCAATTCATTCATCAAATTCTATCATGATCTTGCGCCTTTTAAATTACTCAAGTATCCGAAGAGTTACATGAGACCATCATATTTCTATGAACCTCTCATCTCTTAACTAGAAACTTTAATAGGCATCATGAGACGTCCTTTGTGAGAACACACACGTATTTTCTTAAGCAGTAAAATTCAAAATCAAGATTCTTTTCTAATCATCTAATTAGGACGAGTAAATTTAATTTCTTTTAGTTAACAATAAGTGAAATAATACCATTCGAAATTCAGAGAATCACAAATAAATATTCCGATCAAATCTTCGAATTTTATCCTTTTATATTGATTCCCTCAAAACAATATAAAATTAAAATTCACCGACATCTCAAGCACCGTGAGTCTGCAAGCCACGTTAGTGTGGACGTTTACAAACCCGAACATTTACAAGAGAAGGTTTTACCCATTAATTTCATTTGTCAACCGAACTTTATGACAAAATAATTAATAGTCGGTTCCTCTTTAGCCATGCAAATAATAGCAGTGACTCCGTTGGGGAGGATACTAATTATTTACACCTAAGTGTACACCATTATTTGATCCCAAGTCCACTGCGCGAGCTTGTGTGCCTTACAGTTGGAGAAGTACACACGCGCTCGGATAGCTTCCTACAATCATCAATTATTAGCTTGTACTTGCGAACCGCACACAAACTCATCCGTTAGGGAGGAAGGTCAATGCCAACACGCAAGTTTGTGTGCCACATTACAAACAATAATTATTTAATGAAGTCTGTACCAGTGATCCGTGAATAAACTCATCCGTTAGGGAGGATGGCCTATTGCCAACACGCAAGTTTACTCACATCACATACAAACCAATAATGGAGGCCGCGGGAATTAATTACCAACCCCTTTCCCACTTAGTTATTTAACACCGAGGGTTCTTAACATGTATATAATATTCAGAAATAAAATATATAACTTAGACATGCTTCTATTAACAGCAATTTAAATGAATAAATCACATAGAACATGCCTCTCACATATACAACAATAATTGACAATTAAATCAATTAATCAGTTATATAACATTAATTAATTGTATAAAATGTTGGATCAATTAAATAGGCCCAGCTGACCCAAACTTTATTAGCATAAAATGAGCAACCCATTAATAAAATAATTAAGCCCATTTTCCCTGCCAATTTCTTCATTAAGGTCTAGCCCAATATTTAACCTTGGCCCAACATCAATCCCACAATTAATTAAATCTAGCAATAATAAAAAATAGTCCAACAGCCCATTTCCATTTTAATAAATTTAGGCCCAAAAGCCCAAAACCAAATAAAAAAAAAAATAAGCAGCCCTCTATTAATTACTGAATTGAGCCCTTTAATTAAACCAACAACTCATGATCTAGTAAATCAAGCCCAAAAACACCTTAATTAAAATAGGGCCCAGCAGCCCCATTTCCTTTTAATTAATATTTTGGCCCAAATTCCAGCCCAAAACAAAATTGCTGCCCTTCACAAATAAAAATGGGCCCAGCAGCCCAAAGACCATGGAAGCCCTAATCATGCACGGCCCATCAACAGCCCTTATCCTCCACAATTAAAATTGGGCCTAGAAGGAGCCCAAAAACCAATTGAAATAAAGGCCCAGCAGGAGGACCAAACCCAACTGCTGCCCTAAAGGACCAGCAGCCGCCCGCTCCTCATCATCCTCTGCCGCCGGCGGCGCCGCCAACAGTCCACCGGAAACTCGCCGTTAGCCCGCCGCCGGAATAGAGCCGCCAACCTACGCACTGCGAAATCCCGAGTCGACCCGCTCGAAGCCACCGTCGACTCGTCCACAGCCCACCTCCACCGGAAGCCGCATCAGACCGCCATCTGCCAGCACGACGCCGATCGGAATTCGCCCACACCAGCCGCGCAGCTGTGCGCTTCCCACACGCGCCAACAGCAGTCCACTGTGAATCCTCGACAGATCAGACGCTGCTGCTTCTCCCGGAGATCGGAGTGGGTCGCCTCGATCAAACGACTCCTCCGTGAGTCGCACCGGATCGTGCAGTCGGTTCGCAAGGAATCCGCCCAGATCGCTTAGGTAAAACATCTCGATCTGAACATCCACAATCTAAATCCATCGCCGGATTTTCACCGCTCCGTTCGACACCGCCAATCGAGCCCCACCGATCACTGCCCTCAGCCGAGTGTCGCCGTCCCGGAATTTGCAGCATACCCGCACGAACCTGCCACAGCGACTCACTCCTTTGACTGGAAAGATGCCGAGACCCGGTCTGCCTGCAGACATCCTCTCAGACCCGATTGGTAATCGAACAGCAGACCCGTGTCAGACCCAGCCTTAACGCCGGTCTGAAGGTGCCGCACCATTGTCGACCTCTGATGGCTTCAGTCTTTGAACCGCTTGGTCGGGTCGACGCATCGCCGGATGTACACCCAACGATGGTGTGTATGTGTGATGGGTTGATAACAGTTGACCGATGGATATATGTGTTTGTGTGACCAAAAAAATGTGTACTATGTATTCAATCAAGGAAAAAATACACTACAACACATAACAACAGTAGATCACAAAGCACTATGCGAGTACAAAGTTAATACTTCAATCACATAACCACAAACACACTGACTGATTAAACATGCGATTAATCCAGATTATCATTTAATCAAATAATCACAAAAACCCCATCCTTACAGATCACGTTTCACCACGAGATCACGTTTCACCACGAAACCAACGCTCTGATACAAATTGTTGGCAATTGGATCGTGTGGTTCAAACGTGATCCGTTTAGGATATCAGGCAAACAAAATAGCGGAAGCATAAATAAAGTTTACCGTACTTCTGGGTTGATATAGAGGATGAACAGCTGCAGAGAACTACCTCTCAATCTTCTGCTGTATGTCCCAAGTCGAATCCTGCTGTTGTGTGGGCAACAATCTGCAGGATTCTCCCAATCTGCTTCTTACCCTAACTCACGTCAAAAGAGGCGCAGTAACTTAGGTTTCCAGAAGCTGAGATGACTATATATATATTGGGCTACAGCAGGGACCAGGAGGAGAAATTGGATTGGGCCTCAATTAGATTTAATTAACCAAGCTTAGCCCAAAACTTTTAATTAAATCCAATAATAATAATATAGTCCACTAAAATATTATTATTGCACTACCCATCCAATCCCAAAATTATGTTCTGGGCTCCTTCTTATTATGAGCCCGACAGTCTCCCCATGTTTAAGATATACAATGCACATTAATTAATTAAGTTACTGACAACTCAAATTAATTAATATCTCATCCGAGAGTAGTACCACTCAACCTTATTATCATGCCGAAAATTAATTCACTTGCAAGATTTACATGATAAACCTTATGAGCTCTTCAAGGGGACACCATCAACCTATGACGGACATGATTTCCTTCTACAATCAACAGCACACCATAGAGACAGCACTACTTCCCAACTCACCGAGTTTGTTGATTTAATACTAGTAAATCTCACCCATTGATGAATCAAAGAAATACATACTGCCCTACGTGTCGAGGTTATTGTATAGGGATTAAGAGCATGAACTTCCATAATAACAGAGATCAAGTTCTTATATAAGTCAGTATAAGTCGAACGATCTCAAGCGGTCCTGCTCAATACACACAAGTGCACTAATGTGATTCTATAGCCAAGACAAACTAATACCAAACCACACTACAACCATACCGATAGAGAGTCCCCGTCTATCTCAGTTGTGAGCATCTGTTTATACTTTATAAGGAAATCGATAATATGATCTTCTGCGTGTTGTCGCACAACATATTATCTATAGTATAAAGTAAATGGACTATTGCATCATGCATATAAAATAAATTATAAGATGCAATCATTTGATCAATGATTCTCATTTCAAATATTGTTATGACATTGTTCATACTAAAGCTAGACTTTTAGTATACAATCCAACAATCTCTTCCTTAATTCCTCTCAGTTTCAGATTTGCTCTCATGTCGAACAGGTACATCTTCACCCGGCTTTCCTTAAAGCCGACCCATGCATCGTACTCCTGAATGACCGAGGAGTCTAACCAGAGCTCGTATGATTACTCGTACCCTTCTCTATCCACCATTGTTATTCGTTATACTGCCTCACGCCCTGCCCTTCCCTATGCCGCTATATATATATGCATCCGCCGTTTGCTCCCCGATAACATCTCAACAAACCCTAATGGACCATTTAGTCATTTTGGGCTTATGCTCAAAGGGATTCTACTTCATTTCTTTTGAA
This sequence comes from Pogostemon cablin, assembly GCA_023678885.1. Taxonomy (NCBI): domain Eukaryota; kingdom Viridiplantae; phylum Streptophyta; class Magnoliopsida; order Lamiales; family Lamiaceae; genus Pogostemon; species Pogostemon cablin. Next base: position 4,290,846 of record CM042987.1, read on the forward strand.
ATATGGCCCAACTTACTAATCCATTTAATAATGTTAGGTTGTGTAGAGCAGCATGAAATACAAAAAACAAAAAGTTGTTTTATATCATCTATTCCATTTTTATGTTTCATCTAGTATTACATACTCCCTCCGTCCCGTTTCAGCTTACACACTTACTGTTCCACGTTGTTTAAAAAAAGTTGCTTTTTTGACCAACTTTATTGACTTTTAAGGGTATTGTGGTATTTTTAGGTAATAAATAAAATATAAAGTAATATTATGAGTGTGAAAAAAGAGTGACAAATTTGAAATTAAAGTAACTTTTAAGGTTGTTGGATAAAGTGATGTTTCCTTTTTTGGGGTGTGAAAATTATTGTGGGACAAACAAATGAGGAAAGTGTGAAAGTTGTTATGGGACGGAGGGAGTATATTAGATATTTGCCACGTATCATGATAAATGTCCAAATTATTGTCATACTTGTAAGTAGGGGTGTGCGGATCGGGATTCGGTACGGGTTTTTAAAAAATCTGTACCAAAATTCGGATCGAATTTTTTTTAAAAAATAATCCGATATTGAATCCATAAAGAAAAATCCGATATTGAATCCGTACCGAAATTCAATTCGGTTCGGGACGGATTTTCGGGAAAATGGATTTTGACGGTGCAAAGTTGGAGAAAAGGTGCAATTTGTGCAAGAATGCTGAAAACGCACATCCAACTTTTGTAATTTTTCTGTATTGTTGTGGAGATCAAAACTGTTTGTGTGATACATGGTTGGAAAGCCACTGAAATGAGGGTTGATTTGGCGTAAAGAACACCTCAATCGGATTCCAAATGAGGAAGTTATGATCGAAATGGTGACGTCGCGCGAGCTGTGCCGAACAGAATTGCTGTGCTACTTTCCGTGGCTTTTTGCACTTTCAAATCTTGGATTTTTCTTGTTTTATTTATATGGATAGAAATCCAAGGAAGAGAGGATCGCGTGAGCGCAAGAATCACTCAAATAAGAGCTCAGATGTGGAAGTTATATGCGAAACGGTGAGACTGCGCAAGACAATTCGACCACAACATTTTCATTCGACCTGATGATGAGTGATATTTCACCTAGATTTTAGTGTCTTTTTATGTGTATTTTTGTATATTTTTATCCGTATTTATGTGCTATTTGGTTGTGTTTTGTGTTTTTATGGAAATGTGTGAGAATGAGCTTAAACGTATATAAAACAGGTGAAAACGGAGCAAAAAGGGAGATGAAATTGAAGATCCAAGAAAAGGCATGAAAACTCGGCCGAATTTCCAGAAATTCGGTCGAGTTTCTCTTACAGAAAGTTTGCACAAAAACTCGGTCGAGTTTCTAAAAACTCGGTCGAGTTTCTCTTACAGACAGCTTCAGGAAACAGGGGAAAATCACAAAAATTCGACCGAATTTCCAAAAACTCGGTCGAATTTTTGGACAAAAATTGTAGCTGTCAAAACGCGATTTCAAGGTCTTCCAAGGGGTATAAATACCCCCAACTCCAACCTTCAAAGGGGGATTCGAGGGTTTCTCCTCCCACACACACATCACACATATTTTTCTTCATTTTTCACCATCTTCATCCATCCATTCTTCATCAATCCATCTACACTTAATCACCTCTATCAAATCCACCATCCAAGTGATCAAGGAAGCAAGGGAGAGTGAAGCTTACAAGAAGAAGAAGAAACTCCATTGAAGGACTTCAAAGGGGGAATCTAATTCCAATATTTGTGAACTTCTTTATAGTTTTGTTATGGGATTTGTAGATACAATTGTCAATGTTGTTTTCTCTATGACTATGATAGGCTAATCTCCTTTGTGAGATTAGCTCCATGATTGGTGTTGGATAATTTAGTTTTTATGCAAATTGATTTTAATCTTGAATGGGCTTTGTGTTATTTCTATCATTGATTGTTAATTGTTTGATGTATATGATTGATTAGTGTGATTAATTGTCATGGGCATGTGATTAGATTGACAAATCAATTATATGTTTGGGATAGTTCATTGAATCATTTCATCATACACTTCATGTGCATTAATTTAGAATGAGATAGGTCTATCCTTCTAGATTTAGACCCCTTTGATAGAACATTTGATTAGCTTAACAAGAGATTAGTTGATTAGATGAGGAGACCCAAGCCATTAGTGAATTCATAGTACCTTAAAAGGGAATATTGCCTATGATTTAGTACCTAATTAGGGAACTCGTAGGGTAATTAGTACCTAGTGGGAGGTGTTAGCTAAGGTATCGATCTTAAATGCTTTTGGGAGCCTTATTGAGGGCCTACATCCTATCCATCTTGGTAGAGAGTTTAGGTGGAATTAGTGATCGCTCCTATGCTATGTCCATGATAGATTATAATCAATTGCATGATACTTTGTTATCTATACCATGATTGTTGCTAATCTCATCCTTGCATCATTTGAAACCTATTTATCTTGCATTCATTTATTTCTTATCTCTTGCATTAGTTTAATTGCATTCATTTGCATTCTCTCCCCTTTCCTATCGTTCTTATAAAATCACGATAAACTTGAGATCGCTTAAACTCTAGTACCTTCCTCCCTGTGGTTCGATAAATTCTTTAATTGGTCATCCCAACTATAACGACCAATCACCTGACCATGTGGTCGAATCCTGGTCGAATTGGATGGCAAAAGTAGCAATTCGACCACGACACCTCAATTCGACCTGCTGTCCTGGTCGAATCCAACACCTGAAGCTCGAATCTGGTGTCTGAAGCTTCCAGTAGGGTGATTCGACCTGCAATTCGACCAGGGAAGGTGAATTCGACCTAGTTGCGTGGTCGAATTTACGTGCGGAAACTTACCATATCCGTATTTTTACACCCTCAATGCGTGTGATCACTCAAAAAACCCATTCCAAGTCCTATAAGGAGAGTTTACAAGTATAAAAAGGGGGTGTAGATCACACCATTAGAGGGGGAAAAAAGAACAAGAGAGTCATAAGAGAGGCCACAACCATACCACACCCCACAAGGGGGGATCACTCCCCAACCATCATCCACATCCTTTCCTCCATCCATCCATCACTTTGAAGATTCATCTGTGGAATCAAGAGGAGAACCAAGAGGAGGATTCAAGACGGAGAAGGACGCGACGACTCCCAAATCTAGGGTTTATTTCGTTTCCTAATTTATCTTGTAATTTTCCAGACATCCGGGTAAGATCTATCCAACACCCATGATTGTTCTTCGTAACATCATGGGCTAGAGCCTTTTTGGTAGAACTAGGGTTGTGAAGGTTTTATCTAGTTAATTTAACTTTCGTGTATAAACTCTGTACAACACTACTTATGGTTTATTTTATATAAGATTGTGCGTTTTTAATCCATACTCACGGTTGTTTTGTGCATCAATAATTGTTGTGTAGAGTCTGAATACATAACTTGGTTATTGGTTGAGTGCGTTCACTGCTGAGCAGGGTTTCATGTTATAATTCTAAGTGAAGGGATTCTGAAGTCTTATTAGAACTATCTTATATATACTTGTTAATTGAATCATATTCGGGTTAATAAGTAGGATAAAGTATATAACTTTATAGTACCTATAAAGGAAAATCATATTGGGTTAGAGTACCAATTGGCCAGGGAAATAATTGATACTGATAGTACCTAGAAAGGGGGGTGGAATTATATCTCTTGCTCCGAGCTTATTCACACGTGGTTTAGTGACGCGTCCACATTCCACAAGGCAGAGTCGGACATCAACACACGAAAGGGAGATTAATGAGTGAAACTGGATTATCCTAGAGCTACCTATTCTCCTACTTGATCCACTTTCGTATTCTTCTAGTGTTTATTTTATTTTATTTGTTATTTTAATTAATTGTTTAGTAGTTGTTAATTAAACCTCAAATCTTATTGCCTTTCGTCTTAATTAACTTAGATAATAATTAAATTGGTAATACGACATCCCCTGAGTTCAATATTCACTTGGTCACCTTTCGAAATTACAATTGATATCCTTCATACTTGGGGATTAATCGTGTGTTGAGAAAACGCCCATCAGTAAAATATTAGAATCACATTAAGTATGAAAAAATTAGGAGGACCTTAACCTGTAGTACTATAACACTTTTGTGCATATATTATAAATTTTCATTTTGCACATAATTTTATATCATCTGAATTTAATTATTAAAAATATGTAATTTTATTATATTACAAGGCAGCTCCTTGACATATTAAAATGAGATGAGATCATATGATGAAATGGCAATGTACATATTCATTTTTTATTAGAAGAACTATTATGTATGAATGAAACTAGTCAATTGGAAGCTTACGACAACTCAAACACCATTTCAAATACCTACTTCCCAGATGTCTTCTTCTTCGGGACATTAGCATGTTGTGACTTTGGGTGCTTTTCAGCCTTTCTTGAATCCAACCAATTGAGCAAATACTACCAATGCAAAGGACACCAGCAGCTGCATTAGCTGCTCTGCAAGCTTCAGCCCTTGCCAATCCATCTGCCATTCGGTTAATACTAAATGAGCTACATACTAAGAGTTATACACAAAACCCTCTATAATTGATTCCTATTTAGCTGGCAGTTGGTAGAGCTAATTAGCTGCATGATTCCTTATATAAATTTCTACTACCTAATAGTTAAAAATTTTCAACAAAATTGGGCCATATATGTGAATTCAATTAAATACAACATTTAATTCTTAAAGTTCAGCAATGTTGTACATATCAACTTAGTAGACATCTTTGTACTGTAACTTTCAATATTTCTCAAATATTTTCTCCATGAATTATCGAAATTTAACTTAATTTAGCGAATTCATTTCCATTCTAATTTCTAACAGCTAGACGAATAGTTTCAAATTAAAAGAAAATCCAGCTACCAAATTTCAAGATAAATTAACTCATGAATCGAGCATTAAAGGTTCTAGCGATTCATCAGTAACGAAGAAAACATAGAAATGCCTCCAAAGACCACAGATCTATAGCCCTTCCTAAAAAAGACCATAACATACCACATTCAAGAACTTCGAATTATCCACATACAGACAAATTTTTCATAAATACACGTAGTAAAGCCCTAATTAACGCATCATATACATGTACTAAATATATATATAGAGAGAGAAAAAGAGTACTGACTGAAGAAGATGACTTTATAAATGACGTTTTTAATTCTGAAAATTGAAAAATATTATCAATGGCAAAACACAAAAGAATAACCCTCATACAGAAAGGAGAACCAGTCGAACATCGTTCTGAAGTTCGGAAAAGTTTTTTACTGCACAACACACACAACACTGCCATCGAAAATTAGAGCCAAATATCCATTACATTTTCTTATCATAATATCCTCGTCAATAAAGCATACTCAAATATTGGGGCGACACCTAGATTGAAAACCCTCCATTGAAATGGTGTCACTCTTTCTCGCCGTTTCAGTAGTTTCGAAGATCTGGATTGCAAAACACTGCTTGCCTGCAGAAAATTGGTTTCTTCCGCTGCCCGCATCCCTTTCTCATTCCATGATTTGCTCCCTCCTTTTAACTCTATGTGGCTGTATCTATTTTGATTTGATTTGGAGGGGATTGACGTTTCAGAAGCGAATCGACCTTTCAGTTTTGAAAAATGAGGAATAGAAACGACGTTAAAACTTATTTACAGTAGTGAGGATTAAGAGTATAAAGTAAGTAATAAATAGGATTAATAACTGGTTATAGGGCTACAAGGTAAAAAGAGAAAAATAATAAGGACAAAACTGGAAAAAATGTTTCACAAGAGCCAAGGTATTTTTAATATGGCAAAAACTCCTGCGACCCCGGGGACACGGAGGGATACTCCGTGTCCCCATGTGAACACAACCCCCTCTAATTCTAATGTATTGCTAGGAGTTTAAATTGTAAAGAAACATGGAAATTGCAAAGGCGCACGGAATGTGCTCCGTGAGCCCGGATACACATGAGCCTCACTCTTTTAATATATTAGGATAGGATAGGATAGGATTAGGATTACCATTAATTCTCGGCTTACCTAAGAGATGGCCATCTTTCTCTTTCAATGCATGAATACAAACTTTGTAAGTTGGTTAGTTTTCCAGTGACTTCTTTACTTTTTTTTTTTCGGAGGGGGTTTATGATAAAATTTCATTTGAAATGATGTGGCAGAGAGCAACGTGCGACTTGTTTGTTGAAAAATTCGTTGTAAGTTTTATTCGTATTTTACGTATTTAGTTACATGAAAATTTATACTTTAAAGTAGGGTAAAAAATCACTGTACCCTAATTTAAATACCAATTTTCTATTCTATCCTAAATATAACACAAACTCTTTTTATACTCGAATTGACCAAAATGTCCTTTACTCGAATATTCGAGTAATGTACTCGAGTAAAAGCATTCGAGTAAAACAATAAAAGTGAGAAAACATAACAAAAAACATTACTCGAAATATATTACTCGAATATAACAATCTTACTCGAATACATTACCCGCTCCATCATGTTATACGAAATTGCATTACCCGCTCCTCATGTTACTCGAAATTGCATTACTCGCTTTTCATATTACTCGAAATTGCATTACTCACTTGTTCATGTTACTCGAAATTGCATTACCCGCTCCTCATGTTACTCAAAATTGCATTACTCGCTCCTCATGTTACTCGAAATTGCATTACCCGTTCGCTCGTGTTACTCGAAATTGCATTACTCGCTCACTCATGTTACTCGAAATTGCATTACTCACTCACATTATTCACATTACTCGAAAATTTCATTACTCACTCATATTACTCAAAAATTACATTACTCGAACGTATTCGAGTAAAGGGTATTTTCGTCAATTCGGACATAAAAAGATATACCCTTAAAATTGGGATACAAAAGTAATTTGCAAAATCTGATTGGCACTGCACCCAATTTCGTCTTTAAAGTAACACCAATCAACTAGTACATAGTCATATTTGTGTATCCATATTTTCTATTTTTTTATATTTTTTAATATTTATAGTATATTTCATTAAAATTTTGATTACAATTAAATTAGAGTTGATATCTGGTGCATTCGGGTGTAAGAGTGCACTCATATGTGTATAACTTCTTATTTTATATTGTATACATGTTCCTTAATAATTGCATACTTTTTTCATACTCAATTTTTTATTAAAAAAATTAACATTCATATATGTATAACTTTTTATTCAATATTGTATATATATATTTTTTAATAATTGCATTTTTTACACATTTTTTCATTGAAAAAACTAATAAAAATTCATTAACAAAGTGTATACATTTTTATTCATAATCGTATATGTTTTTGTTCATAATTGTATACGTTTCTGAAAATGGGTGCACCGTATCCTCAGATGTACCTAGGTGCACAGTAGTATTAGCCATTAAATTATATAATATTCCCTCCACTCACGTCACTCTTCACATTTTCTTTATTCGTCCATCCCACACCACTCTTCACACCCCATAAAAGGAAACATCATTTTATCCAACAATTTCAAAAGTTTCTTTAATTTTAATTTTTCCACTCTTTTTTCACGCACATACCATTATTTAATATTTTTTTATTACCTAAAAATATTATAATATCATCTAAAGTCGATTAATTTAGTTAAAAAGTGCAATTTTTCTTAAATAATGTGGTAAAGTCAACGGAAAGGATGGTCGGAAACGAAGGGAATAATAGATTATAAGAAGAGTATTTTATTTTTTTAAAAAAAATTTATACTCTATATACTTTGATGTGAATACATTGAAATATTGACACAGATGATATTGTATGCATTTGATATGATACTACATTTTGATATATTTTCTAACATACTTTAAAGGGTTTTACCAAATTCGAATTTTTGTTCTAAAATAGTATTTGAAATTTTCGGTTACTTTTATAGTTATTCCAAAATTTTATATTACGTGTCAAAATTAATCTTTCGTCACAAATTATCCATAACTCCTGAATTTTTTTAATTTTTAAGAAAGACGTACTCCCTCTGTCTCATAGTTATTTGCACAATTCCTTTGTAAATTACAAAGAAATGAAGCACATTAGTATGTGACGGAGGGAGTATATGCAAATCTTACTGTGGGACTAAATTTAGAAAGTGAGAATGAAGGTATATTTGTAAATCTGTTATATTCTACCATTTCTTTTGTGTTAAAATCACAAAAATATCATGTTCTACCCGGAAAGATTCTATTAATTTAACACTTCCTATTTTGAAATTGATACATGGTTTTTCTTCATGAGTGAATCGGTTGTGTTTGATAAACTAGAACTTGCTCAAGGATTATAGGAACGAGCCCGATTTGTGGAGATTAGTGACATGATCTAAGGCCATCCTTGTTATTATAGTCATTGCCATATATTTTCCTACCATGAACATCATCCCTAGTCAACCACTTTGAGCCTCTAAGCCTATTTCTTGTGAACTTAGCACATTACAAGCCATGATTACCCACTTAAACCTTATATACATACATTTGTGTGGGTGATTGAGGAGATGGTATCTAGAAAGGATTGATGAGAAAACAAAAGAAGGAAGGAAATGGTAAACAAGCAAGAAAAATGATGAAAATGGCACAAACAAGAATGAACATGCAGCCTCAAAACAAAAAATGAAAAAAGCAACAACAAGATGCTCAAGCACTTAATAGTCCAAAGAAGGAAGCATGAATCAAAAGTAGCTCAATCCAATAAAAGTTAATGAATAGAGCGTGAGATTTACAAAGAAAAGAAAGGAAGAAGGAAAAGTGAAGAAGTTGAGGAAGTTGATCATCTCTTCGATTACTTACACTTGATTAGTTACTCTTATCTATATTCTTCCTACCCTAACAAAGAGCCTATCATTACATCCAAATGAAAAGACCTTTTTGATCACTAACGGAAACTTTGGTGGCTTGTGAATGTAGTCCACGAGCAAGCTTATAGCGAGTCGAGCTAATCGATTGATGAGTGTTGTTTTACCACTTTAAAGAGTGTTGAGTGACATTTATAACTTATGTGAGGCTTGGACTAAAAGGGACTATATTACACTATTATTCTCTTTTGATTGAACTTGTTAATTTCTCATGTCATGAATCTAATGTTGTAGGATGACTTAGCATAGTTTGTAGTTCTTATTACTATTGATGTGTTATTACTTATGTTCGTTTAGTATTTTTCTAGGTGAAAATCTCATCCCTTGGTTTACCATTTTTGTTGTTCGGGGACGCACAACACTTTAAGTTTGGGGGTGTGATGAGTGATATTTTCACCTAAATTTTAGTATCATTTTATGTCAACTTTCGTAGTATTTTATCCGTATTTATTCGTAATTTGGTTGTGTTTTGTGTTTTTATGGAAATGTGTTAGAATGAGCTTAAACGTATGTAAAACAGGTAAAAATGGAGAAAAAAATGGAGACGGAGCTGACACAAGAAAAATGGGCAGAACTCAACCAAACTCGAGTCGAGCTGCGTAACTCGAGTCGAGCTGAGGACCGCCTTTTGTCCAGAAATTGTCCAGTAAGCTTACTCGAGTTGCAAGGACTTATTCGACTTGCAACTCGAGTCGAGCCAAGTCGAGTTCGAGGTCGTGTTGAGCAGAGCAGGAGTTCAAAATCATGCAGTGTGCTTACTCGAGTTCCAAGTCACAGCACGACTTGGTAACTCGAGTCGAGTTGGCCTCCAAAGGAAATCAAGTCTCAGAGCCATGCCACACGACCGAACAGGCGAGTGCACGAGTTGGCAACACTGGTCGAGTAATGTCATCACTCGAGTCGAGCTAGGAGACTCGACCCGAGCTCCGTCTATTGATGAAATTTGCCGACAGAACACTACCCGACTTGAGCCGAGTCACTGAGCTCGAGTCGAGCTCGATCAAAAAGTCAGAAACTTCTAGAAGCTTCCCAGGGGTATAAATACCTAATTGTTCAACATTTGATCAGATTGGTCGAGGGTTTTCAACCCTGCACCTACCTCACACACCATACCTTCCATTTTTCACCTTCACCTTCACCTTCATCCATTCTTCATCTTCACCATCTATCATCATCCCACCATCAAATCTTTCATCCATTTAACTAGAGAAGTAAGGGGGAGAGGAGGATTGCAAAGGGAAGAAGAAGATCACCATTGGATCCATCCAAGGGAGTTTTCATCCAACTTTTTTATTGAAACCTTATTATTTATTATGGTTTGTAAGGAGATTAATGTCTATGTTAATTTTCTTGTGACTATGAGAGGCTAATCTCCCTTGTGAGATTAGCAATATAAATTGTGTTGGATAATTTTGGGTATTTTGCAATTGAATGATTATGTTGAATGGGTTAATTGATTTTCTATCATTGATGCTTAAGATCTTGAGGTTTATGATGATTTGTGTGTTTTGTTGTTCTAAATATGTGATTAGATTGATAAATCAATTATGTGATTAGGATAATTGAGTGAATCATTTCGTCAAACACCTAATGTGCATTATAAATTGTAAAGAGATTGAGAAATCCTTTGGAATTTAGAACCCTTTGATAGAACATGTGATTGGTTTGATCGAGAGGTTGATTAATTGTGTGAAGGGACTCTCATTTCAAGCTTAGTACCTAGTTGGAATTGTTTGAGTGAGAACCAATCCATTGAACATTATTCCATATCTTATTCATTCAGAGAGGGAGTTTAGGTGAATTTAGTGTTGGCCCTTAGTCTTTTTCCCATGATTCATATAAGTTCGTTGCATGATACCTAGATTTTTCATGCTTTAAGTATTTCTAGTCTCATCTCTATCTACTTTGCTCATTCATCCATCTTCCATTCATCTATCATTTATTTTGTTGTCATTTCTTGATTATCTCCCCTTTAGGTTCATTTCTATAATACTATGATGAACGCGAGATCGCTTAGACCCTAGTAACTACCTCCTTGTGGTTCGATAAATTATTTTAATTGGTCATCCCTACTACAGAATGGCTAATCAGCGAGTGGGGTGGCCACTCGATCTAAGGATAGAAGGGCGCCATCCCCATCTGTCGAATTCAACTCTCCGTTTCCGTTCTCTAATTCTAGTCGTGAAGGAGGATCTTCTCATCTATTTTTCATTTTATTTTCTCTATTTCTATTTAGTGATTTCATTTTGGGATTTTAGTTTTCACTTTAAAAAAATTTCAAAAAATTTGAGTTTTACAGATCTTTATTTTTCTACTGCTTGTAACCAAGAACATCAATATTGTTAGGTTGATTCCAGTTTATGATTAATCAACATTAACATTGTTTTATTTGTGGTTTGATTGTAATAATAATTAATATTGGATGCGAATTAATTTTCCTTTTTATAGCAAGAATGGGAAGATGAACTTTGTATGAGTAGAATAATGATAAATTGTTGAATGGTCGAGCTCCGAGTTCGAGCTCTACCGAGCTTAGCTCGTTTTGCTTAACGAGTCGAGCTCGAGCATAAATATAGGATTTTTCGAGCCGAGCACCCACTATTCGGGCTCGCTCGAGCATAAATGTAGGATTTTTTCGAGTTCGAGCACCCACTACTCGGGCTCGCTCGGCTCGTTTAACAGCTCTACACGTAATATCCATATGTAAAAAAAATCATTCACCATCCACATCTGAAATTTAATTAATAAATTAAATATTATTAAAAATATAACAAATTATATTAAAATTAAAATAAAATAAAAGCCCTATAAATAAAAAAACCGAATTAAGAACCCTAATCTATTCAACACATTTCCATACTTTTCTAATTCCCACGCACTCATAAGTAAAACCCAACAACAAGTCAAGATGAACAATCTGATGACAAAATCTTTCACTAGCTACGACGTCTATCTAAAGAAAGAAGCCATGAAAGATCAGGTATCTGGTCCGGATCTCGAATTAGGCATGACCCAAATTGACAGAGCCTCACTGCATTTTTCCAGGAGGCTGAAGAGGTGAAGCAAGAAATGAATTCGATAAGTGAAATCTTGGCCCGATTACACGACTCAAACGAGAAGGGGAAGGCCCTCCACAAGCCCGAAGCCCTCAAGTCGCTTTGCACCGCGTGAACGTCGACGTGCTGTCGGTGCTTAAACAGGCCCGAGCCATATGTGACAAGCTGGAGGCATGGATCGGTCCAACGCCGCGAATCGGAGACTCTCGTAACTGTGTATTGGATTTGGGTTCTTCAAATTTCCGTATTTGGAGATAGATTGGATTAGGGCTCTTTGTTGAGAGAGAGATCAGGATTTCCCCCTTTCATTTTCACATTATTATGTTTTTTAATTTAGGTAATTTCTTTTCATTTAGAGATTTTATTTTCCTTTTATTTTCTAATTCAGATTTTTTTCTTTTATTTGAATATGATTAGTTATATTTTTAATATAATATTTTATTTATTAATTAAATTTCAGATGTGGATGGTGACTAATTTTTTTTACACATGGATATTATGTGTCATATTTTGATTGGTTGAACAATAATTAGATTCGCCACGTCAATGTAGACCGTCGGATTTCGATGACAAATGGCAATTCCGACGAAAATTGAATCAAAATTAAAAAAGAATGGAAATTATGGGACTAATTAAATAAAAATATCTCTTTTTGTACTAAAATTAAATAGTAAAATACTTATATGAACAAATAAATATTTAACTCAATTATATAGTTATAACTAACCTCTTTTTCTCATATGTCTTCATACTATTGGTTTGGTTCCCTCTACAAATTAAAAAAAAAGTACTATTCTTATTAATGCTTTTTATAAAAGCCACTCCAATAATTATTTAAGAATTAATCTAATTACGACGTCGTTGAATAAATTACACTAACTTCGGGAGATATTATAATTTTTTTTAATAAATAAATAATAAAGTATATTAATTGTCTGTGTTTTTTTTTTTTTAATTTTTATAAAGTGAAAAGAAACAAACTAAAATGACTAAATTGAAATGGTGAAAATAATTTGGAATGGAGGGACTAGGGAGTATATAAAAATGGAACCCAACATCTGATTTTTTTAAGGAGCATGACAATACATATTACTAAAACGTTTAGTGTGATAAATTATAATTAGTTTAATCTTATTCACTATATATATTTTTATTTTAAATATAATTCAAATTAAAAGTAGCCAAACTCAAAGTCAAGAGAGATGGTGTGAGACATTCAAAAAGTATAGATGGGCGTAAAAAAAATTAGGTAACCCAACCAACACCACCCCTCCAAACACGTTCTTAACTAATAATCCTACAACCCTTCATATATACCCTAACAAAACATCATCCATTACAAATTCTTCATCAAACAACATCTCTCTCTCTCTCTCTCAAAATGGCTCACCAACTAGGATCATCAAGGCGTGCTAGAGCCACCACTTTTTTGTGCATGTTTTCCATGGGTATGCACTCAAATATTGGTTGACTTGATTAGGGTTTTTGATGGTGTAACTTAAATTAAATGGGTTTTGTGATGAGAGTTTAGAAACATATACTCCCTCCATCACATTTCAAATGTCACACTTTCTATTTTTTTGTTGTCCCACAAAAATTTGCACATTCTTAAAAAAATAAGAAGTCAAACACAATCACCATTTCTCATACATTTTATTTACAAAAAAACCACATTTACCTAACACACCTAATATACTTCATCATTTATTTATTATAAGAAAATACCATAATACTCCATATGTAGCATGACTATGAGTCAATTAATAATTAGGATGGTATCTTTAATTAATTAAAAAGATCATTCATCAACTTGATTAATTGTTTGAAAATATCAAGCTAATTTACATAAAGATATTAGAAAAATAAAAATAACTTGTTGGCATTCTTAAAGGTGGTAATGGCAAAAAGTGGCCACTATCCCTTAAGTGTAATTTTTAGTGGCCACATATGTTATACACAATTTTTTCTAGCCACTTTTAAAGGAATGGACCAAAATGCCCTTGAGAGGATCCACTTTTTACATGTCTGAGGTCACTTTTTGACCAAAAAGTACAAAAATAAAATAATTTATTTTACAGTTTATTGAATGCATTAATTTGTTATCGGTATATGCCTCATGAATAAATTTTTTATTAAAATAGAAAAAGATGCATTAATTTTATTTGTATAATTATTTTAAATTTTTTCAGGAAATATTTTTTCGTTTTTTTTAAAAAAAATTTAATTTTTTTTAATTTTTTTTTTGAAAAAAAAGTGTAGGCCGAATAGAACAAATTGTGTAGGCCGAATAGAACAAATTGTGTAGGCCGAATAGGCCGAATAGAAGAAATATTTTTTTAATTTTTTTAATTTTTTTTAATTTTTTTTTGAAAAAAAAAGTGTAGGCCGAATAGAACAAATTGTGTAGGCCGAATAGAACAAATTGTGTAGGCCGAATAGGCCGAATAGAAGAAATATTTTTTTTAATTTTTTAATTTTTTTTAATTTTTTTTTTGAAAAAAAAAGTGTAGGCCGAATAGAACAAATTGTGTAGGCCGAATAGAACAAATTGTGTAGGCCGAATAGGCCGAATAGAAGAAATATTTTTTTAATTTTTTTAATTTTTTTTAATTTTTTTTTTGAAAAAAAAAGTGTAGGCCGAATAGAACAAATTGTGTAGGCCGAATAGAACAAATTGTGTAGGCCGAATAGGCCGAATAGAAGAAATATTTTTTTAATTTTTTTAATTTTTTTTAATTTTTTTTTTGAAAAAAAAGTGTAGGCCGAATAGAACAAATTGTGTAGGCCGAATAGAACAAATTGTGTAGGCCGAATAGGCCGAATAGAAGAAATATTTTTTTAATTTTTTTAATTTTTTTTATTTTTTTTTTTGAAAAAAAAAGTGTAGGCCGAATAGAACAAATTGTGTAGGCCGAATAGAACAAATTGTGTAGGCCGAATAGGCCGAATAGAAGAAATATTTTTTTAATTTTTTTAATTTTTTTTAATTTTTTTTTTGAAAAAAAAAGTGTAGGCCGAATAGAACAAATTGTGTAGGCCGAATAGAACAAATTGTGTAGGCCGAATAGGCCGAATAGAAGAAATATTTTTTTAATTTTTTTAATTTTTTTTAATTTTTTTTTTGAAAAAAAAAGTGTGGGCCGAATAGAACAAATTGTGTAGGCCGAATAGAACAAATTGTATAGGCCGAATAGAACAAATAATTTTTAATTTTTTTTATTTTTCTAGAAAAAAATATTTACTATAATTTTAAATGTGGTCTCACCCACCCTATTTAATGCAGTCAACACTGACATAATCATATCCCCATTATTTTCGTCCTTTGGGTAACAGTTATGTGGGTAATTTGGGGAATTCACCTGAGAGTGGCTAATAAAAATTGGTTTTAAGAGATGTGGCTATTTTAAATTGTACTTTATCAAAAGTGGCCATTAAAAAATCGGACCCTTCTTAAAGATACTCTATTTGATTAATCGTGTCAAGGTCATTTTTATCAATTTGGCCATTCTTAAACATTATGTTAAAAAGTGGACAAAAAAGAAAAATTTAAAAAAAAATCTGAGCACTGTAGCATTTGACCCTAATTTGAACAATAAATTTTATCGGAATGACAGTAGACCTAGCCCCTAGGAAACCCGTGATCCTTTTTACTAGTACTCCCTCCGTCCCGCCCATATTGCACCGTTTACTGTAGCTTTTGTGAGAGCTTTATGCAGTCAAACGGTGCAGTTTGACCGGGACGGAGGGAGTAGTATTTTGTATAATGAATTGCTCTATCCGTCTCACCTAAAGGGTCTCTTCTTTTTATTTTAAGTGTCTCATTCAAAGAGTTTTATTTTTCTTTTTACACACATGACCTACATACACCACTAATACAATTAAAATATGGAGCTCAAACTCTTACTAATACAACTACCCACTATACATTAAATAATAATAATAATACTCTTTAATCTACGTGCAAAAAGTAAAAACAACCATCTGAGCGGGATGAAGGGAGTATATAATTATTATCATGTACTCCATCCGTCCCGCGTTAAGGTTTACGCTTTTCAATTTGGATTGTCTCAAGTTAAGGTTTACATTTCCCTTTTTATCAAGTTGGGCCCACACAAAACAATTACACACAACACTGATACAACTCTCCACTTTATGAGTATTAAATATTATTTTTCTCACCTCACTACACATTAAAATATTATATCTCTTAATCTCCGTGCAAAAAGCAAACGTCAACGTTAACACGGGACGGAGGGAGTAAACAAGAAAGAAAATTAAATTATTTTCATTCGCATCAGACATAGATGGCTCGTTAGCAATGGAAGATATGTTTAGATTAGAAAAACTTGTTCTCTAGACGTCCTCTCCATTTTCATCAATTCAGATCAAGTCTGGTATGTGGATGTATGAGGTCCAGTTCCGGTGCATCCTGCCCGCTCATGGCCTCCTCAGCCGCAGATATCACTCTCTGGATTTTTTCTATCTTTCCCAGAACGATTTGCAGCACATCCGGCCAATAATGCTGAAAATCCGGCGCCTGCAGCGAAAGCTGCGTTCTCAGCAGTGCCGTACAAGATACTGGAGTTGTTTCCCGTTTCGTTGATGGGTGATGGTGACAATTCAAAGGGCATTTAATGCTCTTGTTCCTTTTTCCTTCCCTACTGTGGCTGTTCTAGCTGTTCTAGGTACGGTAGCTTTGGTTGGTGGTTTGGGATTCCTTTTATATTTTTTGGACATCTCCACTTAGGCTATGTTTGGATGAGGTGTCTTCCTTCAATCCTATTTGCATGCACTCCTCTCCTCTAGCCCTTTTGCTTTTCCGATTTCGACTGCTACTCCTTTTTGATGATTTTTCTTCCATCTTTCCTTCTTTGGTGCTTCCCTTTCGTCCTTACAGCAGGGCCATCCTTAGCTGCAATCTCAATCCACCTAATTGTGATTAGGTTTTGTTATGTACTTGCATCATGCTTTTAATCCCCTACCTCTTGACATGTACTCCCTCCCTCCCTCGGTCCCACACCAAAAAAGTTTGCATGCCTCTTCCGGCACGAAAGATTAAAAAAATGATAACTTTTAGGGGTATTATGATATTTTTTAGTAATAAATTAATGATAAATTAGGTTAGGTTTGTTAGGGAAATGTGGTTTTTTTTTATGCCACATGTTAGGGCCTTCTTTCATATACTCCCTCCGTCCCATAATATACTTCACCGTTACTGTAGATACGGAGTTTAAGAAAAATTACTTTTTGACCAACTTTATTAATTTTTGGAGGGTATTATAATATTTTTAGGTTATAAATAAATTATAAAGTATATTATATGTGTGTTAGGTGGGAGTAATAAATTTGTAATTAAAATGAATTTTTAGAGGTGAGGATTAATGTGATATTTCCTTTTTTTGGGTGGTGAAGTTTAATGTGGGACGGACGAAAATGAAAAGTGTGAAGTTTATTATGGGACGGAGGGCGTAGTATTTTACTAAACGAGTACGACTGATATTTTGCTTCTCCGACACCACCTGTTTTGGTCCTCTTTCATTACAGCCATCTGTTTGGCTCTTCTTATATCTTTTTCTTTTTTCTTGTACCCTTTTTTATTTTACTCTTTTTATAATATTGCATAGTTAGATAAGTGTATTAATGGTGTGTTTGGGCCCATGTGAATCTATTAATATTTTTGTGTGGGCCTCGTACACTTGAAAAGAAAATGTGACAACTTTTGTGGGACAACTCATAAGGGAAAATATCACAACTTCTGTGGAAGAGAGGGAATAGTTGAGTTTAATTGGAATTCGAGCAAAAATTGAGTGGGTAGAATAAAGTTGGGTTTAAACCCTAGTAAGTGTGATGTGTTAGAGTAATTTGATTAAGCCTTAAACGAGTTTAAACTTTTAGATAAGAAATAATAGTACCATCTTTGTTGGCAAGTTGTTGCTTGCATACTGATTTGAATTATATGATCTCTGTATTACTCAAATTTCTAAATATGATGGAAACAATAACAAATGTGGATTAATTTGATATCAGAAAAATTAATGCAGTTGTGAACATTTAAATACAAATATTGTGAATCAAGTAATGATCAAATTCATTTTTTAATATGTGTAAACATAAAAAGTATATTGAATTGTGTGTATTATGTGGGAAATACATATGTTTATGCCTTGATTAAGAAAAGAGTGAGGCTTGCGTGCACCCGGTCGCACGGAACACATTCCGTGCGCTTTTAGAAATTTTGTATTATGGGTAAGGGTACATTAATTTGGTCTAAAGGGTATACACTTTAATTACTAAAAGGTACACAATTTTGTTCTAAAGGGTATACACTTTTCATTAATATTTTTTTTTCTTAAGAAAATAAAGGGTACACATTTTTATACTAAAGGGTATACAATTTAACACAAAATTCTAAAGGCGCACGGAGTGTTGTTCGTGCGCCCAGATTTTTCTTTAGAAAATAAAGGGTACACATCTGTATACTAAAAGGTATACAATTTAGCACAAATTTCTAAAGGCGCACGGAAAGTGTTCCGTGCGCCCGGGTGCACAGGAGCTTTTGCCTTAAGAAAAACAGTTTTCAATCAAGTTCCAAGATAAAAATAAGGGATAATATCAATTTTGGTCCTTTAGGATATGCTAAATTCATTTTTAGTCCTCAAGTTTGGTAATTTCTCAAAATTGGTCTTTTTTGGTCCGTTTTTTGTCCTTTTAGTCAACTTTTGGTCATTTTGGTCCACTTTTGGTCCTTATTTTGCAAATCCTAGAGGACCAAAAGGACCAAAAACGGACCAAAAATGACAACTTTTGATAAATTTCCAAACTTGAGGATTAAAAATGGATTTCGCATATCCTAGAGAACCAAAATTAATATTTTCCCTAAAAATAACTACGTTGTTGGAAAAAATTCGTTTCCACACTCCCACTAATATAACTACCCACTGCCCATTCAATTTATCGGGCTAAAGGAATTCATTACCGAGCTAAAAGATAAAAAGCGGGCCCAAGTTTTGTAACCAAACTAATAATTAGATAGGTTAATTAGTATATTGGCCTAATCACCCCAATCAAGTTCCAAGATAAAAATAAGGGATAATATCAATTTTGGTCATTTAGGATATGCTAAATCCATTTTTAGTCCTCAAATTTGATAATTTCTCAAAACTGGTCTTTTTTGGTCCGTTTTTGTCATTTTAGTCAACTTTTGGTCATTTTGGTCAACTTTTGGTCCTTATTTTGCACATCCTAGAGGACCAAAAGTGGACCAAAAGGATAAAAAACGGACCAAAAAGGATTACTTTTGATAAATTTGCAAACTTGAGGATTAAAAATGGATTTCGCATATCCTAGAAAACCAAAATTGATATTTTCCCTAAAAATAACTACGTTGTTGGAAAAAATTCGTTTCCACACTCCCACTAATATAAATACTCACTGCCCATTCAATTTATCGGGCTAAAGGAATTTAATACCGAGCTAAAAGATAAAAAGCGGGCCCAAGTTTTGTAACCAAACTAATAATTAGATAGGTTAATTAGTATATTGGCTTAATCACCCCAATCAAAATTTCGTGAGATTAAATCACCACTGGGTTGAGCACTTTACCGAGGCTTACATTTTTCCCCACCAGCTGTCATTATTCCTATTATTATATACTACTCCCTCCGTCCCGGGTATTTTTACCCGTTTATACGGGCACGGAGATTAAGACGTTTTATTTTTTTAATATATAATGTAAGAGAAAGTATGGATAAATTAGTAATTTAAAAAGAAAAGGTGAATAAAGTTATTGGGAATGATGAATAAAGTGTAAAAAAGTAATTAAAGTTGTTGGGATTGTAAAAAGTAGGTAATAAAATATTATTTATTTTTGCCAAAAAAGTAGGAATTTAATGCTCTTGTTCCTTTTTCCTTCCCTACTGTGGCTGTTCTCAGAAAAATTAATGCAGTTGTGAACATTTAAATACAAATATTGTGAATCAAGTAATGATCAAATTCATTTTTTAATATGTGTAGACATAAAAAGTATATTGAATTGTGTGTATTATGTGGGAAATACATATGTTTATGCCTTGATTAAGAAAAACAGTTTTCAATCAAGTTCCAAGATAAAAATAAGGGATAATATTAATTTTGGTCCTTTAGGATATGCTAAATTCATTTTTAGTCCTCAAGTTTGGTAATTTCTCAAAACTTGTCTTTTTTGGTCCGTTTTTTGTCATTTTAGTCAATTTTTGGTAATTTTGGTCCACTTTTGGTCCTTATTTTGCACATCCTAGAGGACCAAAAGGACCAAAAACTGACAAAAAAGATTACTTTTGATAAATTTCCAAACTTGAGGATTAAAAATGGATTTCGCATATTCTAGAGAACCAAAATTGATATTTTCCCTAAAAATAACTACGTTGTTGGAAAAAATTCGTTTCCACACTCCCACTAATATAACTACCCACTGCCCATTCAATTTATCGGGCTAAAGGAATTTAATACCGAGCTAAAAGATAAAAAGCGGGCCCAAGTTTTGTAACCAAACTAATAATTAGATAGGTTAATTAGTATATTGGCTTAATAACCCCAATCAAAATTTCGTGAGAGTAAATCACCACTGGGTTGAGCACTTTACCGAGGCTTACATTTTTCCCCACCAGCTGTCATTATTCCTATTATTATATACTATTATAATTTTTTTTGTTTTATTTAAAAAAATTCTATTTGAGTTAATTTTTTTCCTTAATTGTTAAAAGAGTAGATCTATTATGTTCCTTTAAAAGTATAATATTTTTTTAAAAAAATATACTTTAATTAACTAGTGTGTTGCACTTCACATTCTCGTTGCACTTATGATCTACTTTTAATTTTTTTATTTTTTTTAATATATAAATCTTAAAACCTGTTTTCCACCCAAAGATAAGTCACAAGAGACAAAATATGAATCAATTATTAAACTAACGACAGTAATCCAATTCAATTTTTCAATATGCTAATTTATTAAACTAACGACAGTAATCCAATTCAATTTTTCAATATGCTAATGAAAAAGTGATTGCAAGCATATTCGCTATGGCAACATATTACCATTTGAGATGAAGTCCCAAATATATTAAAGCAGATGAAAATTGGAAATTTAAAGAGAAGGTCAAATAAAACTACTAGGGCAAGCATCTCCACATACAAACAAACATGATTAAACATCAAACTACACTAAAAATCTGCAAATACAAACAGACATTGATTAAACATTACACTACATTTAATGATAACATTTGACATATGCACAGTGACCTGCAAAACAAGAATAAAATTAAGAAAGGAAGTAAGATGATTAAAACAAGAAATCACAGAAGGATGATTAAAACAAGAAATCACATAATAAATTAAGAAAGGAAGTAAGATGATTAAAACAAGTGATCACAGAAGGATGATTAAAACAAGAAATCACAGAAGCAAATTACAGTATCAAGAACAGACACGAAGACACGAAGACAATAAATTATCCCACCAAAAAAACCCCTATCATATCAAGATCTAAAATATCCCACCAAAAAAACCAAGATTTATTATCAAAAGATAAATTAAGGGCTTCACACAAACAGACACGAAGACAATAAATTAAACCCTAAATGTGCGGAACCTGAGCCTAAACTTCTGGCGGAACTTCCGGCGGATCTGGCCTCCCAACTGGTGGAACAATAACAGAGTTGATGTTGATGAAATCATCCAACATATTCCTGTTCCACGCTCGCGTATTGCGACGTTTGTTGCGTGGTATGGTCATGTGGCTGGGGAGATGTAGCGCTAAGTTCATATCATAGACCACTCGTCGAGGAACCGCCACATTTCCTCCAGAGTCGAGGTAGTCGTGGAGGGTTTGTCCTTCCTGTAGAAGTGCGCAAAGCCGCTCAGCGGCTTCGACCGCCTGCCGATGCCTGACGTACAGCACATGATTATCTTCCAAAATTGGTCGCCAGTTTGCACGCTCGGTAGTTAGGTAAACTCGACTCTGTTCTTCAATTGGGAGCGAAAGCAATATATAAGTATCAAGCATTTCCTCGACGTTCTTATTTTTTCCACCTTCCACCTCCATAGCGTTTCACAGTGTGGTGTGTTTTCTTGAGAGGGAAGAACGGATGACTGCGTTGTGCGTTGAGGGAAAAATAGCGCACAAATTGGAAAATGGTCAATTAGACCAATGCTTGTCTCAATAAATCAAAGAAGCCCTTTAACCTATTTTTTACTACATTCAACCCCTTTTCACTTAGCAATAGTTCAAATTCACCCATATACATGTACTTAAATTGCAGAAGATCGTGAAAAAAAGAGCAGTAGGACCCACCTATTAATGGGGTTATTACATTTTAACATGATAAATGTCATTCTTTATAATTTATAAGAAATGAGGGGTGATTCTGATTTATTAAGAAAGAAAAAGGGTGTAAATGTAAAAAATGAAATATTAAGGGCTTACTTGATATAACAGTACAAGGTAACCCTTTTCCCAAGTTTATACATCTCAAATATCAATTTTCATTTTTTTTAGTTGGGGGTGAGAATTTTGTTGCCCACACTATATGAATTAAAGTTTTAAATAATAATTCTGTAAGAAAAAAAAAATTAATATTTTAAAATAAAAATATATTTAATTGCTGTTATGAAAACTATTAATTTTAGTAAAATATTATTACTTGTTCTTTCTCTAGGAGATGTTGTACTGAATGGGCCACAAGTTTAGCCCACTTTTATTAATTATTGGGCCTCTTCAACGAATCAATGTTGGGCCTATGAGTAGCAGCACCGCCTCCCGTAGCATTGCTGACATAAAAGTACAACACGTAAAAACTCCAAAATTGAAGAAAAACGACGGAAATTGAAGAAAAATTATGGACTGAGAAAATACCACTATGTGAAAAATACACAAAATTTATCTCTCCTAACCCCAATTCACACCTTTTTCTCCATTCTCACACCCGAGAATACAAGAAAGAATCAAACACAAAGATCAGATTGAAGTCCAAGGGTCTCCTTATATGGCATCAAGGATCCCCCCTTTGCTCTTCATTCCGACGTGGGACAAAAGCAAAGGAAAATCCCTCTTTTTATCCTTGACAAAACCAACAATCACCATCTTGTCAAAATAAAAGAAGCCGATTGGTATCACGTCACGGGAGACCAAAACATAACTAGAGAGATTTTCATCATCTCGAAATAGTTTATATAACGAGAAAATATAAATAGATCCTTCAATCTCTCAATTGGATTTGAAGATAACATATTAGCCTCCTCCCAGTGAATTATCGCACGATCTCTCTTCATGCGGATGGGCTGGGGGGGATTGTGGCATTCTTCATCTAAGTGCGCTCTTCTGTGCCAATTGCTTGCTTACCAAGCCATCCTGGCAAGCTCGGGCAGGGCTTGAAAGCCCCACTGAATGGAAAGATGAACTAATCCGTGCAAGCTGTAGCTACCGACCTGTAGTTGTAGTTCTTTCAGTTGATGGAAATCCTTTCTTCTTCTATTAGAAATCTATTTCCTGACTCCGTTCAGTCCTTCCTGTGGAAGTCAGTCATTTCCTTCTCTAATCCCATTCGCTCCCCTAGCTTTCGTCTCTCCAGATTTCAGCTAGCTTTCCGTAACGGGCTGCTAACTACGACCCTACTCATTTTCTTCACCGACAATCAATTCTCAACCCCGAGAATCCCTTAGAATCAACTATTTTAAGAATCATTGTCTTCACCGATAATTCATTTTCAACCCCGAAAATCCTACTCTACTATATGAGTAGACCACCCTAAAATCAACAATTCTAAAAATATCCTGCGGCACATATAGAAAAATATCTACTGATATTTATGATGCTACTTCCAGCTCTTGGCTCCCATGGAAGTCGATCAGCCATCGATATACATCTACCACACACGCTTTGGAGGCTACTTTGGCTACTTTAGAGTCCATCAATCCATCAGCTTTTGGAGGCTACTTTGGCACAAGCTCGAGAAAATATCCAAGAGGCTAAGACATCATATGATTCAGAATTCATCCCAAAAGATCCAAATTATAGGAATGCCTACACTTTCCACAGGTGATTCTTGGCTTACTCTTGTTCATTTGGACTCAAGTCCTTGTAATGTTAAAGTTGATTAATGATGTGTAATGTAGGAGCTACTTGGAAATGGAGAAACAATTGAAGATATACGTATACAAGATGGAGAACCTCCACTATTTCAATACAACAAAAGTTTAGGGATTCTTGTGAAAAAATGTGCATGAAGTTAAATGTGTATTAGACAAATGTGGATATAAAGTTAAAATGTGAAGAAAAAATGTGTATAAGGTTAAAATGTGCTAAAATATTGTGTAAGGCAAATGTGAATAAAGCTAAAATGTGAAAATAAAATGTGCTGAAATATTGTGTAAGTTACATGTGCAGAGAAAAAATGTGAAAAAAATAAAGTACAAAAACAAAATGCGTAAAAAAAATGTGCATGATTATCTTTCAGAATTAGTCGCCAATTTGCACACCGGGTAGTTAGGTTGACTAGACTTTGTTCTTTCATGGGAAGCGAAAATAGAATATACCTATCAAGCATTTCCTCGACGTTCTCATTGTTTCCACCTTCCACTTCCATAACGTTTCAGTGTAGTGTGCTCTTAAGGGGGAAGAATGGATGACTGTTTGGACGTTGAGGGAGAAATAACGCAGAAAGAGGAAAATGGTCAATTATACCCTATGCTTGTCTCAATGAATCAAAGAAGCCCTTTAATCTATTTTTGAGTGCATTCAACCCCTTTTCATTTTGCAATAGTTCAAATTTACCAATATTTATGTTGTTAAATTGTAGAAGAACATGAAAAAAAAAAGAGAAATTTCAAATTAAATATTTTTGTTGCACATAATATTTTTTTGCTGCATAAAATTTATATATAATATGAAATAATTATCCATTCTTTTATGGTTTGGATAACCTTTTATGCAAATATGAATTAATTACTCATTTCGGTTGCGTATAACATTTACTCATATAGCATTACATTCACAAAATATTATTTTGCTGCACATAATACTTACGAATTACTCCCTCCATCCCATAGTTAAGTTCACCGACACTGTAGATACGGAGTTTAAGAAAAGTTGCTTTTTGACCAACTTTATTGACTTTTTAGGGGTATTGTAGTATTTTTAGGTAATAAATAAATTATAAAGTATGTTATGTGTGTTAGGTGAGAATGATATTTTTGAAATTAAGATAACTTTTGAGGTTGTTGGTTAATGTGAAGTTTCATCCTGTATGCAATTAGTGCAATTATAGTAATAGCTGCATTGCTAACTACAAAAAAGGATCAGCCCATTAAATCTCTATTTTGACTACAAATTGAATGTGAGTGTCTAATTAAAAGCATTCAAGTTTCAGCATGGATGATATGGCTTGGGAGATTGTTAAGTTTAATGGATTTACAAGTGGGTAGTGATCTTTTTTGGCCTTAAAAATCATGCCATGTTTCTCCAATACACTTTTGTCTTATGGTTCTCTTTATACCTTTTTATATTCTCCTTTTGCTTTAAGATTGAAGAAATTGAGATTCCAGTTGCTCGAAAGATTGAAGAAATTGAGTTCCAGTTGCTCAGTTGATGTTATTATAATTTCTAAGTGAATGGGGGTATTTTTTGTTTATCAAAAAGCGTATTTGCTTTGTAACGCGTGTTTTTTTTTTCCTTTGGTTACTTTATTTTGAAAGAATGTATTTTTTTCAACATATTACTTAAAAACATTATATATGGAATAATTATTGTGTATCACATTTAGAAAATCCGCGTAATAAAAGTGCAATGTTATTACATTATTTCATTTATATATTTATATACAATGTAAATAAATTAATCCGGAAGAAAATTTTTAGTTAATTGTTATAGAATTTGATAGCCAAATTAAAAAAAAATTAAAGCTCATCATTCATCATACTCTCAATGCGCTCTGACTTAATGTTCTCAATGCCCTCTAACTTAATGTTCACATGTCAAAAAAAGGTTTACCAAGAGCTTCTCCCTTTTATGTATTACTCCAAGATCTCAGAAGTCAGAAGCGTTGAATAGTTGATTGGATGTGTTGCCATTATTAAAATGATAAATTGTGTATTTAGCTGATAATGACAATCATATAGGAGTACATATATATATGAACAACCAACTATATATAAGCGATTATTATTTATTTTGTTATGAGTAGTTGTATACATTTAAGTGCAAATCTCTTCTTAAAAAATAAAGGGGCAATGGAAGTTTAAAATTACAATGTGTAAGATAATGCAATGTCAATTCAATCAATTACATGGATGTATTATATTTAACAAAAAGTTAGATACATATTTACATACGCATCACACATTGCATATCTGTCTTTTTAAAAGTTTAGGAATACATAAGGCTTTGCTTTCTCAAATGCAAATGAAACTGTTCATTGAGTCAGTTTGCTCTCAGAATTTAGTATGAAAAAATTTATACCAAGTAACATAAGAAAACTAAAAAATCAAACTATAAAGTATGACGTGTATTTGACGTGCATCGCACGTCTAAAAATTACTAGTCATTCAAAAAGTGGACTGATATCATTTTAAATTGAATAAACAAATTAAAACTGAATAATTAAATTCCAATTAATACATTTGTTCATTAAAACATGTATAAAAATTAATTCAATGTAATACAATTATCAATATGATATATATTTTTTTCTTTTTAAAATATAATACTTTTTTCAACAAAAGCCTATACATTATTGAATTAAATGTAATATATTATAACCATTCCAAAAATTGAATAATCAAATTCCATGAATAATTCTTGAAAAATATCTAAATGAATATCAAAATATGATCAATATAGATCTGAATAATTGCAAAGATCTTTGGATGAGATCTATGAACATAAAAAAATCGCTAATGAAGGGAGAGCGGAAATCTCGCATGATCTCAACTGGCAAACACACCTATGCAGATTTGAAATGGCGATTTCAATCGGCACACACGCGATGATACATTTATGTAGATCTGAAATGGCGATCTCAATCGGCACACAAATGATGATGTCGGGATAGGAGCCACGGCTGACCGACGATGGAGTGAGAGAGGACAACTAAGGATGAAGAGAAGACAAAACTGAAAAACCAACATGGGAAGACATGGGAATAGAGATGGGGAGAGAACAGTGTAGGAAGACATGGGAAGAGAGATGGGGAGAGAACAGTGTGGAAGAGATAGAGAGAGAGGGTAACGTGAAGGTGGAGGAGAATAGCGTGAAAGTGAATTGTGAGAGAGAAATGTATTTTTTTTGTTTTTGTTTTTTATACCAGATCCTTTTTTCAAAATATGGATTTGTTTTTAAAATGCAATTGAGGTACAATAGATCAACTCTAAAATAATTTCTCATTTATATATGAAACGAGTACATATTCCCGCATAATATGCGGATGCATTATATTTTATAAGAAAATTAATTAGATAATTAAATATTAAATGCATATATTGTAATTTAATAATGTGAATATACTCAAAATATTTGAAGATATATTTTTATTAATTGATTTATTTATCTAATTTTAAGGTTTAATTTTTAATTCTAAATATGAAGATAAACATTAGTACGTGATATTAAAATTAAAAAATATATTCCTAACCTATAAAAAAATATAATTAAAAGCCGTGTTTAATTTGAAGATATACATCAATAATAATAATAATAATAATAATAATAATAATAATAATAAGTTGGATATTTTTTTATTGATTGGTTTAATTATCTATTTCTAACCAATAAAAAAAAATTAAAGATGGTATTTAATTTATAGATATACATGAATAATATAATAATATAATAAATAAATAAATAAAAAGTAGAAAGATTATACTATATATGATATTAAAATAAAAAATAAAAAATACCATAACTAATCATGTCGCGATACCTCATACTTTTAAAAAGTTATGATAGCTGTGTAATATCGATACCTCATACTTTTAAAAAGTTATTTATAGCAATTAATATATATAAGATATAAGATATGTAGAAGCTAATGAGTAAATGAAGAAACTAATTACGCATATATTTCCATTATTTTTCATTTTGTCATTTTGATAGGTTATGGGAAAAAAAAAATAGTCTCATTCAATATTTTTGAATGATATGCAAATGAAAGCAAAATCAAGGTATTTATTTATTTATTTTTTATTTTCAAATGAATGCAAAAAAAACTTCTAGCATACAAAGTTTTCATTTAATATCGGTGATTATGTACCAACATTTCGTACTTTTTTTTTATAATACCTTTTAATATGATGGGGTTTAGATAATCTCTCTTGTGAGACCGATTATTTATGAGACAGGTGTGAGACGAGTCGACCTATCATTAAAATATGTTTATTGTAGAGATAAAATATTCTTATTTGTAGTTAAAGTATGACAATAATAAATTATATTAAAATCATACTTTAATGCATAACCCATCTTACTTTAGCGTCCCACAAGAGAATTTGCCTATGATTTAACTCATTTTGTAGCTTTGAATATACATTAAAGTTTGAATTCACTTTTAATCATAAAATAATTTCTCATTTACATATAAAATATGGATATTTCTATTATTTTCTTTATGGAAGAATTCTAATCTTCTTACATACCGTGCTAGAATTGATAAATTTGAATAGTGCATTAAAGTGGGTGACTTAGCTATTGGTTAATTAAATTAAATTAACGTTTATTAATACTAAAACTATGAACCTTATTATTTTGATTCTCGAAAGTTCACGAACATATTCGTTTATAGGTTCGCTAATGGCTCGCAAACGCGTTCGTAAATTTTATAATTATTCTTTAGAATTATATATATTTATTAATATTCAATGAGTTAAATATTTGTTTGGTCCCATAACTTTTTTTCTCTTTAATTTTGGTCCCAAAATAGATATTTGTGTGTATTTAGTCCCATAACTTTTAATTTTCGTTAATTTTGACCCAATTTTCACCGGAATTGCCACCTGTCGCCGAAATCCGGCGAGTGATGCTGACGTGGCGATTCTAATTGTCTCTCAACCAATCAATATGACACGTCGTCACACTTTAATTTTAAAAAAAATTAAAAATTGCCCATTCACCTGTACACCTCGTTTTTTTAACATTTTAAATTTTTTTTATTTACCCAAAATTGAAAATCAAATTTGACTAAACTAAATTAAAAAAATAAAAAAATAAACAGGAAATCAAATCAAATCTTAAACTCAATTTTGCCCAATCAATAATGCTATGTTATTTTCCTGAATTCCACCGAAGAACCCTAATCTATCCATGATCCAATAAAACCTTATTCCATTTACTCAATCAAAATTATATGTGGTGTCGAATTTCAATCAAATATCCAAGTGTGGTGTCGAATTTCATTTGGTGTTCATTCATTTAAATCTTAAGGAATTCTTATGGGAAATGTGGTCGAAGCTCAAACGGTAAGAAAGAGGGCAAAAGAAAGGCAACGCTGCCATGGATTTAAAATTCCCCAATTTAAATGGTAGCCACCATCCTTGTCGGAAACCCCAACCTTTTCGCCGGAAATTGCAAGCCTGCCAACGGAAACGCGAACCCACCACTATCTGCTGCTACCAGAATTACGGCCACTGTCCGGCACCGCCGGATCTGCCGCGCTGCTCACCACCAGCCCGTCGTCGTCGCAGCGCAGTCCACTCCAAGGGAGAAGATGATACTGATGCGGGCCATCCACTCCAAGGGAGAAGATGATAAATATCTCTGTTAGGGTTCTTCAAATTGGGGAAAGAGGTTGGGTTAGAGCTCGTGGGAACAGATTAGTCATTAGATTCTCCTTTGATATTCATTTGTAATTCAAGAATTTTTAAAATAAGTTTATTTTAGGATTTTTTTTTAAAATTCTGAATTCAGATTATTTGTTTTATTCTTTTAATATAATATTCAATTTATTAATTAAAATTTTGATGTGGAGGCTAATTTATTTATTTATTTTTTAACATGTGGACATTGACGTGCCATATTGATTGGTTGAGAGACAATTAGAATCTCCACGTCAGCATCACTCGCCGGATTCCGGCGACAGGTGGCAATTCCGGTGAAAATTGGGTCAAAATTAACGAAAATTAAAAGTTATGGGACTAAATACACACAAATATCTATTTTGGGACCAAAATTAAAGAGAAAAAAAGTTATGGGACCAAACAAATATTTAACTCATATTCAATAATTAAATATTTTATATTAAACCACACAAATATGATAATAACTTAAGTGATTATTTAAATATTTAAATACTTTTTACCGTTTATTATTATATTTTGTTAGTTTGTTTATTTAATATTATGAATAACATTAAATGTTTATAAACGAAACATTTTTTAATATCCAGGCACAAAATTATTTAAATGTTCATGAAAATATATTCATAAACAAGTTACTTTATGTGTTCGTGAACATGTTCGCGAGTCTTAACAAATAGTTTGAATTCGAGCTCGAGTTCGATATTTTTTTTCTTGACGAGTTCGAGCTCGGGCTCGAGTTCGATAATTTCTTAACAAACGATCCTCAAACCTAGTAGTGTTCGACTCGACTCGGTTCGATTACATCCCTAATCAAAAGATAAATTAAGGGCTTCACACAAATCGACACGAAGCTACAATGTATACCCACATTAAATTAAACCCTAAACCTAAATGTGCGAAAAACAAAAAAATAAACAAGAACCTGAGCCTAAACTTCTGGCGGAACTTGCGGCCGAGCCGGCCTCCCAACTGGTGGAACTACAGCAGAGTTTACAAAATTATCCAAAGTATTCCTGTTCCACCTACGGAAATTGCGACGTGTGTTTGCGGCTAGGTTACTGTGTGGGGGGAGTTTTACCGCTATGTTCATATCACCGACCACTCGTCGTGGAACCGCCACATTTCCTGAGTTGAGATAGTCGTGGAGGGTTTGGCCTTGCTGAAGTAGAACGAGAAGCCGCTCGGCGGCTTCGACCGCCTGCCGATGCTCGACGTACCGCACATGGTTATGTTGCAGAATCAGTCGCCAGTTTGCTCGCGATGTTGTCATATATACACGACTCTGTTCCTCAATTGGTAGCGAAAGTAAAATATACCTATCAAGCACTTCCTGGACGTTCTCATTGTTTCCACCTTCCATAGTTTCACTGTTTTCTTGAGAGGGAAGAAGAATGGATGATAGACTGTGTTGGGTGGGCGTTGAGGGAGCAGAAAGAGGACACCGTTAACCTACTTTTTACAACACTCAAGCCCTTTTCATTTTGCAATAGTTCAAATTCACCCTATTCATGTTGTTAAATTGCAGAACATCCTGAAAATAAAGCAGCAGGACCCACTTATTAATGGGGGTTATTACAATTTATAAGAAATGAGGGGTGATTTAAGAAAGAAAAAGTGTGTAGATGTAAAAAATGAAATATCAAGGGCTTACTTGATATAACAGTACAAGGGTAACCCTTTTCCCAAGTTTGTTTATATCAAATATTAATTTTCATTGTTTTTAGCTGGGGGTAAATTTTATTTTCCACTTTCTAGCTCAATTTACTTTTTCTTGTTATACGTTTTTTTTGTTTTTTTCATCGCACCGGAAGATATTGTTCTTGAAACTGATATCTCAAATATTTAATTAATATATGAATTAAAGTTTTAAATAATAATTCTGTAAGAAAAAATTAATATTTTTAAATAAATATATATTTAATTGATGTTATGAAAACTATCATTATTTATAGCGCCACAAACGTTTTGATTTCTTAAAAACAAATAAGAATGGAGCTTAATCAATTGTGAACTGACCCATGTTTGAATACATTAGTTAACAATTAATTTTAGTAAAATATATTACTTGTTCTTTCTGATAGGAGATGTTATACTGAATGGGCCACAAGTTTAGCCCACTTTTTTTAATTATTGGGCCTATGAGAATCATCAACGTATCCAGGCCTGAAATCTTAATGGACTGGGCGATCCACCCCCGACCTTGGAGAATCATCAATGTGTATGAACATATGTTGGTGTCTATATATCTTAGAATGTGCTCTCGAATGAAGGTATATATATATAAATATAAACCTAGAGAAAGGGTTTAGGGGGTGGTTGCTTGTAGAGGTTGTGTTTTGTAGGATTGGATTAGTGAAAGAATCTGCTGGATTAAAGTCAGATGGAAACTTTGTTTGCTTCACCTCCTTTCTCAACTCACCAAATGTGACACGCTCTATTTTGGATTGGAATATCAGATTCATATGCTATTCTTCCTCTTTCATTGCCTAATTTCGAACACCCACGTCTCCTTTTTGATCAAATCCCTATTTTATTTATCACAAACACTCACTCATGTAAACCCGCTTTACATAATTTAGCATGTTAACTCTATGGTCCCTCTTCAAATCCTATGTACCCTATATATTGCTAGGGATTTAAACCCTTCCAATCCTATGTACCCTTTAAATTGTCTCGATCGTCTCAATAACTGGATCGGGCTAAAGAATCGAAATAGAATTTGAAATGGTTTAAACGAGACAAACAAAGGAGAGTTAAGACTACTCAATAAATTATAAACAAGGGGGAGTTAAGACTACTCAATAAATTATAAACAAATCTTTGGTATCATCCTCGATACTGAGATATACCATAAGACCAATAAGTTGATTCGAGGTCTCTCTATCCACTTCTTGGCCTAAAAAAAATAATCTTTCTCCTAAAAAATAGGAGGTAAAACTAATAAAGATTTCTTTTTCTATTCTTCCCTCGCCTCATTCACAAGCAAATTGCGAATAAAACTCCAAAATAGCGTGCCATTGTCAAAAAGTGACGAGATATAATTTCCATTTATTCATGAAAATAGATAAAAAAAAAAGCATGTCGTATTAATGGAGAGGTCTGAGGATATTTCATTCTTATCGAATTGGTATAAAATCTTGTTTGAATTCTTGGAACGGAACAAAAGAAAGTTGGGTCGAATTAATAAATGGATAGAAACCATGTGGCTTCAATTAATTATCAGAAAGAAAAAGGCACAAATTAAATAAGAAAAAGTCCAAGAGAGAGCAACTCTTTTATAAAGTTACCAAATTCTGTTTCTTGTCACTTAGGTAGAGAAGAAGTCATCGATTGTTGTTGATGTTGATGTTGTGGTGAACGAGGATCTACCTGCACCCGATCCAACGCCCATAGCTTGACTCATGGAAAATGAAGGCAAAGTTCCCCTGTCTGTTTCTACTGATCCATCAGTCAGTCCACCAACAATGCCAATATCTGGCTGCCATGTATCAGCAAAAACAAGAACATTTAGGCCATATACAGCCAAACATAATCCAAGTTCTGCGTCACCTTGTTATTTCGGTCAATTCTTATAAGATAGTCAAATTAGTTTGCAGTGGAAAACATGCAAAAAGTAATCTAAAAAGATGGCCAAACTTTCACCTCAAATACTCATTTCATGACTAAATTGATAATTTTAAATAAATTTCACAAAACTTTGTACTTTTTTAGCTATTAGAGGTTCTTTAACCTTCAAATACATCTCTCCTAGATGCAGGATCACATTTATGACATTTAGGGAATGAAATTAAGTTCTGAACCATAAAATACAAGTGCAACCATCTATTTCGTTTACTTTTCTTGTTTGAAAATGTGTATTGCCAACTTGCATGTTAACCATAGTAAGACTATCAATAGCAGAAAAACTAGTTTTACCATGAAAAATAAACTTACGTGCTGTTATATTGATCAGATCTATCAACCCTCGGCTTAAATAATCTGCCCATATTCCAAATTTATGCGTTGGAGACTTGGTTTCAGCCAATGATTCACCAGTTTTCTCTTGACTTCCAAAATTAAGGGGATCACGCTAGGAGTTTAAATTAAGGGGATCACAAGTTTACATCTAAACACATTATACTAACACTTTATTTATTTATTTTTTTAAAAAAATTAGTTATTTTAATTATGATTTTGGAGATATAAATCAGTTAAAACTGACTTTCTCTTTTTAAAGAATAGAATAAAATCAAGTTTATTTACTTCAAATAATTACCGCGGAAGACAAGGGATAATCTGATTTGTACTAATAATGCTGAGATATGTAGATAACATTACCATTCCGCATGGAGCCGTGAGTCAAAGTCAACGGCTTGGGGTTGACTATGACAAATTCAATCTCCCTATCCAATTATAGTGCCACGTTTCTCACGGATTATACCCATAATACATAAATGAGCTTATATAGCACATAAATGTAACATTTTTTACAAATTTATTTTAAGTAACTCATTTTTGTAACACTTTTTACCTCAAGTCTTGACTGTGGAATTTTCTCATAAATGGGTAGTGATGAGGTTCGAACCCTGGACCAGGCTCTGATACCATGTTAAACGACCACCTCATCTAAAAGCTTAAGCTGATAGAGAGGAGAACCGTTTAATACTTAATTAAACAGTGATAAATATGCTAAAGCAGTGAAAGATTACCTTGAGCGTGCGGCAGAGAGAGATCAAATTAGTTGTCCATGTAAGGAGTGTTGTAATCGATTTTGGCATCGTAGAGATCTTGTTTACGATCATTTGATTGCCAACGGCATTAGTTTAGAGATTAAACAATGGCATTTCAATGAGCAAGGTACATCTTCAAAGACAAAGTATTGAAATCCAAACGTGTACAATGACATGGAAAATTTGATTTATGATACTCATAGAGATGTGGTTGAAATTTTGTCTTCTTATCATGAAGAAAATAATGAGTATGTCAATGCAGAGACCAAGAAGTTCTTTGAGTTAGTTGAAGATGGAAAAGAAGAGGTATATTCTGGGTGTAAATCTATTTCAAAACTCTCATTCATCATTAGATTGTTCTTCTTCAAGTGCGTACATGGGCTGAGTAATGCGGAATTCTCCGAACTTCTAGAAATAATCAAGGAATTGATTCCGGAAGCTAAAATACCGAAGTGTCATAATGAAGCTAGAAAGTTGGTTAAGGATCTAGGACTTCATTATGAAAAGATTGATGCATGTCCTAATGATTGTATTCTTTTTTGGAAAGAAAATGAAAGTGCCACATCGTGTAATATATGTGGTAAATCAAAGGTGGAAAGAGGTTGAGAAAGAACAAGAAGATGAGAAACCTGCTTATCGAATTCCAGCAAAAGTAGTTTGGCACTTTCCTCTAAAGCCTAGGCTTCAAAGGTTATATACGTGTTCTGAAACGGCTGAGTACATGAGGTGGCATGATGAGAAAAGGCCAGGCATCCTGCTGATGGAACAGCTTGGATTGATTTCAGTAGCATGTATACAGATTTTGCTAAAGAATGTCGTAATGTGCGGTGTTAGGCCTTGCAAGTGATGGATTCAATCCATTTCGAAACATGAACACATCTCAGAGTACTTGGCCTGTTGTTTTGATTAACTATAACCTGCCACCATAGTTGTTTATAAAGCCAGAATACCTCATATTAAGTTTGCTTATCCCTGGACCTTTCTCACCAGGTAACAACATTGATGTTTACCTGCAACCTTTGATAGAAGAGCTAAAAGATCTTTGGAATTATGGTTTGGAAACTTATGATGGTTAAGTCTCAAACATTCCGAATGCGTGCTATTATACAATCAACAACGAGTGACTTCCCTGGCTTTGCCATGTTGTCTGGTTGGAAAACCAAAGGGAAGTATGGTTGTCCATTTCGTCACTATGAAACAAAACTTCCACAGGGATGTGCATCGAATATAGCATGTTGTGTTCAGGTGCAGGAAAGAAAATATTAGGTTACAAAGTCATGATGCACATATGATAATGCAATATTTACTTCCTGTTGCTGTTAGAAAAACACTACCTAGGCATGTGGCTTTTGCTTTGATTAGATTACGTGCCTTCTTTAGAGATATATGTCAAAAGGTTATCAAGCCACAAGATCTGGATTGTTTGCAAGGTGAAATTGCTGAGATTCTATGCATATTGGAAAAAATATTTCCTCCTTTATTTTTTGACATCATGGTTCATTTGCCTGTCCATTTAGTTAATGAAGTTAGGCTAAGTGGACCGGTGACTGCGTGGTGGATGTACCCAATAGAGAGGTACCTTGGAAAACTAAAATCATATGTCCGTAATCGCAGTCGTCCGGAGGGTTCTATAGCAGAAGGATACTTGGCAGAAGAATGTCTAAATTTCTGCTCAAGATATTTGCAAGAAGGTGTAAAGAAACGATCAAAGAACTTGAGAAAGCATGAGAAAGATGTGTGTGATGGCAAGTCAAATATTTTTCCTAGGATGGGTTATCCTCTTGGAAAAAAAGGAATGGAAAAAGGGGATTTCGTTCTCTTTAAATTTATACTCAAAGGATCTAGCACATCGATATGTGTTATTCAGCTGTAAATACAAAGAAGTCGAGAAATGCATCAAGCAAGCAGTTTTTAGTATTTGTATAAGTTACTCTAAATGTATTTAATAGTCATTAAGTATCAATTTGATTCTATAAATGCAGGGAGCATGAAGATATGATGACAAATAAGCCCAAAGGTAAGCAAAGAAAAAGGTGGAGGCAAGCTCAGAAACATAACCAAGAATTTATGGTTTGGTTTAGAGAAAAAGTGGAGTCAGACCAAGTTCCAAATCATATTAAGTGGTTTTCCTTAGGTCCCTATAATATTGCTAGGAGATATAGAGGTTACTTTATCAATGGCTACAGGTTTTATACTAGAGAACGTGATACAAGATGCAAAACACAAAATAGTGGAGTTACTGACTTCATGTTTTTCTAGTACTAAGGACCAAAATCCCATATTAGATAATCTCATTTATTATGGGAGGATAACAGAGATCATTGAGCTAGATTATTGGGGTTCTTTCAAGTGCGTCGTATTTAGATGCGATTAGTTTTATGTGGAGAAAGATACATATGGTCTCACTAGTTTTAATTTCAATAAATTGTGTTATGTTGATGATCCTTTCGTCTTGGTATCGCAAGTGCATCAAGTCTTTTATGTAAGTGATCCTATTGAGCATGACTGGCATTATGTTATGAACAAGATGCCAAATGACTTCCTTGACTTTGAAGAACAAACAAATGACACATATTGGGCTGCACCTAGTAATTTTGTTGATGAGGCTGCACCTAGTAACTTTGTTGATGATAGAGTAGTGGATATAGATGATGAAAATGCCGAATGGTGCTGTAGAGAAGATGTTCCTCACATTGTGGTCAAGTTGCATCACAATAAAAAAACCAAATGACAAACAAGGAAATATATCTGTCTTGGATGACACAAAGTTAGAACGGATGGACTTTTGAGTTAGCGTGTTGTGCCTCTTAGGTAATGATATTAGAGTTATTTCTTGATAAATGTCAAAAAGAAATTTGATTTTCCAATAAACATGTCGTAATATATACATAATTTGTGATATATTAATGAAGTCACTCTTGTTATTACAATATGAAGATATGAAATTAAATGTTTTCTGTTTTCCATTTAATTATATTTTCCATATGATATACTGCAGGTTTGTTAAGATGAAAATACAGAGTTAAGGGTCCAGTGGTATCAGCTTAGTAGTCTCTTTGTCGGCATTCAAACAACCCAAAATGGATTTTTATGAATTACAATATTTTGTACATATCTAAAAAAAAATCTATTGACATAAAAAAAATAAGGAAAGGAAAAACAAGTCTGAGGAGAATTGATTCTTGGTTCTTATATGAGGTTTGCCAATTTTGTTTTAAACAAGAAGGTCCCCTGCTCAGGGTGTTTTTGTTGGTGGGGTGTTTTTCTTGGTTTGCTAATTTATTTGTTTATTATTTTATTTGAATAAGAAGTAGAAAGTACAATATGTGAATAAAAAAAAAGTAACAATATTTCGAAAATTCAAAAGCTAGAAAGAGATGGCGCAAAATAAGCCACCTTTCCTATTATAAATGTAGGAAAAAAGTGTGTAACTAATGATGAAGGAATATACAAACCAACAGACTTGTAAGACATGAAGTCTACATTGATGGAACTATTGGCATGTTCATCTTATATGTTTCTTCCAGGTTAGATTATTAGGTGGTGTGTCTGTTAGACTGTAGAATCTTGTGTTTTTATGCTGGAGCAATATGCAGTTTATTGTATGAGCTCAAGAATTTTCATAGGAGATGCTAAAGGCATTGACAATCATATCAAGTTTGCAGGTGTTGGTTTCATGCAGCTTCTTTATATTGTGATTAGTTTCTACTTTATTGTATTACACATTTCCTTTCACTTCACATAGCATTCCAAAGAATGCTCATTCCAAGTGTATCTCTTTCTAAAAATTACAGGTTGTACTTTGTTGATAAGTTTTGGTGTGCCTTCATTTATAGTTTGTGAATATATTCAGCTGTGCTCACTCACCTATTTTAACTCAGGTTGAAAAAGAATGTGTTTATTGAAATTTCTCATGAAGGAGGAGTGGTTGTGGGGTTATTATTATTTGTTATTGTATTTCTCTCATATGTACCCACTTAGTTTTCTTTCATCGCGCAGTTAAAGTTTAAGTGTAATTTAATTGAAGTCCAAACTGACAAGGATACAGAAGGTAATTTTAAGTGTTTATGAATTGACTTCCATAGGGATATATATATGAATGCCAATTTCTGTGCTGCTATTCTTAGTTTATGTATGCATTTACAGTAAATAACAATGAATCAAGGGTGATAGTAGATGATGGAGATCATTCCTTGGAGGTTGCAGAGCATGAAAAAGAAATACTTGATGACCTCAAAGAAAAGGAAAAAGATGCAGCTTTTAGTTTATTTCCTACTTTTGGTATCTGAGACCTCAAGCATAGGTTGGTCAATATGATAATATAATGCCATTTTCAATCATAGACGTTGGCTACATTGTCTTTGTTGTAGTAATTTTATCAATTGTGAAATCACTTAACCACATTGTGCTAATTGTATGATGTTTTTATTGAACCTTTGTATGAATTGTTTTCTGGGAAAGTACAATGCAAATACATGAAAAGAACAAAAGTGCAAGAAAATGTCAAAAACTATCCTCTTATTGAAACTAAGGCATTGTCTATCAAGGTACAAATAACCAAAATTTGCTGTGAGCATAGAATCTAACTAGCAAACTGCATAATAGACTAACAATATAAACAACAATAAAAATACAAAAAATAAACTATTTGCATTTGCTGCTGTCAAGCAGAGTTTCTTCATTGCCAGATTATCAAGTAACTATTCTTCAAGGTGGCAAGCAGTGATGAACACCGGACAGGTGCCCCAGCAAAATTCCCAGCCACTTGAACCAGAAAGACATCAAATGGATTCATGGCTTTACATACAGCTTAAAACCAGCAACTAACAGCACAACTCAGCAACAGACGATACCAAGAAGGGTCTATCCAAACAACTAGACGCACCAGGCCATTGGGCTCACAAAAGCTTCCAAAATAATGACTAGTAAAACAAACAGAAAGTCCAAAAATCCAAATGAGCACAACCGGCTTCTAAATACCTATTAACACATCTACCTCCCTACATATTAACCAGACTTACAATAAACCAACAGTGCCTAGTAGATCAGAGAGTATAATAACCAATACACCAAACTATATAACAAACAGAATAGTCAAATGCTCCCACAATTACACTCATGTTATTTTTCCATATGCATTGTGAGAGGTAAAAGGGCATTTAAACAAGATTTAGGTTGTAGTGTGATAAAGAGAGGGAAAATGGAAGCGCATAATCTACTTCGGTCTGGCAGTTTACAAGAGGCGTTAACGAGCAGAGGAAATCAATGAACTCAATATCATCCTTAAAATTATTTATTATGGGAAAAGGGTCATTTGAGCCCTTAATCTTGTTCAATGGGATCAACTAAGCCCTCAAACTATATTTTTATTCATGCAACCCACTTATCTTTATTGATTAGATCAAATAAACCCCTTATTTTTCAAAATAAAACATAAAAGCACCTTTATATTATATACTACAATAAATAATGGATGAACCTTCAATTATAACCGGATATTCACATTGCTGTTCGAGTTTTTTTATTTTTTTATAAAATTTTTATTATTAATTATATTTAACTTTATATATATTTATATATATATATATATTATCATAATCTATGACCTATTCTATTTTGTCATTTCTTTTCCTTACAATTTAGTATTTGTCTTTCATAAAATATAATCTAATTTCACTCTTGTAAATTATGTAATATTATACTTTTAATTTATTCTAAAGATATAATTAATTCTATTGAATAAGATAAATATTAAATGCTAGGATTAAAAAAAAACACAAACCACAACATTCATAAATAAGAAATAAAATATATCATGAACGGTGGTAAAAATTTATATATATATAATTAAAGTTATAATTAATAAAAAATTATTGGCTACTGTTAGAGCTTTTTATTTTTTTTTAAATCATTATTAATTATAAATTTAATTATATATATATATATATAATAATATTTTACCAGCATTACTTATTTATTTTTCTATTTATTTGTGGTTTATTTTGTCCTTACAATTTAACATTTATTTTTAAGGTTAATTTTAAAATACAATTTAATTTCACTTTTATGATTTATATAATGGAGTATATTATACTCTTATATTTCATTAAGAATATAATTAATCTCATTGAATAAGATAAATAATTGAATTAATTATAACTATAAATGAATTAGAAGGGTATTTTATTATATAAATCACAAAATAAAATTAAATTATAGTTTTAAAACTAACTTTAGAAATATTAAATTGTAGGAAAAAATATTACAGGCCACAAGGTTCTATAAATAAAAAAAATAAAATAGGTGATGGGATAATAAATAAATATATAATTAATAAAAAATTAAAAAAAAGATTAAAAAAACTCGAACAGCCAATAATAACAATAATAACCAGTATAGCCGGTCACAATTGAAGTTTCATGAATTATTTATGTATTATTTAATATAGAGGTGCTTCTATGTTTTATTTTAAAAAAATAAAGGGTTTATTTGATCTTATCAACAAAGATAAGTGGTTTGTAGGAACAAAAAGAAAGTTTGAGGGCTTAATTGACCCTATTGAATAAGATAAGGGGCTCAAATGACCCTTTTCCCTAAAATTATTGCCGAATAAAAATTAATCGAGTCGATTTACTGGAAGTTGGGAAGAGGACGAAGCGACATCGTTTTGAAAGAGATGGATGACAAAATAAAAAAAAAAAAAAAAAAAAAACGAGAATTAACACTATTCTTTGGCGACCACTTTGCTCACGAAGACGGAAGAACGATTGTTGATGACATTTTACCATAACGACAGAAGATGGAGAGATCTCACTTTTTTACTTGTTTTCCGCTTAATTTTTCAACACATGCGGTGTAATTTCAATTGTCAACTGACTCAAATAATCAAATTTGATACATACAGTTGAATTAGCCATAAACTTACACTCTCCAGAAAACTTTTCACGTTTACTGTTCCACGTTGTTTAAGAAAAGTTGTACTTTTTGACCAACTTTATTGACTTTGGAGGGTATTGTAGTATTTTTAGGTAATATAAAAAGTATAAAGTAATGATATGTGTGTGAAAAATGAGTGATAAATTTGAAATTAAAGTAACTTTTGAAGTTGTTGGATAAAGCGATGTTTCATTTTTTGGGGTGTGAAAGATTTTGTGGGACAAACAAATGGGGAAAGTGTGAAAAGTATTATGGCACGGATGGAGTATTTTAATTCTTTATCTAATTTCTTTTTCTCTTTTTAAAATATTGTTGATATGATTGGTGACTGGTGAGTGATAATTTTGTGAGATGGATAAAAAGTAATAAAATTTTAATGAAAAAATAATACTCCCTTGATTGATTAAATATGATGATGGTGCAATTAACTATTTTATGAATAATTTATAATGTAAATAAAAATAATAATATTTTTAATAAAAAGTGATAATAAATTACAAAAGCGTAAAATGATTTTATAAAAGACCACCTCAAAATTTAATTAAGGTACTCACTTGTGACTTGTGAGGCGTGTCGATTCATTATTAAAGTACGATTATTATACGGAGTATAAAATATTACTACATCCGTTTCATAATTACTTTTTGAAATTAAATTAAAAAAGAAGACTTATTTAGAGTTGTTTTTTAGGAGTATATATTTTTTGATTAATTACTATCCAATACATAATAATAAGTATCCCTATTTATTTTATAATAAATAAAATATAATATATGTTATGTGCGTTAATGAAAGTAAAATACTTAAAGATGTTAGCTATATAATTTGAATATATTTTTATATTTAAAAATATTAAAAATTTTATGGAACAAAAGGAAATTATGAATAGTTTTAGAAAAAATATACCTATGTAGGAAACAATGTAAAATATTAAATGAAGAGTTTAAAATATAAAGTATCTCATATCTTTTTATTGTATTTGCAAATAATTAGGATATTCATTTTTGTTTTAAATTTTTTACTTTGTGTTTTGATTTAATTTCAAAAAATATTTTTTTTATCAATTTCGTCTCATAACTATATAAAAGCACCGATTCAATCTCATCTCTCATAGAATTAGGAAAATTAAAAATAAACGTAAAAGTAACCATTTTGATGAAAATTTAAAAACAACGAGACTATCACGAAAGAAATTAAGTTTTTTGGG
Organism: Pogostemon cablin; assembly: GCA_023678885.1. Lineage (NCBI taxonomy): Eukaryota > Viridiplantae > Streptophyta > Magnoliopsida > Lamiales > Lamiaceae > Pogostemon > Pogostemon cablin. The sequence continues at coordinate 4,333,438 of CM042987.1, forward strand.
ATAAAATAAATTTATATGCGACAGTTTTTATTTTAAACTCTTAAATAAAGTATATAATCCCTTCATTCTGTTTTATTTTTTATGTTTGCTTTTTGCGGAGAATAAGAAATATAGTATTTTAAAATGTAGTTGTTGAAAAAAATATTCTCTTCTTATTTTTATATTGTAAAGTGAGTAGTAATATTAGTGTTGTGTGTGTGTCTCACAAAAATATATTAATTTTTTTATAAATTAGTGTTAACCAAATGAATTATTTCTATTTTATACAAAACTTAATTTTTATAATTATAAAAATACTATGTTGGTATTTATTTGTTTATTGTAAAATATTATGTCAGTATCTATTTATAGTTACATAGTTTTATTTTCTAAATAATTCACATCTTAATAGACTAATAGTTCATGTTAATTTCTCTTTATAATTAACACCGTTTAAGTGTTAAATTTTAAGGTTAAACTATGGTGCTCCTAATTAATATAATTCATTAAATTAAGAAATCACTTAATAACCATCATTAGATCAAAATAAAATTATTAAAAATTTAAAAATAAAATATAATCATTCCCTAAAAAATAGCCTAAAAATTTTAGATGCACCGGTATACTCGGTGCACCACAGAATAACCCTAAATTTTATGGTATCATTATAATTATATATTGTGTCTTATAAGATATCTTACCTATATTTTATATCATGATTTATAATATTATTTTATTTTTATAATTCAGAAAATATACTTAATCAGTATCAACTTGAACTCCATACTTTTCGTTATAATTTTTCTCATATTTAATTTCACATTTCATTATAAGAAAATTATACTTAATTATTATCCCCACAACACACCGTTATTTTTAAGGGAGAACTTTTTCTTATACAAATTTTAATGTCGAAAATTAATGCCGACACTTTTATAAAAAGGTTATCAAATATATCCAAATGAATCTTTCTTGACTCTAATGCCCTTAATTTAATTTTCCCATCCCACCTGCAGATATACCCACCCCCACCCCACCTGCAAATATACCCATCCCACACACGTAAGCCTCTTCTCTCCTCTGGAATTCCACTTTCTTTTCCTTTCTTCCTCAACTGTTCCCAATTCTTCTTCCATTCTTTTAATTTCAAATTCAAAAATCTAAACTTAAAAACTGATTCCACAAATACGGCAATTACGAACTGATTCCACCATTTACGAACTGAAGGTCGCATACATCGTTGAGGACAACGTGGTTCTCTCCGTCGTAACAGAGCGTGAAATTGTTGAAGACAACAATTGTGTTCGTCTTTGAGAGCGAGTGAGCTTCTTTCATCTCTATTGCACTTGCATTTCGATTTTACTCTCACACATTTCAGGTTCCCAAAAAGGTATTTTTCGAAGTCACTGTTAAGGTACGTGCTTTGGTTGTTTTGGATTTTACATGCTCTCATTTGACAGAGTAATTTGTGGCGCGATTTAAGCAAATAAATGATTCAATGACCACCAGGGTTCTTAATCAATTTAAAATTATGTGGTGAGAATTATATGCTGACATTTTTGTTGAACCTGTTGAAAATTCCACATTGACACTTGCTTAATCTGCGATTTTTTAGAGATAAAAAAATGTTTGAATAGTAAAATTTAGGCATAGTGGCTGACAACATTCCATGGTAGAGGAAGCATGTTAGTTTGTAAGAACTTTCCAATCATCTTTATACTAATTTCGATAATTTCTTTTGAGGTCTAGCAGTGTAGAGAATTAGATTTTAAAATAACAGTGTTGCTATATCATTCATTTCACTGTGTTGTATCCGGATCTTATAGATCACTGTTTTATAATGTATATCATGTATCTTTTTCATAATTGAGATGTTTTTTTCTATTTGGTTAAGTACTTAAGTTACTGGTATTTGGTAAGTGAAACCTACTAGATGAAAATTGATATTTTTAGTAAAGTTATAGTTGAAATAAGAAGGCATTAAGAAGTTTATGTTCTCCTTCATTGGTTTTGAATTTCTCATTTCTGTTTTTGCATAAGCATTTTGTTCATTTTCAACTATTTCCTCAGGTATACGAGCATATAACTTATGAGAATGCATTGTGTTGCTGGGTTCTCTAAGATGCAATTACGCATAGTAATCACATCATCCTTGTTAAAAACTTTTAATGTAACTGGTAATATCAACAGTCAACAGAAAGTTTACTTTCTCTGTTCTCTTGCGTTTTATGAGATTAAATAGATCATGCTTTTGTTCACAATGACTAATAAAATAAACCAACATATTATGTACTTCCATAGAATGGAGAATTGGATGGGCAATTTCTCCCACTTGCATTGCCTCTGCAATTCAAAACATTTCAATTAGAATGACGGATTCTGCTCCTACACCCTTTTAAGAGGCCGCTTTGATCGCCTTAAGAAGTCCCCCTGCATACTTTTATGAGCTAAGAAGATTGAGATTTTCATTTTAGAGTTTTTTTAAACTTAATCGCATGAATATTATCTATATCAAATCCATCTCTTAGTTTGTTTACGAGTGTCTTTCTTTTGCAGAATTATGAATCAAAAAGAGATTGCATTTTCTACTTGCTTGCTAAGGTTGGGTTCAAGATGCCTTTCGAACCTCAAGGTTCTTTTTTGTGTTTGCAGAACTTCCCGAAAGCTGCCCTTAATACTACTTCCTCCCCTTCACACTCAAGATCAAACTAAAAAAAACTTGAGGAATAATTTTAGGCATCTTAGTATTTTAAAGTACATGAAAGCATTTTGTTTTCTATATATGATTAAAGTTTAAAATGAATAGCAGGTTAGATTTTTTGAGAAGTTGATTAAGCAAGCTGAGGTAGTAGCAGTTCCAGGTTCAGGATATTTCCATACAAATTTATGTGCAGATAAAGAGCAGAACTTCAAGGAATGAAATGAATGTGCAAACAGATAGGTTCATTCATGTAAGCAGTCAATGAATTCTTTCCATTTTTATTCGATTCAGATCACATTTTAGTAAAGTGCTTCGATGGCGGATGTTTATATAACCTTTGATATTAAACAGGAGAATACATTCTTGAGGACACATGTGCACAGAGAAGATCTGGAGTTTGAAAGGATGCATGTGCTCTTCGGAGAACAATTCATCGAAAAAAGAGGATGACTGGAAGCTATTTGAGGCCGTGTCCTGAGGGGGAGTTTAGAGTGTTTCGATTGTTCAGTAGGGAAACTATGTATCATCTGGTTAAATAGTAATTTTTTCTTGATGTTGAAATATATGTTTATACTTTATAAGTTCTTCTATAATAATATAGGTGTGCTGTTATTGGTCAATTAAAGGCCTTTTTCTTTTAATGAACATCGCACTTTATGCTTCTAGAATTCATGTATTGGTGAATGTAAGATGAAGTAAACATAGGAGATGTTACCTACATGGTCACCTATATGATCAACAACATGATGAACTATATGCTAACCTATATGATTACCTACATGTTCACCTATGTTACGGTAATCACATCCACCTACAAGGTTACCATTATGAATACCTACATAAATGTAAATCTCAGATTCGACACAGACAGACCATTTTCCATTTACCAGCATGGGTTAATCACCTTAGCTTTACTGGTGTTTAAGTACAACACAGTGTCATATCTGAATTTTTTTTAAGTACATACAGAATTTCATTAATACAATAATTTTTATAATTAGACATCAAATTCCATTTTCATTCATCGTGTGGGCCACCATAATAGCCATTTTTAAGAAGAATTCACTTAAACTTACACCTGAACAAGGTAAGATGAGAAGAAGTTTACATTCAACAAGCACATGGGATATAAATAACTTAAGGACAAATCCTCAAGTTATAATACACATATAACACGAGCCACATAGATTGCAATGATTTCTAAATAATCTTTGTTACTTCAAGCAAGTATAAAGCATAGAGATGGGGTCAATCTTCACAAATGGAGTAAACTTAATCTACTGTATTACTTTTCTTCATATAAAACATTATGATTGTATTGTTTCATTTCCATACTTAATCATAAAAGCGAACAGAATGCAAAATAGATCTGGAAAATTATCCCATTGGGTAGCCCCTCAAATAGTAGTTGCGAATTTTTCTCTAATAAAATTCAATCCACCTCAAAGATCATCATGATCCTTCTATGACACGCACATAACAAATTATCCAGGATTAAAATCCATCACAGAATGTATGGGAGAAGAGAGAGAACTGCTATACATTTTGAGGTATAACTAATGCAATAGACAAGAATCATATGAGCAATTTAGTTCTTGCAATCCACGTAATTTAGTCCCGGAACTAAGAACAACCCATTCTTTGAAAATTCAAGAACAAAATTATACAAATCGCAAATGCATAACCCTTGGCTGGGTGATGAAAACCCAACTCCACCCAAATCCTCGTGCTGAGGTACAACGTGATTAGAAGTAGAAGTCGCCCCATTGTGATTCAGTGCCCGCAATACGAACACTTATTTCCTCTCAACTAGCAGCCATATGTTATTGTTGGATATTGGATCGTTTAGTTCAACGTGATCCGATTAGGATTTCAGGCAAACAGTTACATCTGAAGCAAAATTAATGTTTATCTGACTTCTGGAAGGATGAACAGCAGTGAGCCACCTCTCGATCTTCTGCTGTACGTCCCAAGTCAAATCCTGCTGTTGTGTGGGCAACAATCTGCAGGATTCTCTCAATCTGCTTCTCTCTATCACTCACGATTGAAAATAGCGTTCACCTTAGGGCAACAGAAGCTGAGATGACTTATTTATTTGGGCTACAGCAGGGACCAGGAAGAGAAATTGGATTGGGCCTCAATTAGATTTAATTAACCAAGCTTAGCCCAAAGCTTTTAATTAAATCCAATAATAATAATATAGTCCACTAAAATATTATTACTGCACTACCCGTCCAATCCCAAAATTATGTTATGGGTTCCTTCTTATTATGAGCCCGATAGTCTCCCCATGTTTAAGATATATAATGTCCATTAATTAATTAAGTTACTGACAACTCAAATTAATTAATATCTCATCCAAGAGTAGTACCACTCAACCTTATTATCATGCCGGAATTAATCCATTTGCAAGATTTACATGATAAACCTTATGAGCTCCTCAAGGGGACATCATGAACCTATGTCGGACATTGATTCCTTCTACAATCAACAGCACATCATAGAGACAACACTACTTCTCAACTCACCGAGTTTATTGATTTAATACTTATAAATCTCACCCATTGATGAATCAAAGAAATACATACTGCCCTACATGTCGAGGTTATTGTATAGGGATTAAGAGCACGAACTTCCATAATAACAGAGATCAAGTTCTTCTATAAGTCAGTATAAGTCGAACGATCTCAAGCGGTCCTACTCAATACACGCAAGTGCACTAATGTGATTCTATAGCCAAGACAAGCTAATACCAAACCATACTACAACCATACCGATAGAGAGTCCCCATCTATCCCGGTTGTGAGTATCTGTTTATACTTTATAAGGAAACCGATAATATGATCTTCCGCGTGTTGTCGCACAACATATTATCTATTGTATAAAGTAAGTGGACTATTGCATCGTGCATATAAATATGGGCAATTTTATACACAACACCCATCATCTTTCAAAGAACCAGCGTTCAGAGCAAGAGGCTACTAAAAAGGGGAAAGAGTTATGTTTTTAGCCAATTAGGAAGTAAATTTGTCCATTAATAACCCATCAATCAACATAGGTTGGTTGTATGTGGTCTAATACCTTGATTATCAGGCAAAAAGTTTTATTTCGAATCTTCGGACAAGCAATGTACTATCAACATTCGATATTTATCCAATAAATTTGACATGAAAATAGTTAGGGAGAGCTTGATATTCAAAATCACATGTCCTGTTACAACTACTCATACCATCCTAGAAATTAGGAATGGGAACCAAGTTACAATTATTAAGATAAGATAAAGGTTATTCCACCGCTTTAACCTTGCGTTTTCTTCGGATTTCTTCTTCAAAGTCATTTCAATTTGCTGCATCTTTTTATTTTCTTCTTCCAGCATCTTCACCTTCATCACAATATGCAACAATTCATCTTCTTTTGCCCTTATTTTGTGTAATACGCATGGTATGATCTCTGTAGATCTTTGACACATGGGTGGATTTATCCATGGAAAAAAATTACATTTATTATCAATGTGGGACTGCTTCGAATTCATTCAAGCAAAAAAAAAATAAAAACATTCACTGAAACAAAGATTGCATTGAATTGTCTTGGGTTTCGTGGGTTAATGATACCTATGGCCACCATACACCGTATGGGAGATGCTTTTTCATGTTGTTTTCAAACATACTCGGGGTTATAAGGAAGCTACTAAAACATACACTGGGCTACTTGGGGTTACCAAACATGTTGTTACCAAACATACCTACGGCCCCCATACACCGTATATGAAACATATCATCACATTGATTTCTAGCTCATACTACCTATTACGAGTCTAATACTCGATATAGGTAGTCTCATGCATATCTTTAACAGATTCTCGATATAAGTGCATTATTTCACTACATTTTTCACATAATACAGCCATAACCGTCGGAGTTATGAGCCCTCCTTAACACCCAAGTACTTTTCATAAATTATACCAACACCAACTTATGTTTTTGGGCATTGTCATAGAAAAAAGTTGGGAGATTGATCATTGCCATCGCCACCCCAATTCAGCCTAAACACTCGCATCATGTTTTCACTACATTTCAAATATAAGTCCAATCTCTATTAAGCCATATTTATGACCTGCAAATATTTACAGAATTCCTTAAAACAATACTCCTCACCTACAACATCATACATTGCCAACTACGAAATTTGTAAAATTCAAATAGAAACGAAATTAAAAGTTATCACTTTCTAGGATCCACGTATTAAATGTATATTTCTCTCACAACATATGTTGAGCCCTAGCACGTGACGGCCTAGTTCTTCATTTGCCGCCACCAACGAAATTTTTCAAATTTCATCTCCACGACCCCTGTACACCAATCAACCTAGGGTAAATGAGGATTTTCCATTAAATAACATAAATACGTGTGTGGGTTCAACATTTGTATCACACAATAATTACCTCTTGGGTTTCACCAAACATCTACATCTCTGTCGTGTGACCTAGCTGGACATATTGACCCAATCTCTTCAATTTTTTTTCCCAATCTTTGATTTCGCTATTATAAAACAATAATATCAGGTGGCAGGTGTTTCACCGGTATAACGTGGCACCGACAGGTGGTTCGCCAGACAAAAATTCAACTGGGTTTGTTGATGGATTCAGAGTGAGAGGGATTTCAAAACAGATGGGTGTTGGGGTAGAGTGTTGGGGGTAGGGTGTGGGGGGTTAAATTTTGCAGGTATGGAATTGCTAAATTTATTGAGTTGAATGAGACGACATTGGAGAGATAATGGGTAGGGTGGATTCTTGATTCATTTCAGCGACTCGAAGGTGTGGAAGGACTAAAATCGTGGAGTTGAAGGAGACGACATTAGAGAGAGAGAATGTGTAGGTGGAATTCTTTATTCATTTCAGCAAAGTGGTGGGTAGGGTGGGTACCACCCAGGTGGTAATTTTGGTAAAATGAAAGGAGGGTTAATATTGTCAAGAAAATGTCTAATGGTTATTATTGATAATTAAGTTACATGATCGTCGGTATTAATTTTTCTCTCTTTATTTTGGGTATTTTTAGATTTTGGCACTATTTTTAAATTATCATCCTTTTTATACTCATAAAATACTTTAGAATTTATTTTACCATTAAAAAACACCACATTGATTAACTAAAAGTAAAAAAAATATATGATATAATTATTTATATAATTACTAATTAAATGAAAATGTATTGCACATTATTTATAATATTTATAAATATTTAAAAAAAAAAAAAACAAAAAACAAAATGGACTCGCCCTGCGCGCATGGGATTGTCCGCACTCACTACAAAAGAATTTACATCCTACTCGTGAATGCCTAAAAATTAATATTAATAATTTTTAGTAAATTATTAATATTATTACCTGCGAATAAAATAATTAAATAAATCACATTTAATCGAGTAATTTTCTTAATACTAATATGTAATAGTAATTGAACCGTGCGTTGCATGGGATGTGTTATTTTTAGGGCAACAACCTCACTTAATTTTATGATGTATGAACCGAATAATATTTATTTGAATTTTATCTAACCTAATGTTGTAATATTATAGTATAATATTGTTATGGGAAAAACACTTATAAAACCTTGCGAGCCTGTTAAGTTGATCAATTCGTATAAGTTTACTAATATCTTTTGCAATGAGGTTAAAATGCAGAATTTTAGTAATTTAAAATGCAACAATAAAATTTTATTTTTTAAAATTATAAGATCAGATTCTATATTACTAATTTATAAACATCAATCAATTAATGAAATGTTTTACTGTTAATTAACTCAACTAAACTTTCATTGCAAATAATTTAAAAGACTCATTTAAAGTTTCGTGTAAACAATCATTTAATTATTTTAACAGGAGCTGAGATTTGTTTGGAAATTTTAATATATTCAAATAATATATTTAATATTATTCAATTTTTAATAAATATTATCTTATTTCCTGATTTGAAAATCATAATTATAATTATTTAATTATTTTAATGGGTGACTGAGATTTGATTGAAAATTTTCAATATATAATCAAATAATATATTTAATATTATTTAAATTTTAGTAAATAATATTTTATTTCCTAATTTAAAAAAGTCATTACTATAATTATTAAATCGTTTTAATGGGTGGCTAAGATTTGTTTGAGAAATAGATGGTCATGATTTGTACTAAATTATTTTCTGATTTGAAAAGGGCTACTTACTAATAGGTACAAAATTATCTACATAATTAATGTCTAATACGTTGAGTTACTGTGAGATACAAAATCAAATGCTCTATTTCCCAAATTATCCATGTTAACGCTAGTGTTCATAATCTATATAAAAGGAAATTTCAAAAATCGCTCCTAAAATGTTATAATCTATATCTCACTTACTCTGTTTTGAATGCACGACACTCTCTCAAATGTTATACACCAATGTTAAATACATGATTGAATACTCTCTTCGGCGGATAAAGGTGGGGATCGAACTCCTGCGACGCACATATTGGTGGTGGGTAAATTCTCGGGACTCTACTCTTGAAATTTGTTGTGCATCCATCTCTCTTGTCTTGCTGTAAAAATTAGGGATAATATTAGGGTTCTGAAGTGTGCATTGAAAACATCTAAATTGGGCGGTGAACGTTTGGGTAATTTGATCCCGTGAATAGTGCACACTGAACATTAGTGTACACTACATCCAAAAGCAACCAATTAAACATTGGTGTACTTTGAAATGCTTCGTGGAGTTTTAATTTTTGATTCAAGATAATAACTTGGGGTTCTGAGTTAACGATATTGAATCTTTGGCCAAAAAAAAAAATGATTTGGGTTTAATTTGAACATTGATGTACTCTAAATGTATGTAAAATTTAATTTTGCTTCTTGATTTCACATTATTATCTCTATATAATAGAAACTCTATCTCAGTTTCCATAGAGTTTCAGTATTCATTTTGAGTTTATCTACTCTAAATTCAACGTCAGCGTTAATTGATTTTTTTTTTTAAAAAATGATTTTTGTTTTGCTATTGAGATTGGGACTATTCGTGCCGATAATTATTTATTGAGATATTTTTATGAACATTAATGTACATAGGTGTACTTCAAAGTAGGAAGAAATCAATTGTGCATTCGTGTATTTGTCGGCGGCGAGTAATCTCTGGGAAGTGATCAACATTGTGTTCATCTTGTTTTGTTTGAAAATTGGTGTACATTGAAGCAGATGCAACATAGGTGTGCAATGGTGGACATTGATTTGTTTTGAACATTGGTGTTCATGTCATAATTTTTTAACATTGGTGTACATTAAAAGCGTTGGGTACTTTCAAGTTGTAAACATCTGAGATTTCAGCGTGAAATTTATGTGAAAAAACTCTTTCATTCTGCTAATGGCAGAAGTGAGATTGAGATTAATCGCGAAGATCCAATGACCTGCTTCACAGCTCCGACTGTTTCCTCTCACCGGAAATCTGTTCATTGTGACTCCTCTCCGGCGTTTTCGGCATAGCCGTGTTCTTGGTGTTGTAGGACGGCTGGTTTTCGCTGTTGTCGTCGGTTTTAGACGTCAGATATTTGCCCGTCGGATATCTGTTCTTCGAAGGTTCTCGTTGCCCACCAACTTGCCGGTCCAGCTCCAGCTGCCGCTCACCAAAAAAGGGCCGTGGTGATGGAGACAAACATTTTGTTATTCTGAATGTGATATTTATATATTTTTATGGAAATTGAATGAGTACTTAAACATGAAAACAATTAAGGGTAAACTTGAAAAAATAAAATATCAGAATGTATCTCTTAGTAATTCAATTTCATTTTGTATCTCCTAGTAATTAGGTTATTAAAACGTGTATCTATTAGTAATAAACCCATTTGAAAAAATCATAATTACAATTATTTAATAATTTTAACAGGTTGCTGAGATTTGTTTTAGAAATAGATGGTCTTTGACCCTCAGGAAACATTATGCCATAAACCCTAAACCCCTAAAACCCTAAACCCTAAATCATAAACCCTTTGATGGTTAGGATTCGATTTATATTTAATATTATTAATTTTTTAATAAATAATATTTTATTTCATTATTTGAAAAAGTCATAATTATAATCATTTTATTATTTTAATTGGTGGCTGAGATTTGTTTAAAAAATAGATGGTTGTGACAACAAAATTTGTATTTATTAAATAATAAACACAAAATAAATTACAAAGAAAATCCGAAGTGGATTGAATTTGAGAATTTGAGTAAACAGCTTCTATTTATCCTCTGATTCCTCTCTTGAATTGACTTCTTGACTTTTATCAACTTTCTGAGCCGAATCTTCGGATGAAGCTTGTCCGAGCTCGGGTTTGGGACTTGAATCTTTGAAAACGTTTATCCGGAGGCGTCGAGCCTTTGTTCGGATTGAACGTTGACTTGAAGATTTGTTGTGAAGTGCGGCGCTCAATTTGGTAGAACGTTGACTTCACGGAGACAGATGGATGAATTTGATATGAAGAACGACGGATCGAAGAGGCTTAGCACCCTGGTCTTTGATCGGAGGCGATTCTTCACTTGAAGCCACTTTGAAGATGCTTGAAGCTTGACTTGAAGCTTTGAAGATTACTTGAATGTGTTCTTCGCTTGAAGCTTTGAAGATTTGAAGATTGCTTGAAGATCTTCGACTTGAAGCTTGAAGATTTGAAGATCCTCGAAGATCTTGGAGCTTTGAAGATTTGAAGATCCTCGAGTGTTTTTGATCTTGAAGCTTGAAGAGTGTCTTGTCTCTAGGTGCTTGAATGTCTGGAATGAGGACTGAAGATCCTTATTTATAGGTAGAGAAAATAACCACTTGAGAGATATTTTATCTTTCAAAAGATATGTTGGGCTTTTTCCTTTAATTAAGCCTGCTGGACTGGATACGGGCCTACTTAATTTAAATAAGCCTGCTGAACTTGATGTGTGCCTATTTAATTTAATTAGGCATGCTGGGTTTGACTTGTGCCTATTTAATTTAATTAGGCCTACTGAACTTGATGTGGGCCTATTTAATTTAATTAGGCCAATTGAACTTGATTTGAACTCAAGCCCACATGACTTGAATGGAGCCCACTTAACTCGAATTTGAGCCCATTTAACTTGAATGAGACTCTTTTGACTTGGATCTAGCCCATTTGACTTGGATTTGGGCTCAAATAATTATATTAATTATCAATTATTTATTTACTTATTTTAGGAATTAATTTATTTAAATTCCTTAATAAATAAATATTTAATAAATATTTAATATATTTTCTTTGCATTTATATTTATTAGGCAATAAAATTTAATTGCCTACAATGGTCAAGATTAATAATAATATATTATTTCCTAATTAAAAAAAGTCATAATTATAATTATTTAATTATTTTAATAGGTGGCTGAGATTTGTTTAAGAAATAGATGGTCAGGATTTTGCCCTTTGAAAATATTATGCCATAAACCCTAAAACCCTAAACCCTAAACCCTTTGATGGTTGGGATTGGATTTATATTTAATATTATTAATTTTTTAATAAATAATATTTTATTTCTTAATTTGAAAAAGTCATAATTATAATTATTTAACTATTTTAATAGGTGACTGAGATTTGTTTAAAAAATAGATGGTCAGGATTGGATTTATAATAATATTTTATTTCATAATTTGAAAAAATCATAATTATAATTATTTAATTATTTTAATGGGTGGCTGAGTTTTATTTAAAAATAGATGGTCTGGATAGAAAATAAATAACAACAACGTATCAAATATTAACAAACCTTAGCATCGTGATAAACATCTTCCAAATTGATTGAACCAGGAATTTAATAATTAGGAGACTCAAACAATCTAACGCATCTGAGTTTGACGGCAGTGTTTGTTTTATTAGTTGGTAGAGAATTAATTGATGTATACTGTGAAACCATTGTAAAACCTATGTTCTTAAAAAAATTTCAGAATTATGAAATAAAAACTTTACTGCAATGTAAATATTACATTAATGATGTGTATATATAGTAATGAGATTATTAACAATATTTTACAAAATTATATATATATACTCCTCCGTCCCGCACCAAGGGTCTCTTTTTTCCATTTTGGTCGTCCCACCCAAAGGGTTCTCTTTCCTTTTTTATACGTATGGGTCCCACACTCACCCACTAATACAATTAAAACATGGGGTCTACACTCCCACTATTACAACTACCCACTTCACATTAAATAATAATACTCCTTAATCTACGTGCAAAAAAACAAAATGCACCCTTGGTGCGGGACGGAGGGAGTATATATATTGTATTTATTGTTGGTAAAGATTTAATAAGATTAAATCATTTTTAAATTAAATATCTCAATGTAATGTAATTTCATGAAAAAATATTTATTTATTTATAGGCCATAAAGTTGTAATATATTTAATTTTTAAATTTTAAGAACACTTATATCTGGACAGTTTAGCACCTGAATCACAGATTATAGGCCGTTTTTGGAAGAACTTTGACTTAAGCAGGCTTAAATCCGAGCGGTTTAGCACTGAATCCCATATTATAGACCGTTCACTGAAAAACTTGACTGTAGAACGCTTAATCCGGGTGGTTTAGAACCTGAATCCCAGATGTATTCCGTTCTTGAGTTGATTCTCGTTGAAGAATTCAAAGACTATTCAGACAACTCTGAAGTCTTTGATCTTCGTAGAGAATCACTCTCGGTGTGTCGAGAATGAATGGAGAAGTACTCCTTATATAAGTGAAGGGTGAGGAAGCCCCATATATAACTCGCAATTTGATTAGTCAATGACTGATTTGACCTAATTCTGCGGGTTTGGGCCTTTTCATCTCTGCAATTTGATTGGTCAATATTTGATTTGACCTCTATTCTGCAGACTTGGACATTTCCAGACTTTATTTGACTTGGATCAGGCCACATTTGAATTGAGTTTATTTGACTTGAGTTAAACCACATTTAATATTAGCCTCATTTAAATTAAAAATAAAATAAAATAATTAATTAAAATTTATATTTTAATCATGAAAATTCACGTGTTTCCATTTAATTGGACTGTGAATTTTATTTGCTTACACATATATTTAATATTATTAAATTTTTAATAAATAATATCTTATTTCTTGATTTGATTAGATTTATTTGAAAATTTTGAATATATTTAAATAATATATTTAATATTATTAAAGTTTTAATAAACAATATCTTATTTCCTAATTTGAAAACGTCATAATTATAATTATTTAATTATTTTAATGGGTGACTGATATTTATTTAAGAAATAAATGGAAAAAATTTTGACTAAATTATTTCCTTATTTGAAAATGTCGTAATTATAATTATTTAATTATTTTAATGAGTGACTTTATTCTGCTTATTTAATGGGTGGATGATATTTATTTGAGAAATAAATGGTCAAAAATTATTTCTTAATTTGAAAATGTCATAATTATAATTATTTAATTATTTTAATGGGTGGCTGAGATTTGTTTTAGAAATAAATAACTATGATTGAATTTATTCTGTTTTTATATATATTAAGATTAAGATAACAGGTCGCTCTGATGAATATTATACTATTTATTTATTATTTAAATTTATATTCTTAATTTCTTTTAAATTAATCATACTTTAATATTAATATCATTCATACTTTAATCGATTTGTTAATAAAAAATAATATTCTAATTAATAAATATAAAAATATATCATTTAAAATTAAAAGTAATATATTTTAGAACATTCTTTGCACTTCCCGAAGAGATCAACTAAATCATTATATATATTTTTTATTTTTAAAATTTAATTTATAGGTATTTTTTAATTAATTTAAAATTTAATAATATAGATTTTATGATTACAACTCTTATTTATAATTTTTTTACGAATTCAAACATGATTTGAATAAACTTACGGATTTCATTAAAAAAAATATATAAATAAAAAATTACATGAGTAAATGCAAAAACAATCATTTGATGAGAAGTATTTTATTCCATTTCTTCCATTAGAAAATTGGCTTTCTATTTTTTATTTTTTATTTTTATTTTTTTTTTCCTTCTTCTGGAACGTTGATGCTGGGAGTATTTTACGAGTTTCAGTTGTTGTTTAGATCATAAACTCAGACTTTTATAGCATCTTGCTTTTAGCATATCACATGCTATTATGGATTTTTATGAGAATATATTACAATATATTACATTTTCTGCTTTCTGTAGGGGATATGCTACCAGTTTTACTTCCCATTAGATGCATATTATGTATATTGATAGTTTTAATATATGGTACTATAGTATTTGTTAATTAGGTGTTCTTGCATAGCTCTTTGATTCTAAGTTCCTCATTATGTTTATTTTCTTCTTTATTATTCTAAATTTTTTTTGTTGGTCTTTTGATCAATAACTCAAAAGTTCTATGGATCAAAGAACAGAGTACGAGACTCAAATGTTGCTACGGATTGAAGAAAAAAAAAGATGAAAGATCCGGGGAACCTCTTGCTTATGAAGCAATGCATTTGATGGATAAAAAACAACAAAAGATTAACAGAATGAAGTCTAAGAGAGTTCTTGCAAATGATATTGAGTACACCCCCTGATGAAGAAGGTGAAGCTGGCCACTCATGTGAAGAGGGCGAAAGTGAGAGTGTCCAAAAAGTTAAAATTTTGAGGTCTCATACAAAGAAGGTTATAAATATTTACTTTATATTTTAATATATTGGTTTATTGGTTTATCAATTAAAATTTCATCACTGATAATGTATTGCAGGTAATGCCTGCAAAAGGAGAAAATGTTATAAAGAGAGTAGAGGACTCTAGACACTCTACCCTCTCAATGTCGAGTATGGCATAGATGTACTCTCACTCACATGAAAACAAAGAGCATCAGAGAAAAGACAAAACTCAACAAAGGAAGGATTTCACACCAATTCCCCAGCAAGAGCTTTCTACACAAAATGAAGGAGTGTCCTCTGTGGTTGTATCACAACAGAGGGGCAGGGGTGCTATTAGTCAACAAGGAAAAGAGGTCAAAAACAAAACCTCTACAAAGAAAGGGCAACGCAAGGAATTGGTGGCTCCTGGGTCTCTTAATGCTTATCTTAAGACGAAAGGCATGTTAAGAGAAATAGAACGAGCATCAAAATAGGGTTTTAATAGTCTAGATGATCCTGTTCAACCAAGGAATGGCTTGTTATTTCACCAGAACCCACAACAACAACTTGGTTATTCGGGGGTGCATTTATTTGATGGTCATAGAAGTGATACACTTCGTTTAGTTGATGAAAATGAGAATTCTGACATCATGGATGATTATTTTTCTGAAGAAAAAGATGATGCTGATCAAGAGATTAACAATGATGTGGCTGAGATCAGAAATGAATCAATTCATGATGAATGCAATCTAAACCAAAAATCAAGTAATGATTGAATTTAACAGCTGAATTTGAACTTTATTAGTATTTCCAGTTATGTTTTATTGCTTTTTCTAGGTGAGACCCAAGTCTTGGAATTCACATGGATACATCACAGACATATAACATTTGGTGTCAATTTTAAACTTTTTTTTCATTGGAATTTGTATAGTGCCACAGAAACGTAAGCGAACAAGAGGACCGACTATGTGTAAAGCTATCCACGAAAGGTCAATAAATGATCGCCAACCTATTATTTTAAATGGGAGGGACAGCCAATTGGACATGATAAGAAAACTTTAGATGAATTTAGTCGTTTTTTAGGATCGTTGGCTCAATCTCCTGAACTTGCACCAGTGAATAAGCTAAATTGACGCCAAGTTCCCAACAAGGATCAAATTTGGGATTATGTGAAGGTATGATATTTTCGATAATTAGTGATGAAAGTGTAAGTAATACGATATAATATTTTACCGACTTATTCTTCTTCAGCGATTTTCTTGTTGTTCTTGCGGACTAAGTACATAATTGTAGAAGATGGTAGAAACTACTTGTTGCATTCAGTTGGAAATCTTTGGCGTAGTTACAAGTCTAGAGTAAAAAAGTGCCATTTTCTTCCATACAACAATAATGGGGATCGATGGAGAAACCATCCGAAATCAATTCCAGACACACATTTCAATGACTTGCTGAAGTACTGGAATCTAAGACCCTGTTTGGATGGGGTGATTTGACAGTGGATTTGTGAATCCTTATTTGAAATCCCTAATGGCTGTTTGGATAAATGGCAGATGGATTCTTGCGCTAGGACTTTGGCTCGAAAACACAAAAGTATTGTACGTGCTTTTTTGAAAAGATTAGGTTCGGAATTTTTAGAAGAATTTCTTATGTCAGAAGAAGACGTACTTCTTTTGACCTTCCAAAAAACCTCTTACACTTTGCAAGGAGTATGTAGAAGTCAGATTTGGTATTTGGATATCATTGATAGAAATGATCTGGCGAATCATAAAGAAAAATTCTAAAATCTTGAAAATATCCATTTTTCCTAAAAAAAAAATGGATGGAGAGGTAAAAAGATCCAAATTGGCTTTCCGCTATTCTGAAATGTTGATGTAGTATGTAATGTAATAAGGGTTAAATCAACTGAGATGGCAGATGGATTGGCAAGGGCTGAAGCTTGCAGAGCAGCTAATGCAAGCTTCAGCCCTTGCCAATCCATCTGCCATTCGATTAAAACTACCAATGCAAAGGACAACAGCAGTTGCATTAGCTGCTCTGCAAGCTTCAACCCTTGCCATTCCATCTGTCATTCGGTTAATACGAAATGAGCTACATACTAAGAGTTATACACAGAACCCTCTATAATCGATTCCTATTTAGCTGTCAGTTGGTAGAGCTAATTAACTGCATGATTCCTTATATAAATTTCTAATATCTAATAGTTAAAAATTTTCAACAAAATCCGGCCATATATGTGAATTCAATTAAATACAACATTTAATTCTAAAATTTCAGCAATGTTGTACATATCAACTTGGTAGACATCTTTGTATTGTAACTTCCATTATTTCTCAAATATTTTCTCCATGAATTATTGAAATTTAACTTAATTTAGCGAATTCATTTCCACTCTAATTTCTAACAGCTGGACGAATAGTTTAAATTAAAAGAAAATCCAGCTACCAAATTTCAAGATAAATGAACTCGTGAATCGAGCATTAAAGGTTCTAACGATTCATTAGTAACGAAGAAAACACGGAAATGCCTTCAAAGACCAAAGATCTACAACCATTCCAAAAAAAGGCCATAACATACCACATTCAAGAACTTCGATATGCACATGAATGCAAAATAAAAGTATTTGTTTATTTATTTTCAAATGAATGCAAAAATTTTCTAGCATTCAAAATTTTCATTTGACCAACATTTCATAAAATGTAAGTTAATTTAGTTATTAATTAAGGGTGACCAAGTGTGCTATTCTAATCTTCTTACTACCGTGCTAGAAAAGTGCATTAAAAGTTGCTGACTTAAATGTTGGTAAATTAACATTTACAAATGCTAGAACTATAAACTTTACTGTATTATTTTGATTCTCAAATGATAAAATATTCAAGTTTATCACAATGAATGTCTTTTTGGAACGTTTATCTCATTATTATACGATCCTTTATCTTCATTATTGCAAATTACAAAATTAGTGTTATCAATTGTTTAGCAACGGAAAATTACAAGATTAATTTTATCAATGGTTGCTTGCTAAAGATTGTGGAATATTACAACCATAACAAGAGACAAAATAGGAATCAATCAATTTTCAATGCTAATGAAAAAGTGGAGCTAAGATGAAGTCCCAAATATATTGAAGCAAATGGAAATTTAGAACTAGTGATAGAAAGCATAAGCTACTTACTTGGAAGTTGGAAATTTAGAACTAGTGATAGAAAGCATAAAGGGCTTCATGCTACATTAACATTAGACACTAAACAAACATTAGACACAAAAGTTGCCTTTCAAAATTCTAAGCACCTGCAAATACAAACAAACCTGCAAATTCAAACAAACATATCTCCCCTCCCCTCCCCTCGGGATGGGACTTGCAAAACGGATTGAAATAAACCACCACACGAGAAAAGAAAGAAGAAAAAATAAAAAATAAAAAGAAAAGAAAGACTCCATTACTTTGTTAAGGATATCAAATCAAAGATTTATAGTAAATCATAAGATACACAACCTCTCAGATTCAAATTCTAGAACAGATCCAACACTTAATCATCTTCTTACACCTACAATTTCCGTTCATCACCTACAATTTCCGTTCATCCCTGATAAGTTAAGAGAGAATGGGTTTAGGGTTCTTGGAGAGGGGGTGTATTTGGGGGGTTGTTTAGGTGGAATGGTTCAAAATTTTGGATAAAATTAATCCGTATAATAAAAGATAAATTAAGGGCTTCACACATTACGAACAGACACGACCCTAAATGTGAGAAAAACAAAAAAAATAAACAAGAACCTGAGCCTAAACTTCTGGCGGCGGATCCGGCCTCCCAACCGGTGGAATAAACGCCGAATTGATGAAATTTTCCAATAAATCCCTGTTCCAGACAAGCACGGCTTGTTCGTTGTTGTTGTGAAGACTCAGAACTAAGGCCACATCATCCATCACTCGGCGTTGAAACGGAGAATTCTCTACTGAGTTGATGTAGTTTTCGAGGCTCTGTCCATCTTGTAAGAGGAGAAGAAGCCGCCCAGCGGCTTCAACCCCAAGCCGATGAGCTCGAAAACGCATATAATTGAGTGCGAGTATTCTGCGCCAGTTTGGCCGCTGGGTCATCCGGTAAGCCATCATCTGTTCTTCGATTGGAAGTCCGAGAAGGATATATCTATCAACCAATTCATTTTCAGCATGGTCTTCTTCACCTTCCATAACGATGAACTGTGAGAGAGAAGAGAGGGGGAGAAATATGGCAGAAAGGGTTTGAGTTCTCTACTCTTAAAAGTTAGCATTAGGTATTGCGCACTCACAATTGGGCTTAGGGTTCTAATTGGGCCGGAATTAATCGGGCTTTTGTTTTTGTCCATCATATTGACTTGCTCTTTTTTTTTCCGATAAATTTATTCTCGTAAATATTTATTTTGTATATTTCTAGGATAATATTTAAAAATTTTATAATTTTATATTATCAAATTAGTCTTTTTATCTCGATTTACTCAATAATAATATATTGAAGTAAGTTATTATAAAATTTTGCAATTTGTTACTGAAACACTAAATTCATTGATTTCCTCAATAATTATATATTGAAATAAGTTATTATAATTTTTTGCAATTTGTTAAATAAACACTACATTCATTGATTTAGTGATTCACGAGCTTTCTTTGTAAGTAAAATTTGTGGACTTTGAAGTAATACATTTATAATTATTTCTCAGTTATAGTTGATT
Source organism: Pogostemon cablin (assembly GCA_023678885.1). Taxonomy (NCBI): domain Eukaryota; kingdom Viridiplantae; phylum Streptophyta; class Magnoliopsida; order Lamiales; family Lamiaceae; genus Pogostemon; species Pogostemon cablin. The sequence goes on from CM042987.1 coordinate 4,353,464, forward strand.
GGGCTCATTGAAACCATACTTCATGCTTGTCAGTTGGGATGTTAGAGTAATTTTAGGTAATATAAAAATTATAAAATATAGTAGGTGTGTTAAGTGTGAATAATAAATTTTTAATTAAGATATACCATTAGGTTATGTTGGAAAAAATGAAAAAGAAAAAGTGTATTTACTGTTACTTCCAATAATTAAAAACACTTACTAAATGACAATTGTAACATATTGATATATAACCTAATGGAAGCTAATTAAGTATATATTTCCATCATTTTCATCTTCTCATTTTGATAGGCCAGGAAAAAAATAATCTTATTCAAAATTTTGAATGATATGCAAATGAATGCAAAATCAAGGTATTTATTTATTATTTATTTTTTTATAAATGAATGCAAAAAAATTCCGACATACAAAGTTTTTATTTGACCTCGATGATTATGTGGGGACCAACATTTCGTACTATTTTTATAAGGAAAATATTTGGGTGAGATTGTCTCACGAATCCCCTTATATGAGACGGATCATCCAATGACCCTTTAAATATATTTTAATTGGGCCGGAATTAATCGGGCTTTTATTTTTGTCATATTAACTTGCTCTTTTTTTTTCGATAAATTTATTCTCGTAAATATTTATTTTGTATATTTTTAGGATAATATTTAAAAAATTTATAATTTTATATTATCAAATTAGTCTTTTTATCTCAATTTACTCAATAATAATATATTGAAGTAAGTTATTATAAAATTTTGCAATTTGTTATGAAACACTAAATTCATTGATTTCCTCAATAATTATACATTGAAATAAGTTATTATAATTTTTTGCAATTTGTTAAATAAACACACATATGCATTGATGATTTTCAAGTTATGATATTAAGGGCAATCACATTTGTACACCTAACCCCTATGGCCAAGGTGATTATGTTCTCAACTCTTTTACAAGTTTAAATATCTTAGGATTGTTCTTACTCTCAATTCTCATGAAGGTACTATGATCATAAGTTGGGTTCCCCTCTCTAGTTCATCACTAATGTTCTATCATGATGTTCTAAGCACTTGAAGGGAATGTCTTTCCTCTCATCATACTAACTAAGTCATCTCATGCAATCAATGATTCAATTAAACTACTATACATAATATTGGAATGGTCATCCTAACACTATGAATAGAGAATTTAACCACACAAATCATACATCAAATGAGAATAAGCATTCATGATAGAAAATATTCATAACAATCAATTCATCAAACATGTGGTGTGCAAAATCTACATTATCCTTCACCAATCACATTGCTAGCCTCACATGAGGACTAGCCACAACAAATCATAGTAAATTCATTACAATCCATGGTCTGCTATAATTTAGCTAAATAATGAAGAAAATCACAAATTAAAGGTAAGTTGTCTTCCCATGCAATGTAGGTCTTCTTCTCCTTCAACATGCTCAAATCTTCACTCCTTGATGAATTCCTCTTCTTAGATTGATGGATGGATTAATGGATGGATTTGAGAAAATCAAGTGGAGTTGATGGATGAAGTGAAGGGTGGAAGAGATGGAGATGAATGGAATGGAGTTGGTGTGTGAAAATGTGGTGTAAAATGTGTGTAACTGCTCCCAAAATGATTCCTCTCGTAATATGTGATCGAAACATGTATTTAAACCCCTTGGATCCTTTTAGAAGCTTCTTGAAATTCTCTGATTTTTAAGTACAGCTCGACTCGAGTTGCAACTCGAGTTGGATCTTGCAACTCGAGTTGGGTCTCTGGACAATTTCTGGACCCCAACTCGACTCGAGTTAGCAACTCGAGTTGCACCTTGCAACTCGAGTAAGCTCACTGGACAAATTCTGACCTCCTGCTCGACTCGAGTTGCAAGTCGAGTTGGACCTTGCAACTCGAGTTGGGTTGTTTTCAGCAGCGCAGTCTCACCGTTTCGTGCATAACTTCTATATCCGATCTTCGATTCGAATGATTCTTGCGCTCACACGACCCTCCCTTTCGTGGATTTTCAACCATGTATCACACGCCTAGTTTTGAACTCCACATGAATACAGAAAATTTACACAAGTTAGATGTGTGTTTTTCAGCATTTTGCTTTGGCTCGTTCTTCCTCATTTCAACTTCGAATTGAGCTCCGTTTTTTCCCACATCTTTTTTATCGCGTCTAGAATCTATTTTCACCTGAAAATCATACAAATTACACCCAAGTATTAATTCTCTAAATATTTACAAATATCGTGCATTTATGGCACTTATTCATTAAAATCACACATTTATCATTTCAAAGCACAAATCTCCATATCTTCATATAACACCACTAAATGATATACAAAATGAATAAAACACATAAAATACCTAATAAAAAGACACTAAAATTTAAGTGAAAATGACACCGATCAGTGCTTTTCAACCTTTCTTGAATCCAACCAATTAAGCAAATACTACCAATGCAAAGAACACCAGCAGCTGCATTAGCTGCTCTGCAAGCTTCAGCCCTTGCCAACCCATCTGTCATTCAGTTAATACGAAATGAGCTACATACTAAGAGTTATACACAGAACCCTTTATAATCGATTCCTATTTAGCTGCCAGTTGGTAGAGCTAATTAACTGCATGATTCCTTATATAAATTTCTACTATCTAATAGTTAAAAGTTTTCAACAAAATCGGGTCATATATGTGAATTCAATTAAATACAGCATTTAATTCTAAAAGTTCAGCAATGTTGTACATATCAACTTAGTAGAAATCTTTGTACTGTAACTTTCAATATTTCTCAAATATTCTCTCCATGAATTATCGAAATTTAACTTAATTTAGCGAATTCATTTCCATTCTAATTTCTAACAGCTAGACGAATAGTTTCAAATTAAAAGAAAATTCAGCTACCAAATTTCAAGATAAATGAACTCATGAATCGAGCATTAAAGGTTCTAGCGATTCATCAGTAACAAAGAAAACATAGAAATGCCTTCAAAGACCACAGATCTATAGCCCTTCCAAAAAAAGACCATAACATACCACATTCAAGAACTTCGAATTATCCACATACAGACAAATTTTGCATAAATACATGTAGTAAAGCCCTAATTAACACATCATATACATGCACTAAATAGAGTACTGACTGAAGAAGATGACTTTAGAAATGACGTTTTTAATTCTGAAAATCGAAATAACAGCACATGGTAGCTCACTTCTAAAAGTCCTTTGCCAGTAGCTATCTCAATGCTAATAACAGTAGCAAAACCAACCATAGCTAGATGTCTGAGCCATAAATCCACACTGCCGCCTTCATTAGTGCTATGCTCATATCTTTTTAATTATGCTCACCCCTAATAATCACCCTATATTTCAATGTGAAGTTTATGACTTGAATTATCCAACATTTGGGCTTCCAGTTAGACTAAAAAGAAGTTCGGTCCACAAACATCGAAGTCATATAGTTTGGGCTTCCAGTTAAATGCTGAATTGGGCCAGGCCCAAGTTAAATAAACTCGACCCAGTTGGTTAGTTAGCATGAAGAAAGATCTAACGGAAAGACAAGATAAGAAGGAAACCAACTACTTATACTCGGCTCAAATGAGAGACGTCCCTAACTCTCACTAAAAAGACACAGAAATGGAGAAGGAGAATGTTTTGGTGAATTATCACCTTAATCCAATCTCCCCAGAGACGAACATCGGCGACAGGATTGCACAAAAGGATTCTTCAAAAAGGAGTTCCATGGGGCAGAATCCAATCCCAGGTGATGAAGTTGAAGGTATACACATGTAGTACTACTTCCCTTTTTTAATAACATACTCTAATGCAATGAAACATATAAGTTTCTGATGACTAATTTGGCTGGAGGAAAATGACTTGTGTTTCTTGTTCAGTTCATTACAGTGTGGGGTTGCAAGAAGGGGAGTATTTCGAGTTGAGTTGAGTCGAGAGAGAGTGAGCACTTTCAGATTCAAGTTAGGCCAATGTATGACTGTTAGATGTTATTGTTTCCACAATTACAGGTTTTGGGAAGTCAAGTGGTGATTGTTTTCAAAGGATGGGATGAAGGGATTGGTACAATAAGAAGGGGTGAAAGAGCAGTTTTCACTATCCCGCCAGAATTAGCCTATGATCCCTCCAAACTCGTTGAGCTTCTTTCTTGGTACCCGGCCCCATCAGAGATATCACTGGTGATGGAGGTGTTGTCAAGAAGATTTTAAAGGAAGGGGAGGGAATAGGGATGGACCACTCCTAATGAACAAGATGAAGTTTTAGGTGATTCTTGTGCTAATCTTCCTTTCATTTGTCATTTTCTTGATTTAAACTAATGCAGTTGTCCTGATTGTCTAGTCAAGTATGTTGCTAAAGATGAGGATGGAATAGTGATTTCTAAATTTGATGAAGGCTTAGAATTCTATTTAACCAGTGGTGAGTGAGTTGAACAACCATTGCTGTTGATTATTGTTCAAAGTTTCTTCATTCACTTTTTTTTAGGACATCTCTGTCCTGCAATGGGAGTTTCTTCATTTTTTTTGGGCTGTGAAAAAAGAGAGAGAAAACTGAGGTGTCAGTGAAGTTGTCTTGTAGGGTAGGTCTTTTGAAATCAAGTTAATCATAAAATAATTTCTCATTTTCATATAAAATACTATAGAAGCTAGTGAGTAAATGAAGATATTATTAGGGAGATGGTCAAATAGGAGCTCAAGTGAAACCGAAACCGAGTAGCGGTTTCTGGGCAGAAAACCCATCAATGTCATAGGCTGGGTACTTATATAGATTTAAAAAAAAAAAAACCAAATCACAAACTGTTAAAGCAAGTACATATGTCAAGTTATACACGAATTAATGTTATAATCTTAAGAATGATCAACTAATCATATCATTTTATATCAAACTTACCATATAATATAACTACGTTGAGAAAGGAAATTAAACATTAATTACTCCGGGAGGGCGCTTGGAATTGGACGAGCGCAGGACGGGCAACGATTAACCCAATCGTAAACACACCGAGGATGGGTGGCGTGTCCACAGGGCAGGAAAGACACCTGCGATGCCACAGTAAATTTGCACCGACAAACACCACACTCCAACCCACTCCCCTCTTCCACCCTCATCCTCGGCACGACTGTAATACAATAACGGAGACAGCGCCAGATCCTTGAATTTCCCCCCGGGAACACTGAAAAACCACAACGCCTCCAAGGGTATCAACCGATCTGGCCTAATTGCCCTCTCCTACGCCGCCTCAAAGCTTTCCCCCTCCTGCTGCACCGTCACCACCTCCAACGCCACAACCCTCCGCCTCGGCCTGTTTAGCCAAATTCAAGGCGCTGCGGGACAGACGCTGGATCTGCTCATCCGGCATCCAATAATCATCCTTCATCCTCATCTCGTTTGATGCCAGGAACTGCACTTCCCCCTCTATCCTCTCACTCTCACCTTTCTCTTTACTCAAATTTTTGGGAACCCACGTGCCCAACCTCTCGCTCCCTAACGCCATCTCTTCCTTAATTCCTCTCAGTTTCAGATTTGCTCTCATGTCGAACAGGTACATCTTCGCCCGGCTTTCCTTAAAGCCGACCCATGCATCGTACTCCTGAATGACCGAGGAGTAGTCTAACCAGAGCTCATATGTGTACTCGTACCCTTCTCTATCCTCCATTGTTATTCGTTATACTGCCTCACGCCCTGCCCTTCCCTATGCCGCTATATATATATACATCCGCCGTTTGCTCCCCGATAACATCTCAACAAACCCTAATGGACCATTTAGTCATTTTGGGCTTATGCTCAAAGGGATTCTACTTCATTTCTTCTGAAATATGGCCCAACTTACTAATCCATTTAATAATGTTAGGTGATGTAGAGCAGCATGAAATACAAAAAACAAAAAGTTGTTTTATATCATCTATTCCATTTTTATGTTTCATCTAGTATTACATACTCCCTCCGTCCCGTTTCAGCTTACACACTTACTGTTCCACGTTGTTTAAAAAAAGTTGCTTTTTTGACCAACTTTATTGACTTTTAAGGGTATTGTGATATTTTTAGGTAATAAATAAAATATAAAGTAATATTATGAGTGTGAAAAAAGAGTGACAAATTTGAAATTAAAGTAACTTTTAAGGTTGTTGGATAAAGTGATATATGAGTGTGAAAAAAGAGTGACAAATATAAAGTAATATATGAGTGTGAAAAAAGAGTGACAAATTTGAAATTAAAGTAACTTTTAAGGTTGTTGGATAAAGTGATGTTTCCTTTTTTGGGGTGTGAAGGTTATTGTGGGACAAACAAATGAGGAAAGTGTGAAAGTTGTTGTGGGACGGAGGGAGTATATTAGATATTTGCCACGTATCATGATAAATGTCCAAATTATTGTCATACTTGTAAGTAGGGGTGTGCGGATCGAGATTCGGTACGGGTTTTTAAAAAATCCGTACCAAAATTCGGATCGAATTTTTTTCAAAAAATAATCCGATATTGAATCCGTAAAGAAAAAATCCGATATTGAATCCGTACCGAAATTCGATTCGGTTCGGGACGGATTTTCGGGAAAATGGATTTTGACGGTGTGGAAAGCGGATCAGATCGGATTTCTCATGAGAAACGAAGTTTTGCACATATAAATACTTAGAAAAATATCAATTAAATAAAAAAACTAAATTTCTCATAAATAATTCATATTATAAATAAAGAATTATAAACTTTTAAAGGATGTCAAGTGGTGATTGTTTCCACAATTACAAGTTCTGGGAAGTCAAGTGGTGATTGTTTTCAAAGGATGTTATATGTTATTGTTTCTATTAGCCTATGATCCCACGTTTTCGACGTCGAACTTCTTTCTTTGTACCCGGCCCCATCAGAGAGAATGGAGGTGTTTTAAAGGAAGGGGAGGGAATAGGTATGGACCACTCCTAATGAACAAGATGAAGTTTTTCTTGTGCTAATCTTCCTTTCATTTGTCATTTTCTTGATTTAAACTAATGCAGTTGTCTTTCTTTTCCTGATTTGTATGTTGCTAAAGATGAGGTCTAAAATTGATGAAGTGGTGAGTGAGTTGAACAACCGCGGTAGATTATGGTTCATTCTGTCCTGCAATGGTCAAATAGAAGCAGCCCTCTCTCAAGTGCTTCAGATTTGAATTCCTTTGTACACACAAGGACGGGCAGAAAAACCCATCAATGGCATCAACTATTAATTAAGATCATTCAAAGAAATTCATAACCCGTCATCAACTATTAATAATCTAATTAACATCCCAAATATATTACCAAAATCCCAAGGAAACATATTAAACAGAGAAATTGATGATGGGCAGCGAGAATTACTCCGGGAGGGCGGTTGGAATTGGACGAGCGCAGGAGGGGCAGCTCCTGCGAGATCGCTTCTGTTTAACCCAATCGTAAAGACAGCGAGGATGGGTGGCGTGTCCACAGGGCAGGAAAGACACCTGCGATGCCACGGTAAATTTGCACCGACAAACACCACACTCCAACCCACTCCCCTCTTCTTCCACCCTCATCCTCGGCACTTCCTGCAAGAACCGATTGTAATACAATAACGGAGACAGCGCCAGATCCTTGAATTTCCCCCCAGGAACATTGAAAAACCACAACTCCTCCAACGGGATCAACCGATCTGGCCTAATTGCCCTCTCGTACGCCGCCTCAAAGCTTTCCCCCTCCTGCTGCACCGTCACCACCTCCAACGCCACAACCACCGCAATCGGAAGCACCTGCCCCTCCGCCTCGGCCTGTTTAGCCAAATTCAAGGCGCTGCGGGACAGACGCTGGATCTGCTCATCCGGCATCCAATAATCATCCTTCATCCTCATCTCGTTTGCTGCCAGGAACTGCACTTCCTGCTCTCTCCTCTCACTCTCATCTTTCTCTTTACTCAAATTTTTGGGAACCCACGTGCCCAACCTCTCGCTCCCTAGCGCCATATCTTCCTTAATTCCTCTCAGTTTCAGATTTGCTCTCATGTCGAACAGGTACATCATCGCCCGGCTTTCCTTAAACCCGACCCATACATCGTACTCCTGAATGACCGAGGAGTCTAACCACAACTCGTACGAGTACTCGTACCCTTCTCTATGGACCACCATTGTTATTCGTTACTGCCTCACGCCCTTCCCTGTGCCACTATATATATACATCCCCGATAACATCTCAACAAACCCTAATGGACCATTTACTCATTTTGGGCTTATGTGAAATATGGCCCAACTTACTAATCCATTTAATAATGTCAGGTGATGTAGAGCAGCATGAAATACAAAAAAAAAAACAAAAAGTTGTTTTATATCCTCTATTCCATTTTTATGTTTCATCCTGTCTTAATACATATAATAATACATCTAAATAGCAGTTTGCGGCGTATCTCAATGACTTGGTGACATGTCATTTTCTTATTAATCTGATTTTCTTTTCACTTTTGACAATTCAAGTTTCCTTATTCATTTTTCTTTAATTATTAATTATTTTATTAAAATATAAATGCTTATTTCAATCCATCAGAATTTAATTTTCATTAAATATTAGAGAAATATAATCCCTTTAAAAATCTCATTAAATTAATATTTATTACAATTAAATTAATATTTATTACAATTAATTAATATTTATTGCAATATGCCTATATAAATACATGACCACACAAATATTTGTATTGCATTCAAATCTTTTTTTTGTGCTGTTTTTATTAGTTTCTTATTTCATACTTCTTATTTTCTATAATTTTTTATAACGTCTCATCCTTTTGTTTTCATTCTATGTCTAATATATTAATTCTTTAGATTTTGTGATATAATTATCCCTCTATTTTTGTTTCTTACGTTTTCTTTCTCTATAATTTTGTGGTTTAGGGCTTTGGTGTGGGTACGGATGAGTTGTTCTGTGACGTGATCTTGACTCCAGAGATGAAAGGAAATATTTATGCTTTCACTTTGTACATATTGGTGGGATTCACTTTGTACGTACTGTGTGGGATTGTTGTAATGATGAAAAATCATGATAATGATAGTAGACAAATTATCTAGAGGTAAATACATTTCTCTAATCATTGTTGAGATTTTTCTTTCCATATTTTCCTTCTATAATTAATATTTCCTAAATTCATTAATTTTATTAGTTTATTCCTCAAATGAATCCACTAATTTAAGAAGTATTGGTGTGGGATTGTTGTAATTATGAAAAACCATGATAATGATAGTAGACAAATTATTTTCTCTAATCTTTGTTGCGATTTTTCTTTCCATATTTTCCTACTATGATTAATATTTCTTAAATTCATTAATTTTATTAGTTTATTCCTCAAATGAATCCACTAATTAAAAATTTTAAATTATCGTATTTAGCTTTCGTAAATGGGAAATAATTTGCTCTTTTTGTGTTTGGATGTCAAAATGGGTATTTTTTTATAATTAAATTATGTTGTTCGAGTATAGAAGAGATGTAGAATTGAAGAGAGATATTGGATGCACCATAACAAATTATTAAAAATAATGTAAATATAGTTTTATGAAATATTCTTTAATTATTTCATGAAATATATTTTTTCTTCTTTCTAGCTTATTTTAATATATTAAATAACGTAAATATTATTATTTCTCTTAAAATATTTTTTATATTAAAATAAATTATCAATTCTCTATTTCCAGTATGCTATAGGTATTACAGACATATTATAGTCTTTAATTTAAAATTTGAAGTGCTTATAGGGCTTTTATTATTATTATTATTATTATTATTATTATTATTATTATTATTATTATTGAAGTAGTATAAATATAATTTGAGCCTTTTATTGATTCATACCATACTTAAAATTAAAATTAGTAACTAACATACATTATCAAATTAATTATGTCAATTATCTTCCTTATAAATAGCTATATAATTAAATTAATTACAGAAATAATTACGTTCAATTCTTTAGAACTCTCATCAATTACATATGAATTATATAATCAAATTCACTTTAAGAAATAATTATTCTCAATTCCTTTTTTTATCTCTTTTCAATTATCTTTGTATATATAATCAAATCAAATTTTAAAAATAATTAAATTAAATTCCTTTAGAAAATCTATCAATTATCTTCCATAAAATATATATATATATATATTAAACAATGGACTGCATCAAATTTGATTGTCTATATTCACATCATTAATATTCATTCCAACAATTATGCATTAAAAATTGAAGAATAGTAAAGTCTCAAAATTAAGTTGTTCTACTTTTTAAACTAACGTTATTAGTCTTGGGCCTCTTGGCTTACAAAAATTGTCCCTTTTTTTTTCTTTATAAATATAATAAATTTTTAAATATAACTTATTATTTCGTGAGTAAATGTTAATTTAAAGCGTAATTCAAGTCAAAGACCAATAAACCCAACCAAAACACTAACAAGTATTTGAAAGCCATTTGCTAATTTATAGGTACATACAGTATGTTAGATTTGCTACGATTATGTATAAAAGCTAGCTTACTTTCAGTAATCAAACTTTTATATATAATTTGATTTTATGGTAGCATGATTAATGTGATGTGAAAATTTTAACAAAATGGATACAGTCGTAAAATGTATATGGCTCTTTATCATATGATAAACGTTTTAGGGTTGATTTATGTGTTTACTTATCAATTAGTTAAAATGTCAATTACTCTATAGCAATGTTGAACAAATCCTAAATTAAAGATAGAGAGATTAGACTGACACATGTGGTAATTGCTCTATTTATATTGTAATTGTTTTCTCAAAATTAAAGTTGTTAATTTATTTTATTTAATGGGTGATTAGTTTTCTTATTTAAGAATATTTAGATTGATTAGTTTCTCTGGTGATCTATATAAGTTTATTTTGTATAATTCTAAAGTCAATTCATTTATTTATATTTGGCTTATAAATAAATATAATATAACTTTGCCAATCTAACTATTTTAATAATTAAATTTGGTTTATAAGTAAATATAACATTGCTATACTAATTAATCTTTGATGGGATTTTTTTATTTAACACTATATTATATTATCTGAGTCGATTTATAATAATAATAATTTTATTATTATATTTTCCTATTTAATATATTTAACTTCGTTTTTTTATTAAATTAATTAATTAATGCTATAAATAAATTTTTTTTATTATTTAAAAATGTTAATCAATCTATTAATAATTATATTTAATTTTGATAAATCATTTTTATTTAATTAATTTTAGTGTTCTGTTTATTTTGAAAACTAATGATTAGTTTTTTTATTTAATTAAGGATGATTTTAGCATAAAAATCATCATATTTAAAATATTGTATTCAAATGTCAATTTATCAATAATTGTATTTGACTTTAGTAGAACACATTCAATATATTTTTTATTTAAATAATTTTAATTTTACGTTAATTTAGGAACAAATCTACTAATTATTTTAAAGAGTTAATTATACCGTATTATAATTTTCCTACACGGATCTTAAGAAATTAATTATAAATATTTATATTATCTCACCTGAAGTTCGGTATACATGTAAGATTTAAAATGTTATGATTATAAATAATTAATTATATCTCTGGGTAATAAATTTAAAAAAAATATTATAAAAATTGTGACTATTATTATATTTCCTCCGTCCGCTTAAATGGGATATATTTGTTTTTTCATGTGTATGAGTATTATTATTTAATATATACTAGATAATAGTATATGTGAGTTGGGTGTGTTCCATATATTAATTGTATTAATGATGTGTGTCTAATATATCTAAAAAGATAAAATGTAATCCTTTAGTACATATAACCAAATAAAATGTATACGGGGAATGATATAAATTTATCATATAAACCATAGAGTGCAATGACCCACCAGTTGCACCCGGTATCATTTCAGATTTTGTGTAGTTTGAATATGTTTTCATCAATTACTCATATGATTTATTCTCTTAATTTAAAAGGTTTAACCAATTAGTTTAATGATAATTTAATAGGATATATATTAACATTCTTAATTGATTTGATAATTTGTGTATTATATATATATATATATATATATATATATATATATATATATATATATATATATATATATATATATATATATATATACTTGGAAAAAGAGGATATTTAGAGAAATAAAAAATATTTCGAAATACTTTTGCAAAGTTAATCGAATTAAAATTCAATTTATAAATATTATAAATACAAATAATACAAAAGCTCCTGCACCCCGAGGACACATGGGATACTCCGTGTCCTCATATGAACACAACATTCCCCCTCCAATTCTATTTAAACCAATGTATTGTTAGGAGTTTAAATTGTATAGGATCATGGAAATTGCAAAGACGTACGGAATGTGTTCATTGCGCCCAAATACACAAGAACCCCACACTACAAATAAAATGTTAATCTATCAATAAATATTTATCTTTCTTTAATTTTTAGTAACGTAACATTTTATTATATTTTAATGTTATAAATGCTATTCTTTTTTTTTATTTATCTAATTTCACTTCTATATTATGTGAATTAATTAACTAATGTTGATCTTCAACCATTATTAATTACAGATCCCTCTGTAACAACAAATGTTGTATTTATAATAAAATAAATACAAAAGAATTACAAAGATAATCCGGATGGATTGAACTTGATAATTTAGGAAACAATCTCTATCGATCCTCTAATTATTCTCTCGAACCAATTTGAACTTTGACTTTGACTTTGACTTGACTTGTGTGTGCGCTGACTTTGTTGACCGCGCTGACTGTGTGTGTTGAGTCGGATCTTCAGTTGAAGCTTGTCCGGACTCGAATTAGGGGCTTTGTAACGTTTATCCAGAGGCGTCGAGCCTTTGTTTGGATTAAACGTGCTTGCTGTGAAAACACTCGATCTGGGGGCGTAGCACCTTAATCCCGGATCGTATGTTGTTCTTGAGTTGAATATAACTTGAACTTGACTTGAAGGTCTTGAGTGTTCGTGACTTGAAGATCTTGAACTTGGATCTTGATCTTCACTTAACTTGGATCTTGATCTTCGCTTGATCTTGATCTTCACTTGACTTGAAGAACGCCGGATCGGAGGAATTTGGCACCTTGATCTCCAATTGGTGGCTATTACTTTTGAAGAACGCCGGATCGAAGGGGTTTAGAACCTTTCACTTCGATTTGGTGGCCACCACTTTAGAGAAACGCCGGATCGAAGGGGTTTAGAACATTTCACTTTGATTTGGCGGTTGTTCTTCACTTGAAGATGCTTTAAGTATTCAAGGGAGCACTGCTCGTATTCTTGATCTCTTCAGAGCTTTTGTCTTCAGATATTTGTGTGTGTTTTCAAATGAGAGAAGAGACCCCTTTATATAGGTGAGATGTGAAGATCCCTCATTAATGCCTTGCATTTTAATTAGTCCAGACTGATTTGACCTGATTCTGCGGGCTTGGGACTTCTACTAACTTAGGCTTCAAGTCAAGCTCATTGGTCTTGGGCCTGCTTTAAATTTTTGGGCCTTATTTGACTTGGGTCTGACCAATCTTGGACTTGGGTCTGTTTGACTTGTGTCAAACCTCATTTAATTTAAGCCCCATTTAATTTGTTGGGCTCAAATTATTTATTAATTTACTTTAGGAATTAATTTATTTAAATTCCAAAATAAATTAATATTTAATTAATAAAATCCACGTGTCGCCATTTAATTGGACCGTAAAATTTTAACTGCTTACGCCCTCTATCCCGATAAAATATGAACAATTACTTAATGTTTATAATAAGGTATTGTTCGCATTTTACTGGAATAGAAGGAATACATAATACTATGTATTTTTCCTATTTTCTATTAAAAATTTTGGAGTATACTAAAGTGTATTTTTTCGATTTTCTATTGAAAATTTTAGAGTGTCAAAGTAATGATCACCTGTAAAATTTAAAATTTTAGTATATTTTAAATTAATATTAGCATACACTCTTTAGATCAAATTTATAAAATTATTTAAAAAAATAAATTTATATGTGTTTTGATTTTTTTTCATAATTGAATTAATCAATTTAATGTTGATTCAATGGAATTTAAAAAATATGAAATAAATAACAATTTGATGGTCATCACCAATAATTTAATGGTTTGGGTATATATTAAAATCTTATTACAAATTTATGTAACTTTTTTGAGATTTTGAATTGGAATAATATATTTATTTTTAGGGTGAATTATTTTATAAGATAATCAAATGAAAAAAAAGTTCAAATGGTCAATGTATTTAGAAGGAAAGAGAAATAAAATAAAGGGAGGATTACTACTAGGTACACAAAAAAACCCTAAATTACTATGAGATACAAACATACAAAAGTATTACTACTAGGTACAAAAATATATAGTGATGTTCCAATATTACCCCTATTAATGTGCTGCACATAAATATTGTGTGCAGCAAAAGTTCATGTGCAGCAAAGTGTGTGCAGCAAAAAAAGTGTGTGCAGGAAAAAAAAAGTGTGTTCAGCAAAAAAATGTGGTGGTCCGGCGGCGGCGGTCCGGCAGCTTTTCCGGCGGCGGCAGTTTTTTCGGCGACCAGTTTTTTTTTTTTCTTTTTTTTTTGGACGAACAGTTTTTCCAGCTACCGGCTGCCGGAGCTCCGGCGGCGGCGGCGCGGCAGCTTTCCGGCGACCAGTTTTTTTTTTTTTTTTTTTTTTCCTGACGAACAGATTTTCCGGAGCTCCGGCGGCGGCGGCAGCGGCAGCGGTGGTCCGGTGGTGGGTGGAGGTTGGGGTTAGTGTTTTAAAGGTATATGAGTTTAGGGGTATATTTGGTATTTTACTTTAATATTTTGTATTAAATAATAATTATTTTAAATCAATGTATCTAGTAGTAATTAGGGGTACAAAGTGTGTACCTATCAGTAATTATTTCTAAAATAAATGTATAAATTTATAATGCACGACTTATTACTAAGGGGGTTGGTGTGGTAAGACAAGCAACTTCTCTTTCCGAAGAAACATGGCACATGGCTAATTCAGCCAGAACAGGAACTCCCTTATTGTGACCTTCCTCTTGAACCGGTCATGATAAGCATGTCAATAATAGCAGTTGCTTGATTGTGATATATAAAATTTCAATCATATATAAAATAAAACATGTGAATAATTAAATTTTTTAAAAAATTTAATAAAATATAAATATAATAAAATATAAATAATTTAATCAATCCCGTGCATCGCACATGCTCAATACTAGTATTATATGTTTAAATATTATATATATTCCGTATTAGATATTTGCTACGTATCATGATAAATGTCCAAATTATTGTCATACGTGTAAGAGTTTAATTGTCATTAATTTGGGTATAGTTTTTTAATAAAAAATAAGTTATTGAATATCAAGTGGAATACCATAATAAAACAGGGGATTCGAACCGTTTTTCCTCATTTTAGAAAATTCATTCTAAAAGTATCTTTATCTATATAAATGAGGGTTTTAGCTAGCTGATGTGTCATCTTCTCCTCATCCCAATGTTGACATGGCAGTCTCTAAAAATTTAAAAAATACAATTTTGAATGTAAATTATGTAAAACAATAGTTGCACACATCTATGCATGTTATACTTTGCAGTGTAATGGTTTTTTTTCCCCTTTGTTGGCTAATCTTTTTCATTCCAAAAATCTTAATTTTCAATATAATAAATAATTTAAGTAGATAATTTGTTTATTAATTACATTGAAACTTTTTTTATATACAATGGTTTTTTTTTACAATATTCTTATGTAAAGGCTATGGTAATGGCGTTTTCCATAGATATGCATCTAGGATGGCCAATGTGCAGTTAGTCAAGCGAAAATGCCAATGATATGAAAATCGGATCAGACCGGCCGGTTCAACCGGTTGGACCGAAAACTGGTCCCGGAACCGGTCTGGAAGACTTAGAAAACCGTTTTATGGAGTTGAACCGGGTTGGACCGAGTTGAACCGGTTCAACAGATTTCAGTATTTTTTTTTTACTTTTTAATTTTTTTTTAACTTTTATGATATTTTATTTATATTTTTATTTAATTTAAAACATAATATTAACAATTTGGATTAAATTTAAAAATTATAATATTAAGTGGGTATATTATAAACTATGTATGAAGAAACTATAAATGTTTTTATTCAATTATATTTTGATTTTAAATTTTATTTTAAAATTTAAAAAATAATTGGGTAGGTCTTTCGTGAAACCGTCTCACGTGAGACCATTTTTCATTTTTTAAAATAGTTATCACTTTCGCTATAAATCGTTATCACTTTCGCTATAAAATGTTATCATCTTTTATTTATACTATGATTAATTTATTATCACTTTCCTTCATAAAATTTATCACTTTCTGCCCATCTCGCATAAGCCCTTACGTGAGACGGTCTCACACAATTCTTTGCCAAAATAATTTATCTGATTATATATTTTTATAATTGGTAATTTTCTAAAATATAATTGAAAATATGTAAAATTCAAATTTTCGATTGAATTGCCCGGTTGAACCGGTCCGATCAGTTGAACCTCGAACCGTTGCCTTTTCTGATTCGTTCTCTGGTTCGATTTTCTAATCACTGAAAAATGCATGGTGTAGGAGATATACTTCAACATTTTTTGTGTAGTGAACGTTTCTGAAATTGTTGCAATCATGTACTATTATTATTATTGAATGTTACTATATATACATATTAAATGTCATTATAATTTATTTAGTATGAATGAATCATGGGGTTATAAGGACCTAATGTATGTTTCTAAACTTATATATGTGGAATCTTATTAAAAAGACGTGGGATTTTATCAAGATTACTACTCTTGACATATCCATCAATCAGTCTCATATGGTTGATGATATCATGATTAAAGCCCTTCTGTACAATACTATTGAAGATTTCTTTTGCCTTAGCCATTAGCACTTGCAAGAGTATCTGCATATCATAGCACTACATGTGACAATGTTGAGACGAATACTAATTTGCACCATAAATTCGTAGCCAAATAAAACACTATTTCTTATTCTGCTGGCCCTAGCAGCAGAAACACCAACTAATTACTTTCTCGCACTATTGGGAAGTACAATGACACCACATACCGTGCTCCTGAACTACGAAAAAGTTATATTCGCATCATAAAAAAAATTTATATAGATAAAATATTAGAATCACATCAAGTATGAAAAAATCAGGAGGACCTTAACCTGCACTATAGCACTTTTGTGCATATATATTATAAATTTTCATTTTGCACATAATTTTATATCATCTGAATTTATTTATTAAAAATATGTAATTTTACTATATTACAAGGCAGCTCCTTGACATATTAAAATGAGATGAGATCATATGATGAAATGGCAATATACATATTCATTTTTTATTAGAAGCACTACTATGTATGAATGAAAATAGTCAATTGGAAGCTTACGACAACTCAAACACCATTTCAAATACCCACTTGGCTACTTCTCAGATGTCTTCTTCTTCGGGACAGTAGCATGTTGTGACTTTGGGTGCTTTTCAGCCTTTCTTGAATCCAACCAATTGAGCAAATACTACCAATGCAAAGGACACCAGCAGCTGCATTAGTTGTTCTGCAAGCTTCAGCCCTTGCCAATCCATCTGCCATTCGGTTAATACGAAATGAGCTACATACTAAAAGTTATACACAGAACCCTCTATAATCGATTCCTATTTAGCTGCCAGTTGATAGAGCTAATTAACTGCATGATTCCTTATATAAATTTCTACTATCTAATAGTAAAAAATTTTCAACATATATGTGAAATCAATTAAAATACAACATTTAATTCTAAAATTTCAGTAATGTGGTACATATCAACTTAGTAGACTTCTTTGTACTGTAACTTCCAATATTTCTCAAATATTTTCTCCACGAATTATCTTCATTTCCATTCTAATTTCTAACAGCTAGACGAATAGTTTCAAATTAAAAGAAAATCCAGCAACCAAATTTCAAGATAAATGAACTCATGAATCGAGCATTAAAGGTTCTAACGATTCATCAGTAACGAAGAAAACATAAAAATGCCTTCAAAGACCACATATCTAAAATATCAAATGCCTACAGAGTGGTAAAACTTGTGATTTAAATTACAGTCAATCGAATGAGGAAATGGAGAGGCAAATATCAGATGAAAATCATGGGAAGAACATGTCAAAGGAGAAAGTGCTAGGTGCTTCTCATATTCTAATGGCTCAAAAATGGATTGGTTGCAACCTTATTGTATTTGATTTGAAACATTTTTCTTGATACTCTTTACATTATTCTGTCAGATTCACGAAGCCATAAAATGGCCTTGCATCGTTTACCAAAGCGGCACATTGCCTTAAAAGTTATGTATTTTGGCCAAAGGTAAATAATGAGTAAAAAGTTTTGTATTATATTTGGCCATCCAGAGGTTTATGAAATATACCTTATTAGTATCTAGGAAGGAGGTTCAAAACTATTCGTGCATCATCTTATGATGTATTTCTATTAAATCAGTATGAATAAACAATAGGACGTCTAGGAGACCAAATCAATTGCACTACACCTGATACCTTAGAGCTGTTATTCTCTCTTGATCAATCTTGAATAGTTCCTATTGCTTTTATTTATTTGTTAATTGTCATTTAAATTCTTAGATATTAATTCATTCAAACACTTGAAATTGGTTACAACAATTCTAATTAAATAGTAATATAGATTAAATAAATAGTTAGCTGTCTTAGTGGGAACGATATAATTTTAATTGGGGTAATTGCCATTACAATTGACATCCCTACACTTGGGGATTTTAGTTCGAGTGCGCAATTTATTTATGCCTAACAAGAGTATATTTACCTTGATAACTGACTATACGAGTGTATACTATCACAATTTTAAGGCGACCAATTTTAAGAGTGTCTAAAAGTAAAAAAATTTGTTTCAACATGTAACCCACGATAATTTTGATGTTCACGAAATCCTATAATCTAAAATTTATTTTGATATCTTAATAACGCAATAGACCACCATAAAGGAAATAAACCACTGGTTTAAATCAAGACTTGTAACATGCTTCAATCACGGACTTCAGAGGATATATATGATATCCAATCAAAGATTCACAGAAAATCATTAGATACACAACCTAGCTTGACTTAAATTTCATAATCTAAGTGGATATATATCTCCTACCAGAAACAAACTTGCCCAAACCCGAACAGATCCAACACGTAATCTTATCATACTCGAATGGGTTTGTGATTTTTGAAAAGGGGATGTGTTTGATGAGAATGGGTTTGGGATTTTTGAAAAGGGAATGTGTTTGAGGGGTTTGTTTAGTGGAATGGATCAAAAATTTGGGTCCCTCACACATACCGACACGAAGCTACAATACAATATGCCCGTATTAAACCCTAAATGTGCGAAAAACAAAAAATAAACAATAACCTGAGCCTAAACTTCTGGCGGAACTTCAGGGGGAGCGGACCTCTCAACTGGTGGAATAAAAACCGAATTGATGAAGTTATCCAACATATTCATGTTCCACGCTCGAAAATTGGCTCGTATGTTGTTGTGTTCGGGGAGATTCACCACTGAGATCATATCTTCGAACACTTCTGGTGGAGCCGCCACATTTCCTCCTGCGTTGAGGTAGGTATGGAAGTTTGTCCTGGCTGTAGTAGCCGTCTGCCGATAAATGAGGTACTGCACATGATTATCTTGGAGAATTGGTTGTCAATTTGCACGCCAATGTAGACTATGCTATGTTCTTCATTTGGAAGCGAGAGTATGATAGACTGTGTTGGGCGTTGGGGTTGACCTATTTTATGGACTGGGCTCACTCTGGATCCAATTCCAGATTTGGGCTTAATAATTAGCGGCCCAAATTCGAACTTCTACCCCTTTTTTTAATACTGTATCATTTTATTGTTTTGGAGCAGTAGACCGACTCAATAATTCATGGTATTTTCGACTCCAAGATTGATTCACGTTGTAATGTTATGTTGTGTAACTTTTATACTATTATATAACTTGTAGGAAATTTTTAATCAACGAGTATTCGATTCGTAGATCAACTCTCATTTAGAAGAGGTGAATATGTCAGAACATATCGTCCACTACTAATCAAAGCTTTTGTGCACCCCGCCACTAACATGTTTTGAACTTAGAATTTAGAAATCTATATTGTTTAATTCTGAAACACCTAAAACTCTGTGTGTGTGTCATTTCCTTATTAAAAATTGATTGTATTGGAACTAAGATAGTTATGTTTAGTCACGATTTTTTAATCACAAAAACACATTTTACTGTAATTAAAAAAAATGTACTCCCTCCGTCCCAAGCAAATAGCAACATTTGCTTTTTGCACGTAGATTAATGAGTATTATTATTTTATGTAAAGTGGTAATATTACTAAGTAAATAAATTAATGCCTCATCCACATTCACTTGTTACTTTTCAGGGGAAATTGTAGACACTACCCTTTCTTTTATCATAATTCATTTATACCCTATATTTAGTGATAAATGCCCAAATTTACATAATAGTTTTGACTTAATTGTAAGTATTTTATGATTCATGTATATATTTCTAATTAGGTTAAATATATATTCACAATTTGATTGTAACTTTTAAATCGAGTCAATGATACTTATGTAAATTTGAGCATTAAAAAACTTATCTCTAAATATCCGGTTTTAAATAATAATTTTGGAAAAAAAGAGAAATTTTTTTTATGAAGCATGAAACATGTCGACCATTAATGTTAGTAGTTAAAAGTATATTAATAATGAATCTGATATTATACTTTAATGATTATTGATCATAACTAGAATTTTAGACGTGCGTTGCATATCACAAACACGTCATACTTTGTGATACTTTCGTTATTTATCAATAGTTTTCAACCCCTTCTCCGACAAAGGTATTAAGGAAAAGTAATAATTTTTATGAGTATTATTATTTTTTTTTATGTATGGATGGATTTTTTTTAAATGAACTAATAAAGTTTTTGATGAGGTTAGGGAGATTAAAAAAAATTGTGGGACAATCCATGAAAAAGGTGAAAACTATTGAGAGAGAGAGAATTATTATTATTATTATTATTATTATTATTATTATTATTATTATTATTATCTTTTACTAATTGAACAGATAAGAATATTAAGTATTCTTTCCACGTTATTTATTGTGTAACTTTCTTTTTAGTAATTATTATGGATTCCATTTCACATAATAAAATTTTAAAAAATTACAAAATGTGATCACTTAAAATTTAAAATTAAAATATGGGAGCAAAATGTGATCACAATTGTCTTATCTTACTTCAATTAAATTCATATACAATCATAAAAGAAAAATGAGCTTATAAAATATTTTACAATTTATTTATTATAGTGATATGATCATGTCATTCTTATTTTAATTTTAAATGAATAATTTATTGAGTCAAATTTCACATTTTAATTGATCGAACTCGTTTTGAGTTGATCTTTAAATTTTATCAAACTAAAGACATAAATCAAACTTTTTTTTTCTTTCAAGAATCGAACAACAAATGACCATTGTGTATCAATTCAAATCTTAATCAAAATATATGTACCTAGTCTTTTTTTTTTCATTTTATTATAACTTTAATATTTGCAAAATGATAATATAAAGATCCACAAAAACTGCATGCAAAAGATATCTACGGAAAGTGAAGTGTGTTCAAAACATTATGTAATTGATTAAGGTATATTATACATATATATGTATCAAAGCACTAAAATACATGAAGAGAAAGAAAATAAATAAATCAAAGCACTAAAGTACATGTAAAGACAGAAAATAAATAAGAATTCTATTGTATCTCAAGGCTCAAGACAATAAATTTGCTTATCAGAATTTACTTCTAATTTTCCCCATAACAATAACACATCAGATAATCTAATGTTTTATGGAAATATATTTCAATGTAGGAATCCCATATTTTATTCACCTTATACATGGAAATCAGATCAAATCCCATGTTTTATGAAATAAAGGGTATGTAACATAAATTAATGGGGAGGATATCTAAGAGGCCTTTAAATCTTAATGCAGGATGTGGCTACGATGATTTACATTTCCAGTGATGAATTCTGCCATCGAATCTCATTCTCCACCACCCCGTTGTCTCCCCCTCTTTTACTTCCATATATTCTTCGATGCTCATGAATTTGTACCTTTCATCCTTACTCACCCCAAAATAGTGAATTTCTACAATGGTCTGTTGCAGCAAATTTCTCGACTCATGAATGGATACTATGTCTACAATCCCACAACGAAGTAATCGAGAAAAATTATTTTTCCACGATGATAGTGATGTTTTTGGGATGAATTTAGTTGATCCTTCATATCTCCACACTACATGATCTTAATATATATAGGTGATAATATGAAAATTCAAGAAAGTTGCATTAAATTCAATATCAATTGTATTAAATTAGAAATGAAGAGTTGCATAAATTATAAATTAAATTCATGCACTAAAATGAAGATTAAGTGAATTTTGAATCATTAGTGAAAAATAAATTAATATAATTAATAATGTTAAAAAGGTTATTATCAAAATAAAAGAGGGATAAAATGGAAAATAAAAGTTTCTCAAAAGCAAGGTACTTTTAATACCGTTTCGACAAATATCTAACTATCCTGAAAGCCAGACTAGATAGAATGTCGAGAGCTATTGTAAGAGCGGCATTAGCAACTGTCTTCCTATAGTGAATCGGGGGGATTTGGGTGGTATGGAGTTCTTCGAGCAGTATGAACTGCTGCTCTCTTGAAGAGCTCCACCATGAGCATCTTCAGTCATTGAGCGCCCTAAGATAACTGTAAAATAAATATTGGAGAGAAAAAAAAATAGTAGTAATAATCAACGTGATTTCTAGCAGAAATAGAGCATAATTTCCAAGGAAAGAAAGAGAATGTAAGCAAGCGATTTTGGCGGGGTTTTGTCCTTTTCAAAAGGAAACTGCCTATCCCCTCGGAATCGCCATCCAAACCACGTCCTTTTCTCATCATAACCACCACCTGTTTGTTAAAATGTTTCACAACAATAAAGCAATCCCTTCATTCCTTACAACCGCTTTTACTCGCCCCAAAAAAGTTCTTCATCTTCGCAGAGTCCCTAGTCGAGAACTGGGAGTTGTGTTCTTGCTCAAGGCCTAATTGCCTTTCTCGGGTGAGATTTTTTTATTGATTGTTGTAGTTCTTTCTTGATTTGGAGCGAGTTATTTGAGTGTGTTTTCTGGATGAATTGGGCAGATGTGTTTTTTTTTACACTTGTTTATCTTCTGAATTTTCGTTCATGCCCAAATTAGTAATCACGAGTTTATACACTTGGATAGAGAAAGGTGAGAAGGGATTTTATTTTTGCTGTTACAGAACAATTTTTAGCCACTGCAGTTTTTTACAATCTGGATCTTGCTGCCGATTAGACTTGAAATTAAACTATAACAGAGTATTTGTCATACATGCATAAATGAGAACCCCTTTTTTTAACTGAATATGCAAATGAGATATGATCTGTATAGGGGATAAAAGCCTTGTTTTGGTTAAAAAATGAATTTATGATTTATGGCATCTTATTCAGCACAATGCAGGCATTGTGCAGATGATTCATTCGATTGAAGGAATTAGTAGTTCAAAAGAGGAATTATTTACTAGTGCATGGTGTTATCTCTTGATAGATAACAATAGCTGAACTTGCAATCCATTAGCAATGGACTACACACATAAGTTTATGTCAAATGAGCATCAGGAACAATATAGATCAGCTTCCGAAAGTGCCGATCCATCCTCTGTATCTCCCTTGGAGATCCCAACATCATCAAAGTCACCGCGATCCCCGAGATCCCCCAAGTCTCCAAGATCCCCAAGATCTCCAAGAGGTAAGCATAGTGGGGGTTCAGGAAGTCCCCTCAAGAATCAAAAGTCCCACTCTGGGAAAGCCGGTGATCCTAAAAAAGGTGAGCACCTGATTTCATTTTGGGTGGTTATTACACCAGTGAGCATCTTTTCTAATACAACTCTATGATAAGTGATTGCTAAGAAATGGTGATGAAATTAAAGGGTGTTTGAGTGCCAAAGAAACACTTTTCATTCTTAAAAATTTCATTGGGCAATTGATTGTAATAATTGCTCCAATAGAATCAGTTCATTCATGATGAATATTGTTTGAACTATGGGCTGACTATTATTGCATAATCATTTGTATATATATTCCTTCAGTGATGTAGGCTCCTGCTCAGCCTATTTTGTTCTTGATTTTTTCTATTTCTCCGTTTCTTTATAACTGCACAGGTGGCTATGGTGGGAAGGGAACCTGGGGAGGACTACTTGATATGGAAGATGGTTATGCAGATGATCCCAATGATCCAAATTACAGTAGTGATAAGGTGATTGAGTTGATATTTTCGTAGACTGTTTTAACTCATCTTAAAATCTGTTCCTTTGTTATGTTTACTGACCCAAAGGAGAACTTACAATTTCAGGAAGACACAAAGTTCACCATCACCAGAACAATGGTGAAGTTTGAAGAATTCAAAAAGAAAGCTACGGTTATGGTGGAAGAATATTTTGTCAATGATGATGTGATCTCAACAGCAAATGAACTTAGAGAACTCAATGTGCCAAACTACTATTTTTATTTTGTGAAAAAGCTAGTTTCCATTGCTATGGATAGGCGGGACAAAGAAAAAGAAATGGCTTCTATTCTGCTATCCTCTCTTTATGGTGATGTGATTCATCCACAACAAGTATACAAAGGTTTCCAGAAGCTGGTACATTCTGCAGACGATTTGATTGTGGACATCCCTGATGCAGTTGATGTTCTTGCATTGTTCATTGCTAGAGCAATTGTTGATGACATACTTCCTCCATCTTTTTTGACAAAGACAATGGCCTATTTAAATAAGGACTCAAAAGGTATTGATGTCATCAAACGAGCTGAGAAGGGATATTTATCTGCACCACTACATGCAGAGACCATAGAGAGGTGCTGGGGAGGCAGTAAGAATAAAACAGTCGAATATCTGAAAGCTAAGATAAATGACTTATTGGTAGAGTATGTAGTAAGTGGAGATGTAAAAGAGGCTTGTAGATGTATAAAGGATCTGAATGTTCCTTACTTCCATCATGAGATAGTTAAGAGGTCTATTTTAATGGCTATGGAAAAAAGGCAAGCTGAAAACCGCATTCTTGACTTGCTGAAGCGTGCTTCTGAGGTGGGTCTAATTAATGCAAGTCAAGTGTCTAAGGGATTTGGTAGAATTATTGACTCCGTTGATGATTTATCTCTAGATATACCAAATGCAAAGGTGTTATTACAGTCATTGATTTCCAAAGCAGCTTCGGAGGGGTGGTTGTCTGCCTCCTCTTTGAGATCACTCTCATTGCATCCTGGAAAGCAAGTAGTAGAAGATACAATAGTTAAATCCTTCAAGAAGAAGGTTGAGACGATCATTCGTGAGTATTTCCTCTCAGGTGATATTTCAGAGGTGATATGTTGTTTAGAGTTTGAAAACAGTTCCTCCATCTCTGAACTAAATGCGATTTTTGTTAAGAAACTGATCACTCTAGCCATGGATAGGAAAAACAGAGAGAAAGAAATGGCATCTGTCCTGTTATCTTCTTTGTGTTTTCCATCAGATGATGTGGTGAGTGGCTTTATAATGTTGATAGAATCAGCTGAAGACACGGCCCTCGATAACCCCATTGTTGTTGAGGATCTCGCAATGTTTTTAGCACGAGCAGAGGTGGATGAAGTCGTGACTCCACATGAAATGGAGGAGATAGGGAGCCACTTCCCCGGGTCAAATTCTATGGGAAACAAAGTGACTCAAATCGCAATGTCCATGCTCAAAGCTCGTCTATCTGGCGAGCGTATACTAAGATGTTGGGGTGCTGGAGGGAGCTGTAACAGCGGATGGTCAATAGAAGACGTGAAAGACAAGATTGGGAAGCTGTTGGAAGAATACGAAGCGGGTGGGGATACACGAGAAGCTTGTCGATGCATAAAGGAACTAGGGATGCCATTCTTTCACCATGAAGTTGTGAAAAAATCTCTGGTGATACATATGGAGAACAAGAATGAGAGAATGTGGAGTTTGCTTCGACAGTGTTTCGATATGCAGCTCATCACCATGAACCAGATGATGAAAGGGTTCATCAGAGTGGGAGATGCTCTTGATGATCTGGCTTTGGATGTTCCGGATGCTAAGAAACAGTTCAAGAATTTCGTCGAACGAGCTAAGGCTGAAGGATGGTTGGATAATTCATTTGGTACAAATGGAAAAGCACAAGATTTGAGCAATGGTTTCTCTTGAACGACCAAACACAGGCGTGCTGCATTATTTACAGAGTTAATTTACTGTAAGATATATTTTCTTGTCATTTTTCTGTCTGTTTTAGTACACAAGCTTATGGGTGATGAATTCTGCAATGTCACCCTACCAACATAATTACTTTGTGATCTGTTTATGACCTTATTTACCAAGGTCTGGATTCTATGATTTAACATTGCATTTCGTTTTTATCGTCTCATGATGTCGTCGCAGACGACTATCATGGGGGAGCCGCGACATCAGCATCCAAAGTTTGATATCTACAACTCATGGTGCTTCTTGTGTCATAATTGCTTGTATGATGTATCACATGGCAGCACTCATGTTTTCTACAATTATTTGCCACAGATCTTTAAATTAAATGCAGGCAAACACATTAGTAATCAAAACTAAACTCAGACATACACAATGTAAGAAGACTATTATTTTTAATATTATGAAGTTGTAGGAGAATGGAATGACAGTGTCTAATGTATGGCATTTGAAAGCTTTGTTATCTTCATTTTATACAAAAATTGCCGGACGAGGTGGGACGTCAGGAGAAATTTGTCTATTCGGACCGGATGGAACAAGTCTTTTAGCACCATACAAAGTTTTACGAGGATTGTGTAGTCTATTCGGCCCAGAAGGAATCAATCTCTTTATAACATATGAAAGTCTAGGAGGAGGTGGGACGTCCAGTGACACTTCAGGATTCGGTCCCGATGGAACAAGCCTCTTGACACCTCCAAAACCATGATATGAAAGTCTAGGAGGAGGCGGGACGTCTGGTGACACTTCAGGATTCGGTCCTGATGGAACAAGTCTCTTGACACCTCCAAAACCATGATACGAAAGTCTAGGAGGAGGCGGGACATCCGGTGATACTTCAGGATTCGGTCCCGATGGAACAAGCCTCTTGACACCTCCAAAACCATGATACGTAAGTCTAGGAGGAGGTGGGACGTCCGGTGACACTTCAGGATTCGATCCCGATGGAACAAGCCTCTTGACACCTCCAAAACCATGATACGAAAATATAGGAGGAGGCAGGACGTCCGGTGATACTTCATGATTTGGTCCCGATGGAACAAGCCTCTTGACACCTCCAAAACCATGAGCACAGCCTAGAGTAGCACATATTAGTAGGATAGTGATTCCCAAACTTGAAAGAAAACAAGAATTCATTGTGTATGAACTGTGATTCAAATGTGATGGTAAACCACAAATAGAGCTTGTTTATATAGACTCTTTATTAGTGTCATGAATTTGTATATAAATATGGAAATATATTGTGCTTGATTTCTAGTAATTAATATTGAATGATATTCCAATAAATGTTGATAAGAATCATACACTAAAGTGGTAACTTATTAATCTTTATTACCAATAATAAATGTTAATTAAACGTGCGGATATGGTTCGGATCTTTGCAATATGATATGATTGATGATATATTATATAATAATAAGAGGATCACTTGAGTGACTCGTGGTCACCCAAGAATTACCCTAATAAGAATTGATATATGGTGTAATAAAGTACACATGTGCACTCGTACGTGTATTGATTTTTATTCATTATAAAACTTTTTTATATACAATTTTTTTAATTAAAAATGCTAACAAAAAAGTCTCTAACAAAGTAAAATTTTATTTATAAATGTATATATTTTATTTATTCATTAGTGTATATGATCTTTAATGTGCGTGCACAGTGTACTCGAATGCAGAATAATTTGCCTAATAATAATGAATTTTTTTATTAGAAAATAAATGTGTTTGAATTTTTGAATCAATGAATATTTATTACTATTATTGTCTATAATGTACCTTTAAGATTTCCAATTTAAAACAAAATCTCATGTAAGGATTTTAATATGTTACATATCAATTCGAATTCGCAAATTATACACCAACTTTTAGTTTCTTATACACTTATAAATAAAAATGTATTCCCTCATTCCGCTTTTAAGGTATCCATCCATTTTACTATTTTTTACGTTCTCCTATTTAGTAAAAAAGTAAACAATATCGTCCACCACTTCCCTCTAATACAACTACACACTATACATATAATAATATTCTTTAATCCACTTAAAAAAACATTTTTATTAGATTCTTTTAATAAAAATCGAATATAAAAAGCTATACAATTATAAAAAAAAAACATATATATATTATTAAATAAAATATAAACGCACATATAGATGCACTCATGCATTCGCTGGACTCATTCGAATTTTTGTATTTATTAGGTTATGTTCTTTTGGGTTTTAAAAACTAGGAGTAATTGATTAAACAATTGTGATTTGGGTTTCTAATCATGATAAATCATGAGAGAAGTTGTAAATTAAATAGATGGCGCCACTTAAAAATAAATAAACTCTACCTACATGGGTAAAAATCAAATAAATACAGACGGGTCTAAAGTATATATTAGTTATTATAATATTAGTTATTATGTTTATTGATATTTAATTAAAGTATATTTATTATACTATAATACTTTAAAAATATACTTTAATTCATTATTTATCATACTTTAAAATAGGTCGACCTATTGTTAAAGTATATTAGTTATTATATATATATAAATAGATCGATCTATTGTTAAAGTATATTAGTTATTTTATATATAAAATATGCTTATTGATATTTAATTAAAATATGTTTATCATACTGTAATACTTTAAAAATATACTTTAATTAATTATTTATCATCATCGTACTTAAAAAAAATACTTAGAGTTTATAAAACATATTTTATTTATGGAGTTTCATCGGTTTAGGACCTGAAAAATATACTAACTATCGGTATGGGGCCTGAAATATTTCTTTTATCAAATTGGGGCCTGATTTATTTAAAACTCTCAGTATAGGGCTTGAGATGTTAACACCGTCATCTCATTATTTAACAGAAGTGAATAATTGCCACATCATCATTCTTCTCTTGCTCCCCCGTTATCTGTTTCATGTTTAATCTTTTAGTAACCCTAGATTAAAGCTGGTGCGAGATGCATGGTTTAGGAAGGGTCATCGGAGTAGAGCTTCATCTTTTCTTCGACTGGTAATGTGAAGAACCGGCGACATGCAGTATCTCAGCTGCTTTCTCCATTACTTCTTCCATACTCCGTTATTAATCTAAAAATAAAATGAAATAAGTATATAGTTAATAGATATTCCAAATAAAAATAACAAAGAATTTTGCAAAATAGAATCTACACCCCAAGAATGGGGAATAAATGGATCGACACTCATAAATCTTGTCAATTATGATTATTAAACACCAAAGACAATCACATAACTCTATTATGCCTTTTATCGATTAAATAATAAAAATAATATATTGGCAAAGATATTCTAGAATTTGATATCCAAATACTAAATCCATAAAACTTCACCAAAAATAGATCTTTCTGGCACCCAAGTAACCTAATCTTGATATTTTCTTCGCACATTCACTTACATATGCTAGGGGCAGATTAGTGTTTTTCTCGAAAAAAGAAGAGGCGAAACGGAATCGAAATCATGATTTGAGATAAAAGAATCGCAATAATAAAACAGATAATGGGAGAGCAAGAGAATTCATTTGATACCAAGGCTGATGTGGCAATTATTCAGCGACGTATTCTTCTGTTAAATGACGGTGTTAACATCTCAAGCCCTATACTGATAGTTCTAAATAAACTAGGCCCCGAATTGATAAATGAAATATTTCAGGCCCCATACCGATAGTTAATATATTTTTCAGGCCTTAAACCGATAAAACTCTTTTATTTATCTATAACACAACCCGTTTTACATAATTTCGTTTCAAAGAGACTTTGTCAATAAATATATTTTTGATTAAGATTTATATAAATATATATATGGTATTCGTTTCCTAATTAAAATCAATTAACTAAATAAAAATATATAAAATTTAATTGATCGTATGTTTTTTTTAAATAAAAGGAAATATGTAATAATAATAAAAGAAGAAATATACTCTACTATTTTTAGTTAAGATCGTTTCCAATTTAAAATCATTTAACTAAATAAAAATGTACAAAATTGAATTGATAGTGTATATTTAAGAAAAAGGAGTATCATTTATGGGAAATCAATGAGCTGTCGCCATAAATCTCATCCGCCACGTCGACGTTTATAAGAAAAAAAAAAAAAAATATATATATATATATATATATATATATATATATATATATATATATATATATATATATATATATAGGAGTGATCATATTTTTTTCGAAACTGTCAAAACCGACCGAACCGAACCGCATTGCACAACCATTGATTATTTTTCGTCAAAACCGACCGAACCGAACCGCATTACACAACCATTGATTATTTATCGTAGCAAACCGAGGTTATATTTTTTACGCAAAACCACACAGCATAGTCTGGGCAATTACGTTTTTTTTATTAAAAACCGACCGCACCGCACCGCCTAAATTATTTTATAATTAATGATCAATAATCATCGATTTTTTGACTTATTTCATATATAGTTATCATAGTTAGACATGATTTTTTTGGTTTAAGTTTTAAACTTATATAATAATATGACATTGTAGCTTTTTAATATATAATCTATTACAATACATATGCTTAGGCATGATTTTTTTAGTCTAAGTTTTTAAATTTATATAGTACGTACTATGACATATATTATAGTTTTTTAATATTTAACCTCTTACAATGCATTAGCTTTTCGATAATTCATGATAACGTATATTCTAATTATTTCTTCATTTTATTTATACTCATTCAATTTACAAGATTGAAATGTTTTGTTGTATAGATTAACACTAATTCTTACCCTAATTTAAAACCGCCAAACTGCAAAATAACCGGCCGAAATCGCTTAAAATCGCACATTTAATTATTTTAATAAACCGCCCAATTTGTATACTATATATATTATAGAATAACCGACCGCATATAGCAATGCAATTTGAATTTTTGGGAAAAAAAACCTCAACATGAGCACCCCATTAGTTTTTTTTAATTATATTTATAAGAAGATTATACTTGAGTATTTATTTTCATTATTATTTGGTGGGACAATTATACATATATGGAAAGTGTAAAATAAGGATCCACCGACAACAACGAAGCCCACACTATGACACTACCAACCAAGCCCATATATAAAATGATTGAAATCAGTAAGTCCTAAACCTAATTGGCTGAAATTCCCAAATCCCCAATCGATTTCCATTTCTTCTACAACGATCCCGAGTTCCTTACCCTATTAACGTCACTCTTCGTCCCCCGCGCCGCCCTATCGGAGGAATCGGTACGTATCACGCTCTCGCGACGTATATTCAGTAATTTGAAAGGGTTTGAGCATCGGAGGTGTAAGAAATGGGTGACCAAAAGAAAGGCAAGAAAGGGGGTCGGAAGAATGATTTGAAGGATGAGGATGAAGAAGTGGTGGATAATGTGGTTGGGGGAAAAGAAGAGGAGGAGGATGCTCCGGTGATAAGTTTTGGTGGTAAGAAAAAGGCGAAGGGGAAAAAGAGTGGAGGTAGCAGTATGTTTAGCTCTTCTGCTTTTGGGTTATTAGGAGATGATGAGGATAATGATGATGAGGATGAAGAAGTAGATGTCAAGAGCAAGAAGAGTGGGGCCGTTTCATCTGCTTTCGACTTGCTTGGCGACGAGAACGAGAGTTCGAAAGAGGAAGATGCAGATGAACCTGTGATTACTTTTACAGGTAAGAAGAAAAAGTCTTCTAGGGTTTCGAAGAAGCCTTCGGGAAATTCATTTAGTTCGGCTTTTCTTGATGCGGATGATGATGAAGTTGCATCTGTTTCAAAAGTTGATGATGATTTGGCAGAAGGGGGTTCTGATGATCTGGGGGACGATGTTGCTATTAAATTTTCAGGTAAAAAGAAGTCATCTAAAAAGAAGAATACAAGTGCCGATACTACTCTTGAAACTGCAAACAGCGATTCATTGTCCAATCTTGTTGAACGGGATCAACCTCAAGACACGTCGAAGAACAAAAAGAAGAAAAAGAAGGGTGGGAAAACACTTCAAGAAGAAGATGACATAGACCAACTTCTAGCTGAATTTACCGCAGCACCACCTGTTTCAACTGCTGCTTCTCTTCCCCCTCAGGACCAGCCGGATCCGGAGGAGTCTGAACGCCCAGATACTTCAAAGAATAAAAAGAAGAAGAAAAAGGGTGGAAGGGCTCCTCAGGAAGAAGACGACTTGGATCAAATTCTTGCAGAATTTGGTGCAGCACCTTCTGTCCCAGCAAGTGCTCCTCCAGAGGTAGAGGTACATGACCAGCCTGGCCAAGAGGAGGCTGCTGATGACAAAGAAGCTGAAGAAGGAATTATAGAGTCCGTTGCATCAAAGAAAAAGAAAAAGAAGAAGGAAAAAGAGAAAGAGAAAAAGGCAGGCGCATCTGCACCTGCAGCCGAAGAAAAACAGGAAGAAACAAAAACTGATATAAATAGTAAAATATCTGGTAAGAAGGTTCCTAAGCATGTGAGGGAGATGCAAGAGAGACTTGCCAAACTTAAGGAAGCTGAAGAGAGGAAAAAACAAGAAGAAGAAGAGCGAATAAGGAAGGAAGAGGAGGAAAGGAGACGGCAGGAAGAGGAGGAAAGATTGGCAGAAGAGAAAAAACGGTTAAAGAAGGAAAAGGAGAAGGAGAAGCTTCTGAAGAAAAAGCTAGAAGGAAAGCTCCTGACGGGGAAACAGAAGGAAGAGGCTCGTAGGTTGGAAGCAATGAGGAGACAAATACTTGCTAATGCGGCTTTGCCATTAAATCCTGGAGAACCTTCTGCAGCACCTGCCAAACGACCTTTGTATCAGAAGAAAAAGTCAAAGCCACAGACCCAATCAAATGGAGCAGCCATTCTTGACAGTGTTAATAGCATAGATTCAGAAGATGTACCTCAAGAAACTATGGTGGAGCCTGATACTGTTGAGGAAGTAGAATCAGGGAATGTGGATCAAACTGAGGCTACTGATGTTGTTGAAGAGAATGGAGTTGATGAAGTAGAAGATGATGATGATGAAGATGAAGATGAGTGGGATGCCAAAAGTTGGGATGATGCTGATGTGAAATTGCCTGGTAAAAGTGCCTTTTCTGACGCAGAAGTTGATTCAGAGCCGGAACCTTTGCTAAAGAAAGAACCAAAGAATGCACGTTCTTCAACACAAGATGTTGAGGTGACTTCTGCTGCAGCCAAGTCTGCCTCAGCGTTGCCTGTAAAATCACAGAATGCTGATACTGCTAAAAGGAATTCTGTGGCTGAGGGTGATGACCAGAAGACTAACAAGATTCCGGACAAGAAGAGTAAAAACGTTAATGCTTCAGGGGAAACTTCAAAAGTTGAGACGGAACAACATCTTAGGTCCCCAATATGTTGTATTATGGGTCATGTTGATACTGGTAAAACAAAGTTGCTTGATTGTATAAGAGGTACTAATGTCCAAGAAGGTGAGGCTGGTGGAATTACACAGCAAATTGGAGCGACCTACATCCCTGCTGAGAACATTCGTGAGAGAACAAGGGAACTTAAAGCTGATGCAAAGCTTGATGTTCCGGGTCTGTTAGTTATTGATACACCTGGGCACGAATCCTTTAACAATCTGCGTTCACGAGGATCAGGATTGTGTGATATTGCAATTTTGGTTGTTGATATAATGCATGGATTGGAACCACAGACAATTGAATCACTCAATCTGTTGAGGATGAGAAACACTGAATTCATTATTGCCTTGAATAAAGTGGGTAACTGTGCAACTTTTGTTGAGCTTGCCAATATCTGTTGATCATTCTATTTTGATTTGGTTAATAATTTGGTGTCTCAGGTGGATAGATTGTATGGGTGGAAAAGACGTGACAATGCTCCAATAGGGATGGCACTGAAGCAACAGTCCAAAGATGTCATAAACGAATTTAACATGAGAACTACTCAGGTTATATATATAGTCCGTCACCATAAGCTTCAGCTTTTGTTGATCTTATCTAATGCAAGTGTTTTTCTTATAGATTATTACACAGTTTAAGGAACAGGGCCTGAATACTGAGTTATATAACAAGAACAAAGATAGGGGGGAGTTTTTCAGTATTGTTCCCACTAGTGCTGTAAGGTCTTGATCTGATCAAACATCTCATTAGTTTATTTTCATATTTATGATATTTCTTATATTCATGTTCCCCAAGAATTACAAATATTCTCTGCAACCTCTTTACATTTTGGTGACTCTGCAGCGGTGAAGGCATCCCTGAATTGTTGTTGCTGCTGATTCAATGGGCTCAGAAAACGATGGTTAAAAGGCTTACATATAGTGAAAAAGTGCAGGTCTGCTTTCCTTTCAAGTAATTGATATTGATAAATGTAGTCTGATGGGAAACCTTTAATATTCACTCTCAACTCTGCTGCAGTGTACTGTTTTGGAGGTTAAGGTTATTGAAGGACATGGTACAACTATTGATGTGATATTAGTGAATGGTGTGCTTCATGAAGGAGATCAAATAGTTGTTTGTGGTTTGCAGGTATGTACTTATGAATCATTTATGTATTACTTCATAATGTGATTTCTGACGCACTATCCTTCTTCCACAGGGACCCATTGTTACCACAATTAGAGCTTTATTAACCCCCCATCCCATGAGGGAACTTCGTGTCAAGGTGCAACTTCTTGGACCATTGTAACTGAAAGAATTTGCTGTTGCTTTAGCTTTTTAGGCCATATATATATATTTTAATTGCTATAGTAGTAGCTAAAGCAATTCCAATTTGGTTATTTTGTCCCTAAAATTTGTTTCTGAACCTCATATTTCATCATCTGTTCTTTGGTTCCTAGAGTAACTGTTACTAGGCTACCCTATTTGATCAATATTCTTACTTGTATCTTGAAATGCAGTGTCTACTAAGATGTCATTCCCCTTTGATGATCATAGTATAATCATTGAATAACTTCCTTGTTACATCTAAAGGATCACATTGATTTATGTCGTAACTCTTTCCAGGGGACATATCTGCATTATAAAGAAATCAAGGCTGCCCAGGGTATCAAGATTACTGCACAGGTAACCATTTCTTATTGAGTTATGTATCTCTGGCATTGAAAAAAAAAAAAAACTGTATGTTTCTCAATGTAGAAGAAGAAAACACTCCCTACTGAGTAGCAGTCAATAAAGCATTAAGAAAAAGCATTGATAGCATCCCGGCTTGCCTAATTGATTATGTTCCTTTTGCTAGTATACTTTGGAACAACATTTGGCTCCTGCAGTTTGTTCAGTCTTATTTGCTCTTTTCAACTGTGTTTCAATTGTCTTTTTCTGATGCAATGACTGCAACATTCCTATCAATTCAATGTGGTCATATATAACAGCATGTTCTATTTCTGATATGCAACTTCATTTGTTTTTGTCGCCCTTGATTACCTGTTAGGCTGGTACTTACTTCCACTTTCTTATAGGGCCTTGAGCACGCCATTGCAGGTGCCAGTCTCTATGTTGTGGGGCCTCGTGATGATTTGGAGGAGATAAAAGAATCAGCTATGGAAGACATGAAGTCAATGATGAGTAGGATCGACAAAAGTGGGGAGGGAGTTTATGTTCA
This sequence comes from Pogostemon cablin, assembly GCA_023678885.1. Lineage (NCBI taxonomy): Eukaryota > Viridiplantae > Streptophyta > Magnoliopsida > Lamiales > Lamiaceae > Pogostemon > Pogostemon cablin. The sequence goes on from CM042987.1 coordinate 4,389,391, forward strand.
AGCATCTACTCTTGGGTCTTTAGAAGCATTATTGGAGTTCTTGAAAACTCCGGCTGTAAATATACCGGTCAGCGGTATAAGCATAGGCCCAGTACACAAAAAGGATGTGATGAAGGCTAGTGTCATGCTTGAAAAGAAGAAGGAATATGGGACAATATTAGCTTTTGATGTCAAAGTCACACCAGAGGCTAACCAGCTCGCAGAAGAACTCGGTGTCAAAATATTTATAGCTGACATTATATACCACCTATTCGATCAATTTAAGGCTTATATAGACAATCTCAAGGAGGAAAGGAGGAAAGAAGCTGCTGAGGATGCAGTTTTTCCTTGTATCCTCAAGATCATGCCAAATTGTGTTTTCAACAAGAAGGATCCCATTGTTTTGGGTGTTGATGTCCTTGAAGGCATTTTGAAGGTAATAAACCATAAATTCTGTATTCAGTATCCTCACTTGTATATCGTTCTTCATTATTCTATGACATGCATGTGCTGAAAATTTGAATTTTCTTGTATGTTGTACTATGTTTAAATTGTGATTTACTTTTTATTTGCGTTAGTGTGTAAATATTTATTTATGTCTTTTTTCTAAATTTAAACCTATCATCAACTCAGTATCATTTTCTTTTCCCATTTGTAATGCAAATATATGATGATAAAAATACAATAGTGTTGGATACAATCTCAAGTTGCTCAAGTTTGTCTGCCTATGTTTCTTCCAGTTTGTACTAGTAATCTTCTCTTTGGACTTTGGTGTAGTTTTGATGTTTGGGGTCTTTTTACTGTATCTATGTTGTTTTTTCCCCCCTACTGATGCACATCCAAATTAAAAAGTGCCAGGGCAAATTCTTTTCTCCAACTGACATGGTGCAGCTGGCAGCTGTGCCTGTTTATGTGTATCTGATGCTAATTATTTTCTCCATATGCATTTCTTTTTCTTTCATTGTAATGTTAAAAACTTTCTTACAGGTTGGAACTCCTATATGCGTTCCCCAAAGGGATTTCATTGAAATTGGTCATATTGCTTCTGTTGAAAATAATCATAAGCCTGTCGATTACGCCAAGAAAGGCCAGAAGGTGGCCATCAAGGTATGTGATATTACAATTTGTAGCTTCTCCTAAGTCTTAAAGGGCTGTCTTTACTATCAATTCTCGTAGTAGTATTCGTATATTGAATTAAATGCACGGGTTAATTTGTTACATATAGGCCAGATGTAGAATGAAATTTATTCCACTTTGATATATGTCTAAATTTCTCCTTGCTGCACTTGTTAAACCATGTACGCATATGACCAACGTTCGAAGGTCACTGTTGAGCATTGATTTAGGGAAAACAATTAACTTTAGAGCTGGAATCACATTATTTGTAAGAAAATTTATAGAGTATTTATTATTTTCTGTTACCATATAAACAACATCTGGTCCTTTTTTATTTGCTGAAGCTGAATTTTTTCAGTTTTGGGTAGGTTCCATGCTCAATGTGTTTTCACCCAGCTTAGTACCTCAAAAGACCTAAAATAATGCTACAATTCAAATAAAATCTATTTAACTTCTCCCGATTGTACATAGGAGTATTTTTGTGATATGGGAATGCTAGATATGCGCCTGATGCCTCCTTTGAAACAGTGGTGCATCCGCCCTTCTGATGAACTGTTGTTCTTTCTTCTTAAGCTCATTGCTTCTTAAAATAGAACCACAGTATATGAATTGGGCCCAAAGATGAATACCTTTGAGCTTCTATGATTACAGTTTGGAATTTTCCTGGCCCTGCTAAAATGTATTGGGGCTGGGGATGATATTATAATTTATAAGTGAGCTCCAGATCACGTAATGAAATAGCTATTCTTTCGCTACTCTGTGTAAATGTGGAGTTTATTCTGGGAATGTATCTTTTACTTGAAGAGTGAAGCATCTACTACTGCTTAGAGCAACTTCATCTTCTAGTTTACTTTTGTTCTTTTAATTCAAGTGCTTGTATGCTTTCAAAGATAATTACACTGTTTCTACATCTTCTTTGTTATTGCATCTCCTTAATTTGTTCAAACTTTTGTCTCAGATAATTAGCAACAACTGTGATGAGCAACAAAAGATGGTTGGCAGGCATTTTGAGGTTGAGGATGAGCTTGTGAGCAAAATCTCTAGACACTCACTCGATGTCCTCAAAGAAAACTATGCGGTTTGTACATCTATCTCTCTTGTAGGAAAACGAATGTTTTGTTTCATAAAATTAACATTTTCGCATTTGAATTTCAATGTGCAGGATGATTTATCTGTTGAAGAAAAGCGACTACTTTTCAAATTGAAAAAACTCTTTAAGATACCATGAAGTCACTCAATGGAATCATGTTACTCAATGTTAATGGCTTTCGATGGATAGCACAGGTATAGTTGGAATAAGAGAGACTGGCGACCCTCCTCAGGTTTTGGAATTTTGCTTTTTGTGTATGAAATCATGAGTCGATGATTCGTCTCCGAGTCTCTGATGTTGAAAGCAAATACAAGTTCTTGTTCTGTAAGTTTCAGTTGCTCAAATTTCACCAAATGATGTTTGATGAGGCATACTGAGATGAATTTTTTGGTTCTCTCAAACTGAGATTTTTTTGTATTGTTGGTCATATGGAAATCCTTCCATTTTTGTTTAAAAACAATTTCTTGATTTCATTACTTCACATATTGAGTTCATATTGAAGAATTTGAAATTCTTTTGAAATGTAAACTTTTATCTTACATTAGGATATGGAATTTAACCACTCAAAATTATTGGTTCTCAAGTCTAGATTCGAATTTAAAGTTATTAAGATTTATTCTAAATTTGGGTTTTATTCGTCAAAGATTACTTTAAGAATTGTGGATTTTAATTCCATTTTAATTTAACTAAATCCCCAAATTTATTTTTTATTTTATTTTATTATTATGAATTTCAAATTCCCTTTAATTTTAATTTCAAATCCACATTAATTTAAGGGTGATTTGGCCATTTGAGGTGCATCGGTGCACTTTATTATAGGTTAAAATGGGTGGTAGTTTTTTTTTTATAAAAAATTTAATTATTTTATTTTATTTTATTTAACGGTGGAGATTGAATTGTTAATTGATTTAATGATTACAATTATTTAGGTCCACCGTGCATCCGGTGCACTCAAGTTTGACTTTTAATTTAAATTATCTCTTAATAACTATTGTGAGTTTTTAATTAAACCCAACTTAAATGAGGATGCTGTTAACTTCGAATAAACACCCTAATTTTCCCCTGTTCAAATACACTTTTAACACCAAAAAGTGTAAAAAAATATACAAACAATCTTTGAGTAAAGAATTTTTTCAATACAGGATCTCACATATTGATGTTTTCATATACTATACTTACACTTGTTATCAATATTTTTTTTATCAACATATTATTACAAAATCTACTATAAAAACAAACAATGAAAGAGAGTGAGGTGCGTATACAATTTAATAATGTTATTTCTAAATATTTAGACAGACTTAGGTGGATGAGTGTGAGATTAGATGCGTGGACTATTATATTTTTCGTTTTTGACACATGAGATCCATGCATATATCACTAATACAACTAAAATATGAAATCTACACATTTTATTAATAGTTTCAAATATACATTAAATATAATACTACTTCTTAATTTATGTGAAAAAAAACCTGCAAGTGTACGGAGTACAATTTCTTAATTAAACTAGTATGTAGTACTCCCTCCGTCCGCTATCAATCTATCCATTTTACCATTTTGGGTCGTTCACTCTTAATCTATCAGTTTCTCTTTTTAGATCCATGGGACCCACCCACACACTAATACAATTAAAATATGAGATCCACACATAACAATAATAATCCTTAATTTATGTGCAAAAAACAAACAAATCTTTAATATACTAAAGGAGAGTTTAATTTTGATGAGGTGCTGTTACCAGAATTAATCACAATTATTTTAATTTTTAATTAAAATTGTAATTTTAAATTATTAATTAAAATTTAATGTAGATAAATACATATATTATTTTAAGATTTTATATGATATTATCAAATCACTATTAATTAAAATATAATATAGACAAATACATATACTTACTACTCCTATAAGATTTAGAAAATTTATCCCCTTTCCACCTATAAATAAGACTCTTTATTCATTCGTTTTACACACATAATTTATTCGTAACGACGAACTAAAGCTTTCTTCAAATTTTAAAGAAAGGTATCCATTTATTATTATTTTTGTTGTTTCTTTTATATTTAAAAAAAAAATTCATTTTTTTTTTAAAATTGTTAGCATGTTTTATAATCTTTTATTTTTGTACATAATTAACTTATTTTTTCATGGTTATTTATACAAATTTTTTAATTATTTTTTTATAATTTCATTTTTATTATATTTTACTTTTTTTTATTTTTTATATTCTCTTTTGATTAAGTTTTTATTTAATTTTTTTTTTGTTTTGATTCTGTTTTTTTAATTGTTAGTATGTAACACTTTTGTCACGACCCACTTTTCACCACTAATAATAGACAATAATAAATATTCATTTTTCTTCACTTTTATACAATACAACAGTTCATTACACCGGCCCAGCCAACAGGTCGTCATCCATGTATACAACTCTCAGGATCTGACGGTACCCAACCACGCTTCCGCTGCGCAACTCACCTACAATGCATAAACTAATGAGATAAAAATCTCAGTAAATAGAAATCATGCATGACAATGCATGAAAATGCTTTTATTTCCTAATCTACTAATTGGTCTCTTTTATTTAGAAAACTGTTCACGTTGCGGGATCCCCACGACACACTTATGATATGCACCCCAAATGAGCTCAATGGGGACGATTTTTCCGAACCCCGACAGAGATGCATATATAGTGGTCGCACACACCATTAGTATCTTATTAATATTGGGGAAAACACTTTTCATGACTATGCGTGGTATGCAATCAGGGCAATTAAATATGCATCATAACCCATTTAACACATCAACATTTGATCACAAATAATTCATGACATAATAATCACAAATAAATCACACAAAAGTCTGTTTATGCACTGTAGTTGGACCTCTACTTACTGGATTCCGATAATAATAATATTATAGACACGTGAAGAAATATAATTAATCCGCTGCGACACATACGTTCCGGCATGGACTCCTTCCTCTCATTTTCTTTCTCTCTCTCTCTCGGTGAAATGAATTTGGGTGTGAGGCAATCACCTCCTCAACCCATACATATATACATAGATAAGTGGTGGGGGTCGCCAATTCCCCCTAGGCCCCTACCATCATCATTTTTTTTTACTTTTTATATTATTATTATTACTATTTTTAGTCAAACTATTATTATTATTATGGTTTCAATTTAATCTACGTATCCACATGACAATAATTCATTTTGGATTGACAATCAAGTAATCAACACACATTATTATTAAATTAATGTTATTATATTATTATTATTATTCAAATTAATACACGTAAATATTTATGCACACATATATTCACATATTGTCACCATTATTATCACGGATGTCTCAAATAAAATATAAATAAAATATAGAAATAATTACCACATAATTATAAAAATACGTAAAATACAAATTATAAAATAAAGAATTTTCCGGGTATTACAATCTCCACACATTATAAGAATTTCGTCCTCAAAATTTAATCCCACTCTACTTCAACATTTTATAATCATCACATATGAAATAAATGAGACCATAATTATGTTAATACAAAATCACATATTTAACATATCATAGAACTTACTGGTCTGGTGGTGTACCAAAGATACCGAGATTGTATACATGGACAGTCTACAGGACCATGACCGTGCTCTGATACCATTCTGTCACGACCCACTTTTCACCACTAATAATAGACAATAATAAATATTCATTTTTCTTCACTTTTATACAATACAACAGTTCATTACACCGGCCCAGCCAACAGGTCGTCATCCATGTATACAACTCTCAGGATCTGACGGTACCCAACCACGCTTCTGCTGCGCAACTCACCTACAATGCATAAACTAATGAGATAAAAATCTCAGTAAATAGAAATCATGCATGACAATGCATGAAAATGCTTTTATTTCCTAATCTACTAATTGGTCTCTTTTATTTAGAAAACTGTTCACGTTGCGGGATCCCCACGACACACTTATGATATGCACCCCAAATGAGCTCAATGGGGACGATTTTTCCGAACCCCGACAGAGATGCATATATAGTGGCCGCACACACCATTAGTATCTTATTAATATTGGGGAAAACACTTTTCATGACTATGCGTGGTATGCAATCAGGGCAATTAAATATGCATCATAACCCATTTAACACATCAACATTTGATCACAAATAATTCATGACATAATAATCACAAATAAATCACACAAAAGTCTGTTTATGCACTGTAGTTGGACCTCTACTTACTGGATTCCGATAATAATAATATTATAGACACGTGAAGAAATATAATTAATCCGCTGCGACACATACGTTCCGGCATGGACTCCTTCCTCTCATTTTCTTTCTCTCTCTCTCTCGGTGAAATGAATTTGGGTGTGAGGCAATCACCTCCTCAACCCATACATATATACATAGATAAGTGGTGGGGGTCGCCAATTCCCCCTAGGCCCCTACCATCATCATTTTTTTTTACTTTTTATATTATTATTATTACTATTTTTAGTCAAACTATTATTATTATTATGGTTTCAATTTAATCTACATGACAATAATTCATTTTGGATTGACAATCAAGTAATCAACACACATTATTATTAAATTAATGTTATTATATTATTATTATTATTCAAATTAATACACGTAAATATTTATGCACACATATATTCACATATTGTCACCATTATTATCACGGATGTCTCAAATAAAATATAAATAAAATATAGAAATAATTACCACATAATTATAAAAATACGTAAAATACAAATTATAAAATAAAGAATTTTCCGGGTATTACAACTTTTGATTATATATATTTTTATTTATTTCTTTTTTTTGGTTTTAATTCTTTTTTTTATTATTAGTATGAAATTTTTTAATTTTTTTACGTTATTAATTTCGTTTTTCACGCTTTTGCAATTTTATTTAATTAAATTTGTTATGGTTTCTTTTTATTTTTTTATTTCTTCAAATTTATTTATAATAAGTTTATTTTTTATTTTTCAGAATGACCCCTTAATTTTATTATAATTTTTCTTTTATATTTTTCTAAAGTTTTTTTAAAATTATCTTTCGTTTATAAATTTTATTTGTTTTATTTTTTTTGGTTTTTTTAATATATTTTCAACAAAGATTAAAATTTAATGATATTTAATATATATATATATATATATATATATATTATTTTTTGTTTTTTTTATATTTTTTAAATTCTCTTTTGATTAACTTTTGTTTTTATTATTATTTTTTAAAATCCTGTTATGTTGTTTTAAATTTTTTATTAGTATGTAATTTTTTAATCTTTTATTTTCGTATGTTAATAATTATTTTCTTTGTTAGTTTTATTATTTTTTTAATTAATTTTTTTTATGATTTCACTTTAGATTATTTTTTCTATTTACTTTTTTTTAATTCGAATTTTTATTATTATTAGTAATTTTTAATCTTTGATTTTTTAATGTTATTAAATATTTTTCATGATTAAATTTATAAAAAAAATTAAATTCTAATGATGTGTCGTCACCTGAATTAATTTTAATTTTAATAATTATTATTTAATATTTAGTGACAAATACATAAATTTTCTTAAGATTTGAATATTTATATGATTAGATCAAATAAAAATCAAATCAAATCTTATTTATAAATATATATATATATATATATATATATATATATAATTAATTAATTTTTTAAACTAATTTTGTTGATTTTTTTATTTCATAATTGATTTATATTGAATTTATTTTTTTATCTTTTATTAAGAGTTGGTCTTGCGTGCCCCCGGAATACACCGTGCACCTTTAGAAGTTAGTATTATGGGTAAGAGTACAATGTTTTGTTCTAAATGATATACACTTTAATTAATAAGAGTACACTATTTTGTTCTAAAGGATATACATTTTACATTAATATTTTTTATTTTTCTTCAAAAAATAAAGGGTACACATCTTTATACTAAAGGGTATACAATTTAACACAAAATTTTAAAGCGCACTGAGTATGCCCGTGCGCCCGTGTGCACACAAGTTTTTGCCATTATTAATTAATAACGTTATTATGGATTTTTTTCTTCAATGATTAAATTAACATATTTTAATTTTTTTTATAAATTAAATTCTGTAACAACATAACGAAATTTGAAAAATCAATTTAATATTTTTTAAAAATTTTTTAGTAAATCAAATTAACAACGAAATTAAGCTTTTTAACAACGAAAGCAAATTCATATTTGAGTGTATATAAATTGAATTTTACTTTTCAATTTAAATTATATTAGATTAGATTATAATTGATAGTTATATTAAACTTAAATTATATTTTTTAAAATTGTAACTTTAAACCCGTGTAATACACGGGATCCATACTAGTAGATTAATATTGGATTGATGGAGTATTTAATTTTAAACGTGTTAATAGATGGATTAATAATCAACAATCACTTATATTTGCTGAAAAAAAACACTCTCTGTGATGTATACGAATATTCGCATGAGGATTAAGAAGGTATACTTTTTGGATGAAAAATAGATATTGATTTAAAAGTAGAGGGGTTTTGGTGAAATATTTAAGACTTCATGGGATGAATTTAGAATTAAATACTAGTAAGAAATAAGCTTAAAAGAAATACAGTATTGAAATGCAACAGGGCAAAAACTAACCAACCGGAGACAGAAGGAAAATCCAATTTCAGCTATGGCGGAAACCAACCGGGTCGGAGAAATTGAAGAAGAGGATCTGGCGGCGCCGCTGTTACAGAAGACTGCTACACCGGAAGCTACTCTAAAGAAGAACCGAAGCGTTAGAACGAAAGTACCTGAGGCGGAAGTGCATGTGTACAAGCAAGGGAAGGGTCCGATCGACGTCATCAAAGTGTGCCTCAGCGGATGGGATCAGGACCAGCTGGAGGTCCGAGAAATCCTAGACAAGTACGGGTTCAAATCGATTTATGCATTCAATCCTGAATCGGGTCGGGGCGTCCCGGTCCGGTTCAATCAGAGAAATGGTCGGTCGTTGCTCACGTACAGAGATGGTGCCGTTGTTTATGTCGACGGCGAGCCCAAGGTACGTCCAAATGTGACTTTTTCCATTGTTTTTGATCCGTTTTGTGTGTGTTGGGGAATCATTCATGGATGTGCTGCATCAAGATACAAATAAAGGGCTATTAGGAAGGGATTCGTCAATAGATCGATTTGAATATGAAAACTCAAACTAGTCTTTTTATATTGCAATTGACCATTCTGAGTGGGATGTTCCATGCATGTTAGAGTGGTATTGTTGTTTGTGTGACGATGGTGTTGATGGTTATATGCCTTGTGGTGTGGTGTTGGAATGACTTTACTGAAACTTTACAAAATTATGAATTGATCACATACTATTGGGTGGAGCTAGACTAAATTGTTTTAGGGTTTTAGATCAAAATTCAGTTCACCTAGAGGAATTTAAACTATGTTTTTTTTGGGATTTAGTGGGTTTCTGCAACGTGGTCTTCTGAATTTAGGGATTTGAAAATCTCGTGAATAATGATAGTTTTGTGTTTTGAGATTGGGATTTGGGTAGTAAGAGATACTAACTTATGTCAAATACACGAGTAAAAAGGGTAATGTTTTTGGATTAATATATTATTATTATAGTTGGATATGTCATGATTCTAAGATGGTCATTAAATGAATAGTAATTAGGATAATATGCAACTCTGCAAATAAATGTTTTTGGATTAATGAAAACTGAATTCTAGATTTTTGAAACAATGATCTTTGGATTTTGAAATTCCAAATTTGGTGTCTACGGACTCAAAATAAACATCTTCTCAGAGAATTTTCCCAAAATCTGTACTAACATCTAAATCTAGGGAAAATGTACAAGATGCTTTTTTATTGATTCAAATGCAGTGATTATAGAGTCTGATGAAAAAGGCATGGTCATTTTCTTTCTAATTGCATACATTTAAGTTGTTTGCAAGAAACCATCATCCATTTCTTTGAGAACTACTTTATCATTAAATTGTACTACAGGGTTAGTTATCCCTACTAGATTATAAAATTACATTAATTAATCTCAGGAGATTGAAAAGTTTCATGAATGCTTTTTCTTGGGGAATTTGCATATATGCTCATCTTTAGATGATGTAAAATAGTAAGAAGTAGCATTAAGTATATTACAGATTAGTTTTATCGAAAGTGAACCTCAAATTTTAGATACAGTTGAAATATGAGGTGGGGAGTGAACTTCAAATTCCTAGTCAAGGGAGTGAAGTATGTAGAGAGATTGTTTTTCAGATAATGATAATCATAGTTGCTGCCTACTGGACTAAATTAGTGGATGCATCAATTTATATATAAGTATTAATTAAAACATAAAAATATGTGATAATATAATAAATAATTAAATAAATGTTACTGTCAAGTTGGGTTGGGGGGTGGGGTAAGAACATGATCTAGTATGATGTGCTATGTTGTTCAGCAAAGCTTAGAATATTATTTACTACCTTCTTGGAAGTCTAATTTTTCTAATCTATATGGCCAGTGGTATATTTCTCTATTAATTTTACAAGGAGACTTAAACTAGTTTTTACACTTGAAAATCTTCTTAATATTAGATTAATGCTCAACAAGTTCACTTTCACTGCTTGATTTCGTTGCGACTTGCGAGTCTGTTAGATGGAAATATAGAGAAGCAACATTCTTTCTGTTACTTATCGACAACTCTTCTGGAACTTAAACATAGAGAAAGAAACATACCTATGAAATGATACAGATACATAACTTTACTTTGTTGATCTTTTAGTCTTTGATATTAAGTAAAAGCTCAAATTTTGTGATGGATCTTTGAGATTAAGTAAAAGCTCAAATTTGTGATGGTGACCCATAATACAACAGTTCACTGGTGTATTTTCCTTAATATGGACATCTTATGTTATGTAATAATGAAATTATGAAAGTGTAGCTTGGAGGGAGTGGCTCCATAAATAACATTTTTTTTACCACAAATATATTTCTGCGTGACTTCTTACAGAAATTGAGCAGGAGCATATGGTATATGCTTCATATAGGGAAGAGAATATTGCACAATTATGAGAATGGTCTAAATTAACTACAATCTAGAAAGCTGCAGCATTAGCTACTATTGGATGGGAAAATACTATCTTTCTTTCATAATTTTGGTGGTAAATGTCTCTTTGAGGAGACCTGCCACCTTCTTATAAGAAAGTAGATGGTTTTTTTCCCCTTAACTATTCACCTCCTGATCTACACTCTAGTTTTGTTCCCAATCCTGCTGCATATGAAGCATCGTTGTAACTATGACTCTGGATTAGAAAATCTCCTTCAAACTCATAATTTTTGCATGCATTTCTTTTATCATCTGATCTTATGATCCTTAAGTGTTGTGAATGTGAATATTTTAAAATACTGATTTTTGACTTGTTATATATCTTGTTTTCCTGAAAAATTTTATGCAATTTTACATGTTAATCAAAATACATATACTTATTCCATGTGAAATTCCACTTGTTGATTATTGGTCTGACTAGTCACATGTTTCCCATTTGCTTGTATTGGATTTTCTTGGCATTGTAGGCACTTCATGTACCTTTTGATCCCAATCGCTGTTGCATTAGATTGTTTCTTTCTTGTGCCTTCTTGACCACATGTAACCTTGTTCAATGAGTGCATATAGTAAACCAGTGAGGGTGGGTTTTCTTTTCTGAGGGGAGGTGCATTGCTAGTTTTCTGGGTGTCGTAGAGAAATATCAAATATGTCTTGAAGATTCAATTCAGATTTGCAATATATGTTAGATAAATTGCAAATTGCTTCATAGCTTTAAATTGGTATTCGTGAGATCACAGTAGTGGGTGGTGCAATCAGCCTAACATTGTTCATGAGCATCTCTGAAATCCCCAATCAAAAGAGTTACAACCTTTAATTATAAATCAAACAAGGGATTGGCTGTCCAAAAGCTCATGAAACTCTGAAGCATCTTGTATATTTCTTGTTATAAATTGCATTTTCTAGTATTATCATGTTCACTCTTCCTGCAGACTGAAATCTGTGTGGGTTCAACAATCCAAATTGGAAATCATTGGATAAATATGCATCACACCAACTACGTAGTTCAGATTGATGTCTTGCATGAATAAAACTTCTTATACTGTGTACATTTGTATTGGAATTAGCCTCCTTCATTTTGGCTTATTTTATTCTCGTATATGCAGGACTCTATGCTCCAGCCCATTACCAAAATAATATTAACCGTAGCAGTAATAACCATCCTTATTGTCTTTGCTGTGAAGGAGACTCCAGAGTGGGCAAAAAAGCTCAAATTCTCGACTGGCCACGTTCCTCCATGGGTTTTAGCTTGTGCAGTGATTTTTTTCACTCGAATGAGGAAGAGAACTAAAACTTTACTGGAAAAATACTTTAAGTGAGACTTTAGACTCTTTCTTTCAATTGAAATGAGAAGAATTGAAAAACCCCTTTTTCCTTCTTTTATTTCTTGTACCTGTATAACTCTGATTATGCCACACAAGATTATCATAGTTAGTTCTTGGCTGGGCTAAAATATTTTTTGGCTCCATAAATTTTGTTTCCAAAAGCTGCTTTCCACTCAAACTGTGTTACTTTCTTTCATTGTGCTTCACTACTGTGGAAATGTGAAGCTCAGAACTTGTATGTACTGAAGACATTTTCATTTGGTTGAAATAAAAAAAAAATGGCATGAAGTTGGAGTACTGTTTCTTCTTTCCTTTTTGATTTGCTCATCTCTTTGAAGAAGGGACATGAGGGTCCAATCACTAATCCTCTAGGAGATAAGAGGACAATCTAGGTGAAAAAGTATGTAAGCTTGGCATGCAGGTTATTCAAGAACCAATACAGTTGGTTGCAGTGTTGATGGCAGTCTGTTCGGTACTACCATTAAATCGTTCATAGGAGAGCCCCTAAATCTGCTGTTACTGTACCGTAGCGCTACCACCACGGTCAGATGATCCATATGCCACTTTAGTCAGGTGGTGGAGTTACAGTGAGTCATTCAGATGAGATCATAACAACCATGAGCAGGAAACCTAAATTCATCAGACAGTTGAATCTTGAGGATGACTCTGAATTCAGTAGCAGAAAGCAGGTAATATCCCTTCTTTGGATGTTATAATATCCCTTTTGGTGACAAGTCTCTGTTGGAACGCAGAAAATCTTGAGAAAAGTGATCTTTATTATTAGTATTATTATTCATCAACCTCGAGAGGAAAAGATCCTAATTGTTATGTTTGTTTTCGATTTATTTGGATTTGAAAATCAGTGAATAGTAGTAAATGTTTGTTTTGGGCTTTTAGTAGAGTATGTTTTAACTTTATATCGAATTAATGCATTTTATATCGAATTAATGTGTAAGAGATGTGTAAAAGTGTACAAGTTAGATGTGAGAAGAGAAAGGAGCGAGAGAGAATATTAATACTCCCTCCGTCCCAAAACAATTGACACATTTTTTTTGGGCACGGAGATTAAGGAGTATAATAATTTAATTTAAAGTGAAGTGAGAGAAATAATATTTAATGTGTAGTGGGTAGTTGTATTAGTGGTGAGTGTGATGTGTGTGTGGGTACATGTAAATAAATAAATTGTTTTTGTGTGGATCTCATATTCTTAAAAAGGAAATATGTCAATTGTTGTGGGACAACCCAAAAAGGAAAGTGTGTAATATCTTTGGGACGGAGGGAGTATTAATTATTGAGAGAAAATGTACTCCCTCCGACCCATCCAAAGGGTTGTATTTGCTTTTTGCACGTGGATTAAGAAGTATTATTATTTAGGGTAAATTACCAAAACCCCCCTCGAGATTTGTTCAAATTACCAAATAAACCCCGTGGTTTGAAAATTTACCAATTACCCCCTTCAAAAAATATTATTTTAAAAAAAATAGTGAAATTAAAAAATACAATGTTAAATATATGGATCTTAATGTCATTTTCATCCTTCTTTATTTTAAGAAAAAGTGTATTTTTATTAATGTTCAAATAAAAAACAAGTTAAATTTGGTAATTTTTCAAATCACGGGGTTTATTTGGTAGTTTGAACAAACCTCGAGGGGGGTTTTGATAATTTACTCTATTATTTAATGTGTAGTGGGTAGTTGTATTAGTGGGAGTGTGGACCCCTAGTGGGTGTGTGTGGATCCCAAGGAAAGGGAACTCTGTGTGTAAAAAAAGAAAGTGAACTCTTTGGGTGGGACGCCCAAATTTTTTTGGATGGGACGGAGGGAGTATAAAAGTTTGGTAGGCTTAGGTTTTAATAGAGTTCATAGATGTATATAGGGGTAGTTTTGAAAATTTAAGTGTAGATTTTTAAAATAAAAAAATAGAATTTCGAAAAATCGAAAACAAACATAATGCATTTTACTAATTTACATTAAAATTCTACTATTACTTTCACTAACTATAATCTTTATAACTGGATTATGAAACCTATAATTGAAATTGGCAAAAACTCCTGTGCACCCGGGCGCACAGATCATATTCCGTTCGCCTTTAGAATTTTGTGTTAAATTGTATACCCTTTAGTATACAGATGTGTACCCTTTATTTTCTAAAGAAAATTATTGTGTGTATCTGGGCGCATGAACAACACTCCGTGCGCCTTTAGAATTTTGTGTTAAATTGTATACCTTTAGTATAAAAATGTGTACCCTTTATTTTTTAAAGAAAAAAAAAATATTAATGAAAAGTGTATACCCTTTAGAACAAAATGGTGTACCTTTTATTAATTAAAGTGTATACCCTTTAGACCAAATCAATGTACCTTTACCCATAATACTAAATTTCTAAAGGCGCACGGAATGTGTTCCCGTGTGCCCGGGTGCACGCAAGCCTCACTCATTGAAATTATACCAGTGCAAGTTAATCGAACAATTTCACAGAAGATCAGTTTGAAATTATACCAGAGCTTACAACTATTTCAATAAATAAAACCAATAGGTGTTAATAAACATCACAAGCCTCTAAATTTTTAACAAACAAAATGCATGAGGATCCCAGTGTGGCGGTTCAATTTCTATAATAATTCTTTGGAAATGAATTTCGAAGTTTGTCACGAAAACTGTTATTTTTCTGCTAATAAATTGTTATCATTTTAAAAATGAGTTAATATTTGTTGTCTGTAATATGCTTTGTAGAAGGGTAATGGAGTAACAATTTTAGTAACGAGTATAGATGAGATCATTAATAATTAAGTTAAAAAATTTCTTGTTTTTATTATTTTACTTTAGGGCAAATAGTGGTGTGTTACCGTCTAATAAAAAAAAAAAAAAATGATATTCAATTTATTATAATTGTAAATCTATAATCTTAACAAGCACACGATCTAAAAAATAAAAGATAGGTTTGGCCCCATCCTCAGATCTCTTTTATTCAACACTACTCTACAACTTTTAATTACTTATCTGGCTACCACGTGTATATGAATCAATCACTAGAGAATAAATAGCGTAGGAAGAACGTCATCAGATTAAGAAAAAATCTCAATCAAATCTGATTCCTTACAATTTTCAATCAAATCTTAATTCATATAATCTTCAATCAAATCTTCACAAATATGGAATACTTTGACTAATGTATTTTAGTCATGCTTTTTATTTGGGCCATGCTTTTTTTTTTTTTTTGGACAATACGTTCATAAAATATTATCTTCAAATATATATTTGAATATTTTCAAATATATATTTGAAGACCAAATATTGAATGAATCTCCACCTTGTATTATTTTTCATAAATAATTAAATTAAACTTAATCAATTATAAGTTAATTGATTTAATGTCAATTTAATTAGAAATATATAAAATATATTTTCTAACAATAGTCATAAATTATTTCATGAAAAACTTATAGTATAAATATACTGATAATGTTTATAAAGAAAATTAATAAAAAAGTGGAGTGTTAATTAAAAAAAACATAAAATAATCCGATCTGAAAATACAGTCTCGTATAAGTTTGTCCTTATTTTAAATATTTGAATTTGAAATGCAGGCATGTTTCCATAGAAATTTGAATATAGAGGATGATGAATATGATCGTGATTTCATGTCATAAAGATGATCTTTATTACTCTAATTGATTAAATTAAATTGGAGTTAATTATAATGATATACTCCCTCTGTCCGCCCGAAAGGTCCACATTTTACCATTTTGGGCGTCCGGTCCACATTTCTCTTGCCCGAAAGGTCCACATTTTGCCATTTTGGGCGTCCGCACCAAAGGTCCACATTTCTCTTTTTAAACAACCCACACATCACTAATACAATAAATTTATGGGACTCATACACCCCACTAATACAACTACCAACTACACCTTAAATAATAATACTCCTTAATCCACTTGCAAAAAGTAAATATCCACCTTTGTGCCGGGAGTACTTAGGTGGCGAATAAAGGGTTGAGTTCATCTTCATAGGATCAGATTATTATAATAACAAAGAGCGAGAGAGGAGAATATAAATAAAGTTATAAACAACAATTCGAAAGTTGATACCGCTGAATATTCATTTCATTACATAGTTCTTGGAATTTACTACCGCCTAAATTGGAGCGAATTAAAAGTCAATAGTGTTTTGCGATTCAGATCGAAATTGGCGCCCCTTTTTCCTGTCCCTTTTCCTTCCCCACATTTCACACACACACTTTTGCTTTCCTCTCGATTTCATAAAGGGAATTTCCGTAAAGGGGATTCTTTTTTTTTTTTTTTCTTTCTCTAATTGGGAGGTTCTTGATCGCCGATCAGATGTCAATGCGTAGGCGAACATTGCTCAAAGTCATCGTCCTCGGCGACAGCGGGTATTCTGGATTTCGATTGATTTTTTTATTTATTTATTTTTTGGAGTTTAGGGTTAGGTGAAGAAGTTTACGTTGTGGTGGTTTTTTTCAGGGTGGGCAAAACGTCGTTGATGAACCAGTATCCTTTTTCTTCTTTTATGGAGTATTTATTTTCAGATTGATCTGCGAAATTTGATGATGGTCATGTTGGATTGTTGCGTATTACTCAATTTATTCTACTAGGTTTCTTTAACTGAAACAGGTATGTGCATAAGAAATTCAGCCAGCAGTATAAGGCGACAATTGGGGCTGATTTTGTCACCAAGGAGCTTCAAATTGACGATCGCCTCGTTACACTTCAAGTGGGTTTTCTGTTTGCTTTCAGATAAATTCGTTTTGTGTATGAAATTGCATCTATTGGTGCTGTAATCATTGTTTGAGTTAAGTTATTGAGTGGTTGA
Organism: Pogostemon cablin; assembly: GCA_023678885.1. Classification (NCBI taxonomy): domain Eukaryota; kingdom Viridiplantae; phylum Streptophyta; class Magnoliopsida; order Lamiales; family Lamiaceae; genus Pogostemon; species Pogostemon cablin. The sequence goes on from CM042987.1 coordinate 4,406,853, forward strand.
ACTTGAAATTGGGGTTGCTAGATTTGGGATACTGCTGGCCAAGAAAGATTTCAAAGTCTTGGAGTTGCATTCTACAGAGGGGCAGACTGCTGTGTTTTGGTCTATGACGTTAATGTAATGAGGTCCTTTGATACCCTTGACAATTGGCATGAAGAATTTCTCAAGCAGGTACGTGTCTTGTGTTGATTAATTGCCTGCTTTTCGGTATAGTGAAAATAGTTCCCTTTTTTTTTTGTTGCTCGAGTAATTTCGTGTTTTAGTATGGCGCATTTACCTTTCCTGCATATATTTATGATCTTACTCTTAGTTTTGATTGGATTGTGTGATTGAGTCCAGTGGGTTTTTCTTCTTTCAACAATCCAGTGTGTTTGGCGTGACTGATCTAGGTCAATCCTGCATAAAATATGTTTTGAAATTTTATTCGACTAGCAGATTATGACGCAATTGGACCGACTGATGAATCTAGAAGTATAAAAACAGTAGAATCATCATAGTTTGCTCAAAGCTTATATTCCAATTCCAAATACAAATGACAATCTACTTACAACCATTGTTTCACGATATTGTTGCTGTTTGAAAGTGGGGTGTGAAATTTACAGTATTCAGCTTTGATGCAGGCCAATCCGCCCGATCCGAAAACATTTCCATTTATATTACTAGGAAACAAGATTGATATAGATGGCGGCAACAGCAGAGTGGTAAGCTGATTAGGTGTGCTTCATAAATTATAGAAATATCATATTGGGCTCTGATTAAACTTTATACAGGTTTCTGAGAAAAAGGCAAAGGAATGGTGTGCATCAAAAGGGAACATACCTTACTTTGAGACATCAGCAAAAGAAGATTATAATGTCGACCCGGCCTTCTTATGTATTGCGAAGGCTGCTTTAGCCAATGAGCATGACCAGGACATGTGAGTTTTATTTATATTGTTAATTATAGCAATTTCATGAGTTTAGTATATCAAACTCTCAAGACATACTCACTAATATAAAAGCTGGGTAATGGGAAGTGCCTGAGCTATGTAATCTCGGAGTTATGTGCCAGTGCCAGTGCCAGCAGGGAGAACCATACAGTAATTTTGGGCATTGAAGTAAAAAAGTCTAACTTGCAACCAGTAAACACTATTACACAATATGAATATGAGGTTTTAGAGAAAGTAAAACATAATAAAAACAAACACCATAGTCCCAAGCAGTGTTTTTTCTGTTGTGATTTTTGATAATATGTCTTAAGAAATGTATCTAAATTTTATCTTGTGCTTTTTTTTTTATCTTTATTTTTTTTATCTGCATCCATTTTGGGTGTTCAGAAAGTTTATCTAGGATGCATTGATGCAACCTGATAGAACCAAACTATGAAACATGTGATGCAAATCATGATTCCATCACCAGAAACAGTCCAATTCATTGACAACTAAAGTTTCCTTCTATACATTCATGCCCTTTTGTAGTTCTATAGTTTTTTACAGTCATCAGAATAAGATAAGAAGTATTAAAGCCAAAAATAAAATCTAACTTTATTTTCTCAAGATTTCTTCTTAGATTTTGGACATGATGCAAATTTTCTTTGTGACTTTCTGAATTCACTTGGTGGTTTTAAAGGAGAGATTAGAATACCTTATGGCAATTGCAATAAAACATTCAGGGAGTGGTTGAACCTGGCTTCCTGAATGTGTTTTGTTACTTCCTTGCATAATGCAGATGTGCTTTGATATATTAAGAGTGACGTCAAAATATTAGGCATACTCAGAAAGGCTTTGATGATTATATTTTCATAAACAACGCTGTTTTTAACAACACGTATCAGAACCTTTGGGATTCTCCCCATAATACGAGCAGGATACTCTTTAATATATTGAATTCTTTACTGAGTAATCTTAGTAAAAGCTATGAAACAAACCAGGGTTGACTAAATTTTGCTTTTTCCGAGCTTTCTTGTCAACTATAGGTAGATATTAAATTTGTCTTTGGTGGAAACTTTGAAAAGGTTTTCCATGGCCTAATAAATTTGATTCCAATTGTCATCTTGGCTAGGTGTTTCCTTTTGGGGTTAGGGTGAAGATAGGTTTCTGTAGTTTGCATTTTTACTGTCTCTCTCTCTCCCCCCTCATTCTTTTTCGAACTTTGCTCCTGCAGATACTTCCAGGGCATGCCAGAGACTCTTCCGGAAACAGAGCAACAAGGCGGATGTGCTTGTTGATCCAAACTTGAGCATTTTATGTCAAAAACCAGATGGCTAGTTTCTATATGATGATTCTTTTCAGAGTGGCTGTTATTTGTAGCTGCTCTTTTGTACGCTCTGTACACTATGTTTTGAAGATTGATTGCATTGCATCCCTTTCCATTTGGAGCCGTAAACCATTATCTATTGTATTCGGATATTTATCCCAGTTGTAATCATTTTGTTTTGACGCTCATTTTTGAGTTTGGAGTGGCTCGTGTCTTCTCTCCACACTGTCATATTACATGATTTGGAGCTGTATTTTTATCGTCGTTTTAATTAATTTGTGATGGCTCTTGTATAATACACTTGTATTTGTATATATGCACACATGTATATGTGTGTTTATCTTTAGATGTGTTGTTGGATTTTTGGTAGTTCTCTTTCAAACCAATGTAGAACTAATGAGATAAACTATGATATTTATAGCCTGGAGAGTTTATTATATTTAATTTTTGAATGATTTTGGGGTGCAAAGCACCCTAAGGTTGACAGGTTTAAAATAGGGTATAGTGGGCTGTTTTTTTTTTTTTTTTTTTTTTTTTTTTTTTTTAAATTGAATTACTCCCTTCGTCTTATTAAAGTTGTGATATTTTTCATATATTAATTTTATTGACTTTTTTGGAGTATTTTAGTAATTTAAGTGATTATTTTAAAAAAAAGGTGTTATTAAAAGTGAGACTGTTTTTATGTTATTTTAATTAATTATTATTTTTTATTTAAAAGTTATCATTTTTTTTGTTAATACTTTCTTCGTCCCCTTCAAAGAGGATTTTTTTAAGGGGATTTTTTTTTTCATTTTGAACGTCCCATCTAAAGGGTTTTTTTTTCCCCTTTTTTACATGCATGAGATCCACATGCATCCAATAATACAATTAAATATGAACTCACACTCCCTCCGTGTACAAAAAAATAGAAATCTCTTTGAGGGAGTATATCTTATTATTTTTTATTAATATTTCGAATTGTTTATGAAACAATTTGTTGTACCACTATCACTTTTTATTATCAGGGTGTAACTTTTTATTGATATGTTATCACCTTTTATCGATCTCATATAATTTATTTCTTGAAACAGTCTCATACAAGTGTGCAATTTCTTTTTATAATAATAATTTCCCAAAAATGAAAAAAAATTAACAAAATAAATACTCACTCAGTCCCACACTTATGTTCACACTTTTCGTTTTCGTCTGTCTCACACTTATCTTCACCACTCAAAAAATGAAACTTCACATCAAGCAACAACTTCAAAAGTTATCTTAATTTCAAAAATATCAATCTCACCTAACACACGTAACATACTTTATAATTTATTTATTACTTAAAAATACTACAATACCCCTAAAAAATTAATAAAATTGATAAAAAAATACATTTTCTTAAACTCGGTATTTACGGTGCCAGTGAACATAAGTTCGAGGAGAGAGTACAAAATATAAGCCCAATACCCATTTACTTTTACAAGCCCACTGTTGATGGTCGTGAAAAGACGGCCCAGATACAAAAGTAGCAAAGTTCGCTAAAACGACGCAGTTTCTCCTGCTACCTACTGTTCTACTACTTAATTACATTTATGCCCTTTCCTTGAAAACCTGAAATAAGCTAGGTTAATTTCAGAAAACCAGAGCAATCCCTCGAAAGCAAAGAAGGCTGAAAGAATCCCGTTATCGCTATTTCCAATTCTGAAATGGCTTTCGCCACTCGAGTTCTCTCCAGATCCACTCGCCAGGTTCCCTTTCAAATTCTATCTCTCTCTCTCCCTCTTCTCCCTCTTCTCCCTCTTCTCCCTTCTCATTACTTTTAGTGATCGGATCTGTTAGCAAAATGCTAGGGTTGGTTTGTTACTGAAAACGACATTGTTGATGAGCGCCAGATTCTCGAATGCGCGCTTTTATCTTTACGATTGTTGTTGTTGCATTTATATCTTTAATGTGGCGAATTTTTGGATTTTTTTTGGCAGGTGTATGCTGGTCAAAGCGTTCTGCGATCGGAGTATTCAATTCCGGCACGTTCCTTTGCAAAAGAAGCTGGGGGTTCACCACCTTCCTTAAAGGGCGATGGTGAGTTCTTTAATCTGTTTTTTACCGATTGCCATCTTCGGAGGTTTCTATTGAATTTTGTTTGTCAATTAGCTAGTTCGGTTCTGATGATGATGATAAAGGTTGTAGATTTTTAGGGATAGGGTATTGAAGTAGATGAGCGTATTGCATTTATCAATGCAGCCACAAGTAATGAGTTTATCTCCACAGAACAGTAACAGGAGGCATGTATTTTATGTTAGAAATGTTTATGAAACTCCTTCATGTGATATCTAATAATTAAACTGCCAGTGAAGACTATTTTCTTCTTATTGTTTAAAATTGATGATTCTACGTATACAAAGTGGCAAATCAAGTAAATAAATATATATGGGTGCTGCGTGGCGAGTAAATCCAACAAGAGATTGCAATTAGAGGGAAAAGGATTGGAAGGTTCAGCTTAGACGAAAAACTATCACTATATCTAGCTTGTTTGAACTAATTTTTTTTCTTATTTTTTTTTCTTTTTCAAATCAATGTCTAATACGAATGCGGAAATGCCTATGGTTCGAGTGAATTATATAATATATGTATCTGGTAAATAGAAAAATAAATCCATTTCATTGGTGTGCATGATTTACAAAGTTGGTAAAGAAATATGGTTTGAGTTGATCCTCTATATTCCATTTAAATAAAAAATAAAAAATCAGCTTGTAAGGTCATATATGTAGCCTGAATAATTTTTTGGTATTATGCATTGATAAATGTTTGAAAATGTATGAAAGGATGTGCCAGGGATGTGCACTATTACTGAAACACATTTCATAAAAAATGAGGAACTCAGGCAATCTGCAATCAGATGAAGGGTGTGGCTTATTCTTGCATCTGCTATGGTGCAATATCTCATTGAGTCTATGAGCAGTTACCCTTTAAAAATTTTTTGCTTGATTTGATGTTTATTCTTGCTACTTTCATGCATGGCTTGTAGCTGTGAACTTCAAATGTTCTTTGTCCCAATAACATGATCTTACAGTGTTACTGACGTTATATTAAGAAATGAAGTATTTGTTAGATTCTGGTGTATGTTCTTATTGCCTGCACTTTTAGGTGCATTCAATATTTAGAGTGTCTGGTTACCAGACTGATTTGCTGTATCTAATAGTATACATCTGAGATTCTGACTATTGCACATAATGAAGAGTTGTTGAAGGGTATTTTTCTTGAGGTCAAGAAGAAATTTGAGACGGCTGTAGGGGTTCTTCGCAAAGAGAAGATCACCATTTCTCCTGAAGATCCTGCTGCAGTGTCTCAATATGCCAATGTCATGAAGACAGTTAGAGAAAAGTAAGTGTGTGTGTGCGTGTTTGTGCGCGCGTTTTGCGGTCATTCATGCTTCCAGAACTCATGCAGATGTGCAAAGCATCATGTTATTGTTCCTTTCTGATCATATTACCTTAATTTCTTTGTTTTACCTGCAGAGCTGATCTTTTTTCCGAATCACAGAGGATCAAGTTCACTATTGAATCACGAACCCAAAATATTCCTGATGCTCGATCATACTTGCTGGCCTTGAAGGACATAAGGGTCAAGTATGTCGTTACATTCAGGCTTTGCTTATATTTTTCTGAAATTTATTTTGCTCTGTTCTTAGTTGTGTATGTTTTCCCTCTATTGCATGGAATATTTGAAATACATAACTGTTGCAATTCTACCTATTCTTCATAAACATCCTAAGGTATTTGGACCAATAACCTGGAAATTTTGTGCATTATGTGAACTAATGTACAGATAGTTTGTCTTGGGAATTCATGCAACTCTATCATTAGAACACATTACTGCTATTACTTGACATTTTTGGTGGTAAAAGAGATATCAGTAGGAGTATATTGTTTTGCTTGTAATGCACTTAGCAGCGATATTTATTCTCTCAAGTTGCTTTTGGCAGGGGAGGCCTTGTTGATACTATAGGTGCAGAGACTATGATGATGGAAGCACTAGACAAAGTTGAGAAAGAACTAAAGAAGCCACTTCTGAGAAATGATAAAAAGGGAATGGCCCTTTTGACGGCCGAGTTTGATAAGATCAACAAAAAGTAAGCTTCAGGAAGTCAAATTTACTTTGATAATGAGCTTCATCTCTTAAACTATTAATCATTAGCTTCAGAAATTGTTCCTGGTTTTGTTGCTTTAGGTTTGAAATCTAATGCAATTTTAAGTCAATTGGATACTTATGAATCATTGAGCTCCCATTGCATTATACTTGTTAACTTCTTGTCACTTAGGCTTGGCATTCGTAAAGAAGACTTGCCCAAATATGAGGAGCAGTTGGAACTTAAAATTGCAAAAGCCCAACTTGAAGAGCTAAAGAAGGATGTTGTTGAGGCAATGGAAACTCAAAAGAAACGGTATTGCCTTCTTATTTTGGCTTTATGATTTTCTTATATATGCATAAATTACAAATACTACCCATGAGATTTAATCTTCTTTCTGAAAACCCTACTGTTTTTGAAAATACAAACACCCTCAAGGGACTGCAAACATCAGATCCGTTGATGTTACGTTTTTTTTCAAAGAATTAACCTCCAATATATAAATTAAAATCAAATGTCAAGTAAGGAACCTAAATGAACCTTGCTGTGTACAATGGAAAACTGAAGACATCATGACTTCTTGGTTTTGTAATGATATCATTTTGCAGGGAAGAGTTCAAGGATGAAGAAATGCCCGAAGTGAAGTCATTAGACATCCGGAACTTCATATAAGGATTGTTGTGCGCTTCATCAAAGCGTCCCTCCTATATGGGAGACATTTTACTTTGTGACAGATTGAAGAGTAATCGCCATAAGAAGTTGGTAATAATAGTATGTCAGAAATTTAGTCGGACATACACCCGAAAGTCGTTTTTCTGGATGCTCATCTTTCTTGTTTGACGATTTGTGATTTCGAACAAGCTTTGGTTACACTGTATTTAAAGCTCAATCTGGAGTTTACGCTGCCCACTCCACTGCAATGTAAGAAATTTGGTTAAAGATTATGCTTTTCTCACAAGGGTAAACCTATTATTTCACTTAATACTCACCTATTAGTGGGTCATTTATAATGCTTTTACAGATTATTATTCCACTTTTTTAAATTTTTGAGACATTTGAAGTGGGGTTCTAGTCCATTTTAAGGGGAAGGAAGATTGATTTATGAAGTATTTATAGTGATATTTGGGGGAAAAATATTTTCAGAATGATGATATTTCATTTACACAAGCATTTACAAACCATGTGAACAATGTGAATTTAATCATCTTTTATTAACAAAGTTGAACTCGAATATATTTATTGAAATATTTATTGAATTAAATGATTTAAGTGTACATCCCAGAATAAAACAATTTGTCCGCAGAAGTTCTTGTTTAACTTTCACAGTTTATGATAATTAAAAAATCCTACATCTGTTCTGCCACAAGAATTATACTTTACTAATTAGGGCGTCCTACTACAAGAGTTACATTTATTTTTTTAGTAGATGAGACCCAAATAAATCAATCACTTTAATTTCATGGGTTCACCCACCACACTAATACAACTACCGTATTTCTTAATCTCCGTGCAAACATTAAATGTAACTCTTTTCATAGGACGACTACCGTATTTCTTAATCTCCGTGCAAACATTAAATGTAACTCTTTTCATAGGACGGAGGGAGTATGTATTATAAGGCTCATCGCATACTAATTGAAATTTCTTTGCTAATTTGATTCAATGTATTATGTCGTCATATATTGTAACTAATCGATGACATTGATTAGGTTATTATTATTAAAATTGTCCCGGTTAATTTTTCATCATTACTATACATATGATAAAATAAGTAATGTGAGTCAGGTGAGAGTGACAATTTTAATGTATTGATAACTTATTTGTTTTGAAATTTTAACCTTTTTTTTGTCAAAGCAATTATATGAGCTTGAGACGAAAAACAAAGGAAAAAGGAAAATCCCAACCGTGCGCACACCAAACAAACAAAGAACGTATATAAAATTACAATGAAAGAGAAATATCCAGCATATACAATAATAAAAAGCAAGTTTGATGTATCTTCAATATAAATTTTCATTTAAATCAAGATCCAAAAACTTTTAGGTAAATACTAATAAAAATACTTAAATAATCTCATAGTTCAATTATAATCCCATAACTTTTATAGAATCAATTTTGGTCTTATAATAATAATTTTTTTAATTTTTAGTCACTTTTATCAATATTAATCATATAACCTTTTAAATTTCAATTTCAATCTTTTGTAAAAAATATTTTTCAAATCTATAGGATTTTGCAAAGTTTTATAAATAGGATTATATTCTAAATATTAATAAATTATTTCTCTTTCGATTCATATTCTCCCCAACATATATGTTTGAATTATCCGAGTACTTGTAGTGGAGTACTTGTAGTGGCGATCAATTTAAAAAGGGTAATTTGATTCGTTCATTAAAATAGTTCAAGAACTTGAATGAAAAAGAAGTTAATACGAGTGACAATTTGATCTCATGAAATAAGATTAGAATCCACCAATGTTTGTCGACACGCATCAATCAACCCTGCAAGACCAAAGATCGCGAAGGAGATCCCCAAACACGCACGCTGTGCTGGATGACCTGAATCCGTGAACGTGCGCGCCGTCTATCTTCACCTCAAACAAGCTTTTCAGGCTTGGTTGAGGCCGCAATTTCAGAAAATAGAATGACCACAAGTTGTTTTCTATTGCTGACGACGGGTCTGTACCTTCCATTTCCATTTTGCGAGGGAGATGATTTTCGAGAGAGTGAGGGGATGCAGTGAAGGAATTTCGAAATTTCCCTCCGACTTATTTTCTCTATATGTATTTTCTTTTTAGATTTTGATTTGAAGATTTGAAAGCTTCTCTTGTCATTTTTCTAACAAAGCTCTCCATTGGTTTTTTAATCAATATATTAATCATATAACTTTTAAATTTTCAATTTCAATCTTTTGTAAAAAATATTTTTCAAATCTATAGGACTTTGCAAAGTTTTATAAAATTTGGTAAGATCTATAAATTTTGCAAAAATGGTCATTTCCTAACAAATCTCTCCAATGGTTTTTTATTAATATTAATCATATAACTTTTTAAATTTCAATTTCAATCCTTTGTACAAAATATTTTTAAGATTTATAGGACTTTGCAAAATTTTATAAATTTTGACAAGTTCTATAAATTTTGCAAAATTTTTTTCTTTTTCTTTTTTTTATAAAATGAAAATTTTAAAAGAGTAAAAAGTTGTAAAAATAAAGTCGAAAATGCGAACAGTTGTAGGACTAAAATTTGATTATATCAGAATTACGAGACTAAAATTAATATTTTCTTTATAATCTCACAACTTCAAAAATAAAATACTCCTTTCGCTTTAAAAAAAAATTAATATTTTCTCTATAATCTCACACCTTCAACAATAAAATAGTCCTTTCCCTTTCAAAAATAAAATAATCTCTTCGTTCCAAATAACTTTTCTCAATTTGAACTACTACTCGTTCCATATAACTTTTCTCAATTTGAAACTACTTTCATATAAGTTTTCTCAATTTGAAATTGCTGAAACTATCGTACAAGGCTCACAAGATTTTGTGAAGGGATAGAAAGCAACAATAGATGGCTGTTCAAAATTTAAGTGTAGTCTCAGGCATGCTGGTAATGATCAAACAAAGTAAAAAGAAAAATCGCAATTGACATGTAGGTAAGAGAAGAGTGCAACTATACATTAAGTCAATGCTTAAACTCTTGGGGAATGTTTGTTTGTTTTGGGTTTAAAGTGGTTTAATAAATCAGTGAATAGTGTTATTCTATGTTTGTTTTAGGTCTAAGTACGGTAGGTTTAAACTTTATGTCAAATCAAATATATATATTTTTTATCGGTAAATGTTAGTTGTTAGTATAGTCAGTAATTAGTGTACACCAAGTCTCCTTACTTCCCCTTCTCCAAGGCTCCTTATATCTCAACTCCTAATTCGTTTCTAATGGGAATCGAACCTGAGTCTCTCACTTAAGTGAGGAGCCCAGTATTAATTGAGGTGAGAGAAGATGAGAGAGAAAGAAAAAAATGTATTAATTGAGGAGAGATAGTGTAGGGTAGGGGGTGAATAAATGTTAATAGGGTATATAGGTGTAGTATAGAAGAGATTTAAGGAGATTTATTAAATCTAAACCTGAAAAATTAAACCGGAATCAAACATCACCTTGGGAAGGGATTGGATTTCTCTATCCCGCTAATGTCATTTTCTAAAGAGACGTTACAGGAAATGTCACATCAAAGTGTCACTGTACATCTCGTGCCGTGACACATGAGATTATGTACCAAAATGTTATAGGGAATCCAAAATGCATCCTATGTATTTATGCACACTTTAAGTTTCATTAATATTAAAAATACACTATATTTCTTATTTAATTTTTTTTAACTCAATCACAATAACTTTAGGCTAAAACTTATGTGTACTCGGGAAACCGTGCGTCCAAATACCCTTTAGTATTAAATGATATACCCTCTAAAAATGTGTACGCTTTATTTCTTGAAAAAATTTAATGAAAGTGTTATACCTTTAGAACAAAATGATATACTTTTATTAATTAAAATCTATACCCTTTAGAACAAGCAGTTGTACTCTTACACACGTAGAGACACAAGAGACCAACACATATTTATTTTTATACTTTATTTATCATTCTCGATAATTTTATTTATTTTTTCTCTTTAAATTACCCTCCTAATTTTTTCTTACATTTTATATTAAAAAAAAAAAAAAACATTCTTAATCTCATAGAGAAAAGGTACAAGTAAAAACAAAAATACTAAGGAAAAAGCAAAATTTAATTATCAAACACTTCAATCAATGAGAGAGCAGTGATCAGATCTAGCCCTTTGCTTTCTTTCCCTTTCATACGCCATTAAACACACACACGTTACACACACTGTTCCTCCCTCACTCACATCACTTGTCTACATTATCACCCTACTGCGGATCTTTGATTTTGATTTCTCCCACTACCACGTTTCTCACATATTTCTTCTTCTTCTTCCAGGTAACTGCATTTTTTCTCTTTACAATTGGGCATTTTAAGTTTCAGATTCTGGTTTAGGATTTCGGATAACGCACATTCTTTATTAGGGATTTTTTATCTTCTATTTTTCCTTGTTTCATAGCTCGTAGAATGATGTGATGTGGGAAAGAAGTTGTTTGAGGTTGGTGGATTATTTTTTGGATATATATGCCCTTCAAATATTTTCTGGATTAAGTAAGCCCTTAAATATGTATTTTTAACAATTAAACTCTTTATTTTTATGAAATGATGTATTTATGCTTTTATTTTTTAAAATTCAGCATGCATGCTCTTGTTAAAGCAGGTCATCAATGCCCTTCACTCAAAAATACTACTAATTTGACATATTTATATTAATGTATAGTTTTCTTCAAGCCTACCATTCAAAAATTTCAAACTTTTTATTAAAATAGAGGATTTCTATTGTTTTATGTTTTAAATCTGATATTAATGGATAATTTTTTATTTTTTTTTTTGTTGCTAATACTTGGAAATTTTTAATCACAACTATTCAATGTGAAGCTAATTCAAAGTTGTTTTTGAACAGTAAAAAAATTTACAAACTTGATATCAAAACAATCATTTTCTTATGAGCTACTTATCTACCATTTCAAATTTTAAATGCGATATCAATTAAATAATCTTTTTTTTGTTATTTTTTAATTCACAAGAGAATTTTTTTAACATGTTAGTATTTAAATGAACTTGTTTAAAAAAAAAAAGGTTTACATGAACAAAAAATTACTTTAGGACTTATTTGATTTTTGAACAATAGTTTGAGGTCATATACTCTTTGCCCATATTTTTCCCCCTCAAAATTGTGCGTTTGAGTACAGTGTCTGCTGCAGTCGGTGTTGTTTTTGCAGGGTCTCTTTCTTGTTTGTCATGAAAACTTGAGAAATAAATCTTTTTATTTTTTTAATAAAGTATTTGGTGAGAATGGAATAGTATTATTCAAGAGATGACAAAAAACAGCATCAGGTATTCCAGAATAGTGATGGGCAGGATTGGAAACTTCTGAGAATGTGTGTGCTGCTATAATTTTCAGTGGGAAATATAAAACAAATATTGGTGTTAGTTGTATTTTGGCTCGTGTTTCTTTACTTTAAGGTGGTCTTTGCTTAAGGCTTCATTAAGACATATGTATATATGGATATCTGTTTAATCTTGTCTTGGAGATAGCATTGTAGCTGATTTTATGGATTATACACAGCAATTCCAGTTTATATAAGCGTTTTCTTGGATTCCCTGCAGAACTTAAATGGACTGCTTAATACGAATGGTTATTTGGATTGATAATTATTATAGTTATTTTTCCCTCTAGTTTTTGCTCTTTGAACTGTACATTCAAATTAAAGTTTAGCTACATTTGACAAACAGGAGGAAAATTGGAAATTGTATTTTCTTGATTTACTAGTGAAACTAGAGATTTGGGAGTGTGGTACTTCGCCGTCCAATTTGAAATGGCATTGGTGCAGAATCGATTTCAGCAGCCAGAACAACTTCCGGCACCTCGGGTATCCTGATTTTGATTCTATGCAACTTCATTTTGCCATATTATCAGTTGTTTCTTGAGCAGATATGAGTAACCCTCTTGGTTCATCTTAGTTGTAGAGTTAGTGTCGTTTGCGTAGAAATAGGTACATATTAACATAAACAGTTCACTCTATCCTCATCTTTACTAATTGTCCTGAACAACCATCGCTTCTGAGCTATTTGTTTTTCAAGAATTTGCTCGAAAGTATTAGCTTTCGTGGTATTTTTTACTCCAAATTGTGAGGAAGTGGGAAGCTTTAAAATTTGTTTTACACTTGATGTAATATTTTATACAGTAATTGTGAGATCAATGAATTTGAGCTTATTCATAGTCAAAATGTTTAAAACATCATGAACTTTGCAACAACTAACAAGATGAAAAATGTTGGACTGCTTTTAACATCGATTAATGTCTCTTTCTGTTTTGTTTTGGGATATGCTACTTTTGAGACATCTTTCTCTGCTTACCATACCCCCTCTCCAAGTTAACAAGGAGGTTTAACAAATGCACGATGCCAATATTTGTGGCTTCTCATATTTGAATCAATAAACTGTGTTTTGTCTTTGTTCCATTGGACAATATCTGTTTGAATGGGCATCCGGAGATAATATCTATTTTATTTGCAGCGCAAGAGATGGGCAGGATGTTTGGGCGGACTGTCTTGTTTCGGTAAACAAAAAGGTGGAAAACGAATTGTTCCTGCATCTCGTATTCCTGACGCCAATGCTATGTCAAATCAGCAAATGGTCCTCAAGCTGGTGGATTGCCTAATCAGAATACTGGCGTCTCGTTATCTCTTTTAGCTCCTCCATCTTCTCCAGCTTCTTTCTCAAACTCTGCTCTTCCATCAACAGCTCAGTCACCAAACTGTTTCTTGTCTGCCAATTCACCTGGAGGTCCTTCATCTACAATGTATGTGACAGGTCCATATGCCCACGAGCCCCAATTGGTATCTCCTCCTGTGTTCTCGACTTTCACGACTGAGCCATCTACAGCTCCTATAACTCCCCCACCAGAGTTAGCGCATTTAACGACCCCCTCTTCTCCAGATGTGCCTTATGCTCATTTTCTCTCATCATCTACAAAAATCAAAAGCAATGACAAGAACGGCTACATTGCTGCAAATGATCTTCAAGCAACATATTTACTCTATCCTGGAAGCCCTGCAAGTGCTCTCAGATCACCGTTTTCAAGAATGTCTGGTGATGGTTTATCATCATCTTTCACTAAACGGGATTTCTCCCCTCAGTGGGACTCATCAATCCCTGCAGAAGAGTCATTGTACACAAAGTCTGACTCTGACAGGTTTGTCGAGCACCAGGCAGCCAACGCCACCAAGTCGCGTCAAGATTCTAATTTCTTCTGCCCGGAGACGTTTGCCCAGTTCTACCTCGATCAATCATCCTTCTCCAATTCTGGTGGTAGGTTGAGTATTTCCAGGGAAACTGATGCTTATTCTAATGGTGGAAATGGATATCAGAGTAGGCAGAACAAACCATGCAAACCTGATGCTGAGGAACTTGACGCTTACAGAGCATCCTTTGGATTCAGTGCTGATGAAATCATCACTAGTACTAATTATGTTGAGATTTCCGATGTTCTAGAAGACTCCTTTAGTATAACACCTTTTGCTTCGAATAAGGCCGCTGGAGAGGAACATATTTTTTCCCCATCAGGTACAGAGGCTGCAGAAACTGAGAAAATGCAAGATCATTACACTAGCCTACGGTTCTCTAAAGGAGGACTCCACCGTTCCAATAGCACTCACTCCGGTGTGCCAGCTTCATATAAAGGTATTTCCTACTTGCATAATCTCTGGGCTTTGGAAGTTATACGAAGCAACTTCATTTGAATTATTTGTGTATTGATAGTCTACTGGTTAAAAATGCTTCATCAATGATCTCCAATTTGCCATGAGTTTGCTTGTACTAGATTTTCTTTTTTCTTTCCTATCAATTGAATGCTTTTAACTAGACGCTTTATCTTCTTGTCTCAGATCAAGTCCCACAGAGACGGTTAAGAGATACTGGACGAAACTTTCACAATAGCCACACTCAGAGTGATGAAGATGATACATTCTCTAAAATGGGGGCATCTAGAGCAGGCCGGAAATATCAGTTTGGTTCGTCAAATTCTGATGCAGAAATAGAGTATAGGAGAGGGTCAAGCTTAAGAGAAGGGCGGTACTGGTGAGAATCAGCAGCAACTTTTTTTTGGATATATCCCTCGACGAATGATCTATCTAACTTGTTCATTACACTCGCATGGTCTTCGTTTTTTGGCTCTGTCGTGTGTTACGTCCTGTGGAGGGTGTCGTTGCTAAGACCCCGAAACGGGTTAGTTAGAGCATGTTACCTCCTTTTGGCATGTACATGTTAGTGTATGCATTGGCTCAAAATGGTTAGCAGTAGCCTTATTCTACAGAATGTGATTACCCTACTCAACCAACATATTGGAATCAGATTAGATTATCTTCATTCTAGTAATTATTTATTTACTTATATGGAGTATTTAGTAGAGATGACCATGGTTGGATACTTGGATTTACTTGACTTTTGGACATGGAGGTTGGTTGGTAATGAGTCTTGTTTGTTTGGATCCATTTTTCGCAAACCAAATGTAATAATAATTTAATAAATTCGTTAATAGTCAAATTTAAGTTATGGTGGAAAAAAGTCAACTGTCTAACTGTAATATATGATTGTATATTTCTTTCCTTTTATAAGTTCTCAGATTTAAAAAAGAAAAACTGATCTTGATTGGGGGGTCAAGAAAATGAAAGGGGAAGCAACAAATCCGACATATAAATACCAAGAATTGAGACTTGTTATTCCTCAACTTTTATCATTTATTCACTTTGGGGATGATTGTTTTAGGTTTAAGTTGATTTAATAAAGAGTACTCCCTCTGTCCCGGTCAAACAGCTACATTTGACTGCATAAAGCACTCACAAAAGTTACAGTAAATGCATCTCTTTGCCCGGGACGGAGGGAGTAGGTTTTGTGTGAGATCGTCTCACGTGAGACAATTTTTCACTTTTTAAAAAAGTTATCACTTTCGTTATAAAACGTCATCACTTTCGCCATAAAATGTTATCACTTTTTATTTATGCTATAAATTGTTCATGAAATATCATTATCACTTTTCATTAATTTATTAATTACTTTCCTTTATAAAAGTTATCACTTCTTGACCGTCTCACGTAAGCCCTACGTGAGACAGTCTCACACAAGTCTTTGCTTTTAATAAATCAGTGAATAGTGTTACTATATGTTTGTTTTGAGTTATCACTTTCGGGGCGTCTCACACAAGTCTTTGCCTTTAATAAATCAGTGAATAGTGTTATTATATGTTTGTTATGTTTGTTTTGAGTTTAAATAGAGTATGTTTAAATGCCTTTAATAAATAAGTGAATATTGTTATTATATGTTTGTTATGTTTGTTTTGAGTTTAAATAGAGTATGTTTAAATGTATTAATTGAGGTGAGAGAAGAAGAAAGAGAAAGAAAAAAAGAAAAAAATATTAATTGAAAAGAGATAATTTATGGTAGGAGGTGAATAAATGTTAATAAGATATGTAGATATATATATAGGGGAGATTTAAATAAATTTATCAAATCTAAACCCGAAAGATTAAACCAGAATCAAACATCACCTTCATGGTCGGAGAGATTTTGGGTGTGTAAACAAAGAGCCATTAATAGAGGAATGTTTTCCCCATTTTTTATGTTTAATTTCTTGCTATTGTCACATTAAACTCAATATACTCTATAGCCACAATTCCATTCTAATGAAACCACCTATTAACATAGAGTAACCTTAACTATTTTAAAAATTACTTTTCCAAAAGATGCACTATACAATTGGTTCCAAACTAACATTATTTGTACCTGATATTAAGTGTACTAATATGTAGTAATTAAAAGAATAGTTCAAAAAAGCTTCTCATATTTAGGATCTCTGTGGACATAAATGTTCACTAACTTCATTTAATCACTAAATAAATCTTTGGATAAACTATCAAAAAAATATTTAAATTAAAAAAAAAAAAAGAGAAAGGGCAATAATAGTCCTAATTAGAAAGGGGAGGAAAAAAAAAAGAAGCAAAAATATACTCCCTCCGTCCCGGGAAGTATTTCGCGTATTGATGTGCGCGGAGTTTAAGAAAATTTTGTATTTTTATGTATAAAGTAAGAAAGAGAATATATATTTTAGTTGATTTAATGAAAAAGGTGTGTAAAGTTATTGAGAGATGTGAAAAAAATGTGTAAAATTTTTGGGAGATGTGAAAAAGTAAGTATTATATTGGGATATGTGTAAAAAGTGAGTATTAATATAATGTATTTTTTACCAAATTTAGTAAAAGTAAAGTGTGAAATACTTTGAGGGACGGATGAAAAAGGAAAGTGCGAAATACTTTGGGGGGGACGGAGGGAGTATGGAAGAGTTAATCAATGAAGCGAGCCAGAGAGTACTGATCAGATCTA
This sequence comes from Pogostemon cablin, assembly GCA_023678885.1. Lineage (NCBI taxonomy): Eukaryota > Viridiplantae > Streptophyta > Magnoliopsida > Lamiales > Lamiaceae > Pogostemon > Pogostemon cablin. The sequence goes on from CM042987.1 coordinate 4,424,224, forward strand.
GCCCTTTGCTTTCTTTCCCTTTCCTACGCCATTAAAACTCTCTACTTCTGCAGATCTTTTCGACCATTGATTTCTCCCACTACCTCGATTCTCATTAATGCGGATACTTATTCTTCCAGGTTACTTCATTTTTACTTTCTCCTTCATTTGCTAATTGTCTTGGGTTAACTTAGGTTTCTGATTCTGGTTTAGGATTTCATATTTATTAGCGTGTGTTCTTAGGGTTCTTTTATGTTCCATTTCTCGTTGCTTCATTCCTCGTAGGATGATGTGATGTGGGAAAGAATTTGTTGGAGGTTGGTAGATTTTTATTTCCCCCTCAAAATTGTTGCTGTTTGACTACAGTGTCTGCTGCAGTCAGTGTTGTTCTGGTAGGGTCCCTTACTTGTTTGTTATGAAAAATTGAGAAAAAAATCTTCTTTTTTTTTAGAGGTATTTGGTGAGAATGGAATAGTATTATTTTTTGCAAGTGATGACAAAAAACAGCATCAGGAATTCCAGAAATGTGATGGGCAGGAATTGGAAACTTATGAGAATGTGTATGCTGCTGTAATTTTCAGAGGGTAATATAAAATTAATATTGGTTTTAGTTGTATTTTGGCCCATTTTTCTTACCAAAACATGTAATTATACTGAAAGAAAGGGGGAGAAGAATTACTTTTAGTTGGTTTGTGCTTAAAGGCTTCTTTAAGACATACTATGTTTATGGATATCTGATTAATCATGTCATGGCAGCATTGTAGTTTATGGATTACATGCTGCAATTCCAGTTTATATAAGCATTCTATTGGTAACTGTGATTCTCCGTTGAACTTATGATTGTTTTACATTAAATAAACTGCTCACTACGAATGGTTATTCACTTATTTGGATTGTATAATTATTAAATTATTTTGCCTGTAGTTTTGACTGCTTGAACTGTACATTCTAATTGAAGTTTACATTTGACAAACAGGAGGTAAGTTGGAGATTGTCTTTTCTTGATTTATAAGTGAAACCAGAGATTTGGGGGTGCAGTACGGCTCCGCCCAACTTGTAATGGCATCGGTGCAGAATCGATTTCTGCAGCCAGATCATCTTCCAGCACCTCGGGTATACTTATTTTGATTCTATGCCATATTTTGACGTGTTTCTTGTGCAGAGATGAGTATCCCTCATTCCCTCTTTGTTCATCTTAGGTTTAGAGTTTGTGTCGTTAGCGTAGCAATAGGTACATATTAACATAAGCAGTTCACTTTATCCACATCTTTATCAATGGTACTGGAATAACCATCACTCATTCACCAGTGAACTATTTGTAGTTCAAGAATTTGCTTGAAATTATTAGCTTTCATGGTATTTTTTTCTCCACGTTTTGAGGAAAGGAAAGCTATAAAATTTGTTTCATACTCTTGACGTATATTTTATAATACGTGAAATCTTGAATGTGAGCATTTTCGTAGTCTAAATGTTTAAAACGTCATGAACGTTGCAATATGGTAAAAAATATTGGACTGCTTTTATATCAATTAGTGACTCTTTCTGTCTTGTTTTGGGATGTTCTATACCTTTGAGACACCTTTCTAGGTGATGGCTTATATTAAATTCACTTTGAATTAATTCAAGCAAAGTTTGATGTTAACTCTGCTTACTTTACCCCCCTCCGAATTAAACTAAGAGGTTTCACCAAAACACAATCCTAATTCTGTAGCTTCTCATATTTGTATTTATTAACTATGTAGGAGTATAGTCTTTGTTTCATTTGACAACATCTGTTTGATTGGGCATTTGGAGGTAATATCTATTTTATTGGCAGCGCAAGAGATGGGCAGGTTGTTTGGGTGGACTGTCTTGTTTTCGTAAACAAAAAGGTGGAACTCGTATTGTTCCTTCATCTCGCATTCCTGAAGCCAACGCTATATCAAATCAGCCAAATGGACCTCAAGCTGGTGGATTGCCCAATCAGAATATACCTCTTTTAGCTCCTCCATCTTCTCCAGCTTCTTTCTCGAACTCTGCTCTTCCATCAACAGCTCAGTCACCTAGCTGTTTCTTGTCTGCCAATTCACCTAGAGGCCCTTCATCTACCATGTTTGTGACAGGTCCATATGCCCACGAGACCCAATTGGTATCTCCTCCTGTGTTCTCGACTTCCACAACTGAGCCATCTACAGAACCTTTTACTTCCCCACCAGAGTTGGCACATTTAACAACCCCCTCTTCTCCAGATGTGCCTTATGCTCATTTCCTCTCGTCATCTACAAAAGTTAAAAGCAATGACAAGATTGGTTGTATTGCTACAAATGATCTTCAAGCAACATATTTACTCTATCCTGGAAGCCCTGCAAGTACTCTCAGATCACCGGTTTCCAGAATGTCTGGTGATGGATTATCTTCATCTTTTACTGAACGGGATTTCCCACCTCTGTGGGACCCATCAATCCCTTCAGAGGAGTCTTTGTCCACAAAGTCTGATTCAGGCAGGTTTCTTGAGCACCAGGGAACCAATGCCACCAAGTCGCGTCAAGATTCTAATTTCTTCTGCCCAGAGACGTTTGCTCAGTTCTACCTCGACCAGTCTTCCTTCTCCAATTCTGGTGGTAGGTTAAGTATATCCAGGGAAACTGATGCTTATACTAATGGTGGAAATGGATATCAGAGTAGGCAGAACAAGCCATGCAAACCTGATGCTGAGGAACTTGAAGCTTACAGAGCATCCTTTGGATTCAGTGCAGATGAAATAATTACTACTGCTAATTATGTTGAGATTTCCGATGTTCTAGAAGACTCCTTTAGTATAACGCCATTCACCTCCAATAAGGCCGCTGGGGAGGAAAATATTTTTTCTCCGTCAGGTATGGAAACAGCGGAAACCGAGAGAATGCAAGATCATTTACCTAGCCTACGGCTCCCTAAAGGAGGACTCTACCGTTCCAATAGTACGCACTCCGGTTTGCCAGCCTCTTATAATGGTATTTCCTAATTACATAATCTCTTGGCTTCGTAGTTTGAAGAAGTAATATCATTTGAATATATTGTATATTGATGATCTACTGGTCAAACGTGACGCCATCATTGATCCCCAATTTGCCATGAGAATATTTGCTTGTACTCGGTTTTCTTTCCATCTATTGAATGTTCTGAACTAGACAATTTTTTCTTATGTCTCAGATCATGTCCCACACAGACGATTAAGAGATACAGGACAAATCTTTCACAACAGCCACACTTTCAGTGATGAGGATGATATATTCTCTAAAATGGGGGCATCTAGAGTAGGCCGGAAGTATCAGTTTGGTTCGTCAAATTCTGATGCAGAAATCGAGTATAGGAGAGTGTCAAGCTTAAGAAGAGAAAAGCAGTACTGGTGAGAATCTGCTGCATCTTTTCTTGGATGTCCCTCGGTAAATGATCTATCTAACTTGATTACGACACTCACTTGGTCTTCGTTTTTGGCCCTGTCGTACGATACATTATGTGGAGGGTGTCGTTGCAAAGACTCGATACGGTTTAGTTAGAGCATGTAACCTCTTTTTTTGGCATGTACATGTTAGTGTATGCAGCAGTGCCTTATTTGACAGAATTTGCGATTACCCTACTCAATCAGCATATTGGAATCAGATTAGATTCTCTTCATTGTTACTCTATTTTATTTAGTACTTAATTTTCTAGGGATGGCCATGTTTGGAATTTGGATGTTGTTTATAATTCGGGCGGGTTTAAATAGGGTCAAACGGATCATTACGGATGTCCAAACCTGGTCAAATGGGTTTTGACTTTTGAGAGGTTAGTTTTAGAGTCTTGTTTGGATCCATTTTTAGCAAGCCTAATGTAATAAATAACCAATAGTCTAATGAAGCCATTAATATTCAAATTTCAGTTATTGTGGGGGAAAAAAATCAACTTTAATGAATATTCTTGTTTAAGATATAACTAGTATAGAACCCGATGGGATAACTTTTTTTTTTTTATTAATGATGTTATTTATTAATATAATTATTAAAATACAAAATTAATTATACATATGGCTAATTATAGTGTGCACCTGGGTGCACCGTAAGATAGGGTGCACCTATATACAAATATAAACATATACAATTAAGAGTAAGAATGTATACAATTTAATTTTTGTTTTTTTAATAAAAAATTGAGTGTAAAAAAATATACAATTATTAAAAAACATATATACATTATTGAATAAAAAGTTATACACATATGATGCTAGTTTTTTTAATGAAAAACTTAGTGTGAAAAAAATTTACAATTATTACGAAACACGTATACAAAATAGAATAACATGTATACACACATGTGGGTGCACCCTTACACCCGGGTGCACCCAATATACACTCTACATATTTATAAACTCGTGTGTATCTTAAATATAAAAATACATATTCATAATGATTTCTTATTTAAATATAATAACCCGGGTGCACCCAATATACACTCTACATATTTATAAAACTCATGTGTGTATCTTAAATATAAAAATACATATTCATAATGATTTCTTATTTAAATATAATAAAAATTATGTATGTACCAATTGCAATTATAAATCTTCTACATAATATTGATTTCTAATCTATATTTTTTAGAAATATTATCGAAACACCAATATTTAACTTTCAATAATGATTCAAAGTTCAAACCCTGATTACATAAAAAAAATCTAACATAATTGAGTTGCTAATTTGTGTCAGACTTTATCTTAAACATACAAATACTGTAAGAGCTCAAACACTCCTTCTATTTACATGAGTCTAATGACAAAGTATAGTCACAATTTGGTACTCCCTTCGTCCCAAAGATATTGATACACTTTCCTTTTTGGGTTGTCCTACAAAAATTGACATACTTCCTTTTAAGAAACATGAGACCCACACAAAAACAGTTTATTTATTTATATGGACCCACACACACATCACACTCACCACTAATACAACTACCCACTACACATTAAATATTATTTCTCTCACTTCACTTTACATTAAATTATTATACTTCTTAATTTCCGTGCATAAAAAAATGTGTCAATTTCTCCGGGACGGAGGGAGTATTATTTTATGTGTAGTCAAATAATGTGAACGACTTCTTCTTCAAAATATCCAATTTCTTAATGACAAAGTCTCTTGTGAGACGGGTTATTTAGTGAGACGGGTCGACCCATCATTAAAGTATGCTTATTGTATACATAAAATATGTTTGATAGTTGTTAAAGTATATTTTTTAAAGTGTGTTGTATTATGCATTAAAGTATGATTTTAGAGTGTTATAATACGATTTATTGTTAACATACTTTAACTATAAATAAACATACTTTAACTCTACAGTAAGCATACTATAGTGATGGGCCGACCCGTCTCATACCCGTCTCACAAATAACCCGTCTCACAAGAGAGTTACTATTTCTTAATAATCAAATGAATAATTTTAAATTTATCACCCGTTTATAATATTTTTTTTTTGAAATTTTAATAACACCTTCATCATAATTATTATTTTTCCATCTACCATCTCCCAACTTTAAATCTAAGGCTCCCGCATTTTTCGGAAGGTATACTCTTCAGTATTAAATGATATACTCTTTAACATAAGAATTTTACCATTTATTTCTTGAAAAAATAAATTAATTTTTTAATTAAATATTTATACCATTCATATTTAAGCCGATCTTTTCATTAAATAACTTATACCCTTATTAATTAAAATGTTTTATCCTTTAGAATAGAATGTTATACTCTTTAAATAATTTGTGCACGTGAATACATGAGATAACTCTAAATCTAATTAGAGAAGTAACTAAATTCTAACTAAATTAGCGTCAATTGATTATTGAACAGCAATAAACTCATTTCATGACTTTTAAAATGTTACAATCTTTTCATAAATACAATAACTTAATAATCCCAAAGATAATATGCTCCCAATAAACAAATTGATCAAAGTAGTCATAATTAATTCTTTTCTCAAAACAATGATTTTTAACTCAAAAGGTAATCTCCAAATGCACTGCAAACTCCATGTATAAGGTTCTTAAACTTTGATCAAGTGTTTAATTAAAAAAAAATATGTCAGTCACATATTATTAATAGTATGAGAGGTTCCAAAGTGCGAGTTCACAGTGCATCCTCCATGATTTACGAAGCAATAAAGAGACATTAATAATAAATGTTGGAATCAAGGTCACTTTTTAGTAAAGGAAGAACTCTTTATTTGCATGTCTATAATTTAATTTCATAAAGAAATAAGTAAATCATAATCTCTTTAATAATCATTAATTATAAATAACACGTTAATATCTCCCTACATCAACGTTAATTACTAAACAACTCAGCATACTAAAACTAAGCAATAACTATATTCAATAGGCATGCAAAAGGTAACTAAATATTAGAGATAATATCAATATAAAAAAAATCATACTAAAATTTAATTTTTGATATTACATACTTATCATAGAAAAAAAATTAATTTATATTTATTTTTATAAGAAATACACTCATATAATTGATAAACATTATTTACTTTTATTGAAGTTCTTTTATCTCTATTAAAGTTAAAATTCGTATACTAAAACCAAACATCATCCTTTTAGTTACTTAAAATATTCGCTCTGGATGTTCAATCTTTATCTTTATCTTTATCTAAGTCGACTTGCTTATTTTCTCAAATAGATAAATTTTCTCACGATAGATAATACATATTCTCCGGTCAATTTAAAAGTACACATTTTACTATTTTGGACAATTTATTTTCTATTTTTAGTAAAAGGGCTTCACACACGGCACACAACACATATTATGATACTCCTTAATTCACGCTAAAAAGCAAATGATATATTTGCCATGGCCAGAAGGAGTATTAGATATATTATAACAAATGAGTTAAAATAATACTTTTTAATAATACTTCTCCAGAATTTCTAAAACTGCAACATTAAATGAAAAATATCAATAAAATTATAAATATATAATTGAATTTAATAAATAAAAAAATAAAATAAATATTAATTTCAAAAATGAGTTTGATAAAATATACTACTACAAATCCCATACTCCCTCCGTCCCATAAACAAATTCACACTTTCTATTTTTGTCCGTCCCATAAACAAGTTCACACCCCCAAATAAGGAAATACTACACACAAATCAATAACCCCACAATACACTTTAATTTCAAAATTGCCACCCCTTTACAACTTACATAACTTACTTTATACTACCTAAAAATACCAAACTACCCCTAAAAGTAAAGCAAAAAGTAACTTTTTCTTAAATTCCGTATCTACAGTAACCGGGAACTTGTCTTTGGGACGGAGGAAGTAGAAAACTTGATGTAAAAATTAATACTCCCTCCGTCCCACGTATTTTTACCCACTTTCCATTTTGGGGTGTCCCACGTATTTTTACCCATTTCATTTTTGGCAAAAATACATAATATTTTATTACCTACTTTTTACAATCCCAACAACTTTAATTACTTTTTTACACTTTATTCATCATTCTCAATAACTTTATTCACTTTTTCTTTTTAAATTACTAATTTATCCCTACTTTCTCTTACATTATATATTAAAAAAATAAAACGTCTTAATCTCCGTGCCCGTACAAACGGGTAAAAATACCCGGGACGGAGGGAGTATTAAATAAGTCAAGTTATATCACTATACAAATATTTAAAAACAAAATAAAAACATAGAAAATTGTAATACTCCCTCTCTTTTGATTAACTCTTCACATTTTCTTTATAAATGAGAAATGAAAGGAGCGATTAGTGACTAAGTGATTTATAGAAGGAGAGAATGAGGATGCAAAATAAAATACTAAGATGTATTTATATCTCATATTTGAATCAAATATACATACACACAATTAAATGCTATTAAATTATAATAAAATCAGCATTAATTTTAAATGACAATCATTCTTTTCAAATTAATAATTTATTATTAATTGATTATTATTAAAAGAAAGAGATGATATTCAATTATGAAAACGTTAAAAAAAAAGAGTAAAACTACATATCATCAAGAACGACTCTCAAGCATGCCACATCGTAGAAAAATTGCTAAATAATAATATAAAGATTATTATTATTATTATTATTATTATTATTATTATATCTTTGAATTAATACAAAATAAAATTATTGTATAAAATTATTTTGATGATAAGAATATATGAACTTCACTATTTACGATTGAGAATTAATTATTAAGAATTAATATTGAATAATAAAATATAATTTAAATTTATAAAATAAACAAATAGCATTAATAATTAAATATAAATTGATTACCAATTTAAAATTAAACAAAGTCCTTTGTGTGACAGAGTATATATGATTAAATTTTAAAATCCAAAATATAGAAGAATAATAATATATTATGATCTAATATCAACCAAAAAAAAAAGAGTTAAAAATAATAGACATGCTTGTATTATTTAGATGTAATGTATATCAATAGAGAAGTAAAATCCACAACCACAAAAATGTTCACTGGAATCATTCACTTCTTTCCTTTTTGATTATTGTTTTTGGAGCTTTGATTCATTTTTCCCAACATTTAGTGCTCGTGCATGTCTAAGTTTGATGATTTCTGCTTCATTTTCTTCTTCCAACACGATAATCTTTATTCTTTCTCTTCCACAATTCATAAACTAAGACATCATATCCATAATGATAAATCCAAAAAAACAACATCAAATCAAATCTACTAATGTGTGAATAAATAAAAGAGAAATAAAATGTAGTAATACATATATTAGTGTAAATCAGTATAAATAAGAGAGAAGTATATGTGACACAACGACTGATAAAATGTATAGCTATTTATATGTAAGTTTCAATTTATTAAAATAAAGGGATAATTAATACAATAATTAATTCATTTATTTTCTAATAAATTGAGGATTGAATCAATTAAGGTATACTATAATAACCATAAATTAATCGTAAAAGAAAATCCTTAAATTTAGCAAAAATATTTATTACAAATATTTATTACTTTTAAATAGATTTGACTTCTCTATAAAAAATAACAGATAGAAAAAATTTAGAAAAAGAAAAAAGAAATTATAAATAGAAAAAACTCAAAATGCTCTCAACTTGCCATGTCATCATGGAGAATATAGAGGTATGCCAACTCAGCAGAAAAAAATTGTTCTTTAGGGTGATGTTTGGTTTAGGATTATGTGAGATTTGAAAACCATGAATAGTGTGTTCTATGTTTGTTTTGGGTTTTGAGTAGGGTAAGTTTTAACTTTATGTCAAATCAATGTATTAATTTATTTAAAAAGTTAAATGAGAGAGGAGAGATAAAGAGAGAACGTGTATTAATTGAAGAGAGAGAATGTAGTAGGTATATATAGGGGAGGTTTTTAAAATTTGGATGTGGGTTTTGGAAAACCAAAACCTGGATTTAAAAATCGAAAACGAACATAACCTAGATGTCTTAAGATAAGATATGATAAGATGTCTTAAGATGGTAATATATGAGAATATTCTCTTTTTCTTCATATATTCTTTAAAAATGAAAAAATAAAAAACTGAACTTTATACTGGCAAAGAAAGGAAATGAAAATGCGATCCGACCCGCATTGCCCACTACAAAAAGAACCCTTTTCACAACCCACAAATCTTGGTTAAACCCTCCATTCCTTTCATCAATGGATTCGAACAGCCACATTGAGAAAATCTTATTCACTGAACAACAAATTACTGAACGGGTCGCTGAACTCGGGTCTGAGATAACCCGAGACTTCGAATCTGGCGAAGCTAACCCGGTGGTGGTGGGTGTTGCTACCGGAGCATTTCTTTTTCTCGCTGACCTTGTGAGGAAGATTCATCGGCCCATTATCGTGGACTTTGTTCGTGCCGAGTCATACGGGTCGGGCACGGTTTCCAATGGCCAACCCACGATTTCATTCGGCTTGAAAGTCGATGTTAGAGGAAAGCACGTCATTTTGGTGAGTGATTTCTTCAAGTTTTTTGCTTTGCTTGTAGGGATATGGATTACGATTGAAGAGATTGCTGCCTATTTTTTTAAATGCACCTTCATGTTCGACGTATTGACTGAAAGGGAAGTTAAGTTAAATGTGTTGGAATTTGTGGTAAAGCCAAATAATTGAGGACTGGTTCTACTCTATATAATGTTTATGATGTAGTTTTAGGAGGTTTTAATGGTGTTTAATGTATTCCATTGGGGGTTTCATCTTAAGTACATCATACATTCATAGAACCCATTGATTGAGTGCTGATGAGTCGACTGGTTGCATCACTTTCATGCAAGCAGTTCATTGTGATTGGGTGGGATAGTACAAATGTTATCCTATATTACCTTCTATAACTTAATGCTGAGCTGTTGGCTTTTTAACTGGGGGTTACATTAGTCCCTCCATAGTTGGCGATTGGATTGTTGGTTTTAGTTAATCATTTGAATCCTTGTCTTTAGTTTACAGCTTTCCAGAAGTCAATTCCCTTTCTTATTAGTTTAACTGCAGGTTGAGGATATTGTGGATACTGGCTACACTTTGTCCTGTCTCATTGACTACATGAAAACTAAAGGTGCATCTTCAATTTCAGTCTGCACTCTTCTTGATAAACCAGCAAGACGAAAGGTTGATTTCAAACTATTTGGTGAAGGAAAGTATTACTGTGGCTTTAAGGTTAGATCTCTCCCTCTGCTCTCTCTCTGTCTAAATGAACCCATTGTCTTCGCTCTTTCTCCGATAAGTAATTTACTATTGCTGGTATTCCTTTATTTGGTTGAAGGAAGAAGGAAATCATGTGTTTCTTACTACCCTCTATTAATTATGACCAACTCATCAAAATATCACCATTTCCTGAGCCATTTAGGTCCTGCCAGCGTTTTTTCGTTTGCTTAGCAGTTCAAATGTTCGACCTATAAATGCACCCAGATTCAATAAGAGATTGCCCTTGCAGGTTTAATGCATTAATTTATTTTGATAACTTAATCACGCAAATCTGAAACTAAACCGGAACTTAAATGGAAACTTGTAGACTATAGAAGGGAATAAGTAACATTGTGCTGATTCCTTTTTCTTGTCAAGAATCACCAAAAAGTTACCTTATTATTTTTGCAGAATATCTATATTTGACTTGATTATGAATAATAACATATACACATGTAATTGCAGTGCTCAGATGAATTTGTTGTGGGCTATGGACTGGACTTTGCAGAGCTGTACAGGAACTTGCCATATGTTGGGGTTTTGAAGCCTGAATTGTATACATCTTCAACTGTGGAAACTAAAGAATGCATCAATTCATAATTATTTATTCATTTTGTGAAGCATGCTATGGTTTGGGATTTTGACCATCTTGCAAGATATACTTTTGGCTGTGTGTGAATTGGAAGATTTGAGGTTCAATTTGAAATCCATTTTTGTTGTTGTGTGGATTAATTTGGATTTGAAAATCTCCCATTTTGGACTAAATTTGAGTGATTTAGATGATTCCTGATATATCCTTCAATCCAACAGCAACTTTACAAGGTTATAAATGATTAATGTACACGAAATCTAAATAAAATGTGGAGTAAGAACGATAGATGCAGCATGACTTGGAATTTACTAATAAAGATTTTCTTCATAAATTAAAATTACTAATTTCCAAAAGAAACATCCATCGGCAATGTTTCTACATAAAATTTCTTTGTAGTTAACAATTGTGGATAGTTTCTAAAGACAAATCTTATGTTTTCTATTCACAATCATATTAATATGTTAGAATAATAGTGTACTCATATGTTCCTTTCAAAGAGTGACATATTATTATTTTAGACGTTCAATTAGGTTATGTTTTGTTTTAGTAAATATGAGTTCTCATACCTAAAAATTAATACCCTTAAATTTTTTACAACATTACATAATTTATCAAACAGGTAAAACTATCATTATATTTTACTAAACTAGTACATGTTAAAATAGTACTCCCTCTATACTACACCAAAGAGTGCATTTTACCATTTTCGTCCGTCCCAAAATAAGAGGTGCATTTTCCTTTTTAGTAAATGGACCCACACAAAACAATTAATATATCTCCCTGAGATCCACACACCATACTAATACACCTACCCACTACTCATTAAAATATTATTTCTCTCACTTCAACTGCCCTCTACTACTCATTAAATATTATACTCTCTCCGTCACAAGAATACATTCGTCCTTTCCATTTTGGTCCGTCCCAAGAATACATTCGCCCCCTAAAAATGGAAACAATACACAATATCAATAACCTTACAATACTACAATATTACAAAAATGTCACCTTCTTTTTACACACAATTTAGTCAAAGTCAACTATATCATACACTTTATTCTATTCAATTACCCAAAATACCCCTTCTCTTTCTTACATCACACCACCAAAAAGTTACTTTTCTTAAACTCCGTGCCCAAGAATACACGAATGTATTCTTGGGACGGAGGGAGTATCCCTTAATTTACATGCATAAAAGAAACACATCTCTTAGTGCTGGGACGGAGGGAGTATATATTATTAAAGTCAAACACTTGTGTATGTATTGCTAAAGTTTAAATGAAATAGGAATTAAAAGGTTCACATCATAAACTCGATTTACAAAAGACTAACTCATTAATGATTTAAATAGTAGTAATAGTAGTTCGCACATTGTTTCAAGCCCTAATTTGTCAATAATAAGAAGAAGAAAACAAAAAAAAGTGCAGTGAGTAAACAGCCGTACCAGCCAGTGTGCAGTTATCAAAACCCACAGGCGGTAGTTTCATTCCTCATCCCTAAAGGCTAAAACCATAAACCCACGTACTCGCTAAAATAGTGAAACTTTGATTTCAATCCATCGAACCCAGAAATGGGAACAACCGCAAAAGTTCTGTCTTCCTCCCTCCTCTCCCTACCCAGATGCTTCTATTTCAACAGACCCCTTTACTTCTCTCTCCCACTACATGCTCATCCACCTCCTTATAGGGCGATTCTCCACAAATTCCGCCCACTTTGCTCCGCCGCCACGTCCACCGCCACTGAACCGGCCATTGATGAAACGGAAACTATTCAACCCATTAAGCATTCCATTCTCTTGGAAAGACTCCGGCAGAGGCACCTTAAAGATTCTGTCCAAACATCAGCGTCCCCAGACACATCTCCGCCGTCAAGGAAGAAAGTTAAATTGGGAGAAAATGAGGGATCGAGAAAGAAGAAGCTTGGCGCGGCGGAGATGGCGAATAGTTTTGAGGAGTTGGGTTTGAGCGAGGAAGCGATGGGGGCTTTGGGGGAAATGGGAATTACTGTCCCTACTGAGATTCAGTGTATTGGAATTCCTGCTGTGCTGAATGGAAAGAGTGTGGTTTTGGGGTCCCACACTGGTTCTGGCAAGACTCTGGCTTACCTTTTGCCTCTTGTTCAGGTTCAACCATGTCTTTCTTTCCTTTTTCCCGAGGAATAGTTGATGCTGGTTAATGCTCATCTTGTTTCTTGATGCAAAAGAATTATGTTGTTGCGGATTGATTCCCGGTTAAACTACTGTTTTTTTCTGATATATGGGCGAAATGGGTACAATGAACTGTTTTTATTTCACCTAGTGAGTAATAGTTATGTATACATTGCAGCGTACATCATGAAGAACTTGACATCTACCCTAAAATAATAGGAGTAATAATTAATGTTGATTGGTAATTTTATCCTTCATTTCTTCTATCAGTGGTGTGATCTTGAGTCACTTGATAACAAATTAAATTATAAGTACGCATGCCTTTCAAAAAAAAAAAAAAAGAAGTACGCATAGGGAAAGTTCCAAAATCCGGTTATTTTAGTGTTGTGACAGCTTGTTTCTATGTTACAATTTTAGTTGATGAGAAGGGATGAGGCTCTACATGGTATGCTGATGAAGCCCAAACGCCCACGAGCTGTTATATTATGCCCAACAAGGGAGCTTTGTGAACAGGTTAGTTTTGGTTGCACCTCTTTACTGTCTTAAGGTTTGACCTCATTATTTGATTCCTGACATTCAGGTGCTTGTCTAGGTCTTTCGAGTCTCCAAGTCCATCAGTCACCATGCACGTTTCAGATCAACCATGGTAAGCGGTGGTGGGCGATTAAGGCCCCAGGAAGACTCCCTGAACAGCCCGATAGACATGATTGTGGGAACCCCTGGCAGGGTTCTGCAACATATAGAAGAAGGCAATATAGTTTATGGTGACATCAGATATTTGGTAATCAGCCTCTTTTACTCGACCATTTTGTTCGCTTAAAAACTACATCTATGCATCTTGGAAAAGCATGATAGTTTTACATTCCTGCTACTTTCTAATGACGTTAATTTCATATAGGTCTTGGATGAGGCAGACACCATGTTTGATCGTGGATTCGGGCCTGACATCCGCAAATTTCTTGAACCGTTGAGAAATCTTGCATCTAAGCCTGATGGCTTAGGATTTCAAACTGTATTAGTGACTGCAACAATGACAAAGGTATGCTTAGTTAGCCTGAAAGTATTGAAGTACAAAAAATCCTCGTGCATTCATATAGTTGCAGAATTATAAAGGTTCCAGGTCCATCTTTGAGCTATTTAATGTCCAGATATTTTTACTTTTTGCATTACTTGTCATATGATTGACTTGGTCGAGTTGTTTTGTTAGATTGCAATCTTGATAATTATTTGTCATGTTTTTACAAATAGCCACCTATTAACGAGGTTTTGTTCGTCTTCTATACTTTTGAGGGAGTGAAGATAGATTTCATATTGGTCTATGCATGGATTTCAGACCCTTCCATCAATGTTTCTTGTAGGTTTCTGCTGTTTCTTCACTGTTCTTTGACAAACGCTTCATTTCTGTAGGCAGTGCAGAATCTTGTTGATGAAGAATTTCAAGGAATTACTCATTTACGTACTAATTCACTTCATAAGAAGATTGCATCTGCTCGCCATGATTTTATCAAACTTTCAGGTTCAGAAAATAAGCTTGAAGCCTTATTACAGGTGTGGCGACGTATAAAATTACTTGCTAGTTTGTATCTATAATATCATATCTGTAGTTGTATAAAAGTGGTCTTCAATTTTCAGGATTTTTTCTGCTGTGTAAACCAATCCCCATATCTGTTGATTCTTTTACTTCTCGTACACCAATCTTCTCTTAATGTCATGGAAAGAGATAAATGGACTGATTCCGTATTATACCAAAAGACTGGCAATCTGATAGTTTATGAGCATCATTCATAATTGAACTACATAATTATTGATGTTTCTATCAGTATGGTCAATATGTTTATGTAACTACAGGTTCTTGAACCAAGTTTAGCAAAAGGAAACAGAGTGATGGTTTTCTGCAACACATTAAATTCAAGCCGAGCTGTGGATCACTTTTTAAATGAGAATCAAATCTCTACTGTTAATTACCATGGAGAGGTACCTGCTGAGCAAAGGTAAGATGTTGTGGTGTATATCTTGGATTTCTTGGCTTCTTTCTGTATATACTGGGTGTTTATGAACACACTTATGAGTTGCAAAACTAGCCTTCACCAATGCACTATCAACGTGGACTTATTAACTAACAGAATCTCTCTTGGAAGATTAAGCACTCGAACATTGTCTGCATCAGGGTTTCTACCTTGGGAATGACCTCTTAAGTTAGAAAAACATTTTAAAACTCTTCTTCTGTCTAAAGGTGTGATGTTCCTCTGATCCAGGATTGAGAACCTGGAGAAATTTAAGAGCAATGATGGAGATTGTCCCACTTTAGTCTGCACGGACTTGGCTGCTAGGGGGTTGGACTTGGATGTTGACCATGTCATCATGTTTGATTTTCCCTCAAATTCTGTAAGCCTAAGAAATTCTCTCTATCTATATATATATCAGGACTGCTGCTGGTCAATAATGTGATTTTTTTTGTTTGACATTTTAGATCGATTACCTGCATCGCACTGGAAGAACTGCTCGAATGGGGGCAAAAGGTATTCTAGAAGTGTTGTATACTAACTTGAATTGACTCCTGCTTTCTTTGAAATAGTACCATTTTCCCATCATGCATTGGAGGTTTTTGATCAAATTTGGTTATGTACATAACCTAATACCTAGTGTTGCTAACTTAAGATTGTTTCTTCCAATCATAGGGAAGGTGACAAGTTTGGTTGCTAAAAAAGATTCAAATTTGGCAACCCGCATTGAGGAAGCTATAATGAAGAATGAGAGCTTGGAATCTCTCTCTGTAGATAGTATCAAAAGGGATCTTGCCAGGTCACACATAAATCAGCAGAAGGAAAGAAACGCAAAGAAGGAAAAAGACTCCAGTTTGAAAAACAAGGCTAAAGCTGCCTCGGCAAAATCATCAGAAGCCCGTGGCAAAACAAAAGTTTCCCTGAAAACATCGGTGAGCAAATCTGGGAAAGCTCCTTCTGGGAAAGCTCCTTCTAGTCCCAATGCAAAAAAGGTGTTTAAAGTTGTAAAAAAGCCCAAGTTTTCTGGCGTTAGCAACTCAAAAGGTGTGTCGTCTAGCGGGAGGAAACAGACTGGGGACCAGAACAAAGGAAGTGCTCGACCCACATCTAAACTAAACGTTGTTGGATTTAGGGGTCGCAGTGCTGTAAAGGCCAGTTGACATCTTAATGGTAGTTTATCAAGGCCAGCAATGTTCTTTTCTTGATGTAACATAAAGCTTCTTTTATATCCTTTAATTGAAATAGCAAATTATTATCTTACAGTTTATCTGGAAAGGCAATAGGTATATATATGTTAAGTCATTATCTGCAATGTGGTTATGTTTTGTTGCTTATAAATATTTCATTGGATTAATTTACATTTCTGTTGCAAAGTTTACAGGGGAACTCATGTTAAAACGTTATTGCTTTCGAGATATCATGTGAGATACTTGCAGGATTACAGGAGAAATCTAGATTTAACAGGAATTGAAGTTAATATAACACGAGAAGCTGCGAATTCCCATCATTTCCATGGAAGTGCTGGAAGAGCTCTGCGATTGTTGGCAGGGGTTACGACGTTACCCGTGGAGTCGTATAATATCACCCCCGAGAAATCAGGGAGCTGGCATTTTCCTCCCATCAACACATTCTTCTTCCACAGGGATCCATCACCACTACGGGTACTCGGGTCAACATCTTCAAACTGGAAGTCAAGAATCTCCTCTGGATTGAGCTGGATTACGGGGTCTTCGTTTCCATATCCGTAGCAAGATTTCCACCTACGCCACCGTCTCCTTGAATGACTGGCACACATGAAGAGAGAAAATGC
Organism: Pogostemon cablin; assembly: GCA_023678885.1. NCBI lineage: Eukaryota > Viridiplantae > Streptophyta > Magnoliopsida > Lamiales > Lamiaceae > Pogostemon > Pogostemon cablin. The sequence continues at coordinate 4,441,453 of CM042987.1, forward strand.
ACACAGAAGGAGAGTTCCGTGTCCGAAGCCAGTGTAAGAGATGCTGACTGGATGGTGATTCAAGTAGTAGTTTCTGGCCATGTTAAATTCAGGGAGTGATTTTCCTTAGTTTCTGCTAAACCTCATGTGTGTTTATATACATGGAGGGAACTTGGAAGATTTGTTGTGTGGTTAGGTTGGGAGTTGGTTCTTGAATTTGTGGATTTAGTGAAGTGTGTTAATCACTTTTTATATCCTTGGTTAACCTAACTGCTGCTGAAAAGCCTTTATGGTGGAGTTGCTGACCACCATTTCTCAATTTATGTGTTTAAATAGTGTCATTCTTGTGCAGGCGTCATGCTGATCTTTTTCGTGTCGGTTATTTGTATTGATTGCTTCTGTTTATTTATGTTTTTGTGTGAACACTGTAACGAGACAAGCAAATAAGAAAATGTGAAATATGTAATGAAACGAAGGGAGCATATTTGTAGTAATATAGAAGAATTGACCACAACATGAACTAATGATCTCCCATCAAAATATGGGAGTTTGTTTGAGTGTTTTCTACAATGAAATTCAATCCAAATTAAAAAACAATGAAACCATTAACCATCTTTGATAGGGAACAAATTGTTTTTAAGAGAAGAAAGAGAAAATCTTCATATCATGTTCCACCAAAATAAGACTGGATATTGATAGTAAATAAATACCTCTGTATAACTACTCTTTTTCTACTCAACAGGTTGTATAAATAAATATATACTAGAACCTGGAAATCGTTGACCAACAATGAATGGAATCAAGACCAGCTAACGGGAAATGCGTAGCCTCTTCGAACCTGGAAATCATGACCAACAACGAATGGAATCAAGACCAGCTAACGGGCAATCGTAGCCTCTTCGACCATGAGAGTGTTACTCTATCACTCCCAATACGTTACGTCCTGGAAATACGACACCATCAAAGAAGTATATCAAGCTGAACATGGATGATCAATTACTACCAACGAAAAGATTTGTATAGAAGTCACCTCTCCTAATATTAGTAGGCCAGTTCCATTCCCTAGTCCAATGTCTGTGACAATATCCTCTTGTTCGATCTCTGCATCAGTAAAAGTGAGTGCTTTTTGTAACTTCTTTGGAGAAAATACTTCAACTTCCACCATGAAGGAGGCAGTCACGGGGCGGTGGTCAGATAGCTTAACTTCAGATCTTTTATAGCTTAGCAGCCTCATTCCTGTCCCGTGGGAGAGAATACGATCACACCTGGGAATGAACACATACAACTTAATGCTGACATGACCGTCACAACTCTTTAAAAAAATTGCAAATAAATTCATAGCTTTTAGCAACTTCATTCTTTGTTGCATCATATGGAAAAACCAAGTGAAGTGATGTGGCTTTAATGAGCTGTAAAACAAAGCAAAATGAGTACCATGCAGGTGTTCTCCTTCCAGCTTTTGGTTCCTCTCCGATGTAGGACTCTGAGTTTAACTCATATTTGTAGGTGGGAGCAAAGCTGAGAGTACCTTCGGACCATCCATCAAATGCACGGCCTTTCTTAAGCTCTCTGATCAGCTGCAAAACAAGACAGAGCAATGCAGTAAGACCATTGCACTGTTTCTATATCCAACCAAAAAATCATGTGTTTTAAAGACTTTAATGGAGACAAGTTGAGTATTATTAGTTTCCCTTTCAATAGCCATTAGGCTTGTATTAACTAATGTGATTCATTCAGTTGATTTATCTGTTAGTTCTAATTTCTTCATCTTGGTTGTAGTGATCTTGACTTGCTATCATAATATAACTCAATATGATCATGACTTTTGCAGCCTTCAGCAACTCATGGTTCTCTATTCTCAAGTTGTGATAGCCAATTTGTATTCATGAGAGTAATATTTGCCTGTGAATGAGAGTTACTATTGCTAAAGATAAAAAGACAAACCAAATCAAACAATGTTTAGTGTTTCAGATTTTTCAGCCAATATAAAACAATTGAAAGAAATGAATGTAACCTGATCACGCTCGAGTAACTCGCCCCAGTTCTTGTTGGAGATTAGCTCTCTTGTGCGCTCATACGACAAATTGATTCGATAATTTAAGTCTCCCAGCCAAATTATTCTCCTGAATCAGAGGATATTACCATCAAAATCTTGTGCATCTAAAATTAATATGAAGTATGAATCAGAAAGGACTGTAACATTGGCCACTCTCACTTCAAATTTACCATCCATAAAAGGGTGTAGTACCAAATAACAAGATAAAATAACATGAGGATGGGAATATTTTCTTACTCATGATCATATATTCTTCTAGGAAGCCCGACACCAGAATGAAGATTAAAACGCGTCCGATTATGAATTTCATGCACATCAGCATTTCTCTTGGCTGCATCAACCTCCCTCTCTCCTGATGTTAGGTGTGTGCAAACAAAACAGAAGAGAGTTTGATGTATGGACATGCTAACTGATACTGATCCCTGAAAGACAAGGAGAAAATTATGGTACTCTGCTTATATATAATGCATGATAATCACAAAGATGGAAGAAGCACAAACCTTGTTACCAATATAGCCCATGACACCAACACCAACTGTAGACACGTTCAAGTTCTGTATATGTCTTCGCAGGCTCCTTCGAACCCATATTGTGATAAAAATTCCAACCATTTGCTTGCTTACTATTCTCACATAAGGAGGCCTTCTTTTCCGGTTTATTCGAGACTCAAGATCCAGGTCCGCCAGCGATGCTAGCTCAAATCTCATTCTGTTATCATTCATTGTCACTGATTTGAAAGAACTATATGTCCTGAATGATTTTGGAGTTTTAAAAGATGCCGATGATCCTAAGGAATTAGGCTTCTCCAAAACTTGCTGACCTAATAGATGAAGTGGTGTCTCTGGCCAGCTTAAGCCTATTCTTTCAGTTCCACTAACCATTTTGGTTAATTTATTAACAAACTTTTCAGTTGAATCCACATTATCTTCAGGATCTCCATTTCTGAAGCAGTACAACCTCTCCAGTTTTTTAGGAGAAGAAAACTGCCGCTCCAATTCCTGTTCAACAATGTCTTTGGAGAAGTATGATTCAGTTTCTCCAGGTACAGTTCCATCATTTGTTTCATAATAATCAATTGGTTCTTCAATCACTGGGTAGATTCCCTCCTCAACATCACTGTCAGATTCAAGTACCACTTCATCAACTATATCTAGCGTGTCTTCAGATGGCTTAAACCTTGTAGGAGAAGAAGGGTCACTGTAGCTCTTGAACTTGATCACTGGAGGAACTTGGTTGAGAGCTTCACGGATCAAATTTTCCCATTTTTCGACAGGGCGATTATCTTCAGCACCGAAAATGTTACCAGCATTTAATGGGATGATCTCCTGAAGACTATAGACATATAACAGATATTCAACATCAGGAACTTTCATGCATTTAATTCGACAACCATAGAAAATAGATGACTTGTCCAGAATACATAAGTAACGTAAATTTTCATGGAAAAAGTACCAGTTAGATCTATTATTCAAATTTGTTATGGATTAAACACTAAAAGCAAAATGGACTCACACGATAACAAGCCAACTTACCCAATTACATAAATGTCAGCAGGTGTATCGATATTTAACCAACCATCAAGATCAAGGTCATCAGGAGGAACTCTTCCTCCAACATTCCAAGTGGCGGCGCATATCCTAGTAAAGCCAAAAAGAAGAAAATGAAAATCCAAACTCATTATTCATCACCTCAAGCTAATACTTGCTTAATGCTTGATCTTGAGATTGCAAAGAAAACTTACTTTATTTCCTTGTTGTTTATATACTGAGCTCTAAATGTCTCTGATTTTCGTCTTCTTATCCTGGGAAGAGCCTCTAGTTTCAAATAGCCAACAGATACAAAACCACGATTCAGAGTTTACTTCAGAAGATATGAGTTAAATACACACTATAACTCTAGAAAGAACAGTGGAATAAGTAGACAATTACATTCATTATCTACTTCTATACAAACAAAGAGTATTTGAAACTAGACTCCAATAAAGTTCAAATGATTGAACTCTAAAGTCGATGCTTCCAATCAATAAAAGGATAAATTATAGAAATCATACAAGCAATTTTGAAGAAACAAAATTCGAAATTAAAGATCTTTGAATTAAAAAAAAAAAAAAATCCCCAGAAATAAAAAATACTCCAAAGTAGAAGATTTGTTCCAATGTTTGATTTGATCCAATAAAGCGACCAAGAATTCACATTTTTTCTTTCAGAACTGCAGTTGGAAAGAAAATACGTTACCATTAGCATCAACCTGAAATTCATTGGGTCTATCATTCTTGAACTGGGACTCTTTTGGCACATCTGCACAAGAAGTAAAGAGAAAAAAAAAATTAAAAAAAGAAAAACTGTTTAATATTTCACATGTGAGTTGTTCCCATCAAATTAATAGATTAAGAAAAAATTAGCTTATAGACCTCCCAAATTTCTACATGGTATCACAGCAGGCCTCATGCTGTTCCGTATGTACTGCTTAAGTGCTATGCATAGACTTACTCGATTAAATAGTTAAAGAAGGCCTTAGATGTGAAGATGAGTTAGACTACAAATTATATATAAAATCAAGTTAACTATTTTTCTGATCAATAGATTTTAAGATGAACCTCACATGGGTGCACCAGTGAGTTGTGGTCTTCTTCTCCAATAACTTTCAGCATGTGAATACTAAGTCCCCTAATTTGTACAACAAAAAAGCCAAAAAAAAACAAAAGCGATGACCTAAAATGAGCAACAAACCTTTTTCGGATTCGGAGTCGGAGCTTGGATCACTGTCGGCAGAGTAATCGAAATTGCTCGTCGTTAAGTTGAGCCACTTGCGCACCACCGTGCGCCGCCATGAAAGCTGCAGAACAGTATTACAGCTCAATTCCACTCAACATTTCTGAAAATCATCCTCATAAATCTGGAAAAAGAGCAGAGATCGCAAGAGAAACCAAAATTGTCCAGGAGAAATGAAAGCATTACCTCCTGATGATGCTGTTTGTGGGTTTTAGTTTCAGCATGTTGGTTCTTCATAGTTGAAGAGAGAGATTGAGCGTAACCAGTTTGGAAGAGAGAGAATCGCCGTGTTCGATAGGCAGTTGCGTTGCTCTGTCCATAGACGTCGACTCCGCAGAATAAATAACGGTATACTCAGATAGAGCCGTCAAAATGGGTTGGGCCCGTCGGGTCGAACCGCACCCGCCTTTATAATTGGTGGGTTGGGCCGAGCATTTCTAGCCCGCAACCCGCCTAGGCCCGCACCGCCTAAGCCCGCCAAATGACGGGTTGAGGTGGGTTTGGCCCGCCCCGCCCCGCCTAAGCCCGCCACATATCAAACTCGAGAGAAATGTCTAAAGTTTATCTTTCGTGTATTATGCTTTACAAAAGTCTACTGCTTTAAACATGTTCTTCTTTTAATTCTTGATCTAGATTGAAAATTTAAAAAAAAAATGTTGATTATGTTTAGGTAATTATTTTGTTTGGGGGTAATTAATATTTTTGTTTGAATTTATATTCTTGCAGATTAGAATAAAAAATTATGGAGTTTGCCGATTTGAATCAAAGTGATAATATACTCCCTCCGTCCCACACCAATGCTTACGCTTCCTTTGTAAATTACAAAGGAAGTGTAAGCATTGGTGTGAGACGGAGGGAGTATATGATATTAGAAATACGAACTCAAGTGGTAAATATAAGTCGAGAGAATTTTCAAATATTTGGAACTTTTTTTGTGAAGAGAGGAGTTGGTAAGAATACACATTCTACAGGAATCATGTTTATGTTTTAATTTTCTTGTTGATATTGTAATATTTTGTACCATTATTTTGGTATTTCATTTTAATAATATCATCCCTAATTAAAAAGAAAAAAGAAAAAAAATTGGCGGGTTGGCCCGCCATAGCCCGTGATCCGCCTTTGAATGGGTTGGGCCGAACATTTCTAGCCCGCAACCCGCCTAGGCCCGCCCCGCCTAAGCCCGCCAAATGGCGGGTTGAGGCGGATTTTGGCCCGCCCCGCCCCGCTGGCCCGTTTTGACGGCTCTATACTCAGAAAATAAAATAGTATTTTGTTCAAGAAATATTTTTTAAAAATTATTTTATTTTATTTTATTGATTATTGTAAGTAGTACAATTATTTTAAAGCTAAAATTTGCGTGCCATCGTACATCGAACCCCAAATCTCAGAATTATCATAGGTTGTAATCTTTTGTATAAAAATGTACTATATCCTTAATTTTTTAGAATTTTTTTTAAATTAAATTTGTATAACTTTTTAATTCGATCCTTAGAACCCATATGTTGAGAAAAAATAAATAATCAAATATGCATAACTTTTTAATTCGTTTCTATGAACCATATGTTTATAATCACTCATTTTAACTAGAAACTCAATAGTTAGGTGAGCTGACTCATATTTATAAAATATATACTTAGATAAAAATATTAATGTAATTAATAAAAAATGATAATTAGTTTTAAAATAAAAAATAAAAAATGAAGAGATAAATTTACCACAACACTTGCTCATTCGTATTTTTGGAATTTTTTTAAATAATTTTGATTAGATATAAGAAAATAAATAAATAAATTTAGAAAGTGCCACGCACCCCTTCCTTTAGAAGAAAAAATTCAGTACCCATTGGTCAAGCACATGGCCATCTCCGACCACAAGTGGTAGTCCTTTTTAAAGATTAAAACTTTCTATTTAACAAAATAAATTAAACATATAATTCAGTTTTTCAAAAAATAAAAAATAAAAAATAAGATCACCCCACAATATTACATCTTAAATTTAAAACATAATTTATTTGTTTCATGACCATTCGTTCATCAATAAGATCGATTGTTTTACGGCAACCATAAAGTAATGTCATCCGAAAACTTTCATGAAACAATAAAAAATTATCACTTTATTTTTAATAAAAACTAATACTTAAAATATTTAAAAGTGTTAATGATTCAATAAATTATTTTAAAATAATTTATAATATAAATAAAAATAGAATTTTAAATAAAAAATAATAGTCCACCATCGCATTTAAAGAGTTACATCTACTATTTGACCGGTAATTAAGAAATATAATATTTTAAAATATAGTAAGTTGAAAATATAAAATTTAATGTATAGTGTATATGTGTACTAATGTTATGTATGTGCCCATGAATATATATTAATTATTTTGGGTGTGTCTTATTTAATAAAAATAAAATATAACTCTTTTGATGGGACACGCCAATTATAACTTCCTACATCTCGCATTATCTTGCACCATTCCTTTCTAATAAACCTTCTTTATGAAAAATATTACTTTCTGCATCTCATTAACATTTTACTCATTATGTCCTGTATTAGTGGGATCCATTAACATTTTACTCAATCTGTCCCGTATTAGTAGGATGGGGAAAGTAATATTTTTCATAAAAAGTGATAACTATTTCTATTTATGAAAACGTAAAAGCAATCTCAGTTTAGAGGGTTTCAGTTCTCCTCATCTCACTTTTTTTTAGCAAATTAAAATACTATACTATCTTCATTCGCTTTCAAGGGTATCATTTTTTCATTTTGGGCGTTCGCCTCCAAAGGTCTCATTTTCTTTTTATCCACACACACCCACTAATACAACTAAAAAATGGGACTCACACCTCCACTAATACAACTACCCACTACACATTAAATAACAATACTCCTTAATCTCCGTACCAAAAATAAATGACACCCTTGAATCCGGACGGAGAGAGTATTCCTTAATTCCCATAAAAAAAAAGCAAGCGTAAATTTTTGGGATGGAAGGAATATCAATCTAAGAAAACTACTCCCTCCATCCCGGCGTAAGAGGGTCATTTGTTTTTTTACACATGGATTAAGGAGTATTATTATTTAATATGTAGTGAGTAGTTGTATTAGTGAGAGTGTGTGTCTCATATTTTAATTGTATTAGAGGGGGTTTGTGGGTCCCATGTGTGTAAAAAATAAAAGAAAACTCTTTGGTGGGACGACCAAAATGAAAAAATGATCCTATTAGCCTGGGACGGAGGGAGTATACCCTAATAGATTTAAATTATTGAAAAGTCTTATACTAATTAATTAATCTATATTATGACATACACTATAGTTTATTTATTTTTCAGATTGATAAAATTCCACAATTATTAATCATTACTCCTATTTTTATTTATTTATTTATGGGATTGGAGGTGTTGACTGTCTCATAATCATTAAGGATAAATGGTTGTATTATTTTATTATTATTTGGTCAAGGAGGTGGCGTGCTGAGTCATAGCATTAATTATTTCTAAGATAAAATAATTTTAAAGTGCTGGTGGTAATAATGTATGTCTGTCTTAAATTTATTTGTAATGGATTTTTGTCAAAGAATAAACTACTCCATAAAGTCTTTAAAAAAAATCATTATTATTTAATGTTCACTATTTTTGCATACATTTTTATTTTGCATCGAAGCACAAGTTGTACACCTGCACTACAAAATGTTTAATTATTAGCTTGGTTTGCATAAAAGTTCTTTAATTTTGATATATGTATTAGTTTTATTAATAATGTATAATTTTTTTTAAATAAATATATTACTTATTTATATACTGTTTTGATTATTAAAATATTAATAAAAATTTTATTAAAAAATCGTGTATAAATTTTTATTAATTTTTTAATTGACCTTTGCATGCATTTTCATGTTAAGATCCCTAAGAAAAGTTCAAAATATTTTCTAAGATTAAAAAAAGGTAAAAAATAAGGAACAAACGTGGGTGCACCTAAACCGACCTACACTTTATTTCTTATTACTCCTTCGGTCTCCTTTCAACCATATAGTACTTTCTATTTTGAGACACACGGGTTATTTGTAAGACAGGTCGATCCATCACTAAAATATGGATATTGTACAGGGGTAGTGGGTTTATTTTTAGATAAAGTATATAATAATAAGTCGTACTTATAATGATCCATCACTAAAATATGGGTATTGTATAGATATAGTGGGTTTATTTTTAGATAAAGTATATAATAATAAGTCATACTTATAAAATGTTAAAATTATACATTAATGACCTTTGATTCAGAATTAGGGATGGGGAAAAATACCGAAATTTTGGTATACCGCCCTTATCATAACGAAAAATACCGATTTTACCGAAATTTTAGGTATGCCGAAATTTTTGGTAAGGTATGATACCGTATTGAAAATTTTGGTACGATAAAGGTATATAAATAATCAATACCGCGGTATTTTGGTATATGCCGAAATACCATAAAATATTCAATTTTTTGAGTTATATGATACGATATTACCATATTAGATGATACATACAATTATAATTATTATTTATGTATTATAATTTTTAATTAAATTATATATATACACTATTTTATTAAAGATTAAATCTAAAATCCTACTGTATATTTCTTCATAATTATAAATTATTGATAAAGATCATTGACTTACATGATATTAGTACTTATTTTTTAATTAAGTAATTCTATATATGAAAATTTAAAAGTGTTGATTTTAATATAAGTTTCATATATTTTTGTGTAGATCTCTTAGGTACTATTTATTTAATGACAAACACTTTGTAAAACGGGTTTAGATATATTAATTATGTAAACTCGGTTACTGTTTAGTACATAAAAAATTACTCTTTAGCACATGAATTGTTACTTTTTAAATTAAAAAAATTACTCTTCAAATTCTTGTAAATCCCGATGTATCGATTACTTTAAGTACATGAAAAATTACTTTTTAGAGATACGAATTATTACTCTATTGTGTAAAAATTATTACTCTTCAAAGAGTTATTTTTTTATATATTAAAGAGTAATATTAAAAAATAAGGCTTACCTGTAAACTCGGTTTTCATGAGACTTACTCTTATTTAATTTGGTCGTTTGCAGATTGTCGTATATTTTTGAATTTGTTATTTATTAGAGTATGTTTTATAGCTATCTTTCACTTTTCTAGTACATGGTTTTTATAAGATTTATTGAATTTTAGATGTATAACGGTATAGCAAACTATGTAATAGGATGATATATACCGATATTTTAGGTATGGTATGGTATACCGAAATATTGGTAAGCAGAAGGTATACTATTTTCTTATACCGAAATATTGGTATACCGAACTAAGGTATACCGAAAGTTTAGGTAAGGTAACGGTATGATTTTTTAAATACCGAAAATTTCGGTACGGTATATGGTATGACCAAAAATTTTCGGTATGCCATACCGCCCACCCCTATTCAGAATTGGCTGAATAGAAGAGAAAGGAGTGTAGGGATTGGTGAATAACTATTGAACTTTTAATTAAATTAAGCAAGATTATAATTGGAAGGATATATAGCGAGAGTAGTATTGATTAATTAATTAATTACTCCATTTAATTAATTGTGGAATGTAGTGAAAAAGTTAAACTGCATGCCTTTTTGGCCAAAGCAGGCATATGAATCTCCATTCAATTAATCTAATTACAATATCTACTTTAAAGATGAACTTTGTGTTTTATACTCCATATATATATATATATATATATATATATATATATATATATATATATATATATATATATATATATATATATGATTAGGATTTAAATAATATATATTTTACATCATTTACTTAGTTACCTATTAATTTTTTATTTTTAATTATCTAAAAACTTTCTTCACACATTTAAAATAGAAAATAACGCAATTCATTAATCACAATAAAATTTGATTTTAGAATTTTATAATATACTTTATAATTATTCAATCTAAAAATAATCTTAAAAATAATTTAATAAAAAGAGAGTTAATAGTGTATATTAATGTACATGATGCATTCTTTAGTAAGTTACTCTTTATAATATGAAAAGGTTATTCTTTTAAATATATACACCCATAACAAAACTACTTGAAAATATTTCGAAAAATCTATGAAAATAGAATTAGGTCTCAACAAGCAAATCGGTGTTTTACGATCAATCACAAGTTTCATGTTGGGCGCAGTATGAATACTGGAAATTATGATCAAAGATTTCCAATATCAATAGGTTGATTGTTTCGCTCATATATCTTCCAAAAGAAAAAAAGATCTCTGAGAATTATTTCCTGAATCCGAAAGAAAGTACTTGGGTTCTCCCAATAACTAGAAAGTATAGCGAATCTAACTTTGCTCTAATCATTCATTAACAGCAGTAGTAGATACCACCACTCTTTATATTAAATAGTAATAATTGATTGTTCTAAAAATAATCAGGGATGAATTTAGGAAAATTTGATTGTTCTAAAAATAATCGAGGATGAATTTAGGGAAAAAAAATTAGGAGTGCAATATATTGATACTTTCTCCGTCCGTTAATAATTTTTATTTTTTTCATACTAATATATTCTTAAATCTAAAAGAAAAAAATAAAAACACACTAAATAATAATCTCATAATGCACTCTAATTTCAAAATGATCATCTATAACTCATACATATAACTTATATTATATCCTTTTTAGAAATTTTAAAAATTTACTGAAATTAATCAAAAAGTGTATTTTCTTAAATTCGCAAAGTACCAAGACGAGGCAGAAATAAAATATTACTCCCTCATCCACATCTAATAAATTAATCTACAACATTATAATTAGTGTAGAAATTATAGTGAGTAGAATGCAAATTAATTAGAACATTTTAATTTGATGGTATAATTTCTTTTAAAATTATCATACAAAATATATATAGTACTTTTTTTTTTTAATTTAGAGGTACAGCACCTTAAACCATGCTGAAAATAACCATTCTTGGCAGAGTAACATACAAAATATGTAAACAACATAATATAAGTATGAATTTTTTTTTTATTTTATTCGGAGTATTTATCACCTAATTAAGACAAATAATTTCCTCAAAGAGCCCTTTTACTGACACGTGGACGATTCATAAATTATTGGTTTCAATAATTTGTTTAGATTATTTTGCTATTTTTCAGAAAAGAATAAAAGACACGCGGCAAACAGTAAGAAGGAGTTTGACTATTCTATTATGTCTGGAAGATTTTCCGAGGACATCACTACATGTCACTCACTTTTAATATTAAAATATATTTTTAAAAATTTTTTTAATATAAAATGTTATGACAGATTTTTTTTTATCAAAATTATCGAAAGTTATAAAAAATAATTTAAATTATTTCTGGTGACGTCACATACTTCTAAGAGTGAGACATGTGGCATGATTTAGGTAAATATATAGGTTTCGTATAATTTTTGTATACTATTAGAAAATTATACTCCCTCCGTCCCACGTATTTTTACCCACTTTTTATTTTGGGGTGTCCCACGTATTTTTACTCATTCTATTTTTGGTAAAAATACATAATATTTTATTACCTACTTTTTACAATCCTAACAACTTTAATTACTTTTTTACACTTCATTCATCATTCCCAGTAACTTTATTCATTTTTTTTAAATTACTAATTTATCCCTACTTTCTCTTATATGGAGTATTAAAAAAATAAAACGTCTTAATCTCCGTGCCCGTACAAATGAGTAAAAATACCCAGGACAGAGGGAGTAATTTAATTAACAGTAGTAGTTTGTACTGGGGAGTGGATATGAAAATAATTATGTTTTCATTATTTTAATTAATTGAGTTTTGAGATTATGTTTTAAGATAATAATAAATAAAATTATAAAATATTTTGTGTGATACGTTAAATGATAATTTTAAAATTAAAATATTATTTTATATTGTAATAATATAAAAAAATAAAACATATAAGATTTTGAAGAGTAATTCAAATAAGTAATAATTCATCTATCTATACAGGGAGATGACAGAACTCATCATCCACTAGCATGACCCCATTTCAAGTCCATGCAGTGTATGGACCAGTCCCACTATTATTGACTGTATTATGAATTTTGGGTGCGATACCTTAGGGAATTTCACCTTTTAACACTTCACGTCCTCATCGTTAAATAATTTCATGAGGTGCTTGGTTGTGGATATTGGGTGGAGTTAATAGAAATGTAGAAATAGTAATTCTCATTGCTAATGCTTATTTGAGCTGATAAAAATCAAAATTCTTCAATTATTCCTATTAATTCACTAACTACTTGCCACCATTCAATTACTTTCAATCTCATTATGATTAATCTCTTCAATGATATCTTGAAGAATTCGAACCAAACCTACATAATAAAATTGGAGTGAGATATAAAAATTCTTTCTAATCCTTTTGGTTTAACTTTGAATCAATTTTTATTTTTTAATACACTAGTGTTTGTGTGTGTGTGTTTTTCCTTGAAACATAAGGAAAACCTTATACTCATTATTTTTGTGACAAGATAAATGATGTTGATATGTTCACCTTATGTACATTATTTTTCATTACTACAGATATTGACGTTGATATGTTCACATAATTAATTAGAAGGATAAAAATATATATTATCTGTATATGTGATGAAATGATATTGAAAATGAAGCCCCATTTGTCTATTAATCTTAACTCTAAAGTTGGAGTATTATACTGTATTTATTACGAAGTGACATAGTCTATTCTTTATTTAAAGTGAAAGAACATTTATTATCTTTCTCCATTAGTTGACACTTTCGTATTAGTTGATCTGTGTTATTTAAGTGTTGTGATAAACATTATATGCAACCTTTTAAGGATAATATTGTCTGCTACGCCATAATTTTTTGTTATTTTAGAAAATATATCAACTTGTAGGGTAGAGGGAGCAACATTTACTCCCTCCGTCCCGTAAAACTTTTCGCAATTTCTTCATTTGTTTGTTCCACAAAATCTTCCACATCTTAAAAAAGGAAATATCATTTTATCTAACAACCTCAAAAGTTACTTTAATTTTAAATTTGTCAATCATTTTTTACATGCATATCATTATTTTATACTTTTTTATTACCTAAAATACTACAATACCCTCCAAAGTCAATAAAGTTTGTCAAAAAAAATAACTTTTCTTAAACAACGTGAAACAATAAATGTAAAAAGTACTCCTATTATGGGACGGAAGGAGTATAATATATACTCCTTAGTTCTGTCCTATTTAAAAATGATCTTATACTTTTTCATGTGTATTAAAGAATTAATATTATTATTTAATATATAGTTGGTAGTTGTATTAGTGAGAATGTGGATCCCATATTTTAATTATATTAGTGGGTGTGTATAGATTCTATGTGTGTAAAAAAAATAAAACTCTTTGAGAGGAACCACCAAAATGAAAAGAAACCCCCATTAAACAAGACTAAGGGAATATATAGTATTATTTTTCCATTGATAAAAAATAATTTTCACTTTAAATACTTGTTTTTTTTTTTCTTTAAGTTGGTTATTTATATCCAATCTCTCTCAAATTAATACTACATGTTCTTATAAAATATATGATGACTTTTCATTTTGGGGCAGGTGTTTAACTGAAATTTAATAAAACAGCTAGTGATCGAGTCTAAGAAACATAATAATATAATAAAAATAATTGTCACTTAAAAATAGTTTTAACTTTTAATAACATTTTTAGTAATACTTTAATCAATAAAAATGTAACGTTATGATCTACTGAGACAATTGAGAGAACAATCAATCCATGCAAAGAAAATGAGAAGGGAAAAAAAATTAAAAAAAAAAAAAAAACTAACTTTCCAATCCATTAAAGCTACTTTTGGTAAAGACACTTTGCCACTCTTTTGGATTCAAGACTTAACTCTTACTGATTTAAATTCTTTATTTCATTTTATGTATCTTCCTATAAATTATGCTACAAGATGCTTTTCCCGAGACACAAGAGCCTCACTCAATAGTTATTTCACTCGTTTTACTATTTACATTTTTCTTATAACAAGAAAACCCTCAGTTTCCTAATCTAATTTTTAAAATACATGCCTTTATATATATCTACTTGTTTTTTGGTCAAATATATATTCTCTCCATCCGTCCGATTTCCTGTTATGTTTTAATATTACACCTCTTATTGCAAACTGTTGAATAATTGACATTTAAATATAATAAAATCTATATCATAAAAGGAAATTATCAAGAGGAATAATTGAAAATTTTCTCCCCACATATATCACTCGTCTAACATATAATAGAATATACAGGATCCTCCATCCCAAGTTCCCAACAAACTTTTTACATTTCTTTATAAATGAAAAGAAAAATAAATTAAAATTGAAAACCTTGTTGGACAGAGAGTATTAAACTAACTAGAGTAAATAAGTAATACTATGATTTTGAAATTATGAATTAAGTTGCTTACACGTGGCACATTGCTATCCATTAATTACTTAATGTTGCACTAATTAATAAATTAGTTAATTAATTAACTATACAAAACAAACTAATTCTTTTCCAATGTATATGAAATAAATATATATGTCAGCTTCATAACCAAATCTTTCTCATGGACACGTGATATCACTTTGCCGCATTAATCATAGATACTCCAATTTTCGTTTAATTACTTCTTAACTCAACCTAAAATCTTAAAAACATTTATTAGTATAATGGTATTTTATTTTTATGTTTATTATTAATATATCGTGTATTGTTATGATCATAATATATCACCAAACTTGTAAAGTACTATTCTATAAAATTTCATCTGTATAATATACTAATATTTTATTCTACACATATTAATACTTTATATAATTATAATACTAATAATTTATATCCAAACCAAATCCGGATCGTAAAGTTGGATCCAATTGACGAATACTAAAAGAACCAATAACGTAAGTTTAGTCAAAGTCTTACAACTTGTTTAAATTAATGGATTCTTTTCCATCAAACTAGCATAGTTCTTCTCCCACTAATTTAATTTTATTGTTTCATATGCAAATCCTATTTGGAAGGACGACTATTCGCACCCCCAAAATTGTTAGACATACCCAAAAAGAACTTAAATTTAAATATTTTAATTCACATGACTTAAATATCCTTATAAAAATATATCCTAAATACATTACAAAACATACCCCACCCCTTAAATAACATTGCTAAACATACCCATCACTACCCAGCCTTAAATGATTTACCCTCTGTACGCATGAATCTCTTCCTCCTCTTTTTTCTTTTACAGCAAATCCACTGATTAAATAGATAAAGTCAGAACATGTAATATATTATAGCTGATGTTTATAATTAACTAGTCTCCATTGGTATCTCTCAATTGTTCCCAAATGCTTACAAATGAGATCTGTCTTATATTGAGAGAACCCTGTTTTTCACCAACCGAGCTTAAAAATTCTCAAGATATATTTACATTAATCACAAGTTCATGACTAGCTTCTTTCATCTATGAAAAAACAAGACAGCTATTAAACAAACAATAATAATAACTGAAGTTGAAGATCAGCTATATTAGTATTTTCTATGCATCTGTAATTATGAAGAAAACATGTATGCAGATGCTTAATCAATTAATCACCACTATTTAGTTGATTCTCAAATTAGTGATCATCAATTATGCAGAGGCTTCTTTTAAAGTGATAATAATTATATCGTCAGATCAAATCCATTACTTCGAGAAAACTAGAATAATAATAATAATAGGATGAATTTGATCGGACCAATTAAGAACACGATTATGCTTGGATCATAACTAAACACGAGAATTGTTTTGTGAGGAGAAATGCAAGCAGAATATTTCTAGGATGAATTCATGACATAATCAAAACAAAATTTCCAACAGTTTCCAAAATTGATTTCTCATTCGCAGAATTCAAACAAAACCTAAAATTGAGGTAAACTTAGAAAATGAATACTGTGAAACAATAAAAGTTTGGACTATGTCAAACATGGAGAGAAATCTGAATTTTTGTGTTGATGTCCGACAATTCAGTTTTTGTATAGTTGTTCGGTAATTTGACGAGAACTGACGAACATCATGGGTACAACTCACATTTACGATGCGGTAGTGATGGGGTATGTTTAGCAATGCATTTAAGGGGAGGAGTATGTTTAATAATGTATTTAGGAATATACATTTCTATAAGGGTATTTTAGTCATGTGAATTAAAATATTTAAATTTAAATTCTTTTTGGGGTATGTCTAGCAATTTCGGGTGCAAATAGCCGCCACTTTGGAAAGTTGTAGTATTTTAATGTGCTTTATTACGAGTAAAATTCCAAGAATATCATCTTATGCAAACCAACTAATCATCTTCATTAGCCAACCAGCCCGATCCAGTAAGGTTGGCCCAATAATGTTAATGGGCCTGAGTAGGTGTCAATAATATATACTCTATTCAAGTAACTCAGATTTTGAATATTAAAGACAATACAGAGTTGTAATGAGAGAGAGAGAGGAGAAATTACAAAAATTTTCCAAAAATATAGTATGATGTTTCAAAAGTAAATTTTTATTCATTAAATTTTATAAATTTTGATACTTTAATTATTATTGTTGCAATTTAAATTCAATAGCATTTAATATTACTCCTACATGTCTTCCATCCCAAAAATTTTTCACTTATTATTTATTTATTTATTTTTCTATTTGAGATCTAATACAAGCAAAAGTACACCTAGAAACGCAGAAAAACACCAGGAGAAAACTATGTATAATGGAGTACTTTATATAAATAATGAAATTACAACTTACATTTTTTTTTTCAAATTAAAAAAAAAAAATCTCAAACGACTGCACGTCTAGGCAATGTCGTCTGTTTATGATTGGGAAGAGTTGGTCTTATTCTCCTCTTCATTAAGAAGCAAAGAAATCCCAACATTACAATCAATATCATAGAGATTTCCAACTGTGGAACTGGCAAAAACTCAATCACTTGAAAGTTGATCTTGCTGTCGAAATAGCAACCAGAATCCTCTGCAGCATGATTGCCGCCTTCACGTGTTGTACTGTTCTCTGGATCAAGAACGAAATCCACTGTTACCGCGTCCATCCCCAGAACGATACAAGCGCTCTTTGACCTGTAACCAGGCATGGTCGCGATAACTGCATGGAATAACCACATTTAGATGCAGTGAGTTGCATTGCATTGGATTGATATGTCAGTGCCTGTAAAGTGTGTCTAGGACGTGCTCACAAGATTCGACATGCATGTCAAGATGTGGCAGAAAATAAGGCCATGATTCATTCTAGACCCGTTTACCTTCATATTTTTCTCCGGGAGCTAGCAATCTATAATAATCACCAAACTTCTTCCCAGCAGCAATCTGTCGACCGTAATGAATCTCAAGGCCATGTTAGGAGAGTGATAGCATAAATATAACAAATCATGTATCATAGAGTAGAAGATAGAGATAAGACTGTCACAAACAAAGACATGCAGAGTTTTTCGATGCATTTCCTAATATCAATAAGTGTTAGTTCTTCCCCCAAATCAAACAATTTACACCCAAGCATCGTCTGTCTTGGTTTTCAGTTGCTTTCTTTGCATGCATCAGTTGGCACAATAGCATGATCAGTATCTATCTTTATGCTCTAGTTCATAGTGAAAACCGACGAGTGTCAATTTACTAGATTCAGTGACAACTGCAATCTGTTGATGAACATAATTTTATTTTGAACTCGTTACATTTCCACTGAGGGATCTTCAGCAAGTATTAGGCATAACAGATGATAGTGCAAAAAGTATTGTACCGTGTAGTTTGTTCCTCTGATAGTTATTGATGCGGGCAAAGGTTTTCCTTTATCTGAAGAAAGAACTCGTCCATGAATTCCTGACTGCATGATTAAGATAAATAAAGTGAATCCCCATTCCTCCAGGTGCCAACATTTGAAACTACATAAAGAATTGGGCAAACTATACTCTATTTTATCCAAAGACAAAAGATGCCTAAAAATATAGTGTGTACCTTAATTACACTAGCAACAAGGTTTAGCATACTCATTCTGTTATATTCCCAAAGAGTCGGAAGCTGCAATACAAGAAGACAAGTGAGGCTTGTAATTGAAAACAACACAGCAGTGCAAGAACAGTACAAAATATCCTATATTATTGAGAGAGAGAGGGAAGAATCAAGACAAGAATAAGCATGGGTATTGATCCCCACACCCAAACAAAAAGCCACATTAAAAGAAGAGAGCAAATTATGTGAAATTTTACCAAAAAGGTCCGACTCTAAGCATTGAGTACTCAACTATCAATGACATGGTTTCCAAACACAAAAGAGAAATAAGATTTTGCCTCCAAGATTCCAATTTATTTCCAATAACATGCAGATGTGCTTCATGTTGAGCTTCTGAAAGTAATATCAGTTCTCAACCAGTCAGAGATTGCACCTTGAATTTGATACAAATATATGTCTTAGATAGTGATCACAGCTAGGGAATCTTGTTGAACTATTATGATTTAAGTTGTCAGTTGTCTATTAATTATTTATCTTCGTACCGAAACTAGAAGAATTTACATCTAACTATGATGTGAAAGGTGATAGAGTTGCCTAAGGTATGCGGTTTTAAGTCATAAACCATCAATAACTCCGCTGTTTGAGCTTGCAATATAATTTGCTCCTCTTGTGGGTTGCTCAGTCTGCCAAAATAGATTGCAAGCCATATTATATGCTGTTGGACTCTGAAGCCACTGGTAATATTTTACTAGATAGTGACTTTATAAAAGTGTAATACAGTTTTTTATTCTCTAGGATGACATCATTTTCTGTTGACTTCAGCAGTTAAACTGTTGAGAAATCTGGACACGTTTCATGATCTCTTCCACACCTTATTCTACAGACAATATTACCTAGTTAGTGATGCATAAAATAGACTAAGTTCCCCACCAAACTGCGAAACTGCTTTACTTTTATAATAATTCTTATGTTAAAAAAGAACCATTGGGTTCAGTGAGCATGAAATCACATACTACTCAATAACTCAGGGAAAAGATACAACCGAAGATGACAATTTAAGTGAAGAAAATTGCTATCTGACCTCACTAGAATTTGGCCATTTGTCATCACTAATCTCAAGTGTAAGTTCAAAGCAGCCGCTATGAATGTAATTCCAATCTTGCATGCCACCATATATTGGATACCTGCAAATAAACACAGGAAATAACATACAGGCTAAGGAATTTTGATGCAATCTGCTATTTTCTTTCTAATGGAGCTTACAAAGAAATCTATGAATATCTTAAAGGACTAGAATGGATTAAAATTTAACTGGTCTATATTTTACATGCATACCACAATGCTCCATTTGTAATTCCATCAGGAAATTCCTTGCTTAGGGACATATTGTAGTGGGATCGACTGTATATACTGGCCAAAAACCTGAAAGTTTTGTCATCAGGGCATCCAAAGTAGTTTTTCCTGCAAAACAATAATTTTGATCAATATGCTAATGAATTAGGTAATTGTTTACGGAGTTCAGTGACAGTGAATGCAAGCAATGAGGAACAACAGCAGCTAATAATACATCTATATAAGCTTAAACAAGCTGAAGTACTAAGAAAATTGATACTTGATGGAATATCTGAACCCTTTCTGCTAAGTAATCAAAAAGAAACTCACTTTTTATCTTCAGTTCCATCCCAGGGATAGTTTGCTACCAATGCTCCCTATGAGCAAGAAAAAATTTAAGTGACTATAATGAATCAGTGATCTTTGAAAATAATGTTCAAAACAGTTTTTTCATAATATTTAGTAAGCCTATGTCCCTTGAAAATATTAATCTTCAGGTAAGTTAGTCTCCTTCACAGTGAAACAAAAAAGCACCTACAGACCCCCACGCACCTGTAATTAATATGACTAACTTTTGAAGAATGCATCACTGCAGGAATGCTTTAAATGGTATGGCTTTTAATAAAAAATTTTGGATAATTGTACAGCACTTTTCTGAAATCATGAAAATAAACTTAAAAGGAACTTGGACAAAAACCACTAGAGGTAAAGTGCTTCCCATTTGATTGAATATGGATCTATCCACTTGAAAAATAAGGTTATGACAGCTTTATTGACCTTCCCGATTGTGCGAGCAAGAGAGGAGAACATTACCCCATGCAGACTGGCAGATACTGTAAAGTGTATATCTTCCATCCAATTCATGATTGCTTTAGTTTCAGGTTGTCGCAAGTCCAAATCATCATTCATAGGAAAGAACTATGTCAATCAGGTCAGTCAATGCTATTTAAAATATGTGTGGTTTTAATGGAAACCACAGTGAAAGTAAGCTAATATATCCATGTTCCTGAAAGCAACTAAGAAAGGCAAAAAGTTTCAAATTGCAAAAGTGCATCTCTCTTGAAGTACTTGATAGTATACATGAGAAAATATACTGTTCAGAAATCAATTTGATATTTTTAATGAAGAATAATTTCCACCTTGAAGTGGAAATTAAATCCATCATGCTCACAGCCTATAAACTATCAACATTAAATGATATTCTAGAAGCCAAATTTATGAGGTATTTGTCCCTTTTAAAATAGAGAGAATCTTTTTTGAGAAACTCCTAACTCATATATTAAAAAAAACAGTCCTCTCTTTAAACAATGGATTGCAACCACCCCCTTAATTTAGAAGATGTTAGCCTAAAATTGGTTCAGTAAATGCCAAATCAGAACATAAAATATGACGTGCCTACAGTGATGCAAGTATTTCCAAAGTCTATGATAAAGATTATATGTAATACTTAAATATGTGCAAATGCTGAAAACATAGTAGAATTCAAATGCCGCATGCATATCTCAAATCCATCAGACATGATTGAACAGTACATGTTTTCTTATCTCAAGAATGAATCAAGAAAATAGATTATGACTATGACTCACTACAACATGTTCCCAATTAGAAACAAGCAAAACTTTTTTTAAGCAAAAAGAGAGCACCACATACTTGTTACAGAATTTAGTGGTGAACAACAAAAATTAGTTGCAAAAAAAAAAATTTATATAACTAATTGCCAGTATACTGATTATCTAAAATCAATAAAGAGCAAAAAGAACAATAATGTTCACAGGTTATGCGTGTCTTCAGTTTCACAACACAAACTTAAAAAGGAATCGATGGACTATAACTAAAGTTCATTCATGCTGTAACCCTCCAATAGTTTGAAGCAAGTAATATATTTCAATAAATAATGCAGCAGAATACCTGATCTGGAAAATCCCTATTTAAGTCAATGTTGTTTGCATTTCCTCGCCTCCTCAAAGAATACCCATCAGGGTTCATGGATGGGAGTATATGAAGGTGGACACGATCCACTATCAAGGTTGCCTGCGAACTTAGCCAAGAGTCAATTAAAAATAGCATATGTAGTCTATAGACAATAAGCATAATACGCCATATTTTAAATGAGTAATAGTGAGTCAATTTCAAAATGTTTCTACAAAGAGAGTCTGGGACATGTCAAAACATGATTATGGGGGTGTTTGCAACTGTTTCAAAACAGTGAAAACACTTTTATAATTCAAAAGTTATGAGAGGTGCTTTAAAAAAATAAAATGATTGCACTCCAAAAAAGCTATTGCAAATACCCCCATATGATCCGATGTGCATTGCACTTGCATGCCATTTATCAAGATGAAGTAAATTCTTAATTTGTCCACGTAGAAGATTGACACACACAAGATGGCATGGTAAAGTGTGAGTACTGCCTAAAGTAGTCCAAGGATTAAGGAACATAATTTCTGTATAAAAAATGATGATAGTTGAAACTTGCCCTATACCATATGAATATAAATGATCCTCAATTAACATAGAAATTAGGTTGGGCGCATTTGAATATGGAATAATGTTATGTCAAGCAGAATATAAGAGAAGCTTTCCAATGATTCAGTTGAAATGTTAGTAGCTCACAATTAAATGTGCAATTAGAAGCATGAAAAAATGCCTAGCAAAAGTAAAATTTGTAAAGAATAGATACAATCATACAAAGGAGACAAGACGCCATTACCAAGGGATCCTTCTTATAATTATTGCACAACCAATTTGCTAGAAGCAAAAGAAGCTCACGGCCTACAGGTTCATCTCCATGAACATTTCCAATAAACTGCAATTTGAGGAGATTGAAAAAAAAAATTAAGAAAGAAAATGCTTAACTCTTTGCATCAATGTCATGATTTTACAGATTACACATCCATATTGTTCTGAAATCCTCAAGAATTGGCACCTTCTATTTCTTAACATGTAAGCCTCAGAATGAGATTAATTTATTCAGGTATTCAACACCCCCTATCTTTTATCTCATTGTCCTTACACTAAACCTCTAACAGATATGATCAATATGTTAATTGTTGGATCAGCAAACTAATACGCTTCTTCAGCAAACTTAGAAGCTCAACATTTTAAGGAGAAGTGGGAAGCAAAGCCACAAATGAAATGGTGAGTAAATCAACTACCTTGAAAGCTGGCTCCGCCTCTACTTTTCCTGGAAGGTCAGAAATTTCTATAGCCCACTAAGTTCAGAAAAAACAGAGAGTGAGTAAAGCATTCATATTTGACAGGCTGCAACTGTCAGCAGAACAAACAGCCCAACTGCTAGGAAAAATAGAAAATTGAAAGAGTCAGGAGAAGCAGCAGTACCAGAGGAACTCCGAGTACACTCTTCCCAATACTGGTGTCAGTTCCAACAACCCCACAAAAAGAGAAACCATAACATATCAGATAATTCTGAAGGCCTTGAAGCAATGCTATTGGTGCAAAATAACAGCATAATACGTTGAGAGCTTAATGAAGGCTACTTTAGCATCCAAGTACATTCTCAACGTCTTCAGATATCTAAAGAAAACAGCTAATACATGCTTCTTTCTAATAACAGTTTATTAATTGACTAAGTGCCTAAGACCTGAAACTTCTCTAGCACCTAAAGAAACACTAAACAGTCCGCAGTCATAATAGCTTTTTGTCATTTCCGAAATCCCCAGACCACTATACTAAGAAAGAGTACTACTTTAGACTAAGTTCTCCATAAATAGGCAAAAAATGTGACAATCACATGATTTTTAAACAACAGTAGATATTCTGTGCTAAAAACTTTAACTCCTCTGGAAGTCAAAACAGCTTTACAAGGAAAATTATTTTTTATTTTAATCTAAACAAGTAGATTCAGTCTTACAATAAGAATAAGAGGTCGTTTTGTTTTCATGCTTTTGTTGTATTATCACACCATTTCTCAACCAAAAAACTATCATAGTCCTTGTTTCTAACTTTTTAGATTCCCTCCCATTATTGCTCCTTGATCATGCAAAATGAATTCCCAATGAGCAATGGACATAGCATTATTCTTTTGATAATTTACCAACAATTTTATACAGACAATAATTCATAAGTATGCATTCAATATACCAGGTCAATGTGAAAGATTATTGTTCACAAAAATACTTGCATTACACTACATTAGGGTATTTTGCATCAAGAGGACCCTATTAAATATGTAGAGGGAATTTAATAATGCCCTCCTCCTCTGGTATCTCATGAAAGTTTACATCTTAGCAGCTTTTATGAAGTTCTAAATCCACTTGCTTTCATGAAAATACTATGGCCAAAATAGCAGCAGAATACTCTTTTCATATATCGAAATTTTTTACCTGTAAATTCTGGAAACGTTTCCGCACTGGTGGTTAAATTTCCTCATTGCCTTCTCAAGTTCCATATTGCTCATATACCCTTCAGCTAACTTTTCACTGACAATACAAAGTAATCCAATTTTGCCTCAGAATTAAACAATCCTTGAAAAATGATCTAATTTGCTGAACTAGCCTTACTATAACTAAGACAAAAGAGAAATAGCTAGTTTTAAGAAGCCAGAGAATTTACAGCCTCGCAATGTACTCTTCCTCAGACATCCGATTGATATTCTCCGAATACAATCGCCTTCCCGAACGCCCATAAAAATTGTCAATGTAACCTGTAAGAATTGAAATGCCAATAAATCCTTTTCTTAATGGGATTTCAAATTCCAATACTAAATACTCTGAATGTGCCTAGGAAATAATATTTGCTTGTCCGTTAGAGGATATGTATTTACATATATAATTGCAGAGCCGAAATGAGATTAACAACTGATCTGGTTATTAATAATCAGAAATATAGCATCATCAATTCATCATAGAGCTTTTAGTATCTCTAAAGTTTCTCCTAATTGTCAAATTTCAACTGTATCTATTTCAGAACGATAAACACAGTAAAGCTCGCAGTTAAAATAAGTACTAAAAAACCCTAACTTAAGCACTCTATTCTTCAACATACAGTATCAGTTGCATGAACTTCATAATGGAAGTAGAAAAGTCAAATCAAGATTGTCAACCTGAAAAATTATAGCTGGGAAGGGCCGCGCCTCTTGCAATGGAGAAACGGAAAAGGGAGGAGAGGTTTAGAGAGAGAAAGAGTAGAGAGATTAACATTTGAAGGTTTGTTTTTCATGGAAAAGTGATCGAATCTACAAGTTTTGTGAGAGTATTTGTTTCTTTCTCGCAGGGGAAAGTCTTCCGGTTATCTATCGTTAAACGCGGAAGAAACGTGAGTTGCACGTGCCTGGAAATATAAAAATTACTCCATTAAAAACTTATTTAACTTCTAAAAAATATTAGATTATAGTGTTAATTTAATCATTTTATTTTATGGAAAAATTGAAATAATACATTAAATTCAATATACAAAATCTTTACTAACACTTCAATATGCGTGTTATCATTTTTACACATTTGCACATTTTATGACACAATTACCCTTCTTCCATACTCATTCACACACCCACCGGTGTGGGTGACCCACACCGGCGGCGGTGGCCGGCAGTGGGTGTTGGTCACCCACACCGGCGATCGGCGGCAGTGGGTGAGTGGGTTTACTTGGAATTTTTTTTTAATTTGAGGAAAGGGTATAATGGTCTTTTAGGTAGGTTTTGGTTAAAAAAATTTGAGTTGTTGATAATGATATTTGTATGTGGAGTGTTGAGTATATTTGGCTATTGACATTTATTTTATTTAGTGACTTCTGTATTTATTTCCCCAAATCCCAAATAAAGAAAGTTTTTCTTCTTCGTGCCAAAAAAATAAAGATCTGTCTAAAATGGGGCATTCTTTTGCATAGGAATATATAGGAGACGTTGAAATGAGTTAATCAATTATTAAAGTATAAATATAGTTAAAATATATTTGTATTGAACTCTATAATCATACTGTAATGTATAATTTAATATATTAAAAAAAAACATATTCTAACAATCAATTAGCATATTACATATATTACAAATATAACAATTACTCATTTTAATACGTTTTACAATCACAAGAGATATTACCTACAATATATGCTATAGTAGTAATATATTCACCTCAATATTTTTATTTTTATTTCTTTTTGGTGTTACATTTTACAAAGTAATATAATCTTGGAAATTTAGATTTTAAATTAATTATTATATTATGACACATTGCATCATTGCACAACTCAAATTTCTTATAACAAACTCTCAACATATAAATCCATTCAACTATTCATTTAACACTTTTTGCTAATTAAGATTTTTTTTTTACAAAATAAATTAGAATGTTTAATTTTAAAAATAAAAAATAAAAATATAGTTCGATAGAAGCCCAGCAAGTTATGAACGAAGAAATGGGAATCTCTGTCATAAGTTATTTTTAATTTTATTGGGTTGGCCCATAATATTTTGGCTCGTTATAGTCCAGTTTTTTTGCCCAAATGCTTTATTTTTTGGTTTCTTTTCTCATTTTGGAACGATAAAATCAAACACACTATTTTTTTTTTTTTTTGGATAAAGAACATGAAAGCTTTTCACTCGAAATTATATGTTTTACAATATGGAGTAATTCAAATGGACTTAAGTCAATAATATAAAAATGGAATTATTATCGTTGTAAGATAAGTATTTTGTAATAAGTTTTTAGCAGTTTTGATCATGTATCAACAAGTATTTTGAATCCTAAATTTGATAAATAGTAGAATTAATCAATTAAGAATTAATATTGCTATAATTTAAAAGTTATCAAACTTATTTGCAACAATAATAATTATAAGATTAATGAGTTTAATATTATTTCTTATAAGATGAACTCTTGACGGATGAAAATAGATAATTTGAAGATTGAGTCATTGTAAAGAGGGAATATTATTTTTTATATTTTGGTTCTTCCTCTAAGTTATTTATTTTATGATTTTAGTCGTCCACTTTGAATATATTCACTTTTTCTTTGTAAAAAGAGAGCAGCATATATAGTTTATAATTCACTATTAATACAACTAATCAATTTTAACCACTAATACAATTATCAATTTTATATAAAATAATAATATTTCTTAATTCACGTATAAAAAGTAAATAAAGTAGCTTAGCTTATAGATGGAGAAAATGAGTATTCCCCTCGTCCTACAATAATGGTTACATATTTTCAATTTAGGTGTTTCACTTTAATAGTTACATTTTATATATATATATATAACTCACACGAAATGCCAATCAATATCTTCATGAAGCGTGCACAACACTAATAATATCTTTTTAATTTGTTATTTTAAAAATGATAATGGTTGTTGTGGCACAAATTAAGGAGTGATAAGAAAGGCGAGGGTGACTCGAAATGTCGCATTTCAACCGTCCAAGAATATATCATCCAATCGCTCAAGTGTGAAGTCTACGGTTATAAGAGAGCCACGTGTCAGATGGATCACATCCACGGTTCTCCTTTCTTCTAAATTATTCCCTCCTCTCTCCACTCCTACTCAAAAGAACCGACATTCACCACTTTTTTTATTCCATTTTATTTTATTTTGCCAACCTTCATAAACTGATTTAATTATTAATAATGCATTGTTTAAAAATAATTAAGAATTACTTATAAACCGTGGGAGTGAATTTCACACCCATTAATCACTCAGATTACTTTATTTATGATAAAGGTCACCGAGATGATGTAATAAAATAAAAATAGTAATATTGTACAATCTTATATCTAGAATATCTTATGATTCTAATATATGTGAGACTAATAGTAATATTCTAATAGTGTTATAATGTGATTTTTTTACAATCTTACTTTAATTATCAACAAACATATTTTAATACGTCATTTGTTATACTTTAAAAAATAAAATTTAACTATATATTAATAAATGTACTTTATTTATATAATAATAATTATAATTTAAGATGTCTCATAAGTCGTATCACGAAAAACTTTGTCGGGAATATTTTAGTAATATTAATCATATATGATCCATTGGTGTTTTCGGTTTTGAAGTGATTTTTATATGTACTGTTCTTCGATATGCATTAGCTGCTACTTGGAATGTAGGGTATAGTGGTCATTTTATATGAAAGTTATGAAGTCATACAATTTACTCCGTCCGTCCCGTTTAAAGAGATGCATTTTCTTTTTGCACGTAGATTAAAGAGTATTATTATTTTATGTAAAGTGGGTATGTGTATTAGAGAGAGGTGTGATGGGTAATGGTGGGCCATTGGTTGATCCTTTAGAGAAAAATGTTACAATTTAGATAGGACGTCCAAAATAGTAAAATGATGCTATTTGAGTAGGACAGAGAAAATATGATTCATATATTGTCTTTATCATTAAAAGATTAATTAGTGTTAATTATTAGGACATAAATGCAACAGTGCTCTAAGATTCTATATCATGTGTTTGGATGCATGCATGAACTCATCAATAGCATTAATGCATACATACAAGTATCTTAATCTTCCCAACCACACAAACGGGCCCACGTGGCCTTGTGCCACGTGTCAGCGATCAGATCACATAAGGGTAGATATAAATCTTGAATCGTGTTCAGCCACGTATCCCTCCAAAGTGAGAGTCGTACGTACTACTACTGGAAGCACACAATTCCATGGGTACAACTCGGGCAGAAATATCTTGGGATATTTAAGTGCTTGGGCTGCCCGGTAATCGTGGCACTTCATTCTCAGCCACCAATCTGTTTAATATGTGACACGTGTTCAGCGGGTCGGGCAGGGGCTGACCTTTTCTTTTTAGTAGATGTCTAAGTTTCAACCAACCACGTGTTGAGGAACAGTGAGCCCATTTTTGAAAATCAAGTCGTGGAATAATATTTTTTGTTACTTTTTCTTTTTGAAATTTTGCATTCAAGGAATATAATATTATTAGTACGGAGTCCTCGTAATATATGGATAATCGAATTTTTTATGAAATCGATTATTTATACCTCAAAATGTGTTAAACGTATTAAAAATAATTAAATTAAAATATTTATAATTAATAAGACATAAATATCCTAATAATTAACTATATTATGTTCGATTAGAGTATTTCGAACAATATATTGTATGTTTGGTTGGGTACCCGAACAATATATTCGGTTGAAGCAATGAAACAATTCATAAAAGTTGTTGATATCAAAATATGCGAATGAATAATTATTTTCAAATCTACATAAATCATTCTCAAGTAAGCATACGAACATGAATAACACATAACATAACTGAAATTTTAGGAATTTACATAATTTTAGGGGTTAAACATAAATATAAAATATTTTTCATAATTAATTTTATCATAACTTGTCTTAAAAAATATCAATTTAAAAATGTATTTTCAATTAAATATTAAAATAAGAATAATTATAAATAACTTTAAAATTATTAAAGTATAATAATTAAATATTATTTTTTTTTACGTAGAATAGAACATTTATTATCGCTTCTACAAAAAAAATAGTTGATATTTGATGCACACAGGTGCACAATGCATCTACATGTATATAAATTTTAATTCAAATTTGTATATATATTTCTTAATGATTATATAATTTTTTTTTATATTTAATTTTTTTTTAAAAAACCAACAGAAAATCACACAGTATATACATTTTTATTTATAATTGTATATATTTTTATTCATAATTGTATACATTTCTAAAAGTGAGTGCACGATGCACCCGTGTGCACTGAATATTAGCCAAAGACAAAGTCTCTCGTGAGACGGATCGATCCATCACTAAAGTTTATTGTATAGATAAAGTATGTTAAATAATTGTTAAAGTATGCTTTCAAGAGTATGCTGAATTATGCATTAAAGTATGATTTTGATGTGTTATAATATGATTTATTATTAACATATTTTAACTACAAATAAGCACACTTTAACTATACAATAAGCATACTTTAGTGATGAGTTGACCCGTCTCACATCCATCTCATAAATAATACGTCTCACAAGAGAGTCTCTCTTAGCCAAAAATTACATTGTTATTAATTAAATATAAATTAAAGTATATTATTTTAAATAAATATTTAACAAATATGGTTAAATAAAATTTATAACTATTAATTAAATATATAATTATCTCATCTCAAAATATATAAATTTTCATCTTTTAATTATATAGTTAAAATTGTCTTCTATATATATCACTATGCGTGTCGTTTTAAAGATCGTAAAAAGATAATTATTTGATATAATTTTTATTAATAATAAACTTAATTTTTAAAAGTTATAAATTTTTAAATTTGGATGAAATATATTTTTAAAAAATAAAATATAAAGAATGTGATTGAATGTTTATTGATAACTTTTGACACTAATTTTCTATTCTTGTGTGTATACTGCCAATCAAATTTGTCCATAATTATTTTATTTAATTATTTATTTTAATTTTTTATAACCTTAAATAAAAATTAAATAAAGGGTTAATTGCATAAAAAACACGAACTTTCAACGAATTGCAAATTAATCCTGACTTTTATAAAATTGCAAAAAAAACCACGACCTTTCATATTTGTGCAATTCACACCCATCGGGCAGCTGAAGTTGCCTGACCGCTGACGTGGCGTTGACCTTGCCACGTCAGCTTTTAGTTGATT
Source organism: Pogostemon cablin (assembly GCA_023678885.1). Taxonomy (NCBI): domain Eukaryota; kingdom Viridiplantae; phylum Streptophyta; class Magnoliopsida; order Lamiales; family Lamiaceae; genus Pogostemon; species Pogostemon cablin. The sequence goes on from CM042987.1 coordinate 4,472,243, forward strand.
GCAAAAAAAACCCCAACCTTTACTTAAATTGCAATTTAATCACAACCTTTGAAATTTTGGCAAAAAAGACCATAAATTTTTTTTTTATTTTTAAATTGCATCTTCTATTAAAAAATTATACATTATTTTATTTTTAAATTTAAATTCATAACTAAAGATTTGTATTAAATATTATTTTTATTTTGTATTTTCATATTAAATGTTGTATTAAATATTATTTTTATTTTGTATTTTCATATTAAATGTTATATTAAATATTTATTTTTTTACAAAAACTTTTAAATTTTTTATTTATTAATTTTTTACTACTCCATAAATTTCAAATGTATAAGTCTTTTATTTAATACAAAGTATTTTTATTATTTAAGTATGAGATTGGTTTGTATAAATTAAATCTTAACAAATATTTTTTCTCACTATAAAATTTGAGTTTATAAATTAATTTAAATCATTTCTTTTAATAAATTATAAAATTCCTTAAACATTTCATAGGTATATTTGTCATTCTTTTATATATAATGTGAAATTACGAAAAGATATTGAGACATGGCGAATACTTTGATTTTATAAATTATAATAATTTTATAATGTATAAAAATATTTTAAAAATTAAAAGAATTTAAATATTTAGAGATTGTTAATTTTTTTACTACTTAATAGATATAATTAATTTTATTCACATAATTTAAGTAATAAACATTTATTCATATAATAATTTTATTATTTTATTTAATAATATTTTAGAGTTTAAATTTAAAAATAAAATAATGTATAATTTTTTATTAGAAGATGCAATTTAAAAATAAAATAAAAAATTTATGGTATTTTTTGCCAAAATTTTAAAGGTTGGGATTAAATTGCAATTTAAGTAAAGATTGGAGTTTTTTTTGCAATCAACTAAAAGCTGACGTGGCAAGGTCAACGCCACGTCAGCAGTCGGGCAGCTTCAGCTGCCCGATGGGTGCGAATTGCACAAATATGAAAGGTCGTGGTTTTTTTTTTGTAATTTTATAAAAGTCAGGATTAATTTGCAATTCGTTGAAAGTTCGTGATTTTTTACGCAATTAACCCTTAAATAAATAAGAAAATTACATATCATTATTATCATCCTTATTCATAGTGATGACACTTCATCAATTAAAACTTTCCCCTCTAAGTATAATAAAAATTAAAAAGATATTCATGTAATTTGAAAATAATATTACTCCAATTATATTATATTAGCAATGGATGTTAAATTAAAGATCATGTGATACCGATTAATTTGATAGTATAATTTTTACTTAAAAATGATTCAAAATTAGAAAAATTAAAAACATTTTAAGGTTTAGGTAAATTTTTAATTAAGACAAAAAATATACTCCCTCCGTCTCATGATTATTGTTACATTTAATAAAAAGGGCGTCCCACAACTAATGTTACATTTTCATTTTTGGATGATGTGACCCACACAAAACTATTAAATATCTCAACGTTGCCCACAATACTCAACTAATACAACTACCCACTTTACATTATAATATTATTTCTCTCACCTCACAACACATTAAAATACAATACTCATTAATCTCCGTGCAAACAGTAAACGTAACAACAAAGGTGGGATGGAGGGAGTATATATTTTTTGATTGGTTGTGAAATATCCACACCTTCCTTCCTTAGCAAGTTTGGTTGCGAAATAAACTATCCACACTCTCATTCCTTAGCAAGTTTGGCAAGTTTATTAAAAAATTTCCACATCATCCCTAAACTATTTCTATGATGCCATCTAATAAAACCAAAACTCTCCTTTAGTATATAGTATATATACTTCCTTCCTGAGTTAACGTTTACGTTTATTTTTTGTACGTAAATTAAGAGTAATATTTTAATGCATAGTAAGGCGAGAAAAATAATATTTAATGTGAAGTGGGTAATTGTATTAGTATTGTGTGTGTGCCCTAGCCGTCCTACATGGAACAATTAATTATTTTGTGTAGTTCCAATTTGACAAAAAAAGAAAATGTAAACTTTAATTTGGGACAAATCAAAAAACGTAAACCTTAACGCGGGATGAAGTAAATATGAAGTTTATATTATTAAAATATACTCCCTCCGTCCCGCTCAAAAAGTACCATTTTACTATATTGAGTGTTCCGTCCAAATTGCACCATTTTCCTTTTTTAGTAAAAAGGGCCCACCACTACCCATCACTTCTCTTTAATACACCTACCTACTTTACATAAAATAATAATACTTCTTAATTTACGTGCAAAAAACAAACAGTGTTGTTTGCCCGGGACGGAGGGAGTACTTATATTTTTCTGAAAATAGTACTCCCTCTAGCCGGTCCAAAGAGACCCATTTGATTTTTGCATGTAAGTTAAGGAGTATTTTTATTTAATGTGTAGTGTATAGTTGTATTAGTGGTTGTGTTGAACCCATATTTTAATTGTATTAGTGGGAGTTAATGGGTCTCATGTGTGTAAAAAGAGAAATGAGACCTTTAAAGGTAGACGCTCAAAATAGAAAAATATTAGTTTTTGGGATGGACGAAGGGAGTATATGATATTATTCATAATTATTTTCCCTTTTGAGTGATTTTTTTTCTTTTGACTGATTATCTTAGAATTAGAGATATTAATTTTTACTAAGGTGATAAATCTATCGAGTTATGAATTAAGAAAATTATACTCACACCCTAAAAAATTCTACTCCACTTCTTCCATCTAAAAAAGTTTATACATTTCTTTTTAAATGAACTTTTGAAAATAATTTTAGCTATATCTTTTTGATAATGAACAAAGTGTGAAGTATCTAGTGTTTGTTATGGTTTGTTATGGTGAAAATTATAATTTTAAAGTATATTAGAAGATTATTTGTAATGCATTTCCATTTTTATCAGACAAATAAAAAAAAGATGAATGTGTTAATTTTATTTTATTATATTTTATAGAAAGAGACTAGTGTAGTTTTATATTGTCATCATTTTATTTGAACTATAATAATAATGAGAATGTAAAAATACAATTAAAATTAATACAGAATCTACGAAGTATCATATTAATTTGGAGTTTTTATCTATATATAGCTAGGATCTGGAAGATAAGTTAATTATATATTTTTTTTGTATTAGTTTAGGACCAAATTTTTATAATTTATTTTGTAATTAGATAATATTAAAATTTTATATATTTAAATTATTTTGTAAGATAATATTTTATAATTTATTATTATTAAAATAACGTACTAATTGGTGGCAAATTTATATTATTAAATTATATAATTTTTAATAAATTATAATTTTAGATTTTAAATTGATAATATTAAAATTTTCAGGTGCTGAGTTAATGCTATAATTTTTCTTTTTAAATTCTAATTAATAATTAATTTATCTTTGGAGTTTCTTTTCTTTCTGTTTTGTATTTAAAAAAAACCGTATATACTGTATAGTCTATACATAAATATTAGTGTATGGACACGTTTTATTTATGATCAAACAAAATAAAGTTTGGTAGTCTATCACCTATTGATGGTTAGCTTTTACTACTCATTTTTTTTATCAGCAAAATAAATAGTAATTTTATTAATAATGATGAGTAAGAGAGCTACTCATGCTTTTACTACTCATGTGCTTTGAATCATACCCACTTAAATATTTTCCAAATAATACATAATTGAAAAGTATAAGAAATTAATAATTATATATTCTATTTTAAAAAAAATGTCAATCTTATTTAACTCATATTACAATTTATTTTGGCAAAAGCTAATGCGCATTCGTCCCCAACCCTCTCCCTCCATATTCTATTTAATCTTATATATTATTAGGAGTTTAAATTGAGTTTGGGGACAAAGGGGCACGATGTCCCGGGACATAAGAGTCTCACTCATTTATTTTATCACTTAAAAAAATCATAGTATTCCTAAAAATTAATAATAATTAATTAAAAAAATAAAATTTCTTAAATTCCGTATTAGAGTAACGGTAAAAGGCACCATTCAAAATTAAATGGGTTACACTTCACAAATGCAAAATCTCATGCCATGTAAGATCGATGCACATGAAGTCATGAAGTCTTTCTATGATGGTTGATGTTGCATGCATGAGCATGGCATTGGTTCATAGCATGAAGAAGGAATGCCACGTGGCCAACTAAGGCATGAGAAAAATATAATTGCCACGTTTGCATGTGAGAGAGTGAAGTTAAAGATATATACTCTCTCTCCGAATCTCTCTCCTTAATTCTCTCTCTCTCTACTCATATTTTCTTAAACACCTTTACATCATTTTCATTCAACACTACGCTGAATCTCAACGCCGTTCAAGTTTAGCTTCTGTTCGTTCGTCGACGAACAACGGAGCTGAGGTGCGTTCTTCAATTACTCTATTTGTTTACAATTTGACCGACCTATTGAGAACACTAATTTTTTTCTAAAATTGCTTATGTTGAGCTTGATCGAGATTTGATTTTGTCCACATTTGGTTGAGCAAACGGTAATAAGATCAATTTTGCAGTTTTAATATTTGATATTAAGCCTGAATGTTGAGTGATAATAACTGGACAAGTTTTGGGCTTGGGGTCCTAAAATGCTGAATCATAATCTTTTGATCCTGAATTGGTAGAAGGTCAAATGGAGTTTGATGGAATTTCTTATCCCCCCCTACTTGTTTAGATAAGATGGCCACGGCAATTTCAAATGGGAGGTGGATAGACAGTTTGCAGTTTTCCTCTTTGTTTTGGATCCCTCCACAAGATGCAGAGCAACGGAAGGTGTGTTTTGTTTTTACTATCATACGATCATAACGGATCTTCATATTTGAAACAAGTTGCTGAACAATCACAATCCTTTCTCGACTATAGGTTCAAGTTGCTGCTTATGTTGATTTATTTGGCCAATTCACCTCTGAAGAATTTCGTGATGATATAGCAGAGGTATTATTCTGTTCATATTACCTTTGACGTTTGAACAACCTTTCTAAATATAACCAATATTGAGATTAAATATCATACCTCTTTCACTTCGAAAACTTTATGATTTTTTGCTTGTTCTGTCGTCAGACTATAATGGTGTTAACGTCTTGCATACCTTTTTTCAGCTGATTCGAAGGCAATATCCGTCTAATGAGAACAAACTTTTTGATGATGTCTTGGGTACTTCTTGCTACATTATTTTTTAACTTTTTATAAGCTTAAGTTAACACCTCCATATATAGTGTTCTCATTAGTTTTAAAAGCTGCAACATAACTTGTGTGTCTGACTCACTTTCCAGCAACGTTTGTTCTTCACCATCCAGAGCATGGCCATGCTGTTATTCTTCCCATTATTTCATGTGTAATTGATGGTTTGCTGGAATATAATCGGAGCGCTCCTCCATTTTCTTCTTTTATTTCCCTGGTTTCCCCCAACAGCGAGGTACCAAGACATTTTTAATAATGCCTGTTTTCATAATTTACTTTTTCATCCACTTTATTCCAGTGTGCTGGCACTTTTCTTCACTTTAATTTAAATTTTACTAATGATTTTGCAACAATAATATATGTATCAGCAGTTGCATCTGATTAAAAGGATAATAGTGGTTTCATCTTTAATCACAATTTACAGGAGTATTCTGAGCAATGGGCCCTCGCATGTGGGGAGGTATTAAGAATTTTGACTCATTATAACAGACCAATTTACAAGAGAGAAAGGCAAGAAAATGAAGCAGAAAAAAGTAGTGGGATTCGAGCTTCAACCAGCAAGGCTAGAAATGAAGTTCCTTATTTGCCTCCATCAAACCTTGCGAGGAAAACGCTGAGGCCATTGTCTCCATGGATTGCTGATATATTGCTGGCAGCACCTCTTGGAATTAGAAGTGATTATTTCCGCTGGTATGTAAATTCTAAAACCACAACCAGCATAAAAGTTTATATTAATGTTATAGGTTTGCACACAGAGTCAACTTGCGAGTAAAATTAATGTTAACTGAAGTAAAAGTTTTTTGTATAGATTCATGTTACATTGGCCATGGTGGGTATTCTCATATTTAATCCATTGTAGGTGTGGAGGTGTCATGGGGAAATATGCAGCTGGAGAACTCAAACCACCTTCAACTGGTTAGTCGAGTATCTAATATAACATTCTGCACTTTGTACACAGGTCACTGCTTCAATGTTAGGCTTTCATGAAATGCTGCCTATACTGTTCTTCCTCGGGATATTTTTTCTTAAATGTGGACGAGCTTATGAACATTACTTAACCAATGTTGGGAATATTGACTGGGGTTGACTGCTGTTTCCCAATGTTTCTTCAGCTTCTTCTCTTGGATCTGGAAAACAGCCTCAACTTATTCCATCAACTCCAAGGTGGGCTGTTGCCAATGGTGCGGGCGTTTTACTCGGTGTATGTGACGAGGAAGTAGCTCGTTATGAGACTGCTACACTGACAGCAGCTGCTGTCCCAGCACTTCTGCTTCCACCCCCAACACCACCTGTGGACGAGCATCTAGTTGCAGGTCTACCAGCTCTTGAGCCCTATGCCCGCCTGTTTCATAGGTAAGTTTTTGAAAAATGATTTTCAAAGGCTTAAATCAAATTCAGCATTTTATTTAACTGCTCTTCTGCTATAGATATTATGCAATTGCAAGTCCAAGTGCCACCCAAAGGCTGCTTCTTGGTCTGCTAGAAGCTCCACCATCCTGGGCTTCTGATGCTCTTGACGCTGCTGTGCAACTAGTTGAACTCCTACGAGCAGCAGAAGACTGTGCCTCAGGCATGAGGGTAAGTTGAATCTTTATCTCCTCCTTATCCACTTTACTCTAAAAATAAAATAAAATAAGCAAAATCAAGGGGATGGTTTCGTTGAATAGCCTTGCACTGATAGAAATACCCCATCTTTTTATATCCACAATCCTCCCATGTTGTATTAACGTGCGACTTACTTCACCATTCCCAACTTGAACAATAGAAGTACAGTTTCCATTACTATTTGATCATTAGACTATATGAAGTACTGATTGATGAAATATTGGTAAAGCTTCCAAGAAATTGGATGCACTTGCATTTCCTGCGTGCAATAGGTATTGCAATGTCCGTGAGATGTGGACTTGTTGCAGATGCTGCCGCTGCTCTTCTTTTTCGAATTCTATCTCAACCAGCCTTACTTTTTCCTCTGCCGAGACAAGTTGATCGTGTACAAATGCAACACGAACCTGGAGGAGGCTGCATTACATCATCACAAGAGGAGCAGGTACTTCATTTGGCACTTTTGCATCATCAATCTGTGCACCATTTTGCTCCTCAAATTATTTGTGCCGTATATCTAACCTTCGCAAAAATTATATCAGCTAAGAGAATTGCCAGGAACTGAAACTACCTTAGAAGCAACTGCACAAGGGATTGCATCAGTGCTATGTGCACATGGCCCTGAGGTTGAATGGAGAATGTGCACAATATGGGAAGCTGCCTATGGTTTAGTTCCTTTAAGCTCCTCCTCCGTTGATCTTCCTGAAATCATAGTTACAACGCCATTGCAGCCTCCTATATTATCCTGGAACTTATAGACTCCTCTTCTTAAGGTGCTTGAGTATCTTCCTCGTGGAAGTCCATCTGAAACCTGTTTGGTGAAGATTTTTGTTGCCACTGTTGAAGCTATTCTTCAGAAAACATTTCCAGCTGAGTCATCAAGAGAACTAAATAGGAAAACAAGTTATGTTTTTGGGTCTGCATCAAAGAATCTCGCTGTTGCTGAATTTCGTACAATGGTTCACTCATTATTCTTGGAGCCTTGTGTTTCTATCGAGCTTGCCTCTCGCCTTCTATTTATTGTGTTAACTGTCTGCATAAATCATGAAGCACAGCCCAATAGCAGCAAGCGCCTTAAAGTTGAGAATTCTTATGCTGATACAGGAGCCAATGATGGGCTTAGAGAATTTGGAAGTAAACAGGGGAAAAGTAAGGGGCCTGTAGCAGCATTTGATTCTTATGTCATGGCTGCTATTTGTGCTCTATCTTGTGAACTTCAGATAGTCCACTTTTTATCAAAGCATAGTGGCCAGTTAGATGCCAGAAAAACTTTTTCCCTAGCTAAGCCAGCTAATGTAAATGCATCATCCAGGGAGCTACGGAATGGCATTGACTCAGCCATAAATCACACACACAGAATATTGTCCATTTTAGAGGCACTTTTCTCTTTAAAACCATCTTCTATTGGCACATCATGGGGCTGTAGTTCAAATGAAATAGTGGCTGCTGCAGTGGTTGCAGCCCATGTTTCTGATCTCTTTAGACGCTCCAAGGCTTGCATGCAGGCTCTTTTAGTCTTCATAAAATGCAAGTGGAGCAAGGAGATTCATTCTAGAGCATCATCCCTTTTAAATTTAATCGGTATTCACAGTAAAGCCGTTGAATCCATAGCCAACAAAGCAGAGCCCCTAAAGGCAAACCTACTGCATGCCTCACTATCGAGGGAAATGTCATCCCGTTTTTGTGGGAAAAATTCTACTACATGCTCTAACTGTTACCAGTCAGAGTCTAGTCCGGCATCTATGTCTTCATGTGGAAATTTTCCCAGTTCTGAAGACGTTAGAAAACGTGAGAAGGCTGATTCCCTGGAGGTTGAGAGGTGTACAATGGGCAAAGGAGTTGCGAGTTTTTCAATTGAAGCTTCAGATTTGGCTAACTTTTTGACAATGGACAGGCATATAGAGTTAAGTTGCAGTGCGCAGCTTCATCTTAGGTCTGTCCTCGCAGAAAAACAAGAATTATGTTTCTCTGTTGTTTCTTTGCTTTGGCACAAGTTGATTGTGTCACCTGATACCCAACCGAGTGCTGAAAGTACATCAGCCCAGCAAGGATGGAGGCAGGTATTGAGATCAGTCTATCCTTGTCGTAATTGATACTTGTACTGTTTAGCATATGATTGAAATTGCATGCTTGCTTATGATTGTTATTGAAAAAGCTATAAGGGAGAAAACAGGATTTCAGTCTTTTGATTAATATCTCTGTTATGTTCTTAAGTTATAGAAGAGAACAAAACTAATCAACAACTGCTCCTTGAGTGTTTAACCTTGTCAACTTCTAATTTTTATCATCCAATAAAAATTCTTTTTCTGATTACTGGATAAAAATATGAATCTGACAGGAATCAATAATTTTTTCATTAAGAGTTTTGATACTGCTGGTTCAGAGGTTAGTAACCATCTTAGGTTCATCTCCAGGCATAGATTTGAAATCCTTTTACCTAGAAACTGCAATATGACTTGGGTGCTTTTTTAGTTCTCTCAAGCTTTTAGTTTTGCCTGTGAGTTTCAGCATCCTGACAACTTATATTGTCAGTAAAGCTTTAAACCCCCTACAAGCTCTTGTGAAAGTTATGATTGAATAATGCAGGTGGTAGATGCACTCTGCAATGTAGTCTCAGCATCACCAGCAAAAGCTGCAACAGCTGTTGTGCTTCAGGTGCAAAATTTATTTCTCATGGAAAATGGTTTTATGAAAATATACTTGCAATAAGAAAACCTATATCCTCCCAATAGGCCATATATTCTAATGATAGGGTAACACAGAATCTATGTTCTTGCTATTTAATTTTACAATCCCCTGATGGTGCATATTTTTCAGGCAGACAGAGAGTTAAAGCCTTGGATCGCTAAAGACAACGATCTTGGTCTGAAGATGTGGAGAATCAACCAGAGAATTGTAAAAGTGATTGTTGAGTTAATGAGAGATCACACTACCCCAGAATCATTGGTAGTCCTGGCTAATGCAACGGATTTCCTTCGACGTGCCACAGATGGGATGCTTATTGATGGCGAAGAATGCACTTTGCCTCAGCTGGAGGTAATAATTAAATTGTGAGCCATTATTAGTAACATTCATGTATCAAAGCTGGTCATCAACAAAATATTTTTCCATTTAGACGACATTTCTACATTATAGTATCTCTACCTATATGATGATGGTATGCAACTAAAAATTGGGCAGTTGTTGGAAGCAACAGCCAGAGCAGTTCAACCAGTGCTTGAATGGGGGGAGTCTGGATTGCCAGTTGCGGTTGGCCTTTCAAACCTTATAAAGGTATCCTTTCACACCTCACTATTTCGTCCCAAAAAGACTTGTACTATGAGTGATTCTTGGGAATTTATAAACAACAGCTAAGATAGTTGGGTGATGATATGATATGCATGCAGTGTCGGCTCCCTGCAATAGCTCGATGTGTTTCTCATCCAAGTGCTCTAGTTCGTGCTCTCAGTGCATCAGTTCTTCACTCAGTTGTACATATAAAATCAAGCCATGACTACTCAACTGACTGGAAGACTGATGTGGAGATATGTTTGACACGAGAAGCACGTAGCCGGATTGCAACGGGCCTGTCTATCGTGTTTGTTGATGCCATTGCAAAGGAATCTGGGTGCACCATGTCCCTCTGAAACTACCTACCATCACACATGTATATATACGCAGACAAGCTCCATTAGTAACACTTCAGTGATGGAGAATGGCACAGAGATCTTTATAGTTATCACTGTTATGGATGAATTCGTAGTTGTTTAGATCAGAATAAAATATTGATTTCGGTTCTATAAATATAGTCGAATGAGAATTTAGTTATATAGCTTTGAGTCCAACTTTAATCATCATGTAGTTTTTTTTTTAAAAAAAAAAAAAAATTAAACTTGTAACCATGGTGATTTAATAATCCATTTTGATTGTTAATAATCCTTATACACCATTTTTCTCCTACAATTCCCACGTGAGTGAAAATTGATGCATATAATATGTATCAGTTCTAGCGAGACACTTATGCATTGAATACGTAGCTTGGGACTTGGAACTTTTTGTATTCCAACATTATCAAGTATACCGATAACTTAGTAGACACAAAGTCTTTCCGTAATGAATCCAGCTTTAGAAAATAGGAGTAGATGCAACAAATGTCTGTAGCACCGATATGACTCTAATAGCTTTCTACCATAAAATGGGCAGAAAAACAACACCAAAACGCTGCACGTACTATAGGTGCAAAGCTTTCATCTCACGAGCAAAGGCATTTCTTTGATCAACGATCACCAGAGAAAGATACCACCGTGTAAAAGTTTATCAGCAAGAGACGAACAAAAACAATCCATGACTATCAGTAACGATCAAAGGGAAGATCAATTTGTTACTACAAATTATGATCAAGGGGCTGATCACGAATCAATCGGGGCGATCTCAATCATTTCTAACAAATCTCCACTCCCATGACGAGCCTGAGATTTCAGTTTAAAAAATGGAAAGAATTACTACAAAATTTAGAAGACTACTGATAATTGATATGGGAAGTGTTGTGCGTCTAGAGAGTAAGGAGCACTCAACAAACTCCAGTATCAGCTGTACTTAGTATGACAGTAAACTCCAACTGCACGCCTGCTTAAATCTTATCGCCAAGATCAGAAGATTCTGATAATCCGCCGTGCTTTGGTTGATTGCTTCTAGGTATTGAAAGGCTGCGTCGTTCTTTACCCCCAGGTTTTGACGAGGCATTGCCATACCACATCATACCAATGACGGCAATGATCATGCCTAGAACCACTTGTATACTGAGACCCTCTTTCCCGAAAAAGAAGAATCCGAGGATCAGTACAAGGATAGTCTTCATGTGGCCGAGGACTTGAAAAGAAACAGCAGTGAATCTGCCTATGCAGATGAACTGACTCAGATTCGTCCCCACTGCAATTGTACATGAGATGATTATGAACACCTGCAGAATCATCAGAGACGATCATTAATGAACTATAGGAGCTTAACCACTGCGCTGAGAGGTGAGAGTGACACACACAAACTCTGATGTATCTACTCCATAAAAAGGAGGTAGAATGAACAAAAACGGCCCGTCTCAATGATGAATTTATAATAGTGAAGGGATTATGGTACAACAATATTAAGGATATCTAGGTGATAGATAATGAAACTATGATTAATGATTTCACAAGCTAATTTATTGAACCACTAGCCCTTCTGCAAATAACGTCTGCCAGACCAGTTCTAACTTCTACGTTTATGAGACATTTAGTTGCATAGTGCAGAACACAGAAACTTGATTGGATGGATTATTGGGGGGAATTATCTGATAATCTATGAACAAGTGACATATATTCAATATTCTAGGCCAGATTATCTAGCACAAATATAATTTGTGAATCAGCAGGAGAATACTGGAAAATCCTATTTCGATGTTAATTATCACTCAAGCTGGGAAAACATATATAGACTACGATTTTAAAACATACATGATGTTAACATTTGGTTTCACTTACCACTGATGGTAAAGTGAAGTTAAAGGCATCAATTCTTTTGTTTGTCAACCAGTAATCCATAAAGGGGCCTATCAGCAATAGTGATGCAGCCTGAGCTGGTGCGGTGTGCCCCAGTAGATTGAAAGAACTGAGGGAGTATTTTCTCTGAAGGAAATGAACATACTGCAAATGCATATAAAAAATTAGGTTATTTGCTAGAAGATTACAGGGGAAAAGAAGCACAACAAAGTGTAAAGGTATTGACAAAAATTCTAACATTCATGCGTGTATATAAATCAAATTTTAAAACCAGTCATTTTTTCTCACAAGTTCCAAATCTATTAGCTGATTAGGAACATAACGCATTTGTAAAATTCTGTCCTCATTAACGCAAAAACTTACATACTGTTGCAGAGACGTACTCAAGACTGCGATTAGTGCAGCAATGAACCCTTTAGCGTTAACACTCACGTCTGTAACTGTGCACACAGCAACACCGAGGAGAACAACTAAGATACTAAGCTTTGTGTCTCTTGAATATCTTATCTTGTCAAATAGTACTTCCAATAAGCAAGATGTTGGAATCATACTCAGCTTTGCAATCTGATTTAAGAAAAGGACATAATATCATAAATGGAATTGTAATGCAAACATTGAAGGGATTATCCAAACATTAAAATGCAAACTTTGAAGTTAATCCCAATCTTTCTTTGTCTCAAGTCAATAATAGAAAGCAGCAATAACTTACCTGATAGAATCCCACCGAATTCCACATTAAACTGACATTCATCCCAACAATGGAGAAATTTGCAAAGAAAATAAACTTCAGAAGCTCTCTAAAGGGTAGATGAGAAGCTTGGATGTAACCCAACCACCAAAGAACTGCCGTCATCAATGTGGTTGTAACAAAATGCAAACCAGTTAATGTCGTAGCTGCATAAAAAAATGAAAACCTTGGATTATAATGGAAATGTCAAAATACCAAATAATGGAGGTTAAGAAAGAGAGTGGTAAACCATCAACAACAATAAGACAACCATTTCTTTTTCTTGAATTTTCACAGCAAAGAGTTCTGAACATCAGAATTTAACACAGTGCTAAATGTTGGTTTTTAAAAATAATTTCAGATCACACAATTATCACACTAATCTAGCTCCCATATATGTTTCGAGAACAAACAACATAAGTTATGCTCTTGGGTATGGCCACATTAAATAAGAAAAAAGGTAAATATGGCAATTAAGTTTTAGCTCATTTTTGGCAATGACACCTAATGAACAATATTGCTTGTGTGGCTCTCTATCTCACATCTCACTCCTATATTCTGCATTTGTTACTATTTCAGGTTTCCCCTCTAATATTTGTTTTCACCTGAGGATTGGACCTAAGAACCTGATCAAAGTTCAATTAGCAGTGCTACCCATAGCCTAGAAGCTCCAAATATATTGTCAATCAAATGAGCAGGACAATGGAGAAATTAACTCTAAGAATCAACAGCTATAGCATCTTCATGCTGCATTTCTAGACGTAATAGACTATTTCTACAGAATGTAATTGATATTTGGATTTAAGTGGGCAGTTTGGGAAAATGATTTCAGATGAGTTAATATTAAATGGATTTCAAACCCAACGCATTTGATGCAAAGAGTAGTTTTGAATAAGTGACTACTGTTTGAAATTCACGTAAACATGTGATCATAATCAGAATTTCAAATCCATCTCTAGTCCTGACACAACCTAAAAGAAGAAACCACACAGATAGGAAAGTGACACTTCTTCATTCAATATATGAATCAATATTTCAAACCACATCAAGAACTAGTCATCTCTGACTATTAAGAACTCGATTCAGAGTCTAAGATAAGAAACCCTGAATTCTGTTCAAAAAATGGTAGAAAATACTTACCAAAGCTGAAACCATAAGTAGCCATTAAAGCTTTATTGACAATTATTATCCCAACTGAAGTGACTACATTAAACATCCATGCAGCAGCATCTCCGGCAGCCTTTTTATCAACTTTACTTGATGGTGCCATTTTGACTTTTTGTTTATCCCTTTATAACCGTCCAATGGGTTAAAATATTACCCAATCAGGACAACACTAAAGTCAGTCACAGCATCCAAGTCAAGATTTTCACTCTCAAGATTCCTGCACAAACACACTTGAATCAGGAACGTCCCAAGTATCAAATTCATAAATTGTCGTGCTAACAATTACACCTAGGAAAACTCGTAAAAACATTTCTGCATAACAAATTATCATATAGAATCCTTTTTTCAGTTTATCAATTCAGAGCAGAATCTTTCTTCCATAAAAGGAATTTAATTTTCTTCTGAATTGGAATATACATGTATGTATATAAGTAGTACATAATAAAACGCCACTTGATTGGAAAATCTCTACAGGAAAAAAAAAATCTAGAAAGTAAAGTTGCAAACTTCAACACATTAAATTATCCATGACCGAATCCACCAAATTTAGAGGGGTAACAATTTTAATGAGCAACAAAGTGAAGATATTTACACAGATAACACTAGTTTTGCCCAAAATAAAAAAGAAGAAGATGAAGATGAAAATATTCCCAAAGTAGCAAGGTATCAATCCAGGTTCTATCATTCAAAATTTAACTAAAATCCAGTACAATCAGATCCAGAAATCAGGAACCCCTAAATTTGGCAAGAAATAGATCGCATTCAATTACTTACCAAGTTGGCGATCTAAAAGCACACAATCAACAAAAGAACATAAACCCAGTGAGAATCGATCCACAATTCAAAACACACAACTGCACACACATTGATCACACATAAAAAACGTACCTTCGGGGGAGCGTATAACAGAACTAAAGGGAATTTTGGCGTGATCTTTCAGTGTTGTCCAGATCGTCAAACCCACTATTTTGAGTCGATGATAAAGGCAGCTAAAACGTGCTTGCATGTGATGTGTATTAGCATACGCATACATAAATATCACTCCGTTTTATACGGTGTAGAATAGAGTGAGATGCAATTAATTAAAATGGTGATGCAATTTGATTTTAGGATTTGACCTGTTGGATTTACAGTTTCCAAAATTCAATAGAATAGTTGAAGATTTTTAGCATCTGGTTGTTTCAGTAGTATTCCAGCTCTGGGTTTGAAGTTTGAACAGTGAGCTGCTCTCTCCATTAAATAACATCCAACCTCTTATTCTTCTTCTTCTTATTAGTATATGCCAATCCCGTCATTCCACGTGCCCCTGATTTTCTTATTTTAAATAAAATTATTATGGTGCATCACCCCTTATATTAATTAATAAATACTCATATGATAAAGTCTTACTAGTTTTTTTTTTAATAAAATAATAAAGTGTAAGAGGAAGACAAGAGTTAGTATTTCTTGATTCTATCTTCTCTAATCATTCTAAATTAATTTAACTTCACTTTTGTTGGAGTGAAATTGGTAAATATATATTTAACTGGAAACATTTACATTGTACTTACGTACATGTAATTACAGGACAAATCAACATATCCAATCTATCTAAGCGTAAAACTTAGGATGAACACATCAAAAGTTTAAATACAACGAAGCTATCTATGAACTAATTCTATTTGCAATATGACTCGGAGATAGCATTCTCGAACCAAACTGAATGACGTTGCTTTCTATCCGAATATGATATAGAGTGTAGCAAATGTGATGTAAGGGATTCACTTTTTGTTGTATGTTGTGTGGTATTAATATTTAATATGTCCAATCTTTATGAAATTCTAACGCAGATTTTTTTTTCTTTTTTACGGAAAGAATTGATAAAATAATCTCATACATAATTATTTAAGGAAAAAATTTCCTTAAAAAACTTGTTTCACGATTCACTGTTTTTCCTAGTATCAACTCTTATGCTATTAATATAGCTAGTATCATCTCTTTAATTATGTAGAGTAATTCACATGATAACTAACTCTAGGAATAGAAAATTCAATGATTGATTTATACTTTTCTTTTAGGTATAATTCTCTCCTCGTCTCATATACATATCCATTGCTCGTAGAGAAAACGACCAATGTTTAGAGAAACTGAAACTCCCTTGTGTGATAATGAATGGACTCAAAATGGAGTGTATATAGACAATTTAATGATTTATTGGTATCAACTACCTCCATTTAACATCTGCAGATGGATCACATGAACACATCCTCTGCATTTCACAACTACCATTACATGGCAATCAACAAAAATACAGACAGACAACTACATTCTGCTGGTTTTAGTAAGACTCCCCATACGTGCCGTTTGAGCTCGAAGAACAAACTTCTGCGTCTTTCCGGTTGAAATCTTGGGCAGATCCTGGAACACCACTGTCCGAGGAGCCATGTAATGTGGCAGCCTGTCTCGACAGTACTTGATGATGTCCTCCGCGCTCGCCTCCCATCCATCCTTGAGCTTCACAAACGCACACGGTGTCTCGCCCCAGTGATCGTCCGGCCTCCCGACTACTGTAGGATGACTGAAGATCACTGACTCCACTTCTATGGTGCTGATGTTCTCACCTCCAGAGATGATTATGTCCTTCGACCGGTCCTTTAACTCCACGTATCCGTCCGGATGCTTCACTTCGAAACCACCCTCCCTTGAAAGCCTCTTGAGTGGCCTTTATATCGTTTAGGTAGCCATTCATCACTGTGTTTCCTCTGAACATCACCTCACCTATTGTCTTTGCATCATTAGGTACACTCTGCATTGTCTCTGGATCTTTTACGTCGATTTCTTCCATTCCAAGGTGGTGCAGCCCTTGTCTGGCCTTGATCTTAGCTCGTTCTTCTAAAGGCAAAGAGTTCCACTCGGGTTTCCACGTGCACACTGTTCCAGGACCGTATACGCGTGAACTACATTGAACCCCAGCTCCTCCATGTTGAAGAGTACCTGTGGCGGTGGTGGCGCTGCACCTGTCATCACGGACACCTTCCCTGGAAGGACCTTTCGTTCGCTATGTGGTGCGTTTACAATCATGTTCAAGACAGTAGGTGCGCTGCCCATGTGTGTAACTCGATGAGTTGCTATGCTATCGAATATTCCTTTTGCAGTGACATTCCTTAGGCACATATTGGTGCCCCCTTGTGCTGCCACAGCCCACGTGAGGCACCAGCCGTTGCAATGGAACATATGCACGGTCCACAAATAAACGGGCATGGACAGCATCTCGTTGAGAAGGGCAGCGGACAGAGAATTCAAATAGGCTCCTCTGTGACTATAAACTACACCTTTGGGGATAGAGGTAGTGCCTGAAGTGTAGTTGAGAGCAATAGGATCCCACTCATCGTTCGGCCTTACTACTGTAAAGTCGGCACGTCCTGATGCTAAGAAAGACTCGTACTCCAAAACACCGGGCGGTGACACGCCAAGACTAGCTCCAGAATTGGAATCATAGGAATCTTGAACTAAGATTAGACAAGGCAACTTTATCCCTTTCTGAGACATGATATTAAATGCACCCTTTGCAATGTCGAGAAACTGCGAATCCACAAATATAACTTTGGATTCTGAATGTGCAACACTGACACCATGGCAGAATCATGGCGGATATTGAGTGTACAAAGGACTGCTCCGGCCATTGGAACAGCAAAGTGTAGCTCGTACATTGCTGGAATGTTCGGCAGCAAGGCCGCCACCTGCAGGACGGAATCAAGATATCAGGACTGTAGATAATGCAACATACATAACATCAAAGAATCAAAATACATAGATACTATACATATAACATATATATTTCAGAAAACAATACACTATCCATGTAATGTGGCAATGTAAACAAGTGACCAAGTGATCCTTTTCGACCAATCACATGTATTTCGCTGCATTCGTTTGTATCTATGCACTCCTTTTACGTTGTGATCGAGTTTGGACACAACACAAGCTCGGAAATGAGATGAAAACATCAACATAAACAAGCCACAAAAGTGATCATTTTTCGAAGAATTACTCATAATATGCAACACTCATTCCTAGCTACGAGCTCCTTCGGACACAACACAATCTCGGACATGAGATGAAAACATCAGTTATCCAACATGAAAAAAGGACATAGAATTAGATGAAATTACTCGAATCTGCTGTATGTAATCCTCAATTTGTTTCATATTCATTCAACTCTTAGAGTGACTGGATTATATTAAATGATACTACTACTCTACCAACTTAAGCTAGGTGGAAATTTGCTGTATGTTAATCACCACTTTCTTCAAATCAAAACCCCTAATCACTTCATTACATTCAAAATAAGCACAAAAAAACACAAAACATCTCAAGAACACCACAGCAGATCCAATTGAAACAGAAAGCAAATCCATGGTAAAACTATCCACCCCCAACAAAAAAGGCAGCAAGTTTGATCAGATTCGATTCAAATAACAAGAACCCAGTACCCCAAAAAAGCCACAAATTCCTCAAAAAATCCAAAAAAAAAAAAGGATGGAAAGCCCTACAACATCACCGCGGGAAATTCCGAGATGGGAGAGAGCAGAAGCAAGTTTAAGACACCTATGATGGGTCTGTTTCCAAGTGAAGTTAAGATCGCCATGAACAACAGAGATTCTGTCTCTGTAAACAAGTGCTGATCTTTCCAAGAAACTTATGGGAGTCAATGGAATGTAATTTGAAGAGCATTTGAGAGTTCCCTTCGCCATGATTCAGAAACTTGATGAGAGATGAATGGTCAACCGTCAATGCAAGTGCCAGCAGAGCTTCACTACTATCAATCTATATTCTGTCTCGAGAAGATTTACATTTAAATAAACCCACCTTTAATGCAGAATATTTGATTTCCATTTAAATAATATTGTCCTCAGTACATTTTTTCTTAACAAAGTTCTTGTAGTATGGAGTATTTTAGTAGTATTTTTTTTAAGTAAGTATAAAGTATAGTATTATTCTCTCACACAAATTTTTAATGGAGAATATTTGTCTTCAATATGTGGCTATTACGTAAGTACAAAACATTAATTATTATAACAGTTATCGAAAGAAGTAATAAATTTAGAGGATACCGTACCACTCTATCTTACTAAAATTATTTTTTTAGTGCATAAAATCTTTCCTTTTAAGTTACTACCTCCGTCCCACGTATTTTTACCCACTTTCCATTTTGGGGTGTCCCACCTATTTTTACCCATTCCATTTTTGGCAAAAATACATAATATTTTATTACCTACTTTTTACAATCCCAACAACTTTAACTACTTTTTTACAATTTATTCATCATTCCCAACAACTTTATTCACTTTTTCTTTTTAAATTACTAATTTATCCCTACTTTTTCTTACATTATATATTAAAAAAATAAAACGTCTTAATCTCCGTGCCCGTACAAATGGGTAAAAATACCCGGGACGGAGGGAGTATTATTCTTTTAAATAAAAAATTTTACTCTTAACCCTACTCAATAATAATACTCCCTCCGTCCCACGTATTTTTACCCACTTTACATTTTGGGGTGTCCCACGTATTTTTACCCATTCCATTTTTGGCAAAAATACATAATATTTTATTACCTACTTTTTACAATCCCAACAACTTTAATTACTTTTTTACACTTTATTCATCATTCCCAATAACTTTATTCACTTTTTCTTTTTAAATTACTAATTTATCCCTACTTTCTCTTACATTATATATTAAAAAAATAAAACGTCTTAATCTCCGTGCCCGTACAAACGGGTAAAAATACCCGGGACGGAGGGAGTATAAAAAATCACAATACATCACAATTTCAAAAGGACGAATACTTTTTATTCAAAATAATTACAGTACATTCCATCTCTTTAGAATATTATTTTTCATATATTAAATAATTACATTCCATCACTTTAGAATATTATTTTTCATATATTAAATAGTATCGTTAAATTAAAGTGTAAAAATTTGAGGAGTACTTTAGAAGAGTAATAATATATACTTCTTCATCCATAAATATTCGATCAGAGATGAATATTACTTACTCTTTTATTTATTGGACACATACTATTCACAAGCGTACACACCAATTAAAATGCTTGAAAATGTCTCACAAAAGTTTGCATGCTTTTTTCAGCAAGGAAATTAAGAAAAGTGATAATTTTTAGGAGTATTATGGTATTTTTTTGTAATAAATAAATGATAAAGTATGTTAGATGTGTTAGGTAAGGGTGATTTTCTTGTAAATAAAATGTATGGAAAAGGGTGTTTGTGTCTGACTTTTTGCGTTTTTAGGAATGTGTAAACTTTTGTGGGACAGCCCAAAATAGAAAGTGTATCATCTGAAATGAGACGGAGGAGTATTTTATATACACTCAACTTACTTTTACATTAATACCCTTAAACCTTAATTTACCTATACTTTTAGAAATCATATATATCTGCTTCATACACCCATCACAACTCACCCCACAACATCTATGCTCACCCATCGACCCATGTTAGAGAAGAAAGGAAAAAGGAAAAAGGAAAAAGGAAAAAGATAGTCAATGACTCAATGTCGCCACCATTCTCATCAAGTAAAACACTTCAGCTAAGTACTAAAATATCCTATAAAAGTAGGCTAATTTATTAAACTATTGTTGTTTTAAAATTTTATTAATGATATATGGCCATTCGAGGGAGTGTTAACATAATAGGCAGAGGCGCCTCTGCCAACGTGTACACTGTTTCACGGAAAAACATAATTAAATAATAATTTATTGTTAATTTAAATTAAATTAATATAATTATTTAAATTTAAAATTATTTCTTAATTGCACAGGATACATAAAGTGTTCAAAAATACTAAATATTTTATTTAAAATAATATACACTTTAATTAATAAGAATATTATTTTTTTTATTGAAAATGTCAGATGTAATATAAAGAGTATTAATTTTAACTAAAAATAATACTTCCTTCGTCCCACATGTTTATGCACACTTTTCTTTTTAGGTGTCCGGGTATTTATGCACTTTTCATTAATCACATGTCCGTACAAACGGGCATAATTATTTCATTAATCACATGTCCGTACAAACGGGCATAATTACGAAGGTGCATAAATACCCGGACACCTAAAAAGAAAAGTGTGCATAAACATGTGGGACGAAGGAAGTATTATTTTTAGTTAAAATTAATACTCTTTACTCCCTCTGTCCCGCTGATAGGCATTCGTTTGCTTTTTACACGTGGATTTAAGAGTATAATATTTTAATGTGTAATGAGGTGAGAAAAATAATATTTTAACGTGTATTTGGTAGTTGTATTAATGTTGATTGCGGCCCCATGTGTGTCACATCAACCTAAAAACGAAAATAGACATTTTGTATTGGGACGGATTAAAATGACAAAATGGATATATAGAGGACGGAGGGAGTATATTACAACGGACATTTTTAATAAAAAAAATAATATTCTTATTAATTAAAGTATAGATTATTTTAAATAAAATATTTAGTTTATTTGAACACTTTATATATCCTGTGCAATTAAGAGATTAATTCTAAATCATCAAATAATTTTAAATATAAATAATTATATTAATTTAATTTAAATTAACAATAAATTGTTATTTCATTATTATTTCTGTGGAATAGTGTACACGTTGGAAGAGACGCCACTACCATTGGCGCCTCTGCTTATTATGTTAACACTCCCTCAAATGACCATGTATCATTAATAAAATTTAGAAACAACAGTAGTTTAATAAATTAGCCATAAAAGTACTTCGTAGAGGAAAATCAACCAAGAATATTTGATTATGCTGATAAATGTGAATTAGTTTTGTACTTTTTATTTTAACAAATCTCCATTTTTATTGTGTGGGTTGTTAAAATATGTAATAATTCATGGGTTTGACATTTAATTGTTTAAATATAGTTATATAAACAAAATTTGTATAGTAATTATGTTGGGTGTTCATGTATTGAAGGAAAACTATTATTATTATTAATTTATTCAAATCCCACACTGCAGATCAACCCCCATCAAGAATAATCAAAATGCGAGTAAACATGACACTGTTTAGAGATGAAATACATAGGATGATTACAAACACACAACATTATCGTAAAAAACAAGCTCTGCCAAAAAATTACATGGTCACCGGAAGTAGCCGTACAGCTCCAGGAAGCCGATGCAGAGGATCCATGGGTTGGCTGCATCGCTCGTCGGAGCAGTCAAGACGAGCCGGAAGAATCTGAACGGAAGAAGAGCGTTCGGGCCAACAATAGGCCACGATGCAAACTGCCCGGGCTTGCACATTGTCTCGTCGTTCTCATGCACTCTCAAGTTCGTCCAATTGTTTCCGTCCATAGAACCCTGCAACACGTCCTCCCGTGAGCATATCTTCCAAGTAAAAACGACGAACAAGACCAAGAGATCATACCTGAAAACTCCAACTCCTGATGAAGGCTGTTGATCCGTCCAGCCTTAGTGTATAATGGTTGCACATTAACTGTGAAAATTGTTACTCCAGTTAGTATCTAACATATCACATCAGCAAAATATATAGTAGATAGAAACGATGAGAGACTAACCTGATGACCGTGGCCAATGTCAACCATCCACCATGAGGTGTTCCTCCCATCCTCCATTCGAGGGCCAGCAAAAGATGTTCCCTAGCTTGCAACGAGTTCATTTTAGTTTCGTCTGAACAAGAGAACACCTCAAATAGAGAATTTTAAATTTCTTTCAAAATTTTCTTACCTGGTAACTCCTGGATACTAGAACCTTAGGGTCTGTGAATCTGGAAAGTGGACTGCTCGCGGTAATAGTTACTTTCTGAAGCACACGAGGTATATGGGAGCCGGTAAATGAATAGCACGAGGTCAAGAGATAACATGGCAGGTTGGAGTTTTACCTTCGACAAAACTGGATTCACCCACTGATGTTCACCATAGGATGTGCCAGCAAAATACAACACTCCGTTGCTATCTCCATCACATATGTACTGGAGTTCTTTAAAACTCGACCTTCTGTGCTGGAATTTACTGAAGAAAATGAAACGTCGTTAATATCAATTAGTGACATGCTAAGTAGATGAAGCCAATATACTTACTTCAAGTCTTTCTCATGCCCAGAAGGTCCAAAATCAAGAAAAGCAATGGCTTCTTTTACCTGAAGAAATAGATTAAGATAAGCAGGTGGCTATTCAAAAGGAATTCAGACGAAGAATTATCAAAGTCTGAACGTACCAATTCACTGAATGTAGGTATGCATATGCTAAGGTTGCTTCTTTCCAACTGAATAGATAGGCAGTTTGAAAATTAGACACAGTTAAACGGAATTCCATGGATTTCGATGAAGATAAAAGCAGACGGATTTAGGATGTACCCTTTGAAGAACTGAATATGGAAGCAAAGGGAATCTCACAAAACTTAAAAATTGTTCTAGTGAGTCGAGCCGTTCACCAAAGATAACTTCAGGCTTCAAGTTTAGCATCATTTCATCTACTCTGTCCCATCCAAACAACTCCTCAGCTTTGCAACACCAAAGTAAGATTGCATTGAGAACCCGTTCCTCAGAAGTCACTGTCAAATCTGGATGCTGCCAAAAGGAAAATCTTTTGCATGAGATCGTGTAACAAATACAAGACGTAATCGGTATTTACTATAAGTGGCCAAACTTCTAAACATTCCATGCCTTAAGCTGAGGAGAATTTCAGTAATTTAAGCAGCAATATGCTGCCAGATATGATAGTCCCTTATCTCTTGTAAGAAGGGTGAAGAAGGAAACTGACAAACTATAATTATACATTGTATTAATACGACTCTTTGTACACAATTATTCATAATTTAGACGAGTTCCACATATTTAAAATCAATTCATTTGATTTTGCAGAAGAATATAGAGCATACTTGATAATTAATGGTTGATCCTAGATGGAATGACCAACTCAAAATCAAAACATAGAAGGTTTAATTTTTCAAGAGGAAATTTGCTATTGAATAGAAGAACAAGAATCACCTGGAGAATATTCCGAAATGTTGTTTCATCTAACATGACAAAGTCCATACTGGCGGTTGTGCAGAAGTCAAAATGCATCGAGAATGTCTTCTCACATGTTTCTTCAATTAGTTTAAATGAAGGAACAGATGAAATCACTAGTAAAATTTGGCACACTGATCCCTGCAAAAAGTTCAGAAGTTAGCCACACAAACAATAGCCTAACATTGTGTGCCAAAAGTGTCTTCTTCCTCGTCCATTAAACTTGGTATAATAGTAAAACTTGTGATTTTCTGCCACTAGAACTCCACGCCTGCATATAATATGTAGATAGAGCCATCAATATTTCATTTTTATTTTCCATAAAATGTCTCTTTGTGCTCACAAGCCTAAAACTGCACCAGTTTCTCCCTTCCCTTAGTCCAACTTGCCCCAAACAAAGGCTTTAGTTCAACGAGAAATTAATGGCTATAGGTAAAACATAATGAGGCAATAGCCACTGTATTACCTCTGACAGGTGTTCTAAAAGTCTCTTGCAACATTCCTGATGAAGAAGCGAAACTCCAAACTGATCTGCCAATAGAAGAAGCTGAAGTAGCAGCACGTCAGTGTCCACGGTGTCGTCCTGGTTAATTTCTAGAGTGTACATGAATTCAAGCATAATCTTATATGCATCAAAGCAGACATCCTTCAAGCAAATCTTTGATGAACCACTTTCACTCATCCCGTTTGTGAACATCTGCATATGCATTTTTATCACATTAATCAGCTTTCTTAACAGGAAATATGAGGTAACCATAACTAAATAATTATAATACAGAATAACCTAGACAGATTATACATCAAAAAGAGATAAATTAAAAGTAGTAATGTGAAAAGTGCAAAAGATCAAATTTGCCACCCATCAGTAGTAACAAGATCCTAGTATTGAGTACTTTAGTTTCTTCATGGAAATACCAGGCCCTAAAATTATTATACTACTCGTACGTTTTTCAACCAATTTTACCCCTCGATATCTGTTTTTCTAAATTCATATTGCCAGTACTACTATATCAAACATAATTTCTCAAGTTAAAAACTTCATTACCTTTGTAAAAGGGGCACTCCACAAGCCAAGGATGATTCTGTGTGACTTTGCAACTTGAGTGTGGCCTTCAATATAAATGTCTACATCACTGTACTCGCCAGTCAGCCTAAAAGTATTGAGCCTCCTTATGTCAATAGGTAATTTATCAAGAAACAGAGCAGGGCCATTGAACCGTGAGCTTGGGTATGATATTTCTACACTTCTTCCAGAATCAAAAAGTTTCTTATTAAGTTTAAAGCACTCCATCATTTCTTCACACTGCTTTGCCAGCGTAACGATTTCAAATCTTACACTTAAAATTTTTAAAGCACTGAGGTGTGACTCTGGAACCTACATCAATAATAGACAACAACAGCTATCAGAAAATGGAGCCAGAGACAAACTCTCGCATTCTTCATTAGTAATTCATGGCAAGGAAAATGTTATTTGATCCTAAGTGAAAACAAATATTGAAAAACTTAGATCCCTCTTTCTTCTTTCTCCAGCAGAAAAGAATGCAACTCTGAACACCTGGAAAAGGAGTACATGTCTACATTATTGATTGTAAAGCCCCCTCAGTGGAGGGGTCCGAGGGGAGGGGAGGGAGCTAAGCATTCTATGAGACACATAAAGCTTTACAGAATCTTTTGCGATGTCATTTGTATTCCTTCTAATAATTAAATTTGTTATAATGCAATTAACGAGCAATTCATCAACTAATCATAATACTACAAATTCTTATTTTTTTAAAACAACTTATCTTCTGCAACTGACCTTGGTATTGCCGGTGTAGATGTACTCAAGAAGTGCATGAAGTATAGGGTAGCAAACATCCGAGAGGTGAATAAAATCTTCTCCAGTGGAACTTAAACCAAAGTTTCCTGATGCAGCCAATATGACCTTATGAGCTGGGACAGCCCTTTCCTCTTGTCCAACAATGAAGAAGACATCTGAGAGTTCCCAACTCTCTAGAAACTTCTCAAGTCCCCAATCTTCAAAATCTCCAATATCTTCTTCATACTCTTCCTCAGCATCTTCCATGCCATTATATTCACCACAATCTACATGCTTCCATAAGGATATATGATTCTGCATCAGGGGCAGAACATTAATATTCCGATACCCTACATGTCTATCCCAACTGCTAAGCCCCACATACTGAACACTGCAATTGGGGTTTGAATCCAGCCATTGAAAGACAAGATTTTGGAAGGGGTACCTGCCCTTACCAATACTTATTAAGCCATCATATATGCTGATCCAGTAACTCTGAAATGTTGAAGAGCAATGTAGATCAACCCCAGAAACATCCACAACTGTCTTCCCGTCAACCTCTATATTCAACCTTTTATTTCTGTGGCTACCAATAATCACTGTGTAATGTCGACTATTATCCCTTTTGTAATGGTAATGTTGACTGCCTGTTTTTTCCCGGAACACAACTGTGACATCATTGTGTGCAAATGCATCGAAAGCAACACAGCCTCTACCAGCTTCTCTGAACCGCAAGTCATCGTGCCAAGCACACTCAAATGGTGCCACAGTGAGGAACTTCTTAGGCTTTACCTCCATTTTACTTGCATTTAGAAAAACAGAGTATCTTTATTAACTGTGTACTTTTCTGCAAAGAAACCACAATTTAGAATGCATCAAGAGAAGGGCCTGATTGTGTCATACACAGACTCATGTAAGCCACTTAATCAAATTCACCAAATAAAGTATCAAATACAGAACACATGATATTACTAGAAAAAAATGAGGAAATATGCCCCAATGGACTAAATTAACGAGTCTGGAGCCAAGTTCCATGGTATACTGGGAAGGAAAAGGGTATTTTGATGCGTAACATAGCTTACAGTTATGATCACTAAAAATCTTGAGAGTGTTAGCCATCATCAGAGAGAAAAATAGCCTTAAGCACACATTTATGTATCATAAAACTTTCTATCATAAGGAAGTGCCAGACTAGAAACTGGCTGGAGGGCACACCAAATAAGTAGAATCACAAATAATAAACAGTTCAAAAATTCATGAACCTTATACCAGGAAGAACTTGCAAGTTTTTAAAAATACAACAAAATCTTCATAAAACCAATTCCTCAGGAGTTTTTTAAATACTTTTTATTAGAATTGCTAAGTAATACAGATAGGGAAAAATTATGTTAACAAGTAGAGATAAAATTCAAGATGGGAAAGACAAGGGAGAAAATTTGGAAGAACAAAAAAAGAGAAAAATGAATCGCAGCTAAGTACCAGCAACGTGCCAGTACTAGTTAGAGGACAAAGACAGTATATCTGAAAGGTCACAGACGAGGAGCAGCAGCTTGGATTTAACAGGGTTAGCCAAGCCACAAGGGGAAATTTTGGTTGAGGTCTAACTTCCAATAATAATTCTAAAAAAGTGGATTTGCTATAGCTAGCTTATGAGGGAACTCGAATTTATAGGGCTGGTAGCAAGCCAAAACAGAAATTTCACTATCACCTGGCTTTTGAAATCTTCAAACAATTGGATATTGTTGTCACAATCTGAGACAAACCAAGAAAGCCCCATAAAAAAATATTTAAACTAAAAAATCAAGTTGCAATAATCCTACGCCACAAGCTCATACATGAACAGATAAATATCTTCTCCTACAAAAAATCCAATCTTGAAGAACCCAAAATCCAAACTCATATACAATGAAAAAACTGCAAATACCTGGTATCATATCCCCTAAAAGACAATCTCTGTCAACGTAGCAGCCCCTAATTTCAACACAAGATTTTATCCATACACACATAATTACAAAAAATTGCATATACTCGATTGAGTGGCACAAAAGCAGATAGAGTCTAGATAACATTCGATTGGATATTTTCGGAGGTTATTGCTAAATGCAAGAAGTTCTATCCTGTGGAGATATTCGCTGTCGAAGTCACGAGCCAGTTAAAGACACAAAGCAACGTGGCATTTCGCACGGGAATTTCGTCGAGCAGGTGGCATGTGAACATCAATATCACTTGGATTAGATAGGAAAATCGCCACGGTTTTTCTTTCTTTACCTCTTGTATGATCCGTGGGTTCTTGATTGTCGTAAGAAGCGGATTAGATTAGGATTCTCAAACAATATCACTTGGATTAGATAGGAAAATCGCCACGGTTTTTCTTTCTTTACCTCTCGTATGATCCGTGGGTTCTTGATTGTCGTAAGAAGCGGATTAGATTAGGATTCTCAAATTATGATCATATGATGATGTCGACTGCTGCAGTTTTCGAGAGGATAAGTGAGCACTGTGAGCGAGAACCCACCAGCCACAAGCTACGGATTAATTTTGAATTAATTAACACAAAAATATTAAAAAGAGAGTATAATAAATCTTAAGTTTAAAGGAAATGTCCTAAATTAAATCAGAGGTTGTAATAATAATACTCCGTCCGCTCGAAAGAAAATTTTTTACTTTTGTGCATGCGGATTAAGGAATATTATTATTTAATGTGTAGTGGGTAGTTGTATTAGTGGGAGTGTGGACCTCATATTTTAATTAATGGGTGTGTGTGGGTCCCATGTGTGTAAAAAAGGAAATGACCCTCTTTGGGACGGACGACCAAAATAGAAAAAATGCCCTCTTTCGAGCGGACGGAGGAAGTATTAGTGAGGCTCTCGTGCCCCGGGAACATCCGTTTCCCTTTGCAATTTAAATTCCTAGCAATACATAGGTTTAAATAGAATGTAGAGGGGGAGGGTTGTGTTGCCATGAGGGCACGGTATGTCCTCGGGGTGCAGGAGCTTTTGACTAATAATATTGGAATCGAATTATTTAATTATAAATAAAAAAATATAATATATCCTGATAAGTCTTAACTCAAAGAGACACTCTCTTGTGAGACGAGTTTTTTGTGAAACGGTTGTGAGACGGGTTGACCCATTATTAAAGTATGTTTTTTCTATGGGTAAATTATGCTTATTTGTAGTTAAAGTATGTCAATAATAAATCATATTATAACACTCTAAAATCATACTCCCTTCGTCCCAGGTTAAGAGGGCCAGACATAAGGTCTCTGGCCCTCATTACCTGCACGGAGGGAGTACTTTAATTTATCATTTATCATATTTTAGAAAACATACTTTAACAATCATCAAGCATACTTTATCTATATAACAGACATACTTTAACACGTCTTACAAACTGTCTCACATATATAATGTCTCACAGGAGAATTTGTCTAACTGAAAAGTTTAAAATAATAATTTAAGTATTAAAAAGATAATATATCACTTAAATGTGAAAAAATAAAATTGTATGTAAATGTTGTGTTTATAGGGTTATATTCAAATAAATTTGGATTATTTTGATTTTTATTATTATTTTATTTGTATTGAGATACAACACTCCTATTTTTTTTTGAGGGGAGGTTGTTGATGTGAAACATGTTAAAATATAAAGAACAATAAATTAAATTATAATTTTTTTTACCTATATTATAATAATAAATTAATTTGTCTCACAATCTATTATCTAGTATGATTTTTTTAGAAACTTAATGTAAGATGAGAGATTTTAATATTTAAAGAAAACAATGAAAAAAAATCATGTCAAAATTGTGTATATAATATCTACAAAATCATTATGATTTATGAAAGTTTGTTATGTAGTGATGATATGATGGACATCAACATCAGCCACATCAGCATGAAGTGTATGAAATATACTGCTCATATGATAACAAGCCACTAAATTTTGGACCTGTTCCAAATTCAATAAATTTTAATTTTATATCTGAATGATTAAATTAGACCTCCATGATATTTTGATTGTATTCAAATTCTGTACGTTTAATTTAATTTAATTTTATCATTTATAATTATTTTTGTTGTAAACGTACTAAAAAAATAAAAAAGATTGAAACGAAAAAATAAATAAATATGGAACATAGAGTGCATTCGGATTTTAAACTACTAAAATTAGATGAAATAATTAAAAATAAATTAACTACCCATTGTATTCTTATTTTTAGTCTATAAACCCTAAGCAGAGTCGCTCTAAATATTATAAAACCATATTAAAATATTGAATTTAACTAGTATGTACCTGGTGCACTTGGATGATCATAACCGTTAGATTAAGTTATAATTTAATTTCAATCATTAAATAAAATAAAATAATAAAACAAAGAGTTGATAACTATTAGGTACATAGCTTATAGTGTATTTTCTGTGAGATACACAATACTAATATTAGTACTCCTAACTACAAAATTTCAAAATGGCTTGACCAATATGCCCTCAATTTCTGCATTACCCCAATTTTATTTCCACGGTAAATCAACCCAATTATCTCATATTTCCCCTTAATTTTAGGTGTGGGCGGTTCGAGCATGGAGTTTCAGAAGGTGCAGAAAATTCAACCCAACTTCTATCTCTCTCCTATATCCCTTAATTGAGGGATTTTCCCTAAAATCCCGCTAGTGCATAATAGAAGTAGGTTTCGAATTCATATGTGTAGAATTAAACCCATTTTCCTTTCATTCCCAAGTCCGGCGACGAAGAAGAAAATCAAACTGTTGTCAACCGGAGCTTCCCTTTCGCCGTGAATCTGTGGCCGCCGCGAACCACCGATCTGTCGCCCCAATCCTTCTTCTAATCTTGTCGCTCGGAACGTGAGACCCCGAATTCTGCACCTTCTCCGTCAATCGCGAAGAATCGGAGTCTTGCGGAAACCCTCATCTTGCGTTGGCTGTTTCCCTTCGAAATTGAGGTGCGTAGTGTTTTTTTGGGGTTATGCATTTCGTGCATGTTACTATTGTACTCCTTTGAAATTTTCGTTGGCATTTTCTACAACTAATTTAGTTTAAACAATTCTTCGCTGGGGAACCCTAACTTTTTTTTTTTGAGAATTGGGGGATTAAAAAGTCAATTAAGTTAGTGTAAAATTGAATCTCAATACTTAATTTGCACGATGTGGATTATGATTTGCGAGTCAAATTTGAATGTCAATTACTTTATACTCATGTTATGCATGTTGTACAATGAGGCGGGTATCTGGGCTTTGAGTTATGGAGTATGTGAGTAGTATGGGTTACGGGTTTATGATTGGTGTTATGTGAGATGCCGTTGGAGTATTATGAAATGCATTAAGAGCTGCATTTGGTGCAATTACAAGTTTAATTGATTGTGTTGATTGTCAATGTGATGAGTCAGAGGTGCATTTGGTGCTAATTAAATTGTTAGAGATGCATTTAGTGCAAATTTAGAATGTTATAAAATAGCTGCATTTGGTGAATTTGTTGATGTAACCAATGCAGTTGATGCAAGTTTTGAAATCGTTGCATTTGGTGCGTTCTATAATAATGCAGTTGGTGCATTTTAATGCACTTGGTGTAGTTTGAGCTAAATTTGGTGCATTTGTTAAAGAAGTTTGTGATCTTGGTGAATGTTTTAAAGCAAATCTTAAAGCAAAATTTGAACTTGTTGATTGTAGACGCATGTGTAGTAATTTGATCAGCTTTTGGTATCGATTAAATGGGTAGTTTAATGGCCTTTTTAGTGAAGTAATATGCATGTGGAGCATGTGTACAAGTATAGTGTCTAAGAAGGTGCATTAGATGCAATTTTTTTAATCGATTGTCAAATTTAATCGATTGTCAAATTCTATGTAATGAACTTGGTGTCTAAGAAGGTGCATTAGATGCAATTTTTTTAATCAAGTGTCAAATTTAATCGATTGTCAAATTCTATGTAATGAACTTGGTGTCTAAGAAGGTGCGTGCACTTTTTTTAAAAGTATATCCGTGTAATGCATTAGGTGCATTATTTAAATCGTTTAACTACATTTGGTGCATATGTTCAGTTGAAAGAAGAAGTGGCGGAAACAAGTTAGGTTTGATGAAAGAGTTAATCCATCTTAGTGGATATCTTTGAGAAGGTGGTAGAGAATGCTTGGGGAGTAGAATTGAGAAACATCTTGAGAACGGGAAGGATGAGATGGAGTTAATGGTTTTGCAGGTAGATGGAGTTAATGGAAGTTCTGGAGCCCCATCCAAATTTTAAAGAAAATTTGTTTATTTTTTCAATACAAGAGCCTCAAGTTTTGGAAGGAATGAATGGTACAGCCTCTCAAATTTTCTGGGATGCTCAGATCAACCAATGATGACCTGCTTGAGGATTACAATTCTGCTTCCTCATCCTCACAGTAATTTGGAATATAGTGCATGTTATATTGGGAGCCAATGCTTGCTTTGTTATTTATTTTTATGAGTGAGCCATAAAAACATGCAAATTCTCCTCTAAACATGCAAATTCTCCTCTTTATGAGCTATAAGTTGTGTAATAAATTCATTGACAAAAATTGTAATTTAGTATATTTAGCACTATTGTAATTTCTTCTTTATGACCCATTTTTATACATTAAGTAATTTTTATATTCAAATTATTTAAGAGTTAAATTATTGACAAGGAAGATTATATAAACCCTTGTTGTAAGGCTTCATGCTTTTATTTTATCAATTAAATTTAATTTCTTATTATGTGTGAAATAACATATAATAAAATATAACACCAACATATAATAAATTAATTAATAATAAATCTTAATCAATCCTTCTTTGAAATTATGTAAAAATATTGGGGCACAAGAATTTATCTATCGTTGAATAAAGAAAGTTTGAATTCTCTACCTAATTTTCGTTAAAATTGGAATAAAATTTGAGTAGTTGGGATTAGGGATATATTTGGAATTTGATTCTAAATTTTTGTATGTAGGAGTAATGGTTTTACATTAATGTACCTTATAATAATAATGGGTACAAGATATTTATCTATTAGTAATTATTTCTAAAAGGAATAACCACCCACTAAAAAAATGTCAAATTTGAAATTAAAGTAACATTTGTATTGTAGAATAAAATGGTGTTGGTGTTTCATTATTCTTGGATATGAAAGAGTTTTGCAGGATAAAGAAATAAGGAAAGCATAGAAATTTAAGTTGTATTAGTGACGTGTATAGATCTCACATGTTAAGAACCTTTTGGAGTAAGACACTTGCTGGCAGACGGAGGGGTTATAAAATAACATTTTCCTTTACATTTATATTTTCAAGTCTTAAACTTGTTTTCAAGTCTTAAACTAAAACAAGTTTAAGACTTGAAAATATAAATGTAAAGTATAAGTATGAAAATGCAATGTACAATCGGGTCCATTTATTGATTTATATAAGGAACAACCATGATTGTTAAAAATATTCATCATAAAGAAAATGATGAAAGCAAGTGTATTTTATCTATTTGTAAAGTAATGAAGGGATGCTCTTTCATCCTTGCATCATGAGGAATACAGCAGCTGCTTCTTTTCTAGCAGCGTATCCGTATTTTGATGTACTGTACTTCTTGTACACTCCGACGAGCTTCCCCGATCCATCGTCCCGATGCAGACCGGCCATC
Source organism: Pogostemon cablin (assembly GCA_023678885.1). Classification (NCBI taxonomy): domain Eukaryota; kingdom Viridiplantae; phylum Streptophyta; class Magnoliopsida; order Lamiales; family Lamiaceae; genus Pogostemon; species Pogostemon cablin. The sequence goes on from CM042987.1 coordinate 4,505,887, forward strand.
AAACGAGCACATTCCGTGAGTTGATCTTCGCTGTAACTCGTGTGCCTCTCGCACGTCTTGCTCCACTGCTTGCTCCCTTGCAAGCTGCATTGTGCTGTAAAGATCGCGGCTGCAGCCAGCAACGAAGGCTTGAACTGAAGCATCTCGTATTCAATGAAACTCAGCTCGATTATGTAAAACGACAGCATCTCCAACTAAGGCCAACAACAAAAGAAGCCACAATCAGCACACATTGCTTAAAAATATGCATCTTTATCAAAACCAACCGTTTTGTCGCTTTGAGCGGCTTTGAGGAAACGTCTCATGAACACGTATGGCGTTGGCAACGACATATTGAACTGTAATGTATTCAACATAAGTTTCTCCTGCAGGGGAAACCAACAATAGAAGTCAAGAATAAGTTTGTTTATGACTAAAACAGATTATTATCCATCTCTGTATACCATATCACGAACTTCCTCTCGGCAGTAAGCATTGTCGGAGATCGTTATGAAGTCGTCCACAACTGGAACAGAAACTTCCTCGTACTTGCAGGCGAGTAGCATTGCAGTCACTCCAACAAGCTGCAACTTTTTCCTCTCAATAGGTTGGACTGCTAAAAATCGATCTATCAGATTGACGGTTAAGTATAGCGTCTCGTCTATCAGTTCGAACTTGTAGTGAACCTATACATTACACGAAAAGAGTAAGCCAAGCTTGTTTTTGCAGTTCATCAATGCCACATTTCAGTTTTTGTAATTACCTCTATCAGCCAGTCAATCAGAATAGCCCTCATCTTGTCATTAATATCAGACTGCTGATCCATATAGTCTGGTGGGACACAGCTTGAACTCTGCAAGTTAACACGTTTTCTCGATTAAAACGAAAGAAAAATGTCGAAGATCATATCAAATTCAAGCCAATCAATGGAAGTTTCACCTCTGTCTCCTTATAGTATGCATATAAATCATCAATATACTCAGTCACAGATAGTGGATTGTTCTTGTCGCCGCTATCTATGTCCACCATCGCCTCATCCGAATCACGGCCTCCCATTTCTATCTCGGCATCCTACACACATTGACAGCATTATAATCACACCTTCAAGAACAACCAAAAAAAAAAAACAAAAACAAAACTGAATTTTTACCATTCGATCAATTTCTTCAAGCATTGATTCCATATGTTGCTCATACATCAGAATGTCATGATCATCCTCAACATTAGTGATGCTATGGCCAGACGATCTATATGTAGTCGGACGCTTAGTCGATTTCTTGACTTCCTACATCAACAATAGGCCATAACTTAAAAATTTTAAACTTGACACTAATACACAAGAATGTGATGACTTAAGATTCATCATTCAAACTATACCTCGAATGGTTTTCGACGCTCTTTACTGGCCAATTGTGCAGCAAACTTTCTGAAAAGGCGATAACAACACCGAATAAAAACGAATGTACTTATAGATTCTACAGAATGTACTCAACAAGATCACACCAATACAACTACTACATGTGACTATAGATCATCCCTGTTATATTGATTAACAAGATCACTATGATAAGTACAGGAAATCAAGAATGTTGATTAACAAACCTAGTGATAGGACGATGAACCGGTAACAGGGCATTCTTTGTTCTCCTAAATGACATTAAAAGATGTAAGATAATAAGCAATGAGTCCATATCTCTATGTTATTGCAACAAAAAAAATCCATATAGATTGAGGGTTTATAGAATCCATACTCTTTTAGAACACCTCTTTTGTGAACAGCAGATGAGTGGGGTGGACCTTCCATTATGTTCTTATCAATTTTACCCAATGGCTTCCTTTTTTGCCCACCATGAGAAGCTTTCAATCCCTCTAAACATAAAAAAAAATCTTTGGTCAGATTATTAGCTTGTAATTTAAGCAAGATTTCAAATACTCCCATATGTTTATAATTTTCAAAAAAAGACTAAATGGCACTAAAATCAAGATTTCATATGAGAACGCATTCTAATCAAGAACTTCAAAGAAAAATTGAGATTATACAGAAGAACTAACTAGATGTTCAATAACTTCACAACAAATAATTATGATTTTTTTGAAAAAAAGACTGAATGAGTCAAAGTTCAGAAAAAGATAAATTCAAATTTCAAACAAACTTGCAACTGAATTAATTTTAAAAATGTTTATCTTACGGATATAGCACTGGAAATTTCAAAATACCTTGAATGTTCGAAGTGATTCTCGTTTGATTCTCGTTCGATCCACCCATCTTCTTAAAATTTATTCTGGGATCGAAATTTCTTTGCAAGAAAATGTGATTCAAATAATGAAAACCCCAGAAACCAAATCAAATTAAAGAAAGAAAGAAAGAAAAAGAAGTCAACAGTGAAATCAAGAAAGTCTTTACAATGAAAGCCACCCCATTAATGGAGAAACTGAAGAAAGTCTCTCTCTCTCTTCTCTGCGCAAGTGAGAGAGAGAGAATCTTTGGTTTCTTGAAAGTTGTTTGGATTGAATTACAGAACGTAAACAGCGGATTTATTGTCCGTTCCCACACTCTCTCTCCATATATTTGAAAACAACGGCTACTATACAATATTCGTACGATGAAAGGTCGCGATCTTCCCAATTACTGTTCCACTTCCACTTAACGGTTATTTAATAATAATAATAATAATAATAAATAACTTAACCCCACCCCTCTAGAACCCACCCCCCCCCCCCCAAGAATCAAGATGGTCGAGTTCTTTTTCAAAACTTTGTAATTATTGTTATTATTTTTATTATTATTATTTTTATTTCAAGCAACTTTCTCATTGAAATCTCATTTATTTTCTTGCATAATAATAATGATAATCTCATTTGTAATTATTCCCCCATTATACGTATTGTAAAATAGGTATACTCCATATAAAACGGTTGACACGGGTTGATTCATTATTAAAATATATTTATTATATACCAATAAATCATACACCCTTCATCCCATCGTAAGGTCTCAATCTTCCTATATTGAGCGTCTCATTCAAATTCCTCATTTTTTCCTTTTAGTAAATAAACCCCACATATGGCCCACCACTCACTTTTAATACAACTACCCACTACACATAATGTTAGGTATATTTGAGTTTCTGTATAATATGTTGACTAAAAAATATGACAGAAAATAATAAGAACGGAATTTGAGTCGAGTCAAGAGTTACACTCTTTCTCCTTAAGACGAAATTGCACCGCTCTGGTGCTTACGGTTCGACGGCAATCATCTCCAGATACAACGACTCACATCTTGTGATAGTTGCACTAGAAATCACAAGATACAACGAATCAACCGATATTATGAACTCACCTTAGGAGTATGACGATTTTGGAATACTCTACGAATTCTTTAGGCAACTTGAATTTCATTGGACATCTACGACACATCTGTCTTTGATCATATGTGTGCTCAAGTGTATGAAAGTGTGCGGGTCGTTCGAGTGCTGAATTATGGAAATGAAGGGTCTATTTATAGATTTTAAGGCGACTTTTCGTGAAATGATGCGATCGTTGGATTTAATTTTGAATTCAAATTCATATGTCTTTTAATGAAAAGACGCAACTAATTCAACAATCACATCCTTTGATCACACATCTTCGTAGACACACTTTAATCTAATAGACACCATTTTAAGGTTATTTTTCCATTCACCTTAATTTTCCAACACATAAAATACTTTAATGATCATTTATCGTCCCTTAAAAAAAATAAACTTTCACAATTAATAAACATACTCCATTCGTCCCATTCAAAGAGGGTCTTTTTTCCATTTTGGTCGTCTCATCCAAAGGGTCTCCTTTTCTTTTTTACATACATGGAACCCACACACCCCCTCTAATACAATTAAAATATGAGGCTCACACTCCCACTAATACAATTACCCACTACACATTAAATAATAATACTCCTTAATCTACGTGCAAAAAAGCAAACACTCCTCCTATGCGGGACGAAGGGAATATTACTTAACAAACCTACTTTAACATGTCAAACTTTATCCGTGGGATTGTGAGACTTTGTCTGTGTGGTGTTGTATTAAAATATTACTCCCTCCCCTCCGTCCCACAATAACTATTCTCCATACCACATAACAAATTGGGTGGGCCGGGCATGTAGTGACCAGACATGCCATATCGATCCATTATTTAATTTAATAATATTATTATTATTATTATTATTGTTAAAAAAATAATTTACCCCACCTCCAAAGATGGTCATGTTATTTTCCAAAACTTAGTATTTTTTTTTTTATTTAAAGCAACTTCCTCATCAAAATCTCATTAATTTTCTTGCATATTATGTCGTCTTGTATTAAAATTTAAAATAGTTAAGTTTTCAATGATTAATAACTACTCACTATACCACATCAGTTAATGCAATTGACAAATTTTCAAGTGTGACAATACGCTCAATACAACTAATTTGTGTGATAATATGCTCAATACATCTAATTTGTTATAACAAAATCACATTAGTTAACGCAGTTAACAAATTTTTAAGTGTGAGAGTACGCTCAGTACAACTAATTTTGTTAATACATTTTGTAAGTACATTTTTTTAATCTACATAGAAAAAATACATCAATACTTTTGAATGAAGCAAGTACTTGAAGAGTTTTTACTCTTTGATTTAAGGAGATCATCCTTTCATAATTCCTTTGTCAACATGAATTTAATTTTGGATTTATAAATAAATGAGATTTAAAAGAGTTAGTAAACCCTATCATATGATTCCCTTTAATTTAAACACCCTAACAATACATAAGAGTGCGTTTACATCGAGGGTTAAGAAAGGTTATCCCTCACTCAACCCTAGTTAAAAGTTGAGTACTTTGAAGGTTGGGTCCGAGGGTTATCCCTCGGTAGGCATGGCAATGGGGCGGATCGGGCCGGGTACCTAGGTGGCCCGCCCCGCCCCGTGCCCCTTTTTCCCCGCCCCGTGCCCCGGTACGGGTCGGCTATTGAGGACCCGTGCCCGTCCCTATGCGGAGCGGGTCCGCCCCGTCCCGCCCCGTTTTTTTTTTTTTTTTTTTTTTTTTTTTAAATTATATAATAAATTCAAATAGAAAATTTTAAATTAAAATAAAATGAAGTAAATTTAAATTTTAAATTAAATAATTAAACTTTATTTTCATTTTTAAAATTATTTTATTACATTATATATTCAATGATATATATAATATTGTAATAAAATATTTTGTAATAGTTATATATAATTCCTATATATGATTTTTTTATTTAAGTTAAATAAAAATGTATGTATAATATTTAATATAAATTAATAAATTATATTATATAATAAATATTTTAAATAAAAAATTTTATATTTTAGGGGCGGGGCGGGCCGGGGCGAGGCTAGGACACAGATCCGACCTGGCCCGTACACGGGGCGGGGCGGACCCGCCCCATTCTCTGTGCGGGGCGGGGCGGACCCGGCCCAATCGGGGCGGGCCGAACCGGGGCGGGCCCAAATTGCCATCCCTATCCCTCGGGCTTTTTGCAGCCCCGTGTAAGTTGTGGTCGACTGAGGGCTAACCCAACCCTCAGAACATCAAGGGTTGATTCTCAACCCTCACATTTAAGTAGGGAAATTATAATTTTGCCCCTCTATTGAGAAGCCCTACTGCCCCCACTGCATAAGTATTCTTTTCCCCAACTCCACTCCCTGCCCCCTTAGCACCACTGGTTCATCGACCATGAAGGGCGCCGCCATTATCAACTGTACACTGCCGCTTTCCACCGCCTCCAAATAGCACGCGACCGTCGGTGAGCAGCACAGCGGTGGAGTGGTATAGCCGCCGCCTTTTCGACACCGTCATGATTGAGAATCTTGTCCCGGTGGTGTTGGAGAACGACCTGTAAATCAACGGCGTCGTCACCAGATTCCTCGCACAACAATCACGTTTCCATCAAATTAAAGCCGATTCCCTACATCTGAAGATTTTATTAAACCCTTAGGCCATCTCCAGTAGTTTGCACCATTTTGCAGCACATTCAGCACAAAAATGGTGTGAAAATAGTAATTCATCTCCAGCAGTTTGCACTACTTTTTTCACTAAATAATAAAAAATTCATTTAATCTATTTTCAACATAATTAAAAATGATTATACATTTAATTTTGATATATTTATCTTTAATTTAAACAAAATAAATCTATTTTAAATATTTAAAAGATATTCATTAATTAATAAAGTATTTAAAAATTAAATTACAATATTAAATAACTTAAATAAAATTGCCCAAATAAAAATTCCATAAATTTATTAAAATAGAATAAATATAATACATACATAAATACATTTAAAACACATAAACCAATTCATCTTTTATCATTAAAAATAATTAAAAAGGAACACATAAACTAATTAATTAAATCATTAAAACACAATAAATAATTAATTAAAAAGGAACACATTAAAACACATTAAAAAGGAACACATTAAATAATTAAAACACATAAAATAATTAATTAAAAAGTAAAAAATAAATAAAATAAGGGGCATGCGGACGGCATAACCACCGCATTTTGGTGAGATTTTATGGTTCGCCGCAAAATGCCGTCCACGATGCCGCTATTGCTGGAGATCGATTTCCACCGCCTAACATCCTTTCACGCCAAAATGCCGCGTTGCTGAAGATGGCCTTAGTACTAATTCATGACACCTTCGAGCTCGCGACTGATCCGCCGGCGCCCCTGCTCGCCTCTTGCTTCCGCCAGCAGCTATGCTCGCGTCTTGCTCACGCCGGAAGCCGTGCTCATCTCTTGCTCCCGTCGACATCTGAACAGACCCTTCTCCCCACTCTCAACCCACTGCCCTCTCTCTCCTCCCTTCTCCCAACCTCTTCCCATCTGTAAAAAGATTATTTGGTAGGTTTTCCATTCAATTTTGGAAAGGGGGTTTTCCGTGATTCGCCGCCGGGGATCGCCAGAACCGCTGGCGATGCGGTTGCTATGGTAATCGAATAAAACTGGCTTTTTATTAGCGAAGATTGTTGAAGAGTGAAACATCTTCCTCAAATTGAGGCTTTTTCATTACCTTTTACAACAGCTATATTTTCTCTTTGTCTATAAATAGATTGTAGTTCACACTTTGTAAAATAACACAATACAACACAAGATCAATGAAATCTTCATTTCCATATCTCAATCTCAATTTTAACATGGTATCAGAGCAGGTTTAATCCTGTCTCTTAGCCCTTCAAATCTGTTCAAACAGATCATATACACCTATAAGGTGTCTTGATTCAAAGAGAGGTTTAACCTCTCCTCTGTCATCAATCTATCAATCACACCTTAAAGGTGTTCTACTTCTAATAAGAGGTTTAATCCTCTTCTTCTGAGAACCTTTCAGAAAATTGTTTCTGAAAGAGATTCAAGCATTCTACAAAACACCATTAAAGGTGTCTTAATTCAAAAGAGGTTCAACCTCTTCTTCATTCAATCAAAACACCATTAAAGGTGTCTCAATTCAAAAGAGGTTCAACCTCTTCTTCATTCAATCAAGTTTACTTACATGCTCCAATTACACCCTGGTGTACTGTTCTAAAGAAGGATTGAATCATATTCTGAATAGGAGAGAGCTGTAAGCCTCTCTTCATCCACAAACGGGTCTCCACCTTCCAGCAAAGCCCACAAGTTTTAGCAATCAAATCTTCAGAAACAAACAAAAAACCACCTGCCGGAAAAGCTGTTCCTCACTGGTCCGCCGTGCTAGAGCTCCGGTCAGAACGGAGCTTTGACAGTCGCCGGCGCCATCCGCGACTCCCATCAGCCGCCTGCTCACCTCCGGAGTAAAGCTCTGCTGAATCGCGTTCGCCGTTGACCACGCAGCCGCTGGGGAAGAGAACCATTGCCGCTGCTGCTCGACGATTGAACGCCACCGCCCGCTGCTCTTCCTGACGTCGATGGTGGAGTTGCGGCCGGATCTCCAGAAACGCGCCGCCGCTGCTGCCCCACCGATCGACGCCACTGATCGGCTTCCTGCCCAATCTGCTCAGCCGCCCGTGGGAGAAGGCCACCGCTGCTGCTCGTTCTGAACACCATCAGTGACGAGGAACACGCCGCTGGTGCTCGCTGCTCGTCCGCCCATCGCTGCGAGGAACGCGCCGCGCCACCGGCTGCCAACCGCTGCTGCCCCACCGATCGACGCCACTGATCGGCTTCCTGCCCAATCTGCTCAGCCGCCCGTGGGAGAAGGCCAACGCTGCTGCTCGTTCTGAACACCATCAGTGACGAGGAACACGCCGCTGGTGCTCGCTGCTCGTCCGCCCATCGCTGCGAGGAACGCGCCGCGCCACCGGCTGCCAACCGCTGCTGCTCGCATCACCGCCGTCCGTCGCCACCAGCCTGCTGGTTCGTTCAGTTTAGGCGGCTCGTTGGGCATGCATTCGGGAGAATCGTGATGGCTGCGGTGGAGAGAAATTTAGGGCATCCTAAAGTGATGATGGGTCAACGTTTAAAAAGAGAAGAAAATGGAAATGGGCCTCAATTCTCTGCAGCCCACTTAAGCCCAGATCAATTTTCTATTTTGGTGGCAAAGGTGGCCCAAGTACTCCAAGCCCAAAATTCCTCTCAATCCACCACAAAAGTGGATGCAGGTCCATTTACTTGTTTACCTAAAAATATTTCATTGGGCCCAAAAAAATTTAAAACCAAATTTTGAAAATAGGCCCACTCATTTTTCCAATTTTCAAAACCCAAAATTTTTTAACACAAAATCATTTAATTACTCTAGCATGTTTTCATCAAATAATAATATTGATTTTTCTAAACATTGGGTGGTTGACTCCGGAGCAACCGATCATATGACCGGAAATCGTTCCATGTTTCTAGAAAACTCCCTAATTTTAGATAACTCTCAAAATGTTAAAGTAGCTAATAACACTGCCGTTCCAATTCGTGGAAAAGGATCAAGTTATCTTTTTTCTAAAAAGATCGACAATATCCTTTATGTACCATCTTTTACTTTGAATTTGCTATCCGTTAGTAAGATCACCACGGAATTAAATTGTCAAGTTATATTTACTGACATTGATGTTGTATTTCAGGAAAGATTGACGGGACGAACGATTGGTAAAGGAATTCGTATCAATAATTTATACCTAATTAATTTCCCTAGTATTGCTTTAAATGTTTTTGATATGTCCCTTTGGCATAAACGTCTTGGACATCCGTCCAATTCAGTTTTCAACAAAATATTTCCTAATTCGTCATATCATGATAAGTGTGATATTTGTTCCTTATCTAAACACACACGTCTCCCTTACACAAATTCCTCTTCGAATTCAAAATCTATTTTTGATTTGATCCACTCGGATGTTTGGGGTCCCTCTCCAACTACATCTTATAATGGTTTTAGATATTATGTTAGTTTTATAGATGATTTTTCGAAGCTTACTTGGATATTTTTCCTTAAAAACAAAAGCGAAGTTTTCGCAAAATTTCAAGATTTTTCTGCCTACGTCAAAAATCAGTTTAACAAGTCCATCAAAATTCTTCGAACGGATAATGGAACTGAATTTATAAACTTAAATTTTCAAAATTTTACAAAAAATAATGGAATTATTCATCAAACCTCGTGTCCCTACACACCTGCTCAAAATGGGATTGCAGAGCGGAAAAACCGTCATCTCCTCGAAGTTACTCGTTCTCTTCTTTTCCAAAATAATGTTCCAAAACATTTTTGGTCAGATGCTCTTCTAACTGCCAATTACCTCATTAATCGTCGACCTTCCCCTAATCTCAATAACCTTAGTCCCCACAAAATTCTTTTTAACAGGGATGTAGGTCTTGATCATTTACGCACTTTTGGATGTACGTGTTTTGTTCACGTTAACCGAACTGATAAACTTAGTCCTTCTTCGGTTAAAGCTATTTTTCTTGGCTACTCGGTATCTCAAAAAGGTTACAAGTGTTATGAACCTATTACTAAAAAGCAATATATTTCAAGAGATGTTACCTTCAATGAAAATGATCCTTATTACTCTATTGACAACTCCTCCATTGATACTAACGACTTTGTTTTTCCTATTTTAGCTCCTACTCCTTCTCAGGATCATCATAATGATTTGATCAATACGATTCCTCTCGAGGATGATGAAAATATAGTCGAAGAAAATGCTCCGATAGGGGGAGATCAAAATATTCCGACATGGGGAGATCACGTTCCAGTCGAAGAAAATGCTCCGATAGGGGGAGATCAAAACCAGAACCCAACTCGCGCTAACTCACCTCGGAGATCTCTTCGACAAACTCGACAGCCTACTAAACTGAAAGATTACCTCACATATTCGGTATCGTATCCTATCCAAAACTTTCTTTCTTATTCCCACATTTCCAAATCGCATCATGCCTTTTTAAACTGCATAAATCAAATTGAACCTAAAAACTTCAAAGAAGCTAATCTTCATCCTACTTGGCGTAAAGCGATGGAAGAAGAATTAAATGCTCTTGAGAAAAACAATACTTGGTCTCTTGTTCATCTCCCTAAAGAAAAAAAGGCAGTCGGGTGCAAATGGGTCTATAAAGTTAAATATGATAGTTTGGGAAAAATCGAAAGATATAAGGCCCGACTTGTTGCTAAAGGCTTCACTCAAACTTATGGAATTGATTATGAAGAAACTTTCGCACCCGTCGCTAAAATGAGCACGGTAAGAATTCTTCTTTCTATAGGCACTAATAAAAATTGGTCTTTTCATCAAATGGATGTTAAAAATGCCTTTTTACAAGGAGATTTAGAAGAAGAAGTGTACATGACTCTTCCTCAAGGTCTTAAAAATCCAGATTCTACCCTTGTTTGCAAACTTCACAAATCCATTTATGGTCTAAAACAATCTCCCAGAGCTTGGTACTCTAAACTTAGTCATGCATTACTCTCTCAGAACTTTCGAAAAAGTTCAGCTGATTCTTCGCTATTTACTCGCATCTCCTCAAATTCTTCAATTATTGTTTTAGTTTATGTCGATGATATTATTATTACCGGTGACAAGGAAACAGAAATTCAAGATATTAAGAACTTTCTCAAACAAACTTTTGATATCAAAGATCTTGGTATTCTTAAATATTTTCTTGGAATTGAAATAGCTCACTCCACAAAAGGATTATTCCTTTCTCAAAGAAAATATACCCTTGATCTTCTTCAAGAAACAGGAAAACTTGGTGTTAAGCCCGCTAGCACTCCTATGGAAACCAGTGCTAAACTTAACTCAGAAGATGGATCTCCTCTTCAAGATGTGGGCATGTACCAAAGACTCGTAAGAAAACTTATTTACTTAACAGTTACTCGTCCTGACATTGCTTTTCCTGTGAGTGTTGTTAGTCAATTTATGCAGGCACCTCGGACCACTTACCTAGCTGCTATTGATCGGATCCTCCAATATCTAAAATCAACTCCGGGACAAGGAATTTGGATAAAAAATAACAACGATGTAAGTATTCAAGGTTATACAGACGCTGATTGGGCAGGAAGTTTTGACCGACGATCTACTACGGGATTTTGCACTATGGTTGGAGGGAATCTAGTAACATGGAAAAGTAAAAAGCAAAACGTAGTGGCTCGATCAAGTGCCGAAGCAGAATACCGGGCAATGGCATCAACTGTTAGTGAACTTACTTGGATAAAGCAACTACTTGAGGATATGAACATTCAAACCAAAGGAGTAATTCAAATGCATTGTGATAACAACGCTGCTCGCCACATAGCCTCAAACCCGGTGTTCCACGAACGAACAAAACATATTGAGGTGGATTGTCATTTCGTTCGAGACAAAGTTCAAAGTGGGATGATTCAAACACCTTATATTGGGAGCAAGGATCAACTTGCAGACATATTCACTAAAGCCTTGGACAAATCAAGACATAATTTCATTCTTGACAAGTTAGGAGTGATCAACCCGTTCACCCCTACACTTGAGGGGGAGTGTTGAAGAGTGAAACATCTTCCTCAAATTGAGGCTTTTTCATTACCTTTTACAACAGCTATATTTTCTCTTTGTCTATAAATAGATTGTAGTTCACACTTTGTAAAATAACACAATACAACACAAGATCAATGAAATCTTCATTTCCATATCTCAATCTCAATTTTAGCAAAGATGAACAAGTTTCCATCTGGTTATCTCAAGTTCCCACCCAGTTTTGAGGTTCCTCTTCCTTCATTCTCTATCTCCCTTCATTCTCTGTCACCCCTCTTCCTTCATTTGAGCGGGGCCTTACCCAATCGATGACAAGACGATCTCGATCCCTCCATCTCGATTCGGGAGAAGTCACCGGCTGAACAACCAGCGGGCCTTCAACTCTGTTTTCTCCATTCGCATAGTATTTTTGATGAAGGAAGACAAGGATATGTATCTCATATGTATTTTTAATATATTTAAATAAGGGTTTTATAGTAAAATCTTAAAAATAAAACCTGCAAAGTAATCACTATAATTCAACATGGGAAAATAGATTTTTTTATCCGTTAACTTTGCCCAATTTTGAATTTAGTCCATAAGTTTTTTACTTTTTAAAAATCGTCCATTATATTTGCAGAATTTTGAAAATTGTCCATTATATTTGAAAATTTTGAAAATCGTCCATCATGTTTACCAAGTCCAACAAAATCGTCCGTTTCAACAGGTCATTAGCAAGTTATTCTAAAAAAAAAAATATGTAAAATATATATATATATATATACTATTTTAAAAAAAATAGCCTCCACTAAGAATTTATATTATACTCTTTCCGTCCGCCCAAAAGAGGGCATTTTGCTTTGTGCACGTTGATTAAGAAGTATTGTTATTTAATGTGTAGTGGGTAGTTGTATTAGTGGGAGTGTGGATCCCATATTTTAATTGTATTAGTGGGTTTGTGTGGATCTCATGTGTGTAAAAAATGAAGTGATCCTCTTTGGAACGGACGACCAAAATGAAAAAAAGACCCTCTTTCGAGTGGACGGAGGAAGTATTAATATTTAGTCAAATTTGCTCCACTTTAGTAATGAGATTAATATTGTTTATTTGGTATACGAAAGTGAAAAATGAAAAGTGAGATAAAATTGGTTAAATAAAAATATGATATAGATTAATTGGGGTGAAAATATTCAAATGACCTGTCATAACAGGTCAAAAGACCAAAATGTTGAATTTTATGAAGTTAATGGACTAATTTCAAAATTGTTATAAAATTAACGGACTAATTTCAAAATTAAAAAAATTAATGGACTAATTTCAAAATGAATGAAAGTTAGCGGACGAAAAAATCTATTTTCCCATTCAATATTAACTAGAATGGTTAATACTCACTCAACCCTCAATTAACCTTTAGTAAGGGTTTATAAACCTTAGTCCTAACACAAGAAGTAAACGGACTCTAAGATGTATAAAATTAAAAGGAGAGACCAAAAGGTTTACACCGTAAACCCGATTTACACAAGTGTTTGTGGATTTATAAAAGGGTAGACCCAATGTTATTTGCATTGTTATTGGAAACTCAAAAACATAGTTTCATATTAGAAGATGGTGTTTTCTTCATCTAAGAATATTTTTGGAAAAAACTCCATCCAAGATTCATCAAGTAAATTCAAATTTAGATTTCTTCCCTTATTTTTAAATCCTTATACATCACTTATACTCATATACTCCCTCTGTCCCATTCAAAAAGAGTATTTCTTCCATTTTGGGCTTACCACCCAAAATGTCTCCTTTCCTTTTTTTACACACATGAGACCCACACACCCCCCTCTAATACAATTAAAATTTGGGGTCCGCACCCACTAATATAGTTACTCACTACACATTAAATAATAATACTCCTTAATCTACGTGCCAAAAAGCAAAATGTCATCTTTTAGAAATACGGAGGGAGTATTTAGTGACATATACATAAAAATGGCAAAAAATTCGTAAAATTCGGTACTTATTGGTAACAACTCTAAATATAAAGCAAAATAGAAATGTTAACCTAAGAAAAATAAATTGAGCTATGAATCATGATGTAGAAACTTAAGAAATGTTTTGAGTTGGTGAATTTTAATTTTATGTCAATCAATATGTTTTGTAAGAGGTTATTAATTGATAGAAGAAAAGAAATAAATTTGTAAGTCTACCTATAGGTTTTTAAAATATATGGGTGAATTTAATTTAAAAACTTAAAAGTATGCATGGTTTATTGAACTAGAAACAAAAATAAATATTAAACCCGTTACGCCCAATAAATTTCATGATAACAAAGTAGCAATGTTCTACTAATTAGATTCAAAGATAAGAATTACAAAAGTGAGAAAATTGAAAATATTAGCTTGCTTGAAGTAGCTCGAAATGCTAACTAAAGGAAAATAAGTTTTCATGATAAGGAAATAGCAATGTTCCAGTTCTCGAAGCTTCTGGAATCTTCTTAACATTTTTGATTCTCTTCGTCGTCGGATTACAGAGTAGCCATTCATCAGGATTTCCATCTTCAAGTATAACTTCATAATCACTCGTACAGCTTATAGGGATCAAATGGTATGACTTCCGAAATTCGATCCTTTCATCTTCAATCCACCAATCATTCTTCTTCAGGATTATCGTCATCATGTTTCCCGCCACGAACACAATCGAAGACAAAAATTCTCCGATTGAAGTCACGTAATCGTATTCACTATCCAGGATAGCAAATTTGGTGAGTTCTTCGATTCTCTCGTCAAATTTGATAATTTCAATGGAATACCTAATTAGATCTCCATCTTCTTCCCCTCGTCCATTAATCACGAACCAAAAAATAGATCCGTCAACAGAAATTCCGCCATTGCTGGATAATAATACTTGCGAGTAAAGTTCATCCAGATCCATATCAAATCCTTTCAGATCACTCCACGTGTTAGATCTGCAGTGGTACACTGCATAATTACGAAAATCAGCCACCACTACTCTGTAATCCTTCGTTCGTGGATCATACCAGATTCCATGGAGTTTTCTGAACGGGCGAATATCCATCGGGTAGGGGCAGTGGAACAGCTTGTACGATCGGTTCGACGGATTCCACATAAAATACATGGAATCATGCTCTTGAGGATTCACAAACAGGTACAATCCATCGCAATGGCATACAATTTTGACGCCCATTCTGTTGTACTTTAAAGCGGGTGGGTATTCGAGAGTTGATACGGGTTGAAACCGATCCGACCCGAGTTCGATTACGTGGAGCTCATCTCCATCCCATGCGAACCTATCTGGCTTTCGATTCTTCCTTGATTGGAGGAGATGAGCTTCTATGAATGCGGGGTCGGATATGGCGGCAGCCCATTCCTTAGAAACGGACTTCACGGGTAATCGGGTCAGAATGTGGGTTGCGATTATGTGGAATGGAAGAGAAGCCATGGCTGTAAACATAACGAGAAGAAGATCACAAACTAATTAATTATTAAATATCGATAATAATTAATTGCATTAGTAGGAAAATCTTACGAATAGATTATCATCGAGAAACTCTGGGACATGTTTTTTGTGAGACGGGTTGACTCATTACTAAAGTATGTTTATTATATAGATAAAGTATGCTTATTTATAGTTAAAGTATGTTAATAATAAATCATATTATAACACCTAAAATCATACTTTAATTCATCATTTATCATATTTTAAAAAGCATACTTTAATAACCATTAACCATACTTTATCTATATAATAGACATACTTTAACACGTCTCACATATATAATGTTTCACAAGAGAATTTGTCATCATCTTATACTAAATACTCGCAACAATATAAAATATTGGGATAATATATTTATTTAAATAAATGAACGTAAATAGTTGCTTTAACACAATTTCTTTTCAGAAGAACGTAAATGGTTAAAAATACACTCTATTATAAGACGGGTCGACCCATCATCAAAAGTATGATAATTATATACATAAAATATGTTTATTTGTAGTTAAATTATGCTAATTTAAATCATACTGTACTTTAATACATACTCCCCTCCGTCCCCTTTAAAGAAGATTTTTTTTTCATTTTGATCGTTCCACCCTAAGAGTCTCATTTTCTTTTTTACACACATGAAACCTACACATAGAGATGGCAGCGGGTAGGGTACCCGTATTTTTTTGGGTACCCGAATTCGTATCCGATAAAAATACCACTATCCGTATCCGTCCTATAACCGTTTAAAATACTACTTGCAATACCCGTATCCGTCCCATAACCATTTAAAATACTACTTGCAATACCCGTATCCGTTCCGTACCCGATTGTTCCTATCTGTGGGTACCCGAACCCTTCAAGCTTTTTTTTAACCTAAAATATTAAATTCCAAGTCTCAAACATTTAAATAAATGTGTTTACAACATTAAACATTCTTAATCTCAACCTTAAACAATAATTAAAACATAAAATAAAATTACCACACAAGTTTTAAGATCTTCAATTCAAACTTCAAATAATATACAAATAAAATAAAATAGTGGGTTAGACTTATGATTTGTGTATTTATTTAAATATTGAAACATGCATATAACAAGAATTACTTGTGTCTAAACGGTGAAGAGTTTTTTTTTTAATATGATGTTAAGTGTTCGAACCCTCTATAAAACACATACATATAAATATTAAATGGGATGGATATATGCAGGTACCTGCTACACTTATCCGATTATTTATCCGAGTTCAGGTAGCGGGTATTCGAGGGGGTGAATCCGAACCCTACCCGAACCCTAATGATAATTTTTATTTTTTCTCAAACCCAATTATAGGTACCTGAACCCGTCCCATTAGGGTTTGATCGGGTCGAGTACCCGGAAAAACCCGTGAAACTGTCATTCCTACCTAAACACACCCACTAGTACAATTAAAATATGGGACCCACACTCTAACAAATACAACTACCCACTATACATTATATAATAATATTACTTCTTAATCCACATGCCAAAAAGTAAAAGACCCTTGAATGAAATATATTTTAACAAACATTAAACATACTTAATCTATAAAATATACTAAAATATATATGACAGTATACGTTAAAACGATTTTATATAAGGTTATTAGAATACAATTTATTAAAATATTTTATATAAATAATAATAATATCTCTAGTGGAAAATAATAATATTTATATTGAGAAGAATAACTAATGAAATAAAATAAAAATAAAAAGTGTAACTTGGTGGAAATTGGAATCCGCCCCCATATAGAACATATGCTCCTCACTCTTCTCATTCATTAATTTTACTTTTTTAATTTACTATACTTAAAATAACATTATATCTAAATTATAGGGGTAAAATATATTCTAAATTATAAGGGTAAAATTACAATTATACTCTAAATTATTGGGATAAATTATATCCTAAACTACAAGGGTGAAATTACAATTATATCATAAACCCTATAAGTGAAATATACCCTAAATTATAAGAGTAAAATTACAATTATATTCTTATAATTAAGCTAAACCCTAAAATTAAACAATACTCCAAATCATAAGGATAAAATATGTCATAAACCATTAGAGACGGAATATAACCTCAGGTCCTCAACCACAAAAATATAATTACAATTATACTCTTATAAATAAATTTAAAAAAAAAAAAAAAGGAAAAACAAAAAATACGAGAAAAAAAAACGAAAAAATAAATCATAATAAATCAGCAATTCAGGCAGTTGTAAACTTTTGAATTTGTAGACAAGTTCCACCTAGTGAGGCTCTAAAAATAAAAGGCTAAATATAGTGTGCACCCGGGTGCACACGAAGCTTCGTGTGCACCCACGTACAAATATAAGCAAAAACATATACAATTATGAGTAAAAATGTATACAATTTAATCGTTAATTTTTTTAATAAAAAATGATTAATTATTAAAATACATGTATACACTATTGAATAAAAAGTTATACACATATGAATGCTTGTTTTTTTAATGAAAAACTTAGTGTGAAAAAGTATACAATTATTACAAAACACGTATACAAAAGAGAATAACATGTATACAAAATAGAATAAAAAATTATACAAATATGGGTTCAAGGGTGCACCCGGATGCACCTAATATACACTCAAAATAAAAACAATCTCACATCAATCTTATCTTAAAATCATAGTTTACCTATTTAAAACTCTATTGTAATAATGATTCAAATCATGAATACATGAGTTTATTTCCCTTAGCTAGTACTCCGTACCACATACTAATAAATTAATAAAGTTATTTTAATTTCAAATTTATTACTCCATTTTCATATATATATATATATATATATATATATATATATATATATATATATATATTATTACTTTATATTTTTTATTATCTAAAAATATTACAATACCCTCTAAAGTTAATAAAGTTGATCAAAAAGTACAATTTTTTTTAAATAATATGGAACAGTAAACGTGAAACGTATTGTGGGACGGAGGAATATTAAATTTGTTGTTACCAATTGCAATTTTGAGTGAGTCACAGTCAAATTACATATCAATGAGTAGAGTATACAATGAAAATAAGTGAAAGAAAATTCATAATCATTGACATACCTGATTATTTTTTCTTTAGCAAACTTGCGAAGTATAGGTGATAATGTGATAATGAACTTCTTTTATAACTACAAATTTGGATAGGTTCCTAATTTATATTAATAGCCTTCTCATTCCTATTGAGACGAGGTCACGAGGGTAAGATTTTATCTCAATGACTCAATCTCAGTATGTATGGTATATATATTAGTGTAAATAAATATTTGTATATATCTTAGAAAAATCTTATAATGCATGTTAAATATATTAAAATGTAGGGTTATTCTGTGGCGCACCTGGTACACCGGTGCACATATGATTTTATAGGATAAATGTAGTGATGTAGTAGGTAGTTAGTGTTTTTATTTTTAATTATTTTATTTTATTTAGTGGTTAGAATTAAATATAAATATGATCTAATGACTTAGGTTATTCAGGTGCATCGGTGTACCCGGTGTACTGCAGTTCGACTCTAAAATTTTAGAGTTTAAATTTAAAAATAAAATAATGTATAATTTTTTATTAGAAGATGCAATTTAAAAATAAAATAAAAAATTTATGGTCTTTTTTGCCAAAATTTCAAAGGTTGGGATTAAATTGCAATTTAAGTAAAGGTTGGGATTTTTTTTGCAATCAACTAAAAGCTGACGTGGCAAGGTCAACGCCACGTCAGCAGTCGGGCAGCTTCAGCTGCCCGATGGGTGCGAATTGCACAAATATGAAAGGTCGTGGTTTTTTTTGCAATTTTATAAAAGTCAGGATTAATTTGCAATTCGTTGAAAGTTCGTGGTTTTTTACGCAATTAACCCTAAATAAAAATATATATACTTTAATGAATAATAACTTACATAATTTTTCAATAAATTATTTTAAACGAATTTTTTAACTTTAGAATCAATTATTTAAAATCTTTCAAAAATTTATAATTTTTATAATCATTCAAGTCCTAATAGATTTAAAAATGGATTTGTATGTGTTTGGAGATTTCATATAAAAGTTTATTTACTATAATATCCAAGCACACCGTATTATTCAAACTTTACAAAATTAGTGTGTAGAGCCTCTTAACTTTATGAATGACCTAATTAATATTTCTTATTTTTGTTATTCTTGATTGGTGCATGATGTTGATTTAAAAAAAAATACTAATCGATACAATTAAATTCAAATTTAAAAATAGTTTACCTATGTAATGAATTGAAAAAATAAAAAGTAAAATCTTAATAATATTTAAATCTAATTAATAACTTTTTATTTAAAAAAAAAAAAGTTAAACCTTAGTGCATAAACAGGTGAATGATTAACTAACTTTTAAAACATGAACTTACTTCGAAACCGCGAAAAAGAGGTTGTACAATTCTATCCATTAATTCTACAAACATCCGCAAATTCTGCAAATCATAACATTGCAAACAAAATTCATGTGTTTATGCTGCTTAGGGTTTTCTCTTCTCCTCCCAATTCTCGCCAACATTCCCAAATTATATTCCTAAATCTCAGCTAATTTTACGAAATCCCATGGCGATCAATTGCGACAACAAAGGCGACGAAGAGCGTCCAGTCGTGGAGGGTGGTAATCCATTGTCGAATCCTTCCAGCCCACCCAACGGGAAGAATCCAGTGGACGAGTTAATCGCCATTGTTGAATCCGTGAAGAACATTGGAGAATACAGGAAAACTCAGAGGAAGGAGTGCACGAATCTCGTCAGAAGATTGAAGATATTTTCCCCAATTTTGGTAGAAATTAGAAAATTGGAACCCTCGGAAATTACCGATGTTGGGCTTCTGTGTTTGAAGAAGATGAAGAAGGCATTTCTATCCGCTAAGAAACTCTTGAAATTGTGCCATGGTGGCAGCAAGATTTATCTGGTTGGTAATTGTTCAATTAGGTTTTCTGCATTTTTATTTTATTTTGGGCATTAAGAGCAATATTATTTCACCCCCTGAATTTTAGGCAATGGAAAGTGAATCAATGATGGTGAGATTCTATAAGGTTTATGAAAGTATAAACCACGCTTTGGAAGGACTGCCATATGAGGTGCTTCGAATATCTGAAGAACACAGAGAACAGGTAAAAAAAAGATAAACTCAAATTGGGAAATTTGCATTTGTGTATATATGTGCATATGTTGAATCAGTTGTGCAGATTTGAACTCTTGATTGTGGTGTTATTCCGAGTTATGAGCATATCTCTGTGTGGATTTTGTAGTAATAATAGTAGTAGAGTTTTCTTGTTGAAATTGGTGGAGTTGATTGCAGATTGAGTTGCTAGGAGATCAACTAAGACGATCCAAAAGAAGATCGGATACACAAGACATGGAGTTAACTATGGATTTGATGGTGGCATTGTCCATAAACGACGACCGAAACGCAGACGTTGCCAGCGTCGAGAGGCTAGCAAACAAGCTAACTCTACATACTGCTGAGGAACTGAGGGAAGAAACTCTCAGCATACAAAAACTTTTTAAAGAAAGACGGAGCCTCAGCGTTGAGTCACAGCAGAACATCTCGAGAGTTTTAGACAAACTCAAGAGCTTTGCTGGTGTTGAGGAGAATCGAGCAACAGATGATCCGGTCGAACTTAAGGCACTTACTAAGTCCGCCTCCATTGCTGTTCCTCACGAGTTTTTGTGTCCGATCACATTAGACATAATGAGAGATCCTGTTATCATTGCATCGGGACAGGTATATATATACATCTTAGTACGTTTTTGTAATCACCAAATCTGTACAATATCTTATAGTACAGCTTACTAACTTTGGTTTGTGCAGACGTATGAAAGAGAAAGCATACTGAAATGGTTGGACAACAATCATGGAACATGTCCAAAAACTGGGCAGACTTTGGCACACACGTCTGTAGCCCCAAACTTTGCTCTTAAGAATTTGATCGAAAGGTGGTGCGAGAGTAACAACTTTGAAATTCCAAAGGAGGCATCCCCAAGAGCAGAGACCCTTTCAACAACAAATGATTCAAAGATCTTGGCGTTGGTTCAAGACCTATCATCTAGTAAGTTAGACAAGCAGAGAGGGGCGGTGGAGAAGATCCGGATACTATCGAAAGAAAGTCCTGAAAACCGAAGTTTGATCGCCAACGCTGGAGGGATTAAGCTCCTAGCGCAGCTTTTATCGTATCCTGATTCGAAAATCCAAGAGCATGCTGTTACCACTCTGTTTAACCTTTCCATTGATGAATGCAACAAGAAACTCATATCCAATGAAGGCGCAATCCCTGCTATAATAGAGATCTTGGAGAAAGGAACAATTGGAGCCAAAGAGAACTCAGCTGCAGCATTGTTTAGCTTATCAATGCTCGACGAAAACAAGGTTAAGATAGGATCTTTAAACGGGATCCCACCTTTGGTTGATTTGCTAGGAAGTGGAACAATCAGGGGGAAGAAGGACGCTGTAACTGCTCTGTTCAACCTCTGTCTCAACCCTTATAATAAAATCATGGCCATTGAAGCTGGAATCGTGCCGCCATTGATCAAAATGCTCGAGGATAAGAAACTCGACATGGTTAATGAGACCCTCTCACTGCTGCTAATCCTTGCATCATGCTCAGAGGGGAGACGAGAGCTCGGAGAGCTCTCGTTCATAGAAACTCTCGTGAGTTTGATCCGCGATGGCACTGCAAAGAACAAGGAGTGTGCAATGGCTGTCATGTTGGAGCTAGGATCAAACAATAGGAATCTCATTCTTGCTGCTTTGCAGTATGGTGTGTACGAACACGTAGTTGAGGTTTGCAAGAATGGCACTGAGAGAGGTAGGAGGAAAGCTGAAGCCATGCTCAAGCTTACATGTACGGCTCAAGAAATTCTATGAAATTTTAACATTTGTAAGATTTCAAACACATGCATCGTGTAAATATAACTACACATCTTCTGTATGTCATGTGTTGTTGTTTGAGAGTAAGGTGAGATGCATAATAAGGACGGCACGGCCTCGCCCACCAACCGGGACGCTCTCAGCTACGGCTTAAACTCGATAAGGGCGTATAAACTCGATTCAATTTGCAACACATTAATTTTAACAAATTTTAACTTTTGTTTTATGCTTGTTTGATAATCAATCGAGTTAGGTTCGACTATATTTAGTTGAGTCAAGAATGAACCCTTCATGAAGTTTGGGGGTCCAATTTTGGGTTGGGGGTGGGGGGTTGGATAAGATGCTTTTTTTGCTTTGAAGATTGAATCCAAATTCGTTCTATTCATAATTGTCAATGTCAGAATCTTCACTTTTTAAGTAATGCATTAAATATGAAGAAAATAAGTGATAAATAAAAAATAGTGTGATATGAAACAAAAGACACATTTTACTAGAGAATTTGTTAAAATTCGATGCATTATTATATAATTTATTTATAATTAGAGTTTGATATTAACTTCATTAAATATTAGGTCTAGTACAACTCTCCTATGTGGACCATTACCCTTGACCAATTTAATATTATGATTGGAATGATTTTAGATGTGGGAGATGAAATATGGATTTTTGCAAAGTACACTATTTTTAAAGTAAAATAATCAAAGAATTAACAAGAAAATCATTCATTAGGATATTCAACCTAATAAAAAAATTGGAATAGAGATAAAGTTTTAGGAATATAATATGCCAAAAATTAAAAGACCAATCAAATTTACGAAATAATATGTACATACTTCGGAAAAGTGACAATTATAATTATTATAGCATCTAAAAATAAATAAATATAAAAATAATTAACACGTGATATAAAAATGCAGAGCGCCCTGTTTTTTTGAAAACCCTCTCGCGCCGTCTCTCATTCCCCCCATCCCAACTGCACTCTCTCCGATCTGTTGCTAACTCCTACGGTGAGCCTCCATCCGATTCCCTACAATTGCCGCCGTTTTTCTGCAATTCGCTCTATCTGTTTATATTTCTACTTTCATTCGTTAAACTCCACTGATGGAATTGAAAATGACTTTTTATTTTTCCTTTTTTTTTTTTATATTTTTATTTAAATTTTAAAATTCACGTAGGGTTTTGGTAGAATTTCTTATTATTTTCGGGCAATTATGATTTAGCAAAAGGGAAATAAGGTTCAGATTTTGAATTGGTTTGTTGAGTAATTACGGATGCACTTTTTTTTTTTAAGTTTTACATGAGAAATGATTATTTATTTATTTATTTTTCTTCCTACTGTAGAATTGCTCTGAGAACAAATTAGCAGATTGCTTTATCTGTTTTTTATTTCCTTCCCTTTATTGATGTTGGTCTGTTGATATGTTAATTAAGCTTTTTTTTCTTTTTTTTTTTAAATTTAATTTCCTCTGGGAAGTATTGATTCAAGTCAATTTAGCTGGTTTTCTTGCATAGGCGTATTGAATTTGGCCAATTTAGGTTATTTTCTTTTTTATGGAATCTTTAAATTCATGGAATTAGATATGCAAAGAGCATTTGCATCTTGAAATGGCTGTTGGGATTGGGCTATTGGAATATACAAAATTTATGAACTGCCTGCAATTTTTATGAGTGAAGTTTTACTTTTGAATATAACCTCCTACTGCTGATCAGTGCACAGGTGTTGGGTTATTTTGGTGTAAAAATCTGAAGCTTAAGGCAGTTTTACTTCTATTGACTTCCATGATGATCAATACTGAACGTAATAGTAATGGGATGGCTAGTGGTGGGACTGCCCCTCCTGCTCAGGATAAGCAGATTCCTGGTTCTCTGAAGAAGACGGCACTGGGAGACGTGCAAAACGAAAATGTGGGATCAATCAATAAGCAGCAAGGGATCTCACTTCCTGGAGGAGTAAAATCATGTGGTGAAACAGTTAAGGTTTGTGGGAACAAACGACTTACGCCTGAGCGTCCTTCGAGTTCCCAGGGTCTCCCATACATGGCCTACAGTGGTCCAAATGCAAACGTCATGAATGCACGTAGGAGGTTTGACTTTGAACTTGGTAAAGGAAGATTTCAGAACAATGTTGAGAAAATATCTGATTTTTCAGAAATAAAGAATGTAGGTCAAGTGAAGTCCGATGTTGCTCAGAAGCAGATGAAGAATGGTAATCTTAATCAAGGTTTAGTACCTATGTCGAATAACCCTTCAGCAATCATGGCCTTTTCAAGTAATGGCCCTTCACTCCCGAATTCTTTTGGTAAGCAAGGCCATAGCAGTCCTGTTGCTAAGGTTTCTCCCGAGCCTCCTCGTGGTGTTGATTCTAAGAGCACCAATGAACTGCTAAGAATAGAAACTGAACGCTTCATTCGACTCCAGAAGTTTCTGAAACAATGTGATGAATCCAACCAAAGAGAATACATTCAGAGTGAGTCCTTGTATTTTACGAGTTTTCTGGATGTATCTGTGTGCAATATTATCTGACATAAAATTTGTTTTCCATGATTGGGATCAGTGCTTATGCATCTATCCCCTTCTGAGCTTAGTAAGCATGCTGTGGATTTGGAGAAAAGAGCAATCCAGTTGACCATAGAGGAAGGTAGAAATTGTGTATCTTTTGCTATTTGTATGTTTCCTAAAAGCTTATGTTAATTGTCAGTCTTGTTTAGCATTTGATCTTGCTTACTCTGGAAGATTTCATGGTGCAAAAGAGACTAAACCTGACTTTGATTAGTTCCATATGGTGGAATTTGAGCTATATTAAATTTTAAATTGTTCTTTTGTAATGTAAACCAATCAATCTTAATATTTTTGTTATGGCCTTTGGTAAGTAATAATAGAGGTTTCTTGGTTCTTATCACTCATCTTAGATCTTACTGACATCCAAAGGTGACATGATGTATTCGACTCAAAAATCTGTTCTTAATTTTGTCCATATGGTTTGCAAATGATTTTTTAAACTCGTAACGAAACTGTAATTCACCTGCTATTCTGCAAAAAGCAATATCTCAACATGACAGCATCCTTTAAACATTTCCTAACTGTGGTGTTACAGTTCCTTCTCAGACAATGTTTTCATTTATTGTTACTGTCAACATTGTCATGATATATTCAAATTCAAGACACTTGTTCTTGACTAAGCGTCTCAATCTTTTCATGCGTATAGTTAAAGACTCCGTGTATTATGGTATCCGTTGCAGGCAATGAGATGCAGCGGATGAAGGCGCTGAATATATTGATAAAACCATCTCTTGGGAACAACTTGTTGCAGTCAACTCATTCAAACAAGCGTTAATTGGTGAGGATTGTGATAACTTTTGATGGAGCTAGAGGGACTTGTAGGGGTGTCTGTATTTCATCATTTCACAAATTTAAGGAGATCTACATGCATAACGCAGCTCGATCTCTAGACTTGCTCCTTTTCTATTAGGCCCATGTGAACTAAGATCAGCTCAGCAGTTACCCCCTTGGTCATGTTCTGTAGTTCATCAACCATTATCTGCTGTAGGAAATAAGCATGTAGTTGAATGTAGCATGTGTTTGTTGTTGCTCATAGATCAAGAAACTGTTCCACATCTTTTTCTTAATTTATAGATTATTATTATTATTTCAATTCTCTTTCTTAACTTTGCGAATGGGGTTAAGATTTTAAGGTTTTGACATGCTTGAAAGAGAAGGATTATATAGAAGTTTGATTATTTTTTTTTGGGGGGTGGGGGGTTCATTTTTTATATATTAAGGGTTATTCTGCACACTGCGTAAGTTGATACTCCTCTCGTCCCACCGAAAGGTCACCATTTTATTATATTGGGCGCCACATCCAAATGTCACAATTTCTCACTTTTAGTAAAATGGTACCACATGTGGTCCACCACTCACTACTAATACAATTATCCACTACACATAAAATAATAATACTCCTTAATCTACGCACAAAAAGCAACCAGTGACGTTTGGGTGGGACAAGGAAGTACTTGATTAGGTTTGTTTGAGTAGTTATTTTTAAATTTTAAAATTTTAATTATTTTATTGGATTTAATGGTTCCTACAAACTAAACTAGGTGCACTCAATTTCACTTAGCTTGACTATTAAATTAAATATTCTCTTTGTTCCATTAGCGTTTGTTTTTTTCACTAAGCTTGACTATTAAATTAAATATTTTTTTTGTTCCATTAGCATTTATTTTTTTTACGTGAATTAAAAAATAATATTTTTATGTATAATGAATTATGTGATATAATAATTTAATATAAAGTGAATAGTTATATTAGTATTATTCGTGAGCCCTATAAAATATAAATTGATTTGTGTGAGTTATACGAGAAAATTGTGCATTTTATATTGAGATTGAATAAAATTACAAAATGCGTACTTATATGAGTATCTAAATTTTAAAATATCAAGTAATACTTGTAAAGAAACCAACTCGAGTCACTTATTTCAATTAAAAATTCCATTTGATATTTATCTATTTTGCCCGTAACGCAAATATCATACTAATATTTTATATATTTAAGACTTTTCGAATATATATATATATATATATATATATATATATATATATATATATATATATATATATATATATAAGATTCAAATGAAATAATTACTCTATTTATCCCAATTTTTTTTTATTATTATTCTACAAAAGTTCATATATTTCTTTTTAAATATATGAGTGGAATATATGGGATCCACCCATTAGTATTATGTGTCCGTCTATGTATATAAAATGGTAAACAAGATTCTTTAAGAGCTAACGCCGAAAAAAATACATACATAAATAAATAAACTAAGGAGTAGTATATTTTAAAAATCACATTACACCCTAAATTTCTTTAAATTAAATTTGAATTGATAGTTTGAAAAAAAAGTGACTTATATGCAAATTTATTTTGTTTGAAACACTTTAGTTGTTGAATAGCTGTGGGCCCAAAAACAATTATGCTGACATTAATCTCATAAATACACATATATACATGAACGGATTTGTATTCACACGTGCGGATCATCTTCCAAAATAGCTGAGTTTATTTACATCACACGTGTCTTGGACGGTGCACATACTCCCGCCCCTTTTGCATCATCTGCCGATAGACTCCAGTCGACCGCACTGGATAATCATCACCTCCTCATCTTATTTCAATTCTTCATACTACAAAAAAGGGATAATTTTATTTTCTTTTTCTATTTCTTTCACTAGCAGCATTGCTTTAATTTGTGGACTCTGGAGAATTATATAATGGAATCTCTATAATTTTGGAAAGAAAAAGAAAAAATATATATAACAAAATAAAATTTAAAAAAATTATTTAGAAGTGATAGGTGAAAAAATACATTAGACTAGTAAAATTTGTGGACAATTGTTTAATGAAATCTCTTTTAACTAGGGGGTGAAAAAAATAAAGAAAAAAGCATAATGAATAAATTTAGAATTTTTATTTAGGAGTTGTGACGATTTTTTTAAGTCTAAAATTTGCATGTTATAAGGACATTGTGCTATGATATTTATACCATTTAAGAGTAAGAATTTATACTTTTGATTGTTGTAAAAGAAAAAAAATCTTTTAATCAAGTATTTATACTAGTATTTATATTTTCAATCAATCTTTTTAATAAAAAGAATTATACTTTTATTTACTAATTATAGAAAAATATATTTTAAAATAAAATGTCGTATCCTTATACATATATTCAGTCAATCATTTTAATAAAAAAATTATACTTAAGAGTAAATATACATTTTAAAACAAAATATTTATATTAATTTTTTCAAAGTATGTGGGTGGGTCCACCCTATTATTAATGAATAATTATCCTCGGAAAACTTTATCCAACAGCTCCATCGTTAAAATTAATAAATTGGAAATACTATATAAAAGGGAACAGCTAAAAAGAAACGAAGAAGAAGACTCCATCTCCAATCTCTATCCATGGATCCTTACAAGGTGTTGATTCTAATCTTCATTTATTCCATGATTGAATGATCAATTTCAATAATTTGTGATTCGTTTGAAAAAAAATTATTCATTTTTCTCGGTTTTTTTGATCATTGGCTGGTGAAGTTTGATTCATGAGTATTTGTTGATGGTGCAGTACCGTTCATCCAGTGCGTTCAATTCGCCTTTCATGACCACCAACTCTGGAGCTCCAGTGTGGAACAATAACAATTCTTTGACTGTTGGAACTCGAGGTATTTCTATTGTGTTTGCTCTTTAGTGAATCATTTCCTTCATTTTGCGAATGTAGAATTCTCGAGGTTTATTGAGTTGGTGGATTTTTACTAGACTCAAATTTTTTTAAGTATGATGAGTACTTTGATGGAGGTTGTGAATACATGAGTTAGGTTTTACTGAAGAATTTCCTGAGAATAGTAGCTATTGTTTAACATTGCTGACATCAATTTGGAGTTTGGCTTTTGTGCTTTAGTAGCTTATATGCGGATCTCATCCATTATGTGATAGTGTTTCATTATAATTGAAACTTTGATTGCATTGATGTAAAAATATGGTACTCCTATTTCATAGGTCCGATTCTCCTTGAGGATTACCATTTGGTAGAGAAACTTGCTAATTTTGATCGTGAGAGGATCCCAGAACGTGTTGTTCATGCTAGAGGTGCCAGTGCGAAGGGATTTTTTGAGGTGACACATGATATTTCTCACTTAAGTTGTGCTGATTTCCTTCGAGCTCCAGGAGTTCAGACACCAGTTATTGTTAGATTCTCCACTGTTATTCATGAACGTGGTAGCCCTGAAACCCTCAGAGACCCCAGGGGTTTTGCTGTGAAATTTTACACCCGAGAGGTATTCAATGTCGTCCCTAGTGATTCTGCTTTTCTTTCCCTCAAGTGAAACTATATGTATATCTACACATTGATTTCATTATCTTAACAACCAACATTTTCTTGTTTTTCCCCTCTTGCAAATATTGTTTGGATTTCATTTATTATCTGCGATTAACTGAGAGCCAGAGGTGAAATATGTGGTACTTTATATCTAATGCACTGTCATACTCATTGCTCTTTCACATTGATGCAGGGGAACTTTGATTTGGTGGGAAATAACTTCCCTGTCTTTTTCATTCGTGATGGAATGAAATTCCCTGATATGGTTCATGCTTTGAAACCCAACCCAAAGTCCCACATTCAAGAAAACTGGAGAATCCTGGACTTTTTCTCTCACCACCCAGAGAGCTTGCATATGTTCAGCTTCCTCTTTGATGATGTGGGTGTTCCACAAGATTACAGGCATATGGATGGCTCTGGAGTCAACACCTACACTCTAATTAACAAGGCTGGGAAAGCACATTATGTCAAATTCCATTGGAAGCCTACTTGCGGTGTGAAGTGTCTCTTGGAGGATGAAGCTATAAAAGTTGGAGGATCTAATCACAGCCATGCCACCCAGGATCTTTATGACTCAATTGCAGCTGGCAACTATCCAGAGTGGAAGCTTTTTATTCAAATCATAGATCCAGATCATGAAGATAAATTTGATTTTGACCCGCTTGATGTAACAAAGACTTGGCCTGAAGACATATTACCTCTGCAGCCTGTGGGTCGTTTGGTTTTGAATAAAAATATCGATAACTTCTTCGCAGAGAATGAGCAGCTTGCATTTTGCCCTGCTATTATTGTTCCTGGAATTTACTATTCTGATGACAAGCTGCTCCAAACTCGGATATTTTCTTATTCTGATACTCAGAGGCACCGCCTTGGACCAAACTATTTACAGCTCCCAGCTAATGCTCCCAAATGCGCTCATCACAACAATCACCATGAAGGTTTCATGAACTTCATGCACAGGGATGAGGAGGTATTATACTCCTTTGTTACGTCAACTCAAATATTTGTAATTTCTCTGTTGATTTCAGTAACTATCGCTTCATATTAACAACACTGGATATCCATATTAAGTTAGTAAACAAATAAGATTTAGTTACATTTATCTGTCTTTCTATGATGAATTGGCGTCACTACTTCAGTTACTTTTTGAGTATTGGCTTCAATATATCACATTTATTTGCTCAGATGTCAGTTGGCTGATATTCCAACTCTTTCAGGTAAACTATTTTCCGTCAAGGTACGACCCTTGTCGGCATGCTGAGAGGCATCCAATTCCTCCTGTGGCACTGACGGGAAAGCGTGACAGGGTAACACAGTTTACTTGATTCTAAAGCTTGTTTTTCAATTTTTTAATTAAAAGCTAATAATGTTTTATGGTATTTAGTAATTGCTGTGGTAAAACTTATGAATAGAGGGTAAACATTTGGTGTCTAGAATTGATTGGGTTTGTGAATTGAAACCTTATTAGTTGATCCCTAAGATGGAGGTAGAGCTTCACCTGAATTTTGTACAAACAGGATAATATTCAATCAAAAAAATTTCCCATCCTTGGTAGTTAATGGAAATAAAGCAAATTGAGGTGATCTTTGATGATATTAAGGATAATAGTAAAGGCAACTCTAGCTGAGTTAGCAAGTTGATGGGTTTCTATGAAATCAATATTGTGAATTCCAATTCGAAAGATATTGTGCAAGCTTGTAATCTTTGGTCAAACAACAGTGCTGCATCGAGAAGGAGAACAACTTTAAGCAACCTGGAGAGAGATATCGTTCCTGGGAACCAGACAAGTATTTCACTTCCCTCTTCATCCGAAAGTTACCTTTTCATTTCTTATTTGTCATGTTTCTATTCTTCAGGCAAGAGAGATTCATCTGCCGATGGGTGGATGCTTTATCTGATCCCAGACTCACCCATGAGATTCGCAGTATCTGGATTTCATACTGGACGCAGGTGTGCCACTCACGCGTGTTTTTACTAAGATTAAAGACTAGTTGGACATCATCCTATTCTCATCTGTGTCGATTTTATGGTGCAGGCCGACAGGGGTCTTGGTCAGAAGCTCGCTACACGTCTCAATGTGAAGCCGATGATATGATCCCGTTTACAATAGTGATCAACTCATCTGAATAAATGAAGTTTCTATTTGCCTGTGATATATTATCAGTTTCTTGTTCTATGTTGTGTGATCTAATCATCTAAGTACGTTTATGTCTTGATAAATAAAATTTGATTTAATATTTAAATTTCAATTATGATTGATCTACCCCCGAAAGAACAGAAAATTATTGTCTGGCTCTTCTGTTTTGTAAGTAATCTGGGATAAATGTAATTATTCAACTGAATAACAATTTAATACTCGAATATACATACCTGTATAACCAAATTTGTGAAAAAATTTCAAGATATATAACACACACTATTTTTGAAACACAACAACACAGTTTGTATCATATTTTATTTATGGAGTATTAAAAAAAGACAACACAAACCTTAAAGTTGATTTATAAAATCACTTATTTTAAACAACGTCGTACAATAAACGCAACGAAGGAAATAGTAACATTAATAACGCTAGAAATGAAGTGCATGGTTGATGATGGAATGGAATTAATGAACAAAATTGAGAGCCATATTAATTAATTCCTTCCTTCCCTCCCTCCAACATAAAAACATCAAGCAGCATTCAATTGTAGACAATATTGATCCTTAGTGGTGGTGTGGTTGTTGTAAGGAAGCAAGAAAACGGTTAAGACAACGATTGTAGACACAAGGCCTTTCGAGATGAACCAGGTGGCCTGCCTTACTGATGCTTTCAAATGTAGCCTTCTCCCCTAGCTTCCTGTTAGTACAATTTACATGATTAATTAATTACATCGAGTGTTGTGTCATTTTCGTGCATCATCTCAAGTGCCTCTGTGGTTAACCCTTTCATTTTCAGGGTATAGTTTTTCATCACTTCTACGTGTCATCCATCTTACAACAGTGTGACGCATGAGATGTTACGCCAAGATGGCATTGAATAGCAATAAGATTGTAATGCATGCCTAATTAGGTAGCTTACTCTTTCATGCTCTTAGCAAGTTCCACCTTGAATATCTGATCCTCTTCACCCCAAAGCAAATGTATTCTCTGTCTCAAAATCCACTTTTATTAAACAACTAACCTAACCTACTAATACATATAATTAATTAATAATTAAATAAATACCTGATGAAATTTTGGAATGCTTGTTTCTTTGGTGCTAACCACCAGCCCTTCCAGCAACTCACCTCTTTCCTTTCTATTATTAAACATTACCTGTAATGTAACATCACTAATTAATTAGGACAACCAACTATACATCTTCAAGCAGATCACGTGTCACTCGTCTAACACATACCTCGATAAAGTCCTTGTGAAGGCGATCAGGGAACCACAGCTTCTTATAAGAAGCAACCTTAAGAAGAGCCTTACAACCTTTGACAGATGTCGGCAACAGCAGCTCCGACGATGACGAAAACCCTAGCTCCGACAGCGTCGACGTACTCAACGAGTCCGTCATCGCCAATATCGACCCGGAGATGACCACCGCCTCCACCAACTCCGGATACATCTCCGCCATCCTAAACGCCACCATGCCGCCGTAGCTGAACCCCACCACCGTGCACCGCCCAATCCCCAGCTTCCTCAGCCCCTTGGCCAGACACGCCGCCTGGAACGTCGGCGACCGGTCGGGGCTGTCGCTGAAGGAGCCGCCGAAGAAGAGGAGGTCTGGCACGTAGACGCTGTACTTTCCGGTGAGAGAACCGACCTGGAACTGCCACGTGACGATGCCCTCCGCCGCGAAGCCGTGGACGAGCACCACCACGGGTTTGGTCGTCTTCCGTTTGTCAGTGGGGACCCAGATGTTCATGACGGTGCCGGCGTCGATCTCGACGGAGTGAGGGACGACGCCGGCGAGCTTCATCAGCCCGTGTAGCAATGGCTTCTGGGCTGCTACAAGATTCACCATTTTTTTTTTTTTTTTTTTTTTTTGGAAATATTAATATCTGCAAAATTGTTTTTACAACAGATGATATAATGAGAGAGTTAGTTGGTGGTAGTTTGCCTGCATTCACTACAACACTTGTAACTAATAATCACAAATTCACAATTTCCTTTCTTGTTTTATTTAATGATAAATTAACATTCAAATTAATTTAAATTAATCACTTGATTAATCTTAGGTAATGTTAGGATTTATATTTTAGTGCCTAGGGTTTATTACTAAATCAAAATAATTACTCCAGTTTATTATTTCACATTATTTTTTAAAAAAAAATTAAGGTTGAAAGTTATTATGAGACCGTTTAATAATAAGTGTGAAATTAATTAGGCAAAGACGGATGAAAAGTGAAAATTTCTATAACGAAAAGTGATACTAAACTAATGAAAAGTAATAGGAATAACATTTTATAGCATAAATGATAATTATTATTTAAAAAATTTTAAAATAATCTCGCATGAAACGGTATCACGTATTAACCATTTATAGAAATCGAATTGAAAAGTTGCAAGAATAGAGGGATAAGGTGGTAAATTAGAGTTGGAATGGGTCCATGCTTCTTACCATAGTATGAGTGAAGTGACTTGCCCATAATTAATTATTTAAATATTAGTATGTAATTTCTACAATTAATCCCACAGTGTCTCTTTCTTGCACGAAATCATCCTTTGATAATTGAGGAGTGAGTTCCCTACGGATCAAAATCATTTTGGACATTAATGTTGCCTCAGCTTAATTATTCATTTAATTGATCAAAATTATTTACTCCCCCTACAATGCATAATGGATTCGAATTTTTTTTATCATATTTTAATGTTAAATATTCTGTTGTTAAATGACCATAACCAGAACGAATTTTAGAAGAAAAAAACAATTCTTAAAAAGAGAATATTAATACAATTTAAAAATAAGTAATAGTCCATACTCTAAATCAGAAAAACAAAAGTATAATGCATCATCATGAATTACACACACATTTGCTTATACAAATGCTCACAAACAATATTATCTTTTATTCACTCAATTTTTATTTTATTTTTTTAATTTAAGAAAAAACAATAAGATACAATGGTTAACTATAAATACCAACATTAACAATTAAAAACAAGAATTGAAAAGTACCTGATTTTCTTGATTGCCACTGAAAAAATAAGGGTGATTCAATTTCACTAGCAAAAGACGACTACGTATTTATATATGCAAAATTAAGTTGGAATATTTGGATATTGGTCAACCAAACTTTCTACCTCCAAAAATTAAATTATTATTATATTATAAAATAAAAAACTATGGTAGTTGCAGTTGGTGCAGCCAATTTGTTTGATACATCCCTTGGTCTATGTACTCTTGTTTGAAGCTTATTATTTAAATTCCTAATATTCTTATATATATATTTATTTATTTATTTAAATTTGGTTTTGTTAGGTATTGTAGTTGTAGGAAATAATTAATGAAAAGAATGTAAGCAATAAAAAGTTACTGGGCCTGACCGAGTAAGAAACAATTGAAGATCAACTGGGCCTTAGTTGAAAAGAGTTAATAATACATTGTGTGATTCTCTTTAGATTGATAGGATTTAAATATGTGCTTGTTGGGCTAATTTGTGGCCCATTTCTGGTCCTCATTTCTTCTCTATTGTGCTTGTTCTTTAATTAAAACCTTGGCCATATCATTTCCTAGCACCTGGACAATCTTAACAATTAGATTAATTTTTAAATTAATCCCCACCACTAAATAATATAAAATAATTAATTTTTTTTAAAAAAAAAACCACCCACTACCCATTTTAATCTATAAATAAATTTGGAGATGCACTGGTACACCCCAGAATCACCCTCATTTCCCCCTTATTTCTCTAATACTAATGGTATATCAGTCTTCACTCTTCCCCTCTCTTTCTCTCTTCGTTTTCTCATGAAAGAAAGGTTTGACATTTTCTTTCCGGTGGGGTTTCGGTTTCGATATATAAGGGTTCCGAACCCTTTCTTATCAGCACCACGCTATAGAGAGCATTGTGAGTGTTTAAGTATATTTTTTTGGTGGGTTTATGGTTTGAATCTTTTATGGTTTTTTTTTTTCTGTTGTCCCTGTGTTATTATTGATTCTCTCCTGAGTCAAATCTCAAGATTCTGAACACTCCTCGTCTCTGACGACGTGTCGACAGCCGCGATATTCAAAGTGTGTGGGTAGTTAATTTTTTTTAAAATTTCATTATTTTATTTTATTTTAATAATGATGATTAAATTAAATTTTAATTTATTGATCAAGATCATCCAAATACAGCCTATTTCGACTCATAATTTAAATGTCAATTATAATTGAATCTACACCAATTAACGAGATCCCTTATTGAATTGTCTAGTTTTTTTTAATGGAGATATTTAACTGAAAACCAATAAAGAAATCAATTTTATATATAGGTAATAATTTGTAATTTATAATCTTGATACATAGACGTCATCATCAACTCCAATGATCTGCTATCAAAATCTTCATTAATTCATTATTATCACAAATTGAATTAGTGGTCGTATCTTTGTGGTTTCTTTTTGTTGTTTATTTATTATTATTATTATTAATAAAATATATACTATATAATTAGTGTTGTAATTGAAGAATAATGTTTTGGGTGCTTGGTTTGTGATGATAGTGGTGGAGATGGAGGAGTTGTTCATGACGTGTTTGATTTGAAGGAGTAAAGAAAGAAAATTTCAGTCAATATATATTTTATTAATTTATTTTAGCTAATTTAAAAATAGAAAATGGATCACACCTTGGAGGTGCAATTTACTTTCTCACTACATTTTGTTCGACTTGGCAGTCTATTATCTGACGAGAATTTGTGAAACGGGTTAGGTTAGTAATGATTTATATTATAACACTTAAAATTAGAAGATGAATTTTACCAAAGACGAGAAAGTGTTAAGTTATATTGTTATAAATTTATGAAAAAATATTTTAATATTCATCACTTAAAAATGATAAAATTAATTAAATTATTTTAAAAGAAATTTATAAAATTAATACAAATTTATTAATATCTTTAATAAAAATAATAAATAAATTAATAAGTTAAGCTAGTATAATAAATAAACCTATTAATATAAATTCCTTATATGCAAGTCTGCAAGAAGATACCACGTTAAGTGAATTACGAGATGAATTTATTTTAATTATATACTCCTTCCATCCCGTGCTTATGTCCCCTAACATTGTAGATACAGAATTTAAAAAAATGCTTTTTGATTAATTTTATTGATTTTTTAGTAGTATTGTGGTATTTTTAAATAATAAATAAATTATAAAGTATGTTATGTGTGTTAGGTGAGAGAAGTATTTTTGAAATTAAGATAACTTTTGAGGTTGTTGGCTAATGTGAAGTTTCGTTTTTTAGGTAGTGAATATAAGTATGGAACGAACTAAAACAGAAATTGTGAATATAAATGTGTGACGAGGGAGTAACTGTCAACTTTTTTTAATTTTACAATCAGAACATTTTAATGGATAACGACATTTTGTTATTGGACGTATAATTCAATAAAAGTTAAATGATTTACAAATTAATTTTAATACGTAAACATCATGAATAAGACATGCACTAAAATAAATAAAGGCTGTAATTTATTTTTTAAAATTATTTTGAAATAATTGTTGTTCGATATTATCCAAATGAATGAAAGAACACATGTTACTGTCAGATGAGATTTAAGCAGCTACATTTGGAGATTATGAGATGAGATTAAAGCAAATGACGTATATATATTAATGGTTGACTTTGGAAAATTAAAATTTTAATGAAATTATATCATTTAGCTATTTGACTTCAATAATTTCGACGATACTCTAATCATTATTATAAAGGAATTTATTATATATAAAGTCAGAAGATATATACAATTTGCTTTCAATTTATTAATTTGTCATGATTTTAGTTGCGAGTATAAAATCTATTTATTTAGATCATCATATTTTAAAGACAAAGTTGGTTGTGAGATTGAGTTTATGTATATGGAATAGTTTATTGAGTTTATTTACGTGGAATAGTTCGTGAGACACTTTAAAGTATATTAATGTTATATAGCTAAAAGAATATTTATTGGTAATTAAAATATATTTTATAAAATATAATGAACGATGTATTAAAATATACGTTTTTTTAAATAGCATGGTGTAATTTATTACATACATACTTTAATTATTATTATGCTTTACCTTTATACTCCATTCGTCCCACAATTAGGTATACATTTTTCCATTTTGATCCGTCCCAAAACAAAGTACTATATATTTCCCTTTTTGGTATATAGGACCCACACAAATAATTATTATATCCAAATGTGGCCACCTACTACACTAATACAACTACCCACTACACGTACATTAAAATATTATTATTTCTCTCACTTCATTACAAATTTAAATATTATACTCCTTAATCTACATGCAAAAAGCAAACGTATACCTTATTTCGAGACGGATGGAGTACTAAGTATACTTCACAACACGTCTCACAAGAGAGTATCCCTATTTTATCGATGATTAAAAAAAAACACACACACAACATTTTATTGTTTTTTTTTTAATTTATCAAAACTTTTTTTTATTATTTCAATATACTATTTATTAAGTTTTTTCAATTTTATCGCTGACCTCTAATTTTAATCAATTCAATACATGACTTATTTAATATTTTCAATTTTATTACAACCTCCTATTTTTGCAAATTGACACATCACTTGAAGTTGTGATATAATTATAAATATGAAATAAATGGTTGTTAATTCCATCAATTGAAATTATAAAATAAATGGAGTCTCAAATTGAAATAAAAAAGTTATGATACAATTAAAAATATAAATAAATTGTGTATTGAATGGGCACAAATAAAAAATCGTAATTAAATTAAAAAATTAAATAATTCATACTAAACTCTAATAAAGTGGTGAATTTTTTTATAAATTAATCTTATTATAAGTGAAAGAGTTCATATAATATGCCTGAAATTTTTTAAATTACTGATTAAAAAAAAATTTTATTCTAGAAATATATTTATATTTATATCTTAAAAATAATTCTAAAGTCAAAGATAAAACAAAAGATAATAATAATAATAAGATAGTATTACATTAATTATATATAAACTTAAAATTTTAATTATATCCACTAAATCATAAGAATTAAAATTGAATTTCAGAATAGAGTCGCACATGAACCACGAGATTTCAGAGAGAGGCAATTTGATGGATTAAAATATAATTATTTATTTTTTCCCATGTCAAAAATGTTATTAATTCACGTGAATTACCGATTAAGTGACTTGTTTCAGCAAGTAAATGGATTAATTAATGAATTTATTTAAAAAACCTCAAAATATCGTGGACAATTTCTAAAACTAGTTTAACTTAAGGATTTAATATTTTATTTTTCCTTTTATTTATTATATTTATTTTTTTAGGAGTTTTAATGTAAATTCAATAAAATAAATTGCTTGTATAGAATGGATCTCCATTTCCGTACATTATTTGCAAGGAGACTGAGTCATTTATATAATCATAAGTAATAAGGGTATTTTTGTATTTTTAGAGTCCAAAATTGGGTGAAAAAAATAAGTTTGTATAAGATGGATAAGAATTAAGAAAGACATGTCTTCTCACCACCGACACTTGGAAAAGATTTGCACCCTTTTAAAATAGTCTGTAATCCATATAATGCCTCCCAATCATTTCTACATTGTTAAGTTGTAATGTAACAATACATATCTACTACATTTAAATAGAGTAGAAGTTTTTAAGATAAGAAAAGTTTTCTAACATGCATTTCTTGAAAAGTTGATATCGGTGCATTCGGATGCACACGTGTATTTATAAGTGTACACATTTTTATTCAATAGTATATTATGTACTTTTTAGAAATTATTACTTATATGCATAAATTCTAAGATAATATTACTACTAGATATAATTTATAAATTAAATTATTATTAGGTAAAAAGTATTCAGTGTAAAGTCTTGATTACCCTTTAATAGTCATCTGAATACATAATTTAAAAATTAGTTAGTTAGGAAGATACGTAAACTTGTTTTCTCTCTCCAAAATAGGTCTATTTATGTCATCTCTCCTCTGAATCTATTTCTGGAATTAATCCTCAAGTTTACTCTCCAGAATAGGTCTATTTATGTTATTTCTCCTCTGAATCTATTTATGTAATTCATCCTCCACGTATCAGAGTTGGATTTTTGGTTGTTTTATGTTATCTCTCATTTGAATCTATTTTTGGAATTCATCCTCCACGTATCAGAGTCGGATACATGCAGAATCATATAACAATTTGGGTATTCAAAACAATTAGGAATTCTGAATACTTGCGTGTTAATTACTAGTTTTGGATTCAAAACAATTGGGAATTCAAAATAATTGGGTATTCAGCGCCAATTCCAGAAGCAATCACTTGTTCATTATTAGGTTTTGGATTTTCTAAAAACAAAACCTAAAATTCGAATACACAGTTCCATTTCAACCACCACCTCTGAATACCAAATAGAACAAGAACAATCACATTCTCCTTTCTCTTTAAAATGGCAATAGAAGGAATTGAATACAACAGAACCATTCAACAAACAGGGTATGCAAATCTAGAAGAAATTTTGAATACTTAACATGAAATCTTAATACTTAAATGGGTCTCAATTATTTGAATACAATATCTTCAAAGCCTTCAGCCGCTACCCACCTTTGCCCGGTATAAATCCCTCGGAGGATTCCCCCAAATTGTGCGGACGTTTCGATGTATTGGATTACATTGAACACATACAGTAAATTTGTATTTCATGTGTGAGTGGATTGACTAGGCCAACTAATTCCCTAGTTTCATGGATATTAATTTTATTTTAATTTTTCCACAAAGTAAATGTTATAATAGGGTTAAAATGGGTATTTAAGGTGTTCAATTTGTAGTGGATATTATTTATTATTGGATAATGTACCTACCAGTAATATATATATATATATATATATATATATGTTGTACCTATACGTAATGGACCCTATTTTTTAATATTTGTATAGTTTTTTACATTTAATTTTTTAATAAAAAAATTAATAAAAAATTCGCTAACAAATTGTATATATTTTTATTCGTTAATGTATATATTACAAATTAAAAACTAGTAATATATATATAAAAAAAAAAAGCATTTTCGTTTTAGAATACAAATTAATTTTCGTTGACAATCATGTATAATTACTAACGAAGATATATGTATTAGTAAATTTCGATAGTAAAAATAAGTTTTTTTTTTTAAATTTATAGTGACGTTGATTTGATTCAATAGCCTACCCTTTAAAAGAAGCGTCATTATTTACGATCTAATACTAAAAAAAATCCACAAAATTAAAATTTGTGTTATCCATTTATATGTACTCCCTCCGTCCCATTTTAAACTTTACGTTTGCTTTTTGCACGTAGATTAAGGAATGTAGTATTTAAATGTGTAGTGAAGTGAGAGAAATATTATTTTAATGTGAAGTGGGTAGGTGTATTAGTGTGATGTGTGGGTCATGGAGAGATAAATAATTAATTTGTGTGAGTCTCATTTACTAAAAAGGAAAATGTAAAGATTGAAATTGGATGCCTAAATTGAAAATATGTAAAAATTGAAATGAAACGGATGGAGTATTTATTAATAAAAGAAATAGGAGTATTAAATAATACGTATAGAGACACTTACCTGAGATGAATATACGTGATAACGTGAAATGAATTATAGAGGCACTTTCATGAGATTAACTGGGAAATAAATCTACACATTGCTAAAGTATGATTAAAGTACACTTACTTTATATGTAAAA
This sequence comes from Pogostemon cablin, assembly GCA_023678885.1. NCBI lineage: Eukaryota > Viridiplantae > Streptophyta > Magnoliopsida > Lamiales > Lamiaceae > Pogostemon > Pogostemon cablin. Next base: position 4,546,964 of record CM042987.1, read on the forward strand.
TATGCTTATAGTAGTATTTAAAGAGTACTCCCTCCGTCCGGATTTAAGGGTGTCATTTGTTTTTGGCACGAAGATTAAGGAGTATTGTTATTTAATGTGTAGTAAGTAGTTGTATTAGTGGAGGTGTGTGGGTCCCATTTTTTAGTTGTATTAATGGGTGTGTGTAGATTAAAAAGGAAATGAGATTCTTGGGGGCGGACGCCCAAAATGAAAAAATGATACCCTTGAAAGCGGACGAATGAAGTACTATTTATAGTGAATCACATTATAAAACTCTAAAAACATACTTTAATACAACATTCATTATATTTTGAAAAAATATATATTAACTGTTAATAAGTATTTTCTACATATATAACCATCATACTTTAATACATTTACAAACCATCTCACATAAATACCCGTTTCACAATAAACTTTGTCACTTCATGGCTACATTTGGAATGGGTGGATGGAATACATCACGGAGGGATAGGGTTTTTTTTATGTATTTTCTTATTAATATTTTAAAATAAATAATGTGGATCTGAGATGTTGAACAACCCTAGCTACCACATTAATGATTTAATAATAATTTACTTCTGAATCTGAATCTTGGAATATTTCGTAGAGATTCATTTACATGTGAAAGCAGCCATTCTATATAGCTTAAATCATCGGTTTCTTCGACTTTAAATAATTGGACTTAGGGTTGTATAATCTTTTTCATTTAAACAATAAAATTGATTAAACTTAATTATAGAATAAAATCTTTGAAAAATAAAGTTTAGGTAAAGAAATTCCAGCCACAGAATCGTATAAATCCTTCTTAATCTGCCTTTATATTTGCCTTCACCACATACCACCTCCTAAGTACAACCAATAATATTTTTTTTTTGTAAAAAATATGTATATAGGATAATATAATTTTTGCAAAGAAATATACTCCCTCCGTCCCAGTGCATTGCGAACACTACCTTATTATAAACTATAGGTAACTGTCTCCATTTCACTGGGACGGAGGGAGTATAATAATATGAATGGAAGATTCTGTGACGCTGTATATAGTGTTAATTAATTGGAACTTTAATAATATATACGAGGTTATCTTAAATGAGATTGTATTTCTCAGAAACAATGATTAATTAACATCATTCAAATGTACTGGAGTAATTATATATAATTCGAAAGTGAATTTAAATTTATTATTATCTTTTAAATGGTGACTTGATGTTAAGGTAAAAAGTTGTCTAGGTTACGCTCATAATTAAGTTTTTTAAAATGAATAAGAAATTATAATTTTTTTTAAAAAAATAATACTTACTCCACATAACTTATTTCATAAAACAATTCCTAATATAATATATTATCGGTAAGTAATTAAGGGACAAATTTATGTGGGACCATTTCACGATTTGATTATTAGTTATCATTTTATTATGGGTTAGTTGCTAAAAAATTCCTCACATTTGCTTTAATTGCAAATAAGTCTAAATTTTTGAAATTTAGCAAAAAAGTATATAGTATAACTTTATCAAGGGATTTCAAATCAAGCCACGGGTAAGATTTTGACCAATTTTGACTGCCCTAAATCCTAGGTGAAAAATAAAATTAAAAAGTATTAAAGTAAATAAAAAAATAGAAAAGAAAATCCATGGTGGAAAATAAATTTAAAAAAAATTGTTAAATAAAAGAGAAAATGAGAGTGCTGCCGAAATTGGGGAGTGCGTCTTCTTTTCCTCTTCACCCATCAGAAATACAATTTCAGCCACTGACCACACCGAGCCATCGGTGCAACCACACGCCCGTAGTTAGTCGCTATAGATCTGCTTCCTCGCCAGAAACGCGAACCCCACCACCAGTGATGTTCGTCGATCGCACTACCGATAATGGCACTCTAGCCGATTAGAAATTGATGTCACTCGATGCCAACAACCGCTGCCGAAAATGTCATTGCCTACTGCCGGGGAGGACAGGATGGCTGTCTAGATCTGAATGAAAAAATGTCCAACGATCGGCATACGTAAGAGAACGGCCGTGGTGGCGGTGGCGTAACGAGGACAGCGGTCGCTGGTGGTTGACAGGGCAGTGATGACGATCGTCGGACATTGGTGCTCACGTTGGCGAGACTGGTGATCTTTCATGGAGAAGATGAAAAGTTGACGAGAGAGATGGTTGCCACGTGGATTTTATTAAAAAAGATTCTTAATATTTTTATTTTTCATTTAGGAGTTGGACAGTCAAAATTGGTCAAAATCTGACCGATGCCTTGATTTGCAATTCCTTATTAAAATTATGTACTTTTTCGCTAAATTTCAAAGGTTTAGACTAATTTGTAACTCAAGCAAAGGGGAGGACTTTTCCCACAATTAATCCTTTTATTATTAAAGTTGTTATCTTTTTTAAATGTTATTACTTTTCATTTGTATTATAAAATATTTATTAAATAGTCCATAATATGATTATCACTTTTCATTAATTACATATTATTCTTTTATTATAAAATTATTACTTTTTATCTATCTCAAAAAATCATTTCGCGTCTTTGCTATAAAATAGTACTTATCCCATCCTCTTTGTATATGGTGGTAGAGTCGAAATGCAAACGTAAATATGGTGTGCTGTCGTCGGCACCCAAAAATAAGATTTGTAATTTTTCCTAACAAACCAACTAGAATGTAGTAGGGTAAGTAAGAGTTGAACCCACAGGGAGTAATCAAATTTCAATTGAATTAACTGTGCTTTTAAAAGTAACAGGGGGTTGGATTGAATAATCTAATAACTACTAGACATAAAACATAAATAATTAAAAGCGCAAAAATAATAAAAATAACATAAACAAATAAAGAAATTTAGTTCAAGGATTTGATCCCTCCCATATCCTAATTCACATGTATGAAATTCCTAGAACACCAACAAGTTCATAAACTCAAGCCCTAAGCTAACGGTACGACCAATTAACCCGAAATATCCTTAAGTTTAATAATCTAGGGTACGACCTCTAGATTAAACTATTCCCGAGTGACCCCATGGATTCGAACTCGACAATGCATGAAGATTTAGATATTAGGACTACTAGGCTATGAAAACGGGGGTAGCGAATCATACAACCTAGATTTCGTGATTTCAAGAGGTACTCCCTCATTTTGCTACTCGATTCACAATATTATAACAATTACGGATTATAATATGTAAAATAACTATTGAATAATCAATCACATATGAGAGGAGTAGTCTACACAAACAATTGAAAATTCAAGATTAACATCAAAGCCAATCACAAAATAAATTCATAAAACATGTTGGTAATTTAATTCATAAGCAAACATGTAAATATTCTACGGAGGTTCACAATTCTCGGACTAGTAAACGAATTACATAATTAAAATTAAGTTAAATTAAAAACCCGTGTTCTTCAACTGGTGTTCTTCTCCCAAATCTGCGTTCCGCTTCTAACCGTGCAGCTCGGATGTGGAATGATGATAATATATTCCCCAAAATCATAAATTAAATCCTCTATTAAATTCCTTGATCACCTTCCTTTCTTAAGTTGTCCAAGTTTATTGTATCTTTTCTCCCTTTGGTAAGTTTTCTTTTTCTCTTCAAATCAAATCTCTCCTTATTATTGTTTGGTCAACTCTTTATTTCCAGCAGTAATAATAATTGTAGCAGTCACACAAAATAAATTATTATGACTGTACAATTATCTCAATTTTGGCATGTTTCAATAAGAAATAAAATAATTAAGGTTCAACTATGAAAAATAGAAATAAGCCGTAATTAATATAAAATAATCACAATTCACATAAAAATATATATGAATTCATTTAAAATAATATGGTAAATTTACGACTTGTCAAACTACCCACACCTAAACCTTTGCTTGTCCTCAAGCAAAACAAGACCAAGACAAGGCATAGAAAAAATGATAATCATGTGCAAGTGATAGTAAAACAATGACACTTCCAAAAGAGACCAAACAAGTTACACCAAATACAAATGAGTGATAGAATGTCTCACAAAAATTTTGCAACTTATGTAGAATATGAAAATTCAAGAACTTATGGCTTCACAATGGTTTCGCTCAATAACGCTCAAATATAAGTAATGGGTAGCAAAACACTCAAAATTAAACAAGATAAGACATTACCATAGGCTTGCTCCCAAATCAAATCTCCACCAATTTCAACGAGCATTGTGCTAATATCAAAAGGACTTTAAAATGGTTGTAATGGGGCTTGGGATAAGGTGGGATAAAAAGGATTAGAAAGGCTAAATATACCACTTTGCAAATTGTGTTAATCAAGTAAGACGTACCTCAAAGAGATACATCTTGCCTTCTCAAAAATTTTCACATCCACTACTTCATTTTCTTTGTTGATAATTCAGTTTTTTAATCAATACATCCCCTACCCACACATGGTTTTTCTCAAAAAATCTGTTATAATTTCCAGCTTCGTTTTTTTTTTCAGCTCCAATTTTTTCTCTTATATTTTTCAACCATTTTTTTTTTCAATCCGTCATCCTTTTTTTTTCACATCAACTCCCCTTTATCTTCAACTCCCCTTTATCTTCAATTCAATCTCAACATATACTTCCAATAATTTCCACAAATTGCAAAATAGTAAGGGTTCAATTGGAGGAGTTTAAGAAAGAAATGGAACATGGCTAATTTAATATGCTCATTCAATCAAAGAAAAGGCTAGGCTCAACTTGTCTCTCCTAAAAGTTTAATATGATTAGGTAGGGAAAAGAAGGCCAAAATATGGTTTGTCTAGGTGCCTTTATCATTTAAATACACATGCTCAAATATAAGATCTCAAAATGCATTCAAGGAGCAAGTTCTAGAATGTACACATCAAGTTCAATTTGCACTCAATCAAGAAAAATATAGAGCTTGTATAGATGATAGCTCTTCAAGACTCAAAGCTCACAAGAATAGGGTAATTTTGTCATGAATTCCCAAACAAAAATTATTCCACATTTGCCACAAAAATAATAAGACAAATCCAACAACTCACAAGTATAGGTGCACAAATTCAACTATCTTGTCATGCCAAAAATTTCACATATCAAAGCACAATTTCATCATAAATCCAACACCAACTTCACATGTGCACGTGTGTAAAAATATGATTTCAAATGAATTACCATATGCACATCTATTAACCAAAAACATTGCAACTTCAAATATCACTCAATACACCAAACCTACACATACCTAATTATTTTGCTTGCCCTCAAGCAAACAAAACACAATAAAATTCAAGGGAAAATCAAGTGTAAGAGTTGAAAGAAGTCACCGAATTAAGCTCAATTATATCAATCAAGGCTGAAATTTTTTCTCTTCTCCAAAAACTCACTAATACCATCATCGTTTCACTCCATAGCCTATAAATCAGAACACACCAAAAGAACAAGATTATTTATTAAGAAAATAAAAATAAAAATAAAAATAAGAACCTATGTTGGGTTGTCTACCTACAAGCGTCTTTTCTTAACGTTGTTGGCTCGACGTTCACTTCCTTTTCACGTGATAGGAGTAAAATGCCCAAACCAATATAATGATCTTATTGGTTTGCGAGAAGTGTTCTCTCCCTTCAAAATTATATGGTTCTTGGTCAGCCTTTTGGTGCAAAGCTCCATGGACATTTGCTTGATCACCTCAAGAAAAGGGTCTTGAATCTCATCAATTCGAAACACATCAATTGCCTCATTTTCTTGAGGGACATCAACATCCTTTTCCAAACTGAAATGAGAAGAAAAAGTATCAGAATGAATAGGAATTGAATCGGGCTTTTTTACCTCAATTTCGTTTCCAGCAGAACTGACACTGAGGGTATCGGTGTCAGTATCTGCTTCCAGAAATTTCTGTAAAAAATTTGCAGAACTTTCAGCACACTCTTCCCCTTCAATTTCGGCTTTCATCTCTAAATTCTCATCTTGGGTGGTCTCCTCATGATATTCCCCTTGGTTTACACTTTGTTGTGCCACCAAATGTTCAACCTCAGTCCTTAATTTGCTACATTGTCGCTCCAAATTCCAAAGACTCAATTGGGTTCCTTGTTAAAATATCAAATTACTAATTTCCATCCGTTTCAACAACGACTCTAATGACGCCTTCGAACTATGTTAATCACCATTATACCCATCATCCTCATAATAGCATTCACTATTATTGAAGGATTGAGATCTTTGCTCATAGTAGCCTCGCCTTTGATATTCATAAGGTTGATTGTGATAACGGTCCACATATCGAAAATCATGATGTCTTCCTTGATTGTAAGTGTTGGCATATGGTTGATCATTCCAATGCTTTTGTTGATTAGCACTCCAATATTCATCTCTTTATCTCACCGCTAATCTATCAATCAAGGATGGGAAATCATGAGTGGAATGGAGTGTGATTGCATAAACTCTATATGGCTGAACATTAAGTAAGCCTACAAGGGAAGAAAGTGATTATTCACGAAAAATCAAAAATATGAAAACAGAGCAGACCTGACACTAAAGGGTTCAGTGTCAGTACTCTACTGGGCAAAATTCAAAAATAAATTAAAAAAACACAAAAAAATCAATAAAAATTCGGGATTACTCCCCGACAACAGCGCTAAAATTTGGTGTGCTGTCGTCGGCACCCAAAAATAAGATTTGTAATTTTTTCTAACAAACCCACTAGAATATAGTAGGGTGTAAGGGTCGAACTCACAGGGAGTAATCGAATTTCAATTGAATTAATTGTGCTTTTAAAAGTAACAGGGGTTGGATTGAATAACCTAATAACTACTAGACATAAAACATAAATAATTAAAAGCGCAAAAATAATAAAAATAAGATAAACAAATAAAATTGAAACCTAGTCCAAGGATTTGATCCCCTCCCATATTCTAATTCACATGTATGAAATTCCTAGAACACCAACAAGTTCATAAACTCAAGCCCCTAAGCTAACGGTACGACCAATTAACTCGAAATATCCTTAAGTTTAATAACCTAGGGTACGACCTCTAGATTAAACTATTCCCGAGTGATCCTATAGATTCGAACTCGACAATGCATGAAAATTTAGATATTAGGACTACTAGGCTATGAAAATGGGGGTAGCAAATCATACAACCTAGATTTCGTGACTTCAAGAGGTACTCCCTTATTTTACTACTCGGTTCACAATATTATAACAATTACGAATTATAATATATAAAATAGCTATTGAATAATCAATCACATGTGAGAGGGGTAGTCTACACAAACAATTGAAAATTCAAGATTAACATCAAAGCCAATCACAAAATAAATTCATAAAACATGTTGGTAATTTAATTCATAAGCAAATATGTAAATATTCTAGGGAGGTTCACAATTCTCGGACTAGTAAAGGAATTACATAATTGAAACTAAATTAAATTAAAAACCCGTGTTCTTCAACTGGTGTTCTTCCCCCAAATCTGCGTTCTGCTTCTAATCGTGCAGCCAGGATGTGGAATGATGATAATATATTCCCCAAAATCATAAATTAAATCCTCTATTAAATTCCTTGATCACCTTCCTTTCTTATGCTGTCCAAATTCATTGTATCTTTTCTCCCTTTGGTAAGTTTCTTTTTTCTCTTCAAATCAAATCTCTCCTTATTATTGTTTGGTCAACTATTTATTTCCCGCAGTAATAATAATTGTAGCAGCCACACAAAATAAATTATTATGACTGTACAATTATCTCAATTTTGACTTGTTTCAATAAGAAATAAAATAATTAAGGTTCAACTATAAAAAATAGAAATAAACCGTAATTAATATAAAATAATCACAACTCACATAAAAATATATATAAATTCATCTAAAATAATACGGTAAATTTACGACTTGTGAAAATACAATTAATGTTCCTCAAATTTGCTTAAGTTTAGGCATTTTTTTCAAGAGTGAGGCTTGCGTGCACCCGGGCGCACGGAACACATTCCGTGCGCCTTTAGAAATTTTGTATTATGGGTAAGGGCACATTAATTTGATCTAAAGGGTATACACTTTAATTACTAAAAGGTACACAATTTTGTTCTAAAGGGTATACACTTTTCATTAATATTTTTTTTTCTTTAGAAAATAAAGGGTACACATTTTTATACTAAAGGGTATACAATTTAACACAAAATTCTAAAGGCGCACGGAGTGTTGTTCGTGCGCCCAGATTTTTCTTTAGAAAATAAAGGGTACACATCTGTATACTAAAAGGTATACAATTTAGCACAAATTTCTAAAGGCGCACGGAAAGTGTTCCGTGCGCCCGGATGCACAGGAGCTTTTGCCTTTTTTCAATCAAGAAAATTATTTAATTAGAAAAGGATTACGGTAAAGAATTATCTCAAATTCCAAATTTGTTATCTCATTTATGTACTTATTATTATTATTATCTACGTCTTGATTTTGTTGTGAATATCGAATTTTCAGAGTAGATTTATCGAAGGAGACATAATCTATAGATTTGTAAATTGTAATTATCGAATCTTAGTAGACACGTGTTGTCTTACCAATTAATTCACTAATTTATTATTCTTTGGACAGTGATTCAGATAAGTTCTTCAACATACTGAGAATATGCCAATTATGTCTGTTTAAAAATGTACTATTGTTTTTAAAATTAGAGAGATTTAAGAAATTTTGGGAAAAAAAAAAAGGGTGCTTTTGTTTTCAATTTTTGAACATTTTAATTTTAATTTAATACCACTATATAGTAAATTTTTTATGGAGTGATATGAATAAATAAATACAAATCGTACACCCTATAAAATGTATGTATGTTCCGATTTCCAATTAGTTCATTAATTAATCTTAATTTCTTTTTTATTACAACCCAATGAATAAAGTTCTACTGTCGTTTGTCGATATTCATAAATTTCAATCACTTCATATTATATGTTCATCCGTTTAATTAGTAATAAATGAAATTTATCCCCCTATTAAACAATAAATTATTAACACATTAAATATTATTGTCCGGAAAAATATTAATTAAGTACTTTTATTTTCAAACTATTAAATTGTTATTATATACTATTACTCATCAATTTTTTTTTCGTTTTCTTTAAGAAAAGAGGAAAATATATTATATTCAAATACATCAAAGTGTCCTCTGATCGTCTAAGATAATTAATGAGAGTAGTTGTGATAGAAAATTATATACAAAATTAAAAAAAAAATTAAGATCATCTATATTCACCAAACCCAACCTTTAATTTAATCCTCAATTTAAAATTTGATTTTACGAATTTTCAATTTAAGATTTAAAGAAAGTTTTTTTTCTCTAAAATCAAAATTTTTTTCTCATTTTAAGATCACTTACTACAACATATATTTTCACAATTCAAGTCATGTAACATAATTTTAACAAATTATAATACACATTCAAATCATATCATTATCATATGCTATTTTCATTGATATTTTATATAGTTAATTACATCCATTCTTAATCTGAAAAAAAAATGAACATTTAAATGAGATACTTCTAAAATTAAATAAACTTGAAATTGAGACGTAGTATATATATTAAAAATTAGATCTTTATATAAAAAATCATTAATAAATTGACTATAATTAGTTCAATTAGTTAAGTCCCAAATTAAGAGTTGCTAAACGCACCAGAAACACGCTTTTTGGAACAACGTGCATTCAAACTAGACTCTTGTTAACTACTAACGCTTTTAATTAAGACGTTTAATCCTCAATTAAAAAGTACTTTAGAAAAGAATATATTATCTCCTTTTCAAAATTAAACTTTATACGAGAATAATTATCAAACGGCTAATACTTATCATGATGATCATGAATGGGTTCAATTAATTAATTAAGCTATTGCAATTATCACCCATGATTAATTACTCATTTATTTAAATTTATGAGGACAAACAAATATTAATGGTTTGAAGCTCTTTTAATTGGTCTCTACTTTTTAGAATTACAAGTACTATTGTACTTTTTTATTGCTTTAATTAATCTCTAGTATATCGTGTGTGTGTGTATGGAATCTTGTTTTATAATGAAAAGAATTTAAAAAATTCACACTCCAATATTTTGATAATTAATATATGGCTTGGTGCGATTTCGAACGATTATTATTTAAAAATTTAATATTAATGACAATGTTTTGTGTGCACTCACGACTAGGCCTGTTAAACGAGCCGAGCGAGCTCGAGTATCACATACTTGAGATCGGCTCGAGTAGTTATCGAGCCAAGCTCGAGCTCGGCTCGATTAGAAAACGAGCTATATACGAGCTCGAGCTCGAACGAGTAATTCTCGAGCTCGAGCTCGAGCTCGGCTTGACTCGTCAAGCAAAACGAATCGAGTTTTTCGAGCTTAATCGAGCCTATCGAGCTTATCGAGCTTTATATAATTAATTTTTATTATATTTAATAATAATTAATGTAACATAATTAAATATTATTTATTATTATTATAATTAATTAATTTATTATTATTGTTATCGAGCCTAAACGAGCTGAGCCGAGCTCTCGAACAGCTCGTTTCGTGTAACAGCTCTACTCACGACATAAGGTTAGATTTGTACGCTCAAATTCATTTTATACCCTTTAATATAGAATGCTATATCATTTAATTTAAGATTTTATATCCTTAATTTTGAAAAAAAAATTAATTTTTATAATCAAATATTTATATTTTTTATATTTCAATTGACATTTTCAATAAAAAAAATTATACTATTATTAATTATAATTAAAGCAAATCAAAAAATTATAGTGTTTGGTAAGTATAACATCTTATATTTAAGATTAATGTAATAAGTATTACCTAATTAATTAATATTTTTGAATTCGGAAATATATGTCATTTATACAGGTACACATTTTAATGATTATAAATGGAAAATTATTATTTTGAACGTGCGTTATATTAGAGATATGAATATGTTTAAAGATTTCTAAACTATCAATTTTTATTTTTATTTATTAAATAATCTTTATTTAAAAAAATAATTTAAGTCTTCAATTATTATTTTAAGAGGTCATTTATAACATATCATCAATGGTAGCTTCTTCTTTCTTTTTTTAGATCGAAATTAAAAGATTAAAAAAAAATCCATTGCGTGGATTTTCAATATTTTATTAGAAATTACATAAGGAATCCATTTTCCCATGTAAACCGTTCGAAAAATCTAAAAATAGATGTATTAATTATGATAAGATTGACGATTTTAAAAAAGTAGAAGAAAAATACAAAGATGGTGTATAAAGTTCAGCAATTTTTGGCACTATTAGGCGATAAAATATGGTTGTGATTGTGTGTGTATTTTATATATATATATATATATATATATATATATATATATATATATATATATTATCACTCTTAAAAAAAACTACCATTATCCAGCTAATTATGTTTATCTATTCACATGCCTAATTGATTGAATCTAAATGAGAGAATCTTATTACAATCACCACTTCACATCAGTATTTATCACATCAAGTGGATGTTATTATTATGTTATAATAATAAAAAGAATTAAATCCAAAAAATTAAATAAAATTATTTGACTTGTGTTTTTAATCCGATAATTTAATTCATTTTTATCTGATTCAGTCTCAAATAAATAAAATCCAAAGATTAAAAAAAGTTAGAATAAATCTAAGGAGGGGTTTAAGTGGAAGAACATGGATGCTTTTTGGGAAATTAAAAGCAAGATTTGACCAAAAATACAAAATGAACAAGTTGGTGGGCATGTTAATTATAAAATTAATTAAAATTAATTTTCTTGTGTTAATTTAATTAGTAAAGCAAAGTGGTCACTTTTGGCAACTTCCTACCATCACACAATATGACAAAAGAATAAAAGATTAATCAAATGGATTCTTTCTTCAACCCTTCACGCATTTCTGATTAACGTGCTAATCACATTCACTTTTGTCTTCTTCCCCCTAATATTTTCTTATTAAACTTTTTAAAAAATTAATACACTTTTGGTTTATATATTAAATAGTTTATTTTAAATATTATAAACATTATGCCTTCAAGATTACTATTTTACAGTTTAATAGATCATTTTACTATTTTTAACGTTTGTTAGTAAAACATTCTTTCTTCTAAGTAATTAATAAGGATTATCAATCGAAATAAAAGATTTCTAAAAGTTACTCATAAAATTTTATGCTCTATGCCATCAATTTAAAGGTTGGGATTAGCGGGTTTACATGTAAATCCCATTTTTTTAAAATTACTATTTACTCCTTCCGTCTTAGAATTTTTTGCACACTTCCTTTGTAATTTACAAAGGAAGTGTGCAAAAAATTTTGGGGCGGATGGAGTAATATTTAAAAAATGACTTTTTAAAGAGTAATAATTCATATCTTTAAAGAGAAATTTTTATGTATTAAAGAGTAATAAAAAATTAGGGTTTTCAAGAATCGAAGTATAATTTTTTTATTTTGAAGAATAACAATTTATAGGTATGAAGAGTAATTTTTCATATGCTAAGAGTATCATGATTTATATACTACACTTTAATTAAATTACAAGTATTTGTGCAATTTAAATTTAACTCTTTTGAATAGTATAATACTCTTTATAAATTAAGGGGTTTTATCGATTTAGGGCCTGAAAAATATACTAATTATCGATTTAGGGCTTGAAATATTTTTTTTATTAATTCGGGGCCTGATTTATTTAAAACTATCAATACAATACTTAAGATTCTAACACCGTTATATCATTCCTTAACAGAAGATAAAGTGTATACTCAATTGCCACATCAACATCCATTTGGCACCAAATAAATTTTAAAAATAAATAAATAAATACATAAATTAATAAATAAAAGATTATTTTATCTAAATGTGAACAACATACTCTATTCTAAATGAATCAATATCTTTGAATTTATCACTCTCAAGATCTCCTAAGAGTCTTCAACGAAGAAATTAAAATCTCAACTCACTTATCATCTCCCCCCTCAAGTTTAAAAGACTTTAAATTTTTTTGGAGCAAACCACTGCAATCCCAGAAATTATTATAGTATCAAGAGAAAATGATCCCTCCCGTCACCACCTTCTCCCATCTTCACCTACAATCCATCAAGAACAAGAAGAAATCTTTCTTAAGAAGCTATATCAAATCAGCATCACCTGCAAATTAGAGAAACTTATGAAACATAAAGCAATCTCAAATTTTCCTTTTCCCCTTTTTACTCTTCATTTGATGTGAAATATGTTTAGAACAATAATCAAATAAAATTGAAAGATTTATCAAAAAAATTCAAGCTCAAAATTGATTGTTGATGTGATTGGGAGATTGATAGTTGATTTAGAACAGATGGTCGTCAATTATTGTTATAAATCGTGAAGAACTTGTACGTTATAATTCATGCCCGTGAGGTGTTCGATGAAATGACTAAGAGTTTATTTTGTTAAATTTAAGATACAAACTTCCGGTTTTAGGAGAATAATAGGGTTGATATTAAGCTTGATATATTTTAGCCACAAAATAGAGAAAAAACGAGGATTCAGTACACTTCAAGCTTTCAGCCTCAACAAGAAATTAAAGAAAAAGAAGGAAATGGAAAAGATGAAGAATGAAGAGTGATCTCTCCAGCGTCGTTAGGCCTTCTCTTCGTAGTTGTCAGCATAATTTACAATTTATGTTTTGAGATTTATTTGGTGTCATATAGATGATGATGTGGCAATTGAGTGAACACTTTAACTTCTGTTAAGGAATGATATAACGGTGTTAGAATCTTAAGTCTTGTATTGATAGTTTTAAATAAATCAGACCCCGAATTGATAAAAAAAAAATTTCAAGCCCTGAATCGATAGTTAGTACATTTTTCAGGCCCTAAATCGAAAAAACTCCAATTAATTTAAATATTATTATCCACTACATAATCTTTAATTCATCTAAAAATATTAACAGTTAAAAATTATTCGATGAAGAAAATTTTATACTACTAATTTTTTATAAAATTATTCACTACACCATTGTTACTTCGATCATGTCTAACTTTTTATTAAATTTTTATTATGTAGTATCTCAAAAACTCATTTTCTCATGAATTGATATCTTGTGTATTTGGGTGCATATGTGCATCTATATTTATATAAAGTTTTATTCAATAGTGTATGTATATTTTTAATAATTGTACAATTTTTTTATATTCAGTTCTTCATTAAAAAATTAATAAAAAATTCGCTAATAAACTATATACACTTTTATTCATTAATATATATTATATTTTTATTTATAAATGTATAAGTTTCTTAGAGCGGTTCTGTCATATGTGCCAAAAATAAATCATTACTACGATAAACAAAGTAAAACACAAATGGTTAAAATTCAATAAATAATAAAAAAAGAAAAAGATATTAATGACGTAGGGTGTTAAATGCATCTTTTTGTCTGCTCAGAAGAAGAAATGGATTACAGCGCCACACGCACCAAAACTAGAATTGGTGGGATTAAGAGAGATTCATTAATTAGTTTGAACATCATCAACTCCCATAATTGCTTTCCTTTAATTTCCCCCATTTTTATAACCCTAAATATTCCCAACTTGCCACGGATTAACGCATCTTAACACACACTAAAGTCTAATAACACACTGTCAAATTAAAGTTTGCTTCTTTTTCACCACGAGCTTCGACATTCATTGGATTTCACTAATCTTGTCATTGTTTTCTCCATTCCCTCTTTGTTTCCATCACTTTGGTCACTATACCACCTCTTGGGAGATCATCATAAGATCTGTTTCAAGATTCACATAGGATTATCTTAGCTGTTTGGTTATACTTCTTCTTTTGTTTTTGGTGGGAGGGGTGAAATTTTTACAGTTGACCATTGGAACGGGAATCCCAAAGGTGGCTTTCATCTGGGTAGGCCCACATGCTTGGTAACAAGAATCTTCTCTCCCTTATCAACAAACGTCACTCGGCTTATAGAGAATCATATTATGAGAGTTTATGCTAAGACAGATAATTACAACTAAGAGAGAGAGAGAGAGAGAGAGGGGTGGATTGGTTATTTGCTCTTCTTTGTGGTTTTATTTGTGGATGGGATTTCATTTCAGCAAGAAAATATAAGTTTGGACATTCATTAGTACTCGAGAGTTTAGACCCTACTAGGAAATTATGTTGCTGATATTCCTGCATCTCAGGCTACCACAAAGAAGTTATTTTTAGGAATTATTAAATCGAGGGAGGGAGAAATTAAAGCCCTAGTTGGGAATATCCAAGAATCTTTATTCATATTTGTGAGTTGCTCTTTCCTCTTTTTGCAGATTTTTCCTCATTCCTTTCTGTGGTTTCTATTGTTTTCTGGGTCATCAAATCTTTCCCCCAATAAATGCATCTGCTAAAAGATGTCTGATTTTGATGAATTTCTCAGCATCCTTTTCTTTCTTTATTTCTTGTCATGGGAAAAATCAAGGAATCTTGGTGACTTGAGATGCATCTTTTGACTTGTTGAAAGAATCTTCTGAAAGTTAGTTTGTACCTCTTGATGTTTGACATCCTCTTGTTGTGAATTCAATAGTTTCAGCTGTGCACTTTTGGATGCCCCTTTTACTTGTTGTCTGAATTAAGAAGTATGTGTGATTGATTTGCTGAAATGATCAGCAACCCCACTTGATGGAATGCATAAAGATTGGTTCTTTGATACCTTTTGTGTTCTTTTTTTTTTTTTTCCTTTCTTTTCTTGGCAATTGGAGTTCCTTTATAGATTCTAATGTTCTCTGTATGATTGGGTTCTTGAGTTTTGAGTTCATAGCAACTGTTGATTGAGTTCACTCTGGGTAATTGAGCAGGTTGGTTGAAATCAAGAATCTTGTGGGAGTTTGACTGTTTTCGAATTCGGATCTGTTAATTATAGGTTTAGAAATCCTCTGTTCTCAGCCTTCAATGGAAGAAGGGGTTCTTCCTCTGAATAGTTTTCTGGGAAACCCATCTGATGCATTCATGGATTTTGATTACATGGATGAACTGTTGTTAGAAGGGTGTTGGTTAGAAGCCAATGGATCTGAGCTCCCTCGATTGGACGACTCAGCTCCAATTTCTCCGTTCGAACCCTCATTCGTGTGGCCTACACTTGAGGCCATCAACACTGGTGAATCTGGTTGTGGGAGCTCAGCTAAGGTCGATCAAGACGAGAGGCAAAGATCATCTTTCCCTGAGAATCTATCCATAAGCCAATCTAGATTAGGACCACAGCATAACAGGAAGCCTCAATCCCTGGTGGAGAACATTAGTAACCATGTGGACTACTCAGCTCAAGCTGAGAGCTACTCAATCGAAGGATTCGAGGCGAGCAAGAGGTGGTGGATCGGACCTAGGCCTTCAGTGTCAGTGATGGAACGGCTGATTCAGGCACTTGGTTACATAAAGAATTGCTCGGGCGATAAGGATGTTCTTATTCAAGTATGGGTACCAGTTACTCGAGGGGGGAAGAGGGTACTAACCACCAATGATCAACCTTTCTCTCTTGACCTTAACTGCCCCAAGCTTGCTCACTACCGACAAATCTCCGTAACTTATAGTTTCCCGGCTGATGAAGACACTAAGGAGCTTGTGGGATTGCCCGGTCGGGTATTCAGGAATAAGGTTCCTGAGTGGACGCCTGATGTTCGATATTTTTCATGGGAGGAGTACCCTAGAGTAGGCCATGCTCAGCAGTTTGATGTTCGAGGTACCCTTGCTGTTCCGGTTCTTGAACAAGGTAGTCATAGTTGTTTGGGTGTTATTGAGGTTGTCTTGACCAGACAGAAGATCCAGTATCGTCCCGAACTTGAAAGTGTCTGCAAAGCTCTCGAGGTTCGAATTACTACATTTTGATGTATATTTGCTTACTTTAATTTGGCTCTTCTAGCTTAATAGTAGTTCCAAGTGACATATCCTTGATGACTGATAAAGCAGAAGCTTTATACTACTCCCTTCGTCCCATAATTGTTGTCTTCGTTACTGTAGTCACGGAGTTTAAGAAAAGTTGTTTTTTGACCAACTTTATTAACTTTAGGGTATTTTTAAGTAATAAATAAATTATAAAGTATATTATGTGTGTTGGGTGGGATTGGTATTTTTGAAATTAAGATAACTTTTGAGGTTGTTGGTTGATGTGTATTCCTTTTTTGGGGTAAGAAATTTATTATGGGACGGAAAAAACGGGAAGTAAGACACTTATTATGGGATTGAGGGAGTATATAACTAGCCTTGATGATACTGCTTATCGCTCGACTAAAACATGCTCTTCTCTTATTCCATTAGTCATAACTTAATAGTATGTTTTTAGTTTTATTGGCTCCAAAACTTGCATTATGCTCACTTGATACCTCTGGCAAGTGCTTTCGTGTCGAACTATGCAGACAGACATCCTGTTATTATCGTTCGAACTTACATGTCAAGTCTAATTTGAAACTGCTTCTCGTTTGTAGGCTGTTGATCTCAGGAGTACTGAAGCTTCAAACACTCCTAAGAAGGTTAGGACAATTAGATACTGTTTCTTGATGAATCTACTTACACAGTGCATTGGTGTTAACACTTTGGTTCTTTTGCAGACATGTGATTCGTCTTACCAAGCTGTGTTACCTGAAATTCTCCATGTTTTAAGAACTGCGTGTGGATCTCATGGGCTGCCGTTGGCTCAGACGTGGGTCCCGTGCACCTTACAGGGCAAAGGAGGGTGTTTGCACTCTGATGACAACTTGAAAGACTGCATCGCCCCTGTCGAATCGGCCAGCTACATAGGCGATTCTCGTATTCAGGGGTTTCATGAAGCTTGTGCTGAGCACCACTTGTTGAAAGGTCAAGGTATCGTTGGGACGGCGTTCCAAACCAACCAACCTTGCTTCTCGCCCGATATATCTGCGTATAGCAAGACGGACTACCCCCTGTCTCACCATGCTAGGATGTTCGGATTAAAAGCTGCTGTCGCTATTCGTTTAAGGAGTACTCGTACCGGTTCAGCTGACTTTGTGTTGGAGTTCTTCTTGCCCACAAACTGTAATGATCATGAAGAACAGAAGAAGATGCTCAACTTGTTGTCTACTATTATCCAAAATGTCTGCCAGACTTTACGAGTTGTCACTGACAGAGAGTTGCTAGACGAATCTGCTTCCCCTTCCCCGGGTAGGGAGGCGAACTCTCCGGTGATCAGTATCGACAAAGAGGTTCCGGAGGTGGAATTTCCGAGGCCGTATTCAAGGCAAGTGAGCCAGGACAGTGGCAACGCAGTTTCACCCTTCCGGTTTGGGAAATCAAGTGAAACAGTAGGCGAATCATCCGAGCATATGTTTGATCAGCCTGATTCGACTACAAAAGAAGGCATGACGTTCGTGAATGCTTCTACATCTTGCGATGGTAGCTCGATGTACACGAACAGAACAGGCGAAAAACGACGAATCAAAGCTGAGAAAACTATTACATTGCAGGTTCTTAGACAACACTTTGCTGGAAGCCTGAAAGATGCTGCTAGGAATCTTGGAGGTGAGTCTATTACTCTCTTCTGCTTAAATTTCATGCATTCTACATTTGTAAACTTGATTTTCGAACATGATTTCATTGGTTTAACGGTGTACGTTTGCTTTCGTCGAATCTCAGTTTGTCCGACCACGTTGAAGAGGATATGCAGGCAGCATGGGATACAGCGTTGGCCTTCTCGTAAGCTCAAGAAAGTCGGTCACTCATTGCAGAAGATACAACGTGTGATCGACTCGGTCCAGGGTGCCTCGGGAGTTCTACAGATCGGGTCTTTCTACTCCAACTTCCCGGAGCTGGCCTCACCCAATGCATCAAGAACAACACAGTACTCGAATTCCAAATCAGGTGATAATCCTAACCCCTTAGACGTGCAGCCCGACAGCAGCATTTTAAAATCCCCGGGCGCTGCATCCGCATCGCCCTCCTCTTCGTGCAGTCAGAGTTCAAACTCAAGCCAATGCTGCTCCACCGGGGCACAGTCAAATCATTACTCTGAAGGCCATGACAATGCAGTGGTCAAGCAAGAACAAGAGCATTTGCTGATGAAACGAGCTAGAAGCGATGAAAACCTGCACTTAACGAGCGATGGATCAAAGGCTATACCACGTTGCCAGAGCCACGTATCTTTTTGCTGGCCAGATAAGCAGCAAGACAACATTGTATCCACAGTAGAAGCTAGCAGACAAAGATCACAGGAGGCGGACGCTCCACGAATCAAAGTAACGTACGGGGAAGACACGATTAGGTTCCGAATGCAGCTGCATTGGAGATACATGGACTTAATGCAAGAAATATCCAGACGATTTGGGGTTGACAATGCAGCCAGTGGGTACCATCTCAAGTACTTGGATGATGATGCTGAGTGGGTGCTGTTGACATGTGATGCTGATCTGGAGGAATGCATAGACGTGTGTCGTTCGTCTCGGAGCCAGACGATCAGGCTGTCGTTCCTCCACGACCACCAGTCGCAGTTCGGTAGGTCTATCTGTTCTAGAGGTCCATCTGTGTAGTCGTGGAAGCAACATGTTCATCATAGTCGAGGGAACTCCTCGATTCATCGTAGATACATTGAACAATGTGTGTTGTTCTTATCAAGAATCAACAGGGAGGGAATAACAGAGGGGAAAGAATCAGTCATGATTTCACACGTATGTATGTATTTAGACGGGGATTTGTTGCAAGTATAGAAGATGATGTAAGATTTTGGTTTGAAGTTTTAAAGTATTTGTCACTTCAAACATTAAAATCTCAGAAGGTGTAATGGTATTGCAGCAACATTGGACATAAAATGCAGCAGCAACTTCTGTTGGTTGCTGTTGTTTTTTTTCATGTAAATTGAACTTCTCTTAAATACTTAATATTCCATTCATCTTTACATCAATTTTATTGTCATCTTTACCTAAATTGCATTGCTGGTTTGGATTGCTTAACGTTTGAGGTCATTGTGAGTTTTGAGAATTCAGTTTTCTATGAACATGCATTGTATTTTTCTAAATTTATTTTTTTGGTAGTATGTGAAAATTTATTCTCTAGATAAATTACTATTATGAAAAATATTATTCATAAATATAAAAAATTACAACATATTAAATTTTGAAGAGTGATATTTTTCATTCACATTTTGTACCCAAAACACTCCGCCACATCATTTAAATGAAATTGTTGTACAGTGCAACCAAATTTATATACGGAAGTGTTCATTTATTACAAAAAATAAGTTATTTATGGATATTATTAGGAGAGCCGCGTGGATCCACACTTTTTTATCCATAATGATCAAGATCAAATGAGTGGGCATTCTCGTTCTGTCAAGAGTTCTAATCTTTCAGGAATGAATGATCCGTCGAGAGAAAATTTTTTTACTTCATAAGATTTTGAATTTTTTTTTAAATATGGAACTATATAAATAAAGGAAAAATTCCATGAAAAAAATATTAACGATTCATATAAATCACTTAGTGGAAAATATAACTTTTTTTTTTATCTTGGTTCCCATTCAATACTAAACAAGTCCGAATTAATTGAATAATTGTATCAGAAATTCCTTGAATTGGTTTATCATTTTCATAAAGAATATAATTGACAACTGAAGTTTCACATTTTCCCTTTCCTACAATAGATCTGAGAGAAAAGTGTTCCTAAAATTATACAGGCTGTTATTTCATATGCGACGACATTACAAACCAAAACAAAATAATCTCTTTAAAAGAGTTTTTTCTATGTATTATGCAGTAATAAGTAAATGAGTGAAAGAATATGAGGAATAATATTTAACATTAATAAAAGTAATAATTTATCTGTAAATGTTAAAAAAGGGTGGATGTGGGAAACTTGGTTCACACTAGTATACCTTGAAATTTAGTTAAATTTATGAATTTTAAAAACTTATTAAATATTCGCTCTGGAAAGGTTTATGTTTGCTGAAAATAAAGAAATATAATATTTGATTGTGTATTGAGATAAGAGAAATAACTTTTATGTATAGTGGATAGTTGTATTAGTATAGTGTTGGTCCCCCATAAAAATATTTAAATATTTTGTGTGAATTTTATTTACTATAAAGGAAAATATAAATATTTTCAAAACAGAAATACATAAACATTTCTATGGGACGGGTAGGAGTAATAACATAATATCATAATCTATTAAGTATTTGCTTGGAGTTTTTTTTTTTTTTAATTTTTATTTTAGCATAACGAATCAATTTATAATCCTAACTAATTTTCACTCATAAAAGTTTATACATTCATAAAATGAAAAACAATATTTTGATTATCTGAAAATAATATATAATCATAACTAATTTACACTCATAAAAGTTTGTGAATCATGATCACATGGCACAGGCATAGCACCCAAATCTAAATGGGTGAGACTAGATCACAAGTATGGGCTTAATGCCATCCAAATAACCGGCCCATATCCTAAGCCCAATTCTAAATCCATTCTAGTAACTATGCGGTCCATTTTTCTTACGTTGCTGATGCCCATTAGCAGCACCACCTCTACCTCCGCCGTAGCCATGGTAAGTGTGGTGGGCCGGCCTCTGATGGTTGTTGACTTGCCGATCCTGCTTTGATTGGGCTTTTTGCTTTTTGGGTTTCATCCCAATACCACTAATTTCTTCCAAAATCTCCAAAACTTCCGGCATTTCGGGCCTGTTTTTTGGGTCGGGCTCGAGGCATTTTAATATAAGCTCTGCAACTCTTACTGCAGCCTTCGATGGATACTGGGCCTGGAAACGTGGATCCATTATTATCCTTAACTTCTTCTTGTCGGGTAGGTACGGCATGGCCCACTCAACCAGATTAGATTGTCCACTGGGCCGGTTCAGATCCAGTACTCGTAGGCCCGTTATTAATTCCAATAATACCACCCCAAAACCGTACACATCGCTCTTTACGTACAAATGACCTGCACAAATTCATGATTACTTTTTTAATTAGACTTTAACTCAACAATTTCATATTTTTAAATTTTAAATTAAAAAAATATTACTCCCTCCGTCCCCATTAAAGAGGGTCTTTTTCCATTTTGGTCGTCTCACCCAAAGGGTTCCTTTCCCTTTTTACACACATGGGACCCATACACCCCCTCTAATACAATTAAAATATAGGCCCACACTCCCACTAATACAACTACCAACTACACATTAAATAATAATACTCATTAATCAACATGTAAAAAAGCAAAAGACCTTTTTACGGAACGGAGGGAGTAGATTCCAAATTGATAGAATACAAGAAATTATTAATTATCACCTGTAGCCATATATTCAGGAGCAGCATAACCATAGGTGCCGACAACCTTTGTTGTTACATGTGAATTGCCATCCACTGGACCTAATTTAGCAAGTCCAAAATCCGAAAGCTTTGCATTGAAATCCTGAAATTAACATAAATGTATTTAGTAATAAAAATAAGATACTGTTTATTTATATTACGAATTATTCGTGAAATAATTTCTCGTTTGTCACTTCAGAAAATAATGGCTCACCGCGTCCAGTAAGATGTTGGAAGCTTTGAAGTCTCGATAAATCACTTTCTTCTCAGTAGTATGCAACAGAGCTAACCCTCTAGCTGCTCCAATTGCTATTTTCATCCTTGTATCCCAAGAAATTGGATCTGCCCCATCTTTTTTAAACAATAATGAAAGATTAATCAATAATTATAAATTATGGATTAAAATAAAAGGAAATCTTTTCTTTTTCCCATTTTCTTATACTATATAATATAATCATTAATATAAATGAATAATTACTTCTGAATAGGTGACTTTCCAAGCTTCCCTTCTGCATATATTCATACACCAATAGAAATTGTCTATTCTCCCAACAGTAGCCCAGTAATTTAACAAGATTGGGATGACTGAATTTTCCCAAGAATTTCACCTCTGCCTGCATTAAACCAAATAAAATTATTCTATTATCATAGTTTCATACAATGATGATCCACTTAATATAGAATGAATCAAATATAGCAATTAGCCTTGAATCTACTTAAGAAGTAAAATAATAATACTACAAAATGGTAACTAATTAAAAAAGAGTAAAATTGTCTTATCTTTAGAGGATCTCACAAAAGTCAATAAATATAGCAAGTGATTTAGAAAATTTTGCAGTATTGGTGTAAACATGTAGATATTTCGATTTTTTTTTCCTTCAATAAAGTATATATTCAATTATTAATGAGAAGAAAATATCTGAAGTGGGACAGCCATAGTGAATAAAGGAAAACGGAAGGCATTGTGACGCATGAACTTGGTCAACCTAATCAAATAGCCATCTCCAGCCAAGAGACGTAAACAAATTAATTAAACCTTATTGACTTTTTAAATAAAAATTCAAGCTTGACTTTTGATGCACATCCCTCTTAATTAATGTTACAATAAATTAAACTAATTGATAATTCATTGAAGACAAAATTAATAAGTACGTACATACGTACAGTATAAAAAGAAATATACATACGTACGTATTTCATGAGAAACAATTAAAAAAAATTTAATGTTAAACATTCTAAAAAAATAATTATTATATCCGATTGCTTTAATTAGTGCTACATCCATTCCCCTATTAAATTTTACACTTACAGCATTATCCAAAAAATGAAACATATATATTTTTTCTTAAAATTAAAAATAAAATTGATAAAAACTAATTTTTACAGTAAAAGTGTGCAATTTGATGTGCGCCGGGTTAGCTGTGAAAGATTAAACTAAGATTGTTCACATTATCAGCAAGATGATCAGTATCAGTACGTGAATAAATTGACAACATGCATTATGAGTGATTAGATTTCTTTATTCTCTATGATGTTTCATTAATTAAAACTAATTACTAACTTTAAGCAATAATTGTCACAGATTAACTGATGAAACACCAATAAATTCCGCTCAAGATTGGAGAAGAGGAGGTTTGAAACGGTCAAAATTGGGGAATTATTTTCAAAAAAAAAAATCCATGATAATAATGAATACTAAAAAAAAAATGAATTACCTGCCATTCTTTAAGACCTTGTTCGCTATCTGGATTGGATTTCTTTACAGCAACAGGAATTCCAATTCCAACCTTGGAAGGAGACAATGTTTTCTCATCAACATATCCTCTGAAAACTCTTCCGAATCCTCCCTCGCCGAGCACCGTATCTGGCCGGAAGTTTCGCGTCGCGCTTTTCAGCTCCGCAAACGTGAACATTTTCAGATTCGGAGTGATGATCTGACCGCTCGCCGGCACCGCCGCATCGACTCCGCCGCCGTGAGCGGGAGAAGGACAGCGCTCGCTGCTGCCGTGTTGATTGCGTTTTTCTGCATCCGATTTGCTCCGCTCTGAAACAGAATCGTAACGATGTCAGAGATGGAAGAGGAACACGCAGGACGTGTGTGTGTGAATTGCGTGTAATTACCTGGAGTGGTGGGGGGTTTTGTGTCATTTCCGGTGGGGAGATTATCGACGGGTTTAGGCCAGCAGTTCCCCATTGATCTCTCTCTAAGTTTGGATGCAGAGATTGGAATTGAAGAGAGAATTTGCTGTAGTGTGAGGGTTCTGGGAAGGAGAGGAGAAGAAGGGCAGAAAAGCCTTACTTCCAATTGTGTGTGTACATGTGTATATATACTCAAGATTTATATGTATAACCCCAGCCATTAAAATATGTTTAAGGAAAGAATTTTTTTCTCTGTGGACTTTTCAAACCACTTTCTTATTATCACAAAAATAAATAATAAATAATACAGTATGCAGTATAATGTTTTGATAAATATATTAACTGTAGATATCAAAATATGGACCTATTGAAAATGACATCGAATATTCTATTATATTTTGATGTTGTTAAAAAACTCAATCATTCTTTTAAGAATTAATATATTTATTTTTAGGATATAAATTTGATCTAACATATTTCAAATTAAATGTACTGTTCCATCAAGTATTAATTCACTATATATTTTTAACGTAAATTGTGTATATTTTTAGATTGAATTAGTCATGTGTCCAGTGAATAAATAAAAGTTTAAATACTATGTATTAGTCATGATTTTTAAGGTTAAGATTTAGCGGTATTGGTTATATAATATATACACGTACATAAAAGGTTTCACTAAAAAAATTAAAAAAAAAAAAGAAAAAGAGTATTCATTACAGAATATTTTTATTAGATCATCTCCAATCCTTAACCCTTTTACCCAAATTTTTTAGTAAAAGGGTTTTGTGACCCTCTAATGGTTACCCCTTTTACTCAAAAAATTTGGGTAAAAGAGTTTTGTGACCCAAATTTGGGTAAATTTGGGTGTTACCCAAATTTGTTACCCAAATATTTTTTTCTTTTACAATTATTTTTAACCACTCTTAATAATTATTTTTAATTGTTAAATATATATTTATGTTTTTATATTATATATAATTAATATAGAATAAATTATGTGTCATTAAAATAATTAAAAAATTACTTCTTGCACAATTAAAATTATATATTACATTAAAAAAATTACATTGAACATTAAAAAAGATAGACATACAAATACATTAGACACTAGACATATAAATAAATATTCTAAAATTTAAGCACTACGAAAAATAAAAATACAAATACAAACACAAACATGTGTTGTATTATGCAATTATCAATAAAATGTGTTGTTCATATATTTCTTTAATTTCATTTTGATATTTATTTTGATGTAATTTGTAAAATTTATACAACATTAAAATTTAAAAATTAAAATTAAAATTTAAATATTAATTAATACAAAATAGAAATATATTATTTAATTAATAATTTAAAATTAGAGGGATAAATAATTAATTTAGAATATTATAATTATTTAAATTTAATAAAGTAATATTTTAATAAGATTTTATAAAATATTCTCTTTTGCACCAAATTTTGGGTAAAAATCATTGGAGGAGATATGACCTAAATCACCAAAAATTTGGGTATTTGGTGATTTGGGTCATATTGCCTATTGGGATTGCCCTTGGGCAAATAATTGTATCCATGCACGGGTTCAACTTACATTTGACAGTTAAAATTAGAAAACAGAGTTTTTTTAAATTTCTAATGAAATTTTTTACTGTGCTGTTTTGCTATTTCTCAGAAGAATCTCGTTTACGGTTTATGCATATTTTCATATATTTATATACTGTGAATACTCTCCATCTATATTTTAGTGTCTCGGGTTTTGGAAATTAAAATTGGAAAAAAAAGTGCTTTTTTTTAGGCTGTAATTGGATTTGTTATGAAAATTTTTTGCCTGAGCTAGTTTTGAGAATCTCTTTTATGCATGTTGTCAGGTATTTATATAAGCAAAAGCTTATGCGCATCTGGGGATACGGAGGTGTTCCCGAGGATACCCCGTGTTCCCATGTGAACACAATCCTCCCCTCTATATTCTATTTAAATCTATATATGTATTGCTAGGTGTTTAAATTGTAAATGGGCACGAAAATTGCAAAGGCACACAGAATGTGCTCCGTGCACCCGGGTGCACCGAAGCCTCACTCATTTATATACTGTGAAACTATGCTCCACATCCATATTTCAATGTGTCAAAAGAGTTTTGACCATTAAAATTTGAGAAAATGGCATTTTAAAGGCTTTAATTGGATTTTTTATGATAATTCTTACATCAGCTGGCTATTTTTCTTATATATATATAATTTACTTTTATATTAATGAACTATTATATTTCTTAATAAAATAAATATTATTCCTCAAATTTGGTATGTTATGATTTTTTTACATTTTTATTGAGATGAATAATCTCATATAAAAGAATAATAATTCAATCTTTAAAGAGTGTTTTTCTTTTTCCACATAATTTTGTATATTAATGAACTATTATATTTCTTAATAAAAAAAAATATTACTCTTCAAATTTGGTATGTTATGATTTTTTAAAATTTTTATTCAAATGAATAATTACATATAAAAGAATAATAATTCAATCTTTAAAGAGTGTTTTTCTTTTTCCACGTAATTTTGTAAAATTATTATGCATGATAAATGTGTTAATGGAAAACTCTTTATTTTTACTAGTAAGTATGTACTCCTGTAAACTTAACGTGGATGCATGAACTAACATCCGTGAATTTGGGTATACAAAATGTGTTTTTTATATGAGTGAGTATTGTGTGAATTATGTTCCACATAAATTCTCTTTATTTATAAATTTGTAAAGATAATTATATCTTAAATATTTTAAACCTAAAAAATAAACTTTAAATCTTAAAAGCACCTAAATTATTATAGAGTACACATAATTAATTATATGAAATGATTTGTTGAACTTGCCTAAATCCAAATTAGTTTTTCGTGTAATAATTTGATCAAAACGCATTATACTCTACTACTAATTTTTTTTAGTTGAACTTTAGCTTGCTTGTCCCTGTGTTGATAAGAATATTTTAAAAGATGATGGGAATATATAATTTTTATAATGTTACATGTATTAAAACAGGCATAAAATTTTACATCATATAATAGGTTATCCTAAATTTCTTGATACTTATTATCATAATAATAATACCTTATGTAGAGTTATACCACTTTTAAAAAAAACTGTTTTTACCACATAATATTCCATTGGTAAAAACTTCAATTCCATTGTTAAATTGATTTATTAACGGATTAATAACGGAATCCGTTGGTATATTTCTGTTGGTAAAGTGATGGTTGATAAATTTTAAGCAACGAAAATTCAATTTCGTTGGTAATCCATCGCTAATAATTCAGTTGGGTAATTCATATAATGATTCTGTTAGTAATCTATTGGTAATTACCAACGTATTGAATTTCATTGGTACAATAGAGAATAAATTCATTGACATTCTATTGTTAAAGGAAAATTGTCATTTTAATTTGTTGCTATTCCGTTAATAATAATTACCAACGGATTGAATTCCATTAATAAATTCCGTTACTCTGCAAAATTCACATCCAGATGCTCGTAAACCGCTCAAACTTTAGTCGGAATGAAAATTACTTTGTAAAATCGACATTTAACAAAGAGTTTGCCTTATACTACAGAGTTCTCGTGCCATTTTATAAATCATTTCCTATATATATTACTACTAATTAATATAATGAAAATTCAACTATACACTTAGGATATACTCCGTCCGTCCCAGTTAAAAAGAATATTTTTTTCATTTTGATCGTCCAACTTAAAGGGTTTCATTTCCTTTTTTACAAATATGGGACACACACACCATCTCTAATACAATTAAAATATAGGTCCACTCTCCCACTAATACAACTATCCACTACACATTAAATAATAATATTCCTTAATCCACGTGAAAAAACAAAAGACCCTCTCTTGACGGGACGGAGGGAGTAAAGTTTTCCTCATTTTTACGTGTCATTTATCCAATAACACTACAGATATAGTACACCAAAATGACATATAGAATTTGAACAAATATTATATGTATATACACAAGTTTAAAAGGAATGTTAAAAATTAAATTGATCTACAGATAAAATAGTGCTCCCTTCGTCCGCCTGTAAAAATATCGTTTGTTTTTTGCACGTAAATTATGGAGTATTATTATTTCATGTGTAGCGGATAGTTGTATTAGTAGAATACAGA
The DNA here is from genome assembly GCA_023678885.1 of Pogostemon cablin. NCBI lineage: Eukaryota > Viridiplantae > Streptophyta > Magnoliopsida > Lamiales > Lamiaceae > Pogostemon > Pogostemon cablin. Next base: position 4,575,498 of record CM042987.1, read on the forward strand.
ATATTTCGTTGATATTGTTAAATTGATTTATCAACGAATTAACAATAAAATTTGTAGTAATTTTCTATTGGTGAAGTGGTGGTCGATAATTTTTTACCAACAAAAATTCAATTTCATTGGTAATCCATTACTAATAATTCCGTCGACAATAATATAATGATTTTATTGATAATCCGTTGGTAAATAATACTCCCTCCATCCCATTTAAGTCTGTCGTGTGCGCTCTCATCCCGGCACGAATATTAAGAAAAATGATAACTTTTAGGGTATAATGATATTTTTTGGTAATAAATACTCCCTTCGTCGGTTCGTCCCATATTTACTTACACCGTTACAGTAGATACGGTGTTTAAGAAAAATTATTTTTTGACCAACTCCATTGACTTTTGGAGGATAATGTATTTTTAGATAATAAATAAATTATAAAGTATGTTGTGTGTGTTAGATGAGAATCATAAATTTGTAATTAAAATGTACTTTTAAGATTATGTATGAATTGATGTGATGTTTTCTTTTTTGGATGGTATAATTTAATGTGAGACAGACGAAAACGAAGAGTGTGAAATTTAATATGGAACGGAGGGAATAAATGATAAAGTGTGTCAAGTCATAAGTATGTTAGATAGAGGTGGGTTTTTTTAAAATAATAAAGTGTATGCGGAATAAACGAAGAGTGTGAAATTTATTGTGTTTGACTTTTTTGTTTTTTTAGATAGGTGCAAACTTTGTGAAACAACCCAAAATGGGAAGTGTGTCATCTAAAAGGAGACGAAGAGAGTAATAGATATACTATTCCATTATAAAACTGTTGGCATTCTATATTGTTAAAACTAGTAATCCATTGAAAATTACAAACAAAATTCAAGAAATTTAACCGATTGATAAATTCTATTGATAAAAATAATTTTATTTATTTATTTATTTAATATTAGCCTCGAATATGTATTCCTTGAATTCCTTCTATCTCAAACTTAAGTTTGCTGCAGGTTATATTAATAATATAGATATTAATGAAAGTAACTCTTTTCAGTTACTTTTGGAATAATTTAATTTTTTGTTTAAATTTATTACTAATTATATTATGGGGAGATTATATTTTTTTAAATTAGAATACGTCGTGAGGTTATGTCTTTAGCAAAAATAATAATAATAATAATAACTATAGGAATGCGAACTTAGGTTTGAAACTAAAAGTTTGGGATGGATGAAAACACTTCCTTTCTCCCATCACAAGAAATATTTTGTCATTTTTTCGTGGTACATTAAAAGTGAATATTATTTGGGAACAAACGAGTAGTATTTATTTGTAATAGAGTAAACATAAAAGGGCGAATATAAAAATAAAAAGAAAATGGAGGGTGTGAAATGGAAATATGGAATTGTGGGAGTAACAGTGTCCATGGGTGGTCGGTTGTTCCCTACGGAATGACAAATAAAATAACGAATTACGCGGGCCCACTTGATGTGCTTCACGCTAATTATTGTTTTTATTTTACGGCTTTCTCAATTACACATTACAATTTTCATATAACATAATAATAATAATAATAATAATAATAATAATAATAATAATAATAATAATAATAATAATAATAATAATAATATCGAAATCATATGTATTTTTTGTCAACCGTCGGTTTCACATCTACATACGTTGTTTGGGGCGTTAGCCATTATTAATTTAAAAAAAGTGGTAGGTTAATTCTATGTTTTATTTTTATTCCGATGTATATAACTCGCTATATATCCTATAAAACTCTTTTATTTTATTTTTTTATTTTTTTTCACTCGCAATATTTTTAAATTTTTAAGAACAATGAAGAGTTATATATAATTCAACTCATCTAGTCATTGGTATTATCACAATTTATTATGAAGAAATATGGAGAAGTAGACTTAAAAGACATCTCAAGAGATAATACTACATTAGCAACATCATGAGCTAACAAATCAATTTTGAGAATTTCTCTCATTATTTTTTAAAATAGGATAGATTTTCATCTGAGTTCTTCAAAATTGAGTAAACATTATAATTGAATTAATTCTCAAAACCACTGAAATGTACTAGCATCTCTTGCAAATTCTAACTTTTTTCTAGCTGTTATGATTTCTCTTAGTTCAATTGTCATTCCCGAGGGCCACAATGCTACAGAACACCAACAAACGTTTCCCTCATGTGCCTTTGCAATCCTACCTAATTCAGTATTAAGATTACCTGTGACTACTGTAACAATTTAATAATAATAGAATCAGATGAGAATCAGATCTAGTGGTTTCAATATTATCTCTTTAAAAACATTGTTACTAGCTAGGGAGTATGAATATTTTGAAATGATTCCTCATATTTCTTAGAATTAGCAATAAGCCTAAGTATGAAAAATGAACCATATGAGTAAAATAGATTATAGGATAAGATATTAAATGAACATCGATTGTGAAATTATAATTAAACATTAAGAATAATGGACAGTCTTGGGTGGGTACGTCTCACGTTGAAATCATTTAACACTTTTAAATTAATTATCATTTTTCATTAAAATATTAGTATTACTTTTTTTTAGTCTTACGAAAATCATTCTGTGAGACGGTCTCACACAAATTTTTATTTTAAAATTAATATTAAATCTTAAAAAATATTATATCAACCACATATAGAGTATGATACTTTATTAATATAATACGATATTTTTATAGAGTAGTATATCACTTTTATTAAAAATAAAATATCAAATCATAAAATATCATAATAAAGTAGTCTATACAAATGTATGAAAATTTTCTAGTCGACTTTACTGGAGTATCATAATTCCAGGATGAATTAAAAGTTCACTAGCTAATGACAAATGCATGAACTTAATTATTTAACTCTCACATGTCAAAAATTAAGTCATGGATATCGTTGGTCTAAATGATTAAGTAATTAGATTGGTAAATTGTATGTAGACTATTTCTTCTTTTATTTATATATATATAATTTAAAAAAACTTTTGACTATTTCCGGTTTCTAGTAGATTAGAAATAATTATTAAATTGTTTAAATCAGTGTCTGAAGATTCATGTAAAAAATTCAAGTACTATGATGAAAATTTTGACTGCTATGTCTAAAGATTATACACTGTTTAAAAATTTTAAAGACAATAATTATACTCATATATTTAATGAGTTGATCTCTTGTATTTCTGGGTGCACAGTATACGTATAAGAGTATAACATTTTGTTCTAAATGATTTACATTTTAATTGATAAGTCCGGAATATTTTTATTGAAAAGATCGGTTGAAATATGAATAGTATAAATATTTGATTTAAAAAAAGAAATAAAAGGTACACATTCTTATACTAAATAGTAGTATATCATTTTATACTAAAAGAGGAATACTAACTTTCGAAAAATGCAAAACACATCGATATGCCAGAACACAAAAGTTTTAGCCATATTTAATTATTTAAACACAGTTAACTCAAATATTTGTGTTTCCTATCACGTTGCATATGTATTACAGTGATTTATATTTATTTTATTTCTATGATTAATAATTATCTTTAGGATATGTTTGTTTGAAATGGATCACGTGGGATTTAAAATTTTGTTTTTAAAAATTATGAATTTTGAAAACCAATTAAAGGAGTAATAATTTTATGTTACTTTGTTTTGAGTTTTTTTCTATAATAAAGTTTAGATTTATATTAAATTAATATATAAAAGATGAATAAAATATGTGTAAAATATTATTAAACGTCGGACAAAAATGAAAAATGAAAAAAAAAAATAAAAGAATGACTATTAATTAGAGTTAAAACATGTGTGAAAGGTTTGTAAATTGAGTATTAATAAAGTTTGTAGGTTAATCTATAAAACCTTGGATATAAAAAAACTTAGCTAAGCATGCATGTACCTATAAGGCTATAAAGAATAGCATATTTGTTTCATAAAAATAATATTTAAGTTGACAAAACTATTAAATATATTTAACAATAAAGTGAAAATATGATTTTTTCTTAATTTTTCTTTAGTTTCATATAATTTGTAATCAGCAGTATTGGTTTCAATTAGTTTTAATTAATCTTAAGCTGTACTTTATAGGCTCTTTGTTTTTTTATTAGCGTGTTTAAAAAATTTAAACCAGAATAAGTACAACTAATGAATAAACATTTTTTTTAAACAATTTTAAGGCTTATAATTATTATTATTTCAATATATAAATTAAACATGCTCTTAATACTTTATCTCTCTTATAATTAAGCTATAGTATTTATTGTATTTTTTCTAAAAATATTATATAACCAATCCAATCTAAATTAAATCGATAACTTTCCTCACTAGCTACTATCAATTTTCGATTCGATTTTTTTTTGTTGGGTGCTGAAGGAAAATATTTATAAGGAGAAAGATTGATATTTTCCTTCATATACATTACACTCATAATTTAACTCATGTAATAAGATATGTAACACTAAAATATAACGAAACGTAATTTTACACATTTAGTTTATAACCTGCTAATATTATATTAACACCAATTATAACATAATTAAATGGAGTGTTGTAAGTACTCACTTGGGGCGAAAAATGTTTTATCCTCTAATCTTTCACCCAACTTTTTTCATTTAAGTTCGATCCTTAATTAGTTGAAAGAAATGCAGTGGCGGTATATATTTGAGAGAGTAAAACGCAGTTATTTTCAAAACCGGTTAGACCAGTTTAATCGGGAATCGGCCTTCAAACCGGTTCAAAACCCCTACAAAACCTTTTTTGAGTTGGACCAGATTGAATCGGGTTGAACCGGCCAAAACCGAGAAAATTGGTTGAATCGGTCCAATCGTTTTTTGAATTTTTTATTTTTTATTTTTATTTTTTCTATTTTTCTTTTATATTTTATAATTTATATTATTTCACTTTTATTTTTATTTATTTTAAAATATAATATTTAAATTTTGGATTAAATTATGTGATTTTCCTGGAGTGGTGCACTAGATGTACAGCAGTTTGACTATAAATTAATGTAATATGGTATTGAGAGAATATATAAAAATATGAATAAAGTAAGAATTATAAACTATAAATATTTTATATAATTATATTTTTATATAAATTGAATTTTTTCTTTATAAAATAATTTTGGTTATTAATAAATTGTAATATTATAAAATATAATTAAAAATATGTAAAAATCAATTTTTTGGTTGAACCGGTCCGACCGGTTGAACCTCAAACTGCTGCATCTATCGATTCAGTCTCCGGTCCGGTTATGAAAACACCGGTAAAATGTGATTATTGTGGAAAGCAAGTAACAATATTATTTTTCCTAATAAAAAGTTGAAAGTAGAAAAAATATTTAATGAATAGAAGGCTAGACTTTATAGGTGGATTGAGGAAAGATTCATGTTAGAATGCAAAATTTTAGATTTCTTGATTAGATTAACAATCTTATTGTAATATTATTTCTAGTACTTCTCATACTACCAAAATTAATAAAATTCATTTTTACCGATAAAAAAAATAAACCATAACTAAATGGGTAACCTCCTATAACTACACTAATAATAAATGTATAAAACACTCACTTTAAATTTAATTTACTTAACATTAAATTTAAAAAGAAAAATTACCACAAATTCATGTTCATCAACCAATCAAATTAACCAATACTGAGGAGTAGTAAACACGCTTTGTTATGTTTAAAAACCTAAAAAAACCGTTAACAGAAATGCAACACAGATTGCTCTACAAGGCAAATATATTAAATTAATTAATTATTTATAAATAAAATAAATAAAAAGACACAGAGAGAAGAAGTCAATGCTTCACATTATTATTAAAAAAAAAATATAGAGTAGATGAGATGAACCTGTATATGTGGGGGGATGACGTGTGGGTCCTACTTGGACAATTTGCGTCGGACATCTCGTCATCAAACACTCATCAATGACCTTACAAAATGACTATTATGACCTCACTCATATCAACACACGCTTTTGATTTGGTGCAATAATTCCCGTATACATCCAAATAAATTAACATTTGTTAGTACTTAATTGTGGTTTAAGGTTTAATTAAGGAATACAGTATTAAAAGGTATAATTAGTTAAGAGATATAAACTTTTAGTGAATAGTTAGATAAACAAAAATATTTATTAATTGTTATGTGTGGTTCTTGTTATCCAAATAAAAATGTAATTATTGAAATAGAACGTTCTAGTTAGTTAATAATAAAATATATTCTCTTGTCTCTTGTTTCAACTTGCAAAATTACTCTTGACAAAGTCTCTCGTAAAAAGATGCTTATGTGAGATAGATTGTAAGACGTGTTAAAATATATTTGTTATATAGATAAAGTATGTTTATTGGTAGTTAAAGTATATTTTCCTAAGTTTGATAAATAATGTATTAAAGTATAATTTTTTGTGTTATAATATGATTTATTACAAAAATACTTTAACTACCAAAAGTATAATTTACCTATATAATAAACATGCTTTAATAATGAAATCTAATCATCTCATATATATCCATTACAGAAAAGAGTGTGTAACAACAAATTTTGTATTTATAATAAAATAAATACAAGTTGAATTACAAAGATAATTCAGATGGATTGAAATTGATGATTTAGGAAACAATCTCTATCTATCCTCTGATTCTTCTCTCTCGAACCAACTTGGACTTTGACTTGACTTGTGCTTCTTGACTTTAACTTCTTTGACAAAGTGTATGCTGACTGTGTTGACAGCGTGTGTTGACTTGACTTGTGTGTTGAGTCGAATCTTCAAACGAAGCTTGTCCGAGCTCGAGTGTGTAGTCTTGAACGTTGACCCGGAGGCGTTGAACCTTTGTTCGGATTAAACGTTGACTGAGAGCTTTCCACGAAGAACACTTGATCTGGGGGACTTGGAGCCTTGATCCCGGATTAGTAGCTGTTCTTGACTTGAAGATGCTTTTGAGGCTTGAAGCTTTAGAGGCTTGAAGACTTGAAGCTTTGTTGAAGATCTTGAGCTTGAAGCTTTGGAGGCTTGAAGACTTGAAGATCTTGAGTGTGAAGCTTTAGAGGCTTGAAGACTTGAAGATCTTGAGTGTGAAGCTTTAGAGGCTTGAAGACTTGAAGCTTTGTTGAAGATCTTGAACTTGAAGCTTTGGAGGCTTGAAGACTTGAAGATCTTGAGTGTGAAGACTTGAAGCTTTGAAGATTTGAAGACGCTTTGAAGATCGCTTGAAAGCTTGAAGATCCTCGAACGTTCTTCGCTCGAAGCTTTGAAGATTTGAAGACGCTTTGAAGATCACTTGAAGGCTTGAAGATCCTCGAACGTTCTTCGCTCGAAGCTTTGAAGATTTGAAGACGCTTTGAAGATCGCTTGAAGGCTTGAAGATCCTCGAACGTTCTTCGCTTGAAGCTTTGAAGATTTGAAGATCGTTCTTCGCTTGTTCTTCGCTTGAAGATCTGGAGGGAGCTTTACTCGTGTTCTCGATCTCTTCAAGTGCGTCGTCTTCTAGTGCTTGAATGTCTGTGTCTCCCCTCCTCTTCAAATGAATGGTGAAGACCCCTTTTTATAGGTGAAAAAGGAGGTCCAGGCCACCTTTGGGCCTCACTTAGCGGGCTTGGGCTTCAGCCTGACTGAACCATAATTGGGCCTATCTGATTTGGGCCTGATTTAATTTGTCTAGGCTTGTTTGACTTGGGTCAGACTTTATTTGACTTGGGCTTGATTGACTTGGGTCAGGCCTCATTTGACTTGAGCTTGATTGACTTGGGTCAGGCCTCATTTGACTTGGGCTTGATTGACTTGGGTAAGACCTCATTTAATTTAAGCTCATTTAATTTATTGGGCTCAAATTATTTATTAATTTACTTTAGGAATTAATTTATTTAAATTCCAAAATAAATTAATATTTAATCAATAAAATCCACGTGTCGCTATGTGATTGGACCGTAAATTTTAATTGCTTACAAATGCCCCCTTGCGATTTTTTTTTTTCACGGACGCCATGTCTTGTTGTGAAAGAATCGCAAAAGTTCCTTTTATTTTCAGCATTTGTAACTTGGGCTTTTACAATTGAGAAATTACTTTATCCAAATAATAATTTTTTTCTTTGGCCCAACCTTTTATTTTTTTTCAAGTGGCTCAATTTATCTTCTTAGGCCCAAATCAACTTCCTTTCCTGCTTCATTTCATTTCAAGATATAAGGGAGATAGGAAATATGACACAGATCTGCTTCCTGCTCATCAGGACGATTTGCAAATCTTAATCAAATCAATCTATTTTATTTGCAGTAAAGAATCTCCTTAATTTGAGGAATTTCAATCACACAAATAACTGCCATAATATATGCTGCAGCTCTTCATTATATATTAAGAGACGGTGCATCTGATTTCTTCATCACGCAGACGGTAAGAATTAAAATTTTTGTTTTTTTTCTTTAATCATTTCCCATTTTCTTGCAGATTCCTTCGTTTGAAGGAGGCGTGGATTATGTGGGACGACAACCCCTTTTTTCAACATTCTATTCCCAAAGCTTCAAGATCAATCATCCTTTGGAAGAGAAGAATAACCTGGTGTTATTCGCACATTCCGATAATCAGCAGGTAGGGCTCAGTTCGCGCGTTTGGTAGAGCTCGACGGCACGATTTAGATCTGCATGGCTGGGGTGAAGGGAAACGGCGGTTGTACTTCAAAGCGGCGGTCCGCGGTGATGACGGATTCCTAGCATTCCGTGGGACTGATGGAGTCAACGTGGGGAAGCAACTCCGGTAAGAGGATCGGCTATCATGGTGGTCTTGCGTGGAAGAGCGGCTGGCTTGAATTGTGTGATCTTCGGTAGGCGGCGATCTGCCGGTGAGTGGGTGCAGCGCTCGGCGGACGGCTGGGATTATGAAGAGCAGCGGTTATTCGTACCCATGGCAGCATCGAGGCGTGGAGGGCAACCGAACTTAAATCCGAAAGCAGTGTGGCGAGGCTGGTAGCAGGTAGCACGCGGCGGTTAGCAAGAAGATGAGCAAGAGTGTTTCTACCGACGGGACTATTCTGGCGAGAAGAACGGCCATGGGCTCCGGCGATGTGGTCACGGAAAGCAGCGGCTGCTCCGTCTGACGGCGGATGGTGATGGGCTTCTGGCCGGTGGAGTTCGTGATTTTTGCGGTGAGAGAGTTGTCCTCGGTGGATAAGTCTGACCAGTGTGGTGGAACTGGAGGCTGGACTCGCGACTTTCGACGATGGCACGATCTTTGACAGTGAAGTGGTGACGGTGTGCTCGACGATCGATGATGAGCAGTTTTGTGTAAGTGGTGATCTGCAGTGGCGGCGGCGGCTGGCAATGAGATTTTATATCACCGATCGACGGTGTCATGGCAGTCGACTGGTGGTGAACGGGAGCGATCGAGCGGCACTTTGCAGCAGTAGTGATGGCAGTTGAATCTTCATGAAATTGGCGGCAGCAAGCGGCGACTGATGGTGAATGGATCTGGCGACGCAGTGACCGAAGCGGCTTTGGTGGTCAGCGGCTGCAAGGATGTGATCGGTGAAGACAGCGGATTTCGACTGCTGGTGTGTGTGGTAGTTGGCAGCGGCTTTGAAGTGATGATCCGGGCTTTCTAGTGGTGATTGCTTACAGCAAAGTGTGTGACGACTCGACCTCTGTCGAAGGAAGCAATAGCATAACCACCTCCAGCGTGGACGGTAACCGTTTCGTGAAGGTGAAGACAGATGTGATCGGAGCGACGATGAGCAGATCCAGTGGTGGCAACTGAGATCGGAGGCGATACAACTGACGGTGCCTGATCAACGGTTGAGCGGCGGCAACGGACAATACTTCCCAGCAACGCTATCTAAGATCCGGCAATAGATTTTTAGCGATGGGGCTCCGGCAGCAGTGGCGATGATCGGCGGGCATGGCTAGATCTGACAGCGGTCGATGGAAAGTGGAGGAGTAAACGGCTGTGATGGTGTGGATTTCCGGGAGCGGCCGTGCCGAGCGGCGCTTTGCAGCGGCAACCGATGCTCGTGTGCAGCGGTGGGGGTGGCGGCTTGCAGCGGTGTGGTGTTGATCGACAGTGGAGGCGCGGCGGCTTCTGGCGATCCGCAGCGGTGGGAGCGGCTGAGTGGCGGTTGAACGGCCATCTGCAGTGGCGGCGGCTATTCCGGGCGACTGGCAGGTAGAACGACGGAAGTTGTTGCTGCTGAAAGCCGACAAGAAACGGCGGCTGTCGGGTTTCGGCGGCTTGCAAGCAGTTTCCGGTGGTAGCAGCGACAGCAGCGTTGTGAACAAGAGTAGTTCGGCATCGAGCAGAAGGCTGTGGGGATGATGGGTTTCGTCATTTATGCTTGCTGGAGATCAACCTCTTACCTACCATCCAATTTTGACTTTAAATTCAATTTTGACTCACATAGCCTAATTTTGCTTTGATTTGGGCTTCATACATGGGCTTCTTTAATTTCATGTTGATTTGGGCTTCAATATTGATTCAACTTTCCTTTTTTTGCTTCCGCGAAGGGGATGAGTAGTTATCCATGGGGAATAATATCGGCCCGCTACTCTCTTTAGATGGAATTAATAGAGCAACATCAACATCACTAATCTTCCTTCTTTTGTGATGGAATCGACAGAGAGCATCAACATCGCCACTCTTTCATCTTTTGAGATGGAATCGACAGAGCAACATCTATCTCATTCCCTTTGCCTAAGGTGGCACTTCTTCTTCTTTTCCTTGCACTTTATTTGTTGCATGTATGCTTCAATTCTTTATTTTTTTTTTCACAAACTTGATAAGAATAACTTAAATCATGACTGAACTTAGTGAGATACTAAGCTGCCTACGTATCTCTTTAAAGAGAATCAAGTCATAACGTAGTTCAAAGGGACATGGTTTTGATTTTTTTTTGAGGGGGTGCCGTGCACAATTTATACTCATGCGGGCCAGGAGTTTGTCGTACATAGTTTAGACTCGTGCGGACCAGGAGTGTGTCGTACACAATTTATACTCGTGCGGACCAGGAGTAACATGCAGTTTAGGCTCGTGCGTCATGGAGCGTTGAATTTGAATTTGCTGACAATTTATACTCGTGTCAATGAGTCTTCTATTTGAACTTGTAGATAGTTTATGCTCGTGTCAGGGAGTCTTGTGTGGACATTTTTTTACTCATGTCGAGGAGTATAGTGTGGACAGTTTTCTCTCATGTCGAGGAGTATAGTGTGGACAGTTTTCTCTCATGTCGAGGAGTATAGTGTGGACAGTTTTCTCTCATGTCGAGGAGTATAGTATGGACAGTTTTCTCTCGTGTCGGGGAGTCTTGCATTATTTGTGTTAGATAGTTTAAACTCATATCAAGGAGTATCATGTGGACAGTTTTAGCTCATATCAAGGAGCGTCATATGTGGATAGTTTTAGCTCATATCAAGGAGCATTGTGTGGACAGTTTTCTCTCGTGCCGAGGAGCGTTGCTTGTGGATTTTTAGATAGTTTAAGCTCATATCAAGGAGCGTAATGTGGACAGTTTTCTCTCGTGTCAAGGAGCTTTGTCTTTGATTTATCAACAGTTCATTGCCCCCAATCCTGGGATGCATTGCTTTCTCTTGCTTCCACTTCATTTCTATGAATCTTTATGGAAACTGCAGTCTTTGTTTGTGGTTCATCTTCCACGAGCTCATCAGAAGGCATGTCCTTAAACTCGTAGGAGTCTTGAATAGATGGCCATTCAATATCATTTGATATCAAGCTCAACTCTATGTCGTGAGCTCTTGTAGCCAACTCTTCAAAAGTCTTTGGCTGAATTCCTTGAAGTATGTAGCGAAGATTCCATGGCATCCCTTGAATGCACATTTCAATAGCTGAAGTTACTGACAGCTTCTCTTTGCAATTGAGGCTGAGGCTCCTCCATCTGTTGATGTAGTCGATGACATATTCTTCATCACTTTGACGAGTATTTGTTAGCTCCATCATGCTAACAGTTCTTCGTGTGCTGTAGAAGCGGTTGAGGAACACTTCTTCCATTTGCCCCCAACTGTCGATGGAGTTGGCTTCTAAGTTGATATACCAATCAAACGCATTTCCTTTAATAGAGCGAACAAACTGTTTCACCATGTGATCTCCGTAGGTCCCAGCATCATTGCATGTCTCGACGAAATGCGCCACATGTTGTCTTGGGTTGCCTTTGCCGTCAAATTGTTGAAAATTGGGAGGTTGATAGTCAGCTGGCATCCTCAAGTTGTCAATTCTCTTTGTATATGGCTTCTTGTAGGCAACAATGGATTTTGAGCTCCCTTCAAACTTGTCTTTTATCGTTTCTAAAATTATGTTCTTCAGTTGGTTCTCATGAAGCATTTTGTCAGTTGAAACTTGTATTTTTTCTTCAACTGGCTTCTTTTCAAAAGGATGGTGTTTCGCTGAGTCTCCTTCCTCGCGCTCATCCTCAACTTGTTTCTCATTTATATGACTTGTCTCCACATTCTCCATTTTCTTCATAAGTATGGAGATCTTTACGTCTTGAGCTTCCATATTCTTGTTGAGTCCATCAATGGCTCTCATCATACTTGCGAGTTGTTCCTCAATGGTCATAGTATTTATTGTCATTACTGCAGCTACAGCTAAGGCAGATGATGAGCTTGGCGTGGAGCGAGGAGTTGAGCAAGTAGAAACATTTTCACCACTCTTGTCTCCGTGCAATGGCTTGTTGAGAGTAATCCCCACCATATGGTTTGCCTCTACGGAGCCTTCGGGAATACTTCTTGTAACGACTCCAACCTTTTCAGTTTGCAACTCTGGAGGCTTTGATGCAGCAGGCCTCCGTATCGCAATCTTGAGTGGAGTTATCTTTTGAATCTCTTCAGTTTGCAGCTCTGAATGCTTCAAGGTAGAAGGTCTTCTTATTGCAATCCTGAGAGGAGTCATGCTTTGTATCTTCGAGCTTGTAGAGAGAAGAGATGAGAGGTAGAGACCGTCCCACTGGGCGTGCCAAAATTTGTAACAACAAATTTTGTATTTATAATAAAATAAATACAAGTTGAATTACAAAGATAATTCAGATGGATTGAAATTGATGATTTAGGAAACAATCTCTATCTATCCTCTGATTCTTCTCTCTCGAACCAACTTGGACTTTGACTTGACTTGTGCTTCTTGACTTTAACTTCTTTGACAAAGTGTATGCTGACTGTGTTGACAGCGTGTGTTGACTTGACTTGTGTGTTGAGTCGAATCTTCAAACGAAGCTTGTCCGAGCTCGAGTGTGTAGTCTTGAACGTTGACCCGGAGGCGTTGAACCTTTGTTCGGATTAAACGTTGACTGAGAGCTTTCCACGAAGAACACTTGATCTGGGGGACTTGGAGCCTTGATCCCGGATTAGTAGCTGTTCTTGACTTGAAGATGCTTTTGAGGCTTGAAGCTTTAGAGGCTTGAAGACTTGAAGCTTTGTTGAAGATCTTGAGCTTGAAGCTTTGGAGGCTTGAAGACTTGAAGATCTTGAGTGTGAAGCTTTAGAGGCTTGAAGACTTGAAGATCTTGAGTGTGAAGCTTTAGAGGCTTGAAGACTTGAAGCTTTGTTGAAGATCTTGAACTTGAAGCTTTGGAGGCTTGAAGACTTGAAGATCTTGAGTGTGAAGACTTGAAGCTTTGAAGATTTGAAGACGCTTTGAAGATCGCTTGAAAGCTTGAAGATCCTCGAACGTTCTTCGCTCGAAGCTTTGAAGATTTGAAGACGCTTTGAAGATCACTTGAAGGCTTGAAGATCCTCGAACGTTCTTCGCTCGAAGCTTTGAAGATTTGAAGACGCTTTGAAGATCGCTTGAAGGCTTGAAGATCCTCGAACGTTCTTCGCTTGAAGCTTTGAAGATTTGAAGATCGTTCTTCGCTTGTTCTTCGCTTGAAGATCTGGAGGGAGCTTTACTCGTGTTCTCGATCTCTTCAAGTGCGTCGTCTTCTAGTGCTTGAATGTCTGTGTCTCCCCTCCTCTTCAAATGAATGGTGAAGACCCCTTTTTATAGGTGAAAAAGGAGGTCCAGGCCACCTTTGGGCCTCACTTAGCGGGCTTGGGCTTCAGCCTGACTGAACCATAATTGGGCCTATCTGATTTGGGCCTGATTTAATTTGTCTAGGCTTGTTTGACTTGGGTCAGACTTTATTTGACTTGGGCTTGATTGACTTGGGTCAGGCCTCATTTGACTTGAGCTTGATTGACTTGGGTCAGGCCTCATTTGACTTGGGCTTGATTGACTTGGGTAAGACCTCATTTAATTTAAGCTCATTTAATTTATTGGGCTCAAATTATTTATTAATTTACTTTAGGAATTAATTTATTTAAATTCCAAAATAAATTAATATTTAATCAATAAAATCCACGTGTCGCTATGTGATTGGACCGTAAATTTTAATTGCTTACAGAGTGTTTCATTACTTTTTCATACTGTTTATAAAAATGTATTTTTTTTATCAATATTGTTAACTCTATGAGGGGTAATCATGTAATGAATGCTATAACTATGAATGTGATGAATGAGTGACGAACTTGAAACTAAAATACTTTTTAAAATTATTAAATAAAATGTTTTTTTTTTTATGAATATGAAAGGTTTTATAGGACAAATAGGAGAAAAATGTAAAAGATTTTGAGAAATAAAATGTAAAGTAGGTTTTTTATATAACTAGGATGTCAATTTTAAAAATATAGTAACGTATAATTGAGATTATTTATAATGTTTCATCATATTTAGATTGTGCATATTACATTATGGTGAAATGAAAAATGTATCCATTGTATTGGTATGGAGTGAAGTGTTTAAAATTTCTATGGCAAAAGCTCCTGCGCTCCTTGGGATATGGATGGATACTCCGTGTCTTTATATGAACACAATCCTCCCCTCTATATTCTATTTAAACCTATGTATTAGAACCAATCATCTGTATTGAAGAATATGCTACCTACATCCACATATATATACCAGCTATTGGAAAATAGCCATTAGGTTATCTGCCCTCTTTTTTTATTATTGAAATGGTATCTAAAATTAATATGAAACTCGTGCATTAATTGACATCTCCTATATAAATAATAATTAAAAAAAAACTTATGTCAATTCATTATTCAACGACTTAAGAAAAATAGATCATGTCTTCCTTCTTAGCAACGTAAATTGAGTTGACTTGCCTAGATTTATCAGTACATGTTATTATAAATATATAGTACATGGAATTAATTAAAAAATACATTATTTTATATAATTAAGGAAATGAAAAATAATGTATGCATAACAAGTGTTATTTACAGTCAGATAAATGAGGAATAATTCTGTACAATAAACCTAAGATGGAAAAAAAAAATTAAAAAGGAACACCTGTTTGAATCGCATCTCAAATAAGGAGTAAATTGAGTGCTGCGTTCTTCATCCATCAACAGCATCATAATTCAGTTATTTCTTTTTTTAATGAATGTCTCGTTACAAGGCCGTCCGGGAGTTGCTCGTCTCTCGTCAGAGACGAGAGACGAGCACCTCCCGGGTGGGGCGGGAACTATATATATTTATATGTGCATTTGCAAGAATCAAAATCAAGAAGATGATGTAGGGTAAGCTTGATCGGATGTTCGACCCGATCGACTAGGGTTAGGGAGATCTCTCGTCTTGAGAAGCCAAGTATTCAAGTGCGTTGAGAACATCCGTCATGATAGGGCGGATGCTTGCGTGCTCTTGGAGACACATTGATGTTATAACGATGGCTTGTTGCACGCTCTTCGTCGGGTATCGCCCCTCGAGCAGAGGGTCGACCAGCTTGGTGTAGCTTCTCCGATCCTTAAGAAACGGGCGAGCCTGCAGCATACAGGCCAGGGTTAGTGTGATCAATGCTTCGGTGCAGCTGCATTGCTCGAATGAACTTACCCAGACGACGAGGTTCTGTTCTCCGGGTTTTCTGCTGAAGTCCATGGCCTTTCGCCCCGTGATCAGCTCGAGCAGAACCACACCAAAGCTATATATGTCGGATTTCAAGGTGAGTTTGCCACTCATGGCGTATTCTGGAGCGCAGTAGCCGTAGGTTCCCATCACCCGCGTCGAAACATGAGTGTTGTCGCCTACTGGTCCGAGTTTGGCGAGGCCAAAATCGGACAGCTTCACATTGAACTCATTGTCCAGCAGAATGTTGGAAGATTTCAAATCACGGTAGATCACAGGTGGACTTGCTTTGCAATGCAGGTACTCGAGACCACGAGCTGCACCCACTGCAATCTTCAACCTCGTGCTCCAACTAAGCGGCTTCTGATCGGGTTCTAAATCTGAGAAACACGAACAAGAAACGCATACATATACAGAAACGAAAGGCTCAAATGTAAAACATGTATTGTAGATTACCGAAGAGATGGTTCTCTAGGCTTCCCCTGGGCATGAACTCGTAAACGAGCAGTCTCTGGTCGCCATGCGTGCAATAACCGATCAAATTCACAAGGTTAGGATGGTGCAGTAGAGACAACATGAGAACCTCAACGATGAATTCTTGATTTCCTTGAAGCCCATCAAGATTCAGTTGCTTTACAGCAACAATCTAACAAACAAACACAGCTGATGATCTTACAACCTAGCTAAATGCACCGTTGTATAAGAGAAACTCTACTATACCATGTCCGGCTCTATTCGACCTTTGTAAACGCTTCCGAAACCACCTTCACCGATCAGATTAGCATCCCTGAAATTCTGCGTCGCCAATGCAAGTTCCTTGAACGTAAAACTACGAGCTACATTAGGATTCGTTTCTTTGCCTTTTCGTCTCGAAGAAGATCCTTTCTTGCGACTCCCTTAAATCAACAACATTAGTACCCTGCATAACTACATTTCTCAAAGATTTGCTAGCCAACTATCTTACCATTATCATGGCCATTCGACTTCCCCCCTGCATCTGCTGATGATGATCATCCAAGAATCGATTCGAAAGCACAAGATTTAAAACCAACAAAACAAGCATTGCAGATCAAACGAAACGGAAGACGAACCTGAATATCCAACGGATCTTGGGGACATGCCATCATCGTAATCCTCCAGTTCATCCTTAAGCCTAAAGGTTCCACAAGCAAAGCAATTCATCTTGTTGCTGTTATATAAACAAATGCTGCTTTTCAATAATGAAACAAGAATATACAGAGACAACACCTCCCAGAAATAAAGCCCATTATCAGAATCCAACCATTACAAATGTCAAAAAAGCAATGAAATTATGATGATACAACACCAATCAAGACAAACAAATACAATGGAGAGAGAAACTTGATGTTCTCTCTCCTTTCAGAATTCAAGAAAACCCTAGTCCAGGATGATGGAACACATCATATAATTCAAACCTCCCACCGCAGTTTACACAGATCTACACCCAACAATATAATTACCACAATCTTCACAACCAAAGAATTTTATATACTAAATATAGGGCTCCACTCCATTAAAATCAAATCAAATACCCCATAGAATTTTAGGGGGATTTTGAGCTGAGACTCATCATTCAGCACCATGATTTTTTCCTTTCCTATATTTAGCTCCAATCCCTATTAAACCGCCATCTGTAATGCTAGAACCTGATCTAGCATAGTAGTTTCCAAAATAAAAAGCTCAACTGTTGACAAGAGACGGAGCAACTGTGTCATCCACCACCACCCCACCTCTGTTCTTCTTGACCAAAGATTTCAGAAGCCCATATGAGCTACCTATCATCTTGGTGAATAGAACAGGTGAGAATTTGATCCGAGTCGTGCATGACTCAGGGTCACCCAAGCAGGAAACAAATATGTTTAGATTATTTTATAAATGAAACAGTAATGATTATATAAAATTCTAAAGTTTACAGACAAGCTTGTGAATAGTGGATGACATCTAAAATCCAATGGAGGAAACATTCTCTTAATGACTCTGGGTTTACGTCTTTCCTAGTCAAATACATTTAAATATTCTGTAATCAACCCTACTCAAGACAACCTAAAGCTTTATCAAAGGTTAATCATTCCTTTAGTTTTTGCCTAAACAATTAAATGCACCATCAATCTATACAAAGCCTTTTGCTAAACTCTCTCGAATGCCCGGATTCGCAACAGCTGCAGCCTCCAGAAATCGATAAATAATCAATAGTCATAGTTGTAATGCTAAATCAGGCTGTTGAGGTGAACCGATTTGTAAGCTAGAACCAGGAGAACCGGCCGGTACCCTAACATTCAGGTCTGGAGGAACAGAGAGGCCAGGTCTTTGTTGCACAGGCCAGGAAGGTTTTACACTGCTCCAAGCTTCTGCTTCCCCGTTCGAATTAGAGGCCTTGACTTGTGCCGGCTGATATCCAGGTGTCACAGTGTGGTTACTTTCTGGGGATTTGGCTTGCTCAGGGATAACATTGCTCACGGATGCCGTTTCCACCTTTACAGATGGTGCAGTGGCGCGTTCGTTCACAGATTGTTGTGGTGTTGCCAACTTTGCAGTACCTGCTGCAGATGAATCATGCCCAAACATTCCACTGAAACCATTTCTGTGGGGGTGATGCATATGATTTTGCTGAGGTGGGAATTGCGCTCTCCAAGAAGAGGCATCACCTTGTCCAGCTAGCTCATTCTGGCCATTCAGTTTTCTAACCGCTTCAGGCCCCCCTTCTGAAACCGTGGAATTTAAATGATCAGTAGTTGAGCTCATAACTTTACTTGAACTACAATCACCAGCAGTCATATTTGATGATTTCTTGTTCTCATTTGAGATAGTCAATGCTTGTGAAGGAGGTCCATTGTCACCCACCCAGCCAGGACCGTATTGTACCCCAGCAGGTAAAACAGCCTCTATCTTCTTTGAAGCCAGTTTCCAAGCTACAGGGCCAAGATTTGCAGCATACCTAGCCAGGCTTCTTGCATAAGCAAGGGCTTCTTGCAGACCCACCTGTAAAAGAAAGGGGGCAGTTAAGGAACATCATAGCATTTGTCACAGTTTAGTCCCAGAAACATGGAGATTATGCTCACCGAGAACATCCACAAATTCATTATTGACAAATAGAAGTACTACCACACATATAGTCCCTGACTACAATTGTTGCAAAAGCTAAAGACAATATGCTGTTGGGGATGAAATATGGATTACAGGATTATATCGGCCTTTGGTAATGGGTTGTCTAAAAGTTACATCAAATTAGGCAACAGTTAATTAAAAAAATGAGATGACCGCATTGTAGAACAAATAATGAGGTCATGTGAGATACATTTACAGAACAAAGAGTTTCACTTTAGATTCCCACCAAAATCCACATTGGAGTACAAAGTGATGCAACAGAAGGCACTTGTAATGAAGGACATTGACAACCCATAAAAAAGTTAGGGTTCCTCAAAAGAAATTACCGGTACTAGTCGCTTCATATACAAAATGGGCAAATTGTTGCCTGAAGAGAGCATATGAAATTCCCTGTAGGTATCACGCTTGTTCTCATCCACTGTAAACTGCTTTTTTCCATATTTCATGTCAGCCCTTAAAATTGATGCTGCAAGTTAGGAACAAAATGGTCAGCAGGTGAGCAGGAAATTTGAGCAATTGTAGAACTTTAACACATCAAAGAATGTTAAATACCTGGAAATTCGTTATTCCAATCAATCGACCACTCTGAATAATTTTCACCATTTCTCGAACCATAAGATGATACAAATGGGTCAGTGGACCTAGGCCTAAACACCATGGATGGCTTTCTTAAAATGTAGGAATTAGATGCATTTCCCTTATCTTCTCCATTAGCAAGGGTGGCACCGGAAGAAAAATCAATACCCACACGATCTACAGGGGATTCCTCCAGAGGCTTCTTCTGGTTCTTGCTACTTGGGGGCCTTCCTCTCCGCACAATCTTGGGCTGTGGTTCGCCATCATCGCCCTCAGACTTCAGATTTTTGAAATCCCTCTTTGCAAGCTCTTGAATAGATCGTGCCTAATGTTTGCCCATTATTAAACAGAAGCAGAATGATGTAACAAAAAAACAAGGCACAGAAGTGAGAAGACTACCCATACCTGCCGAAAGTAGATAGTATCTGAAGCATTATACTCCATGGCATTTGAACATATCAAAGACACATCAGACTGAAACCACGATGCAGTAAAAGGTCAGTTGTGTACTTGTATTTGCCCAATCAAATCAATTGACTTTACTCAAACGGCAATCAGAAAATCACAATCGAGTATTAAAATATAAATAAAAATTTGCATCTTTCAACATTATTTAGAACTGATCTAATAAGAGGGTTAAGCAAAATCAATGATACAGCAATACATTCCCTCGGTGAGAATATGACCTTCAGATGTATTACAATCAGAATCCCAAACAGAAAAGAAAGAAGCTTGATAGAATTGAGTCAACAAAAAGAGCCCCAATCCATTCTGGTGTCATTCCTTGAATCATCATCATTGGCTTCATAAGAGTTTTTGTGTCATTATGTTCCGAGCAATAATTAATGTGGAAGTATTTTATAGGTAACTCATGAAGAAATGCAAGAAATTAACCCTAAACAGAAGCATCTAACATAGATTTTTCTTTCATAGGAGAGCTTTCCCCATAAGTTCCAATTAGTGTAAAATAATAAGTAAAAAAACTAACGAAAAAGTCACTTACTACACCTTAAAACATTTCAGATAATTGAGACGAACAAGTTCAAATTACTTCTGTTGCTATTCGAAACTCACCTCCAACTCTTCCAAGTTTTTGTAAACTCCGACTTCAAGTTTCTTCCTAATAGTACCAAAATCCATAGGGTGCTTTATTATATCAAAATAATCAGGTAGCTGCAAGAAAAAAATTAACTTCATATCAGCTTCAGAGAACACAAACTACAGATTTAAATAATCAATCAATGAAGATATAATCACCTCTTCGGGATCCACAGGCTCAGAGAAGACCCCATATGTGTCCTTCCTACATCAACATACATACAAGAAGATAAAACTAGAACTATTGCGGAAAACACAGACAGAAAGTACAGACAGAATAGTCACAAAATATCTAAGAAAGTTATACGAGGTATAGGACGAAGTACGTACTTTTGAAGCCTATCAAGAATAAACACCAACATTTTTTTATCTGGTAAAGACGTTGTGGGACCAGAATCCAATGGTGACCCTATCCACAAAATGGAAAGTCCACTGTCAGATCAAAATATAAATACATTTTTCCACAAAATTTTCTCAAACTCAAAGATTCTCCTTTTTTTTTCCCTTCGTTTTATCCTAAAACCAAGAAGGGTCGTGAGTATGACCATGTAGAGGAGTCTCTGTCGCTTTCCCAACCTCTTCCTCTTTAACCTGCAAACATCAATGCAAACCCCATCATTTAAAATCAGACCACTGTTCATTCAAAACGAGCAATTACATAAAAACATCCAGAAAGAAGAAGTGAAGAGGGTTGGCAGTTAGCATCAGCTATTGCAACTAGAAGTCAATACCACTACCCGCAAGAATATAAGTCATTCAAGAACAGCCAAATCTAAGCCTTTTCAAGTCGCTCTGCTTTAATATAGACAATGGCAACTTATTTGAAGAAAGGAGGTCTAAATGAACAAAATCCAAGGAAATCATATTACAAATTTAATTACCAACATGTGATATATATAGAAAGTAATAATTCAGGTACATATAAATATATGTAGAAGTTATGTTGTAATCTGTAACCGTATAAAAGCTACAAAAGTGTTGATTAAATCATGCAAAATCCCAGATTTACAAGGAAACAGAAGTAATCAACTTGACTGAGTCAAACCCACTTCAGATCTTCAGAAACCACAGCACCCAAAAAGATAAAGTAAGACGTTAAAAAAATCCGCGCGAAATCCCAAAAGCCCCATCAAAATCACATCCCACAATTTAAAACCCCTCTATTTCCGCGACCAAGTGTTCCAAAAATAGAAACTTCAGTTCCCACAAATTTGACTCAAAAATAAAAATCAAAATTCAAGAAAACCATGCAAAAGACAAAAATAACGCCAACTGAGTTTTTCCACATATATTTAAAAGGAACCACATTCAATTCCCACCAGCTTCCCACAATCTAAAAAATTACCGGCAAATTCAGACCTGATCTAAACCCCCATCGTCAGATCCACCATCAATTTTCCGTTTCTTGGCATACCCATCCCGATCCTCATCATCCTGTTCCGACCCGGAACCGGACCCAGGCTCAGAACCCGAATCAGAATCGTTAGAATGCCGGCTTATCTGCTGCTGGCGCTGATACTTTTCAGCGGACACACTCTTGTCATCTGATTGAGGCAAACGGACAACGAGCTTAACCTTCTTCTCCTTGCGCTCGTCGTCGTCGTCATCGAATTCCGGCTGCGGCGGAGAATTGAAATTATTAGGGTTCCGGCGGGTGGATCGTCGGCTGGTGGAATTGGAAGGAGAGGGTTTAGGTGGAATTGAGAGGGGAACAGGGTTCTTGGAAGGACGGCCTTTCTTCTTCTTTCTCTTCATCTCCGTTATGGCTGTTGCAGTTGGTACCTTACCCATTGGTGGAGAGAGAGAGAAAGAGGAGAGAGAGAGAGAGAGAGAGAGAGAGAGGCTCCTTTTTTCTTCTTTCCTGCTACTCTTTTTTAGTAGCACTGATGTAATTGTGCTATTTTTTTAACTAAGCATTTCAAGTACGACGTCGTTCCGTCAAATATACTGAACTTTTTTATTTTCTTGGATTATATTTTGGGTAAAAAAATATTAATAAATAATCCGCTTCGAGTTGGAGCATTCGGCCAAATTTCTGACCAACCCCACCAAAAAATCCTCCCCAATTTTTTTAATTTAAATTATGGACTCTTTATACTGTTGAAATTAATTTTTTGTTGTATTTAGAAAATGAAATAAAATTATTAATGACCCAAATTTCATAACAGATGATAATTCCACTCTAAAAAAATGGTATATAAAAAAAGCAAACTTTATGTTATAAGATTTGGATTTTTCTTAATTTTATTTTCAAAATCATATTACCATATATACTCCCCTATCCATTTGCTTTCTTACAAAGATTTGTGTAGAATTGAGGCATACTATGTTACTCTTTCTGAGTATAAGTGCATGTCTTTATATGTCAAAATTGTACACAAAATTTGTTTTGCTTATGAAATGTATAAATAACATATTTCCTTATAATATGAAATTTATAATTTTAATAATATAAAATTTTAAGAATTGAAAATTTAGAAACTTTTTATATATTAATACAAAGACTTGCATTAGATCATCTCAATAAATAATTTTCTTGAGATGAATAAGAAGTAATAATTTTAATAATGAAAAATAATAATTAATTGATGAAAAATGATAATAATGATGTGAATTTGATGAATAAATTATAAGAACAATATAAAAAATATTAAAAAAATTTGAAAAATCATTAATAAAAAAAATAATAATAATCTCCGTGACACATTAGAGTTAACTGTGTAGAAAATCCCATTCAAACAATGTGATACGCAACCTTATTCTTACAAGAAAAAGACAATTTCTAGTTAAAAAAATAAAGACAGGAAAATAAATAAATAAAATAATAATAATTTAGAAAATGTAGGCACGTGGATGGTCCAAATAGGAAGTGACACGTTTTAATATTAAAATTATATATCTTATTCTAAATAAATTTATGTAAATGACTTATTTTTAATTTAAGTCTCCATTTAAATTTTAATTTTATGTGTTTCAATTTATAATTTAAATATTTTTTCCTTAAATTAGGCCCAATCTTTACAATTTTTTTTTATCATTTTCTTGTAATAAAATATATATTCTTATTTTAAGTTATAGAAGAAAAAAATAGAAAATCATTATACACATTTAAATTAAATCATGATATTAAATATATTTTATTTTAATTGATATTTTGTATCCTTCTATAATATGTGCCTTAATAAAAAGAAAAAAGGAAAAAATAAAATCATTAACTCACTAGATTATATTTAATGATCATCACACACGAGTTTTCGCTGAAAATGAACTAAAATGCCTACACTAAGAAATCCCATAAACCTAATTTATTTATTTCCGTTGAATTTAATTGAAGGCAATTGTACCCTATTGAATGTATACTAATACTCCCTCTGTCCCCTTGAAAGGTATTCATTTTATTATTCCTGGCATCCGCTTCAAAAGCATCAATTTCCTCTATTTAATAAAAAAAATACACAATATGACCCACCACTTCTCTCTAATACAATTACCCACCTTATCTATAATAATAATACTCCTTAATTTACGTGCAAAAAACAAATAAAAACTTTAGAACCGTCCACGTGCAAACAGCAAACGAGACCTTTTAAGGGTACGGAGGGAGTATATAGTAAAGATTTATACATATTTTATTATGGAGTATTAATTTTTAGGATTTAATTGTAATTTCATAATTATTCTTTATGCAACATTTTATGCTTGTAATTCTTGATGTATATTATTCTTTCTTATTCTTATTATAGTTTATGTAACATTTTACTCTTATTCTTATGATTCATAATATATTTTATATTTATAGTTTATAGCTAATTCAAAATTATAATTATCTTTTCAATTTATAAATTAAAGGTGTAAGTAAAATTTTATTTTATCATAGACATTCTTAAAATAATAAATGACTTTTTAAATTTGTTTATTTGAGAATAATAATATCAGACTTGAGTGAAGTGGAAATAGCCATTGGTGTTTATTTAGTAGTTGGGCTAATATATGTGTTGTTGGTGCAAGAAGGTGAAAGGCCCAATCCAAGGTTTAAATGTGTACAGGCCCAACTTTTTAACATTTTTGTACTTGGATATTTATGGGAATTGGTTTTTTTTCTTTCCCCCTCTCTTATACATTAAACTCAAGTATAAAATTTTATAAATTCGTATTTGGGGTTGATCTCTACATGACAAAGTTTCTTATTAAACTGTGTTTATGTGATACAAATTGTAAGTAGGGGCGGAGCTAGACAATACTATGAGGGGGGCTAAGCACAAAAGTGTGTTGATCATAATTTATATTCGAGCATTAAATAATACTCTTCCATCCCGATTTTGTTTATATTGATAAAGAGTTAAGAAGAATTTTTTTTGACTAACTTTATTGATTTTTTTAGGCGTGACGTAGTCTTTTTAGATTATAAATAAGAGAAAAATAAATTTTTAAGGTGTTAATTACTCTGGGACGGAAATGAAAAGTGTGAGGATAATTTGTTGGATGGGAGAGTACAAAATAGTGGAATATAAATACATGACTTGCTATCAAAAAGAATTCCAAGATATTATCAAATAATCTCAATATCTAAAATTAATAAATGGTAGACGATACTTTCCGAGAAATTATAAAGCATATGGTAAAAGTAGAAGCTATTTTTTTAAATCAATATTAATGATTTAATTTTGCAAGAATAATTATTAGAAAGTTTAAGGAATAAAAATTATTATTAGAAAAAATAAATATTAATTATAATTTAATATAAATAGAGAGCTTTGACAAGGTTAAGGGGCTAAAGCCCCGTCAAGCTTCATTGAGGATATGCCCTGATTGTAAAACATATTAAAGTATGATTTTATATAGGTGAAGTTTGTTATATGCTAGTTAAAATAGGTTGATTAAAGTATGATTCTAGAGTATTACAATATAATTTATTGCAAACATATTTTAACTACCAATTAACAATATTTACTTATATAATAAACATACTTTAATAATAAATTGATATGTTTTAAAACCAATCATGCATATATTCATCCAACAAGAGTTTTCTTTGATAGGTATGAAATGATAATAAATATTCTAAATAAAAAAACCTATAATAAATCTTAAAAATATATGATACAACCAAATCATTATAATATAATACTTAAATTAATTAAATTTAATATGAACCAGTTGACGAAAAAACCTTAAAATTTTCAAATCCATTCATTTTATTAATTTTGCGGGTAATTTAATGTTTTTTAATAATAAATAAAATATATAAAGTGTGAAATATGTCATGAGACGTTGTAGGATCGAAATGTTCATAGAATGAAAGAGAGTATTAATTTTAAAATTAAAATATATTATTAGATTATAACACAAGGTAAACAAAAGCATATGATGAAAATATTAGAACGAATCATAAATTTTAAAAATAAAATAATAATAATAATAATAACGCATATAATATACGTACATATTTAAATACGTGAATGCATTTACATTTTTAAAAAAGTTGCTTCATTTTTATATCATTTGTATATATATAATATACATATAATTAATTTAAATTATACTAACACAACCCATCTCATCTTCAATCGGGTCTACCCAAAACACCATGGACAACAACTTAACTTTTACTTTAAATCAACTTTCTAAAATATGTTAAACAAATTTAAATATATATATATATATATATATATATATATATATATATATATATATATATATATATATATATATATATATATATATATATATATATAATAAAATACCAGATTTTATTTGTCAATTAAATATGGAGTAATTTTTTTTAATTTTAAAAAAAAAAATGCATTCATTGATTAGAAAAGATAATGCAGTCCTAATTAGTAGCTGCAAAACTTAGGTTATTGAAATGAAATAAGATCACATGGGTGATTAAATGAAGTACTACATTATTAAATCTATTTATCTTACCTACTAATATACTTTTATTTCACTAATTTTGATGGCATTAATTATAAGCTATGGAATCGCTAAATTATGTATTCTTATCTATCTGTCCATACGGTGCAAATTGCAATTGCATTCATTCTTGTTAAACTTTATTCATTTTGAGATCAAAATCAAGATTAATTTAATTGTCTTTTTCTTTTAAATAAGTAATAACTATATTTCATGATTATTAAAATCTTTTTTTATCTCTATCTTTAATTGATGAAAGTGATGGAACATTGGGGGGGTTTTTAATTGTGATACATATTATTGTACGTATAATTATATGATTTTTGTGTGATTAGTTCAGAGGACTGTTTAAAACTTTATATAACTAGATTCTTTATATATATATATATATATATCGTGAATTTCGTTGTAATTTTCTATCCCAATAAATTATTTATCATGTGAAAAAAGATACATCTTACTATACCACAATTTCATAAAATATTTTTGTTTCTTGAGAGAAATTACTCCCTCTTTATTTATTTCAACTTTCACAAAAACATAGTATCAGGTAGAATTTGAATATCGAAAATGATTCGAAAAATATTTAGTCTTATTTAGTAATGACCTACTCCTTTATTTGAAAATACGTGCAACGGAATTAAATAAATAAATAAATAAATAAATAAAAATCTTCCATTATATGCATTAGTTATTAAATGATACATATAAGGAAGATTTTGGATGTTCTGTGATACTTTAAAATGATATTTATCTCACTCGTAAAATGATCGCACATAAATTTTTGTCTTATCCACTGGTAAAATTCAATTCATTTTGATGGGATGTATGGATAAGATAAATGGAAATTGATCTATAGCATTTGGAGCATATCTCCAAACTAATTAATTTTACTGTCTTAATGCCAACTCCCACCAAGAAGTAGAACTTTTTTTCTCTTGTTTTTGGACGGACTCAGCAATAAGAAGTAGATAAAGAACAACCCAATAAAACAGATGTCACCAATTCATCCTCTCTATCCCTAATTTCCATCTTTTTTTAAAATTTAATTATTTAAGAAAAGGAGAAGAAGAGGACCATGGCTACTGAGAATTAAGAACAATCAATAAAGTGCAAATCCAGGTAAGCTAGTCACCTAGGGTATACATATGAGAGTAGAAACAGTGTGAATGAAGCATGGATAAATAGAGCAATTGTTGAAGAATCTCTCATGGAGAGAAACTCTTGCCTTTTGTTGTCATTTTGATTCTAAACAAATTTCTTGAAGAATCTTGTTTTGTGGTGAAGCAGCATCAAGAATGTGCATTGCTGTGTTTCTGTGGCAAGCCCACCCCATCTACCCTTTCTTTCTCTTGCTCAACAGAGATGAATACCACAACAGGCAAGTTCCACACACACACACACACATTAGGAGTTTTGAAACTTAGGTGAAATGATGTGATTTTGCATTTGTTTCAGGCCTACAAAGCCTTTGGGATGGTGGGAGGGTGGTGAGATCATAGGCGGTAAGGACGAGGTTGGAGGCGGGACGTGGCTAGCCTGCTCGAAGCAAGGTCGAGTGGCGTTCCTGACGAATGTGCTGGAGCTCCACACTCATGCTGAGGCTAAAACCAGAGGAGACCTGGTGATCAGGTTCCTAGAGGTATGTATATGCATGGAATCAATATGTGTAGCTTATAACTCATATTGTCACTCCCATGCATTCGTATTTAATCGAGCTTATTGCCTTGGAGGGGCAGAGCAACAAGAGTCCAAAGGCATTCGCGGAGGAATTGATG
This sequence comes from Pogostemon cablin, assembly GCA_023678885.1. NCBI lineage: Eukaryota > Viridiplantae > Streptophyta > Magnoliopsida > Lamiales > Lamiaceae > Pogostemon > Pogostemon cablin. Next base: position 4,603,861 of record CM042987.1, read on the forward strand.
AAGGAAGCAAATCAGTACAACGGTTTTAACCTAATTGTAGCAGATCTTGTTACCAAATCCATGGTGTATGTGTCGAACAGGCCTAAAGGGGAGCCACTTTCGATTCAACAAGTTCTTCCCGGTGTTCACGTCCTTTCCAACGCGCAGCTCAATTCACCATGGCCTAAGGTATGCAACTTCATTTTAAAAATATCAAAAAAAAAAAAAAAACAGGCTGCATTGCTTTATAAGACGCGCTGTTAAATTTTGCCAGGCGGCTCGTTTAGAAAAAAACTTCAAACTGCAAGTTGATTTCGGAGAAGGCGAAATCCCAGTGAAAGAATTGGTGGAAAGGCTAATGAGGGATAGGGAAAAAGCTGATGAGAGTGAGCTGCCAAAAATATGCCCTGTAGAGTGGGAACTGAACTTGAGCTCCATTTTTGTTGAAGTTGACACACCACTGGTAAATAAATTTAATCTATTTTTAAAGTTAAATTATACCCCATGATGATGATTAATGAAAAATGGTGATTTGATAGGGTAAGTATGGGACTAGAAACACAGCTGCATTGACAGTAAGAGCAAGTGGAGAAGCAAGCTTTTATGAAATCTATCTTGAAGGAGAAGACATGTGGAAGCAACACACCTTCAACTTTTATATTCAGAAACTCTAGTTTTAAACACGTGTGAAAACAAGTAATCAACACACTTTCTTAATACATTATGTATTTTCTAACTTTATTACTCTAATAAGCATTCACATACAAACAATATGAAAATCCTAATACTGCCACCAAACCACCACTCCAATTAATAAGCCTCAACAGATTCAACGTAAGACAAGAATGCACACGTAACGACATCAAATGCATCTTAACAGTAAATAAAGAGAAGGAAACAAATATAGGTATGATCATATTAAGATTTTACTTATCTGCATCATGCCATAAAGAAATATCATAAACAATAAGGAAGAAGGCAACAAATAATATGCACAACGGTAAAACGGCTGGAGAAACTAATCCTTCATTCAAAACTACAATAACCAAAGTACATAATCTAAATAGTTGATAAATCCAATATTATAAAAGACTATCCGGTCAGTAGATTGAAAATGTAAAGGCCTAAAAACTTCATAGTCAACATATACTGTCCCCAAACATCCAGAGAATTATAATCTCACTTAATCATCATCTTCATCCTCCTGCATCAATTGAACAAATAATTCTTGTTAAAATTCAAAGTCAATAATATAAACACAATTTCATTCACACAACTACTAACCTCGCCACTGCCTTCCTCATCATCCTCATCATTAACCTCTGACTTCGACTTGTCGGACTCATCATCACCTTCTCCAGCCTAGTTCAATGTGCAAAAGTGACTTGGGTAAGTGGGTGTTATTAGTAGAAAATTCACTCTACTGTTAGTATTAACAAACAGATTCAATTACCAATTTCCTATTGTAAGCTTCCATGTTTCGTTCATATTCCTCCTTTCTCTTCTCAGCCTTTGCCACATATGGAGCTTTTTCCTAATATATGTTTGTTTCATTTCATAAGAATCTTCACAATGATTATATAATAAAAACATATCAGGCATCCTAAATATAATCACCTCATCAGTCAATGACTTCCACTTATCACCACCAGCTTTACCAACCTACACAAGACCCATAAACTGTATCATACATTGTTCAAACAAAAAATGAGGGGGATGAATAAAAATGAAAGAGCACTCACAGCAGCAACTGATTTGTTGTTTGGGTGCTTCTCCTTGTATTGTTTCCTGAAATCTTCCCTGCAGCCATGTAGAGCATCGTATATTAGCAAAAGTTTATAGTGTGGAATGCATTGCACCAGTAATTATGACAGAAACACAGATGCAATGGGCAAGATATTGCATACATGAAAACAAAGAAAGCACTAGGGGGCCTCTTTGGCTTGTTTGGGTCCTTTGCTGCTTTCTTCTCCTTCTTTGTCTGCTTCTTCACAGCCAGCCTACAGTACAAAATAGATTATCAGCACTTCAACAATTAATAACAGCACATTATACAGACTGCTTGGAAAAAATTCAGATAAAATAACCTCAACCAAAACGTGAAACAAAACATACTTCATATTTTAATATCACTGAAACCGGGACAAATGAATTCGGCAGAAATAAGATCATAAAAGTAGCATACAATTTGTTAGGCTCTTCAAGACAAATTCATAAAGTATATGCCAAAGCATATTCCAATTAACCCCTATCTTTTATCAACTTAGGCCATCTTACAATTTTAGAATGTTTACACATCAACTCAGATCTGTTTCCCCAAACATTCTAAACTATATACGCAAACAATAAGAAAACGATTCAAATACAAATCCAAAAGGCAAATAGGATTACAATGTCACAAATCTAAGCCTACCTAAATCAAACACCATTCCAAATTACCGAATTACAAATATTCACTCAGCAAACCTCGCACCGATAGAAATTTGAGGGAAAAAAATTAACTAATAGGATAACAGCGCCATACAATTAACACAAAGTAAAGTGATGCAAGTACGCAATGTCTACAAAAAATCTCACCAACGAAATCACATAACCACACGAAATTATAAAATAACGTAAAAAAAAAATTAAAAACCTAGAAAACGCAACGAAATGAAGAAGACGGAGAAACAATGGCTTACCTACTGTCGCCCTTCCTCGAATCCGCCTTCGATTTTCCTCCTTTCATGACGCAGAACTTGAAAAAAACCAAAAAATCAAATTAAAAACAGCGTAAATCGAGAAGATTAAGGAAAATACGGAAGAAATGAAATGGCGAAAAGGTAAAACAGACCTTGAGAAGCAGCGAGCTAGGGTTAGGGTTGGTGTTCGTGGAGAGAGATCAGCAGCGAGTGTGGGAAACACGTAAGGGTGCGAGAAGTAGAATGAGGATGCAAATATGGCGTGATTATTATAGGGGGTGGGGAAGGAGGAGTTGGTAATTTGAACTGCCCTTCAATCGCCTTCCATTTAATATTGAGAGGGATTTGGGGCTTTGGGCGGGATCTCAAATTTTTTTACACGTCACCTCTACATACATTTTTTTTTTTAAGGAAATAAATAAACTCCTATAATAACTCTAATTTTTTTTTTTTGTTATATGTATAATTGTACTGGACTATGGCGAATAATTAAAATTTAAATTTATTTGGAATTTGTTTATTCTACTAAAATTTGAGATGTTGTGTAAAAGTAGGGCACAATTGTTGTGTGAGAACCGTGGGATTATTTTATATTTTTTAATTAATTAGTGTAATTTTTTTATTATACTACCTCCGTCCCGTTTCAATGTTTACGTTTGTTTTTTGCACGTTGATTAAAAATTATTATATTTTAATAGGTAGTGGGTGGAAAAATATAATATTTAATGTGAAGTGGGTAGGTGTATCAGTGTTGGATGATATATTAATTGTTTTAGGGGTCTCATATTCCTAAAAAGGAAAACGTAAATATTGAAATGAGACGTGCAAAATAGAAACGTAAACATTTAAACGGGACGGAGGGAGTATATATTATCACTTTTATTTTAAAATTTTATCATTTATGTTTATATTATAAAAAATGTTTATGAATAAACCTAGCAGCATCAATCGTTTTATTATCCATTACACATAAGTCGAATATAAGTTGTTATGGGAGATGATCTCATATTATTTAATAAAATTTCAAAATTAACACTATTATAGTACTCCATGTAATACCATCTGGTCGCTGGTATAGAAAGTTATGGAAAAGTATACTATTATTCACTTTGGATACGTACAACTTTATACAGTTACAAAAGAATACAAAAGCTAATTTAATCAATGTGGGATAAATTTACACAGTATATTTACATATACTCCAATACGCCCCTCAAGATGGCGGTCTGTTGACAACGCCAATCTTGTTCATAAGAAGAGACAACAGGTTACGATGAAGAGGCTTGGTAAGAGCATCAGTCAATTGAGCAGAAGATGAAATATGAGAAACACGAAGTTGAGATATGTTAACTATGTCTTGAATAAAGTGATAATCAATAGCAATGTGTTTCATGCGAGAGTGGAAGATTGGATTAGAGCACAAGTACGTTACTCCAATATTATCACTGTAGAGTACAGGAGAAACAGATAAAGTCACCTTAAGTTCAGAGAGGATAGAGTGTGTCCATTTGAGATCTGCAGCAGAGGAGGCAATGGCTCTATATTCAGCTTCAGTGGAAAAGCGCGCCACGGAGCGTTGTTTACGAGAGCTCCATGAGATAGGGTTTGCACCAAGAAAAATAATGAATGCACCCGTGGAGGTTCGATCATCAGAGTTTCCAGCCCAATCAGCGTCAGTAAAACAATGAAGCGATAATGGAGAATCTCTATGAAGAAGAAGACCATGTTGACGTGTGCCATTTAAATAGCGAAATAGACGCTTCATAGCTCCCCAATGAGTTTCAGTCGGGGCATGCATGAATTGAGAAAGTTTGTTAACTGCAAAGGCAATGTCAGGTCTCGTAATAACAAGATATTGAAGACGTCCCAGAACTTGCCTATAAACAATTGAATCATAGGATGGGGAACCATCATGGAGAGAAAGAGAAGATACTGGAGAGAGAGGAGTTTGAACGGGTTTAGCTTCAAGCATATTTTGTTTGGCGAGAAGATCTGTAATATACTTCAGTTGAGACAAGAAGCATGATGACGGCGAACGAAGTACTTCAATGCCATGAAAATAGGACAAAGGACCCAAGTCCTTAACCGATAACTTTGAAGCTAGATCAGATACCACACAAGATAGAAATTGATCATTGTTCCCCGTGAGAATGAGATCATCCACATAAACAAGTCAGTAAGCCATGACATCTCCAGCGTGGTAGACAAATAGAGACTCATCTGACTTTGTGCAAACAAAACCAATAGAGGCTAAAAATTTCTGAAGAGCATTATACTAAGTAAGAGGAGCCTGTTTCAAACCATAAATAGACTTGTGAAGCTTGCAGACAAAAGACAGATGATTTGGATCTGAGAAACCAGGTGGCTGTGCCATAAAAACCTCATCAGACAAAGTACCATGTAAAAATGCATTATTTACGTCGAATTGGCGAAGAGGCCAATTTCGAGAAACATCAAGATTGAGCACAAGATGGATTGTAGCAGGTTTGACGACAGGACTGAAGGTCTCAAAATAATTAATTTCAGGATGCTGATTAAACCCTTTAGCTACCAGTCGAGCTTTGAACTTATCGAGATAACCAACAGGTTTTTGTTTAATACGAAAAACCCACTTGTAATCAACAATGTTTTGAGAGGAGTTTGGTGGGACAAGATCCCACGTGCTACTGTTTAGAAGAGCAGTGAACTTAGAGGACATTGCTTCACGCCAACGAGGATCTCTAAGAGCTTGTGGGCTGTGTAACAGAAGTGAGCCTGTGTAACAGAAGTAGGCTCAGTCGACATGGCAAGGAGGAAGGCAGAAAGAAGGGCTGTAACGTGGTGGGATTAAGGTATCCTAATTAAAGGATAAATAATTAGGAAAGAAAAATATATTATATCTCGTTAAAAAAAAGAGGAGAAAATGGCGTTAGCCAAATTTGGCTCTGATACCATATAGAAAGTTATGGAAAAAGTATATTATTCACTTTGGATGCGTACAACTTTATACAGTTACAAAAGAGTACAAAAGCTAATCTAATCAATGTGGGATAAATTTACATAGTATATTTACATATACTCCAATAACTGGGACCCATGTTCGATTTTCTTTTGGAATAAATTAGAGCCATTAACAACTAATTATAATTATTATGAATAAAAAGCAGAGTAATAACATTTTAAATGAAAAGTAGTACTCTCTACATCCCGGACAAAGAGGACCATTTGTTTTTTACACGTAGATTAAAGAGTATTATTATTTTATGTAAAGTGTGTAGGTGTATTAGAGAGATGTGATGGTAGTGGTGGGTCATTGGTTGGCCTTTTTTTACTAAAAGAGGAAAATTGTGCAATTTGGACGAAACGCCCAATATAGTAAAATGGTTCTCCGTCCTCTTTGCCCGGGACGGAGGGAGTACATACTTAATAAAATGTCATAATAGTTCAGTTACTATTTAATGAACAACTAGTATAAATAAAAAATGATAGTATAACATTTAAAAAAATGATAATACTTTTTATAAAATAAATTATTAATTATAAAACCGTCTCACCCAATAATTCCCCACTAAAATAAGATCGAGTTTTTTTTTTTCATCAAGAATGAATGATGTTTGCCCAATGTAATTGTGGGTTTATACGACTTACAATTAATTAACTTTTAAACCCTAGTTTAAATCTATTTTGAAATCCCAAAAAAAATGATTAATGAGATCAAAATATATCAACTAGAACGTGACATAATTATATGTTTTTTAAGTAATAAAATGTGAATTGCAAGATATCAACCTCAACTAAAAACATGAGAAAAAATAATAATAATAAAAATAAAATAAGATTCAAAGTTACTGCAGTCCGCTTATACGCTAGATCGCCAAATTCAAGATACCATTCATGTATTCAGTCATAGTGTCATACCATCTCAAAGTTCGACTACAAAGTCTCACCTTCATCAAAGTGAAGAAGAAAGCTAACATCAAAACAGTAACATGATATAATGTTTTAAGTCCAGCAGCATCTAAGAAACTTCAGCTTTGAAAAATGGGATCCCATTACCAGTGAAGAAGGGACGAAATTACGAGACATGCGTGATCAGTGACTTAGATGAGAGCCTCCATGTCATCCGAGCTAACAGCTGTGCCATTTGGTGGTTCTTCTGATCTCAACTGATTTGAGACGTTGTCTATCGCAGAGTTCAACTGTTCGATCTTCTCAGCAAGTTTCTTGCGTTGCTTCTGTATGCAGCAAATATGTGATCAAAGTGGAAGATCAGTAGCATACTTTAATACACTGCATGTGGATGCCACAGGCCCACAAAGATACTGATTCGAGTAAATATGGAAAACAGCAATAATTAATGTCTATTTTTTTCTTCCTTGTACAAGTTAGCTAATTTGCATCTGATCTTAACTTTGTTTATAGAAGGATTATTTCAACGAATTTAAGTACCTCCAAAGCTTTTTCTTCATCGTAGATAAATTTAGGCAGCTTTTTCATGAGATCCTTTTTGTCAGTTCCAGTTAATGCCTTGCTGATCTGTTGAATGGCAAAAGAATAGCTAAATGTCATTTTATCGTTTCCACATTCAGCAGCACAAAAAATATGCATATGACAGAAAAGGAGAACTGAAATATGTTCCAGTAATAGGAGGAACATGAATCACGGAAACTGAGGGCAGTTCGCATTCATGCGAGAGAGAATTCTTATTACCTGAGGTGCATAAACACAGCCAAGTGTGCCAACAATTAATCCCCCCAGAACAAAGCCACTGACAAAGATACTTGCGCTGCCTGGCCTTCCACCATCACTGACATCAAATATAAAGCCAGAAAAAAAACTTAAGAAACATCTTACAAGTTAATTAAAAGAGGAAACTCATAGCCTTTCAAGTCTTGGAAGTTGGATCCCTGTGAAATTAAATCCATAATTCTCCATGAAATTTATTCTAAATCTCCATTATTCTTACAAAGAGGGCGCATACTTATATTAACAGTGTCCTTGATAGTTTAATGTCTTTGGCACGTTATGGTCCAAATTACATGTAACATACTATTATACTAATGTTGTATTCAGTGACATTGTGCGCATTAGTTGCATCAATTGTGTTCAGGTCAAATGGAAGGCAATATTAATGCAAATGGAGCGTAATGGAATTCATAGAGTTGACTGTAAATGATAAAGGGGAAGAAAACAAAAAACAACAGACACAGCTTCCATTACCTACCATTGTCATAATAACAGTAAGTGAACGAGAAATACCTATATCTTGCTTGAACAGTGATTGCCCTTCTCTGGGTGGATGGTCTTTTGGTGCCCTTAAAATTGAAGGCCAAGTTAGTGGATCTCAGGCATTGATCTGCAGACTTCAAAGAAGAACCTGAAATAAAAGTCAAGTTAACAATAGTAACACGAATGAGGTGCTGCAGAGCCACAGCAGGGATAATATTCAACAAGAGTAGAAGAAAGTGTGGGTGTGGCTTAGTTAAATGGCTACAATTTTTCAATTATGAACACAAATAATAACCAACTTGTTTCCTTCAGCACCTCCATTATATACAGAAGTGTTTGTGTAACATCCAAAATATTGTAGAAAATAATTTCACAAGTTTAAAATTATGAAATTATTTTCTACAAAATTTAAGATATTACAGCTTGGCAAGCCAGACCCATCCAAGCAAGTCAGAATAGTTACAAGACTAATCAAGTCCTTTGACTCTGTATAGCACCAGCTCTTCCTCATCAGAAGCACCAAAAAGTGATGAGGATTGCACCTAATATGACCTACTCATAATATTCTTGATAGTTGATCAACTATTTTACTGGACATGATGCGTAATATTCTCAAGTGTGCGACACTGTGATGGCCTGTTCCTGGTTTTGGGTGCACTAAATTGTTACACAACAGTCAACAAAACTTTCCAACAACTGGAGAATTGCAATGCTTGGAGAAGATTAGAGATATAGTCTTATCAGCTAGAAAGGTAAGCTTTCAGCTTTATTCATTAGTACAAAGGATAAGATATTTGAACGTTGCTTGTGTAAAAATCTAAAATTAGTTTGACATATGTGTTTTTCACCTTGACAGAAGAGCTTATACTCTCTATTCACATTTTTCAGTAATTCTTCATACTGCTGAATGCAAAAAAGACAGAAATAATTTCCTTGCGTATTTGATACAAAGGATAAAAAGTACTAGGAGCAAAGTCTAATAGCATTTAAAGACCATGTGAAGGTATAATGCATAAGTACATAAAGTGATATTATTCAAAGTTCTATGTTCTTGTAAATTGGTATAACTGCAAATAGAATAGACTACTAACCAAAACCCAATATATCTGAACCTTAAGAATGTGGTTTACAGCATTATCCCTCCCATTCAACAAGAATAAATGACAAAACAAACTGGCTATGTAAGTTGCATAAACGGCTCAAAAGGCTAATACATTACTCATATGGTAAAATATGCAGTACACTATAGCAGTAACTATACATAGTAATTCTATTAGTATAGAAAAGCTTTTAGAATGTCGGAGAATTCTCCCACAAACAGCTAATATCGATATTTTACATTGTCACAAGTCCAGATAAAATAAAACAAGATGTAATTCAGCGTATTTACACTTCAGGGAGCTAAGATTAATTCCTTCAAATGAGCATATAAATTTCACTAGTAGTTATATACTGCTTTCGACCATCTTCAGTTCACTCAACACCCACTTTTGGCATTAGATAAATTATTATTTCCTTTCATTTCCGGTTCAATGTTCTTCCTCAATCATCCAGTAAACATTTATTTCCAGATAACTTCAACATCACTAGCTTTAGCTATAGTGGTCGAGATTCCGGTTAAATGAGCACGAATTAACTACCAAAGCGTAAACCCGAATGCACAGCTTCGTAAACCCCAAATCAATTGCTCACATAACATCACTGTAAGAAAAATCAACAGAAGATAAATACTGAGAAATAACAACTTCAGATTGGAAAGATGCTTAGTTTAATCGCTTCAGCGGTGGTAATACAATGAAATTTCCACTTCAAAAAATCACAATAACACAAGCTGATGCAGCAAAAGATCAGTAGATTTACCAGAAGATAAATGGATTGCAGGGCTCTTCGAAATCACGATAGAATTGGATATAGCCGTCATTCTGCAGAAATTACACAGGAAAAAGGAGTCCGCCGAAGTGCGAGAAAATCGAGATTAGAATGGATTGGAGTGAGTGTGATATAGTGGAAACTGGAAACCTTCGCCTTGTAATTTTGTTTTTCATTCGGATTTTTCTTTTTCTTTATTTCCTCTCTGGCGATGAAATCGAAGATGCCAAAAACGCCGTCGTTCTATGCCGGCAACGTGTCGCTTTCTTTCTTTCTTTTTTTTTTCCGACTACCTGATATCGTGTTTTTGGTAAAAAAAAGCGTGTTGTTCTATAAACTACATGCGTCAGTTGATTCATTCCTAGATATGTCTACTATGCGTCATTTAATTAAACAATTTCTTAATTTTGAATTTTAATTGGATAATTAAGAAATTTTTATTTCATAAAATAATACTCCACTAATTATGAAATGAAAATATATGGAAAAATAAATGTAATAATTATAATTATGATTATAATTTATGTAACATATTTATTAATGGACAAGGGTTTTCTATGCACTATGATGTGCATACACGAGCGTTTCGTTTATCTTTAATTAATTTTACTTTTACGTTATGTTTAATATCAACTCTTATGATTTTGTAGTCATTTTGCATTTATATTGTTCAAGGACAAAGTATTTTGTGGGGGGACGAATAAAAATATATATAAATGATATATACGTCAAGTACGTGTTATATAAATAAAGTATGTTTATTAATAATTAAAATATATTTTTTAAATAATAATATTATATTAAAATATGATTTAATAATTCATTATAAACATACTTTAAATATTGCTAAGCATATTTTAGCAATAGATTGAAACGAGGGTGCCTTTTTAAGAGGCAAAATCAACACTTATTAATTAGTACTGTATAATGATAAAGATGTGTTGAAATTTAAGTTTGAAACTCACCACATGCCTTGTTAAAGTAATATGGACAAAATTAACTATGGTCAATTAAATTAAAATATTTTATAATCTCCCATTTTGTCACATTATACACATCCGGCCGGCCAAATATCATTTCCCACAATTACTAAGAATTTTTGTATTCTACTTGGGACAAAAATATCAGATGAAATTTGTGTGACAATGTTTAATTCTTTCTAACATAATAACAACAATGGTAATTGGCCACCCACTCCAAAGCTTTTTGACCTAGTCAACCTCATGGTAAATTATAACTGCAATTGTCATCATATTTGTAAGTGTAAATTTGCATACATGGCTGCTGGTTCAAGCTCAGGAGATAGGTCCCTTGAAGAAACATCTACATGGGCTGTCGCGCTTGTTTGTGCGATTTTTGTCGTCATATCTGTTGTTATCGAACACGACATTCAATCTCTCGAAAAGGTTTGATTAATTATGTATACGTATATGTATTGTTGATTAACACGTTTTTCTCTTGTAAAATCATGGAGTCGTAATTTGTTTTTGTATCGACTATCATCGTGGTGGCAGTGGTTTGAAAAGCGAGGGAAGAAGGCAATGTTCGAAGCTTTGGAAAAGATTAAAGCAGGTAATTAAGTTATTTACATCACTATAAGTTTGGATAACAACTTGGAACGAGCATGAAGAAATTAACCATACTTCTTTATCCTTTTGAGTTTATTTTTCTCTTTTTCATAAGATTATAAGACAGATACATTTATTTTGGTTGAAATTTGTTATATTTTATGAGTTCTTCTTATTTACCCCTTGCTTTAACGTTATTTTAAATGGATTTTCCTTAGTAAAATCATAAATATGCTAATTAATTTCAATCGATTCACACCTAATAAATGTATTTGTGGGGGGGGGGGGGGGTTGAGCATTATGAAACAGTAAAAAAAAAGAAAAAAAAAAGACAACGAAAACTTATTGTTAATAGACAAGAATCTTGTAAGATGATACTTTTAAGACACGTTATGAGATAGATTGATCAATTATTAAGTGTACCCCGTCTTGAAGATTAGTGAAGGAAGTAAATTACGGGATGGGCCTCAAGTAATTTATAGAGAGAGCATTTGGATCGATCAATTATTAAGTGTACTCCATCATTAAGGGCCCACCGCCCTTGCTTTAAGGATTGGTGGAGGAAGCTTCAATTGACTCGTTCCGCTATCCGTTTCACTTATAATCTCTCAAAAGAGTGACACTTATTTAACTATTATAATGCTGATTATTTCAGAACTTATGCTGCTTGGATTCATATCATTACTACTTACTGTGGGAACGACCTACGTGGCGAAGATATGCGTGCCTTTGAGACTTGGGAACACGTGGCTCCCATGTGATAAAGAAAACGAGCCAATAAGAAATAAGGACGATGATGACGTGGTTGAAGGAAGGAAATTGATTTCTTACAGTCAGCAGATGATGTGGCGTCGAGGTTTGGCTGCAGGAACTGATCAATATGATTATTGTCTAAACAAAGTATGCTGATATACTCTCTCCGGTAATTTATTTATGGGAAAATAGTTTTTTTTGTCCATTAACTTTGCCCAATTTTGAATTTAGTCCATAAATTTTTCACTTTTTGAAAATCGTCCATTATATTTGAAAATTTTGAAAATCGTCCATCATGTTTACAAAGTTCAACAAAATCGTCCATTTCAACGGATCATTAGTAGGTTATTCTAAAAAATAAAAATAAAAAATATGTAAAATATATATATATATATATATATATATATATATATATACTATTTTAAAAAAAATAGCCTCCACTAAGAATTTATATTATACTCCCTCCGTCCGCTCGAAAGAGGGCATTTTGCTTTTGTGCACGTTGATTAAGAAGTATTGTTACTTAATGTGTAGTGGATAGTTGTATTAGTTGGAGTGTGGATCCCATATTTTAATTGTATTAGTGGGTGTGTGTGGATCTCATGTGTGTAAAAAAGGAAGTGACCCTCTTTGGAACGGACGACCAAAATGGGAAAAAAACCCTCTTTCGAGCGAACGGAAGTATCAATATTTAGTCAAATTTGCTCCACTTTAGTAATGAGATTAATATTGTTTGTTTGGTATACGGAAGTGAAAAATGAAAAGTGAGATAAAATTGATTAAATAAAAATATGATATAGATTAATTGAGATGAAAATATTCAAATGACCTGTCATAGCAGGTCAAAGGACCAAAATGTTGAATTTTATGAAGTTAATGGACTAATTTCAAAATTTTTATAAAATTAATGGACTAATTTCAAAATTTAAAAAGTTAATGGACTAATTTCAAAATGAATGAAAGTTAGCGGACGAAAAAATTTATTTTTCCTTTATTTATTTAGGGGACCTGTTTCAGTATTTATTTATTTTATTTAACGTAATCTAACAATAATGTATTAATATTTAAATTTTATTTTTTAATAGGGGAAAATATCGTTGATATCGTATTCAGGGATTCACCAATTGCATATTTTCATTTTTGTGCTGGCTGTTATGCATGTTCTCTATAGTGCTACTCTCATGGCACTAGGGCATGCTAAAGTAAGTTTTTTTTTTTAATCATCAAAAAAATAAAATGTTTTTTTTTTATAATAAAAACTAAATTCAATTTAAATATATTTATGACATATTGGATCAGATGAAGAAGTGGAAGGCTTGGGAACTATAGACCTCCACCATGGAATATCAATTTACGAATGGTAATTTATTTTTAATTTTAATTGTTCTTAATTAATGATACGATACTTAAAAATATTTCTCGTATTTGTAATAAAATTATGAGTAATATTTATAAACATATATAATTTACAACTCAAATCCCCTATTCCATTTTAGTTAAGGAAAAGAGTTAATTGGAGGGGATCTTGACCAAAATTCATGTCTAATTATGGTTATATATATATATATATATATATATATATATATATATATATATATATATATATATATATATATATAATTTATTTTTGAACCCTTTGACTCTCTTAATTTGATTACTGACAATATTTATTTTTATAATTTAAGTGTATATTGCGGGAGTTTAGACTGATTAATTAGAATATAGTATAAGATATATTATATAAATTAGTTTAATTAATTTTGCAGATCCAGAGAGATTTAGATTTGCTCATCAAACTTCATTTGTAAGGCGTCATTCAGGAATCTACAATACTCCTGTGCTAAAATGGATTGTAAGATATTGTTATTATTAAATAATAATGATTAAATTTGATATAGTATAGTTTTAATTAATTAATTATCGTATATTTTTCCTGTCTTATGTAACAGGTGGCATTTTTCAGGCAATTTTTCGGATCCATATCTAAAGTGGATTACATGACCATCCGCAATGGATTTATTACTGTAATTTCCCCTTTCTTTCTCTGTCATATATAAATATAAATAAATAGGCTAAAATCGTTTAATAGAAAAAATAAAAATAATATTGTTTAATAAACTATGGAATAAAAAATTACTAATATTCAATACCTTCATATTTGTAACAAAATACTAATTTTTTAACATTACTAATATTTATATATGATCTTTGTCGCATTCAAGAAATGTTAAAAATCTTGTAACATATAGAAATATTTTATCATTAAAAAGAATATTCAATTTTCCATGCAGAAATGCGACAATTCTTGATCCAATTTATATGAAACTGGTTTTGCCAATGCAAGATCATATAATAATCTTTAATTCACCAATTAATTAATCCAATTTAAGAATAATGTTTTATAATTAATTAATTAATTTTGGTTGACATAAACAATTTGTGATTTACAGGCACATTTTGCTCCAAATACCAAATTTGACTTCCATAAATACATAAAAAGATCAATGGAAGATGATTACAAATCAGTGTTGGGAATAAGGTTTGTATCTTCTATACAACACTTTTTTTATTCAATAAAAAATAAGAATTAAATTTAATTAGCAGGCCATTTTTTATATTTATTTACTTTTATAGTTACAAAAACAAACAAATAATTAACTAATCAGCTTGTTATTAAATGGACTATGCAGTATTCCCTTGTGGGTCTTTGCAATAATGTTTCTATTCCTCAATGTATTCAGTAAGTTTACTAACCTAATTAATCAAATTAAATTTCATCTTTCAATAATTAATTAATTGGTTATTTTTTAAGGATGGCACACATTGGCTTGGATATCATTAATTCCACTAATTGTAAGTCTTTACTATAGTAATTCTGTAATTGCTCTGTCAAACACTCGTGTTACTGAATTCATCTTCCACTCGGATTTTATAGAAACTACTCATCCAGAAAAACTATTCTTTAAAAGTGATAAATTATTACTCTTCCAATTCTTATTTTATTTATCACACTCTAAGATAAAAAAAAAAAATTACTCCTTAAATTCTAATTTTTTTTATTCTCATTGAGATGAGTAATATTTTTATGGAGTCATAGTTAATTTCTCTTAACACTAAAAAAAAAACTGTTTTTTAACAATGGAATATTCCGTTGCTAAAAGCCATAATTCCATTATTAAATTGGCTTACCAATGGATTAGCAACGGAATCCGTTGGTAAAATTCCGTTGGTAAAGTGTTGGTTGCTAAATTTTTAACAATAAAAAATAAATTCCGTTGGTAAATAATTCCTTTTGTAATCTGTTGCTAATAATTCTGTTGATAATTTATATAATGATTCCCTTGCTAATCCGTTGGTAATTACCAACGGATTGAATTCCGTTACTAAAATAAATAATAAATCCGTTGGTATTCCGTTGCTAATTTTAAAATGTTATTTTAGTTGCTAATCCATTGCTAATTACCAACGGATTGAATTCCGTTGGTAAATTCTATTGCTAAAAAATACTACTAAGAATAACATTTCATGAGAGAATCTCAAGTTTAATTCTTTAACTTTAGTTAAATTCAATTTTGCTCCTTTTACTTTTTTCTTTTTCTATTTTAGTCATTTCGTATTATTTTTAGTCCTATAACTTTTTTTTTCAATTTTAGTCCTTAAAAAAAAAAAAAGAAAGAAAAGACAATAATTGAAAATGTTAAAAGTTAAAAGACCAAAATAGATTCAACAAAAAATAACAATAATTGAAGATGTTAAAAGTTAAAAGACCAAAATAGATTCAACAAAAAATATACTATCAAAAATGATATTAACTCAACTTTTCATGTACTAAAAAGTAGCTTTTGTGAAATTAGAGTGCATGGTGAACCAAGAGACAAACCCAATTGCTTTATTTTCAAATATGTTCTATTAAAGTTAATTAATCGATCAATAATTTTTTTTTTATTAATCAGATAATATTGTTAATCGGAACAAAACTTGAGCTCGTAATTGTGGAGATGGCTCAACAAATTCAAGATCGGACTACTGTTGTTAGAGGAGCTCCGCTTGTTGAGCCTACTAACAACTTCTTTTGGTTTAATCGACCTCGATGGATTCTTTTTCTAATACACTTCACCCTATTTCAGGTAAGTTTGCATGAGAAAAGTTTGGATTAAATTTTCTTTATGATATGTTATCAATTTCAATCCTTTACCTTTTTTGAATTCATTTTGTCCTATAATTTTGTATTTTTTAAAAATTAGTCATTTGTGATAATTGTAGTCATGTATCTTTTAAGATTTAATGTCTTAATTTGTCCTTTTATTAAAACACTACAAGTTTCATAAAGTTTTATTCAAGTTCTATAAGTTTAACAATTTTTTTAAGAAAAATTAACATTGAAAAAGTTTAGAGTTATGATTAGAATTGACACTAAAATAAAAAAATAAAAACTTATGGGATTAAAATTGAATTTATCAAAAGTTAGTGGACCAAATTTGATATTCTCTATTTACTTTACTACGTGTGTTTAAACTCTGAAATAAATTACTTGCAGAATGCATACCAAATGGCATACTTCTTGTGGAAATGGGTAAGTGAAACTAAAATGCATATATTCAAAATTATATATTTGTAATAATAAAAAATTATTATTTTTAACATAATTAATATATGGTGTATTTTTTTAATTGCAGTACGAGTTTGGAATTACAACATGCTTCCATGAGAAGCTCTATATAATTTTGACCAGAGTTTTGTTAGGGGTTGCTCTTCAGATACTAACTAGCTACATAACATTCCCTCTCTATTCCTTGGTTACACAGGTCAGTATCACTTCTTAATTATTTACTTGGAATTTTATATTAATTCACAATTAATGATTAATCTCATGTTTACATTGCATAAGTAATCAATTTGGTCCAAAAATTTTGTATCATTTTAGTGTAAGTTTTTATCGCATCACATCTTATATACGTCATTTTCGTGCATCATTTTATGTGTATCATACGTTAAGTGATTGATATGTAAGAAGGGGAAATAAATCCAACCATTGCCCATATGATTTAAAGTTTAGGGTATAGTTTATCTTTCTTACGTGTCCATTTAGGTGTGACACATGAGATGATATACCAAATAGAACAGAGAATTCAAGTCGACTTTTTATGTGTTATATAATTAAATTAAGGGTTAATTGCATTAAAATACACCACATTTTCCTCTTTTTTTCAATTTAATTATGAACTTTTTTTATGTCAAAAAAATACATGACTTTTGTTACTTTTTCCGATTTAATCATGAACTTTTTTTTTTCAATTAAATACATGATCTTTTTGTATTTTCTCAATTTAATCACAAACTGTTTCATTTTTAATCAGTTAAATACGTTTAATTTAAATTTTATAATTTAATTCAAATTCTTATATTAATAAAATTTCTGACCAATTTAATTTATATTTAGTAATACATATTAAATATTAGAATACATAAATTATTTATAATATTAAAATATTTATAAAACATTTCATATACAACATTTATTTATAACATTTATTTATAGTAAATTTGATAAAGTATATTGTAAATAAACAATCGTAACACATTACAAGTACTTACAAATTTATGAATAAATTGGCTGTATAAAACTTTCTAAAAGTTTAATACGTAAAACAATTAGTTATACTCATATATGTTATATATTTATATATAACAATTTGTAATTAGATAATATTTATAAATAAATTTCTTATAATTTTTTTAATATTAATTATGTAATTTATGCATTTATATTTTAAATATTTATGTATTAATTTTTATTAATTAAGTTAGTCATATATTTTATTAATATAAGAGTTCGGATTAAATTATTTAAAAAAAAAACAAGAAAACATGTACTTAATTAAAAAAGAAAAAGTTTGTGATTAAATTGAGAAAATACAAAAAAGATCGTGTATTTAATTGAAAAAAAGAAAGTTCATGATTAAATCGGAAAAATAAACAAGTCATGTATTTTTTTGACATAAAAAAAGTTCATGATTAAATTGACAAAAGAGGAAAATGTGGTGTATTTTAATGCAATTAATCCTTAAATTAATGAATGATAAGTAGGAAAGAAGATTAAGATTATACCCTAAAAGAAAAGTATAAATCCTCATATTTGTTATGTATTAATGGAGTATATATTAAGTGCAGAGTATGTCATACCAAAGTGAGTAAAGAAACCTGTGCCCATAAAAAATATAATAAAATGAATTTTTTGAATCCAAAACTTGAAAAAATAAAATTCCTAGTTATAGAAATTTTTTCACTTTCTTTATTTGTTTATCCCCAAAAAATTTTCACACTAAAAAAAAATTACTCTATTCAACAACCTCAAAATTTACTTTAATTTCAATCTGTTACTAATAATATTTTCTAAAATTAATAAAATTAGTAAAAAAGAATAATTTTTCTTAAACAATGTGAAAATTAAAATATAAACATTCTCCCAAAAGAGGGAGTATTAAGCATCAACTTAAGACTTGGAGTATCTATCCTATTGTGACCTAGGACTTAAGATTATAAAATCATTTCATTTAATATAACACAAATACATTAAATTAAATTTAATATAGTTGTTTAATTTTGTGTGTGTACAATGTACATAGATGGGATCTCAAATGAAGAAATCAATATTTGAGGAACAAACAGCAAAGGCTCTAAAGAAATGGCACCAAGCAGCGAAGCAGAGGAAAAAAACTCGACGAGGGGCAGATGCGTCTATCAGCGGAGATTCCACTCCAGCGCAGGGTTCTTCTCCTCTGCATCTACTCCACAAGTACCGGTCCAATGCACCGGATACCGACAGCCTTCCTCTCTCCCCTCGATCTTATGCATCCGATACTGAGCTCTCCCAAATGGACGCTTCAGATCGCCCCAATCACCAAACACTGCCACCTCATCATCCTGCATCTCATAATATTGACTTTTCTTTCGATAATTCATCCAAATATTAATTAAACTTATAACTATTCTTTATACATATGTGGATCTCGTTTATTCTAGTTGTAAAGTAGAAACTAATTTTGGTGTCACGTTAAATCAATAATAGCATAGTGGGAGATATTCATCAAATTTAATTTGTAGTAGTACATGAATTTGAATGTGGGTTGTACCCGATGCATATCATGTTTTGTGTTTCTTTTGTAATCTCTAATATTAATTGTACTTTGAGCAGACAAATCTAAGAAAAAAAATAATACTTCAGAAAAATCAATAGCCAATAAGTCAAGCTTAGGCCCTAAATGGACCTATAGAAAAGCCCACGAAAAATTAATAGGCCTATATACACCTAAGAATTAAAAGAAGCACTAAGGCCCAAAGAATTATATAATGGGCCTAGCTCGATCTGACTTGTGTTCAGCTAATAAATTGAATGTAATTGAACGACGGCGTTTGGCATCTTCTATTTCATCGACAGAAAAGAAAATCCGAATGAACAGAATAACAAGGCGAAGGTTTCCACTTACCACTATATCACACTCCAATCTATTCTAATCTCGATTTTCTCGCACTCTGGCGGACTCTTTTTCCTGTGTAATTTCTGCAGAATGACGGCTCTATCCAATTCTTTCGTGATTTCGAAGAGCTCTGCAATCCATTTATCTTCTGGTAAATCTACTGATCTTTTGCTGCATCAGCTTGTGTTATTGTGATTTTTTGAAGTGGAAATTTCTTTGTATTACCACCGCTGAAGCAATTGAACGGGGCATCTTTCCAATCTGAAGATATTAATTCTCAGTATTTATCTTCTGTAGATTTTTCTTACAGTGATGTTATGTGAGCAATTGATTTGGGGTTTACGAAGCTGTGCATTCGGGTTTACGCTTTGGTAGTTAATTCGTGCTCATTTAACCGGAATCTCGAACACTATAGCTAAAGCTAGTGATGTTGAAATGAAATATCTAGAAATAAATGTTTACTGGATGATTGAGGAAGAAGGTTGAACCGGAAATGAAAGGGAATAATAATTTATTTAATGCCAAAACTAGGAGTTTGAGTGAACTGAAGATGGTCGAAAGCAGTATATAACTATTATTGAAATTTAAATGTCCGTTTGAAGGAATTATTCGGAATTAATCTTAGCTCCCTGAAGTGTAAAAACGCTGAATTACATCTTGTTTTAGTTTATCTGGACTTGTGACATTGTTATTCTATTTGCCTTTAGATTGGTAATTGAATCGTGTTCGAATTGTTTGTGTTTTTAGTTTAGAATGTTACGGGAAACATATCTGTGTTGATGTGTAAACATTACATTGTAAGATGACCTATGGTAAGATGGGGGTAATTGGAATATGACTTTTGTTTTGAAGAGCTTTCAACAAACTATTTACCACTTTTATGATGATCTTATTTCTGCTTTTGCATATACTTTAATAGGGTTCATCTTCGCTGCCGCCTGTTCTTGGGGGGAATTAACAGCTGGCGGTTGTGTTCTAACCTTATCCTGAATTATGCAATCCATCATCTTCTTAGAAATTCCTTCAATATGCTGATTTCTACCTCCATGATTCGGTGCTCAGTCTCCTCAGTTGCACCCAAATTCCCTGATTTTCTGCTCAAAAGAATCCTCTTCTCGAATGCTTATTCTTCAGTTGCAGTGAAAGATTTTCTGACCCATTTGCAGAAAGAAAATACTGCCATTGAAAAAAGCCTAAACCAAGTGAAGGGGAAGCTGGATTCTCGATGCATCACTCAAGTTTTAGAAAGGTGCGCGACTGATAAACCCCAATTGGGTGTCAGATTCTTTGTCTGGGCTGCTCTTCATCCCACACATAGGCACACTGCAAATATGTACAGCAAAGCTAGTAAGTTACTGAATCTTGAGAAAAACCCGCAAATTATTTTTGATGTTATGGATGGATATAGAGCAGAAGGTTTTGCAGTAGGTATTAAGATGTTTAAGGTCCTTTTGAATTTGTGTAGAGCTGCAGAAGATGTGCAACTATGCTTGTGGATTTTGAGGAAAATGAAGGAATTCAATTGTAGGCCTGACACAGTGTCGTATAATGTGGTGATTAGGTTATTAGTGGAGAAGGGTAGGTTAGACGAGTCAATGGACTTGATGAAAGAAATGGGTTTTATTGATCTTTATCCTGATATGGTTACCTTTGTTTCGATTGTAAAGGGCTTATGTGATGCTGGGAGGTTAGACGAAGCTTCTGGATTGATTAAGGTTATGAAAGGGCATGGATGTGTGCCTAATGCTGTTGTCTATTCGACACTTCTTGATGGGATTTGTAAACATAAGAGTTTGGAGTTGGGGTTAGAATTCTTAGTTGGGATGGAGAGTGGAGGGGATGAATGTAGGCCTAATGTTGTGACTTATACTACTATGATAAAGGGCTTTGTCGAAAAGGGGATGATTACTGAGGCGTTGAGAGTTTTGGATCGAATGAAGGATTCTGGTTTGAAACCAAACAGAGTGGCCTTCATCTACGTACTTGATTGGCTTTGCAAAGATGGGCGCGTAGATGATGCTTGTAAGGTAATCGATAAATTTGGAGGAGAGGCGGTTCAATATGATGAGCTATGCAACATGCTTGTCATGTCTCTATTGCAAGCAGGGAAGCATCCGGAGTCAGAGAAGATGTTTAAGATGATGATGGCTTGTGGTTTGAGACCTAATGGTTTGACATCAAGCAAGATCATTAAAATGATGATTTCTGATGGAAGGGTGCTTGAAGGGTATCTATTGTTTGATTTACTTGAGAAAACTGGAAATTTGATTGCTGTTGATTCGGATATTTACTCGATTCTATTGACCATGCTTTGTCAAGAGAATCACTTCAAGGAGGCTGCGGGGGTTGTTAATTCCATGTTAGAGAGAAGGGTTCGTTTAAAATCTCACGATAGAGAGAGTTTAAAAGAACATCTTATTACTTCTCAGCAGAATGATCTAGCTTCTTTGGTTGCCAGAATTGCTGATTAAATTTGCAGATGCACAGAGTGTGTTCTTATGGACTCAGGCTGGTGTGGGCTCTGTTGATCATTTGCAGTCGAGTGTTGTTGAAACCATGGCGTCTCGAATCGACGTTGACGATGACGATGGTGGATTGATCACATTGGCATTATATGGTCAAGGCTTATAGTTAGGATCATGCAAGAAACATAGAGGAACTCAAATAGTTTTATGTGTTTCTTCTGTTTTGTCCACTACAGAACATTTCAAGACACTCAATTCTTCCTTGATTTTTTATCTAAATGCTGTAATGATTTGAATGAACGTAATAAAAGCTGTTGCAAATAATGCTACTGCCTGCGGATTTTAGTCTTGTTCACCACATTTAATTTTGAATGTGTCAAACAATAAAAACTCTAAAGAGAAAGGAAAAAGGAATAAGTGATTATTACAGAGAATAATCATAAACTAAAGAGTGAAACAAAGTCTTGAGACATCCTTGTATGAGATGGATTACTTATCTTTTAATCAAATAATAATTTAAATTATTATGTTCTCCTCCTCCATCATAGGAATGTCTATATTTTAAATTTAAAATTTAAAATCAGGAATTAAAATTAATTAACTTAAAATCTAAACATCTAAGCTGTACTCTTAGAAACTGTCTAGAAAGCTTTTAAGTAAAACCGTTTGACATCAGAAAAGCTCTAAACGAATCATATACAGCCACGTAGGTGCCGTTAGCTAACCGACGCTCTCCGCCGATCCGCCGTTAAATATTCAATCCAACGGTAGGGAAGGATTTCACGTTGGCCATCCAGACATCGATCACGACATGCCACGTGTCGGTAGCGTACATCTCTTTACCGGTGTTCGTCCATCAGAGACTCATCCCCCCATCGAATTTAACGACTATTCATTTTCTTAGCTCTTCATTTCTATATTCCTAAAAAATTCTATCCTTCAGCATTTTTTTTAAGGATTTCCCTGCATTTTTTTGCTCTAGTTTCTGAGGTTATCGGAACAAGGATAGCCGCTTTCAATCTGTAACAGACTCTATTTTCATACGCTTGAAAAAAGCTATTGATTTCTATGTTGAAATTTTGTTACTATTTCTAGCAGAATTTTTCCTTTTTTGTTTCCGGGTTGGTGTGAACGATTCTCCTCGAATTCGTCGATTTTTCTTTCTTTTGGCTGCTTCGGTTCGTTGATTGAGTTTGATGATTTGGTTTGGCGTTATCGATTGTGATCTGGGGTTTGAGTTTATTGGATTTTTGAAGGAGTAGAAGAATAGAGGGAATAGAATTAGGAACATATTTTGTTTTCCACACTTTGTGAGAGAAACGAAACATAGAATTCAAGAGAAGGGGGTCAAAGTTTATGGAGAGTCGAGCTCTACTCTAAGCAAATTTGTTTGATTTAGGTCTGTTCTGATTAGGGTTTCTCTTTTCAATATTTTGGGGTTTTTATTTTTATTTCTCAAAAAGAATTGTGGTGATTATTTCCATCTGGGCTTGGTGACTTTTGTCCAAGTTGGGTGTTTTGGGTGTTATCTTGTGAAAGAATTTTGTACATATGTTTTGGGTATGAGAATGGCTGCGGGTGCTGGTTTTCCCCATCCATTTAAGACCATAGAAGGTGGTTATGGTAATGTGAACTGTGAAATCTCTGTTGTGAATGATGAAATATCAGATAACTCCAATGATTTGAAGCATTTATCGAATGGTAAACCACCGCGACACTCTGTCACCGCAACTCCTCTCATGTCGCCTATGGAGTTGGTGAGTAGTTTTGTTACTTAATTTTTAGCTAGTCACAGTTTGTTAACAAGTGGGATTTAGTTCGAATGAAGTTTTATTAGCTATTTGATTTAAGTATATAGTTGAGCATAATATGAGTTTCGACTTGATTTTATGTAGTGAAATGATACTGATTTGAAGTTAAGTTAGTGGGTTTTGGGGTATAAACATGGGCAACCTTAATTATCATAAGGGTATAGGTCTGAGTTTATGTATGATCTCCTTCATTCAAGTGTGTGATAGTAAGCTTCTAGGTTGTTCATTTTATACGAGTTATACTTCATTATTGGAAGTTAATATTTTGATATGTTTCAATTGTCTGAATTGTCAGTGAATATATGTTTTAATGTTTATGCTTTCACGATTGTCCATTTGTGAGTTTGGTGTACATCATGTCCATATTTCATACCATACCTAGAAGTTGTGCTAGAGTAGCTACTACTTAATTTGCCAATCAATATTCTTATTCCTTGGTCGAACCTTCCATTAGTTGAATTTACTGGATGAATGAAAGTCCAGTTCCTTTTGATGTTCAATTTAGCCATGGAAGATTTAGCAATATGTTTTTTTTTCAGCTATGCTATGGTTAGTTTTTGTTTGTATATATTGGGACACAAGATTAAACTAGGTCATTCGTTTAAAACATTGCGTAATTGGTTGTATATAAAACTTGAGGCTTGTACCTTTATCTTAGACTTACCTTTTAACCAGAACCCTGTTTATATTGGCCATTCTTGAATAAAATCTCATTTAAGGTAATGCAAAAATGAAACTGCTGCTAGGTTCATTAATCCCCCAAAAGAGCTCCTATAAAACTGACCAATTTCCTAGGTGAATGTTTCTATAGAACGGAGTGTGATGATATCCAATCTGGACATTTGGTACCTGTGTAACTTGATGTAAACAATGATTTGAATGCTTAATATTGATGAAGATTAGGTTAGTGCTTCATGGAAATAAACAATGATCATTCCTATGTGAATATCATTCCAGATTTGAATGAAAGGAGAAAAAGATAAAATTCTCAAGCTTTGCTGCTTAGGTGGATCATGGATGCCAGCTATGGAGGCTTCCTTGATTTTCAGTGAGGGAGAGGAAGAATCCATTTGTATTTTTTTTTCATGAGAGAAGTAGTGCATTAGAGGTGTTATGTATCAATTACTCCTTGATCGATAATCAACTTGAGGAAAATACAAAAGCAAAATTTGGAACGGAACTGTGTGGTTAAAATCTCTTGGACCGTGCTCTTTCTTTTTGATCCTGTAGAATTATATTGAAGATTTTTTTTTCTTTTTCATATTTCTCTTTATGGTACTTTATGAATGGATCAAGACTATTATTTCTCATCTAATACTTTCTTGTTATGTTTACTAGGATTCATGTGTAAGAGTAATGGGTATCAAGTCCCCATCAGATCTTATATCAAGCTATACTCCGGTTTTTCGGTCCGGAAGCTGTGCTGAGAAAGGACCAAAACCGTATATGGAGGATGAGCATATCTGTATAGATGACTT
Organism: Pogostemon cablin; assembly: GCA_023678885.1. NCBI lineage: Eukaryota > Viridiplantae > Streptophyta > Magnoliopsida > Lamiales > Lamiaceae > Pogostemon > Pogostemon cablin. Next base: position 4,629,151 of record CM042987.1, read on the forward strand.
GCCTCAGCACTTAAGTCACATTTCTGGGTTATCCTCACCTGTAGCTTTCTATGGGGTGTGTAAGATTCTTTAATTTCGTTAGAACACGTTTTTATGCTGAATGGCCGTTAGATCTATTAAGTAAAGACAAAGCTGTTTTTCTTTCAAGGGGTTTTTGATGTAAATATTCTATTATTTTCTGCATTGATTCTTTACATGGTCCATTGAAAAATGTGCTTGCTAGTTAAGACAACATATACCTCTGAATCTCGTATCCTTTTCATATGTGCTTTTATTGACTCACATCAAATGTTGGCAGGTGTTTGATGGTCATGGAGGTACAGATGCATCGATGTTTGTCAGTAATAATATTCTCAAGTTAATAGTCGAGAACTCCTTTTTCCCTTCATGTTTGGAGAAAGCAATCAAGAGCGCGTTTCTTAAAGCTGATTATGCCTTTGCGGATGATAGTTCCCTCGACATATCGTCTGGCACCACAGCTTTGACTGCATTCATATCTGAAAGGTAAGACTGGTGGGATGTCTTTCTTCTTCCACGCTTATAATCAGACTTTCAAAGGCATGGTTTTTATGCTCCGCAGAAAAATGATAGTCGCCAACGCTGGAGACTGTCGAGCAGTGCTAGGGAAACGGGGTAAAGCAATCGAAATGTCAAAAGATCACAAGCCCAACTACGCATCCGAAAGACTCAGAATAGAAAAACTAGGAGGAGCCATATATGATGGCTATCTCAATGGCCAACTCTCCGTATCACGTGCCCTGGGAGATTGGCACATGAAAGGCCCTAAAGGCTCTGCATGCCCCTTAAGTGCAGAGCCGGAGATACAGGAGACGATATTAACAGAGGAAGACGAGTTCTTGATCATGGGCTGCGATGGGCTGTGGGATGTGATGAGCAGCCAATGTGCAGTCACAATGGCTAGAAAAGAGCTGATGATCCACAACGACCCCGAAAGATGCTCGAGAGAGCTCGTTAGGGAAGCGCTGAAGCGCAACACGTGCGACAACCTAACCGTGGTGGTGATTTGCTTCTCGCAAGACCCTCCACCACGGATCGAAATAGCTCCGAGCCGTGTCCGGAGGAGCATATCAGCTGAAGGATTGAATCTTCTGAAAGGTGTTTTGGAAGGCAACTTGTGAGGAGATTTTGTTTCTATCTTGTCTGATTCACATGGTTGCCATTGCCATGTTGGATGTGTTCATCTGTTGTATATTTCACTTTTGTATCAATTAATTGGATCACTTTCTCTTCTCTCTCCCCCCATGGTTCATAAGCCAGTCCACTTTGATGATTAGTGCAGTGTTCTTTCAATTTCAAGCCCTTAAATTTATTTATTTTGTACATAATGTTGGCATTTTCTTTTAGAGTTTGTATATTGTAAATCTGATTTACGTCATAAATCCTTGTAAATTATGTGATCCCTTTAATTTAAATATCATAAATCCTTGTAAATTATGTGATCCCCTTTAATTTAAATATTTTAGTAATACATATGGTATACTATAAGATTGAAAATAGACTATATGGTTTATACTGTGAACTCGGTTTACACAAGTGTTTGTATTTCTTTTAGGATAAAAATTGGGGGCTCACACCGGATAGTCTCAAAAATTGGTATTTTTAGCATTAAATGTTGTATTCTTTTACTCTTAATTTTTCAATTTTTTTTTCTTATTCAAACATTAACATAATTCATATATTAACTGATTCTTCCACTAAAGGGATAATACACTTGTGAATGAAAGTGTATACTTTTTTTAAAAAATGTTGTAATTTTGAAAGCCTTGTACATTCAGGGCACAAATGATCAATTTTCTATAATATTTTTGAATGTTTAGCTGTGGACTTATTTTTATAGATGTAATATATCTGGGATTATACTTGGGGCAATTTGTATGTGGAAAATGAAAGATAAGGTTTTGATTTGATTATTGCATTACTAAATAAATAAATTTATGGAATGAACACTTAGAAATGTCAGAATATATTTAGATAAACATGTATACATTTGATATGTAAGAAATTATTTATTTGTAGTTTAATACTCCATGATAAAAAAAAAAACCCATACCCATATAACTGATATAAGTTGCACAGCACACAACATTTCACCAGGAGACAAAAAGTGAAATGTTTTTTTACCATTTTTTGGTGATTGGTATATATATAGTACAGTATATATTTTTTCAACTAATAATTTTGTGTCAAAAGTAAAATGTTTTCTGCACACCATTTTTAGGTGATTGGTATATATTTTGTTTATTAATAATTTTGTCCCATTAGCCCCAAGAGAATATGAACTGTGTCATTTTGTGATACCGTTTACTTGGTGTGTATAATTTAAATTAAGTTCATATTTAGATTTATTATTCATTAAGTACAGTATTTCGTTTTCAAAAATGATTTCTTGTCTGTTTGAAATGATCTTATCTAATACTCCTACTCCTTAATAATGATATGGGGCAACCTAATTGATATTCCACTAAAGAAAATCCTAGAAATATAGATTAAATTTATAAAAAAAGGAAAATTAAAATCCTTAAATGAATGAAAACATGATTGAGGTGGCCACAAGTTTGGTGGTATGGAAAGTACAAGAAAGACATTAATGAGATGAATATGTTACTACTAAAGCCAAAATTTAGGTTTAGGGTTGTTTTGGACATATGTGGCATTATTCATAGTTCATAGTTCATAGTTCATACAAGTAACCACACCAAACCAAAACAAGATACCAAAATAACAATTTTTTTTTTCAATTAGTTATTATTATTTTTATTAAAAATATTGTTATTTTAATTTTAAATGTTATCAATTTTTATTTATACTCTAAATTATTTATAAAATAATTAATTGTATCATTATTATTTTATATTATTATCATTTTTATTTTACTCTATTATTTTTTATTCATGTCACGAAATATTTTATGCTGTAATCAACGACCTCAAGTCAAGTCACCTCCGGGAATTTTTTCTAAACAAGATTGAGGTCATTATCTATAATCTACCACACTAAATTACAATATTAATTTGACCTAACCATAGTGGACCATATTCCTACCAAACTAATTCGCAAATATTATTACAAAATTAGTTTCATAGTAGGGTCATGCTCCATTCACATAATACAATCCGTATTTCATTTTCATATTTATTTAATACTACTAATATAAAAGAAAATTTTCAGTTGGCTACAAAAATAAATTAATTATTAATCCAAGATTTTTTTTTTTTTTTAAATTTTGACAAGAATCCAAGATTTGACAGAGTCCTATTTTTTCAAATTTCTATCCAATCGATAGGGCTTGAAAGGTTTAAATCTATTTATTCCTACTCATTCCAAAACAAACATAACTTAATAGGGCAACATTTCGCTGGAAATTGTTCAAGTGAAATTGTTTTTACATTTTTAAAAAATTTATATAATTTTTTATTAAAAATATTATATTTTTTATTAAAAATATTATATTTTTTATTTAGAATTTTGTACGCCCATGTACACAAAATGTTCAGGGATATAACCTTTTGTTTTAAGAGTGTACTCTTTAATTAATAAATGTATTACTCCCTCCGTCCCACGTATTTTTACCCACTTTCCATTTTGGGTTGTCCCACGTATTTTTACCCATTCCATTTTTGGCAAAAATACATAATATTTTATTACCTACTTTTTACAATCCCAACAACTTTAACTACTTTTTTACACTTTATTCATCATTCCCAACAACTTTATTCACTTTTTCTTTTTAAATTACTAATTTATCCCTACTTTCTCTTACATTATATATTAAAAAAATAAAACGTCTTAATCTCCGTGCCCGTACAAACGGGTAAAAATACCCGGGACGGAGGGAGTATTTTTATTAATGAAAAAGTCGTTGAAATATAAAAAATTTAAAAATATGATCTGAAAATTAATGATATAAATTTTTTATAATAAAAAATACTCACATTCAATACTAACAAGTGGAGTATAAAAATTAAATTTGGGCTCACAGTACTCTGAGCAAATCTAAGATTTTACCATCATTTTTAGTTATTTTTTAGTGTTTGTGAAATAATTCACTCCATTTAAATCATTATATTTTTTCTATTTAAATTATTATTACTTTTTATTAATTTGAGTATTATATTTTGTTAAAAATTTTTTGCTCCTTATTTATCTCACAACAATCTTTCCTGAAACGCGCACCCACTTCTTGATTTTCATTCATTTGTGGGATGATTCCTAAAAAACCTAAATAAAATTAACAGTCCAACTTGTCCAACTTGAGTGCACCGGAATAATCCCAATTATTAGATTAATTTTTAATTTAATCTTTACTATTAAATATAATAAAATACTTATTTTAAAAATAAAAAAAAACTACCCACAGTCTATTTTAACTTATAAATAAACTTGGGAGTGGGATGCATGTGCAACCAAAATCACCTAAAAATTTAATTTCAATATTTACATTAAAAAAATTTAAAAAGAAAATGAATTTAGACGAACCCCTAGTAACACTTATCTTCTGAGATTAGGGAAAACTTGGATCTTGATTAATGGGGGGCATGAGATGACTCTTCAATATGATGATTTCATCCACAAATTGAAAAAGAGGGAAAAGTAAAGAACAAAATTAGAAGATAAACAAAAGGCAGAAAGAATTCAATATATATATAAATAATTTATAAGATTGGGTGTGTCATCCTCACTTTTAACAAAAGAAATCATTCCCAACCATTGTAAAGGGGAGAAAAGAAAAGAAGAGAAAATGCACATCATGTAGAGAGTAAAATAACATTTCAATGGCATGAATTTCCATGTTCACACCATGAATGGTTGAGTTCAACACCACCTGAAGGTTAAAGATTTGTTTTTTATGCAGATTGGATCTCATGGGTTTGCTCCTTATCTTTTCTGGAGCAAATCTTGAGATGGGTTCTTCACATTTACCTCGTTAAAAGCTTGGATTTCCAGGTTATTATTTTTATTTTGGAGGGTTTCTTCATCTGCCATTTTTGCTGTTCTTCTCCTCATTTTCTTGCGTTTATGGCGGATTTAATTTGTGGGTTTTGATTTTAGCACATCTTTTGTTAGTGATTTTGAGATTCTTTTTAGGGTTTTAGTGGGTGTGGATCTGCTTGTTTGCTACTTGAGCTTGCACTTTCTTTTTCTGAGTATGAATCTAATCTCATATCAGGATTTGTTCTATATAGTATATCTGTATAAGTTTCTTATTGTTAGGAGAATTTGAATTCTTCATTCACTTTTTTTTGTTGGTTTCTTCTTTCTTTTTCTGCTGTTTGACTGTTATACTTTAAGCAAGTATAAAACTGAATCTTGGGTTTGGTCTGAATGCAAGTTATAAGCAAGTATAAAACTGAAGCTGTGGATTGACCCCTATTTTCATATGGAGAGGATCCTGTGTTTTGTGGATACTTCTTATAAGTTATTGTATTTGTTGTAGCTCTTCTGTTTATTACCATACATTTCTGGGTTAATGGGGCTCAGATACTGGGATATGTTCATGTAGGTCAACTTGCAAGCTTGAATTATGCTGTGTCTTGACTGCTAGGGGCTCATGGTATTGTTCGTCGTCGTAAGATAAGGACACAGTATGACCTCACCAAGATTAGCAGGAGGAGAGCTTATCACTCGAGATACCGAGTCTTTGAGCGTTTCAAAACGTCTTGCACGAAGTATGAGCCAGAAAATGAAAAGAAAGGGCCAAAAAATTGAAAGTTCTGAGGAAGACGAGACTACTGGCGTTGCTTTGAGATGTCTTACCCTTTATGGCAGAGCTGGAGGTTGCAAAGTGAGTGCTGACATGGATGAAGAGTTTGGGGATCCAGGCAGCCGAAGGAGATCAAGTGCGAGTGAGGATGGAAAAGGCTATAATACAACGTGTGGAGAAGATGAGGCGACTATCGATTGCTTTTCCCGTGGAGTGAAGGAGAGATTCTTCAGAAGAAACAATAGGAAGCTTTTAACTCTCAAAGAAGTGCAACAAAGCAATAGCATGAATGCACGCCTTCCTGATGACATTCTAGAGATGTGCTTGGTGAGGCTCCCATTGGTGAATCTCATGACTGCTCGTCTCGTTTGCAAGAAATGGAGGAACTTGACCACTACACCTCGGTTTATGAAGCTTAGGAGGGAAGGATTATTCCAAAGTCCATGGTTGTTCCTGTTTGGCGTAGTGAAGGATGGCTATTGTTCTGGAGAAATACATGCATTGGATGTCTCCCTTAACCAATGGCACAAAATAGATTCTTCGACTCTCAAAGGAAGGTTTATGTTCTCCGTTACAGGCTACCAAAATGATATTTATGTCGTTGGAGGTTGTTCAAGCTTGACCAACTACGGAAGATTGGATCGAAGCTCATTCAAGACACACAAAGGGGTCTTTGTATATAGTCCCTTGACTAAGTCGTGGCGAAAAGCTGCAGCCATGAAATATGCCAGATCAGCACCTGTTCTAGGAATTTCAGAAGTCAATCAAGATTGTATGATCTTTAAAAACCAGCAAAACCGATCAGATAGACGTTTCTACAGGACCAGAGTAGGCGGTGTATCAGACGTGTACGAGGATCCTCACCGACTGTCAGTTAGAAGGCAATCCAGGCACTCTCTTGATGAAAATGAAATCACATTATTCCAAACCATCAAGCCATGTAAGTTTTCCCGCCAAAAACACGAGACCTCATCAAGCAAAGATAGTAAGAAGTTCGTACTGATAGCTATTGGAGGTCGTGGATCTTGGGACGAACCATTAGATTCCTGCGAAATATATGATCCCATGTCAAATAAATGGACTGAAATCCAAAGGATTCCTCTTGATTTTGGTGTGGCTTGTTCAGGTGTTGTATGCAATGGGATGTTCTACGTCTACTCAGAAAGCGATAGACTCGTTGGATACGACATAGAAAGGGGATACTGGATCACAATCCGTACCATTTCAAGCCCACCCCGGGTGCATGACTACTACCCGAAGCTCATCTCATGTAAGGGTCGTCTTTTCATGCTCTCTGTATCATGGTGTGAGGGGGATGGTCAGATTGGAAGGAGGAACAAAGCTGTAAGAAAGCTTTGGGAGCTCGATCTCATGGATTTCACTTGGCTTGAGGTGTCGACACATCCTGATGCTCCGATGGATTGGAATGCTGCATTTATAGCTGATGAGGAGCTCATTTTTGGCGTTGAAATGTTCAAGATCTTCGGACAGGTGCTGGATTTCGTGACGATGTTCAGTGTGTTCGATTCTACAGCCGGGTGGAGTCACATTTCGAGGAATCACGCGACGCATGATCTGGATGTTACGTCGTGCATGACAAAATCGATGACAGTGTTGCGCTTGTAAATAAGATGAACCTCCATTGTTCAGACTTCAATTTGTTCACAAATTCTTCTGATAGTCGAGTGTGGATTGCCATTGATTTTCTTCTTTTTTTGTTTGATCATTCATTCAGCTGGACCATGTTAATAGCATCAGGTTTTTTCTACCTTTAAAAAAAAAATGATTAATCTTCAACTATTAACCCTATTGTGAGCTGCAGTTGTTATGTATATGAAATAAGCTCTGTATTTTTGCACTCTCAATTGCATTAAACTTGGATAAGTCATAACTAGTGAGCTCTTTTTTTCGATTTTGAGTTCTGTTTCATGCGATGGAGAATCTTGAACTGTCAGAATTGGTTCGTGGTGGGGGGTGGGGGGGGGGGGGGGGGGGGGGGGTTGATCGACACAACCCAAAACCCACTATTTGACAGTTCCAAGAGACTAGATTTCACCAAGAATTAGAAAAGGTGGCAAACTTCCATGAACTCCAAACAAAACAAAGTTATGTACTTGAATCCAATATTTTCACATCTATTTTACATTTGATGCCATCTCGATGCATCAAGAACAAGAATCAAATGGGGCAAAAAAGAATAATGAAAAGGGAGTGACAATAAAGACAATGTACAAACTCTAATGAAGCATCAGAAGAAGATTATCCCCTGTTTGGATATATGTCTGAAAAGTTTGGAATCCTATCAACATGTTTTAAGGCACGTTCTGCAATCTGACGTGTCCGATAATCTCCATGTTGGAATGCATCCACCAATGCTGTGCTTATATTAGGATCATTCACTACTTCAGAGGCTATGTACTCATTCCTCAACAATCTTTCTACTGTCCAAACTGCCCTCCTCCTCAAATTCTCCGTTCGTTTCCCCTTGAGCAAGTCGAGTATAGGCTTCACGCCATCTGCGTCGAGCAACTCCTGAGTCCCCTGTTCTATGTCGATGCCATCATCTAATAATGTGGCTAAGGCAGCAAGTGATGCTTCCACCACCTTGTCATTCGTGTGGTCCAAAAGGGCTGCTAGTTTGTCCACTGCCTGTCCTTTCAAGAGACAAAATGTTTCTTTCAACGAGCATGTTCCCCGATGAACAGGACACTGCCCAGTTATCACAGGTGGCTTGCTGAAACAAGGGAAGATCGAGGCGAAGAGTCCTGGAGCAGGAAACTCTGGCAATCTTGTCAAGTTTTTGGTTTCTTGGGATAGGTTCTCTAAAGCCATGGCTGACACTATCTGGAGGTTGTCTAGTCCATTCGCTTGTAGAAGGTCGATGAAGAGCGATGCCAGGTTATACTCGCGACAAAGGGCAGTAGCAGCACCTGAATCCTCAGACAAGGCATATGTGATCCTAGCAAGAACCTTAACAAGCCCTTCCAAATACGGGGTTGTGAAGCGGTTCCCTCTCGTCTCACCTTGCCGGATGCTAACTATTCTTGACACAAACATAGGGAATGCCCTTTCATGTAGCATTTGTCTAGTTAGACCAGCGTCTCTTTCGGGGAGTTCAGCTAACAGTCCAGCAGCAGCAGCATGTTCCTCAGTTATTACTGCATTTTCCAATATCAATCGGATGAGGCTGCTAAGCTGGCCAGCTGTGCCACGTAGGCAGCCGGCTAGTTCCTGGCCCATGTGCGGAGCGAGGTTCTGGAGAAGCTTCAACGAAGCCAGCCTCAGATCCCTCTGAGGTGCCTCAACGAACTGAACTAAGCTCGTAATGGCACCGGAGCTTTTAATGGCACGCACGACACTGGATACCGTTGCTGGAGAACTAGTGAGCCCGACAAGGACTTGGAGAAGCTTGGACTCTATTGTCGGGCCGGTGTTGCTTATGAGGTGCAAGAGGTTGTGAATTATTTCCTCAGAGACCAGAGTTAGGTTCTTAGGTCCAACCGGGATCGAATCAAAATCATGGCCCGAATTCACAACGTTGGCAAGAATTGTTGCTGACACTTCTTTCAGTCTCATTGGGAGATGATTTGCACCCACAGTGAAGAGATCCTTCACAAGAGGAGGCAAAATACCTGCCTCGACTAAGATTTTGGCGCTCGTCTCGTCTGATGAAATCTGGTTCAGAGCTTTGAGAGCAGCCTCTCTGGATTGCATACTATTATTATGGTTCATGAGACTGATCAGGGAAAAACCAACTCTCCTGGCAACGAATACTTTCACTTCATTGTTTAGAACTAGTTCCCCAAGGTATGCAGCCATGGATACTTTAGTTTCAGGAGAGCCTGCAGAAACAATATTCATTTCTTAACACGATGCAGCATCAACAGTTTTCCTATAATCGTAAGCAGTTATAGGAGAATATACTTCTGATACAATCAATTTTCCATAAGCATTGCAGAAAGTAAAACACAAAAAGAAGAGGAGTTGGGGTTGAGGAGTAGACCTTCGAGGAGTAGTGTCAGCAGAGGCTGCAGTCGTCCACTTTCAGCCATTTGTCGTACGTTGTTCTCGTGCTGTGCCAGATTATCCAGAGTTTTATCAGCATTCTCAACGGTTACAACGTTTTCTGAATTGCTGCTAGCCATTCCGACTAAAATGAGGATCGCCCCATTAACCGAACCAATCTTTTCACACAGTAGTTCTGATTTAGAAAGCTCATAAAGCAGTGAAACAGCTTCTTCCCTCTCTTTAGATTGTTCATGAGACAAGAATTTGACTATCGTTCGAACGGTGTCGCCTTCAGCCATTATTTCCTGCAAAGTAGTACAAGATAACCAAGGGTAAACAAGAATGAACAACACCTTGAACAGAGAAAAAGAGAAAATGGAATTGCACAATAAAAACTATCATCAACCTTCAACAACCTTATTATCAGAATCATCCTCCACCACAATCCTAAGCGTCTCGAGAGAAGTGCAACGGACACGCCTATCACTACTCTTGAGCACATCAACAATCATCGGTATTAGCTCTGCATTACGGACTACTCGTTTATTTGAGTGGTTGTTTAGGCAGAGGTGCTGAACAAACTTCAAGGCATGTAGAATATCATCTTCTGGACTACTCAGGGATAGAGATCTACGAGCCATGTCAAGTTTAGCTGCTTCGTTCCTTGCATTCCATTCTTCGATCGTGTGTCTTAAAGCAATACTTGGATTTAGCTCAGTGCTCCTTAATTCTCTCAGGGTTGAAGGGCAAATTGGCCTTCTTCCATTCTCTCTGCACTCCCTGAACCATTTTTCAATGGCTTCTCTCTCGAACGTCTGTCCATTTTCCAAGGTCACCGGATCACGCATCACTTGTTTTGTCAAAGGGCACAAGAATGCATCGTATATTGACTCTATACGTAGCCTCTCAAAATGATAGCTCTGCTCCGACTGACCACCCTGCTCGTAACTTCCGTCCCAGCTCCCCGCCATTAAACTAAAGAAACTGCATAAAAGAGCAACATCTCTTCACTTCTTTCAATCCAAACAATGAATATCTCATTGCACCCAAATTATAGCACTTGATATAATTCAAAACAGTTGGTAGTTTCCTACAACATCCTCAGCTTTTTCAAGAAAATCTAGACATATAATAGCAGCTAGCTACACTACACTTGAGGGATACAATGGTTATGACTACAAAGGAATCCCTTTTGGTTTAACATTGAATAAGCACCATTTCAGACATTATTAGCAACTGCTACAAAGTAAACTCTTCCTCATAAAAAAAATTGCTACAAACAATTCAAGCCAAAGATATTCAACAACCCTTTGGAATGACCTAAAAATCACTTCTTCAATTCAATTTCAACCACCAAATTCACTCAACAAAAAACAAGAAAGTCTCAATTCCATCCACCAATCAAGTGCCCACAAGGCAAATTACAAGAATTAAGCACAACCCAGATCAGAATATCCCAACCAACACAGAGAATTTAAAATTTCAGCAATATAATCCAAGAAAGAACATACAAACAAGAAAACCCATAAAAATGATTACCCAGAAAGAATATCTTGTTGAAGAAGGGAGACGGGTGTTAGAAGATCAGAATCTTTAAGGGTGGATAATCATGAGTTGTAACAGCCCCATGAATGTTGAAGTTGAAGAAAATTCAAGGTAAGAGAGAATAAGCAACCACCACCATTTGTTTAAATGATGAAAACGTCGCAGGGATTATGATACAAAGGTGGATTAGTAAAAAGTAAAGTGTGAAAAGGGTGGAGTTGACTTAAAGGCGTTCGTAGTCGTTTGGGAAACATGGAGTTGAACGCTACAGTATTGGAGACCACTTCGGAAACCTCGAAAGACCAGTCTGGCGGTTGAGTACTGTTAAAGTCTAATTTATTATTCTTATTTTAAAGGAAATTATTAGGAGTAGTATTTTAGTAGTATTAAATAATTGAGTTTAGTTATATTCCATTTTTTTAATACAAGTAATTACGTGGTAATACTATGGAGAAATTACTTTGGCTAAATTCAATTTTTATCATTTTAATACAAGTAAAGTAATTACATGGTAATACTAAGGAGAAAATACTCTGGCTGAATTCAATTTCTATTATTTTTTTCCCTTTTCAATTTTAATTCTTAAATATAAAAAAATATAACTATATTTTTATAAAAAAAATTGGCTAACAATGAGTTTGAAAATGCTTTTCAGAATAAAAAGTAATAACAAAAGAGTGATTCTAGTATTAATAAGAGTGATAGTGATACAATAAATTATTTAATAAATAATTTATAACGCAAATTAATAGGAGAATATTTTAATAAAAACTAAAATTTTAATAAAAGTGATAGAGTACATGCTATTTAATTTTTATTTATTAATGCTATATTTTATTATTAAAAAATATACATATGTATTCAAATATTTTGGCTTGTCTTCATCAAAATGATGAATTTCATGGAAAAAACCATTTTTCGTAATTTTGATTTGTTTAGTCACTTTTGGTAAATTAAGGCGATAATAAAAACGATCCCATAGATTCCTTAAGCACTCTGTTCATCTACAGATCTGCTTACTTCTTCAACCGATTAGAATTGAAATTTGCAAATTGTAAGTTTCGATTCAAAATTTCACAATTGCTTCTTCGATTTGTTGATTTACGAGTGTTCTTCAAGTGGCGTTGTTAGGTTAGGTTTTGGGTTTGGGAACAATTTGATTAGCTAATTATTTTCTTTGATTGGGAGCTCTTCAATCTAAGATAAGGCGTTTCAATTCTACTCAGTTATCGACGACTCACTTCACCGCTCCCCGCGGCGGAGCTCCGCCTTCTTCCACCGCTCATCAGAGCTCACAGTGAGTGCAGGTTATCGACTTGTTCCGATAGTGCAAGAATAATTCGTTTCCCGAAAAATGCCGAGCTCGGAAAATGAGATTGAATCAACAACTGAAGTTTTGGAAAAAGATGAACATGTTCTGAATTTCTTGGACTCCATGGATAGTTATCTAATTCTAATGGATTCCTTATCATCAGCTCTTCGCCAGGTAATACAGGATTCTCATTTTGTTCACCCTTTTTTGTCTTTTTATTCGAGCATGTATGGTAATTATCAGTCTTCTCTTGCAAATTAGTTCTTTGGTTCATTGAATTGAAATGCATTTATTTCATGCATCTTGTTAATGAAACACCCTGTTTATTAGGCTTTCTATGGTGCAATTTTGAATATTAACTGTCCTCAAGTTTTCCAGTGTTGACTCGTGCTTTTAATTGTTGCTCGGATTGATGTTCTTTTTCTTTTTTAAATTTCATTTTTGAAAGAAGAAAAAAAAAAAAAAGCATCTTGTGGCTTTTGATGCACATTTGTGTTTGATTTATATATGATGAAGTAGAATCTTGCTTGCTTATATATGTTTGAAGGGATGGCTAGAGTTGGCTAGTGCTCGACATTCAATGGGTACTTCTCGTGTCAACAGCACTTTACTTAACCTGAAGCCCCACCATGCTTCTACAACATTGCAGATTGAAAATGGTACTTTAACGCACTCATCAACTTTCTTGAGTAATTAAATCAAGCTTTGCTTTCTCACATCAGTTTCATTAACATTTAAGATGTGCTAGTATTTAAATTACCCAGTGTATGTGAAGGATTTTCCGTTTATCTTTCCAGCTGAGACCAGTTCAGAGGTACCAAGCTTGACGTTGTGCAAATGGACGTCGTCTGATGATTCTGATAAGTTCTCTGAGGAAGCTAAATTTGAGGAGGATGAATTATTGCAAAACAAGTCTAATATCTCCCGAACTCAGCATCAAGGTACATCTCCAAACTCCGTCATGCATTTGCGTTCAAGTTTCTACTCTCTAATTTGATACATATGCATCAACTTTCCTTGAATGTTGCAACCCATTGCTGTTTTTACTTGATGCTATAACCCTGAACAGTCTACATATTTTTATTGTTAGCAGTTTTATGAGTTTTGCGATGTTAACCAGGTGGGCTAACTCACCTGGCCATTGGGCTTCTCACTAAAGTGAGTGACCCGGTTCGATTTCCTTTGGGAACGAATTAAGGGGGAGGTATAAGGAGGCTTGGAGAAAGAGGCAGTATGGGTGCTTGGTGAACTAACTACTAACTATATTAACTACTAACATTTACTGATTAAAAAAAAAAGAAAGAGTTTATGATGTTGATATTGTGTTCATCGTCAAATCCAGCCGCCATTTAGCATTTCATAGTTGAAGAAATTGGATTTGCTGTTGTTGCCTGTTTTATTTCATCTGATTTTCACCATTCTTAACAAAAAGTTCCATTGATATTTGTGTTTTTACTTGTAAAGAAGTTCAAGAGAGAGCATCAGAAGGCTGTGAATCTCCAGTTTCTGCTGATAATCACGTAAGCTGCAGCTACTTCTGATGAAACACTTATTTTTTCTTTTCTCAAGCAAATCTCTTATTTGATTTATACAGCGGTATAGTTATGCATGCAAGTGATGTTTCCTAGCCAATAAACTTGAAAACATTTCTGTCAATCTGTCCACAAAAATTCAATACATGAGAGGGCAATATGTGATTTATTCTTTATCTTCTAGGATTTTTCCTTTGTTGTAGACTAGTTTTGGTGCTATAGCCTCAATGCATATCATTAAATGAAATCTCGAAACAATTTTGGCAGGCCCAGAAAGCAAGATTTAGATCACTCTCCATGTTTGGAACACTGGTCTCTCCTAAGCTTCGCGCCACCCAACTATCATTTGAGACAGGTACTATAATGCCTTAATTTTACTTGATTTGCTAGATTTTGAGTTGCGAATTCCATTCAAGAAACTTCTGCATCATTTTCCAAAGATTTCCCATCAAATATTCATCAATTCATTGTCTGACTTCTGTATTAACAATAACAGCTTTGGAAAGGCTGGTAGAGATAGCAAACATTCGAGCTTCCTTGTTGCATGCTTATGATCAAGTGCAGAAGGACCGAAATGCTGCCAAGTAATTGTTGCTAGCCTCTCTCTCTTTAGTCTTGCAGTTCAAGATTATTGAATAGGTTCATTAAGCTTACTGCATGTTGAATGCCATCCTAGATTAGAAACTTGCACACCATCTATGATACCTTAATGTTACTTCGAAAGATATCTGCTAGATGCACCCTGCCCACAAAGAGTTCTGTTTTACGACATGTCTTCGTGTTTTGATTCGTGGAACTTATTAAACCTCCACCAAGAAATAAGAAAAGCAAAGAACGATGTAGCCATCTTTGGTAGTTGGGAGCTTTGTTTCTTTTGCTATCGCATAACAGTGTGTATGCAGATTTACCCCATGTTCATGGATGAGATAATATTTAGGCCTCGTTTGGTAGTTAGTAATATGGGGTAATGAGATAAGCAATACTCCCTTTTACAGTGTTTGGTAGACTATAAACCTTTGTTAAGGGGCCCAATACTAAAGTCTTGGCCCGGTAGATTTCACTGTTCTCCTCAGTTAATACCGCGGAAGGTGAGGTATTAATATTACCAATTAAACAGTATGTCAATATAAAGATATAAAATTACTTATATGTCCCTTTCTTCTTCAGCTTTTGTTTTAATAGTTTGACCATCTCTCTACCCTCTTCTTCTTCATCTTCCCAACATAAATTGGTATCATATTCAAACGGATTTTCCAATTGGATTTGCAGGTAAAAATACATTTTAATATGAATTAAACTTCAACTAAAATTTTAATTTTTCCATTTAAAGACTTTTTCTTAAAGATTTTATGTAAGGAAATTATAGTGATTATTAGTTCTCTTCCTCATCCCTCCTCTGTACACACAAAGAAACGCAGCCAAACCATTTTATCTGCAATTTTTGTTCTTCTTCTTCTTCTTTTTTAAATACTGTCAAAGTTTGACCTGATCCTATTAATCGATGTCTTTTAGCAACGCCATTTGGGACGAAGTAGGTTTGATGTCATCCCTTATACCAAAATTGATCCACGTCGTCTCTCTCTTAAGAAGATCTGCAAGGCAATGTAGAGATTTTTGGGATTTAGATTTGGTTGGAATAAAATTGAAGATTTTATTATTGGAAATAAGATAGATAGAGTATGAACGGGAGATCTTTTAATATTCAGATTTTAGAGATATTTTGGGATTGAGATTTTGTTGGATTAAAATTTTAAGATTATAATTTTGAGAAGAGGATGACTGGATATTTTCTTCATTTTTTTTTTTAATATTTGAAAATTCTGATTTCTCAAGTAAGGAATTCATGTGATTTTTTTATTAATTTTAATTAACTATAAAGGGCGTTATAGTAATTTTGCACCACTTTCATAAATTATACTTCCTATTAAACACTCAACAATACTAATATCAATCTTTATTACATTCTATCAAATAAGTTTATCTTTTCATATTATCTACTTATATCAGCATACATAATACCTGCCACCATAATACTGTTTTATCTCATCTTATCTGAGATAAACAGGCATTGAAAATTAACCTTAAATAGTGATAAGCAAGTCTAATTTGAAACTTTCTGCGTATTGTAATTACTTTGCTCAAATTGATAGAGTTATTTCCTTTTATTTTTTGTGAGGTTATTTGCACCATTAATGCTCAAAATATAAGTCATTAATTATGTAAAAAGATTATTTAAATAAAAAAAAACTAACAAACAAACAAGTCAACCTTAAAAAGAAAAAAAGAAAAAAAAACTGAATTCTAACCAAAACAAATCTCATTTAGAATTCTTGGAATACCTTAAATTTCAAGTTTGTTAATATTTTTTTTAAAATAAAAACTTATAATATAGTATATTTATTATTTAAATTATTCTAAAAAAGTTAATAAAATCAGTAAAATGAGTAATATATATATATATATATATATATATATATATATATATATATATATATATATTTAAATAACGTGGAACCATAAAAGTGAATTATTGAAGTTCCACGCGTGATCATTATAGACTTTTTCTATTTGTGGGT
This sequence comes from Pogostemon cablin, assembly GCA_023678885.1. Taxonomy (NCBI): domain Eukaryota; kingdom Viridiplantae; phylum Streptophyta; class Magnoliopsida; order Lamiales; family Lamiaceae; genus Pogostemon; species Pogostemon cablin. The sequence goes on from CM042987.1 coordinate 4,645,846, forward strand.
TTTTCATATATAACAGATAAGTGTGTAAGTATGAACTAATTCAAAACCCACAAATAGATTTTAAACGTGTACAAATTTCAATCATTTTTAACGCACTTATCTGTTATATATGAAAAAGTCTCCCGTGACACAGCAGGTGCAGTTTTTAAAGTACGTTGCATTAATTAAAATATAATTAATTTTAATGTGTGATAATATAATTCATTGTTTTAGTAGTAATGAAGTAGTAATATGGCACTTACGTGTATATAATATTTTCATTATATTATATTTTCATACGCTACAGCCTACAAATTTATTACTACTTCATTACTAATATTATTTATTTTATTTAATTTGATTACGACAATGAAGTAGCACCAAAGCAATGAGATAAGTGTAATTAATGCATTAATTCTGCGGACGGTGTTGGATAAGATGGAACATTAAGGAGATACGTCTCTTTTATTTTCACATAACAAAATATTAGCACAATTAATTAATCAATATAATATTAACATTAATATTCATTTGTTTTTTTTCTTTCTATTAACTTTAATTTAGTAATTAAAGTTTGTGTGAAACAATTGCTGAATATTTAGTTCATTTTCTAAGCAGCTTTATTTCTTGACATGCCAAATAAATATAGAAAATGACGTGGAGTCGTGGACGGAAAATATTATTAAAATAAATAATGTTGACGAGATAGGATTTGGCTATTAATTATTGAATTATTATTATATTATTATAGTAGTATTATAGGTGCATTGTGCGTCATCACCTCGAATTTCTTATCGAATATATAAAATAATAATTTTTAGAATTAAACACTTCTACTATTATGAATGATAAATAAAATTTATAGTTAAATTCTGTTATGTTGTAAAATTTTCACATTTTTATGAAGATGAAAAATATTTTTTATTGAAAAAAGTTTATTAGGAAAAATTATATACTCCCTCCGTCCATTCGGAAAACTCTATTTATTCTGGTGTGGATGGCAGGCAGGCCTATATTCCTTGGTTTTAATAGAACTCCTTACAAGCGTTGTTTCTATCTACTAGTTGACATACTTTCTTTTTTGGTTTGTCCCACTAAAGTTGACACATTTCCTTTTTAATACATGGTACCCACACAAAAACAATTAATCTATTCTCATGGGCCCCACATATTACCTTTAATACAACTATCCACTACACATTAAATATTATTTCTCTCACTTCACTTTACATTAAATTATTATATTCCTTAATCTCCGTGCCAAAAAAAAAATATATCAACTTCTCCGGGGACGGAGGGAGTATATATTTTTTTCAAATGTATCAAAGAGTAAAATTAATCTGTATCGTGCAATGGATTCACATAATAAAAACGAAATTTATTTAAGATATATATATATATATATATATATATATATAAAGTACACATCAACCTTTTAATTTTAAAAAAATAGCAAAATTTGTAATGTGCATGCTTTAAAAGCTAAATTTCAAATTATCTTTACTTTTACATTTAAAATGTGTTACACGTTGAAATATTTTTATATAATTTGTGTTTGTCATTTGTTATTGGCTATTAAGCAGCTTTTTATTGGATCGCTCAAGTCAAGTTGATTAGCTACTTTTAAATTTTCTGAAAACAATAGAAAAAAAAAAAAAAAAGAGGGAAGTCGCCTTCCCAACTTGTTTGATTTAAAACATTATTTCCTTATGCAATAATATCCACACTTATCGTAAACTTTATAATTTAATAATATGACACTTTCTTTTTCTAGCTCCACTCTTGAGTATGCATATTTAAATATGACTTAACACATAAAAATCGACATAATAACTTTATTAGATACTGTTTTATGAGACTGAGTGTATGTGAGATTGATGAATGGTAATAGGGGTGTGCATCGGTGCAAAACCGAACCGAACCGAACCGAACTTTAAAAACCGAACACCGAAATTTTTAAAAAGATGAAACCGAACCGAAAACCGAAATGCTAAGAACCCGAAAAAAACCGAACCGAAATTTTCGGTTCGGTATCGGTTTATAACCGAATTAACCGAATTCCTGTAAAGATATAAAAAAAATGCAAAAGCAAGAATTAAAAATCTCACTTCAACCAAATTAAAACACAAGAATACTAGGAAAAACAACTCATATAAATCAGAACTACTGTTATGTGCTGCTGAGTAAAAGAAATATTAAGAAATAGCTAACTTCTATGAAATTTTAATTGACAACAGCAAGTCTCATGATGCTCATGAACAAGGTTTGTAATCAAAACTTGTGTTTTCAATGTCACAGAAAGAACTATCAAGTAATCTAGCAATCTACTGGAAGACTAAGCATCATATCATGTTAGACTTGGTAAATTTCATCAGTCAAACAAACACAAATACACAATTGGCATAATAATAAGAGTCAAAGAAATCAATTAGAAGAAAAAATGAAAGTACAAAACCAACAAAAATAAGTTCTCCCCAAGATAAACACCTAAAACATCAGACGCAGAGGACGAAGGAATTCGGCCTATTAGAATTACCAAGAAGAGATGGGGTGGGATGAAAGTCGGACGCCGGCGGATTGACTGGATTCTTCCGATTTAATGCTTTGTCGATTGAAATCACGACTGAAATCGTGATGAAGTCGGTGGCGAGCAGCGGCGAGGGTTTAGGGCTGAGTGGGCTGGGGCCGCTACCGCCGGTGTGTTGGAGCGTGACGGGGACGTCGGGGAGAGGAAGACAGGCTGACGGGCTCGCAGTCGCAACTCAGAAAAGAAGAAAAGAAGAACTCAGAAAACAAAATATGCGGCTGCTTGCTGCTGGGTAGGGTTCAACTATATACCATATATACTTCGGTTTTCGGTTCGGCTACGGTTTTTTTTGCGCCTAAATCGAAACCGAACCGAGCAACCGATATTTTATTTTTTTAAAACCGACACCGAACCGATATTCCAAAAACCAAACCGAATTGATCGGTTCGGCTCGGTTCGGTCGGTTAAATCGGTTCTGCCCGATTTCTGCTCACCCCTAAATGGTAAGGTGAATCATTTATTATTAAAATATATTTATAATATAAATAAAATATGTTTATTGATAATTAAAATATGTTTATATTTAAAACTATATTATAAGATTTTTTAATAAGTATGCATAATTTATCGTACATTAGAAAATATACTTTAACTACAAATAAATATATTTTACTTTCCTCCCTTCCCTCTGCGACGGCACCGTTCGGTGACGAAGCATGGAAGCGGTCAGCCCTTTCTTCTCCCCTAGCGTAGATCTAGGCTCGTTTTATCCTCATCCATATGGGATTGTATTCCCTGCACAATCGGAGAAGGGCGGCAGAGGCCAGATCTGGGCAGACATGCGGTGAAGGAAGAGCTGGCGAAGGTTGCGGAGCTGGTAGAGGTGCGGTGAACGGGTGGAGAGGAGGAGTGCCTTCGGTGGCTGTTTTTTAATTATTTTTTCTTTAGATCCACTGCCTATTAGTTAATGTTCTTTTTTATTGTTGGGTTTTGGGAGGGTTCATCTTTGGATCTAACTAGCATATGTTGTTTTGCTCAACAGTTTGCATTTGTTACTCCTGATGTTTCTCTTTCTCTTGCTCAACTGTTTGAGCTTGTTTTCATTTGTCTCCTTTATGGAGTGTGTTCTCAGTGGGAGGTGTTAAAGTCACCTTTATGGAATTACAATCTACCTTGTGGAGGGACTGGTCTCTCGGTTGATTACCGAAGAGTTCGAAACGTAGCCTGTTGGGCTAGTATATAAATGAATCCTATCGTTTTGTTAATATATATATATATTACTTATATAATAATTATATTTTAATACGGCTTACTATCTATCCTATGTAAACATAAGAGTGTTTTTCTTTAAAAGTTTTTTAAGGTATAATAAAATTGATAATACACAATTTTCTTCTATTACTCGATTAATACTAACACAAAATTATTAAACTTGCTAATATTTGCTAGTATTAGATTGCGATGAAATTGCAACAAAAAAACTTCTATAAATCTATTATTAAATCTTAGAAAGACTAGCTATACAATGTTGGAGTATATATTATTCTTTAAAATTGGAGTTTATATTACTCTTTCAATAAATATTGCTCGACATTTTGACGAGTAGTGTTTTTGAAATATCTGCATATTGGTTTTTACCTTCTTCAAAATAATCAAAAACTCTGAATCCATGTAAAAAGAAACTCTTATTATTTCAGAATGAAAAGTAATTAATTAATTTAATAATTTAGAATTAGAATAAATAAATTTTATTAATAAAATAAAATATAATAAAATAAAATAACACTTTATATCTCAATTTTCCATTTTTTTATTTTTATTTTTATTTTCTCGTCATGCATTTCCATCGCCCTATTATGAAGCATGTTTCCTATACTTTTAACTCCAAAGTCCAATCAAACCAAAAAAAGAAATGCATTAATTAATTACCCAAAAAAAATTGAATATTCCAATTAGTCAAATACACGATTATGTGGAAATTGTTTGTGATTTATTAGTCTAAACCTATATTCTAATTAGGATGACACGTGGGAATCTTATACGGTAATTGATCTAAACCTAAATCCTAATTAGCATGACACGTGGGCATCTTAATTATTCGGTAATTGATTGTGAATTTGAGAATCGGATTAACTCTAAAACTAAATTCTAAATAGTATGACACGTAAGCATTTTGTAAACCATATCTACTTAATATTTACATAATCACCCCAAAATTTTACGAAATACCAATTGCTATCAACGAATCTCGAATGTCAGTTAAACAGTTATTTTTCTAACAAATTTCTCCCTGTATAAAAACTCCCCTTCCACACCGTCAAGCTCAGTAGAATAACTTCACTCCAAACACGCCCTCTCTCTCTCTCTCTCTCTCCTCTTTCTCTCTCTCTACACATGCCTCCTCGATCACGTTTCCTCGGCGGCGCAAACTCGCCGCCGAATCTCTCAACGCCGCCACCAGCCTCCTCTCTCAACGGCGACTTCGTGGTGATCCTCGCCGCTCTTCTCTGCGCGCTCATCTGCGTGCTCGGCCTCGTCGCCGTCGCGCGGTGCGCCTGGATCCGCCGTATCGTCGGAAGAGTCGATTCGCCGCCTCTAGCACCGGCGGCGGCGAACAAAGGCCTGAAGAAGAAGGTACTGAAATCGCTGCCTAAGCTCACCTTCAGCGAAGGCAACGAGCAAGTCGTGAAGCTCTCCGATTGCGCAGTTTGTCTGGCGGAGTTCGCCGCCGGCGATGAAATACGAGTGCTACCGCAGTGCGGCCATGGATTTCACGTTGTGTGCATTGACACATGGCTGAGATCTCATTCTTCCTGCCCGTCGTGCCGCCAGATTTTGGAGACGGCGGCGAGGTGCAAAAAATGCGGCGGCTTCCCGGCGGCCACCTGTTCGACCACCGCCGGACCTCAGCCGGAGCCGAGAGAAAGTTATCTAAACGGGATTTATCTTCAGTCAGTTTAAATTATTTTTTGAATTAGTTAATTGTAGAAATTAGATTTTAAACATGGATAAAAATCAAATTAATTGATCATTAATTAATTTGCCAGAAATTCTAATTCCTGCAAATTATTCCTTTAAATAATTTGTTGGACCATTAACAACACTTACGTTGATTTTTCAATAATTGTTTTAGAGATAATAACTCCTGTATTAATATAACCAGTATACACATGATTAGAGTTTATAATTTCACCATTTGGCTTTTATCAATAAATAAATAAATAAATAAATAAATAAAAAATATATATATATATATAGTGATAAATGATAATGGCAGCTGAAGGTGATATATGTTAAAGTCAACGGTCATGCGATTCTTGTGAAGTAGAGATTTGCGCATCCAAAAATTCTTTAATTTGGTAGTCAAATGGAGTACACTTTATAGGAAAATATTAAAATAAATTCAAGATTTTTTATTTACTAGCAAAACTTAGCGTTGCACGAGAATAGATTTTAAAAAATTAAAATATATAAATATTATTTCATCAAATTTGTTATAAACATTTTTTATATATACTCCATATCAATATTATTTTGTGAAATGGTCAAATATATTATATAAATATATTTTATATCCTTATTTGATTTTCACGAGCGATTAAATATTATAAATAAATAAATATTTTTTTTTTCAAATTTAGACCATCTTTCAGTAAAATAGAGTTAATTTTGTATAAAAGATTTTAATCTCACCATCATAAAATTATATTCATCCCAATAAAGCGTAACAACTAAAACGATAAAAAAAAATTCAAGAGAAAAATATCTATCTAAATATAATAGTAATTTAGAGTCAAACATTTTTTTTATTAAACTCTCTACTATTGAAACAAAAATATATAGAATATTAATGAAATAATTTCATAATCATATTAGAGTATGTTTGACAATATTTAATTTTGATACAATAATGAAAATAAATGTAATTGATATTATTATTTGACAAATGGGAGGTTATAATCTTTAATTATAATTAGATTAATATGTTAGATGAGAACGGTACAAAAATATGTGATAACATGTGATAAATTTAAGAAAATATGAGAAATTAGGGAGATATCAGAATGCAACTCGATAAATGATAGCATGTGATAAATAGAATAAAAAATGAGAAATTGGGAAAATATATGATAAATGATAACATGTATTAAATTGAAGAAAAATGAAAAATTGGAAAGATATATGATAAATTTGGGAGATATCGAAATGAGATTGTTTGGGCGGGAAAATAAAATGCTTATATTATTATTATTATTATTTTATTATTTTATTTTGTGTGTGGGGGGGGGGAGGCGTAGAACTTTAATAGGATAATTAAGTTTGACTTGTACATACATAAATTGTTAATAGGACAACTTAGGATAATTAATTCAAGATTTTAATGAATTTATTTATATCTCTTTTTTAAAAGGAACGATTTGGGGATACCGTACTAAAATTTTTTTTGTATGATGAATGAGAAGTGAAAGTGATGCAGTTGATTATTTTATAAAAAATTCGTTGTATTGTTTTATAAATTGTTTTACAAAAATTGATAATATTAATAAATACAAAATCTTTAATACAGTCTCACGTAAGTTGTTCACAAGACTTGCATTTTTTTAAATGTGTTTATAAAAAAAATAAAAATTAAATTAAATTTATATTCTTAGAATTTCTACATTATTACACAATTTAATTTTAATTCAAATTAAAGTTAAAAATACAATTGAAACTCAGTCAGTATCCATTCAAATATTACCTCTTAATCCATTGAAAAAACAAATTCTCTTTCCATTCTTTTCTAATGTACATATACTTATGTTTTCCACGAATTAAGGGTTATTATTAATACTTGATAGTTATATAGTGGAGTATTCCCATTTTACAACAACAAATGACAGTAAGAAACAAATAATCGATGAACTTCAAAATTAAATTGCATGTTATTAAATTAAACACATATACATTCTAGTGGAATCGATTTTTATTTTTTCACTTATTTATGATAATTGATAATTATCATTCCTTTAAAAATAACCGTGTATGAATTCTTTTAATAGTACTCATGTACAATTGACTCTCTTTTTTCCTATAGTTAATTAATCAAATTCTCTCAAATAATTTTTTATTTTTATTTGTTAGTAACTTAGTACATGATTCTATCATTCTTTGTTGAAAAAAGGATTATGAAATGAACTTTTGAATAATAATACTCTAACTAGTTTTCTATCCATGCATACTTTATTAGTGCGGTTTATTGTAACTATTTATTGGATTTAATATGTGATCTTGAAATTTAATTGTCAATTCTTGATTCTTCATGTTATATTTTAATGATGTATAAAAAAATATTAAATGTTATCTATTAATGCAAGATTAAAATACAAAACATAAGGTTATTCTGGAGATACAATTATTACCACAACATATTAAAATACGCATAATTATTCTTTTATATAATAAATCATTATTTTTAAAATAAAAAGTAAATTACTCATGTATAATAAATTATTATTATTATTATTATTTTTATTTTATTTTTTATTTTTTGTAAAGAAGAAGTTTTAAAAGTAACACATGACTAGAAGGGTGCATTTATCATATTTCATAAAAATTCCAATTAAAATTGATTAATCAAATAACTTAATTAATTAAAATTAGAAAATTGTCCCACATTTTCTTCTATATCAACAAAGAAATTCTTATCCGAAAGAAAATATTTAGGATTTCGATCATTAAACCCATTATATGTGGGAGTAGTCATCCAAAAGTAAAAAGGATAAGATAAAGTGCATTATAAATGAGTGAATAAAGATAGGTGTTCATATTCTGAATGAATTTAAAAAAAAAATGTATTAACTAATCTAAGATATAATTAATTATAGAATTTAGGATATAAATATTTAGAGTTTATAGTATTAGGAATTAGAGTTTAGAATTTTAGGGTTTAAAGTTTTTTTTATTAAGGAGTATATATTTATATATATTTTTTAATGTGGCACAACGTAATTAGCCGATACATCTCTATATAGTTTTGATAAAGATTATTACAATGTTGTTTTTTAATAAAGTAGTTCAACACATGTAAGGATGAAACTAATTTTATAAATTAATATAATAAATTCTAGTGGATTGTCGAGCTCCATAAGAATTCATCGATGAGTTTCATATCAAAACTAGTTTTATGTGGAATTTGAGTAGGAATTACTACCATGCATGTTACATGACAAATTATTCATAACATAATATTAAATTAATCAATGTTTGAAATGAGTAATAATCTGGTTTTAAAAAAGTAATACATTCCTGATTAAATTCTACATGAACCTTAAACCAATTCGTACCATCATTAATATGTATAATAGTGTTAATTAAAGTCAAGAAACTTTTGGTTAAAATAATCACCCACTTTTCTCACGTTATGCATTGTTTGGAGGTAGGATATTATATGCATATCTTATTAACAAACAAGGAATTAATAAATTCATAAAGTGGATTATCAAATTATGCGATTAAGAGAGGTTTGAAAATTACTGATGAGAGTTGAGACGGTGAGACCATTTTACACTTTCTTATCACGTTCAAACGTGAATCCTATTTTTCCAAAATTACTTTTGAAGACTAAAGAATAATAATTCATTTCTTTAAAAAATAATTTTTTATTCATTAAAGAGTACTGTAATTCATAAATTAGGGTGTACAAGAACTTGAAGAGTAATTTTTTTCTTTTTGATATCATCTCTCATTACTTGAATATCAATTTTTATTAAAATATTATAAATTCTCATCAGTTTCACAAGTGATTGAGTGAAAGTTAAACGGTGTCACTTAAGTTTGTATGAAAATTCTTAGGTTATCTAATCCTATCTACCAAACAACACGTAAAAGTTGTAATCTTCAAAGCTATGATTTAGGATAATGTTAGTCTAACCTAATATTAGTATGTAATCATTCAATTTTTATTCTCTTTTAATAACAACCGTCCAACAACTCAAGATGGAGGGCCCTTCCTTGTTCCACTATATACACCCCACTACCCACTAATAGCAACGTTTCACAATTTCCTTTTTTAATTATTGTTGCCATTTCGAATAATTATTTATACTACTACTATTTCATAGATAATTTAGAATATTATTAAAAAAACTAAAAAATAAATCAATTAAAAGTTCAAACACCTAAAAATATTGCCAAAAGTGGGTGTGGGGTGAGGCAGTTCAGATCCCCTGTTACATTTTGGTGTTACATCTCCTGTTATAAATTGTTGGATGATTGACACGTAAGATAAACTATTCTATACCCTAACAATCAACCCTAAGAGGAAAGGTTGAGATTTTCCTCTCCGCATACATGTCACTCATCTAAGGCGTGTAACAGGAGATGTAACACCAAAATATAACAGGACATCCAAGAACGGGGTGGGGGGATCGCATTTGAGAACTTAGGATGATTTATATTTGACCATTCATATCATATACGTAGAAAAAAAAAAAAGTATATACTTTTAATTAGAAGTAATTTATATAAATGTAAAATGTGAAGAAAAAAAGAAAAAGGACTCGGTTATATTTTTGTCTTATATTGTGTTTAAATCAGATTAACTTTTAATATAAAACTTTGATCTTAATATAGATAGAAAAAATAAGCCTTTCTGATTATTCATTCCAAACAAATATATTTGATTCTATAAGAGGAATAAAAACTTTCTTCATGTTTCTCTAAAGAATTGGTTCATGACAGTTAAAAATTATTTAAATGGAGCTAAAGAATCGAGTATGAATCAAATACGTACAGATTCGATTCACCTCTAAAGAATCGACTTATAATTGATTCAAGTATTCTTTAAGATGAATAAGATTTTGAAAAACTAAGTTTAGGTGTTTCATTACATTGGTTATATTTGTCTTTTCATAAAGTTTCTTAAACTTTAAGTTGCGCCTAACAAAGTTTCGAGTGGTAGTAACGTCTTCCATTATCTAAACCATATATTTTGAGATATTTGATCATCAAAACATAGTCATGATAATCTGGCTATAGATTCTAGATGCACGTTTTCTAATTGTTAGTGTAGTTTAATAGTTAATCAATTCATTAGATTTTTTAGATAAGATGAAAATTTAATGTGATATCAAACTCATTATATAAAAATGTATTGAGTAGCCTTGCACATGATAATTAAAAATAATAACTAAATGGTCCCACATATATTCTGATTTTAATAAAATGTTAATAATAAGTAAATTTAAAAATAATCTCTTTAATAAAACCTTAAAATTCAAAACTCTAATCTTTAAAATCTATAAACCCTAAATTTTAAGATAATTATATTTTTAAGATATACATACATTTATTTTTTTTATTTTTTTTATCTGTATGTCCATATTCAAACAGACTTCTTTACCGATTGGCAAATACTATAAGTATGTTTATTTAATAAAATGACATCTTAAAATTATTTAAAAAAGAAAAAGAAATAGGTTGGTTCATGAGAAACAGTAAACGTGGGTAGCGTTAGTCAAAAGTCAAAGATAGTGGTCCACTTCACAATGCACATGCAATCGAAGACGTAGTTCAACGGTTTCAAACGCCTTTCTTGCCAGCTGCAAATTTTCTTTCACACTATATTTATGATTTACAAACTATCATTATATATTTATTTATTTTGTCATTTGCGTCTATTTAAAAGGTTTATAATTTTATAAATTGTCGAGGAATCATTCTGCATATATGTTAGAGTACAACCTGATTAAGTATTAAACGATTCAACTCTCTATCAGCTTAAGCTTTTAGATGAGGTGGTCGTTTAACATGGTATCAGAGCCAATGGTTAATAAAGGTTCAGGGTTCAAACCTCACCGCCACCCATTTATGAGAAAAAATTCCCCGTCTGCATACACTATAAAATAATTATATAATCTATGTATGAAAATAAATGTATAAGTTTGTAATATACGGATTAACTATTTAGTTTTGAAAATTAAAGTAATTATTTTCTGAGTGAAAATTTTTATTCGGTTGTACACAATGTTTCTTGCAACAAGTATAGTGTTTTATGTTTATTTACTCTTGTATTATGCCTTACTTTTAATAAAATATTTTTACACCATATATATCTTAAAGTGATTTATATTTATTGCATGGTATCAAAGACTCACACCACATACAATATATGCTCAATTACAAATCCAATAATTTTGATCATACATTCTTAATGTGTGAAAAACTATGTAGGTTTATTTTAATAAAATTCTTTTTTTTTTTATTTACTTTAGTAACCAAAGACTCTTGTATTGGAACTCATAGTCATAGTATATGCTAATATTTGCCAAAAACATAGGTCAAATATTTAATTAGAAAATTTACAGTAAACAAGTAACCAAAGACCATATATATATTGGCCTCTATGAATATTATAATATCTCATTTTATTTCACTATGAATAAATTGAAAGAGGTATAATTTAGTTCAATTATATAAAAAATAATACTTGTAATTTTCAATTGAGTGTTATTTATTTAGAAGTAAAAATATAAAATTTTTTAAATATGATCAAACCTTGTCAGGGGTATATAGTTTCTCATTAAAAAGTTATTAGTCGTTTAAATAGGTATTAACAAAAAGTGTTTCACTAAAATTACTGATTATTGAGGGACGGCTATTTCAACCCTAAACCCTTCTGTATCATATTAGTATAATGGAAGAAGCAAAAATTGAGAATGATGATCATCCGGAACAAGCAATAATAGTAAAGGAGGAGAATAATCATGACGATGTCAATTTTTAATTTTAAAATTTAGAAATTTTAGTTTGTAGAACAATAGATTGTATCGTGATGTATTGAATCAAATTATCATATTCCACTGTAACAAACAAATAGGGATTACGGGGGTTTAGGTTTGAATAAATTCACAGATAGGGATTACGAGAGTTTAGATTTGAATATATTCAACTGTTAGATTAAGTTTTAATTTAATTTTTAATATTAAATAAAATAAAATAATAAAAAATAAAAATAAATAACTACCCACTAACCCTTAATTTACATCTATAAGCTCTAAGTGCACTGGCACCCTAGAATTACCCCTAATTTATTTCTTTATTCAAATAAAAGAGTATAAATCTGAAATTTATTTTGGGCTGCTTCCAGGAGGCCCATGGTTTTGGGTTAATTTGGAGGCCCACATATTCTGATGTAGTAATTCAGTTAATACACAATTGTCGTTATCAGTTTTAATTGAGCTCGATTTTGCCCTAATTTCCCCCATTTTGGCAATAATGATTTCCCCTCACTTGTTCTAGCATTAACAGCAATCACAGTAATGGCTTCAATTTGGGCCGTACGCATTGGTTCGTCGTCGTTTCTTCCTGTAAGTCGCCATTATTCAATAATTCGAACTACTCTTCACGTTCATTTGTTTAAGTATCTCATCAATTGTTTTTTTCTCTCTTGATGCATTCTTTGATTAAGGTTCGAGGTTTTTCTGATAAGCTTCTTTATCGCTCGGAACTGGGAATGGATTGTAATTGTACGATTTGGAATTGGAGAGTTACTTACCGAAAATTTGTAGTGAAAGCGATGCAGTCTGATGAGGACAGCCGCCACCCAAACGATGCCATTGTAATCGATAAGTTGGAGAAAGAAAATGCTGAGAAGCCTCAGTTGCAGAATGCAGTTGCTAAATTGCAAGAATCAATTGGCTCTCTTCCGGTGTTTATCTTCTCGGTAAATTCTGCTTCTTTTTTTTTTTTTTTCTTTTAAGCTGTCAAAATCTTAGTATTAGGGATCATGCTTCTGGATTTAAAAATATTTCTTTCCAGTTTCATACAATGGTACATTGCCTTTTAGTTTTGGCATTCGGGATAATACTCTGTATACCAATAATTCTTAAGAAAGAAAAATAAGCTCTGTAGGATGACCTGATATCTGTGTAGCAGAATGACTTCTAGACTGATCCTATTCTTAGTATTTTAGTGCATTGATTCGTTGGGATTGCTGAAGTCGTGTTCTTGAACAATGAAGCTCTTGGTGTTATTGTATAGTTTGGCTGATTTATATGTATGATCATGAATGTTCTTCTTGAAAGTTGCACGGATATTGGACATTTAAAGCTATGGGTTGTATTATTTTGGGTAAATACCTCATTTGGAATCTTGGATATTGCTGTAGTACCAAATGTCCTACCCTATAGTTGCTAATGTGCATTATTTCTGGTAAACTTCTCCCTATTCTTTATCTGTTTTGGAGTGTAATGCTACTTAAAAGTCTCGCTGTTTCAGATATGAAAGTAATTTTAATGTTAAAGAATAGGTAATCAGATGGTTCAGTTGATGGAATATTATTCTCTTGGAACCTTTGGCTGCTGTATTAGGTTACATTCTTTTGGTGAAATTCTAGTCTTGTATTACCATGCTTAGATGGGTATGGGTGTTACCCTCACTGGAAATTTGCTTTCTCCTTGTCTGTATTTCGGCAGATTCAGAAACTCTCGGGTATGAACATCACTGTTGGATTATGCATTATAGCTACCATGTTAGTCATTGTGGTGAAAGGTTTTGCGACAAAGAAGTCAAGTAACAGTCGTCGGGGCTCGGTGGCTGATCTCGTCCGCCGTGGGCAGCTTAGATCAGATAGAAGAGGCATGTATGATTCTAACTTGATTTAATAAGCTCTAGGATTTGACACTGTATGAGCTGTACTTAATTATTAAAAGTTATCATGAATCATGTTGTTGCATGTATTCCAGTGCTTCACATCATTGCATGTACTGATCACCTTGTCGTTCTTTAATTCACAGCTCCACACCTCTCAGGTATGAAGACCCATTTAATAACCCTATGGTTAAGGTCAGCAAAAACAATTCAACTGTAGAAATGTGTGGAAAAGTTTACCGTCTAGCTCCAGTGGCTCTTACAGATGAGATTCAAACAATACATCAAAAACGAAGATCTCGTGCGTATCAGTGGAAGAGACCAACTATATTTCTCAAGGAAGGAGATTCAATACCTCCTGATGTAGACCCGGATACTGTAAGGTGGATCCCAGCTAATCATCCTTTTGCTACAACTGCTAGTGAAATCGATGAAGATTTGGCTCAAAACAATGTTTACCAGAAGCATGGTGTTCCATTCCGTATTCAAGCAGAGCATGAGGCATTGCAGAGGAAGCTTGAAGCCCTGCAAAGTGTAAGTTCCTTTCTATTTTGTGAATATATAGCATCTCTTTGGCGTCCATCCATGATGTCTCATTGCGCAACTACTAAGTCTTCGTTTAAAGCATATCCTTTTTGAGAATAAAGTTTGTATTACATGTAAGAACCTTATACATGCCTAGGGAGAATATGCATGCTATCTTTCTATGCCAGCTATCTTTCTTTCTATATGCTAAGCTAAACAACCTCAGGCTTGTTTTCTATTGTGAACGTTGCAGGAGCAAAAACTAAGCAAATTGGTGATAGATCCCGCTGCAGCCAGAGACTACGAAAGGCCATTGAAGTCGCATTTGAAGTCAGAAAATCATGTGGAGCATAGCACCTCTAATCCCCCATCCGATCAGGTTACGAACAAACCCCCACCGTTCGAGGAAACTCCAAATCCTTAGTTTCGAATCCTGCCTCGAGGCGAATTCACTATCAACTGGCAAGTTTTGGGTGTACAGTGATGCTAAAGCAGCAGCTTGCAAATGGTCATTTCATCTGATCTGGAGATCCGAATTTAAATGGATAAAACTTGTTTGTGTGTAGATATTATTTAGTTATATCAGGAACTTGAACTGCTCATTGCCAAATTGTTATCTTCTCTATATGTATGAGAGGAAGGGAGTATTCATTATTGGTGTTGGACATGTCCTCAATCTACTCCATTCTCAGCTGTAACAATTTCATCACTATATTACTCCTACCACAGCAAAGCAAAGCAAAATAAACGACATAGTCGACAACGTGAAACGACGTTACACAACATGCTAATTCTCAACAGATTTACAATCGCAGAAAACCTCCTACATTGCCTCCAGTCGAGCTCACTCGCGTTTGGCAGCTTCCGCCTGTTGCGCCCCAACAGCGAAGAACTCCGTTATGACTTCCAAGGGCATGCCTTTGGTTTCCGGAACCCTCAAGAATATGAAAAACCACGAAACCACGCAGACTACAGCGTAGATCCCAAAAACGCCAGCAAGGCCAATGGAGGTAAGCATCACGGGGAGTGTGTAGGTGACGATGACATCGCATATCCAGAAAACCAACGCGCATATGGCAATGCAGATGCCCCTGACCCTCGTTGGGAAGATCTCCGAGCAGAGGATGTTTGGGACCGGTCCATAGCCCATCACGAACGTACAGAAGTAGATGACAACACAGATGGTTGAGATCACAGCATGAGCTACAGTACCAAAATCGAAAACGTTGCCAATTACCAGCACAACTAGTGATACTATCAGGATAGGGATCGTTGTCAAAAGCAATGACCTGAAACACGAAGCACAATCACACGATTTTCTTCACGCGACACAGCTTGGTCGATTAAGATACTGAAGATACATACCTTCGTCCAGCAACATCCATGAATCTCATGGCAACAGCAATGCTCGGAAGCATTAAAAGATTCGTGAATGCACTGATGAGGAAAGTTGCGGAGTTTGATCCAAGGCCAAGGTTCGAAAGAAGAACATCAACGCCCGCCTGTTGAAGAATTTGAGGAGTGTAGTACAAAACCCCATTGATGCCAGAAAACTGTACAAACATGAAGAGTGAATTAGACAAGGGATAATCCCCTTCATCGGATAAGTAGTTACAAACACAACACTTCCAACCTGATTATTACAGGCCATAATCCTCAGTAGTAGACAGAACAGTAAACACAAATAGTACTCAGATAGTGATACCTGTTGCAGTATTTGAATCCCAATGCCAACCATTAATGCTCGTTTAACTCCTGGTTCAAGAAGAGCAGCAAAAGTTGGCCCTTTTGAAGCATTCTGTGATGGGTGCACCATTGCTGGTCCAATAGGATGCTGATCCGTTAGTTCCTTAGAGTAGAGAGCTGGTTGGCTAACCAGAGCAGCCGCCTGGATGAACTCTCCATCTGCAGGGGCGTCGCCACCAGGGATTGAAACAAGAGAACCACGTCTCGAATCAGGTACTCCCTCCTGGTGCAGGTAGATTCTCTTAAACCCTCCTTTCTTTCCATCTTCGCCTTCTTGTTCGGTCCATTTCCATGCCAGTTGCCAACCACCACCAATGCCCATGCTACTAACTGCGTCTCCAGCGTTCCCCTGTGTGAGGCTGCTATGGCGTTGCCTCATGCTGAATATACTTCCATGGGACTGAGGAGGGGCCATGTCCTTCTCTAAGCTCGTCGTTTGACGTGAAATTAAAGGACTATGCAAGTTGTCATCGGACTCTGCACCGCCACCCTCAGATGCATAGTCGTCGCCTTCTCTCTGCAAGCTTTCTTCGTCCCACTCGTCATTTTTATGAGGCTCCGCAGTACTAAACATGCTGCCAAAGTTGGGGAAAAGCATGCTTCGCATGCTCCCCGTATCCGGGAGCTTCTCATGGACACTGCCAAAGAGCGTCACCAAAGGATCCATAAGGGGCACACTTTGGTTTACTAAACTTGGTTGCCTTGAGACGAGACTAAGACGGCTCTGACCTGTGACTGGCTTTGCTATCCATGAGAGACCCTCCTCGGGTCCGTATAACTTGATACTCTCTTTATCACCGGATATTTCCTGATCTTCATCAAGTTCATCCACTGGACCAATGACATACTCTTCTATTGAAGTTTCACCACCAACAGCCAAACCTTCAACTAGTAAAGCCATCTCACCTGCAGATAAAAGTAGCAGCATCACCATTCACACCGAGAATTTGAGATTCAACAAAGAACAGCATTGCACAATCACATATAATGCATTTTAACCTTTCTAATGTGACAAAAGGTTATAGTTAGATCATTGTCAACGACGAATAAGATCAATACAAAAAAGTGGAAGACGGAAGATAGCTAGAAATGCACCTGAAACGTCCTCCCTTCCACGCAGCTTTTGCAAAACCAGCTTTGCCTCGAGCATCTTTCCTTTGCTTACTAGCCATCGAGGAGATTCAGGTAAATAAAACACCATTAATGCAAAATACAAAAGTGAAGGAATGGAAAGAACTCCTAGCATCACTCTCCAGCTGGGAGAGGCCATAAAGGACATTCCGAAGATCATACAATACGCCAAAAACATTCCACCAGAGCCTGTAAACTGAGGGAGAGTGTTTAACAGGCCTCGTATTTCCGAAGGAGCAGTCTCAGATATATATAAGGGTACCAATGTAACAGCAAGTCCAACACCAAACCCATCTAACAGCCTTGCCAAAAGTAACACATAGACATTAGGAGACCACAGCATTATC
Organism: Pogostemon cablin; assembly: GCA_023678885.1. Classification (NCBI taxonomy): domain Eukaryota; kingdom Viridiplantae; phylum Streptophyta; class Magnoliopsida; order Lamiales; family Lamiaceae; genus Pogostemon; species Pogostemon cablin. Next base: position 4,663,732 of record CM042987.1, read on the forward strand.
AACCCACTGAGGAAATAAAACATCGAAGACAGAATAAGCATTGGACGCCGTCCAACCCAATCCGATATTGTCCCTGAACAAGTGGTGATCACCGTGGCTCCGATGAGAGACATCGCCACAATAAGCCCTTCAATGGCTGCTCCCAACTCAAGCTCTTTTTTAATGTAAACAACAGCTCCTGGATGTAACATATAGATACCAGAATCATTCATACTCAGAAAAACAAATCAAATAAACACTAAAATCATATCAAGATTTCCTAATTTTCAAAGCAGATATGACCAGGCCAATCCAATTACATCAATAGTAAAAAAAATTAAAACTAATAAAAAACCAGAGGAGAAAAACAGACCAGCAATGGTTGCATTATCCCAACCCTGTAAGAAGTTGCCAATTGTGGCAGCAATGGCTACCAATGCAGCACCGTTCATCGTTTCTCCAATAATTAAACTTGAAACCTCTTAAACTATATACAAAAAACAATACTACAATATCAGAAAGAAACAACAAGAGATAACACAGATCTTAATACATAAACCTTCACATTTATGCACAAACAAGCATTAGAAACAGAGCAACAATCAGACAAGAAAATTGAATTAGAAAAATGACCACCAACTTGGAGAAGTGTAAAGGGAGAGATCCAAGAGTGAGAGAGATCGCTCACCTTTTGAAAAGCAGAAAGGGCAAACGTCAGAACACAAAATTGGAGCAAGAAATCGAGTTAATAACAAATAGAAAGAGGGCCTACACAGAAATTGTCTAGTAGAATGTGTGTGTATGAATATACTCACTGAGAGAGAGAGAGAGAGAGGATGAGTTCGAAATATAACTGTCCAAGCAGTACAGCTAAGTAACACACAAAAGAAAAAAACTTTCCTTTTGTAGAGAGAGAAGAGAAGTTCACATAACCATCACTGGAAAACAGGGCAAAGCTTTGGAGAAATTCAAGTATAGAATCCTCACAGCATAAAGACAATATTTTTGCCTCAAAAAGTTCTTACAAGGAAAAGTGAAAGATTTTAGAGACCCCCAAAACAAGCTTTTCACAATCTGTGACAGATTCAGTTTGGTTGAAGATAATACCTTCATGCGAGGAATTTCACTTTTATCGAACAGAACCATTCAGAAGGGGGGTGGGGGTGGGGGTGGGGGGTTGTGAACTGGTTATTAGTCCAATCTCATGGTAAAAAATGAATCTTTACTACTATGGAGCATACATAAATGACACTGGGTTCTAAGAAACTTCAAGAAATCAAGATTCTTGGAGAATCTGTGAGATGAGAAGCTGGTTTTCCAAAAAATAAAAAATAAAAAAGAGTTGAAACAATTTGATGATTCACCAGAGTTTTCTTTACCTCTTTATGGTTTGGTCTTACACGCAATTGGTTGGGTGTACACTTGTTGTACAACAATTCTTTGATTCTCACATGGGAGAGTTAGGTTAACTTTTAATCCATTGTCATAATCTCCAAGAATTTCTGATTATTCCTAAAAAGCTTGATGTGGTGGACAATTTTATTGAACGTGTCCGAGGTTTATTGTCTTCTGCAATCTCATGATCATATGAACAGTGTTTCATGATCATGAATGAATCTTTTATAAAGTTAAAGAACAAAGTTAAATAAATTATGAAGTGCTAATTTTGAATTAGTTATGAAAAACTTGCATTTTGGTAACCCACAATTCAATTTAGAGGCATAATGGTGCGAGTGAGACAATTTTATGTTGTAATTAGTTATTTACATTTTAATAATCATTAAAGCTTTAATTTTATCATTTTTTTTTCAAAAATTATACGTCACTTATTTATAGAATATAACGCGATTTTGGGATCTATAATTAAACATTTATGTAGATAGAATCCGCGAGGATATATACTTCTAAATTATTTGAGACGTGTTGGTCGAATATCATAGATTATTTGATAAATTTAATATATCATGATATAATAAATTGGATTAATTAAACACATGGTCTCTCGAGACGTATGATATTGTACCCAAATCCGAAATAGTTTAATTATATTTATATATATTTTTTAATATAGATAAATACATATATTTCTTTCATGCTAAATAAAATATTGGAATATGAATGTGATAAAATTAAAATTAATTATTAATTATTAAGATACTTTTAAGATTTAAATATGAATACGATTAAATTAAAATTAAATCTTATTTAGTATAAAAAAATGTATTGAATTTGGCCTACACCTATAGATAACCTCTTCTTTAATGATGGTCATTAGAAAAGGAATCAAATGCTACTACAACAAAAATGGGCTGTTAAGACCATTTTTTTAAGACACTTTCGGAATAAGTGTCCTTATAATTGTATAATGTGACACTCATTTACAAAGTGTCCTATTAAATATATGAGTTTATTATTTGCGTAATTTAAATCCAAAAATAAATACTAAATAAAAAATAAACCATTTACAATTTACCACTCAGGCTATACTGAATCATGAACCCTAATTCTAAATCCACTGTCATTGTTTACAGATCCCCTTATTGCTCTTCTTTCCGAAAGGGTCAGATTCGCCTATGGTGATGATTGTGCTCTCACCATCTATTCAATTCTTGGCCATGGATATGATTGTGATCTCACATTCTCTTCAATTGTTTCATCTCGCGGATTCAATTAGGTCTTCTTCGATTTCAAATGAATTCACACATTTTGCCGAGAAGATGAGGGAGAAGGTAATAGAACGATCTATGCGTGAGCGATCATTTGTACTCATTAGTTATCTGCTTCGGTGACAATGGAAGGCACAAGCTCTTTACCTCGGCAGGCATTATCTGCGCGCATTCCACCTTCTCAAGGCCTTGCAAATCGTTCTTCGCGATCGATATCACTACCTCTAGTTAAATGCCTCATAATAATTTCTTCTTTTTCCTCTTAAAGTGCGACGTGATGTTCTGATAAGTATGTGGATGAATTATGGAGAATAGGTATGTAGATGTATTTGCTTTTGGCGTTTTCGTTCCATAAATTGAATGTATCGTGATGAAGTATACTTTAAATGTCTAACAAAGATTTTGAATTGTAGGATTTTCTTAGGGCACTGATCTCTCGTTTTTTCTTCGATCCTGTTTCTATATACCTATATTTGCATTCTCCTACTAATGGTCTTTCGGTCTGTTATTTTTTAATACAATGTTGGAAGCTAAATTGCAGTTTGAAGAATGCAGAATGCATCAAAATCAACTGTTACAAATATCTTCTAACAAACATTAGTTTATGATTTCTATTACAGGTAACAGAGGTTTACAATTTAACCCATGTTAATCTAATGACTGAAGATATGTACATTCTTGATTGCCACTCTAACATATGCATCCAGTTTATTTAACAGGTTGAATCAAAGAACAAGATGAATGCTTAGAGTTTGGGGAAGGTACAGTTTAACATTTTGTTTTTCTATTGTTAAGCATCTTCAGCTGAAGTACAGTCATGTTTACTTCTCGACAGAAATTTCTGAAGCGCGATTTACTTCACGAAAATTTATCAATTCAAGCTCCAATATACGTTATTATACCATAAGCATGATTGAGCGGCTGATGCATGACATACATTTTGCAATTGATCCAAATAGCAGCTCAAAAAAGTAGATGCATTACAATTAATGTTCTTTTTTTTTCATTCTACTATATTCGCGAAGTTACTTTATGACCTCTTTTTTTTATCTATTTTATGATCATTGAGCTCATACTTCACTTAACTGCTCAGTCCCCTGCACCACCCTGTTAATCACCTTAAATTTTTATTTTTGTCATCTTATTCTTTGACTTAGATTTCATGTCGAAGTTACATTTTATTTTTCTTTTTATTTGATCCAAAGGATTGCTGATGCTCTTAGTTCATTGAGATGGAGATAGAATAATGGGCAACGGGTGCCACTAGCTTATATCAAACTTTTTTTTTGCTAAATTCCTTTTCTGGAAATTTATAATCTGAGAAAGTTGTACTCAGTTGATCCTATGAATGATTATTATCATAAGATACCTATGATTTTAAGGTTTCTGGGTATAAATGAAGTGCTTGTCTTTTTCTCATTGAAAGTGAGAACATATTTGAGAAGGAAGTTAGTGCCTCCCAATCCTATTTTAGTGATAAATTGCAGAAAATGATCATATTACCATTTAGTAAAAGGAGAAATTGCTAAATGTTTCCATACCTTTCTATTGTATTCCATCTCTCCAATGGGATTCTTTTTTTAGCTCTATTATAGGCCTACATCTGTATTTTTTGTTGAGATAAATAGTTATCGCTGTGCTTTTTCTTTGGCATTCTCCTCCAACCAAGTCTAATCCTTTGGTGGCAGGTTTGTGAATTAGAGCTTGATTTTTTCGTGAATGTGATGCTTTGGTGAGGAATCTTCAGGGAAGATTGGACATACTTCCTGGAACACTCACATCAGAAAGAGGCTCCACATGTTTGTGAGTGCGTCTCCTCCTGATGGAGCATTATTTTTAGGTGATCAATGGCTCTATAATGGTTGGTTAACTTATTAATTTTTGTTCATTTTGTGAGTGTGAATATCTTTCCATGAGATGTTTATGTTGTGTATTTGGTTTCTTAATTTGCAAAATATTGAATGATGTGGTAATAATATCCAAAGACATTTCAGTACTTAGTGACATTATGAGGCATTTTTATCCCTGTTATTAAGAACACATTAAACTATTTAAGTTATATTGGGCTGAGAACACTGAATATATCACTTAATAATTGCTTATTAAATTCATGTTTTCTTGAGCAAAACATGTAGAGATATGACTATTCAAATTTTCTTTGTTTGTTTACTGCTATTAGAAATTATTGTACGAAGTCAGAGTTGAACATGGTTGACAAGAGTGTTCAAGGGATGGGAAGAAGTATGGAAAGTAACCGGGTTGCCCTCAATGAAGGGATTTTGTCTAAGACTAGAAAGCTAGTATTACAAGATGAAGATGAAATTGAAGAGAATGTCCAGGGGCAAAATGAACTGCAATATGGTAGCTTAGCTTTCATATTTATTGTGCTATGTGATTAGAATGAACTGGAACTCGATATCATACAAGGAATGAGCCTCAATTGAAAGATCTGCCGCTGCAGCAATATGAACAACAAAAACAATCACACATGGGTAAAAAGCCTTTCAAAGAGCAAGGTAATATTTGTCTTTACTATTTAAAAGTTTTCTTACTTATGAAATGCATTATTTGTACTATTTCACACTAAAAGAAACGCAATTTCAATCTGAAACAGAAGGATTTGAGGAGAAAAAAGGCTGATCTAGTTCAATCAATACAGGAAAAGGGTTGATTGATCAGTGACGGAGGACAGATATGCTAGGGTTTCATCTGAATCTGATTCATCAATGACGAAACAGAGGTGTTATGCTCTGATTCTTTTGGAGATTACTCTTTAATCGTTTATATATATTCTTTTCTAGGCTGAATGCTTTTATAGCTCATTCTTGGAATCATGTTGATGTATATTTGTCGTGGGACAATGAGCAAATGAATCATAAACTTCTTTTAGTATATCACAAGAAATTTTAATTCTTATCTTTTTAAACTTTTAGCGATCTGACTTACGAGTCTGATGAATCTCACTGCTACTGCTGCATAATTAAGCATTAATATCAGAGAAGTTTGATTCAACGAATGAGAAAAATAGAGAACTGTAGTTTATAATTTATTTAGTCTGTTTTAAGAACTCTGTTTCTAAATAAATTTCATTGTCAATGAAAATTAAAGTTAGACATGTAAAATAAAATTCCATTCCCTTCATTTAATAATATAATTAATCTTATTAATCAATTAAATAGGTCTGGAGGTCCTACATTAACCATCATCCCTCCAAAATATAGCCCACTAGTGATAAATAGACAAATAAGATTTTGGTTTAACATCTGTAAGCTGTTTTTGTAGAAAAAGGAGAAAGTGGGATCAACCGGATGAGTCTCTGGTTACCGCTGTAAAAGCAGTTCCAGGGATTTTTCCACTAGTAAACATGGGATATATTCCAGGGATAAATTTGCCTAATGTCACTGCAGTGGCTGGTGCTTCTCTTGCAATCCCTTTATCTACTTCAAGTCCAACCCTGCCGCGAGTGCTTCAGGTGCCATTAAAGCAGCATGTTGCTGCCATTGTCCAAAAGCTAGTCCAAGTAAGGATATCTCTCATTTTGGCTCTTTATTTTTTTTCTATGAGAGATGATTGTGTTCTCATATTTTTTTCCCCATGGCTCATGCATGCATGATGATATCCTACTATTCACTTTCAGTGCTTAATTATTGCTTTAAATGAAGTGAAGCTCTCTTCATTTTGTTGTGAATTGCTCGAGGGTACAATTAAATGCGCACAGCGTAACATATAGTAGTGTAACTTTGCCATCAGCATGTATCATGGTTAGGAAAGTGGGTAGCATCTAATAGTATATTTGTGTAAAAAATCCTGCCTTCTCATATATTATTTTCTTTTGTTTTAATTACAATGGTGAATTTTTCTTCATGTTGTTACTCATTTTGTGATATGGCTCACAGTTCCATTATAGGCCTACATCTGTATTTTTTTGTTGACATAAGAAGTAGTTATCACTGTGTTTTTTCTTTGGCATTCTCCTCCAACCAAATCTAATCCTTTGGTAGCAGGTTTGTGAATTGAAGCTTGGTTTTTTCCATGAATGTGATGCTTTTTGGTGAGGAATCTTCAGGGAAGATTGGACATACTTGCTGGAACACTCACATCAGAAAGAGGCTCCTAATCAAAATTTAGAAGAGAAATGATAGATTGGACATACTTGATCATGAAAGTATGACTCATGAGGTTAGTCATGTATATTGATTTCTTCTTCAACTTTTAAATTCTTTGCTTCTCGATTACTTAATAATCACAGATAGAACTCTTTATTTCATTTGTAGGAATTGCAATCACTTGGAGAATCTCTTGAAAATGTGAGCAAAATGACTTTCTGCTGATCTGATTTTACGTTTACCGAATTTCAGATATAAAGTTAGGCTGTTCTCAAAGAAAAGAAAAAAAAATAAAAAGAAGAGTACGATTCCTAAAACCCAAATCTGACTGAACAGATATACATTACCAATTAATACGTGCAACTTCTCATATTCATATGCTTTTTCTTAGAATTTTAAACATTATTTGATTAAATTGGCATGTTGCTGGTGGACTTAATGGAATTGGAATATAATATGTATTATACTTATCCTATTTTAGATACGTAATCTGTAATATGGAGTATGAGATTAGTGATCATCAATCAAATCGAAACTGAAAAATTTGAAAGAAAATGAATATACTTTAAATGGCATCGTGATAGTGTTTCCACGGGAGCTAATTAATTAAAATGGAGTCATCCCTTTAGTAGGTTGATTGATTGGCGCTATTTTTACCTAAATGTTAGTGTCTTTTGGTATGTCTTTTCGTATTATTTTATCCGTATTTTATGTGTTATTTGGTTGTGTTTTATTTTTTATTGAAATGTGTGTGAATGAGCTTAAACCTATGATTTTTGGAGTTGAAAGCGGATCTCAATTCGGAGTTGAAACGAGGAAGAACGAGCCAAAACAGTGAAAGAGGAAGCAGGGCAGCAAGAACACGGGCCGTGTACAGCGCACGGCCCTGTAAGAAGTGGCCGTGTGCCGACATCAGAAGATCCAACACGACCACCCTGTGCCCGTGTTACAGCAGACGAGCCGTGTTGCAGCACATAAGACGTGTTGCGTAACACGGCCCTATCCAGAATGGCCGTGTGAGAGCAACAGAAGACACAACACGGCCACCTTATGGCCGTGTTGCGTCGTACGACTCGTGTCGTGTCTGGGATTAGAAAAATCAGAATCCTTCTAGAAGCTTCCCAATGGGTATAAATACCCCTTTATTCAACAATTGGGAGAAGATCCGAAATTCCACCCTTCTACACACACATCACACACCTTTCCTTCAATTTCACACCATAATTTTCATCCACCTTCATCCATCTTGATCCATCTTCATCATCTCCATTTATTCTCCATCAAACTTCATCCCGTCCATTGGGTGTGAGAGATCTCAAGAAATCAATAGCTAGAGAAGAAGATCCATGAGTATTGAAGATCTCCTACAAGAAATTGTTGGGGAAGATTTACATCTCTTTTAATTTTTTTTTGGATTTAGACTATGGATATTTGTAATGAATTATTTATGTGTTTTGTTACTTTTATCATGTTTGTTAGGCTAATCCCTCTAGTGGGATTAGGAACATGAAGAGCATGTTAGATTTGTATTATCATATGGATTAAATTGATTTTTAATTTAATTGATGTTGATTTCTATTCATGGAGTTTAATTGCCTTAATGTTGTGATGGTATGTTTTGTTATTCATAATTGATTATTGGTTTAATGGATTGTTGATCAATGAATTGATTTATGGTGATTAAATGCTATCATAATGTTCATGTATGTATTGCTTGGAGTAAGACGGAAACAACCCTCTATAGTATTAGGAAGGCATGAATAGACATTGAGTTTGGGTTTGACCGAAAGGATATTTGAATTCAATGAGGGGAACCAATCCATTCGTTGGCCTTAGTACACAAAAAGGGAGAGTTTAATCTAACCAGTACCTAGATGGAAGGGGTTAATGTTGGGCTTTGATCTTAAGTGCTTTTGGGAGTCTAAAATGGATCAACAACCTTTGTAACCCGAAAGGGAGCTTAGGATACAATCGTGATCACCCTTAGTCTACATCAATTGAGTTGAATTCCTTTTGCATGATAATATGAATCTAGTGTGCTTGGATGTTTCTAATCCCATGTTTTTCCATACTTGAACTTTAGCACCCATTTTCTTTACTTGTCATTTCTCCTATTAGCTCTTTTATTTACTTGATACTTGCTTTAGTTGTTAATCATCTCAAAACCCCCGATCATCTTTACAAAAACAACATGAACCTGAGCTCACGTATTTTGCTAGTCTGAACATAACTCCTTTGTAGATTGATAATTTTTCTTGGGATATACTACTACAACGATCGAGTATTCTTGCTCGTGAGTGCTACAAAAATAGGCAAACATTGATCATTGCTGAAACACGCTTTCCCTCTCTTTGCAGAAAGAGTGAACTCCAGAAGCTTGTGGTCAAAATGGAGAAAGCATTGCTCATTCCACCTCCATTGACATGTTATCAAAAAGGGCATTTAATGAGTGGTATGAATAGAATTGTAGCATTTCAAGTGTTGGTCCCACGTAGTACTTATCAGAATAATCAATTGTTGATTTCAATATTACTTGATACTAGTTACAAGTTCATGTCATAATCTATTTCAGTATCTTCCTGTTCTCTTAATCTTTGTTTTATGCTTTTAATATAATGTTGATCTCAGCTTATGCAGAATCTTTATATTTGCCACTTTCCATGTTATGCGTTTTGTTAGTTAAAAATTGACTTCCTAATTAATAGGTACACTTATGAAGTGTCCTATAAAATTATAGGATATTAGGACACTTTAAAGTGTTTTAATTAACATGTAATGAGACATTTTTACCTATTGTGACTTGATCAAAAAGGATGGTTTAAAGTGTTTTAATTAACATGTAATGAGACACTTTTACCTATTATGACTCAAGTAAAAAGAACATTTTAAAGTGTTTTAATTAACATGTAATGAGACACTTTTATATATTGTGACTCAAGTAAAAAGGACACTTTAAAATGTTTTAATTATTATGTATTGAGACATTTTTACCTATTGTGACTCGACGAAAAAGGGCACTTAAGATAAGTGTCTTATTCATTTAAAATCTTGAAAATGTCTCATTATACCCCTTAATAAGACACTTACAAGTGTCCTATTAAGGGGTTTTTGTTGTAGTGTGCGATAATTTCTCCCAATAATAAATACAATAATTTTCTTTGCCAAAAATATATATGACGCGAAAACGATGTTAAGTGTGTTAGTAATTATTATTATAATCATGTGTGAGTTAATAAAATTTATAACATGCTAATAAATAACACACAAAAATGAAATTTGCATTGATTTATCCATGTGCTTTGGAAATACTTATGATATGGGCAAAATAATTTCTTTTTATAACTTTTTTCTTTTAAAGTAATGTTTCATTTTAACATTTATTTATTTTAAAATATAAAATTTAAAATTTGAATTAAATTATGAATTGTGCATGATATTGAGTTAATATACTATAAACTATGTATGTATACATTATAATTTATAAATATTTTTATTTAATTATATTTTTATTTTAAATTAAAATTTTAATTTTCTAAAATAATTATAGTGATTATATTTTTTTTATCAATCTATAAAAAGAATTAAAATTTGTAAAAAATATTTTTTTTTATATTTACTCCGAACTTACCTCCACCTGTTGAATATATATAATAATATAACAATACGGCTAGAGTTCACTCTTTCATAAAGGTTAATTCTTATAATACTTATTAAGTTTTCTATTCAAAAAGTTCATATTATTAATAACACTCTACCTTTTATGCATCAAATTAATTATTCGCCTCTTATATAAAAATGCAACTCTCCATTTATACTTACAACGAGTAACCTCATCCTAGTGTAGATTGTAATAATAGGAGATGAGGTTTGAATGGAAATTAGAAATATATAAATAATAAATAAATAAATAAAGATGCATAATGACGACAAGTGTTTGTTGTGGTGACAACGTGGAAGCACTTGCATGTATCATTCATTCACTCTCTCTCTCTAAATATATATCTATACCTATTCCCCCGTCTCTAAAAAGTTGGCACACTTTCCATTTTGGGCTGTCCCACAAAAGTTTGCACATCTCAAAAAAAGCAAAAAATAAAAAACAATCACCCTTCCTCATACACTTTAATTACAAAAAAACCATCTTTACCTACCATACTTTATCATTTATATATTACATAAAAATACCATTATACCCCTAAAAATTATCACTTTCTTAATCTCCGTGCCGAAAAGAGATGTGCAAACTTTTTAGAGACGGAGGGAGTATATCATTTCATTACTACTATATATAAAGAAGATTTAGCCGGTCAACAATTCACATGTCACACTCCTTCTCGCTCTGTATCTCTCTTCCTCAGTCACTGTAATTGCACCTCTGCCCACGTGTGCCCACATTGCCTCACCATCTCTCTAATTTGTATCCACGCGTCAGCCACACCCTCAGTTTTTTTCTCTTACACATGCATTCTCAAATCGGTTCACTTTCAGTTTCAAAGATAACTTTGACATTGCACCTTCTCTTCTCGACTGAGATTCACTGACTGTGTGCGCTGCCCTTCCCGAATGTTGATTCGTAAGACGGCGCTCAACCTCGGATTCACTGCCATTAAAGTTGATGTATCGCTGTCTTTTTTCCCTACTTAATCAAGGTACGATGCGGTTGTGGTATATCATTCTGGGGGTTTAGCACCTTTATCTCGGGTCGTATATCGTTCTTGCCTTGAAGATCTTGAGGAGCTTTGCTCGTATTTCAATCTCTTCAGAGCGTTGTCGTCTTCGGATGCTTCAGTGTGTGTCAAATGAAGAGAGGAGATCCCTTTATATAGGTAATAGGTGAAGACTCCATCATTAATGCCTTGCATTTTGATTGATCCACTCTATTTGGGCCACATTCTGCGGGCTTGGGCCTCCACTTGTTTGGGCTGTAATCGGGCCTATTTTATTTGGGCATGATTTAATTTATATGAGCTTGTTTGACTTAAGTCAGGCCTCATTTGACTTGGGCTTGACTTGGGTCAGGCCTCATTTAATTTGAGCTTGCTTGACTTGGGTCAGGCCTCATTTAATTTAAGCCCTATTTAATTTGTTGGGCTCAAATTATTTATTAATTTACTTTAGGAATTAATTTATTTAAATTCCAAAATAAATTAATATTTAATTAATAAAATCCACGTGTCGCTATTTAATTAGACCGTAAATTTTAAATGCTTACAGAGGATAATGATTAATTCCACGTGTTAATCTCTTAATTTTCATCTCTATATTGGTGTATTATCTCTAAGTATTTGGATTTCAACTTTGCTTATTTAATGTGTTGCCCATCGGTATTCGATGTACTATTCTAGCATGCATTTGACTCATGCTTATTGAATGTGTTGTCCATCAACTGTTCGATGAATTGATTCAAAGAAAATTATAGCGGCTATGCATTTTTATTTTGTGATTTGTATGCAATTTTGATTTCAAGTGGCATGCATCCATATATTTAGTACCAAGCACACACATGCATAAATATTGCTAAGTTCTAGCTGTGTATTCATGGTTTTGTTGACTTCTGATTATTTACATCCCCATGTACCTTACACTTGTTGACCCAATCATTTCTTACATTAAACCCAACCAATTCAGCATACTTATTGTAATAACTATATGCTTGCTCATCAAACTCAAACTCCATACCAAGTTTGAGTAGTTCATGTTTCAAAGAACGACCAGATTGACCTGCATTGATATTGGATGATCTTGGGCTACGGCAGTTTTGCTCTATGTTTAAGTCCAAAATTTTTTTACATCTCAACTTATACATGCTTCTCATGGGTTATAATAGCCTACTCTCATTTACATCCATGACCTTCCTTCAACACTGCAAGGTTGAGCATTAATAATCAAAATTCAGGGTAATAAGGTATTTTTTCACACACTTGCATTACTCATAATTTATAATCTCACTGTCATGGGAATGACAGAAAACTCATACAAGAAAGACTACACACGAACTCACATTACGGAATAGAAGAAAAGAAAAAACGAGACGAGACACGATTTACGTGGTTCGGAGATGAAACTTCTACGTCCACGAGAGAGAGATCTTATTGCTACATTGATAGGTGAGGTGATTACAAGTGATTAAAGCTGTGAATACAACTTTATATACACAACTTAGTTGAAACGGGACCAACTTGCTGAACCGACTTTGAGCCTTCGGTTGGTGTATCAAACGGCTATCAAAATGAGTAAAACTACTCCCAACTAACAGTTGAGGTGTCAAGCTTTCTAGCCATATGTCCAACTGCCCCTAACTCATCCGTTTAGCCACCAAACAGAATCCTCAAACTTTCCTTCTCACATTATGCACCGGTTGCACCATTCTTATGCTTTCCTATGCTTGAAACTCATGCAGCTGTCCCCGTTGCATCTGATCACACACTTGTACCAACTATACAGCATGTCCATATGTAATCTAAGACATCTGCAAACTTAACTATGATTGAATAAGGTTTATTCTTCACAAATCTCCACCTTAAACCTTATTCAAACCATAGCAACTCTCCCTCCATTACACTACTCCACCTTGAGTAGCACCCATTAAAAATTGCTCCACCTTGAGCAACACCTTTTACCATTGCTCTACCTTGAGCAACACCTGCAACGTATCAACGTTGACTTACCGCCAAGCCACAACAAGTTCGAACCATTTTCCTAATGAAAGTGCCATATTTTGAAGTCGATTCTAACTCACTAGGATTACCCGATGCTTTCTCCCACTTGCTCGTTGTTACCACGTCACTCTTAACCTATGTAATGCCACTGAGTCCAAGTCACCACATCTCCTAGCTACCCCGTTATATCGCTACTTCCCCCGAACACCATTCACTTACCGAAAAATCCTTTTCTCTTACAAACTTGTGTTGAGCTGACTTTATCCTTGTGAAAATTCAATGCTGTTGAAGCATGATTTTACCCCATGGAGTACCATGTCTTGACTCCACCTTCCTGGGAGTCCCATGCCATTGTTGCATCACGTTTAAACGATGCTGGCACGACCTTGTACAGATTCATTTCTTCGAACCTGTATTGAACCCTCAAAGCCATTTCTGACTCACTATCTCCACAAGTGATGCACTGATAATCGTTGGATAGAAATTTTCCTTCACTTATGAACAACCCTGCTTCTTTCCAGCCGATACCATCACCACCGTTGGAGACCTTTTCCTTATCGGAGAATTAATTGCTGATACCTACAGCAAATTATGACTCACAGAGTCTTCACCTCTGTCCAAATCTTGGAATTTCCTATCTGCCAGCCTTCTTACAAATCCGTCGTCGGCCGGGTCATCACCTTGCTGCCATTGACACGTTCACCTCTCGTTGGAGTGAAAAATACTACAATGTCAATCACCTTCTTGAAATTCTGAATTACTGCTGGATTTACCAAAGTTTCAAGATTGCAAATCAATTCCAGTTTATCAATAAACCGCTTCAGACAATCACCATCTCCATCAGAGACTACTCCTCTTGCTGGAGCAACACCGTCGATGAAGGCCTGTCTTCCTCCGTCGCATCTCCGGAGCGTGTTGGCGCTGAGTGACGCCACGAGCTCCGATTTGGAATCAAGAATCCCGCTGAAATCATGTTGCCAAAATCTTGCTGCAAATCCAGTTCTTCTGGTGCATCACAATCTCCACCTAAGACCCACTGCTCATTGTCGGAAACTGTTGTCCTGCGTCTGCCGAAAATTGTCTCAGATGCTAGCTTCATCATCCTCCACCGGAGAGAAGATGTCTTCCTTCACCGTTGCTGGATTTTACCAGCCAACAGCGTCTCTCCGATTTGTTCTCATGTTGAGCCCACCACCAGCTTCACGTTGTCAGTAAGCCCACCACCTTACACTTTTGAAGAGAAGCTGTCACCTCCGTTCAATTTCTGAACGCCGCCCGATCCCGTCGAACTGCCTTCTTGTTACACCTTCCTCGCTGGAACTATATCTTGCTAAGCCGGGCCTCTACCTTGCTTCCACTCTTAGACCTCCTGACTCCGGTCACTGAAATTTCGAACACCGCCGATGTCGAACACTTGTCTGCCTGACGGAGTTGCCTCTCTGTCCACTTCCGATCAATGCCCAGTTGTTTCGTCGACTAGTTATCTTGCTGAAACATACCTTCAAGTTTCAACACCACCCAGTTTCGTCATCTTGTGCCAATTCTCTCACTTCTGAACTGCGGCGGAACACTTCTCGCTGCTATCGAAAATCGCAACCACCGCGAGCCTATGGATCTGTTTTCGATCCCGACTGAAACCGCAACGAACAGTATACGTTGATAGCCCTCCAACGCCCACAAGCAAGAGATCGCCACCAATTAGAATCAAGAATCCCGATCGTGATTCCATTTCTTGGAATCACCTCCACCGCTTTCTTGATCTCCTCCGCTTCTCGTCTGCTGTAGACAATAACCCGCAACCACCGCATCCTTGTTTTGAATCTGCCGTCGTGTTCTGCTACCTCCAACAACCATCGACTCTCCACCGATCTGATACTCCGTTGAAACAACGAACTCCTTTTCTTGCAGATTCGATAACCCCCATCGACTTGGTTGCATTGACCCACTTTTGATGTTGCTTCTCTCTCCTCTGAACCGCCGTCCAAAGAGACTCTGAATCCCTCTCACTGATCTGCAAGAATAGCCTCCTTTCTTGCATCTCACCGTTTTCTCCATCTTCATACCGCGATCAGATTTCATATCCTCTGAAACCCGCTTTCAAATTCATGGAAATACCATCTTGATCTTCAATCTCCGTCTTCTTCCTTGATCTGCCCTTTTTCCCACAGACGGTGCCAATTGTCATGAGAATGATAGGAAACTTACATAAGAAAGACTACACATGAACTCACATTATAGAATAGAAGAAAAGAAAAAATGAGACGAGACACGATTTACGTGGCTCGGAGATGAAACTCCTACGTCCACGGGAGAGAGATCTTATTGCTACATTGATAGGTGAGGTGATTACAAGTGATTAAAACTGTGAATACATCTTTATATACACAACTTAGTTGAAACGGGACCAACTTGCTGAACCGAATTTGAGCCTTCGGTTGGTGTATCAAACGATTATCAAAATGAGTAAAACTACTCCTAACTAACAGCTGAGGTGTCAAGATTTCTAGCCATATGCCCAACTGCCCGTAACTCATCCGTTTAGCCACCAAACAGAATCCTCAAACTTCCCTGCTCACCTTATGCACCGGTTGCACCATTCTTGTGCTTTCCTAAGCTTGAAACTCATGCAGCTGTCCCCGTTGCATCTGATCACACACTTGTACCAACTATACAACATGTCCATATGTAATCTAAGACATCTGCAAACTTAACTATGATTGAATAAGGTTTATTCTTCACACTCACGCTAGTTGCTAACAGATGTGTTATATCATGAGAGTTTACTATCCATACGAAACAATATAAAATCTAAAAACTATAACAGGTTTATACATCAGAAAACATGTGATATAATCTAGTTCTTATGGGAGTGCATAACGGACAAGCATGCGACTTTTAATTTTGTCAATAGAAGACAAGATTTTACATATATAAAATATTCTGATTTTTTATTCCCCTTTAGAAAAATGGATTGGTGTTACCGGTTTAGGGATCAATTTGGTTCCTTTCGTGAATGTTCTATTCTCTCATCTTGTTAATTTGCTTGTTTATTTTGTTCTGCTTGATTGACTTGTGAAGTGATGCATTGGATTCATGGAGTACAGTAGATTGTTGAAATTGTTAAGCTTTTTGTTAAAATTTAAGTTCTTTGAATTAATTTAATTTTTGATTTGGATTTGAAAAGCAAGTTAGTTCTTGAGAATGTCTTAATGATTTTAGAGCTTACTAAATTGCAATTATTTTTAATAATGTTCAATGCCACCAAAGACTTTAATCGTTTAGTCATGAAAATGAAAATATCTTTTGAATTGTGGAACCATTACATTTTTGTGAAATGTGTTATTGCAGCTGGAATAAGTAGAATCAGGAGGCTGAGGAAAGAGCTGGACTCGAAAGTGCAAAGGCAACCATTCTGAATAATTTTTCTTTGTACAAAAGGTATATGCAGTTTTTCAATTAACAAACAACAATTTAACTACTTTGATTTGGCCCTTCTTCTTCTTGCAGCTTCATGTCCCCTTTCCATCATTGTTTTTATTTTGTATATAGTGACATGCATACATATTATTAAGTAGCTATCCACTGCAACTTAATCTACGAATTGAGAATTAATTTGCTCACTGTAACTCAGTTTGGGCTGCCCATTGTATTGGTATCTACTAATGGGGATTAATTTTTGAAACAGGGCACTGCAGTACACATTCTTCACGAATTAAAACTTCCACTTCACCACCCTGGTATGGCCTTTCCTCCTCATCTCTCTATAATCGTTTGAAAACTCATATTATTCTCTCTATAACCGTGTAATGAACGAAGGAAATATTATCATAAGAGTTTTATTTTTAAATTAACATATGAATGCTGGCATAGTTAGAATTGGTTGTCTAGGTTATCTCTTATTCGTTTGACTGAACATCTTTAGAAAAAAAACTCTTTTTGGAATAAAAAGGTTATTATTTGGATGATTAAATTGATACCACCTATGTATTTTTGTCTCCTCACACAATCTTCATTGGTGCTATTCAACATTCAAGCATTGTTTAGGAATGATGGAACCTAAGAAACTTTTTCTTTCATGGTTCTAAACATGCTGACCTATCTTCTTCTATTCAACGGATTAAGGTTTCAAATTCTGAGCTAATCAATGTTTTTACACTGAGCTTGAGCTTGATACTCTTGTTATTCAGGTAATTAATTAACTCTGTCGTAACTGAATTAGGTAAAATGTAGATGTTAGTACTTAGTATTATGAGAGGCTTCATTTATCACTTAGTCAATTTTAGAGAGAATGAAATTAGTTTTAACTACTACATGAACGCTTTTACATGCAATATTTCAGCATGGCTATTTGATAATTAGGTGTTCATATTTAAAGATTATTGCTTGTCATGTAATTGGTAAGTACTCACATGCAAGTTTAGTCAATTTTGCTAGCTCAAAAAAATGCAAAACTCTCTTTTAAGAAGTACCTTCAATCCCTCTATCATCTTTCAATCACCATTAAGCATTTGATTAGTAAATCTAAATGAGCTGACTTTTCTATTCCCTTTTCATTTATACAGATATAAACAGCTTACCTAGCTACATGCAGCAATGACAGGTGAATAATTTCACTTTTTTACTTTTCAGTAACTTTTAACTACGATGGGTACAATTATTCCTACTTTATATCCTTACATTTCTATTACACCCCTGGATTTGTATCGCGTACTTCCATTTACTTATTGTTTTCATATCCTGACCAACTTTTGTTCCAATCTTCTTAAATTATTAATCTCTTTGGATTACTTATTGTTTTACTTTGTGCAATCACAGTACATCGATCGTGTGGCTGAATGATGGATCCGAAACATTACACTCACTTGAGCTCTCAACGGGTGCAACAAGACGACAAGCACTACAGGATACATCCATGAATCAGTTCCAAGTGCATCTGCTACTGCTATATTATTGTGTTATAAAGAGAAAGAGAATACGCAGGTAATCTGTCCGGTAAACGTACGGTTGCCGGTATCTTAATTTCTGCCCATGTGTCCCTCTCCTTACATACGTGTCGTTTTCTTTTTTTTTGGTTTTATTATTTTTCCTGAGAAACCGCTTCCCTCCCTCCTGCTCTTACATCTCAAATCAATTTAGGTTTTCAACCTTGCGACCTCTGTTTTACCAATTTTTCATCTCTAATAGCTCCAATGTTCTTCCCTTCGATTGTTCCGTATACGACGCCTGTGGAGGTTCTTCAAACGCCTTCCACTGAATTGGAGAAAAACTCGGCCTTCTCCAAATAGGTATGTGTTGGAATTGAGATTGCGTTTTCATTTTTACTTACTCTAAATTAAGTGAATCGGTATGATTATATTCTGGGTAGCAGTGTAAAAATCACCTCCATAAATTTCTTGCATATTGCCCGCTTTGTCCACTCATATTTTGTTTTCTTATTCTACTAAATTAACTTCTCTTGCATTGGCTTCATTGCTCACGCAGAATCTCTGCATTGCCTTTGCACCTCAAACAGAACCTCCGGACGTGGCACCTCCAACTCACAGTCAGGTATGAATTAGTGAATTGATGTAAAATGACAGTTTGAAGCATTAGATGTTGCATTAGTGTATATAAAATAGTTGAAAGTGTATTGGTATGCTTAGATGCACTGCCGTTGGAAACTTTATTTGAACTGTCATCTAATTATTTCTTGGGTTCTGACATGTGAACAACCAAGTCTGCATCTTTTCTGGTTGTGTAATTATTTCTTAAAAGTCTTGTCTTGTGGTTATAACTACCGCCCCCTATTTTTTACACTGAGGTTGTGATGCTTCATTAATTCTTTTGTTTCTAAAGGACATAGAGTGTATACAATAATAGTGCAAATGATTAGTAATTTCTGAAGTGTTTGCAAAATGATGTGAAGAAGTCTCAAGCCCTGTGTCTTGTATTACTTGGATTCTACAAAAAAGAATCTTCCAGTGTTAATACCTCAAGAATAGAAATTGGTGGTGAATGCTTATACGAAATATTGAGAATGTATGGGTGTTTCTGCATCTCATACTTCAGTTTATAGATAGGTTATTGCGTTTTTTATTTATCCATGGGCACTGATTTCCGATGTATTGGCCATATTCGTATTTATAGAAGCGTTTCTTATGAGCTGATCTCATATAAATATCTCTTGCATGATATGATTATTGAAGATCTTTATGAGATCATGTTAAAACTTGGTTTCCCACCATAGGGTACTTCTATGGCATCTATCACTGGCATGTATGGGAGACAAAAGAAGCTGAAACAAGCTCAGAAGGTCTTTGCTGCAGCGGCAGATTCTGCTACGGATGAAAGTGTCATATATGGTACACTTGTTTTACAGTGAACAGATTAGAAAAAGACACAAGTTCAGTCCTTTTTCTATCAGCATTCTTGTGAAAGTTTTCACAAGCATTCTTGTGAAAGTTTTCTGTGGTAAGAAATGTAGACCTTTCAATGTTATTTAGAATCATTGGAGCTTTTGGCTTATATAAACTGCTTGATCATCTGTATTAAGCTATTTTTTGTTATCATGGCTATCATTCACGCTCACCATTCCAATTTAGGATGCTAATAGTTTCATATTGTTGAAGACATGCCACTCTATTAATAGTTCCTATAATAGTTTGACTGCATTTGTAAAATTGTGATTCTGCGGAATTCCCAAAATAAAGGGAAACTATTTCAGACTTCGTGGCCTTATTTTTGTTTTGAGTATGAAGAGTAGATAGAGAAAATCCCTTGCTTGGCCTGGATTAAAATTTTAGAAAATTATTATTGGGCAAGATAAAGATCTTTTCATTTAGTGTTTGTGTTATTGAATGCACTATTGCTTGGTGGGTTGAACTTCCATATGAAACTTTAACATGTTACTTCTACTTGAAGAATTATTGCTACTATTTGCAAGTAAATATTTCCAGGTGGATTAAGTCGTTCGATTTAGTATTCATGGAAATTTGGATCTTGGTACTGTGGCTTACAATAGATGCATTTAGGTAATGTTAGAAGCAGGTTCATATTTGATCTTTTTAAGCTCATTAAACAATTGATTTTAGAGTTAGTATCTTGTGTCCGGGGGCATAAACTTGACCCGTGCGCCCAACCTGCCCAATTTATTAAGCGGGTCATTTATAAGTTAAAAAAATAAAAAACTCAATATAGGCAGGGTTGGACTTGGGCACACGGGTCTAAATCCGTGCATCCGGGGCACAAGAGTTTTTGCCTTGATTTTATCAGTTTAAGGTGTATTTGTCATAAATTTGAACTGATTCTCATAACAAATTTCTTTTGTCTATCAATTTGATTAGCCTTCATTGATATCAAAGTGTTTATGGATGAGGTCGCATGTGGATAAAGCCGTGGAGATGTTCAACATGGCTGAGACCATGGGCGAAAAGCCGTGGAGATGTTCAACATGGCTGAGACCATGGGCGAAGCATTGGACGAGGGAACCTGCACAACTGAGTACACCAAAGCTTGAAACATTTGAAAAATAACAACATTTTAAGAGATACATAGATAGAAGTATGTGTTAAAAATGCACAAGCACCTAACGAAATAACTATTTAACATTTTAAGAGATATGTTGAAGTATATGCGCGCACGAGCACCTCACCAAGTGAGGTGCCGCCTTAACTAGTATACACATAATAACAAGATTTAATTATGGTCTATGGAACATATTTGAACATGCAACATTACTACTTATCATAAATTTGTAGCATGGTTTCATTAATTAATTAATGTATCGGTATTTGAATATAAATAAATTGCGTTATTAGGGAAGTATAAAATTTAAAGGGTTACATGTACATATCACTAAAAATGCATCACAATAGGTATTACAATTTTTTTTAAATAAAAAAAATTGAAAATTGAATTCACAAAAAAATAATGGAATTAATTTGATTATCCTAATTATGTGCATAAAAAATGAGAGTCCAATTGAAAGCCCATTTATTATGGGCCAACCTGTGGACTCAAAGTAAAAGCCCATTAAATATGGACCTAGCGTAAACCCGGCCCAAATCTATCTGTGTTTTAATTGAAAATTTGAGCGTCATTTGTCGAGTCGAGAGCTATGGACTTCGCATGGAGCGAAGAAGTTTTGAAAACAGAGGGGGAATGGTGGAGCCGCTGGTCTCCCAAAAGCAGCGGAGGCGGACCTCCATCCTCTCTCCGACCAGAAAATCCGATTTCAATTCAAAGTCGTGAAGTTACTCTGACTAAACGAAAGGTTGGTTTCCATTGTTGACCTTGTCGATTACGTCTTACAATTTTCAATGAGTTAGGTTTTCATTTCGCTGTATTCGAGTTTGTATTTATTTGTATTTTTCTGTCTAAATTTTATTTTTTTTTGGTATCAACGTGTAACGGATTGAGTGTATAAAAGTGTTTGGGGGTGATTTTGCTATTGATAATTTCATTTGGATTTACTTATGGTAGATATGTGAACCCGAAATCGATAGAATAATGTTGGATTAAAAGTTGGGTGTTGTTGGATAATCCAAATTTCTGAAAATGGTTTTATAGAGGTTTGAATAAGGGATGAATATTTCTTATTAAAATGTGATTAGAAAAAATGAGGAATTTTGGGACGATGAAGAAGAAGTTAAGATAATGACATAATGTTCAACTATGCTTGGTCTATTTTTAGGATTTTTTTTTAAATTTATACTCCGTCCCAAGGTTAATCGCACCATTGCAATAGGTACAGAGTTTAAGAAAAATTGCTTTTTAAGCAACTTTATTAACTATTAGAGGATAATATTGTATTTTTAGGTAATAAACAAATTATAAACTATGTTATGTGTTGGGTGAGAATGTTAAATTTGTAACTCAAATGTACTTTTAAGGTTGAAGATTGATATGATGTTTTCTTGTATGGGTGGTGAATTTAATGTGGGACGGTCGAAAACGGGAAGTGTGAAATTTAATATGGGGTGAAGGGAGTATTTAATTGCTTGAAACATTGGCCTATTAAATTGGATTTTGAAGAGACCGGTACTAATTCTTGTTGATCACATGGTAGATAAGCTGAGATGCAGAAAGATCTGTTTTATGATTATGAACATCATAAAACATCTATCATACTAAAACTTATTGGTGATGTTTTCTTGATGCTGCCTTCCGCTCTGGTTAAGCATGTCCCTTAGTCCGGACTCCGGAGTCATGACGTTTCGGATGATTATGGTATGTAATATTTGCAGTGCTGCTTTAATCCTGTAAAAAAGTCTAAACAAATCAACATGTAAGGAATCCTACAAGTTTCTTGAAAGAGATTTCGTTTCTTCCCTAATATCAGTTGCTCATTTTAAAGAGGCTGTTCAGTTGATTTCCCTGAGTTTTATGCCATTCAGTTCATTTTCTTGCATGGGATGTCTAGCTATTATTTGGTTTAGAAGCTATTTCAAGAGATTGAAATGCCATTTGTGCAAGCGTCTTTCTAGAACTCTTGGTAATTATAGCCAGACCAGATATATATGCATAAAAACATCAGCGTAGATGGGCATGAGATGATCTGGAAGTTTGCTTGATCTGATGAGTATTATAGGATGGATTTCTTTATATGATGGTTTGGGGAGCTTCTTGAAGCCTACCTCTGCATTTCGCCTGATTATTGAATGATAGCCACATGTTGTATTAATAATTAGTTTTCGTGTTCTCTTGTAGTTGAAGATATACTTCGTTCTTGCAAAAGAATAGGCTAATCTACTTACCGTAATTATGGCAATTTGGGACAGTTTTTCATTTTTTTCCATGAACTCCATGCTCTTCTTGGATGTGACTGTTATAACATAAAGATCATGCTTGGTCTGGGAGCTGCCAAGAATTTCTTAGTTTTCATCTTAATTCGTCAATATTAGAAGATCTCTCTAGTTATTGATTATTAGAAATAGAATTGATGATTTACTTTATGAGTGCCTCATATTATCAAATATAGATCCTTTTGTTTGTTTTGGACTAAACCGCGGGTTAATAAGAACAAACTTGACCCATGCACGTAGAGTTAGGCTGATGTAAATGTCGAAACAGAGAAGAGCCCAATCCCATAAATTTAAAAACTCAGCTCGAGAAGACAATGTTGCAAATTATTGTACTCGAGCTGTATCGTGCTGAATAATTGTCACATGTCATGCTGTGCTGGGGCCTTACGAGCGGGGATGGACAATAAATCAGACACGGGGTATTGACATTGTGGCTTGGTGAAATCAGACTTCTGCTCAATTTACTAGGATGAAGCATATGTGTATATGCTAGAAAAGGTAATACACTCATCCATTATGCTTTTCCCTTGAATTCAAGAAAAGGCTTCATTTGTATTGTCAACACATGGTGGTGGCGTTGATTAAAAAGTTATTGCTCTTCTTTTGTAACTTTTCCCCCCTCAGATTATTTTTCTGAATTAGTAAGTGACATCATGTGTAGAAGAAGCCAATCCCAATTTTAGATTCAACCTGAAAGAGTTTGAATTAAAGCAATTCCATCCAATAGAAAAACTTTATGAGGAGCATTCATAAAGTTATGGATATGAGAATGCGAATTTGGAGATGTACTATGGAATATAGGCCCATCATTTTCTGGTACAATGTAGATGTAGTCATTAATTTTTTATAGAAACCAACTCCTCTCTCTCTCTCTCTCTCTCTCTCTCTCTCTCTCTCTCTCTCTCGAGACAGAGTTGGTGCTGGCATTTGCACTAATGAAATTACCTCTACACATATACAATGTGTCAAGATGCCACAGCAAAGCAAAAGGCCAAAAGGGACCCAAATCCCATCTCAAAGGTGACATCAAAGTAATAGACCACCTCTAATATCACATCTTACCATCACATCACCCCCACCCCACCCACCCACCCAACCCCAACCCCAACCCCAACCCTTGATTTCCAACCCTAGAAAAGGATCCTGCAATAAAATCTCTTGGCATGGCAGAAACCAAAGATTTTGGTTATGTACAACCAGCAGTAGTTGTAATTGAAATCTTATCATCATCATTATATATTATAAATATATTATATGGTACAAAGAAAATAGTGCTCAATTTTGTCAACATTAATGCTACTGCCACATGGTTACATTCATGAAACAGTGAATTACTACCACTTTCCTTACATACTCAGAATCTATGGATTCTGTACATATACAGAAGACACAAGATAGAAACATATTTCTAGTATTCCACAATTGGATTTATACGAAAAAAAAAAGTTAATTAATTAATATATATATTTAAATATATTTAGAGATGGATGCATTTAATACCAAGAATATATATCCAGCAACTACCACCATCTGAAAGCCGGCTCAGTTGACATTACATGATCAATAGCTGCAGCATCCATGGCATCAACATTATTATGACCCACTGTCGTTGAAAGGATCCCCACACCACCACTACTGCCGCCGCCACTGCCGCTGCCTGAGCAACCCCTTGACCCGAAAAGGAACGAGTTGTGATCGTTTTCTTGGCAGAATCCATGATCAGATAGCAACTGGAAATGGGTTGTGAAATCAGGCTCTTTCTTGCATTGTCTTGCAATGGCAGTGGTGAGTTCCTTGAGAGCCAAGTCTTGGTTCAATACGAGCCCCTCGGAGTCGAATGAGGTGGGGAGGGGCTGAAAATGATCGCACTGTGAGACGAGAGGGTTGATTAGGGTTTTGAGATCAGATTGTTGGGGGTAAATGAGAAAAGGGTTTGGGTTTGGGTTTTGATTTAGGGTTTGCATGATTGATTGATTATCCAAGAGTGTTGGTGGTGGTTCAAGTAATGGTGGCAATGAGTTAGTAGGGTTGTGTTTGATCAAGTAGTTTTGACCTTGAACCATTAGAGTAGAACTTTTCTTCTCACCCATCTTGTGAAAAATTCTGCATATCACCCATTCCTCCTGTCAATCAAAACACATCAAACTTTAACTTTACCTATCAATTTCAACCCACCCTAAAAACACACAGGAATACCAACCATACACATATTTTGTTGTGTCATGTGCTATAAATGAATGATGTTGACACGACAAATTTAAAAAAAATTAAAATAAAAATTCAAGATTGTGATATAGTACTACTACACATTTAATTCACAGTTACAAAATCATGCAGCATAATCTTCAAAACTAGTTTGGTCTATTATTCAAGACACAAAGAAGAGAAAAAAGGGCAAATAATACACATATTTAATCAGTGTGGTCACTAGTGATGAGGAAAATAAAATCAAGACAGATAGTATTTAATTACTCCCTATACAGTGTTATATGTATTTTTTTTGCTTTAACAAATTGGGTAAGGGTCAAGTGATGAGAATTTTGTCGTCGGCAGATGTATAATAAACTGTTTCCAATCCAATCAAATAATGATTAAAAAGGAAATGGGGTCGGGTCGGGTCGGACCTTGGCGGAGTGGCGGCAGGAGAAGTGGCCGTGGAGGCGGTACTCGTGCATGACCCACTTGGTCTTCTCGCCACGTGGCGCCCTGCCCTTGTAGAAGACGAGGGTTTTCTTCATGCCGATGAGGAGGGAGGGTGCAGCGTACACCTCTCGATCCTTGCCGGTGGCTTTCCAGTAGCCTGCCCCCGTGGCACGGTTGGTCCTGAGCCCTGTTGGGTACTTCCTGTCTCTCAAGCTGAAGAAATACCACTCTCTCTCCCCCATCTTGGCCACATCTGTTATTTATACCACTAACACTTGATTGGTTGAATGGAATTAATGATAGCAAGAAAACAAAAGGAAGCAAATGATGAATGATATGATTTTAGTACCTGGAAGTTCCCAGGGTTCACATCTGTTGAGGTCAACTTGAGCAATGTGGAGAGCAGAGAAGGAGGCATTGAAGACCTTGGAAGCTAAGTAGTAGGTGATGAGCTCTTCATCAGTGGGATGGAAACGGAACCCAGGAGGAAGCCCACCTTCACTCATCTCATTTCTCTCCACTTCATACAGAATTTCCTCTATTCCCAACATCTATCTTATCTTACTAGTGATTACTAAACACATGCACTCTATTATGCTGGTATTTATATTCTGTATATATATAATTAAAAATGAGGAGGAGGAGGAGGAAGAAGAAGAAGCACTGAATCCGAAGGGAAATGGAATGGAGTAGATATGGGGTGGTCATAAAGGCTAATGTGCAGGGGACCTGTAAAAGCCACCTGAGAAGGGTTCCAAAACTGGCAAAATAATACTCCCTACCCCCTCCCCTAATTTCTCTCTCTCCCCCTACATTTGCATTGAAGAGAGAGAAAGAGGAGAGAGAGAATTGCTAATTGGAGCAGTAAATGCGAGCTGGTTGCAGAGATATATGCGTGCGTCTCTTGCCATGCTTACAACAATACTCACTCACCCAGGCCCTCATATTCATAATGCACTCCATACTAGTAATTCTCACTCATAATTAACATTTCCTAATTATTCCTTTTTACTACACAATAAGAATATAACATATTCCCAAGGTCCCCATTTTAATGTATTAGGTGTTCCACTCAAATGTTCTCATTTCTCACTTTTAGTTTAAAAATATCACATGTGGCCCACAACTCACTGCTAATAAAACTACCCACTATACATAAAATAATAATACTCCTTAATCTACGCACAAAAGGCAACCGGTGACGTTTGGGCGGGACGGATGGAGTATATAGTAGCAACTTAGTGAAAACTACTCTCTCATCCTTCCGGAGTATAATCTTATACTTTTTGCTGTGAATTTAAAAGTATTACTCCCTCCGTCCCAGAGATATTGACACACTTTCCTTTTTGGGTTGTCCCACAGAAATTGACATATTTCCTTTTTAAGAACATGGGACCCACACAAAAACAATTTATTTATTTACATGGACCCACACACACATCACACTCACCACTAATACAACTACTCACTACACATTAAATATTATTTCTCTCACTTCACTTTACATTAAATTATTATACTCCTTAATCTCCGTGCCCAAAAAAAATGTGTCAATACTTCCGGGACAGAGGGAGTATTATTTTTTATAAAGGAATAGTTGTATTAGTAGTGGGTAGTTGTGTATGTGGGGTCCTTTTGCTAAAAATGAAAAATTAATACTTTTAAAATAAACTATCAAAATAACAAAATTGATACATTACCAATGACATATGGAGTAATATTTTATCATACACTAGAAGATTAATATCTGATTATACATAAAAATATTAGTAGTAGTACAATAAAAGTGTCGAAAGGCATACAAAGTTGGACCACATTTATATGAGATCATTTTACACTTTAGTTATTAGTTATCAATCTTTATTAAAGATTTTATCACTTTTTATTTACACTATAAATTGTTTATGAAATAGTTCAATAAATTATTATCACTTTTCATAAAAATTTTATCACTTCTTAAACATCAAAAAAATTATTTCTTAAGATGGTTTCATATCATATTCAAAATAACTACTTCATTAAAAGTGATATTTTGTGAAATACCCCTAATTTCTTCTTGTGGTTATTCTACTTTCTAGTAGGAGTTGATATAAATACCTATATTACCACTTCAAAGAAAATAGAGTTAATTAATGCGGTTTATTTGCAGTTTGATCCTCCAACTATTGGAACAGTAGCTAATCAGTCATGTCAACTATTTTGTCCTCCTAATGGGACATATTTATTGTGATTAGGCGTTTGAAATCTTTTCAAATAGTAATTATTAATATATTTAACAAACATACTCAACTAATTAACAGACATGACCTACTTCCTCTATTGCTTTCTTTGTAAACTCAAATGATGAGATATATTGATTAATTTGGGAAGAAATTTATTATGTTTGGAGAAGAAAATTTAGACAAACATGCTGGATTTTGGTGATACGTACCGTGTAAAGCTGACTTTCTCTTTCGATTTTGTAGTTAGTTGTAGTTCTAATGATACGTAACGTCTTTAAAAGCTAAATTTTCTGTCGATTTTGTAATTAGTTGTTTTTCTTGGTCTGTAATACTTTTAGAGGCAGAACTACTTTGTAAGTCGGCAATAGAGATATCGGAATTTCCTTTCTCTTATTATAATGAATTCGCTTTGACGAGAAACAAAAAACTGCAAAAATTAAAAAAAAAAAAAAAAAAAAAAAAGGATTAACTTTTTTGTCTCATTTTTTCCATGTTTGGAGTTGGTTTAGCTGATATGAAATAAAGGTCATACGTACGTGTGTGCATGTAATGTGATTTGATATTGGAATTTGGTCCATTAATTTATTGTACTTTGATTTAAAATAGATGCAAAATCAGATACTGCATCAATCTTTAATAATAATCACTGATTAACACAGTCGATAAATTACAATTTAATGTTTTGTACATGAAAACTGCTTTGGATTTCCTATTTTACAATAGGGTTCATTCCATGCTTAGGAGCATAAATCTTATTAAATCAACTTATCCAGTAAAGGGATAGCTTGCATAATGAGTAATGATCGAATATCGATTGCAGCGTGGAGCAACCTCTTAATTAAGGGAACTCATTGTGTGGTGGGTTAAAATGTCTAACCATTGTTGATCGGTTGAGTTACCATGATTAACCTCATTCACATGTCGTCGGACCGACGTGCAGGGCCCCTTGATCGACTCCACCTTTTTTTCATAATTCTTACTAAATTAACTACACCCTAATAAATGATAAATAAACAACTAATTGATACTCCCTCCATCCAATGCAAAGGGTTTTTTTTATTTTTGCATTTGAATTAATAATTAATTATTTAATGTGTAGTGAGTAATTGTATTAGTGAGTTTGTGGGTCTCATATTTTAATTATACTAGTAGATGTGTATGAGTTCATGTGTGTAGAAAATAAAAGATGACTATTTGGGTGGGACACCAAAAAAAATTAACTTCTTAAGTGGGACGGAGAGAATACTAATTTAGGGAATGAATAACATATGCAGTATATAATAAATAAATAGAATAATAGAAAGAGGAATTAAAGACAAATATATGTGTGTTTTATTTTACACAGAATAATAGAGGAATGAAATTACTTTAGTTAATTAATTAAAATGCTAATTGAGTGGATAGGTATACATCAAGTTGATTTCCCTGTTACATTTTCGGTGTTCCATTGGTGTTCCACAACATAAAAAAATTATACCCTACAAATGACTAATAAACCCTTGGGGCAAGCATTGAATTTTGGGCATTGATCATGCCACGTGGCAATCATTTAATTAGTGGAATATGAGATGAAACACCACTATGTAACAGGTGATCTCATTCCGGTATACATGGTCATTAATAACGACTACAAATAAATTCCAAAAAAATTACTACTCCAATTAATTAAAGGAAGTGCCACCCCACCCCACCCCACCCCAAGGCAATTAAAGAAAAGGAGAGTAGTGGAAGGGTAAAAGGGGTAGAGAAAAAGAGAGGTTATTAGGGTACAGTAACCTTAAATTCGGAATTTGCATGAAATTGTAGGTTTCGTATGCTTTCTCTTCTGAGTCTCCACAACCTCACTCACTTATCTACTTGACAATACACACTTACCAATCATCTAACGGTATTCTATGTATTCCGTTTTAACCACTCCCCACCTACTATTTATTATCTTTTAAATAATTTAATTTGGACTGATTTTTAAGTAATAATTTACTCCTATTATTTGAATTATATATATGCATTTGAGAGGTTAATAGGGGGTGAAATATGATTGTACATTGTATACAAGTAATTTCCAGCTATATATATATATATGTATTGATTGAGAGAACATACAAGGAAAAACAGAGATGTTGTGCATTGAGTGTACAACCCTGAAAATTCCCTATTTCATGACATATCAAATCAAAGCTCTCTCTAATAATCATCAAATATCATGGAAACACCAACTTTTGGCAATTAAAGAATGCATGGAGTATTCATCTTTTAATTAAAGGTTAATTGAAAAAAAAAATCCACAAGCTCTACCCGATTGTAAATTAATCCTCATTTTTGAGAAATTATAAAAAAAAATCACCACCTTTAATTATTGTTGCAAAATAAACCTAATTTATGACTAAAAATACGAGTTTTTTGGTGCGTTTTGCAACAATACTTAAAAGTGGTGTTTTTTTTCAATTAACCCTTTAATTAAAGAGTGTTAAATCTGATTAATTTTAAATGAATTACACAATTATTAATTGT
This sequence comes from Pogostemon cablin, assembly GCA_023678885.1. Taxonomy (NCBI): domain Eukaryota; kingdom Viridiplantae; phylum Streptophyta; class Magnoliopsida; order Lamiales; family Lamiaceae; genus Pogostemon; species Pogostemon cablin. Next base: position 4,694,300 of record CM042987.1, read on the forward strand.
CTAATAAAAAATATTGAGTACAATAAATCTAGTAAAAAATTATAACTTACTTTTGTAATTTGAATGAATGGATAACAAAATAAATCTTTAAAAGATAATGTTATTAATCTTTTTTTAAAAAAAATTAAAATGTTAATATAATGCATGGTTGCATGTGCACCAAGTGTAAAGACCAACATTTTTGGGTAATGTTTGTCTCATCATTTGAACACCTATTTTTTAAAATTACTCTATCTTACAAAATATTAGCATCTCACAATATCATAAAAATACCTCATATTCTTTTACATTTAATTAGCTAAAAATTAATAAATTATCTTTACTCCATAATACTCAGCATTTTACACTTAAAAAAGATTTTTTTTTTTTTAATCCATGTACCCATGAAAAATAAGAAGGGATTACTAATATGAACTAATAAATTTAAAAAAATAAAAAGAAAAAGTGGTAATTAAAAATGTGGAATGCAGTAAGTAATAGAGAAGTGAGTGACTTAAGCAAGTAAAAGATAGCAACAGTGAGAATCTAGTGGCAGATATAGATACAGCTGAAGCTATATCTATATATTATGTGCACACGTACGTATTAGTAACCCGCACCCTACCCCCCTACATACCTACCTACCTTCTGCTCTCATAATTAATCATTCCCTCTAATTTTATATTTTTATTACTCACTTAATAGTTAATACTCCTTAATTCTATCTTTCTTTCTTTTATTTTTACTAATTTCATTTGGACAGACACAAAAATAACCTTTATATCATAGAGAATATTTTATTTTTTTGACATTACAACAAATATTAATAAGATTTAAGATTGATAAATTAGAAGATTGGAATTTATTGTGTTTTTGCTATATATATATACTCATAAAAAGAAGAGGTATATTTGTAGGATTGCACTGAAATTTATGAAATGCCATAAATGAAATTTGTAAAATACAGGTTTTTATGTAATTAATTAATTGAGAAAATACCTTTATTAATAAAAATACCATATCATCAAATTACTTCTCTTTGATTCAATTTTTTTTATTTTTATTCTTCTCATTTTCCAAATATTATTAATCTTTTGCATGAAACGTTAATTCAATAATAATTAGTGAAGCCCCTCTTTCATGGAGTATATGAAAAATAAAAATAATGTAAGTAAAACAATACTATATGATTATATAAAATATAAAAAGAAAAGAAATAGTGCATGTTAACTATATTTATGATTCCAATAAAAGTATTAATTGGAGAGCATCTAGCAATCAGAAGGGCAGGTGATTTATTAGATGATCAGCACACAAAATTATTAGTGAGGATGATGTGTGATAACATACCTAAAACCTATACCTACACACATATACATACAATATATATATACACTATATATTTGTAGAGGGGCTCTAGAAGAGGGGGGGGGGGTGTTAGGGGTAGAGTGATGAGGTTTGGTGGATTGGTATGTTGAGATTCGAGCCAACTTAAATTCCATTATTGTTTACCCAATTGCATCACATCACATTTTTACCATTTTTTCTTCAACATTTTATTTTATTATTTTGTCTTGAGTAACATAATTAAATTCATTATTTATGATAGTGATATTGTTTTTTCTAGGAATGTCAACCGGTTGGGTATGGGGCAGGTACTCAACTATTCGGATTCGGCCCGTTTTAAAATGCCCGCCCCCAATCCTTACGGGTTTTATTTTATAGCCCCAGACCCAGATCCAAACGGAATGGGCCCGCCCCGCCCTGCTCTCTCTTTTTTTTTTTTTTTAAATAATAATATTTTTAAAATTTTATTTTATGTGCACCCATAAATCACTAACTCTCTCACTTCATCATTTTCCATAACTTCAAATAATAATTATATCAAAAAAATAAAAATAAAATATAAATAATAATTATTATTATTATAAAATTATTAGTAAATTATTCGAATTTTAAATGATTATTAAAATAAAAAATATAATATTTATATTTTGTACGGGACGGGTCGGGTACTCGTGGGTCTGGGATAATACCCGGACCCGCCCCGTTTCAAAACGGGTTCAGGGTGGGTTCGCCCCATTTTCAGTTTGTGGCAAGTCTGGGTCGGCCCATATTGTACGGGCCGGGTTAGTACCCGCAGGCCGGATCCAAATTGACACCCCTAATTTTATTTTTATTTTTTATCTGAAAACGTTTATTATTGATTTAGAGTTTTAAAGTTGATAACGGTGGAGTTTTGGGCATATGCTATTTTTATTTAAATGATACTCCATTTTTTTTTTATTGGAATAATAGGTTGAAATATAAACATTTTATCGGGTCAGACCCAAACCCATGTAAAACTTTGTGAAATTTTTATTTTCGAAGTTGTGTAAGCAATCACCTAAATATATAGGTATATGAACTTAAACAATTATGTGAGATTGTTTATGAGAAAGATATTTTATCATACGGATAAGAAGTGTTGATAATGTTTTAATAAAAAATACTCTGTAATACTTATATTATTGAAATTTGATAGCAGTACATGAATTATTTCATAAACAATTTTTAGTATAAAAAGTGATCATATATTTTATGAAAAATAGTATTTTATAAAATGTAAAAACTATATCACGTGAGACGATCTTATGCAAGTGTTGCACATATATGAATTACTACAAGAGTTGTTCTATGCAGTGATTAGAAAACCGGGCCGGAGGCCAAATCGGTGGCCTAACGGTTCACGGTCGGATCGGGCGATTCAATCGAAAAAATAAAAATTACATATTTTTAATTATATTTATTATTTTATATATAATTTTACATTAATACACTTAATCTACAAATAATTATATAAATAAACACATATTTAAATTTAAATAAATTAATTAAATAATTAAAAAATCATCAAATAATTAAAAAAAATATTTAAATTTAAGTAATTAGTTGTTTTGTCTTTCTTATGTATTAATTAAGCCCTACACGTGAGAAGCTGTTAATTGTTAACGCTGTTAAAAAAAACAATTTTAAAATAAAAAAAGGAACTGGCAGTTTCCGGGTCACCCGATCCCAACCGGTTCAACCCGGTTTTTCCCGGTTTGCTGCCCCAGCCGGTTTTATATGCCTTTTCGGACCAATTTCTCGGCCGGTTCCCGGTTGGACCGGCCGGTCCGGTCCGATTTTCAAATCATTGGTTCTATGTATTATTATTTGTTTTGTATTATACTAATATTTCTTTTTTCCCCACAATTATTTTTATACTCTCCCGTCCCACAATATACTTCACATCCCAAAAAAGGAAAAATTACTTTATCCAATAACCTCAAAAGTTACTTTAATTTTAAATTTGTCATTCATTTTTCACACACATATCATTACTTTATACTTTTTTTATTACCTAAAAATACAACAATATATGCTCTAAAATCAATAAAGTTGGTCAAAAAGTACAACTTTCCTTAAATAACGTGAAACAGTAAACGTAAAGCGTATTGTGAAATTGAGGGAGTACTTTTTATTTTCGTTCGTCTCACAATAACTTGCCCAAAAAAATTACATCAATCTAATAATTTCAAAATACATTTTAATTTGAAAATATTAATCACAAAATTTATTAAGAATATATATTACCTAAAATGATTATATTATCTTTTAAAAGGTTAATAAAATTAGTAAAAGAACATTTTTTTTTATTAAATTTCGTGTATACAACGTCGTGCAGATAAAAGATGGGATGGAGATGTATGTAATAGAATTTAAAAAAAAAATCTGCATAAATTCGAAGTGCAGGTATTTAGTACTTTTTCATCCAACTTAAACTTGTCATTATAAATTCAACTAATGAAATATAAAAGTGAAATAAGACATCCAATTTGCTTTTATACCTGAGTAAAAACATTTAATGCAGTTTTAATAAGAAAATTGCATTTATATGATTTGTGGGAATATATGTTTTCCATTTCATAGAAATTTATTGTGAATGCGTATATAATCTGTACATCTCAAGATAAGGTGTAAGTTTGCTTTATACATGTTAAATTAAGTAACATGATATTTTAATAGACAGTAAGTATATTTTAATTGTATTTTTATTTTTTACTCTTAAATTTAATTTAAATTGATGACAAATTGTCTAATAATATTTTACCGAACTTTTAGGGATATTAATTTTAATGTTGAAAGAAAGATTTATACTTTAAACGTGAGACAGATAAAAATAAAAATATATACTTGCTGGCAAATACTTTTTATTTTTAATTAACTAGCACATTACATGTAGAATATGAGAGTAAATGTACCAACCTTATTTTTCAATCATCAACCTCTCATTTCTCTCTCTTCTCTCTCTTTCTCTCTCTCTCTCAATTGGGAGAGTGCAGTGCATGCATGCTTTCGTACAATTGCATTCAATGGTTAAACCTCTCTTCTACTCTAATTTAAGATACACAGTTGACATTTCTACCTCACACGTCTCCTAAATGCATTATTCTTCATTTTTCACACTATCTTTTTTACTAATTCTGTTAATGCTATATATATTTTGGGTTAATTATTGGATGACACGTGGTCACCCATGACCCTCTCACATGAGGGGTGGAGCCCACATCCTTATATATGGGTCCCACCCCCTCATGTGAGAGGATCATGGGTGACCACGGGTCACAGAAGTAGGCCTCTATTTTGATTTTTAAATTTATTTATTAGACTAAAAAAAAGGTTTGGGTTTAGGGTATATACTATATGAGCAATAGCATATGAGAGAACAAATATTCATATAAAATAATAAGAAATTGGACATATATCTTATAAAAGTTAGTGGGCCTGCATCTATGGGTTTAGGCCCAGTGCAGTTTGATTAGGACATCTTCATACGTTAAGGCCCACTGTTGTTTGATTGAGACTAAACCTTGCTTCTTAGATTTTGGCTGACAAGCTAAATTATCTGATTTTCTGAACAAATTATGAGATGAAATTAAAAGCAACTAGTATAATTTTGTGAAATTTATTTCTTCGAAAAGTCAACGAGTTGTGAGAAATATATATGTTTTTATTTTTCACCATCTAACTAAGTTATCGCAATTGTGTGTATATATATCATATAAAAACATAAACACGTTTATATTATTATTATTATTATTATTATTATTATAAAATTAACATATTCAATTTTTAATAGAGAATCTAATTATAAAAAAAGCTTGGTTTTGTAATCATTTCCTAATGGGCCATCAATGATATTGAGATTGCTTAATTACATGGGCTGGAGGCTGAGTTTGGACCTTTACTGGACATGGGTTGACAACTGAGATGAATCTTACAAAGAGTACCCTTTTAAAATTAGTAGTAGTCCAGTAAAGTCTTTTCTTGATTAAAATATCCAAAACTCTTTAATATAAGTAAATATTAATGTAAAGGAAATGTTAAACTTAAAAGTATTTAATGTGATGATGATAATAATTTGAATGAAGGGTTACCTAATAGAACCAAACTTAAAGCCTCAGATACCTTAAACTTGCACTCATCATACTTAACACACAAAACTACACCCATGGCTAATTATTGGCTATAAAACCCTCCAATCATAAACTTCCACCTCATCAACAAGACACACTTTGATCATGGCTCTCTCTTCACTTCCCAAGCTAGTCTTTCTTGTGAGTTGCATCTTCTTCTCCTTGCTCATCACAACCTCGGCTCGCGATTTCTCAATCGTCGGCTACTCGCCCGATGAGCTAGCCAACGTTGAAAGCCTCTTAAAACTCTTCGAATCGTGGATAGACAAGCATGCAAAGAAGTACGAGAGCATCGAAGAGAAGTTGCATAGGTTTGAGATCTTTAAGGATAATTTGAAGCACATTGATGAGAGAAACAAGGTGGCTAGCAACTACTGGCTTGGGTTGAATGAGTTCGCGGATATGAGCCACGACGAGTTCAAGAGAACGCGTCTGGGGCTCAAGGCTGATCGACTCCCCAACAGAGATGGATCCTATCAAGAATTTAAGTACAGGGATGTTGAGAACTTGCCTAAATCTGTCGACTGGAGAAAGAAAGGAGCTGTTACTCGGATCAAGAACCAGGGTTCATGTGGTATGTACGATGAACTCGATTCTGTCCAATGTGTTTGGAGTTATACTTCTTTCTGTAAGGCCTCTGATTCCTGTTGTGCAGGTAGCTGCTGGGCATTCTCGACTGTGGCTGCAGTCGAGGGGATTAATCAGATAGTAACAGGGAACTTAACAGAACTATCTGAACAAGAACTCATTGACTGTGATACAACTTACAACAATGGCTGCAATGGCGGCCTCATGGATTACGCCTTCGCCTACATTGTTTCCAACCAGGGCCTTCACAAGGAAGAAGACTACCCTTACCTTATGGAAGAAGGAACTTGTGAACAAAACAGGGTATAAAAGAACATACTTTGAACAATCATCAACACATGACACCAACTAATTAACCAACCAACTATATATATGCGTGTATTAATGTAAATCAAGATTCAGATGATGCTAATGTTCTAATGAGAATTTTTCAGGGAGAATCAGAAGTAGTCACCATCAGCGGGTACCATGACGTACCTGCAAACGACGAGAAAAGTCTGTTGAAAGCACTGGCTCACCAGCCACTGAGTGTGGCCATTGAAGCTTCTGGCAGAGATTTTCAGTTCTACAGCGGAGTACGAACTGATCACACTTCTCTTATAAGTCTTCTAGTATACTATCAAGATTTTTGATTAATGGGATGAATCTCAGGGTGTGTTTGATGGGCATTGCGGAACGGAGCTTGATCATGGAGTAGCAGCCGTTGGATATGGAACGAGCAAGGGAGTGGATTACATCATTGTAAAGAATTCATGGGGACCCAAATGGGGAGAGAATGGTTACATAAGAATGAAGAGAAACATAGGAAAGCCAGCAGGATTGTGTGGCATTTACAAAATGGCATCTTTCCCAACCAAAGACAAGTGAACTAGAACACCTTTATCAATTTAGTTTAATAAAACAAGAATCCATGTTCATTTTTCTTGTTGCTTTCTACTTTCCTATGATTGAAGTGTAATATAATTTATGTTGAAAATACTCATTGAAGAAGATTCATGTTACTCAACATTCCAACAAAACAAGTACATGATCAATAGAGAAAGTGTGAACAGAATATACTAGCTGAGAACATTCCATGAACTAGAATTTAAGCAAAAGTGAACCGTTGACCTTCGATATTAAGACTCACACTTAGCAACAACAGCTTCGAAGATTCCATCAGCTCTGAAGGTGGGAGAAACCAGCCTGGGATCAACAGGTCCCGGCAGTTTGAAGGTAACCGTGAACGGTCCAGGCGGGCATTGTTGCTGAAATTTCATCTCAAATTCTCGAGAATACTTCTTGACAAATTTTTCACCAGTAGAAGCCACACCTCGAACACAGACCATTCCGTCCCTGTGAACCTCAAAGCTAAATTCCCCTGATAAAAGTCAAACAGCATCTACATTTGTGATAACTGGAAGAAACAGATGGTAAGGAAGAACTAAGGCACTATTGTTCAAATCAGATGAAAGACCTAAAACTCTATCTACAAATAAACGATGCAAAAAAATTATAAAAGTGCGTGTGTCGAAAGAATTTACCAGGATCTTGCTTTACTCCTGGGAGAGCCATACAAAAATAATACGCGGATTTGCTAACACCAATGTCTACTGCACCAACAGGTGGTCCAGTGGACCGTGTACAAGCAGTTCCAGATAAGAAGATAGATGTATTTGAACACCATTGATCAACCTTCAAAACGGGCAGTAGGGGCAATGCAAATGGCTGGGACGAATCACAGTTCCCCTGATACATCGATAGCTGCAGAGAATCGCTTGTGCTCCCGCACCCCTTTTTACCCTCATCTTTGCAATTATTGGGGGCTACTATCTCATCATCTACTTGCAGTGGAGCTTTACTTCTTGCCCAAATAATTTTCTTCCTATCCATTTAGATATTCACTCGTTTTTCAGAACCACGTCACCTAGTCCCAGAACAATTGGACTCCATAAACTTGTCAGCAGCAGATAATAAATGGAAGTTCACACAGAGAAACATTTAAAGAAAGTATAGAAATGGACAAACGAAAAAAAAAAAGCCAATATGAGGCCAATTATAATGTCTAATCCACCAGGAAATTAGTAATTTGCCAGTGGCAAAGGCTGTTTCTTTTCAGAACTAATTGGCTGATTTATAAGAGACCTTTGAAATGGTATGAAGATAACCTGATCAGATTGGTAAGAGTAAAAGTAATTAAGAGATTGCAAGTAAGATTGCAACGATTGATATTCGAACTCAAAGTTCTACTTTCTCAAAACGTGTAAGAGTTCAACCATAAACTTAGTCATGAGATAGGTAACTCATCTTGCAGTCCCACAGATACAGCAATGTGCTACCATGCAACTGACACTCAAAAAAGGTAATGTGGCTGGCCAGATCCATTCTAGCTTATGTGAAACTTATATATCCCATGAAAATGGTCTTAGATGAACTGTCAAAAGGTCGAAAACGAAAAAACTAAAAGCTTGCATTAAACCACATAAAAGACGCTTGACCTCAGCATATTCAGGATCTCTGCCAATGTTCTAAGAGGCACCCGACGCACAGGCTGATCTAATAAACGGGGCAGCGGACAGCCGCCTATTTGGTCCTAAGAGTACCCTTTTGAGACACTATACATTGCTAGATCAAACTAGAGCTCAAGATATGAAATCACAGTCCAACAGAACTGGCTTGACTCATGCATCCTCTCTGAAATCGTTGAGTGAATCCCACGCAACAGCCCGGCCAGGCCACCTGGCCGGGCTACATTTCGACAACATAATGTGGTCACCCATACTACCAGAACCTTCAGGCTACACTGCCAGCTCAAATTTAATTAACTCATGAAAATGATGTTGAAGAAAATGTCCAAAGATCGTTAGCATGTAAACAAAGCAGCAGTAAAAATACAACCTTCATATAATACCTTCCCCTCCCATAAAGATTCCATTCTCAACACTATTACTGAAATTAAACATTTTTATAATTCATAGGTAAACAATAATATAATCGTTTTTATGCTTTTGTAACTGAAATGGGGTTACATTGATCATTCAATTCGATAATTAGAACGAAGAAAAGAAAGTGAAGATGGAAAGCAGGAAAATCTTACCGATTAAAACCTCGAAAATGAAGGTGGGTTTTTGTAATTATGGAGAAATTGTTTGAGTTGCAGAGTGAGAGCACCAAAACGACATGAAAATTGTCGTCGTGCTTGCTTCTTCCCTGCAACGATTACAACAACATGAACAAGAGAAGATCGAGAGATGCTACTTGCTCTCAATTTTAACATCAAATTGAAACATTTTTATTTCATTAAAAGAAATGAAAAAAATGAAAGGAGATTATATATATAATCTCAATTCTCACACTGAGAAAATGGGTTTAAAGAAACTCCACCCTTCCACTAGATATTTAAAATGCAAGATTATATTAAGCCAAAAATTGTGTGGGAACATTAAGTCATACATTAAGTCACTATTATTTTCGTTATAAAAATGTTGCAATAAACTGTTATTACTTTTATTTATAGAGTATTATAAATTATTCATAAAATACTATTGCATCATTATCACTTTTTATTAATTGAATATTACTTTTACATGAGATAGTCTCACACAAAATTTATTCATATTACATTTAGAGCCGTCAATATTGGCCAACAGGCCTAGGTAGATACGGACTAAAATTGTTAGGCCTAATCCACTTAAAAGTAGGTTGCGGGTTATGGTGAGCCAACCTGCCTAATTTTTTTATGATATTATTAAAATTATAATTAATTAAAAATGAAATATCAAAATGATAAAAACTCGTGAAAAATATTATAATATCAATCAAATAATTAAAATATAAATATAGATCATACAAAATATCTACATGAACAATAAATCATAAACAAAGATTATTAATCAAACAATATAAAATTTACTAATTATATATACTTTTTTAAGAATCTCAAATATAACAACAAGTTTATTTATCCTCAAATAATATAAATTAAATAACAAAAATTTCACTAGCTCTAAAAGTCAAACCCAAAACTCAAAACATAATTATTTAATTATTTATCTCTATAATCGAGTTTTAAAGAAAATATTGTAGTACTAGTATTTTGAAAAGAAAACAGCACCCTAATCAATTAGATCAATTAAATTACACAACTAATTCTAATGCTAATACACTCCACCGATAGTCAATAAAAGCGTGAGCTGAAGTGAAGAACAAACATTTCCCACATATTGTTGAAATTGTTGGATTGAAAGATGCAATTGAGTGAAAACGAAGGTATAGAGGGTAAGACCTTTGTCGTCACGGGCGGCCTGGGCTTCGTGGGCTCGGCCCTCTGTTTCGAACTTGTCGGGAGAGGAGCTCTTCAAGTTCGGGCCCTTGACCTTCGGCCCGAATCACCTTGGTCTCATGATCTCCGCCGTCAAGGCGTTCGTTGTATTCAAGGTGTGTGTGTTTTTACATTTGCTTTTAAAGAAAGTTTTTTTTTTAATCAGATTTTGGATCAAGATTTAGATACTTAATGCTAATTAGTAATTTTAGGATCATATTTCTCAATGCAGGAGTGCTACTAGTTACCCTAATTATGTATTGGAAATTGAATATTTAAGTTTTCTTGAAGTGAATTTGATGTGACCCTGTTTGATAAGAGTGATGAGAATGTACATTTGAAGCTGTTGAGCAGAAAAATAATTGGGAAATTAATCCTAGGTAATCATAGTTCTTACTCTTGAATTATGTCAATTGGTAATTCATTTCGGTTAATGATTTCTGAATGTGGATTTCCATATACATAAAAGTAGCAAAACGTGTAAGAAACACGATATGATTAGTTTGGAGTTTAAAGAGGATAGCTGGAGTAGATGATCCTAAAGGGAAATGTAGTATTCTTTAAAAGAATTGGGTAGAATAAAAACCAGTTTTTACCTTTCCATTGCACGAGGTTTATATAAGCGATTGCGTTAAATGTGCAAGATCATGTGTATTTCCAGGGGATGTTTCGAAGAAAACAGATGTTGGAAAGGCTTTAGAAGGGGCGGATTGTGTCTTCCACCTAGCTTCTTATGGCATGTCCGGCAAAGAAATGCTTCAGTTTGGCCGTGTTGATGAAATAAATATATATGGAACCTGCCATGTTTTGGATGCTTGTATTGATCATGGGGTCAAGAGACTTGTGTATGTCAGCACATACAATGTTGTATATGGTGGACAAGAAATCGTCAATGGAAATGAAGCCTTACCTTACTTTCCTGTGGATGACCATGTAGATTCATATGGCCGTAGTAAATGTATGGCCGAACAGCTGGTCCTGAAGCACAATGGTCGATCCTTGAAGTAAGTTGTTTCATTACCTTTACTCATCAATTATATGCTATCTATCAAAGGACCCCGCCCGCCTAAGAATATGATCCCCCGTAACATGGAAGGGGTAAATGAATTCGCCTAGATATATAACAAGCATCTGGGAACCATTGGCTAGGACAGAACAAAATTGATGCTTGTTAACCCTATAGTGGATGTATTAAGTTGAGCTGTTTGATGGAGTACACTTTCCTTCTTAAATGTTTACAAATATTATTTCTACTTGATGGTTGAATTTGTAGCTTGATGGTTGTTTGTTAATATACAGAAATAAGAATGGAAAACTTTATACCTGTGCAATCCGTCCTGCTGCTATATATGGACCGGGTGAAGAAAGGCACTTGCCTAGGATTATAAAGCTTGCGAAGCTGGGTCTTCTTCCTTTCAAAATTGGCGAAAAGAATGTGAAGTCGGATTGGGTCTATGTTGATAACATTGTATTGGCACTTCTCTTGGCTAGCATGGGTCTTTTGGATGACATTCCTGGAAGAAAAGGCCCGCCTGTCGCTGCTGGCCAAGCTTACTTCATATCTGATGGTAAATTTTGTCTATATTTTGATGTGGCTACACTCTCTAGACTGCACTAAATCGTGAATTCTACTTGATTGTTGCTTTGGATTTCTCGGACAAGTATTTTGACGGTAAATTAATTGAGCTAGAGTTCGCTGATCCATTATTGTCCCTCGGAACAACCATAATGTAATACCCCAACTTTTTGGAAATAGGAATAATAATTTTTAGGAGTGTTTTATTTGACTATTCATTTATTTAATGTGTATTCAACATATATTAAATCTACAATATATGGTATCCAAAAATACCACTGGTTCAAAATTTTCGTACAAGATTATCTGAATAAAATTTTAGTGTTTCTAAGTCTTTTTCTTAATTCTTGACAGGTTATCCCATCAACAGTTTCGAGTTCCTACAGCCACTACTCAAAAGTTTGGACTATGAGTTGCCAAAGTTGTCATTGTCTGTACCACGGGCTCTTACTATAGGAAAGCTATTTTCAGTGTTCTATTCACTTTTATATCCTTGGCTTAGTAGGAAGTGGCTCCCTCAGCCTTTGATCCTTCCTGCTGAAGTCTACAAGGTGCTGCTCGTAAATTTTTAGTTGGAACTATGATCATTCACGATAAGTTGGATTTAAACAACGCCGCCCTCTGTAGAAACATAGGAGACACACACGAAAACCATTGTGTATTGATGATGCATCTCATCTTAATGTTCTTTTCATGGTGTTATAAGTCATCACAAACTTTTCATGTAGAAAGTATCGTCTCTCCCCCAACCCCAACCCCAACCCCAACCCCCTCTCTCACTAGTCAGAGGTGCATGATACCCAAGTAGTAGTTCTTTTGAATCGCTTGTTTCTTGTAGATAAAAGGTGAGCAGATGTTACGACAAATTTTGTTCATGTTGGCAGGTAGGCGTAACCCATTACTTTTCATTTCTCAAAGCAAAGGAGGAGCTCGGCTATAGGCCTCTTGTAAGTCCACAAGAGGGTATGGCCTCAACAATCACATATTGGAAAGAGAGGAAAAGGAGAGAGTTGGATGGTCCAACCATATGCCCGTGGATTTTTGTTGTGATTGGAATGTCAACACTGTTTTGTGCAGCATTCTTGCCCGACATCGGCCCTGTGCCCCTGTTAAGAGCATTCACCCTCTTCTTTATGCGCTCTATTTGGGTAGCTCGAACGGTTTTTATTACTGCAGTTGTAGCACATGTTGGTGAGGGTGTTTATGCATGGCTACTTGCAAGAAAGTGTGATCCTGCTAATGCTAGAGGTTGGTTTTGGCAGACTACTCTTCTCGGATTCTTTTCGTTGCGTTATTTGTTGAAAAGAGCTCAAATGTAGCCTGTGTTTTTATGAAGCATCACTAGAAGTTGTGTTCTGCAATGTAGATGAAATCAATAGTACTTGATAAAGGAAAAGAAAGTTTATTTACACAACTTATGTGGGTTCTTGTACATTATTAATTTATCTTGAATTAGGTCTGTTGTTTTCTTTGTAAAGTTTGGTTTCCTATTGCATTAACACACAATTGGTTGGTTTGGATCAATTTACTATAAGAGAACCATTTTCTGAATTGCTTGCTCTTTCCATTTCATCTAAAATTACATAATTAATTGCAACAAAAACCACCTTAATCCACTTAAATTGATCCTCACTAAAAAAAAAAAAATGCGCTTAATTTTTTATTTTTTTAAAAAAAATACCACCTTTGAAAAAAAAAATACACACGCGAGTTTTAACCATGTTTAAAGGTGTAGTTTTTTTTTTAATTTTTCGAAAGTAATTTTTTCAACAATGTTTAAAAGTGTAGTTCTTTTTTGTAATTTTTCAAGAGTAAAAATTAATTTGTATTTGAAGTAAATTTCTCGTTTTTCTTACCATAAACAACCCATTTTTTAATAGTGACAGTAAGCATCAAGATAGCAGGCAACAGAGTGCATGTAATAAAAGTGAATAGATAACAACTACAACATCTAGAGTTCAACTAAACCGTACATCCGTACGTTGATTAGAAACCTAACTCTACAAACTGCAATCCTAGATACTACAGTCAAGGCTCGTGGTCTCGAGTAATAAGATTACAGAATGTGCTCGAATAAGTTAAGTTTACACACAGTTGATTAGAAATTGTGCAAAGAAGATCATTTCCATGGTATGCCGGCAATGCCTTGAGGATGGTTGTTATTACAGCCACCGGAGCTGAGATTGAGTGGGCTAGCAGCGCCTCCGGATGATCCACTGAATGTTCCTCGTGACGGAGAGCTGCTCGCACCAGTTGCACCTCCCAAACTCGCTTTCGCTGCTGGAGCAGACAACGGCTCCATAGAGTTGGTCTGTTTTGGTTCCTTCCGACCATCCGCTATAAAGCTACCAACTATTACCTGTATCATAAGAGAAACATCAACTTTCTGCATGCACGGCAGAGAGAGAGAGAGAGAGAGAGATCAAACATGGGGAATGCAATCAATTTTAAACCACAGAGGGGGGGGGGGGGTATTTAAAAGCAAAATTATGATAGGAGTTAGTCTCTTGTAAACCCTGTGGTCCCCCTTTAATTTAAACCCTAGCAATACATAAGGTATAATAGGATTGGAAGGGGGACCACAAGGTTTACACCGTGAACCCGAGTTACACAAGTGTTTGCCTTATGATAGATGTGAGCATAAGAAGCAATGGATTGCTATTTGCTAATGATGCACCAAATTAGATGGATTTGATAGAAGGGTTAACAAAATGAATTAACATATCAATATATACATGCACAGTATACACTAATACTCATGTACTAGTATGTGTCAATTGATGCAAATTATACCGTACACATGAATATACATGCCATTCAAATCAAGGACGCTGGACGACTTTTCGTAGAATATGTACCTGAACAGGGGAAGCAGCAATAAGTAAACCAGCCACACAACCACCAAAAACTCTTCCATCAGGTCCAGCTAACGTTGTGCTCAGCCCGCCAGTTCTGCTTTTCTGACCACCAATATCCGATAGCATAAACGAACCTGACAGGGACAAGATATCGAACCGCCCCTAAACAAACAGAAAGAACCGCATTACAGACTATTCAAACAAATCTGATTGCATAAATGAGACGGAAGTTATTTCAATCCATTATTATTCAGACAAAAGCTTCAAAGATTCCAATAGCATAATTGGATGAGGACACACAAATTAAAGTATCAAGAAATGAAGATATTTCAACTGCCAGCCCATCATAAGAATTTGTCTACTAAACCATTTTAAAAGGCCTTGATAGATTTAAGTCAACCTAGAAACTAAAAGTTCATTGTGATCAAACAAGCTAGTTGAAAAGAAAAATGGAGAGCTAATAATCAGAAAACCTCATAAGTTGCCGTTCCACCAGATGTTGCAGCTTGACGAAGAGTCACATTTGATACGACGCCAGTGGCAGATAGGATACAAACAGTCCTTGGACCATTCTGAGAAAATGCCATTACTTTTGAGCATACATCCTGAAACCAATAGATAACAAATCATTATAAAATCATTTCTCACTCATCCGTTCTCATTTATCAAGATTTCCCTCGTGTGAAATCCAACTAAAAATCAAATACAATAAAGAAAGATTCTAAAAATGGTGAAACACAGGAGATACCCATTATCATAAATCAGTCAAAATATGATATCTTGACAATTGATCATGGTTGAAGCCAAATAAAGTCGCATATAATTTATTAAGTGCTATTTAAGGATATCTTTTGAGAGACATTAGATGTATAATGGATATGAACTCTACAGGCTATAGAGAATATTATGTTATTTTAAATGGACTGTTAAAAAGAGAACTTAATAATGCAAAGATAAATTGAATTATTCTCAATTACTAAAAATATAAGTATGATAGTACTATTAAAGTGTTCAAAAGAGAATTTAGTCATCATTAGATGGATCATTTCAAATGACTTATTAACCCAAAAAAAGCCAAAATTGTTAACCTCTCCTGCCTTGACGCTAATAACATGTGGTATAAATCCAATTCCAGTTGAACCTGCAAGTATAACTTTTGTGTAAGAGTTCAAATCATAAGACAGTAGAATAAAACATCACATTCGTACAAAAGAATTCTTGACAATGTAGTACTCCATTATTCTATGTATAATATATTATGTTCGTTGGATTTTAATAATGAAACTTAAAAAGAAATACATATAGATTGAAACATTGAATACTTTCCACAGTTTAAGTAGAAATAAATAAAATATAAATAAATAAATAAATAAATAAATAAAACAAGAAAAATTAAAATCCCTTACTGCATATTCAACATAGGTGGAAAAATCAATCAAATTACTATATAATTAAGAGATTTTGGTACAGCTTAGCTGAGGGGTATGCAAGTAAATTTCCCACCCTTTAAACAAGTCGTTGATTTTTCATTTAGCAGATCAATGGTTCCCCAAACTGACATTTTCTTGACGAAATTTAGACCATCAGTCGTATAATATTGCATAGAATATTTTATATTCAGAAAATAAAATAAAATAAAATATCTATATATATAATTCTTGCCCTAGATTCAGTTATTAACAAAATCTAAAAGCAGAATCTGAATTTTGCGTATATGAGGAAAAATAATATTTGAAGGCAAAGATCAGAGCGTTTCATTCAAAAGTTCATATTACCTATAGCTTCCATTTGCTTTTTTTTGTTGCTCGATCCAGGGGGTCTGCCCCTCGACTTCTTGACAGTGGGCGTCGATCCATCGATAGGTGGCTGCAACTCCGCCGAGAGAAGCGGCGGCGAGGCCGGAGAAGAAAAGTTCTGTGTCTGCGTCATATTCACGCTCATTGGCTGTGGTGCAGATACCATGGCCATAGCCATGCTGCCATCTGTGCCGTACTTCCTCGGCCGACCTCTCTTCCGCTTCTCACCGGAGTTCATATTCACCCTCTGTTTAGTGCCGTCGCCGCCTGTGATAGATTGATACGGCGGTCTGTAAGCACCTTCGACGCCGGCGTACGGAACAAGCAATTGCTGATCCATCTGAGGCTGCGAAGCCGGCGGCGGCGAAACGGTTGTGAACGGCTCGCGGTTTGTCATGACGACGGATGCTTCTGCCATACCCGACATTTCTCGGGTCGGGTTACGCTAACCTCGAAAATGACCTAAAAACATTGCAGCAAATTCGATCTTCAGTAGCTGAAGAAGAAGCTTCGCAGAAAACACGCCATTTTCCGCCATTTCTCCGAAATCGACCAAAAAACACAGACACAGACGCCATTACCGATTACTTCAGCGGTAAATTCAAAATACCATCATCGAAAAACTTTACAAAATTCCAAAATTTTGTTCGAGTAAAACAAAAAAAAATGAGAAATCCAAATGGGGAAAAATCACACACTTAGAGTGAAAAAGAAGCTGTTAAAATGGAAAATTCTTCCACAGTAAACTATGAATACTCTGCAGAATTCACCGATTTTTCCAATGGATCGAGCAAAAAACAACCCAATAAGCTGGAAATTAAACTCCAAATAAAGTTGAATAGATTTAAAAAATGCCTAATTCTCACATATTTACTGAATATAAATAAATTACCTAAAATTTTAAAAAATTCAACAAAATCACAAAAAATCGAGAAAAATCACAAATAACTTACCAATAAATATAGAAAATTTTCTGCGTCAATGGAGAATTAAGTAGACAGAAACCAGAAGCAAGGGATTTTTAAAGAACTTAATAACAAGAAAAAGGGTTTTTGTATTTTTGAGGAGAAAAAGCTTTTCGTAATGTTAATTATTTATTTATAATTACGAGGGGGCCGTCTCCGTTAAAATAAATTCATTTTTCTTTTTATTTTCTTTAATTTTTGCATTAAATAAGGGTAAAAGATTTACAATTAAACCATCATACTTCTTTTCATAATCGCGATTGACCCCACTATTTTCTTTAAATTTCACTCTTTAAACATTTTTCTTTAAAAATATTTTTTAAAATTTAACATTATTGATCCTTTTTATGTCTTTTAATCTCAATATTTTAACTTTTAAACTTTTCATTGGTCAAAATTTTAATTTTTAACTGGATCTCAGATGACTTCAATATATTTTTAAGAGTAACTAGTATTTACCCGGAGCCGTGCGTTGCACGGTCATGAATTTTTATAATAGAACCATATATGTAATGGGCTGTTTAATTTTAGGGGAAATATGAAGCATTACAATCCAATTATGCGATTGTAAAGTTTTAAGAACTGGTTAATCAAAAAGCATTTAGTCAGATTGTATTAAAAAAATACATACATAAATGAAAATTTGATTATGAAAAATTTAGTAATTATTAAAAAAAATAGAAATTTCATAAAGTAGTACATATAAAATAGAAAGTCATAAATTTCTAAAAACTTCTCTAAAAACAACATTCTTACAGGTACTGCTGTCAACATCTTTCTTATCACAAAGCATGATTTTCAAACCTTTACGATTTGTAACTCTAGATACCGCAACATACAACTGACCGTGACCAAAAATTGGTCTCTTTAGGTAGATGCCAACGTGGTTCAATGATTGTCCCTCACTTTTATTTAATGTCATTGCGTAAGAGACTATTATTGGAAATTGTCTCCTTTGGAACCTAAAAGGAATTCTAGAGTCTGAAGGTGTTAATGTTAATCTTGGAATTAGAACACGTTGACCTGCACTGTTACCTGTTAGGACTTTAGCCTGCAAAACTCTGTCTCCTAGTTTCGTAATCACCAGTCTTGTCCCGTTACACAATCCCCTGGCATGATCTAAATTTCTTAGGAGCATTACTGGTGTTCCAATCTTCAAAATGAGTTCATGGTTAGGTATTCCAGAACATTTAATTGAATTGAGGAATTCTGGCGTGTGGACATCAGCCAATATATCAACGTTGGAGTCAGATTTTGATGCAGAGTCTGAATTAAGATAAGTTTTGGATTCTGTTCTGTTCAAAGAAATCATGTACTCATTTATTGAGTCAACAGATTCGAGTGTTGGGGCAAATATAGCACGCTGCTGGAGATAATTGGGATCATCCACCGACATTAAGAAATTTGGATATATTGCATCGACTATTTCTTTGACAGGATCTTCATTAGAATCAAGCAATATGTCTTTTGGTATAGAAAAATATATTAAAAGACTTATTGAAATTTAAAGTTAGATGTAAATAGAAAAATACTGGCATAGACTTTTGGTTTGAACATCTGTACAATTATGATGTCTGCCTCAAGAGAATTCTTTTGATGCAATTCTTGTACAATATCTATCCATTTCAGATCCCATATTGTCACCTTTAAAGAGTTCCCCCTATTTAATTAAGAAAAATTAATAAAAACACATTAGAAAATTATTATAACTAATGGTAGAGATTCTAATTTAAAATAAATAAAAAGAATAATTTATTGAAATTTACTTAAAATCCTCAAGATTAAATTCCATAATCTTGGTGGGTGTTCCGCCAACAGACACCATCTTTTTTGAAACTATTCCAGCAAGTTTTCCAATGACATCTGGAATATATAAAAGAAATATAGATTTTTGTTAGCATCCACTATTATCTATATGAAAAAAATTAATATATACAACAATGTTCAACATAATTAAAAATGAATTCGAAGCAAATTTAATATACAACAATGTCCAACATAATTAAAAATGAATTCGAAGCAATTAGGCAAAATACAATAGTATAAGAATTAGATACCTATTAGTTTATTCTCATTGATATCAGTTTGAACCAACAGATCTTCAATGGGTATAAAGGAGTACATGTTCATAGGGAAGCGTGGATCAACAACCCTGGTAGCTGTTGTGTTGTATACGAATAGAAGACGAAATGTTGTTTCGGACACTTTACCCTTAAACTTGAATGTATCATCAAGGCCCAAATTCATAAGATTGAAGACCCCCCTTCCTTGATGATAGGAGTAAATCTTTGGAGATGATGATGTTGGCATTCGATCGTTTGGTTAACGTGACCCGTTAGGGTTCCATGTATTTCTAACAAGCAGCGGAAGCAAGTAAACATGAAACGCATTACCTTTCACCAAGGGTTGATGTAGAGGTTGAATTCTCGCTGGCAGACTGCGCAGTCCCACGAGAATAGCCATAAGTTCCTGTTCTGATGTCGAAATTGAGTGGTCTTTGCGCTCAGACGATCCTCTCTTCGACGGCTTTCCGTCAGTATATAATACATCAAAATCGGAGTACTGTACGATTTTGTATGAATTTTGTAACATGACGAACTGCAGCAGCAAACGACCTTCCGGTCTTCTGTTGTATGTCCCAAGTCCGATCTCGACGTCGTGTGGGCGACGATCTATGAGACCTACTCAATCTGCTATCAACCCTAATCACACGTGAATAATGAATTAGATTAGGGTTCCAGATAAGCTGAGGTGACTTATATACATGGGCTACAGCAGGGACCAGGAGGAGAAATTGGGTTGGGCCTCCATTGGGCTTAAGTATCCAAGCTTAGCCCAAAGCTTATACTTAAGTCCAATAATAATAATATATTCCACTAAAATATTATTACTGCACTACCGTACCAATCCCAAAATTACGTTTTGGGCTCCTTCTTATTATGAGCCCGTTAGTCTCCCCATGTTTAAGATATACAATGTCCATTAATTAATTTAAGTTACTGACAACTCAATTAATTAATATCTCATCCAAGAGTAGTACCACTCAACCTCATTATCATGCCGGAATAAATTCCACCTGCAGGGTTTACATGATAATCCTTATGAGCTCCTCAAGGGGACATCATCAACCTATGACGGACACGGATTCCTTCTACAATCAACAGCACACCATAGATACAGCACTATTTCCCAACTCACCGAGTTTATTGATTTAATTGCATCTAAATCTCACCCATTGATGAATCAAAGAAATATATACTGCCCTACGTGTCGAGGTTATTGTATAGGGATTAAGAGCACGAACATCCATAATAACAGAGATCAAGTTCTTCTATAAGTCAGTATAAGTTGAACGATCTCAGGTGGTCCTGCTCAATACACATAAGTGCACTAGAGTGATTCTATAGCCAAGACAAGCTAATACCAAACCACACTACAACCATCCCGATAGAGAGTCCCCGTCTATCTCGGTTGTGAGCATCTGTTTATACTTTATAAGGAAACCGATAATATGATCTTCCGCGTGTTGTCGCACAACATATTATCTACAGTATAAAATAAGTGGACTATTGCATCATGCATATAAATAAATTATAAGACGCAATCATTTGATCATATGATTCTCATTTCAAATTAATTGTTTAAACATTGTTCATACAAAAACCTAGACTTTTAGTATACAATCCAACAATCTCCCACTTATACTAAAAGGCTATGTTGTCATGTCTTCTACCATACATCTGATTTCCACTCCCACTACTCGACCATCAAAAGCTCTCGCCTTAAGGTCCTTGTTAATGGATTTACTAGGTTATCATCCGATGCAATCTAGGTGACAACAACCTTCCCCTCATCATACGATTTCTCGTAACAGGTGGTACTCGCGCTCCATGTGTTTAATTGCCTTATGGACTTGTGATTCCTTCAAGTTTGCAACTGCACCAATATCATCAATATAAATTTTGATATCCTTGGGCAAACTTAGAAACACTACAAAGTCCATCATGAAGTTTCTAGAGTCATACAGATACATTGGTTGCCTCATAGGCTCCAATTTATCATCTTTCCATATGGAGTCCGAAGTCTAAAATACATTTCTATATAACACTCCTCCACATTATGACTCAACTTCCTAAAATTAAACACATAACCTTGAGGTGGATTTACTGCCGTCTAATCTGACTAAAAAATCTGAATCTACGTAATCCACAAGAAGCAGTGAATCTGCCCAGTAAGCTTACATATAATTTCCAGTCCTTCTCAGGCACTTCATATATATCTTACCACAGTTCATCATTCTTGTTCCGGGTTACGTTGATACCCACTGTTCATGCGTTTAGCAAAACAGATATCCAATCTTGTGCATAGCATTCCTTAGATCAAGCTTCCTTATTCGCCGAAGCATAAGGAACTGCTTTCATCTCCTTTATCTTCTTTTGTGTCTCAAGACACATTTCCTTAGATAAAGTAACATGCTAAAACAAGTAGGGATCGTATTATTTCATGAAGCTTGAGATAAGCATAACATCCATTTCTTGTGATCCGTATTACCGTGATCAAAAGGATATTTTTGCTCCTCTAAGTCCTTCATCTTATACCGCTTTATTAACCATACCCCATACGCCCGATAATACTCTTTCATTGTCTCCAATGAGCAAGATAATATCTATGTATAGTACAAGTAATACCACCACGTTTCCATCACTCTTTTCAATACACAAGACACATCCGCGCATTGAATAAATCCATATCTTTGGATTTCCTCATCAAAACGGATGCATCATGATCTTGAAGCTTGCTTTAGTCCATCGATGGACACTTTTAAGCTTCCTATCACAATGCTCTTAGCCCTTTGCAATGAATCACTCTGGTTGCTTCACATAGATGTTTTCCTCAAGACTTCCAATTAGGAAAGTTGTCTTGACATCTATTTGCTATCCCTCATATTCCATATGAGTAGCAACATATAAAAGAATCCGGATCAATATAGGCACAGCTACTGGCGAACAGGTTTTCTCATAATCGAACCCTTTCTTTCTGAGTATACCTTTTCCCAACAAGCTTTACTTCCAAGGTTTTCACCTTACCGTATGATCCTCTTTTATTTTGTATGACCACTTCCAATGGTTTTCACACCATCCGTGGTTCTACAATCATCCAGATCTTATTTAGAATCTATTGATTCTATTTCAACATTTATTGCATTTTGTTAAGATTTCGCATTTCTATCTTGTAGTTCTTCGTCGTATCTGTGGGTCCATTCCATGTTTACTAGGGACCAAGCCTCACGACTTTCCCAAAACATATATCTATCAGGTTTTAGAACAACCTTCCCACTACGAGAAGACACTACACGCAATTATGTATCAGATGTGACACGCGTCGCAGTTTACCTTGTGGTATATCCTCTTGTACACTTGGTACTAATACTTTGTGTTTTCCTCTCACTTCCTTTAGAACAACTTATACATGGGTATTTGATTTATTACATAGTTCTTTTTTCCAAAAATCTAGTGTTTATGTTAACAATCACTCTTCGATCTTGTAGACTAAATAAATCATCCTTCATTTTTCTAGGATATCCCACAAACAGAAAAACATTCTTACGAATTACTGTTCCTACGGCATATCCATAAAATGAATTTAGTAATTCCAAATAATTCATCATCTATCTAATCACTGCCATAAGAGTGCTATTCCTTCTATTCGTCACACCATTAAGGTGGAAAATTCATTTCCGAAGGTACCTTTCTCTTACTAGATTAGAAGACTCATTATTAATTACTATTTGTTGCATCCAGGGGATAAACATGATTTAAGAGTATACAAATTGTTCACCAACGTACCATAACAGATTACAACTCTATCCTTCATTATAATGACCATGTCATTTAAATGAAATGGAGTATCCATCTATTAATGCATAGAAACCGAAATCAAATTATTTCTATGAAAACGTACGTAAAGACAATTTCATAAAATCAAACGTTTATTCATATCGTAAGATAAATAAACAACTCCCACTGCAACAGCCACTACTCTCGTAGTATTATCCATGTATAAAATAATCTTACCCTCACTTAGTAATAAACATTTAGTGATTCCGGTATCTACACAATGTATCAGTAGATGCCATCACTAATCATGTTTAAACAACTAGTGAATAAGATATAAACCTTGTTCATATTATGATGAAAATGGCTTTCCTTTGCCACATGTTTTGTTAGAAGTTTCCCACCATATACATCCTCTTGTAATTCAGGTGAAACTTGCTCAAAACACCTAGGCAAATGATGGAGAGTAAATTGATCTAGGTTTTCCCTTCAATTTCTACTTCAAGCTTTTCAATTCATTCATCAAGTCAACCATGACTTCTTGCCTTTTAACCTCACTCAAGTATCCGAAGAGTTTCATGAGACCATCATATTTCTATGAACCTCTCACCTCTCCACTAGAGACTTTAATAGGCATCATGAACATCCTTAAGGAAGAACACATTTTTATTTTCTTAAGCAGTAAAATCAAAACCAAGATTATTTTCTAATCATCTAATTTTGGACCAGTAAATATAATTTCTTTTAGTTAACAATAAGCGAGATAAAACCATTTGAAATTACAGAGAATCATAAATAAATATACCGATCAAATCTTCGAATTTTATCCTTTTATATTAATTCCCTCAAAATAATATAAAAATAAAATTCACCGACATCTCAAGCACCGTGAGTCTGTAAGCCACGTTAGTGTGGACATTTACAAACCCAAACATTTACAAGAGAAGGTTATACCCATTAATTTCATTTGTCAACCTAACCTCATGACAAAATAATTAATAGTCGGTTCCTCTTTAGCCATGCAAATAAAAGCAGTGACTCCGTTGGGGAGGATACTAATTATTTACACCTAAGTGTACACCATTATTTGATCCCAAGTCCACTGCGCGAGCTTGTGTGCCTTACAGTTGGAGAAGTACACACGCGCTCGGATAGCTTCCTACAATCATCAATTATAAGTTTGTACCAGTGAGCCCCACATAAACTCATCCGTTAGGGAGGAAGGCCTATTGCCAACACGTAAGTTCATGTGCCACATTACAAACAATAATTATGTAATGAAGTCTGTAACAGTGATCCGTGAATAAACTCATCCGTTAGGGAGGAAGGCCTATTGCCAACACGCAAGTTTACTCACATCACTTACAAACCAATAATGGAGGCTGCGGGAATTTTTACCAATCCCCTCTCCCACTTAGTTATTTAAAACCGAGGGTTTTTACATGCATATAATATTCAGAATAATATACGCAATCCTAGCATGCTCCTATCACGGCACATAAGGCAGTAAATCCTAAAGAGTCATGCATACATATATAACAATAATCAATAATTAAATCAATCATTAACAGTTATATATCAGCGAATTCGATTGTTCGCCATCAGGCACGAATATCAGCAAAGACTTCCAAACTATCACAATTTTGAAATTTCCAGATTGTCCAATTTTCGAAACCATCGATATCGACCGTCGATGTCGTCCAGATTATCAAAATCATCGATATCGACTAGATTATCAAATATTCGAAAAACATCAAGATTATCAACATTCCAAAACTATCGATATTGATCGTCGATATCGTCTAGATTATCGAAATCATCGATATCGACGAGCAACCATATACAACAATAATAGATAATTTAATCAATTATGTCAGTTATATATTAGGAATTAATTCAACATCCATATATAACAATAATAGACAATTAATTATAGCAGTTATATATTAGGAATTAATTCGACATCCATATATGACAATAATAGATTATTAAATCAATTACAGCAGTCATATATTAGGAATTAATTCGACATCCATATATAACAATAATATACAATCTATTATGGCAGTTATATATTAGGAATTAGTTTTCCTAAAATTGGATGTCTTATCCAACACTCTAGCAATACATGCATATAATATACCAAATATAATATGCAATCTAGCATGCTTCTATATAAGACAATAAATCATAGAGATCAGGCATCTATATATATATAACAATAATAGACAATTAAATCAATTATGACAGTTATATATATTAGGAATAAAAATGCCTCTAAATTTTAATGTCTTGTCCGACACTCCTACTGTGGAATCGATGCCTTACGCAACAAGCAGGATTGCTTGTGCCCCAAGACGTCCATCGTCATATCCCACCATCAATCGTGTCAGGGAGTGCTCCAAGTGCCTTGACGAGGGACTGTCGCTCGTCCAAGAGCCTACTTGCATGGAACCAAGTTCAGCCCAACGCGCAACACCAAACTACACCAACTGTCGTTCGTAGTTCGAAACTGCAAGAACCTCAGAATCCAATCTCCACCGTCCAGAATCTACTACTGTAATCCATGAACGTGCTGTCCAAATTACAGGTCGATCCAACGGTTATGTTGTGAGAAACGGGTCTTTTCCCTCAACTGCGCAAAACAGAATCGCCCAAAAATCTGCTTCTGTTTTCAGCGTAATCCCGGCACGACAACGCTCGAAATTCAATCTCCACCGTTTAGATTGTACATCCACAAGATCTGAACGTTCTGACCAAATTACAGCTCGATCCAACGGTTAGTTTGTGAGAAACGGATCTTTTCCTTCGACTGCGCAAAACAGAATCGCCCAAAAATCTGCTTCTGTTTTCAGCGTAATACTAGCACGAAAAAGCTCCAAATTCGATCTCCACCGTTCAGAATGTACATTCACAAGATCTGAACGTGCTGACCAAATTACAGCTCAATCCGACCGTTGAAACTCCGGTTATTGCCTATGCAATATCACTGCGCTGGATTTTCTCTCAAAAACGTGATTCTATTTTTGCCCTCTTTTTCTTCCTTGCATGTGAAATTGACGAACAGTTTTCGTCGAATCCTCTCACACACAATCATGGACGAATAGATATGATACAGGGTATATATCACATAGGGATATTCATGGTTTGCGCAATAAAACCAAAACCCTAAACATGTGATCCTAATTCCGAAAAATTAATCACATAAACCCTAGCCTAACGTGTCACGCTTCACCACGAAACCGACGCTCTGATACCAATTGTTGGCATTCGATCGTTTGGTTAACGTGACCCGTTAGGGTTCCATGTATTTCTAACAAGCAGCGGAAGCAAGTAAACATGAAACGCATTACCTTTCACCAAGGGTTGATGTAGAGGTTGAATTCTCGCTGGCAGACTGCGCAGTCCCACGAGAATAGCCATAAGTTCCTGTTCTGATGTCGAAATTGAGTGGTCTTTGCGCTCAGACGATCCTCTCTTCGACGGCTTTCCGTCAGTATATAATACATCAAAATCGGAGTACTGTACGATTTTGTATGAATTTTGTAACATGACGAACTGCAGCAGCAAACGACCTTCCGGTCTTCTGTTGTATGTCCCAAGTCCGATCTCGACGTCGTGTGGGCGACGATCTATGAGACCTACTCAATCTGCTATCAACCCTAATCACACGTGAATAATGAATTAGATTAGGGTTCCAGATAAGCTGAGGTGACTTATATACATGGGCTACAGCAGGGACCAGGAGGAGAAATTGGGTTGGGCCTCCATTGGGCTTAAGTATCCAAGCTTAGCCCAAAGCTTATACTTAAGTCCAATAATAATAATATATTCCACTAAAATATTATTACTGCACTACCGTACCAATCCCAAAATTACGTTTTGGGCTCCTTCTTATTATGAGCCCGTTAGTCTCCCCATGTTTAAGATATACAATGTCCATTAATTAATTTAAGTTACTGACAACTCAATTAATTAATATCTCATCCAAGAGTAGTACCACTCAACCTCATTATCATGCCGGAATAAATTCCACCTGCAGGGTTTACATGATAATCCTTATGAGCTCCTCAAGGGGACATCATCAACCTATGACGGACACGGATTCCTTCTACAATCAACAGCACACCATAGATACAGCACTATTTCCCAACTCACCGAGTTTATTGATTTAATTGCATCTAAATCTCACCCATTGATGAATCAAAGAAATATATACTGCCCTACGTGTCGAGGTTATTGTATAGGGATTAAGAGCACGAACATCCATAATAACAGAGATCAAGTTCTTCTATAAGTCAGTATAAGTTGAACGATCTCAGGTGGTCCTGCTCAATACACATAAGTGCACTAGAGTGATTCTATAGCCAAGACAAGCTAATACCAAACCACACTACAACCATCCCGATAGAGAGTCCCCGTCTATCTCGGTTGTGAGCATCTGTTTATACTTTATAAGGAAACCGATAATATGATCTTCCGCGTGTTGTCGCACAACATATTATCTACAGTATAAAATAAGTGGACTATTGCATCATGCATATAAATAAATTATAAGACGCAATCATTTGATCATATGATTCTCATTTCAAATTAATTGTTTAAACATTGTTCATACAAAAACCTAGACTTTTAGTATACAATCCAACAGATGAGACCATATAGTAGATTGAATACGATCTCCCTGAAAGAAAAGTTAAATGAACTCATTAAAATCAGTTATATTCTCTATGAAGAACTATGTAACATATTATAAATTGTATATAAAATACCTCAGAATCAGCAAACACGCACTCAATATGTTTTTTCTCATTTTTCTCGATCTCATAAAGACGAACACATCTCAACTTCATCTTGAATGCACTCAAACCTTTTCTAAGGTCCTTGATGAGGACGAAGTTGCTAGACATGCTAAAGAAGTAGAAAATTTTTGATTACAATAATAAGAAGAATGAGAGTTTTACACACTGCAACCAAAAATATTATTTTTATATTTTATTTTATATATAAAGAGAAACTAAAGAAATAAATATTATATAAAATCAATCAATTAATAAGTTAATATCTAAATTTTTCAAAAATTAATTAATATAAATTTTATTTTTGTATAGGTATTTGGTCAAATATGCTGAAAGAATAAATTTAACCTACCTAATATAAAGATGTGATAAATATATTAAACTGAAATAGAGAACAACTGTTAATAAAAATTAATTAATAAGTTAATACCTAAATTAAAAAAATTAGACGTATCTTTGAAATATTTTCTGAATAATATAAACAGTGGAGATTGAGAACAGCTGTTAATAAAAATCAATTAATTATTTAATATCTAAATTAAAAAAATTAGGCGTATCTTTGAAAACTTCTGAATAATAAAAGTTTTATTTATGTATAAGAATTTGGCAAAATATGTTGTAAGAACAAATTTAACCTACCTAATATAAAGATGTGATAAATATATTAAACTAAAATAGAGAGAATATATAGGGATAGATTTTACCAATAAAAAATACCTTACTGATGTAGCTGAGTCGTGGTCGAGATCGAGAACGGTAGAACACAGAGGAAAGGAACAGCTCGGCGGCGATAGGAAGAATAGCAGAGAGAAGAGGAAGTGAGAACTCGAGGCATAGCAAATTCGCACTTCTGCCCCTCATCAAGCTTTTCGTTGGGCTGCTCAATATGAACCATTTTTATTTAAATTTAAAATAGATAAATGGGACTATTTTTGGGCCCATTACTTCTTCGATGTTAACGTGTGTCATAAGAATTATGTATTGATTTCCAAAAGAGGTAAAATTAAAAAAGGGAGAAAATTGATTCCAATATATATGTTCATCAATTAAAGTAGACAATTAAAAAAAATAAAACCCTAAACCCTTAAATCCTAAACTTTAAATCCCTAAACCCTAAACCAGGTTGAGATTTGTTTCTAAACCCTAAAGGATGTACTTAAATTTTTAAATGACAATTAAAGAGGTACTTAAAATTTGTTGAATAAAAATGTCAAGGGATGTTTAATGGTGAAGATGAATTCTTATATAATAAAGGATTAAGATTAAATTAAAAGGTTTCCAAAAGAGGTAAAATAAAAAAAGGGGGGAAAAATTGAGTCCAATTTTCCTCAAGGGTTTATTTGAAAACTTTCAATGCATGACTTAATTTCATCTTTAGTCATAACCAATTCTGAAAAAGAAGCATTAAAATTTATTGAATACAAATATATAAATAAATTAGAAAATGAGGTACTTAAAATTTGTTGAATAAAAATGTCAAGGGATGGTTAATGGTGAAGATGAATTCTTAAATAATAAAGGATTAGGATGAAATTAAAATATTTCCAAAAGAGGTAAAATTAGAAAAGAAGAGAAAATTTAGCAAAATCATTTTCCTTATAAAAATATATATATAAATAAATTAGAAAATGAGGTATTTAAAATTTGTTGAATAAAAATGTCAAGGGATGGTTAATGGTGAAGATGAATTCTTAAATAATAAAGGATTAGAATTAAATTAAAAGGTTTCCAAAATAGGTAAAATTAGAAAAGGGGGGAAAAATTGAGTAAGAGGTAAAATTAGAAAAGAGGGGAAAAATTGAGTCCAATTTAGCAAAATCATTTTGCTTATAAAAATATATATATAAATAAATTAGAAAATGAGGTATTTAAAATTTGTTGAATAAAAATGTCAAGGGATGATTAATAGTGAAGATGAATTCTTAAATAATAAAGGATTAGGATTAAATTAAAAGATTTCCAAAATAGGTAAAATTAGAAAAGGGGGGAAAAATAAATCATTTTGCTTATAAAAATATATATATAAATAAATTAGAAAATGAGGTATTTAAAATTTGTTGAATAAAAATGTCAAGGGATGGTTAATGGTGAAGATGAATTCTTAAATAATAAAGGATTATGATTAAATTAAAAGGTTTCCAAAATAGGTAAAATTAGAAAATGGGGGAAAAATTGAGTCTAATTTTAGCAAAATCATTTTGCTTTTATATATGTATAGATAGATAAATTATTTATCTTCATTAGTTTTTTTTTTTTTACAGAATTTATCTTCATTAGTTGGTATTTTATGGAATTAATTCCCACGAAAAAAAAAGAAACTCTGATTATATGTTTCGAGTGAAACCGCCATTATTCATTGATTAAATATTACATTTTAAAATAATAATAATACTCCATCTCCTAAAAATGATAATTTTTAGGAATATCATGATATTTTGGTAATGGGTGTTTATTATATAGGTAAAGTATGCTTATTTATAGTTAAAGTATGTCAATAATAAATTATATTATAACACCCTAAAATCATACTTCAATTCATCATTGATCCTATTTTAAAAAACATACTTTAACAACCCTTAAGCATACTTTATCTATATAATAGGCATACTTTAACACGTCTCACAAACCGTCTCACATATATAACGTCTCACAAAAGAATTTGTCTTTGGTAATAAATAAATGGTTTTTTTTAATAAAATATATGTGCAAATGGTGATTATTAATGAGCATCATTCTTTGCTTTTGTTAAAGATGAGAAGATTTAATCAAATTAAATTTAAATACGATGCATATTTGTGTGTATATGTTAGGGATTTTATTTTGTTAAATAGCCATTAATTGACTCTAATATATAGCTATTGAAATCGGCAAATTCTCTTGTTCACGCTGCACACGTTCAAAATTTATATATTATTAAATAAAAATGTATGTTAATAAATAAATTTTATACTCCCTCCGTCCCATAATAACTTTCACACTTCCTTTGTAAATTACAAAGGAAGTGTGAAAGGATAGAGGGAGTATATTTTATTAAGGAAAAGTTTAAATATAAAATTATAAGAAAATTATTCATTTATTAAAAACCGCATACTATACATTATTATTAAATAAATAAAATTAGTATATATATAAGTGCAAAGATTTGATAGGTAAAATTATTAACTCATCCCAACACTTTTTAATTTCATTTAATTTAATAGATTGTAAATATATATTTTAATTGATTTTTCAATTACTAAATCAATTACGTCGTTTAAGTAAAATTGATTCTTGAAGTTGCTTCATATAAGTAGTCTAGCTCGGTAATACCAAATAACAATTTCCCATGATTAATATATAGATTTATTTTAAAAAAATTATAAGATTCGTTCAATAATTTGCATGTATTTTAAGGGATAATTGCATTGATAATTTTATTTTTTATTTTGTAGTAGGAAAAAAAATGTAGAATTGCTCCAAAGTGCTTGTATGTTTCAAATATGATTTTGTGTTGACCTAATTTAGAGTTTCCAATTATTTTAATTATTACACAAAAAGAAATGAACAATGCTTTATGAATATTAATTACTACGAAAGTAATAGTATTACATTGGTTATAAAAGTCTAACTTTAATTTCTTTTCATCCAAATAAAATTAAAATGATTATTTATTCATGCAATATAATGAAATTACAAATTCAGCATATTTGCAATAATTAATAAATAAACCAACCGAATTAATCTAAAATAGAAAAGGTATATTATATATATATATATATATATATATATATATATATATATATATATATATATATATATATATATATATATATATATATATATATATATGCGCTCGCAGTTGAAGAGAATAATAATAGTGTGTGTTGGTACATTATGCCGTTCTATTAGGTTAGAAGCACATAAATTGTGAGCCACCTTTCTAAAATAACTTTTGTTTAATTTGAATTTATATTAATCATTTTTTATCAAAATAGTTAAAAGTTGTTGAAAAATGATTTTTTTTTATTTTAAAAGCAAAATCAATAGTATAACATTCAATTTTAAAGTATATATAATTAAAATTTTGAAACTAGCTCCATGTGCTTACATGCACAACAATTTGTCATAATATAAATGGATACTTGAGCAAAGCTCACTTTTCTCTATCTAATTGTCCTTCTATCTGAGTATTAATGATACAAAATAATTTACTATTAATTTTCAATTATTTTGTCATATCTTTCATTTAATTTGCATCTTTTTATTTATTTATTTTTTTCAAAAGAGTTTAATCATGCAATTCTTAACTCATTTGGACCAATTTTAAAATATAAAACCTTTAACTGAATTTAAAGACTTATGTGAGACTTTAAGAAATGACTTTTGTAATAACATTTTTATAAAAAAAAAATATTCAATTAATAAAAAATGATAATGATATTGTGAACTATTTCATAAACAATTTATAATAAAATTAAAAGTAAAAAAATAATAATAACATTTTAATAAAAATATAAACTAATTACATAATATAAATGCTTAGGCTAAACTTATGTACTTCTATTACCATGTATCAATCTTAGGTGCTAAGGTATATTGTAATTTATTCTTAAAGTTTATTATATTTAACTTGATTTGATATCATTCACCTACATATTAATACTTGCATTTGAATGTATAGGAGAATGTATCAATAATATATGCAAGATCTCACCATCTAAATCTAGTATATTACTCCAATTACTAATTTCAATCTCATTTTTAAAGTTTTTTTAATTCCTTTTCTTTTAATAGTCTCTACATGATTTCATTTTTTTTAATTCCTTTTCTTTTAATAGTCTCTACATGATTCCAGTCATTTTCTTTTTTCAATGCTATTTTTCAATACTAGTACTCAATTTTTTTATATATTTTTAAAATAATTTTAAAAATAATTAAAATTGAAAAATTAAGAAACTAAAATTGATATAAAAAATGACTCAAATTCTTTTCATAAAAACAACAAAATTTGTTTCTCTCTCTCTATAATATGCATGGATTTTGAAATTAGGAGATTGAATGTGAGAACCCAACAACTCTGAGGATTAAATGTAATATCGATCGAATTATGGGGGCAAAATTAAATTTTTTTTCTACCAAACATTATAAAAAAATAAATAAATAAATAAAAAAGTAACATCCCAACTGCCTCAACAGAAAATCAATGGCTCCAATTTTTTGTTTGTACTCACAGCCTCCTCTCTCTCGCTCCTCATTTTCTCTCTCTTGCTCTTCTGCGCATCGAGGTCAGCTCAATCCTCGTTCCTTTTTCCGTTGTGTTGTTTTCAATCACGTGTTCACTCATCAGCTTTTTTCGTGGGATTTTTTGAAGGCTCGAAGAGGAATGAGAATCGCAGCTTTATCTGCTGCAACAACAATGGAGTTAATCAGCAAAATTCATGGCAATTTTTCTTGAATTTTGGGTCAATTTTAATGCTAAGTTGTAAAATACT
Source organism: Pogostemon cablin (assembly GCA_023678885.1). Lineage (NCBI taxonomy): Eukaryota > Viridiplantae > Streptophyta > Magnoliopsida > Lamiales > Lamiaceae > Pogostemon > Pogostemon cablin. Next base: position 4,727,964 of record CM042987.1, read on the forward strand.
TATTATCTTCGATTTTCTGATTGGTGATAGTGTGAGCATTGGAGAGGAATGCAAGACGGGTAGGAGAGAGATACTGTTTCGGGCAGTTTCCGCTGCCCTTGCTTTTCCTGCAATTGCTTTGGCTGCTGAAAGTGGTAACTAATTTTTCTGGCATTGTCAATTTTGAAGTTCGAGAGGTAGGTTTTATTGTGATTGTAATTTTTGAATTCGTAGGTGTGCCTGATGGATTTCGTGTTTATACTGATAATGTTAACAAGTTTAAGATCACTATTCCTCAAGGTGAGTTTTCATTTTTGGAATATAATTTGGAAATTGGGGGTTTTTTGGTCTGTGGTTAGAAGAATGAAAGGTTATTTGACCTTTGACTACTGAATTCATGGTGAGTTTTTTTTTTTTTTTTTTGTTGATGAACATGTGGTTTGAACAAACAGGATGTCAAAAAATGATGGCACACTGAGAAATTGTAGTGGAAAATATGCTTAGTTGTGTATTACTGGTGTTGTTTTTGATAGTTGAACTAAAGGCATGTTTCATCTCCACATAGCAAACAGAACACACTTTCTGATATCCATATGATCTTCTATTTTAAAATTGTGTATTCCACTTAACACTCATCAGTGGTAGCTGACATAACTATGAGAAGTAGAGGAAAATGGGTGAAATTTTCAGGCTCACAAAGCGATTCATTTCAGATTGGCAAGTTGGAAATGGAGAGGGAGACGGAGTAAGGGCGTTGATTGCTTTTTATCCACCAGAAACTACCAGTTCAAATGGTATGAATCCATATTGTTGTTAAAGTTTTGCTTGAACTGCAGTCTGATGATATTGGACTTTCTTCTATTGCTTGCTTCAGTGAGCATAGTAATTACAGGCCTTGGTGCTGATTTCACTCGACTGGAGTCATTTGGCAAAGTTGATGCATTTGCAGAGAATCTAGTAAGTTAAGCGGGATGATTTTTCAACTCTAGATAAAAAATTTGGTCATAAATGCCTTGATTTTGCAGATTGGTGGATTAGATAGAAGCTGGCAAAGGCCCCCTGGTGTGGCAGCGAAGCTCGTAGACAGTAAATCTGCCAATGGTATTGTAATATTGTTTACAAGCAGCTATTAGAATCATCATCAAGACAGTCTTTTTCAATAACCCATGTAATGTTCAACCAATGCGCAACTATTGTTTAACAATACTAGCCTTTTCTTGAATTTGTCAGGGTTGTATTATATAGAGTACACCCTAAAAAATCCAGGAGAAAGTCGCAGGAATTTGTTTTCAGTACTCGGGATAGCAGATAATGGCATTTACAACAGATTATATACTCTCACAGGACAGGTCAGTGTTGTTGAAAACCATATCTTAGGTGCTACATGAGTGTATATCCATTCTTTGAACTCCATTTTGGCTGTGTGGTGCAGTTTGTCGATGAAGACGAAGAAAAATACGGCCCCTCGATCAAGAGAGTAAGCTGTGATCATTAATTTTGGGTTCAATGCTGAATGAAATAATCCCACTTCAATTACATTAAATTTATCCCTGCAGGCTGTATCATCCTTCAGATTAATGTGAATATATTCATTTGGGAACTGTTTTCGCTCCGTATTTTAATCTTGCATTCTGAATTACAGTGATTCTCAGGTGAGACTCTTCTTGTGAAATACTCAGAATCTCAAATTTAGTTATTCTGATCTACCCTTCCCTGTCAACACCATAGCAAAGGAAGGATGATGGAGGTGGTGTACAACGGAAACTATTAATCAATGTTAATTTTCAAATCAAAGAAGAGGCCAAATACTAAACTTTTAACTTCTCATTTTCTTCAAGTTTTATTTCTCTACTTGTTGAATTGTGTTGTAGGTGCATGCAGCAAGTTCTTGACAGGTGATTATGTTCCAAGTTCCAACAAGGAGTTGAATCTTACGTGAAGAACGAATCTTCACAAGTTTTGTTAACCTTTAAGTTTGAGCCTTTGGTCGTTAATTATTCATGTATATCACGAGAAATGGTTTTTTTTTCAAATCAGTGATGCCCAATTTGGTAAGAGAATTGACAGAAAATTCCATCACAATTAATTACATTCTATAAATAATCAGACCTGACCAAAGCAATCCCTTCAAGGCTAACAGAACCTAACACCTCAAGGTTAAAATTCTAATCCCATTGTGACTATATGGGGTTCCTTACATTGATGCATCAATCGATCTTAACAGGCTCGATTATGGTCTCCCCAATTTTTGGTGCAGCTGTTTTCTGAAACAGAGTAGTTAGCTGATCTGCGAAGAGCCGGTTCTGTAGCTGCTGAAATTGCTGCCATTTCCTTTCCATTTGGGAATCAAAATCCTCAAAGTGAAGGATCTTGTCTTCAATTTCCTTTGTCTGCAAGATGCATTTACCAGAAAAAATAGTACTTCTTTAGCAGATAGTATTATGAATAACAGCGAACATGAAAACAGATTAGTTGCAGCACTAAACCTGAGTGGCAATTCCAGATATTGCTTTCTCCAACTCCTCTTCTTCCTTCTCGAGCTGTAGTTTTGCTTCGCTAAGGGACTTTTTTGTCGTATGTGTTCCATTATCAATAGAAGCATTATCAGACTCTGAAATGGAATGACGAAATTGTCACATCTTTTTGTTTCTCATATTTCTCAGACAAACTTAAAACACACTTCCTGCTGTCACTTACTATAATTAAATAAAGCATGCCAGGAACAGAAACAATTGAGGGATTATGTAGCTGAAATCTTGTCAAATATTGATTGCTGTTTATGTTATTAGCTTGCATTTAAACCCAATTAGAGCTAAACAGGAATTCCGCGTCACCAATCAGAAGATGGGGTCAAAGTTTTAATGCACTCTTCACTCAACACATGCTAATTTAATAGGGAACACCAATTATACTTTTTCCAACAGCACATAAAGGATGAAAATAAAGTCCAACATTTAATACTTTTATAGCTCACTCACCTTTTCATAATATTTCAATTATACAAAATTAGTCAAAATGCAGCCAGGAAAGGCTACTTCAAGATGACCAAAAGATATGCGCCCAAATGATTCAGAATTCATGTTTTACTCCACAAAAGAAATTATGTTAAACCTTTGTTTAGCCCTACCCTACTTTCTGTCTCCACCCGGGCAGTAACACTTAAACCAACTGCATATCGTACACTAAGGAATATCTTTTCTCAAGCCGTTTACACTAGTTTCATTGTTTCATTAGAATATAGGTGAACAGGAAAACTAGTTTTATGGGAACTTAAAATCATAGGATGCAAAAGCATGGAGCCTCAGAAGTTGAATAAGGCATTTGATACCTTGTTCTTTCATATCGCCAAAATCAGACAATGCTGCAACTGCAGCACGGGCTGTCGCTTCAGCATCATCTACTCCAACCAAGGTCGAGAGAAAGACAGCCTGGAGAGAGAGATTAAAAAAAAAAATTGACACACCAATTAAAATCTATCAATTACTAGCAGCATAAACAACAAAAAAGGATAGCATGCCATCAATATTTAGCTGTTTGCAGGGAGAAAAAAAAAATTCTCCATCAGTATCATCAGCACACCCTATTTCAGTACATGTGATACCTAATTACAGAGACAAAATAACGAAGCAACATAAAAGAAACATTTCAAAAAAAAATCTAAACTCTGAATGGTCTAATTTATCAGTGGACATGTACCCAATAATCTCACAGAAATTTTTTGACAAACATCAATTATGAAAATCTTGATGCTGCTTTTGTACAATACCATTGAAGTCCAATGACAACTACTCATAATCCTCTAGCTATTATTCCTTAACCCAAAAAAAATGAGGAAGTTGTTACCTGTGCCATAATTGGGTTGCTCGCATCAGCAAGAGGTGAAAGATGTCTTCTTTTGTTTGGCATTGTTGTATTATGTAAACCTAACTCACTATCCGAATGTCTTCTTTTGTTTGGCATTGTTGTATTATGTAAACCTAACTCACTATCCGAATCTGCAGATTCTGGAGGACCATCAAACTGTTCACCAAATGGAAGCTTTATAAACCGAGATACACATTCCTTCACACTTCTTCCATTGACATGCTCTGCAACTTTCTTCCAATCATCACCGTAATGCAGGATAGCTTCCAGTAGCTGCAATGTCTCCTTATCAACCCAATCTGTCTTTCCTTCATCGCTGATCTCAACCCGCTTAAAATCCGAGGAACTCAAGCCCACCCTATAATTACCCCGCACATAGCACCTCGCACAGAGTGTCATATCATGCTGGTCAGATGTTAAAATTGATTCAGAATCCAACATTTAATCATATATGTTACCTACTACCTAATTTTCCCTAACATACATCAAGAAACAGCAAATTAATCAAGAGATAGGCATGGAGAAATAAGCACCTTCTCAGATGCAAAACAAGCAATTGTGCAGGGAGTCTTGCAACCACTGCAAATCCTCTTCTTCGGCAGAGGAGCATCCGCGCCGCCACCACCAGAAGCACCATCGCCGCCTTGCGCAGCGCCAGCAGAGAACTTATCCTCCCACTTCAGTTGAGGCTTTGAAATGGAACCCACGTAATTAATCAAACCCCAGGCCTCCAGAAAATCGAAAACCCTCCGAATTGACCCCACATCACCGACGATCGTCTTGCGCACCTCGGTGAAAGTGATTTTGCGGCTAGGGTTTTCACGAAAGCGCCGTACGATAGCATTCCTGTAGTATTTGTAAACCCTAGGGTTCTTCGAGGGCGACCTTCCGTCAAAAAACTCCGGCAGGAACCTAGCCTCGCATTCATGAACAGCGTTCCACGAAAACCACCCTACGTATTCAAAGCAACAAATAATTAAATCAAACAATAAATCATCACGGTACCGAAGGATGTAAAATATACGAAACGAACGTACTGGAGTAGCTGGGTATGTGAATAACATCGGGTTCGGGGAGGCGAGGAGTAACTATGGCGGGAGTGGCGGCTGAAATGGATGGGTTAACATTTGGGGTGGAGGCGGGGGGAGTAACTGCAGCCTGAGTAGTAATTGAATTAGAGGGAGTAGCATTCAGGGTGTGGGCTGGGGGAGTGACTGTGGTCGGAGTAGTGGCTGAAATGATAGGAGTAGCAGTCGGGGTGGTGGTGGCGGCGGTGGTGGTCGGTCCGGGAGTGGCGGTGGACGGTTCAGGTGAGGGTTTGGGAGGAGGCGGAGTTAGAGCGGCCATAAATTTGGAATTAGAACACCACCACCCTTAAAATTAAAAGGGGAATGTTCAATTTGACCCCTATACTTTCAAATAATAGCGATTTTAGCATTATATTGAAAAGAGTTGTTCACAATTTGAACCCTGAAGATGCATTCATAAACGATTCCAACCCTACAAAAGCTGAGAGGACCAAGTTGGCCCAAATTAACGCTCGGTGAACATCTTCCATTCACGTAATTTTTTTAATTCAATACAAATTAAAACGTTTTACAATTCTTTTGACCTTATTTAAAATATGAGAATTAATGAAAATTAAATGAATTACAGAAAGTTAAAAAGAAAATGGAATCCAAACTTATGTTTAAAGATCATTAAAATTGTAACGAATAAATTTGAAGTATCCAATTGGGTTTTTGGTGCATTTTTCCAAATAACTGTCACTTAAAAATATATGACAAAATAATAATTATAATACCCAAGGAAGGTACAAATCTTCATTAAATATATCTATATTGGAAGTGAGTTGGTATGAATCAGCTTCACATGAATCCTCATTGTGTAAAATTAGTACAAAAAAAATTACTAGTTAAAGAGTAATATTTTTTTATACAGAAGAATAATATTTTCTCTCTCTAAATAATAGAGTAATAGTAATTAAAAAATATAATTCACTTTCAAACTCAATTCACATAAATTACTAGTTAAAGAGTAATATTTTTTTTATTCAGAAGAATAATATATTCTCTCTCTAAATAATAGAGTAATAGTAATTAAAAAGTATAATTCACTTGCAAACTCAATTCACATAAATTTTAGCAATGTCAAGTATTGGATGATGCTTCAAGGGCATCATCTATAAAGATCTGATGACAATAATAACAATAATTATTATAATAATAACATATTTAGAGAGTGAGAGATGTGTCCTGTTTGAACCTTGAGCTTCTTTCATATTTTGAAGTGAGGCTCTAAATTAATCCAAAGTTACAAACAAATGTCCATAAACACCTAACTGTTATGCACAATATGCTGACTCCACTCTGACTTTTTTTTTCTTTTTTTCTTTTTTTTCTTTTTCAAGTGTAAATACAATGCAGGATGCAAGAGAGAGACTACTATTATCTACACACCCAAAATGCTGGGGCTCAATAAGTACACCCTATAAAAGAATCATATGTTGATTCTACCATAAATTCATTCTTTACACAGGTTTATTTCCAGATCGGCAGCCAGAATCCCCGTCCTGGCCGCCAATCCATCCATCCACGACTCTCCGCCAGTCATCCAGAACACTGGCGCAGATTACATGACCTTTCTTAGATACAGGAAGTTAAAAAGGATGTGTGATCCCCCCACACATCTCCATTCCTCTCTCCACCATCAGGAGCGACTCGGACATTGACTTCTCTGGTGAGCGTGACAATGTAAGACCTGCGTACGTACCACAAATTTCATAAACATTTATGCATATAAATATGTGTTCCTCTTGGGTAACATGCCATGCCATCTCTATTGGAACAATCTTGGGATACCATTACCTCGTTGTTTCGATCCTCTACTACTACAACAAGATGAATAAAACGCAATCAAAATTGTGAAGTTAGCCACGGGGACCAATAACATGATGGCTTTGTTCCTCTCAATTTATAAGATATTTCAGAAGGGAAAATGCTTAAATATTTTCAAAACAGCCTATTGAACAGGAACCCCAGGAATTACGAAATTTAATCATAGAGATCCCACAAACACCTTGTTAGGAGGTTCACCAAGGTATCATGAGTACTTGCACTAGGATGATACGGCCCCAGTGCCGTTATCAAATGCAATTAAACACTTTGGAAGAGTAAGATTCAGAATTTCAGATATTGACCCTTAAAACTAGGCAACATGCAAGGATGCTTTACAAATGAGGTTGTTAACTTGCCAACTACAATTCCCACACACCCCCCCCCCCCCCCAAAAAAAAAACAAAAAAAAATTAAATCCAAGCCCTGCACCTTATTCCTCAAAGCTCCTAAATTCACCTTGATTTTTGCAAATATGCCTACCAAAGAGTGCCTGGAATCTAGAAAACTGATCATGACATCAGCTGTCTGTGATATCACCCTAAATCCTTCACTAAGAAACAAAATATACACGTTCGGTGTCTAGTCTTGACTTAAAGCCACTTGATCCTTAGATCACTCGTTTGTAAGCTCACCCAACATTACCAGGTTTTCTTTTTTAAAAAAACTGAAGCACACAGAACAACCGAAGAAACAGAACTTCAATTGGAGTATGTGTTAGATTGACATACTTCAACAATCGTAAAACAAAAGGTAATATTTTTAGCCATCTCAAAAAAGAAAAAAATATACAGCTTAAACTAGATTATATTTCCATATATACTCTTGGCTGTTAAACAGATGAGATCAAAATGACAAAAGCTCGTCTAGGGGAAAGCTGGAAGTATTAAATTTCCTTGATGATTTTTTGATAGTAATGAGGTTCTAAATTTTGATTAGGAGGAAGTATAAATCTATAGCATTTAACTTGCTGACCATCCAAAGGACAATGATACTTGAATAAAGATTGGGATAGTTTTAATTTGCAATCAGGAATAACTCTTATATAATTTTCTTTTAAATATTTAAGCACAATAACAAAAACTAAAATTCATTACGCCACTCAGATATTATTATGTTCATGTATGTGTTTATTTAGTATTATCTGCAATGATATCCCTATTGTCAACAAATACAAATTAGTGACATGAATATTATTGTGTTCTTTTCAAAAAAATATATAAATATTATTGTGCTATCAAGGTAAAGATGAGTTATGGTAGCAGACCTCACTAATTCTCATACGTGGAGAGTTATATAGAACACTTTCAGCAAGAAAAGTTACTATTTGCCAATGTACTTTCTTTTCTAAGGCTTGGGTAAACACAATAGAAAGCAGTAATGAGAGGCTCAGGGAAAACCAAATTACCTACCAAATTGTTATCTGCTTGGGTGAACACAAGCAGAGCAGAGAGTACTATTAGGAGCCTAGGGAAGAAAAAAGATTACCTACGAAATTGCTCTTCTCAATTGAACCAAGTCACCGACTACATAAAATGCGATGGTCATAATAAAATGAAAATAAGGTGTAAAGAGAACTTAAAACTAGTAGAATACCTCTAGAATGCAAAATGAATAATTTGCAAGGCAAGATTTGGAGCCCGCCAATAAGTGGCAGTACCGCTGTTCTTAGTCCTGCTGCAATCTAAGGGAACCTGACAATTGGTATACAATAACAGACACAATGTAGCATGACTGCAATGGCCATCAAAAGAATAGAGTTCGAGAAGTTTACAAGAACACTAACCTAGATTAAACCCTCACCCAGCATTTTGGTCAGAACCGCTGCCTGGCATGAATTGAGGTGAATGCGCAGGTAGTAAGAATTGTGGTTGTTGTGGAATAGGTGTAGCTACACCTGATACAACCAACACGTTAGCCCCAGATCTACCTGTTCAAATAAAAAATTTAAAACAAAAGCCTACCAAAAAGTGCCAAGAAATTATTTAATGTCCAGCCAGAAAGCCATAACATTTACCTGCAGGATATGGTGCTGGAATAGTTGAAACAGAAGTTGTAGTCATTGCATTGACACTGGGCCCACCAAACTGCACTATTTGATGACCAGGCATTGCATATCCTGGCAATGTAGTGTAACTATGACTTCCCTGAACAGATTGGCTCAATTGACTATAAGGATACATAGTTGAGCCAACTGCTCCAGGCACCCCATATATGTGAAGGTACTGCTGATTTCCATAAGGATTGTAAACACCCTACAAAAGAATAAATGCACTACTATAAAATAACAGGAAGCAACATCAGCATAACGAGAACAATCAAAAGAATGTTTTACTAATAATGACCTGAGGATAAGCGTATTCAGGACTGTATGCAGCATACCTGCATCAGTAGAAGGATGAAAAATCAATTATAAAATAACAGATATGAAATAAAACATGAGCTATCAAATAAATAAACAATAACAAATACTATATATATATATCTACATTACAGATATGCATGGATATTAAATACTATTAACTAACAAGAGTGCTACATGACCAATGGAACTAACAAATATCGCAACCACAAAAATTATACTATAAATTTTATAAATAAAGTATAGCACTAAACAAGAGTATAAATTATAATTAACAACCATAACAAATAAACAGAGATAAGAAAACCAAAATACAGGCTATAGTCACACACACACACACACACACACACACACACACAGAGTAAGTAACAAATTCTTTCTTCTTAAAAAGTCACAAGAGAATACTTCTCCTGTGCCAGTTGCTTATCAATTTTATTCCATCAACTCTACCTTGAGTCTCAAAATAAAAGAGGAAATTAAAGATGGTAGAATAAATATGTAATGCACCAGAAACACCAGTAGTGTGAGCATATATCCATACACACGAGTAACAAATAACAGCATGCTATAGGAAAAATATTAGATTGTGGAATGTAGCTCACCCATATGGAGAATACATCAAGCCTTGTTGAAACCCATATGTGACAGGTTGCTGGTAACCAAAATTTCCAATATAAGCACCCCTAGCAGCAGGAAGGCCTCCAAGGTAAGGTGCTGGAGATCTATGGCGCCCTATGAAAATAAACACAGACAATAGACATACGTATATAACAATATCTGTAACAACTGACATGCTGCATCACTGGCACACAGGATTCAATATTGACCACATATGAACTACATATGATGCAATTAGTACCATATTTAAAAAATGAAAATCAACTTTCAATCATGCTATATATATGGATTAACTTGGGTGTGGGTTTGTAAATAAACATAAATGTCATGAAAGTAATCAAATTTTGAAAATAAAGCCAAAAAAAAAAAACATTCAATCATATACGATCAAACTCTCAAACTTTCTTTCTACAGCATACAAATTAACTAATTTTCGTTGAGAAAGATATGACACTAAATAAATCAGACAATCTTCAATTAATTCACCCCCATTAATTTCAAGTTGGATTGCCAATGAAATGCAATGACCCCAATTGACATTTGTCACACAATAAATTTGTTATTTTTCACTTAAATGACGTATAGGAGTATTCCAGCAGAATTTACGTGACAATTGAAAAGTGAAAAGTTCTCATCGAGAAATATTACCAAAAGGAATTGCAGGTCGAGGCCTCCCTAGTGAAGCCAGATTGCAGTTTGCTCGCCTCCCATCAATAATAGGTGTTGGATCAGCGCATGCTCTCCTGGCTGATTCTGGATCCCGGAAAGTAACCTAAACCCTCCATACAACACCATTTTGGAACCAAGTCATTGAAGTATCCAAGTTTCTACCTCAAGCACATTTAATTACACAAACAATTCTGACATTCAATTAACACAAGTGAACGCCAACATGAAATTGGAAATAGAATGACTTGCAAAAAACTAAACATAGCAAGTAATAGCGATCATCAGAATTTGAAAACACCAGAAGACCAACTTTACCAGACCCCAAATGAAAGGGAAAAAATCCAACACAAACCCAAAACAAGTTAATAGAAGCTCACAAAGCCATATCCTTTGGATCGGCCAGTATTCTTATCGGTGATGACTACGGCCTCAAGAATCTCTCCAAATTGCTCAAAATATCGCCTCATGGTCTCACTCTGAGTTTCCCAGGCCAACCCTCCAACGAAAACCTTAGTAAAAGTGGTGTCCCCAAATGGAGAATTCATGTACTGGAAACCACCCGGACCCGAAGCTGAACTTGGGCCCGGAAGCGGGTGCTGCTGTTGTTGCTGCTGATAAGCCATGATCGTTCACTCAATTATTTAAAACAAAGTGACTTTTTTGGCTTCCAACAGAAAGAAGGAAGAAGAAAGCTCTAGACAAATAAAAGGGTCTAATTAACTCTAATCACAGAAGGGGAACGGCGATTCAAGTGATATTAAAGTCGATCCAATGGAGTGAGAGCACCATTTTAACAGGAAACCCTCAGTAAAACCCTAGCTACGGCTGAAAGCGATTGGAAAGCCATTTTTCCCTTTAAATTATTAATTTAAATATATATACACACGAAATTGGAGGAAAAAGAAAAAGGGCTAGTGAGTATGAGTTTGAATTTGAATATACAAGATAGACACAGAACGAAGAGATCACGTTGCACGAAGATCAAGACAACAGAATTACAAACTAAAAAGGCCCAAAAAAAATCAATCAAAAGAAACAAAATAGAAGCAAGAAAAAATGAAAACCCTAATTTAGAGGCGGAAAGTGTTGCAAATAGAAGCAAGAATAGTGGGTCAAAACAGGGGAAAAAGAAGGTGGGGTTGGATCAGCTGTACAAGAGAGTATAGAAAGCGTACGTATGGACTATGATGGGGGGTGGGGTGGTGGGGAAAAGCCGATAATGTGAATCATCAACGGAATTTCAAGCCCTACTTCTCCTCCTCAAATCCCAAACATGAAAACAGAATCAAAAATCAAAGAGATGAAACTGGTAATTATAATTGGGATTAACAATTCGAGCGATCAGGAAATCGGGAGGAGAGGGGTTTTGGGTTTGAAATTTTGATCAGGAAGAGGATGATGATGGTGGAGAGAGATGATCTGGAACAGGGTAGTCATGATTATTTTTTTTCTTTAATAATTATTAATTTATATTTAAATTTAAATTTACAGAGAGGAAAGAGAATGGAATGAAGAAGGAAATGAGAAGAATGAATGAGTAGAAAAATTGGAATTAAAATTAAATAAAATAAAATTAGGGATATGGACAGCTGCTTCCGGATATCCAAACATAGAAGAAATACAGCTAGGCTGGGCCCACTTTGTGGGCCACTTTCTTTCTTCCACCATCAACTCGCCTAGTATATGTGTCTTGAGTTGTAAATTCGCTATTTTATTTTATTTTTTCGAATTTCTTTCCTTTTCTTGTTGGTTTTATTTTTCCTAACTTTTTTTTTTTTAATTGTTGTTGTAATAAAACTCAGAATCCATTTTCTCGTACTATTGTTATAATAACTACTCCCTCGTGTGGCATCGCTCTCAAGGATGCTGACTTACGAAACCAATACGTGATGGTGTTTAAGCGTAGTTTGTAAAATTTAATTGAGCTAATTACGAATGGATTATGATCTTAAAATTATATTTTAATGGGGTCATATTATAACAATCTTAAAATTAGTAATTTAAATAAACCATTCATCATATCTTAATAAATCATTATTTAATAATAAATTAAATTATGAATCTATTAACTCATCCGTCTCACTACTCATCACAAATGAACTATTTTAATTTATTCACATTATTACTTATTTAAAAAATATTTTCATTTATTCACATTATTACTTATTTTAAAAAAATGAATAGTTTAAAATGCTCTATTTAATGTTATGTATGTGCAAACACATGCACTAAAAAACATTGGAACCGGAATATCCACGTGGATATGGGCTTTCTGTTGATTGAGCAAATAAAAACATAAAATAAAGTTGTTTGATATTATAATCTAAAGAATTGGGTTTAACAGAAATGGTCCTGAAAAATATAGAGGCCCAAAATTTTAATTCAATAAACTTAATAATAAGATAAATAAGTGGAGTATTTATTTATTTAAGTTTTACGATATAATAATAATGTTTTCATTGTGGATACAACACGTTAATTTAAACAAAAAATAGAGATTTGGATCATTAAATATGGGGAGTATAAAATTATCGATTTAACTGTTAATTTTTAAGGTTATTCTGTTGTGGTGCATTTGGTACATCGGTGCTTTTTTTAGGGGATAGTCTTTTAATTTTTTTTATTATTTTACTTTGATCAAAGGTGGTTTTATAAAATTAGTAGTTATTATGATTTATACCCTAGGTTTTATGTACTGTGATCCATTCAATCTAAATATCATAAGTAAAGTTTTTATTATTTTTTTTCTTTTTCAGTTTTCTCGTCTTCCTCATTCTTTATCCTGAAAATTTCTCCTTTCAAACGCGGTAATCCCTCCTCATAGTCTCATCGTGAAAATCTCACTTCCAATAGTAGTACCGATTTACGGTTATAAAAACTTTGAAATTCTTCATACAATATTAAATCTAATAAAAGATATACATTTATCAATTTAAAAAAAAAATATACACATATTAATCAAAACTTATGCAATTAATCAATAAAATACTTTGATAATAAAAAATATACATTTATCAATAAAAATTCTACACTAGATAATTAAAACATATATAATTGATCAACAATTTTTTTTAATCTTTTTCTCCTCTTTCACTAATTTTTTTGTCTTTCAGCTGTCTTTGTATCCGATGACTAACAAATCCGAGAACAGTCTCTGCATCCATTTACAGTAATTAACAAATTTGAGAACATAATCACCATGTCTACTTTCAAATAAATACCAGCTTCAACAATAAATTTTAAACAAAACATATCCAAACAAACTTACATAATGAAACTTAAACTCAAACATATATCCCTCAAGCATTTCAAGCTCACCCAAATTCTCTTCCTCATTTATAGGAGCGGTATTTGAACGAAGTCAATTTTGAGTACAAATAGTTCCTAAATGTATAAAGAACTAGACTAGATGTTGCAATCCATTTAAATATCATGGGTCAAATCTTACTAATGAGTCATGATCAACTTTGATGCATGTTAATATTTACTTCTACTTACACATAGTTGTCGTTTAACTTTTTAAACAATTGTGCGAGACTATTTCACAGTAAGATTTTTATGAAACATAGAAAAGTGATAACATTTTAATAAAAAAATAATAGTCGAATTAATATATACAATAAATTTTTTCATAAGTAATTCGTAAAATAAATAAAAAATATAATAGTTTTAATATAAAATGATAATTATTTAAAGAAACTTGAAAATAATCTTATGTGAAATAGTGTCACCCTACTTATAAAATTATCTGAAATTAAAACTTTTTGAAAGATAATAGCCTTTTACTAAAAATAAAGAATGGAACCATGTGCTTTTATCTGAATAAAAAAAATAATATCCTTTTCTCTTTTCTAGTATAAAATTTGTGTATTGCACTTTATTTGTATTAAATCTCTATCTTTATAATTCTGAAAGCAAATGAACAACTAATTAGTGTTCAATTGTATTAACGTGAATGAAGTTAAGAGAAATAAAAGAAGAAAAAGTTGAGATATTAAAGCATAACATAATTAAAAAGAATTCAATAACACATATAGTATATATGCACTTTTTTTATCACAAATAAAAATACTAGCTTGAAACCACTCCACAAAATTAACTTTTTCTAATTATAATTCCAAATGAGATGTTAAAGTAAGATCATCATTAATTATAATCAAGCCCGAATCAATAAATGAGTACAAAATTGATGTTGTAACGACCCAAATTGACATAAATTAGAATAATAGAAATTTTGTTCTTCATGACAATCATAGACAATCAATTACTTTTGGATTATTTATTTATTTATTTATTTATTAAAATCCATAAGATGGTCTCAATCAATGGCTAGCTAGTTGGATGTACAATTTAGGCATTTTGCTTCAAGGGCTAGGGTTTTGGGGCTGAATGTTGATGGTCCCCAAAATAGAGTGTTTTGGACCACAAATTAAATTATGCACCATGATTTTGGAAGTTTGCTTGGACATATTTGATCATTGTCTGGAACTAATATGGTTTAATATGAATTGGGTCATGAGATTTGTAAAAATTGAATACTCCCTCTGTCCGGATTCAAGGGTGTCATTTGCTTTTGAGTACGGATATTAAGAAGTATTGTTATTTAATGCGTAGTGGATGGTTGTATTAGTGGAGGTGTGAATCTCATTTTTTAGTTGTATTAGTGGGTGTGGGTGAATAAAAAATGAAATGAAACCCTTGGGAGCGGACGCCCAAAATGAAAAAATTATACCCTTGAAAGCGGACGGAGGGAGTATAAGACAAAATTATCTTGTAAGACATGTTTATTGATTGTTAAAGTATTTTATTCTAAAGTATGACGAATGATACATTAAAGTATGATTTAACTTATGTTTATAATACGATTTAGTACAAACATATTTTAAGTACTAATAAATATATTTTATCTATATAATAAGCATATTTTAATAATGTGTCCCATCACACAATCGTCGTTGATATATCCGTCTCACAAGGGAGTGTCCATTTAATAATTAATTGTTAACATTATTTTTTTAACAAAAATGGATTAATAGAAGGGAATCGTCTTATTAATAATTATCGTTTTAAAAAAAATATTATAATATCGCGACGACAAACAGTAGACCATATCTTTGAAAAAAAATTGTAAGACAGATAAGAAATAACAGTATTTTTTTAATAAAATGTGTAATTCAAATTAAAAAAAAAATGATAACGGTGCAATGAATTATTTTATAAACAATTTGTATTTTTAATATAAATGAAAAGGTAATAGCCTTTTTAAAAAATAATAGCTATTTAAAAAAACGTTACAACGATTTCACATCAGACATTTTCACACAAATATGTCCTTATCTTGACTAGTTTCAAGGTACAGTAATTTAAAATCAACTTTACCATTAGTATTTCAAGAAAAGTAATACTTGACATTTTAAAAAGCAATAGCTTCCCGAATTTTGACTCTACATCATATACAAGTAATATGATATATACAATTATATTTACCAATGTGATGTTTTTAGAATTATCAAAAATTTATATGAGACTGTTTTACGAAAAGAGTTTTGTGAAATATATAAATAAAAGGTAATAATATTAAAATAAAAGGTGATACTTGGAATCGAATTGATGAAAATGTTAGTGATACAATGTATTATTTTATGAAAAATTAGTAGTATGTGATATTATTTTTAATAAAATTTGATAGTAATATATTTAATAAAAAAAAAAGATAACTGTTAAACACAAAAAAAAAAAAAAAACCAACAAACGTAAATGGTTTAATATGGACGATCTCACTTCCCTTCATATTATAGAGTAGAATTGATTTATCAAATTTTTATCAAATTGTAAATATAAAGAAATAAAATTAAATACGTCATCAATCAAGCTATTTTGATTAGTCTTTTTTCTTTTCAATTAACTAATTTTAGAATTTGAACATATCGTACATAGTTAATTTACTCTTGAATTTTAGTTAATTTACTCTTGAATTTTTCAACCGTTAATTTTTAAAAGAAATTATTTATTTTTAGTCGCATCATATCTAGCAGTATTATTTAATAAAATATCAATATAACTATTTAACATTTTCATTACGGAGTCTGATTTTGATAACCAACAGTGTATAAAAAAAATTCGCAGTCAAACTTGCTGTTGAGGCCCAAATTTAAAGTGTTGAGTTATAATAGCCCATTAACAAAAATAGGATACGGGTTTAATGGCCCATTAACAAAAATCAAGCTGAATATCTAATTTTGCAGGTTGCTTTTAAGGCCCATTAAAAAACACTATTACTATCCAGGATAATTGAAGTATTTTTAAAAATATATTATTATTATCCAGGTAATAAAAATTACATAATAATAATAATATATATTATTATTAAAATACCATTTTTTTTCTTTTCCAAATTTGATTATGAAATAACTTAATTTAATATATAAAAATGATAGGGCAATGATTATTTTTTGTTATAAGTAACTAGTGATATAGAGATGTTATACTGTAATGAAACATAATATCTTTTGACTGGATTTTAACAATTTATTTACTTTATCCTTAGTTCCTTACAATGATTTTTACTTAAACTTATTTTTCCAATTATATTTATTCAATTTTAATTCATTTTAGTAATTTTAATGTGTGCATATTTAATTCACCCAGTATCCAATATATCCAAAACCAACTCATCAAGAGGATTTAATGTATGGAATGGCCTATTTCTAAAGTTGTGTGGATAAATAAGAAATTATTATAACATTTTAATAAGGAATAATAGTTTATCTTTAAAAAATATTACTAAAAATTGATAATTAAATTTTAAAAAAATTAAGCAACCTTCTTAATTACTCCACTTACTTTGATGTAAAAGTACAAATTGGCATTCTCAACCATATGCCAATCACACACAAATTTGTATAGAACTTTATTACAAAGAGATTTAGTTAGGTGACCACGGGTCTCGGTGATCCTCTCACATATAAGTATGTCTTGTGCATATCCCATGTGAGATGATTATCGGTGGTTCGTAGTGAGTTAAGAATCACCCTTATCACAAATATATACTCCTTTCGTCCCGCGTTAAGGTTTACGCTTTCCATTTTGGGTTGTCTCACGTTAAGGTTTACATTTCCTTATTTGTCAAATTGGACCCACACAAAATAATTAATTACTCTAGGGACCACATACAAGACTAATACAATTACCCACTTTACATTAAATATTATTTCTCTCACCTCACTACACATTAAAATATTATATCTCTTAATCTCCGTAAAAAAACAAACGTCAATATTAACGTGGGATGGATGGAGTATATATATATATATATATATATATTACCATTGCTACAAGTTATGTCAAATGGAGAGAGTAATATTATGCTTTTAAAGAATTTTCTTCATTCAAGATAATTAAGGATGAGTTAAAATTAACTCGAGATTTAAAAGATGTGATTATGGCTTGAGATTCTAATTATATAATTGAAAAATAATTTATTCACAATTACTTTGAATTTCCACAATATTACGTACTGTATTTTTAGAAGTCAATACTCAATTTATTCTTATTTTTCAGTCCCATGTAAATCAGTTCTATCTTTTGGTCTCGCATTCTAAACTAGACATGCACAAAAAAACCGGAACTGGCGGTTCGAACCGGGGAATCGCCGGTTTTAACCGGAACCGGAACCGCCGATTCCGGAACCGGGCAAAAAAATCGAAACCGGCTAAGGAAGGTTCGATTCCGGTTCCTCATATTTGAAAAAAAAATCGGCAATTCTGGTTCAGAATCGGCGGTTCCGGTTCGAACCGCCGGTTTTTTAATTTTTTTTACTTTTTACGTTTAAAACCCAAAAAAAAAAAAAATCGGAACCGGAACCGAAACCTTCGTACCCCGGTTCGGTTCCGGTTCCCCCTACATTGGAACCGAAACCGCCGGTTCGGAACTGGGGTGCATGTCTATTCTAAAGTGTAATGTTCCTTTTTTCAATCCACGGCCATTTAAATAATAACAAAAGAATTATGTAAAACGGAAAAAACGATATCTGCATGAGTGATAATAGTTTAAATAAATTATACTATATTCCATGAAAAATATCGTTGTATATAAGAAAAAAATGATAATATTAGTAGTATAACGAATTAACTAAGACAAGTATTTGTGTAAGCTCGTCTCATGAAAGTTATTCCGTGAGACGGGTAAGAAGTGATAATATTTTAATAAGAAATGATAAAGTACCTTATTTATTCAATTAATGAGAAGGGTTAATGGTACTATAAACTATTTCATAAACCATTTATAATCTAAATAAAAAGTAATATAATATTTTTAAATAAAAATAATAATATTTTTAATAAAAATTATACTCCACTAATTAAAAAAAATTGTAATTCAAGATTGCCCCATAGCCATACTTACTCATATAGTTGATGCTATTAAATAATACTACTCCACCCTTGAGATATGGGGTCATCAGTCATCACATCGGATCCCTAGCTAATTTTATTTGGCCAGTAATCATGATACAAGACATTAACCTAGGATTAAGGATTAATTAAGGTGGTGTCATGTGAGAAGTTTGAGAATATAAAAGAAAAAAGTGGCAATGACATATGTACATAAGAATTGAAGAAATGCGAACAATTTGAACTACATTAGGGGAAAAAAAATTATATACTAAAAAAAATCCTTAAATAATAATTTATGTATTTAAATTTTATGTATTAATTAATATTAAATTCAACAGAGAATTAAACAATTTTAGGGTGATAATTAAAAAAGGTGATTTAAGGCGAATCTTTTTCTAATTGCGTCTGCACCAGTGCAAAGTGATTAGCAACTTGATTAACTTTTCAATTTAATAATTAGGATTATAATAGTGGTTGTCATTTATCATGCCGTCAATCAATTTTTTAATCTCTTTTCTTATTTATAATAAATTTTATTTTCAAGATACTCATTGATTGCCAACGTTATTTAATATTTCATCAATCTCTAACTATAATTCAAGCAAAGATGTGTCTGACACAGTCTCACGTGATAATTTTTATATTGAAAAAGTGATAATAAATTAATGAAAAGTGATAATGTTATTTCATGATCAATTTATGTATAAATAAAAAATAATACTCCATATTTTATAGCAAAAGTGATAACTTTTTAAAAAAGTGTAAAATGATCTCACGTGAGACGGTCTCACACAATACATACCCATTCACATTTATTGTGCTATATTGTTTGAAAATTTATTTTTTTATTAATTTTCACTCATTAAATTTATCTATTCATCATTAAAGTATTAGTATTATATAAGTAAAGTATTATTATTATATAATTAAAGTATGTTAATTGATAAATTAAATATATTTGTAGTGAATAATTATACTATTAGAATACTCTAGGTGATGTTTGGTTTGGATTTATGTAGGGTTTAAAAACCATGAATAGTGTGCTCTATGTTTGTTTTGAGTTTTGAGTATGGTAGGTTTTAACTTTATGTCAAACCAATGTATTAATTTATTTAAAAAGTTAAAGAGTGAGGCTTGCGTGCGCCCGGGTGTAAAATGTGCGTCTTTAGAATTTAGTATTATGGATAAGGGTATATTATTTTATTCTAAAGGGTATACACTATACACTTTAATTAATAAGGTACATCATTTTGTTATGAAGGGTATACACTTTTCATTAATATTTTTTTTTTCTTCAAAAAATAAAGGGTACACATCTTTATACTAAAGAGTATATAATTTAACACAAAATTCTAAAGGCGCACGAGGTGTGTACGGTGGGCCCGGGTGCACACAAGTTTTTGTCAAAGTTAAATGAGAGAGGAGAGATAAAAGAGAAAACGTATTAATTGAAGAGAGAGAATACAGTAGGTATATATAAGGGTGATTTTTAAAATTTGGATACGGGTTTTGAAAATCAAAACTTGAGTTTGAAAAGGTAAACAAACATTGCCCTAAAGTCTAAACTATATTTTAATATATTTTTCATGTACCTTAAAATAATAATTATTATTTTTATTTATAAAAATATTATATATAATTTTTTTTAATAATATTATCACTATTTATTTATACTATAATCTATTTATAAAATAGTTCACTATACTATTTTTTATTAATTAAGTATCTCATTAACATGTTATTATTTTTCATCTATTATACAAAGTGTTTATGAAATAATTTAATTAATCAATTAATATTTTTTATCAATATTTATTAAAGATGTTATCTCGATTATTCTTATTTATTTCACCAAATCCATTTCTTGAGTGGGTGTCATTAGATTAGCATATTATTTAGGGAATTATAACATGCATCGTATAAGTATCAAAGTAAGATCACATCAATACCAATTTTATATCAAAAATGTTGAAGTTTTGAAAATATGAAATTATATCGTGAAGTCCTAACTTCCTCATTTTACGATCAAAACTTAAAACTAATTATACCTTTGTGATCCTCGTGAGGAGAGCTTCAAAACGGACTATAATATCAAAGCTAACTCACACCGAAACAAAATCTGTCATTAAAGGGATTGAAACTTTGACGGAGCTTTTCTAGCTCAAAATGACATTCATTTTATAAAAGAATTATATATTTGGAATCTACGCTTCGATACGAACATTTTGATATATAATAGGAAAAGAATAAATCACAAAGTAAATTGATCACTTGTAAAGCCGTGTGTGTGTGTGAATGTTTATATATATGCTTGTGTATATATATATATATATGTATGAATGTGTTGGTTGTCTATATATATACATACTAAACTTGGTGGCAAAGTTTGATCACATCACTCACACACGTCACTATCATTATCCAAAATTTTTAATCCACTTGCACACACACCCACTTGCACACTCACATGCATATCAACACATCATTATTAATATTATTAATATTATATTATTATTATTATAATTATATAATATAAAATAATTAAAATATAATATATAAAAAAATACAGTTTTATTAAAAAAATAAAATTTACGAAAATATAGATTATGAAATACGGGGATGTTACAATCTATCCCCCTAAAAATAATTTCATCCTCGAAATTCAGAAAATTTTCTCACTTTACAAAATTTGGGTAAGTAATAAAATAAGTTCTTATGTACCTTGAAGCTGACGTCATGTATCAAGTAGATGCGTAGCGAGTATCATTAGAAAATTATTTAAATATCAGTCCTTCAAAATATAAATTCATAAATAATTTATTTTAAAATATGAGTCCACAAAAACGTAGATTCATAAATAATTGATTTTTTTTTTAAATACGAGCCCACAGAAATGTAGACCAGACTCTGATACCATCTATCATAAAATTTACGAGAATATAGATTATGAAATATTGGGGTGTTACAATTTTATTACAAATATAAAAAAAAATACAGTTTTATTAAAAAAATAAAATTTACGATAATATAGGTTATGAAATATTGGGGTGTTACATAAAAAATGCTTGTTATGATAGGGTAAGAATGAGTTATGTCTCTTTCCCCCCACATTACAATATAAAGATACATTATAATGTTATATCAAAGTGAAATAAAAATTTAAGACAAACATAACTGTTTCACGAGAAGAATTGCATTTTACGAATAAAAAATATAATACTATTTAAAAAAATACTTAAATTAATAAAAATTAATAATGATGCAATAAATTACTCATTCATAAACAATTCTAGGTATAAAATAAAAAAATGATTATATTTAAATAAAAAATTGATACTCCTTCAATCTGTCTTGAATTGAATTTCATATTTTCCATTTTTTTTCCGTCCCCTATTAAATTGCAATACCTATAAAAGAAAACATCACATTAATTTATAATCTTAAAAGTAAATTTTAATTTCAAATTTATCAACCTCACATAACACACATAACATACTTTATAATTTATTATTTAAACATATTACATTATCTTCAAAAAGTCATTAAAATCGATCAAAATGCAACTTTTCTTAAACTCCTTATTTACAGTAACGGTGCAAAATGTGGGACGGATGGAGTAATACATTTAATAAAAAGTAATACTCATTTCGTTCCACATTATATTTCACACTTTCTATTTCTGTCCGTCCTACATTAAACTACATCATCCAAAAAAATAATATCACATCTATCCTCAACCTTATTATATATTTTAATTATGACTTTATCACTCTCACCTAACTAACATGCATAACATACTTTATAATTTATTTATTATTAAAAAATTATGTTACCTACGAAAGATAATAAAATGAATAAAAAATAATTTTTCTTAAATTACACGACAATAATAGAAATAAATATAAATTGGATAGAGTAACTAAAATTCAAATAGAGTATATGTATATTTTCAATATTAATTAAGTAGCATCTATGAATAAGTATATAGTATCTCTTGGAGAGAGAGGTCAAATCTAAATTGTGTACACTTGGTGGGGCCCTAGGGTATGGCATGGTTAAATGTTAGTGGTTGCACTTGTATGGTACCTTGAACCTTCCATTTTAAACATCATTCCCTTGTCCCCATTCCCTTTATTTTTTTGGTCCCCTTTCTTTTTTTTTTATTCATTAAATTCAACTTTAGGGTTGGTAAATTATTTAGGGATTAACCATCTTTATCCATATTATCATACATAAAATATTAAAAAGAATTGAAATATGTAATATATGAAATAGTAAGTTTAGATCGAATAAGTAATTTACTTTAATGCCACATTTAATGTTAATAAAACTAGTCTGCATAGAGCCTACAAATTCAAGCACAAAATACACCAACAAAAAATATTTAATATTTGTTTCATCGTCTTGTATCATGTGTTTTTGTTTGGCATTAAATTAAATTTAAAGATAAATTGAGATGGATCATTATTCATAAATCACTATATATTAAGTAATAATATAGAAAGAAAAAAAATTGTAATTCATACATATATAGTAGTAGTTAGTCCTTAGTACCAATCCATTTTTGGTACATGTCACACCATCTCATATGGACCATTTCAATTGTTGATTTTCAATGAGCTTATCTTCCAACCCAAGACTAGATCCACTTTTCTTTGTCTTTACTCTATCAATTTTTGGGAGTTTCATTACTTATCTCATTCTTGATTTATTTCAAAAAATTCAAATAATGTGTGCTAACATTAAAACCCTACATTTATTTCTCTACATCTTCACCTCCATCTCTTTATAGATATTGTATCAGCCTTCAATTAATAAATATTTATGCTTCTTGAATTTTTATTTAAAAAAAAAAACTAATTATGCTCCAATGGGAGGTACTTCATTTATTAAAGGTAAGGCCAATGAAATAAAGCTTAATTTTAAGTTAGTTAATAAGTCCATTTATTGCAAGAACACTAATAAACATGCTAGCTAAGACCATTTATGAAGTACATGAAATTAAATTGGAACATGGGAAGTAATATTAATTATCAATATTTATACAAGCGATTAATTTTTTTACTTATCCTTTTTTTTCAATTATCTTTAATTATAAGATTTTTTTTCCACACCCACCTATCAAATTTCAAACTACATAGTTGTGATATTTTTCAAACTGAAAAGTAAAACACAATTTGGACTTTATTTTCCAAAATGTTGCCATCAAATTCCAACTCAATTTGGGTTAGTAAGCATGTAAATGATGTGTGGGCTTTGACAAGAACAAAAGAGGGATTTGACTTTCAAAAGTATTTAAAAAATATTTAAACTGAAATGTTGACCATGTAAATGAATTTTTGATTGATTATTTTAAAGGAGAACGACTTTTTTTAATGACCGCCTACAAAGTACAAACTTTAACTATATTTGTTTTCAGATTTACTTTGACTTGTTTGTATACATTAAATAATTACTATATGTAATTTTATTTGTAAGAAAATCAAATTACAAAAATCAAATTAAATTACTCAAACTTGAAATTATTCAGTAAAACTTTATTTAAATTTAGAGTATAACTTCGGTGTAATTAAGGTACTAGTACACCTAGATAATTTTAATCATTATATTAGATTTTTATTTAATCCTCACAATTCAATAAAATAAAATAAATTTAATGATTACCCACTATATCTTCAATTTTATTATATATAACCCTCCAATACATCATGTACTACAAAATAATCCTTAAATTTAATATGATAAAGATATGAAATAAATTTGAACCAGCTTTTATATTTGATAAAATTTAGTAATCACACATTATAAAACTTTTAAGGCCTTGTATTTTTTTCTAGAAAGTAATAATAATAAGAAAATTATAATAATAATAATTTATAATTAAATTGTGAAGTAAAATTTATTAAACTATCTTACATAAATTATTATTGTGTATTCCCTAGGTTAAAACGTTTACAATATTTTATTATTTTAAGCGTCTATTTATAAGATTTATATTTTTTTAAGTAAAACGATCCACTAATAACCTCATACACTATTAATACAATTATTTACTATACATAAATAATAATATTCATGACTCTATTTTAAAAAAGTTTTTCTAATGGACTGCGGAGTATTCATTCTCCGTTTGAAATAGTAGGGGTGATTACGGTGCGGTTTGGCGATTTTTTCGGCTAAATTTAAATTGTCTTGCTAAATGCGGTGCGGTTATTCATATAATTTTAAACTGCGATTTTTTCATTAAAAATCATTATGCGGTTTTTACGGTTTTGCGGTCGGTTTTTACGGTTTTGCGATTCACTAAAAAGAGATAAAATATCTATATAAATTATGACCCTTGTTACTAAAATCTTTAAAAGCCTCAAAAGCTTAAGTAATATTTGAGAACATTTTTACTAAAATCTTTACTTGTTACTGTGATGCTATGAATAAAATGAGGAAAATTATAAATATCTGATGAAGATGGCCAATGAAGTGAGAACATGTGCGCACTTGGATTCTAAGGTCTTAATTAGAAGGTTAACCATTTAAATTATTTGATTTTAATCCATATTTTATTACTCCAAATATGTAGTAGTAATTTACTTGTGATGGGAGGATCTGAAAATTAGTGGCCAAAAATTGGGGGGGGGGGGGGGGGGGGGGGGGGGGAGAATTGTGGGTGGGGGCTGTCTGAGGACAAAATGTGGGGTTGGTGCTTCCATTATCAGGCACAGAGCCACTCTTTTTTCAGCCGTAATTTCTGCCTTGTCCAATTCTCACTTTATAAATACTTTATTTTATTCTAAGAATATTTTCAATAAATTCTGAAAAATACTTAATTATTAAATTGGTATCTAAAATTATCACTTGAAAGTTTAAACCATATAAAACTAATTCAGAATATTAAAAATTTAGGGCGGATGAGAATAATCATTTTAAAACAGTGTTTTTAATATATTAAAATGTACATAATGTGTAATTATTGAATAATTTATCTTTTTTTAAAAGGATTTAAATTTAAAATCAATTTAATTTGGATTAGGACGAAGGAGACATCAATTGATCGTTATACTTTTGAGAATTGGGAGTGTAATCCTGGAGCATTTCTTCATTGTTGAAGGAATTTCAATAATGTATCTTGGAGATTTATGTAAAAAGTTTTAAGGAAATTCTAAATGTAATATTGCGGGCTTATACCCATTTTAGAATCTTAATAAAAATCTTTTTGCTGTGCAAAAAAATTTAAAGATTAAATCAATTCATGACGGGCTCCTTAAAATAAAGACTCTCATTCCATAATCCAACACAGTCGAACATACTTGAATATACTTATTTTATACACTTCAAAACCACGTAAAACACTTGATCACAAACACGTAAGCTAATTAAGTTAAATGAAATCAAGTTGTTGTAGTGTATTTTTTAATCGTTCTACTCATGAAGTGAGTTCATACAGTTTGTTTCGCTATCTTTTGTATGGTTGTGACGTATCATAAGATATGAATTATTGTATCTTGAGAGATTATTGCTATTGGACCATAAGTACCAGTGCGAGACAATTTTATCTTAGGGAGAAATAATTTAACTCTTGCTTCATCTCAAATGTGTTTCTATAATTTTTGATAAAATTTTCCAGTCAATATATTATATCTAAACTCAAATTTACACAATAAATTAAAAAAAAAAACTCTATCTCCTGAGACGAATTATGAGACGGATCGATCAATTATTAAAATACGAATACTATATAGTTAAAATATGCACACTGGTAATTAATATATATTTGTAATAAATATTATAGCATTCTAAAATCATAATTTAATACATAATTTTTATTATATTCTAAAAATATACTCCATATTTTACATACCAATTAACATATTTTATTTACTATAACAATCATACTTTAATAATTAATTCATCAATCTCACATCAGCATCCTCTAGAATTTTGTCATCATGGAGCTATTTAAACTAATTTTAAAGTTCGACTTCAGTGCACTTTATGATATTAATAGTTTGATTAAATTATAATTCAATCTTAACTATTTATTATACTCTTCCGTCTCGCGTTAAGGTTTATACTTTTCATTTTGGGTTATCCCAAATTAAGGTTTACATTTTTTTTTAAGTTGGGCCCACACAAAATAATTAATTATTTCATGTAGGGTCCACATACAACACTAATACAACTACTCACTTTACATTAAATATTATTTATCTCACCTCACTACACATTAATATATTATATTTCTTAATGTTCGTGCAAAAAACAAACGTCAACATTAACACGGAATGAATGGAGTATTAAATAATTAAAAATATATATAACTATCCAATAATCTATATCTTTAGCTTTTAAACTTAGGATGAGCCTTGCACCCAAGAATAGCCCATAATTTTAATGATAATTATATAAACCCAATTTCACATTAAACAAACTACACGAATTCAAGGCTAAATTAAGAAAATATTGTTGTTTCAATTTTTTTTTAATGATATATTGCTGTTCTTCCGACGATTAACAGAATAAGCAGGGGCGCTCTGCCCACGTGGCCATCACCTCATTACAATAACAATTACTATATATTAGAAATAATTATTTTGTGTGAATTAGCTTATGTACACAAAAGTAAAATATATTGCAGCTTTTTTTTAATTCTTTAATTAATAAAATGTAACTTATTTTGGGAATGGAGGTATTATCAATTTTATAACTACAAAATTTTAATAATTACAAAACAAATACAAATTTTATTTTATTATAAAAGTTATTGAAATGTTTTATTACTCCACTATATATATAATAAAAATAATAGTTTGTGAGGTAGGATTGTAATAACTTGAAATTCGATTTCTATGCTATTTACCCGGCCCAGCTCTCAAATGAAATCTTCTTAAATGTCTCCATGAGTCAAAACTTTAATTAAATTTAAATCATTTGAAAGCGAAATACCATAATTATCGCATATTAAAAAATTGAAATTCAATGAGTAAATATTGAGATGACAAATTAAATACTAATTTAACTGCCTTTTCACACACACGTAGTACAAAAAAATAGTTCTTTAATTGATGATGTTACCCTTGATTGTTACATTATTTTAATTATAGCGTACTATATTTTTGTTTATATAAATTAGGCACCATGCTATTGCTATAATAATTATATTATATAGTAACATAATTAAACACATGATTCGGTTTAATTTATTCATTATTGTACGATTATTTCTTCAACAAATTTTTATTCTTACATTTAATTTATTATGTATGTACGTACCTTTTGATAGTACACACTAATATTTTAACGTCTCGATTTCTCTCTATATTGATCGATATACTCAATTTTTTTGTTTACGCAAGACTAGCTAGAATGATAATCAAGACTTATTCAAGACATTGCCGAGAAACGGAGGGATACTCCGTGTCCCTATGTGAACACAACCATTCCCCTTCAATCCTATTTAAACCTATATATTGCTAGGAGTTTAAATTGTAAAGGGGCATGGAAATTGCAAAGGCACACGGAATATGCTCCGTGCGCCCGGGTGCACAGAGCATCACTCTATAAGTATTACTCCATTTTCCAGGGATATTATTTTAATTAAATATATACTGTTTTACTTAACTTTTTATTTTTACTGTAAATATAAAGTTTGAAAAAAAAAATTTAAACCAATTTTATTGATTTCGAGGACAATATAATATTTTTAATTTTTAAATAAATAATAAAATAAATTATGTGAGTTAATGGGACATATATCTTTTATAATATAACTTACTAAGAAGTTATTTATTTTTAAATTTTTACTATATTCTATTAACTTTAAATTTTTACTATATTCTATTATTATCTCAAAGAATTCTACTCCACATGAAATGATTGCTAGAATAGAACGTATATATATAGAGGAGTGAGTTTTTGGTGTAGATCCACCATGGACACATACGACGTTGGATGTCTTGTTACATTTTTATGTTACATCTTCTGTTACACGTGTTAGATGAGTAACACGTGTGCAGAGAGAAAAATCTCAACCTTTCCCCTTAGGGTTGATTGTTAGCTTATAGATTAGTATATCCTACGTATCAATCATCCAACGATTTGTAACAGGAGATGTAACATCAAATTTAACAGAAGATCCGAACCGGACACGTACGGTACACTTATATTGACTCATTAAATTTAATTTAATCCGAAGAATAAATAATAAATTATATGAATAAATATATAATAATAATGTCATATCTTCTCATATTGAATTGATAAATTTAATTTTAAACTATAATTAATTAAGTAGAGTACAATATTTGGCTCGAGAGAAGGAACAGTCGTAGTCGTATGAGACTGACTCGCGTACAAATTATATTTTTTTATGCTTTTATACTTAATTATTATTTTATTAATTGTATAAATTGTTTATGAATATTTATGGTACTATTATCACTTTTTATTAAATAAATATTATTATTACTCATTCGTTTCATGAAAATTATTTTGTAAGATGATTTCAAATAAGAAATGATACGTACTACGTATTAAAATATAATTGTTTTATGTATAAAATATATTTATAAATTTTTGAAGTATATTTTTTAAAGTATGATGAATGATGCATAAAAATATGATTTTAAAGTGTTATACTAATATAACTATACAAACATATTTTAATTATCAATTAGTATATTTTATCTACTCCCTCCGTCCCTCTAAAAGAGAATTTTTTGTTTTTTTGCACGTAGATTAAGAAGCATATATTATTATTTAATGTGTAGTACATGGGTAGTTATATTAGTGGGGGTGTGAACCCCATATTTTAATTGTATTAGAAAGGGTGTGTGGGTCCCATGTGTGTAAAAGGAGAAAGGGTATCCTTTGGGTGGAACGTCCAAAATGAAAAAAACACTCTTTAAATGGGACGAAGGGAGTATATAATAAGTGTACTTTAATAATGATCGACCTGTTGCATATATATTTGTTACACAAGATGGTGTCCATTTCATTTATGGACATTTTCTTGTGAGACGAATATATGTGATTGAGTTAACTAATTATTAAAATAAGTTTATTATATAGGTAAAGTATACTTATTAATAGTTAAAATATATTTTTTTAAGTATGATGAATGATGTATTAAAATATCATTCTAGTGTTATACTCCTTCTGGCCGCTTGAAAGGTAATCACTTGCTTTTTGCGCGTAGATTAAGGAGTATTATTATTATATGTAAAGTGGATAGTTGTATTAGAGGAAAGTGGTGGACCATATAGGGGAGTACTTTTTTACTAAATAGAAAAAATGGATACATTGTAAGTGAACATTCAAAATGGTAAAATGAATAACTTGTAAGTGGCTAGTAAAATAATTCTATAGACATATTTTAACTTAAATAAAATAAGTACTCCATATAGGGTATTTAGAGAGTGACTTTTTTTCATTTTGTACGTCTCATCCAAAGAGTCTTATTTTATTTTTTATACACATCGAATCCATATGCCTACTAATACAACTATCAACTACACATTAAATAATAGTATTCCATACTTCTTAATTCACGTGAAAAAGCAAAAGAGCAAGGAGTATATTATTTCAAGTAATTGTAACAAAATTAGAGTTAGATAATTGAAAGGGTTAAGAAATAGTGGAGCAAAGGGAAAAAAAGAAAAAAGAAAAAAAGAACGCGTTGGCATTGGAAATGAAAGATAGTGAGTAGAAGATAAGATGGAAGAAGATGGCGTTTGGTGTTTGAATCAGTTTTTCACTGCTCTTTCTTTACTTTTCTACCGCCGTTCCCAACTTGCCTTCTCTCTCTCTCTTCTCTCCATTTAAGCGCGTGCGAACCCATGCTTTTCATTTCCTCTCTCTCTCCCCCTCAGACAGTATATTACTATATTATTACATAAAACTCATTCTTTTTATTATCTTATTATTCATCTTCTGTAGAACTAACGTTTCTTGCTCCACCCAGAAAGCAAGCATCATCTTACCTTCCTTCCTCCCTCGATCATATGACTTGCTTCCAAAGCCACCCAATTCCAAATTATCTCTAGCTCTCTCTTCTGTAAGAAACAGAAAGATGATGAGAGAGAGAGAGTAGTAATCAATTGGCGTCCAATCAGCTTTTGGATTGTAGTCAATAGTAGTAGTACTAGTGCGGATCTCTAGATTCTTCTTTCTCATTCAATCTTCTCCTTGTCAGTTTCTACTCCCATAACTCTGCCTTCCTGCAAAGATT
Source organism: Pogostemon cablin (assembly GCA_023678885.1). Lineage (NCBI taxonomy): Eukaryota > Viridiplantae > Streptophyta > Magnoliopsida > Lamiales > Lamiaceae > Pogostemon > Pogostemon cablin. The sequence continues at coordinate 4,758,966 of CM042987.1, forward strand.
AGATTATCTTCAACACAGAAAGCTTTCAATGGCGGGATACGACCATCAACCTTCCGGTTCTTCCCGATATGTTCATCAGCTCCTCACTCCCCCCATTTCTCTACGTCCAGATCAGCTAGAAGACGACTCCAAGGACTCCCCGCCGGAGAGAGACGCCGCCACCACCAGCTCCGGCGGAACCCCCACCAACAGCCGCCGCCCCCGCGGCCGCCCCCCAGGATCCAAGAACAAACCCAAGCCACCGATCATAGTCACGCGTGACACGCCCAACGCACTCAGATCCCACGTTCTAGAAGTTTCCACGGGAAACGACGTCGTCGAAGCCCTATCAGTCTACGCGCGCCGCCGCGGCAGGGGCGTCTGCGTCCTCAGCGGCACCGGCACCGTCACCAACGTCACGCTCCGCCAGCCCGCCGCCCCCGCCGGCACCGTCGTCACGCTGCACGGCCGATTCGAGATACTCTCGCTGACCGGGACGGTTCTCCCGCCCCCGGCTCCGCCTGGCTCCGGCGGGTTGTCCATATTCCTGTCGGGCGGGCAGGGGCAGGTGGTCGGGGGGAGTGTGGTGGGCCCGTTGATGGCGTCCGGACCGGTGGTTTTGATGGCGGCGTCGTTCGCGAATGCGGTGTTCGAGCGGTTGCCATTGGAGGAAGAGGAGGGTACGCCGGCTAGCGCGGCTCAGCCGCAACCGGCGGCGTCGCAGTCGTCTGGGGTAACTGCTGGCGGGAATCATGTGAACGATGGTGGCGGCAATTTCAACTCGGCGAGTGGGAATACGACGGCTCCGGCGGGTAATTATCCGTTTGCTGCTGATTTGTTCGGGTTGGGCGGTGGAACTGCTACTACCAGGCCACCCTTTTGACTAACTCCACTCCCACTACTTACTTTTTCCTTTAAAGTTTTTTTTTTTTTTTTTGGAAGGTAGGTTTTTAATTTTTGGTGATTTTCGACTTGATTATTTTGTTAGTGTTATTATTATTATTATTAAAAAAAAAAAAAGAGGGAGGGGGGAAATATGTTGGAACAGTTTTTTGTGGAGATATGTTATTATGATGGTAGTGAATTAATTTTTAGCTGTTGAAATAGAATCCATGTGTATTAAGAATGGTTCAAACTGAAGTAGTAGTTCACAAAATTAAATTTGACTAACTACTTGTTCATGGTGAAAACTGAGTTTAGCTGTGCTAAGGGAAGCAATTGAATCAACTCATTTGGGAACTATTTAATTTCAATTTTATAAAATACTCCCTCCGTTCCAAAATTGATTGCACACTTTTCACATTTATCCGTCCCAAAATAGATTGCACCTTTCCAAAAAAGAAAATATCACATCAATCACCACCCCTAAAAGTTCTTAATTACAATTTTACCATACTTACCTAACACAAATAACATACTTTATAATTTATTTATTACCTAAAAATACCACAATACCCCAAAAAAGTTAATATTTCTTAAACTCCGTATCTATCGTAACAGTGCAATCAATTTTGAGATGGAGGGAGTATTTGTTATTTTTAATGAATCAAACTAAATTCTTATTTTCAGTTTGAATAATTTATCAAATCAAACTTAAACTAAATTAGAGTTATTTGGTTCGAAAACGCATGAACTTAATATTTAGAAAGTTTGCTAGTGTATTTGTAAATGGTTTTTTATTTTATTTTTTTAACTTGATCGAATGCACATGGTGCATGCAATATGATCAGGCCCTCTCAGTTTCTTATAACTAATTTTTTTTTATTCTTTATTTTTCTTAATTTAAACCTAATTAATAAGCGTTTTATATGATACTAAATTACATATTTGCTATGTTTTAATTTTAGAGCCAAACATCGAGGAGTAGTTATTATAAAATTATTAAATATATACATTCAAATGCTAGATCTATTATGTAATACTCTCTTTATCCATAATAATATTTCATATTTTATTTCACAAATGATGCAATAGTTAAATTCTAAAGATAATTTTATATTTCAAAATAATAAAAAAAAGAAAAGAAAAAGAGAATTTCTTAGAATTTTATATAAAGATTAAAGATATAAATTTCATTTTTTCATATTTGTTATTCATAAAAGACGTACAAATAAAACAATAAATCCAAAGTGATAAAAAAATGGGCACCTCGATGTTTACCCTAGGAAAGAAGTATTCGATGAGTGTTGCCTAATTTGGCAAAAAAGAGGGAATCCCATTTCCCTATGCCAAAAGTGGAAAAACTATTACAACTTTGAATCATTGAACATTGAAAAAAAAGGATGGAATAATATTTTCTTGTTTCATTATTTTAATCAACAATTACTTTATAAATTTTAATTCTTTTATATACAATTAGTAGGCATCATTATATACTACTCCCTATTCCCTCTGTTTCATAATACTTCTCACGTTTACTGTTTCACGTTGTTTAAGAAAATTTACAATTTTTTTACTAATTTTATTGATTTTGAAGAATATTATAATATTTTAGATAATAAAAAAGTATAAAGTAATGATATGTGTGGAAAAAGAGTGACAAATTTGAAATGAGTGACCGTGCGCCTTTAAAAGGGTATACACTTTAATTAATAAGGATACACTATTTTGTTGTAAAGAGTATACATTTTTCACTAATATTTTTTATTTTTCTTTAGATAATAAAGGTACACATCTTTATACTAAATGATATACTCCCTCCGTCCCGCACCAAGGGTGCATTTTGCTTTTTTGCACGTAGATTAAGGAGTATTATTATTTAATGTGTAATGGGTAGTTGTATTAGTGGGAGTGTGGACCCCATGTTTTAATTGTATTAGTGAGTGAGTGTGAGACCTATGTATATAAAAAAAGGAAAGAGAACTCTTTGGGTGGGACGACCAAAATAGAAAAAAGAGACCATTGTTGCAGGACGGAGGGAGTATAATTTAACACAAAATTCTAAAGACGCATGAAGTGTGGTCCGTGCACCCGGGTGCACACAAGTTTTTGCCATTTGAAATTAAAGTAATTTTTTAGGTTATTAAATGAAGTAATATTTTTTTTTGAGGTGCGAAAAGTTTTGTGGGACAAATAAATAAAAAAAGTGTGAAAAGTCTTATGAGACGGATGTAGTATAAATTATTACTCTTTATTTTAGAGAGTATTTGCCTTATTTTATTTTGTACATTTTAGAAAGAAAAATTTTAGGGAAATTTTGTAAAAAACAAATAAAAATTATAGTACTATTGTTAGGTGAGGATAACATTTTCCAAAACATAATGTATTGAGAGTTGAGTTGCTACGACTTTATTTCCATTTTATAGAAAAAATAAAAAATAAAAATATAATTAATAATTTTGTGAGCTAAGAGGAATATTTTTCTGATTGAAATATAATAATAATAAAAAAAGTTAACTAATAAAAGTCTCTTGTGAGATGCGTGTGAGATAAGTTGCGAGACGTGTCGGTTCATTATTAAAGTATGATTATTATATATATATGTAAAGTATAATTTTATAAAGTATGATAAAAAAAATATCAAAGTATAAGTTTAGATATTCTGGTATGATTCACTATAAATATATTTTAAGTACTCTCTCTGTCCCATAAAACCTTTCACACTTTCCTCATTTGTTTGTCCCAAAAAACCCTTCACACCCCAAAAAAGGAAAAATCACTTTATCCAAAAACCTTAAAAGTTAGTTTAATTTCAAATTTGCCACTATTTTTCACACACATATCATTACTTTATACTTTTTTATTACCTAAAAATACTACAATAGTCTCTAAAGTCAACAAAAGTGGTCCAAAAGTGGTCAAAAATACAACTTTTTATTAAACAACGTGGAACAGTAAACGTGAAGCGTTTTATGAGACAGAGAGAGTATCAATTAGCATGCTCTATTTATATAATAATCATACTTTAATAATCTATCGACTTATATTATAGTCCGTCTCATAGATACACATCTCATCACAATAGATCTGCACATTTTTTTAATAGAGTAATAATTTTTGATATAGAAATATACTCCCATTAGCTGATTCATTCACCATATAATCTAGTAATCTATTGCCTCAGGGCATAGCTCTAGTAATCTATTGCCTCAGGGCATAGCTCAAGTGGTAGAGGGGAGGGTGTAAAGGTTTTCCAACTGAACTTAGTTGCTGCAAGGTGGGGGTTCGAATCCCGCCTATGACATGAATTTGGCCCTTTGCAAGCACAAGTTAAATAGTGAGCCCTCTCTATAAGTCACTTGAAGCATCCTGCAATTTACCTCTTCCACCAATTCTCTAGGGCAGGGACGGTGGGGCCCCTAATAGTGGGTACACCATTTAGTAATCTACGATCAAATATGAGTGTAATTTTTATTTAAAAAAAATAAAAAATTAGCATACATACTGTTATTTACAGAAGTGCCAATGCGCATGCGATCTGCGTGGTGAGTACGGTTAGATAGCAGCACTTAGCCTTTCAAAAATCTTTGTCATAAATAACAATTAATACGAAAATAAATAAATCAAACGATTGGCTCATAAGTTATCTAAGAGTCATGTTATATCACAACTATGGGTTGGACGGATTTTGATATTATTACATGAACATAGCCACATCCAATTATTTCCATTTATTTGTCATGTAATATGTATATTTTGTTTGTCGGTAAAATGTGGGATTTGAATCTCTCCATTTTGTACTCTGTCAATGTAAATTTCTTTCAACCATTATTTTCACCAATCACTACTCATTAAATTTTAAATAATGATTTAATTTTTTTTTTATTTTTCTCATATGGTGCTTGTGGTGACGTGGCAAATTCATATTCACAGATATTAATTGAATGATTCATTCAGATCAAACGAAATTAACGAAACAGAACAGTAAATGGAGAGAATCCAAATTTGTAAAAGGTGTGTCACGTATCACACTTATATATCATATTACACGTATTAGATGAATAATATATACTATATAGGAAGAGAATGTCTATGTTTCTCTCTCTATAATTGATAAATATTTTCTTTAGAGTATAAATTTTGTTTATATTTTACGAATTAATTATTTAATGATCTACGTTAATATAAAAAAATAAATAAAAATCTAGATTGCACGTATCCCAACTAGGTTAAAAAGAAAAAAAAATCAATCTAGTTGTAGACAAATTGTTTTGATAAGGTTCTAAACTGAGTAAAATTTTGTGAGTGGATATCTCCGGGTGAGAAAACCACATCGTTTTTTTTAATAATATATCAGTTATATAAAAATATTATTATTTTTAATTTGTATTATGAAACTCATCTCATGAGATGATTCTTACATAAGACTTGAATTGTTATTAAATATAAATTCTTTTTTTTATTATTATTTACTTTTTAAATTTAGGATTTTTTTTTAATGATCAATAGAATATTATAGAATAAAACCTCCTTAAACTATTTACACACATGACAAAGCTGATTTAATAGGGTTAAGTCGAATTCGATTTTCTAGTTTCTTATAACCAAGTTGCTCATATAGCATTTAACAATCTTACAGGCATCACATCAACATGTATCAACTCAATATGTAAACTTAATGAATCACCAATTTTCTGAAAATGGGGTAATATTTGTGTTAGTTCATAACTTTAAAGTATACTCCTTGGGGTTGTAAACTAATCGAATCGAATACTAAGGTATTTGAATGATATTTGATTAAATATTCGAATATTCGTATTCGAATTTGATTATAATCGAATTCGAAATCGAATTCGTATTCGATTCGAAAGTAATAAATGAACTATTCGAGTATTCGAATTTGAACATTATTTGAATTCGAATTCGATTCGAAATTGTAAATTTATTTTTTTTAAATAATATATTTTTTTAATTTCTTGTACTATTAATAAATATAAGAATAAATACTCATTAAATACATCAACCATTAAATTATTAAAAATATAATTAAATAATTTATATTATATATATATGTATATATATAATATGTCTTTTCCTCTTTATTTTAAGATAGTAGTAAATTAGATAATATACATATTTATTTATATATAAAACAAAATATTATATTTAATATATAAAAATATATAATTATTTAATATTAATAATATATAATTAATATATAGTATATAATATATTAATATTCGAATATATTTGTGAATATTCGAATCGAATATCTTATGAATCGTATTCGATTCAAATATTATTTGAACTAAAATATTTATTCGAATTCACATCGAATTTTTCGAATCCGAATACTGATATTCGAATTCAAATATCGAATCGAATTCGAATTATTTGATTCATTTACAACCCTAAGGTCCACCACATACTTTACTAGTAGGATTGAAACATACTCTCTCCGTCCCTCACTAAGAGGGTCTTTTGCTTTTTGACACATGGATTAAATAATATTATTTTTTAATGTGTAGTGGGTAGTTGTATTAGTGGGAGTGTGAGTCCCATATTTTAATTGTATTAGTGAGTTTGTGTGGGTCACATGTGTGTAAAAAAGGAAAGAAGACTCTTTGGGTAGAACGGCTAAAATGGAAAAAAGACCCGACAGAGGGAGTATACCTTATGATTTCTATTAAAAAAATTGTTTGATTTTTTTTTTAAAAAGTATAAAATGAAGTACTCCCTCCATCCGGTTCTAAGATATCCATTTGCTTTTTGCACGTGGATTAAAGAATATTATTATTATATATAAAGTGTGTAATTGTATTAGAGGAAAGTGGCGGACCATATTGTGTACTTTTTTACTAAATAGGGGAAATGAATATTTTTGAAGTGGACGTCAAATATAGTAAAATGGATAGTTTAAAACCGGAGGGAGTATATACTATCTAAAGTCTAAACAATCTCCAAATACATGTCAACTTGTGTGTTTTTTGTCTCCACACAAGAACAAAATCCCTAATCCTCCCATATGCAAAGATTTATTAGAAATGCCAAGGTGGGAAGATGGTACTATTACATGAGTTTGAATGGAATAGAGTCGATATGCCATTTATGTTTACGGGTTAGGTTATTAATAGGTCTGAGTTTTGTGTCAAACTTATTTTTATTATTTTTAGGTAAATTTTATGGTACTACCCTCTAATAAAAGAACAAATCTCATATAGACTCGATTTAATTTGAAATTGACTGAAAAATTAGACATAAAATATGATAATATAAATTTATGAAAGTAGAATGTTTGTAGAAATTATTAAAATAACATACATAGAGTATTAAAGAATTATAAAGAAGAATACTCTATAGTGAAGCGAATATATGTAAAACAGATCAATATACTATTAAAGTATATATAATAAATAAAATATATTCAATGTACTTAAAATATATTTATTATAAATTACTCCTATATTATAACACTTTAAAATTATTCATTACTCCTTAAAAAATTTAGTAGTACTATTTTAACTGTTAATAAATATAACCAACATTAGGAGTATAACAATTATACTAAGCCAATTTATAATGTGGTAAGTTTTGAGGCGGATTTATAATAGAAAGGTATGATTTGACCGAACGAGCCAATCCCAAGCCAATATTTACAGTGATTAGATTGATGGAATTTTGTGGCACACATTTCAATGCAAAATTATTTTTTCTCCCACAAGTTTGGTGAAAATTCAATAAACTTCAATTGCCTGCTCCCTAGGGCCTACTCCCTTCCCTTCTTCTATCAACTGAATGAAATCGAATACCCCATTTTTCATTTAAAAATATTTCATTAATTAAATAAGTAAATACTATATCACCAATGTAAATATCTTTTTTTATAAGGAGATTAAGAAATATTATTCCCTCCCATAATGGCCTTCCCATTTATTATAGAATTACATTTATTAAGAAGGGAAAAAAAAAACTATAGAATTAACAGGACAAACAGATACATAAGGAATTCAAGTACAAATCAAATTGTAGGGCGTATCAATGGAAAAGAAATTGAATTAGTCCAGGGGATTAGAGAAGGTAATATTCCCCAGCTTCCTTCTATATAACTTTGGTGATAATTTAATAACTTTAATTGCATACTTCCTAGCCTTCCAATAGTAAGGAAAATGATTTTTTTTTTTTAAAAATCGACATACTGAAAAATTCAATATATATATAGAATAAGGTTGTGTATCAAGTATGTTAATATTCCATAGATCTACCCAAATTTTGGAACGATGTCAATATGATTTTTTTGTATACTTGAAAATTTAGGTAAGACAAATTTAATATACCAACCTTTGAATAAGATGTGTAGGTATGATGACCTACAAATTTCAACAAAACTACCCACAAGAAAAACTAAATATTAAAATGGGAGGTACAAAAAACCCATACAAGTTTAAAAATTAGATAAAAATAATCTTGATTCTCCTCTTCCTCTAGGGTTGAAAGTAATGAATGAGGAAGCGCAAATGGAAATGGGTGGTCCTATTTTGGCTCAATTCACTTTATTGTCCACAACCATACATTTCATTTTCATTCATTCTGTCCAAATCCTTGTCTTTTTCTTGCCCAAATTAAAATCAACACCTTAACAACCACACACCACTATGTGTTTGCATTCAGGGTCATCATTTTCCAACAATCAATTGTACCACAGCTTTATTTCTAATGATCAAAAGTACAGGATTTTTTATTTCACAAAATTGGGCTTTATCTAACATGTCTGTATAGAAATATATAATAAAATAATTGGAAATGAAGATAACAATTGGGGAATCTTCTTCCTATTTCATATCATATGCTGTCCACTTCAAACAAGTACAACTTTTTCTTCAGGTGATGTAATTATAGAGAATTTGGGACCCAACATGCTGATGAACCTAAATAAAATTCTTATATTACTGTTCCTAATAAACAATTCTAACGAAGATTCACACATAGGTGAGGATTTGGAAAAATTTAGAATAAACTAAGGTCCCAACTCCCAAGTTATCAACAACCTAGCCTAGGGGTTAGTCCGTGAGAGAGCATAAAACTCGACTTGAAACAGGAGCCCGCTAGTGAACCAGGTTATAGTCTCCTCGAATTAATCGGTCTCCGAGCATTTAAAAAAATGTGTTTGCTAACATATATTGTGATCTTATCTAAATACTAGGTCCACTTAAGATAATTCATATGCCTGTATTTACCTTGGCTAATTCTCAACTAAACATACTTCTGCAACTGATGGGCACTTATAATGTCTTCTCGTTCGAGCGTTAGGTGGTATCTAGTCATCTCCATTAGTAAGGAAGTCGAGCTTTCTTCCTTGCCCCAATTTCTTATCTCAAAAGGGTCTATTTTATGAAGTAAAATAAGAAACAAGAAAAAGCATCTCCGACTCGTATTAACAAAAATACGCATGAGGATGAAGGAAGAAAATCTTCAATCATAATGCAATATACATAATAATTGATTGGATTTTGAGAAGATTAACAGTGGCAGGATTAGAACATACCAGGAGCTGATCTTGTGTGAAGTACACTTCAATATGCAGTCAAGAAAGGAAAAGGTGAGATTATCAGAAAATCTTGTATTTATTGAGAAAGAAACTGAGTCTGAGAAACAAAATGAGACTACATTAACTAAACTGGAAGAGCTGATTCATCTTACAGGGAGTAGGACATTGGTAAATGGCGGCTACAGCCGAAAAGCCTCCATATCATTATAACTAATAACTTACATGCAAAGTAAGGAGCAATGAAACCTAATCTACTAGATATGCTGTAATGTTCATGAAGTTAAAAAGTTCTACCAGAGATTCACTTTGTTCTGTAAAGGAAATGCCGAATCTCACATTGGTAAAAGATGACACCTCTACCGCCTACGTATTCAACTGCTCATAAGGAACACGGACAAAGAGACGTCCATGCAGGCTAACCACAGCAGAAGTCTGGAGAGGGTCGATTCTTGCAGGTAAGCTGACAACCTGAAATCACCCACTGGAATGTTAATCCCAGACTTACCAAAGCTCCAACAGAATGAACACAAGTATATTGCAAGGAGTATTTTCTTTTGCATGCCCCTCAACCACTGATTGAGATCCATAAACATGATCCCCAATGTACAAAATTAGGTTGTATACGCTTGTGAATATTTTTTTTATTTTATTTTTAAACTATGTTTGACTGTTGGAATCTGCTTCAAAGAAATTTAGATACACTTTTATATTCAAAATAATATTTCATACCCCAATATATTTTATATAAAAGACAAATCAAATCATTTTATAATCATTACACCCCCATCTCTCATTTACATGTCATTTACAAAAAGATACACCATTAAACCACATTTTTGAAAATAAATATACCGCATGAATCATCATCATTAAAATTTAATTTTCAATCCTAACACACACTAAAAACTAAAATGCAAACACAGTAACACCATCTTTTCAGTTTTATCATTAGGAAATACTTCAAAAAAAGTTGAAGCCTCAAGACAGAAACACAGGAGCCCAATTATTTAAAAAAAATAAAAATTAACAAATAAATAGAGAGAAAGTGAAGGAAGAGGCAAGGGGAGAGAATAGCTGATGATATGGCCAAGTGATTCATATAGATGACCATTCTAGGCTTAAAATTTGAACCCTCATTAAAAGTATATAAAGCCACTTAAATTCACATTAAATATAGTTAATGAAAACATGTGAACTTTTCCATTATGCATGAATATAGGATTAGCAGTATCACCATTTCATCAACATGTCATTGTTTAAAAGAATAAGGAACCAGAAACCTTTTTGAATGAAGTAATTCCCCATGGATTATCAAATTGCTCAGGCTGACCTGTTATGACTACACGCCCAGCAGGATCCGACTGAACTCTCACCTGAGCCACCAAGAAGGCATGAATATCATATATTCAATAAGGAGTCTAAACTAATCTTGCACCAAGTACATACAATTACACAAGAAATCATAAGTCTTAAAAAGTAAAGACAAACAAATAGATAAACTTAAAATTAGTAAACAATTAGTGTTCATGCTTCAAGTACCATTCAATCAGAAAATATGGCAAGCAAAACGCAAAAAAAATTCATGTACAAATTCTATAAGCACAGCATCTGTTAACAGAAAAGAAAAGAAAAGATTTTGAGTAAAATTGATAAGAAGGACATGAAAGGAGGAAAAGGCATTCAGTTCACCTTGACCGTGAATTGCTCATCTGCAAACTACATGAGAGGACTCTCCATCAATACAATAGCATAAAAATATTAATATTTTAACACATAATACGGCGGCCTAGCAAACCATTTCTCTTTCCTAATAACTTCATGAATAGCTCTGAGGAACTTCATGAATAGCTCTGAGTGGGCACATGATGTTCTGAACAACAAGCACCTTACGCCATCCTAGACCGTATCACCAACAGATAAAAAGCCAACCCCATACCATTTTCAAACAGTTATGAGTACTTAATAATAAAGAATACGAAGAAGCATATCTAGCAACTCAACATCAGAAAATATAATGTCATTCTCTCTTCAAAAACAGTAATAATAAAGAGGTGCCTTTTCTTTTTTTTTTCCCCTTTCTTTTCTATATTTTTAAGATGTGCTAGTGGAGAGATATTAAAAGAAGTCAAGAAAATAGGAGTTTTAGAGTGTACGCACCTCCTCACGTAATAGCCCTGGAACCAGCGCATAAACCTCAAAACAATCTTTCTGATCATATTAAACAAGTCAAAGTCAATTCATATTATTCATGATTGTAAATTTCTGCAGTGAAGAAATAATTCGAAATTTTAGATGCGAACATACTGTTTGGCGTACGTTAATCTTCACCCAATCAGCTGGGGGCCCAATATCAACAACAGAGGTCACCAGTCTACGAACCAAAAATAGAAACTCAGATAATGATGTTTGCTTATTAAAAAATGGCTGAAACTGTGTCTCCAAGCTTTAGATCTAATTAAAAATTCTTGCACAGATAAGTAGTCCATCTTCTCACACTAGCACATTTCCTAGGTTCAGGGTTATTAATGGCACATAAGTCAATCCCATGCTAAACATAGAATAGCTGAAAAGGAGAAGATAAAAGCTTCTTTATATGACATATTATATTTAAATATCTGGGAGAATCCACCACCTACATATATTATCAACTTGAGTTCCAATATGATTAAGGAAGCATGGATCAACCAATCAGAACCAGTAAAAAATTTCTTAAGGCATTAGTCAGATAATGAGAACTTAGTTATACTAATAAAGAACTATATACATCTAAAAATATCAATCCAAGACTTAACTGCTTAGGTGATTCAATTCGGGCAGCTTTGCTTGAATGCTCCACTTCATTTGGTCTCTTCTGTTTGAGAGAGCCTAAACAAATTAACAGAAAAAGAATAAGCCAATATATTAACTCATCCAAATCCACAGCTTAAAAATGTATGTCCCAGAAAAATGTTCTCATGATCAAATGATAACTTACCAATGCTTTTGATATTCTTCTCATGCTTTGCCATATTGCTAACATTTTTCACCTATCAGATTCATAATTGTAGAGAATGTAAAATGGAAAAACAGTGCCATATGATGTCACAAGTTAAGCATGAAGAAGTTCTAAAATAGTAAATGCACAGAACCCATAATTTGGTCACCAACCTCACCAGAATCAGAAAGGCGTTGGGCATGCCAACCTTGCATAGCACGAGCTGCAGCATCTCTTCTAGCCCTTCCTGGTCCTGATCCTCCATTTCCCTGTAAAATATATAATATGATAAAGTTATGTTTCTAGTCTCACTTTTGTGCTGACATGCCATGTCTTTGTCAGTTATACACAACCGCTAACCCATATAACAACAAATGCATTAGATTCAAAATCTAGCGCAAGGACTGTAGTGGCACATGAGGCACAAACGCCTCTTGAGCTTAGACAGAAGTTCCATTGAAAGAAAAACGAAACTAGCCCATTACTTGAGGGTTTTCCCAATGGACAAACCTTATCTAAATTAGTATTCGTCAAATCGAATGCTATGGATTGCAGATGTAGAGTTGAAAATACAAGTAGATCATAAAATCTCAGGACTAAAGATATGATTCGTGGAAAGAAATTACATTGAAAACAGGAAAGTGACAGAGAAACGATGTAGGCAGTCTTTATTAGCACATGTGGGCACTGAAAACGTAGATGTACACTGGGCAATCAAAGATTCAGTGGAATTAGTGTTATTTCTTGTTTTTTCTCCAAATTTGCCTAAAACTCTAGGCCCGTTTAGTTCTGTATTCTAGTTTATGTTTATTTCGCTGTTTCCTCTGATATCTTAATCTCGCTGTTTTATTCTAGTATCTTTTTTACTCTAACCACAAAATATGTCCATAAAACACATTTTGGGGAGACTGGAGAGGAGATCTGCAGAGAACTGAAGCGTGACCGCCTCAGACTTGAAAAACCCTACCCTGGATCCCTATGTGCCTCAGGTGAGCTTAAACAAATATGAGTGAGTTGCTATATAGACTCCCATGACAGAGGTGGGGGTCCCACCCTCCATTTCTGTAAGAATTTGAAGTTCATGGAAAATTACACACATATTATAAATAATACACACACGCACACATATATACTCTAGGCACCATTTCTTATATAACTGGTCAAACATGTGTATCTCATCCATGATTCCCCCTCTTTTCATAAAATTGAAGCATCTCATACATTGCATATGCTCAGCATGCAGTAGAAATTTGTAGGCTTTAAGCCCAAATGAAGAAATGAAATATAAATAATCACTTCTTCAAATGTAATAATACAACAATACAATTCTGTGTATTATACTAATACGAGGGAAAGCAATTTTCTTAGTTACAGTAAGGAGTTGGATACTTGACAGTTGACAGAATAAGAGTCTTGAAGTTTAAAGTATTTCATTTAAGAACTTTAAACTTCAATTCTCCTGGAAAAAGTTCTTTAACACCTTCAAATATATAACCCCAGTAAATATACCCAACGCTAAATGAGGATAATTTTCCATTAAAAAGATATGCTTAAAGACAAACATGGAATCCTCACCTCACCATCCAAACCAGTAACTTCAGGGAGCATTGGTACAGGGAGTTGAAGCTCGCCACTTTGTGTCTTATGCCTTTCAAAATCCAGAAGAGACTAATACATGGAAGAAACTTTAATTTTTTGTTATAGAGAAAAAATATATATATACATGTCTAAACCAAGTAAGTGTAACACATGGATGTGCTTTCCCTGATATAATTTCATTTTTTTCCCAATTTCAAAATTTTAAGAGATCTGACAATAAAAAAAATTAAATTGCATCAAATCATATTTAATACATGAAAAGAACACTTGATAACAACTTCATCTTTATTTAACTGATTTAGTTTCGTTTGCTGAACTGCCGATGATTGATTACAGTAATAGTTATCAAACAAAATTGTCACCTTCTCATAGAATATCCGGAATGTCCAAGAAACAGTTGTACAAGTCCTGCAACAACAAAAAATAGGAGTATAATTGTATAAAAGAACTTTCCAAAGGTACTTCACTTTGTAAATGAAAAGGTTGTATTAAATATTTAGAAAGCAATAAAAAAAGCATATGAAAATATTTAAAAGAGTTTCCTTTCCACACAAGCCCAGGATTCTCCTATCAGCATTATTTTGAAATTTATCTCTGCAAATCACCAAAATGCTGACTATTATAAGGCTCCAATGGGGTACGATCATTTGACAAGATGTTGCAGAAAGGAGTTATCAGAGAATCATTTCAGGAAAAAATAATGTATTTTTTAATAACTTAAAAAGAGAATCATTAAAAACCCACAACGCCATACCCAACACACAGTCACACATACAGAAGCAAATAGCAATAAATTAATGGCATTAAGTTTTTCATGAAAAATCCCTTACTTTGGTGGATGAAATGACTCTCCCACCTGCCTCCACAACTTGGATCCAGTTACCTATAAATAGATGCAATATGATAGAGCAAAGTCAATAATTTCCTTGTTTAGAATATTTGATTTCTTATTTCCTTATTTCCTATTCCTGCATTAATTAGGGTTAGGGTTGTGATTGGGCCTTAGCCTCTTTAAATACGTATGTTATTCAGGGTTGAGAGGGGAATAAGAATTATTTATTTGGCAAAGATTATCTTTGTGGCCTTCTTTGAAGGAGTGCAGCCTTCGGGCTTGTGACGGAGACTTCATTCTCCGTGGCCCTCTCGAGGGATTACTTTCGTGTGTCTTTGGTGTATTTTATTTATTATTTTGGCATCTCTATCACAATAATGTATAACACTGAAAAGGCAGCTGCGTATTATCTGGGTCCTTAACACTAAATTGTCAAAGTGACTTTAGTTGTAGATGCATACAATGTAATGAAAGATACTAAAAGAAGTTCTACTTTCTACCTTAGTAAACATCATCATTACATGACTTTCAGTAACATACAGACAAAGTAGGTAATACGGCTGAGCCTCAGAATTTGCAAGACTGGAGAACAATACCATACTGCAGACACTAGTAACTAAAAACTACTCTCTTTGAAGTCCACTACTTGGAAGTATAGTACAAGGATGAGCATCTCAAATTTTCGTATGTTTGGGACACGATTGCATAATACGAGCAGACTTCAACATTTTCAGATTATAGTTCATGTAAACAGAAAGTGTGCAAGCTAAAAATCAGACCTCTCACACAACAGCTAACAGTTGTATCTCAACAAGCTCAAGACAATTTGACTGCTAATTTTTTATATTTGCACTTTGTGATAACATGCACCATTAATATGCACCTTATAGACTTAAGCAATAAGATGAATGGTGATTAGAAAAATAATAGAACATCAAAGTATAAGATTCATGAATGTTGGCAAATTAATAGAGCCATATATAACGTAAACGGATATGATGTCCTGCTTCAAAGAACTCAATTGCTATAGTGACCTAAATCCAAGAGGAAGATTCAGGTTATTTATCTACTCATAATTTCAAACCCATAATAAGGATGCAAGACACCACACTTATCTCATTTGATCAACAAATTTAGAGTTCCAAATATTTTCGACCCACATGTACAAAATCAACCCATATTCAGTGATATTTAAAAGAAAGAAGCACAATGCATTCTGAACAATCATCCCCATCAAAAGTAGGAGTATCAGGACATGCATACCCTGTCATAGCCTCCCAACCTAATCACGGACCTCCATAACCTAGCACACATGAGAGTAAAAAAATTAAATCTTTACCAAAGGATAAGACCATTAAATTAGCTGCACAACATGCTTACTTCAGACAATTTAGAGGCTGCCCATAAAATTTGGGTGGTTTGAAATCCCCTGTTCTCTCCCTATAAAAACTTTCAAGTCCCTTCATGAATGCAATTTGATCCTCTGGTGTTCCATCATCACTCTCTCCTATCTAAATGAAATAAGTAAATATATATATATCATTAAAATCTATACATTAATTGATACCTATTCCTAATTTAATTGTTTTTTGCCTATGTTTGTTACCAGATGTAGTTGAGTTGGTTGCGCTGAAACACTTATGGCCATATCTCCATTATGGTCAACAGGTTTTGCAGAAGAACATCTGGAAAGCAATTCGGGTTTGGCATCTACATGCTGGTGTGAAAGTGAAGATTCTTCACCATCATGTTTTGCAACAATTTCAATAGTGTTGTCATTCTCATCAGTCTCACGGGAAGCAGAAACTGTTCCCACAGCTTGTTCATTATCTTTACTGGTTGAATAATCAAAATTCCTAGCACTTTCCATCTCTTCATCCTTATTTCCAGCATCAGCATTGCCCATTGTCAGCTCACCTCCTGAAATATGCTCAGCAAAATCCGTTTCCACTGCACCAATTTCTTTCAGCTTCAAGTCTGCAGCACCTTCATTTGGTCTTTGCTCCACAATTTCTAGACAATTCTCAGAAGATTTGTTTTCATCCAGCCCGCCAGTAGTAGCCTTCTGTTCAACCATTTCATTTTCTGCGTCAATTTGTTTTCCCACTGTAGTTATTGGTGCAGTTTGCTCTTCAGACTTAGTTTCACTGTGGATTTCCTCTTTATTCTCACTCTTGATATTCATTTCTTCTTCATTCTCACATTTAGTATTGATTTCCCCAGAGACTGAGCCCTCTATTGTACTTTCGGCCTCAGTTGAAGGGTTAATTTGCTCTTTCACTTCAGTCTTTTCTTTAACTTCAGTTTTACATTTATTAAGGTCTTCGCCACCATTCTCCTTTTCATTTACAATCCCTGGCACAGCAGCTGCAGGAGGAAATGTTTCTACCTCACCCTCAATCTTAGCATTTAATAATTTGCTATTGGACTCCTGGAGGTTATTTCCGGAATCATTATGAAGCTTTTCAGGATCCTCCACATCTACATCATTTTTGCTCATTCTGATTATCTAAACAAAAACATAATATAGTACCCATCAATATATTTTCATAAAGATAGTAGAATCACCAAGAGGAAATAGGAAAGGCCTGAATGCCAAAATAATCTAAACCTTTTTGAGACGTTTAATATCTAGGCCTAATCATTAAAAAGTATAAACATATCAATGTGCACAATTGATGAATTTTGTAGGGCGAGTGCAAATTCATTGAGGATAAATTACTTTAAAGGTACTAACGGAGTATATATCATTTAGAAAAAAAACTAAATTAGTCTAAATTTGATCTATGCATCTTTCACGCCATTGTACAAGCAACCTAATATTGTAATCATTTAAAAGATTGATATAATTTCATTTGATGAACAAAATCAGGACTAAATTGACATTTTAAAATAATAACAATTACAAAATAAAAAATAATAATAAATTGGAAGGTTTGGATTTTTGGCTTTTAGGCTAGTATGAAAAGATAAAAGCGAAAACCCACATGCAAAATCACAAAACTGGATAGCTACACATCAAAGAGGCAGAAATTCCTTAAATTATATCCTCCAAGAACAAAACACTACCATTTAAGAACCCTATTTCTGATGGAAAATGTAAAGCACAACTATTGTCCGTGCATGAAAGGAAAGCCGAAACCGTTACAGCAGAATACCATTGGTAATATGGGGGCAAAAATAAATCCTCATGTGAATTAATTCAATTTACGAATTACATAAGCAGGAAAAACGCAATTACATCTAAAAAGAACAAGGATGCGAACAACAAGGGAAACACCTGCCTTAAAAAAACACGCGGAGGCTTCGGCGGCGAGAGCTTGACGAAGTTGAAGCGGCGGCGAATCAAATCTTGGATTTATCCTTTTCTGTTTTCAGTTACAACAACAATAAACAAGTGCGCTGGTTTTTTGCGTGTGTAAAATTCAAGTGCAGAATCTAGTGTGATTAGGAACAGAAAGGAAAAGAAAAATGAAAGCTTTATTCACAAGCTAGCCATGAATTTCTGTATCTTTACTGAACAGAAAACGACGACAGCACAACGGCGCCGTAGAGAGAGAGAGAAATCGCTCGGCAAACGTTCGGAGAGAGAGAGTGAAGTCTGTTTCTGCGATTTCGCCGTACAAAAGAACGGAATTAGCTCAACGATTCATAAACACCTGGATATGGCTGACCGTATGAATTCTCTATTTTACCCCTGTAAAGTGCTAGTAAATGATTTGCATGTGTCATTATTTTTTTTATTAGGTAACTATATTTCTCTAAAAAATGTGTGTATTTAATTATAATAATCGTATTATTATTATTTATCAAATAAATAGTAGTAAATCTTTTGATATATCAACAAACTTAAAATTAAGCTAATTCAACACATTATATTGAATAAAGAATTTGATATCTATGTATCATTAGTTATTAATTTTTATTCAATATTATATAAATATATTTTTGTTCATAGTGAAATTTTTATTAATAATTGTAATAGAAAAATCATAAAAATTTTACTCGGAAAGTGTATCTAGTTTTTAATTATGTGTTTATGGGAATTAGACATGCGTCAAAAAACCGGAACCGGCGGTTCGAACCGAGGAATCGCCGGTTTTAATTGGAACGGGAACTGCCGGTTCCGGAACCGACAAAAAATAAACCGGAACCGGTAAAGGAAGGTTCGGTTTCGGTTCCTCATTCATTGGGGAAAAAATCAACGGTTCCGGTTCGAACCGCCGGTTTTTTCAATTTTTTTATTTTTATTTTTTACTTTTTTACGCTAAAACTTAAAAAAAAATTAAAACCGGAGGTTCCGAAATCGAAACCTTCATACTTCGATTCGGTTCCGGTTCCCCCTACCTTGGAACCTGGAACCGGACCAGCGGTTCCGAACCGGAGTGCATGTCTAATGGGAATACCGTGCCCCAAATTTCACGTTTTCGAAAGTTATCCTATAATATTAAGTGTTATCCTTTAGTATAATAACTTATACCCTTGATTTTCCGAAAAAAAAAAACTTAGTTTTTTTAATTAAACATTTATAGTATTCATATTTTAATGAGTGTATATTAGGTGCACCCGGGTGCACCCTTGCACCTATATTTGTATAACTTTTTATTCTATTTTGTATACATGTTATTCTCTTTTGTATACGTGTTCTGTAATAATTGTATACTTTTTTCACACTAAATTTTTCATTAAAAAAACAAGCATTCATATGTGTATAACTTTTTATTCAATAGTGCATACATGTATTTTAATAATTGTACATTTTTTTACACTCAATTTTTTATTAAAAAAATTAACAATTAAATTGTATACATTTTTACTCATAATTGTATATGTTTTTGCTTATATTTGTACGTGGGTGCACAGTATATTTAGCCTATTTTAATTAACAAATTTAATAAAAAAAATTATACATTTATGAATTAAAATGTATAATTTAAAACTAAATGTTATATCCTGTATATGGGACTCTAGACATCAACTCATTTACATTTAAGTTGAATATGAGTATTAAGTGAACAAGGGAAACGAGAATCGCCAGGATTAATTATCTACAGTAAACAATCCTGTATGTGCTAATTAAGTTTGTCTTCAAATATAGTAGCAAATTAGCAATTCATGTTAAGTGACATACTATTTACATTTCATGCAATAAATAAAAAATATACTCCATATTTTATCAAAAAAAAAAAAAAAACTCCTATCACATTATTCACCGAATAAAAAGTGATTTTTATTTTTTTTAATGGAAAATTGATGCATCCAATTAATAGTATATGATCATTAAAAGAAAAGACAAAAAAAAAAAACGAAACTATTAATTTATCACTTTAGAAAAATATGGAGTACTAAATTTCTCTTTTGAGAGTTTTTTCCCCCTTCTCGAGTCTCAGTCCCTGCGGCCCCTTTAATTTTTCTCTCTGTGATCGAGTGTATTCTCGAGAATATCCAAGTTTCTAACAAAATAGTATAAACATAAAAAACCGATAAAAACAGTCAAAGATGTTCAAATCTCACCACATCACCAACTCGAGAATAAATGTGTACAAGTAAATTTATTCTGCGAATTTATAATAAAATAGAAGGCAACGAACGACTGAATGAAGAAAACCTGAGTGAATTTAGAACGCAAGAAATGGCACAAAACTTAGCTTGTATGTTAGTTAAATTAGGTAGGTAGGCAAAAGGCGTAGAAAACCAAGCAGTCTTTATTAGATTAGTTTAGATTATTCACAAGGGAGTATCTGTATTTCCACCCGTCATCACCAGCAAAATCTCCGTCACAGAAGCCATAGCACACAATGCCGCTTTAAGGACGTCTTGAGAACACCCCGGTTTAACTATCGAACGCACCTGGACAACACACCAATATTAAGAAAAATACAACATTCGTTTTCGACAAAAATGAGGAATACGAACCTTGTCCAGGTACTCCTGCAGATTCTTGATGCGCCCCATGTAATCTTGATCCTCAACGCACAGAGTAACGGGTTTAGCATCAACTCCAGAGCCGTCAAACTGAAGGGGTCCCGGGTTTCTATACGCATCATCCATCAACAACTTGGTTGCATTTTGTCTCAATAACCTACAAACAAAACCGACTCAATAATCTCATCTTCTAAACTGGAAAGCATCAAAGAATCAGCCACATAAGTGACGCACTCATAGGCCTTGCCCTTCAAATCAACGCTTGCTGGATGCAGAGCAGGTTTTCCCAAGCTTGAATCCCCACGACCACCATAGCTCCTAACGGACATCATAGCCTGAGAGTTGCAGATTATATCAAAATTTATTAATACCTTAGCAAATTATATGTATGACCCTAAAGCGATGAAGTTAGGAATTTTACAGTGATAGGAGTAGCACCACATTTCCACTTATCCACAGAATTCTTCAAGTTGGTAACTGTTGCCATATAACCATTCAAACCAGCAGCAATTGTGTGATATCCAATGTGACCAAGCACCTGTAATAATCCCACTCTTATTTTTTAGCTCTATTGCTTGTCTGTGGAGTTTTACTTATAGAAAGATTGTACACAAAGTACGACTCTGCTGATAATGGCATTGATTTCAACTATACACAAGCCCTAGCAAAAGTTGTATTGCAACAGATCAAAAGATTAGAATTAAATCAAAAGCAAAACTTACATAGGCATAGTCGCAATCAAATTTTGATGGCAATGATCCCCGAGCTTGGTAACCAAAGAAATGGCAAATTGCATTGAATTTCTTTCCCTTGTAGGTTCCTTCTTTCTGCAGGAAGACACAATTAGATGCAGAAACACGAAGTCTCAGCATACTTTCTCTAGAGCTATTAAGATATCAAGTAACAAAAGACACCAGTAAGCGAGTAGGAAAGGAGAATTCTCGACAGAGAAAATAGAAAAGCTTAAGCTTGATTCTTGAAGAGCAAGAAGGGCAGAATTCATAAATACATCCAAAATCTACCACAAATATAGTTTCGTTGAGTTTGGTTGAGTTCAAAAAATAATTAGTTACTAATAGGAAAATACAGGCACAAAGTAATAATTACCAATCGCTTGTTCATTTCTGCTTCAACAAGCTCAGCCAAGAGCTTTTCTGTCTCAATCTGTTGACGTAAGAAAAAAATTGAAAATTATTTCACCTCTCGCCAAAAGCGTAAAACAGTCGTATCCAATTTAAGTACCTGAGACAGTTGTGCAGAGTCATCTGATTCTGGGTGAAGAAGGAGCTAGGGCACAATAATAAATTCAGAGTAAGAAAGATATTGCACACAGATTTAATAATCTGCACAACATATAACAAAATAAAACGAAATAAGATGTACCTGTTTTCTAATGAATGGAGGAAGGAACTCAAACAATGCTGAAGCCCAAGGTGACAGTTGAGCAGAAATATTATCAGCAGAGACACCTTGCCTGAGCAAAGCATGAATTTCCTAATAGATACAAAGTTTTAATATAATCCACAATAACCATGAATTCATATATAACACTGAAAACTTTAGGAATAAACAAATTCAAGTTAACCTGCAACAGAGCGTAGACTTCAGGAATACTCTCTATGAGACCCTCAGGCAATAGAATAACACCATGGTGTTTATCTGAGTAAGAAAGAACCAAAAACTTTAGGAGAAATAAGTAGCTGAAACACTAAGATACCAATAGGAGCTCCTGATGTACCTTGTTCACCCCTTGCTTGAATTGCATCACATAACTGCTTTGTGATGTCAAATAGCGTAAGCTTAGAGGCAGCCACCTCTTCAGCAAGAATTACCTGCAAGAATGATCAAACCACTTAAAGAAATTAAAAAATAGATAGACAACATTTCAAGCCTCATTTTTCTAATTGAATTCCTTTTAAAATGAGGAAATGAAATACAAGAGTACATACCATATTGGGATGAGACTGGAGAGTACATTCCAATGCAACATGAGATGCCTTCCGCCCCATAAGTCGGATAAAGTAATAATACTGCAAAGAAACAGAGATTCTAAGAGTATGCAAGGAAATAAATATCATTAATCATGTTTTTTAATGATATAATGGCAGTCCATGGTATTAGTGGCTCTTCATTTAAGACAATAACTTTTACTGTTAAGTGTTAAGTGCAATATCAGTTCTCCCCTCATTCGTTAAAAGAAGATCCGGAAATTTAATTCTCATGTAAATGAAACTAAGAACGATGCAGAGTTGCTAGAAATCAAATTGCTTACTTTCTCTGCTGAGAGGGCATCAGTACACACATTGCTAATCAGCTGGGAATTCACCTGAAAAGACAATGTTCATATGATTATCTTAGAAAAGAAATGGTGAGCTTATGGGTATTCTAGAGCCTTTACCTGAATGAATTGTGTTGATGATAATAACAAACTATAGCAAAAAAGTAATTACCTCTTAAAAGTAGAAGAAGTAATTACCTTGCAAATTGTGTCAAACCCCACATTTGTCTCCACAAATTGGTTTTTAAGATCTCCATTTAAAGTGACAGGAACACCAACCACCTGCAATTATTAAATTTATGAAGAACTTTGATCAGCAATTGTTTAACATCATGAAAAAACCCAAGAGGAAGCAACATCATCGTTGAAAAGAGACAAACAACATAATAGATAATGATAAAAATTATGTCATGCATAGCAATATATGATAATGAGGCATCAGCTACAAACTAAAAGGTAAAACTGAAAAAAGCAACATGTTGGATGAACATTGAGTAATGTAATATACTTTTGTTGGGCACTTTCTCTCTGCAAAAGTTTCTGCAAGTTGGGCAGCATCTGTGTTTGATGTCACACCTTCAAAAGCAAAATGGTAAGGTCAGCAACCTAATAAAAAATCCTGGACCATTATGGACCTTGAGAACAAGTATAAGGATACCTCCAATAATGACAAGAGCATCGAGCTTCAAAGCTGTGCATGCATTGAGTGCTGCATTGACTTGTTCAATTGTTCTAATTTGATCTTTTGTCCGTCCCAGCAAATCATAACCACCTAAACATAACATTCAGCAAGATTGCAAGAATAAGTTAATTCTAACTTCTACATTAAAGGATAGTTGGATACATTTGTTGGCACACTGACCTTGGTTTTTGTAGGTTGCAAGAATTTCATCACTAAGCTCTAAAGTTTTCTGTGCAAATAATCCATCAGAACCACCTGATGAACATAATATCCAAAATTTTAATACACTACTCTTCATTATAAAATAACTGAATCATCAGCCTAAATTGAGCAACACACAGGCACAATAATAATTAACAATTAATGCATTAAGAACAGAGATATATGTAAAAAGTGGCCGATTAGCTTAACAGAACATATTAATAATCATAATAGAAATAAACTTCCATGTCAAGCCAATAATCAGATATTGAGGAATTAGTGTCAGGCATTTGCCCAAAATATTTAGAGAAAAAAAGAAGCATCACCAATCCAAGGAAAGCTATTAGACTCCTTACCCAAAAATCCCAGCAAAACACTTTTGGGGTTGTGCACTTTTAGAGCATCAAGAAGACCCCAAACAACATTATGTCCTCCAGGAGACTGTCTGCCACAGAAAACCACTCCTACCCTGAGAAGCAATGAACCAAAGTTAGCCCTCGCAAATGTTACTGCTCCAAATATTTCATATAATTAGCATCAGCTCAGCAAGTATTGAATTCAATTGACATTGAATATTTACCTAACTGCAGGGTGATCAGTAATAATTTTAGCATCAGGAACCTTTGTATTTGTCCTCAGGAAGTGTGCTATAGGTTGACCATAAGTGTGAGGAAATGATCTGCTAATGGTGTGGGCACCTGCGGGATCTGCAACTGTCGTTGCATCACCAAACTCTACACGGACCGTAGTCCCCTGTCCAATGAATTGAAAGGTTGTTGAGAATTGATAAAAAAATTTAAGAAGACAACCTATCGATAAAGGTAAATATCTCATTCAGGGATCATAATCAGTCAAAAAAATAAAAATAAAAGGATCATGCATAAAAAAGATCACATTTGTGTGATCCTGGAGAGCTCTAAGCCAACTAGATTGCTAAAAAACTTTAAAAGGCAAAAATCTGAAAGAAAGGAGACGAATTTAGAGTTGATATTCATGACATTTAAAGATGATTCTCAGCATCTAGAATTAATACAACAGTGACCAGGATCGCTTTTAAGAAAAGTGTAATTCAGGAGGCAATATACTTGACAGGGAATTGGAGACACTCTAGCATGCATAGTCCCTCTTTTGTCCAAGGAACGCATGAACAGCCATTCTAGGATTCTCAACCAACAAATCAAATAAATAAAAAGGTAATAGTGCAGGCTTTACACCAATAACCACTAAACTGTACTGGATAAGGAACTGCAAGCAAGGAAAAACAGTTTATCCAATTTCCAAATTAAAGAAATTTGAATGAAATATATCTGATATCTCCAATACCAAAAATTGACGATCCTAGAATAACACGATCCTTTACTTACATCACACCAAATATAACAACACCCTCTTGTTCGCAGAAACAAACAGTAATTCACAACATCAAACAAGGAGGCGCATTGCATCACGAACAAGACGAAAGACAACAACACAGAAGATCCAGCACGTCAGATCCATTACCCTGGACGTTAGCATGTCGAGGTCACACTAACAAATAATCCCCGCAAATTCACATTCTCTCAGTACGTACGCGAAATCAAACAAAAAAAATCACGACACACGGCAACGTAAACAACAAAACACAAAAAATTCATGAACAACACACAGAAAAAAATCATAATTGAACAGATACCATAAAATTTTCAGAGAGAGAGAGACCTGAAGACAGGGCGGGAGTTGAGGTTTATACTGCGATCGAAGCTTCTGCAGATCAGAAAGTTCTCTAGGTATTCCGTAATCAGAATCCATCAGCGCAAATTCACCAACAACTGCGAAATTAGTTTAGAGCTTTACTTTGTGCGATCGTTAATGAGAATGTGGAATATATATGGTGTGAAGGGACGGTGTTACCAACCAACCTACTGCTACTGGTTTGGCGCTGCCCTTTGTTTTTGTGTTATTACGCTATGCCCCACCCCTCCCTAATATTTTACTAATTATAATTAATTAATTAATTAATTTTAAAAATGAGCAACCTTTTTACGGATTTAATCTTATCTACTTGGAATTATAAAGTTTTAAATTAAAAAATTGTGCGAGTATAATGCGCTTTTGTAATTAGTTGTTATTTTTATCAAAAAATTAGTTTCTTTTAAATATTTTTATTTTTATTTATACTATAAAATGTTAATAAAATAATTAATGTTATTATTTTTCATTAATTAAGTATTATTTTTTATTAAAAGTGTTATCACTCTTATATATTCTAATATAAGTTTTTATCACATTATAATTATAAATATAATAGTATTAAATCAAAAGATGACATTTTTAGATGTTATTACAAGAGATAACAGTATTAAGTAAAGTGTAAAAAGCAATCTTTCTTCAAAACAATGAGCTAGCTATTAAGTAAGTAAAGTGTAAAAGGCAATCTTTCTTCAAAACAATGAGCTAGCCTTTTGAATTAAGAGTGTATGTGTATATATTTAAAGTTTTAAATATGGAATACTCTCTTATGATATTGGTATTTGTGAAATGAATGGTTTCATGTTAAAGTTAAAGTATGAGTAATTGTTATATAAATAAAGTATATTTATGAGTACTTAAAGTATGTTTGTAGTGAATCGTAATATAACATTTTAAAAACATAATTTGATTCATTATTTATCCTACTTTAAAAAACATAATTTAGTCATGAATTAACATACTTTTATCTATATTTATAGAGTCGGTAAAACTATAAAAATTTGAATTAAATTCTAAGAATAAATCCTAAAATTTGATGAATAGGAGTAATAAATATGTTGTCTATCCGGCAGGGTATGGATATATATCTAATTAATAGAGATTAGGTGTGCATAATCACTCTAAAATTTAAGGATAAAGTATAGTTGATTTTAAGAATAAATTAAGAATTCAATGAAAAAAAAATTGGGAAAATAAAAAGGAGTGTTTAACATTTTTTTTTTCAAAAGTATATAATTTAATAGTATTTGTTTTGGATCAAGCGATGTAGTTCTAATCTCTGTCATAACCAACGGCGTTTGTCTTTCTCAA
The DNA here is from genome assembly GCA_023678885.1 of Pogostemon cablin. Lineage (NCBI taxonomy): Eukaryota > Viridiplantae > Streptophyta > Magnoliopsida > Lamiales > Lamiaceae > Pogostemon > Pogostemon cablin. The sequence goes on from CM042987.1 coordinate 4,785,899, forward strand.
ATCCACAATTATTCTGCGTATATACAAGCTGGTTTTGCCTTGTGTATAAACATTGTACTGTATATCTATATATTAAAAAAATGTGTAACGTGACTAAAGATTTCTTTAATAAAAGATTAGAACTTTTTAATTATATATCATCCTATAAAGCACATTATAATTGAATTAATAAAAATAAATGGTATGCAACAAATACTAATAAAGAGATTATACTTCACTCAATTAAGAATTGATGCAATCCTTCCAAAAATATTAGTCAGTATGTGGAGTGTTATTATTTTTAAAAAAGAAGGTAAAATTTGTGAGATAGAAAAATAATACTCATAATTTTGGTATCTCGAAACATATAAATATTTGGGGTTAATAAAAGGCAGCCCTCACTTAGTTAGAAGGGACCTCCAGGTTTGGAATTGATTGCATATTTTTAAAGCAAAATTTAATTGTGAGATGGTAGGTAGGCTGCATAATATCAAATAATCCAAAGTCTAAATATTAGTAAGATTTAATTGGGAGATGGTATGTATACTATCAAATATAAGAGGAAATTGATTGGGTTTTGCCATTTGTGACTTAATAACCAACTAATTCTATCTACTCCGTAAACCAACTTTTGTTCTTTACTTCTACTCTCTAATAACACTACAAATTCACACCACACTATTTACATTTAATCATTTGGGCATCCAAAATAAGAATTACTACAAGTATTTCTAAAAGCTAATAGTATTTCAAGAAGTTGTACGATACACTACAAGAAAATGTAGTATTAAAACTAGTTCAGCCATTTTATAAGTTTACTTAGGTGACCGTGGTCAGCTAAGAACCAGCTGCCATTTTATATTCACATGAATATTGGTATCATGTGAGGGGACTATATGGGAGAAGATCCAAGCATCTATAATTGACCTTTTCTTTTAGTTCAACTTTGTATCAAAACAAAAGATGGAATAGTGTGATCCTGCGAATATGCTGATTCTTCTGAGATAAAATCGAATATCCTATTTCAATACATTATACTACTCACTATGTCCCTTCTAGCTCTTCACCTTAAACTGTCTGAATTTAAGTGAAGGAACCGGAATATGGATGGCCAACAATTACCACCTAATTAGTACTAACCACCAAATTACAAATATTAGAAAATTTAATTACTGATGAACTGATTAGGTAATGTAGCTGGTCTGTCTCTATAATTGTAGTCCTACACTAAAATCAAATTACTCACACCAAGAAGGAAGGTCTGATGTGAGATAAACTTAGGCTAGAGTGAGAGGGCATTCAAGCAACTCATATAATGCAGTGCAAAACCAGTGACAGTAATTGATATGGTCATTAGATCATAATTCAGACATCTCATTTTTAAGCTAAAGACTCCATAGAAGTAGTGCTTGAACTAAACAAAAAATAAAAGATATAAGAAACTAAAGAACCAAAAGAAAACACATTTACTCGACTCTGTCCGCCTAAAAAAGCAGTTTATTGTAGTTTCAACTACAAGGGAGAAGGGATGGGGGGTGAATAATACTACTTTTGACAGAGAACTCGTCCAAGAAGTCACGGAACGACTGCAGTACAAAGCAGCCTTAACCTCATTCTCGATCTTGAAGCTTTGCATCTCTTACCCAACATAAACGAACGGGAATGAGACTGGAAAATCTTACTTGCTGCCTTTCTTGGCGCCACGTTTTCCCACTCTGCGCTTTCCACGTCTTTCACAAGACTCGCTTCCAGAGTTGAGAGGAGGTGGCTGGGCAGAATTAACAGGTATATGATGCCCAGGAAACCAAGCAGGGAACCCAACAGCAGGGATTCTGCATCATAAACATTCATTAGTCATCCTCAAACACAGGACAAATAATTATTTCTTTCAAATCCAATGTCTAGTAAAGCTATATGCATTGCCATGTTGCAATTGCTCACTCCTTTTCCAACAGCACCCTGATGATAATAAATAATGGTTCATGCAGTCCCTCATCCTTAGGCTTTGAGTGATCATCAATAATTTTTAGCAGATGCAGTCAGATGAGAATCAGCATGACTTCTCAATTGCATGAAATGTGGGATAAACTAGAAGCTAATACAGCTAGCATGTTTAACCCTGCCACATGTTTCATCACTAGTAACTGATCTGTTATGCATTACTAGATAATTTAGATTATGTAGCACATGGAACACAATATTGTAGCACAGGGATGTAGCATCATATAGTAGTTAAACAAAAAAAAAAGGGGGCTTCCTACTAAAACTGTAGCTGAGAAAAGTATGTCAGGGTTAAAATCCTCACCCAACAAGAGCACAGCAGACTCCTGCTTGGTCATGGAAGCATCAAATGCCTTACTATTGTGCAACGAAAGCCGTAATACTTGATTCTCAGCAAGACAGCCCTGGAGCACCATCCCCAGCCTCTTGCACTCTGCTTCATAGAACTTGCTCTTCATCTCAAGTTCCTTCACATACATCTTCTTCCTTTCTCGTGATCTCACTGCTGCATCCTTATTCCTCAGTTTCCTAGATCACAGATGATCATTCAAACAAATCTTCTAATAACGAAAGCAAAAGAAAGCCCAGTAGATATATAAATGTCAACACACAAAAACAATTCCAGCTTTATATGATCATTCAAACAAATCTTCTAATAACGAAGGCAAAAGAAAGCCCAGTAGATATATAAATGTCAACACACAAAAACAATTGCAAGTTAGAACACACAATCAAAGAACACAACATACCCAACAGCAATTCACGCATTCAAGAGCCAAAAATTGCACATATTATAGACTACAGTGACTCAATTCAGCAATAAGATCACTCAGAACCTTTTTCGCTTTTTGGCATCGGGATCATCATCGTCATCATCTTCAACTACGACGGCGCTATTCTCCTTCGGTTGTGGAACATCCACATGATCCTTGTCCTGCTCTTTCTGTTCTTCCTCCGAGTGAACCTCCACCGACTCGGGACTAGCAGAAGAATCCTTACCCCGATCCGACTCCGACTCAGGCAAGGAGTCTAGAAGCACGTCCGACAAAAACCCATCGGCTAAAACATCTTCACTCTCACGATGATCACACTCATCGTTCATAAGATACTGCTCTATGTCGTCAATAGACAGAGAACAATTGGAATCGGGTGAAGTCGACAATCCATCGCCGGCGGGCAGATCCGCGAAATCAAAATTCAAGTCATCAGGCAAATTTTTCAACAGAAGGTCCCAATCGATGGTCAATTCATCTTCCACAACTTCATGATCCCCCATAAACCCTCGATCAAAGACAATAGATGACTAAAAAAACACCGAGAAAGATACAATCAAAAAAAGAACACTAGAAATCGAGAATTTACAGGGAGGAAGGAATTGACAACAAGGATGAAAATTGAGAGGGAATTGGGGATTTAAGGTTTTATGGAACCCAGCGGCGCCAGGTGAAGGCGCACCTGCGGAGATGTTTCCTGTTGCTTCGTGGGGAAGAACTGAAGAGTTGCTGCGATGATCTAAGTCGTTGGATTAAATATTGGCACTCGCTTTGTATTTTGGAGGGACACGTAATGCAGCCAATCAGAATTCGAGTTTCTCAAATTGTGGGTCCACCTAAGATTTAAATTACTAACAAATTACCTTATGACCCCCTCGATTTAGCCTTATAATTATCCTATTATCTTCTTAATTCAATAATATGATTTCTTTTTAATACATCCCTAAAATATATCGATATGCATCATAACTTCCTCATCATTAAAATAAGGGTTAATTACGCCAAAAGTTCCAACCTTTTCGTAAATTTCAAATTAGTCTAAACTTTTCAATATTTACAAATAAATACTCGATCTTTAATCATTTTTTCAAATTAAGCCACCGGGCAGCAGGGGGCCTGCCTGGTGGCTGATGTGTTCATCTCTCTTCCACGTCGTCATTCCACGCGTTCAAAACGACTTCGTTTCGCCTCATGAAATTCCATCTGTTAAAAAAAATAAGAAAACACGTCGTTTCTTACACCACCCACAGCTTCAAGCCTTCAATATTCGCCAGGTCCTCATTACACGACCTTAAATCTTCCTCCGCCGCTGTAATCCACTTTATGGTAAATTTTGAAAAAATTTGAATTTCACTTTTCCTTTAGGGTTATCTTCATCATAATCAGAGAAATGTTTCGACTCACAAATCTCCAAGAATCCATACTCACTTTCTGATAAACCATCTCAAATCCTCCAAACCCCACAAACTCTAACTAATCACCTCAACCCTCTTATCCAAACCCAAATTCGCACCCGCACCATCCATTTCCCATTTCTCCTCTTTCACCGTAAACCCACCGGAATAAGAAAGTTGCAAATTTCCGTCGAAACACTTTTCTTCCCTCCGGAAACAGACGTTTCGTGTGTGAAATAGGGGCCGTTGAGAGCGAGAATCTTGAAAATTTTTAACATGGTGCTGAGCAAGTATGCAGGGCAGGGCATGGAGGTTGTGAATGCTGAGTTCGTCAAAAGCAGCGTCGCAATGAAGGATTGGCCTTCTGATGGGTCGCCGGAGTTTGGCCCTCTCTCAACCTCTTTTTTGACTTGGAGAGTTGCACGACAGTTTCAGTGCCACCGATTCTATGGTTGTGAATCCGTCCCCTACTCATGTGAATAATTCAATTGGCTTGTAAGAAACGACGTCGTTTTCTTAAAAAAAATTTTAGCAAGTGGAATTTCGTGAGGCGAAACGTAGTCGTTTTGAACGCTGTGGAATGACAATGTGTAAGAGAGATGAACACGTCAGCCACCGGGCAGGCTCCCGCTGCCCGGTGGCTTGATTTGAAAAAAGGGTTAAAGGTCGAGAACTTATTTGTAAATATTGTAAAGTTTGGACTAATTTAAAAGAGTGAGGCTTGCGTGCACCCGGGCGCACGGAACACATTTCGTGCGCCTTTAGAAATTTTGTATTATGGGTAAGGGTACATTAATTTGGTCTAAAGGGTATACACTTAATTACTAAAAGGTACACAATTTTGTTCTAAAGGGTATACACTTTTCATTAATATTTTTTTTTCTTTAGAAAATAAAGGGTACACATTTTTATACTAAAGGGTATACAATTTAACACAAAATTCTAAAGGCGCACGGAGTGTTGTTCGTGCGCCCAGATTTTTCTTTAGAAAATAAAGGGTACACATCTGTATACTAAAAGGTATACAATTTAGCACAAATTTCTAAAGACGCACGGAAAGTGTTCCGTGCGCCCGGGTGCACAGGAGCTTTTGCCAATTTAAAATTCGCGAAAAAGTTGGAACTTTTGGCGTAATTAACCCTTAAAATAATAATAATATTTAATAATATGCCGAAATAAAAACTAAATATTAATAATCTAAATCTAAATTAAAGTAATATTCCTTTCATTCCACATTTATTTGTTGAGCACTCTTTGTGAGACTGATAGCTCAATCTATCTATTATTATAATATAAGATAAAATATTAATTATAGTATATTTACAATGAGTAATATACTTATATAATATCATATTTTTTTCGTATTTTTGAAGCTGCTCACATAAGCACACTATTCTTTGTCTTACTTTGATATTTTTGGTTTTTGTTGGTAATCTAACAAAGTAATAAAAAAGAAAAAAAGGGTTTAATAGCACTAGTGAAATATTTCATTCTTTATTTATTAGAAAATACCAAATTAAGCTAGAAAAATAATTTTCTTAAACCTCATTAAAAACAAAAGAGAAAACAATTCGGGAATAGTATATCGGAAACTCGATTATTCAATTATTTTCAATGGTAAAGAAAACATAATTTGTTCTTATTTCTACATACAATTTCATGCTATTTACATTCTCATTTCCCTGATAATATATTTTTCTTATAATACACAAACAAATGTTGGGACCAATTTTATGGAATTATCCGTGCAACCAAGAAAAAAAATTCAAGCTGTAAAACTTTATTAATTAATAACTTAAAAACACATCATTTTATCATGCAAAATCTCATTGAAAACATGTTGCATGCAAAATCTCATTGAAAACATGTTAGATGATAAAAGAAAAAAGAACTACAAGAATCACATCATAGAGCCAGACATGATCTTATGCATGAGATGTCACATCTAAGGTGAGGATGGTCGTTGGATCAAGTCCATCCAATTACAACATTTTATTGAAAATGGGTTTGATGTTTTCTTTCAGACAAACAAAAAGGTTGAAGCTAGATATGCTTCAACACATCCTATTGCAGGAAAATTAGGCCAAACATACACATTGCATCAAGGTAACAAGAGTAACTTATTTATGATGTTTACATTGGGGCGACAACATTGTTCGATGTCCCCGCTTTCACGTGAAAATTACAAATACACAGCAAGAAACACATACCACAGGCCAAATGAAACAAATGCAGCATACCATAACCATAGAAATACCTAGTGATGCATGACATTAATAACCTCAGCATACTGCAATAATCTTCAGCATTAAGCCAAAGAACAGAAGAGGTATGCTGGCGGCAACATAAACAGCCATATCAAAGAATTGTTAGATGTTGCAGCTGTTGCTTGACCATGCAATTCAGGAACTGCCAGTGCAAGCTTTCTAAATCAAGTTAACCCAAATCCCAAATCTCAAAGAAGATACAAGAATGCAACATGTGGAAAGCATGGGCTGTGGGCAGCCTATGACTAGTTAACATGACTATGCTCTCGTCCTTTAGAATGTAAGTAGACAATTGGTTACAAGTCAGATTATATGACACACAAAACTACCTACACACATGTTACAAAGCAATTGCAGAATGGTTGGCCACAGCTCATTTTGAATTTCTCCCTCAGAGTCAGAATTGGAAGGATGTATAGCCATTAAACACCCATTTAAAAGTAGGCCACTCCAGCAAAAAGCTTTAAAAAAAGGATTCAAATTGGGCATTGAACAATTCACAAAAAGAAGAAGAAAAAAAAACATTTTGCGCTCAATGTGCAATACACCCTGCCATATTCATATGTTTAGCGCATTCACCAATTCATCGCTACTAAATTCAAAACCCTAAACCCTAAGAGCATTGAACATTTTGCACGCAGGCCATTCGCTCCAAGATTTCTTTTCAATATATCTATATACTACACAACTAAATGTTCGCTCAGGGATTGCATAAACTAACTTAAGAATCATGCAGGCACGAACAAAAACCTGGTACTTTAAGAGTTTGGACGATAAATGATCTACATAATTAACATAAAATAAAGAACTTGAAAAGGGGGCAGCTCACAATATACCCAATAACTAGCAAGCACCAGCAATGAAACAAAAATAGAATATATATAAGCAGCAAAGTGCAATAAAGCACAGAGTTACATCAAATAAAACAACAACTAACATTAGCCACCAGTCTGAAACTAATAATTTATCACAAAATAGAACACTAATCGTTTATCAGTAAATTTAGCAATCATATTCCATATAAAAGAAACATACATAGTCTTGAACTCGAAGCATGTTAGTTAGCAATCTAGACTACCAAAGAAAAGCAACAATGTGGGAAGTTTAAACAGATACAACTACCAGTTCCAGCAGCATCACTTGTCTTTCTCCTCCCTCTCCCGATTCCACTGCTCGATTCTAGCTCGACGCTCTTCGCTCCCTTCCCTCACCGGACTCCTGCTCCTCCTTGGACTCCCATGCCTTCTCCTATCCCCATGGTGCCTTCCCCCATGTCTTTCCTCCCCACTCCTCCTCCCCCCACTACGGTCCCTTCTATCATAATCCCTATCTCTGTCCCTATCCCTCTCCCTCTCTCTGTCACGCTCACGCCTATGGTGGGGGCTAACACTCCTGCTGTGGCTTCTAGTCCCCCAAAACCTCCCATGGTGCCTACCATACAGCTTCCTCCTCAATTCCCTACCGATCATCTTAACGTGCATAAAATTGCAATACCCTCCGCGGTTACAGCTATTCTCCTCGTATTGCCTACACGTAGCCTCACGAAAATCGGTGACAGGTGAAAAATCAGCAATAATCGGACGGCCAGAGTAGAACCTCCCCTGCAACGCGTTTAGAGCAGCCGCCGCTTGATCCTCCTCCTTGAACTGGACATAGACATTTCCGATCATGTGGTCGGCGAGATTATCGCAGACGTTGAGAGACTCGATGTCCCCGAATTTCCCGAGCTCCTCAAATATATCCTCGTAGAAATCCTCGAAATGCTCCTGCATCTTGTTAGGGTCGATGGGTTGACCCTGCGCGTCGACGCCGGGAGTGATCATGTCGGGGCGCTGGTACATGTTGGACAGCAGCAGCGTCGGAGAGATGGTGGGGCGATTGTGGAGGCGGGAGCACCGGTCGCCGTGGCGGCACGCGCCGATCTTGAAGTAGAACGGGCAGTTGACGCGGTCTTTCTCGGTTCCGAATATGGAGGCCAAGTGCTCCGCCATTGTTCACGGATTGAAGAACTCAATACTCGGAATGGAGAGAGATCAGGTAGGCAATAATTGCTGGTGTGCAGGGGTTTGAGAAATGGTATAAACCCTAGAATTGATCTGCGGGGTACAAATAAATCCCTAATTGGAAACTAGAGAAAATAATTTTTTTTGTCCGATAGCTTTGTTCAATTTTGAATTTAGTCCATAAGTTTTTTACTTTTTGAAAATTATCCATTATATTTGCAGAATTTTGAAAATCGTCCATTATATTTAAAAATTTTGAAAATCGTCCATCATGTTTACCAAATTCAACAAAATCGTCCGTTTCAACAGGTCATTAGCAAAATAAAAATAATATATATATATATATATATATATATATATATATTTACTATTTTTAAAAAAATAGCCTCCACTAAAAATTTATATTATACTTTCTTCTTCCGTCCGAAAGAAGGTAATTTGTTTTTGTGCACGTTGATTAAGAAATATTGTTATTTAATGTGTAGTGAGTAGTTGTATTAGTAGGAGTGTGGTCCGTGTGGATCCCATATTTTAATTGTATTAGTGGGTGTGTGTGGATCTCATGTGTAAAAAAGGAAGTGACCCTCTTTGGAACGGACGATCAAAATGGAAAAAAGACATAATTTCGAGCGGACGGAGGATGTATCAATATTTAGTCAAATTTGCTCCACTTTAGTAATGAGATTAATATTGTTTGTTTGGTATACAGAAGTGAAAAATGAAAAGTGAGATAAAATTGATTAAATAAAAATATGATATAGATTAATTGGGGTGAAAATATTCAAATGACTTGTCATAGCAGGTCAAATGACCAAAATGTTGAATTTTATGAAGTTAATGGACCAATTTCAAAATTGTTATAAAATTAACGGATTAATTTCAAAATTAAGCAGTCGAGTCGATCGGTTCTTAGTCTTCGTTTCAGTTAATGGACTAATTTCAAATAAATGAAAGTTAGCGGACGAAAAAATCTATTTTCCCTGAAAATTATTACAAAAGTTGAGTTAATGGACAGTTCGAGAAAGTAATTGAATGGACGAAAATACCCTTCGCTTCGAATATATATTTGCAGAAATATATACCATACATACACTCCATTTAAAATCAACACCGGTTCTTTTTAAAAATAAAATACTGTATTTGAAAATTTGAAAACCAAAAGTATATTGTAGTTATCTTTTATTTATGAATTATAATAAATAAAAAAGAATAGAATGAATGATAGAAAAATGACAGTACTGTAGTTGTAAAAAAATGTTTTATTAAATTTTTTAAAAATTTTAAATTGTTTTTGGTAGAATGACTTTTAAGTCCACATGGTCTAATAAAATACTTCCTCCGTCCTGATTCAAGGGTGCCATTTATTTTTTGGCACGAAAATTAAAGAGTATTATTATTTAATGTGTAGTGGGTAGTTGTATTAGTGGAGGTGTGAATTCCATTTTTTAGTTGTATTAGTGGATGTGTGTGGATAAAAAAGGAAATGAGACCCTTGGGGGCGGACGACTAAAATGAAAAAATAATACCCTTGAAAGCGGACGGAGGGAGTAAAAAAAATACAAGATGTAAGACTGTTTTAGATTATTTATTTTACGTTTTTATGATTAATTATTTTTTTATTAATAATTTTTTGGAATAATTATTAATAGGTACACACTTTGCACTCCTAATTACTATAAGATATGTGGTATAAATCCTGAGAATGAGCCTTTCACCTGTTAATATATTGGGTCCAACAGCCCAATTCTCCATTAGGAGCCCACAAGCCTCCCGGCCAAAAGTAAAGAGGCTCCGCCTCACCAAGCCAAATAGGCCACTTGATCCAACTGCCTCAGATACGCAGAATCTGCTCCAAGATACACGCGTAGAGGATATCCTAGATCGTATTCTACAAATAAATCACATGAGATGCTCGCACTGCACACGATAATCTATCAACTTGCCCAGATACGAGTGACGTCAGATTATCCAATATAAATATGGGAAACCCCCATACCAATACAATCATCCCCTTCACCCCCTGGAAAAAGGTACAAGCACGCCTAGGGGGCAAATCTCTTTTTATGTTAGCTTTGCTCAGATTAATGTTTCTTCTCTCCATAACAACCACATTAATCCATCATTAAGAAGAGATTAAAATCTGACAGCGACAAGATACATTGATTTAAAATACTTATTCTAACATACAAAATATTAAAGTAAAATAACAAATATAACTCTAAACCCAAACACTTTAAACCACAAACCCTAAACCCTCACCCACTGCTGAACCGCCGGCCGGCCACCGGAATTCTGCCAGACCGCCGCCGGAGCTTCGCCGGACCACCCCACATTGTAGGAGTAATATTAGAATATCACTATATATTTTTGTAGTTAGTAGTAATATTTTTGTATGTTTGTATCTCATAATAATTAAGTTTTTTTTTACCTAACAGTTATCCTCCTAATTTTTTTTAATATTATCACTTTTAATTTACTTTTGAAATTATTCATATCACCATTATCACCTTTTATTATAAATATTTTCTATCCGCGCTACCGAAGGATTCGTCTAAAAAAAATATGGACAATAATGTTTCCCATAAATAGAATATAGTTAATGTTCTAATTCAAAAGAATGCGCGCGAAAAAAAAAAACGCAGGAGTAAACCATGTCTAACCAAATAAAATAACAACAAACTGAATTATTAAAAGTTTTCTAAAGAAGTGTCAAATCCAAACAAATATTCAAAAAAAAACACACACACAGGCCATCATGTAGCACTCAATACAAAGATGAAACTGGAAAAATATGTTTTTTTTAAATCACTACTACACTCAGATAATACAAAAGGATCGCAAGCTTTGGAGTAGAAAGCTGATCCATTTTTTTTATGAAGAAAAAAAAGATCATCATTAGAGATTGATTTAATTATCGGGGCAGAGAGTTTGGAGGAAAGTTGCGCAACGGGTTCTCCCGCAGTAGCTCCGACTCTCTGAAAATAGTAACAATTAGTGGTGAAGCAGATTGCAGTAGCAACTAAGCATGCATGGAGATGTCATTCAAATGGTTGTTACCTTTTAAGATCTTTACCATCCCCTGGTCTGAGCTGCAGAACCGAAGACTTCTCTCCCTCGTTGTCTCGTTTATGTTGTCTGTAAGAAGTCAGTGATATAATCAGTAATGATAGAATGTGGGGTACATTGATGTCCAAAGATTAATATAAGGAGCTGATGGTCATCTATGATCTCAAAATTTTGAGGTGTTTGTATGCTTACTCTGCACATTCCTCATCCACAAAGATCTCGATACATGGGCCAGGAGCTGGTCTTACTGGTCTCTGACCAGGTCTCGTAGGAATCTGAGAAAATTAACTGAGCATTAGAAGCCATTCTGCCTCACATGATGAAAATTAAAGTTCAATATTTGACCTTGTTTGATGTCCACTTGGAAGGAATTGCATTGTTCTCTTTGTTTCTTTCTGCTCGAGCACCAAGTGAGTGCCATGATGGTTTTGAGTCTATCTTGGATGGTTCTGGATGATAACCTGGCAGTGAATTACTGCTAATTTCTTTGAGAACAGTAAATGTGGTTCCAAATGCCCTAAAAGAAAGAAACAGAAATCAGCCAACTATCTCTAAAACTGTCAATAATCTAGTATCATAAGCTTTGTTGCGGTAAGTCGTTTCAACATTCATTACTCTAGGATCCAAACAAGAACAAGGATAAAATTTGTCGGTCTACAGATGGGGGCTCGGTTTCCAACTAATAGTAGTCCTTGAAGTTACTATGATCAGCAATGTGGCTGGCCAGCAGGAGCATTGAAAGGCGAAGGGAATTGGTAAGAAGAAAGCAAAAGAAAAGCCATTTTCCTGTCTCGAGGAAGACGCTTCTTTTCACAGATGAAGAGACTTCAGTATGCAATTACACATATTACTAGTACAGCTAAGTTATAACTCTAGGCAAAGGATGCCTCTAAATATTTGAGAACAGAAAGCTAGTTCTAACCTGTCGGGCTTCTGTTTCTTCCTAAAGATATCGGAACTCTCTGGAACTTGGTTCCCTGCTATCATAAGAAAGTATTAGACAGATATCATTGGATATCATAATCATCAAACAAAAACTTGAAAAATAATGTATAGCCCACTTGATTGTTTAGCCAACACAGTTCCAAAACTTCTAGCTGGCAACTGGTTGTCAGTCGCTTCCTCCTGCAAATTTGCAACAGCGACCGTGTTATAAATCCAAGCAACAGATAAAGAAGGCGAATAAAAAGAAAAGGAGTGGTAAATCCATCTGATATGCAATGACTTGCTTACATCTGAAGGTTTGAGTTGTCTCATTGAGCGAGTTATAAACTTCTTGAATGCTGCCGTCAATCTATCAATTGGGTGAGCATTCCTGCCACCAAAAAAGTCCATCATGTTTGCGATTGCAAAAGAAGAATTCTATCAACTTTTAGATATTGATAGATGAATTTAGTTGATAACACAATGTGAAACAGTAACATATGGCATCTATTTACTAAGTCTTACAACCTATCCATTATACAATTTGAGCATATATATGGTGGCAATATGGAGGTGAACTACATCCTGAAAAGATTTTACTCCTTAAAGTAGAAAAGTGGTTTGGCATTGCAATATACAGAACATGTCATTTCCTATACCACAGCGTCATGAAATCGTAAGTCACATGAACAGAGCAACTAAGTGTACATTGATTCCATAAAGAGCACATAAAACTACGAATGGAATAGTGTGGTATGCTGATCTACTGACTGACTGATATTAGGAAATATATGATCAATTTTATGTGAAACACTCTTTAACATTTATAACAAACTGCTTGGTCTCACAGAAAATGCTTACATAGATATCCCACGGTGGAAGATCTCATTTGCAGTTCTATTTTTATTCTTCTGTTCCATGTGCAATGCATAGGAAATGTAGAACGACGCGTGTGTCACCCCAATTTCGTTCGCCTCCAAAAAATTATATATGACTTCAGCATCAACACAATTTTCAGCCTGTTCAAATGTTTCGCATGAACAGCCATCATAAGTATCTGAGCACATTCTTTAAGCATGATATCCAAACACTCTAAAGATGCTTACGTATTCTAACCAAACTTTCAGGTATCGAAGATCGCCCTTGTACCGTTCATCATGCCAAAAGGTGCGCACACATTGTTCATATATCACGATTAATCCGGAACAGTCACCTCCAGGAGGGAAAGCTTCCTGAACCCATTTGATGCACCTTTAAAAAAATTAACAAGATAAGAGAAAATTTTGACAAGATTAGCAATGTATTAACTCAATAAATTCCTCCTCATTTAAGCATAAATTAGGAGTACCAAGTTCACCTTCATTACTAAAGCACATAACCATTGCAACAGATCATGATTCATGCAATTTGCAAACTAGTGTTTATGTCATTTATGTATCACATCAACTAATTCCAATGCCACCAACATCTAACCAAGTCATGCTCTACCTACACTCCTTCAAAAGAAACTAATGCAAGTTTTCCTTTAATTCTATACCTTTCACAGTGTGTTCTTGATACTTCAATATGATATTTAAAAGTGCTACCTCACCATGATAAAACAGATTAATATTCCAGTAGGAGAAAATAAATTTTGCTCTGGAAGTATATACATTCATCTCAAAGCTTTAATCTTCCAAATTTCAGTTTTTTCAGTCTCACGACAACGGTTACGGCAAACAAACACGATTTCAAGCAGATGAGCTGGATTAATGCACATAACACGGAGAAACCAATAAGGGGTAATAAAACCCTAGAGATTTCTAACATATATAATCACGTCAGTAAAAAAGAGAAATTGGACCAGTTTCATGAAATGATGCAACGCAATAAATACTTACTCGATCCAGGGCTGCAGAGGGTCTTCGCCAGTATAATGATCAATGGCCTCAATCAACCTCCTATATATTTCAAAATCCATCAAATTAAGGCTCAGAAAAGGGGAAAAAAAATACAATACACAAGCAAGGGAGAGAGAAGAAGAAGAAGAAATAAAAAAGATTTTCCGATTTGGAACCTCCGGATAAGCAGGAGATTATTCTTGATTTGTGATTGGGAATGGGATTTTAGGGCGTGGTTGAGAAGACGGACATTGCGGCCGCGCTTCAAAGGGCGAACGTTTTCTTTGAAGAGTTCCCACTCGTTGCCAGTTTCTTCCCTCGACGCTAGAAACTCCATTTCTGGATCATCGAACACCATTTCTCCTCTCGACTCCACTAATTTGCTGCTCTCCATCACCTCTCGCTCGGTTTTCCTTCTCTCTTCTTTTTTACACTTCGAACTTTTTGAAATTTGAATTGCCTCGATACTTTTCTAGCCGTTGGGGGACTTCTTTTATAGGGTCCGTTTGGGTCTCTTCCAAATTTTTTAAATTCCCCACTTCGAATATTATACTACTACTCATATTTTTCTGTTTGAAAATCTTTTAATTTAAAATGAAGATTTGAGAAAACGCAAATACCTAATGACACCATCTCTTACTACGAGTTCCATAATTTTATTAGTATAAAATGTGGAGTAAATATGGAGCACTTAGTGGATCGGTACATCTGAACAAACTAACATTAGATTAATATATTTAATTTAAAAATTCTTATTAAATAAAATAATATAATTATCTTTTTTTTTTTAAAAAAAAATACTTATTATCCCATTTAAACCTCTAACTCTTAGGGTGCATTCTAGAATTATCTTAAATGTAATAACACTTCAATAAAAAGTAATAACTATTTAATAAAAATTTATAGTAATTCATTTAGAAAGTATTGATGGGGTCATTGCTTGGTACAAGTATTATGAAATTGGTAAATGTATATTTCACTGAAACGGTTACAAAGTACTTACGTACAATGCGAATACAAGTTCTAACAAATCTATCCAACCAATTTAAGCGCAAGGCCTAAGGTGAATAATAAAAATACATCAAGAATTCATATACAAAGATGCTATCTGAAACTTGATCCTATCTGCAATGTGGTTCGGGGACAGCATCCTTGTTACAAAGTGTAGAGCATTCTTCTCCATCCAAATATAATATGTCATAGTAGCAAAAGTGATGAAAAGAAGTTTTCTTGCCTTGTTGCTTCTTCGAGTGTCCATGCATATTTTACGGAAAGCATCCGTAACTGAGTTGATTCTTCCCCTTCTCCATCTTATCCATCTCTTTACATCGTCCCAGATGTATTTGGTATAGGGTCAGTGGAGAAGAGATATGATGTGGTCTCTTTATCAAAGCAAAATCCACATCGTTTATCTTCTCATGTGCACCAAACTCTATCTTTCGTGGATAGTCTTTCCCTGTGTTCCATCAATAATCTGAAACTGTATTTTCTTACGATCCATTTGTGCCAAATCTGTTTGTATACAAAGCTTGTATCATCTATGTGTCTGCTTCTCAAGTATGTATACAGTCGTTTGGCTCTGAATCTTCCATTCTCACAACAATTCTGCAATATACTAACCACTCCTTCCCCTTCTTCATCCTCTCTTTCTATCATATTCCTAGTGGCGATCATTGTTCTCTATAAATAAGAAGAATTAGCTGCAGGAGAAACCATCGTCCAATGGATGGATGATAGGTAAACAGTATGGACCCATTTCACCCAGAGGGATGAAGCTTCCCTATGTATGTCCCAAAAAGCTGCTGCTAGTAGGGCTCTGTTTCAAGAAAAGATGTCTTTCAACCCTAGCCCTCCTGTATTCTTAGGTTGAATAATGTCCTTCCAACATACCGGACTCACCTTCGTACCACACAAAAATCTACGAATCAAAGTCTCCATTTTATTCACAACCACCACAGGGATCTTCACAATACCACACCAAAATGATAAAATACCATAAATTTCAGATGTAATAAGTTCCAATCGACCTGTGAATGATAGCAGTTTTGAAGACCATCTCTAAATCATGCTATTAATACCATTCAATAAAGGCATGAAATCCTCCATTCCTATTCTTTTAGTACAAATGGGAATACCAAGATATTTAAAAGGAGTGGTACCTCTATTGAAAGGAAGAATCTGAACAATCTGATCTCTGATGTGATTTGAGACTCCTGTTAAAAAGAGGTTGGACTTCTGAGGGTTAACATTCAAACCAGATACCTTCTCAAAATTTTTCAAGATTTGGTGAATAGTAGTAGCCGTTTTAGTGTTACCATACCCCAAGATTAGAAGATCATCAGCAAAAATCAAATGAGAGACATCAACCTTCTTACAGACCATGGAGTGGTATTTGTATTCTCGATTCTCCACAGCTCGGTACAAGTATTGGATCAAGGATATTTGCTCTTTCAAATAAAATTTCACTGCGTTTGTATATACAATGCAATGGAGTATGGTGTTGGTATGACTAATTTAAGGGTTTATATTATCCAAATTTTCTCTTTTAAAAATTTTGTAACCATTTCGCTAAAAAATTTTTTTTAACAAATGTTATATCAAATTAATTGTGTTTAGAAGCTTTTAAATTACAACCATATTATTATTATTTAAAAATATTTCTCTCATATTCATGTATTTAAAAAATTATTTTATACTTTGTGTTTCTAATTGATGTTCACAATCTTTGTTTTCATTCATCCCAACTTAAGTTTCCATCCTCATAAAACAAATTATCACTTATAGTAATTTTCACAATTCACTTTAATTTAAATTCGTCATACTTATATTTCATTAATACATAACATATTTTATTAATTATTTAAAAGACTACATTATAAAATAAAATAAAAAATAGTAGTAACTTTTAATTATATTTATGCAAAAGATAAATGCAAATTTAAAATTGACATAAAAGAGTAATGAAAAAAATACTTTTTGGAAAAAACTCCTGTGCCCCGGGGACACGGAGGGATACTCCGTGTTCCCATGTGAACACAATCCTCCCCCTCTATATTCTATTTAAACTATTGCTAGGGATTTAAATTGCAAAGGGATACGAAAATTGCAAAGGCGCATGGAATATGCTTCGTGCTTCCGGGTGCACAGAGCCTCACTCATACTTTTTATCTCCAATGCATCGCACGATAAAATACTAGTGTTCAGAAATAATAGTGGGCTTTCTCGTTGGAAATTTTTCTTCTTCTTAACTTTGTTGATGATGACGATCCTTTTCGCCATGTATTCAAATGATGTTGAATTTTTTGGATATCCACCGAAATGCATCAACTATTTTTTTCATTAAATAATTTTCTCATTATCTAATATTTATTTAATATTAATTAATAATTAAAAGGCAAAGTGAAAATAATAATAATAATAATAATAATAATAATAATAATAAAGGGTCCAATTTTAAAGTAAATAAGAGATCGCAAAAACGATCATAATTCAGCTCCAAAAATCAACCTACTATTTTCCACCTTATCTCAACCACCTTACTCCGCTGAACAGCAAAATTAGACTTAAATCACACCAAAACTCTCCTACTCTTCGCCCCAAATGTCTTCATCTTTAGCCCTAATTACCACCACCCTCAATTTCAATTTCAGGCCTTCCCAACGTTTCTCGCCGCGATCCGTTCGGAAAACGGCGGCCGGCGTTAGATCGGAGATGAAGATCTACAAAGGAACGCACATGCGAGAGCAGCGGCTGACGGAGATGATCGAGCAGAAAGTGATGGAGGCGAAGCAAGTCTGCGGAGAAGACGAGACTTCCGATGAGTGCAGGGTGGCGTGGGATGAAGTGGAAGAGGTGAGCCAAGCCAAAGCAGATCTACGCCTCAAAATTCACCAATTGCAAATTGATCCGCTCGAACACTTCTGCCAGGAAAATCCGGAAACAGATGAGTGTCGTATTTATGAGGATTGATTCCATCATCCATCTCGTGTTTCTGTGCGATCTCTTCTCCTCACGTGTAAAGTAATATCTGTACCACTTTAAATTACTGTGAAAATCAATTGAAATTAAGCCTTTATTTTCCTTTAGATTTAAGACTTTTCATAAAAAATTTTTGAGCTGATCTTACAAGGCGTTAACATTTTCATACTTCAATTAATAAGAATATATTAACTTTTTAATGGAAATATGAATAGTAGTATTAAAGATTATTTTGGTTCTTATACTAAAAAAATATTCCATAATATTCAATATTTAAGAGTATAAAATTGAATTTGAGTGTATAAAATTAATTGAATTGGACGTATGAAACTAGCTTGTGCAGGTGTATGCATGATTTTGCCAATTTGTTATAAGGGTCGTGAATTTAGGATTAGTGGAATTTAATAAATTTAAATTTATGTACGATAGATTTAAGTATGAACTTGGTGTGAAATTAATGTGTAAGAGTGGGAATAAAATGTGACAAATAGAAAAATATGATGTGTAAGAGGAGATAGGTGAAATTAGTGTAATAAGATCTTTTAAATTCCAACTAAAACAAGGAAGAGACATAATTTTAAAATTGAAAAAAAAAATCAAAAATAAATAAATCATTAAGTTCCTCTTTATCAAAATTTTTTTTCCATGATTTTAATTGTAATTTCAATTGACACGCCTTCTCTGTTCACATTGATTTTTTTTTTCCTGTAATGTATTATAATGTATAATGAATTATTAAGTGTTTTTATCAAGTTGAGATTGGTTTACGGAAATTTATACCCAATTTAGAGGGAGAAGGTTCAAGAAATTAGTGATGGAGCAGCTTATCAAGTGGGACTCCCAATTTAATTTAATATTACAAATTTACAATGATAAAATATAGTGGGTGGGGAAAGTATAATAGACTCCTTGAATTATTTTGCCGGTGGTGGGTACTAAAATTATTTGAATTGACACATGTAACTAATTCAATGCACCTTTCTTTATAACTGTTATGTAAATTGAGCAAACACTTGAAAATAATCACTCAAGAAACTGTACTCACTTGTTTGTTGAATCACTCACGTTTCACACGCACGTTGATAAACAAAATGAAAATGAAATGAAAGAGAGATCAACACAAGGATGTATAGTGGTTCGGCATAGCCTACATCCACTTTCTTGAGAGAAGAATTTACTAAACAATGAAGAAGATGGTTACAAGAATACAAGCACCTGAAAACCCTAATTCTTAAGCTTGTTTCTAACTGATATGTGAAGAAGATGTGTTGATGATGATTATGATTTCAGCTGTCTTTCTTCTTCTTATATGGATGTGTATCTCACGTGTAGAATCCTTTCCATCCATTCACAATGTACACGCTTTAATCAGTTGTAACCAACTGATGAAAACTGTTGCAACTAATTATTGGACTCAACTTCGACCTGGGTTCGACCAGTAGATGAGGTCGAACCATGAATGTCGTGGTCGAACCAAAACTGATCTGAAATAGAGTAACTTGCCTGACATGGTTCGACCAGGGTTCGACCTAGCTTAACAGGTTGAACCTAATCTTAACAAGTTGAACCTTTGTCAGTTATAACCAACTGTCTGTGGTTCGATCAAGGTTCGACCTAGCTCATCAGGTCGAACCTTAGCTTAACAAATCGAACCCTTGTCAGTTACAATTAACTATCTGCGGTTCGACCAGGGTTCGACCTAGCTTATCAGGTCGAACCTAACTTTAACCATGTCGAACCTCATCCACCTTCCAGCTGATGCTACCATCACTTACTTCCTCCATCTGATCACAATCCCCCCATGCTTTCTGTAGTATATATGCAGTATGCATGGTCTACTTCATCACAATTCTCCACCTTAGACCTTGCATCTTCATGTTAGCTTCATCTTCTCCACCTTGCTGCTTTTATAAGGAGCAGCAACCTTTCCTTCTTTACTTAATTCAACTGAATCAAGTACTTACACAGCTCATACTTTTGAGCTGGTAAGGCTTTTGTAAACATGTCTGCAGGATTGTCATCTGTCTTGATCTTCTTGACACTCACAATCCCTTTGTCTATCATGTCCCTTATGAAATACAACCTTACATCAATGTGTTTGGTCCTTTCATGGTATCCTTGATGCTTGGAGAGATGCACTGCACTCTGATTATCACAATGTATCTCAACTGACTCTTGTTCAATCCCAAACTCACTCAGCATACCTGCCAACTACACTCCTTCTTTTACTGCTTCTGTAAGTGCAACAAACTCTGCTTCTGTGGTTGATAATGCCACTATATGTTGATGAGTTGCTTTTCAACTTACTGCAGTACCAAACAAGTTGAATACATAACCAGTAAGAGACTTCCTAGTATCAAGATTTGCTGCATAGTCAGCATCAACATATCCTACTACTGCCTTATCCCATGCTGTCATTTTCTGAAACTTCAAACCTGCTGTGATGGTTCCTTTAACATACCTGAGAGCCCACTTTACTGAACTCCAATGTAGTAAGCCTGGATTACTCATAAACCTGCTAATCATACTCATCACATAAGCTAAATCTGGCCTGCAATATATTATTGCATACATCAAACTACCAACAACACTGGCATAAGGAACATTACTCATTTCAAACTTTTCTTGGTCTGTCTGAGGAGCTTGGAGTAGGGACAGACTCACTCCTTGTTTAACTGGTGTAGCTACTGTCTTACTGAGGTTCATATTGAATCTCTTTAACACTTTGTCTAAGTATGACTCTTGGAACAACTTCAGTTCACCAACTGACCTATTTCTCTCAATCTGCATACCAAGAATCACCTTTGCTTCTCCAAGATCCTTCATATCAAACTCCTGCTTAAGTATCTCCTTTACTTCATTTATACCAGCTAGATCCTTGCAAGCTATGAGGATATCATCTACATACAAAAGTAAGTATGTATAACATCCACATTTGTTCCTAACATAAACACAACTGTCATGTAGGCTCCTACTGAATCCATTTGATATAATGTAATCATCAAACTTCAAATACCACTGTCTTGGACTTTGTTTTAGACCATACAAAGATTTCATCAGTAAGCAGGCCTTATTCTCAGCTCCTTCAACACTTACACCATCAGGAATCTTCATGTAAATATATTCTTCAAGATTTCCATGCAAAAATGTTGTAGTCACATCCATGTGATGTAACTCAAGATCAAACTGAGTTACTAATGCCAGTAAGATTCTGATGGAACAATGTTTAACAACTGGTGAGAATATTTCATTGTAGTCAACACCTTCTTTTTGAGAGAAACCTCTTGCTACAAGTCTTGCCTTGTATCTAACACCTCCTTCTTTGCTTGTAACAGGCTTCTTCTTATAGATCTATTTACAGCTTACTAACTTCTTGTTCTTTGGTCTGTCAACAATCTGCCAAGTCTCATTCTTATGTAGTGACAGTAGCTCTTCTTCCATAGCAACTATCCACTTGTCATTGTCATTCCCTGATATAGCTTCATCATATGTTCTTGGCTCATAATTCTCTATATCATATGCAACATATAATGCATATGATACTATATCAGCTTCCATGTACCTTACTGGAGTTTTAATCTGTCTCCTTAGCCTATCCCTTACAAGTTGATAAGAACTTAGATCATACCTTGAACTGGATGAGCTAGGAGAGCTATCTTCCTTATTCTGATCAACACTGTTATTACCTTGATTAGACTGCTGAGCTTCCTTCCTTGCTTGCTCCACCTGAGGCTCATCAAGATCTGTAGTAATTGATACTACGGAATTCCTTTCAACCAATGGCATCTTCCTTTCACTAAATGTGACATCTCTGCTAACAATAAACTTGTTAGCTTCATAACACCACAACTTGTACCCTTTTGCTTCTTGTGAGTATCCAACCATCACACATTTCACTGCTCTAGGTTCCAACTTATCTTGCTTCACATGAGAGTAAGCCTGACACCCTATTACTCTCAGATGAGTGTAACTAGGTGTCTTTCCAGATCACATTTCTTCAGGTGGTTTGAATTTCAAAGCTGCTGATGGACATAGGTTGATCAGATAGGCTGCTGTAGTCACAAGTTCACCCCAAAACCCTTTGGTGAATCCTCCACTACTCAACATACATCTTACTCTTTCTAGCAAGGTTTGATTCATTCTTTCTGCAACACCATTTTGTTGTGGAGTTCCAGGTGTAGTCTTGTGCCTCTTGATTCCCTTTTCTCTACAGAAAACATTGAACTCTTCTGAAACAAACTCAAGCCCATTATCTGATCTCAAGCATTTCAACTTATTTCCTGTCTGATTCTCCACCTCAGCAAGCCATTCCTTAAATGCAGTGAATGCTTGATCCTTTGTTTTAAGGATTTTCAACCATAACTTCCTAGAGTAGTCATCTATGAAAGATATAAAATATCTTCCACCTCCAATAGTTGGATTCCTTGATGGTCCCCATAGATCTATATGAACATACTGAAGCTTCTCTGATGAAGTATGTTCTCCTGAACCAAACTTCAACCTCTTTGATTTACTTAGAATACAGTCTTCACACTGATCCATCTTACAGGTTGAACTTATATCTAGTAGCTTCTGTCTTGCTAGCTCTTGTAACCCTCTCTCACTTACATGAGCTAATCTTCCATGCCACAACTGAACATCTTCTTGCTCTTGAGAAGTGTTCAACTGCCCAGTGACAACTGATCCTTCAAGAAAATAGAGATCAGAGCTCTTAACTCCTTTCATTACCACTGACTTATCCTTTATGATGGTGAGTACACCTTTCTTCACATGGTACTCACATCCCAAGGAGTCTAACATTCCTAATGATATCAGATTCCTTCTCAATCCTGGTACATACCTCACATTTGTGAGCAACTTAATAGATCCATCAAACATTCTGAATTTGACAGAACCAATACCTTCAATCTTGATGGCTTGATCATTGCCTAACAAGACTGATCCCTTATGGTATAGTTTTAGATCAGTAAACCAATCTTTGACTGATGTCATATGAAAAGTGCAACCTGAATCTAACACCCACTGATCTGACATTTGACCAGAAACAACAACCAGAGCTTCAATATAATCTTGATCCTTGTTACCTCTATTTTCAGTCACCTGATTTGCATGGATTTTTTGATTTCCTCCCTTTTCAACAATCTTCTTGGCCACCATTGCTTTCCACTTATGGCATTGCTTCTTGAAATGGCCAGGCTTGTTGCAGTGAAAACAATTATTGTTTTCTTCAACTGCTGATGTACCTTGATTACTTCTTTCATATTTCTTCTTATCAGCACCAGACTTCTTATCATTCTTGTTCCACTTATGTTTTTTGTTGGCAACAAGACCTTCTCCTACAACAGCATTATTTGATGTCTTATGGAGCACCTTTGCTTTGATTGCTAGAATCACTTGCTCCAGGGAGATTGATTCAACATTTCCATACAACAATGTGTCTCTCAAATCTTCAAAAGACTTAGGAAGAGCTGACATCAAAATGACAGCCTTATCTTCACTTGAAAGTACTACATCAATGTTTTCTAAGTCATCTATGATCTTATTGAAATCATCTAGTTGGCTTAGAATAGACTTATCTTCTGATACTTTGAAGGAGTAGAGTTTCTGCTTGGTGTACAACCTGTTTGCTAATGTCTTCACCATGTAAAGATCAGCAAGCTTCTTCCACATATCTCTTGCAGATACTTCCTTGGAAACTTCCCTTAGAGCTTTATCACCTAAGCACAGAATGATAGCACTTCTTGCCTTGGACTGTTGATCTTGATCTGCAGCTAATACACCAGCATCCACAGCGGCTGCTTGATCTGCTTGATCTGAAAGCGGTTTAACTGCATCAGCAAGGCCTTGTTGGATCAGTACAGCCTCCATCTTCATCCTCCACAGACTGAAATCAACTTTCTCTGTAAACTTCTCCAGATCAAACTTAGTTGTAACCATGATTCTTCCCTTCTGATCTGGTATTGTGACAGCTTCTTGTTCTTCCCACAGACGGCGCCACTTGTTATGTAAATTGAGCAAACACTTGAAAATGATCACTCAAGAAACTGCACTCACTTGTTTGTTGAATCACTCACGTTTCACACGCACGTTGATAAACAAAATGAAAATGAAATGAAAGAGAGATCAACACAAGGATGTATAGTGGTTCGGCATAGCCTACATCCACTTTCTTGAGAGAAGAATTCACTAAACAATGAAAAAGATGGTTACAAGAATACAAGCACCTGAAAACCCTAATTCTTAAGCTTGTTTCTAACTGATATGTGAAGAAGATGTGTTGATGATGATTATGATTTCAGCTGTCTTTCTTCTTCTTATATGGATGTGTATCTCACGTGTAGAATCCTTTTCATCCATTCACAATGTACACGCTTTAATCAGTTGTAACCAACTGATGAAAACTGTTGCAACTAATTTACTGGACTCAGGTTCGACCTGGGTTCGACCAGTAGATGAGGTCGAACCATGAATGTCGTGGTCGAACCAAAACTGATCTGAAATAGAGTAACTTGCCTGACATGGTTCGACCAGGGTTCGACCTAGCTTAACAGGTCGAACCTAATCTTAACAAGTTGAACCTTTGTCAGTTATAACCAACTGTCTGTGGTTCGATCAAGGTTCGACCTAGCTCATCAGGTCGAACCTTAGCTTAACAAGTCGAACCCTTGTTAGTTACAATTAACTATCTGCGGTTCGACCAGGGTTCGACCTAGCTCATCAGGTCGAACCTAACTTTAACCATGTCGAACCTCATCCACCTTCCAGCTGATGCTACCATCACTTACTTCCTCCATCTGATCACAATCCCCTCATGCTTTCTGTAGTATATATGCAGTATGCATGGTCTACTTCATCACAATAACTTTTTTGATAATTTGAGTGGTTCTTCTTTAGAAAAATACACAATGTATTATGAGAAGCTTAATCTTTACATAGGTAAGATTTGTTAACGAACGGCTAAAAGTATGATAAGTAATATATTAAAATATAATATTACGATGGCATAGTATTGTCCAGTAAAATTTTAGTAAAATGCATTATAATCATTTAATAATACATTTTACTTATATGATTGTCATATTTAGTGATGGAAATAGTTCAGGCAATTGGCACCAGAGCCTCCAATTTGGGTTACTACTTGCATTCCAGTATAGAACTGCTAGTTCCACTCCCAGAAATTATGAACTTAGAACCTAATCAGAGCTTTCGGAAATTAGGAATGGAACCTAACTTATTCTAGGGCGATTTTGGTTTGGGAACGCCGGTTCTCGATTTTTTTTTTAGAAGCTTCAAAATTGTGCTTTTCCAAAAAAAATAATAAACAATAAATAAAAGAAGAGCAAGTCTTGCATGAGACCGTCTCACGTGAGATAATTTATATTTTTTAAATTAATTATCACTTTCGCTATAAAATGTTATCACTTTTATCTGTATTATAAATTGTTCATGAAATTATATTATTAATTTTCATTATAAAAGTTATTACTTTTTATTCGTCTTGCATAAATACAATAGACGATTGGGTTAATTACGCCAAAAGTCCCGACCTTTTCGCAAATTTCAAATTAGTCCAAACTTTTCAATATTTACAAATAAATACTCGATCTTTAATCCTTTTTTCAAATTAAGCCACCGGGCAGCGGGGGCCTGCCCGGTGGCTGATGTGTCCATCTCTCTTACACGTCGTCATTCCACGCATTCAAAACGACTTCGTTTCGCCTCATGAAATTCCATCTGTTAAAAAAAATTAAGAAAACACGTCGTTTCTTAAACCACCCATAGCTTCAAGCCTTCAATATTCGTCAGGTCCTCATTACACGACCTTAAATCTTCCTCCGCCGCTGCGATCCACTTCATAATCCCCAAGTAAAAGAGAAGGAAAATTGTAAATTTCGTAAGAAAGAAGAAAAGAAATGTGAGTTGAAGATGTTTTAGAAGGAGAAAGGAGAATTATTATGGTAAATTTTGAAAAAATCTGAATTCCACTTTTCCTTTAGGGTTATCTTCATCATAATCAGAGAAATATTTCGACTCACAAATTTTCAAGAATCCATACTCACTTTCTGATAAACCATTTCAAATCCTCCAAACCCCACAAACTCTAACTAATCACCTCAACCCTCTTATCCAAACCCAAATTCGCACCCGCACCATCCCTTTCCCATTTCTCCTCTTTCACCGTAAACCCGCCGGAACAAGAAAGTTGTAAATTTTCGTCGAAACACTTTTCTTCCCTCCGGAAACAGACGTTTCGTGTGTGAAAGAGGGGCTGTTAAATGCGAGAATCTTGAAAATTTTCAACATGGTGCTGAGCAAGTATGCAGAGCAGGGCGTGGAGGTTGTGAATGCTGAGTTCGTCAAAAGCAGCGTCGCAATGGAGGATTGGCCTTCTAATGGGTCGCCGGAGTTTGGCCCTCTCTCAACCTCTTTTTTGACTTGGAGAGTTGCACGACAGTTTCAGTGCCACCGATTCTATGGTTGTGAATCCGTCCCCTACTCCTGTGAATAATTCAATTGGCTTGTAAGAAACGACGTGGTTTTTTTAAATTTTTTTTTAGCAGGTGGAATTTCGTGAGGCGAAACGTAGTCGTTTTGAACGCTGTGGAATGACAATGTGTAAGAGAGATGGCTTGATTTGAAAAAAGGGTTAAAGGTCGAAAACTTATTTGTAAATATTGAAAAGTTTGGACTAATTTGAAATTCGCGAAAAGTTTGATACTTTTGACGTAATTAACCCTAAACGATTTTACATGTGGAGTGAATCTCAAAGCCTGTTTTGTGGAGTGAATCTTGCTTGGATCTTCGATTCATCTAAAAAATCAATACACACACTTCCATTACACTTGTGGAATGAATTTCAAGGCGCCTTCTGTGGAATGAATTTCGCTCAAATCTTTAGATAAGATTCATCTAAAAAAAGTCAATAGACACACTTCTACGTTCAATATGTATTTGAAACAAAATAAAATATGAGCTTAAAGTTTAAACAGACAAGGAGAAAAAAATTATTTCATTCAAACACACACCGGACAAGAAAAAAAAAATCAATACACAAACTTTCAAGCCCAGTGTGTGTTCGACTAATCCAACACGACACATTTCGGGTACTTCAACCGTACTGTAATGTTTGGATACTCCAACCAAATTCAATATAAAATCTTAATTATAAATCTCTTACTCTATAAATTATGAATATTTTAATTTTATTATTTTTTGTAATTCGTTTATTAAATTTGAGGTACAAATAGTTAGTTCAATTATTTTATTCTAATAATTAATTGTATCTTTAAATTTAAATGTTAATTCATTACATAAGATAATCTCGTTTCATATTTGTTTCAGTGCCGTATTATTTTTTTACCAGTGGTCATTGGTCAGGGCTGGGCTTCACAGCTTTGGGGATTAATAGATAGGAGAAAAATAAATAAATAAATAAATCATTTTTAAAAAATAAATTAGTGGCTGAGAGAACGAATCAATTTAACGGCCAACCGCTGTATTTTCCTGGTTGAAATTAGCCACCGCCGTCGCCATGTCAGTGCTTCGTCCTCCGCCGTTGCTCCTTCGCTGCCACCGCACCGCTCAAAGTCTTCCGAACTTCCATGCTGTTAACTCTCTTTCACGCTTTAAAGCTTCATGGCAAGAGGTATCCACCACCACTATACATAGTCTCCCTCCTCTATGCTAAGTATTGATGTTTTTCCGAAGGTTGCCGGCGTTTTGGTATTCTCTGCGATTCCTTTCACGGCGGTTAAAGCCATCGCCAACAGTCCACTTGGAGAGGAGCTCCAGAGGAGAATGGAGGCGAAGAAGAAGCTTTACGAGGAAAATTCGGCAAAGCTGAAGGTACTATCAGAGAAAGCAAGAATAGAGAGGTAATCAATCGATTTTGCCGACATGTTTTCCGATTCCATTTCTTTTTCTTAATTTCAGTGAGGATAAAACTTTTTCTAATTTTACCCAATTTCCATAGACCATCCTCCATATAAATTGCATCTTTTTAGGGTTCCTTAATTTGGGCAAAACTGAGGGAAAAATTGTATATGTGCATTCTAATTTAACTCTTGCAAGATGGGTAGAGAGAGAATCTACACAAATCAGATTATTGATATGCTTATGAACTTCCAATAATGGAGGTAGAGATATGTAAGTGGAGAGAGGTGCAAATATAGCAGTAACATTTGGAGTAGTGAGTGAAACTACAGCCACTAAGCTTTCTTGTTCAATATATGGAGTAATTGGTAACTTATTTGATCAATGTTTTTGGTGTTAAATTCTCTGGTTTTCCAGCATGTGGTACGGGGAGGATCGCCCACGCTGGCTTGGTCCGATTTCATATAAATATCCAGCCTATCTCACCGGTGAACTGCCCGGGGATTATGGTTTTGATATAGCAGGGTTGAGTCAAGATCCTGTTGCACTGCTGAAATATTTCAAGTGAGTACAAACCTTATCATGCTTACATTGTTTATGTAGTAATCAATTGAGTATGACTATGTCTATATGGACCTCCCGCGTAAAACCTGCTCTCCTGCAATCTAACAAGTAGATACAACCCCTACAGATTTTGATGGCAAAATGATGAATATTAATTTGGGCATAGCATTGACTGGATGATCATGGGGTGGTTTGTTAGTTTCTTTCAACCAAATTATCTTGGATGGAATAAAATAAGCCTCTCATGATGCTATCAAAATAAGGGGAGACACCCAATAATGTAGAATACCATATTGTGTGCAGTTTTGAAATTCTACATGCAAGATGGGCTATGCTTGCTGCCCTTGGTGCTTTGATTCCTGAAATATTAGACCTTGTTGGAGCATTCCATTTTGTGGAACCTGTTTGGTGGCGAGTAGGCTACTCGAAGCTAAAGGTCGGTACGTTTCACCTTTAATCAATCTATAGGGTCATGGTCTTCAACATGAGTTCATTTTTCGTCTTGCCTGCTATTATCGGGTGAAGTAGTAATTTCTTTCTTTCTTCCAATCGTCCACCAGGGTGACACACTAGACTACCTAGGCATCCCTGGTCTCCATGTAGCAGGAAGTCAAGGAGTGATCATCATAGCCATCTGTCAAGCCATTCTGATGGTACTAATATTTGTATCTACTGATCATTAATATAGGCCACATCTATATTGAACTTTATACATTGCCACAAATCCAGATTTCACACAGCATGATTGGTTTGAGTTATTAATGATAGTGTAGACCTTTAGCTGATGTCTTTTAAGTCTACATGCTCAGGTTGGTCCAGAATACGCGCGATACTGTGGTATACGGGCTCTGGAGCCATTAGGTATCTATTTACCAGGTGACATCAATTATCCAGGAGGCACACTTTTTGATCCCTTGAATCTGTCGAAAGATCCGGTGGCGTTTGAGGAGCTGAAGGTGAAAGAGATCAAAAACGGGCGGCTCGCCATGGTTGCGTGGCTAGGCTTTTATACTCAGGCAGCTCTAACTGGTAAAGGACCTGTACACAATCTTCTTGACCACATAGCAGATCCATTCCACAATAATCTGCTTTCAACTATCAGCTCTCTCTAAATCTCTCTATACAGTCTTTATTTGATCTTCCTCACAAATATATATGTATATACCTCTTTCTTTCTACTTTCTTCCAATTTAGTACTATTGTAAATCTTGCTTACATTTGATTTCAGCTTCACCTAATCTCATCATTTTGCTTATTTTCAAATAAACATGGACCAAAAAACCGAACCGGAACCGAAACCGTATATTTCGGTACGGCTTCGGATTCTCATTTCATGAAACCGAAGGGTCCTGCGTTGTTTTTTTTTTTTCTTTGAAAAAGTATGTTTTAAGCTTTAAATAAAGGAACCGTGAACTGGTAGTTTCGAACTGAGAAAGCGGTTCTAAAACCGAATCGAATTCGTGCTAGGATCGATTCAGTTCTAATTTCTAATTTCACGGCATTGGAACCGGCAGTTCCGAACCGAGTTGCATACATGCTTTCAAGGACTTTTTTCCCACTAAACTTGAAGAAGAGGGGAGAATAAAAATTATTTATTCATACACTAGTAACCCTACAGTTTATCGTATCTGGTCCAATCTGTTCAGAGCTGATATTTCAAACACCTTGGTCATAAACATTTATTTTTAAATAAATTAAAGATAAAATTTGTAATAATAGTTACTTTATATAATTATAAATGAATTGATGATAAAAATTCTTAATAAATTACTGTATGTAATAACTTTTAAAGGTAAATGATAAACTTTAAATCATAAAATTCTTTCAATACGTTTTTGAAAAGAAAGACGAATTCCATGTGAGATCATTTAATTTTTATTTTATTTTTTAATCAAATCCCAATTATTATTCTTGAAATAGTTTAATTAAACGTGTTAAAAGACCACATTAATATTTAATCAAGTCACTTTAACACGTTCCATGCTTCCTCACATGCAAGTATTTTTGCCTTAAACTTGCACGTTGAATTTTCTCATAAAAACCTTGCATGTGAGTAACCAGGTTCGATTCCTTCTGAAAATGAATTGGGGTAGGGAGTTATAAGAATGATTAGAGAATAATCTTGAATTACTCCATGAATTAACTTCTAAACCAATAAGAACTAATATTTACTAACTAACATTTACCAATTAAAAAAAATTAATCACCATATCTAAAAATTTAAGCTATTAGAGAAAGGAATAGTTTAATATTTGACACAAAGTTATCTTGGCATAACAATTTTTTTTAGTCGATGAGATATCATATTTTATTATAAATAAACATAATCGTTTTTTTAATCCAATAGTACCTTGAGACTTCTCTAAACATAACTTTTGGATGGCTTTTTCAAAATAGCTTGCTTGTCAAAGAACACTCATTAATAAACATTAAATTATTTGTACGTACTTCGTTTATTTGACCCATTGTGAATTAGATATTCATTTGCATACAATACTTATGTTAAGGGTCAATATTGATGAACATCACATTAATACTAATAAAGAATATAATCAAAGCTATTTCATAATGATATTCCAATTAATTAATAATCATTAAACTATTTCATACATAAAATTAATTTAGACATTGATTATTAGACATTTAAATATCTAAAAATGTAATATGAGATAAAATACGAGAATGAAAAAGGTGATTCATTTGTTAAAGGCTAATACTAATGTGCACCATAGGGATACGATGCACCCACTTTTAAAACGTATACAAATATGAATAAAAATATATATAATTATGAACAAAAATGTATACACTTTGTTTGTTAGTTTTTTTAATGAAAAATTGTGTAAAAAAGTGTACAATTATTAAGAAACATGTATACACTATTGAATAAAAAGTTATACATATATGGGTACTAGTTTTTTAATGAAAAATTGAGTGTGAAAAAAGTATACAATTATTAAGAAACATGTATAGTATATAAAATAAAAAGTTATACACATATGGTGCATCCCTAGACCGAGTGCACCTGATATTAACTCCTTGCTAAATATAAAGGTACATCTGAATTAATTCTTAATTCATTGTACATCAAGAATTTCAATTCCAAAATACTCAAACTTGTCTAAGAAACTCATAATTTAGACGCAATTAAGTGGAGTTTTAAATTGTTTAATTTTACTATTAGTACACTAGTTGGTAAAATAATGAATTTAATAATGGAAGAACTTTGAAAACTAATGCTCATCAAACCATAAGTAAATCATTAATAAAGACAAACAAACGTGGACGGTAATTAATTATACTAATTATACTATATTTAGGATACAATTAAGGATCCAATTTTGAGATTCCCACTACACAAATCTACATAATGTAGGTCGTTGTTACGACAGTCTATTAATTATGCACACTTGTTTTTATTTCTTCACCGCCATTTAATTTCTCAAGGTCAAGACAATAATCAATTAATTAGCTCAATCGATAATTTAATACACATATTCTCGTAATTAATAATTAATTAATGTACTTATGGAATTGATTTCACGTGAAATCTCTTCCGAAACTATTTCCATGCACTCTAATTTTACTAAAGTTATGGAGTATTTGTTAATATAAGAAAAATTACATTTTAAAATAATATAAACTATTACTTTTTTAAATAAAAAATATTAAATGAGTAGGATTATTTATCATTCAAAAAATAATAATTTATCAAATAATTCTTTTATGTACTAAAAGATAATATCAATAAAATTTAAATACACGATTCATTGGTTTCACAATTACCTTATTATATATTATACTAATAAGAGAGTATCTCATGAAAACAATTTCATGTGGAAACTTTATGATTCCTATTTCTTCTTATACCTTTAAAACTACTACTAAATTTAAAACGAAAAATATCGAACTCTAAAGAATAAAATGACCTATAAACAATAGAAAGATATAAAATAAAATAAAATAATGCAAAGAAAATTATATAGATGGAACTATAATTGGAAGTACATTATTAATAATATTTTAATAAAAAAATATATACCCTAATAAATAGAAAATGATAGCGGTACATAAAATTAATTCATTCATAAAGAATTGGTGATATAAATAAAAGATGAAATGGTTACATAAAATAATGCGTCTGTTCAAATATACAAATGTTTCATATATAATTCAAATACTTAACTAAGACAGTATCATGGGAAATCAATTATTAATAATATTTTAATTAAAAAAATACTTTAATTAATAAGAAATGATAGTGCAATCAATTCGTTCATAAACAATTTATGATATAAAAAAATGATAAAATCTTAAATGAAAATTTTTATAAGTGTATTTAGATGCACATGGAGTATAAGGTATAATATTTTTTTTAAATGGTATAATTAAATGGTATAATTTTTTATTATTATTTCTAAATTGCATTAATCTAATAAAAAATTATATTTTATATTAAAATTATATTCTAAAAAGTTATTATGTACTAATATTTAAAATTTATATTTCAATGCTAACGTTTGTTTCAATGTTTACATTTATATTTTACATGTTGATTAAGAAATATAATATTTTAATGGATAGTGAGATTAAATATATAATATGACAAAAACTCATGTGGGGACACGGTGTGTCCCCGGGGCACAAGAGTCTCACTCATATAATATTTAATGCAAGTGTGTATGTGTATTATTATTGTATGTAGGTCCAATGGTAATATATTAATTGTTAGTGGGCCATCTACCCAAAAGAGAAACGTAAAAATTGAAATGAGACGTCAAAAATATAAATATGTAAATATTGAAATGGGCGGAGGAAGTACATGAAAATTTGGTACTATTTTTTGTATGTATAAAACTATGAATTTATAAATTAAGTCTACATGAATTATAAACTATTTTTTTATAATTTTTTTGTCATCTAAATATATATACACGAGCACATATTCCCACATAATATGCTGATGCATTATATTTTATAAGAAAATTAATTAGATAATTTAATATTAAATGCATGTTGTAATAATTTAATAATGAGGATATACTCAAAAAAAAAATTTTATTAATTGATTTATTTATCATTTTAAGATTTACTTTTTAATTCTAAATATAAAGATATACATTAATAATATAATAATAATTAAATAAATAGAAAGATTATATGCGATATAAAATAAAAAAAATATTTATTTCAAACCAATCAAAAAATATGATTAAAGCTGGTGTTTAATTTGAAGATATACATGAATAATAATAATAATAATAATAATAAGTTGGATATATTATTGATTGGTTTAATTATCTATTCCTAACCAATCAAAAATATATAATTAAAGGTGGTATTTAATTTATAGATATACATGAATTATAAAATAATAATAAATAAATAAATAAAAGTAGAAAGATTATATATATATATATGAAATTAAATTAAAAAATACGACAATTAACCACATCACGACACCTCATACTTTTAAAAAGTTATTTATAGCAGCGTATTCGCAATTAATATATATAAGATATTTTGTCATAATTAAATATAACGTAAAATTACAAAAAAATCTTAAGTCATGTTCAAGAATACTTTGGTTTTATAAATTATAAAAATTTTATAATGCATAAAATATTTTAAAAACTAAAATAATTTTATTATTTTATTTAATAATTTTTTAAAATTTAAATTTTAAATATAAAATAAATGGGTGCAATTTAAAATAAAAAATAAAAATCTAATGGTCTTTTTTGCCAAAATCTCAAAGGTTGAGATTAAATCGCAATTTAAAAGGTTGGTGTTTTTTCTGCAATAAACTCAAATCTGAAGTGGCAAAGCGTCGGACGTCGGGCAATCATCTCCTGCACGTTAGGTGCGTTTTGCACGAAATTTAAAGGTCAAGGTTTTTTTTTGCAATTTCTCAAATG
The DNA here is from genome assembly GCA_023678885.1 of Pogostemon cablin. Classification (NCBI taxonomy): domain Eukaryota; kingdom Viridiplantae; phylum Streptophyta; class Magnoliopsida; order Lamiales; family Lamiaceae; genus Pogostemon; species Pogostemon cablin. The sequence goes on from CM042987.1 coordinate 4,820,519, forward strand.
TTGAGATTTATTTGCAATAAAAGAAAATATTGGGATTTTTTTTCAATTAACCTTTAATTTTAGGGCTAATTGCATATAAAACCCTCACCTTTACTTCAATTCAAATAAATCCTAACTTTGATAATTGGCAAAAAAAAATCACCACATTTAAGGTTCATTGCGAAATGCATCCACGGACAGGACCGACCTGCCCGGCTGCCAACGTGGCATTCTTCACCCCCTCCAGATTAGAACAACGTCGTTTTGTAAATTAAAAAAAAAAATTAATTCCTAAACTAAAACTCCCCCTTCCTGCAACCTAAATCTTAGATTTTCCAATAAAGAATATGATCCTTAGATAACAAAGAATTACTGATTCACTCCCCCTGGTGGACACTTCTCTTCGAATTCTGATATGGGGACTGTGATTTGATATAGTTTTCTTGCTTTTAATGGGGGTTCTTCGATCTCTTCGAGCAAACCAATCTGCTCAGTTCTTGATCTTCTTTCTGTTTTCCTTGCCTTGACTTCAACCACTGCCTGCTTGAATGCTGCCAAAAGATTCATGTCAAATAGAGTTCTTGAATTCAAATCGGGTCACCTGAACGAAGCCACGTCGATCTCTGATAAAGGGATGGTTTCTCAATTTTCTGATAAAGGGATGGTTTCTCAATCTATCTTTCTCACAGCTCTCTCTCTCTCTCCTCCTTCCTGATTCTTGGCCCCATGTTCTCTTTATCATCCATTTCTTCATCCTCAAGGTCTTTTATCAACTCTGTAACATTGATAATTTTGGTTCTTGATCTGGAAACTGATTCACCTGATTCTCTGGTGTTCTTGAATGGGCGTTAATGGAGGACGAAAAATTGGGATCGATTATAATTTAGAAAAGGGGTTTTTTAATTTAGGAAATAATTTTTTCTTTACGAAACGATGCCGTTCTATGTATGACCGGAGGGGTGAAGAATGACACGTTGGCAGTCGGGCAAGCTTGTCCTGCCCGGGTGCGTTTCGCAATGAATCTTAAAGGTGATGTTTTTCTTGCCAATTATGAAAGGTTATGATTTATTTGCAATTGAAGTAAAGGTAAGAATTTTATATGCAATTAACCCTTAATTTTATATTAAAAGTATAACATTTCATATTAAGAAATGGAGTACAACTTTTGAAAACGGTGGGATTTGGACTACATCCTTTGTATTAGAAGAATAGACTCAAAAATTCAAATTCATATGATTTAATTTCAACCTCAGATTAATTTAAATGTAACGAATAACAGTGATGTTCGAAAATTGATGTGTATTCGAATTATAGCAGCTAGTAATCATCGATATACTTATATTGGTGACGTTATTATTGCTGTGATCAAAGAAGCATGGTGGGATTTGATCTACGATACACAACTTTTAGCTTTTTATTAAAAGAAAATAAGAATAAAAATAAAACCAATGGTCTCGACTCTCTGTGTGTTAGCTAGTGTTACCCTTAAATCGTTCATAAAATAATTTGTCCTATTTGATTAATTAGAAACGTTAATGACCCGCCATTCTCGGAATATCGTGCACCCCACCAAACCCATAACGGATATTATTATTAAAAAAAAAAAAAAAAAAACCAAACAAACCAAAAACAATTAGGATAATCAATCATTTGAGGGATATTTTAGGTGTCATATTTGTTACTGGGGATAAAATAATCATTAAAATTAGGATAGTGGACGTCCAGAGTCAAATACTCAAATTCAAGATTATGCGAATTCTTCTTTTATTTTTTAATTTTTGTTGTATATATATATATAGTATGTTTTACTCTATCCTTGATGACGCGTTCGGCCTACACGGCTACACCTGGATACTTATATAATACTTAATAAAAAAGAAATCACCAGAAATTTTTATGGTCTTCATATTATAAACTAAATGTAAAAAATAAAATAAATAAATAAGTGGAGTATATATATATTCTCTACGTCCTATTCTAATAGTTACGTTTGTTTTTTACGAGAATTAATGAATATAATATTTTAACGTATATTAATAATATAAAGTGAGTATATGTATTAGTGTGGAAACATGGAGAGAGGAGAGATTAGTAGGAGTAATTAATTTCTATAGGACCTATTTAACCATAGAATGGGACGCCAAAAAATATTTAATTATTATGATGGAATGGAAAGATTATAGTGACGAATTTCCAATTTTGAAGTTTTTAAATTAAACTTGACTTCAAATGATGCATCTATTTATTTCTCCCACCTGTTAGATTTTAGATGAAAATGTTGCTTTTTTTTTCACCAATAGAAAGATTTTTTTGACAAAATTGTAAAACATTTTTTTTAATTAGTATTATGCAGGACAAAAATGCAATTTTCTAGATGCACTGTTGTGTTACATTTATTATAATACTCGACGTAACTAATGAATCCAAAACCTTTATCTTTGCTTATTCTCTAGCTCAAGCATTAATATTTACATCTTCTATTTTAGTTTAAGATATACATTTTTATTATTATTAAATGAGATCTAACCAAAATAATTAATTATTTTATATAACTATTCAATACACATTAAATATTATACATACAAAATACTAATAAAATTATTCAATACACATTAAATATTATATATTTTTTCAATGTATGCTTATGTTAAACCGGAGTTGCATGCTTTACATTAAAATCTACTATTTTCTTTTAGGGTAGTATATAAAATGTACCTATGACTAATAGACCCTAAAATCTACTATTTTCTTTTAGGGTAGTAAAAGAAATGTAAGACCATTTATACACACAGTAATATATTATAATTATAGACTAATAATTGATCAGCACCCACTGCATCCTAACTTGATCACTCTGTGGGCGGTGATCCCTCCATGGGCCGCATACATATCGTCTTAATACAATTGTTATTAATAAAATTCAACTGAGAATATTATTTATTAGTAACAATTTTATAAATAGTCAACATAAATTATACTATATTATTAAATAATTATATTAATATGTGTGTAATATATGCATGCGTTGGTCTTATGTGTGTAAAAAAAAAGAACTCTTTGAGTAAAACGCTCAAAAGGAAAAAGGGATCCTTAAGGGAAGGAAGAATATTCTTTTCATTCTAATTTCAACTTTGTATTCATTCTACATATTAATAAAAAACTTTTTTTTTATGTAAAAAAGAAAATGAACTATTTAAATTGGATGCTAAAAAAAATGGATCCTTAGGTGACAGAGGGAGAATACTCTTTTCATTCTAATTTCAACTTTGCATTCATTCTACCAATTAATAAAGATTTTTTTTTGTAAAAAAAAAATGAACTCTTTATGTAGAACGCTCAAAATGAAAAAGATTCTTAGGGGACAGGGGAGAATATTATTTTCGTTCTAATTTCAACTTTGCATTCATTCTACATATTAATAAAAAAAAATTACACAATTTTATACTTTTTAAAATAATAAAAAAATATATAAAATGTGTTATGTATGTTAAAAAAATATAAGATATTTTACGTGTGATAAAAAATATGATAATTGTATAATTAAGATGTAATTATTACTCCATATCCATATGTTAAAAAGATATTTAAAAAAGTATAAGATATTTTACGTGTATTAAAAAGATATGATAATTGTATTGTATAATAAAGATGTAGTGTATTATAAAGTACATATTCATGAATATTAAGATATTTAAAAGGAAAGAAAGGAAGAAACGTTGGGGAAGATTGGCAGAAGCAATATGGCACGCGGAAGCAGCACATGCTTGAGACGAAAGGCAACTTCTCTCTTTGCTGACTCACCCCTTACATCACGTGATTATCGCTTTATCAACCACCACCTATATAAATAACTCCTCCCACCGCCTCATTTTCAATTCCCATTTTCCATTTACCCCTCCTACCATCACAATGGGTTGCTGCTTTTCATCAGAATCCGACTACTCTCGCCACCACAGAACCTCCGCAACCGTCATCTCAGTCACCGGACAACTGCGCCTCTATCCGCTCCCCATCACAGTCGCGCAAGTGCTTCAGTACGAAACTTCTCCGCCGGATTCCGTCTTCCTCTGCAACTCCGACCGATTATACTTCGACGATTTTATACCTCGTCTCGAAGCCGAGGAAGAGCTTGAGCAAGCGCAGATCTACTTCATTCTACCGATCTCCAAGCTTCAAAACCGCCTCTCCGGCGCCGATATGGCGGCGCTGGCCGTCAAGGCTAGCGTCGCACTCGACGCCTCCACTCGTCGGAACAAAAAAGCTCGGGTATCGCCGGTTATGGCGGTGACGGAGGATCCTCAATCCAGTCTCCGATTCCCGACGGACAATTACAATCACTCTATTCATAAGAATGCGAGAAAGGTATCAGGAAAATCGGAATTAGGAGTTTCGAGATCGAGTTCAGTGAGGAAGTTGCAGAGATACTCTTCGCGGAAAGCGAAATTGGCTGTGCGTTCGTTCAGATTAAGGCTAACCACAATTAATGAAGCATCCGTACTCGTTAATTGATGATTATATTGTCGTCTATGTTGGTTGATTTCTTTTCTTTGATTCAGAGATTAGCCTCGTAAATATTCATAATCTGATAGATTTAGGGGTGATTAGCCAGTTTTTTGTGGTCCACCTTGAATTTCAAAGTCTCGTGGAGTGGATGGTGAAATACAAGACCAAGAAGAAGGTTCGATTGTATTTCTCTTGGTTCATTTGTGGACAGAGACAAAATTCATGAGCTCATTGCTTATTAATGTGTTCATATTTAAATGAGGAAATTTCAAATATATTCTGCGTCCGTGGTTTTTACTTTTTATTATTATTATATTTAATATTTTATTTCGAGAGATTATGTGAAACGATATGTTAAATAATTTAGTGTGTTCATATTTAAATGAGGAAATTTGAAAGGCTTCCTAGTCCATGGTTTTGATCATTGTATTTTTATAGAGTTAAATTCATTTTTTGTCGCATAATTAAGTAAAATTTCTTTTTTTGTCCTAAAAAAAGATAAGTGGTTCAATTTTACCTTATAATTAACGAATTATTTTTAATTTTGCCCATTTTTTGCGAATTTCGCCAGAATCCGCCACGTCATATTTCAATTTGCCCATTTTTTGCGAATTTCGCCAGAATCCGTCACGTCATATTTCAATTTGGGGGTTTCCGGCTGGTCTTACTTACGTGGCAATTTTGACTTAATGTGAGCCAATGAGTTCGCCACCTCATATGACGTGGCGGATTTCGGCGAAATTCGCAAAAATTGAAACAATTCGTTAGTTATAGGGCAAAATTGAACCATTTATCTTTTTTAGGGCAAAAATCAAAATTTTGCTTAGTTATATGGCAAAAAATGAATTTAACCCTATTTTTATATTTTAGTTTACGATAATTTGTTAATTAGAATAAATGCAATCTGAACATAAAAAACGACAATTAGGAAAAGGAACAGTACTTCATTAGTTGATAAAAATTATACTCACTCGGAAAAATATTTTAAGTAGTGTTTCGTAAGAGTAAATATATATAATGTACTCCATATGTTATAATTTAATTATACTAAATCCTTTTCTTTTTTTTTAAGAAAACCAATACTAAAATATTGTTCTTGTACTCCATGTTATAATTATACTAAATCCTTTTCTTTTTTTAAGAAAACCAATACTAAAATATTGTTCTTATATTATCTCTTTGAAAAAAAAAACTCCCTTCTAATGATATCCAACTTCACATTCACTTTTTAACTTATTTTGAGGTAATTTGATATTTTTGGGTAATAAATAAATAATAATACATGTTATGTGTGTTAAAAGGACGTTACTATTTTTTAAATAAATGGGTGTTAGAAGCCTATTAGTTATAGGCTAATATTATTGTGCACCTATGTGCACCCACTTTTTAGAAACATATACAATTATGAACAAAAACATGTATAATTATGAAAAAAATGTATAAATAATTATGAACAAAAATGTAATACACTTTGATAGTGAATTTTTTGTAGTTTTTTTAATGAAAAATTGAGTGTAAAATATATACAATATTAAAAAATATGTACTTCACACTATTGATTAAAAAGTTATACACATATGGATGTTAATTTTTTAATAAAAAATTGAGTGTGTAAAAAGTATACAATTATTAAGAAATATGTATACAATATACAATAAAAATTTATACATATATAGGTGCACCCTTATACTGGGTGCACCAAATATCAACTCTTAGTTATATGTAGTATATTGATTTATTTTTTCACGGACATATGAAGTTATAATTGAAACGGCTTAAAATGAAAAGTACAAAATTGGGATGAAAGAAGTACCACTTGAAAAGAGATTAATCCTCGATATTTTCGAAAGTAATATCTTCCATGATGATAATTACTTTTATCTCTTACTCTTACATGTTATTACTCTTGAAAAGAGTAACACTAGTATTTTGAGATTAATATACTTGACACTAAAAAAAAGCAAATCTCTTCGAAAAGGATAACCGCCCTGCATTATATAGGAGGCTATTTAACGAGTCGAAAGACTTCAAGTAATGCATACTTAAATTCGTCTCGATTAGGTAGCCAGCCTACGAACAAACTAAACTCCAAAAATATTCATTTGACTCGAGCTCAACTCATTAAGCAAATTTATTTGAGTTATCGAGCTGATTTTTTTATTGATATATTTTAGATTTATTATTAATATTATTATCGAGTGTTATCGAACCGAACTCGACTCGATTTATAAATTATACTCGTGTGGTTTAGAGTATAATTTATTCCTAAAGTTTAGAGTTTATGGTATAATTGTAATTTTACCCTTATGATTTAGAGTATAATTTATCCATATGATTTAGGGTATAATAGTTATTTAAGTACAATAAATTTAAAAATAAGGAAGAAAAAATAACATTAATGAATGAGGAGGAATTAATTAAGATGAATAGGGACGGAGGTTCACCAATTCATTTGGTGGAACTGTTTCCACTCAAGTCACACTCTATTATTATTATTATTATTATTATTATTATTATTATTATTTATTATTTATGTGAAAATGGCTTGTGAAAAGGATAGAAAAATCAAATAAAAATGGTGGACTCCAATTTCATAGGTCAAACATACCGGCAAGGCTCTTTGATAATTTGATTCATATTTTCAGAAAGGGGATGGGTATTTACACTCCCAAAATTACTTAACGTACCACATTTACTAAGTATATCCCATTATTTTATTAATATGTATAGAAACATTACTAAACACACCCTAATTAAGACCAATATGCCCTCTTCTCTTTATCTTTTATTATTTTTTAATAAAAAAGAAAAAAAATCCTATCTTAATCTTCAAACATAAGAATCCAGGGCAGCAATCCTCTGCTTCACGATCGTGAGTAGCAGCTCATTCCCTATGTACCTCCATGCCTTCAACACCGTGTGGTAGCGCGTGTCTGTCAAGTTCAATGGAATAGCATTGAACGTTGCGTCCTCTCTAGTCTCAACACGAGAATGAATTCATTCTAGAGGATATTGTCACACAGTATGGAATCATTAATTATACCTGCAACGCTATTTCAAATTAAATAAGTAAGCCAAACACTTAGGCTAATATAATTACTTATATGAATTCTATGTTTTATTACAGTTTTATATTTATTTTTAAAGTTTATAATTTTTTTATTCTCTTTAAATAAATATGAATGAATTAAAAAAAGGGAGCATTAAAAAGGAACTCATATGCCAATCATTTACTAAATAATAAGACAAGCTAAAAAATACTTCAAAGATAATAACTAGGGTGAGTTTTTTTTTTTTACAGTATAACTGTAGCTCCCACTCCAATTCTCACCCCCACTTTACCGTTCCACTCCAAGTAGATAATTTCAATCTCCACACATTAAATACTTAAAAATCTCACAATAAAAATAAACTAATTCAAAATATTGAAATTGTATCTACTTGCATCCATTCATTGTCACACATTAACAATTGTTGAATACATTTCAAGATTGATGAATTTTGCAAGAAAAAGAGAGAATATATATATATATATATATATATATATATATATATATATATATATATATATATATATATATATATATACTAAACATCTAAAGATTCTAAACATTGTATATAAATTAAACATACCTCCCTCAAACATTTCAAGCTCATGTGTAAAACTCTAGTTACTAGTCAATTAGTATATATATTTAATTATAAATAATAGAAATAAACAAAAATAAAAAAATAATCGGGTAACCCAATCGGGTAATTTTTAAAACCCGATACCCAATCCGATAATAAGAAATTGGGTTCGGGTATACCCGAAACCCGAAATTACCTAAAAAACTGGATTTTTAGGGTAAATTTTATCTGGATCAGTTCGGGACAGAAAAAAAAGCCCACCCCTACCCCCAAGTGTTCATAATTACCTTTACCGTTGCTTTTAATTTAGTGTATATTTTACCCCTAGAATTTAGGGTATAATTATAATTTCATCATTGTGATTTAGGGTATATTGCCCCCAGGGCATAGCTCAAGTGGTAGAGAGAAGGGTGGAAAGACCTTCCAACCGAGCTTGGTTGCTGCAGGATGAGGGTTCGAATCCTGCCTTTGGCATGAAGTTTGCCCCTTGTAAGCACAAGTTAAACAGTGAGCCCTCTCTATAAGCTACTTGAAGCACATCTTGCGATTTACCTCCTCCACCAATTCCCAGAAGCACATCTTGCGATTTACCTCCTCCATCAATTCCCAGGGCAGGGGTGGTGGGGGCCCTTAATGGTATGGTACAACATTTAAGGTATATTCATCAATAGGGTTTAGGGTATAATTATAATTTCACCGTTGTGGTTGATGGTATATTTCACACCTAAGATTTAGGGTATAATTGTAATTTCACGCATAGAGTTTAGGGTATAATTGTAATTTCACCCTTATGGTTTAGAGTATATTATCCTTAAGGTGTAAGGTTTATGATATAATTATAATTTATGTTTTACTCCTAGGATTTAGGGTTTAAGATTCATTTAAGCATACTAAATTTAAAAATAAAAACAATATTAATGAATGAGGAGAAATTAATTAAGAAGTGTGGGAACAACAAGTTCCACCCAAGTTACACTCGTAAAAAAATTATATCCCTATTAATTAAAATGTATACTTTTTAAAACAAAATATTATCTCTACATACCTTGTGCACCCAAAACACAAGAAACTAACTCTTTTATTAAAACCTATACTCAATACACTAAATGCACCCTAAAATCACTCATAAAACATTTATTTCTAAAAATGAAATAACATTTCAATCTAAAATCCTAAAAGAATTATTTAATTTTAATATACTCACCCTGTCCGCCAGTAAGAGTGTCATTTTCTTTTTGTGCGTGTATTATTGTAATAATGATGTGTGTGGATCTCATATGTTTAAAGAAAAAAAAACACTTTAGGACGAACGCCAAAACGCCAAAACGAGACTCTTGCTGGCGAACTGAGGGAGTAATTTTTTTTTAAACACAACATATTTTATCTTACTTTATTTAGTGCATACTCCCTTCGTCTCACATTAAATTTAGCACTTTTCATTTTGAGGTGTCCTGAGCATTTATACATAGTAAATACTTCATCCGTCCCGCATTAAGGTTTACATTTTTCATTTTGGATTGTCTCAAATTAAGGTTTACGTTTCATTTTTTATCAAGTTGGACCCACACAAAATAATTAATTATTCCATGTAGGACCCACACAAAATACTAATACAACTACCCACTTTACATTAAATATTACTCCTTCTTTCACCTCATGAGGACGTCTTTATACAACTACATATTAAAATATTATATTTCTTAATCTACATGTAAAAAACAAACGTCTTTCACTTCACTACACATTAAAATATTATATCTCTTACGTGTAAAAAACAAACGTAACATTAACGCGGGACGAATGGAGTATACATTATGCATCTTAATTATTTTGTACACTTTATTATTATTCCCAATAACTTTGTCACTTTTTTTTTCTCTTTAATTTATCAATTTACCCCTACTTTTTGTACGTTGATATTTAAAAAACAATAGTATTTCTTAATTTATGTACTAATACAAATAAACATAAATAATGGAGAAAGTAATAAAAGTGTGAAGATTTTGTGGGATTACAAATTATAATTAATAATAATGATAATAATGAAATAAATAAAAAGATAACTATGCGTATTAAAACAGTAACCCTTTTTTCAGCACTTTTTACGTAACGTACGTACGCTTTATGTGTTAATTAATCCATAAATTAATATTAAAATATTGTTTTTTTACTATGATTTGAAGTTGAAGCTTCAGATAATGTCAACACTTCACCTGGTAATCATAAATTGATTATTATAAAAATTTTAATTAATTAATTATTCGAGAGGAAATTACTAATTGTAATTATGTAAATATCAAAGGAATTTGTCTCACACAATATAACTATAACCTGTAAAATGCATGCAGTGGAGTTCATTTGGATTTTATTAGGAGTATTATTATTATTTTTTAAATGAAAATATCGATGTACAGTATGACTAAATTAAACCAAAAAAAAAATATATTCTAAAAATAAAATAAAAATGAAAAATGACTGAAATTAATATAAAAATCAAAATTAAAAACTAAAATTCACATAAATCAATTAATAAATAAACATAAATTCTTCAAAAATGACTACTCATACTTGTTTCGCAAACAAAGGAAATTAAATAGTGTACGATTTATATGTATCATTAATACTCTTATTAAGTATTAATCAAATAGCATCACCAAAATCAGATATTTACATAATAATTAGATAATAGTAACACTTTTAATACATAGAAATATTCACATAAATCAATTAATTAAAAAAAATCTACAAAAATGACTATACTTGTTTCGCACACAAAGTGAAACTATGTACAATAGATGTATCATTAATACTCACATCAACAAATATCAGATATTTACATAATTAGATAATAGTAACACTTTTTATACAAAGAAATAAAGTATGGCAAAAGCTCTTATGCACCCGGGCTCACGTAACACTTTTCGTGCGCCTTTAGAAATTTGTGCTAAATTGTATACCTTTTAGTATACAGATATGTACCCTTTATTTTCTAAAGAAAAATTTGAGCGCACGGACAACACTCCGTGCGTCTTTAGAATTTTGTGTTAAATTGTATACCCTTTAGTATAAAAATGTGTACCCTTTATTTTCTAAAGAAAAAAAAATATTAATGAAAAGTGTATACCCTTTAGAACAAAATTGTGCACTTTTTAGTAATTAAAGTGTATACCCTTTAGACCAAATTAATGTACCCTTACCCATAATACAAAATTTCTAAAGGCGCACGGAATGTGTTCCGTGCGCCCGGGTGCACGCAAGCCTCACTCATAGAGTATTATGATTAATTAATAACAAATCTGAAATAAACAAATGTGAAATGAATATGACATAAAAAACAGATCTTCTTTTCACAAATTAGACATCCAAATTAGCATGCATACATCATCGGAAACCAGTGACCCCTCTCCTCATCATCATGTTTTTCCAACCCTTCTTTAATGCTTTCTCACACTCTCTCTCCCCCACAAATCATCATCTCTCTCATCACCACAACTACCAGTACGATATATATGTATAATGTATGTATGTTTGTATGTATATAGTCACATTTCCCTATTCTACTGCCACAGTATCAGTACCAAGATCAAATCATCATAACTACTCATGATCTCCGTCCCCCACCATAATTACACCACCTTCAACTTCACAACTGTTGTTTTTCTCCTTCCTTCAATGGCGTAATTGGAATTTGACCTAATGTTTATTCCTGTGGAACGGAGATTTATGCCGCCACCCTTTTTATTTTTCTGAATTTACTGCGGCAATTACACGCTCGAATTCAATCTGTGCCCATTTATTGTGTCTTACCACCCATTCCGATATTTTACGAAGTGGGTCATCTGCATTTAATCTTGTTTGCCCCTCTCAAGCCTTTGTTTGTTGAAGATTTGGTTACCCACCTGCGTTGCCGTTGGGGGGGTGGGGATGGAGTTCCTTGTTTTCTTCTGCTTGTGAGGATTGATGTCTTTGTCGTGCTATGAGTTTTGTGTTTTAAATTCTCGCTCATAGACACTGTCGGTGTTGCAATTCTCTGGATTTTTTTTGGTGGGGGAGTTTAGGTTGTAACGCCGATGAACTACTCCTCGCCGCCGCCGCCGCAACTCGCCGCCAGCTCAGCCCTTTGCAGTCAGATGCAGAATGATCATATGCTAGACATGTCGCCGAGGCCTTCTCACCACATGAATCCTGTGTGTACATTTTTTTCATGCTCGTTTAGCTAATTATGCTCTGCTTTGTTCTTCTCTCTTTTTGTGCTCAATCTATGTTAAGAAATTTTTGAATGTGCGAGTGAAATTCTGCTCTGCTATTGGCCAGAAATTGGCAAAAATTTGGAAATTGGGTGAAGGGGTTCTGATGTGACTGAAATAAGTTTGATTTTCTGACAATTGAATGCTTAGATTAGGTTAGTTTTGATGAAATTTCATATGCTTCTTCCATTGACAATTTGAGTTTCTGTATTTTTAGCTTGAAGGGCTCTATAGTACATCCATTTGTAGTAAAATCTTGGAACATATAGATGCAGAGACCTATACTTGTTCTAAGTGTTTTGATCCAATAAGAATTATTGAACCATTTTTTACTCTAGATTTCCTCTTTACCATAGAATGGCTACTTCCTATGCAATTGATTAATTACTATTGGTTTTTGGACCTTTGAGGATACTGATGAAATGAATTGCTATGCTGGTTGCAGTCTTCAGTAGAACTGGTGAATGAAATTACAAGACTTGAGGTTGAAATATTACATTTGGAGCACTATCTGCTCTCTCTCTACCGCACGGCTTTTCAGCAGTATCTCCCTAGTAATCAGGGAAACCATGGAACACATGTACAACCAATGACTGGAATTCGTAGATGGCTTACATTAGATCAACCACACAGAGAAAAACTGGAAAGGTTTAAAGAGTATGACGATGGAACACAAAGCTCCCCTACAAGTGCTTTAGCTGGTCCAAATGATATCTTTCAAATTGGTTATCCAAAGTCTTCATCTGGAAGGGTACATACCTGATCTTATGTAATGCTTAATGATTCTGGCATTTGTTTAGCATATCATTCTAAGATTAGTTATTTTCAAGAATGTTCTCCTTTTGTGAAGTTATTTATCTGATTAATAAAGTCAATGTTATGAAACATTGCAGGAGAAGAAGAGTGATTATTTTCAGCATCATAGTCTTGCAGATCATCTTGGAAATTCTCGTATGGTCGATGCCCTTAACTTTCCGGATAGGCTATCTGAAGACATTATAAGATGTATCTCATCCATTTACCGCAAATTGGGCAACCCCCCGCGAACTCACAAAGGCCATTCAGTTTCGTCATCTTCGTCATTCTGCTCCTCAAGCACATTCTCTCCCAGAAATTTATCAGGTAGTTGGAGTCCTCAATGTAATGATGAAGGTACCGAGCAGTGTGATTCTGAAGGTCTGAAACAAGACAGTGGAGCATGCTCGGAAATGGTGGAAGTCTTGAAGATATGCTTGGATGACGAGAGTTACAGTTATGCTGCTACAATGCTTCAGAAATTCAGGTGTCTGAATTTATACTTAATACTGATAGTTATTCTGTTTAGACAAGACTAAATTGTTCTCTTATTGCATGGAATCTCTCTCTCCATACATCACCTGAAAACATAACAAGAGCTAGTTGGACATAAGAGATATCTTATACATTTCTGTTCTTCAGTCTCTCATTATGATTTACCGTGTGCATCTGTAGTAATCATTTCCTTCTGAATATGCAATTATTAATTTTATCAACTAATTCCATTTTGCAGGACACTAGTTAAGAGCCTTGAGATTGTTAACCTGAAGACAATGAATCGTGAACAGAAGCTTGCGTTTTGGATTAATATTCACAATGCATTGGTGATGCATGTACGTCTCCAAGGCTTTTCTTAGCTAAAACTTAAAATGTGCAATATTTTTTGACGGAGGCATCTCTTTATAATTGAATTCCTTGTGCAAACCATAACTAGTAGGAAAAAAACAAGTCTTATAAATTCATTTCTCTATTGGCGCTGAATAATTTTGAATCTGGTTTCCCACTGGGATGCATAGTGATGTGTACTGAAATTCATAATGACCTTTGTTGTATCACATCCCATGTTCAATTTTCTGTTTGCAGGCTTATCTAGCATATGGCTCTCAAAATTATATCAAAAGCACTTCCATCATGAAGGTACGGAGCAAATTATTCTTGTTTGATTTTAATTTTGTAGTTTTTATCAGCACATCAGATTTTCTTAGTACAAAATATTTTTACAGGCTTCGTATAATGTGGGTGGGCATAGCGTAAATGCTTACGACATACAGAGCTGCATTTTGGGAATCAAATCTCACTATTCTGCTCCGGTAAATTCAATCACTCCAATCTTTCTTGAGTTGAATGTATAATAAAGTGCACAAGTACTGATGTGAATCCTGTTCATCACAGTCCTATATGTTTCTATGAAGGATTACTGTTTTGGTTTACTGAATCATCCCTATTAAATAATTGGCTTCTTATCACAGCTGCAATCTCTCTGTTTTAACTTGTGAAAATGCAAGGGAAATGGGAACAGTGTGTGAAACTTGTAGTCCACTTATTAAATACTTCTCTTGCATACTTTCCAATGGGGTTGTATTACTCGAGTGCATTATATTTTTTCCACGACACTGCTTGACATTGAAATGCCAATGTATCTATGCAAGCAATGATCTTAGTAAAATGATGACATATGTTTGTTAAGACTTTGAATTTCATACAAATCTGGCCTATCAGAAAAGGGTCTCAAGTTTTTTCTTGTCCCTCCCTCAATCCATGAAATGTGCTTACTTTCCGAATTGAAAATGAATTTTGTCGCTCCACCATAGTTTCTTGTTTTTAGTAACTGACACAGCGCGTATGGCTCAAATGCAGTGGCTTCAAACTCTTCTATCTCCGGGGAAGAAGTTTAAAGCTGGAACTACTACACATGCTCATTCTATTGAATACCCTGAACCACTTGTTCATTTTGCACTTTGCTCAGGAGCTTACTGTGACCCTGCGGTATACTATTTCTCAACTCACATTGCTCTCGTCTCTCTCTATGTTTCTAAAGAGTGTATTCTTGCGTTGCATGGGATTGCAGGTTCGAGTTTACAGTGCAAAGAGTATATTTCAGGATCTGAATATAGCCAAGGAAGAGTTCATACAAGCTAGAGTCTACATTCACAAGCAAACGAAGATATACCTCCCAAAAATCTTGCAACACTATGCCAAGGATATGTCACTTGGCATGCCAGCACTTCTAAAAGTTGTAAGTGAATGCTTACCCGTTATTCAACAGAAAGCAATCAGAAAATTTGGAAAAGGTCGACCGGAAAAGTACATACATTGGTCAGAGCAGACTTCATCCTTTCGATATTTAATCCATAAAGAAACAACTGAAATGAGGTGAGATGGTCTCGACTGTTCTTCGTATTTATAAGTAAACGCTTCGTTAGCTTCGTGTAATTATCATGCGGCTGAGTTCTATATCTTAAGGCAAGCTTCTCCATACATTGTACAGAGAGATACTGCAAGAGCACAATGGATTTATTGGCTCTTGATTTTCAGAGCTGAAAAATCTATTTTGCTTGTGAGGTTTTCTGGATTTTTTTTTAATTTATTTTTATTTTTCTGGATTGTTAAATAATAGAGCTCTTGCATTGTAAGCTGTAACTTTTGCTTTAGTTGGTTTCTGGGCTTGTGATTTAAAGATCATTGATGATAATTAATATTTATGAATGATTATATATCTACATTTATAAGAACACCAAGACGTGTTTCACTTGTTTGCAATCAATTTTAATTTTTAAATTTTGTACTGATTATAATAATATTATGTTAAATATTATGCTACTCTTTATTTATTTTCATCCTTTTTATTTTTTCACCAAAGTTTTCACCTATTAAGAAAGTAAAAATATCATAACAACTACCCTTTCTCGGCATTTTATTTAAAAGAAAAATAAAATAAATAAACACTACTATTAAACACATTTAGCATGCTTTATTATTTATTTATTTATTATAAAATAAATTATAATACCCCTTAAAACTGTATAACTTTGCTAATAGACTATATAAATTTTTATTAATTGGTGTATAAGTATATTTTTATTAATAATTGGAGTATATGTTTTAAATGTGACTTCAAATGATATATTTTGGCTACTTTTTAATCACCTTTTAAGAGTGATTAGGCTTTGAAGACTGATGAGAGTGTAAATTCACGTATTTTGGGCTCTGATTTGCGCGAGAATGGAGTACGATTGAGTCTCTTATTGAGACGAATCGGTACGTTGATGGAAAAGTCACGAATCAGAGGGTACAAAGGCTGTTTGAGTATATTTGTATAGGAAAACAGGTGTAAAATGCTCGAAATTGGAAGACACGATTTTAGAGGCAAGTTTCGAGTGTTGTTCGACTTCAAGAGCCTATTCGACCAACATTACTTTGGTCGAACAAAGGAGGTCAAGTCGAGCAGATTGTGCAGATCCGTCCAGAGAGCTAGCTCGACTTGGAGGTGTTGCTCGACCAACATCGGCTTGGTCGAGCAGATGAGCGGAGGTCGAATAAAGTGAACAAAACTTACAGAGAGTTTGTTCGACTTGAAGGTGTTGCTCGACCAACATCAATTTGGTCGAGCAGAGGAGGTTAAGTCGAGCAGAATGTCGAAATTGTCCAGAGAGCTTGCTCGGCCAGTTGCTCGAGTTGGAGGCCATGTTCGACCAGTCAGGCTTAGTCGAACGGAGTTTCACTGCTGCTATTTATGGTAATTCCGGATGTCTTTTACCAAATTTGACGTGTGCTTCAAGCAAAGGCCCATCCTAAGCCCATAAGGAGGTCCTATGAGTATAAAAGAAGAGCCTTCGCAGGAGAAGAAGAACACAACACCACACATCATTCATCATCCATCTACCACCGAAACCTACCATCCGAAGGGTCGTGAGAGAGGTTCGTCTGGCGCGTCAAATAAGATCATACCAATCAACCATGATTGTTCCTAGATCAATCATGGGCTAGAACCACCCTGGTAGTTCTAGGGTTATGAAAGTTTTATGAGTTAATTGAATTTCTATGTGTAAACTCCGCACAACACTACTTGTGATTTATTTTATATAAGATTGTATTTTTCAATTCATACTCACGGTCGTTTTGTGCATCATTAACTATTATGTAGAGTCTGAATACATCTCTTAGTTATTGATTGACTGCGTTCACCGCTGAGCAGGATCACATATTATAATTCTAAGTGAAGGGATTCCGAAGTAAATATCTTATATAGATAAATTGAATCTTATTCGGGTTAATAAGTAGGATAAAGAGTATAACTTTATAGTACCTAAAAAGGGAGATCAAATCGGGTTAGAGTACTAAGTGCACGGGAAATAATTGATTATGATAGTACCTAGAAAGGGGGTGAAGTGTACATCTTGCTCCGATGATATTCATACGTGTCATACACTTGCTTACTTGTGTCTATAGAGTACGCTTGCATGGTTTAGTGATGCGTCCATAAACTACAAGGCAAAGTCGGACATCAACACATGGAAATGAAATTAATAAGTAGAACTGGATGACCTGAAGAACTACCTAATTACTTACTTGATCACAACCGAATTTTCTCTATTGTTTGCTTATTTACCTTGCCATTTTACTTATATGTTCTTTAGTTTCGTAACCAAACCAAATCCAATTTGCCAATATAGTCTTTGTTAATTAGAATATAATTGAATTGATAATAATCCGTCTCTTGTGTACGATAATCACTTGGTCACCTATAGAAACTACAATTGATATCCTTATACTTGAGAATTAATTTTGTGTGTTGAGAAAACGTACATCAAAGACATCCCAAGAAATATAGTAATTTTAGTATAAGACTATACGAATGATAGTCTATATCCGGATTAACCATTATAATTTGAATGAATAATAATTATTATATCAAATTGACATAATATAATTATAATGAATTGAGAGTAAAAATTCAAATGAACTCAATTTTATTTTATTATAATGGATGGATTGGCATAAAAAAAATCTAAAAGATAAATATATAATAAATTCTTAAAATAAAGATATAATTAAAAAAAACAACATTTGCCTAAATGTATACTCCTCCATGTATAAATAAATGTATGGACTAAAATGAGATATTTAATAAATATAATGGTCTAATTGCAATTTCTAATTTCGAACTTTCAGATTAAGAGAGTTTTTATGTTGACAGAAAAAAATGGTAGAAAAAAGTCTCTTGTGAAAAGCGGAAGATTTAGATCGGTGCTAAGACAAAAACTCCTCCGGCCAGCCACCGCCTCCGCCGCCGTCATGGTATAATCTCTGGTTCTATCTTATTCAATTCTCGCTGATTTCGTTGTCCGATTTTTTCTTTTAACTCTCTGATATGTATCTGCCGACGAATTAATCGATAAATTTGATATCTCTTCACTAACGTGGATTTGATTCATCAATCAGATCTCTCCCTGTGTATGTTCTAATTGCTGATTTTAGTTCTGTTGTACATTGCTTTCATGTGTTGCCCAGTGCTCATTTTATTTCTGCATCTGCTTCATTTGTTGATGCGACGGGGGTGAAATTGCTCCATCGCTATTATCTATTTTTTGTCTGCACGAATTTGAAAGAAACCGTTCCAATTTTCCTCGACTAGTTGATCAAACAAATAGAGAATTGAGAATTACTAATTACCATCTTTTAGCATCGTACTAGCTAGCTGTGAACATATGCATCCTCCAACCATGGAAGTTCTAAATCAAAAATTTTGCGATTAGAATACTATGGCGATCAGTTGGGGTGGTGGCATCAGGCATGTTTTGTGCAAGGAGGAACCTAGTTAGATGATTTTTTATTGTATGCCGTGTCTCTATATCTTAGTTGTATTTTAGTTTTATTTAAGAATTCTATTCTAATAAGTTCTTTTGATTTTTGTCAATGGTAATCTTTTATTCGTAATGTTCAGACTTCATTTCTCTCTATACTGCTTTGAAGTTTCTGCTTTGTTTACAATTGATCAGCAACTAAGGTTTCTTATTTTGTTTCAGATTCATTTTGTTCTTCTCATTAGTAGACAAGGAAAAGTAAGGTTGACAAAATGGTACTCTCCATATAGTCAAAAGGAAAGGACAAAGGTATGAGTGTTTAAATTAATCTTTGCCTAGGAAGAAGCATTCCATTGGCTATTCCTGTTCTTTTTCTTTTATATATGTGACAATTTGATAAAGGTTATTCGAGAGCTTAGTGGTATGATTCTCACTCGAGCCCCTAAGCTGTGTAATTTTGTGGAATGGAGGGGATTCAAAGTTGTTTACAAAAGGTAGTATGCATCTCATATTTTGCTTAAATCTTTCACGTCTCTTTTCTGTTGAAAATGTATTTAGTTCTTTCCTTCGATAGCATGCATAATTAATTCTTTTGAATCTTATTTGTCATTTTGCAGGTATGCTAGCCTGTATTTCTGTATGTGTATAGACCAGGAGGATAATGAATTGGAGATCCTTGAAATTATCCACCACTTTGTTGAGATACTAGACCGCTACTTCGGAAGTGTGAGGCCTGAGATTGAAACTATATATTACTTTAAAGGCACTCTGTAATATGGAGTAATTAATATGTATACATTTTGTTACAGGTTTGTGAATTGGATTTGATCTTTAATTTCCATAAGGTATGTTTCATCTTTGGCTGCAAGTATTTCTTAAACATTTGTTTTTTATCTGTCCCAAGTGCATTGATCATGGTTAAAGTGAGAGCTCTAACTATGTTTTGAGGTCGTTAAATTGATTTATTACCCTGAGATGGTCGAACTGGATTAGTGGATCATGGGAAAAAAACTTTTTGTGACCCTTTCAACGTCTTACTGTGTAATATCTATTGTGCTTGACTGGGTGACATGGCATATTTTGTGCAATGTCTATCATTAGCAGCAATTTTAAATTCCTGCTTGGTCTTCAACACACCATATGGATCTCGATATTGGTTTGCTTTTCCCAATAAAGGCAACATCTATTATCTCATACGTGCTTTGACTCTGTTTTATTAAATCTTGTTTTAGTACTGACTCAATTTCAAACTAATAAATTGCATGCATACTTCCCTCGTGCCAATTTCACTATTACACGTTGTGTTTATGTTCTTTTAGTTAGGATGGTTATTTAGGTTCTTGAAGTCTGTAATGTGACTATATAAATTATTAGGCGCCATCATAGATTTATTATGAGATTGATCTCTACAGTTGATCATGCGAAGAACTTTATTGTGAACCACTTATTATTGAGATTTTTGGCCTAGCTTTCAAAGTTGCCTAGCCCAGTTTAAGTTATGTGGGGGAAGGAATGGAGACTCTCAGTCCTGTAGGATGTCCCTATCCTGCCAGTAGAACTGCTTTTTTGGAGGTGCAAATAATATGGTTGTGAATTGTGATAGTGTGATATGTCATTACATGCACTATTTTTACTGTAGAAGCCTAAAGGTAAGATAAAGACGAACAGAAGAAGGCTTTTTATGTATGCTTTGTGCAGAACAACTTATCGACTTATTGTAATCATGTGATTTTGGTGGACTAAAATAAACTTGAAATCATTCCTTTTTGTTTGTAGTTTCACCTTTCTATTTGGCTTGATAGTTGAATCATTGCAAACCAGATCTATCTGGTCAGCTTTTTCCATATTTTAGTTCTTTTGTAGGATCATGAGCTTTTTACCTTTTTGGAATTAGGATATACCAAGTCCATTATCCATATTCTTCTGTACGTTATGACTGAGTATGATTTTGCAGATATGAATATCAACTTGATTAACTAATTAGTTTGAAATCGCACTCTATTAATTTTTGAGAAAATGCTGCTTTAACAAAGAATTGGTTTTTGGAATATATATTATGAAAATCAACAAGTAGATAGCTCTTGAAGCCACATAGTTAAACATACATTTGAAAATTATTGATACCACTCTTGTTCTATTTACTTGAACGGTTTTTAAATCTTCAAGAATGTGGGTATCTGAAACGGAATGCATCAAATTGTTCAATAGGGACAATAAACCGAGAGGTTACAGTTATAGTTTGACAGATTATGGTTGCCGCTGTTGAAGCCAGTTATGATATTTTCTTTATGCAATGGCAGGCATATTATATATTGGATGAAATTCTGATAGCTGGTGAGCTTCAAGAGTCAAGTAAAAAAACTATTGCACGTCTAATAGCTGCACAGGTACGATAACTGCTACTGCAGTTCATTTGGCATCTTCATCTAAATTAGCAGCTGAATAAACAGCCAACTTTTCTTGTAGGATTCTCTGGTTGAGGCAGCCAAGGAGCAAGCCAGTTCTTTGAGTAATATGATTGCTCAAGCAACAAAATAAGAATGTTGTGGTAATTGATTGCTTGATGCATTTATTTGATATTAATTCAATTTCTTCACAAACTTTCTCGTCGCTCACCTGACGGATACATGTTTTTCCTCCCCAGGATCTGGACTTGTTTGAAGATGAGTGGTGTTTTTAGTAGTAATTGTTGGTGCAATGTGTAGGTAGTGTTTTCCATGTGTTGATTATATTTCTTAGTTTGGATTTGATCTTCCATGTGTAATGGGTTGAGTTTGCTTTTGCCATTTTATATCTTCAGTCCATATTGAATGCAAATTGGTTAAACCAACTAATTAGGAATTAAGGAGTTTTCTTATTAACGAAATGTAGCTCTGTATTTTATTTTGAGTCTCAAATAATTCTTGTTTATTTATGCAATATTGTCATATGCATTACGTTACACAAAAATTAGTTGGGAGAATTAGTATGCTTATTATTTCATTCTTATAAACAATTTAAACAGATTCAGCACAATTGGAGATTTTGGGTGGGAAGGGTCTAATCGTTGAGAAAATTTAAATATGTTTAGTGATTGGTCCCTCTATAAAGTCTCAAGTTCTATCTAGTAAAGAATAACATAAAATATAATCAGTTTCAATTATAAATATTCTAAGTTAGAGAGTAAATAATATGCCAAACAACTTGTGGAAATAGGTCTACCACTATTTTCATATTTATTTCACCGGTTTCTGTGTTATTTTTTTCATTATTTTCTGTGTAATGATTGACACATGAGGAGAATAAAATCCAAAATATTACCTCCAAGGGTTTATGGTTTTTTTTTAATATAGTCTTCTATATGTAGGGGTATAAGCAAACAAAGCTTGCGGCAAATAACTTGTGACTCAGCTCATTAAGAGCTAGTTTGTGTTTGTTTAATTAAGCTCGTTATATAAACAAACAGAGTTTAAGTATTGTACAGCTCATTTGTTAAAAGCTCGTGAACAAGCTCATTTAGTGTTCATTTAGCGTGTTCGTGAACAAGCTATATATATAATTTATTACTTCTATTATTCTTTATAATATAAATATAATATTAAAAATATTAAAAGTATTTATACATGTTAAAAAATTTCTTGTTTTTATGAAATAATAAAAAATATTTTTATTAGTAGTTGATGAATATTTTGTTATTTTAAGATTGTGGTGTGTTTCACGAACGAAGTTATACAAGAACAAATATGTTTACGAATAAAAGTTTCACGCGAACACATTAATAAACATGTTCACGAACAAAACGAGCTTGAGCTCGAGCTCGTTTCCTACCTAACAAATGGAACTCAATCTTCGTAAAGCTAGGCTCGACTCGACTCGTTTAACACCATATCTATATGTCATCCAGTGATATATGAGATATTATACCAACCTAACAAATGGAACTCAATCTTCGTAAAGTTCGACTCGACTCGTTTAACAACCTATCTATATGTATTCCAATGATATATGAGATATTATACCAACCTAACAAATGGAACTCAATCTTTGTAAAGTTCGACTCGACTCGTTTACCATCCTATATATATGTTATCCAGTGATACATGAGATGTTATACCAAAATAATAGTACTACGATTTCGGACCTCATACTATGTAACTAAATAAAACTCACGATTTTGATGGCAAATTAGCAAGTTTTTTTTGGAATACTGGATTTTCTAATTTTGTAATAAAAAAAATTTAATAAAATAATTGAGATTTTTTTGGTGGGTTTAATTTTGTGGCCCAACCTGCATGATTCGTTGATTCAATCGAAATTTCTCCGGAAAATTGGAAGCAATACAATCACTGCTCTCTCAAATTTCTCAAGTTTTAAGAGGCGGCGCAAATGCAAGCGGCGCTCATATCACCGCCGCCCTCTTCCGCGTTTCTACCTGTCACCACTACAGTAAGTTTCCTTGGTTTCAACTTCAGAACACCGGCGATCAAGAACCACCGGCAGCGCCTCCGGTTCTCTGTTAATTGTCGTAATATCGATATGGCGGCGGCGCCGTCGTCTATTGGAACAGCTCCCAAGTGGGCTCAGAAGACTGTTACTCTTCCTGCACAGAGCCGAGGCTGCCATCTCGTCACCTCCAGGGTATCTCTTTCTCTAATTACTTTAGCTTACGCAAAAGGGGGTTTTCTTGTTAATTAAACTGAATTCCTGCGGTTTTCTTTGTTTGATTCATGTCTCAATTTGATCAAGTTCCTTTAGCTTAATAGCTGCTTAGACAACAGAATCACTTTCCCCACTGAAAAATGAAAATGAATGTTAAAATAATCCAAAAAAGAAAAAACCCTGTTGTGGGCTCTCTCTTAATTACTCCACATAACTAAGAAATTAACATGAAGTGTACTTCTTCTACTAAGGTCTAATAAATGGTGTTACCCTAAAAGAGTTGGAATATTTTATGGTGTCATATTTGTAGTATTCTTTTCTTGCCCATTGATACAAAATTTTAATTTTCTCCTTTGCTAATTTGCCCTTTTAATGCTACTAATGGTTCGCTACCTTCTGGCTTGTCTCAGATTTTGAAGGAAATTGGGCAGGATTTATCAGGGTTTAAGTGTGGCCTTGCTCATTTTTTCTGTAAGTGTTACTAAAACTTTTCAATTTCTGAAGCACAGGTTTCCAACTGTAATATTTTGTTTTATGATTTTTTTTTATTATTATTATTCTTTTAATTTTCTTCTTCTCTTTACTTGTTACCATTTGGATGCATCTGTGTACAACAGTGCAGCACACAAGTGCTTCATTGACTGTAAATGAAAACTATGATTCTGATGTAAGAGACGACACTGAGACCTTTTTGAACAAAGTTGTTCCGGAGGTAGGTTTTCTTTTGCCAAAGTATTACATGGTGGTAACATTAGCATATGATGTTCATGTGTTTAAGTACATTATCTCAGGGGAGGTCCGCACCGTGGAAGCATACTATGGAAGGTAGGTTCTCAATCCCCCACTTCTCATTTTGATTAGAAGATATATGATCAGCGGTCAAATTTTTCATTTTTCTCATATCTCTATGTCCTTTATAGAAGGGGGATGTGGTTTGATGGAGGCAAGAATTTGTGTCATAGATGGTCTTACACTTGCATTGCCTTTCACATCTTTCCAAAAATATAAACTCATGGGACCTTTATGTGGCTGATTACGTTCTTGTTATGCATATGTATCTTTATTATTTAATTAATCGGATATCATATGCTTGACTGCATGATTGTTGTATCATCCTTAAAAGTGTGTGAGTTTTTGTGAACTTCATATGAAAATGATGCATTTATTTGCCGAAGCCATTTGTTATTTCTTGTAGAGCATAGAGAAAAATTACTCTTAACTGTTAAGCAATATCATCAAATTATTTTAACATTTATAGTTTTGCTGGTTTTTAATAGTTTTCTTTCCATAATGATCAACACTGTCTCACTATTATAAAATCTTAAATGCATAAACATGTAAATGTCTTCAAGATGTCTTGTTTGTTCCCTTAATAGTATGTTGGAATGAGTTTGACATCATCTGATTGTATCAGGTCCTGATGACATGCCGGCACATATCAAGTCATCTATGTTTGGCTGCTCTCTCACGTACGATGTTGGAAATTATATTTAATTATTGTTGATTATGTTGGTAAAATTATAATTGTGCTTCCTTATGTCCTACATATTCAGGATCCCCATCACTGATGGAAAACTTAACATGGGAACTTGGCAGGTATTCTAAATTAATTGTCTCACACCATTTCTGCAGTTCCTAGGAACAAAAGTTCAACTGTTTCTCTTCAGCAGCTTAAGTTATTTTTTATTCTTTAAGTTATCAAGAGAAGAAATATTTAAGGCAAGATCAGCTAGGAATGATAATTAGGCATGCTTAAGCTTTTGTTGAAGTTTAATGGTCTTTGATCTTTTTATTATATAATACTACAATTTTGGATCACCATATTATCATGCTATAAATTCTCGCAAAATGCTCGTTTAACATTGAACAGCTGAATTTCGTAGCTGTTTGGTTTTCAGTTTATGGTGGAATAGAATTTACTCGTATCAAGATTAGCCCACACGTCTAGTCTGAAGTATTGGACATCTCATGCATTGGAAATAAAGCACTTTGGTCAAGTAGAATGCATTTACACTTCCCATCTTGCATGTGTTTTGGAGAGTAGACCACTTTGTTGATCTTTCACTCATCAAATCAAGCCACCTCCACTTTCAAGTATCGAGTGCTCCATAACAATTTCATTTCATTGTTTTTAGGGAATATGGCTATGTGAACACCGTGATGCTGCCACTCCTCGAAGGATTGTGATCACGCTTAATGGGATATAAACTAATTGCTTGATGATTTAACCACTCGTTTTCCTTCTCTTTAATAAATAAACCATAAATTGTCTGTAATGATATGCTTGTCATTTGACCTGTTAAAAGACTGACTTGTGTGGATGGTGGAAGATAATAGTTTGAATGATATGCACTATGCAGTGGTGATTTCACCTGTTTAGTTTGGTCTTACTGGATTCTTTAATTTGTTCAAAAAATGGGTTTCTCTTCTTCCTTGATTTATTTATCTTTATTCTTATTTGCCCTATGTGATAAAGTGCTAGAGTAAAGGGGAATAAAAGCAAACATTCTTCTTCTTTAATTCCAAAAGTTCCAGATGAAATTAATCTCCAGAACTGGCCATAATCACTTTTCAATCAGAAGGATTGGTGTCCCAACTCCCACACGTACAGATTTAGCAAATCTCGACAAAAAATTTACTTCAAATTTCTACTAAAATTTTAAGATAAACCTACTGGACATGATTGGGATGTAATCTACATTTCTTGTGATAGCTAACAGGCAGAATTATGCAATGTCGTCGTGCTCTCGTCTCAAAAGAAACTAAATTTCAAAACATTCCAAAGAGGCTTGGGATGAGGGTGAGATGAGCCAAAGATTACCTGCACATTGCAATATAGATAAAACATAACCATCCTTTAGCACAAGAAAATCCAGAGATGGAAAAACCAAGATATCATGCTAGAACTCAAATTCAACAATCTACCACAGTTTCTATGAGAACATATAATTCTCATTCTTGGATAAATACATAAAAACCCATAACATGTTAAATACGACAACACAAAATTTATACATGATCTATACACAACCATAATCATAATTGAAGAATGGTATACATACACTACTTGATCACTCGACCACAAAGTACATACCACTAGCCACCACACTTCAAATCTAAAACTTATAAGCATCTCTTAATTATGGTTGTTGTTTGTGGTCCTTGTGGGCACCAGGTGGTGCAGTTGGCATCGGAAAGTTGTTGAACTGTGCTCCAGCAAACTGTGGAGCCTCCACGTACGGGCTCTGTAATGTACAAATACTCCGTCACAAACATTTCAAGATTAAATTTCGGCACAAATTTTTTGACCTTGGGTACAGTGCTTTCTTTCACTTCACTAGTTGGGGTTTTGGCACGAAGCTATATACCTGGGTTGGAGATGCATTATAGAATCCCTCTTCAGTGTTTAAAGATCTTGTAGACGTGGTCGGATGGGCATTGCTATTACTTGTTTCACTTCCATTTAATTTGTGAGTTGGCTCACTTAGCATAGTGTCATGGTCATTTCCATTTACTGATTTCACCCTCTGAAAAACAAGAGAAATTTCAAGCAAGAACAATCCAGACACAACAGAAACATACAACCATATACAGGGAGGGAGTATGTAGGGCATCCATTTTACCTGGAAAATTTTTCCCAGGGTTTTTAGACCTTTCGCACGCAATCGAAGCTCCTCTTTTTTTGCAGCGTTGTCTTGTAGAACCTAAAGAGAGCAAAAATGTAATCAACTAAGATCATAGTGAAACATCAAAGCCAACAGTTTAAAAGTATCAACGCCTGGCTAACCATCTGACAAACATGGGAAAGGGTGGCTTCTATGTCAGCCACATTGAGTTTCCAAAGGGAGTCGATCATTAATTTCTTGTGTGACTGCATGTATTCCTCAAGTTCTTCCTCAGTGTAATTTCCTTCAGCATTGAGTTGTTTTTTCATGTCTTCTTGCAGCTGAATTAAAGCAATTGCACCTGAGGGAACAAAGATATAACATTATTTAATGAGTACAATAAGAAAAACCATCCAAACAATTTTACCTAAGCCATATAGATATAGGTTCCATATTTCCATTACAGTAAGGATCTCACTTGGATAATTATACATGTCTAGTGGCCGCATTGTTGATCTAGAAAAAACTAACAAGTTAAAATAGAATCATAAAGAACCAGAAATTGTAGTGCAACTGCAAAACGATTCAGAAAAGTAAATTTGAAAGAAAATATATAAATATATATATATATATATATATATATATATATATATATATATATATATATATATGCTGATAGATTATTTTTCGACGTGTTTCTTTTTCCAATGCTATCAATATGCAATGGTCTTTATAATTTGTGATACATCCTTCCTCAATGACCGTGCAAACTTTAGAAGAGAAAGATGCTTGATGTTTGATCTTTACATTCTCAAGTTCTTACTACTTGTATTCTAAATCCACATTCATCATTACATAGTTCAATTGACTCTGTATAAAAATTATTATAGCTCTTGCAAAATCCTTAAAAATCTATGCCGCAATTGCTACTATGAAGCTTACAGAGGGTGAATTTTATCAGGACACACTAAGATAAGAAATAACAGGAAGTGATAATTTAAGAGCAAGATCATGCATAAGCAATATCTTGCAAATATAGGGCAGAATCAAAACTAACCAGTTGCAGCTGTGACTTGGGATTTAATAAAATGTCCTTTATTTCGGAACCACTCAGCAATAAATGGCACGCCCAAGTACATCACTTTCTTCCCAAGCTCTTTTGCTGACTGCCTTGCATATATGTAGCCAATGGTACTCAGCATATCCACACCATATGCTGTTATAGAACTAAGTCAATAATGAAACAGAGTTCTACAATGCTGTAAACAAAGTGAAAGATAAACAATAATACATGAAACACAAATTGATCAGTTTCATATGCCAGAGCAAAGAGTAATTCATAATTGTGTTATCAACAGCAGTTCTACATCCATTTTCCAGAATATGTCCACCCTGTAAGATTTAAGACTTTATGTCGTACAAAGGCTTTCACCCTTGCAGGCATCACATTATGAACTTATCTAATATAATGCACATATGCAGCTTTCTAAACGTTAGAAGATAAGTCAAAACATTATTTATGTGTATCTTGAAATTCTCAGTGTTATTCTTTTCAAATAGTGGTGGTGGGGGAAGAAGAATTGGTTGTTGTTGCAAGGTGGGGTCTGGAGAGAGGGTTTTCATGTATTACTTATAACAAGGTGCAACAGATGATACACTCTACACGCTTCGTAAAACAAAAACTAAATTTAAAATTCATGCAGATGCAATCAAGCTGCAGGAACCAGAAAAGTATTATCAGGGACTGAACAACAAAAAGATGGGAAACCATGGAGAGGACTTTAAGTGATATATTCAATTCCATGAATCATTTGATAATATTACAAATTATATTATTTTAGCAGTGAGCTCTTAAAGAGAGATTATATTCTCTCTCAGGCAGTTGCTTCAAGGCTATCTTCATGTGATCTTGAGGATACCTAACTAGTGAACAGCAGACTTAAAGAACCCATGACTAAGGTCTTTTTTCCTAATTGCACCTATTTTTTCCCTTTGTAAGCCCAGGTAGAAGCATGTGGCACAAATAGAGTTTGAAAAACAAAAGCAACAATAGAAGAATTGATGTTATCTTACCAGCATTGGAAAGCCTTGCCACTTCTGCCTCAGCATGGCGGATGAAGTCTTCTTTATTTCCTTGAACGTACAGGTTGAGTCTACCTTTCAGTATACCAGCAAGTTTCTCCTCCCTTTCCCTTTGCACAGCCTAACGTTACAAGTCGAAATGAAAACCCTTACCACAAAAAGGGAAGATTTTTTTTTAAGAACCCTAATGTCCCTTAGACAGCAAACCTATGTGAGGTGATGTTATAATTTATAATTCCAAATTTAAGAACACCAAATTCCTTTATAGCATAGTAAGTGATTTT
The DNA here is from genome assembly GCA_023678885.1 of Pogostemon cablin. NCBI lineage: Eukaryota > Viridiplantae > Streptophyta > Magnoliopsida > Lamiales > Lamiaceae > Pogostemon > Pogostemon cablin. The sequence goes on from CM042987.1 coordinate 4,850,086, forward strand.
ACAAGGTTTAGAAGGAAATACCACAATTTGCATTCATTATCTACCTTTTACATGAGCTAAGATAATATTTTACATGCTAATGCGACGTACTTGATACCCACATGTGAACAACCATATAATTCACATATATAATGTATCATAATGCACTGAAGTTTAATGATATGAAAAGTAGTGTATATACACAATAAAAAATGTAGTATATAAAGTTTACCCGCATTTTTTCCTGCAACTTTTTGGTATCAAGCTCTTCTCCTTCTGAGAAAACATCCAAAGAAGCCATTGATGCCATGGCAAGCTGGCCAATGTACTCCTCAAAAAGCTCACTTCCAAAAAGCATGGCAAAAATAGCAGCAGGGTCGATTATTGAATCTCTGAAAAAATTAACACCGAAGAAAAGCATCCTCAGAAATTGATGGCAACCTCATCTTTAGAAGAAAATCTAACTATCATGCAAGATTTCAAAATAAACTGACGTTGAAATTCCTGATTTCCCATGAGCATCATAAGCTTGTCTTTGTGATGGATCACTCAGCACTTGATATGCTTCACCTAAAATCTAAGTTTAATTGCAAAAGAAGAGACTAACACTCAGTATTCAACAAATAACTTTATTATAACAGAAAACAAAAGATGTGCAATTCAATACTTCATCATTTAAGAAAGAAAAACAAAAGGAAACATGCTAATAATTGGGGAAATTAGTGAACTCACCTGAAATTTTTGTGCTGCAGAAGGATCATTTGGGTTCTTGTCTGGATGAACTTGCCTAGCCTACAAACATCCCAATCCCAACCCAGTTAAAAAATAAGAACAATCCCAAAATCAAATTTAATCAGACATAGAAGTGAAAACTATGACAGTAAACTCAGACATCCAAGCCATTGCAACAAAGAAATATATAAATGCATTATAGAGAAAATCATATCAACAACAAGTGCAGAAAGTACAGGAGCACATAGCAATCCAAAAAGGAAAGAAATCTTTGCAGCTGGTAAAATCCGACAATCATAACAGCTCGAATAGCAAAAAAAAAAAAAACCCTAATTTGACCAGCGCAAAGATTATACCTTAACATAATAAGCTTTCTTAATCTCCGCCTCGGTAGCGGTGGGGTTCACACCCAGCACATCGTAATATTCGGTCTCCTTCACCATCGCTGCTGTTCGAGTTCCAATTAACGATCAAGATCACGATCACGACACAAATTTCAGATTCGAATACTGCAACGAGAATAATAGAAACAAAAAAGGCGGTAAAAAAAAACCCTCGGTAGAAAGGGCAATAAATCGAAAAATTAGAGAAATTGAAGCCACAAATTTGACAATAAGATGATGAATTATTCGGAAACAGATCGTCATTACCTGTTCAACTAGCTTGGATTAAACTCAGTGCTATCTATCTCCACCTCCAACGCCGTTGACTACTGATATTTGCAAGGAAAATCGCTTTATGTTTTTGGCCCTTGTAAAGTTACAGCCTTTGTACGAATATTATTCATTATTGTGAGAAATTATGGAAAAATTTTCTGCATTATTACTTAAATTTCAGAATTTGTTTTAAAACGTTTTAATTGTTAAATTAAATTTTACTTGATTACTCCTTTTTTTTCTTTTCCTCGAGTCCAACGAGTTAGCTAGGGGTAAATTAAATTAAATTTATTTAACAGAATAGAGTAGATAATCTATTGCATCTAGGCGTGAAAAGTGGCATCTCTAGAAAATAATGAGTAGCCAATGGAATAGACCGTTTGATTTCAAATTTTTGTTTTTAGAATTTGTTTAAATTTTGATTTTTGTTTGCTTACCACTTAGCTCACACTCAGAAGTTTGAACTATTATTATTAAAATCAAAAAATCGTGTATATGCATGTGAAACGAGCTGTGAGATAAATAAACTTATTATTAACATATGTTTGTAATAAATCTTTTTAATATTTTAGAATTATACTTTAATATATTATACACCATATTTAAATAAGAGTATATTTCAATACATTTCCCATCTCATCTTATTTAAACAAAGTCTTACAAGAGATTTTTTTAAAAGAGAAAAAAAACATTTTTCTAATAAAATTATTATTATTTTTACTATCAACATCAAAATTATAGGAATCACCAAATAGTGTTATTAATATGTTCATTTTAATCCATTTTCAACTAATAATTATACTATCGGTGTGCACGGTGCGGTTTCGCGGTTATTTCGATAAAATTTAAATTGCATTGTTATAGGCGGTTCGGTTTGACAATTAAATTTAAATTACGGTTTATTGAGTAAAATTTATAATGCGGTTTTAGGCCGTTTTTTACGGTTTTGCGGTTTGACAGTTAAAAATTAATAATATTACATAACAATACAATATATATGGATGCATAAATAAATAAAAAAATGTTTAAAGCTAGTGTTTTTCACCCTTAGAAACAAAATATTATAACAGTGATCAAATTAGACAATGGGATATTAAAGATATGAAATCATCATTTGAACTTATAACCAACTCAAATAATGTAATATTTGTGACATAAAGCAAACTTTTATTAAAATTATTGCTCAATCCAAATTACTTAATCTTGTGTATATCTTTTTACCTCTTCAATAATATATATATATATATATATATATATATATATATATACTCCTATAATTTATATATAATTAAATATATTTATAATTTAAATAATAGAGTGCGGTGCGGTGCAATTTTAGATGAAAATCGAAATTGCACCATTCAAGCGGTGCGGTTTTCTCCAATAAAATTAACTACGGTTTAAGTGAAAAAATACTAAGTACGGTGCAATGCGGTGCGACTCGATCGATTTTTGCGGTTTTAAAAAATTGTTGCCCACCCCTAAATTATACTTATTAATTAAAAAATAGTCCTATACTGTATAACATATCGAAATGGACGTGAAGTCAGCTGAAGTGCTGAACGATAAGAGAATTTTTTTTTATTTTTTAAAAAAGAAATAAATATATTTTTACAAAATATTAATGTCGGCCATGTATTTGTCGGTTAATTTCAAAGCTTGATAATGGACTTTATTAATCATTAATAGCATTAACAATGTGATTTAAGCCAAGTGACCGTTTAATCCAAATTGTAGTGTTAAACGAGTGCCTGTGAAATTGACACGTGTTACACGTCGTTTGCTCCTCCCTCCCATAAATGAGCACATGTGAATGACAGACTGTGAAAAGCGGGAGACAATGCCACGTTACGACATCGTATAAAGTGAGCATAGTGTGTCAATTCCCACATGGTTTTTAAACTCTTCTCATTTAATCAAATCAAGATTAACTGAACTAGAATAATAAGTCACATTCATATGGTAAATATAATATGCTATATAATTAATTTTCCTTCATCTATAAATCATCCAAGTCTAATAATTAATAACAACTACAGCAGAGAAAGAATCAGTTTTAAGGAGATTCAGCTTCACTCACAAATAATAAATACATATAAGCAAATCAATTGGAAACTATAAAGAACAAACACATATACCCCCAACACCCCCCCCCCCCACCCCCCACTCCCACCTTTCACACTTCCAAACAAATTCTTCCTTCCCCTTCTTTTACCTCATTCGATTTACTAATGACCTGTGGTTATAATTATATGGATCATGCATGCTGAAACAAAATAAATGGAATGATGCTATAAGCTGCACAAACTATATGATGCTGAAAGCCAAAATCAAGATGGCTAATCGATCGACTCACCAACCTCGTGTTTGTTTAACCGAAGCTGTTCCAAATAAAAAATGGCTACTGTTTTAGACCACCGAGCTCGGGATCCTTGACTGGAGCAGGATCCATTCTCTCGAGCAATCTGAATTCCTCTTCGGTCATGCTGTTCTTTGCATGGGGTATCGTTGTCTTGACAGGAGCCTGCTTTTCGATTTCCACTGCCCAACTATAAATTACCATGCCAACAACTGCAACAAGCATGCCCATGATGTTCTTGAAAGTCAATTCCGAATCAAACAGAAGCCATCCCAACATGAGAACGCATACTGTTTTCATATGGCCCAAAACTTGAAAGGAAACGGCTGAAAAACGTCCTATGCAGAGGTATTGACTCACATTGCAGAAAACGGCCAGAGAACAAGATAGGAGTATAAACAACTGCACAAGTTGATATTATTCAATCAGGTAATGACTAATAAAATACATAATGATGTAAAATGTCGTTAATTTAGTTAACTTACAATTGCTCCAGTACTGAAATTGTAGTCGAAAATAAGGTTTTCAGAAAGATAGTAATCGATTATAGGACCCAGCACTAACAGAGAGCCAGCTTGAATAGGAGTTGTTTTACTTAGTAATTCGAAAGATCCAATAGAGTATTTCTTCTGCAAGGACCCTATTGACTGCACCCAAAAAATATCAGTCATTCAGCATCCATGAGCAAAAATATAGAAGAGAGAAACACAGAGTTTCTTATTTGTTCAAGCTTTTCTGGGTAAAGAGCATTCGATTGGCAGGGAAAAAAACATCCGAGCCGATGGTAGCAGTATTGTTAAACAACGCATGGTTCCTTAATATAGAAGTGCTCAATAAACACTAATTGAGGTAATATGCAAGATAAATACAGCTACGAAAATGATAGGCATAGCTAAATGCAAAACTGAAAACATGAAGCATATGGGAAATGAGAAAATGTAATATTTCAAGGATATTCTTAAGAAACCACCTTCAATCAAATTTATAAATACATCATACATGATCATATTGTTTACCACACAGTTGTAAAAGAAGCAAAGATGGTAAAAGCAAAATGTACAAAGCTAACCAATTACCATTCCCAAAAGATTTATCAGAGACAGACTACCAAGAAATTTAAGACTGAATCCACACCTTTGCTTTCTATTACTATACAGATAATTAGAAAATAATGTGTTAATCAAGAACAGGATACTCACAATCTGCTGTAAAGATGTTGCCAGAACAGCTACACAGGCACATATAAATCCTTTGGCATTCACTTTTACATCAGTGACAGTGCATACACCCACACCTATAACAACAACCACCACAGCAACTTTAACTTCCTTCGAATACTGCTTATTATGAAGGATCCATTCCATTACACAGACCACCGGAATCATGCTCAGTTTTGAGATCTGTAGAACAATACATCAACAATTAGTGAAGTCCAAAAAGGATAAGATGTTAATCAACCAAGACACGTGAAAGGATATTTCAACAAATTTACTAACTTGAAGTTTTCAGTATTGTAATTATTGTTTTATAATGGGTACCTAATGTGATTGTACCAACTTTACAGTCCTAGATAGTACTTAATAGAATAGTCTTAAAGGCTAATGAGATTTGGCATAGAAATCAGTGCTTTTAATTTTGTTTCAGTGATTTGCTCTTGAAAGAGATTTTAGTTCAAGAAAAAAGTATAAAATATAAATATAATCCCAATATTGTACATTCATAAAAGAAAACCAGAGAGTCAAAAGATAAGATGCAAGAATTCATTTTATCATATTCCAACAATTTATAAGACTCGATTGGTCTTTTACAAAATCAGTTCACTGCTTCTCAAAACTTCATACTCCATCCTTTAAAGTGAACAATCCTAACATGGTAAAAGCACTTTAAACAACAACCTCATAATACACTTTAAGTTCAAAATTGTCATAATTTTTAACACAGTTTTTATGCTATACACTTTATTTTTATTTTTTAATTAACATATATATGAACTGTTAATAAATCATACTTGGTAAAATCCAACTGAGTTAAGCATGAGGCTGAAGTTCATCCCCGTGATGGACATATTTGCCACTATTGAGAACCAAAGAAGTTCCCAAAAGGGGACATGCTTTGATGCCGATAATCCCGTGGCATTTGATATCATGCCAACAATTGCAGTGACAGCAAAATGAAAACCAGTCAATGTTGTGGCTGCAGAGAGCAAGTCATGAAACAAATACAAAGGTTGTGATCAAAATTAAGACGAAAAAGTGAGATTAAACATAGATCATGGAGATTGATACAGAAACATTCTAGCCATAACTGTTAAAAGATTGACATGTAAGAAAAGATTCAGTGAACTTGCGCAACAAAACAAATCAGCAATTAGAAATATACCACCAGAAGCTTAAACACCATGAAAATAGAACTTCAAAAGATCACTCTTATTTAAAAGTGGAAAGGGAGCGAGCCATCTTTGGAAGACGTCATAACACCCAAAACAAGTAAAGCCCACCAATTTTGAAAGTTCCATCTTATTCCTTCAAGGCTTCAACAAAATACACAATACTAGGGAGAAAAAAGAAAAAAAAAACAGATTCAAGTTCAACACAAAGTAACTGCAAAAATAGGACAAATAAGCTTCAGAAAAAGATCTTTCCAGGAACAGAAGCTAACAAACATGGTGAGATCCGTTGGAATCAGCAATGACAAAAATTCACTAAACACGTCTCAAAATCAGCACAGCTTGAAACAATTACTTCAAATTACTACATCACAGCACAACACAATTCCATATTCAAAGACACAAAGCAAAGTATGAGGCGGCAGCAAGGACAATTCAAAAATAAACAAGCACACACTAACCAAATTTGAAAGCATATCCATTGGAGGACATGAGTTGCTTATTCGCCATGATAATTCCGACAGAACTGACGACATTCATAGCCCAGGCACCCATATCGGACACTGCCGACACCGATTTCTTCTCCGCCTCCATAACTACCCCAGCTACCTCAACACAACGAATCAATTCAGAAGCGGCGAATCACAGCGATCGAAAACCAGAAAAATGCGCAGCGATTAACAGCGGTGCTGAATCATGAAGCAGATCTGAAGTAGAGATTGCGAGGTTTCACGCTTTTTCACCTCCCTCGCTCCGCCCAAAAACTGGATTAATAAAAGACATTTCTCGTGCGGTGGCCTTGCCTATCGCGTCCAATAACGGCTCATTCCCTGCTTTTTCCACATCCTTTTCGATTACGGAATTTTCTTTTTCATTAATTATTTTTCTATTTTTATTTATTTATTTATTTGCCTTTTATTATTGTACCATTGATCTACTTATCGTATATTCGTATGCATAAGTGGAAGCTAGTTGATCTACTTATTGTTTTTTACGTTTTTTTTTTTTGGGTAATAATATTCGGCCGGCTTATGTGGATATTAAGTAGGAGTATTAATAAATAAATAAATAAATACGTAAGCCATGTGATTGAATTTAAGCTCGTGATATTTGGTCTTAAAATTACTTTGATTGTGATGTCATAACAGGCTATTTTAATTGGATTAAGTTTAATATGGCATAAAATGAATTTTATATAGTAGCGAATTTTTAAATTTTGAATTAATCCCTCCATACCATATTTATATGAACAATTCCCTTTTTATTCATCACATGAATGTGTGTATTTCTTTATTTCTTTCTCCTCCTCATATTTATATCCACACATATAAAAATGATTTTTTTTAAATTGGATGTTACTATCTCACAATAAAATCTTTTTATATGTATTAGTTATAATTTTTTTATTAAAAGTATGAGTATCATTTTTCTTTTATGTTATTCCTTTACATTGATATTATAAATTGTTCATGAAAGTTCTTCTTTTTTCATAATACTTGAGTGTACAAGGTATTCGAGATATAATATTTTATTTGAAGGATATTATTTTTCATTGAAATGATCAATTGTATTATAAAAAGTGTTAATATTTAATTAAAATAATTAATTTTTTTCTAAAAAGTTAAGAGTATACATTTTTTATTAAATAGTATAATATTCTATAAACAAAAAGTATAACATTGAAGTCGAGTAAAATTTGGATGCACATGTGCACCAATGCACAAGGGATATTCACTTTAAAAAAATTGTCTTTGGTTTAATATCCTCAAAAGTATATGATAAATTTTATTGTGCACCAACTTTCAATAAATATATGTAGGCAAAAGTCTGTGTGCTGCACCAACTTTCAATAAATATATGTAGGTAAAAGTTTGTGCGTCCGAGCACACGGGAGCACATTCTGTGTGTCTTTAAAATTTTGTGCTAAATTGTAAACATTTTACTATAAAGATGTATACCCTTTATTTTACAAGGCAAAAACTTGTGTGCGTCCATGCGCACGGAAGCACACTCAGTGTGCCTTTAGAATTTTGTGTTAAATCGTATATCATTTAATATAAAAATATGTACCTTTATTTCCTGAAGAAAAATAAAAAATATAATGAAAAATTGTATACCCTTTAGAACAGAATAATGTATCATTATTAATTAAAGTGTATATCCTCTATAACAAAATAATGTACCTTTATCCATAATACTAAATTCTAAAGGCGCACGCAAGCCTTACTCATATATGTATATATGCATTTATTTATTTATTTATTTATTAAAGCATATACACTTCCGTTTCAAAAAATGCGTAAAACCTAAATTTCGTAAAGAAGGACGAGGGGCGCTTCTTCCACTAGGATGGAAAGGGAAATGAAAAATGATTACAGCAGCCAATAAAAGAAATTTATTAGATCTTACATATACTTTAACTTGAATGGTGAAAATACGATATTCCCAGATTAAAAAAAAAAAAAAATCAGTTATCAAATACAATGTCAGAGTTAAAGATCGTAGTTCTCGAACAAATAATCGAAATTATTCTAGAGCCCCTACTTTAAACAAAGGGTTTCACCACTTAGTACCCAAAGTTTTCTTTTAATTCAAAACGATATATATGTAGACTCAAAACAAGAAGAACAGTTTATTAGCAATCGAAATGATTTTAGAGCCCCTACTTTGAACAAAGGGTTTCACTGCTAATACCCAAAGTTTTCTTTTATTTCCAAATGATTCGTATGTAGACTCAAAACAAGATGATTTGTTTATTATCTTTTTTTTTTAAGTTTCTATTAGTTCTTTAATATTCCTCTGTCCCATCATAAGGTGTGCATTTTGCCATTTTTATACATTCCAATACAAAATGTGCATTTCCTTTTTTAGTAAATTAGATCCACACGAAACAATTAATATATCTTCATGTGTCACTATGCTAATCTACATATCAACTATACATTAAAATGTTATTTATCTCTCCTCATTTGCACATTCATTAAATATTATATCCATTAATCTACGTTCAAAAAAGAAACGCCACCCTTGTAATGGAATGGATGGATCGTCCAAGAGAATGGTTCACCTTTAATGTACCACGAATATTAAGAAAAAGTTACTTTTAACTAATTTTTGTTGACTTTTAGGGGTAATGTGGTATTTATAGGTAATAAATAAAGTGTAAAGTATGTTATGTGTATAAAGAAAGGATGACATTTTTTAAATCAATATATATTTTTGAGGTGTTAGATTATAATGATATTTTATGTTTTTGGGGTGGTTAACCATTATGTTGGACGAACAAATGAGAAAAGAGTGAACGATCCTCTGGGATGAAAGAGTAGAGCCGGCAAAAATAGACTGGCCCGATGGGCCGACCCGTAGCCCGCCATAAGTAGGCTGGGCTGGGCCATTAAAATATAGGCCCGAAAAGAACCGGGCCATTTTGGCCCGGCCCATCAAGCCCGATGGGCCAAATGGCACGGCCCGCTTTTTTTTTTAGTTTTTTTTGCCCGATCATTTTATTTATATTTAATTTAATATTTAATCATAAATTATTTTTGTTACTTAATTTATTTGATTTATAAATTATATTTAAATAACTTAAATTTAAATATATAAATATAGTCATAAAAATAACTTTCTAAAATAGTTATAATCTTCAAATTATAATGAATTTTCTATTTTACTTGGATATTTTGATTACTCTATGATAGAAATAAGGTTAAGGAGAAAAAAATATATGCATATAAAATAATGTGATAAGTTGTGTATAAGATTTAATATTGTATATGATATAAATAAAGTTAAGGATAAATAAAGGAAAATAATTACTATATAGAATGGAAAAAAAAAATTGTGTTTGAGATTTAATGTTATCGAAATTTGTAAAAGTTGAATTTAAATTTCATTATATTATAATAATGAAATAAGTTGGATGCTAATAATATAATTTAATCACATAATAATCGTTATTACTGATATTAAATAGCTTCAATCCATTATTTAATAACACTTAATAATACAATCGACCCCTAATAATAAATCCTAATTTATTTGATTTAAAAATAATAACAATTAACTTGAATATATTATTTACCATTTATATCTAATTATAAATTTGAGGATAATATTTAATATTGACTCATATAATTATTATTACACGTATTAAAATAAATAAATTTTAATTTTTTTAATTAAAATTTTAAAAAATAAATTAATATTGATGGGCCGAAATGGCCCGATGACCCAGTATGAGCTAGGCTGGGCCACGAAAAATAAGGCCCGCCAAAAATCGAGCCCAGTCCGGCCCGTAAATGTGCATTGCCTGGGTGGGCCGGTACCGGGCCGGCCCGGCCCGACCTTTTTGCCGGCTCTACGGAGGAGTATAAAACACCTACATTAGTTAATTAAACTAATACAAAGATGCGAGAGATATTATCTCAATTCTCAAAGTATATTTCAATTTTAAAATTATCAATATTTTTAACGTTGTAACTTACTCCATCTGTCTCCTTGAAAAAGGTTTTTTTTTTTTCATTTTGGGCGTCTCATTCAAAGAGTCTCATTTTTTTTACACACATGAGACCCACACATACTCACTAATACAATTAAAACATGAGACTCATACTCCCACAAATACAACTACCCACTACAAATTAAATATTAATACTCCCTAATCCACGTGCCAAAAAGCAAAAGACCCTCTTAGTGAGAGACAGAGGGAGTACTTTATAATTTAAAAATAAAAAAAATACAAACTACCAAAAAAAATCAATTTTCTTAGTATAAATGAAAAAAAAGGGTTAATAAATAGTAGGTACAAAAAGTATTTAAAAATTACTAAGCGATACATTTGTTTCAGAAAATTATCGAAAAATACAAAATTATATTTTGTTTTTCCCATAATACCTATACATATTCATACATTAGTGTGCATTGTTGAGATGAAAATAAAAATACGTTATTTATACGAATGTACATTAGTGTACATTCTATTGAAAAAGAAACTGCAATACGCGATTAAATTGAAGAACCCTACTAATGTACATTATAGTGCATTCTTGAGAGATAAACAAAAAATACGTGATTAAACTGAAAAACCCTACGAATGTACATCAGTGTTCATCTTTGAGAGAGAAATGAAAAATACACGATTGAAACTATTGTTAAGTACATTAGTGTGCATTCTTAGAAAGAAACAGAAAATACGGAATTAAATTGAAGAACCCTATAAATGTACATTAATGTGCATCTTTAAGAAAGAAACAGAAAATACGTGATTAATTAAATTGAAATAGAGTTGTTATAATTATGGGTCAATAAATAATAGGTACAAAACGTATTTAAAAATTACTAAGCGATACATTCGCTTAAAAAATTACCGATAAATATAAAATTATATTTTGTTTTTCCCATAATACCTATACATATCCGTACATTAATGTGCATTGTTAAGATGGAAACAAAAACACGTTATTTATACGAATGTACATTAATGTACATTCTATTGAGAAAGAAACTGAAAATACGCGATTAAATTGAAGAACTCAACTAGTGTACATTCTTGAGAGAGAAACAAAAAATACATGATTAAACTGAAAAACCTTACGAATGTATATCAGTGTGCATCTTTGAGAGAGAAACAAAAAATATACGATTGAAACTATTGTTAAGTACATTATTGTGCATTCTTAGAGAGAAACAGAAAATATACAATTAAATTAAAGAGCCCTACGAATATATATTAGTGTGCATTTTTAAGAAAGAAACAGAAAATATGTGATTAAATAAATTGAAAATAGGGTTGTTATAATTATCCTTAAATCCTCACCCATTGTTTTTATTTAATTTAGTGTACATTAGTATTCAATGAAACTAGTGTGGTATATATTACATTAATGAGCCTTTCACATATTGGGCCCATTAGCTCAATGCTCCTGTAAAGCCCACAAGCCTCTCGGCCTAGAGCAACGAATGGCCCCACCTGACTAAGCCACTTGATCAAGTGGCTTCAGATACGCAGAATCTGAACCTGGAGCACCCCCATAGAGGATATCCTAGATCGTATCCTCTATGTAGTAACATAAGGCTAGAATACATTTAATGCTCGCACTGTACACGATAATCTATCAACTTGCCCGGATACATATGACGTCAGATTATCGGAGATAAATATGAAAAATCCCCATAGCAATACGATTATCCTTCCACCCCTAAAAGAAGCACAAAAGCCTAAGGGGCAATCCTCTCTCTATCATGTTCGCTTTACGAGTTTGAGTCCTTCGACAAACTACATTACCCATTAATTAGGGAGAGATTAGAAAACCCACCAGCGACAACTAGTGTTAAGTGTAAACGTTGAAATATTAAGCGTTGTAAATAAGGGTAAAGTTGAAAATAAAAAATAGTTATTTAGATCAACGTATTTATTAGTAATTAGTTTATATACACGCATACCTATAAGAAATAATTCAAAAAAATGGTACATACACGTGCGAACATGAGGGGTATTACGTTTATATTCCCCGTCTGGCCGTCTAATCAAAAGTACTCCATAAATTATGTTATTTTGATGTTTGCTCTAAAATTACTATATATACTATTATACTCCATCTGTCCCGCTCAAAGTGTACTGTTTGCTTTTTGAACATAAATTAAGGAGTATTATTATTTTATGTAAAGTGAATATGTGTATTAAAGAGATGTGATGTGTAGTGGTGGGCAATTGGTGGACCATTTTTACTAAAAGAGAAAATGATGCAATTTGGACGGAACGTCCAATATAGTATAATAGTGCTATTTGAGCGGGACGGATGAAGTACATTTATATATACTAGTTTTTTTAAACGTGCGTTGCACGTTGCATGCACATCATACTTTGTAATGCGTATTTTTATTTTTCTTTTTTCTTTTGCTAATTTTTTAAGTTTAGAATTTAAGTAAGATTAAAAAAAAAAAAAAAGAGTTGATATTTAGTTCATTTAGCATTTAAGTGAAATTAAAAAAATGTGATAGTGACCCGGTGGTAATATGCTTCAAAATTCAAATCATCGGAGTTATATGATATTTCATCTTTGTTCTTTTTTATATTAATCTATTTGACTTTTCCAAAAAAAAATGATATTTCATCATTCACAACAGAGATTTCACAGCTCACATTACCATAACCATCTTCTATGGTGTTAAATGGATGTGGAAAATAGTAACAAAATTTCAACATAGAAATCACTAATTTTTTTCCAGTGTATGAAAATAGAGTCTGGTACAAATTGAAAGAGTGTTCTGAACATGATAAATATATATTTTGAGCAGCAAAACATGTTGACAATAAGAAAATCTTGCATAAATGTACCAGAGGCATCTCAATCAGATATCAACAAAATAAATTCTTAACACATCACTCAAATCAAATGGTAGAACACACAACAAAGAAAAAACTCACATACTTCAGCCCCTAGGATGACAATAAAACATATACCTGAACCCTCCTCAAGTTTTCATTCAGAGCTTTCTTAGCAAGTTCAGCCTGTTGAGATACAGACATCTCACTTATACCAACATGTCGATCCCAACCCCCCCAATACTACTATATTGACTGTTACCATCCACGCATTGCACCGGATGATGCATCCCACCTATTACTGACACCCGAGACCACACCGGAGAATGCCCCTCCTTGACTTACAACACCATTATCCAGCCTCTTCCCCAACCCTTTTCTTGCTTGGTCTTCCTCCCGCGTCTTATCCTCCTCATCCTCGTTATCACTAACCATTCAATTCCCATATCTTTTGGCATTGCTCTGTCCCCAAAGTCCTCGTACAACCCTTTCTTATAACTATCAACAACTTTCTAGCCAAAGAATCCAATCCTTCCCATACATTCGGGCTCCTAATCGCTTGAACCGTCAGACTCACCGTAATTACTCCCTCCTTCTACAGCTATATAATCTGGAGCCGCACTTTTGGCTTGCCTCAGCCTCTCTCTTAGCCCCAGTTGCCTATATCGTAGCCTGATCAAGTATTACTCCAAATTTAAATCCTTGTGCTTGTGATCAAAGCTCATCTCATCTTGATTTCTACAAGCACTTCCAGAATCTTAGTAGTTTGAAACAGTGGTATTTATCTTCAGGTGTCAAGTGGAGGAAGTCAACTCTAGCTAGCAAAATACTTTCAACTGCTAATTAGTATTTGAAATGATTACGAAAATGAAATTATTTGGAGCAAAAAACAAAATTAAACTCTTGGAAACTGAAATCATACTTGAAAGTTGGGGAAAGGTAATATTTGGCCTCATCCAATTTAACGATTGGAATATCCAGTGGGCCTATGGAATAAGATTCATCATGAAAATTCATAGCCGAAACTTTTAGTAAAATTAACGCAAATATTCTTCATATATCATACATTAACAAATGAGAAGCCAAAAACATTATAGGTGCTCATTTTAATTCTATTAGTATCTGGTTAATTTGAATGTTCAAACGAAGCCGATAATCAAGGTTTGATCTGGTCCTACTAAAATATAGAGGATTATAAATCAAAATAAAGTTAATGAAAATAGGTATTACTTCAAAGAAAAGAAGACCAGGTTCCATCCCCATAACATCTTCGAATTTCCATCAGTTGTCAATGCATTTTAATTTTTAATTCCAACACCAGCTCTATTACTTTAAAGAGCTACAATTATTTCCATCAATCTCTACCACCCTAAACCATATAGCTTAAAAGAGCTTTGAATAGTATGGAATATAAGAGCCTAATGAATACATCAAACACAAATCAAAGAAAAATTACCTCATTAAAAAGCCAAAATTATCAGTTACGTTCCAACTCGGCAATAATTTTTCTTAGCCTTTACTTTTGTCCGAGCCTTTTCTGTCTTCTTTTGGATGCCAAGAAATCAGTTCAACTTTAATTCTATATATCCAAGTTGGTCTATAAATAAAATCTTTAAACGACCAATTCCTTATTTCATCTTTCACTTCAAAATGGAGGATCATGGAATCTTAATTAATTGTCTATAATTGAGTTTCAAGATTCAAATTGATGTTATTGCAAAACACGACACAACAACGTAATAAACTATACCACAACCTCCAAAGAGAAAAATTCATAAGCAATTATCAAGAACCTTTACTAAATATTAAGGAATTACCATTTTTTTTAAAAAAAATGCTTAAACTTCAGTTAAGAATAATCTGGAAATTCACAATTAAATCATACATCCAAGAAATTATAACACCTCTCCGATTCGAACGCACAGTAATAACAACGTTCAGAGAAACGAAAGAATTAGACACACACATGCAAAAATTGCTTACTTTTCCTCGTAATTTCAATCAGGTAAAAGTTTTGGAGAGTCCAACGACGGATGCGGTTTGGCGGGTAGCCATGGGAGGCTTATAACTGACTGAATTGCAGAAAATTGCAGGTGAATGAAATGAGAGAAGAACGGCGTTGAGGATTATCATCACGCCTCTCGTAGCTAGGCCTCCTACAATCTTCCTCCACGAATCGACCATAGCTATTACTTTCGTACTCGTCTATTTGATAACTGGGGCGGCAGAGCGGGAAATTATAATTGGCAGAATCGGCCATAGATATTCCTTTCGTGCTATTCTATTTGATAACTGGGGCAGAAGAAGGGGAAGTTTAATTGACGAAAAATTAATAGAGGGAAGAATGGAGGAGGTGAATAGATTGATTACAAATAAATTTTGCATTTAAATAATGATGATGAAATAAGTATGCAGTAAGTGAGAAGGCAAAATGATAATGAAATTAAGTATGCAGAAAGTGAGAAGACACTTGGCCTTAAAATTAGGATAAAATTGTAGTTATGAAAATGTGCAAGGGACAAAAGTGTCTAAAATTGTTTTACAAGTGCAAGACACTTTTAGGATATTAGGATTAGGATTAGGATTAGGATTATGATAATATAAGGTTATAAATGTACTAAAATAAAATAGGTAAGGGTAAAGTTGGAAAAAAATGTTAACACTTCTCAAGACACTTTTAATATATTATGATTATGATTATGATGATATATATATATATATATATATATATATATATATATATATATATATATATACTCCCTCCGTCCCACGTTAACGTTAACGTTTGCTTTTTGCACGGAGATTAAAAGATATAATATTTTAATTTGTAGTGAGGTAAGAGAAATTATATTTAATGTGAAGTGGATAGTTGTATTAGTATTGTGTGTTGGCCCTGTATGAAATAAATAATTATTTTTTGTTAGCTCAATTTGATAAAAAAGAAAATGTAACCCTTAATTTGGGATAAATCAAAATGGAAAGTCCCGTTTCAATGTTTACGTTTGCTTTTTGCGCGTTCATTAAGAAAGTATAATATTTTAATAGATAGTGGGTGGAAAAATATAATATTTAATGTAAAGTGGATAGGTGTATTGGCGTTACATGATATATTAATTGTTTTAGGTGGGTCCCATATTCCAAAAAGAAAAATATAAACATTGAAATAAGATGCGCAAAATAAAAACGTAAATATTAAAACGGGACGGAGGGGTATATTAGAATGAGAATGACCCACACTGCCAACTTGTGAAATTTTATTGCTTTAATGACGATACTCCACACCCCAAAAATTTTCAGATCTTCACTATAAAAGAGATGAATTCTTCTCACTCTTCCCGAGTAAATGGTGATTCAATATTCGCGTTAAGACTTAAGAGTGAGAATGAGAAAATTGGGACGGATGATTCATTTCCATACCCCCGTGTAGGGGTGGGCGGTATGACATACCGAAGATTTTTGGTCATACCATATATCGTACCAAAATTTTCGGTATATAAAAAATCATACCGTTACCTTACCTAAACTTTCGGTATACCTTAGTTCGGTATACCAATATTTCGGTGTAAGAAAATAGTATACCTTCTACTTACCAATATTTCGATATGTCATACCATACCTAAAATATCGGTATATACCATCCTATTAGATAGTTTGTTATGCCATTATACATCTAAAATTCAATAAATCTAATAAAAACATGTACTAGAAAAGTGAAAGATAGCTATAAAACAAACTCTAATAAATAACAAATTCAAAATTATACGACAATCTACAAACGACCAAATTAAATAAGAGTAAGTCTCATGAAAACTGGGTTTACAGGTAAGCCTTATTACTCTTTAATATATAAAAAATTACTCTTTGAAGAGTAATAATTTTTACACTATAGAGTAATAATTCGTATCTCTAAAAAGTAATTTTTATGTACTTAAAGTAATCGATACATCGTGATTTAAAAGAATTTGAAGAGTAATTTTTTAATTTAAAAAGTAACAATTTATGTGCTAAAGAGTAATTTTTTATGTACTAAACAATAATCGAGTTTACATAATTAATATATCTAAACCCGTTTTACACAAGTGTTTGTCATTAAATAAATAGTACCTAAGAAATCTACACAAAAATATATGGAACTTATATTAAAATCAACACTTTTAAATTTTCATATAAGATAGAATACTTAATTAAAAAAGAAGTACTAATATCATGAAATTAGTCAATGAACTTTATCAATAATTTATAATTATGAAGAAATATACCGTAGGATTTTAGATTTAATCTTTAATAAAATAGTGTATATATATAATTTAATTAAACATTATAATACATAAATAATAATTATAATTGTATGTATCATATAATATGGTAATATCGTATCATATTACTCAAAAATTGAATATTTTACGGTATTTCGGCATATACCAAAATATCGCGGTATTGATCATTTAAATACCTTTATCGTACCAAAATTTTCAATACGGTATCATACCTTACCAAAAATTTCGGCATATCTAAAATTTCGGTAAAATCGGTATTTTTCGTTATGGTAAGGGCGGTATACCGAAATTTCGGTATTTTTCCCCAGCCCTACCCCCGTGTCCGAGGTACGACCCGAATGTCTAAATTCCACTCTTTGTTTTTCTTTTTTATTTTATTTTTTTCATTTATAATTTTATACGATTTTATTTTCTAATTCCAACATTATTTATATTTTTTTTATTTTGATTTTCATTCCCTATACATTTTATTATATATTTTTAATTATTTATTTCTTTTTATTTATTTATGTAATTAGTTGCTTTTAAATTAATTTGTTTATTTTTTAATAGAAATTAAAATAGTATTTTTATTTTTATTGAGTTATTGATCTTTTAAATTATAAGTATACTGTGTTAAGATTTTTTTTAATATTATTACAATATTAAGCAATCACCTCTGCCAAAATTTTTGGATCACCACTGTTTATATTAAGTGAAAATAAAAGGAAATTGCATTATAAAATTATTGGGTTGAGTTTCATTTTCTTTATTATGTAAAGATAAATATAAAATAAATATGAGACGAAGAAGAAAGTAAATATAATTAACAATTTAGATCTTTAAATAATATATTGAATGAGAATTTTATTTTAATATTTTTTATATTTTAAAGGAGAGATTTATTTTGATGAGGTATTATTCGCATGATTATTTTTAATTATTTTAACTACTCCATTTATTAATTTTAATATAAATAAATACATATATATTATTTTAAAATTTGAATATGAATCAAATTAAAATTAATTATTAATTAAATTTAATGTATATAAATAGATGTATTTATCCTTCTAAATTATATAAAAAATGTTAATTGGATGTACAAATTTATGATTTGAGATAGAGAATACTTCATAAACTTGCGTAACATCAGACGTACAGTGCCTTCACATTTGACTGTTTAGAAAAAATTCTAACTTAGCAATAAATATGGAGTACTTTTTAATAATAAAAATATATATCCTTTAATTTTTTTAATTTTATTTTTAATTTTATTTAAATATTAGTACCATTCGCATTTTAACTTACTCTTTCATAATAAAATAATACTTTTATAAATTAAAATGTACTCTGTCCGCCTAGACATGCACCGATTAATCGGAACCGTCGGTTCCAACAGGAGAACCGTCGGTTTTAATCGGAACCGGCGGTTCCAGGACCGGCTAAAAACTAACCGAAATCGGTAGAGCACGGTTCGGTTTCGATTCTAGCAACTCGAGAACCGGAACCGGCAGTTCGAACCGCCGATTCGCCGATTCACGGTTAAAACCGCTGGTTCCTCAAATTTTATATTTTTTTATTTTTATTTTAACAGCCCAGATCGTCTAGCCGTTGGAGATTCGACGGCCCAAAAAAATTGACCGTTGGGCTTTAAATCGCCGGTTTAGGTTAGCCGGTTCAAACCGGCGGTTCGGGCGGACCGGGCGGGAAAATTTAAATTTTGAAATTCAAATGTGCGGTCGAGATTTTGTGGCCGTTGCAGATCAATGGACGAGATTGCTCGCGGAACCGGTGGTTCCGCCGGAATATTTTTTTTAAAAATTCAAGGGCTGAGTTTTTTTATGTCCAAATTTTGAAATGGATGGATAAGATCAATTCCGATCCTCTATGAATACCCCAAGTGTGATCAATTTGAGCACACAACAACATTCTACTCTACTATTTGTCTACTTCTACATTCTACTTCTGCTCTACACATTCTCAAGTTCTCAACTCAAATTCAATTCATTTTTTGTGTTCTCTCTCACTCAACTTCAAATTTTCAATTCTCTCATATCACTTTCTAAGTCTATTCTTCACCTATATTAGTATTAGTATATCTTGTTTCTTTTTTACTTCTAGTGGTCTAATCTTTTACTCTTTTAGTTCATCAAAAACTTGATAGGCTTTTTCTGCACACTATAATTTAATCCTCAAGTGTAAGGATATCAATTGTAGCAGTAAGCACCCAAGTTAAATTATCGATCCCGCTAAGACAGTTAATTATTTATTTTACTATGAACTACTAATTAATCAGAATTGAGTAACCAAATTTCACTGTTTTGAAGTAAATTAATTATCTAAATTACAAAATATTAAATAACTGAATTATTAAAAAGCAATAAAAATAAAAGCAAGTTTCTAATCAAGAGATGACGAACAGTTCTAAGGTATCAGGTAGAGACCAATTAATTTGGGTTATTAAACTTATGATTGTTCATTCATGCAGTTTCACTGAAAATACACCACATATCACTGTTATCCCACCGAATATGATTCGATTCTAAGCTAACAGTATAATCTGGTTTGAATCCTAAGGTGCACAAATATTACCAAGCCTTATTCCTAGATACTAATCCAGCGAACAACAATACCTCCGGATGGTAAGTTCGACTAACAAGATATTTTTTGGAATTACTACAAGGTTCTATTCACTTCCTACTTGATTGTCTAATTGCATTGTTCCACTAAACTAATCAAGCATTTGACATACCAGTTCATGAAATTAAAGTGCTTATAGCGGAGCTACTCTAATCCCTAACAGATAGACAATACCAATCATGAACGCACACAAGCTAACACAATAATCCAAGCATTATAGCGGATGTCATGAATATATTATGAAGACGTTACGAAGCAGATAAGCAAGTCTGTATAAAATAAGTAAAATCAAAAGCTCAACTGCATAAAGTCACAATCTTTGGTCTAAATCCCCAAATCAATTAAATCAATCCATCAAATCATAGAACTGTATATAAAATTAGCCCATGAGGTCACAAGCAACACTCATGACTAAGCAATTCATACCAAAAATCAAAGTAAAAGGAAGGAAAAGATAGGAATTATGAAACCCTAGTGTAGACGTAGTCTTTCGTTCCTTATCCGTCTCTCCAATTGCTTGATTCTCCCTCAATTAGCACTTGGAACCCTCTTGGAAGTGGATGGATGGTGAAATCAGGTTGTAAATCTGATATGAAGGTGTTGGAGGTGTGAATTGATGATGGATTATAGATGGGTTCTCTCCAATTTGTGTCTCGATCTCCCTAATTGTTTCTAGGACTGATGCAGGGCTTTTTCGCGATCGAAACTGCTTCAAAATCGCGATTTGAGGGTATATATACGTTGCTGCATCGAACAGGTCTCGTCTGGGCCCAATTTTGGGCCGCTTGACACCTTGCTCGAGCCGAGCTCATGGCCGAGCGGCCCCAAACCAGCCGAGCAGCATATGGTTGGAATGGGGCCATCGTGTGGGCTCTGAGGGACCCCAGCTCGGCAGCTTTTGGCCACGTGGAAGGGCCGCTCGCCGCGAGCTACCCGCCGAGCTGCAGAAACTACACTGCGCGATCTTACCGTTTTGAGCATAACTTCTTCATACGGACTCTGATTTGAGTGATTTTTGTACTCACGCATTCCTCTCTTCCTTATCTTTCTATCCATATAAAGAACTCTCAGAAACTCCAACATTTGAATATGTAAAAAATCATGCAAAGTGGCTCCTCGATACAGCGTGCGCGATGTTAGCACTTTGATCATAACTTTCTCGTTTGAAATCCAATTGAGGTGTTCTTTATGCCAAAATGACCCTCTCTTCTGTGGCTTTCAAACCATATTTCACATGATCAATTTGGACGTCTATAAGAATACAGAAATTTGTGCAACGTGGACTGTATTTTTCAGCATTCCTTCTCACTTTCACTCCTCATTCCAACTTTGAACTTTTGATCATGTTTTACCCTTCAAAACTCAACAAAACACCTTAGTAGTATCTTAATTATGCAAGATATGAAAACCATGCCATTCTATACAAAATCATGGCCACATTCTATCAAAAACGGTGTAATGTGAGACCTAAAATACGTGAAATTCCGCTCTCAACAAACCCCCAAACTTACCTGTTGCTCGTCCCGAGGCAACGACATATAAAACCAATAGAGTAATTGAGAGGAAATTTCACAACTTCACATCCAAGAAAATATAACAATTCAAAAATCATACTTCAAATACTAAGACAACCATCCATCTAAGAACATACAATTCAAATCAACTACTTCACTTTTTCGGAATGCTCATCCACCATTCTCACGGGTAGTATTTACGCTCATCGCTCAAGTATGAGATATACACTTCAGGGTAAGGTGTTTACACTCAAAGTCAATTCAAACACACGCGTAACCATAAGCTTGACAATCATCTCAACTCTCGACTAAAGGGATAATTTCAACAATAGGATCACAAAGGTCTTGCATTAGGGTGTAATGTTGGCTCTTTGGTAAAGGTAGGGAGTATATGGATATCGTGACTCAATCACTAGTAGAGAATCAAAGAAGACTTACAGCTTTTCAACAAACAGCTTTACTTTTTTCTTTCTTCTTCAACACTCTTCAATGCTTCTTGCAATTTGATTCCTCCTTCACTTTTGAACACCACATCCTTACTTGAATTTTTTTTTCTTCCCTCTTTTCTTTTCTCTTTTTTTTTCTTTTTCAAATAAGGGTACCAGTTTCAGGCACTACCCTTTTCATGGGGTACCAGTTTCGGGCACTACCCCTTTATGCAACAATTTAACTACTCTTTTCAATAATTTTCATCACTTCCAACTTATTCTCCTTTTATGTTTCTTCACAAGACACCAAATTGACTCCTTCAACTCTCTACTAGGTAGGGATTTTTAAAGGCTAACAAAGGGATCAATTGGCTTATCACGTAGGCTTCCAACAAATATGGCTTTTCAGGCTCAAAAGGGTTAACTACGGATAATTTCAATAGGTAGGATAATAATTTGGCTAGTGACTAATAAACAACAAAGATGGCCTAAGATCATCTCCTATTGTCTAATCGAACACGTAGATTCAAGCAAGATATAAAGCCAAGTTTTAGAATACGTGTGTATGAACGATACTCACAAGAATAAACTAAATCATGAAACTTGTCATGATTTCAAAAGGCTCAAAATCTCACAAGGCTATACGAATGAACGAGCAATCCTAATAAAGTTACATAGCTAATCTTCCTTGCACATAATCAGATTTCAAGCATCTCAATATCAAAGCACAATCTCAAACTGCTTCTCAAACATAATCACACATATAATCAAGTGCCATGAAAAATCAGAAAATCATCCTAGAGAACCATAAATCGACTACACCGACACTAGGATTAACAAAAAATAAACAATAAACACCACAAAAAATCGCAACCCTCAATATTCTCAAATAAATCAAAAATATTAAGAATCCGCAAAAAATCGACTCTCCAAGCAACAACACAATGTAAAAATTCTATTTCGATACTGCAAGACAAGGTATGTACGTTATCCCCCCAAACTTAGATTAAACGAAGTGAGAAACTAAGTTTGCAAAGAAGTATATACCGCAGTCAAGCAACACCTAATAAAACTCCTACACCAACACAGACATATAAAAGCAATAAAACGGAAGGGACAGCCCCCAACAAGCGCTCATGTTTAACGTCGGAGAGTCACGATGGGATACCTCTTTTCAACTACTGGATCGGAGGATAGTCTTCTCTCATCTTTACTTTCATGTACTTCCATCCTCTCTTATTTTCTGTACTAACCATCTCACCCTTCTTTGTCACTGAAATATGACTCTTTAAATTTGTTTTCTCCCATGACTGGCTTGATTCCTTCTTGTCAATCTTCCATTCAATTGTAGGCTCAACCTGCGTAGCAAAATAAGGATCAAACAAGTTAGAATTTTCAACATCAATATAAGAATAAAAATCTGGAGGTATGTTCGGAGGCTTCAGATATGGATCATCCATCTTTACTGCAACTAAAAGATTATCAAATATCACATTAGAGTTAGTAGTAGGAAAAGTAAGAGATACGCTTGGTCCTGCGATCTCCTCTACCACTTCAATGCTTTGGCTCTTTTGCTTCTCTTCCTTAGCAGCAGGCTTCATCCCTACTTCAACAGTGGACCTCTTATTTCGATTCACACTAGCATTGCCCAATGAAAATAGCTTCTCAAGATAATCAATACATGCATCATTAGACAAATTCTCAAACTCTGCATCAGAAAGGATAAAGTTCTCATCATGCTCTGTGTCCACTACATCCACAGACTTGCACTGCTGCTGATCCGTGGGCCACTGCATCTCCTTATTCAAAGAAAAGACAATCTCCTTATCATCAGCCCTAAGCCTCAATTCTCCTTTGAACACATCAATCAGAGCCCTTCCAGTTGTAAGGAATGGACGCCCCAAGATCAGAGGCGCACCATCCTTTTCATCCTCCATATCAAGTACAAGGAAATCCACAGGAAAAGTCAAATTCGACACCTTCACTAGCACATCTTCAATCACTCCCTTGGGGTATGTCAACGATCGATCTGCTAACTGTAGGGCAACAGACGCAGGTTTCAACTCCCCCAAACCAAGCTTCTTGAACACTGATAAAGACATCAAATTTATACTGGCTCCTAAATCACACAGTGCTCTCCTAGATAGCCCTTTTCCAATCTCACAGGGAATGATGAAGCTTCCTGGATCCTTCAATTTTTCTGGAAGCTTTTTCTGAATAATAGAGCTGCAGTTCTCTGTCAAATTCACTGTCTCCACACTGTTAAGCTTCCTCTTTCTGGAGATAAGTTCCTTGATGAACCTTGAATAATGTGGCATCTCTTTCAATGCTTCCGAGAAAGGAATAATGACTTGGACATCCCTCATGACATCAGCAAACTTACGAAACTTCTCATCAAGGCTTTTTGACATGAATCTTTGAGGAAAAGGAATTGGTACCTTTGTAATTGGAAGTCCCAAACTGTCTTTCTCGAATACCTGTTCCGCTTCTCTCAGTTTCTTCACTCTCTGCCACTTTTTATCAGAAATTTCCAGATCAGATTGATTCTGTACAGAATTCGGACGCGCAGAAAACCCTGGAGGGCAGCTCGCCGGCTCGCTCGGCTCGAGCGGAGGTCGAGCGGTGCCGAGCTGGGTCCCACCTGAACTGGAAGACACGTCGGAACTAGCCAGAATCCCGCTCGGCAGCATCTGAACCTGCTCGGCAGTCTGCTCGGGCCGAGCCGGTAGCCGAGCGGCGTCTAATCGGTCCTGCTCCATCCCTGTTTCGTACTGCTTCTGTTCTGCTTTATTCTGTACAAGTTCTGTGACGTCCTGCATCAGTTTTGGACCTTTACAATGCTTCTCGGATCTCAACGTGATCGCATTAACACTCTCCTTTGGGTTGATTTCCGTATCCGAAGGAAACTTTCCTTTCTGCAACTGCACTTGCTGCTGATTTACTGTAGTGGAGATCTGCCCTATGTTATATGACAAATTCTTCAACTACTTGTTCACTTCCTCATTCTGTTTGGTCCTATATTCGAGTCCATGAGAACAATACAGTTATTGATCTTGTTTATGTCGGCATCATTCTTCTTCATGTATCTTGCTAACACATCGTCAATACTGGACTTCCCTTCTTCAGTCTTAGCGCCATGATCAAAATTAGGAGGATATGGAACTGTATTATTCGGATTTGAATAAGAGAAGTTTTCATGCCTCTGATTCTGCCAATTGCCTCCTTGATTATTAGGACCTCCCCCGTGGATATTCCTCTGGTTCGAATTACCTTGAGGGTACCTATTTCCTTGCCAATTTTGAGGAGCTCTCGAACCCTGAAGACTCTGCCCCATAGCCCAATTAGCATCCTCGACCTCTTGAAGGTTCATCACCACATCATCACTTGCGGACCCTCGGTTGCCTCCCCCATTATTACCTGATATTAGAGTAACCAGGTTCTTATTCATCTGTTCCAATTGAGCGACAACCTTATCATTCTTATCAGCTTCAGAAAATTTCTCTTCAACCTTTGCAACTTTACCAAGTATATAAGTCCCTCGGATCCTCTCAGATGGCCAATCCCTTGAGTTCAAAGAGATATCATCAAATAATTTCTCTACGGCATTAGATGTTTTGCCAAAAATTGTTCCTCCCGCAGAAGCATCAACCAACACTCTAGATTCGTTGTCAAGGCCATTATAGAAGACACTGATGAGTTGAGACTTTTTGAATCCATGCTGTGGGCATCTCCTCAACGCATCAGTAAACCTTTCCCAGGCCTCTCCAAACGACTCATCTCTCCGCTGCTTGAATTGATTGATCTCCTGTTTCAGTAAAAGAACCTTTCCTGGTGGCATAAATCGATCCACGAACAACTGTTGCAGCTCAGTCCAGTTTGAGCAACTGTCTCCCTTTAGCTTATCATACCACTCCCTTGCCTTATCAACCTATGAAAACTGAAAAAGCCTCATCTTCCATCTATCATTAGTAGCATCAGCAGCTTTCACTGTATCCATGTAGCTGTTGAAACACTTAAGATGGCCATAGGGCTCATCAAAAACGCCTCCGGCAAAGGGATTTCTCTCCACCATATGAATCAGGGCTGGCCTTATGTCGTTCGTTTCATCAGCTTGAACGGCTCCAACTACGCCTGATCCTCCTAGATTGGTGGACTTGAATGTTTCTCGGATGACGATGTCATCCTCATCGACTCTTTCTCCCATTGATGCTGTTTCAGGTTCTGTCTCAGATTCTGATTCAAACTCCGATTCAGCCTCTTCTAGGATAGCCTGATTCTCAATCTGCACTTCTTCCTCCTCTAAAATTGCTTTAGGAGTTGCTTTGGTATTCTTTGATTTTACTCTTCTTTTCCTCGCAGAAGCTTCAATTTTCGGATCAAATTCAAGATCTTGTGCTCTCGTCTTTGACCTAGTTTGCATGCAACTTCAAGAAAAATCCAAAGTAAAACAATTAAATCCCAAAGAAAATATTTCTAATTAACTAAGTAATAAAAGAAAATAAATAATTAAAACTGTCCCCGGCACAACGGCGCTAAAAACTTGATAGGCTTTTTCTGCGCACTATAATTTAATCCTCAAGTGTAAGGATATCAATTGTAGCAGTAAGCACCCAAGTTAAATTATCGATCCCGCTAAGACAGTTAATTATTTATTTTACTATGAACTACTAATTAATCAGAATTGAGTAACCAAATTTCACTGTTTTGAAGTAAATTAATTATCTAAATTACAAAATATTAAATAACTGAATTATTAAAAAGCAATAAAAATAAAAGCAAGTTTCTAATCAAGAGATGACGAACAGTTCTAAGGTATCAGGTAGAGACCAATTAATTTAGGTTATTAAACTTATGATTGTTCATTCATGCAGTTTCACTGAAAATACACCACATATCACTGTTATCCCACCGAATATGATTCGATTCTAAGCTAACAGTATAATCTGGTTTGAATCCTAAGGTGCACAAATATTACCAAGCCTTATTCCTAGATACTAATCCAGCGAACAACAATACCTCCGGATGGTAAGTTCGACTAACAAGATATTTTTTGGAATTACTACAAGGTTCTATTCACTTCCTACTTGATTGTCTAATTGCATTGTTCCACTAAACTAATCAAGCATTTGACATACCAGTTCATGAAATTAAAGTGCTTATAGCGGAGCTACTCTAATCCCTAACAGATAGACAATACCAATCATGAACGCACACAAGCTAACACAATAATCCAAGCATTATAGCGGATGTCATGAATATATTATGAAGACGTTACGAAGCAGATAAGCAAGTCTGTATAAAATAAGTAAAATCAAAAGCTCAACTGCATAAAGTCACAATCTTTGGTCTAAATCCCCAAATCAATTAAATCAATCCATCAAATCATAGAACTGTATATAAAATTAGCCCATGAGGTCACAAGCAACACTCATGACTAAGCAATTCATACCAAAAATCAAAGTAAAAGGAAGGAAAAGATAGGAATTATGAAACCCTAGTGTAGACGTAGTCTTTCGTTCCTTATCCGTCTCTCCAATTGCTTGATTCTCCCTCAATTAGCACTTGGAACCCTCTTGGAAGTGGATGGATGGTGAAATCAGGTTGTAAATCTGATATGAAGGTGTTGGAGGTGTGAATTGATGATGGATTATAGATGGGTTCTCTCCAATTTGTGTCTCGATCTCCCTAATTGTTTCTAGGACTGATGCAGGGCTTTTTCGCGATCGAAACTGCTTCAAAATCGCGATTTGAGGGTATATATACGTTGCTGCATCGAACAGGTCTCGTCTGGGCCCAATTTTGGGCCGCTTGACACCTTGCTCGAGCCGAGCTCATGGCCGAGCGGCCCCAAACCAGCCGAGCAGCATATGGTTGGAATGGGGCCATCGTGTGGGCTCTGAGGGACCCCAGCTCGGCAGCTTTTGGCCACGTGGAAGGGCCGCTCGCCGCGAGCTACCCGCCGAGCTGCAAAAACTACACTGCGCGATCTTACCGTTTTGAGCATAACTTCTTCATACGGACTCTGATTTGAGTGATTTTTATACTCACGCATTCCTCTCTTCCTTATCTTTCTATCCATATAAAGAACTCTCAGAAACTCCAACATTTGAATATGTAAAAAATCATGCAAAGTGGCTCCTCGATACAGCGTGCGCGATGTTAGCACTTTGATCATAACTTTCTCGTTTGAAATCCAATTGAGGTGTTCTTTATGCCAAAATGACCCTCTCTTCTGTGGCTTTCAAACCATATTTCACATGATCAATTTGGACGTCTATAAGAATACAGAAATTTGTGCAACGTGGACTGTATTTTTCAGCATTCCTTCTCACTTTCACTCCTCATTCCAACTTTGAACTTTTGATCATGTTTTACCCTTCAAAACTCAACAAAACACCTTAGTAGCATCTTAATTATGCAAGATATGAAAACCATGCCATTCTATACAAAATCATGGCCACATTCTATCAAAAACGGTGTAATGTGAGACCTAAAATACGTGAAATTCCGCTCTCAACAATATTCAATCTAAAAAAAAAGTTAGTCTTTTATTTCAATTCTCTCATTATTACTTTTAGTTCAATTCTCTCATTATCATTTTCTATTCTTTTCACCTATATTACTATTAGTATACTTCTAGTCTTTTAGTTCATAAATCATATATATTCATCTTTTTTTTTTTTAATCTAAAAAAAATGCCTAGAAGAGATTCTTCTTCATCCGGTGCCTCACCTTCTTCTTCTAGAGGAAAATCCATACCCAACACCTTAAATTGTCCTCCACCACCTCCACGTCAACTTCCAAAAACTCTAGAAGATGTTGAAAATATTCCTTTGGATGAAGAAATGTCCCCTCATTTGTTCAGCTTGAATTATAGGGAGATACTTGGAGATGATTTCCCCTCCGACGATGACAACGATAATACTCAAGGTCAATTACAACAAAAAGCGAGTGGAAGTCAACCAACCTCGGGTGGTACGGGTGCCGGAGACGAAGCCAGAGGCTCTAGCGGAGGCGAAGCCAGAGGATCGACTCGAAGTTCCCCACAAGTGTTACGTTCCGATATATTTTCCATTCATTTCAAGAAGGAGGCGATTGAGAATTTGAATGAATTCAAAGTTATTTACAACTATTGTGGGACGAAGTATAAATTCAAGCATGGCGGAGGATATGGAACGTTCATCAAGTACATCAACTCAAAGCATCCGGACAAGATTGACATCTCAATCGGTCAAACACAAATAGGACGAGGATTCACGGCGTCTTCAGAAGGAGAAGGTTCATCGGCGTCGGGTAACAATCTTTTTAAATTTAATGATTCTTATTATTTGAGATTATACCTTAAACTTATGTGCACCAAACATTTGCCATTTAACTTTGCCAATAATGTTTTTTTTCAAGATTGAGTTAATCTTACTTTAAATCCTCAAGCCACACCTTTGCATCGTAATATATGTAAAATTGGTGTTGCTAAAGTTGTTGTTGAGAGTTGAATTTCACGCATTTTACATATGCACATTACACCGTTTTGCTTAGGAAAGTTATTATTTTTGCATGGAATTGAGTACATTTGAGTATTTACATGATTTTGATGCTACTAAGGTGTTTTGTTGAGTTTTGAAGGGTAAAACATGATCAAAAGTTCAAAGTTGGAATGAGGAGTGAAAGTGAGAAGGAATGCTGAAAAATACAGTCCACGTTGCACAAATTTTCTGTATTATTGTAGAAGTCCAAATTGATCATGTGATATATGTTTGGAAAGCCACAGAAGAGAGGGTCATTTTGACATAAAGAACACCCCAATCGGATTCTAAACGAGAATGTTATGATCAAAGTGCTAACGTTGCGCATGCTGTACCGAGCAGCCACTTTGCATGACTTTTTACATATTCAAATGTTGGAGTTTCTGAGAGTTATTTATATGGATAGAAAGCCAAGGAAAAGAGGAACGCGTGAGCGTAAAAATCATTCAAATTGGAGTCCGTATGAAGAAGTTATGCTCAAAACGGTGAAGTTGCGCAGTGTAGTCTCCGCAGCTCGGGAGGCCGCTCGGCTCGAGCAGGACCAACTTTGTGCGAATTTCCAGCCGAGTTGGGTTGCTTCAGAATCTAAATGACGGCCCCATTCCAATCATATGCTGCTCGGCTGGTTTGGGGGCCGCTCGGCCATGAGCTCGGCCCGAGCAAGGTGCCGAGCGGCCCAAAATCGGGCCCAGACGAGACCTGTTCGATGCAGCAGCGTATATATACTCTCAAATCGCGATTCTGAAGCAGTTTTGATTGCGAAAAAGCCCTGCATCAGTCCTAGAAACAATTAGGGAGATCAAGACACAAATTGGAGAGAACCCATCCATAACCCATCATCAATTCACACCTCCAACACCTCCATACCAGATTAACAACCTGATTTCATCATCCATCCACTTCCAAGAGGGTTCCAAGTGCTAATCAAGGGAGAATCGAGCAATTGGAGAGACGGAGAAGGAACGAAAGACTACGTCTACACTAGGGTTTCATAATTCCTATCTTTCTCTTTCTTTTACTTTGATTTTTGATATGAATTGCTTAGCCATGAGTGTTACTTGTGACCTCATGGGCTAATTTTATATACAGTTCTAAGGTTTGATGGATTGATTTAATTGATTTGGGGATTTAGACCAAATATTGGGATTTTATGCAGTTGAGCTTTTGATTTTACTTATTTTATTAAGACATGCTTTTCTGCTTCGTAACGTCTTCATAATATATTCATGACATCCGCTATAATGCTTGGATTATTGTGTTAGCTTGTGTGCGTTCATGATTGGTATTGTCTATCTGTTAGGGATTAGAGTAGCTCCGCTATAAGCACTTTAATTTCATGAACTGGTTAATCAAATACTTGATTAGTTTAGTGGAACAATGCAATTAGACAGTCAAGTAGGAAGTGAATAGAACCTTGTAGTAACTCCAGAAAATATCTTGTTAGTCAGGCTTACCATCCGGAGGTATTGTTGCTTGCTTTGATTAGTATCTAGGAGTAAGGCTTGGTAATATTCGCGCACCTTAGGATTTAAACCAGATTAGACTGTTAGCTTTAAATCGAATCATATTCGGTGGGATAACAGGGATATGTGGTGTATTTTCAGTGAAACTGCATGAATGAGCAATCGTAAGTTTAATAACCCAAATTAATTGGTCTCTACCTGATACCTTAGAACTGTTCGTCATCTCTTGATTAGAAACTTGCTTTTATTTTTATTGCTTTTTAATAATTCAGTTATTTATTATTTCAGTAATTTAGATAATTAATTCACTACAATACTCTGAATATTGGTTACTCAATTCTGATTAATTAGTAATTAATAGTAAAATAAATAATTAGCTGTCTCAGTGGGATCGATAATTTAACTTGGGTGCTTGCTGCTACAATTGATATCCTTACACTTGAGGATTTAATTATAGTGCGCAGAAAAAGCCTAACAAGTTTATGGCGCCGTTGCCGGGGACGGCTTAATTATTTATTTTTCTTTTATTGCTAGTTTAATTAGGACTTTTTATTGTTTTTTTTATTTTTCTTATTTGGATATATTCTGACTATAAATTATCTTTGAGGTACTGAGATGGACGAAATATTGAAAAGATATGGAAATCAGAATGTTATGGATCATTCTCCATGCATAGACAAAATATTGAAACGCTATGAAAATCATAATGCTATGGTTCCTTCTCCATATTACATGGATGAGAGGAATTATGGTTATGATTCTTTAGTGAATCAAAGTCATTCTCAGTACTACAGTCAAGTCAGATATGAAGATGAATGGTCTTGTGCTTACAATAAAAATTTATATCAACCTTATCAAGAGAACACTTATTCTGGATCGATCGGAGTTTCCCAAGAATTACAAGACGCGTTTGATACTTCCATCAAGAAGTATGAAGAAAACATGAGAATATTGGAAGCTCTAGAAAGAAAGATGAAAGTTCAATCGCAGGAGAGGGAAGTTGCATCGCAGGAGTTTGATCAAAGAACGAGAGACATAAACAATCTTCTTGCGAACATCACTTCAAGTTTAAATTCTCAAGGTCAACAAGAGGAAAGAATGGATGAAGAAGAGTTTGAGGAAGATATTGTTGTTCCATTGTGCCCTGGAATGCAATTTGAAGGTTCTATGCTGTCGTTTGAGGAAATAGAACTCGAAGAGGAGTCCACTCGATTAAGTCAAGTGGTTCCACTTGAATTGAGCTATCAACTGGAGTCAATTGTTGAGGAAGAAAAGAATGAAGAAGCGCAAAGCCATGAAGCAACCGAAGAGGACTTGAAGAATGAAATGAGCATTTCTAAACCTTTAAACTCTTTAAGTTGCATTGAATTTGATGATATTGTTTCTATTGACTTTGTTTTACCTAATGATTCCTCACATATTTTTAGGAATAAAAAGAAGTTAGAAGAGAGGTTGGGAATTTTCGTCGGAAGAAAGAATAAGTGGTGGAGTAGAATGAAGAGGTTGATGAAATTTGATCTTAACATGGTTGGCAAGGTCAAGATAAATTTTAAGATTGCCAACGAGGCCATCCCTTGCCATAAGTATTGGATTGATGAAGAAGCACATCGATTAGAATATGATGGAAAGGATGAAAGATATCCATGGCCATTCCGATGAGCTTGAGGTAACCCGTCGTGACTCTCCGACGTTAAACATGAGCGCTTGTTGGGGGCTGTCCCTCCCATTTTTATTGCTTTTCTATGTCTGTGTTGGTGTAATAATTTTATTAGGTATTGCTCGACTACGGTATATACTTCTTTGCAAACTTAGTTTCTCACTTTGTTTGATCTAAGTTTGGGGGGAGGTTACGTACATACCTTGTCTTGTAGTACCGAAGTAAAATTTTTGCATTGTGTTGTTGCTTGGAGGGTCGATTTTTTGTGGATTTTTAATATTTTCAATTTATTTGATGATGTTGAGGGTTCGATTTTTTGCGATTTTCCAGGTTTCGTGTTGTTTAGTTGTGTTTATTGTTTGCTTTTTGTTGACCCTAGTGTTAGTTTAGTTGTTTTTGGTTCTCTAGGATGATTTTCTTATTTTTCTTAGCACTTGATTATATGTGTGATTGTGTTTGAGAAGCAGTTTGAGATTGTGCTTGGATATTGAGATACTTAAAATTTATTTATGTGCATGAAAGATTAGCTATGTAACTTTATTAGGATTGCTCGTTCATTCCTATAGCCATGTGAGATTTTGAGCCTTTTGAAATCATGACTAGTTGCATGATTTAGTTTATTCTTGTAAGTGTCGTTCATACACACGTATTCTAGATCTTGACTTTGTATCTTGCTTGAAGCTACGTGTTTAATTAGATGATAGGAAATGATCTTAGGCCATCTTTGTTATTTATTAGTCACTAGCCAAATTATTATCCTACCTATTGAAATTATCCGTAGTCAACCCTTTTGAGCCTAAAAGCCTTATTTGTTGGAAGCCTACGTGATTAGCCAATTGATCCCTTTGTTAGCCTTTAAAAATCCCTACCTAGTAGAGAATTGAAGGAGTCAATTTGGTATCTTGAGAAGAAACATAAAAGGAGAATAAGTTGGAAGTGATGAAAATTGTTGAAAAGAGTAGTTAAATTATTGCATAAAGGGGTAGTGCCCGAAACTGGTACCCCATGAAAAAGGGTAGTGCCTGAAACTGGTACCCTTATTTGATAAAGAAAAAAAAAAGAAAAGAAAAGAGGGAAGAAGAAAAAAAAATTTCGAGTAAGGATGTGGTGTTCAAAAGTGAAGGAGGAATCAAATTGCAAGAAGCATTGAAGAGCGTTGAAGAAGAAAGAAGAAAGTAAAGCTGTTTGTTGAAAAGCTGTAAGTCTTCTTTGATTCTCTACTAGTGATTGAGTCACGATATCCATATATTTCCTACCTTTACCAAAGAGCCAACATTACAACCTAATGCAAGACCTTTGTGATCCTATTGTTGAAATTATTTCTTTAGTCGAGAGTTGAGATGATTGCCAAGCTTATGGTTACGCGTGTGTTTGAATTGACTTTGAGTGTAAACACCTTACCCTGAAGTGTATATCTCACACTTGAGCGATGAGCGTAAATACTACCAGAGAGAATGGGTGGATGAGCATTCCGAATGAGTGAAATAGTTGATTTGAATTGTATATTCTTAGATGGATGGTTATTTTGCATCTGAAGTATGATCTCTGAATTGTTATATTGTCTTGGATGTCTTCTGCTGTGAAATTTCCTCTCAATTAATCTATATTGGTTTTTAAGGTCGTTGCCTCGGGACGAGCAACAGGTAAGTTTGGGGGTTTGTTGAGAGTTGAATTTCACGCATTTTACATATGCACATTACACCGTTTTGCTTAGGAAAGTTATTATTTTTGCATGGAATTGAGTACATTTGAGTATTTACATGATTTTGATGCTACTAAGGTGTTTTGTTGAGTTTTGAAGGGTAAAACATGATCAAAAGTTCAAAGTTGGAATGAGGAGTGAAAGTGAGAAGGAATGCTGAAAAATACAGTCCACGTTGCACAAATTTTCTGTATTATTGTAGAAGTCCAAATTGATCATGTGATATATGTTTGGAAAGCCACAGAAGAGAGGGTCATTTTGACATAAAGAACACCCCAATCGGATTCTAAACGAGAATGTTATGATCAAAGTGCTAACATTGCGCATGCTGTACCGAGCAGCCACTTTGCATTACTTTTTACATATACAAATATTAGAGTTTCTGAGAGTTATTTATATGGATAGAAAGCCAAGGAAAAGAGGAACGCATGAGCGCAAAAATCATTCAAATTGGAGTCCGTATGAAGAAGTTATGCTCAAAACGGTGAAGTTGCGCAGTGTAGTCTCCGCAGCTCGGGAGGCCGCTCGGCTCGAGCTGGACCAACTTTGTGCGAATTTCCAGCCGAGTTGGGTTGCTTCAGAACCTAAATGACGGCCCCATTCCAACCATATGCTGCTCGGCTGGTTTGGGGGCCGCTCGGCCATGAGCTCGGCCCGAGCAAGGTGCCGAGTGGCCCAAAATCGGGCCCAGACGAGACCTGTTCGATGCAGCAGCGTATATATACCCTCAAATCACGATTCTGAAGCAGTTTTGATCGCGAAAAAGCCCTGCATCAGTCCTAGAAACAATTAGGGAGATCAAGACACAAATTGGAGAGAACCCATCCATAACCCATCATCAATTCACACCTCCAACACCTCCATATCAGATTAACAACCTGATTTCATCATCCATCCACTTCCAAGAGGGTTCCAAGTGCTAATCAAGGGAGAATCGAGCAATTGGAGAGACGGAGAAGGAACGAAAGACTACGTCTACACTAGGGTTTCATAATTCTTATCTTTCTCTTTCTTTTACTTTGATTTTTGATATGAATTGCTTAGCCATGAGTGTTGCTTGTGACCTCATGGGCTAATTTTATATACAGTTCTAGGGTTTGATGGATTGATTTAATTGATTTGGGGATTTAGACCAAATATTGAGATTTTATGCAGTTGAGCTTTTGATTTTACTTATTTTATTAAGACATGCTTTTCTGCTTCGTAACGTCTTCATAATATATTCATGACATCCGCTATAATGCTTGGATTATTGTGTTAGCTTGTGTGCGTTCATGATTGGTATTGTCTATCTGTTAGGGATTAGAGTAGCTCCGCTATAAGCACTTTAATTTCATGAACTGGTTAATCAAATACTTGATTAGTTTAGTGGAACAATGCAATTAGACAGTCAAGTAGGAAGTGAATAGAACCTTGTAGTAACTCCAGAAAATATCTTGTTAGTCAGGCTTACCATCCGGAGGTATTGTTGCTTGCTTTGATTAGTATCTAGGAGTAAAGCTTGGTAATATTCGCGCACCTTAGGATTTAAACCAGATTAGACTGTTAGCTTTAAATCGAATCATATTCGGTGGGATAACAGGGATATGTGGTGTATTTTCAGTGAAACTGCATGAATGAGCAATCATAAGTTTAATAACCCAAATTAATTGGTCTCTACCTGATACCTTAGAACTGTTCGTCATCTCTTGATTAGAAACTTGCTTTTATTTTTATTGCTTTTTAATAATTCAGTTATTTATTATTTCAGTAATTTAGATAATTAATTCACTACAATACTCTGAATATTGGTTACTCAATTCTGATTAATTAGTAATTAATAGTAAAATAAATAATTAGCTGTCTCAGTGGGATCGATAATTTAACTTGGGTGCTTGCTGCTACAATTGATATCCTTACACTTGAGGATTTAATTATAGTGCGCAGAAAAAGTCTAACAGTTGTTAAAGAGTATGGTTTGGTTTTAAAATAAATTTTGTAATAATTACCTCATAAAGTGTCTATATGTTCGGATATTTGTAGCAATTTTTAGCAAAAAGCGGATTATATGGGTATTACTTGTCATTGGATTGATAGTTCATGGAATATGTAAAAAAGATTAATTGCTTATAGATCATTTGATGTTCCTCATACCGCCGTTAATATTGCTCACAAAATTAGTACTATTTTGCAAGAATATAGTTTAGTTACAAAGATTTTTACAATCTCATTTGATAATGCTAGTGCTAATACGGCTAGTTTAAAAAGTCTTATTAATATTTGCAAACCCTCAATTGGTGGTAGATTTTTTTTATGTTTGATGTATTTGTCATATATTGAATTTATGTGTTCAAGATAGTATAAGTGCTTTGCAAGCACACATTCAACATATTAAAAGTGTTTTATGGTATATAATGAGAAACCCTTCCATGACTAAAAGGTGGAATTTGTGCTTTTTACTCACAAAGTGCGGGTGGTCAAATCTTGTTTGCTAATCAATGGGACACATGTTATACTTTATGTGATGTTTTGCAAATTTTTAATAATGCTACTGAAGAACTATCTGGTGTTTATTATCCTACTTCAGATTTAGTTGTTGATAATTGTGTTAAAATTGCTATGGTTTTTAGTGCTAATGAAGCACATCCGTTGTTGTCAAAT
Source organism: Pogostemon cablin (assembly GCA_023678885.1). NCBI lineage: Eukaryota > Viridiplantae > Streptophyta > Magnoliopsida > Lamiales > Lamiaceae > Pogostemon > Pogostemon cablin. The sequence goes on from CM042987.1 coordinate 4,887,348, forward strand.
GCTATTATTTCCATGAAATCTAAGTGGTTAAAATATTTTTTTCAAATTCCGGACTTGTGTTTAGTTGCTAAATTGTTAGACCCACGTATTAGAACAGATGATTTAGAAGAATTGTTAAAGCTTTACTATGATTCATTGTATGCTAATTGTGATTCTCCTACTAGACAACAAGCTCCTAATCCTAAAGACATAGTTGCAACTACTTATAATCTATTAAAGAATTTTTTAAGGAGTATAAAGAACAAAATGATATGAATGATGATCAATCTAGTGGTGATGATAGTAGTGATAGTAGTGATAATTCTAGAAAATATGATGCTCTTCAAAAATTTTATAGTTTTTATGATGCTAGATCTAAAAAACGTGCACGGGTTATATCTAATCATTTCCAAGAACTTGATTCTTATTTTACTAACACTTTTGAGTTTGATACAAGCGGAACTAGTTTTGATATTTTGAAGTGGTGGTCAAGGAGAACAAAATCCTTTCCTATTTTATCATTGATTGTAAGAGAGATATTTACATCTCTCGCCTCTACGGTCGCCGTCGAACAAGCATTTAGTCTTGGTAATCTCACTTTGGATCCGACACGATCCAATTTAAGTGTGACAAATTTAGAAAATCTATGTTTGGTGGAAAGACAGATTCAAAATCAAAGTGAAGAAGACCGTACGGATGATGAATATACGGAATATGGAAGCGAGGTAGAGTAAACAAAAAAGGCCATCACCTCCACCGAGCCAAAGAGGTAAGTTGAGGTAAGTTAAGGGAACTACGTGGGCTTTGATTCCTTTCGAGGATACGTAATCAACTTAAATTTAAGTTGAACTTGAATTTTCAAGTTTAACCCTAAATTTAAGCTCAAGTTCTTTTTTTTTCCCCTCTATTATGTTGTTGTATTTTAGTTTTTAAAGTTTGTATTTTTCAAATTTTTGAATAGTAACAATAGATTAGTTGACATGGTTATAGTGTTCTACATTTGTAAATTGTAATAGTTTAGACTTTAGTGGTTTAATTACAATATTTTACATTAATTAATATTGTATGATTATAAATTTAATATAAACTTTCAAATTTTAATTTGCATTATTGAATATTGCATACATCATGTTTTCAATTTTAATGAAATTATACATATTCAAATTCAATATTTCAATTATACATGTTTTAATTATTTAATAAATAAATTACACATAATAACACATGTATAATTTATCATAAAAAACAAAAAAAATATAAAAAACAAAAATGCAAAAAAAAAATAATCGGGAACCGACGGTTCCGAACCGGAACCGTAATCGCCGGTTCTAGAACCAAAATCTTAGGACCCCGGTTCGGTTCCGGTTCCCTCTGTACTGGAATCGGAACCGGCGGTTCCGAACCGGGGTGCATGTCTACCTCCGTCCCATTCAAAGAGTTCTTTTTTGTCATTTTGGTCGTCCCCCCTAAGGGTTCCCTTTCATTTTTTACACACATGGGATCCACACACCCTCTAATACAATTAAATATGGGGTCCACACTCCTATTAATACAACTATCCACTACACATTAAATAATAATACTCCTTAATTCACGTGCCAAAAAGCAAAAACAACCTTTGGATGAGACGGAGGGAACATACATTTTAAAACAAAATATTATTACTCTTATAAAGACAAAATCTCTTGTGAACAACCTCCACAACCACGACATTATCCATCTTCGAGAACCTTATCCCTATAGACTATACATAATTCCTTATCTCTATGCATAATTCGTGGTTTTCACCTATCTATAGCTGCCCCAGGAAAAAAAATTTATGCTTTTAGAAAATTTTACACTAACTAGGAAATGTTATGGAAGTATTAATCGATCATCATTTACTATGCATTAATGACATGTAGTACTCCTCTCTCACTTTATTTTTATTTTAAAAACAACTTATGGAGGATTAAATGGTATATACCGTATATGTAGCGTTGGCGGATCTTTCCCAAGGTAAAACATTTTCAGGGACAACTTTTATGAAAAAATTGTTTGATTTGTTGTAGATTGTGTTCATATACACAGAATTGTTTTCTGTTCACAATAGAATTGTTATTGATTCTTTTTACACACAAAACATTTGACTAACCAGATACAATATACCCATGTTGTATTTTTTGAAGATGATAAAAACCCAAAATACCTAATTTATTGTATTTAATTCTCTCCTAATTTTACTCACTTTTATTATTATTATTTAATTGAGATTACTTTATTAATTAATTTTTACTAATCAATTAAATTCCCCAACAAGATTTACATCTCTTAATTCTTGAAGTCTAAAACATCTTACACAATTTTCTAATTCAAATTAGAATTTTCAACCGTGAACTAAAACAAACAAATAAAATCACTACTAATGCTCAAAGATAATTCGCATAAGTATAATTGATGCACCATAGGTTTACGTGATTTGGTTAATATGGAAGACGAGAAATGATGTTGTATTTAATGGAGGAGAGTGGAAGTACAAGAAGTTATTGGTAGGAGTAAAAGCAAAAGTACGGAGTTGGTTAGTTTGGAAGTCTACCAAGAAAGGAAGAATAGTTGAATTTGAAGAATGGATGAATAATCCTAAAGCTTTAGTCATGTTATTCTAATTTCTTCTCTTAATTATCTTGTTTTGCTTGTGTTGTATGTTGGGTATATGTTATGCCCTTTTATATTAATATTAATAATTTCTTTTCCAACAAAAAAAAATAAAAAATTGACGCACCATGTCACACATCCATGATCGATTTCACGCTTTTCATTCTAGACGAAAAGAAAAAAAAAACTCTTTGTCTCATATTTATATGCACAATTGTTGTAAATACAAAGTGTAATAAAATTTTTTAGGTCGTGCCTTGCTGTGAGCTGTGGCCTTGGGCAAAAGTTGATTATACTTGGATTATAGCCCAATCAAATACTCCATGTGAAGTCTTCTTAAAGAAATACTACATTGTATTGGGATGTCCAATCAAATGTATACATACAAAAATGAACTTGGACGTGTGTTGGTTAAATGGGCAATCAGAAAACCAGCCCTTATAAATAAGAGTGCATCTGCATGCATTCACTACACCACTCATAACTGCGTCTCACTGTTCATAGTCCAAATATATTATCTGTGATAGGTGAGAGAATGAAATTGATCTCGAATCTTTTGTTATATTTTAGTTGTACATCTCTTATTAATCACAACTTTTCTCTCGATATTTTCTTTTTAGGATATATTCCCTCCATCCCGCATTAAATTTCACACTTTCATTTTCATCTGTCCCCATTAAATTGCACCACCAATAAATGGAAACACAACATCAATTTCTAATCTATGTTTGGTTTGGGGTTATGTGATATTTGAAAACTATGAATAATCCTTCTATGTTTGTTTTTGTGTTACATCTCCTCCTATTGCATACATAAACAATTTATGCGAGTTTGAAAATCATAAATACTCCATCCGTCCCAAATTCAACTTCACGTTTACTGTAGATACGAAATTTAAGAAAAATTATTTTTTGACTTACTTTTTGGGGTAGTATGATATTTTTTGGTAATAAATAAATGATAAAGTATGTTATATGTGTTAAAAAGGTGATGACAAATTTGGAATTAAAGTATGTTAGAGGGATATTAGTTAATTACTTTTTCTTTTTAAGGAAGTGTGAAGTTGAATTTGAAACTGACTAAAACGGAAAGTGTGAAGTTGAAGTTGGGGAAATAGGGAATAGTCATTTCTTTTGCATTTGTCATTAATTTAATTGAAAAGAATAAAATGGAGATTTTGTTAAAGGAAATCTACAAGCTTATTGTATTTGGTGGCGCCTAATCCCATACACGTTGATTTACGCGGGTGCAAAAATAAAATTTAAAGCGAGGGTGGATTAGTCATTTCAGTTCATGTAGGTTGGTTGGTGGGTTACTTTCGGGGTTGGTCATGTATACTGGTGGGTCTGGTAGAACACATTGACATATTTGCCCCTCAACGAGAACAAGCCGCTTTCCCCAACAACCCTTTTCCGGCGAGTCCCTCTTTCTCTCATAAATACTAAGTTAAGTGATGCAATATGCTCCACACCACACCCCAGATCTGAGATCTTTCTGGACTGCTAAGCTGGCTTCGTAATTCACACTACTGTCGGTGGATCGCATTCCCATTTCCTTTTTCAATTTGAATCTGTACTAGTGGTTTGTATTATTGAGCAATTGAATTTGATTCTGTGTGGATTGAATTTGAATTCGATTCGTTGGTAGCGTAATTTTTCTGAAAAGCGAGATGAAGGTTATAGAGAAGATCCACGAAGCAACGTCGGCCAATGACAATCGGGTCGTGTTCTCTTTTGAATTCTTCCCTCCGAAGACGGAGGATGGCGTTGATAACCTGTTCGAGAGAATGGAGCGAATGGTGGCGCACAATCCTTCATTCTGCGACATCACGTGGGGCGCCGGTGGATCCACTGCCGATCTGACGCTGGAGATAGCCAACCGTATGCAGAACATGGTCTGTGTCGAGGCAATGATGCACCTCACCTGTACGAATATGCCGGTGGAGAAGATCGACCATGCCCTAGCCACCGTCAAGTCTAATGGAATTCAGAATATCCTTGCTCTTCGCGGCGACCCCCCTCACGGCCAGGATAAGTTCGTGCAGGTCGAGGGAGGCTTCGCGTGTGCTCTTGATTTAGTAAGTGTGGATTGTATTGATAATTCGTTGCTTGAAAAGATGTGTTTCATTTAGCTGATCTGCCAGTGATGTGAGTGCTGTAGATGTTGAAATGCTGATTGTGGTCTTCTGTTTGTTTGCAGGTCAAGCATATCCGTTCCAAATACGAAGACTATTTTGGAATTACTGTTGCCGGTTATCCAGGTGCTAATTTATCTATTTCTTATTTAAGCTAGATTGACCACGTTTGAATTTTCTTCTTTATTGTCGGTTACTGAAAGATTACATGAGAGTTAGTTGAATATTGATTGCACTACAAATTATTGCATACTTTATAGTTATTTTTTCTTCCAGCTGAAACATTCTGTGTGTATGCGCTCTGAATTCGTTGAACCATTCAGGATTTGTTCTTATTGCACCCTTTCTTCTTTTATTTAGAGGGACATCCGGATGTTATTCAGGATGGAGTGGCACCACCAGAGGCCTATGAGAACGATCTAGCTTATCTCAAGAAAAAGGTTCATCTGCTTCCTCGGATATAGTCTGTCTAGTACCGTAATAAACTTGATTAGCTTTAATATTCTTTGTCAGGTTGATGCCGGGGCTGATCTCATTATAACTCAACTCTTCTACGACACTGACATTTTCCTCAAATTTGTGAATGACTGCCGTCAAATTGGAATAACGTGCCCAATTGTTCCTGGCATCATGCCCATTAATAATTACAAGGGCTTCATTCGCATGACTGGTTTCTGCAAAACTAAGGTGTGGGTTGATCTATTTTTCTATGTTAGACTTAAATGTGATTGCTTCATTCTTTAATTTAATGACAAAATTGTTAAATACCATCTGCGTTAAAATCATGTACATGGTAGTCAGGCCTTGTATCACTAGATGTGTGAGGTATTCTTAGTTTTATTTTTAAATTGGTGAAACTATCAGACTCTTTTTCCCTAGATCAAAAGCATAAGTAGTTTTTTAATAATAATAAAATTGCTTATCTGGACACCAATTCTGAAAGAAGGAAGTAATGTTGTAATTATATAGACTATATTGGCAATATTTAAGATACATTTGAATTTGGTGAAAAAGCTAGAACAATGGCTGACTGTTGTGAAAAGTAAATATAGGAGTAGATTTTCTGATCCGTTTTGATTTGCTATTTTCCTCCTTAATCATATTTTCTAAAATTCTCTTGATTATAGTATCCTTGCTTTTCATTATATTCGTCACATTAGTAGAAGTGTATAAATGAGATCCAGTATCTAATCTAGGCTTTAAAAGAGTTGCCTGGAGAGTCATTTGCATACTGAAGTACATATTCATAAGAATGTTCAACTTAAGAGAGAAAGGCATAAGGCTAGTCTCTCAGCAAATTTTAGATTCAAGCATGCATAATAATGTCAAGTGGATCAACTGCTTAAGAAGCTTTACCATTGATCTCTTTAGTTTTCTTGCTTTCATCTCCCAACTGGCTCAGTAGTGGTGTTGAAGTTTGGTGAGAGATATCTGAACATGCTCTTCGAACAATATGGACTAACTATCATCACTTTTCATCTCATATATGAAAGATTTAGGTATTAAATTAGGGTAATTTGAGCCCTTTTTAGTAATTTAGTTAAGTGATTATGCATAATGTATTTTTACCAACTCATCTTGCACCATTCTGGTACTTCTGTTGCTAGGAATGTGGTCATGATATCTTATCTCTGATGTTGCTGATCAATTATCCATTCAATTATTAAATATTCTACTGTAGATTCCATCTGAGATCATGGAGGCCTTGGAGCCTATCAAGGACAATGAAGAAGCTGTCAGGGCCTATGGAATTCACCTAGCAACAGAAATGTGCAAGAAGATTTTGGCTAGTGGAATCCGAACTTTGCATCTCTATACATTGAACATGGAGAAATCTGCTTTGGCCATACTGGCGGTTGGTTTTTGTTACATATCATTTTATCTGGCATCAGCACTACTTATGTGTATGTGATTAGGTGAGGCTTATGTAGACTTCCAATGCAGAATCTTGGGCTAATTGACGAGTCTAAAATTTCAAGGTCCTTGCCATGGAGACCCCCAACAAATCTCTTCCGGGTAAAAGAAGATGTTCGTCCAATATTCTGGTAAGTAAAGATATTTTCAGGTTTCTGAATCATCAATATGCTTGCCTCAGAGTTGATGGATGCTATTTTTCTGAATCTTTGTAGGGCCAATCGCCCTAAAAGCTATATCTCTCGAACTATCGGTTGGGACCAATACCCTCATGGTCGCTGGGGAGATTCTCGAAATGCATCATATGGGGCACTCAGCGATTATCAGGTGCGTGTTCTCATTCATAACCAAGTATCTTTACATTCTCTCTTTTGATCCTTTCTTGCTCTGCAGCTGCTGTTGTCTCCCTTTATAATTTTGTGGGCTCATTAGACTATCATGTCCTTTTGGCCACCTTCTTTTATCTTAATTAGCAATTGAGACTTATCCTTAGCTTTCCTTTTGAAAATGGTCTGTCTATAGATGATGGTCTGCATCTTTGCTGAAATATTTGCACAAGTCTGAAAAATGTCTTAAGCTGTTATACCAGATAGTTTGGGTTGTTATTGCTGATTAACTTTTAAAGGAAGTTGTCTAAGAGGGAATATACTTAAAACATAAATTAATTATTCATGCAATTAATTTTGAAAATCATAAGAGACGAATTAAAACTTAAATTCTACCTTACAATTGATGAGATCAACTTCAATTTTGAATCAATTTCAACCTTTAATCAAAATTTAATTGATATGTTACTTACATGCGATACATAGTGATGCGGATCTCAGTATTAGTTGATGCATGACCGATTGACAAGAACATCTAAGGAACTGCTATTTTTTGTTCCTCAATTTTGGAAAATATTGGGCGCATTTTTTACAATTTTGTGAAGTTTCTTACATTAGAAAGTCCAGGTAAAATCTGCTTAGATTTTCTTTCATGATTTGTGAAGGATAAATGTACCCAATTTTGCATATGCCACACTGGTTGTTATGGTTATTTTTTCTATTTAAGTGATGTAGTCTAATGCAGTTCAGCAATTATATATTGACTTTTGTTTAGGCATCGACAATGTTGCCGTTAATTTCCTTATTCCCATTGTTATACTTTTTTCTGTGGAAAGGAAAATTTTGTATTTACAGGCTTGTAATTTCTTGCAGTTCATGAGACCACGTTCACGTGATAAGAAGCTTCAAGAAGAATGGGCTGTTCCTTTGAAAAGCGTTGAAGATATATATGAGGTATGCTACTTCTTTTTGCAGCTTTATGTATTAAGAATTTCAGTGACTACAAATTGAGTACTTACGAAGTTTTACATATCAGAAATTTGTGGGGTTCTGCAATGGGAAAATCAGAATCAACCCATGGTCTGAACTTGATGGACTTCAGCCAGAGACCAAAATTATCAATGAGCACCTTAGTAACATTAACTTGAAAGGTTATCTCACTATTAACAGCCAGCCATCTGTCAACGGAGCAAAGTCTGATACCCCATCTGTTGGTAAGCCAAGTTTTTCTATTTTGTTCTATAACATACGGCTGCTCTATACCTGTAATAATCAAAGAAATCAAAGAGGTGTATATGGTTTTTAAATATATTTTGGTAATGTATTTGTCCTTAAGGAGAAATTTTTCAAAGAACATACTCCTCTTTTCTCTTCATTACACCAAAGATCTGGATCTTTCTTTTATATAAAAATATTTTTTTTACTCAAAAAATTGTTTTCTGATGTCAAATGATATTTATCTACGCTTAACAATAAAATTACAAGCACTGGCAACCATGTTCTTATTGTGATAGAGAAGGCAATGGGATGAGAAACACATCCCTTGCATGAAAAATTAGTAGATGACACATTTTTAGATATCTAATACTATTCGATTCTCTACCAAGAAACAGCTATTTATTTCCTTGCATTTGAATCTGGAATGACAGGATGGGGAGGCCCGGGTGGATATGTTTACCAGAAAGCATATGTAGAATTCTTCTGTTCTCCTGAGAGACTGACTGCTTTAGTTAATCAAGGCACACTCTTCCCATCTCTCACCTACATGGCCGTGAACAAAGATGGTAACTGGATATCGAATGTGAACAAAACTGATGTGAACGCGGTCACTTGGGGTGTCTTCCCGGCAAAGGAGATAGTTCAACCCACCGTGGTCGATGCTGCCAGCTTTTTGGTGTGGAAGGAAGAAGCATTTGAGATATGGTCCAGGGGATGGGCTAATCTCTACCCAGAAGGAGATCCATCCAGAAAATTGATTGAAGAGGTTTGAATTCATATATTCTGATATCAAAAGTTTAAATAAATACATTAATTACATGGTTTTTACATTATCTAATCTAATGTGCAGGTGAAGAGCAGCTATTACTTGGTGAGCTTGGTTGACAATGATTATGTCAATGGAGATCTGTTTGGTGTTTTTAAGAACATTTGAAATGAAAGATTTAGTTTGCAGTTAGAAATATTGTTATCCAATGTCTGCGTCAAAGGTTTTTATTATTAAATGGCAATGTTTGTCCTAATGTTGTGTAATTGGGATTTTGACATTCCCATTTCATGATGTAAACTTAAGTACGATATCATTACTTTACATGAATTCGAATACATCATCTCATTTTGTAACCCCTTTTAAAAAATTATAGTAGTACTACAAAATTACCATAATTCATATGCTGTCTAGAAAATGTTACCAGTTTGTATTTTTCAACAACACAGGGATTTATATGATTGCTTCTTTTATACTCTTTTAAATAAAAATTATTATTTTAAAATAGAAAAACGTAATGTTTTAAAAAGGGACGGTTACTTGCACTCCCAATATTACTAAATATACCCCTAAATATTTAAGTTAAAATACTTTTTTATTAATTTTACTTAAATACCCTTACAAAAAAGTTACTAAATATATTCTACTAATCATACCCCAAACATAAATTGTGAATCTTGTTGTAAACTATTCTTATTAATAAGAATAACAATAACAGAAATATAAAGAAGAAGAGAAGAATAAAGAAATATGGGGAAAGAGAGATTTCATTAACGTTCATATTGATATCAGTCTGTACAAAACCCTCACTCTTTATATAGGGAAAAGAAAGGGTACAATAGTAATAAACTCTCTCCCTATTCAACGATATATGGAGTAATGTCCATATAAAATATTTCACAACACTCCCCCTTGGACATTACGACATCATATGCATGCCTCGTTAAAAACCTCGCTAGAAAACCCTGTGGGAAAAACCAATCGAGGAAAAGAGTACATGTCTTATCATTTCATAATATTTCATATTAGCTGCCTCATTAAAAAAACTTTCAACCAAGGAAACCTTGTAGGAAAAAACTTAGTTAATGAAAAAGAGTACAGCTTAGTCTTCAGGACCAATCTTCAGGATTATTTAGAAGTTATTTCATCCCCAAGACATTTAGCTTGCATGTCTCATTAAAAACCTTCAACTAAGAAAACCTCTTAGGAAAAAACTTAGTTAATGAAAAGAATGCAGATCTTATGATTTTGATGTATTGCATTAGTTGCCTCGTTAAAAAAACCTTAGACTAAGAAAACCCAGTGGGAAAAACTTAATAAAGGGAAAAAGAGTACAACTATTAGTCTTCAGGACTTAATCTTCTGGATTGTTTAGAAATTACCGCTCCCCCTGAAAACAGGGATACATTGGAAATTTGAAATTTATTTGGAATTGTCACTCCCCCTGAAGACGACAATCTTCTGGGTCTAGATAATACAATACTACAAGGACATACTAAAATATAATTTGGGAGTAAACAAAACAATGATAAATAATTTACATGAGCAAATGTTATATATATTTGTAATACTCACTGCTCTTCTAGAGCATCTAAATTTGTCATGTCTCGCATAATATATTAATTATTCATCCATGCAACATATAATTTATTGTCTCATAAAAGACTGGGGATATTAGTCTTTCATCATGCCCCATGGGCTATATATTTATTATATCAACAATCTTATTACACCAGTTTAAAACCTTAACATTATGAGGATCATTTAATTAACATTCAAATCAATATGCCAATGTCACGTTGGTTTCTTATGAATAAACTAATAATATTTTGTATCTACGAGATAATTGAGGATATGTTTAATTTCATATAACTTCTCTTTGTCTGAGAGTCATAAAATCTTGCTAGCAAGTTCATCATAAGTGCATATCAGGCCTGATACAATTATGAGAAAATATGTGCTTTAAAAACACTGAATGGAGGGACTTCTAGCCCAAAATATCCTCATTATATACTTCAAGTATATAGACATTAGTCTTCCACTTCAAGGGATAAAAATGACAATTGGCATACAATATAAATAGATATATAGAAAATCGAAAATTCATCTAAAACAAACATAAAAAAGATTAACTGGTGTTTAAACTGTAAGATATTCTCAATCTACAGGTTGAGACAACTTTTTGGTTTATCCAAATTCTTTCATTCTGAAAAATCCGTCATGTTTGCATGTGTTACCTTATATAAATTTCTTATACATTTCAATCTTAAAACGTTCATATACACACACTTTTCATTCTTCTTCAGGAAGAAATAACAAATTAAAATATAGCATATCCATATTAACTGTTTCAAGGTCTGGCTATGACCAATATTATAGTTATATGTTGTGATATTTTATTCTCATCCAATTTGAAAAGTTTTAATCCTTCGAGGATTTTCATGTATATCACATAATGATGTATATTTACTGCATATCTAAATATATTGAAACTGTCATATAAATTAAGTAGCGAGACGTAATGTATAATGGGAGAGTATCTATCATTTATATATTGGGCCTCTGCAAAGAAAAAAAAACCCTTTGAGCTTTAACTGATCACCATGTTATCTTTCATATGTCCTTCTGGGATAAATATTTATATCATTTCAGATAATATTCAAATAAATATTTAACGAGTTAAGCTCAACCTCAATGCTTTATTCTGTCTTACTAAATATTTGTGCTTCTGGCACTTTGATATCAAATATAAGTTCCGGATCCAGATTATTATTTAAAACAGTAAAAGCAATCAAAGAAGCAAACGTGTTGTCGACAACTTTCTGTTTCAATTCATATTCTTCTCCCAAAATCTATAATGATTTATGTATTTATATAACTAGATCCTCGTCATTTCCCAATACGTATGGATCTAGTCATTTTGCATACCCAGTATTTTGATTATTTTGATGCACGTACGAATTTACTGGGTATTTGTCTTCTGGACATATCTATAGAAAAGAGTTTTCATTATCAAAACAAACTCTTCACATAATTTTGGAAGTGACTATTTATTCTTAAAATTAATTTCCGCGGATATTTAATTTTCAAATCATAAATCATTTCCCGCTTCTAGAGTTGATAAATAATTATTTAAAGTATTATGTCCCCGGGGAACTCCACTTCCAGTGGTGCATTGGTAATAAATTTAAGGGACTTTGTCACTTCATCATGATAGTTTGACAGTTTATTTGCTATTGCGAACTAATAATCTTTTTGAACTTCTGGTTCAGTCAATCTAGTGCAAAATAATAGAATTTCTAGGCATTCACATAAATATTGGATTTAAATCTCCCCCTAATGCCGTGAAATAATTTCATTAAATGTGCAATTAGCATACTAAAAAATATATTGATCCCCTATATCGGGCTTTATAAAAATTGACGGATAATTATCATTAGAATGCCCATTGAAATACGCTATGGTGGTGATATATAAAATATTAATTTCACAATTCAAAATTTGCAGATGGAAAATGTTTAAGGCTTCTGGCCATGATTGGGCAACACTAGTAAAGGGGTATAATTATGATATACAGGAGTCAGAATTTGTGTTTAGTTATTCCAAATTCCCCAAATATTAATTGTTGGAATAAAATATTCACTGCGTGTGAACATAAAACATTAGATGTTCCACTTTTTTTTTTAATATTATCAGTTGATATTCATTCCAATTGACTAACTCAAATATTCAATATTTGAGCTCTTCATATGTAATTTTATTTGTATTAGTGCACTATGAATAAGAATATATTTATTCAGTGGATACATCAATAAAATATTTTGGTCATGACATTAGAAAATTTGACCAATTTTTCTCCTTGAAACTTTGGAACATATTAGGAGAAATAATTCCAACTTTAGTATGTAAATATCATACCATAAATATTCCACATATACTTCATAAGTATCATTTCATATCTCATGACTAAAAGAATTTAAATTATCTGGCTCATCTATTTGCCTAAAATAACTCAATTACTCATGCCATAGTTTAAAATTGTTGGGTTTCAAATATAAATATCACAACAATATATATATCCAACTATCTACTTATAAGATATGTATGATTTAGACAAGATCATTTAACAAATAGTATAATTTAACAACATATATAACACTAGAATAAAAATATAATGTCATAAAAAAAATCATGTTTTAAAAAAATATTTTTGCAAATATATAAAGTTCTTTAAAAAGATATGTAATGTAATATAGCTAAAGTGTCTAGCATTTTTAAACAATCTCAAAAATTGAAATTATACTTGGTCACAATGATTTTCGAGCTTATGCTCCAAATTTTCATCATTGACTTTATCGATATTTTATTTGCTTCAGGCAAATAATTTTTTTTTCTAATTTTGAAAATCCACAACCAAGTGATTTGGTGTGCGATATATATAAAATCAATGACCCTCAATCCACATCCATAAAAATTTTTACTCTGCTGGATTACTTGTTGAGTGAGATTTATATTCTATGCATAAGTATTATTTTGAGGCAAACTTGGACTACCTCGATCACTTTATCACATTGTGAGTCATCTATTTAGATAAGACCCTTAATAAGATCAATTTAAATTTTTCGACCACTACGAGGAGGCCAATATGAATTTACTCTTCAAATATAATTTTTTCTTACTCTTTCTCTATCCTTCCATGCCAAATATAAATAATACAATTCTTTTTGGAATATACCAGTGCTTCAGGCACAAGTTTTGAACTAACTAAATAATTATTTTGGAATATACCATGTGCTTCTGGCATAAGTTTGGAATATAATCAATACAATTCTTTTGAAATTGTTATTCGATTACGAATTAAAAATCTTGAAATCATAGATTCAATTAGATTACGAATTAAAAATCTTGAAAATCATATATTCAATTAGATTATATAACTAGAAGAATAATTATCAAAATTTGCAAAAGAATCCTTCAGGGATTGCCATAAGATAACAAGATCTTTTTTTTTTAAATACTTTATTTTTCAGATCTTTGTTCGAATGATGTCAAAAAAAAAATATTAGTGATTTAGCCTTCTAGGCAATAGTACTTCCAACTTTTGAAATAGTTTCACTTCAATCACAGGATGCAAGATGGATTTCAACATCTAGAGTCCATATTAAATAATTATTTCCATTAAGGGCCAGCTCAACAAATTCCCATGTTAAACATTTTATTAATTGAATGCAGGAGAAATCGATGTTAGATTCCTCGAATTTAATTTCGATAGGTGCATCCTTTTTGAGTTGATAGTATTAATAAACTATAAAAAAAATTAATAGTATGCAATTATTTTTGGCGCATATATCCAATTTCCAATAATGAAAATTTCATTTCATATAAATTCAAAGATATAATTAATAATTAAAATTTCATTCCATATAAATTCAAAGATATAATTTCCAATTAGCCACATGTATCCCTGACTATGTGAAACAAATATATGAATTTAATTCATAATTTTTCAATCAAATTAATTTAAAAGCAATTAGATCATTAATAATTCCAATTCTGGACCAAATTAAATTAAACGCAATTAGATAATTAATTAATGGTTCCAATTCTTGTAAGAAACACAAGTCCACAGGATATCATCCATACAAAACCCATAATTATCTTTAAATGGAAAATGTTATTGTTTTGAAAAAAAATGGATATATGCATAGTAGGGGTAAATCATTTGTGAAAAAAAAAATTTAAATTAATAATTTAATCACGGATTTCAAATAATGGCATAAATTGATGCACATATGATCTACAAATATCATAACTTGATCATATAGATGTACGAAAAAAATTCAATTATGTCAATACATTACCATGTAATACAAGGCAAAAAAAATACATTCATTGAATTGAATCATATATTGACATTAAAAATTAACATAAAAAATTATACGAAATGTATGTGACATTGATTTTGACAACCCAATATGAATACATGTGTAATAAAAAAAATTGTCGGAAAAAGAATTGGTTTCAATTAATCACAGGCATGATAGGAAAAAAAAACGTGTTTCAATGGACCATATAAATCATAAACATATTTCGTGATTAAACAAATTTAATACCTTGCAGAAAAGACACGATTCTTTTCTAGGGTCTCCTTCAATTGATAGTTCTCATTCACGTTGATAATTCAGTCTCAGTTGGTTAGAGCGTGCTGATAACGTGTTGTAAACTATTCTTATTAATAAGAAGAACAATAACAGAAATATAAAGAAGAAGAGAAGAATAAAGAAATATGGGAAAAGAGAGATTTCATTAACGTTCATATTGATATCAGTCTGTACAAAACCCTCACTCTTTATATAGGGAAAAGAAAGGGTACAATAGTAATAAGCTCTCTTCCTATTCAATGATATATGGAGTAATGTCCATATAAAATATTTCACAACAAATCTCTCCTTCTGCGTGAATAGTGTGTTGAAACATTGGACTACATGAGTATTTCGTTAATTTCTTTTCTTTAATATCTTTAATTTTTTTTTCGGATTTTGCCCTATTACTTCTCTCATATTCTGTATTCATAGGAGTACACGATAAATGAAATCACAACAATGTTGATTCCCAGTGGATTCACAGTGATGACTATCACCTCCACCTCTCTTGCCATTTTCCATAGAAATTGCATGTTTTTATTTTCCTTTTTATTTCTCATTAATTTAAAATATGATAAACTCTCATTATTCTTGATTTGAAGTTAAAATTAGTGGTCAGTGCGAGCAGGGAGTTTGATAATGAATTTAGAAAAGAATGGTAATGAGTTATTGAATTAGAACTAGAAGATATTGTATTTCTTATCAATGCATTTTAGGTGTCTGCAGATAAAATGTCTAATTCATATTTAATTGCAATGTGCAGTTCTGATTTTACTCCAATTTAATACTCAACGTAGTACATATCCATACTTCCAAGTTCTAATAATGAGATAAGAAAAAACAGATCAGAGAAATAAGGAAGAATATCATGCATCATGTTTGCCTTTTATTTTTTGGAGAGCAATCTTTTACTCTCTTCGTCCCGCAGAGGGGATTTTATCAATTCAGGGCTTGAAAGAGGTAAACTATCAATTCGCGGCTTAAATTATATTTTCTATTGATTAGGGGCCTGAATTATGTAAAATTATCAATTCGGGGCCTGAACTTAGGCACTAAATTGATAAAATAGAAGATAATATTTGACAAATTCAGTCCTTGAATTGATAGTTTTACATATTTCAGGCTTTGGATTGATATAAAAAATAATTCAGGTCTCCAATTGATAATTTATCCATAATTCGGGCCTTGAATTGATAAAACATTACAAAGGGGAGTGCGTACCTTTCTGCGGGACGGAGGTATTATTATTTTACAAAAAAAAACGATGATGAAAGAGGGCCGAATTAATGTTTAAGTGAGTCATGGGCTATGTTAAGTAATTTTAAGGTATTTTTAGTAATATATCAATTAATAATGAGGGTATTTAAGTAATATTTATTAAAATATTTTAATTTAAAAATATTTTGGGGTGCATTTAGTAATATTGGGGTACGAATAGTCGCCCTTTTAATAAATTATAAGGAGATTCTTAGCTGATCCAGACTTACACATAACCCAAGTAACCGGTTGTAAGTCACTGATCAACATGTGTTTAACAAAAAAAAATATGACCAAGTTTGGTTACAGTTGATCTATTCCTTTTCCAATCAAGATTAATCCATGCACCCCTAATTACCACACCTTATCAATGCAGTCAAATCAAGATTAACCCATGCACCCATAATTATCACACTTTAGGACTGTAGTCAAGATTAACCCATAACCGTATGTCACTGTATATTTAATATCATGTCATCTCCACCAGCCCCACTGCCAATCTCACCATCTTATTTAGATCTCCCATCACTCCATTCATTATCATAAATATATTTTTCAGATTGAAGAGAACTCGATGATTCGAGAGGTGGTGGGAATAATAATAATAATAAAATAAAATGATAATTTATAATTTTATTTACTTTATGCAATAACTAAGGAGTTAATATTAGGTACACCAGGGTGCACCCACTATATGCGTATAACTTTTTATTCTATTTTGTATACATGTTTCTTAATAATTATATAATTTTTTCACACTAAATTTTTCATTAAAAAAACTAACATCCATATGCGTATAACTTTTTATTCAATAATGTATATATGTTTTTTAATAATTGTATATCTTTTTATACTTAATTTTTCATTAAAAAAACTAACAATTAAATTGTATACATTTTTGTTCATAATTGTATGTGTTTTTGTTTATATTTGTATACGATTTTGAAAATGGGTGCACCCTAAGATAGGGTGCACGCACAGTATAATTAGCCATAACTAAGACATATAATATCATTCTTAAGCATATAAAATTATTATCTATTCAATTATTTTATTAACTTAATTAAGTGATCTAATTAAGATTAAAAGTTCATGCACAATAATATTATTATTTATTTATTTTTTACAAATACACTATAATATTATCGATATGTGTTAATTGAGTATATTGGGATTATAGGTTAGCCTAGTTAAATAGTATATAAACCCTCCCCAAATTATGGTCCCAATACACTAAACTGTACTCTCTTTTCCATCAGAGAATTCTCGAATATGTATTTCGCTATAAAAACTCAATGGATTAAGGTACGTTTTCACTTTATAATTTAGATCTCATTTAATTAGGGTTTAAGGTTTTAAAAGCTCAATGGAGATCAAGGTACTTTTTCACTTTATTTTTCACTTTATAATTTAGATCTAATTTAATTAGGGTTTAAGGTTTTAGGATTTATGATTTATTATCAACTGTTAATTTCCTTTTTGCCCTGGAAAGGAAAATTCTGTATTTACAGGCTTGTAATTTCTTGCAGTTGATGAGACAACGTTCACGTGATAAGAAGCTTCAAGAAGAAATATGGGTTGTTCCTTTGAAAAGTGTTGAAGATATATACGAGGTATATATATATATATATATATATGCTACTTCTTTTTGCAGCTTTATATATTAAGAATTTCAATGACTACAAATTGAGTAGTTATGAAGTTTTATATATATATCAGAAATTTGTTAATGGGAAAATCAGAATCAATCCATGGTCTGAACTTGATGGACTTCGGACAAAGACCAAAATCATCAATGAGCATCTTAGTAACATTAACTTGAAAGGTTATCTCACTATTAACAGCCAGCAATCTGTCAAATAACCAATCTGTTGGTAAGCCAAGTTTTTCTATTTTGTTCTATATGTAATAGTCAAGAGGTGTATATGGCTTTTAATTATATTTTTTGTCCTTTAGGAGAGAATTTTCAAAGAACATACTCCTCTTTTCTCTTCTTCATTACACGTAATTTTTTTTTTCTCTACTCAAAATTTTGTTTTTTTTGATGTCAAATGATATTTATTTATGCTTAACAAAAAAATTACAAGCACTGGCAACCATGTTCTTATTGTGATAAAGAAGGCAATGGGATGAGAAAAACATCTCAGATCCCTTGCATGAAAAAATATTAGTATATGACATATTTTTCTTGTAAACTGGGTTTACATCATAAACGTACCCCTTCTAAAACTAATTTATTATAGAATCTAATTCAAATATAGAATATAGAAAAAATAGATAGTATTCAGCTCCCGAAAATCCCATTTTCACTTAAAATCCCGGCTGTCCTGCATTCTAATGAATCTTTCGATAATTTGTAAGAAACTTTTATTAAATTCGAAAACAAGAACAAAACACAAAGAAATGAAGAAAGATTATAAAATGGATTATCATATCTATTTTTCATGTAGATAGATGAATAAGTCCATTTTTTTAGTTCTACATTCCTTGGACTTATTCTATACAATTACTTAGATACTTTTTCTGAGCAAGACTCAAAAGAACCAAATGAATCCATAAAAAATCTCTGTGTTGGCTATCTATATCTACACATACACATATTGAGTGATTTGGTGTAAGAAAAAGAAAAAAAGGGATTCTTTTTCCGGAATTGCAACTATCCCATTGCAAAGAATTCGGCTTTAAGTCTAAGTAAATACTTAATACCCAAGAAGTTGGCTAACAGGGTGGATATTCATGATATGATCAAGTGTTTTTTGCTATATATAGGATTGGAAGGGGGAATACAGGTTTACACAAGTATTTGTGTTTTTAGATACCTAATACATTTCGATTTTCTACCAAGAAACAGCTATTTATTTCCTTGCATTTGAATCTGGAATGACAGGATGGAGAGGCCCCGGTGGATATGTTTACCAGAAAGCATATGTAGAATTCTTCTGAGAGGCTGACTGCTTTAGTTAATAAAGGCACATTCTTCCCATCTCTCACTTACATTGCCGTGAACAAAGATGGTCACTGGATATCGAATGTGAACAAAACTGATGTGAACGCGGTCACTTGGGGTGTCTTCCCGGCAAAGGAGATAATTCAACACACCGTAGTCGATGCTGCCAGCTTTTTGGTGTGGAAAGAAGAAGCATTTGAGGCATGGTTACCCAGAAGAAGATCCATCAAGAAAATTGCTTGAAGAGGTTTGAATTCATATATTCTTATATCAAAAGTTTAAATAAATACATGGTTTTTACATTATCTAATGTGCAGGTGAAAAACAGCTATTACTTGGTGAGCTTGGTTGACAATGATTATGTCTATGGAGATCTGTTTGGTTTTTTTAAGTACATTAAAAATGAAGATTTAGTTTGCAGTTAGTAATATTGATTGTTATCCAATGTTGTGTAATTGGGATTTTGACATTCCCATTTCATGATGTAAACTTAAATAAGTTTCTGTTTCGATATCATTACTTTACATGAATTCGAATACATATATAATCTCATTTTGTTACTCTTCTAAAAAATTATACTACAAAATCACTGTAATTCATATGCTGTCTAAAAATTATTGTTACCGGTTTGGATTTTTCAACAACACAGAGATTTATACGACTGCTTCTTTTATATTGTTTTAAATAATAAATTATTACTTTAAAAAGAAAAAAAACAGTAATGTTATTAACAAATTATAATTTTTTTTCGTGAAAAGCAACCCTCAACAATTTAAAGAGTAATATTCTATGTAACTAAAGTAAGGGAGTGTTTGGATAAAAATTGGGTATGAGAATAAATTTTACTTTGATAGTAAATACTAGATAGGAATGACTTTCATTCTTCTACTTTGATTGAGAAAACAAATCACTATTTCCATACCCAATCCTCATTACCAAACAATTTTAATAATTCCATTCCAATTCTCTCGCCCTTTACCTAACACCCCCTAACTCTTTTTTACACCATTATTATTGGTTGTGTTGGTGAATGGTGGACAACTTTAAGGTGTGTTTTATAAAAAGTAGATTATAAATTATTGACCGACTATAAATCACCAAATTAATCACTAATCGAACATTATAAACTTACATGGCACCTCTAATTCTCACTGCATTTTATTTGGATGCGGGTTTGCAAACAATGTAATTGAACTCTGATTTTGTGAGGTTCTCTAATTGCTCTTACAAGAACCTCATCAAACAATTTGCCGTTCTCACCTATCACATACTATGTTTTTCCCAAAATAAAAAGTTGTTTGAAGGTGTCACTACTATTATTCAAGACATCATCTATATGGTATGTCGCTTTCTTTCCGATTATAGGTTTGCTAACGAAAGGCTTGAAAGATTTTCTACTAACCTTTCAACTATCCAACTACAGGCCTAGCAACACTACTTGCATTTATTTTGATGGGGTAATCTCAAAATATTCTAATTGGATAGGTATTGGTATTTATATTAAAATGCATATGACTTCTTTTGTTATGATTTTGCCAAGAAATTCAATGGTATCACTAATCCAATTGTTATTAAATTTTTTGCCCTACGAAATCTCTTTAATATTCCTAAGTGCTCAATTATTGGAGATGCTCGCAATGTCATTCTATATCATTCCCTAAGCAAGATTTCATCGATTCCGCCTTTTATTAATATTATATTATTTAAATTTTATTAATTCGTGTTATTCAACATGAATGAAATGTGCAATTTTTGAGTAGTCTACTTCCCTTCAAATGATGAATCCTGAATTCGAATTAAGGTGAAATTCAAATAAAAAAAGAAAGGAGTATTGTCCGCTAGTCATTTTAGCTATACAGTTCACTTGAGATCCCCTATTCCACTCCATGTTACATCTAATGTTATATGGGGTGGGATGGGAGACAAGTGTCCCACTTCACACACAATTGTGCTCTACAAATTAAAAACTAGATGGCTCATTATAACCCGCTGTTAGATTAAGAAATCGACTTTGATTTGATAACTTAATAAATCAAATTCAAAATAAAAATAACATGAATTGAAATTAAAGAATAAAGACAACTGACCTTAAAAAAATGTAGTATTAAGGTAATTTCGATTAGGAATATGAATTAGGGTTTATCTCCCCCTTTTTTGAGCAGCAATAAAATTATAAAATTAGTATAGAAAAAAGTCTGCGTTTTATCAAATTATAAAGGTAGGGGAGCTGTGAGAGAGAGAGAGAGAGAGAGAGAGAGAGATGAAGTTCAGTGTTCAGACATGGAGCAAGGGCGGTCGGGCAGGCGTTCTGCATGTCGGCAGCTGCACGCTGGAAACTCCGGCACTCCTCCTTACCACCCGGAAGGGTCTCCCCACGTTCATCTCCCCGGACCATCTCTCTTCCCTCCCTCAACCCGACTCTCGTCTCCTCCAAGTCAGCCCTCTTCACTTGTACGATAATGGTTCTACTTACTTTGTCTATGTTGAAATCTTCTGGTTGATTGTAATCGAAGTTTTTTTTTTTTGGTCGTTGCACATTAGGTGTTTGTGATATGTCCCCAACTATGGAGTTGGCTTTTATTTTATCTTATCTATGCTTGATGTTGAGGTTATTGTGTTGGAGATTGGTTAGTGGTTTAGTGTGATGAATATTTTTCCTAGTTAAATTTATTTATATTCCCTGCTTTGGTGGTATTCCAGCTTAGAATGCATCTCATTAAAAGCGATATCTGACATGGGAGGGTTGCACAAGATGCTTGGTTTGAAAGAACATATCTTTGTGGCCAATCCAAGGGATTCAGTTATATCCTTACCGGAATATCAGAGCACTAACAAGATGGGAGCTTCATTTGAGACTCCTTGTGGTCGCCTTCTGGTAAAAGAATCTCTGTTTCTTTATCAAAGCTTCTGTTTTTTCATTACATTGCTTGGAAATGGTGGGGCAATATGGACATTCTTGATAATTTGGGTTGTGAACAGATAAAGCCGGCGCAGTACATGGAGATGATTTCATCGATGAAGCCTAATATTTGGGCCACATTGGCCGATGAAGTCCCTGCTTGGGTTTCTGAAAAGAGAAACAGAGCTTCAGTTGATCGTAGTCTGAGATGGCTTGATGATTGCTTGACATCAACTTTTGGTGACAATGTACGCTTATATTCTTACAGTTATATCAAGACTAATTGGTATCTATTGATAATGGAAATGTTTTTTCTGGTTATTTATCTCCACGCCGAAAACAAAAACTCAAAAAGTCATGGGCAAGCGAACATCTTTTGACTATTTCAGTATTTTGGGACACTCTTTTATGAATTACTTAAATTTTTTATATTTCATGAGCATCAAAGAAAATGAATGCAGTTTTATTTTTCACTATTATTTTAGAGTCCAGAATTTTATCTTTTCTCTGTTTTGTAGAGTTTAAATTGTTTTCCACGCATTCTGCACTGAAAGAATTGAGTAAATGTTCTGTCATGTGTGTCATTGTGGATAGTGCAGTACTGGCTTGTGACAAGTTACATGGTGTTGGAGATTAGTTCTTCCTCCTACACCCATGCACCCGCTAACACACATATATGCCACACTAGGGCTAGGGAAGTTTCCAATCTCTCATGGGCAGATGGAAAAGTTAAAGCACACTACGAAATTTAACTGTGACATCTATTCACATGGTATTTATGTGATACTGCTTCATCAATTTTTGAGTTCTTTCTTGCATGTATTAATTATTTATATGCAGACAGGTGGAGCTGTATTTGGATCCATTGTAGGAGGCTCTCAAATTAATGAAAGGAAGCGCTGTTCACAAGAAGTTGCAAGGCGAAACGTGTCAGGTGCTTATTGCCAGTTATTACATATTGATCTTCTTTGGTAATTTGATATGATCTTCAATTTATCACATCTTGCGATATTCTTGGTACAAACAAAACTAAAAAAGCTATGGTTTGTCTTATTTTCATCTAAAAATATTTGATTACTGAAATTGAAAAGGTTCCCTAGGAAAGTGAGAGAGGGAGTGTCAGAGCAGGATAGGCTATAATAAAAAAACGAGTTAAAACAAGTTGCACTTTTAATAAAGATGTCAAAACACAAAAGTGAGAATTAGAAAACTACTCAAATATTCAATATTAATTCATGATCTTATATTATAGTATTATATTATCTTTTTTTCTTGCCACATTTGACTGCCGCACAATAAACTATAATACTATGTATCAAATTGTGTCTAGATCAATATTTCTCTTTTATCCATAGTGAGACGTTATTGTTTTCTTGTTTAGGTTTCTACATTGGTGGCTTTGGTCTTGGAGAGAGTATGGATGAACGCCCTGCTCTTCTCAGTGCAGTTACTGTATGAACTATGTTGTTCCAGAGTAAACTTGTTCTTTTTCTTGGTTTTCACGAGTTGGAATTCTTTTGTAAAATTTAGTAAAGCGACAACTTGACAAGCATTTTATGTTACATTTGTACCCCCAGATTTCTATTGGAGTTCATACCACTTATTAAGTGAACTTCATGGGATTTGAGATTTCTAGTATATAAAGAGCCATCAGTCATGCAGTCCTTTCCAGGTTTTTTAGAAGGGAATTAATTAAGAAAATGATTCCATGAGAAGTAAAAAGGAGACAGCATAATGGGGAAATAAGCTGTTTTAAAGCCATATTATAGGCTCAATTGATTTACTGCCACCTTTTAACCCTTTTGGGATTAGGTGTGCAACCACCTCTAGCCTTTTTTGTGCAACTTTATGAGACTAGTTAATTTCTTTAACTGTTTGCCTCTGGAGACTGCTCTGTAAATCAGAGTACTGAAATTTGCCACTAATTGTAAGTTGCTACCCTCGACATTTATGATCCCAATTCTTGATGAATAGCAACCCTAAACCCTAAAACCCTCTACTTAGATTGGGATAATGTGATTAGAGGGCAAAAAAAATTATAAATTATCCCTCACTGAAAGTTTCAATTTTCCTTGCTCATCCGAGTCCAAAAGCATTGTGTTTTAGAGATTTTGTTTCTATTGGTGTACCATGAAAAGGAATCTGCAATAAAAATGGTTTCTTTGGAAATGATTGTAGTTTTTCTTGTGGATTTATCAGTGCACTTCTTTATTTTTAAGTTGTTTTACCTACACCCAGGAATGTTTACCTGAGGATAAGCCACGCCAGATATCCGGTCTTGGACTTCCAGGTATTTGGCATGTTCCCCCACTCCCCTTTTTCTTCGAGTTAAAAATTTTAACTTTTTCAGTGCAAGCAGGTTTAAATTGTTAGTAGGCGAAAACTAGTAATTGAAACCAGAGTACTTGTTTGTGTTTAGATTAGTGGTACATGAACTGTTTTATTTTTAATCTTGTGAACACTGAAGGCACTTTCACTAATGGTTTCCTGTGTGATCTACCTTTTGAGATCTACTATGCTGAGTTTTTTTTGGTCATAAATCTGAATCTCATACATCAATCTTGCAGAAGAAATCTTGCAAGGTGTAGCTGCTGGCATTGACCTATTTGACTCCACGTATCTTCTATCATTCTGAAGCTCAGCTTTTCTACTATCTCGTGTCATTTCAGCATCATTTTTTCCCTCTGTTAGTAGTTTTTACTGGAGAAATAATAAATAATATTGTGTTGCAGATATATTTACCATCTTACAATAGGAGGCTTTGCTCTTACATTTCTATCAGAGGAAATTGACAGAAATTATTCTGGTGATCAGCTAGGTGACATTGTTAGAGATGGTACAAAGATCAATCTGAAAGCTACTATTTACAGGTTATTTATTGTTCATTTCTTTTTGCATTAGCCTGAGTCCTGTAGTAACATCTGAAAGCTTTCCTTTCAAAAAAAAAAAAAAAAAGTAACCTCTGAAAGCTTTCACAATTTTGTGAACAAAAAAATTATACAACATTGCAAGTTTTTTATTAATTATGAGTATATATTAAAATCTGGTTCTACAAACATTATGTAAAAACTATCTTTTACTGTACAACGAAGTTCATTTATCGGACATTATATATATAACCTCTAAATATACTAGGAAGCAGTTTTCTCCAATTCAATGCCCCTTATCAGTTGATTCAACAATTTACTTATTTTTTTTTATGCAGATAAATTTTCTCTCTTATTAGTTATTATTATACATTAGCAGAGCTCTTCTTAATTGAAATTGATTAGATTCAGTCTTTCATATTCGTTCAACTTAACTTTTACAGGAAAGATATATCACCAATTCTGGAAGGCTGTCAGTGCTACACATGTCAGAATCATACAAAAGCTTACATGAACCATTTGTTCAATGTTCATGAAATGTTGGCACAAATTCTTTTAGAAATGTATGCACTATTTTAACTGCTCCATTGTATTTGCATTATCTTTCGGTCATTCATTCTTCCTAACTCGAGGTTTCTTCTGTCATTTTACAGTCATAACACACCATTATCTGGGATTCTTCCGCAAGATAAGGGATGCAATTAAAGGTGGGACGTTTGAGGAGTTTCGCCAAAAGTTTGTAGAAACCAGACGTAATGAGATCGTTGCTGCTGCTTTCAGCACATAGCTTTCACTGGATGTTGCTAAATGCTCTCTACCTTCATCCAAAGGGTGAATGATAGACTATTAATAGCTTACAAGAAGGCTGCCCTCTCTCCCTCTCTCTCTACAAGTTCATAGAGAAGAGACAGTTTTGTCTCACCTCATTACATGTCATTCCATTTAATTCAAATTTCTTGTAATTTACAAATAGTTAGTTAGATCAGCCTTTGGAAGTCATTTGTGACAAATGATTTTGGCTCATATCTGCTTGTTTGGACTTTAGAGTTGTGAATGAAATTATACACTAGTACAAGCACATGTAAGCCCAGCATTTACACACTACAAACTCGGTAAGATAGCATCCACACTTGTATGGTCATGTACTAATCGCTTCAATTAGTCATACTAAAAGCTTTTTTTTTAAATAATTGCAATTTTATAATGAAAACTTGTAATATATTCTAGTGTTAAAATTACCAAGTCTTCAAGATGATATTGTATGAACACCCTTAGCAAATTGATAGACCTATTCATCGTCTACTAATTTATTTACCCAGAAAAAAGGAAGATAAAAGATATATATATAATGGGATTTTCTTTATAAAGAAGACAAAAGTCGATATTTGTAATAGTTCTCTACATGTTATATACAAGCAAATGGCACTAACTGTAAAAGGTAAGATTAACTAGGCATTCATGTTTCTTACCAAATAAAAGCAGGTGAAAGTACAAGTGAAGCCTCGAGATTGTGGTCATCGAGTTGGATCTCATTCTGCAATCATCTGTTACTTGTTGGACCTCATTCTGTAATCATATCTGTTGTTCGTCAGATCTCCTCGTAGGAGGGCGTTTGATCTTGAGAAGATGAGAAACACCTGCTATTACGTGATGCCTAGTGTTGGGAACACCTGTTTTCGACAATGCGTTCCCCTTCTTGTCAATTAGGACGAAGCATGGCACGTACTTTATGTCGTAATACAGCAGCTGTTTCAACATCACCCAAACTCAAAAAAACTTGCTACGGGAAACAACTAATATCAACTGTCTCATACTTTATATTCTACAATGATCCAATCATTACACATAATAACATTTTCATCATCATCAGCTTATTTCAATACTACCCCTGCTATCTCAACAAAACAAATAAACTTTCAAAAAAATCTTTTTTTTTTCTTTTTCCCTTTTGCCATTCAAGAATTAGAAAACCACACTTTCAAAGAGGCAAATTTAAAGAAAACACAAAATCTTACTGTGAAATTTACCTCTTGAACTTTGAATCATATTGCTCTTAGTTTATCTATGAAGCAGTTATAGCATAATCAATTGCAAATGCATCAATAATCCTAATAAAATTATCACATAACCAATGGAGAATCTTTTCGAATTTTTTATCTGATGCATCACATTTTCAATAATCTTCACACATTAATCTAAACATTGCTCAGTAGACACTAAAATACAACCCTAAATCATCACAATTACGGCATAAAACACATCTTCATTCCACAATTATTGCCTGTAATAGAAACACTAAAAAGAAAAAGAGATTACTACCTCAGGCAACCAAGCATCATTTTCTGCATCAGCCATGACAATGTTGAGCCAATCAGAGTTGTTCTTCTCCATGTGCATCACAAAAGGAAGCAGAGAATTGCAGAGCCTACACTTGGGTGAGTAAAACTCGAGCAGTGTAGCCTCCTTAGAATTTGCTAACGCAGCCGCAAATGCTCTCTGCTCCGCCTCACCTTGCTCTTCACTCCCAAGATTCTTCCTCTCCCTGTTGAATTGCGATGGAATGCGCCTGGAATCGATCAATTTCAGGGCTACACTTCCCAAATTCATCACCGATTTCAACAGCCAAGTTGTATCCATGGAACACGGATTATCGCTTGCTTTATCCTTCGAATTAAGCTGAAGTTGATGGTTAGGCCATGGCCATTTTAAACAGAAACCAAGAGGGTTTTTTGGGGGAGAATTCATCTTCTTTTTCCTTTCTGGAGATTAGGGTTTAGGCAATCAGAACTTCTGTTCTAGTAGAAACTAGGCTAACTGAAATTTTATTTTGAATCTTGATGTATATTTTCCAATACGTTAACCATTATAAATTTTTTTCTAAAAAAAAAATATTACTAATTACAAAATTTACATATAATAGATTAACAATACTTTAAACTCTAGATTAATTATAAATAGATATACTCCCTCCGTCTCGAATTATTGTTTACATTTGCTTTTGAGTAAGGCTTGTGTGCGCCCGGGCGCACACTGTGCGCCTTTAAAATTTAATATTATGGATAATGGTACATTATTTTGTTCTAAAAGATATACACTTTAATTAATAAGAGTACATCATTTTGTTCTAAAGGATATACACTTTTCATTAATATTTTTATTTTTCTTCAGAAAATAAAGGATACACATCTTTACACTAAAGGGTATACAATTTAACACAAAATTCTAAAGGCACACGGAGTGTGCTTCCGTGCGCCCGGGCGCACACAAGTTTTTGCTATTTTACTTTTTGCACGTAGATTAATAAAGTTTTTTTTGGCGTCCCACTAAAAAAATCTTCTTTCCTTTTTTACACACGTGGAACCCACACACCAACTAATATAATTAAAATATGGAGTCCACACACCCACTAATACAACTACTCACTATACATTAAATAATAATACTCCTTAATCCACGTGCAAAAAGTAAAAGAACCTCTTGTTATGGGATGGAGATAATATAATATTTTAATGTGTAGTGAGGTGAAAAAAATACTATTCCCTCCGTTCGGTTCTAAGGTGTCCGTTTGCTTTTTGTACATGAATTAAGGAGTATTATTAATATATGTAAAGTGGTAGTTGTATTAAAGGGAAGTTGTGGACTATATTGTGTACTTTTTTATTAAATATGGGAAATAAATATCTTTAAACTGAACACAAAAAAATAGTAAAATGGCCATCTTAGAAGCGGACGGAAAGAGTAATATTTAATGTGAAGTAAATAGTTGTATTAGTGTTATGATTTATGAGTGGACCTACATGAAATAATTAATTATTTTGTGTGGATTAATTTTAAAAAAATGTAAAAGACAAACCAAAATGAAAATTTTAAATAATGCAGGAGATAATATACTTTTATTTATTAATATAATGCAATATTATAGTAATAAAAAAAGTATAATATAGTAAATTTGTATGAGTGTCGGATTGAAAATTTTGAAAAGGTTAATGTTATTGTTATAAAATTTTGTTACTTTGTCATGGGGTTGATTATGTACACCTAGGTGTACGTGCATTCATATATTTATTTATTTTTGTTATATTGTTTATATAATAGAAAATTCGTTAACAAATATATAAATTTTTATTTTTGTATAGTACTGTATATTTTTTATTTATTAATTAATGTATAAATTCCGAATGTGAATACATGGTGCACTGGAGTGTTCAGGAGAATTTGTCTTTGTCATGTTAAAAAAAAAAAAAGCCACTCTATTTGGGTGCGGTGCATGGTGCACCTGAGTGTATAGGAAAAATTGTATTTGTCATGTTAAAAAAGAAAGACTATTGCGAGACATTTATATTGAGAGTTTGAAACGATCGATAAATGACTAAAGTATACTATTTGTTATATTAATAAAATATATTTATTTTAAGTTAAAGTATGTTTGTGATAAATTATTATATTAATATCCTACAATCATACTTTAATATTTCACTTTAGAAAACATACTTTATTTTATCAATAAATATACTTTAATGTTTTTTATCAATAAAGATGTTTTATCCTACAACCATTTTACTATATTGGACGTCCCATCCAAATGTCCAAATTTTCCATTTTTAGTAAAAAGGTACAACATGTGGCCCACCACTCACTACTAATATAACTATCCACTACACATAAAATAATAATACTCCTTAATCTACGCACAAAAAGTAATCGATGACGTTTGGACGGGACGGAGGGAGTATATAAATATCATCTCAGACTTTGGCAAAAAGAAACTATGTAAAACGACCCTCCCAACTCGCCCTCACTGGAAAATATGGTGCACTATAAAAATTTATAATAAATGACTCTCTCTAGTCTCTATTACCAACCTCCTATATAAAATATGTTTAAAGTTAAAATATGTTTGTAATAAAAATCATACTATAACATTTTAAAATCATACTTTAATTTATTATTTATTATATTTTAAAAAAAATACTTTAACAACAAATTAACATACTTTACCTATATAGCAAACATATTTTAACAACGGGTCGACCCATCTCACAAAATTACCGTCTCACAAGAGACATTGTTTATTAAGATATACTTAGAGTACCGATTCATCTATAACATCTATACCGTTAAATTTTATAATAATTAATATACACCTTTAAATTATAATTAAAAATTAACTTTTTAGATTTGATAATTACTATTGTAACCTACACTAAACCTATTACCATAAGCGTCCACCCCATAATTGTCCATAAATCTTTTACCTTTATTATAAAATAAAATAGTAGAACATTTATACCCTTTATATAGATGAACCAACTCACTACAGCCTACCAAAACATGAAAACCACACAAAAGTTGGCCATAAAAATGATCTTTCTCACCAAAAAGCCAACCCACAACACAAATGATCTGTCTCACTTGTAGATTTAATCCATTCAAGTCTATTAGAAGGTTCATTTGGAATTATGGGTAATCAACCACCCCCACCAACTCAACCAAGTTTCAAGAACTTAAAGAAAATTACAAGGGTGAATGTGTCTCCATTAATCAATCATATCCAAATAAAAACTAGCTACTTGCGTTGAATAATGGAAACTTGTAATTATAATATAAGGGTTCTTACCAAGTCTTCACGAATCACGATGATGATAAAATGTGAACACGGTAATAATGACACAACATCGTTATTACATCTGCTAGACACGTTCTTCCAACTTCCCATCAAAATCAACGTATATATTCATTAGTGAAACCAATCATCTTTGTTTTCTTTCATACTGTTTTTTAATCATACTCATAAATAAATAAATAACGCATGTAATTTTGTGGGTATAGATTAAGATTTTTTTTTATAAAAAATGTATATAGTTGTTGAGATGTATAAAAAAAGTTAGTATTATTGAGATGTATTTTTTTTATTTTACAAATACGCATAGTGTTGGAACGAATTGAAAAAAAGGAAAGTGCGAAATAATTAACAAAATGAAGGGACAGAGTATATCTTATGTTTAAATGACATTGACTTTGGGGTGGTCAACCCCACCATCCTCCATCAACATTTGACACAGCAAAGTTCTTGAATGAACCAATAACTTATATAAATTAGTTTGCTAATTGTTTATGCCAGATAATTAATACTTGGGGAAGTGTGTATGCTGTGTAATGACTATGTGATCAAGTAATGGAAACACAGATATATTGAAGAAACTAATTTTCAACCAATCCAATTAGATGCACTTTCAGATGTTTTACTTACCACTTGAGTTGCTATTTGGCCAATGATTTTTTTAGCTTTAAGTATATAAAGATACTGTGCCTATAACTTCTTTATAGAAGAGAAGCAGTAAGGTCTGTGAGAGAGAGAGAGAGAGAGATGGCAGGAGGAGGTGGAGAGGGAGTTTCTTTGGAGTATACTCCTACATGGGTGGTGGCTTTGGTTTGCACAGTTATTGTTGCCATATCTTTGTTAGTTGAAAGAATACTTCACTATGCTGGAAAGGTAATTAACATATGTAGCTAATGATTATGACTTCTCTCTCTCTCTCTCTCATCATTTTAACTGGAAATCATGATGTTGATTATGATGATGATGATGATGATAAATGCAGTATTTGATGAAGAAGAACCTGGGGTCCCTCTTCCAAGCCCTGCAGAAAGTCAAAGAAGGTCTCACTTTTTGATCTGTTTCTAGTCATGAAAAATCTTGTCTTTATAGTATTTGATTCTCCCAATTTACAATGAATGACCCCCTTTTTCTGGATTGATCAATGGACAGAGTTGATGTTGGTTGGGTTCATATCTCTGTTATTGGCTGTATTTCAAGGCAGACTTGGCAAAATATGCATACCTAAGCACTTTTACAATCACTGGCTTCCTTGCAAGAAACAAGATGCTGATAAGGCAGCAAAATCAACTGCTCACTACTCTTTCGTCGGCCGCCATCTCTTGGCAGCGGCATCAGACAGCGGAGGCTACTGCGAAGCGAAGGTGTTCTTCATCTCTCTCATTTGCCAATATCCATGCAGCTACTGATGATGTTTCATGGATTTGGTTCTAGCTTGCTATGTAATGTTGGTTGTAGGATCATGGTAGTAGTTGATATTATCTTTGTCCAAATGGAAAGCTGATCTCTGTCTTTTTCTCTCTCTCTCAGGGAAAGATACCATTGTTATCTGCAAAAGCATTGCATGATCTCCACATCTTCATATTTGTGTTAGCCGTATCTCATGTTCTGTTCTCAGCTATTACCATTGCATTTGGGGGTATGAAGGTAATTAATTGGACTTGTTTCAGACCATATCATTGTTTTCCCACTTTTCTTTAGCACCATAATCCATTTCCTTTGTAACACAGATAAAACAATGGAAGCGTTGGGAAGATTTTATTCAAAGTGAACAACTTGATACAGAAGAAGGTACGTTGTGCTTCTTTACTTGCACCTTTCAAGAACAGCTCATCACAGAAGTCTTACAAAACTAAACTTCTTATAATTTGCAGCTCTGAGAAGGACTGTGATTCATGTCCAGGATCATGCTTTCATCAAGTCGCGATTTTCGGGCCTCGGTAAAATACCTTTGTTCAGTTGGATGGTAAGTCAGAAATCTGTTTAGATTAGATTTTACCAAACTAAGTCAAACTGAGTCATCCTTCTGTGACTATATTTATACCCTGATCCTTTTTCATTGTCAGAAATCATTCTTCAAGCAATTCTATGGTTCAGTGAGCGAACAAGATTACACTATTTTAAGGCTTGGCTTTGTTATGGTAAAAAAAGAACTCTGCTACATCACTTGATTTAACTCATGTTGTATGATGGAACTTAAATCTCTGAATTATGTATTCCAGAATCATTGTAAGGGAAATCCCAAGTTTAACTTCTACAAGTACATGATGCGAGCTTTCGAAAAAGATTTCAAGAAAGTTGTTGGAATAAGGTGAAAAAAGTCTAAACATTGGACACTTCAGCTAGCCTTGATTTAGTGATGTTCTTCCATCTTTTGTGGCTGTTAATGTTGTTTGATTTCAACTGCAGTTGGTACCTTTGGTTATTCGTCGTTTTCTTCTTGTTGGTGAATGTCTATGGTAAGATATTTTCACAGCAGTTGCTGATGTCTACGTTACACACGTGCATATATATTACTGAAAAAATCACATGATTTTATTAATCAGGATGGCATGCATATTTTTGGATCTCATTCGTTCCACTAGTTGTAAGTTAACCAAACTCTTAAATGAAATTAGATATATTTTTTTCATACTTCATCTTACCACATCGAAATCTTCGTCAGCTTTTGCTTGCTGTGGGGACAAAGCTTGAGCACATTATAACCCAACTAGGAAGAGAAGTGGCCCAGAAAAACACAGCAGTAACTGGAGGGTTGGTTGTTAGGCCGTCCGACGACCACTTCTGGTTCCACAGACCACGCCTCGTCCTCCTACTAATCCATGTGATTCTGTTCCAAAATGCCTTTGAGATTGCTATATTCTTCTGGATGTTGGTAAGCATTCAAGAAAACAACACCATCTTTTCGCCCTCATAGCCTTGTCCTGATCCATGCAATGCAACAGGTCACATTCGGTTTCGATTCTTGCATCATGGGAGAAGTAGGGTTCATCATTCCCAGACTTGTCATAGGGTAATCAATCAAACTCAACATGTGTACCAAAAAAACAACAAACATGCATGTCTTAACACCATCATACATATCCATCTTGGTGCAGGGTGTTTGTTCAACTCCTCTGCAGTTACAGCACTCTACCACTCTATGCCATTGTTGCACAGGTAACTAACTAACTAATTCAATCAACCATGCCATGCACTTCTCTTACATGTTGATGTCTGAAAATGGGTTTGGTGGTGTTATTTGAAGATGGGGAGTTCATTCAACAAGGCGATATTCGACAATCATATCCAAGCTGGTTTGGTGGGTTGGGCTCAGAAAGCAAAGAAGGGATTGAAGAAGGGTTCAGTTTCTAACCAACAATCTCCTAGTCCTAGTCCTCGTGCTGAATCGCACACCGTTGAGATGAGAGAGATCGAAGAGCAAGAACCTATAGTGGGACGAGCCAGAGCTTAGAAATCAAGAATGCTGCATACATGAATCAACACTTTTCTGTATATTGTTGTTTTTCTTAATTGCCATCCAAAGTTGCTTGCAGATGTGTATTAATTAGTTAGTAGTGTTTATGTTTTGTTGATAAATATATTCTGTGGTGGTGAGTTCAAGTTTTGAATGCATAATTGTAAATTTACACAAATTATTGTTGGGCTGGTTTGTTCATGTGGGAATTATCTTAATTGTTGGGACAGGTTATTTAATGTTGAATCCTAAATTTTCCATTGAATTTATACTTTGTAGGTAACATTTTTATTGTTTAATACTTTTTTCGCTAACAGTGATAGCAAACATACTCATAAATCATAATAAAACAAAGGAAAAGAGAAATGATTTAATGAATAAAATTTAATACTGCTATTCTTGACAATATATCCACCTACTAAGAAAGTTTGGAGAACAAGTTCATTCACGTCTTCCATTACAATTCTCCACAGTTTTCTACACTTGTAATTCAAATATTTAACAAGAAAATCTAAACAAAGAACACTCAAAGCACAAAATTCAGACATAGATTAATAAAGATTGCAACAAAATTTTGAGGATTTACCACAACCTAGAACTATATATCCTGCAGCTTTTTGCTATTTTACATCATAGCTTCCTACAGCTTTTACCATATACGGGCATACTTCACCCGACTTAACTCTGTATGGATCATTTTCGCCAATCCGCACGATTTAATTACCACTCTCACCAGTTATTTAATTGCTTTTGGATCTTGGAATTATGAGAGGACTTCCCACCTTTGTCCTTGTAACTATTTCTTGAGGTTATAGCTTTCCTTCTCCCATGTGCTGCTTGAATGGCTCGTTGTCGTTGTTTTGTCAAACGCTTGGTAAGTTCAGGGTCTTCATCACTCCCACTCTGCTCTTCTTCTTCCCCTTCAGAATCACAATCAGCTTGTTGTTTACTGTCGCCAGAATTATTTTCACTTTGGCTATGTTCCTTAGAAGTATGTAGCTCCACAACGTTTCCTTCCTCCTCCAAATTACCTTCAAGTATATTGTCTGCCTCCTGCATGCACAATTTTATCTTTCAAACAGAAAAAAGTGCAATATCCGAGCATAATTAATACTAAAAAATGAAGAAACAAAAAAGGGTTTCTAAAGCCAAAATAGGCTGGCTGCAGTGAGAGATTGCACAATTGCGATATCTAGTGTAATATTCAAACATATATTAAAATAACTTAAAATTGATTAGCTTTTACATGCAAAGCTGCCGCATGCCGTTAAAGATCGATTTTTTCGCAAAAATGTTTGGTAGTTCAAACATTTATTAAGATCCAAAGCCATAAAACCTAGAATATCAAGGCAAAATGCATGCTCGTTCAGTTTCTTATTCTTTTATCTAACACAGAATCAGATCAGACTTCAAACTAACATCCTCTCGGTGTATCACATTCAGTCTTTTTCTCCTTTTACTACCTTTCTCATTAGGCCAAGAAGCGAGGTTCCTTGTATATCTCTACAAGGTATTAATTACTAGCCCTCATCAGAAAGCATCATGAGCTAGTTTTTATTTTAAATGTGAAATCTTACCTCTCCATCCAAGCTCAAGGACTCAAAGTTCTTTGCGCTTGCATCATCTATCTGATCAGAAATAGCATCTTCATCTTCAATTTCATCAGAATCAGATACTAGATCTTTTTCTTCATCTCCATCAACATACTGTGCAACAAAAATCAAGACACAAGATATTACAGGTTAACAGCATCCAGTATCAGTTATCAATGAAAAAAACATAATTTGAAAGGAATACTAAAGCTCACTATAAGACTAAGTAAACTCTTTTGGACTGCATTTATACTAATTAGGAGGATGTCAAACATACGCCAAAAAAAAGGATAAACTTCATCTTGAAGTGGTTCTGCATCTTCAATAAAATTTGTTAAATGCTTGCTTTAGCAGAACTAAAAGAGTGAAACTAAAATACAATTGGAGAAAAAAGATTAAATTTTGCTACTTTATAATGAAAAACATTCTTTAAAAAGGCATGATTGATGCAGGAAAGACCAAAAGTTGTACCTGCTCTATTTCATCTTGTTCCTTCCTAGTGAAGCCACTTGCTTCAAGTTCTTTGTCCAGGAAACCAGAATCTTTCTTTATGTCTGAA
The DNA here is from genome assembly GCA_023678885.1 of Pogostemon cablin. Classification (NCBI taxonomy): domain Eukaryota; kingdom Viridiplantae; phylum Streptophyta; class Magnoliopsida; order Lamiales; family Lamiaceae; genus Pogostemon; species Pogostemon cablin. The sequence continues at coordinate 4,923,657 of CM042987.1, forward strand.
AACTCAGGCCGGCAAGTTTCATCTGAATCTGAATCATCATCTTCAACTTCTTTTTCATCAAAAGTGAGATTAAACCTATTAAAAATACCCAAATGTAGAACATGTAAGCACAGTCATATCAAGCACCGTGGTAACCCTATGGCATCACATGTACCACTGGATTGTACTCAAAACAAAATAGAAATATTACTCGGTGGACAGATCACACAAACTTCAAGCGAAATGGTACACCGATTAAGTTTTTAAAATGGTTGATAACTCTATATGGAGTAAATTTCACATCTTAAAAATGAGCACTCATTGTAATCCATTTACCTCTTTCTGAAAAATTTGAAGATGCATTCCACATCACGGTCAAAGTACCTGAAAATAGGAACATTAGTTTTGCATTTGAATAAAATTGTCATGTATATGTTGACATGTACATGGCTGCTTGAAATAGTATCGCTTCGTACATCTTTGCATTTCGGTGAGAAACTGAAACCATTTGCGGGAAATCAATCATTGTCACCTTTTCATCATCATCAATCTACAATGTGGAAGAACATCAAAACAATTAGATTCCATCGTAAACAGAATTATGTATGGAATATAGAACCTGATACATCTATCACAACAGCAAGCGTGTTTTATTGATAATTAAACCTAAGATAATAGAATGTTACAGGAGAAAACGCAGTACTACTATTCTTTGGAAGAGCAAAATGTACCATAATGTTAAATTCATTAAAATCGCAGTGAATTAGTCCATGCTCAGCCAGGCGAACAACAAGACCGAGGATTCTTTCAAACACTGTGTCTGGGTTTTGCAATTGCTTAACCTGCACACTGCATAAAACAAAATGATCTTAGAATTGTCTAATTCAAGCAACATCATCTAATGAATTTTTTTCAGAAAGTAGGAATTCTGCTTGGATTTTTATATTTAGGATAATTCAAATTCTGCATTTCGATTGAATCGTTGCAACCTCAATTCAGAAAGAAATTTGCCAATTATATTTTGTTCAAGGACTATTTATTTTTGAGAAGACTATTTATTACCACAATGTTAAGATGGGAGAGAGGGGGAGAGGAGAAGAACTCCTAAACCTACATCAATTGACCAGGAAAATTAGTAAGGGTGTTGTCTATTTGTTCTATATCATCTGTTGAGATAATAATTTGAAATAACTAATGACAATCTTGCAATGGGCTGGCATCGTCATATGATGAGCTGTATCAGGTAAATTTTCACTTAGATATGAAAAATATGACAGATTTAATAGTATCAGATTCACAAACACGGAACCACCCATAACTTCATTACATGGTAGTGTGCCAGAAAGAACATCTAGAAATATAGAAAATGTCTATATGCCAAATACTTACAGTGGATAACCCTGGATGAGTGACATGATAACACAATGTCGATTGCAGTCTACAGCATGTGGAACAGGAAAATCATGTTCATCCAAGGCCTGCTCAGAGAGAAGAAAACAAATAAGTGACCAAAATGGAATGTGTTCTTTTTCTTCCAATATGTAATAATTAGAGGGGAAAATGGTCTCCAATGACCAAACCTTCATAAAGGCAAATTCTTTGAGTGCAGCTAGCCGTGACAAGTACAGCCAATTATAGCTACTACGATGCCTCAAATAATCACGTTTAGATTTTACTGCCCTGAATGATACCCTACCAAGCCTATGTAACTTCATAGCAAGAACAGTACCGTCTTCTGTAGCAACCTCAAATATATCTTGAAAAAGGAAAGCACATTCATTTACAATAGATGAATCTAAAACAAAAATAAAAAGTTAAACTTCAAATGGGGTGGTAATATACCAGACTCCTTCCCAACACCAATTTGACGACCAACAGAAGTGAAAACTCCACGGTTAACCAATGTCTTGATTGCAAGAAAATCATAGCCCAAGTAGGTCAGCCGGAAGCCATCATCTAAACCATAAATTTGAGATATTCAGTTTCCTTAAGCAGTATGCAAGCATCGTTTGGAAAGCAAAATTGGTAAAAGCGACGGTACTGTTCTCTTGTTCTTAATAAAGAAGCAGCAGCAAAAACATATTTCAAGGCTAACATCAACCATCATATAAGTGTTTTAAACTAACATTTTGAAGAGTCGTGATGCAAGAGCTTGTGCTTCAGCAAATTCTTCAACACTTTATACGTGCCTCCATGCCTGTATATAAAAATATACAGAGACAAGAATGTCATATCAGAATTCAATTGTTAATCCAATTCAGTATCAAATATTGGGGAAAGGAACTAACTTCAGAGAAGCGATTCTGGTAATCAACTCCGACGGCACAATTTCGTGCTAAGAACATAAATTAAAAATAGAAAGATAATCATTATACAACATAATCAAAAGTAAAACAAAACAAAATTGGTAGAAAAAAAAAAAGAAAGCAAACTAACATTGCGCATCCCCATCTCGACCGCGGTAAGAACCCTAAAATCATCCTTGGAGAGATATCTCAAAGCGTTCACATCCAACTTCATCCTTTGCTTTCACTCAGCGCGGCGGATTGTTTCAGTCCGTAGCAGATGGATGAAACTGGGGTTTGGAGTTTAAATTAAAATAAATTAAATTAAATATATTACTCTACTTTTTATATCTTACTAGTGTTATGCCCCGTGCATGTGTTATGCCCCGTGCATTGCACAGGTGTAGACATCAATTTTAAATTAATACTATAATTTAATTTTCATAAATAAAAATATTTTGAAATATAAATATAATTTAATTTATCTTTTGAAATTATAAAATATTCTATAATTTAAATAATAAGAAATTTGTTTATGTATTCGAATAGAGAAATAAATATTTGTTTTACATTTATATTTTATTTATTTTATACCTTACAATTTTTTTTAACTATGGATTACATTACAGATTCTGAATATAAATTTTATAATAATCGACAAATGTAATATGTATTTTTCATGTAGTAAAAGAAAATCTAATATAAAAAAAAAACATGTATTTATTATTGAAGATGCATTTTAAATTAATTGATCTTAATTATTACCAAAATTTTCGTTAGGAAGTAAATTTGTTAGGAATAAATTTAATTATTGGATGCATTAAATCAAACATTTATTCACTCATTAATAAAGAAACCGATAAAGGAAGGAGAGAAAGACAAAGTTTTGGAAGGAAAAATTAAATAAAAGAAAAATAACATAAGAAAATGACACACAAGATAAACAAAACTCCCTATTAGTATATTTATTTATTAAGATACTCACCGCTATTGTTCTATAAAAAGAGGCAATATGCAGAATTTAACATGCATTTAATGTTGACCAGAGTAAAAGCATAAAGATGCTTTAAAATTTGTCTATCTTGTAAAATACAATGGCAATAAAAGTAAGTATATCTGTGTCTAATACATATTAGGAATAAGAGTAGCTAATAATAGCTACAAAATACAGTCAGATGAACAAGGAGAGGGAGTTTGAAAGGCCTGCCTCATAACCCAAGGTGATAACACGAGGATTGGCGTGTAACATGTGGCCACTTTTTTGTATTTTTTAATTAACAAGGAATGTAGTATAAGCACATCCCAGAATAAAAAACACTCTGGTTTTCAAATATTTCAATCAAAACAAAATCATAAGACAGATTCCACAGTAGCAGCAGTAGCAATATGAACAATTTTAACGAAAATTAGTCCTTTTTCGAATAAACTATACAGGTTGCGCTAAGCTTCTTACAAATCTACAATAGCCTTATTATTGCAATTTCAGGATTCAACAACATTCAATCTCCAGTATGGCCCTAATTTTTCAAATTACTTCTTTTTCATCAATAGCAGAAGAATCAAAAGGGAATCCCAACCATGTAAAATTAGGTTTCTTGAGGTGTAAAGTTCTTAGGAGTCAAAAATAAAGGTCTGGGAAACTGCTGCGGTGGGGAAGAAACGAAAGTAGGTGGAGAGATGGAAAGGAAAACTAATTTTACTCTGGGTTCAGCCGTCAGCCAAAAAATCAAAGCGTTTCAATCCATTCATCAATGAAAAAATCAAAGTAACAATAACGTTCTTGTGTTGTTTATTATTTCCGTACCTGTAAAAGCTCTAATGAAAGAAAAAACTCTATCTATACTAAATAAACAGCAATCCTATGAATCTCAGTCCAAGGTGGAATAGTGGATATGTACCTGGAATCTGCGTAGTAGAGATAAGGCAATTAGGTCTTCTTTTGTGTTTCGTGCTGCGGTAGAGATTCAGGAAATTAGGGCTTCTTCTTTTCCGTCGATGGAGAGGTAGAAAGGGAAAGCAAAAGCAATGCGGTGCGGAAGAAAGAAAGAAAAGTATATTATGATTAAAAGATTATTAATAAAATTTTAGAAACTTTAAACAACAATCCATTGTCGTCCAGTGGTTAGGATATCTGGCTTTCACCCAGGAGACCCGGGTTCAATTCCCGGCAATGGAATATGTTTTTTCTCTAAAAATAATTATAATTATTCGAATAACCCTATATATTTGGACATACTTTTGGTTTACTTAGAATTTTTGTTGTCAACTCATTAGAAACTAAATATATAATACACAAAATTATGGTTTTTAAAAAAAAAAAATTATTTATTACATTAGTTTTTTATATTTTTTATTTTGGTTTACTTAGAATTTTTATTGTCAACTCATTAGAAACTAAATATATAATACACAAAATTATGTTTTTTTTAAAAAAAATTATTTATTACATTATTTTTTTATATTTTTTATTGTCAAATATGATGTACGTCCATTATTTACTTGGAATTTTTGTTGTCAACTCATTCGAAACTAAATATATAATACACAAAATTATGGTTATTAAAAAAAAATATTTATTACATTAATTTTTTATATTTTTTTAAAGTGTAAAAATGTGAGAGAAATAATATTTTGGTAGAAAATGTTTTTGAACCTTACAACCAAAATATAAGGAGAGAGTAATTTATTTAACTTTTTTGAGAAGAATATCTATACACATTCTTGAAAGCCTAATAAAGTTGATATAAACAGATCATAATAATGCAACATTACAACTTTTAAATATCAAGATTAAGAAACAAATTCATGACACAGGCAGCCTTTATTAATTAAGGAAACCAACAAACTCTACCTTAACAAAACAAAGATGTCTTGTCTTGAATCTTGATCACAGATTCCTTCCATCATCCTCACACTCTTCACTTCAGTTTGAATCATATACAACTGCTGAAAACACCAAAGCACAAGTACAAGTATCCACAGTTTGAAAAGAGCATCCATCACGCGTGCGCCCAACGAACATGAAGAGCATCATTTCCCCAGCCCTGTTGTTCCTCTTGTATCCTTTTAGCTGACTCCTCGAGAGATTTGTTCCCAAGGTCAACCTCAACCAGTTCAAGCGTCGAAATTTCTCCAATGCCATCTGGAATCTCTTTTAAACACCAACACCGGCGAAGCAATAAAGACTTTAGTCTTGGAAAGTGGCTGCTATCAGTTATCCAATGCTGGAGATCAGACTTATCAATGAGAAGAAATTTCAGCTGACGAAATTCTCCCTCATTTGTTTCCCATGTGCTGCCCTTGCAACCAAAGTCCCTCAGTTTAAGAACTTCCAGATTAGGCAAAGAACCAATAACTGTTGTGCCTTCCCATGGAAGTCGACGGCCACTCAATGTCAACTTCCTCAACGACCTTGGGAAAACAGGATTAAGGTTTTCCCGAAAAGGACAATCAGCATATATTTTGATTTTCAACTTCTCAAGGTGATGGAGGCATACAAGGTTTTCAAGCTTTTACTGAACTTTATTCCCATCTCTATAATAAAAAAGCCCCAGTTTTTTAAGGTTTGGAATCCTTGGCAAGACCGATTCAGTACATGCAAAGTTTGTCACTAAGGAAAGTGTTTGTAGATTTTCTAGGGATTCATTTTCCACCAGTGGACTGGGGAAGTAACTGAAAAAGAAAGAGATGAGATGCCTTAACTGTGGCATCCTCCAAATACTTGATGGTAAGACAACCTTAAGACTAGGGTAGTCCCCAGATGTCTTCCATGTATGAATAGTTAGAGTTTGAAGATACTGAAGGTTTGATAAATCCTGCGGAAGACCATTCCCTTGGTACAAATTAAGGTACCTTAAATGAAACAGCTTAGACGCTCGGACATAGAAAGGGATAGACTCATCAGTGTTCTTTCTGAATTTAGTGAATACAGCAACCAATACTCTGAGCAATTTGTAGTTCTCCAATGACTCCACTCTAACACCTTCACAGTGAAAGCAATTAATAGTGCGAACTGCTGAGTCACGAGTGACAGAAAGGCAATCGTCTTTAAAATGAGCTACACTGAACCGGCGGTGATCTTTCATTCTCTGTGGAAGCTTTTTTTCAGCATGAAGAAGAAACTTCTCTTCTTCAGCTTTTCTAATGCACAAGTCCCTTACCAGATCATGGACACTGCAACTTTTGATACTCCCATTAGATTTCCTCTTGCTCACAAAAATAAGACTTCTCTTTACAAGATCATCCACACACTCCTCTGCTTCCTCTTCCAAGCTTTTAGATCCAGATTTCCCCCTCAAAAAACCCTCAGCTACCCATAACTTGACAAGCTCCGAGACGCGAATCTCATAATCTTCAGGAAAACCTCCCATGTACAAGAAACAAGGTCTCAAATGATGAGGCAAGTGACTGTAACTCAGAGATAGTATCTTTTCCAAATGTCCATCTTTTGTAGCCACAGCAGAGTTAACATTTTCTGCAATAGCCTCCCATGAAGTTGTGGTCTTACTAACTGTGGATAGGACTCCAGCAATGACCACAATTGCCAGGGGTAATCCTCTACAACAAGTAGCAATTTTTTTCCCAATACTTTCCAATTCAGGAGGACAATCCTTGCTTGCAAACATCTTATATCTGAGCAGATCCCAACTTTGATCAGCATCCATCAACTGCATTTCATAAAGAGGGGAACAAGGGTCGGGATAAGAAGCAACAACAGACATCCTAGTGGTTAACATAATTCGACTTCCATTACCATCATCAGGAAATACTCGTTTTAAATCATCCCAAGGTTTTCCACACCACACATCATCCAATACAATGAGGTACCTACTACCCTTTAAGCTTTTGTACACTTTCTCCTCTACTGAATCCGTTCTATATCCAGATTTTTTTTGGGTGAATTCTTCAATAGAATCTAGGAGGCTCGAAAGTATGTCTTGCACACAATAGTCTTGTGATACAGTGACCCAAACACGAATATGAAAATACTCAAGAATTAGGGGATCTTCAAAAGCATTTCTAGCAAGAGTAGTCTTACCTATACCTCCCATTCCAACTATAGGGATGATTTGGAGGTAGGTTGATTCTCCACAAAGCCGAGCCTTTATTGCAAACAAATCGTCATCAAGACCAACCATGACTGTGGCTGTAACTGTTGAAGATGAAGTTGCAGAAGAAGTCGAGCCACGGAGTTGCTGCTCGTCTTCGACAGTGAAGCTACTCTCGAATTTCATCACTTGATCAGCGATCGACTCAATTTTCTTAGTTAAAACTTCAAAATCAGGGAAATGATAAGCAAGTAATTGAACACGCGAACCATAATGATCACGCATTAATTGGTTCCACATACGTGATTCAATCATATCTTCTGCTTCATTAGCGACATCCCTGATTCTACCTTCCAAACTGTGTGCTTTTTCAGGAAAATCATCAAGGAACCTCCGTAAAAAATTAACGCACCTCTTAACAGAGAGAATATGCTGTCTTTCTTGTTGTGTGGTGGGAAAATAGCCATGGTTGAGGATCTGATCTAGGGTTTGTGCATAGGATATAAGAGCAGCATAAGCAGCCATATCTACAAACAAATTACATGGAAAAAATAGTTGGGATGCAAGAAAAAGAAGGAGAATAACAGGGGAAACAAAGAGAAGTGTTTTGCATTCAGTAGTTTGTGTATAATACTGTATCTACTGTATCAGTATCAGTATGAGTATTAAATGCAAAAAACAAAGAAGGGAATGGAATGAGAGAGATAGAGAGAGAGAGCAGATCAGTGTGACTGCCGACAAGTGTATCCCAATTTTTTAGTATTTCGTTTTAACGGTCGCTTGAAACCTTACAGACTAAAGTGGGTAGTTTTTTATTTGGCGGCGCTATTGCCACCCAAAATTTTATTAAGGGCATTCAAAAAATTTTAAAATATTATATGAAATTACAATTTTAACTTTATATATATTAAATATAAAATACTTATACACTCAACACTTAAATTACTTTGCAAACCCAATTAATCTTACCAATTTTATTTGTCATGTTGATTTAGAAACCCATTCCCTGTAAATCATTCTCAAATTCAAACTAATTATCGAAAAGATTCAAATTCTTACATTGTTAAACTGTGGTTGCTATCTATAGATTTCTCTAAGTTGTATTCTTCTTTGACGCTTGTAGATAGAATGAAACCAATTACTATTTTTTAAAGAAATGAAGCAAAGATAATTCAACTCGCAATTAAATAAATAATATCCCATGAATTAAATGGAGTCCATGTTTGATGGTAGAATCTAAACAGCAATTGGGGGAAAGAGAAAATAATAGCGTTGGGAATTGGATTTGCAGGATTTCGTTGGGGTTATGAAACTCTACAGATAATTGACAGCCTCTGCGCACAGTGAGGCTAGGGTTTGGAATTGAGTATATAATTAAGTATTGAAGGAATTGTGGCAGAGAGATTTGATTCGATAAAGATGGAGAAGAATAGGGTTTGTATTAAATTTTTAATTAAAATTGTTGAATGTTTATAAGGTTAAAATTGTATTTTCATATAGCATATTGGGTGCCCTCAGTACAGATTTGAGTGGCAATACGCCACCCTTTTTATTTTTATTTTTTACTATATTATTTAATTAATGTTAGAGATTATAGTAAAATTTGATTTAACGGTGGACACTCTCCCTGTCCCGAATTTAAATTCATATTTGCGGTCTGCACGGACATTAATAAAAATTATTTTTTAACTTACTTTTATGGATAATTTGATAATTTTCTAATAATAATATAAAGTAAATCATAAAATATGTTAGTATGTTAAAAAGTTAGGAGATAATTTTAAAATTAAAGTCTATTAAAAGAGTATTAATCAAGTGATTTTTCTTGGAGGTTGTGAAGTTGGAAATGAAGGAATATTAGAATTTAGAATATTTAATACTTGAACGTTTTCTCCAAAATATTAAGGACCAGACAGAAATAAAAACAAGAAAAAGTGCCTCAATTCTGTGTTAAATGGCTGTTTTTCTGTCATCATCACCTTCCAAGGGACCATGTTAAACAACAATGAACAAACCTTCATTCATTAAGGAAACTTGAAGAAATGCATCCACTAAAATCTGAAACCATACCATCAAATACATCCTTCAAATAAACTCAAGCCACTTAATTCAATTAGAGAACAAACTTTGAGATTTAAGAAAAGCCATGTTTTAGGTGATCAGTAATAACTGAAAAAAGCACACTATTAGATAGGTGTTTATAAATTAAATTTTGTGTTCTGAGATGATCCACAACCTAAGAAAAAACCATGAATGCGCAAATCTTGAACATTGGGCAAACACAGCAGAGAGAATGGAAATAGAGAAGAAAGCTCAGTATATCAAACACACTATGCCAAAAAGCTGTCAAAATAAGAATTGTGATTATCGGGAGGGAAATCCATTAGCATTGACGTCGGAATTGGAATCCGTTTGGGCAACGTATGGCTCATTCTTGTCTTCGCAACAATGGTCACTAGAACTATAGACAAAAAAGACTGATTGAAGATGAATGCATTAACCAAGCGATGAGAGAAAGAGGGTACCCGCTGCAGTTCCGAAGGTCCATAGCCACAGAAGCTTGAGTCCTGTTTTTTTCTCGCAGTATCTAATAACCAATCATAAATAATACAAACTACTTAAGAAATATTTATCTGACTTTGGCTGGTTGCCACAGGAGTTCACATGCTAATAACAAGGGACTTTCTAAGCTTTAGAAATTATTACAACTCTTTCTTACTCAAGAATAGATGGAATAGTAGAAATGAATATTTCTTTTCTTTGATTCCTTCATTCATCCTCAGACTCTTCAGTTTCAATCATACAAGGCTAACACAGTACCAATAGAAAAAATCCAGACAATAAACAATACTACAACACAATGAATTTATTCAATTTTGGGTCAAAATACATACATAAATCTCTAACCTGATTGCAAGTATCCACAGTTTGAAAAGAGCATCGATCACGCGTGCACCCATTGAACTTGAAGGGCATCATTTCCCCAGTCTTGCTGTTCCTCTTGTATCCTTTTAGCTGACTCCACAAGAGATTTGTTCCCAATGTCAACCTCAATCAGTTCAAGCGTCGAAATTTCTCCAATGCCATCCGGAATCTCTTTTAAACACCAACACCGGTGAAGCACTAGAGACTTTAGTCTTGGGAAGTGGCTACTTTCAGTTATCCAGTGCTGGAGATCTGATTTGTCGATGAGCAGAAATTTCAGTTGAGGGAATTCTCCCTCATTTGTTTCCCATGTGCTTCCTTTGCAAGCAAAATCTCTCAGTTTAAGAACTTCCAGATTAGGCAAAGAACCGATGACTGTTATGCCCTCCCATGGAAGTCGACGGCCACTCAATGTCAACTTCTTCAACGTCCTAGGAAAAACAGGATTAAGGTTCTCCCGAAATGGACAATCAGCGTATATTTTGATTTTCAACTTTTCAAGGTGTTGGAGGTGTACAAGATTTTCAAGCTGATAATGTTCTATATGCCCTTTTCTATAATAAAAGGTCCCTAGTTTTTTAAGATTTGGAACCCTTCCCAAGACCCATTCATCACATGCAAAGTTTGTCGCTAAAGAAAGTGTTTGGAGATTTTCTAGGTAAGTATTTTCCAGTGGAGTGGGAAAGGAAGTGATAAAGAAAGAGATGACATGCCGTAACTGTGGTACCCTCCAAATCCCTGATGGTAAGCATACGCCATAACCAGGGTAGTCCATAGATGTCTTCCATGCGTGAAAACGTAGGGTTTGAAGATTCTGCAGGTTTGATATAGCTTCAGGAACACCTCTGGTTTCGTACAAATTAAGGTGCCTCAGATGAAACAGCCCAGATATTTGGACAGACAAAGGGATAGATTCATCAGTGGCTAATCTGAATCCAGTGTAAAGCGCAACCAATACTCTCAGTAGTTTGTAGTTCCCTAAAGAGTCTACAGTAAGTCCGTCACAGTGAAAGCAGATAATCGTACGGAAATTTGAGTCATAAGTAGACGCAAGGCAATCATCTTTAAAATGAGCTACACTTAAGCGACGCTGATTTTTCCTTCTCTTTGGAAGAGTTCTTTCAGCATGCAGAAGAAACTTCTCTTCTTGAGCTTTTCTTATGCACAAGTCCCGCACCAGATCATGGACACTGCAACTTTTGATACTCCCATTAGATTTCCTCTTGCTCACAAAAATAAGACTTCTCTTTACAAGATCCTCCACATACTCCTCTGCTTCCTCCTGCAAGCTTGTATTTGCATTTTTACGTTTCAAAAAACCCTCAGCTATCCATAACTTGACAAGTTCCGAGACGCGGATCTCATAATCTTCAGGAAAACCTCCCATGTACAAGAAACAAGGTCTCAAATGATGAGGCAAGTGACTGTAACTCAGAGATAGTATCTTTTCCAAATGCCCATCTTTTGTAGCCACAGCAGAGTTAACATTTTCTGCAATAGCCTCCCATGAAGTTGTAGTCTTACTAACTGTGGATAGGACTCCAGCAATCACCACAATTGCTAGGGGTAATCCTCTACAACTAGTAGCAATTTTTTTCCCAATGCTTTCCAATTCAGGAGGACAATCATTGTTTGCAAACAACTTACATCTGAGCAGATCCCAACTTTGATCAGCACCCATCAATCGCATTTCATAAAGAGGGGAACAAGTTTCGGGATAAGCAGCAACAGCAGACAGCCTAGTAGTTAACATAATTCTACTTCCATTACCATCATCAGGAAATACTCGTTTTAAATCATCCCAAGCTTTTCCACACCACACATCATCCAGTACAATGAGGTATCTTCTACCCTTTAAGCTTTTGTACACTTTCTCCTCCACTAAATCCGTTCTATATCCAGACTTTTTTTGGGTGAAATCTTCAATGGAAAGTAGAAGGCTCGAAAGTATGTCTTGTCCACAGTAGTCTTGTGATACAGTGACCCAAACACGAATATGAAATACTCAAAGAATAAGGGGATCTTCAAAAGCATTTCTAGCAAGAGTAGTCTTACCAATACCTCCCATTCCAACGATGGGGATGATTTGGAGGTAGGATGATTCTCCACAAAGCCGAGCTTTTATAGCAAACAAAACGTCATCAAGACCAACCATGACTGTGGTTGCAACTGTTGAAGATGAAGTTGCAGAAGAAGTCGAGCCACGGTGTTGCTGCTCGTCTTTGACAGTGAAGCTACTCTCAAATTTCATCACTTGATTAGCGATCGACTCAATTTTCTTAGTTAAAATTTCAAAATCTGGGAAATGATAAGCAAGTAATGGAACTCGCGAACCATAATGATCACACATTAATTGGTTCCACATACGTGATTCTATCATATCTTCTGCTTCATTAGCGACATCCCTGATTCTACCTTCCAAACTGTGGGCTTTTTCAGGAAAATCATCAAGGAACTTCCGTAAAAAAATGACGCACCTCTTAACAGAGAGAATATGTTGTCTTTCTTGTTCTGTGATGGGAAAATAGCCATTATTGAGGATCTGATCTAGGGTTTGGGCAGAGGAAACAAGAGCAGCATAAGCAGCCATATCTGAAACACACAAGCAAATTACATCGAAAAAAGAGTTGGGATTCAAGAAAAAGAAGGAGAATAACAGGGGGAAACAGTAAGTGGTAGTCAGTAATTTGTGTTTAATTCAACAGCTAAAGTGACACAAGCGACGAGAGTTCTGTGTGACTGCTAAGTGTACGACAAAAAATCATCTTCTTTTCACGGTGATTTAAATGCTCCAGTTATTATAAAATGAAAACTATTACCCCACACAAAAGAACAGTGCTACAGATTTACAGGTTGTTTTTATACTCATTATGGGACCGCCTGCGTTGCAAAAAAGAACTGGAAATTCAATGAACTGTTACAGATAAAATTAGGATTGCCCTTCTGGAGGTGTCATAAAAAGACAGGAAATTTGGGTTACTTGCAGAGAATACTTTTGGGAATTTTGATAGGACCTATGAAAAAACCATGAATCCGCAAATCTTGAACATTAACTAGAAAATGAGATAAAGGTGGGTGCAATCACAACAGAGAGTGGATATTAGAGAAAGTATCGTCTCAGTGTGGCATTTTATCAAACATATAGTATGCGACAAAATAAAAATCCTAATACGTTGGGTAGTTAAGACTTGTGATCATCGAGAGATCCATTTGCATTGTCTTCGGAATTGGAATCCGTTGGGGCAACGTATGGCTCATTGATGAAGTGCTCCATATCTCTCATTCTTGTCCTCGCAACACTCGTCACCAGAACTATAGACAAAAAAGGCAAATTGATGTTTAGGGATGAAGATGATTGAGTTGAGCAAGCGATGAGAGAAAGAAAGTACCCGCTGCAGTTCCGAAGGTCCATATCCATAGAATCTTCAGCCCTGGACTCTTGTCTCTCCACATCTCTCTCTCTCTAGTTTCAGAAGGGTTTTACTGAATCGACATCGCCTTGCATTAATGCTGAGTCTGGGTACAAGGCCAACCGGGTTAATAAAACAAATTATGTTGTAATCTACTCCCTCGCTCAAAAGAGGTATTTTCTCCATTTTGGTTGTCCGTTCAAAAAGGATTATTTCTTTTTATACACGGTACACTCATTAATATAATTAAAATATGAGAATATACTCCTACTAATACAACTACCTACTACACATTAAATAAGTAATACTTTTTGATTAACATGTACAAAACAGTCATACCAACACTAAACAGTCTTAAAACTGAAGAGGTTGACTAATGAGTAATGAGAGTGGCTGTCAACTGAAAAAAAAAAGTCAACTTTTATTTAGAATTTATAGAAAGAACTCTTTTACTAATCAGAATAACAAAATTTGGAGTAGAATTTATAAAAAGAACCCTTTTACTATATCGGAATGACAAAATAATTTTATGCAGTCATATAATAAATTTATACCTGTTGCATGTGGAATTTTTTAATAACCTTACCTTTACCTTTCATATGGAATCTTGTTTAAACACGGAAAATAAAGGGTGGAGTCTAAACCAATTTTGTAAGGGCTAAAATTTTTTTACGATTGATAGATAGTATAAGAAATTTTTTTACTAGCTTTATTGATTTTTTAAGAATAGCACAATTTTTTTTTAGGCAAAAGCTCCCGTGCGCCCGGGGACACGGAAAGATGCTCCGTGTCCCCATGTGAACACAACTCTCCAATCCTATTTAAACTTATGTATTGCTAGGGGTTTAAATTGTAAAGGGACATGAAAATTGTAAAGGCGCACGGAATATGCTCCGTGCGCCCGGGTGCACAAGAGCCTCACTCTTTTTTTTATACTAGCACCAATAAGTATGAGAATATTTTTAGTAGTTTTATTGATTTTTTAAGAATAACATAGTGTTTCTAAATAATAAAGTTTCTAAATAATAAAGTGTAAAGTATCTAACATGTATTAAGTGGTAGTGTTATTTTTAAAAGGCAAAAACTCCTATGCACCGGACGCATAGACCACATTCCGTGCGCCTTTAGAATTTTATGTTAAATTGTATACCCTTTAGTATACAGATGTGTACCCTTTATTTTCTAAAGAAAATTATTGTGTGTATCTGGGCGCATGGACAACACTCCGTGCGGCTTTAGAATTTTGTGTTAAATTGTATAGCCTTTAGTATAAAAATGTGTACCCTTTATTTTCTAAAAAAAAATATATATTAATGAAAAGTGTATACCCTTTAGAACAAAATGGTGTACATTTTATTAATTAAAGTGTATACCCTTTAGATCAAAGCAATGTACCCTTACCCATAATACTAAATTTATAAAGGCGCACGGAATGTGTTCTCGTACGCCCGGGCGCACGCAAGTCTCACTCTTTTTAAAATTAAAATGTATTTTAAAGTGTGATATTACTTTTTAAGTGGTGCAAGTTATTATGTGACAAATATGATGATAATTGTGGGAGGATGAGAATATAAAATAGTGCAATATAAAAGCATAACTTTCTATAAAAATATTTTTGGAGATATTTTCATACATTTTTCAATGTCTACAACTAAGAAAAGACGTGCAGACAATAATTTTCATTGATTCAACATGAGAAATTACGAAACTTAAAATGGTAAAGAAATTTTTCATTGATTCAACATGAGAAATTACAGAACTTAAAATGGTAGGTGTTTCTTTATTAACGTGTAAGGTTTGATTAATTATGCAAGAATAATTAAAAAAATATTTGAGGGATTAAAATTATTATTAAAAAATTAATTAATCATTATTATTAACTAAAATAATATGTATATATAGTAGGGGAAAATTCCAGGGTTTGGGGGCCCACCACTCCAAGAGGAAACGCCCCTGTGGATAATGTCGTGTTTATATACGCAAATGTATACACATTCTTATACACGAGTGTGTGTATGTTTATACACGAGAGTATCTTTATTATATACGAATGATGCTAAGTGTATAAATAAACATTCTTATACACGAATATATATATATATATTCTTATGCACGCTTGTTCATACACGAATAATGTTGAGTTCATATGCGAGTGTTTCTTTTTTATACACTAATAATGTTGTGCATATGATTCTAAGTGTATAATCAATTTCATTGTTGTGATGGAGTTTTAATGATTCTCAAATTCTTTGCTGGCAATTATCAGATTAAAGGATCCCAGGATTCTGCACTATCTAATCACCAAACTTAGTCTGCTTGGTTGCCAGAATTAATTGATGAAAGCTATCAAAAACAGCTAGAAATGTCAAATATCAAAAAGAAATAAAATATCAAAAGATCACAACTCACAAGTGCACCCATCAATCCGCATTGCCAAAATTGAGAACTTGTTCGTAGCTACCCACTTGAGTAAACATCTAAACGAAACTATCGCCCCGAAGCGAAGTATTTGATCGAGATTGACTGAAGAAAGAATCATGTCTTTGCAGCATAGAGTCATGAAGTGTAATAAAGAGCTGACAAAAATATTAAGACGTCGCTCAGGAGAAGGCCAACAACATCGAAAACAAATTTCGGAGCATATAATCCCCAAACCTGCATCAAGTAAGATGATTATAATAATGTACTTGTACATGAACAATTTACAGTGAGAATATATTGAATAATAAAAACCGAAACAGGAGGGTACCATTAAATGCCGCCTTTGAATAGTGACACAAAGCATTGTGAATGTGGTTGTTATGGCTGTAATGAATCCATAAATCAGGTACACCTGAAACACAGTTTGAAGAGAGATGTACTTCACAATCACAGCTCATGTTTCATTTCAGTAGTTGAACATGAGGATTTTGAAGTAAAAGCTTACTTGGCATAACCTCAAAGAAAATTCTTGTTTGTCCTGCCTTAGCGGATAGTATGCCACAAGTAATGGGAGTCCAATTATGGGGAGGATGTGAGAGAAACCAAATGTGTCGATAGTGAGAAGGGTTGCTTGACGAATAAGGTTAAATTCGTCAAACCTGAATCGATTGAAAATAGTTTAGTTAGTATGCACTTAACATGTCCCTTCGGTCTATCCAATAAAGGCTAGTGCTCTACCAATTTTCTACTGGCAGGATTACATTTTTAAAGGATAGATTTCAACTTCAAAAAATCGAGAAAAAGGGAAAGGGTGACGATTGGTGTGTGTTCTAACCCGACAAATGCAGCTGCATATCTGAGACCATCAAAAGCACACCTACATAGTAATTTTTTAATATCAGAAAACATTAAGTGAAACATGAGAATCACAAGTATTTTCTGAGAATGGTCAAACATGGTTGCCGAAACTATGAAACCATCATGATCAGATTTACAAATATCATAGAGTTAGTTGTTGGTATATTTAAAAACATGCATAGCATCTTACCAGTGACCTGTGCTGAAAAACATGCACACAGCCAGAAGGCTCCATTGGGTTACAGGAAGAGCATAAGAAAGTGAAGATCCAGAATGATCATTCTTAGCATCCTGTGCTAATGCCGTTAACCTAATTAAGCACCACGCTATCAAAAACAGCAAGCAACTTATAATTAATAATCACCTCACCATTCAAGAACAAAATATCTAGAAAAATAACCAAATATATAAGAAATTAATGCATCTCCCAAAAAAAGGTAGGCCAAGCACCTCCAATCAACAGGGCCAAGGTAGCCAAGGGACCTTGTTTCCCGGACAGAATGATGATTGATGGACTCCATACAGATAACAAGGCCAATGCTTTAATAACCGCACTCTCTTCCAAATACGATGTTCTCTCCCTAAATATTAGTTGACTTATGGCTAACAATAAGAGTTGCAGAACTCCAACAGCATAGGTCACTTGAGGAATTATGTTTCCCTTTACACCCGAAAGTAACGTGTCCAGACTCAATAGGCTACTATCTGAGGCCCAATATAAGGGTATAAGCATATAATTAAGTATAGTTCCTGGAACAACACACTTCAAAATTCCCTGAGAAGGAAAAGAAGTGATGCTCTTGTACAGAAAACACGCAATGAAAATAAGAGCTAGCATCGGCAGGACCTCAGCAACATACAACCAGAGCTCAGAATCACTGCCAATGCCCAGCATTTTTGAATGATCGACCTTCAAGAATAATGAGTTTACGGCCTGCTTCAATTGCCCAAATTCAATACCGATCCTGAGCAAAGGAACCAAAAGGCAAAGCACAAGCGCCTGCAGGTCCAAACACAAACTTTTATCAAACAGCTGCAAGAGTATCAGCATCCAAGCAACGAACACATCAGAGATTCAAATATTCATGAGGTATAAAACCGCAAGATTTGAATGATGACAGAAACCTACTTCAAGTAACATCATCTTCTTCAATATTGCATAGCGCAGTTGAAGAATTGCAGTTGTTGCCAAAAGAAAACTAGCCACTCGCCCTTCTTCCACTACATCAAATATATGAGTAATGAGGACATATATAGCAAGTAAACAACAAACAAGACTGGAGAGATGTAACAGAAACTATCAGAATCAGATATAATGCTTACAAATAAAACTGTTAGAGAGGAAACTCCAAGCACGTAACAGCACTACAATGCAAGCAAGATTTACCCCAAAAGAATTCATAGAATAGCCAGACAAAAAAGAACGGAGTCCATATCGCTTGTCTAGTCCCCTGATAAGAAATACATGCAGACAAAGTGAACTTAACATGATGCAAAAGCCTATGCCCATCATCTTCAAATTAAATTCAGTCCAGTTGGATCGTGCTAGTGCTGCAACACTTTCCAAAAAGGTAGAGTATGCATCAAGTTGCTGCTTGACTAAAGGCAATGACATAAAATCCCTCTGACTTTTGCCTTGTGAAATGTTTTTCAAAGTGATTGACCAAAGCTCCTGAGCTCTTGAATAAAGCTCTAACACATGCATCAAATCTTTCTCCGAAAATCCAATTAATGACAAAGATGAATAGACATCAATGTATTTCTTCACCTGCAGTAGTAAATCTAGAGTTATAGAAACAGGTGACAGCTATTCAAATTCTTCGTGCATAAATGAAAAATATAAAGGTTTAATGCTAACTTCCAAAACCATGTATAGTCGTTAGAAGACAAGATACAAAATATCTTAAATCTCCATTAACTTCTCGAAGACAATTTACGATAGTAATTCAAAGAATATGTATGTATATATATATCATGTTTAAGGTCTCCAGAATACATTCCCAAGCATATAAAAGGTGAAAAGGATCTATTTAACCGGATGCAATATAAGACATCCCATTTTAACCATTCCCACAATCCAAAATCCAGACTGCAGATCTGGCCACCAAGAAATTGGTGATTCAGATTCAGCAGTAAAAATAGACTATTCAATTTCTTGTCTTGCAAACCATATTTTTTTATCTGGGCATTTTCCTGGCAAAATTAATGGCAGCAAAGTGAGTTGAACCTTCTAAGTCAGTCTGATTTCTTTTTAGTCTGCATTAAGACTTTAGAGAGAGATAGGGATAAAATATCAAAATTTCATTAAATTGATCAATATTGAAACATCCGCACCAGGCCCTTATACCTAAAAGTAGAGAGATAAAGAAATAACAATATACTACCTGCCAAGAATTAATACAAAGAACATTGACATAGTCCTGCATCCAACTATCATCCTTTAGTCGACTTTGATCATCAGCTGTGGTTGATTTCTCCTGACTCCACGTACGACCAGCTAATGAAAAGAGCTCAGAATTCACACTCCCAATACTGAAAATAGGTTCAACTCATTAAAAATTTTCATCAATAATTTAAAAGGGAATTACTTATCTTTCTGAGATGCTCAGAATGAGCTTCAATCACTATCAATATCGCTTAAAATAGAGAGAAAAAAATCCTTAAAACCTTTAATCTTGGAGACCCACAAAGCTACTTCATACCTTCCAAAAGGATTACATAAAGATTAACCTATAAGGGATTACTTTACTTCATACCTTCCAAAAGGAAATGGAAGACCAAGAAGTGCAGACACAGTAGCAGCAAAGTCGAGCTGTACATATAAGCTAGATTGAGTGAAATTCATTGGACTAACTTATCACATTTATAGAATATCCAGTGGTAATCAAGCCAACTGACCTGTTGAATTGAGTTAACACATATCTGCCTCCCATGCTGTAAATAAGAACAATAATATCAATAAGAATTTGTTTTATCAGAATATTTATACAAATATTGATTATTGACTAAACTCCTTATCATTAGAGTACGTATAGAAAAGAGTACTTTTAATGTAAATTGATTGGCGTTAATCATATAAATTATGGTTGTAAAACAAACTGAATTAGAGGATAGGTTTAGGATAAATAACCCATGTAACAATTCACAAAAAGATGAAAAGATTAATACACAAGCACATGCACACATGCATGTATGTGCACAGATATATATATATATATATATATATATATATATATATATATATATATATATATATATATATATATATATATATATATATATATGCTGAATCAAAAGGTCATCTTCTATCCCCATGAAATAAGAACCAAAAAGCAAGAGCGAAGTTAGTTCAGGGGTTCAACAGAAAGCTGGCACAGGCTTTTACTAGGAAAGTTGACTAGAGAATGAAGAGATGACTATGAGAAACAAGCACCAGCCCTTGCAAGCAAACTATTCCCTGATCAAAAGAACTTTCTTCACATATCCAGTAAGTGCTCTCTAGTAATGTTGTGCCATATAGGTTAGAGCATACCACATCCAATTGGCAAGACAAATTATCAGCTGTGGCAAGTAGTGGATTTGGAGGCTTCTTCAAACTCAATGCAAACATTGCTGTCTCCACCTGCATACAAGATCACTTGTAAAAAAAATTTGCTGCTAAATATATCCCAAGATTTAAAAAAGGGAGAACACCTCTTCTGCAGAGCCTCCACCATGATCTCCATTAAGAGTTTGCCCATGATCTCCCATTACAAGAAGCATTGTGTTTTCATGCAAGCCACCTGGTCCACTTTGACTCTCTAGAGCTCCAACAACTTTCTTGAGCATTTATAAATTTGAATTTAGTATATAACAAAACCAAACAATTTGACAAAGAAAAAACCATAATAAACACAAAACTAAGATTCTTAAAGAACTTTCCAAGTCCAAAAGATAGAAAAAAAAAAAAAAACAGATCAGGGACGGAAGTAATTAAAGCTTCTACCTGGGATTAGTGGTTATTCCATATTAACAGAGATATAGTACCTTTATCACGAAGAAATAAGATTATGTACCTTTATAACTTCATTGTATTGATCCAATTTGTCTATCATAGGGTTCGAGTCGACACCAAATATATGCCCAGCGTGATCCTGTATAAATAATTTTTTTTATATGGCATAATATAGTGTGTATGAGAGAGGAAAAATAGACAGATAGGATGTATGCAAGCCCACAACGTTTGCAAATATCTATCTCCTTGAAGGTGATGAAAACAAAAATACCATAAATTGGAATTTCAAATGAACTGAATTGCCAATTGTAAAGTACCTCAGCCATGGCAACAGAGACCAACATAATTCATCAATTATGCCACAGAATTTTACAAGACTCTAACAATGCAACTGGCGTGAGTTACTGACAGTTAAGATAGACATTGCTTAAATCAGATTGTGCTCGGATATTATCAACTTCGACTGTTAAATACTCATATTGTCTAATGTGATAGGAATAAAAGTCAAACTTCTCATCATATATCTGGAATGAGGTCCTTCAAATTTATCTCAACTAAGACAACTAAAGAAGGAAACGGAGGGAATAAAAAGAAACAACAACATTTAGGTAAAGCTCACCACCCCCAGAAAATGTGCTATTAGCACATCCCAATCTTCTTCATACAGGGAGGGAAGTAAGTTCTTGATGCACCCATTGTCTACCTGACAAATAAATGTCATAGATAATTCAAAATGTATGGGTGTGTGTGCAACTGTTAAATTAGGATGTTTAGATTACATCCAAACTTTATAGACAAAGGTACATCTCATAATAAAAAATAATAATTACCGTATCAAGGTCTTTGACATTAAAAGATGGGAATGGATGAGATGTCACAAAATGATGTGGAAATAATTGCAACCATGTGTCATCCCCCATCATCACCACTCGCTTCCCATTTTGCACCATCTACAAGCAAGAAAATGAGCTAAAACGCAATATAGAACTGAAAGAAAGAGATAGAGTGTACTACACCAATATGGTAAACCATGAAGAATTAATCAGACATATGGCAAACCTGGTGTATTAAGTTATCTTCCACAATTGCTGGAGCACCAAAACTGTTCCCCACATCAATAAATGTAGGAAGTCCACCAGTAGTCAAACCCTGGATAAGAATAAATTAACAATTACAGAAAAGAGGTACATCTCAAGTTAATACAGAGGTATACTGGATGCTAATGCTTTTCCTCATCAATTACCAACACAAGAGGCTCTTAACTCATTAAAATTAATTCAAATGTGTCTTATCATAGATATGCTGGACAAATATAAAATTCTTAGAGTGAATCATCATAGCCTGCAAAATAAACAGTTAAGGGATACAGTTTAAAGAAACAAAATAGCAGGCAAAGAAACCACTGAAACATTTTTTATAGCAATTAAAAATTGCATGAGACAAAGAGGGCAAATAATTAATCTATTTAAATTTCCGAAATGCAATGATCTATCAATTTCTGCTTGAGTGACATGTTGAAGGCAATGTGGTTACACTGGTGATTTCTTTCTCATTCAAAACTCAAGTGTACTTCTACCTTAATATAACATTGCAATGTTATGAGAACTAAATTATTGATATATTGTCTATATTTTCAGGTCTTTATTGTTAATTCATGCAAATAGAAGACCAGCAATAGTGATGATACATTAGCACAATTCACATGGGATTGCTAATGTTTGATACATAGTATAATGAATCGATGCAAAAGAAGAAAATACAGAAATTCAATTACATTTAAATAGTTAAAGCATGAAAGGAAAAATGTGTTTCAACAGCTATCTAAAGATTGCTCAAGGGGTACAAGGGTAATCCATGTCAAGATTCAAGAGAGCTGTAAAAACAAAAAAGTGAAGACAGAGATTGAGTTGACCTAAAAACGATTCAGAAATATATGAAAAATGGAAGCATAGATCAGATTTTCTTAATTAGCATCTCTTGTAATTGGTTAACAAGGCAGTCCAATATCATAAGCCAATAACAGTTAAAACAGCTCAAATATTGCACTGGTACAAGGCATTCTTTTCTACAGCACATCAAGATGAAGTTCTAACTTCACAGTGTACATCATAATTACCCAAGCATGTATCACATTTTAATCTTTCAAAGAACATCCACATAGATAGGATTGCAGGTATATACCAACACACAACTGAAAGACAAGTATTTACCTTTAAACGCTGCAAGCTGGTGGTAGGGGGGTCAGCTAGAGCTTTGAAAATTCTTGCTGATGATTGATTCTGACCAGCAAGTTCGTGAAAAACTTGTAGCCTATCCATCCATGCCTTTTTCTCTAGAAGATAGAAGCAAACTAGTTATAGGTAGGGTAATTTAACAAAACTACTCAGATTTCCTGATAAGGTAATGTATAAGTGCTTGAAAATGCCCATCGTGAGGCAGGTTGAAAATGGAGAAAAAAACGAATTCACAAGAATAAAGTACTTACCAGGGAAAAATGTACTTGGAGCAACAAAATCAAACCTACATTAAGAATGTCTCATAAACTCACAAGAATAACTAGATAAGAGAATAAGATAAACCTTAGATAAAATCAGGAAAACTAGCCAACCTGAGAGCATCTAGAACAATTATAACAAGTTGATTGACAATGGGTTTCGTCCAACAACTTTTATTAGTATTAAGATCGTGAGGAGGAGGAAAGCAGGGAGACTCTACAACATCCTCGCATTGGCTACGTTGGGGAAGCTCAGAGCGTGTCAGGAGGAAACCTCTTGTAAACAATAATATGGCCAAGCTGTGAAGCAGCAGTATTCCCAGGAACGTAATGAAAGCCAATCTCCACCCGCTCGACGCCTCACTTCTCCATGAAGCCCGTTTTGCAACCATTCCCGTTATATATTTAAAAGGACAAGCTTCAAGGCTCTTCCAACTGCTTGAAAATTAAAAATATATATATCTATTAACAATAATTTATAACTTTAATCCGCTTCACAATTCAAAACGTGGTGAAAATTAACAAGCAATATTAAATTATGCTAGGGTTTACAACGAAAATTAGGACAAACGCAGATAGCAAACTAAGACTGACAACCAAATTCTACGATCAATCACAAGAGTAAATTTAATATAATACTCCATTAAAGTTCATTATAACTTGGAATTAGAAAATATTGAATGGCGACTCACCGGCGTAATGGCGAAACTGCAGTGCGGTGAAGGGACAGAGACGCACAATTAAGCAACTGTAGTTTTCTACTGAAGTTGATGAAGAAACGCTTGCAAGAACTTTCAAGGAAACATGATTGATGATTTCTTGAATCTACACATTCTACAGCTATATGAAAACTTTGAATTTGAGTGTTTACAGGGTGTTAACGACAGCACTTTGAAATTCGGCCCGTCAATTGCTAAAAGAATAGGCAAAAACACGACTGTCTCCGAAGAACCGATTACATTTCGATCAAAAATACTTTCTCATAAATTTTCATATTTTAGTTATCATTCTTTTTTTTTATATAATAATACTTATTTTTATTAAAAATTTTATTGAATTTTCAAAATTAAATTTGGAATAAATATATGACTTTCAAAATATTATATTTTACAAAATATTACTTCATTTATCTCATTTTAGATTACACCCCTCATTTGTATGAAATGGGAAGAGAAAGTATTTTAGACAATTATTGTGAGACGTTACTTATGTGAAAATGAGACGTGTTAAAGTAGGTCTTTGTATAGATAAAATATATTTAATGGTTGTTAATGTATATTTTCTAAAATATGATGGATGAAGAAATAAAGTATGATTTTATAATGTTACGAAGTATTATTCATTATTGACATACTTTATCTACAAATAAATATATTTAAGTACTCCGTTTTGTAATAATCAACCGTCTCATAAGAAAATTATTTTATTATAGTTCTCCAAATTGTTTACTATACAAAGACTTCAATTAAATCTCTCCATTATATTCCTTTATATTAAAAAAAATTGTTAATGTAACTATAATTGGAATGATTGAGTCAATTTCATATGGCCGTTTGGTTAGAGGTATTAAGGGATGAGTAATGAGAATGAAAAGGTATTGATTATCATTCCTCATGCTTGGTTAGAGGTAATAAGAATTAAAATTCATTAATCATTCCCATTAATTCAATATATACCTTCTACCCCTTCAATCAATTTTATTCGCATTACCAATACCCTTATCAATAATTCTCATTGTCATTACCATTCAGAAATTTGAACCAAGCGGCTCCTTAAGCCATAGTTAAGAGCATCTCCAAGAGATTCTTTCAACTAAAAAATTATGTATATTTTAAAGAAATTCAACTAAAACATTACTCCAACAAGTTATATATTTTAACTTTTAATTTTACATAATGAGTTTCATTCTTCAAATTTAGATAACCAAATCAAGTTCTTTAAAATAATGCATTAATGTTTCATTATTTCCCATGCTTTTGTTAATTAAATAGTATGGAATGAAGAGTTAAATTAAATTTTATATTGCATTAATAATAAAAACAAAAATAAAGAAAATATATAGAAAATATGTGTAAATTAATTAACATTAGGAATAGAGAGAATAAAATTCAAATATAAAGAATGTGTTGGAAGACTTTTAAAAATATCATTCTTTAAATTAACAAACCTCTCTATTTTATGAAAATTCTCTCAAAAAAATAAAAAAAGCTCCTGGAGTTGCTCAACTTATTTATTTCATTTCATCTATAAATACAATTCACTAGGAATTTAATGTAACGATCAAAATCCATCGCGCACAAAATGGAATTGGATTCATTAACTAAAATTATACTCCAAAAATTTTGTATTTGGACATCAACTTAATCAAAGAGTTAATTGGGCTGTAACAAAAATAAAGGAAAGGCCTGGGAGGCCCAATTAGAGTTCGGTGGCTACACATACGATCCGCCCCTCTCTCGGTTAGGGTTTTGAATCGCTCGATTCTCTGTTGTCCTTTGGAATCTGAGCATCATCGAGGAAATCAAGTTGACAATGGGGAAGAGAGAGAAGGACGTGAAAGCTGCAAAAATGGAAGAATATACATCATCAGAAGAAGATAAAAGAAAGAGGAAATCTCGATATGAGGCGGCGATTAGCGACGGCGACGATGCGGAGGCCAATGAAGATCTGAGTTTGAAAATCGTTCAGAAATCCATGCAGCGAGTTGTCAGTAATGGCGCCCTAGACAGCGGCGTTTCCGAAATAGTATCAAATTTGAAGGAGGATAAGTGTAAAAAAGCTAGTAAGAAAAGGAAGAAGAGCAAGGAAATTGAAGTTCCTGGAGATGAGGTGTGCATTGAGTTAGAATTTATCTATTATGAATCGTTTTTTTTATCACTGTGTTAAGTTATTGGCTGTTTGTTAGTTATTGAAGTTGTGATTTCCTATTAATTTGAATAATCTGTGTCTTGTATTAGGTTGCTGTTATTGATACGGGATTCAGAGACTTCTGCGGTGAACTGTTTCTGGTAGTAAGATTGGTTAAATTTATTTAAGCAGTAGAAATTGTATTGGGCCATGAATGATTTTTGTTCACGTAAGAATTTGGGACTTAAAACTTTTCTTATGATGGGATTAGAAGCCGTGTCTTTATTGATATTTTGTGTTTCCATAAGCATCAGGGGCTTACACTTTTCTTATGATGGGATTAGAAGCTTGGTCTTTATTGAGAGTGAAATCTTGATATTTGCCAGAAAAATTCTATGAAATTTTTAGGTTTTACCTCCCAAGTAGTCCTAGTTATTCAATTTTTTTAAAAAAATGGTTTTTGTTGGAGATTGTCATTTGTTTTTTTTTTTTTTGTTTATTTGTTTTGGTTCTCTTGGACATTGTTATGTTAAAATTGTTGCATTAAGTTTATTAAAGGAGTGATGTTGAACATGAGCTTTTTCTTCTGGCCCCATCTCTCAGGTGGACAATATGAAGGACAATGAGAAGCCAGAGTCCAATGAAGGTGTTGAGGTTCCTAGTGAAGCTGCTGAGATTTCTGGTAAAGATGTTGTAACAAGTCCCACCCAGGTGTCAGATAATGTTGTCCTGAGGAAGCTTCTTGTGAGTTTAAGTCACTTGTGTCCAAGCATCATTTTTTGAGATAACCAACTTGTCGTTTATGGTTGTTACGGTGATGTCAGCGTGGGCCTAGGTACTTTGATCCTCCTGATAATAATTGGGGAGCATGTTATAATTGCGGTGAAGAGGGTCATACAATTGTCAATTGCACTTCTGCTAAGCGAAAGAAACCCTGCTTTGTGTGTGGGAGTTTTGAACATAATGCGAAGCAATGTTCTAAGGTGTGTTCTCAAAAATTTTCTCCATGGATTTTTTTTTCTTCGTGTGATGACTGTTCCATGAAGTTCAAAACTTTTTCTTTTTATATTTTCTATTTTCCTGCGTGATGTTATAAATATCTTTTAAGCAATAGTTTTTTGCTCTGTCACTCTTGAATCCTTTATTAGTATCCTGCATTTGGTAACCTGATATGAAATTGGTTCTGGTTGACATTACAATCATACTTATTTGAACAGCGAACTGGATGGTGAACAATCTGGCTTTCTTTTAAATTGAAAATATGTGACTGGTCTAGCACCAATGGCTATGTGTTTGGCTTTCAATGATGTGCATGATTTTTTCTCCTATTTGATATATGCAACTCATCCCCAAATTTTTATACATATAACATTGCATTGTTTTCATGTTTGACTTGTATGTCTGTTGTAATGTGTATTTAATGAAGGTAACTTTTGAATTAGATCTTTCTATAGGGATGCAATTTTCAAATATTCATCGTTGTTCCCGTCATCTGTCACCCCATACGGCCATCTTTATCCGATTAATATGTTGAAACTGAAAGGATGATAAATAATGCTTTCCAAGGTAGATGGTAGAAGATGAAATGTTTATTCAATGATCTAAGGATCTATATTGATATTCTGGATTCAAATTTTAATTCCACTATCTTTATTTGTTCAGGGACGAGATTGCTTTATTTGCAAGCAACAGGGTCACCGTGCAAAAGATTGTCCTCAGAAACACAGTAGTTCAAAGATGTGTTTAAAATGTGGAGATATGGGCCATGATATGTTCACATGCGTCAATGATTACTTTGTAGATGATCTGAAGGTTATTATTATGTTTTTTGATAAATTATTGCATTAAGTTTCCTTTTGTTAACGGTGTTAATGATCTGGATTGTTTTGCAGGAGATACAATGTTATATTTGTGGGAGATTTGGCCATCTGTGCTGCAGAGGTTATAGCGATCCTGGTCCCAGAGTGGTATCCTGTTATAGGTGTGGTCAGTCAGGCCATACTGGTTTGGTGAGTTCAGTTTACATCTCAAGTTTAGATTCAAAAAGAAGTGAAATAATGTCATAGTCTCTTCCCTTCTTTTGCAATTCGAAATTTTTATATTTTGACTGACAATTGAACTGGCTTTTTAACATCTAGTTATCGGACATTCTAGACACTGTTTGCCTTAATGGCTTGTGTGTTGCCAGTTATAATAGTATCTGAATAATAATTATTTTCATGTATTTTACGCAATAGGTTTTCTCCTGAAATGGCTTGTTTCCTCGTGTGAAGTTCGCCTTCTATATAATTCTTTTAATTTAATTTTCAGTGAGCTCTACTTATAATATAACTTCTTATTGATTCAGTCGTGCTTGGGATACCGTGAAGATACTAAGGAAAATGAATATGCCAGTTCTTGCTTCAGATGTGGTCTGGTAGGGCACTTTGCTCGTGAATGCTCCAGCTCGGTGAAGGTAACTGGTTCTTTTTCAGATTTTCAAATAGTCTCGACCCTTGAGCTTTTTTTAAAAAGTGCAACTTGTAAAGTCAAATTCTGTTAACTCATGTCTTTCTCCTTTAGTTGGTAGTGCCTGCTTTTATAATTATATATTATTGTTTTTTCCCACCAGTCTTCTAAGAGATACCGTGAACCATCAACACCCAAGCAGAGATCTTCCAAGAGGAGTAAGGATCATCTTAAAGCCAACTCATCTCCTCATGATTTGGGGAAGACGCGGAAAAAGAAATATCTTAGTGGTGAACATACTCCAGCTTACAAAACTAAGAAGAGAGGTGGTCAATATTCTTCATCTCCAAAAACAAAGCACAGAGGAAGTGAACATTCTGCAACCCCCAAATCAAAACACAGAGGTGGTAATTATTCTCCAGCCCCAAAAACGAAGCACAGAGGGGGTTGGAGCACCGATGATCCTGGAGATTATAGTAGTAGAGGTAAAGGATATAATTGGAGAAGTCCATCAACCTCGGGCAATGGAAGATACAAGAACGAGGGTGGTGATTATCTATCAGCTTCTCATTCTTCAGGAAAGAATCATTATAACAATTCATCTTCCAATGGATCAACCGGTTATCATCAGCATAGGCACTCGGCGTCTAGATATTGGTAGGGGATTATATATCACCAAAGCTTAATTCGGTGTATTCACTTGCACCAACGTTTGGGCCCACTGTGGCCCAAACAATTTAAGAGAAGTATCGATGATACTGGAGGTGGACTTGGCCTTCCTGGAAGAGGATGCTGCCTAGGGAGCTGAAATTGCACGGAAATATACTGTTGGGGTTTGATGTTGCTTTCTCAATTCGATGTTCCATTCCATGTGGCAAGAAATAGAAGCATTTTTTACAGTATGATTATTTTGTATCCTTAGCTCTAAATAGATTTCTTTTCTTTTTTCTTTTTGTACTGCTCTTTTCCTGTATTTTAATATAATTACTGTTATTTAAAAATTACGAGTATGTATTATTTTCTCTTGTTTCGGAGAGAAGAAAGTCCTTTCTTTTTCTCTCTGAAGCAATTAGACTTGTAACAGATATTTCAACTGCAACTTTGTTCTTAATAAGTTTCTGAAAATCTCTGGATAAATGTTATCAGTATAACGGTTAAAGTGGGTCTTAACTATTAAAATAGGTTAGGTCTGCACAGGCCAACCTGCCCCAATGAACCCACTTAAAAGACCAACTAGCAATGGCCTTCATCGCATATAACCCGCTCTACCAATGACGCAATCTACAAAAACCCACCCCTTATCACATATAACCCGACCCACCAATGACCCAATCTACAAAAGCCCATCCCCCACTCTAACCCGCAAAATAAATAATAGATTGTGAGTCAACCAAACCCACCAATTCACTTTGGCACACAAAGATAATCAAGTATTGTTAGAGCAAACTTTTTATACCGGACAAAGAAGATCATCAAGGCTTTGGGTCATGACCTCGACCACTTGCACATAGGGTTTTACTTTGGCCTTTAGATATGTTTCTGACTCAAGTTTATGTTGCCTTGAATTGTATCTTCTACATCAAAATTGTATATGCATACATTATTTCAACTCTAATATGATCCTCATTCCATAGCTCACAGGTAAAAATGGGCATGATGGAAAACCACAATTATCATGCAATGATAAGAAGCCTTTAACCAAGTTAAGACGAATAGATAGATACTGTAAAAACAGAGTATCTAACAACACTCGACCCTTTCAATTTGAAGAGGAAAGCTGGAAGCTTCGAGCATGCATACTGAAGCACATGGTTTCCAACAAGCATAGAAAGGAAACAACACATGTCGAGTGATACACCAAACAACAGATCAACAATCAAGTACAAAGGCAAACTCTTCTATCACTGCTTATAATTAAAACATCACTAAAGGGATTCAGAAACTGGGGCAACTAGAACGAGCAACAGAACGTTCTCATTCTTCAGCAGCACTTGCAGCGCTGAGATCCACATTGAGATCGAGAACCTGAAACAGGAGCAAGAAATGGTCGAGTCAAAATTTTAATCACATTATTTTTAGTTAATGGCACACCGTGACAGTATGAAGAACCCCTGCCTAGAGATAAAATGAAAAACAAACGAGGTCAGGGGCCAGGGGGGCTTGTGTTTCAGTTCTTACCTTTCCAGTGATCAGTGTATACATATTGAGCACATCATCGACAGTGGATTCAAAATGAGTGGTGGCATCATAACTCTGTCACGCAGAGATAAAAAGTTCATATAAAGAGGAAATCACAGATAACCAAGCACCAAAACAGACTGATTGTCAAAAAACATACTGTTGATATAAAGCAATTGTCCAGCGTAGGCTCATTGACTGGTTCATATCTGTCATAAGTCTCGAAGAATATCTCATCCACAGGTCCAAGCAGATCAATTCCCGGTTTCAGTTCCTTCTCAGGGTTATCTGTTTCTGCCTCAGATGATACAAAAGCAATGTATTTCCCTTTAGGAGCAACATTGTGGGAATACGAACAACAAAACAAGTACCTACAAACAACAAACTAAATCAGATGGTAGGAAGTTTCCTGCTGTAAACTGAAACTAGTTAGACCTCAGTAAAAAATTGAATGATAGATGAAAAGCTCAGCTGCTCATGAAAGAGACAAAAATGCACTTATTGGTTCAAACAGTGACCATGCACAAATAAGAGTCATCCCCTCCAGCTAAATTTCTAACACAATTACCCATCATACTCAAGTTTCTTGATTCCCCACAACTTAAACTTTTAACTCTTTAACGTCAAAGAGTAATGAACAGCTAGTTATAGAGAGTTGAATTAGACATCTCAAATAGTTTCAAGTTAAAGAAACTAATCATGGTACCCAAAATCAAAAGCTATCTTTTGGCAAATTTGCTCAACCATAACAATCAGAATTCGGGCATATATATTTTATTCAAAGAGTTCTCTCTAGAAAACATTTCACAAAGAACAACCTTGAGACATCATAACGTAATTAATTACTGTCAACGTTCAAGTGATAATCCACTAGTAGAAAGACCTCATTAATTTGCAGACAGGACAAAAATGTTGCTCCAGAGCTTCAAACAGAGTCATTCCCAACTAGAAACCGACACACTCAGAAAGTTCTTCAACTAACACCTTCCACCAACCTTCTTCAAGTGAGGCACACTGAAATCACTAGTCTAAGAACTTCTATAATTCTGTTCTTTAGCCAGATTAGTACTCTTTAGACAACTCCCTGGCTTCCAAAAGTTTTAAATTAGTAGTCTTTTAACCAACAAATTAAGGAAGGTCCTCATTCCATAAGCTCCCACTTCCACTTACATGACAAAATAAGGATAAGATTTATTTCACTTTCTAGCTACTATTCTATCAACCAAGAGAATGAAAATAAGTAACTACTCAGTAAGGTCAGGCTTACATGTCCGATCTGCGACCTAACTGCTTCTGTGGAAGAATGACTTGGGCTGAATGAGAGTCATTGGTATTAGGAATTGGATGGCTCATGATAGCAATTGCTCTAGCAACTTTACCAACCTTCCTAACCTGCAAGATTATCTCGCTTTATTGTATATCATAGAAGTATACAGGCTAGAAAAAGACAACAAGAGAGTTTGAAAATACAATCAACAAAATGTGCCTGGTAAGACACCATATATGTTTGAGGTACAATCACTTCCAAATTGTCTTTATATGAAAACAAGTAGCCAGCTAAGAGAAAGAAGACTACCTTGTTTGTGAGGTATGAAGGATCACACACAAGCTTTTTGCACTTAGCTGTTTCCCCTTCTGATGTAACACCACACACCTTTCCTTCCTCATCAAACTCCACCTAAAATTTGAACACTTCATGCCATGTCATACAAAACACATTTTGACTACAAAAAACAGCACACTAGGCAAAGGAGACTACTAAAAGTACTAATACTATCTGTTTTATGTAAAAATACATTTACAATATCTATTGTATGCTTAAAGACTCAAGTAAATAAAATAAAATAAACAGGCAGAAGGCAATATTATCAGGTGATAATAAAATGAGAACCTCTATTTCAGTTCCCTTTATGAAGAACTGGAAAGTTCTTTCTGTTTAGTGTGCACGGCATAGTGATAGTGGGCAGTAATCAAGGTTATTTATTTATTAATTTTTGTTGGGAGAGGGGGATGGGGATAAGCATAATTATACCTTGCACTCGGGTTTATTCAACATGTAGGTCCCGCCATAGACAGCACTGAGACGAGCGAATGCCTGATGACAGCAATAAGAGTGTCATACCTTTACAGAGGACCTTTTCTGGGGTTATAGTTTTTTTCTTTTTTTGGTGGGGTGGGGGGGGTGGTGATGACAACTAAAAGAAAAGAAGAGAAGGCAGGACGCGGGAGCTGGCAGTAAAAAAAGAGGGCAAACCTGAGGAAGCTCCCCAAGACCATACAAAGGGTAGATATATGGTGATCCACCAGCAAAACGTGCCAAAGACTCTGCATAAAGCTATCATCCAAAACAACATACTGATAAAGAGTCCAGGCACCATTATCTTATGAAACTCAAAGATATGACAGGAAATACACAAAAAACTTGCTTCAAGGAGGTGAAGGAATTACCTTCATCCTTTTCACAGTGTCCAATGCTGGCTCATTTAAGTAACGATCATCTCTGTGAAGAGCTAGTGCATGACCAATAAAGTCAACCGTGTTTTCATCAAGACCATACTTTCTGTAAGATTCCAAAATGTCAAATATCAGATATGTTAAAAGTAACAAATAGTCGACGCAAAGAAAAAGATAAGACACATTCAAACATGTATTTCACTGAAAGTAATTACACGTCTCAGCAAAATCACATATCATATTAGTTGATATAATTTAGCTTGAATGTTGGAAAAAAAACTCCCAACTCGACTTATCCATTATTATCATATAATAAAACATTTGAACTCATTCTTTTCTCAGATAATAAATATAACTTTCTAGCAAATGAAAGTCTGAAGCACGTGTATGAATCCATTTTCACTATAAATTTATATTTTCATTATTATTCCACATACTGCAATTAATTTTCTGGATACTGATATTAATATGCTTATAAATTATAATAGATAGATTTAAAAGACTCACTGAAAATCATAAACAAGGTACCATTTTTTACTCTGAATGATATAGTAAAAGTTTAGGAGCATACGCAATGAGTTCCTTTGTTGTAACTCTTGTCAGATCCATTCCTTCATGTGTTTTGGGATCAGTTTCATTGTAATCTTGGACATAAATGAAAAACTTGCGAGCGCGCCTCTTTTCGAAAATACCCATGAGGGGGGATTTGAGGGCCTCCATGTCAGTTGCAGGCACCTTGTGAATCTATTGCATTGAATAAACAACACATTCTATGTAAAAAAATATGTGGCAAACCAAAACAAAACATGTAAAAGAAAAATAAATAAATAATAATAACATGGGCCCAAAAGAAGAAATAACAATCACGGAAATTGAATACCTTTCCTTTGTTGTATACAAAACTTCCATCAACAGCCTTGAAGTACAGATATTTAGTTACATCAGTATGAATTAGCACCCGGACAAGAGCACCATTGGCCATGATATACTGAGATAAATAAAGGAGCATTATAAGAATACAAGCATCAACAAATGAATTTTTCAAAGGCACATAACCATAGCTACTGGAGGCACGCCTAAGGCACGAGACTCATGGCTTTCCAGCAATAGCGTCTTTGCAAGCAAGAGGCACGTTCGTCTGATGGGGCCGGGGCTTTAGCCCTCTCATGCACATGAGGCACACTCTTTCTACATTGTGTTCTTCCCACCACAAACACAACCTTTTAACAGCTTTTAAGATTTTTCAAATGCATTAATTACTCGAAAAACAGAGATCTTTAATGGGGAAAAGTTTAATGGTCAAAATAATTCATTCTTGGGGCTAGTACAGTGGTACTTTGTATTACACAAGAAACTCCATTTAAAAGAAAGTTAAAACATCTCTGCCTCATGTCCAAGAGACATGCCTCAGGTGCTTTCCACTAAACACTATGAATACAACAAGGTCAAGAAAGAAGAACCTTAGGGATCATGTCGACATTATAATCTCTGCTAGAACCCAATTCAGCTGGAGGCTTATCACTTCCTCTAAACCTTTTCCACAGCTGAGAGATTAAAAAAATTGTTCATCAAACCATAAGAAATATGTAGGATGTATTATTATCTTACCATAGCTATATGAACTTGATGCTCCAAGTAGAAGCAGACATCTATCAGTGAGTCAATACCTGAATAAGATTAAGGGAAGTTGATTCCCCACCATAATAATCATTGCGGTCCATATGCAGAACCTATAAGCAAATACAAGGCAAATCAAGCCCAAAGGAAAAGTTAAGGCAAATATAATGGTAGCAAGAATTAATTAATAGAATAATGCCTTTAAAGGACAATACGGCACTCTCTGGAGGTGATCATCAATCAGGACTTGCAGAAATATGGGAAGAAACTAATACATTTAGAGAAATTCATGCCAAAAGCTAGAAATAGAAGCATATTTTTTTCGTTAAGGCTAATATATAAAACAGGGAGTCTTAAGTTTTCTATTAAATCACTCAACTTAACAAAAGCTTAAGAATAGGCTAAGGAAAACTATTTAGAGGACTTCATGGAACATCTAATGATGTAATTTATACATCCACAAAAAGGAAGTTCTGACTTCTGAGATTTCAAGAACTGCAGAAATAGCCACTCACTTCCCACCACAATTTTTTTTTTAAAATGACAAACAAACAATCAGAAAAATAAAAATAAAAATAAAAAAATAAAAAAAAACTCAACAAGTCTGCAGACTGCAGCAGGATCAGAGAGACAGAAACTGTGAAGTCAAGTATTTCAGTGACGGATTATTATAACACCAAGTCAATGTAAACTCTGCTATCTAATCTGCAAATGCTGCAGATTGAAATATACGTCACACTTACAAGGAGGACTATAACGGCAATGATACAAAAAGAAACACATTTTATCAATTAAAGTCCGAAATCAACTCAACTTCAAAAAATGAACACAAGTTTAGCAATAAAACAAAAATCATCTCATTAATTCTACACCTGCTTAAAATCTAACAGGTTACATTAGCTGATAAATGCAATCAAAACTCAATAAAATCATATGTGAACCAACAGAAATGTTTACAATCAAGTGGGGTCCAGATGAACAATAAGAA
Source organism: Pogostemon cablin (assembly GCA_023678885.1). Taxonomy (NCBI): domain Eukaryota; kingdom Viridiplantae; phylum Streptophyta; class Magnoliopsida; order Lamiales; family Lamiaceae; genus Pogostemon; species Pogostemon cablin. The sequence continues at coordinate 4,959,603 of CM042987.1, forward strand.
AAAAAAAATGAGCACAGTCAATGGATCATTCAAACAATTGATTGCTTACTAAATAAGAAACATTCAAGACCACTGGATCAAAACAAAGATCGACACCAAATCCAATCTGACACTATTACAACCAATTGATCCATCTCAGCAACCAAAAGTCGAAACGAATCCACCATATCACCACAATTTATCAGATAAATAACTAATAAATCCCAATTACATAACATTAGGATCCTCCAAATGAAAAACTAAAATTTAAAAAATAAAATAAAAGAGAAGCACCTTAAGACCATCGACGGATAGAAGACCGCTGAGGATGCATTCCTTGAGACCAGTTCCCAGAACAATCACATCGTATTCTTCATCCATGATAATCAATCTAGACAAAAACAAAAGGATGACAAATTCAAACACAGATCAATTAGATCAAGATATTTGGCGATAAATGTCTAGGGTTTTCTCCAGGAGTCAGAGGGGATGAGATTTTATTGTATTTCAATGCGATTACATACATATATATACAGGATTTGTACGTATAATGCGTGCAGAGATGTGTTCCAGAAAGCAAAATGATTATAAAGAAAAATATTTTTTGTTTTCTTTTTAGTTATTCCCTTCACTATTCTGAGTAAAGTAGTTATTTGCACTTTTACCCCAGATCTCTCGCCCTCCAAACTTGAAAATTGCACTTTAGACCCCTAACAATTCTCCAATTCTCACAGTGACACATATGATTCGATGACACAGGTATAAAATGTAATTAACTCTTTAAAGTTTATTTTTAAATAAAAAACACAACGTCTTTTTAAAATTTTACTTTTAATATTTGAAAATATTTTCAAAGTGTCACTCGCAAGTCGTAACTTCTCAATAATCGTAATTATTATCTTAATAAATCGGTACACTTATCTGTTAAGTCTGTGAATTATGGTGTACAGTAAATATTTTTTATTAATTGATATGTAAGTATCTTATAGATTAAAAACATAACGACCAAGTCTCCTTTGAAATAGTAATTATGTGAAATCGTGTCCACCTATTGTATAATGTGATTATTATATAGATAAAATATATTAATTTGTAGTTAAATTTTTTTTTCCAAGTATAAATAAATTAAAGTATGTTATGATATAATTACTACAATTATATTTTAATTACCAATAAACTTTAACAATTGGTGGACTCGTTTCATATATATATATATACTCGTCTCATAATAAAGTATCACAAACATAATTACATCCTCAAATTTTTTAAACCCCAAAATAAATACTATTAAATTCAGAAAATAAACAAGTTAAGATGTAGCGTGAACCGGTTAATGAATTACTTTTTCTTATGCGTATAATTTTAAATCATCCCTATCTTAGTTTGATCCCAATTTTCTTAATAAGAATGATTTTTAGAGAAAAAAAATTAATTTCAAATTTACCCACTTATATAAATAAGAAATAAATTACTTTTTCTATCCCAAAATATGATACACATTTCTCTTATAGTTTATAAAGGAAATATAAAATTAAGATGTATACATATGCTCGAGTACAAGAAATAATTTATACAAAAATATTTATTCAGTATAATAATATATATAGATGGAAAACAAAAGAAATAGTATTAGTTTCTAGAACGGAAAAACAAAGAAAACTAAGGTTAATTTAAGATGCACACACTGCATCGATGTTAAAATTTAGGGACATTCTGGGTTGCACCTGGTGTACCGATGCATCCCCATGTTAATAGGTTAAAATAAGGGTAGTTGGTAGTTTTTTAAAAATAAAATTATTTTTGAAAATGTTGGGGGAGTGCCGATCTGAAAACAGTTTGCGATGGGCCAAAATGGCTTGAACTTAAAAAGCATAATAGAGTGTAAAATGTGTATATCAATGTCTTGATATAAAGGATGTTTAAACACAGAATATAACACTATGCACAGCGGAATAAAAGGAAGAAACCAGAATTAATTTTCTCACAAGTCTTATGACTTGTGATGCCTTCACCGGCGAAAAACTTTTCTTATTAAAACTTCAAGACGATTACAAAAATAAATCACGAAAATCAAACACGAAAAGAAATATTATTCTAAATCCTTAGACATAGGATTCACAGAAGGAATATCAAGAATGATATCCAACACAAAGAATATAAAAAAAACTCTCAATGTGTAATATCTAAATCTCGGTGTTCTTCCTCTGTCTCTAAAGTGAGAAGACAACGATCCTTTTATAGGAATAAAAATCCTTGCTCTCCAATCAGGTTATCCCACATTCTGCATTCCTTGGAGATCAAGTCCGTCTTCTCTTTAATCCATGTTCTCCACTTCTTTTCTTGATGTCCACGATGCTGTATTCCCACTTACTTAACATCTATATTCTAAGTTCTTATCTCCTGCAGAAGAAATAAAAAAAAAGACTTTTTCTTTCCTAATAAATAGGAACTAACTCAATCCAACAAAAATAAAACACTTTAATTAAATAAATTAATTAACTAAAGATTAGGAAAAAGCAAAACAATTAAAATGAGAAAATTTGAATAAATCAATTTTCAACAATCTCCCCCATTTTACGTTTCCTAAAAAAGAATTAAAAATCACGAAGATAAAATTTCCACAAGACAAAGCACATTCTCTCCCATAATAAAAATAACATATTCTCCCCCATAATTAAAAATTCTCAACTCAAATATACTCCTAAAATATTAAATCATCATCAAGAGTTTAACAGAGGAGCAACCCAAAACAAGGTAGCTGGCAGCAAACCAAATCAAAAGACAAACGGCAAAACCAACTCCAGACTTAAATGAACATCAAACATGTTCTCAGCATTAGTCATCAAAACCACATGTCCACAACATTTATCTCAATCATCAGAACCACCTTGCATCTCTGTTAACATTAAAACTCATCTCCATGTTTACCAGGACCAGCATATTAACATCTTCATTTTTACTCGGATCAGACATAAACAACACCATCTCCCCCATGATTTTTACGTAACAAACTTCGTAGAAGTTGTTGGCGAAGAAACAACACATGTCTGAGGAAGAGTAATACGGTACAAATGATCCCTTTTCAGCAGAGATGACAGAATCTCAAATCATCAATGGATGAAAAGCTTGTATTGAGAGTTTAGATGAAACATTTGGATGTTAGAGCATTCAAAATCAGAGATGATGAAAACATTGAGATGTCGAGACATTCCAAATCAAAGATGATGAAAACATTGATATGTCGGGACATTCTAAATTAGAGAAATTAAATGGCATACTGAACAATCGAAGTCAGGAGAAAGATTAACAGATCGCTGTTGTTTATATGGGAGGAACAGAATAGATAAAAGAAAGGAATGGAATGACGTGTGGAAACGTGAGGAAAAAAGGAAAGAGTAAAGACTCTCTATCTATTTAAACATGATAATTCAAGTGGATAAATACCAAAAATATCTCAACAATATCAACAATATCCTAAAAATTAGGATAATTATCAAAGCTCTTAATTCTTAAACACCACACGTAGATTTTTTTTTAAAAAGAAGAGAATAATAATTAAAAATATAGAATAGATAAATACATATAAATCATGACTAAATTATCACATAAATTTTTTAATTTCAACATTGACACCCAAAATTTACTTTTATATCCGATTTTTTTTATTTTTTTTTGAAAAAAATAAAATATTCAATTCATCACATTTTAAAAAGAAAGTATCGTCGTAGCCACCGTCGTGCCCCTAGTTACTCAGTGATAAACGAATATAGGTGTACTTTCTCATCACCTTTTGAAAAGAATGCATCGTCGTAGACACCGTCGTGCACCTGGTTACTCAGTAACAAGATTATACACCAATTTTTTTCTTATTATTTTTTATTATCTTTTCGATTTGGTGTTTTATTGCTAATTATTTTTCACATCGGATTCTTTTAGGATTGGGAAGTCAACGCAAAATCATAAATTTAAAAAATAATTATATCAAGGTTAACAACAGATAAGGACCAAATAATTTTATTAAAAAAATGGAGGAAAGAGGAAAAAAAATATCGGGATTGAAAAGACTTAAATTTTACAAAGGCCAAGAGATTTTCGAAGATTTAAAAACCTCTGAAAATCTAACGTCTTAGTAAAAATATCTGCAAGTTGGTGCTCAGTGTGAATGTAATCTAATTTGATTATACTTTTCTCAATTAAATCCTGAATAAAGTGGTGTCTAATACTTATTTGCTTTGTACGACTATGTTGTACTGGATTTTTTGAGATATCTATCTCACTTGTATTATCACATAAAATAGTAAGAGTGTCAGATGCGTACCCATAGTCTGCAATTATTTGTTTCAGCCAAAGTAGTTGAGTACAGCAGCTTCCAGTAGCTACGTATTCAACTTCTACAGTAGACAAAGAGACACAATTCTGCTTTCTACTATGCCAAGACACCAAATTATTTTCAAAAAAGACACATCCATCAATCATACTCTTTCTATCATCTACATCTCCCTTTTGACACGTACCACACACTATATTATCATTTTGACTCAAAAAAGGTAGATCACGAACAATATCAAACTTTGCAAGTTTCAAAAGATTTTTAAAATTAACATGACCAAGTTTTTGATGCCATAAGACAGTGTCATCAACACGCACATTGTATACAACAAATCTGGTTTCAACCAAATAACAGTTATAGATAGATCTCTTACCTGTCATGACACGAAAATTAGAATCATCAAAAACTTCACATGGATCTTTGTTAAACTGGACTCGTAAATTATCATCACACAGTTGACTAATACTAATCAAATTTGCACGTAAACCTTCAACTAGAAACACATTATGCAATTTTGGAAAACTTTCAAGATTCAAAATACCTTTTCCAGTGATTTTACCTTTTGCTCCCCCTCCACAGGTAACCTTATCTCCATCAAATTCTTCAAAATCAATCAAATTCTCTCTTGTACCTGTCATATGGCGAGAACAGCCGCTATCAAAGTACCAAGATCCTGCAATACTACTACTTAAAGAAGTATAAATGACATTGCATTTTAGATCAGATTTACGAATCCATTTGGGTTTAGTCTTAGGGAATGGAGCAGAATGTAAACACACTGGAGACGACATTTTATCAGATTGTATATCTTCTTTTATTTTATAGCAAAAAGGACGTATATGGCCTCTAACAAAGCAGTAATGACAGACGTAATGCCTTTTCCTAACTCTTTTCCTTTTTGGAGTAGTATATTTCTTTTGAACATCAGTCAATATTTCAGGTTTGACAAAATTCACAGGTTTACTACCATCAACATATAAGTTAGGAAATACTTTTTAAGGACTGAAACCTAAACCTGCCTTACTAGTTTGACCAAAAGACAATGCTTCAGTTAGAGTATACTTACCTTTATTCAATCTGTCAAAGGTTTGAGTAGCTTTTTCAAGCTTCTTTTTCACAGTGCTCAATTCCATGTCCTTCTTAGTAAGAGAAACTTTCAAACGAGTGGTCACCACTTTAAGTTCATCATTTTCCTTTGAAATCGAATCAATGATTTTGCATTGATTCTTCCACTTCCCAAGAAGTTCATCATATAAAACTTTAAGTTCATTGATAACTTGCAGGGCTTCATCATTTACCTCAAATGTATCTTCTGTCTCAGAAACAACAGATGAGTTAAAACAGTTCATACGATTAAAATTTTTATGAAAATACATGTCTGATGTCGTGACAGATGTTACGACATCACTGCAGTCATCATCAGAACTGATACTATCATTGATGGTGGCAAATAGTATGTTCTGATCAAAATTCTCAGGTTTGGATCCATCATCATCACTCCAGGTAGTATTCAGATTCATCTTCCTTCTCCTTAGAGTATTTGCGCATTCTTTAGCAAAATGCCCAAATCCATGACAAGCTCTACATTGAATTGAATCCATGTCATTCATTTCAATTTGACTACTTGGAGGATACCAGCTTGTCCTTCTTAAACAACCAGGGTCAGATTGTGACTTCTGCAGGCCTCTCACCGGTGTATACCTCTTCGTCTGATGTGGTGCAGGAGGTGCTGAAGACACTTGAAGAGAGTTGTTAATCTGGATGCGAGGTTTTACGCTGCTGCGATTTTATTTATTCATATTCTTGATGATTGTGTTAAACTTTTTTGTCAGCAACGCAACATTTGAACATCCTTCATCTAACAACTATATCTCATCAATTTCTTCTTCTACGAATCTTTCTTCTTTCACATGTGTAAAAGATTGAGTTTGTAGAGCAAGATTTATACCTATATGAAATATGTGTGGAGAATTAAGCGGAACCTGTTTATACCCAAAGTTGAGTTCATAGGTCTTTAAGATACTCATCAATTCTCCTAGAGGGAGAGTTGCAGTATCTCTCGCTTTTTCAATAGCCGAGACCTTAATATGAAATCTCTCTGGAAGTGATCGCAAGACTTTACTGACAAGTCGTTCATTGCTGATCGGATCTCCCAAAGTTTGAGCTTCATTTGCAATATCGAAAATCTTTTCATTGTATGAAGATATTGATTCATCTTCATCCATACGAAGATTTCCAAACATGGTTGTGAGATATCTCATTTTAGATTTTCGAACACTCTCAGAACCCTCACAATATTCTTGTAAAATTTCCCATGCATTTTTTGCAGAGACGCAATTGGTAATCATCTTGAACATGACTACATCAACAGCTGAAAAAATAGCATTTAAAGCTCTTGAATTGTAATTACCAAGTTGAGTTTCTTCTGGAGTCCATTCTCCTTCAGGTTTAATGATTGTGTCATTGTCCGCATCGATTCTTCGAGAAGGACTCCAACTATAAATAACCAAATGCCAAGCTCTTTCATCAATTGATTTGATGTGAGTTCGCATTCGCACCTTCCACATGGAATAATTAATTCCATCAAGAATTGGAGGGCGTAAAGAAGAAACGGAATAATCCATGACACAGAAAAAAATGATCTGCACTTAGTATAAATCAAGTGTAGGCTCTGGTACCAAATGAAAATGCTGGGGGAGTGCCGAACTGAAAACAGTTTGCGATGGGCCAAAATGGCTTGAACTTAAAAAGCATAATAGAGTGTAAAATGTGTATATCAATGTCTTGACATAAAGGATGTCTAGACACAGAATATAATACTATGCACAGTGGAATAAAAAGAAGAAATCATAATTAATTTTCTCACAAGTCTTACGACTTGTGATGCCTTCACTGGCGAAAAACTTTCTTATTAAAACTTTAAAACAATTACAAAAACAAATCATGAAAATCAAACACGAAAAGAAATCCTATTCTAAATCCTTAGACATAGGATTCACAAAAGGAATATCAAGAATGATATCCAATATAAAGAATATAAAAAAACTCTCAATGTGTAATTTCTAAATCTCGGTGTTCTTCCTCTGTCTCTAAAGTGAGAAGACAACGATCCTTTATAGGAATAAAAATCCTTGCTCTCCAAGTAGGTTATCCCACGTTCTGCATTTCTTGGAGATCAAGTCCGTCTTCTTTTTAATCAATGTTCTCCACTTCTTTTCTTGATGTCCACGACGCTGCGTTTCCACTTACTTAACATCTATATTCCACGTTCTTCTCTCCTGCAGAAGAAATAAAGAAAAAACTTTTTCTTTCCTAATAAATAGGAACTAACTCAATCCAACAAAAAAAAACATGTTAATTAAATAAATTAATTAACTAAAGATTAGGAAAAAGCAAAATAATTAAAATTAGAAATTTGAATAAATCAATTTCCAACAATTTTGTTTAATGGTTAAGATTAAATTAAAAAGTAATCTAACGGTTAACATTGTCTATGTTGACTATAGTTGGATTATAAAATTTAATGACCATTTGTTCATGCATAATTAAAATTTTGGACTATTCTAAAGTGCACCTGGTGTGCATCAATGCACCCTAGATTTTAAGGGTAAAAACATGGGGTAGTGGGTAGTTATTTATTTTTGTTTATTAATTATTTTATGGAGTAAAATTAATAGTAGATATTGAATTATAATTTAATCTAACGATTTTAATCATTCAGGTATACCGGTGTCACAAGTGTAACTCTAATTTTTATTTTTATTTTTTTGTGATTTTGATAAAATTATCCTTCAAAATTCCATGTATTTAAGTGGTTAAAATTTTATTGGGCACACATTGTCAACTGTGAAGATTTTAGGGGAAGATTGATATGTTGTTAAATCTTAAAAGGGGTAAATTGCAACATTAGACTGTTTCAAAGGCGAAAGGTGGAAAATACTCCAGAAAGAGGGGGGAAAAGAATATGTCCTGGAAAAGGAAAGAATTAGAAATAAAAATAAATTAAAACAAAACAAAACAAAACAATAAGGTGGTGCTCAGGCACTTGACATTGACATACAAATAAATAAATAATTTTATTTAATAAATCCCCCTTTAACTTTTTTTTTTCACCGACAAGTAGAGAATTTTACACAGTTCAAATTAAATGGTGTACCCCACGATCCCCACCGCCCCTGCACTGAGGATTGGTGGAAGAGGTAAATCGCAGGATGTGCCTCAAGTGGCTTATAGGGAGGGCTCACTGTTAAACTTGTGCTTGCAAGGGGCCAAATTCATGCCAAAGGTAGGATTCGAACCCCCACCCTGCAGCAACCAAGCTCAGCTGGAAGACCTTTCCACCCTCCCCTCTACCACTTGAGCTATGCCCTGGGGCACACAGTTCAAATTAAGAGTACACATGGACTGAATACTTTTAATAGTTGAATTAAGTTTTAACTTAATCTCTGTTAACAAGTAAAATAAAATAATTTTAATTTTCAACCAACTACCCTTTATTTTATACACTTATAAATTTTAGATGCACCGAGTACGAAGTGCACTCTAATATTATCTTAAAATTAATTAATCATTTAAATTATTCAAAATTCACTATATCCCTTTATCATTTTCTTATTATTTATTATAAATTTAATGCATAAAAATAACTCCCTCTATTTCATAATAAAATTTATGGTAGATATGAAGTTTTAGAATTTTTTAATTTACTTTTAATGATAATTTGATATTTTTAAATAATAAATAAATTATAAAATAAGTCATATTAGTTATAAATGGTAACAATTTTTAAATTAAGGTATTTTGTGGGATTATTGCAAATTTTTCTAGAAAATACTAGTAATTGTAACTTTGTTAATAAGATATAGGGAGTACCATTTAAGGTGATTTTATGGTGCATCCTACAATTAATATGTTTAGAATACTCCAGTGGATTTTTAAAAAAAAAAAAAATATTTTATTAATTTAGTGTATACGTATTGTTCAGATGCATTCTAATAGACTCTAAAATTTAATCATTGTTTTTAAATGTTTAGAATATAAGTTTTGATCATCTTATATATATATGTCACTCATTTTGATAGTATATCAATAGGATGTAAATGCAGCATTCTTCGTTAAATGTATTATCATCTGAACCTTTAATGCATTTGGAAGGTTATAATGCTCTATACATTGTATAAATCTTCTAGCTACTCAATACATACATAAACAAAATGAGGCAATTATATTATTTATAATAATACAAGTACATACGTCTAGCGAAAATGCAGAGGAAGAGACATCATGAATCATCTGTTCTTGTTATGTAGTTTGTATAAAGTGGTGTGGAATGTTCTCTCTTGTTGGAGTGGAATTGACAAAAATTGAGTACACGTAGCAAAGTTACTTATTACATAAAAGCTTACATCTTCACAATTCTATTTTATGTCAGCTTACAGTAAAGTTACTAACATAAAAGATAATAACATCCGAGATAGTGTTTGGATTATTAAAATTGTTAGGTAGGCTAATAAAGTTTGAAAATGCAATATAAAGGTTAGAAAGTGAAAATCAACTTAATTCTTTATTAGTTTAGTTAGATGTTGTAACCCGTTTTCCTTCCTTTTAATTAATGGGCTCACAAGAGAATTTGTCAGTATGCTTAAGTGCAATTATTTTTATTAATTTTTTAAGTCCCGTAGAGTATTATTAGTAAATGTGAACCAAACCAAACTATTTTACAGCAAAGTTACACATAAACACATGGATATTTCAGCAGTATTCAAATAAACTCAATCATTGTTGTGAATAAAATGAGATCATGGACACACAATACACGTCGATGCAAAGAAAAGAACAAAATAAATAAATAATTAAAAATGCAGAAGGTAACTTCACAATAAGCTTCTCACTGTTACTATAGGTAAGTAATTTAATAAAAAGAAAGGTTATTTTTTTATTTTTTTATTTTAAGAGTATTTTGATATTCTTAAGTAATAAATACTCTCTAATTCCGCCACAATAGTTACATTTATTTATTTTGAACGTTCTGAAATAAGAGTTACATTATCATTTTTTGTAGATGAACTCACACAAAAATAATATATTTTCATAGGGCACACACACAATATTAATAAATATTCATCATACAGTAAATGTAACTCTTTTAAAGAGACGGGGAAATGATAAAGTAACTTATGCGAGAAAGTGTTATTTTGAAAAAATGATGTATTCTAAGGTTATTCATGGGAGAATTTATAAAATACCAATTTATTTACTTAAATATCATTATCAACAACAATCAATTTATTTATCTAATATATTCGAATTACACTTTTTTTTTTACTTTAATGCCCTCACTATTCAACTTATAATACCCAATGTGTTATGTAGGTGAATGTGTAAGGGTGTGTGTCAGTTCCGATGTTGGTACAAATATCGGTTCTGATATCAGTAATGAAATGAAGAAAATTAAGTAGAAAACGAAGTGTAGAAACTATGTTGTAAAAGACCACTGTTGGTTACGTATCAACTTTGTGTTGGTTACCATATTAGTTTCCGTATCGGTTACCATATTGGTGGGGCGGCGATGAGAGTGTGGACTAAAGGGATGGAGGTTAGTTTAGTCCTTTTAGGGTGTATTTTGGTAGATTTGATTGAAAAATTATTGTTTGTTGGTATTGATTTTGTTTGGGCGGATTTTGGATATATTTGCCTATTGACACTTATTTATTTTAATATTTTTACTATTTTTTATAGGTGAAGAATGTAATAAGACAAATAAATGAGAAAATAGTGAAACGTGTAGTGGATCAAAAAAATTATTATTGATGAATTATAACCGGAAATAATAAATTATATAAATTAATTATAAGTACGAATAAATCTCTCCAAGCCCACGTGTAATTGGCCCAAAAGGGCCCTAAAAGCATCTACAGGCTTAAGCTTCATTCATGGTGGGCTTTGTTTTAACACCATAACTCAAGGTGGCCCATCAGTTTTCACCCACAACCTGTTTTGACCATTATGCCCTCAGACATCACCGACCTCTAAATAATTCAAGCTTATAAAAGAACAAAGAGAAACAAGGGCAATTAAGGCTTTCTATTCATTAATATAGCCCAACAAAAAAATCTTCACAAATAATTAAATAAAAACAAAACTATATAATAAAAAAAGATGCTCTGTCTCCATCAATTATGTGTTACTTGGTGTGAGAGGAAAAGGTGGCAATTAAAGAATTAAATAAAAAAGGAAGCCAACTTTTTTCTTTCATAAAATTATTACTACATTAATACTAAACTTTGGAAAAATTAATCAACTTTGGTAGTTAATTTTTATTTTAATTTTCACCAGGGTAATAATTTGTTAACTCGACAAACTGGTAAACTATTAATTGAGAAGTTCAATTATTAATTTAAAAACAATTATTATTATTATAATACAAAAATATTCTTGGTACACGTATGCTACAATAATTAAAAATTATATTTATAATGATTGAAGATGGTCTTGTGATTCTTGGTGGTGGATGAATATGGACAAGAGGCAGACATGATATTAATGAAAATATAATATTGGTCTTCTCAGGTAGGCCCAAATGAAAATTAGATGCTTCATTTAATAAGGAAAATATAACTTAAAGAATAATTTAAAAGATTAAATTATATTTTCCCCTTTTCTTTTTTTCAATATATGGTAAGATTAAATATGGAGTAGTTAATTGAAATTATTAAAGTAAATCAACTCGCTACTTTTGAAATTGATTTCAAGAAATTATTCCATATATTTTGATTTTCAAATTAAAAGTAATACATCAATGTTTGGAGATTTCATATCACATTATAAAATCTTATTTCAATTAAATAGATATTATTTTATTAAACGTGTTCATCATACTACAAATATTCTCTGTAACATTGTATTGTTAGGACTACATGGAAGTTTGCAAGTCCCATTTTTTGGATATATAACCTTCTAACTTTATGAATGACAATATTTCTTATTATCTTGATTCTCAATAAATGCATGATTGTTTGATTAAAAAAAATTAAATTATTCTTTCATCATTTCCAATTGAATTGAGAAATAATTTCACTACTGTAATGGTAATATACTGCGTATCTTACTTAGAACACTTAATTTCATATGAATCAAACAAACTTAAATCATGAAAGATAAAATACTAAACATTGTTGCTTTTATATATCTCAATTGAATGATTCAAGTTTAATTGAACTAACTATAGAAATCAATAAGCACTAAAAATATAAAGTAAACCATAAATTTTCTAATTAAATTTATAAATATGTTATTAGTTGCATTTGTGACATATTTTGGCACATTAAAGGAAAAGAGTATAAAGTTAAAGTTGGGACAATAAAAGGGAAGATGCAATAATAATAATAATAATAATAATAAAAAGAATTTATTTATTTATTTATATAAATGGTGATGGGAAAAATAGGAAGATTTTGTGAACAAAATAGAGAAGAAAACAAAAGAGCTGAGGAGTGAGGACCATACACAGAAAGGCAAGAGGCAACCACCAACATGGCTTCTCTCTCTACCTCTCTCCACTCATAATTATTTTCCCTTCTTTTTTCTCTCTCTATATTCATCACTTATTTTTTTCTCTTTTTTTCTTCAATGGAATTGCTTCTGCTGTATCTCTGATCAAGGTTCGTCGCCTTGTTTAATTTCTCCATGTTGTGTTGGATTTTCTTGGTGCCCTTCTTCTTCTTCTCCTTTTCCCTCTCTATCTCTCTTCCTTGTTATTTTGATTTTTTTTTATTGATTGTTTTTGTTTTTGGGAGGTAATTTGTGTATATTGATGGCTATAAATTTGTTGTTTGTAGGTATTTGGGGGATCTGCCGCCGCAAAATTTGGAGGTTTGGAGGTGAAGGGTTTTTGAGTTATTTGATGGCGGATGCTTTCGCGTGATTGGGGAGTGCAAGGGTGGAATTTTTACCGGTTTTTGATATTATCTGTTAGGGTTTTGCTCCTAGAAAAATTATTCGATTTCTGCATTTTTGGGTGCTTGAAATTAGGTCACCTTTCGAATATGAAGAAGCTGTTTGATCCCTGAACTTGTATTTCATCTGGTTTGCCTGCGTTTTTTATTTTTCCTTTTAAGTTAGAGATTTTAAATTTGGTGGATAGCCCAAAAAAGGAACCGAAGAACTTCAGATTTTGGGTTCCCTATTATCAGGGTTTATTGGAATCTGGTGATTCTTGGGCTGAGGTCTTTTGTGATCGAACGGGAATGGGTGATAGTTGGAAAGTATAAATACTCTGTAGTTTTTTCGTTACCTTTTCATTGTATTACGATCTCGAGATCAATGGAGACGAAGAAGGTCCATGTATTAGAAAGAGAAGTTGAAACGGAAAGTGAAATCCAAAGCAAGGGCTTGAATATTGGGGATCAAATTTATCTGGAAGAGCCTCAGTGTTCTGGAATTGATATGATGGAAATGGGAACATCTGAGGCTGAAATGTCAAAAGATTGCAATGAGGGAAAACATGGATCTGATGTTGTGGTTTTTAATTCGGAGAAGGGAGAGGGAGGGAGCCATGGGAATGTGGTTTTCTCAAGAGAATCTCCTCTTGTAATTAAGGAGGATATGAGCATAAGCTCTTGTAGTTGTGGTGCTGAGAAACTTAAAATCAGATTGGCTGCTTCTGATTCTCAGCCTGGAAAAAATGGGAGGAAGCTCAGTCGACAAGATAGAATCGAGTTAGGTCGTTTGTTTCAGAGCGCTGTGAGTTCCCATGGTTGGGAGCTGGCTGAGAGTCTGATCTTGTTGGCTGATCCTCAGACTCTAAATGATGCATTGTGCATATCTTTGGATTCAATCTGGTTCTTGAGCACACAACAAGAGTTATATGGAATCACTGGATTAATCAAGAAGATTATCGCTAATGGGGCCTATGACTTCACTCGAGCTGCACTCAGGACTTCATTCCTTGCGTCTTGTGTCTCTGCTTGTCAGAGTCAAACAATGAGCCTCGCTGACACTGTAACTGTGATGGCACAAAGGTATATCGTAGTATATGACATCAAATTCATATGCACATTCTATAACATTAGAATTTGTTAGAAATATCAATTCTTTTTAGCAGGGGAATGACCTTTATTGTCTTACTCTATCTCCCCAACTAATAACTTTTGCCTGCTGTTCTTTTTGTGTGCAGCTGGAGTATTTCCTTTGTTTTTTTCCTCTATTTCTTTGTTGGATGAATTTGTTATAGTTCCCTCAACCTTCACCAACCAACCGCCTGCTGGAAAAGGCTTAATATGTAGTCTGGCCATAGGTCATTATTATCCTCGTGAATTGAGATTTGTATATGGTGTAATCTAAATTAAACTGGAGGGTCTTCATTACAACCCAGTTCCGGTATTCTGCTATGCACAATTTCCTTGTTTCTTTTAAGACTACTGACTACCCGTACCTGATATGGGGGTCAGCCAAAGAGGTTGCATAAAGGTTACCTAGTTAGTTAGCATTGCTCTCTCTCTCTCTTTTTTTTTTCAATGAATATTTGTTAATGGTTTTCCTTATCTTGCTTTAGTATGTGTCTTTTAATTAGATATAATTTTGTTGATAATGTGTTGGACAAAGTTGTTTTCTTTGGAAGCAAGGATGACAGTGTAGGAGTGGACTACCATTTATTTATTCTAATTTTTAGTATAAATTGATATTATAATGAACTAAAGGTTGAATGGTCTGAACTAAGATTGTAGTAAGAAGAGCAAAACTATCTCTAGATAAATGTGTAAAGATTAAGGATAAAGTGTCCTGCTTCCGTTAGTTGAGAACATTACTGTGCTTCTCCCCTTGCATATTCTGAGGATTTTCACCATCCACCATCCTTGCAGGTTACATGAGAGGCTCCAGGAGTGTAATGGAGATGAAGTCTTGAAGGCAGAAGCTGGTGCCAAGGTTCAGAAGTTTACTGAGTGGGCTCTTAAATGTATAAGTTTCCACTCTCGTTGCCAAGGAAACAGGGATCGCGTGGGCCATAACTCACCTGTTGAGATCCAACTACAGTTATCTGCTTTCAAGACCTTCCTAGATCTTGCAGGCAACCATCTTAGTGGAAAGGATTTTACAGAAGCATTTGATGCTGCTTGCTTCCCACTTACACTCTTCTCTAGTTCATTTGACCCTGGCTGGGCATCTGCTATATCAGCTACTGCAATCCAAGGATTGTTGGGAATGCTAGTTGAGGGGGGTGCAGATAATGTTAACCAGTGTTTCCTTGAGGCTGCACGCTTTGGGAGTACGGAACTTGTTCGTATTCTATTACAGGTAATCTTATTTTGATGTGCTAAGAATGTTATATAAACTGCTATGAATAATTTCAATATTTATGTGGCCCTGGTTTTATAGATTTAAGTACTTCTGATATGCCGCCTGGGCTGATATGCTTCTGCTCAATTTTCTGGTTCCAGATTTATCTTTACTTTTCTCCCAGTTTATCCCAGTGGTTTGTGAGTCATCACAGAGTCTTTGGGCCGCTTATGTACGAATCTGTTTAGCTAGCCCTTTTCATATAATTTTCAAGTTACTATTAAGCAATCTTCTTTCTGTAATTACCCACAATCATCATATTCCACTCATGCTAGCCTTTTCAATCTAATAAACAGCCCACTCTAAAGGACTGCCAAGTGCCAATTTATCTAGACCATCTTTTTATCTGCTTCAAGATGTGTGAAAATTAAGCCCCTTGCCTCAGATTATTGTTGCTGGTAGAGTGTCAGTTTCTCATTATTTTTTGTTGCCTAAGAAGATTTCAGTTGTACTTAGTCATTTTGTAAATACGACTGTGCACTCATTAAAATATTTAACTTAAATATTTTGACAAAAGCATCAACTTAAAGGTGAAATTACTGTCATAATTTGTAGTCTGGCGCCGCTATTCAGCCTCACTGATAATGTATAAGGTGAATGGCAATTAAATATCTCTTTTGTCTAGTTCTGCTACCTCTTTTACCATTTGTATTCAGAAGTTACATTGCTCATTTTTTGAGATGGGTTTTGTTTTTACGTCCATATTTTTTTAGGTACATGCGTGAAACTTATGTTAATATTACATAAGTGTGTTTGAAAGCCAAGCTTCGGAATGGGCCTTGCATTTTCTCCGCATACTTTATTTCCGCTTTGAATATTTATGGGAGCTACATCAGTCTAATGCACTGTCTTAATTTTTAATTTTGAATCTTAGATTGCACAAAGGAACAGCTTGGATGTGGATGTTGACTTGGCTTTGGGCTTTGCTTCACACTATTGTAAAATTGGGACCATGGAATGCCTAGTTGAGGAGGGTAATGCTATGGCTTTCTTGGGTCCTCTGATGAGAGCTGCTGAGAGAGGTTGTATGCCCGTTGTGCAGTGGTTTGTGCAACGGGGTTGCCGAGACATGGAACTCTGTCTTGCCCTTACAGCCGCCACATCGAGCAGTCAAGTAGAGGTTGCAGCATATCTTCTCCCTCACGTTCCTCAGCATGTTCTTGCTGCCCTCAGCATTGAAATTCTCAAGGCTGCTGGTGAGCGAAGCGGTGGCTCCCTCAATGGAGTAGAGTTCCTCCTCCACTCAGATTTTCTTGGAGATCCAGTGGCAACTTATGCTGTTGCTGATAGCATAGCAAGATCAGATGATGAGGGAATCGCTCCCGAGTTAAAGACTTTCATCAAAGAGCATTGGTCTGAGGCAGCATACTTCGATGGGCTTAGCCAAGGAGAGACACAATTTTCAAACATAGTACAAATTTTGAGATGGGGGAACTCCCCAATATGCTTGAGGGATCTACCAGCCCCACTGAGAGTGGCCATAGCTTACCTGCCATTGTATAGAGAGTGCGTTAAGGCAGGGGGACGTTTGTTATCCCAAAGACATCGGGGTCAACTTGTGGAAGCTGCTAGGAGGCTCGGAGGGGTGGTACTCAACGAGCCGGGGCAAAGGAGAGAGTTATTGTCCGTCTTGGAACATCATCTTCCACCGTTCTTCATCAATGCTTAAGGTGCGGTCTAGCGAACCAGAAAAATCGGTCCACTACTCTCTTTCTCTATCTCTGCTGTTCCTGCTCTAATGCTATAGAAAATAATGAAATATTAGACATGTTTGAGGAATGCTGGGTAGCCATGGACGCTAGGTTTTTTTGCCCTTTGCTGATACAAAACATACCATTGGAGGCAGTTGTAAACCTTAATGTAAGAGAAGCTGTACTAAATTGTTGGGGATCTAATGGGGGCTTGTTTAATCCAACTAATTGGATCTGTTAAGAGGGTTCTTCAACTTTATACTACCTACTGTAATGAGCCAACCAATATATGAAATTTTGTCAAGGCAAATGCTGAACCTCCCTTTTGTTGTTTTGATGGATAATAGCTTTTAAATTCTCATGAGAAGAAGATGAATGGATCAAATATTTATCTCACTTAGTTGATTTCTTCTGTACGTCTTGTTGGTATTATTGGAGTTGTGACCAAAATGGACACCTTAAATTTTGCCAGAAGCTAATTTCACTAGTATTACACTATTACTTTCTTTATGGAGATATTATCGAGGCGCCTGGATAGTAATGAGAATGAAAGTGAATTGATTTCCATTACTCTTACTAGGTAAGAGTAGTTGGAAAGGATAATGAGAATAAAAGCGCACTAGGTAAGAGGCAATGAGATGTCGAAATCTTCAATCATTCTCACTGATATATACTTTCACCCCATTAATCAATTTACTGTCATTGTCAATACCCTCATTAATGATAACTATTATCATCCCAGAATTTGAACCAAACGACTCTTAATCTTTTCACATTTTACGGAACACATTTTGTGAGATGCTCTTGAAATTTTCCATGTGGTATAAGGTCCATGGTTGGCTGTTCATAGTATCATGACTTGGACACAATACATTGCACCTGTCTCATATGGACTTCCACATCATAATTGCTATACCAAACAACTAAAAGAAGACACAAATCTTAGTTTTTGTTCAATTTGAAATTAATATTTTCAAATTAACCAAAAGGTGAAAAACAAAACTGTGGGCGGAGCCTCCTATTGAGGCAAACTTATGAAAATAACTACTAGTATAGGATTATACTAGCTCTCCATCTTTCAATTTTATTGGAGTATATTATATTGTTTCTCTTTCTTTGAAATTCTTAATTTTTATCATCATTAATAAACATTTTGAATAAAATATGAGTTTATTCATCGATATGATTTTGAAGATTGAGAACTCAATCTGCTAGTAATTTTTCGATTGTAATATGATATTAAAGATTTTAATTTCTTTATAAGTAATTCATTTCTATTTCTATGGTAACTCTCTTGGGTATACTCTATTCTAAGATTTAATAAAATTCTTTGTTAAAAAAAAAAACATATCTTTCTCACTCCAACCACATTGATTGCTCAATATCTTGCTCAAATTTTCATGTTCAACAACATTAAAATCCACAATTTTCTCCCAAATAATTATCATTTATTTTTACTCATTTCCTTAAATAGAAATTATGATTGATTTATTTCATAAACTTATTACCTTATAATTTCAAAATACATTTTAATTTTAAAAATGTCATTTACTTAACACACATGTTATATTTTATAGGTACTTTATTTAGTATAAAAAAGTATTAAATTATCTAAAAAAGGAAAAAAAGAAATAGTAAACTTGAAGTAAATTACTGTAATTTATTTTGTTATTATAATTAATAGCTCAAGTGATTTGGTGATGAAATAATTGAAATATTATATTGGAGACGTACACAAGTATGATTTTCATGCAAATAATATTACTCCCTCCGTCCCGGGTATTTTTACCCGTTTGTACGAGCACGAAGATTAAAACGTTTTATTTTTTAAATATATAATGTAAGAGAAAGTAGAAATAAATTAGTAATTTAAAAAGAAAAAGTGAATAAAGTTATTGGGAATGATGAATAAAGTGTAAAAAAATAATTAAAGTTATTGAGATTGAAAAAGTAGGTAATAAAATATTACTCCCTCCGTCCCGGGAAGTATTTCGCGTATTGGTGTGCGCGGAGTTTAAGAAATTTTTGTATTTTTATGTATAAAGTAAGAAAGAGAATATATATTTTAGTTGATTTAATGAAAAATATGTATAAAGTTATTGAAAGATGTGGAAAAGTGTGTAAAGTTTTTGGAAGATGTGAAAAAGTAAGTATTATATTGGGATATGTGTAAAAAGTGAGTATTAGTATAATGTATTTTTTACCAAATTTAGTAAAAGTAAAGTGTGAAATACTTTGAGGGACGGATGAAAAAGGAAAGTGTGAAATACTTTGGGGGACGGAGGGAGTATGTATTTTTGCAAAAAATGGAATAGGTAAAAATACGTGGGACACCCCGAAATGAAAAGTGGGTAAAAATACGTGGACGGAGGGAGTATTTACTTTTCACTTTGATATTTTATGTGATTGAAATTGAATACCTTAGTACCTTACAAATAAACTGAGTAAATCTAGCTCTTCTTCATGCTTATATTTTCCATGCAATCTAAAAACATCAAATTTCTTTCTATTTTTATGAGTTCTCCAAATAAATAAACCAAAGTTTATTATTATATTTCCTTACAAGATTGGTAGTTAATGTTTCTTCAAAACATACTATAGATGATAGAACTTGAACTACTTCAAGAGAGGATAAAAACTTAAGAGAAATCTAATAAGAAATGAATGAACTCTGTTACACTTTCTTTGGATCATTATAAAGACACAAAACTTGTTCGAGCTAGAGGCGATCGCCACACATTTTTCACGAATACGTATACGTTGCATCGCGTACATTAGACGGCATAAAAGCCAAGACCATGAGGAGGGCCAAGATACAGATGGGCAGCAGCAGCAGCAGGAACGGTGGTGGTGGCAGCGGTGGTAGAACCAGAGGCAGTATCAGCAGCGACACCGTGAGGCAGACGAGCAGAAACAACGACTCCAATGTGAAGTAACGGTACACCTTTCCTCCGTGCCCTTGTGATAAGGACCGGCAGTACTCCAACTTCCTTCCTTCGACCAACTGGATGCCGCTCTTTCTGTAGGGAGTCGAGTTCAGATTTCTTGCCGTTTTCGCGTCCATTATGCTGTTCAAGTACTGATCTTGCAGATTTATGAAGCTGTTAGACAATGCCAATCTTGATCTAGAGTTGTCTACTCTCATTTAAGTTGAACAACAGCTATCTTCTCTGTTGTATCCCAAATTAGGACTGAATGATCACTTCACAAGGGGTGTTCCAAATTGGATAATCTTGGGATAAATCTAACAAGATGGAAAGAATTCTAATGTTCTTTGGATTAACACAAGACAGTCAAATTCTATGTCTAATATCTACAATCAGTGTGTATCTTCAATGGTAGAGCCATAAGACATCATCCCCAGAAATCCAACTGCCATTTGAAACAAGGTGAACAAATTTTAGATTCAATTTGCAGAGTCAACCCCTGGAATCAGTGATTCTTGATCTCAGATTTACAAAAATTCCACAACTTTAAACAATAAAACTAATAAAGAATTCAAATTTTAATCATAAGCAAACATGATATGATCCATCTTGACAGGTATACAAATCTGATTCAGCATAAGAGATTTGGCATAAAATATGCATAAAACTATCAAAGCCAACAAATCAAATTTTAGCAAATTGCTATATTTAAGATGACCAAAAACCCCAAACGTGTCAAGATTGACCAGGCATCATCCCAACTCTCAAATCTCAAATCATAGTTTCATAATAAGATTTCAAAGAAACGAAAAAAAGGCACAAACAAGAATCCAGAGGAGAATACACTCAGAACACACATATACATACAGATTATATACATGTACACATACATACCCATAATGCTTGAGGAAGTGAAAATGATTGTGCAAACTAAGATTCAAAAAGGTAGACCAAGAATCAGAACTATTAGCCTTGAACACCCTTTGCATTTCTCACCCACAACAAACCCTTATGTTTCCCCCTCCACTCTTGAATCCCTTTTTCTAGTCAAGTTCAGAGCAATATCTTGGAAATGGAGGGGTGAAGAGGGATTTAAAAGAATAGTAGAAAACCACCAAAGAGAAGTGGGGCAAAGATCAAATCTTTTGTTGTTTTCTCAAACTGTGTGCTGCAATAAAACCACAGAGGAGTTTTGATGAGAAAGGGAACAAGAAAATTTGGTTGGAAAACGAAAGGAAAGGGAAAGGAAGTGTGATGGGATGGCAATGTAATGGGGAAATTTGTATTGTGGAGATGGTAAATGGGGTTGGTGGGGGGGGGGGGGGTGAGATTGGGTTGCCTTCTTGGTTGATGAGATACAGAGTTTGAATGTAATTCAGGTTTTGCCTTGTTTAATATAGCCATGGAAAGAGACATGTTAATATATACGACTCGTAGATTACAAGAAACTCCCATATGTAGGGGTGGGGTGGTTGGGGTGTGGGTGGGGTGGAGGAGAAGGGGGGTGGATTCAGTGTATGAGCAAAGAAAACAAGTGGGGGCTGCTGACAAGAAGTATTTGATGGGTGGGGTGGGGGTGGGGGTGGGGTGGGGTGGGATGGGTGAATAAATTTATTAGAATTTCAAATCCGTGTGTCCCGGTTCTCTCCCCCTCTCTCTCTCTCATGATTTTTTGCTGGACACAAAATATTTTGAAGCAATCCCCATTTTTACCCCCCTCAAAATTTGATTATTACACAATATCTCCCAGTAAATAATACTAGTATAATACATGTATTTTATTTTTTTTTGAGTTGAGATTAAAAGAAATTACCTTATAATGATAAAGACGTATAAAATTATTGAAATGTGTGTAAAAAATGAAAATTTTAGGTAATTTAATGAAAAAAATATGTAAAGTTTTTAGGGAGTGAGTGTTACAGAGACGTATTTTTTTCATTTTAAAAAATATATGCATAAATATTGACGAATTAAAAAGAAAAATGTAAAATAATTAACGAAGTATAATGTTATTATTCCTCTGTATTGGAAATGTATTGGAAATGATAAAGTGAATTATGTGTGTTATATGAAAATGTTATTTTGAAAAATGTGATGTATTGAGAAATTATATGTTTTAAAAATTTTACCATTTTTTAAGAGTGGAAAGTGTAATGTAAAAAAAAAGAAAAAAAAGGAAGAGAAACAAGTAAAAAACGGATAGAGAAAGTAATGGAGTATTTTCTTTAACGAGACACTCTCTTATTAGACGGTTTATTTGTGAGAGGGTATGAGACGGGTCGATCAATTACTAAAGTATGTTTAGTGTACAGATAAAGTATGTTTATTTGTAATTAAAGTATGTGTTAATAATAAATCATATTATAACACACTAAAATCATATTTTAATGCATAATCAAGCATATTTTAGAAAACATACTTTAACTATATAATAAGCATACTTTAGTTATAGATCGACTCGTCTCACAAATAACCCGTCTCATAAAAGAATCTGTCTTCTTTAACACTTCATTTATCAGTGTTAAAAAAATTAAATTTGAAATTGGCAAATGGATCTCTAATTTTATTGGTGAGGATCTCTTATTCCTCAAATTATTCACTTTGTGTTCCAACTGGTGGAGGGGGTGATTTACAATAAGATGGAATAAGCAATCCAAAATTAATTTTATTTTATAGATGATTTACATTCATGCAAACTTGTATGCAAAATATATATATATATATATATTTGAAAAATAAAAAATGAACAATTTTACTTGAGATTGATGCACTTTTAATGAGCATATCATAATAGTTAATCTATGTCAAAATATTTTGAAAATCACAAAGATTGGTCATTTTTAGTAGGCAGGTTGGAAAAGTAAAAAAATTGCCAACTTGAAAATTAATTTTAGGCTTGTTGATAAGTTAGATTAGGGAAAATTGTGGGGTAGTATTTTAGGTATGAACGATTTTAATTTTAATCATTTTTAATTTTTAAATTTTAATTTTGGTAATTTTTTTGTCTGATTTTAATTCTTTTTATCTTTAGTCCTTTTATTGTTCAAAATTTGGATCAAAATTAAACAAAGTCTAACATAAAGGATTAAATTTGATTTTTTTTTTTTTGAGAATTACTAATAATGAAGGATTAAAATTGAAATCAACCATAAACTAATTTTGATATTTTCTCAGTTAGGTTACTTAAAACTCTCTCAAAACTATTGCTCTATCCAAACGAGCCTTGAAATTAATTAGGACAATTAGTGTTAATATCTAGTTAAAATATTTAGTGAACATAATTATTATGATATTATTATTTAATTATTGTAGTTTAAGGTATATCTTCTATTTTTCATTTAAAGTTTATCATCAATTTATTATAATTAAATCATCCAACTAAAATACATGAAAGTACAATAGTATTACCATTTATTTTTATTGAAGTTTAAGATTTATTATCATATTATGTTTAAAGTGTGTTTGGATTTTATTGAATTAAAGGAGAAAGCATGTTTAAATTTTAGAGTCATACTGTACTGTGGTTCACTTGATCTCACCCAATTTCTAATTAAAAGATGAAAATTAAGTTATCAAATTTGAGATGGTGAGGGAGAGTGTACTGCTTTACACAATGGACTTTTAAATATAGTCAAAATTTACATTTTTTCAGATTCATATAAATACAATGAATGAAATTAAATTTTGATACAATGAATCTAATGCTAATTGATACAATGTTCTTATAACTTCCAATCAAAACAATGCAATCAATATTACTACTAAATTATTACTGACAGAAGAAAATGATATACTAATTTACATAAAGCATAATTATTGTATTTGTAATTATTTATTTTTAATATAGTTATTATTAAAATACATGTCCCTTTCTCTTTCAAGAAAAATAATAAGTTTTGCAGAATAATCGCTCTTTAAAATTCAGTTTTTATTGCACACAATGAGTTAAACAATACAAAATTCCTCTAGAACACTTCGCTGAGAACGAAATGCTTGCGGGTCGTGAGTAGTATATTTATTTCCCAATACACAATCACCTTTGAGATGGAATTTATAATTAAAAATGTACCATAAAAAGTATTTTATTTAAAATAATTTTAAAAAACTTAAATTTTTTTGAAATAGTGTCATAATTTTACTTTTACTTAAAAATATTCATTTTTTTTTTAATTTCAAAGTGATTCTCACATTTTTAACATGTTCTACCACAGTAACTTGCATAGTTGCATCTAGAATCTATGGCTAGATAGCAGCAGAAGGCTTGAGCATCATGATTAACAAGGCAGTAAATGAAAATTTGTTTGATCCTATGGAGGTTGGCAAAGATAAGATCCAGATTTCTCATCTTCAGTTTGCAGACGACACCATATTCTTGGGGGCGACTTCAGAAAAGAATGTTGTATTTTTGAAGAGATTTCTCATCATTATTGAAGTAGTGTCTGGGTTGAAAGTAAATCAGAACAAATGTGACTTGTATTGCTTGAATATGGATGGTAATTGGGTGTCACACAAAGCTGATTTTTTGGGTTGTCATATTGGTAAAATTCCTTTTAATTATCTGGGAATCAAGGTGGGTTGCGCTCACAAGAAAGTGTCAG
This sequence comes from Pogostemon cablin, assembly GCA_023678885.1. Classification (NCBI taxonomy): domain Eukaryota; kingdom Viridiplantae; phylum Streptophyta; class Magnoliopsida; order Lamiales; family Lamiaceae; genus Pogostemon; species Pogostemon cablin. The sequence continues at coordinate 4,984,462 of CM042987.1, forward strand.
ATTGAGATTATTTGATTCAAAAGGTCAGGAAAAGAGTTCTGAAATGGAATTCTCTCAACATATCCATCGGGGGTCGACTGACTCTTGTTAATTCGGTATTATCTTCCATTCCAGTTTATATTATATCTGTCTATCATGCTCCAAAACAGGTCCTGAGTGAGATTGCTAAAATTCAGTGCACATTTTTATGGTGTGGGAAAGAGGGGAACATTCCTATATCTTGGATCAAATGGTCTACCATTTGTAGTCCAAGATACCTTGGGGGTGGGGTTTGGGGGTTCGTGATTTAGAGTGCTTTAACAAAACATTATTGAGTAAATGGTTATGGAAATTTTATACTGAGGGAGATCGATTGTGGGCTAGGGTAGTTAAATTTAGGTGGGGAGTGTCTCGGGGAGTGGGGATAGTACGAGAATCTGATAATAGAAGAGGAAAACCTAAGGGGTGGTGGGGGGGAGGTGTTGAAGGCGGTAGAAGAAGTTAATGGGGGTTGGTTTTTTGATAGCCTAGAGAAAGTTATTGGGGATGGGAGCAATACATATTTTTGGGAGGACAATGGGGTTGGTGGTAATAGATCATTGAGATATAGTTATAGGAGGCTATATACGTTATCTTTGGATAAGCGTAAGAGAGTGAGTGAAATGGGTTCATGGAGAGAGGGAGTTTGGAGATGGGATTGGAGATGGAGAAGAGAACTTAGAGATATTGAAAATGAGTTGCTTAACAATCTAATGTCTTTGTTGAATGTATTTTATCCTTCTCAGAGTACTTTGGATAAATGAAGATGGAAGAATGGAAGAAAATACACATATACAACCAACGAAGCATATGACAAGCTCTTGAGTTTAAAGATTGGAGATACATTAACACCACATGAAGAATTTAACTTGATATGGAATAAAATGGTGATCCCCAAAGTTCGAGTGCATGCTTGGAGGGTTTTATGGGAATGTATTCCAACAAAAGTGATGCTTCAAAGGAGACACAATCTACCAACGGGAGTAAACAACAATTGCATATTTTGTGATTCAAATCCAGAAACGATTCGTCACGTTCTCTTTTAATGTGATTTTGCATATCAAGTGTGGATGAAGTGCCTCAACTGGATAGGTGTGCAAATGGCTCTACCTTCTATTCCATCTGTAAGTCTACTACACTTTAGTAGCCTTATTTCAGGGATTAGAGGAAATAATTTTACAATATGTGCTTGGGAATGTGTTGTTTGGTTGATTTGGAAAGCTCGAAACGACTTCATTTTCCATGGAGAACAGTATGAATCGGGGAAAATATTGGAGGATCTTAAAATCAGACTTTGGAATTGGTTATACGATCCTTTTCTGTTTAGTACATCAGGGAGTTTTCACAATTGGTGGATCAGTCATAGGAATGTTATTAGATAAAAGAAATAACTGTTTATTCTAGACGATTCTCTTGTGATTGTTTTGTTAAATAAGTGATGTAAATGTATCTTTAAGAGCTTTGTTATTACTCATACCAATCTCTCTTATCAATAAAATTTTACCTTATCAAAAAAAAAGATCCATTAAAAACCTAGCTCGACTCGACTTCTTTAATAAATGACTCAGCCTTAGACTTTTTAAAAGCTTTTATATATATATTAAATGTTAATAAAAATTGATATGAACATTTGTTTTTAATGAATAATTTGATAACTTTATTATTATTATTATTATTTAGAGAGGAATATTCGTTATTATTATACTCCCTTTCATTAGCTTATTACTTAATTAATTCACACTTTTCTTTATTATCAATCCCAATATTTATACATGTTTCTTAAAATGGAAAAATACATTTCAATAATACTTACTCCATACACATCCAACAATTTTATACATATTTTTCATTAAATTATTTAAAATACTCATTTTTTACAAACATTCCAATAACTTTATATTCTTTCCGTCCTGCGTTAAATTTACATTTTTCATTTTGGGTTGTCTCAAATTAAGGTTTATTTTTCATTTTTTATCATGTTTGGCTACATAAAACAATTAATTATTTTATGTAAGGCCCACATACAATACTAATATAACTACTCACTATATATTAAATAGTATTTCTCTCATCTCACTACACATTAAAATATTATAATATCTCTTAATTTACATGTGAAAAACAAACGTTAACATTAACGCGATACGAAGGGAGTACTTCTTTATACATAAAAAAAATCTTACTAATTTTCACGCACAAAAATGAAGAGAGAGCATGATACATTACTTTAGTAGACAATATATTAGACTTAAGCCTAAAGATTATATAGGGTGCCAAGACACACAAAACCTAGCATGGCTCAGCCTACTTCTATGATTCCTTACTTTCCCTTGCATTTGCACCACCTAAAAGAAATATGAGTAATTTAAAAAAATTGTTATTGAACTCCAAGTATTAAATTAAACTGATAATGTAGAAACAAAATTTTTATTTACTTTTAGAGAGTAACCTAGATTTTATGTTAAAAAATATATTTGGGCAAATACTTATATACCCTTATAAATTAATGTTTATTTTTAGGATTTAAAATATGTAAAAGTATATTTATTCTTGTAATTGTTTAAATGGGAGAACTTATATGTAAAATCGATTCACACCAGATAACCTTGCACTTATTTTTATTATTATTTTTTTTTCAACTAATAATGGATTTGACTAATTTCTATTGATAAATATCAACGAATTTCCAACAAAAATTATATTTGTATTTTAGCAATGATATACCAACAAATTTTCAATGTTTTTATCAATATATTACCAATGAAATCATTATATAAAATATCAACAGAATTATCAGCAACGTATCACGAACAAACATATTTACAAAAGAAATTGAATTTTCAATAGTAAAAATTTATCAACACCACTTTATATTACCAATAAAAATTATCAATAGAGTTTCTTGTTAATTCATTGGTAAATCAATTTAGCAATGAAATTAAGACTTTTACCGACAAAATATTTCTATTTTTTGTAGTGTTATTTTTTAAATTAAAGTGTATTTAATTAATGTAATTATTTTTTTAAGTGCAAATTATTATGAAAGAAAAGGATAAAAACTATTATGCCACGGAAAAAAAAAGTATGAAATAGTACTACACACGTCTTGAAAAATGCACATGTAATGTGTCTTGTGAATATAAATAAAATTTTGCCGGTTGAAATAAAAAATTGTGGTCAAACTCGGTTGGTTCGAGTTATATAGTTACTAGGTATCTTTTTCATAAATACTCCATAATTTTTCATTAATTAATAATTACACTGTACAAAGGTCCAATAAAATAATACTAATATTATTAATTATATAGTAATATTTATGTTAATATAATATTATAAAATTGAACTTCTAATAATGTTTTTTACCTATATATATTTTTCCCAAACCCATAACTTTTTTAACATTGCAGGATGCAAAATACGACACATATAAACTAACCACCTTTTGAAGTATTTATTTGTTTATTTATATAAGAGCAAGTATTGTCTAGTTTCAAGAATAATAATTAGAAAAATTATAGTCAAAGTATCACCAGTTTCTAAATTTGGGAATGCGAAGATAATTACACATGTGGTGGCCAAGTTGAAAGCTACTTTATTTATTTATTTATTTATTTATTTGTCCTTTTTTGCAATTAAAAAATAATTACCACTAGTGTTTTTCTAATCTAAAACAAAACGTACGGTTGTTCTCCTTTGGAGGCATCACCACCTCCATCTAATGTCTTAAGTATTCTTTACATTAATCATCATTAATTGTATACTGCACTTTTACGCTTATAAAAAAAATTAATTAGGAAAAATTGTGTGGTAAAGAATTGTTTGTTCACAAAGTATTTATAATTTATACATATATTTCTTTACAAAATGTGTTAGGATTGGTTAAGAATAAAAGAAGGAATTTTCTTTTATTTCTTTGTCTCACATCGGATGAAGACTAAAAGGGGAGGGATTTCTTAGGCTATATAAAGAAGTCCTTGGACTTGATGTAAAGTGCACCAATCAAGTACACTTTAATCTTTGTGTTTGATTCTATTTAAATTTCTTTCTTGGATTCTCGGTTGTGAGAATGTAGAAAAAGGTGTGAATTAGTCAAATATTTGTAAGAGTGTAGAGATTGGAGTCGGGAGAGAGAAATTCTGTGTGATTGTAAAAAATTTTCACATAGTGGTATTTTCTCGGTCAGTGGTTTTTCTCCGATTTTGGAGTTTTTCACGTAAATTCTTGTGTTCTGCTTTTTATGTTCTTCTTTATTTGTCTCTTAGGAATGAATGAGGATCTGTTTATCCCAACAAATGGTATCAAAGCCCGGTTCAGGCGCTTATAAATTTCTTAGTATGCTCTGTGGTTGCAGCGCAGTCTGACCTTCCACATCAGAAAAGACTTTATGAGAGGAAGAGGATTATTCATTAGGCTAAGGGTCTTTTCAAAAAAGCACGTACAATACTTTTGTGTTTTCGAGCCAAAGTCCTAGCGCAAGAAAGTCAAAGTATATACTTTATTCGATACAAACTCTTTTTTTGGAAGATCCGCTATGATAATGAGAAATTTTTCTGCATATACGCCCAAATCGGTCAATAATATTAGAATCTGGTAAATCAGCCCAAGCCGGCTTACTAATGGGATACCCCAATACATTACAAAATTTTGCTTTAGCCAATGACGCAACCAGAGGAATAATTGGAACAATAGCCTCAAACTTCTTATTAGCATTATTGATTAGAAATGCATTTTCTAGAATTTTACTCCGTACTACTGAAGGGTTGATTCGCACGCTTGAAAGATAGCCCAAAAACTCAAGGGAATGTTTGGATAATGGGTTTATATAAATGATGAGTGATATTTTCACCTAAATTTTAGTATATTTTTATGTGAGTTTTCGTATATTTTTATCCGTACTTATGTGTTATTTGGTTGTGTTTTGTGTTTTTATTGAAATGTGTGTGAATGAGCTTAAACCTACGATTTTCACTTTTTATTGGATGCTAGAGATGATAAGGAAGGCATAGGAAAAAGTGGATCTCAATTCGGAGTTGAAACGAGGAAGAACGAGCCAAAATAGTTAAGCAGATAGCACAACACGGCCAGCCGAGCCCGGAAACACGACCCGTGTCCAGTGCAGAAACACGGGCCGTGTACCAAACACGAGCCTGTAACGAAAACCGTGCGCGAACACCAGATTACACAACACGGCCACCCCTGTGGCCGTGTGCAGAGCACGAGCCGTGTAGGTGTAAATTCTGTAAAAAATCAGAATCCTTCTAAAAGCTTCCCAAGGGGGTATAAATACCCAATACTTCAATTTTGGATCAGATTTTGGCCAGGGTTTCGACTGTTCACATAGATCACACACCATTTCCTCCATTTTTCATCTTTATCTTCATCCATTCTTCATCCACCCATCTACACTTGATCCCCTCCATCAAATCCACTATTCAAGTGATCAAGGAAGCAAGGGAGAGTGAGATCACAAGAAGAAGAAGGAGATCTCCATTGAAGCACTTCAAAGGAGGAATCTAATTCTAATTTTTGTGCATTTCTTTATAGATTGATCATGGTTTGTAAGGATTTTAATGTCTATGTTGAATTTCTTGTAACTATGAGAGGCTAATCTCCTTTGTGAGATTAGCTCCATGATTGGTGTTGGATAATTTAGTTTTTATGCAAATTGATTTTAATCTTGAATGGGCTTTGTGTTATTTCTATCATTGATTGTTGATTGCTTGATGTATATGATGATTTGTGTGAGTAATTGTCATGGGCATGTGATTAGACTGAGAAATCAATTATGTGTTTAGGATAGTTCATTGAATCATTTCATCATACACTTCATGTGCATTAATTTAGAATGAGATAGAGATATCCTTCTAGATTTAGAACCCTTTGATAGAACATTTGATTAACTTAATCGAGAGATTGGTTGATTAGGTGAGGAGAACCAAGCCATTAGTAAATTCATAGTACCTTAAAAGAGAATATTGCCTATGATTTAGTACCTAATTAGGGAACTCATAGAGTAATTAGTACCTAGTGGGAGGTGTTTGCTATGGTCTCGATCCTATGTGCTTTTGGGAGTCTTGTTGAGGGCCTACATCCTATCCATCTCGAGAGAGAGTTTAGGTGGAATTAGTGATCGCTTCTATACCTTGTCCATGAGAGATTAGAATTAATTGCATGATTACTTAATTATCTATGCCATGATTGTTGTTAATCTCATCCTTGCATTATTTGGAACCCTTTTATCTTTGCATTCATTTTATCTTTATTTATTTCATTAGTGTAATTGCGTTTATTTGCATCATATCCTCTCTTCCGTCGTCCTTATAAAATCACGATAAACTTGAGATCGCTTAAACTCTAGTACATTCCTCCCTGTGGTTCGATAATTTCTTTAATTGGTCATGCCCACTAAACTATGGCTAATTAATAAATCCTTGTTGAATGAAACCACAAGGAAAAATTCCATTGCCAAAAAGTGACAAGATATAATTTCCATTTATTCGTGAAAATAGATGTCCCTTTTGAAGCCAGAATGGATCTTCTTTGATACCTAGTATAATGCATGAAAGGTTACTTAAGCAATCACGGGTTTGCCCAAAGATCCCTAATCTTGACAAAGACGTTCACAAGACGTTCTATTTTTATATAGAAATAGATTCGTTCAAGAAGAACTCCATAGGATGTTGATCGTAAATGAAAAGATTGGTTACTTAGAAAGACGAAAATAGATTCATATTCACATACATGATAATTATATAAGAATAAGAATAATCTTTTATTTTTTTTTTAAAAAAGAGGAACTCGCTTTCCTTGGAGTAATAAGACTATTCCAATTACAATATTCATTGAGAAAGACTCTTAATAAATGCAAGGAGGAAGCATCTTTTACCCAATAGCAAATGATTTGAACCAAGATTTCAACATGGACAGGGTGAGGTATTACTATATCTAACACAAAATTGAAATGTAAAAAATTGTCATCTAAAAAGGAAAATATTAAATGAATTGATCGTAAATTCTGAGATTTTACTATCTTGTTTGTTTTCCCTTCTAGACAAGACAGGAATTATAAAGAAAATGGAATTTCGACAATAAAAGCAAACCCTTCGTAAATGATTTGAGAATAGAAATTATGGTTGCGCGCCCAAAATAGATTTTGGGTAGAATCATTATGAGAAATAAGAAAATGATTATGTTGATACATTCGAGTAATTAACCGTTTCACGGTTAGTAAACTGGATTTCTTGTCATAACCCAGATTTTTCGATAAAATAGATCTACTCTAAGCACAATTATGAGCAAATGCATAAATATACTTCTGAAAGATAAGTGGATATAGGAAGTTATGTTGTTGAGATCTCTCTAGCTGTAAATATCTTTGGATTTCCTCCATTTGAAATTAGATTTGAATTAAAGGTAGAAGATTTTGGGGGTTATCAAATGATACATAGTGCGATACAGTCAAAACAAGATATTATGTAAAAATTGATACCTCGGGGACATGTAAACTTATCAACAGATTCTCTACCCTTTCCTTTTTCCATACATTTCATTTAATCTGTCTATGTTTATGTTGTAGAATAACAAGATGGTTAGAAATCTTTTATTTTTTAAATCTAATCGCTCTTTTGATTTCGAAAAAAAAAACTTTCTTTATCAATATATTGCTTCTTTTACACACACATCTTCATTCCATAATGGAGAATGTCAATAGTTAGGATTCAATAAAAAAAATAGAATCCACTCGTGGAGGGAGAAGTGTTTCCCGTATCAGGCACTAATTTATTTTTAACGTCTAGTTAGAACGGGAAATTATTCAAATTAAGAACAGAAGCTGGTTGCTTTTTCTTTCTGATAATTAATTGAAGTCACATGGCTTCTATCCATTTATTAATTCGACCCAACTTTTTTTTGTTCCATTCCAAGAATTCGAACAAGGTTTTGTACTAATTTGATAAGAATGAAATATCCTCAGAACTTTCCATTGATACGACATGCTCTTTTTTCTGTTTATTCCCTTTCCGGATCAGTCGCGGTCTTCCAAAGTTTATCAAGGGTACGGACGAATTCATCACTTCATCCAAATGTGTAAAAGATTATAGTCGTACTTAAAAGCCGAGTACTCTACCGTTGAGTTAGAAACCCAATAAAACGTAAATTAAACAAAACTTCAACAAAGGATGTATAGATAAAATAAAAATTAATTAAATTTAAACAAAGAGAAAAGATATTATACAAGCTAATCAAACCTTTGAGTTAACAACTCTAAAAAAACAGATTTGATAATGGATTCAAAACATAAAAATGAATTGATTAGATGAAAAATACAAAAAATTGTCAGATAAAATAAAAGAAAAAAAAATAGAGAATTGTTAAAATGGATAGAGCATCTCTTATGTTATGTAGCTTTGTTTCAAACCTCTTTTATCAAAGAAAACATCATCCTTCCACATAAGAAAAGACTTTATGAGAGGAAGAGGGTTATTCATTAGGCTAAGGGTGACATGAAAGAAGTGAGAAAAGCTAGTGGACTTTATGAGAGGAAGAGAGTTATTCATTAGGCTAAGGATGACATGAAAGAAGTAGAAAAAGCTAGTAGCACAAGGGGGTCAGAAGTACAGCCGGATACAGTGACATCTCCTTTCTTGCGGTGAAATGCGCCAGACTATGGCGACAGTGGCGTGACAAGGGGTAGGATTTGTAGGTCAGCAGTTTTTGACGGAGTTCTTGGACCTGCAGCAATATGAATTGCTGGAACTCCCAGTGGTAAAGTTAGCTTAATAGCGGCATGGGGTTTTTCATGGTGTCGGTTCAAGGAGGTTTGAAAGGAATGAGTTTTTCGGTTATGATTGGTGGCGTGGGGAAGCTGCGATTGAACAGAAAAGATGGCGATGTAGTGGCTTGGTATCAGGTGGTGCTAAATTGGTAAAGAATAGCGTGGATTCACCGATAAGTGGGGAAAAGTATCGTGAATTTCGGAGGATTGAAATCGGCTTCAAGTGATGACACTTTCAGTAGGAAAAAGGGTTCGGTCAAACCAGGTATAGCTTGGCGGTAAAAGACAGTGACGTCATTGTTGGATTGTATACTAAAAGTCTAGCTTTTTGTATGAACAATGTTATAACAATTAATTTGAAATGAGAATCATATGATCAAATGATTGCATCTTATAATTTATTTATATGTTCGATGCAATAGTCCACTTACTTTATACTGTAGATAATATGTTGTGCGACAACACGCGAAAGATCATATTATCGGTTTCCTTATAAAGTATAAACAGATGCTCACAATCGAGATAGACGGAGACTCTCTATCGGGATGATTGTAGTGTGGTTTGGTATTAGCTTGTCTTGGCTATAGAATCACATTAGTGCACTTGTGTGTATTGAGCAGGACCGCTTGAGATCGTTCGATTTATACTGACTTATAGGAGAACTTGATCTCAGTTATTATGGATGTTCGTGCTCTTAATCCCTATACAATAACCTCGACACATAGGGCAGTATGTATTTCTTTGATTCATCAATGGGTGAGATTTACATGCAATTAAATCAATAAACTCGGTGAGTTGGGAAGTAGTGATGTCTCTATGGTGTGCTGTTGATTGTAGAAGGAATCCGTGTCCGTCATAGGTTGATGATGTCCCCTTGAGGAGCTCATAAGTATTATCATGTAAACCCTGCAGGTGGAATTTATTCCGGCATGATAATGAGGTTGAGTGGTACTACTCTTGGATGAGATATTAATTAATTGAGTTGTCAGTAACTTAAATTAATTAATGGACATTGTATATCTTAAACATGGGGAGACTAACGGGCTCATAATAAGAAGGAGCCCAAAACGTAATTTTGGGATTGGTATGGTAGTGCAGTAATAATATTTTAGTAGAATATATTATTATTATTATTGGACTTAAGTATAAGCTTTGGGCTAAGCTTGGATACTTAAGCCCAATAGAGGCCCAACCCAATTTCTCCTCCTGGTCCCTGCTGTAGCCCATGTATATAAGTCACCTCAACTTATCTGGAACCCTAATCTAATTCATTATTCACGTGTGATGAGGGTTGAGAGCAGATTGAGTAGGTCTCGTAGATCGTCGCCCACACGACGTCGAGATCGGACTTGGGACATACAGTAGAAGACCGGAAGGTCGTTTGCTGCTGCAGTTTGTCATGTTCCAAAATTCATATAAAATCGTATAGTTCTTAGATTTTAATTTATTATATACTGATGGAAAGCCGTCGAAGAGAGGATCGTCTGAGTATAAAGATCACTCAATTCCGACATCAGAAGAGGAACTTATGGCTATTCTCGTGGGACTGCGCAGACTGCCAGCGAGAATTCAACCTCTACATCAACCCTTGGTGAAAGGTAATGCGTTTCATGTTTACTTGCTTCCGCTGCTTGTTAGAAATACATGGAACCCTAACGGGTCACGTTAACTAAACGATCGAATGCCAACAATTGGTGTCAGTGCTTCGGTTTCGTGGTGAAGCGTGACACGTTAGGCTAGGGTTTATGTGATTAATTTTTCGGAATTAGGATCACATGTTTAGGGTTTTGGTTTTATTGCGCCAACCATGAATATCCCTATGTAATATATACCCTATATCATATCTATTCGTCCATGGTTGTGTGTTAGAGGATTCGACGAAAACTGTTCGTCAATTTCACATGCAAGGAAGAAAGAGAGGGCAAAAATAGAATCACGCTTTTGAGAAAAAATCCAGCGTAGTGATATTGCAGAGGCAATAACCAGAGTTTCAACGGTCGGATTGATCTGTAATTTGGTCAGCACGTTCAGACCTTGTGGATGTACATTCTGAACGGTGAAGATCGAATTTGGAGCTTTTTCTTGCTGGGAGTATGCTGAAAACAGAAGCAGATATTTGGTCGATTCTGTTTTGCGCAGTCGAGGGAAAAGTGCCGTTTCTGACAAACTAATCGTTGGATCGAGCTGTAATTTGGTCAACACGTTCAAACCTTGTGGATGTACATTCTGAACGGTGGAGATCGAATTTAGAGCCTTTTCTTGCTGGCAGTACGCTGAAAACAGAAGCAGATATTTGAGCGATTCTGTTTTGCGCAGTCTAGGGAAAAGTGCCGTTTCTGACAAACTAATCGTTGGATCAAGCTGTAATTTGGTCAGCACGTTCAGCCTTGTGGATGTACATTCTGAACGGTGGAGATCGAATTTGGAGCCTTTTCTTGCTGGGAGTACGCTGAAAACAGAAGCAGATATTTGGGCGATTCTGTTTTGCGCAGTCGAGAGAAAAGAGCCGTTTCTCACAAAATAACCGTTGGATTGATCTGTAATTTGGACAGAATGTTCAGGACTTATAGTAGTAGATTCTGGACGGTGGAGATTGGATTCTGAGATTCTTTCAGTTTCGAACTACGAACGACAGTTGGTGTAGTTTGGTGTTGCGCGTTGGGCTGAACTTGGTTCCATGCAAGTAGGCCCTTGGACGAGCGACAGTCCGGGCGAGGGGCGCTCGTCAAGGCACTTGGGGCACTCCCTGACATAATTGGCGGTGGGATATGACGATGGACGTCTTGGGGCACAAGCAATCCTGCTTGTTGCATAAGGCATCGATTCCACAGTAGGAGTGTCGGACAAGACATTAAAATTTAGAGGTGTTTTTATTCCTAATATATATAACTGTCATAATTGATTTAATTGTCTATTATTGTTATATATATATATATATATATGGATGTCTGATCTCTATGATTTATTGTCTTATATAGAAGCATGCTAGATTGCGTATTATATTTGGTATATTATATGCATGTATTGCTAGAGTGTTGGATAAGACATCCAATTTTAAGAAAACTAATTCCTAATATATAACTGCCATAATAGATTGTATATTATTGTTATATATGGATGTCGAATTAATTCCTAATATATGACTGCTATAATTGATTTAATAATCTATTATTGTCATACATGAATGTCGAATTAATTCCTAATATATAACTGCTATAATTGATTGTCTATTATTGTTATATATGGATGTTGAATTGATTCCTAATATATAACTGACATAATTGATTTAATTATCTATTATTGTTATATATGGTTGCTCGTCGATATCGATGATTTTGATAATCTAGACGATATGACGATCGATATCAATAGTTTCGGAATTTTGATAATCTTGATATTTTTCGAATATTTGATAAGCTCGTCGATATCGATGATTTTGATAATCTAGACGATATGACGATCGATATCAATAGTTTCGGAATTTTGATAATCTTGATGTTTTTCGAATATTTGATAATCTAGTTGATATCGATGATTTTGATAATCTGGACGACATCGACGGTCGATATCGATGGTTTCGAAAATTGGACAATCTGGAAATTTTGAAAATTTGATAGTCTGGAAGTCTTTGCTGATATTCGTGCCTGGTGGCGAACAATCGAATTCGCTGATATATAACTGTTAATGATTGATTTAATTATTGATTATTGTTATATATGTATGCATGACTCTCTGTGATTTACTGCCTTATGTGCCATAATAGAAGCATGCTAGCGTTGCGTATTTTATTCTGAATATCATATGCATGTAAAAACCCTCGGTGTTAAATTACTAAGTGGGAGAGGGGATTGGTAAATATTCCCGCGGCCTCCATTATTGGTTTGTAAGTGATGTGAGTAAACTTGCGTGTTGGCAATAGGCCTTCCTCCCTAACGGATGAGTTTATTCACGGATCACTGGTACAGACTTCATTACATAATTATTGTTTGTAATGTGGTACATGAACTTGCGTGTTGGCAATAGGCCTTCCTCCCTAACGGATGAGTTTATGTGGGGCTCACTGGTACAAACTTATAATTGATGATTGTAGGAAGCTATCCGAGCGCGTGTGTACTTCTCCAACTGTAAGGCACACAAGCTCGCGCAGTGGACTTGGGATCAAATAATGGTGTACACTTAGGTGTAAATAATTAGTATCCTCCCCAACGGAGTCACTGCTATTATTTGCATGGCTAAAGAGGAACCGACTATTAATTATTTTGTCATAAAGTTAGGTTGACAAATGAAATTAATGGGTAAAACCTTCTCTTGTAAATGTTTGGGTTTGTAAACGTCCACACTAACGTGGCTTGCAGACTCACGGTGCTTGAGATGTCGGTGAATTTTATTTTTATATAGTTTTGAGGGAATCAATATAAAAGGATAAAATTCGAAGATTTGATCGGTATATTTATTTATGATTCTCTGTAATTTCAAATGGTTTTATTTCACTTATGGTTGACTAAAAGAAATTATATTTACTGGTCAAAAATTAGATGATTAGAAAAGAATCTTGGTTTTGAATTTTACTGCTTAAGAAAATACATGTGTGTTCTCACAATGGACGTCTCATGATGCCTATTAAAGTCTCTAGTGAAGAGGTGAGAGGTTCATAGAAATATGATGGTCTCATGTAACTCTTCGGATACTTGAGTAAGTTAAAAGGCAGAAGATCATGATTTAATTTGATGAATGAATTGGGAAAGCATGGAGTATAAATTGAAGGAAAACCTAGATCAATTTAATTCTTTGTGAATTGCCTAGATGTTTTTGAGTAAGTTCCACCTGAATTACAATAGGATGTATATGGTGGAAAACTTCTGGCAAAACATGTGGCAAAGGAAAGCCATTTTCATCATAATGTGAACAAGTTTTATATCTTATTCACTAGTTGTTTAAAACATGATTAGTGATGGCATTTACTGACACGAAGTGTGTAGATACTGGAATCACTAAATGTTTATTACTAAGTGAGGATAATATTGTTATGACATGGGTAAAACTACAAGAGTAGTGGCTATTGCAGTGGGAGTTGTCTATTTATTAAATGATATGAGTAGACGTTTGATTTTATGAAATTGTCTTTACGTACATTTTCATAGAAAGAATTTGATTTCGGTTTCTATGCATTAATAGATGTATACTCCATTTCATTTAAATGATATGGTCATTATAATGAATGATAGAGTTGTAATCTGTTATGGTACGTTGGTGAACAATTTGTACACTCTTAAATCATGTTTATCCCCTGGATGCGACAAATAGTAATTAATAATGAGTCTTCTAATCTAGTAAGAGAAAGGTACCTTCGGAAATGAATTTCCCACCTTAATGGTGTGACGAATAGAAGGAATAACACTCTTATGGTAGTGATTAGATAGATGATGAATTATTTGGAATTACTAAATTCATTTTATGGATATGCCCTAGGAACAGTAATTCGTAAGAATGTTTTTCTATTTGTGGGATATCCTAGAAAAATGAAGGATGATTTATTTAGTCCACAAGATCGAAGAGTGATTGTTAACATAAACACTAGATTTTTGGAAAAAGGACTATGTAATAAATCAAATACCCATGTATAAGTTGTTCTAAAGGAAGTGAGAGGAAAACACAAAGTATAAGTACCAAGTGTACAAGAGGATATACCACAAGGTAAACTGCAACGCGTGTCACGTCTGATATACAATTGCATGTAGTGCCTTGTCGTAGTGGGAGGGTTCTTCGACAACTTGTAAGATACATGTTTTGGGAGAGTCGTGAGGCTTGGTCCCTAGTAAACATGGAGTTAACCCACGAATACGACGAAGAACTACAAGATAGAAATGCGAAATCTTAACAAATTGCAATAAATGTTGAAATAGAATCAATAGATTCTAAATAAGATCTGGATGATTGTAGAACCACAGATGGTGTGAAAACTATTGGAAGTGGTCATACAAAATAAAAGAGGATCATACAGTAAGGTGAAAACCTTAGAAGTAAAGCTTGTTGGGAAAAGGTATACTCAGAAAGAAAGGGTTCGATTATGAGAAAACCTGTTCGCCAGTAGCTATGCTTATGTTGATCCGGACTCTTTTATTTGTTGCTACTCATATGAAATATGAGGGATAGCAAATAGATGTCGAGACAGCTTTCCTGATTGGAAGTCTTAAGGGAAACATCTATGTGAAGCAACCAGAATGATTCATTGCAAAGAGCTAAGAGCATTGTGATAGTGAGCTTAAAAGTGTCCATTAATGGACTAAAACAAGCTTCAAGATCATGAAACATCCGTTTTGATGAGGTAATCCAGTGACATGGATCTAATCAATGATCAGATGGGTCTTGTGTATTGAAAAGAGTGATGAAAACGTGGTGGAATTTCTTGTACTATACGTAGATGATATATTGCTCATTGGAAACAATGAAAGAGTATTGTCGGGCGTATGTGTATGGATAATAAAGCGGTATGAAATGAAGGACTTAAGAAGAGCAAAAATATCCTTTTGATCACGGTAATACGGATCATAAGAAAGGATATTATGCTTGTCTCAAGCTTCATGAATTGATACGATCCTTACTTGTTTTAGCAAGTGACTTTATCTAAGAAAATATGTCTTGAGACATAAAAGGAAGATAAAGGTGATGAAAGCGGTTCCTTATGCTTCGGCGAATAAGGAAGCTTAATCTTAGGAATGCTATGCGCGAGAATGGATATCTATTTTGCTGAACGCATGAACAGTGGGTATCAACGTAACCCGGAACAAGAATGATGAACTATGGTAAGACATATATGAAGTGCCTGAGAAGGACTGGAAATTATATGTAAGCTTACTGGGTAAATTCACTGCTTCTTGTGGATTACGTAGATTCGGATTTTTTAAT
The DNA here is from genome assembly GCA_023678885.1 of Pogostemon cablin. Lineage (NCBI taxonomy): Eukaryota > Viridiplantae > Streptophyta > Magnoliopsida > Lamiales > Lamiaceae > Pogostemon > Pogostemon cablin. The sequence goes on from CM042987.1 coordinate 5,000,159, forward strand.
CAGATTGGACGGCAGTAAATCCACCTCAAGGTTATGTGTTTAATTTTAGGAAGTTGAGTCATAATGTGGAGGAGTGTTATATAGAAATATATTTCAGACTCCGGACTCCATCATGGAAAGATGATAAATTGGAGCCTATGAGGCAGCCAAAGTATCTGTATGACTCTAGAAACTTCAAGATGGACTTCGAAGTGTTTCTAAGTTTGCCCAAGGATATCACAATTTATATTGATGATATTGGTGCAGTTGCAAACTTGAAGGAATCACGAGCCCATAAGGCAATTAAACACATGGAGTGCAAGTACCACCTGTTACGAGAAATCGTATGATGAGGGAAAGGTTGTTGTCGCCTAGATTGCATCGGATGATGACCTAGTAAATCCATTTACAAGGATATTAAGGCGATAGCTTTTAATGGTCGTGTAGTGGGAGTGGGAATCAGATGTATGACGGAAGACATGACAGCATAGTCTTTTAGTATAAGTGGGAGATTGTTGGATTGTATACTAAAAGTCTAGCTTTTTGTATGAACAATGTTATAACAATTAATTTGAAATGAGAATCATATGATCAAATGATTGCATCTTATAATTTATTTATATGTTCGATGCAATAGTCCACTTACTTTATACTGTAGATAATATGTTGTGCGACAACACGCGGAAGATCATATTATCGGTTTCCTTATAAAGTATAAACAGATGCTCACAATCGAGATAGACGGGGACTCTCTATCGGGATGATTGTAGTGTGGTTTGGTATTAGCTTGTCTTGGCTATAGAATCACATTAGTGCACTTGTGTGTATTGAGCAGGACCGCTTGAGATCGTTCGATTTATACTGACTTATAGGAGAACTTGATCTCAGTTATTATGGATGTTCGTGCTCTTAATCCCTATACAATAACCTCGACACATAGGGCAGTATGTATTTCTTTGATTCATCAATGGGTGAGATTTACATGCAATTAAATCAATAAACTCGGTGAGTTGGGAAGTAGTGATGTCTCTATGGTGTGCTGTTGATTGTAGAAGGAATCCGTGTCCGTCATAGGTTGATGATGTCCCCTTGAGGAGCTCATAAGTATTATCATGTAAACCCTGCAGGTGGAATTTATTCCGGCATGATAATGAGGTTGAGTGGTACTACTCTTGGATGAGATATTAATTAATTGAGTTGTCAGTAACTTAAATTAATTAATGGACATTGTATATCTTAAACATGGGGAGACTAACGGGCTCATAATAAGAAGGAGCCCAAAACGTAATTTTGGGATTGGTATGGTAGTGCAGTAATAATATTTTAGTGGAATATATTATTATTATTGGACTTAAGTATAAGCTTTGGGCTAAGCTTGGATACTTAAGCCCAATGGAGGCCCAACCCAATTTCTCCTCCTGGTCCCTGATGTAGCCCATGTATATAAGTCACCTCAACTTATCTGGAACCCTAATCTAATTCATTATTCACGTTTGATGAGGGTTGAGAGCAGATTGAGTAGGTCTCGTAGATCGTCGCCCACACGACGTCGAGATCGGACTTGGGACATACAGCAGAAGACCGGAAGGTCGTTTGCTGCTGCAGTTTGTCATGTTCCAAAATTCATATAAAATCGTATAGTTCTTAGATTTTAATGTATTATATACTGATGGAAAGCCGTCGAAGAGAGGATCGTCTGAGTATAAAGATCACTCAATTCCGACATCAGAAGAGGAACTTATGGCTATTCTCGTGGGACTGCGCAGACTGCCAGCGAGAATTCAACCTCTACATCAACCCTTGGTGAAAGGTAATGCGTTTCATGTTTACTTGCTTCCGCTGCTTGTTAGAAATACATGGAACCCTAACGGTTCACGTTAACCAAACGATCGAATGCTAACAGTCATGTCAGTACAATGACAATTTTTGCTCAAGGTATAGCAATGGTGCGGTAATTGCGGTGGAGCAATGGCATGGTAATTGCTTAAGGTGGAACAATGGTGACATTTCTGGTCAAGGAGGAGCTGGTGCTGCAACAGTTCTGAATGTTGAGTTAATATTATTGGGGATACTTATGACATGTTCAGTTGTCATGGAAAATGATATAATAATATTAGCTGGTCCACAAGTTTGCACACGGACATTGACTTGGCAGGTGATGTAGGGTGTGTGGTGGATATATATCGATGACTGATGGACTTTCAGGGGAGCCAAGAGTTGGAAGTAGCACCATAAATATCAGCAGGTATTTTCGATATGTGCTGTAGGAAATTCTTAGAATGGTTGATTCTAAGTGGTCTACTCATATGGTGGAGTAGGATTCTCAGGGTTGAGAATGATTGTCGGTGAAAACAATGTGTCTTCTTTTATTTTGACAAGGTGGAGATTATTAGGATTTGTCAAGAATAAAAGAAGGGATTTTCTTTTATTTCTTTGTCCCACATTGGATGAAGACTAAAAGGGGAGGGATTTCTTAGGCTATATAAGGAAGCCCTTGGACTTGATGTCAAGTGCACCAATTAAGTACATTTTAATCTTTGTGTTTGATTCTATTTAAATTCCTTTCTTGGATTCTCGGTTGTGAGAATGGGGAGAAATGTGTGAATTAGTCAAAGATTTATAAGAGTGTAGGGATTGGGGTCGGGAGAGAGAAATTATGTGTGTTGTAAAAAATTTTCACATAGTGATATTTTCTCGGTCAGTGGTTTTCTCTATTTAATTTTGGAGTTTTTCATGTAAATTATTGTGTTGTGCTTTTTATGTTCTTCTTTATTTGTCCCTTAGGAATGAATGTGGATCTGTTTATCCCACCAAAATGGTGATATACTATTATACTTATCCATCATTTGTAAAACAATTAATAATACCAATTTCATGAATCGATTCACAACGATTTTATATTAATTAGACACTAATGTAAGTTTTTGCCATATATGATGAATATATAGTAAAATTTAATAATGGAATGGAGCCAAATAATTAACACGCATAATAATAAATAAAGAAGATAATTAGGTAGGATGGAAAATTTTAATTGGGATTATTTCATTTTTACTAGTGTAAAATTAATTGAATACATAAAAACTTTATTTAAATTATTTATTCGAATTATATATACACACAATAAGTAAAGAAGATAGTTAGGTTAATTGGGATTATTTCAGTTTTACTAGTGTAAAAATTAAATACATAAAAACTTTATTTAAATTATTTATTCGAATTATACATATACACACGCATATTACTCCGTCCATCATCTCCAAGGCAGAGGTGGGGGACCCTAATGGTGGGGTACATCATATATGCAAGCGTACAAAGATGAAATCAAGTAGTACACTTTTTGAGTGTGTGATGTAAGATAGATAAGGGCACTTTCATGTGAGACCAGTATATATGAGATAGGTCGATTCATTATTAAAATATCTATATTATATAGATAAAATATATATATTAATTGATAATTAAAATATATTTGTAATTGATTATATTAGTATAACACCTAGAATTTTTAAATATTGTTTATCATGTTTTAGAAAAACATATACAAACTACCAATAAAGGAGTATACTTTACTTGTATAACAATCTTATTTTAACACTTCTCTCAATTTGTCTCATATAAATACTGTTTCATTAGTAACTTTGTCATATTTTTATAGTATTTGTAATATTATAATATAATATTATTATTTTAAGAAAAATGATGCAACAGAGTACAAGGAATTAATATGGATAACGTAAGGAGTATAAAAAATTCACCAAAATCCAAGATACAAGTTTGTTGGACAAATACTGTAATAATCCTGCACTAAAAAATGGGGGATTAATGTGAATGTGACAAAGTAGAGGTGTCTTTGGGTTTGTTTGTAGAATGTATATCAAGAAATTAAAATGACCCTACATGATTGGAAAGAGTCACCATGCATTGTACCCCTTAGATTTCCCTTAATCCCAACACAATCACATTAATTTAGATTCTCTTATCAATTAATTCACCCTACATTTGACCCTATACCCATTATTTGACATCTCCTTTTAATGTCTATCTTTAGAAGGAAAAAAAATCTGAAATATATTATGTGGAGCACATAAAAGATGTTAATTTTGATAGATAAATAAGGGACTATAATTATTCAAGTGAACTATTTCATAAATAATTTGTAAAAGAGATGAAACATGATATTTAGAAATGACATTTTTAGTGAAAAATAATAAACCCTTGTCCTACATTAGTTAATTAGTATCATTATTGTAGACACAAAATTTACTAAATGTTACTTTTTGACTAACTTAATTGATTTTTTAGAGGGTAACATAGTATTTTTAGATAGTAAATAAATTATAAAGTGGGGTAGGCGTTAGATGAGAATTATATTTTTTAAATTAAAATGACTTTTAAAGTTATTAAATTAATTTCACGTTTATTTTCTGGATAATGATTTTAATTGTACTACGAACGAAAAAAAAGAAATTTATTGTAAAACGAAAAAATTAATGAAATTTAAAATGATGTGACCATCACATGTAAGGAACTTACAAGAGTTTCATTCTCTATTTATTCATTTATATTTGAATTAGTAATTCTAGTTATTTATCTCATAATTTTGAAGTAAAATCCATTAGCTTCAACAAATGAATTAGTAAAATCTATTTATTCATTTATATTTGAATTAGTAATTCTACTTATTCAGTTATTTGTTTGTTTGTTTTTTGTTTTCGTTTTTTGTTTTTGGGTAAAATTTGTGTGGACTCATCTTCAAAATTGAATTTATGTGAGACAAATAAGAAATAATAATATTTTAGTGAGAAGTAATAATCCGATATTTAAACTATTTTAAAAATAATTTGTATAATAAATAAAGAGTGAAATTATTTTTAATGAAAAAATAAAAACTCATTAAAAAAAAAAGCGCCATCATCCAAATGTTGTGCATATTTTTTTAATGTTAATTTCAATTATTTTACAATAACTATGGTAGTAGAACTGAAGTGGGAAATTATTGGAATCAATAAAAAAAGACAAAAATTAAGAGAGAGGAAGTTATAAAATAAAGATTACCATTAATTTTTTTTTGAAAAACTTTAAAGTTACCAAACTAAATTAAATTCAATAAAAACTATAGAAGTTAAATTGATATTGTTTTAGTACATTAATTATATTACCAAATTTATTCATTTAATCAGATATCCATCATTCCCACTTTTTATTTTTTAAATCCAAGATGACATGCATACAGTGTAGTGTTAGGTGACTTGTACAATTATATTACTATGTATTAATCAAAGTTATCAAACGATTTCAATCAGGGAAGAAAAATTAAAAAATTATACTACCTCAGTACATAAAATCTTGGGTTAATTGTGAATTAAAACACAAGCAATACTTTAACCATAAAAATATTTTCTTTTCTAAACAAATAAAATACCATCTTTTTTTTATATATTTTATATTTTGAATTAATATATATAATATTAATATTAATATTACTTACTACTCCCTCTATCACGAGCAAAGGTGGTCATTTAATTTTTGCACGTGGATTAAGAAGTATTATTATTTTATGTGTATTGAATAGTTGTATTACAGTGATTGATGGGGAGTGGATGTCATTTTACTAAAAATGAAAATGAGAACCTTTGAATGAATCGCCCAATACAGTAAAATAGAGACTTTTTGGCAGGACGGATGAAGATAAATTAAGGTTTGGATGTCATGTGCTACTTTGTTGTAACCTCTCTTATGTCATTACGAGATATGAGTGATACATAATAAAGAAAAGAGTTTATATACAATATAAATTCTATGAACAAAGAAATTTGATTTTTCGATTCTGCCACATCATTCTATAATAAGAAATCAAACCAAAGTGTCAAATGAAATCAAATTCCTTGAAATATACTCTCTGTTTGCTAAAAAAAAATAAAATTATCCGCAACAGAACAAATATTTGTGAAAATATTATTATGATTTATATTAGGTAACTAACCATAAAATCTCACATTATAAATTATGGGGACAATATTTAGGTTTAAGAGTTAAATTAGAATGCACTTAAGATAAGATGCATCTAATTAATATGAGTCATTAAATCAAAAGATTAACTAATAAGTAACTTTTAGACTAATAAAATAATTATTTTAAAAATAATTATATCCTAAAACTAAGTCTATAAATTTTAGGTACACTACTGTTGACTGTTGTACTCTGTTGCAACACAAAATTAGCCTTAAACTTCAAATTTTGGGTTGTAAGGGCAATCCCAATGGTCTACATGACCCAAATACTTAAATCATCAAGGTGATATTCTCTCCAATAGTTTTTACCCAAAAATTTGGTGTAAAAGAGAATATTCTATAGAATCTTATTAAAATATTATTTTATTAAATTTAAATAATTATAATATTCTAAATTAATTATTTATCCCTATAATTTTAAATTATTAATTAAATAATATATTTTTATTTTGTATTAATTAATTTATATTTAAATTTTAATTTTAATTTTTAAATTTTAATGTTGTATAAATTTTACAAATTACATTAAAATGAATATCAAAATGAAATTAAAGAAATATATGAACAACACATTTTATTGATAATTGCATAATACAACACATACAAATGAAAGATATAAATTTCTATCTTTTTAATGTTCAATGTCATTTTTTTAATGTAATATGTAATTTTAATTGTGCAAGAAGTAATTTTTTAAATTATTTTAATAATACATAATTTATTATATATTAATTATATAAAATATAAAAAATATAAATATATATTTAACAATTAAAAATAATTATTAAGAGTACTTAAAAATATATTTAAATATAATTATATTTAAATTGAGCATTAAAATAATTATAAAAGAAACAAATTTGGATAACACCCAAATTTATCCAAATTTAGGTAAGGTTCACCAAATACCCAAATTTTTTGAGTAAAAGGGTAGCCATGAGAGAAACTTTGACAACTTTTATCCAATATTAGGGTATTTGGTGAAACGATTGGAGATGACCTACGAACAAGGATAGAATTTCGACACATGTATCACCAGATATTTTAACAGCTTTATTACAAAGAAAAAGTACAAAACAAATAAATAATGGTAATTTTGAGGTAATTTAATAAACATAGTTGCCATGTAATTAAACAGCAGATCATTACACTAAATGCAATTTGGAATTAATAATATTTTATCAAACGGCGGTTCATACTAAAATTAAGGGTCAACACAGAGTTCTTCATTATTTTAATTAGGATCTTTTATTATTATTAAACAAAAGATACCATTTTATGATTATTTACATAAAGATGCATGACGTTTTTATACAAAAATTAAATTTTGTGTACTAAAAATTTGTTAAACTATCACATTAAAATTTGAAAAATTTAAGGAGTAATTAAGGATGTGGATATATATATACTCAATTACTCATATTTTCATAAATTCAAATTACCAACAATTCTTTTGACATTTTTAACCTTAAAAAAATAAATCGAATACATCTCATCATTTATTTTTATTAAACAAGTTGACAAATTTTATTTTTATTTTTTTAAAAAGTACTTTTGTAATTTACATGTGATATTTCAGTGCATGCACTGTCACACAGCAAAAATACTTAGATTCATTGTATGAGTTAATTACAAACACTTACTTCTCCTCAAGTACATGCAATTTGCTTAATTTGATTAATTTAATAATAATAATAACAATAATAATAATAATAATTTAAAAAAAAAGAGGTTTCATACTTTTGATTATATTGAATTGCATTTTCTGCAAATTTGTTTGTTCATGTACTTAAATTGATAGCCTAACCACCTAATTATAGTTAAATTAAAGTTGGCAAAAATTAAGTTTAGAGGAAGTAATCAAATTCCGTGAAACGAGTCACATTACCATAAATCAGTACTCATTAGAACTAATTAAATGAATAATGATCCATTAATTTAAATTAGGTTGTTTTAAAAAAATTTGTTTCCTTCAAAAATTTTAAAATAAAAAGAAATGGAAAAACGGCACATTAACGCCTCTGAATTAAGGTTGTAGAAAATATATATTTTAGTACAAACAAACTTTTTATAACCTTTTTAAAAAGGAAATTTTATCATTTTTAAGTGGATCATTTATGTAACTTTTTTGTTAAAAGTTTAAAATTTATGTACAATCTTCTAATAAATCGACTTTTGGATAATTCAACACATTTTGGTGTAATTTTCATTTTACCTTTATTGTTAATAATAATGTATTACCTTCCCTTGTGAATTGTGATTAAAAATATATTTTTCCGATATAATTACTATTTTCTCTAGAAGTTTATGATATATTCTTGTAATTATTATTTACCTATTATGGTTTGAATATTCTTTACTTTAAAGTTTATTATTGTATTATTTAAGATTTAATGTCAATTTAAATGTATGATTCTGAATATACTATGGATTATGAACTAATATGACTTTTAATCATGTATGATTCTGAATATACTGTGGATTATGAATTAATATGACTTTTAATCATGGATTACGAGCGTACGGAAAATAAAAGCCTCATAATTGATTCATATATGGCTGCAACCCAGCAAGAAGAGACTTCACACTGCAAAAAAGCTCAATTTTAAGAAAAAAAAAAAGTACACGTCATTTGACCATGTTAATTACCAAATTCAAGAATATCTATGATAATTGGTCCACCATATTAAGTTGTAATATAACGACCATGTTTATTTCACTATTTAATGACGTGGAAAATAGCCACCGCCTACTTTCACATAGGATATCTTCTACCCTTCACGTGACATTTCCCACAACATCTTTTTATTAATGACACACCAAAAAATAAAACTTGCGTGTCTCTGGAATACTGTACCTCCAAATTTCATGATTTTCGGAAGTTATACCCTTTAACATTATATGATATTACCTTTAGTATAATAGCTTCTACCCTTGATTTTTTGGGGGAAAAAATTTAATTTTTTTAATAAAACATTTATACAATTCATATTTCAGTCGGCATTTCAATAAAAAAATTAAATCCTTATTAACTAAAGTACCTGCGTATACCCTTGATTTTTTGGGAAAAAAATTTAATTCTTTTAATAAAATATTTATACTAATCATATTTCAATTAACCTTTTCAATAAAAAAAATTATACCTTTATTAACTAAAACATATACTTTTTAAAACAAAATATTATACCCTTATACACCTTATGCACCAGAGGATACAAGATACCGATTAGAGTATAATTTCTCCACTTTTTTATATGTCATCATCCATCAAATGTGATACATTACACTAAAATTAGGATTCGGACAGCCTACCTTTATAATGTAGCGTTTGGAACTTGTTTATTTTATTTTATTTAATGAATATTAATAATATATATGTATATATGATCACATGCATAAACCTGAAATTAAACGTGCCAAAATAATATTTGGCTATTTTCGTTGTGGGTTACAATTTGATTTGGCCCAAACAATAAATTTGGTATCAACTATTCATGAAAACGACATGTTAATTCACGTAGAATAAATTATGTAGGGTTGATGGTAGCTTTTGTTGAATGGTGGTGATGAATCGGAATGGAGCCACGAAATGACTAATACTAGCACATTAAACTTAAGAATGGAGAGAAAATAATACCCTCTATTGATTAAAGGGTAAAATGCCCATTTGATTACATTCACAACCTTACAATTCCTCTCTCAAAGTGATGAAATATCAAAGTAGTAAAAAAGTTATCATACAATGTTCATGACTAATAGAAGGGGATTAAGGTTCCCAATCTTTGCCTCTTGAATTTGTCCAATGAGAAAGTGCGATGTGTTAAAAAATGAATATTTATTAATTAATTTTGATGTCATTTACTTTTGAGACTTTCTATTGCATTGATTTTTTTTTTAAAACTAAAAAACAAACTTCAATTAAGATTACTAGAATTCAGCTAGCACTGATTGACTGAGAAAGGTCGGAGAGTCCAACCAAATATGAACAGATTCCACATCACATTTTGCATAAGAAGCTAAAGAATGTGCAACAAAATTGTGGGATCGAAGGGCCCAAAAAACGCTTTTAATAGGAAGAACTTGAAGTAAGAGCTCGAGGATGGGGATGCTATAAGAATCACAATCCATCTCATCTCGAACAGCAAAAATGACTGAGACAGCGTCTCCAATAAAAGAAATGTCATGAAGTTCCATCTAATCTATTGCATGGATTAGTTGGTTAGAGTTACTTCCTCTTATTTTCTTCTTAATGATATTATCTGTTGTTTCCATGAATCGGTTGACCTCTGTTGAATCAGTCGGATCTCTGAACATTAAGGCCAGAACTTTAAAAGTTCGGCACTCTTATTTGATGATTGAGCCGGATCTCTGGAAGGTCGACACTCTTTTTTTGGTAATTGGGCCATACCTCTGAAGATTTCAACATGCTTTATGGGCTCCTGCTTGGGCTTCCTCCGCGTATGGTCCTTGGACTTTGGCCCATTTGCTGAAGGATATATATAACACCCACAATAGTATGATAGTATTTGTTTTGATTGCACAAAGTTTTTGAAATGACTAGAATAAAGATTTGATTTTAATACACATTTGTTTCATTTCAAGTTTAAATCTAAGTACTTTTTATTAAAAATTATTAATTCATAATTTTAGATTTATATGTCAATTCTCATCATATTTATAAAATAATTTGCGCTCTCCAACAGGCAACAAAGTCGTTGTTAGTTCAAGATGAGGAGCGAGGCTCCTGTGCACCCGGGCGCACGGAGCACATTCCGTGCACCTTTGCAATTTTCATACCTCTTTGTAATTTAAAACTCTAGCAATATATAGGTTTAAATAGAATTGGAGGGGGAGGGTTGTGTTCACATGGGGACACAGAGTATTCCTCCGTGTCCCCGGGGGCGCAGGAGCTTTTGCCCAAGATGAAACGCACGTTTGCACACTAAATTCTAAAAATTATTTAATTTAATGACGTGACATATTTTAAAATTAGCATTAAGACTAAATTATAAAAAAATATACTCCAGGTAACAATTTTAAAAAAATAAAGAGAATTATTTTTATTAATAAATAAATTCATACTAATACTCTTGAAAAAACATATACATCAATCATAAGATGCAATGGAAGGAAAAAAAGTAAAAATCTACTAATTTTCTTTTAGACAAATTATATTGTGGAATTACTTCTAGAAATTTATACGCTTATGAATAAAAATATATACACTTAGTAAATTTTTTGTTAATTTTTTAATTAAAAAATTAAAAAATTATACAATTATTAAGAAATACTCCATCCGTCCCCTTAAAGGTACTCGTTAAAATATATACACTTAGTAAATTTTTTGCTAAATTTTTAATTAAAAAATTGAAAAATTATACAATTATTAAGAAATACTCCATATACACCATTAATTAAAATTATATATATATATAGATGCACGTGTACATAGCACATAATATCAACTTTTATTTTAATATTTCACTCCAATTAAAAATTAAACATGCTTAAATATATTTTTGAAAGCTTGTATTTCATGAAATTGATTTCTAACATAAAATATATTCAGAAATTGTTATTTTTCTGCACAACAAACTATTATTCTTTTATACTCCTACGGAGAACTATTGCCCTTTGAAAATTCACAATATAATAGAAAATTAACTTAATTTTAGATGAGTAATAATTTGTCATGAGGATAACATTACCTATATCGATTTCATAGAAAACTAATCATGAAACCAATCCATGCAATCATTTGCCTAAGATTGAATATGTTTCTCTTCCATTTATCAGCCAACCAAATTTCATGGGCCATAACTTTAAATATGACATAATACTAATTTCGTGAAACAGATAAAAATGATAATATTTTAATAAAAAGTGATAAGAAGTGATAATATTTTAATGAAAAATAATACTCAATTGATAAAAAATGATAATGGAATAGTGAACTATTTTATGAACAACTTATAGTATAAATAAAAAGTGACAATATTCATCTTTGATAAAAAGTGATAATTAATTAAAAAGTATAAAATGGTCTCACCGTGAGACAGTACTGCCCTAAAACATTATCAGTTATAAATTAGAGAGAATGGAACATCAAACCATAACTTAGTCCATAGACATAAAACATTTGATATGAAAAGAATACTCTCATAGTATAAGACATAATTCTCAACATCACATAATCTTGGCCACATATCAAATTTAGACTAATAGTTCCATCATCACTAGCTGCTCCTTACTCCTGCAAGAGAAAAGTACTACTTAGACACAGTGGTTGATTATAAACGTGTAATGTAAAAACTATTCAAGATTTGGACAGAGAGTGGAGGTTCTAGTGTTTCATTACGACGAGTCTGCTTCTTTTACCGGTAGTAACAATTAGAGGGGAGAACTCGTCTTGCATGAATTCAACAATGGGAAACAATGCATGAAGCTGAAATGAACACAGTGAGTATTGATTTGTGTGTGGTGTTGTGTTTTCCACTTGAGAAAGGTAAGGAATTACTTCCGTTTGTCTTGTTTCGTTAGAAAGAAGACGAGATATACTTGTGTTTACATGCATGAGGAATCATCTAGACTTGATAAAAGTTATGTATATATAGCATTTTCAATGTGGAAGGAAATGGCTAAGAGGATGGCGTAACAGTGGAGCTATAGATCTACTAGTTCCTAGGCTAACAATCCGAATAAAAGCTGCCGGAATCACCATTAACAATAACATTATTATGTCGTAGACAAGCTTAATAACTCGGAATGAGCAATGCAATAATAAGACTTTTAAGAACATGAATCACTACTTATAGTTTATCTTAGAGCTTAAGTTGGAGTTCAAAGTCATACCTCATCATCATCATCTCCTCCGTCTTCCTTCTTCTTAAGACTAGTCATACCGCCCTCCTTGGAGATGGGCAACTTCATCGCCCCAAATGGTGTGTCCACATTGATAGTTCCTTTCATGGAGTACCCCGTCCCTCGTCCTCGTATCATATCCCAAAGTGCAGAGCCACAGTCCTTGGGCCTAAAGGTGATGGGAAGATCAATGTAGGTGATCCCCTTCTTCGCAATGTTAGTCGATTTCTTGAGGTCAGCGCCACCAATGCTGACATCACACAACCAAATCTCATAGTCAAGATCATTAAGCCCAAGGTCGAAATCATTCTGGTTATCCAACTTCAGATGAAGAGTGGCCACAGTTTCCTCGAACGAAAACTTCTCAAAGTGAATCTTCTCAATGTCCACATCAGGCTTGTAAGGTATGGGGATCTCACCAGTCTTCTCAAGCGGCAGAGTAAGCCGACCAAAAACGGGCACATCCACTATAAGGTCAACCTTAACTCTATAAGGAATGATACTCCCAGGTTGTATATCATGATATGTGCTCTTAATGTCATCATAAATCAGACAAACAGGTATCTTAACAGTCTCAGAACCATGAGCATGGATTGTCCCAGCATCTGGAATCAATCCGGAAACGAGTTTCCTCCCATCACTCTCGATCAAATAGTTAATGTCAATGAGGGGGATCGGGATAGGGTTCGGGTTCTTCACTAGGACATCCACAACTAAGTCTGCCTTCTCTAGATTGATGTGGGGGATATGAACCCCAGTAACATCAGCTGTAGGCTTCCCAAACCCGACAGTTTCCTCGATTTTTTCGCCTATGTCCTGGATGAAATCCTTAACCTTGTCAAGAAACCCACCCTTCTCTTCATCTTTCTTTTCTTCTTTGTCCCCCCTCTCTCTCACTTCCCTATCTGAACTATCATAAGATGCCATATCTGAGCAGCAAGTTCCAAATCTTGCAGAAATTAGAGAAATAAACAATGATTAAAACCATTTATCCTACAAAGTCAGAGGTTATAAACAATATCTTATCACTAATTCTCTAATATAGAATATTAATGACAAATCAAACTACTAAACTTGTGTTTTAAATAATCTGATTGACAATGTCATAATTTCAACCACAATTTATTATTAGTATTATTTTTCTTTTCCAGAAAGTAAAAGAAAACATAAAAATCAAGATGCAGAATGCTTGGATCATGGCAATCTATAGTCACCATACCCATTCTCTTTAAAGGTTATCGATTCAAACACAGATCCTTGAAACGACGTAGTTTTCAAGTTCTGACAAGATCACAACACATAGATGGAAGAACAGATCTAAAACCCAAAATCAAGATCCCAAAAATCAGAACAGAATCAGGGAATTCAATTTCATGAGTGATCAATCAATCTGAAGTCATCAGCAAACGAAAAATAAATAAAAAAAAGAAAAAAATTAAAGAAATTCTACTAACTAATCGCCAACATTCTTGATCATGAAAATGATGAGATCAGAAACAAAAAGGGACACAAATCAAACAGCAGTTAGTTAAATTTACCTGTTTAGAGTATCGAGAAGCAGTGAGATGAGCAGAAAAGGTTTGCAAGAAGTGATGACAAGTGTGATCTTTATAAATGTAGCTACTCTTCAACCCAATATTATTAAATTTTAATTATTAAAAAAAGTTTAAGAATTAAATGTGGGGTTTCCATGATTATGAAATTTTATTGGGCAAAGGTCACATGACCCCCTCATCTTATCACAGGAGATCAAATTGGCCCTCCATCTATTTTTATGATCACTTAAACCCTTTACCATTTTAATTTGAACAATTAAACCCCTCATTTTCTTAGAATAAAAACTGATATCCTTCCGTTAAAAATCACTCTCACGGTGTCAAGGAGAGAGGATGAGTACAGATTGGTTTGTACAGAATTGAGGCAATAAACAAAGCAATTTCCAAGTCTTACAAATTTCGTTACTTCTTCTATTCCATGGATAATGATGGGGAGGACGTTTCTTCTGTATCAACGGAAACACCATCTCCGCCGCCTTCAAGGCGTCTCTCAACACTGGCGCCGCCACCGCCGTCGCTGTCAACTCCAAATTGAATTGTTGGAAATCGGATATGCAACAATCGCCCCTCTTTCTTCTCCCCGCTAGGTCTCCCCTTATATTGCGCGACGGAAGACTGATGCCAGCGCCGCCTCCTGGAATCTCAACGGCCACCATCAGAGCTTCATAGAACTCCTCAAGTGGGGCCCACCGGCTGCCTACCGGTTGAATTTAAGGAGAAGAAGAAAAGTCGTGGTGGGAGGTTTTCTTTGCTGTTTTTGGGTCCGTTCAGATCGAAATCGGATCAATTAGTAAGGACTCCGTTTCGGTTTCAAATCCTGAGGTTTCGGTTGATTCCTGCTCCGCCACGCCGTGGTCGATCCGTGGAGATTCTCCTGTAGATTTTCTGACGGCGACGGCGACGGCGACGGCGACGGCGACGGCGATGGCGACGGCGATGGCGATGGCGATGGCGATGGCAGGGGAGGCGACGGTGCTGAAAGACGCCGGAGGATGGGATCATGGGAAGAGGCTACGGCGACTGGAATTAATGTTAAACTGTTTCCATTAATCAATCTTGCAGTAATTAATTATAAATCATTCTATTTTATCATTCCTTAACACCACCGTTAAATTGATTGTCAACAGAAGGGTGCCAATGTTTATTTTAAGGAAATGAAGGGTTTTATTGATCAAATTAAAAAAGGTAAAGTGTTTGAATGACTAAAAAATAAGGTAGGGGACTAGTTTGATTTTGAGAAATAAGATAAAGGGCTTATTTGACCTTTTGCCCAATTTGTATTAATTCCGATAATGAAATTGAAATTGAAATTGAAAAGGTAAATTGAAACGCGTGGTTTGCCGACATTACAATGTCATCCTCAAGAAACCTTACACTTGTCCATATGACATCGTACGGACAGCATATTTCCATTTGTGCGAAAAAATAGGGTTTTCGAAAGTGGTAATGGCAAAAAGTGGCCACTATCCCTTAAGTGTAATTTTTAGTGGCCACATATGTTATACACAATTTTTTCTAGTCATTTTTAAAGGAATGGACCAAAATGCCCTTGAGAGGATCCACTTTTTAAATGTCTGAGGTCATTTTTTGACCAAAAAGTACAAAAGTACAATAATTTATTTTACAGTTTATTGAATGCATTAATTTGTTATCGGTATATGCCTCATGAATAAATTTTTTATTAAAATAAAAAAAGATGCATTAATTTTATTTGTATAATTATTTTAAATTTTTTCAGGAAATATTTTTTCGTTTTTTTTTTTAAAAAAATTAATTTTTTTTAATTTTTTTTGAAAAAAAAAGTGTATGCCGAATAGAACAAATTGTGTAGGCCGAATAGAACAAATTGTGTAGGCCTAATAGGCCGAATAGAAGAAATATTTTTTTAATTTTTTTAATTTTTTTTTATTTTTTTTTTGAAAAAAAAAGTGTAGGCCGAATAGAACAAATTGTGTAGGCCGAATAGAACAAATTGTGTAGGCCGAATAGGCCGAATAGAAGAAATATTTTTTTAATTTTTTTAATTTTTTTTAATTTTTTTTTTGAAAAAAAAAAGTGTAGGCCGAATAGAACAAATTGTGTAGGCCGAATAGAACAAATTGTGTAGGCCGAATAGGCCGAATAGAAGAAATATTTTTTTAATTTTTTTTTAATTTTTTTTTTGAAAAAAAAAAGTGTAGGCCGAATAGAACAAATTGTGTAGGCCGAATAGAACAAATTGTGTAGGCCGAATAGAAGAAATATTTTTTTAATTTTTTTAATTTTTTTTAATTTTTTTTTTTGAAAAAAAAAGTGTAGGCCGAATAGAACAAATTGTGTAGGCCGAATAGAACAAATTGTGTAGGCCGAATAGGCCGAATAGAAGAAATATTTTTTTAATTTTTTTTTTGAAAAAAAAAGTGTAGGCCGAATAGAACAAATTGTGTAGGCCGAATAGAACAAATTGTGTAGGCCGAATAGGCCGAATAGAAGAAATATTTTTTTAATTTTTTTAAATTTTTTTAATTATTTTTTTGAAAAAAAAGTGTGGGCCGAATAGAACAAATTGTGTAGGCCGAATAGAACAAATTGTGTAGGCCGAATAGAACAAATAATTTTTAATTTTTTTTTATTTTTTCTGGAAAAAAAATATTTACTATAATTTTAAATGTGGTCCCACCCACCCTATTTAATGCAGTCAACACTGACATAATCATATCCCCATTATTTTCGTCCTTTGGGTAACAATTATGGGGTAATTTGGGGAATCCACCTGAGAGTGGCTAGTAAAAATTGGTTTTAAGAGATGTGGCTATTTTAAATTGTACTTTATCAAAAGTGGCCATAAAAAAATCGGACCCTTTTGGAAATTCATTAAATTAAAAAAAAAATCAGCAAGAAAAAGACAATCAAATCAAGCCAATTAATAATTATCTTCCTTCTACATAAACAAACGCCACGTAAGTCTTCAATGAATAAGAAAGAATAAATATTGCAAAAATGGCTCTGTACTCTTTGTAATTTAATTTAATTTAAGAGTGAGGTTCCTAAACACCCGGGCGCACGGAGCAGATTCTGTGCGCCTTTACAATTTTCATGCCCCTTTACAATTTAAACCCCTAGCAATACATAGGTTTAAATAGGATTGGAGGGGAGGATTGTGTTCACATGGGGACACGGAACATCTTTCCGTGTCCCCGGGCGCACGGGAGCTTTTGCCTTAATTTAATTCAATTCATCATAATTAACTCATACTCCATATATTAAGATATCAGTATGCAGTATTTTTCTAAATGAATTACTCCTGACAAAATTTTGTGTGATAAGTTTCAAGATAATTTCACTCTCCTCAATATATCTTGCTAATTACTATTAAATTACAATAAAAATTATGAAATTGATTGCAAAATATTTTTTACCAATACGCTCGCATTTTTAACTAAAGAAAATGTATATTAATAAAAATTTAATCATTATTCGAGTGCTAATTTTTAAGTACACCTAGTAAAACTCAAAAATTTATTTATTTATTTTTTTAAAAATTAAATCTAAAATTTATATTCCATATAGGAGTACATGTACATTTAAAATTAATGAAGAAAAGCCCAACATTAAAGAAGGAAAGCCCATGAGGCCCAACAGATGAAAGCCCATTCATTAGTATCATTAGGGTTCCATTTCATAAGGCATCCTAATTTCTGACGCACCGCGACGCCACCAGCCGGAGAGATCAGAATTTGCCGAAAATGGTGACCTACAAGGTGCGCTTAATCTTCTGTGTAGTTGTGTGTTTCATTTCTCGTAATGTTCATGTTGTTAATCGTCGATCAATGTAATTGTTAGCTTGATTTTTCGATTATCTGTTATGATATTTGGTGCAGTTCCATCAGTACCAGGTGGTGGGGAGAGCTCTGCCGACGGAGACGGAGGAGCACCCAAAGATTTTCCGAATGAAGCTTTGGCCACTAATGAGGTCCGCGCCAAGTCCAAATTCTGGTATTAAGGATAAATTTAATGTTACTGCAGAAAGATGTCTTCTTGAATACATAATTTAGTTTCGCATGTCTGAAATATGCTCCATTCCCTTTTATCTTGCCTGTTAAAGTATGATTTTGGATTATTTTTCATCTTGAGATGCACGCATTCATTAGTTTGTGCTTTACTTGGTGTTTAGGGGCTGACTTTAAGAAAAAAAGATAAGGATATCTCTGGATTCTATATTCCTCAATCTAGGTCTAGAAGTAGAAATGAGACTGGTGTACACCAAGAAATGTATTTGGCAAAGAAAGGTCGTTGCTTCTGAATCGTTAATTTTGATACAAATTACAAAGTTGCATGGATGTGTCCTTTGTGCACGCGAATACAAATATGGATACAGTTCTTCTCAATTTAGAGTTACAAGGTTGAAGTCTTGTTCTTAAATGTATGCTCATTTTTTCATTGCGTAGTTTTTATAATTTTACATGTTTCCTGGAAATCTAGACTCGTATTCTTTCCCCCACTTCTCACATTATCAGTCTTTTCATTGGAACTATACTTGCTTAAGTACTGTGGAATTATTTAGGGATAGGAGTATATTTTTACCTTGTACAAATTTATATCTTGAATTTACTGATAGACTAACAAACTATCAGCTAGGCTGCTAAGGTAGTAGTGATTCAGTGCTTTCATAATAATGTTTATGTTTAATTTTAATTAATGAAGGTACTTCTTGAGGAAGCTTAAGAAGGTGAAGAAAAGCAATGGTCAAGTTCTTGCCATCAATGAGGTGTATAGTTTTGTTGTTTTATGAGAATATCTGATTCTAAATGGAGATTTAAAAGCAAATGGATGTTTTTTCCATGGACTTACATGGTGCTTTTATATATTTAATGATGTTTTAGCTTCTATATGAAAATATACAAGAATATAATGATATTTGGGTGGATGGCATAAATACTTTTCATGTATTATCATCTATAATAGTAGTATAAATGCTTACAAAAACTAGAGATATGTAATGATGGCTATGTACATTTAGATGAATTTTGATAATATATCCGTGTATTCTATGATTTTCTGTCTAATCAAAATCTATGCGATTTATATCATCGAGGTTCAGTTCATGAGTTTGCTTTGTCTTTCGGTCTAGTTATTACCGTTTGAGACAATCCATGTAACTTTCAGTTGTTTGTCCTCAGATATTTGAGAAGAATCCTACCACAATCAAGAACTATGGTATCTGGCTGAGGTACCAGAGTAGAACCGGTTATCACAACATGTACAAGGAATATCGTGATACAACCTTGAACGGTGGTGTTGAACAGATGTACACTGAGATGGCTTCTCGTCACAGGGTTCGTCCTCATTGCATTCAGATTATCAAAACAGCCACTATAGCTGCCAAACTTTGCAAGAGGGAGAGCACGAAGCAATTCCACGACTCGAAGATCAAGTTCCCATTGGTGTTCAGGAAGGTGAGGCCACCAACCAGGAAGCTCAAGACGACGTACAAAGCATCCAGGCCCAACTTGTTTATGTAACTTTGGTGGAGATGTACGCTCATCCAGGTTCCATTGCTTTGATCTTCGAGACGACTCATTTTGTTGAGCTGATTTCTATCAGCTGTAGAATTATTATCCTTAAATTTTGTTCAACTCTAGCTGATTTACACCAGCATAGGTTGTTAGTTATAGCCTCGTGGAGATTTACATTTTTTTTTTTCAAGATGTTATCTATTTCAAAATATCATATCTAATACCTTGTCTTATTCTGTGATGTTATATTGTCTCCATATTTTATCAAAAGTTAAATATATTATCGAAGATCCATCAAATTTTTACAGGTGATTGTTTGATCGTTTGAAACTTGATAGAATCATCAATCAAAGATTGCTGTTCCATTTTAAAGTGGAAGCCCAAGATCTAAGCAATTCAAGAATCAATCTGATAGCTTATTCAAATCTATTCTAGATTGACTAAAGATGAATGAATAGTCACTATTATTCTTTCAAGTTTCAACACTAATAAATTTCTCCGTGAGATCGTCTCACCGTGTGGTTTAAATGGGACTATGTATTATATTATTTGATACGCACAAAAATCGTCTCTCGATTGGGTTGAGACATTCTCACACGAGTCCTTGTGTTGTGAAATGAGAATGATGTGTAGTTTCAGATGATGCTCCCATCTGGAATCACTGCACTTCTTATGATCACAATAATCCCACCTGAGATGATGTAGCCATTTGCTTCCATGTTCCCTTCTTGCACATTATCCTTGTTTATAATCTGCACAAACAATTCTCTCTTACTATCATCAATTAGTCCGACATTAATCTTGATCAAATCTTGAAAACATACCATAACATTCTTCCCTATTCTTGCGTTCTTGTCAACTATGGCTTTCCTTATGTGTGAACCTTCTCCTATCCCAACCGGGATGGCGAGTGCCTCCCCTTCATTCTGCACATGTAGGCTGTTAGAACACTGCTTGCATGAGATACAAAAATGGTGTCTGAATTGGAATCTGATGTTGATTGAAGAAACTGTGGTAAAAGGTGGTAAGTTTTCTTACATGGTATGCATCAGATCCCATGATGATTGAATCCTCCACCACAGCATCATTTCCTATTCTTGTCCTCATGCCAACCACTGTTCCTTTTATCCTGCATTTCTGCGCGAAAGTCGGAAACATTATGAGCAATGAATGAACCTTGATCATCACAGCAGCAATGTTAATTATGTTTTTCTTACACTGAGAATGCAGCCATCTCCAATGACAGAATCTGTGATGACAGCATCAGTTACGAGCGTTGGAGGAAGATGACGTGGCAATGTGTAGAGAGGAGAGGTTCTATCATAGAAGCTGCTGCCATTGTCACAACATGAATCATACTTGGAATTTTCAGACAAAACTAAGGCATTTCTGCTTTTTAATATTATTTCATCTTTTCTTACTCACTTGTATGCTTTGTTTGTCCTTCGAATGGTCTCCATATTCGCGCGATAGTATGCTTCTATGCTTCTCATATCCTCCCAATATCCGTCGAACTGGTAGCCATGAATCTACGAGTTCACGGATCTTGATATATGATTCTTTTGAAGGGGAGAGAAGTGCATTGAACACAAAAGAAGAGTAAGAAAACAAGATTGCACCTTCATTCCAAGAGAAATTGCACCAGGGATGACTTGGCTTTTCAAGTCGTTCGCGGTCGGAAATTGCAGATTCAGCAGCTTCATCATTACATCTCTGTTGATGACATAGATCCCCATGCCTGGAAAACTATACTTGCCATTGTGATCATAGTTTTTCACCTGAGAATGAAGGTTAGATCTTCTTGAATGTTAGATTTTGTTTACTTGTCATGTATTATAATACCTGCAGAAAAACTCACTGGATTCTCTCTGAACTCAAAAACCTGATTCTCAGCATTTAGTTTGAAAATGCCAAATCCAAGATCCTCATTCATAGCTGTAGAGAGAAGAGCCACGGTTATATCAGCTGCTGTTCTCCGGTGGGCTTCTAGAAGTTTCTGATAGTCCATTTTGTAAAGATGATGCCCCGGAAGAACCAAGAACTCCGCCACCGGATACTCCTCCAGCACCCACAAACACCTCCGAATAGCATCTGCAGTTCCCTAATGATTCATACAAGGTAAATTAAGTGGAGATCACAGTGTGTTTTATAATTTGCTAATCCTGAACAGGTTAGTAGTGTACCTGAAACCAGCCATTGTCTTCTGGACTCTGATATGCTGCGATGACTTCAACGAACCCCTCTTTCAAGAGACGAGCCCCCGTGTAAGCTCTTGAAATGTGGGAGTTGAGAGAGGTGGAGTTGAACTGAGTGAGTGCATAGATTTTGGTTATGTTGCTGTTGATGCAGTTGCTGACAACTGCATCGATGAGACGGTAGTTTCCAGCTATTGGAATGGCAGCCTCTGATCTTCTCTTTGTCAATGGATACAGCCTTGAATGTGATGATCCATCTCCAAACACAATCGCTGCAACACTCTGATAAACACTTCACATTCTCGATCAATCCATGACTAGTTATGTTCAAGAAAAGTATGATGAGCTATCACTATCACATTTATCACCTGGTTTGCTGGTTGGAACAGAGAGTTTGAGCAGTCGGGCTGCTGTAGATTCCTCGCGAGCAGCCTCTTGGGAGACGTAGACGAGCCAAAGTCGCGACGAGTATGTGGAAGACTAACATTGGGATGACATGAAGTGAGCATATGCATGATACTGAGCTTGTTGTATAGTAGGGAAGATTTTCTTGATTCTCTCTCTCTCTCTCTTGGGAAGAATTTAAATGAGAGAGAGATGAGGAAGGAATATTTAGGTTTCTTCATGTTCATGGACACTAACTTGTTGCTGGGAACAAAAAACTGGTCATGAAATAGTTTTATCCAACAATATGCATCTCATGGACTTGCTTTTAGTCTTTCTTGATACATAACTTGTATGGAATAAAGTCCTAACATTCTCCTTACTAACATCTCTCCAAAATGACCATATTGCCCTTCTTTAATTGGCTAATATTTGATGTTTAAAATTGAAACCTCTCATGGATCTATTTTTCTCATTATTTGTGCATTCTTTTGTTCAAATAAAAACAATAAATTAAAGAAGAGAGGATCAGTATCTAAGGGGTAACAAACATGTTGGAAGAAAGCTTCTTGGGAAGATTAAGTCATGTTTGGAAGATGGGAATATAGTGGCTATCAAGATAGGAATTTTACTCAGCTTTTATGTCTCAAATGCCAAATGGATTCATAATTAATTACATAATTAACTCATATTGGACCACCTTGGTTGTAAGATTAACAATATATAATACTACTCAGCATCAGAAAAAGAAAAATAAATAAATCCAAGAAATATCTTTTGTTATTGAAACAACATTAATACATGATTGATTTGTAAATGTATATCAATCTTTTGTGTTGAATCATCATACATTTGGTGTAATTTGATCAGCATTATATCCAAGTTATCATTATATATTCTTCATAGTACCATCCTTTTAATCTTACTACATGTGTTGGTAAAATGATGCCTTTTAAATCATATATCTAGGATTTATTTATTTTTGCTGATGAACAATTGTGTTGCATCTATCCTATAGCAGAATATCACAGCAGTTATTAGTATTATTTTTGTTTTTTCTTTATTCGTTGTGTTACGTTCAACTCAATATAATTTAGTATGACTTATCTAAAGAACACATAAAAAAAATAAAATAAGATTCATATGAATTATAAATGAGTTGTTTATGTATTGTGGCTAAGTTCAACTTTAGAATTTATCCAAAGAAAAAAAAAACTTATATATTTATATAAATTTTAAAAAAACTATCAGTCAGAACCGCCATTACGTGTTGAGATAATATTTCTTCTCTTTATTTTCTCAATTCTTGAATATTTAGATATACTCCATATTCTTACGAAAACGTATGAAAATATGAATGGCTAACCCATGGACATATATGGATAAAAGTGAAGGTTTATAATCCCAAAATCATTTTTAATCATTTATAAGTTTTGCAGGGTGTCTTCCTCTACTCATGCCTGAGAGTGTTTACTTGTAGCTAACATATCTCTAACTCCGTGACCGTGATCCATCATTAAACAAATATATATTGATATTTTATTATATCATAATATTATATACATTAAATATATGTATTTGTTTTCAAAATTTTAATTTTTATTGTAACTTTACCATATTTATTCATATTATTCATAAATAGGTGTAACAAGTTGTGTTTTGTATCGACACGATAAGATTTCATGCTAACACGACAGAGTATGAAAATTTCTGTGCCATTCCAGGTGCAACAATGGCAATGTAATCACTTATTTGGAATTAACCGCGAAAAAATCAAAAGACAACAGATGGAAAACTAGCCAAAGTATTGATAAGTTTTACAAAACTAAGGAGATGCACTCATGAGGTAACCAGAGCAGGTTTGCTCCTGGAAGAAACGTACAACATAAAGAAAACAGGCAACATGGTGGAACGAGGGCTGAACGTCTCCAACCCTGTCAAAACTTCAGATGATGCTCAAATAAAGATGCCATCTCAATCTGCCAAACGAACCAAAAACGAACAAGAAAAGTTATTTTCCACAAAATGCATGGATAGAATCATATCTGCAATATATGCGTAGATAGAAGTTCCATAGCTAAGGCGGTATAGTTAACAAGCATTCGTTCCCCCATCAACAGTATTATTTTCTTTTAGCTGTAACAACAATTCATTGAGTCGATATTCAGTTTTGGAGAATAAATTTACACTATTGTCATCTTCATGAATTAGAGCAAAAAACTATTCTCAGACATTCACATTCAGTAATGTTCTCTTACTTTTTTTTCTACACAAAATGGAGAGATAATAGTCGCAAGTGAATTAACAATAGATAGACTATCAGTCGACAAAACTATAGAAAACTTACAGCTGTCAATGCTGCTTCGGCACCTTTATTTCCTGATTTACCACCAGCTCGATTCAAAGCCTGAAATCATTGTGGTGCGGTTTTATTATTGATAAGTTGGTTAACCAAATTGATTGATGATTAAAGAATCTCATAAAAATTTCCAACTAATACAAATGTTGTTAAGTTATTGGACTCTCATAAGTTAACTTTCAAAATGTGTATTCATTACTAATAAAAAATAAAACTGAAAAAATGAATCAATCATGGTTAAAACACAGCATTTTACAAGTAAATGCATTGCTTTAATAATTTACCTGATCCATGTCATCACACGTCAGAACGCCAAATATGCAAGGTACACCTATGAGTCATCATAAAACAGAAACGGATGGTCAATCAAAATAGAATTACAACTGCAAATAAGAACAGCTATTAAGAATATACTCCCTCCGTCCCACACATTATATTGCACCGACAAGATAGATTTGGAGTTTAAGAAAATTTGTTTTTTGACTCACTTTATTGACTTTTGAAGGTAATGTAGTCTTTTTAGGTAATAAATAAATTATAAAGTATGTTATATGTGTTAGGTGAGAGTGGTAAATTTGAAAATAAGATGTATTTTGAGGTTGGGATTGATGTGATGTTTCATTTTTTGGGTGGTGAAGTTTATTGTGGACGGATGAAAACGGAAAGTGTAAAATTTATCATAAGAGGGAGTATAAAACATTGAAAAGAACTGTCAAGAGTTTAAAACATCATTCAGGTACACTCAATCTGCTGTCTTTGTGTTTCTCTAAGAGTTCGCAAATAGAGGATAAGAATTACCAAAGCCAAAGATAGAGAGTAAGAAATCCATCCTACATTGTCAGTGAAAGCAAAGAAATAAAAATATGTGAGATGTTTCTTGGTAGATGCTGGATATCTACTAATCTACTCCACTAACACCATTAAATTGGAAAAAAAATCAAGAAGAATTTAAAAGCTTCCCAAGAACACAAGTAAAGTCAATCTACATGGCACTTACCTGAATTTAAACCAGCCGACAGGACTCCCGAAGCAGCTGAATTGGCCACTGCATCATAGTGGGTGGTGTCGCCCATAACCTACCAGTCAAAAGGGGTGAACAAAAGATGATGTAATAGAGAGACAAGAACATTACAGAAACTATAAGGAGTTTAAAATCTCGTTGCTGCCACCTTGACAGCTAAATAGCATAAGCATGACAAAATATGAGACATTCACATTGCAGGAGCAAATTAGAATGATAAACAATCATGAAATCTTACAGGCTTGGAAAATATAGACAAAAAGCTTACCACAGCCCCAATACACACGACTGCCTGATATCTTTTCGATTACCAAGCTTCTCAGCAGCTAGGCCAATTTCAAAGCTTCTAGGAACCCATACAACCTGTCACATGATGAGCAACACAATGCACATTAAGTATAAGATCTGTTGGTGCACAAAGAAATCATAGCAAGGACACTAGTTTTATTCCCAAAAATTTACTTGAGAAAATTAATAAACAACAAAGCACGGACCAAATGCAACCGACAAAAATCACACTTTACCACTATACAGTTTGTAATTTATCTACTTACATTTTCTCAACTTGTTTTCTTTTTATTAAGATCTTTGATGCAGTAATCTTGACAAATGATGGTGTTCACTTTCTAACACATTAGTATCTTCTTGGTATTCCCAATGTATTTGTGACTATATCATCAAGTTAAGAGTTTGTTACTTAATGTAGTAAATCCTGATTAAAATGATGTTGGGTTGCCTGGATGGTTAAATGCTCGTCTATGTAGGGAAATAAACTTGAAATCATAATCTCCAAAGGAATCGACTTGTTTCCACCAATGAGTAATCAAATAAGATAATTTTGCAAACACAATTACAAAAAGGCAAAAGGGAGTTAATATCAATCACTAACATCATCTTCTTCTTCTTTAACTGAGTATTTCTTGAAAGTATCCAAAGCTCCCTCCAAAAGTGGCCGGGTAACAATCTCATTAAAGCGTGCCACCACCTTTATACACCAAATGAAATTTATTACTACTATTAAGCAGAGAAGATAATCAATATACCCCCACAGCCACAGGGGACAAAAGGGATATAAATAGAGACAAGAAAATACTAAATATAGCAATAATCATGACATCAATAAGATAGTAACATCAACATTCAGATCATATGCACAAAAAAACTCATTAGATTGCCATAGGAACAACAATAAAGAGCAGCTTGAATAACCAGAAACAAACAATGGATTTCTAGAGGGCTACTCCAAAACTACAGCTCCCAAAAGTGTAAAAAATAACAGAAGGCAGCATTACAGACTATGGCAAAATGAAGGCATTCAGCTGAGAGAAGTGAGCCGATCAAATGTCGAACAGCTGAAGTCTGTGAACACGATTCCTTCTTCCATGGTTTCTGAAGCCATAATCCAAAACCTGCAAACAATGAAGTCACTTAAAAAACAAAATAGGAAAGTAAATAAAAACCCATCGGCAGATAAGCACGATTTCAACATCCTCACAAATTGTGAGAATAATGGGTCAAACATCCATGAGTTAAGAGAGTGTAAATTTAATTTGAACCCATAAAAAGTGAAGAAAAGAGAAACCTTTTTGGAGGGGCGGCGAGCAAAGTGGATTCCCAGACCAGTAGTTAAATTAGTGGGGTTTTGGTTAGTGGGTGAAGAAATGCAACGGCAGAGGATGGGTGAGGAGGGAATGGAGGAATTAGTGGAATTGCGGAGTGAAGGACGAAGAAGAAACGATGAATGTGCGGAAATTGAAGCATTAGTGTGTGTAGAGAAGAAGAACAGAGTCTTTGCAAATGTATGGTTGGACTATACTACCAATTGAACCTACTTCTTGATTTACCGTCGTTAAATACGTTATTATTGGAGAGACAGATGGACACCATTTTTATTTGCCCCACCCACCCAAATCCTTCCAAGAACGGTTTAGTTTTTTTAATTGAAAAATAATGTGAACTTTATATTATGTGGCTGAAGTGTGAATGATAATTTCAAAATAATTTTGTAGTTATTTAATTGGGATGTTATTTTTATATTTTGATTTTGTAAATTATTGTTAGATAAATGAAAATGAAAAATATAAAATTTTATTTTTGGAAGATAGTACTAAATTTACTAGAGAGAATGATCTAATTTTCTAGGCCAATTCCTGATCACTCAATACATAAAAATAACGCAATAAATTCAGTGTAATTAATTAATATTTTAAAGAATCATTCGTTCATAAATACGTTTCATGAATTCGTACATCTGAATTAATTTATTTGATCGGAATGAAAATGAAAAAATGAAAAAATTACAATTAATCTTACAAATAAATAATATAGCATAAATTACATCCGAATTAAATGATTAAAGATAAAGAGGATTTGCCTATTTCAAAAGCCCAAACATATTGAAAATAGAGGCAGATGGGCTAAAGATGGAGGAAGCCCACTTTTGAACGGGCTGGGCTACAACAAACGAGGCCTCCATGGTAAACCCGCATACTTTTACCGAATGTCCAAAATATCTTTTATGAGTGAGGCTCTTGTGCACCCGGACGCACGAATCACATTCCGTGCGCCTTTGCAATTTCTATGCCCCTTGCAATTTAAACCCCTAACAATACATAGGTTTAAATAGAATTGGAGGGGGAGGGTTGTGTTGACATGGGGACACGAAGTATCCCTCCGTGTCCCCGGGCGCAGGAGCTTTTACCATACAACATTTAATCTTCTCACCAGGAAATAGAGGATACCTGGAAGCAAGTATATTATATAGATTTACATATGCAAATAGTTAGGGTGTCAACTTCATCCTGTTGATTCGACCACCTTCGAAGCTACTATATACAAAGATATGCACCTGATGCTGATGAGAAATGCATGATTTTCCGAGAAGACCATCCGAGACGAGACAGCTCTCGCTCTGTCGATCAACGTGAAAGCAACTGAACCGGAACAAGTCTAAAATGATCGGTATTGCTAGGGATCACCAAATATGTCGTCAATCTTCCTGCTTTCACTTGCATGTTTCCCAAAGTATTCAATGCGTCGTCATATGAATGCATGCTGGCGACAGACAATGGAGTAATCGAACTCTGAAGTATGGTGAGGAGCAACCATAGCTATTCTTACCTTGAGAGTTGGATCCTTAAGCATCATGTCTGCAAGCATACTCACTGGAGAGCCTCTTCGCCCACGGGTTTTGATTTGGTGACCAAGATATTGTTGACAGAGTAATGGCGCACCATCTCAAATTCAGCAGGGCGACAGTGAGATATGGAGAATCCCCGAAAACCTTATGTATTTTTGATTCAGCTTCCGCGCCTTCATCGAGAATTAGATTCTCATACTTCAACCTGTATTCTTCAAGTACATCATCTTCTTCAGAAATCAGTCTCAGGCTCAAAACTTGCAATGCTTCCAAGGCAGTGCTATAGAGTCCACTGCTTACGTATGCTGTATAAACATGACTGCAGGTCGATGGATCTGGTTGGATTTTGTCTTGGTGCATCATCTCTACGATCAGCTCAAGCAAATCGATTCTTCCCTAAATGATCAAATTTACATGTTTAAAATAGTTGCTCTTAACAAATGCTTACTCAAATAAGTCATAAACTTTGCATGCGCAGTTGATATACTTGCAATAGGTTTCAGTTACAGCCTTCAGATATCTGGAAGAATCTATTCTGTTAAACCATATATATCCATACATGTATAATTTCTTAGAGAATATACATATATATATGTTCATGACGCTTATTATCTCACTTATCAAGACATGGGCAAGGCTTCTACAATCAGTTGATGATTGGAGGCCAACAGATTCTGTACTTAATGACCAGCCAAATTTTTTGGATGTGCAACGAGTAATGGCACAAGTCTTCCCGGTAATATTAAAAAAAGAACATACTTGAGTTTTGGCTGAAAAGATGCGTTATTTTTGTTGCGAAAGGAGACGAAGTCCTAGACTGAATGCTAAACAAATTCCAGGAGTGTCTTTTCTGTGAAACAAACTATGAAATTGAGATAATCAACCAGCTGGCTTTCTAAACCAAAGGTCTCCTAGTGTTTAGTTGGTATATAAAGAAGAAATTCATGTTCACACAGGCGTGGCCAAGTCGCATGAGGACATTTTAACATTACGACTTGCGTGTTTGCAAAAATGGACAATTTTGACCTCCTGAATGTGTATGTTTTCTCATTTTACTACACCTATGTCAAAACCCACTTATTCGCTACAATTAGTTACCTTTACATCAGCTGCTCGAAGAAAAGCATTATACATCAGCAGATCAGGTTGAATCCCTTCAGAGCGTGCCTGATTGAGCAGTTTAAGAGCCTCACCAAATGCTTCCACGCACAACAAGACCTGGTGCAGTATAAACCATAAGTCCATAACTGCTATGGACTCGTATTGAGTATCTTGTTTTGAATCAACAAGAAGCATCAGATTAAAGTTAAAAATACAGTAAGATTGGTTATCCTAAATTTTCCTCAAAACTAGTCATGGAGAATTTTTAGGTCTCACATAATTTGAGTAAGAGGTGGATCTATGGAAAGGAATAATTTCATCTCAAGACAATGTAAATTACTCAAAAAAAATTATCCATAAATATGCATGTATTCTAAATAGCAAAGATTGCAAACACAGGTTCAACAAGAAAACTGTGGTAGTGATTCAGATACTTTTTCTAGGAGCACTCTCAACAGAACTTTATGGTCAAAGACAATCTAAGAGATTACCTTTATCACATTTGTGTAAGTAACCACATTCATGCAGAAACCTTCACGGATCAACAGTGAAATCAATGCACACGCTGATCTATAGCATTTTATAATGCCACAGCAGTCAATCATGATAGTATAAGTGGCTGCATCTGGAGAGATTCCGGATGAAATCATTTTCTTGAATATTTCGATCGACCTATGAGTCTAAACAGAACAAAGAAAATATTATTTTCAGCACTTACATTTAAAAATATAAAGAAGATAATGAGAATGCTATAAAGCATTATTAGATACTTCTTTAGCTTCAATAAGCGAATGCAACACAGTGTTATAAATCTCAATTCCTAGATGAGAATTTCTGTTAAAAAACTGGTACTCTGCATTGTGCAAGTACTGAAATAGCTCATCTATCATCCCCTCTCTTCCAAGAGCTTTAAGCTGCCAAAAAACCAGGAATATGTAATTAGCTAGACATTCTATTATTGCCAGCAAGATCAGAACAAACACACAAATTCCAGACCAATGAAATTCCATGCTGGAACATAGATATACTCCCTCCATCTCAATATTTTCTTCACACTTTTCGCTTTCCTCCATTCCAATATTTTGTTTGCACCCCAGAGAAAGAAATGACATTTAATACCATAACCTCACAATACACTTTAATTTCAAAACTGTCATCACCATTCACCACCTAACATACATAAGTGACAAACTATTTGCCTAACACACATAAGTGAATAACATACTTACATAAATATATATCAAATTAAAAGACTAAATTACCTCCCAAAAGTCAATAAAGTAACTTAAAAAAGTGACTTTTCTTAATATCCGTATCTGTAGTAAGTATGAAGAAAATGCCGGGATGGAGAGAGTACTTATTAGTTATGATTATACGCGAGTTAAAAAATGTGCCATGTCTTTCTGAACAGAGACGTGTTTTCCCTTAAGATGCTAATATTTTACACTCTGAACAGTGAGCAGAGATACAAAGTTGCCAAGGATTCTTCTGATAGCAGATAAAATTCTCTACATGCAGAAACAATGTGTATCCTATAACAATTATTCGTTGAAGCTATTTAAAAAGAATGCTAAAGATTCAACACTTACCAGGTTAAGCATTGATACATGACTATGCTGAATGCCATTTCTCACCATATCCATTTCTATGACATGTATTCTTTTAGCAACATCAGATTGTGAGAGTGAATTTGTTTCCTCATAAGGTTCATTGACTTTGCAAAATAAAGAAAACAGCAGCTCATATGTCCTGATACTTGGCATAATATTCAAATGTTTTAATTTGGCCAACACCCTAAGGCCTCGTTCAGGTTGATCCTGCAACATTACCGATGACAAATTAGAAATATAGTAGAAGGAGATTTCTACAAACCATAGATGCTCAACTTTAATGGATGGACCAAAATAATGAACTAGGTCAATATATGTAAAATTTGATGATAAACAATAAAAACAGATGTTTCTAATATTGCTCTGAAGTGGGTTATAATTAGTCGGAGTTCCCAATGCTCTAACAGAACAAACTGATTGGCCATTGAAAACACTGGAAGGTAGGGAATCATTTGAATTTGTGCAATTACCTCTTAGTGATCAAGCTGGATAGTTGCTCACATTTTGCAGAACAGTAACTTAGTCGTGTTTGATCATTTGGACAGGACAACTTTAACTCGTGCATAATCTATAACTAATCTTACTGATACAGATGCCATGTTGGGTAGACTCACCAGCTTATCACATGCTTCCAGGAGCTCATTGAAAGCATTTACGTAGTTATGTTTTGATATTTGATCCAGCAGTGTCTCGGCCAAGTCCAGTTCTAAACTCCTGCTGCAGCTCATTGATAGCATAGCAAGAGTTGAATCTTTAGGCTTAATATTTTTCTCTAGCATGACCTTTAACTGCAGAAGGATTAACAATGCATGGATTATCAACATTGTAGAAGGAGCAGAGCAGCCCCTAAAATGACTTCACTTTACAGTTTGACTTACCACTTCCATTCCAGCACGACAACCCTCCACAGAAACCAATCCTTTAATAAGTCCATCATATGCACCAGAAGATGGTTCCAAGCCAAGATCTTGCATCTAAGAAAAAGAGAACTAGCATAAATCAATGAGCAACCATCTTATTTTTTTCTTTATATTTCATTATTTATCCCCCTTATTCTCCCACACATTATTTCTCTCTCTCAAATTGCTGCAATTTTAAGCTGTTTGCACAAAACAAAAAGAATAAGCTATTTAAAACACCAGAAAATGCTCATCATTTCCATCCATCAAATTTTTTGGTAAAATAAGATACTTTCAGACGCAACAAATCAAATGCTGATGGTAACTTGTAATACCTGCAACATTAACTCTTCGGCCAACAACATATTTTGCGTACTAGCGCAAGCATGAATGATGTCATCAAAGGACCACCCCAATAATCTCTTGGTTGTTTCAGATAAAGGCTGCTCTGACAAACTCAAGTCATCACCTCCAACTTTTTTCGTTTCCATTCCAAATCTAACCCCTTGATTCGATTTATTTTCCTTGTTTAATTTACCCTTGAAAACCACAGAAATCATTTGCTGCAAGGCCATATAGGCAGAAGCCAAATCTCTCAAACTTGTGTAAGACTGTACAAACTTTCGAAGAGTTATAATATTTGGAGAATGGTAGTTGACACACTCACTCCAAATTTCACCGACTATTGAGACATCCTGCCGCATGACTGCAAGCTAAAAATAATACATTTAGAAATGGCAGGTCTGGAAAGAACGAACAATGGTCCAGGAGATACAACAGAAACCACTAATAAAACCAAAAAGTATTTGAACTTCTTTGGTACTTCAAGTCTTCAATAGTAATATTGTATTGAAGATTCATTTCCTAAAAACAAAATAGAGTCTACCAAGAGCATAAAACATGAAGCCATTGAATAACAGAAGTGAAAGATAATGTGAATGGACTCTTTTGGCTAATAACTTAGCCAATCTCAAGCACCGATCAACAAAATGCAAGAAGGCTATACATACCTCAAGAAGATAACCATATGTAATATCGTCTTTGCCCACTCCATCTAGCTCCATCAATTGCAAGCATTCACTAGCAAATTTTAAGCTTTTTGTTCGGACACAGGCTTTCAACAAATAATTGTAAATCGGTAATGTTGGATATATATTTGAATTTTCTCTTAGCACGGTGATAATACTGAATGCCTGATTAACACACCAAGAAGATAATATCCAGCTCATGATCATTTCAGAAATTTCTATGAACCAACATACAACAACTTAAAGGCAAGAAAAAAACAATATGAAGCAAAACACAAATAATAGATGGACAAGAGACAAAAATTAGCAGGATAATTGTGAATACCTCTTCTAAGTAACCACCTTCACACAGAGCTTTAATTGTATAGAAATAACATATGCCACTCAATTTAATATCTTTCTCCATCATAAGTTTCCAAATTTCCATTGCAAACTGAAAGGCAAAAACATGTACTCAGTCCTTTGTATAAGGTGATAACTGATCAGATCTCTCATCCCATCAGCCATCACTGTATCCATCCAGAATTCACTTTCTGGACATCAGAGTTGAGTGATCTATTGAGAGAAACCTTCCAGATTCAGAAGTGGGAGAAATGACAAATGCATATAAGCCGCAGTTATTAGATAAGCATCCATAACACTTTAAAGAGTTCCAAAAAAAAAAAAAAAAAAAAGGTGAGAGAAAGAGGGTGGGGGTGAACAGTGAATGAACTAGACCACCATATGATGAGGATGCCTACCAATGGATCAGGTGTTCTCGCACAATACTCAAAGATAGTTTCGAGAGACTTCTCTTTCAGTGCTTGGTCTTTACTGCTAAATTCAGACAGTAGCTGGGAAGCTCTGCTTCTCTCTCCCAAGAGAAGTGCATTGACAATTTCAAACTGCTTTTGTCTCACAGTGGGCTTCAAAGCTTTACATTCTTCACTGCCTATTAAAATAATTTATACATACGCTAATTCATAAAGGTAAAATCTTATATTATGGAACTTATAAACACATAGAGAGCCATGAGCTTTTCGGTTCTAAAATACAAGTTATGCTTCAATTTGTTTAAAAGCCAAGTGTAAGCAGCTGCTACCACTTACCATTAGACGTTGCAAAAGATCTTAGCCCTTCAAAAAATCCAGCTTCAATTTTTCTCCCCTATTAATGATTGTTTGAAGTCAAGCAATGTTGAACAAAGCAATTAAAGCTAAGGAATAACAAGTTAAACAAAACCTTATCTAAATAACCTCAGAGATGATAAAAAAGAAACTTAACATTGACAAAACAGTAAAAGTTCCAAACTTCCATCTTCTCTAAATTAGAGCAATGAATTCAACTTCAACAAAATACATAAATACCTGCTTAATATCAAAGTACGTGACTCGACCAATCGTTATCTAAGCAATTGCGTCTTAATAATCCAACCAAGAATTAAAATTAAAAAAAAAGGAATAATAACTGTAACCAAAAAAATAAAATAAAAATGACGTACCATATCTGTTGATTTCCGATCTCTAAACGAATTAGTAAGGAATTTTAGACGAACAGATAACCTGTTCGACGGCCAAGACGCTCAAAATTAGCCGGACAAAAAAAAAATGATGCGCATATTCCACAACAGATGCCGGAAGTTGCGGGGAATCGACTCACCTGGTCATCGCCGTCGCCATCGCCATCGCCATCGCCGTCGCTATTTCCGGTGCAGCCGCGACAAACTTCACAGCGGGATTAGAAACCAGATAAAAAAGTAAGCCGTAATTCTGGTTTGGGCTTTACTGGCAAACATACCTTCAATGTTTTGGGCCTATTACGCACAAAGCCCATTATTCATTTTATTAGCAAATCTTTTTTCACTCATACAGCCATACTCTAGTTTATACGGGCCACCTCAATTCTTGAGGTGTTAGCCAAGACATTTTATACGACGTAATTTTGTGCGGTTTATTTTTTCAATTCTTTAGGTGTTAGCTTATTGTATGGCGCAATTGTGTACGATTAATATTTATGTGATATACTATATGTTAATTCTTAAATTGTATATGTATGTACCTCTATTTGTATATCTTACCGTGGATGTATATTTATATGTACATGACAATAGTATTCATTGAATTTTATTAATGGGGACATAATACCTTTACATTAATGGAGATTATATTTATATGTACATGATAATAGTATTCATTGAATTTTATTAATGGGGACATAATACCTTTATATTAATGGAGATATAATGCATTTTTTTAGGTCGGGTAGAAAGAGGTAAATGAAAACAAAATTAATTCTTGCAGGTAATCTCTAAATGTTAAACCTTAAATCAGGAGCAGCTAATATATTTCATTGGAGTAAGGAGATTGCCTTCTGGTGTGAGAGATGATCTCAGCCACATTACTTAGTTAAATGAAAAAGTAATAGCAAAGACATATAAAGATGCAAATAAGGTGAATTAATGAGGGATTATAACTCTTTAATTAGGTGAAAGTGGGTGGGTGAGCAATTAGCATTCACAGGTGTCTTTATCTCTTCTCTCTATTCATCTCTCTTCATATTTGTAACACCTAAAACTATGGTAATATGTTGGTTTCATCCCTCAGTCCTGGCTCTTATGTTTCAATTCAATAATTATTTATTATTTGAATACAATTTTTATGTTTCCGTTTCCATAGTCATTAATTAGCAAATGGTGCTTAAGAGAGAGGACAAGATACTAAACTCAAATAAAAATAAGTAAAAATTTTGTCTCTCTCTTCTAATCCAAATGGGCTAATATCATTCACTACTCATTGAGCACACATAAACCCTGTTAAAATTCATAATCAATTTTGGAACTTACTATTGCATTAAAGAAAGCACACCATAAGCCACATAACAAAAGTGGTTAACCGTAGGTTTAAAGACAAACTAAACAATCAATAAGAACGGCACATGTATTTATTCAGCTTCTCATAATTACTACAATTTTTTTACTAATGAAAGGTGCAATCTTAAATGGGATGTGGGGAGTATTTTGCAACCACACAAGATAAACTTAATAAAATACAATAATAAAAAGTACTTTTTGAGATAGAATATATAGAACTAATTTTGTAATTATAACCTAACTTAAAATACTTGGATTTGGCAGTTTTCCATTACGTACAAATCTACAACTTGTTTTTCATTTTTCTTTTTTCCCTCTGTCTCCATTAACAACAGGCAAAGGAGAATCTCATAGGCCATGTATCTACAGTGTTAAGTTGACGATTTCCGTTTAAGGTCACCAGAATATGATCACCTTTTCACACCACAGATCATCATTAGTTAGCCAACTAAATCACCATTTTATATATTTCAAATCAAGAACTCAAACTCGTATATTATTCAGAGGGCTAAATTATTTGGGTGCATTAGTACAGCTATGAGTCCGGGGAAGGCGTTTAATTTTATTCCTCATTTCACAAATGTGGAAGCAATAAGAGTTTAGCAGCAAGACTATGCTAAGTTTTGACGTACTAAAGCACGAAATGAATTCAATAATTTAAACAAAGTTCCCATTAGGCCTTCCTCATTCATAAAACCAAAAAAGCAGGTTTTTTGGTGCCATGTCATCGCCACCTCAAAAGTAAAAAACCTTTACCTACAAAACAAAATCCTTTTCCAACAATAAACCCAAAAAGCAGGTTTTTTGAAAGGACCCACCTTAATACATTTTTATTTCCATTTAATTTATCAACTATATTTATCTAATTCTAAATAAATTATATAATTATACAATTTTAATTATTTTAATTTTGTAAATATTTAAGGAAAATTTGAAAAAAAATCGAAAAAAATATTAAAAGCTAATTATAAAATTTTATTTTCGTTAATATTTAAGAAAATTTAGAAAAAAATTCAAAAAAAGAAATATTAAAATCTATTCCCTCTCACATAATATTAAAGTTGAAAAGAGTAATTTTCTACTTAATCAAAATTAATCTCTCACATATAATTATGAACCAGCGTTAAAATTTATTTAGGAAGAAAGGAGAAAAGAAATAATAAAAAGAAAGAAAGGAAGATGAGATGGGGTAACAGTAGCGCGGCCCCACATATCTCACTCGCGCGTTAGCGACACACGCTCCATTATTGTGTGGTGAGGTGCACACTCTTCTCTCTCACTCTCATCCAAGTGAAAAAACCTGGGTTTTATGTATGAGACCTGACAAAAAACCTCACACCTCCCCCAATGGTAAAAATCTCTCACTTGAGGTTTTTTGAAATTCCAACTCATCAAAAAACCTCCCTTGGGGGAGGCCTTAGTAGTGATAACCATGAAGTTTAAATACGAAGTTCCCACGCAGTTATGAATATGAACTCTAACCATGAATTCCACAATAATATATAATATGCAAGATAGCTATATTAAAGTGCTCACATAACCATTCAGGAAAATAAATTAAACCAAAATAACAGCAAAAAAAGTTATTAAGTCGCGCTTAGGGGTAAGGCCGTAGACCATTGGAGACGCGAAGGCAGTGGGAGAACAAAATGGGAATTACAAGTCTAATACGCAATTTGTCATACACCCAGTGGGCGGGAATGGCGCAACAAATGATACATAAATTCAGTACAATGAAAAAGACAGCTAGACGGAGTGGAAAAGGAGGGAGACACAGAGACGACCATAACAGAATTTAAAAGAAATTACCTCGGCACAATGTCAGGGAAGACTCGGGGGTGAAGGCGGTAGTGGGCGAGAGCAAAGGAAAGAAGGGGGAGAAAGGCGATGGTCTCTCTTTCCACCTTTCACGGTGCGGACGAGTTACCGGCGGGGAGCGGTGTATCCGAGCAAAGGAAAGAAGGGGTAGAGAAGGAGGACCGTGAAAATTGAAAACCTAAACAAAGGGGGGAAAGAGAGGATGAGAGGGGGAAGACTTACAGTACTATCTCAAGGCCAGGTGGAAGTGGACGGACACGTGGACACGGAGGTGTGGACTTGTGGCGAGGAAGTGTGAGGGGGTACCGGCAAGTTACCGGCCCACGGAAGGGTAACTCAGCCTTAATAGATAGTACTAGTAAGTAGGGCACCTCATATGAGGTGTGACCCGGACTGATTTGAAGTAATTTTTGTAATGTAATGGATTATTATATGAGTTTTGTTTATTATATTGCTATTTTAATTATCATTTTACATAAAAATAAGAGAATTATAATTCACAATCATATTTAATTATTGGAATTCGTGTTATTATCAACATTAAGTAAGTTGTTGAAAAGTGAGGCGATAAGGATAAATAGTCAACATTACAACAGTTAAAACAAGCATGAGCTCCTTGAGATATATAGCCAGGTAAGGACCTCCTTTCTAAATTCAAACACCACTCATAAATATTGATTGATACCAGACCGGGCATCAAACCGGTGGAGGTAACTGTTCGAGATTCAATCAGTTGGATCGGTTCAACCGAAAAATTTAAATTAATTTATTTTTAATTATATGTTAAGTAATTAATAAAGCCCAAACATGAATATAAAATTTGAAAGTATAGCCCAACTAAAGCCCATTTATAATCTAAAAATGAAGAATTTAAAATTTTATGAATCTTAAATCAACTCATTGAATTAATGTGTTGTGAATTTATAATAGGAATTTCATATTTATTTTTTAATAAATTTTTATATATTTTTTCTAATTTTTAAAATTAAAATAATTTATTTATGATTGATAAATAAAAATAAGTTTGTATAATTATATTATATAAAATATTATTTTTGTTAAAATTTAATTAAAATAATTTTTTTTTTTTAAAAAAATATACACATATCATACATCTATATATTCAAATTAATACCTCCACATGCCTCTTTTTAATTTTCACTCTTTTCATTTTGAGTTATCTACAAAAATTTTCACATCCCTAAAATGATAAAAAGTTAAAACAATTATCCTCCATCATACGTTTTATTAAAAAAAAATCATTCATACCTAACACACTTATCATATTTTATAATTTATAGTATATGACTTAAAAAATATCATACTACCTATATATGTTTTATTTCTCTTACTATACTTGCAAAAAGATGGATGAAAATTATTAAAAGTTAATAGGTCATATATCAAGAGGGAGGAGTAGAAGGGGATGGGGTTGGGTAGGATGCAATCAAAACAAACTATTCATAAACTATTCGGGTCTTAATTTTATAAAATATTTGATTGTTAAGTAAAGCAAGTCGTATCGAGTCAAACTCGAGCTTCCTAATATTTATTTCGAAAATTCTCAAACATATTTGCTAACGGGCTCGTGAGCTTGTTCGCAAACATATCCATTAAGAGATTCGCATACAAGTTTAGAACTATATATAAACAAGCTCTAACGAACTCGAGTCCGGACTTGAAATTAAATTATTATTATTAAACTTTTATTGAATCCAATTAGAACTATTTTCAAACTCACTATTTTTTTTAATGAGTGGAGCTCGAATTTAAAAATCAATACTCAAATCTTAAAAAATTTAAATGAGCTGAATTGAAGTCTTGTGATATTCGATTCGGTTCACTTGATAACATTCATAAGATCGGGGTTTGCGGTAGCAGGAAGTTTGGGTAGGTGGAGGGGTAAAGGTTTTGGGGGTGGGTGCTTGGGTTTAATTAAAAAAAAAAATTAATATAATATTAATTTACAAGTGATTTTAGGTAATAAATTATAAAGTATGTTATTTATTTTAGATGGAAGTACTAAATTTGTAAAGATTAATAGCAATAAATAAATAAATAAATAAATAAACTTTACTCCTATTGCAAATTAATCACCACATTTGAGAAGTTGCAAAAAAAAATACCACCTTTAAGCATTGTTGCAAAATACACCCAGTGTGTGATATTTTTCTCAAATGTGAGGTTTAAAAATGAGGTTCTTTTTAAAATTGAGAATTGATGTAATATTTTATTTTTTAGGTGGTAAAATTTAATGTGATACGAATAAAAACGAAAATTATGAAATTTAACGTGTGATGAAGTATTAATACAATACCAGAACGTTTTTTATCTGCTATGGCACATGCATGGACAAAAACGTCCAGTCCTCATCTTTGAAATTGAAATCATTGTTCTGCATATTTCAATCAAAGCACGTTAAATTTGGAGTGGTGTGCCAGAACTCACAAAAATGAAAGAGAAAATTATCATAGTATCCTTAATAAGTTAATAATAATATAAAAAAAAATACTTTTGTACCCCCATTAATTTATAAAGATATACTATCTTTTAATGCTGGATTTGATGAAAAAATATTTTACTTAAATATATTCGAGTGATGTAATTAGGTAATAATAAAGTGAAAAATATTTTTCGAATTAAAAATTCAAGTAAATAAAGTTTTTAATTAATTTTTTTGAGTTATGTATTCAAATTAATATTTTTGAATAATTGATTTGAGTAAATGCAATTTCAAGTAAATTATTGGGGTTTACTTGAATTTTTACACGAAAACATTAACTCGAAATTATTTGACTCAAAACCTTTAACTTGCATTACTCGAAAATTATGTTTAGTCAATTCATTAACTCGAAAAACACTTCATTCACATTACTCGAAAATTACGTATACAAGAATTATTAACTCGAAAAATATTTACCAGAAATTGCATTTTCTCAAATTATATATTAATCGAAAAATATTAACTTGAATACATTAACTTAAAATTTCATTTACTCGAACTCGAAGTTTAATTCGAAAATTATTTTTTACTTTATAATTACTTTACTTGAATGTATTCGAGTAATTCAAATATATTACTCGAATGACTAATTATCATTTGCTCCTTCTTTCAGAAACTTATAGAAAAAAATATATACATTTTGTTAGCGAATTTTCTGT
Source organism: Pogostemon cablin (assembly GCA_023678885.1). Lineage (NCBI taxonomy): Eukaryota > Viridiplantae > Streptophyta > Magnoliopsida > Lamiales > Lamiaceae > Pogostemon > Pogostemon cablin. The sequence continues at coordinate 5,041,628 of CM042987.1, forward strand.
AAGTTTTTTTTGGGTTAATTGCAAAAAAAACCACGAACTTTACTCCTATTGCAAATTAATCCTCACTTTTGAAAAATTGTAAAAAAATCACCACCTTTAAGTATTGTTGTAAAAAGAACAAAAAAAAATCATACTTTTATTGAAAAATTGGATTTTTTTGCAACAATATTTAAAGGTGGTGGTTTTTTTTGCAATTTCTCAAAAGTGAGGATTAATTTGCAATAGGAATAAAGTTTGTGATTTTTTTTTTGCAATTAACCATTTTTTTTAATTGAATGTAAAAAAAAACTATACAATTATTACGAAATATATATACACTATTGAATAAAATGTTATATACATATGAGTGCAAGCATGCACCCTTCTGCCGAGGATATCAACTCTTCTTAAATACATTCGAGTAAAGAGCTTATTCATCAAATTGGATATAAAAAGATATTTTCTTAGAATTAGGATAAAAGACTTATTTTCTAAATTTGATAGGCAATGCAGCAAAATTTCAAGATGAAACAAAATAGGTAAGTACATATCCCACGGTGAGAGATTCCCACATGAAACAAAAATATGAGAAGGTTAAACTCTTAACGATATATATTACGTAGAATTCTTTATGTGAATCCTATTTATTAATTTAGTTCAGAGTTCATTAAACGAATGCATAAATAATTAAATCATCATTGTAATTGTAATGTAAGAACTGATCAATGTTCGATTCCAATCCTTATCGAATTGATCATAAAATGAATAAAATCATTTATCACGTTATGTATTTATGACAGTGACTTGTAGGGTTAAATGTAGTTGGATATAGTTATCATTCAAATGGTTACGAAATTAAATTAATTATTTAATTCAAACTTTGAATGTCAAATACACAGGTGAATATAATTAATCGACACGGTACCCCACAATCCTTTCTAAATAATATTTTATGCATGGAATTGATCACATGCATTATCTAGATTTTCTCCCTATAAATAGAACACAAATTTATGTTTTATTACCACATCATAAACACACACCCAAAGAGAGAGTATATTCCATAGAGAGTAGTGAGGAAAGAGAATGATGTTGAGTAACATGAGTTCAGTGGTGTGCCCTCCAGCCAAGTTTAGCTTTGGAATTAGCTCTAAGCCAAACAACCCCTTATTGTTTTCCAATAATCTTGAAATGAAGAGTAAGAGAGTTTGTGGGAAGAGCTCAGTGCTCTACAATGGCTACTCTTACTTCACTGCTCCTTTCCACCCTCTTCAGTTGGAACTCCCTAAATTAGAAACACCCACTTTTTTTGAAGATTATTATGATGATATGATCATCAAAGCTGATCAAGGAATTGGGATCTTTAACTTTTTTCAAGAAAAGAATGTTCTTATTACTGGTGCAACCGGGCTTGTTGGGAAAGGTAAGTAGTGTTTGAAACAAAAATCGTCCCGTTTTTTTTTACTTTATCTAAAAGGGTCTTGAAATGGTTAGGACATTCATTTTCTTCCCATAACTTTTAGTTTTGCTTCGATTTCGTCTAAAGACAATATTTTATTACCAATTTCGTCTCATAACTCTGTAAAAGCACTGATTTAGTCTCATTTCATGAAATTAGAAAAATTGAACATTTTAAAGTAAAAATTGAACTATTCTGAATAAAGTAAATTTGTATGGGACAATTTTGATTTTGATTTTAAACATTTCTCTCTTGTTTGCTGACTAGCACATGTGTTGTTGCATGCAGTTCTTGTTGAGAAAATATTGAGGTCAACTCCAGTGGGGAAAATCTATTTACTGATTAAGGCAAAAGATCAGGAGGCTGCATCTGCCAGATTAACCAATGAGGTACGCATGCATGCATAATTACGTGAAATACGAGATGAAATCTAAGCTGGGAGAATTGAGATAATTTTCACCGTGTTTGTGATCTTCTGTATTGATGTATTTAAGTACAAGACTACAACAGCGATCCACAATTTGTGGCATCGAATAAGGAAAGATATATACAATCAAATAAATCAAATCAATCAAATAAAAATTCCTTTATGTACGCTATCACCCCCCGTCAAGCGATGCGTGGGGTTCAGACAAACGCAGAGCTTGGTGCGCAGAAGTTCGAAGGCAGGACGAGGGAGACTCTTAGTAAAGATGTCAGCAAGCTGTAGGTTAGACGGAACAAATTTTGTCTCTAACTTCCCAGAGGAAACGAGCTCCCAAACAAAGTGATAGTCAATATCAATATGCTTAGCTCGTTTGTGTGCCACCGGATTCTGACTAAGAAACACAGCACTTCTGTTATCACAAAGGAGCGTGGGTCGAGAAACAGAAGGTGCGCGTATATCACGGAGAAGATTCGTGACCCATATGAGTTCAGCTGAAGCATTTGCCATTGCCCGATATTCAGATTCACAACTAGAACGAGCCACCGTTGGTTGTTTCTTAGCACTCCATGAGACAAGGTTGCCTCCAATAAATATAGAGTACCCATACGTAGAACGCCGTGTCTCAGGGCAACGAGCCCAATCCGCATCAGAGTAACCGACAATAGAAGAATCTGGTCGCCGAGTAAAAGAAAGCCCATGGTTGATGGTTCCTTTAACATAGCGTAGAATACGCTTCACCGCCTGAAAGTGAGCATCAGTGGGGTTTTGAAGGAATTGGCTCACCGAACTCACCGCATAAGAAAGATCCGGCCTAGTGATAGTCAAGTACTGAAGAGCACCAACAAGAGACCTGTACATCGTCGGATCAGAATAGGGAACTCCGTCACTAACAAGAGATTCACCCATCACAAGAGGCGTGTAAACGGGTTTTGAATCTAATAATTTGGCTCGATTAAGGATGTCATAGGCGTACTTAGCTTGGCCGACAAAGAAACCGTTCTCAGTGTAAGAAACCTCAAGGCCAAGAAAGTAGTTGAGCCGACCAAGATCCTTTATAGCAAATTCAACATGTGTTCTGGAGATGAAATCGCCCAACAGGCGTGAATCATTGCCCGTAACCACAATGTCATCCACGTACAGAAGAAGATAAACGACTGACGAACCTTTATGAAAGTGAAACAATGATGGATCACATTGACTCCGGAGAAAACCCAAACTGTAGAGGTACGTGCTGAACCTCTGAAACCAAGCCAAAGGAGCCTGACGGAGACCATATAAAGACTTCTTGAGCCGACAAACATGAGTAGGAAAGCGAGGATCCACAAATCCAGGTGGTTGCACCATGAAAACAGGTTTATCAAGGACTCCGTTCAGAAACGCGTTCTTGACATCCAGCTGATGTAGGGGCCAAGAATTCTGTACGGCAAGTGTCAGAATAATACGAACCGTAGTAGCTTTTACAACAGGGCTAAATGTATGATGGAAGTCTGTTCCCGGAATCTGTGTGAAGCCTTGAGCAACCAAACGAGCCTTGTGGCGTTCAATAGTTCCATCGGAGTGATACTTCGTGCGAAATACCCATTTAGAACCAACAATGTTGGTATCATGAGGACAGGGTACAAGATCCCATGTATTGTTTGAATGCAGGGCATCAATTTCTTCTTGCATGGCAGACAACCAATGTGGATGCTTAGCAGCTGATTTGAAGCCACGGGGTTCAGAAACAGCGGCAAGAGAAGAAAGAAGAGCCGTGGAGGCAATATCAACTGGGTACTTCGGTTTAAAAATTCCATCACGAGCCCTTGTAACCATGTGGTGCGGCGGCGGTGCCGGCCGTGGTGCAGGCTGCACGACGATCGGAGGCTCCATGTCGGCTGGCTCATCGTCGAGTGGTGGAAGACCATCGACACCGGGAGCATCAAGCGGCTCTCCATCCGGAAATGGAAGCTCGTCTACAGCCGGAGCTGGAATAATACGCTCAGGTAGCTCATTGGGATCCTCTGAGGCAATAGGCCACCTCACAGGTGGATTTGAAGGAGAGCATTTCAGTGTAGAAGGAGAAATTGCAGAGAGCTCCATTGTATCTGTAAAAGTAGACAAGTCCAATTCTGTGGTGGACACAGAAGAAGAGTCAGTAGAAAAAGGGAATAATAATTCATCAAATTGAGCATGACGAGTCGTGTAGATCCGAGATGTGAGAGGATCTAGACACCGAAACCCCTTTTGGACATTATTGTACCCCAGAAAAATGCAAGGACGACTTCTCGGTTCTAGTTTGTGAGCTGCATAGTCACGAAGATAGGGAAATACTCGGCATCCAAAAGGCTTAAAGATAGAATATGTTGGAGCATAACCAAATAGCAGCTCAAAGGGAGATTTATCATGCAACACTGTTGAAGGAACTCGATTAATAATGAAAGTTGTTGTAGCAAATGCATCAAACCAAAGGGATGCCGGAGCATTAGCATGAAAGAGCATTGATAAATCAGTTTCTGTGATATGACGATGCTTTCTTTCAGCTCTACCATTCTGTTGAGGAGTGTATGGGCATGATATACGATGAAGAATACCATTTTTATGCGTAAAATCACGTACTCTTGAGTTAACAAATTCAGTGCCACCATCACTTTGAAATATCTTAACCTGCCTTGAAAATTGTGTGCATACAAAAGCATGAAACCGTACTAAAGTATCAAAGAAATCAGACTTCCTGCATAACGGATAAATCCAAGAAAATCTCGAATAATCATCCACAAAAACCACATAGTACCGAAAACCAGTGGAAGTAGAAACTGGTGCAGGCCCCCATAAATCACAATGTATCAAATCCAAAACATGTTCAGCACGTTTATCATTCAATTGAAAGGATAATTTCTTACTCTTTGCCAACTGACAAGAAGAGCAAAGCTTAGGACTAGGTAAAACAGAAGTGACTGATAAGTGTCCAAGTTTATTCAACAAAGAAATAACAGGGAATGGGACATGCCCCAAACGTAAGTGCCATAATTCAAAGCTAGCCTTCAATTTATTATTTCTCACAGCCGTCACCAAAGCAGGAATCCCTTTATCAATGGTGTATAAGCCATTCTCACATCTTCCCTGGCCCAGAATTTGATTTGTCACTCGGTTCTGAATTACGAAAGATTTATAAAAAAACACAACATTAACAGGATAGTCTGAAGTTAGTTTACTGATGGACAGAAGGTTTTTGGTTATATGCGGAACCACCAAAACATCCAACAATTTAATATCAGCAGATAAATCATAAGAACCAACATGCGAGATATGCAAAGAATTACCATTGCCAACAACAACTTTGCTATTACCAGAATAGGGCTCGTAAGAGGTCAAGGCAGCATTTTGATTCGTCATGTGAGCGGAGGCACCCGAATCAATGTACCAATCTGATGTAGGACCAGAAACATTGCAAGAGGAGGCAAATGCCTCGGCAAGGTTGGCCGATTTAACACCATCGCGAGCAGCAAGGTATTGGGGGCACTTGTCAGCATAGTGCTCCCCCCGACAAATCTGACAACGAGGCACGAATTGTCGTCGCTCGCTGTTGAAACCCGTCTGCCCCTCGGAGTATCTCCCTCCCGAATCCGACCGACCACCACGCTGAACAAAGCCACGGCTATCACCATAGCGACGGCCACCACCATAGCCACGGCCACCACCATAGCCGCGGCCAGACTGCTGCTGACCTCCTCCGAAAGAGCCTCGGCCGTGAGTTGCTGGACGCGAGGGGTTAGGGTTTCTTCGATCTGCAAAAAAAGAAACCTGCGACGAGGAGCCCTCCATGGATTTAAGCATCAAGTCATATTGCTTTGCTTGGCTGAGAAGATCGCGGAAACAAGGCACCGGAGTCAGGGCCATTCTGGTTCCGCAAAGCCCGCGAACTGGAGCCCTAATCCACGCAAGAAGAGATGGCTCTTTTCAGCCTCGTCAATTGGGCGTGCAATGGCATGAAGTTGATCGCACAGTGTCTTGAAACGGCGTCCGTAATCATCAACGGAGGAGTCGCCTCGGCGGAGGGACAATAACTCCTCGCGCAACTGGTGCTGACGGGAGGAGGAAGAATACACCGATTCCAGCATAGTCCAAGCAGCGAGTGATGTATTTGCATCAATAACTTCAGATGCGGCATCGGGAGAGAGAGATGTGTAGATCACACTAAGCAACTTCATGTCTTTCATCTTCCAAGAGGTGAAGGCAGGGTTCGGCGATTCAACACCGGCAGCGTCGGTGATGGATACAGCGGGAACGGTGGTGGTTTTGTCCAGAAACGGCATGAGATCGAAGCACTCAGCCACGTGAATAATTTGACGACGCCAGGAGAGATAATTCGGGGCATCGAGTTTGATAGGGGTCATGTTTATCATGGTGGTGATGGGAAGAGTGTCAACGCCTGCCATGTGTAGAAAGAAAAGAGGGGAAGAGACGAAGCGGAAGGGAAAGGGAGGAAGAAGAAGAAGGAACGGGGAAGAGAGAGGTTCAGAGGATGAACCTGTCTGATACCATCTAAGCTGGGAGAATTGAGATAATTTTCACCGTGTTTGTGATCTTCTGTATTGATGTATTTAAGTACAAGACTACAACAGCGATCCACAATTTGTGGCATCGAATAAGGAAAGATATATACAATCAAATAAATCAAATCAATCAAATAAAAATTCCTTTATGTACGCTATCATGAAACATCATCATATGAGCGATTAATGAGTTTTGTGTTCAGATAATAAACTCGGAGCTGTTCAAATGTCTGAAAGACGAACATGGAGAACGTTACGAGGAGTTCATAAGGGAGAAGCTGATACCCATAGCAGGAAACGTGTGCGAACCAAATCTGGGAATGGACTCGAAATCAGTTGATATTTTAAGGAAAGAATTACATGTAATAATTCAGTCTGCAGCTTCCACAACCTTGAATGACAGGTCAGCTTCACATAGAATTACGTTGACTTAATGAAATGGTTATTTAACATGGTATTAATTAGAGTCATGACCAAGTAAAGATCCAGCATGTTGCTGATTAAGTATTAAACGATGTACTTCTCTATGATCTAATGTTTGACTTTATTTAAATTAGGTATGACATGTTACTGGATTCAAACATGAATGCACCTCAAAGACTAATGAGGTTTGCCAAGACATGCAACAATCTTAAGCTCTTCACCCACATTTCAACCGGTACGAATGATCACCGTTGTACGATAGATGTAATAAAACTAGTGTGTAATGGTAACGTTATGATATTGATGTGTGCAGCCTATGTGAACGGAAGAAAAGAAGGAACGATATACGAGAAGCCTCTGATGATGGGGGAGAATGGAAGAAAGGAGAGTAGTGATGATGTACAGCTTGATGTTGCAGATGAGATCAGCATGATTCTGAAATCATCAGCTGCATCAACTGAGTATGATGCCACCAAGAACTTGAAGAAGCTTGGTCAAGACAGGTTAGTTATTCTCTTAATAATGAAATACGAGATGAAATACATGTAGACTTATGTAATGAATTGGACATATATGATGTAGAGCTTCACACTTTGGATGGTACAATGCATATCACTTGTCAAAAGCAATGGGAGAGATGATCTTAAATGAAATAAGAGAGGAAGTTCCACTTGTTGTAATAAGGCCTACTGTTATTGAGAGCTGCTATCAACAACCTATTCCTGGATGGATACAAGGCAACAGGTTTGTTAAATATATTTATTTCATGAGAGATATATTTTATTATATTTTCCATGTATTAATGATTTTTATCTATACACAATTATGCAGGATGTTTGATCCAGTGATCATTTCTTATGGAAAAGGACATCTTCCTGCTTTTTATGGAAAACCTGATGTGGTTATGGATGTTGTAAGTATTAAATCGTCTTTATAATAACTGATTAATTAATCTATGGATTAAACTATGATTAATTATCTTAATTAATTACCAGATACCAGTGGACTTGGTAGTAAATACAACAATTGCAGCCATTGCAAAGATGGGAAACTCAGGCAGCAAAGAAAGCAGTACTGTGTACCACGTGGCATCAAGTGCTACAAACCCTCTTAAATACTCTGATTTTTTCGAATATCTTTACGAATACTTTAATTCCAACCCTTTGGTGGAGTCCCAAAATATATCCAGAATTAAATATTTTAGTGATTTTGAGGATTTCTCAAAGTTCGTAAGAGAGGAAGCTTTCCGGCAGCCGGCCGGCGACGGCAAGAAGGCGGCGAGTCAATGTAGAGCTAAAATTGCATATGCTGAGCAACTTTGCAAGATGTATGAATTCATTGGATTTTTCAATGCAAGGTACAATTTTATAGTATTTATTAGGAGTCGTTATATTTCTTTTCGTATTATTATGGTGTACCCCACCATTAGGGGCCCCCACCGCCCCTACCCTGGGGATTGGTGGAGGAGGTAAATCGCAGGATGTGCCTCAAGTGGCTTATAGGGAGGGCTCACTGTTAAACTTGTGCTTGCAAGGGGCCAAATCCATGCCAAAGGCAGGATTCGAACCCCCACCCTGCAGCAACCAAGCTCAGCTGGAAGGCCTTTCCACCCTCCCCTCTACCACTTGAGCTATGTCTGCATGTCAAGTTGCAATTTGAATGGTTGAAATTGACAATTCAATGACTATTCGGATGAGGAAAATAAGATTTTTATTCTTTCAAGGATTCATTTGGCAGTGAACAAATTTAGTGCATATAGAAAAAAACTACTAATCTAATATCGGCGCAAGAAACACTGAAATATATTAACAACGAAGCTTGCCATTTTTTTTTTGTTTTATGGATCACTTGGTGAGATATAATTTAATAAATTAATTTTTATTTTTATTTTACTTCCTTTATAATATTTTAAATTATAATAATAATAAAAAGAAAAAACTTAATGATGTGCAGGTTTGACACTGGCAACAACGACGAATTAATAGAGGAAATGTCTGTAGAGGAGAAGGCTATGTTTGAAGTGGATGCAAGAAAAATAGATTGGAGGAAGTACTTTCAAGAAATTCATATCCCAGGGGTGAGGAAACATGTAATAAATGGTGGAAGGACAACTTCTATTTAACCCCCAATCTACCCCCAATAATTGAGGAGGATCTGAGTCATGTAAAATAATTCATCTGTATAGGTTTAATAATTATTTTTTCAAAATAAAGTTATTAGATTAATTTATATTACATCCATGCTAACTCTAACTAACTTATTTTGCTAATCCCACTCAATACTATTACTAACCCACCCAAATATATTCCTCTCACACTTATGCAAACAGACCCAAAAAAAAAAAAAGCATGAAAAAAAAGACTATTATTAAACAAAACCCTATGGTCCCTTTAATTCCATTGCAAACGCGCCATCAAACCCAGCCTTCACTGAAAGCAAGAAAACGTGTTTTTCCAAGCACGACTTTGTCGCGCGAGTCCACTTTCCGGCGAATATGATCCGCCGCTGAACTATACGTCTAGCTCTTGCATTGTCTCAAAAACACAAGAATCAGTCCATTAAACTATACTACATAATAGGCTTTATCCTGTTAACAATGGATGAATTATCCGTTTCTTAAATTCAGAGTATTATGAGTTGGTTTCTGTTATCCTTTAATTCTCTCAATATTCCAATTTCTTCTCCATTTGTTCTGAGTTAATTAGTTTATGGCGGAAGAAAATCATCCTAGGTGTCAGCGGCGAAGGCGAGAGCTTTCTGCAAATTAAGGAGGAAGATCATCAGAGGAATCTCAACCTGAGCACCTCGTCCAACAGCCACTGTAGCTCCCCGGTTTAACTTTTGTTAAATGACCCCCACATCTAAAAGCTTTAAACTTTTAGATGAGGTGGTCATTTAACATGGTATCAGAGCTCATGGTTAACAAAGGTTCAGGGTTCGAACCTCACTGCCACCCATTTATGAAAAAATTCCACATGCAAGGCTTGAGGCAAACATTTCCCGCCTGCATGTGAGGGGCGTGTTAGAGTAACTTGATTAAGTATTAAACGATTTTATCTCTCTATCAGCTTAATCTTTTGGTTGAGGTACATGGCCATTTAACAACTTTAAGCGCTGTTCTTAGTGACAAGAGCGAATTTCTGCCGCCGATTCATGAACTACCACGACAGACGGAGAGATGGAGGCGGAGGAGGCTTAGTGACAAGAGCGAATTTCTGCCGCCGATTCATGAACTGCCGCTGCAGACGGAGAGGTGGAGGCGGAGGAGGTGTGGCGGAGTTTGGCGGTGGAGGTGAGTAATAGTGATATGTAACCGGTGCCGGAGGTGAATGAACATGCTTACTCCCTCAGTCCCATGACAAGGATAGTTTTTGCTTTTTGACACGTGGATTAAGGAGTATTATTATTTAATGTGTAGTGAGTAGTTGTATTAGTGGGATTATGGGCCCCATGTTTTAATTGTATTAGAGGGGATAAGTGGGTCCCATATGTGTAAAAAAGGAAAGATGACCCTTTGGGTAGGACGACCAAAATGGAAAAAATAGACCCTTGCTGTGGGACATAGGGAGTATTTTGTATTTCTTCCTATTTTTTTCAGTTGTTAGTGTGCATGTGTGAGAGGATGTATTTGGATAGGTTTAGTAATATTATAGGCTGAGATTTGCAATATGATTTCGTTAGAGTTAGTGTGGGTATGTGGCTCTTTGGGTGTAAGTACTCTAGGACCGAGGGTGAAATGAGAATTTCATTACTATTTATTTTGAGATTTGGGTGTTTTTAATAAAGTTTAGGGATTTCTAACACTTATTCATTTCACAAAATTCATTTCCATAACTTAATATCCTATACTCCTTTCGTCCCTTTCTAGGGTATTATTTTTTTATTTTGGGCGTCCGCCCCCAAGGGTCTCATTTTTTTTTATACATATGGGACCCACACACACCCACTAATACAATTAAAATATGGGACCCACACACCCCACTAATACAACTAAAAAATGATATCCACACCTCTACTAATACAACTACCCACTACACATTAAATAATACTCCTTAATCCATGTGAAAAAGAAAATGACACCCTTAAAAGGTGACGGAGGGAGTATTTAGTATCACAATTCCTATTTAGTCTCACTGATTCTTTTATATTATTTACTATTGATTTTTCTCATAATCAATCTAAACGTGATTAATTAAAAAATATGCCTTTTATTTTAAGGGAAAAAAGAAGTATTTAAGACCAGTTCATGTTTGCCTTTAGGGACATGTTTTTTTGGCATGATATTTTAGGAAGAGCCAATTTTTATAAAAATACAAAAAATTCAATTAAAATTGAATTTTATTTTTTGTCCTTTAAATAAGAAACTATATATCTAACTACATTTAAAATTAAGAAAAAGATATCCTAAAAAAAAGAAAAATTAAGAAAAAGATCCCCAAAGGAAGTAGTTAAAGCGAAAATTCCGCCGGCCGTGTCATGTGGGTATCCGGTGGCCATATTCCGGTGCCGCCGCCGGATACCACCATCCGCGGCCTATAAAGGTAGCCATAGTAGATTTATTATACGAATTAAATTTTAGGTTTTGTTTGGTGGATTTCAGCGTTTAGTAATTAATAAGGCCCTACCTATTTATAATGTGCCTTTCTACCTCAAAACATGAAAGATTTTTTTTTATATAATTATATAATCTACGTACAATTTTGGTATAACTTCTTTTTGACATAGTTGTATGGATGATGTAATTATTTTTTAGCAGAGGAATTTACCAACGAAATTCAATCCGTTGTTAATTAGCAACACATTGGCAACAAAAATGATAATTTTCTTTTAGCAACGGAATGCTAAAGGATTTATTCTCTATTTTACCAATGGATTAACAAGTGAATAATTATATAAATTACCAACAAAATTATTAGCAACAGATTACCAATGGAATTGAATTTCCATTGCTAAAAATTTACCAACCATCACTTTACCAACGGAAATTTATCAACGGATTCATTGCTAATTCGTTGATAAACCAATTTAACAATGAAATTAAAACTTTTACCAATGGAATATTGGAATATTCCGTTGTAAAAAACAGTTTTTTTAGTGGTATGAGTGAACAAAAAATTTAGCTGTAAAAAAAATACAAACCGGTAAAGCTTTTTTTTTTTTACTGTCAATTATATAGTTGACTTTTTTTTCTTTTTCTGTAAATTATATAGTTGAATTGATGATGTATGGGTGAACAAAAGTTATAGCTGTAAAAAGATATATATACGGTGAAGTTTTTTTTTTTTCGTGTCAATTACTTATAATATTGAGAAAAAAAAATGCTATAGGAAAATAATTAAAAAAAAGGTGTCGTTTATTAGGACACGCATTACATATATGAGGCGGACACTTAAATTATCTATTTTATTTTTGAATGAATTAACAATGCAATGAAATACTCCCTCCTCCGTTCTATTCAAAGAGTTTATTTTTTCATTTTGAATGTCTTACGCAAAGAGTCCTTTTTACTTTTATATATATACATATGAGATCCACACACACCCTTTAATACAATTAAAATATGAGATTTACATATTTATTAATACAATTACTCACTACACTTAAATAATAATATTTATTAATACACGTATAAAAAGAACAATCTTTTATATAGTATTAATTAGAGTCATGACCAACTATTAGTCCAGCGTGTTAGAGCGACGGCCTGATTAAGTATTAAACGATGTACTCCAACTATATAGGTATGATCTAATGTTGACTTTATTTAAATTAGGTATGACATGTTACTGGATTCAAACATGAATGCACCTCAAAGACTAATGAGGTTTGACAAGACATGCACCAATATAAAGCTCTTCACCCACATTTCAACCGGTACGCATGCATCACCGTTGTTGATACCCGTACGATACATGTAATAAAACTTGTTGAGATGTAAACCTTAATGCATCACATTGAAGTGTTGTTAGAAGTGTGTGATGGTGTTTGAGCTTGAGTATCAGTGCATGTGTGTGTCATTAGATGCATGCATGGTAGGGTTCGACCTGAAGAAGGGGGTTCGACCTGTTGGAATAGCTCGAACCAAACACGTCGTGATCGAACCGCAGAAGATTGAGATGGTTCGAGGTTGGTTCGACATGATTGAACAGGTCGAACCAAAGGCGACGTGGTCGAACCGTGACAGATTAACGTAGATTCGACCTAGGTTCGACATGCTGTGAAGGTCGAACCAAAAGCAGCTTGGTCGAACCAGTGACTGGGTGAGTAAGGCAGATTCAGTTGATATTTTGGATGGCTAAACGGATTAGTTAGGAGCGGTTGAGCATATGGCTGGAAAGCTTGACACATAAGCTTCAAGATAGAATCAGTTTTACTCAGGTTGGTAACCGTTTGGTACTCCAACTGAAGGCTCAAAATCGGTTCAGCAAGTTGGTCCTGTAACTTACTGTTTCAGTTAAGTTGTGTATATAAAGCTGTATTCACAGCTTTATTCACGTGTAATCACCTCATCTATCAATGTAGCAATAAGATATCTCTCCCGTGGATGTAGGAGTTTCATCTCCGAACCACGTAAATCCTCTCGTGTTCTCGTTTCGTTTCTTCGTTCATAATTTAGGTTTAAATCTTCATTTGTTTAGTTGTTTCTTCAATCGTCTACCTGCCCAATTTCACGACAAATGGCGCCGTCTGTGGGAAGAAGGGCAGGCCAAGGAAGAAGATGGAGATTGAAGATCAAGATAGTGTTTCCATGAAGTTTGAAAGTGGTTTCAGAGGATAAAAATCTGATTGCGATATGAAGATGAAGAAGAATGGTGAGATGCAAGATCAGCGAGAGGAAAATCAGATCAGGGAGAGGGAGAAGGAGTGATCCTTTGGTGCAGCGGCTCAAAGCTGGGAGAATCAGAGAGCTCAGATAATCTGGCAGACGAGCTCGGATCTCCGATGATAGGTAGTTCTTTGGACGGCGATTCAGAAGGGAGAAGGAAGTCTTCGGATGGAAGTTCAGAGGGGGTGATTACCAACACTGATGATCTTCTAGCGGAGAAAAAATTGGGAAGCGGTGGAAATCAAGAAACCGGTGGAGCAAGTTCCAAGAAAGGGGTTCTTGGCAGAAGTAATATGAACTCCAGTGTCTAGCAGCACGCACCTGGCATGTTCGACGAGCGGTGATGATGGGCGTTCTCGGAAGAAGCTTGGCAGACAACAGTCTCCGGCGGTGTTTAAAATTCCGACGACTAGAGTAAGGACAAGTGTCGGTGGTCTGAGAGTGGACGCAAGGGGGAGGCATGGCGTGGCAATATACAGTTTCGGCGAGAATTAAATTTCCAGCAGGTTATTGATGAACTGGAGTTGACATGCTTCAAGCAAAGGCAATTCCGGGAATTTGGTAGGTCCAGAAGCAATCCAGAATTGTTTCCGGCGAGGATAAACAGTGTTGTATACGACGATGGACTTCGGCGAAAGAACTCTCCAAAAAATATCAGAGTATGGAACGTTTTCTTTTAAAAGAGATGGTTGCCTGGGCTGGGCAGCACTGGATAGGAACAAGGTACAGGTTCAAAGAACTTGATCAGTACAATGTGGCAATAGCAAGCAAGAAACATGGAAATTTTTCATGCTAGCATTATTTAAGGGATGCATCAATTGCATGGGACTCCCAGCAAGGTGGAGTCAGGACATGGCAGGTTAACCATGGAGATGAAATCAGCTTAACAGGTTGGTATTTCATGAAGATAAGGTCAGCTCAACACAAGTTTGTAAGAAAAGGTTTTTCGGTAAATGAATGGTGTTTGGGGGTGAAGTAGCGATATAACGGGGTAGCTAGGAGATGTGGTGGCTTGGACTCGTTGGCGTTTAAGAGCAGCGTGGTAACAACGAGCAAGTAGGAGAAGCATCGGATAATCCTAGTGAGTTAGAATCGACTTCAAAGTAATGGCACTTTCATTAGGAAAATGGTTCGAACTTGGTGTGGCTTGGCGGTATGTCAACGTTGTTACGTTGCAAGTGTTGCTCAAAGGTTGAGCAATGATAAGAGGTGTTGCTCAAGGTGGAGCAATGTTTAAAGGTTACTACTCAAGGTGGAGTAGTGTAATGGAGAAGAGGGTTGATATGTGTTGCATTAAGTTTAAGGTGGAGATTGTTGAGATGTAAACCTTAATGCATCACATTGAAGTGTTGTTAGAAGTATGTGATGGTGTTTGAGCTTGAGTATCAGTGCATGTGTGTGTCATTAGATGCATGCATGGTAAGGTTCGACCTGAAGAAGGGGGTTCGACCTGTTGGAACAACTCGAACCAAACACGTCGTGATCGAACCGCAGAAGATTGAGATGGTTCGAGGTTGGTTCGACATAATTGAACAGGTCGAACCAAAGGCGACGTGGTCGAACCGTGATAGATTAACGTGGATTCGACCTAGGTTCGACATGCTGTGAAGGTCGAACCAAAAGCAGCTTGGTCGAACTAGTGACTGGGTGAGTAAGGCAGTTTCAGTTGATATTTTGGATGGCTAAACGAATTAGTAAGGAGCGGTTGAGCATATGGTTGGAAAGCTTGACACATAAGCTTCAAGATAGAATCAGTTTTACTCAGGTTGGTAACCGTTTGATACTCCAACTGAAGGCTCAAAGTCGGTTCAGCAAGTTGGTCCTGTAACTTACTGTTTCAGCTAAGTTGTGTATATAAAGCTGTATTCACAGCTTTATTCACGTGTAATCACCTCACCTATCAATGTAGCAATACGATATCTCTCCCGTGGACGTAGGAGTTTCATCTCCGAACCACGTAAATCCTCTCGTGTTCTCGTTTCGTTTCTTCGTTCATAATTTAGGTTTAAATCTTCATTTGTTTAGTTGTTTCTTCAATCGTCTACCTGCCCCATTTCACGACAAAACTAGTGAGTATTAATGGTGTTATGTTATGATATTGATGTGTGCAGCCTATGTGAATGGAAGAAAGGAAGGAACGATATACGGGAAGCCACTGATGATGGGGGGAGAATGGAAGAAAGGAGAGTGATGATGATGTGCAGCTTGATGTTGCAGATGAGATCAGTATGATTCTGAAATCATCAGCTGCATCCACAGAGTATGATGCCACCAAGAACTTGAAGAAGCTAGGTCAAGACAGGTTAGTTATTCTCTTAATGAAATACGAGATGAAATACGATTCGCATGCATCATTTAGACTTAGACATGTAATTATGAATTTGATATCATGTAGAGCTTCACACTTTGGATGGTACAATGCTTACCACTTGACAAAAGCAATGGGAGAGATGATCCTGAATGAAATAAGAGAGGAAGTTCCACTTGTTGTAATAAGGCCCACTGTTATTGAGAGCTGCTATCAACACCCTATTCCTGGATGGATACAAGGCAACAGGTTAAATACATTTATTTCAAAGGAAAAAACATTTTAATCCATACCTAGAACCACGCTTTGAAAAAGTTTCATCGGAAAAATATCAAAATTCGTCCTTTAAATATAGTTAGAATCCAATTTTAGCTCTTTATTATTTGCAATTTTCAATTTTGGTTATTTTTTTTAAAATTTAATCTTTCTATCAAATTCAATCATTTTTTGTCCAAATTTTTTGGACCAAAATAAATAAATTCTGACATAAATGACTAAATTTGGAAAAAAAAAATTAATCTAAATTTGGACAAAAATAACCAAAATAGAATTAAAAAAAAATTGCAAATAAAAAAGTTAAAATTAAAATCGATCATATTTTTAAAAAAATGAATTTTGATATTTTCTCTTACAGATTAGCCCCGAAGTTGCATTTTTGGTTCCAAAATTAATCTAAACAAATGAAAAAAAAAAAAAAAAACTTTTAGGACTTATTTGAAATTATGCGACTTTTTTTCTAGATGTATCCTTTAGTAATTATGAACTAAAAATGCAGTTTCCCAGATATATATTTATTACATTTTCCATGTATTTATGATTTTTATCCATATACAATTATGCAGGATGTTTGATCCAGTGATCATTTCTTATGGAAAAGGACATCTTCCTGCTTTTTATGGAAAGCCTGATGTGGTTATGGATGTTGTAAGTATTAAATCGTCTTTATAATAACTGATTAATTAATCTATGGATTAATAATAGTATTAAACTGTGATTAATTATCTTAATTAATTACCAGATACCAGTGGACTTGGTAGTAAATACAACAATTGCAGCCATTGCAAAGATGGGAAATTCAGACAGGCCAGAAAGCAGTGTGTACCACGTGGCATCAAGTGCTACAAACCCTCTTAAATACTCTGATTTTTTTGAATATCTTTACGAATACTTTAATTCCAATCCTTTGGTGGAGTCCCAAAATATATCCAGAATTAAATATTTTAGTGATTTTGAGGATTTCTCAAAGTTCGTAAGAGAGGAAGCTTTCCGGCAGCCGGCCGGCGACGGCAAGAAGGCGGCGAGTCAATGTAGAGCTAAAATTGCATATGCTGAGCATCTTTGCAAGATGTATGAATTCATTGGATTTTTCAATGCAAGGTACAATTTCAAGTATTTAATGTCTCTAACTATATATACATGGTCTTATAAATAAGCTCGAAACTCTCTCGTAAATACTTTAAAGTCGATTCGGATCTCCTGTGTCATTTAATGTATTAAGGGATGTGTTGTAGCCTGCATGCATTGTGTGTGAGGTTTCATGCAGCAATATCATGTGGAAGGTGATGATTGATGAGTTAGTGTTGATGAGGATTGAGATTAAAGATCTGCATGGAGAGTTAGAGCCATAGGATCCAAGCTCATCTCAGCGATGCATCAAGGAAGGAATCAAGTTGGCTAGTTTGTTAGTTAGTTGAGCTAACTGAAGCAGCCACGTGAAAAACCAACCTGCAGCACATCAGTTGGATTGCTGGTGGTCATATAAGCATTATGAACAGCTGGTTGAATCCATTAAGTGAAGAAACACATCAGTTTACAAGATTAGAGAAAGCACATTAAGGTTTATGTGCATAAGTTCATCATCATCTTCCTTAAGTGTAGTTGTAATCATTTAGTGAGTGATCTTTCCTTCAAAGTGGATGTAGGCTTACGCCGAACCACTATACATCTTGGTGTTCATCTTGCTTTTCAATTAGTTTTTCCACTATCAATCAATTCGTGAGTAAAACGTGAGAGATCAACCGGTTAAGAGTGTGAGATCTTGAGAGGTTCAACAAGTTCTTGCTTAAGTTTCATAAGAAGTGGCGCCGTCAGTGGGAAGGAGAAGGAGAAGCAGCCACAAGTGATCAGTTCAGAGGGGAATAATCATGGTTACAACCAAGTTTGATGTGGAGAAATTTACTGAAAAGGTTGATTTCAGTTTATGGAGGATGAAAATGGAGGCCATATTGATCCTACAAGGATTGGCAGATGCTATCAAACCGCTTCCAGAAAATCAAGCAGCAGCTTTTGATGCAGTTGCACAAGCTGCAGATCAAGATCAACAAGCAAAGGCCAGAAGTACAATCATTCTATGCTTAGGTGACAAAGCCTTAAGGGAAGTTTCAAAAGAAGTATCTGCAAGGGATATGTGGAATAAGCTTGCTGATCTTTACATAGTGAAGACCTTGGCAAATCGGCTGTATACAAAGCAGAAGCTCTATTCCTTTAAAGTATCAGAAGATAAGTCTATTCTAAGTCAATTAGATGATTTCAATAAGATCATAGATGATTTAAAAAATATTGATGTAGCATTGTCAAGTGAAGATAAGGCTGTCATACAATGTCAGCCCTTCCTAAATCTTTTGAAGGATTGAGAGATACACTATTATATGGGAATGTTGAATCAATTTCCCTGGAGCAAGTGATCCTTGCAATCAAAGCAAAGGTGCTCCATAAGACATCAGATAATACAGTTGCAGGGGAAGGTCTTGTAGCTAATAAACAGAACAAGTGGAACAAGAATGATAAGAAGGCTGGCTCTGCTAAGAAGAAACAAGAAAAGGGGAATCAGAGTACACCAGCAGATGAAGAGAATAATAACTGCTTCTACTGCAACAAATCTGGTCATTTTAAGAAGTAATGTCATAAGTGGAAAGCTATGGTGGCAAGGAAGATTGCAGAAAAGAGTGGAAATCAAATGATTCATGCCAATCAGGTAACTGAAAATAAAGGTAATAAGGATCAAGATTACATTGAAGCTTTGGTTGTTGTTTCTGGTCAAGTGTCAGATCAGTGGGTGCTAGATTCAGGTTGCACCTTCCATATGACATCAGTTAAGGATTGATTTACTGAATTAAAATCATATAATGAGGGATCAGTCTTGTTAAGCAATGATCAAGTGATTGGTCGTTATAGTCCGGGCGACCAAGCAACAAAATATCGAACCCAAGGGAATTTAGGATTCATGGCCTTTAGGTATAGTATCGTGATTAGTTAGGGACGATCGGAAATGAGATTTAAAAATAAAAGAAAATAAAATACATGGAAAAATAAATCTAATTACAATATTTTTGGATTTTCAATGCCATGGTAGTCTTCATGATACACTCATATAATCAATCATCCAACATCTTTAATTGTTTTCTATTTTTAAGCAAATCATGGTAAGGGCGATCACTATTTCTACCTATCCCCAATGGCCATGGTGAATAGGATGTAGATTGTCTTCACAACCCCTAAAAAGCTCCTAGGATCGATCCTACTTACAATTCCCTTCAAGGTACTATGCTCGTATGGATGGGGTTCCCTTCACTAGTTTAATCCTCGGGCACAAGTGATCTCACTAGTGTTCATTTATGTTGTTCTAAACATAGGAAGGTTTTGGCTAAACTCCCCCCATATTAAACCCACATATAATAAATGGAAAAAACTCACATATGATAATCGTGCAAAACAACCAAGGGTAAAGCAACGACAAGACATGCCGATATACAATACACAACTTAATCACAATGCACTAATACCAAAGACATAAATTCCATATTATTACAAGACATGTGAATTTCATAAATAAAAGCTAATCAAAGCCGGAAATTCAATCAAGACATTTTCATAAATTAATCAATAATCATGCCTTCAATCAACCACCAAAACATAGAAAATAAAGATAATAAATAGGATTAGATTACACCTTAATGAAGTTTTTACATCCATGAAGATCATCTTCTCCTTGATGTCTCCACCTTCTAGGAAAGCAAATAAAATCCTAATCTAGAAAAATATTTAAAACTAAAATGGATCCCTCCCCCAAAGGGGAAGGGATCTCAAATGGAGATCTTAAAAAAAAAACTCTCTACACTATTTAATTGGGAATTTAATGGATGAGGATTAATTTTCAGTTTATGGATGTGAGGAGGTATTATAGTGGAGAGGTGAGTGGAGTTTTGGTGTTGATTTTCGATGTGGGACAAGAGTGAAATTTTTGGAATTTTTAGGTTCCAGGAAGAGGGTTTAAGTTTAAATCGGGCGAGAATTAGTCACATGTGGTGATTTGACAAAGTGGTTGGAGGCGCCTTATGCGTCCGAGGGGTCACGTGTTCGAATCCCAGCCTCCACAATTTTTTTTCAAAAGTGCATAAAAACACGGTCGTGTTTTTATGCATCTGCCCGTGTTTTCTTGCAATTTTTTAGCTCTCTGGACAATTTTTGCACTTCTGAATAGACAACACTTTGCTGAAAAGTGTTTTCTTTTCTATGTTGTCTTTGCCAAATTTTCTCTTTTTTTCGTCTTCGTCCCAATTTAATTCCCGTTTCTTCCATCACTCTTTCAAGCTCAAAACACCCCTTTTCTGTAAAAATACATAATAATACCTCTCTCAAACTAATTAAGCAATTAATAATATTTTCATTAAAATCATGCTTAATTATTGAATTAAATCCAAATAAATCCACATAAATTCATGCAATTTAGCCCATAATTCTAGGTGAATTTCACACCGATCATCAAGCCATCAAGATTGAGGGTATTGACTCTATCAAATTTAAAATGTTTGATGGTACCATAAAGATGCTCACAAATGTGAGATATGTACCAGGATTAAGTAGAAATCTGATATTATTAGGAATGTTAGACACTCAGGGATGTGAGTACTATGTGAAGAAAGGTGTACTCACTGTCATGAAAGAAAATTCAGTGGTAATGAGAGGTGTCAAGAGCTCTGATCTTTACTTCCTTGAAGGATCAGTTGTCTCTGGATAATTGAACACTTCACAAGATCAAGAAGATGTTCATCTATGTCATGGTAGACTAGCTCATGTAAGTGAGAGAGGGTTACAAGAGCTAGCAAGACAGAAGTTATTAGACATAAGTTCAACCTGTAAGTTGGATCAGTGTGAAGACTGTATCCTAAGTAAGGCAAAGAGGTTGAAGTTTGGTTCAGGGAAACATACTTCATCAGAGAAGTTTCAGTATGTTCATACAGATCTGTGGGGACCATCAAGAAATCCAACCATGGGAGGAGAAAAATATTTCATATCTTTTATAGATGATTACTCCAGGAAGTTATGAGTGAAAATCCTAAAATCAAAGGATCAGGCATTCACTGCATTTAAAGAGTGGCTTGCTGAGGTGGAGAATCAAACAGGGAGGAATCTGAAATGCTTAAGATCAGACAATGGACTAGAGTTTGTCTCAGAAGAGTTCAGTAGTTTCTGCAGAGAAAGAGGAATTAAGAGGCACAAGACTACACCTGGAACTCCACAATAAAATGGGGTTGCAGAAAGGTTTAATCAAACTTTGCTTGAAAGAGTTAGATGTATGTTTAGCAGCCTATCTGATCAATCTATGTCCATCAGCAGCTTTAAAATTCAAACCACCTGAAGAAATGTGGTCTGAAAAGGCTCCTAGTTACAGTCATTTGAGAGTAATAGGTTGTCAAGCTTACTCTCATGTGAAGCAAGATAAGTTGGAACCAAGAGCAGTGAAATGTGTAATGATTGGATACTCCAAAGAGGTAAAAGTATACAGACTGTGGTGTTATGAAGCTAACAAATTCATTGTTAGCAGAGATGTCACATTCAATGAGAAGAAGATGCCATTGGTTGAAAGGAATTCTGTAGTATCTATCACTACAGATACTGATGAGTTTCAGGTGGAGCAAGCAAGAAAAGATGCACAACAGGACAACAAGATTGCTGATCAGAGTAATGAAGAGAGCTCATCTGGTTCATTAAGTCCCAGATATGACTTGAGCATTGTGTGTGAGGTTTCATGCAGCAATAACATGTGGAAGGTGATGATTGGTGGGTTAGTTTTGATGAGGATTGAGATTAAAGATCTGCATGTAGAGTTAGAGCCGTAGGATCCAGGCTCATCTTAGCCATGCATCAAGGAAGGAATCAAGTTGGTTAGTTTGTTAGTTAGTTGAACTAACTGAAGCAGCCACGTGAAAAGCCAACCTGCAGCACATCAGTTGGATTGCTGGTGGTCATATAAGCATTATGAACAGCCGGTTGAATCCATTAAGTGAAGAAACACATCACTTTACAAGATTAGAGAAAGCACATTAGGGTTTATGTGCATAAGTTCATCATCATCTTCCTTAAGTGTAGTTGTAATCATTTAGTGAGTGATCTTTCCTTCAAAGTGGATGTAGGCTTACGCCGAACCACTATACATCTTGGTGTTCATCTTGCTTTTCAATTAGTTTTTCGATTATCAATCAATTCGTGAGTGAAACGTAGAGATCAACCGATTAAGAGTGTGAGAGCTTGAGAGGTTCAACAAGTTCTTGCTTAAGTTTCATAAGAAGGGAAATAGGCAATTATATTACGGGACATCCATTTTCTTTAAATATACTTAGTCAGCAGTCACTCTAATATAATGGTAAGAGAATGACACAAAATGGTTAGCTGACATCCAACAACTCAAGGAAATTATATCACCTGACATAAATTTTCTTTAAATAGAAGATGAAATATCTTTATAAAATATATGCAATTTAAAGTGGTGGAATTGGTGCACACGGATATTTCGTGTTTAAAAAACATAATTTAAAAAATAGTTTTAAATTATATTTATGAGGAGTCGTTATATTTCTTTTCGTATTATTATTATGTCTGGATGTCAAGTTGCACTTTTAAGAAATTGACAATTCAATGACTATTCGGATGAGAGAAGGAAGATTTTTATTCTATCAAGATTCTTTTGTGCAGTGAACAAGTTTAATCGATAAAAAAAAAAAGAAGCTGGTTTTGAAATTATTGGGAAAAAAAAAATTAAAATCTACGCATCTAAATTATTTATAAAATACTCCTTTATGGATCGCTTGGTGATCAGATATAATTTAATAAATTAATTTTTATTTTTATTTTACTTCATTTTTAATATTTTAAATTATAATTATAAAATAAAACTTAATGTGCAGGTTTGATACTGGCAACAACGAGAAATTAATAGAGGAAATGTCTGTAGAGGAGAAGGCTGTGTTTGAAGTGGATGCAAGAAAAATAGATTGGAGGAAGTATTTTCAGGAAATTCATATCCCAGGGGTGAGGAAGCATGTAATTAATGGTGGAAGGACAACTTCTATTTAAACCATTCTTGTGATGTTGTCGTTTCCTTGTTTAATTATCACGATCGGGATAGCGAACCAAAAGCTATGGAACTTGGGTGTGGGTCTTTGGAATGATTTTTTATTTATTATTTATCGTGAATGATGGAATCATTACACATAGTATGTCCCCACGCCATCAGTGTATTTTTTTGTTTTACGCCCCACACCCAAGTTTCATGGCTTTTGGTCCGCTATCCCAATCGTGATTTTCCTACCACCAGGGGAAAAAGGTCCTTCCCTTTTGGGCCGGTTGTGTTGTGGGCGAGGAGAGATTCGAACCCCGACACCGTGGTTCGTAGCCACGTGCTCTAATCCTCTGAGCTACAGTGAATGAGGATTATCATATTTTATTAATAAACTACTATCATTTTCTTTTCAATTAAAAGAAAAGGTAAAAAGTATGTCTTTTTTTTCATTGTCTTCTCTTATGTAACTCACTCGACGATTTTAATTAAAAAAAAAAAGAAGAAGTGTTTCACAATTCCTATATATTCAGTCTCACTTCATGACATTTTTTGAGAGGGTTTCTCGCGCTCAATCATTTCACAAAATTCATTTCGATCACTTATGCAAAGACGGATTCTTTTAAAGTAATTTACAGTTAATTTTTCTCCTAATCAATCTAAAAGTGATTAACTAATTTGATTTAAAAAATATATAATTTTTATTTTTAGAGAAAAAAAAGTCTTTGAGACCAGATATTTGGAGGTCATTTTTGCCTTTAGATATGTTTTTTGGAATGATATTTTAGGAAGTGCCAATTGATTAAAATACAAAATTTCAATTAAAATTTAAAAAAAAAATTAATAACTATCCACTGCACTTTAACATTTACCCTACAAGTGCACTGGTGCACCACAACATCACCCTAAAATTAAATACTCCCTCCATCCGCTTTCAAGGGTATTATTTTTTCATTTTGGGCGTCCGCCCCCCAATGATCTCATTTCCTTTTTTATACATATGGGACCCACACACACACCCACTAATACAACTAAAAAATGGGACCCACACCTCCACTAATACAACTACCCACTACACATTAAATAATAATACTTCTTAATCCACGTGCAAAAAACAAATGACACCCTTAAAGGCGGACGGAGGGAGTATTTTTTATCCTTAGAATAAGAAATTGTTATTTATTCTAACTACATTAAAGAGGAAAATGATACTCAATCGCCGGCGATCACCACCATCTGCTGTGCCTATCCGGTGGCCATATTCTTCCGTCGTCGGGGGATTCCACCATCCGCGGCCAATACAGTCATTGAAGGATTTACGAATTAAAGTTTAGGGTTTGTTTGGTGGATTTCAGCGTTTATTTAATTAATAAGGGCCTACCTGCTTATGTACCTTTCTACAAGAAAAGATAAAAGAAAAAAATTGATATAATCATTCCCTAGGTGAACAAAGTGTGTAAGGGTACAACATTTTGTTCTAAAAGGTATACACTTTAATTTATTAATAATGACACAACATTTTGTTCTAAAGGATATATACTTTCATTAATTTTTTTTCTTTTTTTTAGGAAATAAATGTACACGTCTTTATACTAGAGAGTATACCATTTAATAGTAAAGAGTATCTGGTCGCACGGTCCCCCGAGCACAAAAGTTTTAACCTTCATATAATCGTGTGCCATCTTGGTGTTAATCCAGACTCCCGTTGTTATCCTCTAAAAATATTATCGGATATCCTATTACATTTTAATAAAATTACAATTAAATTTCATATTACACGATTTATATGAGTAACACTTAATGGGAGAAAAAATCTCAACAATTTCGTAAAATTTATATTTTTCTTTTAGAATGTAGATTCATCTATCTTCTAAATATTATTCATTCAATGGTTTGGAACAATACCCGGGGCCGCTTGGTACGAATTCTTCAATTAATAATTAGTATTATTAAAGAGTCAGTGACAATAGAAATGAAGAGTGGGGAATAGTTATTATTGAATTAATGGGAGTGATTGAAAAATACATTTAAATGATCTAAAAAATAGGGACAAGTTAGCATGCCAATTTAGTCTATCAAAAATCTTATATGTCCCATGTTTAGTTATATAAGTCTTCAAATACTTTAAATGAACAAAATATCATGAACTTGATTTTTAGTCGACTTAATTGTCCATCCATAAAACTTTGTTATTGACTTAATTTCAATCCTCCCTGCCAACCCATATATATGACTTCAAAGCAGAAATTTATAAATCATACCCTCAACCTACCCACATATATTGGAGTCACACCTTACAATTGACCCATAAATCCAATTACAATAGCACTCTACAATCAATCCACATATTCAACTGATAATACTGAATCATATAATTGAATTTAATTGAGTCACTGGTGATTATTATCGGTAATTGAGTAAAAAAATTAAGCAGAAGAGTATTTTAAACACACAAGAATTTCTCTAAAATCTGTTGGACAATATCTTCAATTTCTCCAAAATATCATCTCTTGATACTACTTACTTTTACGAAAGATAGGAGATATTGAATATTCAATAAGAAGAAAGAATTACACCTGTCAGACACAGATGGTCCGAAATCCAGCTCATGAGAATTGTCAACTAATTAATACTCCCTCCGTCCCAAGAATACATTCGCCCTTTCCATTTTGGTCCGTCCCAATAATACATTCGCCCCCTAAAAATGGAAATAATACACAATATCAATAACCTTACAATACTACAATATTACAAAAATGCCACCTTCTTTTTACACACAATTTAGTCAAAGTCAACTATATCATACACTTTATTCTACTCAATTACCCAAAATACCCCTTCTCTTTCTTACATCACACCACCAAAAAGTTAATTTTCTTAAACTCCGTGCCCAAGAATACGCGAATGTATTCTTGGGACGGAGGGAGTAGTACTATGGATTGTGTTGGGCCAATTATGATTATAAATTATGCATGTTTTTTTTTTGGTCATTTAATTTGTACTTAAACCACTTAATAATTAGCTAATCTATTCAACCCATATGGATTTCAATATTATCGCTGTAAATACAGAGTAAAAAAAAATGTTATTTTATATTAATTTTTTTATAAATAAATGATAGTGTGAAAGATAACATCTCTTTTCAAGAATAATATTATTTACTTTACTTTACTTTTTTTTTTTTGCTATTTTTAGAGTGTAAAAAAGTTTAATGATAAATAAATGATAGAGATACAAGCATGTAATGTCACTCTGAGAACATACTCTTTTTCATCACATAAATAAATAAGCTCTCATGACTTATGATTTTTGTCCGTAAATAAATACATTTACACTTTAAATGAGAAAATATCACAGTTTAATAAATCCATAATTTACTTTAATATAAAATTGTCACTCATTTTCAATTTATATAATTTACTCCATATCTTATTTATTATCTAAACACGTCAGTCGTCACATTGTCTAAAAGCAAGTAAAAAATAACTTTTTAAGAAAATTTTAGGGTCCGATTTTTTAATGGTCACTTTTGATAAAGTACAATTTAAAATAGTCACATCTCTTAAAACAAATTTTTACTAGCCACTTTCAGGTGGATTCCCCAAATTACCCCCATAACTGTTACCCAAAGGACGAAAATAATTGAGGCATCATCATGCCAGTTTTGACTGCAATAAATGCGGGGTGGGTGGACCACATTTTTTAAAGTTTTAAATTTTGAATTTAAGATTTTGGATGTGGGTTGGTGGGGTACATCAATACCATCACTTTCACATTTTTCTCTCCCTTCATTCTTTGTTTCTTTCTTTCTCTCTCATATTTCGTCCAACACCCTCTCTCTTCTTCTCTCCATTCGTCCAACACCCTCTCTCTTCTTCTCTCCATTCGTCCCAGTGAAGAACAGTGCATTTCTTGGTGGAGAATTCTCCATTTGCGGTCTCCAGAATTCTCCATTTGCGGTCTCCAGAGTGCATCAACTTGAAATGACAAATTTTCAGGTATGTATATAAGCATTGTTATTGGCATGTTTAAATACGTATAATGTATTGTGTCTAATGTTATGTAAGGTGTTGAATTGACCTTTACTGTAGTAGGAATGCAGTGGTGTTCATTTATTTTTGGTTTTTTTTAAATATTGTCTTGGCTGAGTAGATGTTTTCAGTAGGCCGAATAGAACAATTCTTCAGGCCGAATAGAACAAAACTTCAGGTCGAATAGAACAAGTGTAGGCCGAATAGAACAATACTTCAGGCCGAATAGAACAATACTTCAGGCCGAATAGAACAAAACTTCAGGCCGAATAGAACAAGTGTAGGCCGAATAGAACAATACTTCAGGCCGAATAGAACAAGTGTTGGCCGAATAGAACAATACTTCAGGCCGAATAGAACAATACTTCAGGCCGAATAGAACAAGTGTAGGCCGAATAGAGCAAAATATATGAGCAATGACAATTTTGGTTGGCCGAGTAGAGGTTTTCAGTAGGCCGAATAGAACAATACTTCAGGCCGAATAGAACAAGTGTGTAGGCCGAATAGAGCAAAGTGTAGTAATGATTTTTTTAATTTTGGTAGGCCGAATAGAGGTTTTCTTTAGGCCGAATAGAACAAATCTTTAGGCCGAATAGAACAAGTGTTGGCCGAATAGAGCAAACTGGAAGACTTGTATTTTTAAATTTAATGAAATTTTTGTTGGCCGAATAGAGATTTAGAGATGGCCGAATAGAACAACTCTGTAGGCCGAATAGAGGAATTGGTAGCCCGAATAGAAGGAACTGTGGGCCGAATAGAGTAAATGTTTGTGTTCAAATATTTCGTTTTAGGGTTTTCATGAACTTATTGTTATTTTGCCCATAATTATGAATTTATGTCTTATTTAGCAAAAAAAAATATATATGTGCAGGGTGAATGGAAGCGTCCTTCCATGCAGGGTCAACAATGCAGTATACATAATTACTGCAAACCTGGGGTCGTTATGGATATCATTCATAGGCAGTTAACTAGGGTTGGGGGTAATGCGGAGGAGATATTTAAGAGATCATGTTTTGGTCATTACTGGAATCTCAGCGATGAGTGGAACGCGAATGCTCATCTGCACAGTCTCATGACCTATGAGATCGTACATAGGGGAGACGATTTAACGGCTAGGTATTTTCAGGTTGGAGACGTGTGCCTTAGATTTAGCCGGGTAGAGTTCATGAGGATTATGGGACTCTATTTTCGGGATAGACTCGGCTTTGATCCGAACGAGACGTATGGTATCCCGCCTGGTGGGTTATATGATAGGTTTTATGGTCAGGGTGAGAGACCTTTAGTAAGTCAGATTGCTAGTGACTTTGAAGGACGAAGATTTATATGTGTTAGCCCTGAGGACGCAGTTAAGGTTGCCAAAGTTCTGTTGTTGTACTACTTTCTCCTTGGGTCGGATGTCACCAAGGTGGGAGTAGACAACTGGGTCTGGTGTCTAGTGGAGGACGAACAGAGATGGGATTTATTCCCTTGGGGACAGCTCAGCTATATGATGCTTTTGCACTTTATGGACCACATTGTGACCAAAGTCCCAGCTAAAGCAAATCCCGATCGGTACAGATACCACTTTTACGGGTGCACATTCGCATTACTGGTACGTGTTTAGTAGATATATTAAAGTTATAGTGTATTTTCAATTTTAGTTGTATTAATTATCTGACATATGTGGTTTACGTGTGACAGGTTTGGGCGTACGAGCGTCTACCTGCCGTTTCTGCACCGCATGGCCATGTCCCCCACGGTAGGTTGAAATATAATTAAATAAATAAATATGGATAAATGGGTATGAGACGGGTAGAACAGGATGAACTTAGTTAATTTTAATTTTGTTTAAGAAGGACAACGTAGACGTGTATGACCAATTTCACCACATTTTCCACATTTTTTTTGTCTACGTATACGGTGGTTAGGATTATCTATGATAGGAGGAGGTGGATTATCTTGTGAGCACGCCACTCCAGTACAATTTTTACGATTGTGACCTGGCTGTCGACATCTTGAGCACACATGTTCTTTGTGACGTCTCCTGGACGACTCGATCCCTGACCTTATACGAGACATTCGTGGTCGCCCGGCCTGTCTGTGTGGTAGCGGGGGGTTCACCCTCTGTGACAGGACTCCTTCGGGTATGTCCCACTGAGTGTAGTGGGGAACAGGTAATACTGGACCACGCCACATATTCACGACACTCGTATTATGATAAGCTGTAGACACAAAACCGCTGGCTGGCAAACCGCAAGCACTGTACAACGTATAGTGTAAGAGACACATAAAAATTATAACAATGCAAGTAAGTAAGGTAATGACTGCGTACTCGATTGCCTTCATCGCATGAATGCATGGAACAAGTTCTTTCTGGAACTTCTGACATGTGCAGGTGTAGTAGTTCAGATAAACAGTTAATATATTACTAGCATCCTTGATCGCAAACTTATTTTCAATGAGCATGGAAAATTCTAGCTTTTGGGCTGATTGAGAAAGTTTCACTAGTTCGTCATGGAGACGCTGGCATAGGATGGTACTCCGCTGTTCAGCTGTTGTTCGACGTTCGTAAAACCACCTCTCAGTGGTAGTCCGACAAACCTCTAGCATTGTGCAGATAGGTAGCTTCCGCGCCCAAATGATGGCATTGTTATACGACTCAGCTGCATTTGAGGTCATAAACTCGTATCTATTGACAGGACAATGCACCCTTGACCATCTCTCATATCCCCACGACCCAATCAACTCCATTAACTCCTGTGATCGTGTCCCACATCTCAGTAAGTCCATCATCCTGCAAATAACAATGTAGGAGTGGTAAAATTAGGTTAAAGAAGACATTGTACCAACTCGTTCTTATATAAAAAATTACAAAAGTGTAATATATTAGTTGACTCACTTATCAAAATCTCTCGGTAGGTATACATCCATCGCACGATGGAATGTATATAAAATGTTCTTTCCAAAGCCAGCCAATCTGTGCTTTAAATGGTAGCCACATAGACCGTGATGGGCATCAGGATACACAGTAGAAATAGCGTGTGCAATACTGGCATGACCGTCAGAAACTATCAACAGGTCTCGTGGACATCCTTAGGCCTCGCGTAACCTTTCTAGAAACCACGTCCACGACATGTTGCTCTCAACATCGCCAGTGCCTAAGGCGAGTGGAAATATCTGATGGTTTGGATCATGCGTGACTGCGACAAACACGATTACTCTGTGACTACCCTTCGTATGAGTGCCGTCAATGACAATGACCGGACGACCAGACTCTAAAAATTCCCGCCTCGATGCTCCAAGTGCATAAAATGTAAACTTTAAACGGTCATCTTCATCGACAGATATTCGGGTGTACGTACCGGGATTTGTGGATTCCAACTGATACATGTAAGGAGGGAGCAATTCGTATGAGCTATCGTGATCCCCGTACGTGTGTCCAACAGCGTAGTGTTTCGCCTTTAACGCTATATTGTAGCTAATGTTGAATCCAAAATCAGTCCTGATCTCATCTCTCATCGCACTGGGTCGGAGGCCATGAACCTTATCAAACTGCCTAGCAACAAAATATTGACCGATTACTTTAGACGACACCTGTGTAGGAGCAGATCTGTCTGGATCATTTAAACAACCAAGATGTTCGACGAATTTAACCACTCTCCACAACCCAGAGCTCATTCTTGCGTGCAACTTAAATGGACAGCCTGTTTGACCCTTCATGTGACATACAACGTTGTACCTTGTCGTGTTAGATCTTTCAACATAGGTCTCCACTCCGTGCCGCAAGTTATACATGCCTACTGCTGTCTGGATCTTCTCTTTTGTCTCAAATACACTGTTCTTTTCAATAACACCAGACGCATCAATCTCAAGGCCAGTCAGCTGATCTACTCTATCTGCTTCAATCGGCATGCCTATGAACGTGGCAGGTGCATTAGTTTCATCTACAAATATACTTTAGTTCTATTTCTATTATAACTAAACATAGTTTCCATACCTGGAATCAACCAAGGACGGGTGTTGGGCCGTGCACTACGCAACTCTTCTGACTGCATTTCAGGACGGCGCAACTCACGATTAATCGGTTCAAGAAAGCTAGGCCCTCCTCTCTTACGTATGTAATCACATATTTCTTCATACAATTGGTGTCTTCTCTCAGCACCATCATCGCTTTCGCTAGAAGACTGATTAGTATCCTGCTGTATGCGATCCCCTTCTTCCACCGTTCTATTCCCGGGGTCATCATCATCATCGTTACAACCGTCTACGTCCTCCGCACCCTCACCAGAGACATCACCAGATTCTGCATCTACAGATTCTCTAAAACCAGCACACTGCATCTCTGAGGCCGGACAACACTCCACATTCAAATCAAAATCATGCCTCCCAGAAGAATTTGCCCTCGTACATGGGTCATTGCTCGTACCAGCACCTCCGTCATCATAACCCATCCCTAAAACCATACTACTCCCTGCACCCGTGATAGGACGGAGTGTGACGTACATCATTCCGACATCATCAACACAGTTGAACACTTCTGCCACACGTGCATCATTCTTTATCTTATATTTGAACAAACGGCCATTGTAATCAACTAGAGAATGAACTACATAACCCCAATGCCCCAAATCAGCTTGCACTATGTCATGAATTTCTTTTAGCAAGCTACTATAACACAAATTGGCATCTGACAAGAACAACCAGTTCACCACTCCACCTATATATTGCAATCCTTCCCATGCTCCACCCCAACATATCCCAACTTTTCTATAACTCATCTGCACCTTTTTTTCAAAAACAACTTTAATGACATCAACATTAAAAGATTAGATAATAGTTGCATCATTAAATATTAGAAAATTTGTACTAAATTTGTATTCTTTCCAGTCAACAAATTAATGTATGCAAACCTACACTGTTTCAACAAAACCCTAAACCCTTGACACACCTTAAAATGTGTCAGTATTTTTTTCTTCTATTCGGCCAATTATTCCTCTATTCGGCCCAAAAGTGTCTCCTATTCGGCCTAGTAACTTGCTCTATTCGGCCAACATTGAGTTTCTATTCGGCCTACCAACGGTTTCTCTATTCGGCCAACGGTTTTTCTATTCGGTCCACCAAGCTATTCTATTCGGCCCACTAACTTCTTCTATTCGGCCTACTAAGTTTCAGAAAATAAAAGATCATTTTTTGGGCATTTCGGCCAACGGGTGTTTTATTCGACCCACAAAGTTGTTCTATTCGGCCGACCAACATTGTTCTATTCGGCCTACTAACTTTCTGAAATTTAAAGAATTTTTTTGGGCTATTCGGCCAACGGTTTCTCTATTCGGCCCACCAAGCTATTCTATTCGGCCCACTAACTTCTTCTATTCAGCCTACTAAGTTTCAGAAAATAAAAGATCATTTTTTGGACATTTCGGCCAACGGGTGTCTTATTCGGCCCACAAAGTTGTTCTACTCGGCCCAGCAACTGAATCTATTCGGCCTACTCACCATTGTTTAACAAATTTGAAAAGATTAATTAAAAAAACCAAGATGTAACATGAGTGGTGAAGATTTAAGAGAGAAAAACTTTTGAATGTTACAAAATTATTCTACAAGTCATACAATTTTTTCTATTATATTATAAAAACGTTGAATAATTAGAATACACTCATGAGCCATGTCAACAATTATAAAATTAGGGCATCACAACTATAAAACTTGTTTTAACATACCTTGTACACCTGCTACCCAAATATCTTAATTCTCTCCAAAATTACTGGAAATTTGCTCACAAATGCTCAACCTCTAGTACAAAAAATTTTAATATGTGTTGGACGTCCACCCCCATTTTCCAATTTCCACTATATATTATCCTCATTATTTTGTATGGATATGGGGGAGCTGCGGGAGCACATGCCTACATAGTAGTACTGGGTATTAGGTATTGTACTTCCACACTTTATTCAGAAATAAAGAAGAATCCGATTCCTTTACTGTACTTTGGGTCAAAAAAGTGTGGAATCTCATCTGCAACCACCTGAAAAGTGGGTCCCCCACAAGGGCATTTTGGCCAATTCATTTCAAAGTGGCTAGAAAAAATTATGTATAACAAATGTGGCCACTAAAAATTACAATTATCCAAAAGTGACCACTTTTTACCATTTTCACCAAATTTTATATCTATGTAAACTTTGTTTTGAGATTATAAGGAATATCCATAATGCTATAAACGTCACAATCTCTGCCAACACATCTGGCAAAGTGGTTGAATAATTTGCATAGTGATCTAACACGTGAAACAATTACACAAAATTCAACAATAATGAGAGCATAAAAGTCAATATATATATTTTTTTCTTCACAACGTGAATAGCTTTGTATAAATGCAAAGTAAATACAACGACCTACCTAGCTAGCCAAAAATATCGTTACATTAGTTTCAACTAAACCTTATAATTCTTCGAAGGAACGAAAAAAAAAAAATCCACTAAAAGGAGATAAGATTTTACTTTACCTGACATTAAAAATTTACTTTTACATAGTGAATTTTTTTTCGAAATTTACTTTTGGTTGTAAGACGACTTTTAAATTATTGAATGCACCAAAATCGCATTATTATAAGGAGTTCCATCGTGAAAATCGCACCACTAAGAGTTCCATCGTTTCACAATTCGTATGGAAGATCGCACCACTAAGAGTTCCATCGTTTCTTCTATAAATATGATTGATTTTAAATTTGAACCTTTTTTTTTAATTCAATTTTAGTCAATTCAAACAAAAAAGAATTAAAATTAAAATCGACTCATCTCGCATATATATTTATCTCACAAAAGAGTGTCCCTTCATGAATATATTGCAAACATGAAATTTTTGCATGTGAGATTTTCTGTACCACTTTTGTATATTTGTTTTGTATTAATAATATGAATTACACGTAAAAGGAGAAAGAAATCAAGACATTGCCTTTATGATTTATAGTACTCCCTCCGTCCCGAGCAAAGGTGACCGTTTATTTTTTGCACGTGGATTAAGAAGTATTATTATTTTATGTGTATTGGGTAGTTGTATTAGAGGGATGTGATGGGTAGTGGTGGAGCATTTTTACTAGAAGAGGAAAATTGAGATTTTTGAATGAGACGCCCAATATAGTAAAATGACGACCTTTTAGCGGGACGGGACGGAGAGAGCATATACATTCGGGGTAGTATGGAAATTTTTGAATAATAAATAAATAATAAAATATGTAATGTGTGTTTAAAATGTAATAACAAATTTGAAATTAAGTACGTTTGAGGAATATTGATTAGTTGTTTTTTTTTTCTTTTATGATATTGTGAAGTTGAATTTAAAACAAAATAAAATGAAAAATATGAAATTGAAATTGGGAATTAAGAGGGAGTATATAATTTCTTTCTCTTGCTCCTAGATTATATCGGAATTATTTGTAGTGAGAGAAAAGAACATGTGTATTTAAGGCAATAATTATTGCGTGCAGTTGAATGATGTCAGAATGAAAATCATTGCTCTATGCTAATTGCAACATCGACAGTATACCTAATTTCTGAAATATACCATAACTTTTTTTATTATACTGTATTTTCTGGACCCTGCAGGTTATAATTTATTTCAGGATTAATTGCCAGAAGCTATACACCTACTTTATTTAGAAGTACTTTCTCCGTCTAATTCTAATGATTATATATTTTTATTTTGGATGTTTCATTTTAATAGTTTCATTTCTCTTTTAAGTATATGAGATCCACACATATTAATTACTTCTCTCTCCATAGACCCCATACATCACACTAATACACCTACTTACTTTATATTAAAATATTATTTTTCTCACCTCAATATACACATTAAAATATTATATTCATTAATCCACGTGCAAAAAACAAACGTAACCATAAGGACGGGACGGAGGGAGCAATTCTAATTAAAAAAATATATATACTCCATCCGTCCCTCACTAAAAGAGTCTTTTATTTTTTGGCATGTGTATTAAGGAATATTATTATTTAATGTGTAGTGGGTAATTATATTAGTGGGAGTGTGGACCCCATATTTTAATTGTATTAGAGAGGGTGTGTGGGTTCCATGTGTGTAAAAAAGGAAAGGAGATCCTTTGAGTGGGATGACCAAAATGAAAAAAAAAAAAACACTTTTTAAATGTGATGGAGGGATATTTATGTGAATAGGGTTTACATGCGCATCCTAATTTATCAAATTGCTTTTAGATACATAGAAAATTACTTTTTAAATAGATAAATTATTACTTTTTTGAATTGAAAATATTACTCTGAATTGCACTCTTATTTACCAATTACTACTATTTAGTGCATGAAAAACCTACTCTTTTAGCTATTATGATTTCTTATATTCTTGAGATGGATAATATAATTTATAATTCCAATGAGTAAAAATTATTCTCTTATAATAAAAGTAAATTTCTAGATATTAAAAAGTAATTTTATAAAAATAAGATGCATACGGATTGATAGACACTTCTCATTTTATCATGCATCAATGAATCATTTAATATATACCAATAATCTATTCAATTATTCGAGTTTGTCTTTGATATTATGTTGGGGAATTCTTTTTCCAATTTATATTCATACAAGAAATTATGACTTTGTAGGTATTAATTTGGTAGTTTTTAGCAATAGAAAACATCTTTTAGAGTAATTTATAAATTGTACCATACTATTTAATCACTCTTGAATGTTATAAATGTTCTGTCTAAGGGGAAAAAAATCTATCCCTTTTTAGAATTTTGAATAGATTCAGTCCTCTTCATTTTTTTAAAATTTTTTTTTATACAATCGATGGTGTAAAACGATTCGACAGTTTCAATCCTCAGTTAGCTTTTAGTAGTGACAAAGTCTCTTGTGAGACGGGTCGACCCGTTATTGAAACTTGTGGCAATCCTCTTGCCTAATCAATAAAATTTTGTTTTTCCGATAAAAAAAAAAGTATTGTCGTTAATTTGTAGTTAAAATATGTTGAATAATGAATTAAAGTATATTTTTAAAATGTTATAATAATTACGTACGTACTTTAAGTACCAATAAACATATTTATCAATATATAACAACTACTTCATATTTTAACAATTGATCGACCCGTCTTACACCTCATCTCATAAATATATGTCTTACAAGAGGGTATCCATCCCAAAATAAGAGGTGTCTTGTGATAAGATTGTAAAATTTAAGTAAAACGGATGAAATATAATAATAAAAATATAAATAAATGATAGTTAACAATATGAGAACGTTAATCTTGTATAAATTGCAATTTTTAAAATTGTACATAAATTTTGAGACAAAGGGAAAAAGCTAAGCAAGAAGAAGAGAATGCATACGTGCTCAACGTTCGTCCAGATTTAATTTTTATTTTATTTTATTTTATATTTTTTAAGTAGAGCTCCCACATAAAGAAACGGCATTCTTAAAAATTCTAATGCCTTGGTTGGACCATCCATTCTGTTTACTGATACCACATTATTTAAGGAAAAAAATGTACTCTCTCCGGCCACTTGAAAGATAATCATTTGCTGTTTGCACGTAGACAATTCTAAGATCTTTATTTGCTTTTGCACGTGGATTAAGGAGTATTATTATTATAGGTAAAGTGAGTAGTTGTATTAGAGAGAAGTGGTGGGTCATATTGTGTACTTTCTTTACTAAATAGAGGAAATTGATACCTTTGAAGCGGACGCCAGAAATAGTGAAATGGATACCTTGTAAATGGGTGGAGGTAGTATTTTTTAACTAATTTTATTGATTTTAGATAATAAAATATTATAAAGTAATGGAATGAGTGACAAAATTGAAATTAAAGTAACTTTTAAGATTGTTGGATAAAATGATGTTTCAATGGAGTGAGAAGAGTGTTGTGGGACGGACGAATAAGGAAAATGTGAAGGGTGGTGTGGGACGGAGGGAGTATATTATTATACAAAATTATTACCAATTCAAATTAAAATTAACAAAAAAATATAATATACAATTAAAATTTACCTAGTATATATTAAAGAGTTGATATCTTGTGCACCCAAGTACACAAGTGCATCTATATGTGTATAAATTTTTATTCAAAAGTATATACTATATGTTTCATACTAATTGTATAGTTTTTTTACATTCCAAGTTTTCACTAAAAAAACTAATAGAAAATTCGCTAACAAAGTGTATACATTTTCATTCATTATTGTATATGTTTGTATTTATAAGTGTATAGGTTTTTAAAAGTGAATATACGGTACACCTGAATACACCGAATAATTAGCCTATATTAAAATATTAAATTTTTATTTTTTCGAAAAAGTAAACATAAATATTAAAATGATATGAGAACCGTAATGCATACTCCCTCCGTCTCTGAAAAGTTGGCACACTTTTCATTTTGGGCTGTCCCACAAAAGTTTGCACATCCCCAAAAAAGCAAAAAGTAAAAAACAATCACCCTTCCCCATACACTTTAATTACAAAAAAACCATCTCTACCTACCATACTTTATCATTTATATATTACATAAAAATACCATTATACCCCTAAAAGTTATCAATTTCTTAATCTCCGTGCCGAAAAGAGGTGTGCAGACTTTTCAGAGACGGAGGGAGTACATGGCAATGACACATCCACACACATACATGTTACTACTCTGGGCACAGCGGGCCGTGCAACACGAGGGTCGTATGTATATATTGAAGAAAATATCAAATTTAGCCCCTATTTTGAACAAATTCAATTTTAATTTTATACTTTTAATTTTTATAATTTTAGGTTTTTTATATCAATTTTATTCATGTAATTTTTTTACTTTTTCAATTTTGATCAATTTACCAAAAATTTTTGTACTACTAAGAGGACTTTGCAAGTCGAAACATTATTAAATAAGTTAATTTTTAATATGTACATATTAATTAATAATATATAGTTTTATAATGCATACAATAATAAGTTCACTCTTTTCCTTCATATGGTTGCATAAAAGAGCTTTTTTTTTTCCAATTGATGTCATGCTTAAAATATAAGCATAGGGTCAAATTCTACAGTGCCTGCTCAGATTTTTTGAATTCTTTATTGCCCACATTTTAAGGGAGGTGTAAAAAAGTCCAAAATGACTGAAAAATCATTGACTTGATAATAACACGATATTCACTTTTGAAAAAGTTATTATCGAAATAAGTTTTTTACTAGACTCGATATATATACTTTGACTCGATTGTAACTTTTTTAAAAGTGAATATCATATTATTATCGAATTAAGGGTTTTTCTGTCATTTTGGGCTTTTTTACACATTGCCTTAAATTGTGGGCAGTACAGTAAAGATTTTTAAAAAGTCCAACCGCCACTATTACTGATTACTTCATTTTATTATTTCCCCGTCTTCTTTCAAATGTCGCACTTTTTATTTTGATAATTGTCCCACAAAAATTTGTACCTATCTAAAAAAAGTTAAAATTCAAATACAATCACCCTTTCTCCATACATTTTATTTACAAAAAATCATTCTTATCTAACACACCTAATACACTTTATTATTTATTTATTATAAAAAATATCATTATAACATAAAAATTATTACTTTGCTAAATCACCGTGCTGGGATGCGGCGCAGACTTAAATGGGATTGAGGAAGTAATTAATACGACAAAAGATTTTGTTTTAGTTTTAAAAATTTTCATGAAAGATTTTATTTTGGGTAGGTGGTGGGCCAATAAATAGCCATTATTATTCCATGGGCTGATATGTAAGTTAGTGGGCTGATACTAAGCCCTACAGCCAACATAATCAGTAATTATGATTTTGAACCAAAAGAACCCTAATATTGTTTTGTGAATATTACTCTCTCACACGTCGAGGATTACCCTCAAAATGCAAGTGTTATTCCTCTTTAATAAAAAAATAGTTTTTCATACACAAAGATAATATTAATCCTTGCACGAAAGTAGACATGCACAAAATAAGTATAACCGATGGTTCCAACCAAAATCGGAATTGATGGTTTTAAAACCGACCAAAATGGAATCGAAATCGAATATATTTCGATTCGGATTCGTTTTTTCATTTCGTGGAATTAGAACCGGCAATTCTACTATTTTTTTTTAAGGTTTGATGCTGAAAAGAAAAAAAATCGAAACAAGAACCAACGGTTCCAAAAATTGAACTGAAACCTTATACGCCAAATTCGGTTCCGATTTCTCATTTCTAAAAATCAGAATTGGTGGTTTAAAATCGGGGTGCATGTCTACACAAAAGGATAAATACTATTTATCATGGAAAAGAGTAACCCATCGTCATATAGCTTAGCTAGGATAGTGAAATGGTTGAATGATAAATTTCCATGTGATTAGAGTTGTAAAATGAGCTGTTGGGTTGTATTAACTTATAATCCACCACGACCCATTAATTTACGGATAGGGGCGGGTCTATATATGGATTGGGTCATTAGTGTAGCAGGCTTAATGTGTTGGGTTATCATGGTGAGAAAGGACGAATTGGCCCATACAAGCCAAATCTCATGTTCACTTTTTTTTTCTTTTCTTTTTTTTTTTTAACTTGAAATGAAATTAATAAATTTTTTTTTTAAATAAAAATATGAAAATAGAATATTTGAATGAACTACTTCCTCCGTCCCATAGAAGTTGTGACATTTTTCTTTTTGGGATGTCTCACAGAAGTTGTTACATTTACTTTTTAAGCATATGAGACCCACCCAAAATAATTAATCTATTCATATAAAGCCCACACACACTTCACACACACCACTAATACACATACCCACTACACATTAAAATATTATATCATCATCCCACTATCAATTAAATTATTATAATCCTTAATTTTCGTGCCAAAAAAAATGTTACATCTTTAGTAGGATTGAGGGAGTAATTGATTAGAACAGTAAAAAAAATCATAAAAATCAAATATTTTTTAAGATTAAACATGATGAGTTATTGGTGTGGCGGACAATATACAAAACGGGACATTTGTGGGGTGAGTTGGAGCAGGCTATTGGTGAGGCGGGTTTTATGCTAATAATAGTAGTAGTAATTAATACGAATACGATTCGTGTTTTATAGGTAAAGGTAGTGAGAACAACACTTGGCTTTAGCTAAATGTACTTTAAAAAAAAAACCCACACATATTATGGATATTAAAATACTATGCGCTTCTTTGTATAATTTTTTAAAGAAATTAATGTCACCACTTTATCCAATATTTATTTATTTAATTATTATTATTATTATTATTATTATTATTATTATTATTATTATTATTATTATTATACTTTGTAATTATTTTCATTGAAGGGTTGTTCAAACATTAATAACCTAAAAATTATTACAATTAATTAAATACACATTTTATAGTGTTATTACTATAACATATAATAATGTATTACGATCAATTAAAAAAAATCTTATAATTCCATTTTAATTTAACCTTAAGTAAATGTCAATGCATTTAAATATTTATTTCGTATGTGTGGCAGAATATATAGTCCATAACTTTAGCAAATTAGTTTCTCAAAATAATCTTGATAACAATTCGCTCATTACATATTAATGAATCATTTGTTAATATTAATTATGTTTGACGGTTTGACACAAACACAATACAACACTAACATTAAATTTTTTGTATCTTTATCAAGTTGACAAAATAACAAGACAAAAATAGTAAAACTATAGGCTAATCCACCATTAATATTATGTGGAATTGTCACCTCTAATTATTAGGTATCATCATACCCCAATAGAAGACTCATTCAATTTTTACAATAGTCCTCAAAGAGCCAAACCACTCCCATTGGGCCTTATCCAATCAAAGTATACTTGCTAAACCACTTTAATTAAGACTCCATCTTTAATGGGCCTATCATTTTTAGGGGCCCAACCTGTTTTAGTTTCTTAAAAGATCATATGGTTGTCGAGATCCATCACCATCCAAGCCCAACTCAAAATTCAAACTTTCAAACCATGATGAGGGACATGCTCAACATTTATTCGGATTTAATTTCCGTACAATTTTAATTTATGTATACTGTATAATACTTGACAACCGTGTCCCATGAAACACAACCCTCCACTTCCATATTCTATTTAAACCTATGTAGTGGTAAGAATTTAAATTATAAAAGGGCACGATGTCTCGGGGCACAAGATCCTCACTCATAATACTTTATTTCATATTTGCAGATATTAGTTGGTCGTGTGTTATTAATAATATCTATCACCATACAATGTTCTATTAATAGTGTGACTATTAAATATCAACGAACACATGACAAAGTATAACAAGTTCTTTTACATGATAAGGGAGTACTATTTATATTTCTAAAATAGAATAAACACCAAAGATTATACTATATATACTTCTTCCATCCGTTTTAAAATATTCATTTTGTATTTTTATCTGTCTCATTATTAATTAATCATTTTTTTAAAAGTAATATGAGACAAATAAATAAGGGAATAGTAAACGAATTTATGAGTCCATTTTTTTTTTCTGGAATCCTCCAATCCCTCAATTGGGATCACCTATTCCACTTCCCTATTTCATCTTCTGTTTTATTTATTAGATTTTTGACATGTGTATTAATCTAAGGCCTAAAATACAATCACATGCCCCAAGGGTTTATTGGTCATTAACTAGGGTATAATATTTTTATGGAAACAAGTTATGAAACAGGGAGTGAAACACCATTGTGGAATAGTGGAATCGAATTGCCAATCCCTTTACTGTTTTGTAATGAGCTAAAATTATAGAGCAGATGAAGTGAAAGGGGGTGGGGAGAGGTTGTTGCTGCACGTTTTTGTTTGTCCACTATAAAGACAAACAACCACTAACACACACACAGCTAGCTGTGACAGTTTCCTCATCCATTTAATTCATTTTTTAAATTCAAGCCTAGTTTAATTATTATTTTTAGACTTGTGATAAATTGAGTTTTGAAAAAATTAAATTGCTAGTGTAGCCAAGTTTAATCGTAATAGCTCATGTGAATAGATTATACTATAGTTGAAGGGCCAGTGAGATATGTTTGGATATGTAAAACTACTGTGTAATAATCTTGGTGACATAATATCAATTTTACACTCAATTCATTTTTAGTACTAAAACATTTTACCTTTTTAAGTTTAGATCATTTGCGTCAAATTTTAGTCTGTTTGCAAAAGAAAATATTATATTGTTACCTTCTTAATTATTAAAAAAACATATACATCACTAAATAAAAATGTATATACATATGGATTCACGCGTGCACCAAGTTCACATAATATCAACTCTACTTATTATAATTTATAAGTATGCGGCGATCAGGGGCGGATAATCTCAAGGGCAGCATCGGGCTCAAGCTCGATGCTGTCCATTAAGAGCCCATTATAATATATATGTGTAATTTTAATTTTCTTACCGGAGCCCAGCCCAAAAAATTATTAAGCCAACCCCGAAAAAAGTTAACAATAAATCAAGCCTTTCCATTTATATATTTCGTAGCACAATTATAATAAAACTAAATTTTTTCATCCCCACGTTTATGCCTGTTTCTAAAAATGAAAAAAATATACTCCATATTTTCAATAATATTCACTTTTTACATATCCCTCCGTCCCATCTCAGATGACACACTTTTATTTTGGGTTGTCCTATAAAAATTTGTACCTTTCTAAAAAAGCAAAAAGTCAAGCACAATCACTCTTTCCTATAAACTTTTTTTACAAAAAAATCACCTCTACCTAACACAACTAACATACTTTATTATTTATTTATTACAAAAAATATCATAATACCCCTAAAAATTTTCACTTTCTTAATTTTCGTGCCGGGGAGGGAGTGCAAACTTTCCTGGGACGGAGGGAGTACATCACAACATTTTTACAAAAGTAAAATTTTAAAATACTAACTTTTTATGCATATTCCAATATCTTTACATACATTTATAAATAAAAAATTAATTTTTATTAAACTCTATTCATAAAAATACGTGCAATACTCGTGGGAAGAAGGGAGTATATTTTTTCATAAACTATTAAAGTCCTTCTTTTTTAACCAGCCCACCCCATTATATTGTCCTGGATCCGCCACTGGCGGCGATTGTATTTGATGGCCGGTGGAGGAGTCGAGGAGTGCCAATCTAATATTAATTTCAAGAAATAATTATTGTGTTAAATTCATACATATGTATAATTTGATGTATATATGTATATATTATAAGTAAATACTATTTTGTTAGTGGCTCAATCCAAACAAAAGATAAAGGAAGCGATTTCTGTCGGAAATTATTGAATCTTTTTTCTTGCACAATATTTTATTTAAATAGAACCATTAAATCTGCCCACATACGTCTTTTCTCATTATTCACCAATTTCAATTCGCTCTTTTTATTCCGACATAATAATTTAATTATATCAACGCACTTTCTAGCTCTCATTCTCCATCTTTAAAAAATGAATAAAATATATAATAAAATAATATTTCTAAAATGTGAAGATGTGGGCATTCCTCTTTCTCTACTTAACCGCCAAATAGATCTCCTAGCTATAATATAATATCCATCTCAAAAACCCTACTTTTCTCCATCATTAGAACTTCTTATCATTAAATTAAAATGGTGGCTCTTACAAGCGAGAAAATTCATCAGAGTGTGGCAGTTTCGTCTATAAATTTAACCCTGGAGAGGTCAAAGGTGTGTGAGTTGATGGTGAATGCATGCAAGGAATTAGGGTTTTTCCAGGTTGAAAACCATGGAGTTTCCAAAGATGTGGTCTCTAGGGTTGAGAGGGAAGGCCATGCATTCTTCTCTAAACCTGCATGCCAAAAGCAGCGGGCCGGGCCACCTTCTCCCTTCGGTTATGGCTGCAAGAATATCGGGTTCAACGGAGACCAAGGCGAACTTGAGTACATTCTCCTCCCGGCTAACCCTCCTTCCATTTCTCAGATATCCAAAAATATCTCCTCGGACCCTACCAACTTCAGGTAATAATATTTCTTTTGTGTGTATAGAAATGATGACAATTAACTCATGTTGAGACTTTTATGTAGGCATGTGTCTAATAGTGGGGAAATATTAATTTTAATCCTCTCTAGGTCAAATCCAATTTCAAATACAATTTCAGTCCTCAGGTTTGGTAATTTTTCAAAAGTGGTCATTCAGTGTCCGAATTTAGTTATTTTTGTCCATTTTTTGTCCCTTTTTCCAGCAACTTTAAGGACCAAAAGTGGACAAAAAGAACCAAAAGTGGATGAAAATAACTAAAATCAGACACTGAAGGACTACTTTTAAGAAATTACCAAATTTGAGGACTGAAGTTGAATTTGGCCTAAGAAAAAGACTAAA
Organism: Pogostemon cablin; assembly: GCA_023678885.1. NCBI lineage: Eukaryota > Viridiplantae > Streptophyta > Magnoliopsida > Lamiales > Lamiaceae > Pogostemon > Pogostemon cablin. Next base: position 5,086,275 of record CM042987.1, read on the forward strand.
ATTGATATTTTCCCGTCTAATAGTTTGTTTATTTATTGTTGTAAGATGATAAAATTTTATGTAGATTGATCATATCTGAAAGCTGACTCCAATTGACAATGAGTACTAATTCATGTTCCTTTCAACGTTGCAACTATAATGCAAATTTTTTTTATCTTTTTTAAAAGGAAACTAACTAAAAGGTAGTTGTATTTTTAGGGTAATAGTTTTTCGGACGGGCAATTTTAGGACAACATATTATTTTCATAGCAAATTTAAGACATTAAGTATTAAGTTTTACTTTAGAAGTACAAATTAAGCCCGAATAAGGTGATTTAACCTAATTTGTCCCTCAAAATTCAACAATCCTTTATCTAGTGTCCCAAAAATAAATTTTCCATAAAATGTTCAGAATTAATTTGGTAATATATAGAGAGAGGACAATAACTAAGAGTGTAACATTTTTAGGACATATTATTTTTAGGTTGACAATGTTAAGATAATAATCATAATATATTACTTGCCAAAATTCGCTCCAAATGGATAAATTTAGCTCGATTTAGGTTCAATTTGTCATTTTCCAACTAAATTTAAAATATAATATCCAAAAATTGGAAACCAAAATATAGTACTTGAATCTACAACCATCGACCTTAATTACTGATATTATTATTATTATTATTATTATTATTATAATATTAATAATAATATTATTATAATAATAATAATAATAATAATAATAATAATAATAATAATATTTAAAAGGATGTCATTTGTGCACATGGGAAAGAGGGGCATATCATTCCATAATTGGCAATAACTATAATTGATAAAATAAATCAACGAATTACTTAATTTACTTGCCAATATATATATATATATATATATATATATATATATATATGGAGCTGGACCCAAGATCCACTATGTGTGCCATTATTATCCGTACGTGAAAAAACGAGTTGTATTTAATTTGAATTTGTGGTATGTAAATAAAATCATCAATTATTCAAGATCATTAATTGATTTCAGATTGTTTTCATTCAACTTCAACGTATATAAGAAAGGAAAAAAAAAAAAAAAGCCTATTTAACTAAATTTTTAAGTTGGAAATCATTGTTATCCATGAAATAAGTTATATAATTTTCATACTCAATTGTCTATTTTTAGACCAAAATACCCCCATCATGTTGGAATGCGGGATTTCGAAACCGAATCCAACATCCGACCATCCTGTCGAAATGTTATGTCGGGATCCTGACACCGATCTGATATCTCCGACACTGGATCCGACACCGATAATGTCGGAATCCCGATATAGAATTCCGACAGGGTGGGAGTATTTTAATCCAAAAATGAACAATTGGATATAGAAGTTAAACAATTATCTTCATGACTGACAATAATTTTTAACTTCTCATTTTAGTTATTTTTACAATTAACTCAAGAAAAAAAAACATTTTCTGCATTAATTAATGGTAGTATAGTAAATAAGTGACAAAATTGAATTTTTTTTTATAATAATAAAACAAAGATAAGGGTTTAAATTAAGACAAAAGTACTGGACCAGATTTGAGGATGAATTTCAAATAGACCACTCACTTATAACTTCCACTTAGAAGGGTAGCATATATCTTAATTGGGAGTATATAATTTAGGCAAAAACTTGTACCATAAAATTAAATTTATAAAATGGAAAAAAATATAATATATAATAAATGAAAAAAAATATAATATATAATAAATAGTAATAATTTAATTGATGAAAGTGATAGGAGTACTCTGACTAAACTATTTCACGAACAATATTCTGTAGAATAAATAAAATAATATTTTTAATAAAAATTATTTGTAATAACTAATAATGATCAAATGACACGGTTTCATTGTGAGGCAGCCTCACACCATAATTGGTTGTCTATTTTAGAGCAAATATGCATATATAGTACTTGGCAATTACTCCATTCCTCTCCTATAACCTTTCACACGTTTCTGATGGGATAATTACATCTTTAATCTCATATGAACAACCTCATTTTATTTTTGTCCCAAACTTTTTTTTTTAATCCCAAAAGTTGCAATTTTGGTATCTATTTTTAACTTTTGGATGGAAATATCATTTAATGTTTTTACTCTATGTTTAATTTTTATTTTTTTGGATTTAAGGGTTTTCATAAAAAATTAAATGTAAGGACCAAAATTGCAACTTTTAAGATAAAAAAAAATCAATAAAATAAGTTTAAAAAATAATAATAACTTTTTTAAATGACGTGAAACAATAAACTTGAAGGGTGATGTTATTTATTTCTAGGTCTTCGATTTTGTATTATATACCTAATAACATAAATTTCAAATTAATTGTAATAATGGTTGACTACTACTCCTATTATGCATGCAGTTGTGCTGTGAATGATTATATAGAAGAAGTTAGGAAGCTAGCATGTTACATTCTTGAAATGGTGGCAGAAGGATTGGATGTCCAGGATAAATCTATTTTTAGTAAGCTTATCCAAGATGCAAACAACGATTCATGCTTCAGGATTAATCACTACCCATCCGATGATCGCTACCATTCTACTCATTTGTACGATGATTATCAACTTCCCAAATCTCGAATCGGATTTGGAGAGCATTCGGATCCTCAGATCCTCACGATCTTGAGATCCAACAATGTTGGTGGACTTCAAGTCCTATCCAAGGATGGATCCTGGATAGCAATCCCTCCAGACCCCGACAAATTCTGTGTTTTCGTGGGTGATGCCTTTCAGGTACAGATAATATCATACTTATTTATGAAGTATCACGTACCACATAAAATATATTTACAAAAGTAACATATATATTTTTTTTTAATAAAAAGGTGTTGACAAATGGAAAGTTCACTAGTGTTAGACATAGAGCAATGGCAAACTCGAGTAGATCAAGAATGTCGATAGTGTATTTTGCAGCTCCACCACTTAGTGCACGTATTTCGCCGATACCTCAAGTGATCTCGACCGAAAGCCCATGCCTCTATAAATGCTTCACCTGGGGAGAGTACAAGAGCACTGTATATTCATTAAGGTTGGCAGACCGTCGTCTTGACCTATTTAGAAAATAAATAATTAAGTAATGCATGTATGTTTAACGCCTCTATAGTGAATTATATTAATCAATAATGATTATATACATTCTACTTAAAAAATTTGATCTGTAGTGAATTATATTAATCAATAATGATTATATATATTCTACTTAAAACATTCTTTATCTGGTTGTATATACATATGTTTACTCATCCATCAAATTAAAATCATCTCCATAAACTAGCTAGCTAGCTAACATTTAATTTTTTTTAAGAGTTCTTAATTGCTACATGTATAGTATTTTTTGCATTTGTGATATAATATAGAGTAGGGTTAATTGAAAAAATAAAAATAAAAAATCACAAACTTTACTTCTATTGCAAATTAATCATCACTTTTAAGAAATTGCAAAAAAGAATACAACCTTTAAATATTGTTGCGAAACACACCAATTTTCTAAAAAAAAAAACCTATTTTTAATAACATATTGTTTTCGTGTCTCTACTACTCTATTGTCTATTTAGTGAAATTGGTAAATGTATATTTCACTGGAAACGTTTACATTGTACTTACGTACATGCGATTATAAGACAATCCAACCTATCCAAACTACCTAAGCGTAAAGCTTAGGGTGAATACGTCCAAAACCATATCAATAATAATTTAAGTACAAAGATGCAATCTGCGTTTTGATTCTATCTGCTATATGACTCGGAGATAGCATCCTCGAACCAAAGTGAAGAGCATTCCTTTCCATCCATGTGTAATAGACAAAGGTGACAAAAGCGATGTATAGGAGTTTTTGAGCCTTCATGTTGCTTCGTGTGTTCGCTATGATCTTTCGGAAGGTATCCGTCACGGACGTAATTCTCCCTCCCTCCATCCTATCTATCTTTTTACCTCCTCCCATATGTGCTTGGTGTAAGGACAATGAAAGAAGAGATGTGGGACTGTTTCATCATCAAAACAAAATCCACATTGTACATCCTCTCGAGTACACCAAGCTCTATCTTTAGTTGCCAATCGTTCTCTATGTACCAACCAGAGCCTAAAGCTATACTTCCTCACTATCCATTTGTGCCATAGTTGCTTGAATACAAAGATAGCGTCAGCTGTTTGACTGTTTCTCAAGTGTACATACATTCGACTTGCTTTGAAAACTCCATTTTTGCAACAACTCTCCATGATTTGGTCTACTCCTTCGTCCTCTTCCTCTTCATGCCCAACAACTCTCCACTATTGTCTATTTATGTTACAATCACAATTGGGCAAAAGCCACTACTAAAAAAATGTCCTTTAGTATCCGCAGATTATTGATACTAAAAGCTAAATAATTGATACAAATAAGTTTTAGTATCAATAATTAGCTTCGCTACTGTTCCAATACTTATACGGCCGTTGCTAAAGACATAGTATTAATTAATTATTTTTGATACCAAAGACATATGCTACAATATCAATAATGATATGATACCAAACATAAAAGCTTATAGTATCAGAAGCTCCAACAGTATCAAATTTGAGTATCAAAAGTAATGGATACTATTTCATCAAAATCTAGTATCGAATTTTTTTTAATACCTTTATATACAGTATCAATGCTATCGATACCAATAGAATATTCTATTCTAATAAAAATGCTAATTATTCTTATATATATAAACCACAATCAATCAATACAAATTTCAAAACCACTAATTTTGATTAATAAGAACCTCTATAAAAGGATTGATAGAGTTATTCACCAACAAATACAAAGTAAAATTACAAGAGTGTAAAACATAAAAGTATTTAAAGTATCATTTAGTCCGACAAAAATAAGGCTCCTGCTCCAACTCCTTGACTACTTTTGCCCTTTTTCTACAATATTTACCTATCAATAGAAAGGGAGAAAAAAGGATAAAGCAATAATAGCAAAGAATATGTAATTATCCAAATATGTAAGCACTAATTTCAATCAAAGAGATGAAGATTCATATGTGAGCAGGTTAACATTCTCTTCCTTCATATGTATTAGCTACCACTACTTATTATAATCCAGCTAAATTACATTTAGTAGTATTCAATAGTAGATAATCACATATTAAAAGAACTAGTCTCACTATCCATATCCTGAGATAATTTTAAGCGATGTAATAAACCTGGAGATGCAGAACTTTAGTTTTCATGACATGTAATAAACCTGAAGATGCAGAACTTTAGTTTTCACAGCATGACAGAATGTAATTCTATATGTTAAATTTTATTGAAGACATGGACTTCTTGTTTAGACTCATTTTCAATAAATATTCAAATCTTGCCAAATATGCTTGAACAACTTTGAGAATCATCACACTTTTTTAGTTTTCTCAACCATGCTCATAATGTGTATGGAACAAATAAGCCGTCAATTTCTTCAAAACAAATCTTTCTCAAGAGTTAAAATGTAGTTGTAGCAGCTACATATTAATAAATAGGTTTAGTTCATGCACTACATAACAAAAATGGATTATCAGATATAATATGTATTGTATTGTTGATGCAGAGTAATCCAAGGAGATGATAATGCTCTACAAAATATTATAAATTGACTAAAGACAGAAAAAACAAAAAAAAACTCTGATCAAACATACCAAACTGATGAGGTCAGAAGCTAATTCGTAATATTGACGAGTAATTTCTGAAGCAGTACCCTGCAAGAGTTAATTTATGAGCTATATCATCAAGTATGTTACAGCTCGCTCTCCTTCCAGAAATTCCTGCAAAAAGGGGGCAATTGGACATCATCTTTTATGACTATCACACCTACAATATGAAAATTATATGTACAGACTAAAATCAACACTTGTCTAATGTCCCTATTCTATTTCTTGGAAAAGTTGTACATAAAAGATAATACACTTGTTTAATGCCCCTACTCCCTACTCCATTTCAAGTCATAGAAGCACTGGTACATCCTGTTTAGTATAAAGAAATATGAGCAAGGACATTGCTTCCTGACAAAGTTGCTAATTACAATAAGAAACCAAAATCTTACCAGTCCCAAAACTCTTTTCACCGCAAATAGAACACATTCCAGCATCCATTAAGTTTCCAAAGAATTTCCATCCAGTTGGTACCTTAACAAAGATAAGTTTTAGATCTTTAATAATAGTACTCAAGCATTAAAGATATTCAAATCACAAAGTACCTCAAAGAACTTCAAATTCAAGTTCTTAGCCACAACATCAAGAGTAGCTGACGTCAGCATGCGTCTGAAATAGAATAGCAGATCAGATTGAGATTTCATGATTTTAAAGAGTTATTAACATATTTTATTAGACGATGATGTCATCATATTTTATTAGACATTTGTTGAGCTTTTAGTTACATAATTCTGATTACTGTGCAAAGCAAAATACAAATTAACGATAAATTCAGTAAACATGAAAATCATTCTACTTCCTACTAAGTTAGTAGCTTACATTATTTCTTGATCATGCTCAACACGAAGGGGGTGGCTGCAAGTTGTTTCTTGAGATAGAGCACTTCAGTACCGTATCCTGCTAATTGCTTCTTCAGCTTGAAGATGCCTCATCAAATCTCAATTTCATGTAATCCAGCTCTTTCACTGATTAGTCGCTCTTGACTCTAAATGCATCCAGTTTCATTTGAGCTCCATGCAGTCTCATTCTCAGCTGTTGCTGATCACTTCATCCTGTCAAAACAACATTTTTCCAAACCTAAACATATTTCATGCTTTGATCAAACATTGATGTTTGAATCAAATACCCCTTACATTGTGCATTTTTCTTCCATACTTGCAAGTCTATGGCTCTGCTGCTCCAATATATGTTCTAACTTTACTATCTGCATACAACGAAATCATGAATCAAAAGTACATTTTGGATATTTCTTTCGGTTTTTTTTTGTACGTACCAGAGAACCTTTTGTAGGAGTAGGCTGTCTTCTTTCTAGAACCAGCAAATATGTCCTTCATTTTCTGAGAACAGCCAATTCCTACTGTAACATTATACGGAGAAAGGCTTTCAACAGAGATTCATAGAAGATAGTTGATTCTTCATAGTTAATAAAATTTAGTAAGTTAATTCAAATGGTAACAACCAATTAAATGTCAGTCATTAATCATAATCAATATTTGGCAGCTTGAGCAACAGGGTTACAAATCACAACATTTACATCTGATATCACAAGAACTACTGAACGTGTGATAAAGAATAATGTTATATGCCAACCTATTGATAAGAAAGAGGGTGTATAACAACACCACTCACTTCAAGAAAGTAATCTGGAGTGACACAGTGCAAATCTTGAAACTGAAATTTAATGAGAAAGGGAAAATTTGCAGCAATAAGTCAACATATCCTGAATCTAATAAGAGCTAATCTATGTGGTCTTGAAATTTTTTTTATAGATTTATAGTGCATTACAAGAAGTTCCAAAATAATCATCATTTACAGTTCAAGACTCATACCTTATACCCTATCATGAGTATGATATAGTTAAAACTATGTATGCCTAACAACACAGAGATATAGACACAGTATAAGAAGCCACTAAAACACATCAAATGTTCTATACTCACCATGAATTTAAAATAAAATAGCAGAAATTAATCATTAAAAGTTTTATAAATGGAAACTACATCTAGGAATCTGAAGTCTGTTACATGGTGATGTCAAACATTTCTAATTATCCCATTAATTTCCCTGCTTAATTTGATTGCAATTCAGATTAGTTTTTACAATTTTTTTATTTTATTGATTACCAACATATAACACTCTATCTCTATCTCTCTCCCTATCTCAAACAACAATCACAATAACTCCCCTGAGTTCATTAAATATATACTCCATTAACGAGTAATTTCCTTTTTTTCCTCGCAGATTAAAAAAAAAGTTGAGAAGAGAGACTACATAATTTGGGACAAAAATAGTACAAGAATAAATCATACAGTGAAGTATCAGGATCATTTTACATGAGTTTACTAATCTAAAAAAGCAAAACATGAACAGGGAAAAAAAACAACAACTTGTTGCCTTCAATTATGTAAACATACAGATAGACTTTCTCGAACATGAAGGACGTTAGTGTGGCATCAACAATAATTATTATTTTATAAATGCAGAATCTCAACCTTCAAAATTCGAGGCACCTAAATGAGTAAATTCAAACTCGAAATAGAGATTATTGAATATCCAATAGAATCAAATGAATTTTACCTATCAACCAACACAAAACAAACTGTGTGAGAAAATTTATTTTCACCACCTAAATTCAAACTCACAAATACACATGACAGCACATTTGGAAGAAAAAAATAAAAATAACCTGTCGATCCATGTCAGGAAAGAGCGAGACAAGATGGTCAATAGGCGGTGGCGGTGGCTCTGGACGGAGAGAGTTTGGCCAGGAGACGATGAACAACAAATTCACTTGGACTAGCAAATGAAACATACGGAGGAAAAATAGAAGAAACTTAAATTTTGGAAGAGAAGAGAGAACCGCGATTCACGGGATTAGTTCCGTCGTCTTGCGCTGATTTCTTCGCGAAAGAGAAAGATTTGCCCTAATTTTTGTCATTTTGGCTGGCCCTCATTACTTATGTAATTTTCTTTTTTTCATTAAAATCTTAGTATCGGATGCTTAAATATCAAAGTACACTCCATCCGTAAAATTATGTTTGATAATTCGGATACTAATACAAAAACCTCAAAAGCAACATAAACCTCTGCTACTAAAATTAATATCAGAATATGTTTTGATACGGAAAGTATATATGAAATTTAAAACTATTACAACAACAATATCAATTAACTATCGATACCAATACAAGATAAAATTATTGGCAACTAAAAATTTTGGATACCAATAATAGCATCAAAAATGATTTGCTACCAATAGAAAAATTATATTCTATTTTCAATAATAACAAAAAGAAGGGGATACTAAGAATTAAAATTGTATCTATTGAAAAGATATGATGCTAAAATAAAATTGTATCAAAAAAAAAATTGTTACTACAAATAAAATAGTATCATTAAAATAATTTCTGATGGTGATTATACTAGTCTCATGAAATTGGTATCCGAGTGATTAAATTTGCTACAAAAGAGGATTTTTCGTATCAATTGTTTAAATGATAGTAAATTTCCTATTCCAAATCCTTTTTTTAGTAGTGAGCCCACCCTCATGCATTTCGGCCCATGGTGACTTAATTAGGAAACAAAGCTACACCATAATTTTAAGTTGAATTACTCCCTCTAAGTTAACACTTTTTTTCCCGCATGTTGAATAAAAAAAATGCTAAATTTGTAAGATAAGTTATATATTAAGTGATGATAATATTCTTTAAATTAAGAGTATAAAGAAAGTTGTATTAAGTATATTTTTATGGTAGATAATAAAGTGTATAAAGAAAGTTGTATTAAGAATATTTTTATGGTAGGAAATGTATCGATTTTTATGAAAAAAATCAAACTTAAACACTAAATACAAGTAAAGCACACCGGATCTTATGCGCCATTTTGGTGCATCATCTTCTGTGTCACGCGTTAAGTGATTGACACGTAAGATGGGGAAACAAATCCAACCATTGCCCCTAGGGTTTAAGGTTTAGGGTATAGTTTCTCTCTCCTACGTGTCGTCAATCTAACAGTGTGACACAGGAGATGATGTACCAAATTACACAGAGAATTCGAGCTGTAAAGCACACCGGATCTTATGCGCCATTTTGGTGCATCATCTTCTGTGCCACGCGTTAAGTGATTGACACGTAAGATGGGGAAAAAATATATTAAAAAAAATCTTCATTTTTCGAATTTTGAAGATGATATATTATTTATAATTCAATTTATTGCGATGATAATTTAATTTTATTAATTTTATATATTTTAGAGAATTAATGTTAAAGATTTCATTTTGCCTAAAAATGAAACACAATTTTCCACAAAATCATGTGACTGATTCCCAATTTCACAATTCATTCTTTATTTATTGGTGTTCTCACACCGAAAAGAATGCATTTTGTCATTCATATCAATGTATTTCTTTTTTAAGTAAACAAAAGCCACACAGGACAATTAATACTATATATCTATGGAACCTACACACTATACTAATACACATACTCATTATAAATTAAAATTTTATTTTTCTCTCCTCGTCTATACATTAAAATATTATATTCCTTAATTTACGTGCAAAAAAAGAAACACCCTCATTATAGTGGGACGAAGGGAATATAAAAAAATTATACTTTACAAATGATCATTAAAGTACTCTTAGAGCACACCAGATCTTCTGCGTCATTTTCCTATATCATCTTTTGTGTCACGTATTATTTGATTAATACATAAGTGGGGAAAAATTCAACAATTGCCCCTATAATTCAAGTTTTTTTTAAAGGTGTATTTTCTCCCTTTTACGTAATTATTCATCCAACGATATAACATAATAAATGATGTATTAAAATGAAACAGAGAATTCAATCCGCTCTTACATTGGGCGATAATTTAAGAAGGAATATTGCATGACACGTGCCAAAAGATACTATGCATGTCACATTCCATAGAATTGAATTATTGCCTTAAAAATTGTGGTTAGGTACACCGAGAATTTTGCATAAATTAATATAATGTTTTTTTTCCCACTGCAAAAGACTGCAATTCATGGTCGAATGAGAGTGCAAAGATAATTAAGTAACTATGAACCACAAAAATTCTCAAGATCCAAATCTATAAAATAAAAAAAAAAAAATGAGTTCATCGATCTCTAGGCTAAATTCGATAAGTTAAATATTTGAAGTAACAAATTCCGAGATGACGAATTTCAAGGAAGGATAGAGGTTTGTCAAGTGAAACAAAATTCTGATAATGGCAAAAAGTGGTCACTATCCCTTAAGTGTAATTTTTAGTGGCCACATATGTTATACACAATTTTTTCTAGCCACTTTTAAAGGAATGAGCCAAAATGCCCTTGAAGGGATCCACTTTTTACATGTCTGAGGTCACTTTTTGACCAAAAAGTACAAAAGTACAATAATTTATTTTACAGTTTATTGAAAGCATTAATTTGTTACCTGTATATGCCTCATGAATATATTTGTTATTAAAATAAAAAAATATGCATTAATTTTATTCGTATAATTTTTTTAAATTTTTTCAGGAAATATTTTTTTCGTTTTTTAAAATTTTTTTTTTGAAAAAAAAAGTGTGGGTCGAATAGAACAAATTGTGTAGGTCGAATAGAACAAATTGTAGGCCGAATAGAAGAAATATTTTTTTAATTTTTTAAATTTTTTTTAATTTTTTTTTTGAAAAAAAAGTGTGGGCCGAATAGAACAAATTGTGTAGGCCGAATAGAACAAATTGTAGGCCGAATAGAAGAAATATTTTTTTTAATTTTTTTTAATTATTTTTGAAAAAAAGTGTGGGCCGAATAGAACAAATTGTGTAGGCCGAATAAAACAAATTGTAGGCCGAATAGAAGAAATATTTTTTTAATTTTTTTAATTTTTTTTTTGAAAAAAAAAGTGTGGGCCGAATAGAACAAATTGTGTAGGCCGAATAGAACAAATTATAGGCCGAATAGGCCGAATAGAAGAAATATTTTTTAATTTTTTTAATTTTTTTCTTGAAAAAAAAGTGTGGGCCGAATAGAACAAATTGTGTAGGCCGAATAGAAGGAATATTTTTTTAATTTTTTTAATTTTTTTTGAAAAAAAAAGTGTGGGACGAATAGAACAAATTGTGTAGGCCGAATAGAACAAATTGTAGGCCGAATAGAACAAATAATTTTTTATTTTTTTTAATTTTTTCTGGAAAAAAAATATTTACTATAATTTTAAATGTGGTCCCACCCACCCTATTTAATACATTCAACACTGACATAATCATGTCCCCATTATTGTCGTCCTTTATCTGACAGTTATGGGGTAGTTTGGGGAGTCCTCTAAATAGTGGCTACTAAAAATTACTTTTAAGAAATGTGGCTATTTAAAATTGTACTTAGTCAGTGGCTACTAAAAATTTGGTCCCAACAAAATTTATACTATTGTATATCAACAAATTGATTCTTTTTTAATCTTTCTTTTATACTGAAACAGATTAAAATTCAAAAGTATATTATACAAGAGATTCACATGTACGAGAATTTGCATTTAATATTGCATCTGTAGTTTGAAATTAGTTTGCAAAATTTTAAATACGTTTGAGTTGAACTAAACAAGCATTAATTTTTATGAGTATAGAATAATAACATATGATGTGGAGGTATACATCATAATTACTATATATTACATTGCGTTAGTTTTTAGATAAATATATATCAGGGAAAAAAATTCAAAATTTTATTTTTAGTTTCATCCATGAGACTCTCTAAAATTTAAAGAGCGTTTTTATAAAATGGAGATCATCTTTTAATATTGAAGAATTATATTTCATTATGCTCCCACACTTTTTATATTTTTATTTTCAATTTTGTATTTTCTCTTTTAATGTTTTATTATAATCTCTTTCTTAAGTAAAAATACAAAGAAAAACAAGTAACATTTAATGCAATAAATTATGAAGAATAATTTTAACTCTTTAAATTTAGAGATTGAGAATAATTTTCTAAACTTAATGTTAAAATAAAGAGTGTTGAAGTTTACTTATATTAAAATCCTCTATAGAATAAGAATATTTTATCTTTTATATTAACTTTTGATTACTTTTAATACTGATTTGGAACAAATGAAATTACTATCTCATTTATTTGTTATATCTACTATTCACGTGTTATAATTATTTTTTAATGTTTAATGCCAAGTGTGTAAGGATTTAATGATTATTTGTCTAAGGACAATGTCTTTTATGTAACGTTGCTGATATAAGACGATTTGTAGGGCGTGTCTAAATATGATTGTTATTATAAGTAAAATATGTTTACCGATAATTAAAGTATAATGAATTATCATTAAAGTATAATTACTATTAATATACTTTAATTATCAACAACACACTATCTATATAATTAGAATATTTTAAGAATAAATAGATTATTCTCATAAAAGAATAAACCCCTTTTAGAATATAACATCTCACCTTATAAAATACACACAGAAAGAGGGTTAAATTCATTTTTTACCCTATAACTAAGCAAAACTTCGATTTTTGTCCTAAAAAGATAAGTGGTTTAATTTTTGCCTAATTTTGTCGGAAAATACAAATTTTGTCGGAATTCGCCACGTCACACTTCAATTTCGGTTGGTCAATCCGACGTGGCAATTTTGACTTTTTTTGAGCCAATGAATTCATTACTTCATATTCACCTATTTATTTTTTATTTTTTTTTCATTTCCAAATCAGCATAATATTAATTAAATTAAAAATATAAAGAAAAAACTAATTAAATAAATTAAAATCTATAAAATAAATTAAAAAAAAGAAGAATTAAATGTTTAAAACAAATCCCCAAATCTGCCAAAGAATCTGGGCAATTCAACCTTTCGACCTCAACATTGAATGCGAACCTCCTTCCATTATCTCTGCCTTAGAAATTCCCCCAAAAGAGTCGCATAAATCACCAGAAGTTCGAAAAATCGACGACGGAGTGGAAAAACCCAACGTGGATGAAGAAGACGACGACGACGGAATAATGTTCGCCATATGCGGCAGCACAGACGGCGATCTGACGGACCCAATCGTGCTTTGTGACGGCTGCGATTTAATGGTGCACGCTTCCTGCTACGGCCACTCATTCATCAACAGAATTCCAGAAGGCGATAGGTTTTATGCTGAGTGCATCGAATCGAAATCAACTGCAAAAACAGGGGTTGCGTGCTGCCTCTGCCCTGTTTTTGGCGGCGCGTTGAAGCCGACAACGGACGGCCAATGGGCTCATCTTGTATGCGCAATCTATGTTCCAGAGGTGTTCTTCGAGGATTCGGAAGGGAGAGAAGGAATCGATTGCAGTCAGGTGTGAAGACAAGATGGGGAAAAAAGTGCTACGTCTGTGAATCTAAGAACGGGTGTGTTGTTGATTGTTCAGAGCTCAAATGTTCATTGGCGTTTCATGTGACGTGTGGATTGAAAGAAGAGCTTTGTTTTGAATATAAAAAGGGGAAGAACAGGGGAGCTTTTGTTGTAGGTTTTTGCAGAGTTCATACTGATTTGTGGAAGAAGTTCGCCCATCCTCAATCGATCGTGAAATCTACGAATATTGGATGTGGTGATTGAATGTTCTTCGTAAATTTGGCGGATTGAGGTTGAACCCAGCGTTCTCTAGGGTTTTAGCAGATTTGGGGATTTCAAGTGTTTTAACACGTTTAATTCTTTTTTTTACTCTTTTTCTTTTGTAAAAAATTTATTTTACAGGTTTTAATTTATTTAATTGATTTTTTTTATATTTTAAATTTAATTAATATTATGCTGGAAATGAAAAAAAATAAAAAATAAATAGGTGGATATAACATGGCGAATTCTTTGGCTCAAAAAAAGTAAAAATTGTCACGTCGGATTGACCAATCGGAATTGAAGCGTGACGTGGTGAATTCCGGCGAAATTGAGCAAAAATTGAAATAATTCAATAATTATAGGGCAAAATTGAACCACTTATCTTTTTTAGAGCAAAAATCAAAATTTTGCTTAGTTATAGGAAAAAAATGAATTTAACTCCACATAAAGACAATTGTGAAACAAGGGATCATTCAGATAGGATTTGAGATAATTTATTCTACACACCACTCATTTAAATGGGTAATGGATGGAACATTAATAAATAATAGGACATGGGATATATATGCATGTAGTGTTTGAAAATCTTAATTAGATAATGACTGTTTGAGACTATATACGTTAAATTAATAAGTCATTCGGACAACTGGATATCAATTAAATCGGTCTCACATTCAAAATTAATATTCACACGTTTTTATTTTGTTGTAGTATGATAAACCTCATGCTTTGATTGATTATTTAATTCTAAGTATATACCATTCATTCACGGTTCACGTGATGTATAGGTCCAACTTCATTTCATTTTAAACTCATTTTAAAATAATTATAAATTTACATCACGTATATCCTTTTATTTTATTAAAAAAAGCTAAAAATGAAAAATAAAAAAAATAATCAATTTAGTCTTGTATTTAGAAATTACATCAATTTAATTCACTTTTATGAACCATTCGAATAGTAAAAAGGTGTGATCAATTTAATTGATTTTTATATATAACTTTCGTGTAACCATTTCACTTAACCAAAAATTGTTACACCGAAAGTAAAGAGCATTAATAATTTTTTTATTGGACACTCATTGAATCTCCCTGATATGAATCGAATCATATACTCTAATTCAAATAAAAATGTATCTATTTTTTTATTTTTTTTAATTATTAGATATGGGTCATGTGTAGGAGAGAGATTGAATTTACTTCAAAATAAAAACATATACCTCGTAACATCACAATTATATATACCTAAAAGAAGATCTCAAGAATTTTGTTGACTATAAATAGATGGTACACATACACTTATATCATTCATAAGAAAATAAGAAAAATAATCTTAATTATGAACACAATGTTGGTAACTCAAACTTCCTTTCCCCACCACCCACTAGATTTTTCTTTCACAAAATATTCCTCAAAAGATTATAGAATAGTTCCATTATCTGTTGATTATGAAAAGAAGAAATTGAAATCAAGCAAGTGTTGAGTTGGGAGTTAATATCAATGGTTACACCTATTTCACTTCTCCCCACCACCCTCTTGAAGTAGAACTGCCGTTGCCGGCGGTGGTTGTGGCGGCGGAATAGGGATCCACAAATTCTACCAAGGGAAGAATATCTTTATTACTGGTGCCACTGGACTTCTTGGAAAAGGTAATGTTGATATTATTCCTTTCATTGCTACATTAAATTAAATATTATAATATTATTATGTTTGTTTCACGAAGTTAATACATGGGTTGGTAAAAGTTCAGGATGTTATTAATAAAGTGTAAGTTTGAGTATTCTCTTAATTAATTTTTTTATTAATTGTAACTTGTATAGAATATTACTATATAGTTGTAACTCGTTTCGTAAAGAATATTTTTATTCATCTCTCTTAGTTACTTTCCATTGGGTCCAATTCAATATTTTTGTCATTTGGTGTATCAATTTTTTGTGATGCATTGAGCAATATAGGAGAAAAAAAAAATCTAAATTAACTCGCAAGTATAAGCGTTAATTAATTATACAACTAGTAACATAACACATGATTTTAACAAATAAAATAGTTACATATTACCATTCTAAGCGTCTCATTGTTACGTTTTCCTTTCTTTTAAATAAGATTTATACATAACACTCATACAACTATCCACTAATAATACATTAAAATATAATATCTTTCACCCATATTATATTTCTTAATTTCTGAAAACAAATATAACCATTAATTATGATTGAGTATGCTGCAAATCCTAATACATTATCATGTGTGTTGCAGCACTGGTGGAAAAATTACTGAGATCAACATCTGTGGGAAAAATCTACGTACTAGTGAAGGCAACTGATAAGGAATCCGCAGTTGATAGGCTGTCAAAAGAAGTAAGTTTCTAAAACTAATTTCATTAATTTTCTCATCATCATGTAATTAATTAAAACTAATGGGTGTTTAGATTATTGGGTCGGATTTGTTCGAATGCTTACGTGCGAAACATGGGAGTTCGTACGAAGAGTTTGTGCAAAATAGGTTGATTCCTGTTGTTGGGAATATTTGTGAGCCAAATATAGGAATGGATGCACATTCTGCAAACAAGATCATGGATGATGTGGATGTCATCATTGAATCTGCTGCAAGCACTACCTTAAACGACAGGTTAATTGATTGCTCGCACGATCTTATTCTGTCGAGATTAAAATTTCTGGGTCCGTCACTGATACTTTTTTTTTTTTCCGAAAGGTATGATTTCATGCTAGACATTAACGTCAATGCCCCTCTACGTCTGATGAGGTTTGCTAAAAGGTGCAAGAATCTCAAGCTCTTTGTTCATATTTCAACTGGTAAGCACTTGAAAAACGTGTGTCACTAGTTATACGATTGACTGCTAAAAAAAAAGAGAAATTTAATCAATGTATATAAGGTTTATGCCTTTTCTTTTAATGTATAGTTTCTTTTTCTCTCCCACTTGTCGTTAGTCATCCAACCTTTTGGATACACTAAAATGACACAAGAAATCCGAACGGCTACAATTTAATTTCCCAACTAATTTAATTGAAGAAAAGTATGAGTTGCATGAAAAAATGTGAATGCAGCATATGTTAATGGAATAAGAGAAGGGGTGATCCAAGAGAAGGCGTTGGTGATGGGAGAAAACGGGAGGAACTACGAGGCGTGCTCGTCTTTGTTTCCTCTCGACTTGGCGGATGAGATGAACCTTGAAATGAAATCCTGCATAGCATCTACAGATTATGATGCAACTAAAGAGTTGAAAAGGCTAGGTCTAGAAAGGTTGGTTATACATATACCTTCAATTAAATTTCTATGTATATATATACATGAACTTACGTATATAATTTGGATTAGAGCTGCATACTACGAATGGTACAATGCTTATCATATAACAAAGGCAATGGGAGATCCGACAAGACGTGCCGTTGCTTATCCTAAGGCCATCTGTCATTGAGAGCTGCTACAAAGACCCTATCCCTGGATGGATACAAGGAAACAGGTTTCTTAATTTCTATTATATCGAATTTCCTATACCACTTTCGTATACCATCATCTGCCTGATCGTCATGATGATGATGATGATGATGATTGTGATGATTGTTATGATCATGATGATGATGACCATGATAATAAGATGATGGTCATGATGATGATAATGATAATGATGATCACTATCATGATGATGATCACCGAATACTCTTTTCATGTTGTCACCTTCACTATACTTGAAGCACTGGTGTAATGTGGAAGGAATCACACCATTCTCATGTAGCCATGTGCTACTAGTATTGTTCGTGAATTTCACCATGGGAGGTTTTTTCTTCCTTGTCTTTCAAATAGATAATCTATATTGATTTCGTGGCACTTAATGCGATTTGAAATCATAATTAACCGATATGATATCCCTTTATAGGTACTATGAAGTTATTCTATTTGTCCTACTTATTAACCCGAATCAGATTCGCTAGATCTAACCCCGCCTTGTTATGCCACTTGATTACAAATAAAACATTCGTAAGAAATGCCTATTCCTACATTTGATCGTGAGATACATCTTGAGAATCGAATGATAGTTGTATGATTGACACGTAGAATGAAGAGGAAATTAATACAACCATTGCCCCTAGGGCCGGATTTATGCTTCCTTTTTTAGGTCTCCTACGTGTCACTCATTCAATGCTGCGATACATGAGATTGATGCATTAAACATATGACATAATTTAATGTTGTGCTTGATTGAAAATAGAATGTATGATCCGGTGATTATATCTTATGGGAAAGGGCAGCTCCCAGCTTATCTGGCTGATCCTGACCTGCATACAGACATTGTAAGTAATCCATTTCATAATTAATTCCCACATATATAATTAATTAATAAGTACTACTATAATTACATATACATGATCATATTATTCAGGTTCCATTGGACATGGTGGTGAATACTACAATAGCAGCCATTGCAAAACATGGAATCACAAGTAAGCCACAGGTGAAGGTGTACCATGTGGCTACAGACATAGTGAATCCTCTGCTTTTTCGCGACATGTTCGACTACATGTACGAGCACTTCAGGGCGAACCCCTTGAGCGGAAGCTCGGAGAAGATCAAGAAAATGAAGCTGTTCAGTGAATACAGTGAGTTGTCAAAGTACACAAGGTCATGCATTGAGAAGAATGGAAGGTTCCAGAAACAGAACAAAGCCAGAGTTGCTTATGCTGAGCAGCTCTGCAAGATGTATGAGTTCATTGGATTCTTCAAAGCCAGGTAATAGTCATGTAATTAGGAAACCATTACATATATAATTTAATCACTTAGATTACTAATTAATAATATTAATTGTTGTTAATTCATGTTAGGTTCCATACTGGAAACACTCGGAAGTTACTAGGAGAGATGTCCAAAGAGGAGCAGGATGTGTTTGAAGTGGATGCAGCAAAAATAGAGTGGAGGAAGTATTTTGTTGACATTCATATCCCTGGTGTAAGAAAACATGTCCTAAATAGGGCAAGCACATGATTTGTATCTTGAAATCAATAAAAAAGCATCCGTTGAATGTACAAGTTTAATTATGCAAACAAGTAATGGTAGAATTAATACTTTAGTAATGGGTAGACCCATCTCACAAGAGACTTTATCAATAATAAAAATTAATTAGCGAATTTTTTATTAATTTTTTAATGAAAAACTAAATACTATTAAATAATTTATACATTTATTAAAAAATATATATACAATATTAAATGAAAATTAATACATAAGTATATGGTGCAAATTATATATCAATTCATTGATTTTATCCGTACAATGAAATTTATTCATAAGGCAGTCTTCAATCTTCATTTCAACTTGAATTGGCAGTCTGTTTGACTTGAAGAGTTGGGCTGGTTTTCCAATCAATCGAGTGGGCCAACGAGAATTGGGCTGCCTGCTTTGCTCATTGGGCTCGAAATCAAGGTTAATTGGGTTAAAGCTGTTGGGCCGCATTTGAACGGCTGTACTATTTTTTTTCCCTCCATTCAACTTCCATTCAAAAAATAAAGGAAAATAAAAGAAAACAAAAATGATTAGAAAACAACCAATTGACAAACAACATAAATTACAGGATTGAATATTGAATGCATATTCCCTCCCAAGTCACATGACCTTTTACAATGTTTTTTCAACAAGCATTCAGATTGAAATTCATAACTTAAAAGCATTGATAATTCAAACTAATAATTATTAAATTATAAATTTAAAAAATTGCAACTATTTGAGCTGAAACAAGCCATCTTCATGGAAACAAGTCCAATCTGAATCACCAGAAGCAACTAAACCACCCCCATCAGTGCAAATGGACTCTGCACACCCATTGCTTCTATGTGACAATGATCTTTCCTTCCCTCTGCTCCTGATGCAAGGCTCGTAGTCGAGGCGCACCGGAGATACATCAACATCGTCTCCCGTCCTCAGATCATCTCCTTTAAATTCACCACATTTAATCTCATCATCTGATAGTACGCAGCACCGTTCGGATTCATCAGTTTTGCTTAATGATCCGTCGCGCCATGATACCATCATCTGAGACAGAGAAACATTGCTGAATGTAGTATCAGACACCCAAGAAGACACACTATCCGTATTCTTTCCAAGTTGATTTGGTTCATCAGAAGCCATATCTGGAAAAGGGAGACCTAAACCATGTTCATTTCTTGGTGATAATTTCACTCTCCCTAAAGTTTCTGTTATTGAATCAAGATCAGACCAGACGAGGTTGCTTCGATGTGCCCCTAACCTAGACCTTCCAACACATACATCTGAGTCGTCTGTATCTGGTGTCTGAATGATGTTTCCACCACTCAAAGTACCACTAGATAACTTAGAATCACCCACTATACTATCTTCACTTAAATGCATCTCCTCCCTTGATCCGATGCCAATGCTATTGCCGTTATAAGCAGCAATAGGAGAAGTAACCACCAAAGATTCAACCACACTCGAAGCTTCCAAAAGCCCCTCAAATTGATCAGTACCTTTCCTATTCGAGAGTACAACATTCAAGTTTCTCCTTTTACTTCCCACACTATCACTTCCACTATAGCTATACTCACCACACAATGTATCAGATTCACTATCACTATCATCACATACCATCCTACATTGGTTTAACCTATTCAAAGAATCAATTTCTTGATCCTCACACCCCTCATTGGAGGGAGATGAATGCCATCTCAATGAAGCCTCAGCAGGCAAAGGAACCAGAGATTCCTTTCGATCAGTACTCACTTGCCCATCACCCTTTCCATCATCAAAAATAATCACTTTCTCCGAACCGCCTCGGAGACTACCTCTACGCCTGCACTTCCTCTTATCTGTGACCCCTGAAACAAGGTGACCAGCACCATAACAAACAGGGGTGGCTGCTGATTTCAAAACCAGCAATTTAGAATGGGAATTACAGTGAATTTCAGGTGATAATGATGCCACAACAGGAGGTGTTTTCACATCACTACTGCCACTATTAGTATCATTAGCTGTTTCACATATTGAATTCACTATCTCAGAATCAACTCTCCCTACAGGGGTACAATTCTCAGAACAATTTAAATCAATACTATTTGACATTACAAGGGGATCAGCAGATAGCTTACCCGACCCGTTTTCCCGTGAATTCTTCATCTTTGACTGAAATTCTTGAGACCCTTTCTTCAATTGATTGTTCTGAGCGGATGAAAGCTTTGATCTTCGCCCATTTGCAGAAACGGGATTTCTGAAACTTTTTCCGTTTGCTCTTCGAGAAACGAGCTGAGGCTCGATTTTACCCAAAATGGGTTTTCTTGATACCTCATTTCCTTCGGATCTTGACAGCACTTTTGATGCGTCTGCTGCTGATCTACTGGGCTCCCTCCTCGCGAAAGCTTTGGATTTGTTGTCAAGATTGAATCTTGAATACGACGACGAAGATGAAGAAGAGGAAACAGAAGAGATTTTGGGAAGTTCAGCAGAGATTTTGTTGCGAAATGGAAGGCCATTGAGGTTTTGCAGCGGACTTCTCTTCTCACAACTCTCTGTCTTCTTCTGAGGAAGCTTTCTCTTGCAATCTCTCTGCATTTTTAATCTGGAAATGCAAACAAGGGTTTCTGGGTATTGCAATTTGAGCTGAAGCAATAAAGTATGCAGCGGACCGTTGGGTTTGAAAAGGTGAGGGCAAATGTTTTCTTCTGTTCATTTTTGGTCTTTGTTGGGGGGGTGGGGTGGGGTTTCATTTGACAAAGAAAAGAACATAAGACCTACAGTAAATTATTTGTGAGTTCTTAATTGTAAGTTTGAATAATTTGAAATCAACATTGTAATGATTAGGAAATGTTAAGTCTAATTTCGCCTGTAATAATTATTAGAAGTAGGGGTTTGATTTTCTTTCAAAATTGAGGCTGTACATCTAATGATTTGGTTGCAAATAGTACATTTGAAATAGTTGTACATTTACTTTCATTTATGAATAATTATTATGAGATTTATGTACTTAATTATTGACTTATTTGTTAGGTTCTTTTGCTAGTTCAAACTTCAAATAATTATTATAAGCAGAAAGAAACCTCCTTTATGCACAAAATATTAGTATAAGCAGAAATACCCTGGCCCAATATAATATCCCAGGCCCAAATCTAATTTATTATTTGGAGTTAAAATATGTTCTCTTTTTTTTTTCATAAAACTAACAAAGGGCACTTTTATTCAACTTTCCTTCCTCTTCAAACCCTCTTCTTATAGGTATTTTTCTATTTATTTTTTAAATTAATTTTATTAAGCGCATCAATTTTTATCTAGAAGACCACCTGAGTGATGGGTGATTTAGAAAAAATTGAATGAAATTGCTTTTTTTTTTTTCCTATTCATGTGTTTATGTTGCTATTCTACTTAAATCTTTTTATGTTAATGATTCATTTTGTTTTAGTTGGATGTACTTTGATATTGAATTGAATATGCATACTTCCTATTAGAGTAATTAAATTGGTTGTACAATTGTTTCAATCTATATTTATTTAGGATCCTTAATTGTAGCTAGTTTCTATTTACATTTCATTAGCATTTAATTCTTTGATTCTTCTGTACTGCATTTATACTCATCATAGTGTGTGATCAATGGAAATGTAGGAAATCATATTACCAAATCTTTTCATCTTATATTATTATCAAATCTTTTCATCTTATATGGTATCAAGCCATCGGTCCCCCCACCTCCTGAAGAAATCATCTCTACCATGGATGACAATCAATCTTCTCCCCCTAACACTCCCATCATCCTCAACACTGACCTTCCTGGTCAATCCCTACAACTCATCAATATAGCCCATCAAAACATTGTCAAACTTACCTCCACCAACTATCTATCGTGAAAACTTCAGATCGAAGCCATTCTTGTCGGCTATGATCTCCATAAGTATATTGATGGTTCTTTTACTTGTCCCCCACCCACCACTAAGATCAACACTGTTGAAAAGCCAAACCCAGATCATCACATATGGGTTAGACAAGACAAACTCTTATTTGGTGCTCTTGTTGGATCTATCTCACCTCCCTTGATTCCTCTCATACAGTGTGTTTCTACGTCCCGTAAGGCATGGCTTATCCTTGCAAACACATATTCTCGACCATCCCGTGGTCACATCAAACAAATAAAAGACCAGATCAAACACGCAGTTAAAGGATTTCAATCTATCTCGGAGTACATGCAATTTATTAAATGTCGATTCGATGAACTTGCAACACTTGGCAAACCGATGGATCATGATGATCTCATAGAGAAAATCATAGATGGTCTTGATGAAGACTACAAATCTCTTGTTGATGTTATTGAGGGACGTGAATCATCCATCTCTTTTGATGAACTTCATGAGAAGTTGATCAATAGAGAATTATCACTCCAACAACATCATAACACAATTTCAACCCCAATTACTGCTAATATTGCAGCCGGACGTCATACTGGGAGTACACGCCATTTTTCCTCTAGGCCTCAGTGGATGCCTACTCAAACAAATAATAGATCCCAACATCAACAAACCACTGGGAATATAATCAATCAACGTCGTGCGCCTCGTCCATACCTTGAAAAGTGTTAATGTTACCGCACTCCCGGTCACTCGGTAACAAATTGTCCCAAGTGTCAGTTGATCCCAACTCCTATAGATTCATCTCCTGCACCTCGATCTACATCTAGATCATCTTCTACTCTCTCTGGCCAATCTGCACCCCTATCATAGAATGCAACAGCGCATATGGCTACCACACCCACTCAAGATAACTCCCCATGGCTTCTTGACTCTGGTGTTTCCCATCACGTCACGTCTGATCTGAACAATCTATCACTTCATACTCCTTCTAAATCATTTAATTTGCATGATGTTTTATGTGTTCCCAAGATGAAAAAAAATTTAATTTCTATTTTAAAATTCTGCACAACAAATAAAACATCTATTGAATTCTTACTCACATATTTTCTTGTAAAGGATTTAATGATAGGGGCTACAATGCTACAAGGACGAACTAGAGATGGTGTGTATGAATGGCCAGATTCACTACCCTCTGCCCTTGCCCTCGCTAGTGTCAAAGTGTCTACACCTGAATGGCATCATCGTTTAGGTCATCCATCTGAGTCAATACTGAAGCGCATCACATCCAGATATTTATCAGATAATTCTTCTTCTACTTTGAAAAATTTTCACTGTAAAGACTGTTACTGCAATAAAAGATAAAAGTTACCATTTACTCAATCATCCATTGCGTCACATGCCCCTTTCCAAGTTATCTTCTCTAATGTATGGACTTCTCCCATTCAGTCAATTGACAACTACAAATATTCATTTTCGTGCATCATTATACCCATTACATATTGTTGTATCCGATCACTAGAAAATCCAACGTAGTTGTTGTCTTTCCTCGCTTCAAAGCTTTGGTTGAAACTTTCTTTCAAACAAAAATTGCCACACTCTACTCTGATAATGGGGGGAATATATGGGACTGAGATCATTATTGTCTCAAACTGGTATCTCCCATCTTACAACACCTCCACACACACTAGAGCATAATGGTTTCTCAGAACGTCATCATCGTCATATAGTTGAAACTGGTCTTACTCTCTTATCAGCCGCATCTCTATCTCTATCCTTTTGGTCTTATGCATTCAACACAGCCGTTTACCTCATCAATCGATTGCCTTCTCCCACATTGGACATGAACTCTCCCTATCAGAAACTGCATTGCTCACCTCCAAATTACCTCAAGTTACGAGTCTTCGGATGTCTTTGTTATCCATGGCTTCGCCCATACTCTCATCATAAAATGGCCCCCCGCTCAGCCCCTTGTCTATTTCTAGGTTATTCCCACACACAAAGTGCATATCTATGCTATGAACTCACAACCAAGAGATTATATGTTTCACGTCATGTACGTTTTGTAGAAACACAATTTCCCTTGGCCGGAGTGCTTCCTCATTTAGCACGCCCAGATAACTCCACAAGCTCTACGTGGCTCTCTATACTGATTCTTGCTCCGCCTTCACACACACCATCTCAAGCTCAGCCTAGCGAGACACCCCCATCAGGTAATTCTTTAAACTCTATTTCCACTTCTTCATCTTCGCAACAAAAATCTTTTGAGAATGATACTACACCACAAGAAATAAATTCTGCTAGTCCTGATTCATCATCTCATAATTGTGGTGAAAACTCGAACAACACAGATAATTCATCTATTTTCAATTCCAACACCCAAGAAGCAACACACCCTATATCCGTAGACATAAATCGAACCTCTCCTATAATTACCTGTTCCCGCAACCAAATTCACAAACCCATCACTAAACTTAACCTCTCTGTTGTTCTAGCTCAAGAGGTTGAACCAACATGTGTAACCCAAGCTATCAAAAATTATAAATGGCGTCAGGCCATGTATACTGAGTTTGATGCTCTTGTTCGAAATGAGGCATGGGAACTGGTTCCTCCAGATATGGCACAAAATGTAGTAGGTTGCAAGTGGATTTTTCGCATTAAACGTCTGCCTGATGGCTCTATTGACAGGTATAAAGCGCGTTTGGTTGCAAAGGGCTTTCATCAGCGCCCTGGTGTTGATTACGATGAAACATTCAGTCCTGTTGTTAAACCTACCACCATTCGATTGGTACTTTCTATTGCAGTTGGTCGAGGTTAGGCTCTTCGCTAACTCGATGTCAATAATGCATTTCTTCAAGACACTCTCTCTGAAGCTGTCTACATGATCCAACCTCCTGGGTTCATTGATAAAAACTGTCTGCAACATGTTTGCAAGTTGAGAAAGGCTATATATGGTCTCAAGCAAGCCCCTCGGTCTTGGTACAATGAACTTCGTCAGTTTCTTATCCACTCTGACTTAAAAAATTCCATAGCTGATGCATCTCTTTTTATCTTCAACAAATCTAAAGTGATTATTTATTTACTTGTGTATGTTGATGATATAATTGTCACGGGAAATAACCATGTTGCAGTTCAAAATTTTATTACACAACTTGCTAATCGGTTCTCGTTGAAGGATCTTGGTGAGTTAATATATTTCCTTGGAGTAGAAGTTGTTCCCCACTCACAGAAAGTTGTTCTATCTCAGCGTAGATATATTGCTGATCTTCTTGCACGTACGAAAATGACAGATGCCTGCCCAGTTGCCACACCTCTTGCCACAACATCAACTCTTACTCTTCAATCAGGAACTGCATTATCAGATCCCACTTAATATCGTACAGCTGTTGGAAGCCTTCAGTATTTGTCTTTGACTCGATCGGATATTGCATATGTAGTCAACAAACTTTCTCAGTTCATGCATCGTCCCATCACTGATCATTGGAATGCCGTGAAACACCTTCTAAGGTATCTCTGTGGAACAATTGATAAAGGCATTCTCATTTGTCGTAACTCAACATTGCACCTTCATGCCTTCTCGGATGCTGATTGGGCTGGCAACAAAGATGACTTTACCTCCACAGGTGCATACATTGTCTTTCTAGGAAGCAACCCAATATCCTGGAGCTCCAAGAAGCAACGCACAGTTGCTCGTTCGTCGATTGAAGCAGAATATCGAGCCGTTGCTGCAACAGCTGCTGAATTAAGTTGGGTTACATCTCTTCTCCAAGAATTGGATATCTCTGCTTCTCAGAAACCAGTTATTTATTGTGATAATGTGGGAGCCACATATTTATGTTCTAATCCGGTGTTCCATTCTCACATGAAACATGTAGCACTTGATTATCACTTCATTCGACAGCAGGTTCAAAATGGTGATCTTCAAGTAACACATGTATCATCTAGAGATCAACTTGCAGATGCTCTAACCAAACCACTACCTCGTGCTCGCTTTCATGATCTAATGCTTAAGATTGGACTCTCCTTTAGGAGCTCCAACTTGCGGGGGCATATTAGAGTAATTAAATAGGTTGTACAGTTGTTTCAATCTATATTTATTTAGGACCCTTGATTGTAGCTAGTTTCTATTTACATTTCATTAGCATTTAACTCTTTGATTCTTCTGTACTATATTTATACTCTAATATACTTCCTGTCTCCTATTTCTATTCTTAATAACTATTGCTATAATTACCATTGAAAGGGCATCAGATTCAGCGTGAAGTGATGCTTAAATAATTGGAAAACATTGGTTTAACTTTAATCGATTTTAAACCGAACCGAACTGCGGTTCTATCGGTTCGGTGTTGGTTTTTTAGAAGTTTCGGTTTTGTATTTTCGGTTTGGTTTTCAAATGATGCACACTTTGCTACTCTCCGCCTAATATTTTATTTGCATATAGATCAAATCAATGTTATGCCGAGTGAAGAAGTGGAGTAAGTTTTGAGGTTCCATCAATGGCGGAACGAAAGAAGATCATAATCGACACAGACCCAGGAGTTGGTATGTTTAGTAATTTGAGTTCAATTACCTTACATTGATTTATCGAAAGTTCCCACCTTTTTCGGAATTGGAGTTGAAACGAAAATTCCATCCGATCAGATGATGCCATGGCGATATTTGTGGCGCTGCAATCACCGGAAGTTGAAGTTATTGGACTCACTACAATCTACGGCAATGTTTATACTACTCTTGCCACCAGAAATGCCTTACACTTGGTAAAAAATTTACCCCAACCCCAACCCCCTATTTTCTTGATCTTCGGTTTTGCTGTGGATAATGAATGATAATAACTGTGTTCTACGGTTGTTGAGGTGTTGTCTTTTATTCTGTGGAAATGAATGTGTCTGATCTTCACAGTTATGCTTAATTTTAGCTTTTTATTACAGTCAACTTTGGGGGTAATGTTCTTCCAATTCTTGATCAAAGTAAGAAACTAATGAAAAGCTATTGTAGTTATAATGAATTTCAGTTTTGTATATCTCCAATTAAAAGATAGTGCAAAAGGTCTATCTTTCTTGATTTGAAGAGCTTACAATGCTGAGAAAGAATGTAATATGATGTTTATTGTGACTTATGTGTGCTGTTTGTGAGCCTTTTTTGCGTGTTTAAATTCCAGCAGAGTAAAACAATGAGTCTTTTTTGGTGATCAATCACTGTATATCTAATTATATTTATTAATCAGGTGAATTCGTTGTTAAGATTGTTGGGTATTCTGATAACTGTGGTTTTTACTAAATTTTGTGAATATATTTGCAATGCAGTTGGAGATTGCTGAGAGGACAGATATTCCTGTGGCTGAAGGATCTCATGTTACCATCACTGTATGTATTCGATATTACGTGCTACAAATTTGATAACTGATAAGTTTTACTGAGTATGTATAACTGTGCTTCGAAAATTTTAAATGATTTGTTTTTGCTTATTGCAACCCTTACTCAACTGTCTGTGCACGATTAAAAATAGTCCTGTGGTTAATGTAATGAGGTTTATTCATAGCTGACTTTCATAGGAGGAAAGGCACTTTGTCGAAGAACTTACTCCTGCCACCTTCAGATATAATTCTTCTAACATTTTCCTGATGCATGAAGTTAGTCTTTCCAGTTAAATTCTACGCCTCCAGTCACTCTTGTGAACAATGGATCGAAACTTGTTGTTGATCATTAATGACTTGATGCATCTTTCTGATGGTAGTTGTTGGTTAATGCTTGCTTCTTGCGACCTTCTTCTTGTTTGGGTTACTTTGTTAGATTTCTTTAATAGTTAGTACTCTAATGCTTAATGAAGCATTAGTTCTCTGCTAGTGTGTTTTTTGGGTGATTTTGTAATTTCATTTTCGTGTAAAGAATGGTACAAAACTTTGAATTGCTGATTTTGTCCATGGGACGGATGGTTTGGGAAATCAAAACTTTCCTCCTCCAAAAGGAATGCCAATTGATCAGTCTGCTTCCGAGTTTCTCAGAGAGCAAGCTTGTCTTTACCCAGGGAAGGTCACAGTGGTGGCCTTGGGTCCTTTAACAAATATTGTGCTGGTAAGCATCTTGAAGTTCTGTAATCAGTTCCAAACTATTGCTTCTGAGTCATTTTATTGAGGCTTTCTTTTTATATAGGCTATACAATCGGATCCTGAGTTTGTCGAAAATGTTGGGCAAATTGTCATTCTTGGTGGTGCGTTTTCAGTTAACGGAAATGTAAATCCAGCAGCCGAGGCCAATGTAAGTGGCTAAATGGTTTTTCCTATGTTCATTTCATTGTATAGGACTCTGCTCTTTGTTTTTCCATGATTCAATCATGTTTAATTTTTATTTATTTTTTTTAAATCGCTCGATAAGATTTTTGGAGATCCTGATGCGGCAGATATTGTATTCACAAGTGGAGCTGATATCCTGGCTATAGGGATAAATGTTACCCATCAAGTTGTGTTAACTGGTAATTCCTTAAAGTAAAATTTTAATGATCAAGTTAATATACATTTTGTACATTTTACTCATCCTATGTTTCTTGTTCTAATGACCACATCATTAGATATGGATTCTGAATTAAACTTGATTCTCAAATAAAATGCCTATCCATGAGTTTGGGTATAGTTAGCTGTGGAAAGAGGATTAATCTGTTTCACCAATCGTTGATATAAACAATGAACGTGTCTTTTCAAATGCTTGTCATATGCTGCTTTAATCTTAATTTTACCTCTTATATTCAGCAAACGTTTACTATTTCATTTCCTCTTACAGATGCAGATAGAGATAAGCTTGCAGCATCGAGTGGAAAGTTTGCACAATACATTGACAAGATTTTAGACGTCTACTTTTCTTATCATCACGATGCATACAGCACAAAAGGTTTGATTAATGAACTGGTGATTAAATTGTCAACAAGATAGTAAGTGTTGGTTGATGTCAATCTTGCTTGATCTAATGCAGGTGTTTACCTTCACGACCCAACTACCCTTCTTGCTGCTGTTGATCCATCACTTATCACCTACGTAGAAGGTGTCGTCCGTGTCCAGACAGCTGGCATCACAAGGGGTCTAACCTTATTCTATAACAAGCAGAAAAGGTACAAGCTGTCCTTCAAGAGTAAACTTTTACTGATATATTTAATCCTCCCAAATCATTCAATAAATGGACTAGTTGACCCTAATATCAACCCCAAATCCTTCAACTTGAGCCAAATGTATGTAAGTTATTTAATAATAATAGTTGAAATTGAGCAACAGGGAAGTTTTCAAGATTGTTTTCTTTATATAATTGGTGTTACTTTCAACAAGTTAAGAATTGTATATGATGTCTGTGTTGTACTATTGTTGACATTACCACTTCCTCAACAAGGTTTGCGGAAGTAACCGAATGGTCTGATAAACCCACGGTCAAGGTTGCTGTTACTGTTGATGCTCCAGCAATGGTTCGGTTGATGATGGAAAGGCTTATGCAGTCGTGAATTCGTTCGGGTAAAACCATCGTGTTGTGTTTCTTACGTTTCGAGTGACATCTCTGCTTATATGATGACTTGCTTCGTATCGAAGAAGGCAAAGCTTTCTATGAATAAAATTATGTTTGTTTTAAATAAACAAAAATCTAATTTATGATAGTGTCTGTTGTCCAAACAAGCCACTTTGCATCACAATTTACATGTGTATACATCATGAAGATCACAAACAAAATGGAAATTAACACAAGGAGTGGATCATCATGATTTTGTATGTTTAGTTTATGACTTTATGTTACAAATTAAAACAAGTGTAAATTAAGAGAATTCAGAGCCATGGAGAATTGAAAAGAGGAGTGGCAATAGATTTAATGTGGAGGTATTTATCAAGTGCTTGCATCCCCATATCCTTGCCAAAACCACTCCTTTTGTACCCTCCAATTGGCAAATCATTGTCAAAAGCAAAATAGCAGTTTATCCAAACAGTGCCTGCTTTGAGTGATCTTGAAACTGTGTTTGCAATGTTGATGTCATTCGTCATGATGCCCGCTGCCAATCCGTACTTTGTGTCGTTCGCTCTCTTGATCACCTCCTCCACGCTCCTGTTCCAATGAAAAACGAGATGAAATATCCATCATTTTACAAAATTTTGTACATGTTGATTATCACTTTGTAATAAGTGGCTTACTTGAATTTCATGATTGACATCACAGGTCCAAATATTTCATCCCTGGCAATGGCCATATCATCCTGCAAAAGCAATACATTGAATTCATATTCATGTATTGATTTAAGTTATTATAAGATCACATTTGAGAATTAAACTTACAGTGACATCAGTGAATATTGTGGGCTCAATGTAGTATCCCTTTCTATCAACAGGCTTGCCTCCTGTTAACAAAGTAGCTCCCTCCTTGCCATGCTCGATGTACGAAAGAACTTTTTCGTATTGTTTCTTGTCAACCTACGAATATTTTTGAAACATTAATTTGATCAAATCATGCATTAAGGAAACAGTTGAAAAGAATGCTAACGAGGTATTGATTTCCTGTGTCACTTTGGTATATCTCATTTGTCATATCGTCAGATGCATTGACTAGATCTTTTCTTCTCTCCTACGTACAACTCATGGCACACGAGATATACACGAAAGTGGTACATAAAATCATGTATAGTGTTAATGGAAAGCATACTTGTGGGCCTTGATTAACATTGGGATCAAAAGGATCCCCAACAACCCAGTTCTTTAGCTCTTCCAACAACCTTTTAACAAATTTATCATATATCCCTTCTTGAACAAATAAACGAGATCCAGCTACACATATTTGGCCCTGAAAAAATTATAATTAGCAAAAAAATAAAAGAATTGCGGGATTAAATTAAATTAAATAAACATGGAGTGACATTCTTGCCTGATTGTAAAGACAAGCAGTGAGAGCAAGAGGAGCAATTTTATTAACATCAGCATCATCAAAAACAATGAAGGGGGACTTTCCCCCCAGCTCAAGTGCCACCACTTTGAGGTTGCTAGCAGCAGCAGCCTGCATAATACGGTGGCCGGTGTCGGTGGATCCGGTGAAACTCACCATGTCAATATCCATGTGGGAGCTTATGGCCGCACCCGCCCCTGATCCAAACCCGGGAACCACATTGATCACCCCATCCGGCACCCCAGCCTGCATTTTTATTACAGTAACTTGATTAAGTATTAAATATTACTCCTCTCTACCGGATTAAACTTTTAGACGAGATGATCATTTAATTAGTAATGGATGGTGATCACCTGTTTAGCCAAATGAGCATAGTAGAGAGCAGAGAGGGGTGTCTGCTCAGCCGGCTTGACCACCATGGTGCAGCCGGCTGCTAGGGCGGGCCCCACCTTCATGACGAACATCTGGGTAGGGAAGTTCCATGGAATGATGTGGCCCACCACGCCCATGGGCTCCAGCAGGGTATAGCCATGCAGCTCCCTCGACATCTTTAAGGTTTCACCGTGGATCTTGTCGGCTGCACCGGCGTAGAACCGGATTAGCTCTGCTGCGTTGTGGATGGACCTGGCCTTTCCAAGGCTGTACAGGTTTGCTGCATCCAATGTGTCCAACCCTGCCAGTTCTTCCGAGTTTTCGTCTATTAAGTCTGCGAATTTCAGCAGTATTCGTCGCCTCTCCTGCATCGATTCGTATAATTTCAAAATACATTTTAATTTTAATTTACTTATTACTTAAAAATATCAAATTATCTCCGAAAACTAGTTGGTCAAAAAAATGGTTAGTACAAGAGTATGAAACAGGACGGATTTAGCTAAGATGAAGGGGACGTATAGTTTTATACCCCAATTTAACAAAAATGTCCCTAGAATTTCTTTTTATAAATTAAATAGCATTTTGTACCCTATTTTCTACTACAAAATTGTAATAATATTATATATTTTATCCCAATTTTAAAATTTTGAATCATATTACTATTAGTAGTATTCAAGAAAAAAAAATATTATTCTTGACATCATGTACCTCAATTATTACAGATTAGTTCTTTGTCAACGTTGATATTATAACAAAGTATACTTTTGATATACATCAGCTATTATGTACGTTTTTGCGAAAGTCTTTCCTGAGGCTTCTATTAGTCTTTGGCATGACTTTTATTTGCTACACCACCTAAAGATCAATCTATCCTAATTAATGATGTACTTAGAAAAAGACTAATATGTTAAGCATTAATTTCGGATAAGGCACTAGGGTTGTCCTCTTATTGTTTCCTAATTTAGGTGTAACGCATATGTAGATAAAATCCACCGCTAATTTTTATTTTTATTTCTTTTATTGTTCACAAGATGATATGTATATGAGTCAATCACGTATTCATTTTCGTCACGTCTGACTGTGTGTAATATACCATTCTCATCATTTACTCAGACTAGTAATGTGAATTATCTAGATATATATCACACAAGATGTGTCCGTAGCAACAACAAACAATTTAATAATAATAATATTGTTTTTTAATTGATAATAATGGATTAAAAAAATTCAACAAGATTAGATCGTTTGACTTTTAAATAAAAAATAAAAAAAAAACTAAGCATTATTTTTATTTAAATTACAAATTTATTTATGAAATATACATGATAGTCATTCCTTTTCATTAATCACAATTTTTTTAAAAAAATTATTATTTCTTATCCTTATTATAAAACTCCTTATTTCATTTTCATGAGATGCATGGTATCCACAATTTTTTGCCAAAATTAAAAAGTAGTAAAATAAAATAAATGTGTATGTTTGCCGTATTAGCCATGATCTATATATGTTGACCATGTCCACACATTTAATACCTTCTCTTTTCTCTCTTGTTGGAAAAAAAAAAAAGTATTCTTATTTATGTCTCAAAGAGTTATTTCAATCATTAATATTATTAAAGGGTACAACTTTTGAGATGATTAAATCTGACACTCGGAACATGTAAGTTTTATCTTATCTATATTTTAGACTAAAACTTGCATGTTTTTGGGATACCGTGTCCTCAAATCTTGTATTTTTTGAATTGTATATATTTTAGTATTAAATTGTATACACTTCAACATAAGAACGTGTACCCTCCATTTCCTGAATTTTTTTTAAAAAAACGTGTATCTTTGTTAATAAAAATATATACCTTCAGTATAAGAAAAGTACCTTTATTAATAAAAGTATAGTTAACTTTTTAGAATGTTAATACTCTTCCACATGAGAAAGACTCTATATTTTAATGTGGCAAAAACTGATAAACACAAATAGACCAAAGGTTCATCATCTAATTAAAAGACCAATGGTTGATCATCTAATTAAGCTTAATTATATGTTAAGGGTTTCTAGCCTAACTCTCACACAAATACAAATGAATTTATTATCATAATTTTGATTGTAGGATGCCTATGTATAAATATTTGATTAAAATTATAAAAATAAAATAAAATAAAATAAAATAAAACGATCGACTTACAGTTCCGGGCAATCGAGGCCAAGGGCCATCGTCGAACGCTCGACGGGCGGCCTTGACAGCTACATCGACATCCTCCTTATCCCCCTCCGATACCCTAGCAATCACTTCTTCGTTTCTCGGATCGATTGTCTCAAATGTTTTTCCTATTTATTATTAATTAAATTAAAAAAAATTAATTAAGTTAAGTGTCCATCTAATAGAGAAATATCAAACTTTGTTCGGACTTAGGAAAACATCGATTTTCTCATTTCATTTCTTAGGCAATTAAAAGTGCATATGTCATTAACTAATACATAAAATTCGTATCAATATTTACGCAATTGCCCTTGGTGAATTAAATTGTCGATCACGACATGAATAGTACTCTACTTAGGACAAGAAAAAGTCATGTGTATAATTAATTATAGTGAGTCGTGGACCATAAGTTTGATCATGACAAGTTACCATCCATTTATGAAGTTTAGTAGTTGACCACAAGTATTGCAAAGCCCCTAATTACTAAAAAAATATCATGTCTACGTACTATTTTTATTAGTTCCTTTTTCAAAGCTTTTAAATGTTCAAAAAATATTAAATGTGAGGAAATAAAAATTTCAGTAAAACGTAATAGAATTAAAAAAAAAAGTTGATTTATTATTATTATTTAAAGATGAACAAATTAAGATCAAAAGTAATTCGGTGCGGCTTGAAGAATACAATTAATCACATATTAATACTAATTAATCATATCTTATTTTATGAAGTTGAAAAATTATTCTTTGGAAGGTTATAATTATTTTTTAGAGGGAAAAATTAGTAATTTTTCTAATAAAAGATTTTACTCTTTCAATTTTGTTCAAAAAGAATATAAAAAACATATTAAATTTGAAGAGTAATACTCCTATTTTTTATTCAAAAGGTAATAAATCATCTCTTTAAAAGTAATTTTTTATATATTAAGGAGTAATTAGTAAATAATAATGAAAAAATTTAATGAATAATACTACTTTATTTAAATAATAATAATTTAATTTTTTTAAAAGTAATTTTTCATGTGACAAAGAGAGTAGGCAAATAAATATTCATGCAGTTCATACAAATATTCGCGTACATTTTTATATTTAAAAATAGGGTGAATTGCAAAAAAAATTACGGACTTTACTCTAATTGCAAATTAATTCTCACTTTTGAGAAATTACAAAAAAAAACCACCACCTTTAAGTATTGTTGCAAAATAAACCCAATTTTTTACTAAAGTAGAGTTTTTTTGAATTTATTTTGCAACAATACTTAAATGTGGTGTTTCTTTTACCATTTCTCAAAAGTGAGAATTAATTTATAATAAGAGTAAAATTCATAATTTTTTTCATAATTAACCCATAAAAATATAACATTTAATACATAGGTACTTTGCGCACGCAAGTTATAATGACTTGAGAATTTTAACCAGACAGAAAATACGGTAAAAGTAATTAGTGAAAGGAAGAATCAGGAGACACAAAATGGAACACGTGTCTAACGAGATAATATGCGATTCAAAAAATAAATAAATAAATAAATAAATATTCAGTTCTAGCCCATTCACGGACTAAATTATTTTTTTATTAATTATATTCCCTTACTACCACAAATATTTGCACCACATTTTTTGCGAGGATATTAGAAAAGTAATAATTTTTAAAAATATTATTATGGTATTTTTTGTAATAAATAAATAATAAAATATATTATGCTAATTTTTTTAAATATATAGTGCATGGAAAAGGGTAATTATATTTGACTTTTTATTTTTGACGAAGTTGCAAACTTTTATGGGACAATTTAAAATAGAAAGTGTGACACCTGAAATAAGACGAGCGAGTTGTAGGCACTTGAATTTTATTGCCTATTAAAGAAAAATATGTGGCAAATTAATGCAATAATTATCAATTAATTATTTATTTATTAAGGGATTTAAATAAATTTATTCCTAAAATAAATGAGTAAATAATTGATAATTAGGCTAGATCCAGTCAAATAAGTCTGCCTTAAAGCCTAAGCAAGTGAAAGACTCAAGCCCGCAGAATCAGGTCAAATCAGCCTCGGACCAATCAGACTGCGAGTTATTTATGGGGCGTCCTCACCCTCCACCTATATAAGGAGCCCTCCTCCATTCATTCCACACACATTCAAAGACCTGAAGACACAAACGCTCTGAAGAGATCAAGAACACGAGCAGTGCTCCCTTGAGATCTTCAAGCATCTTCAAGTCAAGAACGGCAAACGATTCGGGATTAAAGTGCGGAGCCCCCCAAATCAAGCGTTCTTCATAAACTAAGTTCTTCGGTGTTCTTCACGCCAATAACGGCATACGACCCGGGATTAAGGTGCTAAGGCCCCCAGATCGAGTATTCTTCGGATCAAGTACGTTTAATCCAAACAAAGGCTCGACGCCTCTGGATTGTAATAAAATTCCAAATTCGAGTTCGGACAAGCTTCAACTGAAGATCCGACTCAACATACACAGTCAACGCGATCAACACAACAAGTCAAAGTCAAAGTCAAAGTCAAATTGGTTCGAGAGAAGAATAAGAGGATAGATAGAGATTATTTTCTAAATTATCAAATTTAATCCTTTGGATTATTATTGTAATTCTTTTATATTTATTTTATTATAAATACAAAAATTTATTGTTACAAATTTTGGCACGCCCGGTGGGACAGTCTCTACCTCTCATCTATTCTCTCAACAAGCACAAAGATACAAAGTATGACTCCTCTTAGGATCGCGATAAAAAGGTCATCTACCTCAAAGCCTTTAGAGCTACAAGCTGTGAAGACGCAAGTTATGACTCCGCTAAAGATTGCGATACGAAGGACTACTGCATCAAAGCCTCCAGAGTTGCAAACTGAAAAGGTTGAAGTCATTACAAGAAGTATGTCTGAAGGCTCCTCAAAGACAAATCGTATGGTGGGGATTACTCTCAATAAGCCATTGCACAACGACAAAGATGGTGAAGATGACTCTATCTGCTCAACTCCTCGCTCCACGCCAAGCTCACCACCTGCCTCAACTGAAGCTGCAGTGATGACGACAAGTTCTATGACCATTGATGATCAACTCGCAAGTATGATGAAAGCCATTGAAGGACTCAACAAGCACATGGAAGCTCAAGATTTAAAAATCTCCGAACTTATGATGAAAATGGAGAATGCGAAGACAAGCCGTACAAATAAGAAACAAGTTGAGGATGAGCACGAGGAGGAAGACTCAACGAAACATCATTCACCTGAAGAAAAGCCAGCTGAGGATAAGATACAAGTTTTAACTGACGGAACGCTTCCTATCAACCAACTAAAGAATATCGTGATAAATACGATAAAAGATAAGTTTGAA
The DNA here is from genome assembly GCA_023678885.1 of Pogostemon cablin. NCBI lineage: Eukaryota > Viridiplantae > Streptophyta > Magnoliopsida > Lamiales > Lamiaceae > Pogostemon > Pogostemon cablin. The sequence continues at coordinate 5,124,171 of CM042987.1, forward strand.
AGGAGCTCCAAATCTTCTTCAACCTACGCCAAGCCATATACAAAGAGGATTGATAACTTGAGAATGCCAACTAACTACCAACCTCCCAAGTTTCAACAATTTGACGGCAAAGGCAATCCAAGACAACATGTGGCGCACTTCGTCGAGACATGCAATGATGCTGGGACCTACGGGAATCACATGGTGAGGTAATTCGTCCGATCTCTGAAAGCAAATGCCTCTGATTGGTTCATTGACTTGAAAGCCAACTCCATTGACAGTTGGGGGCAAATGGAAAAAGAATTCCTCAACCGTTTCTACAGCACACGAAGAACTGTTAGCATGATGGAGCTAACAAATACTTGTCAAAGAGATGAAGAATATGTCATCGATTATATCAATAGATGGAGAAGTCTAAGCCTCAATTGCAAAGAAAAGCTATCAAAAATTTCAGCTATAGAAATGTGCATTCAAGGGATGCAATGGAATCTTAGCTACATACTCCAAGGAATTCGGCATAAAACTTTTGAAGAGTTGGCTTCAAGAGCTCACGACATGGAGTTAATCCTGACATCAAATGACATCGAATGGCCCTCTATTCAAGACTCTTACGAGTTTGAATACATGTCCTTCGATGAGCCATTGGAAGAGGAACCACAAACAAAGACTGCAGTTTCTATAAAGATTAATAGAAATGAAGTTGATGCAAGAAAAAATAGTGCATCCCAAGATTGAGGGCAATGAACATTTGACAAACTTAAACACAATGCTCCTTGACATGAGCGAAAACTGTCTGCATTACGCTCCTTGATACGAGCTTAAACTATCTGAAATCTCTCAAGTCCACATGCTACACTCCTTGATATGAGCTAAAACTATCTACAAGCTATGCTCATTGATACGAGTTTAAACTATCTAAAAATCCCAAATTAAGCTCCTTAATACGAGTTAAAACTATCTACACACAATGCTCCTTGATATGAGTTTAAACTATCTACACATCAAATCAAATCTCCTTGGGAAGAGACTAAACTCTCTACACACAACGCTCCTTGATACGAGCTAAAACTGTCTACAAATCAAATCCCATGCTCCTTGATACGAGCCTAAACTATCTAACACATTAAATTCAAGGCTCCTCGATACGAGCTAAACTTATCCACACTATACTCCTTGATATGAGTATAAACTGTCCACACATCAAATCATATCTCCTTGAGAAGAGATAAAACTCTCTACATGTTCGATACTCCTTGATATGAGTATAAACTATCTACACATCAAATAAAATCTCCTTGGAAAGATAATAAACTCTCTACACATAAAGTTCCTTGGCATGAGTGAAAACTGTTCACACAATACTCCTCTACACGAGTGAAAAATATCCACACAAGGCTCCTTGACACGAGTATAAACTATCTACAAGTTCAAATTCAAGGCTCATTGACACGAATATAAAATGTCAACAAATTCAAGTTCAACGCTCCATAACGTACGAGCCTAAACTGCATGTTACTCCTGGCCTGCATGAGTATAAAATGTGTACGGCACCCCCCATTCAAACCAAATCATGTTCCTTGAACTACGTTATGACTTGATCCTCTTCAAAGAGGTACGTAGGCAGCTTAGTATTCTGCTAAGTTCAGTCATAATTCAGGCTATTCATATCAAGTTGGTGAGGCAAGCAATAAAATTCATGTTGATCAAGAATGGATTATCGCAATTTGTTAACTTCAACACAAAGGCGTCTGTGAATAAAATGCGAGGGGACATTTGTAGGCACTTGAATTTTATTGTCTATTAAAGGAAAATATGTAGCAAATTAATGCAATAATTATCAATTAATTATTTATTTATTAAGGGATTTAAATAAATCTATTCCTAAAATAAATGAGTAAATAATTTATAATTGGCTAGATCCAGTTAAATAAGTCTGACTTAAAACCTAAGCAAGTGAAAGACCCAAGCCCGCAGAATCAGGTCAAATCAGCCTTGGACCATCAGACTGCGAGTTATTTATGGGACGTCCTCACCCTCCACCTATATAAGGAGCCCTCCTCCATTCATTCCACACACATTCAAAGACCTGAAGACACAAACGCAAGGAAGAGATCAAGAACACGAGCAGTGCTCCCTTGAGATCTTCAAGCATCTTCAAGTCAAGAACGGCAAACGATTCGGGATTAAGGTGCGGAGCCCCCCAAATCAAGCGTTCTTCATAAACTAAGTTCTTCGGTGTTCTTCACGCCAAGAACGGCATACGACCTGGGATTAAGGTGCTAAGCCCCCCAGATCGAGTGTTCTTCGGATCAAGTACGTTTAATCCAAACAAAGGCTCGACGCCTCTGGATTAACGTTATAAAATCCCAAATTCGAGTTCGGACAAGAGTCAACTGAAGATCCGACTCAACATACACGTCAACGCGGTCAACACAATAAGTCAAATTCAAAGTCAAATTGGTTCGAGAGAAGAATCAGATGATAGATAGAGATTGTTTTCTAAATTATCAAGTTTAATCCTTTGGATTATTATTGTAATTCTTTTGTATTTATTTCATTATAAATACAAAAAATTGTTGTTACACGAGTATAAAGTATTGAGTTTAAATTATTTTATTAATTTAATGCCTAAATTCAAAATCAAATTATAGTTTTGTATATTTTTTATCTCTTAATTAATAGAAAAAATCATTCAGCCCAAATTAATTAATAGAAAAAAAAAACCTTAAAAATATCCTATGCTGAGTTTAGAGATGGTGTGGTCCTTGGTAGACATAACCATATCAGCACGGCAATATGAAGAACTTAATTCATAAAAATATAGAACATGTTAATTAATTAATTAAATTGCAGAATTATTAAGAAAATTATTGTTTCGTTGCAAATTCCACCATATAAAAGCTCTCTGTGACTTTTTAGTAAATTTGATTAAAAGAGAGCAGGGCATCAGTTAAGAAAATACAGCAGAAAAATACTAAAAAAAAGGAAAGATAAATGATGAGGAAGGAATAGGATAGGTTAATATGGTAATTTGCAGAAAAGAATATATAGAAAAAAATAGTAATTAGTAAGATTTGAGATAAGAATACCTGATAGAGAGTCTATGAATTGTCCATTGATGAAGAGCTTTGTGAACTTCACTTTTGGAACCTTCATCGTCGCTTTCTCCACGCAACCGTTGCTCTCTCCAGTCATTTCTCTCTCTTCACTTTCTCTCTCTTCCTCTAATAACTCTTGATGTCTCTCTATCATGTCTTCTTAACATATCATCCCCTTTTATAATGAATCTATGCAAAAACAAATGAATACTACTCTTCGGTCGGTCGTACTGTGGTTATCTTCACCGACAGTAAAAAATACTTCCATTCATCCCACAAATATTTTCGTACTACATTAGGCCGTAAAAAATACTTCATTCATCTCACAAATATTTTCGCACTATTTTATGCATACATATTATGGGGTATTATGGTATTTTTTTTAATAAATAAATAATAAAATATATTATGTGTATTAGGTAATGGTAGTTTTTTTTGGTAAATAAAGTGTATGAGAAAGGATAATTATATTTGACTTTTTGTTTTTTAGGAAGGTGCAAATTTTTGTGGAACAATCCAAAATGAAAAATGTGTAATCTGAAATGAAAATGGGAACTAGTTGTTTTCAACTAAATTCAACCTTTTCTAAATATATTATAGCATTTTTAAGTAATAAATAAAATAAAAAATTATATGTATTAAATTTAAATACTAGTATTTTTAAAAATTAAAATAATTTTTGAAATTATTCGTCGATAATATATATATATATATATATATATATATATATATATATATATATATATATATATATATATATATATATATATATATATATTATAGTAAAAGGAACGAAAATAGAGAGTGCTGACATTAATATGGGACTGGAGAATATTTTATTTTACTTTCTTTACTAATTATATTACTGATATTTTAATAATAGGAAAATTCAAGATTGCAATATGTAGCCAATAATCCTTACCAATGCAATCGATAAGCCCAATACAGCAGACAGCCAGACACGACCAAAGTTGTAAAATTGAGGGGTCTGAATGACCTATGATATTCAGTGCAATATTGAGCAGATTTTTTTTTAATTGAAAAAAAAGTATGTTGTATCAAAAATCGAATCACAGATATAACGATTCGAAATTCAATTGATTGAATTTATTTAGACAAAAAAAATTAAATTTTATATATTTTTAATTATATTTATAATAACAATATTTGTTGGACGTCCTATTTAATCAAATGTAATACTAATATTTATGGAATAAAGGAAGTATACAAAGTATTCATTTTTTTTATTGATGTGACATACAAAATAATATTATTATACTAAAAATACTCTACACATGGTCCCCACTCAACACTAATACAACTACTCACTATACATTAAAATATTATTTTTCCACCTTATTACACATTAAAATATTATACTTCTTAATCTACGTGCAAAAGCAAACGAATACCTATCAGCGGAACGGATGGAGTATATATTTGCAAAAATCAGCGGCATGTCAGCGATTGGGAAATTTGCAACACACTTCAAAGGTGATGATCTATTTTGCAAAATCTCAAAAATTGACTAAATTACAAATGAAATAAAGATCATAGTCTTTTGCACAATTAATTTAGAGAGATAAATAATTCTTTAAAATGAAAAATATTACTCATCTCAATTAAAATACATAAAATCACAATATAATAGAATTTGAGGAGTAATATATATTGGAGTATTTTTTATTTAAAAGTATAATACTAATTTATTACAATAAAAATAATTTTTCATGTATTTATTAAAAAGTAATTTCAATTAAAAAAAAAAAGAGTGTAAGGTAAACTCGGTTATGTGTTTTGCTAAAGTTAAAATATTGCCTATTCGCCCAAATATATATTTTTTATTTTTTTACATTTTAATTATTATTTTAAAGAAAATCAAATAAGCAAATATAAACCAGAGTTATTGAGAAGATCACCCACAAAATGAGGAGACTCTATTAACCATGATAGCTTACAACAAAATGTATAGTGCTACAGATGACACGCAAGTTTCATAAATCAATGGTTGTATATAGTTTACCAATGAACATATATATATATATTTTAATAATCTTTTGATCATTCTTAATAAGTTAATAGTGTGATAAAACAATCACAGTTGTCGCAAATAATTTGGGCAACAGAAGTTGACCATGGATATATTTTAATTCGTTTTTCTGTAATATTTTCAATAAAGTAATTGAGAAATGTATTTATATACTCCATACATATCCGATGACCGAATCAGAGACGTTTGTTAATTGATATTATTAATTACTCACAACTCTGATATATCGCTTTTATTAATTGCATCATTTTCTATATTATATAAATTTTCATTTTTTTTTAAAAAAAAATATTATTTTCCGTGTCTCTTTTATATGTACTTCTTGTGTTCTTAATTATCTATATCAATTTCACGTATATAAGATATGGAAAAAATTATCTAACCCATTAATTAATATGCTCCTACTTTATTAATTTGTAGAGTTAAATTCTATTCTATACCTCATCCAACAATTTATTAAAAAGGGAAGCATTTTACTACAGAAAAAAATTCTGGTCAGATATTAAAAGAAAATATAAATGTTGCTTTCGAATCCTTAATACGATTCTCAATCATCATTAATTATAAATCATATTTCTAAACTGATAGAGACATATGCTGTGTTTTTTTATTGTCATGATAACACTACAACATTTGGATGCATATAAGTCTTTAAATGGTAAAAGAAAAAAGAAAAAATCGTTGAAACTTATTTAATCGTACGTGTTTGGATCTTATTCTAATAACTTTTGTAATATTATTACTCTTATATTTACTTATTACTTTGGAGTGTAATATATTCTTTCTCTCCTTACTAACATTAAGTTCACTCTAATCTCATTCGTCTGTCCAATGCGTAATAAGGTTCAATCTATAAAGAAGAAACATTTCAATCCAAAACCTAAAAAATACACTTTAATTTTAAAATTATCATTATTTTTTAACACACACAACATACTTTATACTCCTATATATTACTATTTATTATCTAAAAATATTATATTATATTTAAAAGTTAATAAAACTAGTAAAAATAATTTTTTCTTTAGTAATGTAAAACAATAAAGGTGAACATATTTTTGAGATGGGGAAAGGTATAAAAGATAATATAAATAAATAAAAACTCATACGCTAAATCTGTAAATATGAAAAAATATGTCACTGATTGCGCAAGGCTGACTTAGCCCACACTGCACTTTGACTTTGTGTATTTTAATTGGAATTGAATTACTGTTTTTTAATTTAAAAAAAAAGGTAAAAGTTTTTATGACCTGGGACACGACGTGTTTCCATGAGAACACAACACTTCCCCCCTCTATACTTTATTTAAACTTATGTATTGCTAGGGTTTAAATTGCAAAGGGACACGAAAATTGTAAAGGGGTACGGTGTCCCAGGGGGCACAAGATGCTCGTTCTTAAAAAAAATTGTTATGATCACATCGAAGTCCTATTTTACAATACTTTTTACACGTTATATGAGTGAGGCTTGCGTGCGTCCGGGCGCACGGGAACACATTTTGTGCGTCTTTAGAAATTTAGTATTATGGGTAAGGGTACATTGCATTGGTCTAAAAGATATACACTTTAATTAATAAAAGGTACACCATTTTGTTCTAAAGGTCACTTTTCATTAATATATTTTTTTCTTTAGAAAATAAAGGGTACACATTTTTATACTAAAGGATATACAATTTAACACAAAATTCTAAAGGCGTACGGAGTGTTGTCAATGCGCCCAGATACAAACAATAATTTTCTTTAGAAAATAAAGGGTACATATCTGTATACTAAAAGATATACAATTTAACACAAAATTCTAAAGGTACACGGAATGTGGTCCTTGCGCCGGGTGCACATGAGTTTTTGTCTAAGGGTATCACTGGGAGAAAAATGTCATCAATTTCATTCAGTTAATGAAATAATACTAATAAGAAATCAATTTTACAAGTCTTTGTAAGCAATTAAAATTCACGGTCCAATCAAAGTGCGACACGTGGATTTTATTGATTAAATATCAATTTTAATTTATTATATTTTATTTTGGGGATTTAATAAATTAATTCCTAAAATAGATTAATAAATAATTGATAATTAATTTAATACCCAACAAATTAAGTAGGGTTTAAATTAAGTAAAGCTTGACCCCTAAGTTAAGTAAAGCATGGAAGGTTCCAGAATCAGGTCAAAATAAGCAATGACCAATCAAGCTGTGATATATTTGGAACGGCCCAAGCCCGCAGAACCAGGCCAAATCTGTCATAGACCAATCAGATTGCAAGTTATTTATGGGGCATGCTCATTCCTCACCTATATAAGGAGCCCTCCTTCATTCACTCCACACAGACAGACTAAAATACTTGAAGACATAAACGCTCTGAAGAGATCAAGAACACGAGCAGCGCTCCCTTGAGATCTTCAAGCATCTTCAAGTCAAGAACAACATACGACCCGGGATTAAGGTGCTAAGCCCCCCAGATCGAGTGTTCTTCGGATCAAGTACGTTTAATCCAAATAAAGGCTCGACGCCTCTGGATTAACGTAATAAGATCCAAATCCGAGTTCGGACAAGCTTCAACTGAAGATCCGACTCAAAACACACAGTCAACGCGGTCAACGCAGTCAAAGTCAAAGTCAAAGCCAAATTGGTTCGAGAGAAGAATCAGAGGATAGATAGAGATTGTTTCCTTAATTATCAAGTTCAATCCGTCTGGATTATTATTGTAATTCTTTTGTGTTTATTTTATTATAAATACAAAATTTGTTATTACAAATTTTGGCACGCCCAGTGGGACCGTCTCTACCTCTCATCTCTTCTCTCTACAAGCTCAAAGTACGATATGACTCCTGTCAGGATTACTGTAGGTAGGACTGCTGCTTCTAAGCTCTCAGAGGCATTGACTGAATATGTTGCTGTTGTTACAAGGAGCATGTCAGAAAAAGCTCATTCGGAAGCCTCATCTGGATCCAACCCTTCGGTTGAGGAGGCTTCGAGAAAACAACTACCTATGAAAGATGATAGTGATGAAGATTCTGCATCTTCAAACTCTTCATCTGACTCTGTTGCAGCTCCAGTAATGATGGCAGGCGCCACGACTGTGGAGGAACAATTAGCAAACATGATGAAAGCTATCGAGGGGCTCACGAAACACATAGAGGCTCAAGACACAAAGATCTCCCAATTGATGAAAAGAGACATCGCGGAGACTAGCCGTGCAAACGGAAAAGGAGTCATGGACGATAGTGAAGTGGAAGAGGTCACAAGGCGCCAGGCTATTGAAAAGGAGCAAACTCAAGGAACGTTGCCACTTTCAGCTGATGGAATGCTCCAAGTAGATCAACTCAAGGATATTATACTTGGAACAATAAAAGAAAGGTTTGAGGAGAATTCCAAGCCTACTGTTACTTATGTCAAGCCATACACGAAAAGAGTGGACAACTTGAAGTTGCCAGCTGGCTACCAGCCTCCCAAGTTCCAACAATTTGATGGCAAGGGAAACCCGAGGCAGCATATAGCACACTTTATTGAGACCTGCCATGACGCTGGTACTTATGGAGACCACATGATAAGGCAGTTCGTTCGCTCTCTCAAAGGAAATGCATTTGATTGGTATATCGACTTGCAAGCTGAATCCATTGATAGTTGGGCACAAATGGAACATGAGTTCCTTAATCGTTTTTACAGCACGAGGAGAACTGTTAGCATGACTGAGTTAACTAATACTCGTCAATTGAAGGAAGAACCTGTGATTGATTATATCAATCGATGGAGAAATTTGAGTTTAAATTGCAAGGATCGATTATCCGGAGAGTCTGCTATTGAGATGTGTATCCAAGGGATGGAATGGAATCTCCTTTATATACTCAAAGGAATTCAACCTAAGACTTTCGAAGAGTTGGCTACTAGGGCCCATGACATGGAATTAAGTATGGCTGCTAGTGGAATCAAACATTCACCGATGTCGGACTCCTACAAGTCTAAAGATAAACAAGATTTCAAAAGGGGGGGCAAGTCCTATGCTAAAAGTTCCAACAAAGAGTCAATGGCCACAAATATTATGACGGTCAAGGTTCGAAAGAATGAAAATGATAAGAAAGACAAAGGGAAGCAAGTTGCCCAAGAGTGGGGGCAAAGAAGATTGACTCTGAAGGAGATGCAAGAAAAAGAGTATCCATTTCTGAACTCAGACCTTTCTGGCATATTTGATGATCTGATGAAAAATAAGCTCCTTGACCTTCCTGAGATGAAGCGTCCAGAAGAAGCCGGCCGAACTAATGACCCAAAATACTGCAAGTATCATAGGTTGGTGAGTCATCCAATTCATGATTGTTTCGTTCTTAAGGAAAAGATCATGCAACTGGTTAAGGAAGGGAAAATCGTGTTAGAAGATGAGGTGGGCACAAACTTCACTTCTGTAAAAGAAAGTCATAATGAAGGCTCATGTCATGTCGTGAACGAGGACAATGAAAGCAAACAACTTGAAACTAAGGGTAAAGCTTACTCCATGAAGGTGACCTTCACGGATGAAGATATGTTGTTGGGTTCGCAATCTCATAATCGACCTCTATTTGTGACTGGTTACACTAAAGGGATGCGAGTGAATCGCATACTTATTGATGGAGGTTCGGCAGTGAACATCTTGTCCTTGAGAATGTTGAAGAAGATAGAAATACCAATGGATGAACTCAACCATAGCCGATTGATGATCCAAGGGTTCAACCATGAGGGGCAAAGGACCCTCGGCACAATAGTTCTTGATTTGCTAGTTGATGAGATGAACTCCACAGTCCTTTTCCATGTTATTGATGCAAAAACTTCCTACAACATGCTTTTGGGGCGTCCATGGCTACATGAGAATGGCGTGATTCCTTCTACATTGCACCAGTGCTTCAAATATAGTGAAGGTGACAACGTGAGAAGAGTATTCGGTGATGACAAGCCATTTACTGAAGCTGAAGCTTACTTTGCCGATGCTAAATATTTCTTCAAGAGTACAAAGGAAGTAAAACGTGAAGAAGCCCCGGTGCAAGATAATGGGGGCAATAAACAAATAAATGATGAGGAAGGTAGTACATCATCTGCCACTCTCAAGGAGAACAAAGGCAAAGGGCTTGAGACCTCGGAAGAGTTAACTTTGCCTTTAACAAAAATTGATGCTAGTAAACTTTCTTCTCCACCACTCAAAGGATTCACACGTCCTATTGAAGGACCAAAGACCGAACACGGTGAAGTGTTTGAAACTGAAATAACCAAGTCGTATAGTCCACAAGCTTATAAACTCCTTATCAAGGCTGGTTATGAACCAAGGGAAAAAGCGATGGTGAGTAAGGTGTGTCAAGAAACTATCAACCCACCAGGCCAGGGGCTCAATGTTACTCAGAAAATGTTGAAAAATAGTGATCACACTATCAAGAAGGCTAAGCCAGGTTTGGGATATGTCCCTCAAAAGCCAGTCCGTATTGCAATTAGAAGAGCAAGTACAAATTATATCACCGAGGGAGAAGCTTTATCCACGGAGGATAGGTTTGATGCAAGTAGTAGGGAAGTCAAGAGAATATCTGTTTTTGAAAGGCTTGGGAGTGTCTTCGAAAGGCTTGGACCCTGTAAAGGGAAGTGTAGGAGGCAAAATCATGTCAAGTCCCTTAACCTCCGGAAACTCCGGAGTCAAAATCCATTTCGTATCAAGCGGCAAAATATCTTGACTGTCTCAAGTGGAAGAGTGTTGAAGGATAAAGTACAAAGAATCATCTTTACTAAAGATGATAGTGATGATAAAGAAAGTGTAGCTTCTACCAATCATATTACTGCTGTGGAAGATTCTCAAATGGAGGAAGTAGATGCTGAAGATGCCCCTCCACAATTTGAAGAAGGAGTGAAAGCCACTGTTGATGAGTTGAAAGAAATTAACTTAGGTGATGAAAATGACCCACGTCCTACCTACATAAGTGCTCTGCTAGATGTTGAGGAAGAAACAAAGTATGTCAGCCTTTTGCGAGAATTCAGAGATGTCTTTGCATGGTCACATAAGGAAATGCCAGGCTTAGATCCGAAAATCGCAGTGCACCACTTGTCCATTAAAAAGGGAACTCGACCGGTTAAACAAATGCAGCGTCAATTTCGACCAGAGTTGATTCCTTTGATTGAGGACGAGATTAATAAGCTTCTTGAAACTGGCAAGATCCGAGAAGTTAAATATCCTACATGGATTTCCAATATCGTGCCGGTAAGAAAGAAAAATGGGCAACTCAGAGTATGTGTTGATTTTCGAGATTTGAATATGGCATGTCCGAAAGATGACTTTCCATTACCAATTACTGAACTCATGATTGATGCAACAACGGGGCATGAGGTTCTTTCATTTATGGATGGGTCATCTGGCTATAATCAAATTGGTTTGGCTCCTGAGGATCAAGAGAAGACAGCCTTTCGTACTCCGAAAGGGATATATTGCTATAATGTTATGCCATTTGGCTTAAAGAATGCTGGTGCCACTTATCAGCGAGCCATGCAAAAGATATTTGATGACATGCTTCATAAGATTGTCGAATGCTATGTTGATGATATTGTGGTGAAATCAAAGGAAAAGAAAGATCATTTTCATGATCTAAGGCGAGTGTTTGAACGATTAAGAGAGCATCAACTCAAGATGAATCCACTCAAGTGTGCATTTGGAGTTTCATCTGGGAAATTTCTTGGGTTTATTGTTCGCCGTCGAGGGATTGAAATTGAGAAAGCAAAGATTGACGCAATCATGAAAATGCATGTGCCTCGGAACATACATGAACTCAAAAGTCTGCAAGGAAAGTTGGCATACTTAAGGAGATTCATATCAAACTTAGCTGGCCGATGCCAACCATTTAGTCATCTCATGAAGAAAGACAGCATATTCGAATGGGATGAAGCTTGCAATAATGCTTTCAACAGCATTAAAGAATACTTGATGAAGGCACCAGTGTTGAGTGCTCCAATACCGGGACGTCCATTAGTACTTTATCTAGCTGCTCAAGAGCGTTCTGTTGGAGCTTTGCTTGCACAAGAAAATGATGATGGCAAAGAAAGAGCTCTATACTATCTAAGTAGAACCATGACTCCAAACGAGTTGAAGTATTCACCCATTGAGAAGATATGTTTATCCCTTATCTTCGTGATTCAGAAGTTGAAACATTATTTTCAAGCTCACACAGTTCGGCTAGTTTCGAAAGCCAACCCACTAAAATTTGTCATGTCAAAACCAGTACTCTCTGATCGGCTTGCAAGATGGTATCTCCAACTTCAACAGTTTGAGATCGTGTACGTCCCTCAAAAGGCCGTGAAAGGACAAGTGTTGGCAGATTTTCTAGCTGATCATCCAATGCCTGCTGAATGGGAACTATCTGATGAACTCCCCGATGAAGATGCTTTTACTGTGGATATAGTTTCTCCTTGGAAGATGTATTTCGATGGAGCATCTCATAGAGAGGGAGCTGGTGCAGGAGTCGTGTTTGTAACATCCAGTGGTGAAGTTCTACCCTTCTCATTTTCCTTAATGGAAAATTGCTCCAACAATGTGGCTGAGTATCAAGCACTCATACTTGGTTTGGAAATGGCTGTCGATATAAAGCAGCTACACCTTAGAGTGTATGGTGATTCGCTGTTGGTGGTAAATCAACTCCTTGGAGTGTATGAAGTGAAGAAGCCTGAGTTGTTGCCCTATTACAAGTATGCTCAAAAGCTTATGGGTTATCTCGGTGATGTTGATATTAAGCATTTGTCTAGAAGAGAGAATAAGCAAGCTGACGCCCTCGCTAAGTTAGCATCAACTATAGATATGCCAGAAGCGCAAATTCAAATACCGGTGTGTAGAAGTTGGATTGTACCACCAATCTTTGAAGATGATGATTATGAAGAAGTTGAAAATCATGTGGTGGAGGTTTTCGAAATTGAAGAAGAAGATTGGCGCCAACCACTTGTGGATTATTTGAAATATGATAGGTTGCCTAATGATCCACGACAAAGGGTTGATATTCGGCGTCGGGCACCTCGGTTCATCTACTTCAAGGGTATACTTTATAGAAGATCATTCGATGGAATTTTCTTGAGATGCTTGGGTAAGGAAGAAACTATTCAAGCAATGGAGGAGGCTCACTCCGGAATTTGCGGTGCTCATCAATCCGGACCGAAGCTACATTTCAGAATTAAAAGGATGGGCTACTATTGGCCAACCATGGTGAAGGATTGCATGGATTACGCACAAAGATGTCAAGCTTGTCAGTTCCATGGAAATTTGATTCATCAACCTCCAGAGCCTTTACATCCGACAGTCGCTTCATGGCCTTTCGATGCTTGGGGTTTAGATGTGGTGGGGCCGCTTACAAAGTCATCTGGTGGTCATCTCTACATTCTTGCGGCAACCGATTACTTTTCAAAGTGGGCCGAAGCTGTGCCTCTAAGGGAAGTAAAGAAAGAAAATGTTGCTGATTTCATTCGGATCAACATCATTTATAGGTATGGTGTTCCGCGCTACATCATCACTGATAATGGAAAGCAGTTCAGCAACAGTTGGATTGATAAGCTATGTGAGAAGTTTGATTTCAAACAAAAGAAATCTTCAATGTATAACGCAGCTGCTAATGGTCTTGCCGAAGCTTTCAATAAGACATTATGTAGTTTGTTAAAGAAGGTGGTGTCCAAGTCGAAAAGAGATTGGCATGAAAGAATCAATGAAGCTTTATGGGCGTACCGCACCACCTATAGAACACCTACTCAAGCCACTCCGTATTCCTTGGTGTATGGTGTTGAGGCTGTTGTGCCTCTTGAAAAGCAAATTCCTTCTTTGAGGATAGCCATACAAGAAGGCCTCACCGAGGAAGAAAATGCAAAGTTACGTCTTCAAGAGTTAGAAGCATTAGATGAAAAGAGGTTGGAAGCACAACAAAGACTTGAGTGTTACCAATCTCGCCTTTCTAGAACATACAACAAGAAGGTGAGGGTACGTTCTTTTCAAGTTGGTGATTTGGTGCTTGCTGTGAGAAGACCTATAGTAGTCACCCATCGCGTTGGAAATAAGTTTCTACCCAAGTGGGATGGCCCTCATGTTGTGAAGGAAGCCTATACAAATGGCGCATACAAGTTGATCTCGGAGGATGGCGTGAACATTGGCCCTATAAATGGGAAGTTCTTGAAACGCTACTATGCGTAAAACAAATACATATATAACGCTCCTTGACGCATGAGCCTAAACTGCATGTTACTCCTGGTCCGCATGAGTATAAACTGTGCACGACAAACTCTTGGTCCGCATGAGTATAAACTGTGCATGACACCCACCAAAGGTAATTATATGTGGTTAAACTATTAATTCACCCCACTCAGATATTTTAAGTGGCTAAAGTATTAAATATCCTACTTTGTCTAAAGTGGTTAAAGAATAGTCACTCCTGGCCCGCATGAGTATAAACTGTGCACGGCACCCCCCCCATTCAAAACCAAATCATGTCCCTTTGAACTACGTAATGACTTGATCCTCTGCGAAGAGGTACGTAGGCAGCTTAGCACTTTGCTAAGTTCAGTCATGCCTTTGGTCTATTCACATCAAGTTTGTGTGGTAAATTGGAGTGTGAAGGCAGCAAATAAATATGAAAGACAAGAAAACAAGTTAATGATGTAACATAAGGGAGAAGTAATGAAGAGAATGGACTTTATTGATGATATCATTAGATGTTCAAAAACATAAAAAGGGGAAAGCAAATAAATAACTAAGGGAGCAAACTAAAAGAAAATCAGTCCTATGCTAAACAAGAAAGTTGTCAGAGAGTATGCTTTCTAAGACAGACTTCAGAGCTGCTTTCTCATCTTCAGATGATGATTCTTTCAAGACGGTTGCATTATCAAGCATAAGGATCTCCTCTTCTATGAGCTCAACTTCCTTCTTAGCACGACAAAGAGTTTGTTGGAGACGATCAGCTGCTTCAGATAAAGTTTTCTCTCCCTTCTGCAGATCAGTCATCTCTTTACTTATCGATTTTAACTCTTCCCAAGTAGTCTTTAGTTTTTTTGTCTCTGTCATGTGAGTGTCTCGGCAATTCTGAAGGCGACCCTTGACGTTAGTCAAGCATTTTGCATGATTTCCCGTGGACGCCGCTTCATCAGACTTCAATTTTGCCGCAGTATAAGTGTCGGCCTTATCAAATAGAGGTGCCAAGGCTATTTCTAAAGAGGAACAGTCGATTCTAAGAGCCTTCACCTCATTTATCAAGGAAAATATTTCTTGTCTCAGAGTTGATAAAAACTCAAGAGGAGTCCGTTTGAGTTTTCTTCTTATTTTACTCCATGCACTCCGAGCAAATTTCCCTTTGAGATCACGAGTAATCTTCTTAGATATAAATTCTGAGATCATGGGACGTGCCTTTGAAGAATTCGCCCCTGTGGTCGATGCATCACTTTCAGTAGAATCATCACTCTCATCAGAATTGTCACCGCTACCAGAATTTGTAAAGATGCCCAAGATCTGATAAGAGAAGAAATGTGCTAGTATAAAAATGAGGATATACAATGAAAAATAAGATGAGGAAAAGAGGGAAACCTCAGCTGCCAATTTTTTTGAAGTAACAGCAGTAATTAATTCGTTTTCTTCAGCAGCCTTAGAGCCAGAAATTTTCAGCGCAACCTTCAATAATAAAAGAAGGCTTTGTAAGAAAATGAAATAAAGAAAATGAAAAAAAAAAAAGGAGAGAGAATGGAAGAAACCTCTTTATCTTGTTTTTCAGTGTGAAGAACAGATTTCTTTCTCTTCCAATGGTGTTCAGTAGAGGCGCTACGACTTTCTGTAGAATGAGGGGAACTTTTCTTCCTTTTATGCATTGTAGGTTGTAAAACTTCATCATACACCGGAGAAATATCCTGAACTTCTTGATTATCATCATCAAGGTCATTAATGATGTCCACTTTTTCCTCCGGAGGTTTTGAAACTGGGGTAGTCAAAGCCTTGATATGATCAGATAAGTAAGTTCCGTGGACTTGCTTCCACCACTCCTTATACTCAGTAGTGGAGTAGTTTTTAGGAGCTGGGGTTGCACATGGAAAGTAAGCTTTGGAGGTAGAGTTATACGAAGTACAATGTTTCCAATGGTTGAATCCTTCTTCTAAAGATGCTTTCCGAAGGTTGGTTCTAAGCATCTTAGGGACATCTTGTAGGAAGCCAAATTGACGAGCAAACCTGTGAGGGGAGTAAGGCTCCATCACAAAATGACTACCCTGCCGCAAAGTGAGATAGCTAGTACGGATAGCCACCAGATGAGCCCAATTATCCCATTTCTTATTTCCATCATCCGTGTAGTGGATCGCTTTGTCTTTTGAAAAAATATTGCAAGTCCATAAGGCATTATCAGCTGTGTGGATTCGTTTACGAGCATCTTCAGCATCGAAGTATCTTGCTCCCTGCTCTCCAGAGTATGTCACCATTCGAGGATATGCTGTCTTACTTCCAACCGGAAAATGAGTTTTGAAGTAGTGAGCCAGCCAAGCATGGACAAAATGAACCGGAAAGGTTGACTTAATTTCAGATAAACTCGATGAGTTTGAAATTGCATTCAAGCCATGGTAAATGTTTGCCAAAACTGGAATAGCAAGACTCACTTTTTTTCCTGCAGCCATTAGGCTTGCCACTTTGAAGGTACTCGGTCGTATCAAGCCTACCTCGCCACCCGGAAGTGCAAACGCACAAAGCCAGCAAGCTAAGTAAGCGGCTAGATAGGTCTCTTCTTGATCAGTTTGAGAAATGCCCAACTTTTTAAATTGATCTACCTCAGCAGACGTCCATGGCTGGTGACTCGAAATAACGCCAGTCGGGTTATAAGTTTTTTTAGGCCGAGAAGTCGTCTTTCTTTCAACGCGTGTAGGAGGTTCAAGGTATGTTATAGCCTTTTTAGACCAAAAATCTACCCATTGGTCAATGGTTACATTTCTTCTGTTAGCACCCTTGCAAAGTACGTGATAGGCGCCAAGTAAAGATCTACAGCTGCGCGGGATACGTAAACCATCCTTCGTGGAAAGCAATTCTTCTGCACAGGGCACAATTTCATCATACACATAACCCGCTATGGGTAGTCCCATCAAGTTGTATAAGTCCCATAAAGAAAGTGACATCTCTCCGAATTTGGTGAGTAAAGTGTTGGTGGAAGAACACCAAGCTTCACAGAAGGCCTTCATGATTTCACAGCTGCAATCATAGGTAAAGAGGGATGCAAAGACAGCATCATAAAGCTTTGTGTTTCGGAGAATGGATCCGCATCGGCTTAAAATATCTTCAGTCCATTCCCAGTAACCCTTGGTGTAGTGGAATTCTCCAAGGAATTTGATTTCCCCCCAGGATGCTTTTCCTTTTGCAATGCGGCGTCCCAAAGAGGGTAAAGGTGCTGAATTGATTTCTGGCTCAATGTCAGCTCCCTTCAAGGTCCAACTTATGTTATTTTTACTTGAAGAAGATTCATGAGACCAACATGCCAAGAAAAATTCATTTTTGCTTCTTGGAGGGACATAAGCACAGTTCCCTAGCAAAGATTGCCCGGGTAAAAGACGAGTTCCTTGGGGCAAAGATTGGTGTGCATCTTCAAGAATGACCAAGTAGCTTGCACCGGACTTTCCCGTTACAGTTTTGAGGAAAACCATGCTGAAAGTTGAGTTAGCTGTCAAATAAACAAAGGAATATTAGAGATGAGAGGATGGGAAGATGTGTATAATTTAAGTTTATGGATTAAAAGGCCCAAAACAAATTCATGGGATCGATTAATTGTTGAAACCAAAGTTGTAAATTAAACATAGGAAAATAAAGCCCAAGTGGTTGTGAATTAAGAAATTAAAATTTTGGACCCAAGTTCAAAAGAAGATGGGCCCAAATTAAATTAAGATTGTTGGGTTGAAAGGGAAACAAAATTGAGCCCATTAAAGGAGAGTCAAAATTGGATTGAAGGGTCAAAATTGGGCACCCCCTTTTTGCATGAATTATCAGTGCGATTCGCGACTCCGTCAGGCGAAGTTCTGCCCACCGTCGCAGTGGATGATCGCCGCCGCTCAGCCAGAACTTACGCTGCCGGAATTGCGACGCCACCGACTGCCGTCGCTGCTGGAGATCGCGAAGCCGCCTCGGAGAGCCGCCGTGTGCTGAGATCATCCACTGACCTCAGTCGCTGCTGTCGAGACTGCCCAGCCGCGCTGCCGCCTAGCCGCCGCTGCCGAGGCCGCCCAGTCGCTGCTGCCGAGATCGCCCAGCCGCCGCTTCCGAGGCCGCCTTTGTTGCTGCCGAGACCCGCTGCCGCCGTTCGAAGCCCGTCAGCCGCCAGTTCCGGATCACCGCGCCGGCAGCCTTTTGATACAATGGCAGAAAGTTTAAATTCGTCCAATGTTATGAGGTTCGCATTAAAGACATCTTCCACTTCAGACACGCCCATTCCAACTTGAAGCAATTTGCCACAGAGAGATATCTCTGGCCTTGACGTTGAATTGGAGTTTGTGTCCGTCGACGCCCAGGTCATCAAGCAACCGCATGTTCTGTTGCAGCCCCGTTTCCGCCAGTCGTTCGACTTCGATGGGTTACCACGCGCAGCCGAGGTCGTGGGTTGTTGCCAAGTTTGGCACTTCTAAGCCGTTGGTTGGAATTCTTCACTTCGTCGTCAAAGTATCGACAGAGAGGTGAGGTGAGCCCAACAAGCAACCACCATGGGTGGTCCGCCGTTGATTGCTTTTCACCTCGCGGCATGAGCTTGATAAGCAACTACCATGGGTAGTCCGCTCTCGCTGCATCAACACGTCGGAGGTGTGAGCCCAACAAGCAACCACCATGGGTGGTCCGCCGTTGACTGCTTTTCACCTCGCGGTATGAGCCCGACAAGCAACCACCATGGGTGATCCGCCGTCGATCGCTCTCTACCTCGACATCGTTGGTTTGATTGCTTTAGCGTGTTAAAATCTTCTATTTTTTTTTTCTTCGCTTCGTTGTGTTGTAAAAAAAAAGAAGAAAGAACAACAAGGAAAAGAATTGAAGGGATATAGAAGTAAATATGAGAACACAAGTGATGGGGCTTACCTTGGTGATTATGTGAAGACAAATAATCAGTTTATAAATAGAGAAAATAAACAAGAAACAAGAAAGACAAATAAAAGAAGAGCGAATTAAAGAAGAATAGATTGAGACCTTATACTTGTGAATTGACAGCCTCTTGGAGCAATGCTGAAAAAGGAAGAAAAAAAATTTTAGAAACACTTCATGCTATACTTTGGAAAGAAAGAAAAAAAATTCAAATAAGAGAAGGAAGAACCAAGAACTGAAGTGAATATCTTGTTTGTTGGATAGCTTTGATGAAAAAAAATTGAGTTCATGAAGTACCATTATATAGTAGTGGATTCATGGATAATTATGGACTCATGGATAATTATGAAAATTATTTGTGGATAATTATAGAAGCTACTAGTGGACTCATAGATAATTATGGAGATTATTGTGAGATGCGCAAGCTCTACAAAATTGTAGGAGATTCTTTACTACAAATAACTTTGATAATTTTGGGTAAGGTGCATGAAATCTTGGTGAACAAGAAACAAATCTTTTGCGATTCCTTCACAGCAAGACATACTGTCCGTGAACAAATCGCAAGGGGGCATTTGTAAGCAATTAAAATTCACGGTCCAATCAAAGTGCGACACGTGGATTTTATTGATTAAATATCAATTTTAATTTATTATATTTTATTTTGGGGATTTAATAAATTAATTCCTAAAATAGATTAATAAATAATTGATAATTAATTTAATACCCAACAAATTAAGTAGGGTTTAAATTAAGTAAAGCTTGACCCCTAAGTTAAGTAAAGCATGGAAGGTTCCAGAATCAGGTCAAAATAAGCAATGACCAATCAAGCTGTGATATATTTGGAACGGCCCAAGCCCGCAGAACCAGGCCAAATCTGTCATAGACCAATCAGATTGCAAGTTATTTATGGGGCATGCTCATTCCTCACCTATATAAGGAGCCCTCCTTCATTCACTCCACACAGACAGACTAAAATACTTGAAGACATAAACGCTCTGAAGAGATCAAGAACACGAGCAGCGCTCCCTTGAGATCTTCAAGCATCTTCAAGTCAAGAACAACATACGACCCGGGATTAAGGTGCTAAGCCCCCCAGATCGAGTGTTCTTCGGATCAAGTACGTTTAATCCAAATAAAGGCTCGACGCCTCTGGATTAACGTAATAAGATCCAAATCCGAGTTCGGACAAGCTTCAACTGAAGATCCGACTCAAAACACACAGTCAACGCGGTCAACGCAGTCAAAGTCAAAGTCAAAGCCAAATTGGTTCGAGAGAAGAATCAGAGGATAGATAGAGATTGTTTCCTTAATTATCAAGTTCAATCCGTCTGGATTATTATTGTAATTCTTTTGTGTTTATTTTATTATAAATACAAAATTTGTTATTACAGTCTTAAAATGTTAATGCCATAAATTTCATGTTTTCAAAATATACAGAGATATTTTCATGCATACATGTGTATTTATAAGTTTTATTAATATTAAGTGTTACTCTTTGACCAGGAGTAGTTTGATATATATTTTTAATACTAAATAAATTCTAAATTATGCGACTTAAGGTAAAATAATAATTTGGAGTTTAAAGTATATTATATAATTATTATAAAATTGAGTGTATTTTTTATTATTGTATGATTAATTTTGAGATAAACAAATGGAGATGGTATGAATTTGTTTATAGATTGAGTGAATATTACTTGATGTTTTCAAAAGTATGTAATTATGCATGATTTGTCACACAAAAAAAATATATTCTATTCAAATTTAAGAAAAAAATTGTGTGAAACTATATCACATAAGAGTTTCATAAAATTAATAAGAAATAATACTACATTTTTATTTAAAAAATATGATACATGTAACTTAATTTAAAGTACAAAACACAATTTCTATTAAAATACATAAAATAAAAGATATATTCTCTCGTCGTTGATTTAATTAATGATTTTTTTAAATTTTTAAAGAAAGCTGGTTGCAAGTTGCAACCTTTTCAACTAAGTAGACCAACTCATAGTGCTAACGGTGGATAATAAACCCACCTCTTTTTGAAGAGGTGGCCTCGATTGTTACACCAGATCACATTATTGATTAATTATGTATAAAATTATTGGAAAAATAATATGAAATGACTTTTATAAATGGTACCAGCTGGCTAATTTAACTAAATATAGTAGTTTTAATATGATAAAATAAAGTGGTAATGACAAAAAGTGGCCACTATCCATTAAGTGTAATTTTTAGTGGCCACATATGTTATACACAATTTTTTCTAGCCACTTTTAAAGGAATGAGTCAAAATGCCCTTGAAGGGATCTACTTTTTACATGTCTGAGGTCACTTTTTGACCAAAAAGTATAAAAGTACAATAATTTATTTTACAGTCTATTGAATGCATTAATTTGTTTCCTATATATGTCTTATGAATATATTTTTATTAAAATAAAAAAATATGCATTAATTTTATTCGTATTTTTTTAATTTTTTAAATTTTTTTTTTGAAAAAAAAGTGTGGGCCGAATAGAACAAATTGTGTAGGCCGAATAGAACAAATTGTAGGCCGAATAGAAGAAATATTTTTTTAATTTTTTTATTTTTTTAATTTTTTTTTTGAAAAAAATTGTGTGGGCCGAATAGAACAAATTGTAGGCCGAATAGAAGAAATATTTTTTTAATTTTTTTAATTTTTAAAAAAAAAATTTGAAAAAAAAGTGTGGGCCGAATAGAACAAATTGTGTAGGCCGAGTAGAACAAATTGTAGGCCGAATAGAATAAATATTTTTTTAATTTTTTAATTTTTTTTAATTTTTTTTTGAAAAAAAATGTGAGGGCCGAATAGAACAAATTGTGTAGGCCGAATAGGCCGAATAGAATAAATATTTTTTTAATTTTTTTAATTTTTTTTAATTTTTTTCTTGAAAAAAAAGTGTGGGTCGAATAGAACAAATTGTGTAGGTCGAATAGAACAAATTGTGTAGGCCGAATAGAACAAATAATTTTTAATTTTTTTTAATTTTTTCTGGAAAAAAAATATTTACTATAATTTTAAATGTGGTCCCACCCACCCTATTTAATGCAGTCAATACTGACATAATCATGTCCCCATTATTATCGTCCTTTATCTGACAGTTATGGGAGTAATTTGGGGAGTCCTCTAAATAGTGGCTACTAAAAATTACTTTTAAGAGAGGTGGCTATTTAAAATTGTATTTAGTCAACAGTGGCTACTAAAAATTTGGTCCCTAAAATAAAACTATATGGGGGCGGATAGTGACTACATTGGTACATTTATTTATGTTAATTTGTTCCATTGAAGTCGGTTCGAATCTTCTGTTATATTTGGTGTTACATCTCCTGTTACAAACTGCTGGATGATTGACATGTAGGATATACTAATCTATACTCTAACAATCAATCCTAAGCGGGAAAGGTTGAGATTTTTCTCTCCGCACACGTGTCACTCATCTAACACCAAAATGTAACAGGGCATCCAACGCCCATTAAAGTGGTTATAAATTAGAGAAAGCAAATTAAAGCGCAATTCAAAAAGTGAGGTTGAATTTGACCAAAGCAAAACATGTGTGAAATCGTCTAAAAATTTTATTAAAAAAAATCGTGTAATGGATATATATAAAAGTGAACATATTTTAATAAAAATGATATTCAGATTAATAAAAATAATAGTGGTGCAATAAATTATTTTATGAACAATTCGCAATAAATTATGGAGTAATATTTTTAATAAAAAAATAATATTTTTTCCGTCGCGGCATAAAAATTACATTTTACTACTAATTAGGACGTCACGCAACAAAAGTTATATTTTCTTTTTTTAGTAGATGGGACCCACATAAATAATTATTTTATCTTTATGCGGCACACACACAATATTAATACAACTACCCATTATACATTAAATTATTATATCTCTCAACCCACTACACATGGAGTACTATATTTATTAATCTCCGTGTAAACAGTAAACGTAACTTTTTTCATGGGACGAATGGAGTACTATATTTAATAAAAAGTAATAACTGCTCCCTCCGTCCCGCGTTAAAGTTTGAGTTTTATATTTTGGGTTGTCCCACGTTAAAGTTTACATTTATTTTTTTGTCAAGTTGGGTCCATACAAAACAATTACTTATTCCATGTAGGACCACACACAATACTAATACAACTATCTACTTTACATTAAATATTATTTCTCTTACCTCACTATATATTAAAATATTATATTTCTTAATCTCCGTGCAAAAAAAAACGTTTTTGTCAAGTTGGGTCCACACAAAATAATTAATTATTCCATGTAGGACCCACACATAATACTAATACAACTATTCACTTTACATTAAATATTATTTCTTTTACCTCACTATATATTAAAATATTATATTTCTTAATTTTCGTGCAAAAAACAAATGACAACGCTAAAACAGGACGGTTGGAGTATTTTGAAAAATAAGAAAACGATTTATTTATAATGAAACAGTGTAACACGGTTTGACCATTTAACCAAATATGAAAACCCACCTTATTCATGAATCTAAGAAAATGGATAATTACTTGGAAACCAATTATGAGAGCCCACCCGATTATATTTTATTTAATGGACTCTTTATTGGGCTTTGTCATGTTATCACTTGGGCCTTCTTACTTGACATTAAGGCTTTAGTTATAGTGGTTTTTTTTGTATCGAAATCGGTTTTGAGAAAAATATCCACACAAATTTTTTTAATCATTTCATATAAGCAAAGTATCGTACAATCCTACACACTATCTTGATTTATACTATGATTCATGTTTACTTAATTCATATAATTCATGAGTTATTTAAGAGTATAATTATAATTTTATAATTACGGTTCAAGTCTTATGTATTTATATACGATAATTTCTTATATGATTTTGTTAAAAACATATACTACAAATTAGTGAAGAGCAGCACCTGTCCCGTCTTACGTATCACTTTTTGTAAGGATATTTTTACTTTATATTTAGGGTTAATTCCTAAAAAATTTACCACCTTATTGGGAATTTTCAAATCTATCAAGTGATTTTTTATTTTTGTCAATTCAATAAAAAATCTATTTAATATTTTTAATTCTATCACAACCTTTTATTTTTGTCAATTCAATACACAGTCTATTTAATATTTTTAATTTTATCACAACTTTTATTTTTACAATTTAATATACTACTTATTTTATATTTTCAATTCAAATTATTATTATTATTATATTATATTATATTATATTTATTTTATTTTTTAAAAAAATTTATATTTTTAAGAACTCTACAAAAAAAAAAAATATAAAATAAGTGGAGAATTCTTTGACAATAGCTATTGCACGTGAATCTGTGATAGTTTTACTGTTTTAAAAAAAATTATATTCTTAAAAAAAATGAAACAAAATTTTTAATTTACTTCCTCATTAATTTCTCAATTTTTATTTTTATTTTCATCATTTTATAATTTATATATATACGCCTTTGTTATAAAATAAAAAAATTAAATTAAAAAAAGAAGTAAAGTTGTACCAAGAACGAAACGAAGATTGGTATAATAATATATTGTACCATTTGTTATATAAAAAAAACTGAATCCAAATCCAAATAATTTAAATAATAATAATAACAATAATAATAATAATAATAATAATAATAATAATAATAATAATAATAATAATAATAATGAATTGAATTGAATTGAAAATATAAAATAAGTGGTGTATCAAATTGCAAAATAAAAGTTGTGATAGAATTGAAAATATTAAATAGATCACGTATTGAATTGACAAAAATGAAAGATTGTGATATAATTGAAAACATTAAGTAAATTATGTATTAAATTGACAAAATAAAAGATCGTGATAGATTTGAAAATACATGGTGAATTTTTTTTAATTAACCCTTATATTTATACCACAAATTGTTAATTAAATAATTCAATTATATTATTATCATTTTTCAGTATCGTTATCACTTTAATTAAAAAGTATAACTCCCAATCTGTTTAAATGCCAATTCAATAATATGGTTCCATTTGGATTTCAATTTAATTAGTTAAACAAAATATTAGAATTTGATTCATTAATTTCTTTGAATTTAACATAACAAAATGATGAACCAAACTCCAGAGTTTCCACCATACACATAATCATATAAAAAAGGGAATAAATGACAAAAAATAAATAAAAATACATGTGATCACAAACAAAAATATGATCATGATCTATCAACCATAAGAAAAATAAATAAATAGATAATTGTCATGTATATTTGCATATTCCAAAGAGCATATCAGGGTCTTGTATCACACAAACATTACCACAGCCACTCTGCAAGCAATCAAAGTTGTAAATACAAACATGACCACATGATGAATATTGCAACAATTTTCTTGGCAGTATGAACCCTCCACTAGTCTTCCGCTGCTCTACTGCTAAACACACACAATCCTTATCTTAATTATAATACTAACTAGGAGAGAGAGACTGAGGGAGAGAGAGTAGACATGCACAAAATAATCAGAACCACTGGTCCGAACTGGGAAATCAGAACCGAAACCGGTCAAAATGGAATCAAAACCGAATTTATTCTGATTTGGTTCCGGTTCCTCATTTCATGGTGCTGGAACCAGCGGTTTCAGTTCCAAACCGGAGATTTTCCTTTTTTTTTTTTGTTGAAAAATATTTTTTTTATAGGAATCAGGAACCGAAACTGCTCTAGAACAGATTCAGTTCCAGTTCCTAATTTCCTGGAACCGGAACTGGCGGTTCCAAAGTGGGGTGCATGTTTAAGAGAGGGGGAGGGAGAGGGAGAGACTAACCAGATGCAGCAGAAGTTAGAAGTAGAATCAGGACTGCTATCTTTGATGAATTCTCCATCTTTTTCTTTCAATTAATGAAGCTACTTAATTATTTGGACTCATGCTAAATCCTGCAATTATGATCTGAATGGAAGACTATCAATTTTATTCTTTTTTAAGGTAAAATTTTAATTTTATATATACAGATGAAGTACATACATGTGTATTAGTGATTATGTAGATCTGTGATATTGCATTAATTTTAATTTATATGCACTAATCTCTATGAATTAATAAGAGTATTAAACCTGATTGGGCTGAATGTGCACATGCATCCATCACTTCCAATCCTATAATTAAGTCAACATGTGAGATTCTCTCTCTGATTTCCTGATTAATTAATTCATACTGAATTATAATGATAAATAATTAATTACAAAGAGATTAAAAAAGTGTGGATCATGCACTGAACGTAGCTTTCGAGATAAATGGTCGATGATCGGTTACTGGTTAGGAAGGATTTAAGATAGTTTTTTTTTTTTTTTTCTTATATGTTTTTCGCTTGTTTATTGCGTTTATGGAGCTAGCTGAAATTCTTTTCTCTCTTTTATGTTTGCATGAGGTTCAACTTATACATGTGTTGTGCCTTTTCCTATAATGCTTTCATGGGACAATTAATGCCTTTGTCCTAAGGTATTAAATGCATATCTCATCAAGTGCAATGGCATTTAAGGAATTATTTAGGATGATTAGTTAAGGCGGTTCGGATCTCCTGTTATATTTTGTTGTTACATCTCCTGTTACATACCGTTGGATGATTGACACGTAAGATAAACTATTCTATACCCTAACAATCAACCCTAAGGGAAAATGTTGAGATTTTCCTCTTCGCATACGTATCACTCATCTAACGCGTGTAACATAAGATGTAACACTAAAATATAACAGGACATCCAACGATTAAATCGGATTTAAGGTTTTATGATTTGATTAGATTTAGGGTTTGAAAAATCAGCGATTGCTAATAATAAACTTCTAATACGTAAGGAGTCTTTTGTGAGAACGTCACGAATTTAATTTAGTGAGACAGATCTATTTTACTCAATTATATGAACTCGTGATTCACTTGCTGTTCTGCGGTTATTAATAAATTCATTGGCTGATGTTAAAATTTAACCCTACTTTTCTTAGGTTTTTTATAAAATAATTTTAATTGAAAGGGGGGTGTGGTGCATTTTATTTCAAAAATTGTCATATAGATATAGATAATAAAAAAATTATGTTGTTGGATCAATAATGATTTTTACCCATTCAATTTGATTAATTTTTACAATTGCTACTATAAAAATTATTTTAGGGTTTAAGGTAATAAACCTAGGGTTTTAGCTTCAATTTTTTAACTTTAAATGCACCATGCGTAATTAAAGAGCGTTAGGGTTTTAGAATTTATAAAATCCATTGTCAATAATAAACCTTCAATTCCTTAATTTACATTCATCGTAATTAAGGAAGTCAGTTTCACGTGAATTTACATTCCTAATCACTTTAGCTTAGTGTATTAAGGAATCTACCAGTTGCCATAATAAAAATGAAATTCACAGCTGTAAGATCGTATAATTAAACACATTATTAATTAAGGAGGTTATGGTTTAATTAGGTTTAGGGTTTGGAGAATCCAGCCGTCGCCAATAATAAACCTTTAATTCATCGTGTAATTCAACCCATATATAGTTAAGGGGTGGGTATTTGCACCCGAATTCACTAAACGAACGCCATTAATTTATGAATTTAAAATACTCACTCTGTACCATCCTTATGGTTACGTTTGCGTTTTGCACGTGGATTAATGAATATAGTATTTTAATGTGTATTGAGGTGAGAGAAATAATATTTTAATGTAAAGTTGGTATGTGATTAGTGTGATGTGTGGCCATGGATAAAGAAGTAATTAATTTGTGTGGTCCTATATGCTAAAAAGGGAAATGTAACCATTAGGTAATGGGACGCCCAAAAAGGAAATATGTAACCATTAGGATGGGACGGGGAGTATATTAATGTAAGAAGATATAAATACCCTTATATAAATTATAAAATAAGATTAATTATGATAAATTGTTATATAGACCCCATTAAATTACTATATGCACCCCAATTGTATTCTAATGATTAAAATTCCTTCTTCTTTCAACCAGATTAACTACAATTTCTTTCCTGATATTTCAACACAGGAAAAGTCAATCTAAATTCTTTTCTTTCTTGCATGTTCATATGTATGACCACAATTCTTCCTTAATCAGACACAAAATAGTCTTTCAAATCCAAATTAGTCTTGATCATCAGCTCTTTCTCTCTTTCGATTTGTACTTATACGCAACTATAAAATCTCCATCAATCACAAACAACAAAAAAGCAATAAGCATTAACAGTTATACATCGATGAAGATGATACATATTGAAGATGCTTGAAGATCTCAAGGGAGCACTGCTCGTATTCTTGATCTCTTCAGAGCGTTTATGTCTTCAAGTATTTGAGTGTGTCTGTTATGAATTAAGGAGGACTCCTTATATAGGTGAGGAATGAGCATGCCCCATAAATAACTTGCAATCTGATTGGTCCATGACAGATTTGACCCGATTCTGCGGGCTTGGGTCGTTCCAAATATAACACAGCTTGAATGGTCATTGCTTAATTTGACCTGATTCTGGAACCTTCCATGCTTTACTTAACTTAGGGGTCAAGTTTTACTTAATTTAAACCCTACTTAATTTGTTGGGTTTTAAATTAATTATCAATTATTTATTAATCTATTTTAGGAATTTATTTATTTAAATTCCTTAATAAATAAATAATTAATTGATAATGATTGCATTAATTTACCACATATTTTCCTTTAATAGGCAATAAAATTCAAGTGCTTACAAATGCCCACTCG
Organism: Pogostemon cablin; assembly: GCA_023678885.1. Taxonomy (NCBI): domain Eukaryota; kingdom Viridiplantae; phylum Streptophyta; class Magnoliopsida; order Lamiales; family Lamiaceae; genus Pogostemon; species Pogostemon cablin. The sequence continues at coordinate 5,153,080 of CM042987.1, forward strand.
CATTTTGTTCACGGATGCCTTTGTGTTGAAGTGAACAAATTGCGATAATCCATTCTTGATCAACATGATTGAATTTTATTGCTTGCTTTACCAACTTGATATGAATAGCCTGAATTATGACTGAACTTAGTGAAGTGCTAAGCTGCCTACGTACCTCTTTGAAGAGGATCAAGTCATAACGTAGTTCAAAGGAACATGATTTGGTTTGGATGGGGGGTGCCGTACACATTTTATACTCATGCGGGCCAGGAGTAACATGTAGTTTAGGCTCGTGCGTCATGGAGCGTTGAACTTGAGTTTGCTGATAGTTTATACTCGTGTCAATGAGTCTTGAATTTGAACTTGTAGATAATTTATACTCTTGTCAAGGAGCCTTATGTGGATATTTTTCACACATGTCAAGGAGCGTTGTGTTTAGAGAGTTTATTCTCTTCCCAAGGAGATTTGATTTGATGTGTAGATAGTTTATACTCATATTAAGGAGCGTAACTTGAGGATTTTGGATAGTTTAAACTCGTATCAAAGAGTATTGTGTGGACATTTTTAGCTCGTATCGAGGAGCGTAACATGTAGATAGTTTTAGCTCATATCAAGGAGCGTAATGTAGACAGTTTTAGCTCGTATCGAGGAGCCTTGTGTGGACTTGAGAGATTTCAGATAGTTTAAGCTCGTATCAAGGAGCGTAATGTAGACAGTTTTCGCTCGTGCCAAGGAGCTTTGACTTGAGGATTTTAGAAAGTTTTAAGCTCATATCAAGGAGCATGACTTGAGGATTTTAGATAGTTTAAGCTCATATCAAGGAGCGTGACTTGTAGATAGTTTTAGCTCGTGTCAAGGAGCATGATGTAGACAGTTTTCGCTCGTGTCAGGAAGCATAATATGGACAGTTTTCACTCGTGTCAGGGAGCTTCGACTTGGGAGATTTTAGATAGTTTAAGCTCGTATCAAGGAGCGTAATGCAGACAGTTTTAGCTCATGTCAAGGAGATTTGACTTGAAAGATTTTAGATAGTTTAAGCTCGTATCAAAAAGCGTAATGCAGACAGTTTTAGCTCGTGTCAAGGAGATTTGACTTGAAAGATTTTAGATAGTTTAAGCTCGTATCAAGGAGCGTAATGCAGACAGTTTTAGCTCATGTCAAGGAGATTTGACTTGAAAGATTTTAGATAGTTTAAGCTCGTATCAAGGAGCGTAATGCAGACAGTTTTAGCTCGTATCAAGGAGCATTGTGTATGGGGGATTTTAGATAGTTTAAGCTCGTATCAAGGAGCGTCATGTGTAGATAGTTTTAGCTCATATCAAGGAGCATCATGCAGACAGTTTTAGCTCGTGCCGATAAGCTTTGCATTTGAGTTGGTCAATAGTTTATTGCCCCCAATCTTGGGATGCGCCACTTTCTCTTGCTTCCACTTCATTTCTGTTAATCTTTGTAGAAATGGCAGACTTTGTTTGTGGTTCCCCTTCCAATAGCTCATCGAAAGACATGTATTCAAACCCGTAAGAGTCTTGAATAGAGGGTCATTCGATGTCATTTGATGTCAAGCTTAACTCCATGTCGTGAGCTCTTTAAGCCAACTCTTCAAAACTTTTAGGCCGAATTCCTTGGAGTATGTAGTTAAGATTCCATTGCATCCCTTGAATGCACATTTCTATAGCTGAAGTTTTTGATAGCTTTTCTTTGCAGTTGAGACTTAGGCTCCTCCATCTATTAATGTAATCGATGACATATTCTTCATCCCTTTGACGAGTATTTGTTAGCTCCATCATGCTAACAATTCTTCGTGTGCTATAGAAGCGGTTAAGGAATACTTTTTCCATTTGCCCCCAACTGTCAATGGAGTTAGCTTCCAAATCGATGTACCAATCAAAGGCATTTTCTTTCAGAGATCGAATGAATTGCCTCACCATATGATCCCCATAGGTCCCGGCATCATTGCATGTCTCGACGAAGTGCGTCACATGTTGTCTTGGATTGCCTTTGCCATCAAATTGTTGAAACTTGGGAGGTTGGTAGTCAATTGGCATCCTCAAGTTATCAATCCTCTTTGTATATGGCTTGACATAGGTTGAAGAAGATTTGAAGCTCCTTTCAAACTTATCTTTAATCGTATTTATCACGATATTCTTTAGTTGGTTGATAGGAAGCGTTCCATCAGTTGAAACTTGTATCTTATCATCAGCTGGCTTTTCTTCAGGTGAATGATGTTTCGTCGAGTCTTCCTCCTCGTGCTCATCTTCAACTTGTTTCTTATTTGTAAGGCTTGTCTCCGCATTCTCCATTTTCTTCATAAGTTCGCAGATTTTTAAATCTTGAGCTTCCATATGCTTGTTGAGTCCTTCAATGGATCTTATTATACTTGCGAGTTGTTCCTCAATGGTCATAGCATTTGTTGTCATCACTGCAGTTGCAGCTGAGGTAGATGGTGAGCTTGGTATTGAGTGAGGAGTTGAGTGGGTAGAATCATCTTCACTATTCTTGTCTCCGTGCAATGGTTTGTTAAGAGCAATCCCAACCACATGGTTTGTCTCTGAGGAGGCTTCAGACATACTTCTTGTAACGAGTTCAGTATTTTCAATTTGCAACTCTTGAGGCTTTGATGCAGTTTGCCTTCGTATCGCAATCTTTAGCGGAGTCATAACTTGCATCTTCGCAGCTTGTAGCTCTAAAGGCTTTGAGGTAGATGACCTTTTTATCGTGATCCTAAGAGGAGTCATACTTTGTATCTTCGAGCTTGTTGAGAGAAGAGATGAGAGGTAGAGACGGTCCCACTGGGCGTGCCAAAATTTGTAACAATAAATTTTTGTATTTATGACAAAATAAACACAAAAGAATTACAATGATAATCCAGAAGGATTAAACTTGAAAATTTAGGGACAATCTCTATCAATCCTCTGATTCTTCTGCCCCATAAATAACTTGCAATCTGATTGGTCCATGACAGATTTGACCCGATTCTGCGGGCTTGGGCCTTTCCAAATATAACACAGCTTGAATGGTCATTGCTTAATTTGACCTGATTCTGAAACCTTCCATGCTTTACTTAACTTAGGGGTCAAGTTTTAATTAATTTAAACCCTACTTAATTTGTTGGGTTTTAAATTAATTATCAATTATTTATTAATCTATTTTAGGAATTTATTTATTTAAATTCCTTAATAAATAAATAATTAATTGATAATTATTGCATTAATTTACCACATATTTTCTTTTAATAGGCAATAAAATTCAAGTGCTTACACATATTATAGAAAATAAGCATAAGCGATTACAGTAGGTAGTGATAAACCAACATCATTTGGGGTTGATAAGAGCTCTCTAAAGAATCTACAAGCAACATTCGTACCAAAAAAATCAGAATGATTCATACATCCATAATTAATCCCAAAACTTTGATCGGAATTCGGGACTATAAACGTGTGGTCGCTATGGAGGCGCTGAAGGCGCCACCGGTTGAGGAAGCATCTAGCGGAGATTAAAGTTTCCCTGTCTACTCACCAATTTGAATTTAAACAAGGATTTCGCTAGCAATAACACTAGAATTTCTGCCAACAGATCGGCATTACAGCCGATTAGATTCGCCGAGGAGGAACGCCTTTTGCTTTTTTCAAAAATAGATTTAATTGGGGTGTTTTTATAAATTTAATTGGGGTTTATTTAATAATTTGTAATAACTAATCTTATATTATTATTTATATAAGGGTATTTATGTTTTCTCACATAAATATATTTTAATTTTACAAATTAATGGGATTCGTTTAGTGAATTTGGGATGCAAATAGCCGCCCCTATAGTTAATTGAGGTTTCGATTTTGGGGTTTAATGTTGAATTTAATACTTAATCTTTTCCAATATAATAATTGATCACACATGATTTAGTATGAACACGTTGCAAATGTGTCACTTGCCATCAAATGAACACTAAAGACAACGATGGGATTGAAGCATGTGTATTTGCATGAATCTGACATGCCTTACTTTGAACAAGATGAAGATATTAAGAGATATGGTAGGTGGGGGAAATATACCGAAATTACGTTATAGTCCAAGAAAAAGGGTGCTCAAAACAGCAGATATTAAGAAGAGGATTTAAGAGATCAGGTGACAAGTAACATTATATGATCAGTACGTGAAAATGTTAAGAATAAATCATAGACTTATTTCCTAATCCTTTAGAATATACTCTTTCCTTGTACAGATGGATAGAGATTGATACGATCCTTAATTTACGGATCATATTGTCTTATACTATTAATAGTGGCAATATACGCTATCACCTATCACGATAGCACATTGAGATTAATTATTTCTTTTCTCATATCCTTTCAGAAAACAAACTACCTCCGTGACATAATTGTTTTCATCATTGTAGATTTGAAGTTTAAGAAAAGTTATTTTTTATTTTTTTATTAACTTTATTGACTTTTTACAATATTATCACTTTTTTGTTTATATTATAATTATTTATTAAATAATTCATTGTACTATTATTACTTTTTATCAATTATATACTCCCTCTGTCCCACGTTAAGGTTTACACTTTTCATTTTGGGTTGTCGCAAGTTAAGGTTTACATTTCATTTTTAGTCAAGTTGGCCCCACACAAAACATTTAATTATTCCATGTAGGACCCACACACAATACTAATACAATTACCCACTTTACATTAAATATTATTTCTCTCACCTCACTACATATTAAAATATCATATTCCTTAATCTCCGTGCAAAAAGCAAACGTCAACGTTAACATGGGACGGAGAGAGTACCTATTTTCATTAAAATGTTATTACATTCTTATTCGTCTCACGGGAGTTATGTTATTCGGTGAGACATTCGGATTTTCTGTTCATTTTAATACATCATCTCATGTACCACACTATACACCATTTGATGGATGACATACTCCATATAAGAGATAGAAGAAAACTATATCCTTTAATTCTTGGGGGCAATGGTTGGATTTCTTTACCCTTTACATGTCAATAAAATAGTGCGTGACATAGAAAATGATGTACGAAAATAACGCAGAAGATCCGATGTGCCGTCAGACAGTATCACACAAACTCACGTCTTTGCCTCTAACGTAGTGTCATGGGCCTTTGACATAGGATAAGAAATGATTTTGGGCCTCAACCTAGTTTCATGGGCCACAAACCAAATAGGCTTGAAGCCCATCAATAAGAAACTTACATATGGGCCACTACCGGTGAAACTTGAAACTAAAAGTGAGCATTTTCGACCCGACCCGACCCAAATGGGCATTACTCATTTATATGAGCAGAGAGATCCAGATGTGAATTAGATGAGAACCCACCCCAAGAAAGAAAATGTGGGTGAGCAGTGATCCAAAGCCACACGCCATGGTGTTTCCATACCCATATCAGGGCCACATCACCCCTATGATCAATCTAGCCATTAAACTTGCTTGCAACGGCTTCACCGTCACATACGTCCAGCCCGAATTCTTACCCGTGCCTTATCTCGGGCCGGGCCTCGACATCCGCTGCGCCACCATCTCCGACAACTTCTCGCCGGACTTCGACAGGGATGCCAACTTCACCGAGTACTGGGAGAGCATGATTCTCGATTTTCCGGCTCGCGTTGACGAACTCATCGGAAGCATCAGGAGGTCCGGCGAGGCTGCGGTGCTGGTGGCTGATTCGTTGTACACGTGGACAGCAGACATTGCCATGAAACACGACCTCGTCAATGTGTCTGTGTGGACTGAACCAGCTATGGTGTTTACTATTTGTTATCACATGGATCTTCTCGTACAAAACGGGCATTTCCCTCCAGGTATATATATCGTTAATTAATCATCTTTTATGTTTTTCTTTTGTGCTAATTTTAAAGAACTAGTCTCGTGTAAACATGTTTTTTTTTTATTATTCTTTAGTATAAAAAATTATTCTTTGAAGAGTAATAATTTTTATATATAAAAATAATAATTCATATTTTTAAAAAGTAAATTTTCATGTACTGATAAGTAATTGATAAATTAGGGTTTACAATAATTTAAAGTGTAATTTTTTATTTAAAAAAGTAACCATTTAGGTGTCTAAGGAGTAATTTTTCATATGCTAAAAAATAACATGTTTTAAACCCAATTTACACGGTGTGTTATTTTTTTAATATATATTCGTGCGTCTGGTAAAATAATAGTAGTGGTTTTTTATGTGGTGTAGTATCCTTGCAACAATTGGTACGCAAAATTCAAACTTTAAATGTATATATAAACTTACTGAAACTACTTTTGCCAATTTTGGTTTATGATTCGGGGCTAAAGAAAAAAGAAAAAAGTCTACCTAATGTTTGAAACTATGTAAGTGTGTTTTTTCTTTTGAATCGTTTAATATTGTTGTTAGGTGGTGTATCAGGAATTGAAAATTGACAAGTTGAATTGCAATAATATAAATAAAGAAATGCACCTCACATGGACCGCGTGATTTGCTTAGAAATAAGTGGTCCGTGATTTCTTATTATATGACACTCAAATTACACGGAAGATATTAATATTTACGAGAACGAGTGACATAATAATGTATAAATATTACTCCTAGTAGAATTTTTTATTTTATTTTTAATAATTACGCATTGTATCCCCAAATTTTAGTTCCGGATCTGCTCTTAGTATTCATTTTGTGTATGAGTATATTTATTGTTTTGTGTAAATTTACCTTGTTAAAAAAGAAAATTTACAAAATATATATAATTTATCTTGTGAATTAGGAGTATTACGTAACATTCGGGCCTAAACTCAAAACTTAAACTTATGGTCAATATTGATGAAGATTACTCCTTCCTATGTCCGATGGTTATACCCTGCCAAGAAATTAGGGTCGCATCTATTTGCATTTTACAAAAAAGAATATTTAAATTGGTATATATATGTCCGTTGAATTAAATATTTTTTTTTTTTGTGATGAATTTCAGACAATAGCATGGGCCAGGATGTGATAAAATACATACCTGGAGTAGAATCAATAAGTATAAAAGACTTAATGTCGTTCGTCGTAGCACCGGATGTCGTACCAGTGGTGGCCAAACTCGTCATAAAAGCATTCCAACAGGTTAAGAATGCTGATTTTATACTGTGCAACACTGTTCAAGAACTTGAATTCAATGCCCTGTCAGCACTTAATCTCCACCGTCCAACTTTCGCCATCGGCCCGATCAATTTCTTCTCCGAGACGGGCCCTTCTAAGAGCCTGAGGTCCGAATCGGACTGCATCGATTGGCTCAATTCCAAACCTCCGGCCTCTGTTTTGTACATCTCGTTTGGTAGCATTGCTCGGGTTAATGAGCATGAGATCAAAGAGATAGCTCATGGGCTTCTCTTGAGTCGGGTCAACTTTATATGGATTATTCGGACCGATGATGTGGATACGGATCCAAACATGCTTTTCCCCGCCCCGTTTCTTGATGACGTGGCGGGTCGAGGGAGGGTTATTCCGTGGTGCAACCAAGTCGCGGTCTTGTCCCACGCGGCCGTGGGAGGGTTCTTGACGCACTGTGGTTGGAACTCGGTGGTGGAAAGTGTGTGGAGTGGCGTGCCGATGATTTGCTATCCGTTCTTTGTCGACCAGCCGACGAATAGGAAGTTGGTCGTGGAGGATTGGAGGATCGGGATTAATCTTTGTGACGATGGAGGTAAAGTTGAAAGGGGTGAAGTTGTAAGAAAGATTGATGTTTTGATGAATGGAGAAATTAAGTGTGTGGAGTTAAGAGAAACAATGAAGAAAGTGAGCAAGACAATGAGGAATGCCTTGGAGAAAGATGGATCTTCGATTAGAAACTTTGATCGATTCCTACGTGATTTGAAGGTGCGATTTTTGCAAAAACAAACAATGGATATTGAGCAATAATTTTTATTTTATTCTCTCTGTCCCAAGTTTATTGCGGCACTAATTTTATGGACTTACTATTTAAAATTTGTAGGGTTAATGTAGTTATTTTTAGGGATTTTATCAATTTAAAACCTGAAAAATGGGTAAACTATCAATTTGGGATTTGAATTATGTTTTCTATCGATTAGGGGTCTGAATTATGTAAAACTATTAATTTGGGGCCTGAAATTAGGCCCTAAATTGATAAAATAGGAAATAATATTTGACAAATTCATGCCTGGATTGATAGTTTACATATTTTATGCATTTGATTGATAGAAAAAATAATTTAATCCTCAAATTGGTAGTTTACCCATAATTCTTTGAATCGATAAAACTCTTTTTTTTTAATAATAAATAAATAAGTTAAAGTATAAAGTAAGTAATTATGTTTGTTTAGTGTGGATATAATTTTGAAGATAAAATATTCTATAATAATAGTATAATTTTAGTGTGTCACTCAAAATGTGACATTTTTTTTAAAGGTGGTGAGATTCATTTGTAGAAATTGGTATATTTTGTAATAATATTTAAAGGTCTTTTTTTTTTGTAATTTATCCAAAGGTGTGGATTAATTTGTAATAACAGTAAATTCGTGGTTTTTCTAACGTTAAATGATATTTTTAAGTTTTATAATCTCTTGGGAGCAAAATGAAAAATGAGTTACTTGGTCTTCCCTATATTGGGCTTACTATTGGTTTTTCACTGGGCTTCATGGACGTTACCTCTTTTGGGCCTTCGATTGGGTCTTAAAACTCTTGGGCTGACAATTCAGGATTCTGATAAATATAAATTGCACTTTACACATCATATTCAAAAAGCTCATAATAAAAATCAAATCCTTACCTTTTCAATAAGGATAAATCGAATCCACATTGCATAAATACTCTCCAAACATTACAATTAAACGATTTTTATGTAGTTTTTCAAAAAAATGTCAATTTACTTTATATAATTTTATGTTAAAGTTTTTGGTTTTAAGTGAAAGAAAACCACTATTATGATAATATCATACTTCGTATTTCTTTTTAAAATGTCTTTATTAGTTTGTTGAAGAATATTTTTACGTTGTTAAAACAACAATAAACTCAATACAATGAATTTCTCAATAGTTTTTAACAATTCTACCTAAAACATGCAAGTATGTAAAGTAGTGGAGTACATTTTAAATTAAATATATATATATATATATATATATATATATATATGTAGCATTATCATCTTATTGGGAAGTGGCCGAGTGGGTGGGAGAAGTATTTAAATTGAAAAATTGCAATGAATCTACAAAGAGAAAAAGAGATGAAGTATATTTGAGAATATTGACGTCCGTACATTTCCAGCATATTTCGCCTCTCACTCCGCCCTCTCCTTCGTCCATCGCCACCACCTCTCTCTCTCCAGCATCTCCATTGTTTCCCTTCTCTCATATCCTCGTTTTGATTTTCTCTTTCTTCCTTCACGTATTCCACCAAAATTACCTTGATTCGCCATCGCATTCCCACCACCATGATCAAATTCCCTTCTTCCCTCTCTTTCCACCCCCTCTAATCGCATCCACGCCCAATTATCCACACCCTTTGCGCAAATGAACGAGAGATTGGAAGAAGACGACAGAACGGCTCTGGCGAAGATATCCAATTCTCCGCCTCGCCGGAAAACTTACTCTTACAGTCAGCAGCTCAGAGCCAACACCGCTCCCCACCAGAGGCGCAACCACCACAACCTCCGCAAGCACAGCCTCGACGAGAACCGCATTTTGAACCACCAACCCCCCACCAAAACAAACGTTTATTACACCACCACCCCTGATTCCTCCTCCGACGATGAGTTTTATCCCTATTCCACTGTGACTTCTAATAATGCAGTGGGATCAGTGAGTGATCACCATGTTGATTACTGCCAAAGCCAGAGGATTGAGGGGGCGTCCGACGGCGGGACCGCTTGCGATGAACTGCAGCAGCCATTGCCGGAGTTTATGGGGGCCGGTGGCGGCGTCGGGATTTTTAAGGCGCCGAGTAGGGCGCCAGTGAACCCTAACCGTCCCCCCTGTCTCGAACTTCGGCCTCATCCTTTACGAGAAACTCAGGTAGATTTCCATATTTGATTGAAGCATTTTCACAAACAGGTGGTGGTGCGAATTCAATACATTACCTCTTTTGGTGGTTAATTATTACTTCATCTAAAAGATTAATCATATTCATCCTCTGTCAACTTAGCTTTTGAATTAATGAGATGAAATTGCATTATTATTATTTTTGCTCCACCCATATGAGTATTGTGTGCATGTTCGTATGGCTTTTCAGTGCAAGAAATTAAAAGTGGAGTAAAAGTGGGAATTTGCCAACCATATGTGTGGTTATCAATAATGATAGTTAGTTGAGAGTCAATTTAGCTTTACACGTGTTATTCTCAAATGTGTTGGCTAGTTTTCCACTAGGCTTAACCATGCATGCTGAGTTCAAGAAAATGGAAAGTATAAATTTTGCAAACTGTATTGTGGTTATCAATAATGATAGTTAGTTGAGTCGATTTTAGCTTTACATCTATTATTCTCAAATGTGTTGGCTAGTTTCTACTTGGCTCAACCATGTATGCTCAGTTCAAGGAAAATGCTTGAAACTTTTTAGATTTCATACAGGTAGGAAAATTTTTAAGGACAATTGCAAGTACAGAAAAACAACTGTGGGCAGGGCAAGAATCAGGTGTAAGAGTATGGAACTATTCAGATTCATATAAGCCAGGGATAGGGGTAGGGAGAAGGGTACGTAGAGGCGATGAGGATGCCGCTCCGTTCTATGAATCAGCAAGCACACCAGCAACGGTATGCTTGGTTGTTGATCAAGCGAGTAAGTTGGTTTGGAGTGGGCACAAAGATGGTAAAATTAGGTCGTGGAAGATGGATGTAAGTTTATCTGATGAGGATGGTTTCAGGGAATGTTTTTCTTGGCAGGCACATAAAGGTTCAGTTCTTTCCATGATGATATCTTCTTATGGTAAATTTCTTCCTCATGGTACTTCTTCTCAGTATGCGACAAGATTAGAATTATGAATTAATTTTTCTTTTTATACTTTTATGGTTTGTATGTAGGTGATATATGGACGGGATCCGAAAATGGGGTTATAAGGGTGTGGCCATGGGAAGCTATTGAGAAATCTTTATCTCTATCACCCGAGGAAAAGCACATGGCTTCTTTGTTGGTGGAGAGATCGGGTATCGACTTAAAGAGCCAAGTTACAGTTAATGGGACATCTAGTATATCTTCTTCGGATGTCAAATGTTTGCTATCTGATAATGCCAGAGCCAAAATATGGGCTGTTGGCTCTCTGTCCTTCTCATTATGGTACATTGTGACTTCTTTTAAATATGATATTGCCTCTGTTAATAAATAACATTTTGATGAGCTGTTTGATGGTGAAACAGGGACGCTCGTACAAGAGAACTTGTGAAAGTATTCACAGTTGAGGGTCAACCTGAGAATCGTGCTGAAGGACCTCCAGCCCAAGAACAAGTAGTTGAAGAAGAAGCGCCCGTTAAAGTGTCATCGAAGTCCAAAAAGGAGAAATCTGGCTTCTTGCAACGTTCCCGTAATGCTATTATGGGAGCTGCAGATGCAGTTCGTAGAGCAGCTAAAGGGGGTGGGGCATCTGAAGACGGTAAGAGAACAGAAGCAATAGTCCTGGCAGGGGATGGAATGATTTGGACCGGCTCTTCAAACGGTACATTAATCCAGTGGGATGGAAATGGAAACCGTTTGCAAGATTTCATTCACCATCCTTGTGGTGTTCTGTGCTTTTGTGCTTATGGCTCACGAATATGGGTTGGTTATGTAAGTGGTACAGTCCAACTTTTGGATTTAGAAGGAAACCTAGTCTCGGGCTGGGTTGCACATAATGGACCTGTTATAAGATTAGTCATTGGCAATGGCATGGTTTTCAGCTTGGCGACTCATGGAGGTATTCGTGGATGGAACATTTCTTCCCCAGCACCTATCGATAGCATACTTAGAGCAGAAGTATCCTCTAGGGAAATCACATATACAACCCTAGAGAATATCAGAGTTTTGGTCGGAACGTGGAATGTTGGCCAAGGAAGAGCCTCTCATGATGCGCTAATGTCTTGGCTGGGATCTAGTGTATCAGATGTCAGCATTGTAGTTGTAGGGTTGCAAGAAGTGGAAATGGGGGCTGGTTTTCTCGCAATGTCAGCTGCAAAAGAAACTGTAAGCTATTTCTTCTTGGGAAAAATCCATGTATCAAGGATTACTCCAACTCCTTATATTATTAAAAAAACTACCTAAGATATACAGAGCTATTTGCTTATTGTATATTACATGATCTTGAAGTGTTCATTTCTTATATATTCTAACAGCATTCATCCAATTTAGGTAGGGCTAGAAGGTAGTGCTATCGGACATTGGTGGCAAGATCATATTGGCAAGGCTTTGGATGAAGAACACACCTTTGAACGTGTGGGGTCTCGACAGCTGGCTGGCTTAATGATAGCAATCTGGTGTGGTTTCACATTCTTAATCTACTTTACAAAGTCTAAACACGAGCTCTACTTCTTTAGAATAACTTAATGCGGTAGTTTGATTAGTTACATTATTTGATTCTAAACTCAATTATAATTGTTTTCAGGGTAAGGAAGAACCTTAGGAGTCATGCAGGAGATCTTGATGTTTCGGCAGTTGCGTGTGGTTTAGGTCGTGCAATTGGTAATAAGGTGAACAAATTTTTTAGCTTCATGTTTATAAACTGGTAATAGTGTCCTCAATGCGATCATGGCAAACTGGCTAAACATTACCTGCAGGGAGCTGTAGGCTTGAGATTGAGAGTGTATGATCGGTTGATGTGTTTCGTAAACTGTCATCTAGCTGCACATTTAGATGCGGTGAATAGACGAAATTCTGATTTTGATCACATATACCGGAACATGACTTTCGCGCGATCATCTGTTCTAAACAATGCTGCTGGTATGCTGTGACACCTGTATTTGTCTTGCTCTATTGTCTTCTCTACATATTTATTTTGGTTGCTTTATTCTTGTGGCTTCTCTTGGATCCTCTCTATTGCAGCCGGAGTTTCGTCAGCGGCTCAGACGCTTCGCACTGCAAATGTATGTCTATCCTAACTCCAAAATACTCATGAATTTTTGGAGCATTAACATCAACATAACTGATGATTCATATAATCATGCAAGGCCACAAATCCTGACGAGGGAATGCCTGATCTTGCTGAAGCGGATATGGTGGTCTTCTTTGGCGACTTTAACTATCGCTTATTCGGAATATCTTATGATGAAGCCAGAGACTTTGTTTCTCAGAGAAGCTTTGATTGGCTTCGCGAGAAAGATCAGCTCAGAGCAGAGATGAAAGCCGGTAAAGTGTTCCAAGGAATGCGTGAAGCTCTCGTCAGATTTCCTCCCACTTACAAGTTTGAGAGAGGGAAACCAGGATTAGGAGGTAATATCATTTTTGTATATATAATGCTTGAGTGGACAACAACAAGAGTTTGTCTTAAGACTTGTGATTGGTTTAGGTTATGATTCTGGGGAGAAGAAAAGAATCCCAGCTTGGTGTGATAGAGTACTATATAGAGATAATAGGTCTAATCCTGAAGATGACTGTAGTTTAGAGTGCCCTGTAGTTGCTTCCATATTACTGTAAGTCACTTGATTCTTGATCTTTTCTCTCCACTTGTCCCCCCTTTGATTAGTTCATGCTATATTACTTGTGATGCTTTCTTGGTTCGATTAAGGTACGATGCCCGTATGGACGTGACAGAGAGTGATCATAAACCCGTTCGCTGCAAATTCAATATAGACATTGCTCATGTTGATAGATCAATGAGGAGGCAAGAGTTTGGAATGATTCTTGAGTCCAACGGACAACTTAGATCCAGCATGGAAGCGCTGCGCTTTGTCCCTGAAACGAGCATCAGCACGAACAAAATCGTTCTCCAGAATCAAGACACATTCAGCTTGAGAATCACAAATCAAAGTGGGGAAGACATGGTGTTATTTGAAATCACATGTGAAGGTCAGTCTAACATCAACGAGAACGATGCAGCGTCTGACTTTCATGCTCGAGCCTCGCTAGGTTTCCCAAGATGGCTTGAGGTATGATACATACATCTTTGTACACACAACCAACCATACATAGAGGAATAAAGACTTGATTTATGGTTATGTTTGGTTACAACTTACAAGGTGGTAACATAGCTTTGTTATGGCGTAGGTAACTCCGGCTGCTGGCATGATAAATCCGGATCAAGTTGCAGAGATCTCAGTCCATCACGAAGATTTCCATACGACGGAGGAATTTGTGGACGGATGTCCACAAAGCTGGTGGTCCGAAGACGCCAGAGATAAAGAAGTGATCTTGTTGGTGAGCATAAGAGGAAGTTGCACAACTGAGACGAAAATGCATAGAGTAAACGTACGCCATCACTACTCTGGAAGTCCACCCCCTGCCCCCGCCTCCACCCCCGCAGCAAGCCAACCATCGTTGGAGCCGAAACGTAACTCTTCAAGAAAACACGGAGGAGGAGGAGGAAGCGGAGGAGGGAGTTCCCACCACAGAGGACGCTGATATAACATTATAGGTTGAAACTGGAGCTGTATATACTACTTAGTTGTTATCTACAGTTCATTATTTTCACACTTGTGCAACAAGAAATTGTTATATATTGCATAAGTGAGACCCTTTTTTATTTACTGTTTCAAATGAAGAAAAAAATGAGACTTTTTTTCATAGGCAATTAAAAAATACTCCATTATAAAGATTAGGGAGGTGATTACAAAATCAGGCTGGCTTACTTCACTACTATATATAGGCATCATGAATTACATCAGCACTTGTCAATATATTTCACCAGTGATGTATATAGAGCATGGAAGCACTAAAACTGGACAATATCTAATCTCTGTGAGCTTTCTCCACCATGTTCATAGCTTGGCTGTCAACACTGGTAGATCGGTTGGTCGACAGCAGCGATACAGAACCCAGTCGAGCAGCTAGCGCTTCGCCTGATCTCATAAGGCGAGGCGTTTGATCGAGCGTGTACTACACAGCATACATCCGCTTGTATCTTTCACTGTACATCTCAGGATCCGATGCCATGGACATGGAGAACGATCGCGAAAGGGTGCTGGCTTTTCGTATGTTCCTCATCCTCGAGTCTTCCAGTCTGTGTCGAATGACACAGTAGCACATGGAGCCGATGGTAGTCATCATTATAGTCCCACCAATCACTGTAGCACATATGGCAAGCCACTGTTCATGAGATCCAACGACTATGTACGTGAGCGAGATGAATGCGATCGAGATGAAGAGACAAGCTAGCCACATGAGCTTGTTTATCACAAACATCAGTTGTTTCTTCGCCTTATGCTCTATCACAACCACCGATGTCTGTACGACCACCACCGCAAGCGAGATGAACAATGCCACGCTATCGAACAAAAAGAATATTATGAAAGCTGCTTTGTTTGCAATGTGGGCTTCTCCTAATGAAAATCCATCAGTTCTATCCTCAACATACTGACCAGGAACAGTAAATATGGCAGCGAAAGCAACAGTAGCGATGAGAACAGCCACCACAGTAGCAGAATTTATCGCGTTATTGAGACCCTCTATGTGAAGCTTCTTCACTTTCTTTGCTATCTTCCGAACTCTGAAGCCCGTCTGACGGGTCTGTTGGAGTTGGGACTGAACGTCGTGCTTTATGTCACTAACAGTCTGCTTGAGTTGCTTTGCTGAACTTTGGGGTTTTCCGTAATCTTTCGAATGAACAGCTCCAGCTTCCTTCAACAAAGCTACAAGTTCTGGAGTTCCAAACTTATCAGCAATATCTAAAGGTGTCTCTCCAATACTATTGGTTGAATTGACATCAATACCCTCGATTGACAATAAATACTGCACAATCTGCCAAGAAACAAACCATGAATCAACATTTGTTTTGGAAGCAAATATCAAATGCTATTAAAGATGGTGAATTCTAAAACTTTAGCTTTAAGATCTTGAAGATACAAATTCCAAGCAAGTATTAAGCATTTAAATGTGCTAGCTTAATGTTTTAGAAAAATCTTGCATCGCGTACCACCCTACTAAATTCTAAGCCGGATGAACCTCATACAGATCATCCATAGTTCATGGACTCCGCTGTTCCATACTAACATTACTATGCCCCTCAAACGGGGCATAGTAACGTGGGAGATTCGTACTGCATTTCGTCTCAATGCATATACCATACTACAAAGAAAAGCAAGGTCGACACTAACCTGATTCCGACCCTTTCTCGTGGCAATGTGGAGAGCATTATTACCCTTGTTATCTCCAAAGCTCAATAAATTAGGGTCAGGTTTTATAAGCTCCGTCACAATCTCCACATTTTGGCCTTTAACCGCCATGTGTAATGTTGTTTGACCTTTTCTATCAGTCTTAAAGCCAATGCTCGGATCTTTCTCTAAGAGAGCTCTCACCACTTCCAAGTGGCCCATTCTCGCTGCAGTATGAAGCACACTCTTGCCATTGTTCCGAGCAATCTTAGCTAGGTTTGAATCAGTCTCTAGCAGCAGCTTTACCACCTCGGTGTGCCCCTGAGCAGCTGCTGTATGCAACGCGGTAGAATTGGTAGTATCCGTTGTCATCACTAAGCTGGGGAAACAACGTAGCAGCTCCTTCAGAACCTCTGTAGTTCCACAAAGAAAATTTTTTCATCAACTCAAAGGCCACCATCACAGAAACAGAAAATTTCTATACTTAGTCAAATCTTCATAAGAGATGTAATGATACATTTGAATCTTTGATTGCCAATTTAATTTGATTTTTTATGGGAATTTTTTGGTGAGTGTCAATTGTTTTAAAAATGAATATCACAATGACTAATTTTTATGCAGTTTAGCTAGATGGAAAGTTCTAAATTCCAAGGAACAAATCCAATCTAAGAATGAAATTTATAACCATTTGATAATCTCCATTGAACTGGTGCCTTTAATATCATGTTATTGTAAAAGCTAAAGCTCAGTTCTGTATGCTTAGAAATGTGAAAGGAACCAAAGGCATCAGAATACATGGCCAAAACAAGACATAAGAGCAAGAAATGTAACATGATATAATTAACAAGAAACAAAACATTGCGGAACGAAAAGACTATCACCAGTAAAAGACTATAACTGACTCACCAAGATGACCCTGCTTGGCAGCTATATGAAACGGATCATAGCCATTATTGGCAAGAATCGAGCAAGTCTCCGAATCCGAATGCTTCAAGTACTCCCCTACAATCAAGACATGCCCGTTTTCTGCAGCAACATACAGAGGAGTTTCACCTTCTTGGTTCTGCTTCGACAGCAAATCCTTTACACCATTGTTGATGCTATCAAACTTCTGAATTATCTCTTTAATCTTCCCTAAATTCCCAGCCCGAGTAGCCAGATGGAGCGGCGAATCCCCCCGTTTACCGGGCGAATCCTTGCTCTTTTTCTTGTCTCCTCCAAAGCTCAACTGTCTCTCCATTGCTATCCTAAAGCTTTTTTGCTTCTCCATTAAACCCCTAAAGCTCTTCTGCTTTTCAAACATTACTCCATTACGAAAACTCTGCTGTTTTTCCATGGTTGGATTCCGAAAACTACCTTGTTTCTCCATAATCACACACAAGTCCAACAGATTCTAGATTACCACAATAAGTTCAATCCTTTCCACTTCCTAAGTTTTCAGAATCCAAACGTTTTTCGTCGTTATCCAACAAATTTCAGGTACAATCTTAACAACCACACATATCTAGCAATTCAATAATATCTTTCTGATCATACAGATCAAGAAAACTCTCTCTCTAAAGAGTCCCAGATTGAATATCAAACTTGCAATAAGAAGAAAGTACCTTTTGCAACAGTGGCAAAAATCTTCAGCAGAAAACAAGAAGAATCCACCTTCCCAAAATAATCCACAGAACCCAGAAAAATAATTGGATAACCTCACTCTTAGCCCTAAAAGAATCAAACTTCCCCCCAAATTGGATTCTGCCTCCAAGATCAACCCTGAAAGATTGAAGCTTTTTCAATATACCAAGAACCCCAGAAGAAATAAACTGCAATTATGAAAAAAGCCCACCAATCACATGTGGTACAGAAAAATCTACACGGCATGTACTCCAATAATCACAAATTAGAGAAATTCTTTCTTGGGAAATAATGGAGCTGAGGGGGTAACTTTTAAGTGCAACTGCGTTTGGTAATGATTAATATTGATTACAGGAATAGTAAGGGGGGTGGGGGGGGGGGGGACTTTTGTTATTAAATGATGAATGAGTAAAGAAGGGGTGAATGGGAAGTGCAAATCGGCCAAATAGTGGCCGCCATTGATGTTAACATCAGAAGAGCACAAGCAAACAGGCAGGGAGTGGTGGCTGCTTTGCAAAAAGCCAAAAGATAATAAGGTAAGGTTGGTGGGTCCCATATGGTTGATGAACAAGATTAGATTCCTCCCTCCTTTTTATATTTATTTTGCATGCTAGTCCCCATAAATTGTATTTTCTGTTGGATACATTAAAGTTTTCAAATTTGTTGTTTATTTGCAATCATGATGATGGAGAATGGAGATTTTCCTCATTTCATGCTGAATTTCAAGGCTATTTTGTGATAATACTATATATATATATTTTTTTTTTTTTATTTATTTATATATTTAAAAAAAATAGTAGTTTGAGTTGCAATCATATACATGTGAATTTTGAGTCCCTAGAGGTATTTTATTCTCTCAATTATGATCATAATTTAAATTTTCATTATTATGATCAATAATGAAGTTTGATGATTGAATGAGCAAGAATGGCAACAACGTGGGTAGCTTGATGAATTTTGAATAGCTTCAGAATCCCACACTATACTCCCTTCATATATAAAAGCAAAGACTTAGGTATATTAAAAAAAAAATTACATTTCATTTTATTTCTCTTTTTCCAAAGCAATTTAATAGTACTCCCTTAGGTGTATGAAAAGGCCACCATTTTAAAAGTTACGTTTTCTTTCTCCTTTTACTTTTAAATTAATTATTGAAAGCGACACTTACTAACCCCCCCCCCCCCTATTTTTCCACATTTATCCTATTATGCGTCCATTATTTTTACACGTTTAAGAAAATATATTTTTTATTTAATTCTATTTAAGAATAGAAGGGATAATACTTTTTAACATTTGGTACATCCAAATGTATATAGACAAATTCTTAAATAATAAATTAAATATAAAGCATATTAGTATATGTAAGATATATATAAGAAGTGATGAGAAATATAAAGCATTTTAAATATAAATGGTAATTTTTACTCTATTCAAAATAATATCAAGATATTTAATTTTTTTTTTAAATAGTCTTATAAATTTCAAATTCTCATTAAAATTGTCATTTTTTACTTTAAAATATCAAATTTTGTTAATTCCATAGGATTGAATCCGTGCTTTTACAAAAATTATGTATAAAATTTATTAAAAAAATATACTATTATTTATGAATGAAATTGGAGTAAAATTGAAATATTTTGAACGAAAATTCTAACTAATTTAAAGCCTTCTTGAAAAAATAAAAATGTACACTCCCTCTGTCTCATTCAAAGAGTATTTTTTTTCCATTTTGGTCACCCCACTCAGAGGGTCTCATTTCCTTTTTTACACACATGAGACTCACGCACCTCCTCTAATACAATTAAAATATGGGTCACACACTTCCACTAATACAAGTATTCACTACACATTAAATAATAATACTATTTAATTTATGTGGAAAAAAAAAAACAAAAACCCCTCGTACACTGGATGAAGGGAGTAGGATTTTTATGTTTTAAAAATTCAAATGTTTAGAATTTTTAACCATATTTAATGGTGCATATAATTAGGAGTCATTTGTCGGACGATCACCCACATTACCTACAGTGAATTCACCACTTTAATTCAATGTTTAATTCACCACTTTAATGTTGCAGTGAATAATTCAATGTGATAGTCTGACACGATACATTACCAACGGATTATTCTATGTGATAATATTGCAGTGAATTATTTAATGAATAATTTATAATAATATAAATAAAAAATGACAATATTTTTTATAAAAATGATAACATCTTTAATAAAAAGCGATAACTAATTAAAATGAGTAACTCATTTGTGTGAGATCATCTCAAGATTAAATCATTTTACACCTCCGTAATTAGTTGCACATTTTTTTATTAAAAATATTAACACTTCGTATTTTAAATGTTATCACTTTTCATTTATATTATAAATTATTATGAAATAATTATGTTATCAACACTTTTCATTAATTGAGTATTAATATTATTAATGAAATATTATTACTTTTTTTTCAATAAAATATCATCACTTTTTATTCGTCTCATGAAAATCATTATAGGAGACGGTCTCACACAAATCTTTGTGTAAAAATGAAATAAAAATAAATTGTGAATCACAAATTAAAATAAGCCTCTCATATCATACAGATAAAATTGTAAAATACTCCTATAACAAGTAAAAAAAAAAAGTAAAATAAAATAAAAGTTGTAAATGTGACAAAATCTCACATAAATATTTGTCCTAATTAATATTAATAAAGTTAAATTCCCGTAAAAGCATTAAAAAATATTCTAGATGATTCCAGATTAAATAAAAAAGTCTGGAAAATTAGTTCTGTGTTTTTATATTTTATGAAGCCCAAAACTGAATTTGGTTGTCACACTTTAATGAATAAATTTTGATTAAAGAAATTCAATGAGTAATTAGAGTTCACACTTTATTATTGGCAGTCCACTTGAAGAATATATGTTGAGGAAAAACAATAATGCATTTCTCTTCAAATTATTTACGACATCTGCACTGCATAAAACACAAAGTTTGGCCCCTACAAACTATTATGGTCCGAGTTGATTTTTTTTTTAAACTAATAATAATTAAATTGCTAAAAAATCGTAATAACATTGACATTAAACTTATTACTAATCTTCTATGTAAAATGTAAAGTAGGGATCGAAAATATCAAAATTCTGTCATGACATGCCCTTTAAGTTTAATTAACTTTAGTTTTAGTTTTTTTTTTTAAAAAAAAAACATTCTCAATTTCAATCTCTTTTTGTCCTATTATAGCCTTTTTTATTCAAATTTAATCATTTTATCAAGTTTAGTTTTTTTTTCCAAGTTTTGAATTAAAATTGAACAAATTATGATATAGAGGACCAAATTTGAATTTAAAAAATTGGACTAAATTTGATTAAATAATTAAATTTAGACAAAAAAAAATTCTCAATTTCAATCTCTTTTTGTGCGATTATAGTCTTTTTTTTATTCAAATTTAATCATTTTATCAAGTTTAGTTTTTTTTCCAAGTTTTGAATCAAAATTGAACAAATTATAATATAGAGGACTAAATTTGAATTTTAAAAAATTGGACTAAATTTGATTAAATAATTAAATTTAGACAAAAAAAAACCAAGATAAAAAAATAATTAAAATTGAGAATTATAAATTAAAAAAAAGACTAAAATTGAAATCGATTATATTTAAAATACGAATTTTGATATTTTCTCACGTAAAATAAAAAATGAAGTAATTTTAACGATATATATATATATATATATATATATATATATATATATATATATATATATATATATATATATATATATATATATATATATATATATATATATATATATATTGCATCACATTTAACTCCATTAGATATTACCTATCCTCCATTAGATATTACCTATCCGTGTGTTGTACGGAAAGAATTAAAGTATATTACAATTATATACTTTTAGGTTGTTGAATTGAGTCATTTCAAATCCAATGAATTTGAAAATGAGTGGATTTTAAATTCCTTGAATTTTAAATCAATTCATTTGAATTCCACTATTTGAATAAATTATGGATTTTTGAAAGGATTTCAAATTCATAATTCAAAATTTATTTTTAAAATAGAATTTTATATATGATAAATAAAAATAATAAAATTTTATTATATTAAATATTAAAATCTAAAATTTTATTAAAAATAATTTTTTGTGGAGGAAACACTACCACCCAACCTACTTTTTTAAATAAAATTTTAGATTTTAATATTTAAATAATAAAAGTATTACCACTCAGTCCTACCCCTTACCCACCCCAAACCCCCCGCCACCCCATTCCACCCACGCCCATAATAAAAGAAGAATGATACCTCAAATGGAATGATTGAACCTGAAAATAAGATTAAATAAAAGTATAAAAGATCAAATAAATTAAAGTATATAAATAAGGTTTATAAAATTAAAAAGAAAATAAAAAATCATAGAGAAACGAAAATAAGATAACAAAAACTAAAAAAGAAGAATGATACTTCAAATGAGAATGATTAAATCTGCACATAAGATCAAATATAAGAATGATTGAATATAAAAATAAGATCAAATAAAAGTATAAAAGATAAAATAAAGATAACAAAAAAAAGAAGAATGACACCTCAAAATGATTGAACATGCACATTAGATCAAATCAAAGTAAAATATACATAAGATCAAATATGAGAATGATTGAACATAAAAATAAGATCACATAAAAGTATAAAAGATAAAATAAAGATAACAAAAATAAAAAAAGAAGAAGATACCTCAAAATGATTGAACCTTCACATTAGAGCAAATCAAAGTAAAATATAAAAGATAAAATAAATTAAAGTATATTAGAAATAGTATGAAAGTGAAATAGAGAAGAAATAATAGAAGAAAAAAAAGAGTGAGAATTTGATTAGGTAATGAAAATGTTTGTATAGAATGATTTGAAAGAATAAACGATCGTGATTGAAAGCAATCAACGACGTATGAAAAAGATAAAAAATTACCAAAGATAGCGTTGAAAGATTTGATATTATGAAAATTAGTATATTGATTGACAATTAGTAGAATATATGCCAATAATATTTTTCATATTTATCAAATTTATATTGTTGATTAAAAAATAAATAAATAATTTATTATTAGAATAAATAGAATCTATGATTGAGATCAAAATAATAGACGGTCAAGATTAAAATTGAAGATAAAAATAGAAATTAAATTTGTTTATATATATATATATATATATATATATATATATATATTAAGCTTATTAAAATTAGTCAAATATGCCAAAAATATATCTCATATTTATCAAATTTATATTGTAAAATAAAAAAGTAAAATTTAAATAATAAAATTCATTATTAGTATAATGAAATTTTATGATTGAAATCAAAGCATTATTTGGATGGTCAAGATTAAAATTTAATTATTTCTATATAGAGTAAAATTGAAAAAAAAATGAAAACAAAAGTAGAAGTTTAGGTTTGCTTTATATATGTATAGATAGATATAGATGTTTGAACCTTTAAATTTAAGGAGAATGATTGAACCTAGATTATAAATAATATGAAGGGAAAATAGATTTTTTTGTCCGTTAACTTTTCCCAATTTTGAATTTAGTCCATAATTTTTTCACTTTTTGAAAATCGTTCCTTATATTTGCAAATTTTGAAAATCGTCCATTATATTTGAAAATTTTGAAAATCGTCCATCATGTTTACCAAGTTCAACAAAATCGTCCGTTTCAACAGGTCATTAGCAGATTATTCTAAAAAATAAAAATAAAAAATATGTAATATATATATATACACTATTTTAAAAAAATAGCCTCCACTAAGAATTTATATTATACTCTCCGTCTGCCCGAAAGAGGGTATTTTATTTTTGTGCACGTTGATTAAGAAGTATTGTTATTTAATGTGTAGTGGGTAGTTGTATTAGTGGGAATGTGGATCCCATATTTTAATTGTATTAGTGGGTATGTGTGGATTTCATGTGTGTAAAAAATGAAGTGACCCTCTTTGGAACGGACGTCCAAAATGGAAAAAAGACCCTCTTTCGAGCGGACGGAGGAAGTATCAATATTTAGTCAAATTTGCTCCACTTTAGTAATGAGATTAATATTGTTTGTTTGGTATACGGAAGTAAAAAATGAAAAGTGAGATAAAATTGGTTAAATAAAAATATGATATAGATTAATTGGGGTGAAAATATTCAAATGACCTGCCATAGCAGGTCAAAAGACCAAAATATTGAATTTTATGAAGTTAATGGACTAATTTATAAATTTTTATAAAATTAACGGACTAATTTCAAAATTAAAAAAGTTAATGAACTAATTTCTAAATGAATGAAAGTTAGCGGACGAAAAAATCTATTTTTCCTAATATGAAAGTAGAATCTGTAAAGGAGAAGAAAAATAAGAACATTAGAGGGGAAAAAAAAGAAGATTAAAAAGAAGAATAAAATATAGAATATTAAAATATAAAAATATGGTTCATATAATTAATATGGAAAATATATTTTTTCGTCCGTTAACTTTCATTCATTTTGAAATTAGTCCATTAACTTTTTTAATTTTGAAATTAGTCCGTTAATTTTATAACAATTTTGAAATCAGTCCATTAACTTCATAAAATTCAATATTTTGGTCCTTTGACCTGCTATGGCAGGTCATTTGAATATTCTCACCCCAATTAATCTATATCATATTTTTATTTAATCAATTTTATCTCACTTTTCATTTTTCACTTCCGTATACCAAACAAACAATATTAATCTCATTACTAAAGTGGAACAAATTTGACTAAATATTGATACTTCCTCCGTCCGCTCGAAAAAATGTCTTTTTTCATTTTGGTCGTCCGTTCCAAAGATGGTCACTTCCTTTTTTACACACATGAGATCCACACACACCCACTAATACAATTAAAATATGGGATCCACACTCCCACTAATACAACAATCCACTACACATTAAATAACAATATTTCTTATCAGCATGCACAAAAGCAAAATGCATTATTTCGGGCGGACGGAGAGAGTATAATATAAATTCTTAATGGAGGCTTTTTTTTAAAAATAGTTTATATATATATATTTTTTTCATATTTATTATTTTTATTTTTTATAATAACCTGCTAATGACCTGTTGAAACATACGATTTTGTTGAACTTGATAAACATGATGGACGATTTTTAAAATTTTCAAATATAATGGACGATTTTCAAAATTCTGCAAATATAATGGACGATTTTCAAAAAGTAAAAAACTTATGGACTAAATTCAAAATTGGGCAAAGTTAGCGGACAAAAAAATCTATTTTTCCTAATTAATATAAAGGAACACACAAAAATTCAAGAGAAAAAAGATAGACAAAAAAAAAGAATGATACCTGATTGGACTTACCAATAAGATCAAATATGAGAATGATTGAACCTAAAAATAATATCAAATAAAAGTATAAAAGAAGATAAAATAAATTAAATTATAAAAATAAGGTTTATAGAATTATTAAAAAAAACACAAAAATTGAAGAGAAAAAAATAAGATAACAAAAAAAAGTATAATGATATCTTTAAGGAGAATGATAGAACTTGCATATAAGATCAAATAAAAGTATAAAAGACAAAATAAATTAGAATAGATTATAAATAATATGAAAGTTGAATTTGTAAAAGAGAAGAAAAAGAAGAAGCATTAGAGAAAAAAAAAAGAAAAAAAGAATGATTGGACCTACAAATAAGATCAAATATGAGAATGATTGAACCTAAAAATAATATCAAAGTATAAAAGAAGATAAAATAAATTAAATTATGAAAATAGGATTTATAGAATTATTTAAAAAAATACAAAAATGGAAGGGAAAAAAAATAAGGTAACAAAAAATTAAAAAGTATAATGATATTTTTAGGAGAATGATTGAACCTGTATATAAAATCAAATAAAAGTATAAAAGACAAAAACAAATTAGAGTAGATTATAAATAATATGAAAGTAGAATCTATAAAAGATAAAAAAAATAAGAAGCATTAGAGAAAAAAAACAAAAAGAATAAGATCAAATATAAGAATGATTGAACCTAAAAATAATATCAAATAAAAGTACGTATAAAAGAAGATAAAATCAATTAAATTATAAAAATAGAATTTATAGAATTATTAAAAAAAATACAAAAATCGAAGAGAAAAAAAAGATAACAAAAAATTAAAAAGTATAATGACACCTTTAGGAGAATGATTGAACCTGCAAATAACATCAAATAAAAATATAAAACACAAAACAAATTAGAGTTGATTATAAATAATATGAAAGTAGAATCTGTAAAAGAGAAGAAAAAGAAAAAAACATTAGAGAGAGAGAAAAAAAAGAGGGATAAAGTAAGAATTTGATTAAGTTGAAAATATTTATATATAATGATTTTAATGAATGAACGACCGTGATTGAAAGCAGATATTTATAGAGACGATTCTAATAAAAATAAAATTGATATTATATTAATTAAAATTAAGCATATATTGATTAAAAATTAATCAAAATTATATTATTAAATTAAATTAATAAAAAGTAAAATTTAAATCAATAAAAAAGTAAAATTTAAATAATAAAAAAATCCATTATTAGTATAATTAAATTTTATGATTGATTGAAATAAAAAAAAAAATCATATGTCCTATGTATATTAAATTAAATTATAATATATGAATATTGATTGATATATTAATTTAAATTAAGTATATATTGTTTAAAAATTAGTTAAATATGCCAAAAATATCTTTTATTATTACAAAATTTATATTGTTAAATAAAAAAATAAATTTTAAATAACAAAATATATTATTATTAGTATAATTAGATTAGGTTTTATTATTGAAATCAAAAATATTAATTGGACGGTCAAGATTAAAATTAAATTATTTTTAAATAGAATAAAATTAAAAAAAAATTAAAAACAAAAGTAGAAATTTATGTTTGCTTTTATATGTATAGATTATAATGTCTACCGAGTTTTCAAGGAAAAAGAAAAAAAATCAGATTCATGTACTCCCTCCGTCCCACCCAAATAGCAACATTTTACTATATTGGGTGTCCCATTCAAATTGCAACATTTTCCCCTTTTAGTAAAAAAAGTACACCAATGGCCCACCACTACCCATCACATCTCTCTAATACACCTACCCACTTTACATAAAATAATAATACTCCTTAATCCACGCGCAAAAAGCAAATGTTGTTATTTGCTTGGGACGGAGGGAGTATATGTTATGTTTTTAAAATATTATTATATCCTATCCACGTTTCACACGTGTGAAAGTCATACTTTAGAATTGACAATATACTTTAGAACTGACATATACCTAATAAGTGATAAGGGTTTCATCCAAAGAGTTGAATCTCGAACAATTAATTGCATATCATGTCTCATATACTTATCTCTAGTCAAACATGGTGGCAACTAATTGTATGTTTCTAGATTAATGTGTAGTTATTTGCTTCTAATTTAATTAACACTTTTATCTGTTTCACTCCTACTACCCCCACGTTGCATTATAAAAAAAATTCCCTTGATTTTTTTCTTATTACACAAACATGAGTTTGATTTTTGTTAATTTATTTAAAAATACATTATGCGTGGAAATTAAACTGAAGAACTTTGACTTGGGGAGGGAATAAAATTAAAGGTGTGTAGAGAGGTTTCTGCAGAATAATTAACAAGTCAAGACTACAAAATATAATTAGGTGAAAAGTGAGAGCAAATATATGATTTAATATATACTATATGGCCCTCAAGTTAGATTTATTTATACATTTTCTTGGTAACAGAATACTATAAAATTAACCACCATGCATCTTCAATATTACAGTTTAGTGTGCTTTCAAAAAATACAGTTTAGTGTTTTTTATATTTTTCTATTTTGGTCGGTTTGTTTTAATCTTTACGTTTTTTTTTTTTTTTTTTTTTTGTATATGGGACTCACCAAAAATAAAATAAGTAATATACCATGGAACCCACATCTAATACTAATACAACTACTAATTTTATATTAAATATTATATCTTTCTATTCATTATTCAGTAAAATACTATATTTTTTAATTAATGTGTAAAAAGCAAACATAAGCATTGAAACGTGACGTATAATTTGTCATCTGATTCAACAGAAAAAGAAAAGAACTCCTTTTCCATTGACAAGGTGATCAGTAATAAGCTCTATATTTTAATTTAATTGTATATATTTTTATGCGTGTACAGACTACAATTAAGAAATGTAACTGTATCAAGATTACACTACCAATTCTCAACTATATTAATTTTTATTAATAACATATACATTGGCCAAGGATGACTTAACTAACTAATTATAACAATATTATAAAACGTTGAACATCAACGCAGTTATATGATGACAAAGGAAAATAACACTCGACAGGACTCCTATTATTTTTATTTTTATTTTCAAATAATAAAAATAACCTTCTTGTTAAAGAAAAAGAATATATATAAGTTATAATCTTGACCACGTTAAATGGGCAAATGACGGTGACCCTTCAAATTTTAAATCAATCTCTGTTATAAATTTAAGATGCGTTCAATTAAAGCTTTTTTTTTAAAAAAAATAATTACTAGATGAGTTTTTATTAGTTAACAAAGATTTGCGTGCTTAGAATTTAGGTCCATGCACCAGGTACAATCCAATCCAAATATTAAATCTTGAGTGTATATTGGATGCACCACCCGGGTGTAAGGGTGCACCCATATGTGTATAATTTTTTATTCTATTTTGTATACATGTTATTCTATTTTGTATACGTATTTCGTAATAATTGTATACTTTTTTCACGTTAAGTTTTTCATATAAAAAACTAGCATTTATATGTGTGTAACTTTTTATTCAATAGTGTATACATGTTTTTTAATAATTGTATATTTTTTTATACTCAATTTTTTATTAAAAAAATTAACAATTAAATTGTATACATTTTTACTTATAATTGTATATGTTTTTATTTATATTTGTATATGGGTGCACCCTAACTTAGGGTGCACCCGGATGCACTTTATAATTATCCTTAAATCTTTATGGGGTAAATATCAAAATTAGTCCTGTAAGTATGACATTTTCCAACTTTAATCCTTTATCATTTGCAATTCTCAATTTTGATCATTTTTCGTCCAGTTTTAGTCATTTTGGTCTAGTTTTGGTCCTTTTTTTAAAAATTCGGTCCTTTTTTGGTCCACTATTGGTCCAAAATGTATACACTTTCGGATCATTTTTTGACATTTTTTTAACATAAATGACTAATTTAGGACAAAAATGATTATATTTGGACAAAAAGAATTAAATTTGGACAAAAAAGACTAAAAGTAGACAAAAAATGATCAAAATTGAGAATTGCAAATGATAAAGGACTAAAGTTGGGAAATATCATATTTACAGGACCAATTTTAATATTTACCAATCTTTACGTATCAAATGATATATTCTTTAATATAGAAATAAATACTCTTAATTCACAAAATTAAATAAATTTATTTTTTAAATTAAACATTAATATTCTAATATACCATCTTAGTGAAAAAGAATACTCTTATTAATTAACTAAAATAAAATGATCTACCATTGAATACCTTTTTGCAGGTACATATACATGTGACGCATTCCTATTGGTTTAAATATTTTATGTTAATTGAGATAATAGATATAACCTTGCTTGATTAAAGATGAATAGATGATGTGTAGCTAGATTTAAAGAACTAATTATATCTCCATGATTTAAATATATTACTTACAATTGATTTATTTTTCTTCCCAAAATCAATATTCTATGGGTTAATTAATGAACTGAGTAAACTAAAATTAATTTCCGTGTAATTTATTATAAGAAAATACGCATCCAAAATATATGTACATTGAAAATTCTCATCACTACTCCAGTGGGTTATGGTATAATACTAACTCTTATGATTAATTATGGCGTTTTTTTTTTTTTTCATATAGTTATCAATTTATTTGAACTACTATTTTATCCTGAATATATCTTTTCTTATAGTAATTATTATTTTAACTTGGATTTAAAATATTCCATTTGTTAAACTTAGGAGGTGAATATTTTTCCGAGTCCAAAATTGCAGTCTCAATAAACTTTAGGACCCTCTCTTTCCAAATGGACCCCTTGGCCCCCTTGGCCCAATGGGCCTCAAGTTAACAATGTAATTCCACCACAAAATAAAGCCCAATTTAACTTAAAACATACACACACACTAACCAAAAAGAAATTCGTAAAATATATGGTCGTGACCTGTTATTTATAATAGGAAATAAACCTTCTAAGGATTGCATAAATAAAAATATAACGGACAAAATGATTGAAAGAAAAAAAACATTTCTAACAAAAGTAAGCTTTTACTGTGGAGAAATACGAGAGTGGAATAGGTGATTCGAAACGAAAAAGGCACACATTTTTTTTCTTTCCAAACAATGTATATGAGATATTTAGATGTATACATAGTATGGTGAATTTAGTATAGTATAAAATTCTACCAACAACTTCTTGGAAAAACAGAACCAGAAGAGGAACCCCTTGCATTTTGACAGAATGCAAGGGTAGGCTTTTTCAAAGTATTTACAAATGTCAGCCTTATGTCTTGCAATCTGATTCCACTGCATGGATTGCTGGAACTGCATCGGAACGTCATCGCTGCCTGCGTCGTTGACGTTCCCTTTATGTTTCTATACGTCACTTGACTCACTTGCACCCCCGAATTCTGCAAAAAAAAAAAAAATTTCTCGTTAATTAATTTTTTTGCAAAATTTTATGTATGATCAAACTTATTTATTTTTCATAATTTTTTAGAAGTCATTAGCCGAATGTAAGGATAATATATAATTTAAATAGAGGATGCTTTGACCTTAAGATAATGAATACATCATAATTATAAAAGTAAAATACTAATTTGACAAAAGCCGCATGATAAAGTTGCAAATTGAAAAAGTAAAAAGACATGATACATCACAAGATTGAAAAATAATAAAAATATGATTTTTATTTTTTTCCCAATAAATCCATTAATTAATGGGGGAAATACCTGATGAGGGCAGGATCCATCAGGACAGTAATTTTGATCAATGATAATGGGATTAGCAACATTCCTCATTATCAAATTTGAAAACACAAGATTTCTTGCATACCCATTGCTAGGCCTTGCCCATGATTTTACCCTAACGCCGTTTTGCGTCTTCGTGAAAACGGAGTTTGTCACCGTTACATTCTGGACGCCCTCCTCTATTACACCGTTGGCTAGACTCCCGATGCTGCATATTTAGAGAGTGTTTGATTCATTAAAATTATCAGGCGGCCTAATAAAACTTGAAAATGTCGTAAAAAAAATAACATGAAAATTACTTTTATTAGTTTTATGATTATACCTCCTCTTAAATTCTAATGCACTGGATCCTTTGCTTTTAATGAACCTACTTTTAAGTATAATTAGTGTTTAAACTCCTTTATTTTTAGTAATTTTTAAGGTCGGCCCAGGAAATATTATTAATTTAAGGTTTAATTACAAGAAAAACCACTAACTATACTCCTATTACAAATTAATCTCACTCTTTGGGAAATTACAAAAAAATCCTCATCTTTAAGTATTGTTGCAAAATATACCAAATTTCTTAAAACAAAATTTTACTTTTAATCCCACCTTTGAGAAATATATCACACGTTAGGTGCGTTTTGCAACAATGCTTAAATGTGGGGATTTTTTTGCAATTTCTTAAAGGTTGATATTAATTTACAATAAAAGTAAAGTTTGTAATTTTTCTTGCAATTAACCCTTAATTTAATGTAAACCAAACGCTCCTTTAACATTAATATACCTGATTCCATGTCCCGGGCCGCACCCAATTCGGTCAATCCACAGGTTCATGGATCCGGGGCCGATGGATATGCAGTCGTCGCCCGTCCGAATGGTCGAACCGGTGATGGTAACGCCCCGGGACGACATAATGTGGATGCCGTCGGTGTTGGGGCTTCCACTCGGAGCTATGATCTTCACATTGTTTATTTTGATGTTGCTGCACTGGTTGATTGCCATGTGGAACGACTGGCTGTTGAGCATAGTCAAACCGGAAACCGCCACGTTGCTGCACGATTGAAACGATATCGACTGCCATTGATTTATTTTTTTGGCAACGATTAGTGTTTGCATGCATACTTTTTGATACAAAGGTGATTAATTTTCACAATAAAAGTTACATTTGTATTTTTATACACGAATTTATAATCTTTTAACAATATAATAATATTCGTTTACCAGAATTATTATATAAATTGTCAACGAACTTATTAATATTGCATTACCAATAAAAATATTTATCAATGTTAATGAATTTTCCTTGATCAAAATTTAACTTATTAGCAATGGAGTTCGTTGTTAATCCGTTTAGAAATAAAATTAATTCTTTTAAATTACCAACACATTATATGTATATATCTAATAATGAAATAGGTGATGAAATTTGAAAATGAAATAGAAAATCGATCTCATTTAATATTTTGTTGGTAAAATATGGTTATTTGCTTACCCTCCTCACATGATATATTAAATTTGGGCTTTCCTATACAAATATAACTAAATTGGTGCATTTTTTTAAATTGTGAGACTACAAATTTTAAAATTATTGGAATAAGTTGTACAACATACAAGAAGCTCCTATTTAATAATGACATGAGGGTCATAATAAATTTTGATAAAATTTGCAATTTTCAGTGAAAAATTACACTAAAATTAAAATACTTTTTTAAAAAACAATTCAAAAATAATAATGTGGGAGTACTGTTCTGATCATTTTATATTAAACTTTGCCAATATTTCTTAAAAAATAAAAAAATTAAAAGGGCAACTGAATTACTCTTGCACCGGCGGGACATCTGTTTGAGGTCCTCCGGCAGGACCAGAACTTTGATCCCCTAGCGTCGATCGTACCTCCGGTGACCGATAATCTGCTCACTTTATAGAACAGTATCCAAAACTGTGAGTTTCCGATAATGTTGTAGTTGGTCGGAGCAACGACGGTGCCACTTATATCGAACAGTATTCTGCTCCTGCAAGGCCCCGTAAACGACACTGACCTGATCAAGAACGTCCCTCTTGGAACCGACACGGCAGCCGGTCTGGCCGAGCTGCAGGCGGCCTTCCACGCGAGTTGGAAGGCCGCCGCATTGTCGGTTTTCCCGTCGGCTACTGCGCCGAAGTCGATGACGTTGTAGGCTGAGGAAAGTGACAATTGGGAGGCAATCAGGAGAAGTAGAAGGTTCCAAGAAAATGTTGCTAATTTAGGCATTTTTTTATGATGAGATTAATTGTAGGAATTAATGAGATTATATATTGATGGATTGAGCGATTAATGTGGGAAATGCAAGTGAGTTAGATCTGGATTTCACAATTGATCACATGGGTGATCAGTACAGAAGCATATCATGTGTACGAAATGTGATGAGATGAATTCTTGGGATAAGAGATGGAATGAATTTGTTAAATCTGCCGCAGACTTATGATCTCTTATAATTAATGTTGATTAATTGTTTAATGAATTTAATTAATTCTATGATCTAAGCATCATGTGATTCCTGTCTTAAATAATTAGCAAGAATTGATGAAGATGTTATAATGCATGCATTGCGTGAAACCGTGACAATGTTGAACTACGCACGTCAAGGGTTAACTCTAACACAATGAACCACGTAAATACAATATCACAACCACTCTTATAAACTCAATTTACATACTAGCTTATTATGTTATTTATTTCGCATCTTAAATCATATGGTCCCCCTTCCATTCCTATATTATACCCTATGTAATGTTTTTAGAAGTTTAAATTAAAGGGAACCACAGGATTTACACCGTTAACCCGATTCATAAGAAACTAACTCATACAATTACTTCCTCGATTTCACACTACCCTTTACGTTAAAATTTTTCACATTGTTTAAGAAAAATTATTTTTTTATGATGATAATGATGTCATAACGAAAGTGATCATAATAATGTTATAACTTAAGCAATAATATTATCATTTTCTATCCGTCTCACATAAACACTCACGTGACACAATGTCACGGATTGACTGCACTGAAAAATAATATTGGTGATTGGTAAATATCCATTCTCAATGGTTTTGGATAAAATCGAAGAAAAATAAACAAATTAATTAAAAATAAAAGGAATTATTTAACGGTGGTGATTAATAAATTATTGGGAGCGCAGAACCCAAAAAGAATCAAATGGGAAGCAGGGAAGTGGAAGAATGAAGAAATAAATGTAAATGAGACAAGTGAGCAAAGGATGCAGAAATCAGGTTAAATATTCCATGATGGGGTGCAACTGTAATTAATTGATATATTTATAATTATTATTTTTTTACAGAAATTTGATAATACTCGTTGGACTTAGAAGTTTGTTAAAAATTAAAGAATTTATACATTAATTCCACTTATACCGGTTTAATTTTTATTTAAGCATGTTGATAAAAAATAAGGGATTCAATGAAATACGAAAAGTAGTTCGTTACAATATCCCAAAAAAATTAATATAGAACTAAAAGAATTCTAATTCTAATTGCCTATCTCATTTACAAGGAAACTACTTATTATATTAACTTTATTATTATATTAACTTTAATAAACCAAACACCCTCTCAATATTTTAATTCATTCAAAATTAAAATATTTAATTTAGATATGCGAAGATTCAATTTTACTTATGTGGATAATATATATATATATATATATATATATATATATATATATATATATATATATATATATATATTAATTTTAATTATTTATTAATTCTCTCCTTAAATTATTTCTCATGAATTTATTTAGAATTAAATGGGTTAGATAATTACATAAGTATATATACTACTTCTACTATTTAAAGAATTAAAACACCATTACTTAAGTTCTGATTCGTCGCTCATGATAACGTGCATGGTAACTACTGAATATCACAAAATTAATTAACTTCTGCTTCACTCTATCATATATAATTAATTAAACACTAGCCCGGGAAATGGGGGTGTGTTTCCTGGAGATTTTTATGTATAAAATAAAAAAATAAAAAAAACGAAAAAATGTAAATCGATTAAAATATTCTCACAGAAATTAAGAAAGTGTATTTATTAATTAAGTGTATGTATATAAAGTAATTATAGTATTTTGGGTAATTTAATTTAAAAAAATTAGTTATAATTGGTTTGGTGAGTAAAAAAATGTGTTAATGGAATGAACGAAATATCTTTTTACTCCATATATTATTTTCAAATTACTTATTATGGAGTATTTAACTTGAAAATGCATTCTTAATTTTTTCAAGTACTTACTTGAAAAAAAAAAGTGCAGTGGTGTTGAGTGAATTAAACCATTTTATATTTCGTAAATAATTATCACTCTTTATTAAAGATGTTATTATTTTAAAACTGAATATCATATTTTATAATTTATTTATTAAAAAAATATATATATGGAACTATGAAGTTCTTCATCTTATGGATGGGAGTGTTAAATTGTCAATGGAAGATTTGGAGCTCAAATTGTCGTTGAGTAACGATGTCGACAGACGACCAATTTCTCCGGATGGATTTTGGGCTACTTTGGAACAAACGTTAGAAATAACCTAAAACTGGGCCTAGTTCTGGGCCGGCCCGGCCCAATACCTACTAATTAGTGAGTATAAATCCATATATTAATTATTAGTCATTTTTCATGGTCTTTTTAATCTATAAATTAAAAGTCTTCATCTAAATTCACTGAACATTTAGATTCACATAAACTTACTCATGTACTTTTAATGAGTTGACGTATTTTTAATGAGTTGAGGTGCACTCATACGCACGAAGTTAATTCTCATTTAATTCTCTAACAAACTTTATAAATATTCCCTCCGTCCACAACTAGGTATACATTTTTCTATTTTGATTCGTCCTAAAACAAAGTATACATTTCCTTTTTATGGTTGATGTGACCTACAAAAAACCATTATTATATCCACATGACCCCACACACTATACTAATACAACTACCCACTACACATTAAAATATTATTTTTCTCACTTCATTATATATTAAAATATTATACTCCTTAATCTCCGTGCAAAAAGTAAACGTATACCTTGTTTCGGAACGGGGAGTATTTATTTATTTATTAACTATTTGTAATAGATGTAGTATATGTTTTAAATGTGAGTATTTGTTCGTCGACTACACAGAATATGTTGCCATTTTTAATTATTATTGTAATATAATGATAGAGCATCCGTAAATATTTACTCAAAAGTAATTTTGTAATAAATTCAAACTTCCTCCCCACCAAACAAACCCACCGTTGACCTATTATTAATTCCGCAAAAAATCCTACGCCTTTCACATATATTAGTTTAATTTTACAGACAGTCAAAGTTAAGATGACTGAAAAATTAACTTTTATTCTAATATACAGCACGTATAATTATTATTGATCAATTCAACCCTTCCATTTCTTATTATTTTAATTAAGTTTCACCATACATTCTAAATATCTAATTACATCCTCCACATAATTTCTCTCAAGCAAAAAAAATTAATTTAGTCAATAGTTTGACTTTTTCAACTTTATTTATTTAATATTTATTTCATGACCCGTTAGTCATGATTCCATTCCACATCAAGGCTCAGTCCTTGTATTTTTTTCTTTTTAAAGAAAGTATGATTATTGACAATTCTCATCATTTTTATTATTGTTATTATTTTAAAATCCCGGTTACTATTTTCGATTTTGAAATTTTGGTTCTCCTATTTTATATTTAATATTTAAAAATATCTCCTACATATATCAACCGACTCTATAAGTATAAATACACATCTTTCTATATTTCTCCCTACTAAATTAAGAGTTAGTCTCTTGTGAGACGGGTTATTGGTGAGACGGATGTGAGACGGGTCAACCCGTCACTAAAATATGCTTATTTGTGGTTAAAGTGTGCTTATTTGTGGTTAAAGTATGTCGATAATAAATCAAATTATAACACACTAACATCATACTTTAATACATAATCCAACATTCTTTAAAAAACATACATTAACAACTATTTAACATACTTTATTTAAATAATCGACATACTTTAACACGTCTCACAAACCGTCTCATGAAGGTAGTGTCTCACAAGAGACTTTGTCCTAAATTAATACTCTTTCTTTCTTAATCTCATATCCCTCCTCTATTTTCTTACCGTAAATTAATAAATTCTTACAATTTGATTTGATTTTACATACATGAGGTTAAAATTTATCATACCAAAAACTCAAAATAAATATATATCACTATTTGATTGATTTTGAAATTAAACAAAAGGTCAAAATAAACGAGAAAAGATAAGTGAAAAGGATATAAATTTTTTATTCCGTCGATCTATCTGAAGCTTTTTATGGTGCTCATTTTTCTATACTAGTTTCGAGAACATCATTCATATTTTAAGCCCATAAATTCATCTCGAAATCAGCCTCATAATTTGAATTTATGTCGAACCTAATACCATCAAGTTAAGTTCAGATTAGAGATAAGCTTTGATTTTTCTATTAGAAGATTTCAAAATAAATTATAAAAACTAATTTACAAAGAAGGTTTAATTCGTATATAACAAGAAAAATTGAGATGTTAACTAAGTATGCATATTGAATGAGTGGGGATATATTATCAATTTCAAATAGGGGTGGCAATTCGTGTTAACGAGTTGGGTTTCGTGTCGACACGATAGTGACACGACATGATAAGGTCAAACCCGAACACGACACGATAAGGATTCGTGCTGACACGACACGAACACGAAAAATTGTGGGTTGACACGACACGACACGATAACAACACAATAAGAAAATAATAAATAAATTAAAAATACATAATTAAAATTTTAAAATCATGAAATACAATCCCATTGTCTACAGTCTACATAAAATAAATATACATGTTTGAGGCTAATTATAACATCCAATTTCATTAATTTTACAATCTTTGCCTCCAATCCAAGCAATTTCATCCTGCATAAATAGATAAAATTAATTAGCATTCAAATTAAAAAATAAAATTGTAAGTTTAAAAATTTCTGTAAAATAGTGAATGCAAAGACTACATGTCAAATAATTATAAAAAAGTTTTACCTTTCAAGCAAAGCTGGAATTTTGTGTTGAATCATCTAGGTTTGAATCATCCACACTAGGATTTAGTAAATCTTCTGATATCTCATCAATTGGAAGTTGCTTTTCCAAAACTTTCAAAAGTAAAATAATAAAATTAGAAATAACAAGATATGTTTTAACACAATGTAAAATATATTGTAATAAACTTTTGTACCTTTATCTCCAAATAACCAATCTCTTGTACAAATAATAGCTTCCACAGTATTTGGTTTAAGTGCACTTCGATATTGATCTAGCACTCTTCCACCAACACTAAACACGGATTCTGAAGCAACTGTAGTTATAGGAATACTCAAAATATCACGAGCCATGCAAGCAACATGAGGATATCTATATTGATTTCCTTTCCAATACTCAAGAATATCAAGGTTAGCCTTCACGTCCATTCGAGGTTCTTCCAAGTAAAGTGCCAATTGTGATTTTTGTTGGCTCAACCCAAATTCAGTGTCAAATGTACAAAATTCCTACAATAAGAATGATATTAAAAGGATTAAGATTAATAAACAAAATAATAAAAATAACTTATGATTCATAATTATAATAATTGGGCATTACCTCTACCATGGCTGCTGACATTTCGCTCTCAAAAATAACATTTTGCTCAACTTCACTAGTTTTTGGACATTCAATAGCTTTTTTTTCACATGTCTTACAATACTCATCAAAGAGAGAGAACAATTTTGCTTGAACTTGAGAATATTGCTTAGAATCAGCCCCATATAATTTCTTATAAGAGAAATCAACAAACTGAAGCTTGTAACGAGGATCAAAGACAACTGCTATAGTCAATATCAAGCTCAAAGTCGACCAATACTTCTCAAATTTCAGCAACATCTTTTCTGCCATCTTTCTTATGTACTCATCTTCACTGTTCTTACTTTGTATCAACGAAGCATAACACGTTACAATTGGACGAAAGTACAAGTTGGCTGTTGGGTACTTACTACCAGAAAACATGTTTGTAACCTCATAAAACAAACTTAAGAAACTGCGTATCTTTTCTATTTTTTCCCATTCTATTGGTGTAGGGGCATGAATGTAGTTAAGATCACTTAACTGCATGTTCATAAATGTTTTCTTATAGTACAAAGCACTATCAAGCATTAGAAATGTAGAATTCCACCTAGTAGGCACATCTTGTCTCAATCCTTTCTTATTACTTAAAGACACCATTGCCACACATTCTACAAATCTTTGTTTTCTCATTTGTGAACCCCGAACATATTTTATACTATCACGAATCTTATTAACAGTCCCATCAATATCCTTTAAACCATCTTGCACCACTAAATTAATCACATGAGCACAACAACGTATGTGAAAATAATCTCCCTTACAAAGAAGTGCATCATTCAATTGCAACTGTGTAACCAACAAATCAACTGAAACATCATTAGATGATGCATTATCCAAAGTCAAAGAGAATATCTTATTTTCAATCCCCCAATCCGAAAACATAGAAAGCAATTTATTAGATAATGCTACACCAGTATGTGGAGATGGCATGAGAGAAAAGTTTAATACCCTCTTTTGTAGAACCCAATTTTCATCAATAAAGTGACACGTTAAAGAAATATAACCATCAGTGGTAATAGAACTCCAACAATCTGAAGTTAAGCATATTCTTCCTGGTGCCATCTCTAACATGCATTTAATCCTTCCTTTCTCCTTTTCATACATTTTCAAAACATCACTCTTCAAGGTGTTTCGAGAAACTAAATTAACTTCAGGCAAAAGGTATTCAAAAGCTAACCTAATACAGTTATACTCAACAAACCTAAAAGGCAAATCATGAACAATCACAGCAGAACACAGCAACACTCTAAAATAATTAGGATCAAACTTTTGTGCAACACTCCTAGCCATTAATGCTTTTCCAACATCACGTGTGCTTTTCCTAGGACAAACTTCTAAATGGCGTCTCATATTTCCCGTTCCAGTTCTACTAGTTACTTTATTGTACACAAGTCCACAGTATTTGCATTTGCAAACTTTAACCCCTTTACTAAGTCTCTTAATAATAATAAAATGGGTCCAGACATCAGACCTCAATTTCCTTTTGTTTTTGTGACCCATCTTTTCTTCTTCTTCGTCTTCTTCTTCAGCATTTGAATGTATTTTCATATCTGCTGCTCCTTCACCATCATGTGTGTTATTTAAATTTTCTTCTCCATCAACAGTAGCACTTCCAATGCCAGACATTATAACCTAGTTAAAAAATCATAAAATAAGTTAATTAAAAAAATTGTTCACATACTGTAGACTTGTGTATAATTTCAGTGGAAAACTAATTATAGAAGACATAGAAATTATGATAACAATTTAAAATTTGAGGAACAACAATTTAAGGATCTGATGACTTATGTCTCCTTATTTTAGATAATTAAGATTAATAAAAATCCCCAATTTTTTTTCTCATAAATGTTATTAACGTAATTCAATAATATACACTCCATAAAACTTGTTTTAGGTGTAATCTTTCAAGATGGAAGCTAAAAAAAATTTTAAAAAAATTGAAAATTGAACCCAAACCTTATTTTTCAATGGATGCCTGCGAGATGGGAGGTAGTTGTTGACGTTGAGGCGCAACCCGAAACACTAATCGCACAGCAGATGTGGGTGTGGTGGATAAACATGAACAATAAGAAGAAAGAATGAGAGATGCACAACAGAATAGCAGATGTGAGTAATGGGTATGGTGGAATCGTGGATATTGGATAGATGCAAACAGGAAGAGGAAAGAAGGTGAGAGAGAATGAAAGATAGTCAGATAGAGCTAAGAACTAACAACGGCGGAACTAAAAATCTAATATATTATCTAGCTAGGGTTTTAATATTTTATTATATATACTAACAGGTTGTTAACAGGTTACGGGTTATTAACAGGTTAATGGGTCATCTGTTAATATTGGTCGTGTTTAACGGGTTGACACGAACCCGACACGACACGACACGACACGAAAATTTCGTGTTCTTATCGGGTTGACCCATTAGTGACACGAACCCAATAAGACTAAACACTAACCTGCATTTATCGTGTCGTGCCCATGTCGTGCTATCGTGTCATGTCGGGAATTGCCACCCCTAATTTTAAAGTTATAAAAGTCGCATATTAAATATTTTTCAAAACATTATTTCAAAAATAAATTATTAAAACTAATTTAAAAGAATGGTCTCACTCATTCACTAGTCTAAGAGTTAGTTTGCAATCAGGACATTCAACTCACTCACAAATACAATATTATTTACAAGCTTTATCTAGGCAGTAGACTCTAAATAAAGTCTCCACTCATTCATTAATTAGTCTAAGAGTTGGTTCACAATTAGAACTATACTTCACAATTGAGACCCATCTGACATCATCGAACACAATGGCTGTGATATCTTCTAGCCATTGGATGAGCCCTATTAAAGAGATATGTGAAAACTGTCCATTTGCGAGAGACTCAATAATAAGAAATTTCACGAGTCATACACATTATTGTAGATTGATGAAGTGAGACAGATCTGAATAGTCACATAGGGAAGAAAATTTAAATTAACTAAATGTTTTTTTTTAATTTAATGATAAAAATGTGTTTGATGGTGATTGGTCGTTATAGTCCGGGCGATCAAGCAACAAAATATCGAACCCAAGAGAATTTAGGATTCATGGCCTTTAGGTATAGTATCGTGATTAGTTAGGGACGATCGAAAATGAGGTTTATAAAAATAAAAGAAAATAAAATGCATGGAAAAATAAATCTAATTACAATTTTGGATTTTCAATGCCATGATAGTTTTCATGATACACTTATATAATCAATCATCCAACATCTTTAATTGTTTCCCATTTTTAAGCAAATCGTGGTAAGGGCGATCTCGATTTTCACCTATCCTCAATGGCCATGGTGAATAGGATGTAGATTGTTTTCACAATCCCTAAAAAGCTCATAGGATCGATCCTACTTGCAATTCCCTTCAAGGTACTATGTTCCTATAGATGGGGTTCCCTTCACTAGTTTAATCCTCGGGCACAAGTGATCTCACTAGTGTTCATTTACGTTGTTCTAAACATAAGGACTCCTTGGCTAGACTCCCCTTATATTAAACCCACATGTAATAAATAGAAGAAACTCACATATGATAATCATGCAAAACAACTAAGGGTAAAGCAGCGACAAGACATGACGATACACAATACACAACTTAATCACAATGCACTAATACCAAAGACATAAATCCCATATTACTACAAGGCATGTGAATTTCATAAATATAACCTAATCAAAGTCGGAAATTCAATCAAGACATTTTCATAAATTAATCAATAATCATGTCATCAATTAACCACCAAAACATAAAAAATAAAGATAATAAATAGGATTAGATTACACCTTAATGAAGTTTTACATTCATGAAGATCATTCACTCCTTGGTGTCCCCACCTTCTTGGAAAACAATAAATTCCTAATCTAGAAAAACATATAAAACTAATCTAGAAAAACATTAAAAAAAATGGATCCCTTCCTTTAAGGGGGAGGGATCTCACCTATATGGAGATCTTTAGTTAAAAGGCTCTCTCAACTAATTAATGGATAGAGAAATGGGTGGAGAGAATGGTGGTGTGGTGTAGCCTCCAAAAGTGAAGAAAAATGAAATTGGGAGAGTTGGAGGCTTCAAAGATGAGAAGGGGGGCATTTATATGTGTGGAGGATTAGGGTAAAAGCAATAGGGTAATGGGCTAAGTGGATAAATGGGCTTAAGTGAAGGAATGGACTTTGTGGGCTTAAAAATCGGATCCAGTGGGCTTATTAAGTAAAATTGCGTACGGTTCATGTCATTAAACCTGCGATGGCCAAGTGGTAAGCAATGCAGCAAGTGACCCAGGGGTCTCGAGTCCGAGTCACACTCAACACATATTTTTATTTAATTTCTAATCAGGCTCAAACAGGTTTATAAAGCTTTCCGTATGGTTCATGACAAAA
Organism: Pogostemon cablin; assembly: GCA_023678885.1. Classification (NCBI taxonomy): domain Eukaryota; kingdom Viridiplantae; phylum Streptophyta; class Magnoliopsida; order Lamiales; family Lamiaceae; genus Pogostemon; species Pogostemon cablin. Next base: position 5,196,040 of record CM042987.1, read on the forward strand.
TAAGATTTAATTTCTAATCAGGCTCAAACAGGTTTATAAAGCTTTCTGTATGGTTCATGACAAAATAAGGCTTGTAGCCCAGCGGAGGCATGCGCGCTCATGCGCCTGTTGTAATACCCAAGTTTCTCACTACTAGTGTGTTAATATAATTTAATTTGTATTATGTGTATTTTATAATTATGTGACAATTGTTTCTCAATTTTATTTATCTTTACATTTTATTTGAGACATCTGTGATAATAATGGTGACAATATGTGAATATATGTGTGCATAAATATTTACGTGTATTAATTTGGATATATGAGTAAATTATTTTATGTGTATAAATACACTTTTCTTAATTATTAAGTATCACACGTATTTTTATTATAATAATATAATATATATAAAAAAAAGTCAAAAGTGGCTGCTAGCAGCCAAATTGGAAATTTGGAATTCAGAATAGCTGCACAGCCGTAATTTTTATTATTAAAAAAAAAATTTTAATTGATTGAAGTTGTCGGCCACTCAATCCCCCACATCTATCTATATATATGTGTGTATGGGTGTTGAGGAGGTGATTACCTCACACCAAATTCAATCGAGAAAAATTTTTTTTTTTTTGAGAGAGAGGGAAGGGTTCGTGCCAGAGCGGGAAGGAAGGAATTAATTTCGGATCTTTACGGATCTATAGTGTTACTATTGCCGGAGTCCAAGTAAGTAGAAGTCCAACTACAATGCATAAATATGTTGTGTGTAAATTATTTATGATTAATATGTGATAATTATGTTGTGAATTATTTGTGATTAGTTTAATTATGTTATGAATTATTTGGGATTAATTGATTATACAAGTTATGGATTTATGTAATTTGAAATAATATTATTGTATTATATAGATCTGTGTGATTGGGAACTGTTAAAAATATATCTGTATGACTTGAGAAGATATTGGTTATAAGGATCAGTGTGATCAGAGATGAAGTTGTTATTCTAAAAAGATATCCATGTGATCCAAGGATTTGTGTGAATAAAATTAAGTTGTTTCTTTATTTATTATTAAATGTTGATATTAATGTCATAAATGATTTATGATGTATAATTAATTGCACTGGTTGCATACCATGCATAATCATGAAAAGTGTTTTCCCCAAAATTAATAAGATACTAAAGGTGTGTGCGGCCACTATATATGCATCTCTGTCAGGGTTCGAAAAAATCGTTCCCGACATTTTTGTTAGGGGTTCGGAAAAATCGTCCCCACCACTTTGTCATAGTTCGGAAAAATCGTTATTGGCACTATTTTCGGAGTTCGAAAAAATCATCCCCATTGAGCTCATTTGGGGTGCATATCATAAGTGTATCATGGGGATCCCGCAACGTGAACAGTTTTCTAAATAAAAGAGACAAATTAGAAAGATTAGAATATAAAAGCATTTTCATGCATTGCCATGCATGAATTCTACTTACTGAGATTTTTGTCTCACTAGTTTATGCATTGTAGGTGAGCCTGATAATATTTGAGTATGTGGTGTGGTGTACTGTGAAAGCTGTGGAGCTCCTACAAGGTTTCGAGTGGATGTACATAGATGACGACCTGTTGGACTAGGCCGTGGGCTTATTTCATTTCCGCTGATGTTTTGTTATATAATAAGTATTGTGATAAATTTGTGTGGTTTGAAGTGGTGAAAGAAACCAGTTACGTATGTTGAACTGGTGTGACCGTTTGGATATATATATTATGTGAGGAAAAAAAATATGTGCAGATTTTATAATGATAATGTTTATGTTAATTAAAGAATTATAAGTTATGAAAAGTGGGTCGTGACACCTGTGATGTCGCGGGTTCGATTCCTCTTCTCAGAGATGCGTCAAGTTTCACATTTTATGTAGCGTATTATAATAAAAAAGATGAAAATTGAAAACTCGTAAGTATAATTGAATGGTTTACCCGCAGCAATTAGTTAATGGACGAAGAATTTAAAATTTTGATGGAGTAAATTCAAAAAGTTGAAAAAAAAAGTACTGTCAAATTTTAGAAATAAGCTTTAGAAATAAGCTAAGTTGATAGAAAAAAAAAATTAAACAGATTATATGCCTTCTAAGTTGATAGAAAAAAAAAATTAAACAGTATATATGCCATGTCATTATACTTAAAAAATATGAAAAATAAAATCCACGTTAGCATAATAGGGTGACATACTTACAATAGTCTGTCAAAGGACAAAATTATCTAATGTCACAAACATAATGTACTAGTGAAAAATATATGAACCAATTTTAAAATTAGGGTGAGATAGGGGATAAAAATTTAAAAGATAATTTTTCTAGAAATCCATATTTACAATAATTTTAATTTTCTTTATGGAACAAAATGTGTATTACTTTTTATTGGCATCACAAAATTCTCTGTCCTCTCAAGGCGTGTTTGACATACTTCATTTGACTCCCTCTGTACAAGTAACTGCATACATTTCGATGGTCTATAATCTATATAATAAACGCGTATATTTACTTTTCTCTATGTAAAAATTTTGGTCACCTACGACACACACATACGCCCACCGCAATCCAATTTCCCTGTTATCCCATGTTGCATCTAGTGTAATATAGGGTGTATGGGTGACAAGTGTCTCACTACACAAACAATTGTGTGTGTATTGGAACACTTGTCACCCATACACCCTTTAAATGTAATTGGGGTATCAGGTGATCCCACCTGCGCCCACCGTTACACAAAAAGTACACATTTCATAAATGCGTAGACGTATTCACACGTAATAAAGTACACTAGTACGTAATTTTGATTATTAGTCAACATCTAAAGAATTCAACCCCTTGTATATAAATGATGCAATAGAGAACATGATATTCAGCACACAAAAGTTAAGCAAAATGGTGACTGGAGATATCATAACAAAATCCATAATCAAACCTTCTTCTCCCACCCAACAACACCTCAAAAATCTCAAACTTTCCTTTCTCGACCAGTTAGCCCCTCCCACCTACGTCCACATCATTCTATACTTCGAACCATCCCACCCTCATTCCGCCGCGAACCTCCGACGTTCATTCTCCGACACTTTAGCCGTATACTACCCGTTCGCGGGCCGACTCCGCGATGATTCTTGGGTGGATTGCAATGACGCCGGCGCTGAATACGTGGAAGCTCGGTTCAGCCACGTCAGCATCAATGACGTCATAAAAAATCCGGACACGGCGGAGCTGAAGAAGTACGTCCCCGCCGCACCCTCCGGCGGGGACATGCCGTTGGCCGTCCAGGTCAGCTACTTCGGCTGTTCCGGGACGGCCATCGGCGTCTGCATGTGGCATAAGGTGGCGGATGCGATGACTATGGTAGGGTTTATAAATACTTGGGCTGCTATTAACCGGGGAGACATGAAAACCGTTAATGCGACCCGACCCGTATTCAACCTCTCCTCCCGGTTCCCTCCCATTGACTTCGGTCTGCCACCGCCACCTCCGCCTCCGCCGTCGCCTGAGACCTTAGGGCCTCGGGTCGTGACGAAAGTGTTCACTTTCGGCGCGAAGAAAATCGAGGCCCTGAGGAGGGCGGCGGCGGGGCCCCTGCTCGAGAAACCGACCAGGGTGGAGGCGGTGACGGCCTTCATCTGGAGTCATTTCATGGAGGCAGCGGAGATGAGGAAAGGAGATGGGAGTGGGAGTGGGTGTGTCTCCGGCGCCGGCCATGTGGTGGATATCAGAACCAGAGCGAGCCCTCCGCTGCCACGTCATTTCTCCGGCAACGCGCTCGGCTTTGCAATGGCGGTGGCGGAGGAGAGGGAGTACTACAAGCTGGCAATGAAGCTACGTGAATCCATAAGAGAAATCAACGGCGATCATGTTCGGAAACTGGAAGACGGGGCGGCGTTTCTGAAGCAGATGAAGAGTTCCGGCGGCGGTGAAGAAGGGAAATCCATGGAAGCTTTGTGTTTCACGAGCTGGGCTCGGCTGCCGGCGTACGACGTCGATTTCGGGTGGGGGAAGCCGGAGTGGGTTTCCAAGGTGGATGTGCCGTCGAGGAATCTGGTAATATTTCTTGGCACAAAATGTGGTGATGGAATTGAAGCTTGGGTGAATATGGATGAACAAGACATGGCCACTATTAACTCTAATTTCCTTTTACTTGATGATCATCATGTCCTTTCTAATTGTTAGGACTGATAACATATTCATTTCCTATACCAAATCGTCGAATTTAAGATGGTTAAGAAAACTATACATAAAAAAGTATAAACAGTACAGCAATGATTAGATTTTTTCATTTTCTTTTTCACGTCAATCGTATAATTAGTAAAAATATCACAAACATCTTGTGCGTTATTCAATTTATAATTTGTATTATACTCTCATAGTCGTCACGTTTACTATTCTCATTATTTAAAAAAGTTACTCCGTTTTTCTTACTAATTTTATGAATTTTTTTAATACTAATTTAATATTTTAAAGTTATAAATAAAGTAAAATAACATGTCCATCCAGTGTATTATGAACACTATAGTTTCTTGCATCCATATTAAAAGTTTATACATTAATTAATAAACCTATAAAGTAATGAATAAAAACTTATATATTTTGTCATTGAATTTAGTTATAATTCTCTAATTAACAATTGAATATAAAAAAGTGGGGTGATACATTATTATTTATTATACATTAGAAATAAAATTAAGGTAGATAGTGTGTACGAAAATTAATTACATGCAGTTAGTGTGTAGTGGGGTTGTTGCATTGCGTGCTATTTTCTGATTTGGTGGAACGAATTTATTAATGAGACAAACAAAAATAAAAAGTGTAAATTTGTTTATGAGACATGACATATTAAAGATATTAAGAAATATAACTAAAAGTATCACCTATAAAAGAGTATAAAAGAAGAACATGTGACAATTCGGATATCTTGTTATATTTTATTGTTGCATCTTCTAAAATTATTTGATAAATGATATATAGTAGAAAAATAAATTTTATAACCTTAAAGAATAACACCAACCGTAAGAGAAAAAATACGAGTTTTTTTTTTCTCTCACTACATGTTACTAATATAACTCGTGGAAAAAAATATATATAAAGCAATAATGTAATATAACATCGATCATACAAAGTTTAATTTTATTGAGGCGTGAGCGTAATTTGTTGAAAATGTCATGTGTTTATGATAGAAAACCTAATATTTGAATAATCGACAATTTTGGAAGTGGGAATGAAGTAAAAATCAAACATGAATGTCGACTCAAAAGTTAGTTGAGTAATCGTAATCACTAAATTAATATTTGAGACCAATACATTAATGTGTAAACTGCCTAGCTAGACGTTTTCTTTTAAGTAGTCCTATTATATATATTTCTGTAAAAATATTGAATTCAAAATAGAGTAAATTTTATAATTACAAAAATATATAAGTGATTAATAATGGAGTAATTTTTTGAACGACTTTTACAAAAAAAAAAAAAAACTCGTATAGCATATAAGTTTTTTCTTATAGTTTTAATATAAATAACAACTTGATTACATCTAATATTTAAACACTTTCCCATACTTATTTTTGTATATGAAAGTTTGTACTTCGTACATTATAATAAAAGTCGTGTTAGTGGTTAGTTTTATCAACCAAAAATAATAGTAGTCACTGAAAAACTTAAATTATTGGCATTTTTAAAAAGTAAATATTCCCCTCTGAATATACATTTACTTTTTATACATAAATTCTTTTAAAATTATTTTATCCAAATCTAGAAATTCTTATTAGATTTTTCTTTTTCACTAACAAACTATTTTTTTGTAAATAAAATGTATGGGAGGGTGATTGTATTTGAATTTTTACTAGGAATGTGTAAACTTTTGTAGACAACCCAAAGTTTCGTCAGAGAATCTGCTATTGTGGAGGGGTCTCATTCATTGGATCTTACTGCGCCTCAGCCTTAACCTTCCAGCTATGCTATCAGGTGTTGGTTCACAGCGCACACGCTTCTTGGTGGATTTTGGAGTTTTTTCTTTTGCAACAAGATCCTTGTCGTCCGGAGCATCAAAAGAGTTACATTTTCGTATGAGACCGTCTCACGTAAAAACTTACGTGAAACGGATAAAAAATAATACTCAATTAATAAAAAGTGATAATTCTATTTCATGAATAATTTATAATATAAATGAAAAGTGATAATGTTTTATAGCGAAAATAATAACTAATTTAAAATGTGTAAAATGGTCTCACAGACGATTTTATGCAAGACTTACACTTTTTTTTTGGTAAATAAGACTCTTGACAATCTCAACATAATTATCTACCGTGTTAATTGTGTTGTGTTTTATTATTACAGTTGAACAATGTTAAACCGTTCAAGTATTCTAACAGAATGCTCATTATATTGTTCCCAAAATTGGAATTCAAATTCCATACCCAAATTTTAAAAATCACCCCTATATATACATATATACATTTTATCTCCTCAATTAATACACTTTCTCTCTTCATCTCTCCTCTCTTTTTTTACATAAATTAATACATTCTTACACATTGATTTGACATAAAGTTAAAACTTTTCCTATCAAAAACTTAGAGTATTATAATTTAATAAATAATGTGTAATTGTATAATTAATGCATGTGTATCTTAATCTTATATTCCTAAATTAAAAAAATAATAATAAAAAAAATTGATATATATTTTATAATGATACAGTCGAAAATACAAAATTATCTCTAAATAGAGAGTATCAGATTCAAACTGCTCAAGGAATTTAATTAATAAAATATATTGAGTAAGAAAAGTAAAATGAACATATTTAGGAAAAGTCAAACAATCTGATCCGTTCAATTGGTCAATAAATGTTGCGGATTCATATTTTATGATGTTCCCATTTTTAATTATCATATATACATAATTATTCCTTCAAATCTGAATCGGCGTGGAAATTGGTAGCTCTGTGATTTGTTTCATATTCAAGGTTAAATTTTGCCTATTTTTTCATAATAATGGATTTAACTTTTATTTTTAATGCCCTATTTTTTAATAATAAACGTGAATGTATCTAAAATAATGAAATATTATTAATTTAATTTGTGACTCATTCTAAAAGCTTTAATTTTTTTATAAATACGTACAAGCAAATCACAAATATATACAATTAAGTCAATAACGGAGCAAGGATTTTTTATCGGGTGCGATTTTTTGTTTTAAGTTAAAGTATTAGATCACTGATTTTTTTTTTAACTTGATGATTTTATGATAAATTAATTACATTATAAAAAAAGTATTTTTTAGCAACTGAATTTAGCAACGGAACTCAATCCGTTGGTAATTACCAATGGATTAGCGTTATAACAAAATGACATTTTTATTTTAGCAACGGAATGCCAACGGATTTATTCTCTATTTTAGCAACGGAATTCAATCCGTTAGTAATTACCAACGGATTATCAAGGGAATCATTATATAAATTACCAATAGAATTATTAGCAACGGATTACCAACGGAATTATTTATCAACATAATTTATATTTCATTTTTAAAAATTTACCAACCACCACTTTAGCAATTGAATTTTACCAATGGATTCCGTTGCTAATCCGTTGGTAAGCCAATTTAACAATAGAATTAAAATTTTTAGCAACGGAATATTCCGTTGTTAAAAAACAGTTTTTTTGTAGTGTTACTATTTAAAATGATATTACTATATTTTTATTTTTATTAATTTTATTTGATATTACCAGATGTCGGATTCGGTGTTAGTATACTATGTCAGTGCTCTAACGCCCTGACCAATACGGAATCCAACCCCCCTAAATTAAAAATTAAGTAATATATATATAGGATAAAAGCAACATAAATCATCTATAGTGTAGTGGTTTATGCTATGTAATCTAGCACCTTGAGGTCGGCGGTTCAAACCCAGCGACTTATATTTAAATTTTTCCTCGTATTTATATTTCTTTCAATTTTTTTTTCATTTTTTTCTTTTTCTGTAATTATATTTCTTTTAATTTTTTTTCTTCTTTTCATTAATGTATTTATATTTCTTTCAATTTTTTTCATTTTTTCTTTTTCTGTAATTATATTTCTTTAAAAAAAAATTCTTCTTTTTATTAAATTATTCAATAATATTATGATACACCTCTTCTTTCAATTTTTTTTTTAAATTTAAACTTTGAGTACTTATTTCTTCACTTTTATTCACATTTTTCATTTTTTTTTAATTTTTTTTTCAATTTTTTTCTTTTTCTGTAATTATATTTCTTTTAATTTTTTTCTTCTTTTCATTAATGTATTTATATTTCTTTCAATTTTTTTCATTTTTTCATTTTCTGTAATTATATTCTTTAAAAAAAATCTTCTTTTTATTAAATTATTCAATAATATTATGATACACCTCTTCTTTCAATTTTTTTTAAATTTAAACTTTGAGTACTTATTTCTTCACTTTTATTCACATTTTTTATTTTTTCTTATTCATTTTTACTTCAAAATAATAATTTTAATTTTATTTTGTTTTTTAAATTTAAAATTTGAGTACTTGTTTCTTCATTGCTTCTCTTTTATATACATTTTTCTTATTCATTTGTACTTCAAATATTAATAGCAACACAAATTTACATTCAATTTATTTTTATTTTCTAAATTTATGCTATAAATTCATGATAATAATGTTTTAAATTACTTTTTTACAAACAAAAATTATCAACATAATTTGTTTTATTTATCGCATAATGTTAAATATAAAATATATTTTTGTAATTTCATGTCGTACCCCCAAAAAAATATTTCTGGATCCGCCCATGGTTATGACGATAGTGTTGAGCATGATATCGGTATCCTATTTCAGGGTTTAAATACTGAATCAGACATCTGATATTATGATGATGGTGTCGAAACTAATGACGATATCCTATGTCCAAGGACGAAAGTAACTCGATATATCCACGATATATCTATTTTTTAGAGTACCGATATCGATATGGAGGAAAAGATATATCTTTTCTAATATCGATGATATATCGAGAAATATCGGAAATAATATCGATATCGAATTGTCACAGTTCAAATTTTCTCAGATATCGATATATATCGAGGAAATATCAATACAATATCGAGAATATATCGAAAATATGAAAAAATGATCTATAATTTAAAAAATATATAAAATAATTTTTTGTTTTACTTTTACTAACCGAATACATTTTTTTATTATTAATATGATTAATTTTAAAAAATAAAATAAAAAATAAAGCAATACTTGCGTGAAACCATCTCATGATGAGATTATTTTACGTTTGATTAATTAATTATCACTTTTTACTAAAATTGTTATCCCTCAATTGCCATATGAAGTAGGTTCAATCATGCCTCAACAAAATGGTGATTGGATTAACCCACACTATCCAATCCATGGTCAAACAGTTGGATAAGATAGAATGACGTACTACTGGTGCATTCAGAACTATGTTTAAAATTTCTCTAATTCGATGAGCTGATACCAATATTGTTTAAATTTAGACGACATGACATGTTTTACATTTTATCCTCATAGATCATCATTTTGGTATTAGTTATTATGTACTAAACAAAGTAATTATTGTATGATTCAAAGCTATTTAAATATGTTGTTATTGATTTGCTTATGATATGTTATGAGTTTTATTGAGATTTTAAAGTGTATTTATATATTAAAATTAGTTATAATATATTGAAAAGTTAATTAATTACTCCCTCCGTCCGCCCGAAAGGTGGACATTTTATCATTTTGGGCGTCTGCACCAAATGTCCATATTTTTCTTTTTAAACACATGGGACCCACACACATCACTAATACAATAAATTTATGGGACTCATACACCCCACTAATACAACTACCAACTACACATTAAATAATAATACTCCTTAATCCACGTACAAAAAGCAAATGGTCACCTTTGGGGCGGATAGAGAGAGTTATTTTCTTCTATTTTTTTGAAGATTCCGTAATTTTTTAAATTTTTACCGATATCGATATCTATATTCGATATATCCATCGATATATCCATAAATTTTAGGTACCGATATTTTTACCGATATCGATAGTTTCATCCTTGCATGTCAGATATTGGACATCATTATAGACACTTAACAATAAAACTATAAAAAAATGGTGGACATTTTGGTAAATAATCATTTGAATATAAATAATTAAAAATTAAGTTGTTGGATGATGATGATTTTTAACTTCAAATTTTCACTATTTTAGCAATTCTTCCTTTAATTTATACTCCCTCCGTCCCACACTTATGTTCACACTTTCCGTTTTCATTCGTCCCACACTTATGTTCACCACCCAAAAAAGGAAACTTCACATTAATTAATAACCTCAAAAGTTATCTTAATTTCAAAAATACCACTCTCACTTAACACACATAACATACTTTATAATTTATTTATTACCTAAAAATACCACAATACCCCTGAAAAGTCAATAAAGTTGGTCAAAAAATAACTTTTCTTAAACTTCGTATCTACAGTGTCGGTGAACATAAGTCCTGGACGGAGGGAGTACTAAATTAATATGTAGTGTTAGAGGTTTTTTTTTCCCCAAGTGGCGATATAAATGAGAAATAAATTTTAAACTTACTATTAATTGATTATTAGGTACAGCTTCGAAGAATAATAAATATATAGTATTTTAAAAAAAAATATATAAGGCCATAAGTAGTGGTAAAGTTTTGTAGCAAGGAAAATGGCAGTCCTATTACTAGTGATTATGATCAGTACAAACAGCTTGATGGCTCGATCAGACCTGAGGCCGAGCCGGCTCCGTTGGAGCACGAGGATCGAGCCGACCGGTTTTTGTAACTCAAGCGAACGTTTTGGAGGCGAATTCCCCGGCATGGGTATGCATTGCTGCACTCCAATTTGACAGCTACTTGTGTTGCTGATGTTCCTATAATGTCTTCATAGCTGATATCACTTATTCTCACTCCTGATACCTGAAATATGTATAGCATTTTCAATAAAAATACTTTAACATTCAATTATGATGTATATATGGATTAATTTGGACCTTTCCAGGGCAGTTTTTGTTGTTTGGGCAGTAGTTTTGATCAATGAGAATAGGGTTTTTGACATTATTCATTAAAACATGTTGGAAGACAACATTTGTCACAAATCCTTTGCTTGGTCTCCCCCATGTCTTTATTCTCACTCCATTATCTGTGTTCTTCAATAAAGCGTTTTTAACTGTCACATTTTGCACACCAGCTTCTTTATAATTCTTGCCAAGGCTTCCAATGCTGCATCATTAAAATTTATCATGAACGTGAAAATAAAAAGAGGGAAATTGAAAAAAAAAAATCACACCTTTAAGTATTGTTGCAATTAAAACGCACCAGATTTCTAAGTAAAACACATTGGATGCGTTTGCAACAATACTTAAAAATAAGATTTTTTTTATAATTTTTCCAAAGTAAAGTTTATGACCACCAAGTCCAGGCAGATGGAATAAAGTTTACCTGATTCCATGACCCGGGCCACAGACGATGTTTTCGATCCACAAATCGGTGGTACCCGGCCCGATTGAGACGCAGTCGTCGCCTGTGCTGATTCTAGAATTGAGAACGGTGACGGCGGTGGAGAGTTGGACATGAATTCCGTCAGTATTGGGACTATATTCTGAGGCTAAAACATTCACTCCATCTAACTTCACATCTTGGCATCCATTTATTACAATGTGGAACATCTGGCTATTTAGGGATGTCAATCCACTTATTTCCACATTTTTCGACTTGGAAATCCCTAATGTCTGCATGCAACATTTTTTTAGACTATTTAAATAAAGTAAAATTATATGTTACTACTATTTATGTTTTAAACTCGTTAACATATTCGACCCTTATCAAAGCATATATAAATGCTAATTAATTAAGGATAATATCAAAATTATGAAGCAATTATTATATAAGTTCAAAATAATGTCAGCATGAAAATTATCATAATAATAATATTAATATATTTTTGAGTGGTGGGTTGATCGCATTTGAGGTCAATAACCGTCCACTACATCACTAACCCATACTATTAGCTTTTAATAATTTTTGTAGGAGTAACTAACTAATTACCTTTTCAAATTTTAATCTCTAAAAGTAACTAAAATAAAAAATAAAAATACTATGCTCTAATTTAACCTTTCTAATGATCATACAATAAAAAATTTTGTCACTTCAATAATGTGGTAAATGCACACTTACCGTGGCACCCCTCGGACAGTTTTTCCTAGACTTCTTGCAAGCCCACAAGGCAGCACCCCGGCCGTCGAGGGTGCCGCCACGGATAGAAAGGCCATCGACCCCCTCGAAAAGCAGCAAATTACCGGCCGCTCCGACAACGTTGTAGTCGGGCGGAGCGACGAGAGTGCCGTCGATGGAAATGGTGATGGATTTGGAGTTGCATGGACCTTTGAATTGTAGGGGTTTAAGCAAGAATGTGCCTTGTGGTACGTAGATTGTAGAGGGCTTTGTAGAGCCACATGCTGCTGACCATGCTTTCGACAAAGCTGACGTGGACTCAGATGTGCCATCTGGATTTGCTCCTAATTCCAATACATTTATAATGTATGTGGTTGTATTAATGGCAGCTAATGATTGGTGAAAAATAATTAGAACCAAGAAAAGAATTTGTATGAGGATTTCCATATGAATTGTTAGCAATTTCATGTTTGTGTGTGTTTTAAGTGGTGAGTATGTAGGTGTAGGTAGATAATGGGTGAGTTGGGAGTTTAGGGTACGTAGTGAGGAGTTGAGGAATTTTAATTTAATTCTAAGGATATTTATAATCAAAATGAAATATAAAGGGTTGGTGGTGGTGGTGGTGGTGGTTGTTGGACGTATAAGAAGAAAGGAAAAAGAAAAAAATGATCGTTATTTTTTTTTTAATTTCAAACATTTATTCTTTTGTCACGAATTTTTTTTTTATTTTGTTAAAATTTTAATTTCTGAAAATTTTAAAACAATTTGCACTTGATCGTTATCAAGTTCAACGGAATCTACACTAATTTATCGTTATAGAATTTCATTGAATTATAAAACACAATAATTCACATTTATGTTTGGAAGTTAGGTCATACATTAATAAATAATTTAATTTCTTTATCATAATATATATTTACAAGGAAGCAACAAGACCACCTAGCTAGATTATTTTATTTTTTTATTAGTTTTAAAATATTTAGTAAAATATTATATATATTTTTATTTATATTACATATTCTATGAAATAATTCATTTGAATTATTGCTTTTCAAATATAACTTTTAATTAAAATAGTACGAGTTTCGTGAAAGTGTAGTATTTTCATAGGATATGTATTACCACTAGTTGATCGTGATCTAAAAGTCTGTCACACTTTCTCTTAATAAAAAAGCTTTATTAATGTTAGTTGTCATTGCTTTAATAACGGATTTTTTCTTAAAGAAATTTTGTTATATTTTCACAATTTGAGAAGAAATAAAAGCGGCTCGGATTCTATGTGTCATTTTGGTACATCATCTCATGTGTCAAATCGTTGGATGAACGGCATGTAGGAGAGAGGAAACTATAACCTAATCCTTAAACCCTAGGGGTAATGGTTGGATTTAATTCCCCTCTTACATGTCAATCACTTAACGCGTGACACAGATAATGCACGAAAATGACGCAGAAGATCCGGTGTGAAATAAAAGAAGACGACAATATACAACGGAAACAGAAAACAGCTGAAACAACCTATTTGCCATTAATAGTAGTCCTTTCTAACGCCCTTCACTGTTAGTTTAATTTTATGGAAAAAGTTTGTGCACGAAAACACTGTGAGACTATATATATATCTCGTGGAAATTTTTTTATAAAATGAATAAAAAATATTTTAATTAAAAGTTTGTATGATTGAATCAATAAAATATAATAATGGTGTAATAAATTATTTTATGATTAATTGAATAAATAATAATAATATTTTAATTATTTTTATTAAAAAATGATAATAACTTTAATGAAAAATAATAATTATTATTTAATAAAAAGTAAATTTTATTTTACATCAGACGATCTCATGTAAGTGTTGATACTGTGTGAAGCGTGTATAGAAAGGGCAAAGGGTCACATCCTCTGAACATGTGTGAACCGATGAATTGCATTCATCGATATTCACCGGTTCGGTTCAAAGATATTCACCGGTTCGGTTCAAAAATTATTAGTCTAGCTCTGGCTACCAACGATAGTGACATTATTCGAGAAAAAAAAAATTAAACCTCCAAATACATTAATTAACGCTTGTTATTTAAAAAAAAATTATAATAGTCGAAATAGTAACTCTTAATGTTGGAAATTTTTTATTTTCATTATAATCTAATTGTGAATAATATATTATTATGCAATTATATTAGCTATTCAATTATTTTACGGACTTAATTAAGTGATCCAATTAAGGTGTAAAGGTCCATGGGCTATAATAATATTGATATGAGTCAATTGAGTAGATACACAATACTACATGATTGAGCGATTATGGGTGGCCAAATTGTATAGTATATAAAGGCTACCAGGTTATGGTCCCCAATACACTAAGCCGAACATGATCTTCTTTTCTCCCCATCGGAAGGGATTACTACGGTCCCATAAGAAATAAAGAGGTTTAGTTGAGGAAGACTATAAAATCCACTGCTCCCAAGTTCGTGTTCTGCCTAGAGGACTCTATGGATTAAAATACGCTTCTGTATTACAGTTTATATCAAGTTTATCATAATAGGATTAAGGTTTATGGATTTATTTCCTATACTTAAAAGAGAAGACAAGCTTAAAAAAAAAAAAAAAAGGACATTGTGTCTCAAACGGAAACTTTTGAATGAATGAATCCTTCAATTGTTTCCGGCTTTCGTCTGTGGAATAATTTGGGCCACAAGGACTTCTCTTGTAATTGGGTATGATTGATTATAGGCCCAGTCCTTACTGGACTTATTCCCATCTGTGTTGTTATACTTGTGTCCATGGCGATGGCCCATGCGAGTTTGGTGCTTAGGAGTTAGGATGATTACAAACTCGATCACTATTTTATTAATTGAATACATATTTTTTGTGTTTTTATAATTTAATAATTATGAACTTTTTTTTTAATACATGATCTTTTATGTTTTATAATTTAATCGCAAATTCTTCTATCATTAAATTATATAATTACCGTAATTAATAAAAATCAATATACAATAACAAATCATTGAATTATTTTACAGTTATAATATCCTCTAAAGGCCATCCCACATTTCAATTAAGTAATGTACTAATTTGGTGGGGTGGGGGGGAGAAGAGAAAAAATTGCAGAAACATGATACTCCATTTCTTAAAAGTGAAAGAATATAGTCACATATACATAATACATACATAAGCATAACAACAATCAACAATACACACTAATCAAATAATCCTTTTACAATTCACAAGTACAAATGGACTTAGCTTCTACGCATATTTTTTTTAATTAAGATATGTATATGTGTGATAATCCAAATATATTTTTACTCATGTCATGATTTTGGTCCCTAGAAGCAGCTCATCGGCTTGACGACACCGTCCGTTGTTCCTGCAGCGTTTGTCACAAGAAGCAATGGCTTGTTTATCTTTGTAGGTAAGGTTAACTTCAGACAATGTAATACCACTGCATGGAGAAGTTTTACTGCACTCCAAATTCACTGCAACCTCTGTAGCTGATGTTCCATGTATGTCTTCGTATCTTACATCCCTAATTTTCACTCCTGATGCCTGCATGGTAGGTAATAATCATGAAAATGAATGTTCAAGAAAATATATCTATCAAATCTTGAGTTGATCAAAAGATGATTACATTAACATGTTATTGAAATTATAATGAGATAATATGCTATAACTCTTTATTTTTTCAATTTTAGTGTTTTTATGTCAATTTCAATCTTGTAACTTTTTATTTGTTCAGCTTTGGTCATTTGCGAGTTAAATGGACTTTCAGTCCCATACTTTTTGCCATCTTCGATTTCCATCTCAAATTACTTAAAATTTTCTATTTAGACCCATGGCAATCTCAAAATTTTAAATTTCGTCCCAAAACTAATTTTTCGCAAATCGTCCCATAACTCTTGAAATTTTTTAAAATAGTCCTAAAGTTTTGGAACCTTCCAGAATTTTATGGGACCTTTTCTGATTGAAATAAATGTAAAATGGCTATACAATTATTAAGAAATATATCTACACTATTAAATAAAAATTTATACATATATAGATGCACGTGTGCACTTGGTGCAAAAGATATAACTCGTATTTAAATTTCCTTTATAGAAAATAAAAAGAGAAAATCTATTAAGAGAAGGACTCGGATTCCGGCATGGCTGGCAGGTGGTTGTCATTAGAATTAATTACCGTTGGCTCTTGCAGGCCATGAATAAATACATCAAACAAATTAAATTCAAAATATCTCAATATTTTTTTTGGCATTGAAACTACATTAAAATATGATTATAATATTGATTCCCCAGCTTGTTATGATAAGTGAAGACAAAGATTGAATGGTGGGGGCATTTATCATTAAGATAAAACCTGTCGTGTCGGTGTTGTTATCAATTATATGTGGTCCTTAATTTAATCAATTACTAAAAAAATGCAGGTTTCCTTTCACAAAATCAATGTTTGGTTTGAAATTAGGTTGGATTTCCAAATCATTAATAGTCATTTGTTTTGGGTTATGGATATGGTAGTTTTAAATTTATGTCAAATGTAATTTATTTAATAAGTTAAATGAAAGAGAAGAGAAAGATAAAGAGAGAAAATGTATAAATTGAAGAGAGAATGTAGTAGGAATATATTGGGGTGGTTTTTAAAATGTGAATGTGGGTTTTGAAAACCAAAAACTGGATTTAAAACTCGAGAACGAACACCATCTAATATTTTGTTTCTTCTGATGCGTTTCTGTAAGATAATTATGGCATAGTGCCATTAATAATAAATATATATAAGATATTTATTATGATCAAATATCTTAAATAATGATATGGTTTAAATAAATAATATATATGAGATAAATAAGGTCATATATATTTATGGATAACAATCACATTGATAGAATGTGATTTGATAAAGATTTAATATCCCTCTCTCCACCTATAAAAGAGACACATTTTTATTAATTCTCTATCACATTAAGTCTTACGTACTGTGACAGGAACGTATCGTTGGAGGACCGCCATTAGTGGCGTCTCAAGGTAAGTCTTCTAATCGTGTTTATGTGGTGTGAAAATCACGAAGATCTAAGATCCATGTCAATTAATAAATTAATTGTTTATGAAATTATGCTTACATGTGGTATCAGAGCGAGGTTTTGGATCTCATGATTTTTCATCGAATAATTAACATTAAATTTGAATATAGTAAATTCACGTATTACGTTCTTGATTGGATGTGAGATGTATTCTATAACCAAATTATCTCAATTTTAATTTACACTTTATTATCAATATATTATGATGTGTGAATATTATGTTTTATGTATCATGTATTAAAGTGATGTGAAAAAGTAATTATAATGAGTTGATTCACGTTAAAAATTTACATGATTATTAAATTGATATATTGAAATCTTATGACTCATGCGAAAATTATAGTGATATGATTTCCATATTAAGAAAATGTCAACTGCCCTATTTAGTTTTTGGGACTGAACAATTAAAGATTGATTATGGAAGTTAATTATGTCAGCATAAGATATGAAAGTTAATTATGTCATGAGATTTTAATATAAAATTACATGACTCCCTTTAATTTTGGGGAGTATAATGACTGATTAAGAATAATGACAACTAATTACAGTCAATAAATCAACATGCCTTATTCATAAAATGGCTTGAATATCACACTTTAATGCCAGTTATTAACATAATTATAATAATAAAGTGACTCATGTATTCCTCAAACTTTCCAATTAAAGTGATTTAATAATGTTAATGAAATCGATCCATCACTAACGTTTATGACTTATATTATTATTGATAATAATTAAAGATTATGTTATTATTGATACTAATTTATTGGAAATTACATAAGGTTAAACTTATCTCCCTTCCGGATTGGAACGTTCTCTACAAACACTTTTCCATCCATAACCTCTATTGAACTTTATTAACATATACTTACAGAGACATCTTTAATTGTCTCATCATATGTTTTATTCTAAAGTTCTTTGAGAGAAATTTATTGGTTTCACATAATAAACCAAGATCATCAGTTGCAAGCAAGTTTATCATCAAGTATAGAATTAATGTGCTCCCACTAACTTTCAGATATATATGTACACCGTTTATGATGTTTTTCTTAAATCCAAAAGATATCTTTATAGGAAAGCATGCTTAAGTTTGTATGTTAATTCTTTAAGTTTACACGCCATGTGATATTTTTCTTTAATGGAACAGTACGTAACTACCATAAAGTTTGATGGTTCTCATGATGAGATGCTAATGATATTTTTCTTTACTAATAAATCTCTTGATGAGATGCTAATGACTACTTTAACTACCATAAAGTTTGATGGTTCTCATGGCACACATGAACTCATCATTAAAGATAATAAATATTGCAACAAGATTAAAGCCTTCCATAATGAACGTAGTTTACAAATTCATTACCTTCTAAGTATGACTTATTCCTAATAAACTATAACACCATGAAAGACAAATGGAATGTGAATTAAATTCATGTAATTTAATGATGGTTCAAAAAGAAAGAAGGTTTAAGAAACAATTTAAAATTTAAACATTATGTTCGTTTAAAAGTAATGAAGTTTGAACTAAACGTGGCTTTAATGTTTGGGGAAACTTTCCAAAAGAATTATTCCAAAAAGATTAATTAAGAATAAAGCCTTTCATGAGATAGGCTTTCACTGATCTTGATATTTGTGTGAATTGCATTAAAGAAAAGCAAATAAAACACACAAAGAATAGAGTCACGATAACTACACAACTTCTTATAATAGTTTACACCGCTAAATGTGAATCTTATGATAATACCCTTCTTAAAGGAATAATAATATTCCATCATTTTTAATTTTAATTTTAATTTTTCACATTATGATTATATTTATCTTTGCAAGAAAATTCTCATTCTATAAATGCTCGATAAGCATTTATTAATGATGTTAAGAAAATTAGATAGAAAAGTGAAAATTACAAAGATTGGAAGAAGTGATGAATTTTATGGAAAGTGTGATGGATTATCATGCCCAATCACTTAATTACAGGAAAAACTGACATTTATACTAAATGTTGCACACCATAATAAATTGGTGTAGCAGAATGACATAATCGTACTTTATTAAATATGGTTATAAGTATGTTGAATGATTAATTTATACCCATATTTTGTGGATTTATACATTTAAAGCTGCCACTTACGTGATGGTCGAGTTTTTAGTAAAACAGTTTTCAAAACACCTTATGAACTTGTAGAAAAACTCGATCTTAGGCAGTTGAATGTTTTAAATTGCCCGGCGGGGATTATGATTTATATCCACATATAAAGAATTTGGATATAAGAAACTAAAGTGATTTCTTTATAAATTATCCTTGAAGTCTAAAGGGTATGGATTTTATGGTCTTAACCATAGTACAAGAATTTTAAAACTAGAATGTCAAATTCATTAAGAATTGTAAAATCAGTGGGAGTATGAAACCATGAAATGTGGTTATTGAAGAAGTTGGGTGGAGAATTTGAAAATACATTTATCTAAACTTCTTCTAAAATTGTTATATAGTTGTCGAATAGTCAAACAGCTTTAAGGACAACATATAAGTTATTCTACTCTCTTAATGAATCTGATTTTACTAAATCAATTATCAATGAGCTTTCATTTGATATATCACATCAAATAGCATTAAGAATATCTGAAGGACAATATATCCGCTATTTCTAACGATTGCATATGTGGTATAATAAAATGAGCTAAATTTGACATTATAATAAAAGCTAAAATTTCAGTTTTGGAATAAGTCATGGAAGTACTAATTCTATTAAATGAGTAAATTCAATGAAAGGCGAGTTGAAATCAATGGCTCATAATGAAATTTAATATCTTGTTAGAATTGCCAAAGAGTTATAAAAGAATTTGAAACGGATGTATCTTTATGATGGCGATTTCCAAAGATATAAAATTAGAGTTGTTGCTAAAGATTTTACTCAAAAAGATGACATAATTATAAGGAGATATAACAAATTATTTCTTTACAAGACTCTATTAGAATTATCATGGCTTTGGTAACTCATTATGACTTAGAGTTGCACCAAATAAATGTTATGCCTACTTTTCTTAAAGGTGATTTGGTGGAAGATCAAGTTAAATAGATCAACTCAAGTTTTTTTTTCCATTAAAGAAAAATATCACATGGCGTGTAAACTTAAAGAATTAACATACAAACTTAAGCATGCTTTCCTATAAAGATATCTTTTGGATTTAAGAAAAACATCATAAACGGTGTACATATATATCTGAAAGTTAGTGGGAGCACATTAATTCTATACTTGATGATAAACTTGCTTACAACTGATGATCTTGGTTTATTATGTGAAACCAATAAATTTCTCTCAAAGAACTTTAGAATAAAACATATGATGAGACAATTAAAGATGTCTCTGTAAGTATATGTTAATAAAGTTCAATAGAGGTTATGGATGGAAAAGTGTTTGTAGAGAACGTTCCAATCCGGAAGGGAGATAAGTTTAACCTTATGTAATTTCCAATAATGAATTGGAACGTACTACAATATTCCTTATATGTATATTATTGGTAGCTTAAGATATACAAGATTGTATAAATACCAAATATCAGTCTTACTGTTAGAATGCTTGGTCATTATTGAAGTGATTCATAAATGAATGACCAGAATGTTGCATAAGGAAATATTATAAGGTATTCTAATGAACTAAAGCACTCGTGCTTACTTATCGAAAATTTAATTACTTAGATGTAATTAAATATAGATTCAGATTAAGATGATTATATGATGCAAAAGGTTCACTTTGACTTTTACGTTTCTTAGTCGGGGATATTGTGTCATGCAAAATTGTGAAGAAGTTTCTAAAAACTACATTCACTATTAAAGTTAACTTGTGGCATGATTTGAAGCTACAATTTAAGGACATTAAATGTGGAGTTTAATTTCAGGACTTGAAATAAGTTGACAATAATGTCAAGTCGCTGAAAACTTATTATGATTATTCCGTTGCATTGTTCTTCTTTAAAACGATGGATATTCCAAAGTTGCTAAAACATATGGAATGAAAGTATTTATCGTTAAGAAGAACTTTAGAAACAAAGATGTCAATTGAGCATAATGGAATCAATCTTATGATTTCGGATCCGTTACACAAATGATCTTCTCTAAAACATTCATTGAACGTTACATGAATATGAGATCATTGAAAGGCTCTAACAAGCTTATGATGAACAATTGACATTAAGAGCTCATTATGTTTTGTTTCTAATTGATATATCTTGTTTTGTCATTTTAGTATACATGAATGTTGACATTAATAAAACAAGATTTTATCTCAAATTTGAGATACTTATGTGGACCATTATTGATCCTTACGAGTTATGTTGAGTAGAAAGCTAATATCATAGTACATGGAAGGAACTATGTCGAGTAAATGATATAGAACCGCTATGACTTATGTTAGTCTATACTCAATATTGACTTTATGAGTTGACCAGTTAATTTATCTTATGTCGCGCATATTATGTAAATTATTTAAACCTTTACGTTTAAAGTTTAATTCTGTCACTCGGCCAAGTGGGAGAATGTAAGATAATTATGGCCTAGTGCCATTAATAATAAATATATATAAGATATTTATTATGATCAAATATCTTAAATAATGATATGATTTAAATAAATAATATATATGAGATAAATAAGGTCATATATATTTATGGATAACAATCACATTGATAGAATGTGATTTGATAAAGATTTAATATCCCGATCTGGTCATCTCTCCACCTATAAAAGAGACACAGTTTTATTAATTCTCTATCACATTAAGTCTTACGTACTGTGCCATAAAGAAAGGGGTGAGGAGAGAGAAACTAGTTCCCGGCGTAATTGACAGGAACGTATCGTTGGAGGACCGACATTAGTGGCGTCTCAAGGTAAGTCTTCTAATCGTGTTTATGTGGTGTGAAAATCACGAAGATCTAAGATACATGTCAATTAATAAATTAATTGTTTATGAAATTATGCTTACAGTTTCAACTGAATTTTTCTTTTTAAAACATAAAATATCCACCGAATATTTTGTTTCTTCTGATGCGTTTCAACTGAATTTTGCTCTTTAAAACATAAAATATCGAGAGGAGGGCCCGTGTTCTACTGTAAATTCAAATTTTAAGGTAAATATGTACTCTCCACCCAAAAATTTGAGTACTTGTAATTGTAATGGAGTAATATTTAACCTTTTTTTTCCAAAACAAAAATACGCACTCCTCTACCCAAAAATTATACTCCCTCCGTCCCGGGTATTTTTACCCGTTTGTACGGGCACGGAGATTAAGACGTTTTATTTTTTTAATATATAATGTAAGAGAAAGTAGGGATAAATTAGTAATTTAAAAAGAAAAAGTGAATAAAGTTGTTGGGAATGATGAATAAAGTGTAAAAAAGTAGTTAAAGTTGTTGGGATTGTAAAAAGTAGGTAATAAAATATTATGTATTTTTGCCAAAAATGGAATGGGTAAAAATACGTGGGACATCCCAAAATGGAAAGTGGGTAAAAATACGTGGGACGGAGGGAGTACTATTTACATCTTTTTGTTTCATTCTGGAAGTTGGTCGAGATGCCTCAACTCGAAATTCCCTTTAAAATTTCAAAATTCATCGGGCCTATCTGTCTTTAAAATACTCCCTTCCTAAAGGTCATCGTTTACTTTTTGTGCGTAAATTAAAAAGTATTATTATTTTATGTATAGTGGGTAATTATATTAGTGATAAGTATTTGTGCGTAAATTAAGAAGTATTATTATTTTATATATAGTGGGTAATTATATTAATGGTATGTAGTAGGTTATATGTGAGGCTCCTTTTACTAAAAATAGAAAATTGAGACCTTTGAATAAGACACTAAATATAATAAAATGAGAATCTTTTGGTGGGACGATATTTAACGTTTGTTTGTTTCAAATTAAAAATTAATAATGGAGAGTATAATATAATTAAGAGTTTATTAAGTGAGTCACAACATTGCATCACAATACAAATAAAACACACAACAGACACGGAGGATATTAGAGTTGTTAATAAGCCCGTAAATCGTGGACCCGAACCGATTAACCCGAAAAAAATTAGGGTTAGGGCCAAGAAATTTGAGTCCGTTTAACATCCGGGATTTTTGGCCCGAACCGATTAACCCGTGGGCTAATAGGGTTGGCCTGTGGGCTAATCGGGCTGGCCCGTAGGGTTGAAAATTATTATTATTATTATGTTTTAATAATTTTAACACCCATAATCTATACATCGACCACCCAATCCCACCCTACTCCCAACCCATCGTTGGACAAACTCTTACCATCTTTTAATTTTCATCTCTTTCTCATCTTTTTTCTTACTCTAACCCAAAATTTTCTCTAATAAATAAAATAATACTTGAATAATATATTAAGATTAATTTAATTATCACAAATTCTTTTAATTTATATCTTTTAACAATATTTTGCATGTATTAATCTTAATTCTCTCAAATTTTAAATAATGTATTAATTAATTTTGAATTTTTTATATTATTTATAATAAATTATAATTTATAATTTTTAAAATATTTTTATCGTACAACCCGCGAGCTCGGCCCGTTTAACCCGTAGCCCGTTAGGGTTAGGGTTAGGTTCACCTTTTCATAGCCCGTTTAAACAGACCCGATTTAGCCCGAAGTCCGATTAGCCCGAAACCCGTTAGGACCAGCCCTAATGGGTTAGGGCTGGCCCGTTTAACATCTCTAGAGGATATATATGATGTTGTTATTGTTGGGGGAGTTAGTGTATCTACTGTGTAAACTTTATGATTCCTTTAATTTAACCACCATCATCCATGGTAGTATTGATTTTTGACGGTGCAAAATAAATAAAAATAGTCATCAAATAAAATATAAAGAGTAATAATTGGAAATAAAAATATATATTTTATAGTATATACTAATTGCGAATACACTATTATAAATAACTCCTTAAAAGTATAATGTGTCGCGACGTGGTTAATCCACATAATTTATTTTTATTTTTATTTTAATATCACATATAACCATCTATCACGTTTTTTATTGGTTAGGAACTTAATATTTATTTCGAAGAATACTTTTCAATTTTATTTTTTTAATTACAATTATAATGTATCTACGTGTTATGCGGAAATTTGTACTCATATATATATATATATATTATGAAACACGCGTACGACGCGGGATCATTTCATTATTATTCTTATTTTTTATAATTAAATAATTCGTGTTATATAACATAACAACATTAATTAAGCAGTTTTTTTTCTTATAGCTATACAATTTCTTTCATCAATGTAAAGAATTTGAAACAAATTATAACATTTGACTTTTTTTGATAATGTAACGTACACTACAAAAAAAATTATTTTTTACCAATGGAATATTCCGTTGGTAAAAGCCTTAATTCCATTGTTAAATTGGCATACCAATGGATTAGCAACGGAATACATTGGTAAAGTGGTGGTTGGTAAATTTTTAGCAACGAAAAATCAATTCTGTTGGTAATCCGTTGCTAATAATTCTGTTGGTAATTTATATAATGATTTTCTTGGTAATCCGTTGATAATTACCAACGGATTAAATTCCGTTGCTAAAATAGAGAATAAATCCGTTGGCATTTCATTGCTAAAATAAAAATGTCATTTTTGTTGTTAATTTATTGGTAATTACCAACGGATTGAATTCCGTTGGTAGGGATGTAATCGAACCGAGTCGAGTCGAACACTACTAGGTTTGAGGATCGTTTGTTAAAAAATTATCGAACTCGAGCCCGATCTCGAACTCGTCAAGAAAAAAAATATCGAACTCGAGCTCGAACTCAAACTATTTGTTAAGACTCGCAAACATGTTCACGAACACATAAAGTAACTTGTTTATGAATATATTTTCATGAATATTTAAATAATTTTGTGCCTGGATATTAAAAGAATGTTTCGTTTATAAACATTTAATGTTACTCATAATATTAAATAAACAAACTAACAAAATATAATAATAAACGGTAAAAAGTATTTAAATATTTAAATAATCACTTAAGTTATTATTATATTTGTGTGGTTTAATATAAAATATTTAATTATTGAATATAAATAAATAAATAATAATATATAATTCTAAAGAATAACTATAAAATTTACAAATGTGATTGCGAGCCATTAGCGAGCCTATAAACGAATATGTTCGCGAGCTTTCAAGCCGAACACCCTTAGACTTGAGTTTGGCTTGATAAACTATTCGAACCCAAAATTCAAGTTTGATTTAGCTCGTTAAGGTTAACGAACGAGTTTGAACGAATATTTAATCAAACCGAGACTCGAATAGTTCACGAACGATTTGGTTTGGTTACATCCCTATCCGTTGGTAAATTCGGTTGCTAAAAAATACTTTTTTATAGTGGTATAACTAAATCATGTAAAAAGTTTATATATATATATATATATATATATATATATATATATATATATATATATATATATTCAAATTATTTAAAAGAATCTTGATTTGTACTCCCTCCGTCCCATCCTTATGGTTACGTTTATTTTTTGCACGTGGATTAATGAATATAGTATTTTAATGTGTATTGAGGTGAGAGAAATAATATTTTAATGTAAAGTGGATAGGTATATTAGTGTGATATGTGGACCCATAGAGAGAAGTAATTAATTTGTGTGGGTCCATATGCTAAAAAGGAAAATGTAACCATTAGGATGGGACGCCCAATAAGGAAATATGTAACCATTAGAATGGGACGAGAGAGTATTTTTTTTAATGTTACTTTATAATATAATACAATTGAAAACTATTTATTACTTTCTCTGTCTCTCTAAAAAAATAAAACCACATATACAATTTTGTCTCTTTGTTGTATATTTATATAATTATTAGTATTTTATTTTTTTCATTGTATTTAAGTAGTAAGTAACTCTTAGTAATAAATCTTACTGTTTGTCTAAAATAAATATTAATTTTATATATATATATAAATCAATTTATTTTTTTTCTATACATGATTTGATTTGATATTAATTAATTTATTTATATCAAATGATATATTTTTTAATTTCAATTAATGATACTAAAGTAAATAGATCATAGTAAGTGTATAGGAAAAATAAATAAATAATAAGATTATACGTGAACAATACATTATAAAAAAAAAGGACTTTATTATCAAAAAAGTTGTGAAAATGACAACACAAGTTATGAAAAAAATTATTAGGTTGTGAGTGAATGTGTGGGAAATCATGCATAATTACGTGCTTTTAGTTCTTTATGTCACTAGCTTTTGAACCCGTGCGATGCACGGGATAAAGGTAAAAACTACAAAATTTTGATTTAAAATTAGTTTATGCATATGGATTATATTAAGTAGTGACGTTGATAATTGTGATGTTGATAATTGTTTAATTATAATTGTAAATAGGGTGTCAATTTAATGTAATCTCATAATTATGATGAATGGATAAGATTCAATAATGTGATGAATGGATGAGATTAAAAATGGATTAGTAATCAAAATCAAAGGTGTAAATTAAAAATTGGTTCACTAAACCCTAAACCCTTAAACCCTAAAACCCTAAACCCTTAAACCCTAAAACCCTAAACCCATAAACCCTAAACCCTTAAACCCTAAAACCCTAAACCCATAAACCCTTAAACCCTAAAACCCTAAACCCTAAACCCTAAAACTCATAAACCCTATGTATAATCTATAATATAAAAAAATATTATATTAAAAAGATTATATACTTAATTATTTTAATAACTTAAATTATATCATAAATAAAAAAAACTACTAAATTTTGATTTAAAATTAGTTTATGCATATGGATTATATTAAGTAGTGACGTTGATAATTGTGATGTTGATAATTGTTTAATTATAATTGTATATAAGGTGTCAAATTAATCTAATCTCATAATTGTGATGAATTGATAAGATTCAATAATGTGATGAATGGATGAGATTAAAAATGGATTAGTAATCAAAATCAAAGGTGTAAATTAAAAATTGGTTCACTAAACCCTAAACCCTAAAACCCTAAAACCCTAAACCCTAAAACCCTAAACCCTAAACCCATAAACCCTAAACCCTAAAACCCTAAACCCTAAACCCTAAACCCTAAAACCCTAAACTCATAAACCCTATGTATAATCTATAATATAAAAAAATATTATATTAAAAAGATTATATACTTAATTATTTTAATAACTTAAATTATATATCATATTTTATTAAAAAGATTATATACTTAATTATTTTAATAACTTAAATTATATATCATAAATAAAAAAACTACAAAATTTTTATTTAAAATTAATTTATGCATATGGATTATATTAAGTAGTGACGTTGATAATTGTGATGTTGATAATTGTTTAATTATAATTGTAAATAAGATGTCAAATTAATCTAATCTCATAACCTTAAATCCTAAAACCCTAAACCCTAAAACCTTAAAACCCTAAACCCTAAAACCCTAAACACTAAACCCTAAAACCCTAAACCCTAAACCCTAAAATCCTAAACTCATAAATCCTATGTATAACTACCCGTACTCGTTCTTTTTAAGGTTTTGGTAAATCAGATATTCGAAAATATCTGTCATGTGATCACCCAAATGTTTATTTAGTCAAATTCGTACCCACTTTGTTAAAAAAATTATGATACTCATACTCATACAAAACTCGTTTATCATTACCCGTTGATTATACATACTAATTTAAAATTATTAAGATGTTATGACGAATAATATTAATTCAAAATTATTATTAATGAAGAAAATAATTTAATAATGAATTAATTGTTATGTACTCGTATCAATTTAAATATAAACTACACATTTAAGTACCCATTTCATTAAAAATATATATTATGATTCTCCCTGTCTCTAATCTGTTTATCATTACCCGTTGATTACACATACCCATTTAAAATTATTAAGATGTTAGGATCAATAATATTAATTCAAAATTATTAATAATGAAGAAAATCTAATCTCATAATTGTGATGAATTGATAAGATTCAATAATGTGATAAATGGATGAGATTAAAAATGGATTAGTAATCAAAATCAAAGGTGTAAATTAAAAAATTGGTTCACTAAACCCTAAACCCTAAACCCTAAAACCCTAAACCCTAAACCCATAAACCCTAAACCCTTAAACCCTAAAACCCTAAACCCTAAACCCTAAAACCCTAAACTCATAAACCCTATGTATAATCTATAATATAAAAAAACATTATATTAAAAAGATTATATACTTAATTATTTTAATAACTTAAATTATATATCATATTATATTAAAAAGATTATATACTTAATTATTTTAATAACCTAAATTATATATCATAAATAAAAAAACTACTAAATTTTATTTAAAATTAGTTTATGCATATGGATTATATTAAGTAGTGACGTTGATAATTGTGATGTTGATAATTGTTTAATTATAATTGTAAATAAGGTGTCAAATTAATCTAATCTCATAACCTTAAATCCTAAAACCCTAAAACCTTAAAACCCTAAAACCCTAAACCCTTAAACCCTAAAACCATAAACCCTAAACCCTATAACCCTAAACTCATAAATCCTATGTATAATTACCCGTACTCGTTTTTTTTAAGGTTTTGGTAAATCAGATATTTGAAAATATTTGTCATGTGATCACCCTAATGTTTATTTAGTCATATTCGTACCCACTTTGTTAAAAAAAATTATGATACTCATACTCATACAAAACTCGTTTATCATTACCCGTTGATTATACATACCAATTTAAAATTATTAAGATGTTAGGACGAATAATATTAATTCAAAATTATTATTAATGAAGAAAATAATTTAATAATGAATTAATTGTTACGTACTCGTATCCATTTAAATATAAACTACACATTTAAGTACTCGTTTCATTAAAAATATATATTATGATTCTCCCTGTCTCTAATCCGTTTATCATTACCCGTTGATTACACATACCCATTTAAAATTATTAAGATGTTAGGATCAATAATATTAATTCAAAATTATTAATAATGAAGAAAATAATTTAATCATGAATCCATTTAAATATAAATTACTCCATTTAAAATTATTAAGATGTTAGGACCAATAATATTAATTTAAAATTATTAATAATGAATAAAATAATTTAATAATAAATTAATTGTTAAAACTACATTATAAGTTATAATTATTAATTAATTAATTATATAACATAACATATTTGAAATACCTGTAGTCGTAATTATTAAATAATTTAATAATGAATTAATTGTTAAAACTATATTATGGATTTTGTTAAAATATAAAAATTAGTGAAATATGATATTATTATTTCAAAAATTAAATAAGGATTTTAAATAAGGTATCATTATTAATGTATCATTTTAAATAAGGTATCATTATTATGACAAAAAAATGAATGTTCAAGATCTAATCTTATAAGTGTGATGAATGGATGAGATTCAATAATGTGATGAACGGATGAGATTAAAAAAGAATTAGTAATTAAAATCAAAGGTGTAAATTAAAAATTGGTTCAATTTTGACTTTTTCACTTTGCTATTATATTAATAGAGATTTTGAATCCCATAACTTTTTTTAAAATTTCAATTTAATTCTTGTGAAAAAAATAAGTATAAAATTTTTTATATTTTGATATTGGTATACCGATACCGAAATATCAAAAAAAAATCGATATACTGAAATACCGAAAATTTTAATATACAATACTAATATTGTACCGAAAGTATTAGTACGGCAACAATACCATACCGACAATTTCGGTATGGTGAATATTCAATATTTTTCGACATTTTTCGATACGCCGAGCGCGATACATCGAGTTTTCGATAATTTTTCCCCACCCCTACCCACGATGTTTACGCAATAGTCAATATATATAATAATTAAATTATATATGTGTTTATCATTCCAAATAAATTAATTTAGTTTAATGGAAATTGGTGGGTGGTGAGGCATGATCCTCAAAGTTTGAATTAAAATAAAGATCATCAAATAGTCTACGAGATCTCCGATGATTCATTAATCCGAAAGTCTTCTGTGATCGTTTAAACCTCGAGTTGATAGGGATTTTTTTTTAAATATATATTTTATGGTTGAAAATTAATAGCTATATTTTTATTTTGAAATTATTAATTCTACAAAATATACCCTTTTTGACATTATTACCCTCTAATATTATCCTTAAACTCTAATAAATCCTAAACCCTCCATCCAATCACCGACCCATTGCCTTCGGGCCACCACCAGTCGTCGCTGCTGACCTCGTCGGCCGCCGCCACTGACCGGCGGCTACTGCCGTCGATCACCGAAGGCCAGCCGCCACCTAGTGATGGAGATAGAGTAGATTGGAGGTGTATGGGGTGGGTAGGGTGGATATGGTGTATCATCCCGAGTAGAATTGATAAAATACAATGAGAACAATAGAAATGTCTATTAGTTAAAAAAAATAATTAAATTAAATTATCATCGATAAATTTTTCTTCATATTGGATATTTTTAGCTATTGGCACGAGTGGATATCCTGTGCACTTAGATATACACTATATGTATGTACATTTTTATTCAAAAGTGTATATATGTTTCTTAATAATTGTATTTTTTTTTACATTCAATTTTTCATTAAAAAACTAACAGAAAATTAGTTAAATGTATATATTTTTATTCATTAGTGTATAATATTTTTATTTATAATTGTAAAAGTTTTTGAAGGTGGATGCACATAATAATTTGCTTAAACTTCTGTATGTTTTGTATTTTATTTTATTTTTATTAATATTACTAATATTTATATTATTTTGTAAATGTGTTTTCCAATAAATTAACATTATACTACTCCATTTAATATCCATTCCTAGTTAATGAGCATTCTGATTTAGGCCAAATTATTAAAATATAAATACTCTCTTTAAAGATGAGTAATAGTTTTGACGGGTAATCCAGTATATTATCAATAATTAATAATATAATATAATATAATGAATTATTCATATTACTTTTCTCCGTACATTATCACTTAAGAACAAGGTTTCGTATCTTATTCAATCACATTTATTCGCAAGTCGATCGGATTTAAGAAACGAAAGCAATTTAATCAACGATTTTTTTTCTTCCTGAAAAATAGTACTCTCTCATGTTCTCGGGTGTAAAGTGCGTAGTGTATAACAATTTATTTTAAAGGATATACATTTTAATTAATAAAAGTGTAATTTTTTTCATTGAAAAAATAAACTAAAATATAAATAATATAAATGTTTGATTAAAAAAATTAAAAAATTTACTCAGAAAATCAAGAATACAAGTTCTTAGGCAAATACTTGAGTAGAAAGTCTCATGTATGCTCTCCCTTACTGCCAAATCAGTTGCACGAAATATTTTTCTGACATTGTAATTTAAATGTATCAAAAAGTAGATCGTCATTGAAGTTATTCAAAGTTCAAACAGACAGTATAGTGTGGTATTAGCACATGCAGTAACACAAAATGACAGTCGATTTAACTATACAGAAACAATGTTACGTACATCAATCGGCTAATTGATTAATTAATTACGTAATCCAAGGAGATCGACTATATAAATTTCTGGATCATATAACTCGTTACTGCTGCCTTGAGTTGTTGATGTAGGCACCAGCAGCATCTAATTTCATCTTGTACACTTTTTTGTTCTGCATCATTTCAATCATAAACACTTAATATCGTTGAGTGAGGCTCTTGTGCCCCCGGAAACACCGTGCCCTTTTGTAATTTCCGTGCCCCTTTGCAATTTAAACCCCCCAGCAATACATAGGTTTAAATAGAAAATGGAGAGGGGAGAGTTGTATTCACATGGGGACACGGCGTGTCCCCGGGGGCGCAGGAGCTTTTGCCAATATTGTTTACGGGTTCTTCGATTTCGAATCATTTTATACAACATTAATTGAATTTTTGTATGTGGTTCGAAAAGGAAAAAAGTAATTATATATACTTACGTCATCTGCAGCAGCTGTCTTGATCTTAGATTGCAGCAGACACCATTTCTTGAAATATGCACCTGTTGGGGAGGATCCATTGCAACCATTTAACATTTGTGGTATATGTATTCTCAATTTCAATCTAACATTATCATTTCCAAGAAAGAATCTGAAGCAAGAATATATATATTATTAATGTTAATTGCAAGAAAAATCACAAACTTTACTCCAATCCCAACAATAATGCTTAAAGGTGTTCTTTTTTAGCAATTTCTTAAAGGTGAGGATAATTTGCAATAGGAGTAAAGTTCTTGGTTTTTCTTGCAATTAACCCTATTATTAATGGAGGATATATAGTTACCGAATCTAATATCCACAGTGCACGAGGACTCGGAGTTCGTTTCTACTAACCACCTACAATGGCCCTGATGATTCACATATGATATAAGCATAAATAAAAGGAAGTGCAGACTTTTTTATGAGATATAACAAGACTCATAAACAATCAAGAAGAAAAAATTCCGACCGAGTAAGT
Source organism: Pogostemon cablin (assembly GCA_023678885.1). Classification (NCBI taxonomy): domain Eukaryota; kingdom Viridiplantae; phylum Streptophyta; class Magnoliopsida; order Lamiales; family Lamiaceae; genus Pogostemon; species Pogostemon cablin. The sequence goes on from CM042987.1 coordinate 5,228,826, forward strand.
GGTTAATGAAGTTGGGTTTAGATCAGTTGAACAATACGTCTAGCATTTACATTGTCTCAACAACACAAGAATCTCTCAATTAAACAATCCTGTTTATCTTAACTTGGTCAACTCATTCTTTGATGCAAAACAAATTTCTATCAATTGAAAGTAGGGTAAAATCCACTTGAGAGTCTAGATGCCCGCATAAATAATTTTATCCAGTCCCAAAATAGTCTTACCTCGAAATATGATGCAAAAGGGACTCCTTCTGTCTGTTGTACAGTCTCAAATACCTAATAGAAGAATATTATACAAAAATTCCTAAGTGAATGCATATATATAATCAAAATAATGTGACCACTCAAAAATAAATAAAAAAATTAATTACCAGTGTTTTCTTATCTGGTGACAGAAAAGCATGTTGTCTCTCTGTTACAGGTATATCTGGAGGGCACAATGGAAATTTACATATGGTCCTATAGGTAACTTCTCTAATTCGACCCTCATATTCATCAGAGGCGCGCCACTGATCCACCTAAGTTACATACAGAACTCTTGTGATCATTAATAAAACAGCGATTTACTTTCAGAAAATCACTCTATTGACTCTGTGAGGGCAGTGCAGTCTTTTTGAGTAATAAATTGGATAAATAAAGTGTAAAGCAGGTTATCTTATGTGTATTATTAGGTGGGGATGGTATTTCTGAAAATAATACATAGTGAGGGGTTATTTGTGATGAATGTTTTTACTAATTTGGGTGTGAAAACTATGTTGTTGGGACGGACCCATGAAAAAATGTGAATACTACATTAGAGCAAAGGATGTATTTTTGAATTTCTTTGTACACAGTTTTACTCTGACATATATAAAGATAAACACTGGAAGTCTTTGAATTTGGATAAAAATTTCTAGATGAGCAAGTTTCATGTCTTTTGACTTGATGTGAATGCTTTTTACAAAGTATATAGGGTTCAAACTTAAAGGACAACGCAAGAAAATTGCTACCAAGTTAAATAAATAATATAGTATATTCAGTCTTCTTTACTTACTTTGAGATTAGAATCCTTCTGGGCTGTGTGGTACTCACTAGTAAAAGCCGAATCATCATCTAAAATAAATTTGAAAAATTGCTCCACTGTGCATGGAAATACACCCTGAAGTGATATTTGTAGATCAAGTAAGAACATGGTAAATGCCTAGAGAAATTTCACCTGAAAATAGAAGTATATGTGATACACACACTGTATATTCTGGTAAGCACTTCCTCGTTGATGAAAGGTTGAAAGTTTTCAGGCTTGGCTACATTTTCCTCAGAAGTCACAGATTCATTTTCACCATCTCTAACAGAGCCACTATCTGCATTCAAAACTGACAGCTTCTCTTCGTTTAAGAAACCAGGCAATGTAGGTTGATCCTCCTTCATAAAATCGAGCAATACAGACCGGTCCCTCTTGGAGATAAATAAATAGATCATTTGAGGAGCTATCCAGACAATATATTACATAAGAACTAATGCATTTACTATCTACCTAAAAGCAATTACTCATCCTAAAACCAGGCATGCATGACAATTAATTTTGCAGAATTGTTGGCTTTTATTGTAACGCCCCGTAATTTTAAATGTGAGTTAAGGAATATGTAATTATTATTTTTATATTTTAAATTAAGATAGGATATATATTATTATTTATTAATTAATTATTGTTATCGAAAGTTTGAAAGGTAATCGGGTGTGTTTTGTTTATCTTATCCGTAAAAGTCAATTCCTCTTCTGCACGATCTCAGAGGCAGTTGTACTGCCTCTCATCAATTTTCTCTTCACGTTGTGCCTTTGCAGTTTTCTCATTTTCTGCAGTTTTTCCCAAAAAACTTATTTATTTCAGTTCTCAGTTTTACTCCACGATTCATTCCATTTGCAGTTCTAGTTTATTCTCATCTTAAATAAAAATCAGTTCTGCATAATCCTTAATGGTTGCTTCTCCATTCATTTTCTTTCACATCATATACATATTCGAGAATATGATATGAATTGATTCATCTTCTTTTGTGGGTTATGTGGGTAAGGCATGTTTTGTAGTTTTCTTAAATTTAGATTATGTATGTTTAGCGATAGTATATTAATTGAATGATATTTGTGATTATAGGGTGTTCTGTGAGTGAAGGCGGATAATACTCTTAAACTCCTACGTTGATTTTATTGGATTAAAGGTGGGGTTACATGATACTTTTAAATGTTATGTGATGTATTTGCTATTCTGCGATGTGTATGACGCGAAACTATATGAAATTATGCTATGTTCTGTGATGTGCAATAAATATTACAGTGCGTAAAAAACATGTTTTCGCGGGGACGACGGTCCTTTATGGGGTACACCTCACCGTGCACAGAAGTATTAGTTGGCCAACGGCATGTTCATGATATGATTAAAAGTTACACGAATATCCAAAAACTGAAAAGTTTATACTGTTGTGTGAATGTTCAAGTATAATACATGATATTTAACTGTGAATCATGTTTCTTCACTGAGCGGTTGTAGTGCTCACCCCTTTCACATGTGATTTCAGGTTGATTTTAGGTTAATTGGAGATGCGTGGTGGTGGCGTGGTGGATCTATAAGAATCATACCTAATTTAGGAAACTCAATGTGAAGTTATGTGTTTTACTTAAGTTTGGTATGGTCTGTGTAATGAACTTATTTAGGTATTTTATTATGTGTCAAACATGCGTATCTTTTAGGAAAAGTCTTATGTATTTAAAGTACATGTGTTAAATTCTAAAAAGTGCGATGATTTAAGATTATATATGCTGCAAAAAAATTAGGAATTTCATAAAATCAGTTTTAAGAAATTATTATATATTGTTTTCGTATTTCTTTTGAGTTATTATTAGGAAAGTGAAAACTTGGGTTGTTAAAGTTGGTATCAGAGCAGGTTGACGTTTCTGTAGACCTGCGTAAAAAAAAAAAAAACTTTTACTTATTATTATTTCTGTAAGATGATAGTTTTTGTAAAAAAAAAAAAAAATTATAGTCTGATTTGTAAAAAATTGACAATTTTGCAGAAAATGAAAAATTTTGTAAATTATAAATATGTTATTTATAAATTGTGGATTTTTCATTATAAAAAAAAAAATAAAAAGAAAAGATAATTGTTAATAATATGATTTAAGATGGAGACTATTTAATACCCACCCACCATCCATGGAACTCCACAAGAAAGGTATAATTTATTTGTTTATGATATATATATTAACATGATATGTGCTGTAAATCTTATATGCCTTGAAGGTGTTCTTCCCTTACGCTATTATGGTATGATTTGATACGTAACAGAGATTAAATAGGAAAGTTTTATTAAATCTTATTTACTAGTGGTAGTGGTACTTATGGGTGCACGACGTACGGCAAGGATGTCTGTTGGAGGGAGTATTCCTACTAAGATTTTAGCCTCCAAGAATGACAAACAGATTGTGGATGAAGGGATTAATTTTCCTATGCAATTGATTTCAAAACTCCAAAATTGGAGAAATAAACGTGGACCTCCTGCACATGAAGATGAAGCAATACACCTAATAAGTTTGTTGCCAGAGAATTGGAAGGCTCGTGCTGACTCATTTTGGCTTGAGAAAATTGAAGCTAAAGAACCGTTTAATTATGCTGAGCTGGTAGCGGATTTAATGAATAGGTGGATTTTATACGGTGGTCCAGAAGAGGAAGAGGATCCTGAGGAGGAGGAAGAAAACGAAGAATTAAAGTCGATAGAATTGCCAGAAACAATTATTTTAACTGTTACTGAAGAGGGCTCAGCGTGGATTGAACCATTAACAAAGAAAAAGAAATCAACTACCAACGAACCCAGTAGAAGCTGCAAAGATGTGGAGTGATATGAAAGATTTGTAGAAATGGAAGGACGTGGAAATGCAAATCAAGCACCCGTAGATTTCGATGAACGCATTTCATTGGCGGAATTGGTGAACTTTCTCCGTGCACAACAACCGGATCAACAAGTCCCACAGAATCGTATCACTCAACATGCTCAGGTGGTGGAACAATTCCACAAGTATCGGCCTTCGATATTTAATGGTCGAGAGGGACCCGCTTATGTTGAGGAGTGGATCGAAGCACTTGAAAGTATATTCGATCTCATAAGGTGCACTGATGGACAAAAGGTGATATGTGCTACATTTCAGTTGAAGGAAGATGCAAGGATTTGGTGGAATGGATACTGGCGGATGAGAACTACTGAAGAGCGCGCCAATCTAACATGGGTAGGATTCAAGGAAGTAGTGATGGGAAAATACTACCCACCATCATATCGTGCTCGCATGGAGACGGAGTTTTTCAATCTGAAGCAAGGAGACATGACAGTTGCGGAGTATGAAAGAAAGTTCAGTCAAATGTGTCGCTTTGCCCCACACTTTGTCGACACTGAGGCAAAGAAGGCATTGAAATTTCGAAATGGCCTTCATCCTAGCATCCGTAATTTGATATCGGGACAAGGCATTGCGACTTTCGCTGAAGCATTTGAGAGGGCTGAAGATGTGGCTGCAAATCTAGAGATGGACATTCCCAAGCCAAAGCCAGTGGAGAATTTTGGAAAAAGGAAGTGGGAGAACCAGAGTCAAAACAGAAATGAGAACTTCAACAAGCAAAACAGAGTTATTGGACCAGGGCCGAAAAACAATGCAGAGAGACCAACTTGTGTGAAGTGTGGAAAGAAACATTTTGGAGAATGCTTGATGGGTCAGAACCGTTGTTTCAGATGTAAGGAACCGGGTCATACTGCTTTGGATTGCCCAAGATCAAAAGTGTTGGGTGACAAGAACAAACTAACTCAAGGAGCAGGTGGAAGAGCTCGTATGTATGCAATCGCTGAAGTGAAGAATGAGGAAGAACCAGACACAATGACAGGTATGTTCACTGTCTCGAACGTACCAGCTTTAGTACTTTTTGATACAGGAGCCACGCACTCTTTCATATCTGCTTCATTCTATACTCGAATTGATGGTATGTGTACAAAAATAGAAAATCCCCTTGAAATTAGTATTCCATCTGGAAAGTCAGTTATTACTAATTCAGTCGTTCAGGGTGTGTGCATTGATGTGGATGGGAATAATTTAGGAATGGAGTTGTATAAGTTAGATATGAAGGATTTTGATATTATACTTGGGATGGATTGGCTTAGCAAGTATAGAGCCGATATAAAGTGTCGGGAAAGAGAGATAACCTTACACCTGCCAGGCAATGAAAAGGTTATCGTTCATGGAGTAAGAACAAGAGCACCACTTCGGGTGATATCTGCTATGAAGGCAATAAAGATGTTGACCAAAGAAGGTTGTCAAGGTTATTTAGTTAACATAATGGGAAGCGAAAGTTCGAAGCTGACAGTCGCACAAGTGCCTATTGTGCGAGAGTTCCCTGATGTTTTTCCAGACGATCTTCCTGGAGTCCCACCAGAGAGACAAGTAGAGTTCGCAATTGACTTGTTGCCTGGAGCGACGCCAGTTTCTAAAACTCCTTACAGGATGGCCCCGAAAGAGTTACAGGAGTTAAAAGCTCAAATACAAGAATTATTGGATTTGGGTTTCATTAAACCCAGTGTTTCGCCATGGGGTGCACCGGTTCTTTTTGTGAAGAAGAAAGATGGTACACTAAGGATGTGTATTGATTATCGAGAACTAAATCGACTCACAATAAAAAACAAATATCCACTGCCAAGGATTGATGATTTATTTGATCAATTAAGAGGTGCCGGTGTTTTCTCTAAAATTGATTTGAGATCGGGTTATCATCAATTAAGAGTTAAAGAATCGGACATTCCAAATACAGCATTCAGGACTCGCTACGGCCACTATGAATTTGTAGTGATGCCTTTTGGGTTGAGTAATGCGCCTGCAGTGTTTATGGATATGATGAACAGAGTGTTCCATCAATTTCTGGATCAGTTCGTCATAGTATTCATAGACGATATCCTTATTTATTCAAAGGATGAGGAGCAACACAAGGAACATTTGCGGATGGTGCTAGGAGTTCTTCAGAAAGAAAAGTTGTATGCCAAGTTTAAAAAGTGCGAGTTTTGGTTGGATAAAGTTGTATTTTTGGGACATGTAATTACAGCTAGTGGAATCGAAGTCGACCCATCTAAAGTCGAAACGATCAAGCAGTGGTGTGTACCTAAAAATGCGCACGAAGTGCGTAGTTTCCTTGGTTTAGCTGGCTATTATCGCAGATTCATTGAAGAGTTTTCTAGGATAGCGATGCCGCTAACACGATTGACAAGGAAAGGAGAAAATTTTGTGTGGAACGAAGAGTGTGATAGAAGCTTTGAAGAGCTCAAGAAGAGACTTACTGAATCACCAGTTTTGACGATTCCAGATCCCACACAAGACTTTGTTATCTATAGTGACGCTTCAAAGCAAGGTCTAGGATGCGTTCTAATGCAACAAGGGAGAGTTGTGGCATATGCATCAAGACAATTAAAGTCTCATGAGTTGAACTACCCGACGCACGATTTGGAGTTAGCTGCAGTTGTGCATGCTTTGAAAATATGGAGGCACTATCTTTATGGAGGAAGGTGTGAGATATTTTCAGACCATAAGAGTCTAAAATACCTTTTTACTCAAAGAGAATTGAATATGAGACAAAGACGATGGTTGGAGTTAGTGAAGGATTACGATTGTACCATACACTACCACCCAGGAAAGGCTAACGTAGTAGCTGATGCTTTAAGCCGAAAAAGCAATCATGGAATGGCAAATTTCCTTACTGAGCAAAAGCAGCTGGAAAAAGAGTTTGAGAGAATGAGAATTGAGATGGTGGATGGGCCCAGAGATCTAAAAGGAGTATTAGCAACTATGGTGGTACAACCTCCACTACGAGATGTAATCAAAGAACATCAAGGTGAAGATGAATTTCTTAGAAAGTTGAAGGAGGAGGTTATTCTAGGAAACGATAAAGGGTATGTTGTCACAGATGATGGAACATTATATTATGGAGGAAGAATTTGTGTTCCAGAGAACTCTGAGATACGAAGGATAATCCTTGAAGAGGCTCATAATACACCATATGCTGCTCACCCTGGAACTACAAAGATGTATCAAGATTTGCGATGGATGTTTTGGTGGAGCGGAATGAAAAGAGATATTGCAGAATTTGTGGAGAGATGTCTGACGTGTCAACAAGTTAAGGCTGAACATCAAAGACCATTGGGATTACTGAAGTCACTCGAGATACCAGAATGGAAGTGGGAGAACATAACAATGGATTTTGTCACGGGTTTACCAAGAACGGTGAGAGGGAATAATGCTGTATGGGTCGTAGTTGATCGTCTGACAAAGTCGGCTCATTTCCTACCAATAAAGACAACATTCAAGTTGGAACAACTTGCTCAAGTCTATGTTCGGGAGATAGTGAGGTTGCACGGAGTGCCCGTTTCTATTGTGTCGGACAGAGATCCACGATTCACTTCAGCATTTTGGAGAAGCTTACAAAGGGCGATGGGAACTAAGTTGTGTTTTAGTACGTCATTTCATCCTCAGAGTGATGGACAATCCGAGAGAACCATTCAAATTCTCGAGGATATGTTAAGAGCATGCATGTTAGATATGGATGATGGATGGGAGAGCCAAATACCATTAATAGAGTTTGCTTACAACAATAGCTATCAATCAACAATTCAAATGGCTCCTTATGAAGCATTATACGGAAGAAAGTGCCGATCACCTTTGTATTGGGACGAGGTTGGAGAGAAGAAATTATTAGGCCCTGAGTTGATAAGAGAGACGGTAGCGAAGATTGAAGGGATACGAGAAAATATCAAGATGGCGCAAGATAGGCAGAAATCATACGCCGACAAGCGAAGAAAAGACTTACACTTCGAAGTTGGTGATAACGTATTCCTCAAGGTTTCCCCGACAAAAGGAGTAGTGCGCTTCGGGAGGAAGGGCAAATTGAGACCCAGATATGTTGGGCCATTCGAGATTCTGGAGAAAATTGGAGATGCAGCCTACCGCTTAGCTCTACCACCGAAGTTTGCTCTAATACATGATGTATTTCACGTATCTATGCTGAGGAAGTATGTGCATGACCCAAGCCACGTCATCAACCACGAGAATCTTGAAGTTAACAAAAACATGACGTATGACGAGATTCCTATCTCTATTCTTGAAAGAAAGATCCATCGGCTACGAAATCGAGATGTTCCTCTAATTCGAGTGCAGTGGAGTAATCATGGACAAGATGAGGCCACTTGGGAAAGTAGAAGAAGAGATACAAGCTTTGTACGCAGACGCAACTGTATGAGGTAAGTAATAATATTTCGAGGACGAAATATATTTTTAAGGGGAGTAGAGTGTAACGCCCCGTAATTTTAAATGTGAGTTAAGGAATATGTAATTATTATTTTTATATTTTAAATTAAGATAGGATATATATTATTATTTATTAATTAATTATTGTTATCGAAAGTTTGAAAGGTAATCGGGTGTGTTTTGTTTATCTTATCCGTAAAAGTCAATTCCTCTTCTGCACGATCTCAGAGGCAGTTGTACTGCCTCTCATCAATTTTCTCTTCACGTTGTGCCTTTGCAGTTTTCTCATTTTCTGCAGTTTTTCCCAAAAAACTTATTTATTTCAGTTCTCAGTTTTACTCCACGATTCATTCCATTTGCAGTTCTAGTTTATTCTCATCTTAAATAAAAATCAGTTCTGCATAATCCTTAATGGTTGCTTCTCCATTCATTTTCTTTCACATCATATACATATTCGAGAATATGATATGAATTGATTCATCTTCTTTTGTGGGTTATGTGGGTAAGGCATGTTTTGTAGTTTTCTTAAATTTAGATTATGTATGTTTAACGATAGTATATTAAATGAATGATATTTGTGATTATAGGGTGTTCTGTGAGTGAAGGCGGATAATACTCTTAAACTCCTACGTTGATTTTATTGGATTAAAGGTGGGGTTACATGATACTTTTAAATGTTATGTGATGTATTTGCTATTCTGCGATGTGTATGACGCGAAACTATATGAAATTATGCTATGTTCTGTGATGTGCAATAAATATTACAGTGCGTAAAAAACATGTTTTCGCGGGGACGACGGTCCTTTATGGGGTACACCTCACCGTGCACAGAAGTATTAGTTGGCCAACGGCATGTTCATGATATGATTAAAAGTTACACGAATATCCAAAAACTGAAAAGTTTATACTGTTGTGTGAATGTTCAAGTATAATACATGATATTTAACTGTGAATCATGTTTCTTCACTGAGCGGTTGTAGTGCTCACCCCTTTCACATGTGATTTCAGGTTGATTTTAGGTTAATTGGAGATGCGTGGTGGTGGCGTGGTGGATCTATAAGAATCATACCTAATTTAGGAAACTCAATGTGAAGTTATGTGTTTTACTTAAGTTTGGTATGGTCTGTGTAATGAACTTATTTAGGTATTTTATTATGTGTCAAACATGCGTATCTTTTAGGAAAAGTCTTATGTATTTAAAGTACATGTGTTAAATTCTAAAAAGTGCGATGATTTAAGATTATATATGCTGCAAAAAAATTAGGAATTTCATAAAATCAGTTTTAAGAAATTATTATATATTGTTTTCGTATTTCTTTTGAGTTATTATTAGGAAAGTGAAAACTTGGGTTGTTACATTTATGGACAATAACATTCTATTCATAACAATATGAGCTCTCAAAGATCCTTTTAAATCGTCCTGATAGCATGTAATACGGTATCTATTATCAAATTGCCACCTCAAGAATATCATTTTCAGAAAATATGTGTGAAGACATCTTGGATCGCTCCTCTTACACATAAAACCAAATCACTTAGTCCATCAAATATCAAGGAAGAATTTATTACTATACTCCTACATAACAATACATAAGCATTAGAGAATAAAGCATTAAACAGTATGTAGTAACAAATCAAGTCAGAAAAGTCTGATTCAAATATTTAAGAATCAAGATTCTGAAATGATAATGGTCTTACTTAATTTTCTTTAAGCAAATGCAGAAAGCCCTGTGACTTGTTTGAAATTTTCAAATAAGCAAGTCGATCTATACAAATTGAATGATATCTGGTGAATAGCCAAAGAAGGACATGAAGATTTGACAAAAGCAACGGATCTTACCTTCTCATCTTCTAACATGGAATGAAAGCGCTTAGCTGCGTGTTGTAGAGCTTTCAATGTGTTATTCCTATTCCAGAAAGATGCAAATTTGTATCTGACTCTACCTGGAGTTCATTAACCATAAACAGACAACAGGAACTGTAAGTCCAAATGTTAGCACAGCCAGCACTATCAAATATGAGCCTTCAAGGCTGATAAGTTACATATTCAGCAATGAGCCGAGACTAGAGACAATAGAGAGGTATGATCTACAAAGACAACCCCAGATAGTGAGATACAACTCTGTTATTGTAGTACTAACATTCAGCAAAACAACCTAATATAACCTACACAAGTGTTTCAATATAGTTCCTCTTCAAAAAACACTTGTGGCCCTGTTGCATCTATTATGGATATCTAATCAAGTTTTTCCAACTACTTTTTTACATGAGATGTAAGCTATCGAAAAAAGAGAACCAAAAATGAAACCCAGGGATTAAGGGCAATGCAGCTTGCCTCTTGGAGAGTATAATAATAATATGATATGATAGCATACATCGAGTTATTGTTGGTTGGTAAACCCAACAGTTATTTCTAATAAGATAATATAACTTCATATGGTACTTCCTCACAATAAGTTTGAAGCAACTTAATTTGTGAAAGAATATAACCAATACAAAAGTTTCAGTATTTCTTTTAGTGTGCATACTTCAGCAGATTACAAGTTGGTGGAGGGTCAAAGAAAAAATGTAACCTAGGTGTAACTCTATTATCAAAGTTGATTAGAGCAGAAAAATAAGAAACAGCTTTTCGACGATGTCTCTGAAGAAATGATTGTGTCACGAGATTTAGAATACAACAAAGGTTTATTTTCCCTTTTATCATGGTAAGGTTAATCAGATGTGGGTATTTATAATTATAGATAAAAATCATGAAATAGCATGAATTCATCAAACTGGGGTGGATTTAAACTATATAAAAGGAGGTATTTAGAAGAACAAAGAACAATTACTAACCATCAGAATTTCCCAAAGGAGGCACACCATGACCACCAGCACCCACTTGAAGAATTATTGTAATAGCAGGATTTATCAATGCATGTTGACTCTTTCTTATCTGTGATATGCGTTCAGTTAAAATTATATTAATTACTTGATGCTTCAAAGCCTACCAGCACAAAGAAATAGAAGTTCAGCAAGGAAACTGGGAGAAGCTTTTTTACCTCATCTATGTCTCTAAAAGGTATAATAACCTGCCAAAACAAGGGCGGCTTAGTTTGGCCAGAAACCAAAAATGGGCTATAGTTAAGCTAACAGGAACAATTACATAGTTCTCACTATTCAAATTTTTAAGTACGATATGCCGCATGTGCAATAAGAACATGAGGATTCTGCATACAATTAAATGTCAATATTAAGAACCAAAAAGCTTAAGACAGAGCCTCGGGATAAGATCAACATTCATTTCACTGGGAGCAACAAAGCAAAAGCGAGTATTATCAACATTAATGGAAATGCCTCTGTTCTTGGGATACGTTTAAACAGTAATCAGATTATCTTTAAAATAAATTGCTGGCTGGAATCTGTAATGAAAGTCAGAACATGTCTTTGTGATAGGTATTAAGCTTCTGCTTTTGACTTTATGAAAAAATTATCTATAATAATCAGTGGAGATAAAGGAAAACTATATCCAAGTTGATTATTTATCTCTTCTTAGTATGCAGTCATAATATTCTCTTTTTTTTTTTAACATGATTAGACTTGGATATGCTTTCAAAGGAACAGCATTAGAAATTTATATTCAACTTGAGATGGCGATCAGATATACACATGTTCGCATGCAACTTGGAAAATAGATGCAGTAAATGAAAAATAAATATCTCTTCACAAAAAATCATCAGAAGATCTAAGTTATCTGCAAGAAAAAAATTGATACCCACTTCAGGAGGAAGCTGAACCAGGCAAAACCAAAGAAGATGAGAAACTGACCTTCATTTGCTTTGAGAAAACATTAGAATGGAAGCAGATGTGCGATTCTGATATATACATCCGACCATGATACAAAAATGATCTTTCTAGTGCACAGGAATAGCTGTGTACAACAACCTGAAAAAATTATTTGAAAATATGGACTAAGCACCAAGTAACCAAGAAAATGCATAACAGCATAAATACAAAACTTTAAGCACTGGAAATTAAGCCCAATCAACTGCTAAGCATGTCCAATATATAATAAGAAACATACTTCATCCGGGAGAAGATTAAATATTGTTTGCAGTGGCCCATGTTTACGGAAAAGAACAATAGGTTCTTTATTTCTTTGGGTCTTGGCGTCTGCACAGTCATTCCAACCTCTAGAAAGGAGTATATAAACCAGATCAGTGTAATAGATTTTGTACAGAAAATGTTTGAACTAGCATTCATTCCAGAAAATGAATGGATTGACTCTATTAGTTCAGTGCAGGAAGATAAAAATTAAGTGTGCCTTTTGAGACGTGTATTTCCTGATGTAATACATGAAAGGGGTATTTACTTTAGAGCACATATGAGTCACGATTTCTCAAAACATATCATTCGTGAGGTCAGGTAACCAAGCTTGAAAAAATCTTATGAGATAATTACTAAAACTCAAGAGGGCAGAAAGACTGGTTGATTCACTCCAAAATATAATTAAGAAAGGTTTTCAGAGTGTTAAACATACAGAAGTCAAAATTATAATAAAAACCACCTTAAGATAGCCCATACAACTGAAGTTAAGATCAGACACCCAGCCCAACTTCTAATTCATCATCAACAACTAACTCCCCATCATTTTTTAAGTCACGGAAGTTATAAAGAAATGAAAATGATAGCGGGGGAAATCTGCCATCAACAACCAGAAACATAAGCCCCCCTTGGGTTTGCACAACACTCTATTGAGCACAAAACAGTTGCCCTAAAAAAGGAAAATATAAAAAAGCAATACAGAATTGAAGAGAAGCTAACTACCTTGACATGTTTAATCTGTCAAGTGGTAACCTCTCAGAAGTTGACATCCGTACCATTACTTCTACTCTACTTATCTCAGCAACACCATGTTCTCTTTCTTTCCAATTTCTTGCTCTTTGTTTGGTCAAAAGCTTTCTCTCATCGAATTCCCTATATATTGATCATACTTTCTTGCAAATTTAAATTAATACAATAAAATAGAAAGAGAGTTGCATGTAAAGATGGTGATTGTGCAAATAATTTCTGTGCTTATCAATAAATTATTTGATGAGAATTTCAATTATACATTTTTTTTTGAAAAATTTCGCACATGCAACCAATATGAGAGAACTCAGGGTATTTCCTCCTGATCAAGTGAGAAGGAATTGAAAAAAAAGGATACAAGAAAAAATAACAATAATAATAAACTCTTTAATATTCATTGTCCTAGTTTTAATATGAAAAAGAGGGAGCAACAGAAAGATATTTGAGCAAATTTACTTGACAAAAATGAAGAAAACCTACCTGGAAGGTTTTATTTCATGTTGAAGGGTTTTAATATGAAGACAGACCTAAAAAAAAAAACAAAGAGGAGTTTGGGCACCTAAGAAGAAGGGAGAAAAAAGACAATAAAATGGAATAGAATGTTATAAATCTAAAAGAAGGCCATCCAGAACAATAGATCACCTGCCCAGATGCACTATTCAACATATACCACATCGCCCCAGTTTGACCTTCACGTTCAACAGAAACAGTCACTGAACCAAGAACTGCACTACTCCGAATTATATCCCAACCATAAATTGTCACAGTAATCTGCCATACCATTTGGGATTAGAGTGTGTTCAGACAGTATAACAAGAAGGAACCAGCTGATAGAATACATAGTTACATACCGTATCTAAACACTTAGAATTTTATACGCATTCATGCACTCTAGTTCTAATATACCGTACCATTCAGTTAATTAATATAAATTCCGTTCATTAATTGTGTACTGATTTTCTAGACTCTTGATTGACTCAAGATCTTTTCAACACATCTAGTTTCTGGCCTAATCAACACGTTTTACCCTTTTTTTAGTCGAACATAGGCCTAAGCATAGATTGAAACAAAATATTCTTCTATTCATGGTCCTGAGTGCATAATTCACATCAAGCCAAATATGGTTAAAAGCTTTGCTAGCTAAAGGGGAGAATTTAAATGGCCAGTAAACTATTACTCTGTGGAAAAATAAAATAAAGAGAGAATATCAATCAAATTCATTATTAGAAGTGAACGTGTGAGTCTTTAAAACAAAATCTTATTCCAACTGAGTTTTGGCAAATGACATTCGATGCAAACAGGAGCCACAGGTAAAATGATTACCTCAACAGGAAGCTCGTCCACCCAAAAATTGAACCCCTCCCTCCAAATGGGATTTCGTGAGCCAGATACCATAGAACTACAAGAATCCAAATGAAATGTCAAAGTTCACTCTGATATTGATGAACAATAGAAAGGATACAATACCATATAAGGACTGTATAATTTAGGAACGTGGCCCCTGGGTGAACTTGAGGTCATACGATTCAAAACCAAAAAGGATAGGGAAAAAAAAAAAACATCACTAGGATTGAAAAAAGGACAGAACTCCAATATTGATATTTAGTGATCAGAAACTAAATTGACTTGATGGCATGAATTTCCCTTGGGTTAAATCCTTTCACTGATATCTTTGGTTGCAAAAAGTTCTCTCAGATTCTACATATGGACTTGTTCATTTTATCATACCCCACAGTGAGCAGCTTGTTTTCATTGTCACAAGAGTCAATGCACAGAAAAAAATAATGTAAGAAAGTATCCAGAGACAAACGGTAATGATGCAAAAGTAAAACAATTATGAGTCAGAAACTAAAAAACATCATTGATAGCAACAGAGGTAATTCAGACACTACATGTATCATTAAAAATATAAATTTGAAAGAGGAAAATGGCAAGAATCTTCCAAAAATATTGTTTTTCAGGGCATTAGAGGAGCCAAAAGAGATGCAATCACCTGAAGCGCTTCTCTTCACCACAAGAGATAACTGCATAAGGATCTGTTGTGCCCCTCAGATTTACCCCAATAAGATTTTTTGCAGCTAAGAGCTCCACCTAAACCAGGACTTACGAACATTAGGGAACAAAGTTCAAGAAAAATTATTGTCATGATATGCAGAGTACTCCAAAACAGTTCAATACTCAAAGTAACAGTCAAAAAGAGTACCTGAACTAAATATGCTGTAGTAGTTCGATGATTTTCATTAAACTGCACGGTCTACAGTGTGCAAAGAAAATTGATAGTTACTCCTTGGAAAAAGATAACTAGATAAGCAAATGCAATACAACAATGTAAAACAGCTAGGTAATAAAGGATTAGAATAGAAAGAAGAAGCTCCTGTGTATCAGACTTCAAATCAAATATGAGTGATGAATGATAACTATCTAATTGAATTATCCAATAATTTATTACCTTGACAAACGGAAGTCTAGCATGTTGCTCCAAGACTAGTAATGTCATCTAACAATTGACACAATTATCAAACATATCCCAACATTTCATGTTGTTTAGACAATTTAGTTCCCATTTTCCAAAAAATACTAACAGATATATATCTTCCCAAAAAAAAAATGTTTAACTTGCTGACAACGCAGTCTAAAGTCAAATAGTAATCATTAAGACGGTCTCAGAACTTTGATAAAATCGCAATGCTCCTAAATAGGCTAGTTCAGCTAATAAAAATGCAGGACAAAGTGAAACGCAATTCTTATGCATCAGAATTCACTGAAAATTCAGTCATAACAAATTATGCCAATCAACTACGATAACAAACAAAATTCTCATAGCACAACACAAGCGAAAAGCTGTGAAATTCAAACACATGAAAATTGAAAGAGAATCAAAATTGGGGATTAGAATCACAGAAAATACCTCTTCTCTCTCGTCCTTTACATTAGCAGCGGTTGCCGCAGTCTCCACAATCGCGCCGTCGTCGAGACTGAAGAACCAGAAAGCTAGCACCATGAGCGCCGCCGCCACAACCGAGACCTGAAGCTCCACCCACGAAGGAAACAGAAACTCAATCATCATCTCCAGCAGCAGCATTTCCCCTAAATTGCAACTTCAGTGCAAATATCTCGGGAGGAAGAGCAACAATCAATGGAGAATTATCACGCAGTAACACACTCAGTGAGTGTGCTTCTGTTTGCATGATATATAGAGACAGGCTTTGCCTTTGCATGTGTGAAGAAACGGAGAAGCGACGGAGGGAGGAAGAAAGCATTCAGGAAAGTATGCTGGAAAAGCTAAGCGTGCATTACGATAATAAAATACTAATAATAATTTTATCGATGAATGACGAAAATAGGTCCCATCTGAGTGAACCCGCTTCCTAACATTGAAGGGTATTTGTGGAAATAGATAATTGGAAAAGAAACAAGGGAGGGGCCGGGCCGCGGCGAAAAGTTGGGGCGTGTTTGGATGTTGGCGTGGGATTAATGATGACTGAATAGGAATTGGAACGGAAAGTTGAAATTAAGAATGGAAATGACTGTATAAACCGTTTAAAGGTCAAGTTTTTTTGTTTTTATTTTAAACAATTTTGGGAAATGTCTTTATTTTTCATCGAATTATTTATGTAATACTCCGTCCCTCCAATTTCAATTTCACACTTTCCGTTTTGATCTGTCCTAACTTTAACTTCACACTCTCATAAAAGAAAAAAATATCTATCTAATATCCCTCT
Organism: Pogostemon cablin; assembly: GCA_023678885.1. Lineage (NCBI taxonomy): Eukaryota > Viridiplantae > Streptophyta > Magnoliopsida > Lamiales > Lamiaceae > Pogostemon > Pogostemon cablin. The sequence continues at coordinate 5,245,669 of CM042987.1, forward strand.
AACATACTTTAATTTCAAATTTAACATTACCTTTTTTAACACACACATAATATATTTTATTATTTATTTATTACCCAAAAATACCATACTATCCCAAAGTAAGTCAAAAAATAATTTTTCTTAAACTTTGTATTAACAGTAAACATGAAAATGAATTTGAGACGGAAAGTAGTTTAATTGAACGATTAATATTTATCATTAGTTAATTGTTTCACCAAAAATATTTTATGAAACGGTTTTTTTTTAAATTACATGATTAAAAATAAAATAAAATAAAAACTAAAGCAATCTCACATTAATATTTATCATATCTTTACTTACCCATGAAAATATATTTTAAGAATTTTGGAGTTTGTTAATTATAACGTGTTGATGAAGTGTTGCCCCCATAATGATGAAACCGAGCTTAACGAATTCATCATTCTCAACTCAAAATGGGAGAAGAAAATAGTCAACAATATTCCACAATCTATATTATGCATATAGGAGATCTAATAACACAATCTTTCTTTGGAATATATAAATAATTTTATTGTTGAAACAGTTAGCATGATTACTGAAAAATAAGATTATACCTTCCATCCAAATATCACTTTTATATTTTGATTTCATATCATTTTTCATACCGTACACAAGAAAATATGATTAGTTTCCTCTTAGTGTTGAAAATTTTCTTTTAGGGTATAAATAAAATTTTGTTATACCCTAAATACATAATGAACTATAATGGCAAGATAAATCATAAACTGCAAGGTAAATTAAACCATGGACCACTAAGATAAGATACAGAATGAATCAAAATGATGAAATTACAATAATACTCTAAAAATTGGCACTGAAACCTTTATGAAGTTATAATATAACAAAAATCATTGGAGTATATATCTTTTTTATGTAAAATGGGTGAAAGAATATGTTAATTCTATTAAAACATAATACTCTTATATAGACACACAAAATAATCGGAGCCGGTGGTTCCAAAACGGCCAAAATAGAACCAAATATTCTGATTTGGTTTCGATTTTTCATTTTGTGGAATCGTAACTGGCGAGTATGGTTTTAAATCAGTGATTTTCTGGTTCAAATCAATGGTTCCTCTAATATTTTTATTTTATTTTTACGTTTACGTGAAAATACAAAAATAAAAAAATAAAAACCGGACTCCTCCGGTCAGAGTGCATGTTTCTCACGAAAAAAAACTTAATTTTAGAGAGGATGCCAAAATAATTTTTCCAAATCCATTATATATCAAATTAATAAATATTTTAAAGTGATATTTTGGTCACATTGCAATATTTTATTTTACACAAATTTATCTACGAATAAAGTCATTATTGCTGCTAATATTCTTGCGGTGACATTTCAATTACCAAACGAGAAGCAAAAATTGACTGAATTTAGACTACGCAAGAAATGCTATCCGAGATTAGGGATGTCAATGGGTGGGTCGGGTAGTTGAGTACTCGGACTCGGACCTATTCTTTCGTCGCGGGTCTGGGCCGCCCCGTGATCCGTAAGGGGTGGGTTTGCCCCGCTTTTGGCTCATTTGATTTTTTTATTTTAAATATTTATATCTATTATAAATAATGTGTAATATATATTATTTTATTTAATTAGGAATTATATAAATAGAAATATCATTTATTTTCTATTTAATTAATCAATTAAGCAAATATATCTTATAAGAGTGAGGCTTGCGTGCGCCCGGGCGCACGGGAACACATTCCGTGCGTCTTTAGAAATTTAGTATTATGAGTAATGGTATATTGATTTGGTCTAAAGGGTATACACTTTAATTAATAAAAAGTACATCATTTTGTTCTAAAGGGTATATACTTTTCATTAATATTTTTTTTTCTTTAGAAAATAAAGGATATACATTTTTATACTAAAGAGTATATAATTTAACACAAAATTTTAAAGGCGCACGGAGTGTTGTCCATGCGCCCAGATATACACAATAATTTTCTTTAGAAAATAAAGGGTACACACCTGTGTACTAAAGGGTATACAATTTAACACAAAATTCTAAAGGCGCACGGAATGTGGTCCGTACGCCCGAGTGCACAGGAGTTTTTGCCATCTTATAAATAATGAATATAATAAAAAATATAAATAAAATATACATATTATACACATAATATGTTATATAATATAAATATTAAATGGGTCTAAACGGGCATCACTACTACCCAGACCCGTACCATTTTTGATATAGGCCCGGTCAAGTCCACCCCAAATTCACGGGTCAGGGCGGATCCGAACTGGTCGGGTTATTTTTGACATCCCTATTCGAAATGCAAATGTCAGCATTTGCAAACATTATGATTGTAAATTTGAATAACGATTTATTTTGAATTACTTAAAGAATTTGTTTTAATTCAGACTGAGCATATAGAAGTTGTACTCAAAAGAATGTTTTGAATCATGAAAAGAGAAGTTGAACGGATCTTACAGCCCAATATATCGTGATTTTCAAAGATTGAGAATTCCAATATATCTTTATTTTCAAAAATTAAACAGGTTTATATGTAAACCCTCTTTCATCCATTACTTTTTTATACATAAAAAAATTATTATTTAAAGACATAAATTATTATTATTTTAAATTAAAAAAATACTTTTCAAATTTTTGTACACTCTGATTTATTGATATTTTTTAGTACATAAAAAATTACTCTTTATAGACATGAATTATTACTACTATTTTGTATAAAAAGTATTATTCTTCAAAAGTAAATTTATATATTAAAGAGTAATTTTTAAAATTATAATTTATATGTAAACTCAATTCACATGAGACTAATTTATTCTCAAATTTTAATTTTCACGCAAACTTAATTCGAGTTTTTAATTAAAAAACGCTCCCACCTTTTTATTATAATATTGGAAATATACGGAGTGTAGTCCTATGAAAAAAAATATACTACTCCCTCCGTCCCAGTGAAATGGAGACAGTTACCTATAGTTTATAATAAGGTAGTGTTCGCAATGCACTGGGACGGAGGGAGTACTATTTAGTTCCACATGCACCTTTTTTTTTCGACAAAAAAAAAAATAGATTAAATTAATGCAATTTTAAAAGCTATGAAACTAAATTGATATTTTAAATTTTTGTGAAACTATTTCCAATAAAGTAAGAAGGTACCAGACTTTTAAAATTAAAAAAAAAAAGGCAAAAGCTCCTGTGCGCCCAGGGACACGGAAAGATGCTCCGTGTCCCCATGTGAACACAACTCTCCCCTCCAATCCTATTTAAACCTATGTATTGCTAGGGGTTTAAATTGTAAAGGGGCATGAAAATTGTAAAGGCGCACGGAATGTGTTCCGTGCGCCCGGGTGCACAAGAGCCTCACTCAAAAAAAAATCAACTAGTTTATTGTCATACCTCATCTTAAAATAATACTTAATGTATTTGGTAAGAATGTATTAGATGAAATAATTTAATAGAGTATGAAATTAATAGCATAAAAAATGAAAGGACGTACTAGTATTTACTAATTAATTAATAATAACTAGATAGTGCGATTAATGTATCAATTAGATGCCCACTTAGAAACTTTAATCACATAAAAAAACATGCAAATAGTTGTTAATACAAGGATTAGCGGTCCATTCATCAGTTTGCAATAAATTATAAGATACTTTATCAAATCCACATTAAGCTATGATTACAACAACTTATATTACCCATTTTTGTTGCGCTACTTAATACTATAATGTTTGCCCCATCATGCATTTCTTATTCTCAATCATTACTACTTCTCAACTCCAGCTTCTTTTTTACTACTCGCTCTATGTTGATTAATAATAATAATAATAATAATAATAATAATAATAATAATAATAATAATAATAATAATAATAAGTTAGATCATTAACATGAGGTGGTATTCCACCGATGTTTGGAATAGTTTGTAAATTAGTTTAATTAAATTAAGGATAAGGCTATAGGCACTGCGCTCAAATTCTACACTCTTTGAAAGTTGCATTTTTTTTTAAGTATTAAATGTTGTATTTTTTATTATAAAAATTTATACTTTTAATTTTTCAAAAAAAATTACTTAAATATTAATATCGTTCATATATATATTTCAATATACTTTTTCATTAAAAAAATAATATCATATGAATTAAAATGAATAGTATACTTTATAATAAAATATTACTATACCTTTAAACACCTTGTCCACTCGAATACATAGAAGACCTACTCTTACATCAAAGTAATTGTGAAATAAATCTCAATAGTCAACATTTACATTTTATTTGATAAAAAAAAAGCAAAATATACATAAATTTTGAACTAGCCTCTCATAAAACCATTGTACTAAATATATACACCTCAATTTTACCGAATTACGTTGTAGTACATGGAAATTTGTAATGAGCTATTACTGTTTTTAATGAAAAATATTGTTAATCTTAATAAGGTACCATTACTGTTTTTAATGAAAAAAATATTGCTCATTTTAATAAGATTATACTCCTTCCGCTTTAGTTGGATGTATCCAAATTGATATTTTAGTATATCTCATTATAAAATATCAATTTTCTTTTACCTATAAAAAACAATTGCTCTCTCCATCTCGAAAAAGTTTTTACATTTGAGCAAGCATGGAGATTAAGAAAAGTATAACTTTTGAGATTTTTTTGGGTAATAAAGTATATTAGATAGAGATAATTTTTTTTGGAATAAAGTGTGTGAGAAAGGGTTGTTGTTTTGACTTTTTTTTACCTATTTTAAGAGGTGAAAATTTTTGTGGGAAGGATTAAAATGAAATGGGTGAAATTTTTTCTGGGACGAAAGGAGTATTATGCTCAATCCACTACACATGGAGCTCACATACAACACTAATACAATAATTCATTACACTTAAAATATCATATCTCTCAACTCACTATAGATCATTATAGAAAATTTATAAAATAATTTAATTACTTAATATTTATAATCGATAATATACCATTTTTTATTAAATAAATCATCCTTTTTATCTTTTCAACAAGACAATATTTGTACAATAGAGGTGGTTCGCCCACCCCAGGCGCCCTCACGTCGACCCGACAGCAATGTGAAGGAGGTTAATTATGGTAACTCAACCGATCAACAAGGGGTTAGACCTTTTAACCCACCACACAAGAGCCCCCTTAATTAAGAGGTTGCTCCCACGCTACGGGTGGGATTCAATCCTTGGTCATTGTACAAATTGTCCCCTTCCTTGATCAGTTGAGCTGCCCATGCGAGCTCAACAAGACAATATTTTGTCACAAGTTTTATTCAGCGACTCAACATGCCAATTTCATCCAAATTATGACCACGGTAACTTGCGGGCGGCCTCACTGTAATAATTAATGAAAATGCGCAGTTGATCCATTGGGTCGGGCCCAAAATAAATCGGGTCGGGTAAACGTTAGCGTGAAGAGTAGGGTCATTGTATTTTGTTTAGAAAGTACTCCCTTTAAAATGATTTTTAGGGTTAAGAACCCAGTTAAGCCTAATTGGGCTAAATGGGCTCTATAGAAAGTGGGCTATGGGCTGTGGATAACACTCAAAAGGTCAGTTCAAATAAATTCATTTTGTGAAAATTATTTACTCTTAATCAAACTTATTTATTTATTTTCAATACCAAAATTAAGGAAAAAAAACTGGAAAAACAAAAGGCATGTATTATTAAACGAGGTGCGACTTTAGGTCACAGCATGATTATCATATACAGTAATGAATAAAAATAAAATAAAAAATATAAATACGTACATACAACATAACGTTCAGCTTCACTCAAAAACATACGCCGCTCTTGTTGTTTCGCCGCCAACCTCTTCATTTCGCTCTGGTATTCATCTCATTTCGCATGAATTATGCTTGTTTTCTTTACGTCTGCTGCTCGTTTATCTGCTATTCATCTATGGCGTTCTGCTTGGTGTTTTATGGTCTTTATTCGTTTAATTATGCTTTTTCTGTTGCTTTTCTTCAACTTGAAAGGCTCTTGCATGATAATTCAGGTGTTGTTTTGGTTATGAATTTGTTTTTCTTGAAGAATGAAGCTTCGTAAGTTTCGTAGCCACAATATCTATGGCGTCTGCTTAGTGAATTACTGTCTTCTCTGTTTAATTATGCTTTTGATGTTTGAGCTTGAAAAGCTCATATTCAGGTGCTGTTTAGTTATGAATTTATTTTTCTTGAAGAATGAAAGTATAGTGTTTTTTTTGTAGTTTTTGATAGAAAGTGGCCACAATTTCTGGTTTATGAAGGTTCATAGATAAGGATAGGTAGGATTATGAAGGTTCATAAATAAGGATAAGGAATCAGATCGTCATTTAATTAGAAGTTATGATGAGCTTTTTACTCATCTAGTTTGTTGATTTTTGTAGTTTGAGAATGGCATCTAGCTGTGGTTAAGTATGTGATGAGGTTTTTACTATTTCAATTTTTTTTATAGTTTGAGAATGGCTTTTTCTAGTTTGAGAATGAGATGAAGTTGTACTTCATATGAAATTACTGTTAAGCTATCTGGCTGCTTAATATGAATGGAGGATAATGTGACTATTTTCAAGAATCATTCAATTACAATTTATGATGAGGTTTTTACTCATCTAATTTCTTGATTTTTCTAGTTTGAGAATGGCAAGCTATCAAGTTAAGTATCTGCTTGATATGAGTGTATGTTAGTGGAGGTTAATATGATTATTTTTAAGAATCATTCAATTACAAGTTATGATACTATCTCATTTTTCCTACCCTGTATTGTCCCCTTATTTATAGCTAAAATAGGTTGGTGGCATTAGCTTCCACAATGGACTAAAATTTCCTACCATGAACTAGATATCAACTTTGTTTAGAATACTCTTAACATCTTTCACATTACATTAAGATATTCATTTGATTATGTTTTGCTTGTTGGACTAGAATGTTCTAGAAAATGTGTTTCTCCAATTACTATCAACCAACCTCTACTACTTCCATTGTATCCTCGAAGCTTTTTGGCAATTCTAGAATTTTCGGTATTGATCTTCTCTCATAGTTAGCTATAGAAAATAAGAAGTTAACTGTGAACTGAATTGGAGAAAATATAACAATTGATTATGCTTGTAAGAAGAATAGTTGCAAGAACAGTTTGAATTGCATGTGTTTTTTTATTCTTCTTACACAAGGTACTAGAGGTTGCCTTTTTCAGTATTCATAATTTTGAAGGTAACATGAACTCATTGTCTACATATGAGTATACTAAGATGAGGATGCTTATTATATCCAATGAGAAAATAAGGATAAGGATGATCAGTATTAGCATATTTTAGCAAGGGAGTAACTCTTCTAATATGCATCGCGTAACTTGTTTTTGTGTTTCAAATAATTGTAATATCTTTGAGCCTGACCGTCCCATGAAAGCTCATATTCGCCATTGTACATATTTTGTCAGCTTAATATTATCTAGATTGAGAGTATAGCTAACATCTGGCTGTGTCTCTGTTCATAGCTACTCAGTGGGATTCAAATTCTGGAGCATGAGCCAAAAGAATATACTGAATTGTTTAGGCAAGTCACATGGCTCCTGGGCAACCAATCCGTGGTGACTCATTTGGCCAATTTTTGCTGCTGGTCAAAAAGGTTGACATAAATTCTGAGTTTGATGGGAATGTTCTGAACAGCTCAAGTACGACGACATCTGTCAACTACGTATTATGTTGAATAAAGGAGTTGAGTCTTCTAATTGTGCAGAGGATGTTTCTGTTGATGTACTTGAATTATCACGAAGCAGAGAACTCAGGGTGGAGGCAAAAGATGACCCAGACGCCACTGAACATTCAAGCTCATTTGCCGACACTATTTCTGGATATGAAAATACTTCTGGAATAAGTGATGCTGAAGCTGAATCCCAGTTCTTTGGTGACAGTGATTTGGTTCCTCCATTCAATGGATTTGGGAGCGTGTATCCAGTAAGGTTTGGGCTCATTTATTCATTTTCTTGGTATTTTGATCATGATTATACTGAGGTACGATCCGTGAAAATAGCAGCTGACTTAAACAGTGCTTTCCTATTTTGAACATTTAATAAAATAATGTTAAAAAGGGTCGAACCCTGAAGCTCGTTTTTAATTTCTAAATTGTTGCTTCATATTTCATTGTCTGAATGGAAGGACTTGTAGTGCATTCAGAGACTATGATTTAGAATTTAAGGAGGTCTGTTTTGGACTTTTATATATTATGTATAAGAATTATTAAAAAATTGTGGATTTTACTCCATGTTAAGTGCTAAATTAACAAGTCTTTATAATATGAATCATAGCATTCGTTTCATTGCAGTCACTGAGTGGTAGTCACAAATCACATTAACTTTCTAATGTATATCTAATATCATGTGGTGGCCCAAAGTTCATGAGGTTATTTATACGTGAGATCAATGCTCGTCTCATTATGGGGGGAAGTAGGACATTTATGCTAGGATGGCAAGGAAAGTTCACATTGGTTTGATATGCGAATGATCATGGATATATTGCTATTAACTGAACTTAATATTATTGGTAATGGTATGAGATCTTTTGGAAAGCTCAAAAGGAGATCAATGATGGATTAGTCGAATTGAACTTTATACTACCAATATGAACATTTGAGGAATCAAAATGTAATCTATATCAGGATGCCAACTTTCTAGCAAGCATTTCTATTCTGCTGTTCCATTTTAAAGCCAGCATATTTGTTCATGTTATTGTTGACAATCCCTAAAGTGTCAATCATTGACTTTTTCAGCACAATCAAGTTTATCAACCTTCTCAAACATATCGATTGGAAGGCATAACTGTGTCGTCGCAGTTGAACTTTTTAGAAGTTTCTAGCGCTGCATTATCTTTAACTGACTAGTTATTTTCTTTCAGGAAGAAAAAGCTGACTGCTCAATGGAGAAACTTCATACATCCTTTGATGTGGCGATGCAAATGGACCGAATTAAGAATCAAGAAATTGGAGTCACTAGCTTCAAAATATTCCAAGGAGCTTGCTGTATATGATTGCAGGAAGCATATGGAATTAGATCGAACAACAGTGGAACAAACTGGCTCAAAGTTTCTGCCTTTTACCCACCAAAGACATAGAAAGAGGCCGATGAAGAGGATGAAAAGAAAGAGAGTAGAAGATACGGCTGATATTGCATCATATATGTCGCGACATATCCTTTTTGCTGAACGTGGTTCGATTTCTTGCTGTTTCTGTATCATTCACAGCCTGTCTTTCTCTTACTTCCCGAAAAAAACTCCTAACAAATGTCGCGTCTTGCAGAAAACAAGAGATCTGATCTGGATGGAGTTCCAACGTGGGAGAACATTGGTAGTTCAGGTGTGTTGAATATTCCTTTTATTACAGCACATTTATATTGTCACAACTTGATTACTGAGTGAATTTCCAGTTTAACCAATTGTTGCACATTTTTTCAGCAATTTCTAGAGAACGAATAACATTTTTTCGTTTTATCTGGTTTACGATTACTATCAATTGAAACCTTTTACCACAAGAAGTCAGCAAAATGCAGCTCCTACATATGTTGTAGTGTTTGATGAAGAAAGTGTGTATATGTCTTTCATGGTAGATAAACAACAAGTGCTTCTAGTCCTTATATTTTATTGTACACCAGTTCTGTATCTTAGTTTGCATCCCTTGGTGTCTATTTTCAGGCCAACATACAACCGCCCATGATGAGTTTGGAATCAACGATGATTGTGTATTTCCTGATAATGATGATAATTTCTTAGAGAATGTACTACGAAAAATTGAGCTAGGGCAAACTCGGGTTCATAAGTTAAAGGCTCGACTCGATTTGATAATGATAAAGAACGCTGGCAAGTTTTCTTCGTCCGAGAACTTAAGTCAACTTGCGGCCGGAGAAGTACAGACCAGCTCTGTGCGTAGCCCTATGTTATCCGCTTGCAACGGGGACACTGTCTCGGTCGGAGATTTTATTGGTGAGATTGGGGATTTCATTATGCCTGATAGTGCAGCGTCTAGCTTCGAAGAAGCTATTGCCATTCCCGATATAATTGAGAGTACAGTTGGACTACTATCCTCCATTGATGTCACCCACCATCAGGCCCAAATTGGAGATTCATCTGAAAAGGTACTACTGTTGATCAACTTGCTTATCAAATGTTTACGTATATTTTGATCTTATGGATGGTTGATTTCTTGTTGATAATATCTTCAGATTGTGGATAACATCCTCATACAAAATGAGGCAGCTGAAGTAGACGGCTCGACTTTCAAATACAACCCTCAGCAAACTGCAGAGAAGAGTCACGAAGCAGAACACAGCGGAGACGAAGAGAGCAACAAGGCCATTGTTTTAGGATTAGAACCCAACACGACGGCCAAACAGACGACAAACATGCCAGTTCTGAAATCATGCCTGTCCTCAGAGATTCAATTTCCAACGAATAAAAGGAAACGAGGGGAGCGTAAAGCTGGTTCTGGTAACTGGGGTCGTCAACGACCTGGTGAGGCCGACAGCTGATGATGATCCCTTCAATAAACGATAAGCGGTAGGCACCACTTCACTTGGTTTACGATGAACCCTCCGGTGGTCTCGTTTTTCGTTTTCCGTTGATTTATGTGCTTATATGACGGACACATCGTTGGTTTAGCACCTGACTGGACTTGTGTATAGTCTCGATCAGTTTTGTTAGGCTTCTTTCTTGGCTTGTTAATTTAGTAGTATGTTTTTAGGTGTATGTTTATTGGACATGCACACTGTTGGGAAGTAGGTGGTCTGAATCCGTACACTCTCTCTAGTATCACACTAAATTATTATCAGTTTTTTCTTAATTTAGCAGCTTTGTCGGGTTGAAATTCTTTTGTACAAATGGATAAAACCGTTTTATCCATTGTGGAGTTTTTTTTTTTTTTTTGCAATACTGTAAGTATTTCTTTTCCTTTTTTATATGTATAGTTGAACCCTAGCGTTAGCGTAATCAAGATTTATCCCGATCGCAAGGCAGAGGCACTAAAAAAACAATCACTTGTATAAATTGGGTTCCTGTAATATAAATTATAGTGGTTTGTGATCTATTATACTAGGGTTTCGAGAGCGACTTTATGTTATTATGGTGAGATTGGATCAAAATTAGCTAATTTTCTTTTTTTTTTATTATAATTATAATTATAATTAAAAGACTATTATATCTTAAATTTTGGGGATAAAATATGTCATAAATCAGGACAAAACTATAATTAATACGATAATTCTAAATCTTGAGGATAAATTATTAACTCTAAATCAAAAGTGAAATTACAATTATACCCTTAAAATTAACTCTAACCCTAAGAATAAATATTGAACAAAATAGACTATAAACTACAAATATCTATTAATCTAAGAGGTAAAATAAGACATGAACTAATATGATAAAATATTAAATATATTATTAAAATTATAATTAATTATTAAGGAAAAAAAAATGAAAATGAAAACAATCAACTTTTTTGAAGGTGGCTGCCGTTCCATGGGAGGTTGAATGAAATCGATGGCATACAAGTGCTGGCTTAGGATTTAATCTTTATAAGTTTAGAAAATTTAAAGATATAGTTATTTTTATAAGTTTTAAATAATGAGAATTCACAGGTTGTACAGAAGACTCTCTACACAACTATATGCCCCTTATTACCTTCCTCAATTTCCTCACATCACATGCATTCACAATTCAATTTCAGGAACTTTAGTAAACTTTTAAAAATTAACACTCCCTCTATATACTATGTTAGTAAAGAATGGTGCAAATTATTTCAAGATAAAAAAATGATTTTGAATTTAAATGGATATTAATCTTAAGGATAAGAGTCCCTGCGGTTCATTCTATTCAAATCTTAATTTGTTGGATAAAAGATATGTAGGAGAGAATTCTCATGATTTAATACTTAAAACAAATAATTGATGTTACTTTTCATTACCCTAAAGCCTGGATTTTATCTATTTATTTATTTATTATTTTTAATGTGTGCATGTGCTTTTGGTGGACATTTATCAAACACCATCAACATTTATCATCATGCCTTTCATCTTTTACATAATTTTTACTAAATTAATCTATATCCATGTATCCATCTCTTGGATTGGATCTTGCTCCCCATTAATCATTATCTTTTCTTTTTCTCTGTTCCAAAATAATTTCAGTGACTACATCATTAGAAATTAAAATTGATCCAAGGGTAATAAAATTTATGAAATTGAGATAATTTCAACTAATTAAAAAATCGTTCAAGATTACCATGCAGAATGATTAATTAAATAATTAATTGATAAATATTTCTACAACTTTAAACTTTTAAATAGATTGATTATTTAATATTTAATTATCACGGTTCAAAATTCACTATAAACCAATTATAAAAATATCTACGTGCAACACTTGAATACAATTTAACTGGTATAGTGTGAAAATATGATGTGCGAAAATAAAAATCAACTTATTAATAATTACTGATATCTTAATGAATTCAACTTCAACCCCCTTAACGTTATCGATTATGAATTATTTATCCTACAAGAAAATAAAATTTTCTGAAAAATTATGGCGAATATTTTAAAAAATAACACTCTACATAAATAAACGAGTGTTTCGACCATAAAAAAGTTTTTGCATTGGCTCAGGATGAGGTATTGACGGTTATTTTTCAAATCTCGCAGGAGTTGCCTTCTCTCTTGGTCTGCCCTTGCTAGGCGAGGACCTTGAATCAATCAATCCAATCGGCTTTCAAGGGGGTCTCCTACTCGGGTTGGCATAAACAACCTCCTTTTCAGGTGCCTCTTACTCAACCAGAATGTCATGAGACAGTTCAATCCATATCCGGTATGGGCGTTAGAGCATTGAGCGCCGCATTCCCCTTCTCACCTTTCATCTCGCCTCCGTTGGCTTTCGCAAGGAAGCATCTCGATAAGAATTATTTATCCTACAAGAAAATAAAATTTTCCGAAAAATTATGGCGAATATTTTAAAAAATAACACTCTATTGTGAGATACTGCGTGAGACGAGTGAGATATGTCTTTTCATTATTAAAGCATATATATATAAATAAAATATATTCTTATTTTTTAATGGGTAGGCAAAGTATATAATCATATTTTAGCTTATTATTTAACAAGATTTAGAAAAAACATAGTATTTTAATTATCAATAAATATACTTTATTCATATAACAATTACTCACTCTGTCTCATACTTATATTTACGCTTTCCGTTTTCATCCGTCCCACAATTATTTTCACAAAAAAAAAATCACATCAAGCAACAACCTCAAAAATTCTTTAATTTCAAAAATATCACTTTCACCTAACACACATAACATATTTTTATTTATTACCTAAAAATACCACAATATCCTTAAAAAGTGAGTAAATAAAATTGATCAAAAAGTAACTTTTCTTAAACTCCGTATTTACAGCAACGTGAACATACGTCCGTATTTTAGTTCATGATCGCCCATCCTTACAAAGACACCATCCCACAATAAACTTTGATTGTAATAAAAAAAAATATTTCAAGCCATTAATGGGAAAAATGAATGAACTTATGAAACATGCAAAAGTTGATCTATTGAATGACAGATACGGTACAGGCCACGAGCTAAGTAGCAGCCTTTTGCCCCACTCAAACATGGCAAAAAACTAGTAATTTATGAAATATTTTCTCCATCTCAAATATACATTTCTCCGTATCTAAATATATTATTTGTATATTTTTAAAATGAAACAATTATTATTATTATCCTTATATAATATAATATTGCAATATTATAAAAATATCTTAAATTTTAGCAATTATTAAGTCAAAGTTTACACATTATAATTCGATTAGAGTACCCAATTTTTTCTATTTTTTTCTTAAATATAATTACATCAAAAACCAATACTTCTTAAACTTAATTATTGTTCAAAAATACATACAAGTATTTGAGATAAAGGGAGTATTGTGGTGTAGTTATATATATAGCTTCATTGTGGTGTAGTTATTATTTTAATTTCAATGATGTTGGTGCTATAAAAGCATCGCCAACCGTCTCTCTAAGATTTGAAGAGTATTTTCATAAAATAGAGAGTATTTTTTTATTTTAAAAAATCATATTTCATTATACTCCAATACATTTTTTATATGTTCATTTCCAATTTTTATTTATGATATATTTTTTCTATTATACTCTCTCTTTTAAGTAAAAATACAAAGAAAATGGAGTAACATTTAATGTAATAAATTTTGAAGAGCGATTTTGGCTCTTCAAATTTGAAGAGTGAAAATGGTTCTCTAAACTTAAATGTTAAAATAAAGAGTGTGTTGGAGTTTATTTTTATTGACATTCTCTTCAAATTATACATATTTTTTATTTTACATTAGCTCTTGGAGATGCTCTAATTAATTGAGAAAAGAGTCCATAGATTAGTTACATTCAATTACATAAGTATAATTTATTATTACTCTACAATAAAATTGTAAAATATTATTATTATTAATTACATAATTATAATATAATATATCATAATTATTGTTATAGGTTACATATTTTTTCTACATATTTCATTATAGTTTTTTTTACACATTTTATCTGCATATTATATTGTTGCACTTTTTTTTTCTCTATTTTTGTATGAATTATTGCACATTTAAATTGATGTGGCTTCAATACTTAATTTGTTAAAGATTATAATAATGTTACTATTAATTACTCCCTCACCCAGAATTTTCACACTTTCTGTTTTCATTTGTTTCACACTTATGGTCATTATCCAAAAAATAAATATTACTTCAACCCACTCAAAAGATCTATCTTAATTTAAAAAATATCATTCTCACCTAACATACATAATATACTATGTACCATATATTTTCATACTTTTCGTTTTTATCCATCTCACACTTATGTTCATTATCCAAAAAATAAACATTACTTCAATCAACTCAAAAGGTCATATTAATTTTAAAAATATCATTCTCACCTAATACACATAACATACTTTATATTTTGTTTATTATTAAAAATATCACAATACCTCTAAAAATTAATAAAATTAATTAAAAAATAGTTTTCCTTGAACAACGTATTTACATTACCAATGAAATTAAGTGAGGAACGGTGGGAGTATGTTCCAAATCCCAAGATTGCATGACTTGGCCAAAGAGCAAAGATAGCTCCCGCGCACCATGGGACACGGAGGAATACCATGTCCCCATGTGAACACAATCCTCTCCCTCTATATCCTATTTAAACATATGTATTGCTAGGTGTTTAAATTGTAAAGGAACACGAAAATTGCAAAGGCGCACGGTATGTACTCCGTGCGCCCGATTGCACGGAGCTCACTCAAGATATATATGATAGGGGATATTTCAAAGGGCAAAACGGTAATTGACCAAAAAGCAAAAGATTTTAATTACTTTTCCTTTGAGTTTGAATCTCTTTCTCTTTCTCTCTCAATAAGTGGGAATCATTTCTGCCAAAGCAAAAGTGTTAAAAGAAAAGGGCAGAAAATTCAAAATAATATGGCAAAAAAAAAACTCTTATAAATAATAAGCCATTTTCCAACATATCACAAGAGTTTTAGATAAGTGAATTAATTATATTTTCTCCCCCAAAATTATGGCCATCTTCTCTCTTTCTCCATCTCTCTCTCATACTAAACTCCTGTCTCCATTGTTCATGCAAGATCCAAAGAAATCAAGCTCAAGGTGACCTCTTTCTCTCACACACAACTACACATTGTAATGTGTTAGTAATATGTATGAAATCATAATATATATATATATATATACACGGAAAAAAAATGTATGAAATCGAGTATTAATTTGGAAATTCACATAATTTTTGACATTAATGAGTTTATTCAGAATTAGGAAATATATATGCTTGGCAATTGGCATGATCATGTTCTAATTAGTTACTTAATTATTAGTTAATGCATCAAAAGGAGAAGCCAAATTGTTTTGTGCACATTGTTTAGAGGTGGATTTTGATATTAACTGACCTAAAATGTGAGATAAATTATTCTTTGCAGATATTTCTATCCGTAATACTACATTTTTGTAGTTCATATATACTAACACTATATTTATCCTTGGTCTTTTGCCTTAAATTGAAAGGCATTTTATTATTTTATTTATGTATTTCGTGTGCTAATTCATCTTTAAAGATTTTATGTGTACTGTTAATTCTTACCAACAAGTAATACTTCAAAATTTTATAAATTATTTTACAAAAAATAAGATAAATAAAAATCGTGTCATGAGCGGGTATATAACTGACTACGTTTTGTACTGCTCTTTACATCCATAAAAATTGGAGTATAAACACAACTTAAACATAATTAATTAAATGTATGTGAAAAGTGTAAAAATGTCAACTATGTACAATAATAATAATAATAATAATAATAATAATAATAATAATAATAATAATAATAATAATAATAATAATAATAATAATAATAATAATAATAATAATAATAATAATAATTTCAGCATTATGCTTGTTGTCCTTTCCATTTTAACTCTGTTTTCTTTCAATTTTTAATTTGAAATAAATAAATACATCCCTACATTTTGATGTTATAAATAACAGAAGTTCACTTATTAACATTTTATTTTTACATTTCTACAATAATTTTTAATTAATTTTAAGAGTATATTTAGATTTTTTTTTGGTAACAAATAGAAAAAACCTACAATTTATTATTATATCAATTTAGTAATTAGTATTTAATTAGTGAAGAGTGAAGAAAGGGGTGACAATTTCGAGTATCAAGGATCAAATTTTACTATTGAAGTACTTATGTAGTAACTTCTTAAAAAAGAGAGAACTCCTTGTATGCAATAGATAATAACAGTCCATATTGATTAATTAAGTTATTATAATTTACTGCTCTATTAGTTGAGGTGTGTCCATCCTTTTGTTCAAAGAGTGAAGGCTTTTACTCCAGTAATTATCACATTGAGCTGCAGAATCCTGATCCATATATATTGGATCTTCTTTAGGAATGACACAGAATATTTATGGGCCTAATATGCACTTTAGATTGGGCTTTTTATGACTATTTCTTCATGAACTCGGGCTCTCTCTCCCACTTTTTTCTTTTTTTTTTATAAACACGTGAGTTTATTTTTAGTATAAAATTATGTAAAATTTTATTTAAGTGTCATCACTACAATGATTTATGATGAGCTCTTAAACTTCACAAACCCTGTACTAGATCTTTTCGTAGAAAGAATTTCGTGAGATAAATAAGAAGTGATTCACATTTTATAGTAACAGTATATTGCATCATTATGCAGCAAAAATTATGGTGCAATGTTGGAGATGAAATGTTGCACAAAATCCACTCTTTGCACAAATATTTTTTTGCATTGCTGGAGTTGGTCTGGTTAATTAATTCAATCATTTCTCCTAAAATAATATTATATGTGATGTAATGAAATTGAATAGTATATAAATTTGATTAAATAATGTAGTGGAAATAGAAGGAAGCCTTGGTATGCAAGAGCAATAGAGATGAGCAGATTATGGAAAACCCTCCAAAAAGCAGCAGAAATCCCACCAAAAGATGTCACACTTTGGAAACCAAGTGATCATGAAATCAACATTACTAGTCATGAGGCAAGAAAAAAACCAAGTACTAGAAACCTTAAAAAAAGCAATTCCACAAGGGTGCAGGCATATACTCGTGTTTGTTTATGTGCACCGGTGTCGTCGTACACGTATGTTTTCCAAAACGACGTCGTTCCTCCTAGACGAAGCTATAGCTATTCGATATCAACCTCTTTGCCCGCCCGCCCAACACCGGGGAGGAAGATATTTCGGGGAAAATCATTGACGGATGATGTGTTGATGAGGAGATTTGTGATAGAAGAAGCATACATGATGCAATGCAAAAGAAGGAATGAGATGGAAATTATTAGGAGAAGAAGTGGGATCATTAGGAACAAAAAGATTGGCCCTAGTCTATTGAGTAGAATGGCTTTGGCTCACCAATGACTATGTAGCATAGTATCTCTATGTTATGTTAACGTATATATGTCGGTTTTGTGTTAAAGTATTATTGTAGCATAGCATAGTATTATCTATTACGTTTTTTTGGTTTTTTTTTTTGAGATTTTGTGTGCTTCATGGATCTTTGGCTTTTAATATTTTGATTTAACTGTGTGTTTATATTGATTGATTAATGCTGAAGAAAAATAATACTCCCCCATCCCGTCGAATGGCTCCCAATTTATTATATTAAGCGTTTCATTCAAAGATTCTTATTTTATTTTTTTATTAGTAAAAAGGTCTATCACTACCCACTATATTCCTCTAAAATATGCAACTATAAAATACACATAAAATAATGATACGCCTTAATACAGGTAAAAAAGTAAACGGTCACATCTACCTGTGCTACGGAGGGAGTACTACACTTTCTTAATTAGTTTACATCCAAGCAATTTCAAGAGTGATTCAAATGTAAAAAGTTGGAGTCACAAAATATCTTAACATGAATATGCAAATTTCTAATTCCTTTTTACGAAATGCGTATTAATACATGATAAAGACACTATATTTGTCACAACATTAATTATTAACACATTAAACACTAAATAGTGTCGACAAAATAAAAGAAGCTGTCATATATTTATAACCTAATAAATCAAAATTTTTATAAATTTGTTTGAGTATATATACTATCATGTAAATTAACCATCACTTTCAAAATCTATAAATAAATGAAGGCAGTGTGATTAATTAATGTTTGATTGATTTATTTACAAAGGTAAAATCATAAGATATGGAAGTGACTGTGAACATTAATTAACTGAATTTAATGAGCAATTGCTCCTAATATATGCCTACCATATTCTTGACCCACAACTATTTTTATTTCTGTTTTTGGATAAATAAATATTAATGTGGCAAAATTATTTGAGTACAGATCATGGAGTTTTAATCCTTTATATTTAAATAAAATATCACACCATCCATTATCTTTTATTTATGATCAGAGTTTTGTTTTGACAGTATACATATATTATTATAAAATAAAATGAGATAAATTGTAGCTCTAATTAATTGATCATAGCTAGCTCACATGCTACGCCATAATGAATAACAATCATGAACATTTCGTACAATCTGACAATTATCAATCATAATATATATGAACACAATTTCATCAATAAATTAAGTCAACTATTATTTTTCCATAGTTCTAACAATCCAGAATAATTGTGTTAAGCTTATAATTACTTTTTTTGTTAAAAATAAAATTTATTCTCATTTCGCCCCAAGAAAAGGATTCACACTTTCTTTGTTTTTCTAAAGAAAAATATGAATCGAGATGGAGGGGGTAAGAAGATGAAAGGAGTATGATTTAGTATATTTAGATTGTGGTTTCTCTCTTTATGTCTGAAAAAATGAAAATTATCTAATACTCCTATTTCATATACGACGTTTTTCGAAATTATAATTAAGGATATCTATATAATATACTAAATTATACAAATTTCATTAGACGAAGCCATTGTCGTCTTTCTTATGTCAATTAGTACTCAGTAATAAATCCCAAAATAATTTGTCATAAGTAGATTATATGAAAATTCAAAATTTCCTAATAATCTGCTGCAGCTAGCTAGCCTAAATCTCGTCTCCAAATCAATTACCTTTCGATAAGTTAAAAATTAATTATTTTATCATTTTTAGCTGTTAATATTTAAAAATATTCATCTCCCTTTTTTTAAGTAAAAGAATCCAACATATATTTCAATGCATTTTTTTTAATACAACTACCCACTACTCATAAAATAATTATACTCTTTAATTCATGTCCAAAAATAAATGATTACCTCTGCATAACCAGAGTTATATTAAATTATTTTTAGTTGTGCAAAAAGATAATGTTTATGTGAAACCGATTGATAAAGTATGTTTATTGATAATTAAAATATGATGTATAATATATTAAAATATAATTTTATGATGTTATGATATGTTTCATTATTGATATAATGTGAATAAATATATATAAACATTAACATAATCAATAATCACTCACTTAAATATATTTAAGTTGTACACTTCATTTAATTGAGAAATTTGACACATGTTAAATCCAAAAAAAAAAAACACGTGGCACAATATATATTATAAAGTCTACATTATCATCTATATATTGACTTCAAATAATTACCAACATGTTTCATTTATCAATACACTATTATATTAATTTATAATAACTATTTTACAAATAATAGAAAGCCTATTGAAATAATTTCAATAGATTTTTGAATATGTACACTTTCTATCATACTATTAATTGGTCAACAATAGATAGGTCCAACTAGAAAATGAATAACACAAAAAAATGGAGTCTAATTAATTGAGTCGTAAACTATATGACTTTGGTCTTCCTAGCCCGAGCTACAATCTAAATAACCAACCAATTAACACTTTTAATTATTAATTAAAAAACCAAGTCATTCATTTTTTTAAAAAAAATTAATTTCATCTATCAACTGTTTCTGACTTTAATTTTTATTATGTCAAAGTAATCATTTTTTATTTTTATTTTTAGAGTTTAGCAAAATAAATTTGGTTTTTATCAATGCTGTATTTGGCCTGTATATATAATTATTTTTCTCCCAATAATCGTCCTTTTATGTGTGGAATCAATTTTAACACTCCCTATATTTTTGTATTAATAAATAATAAAAATAAGTGTTAATTACTGAATAAATTGTGATATTTACTTTAGTTGCAAATAAAATTAGGATGTTATTTTTGCATTTCAATTTATGTAAATAAAAGTGAGTAAAATTAGAGGTGACAGTAAGGCAATTATTAAGATTGATGTCAATGGAATTTTCACATTATATATATTAATTGGGACAGACTACAACCTGATCACTACCAGAGGACCACCAATTTCTTCAATTTGCAATTTTATTTCTTTTAATTTTACTGCT
The DNA here is from genome assembly GCA_023678885.1 of Pogostemon cablin. Lineage (NCBI taxonomy): Eukaryota > Viridiplantae > Streptophyta > Magnoliopsida > Lamiales > Lamiaceae > Pogostemon > Pogostemon cablin. The sequence continues at coordinate 5,266,631 of CM042987.1, forward strand.
AACCAGGAAATCGTCCACTTTGAAATAAAATATTATTAATCATTATTATTTACATATAGACAAATCAATAGGAAAAGTTTTGCACTATATAGTTGTTTATATTATACATATAACTGGCTGCAGGGAAAATAGAAAAATGATATTCTATATTGATTAAAAACTACTTTTCACATTTACAAGAATTTATATGTAAGATTTTGTAGAAAAATATAGAAATAAAAACTATTGAGTAGAAATAGTTTAGCTTGATAGTCATATGCAATTAGTAGGGTTTTTTTTTTTCACATTCCAAGAAATTTTAATATATAAACAAGTTTTCCTTGAGAATGTCACTGAGGATTTTTCTTTTTACTAGATATTACCTATATTATAAAATATAATCCATCCGTCTCCCATGATTTTTGTTACACTTATTAAAACAGGCGTCCTACAATTAATGGTATATTTCCATTTTTGGATGATGTGACCCATACAAAACTATTAAATATCTCTATGAGGCCCACAATACTCCACTAATAAAACTACTAACTTTACATTATAATATTATTTCTCTCATTTCAAAATATATTAAAATACAATACTCATTAATCTCCGTACAAACAGTAAACGTAACAACTAAGGTGGGACGGAGGGAGTAAGTGTTACCAAATTTTATATATTTTAGAAATTGAATATGGAATAGTTTACTTGCACATATATAACTTTTAATTAATTAATTTTCACATTTTATTAAAATATTATTCTCTCCATACTAAATTCAAGTTCATACATTCTCTTTTGTCTCCAAGAAAAGTTTACCCCCACTCTATTCTAAAAAAGTATATTTTTTTTATTAACAGAATACTCCCTCCGTCCCGGGAAGTATTTCGCGTATTGGTGTGCGCGGAGTTTAAGAAAATTTTGTATTTTTATGTATAAAGTAAGAAAGAGAATATATATTTTAGTTGATTTAATGAAAAAGGTGTGTAAAGTTATTGAGAGATGTGAAAAAAGTGTGTAAAATTTTTGGGAGATGTGAAAAAGTAAGTATTATATTGAGATATGTGTAAAAAGTGAGTATTAATATAATGTATTTTTTACCAAATTTAGTAAAAGTAAAGTGTGAAATACTTTGAGGGACGGATGAAAAAGGAAAGTGTGAAATACTTTGGGGGTCGGAGGGAGTATTTCACTAATAAATGTATTAATTTCATTGTTAAATTGAATTACCAACATATTAACTATAAAACTTGTTGATAATTTTCAATTGGTAAAATGTTGATTGGTAAATTTTCACTAACCAAAATTCAATTTCACTAAAAAATATTTTGTTTGTAATCCGTTGGTAATTATTAACGGATTATTCTGTTGATTAATTTTACTGTTATAATAATAATAATAATAATAATAATAATAATAATAATAATAATAATAATAATAATAATAATAATAATAATAATAATAATAAATTGTAGTGCTAATCTAATTAATTGCTTCCATAACATATTTTAATTTGAAAATTTTCATTCGTCTTTAACACGCAGAGCATACGTTATGATTTACTAGTATTTACTTCGAATAGTAATCCCTCCATCTTGGTGAATAATGCACGTACTTTTGTGTAATTAAGAAAAGTTATTGTTTTTTATGTATAAAAATATGTAAAGTTATTGGATAGGTGTAAGAAGTGAGTATTTAAGATAATTTAATATAAAAATATATACGGAGTATAAAGTTATTGAGATGTGTAAAAAAATAAGTATTATTGAGATATATTTTTTCTATTTTAAGAAAAACAAAAAAAAATTTTAGTATTATTATTCGTACAATCGGAAAATGTAAATATTAGATCGTGACAAAGATCGTATTGTACTCCCTGCGTCCCAAAGATATTGACACACTTTTCTTTTTGGGTTGTCTCACAGAAATTGACATATTTCCTTTTAAAGAACATGAGACCCACACAAAAATAATTTATTTATTTACATGGACCCACACACACATCACACTCACTACTAATACAACTGTCCACTACACATTAAATATTATTTATCTCACTTCACTTTACATTAAATTATAATATTCCTTAATTTTCGTGCCCAAAAGAAATACTCCCTCCGTCCCAAATTCAAGTTAACATTTACTGTAGATACGGTGTTTAAGAAAAGTCACTTTTTGATTTACTTTTGAGGGTAATATGATATTTTTGGGTAATAAATAAATAATAAAGTATGTCATGTATGTTAAAAAGGTGATGACAAATTTGAAATTAAAGTATGTTAGAGGGATATTAGTTTGTTGCTTTTTCCTTTTATGAAAATGTGAAGTTGAATTTGAGATGAACCAAAATAGAAAGTGTGAAGTTAAAATTGATACGGATGGAGTAGGGAGTATGTCAATATATATGGAGGGAGTATTAAACAACGTCGCTCAAAATTTTCTCCCAATGAATATGATTGTTTGAATAGAGGAGAAGTAACACGTGTGAAACCATATTGGTCGGGTTGGATTTGACCCAAACGGGCCGAAACTGAAAGGCAGAATGACCGTTGGAGTGACGCTTTACCTTTTCATTTTTCCAATATCGTGATTCCTATTTTCTTTGGTTGAAACATGATTATATTACACTTCAAATCAATGTCACACCAAATTAAATAATCATTAACATTATTTAAATACTAAAATATATGAAAAGGAGAATTAAATAAATAAAAAAGATGGGCCAAACATTTGGTTAACAATAAGTGGGTGGGGGGAATATATATATAGGATATGATATTGCTGTCTGAAATAGTCTTCCTACATAAGTAAAGGTGGTTGAATTACTGCCACCTGGCCCCAAAAACTCTTTGAGTGCACAAACACCCAACTATCGCATTTTTTATTTTTTATTTTTTATTTTTTACTGATGATGGTGGGTAATTTTTTTAACTTGATTAATGTTTGTCTCACTATTTTTTTATTACCTATACTAGTGAGTAAATAGTAGTAATAAATGGTACATAATTAATAGCAAGATTAAAATTTCAAAAAAAATATAATTTAATATTTCTTCAATACATTTTCTTTTTTTTTTTTACTTGAGGGGTTCATATATAGGTTACTATGAAAAAGGGAACTATCTCTTGGAAGGAAGAGAGTAATTTTTTAAAGTATATTATATATTATATTAATTCAAGGTATTTATAAATAAATAAAGAAAAGTTTGGGGAGATCGTCTTACCGTCAAACTACATTATCACTTTTTATTGAAATAAATATTAATTTTTATTTGTATTATAAAAGTCGTTTCGTGAAACAATCTTACATAAGTTTTGCTATAAATAAATAGATTGAAACTCTATATATTAAAATTTGAGTTAACTAGAGTGCAATTAGATTATGTTGCATGGAAGAATCTAAAATGCTATAACTAGAGTGCAATTAGATTATGTTAAATGCTATTTAGAATATACTTTTAGTTAATTCCAAATATTAAATGAAATAAAATAATTAAAAATAAGTTTAAAATCTATCACTATATTCTGCATTTTAACTTATAAATCCAAAAGTGTGCGATAAACCAGTAAATCAAAGTAACCCTAAATTTTGTTGTCATATTTGTTTTAACAAAAAAAAATTGTAAATTACAAAACCATTGACTCAAGGAATATTTTACACGACATTCTTTAAAATATAATGTAATAATATAGAAAATAAAATTAGTGGGTTGAATTATGGTGGGGTCCATCAAGGGGGCGTGAAGGCAAGAATTCTCAAATCTTAAACTAGTGTATTATGGGATATTTGTAACATTTTGTATGTCTCAATTATGAACTTAATTTATTTATTTGGATGTTCAAATTTTACTTCTTCTTTTTTTTTTTTCAAATTCAATATATATTACTCCATATAGTGATATAAAATGTTAATAAAATTGGGTGAAAAATATCTTCTCATAACTATCTTTACATTTTTTGTTTCCATCCATTTTCAATAACTTGAACATTAAATTAAAGAAAAAAAAATCAGCAGCGATTCAAGAATTTAAAAATATACTTCAATTTAAAATTATCACACTCATTTTAAACGTTACATATTTCATTAATAATTGAAAATTTTATTTTTTTTATTATTTTATTATTTTTATTATTTTAAACTCAGTGACTATACAGCAGACAATTACGGCACGGGAGGAGTACAAAATTAAAAAGTCACGGCACTTCCTAACCTATGTTTAATGGACAAAATTGTTGAAAATTGTTGGTTGGGTTGTGAAATTGTTGTGGTTATTAAATGTAAACATAAATGATGTTAATCTTTCATCATCATTTATCATGATGATGCTTTTAGAAAAGGGAAAAGAATTATCAAAACTCAAGAGCTAAAAGGTGGCACCAACAAAACTAAAGAAAAGAAAATAAAGTTGCAACCTTTTGCAAGCAAGAACCTGATTCAAAGTTCAACCCACACACACAAACACATACACACTGGTGTAAAGTTGTGGAGAATTTGACAATTTTCAAAGATTGAAGGCTGAGAAAGGTAGTTCTGGACCTTCTGGTATGGAGGAAAGAGCTGTGTTGTGGCATACCATGAAGGAGGCTGGATAGAGACACTTGTTTTTATATAATTAGTTGCCCTTTTCTGTTTAGAGAGAGAGTGTAAGAGAGAGAAGCTTTGGTGGGTGTTTTTTTCAGGCTGTGCAGCTTTCTTGAAGGGTTCTGAAGATTGGGGACAACAGTTTAAGGTGATAAGAGAATCTTTCAATTAAATGAATTTTAATTGCACTTATTCAGACATGATCTCTTGGGATTTGGCCATTTCTGCTTGCAAATGATGGGAATATATTTATTTTTTTAATCACTTTTTTTTTTCTTGTGGATTATACCTTTTTTTTTTTTCTTCCCCTTTTGTTGCTCATGTGATTTTGCTATCCTCTGTTTTCTTGCATTTCAATTTATTATTTTCCCCATAAATCAGTATGCAGAGAATTCTGCTAGAATTAGTGATCTTTTAGTCCACTTGAAATACTTCCGTGAATTCCCTCTCTCTCTCAGAGGATAGGTGGGTGGTTGAAGTTGGTTTTCTTGAACTTTTTGGACATATTTAACTACCAGCTTTATAAGGTTTTCTTGTATGAACTTACCCTTTGATTTGGGCAATTATGCTTCCCATGATCTTAAATGTCTTGAGGGTTCTGCAAGTCACCGCCCACCCCCACCCCCACCCAAAAATTCTCTTTCAATTAGACTAATAATTCTGTATGATTTGCAAAATTAAGATCCCAATTTCACCCTTTGTTTCCATTTCCATGATGCTGCCACTGTTGTTCTCTCTCCCAATTTGTGAACATGAAAGGGAAAATTAAATTCCTTCACTGAATCTTGAGTTCCCCAGTTGAGAGTTGCAAGATTCAAGAGTTGATCTCTGATTTATGCATATGAACTGCTATTCTACCTTTCAAGATTCTTTTTTTATTTTTAATAGTATATGATATATTATTATTTGGGTATGAAGGGTGAAAAATTGACAAAAAATTTTGGATTGCAAGGATTAAACTGTTGGGTGTTACACAGTTTATTTAGGGAGAAACAGTAATGCTGAGAACATGGGGAAGAAGGGAAGCTGGTTTTCAGCAATCAAAAGGGTTTTTACACACAGCTCTAAGGAGAAGCCAACTGATGTAAGTATCTATCTCTTTTGTAAGAATCTTTACAGGGTGCTTCCCATCTGATAGATGATGAATGTTTGTTGGAAAATGTTGTCAATTTAGAGAATTGTTATTTTCAGCATTTGATAAAGATTGAGTCTTTCACTTATTGTCTGATTTTGGTTGATTAATACTTGCTAATATTTCTTACTGAATGCTATCTCAGTTATCAGACAAGAAGAGTAGCAAGGATAAGAAGAAGGGGAAAGGAATTTTAAGACATGGAGAACCAAAATCATTCATTCCCCTATTCAGGGAGCCTAGTAGCATCGAAAAGATATTAGGGGAAGCTGATCAACTGCTCATTAGGCCTCCTACGTCTTCCGAGGAGCCAAAAACTGCACCCGTTCTACCTGTGAGGCCAACCTCTCCGACTCGGAGGGTTGCTTCACCTAAGGCTGCATCGTATAGAGCTGCTTCCCCTAAGGCCGCTTCTCCAAGGGCCATTTCGCCTAAAGCTCCACCCCCCAGAGCAGTTTCTCCCGGGGCTGCTTCTCCAAGGGTCGTTTCTCCAAAAGCTGTTTCTCCCAAAGCTCCTCCGCAGAAGACTTTTTCAAAGGCGACTTCTTCCAAGACTGCTGCTCCCAAGGCAAAACAGAATAGAAAGGAAATTAGTTATGTGCAGAGGCTGGAACCAACTTTAAGGTATCAACAGCTATCAGCCACGAAGATTCAGGCAGCATATAGGGGTTACCTGGTAATCTTCTAACTTGTCTGTTTGTGTTCTCGTTTTACATCATTCGCGGTGATAAAGGTGGTATTTCGTAGAATCAGACAGACTACTGGTCTTTGCTTATGAGCAGTGATCTTTTGGTTGGTAATGTTAGTTAGAGTTGTACAATTAGAAATGAAAATTGTTTTGTTATGTAATCTTGACTTATAGCATAGGTTGTGTGTGGATTTTGACAGGCAAGGCGGAGTTTCCGTGCATTGAGGGGCTTAGTGAGGCTTCAAGGAGTGGTGAGGGGCCAGAATGTAAAACGACAGACGATGAACGCCATGAAACAAATGCAGCTCCTGGTGAGGGTTCAAACCCAAATCCATTCTCGGAGGATCCAGATGTTGGAAAATCAGGCCGTCCAGCACCAAGCGTACAGAAACGACAAAGAAGCTGAGAGCACTCTCAGCAAATGGACCTTGAACCAGCTAGTGAGTTCTTAAAATTATATTAATCTTTTCTGTTCTCCAGAAAGCTTGCATCATTGATCATTTGAATGTTCTTTGTTAATGCTTCAGCAAAATTATGTGCTAGTTTCGTAGGGAAAAATGCTGTATGGCATATCCTCTTCACAAGATTTAATCCTTTACATTACCTGATATGTTAGATCAACATAATACATTGCAGGAATCGTCCAATTTTGAGCAGTAATAACTGCTTTTGATGATGAGATTAAATCACTCCAAAATGGGAGTGCAATTCATCTGTCATTTCTTTGTCGCCTTGTTAATGTTATACTCCCTTCGTCCCTGAGAATCCTTTACGAATTCCTCATTTATTTGTCCTAAAGATCTCTTCACACCCCAAAAAGAAGAAATGGCATGGACCTAGTAATCTGAAAACCACTTTACACTTAATCATTTTATCAGTCTTATAATTATGTCACTTGTCTGACTATTGAGTTTGTTCTAAACTTATGATGTTGGTTGTATAGTCTGAGGCTGGCCAAAATGAAGATTGGGATGCTAGCTTGCTAACGAAAGAGGAAGTCGAAGGAAGGCTCCGGAAGAAAGTTGAGGCGGTCATCAAACGAGAGAGAGCCATGGCCTACGCATATTCAAACCAGGTAATTAAACAATCATCCAACAACTACTTTAATATCTGGATGTAAACATGGATATCCAAGAACCATCCATGATGCATTATGTATGTTTATATCAACAGCTGTGGAAAGCCAACCCAAAATCAGCTCAAAACCCTCTGGATGTACGATCCAATGGGTTCCCCTGGTGGTGGAACTGGTTAGAACGTCAGCTTCCTCAAACCAGCACCTCCACCACGAAAAACATCGCCTTAACTCCTCCAAGGCCCGTCTCAGAGTACAAGCAGAGTCCTCGACCCTATCCAGGCAGCTATAAGCACAGCAATTTCGGTTTTGACAACCACGAGTCTGTCACACCAAGATCATCACGGTCAGTGATTCCTGCTAGAACTAGACCATTTCAGACACCTGGTAGGACCCCTCCACCGAGCAGCTCCAATCATGCTAAGTACTCAAAGCCAAGAGGTGGTGCAGCTAACTCAGCTTATGATGCTCCATTAAAAGATGATGATAGCCTCGTCAGTTGCCCCCCGTTTTCCGCCCCAAATTACATGTCGCCTACCATCTCCGCCAAGGCCAAAGTGAGAGCAAACAGCAACCCGAGGGACAGGTTTCCAGGGACTCCTGGTAATGACTCAAAGAGGAGGTTTTCATATCCATTCACTCCAAATGCTGGTTCTTTTAAGTGGAACAAAGGGTCTAACAAGGATTCTGCTTCTCAAGTGGGATTGGAGAGACGAGACGACTCGCGTTCGATCGGAGGTTTCAGCGTCGATTCGACTGCTTCTATGCCTGCAGCCATAGTTGGGAGGAAGCCCTTTTAACAGGGGTGATTTCTTCTTGTTGTGCATGTTGCTAATTTTTTTTGTTTTTTTTTTGGAGATTGTTTTTAATTTTAGTATACTGTTGGATGTACGAATGCATGATTGATATCTTTGATACAGAACAATAATGAATTAGGTGTTTGGTTTTATAAATCTATAGCATTCAATTTTCCTTTAAGAAATTATTATTATGCAGTAATTGAGCTTAGTCTTGACACTTTTTTTTTTTGAAAAATTGAAGAATTCTATTGAATTTTTAGTTTAACAGTTGATATTTCATACTTCTATGCATTTAACCAATTATCCTATAAACTTTTTTAATGCCTTTAAATCTACACTTTTGTTGCCATGTGTAGTCTATTATACTCCCTTCGTCCCTTGATAAGTGTCCATTTTACAATTTTATCCCAATACAAAATGTACATTTTCTTTTTTGGTTAATATAACACACACAATAATATTATTATACTCAACCCACTAAGGGTTGACATTCAATACTAATACAACTACCCACTACACATTAAAATATTATTTCTCTCACCTCATTACATTTTAAAACAAAATATTATAGTAACAAATTTAAAATACCCACTACACATTACTTTAAAATATTATAGCAAGGGTACGAAAGGAATATTTTTTATTTTTTTTAGAGAGGTTTCTTTTTTTTTTTATCGTGTTGCAGTGATTTCGTGTATCACTATCGGCTCAATACAAATTGCAGTGTACTTCGTGTACCTCAATCGGGTCAGCACCAAATATGACCCGAAAACACGAATTTCTAACCTAAAAAATAAATTTATCAGTCCTATTCAACTATGTCAAAAACTACATAATATTGCTTAAAAAAGAAAAAATAAAAATTCAATTTTCAAAATTCCTAGCATTATGAAGACCATCAATCAGGGTCATTACATTACTTTATCAAATGTAAAATCGACTTATTAAACTCGATCAAATATCATAAAAATTGGAGTAACAAAATCCAAATGTAATACAATGCTCTATTTTATAAAAATTAAAAAAAATAAAGAAATAAAATTTTGATTTTTATTAAATAAAGAAAGACTTAAAAATATAGGCTAAAAATCAGATCTATTTTATAAAAATTAAAAAAATTAAAGAAATAAAAATTTGATTTTTATTAAATAAAGAAAGACTTAAAAATATAGGCTAAAAATCAGATCTATACGAAATAGATAAATCAAATTCAACACTTCAGTATAATCTGATAATAATTAAAGGCAAAAGCTCATGTGCGCCCGGGGTCCGTGTCCCCATGTGAACACAACCCTCCCTTCCAATCCTATTTAAACCTATGTATTGCTAGGAGTTTAAATTGTAAAGGGGCATGAAAATTGTAAAGGCGCACGGAATGTGCTCCGTGCGCCCGGTGCACAGGAGCCTCACTCGTAATTAAAACTACAAACGGAAAATATATACATTATAATGAGAATATTCACATAAACCCATCGACTGATTCAACTGGATCAAACATCATAGAATTAAATCAATTTTTGAAAAGAAATGTAGCGATTTGTTCGAGGCCGCAATCAAAATGAGAGAGATTTGAAAGGCACGGAGAATCGCTGCTTGTTATCGCCAACCTTCAATGCAAGTAATTCGTCATTGATATTTAATCGACGCTCTTGCTCTGCAAATTGGCTTTTCCCTACATTCAATCTACATTTTTTTTAAACCAAAAAGAAGAAAATTTAAAAGAAATTAGTAATCTAAACCCTAATCGACCAAATTAAACGAAAAGAGAAGCTGCAGTAACATGAAAGTTAGACTGAGGGAAGAGAGCATTATATAGGGAAAAGAATTGGGGCAACGTTGAAACCCTAAACTTGAATTTACCAGATTGCCCCCAGAGTTTTTCCTCCACGCCAATCCCATTTTATCTTGTACTCTCTCCGTTGAAGGGGTATAGTATTTTAATAAAAAGTGGGTGAAAAGATATAAATATTTAATTTAAAGTGGGTAGGTGTATTAGTGTTGGATGTGAACATGGTGATATATTAATTATTTTAGGTGTGTCCCATATTCTAAAAAAAAGAAACGTAAACATTGAAATGAGACGCCCAAAATAGAAATATGTAAACATTGAAATGGGATGGGCAGTATAAATTGGTTCTCTTTGCAATTTAAACCTCTAACAATACATATGTTTAAATAGAATATGGAGGGAGGATTGTGTTTCCATTAGAGCACGGCATGTTCTTGGGCACATGAGTTTTTGCCTATTTATTTTTCAAAAAATAAGCGATAAAATCTTTGTAATTCGTAGACAAAATCGTAATGTTTATTTGGAAATTTTGATACTTTCTTTTTAACTAGTTTTTTTCTAATTATTTTATTTGAAATAAATAAATAAAATAAATTTTATTCTACACGCTTTGAAAGAGTTCACAAACTACCACCACCCTGCAAATATTAGTTGGGCTAGTTTATTGTACCCAGACCTTCTCGTTTGGAACTACAGCCCATAAAAGATCATGTGTCAGCCCATTATGGTAAGTTAATTTACGGTAACACCCTCCGAACCCTCCCCCAAGAAATCAAATTACCCAAAATAAAAACCCAGTAAAAGCTTAAACCCTGAGAAAATTCAGAGAGAGAAAATCACGAAGGCAATGGATCACTTAGCAGCAGCAGAAGAGAGATTAGTGAATGAAAGATTGAGACAGAAGCTGAACGAGGTGAACAACGCCGCCCAGTCGCATCTCTCTGGCGTTCAAGATCACATTAATTACACCCTCCAGGTTTTCCCCGTTTCTGTTTTTCTTATGATTTTTTTTTAATTTAATGTTGTGAGCGTGAATTTCTGCTGTTTTGCGTGTGTGTGTAATGTAGTTATATGCGAGAAATATTTTTGAGGGATTTGATTGAGTAATTGAGTTATTTTGGGAATGTGTGTTGTAGCAAGCGTATTTCAAGTGTGCATACGAGTGTTTCGACAGAAGTAAAAAGCAGGATGAGATAAACAACTGCGTGGAGTATTGCAGTGTGCCGGTGATCAAGGCCCAGAATGTTGTCGAAAACGAGATGGCTAGGTTTCAGGTAATTTCTCCTCTTCCTTTTGTTTAAGGATTGGTTAAAGAGTTGATTGTCTTATTGAATTAAGAGTATGTTTTAGTTGCAGTGTTGGTGGTGTTATGCTCTGTTGTGTTGGATTTCTTTTTTTTCTTAACTGTTGAAGCTGAGTGATTACTAAAGATAGTGTCAAATGACCCCCTCATCCAAAAGCTTAAGCTGATAGAGAGTTAGAATCGTTTAATATTTAATCAGGTTACACTCTAACACACACCCTCACAGGCGTGGAATTTTTGCCTCTAGTCTTGCATGTGGAATTTTCTCATGTGAGGTTTGAACCCTTGACCTTTTTTTAACCATTTTTTAACCATGAGCTATGATACCAATGTCAAATGACGCTTTTGGATGAGATGGTCGTTTAACGATAGGAACTCTGTTTTACGGTAATTTGGTTAACCTCGCAAGTAATTATTCCAAACAATAATCACCTTGTATCTCCATCATTTTTGACAATTGTGGAGATTAATGATTTCTCTAATGTTTGTACAACCCTTCACAATATAAATAAGCTTTCTTTTTTGTCCCTATGTTGAGACTTAACTTTTCCTGCCTTGACTGGGTAATAGGATGACTATCTTCACATGAACATAAACAAATACTAATTCTTTAACCACCAAATTGAAGACTTTATAACGTGTTTAACGGAAGAATGATCCAAAAAGAAACCAAGTTGATTTTTTTTTAATGAAGTAAAATCGGATGGAACTTATTTAGGCCATAAACAAAAACAGGTCTAAAGAATAAGTTGACAATTTTGGCCCGGACATGGGACACTTGATATCAGTGATAAGGATGCATTGTAAGCAAGATATTGATTGCCTTGAAGAAATGTGATTAAAAGTAGATCTGTAATCCCCTGCAGCTCGATAAATTTCAGCTTGTCAGTCGGTTACCAAACTGGTCATGTTTTGCATGATGCTCTACTTTGATCGAGCTGAAACAAGATGATGAAAATTGTATTATGGTAGCAGAGTTGGTCCATCTTGTTTAGTTGTTGTTTTCCGGTTTGTGGAGTATTAATTATACCCAATGTTAGAATGATCATGCTTTAATTGGCTGGTATTCATTCTCAAGTGTCTTTCTTATTGTTTTCCGGATTCATTCAGGAAAAACTGAGTCGGTCCTTGACCGTTTGCCAAGACAAATACGAGACAGCCAAGCAGTCAAACGACAACAACGCCTTGAAGAGTTTGGAGTCATGTGTTGACCTTTCTGTTCAAGATGGAATTAATACAATCCCACATCTTGCTGGAAAATTGAGGGCATATCTCTCAATCAATGACTAGAAAATGTTACCATACTAACTTGCTGTGTTACCATTTTGTATTGTTTAATCTTTTTTTGTGTCTTTCATATGGAGGCATTAATTGATTTATTATGTTGAGATGAAATTATTACCGGATTATATATTATGAAGCGCCGATCGAAGGTTTATGTTACTGTATAGTGTGAAATGTGATGAAATGAAAGCATATGGAAAATGGACAAAAACTTTCTTGAATCATCTCACATGTTTGTTCTATGGGATGAATATCACTTGCATCTTTATTAGAATTTCTTTTTTTTTTTTAAAATAATATATGATAAAATACTACTCAATCTATCCCAATATGCCATATTCTTTATAGGTGTTTTGGTTGGTTGGCGAGGGGGATTGATCCACAATACACCATATTGAGAATATGAGTAGCCTACATGGGTTGGGTTATTGGTAGGGTGGGCGGATTGGCTCATGCAGATTAAATCTCATTTTCACGTTTTTATATAAAATTTAATTAAAAATCTAAAGTAAATATATGAAAATAGAACATTGAAATGAGCTAATTGACAAGCACTAACAAAAAAAAAGTGTTGTTATTTGCACATTCCTTTTTATTAAATACACCTCATTTATTAAATACACACCATCTTGAATTTTTTATTTTTAATTTTTATTATATACACACCCCTAAAATTTCAAAATTATCCTTTTATAATTAATATATACACACCTTCATCTCCACTCCATCTTATTCTGTCAGGTTTATCATTCTATACATTAGCAATCCAATAGGTTTTTATCTTTCATATATCACCGGCCTTGCCCTCTATATGAATTAAAACATTTATTTTTATTTTTAACTGTAATTAATGTGTCTAAAATTTAATTGATTTTGAATTTGGGTTAATCCATCGATGAAATCAAATTTGTGGGAAGTAGAAAAGAAGGTTTTTCAATTTGGAGGAATGGATAAATCATATGCAAAGAACAAGAAATTAGTGGTGGTGGTAGGTGGCGGTTTCCTCGACACCTTAATGGCCAAGCTACTCAAAAAAAAATTTCATTGATTCGAAGAAGTACTTTGAAATCTTGTGGGCAAGTTTGAGAATAAAGATTTGATTAAATGAATTTTATTCATCATGAGATCCATGAATCGCTGGATCAAGAATCATAAAAGGCTATTTATGACCGTTATTTGATCTCATTAACAAAAAAATTGACTCATCCATTTTTCCCTGTTTATACTACGACGGAAAGATGGCTGGAATTGGGATTAGAAAGTTTGCAGGAGAAAATGAAATTTTGAGATGAATATAGAGTGTGTATTTAGTAATTTAAGGGTAATTTAGATTTTTCAAAAATATATTTTTTAATTAAATAAAAATAGGGTGTTGGGATTAGAAAGTTTGCAGGAGAAAAGGAAATTTGGAGATAAATATAGAGTTTGTATTTAGTAATTTAAGGGTAATTTAGATTTTTCAAAAATATATTTTTTAATTAAATAAAAATAGGGTGTGTATTTAATAGCAGGAGGTGTGCATTTAAGATTAGCAAAAAAAAATCAAAAAAATTAATTATTTTTCGAAATTAAATGTGGAGACGGATTGGCCTGCACGTGCCAAAACCATATTCTCACCTCTAATAATTTATATTCGTTATATGACTCATGGAATACATCTCATAAGATATCTCCATAGATGGATTGACTACACATTCTAGTACAACTTAGAAAACTTGACAATATGAAAGCCATATTAACTAAGAGTTAGCTGCATAATGATATGATTCTATGATTGAAACTATCCATATTAACACTTGTGTTAGCTGCATAATGATATGACTCCATGATTGAAACTAATCCAGAGCTGGCATAGTCCTCGTAGCATAGTCTGGATTCTTATTAATATGCCAAGTAAAAGCCGCTTCATTTCTATCAATATGCCTAGTAAAAGGGGCCTCAAAGTACAATTCAGAGCTCCAATTCGTGATTTTATTTTAGTGCTAAGAAAGCATACAAGGATAACTGCATCGCTTAACGCAATCTCAGCTAATTACATAGTTCCATAAATGTGGGGATGTAACTAAGCTTTAGGATCCAAGGTTGATTCTGGCTCGTTTCTGTGTTTTTCAGCTTCAAATTTGTCAATGGCCACCTGAAGTTCATCTGTACCGCCTACAGCTCTCATCGTGTAGAAATAAACCCCAAAGACAAATGCTGTCAGCCCTCCAGCAACAACAATATTCTTAGTCTTTGGCGCAAGGGTGTGGAATCCGGAAATCCCAGACATCTCTTGACAAAAACTGTAGTAAGTTCCTTATAAAACTGCACGGGTACAAGACGAGGCTAAATTATTAACTGAATGCACATATGTCTCAGAAGAATATTTAAACTTGTTAAAGAATACAGACTCAAAGTTACTAGAGAGTTGCAGAACCCAGTAGTGAACTGGCTAACAGAACAATAACAATAGCCAACCTGTACTGACTAAGAAGTAAAATAACATGATATATCACTGTTGGTTTATAAACAAGAAACAAAATATATCAGCAAAATTATTTAATTTCTTAGTTGTTCATACTTTCTATCTGAATGTAGTTAGAAAGTGGAAAAAACAGGTCTTATTAGTGAAAAGTGAAAATTCCTTAAAGAGATGCAGATGAATGCGTTGCAAAATTTAATCAAACCTCATCAAGTATCCCTTCCCGTTCTTTCAAGTTTCAAGGCAGATCAGGGTGGGAAATGCCCACACACAACATACTGATGTTCTATTCCTATCAATCTTACAAGTATTAGTAAGTGCAGAAAATATAAAGCATTGAAACTTGATTGCAAACATGATGCTGCTACTATCTGCAGCAGTCGGCAGATAACATGCCAATAACAAGAAACACAGTACAAATATTCTCCATATTCCACAAGGAGAAAAATCAGAAGTTCACCAGATTATCACCATAAACTATCAAGAAATGGAAAATTATAATTAAAAGAGAGCATCAACAAAGGGGTACATCCACCACCCTTAATTCTGATAACAATAGGGTTGTTAAAAAATGTTTTGCGTGCATCATGACGTCATCCGAAAAGAATTCACAAATAAACTTCAACCAATAATCAGGTCAAGTGTAATTTTACAAAGGCAGGATCACCAAAATTGAAACAATAGCATACCCCATTAACACAGCTGCTTGTTCAACTATACACTTTATTCAGGCCCCTTCTAAATGTATAATCAGCTATAACAATTCTTTAAATGATCATAAAAAACTAAACACACATAGCCTAGCTTGCAAACTTCTTATTATATTGAAGCAAATCCCATCTCCATTTCCGATACCCAAGCTCTGCCCTAAAAAAATGTCAATTAGAGTACATTTATCTTTTATTGATATCCCTTTAATCAAACCAATAAAACAATTTCCTCAATTCTTTGGTATATTAGCAACATTTTCTCCACTAAGCTGAAATCAAAAGTGAGATCTTTTGCAATTGTTTTCATTTCATGATTATCAGTAATAAGCCGACAGTTAAGAGAGTGAATCGTACCTTTAAACCTAGCCTTCGCCTCTTCTGACAGTTCTTCGAAATTGTTTTGGATTCGTACAAATTGGGAAAGCGTTAAACGATATCTAATTCTGTGATTAAATATCTATATGGGCCGAATAAACCCCCCCAGTGGACTAAGCCTAGTACATATGGGCCTATTTATGGGCTGATATGAGTGTAAAGGAACTTGATAATCTTTCACGCATTACTAAAATTTGAACGGTGGAATCGGACACTTATTTTAGAGCTGTTACACGAAACGAGCAGCTCGAAAGCTCGGCTCAACTCGGCTCGTTAAAGCTCGAGCTCGACTCGACTCGTGACTACTCGAGCTAGTCGAAATACTCGTTACGTTAACGAGTCGAGCTCGATTCGACAAAGCTCGAAAATAATAATAATATCAAAATAAATATTATATAATTATAATTAAATATATTAATATAATAATTATTAAATAAAATATTAAATATATTAATAAAAATCCAGCTATATTAGACTCGAAAGCTCGACTCGTTTTTCCTTAAATGAGCCGAGCCGAGCTCGAGCTCGGATGAGTAATTTTCGAGTCGAACTTGAGCTCGCTCGTAAGCTCATTTATCAAATCGAACCGAACTCAAGTATACACTACTCGAGCTCGCTCGACTCGTTTAACAGACCTACTTTATACAACGGAGGGTTGTTTTTAAACACTTTTTTGGAAGGATACACCTCGGGTGGCAAAAAACCGGCATACCAATAAATACTGATAGCATACCAAAAATTATGATATGAATTTTTTTCATACCAATACCAATACCATATTTTCCGTATGCCAATTTCCTATATGCCGAAATTTGGGTAAAATATAATTGCATGTCGATACAGTTGTTAGTATCTGATGCTAAATTGAAAGATAAGGCTCATTAACTTTTGGGTCCAACAAAACATTGAGGACTCCTCTATTGAAGAAGCTAACCAAGAAGCAGAAAAGAAATCATATCATATTCACGAGAAGGTATTACTCAAAAATGTCTCCAATACTAGTAAGCTAGACTAGAATAAAAAAATTCACAATATTTATCTCATAAGAAACCAGAACAACATAATTTCTCTTATCACACAAGAATGTAACCAAAACTCTAATAGTGACAGAGGTTCAGCACTTGGGCCACAGTATTAACTATAAAAACTGATCCTGCAAAGCCTGTTCAGGTCATGCAGATGAGGACTCGTGGTAGTGGTAATGGCAAGCCTCGACTGGAGGGAAAAAAGTGCGAACGCCAGTGAAATTGTGAATGATAAAGGCCATTACCATTCATTATTTATCTGAGATGAGTAGGTATATTGGCAAATGGATTATATTTTTATTCGGGTTGCATCTTCTCAGCCTCTTCCCGTATGGACTGGAAAAGTACAGTCGACAAGTATCTCTCTCCAAAGCTTGGAAAAACAACCTACAAGAACAAGGATTCTACTGAGATAATTCTGAAGCAATCCTGTTTCTCATGAATATAACCAAAATCAGAGTGGGTTACGATGAAATAGAAAAATGGTGACACCAAGTAAATCTGAACTACCACATAGATAAAATTATTTTGTAGAATAATACATAGTTCTTTACCAGACCCGTTTTGCAATCACAAAGCATATGGTTTTCACTTCTTAGCTGGGTTAATTTCACTTACAACTAGAATGCTTTTAATACGTCAGTTTTGTGTAAGTTAAAATACTTTAGTAGTTGCCCAGGGGAAACCAGTATTTGACAAGTTCTTACAACAGAAATTAGATGCCATCTTTGAAAGGGAAATACCATTCCTGATTCGTTGAATTTAAATTGAGGGGAAAGATTTATGATGTAAACTGACATATTGCAAAAATAATGCTCACTTTTCATTTTTCTTGTAAGCAAAGAGAAAGCAAAAGATAGATTTTGCGTATGAATAGCTACTTTGAACTTCAGATCAGTTGAAATCAAAAGGCATATAACAGCTGTGTGACAAACTTGATACTTATCAACTTGAAAAGAAAAATACCGCTATAAGCTTTCCAGCATTTTCAGGTCGTTTTCCAACATTAATAGCAGCTGCTGCTGCTGCTCCTGAAGAAATTCCCACCTGGAAAGAAAATTCCAGTAGACGCATGTAACTACCAATTCATAGATGATGATTTGCACACATGCATGTAAGTAGATAAATTAACAATTTCTGTGAACTTAAATTTATATAAACAAACTGGCCCTACAACCACAACATAATTTAATCTTCAGTAAGAACAAAGGCGAATGCTTAAGTTTATACAAATTTCTTCCTTGAAAACTTTTACATACTAACAATTTTCATAGTGCTTTTCCTGCAACAATATAGATTTTTCAGGTAATATTATTCTAATGATGGACTTCACAACGTGAAAACACATTACACCATTTGAAAAGCTAACCTAGCTGATAAGGCACCCAATCAGAAGAGATAGCTGGGTACACACACTAAGGGCACCTAGTCTATGATTCATTTGTATTCCTTTAGTAAGTTGACTATCCCCACACAATGATTCAATCTTTAGCACAGTATATTATCAGCTCAAAATACTTAAGAACAGGACATTCCTTCAAATAATTAACCAAGGTAAGAGTGCTGTCATATAAAATACTTCTGAAGTTTGATAGTCATAATCACAGAAAATAATGACAACTCCATCTAAAGGTCTGCATGATAGGGTTAGTGCATGTACACATGCATAGGAATGAGAATATGAAATTGTATGCAAGTGGCATATCCTTCCCATTCCAATTCAATTAATTAGACAAAATGTATTACATTCGTTGATTCAAAGTGGAATGGCCACACGCTAAGAATAATATACGAGCTACTAGCACAGCATGATGATATATATAATTTATGGTCTAAGAATATGAGTATTAAGGTTGCACTAACTAATAGACCCTCTTGAAGGGCTAATTGTTTTGCCATTTC
Organism: Pogostemon cablin; assembly: GCA_023678885.1. NCBI lineage: Eukaryota > Viridiplantae > Streptophyta > Magnoliopsida > Lamiales > Lamiaceae > Pogostemon > Pogostemon cablin. The sequence goes on from CM042987.1 coordinate 5,285,735, forward strand.
CACTGCTTCATCGCTTGATATCTGGCAATAAAAGAAGAGATAATGAGAAAGCAGAAAATGATTGAACTTAAAAATTAACATTGCTAGTATTGATAGCAGGGAATAACATAAAAATCTACAGACTAAATACTGAAATGTGTTCTAGTTTTGTTCAAATGAAGAAAAGGACAAGATACACTCACTACATACTCAGTAACAAGTTACTACAAATGATATCAATTGATCACTTGTAAGGATGGTTAATCATGGATACCACTTCTTGTTGATAGACAAATTTTAAAGTAAATGCTGTGCTTTTTGGTTTTAAATAAATAAACTGATAAACTTGAAGAGCAAGTAGTCTATAATTCAATGCATATATATAACCACAGAAAAAGTCAATGACTTGAAAACCAGACCTCTATAACTTCATCCATTACATCTTGATCTAAATTCTTCGGAATAAAACCTGCTCCAATCCCTTGAATTTTGTGAGGGCCTGCAGTTTCAAATTGCAAAGACAAGAGCCATACACAAATTTAACCAGGAAACTAACATAGCCAAGAGATAACAGGCTTCCATCTTACCAGGCTTTCCACCAGAGAGTATGTTGCTTTCGGTGGGTTCCACACCAATAACCTAATCCATCAGGATGAATAGGGATTACATTAGATGATATAAACAACTACAAGAAATGAATTTGAGAAATTTCGGCTTCTATGTAATGCACAATTATAGTTCGCTTTAGAATATATATTACCTTGACATTAGGATTACATTTTTTGAGATAACGACCAACACCCGAAATTGTTCCACCAGTACCAATACCAGCAACAAGTATATCCACCTTGCCTTTTGTGTCTTCCCAAATCTCAGGGCCAGTGGTTTCATAGTGAATCTGCAGATAAGGTCAACATAATTAGAAATCCTCTATGAATTTAATTCCTTTAAGTTTCTTCATGATATTTGTCATTTATAAATCTTTTAACTGCTGGTGTCTGCAGATAATCTAAAACCAGTTAGTCAAACGCCATCCTGTCACAATATTTTTGAAGTTTTTGAACCAATCATTATATACACAGGTCATGACACAAAATAGTCAACCAATCAAGAGAAGGGCAAAAATAATGTAATATCTTCAAAAACTACATCACAGTCGAACACAAGAGAAGGGCAAAAATAATGTAATATCTTCAAAAACTACATCACAGTCGAACACAAGTAAGAACCTTCGGATTTGCAGGGTTATCAAATTGTTGAAGCATGTATGCATTTGGAGTGCTGTTCACTATGTCTTCTGCCTTTTGAACAGCTCCTTTCATTCCTTTGGATGCATCTGTTAATATTAGTTCAGCTCCAAATGCTTTTAAGAGAACCCTTCTTTCAAGACTCATGGATGCAGGCATTGTTAAGATGAGCTTGTAGCCTCTTGAAGCAGCAATAAATGCGAGACCAATTCCAGTATTTCCACTCGTAGGTTCAACCAAAACACTCTAGAGAACAGCCAAGTTTCATAAGAATGAAATAAATCAAGACCAGGAAGAATAATATTAAATAAACAGCAAAATAAAAAATAGCACACTACTTTTTATTATATGCGTTGAACATGACGATTTATGCAAGAAAAACAGCAAAACCAGATTACAGCAATAATAAAATGAACACAATACTTTCATAAAGTCCAAAACGGCCAAAGGTATGAGGATGAAAAGCATCAAGAACATAATAGTTTTTTTTTTTGTGCCATAAAAATCTATTCATCGTCTTACCTTCCCCGGAGTAATAAGCCCTTTCTGCTCAGCATCAGAAATCATACTGTACCCAATCCTGAAAGAGTAAAAGGCTACTTAATGAGCTCAAAATTGGCACATCTAAACATATGATTATTAGAAAGTCTCAACTGCCACACTGACACATGGGGCACTTTTGCTAAATAATGAAAAGAGTTTTTCATGCCACATACAAAAAAAATTGCCAAGGACAACCAGAACAGCTCTCACCTATCTTTTACACTGCAACAAGGTTCCATAATTTCAAGCTTCGCAGCAATATTTGCAACACAGCCTTTTACAACATTATTCAGGTAAACCATTGGTGTCTTCCCAATGAGCTGTAACAGAGCAACAAAGACTGATAAAACTGAACTAGTTCTTAAGAAAAGATTAATAATAAAATTATTCCATGGTATTCGGATAATACAAGTCAACTTTTGGTTCAAAATTTATAAATGATGATCTTTTCTGTTAACCTTTCCATACATATCCACAATTATCAGTGCTTTTTTTCAATCACAAAATCCTTACTATTCTTCATGCCTTCAAATATTCAGAAAACTATGAAAATGTAATTCAAGAAAGGATATTAGCAGATATGTACTGAACTGCTTTATATTTCTTAGAGAATTTGAACAATATCATCAGAGACAGAATTAAAATAAAAAAAATAAAAAATAAAAAACGATTTTATCAAAACAGAAGAAACTAAAAGTTCACGTCTGAAGAACTATGGAAATAGACCTATAACCCCCACTCAATTTTCTGCATTTTACCTCATTTCGAAATTGCACTAAGAAAGTTTATTCATTACTATGTTGCACTATCATTTTGCACACAAATCTAAAAACCAGAAACAAGTAAAAAGAGAATCATCATTCAACATATTTTTTAAAAAAAATATATATACAGAATTGGCCTTCAAGCACTGGGAAAATTTTTAAATTCTCCCTTTTCCGTATTCATTCATTAGAATTATGTTCAGTTGTAACTACGATTTCATAAGAATTTCGGAATTGCAAAGTTGCAACCAAATCCACACTAATTAAAGAAATCAATAATCCAAACACTTCATTGCCATTTCCTCATCAGAAAACAAGTAGAAAACGAACAGTAATCTCACTTGAGTAACATCGTCAGCTATATTGAGCCCTTCAATCTCCGTCTCTGCCTCCAAAGAAATAGCTTTACACACTATTCCACTAACACAACCACCAGTTTTCCTACCAACAACACCGCTGCTGGCGAGTCTAACACTATTGCCAGACTTTCCGGCAACAATTCGACATCGCTTGCCGGCGAAGAATTCATTGGAGCGGATATCCGACTTGTTGGCGGTGCAGAGAGATGCCAACGGCTTGTTGAGCAGCGACGCCATTGATTCCACCCCTTCACTGCGTGTACTTTGTTGTGATGGAGTGTCTAGATTTAGAGGTGGCTGTAGAATTTATCCTTTAGGCAGAAGTGTGGAGATATTATCTTGGGCCAAGAATACGACGTCGTTGTTATGTCCGCAACGTAAACAAACAAATGTGGAAATGTCAAATGTGGAATTACCTGCGATTAATGGGCCTCGTGAAAACGGGCTTTGACTTTGTAGTTTGTATTATGGATTCGACGTCGTTTGATGTGTGATTGAAATCAAAATAAATCTCCAAATCCACCTGTAATTATTGTTAAAGAGTATGATTACATAATTTGAAAATATGAATCCAACAACTCCATTATTCCAAAATTTTCTACCTTTATTTATATGGAATTTATTAATTAGATTAGAACGAAATGTTATGGGGTGTTATATTTCACTACTATAAACGAGTCAAAATCAAATGATGAGAGAATGTAAACGTGACCCATCTAACATGATGAGAAAAAAAAAAAACTACCGGGCGACCCTAAGGCTTATCTAACATGATCATCGACCAACGAATAATGACCTGAGAGTTAAGGATAAAGGAAGACCATCAACAAGGCCCAATGAAACATAAAGTCGACTCTATACCACATGGTCGGCACATCAAACATCTTTAGGCAAGACCGACCCCATGAAGATTTGGCTTCGGCTAAACATAGGGTCGGTCTATGAAGTTGGAGGTAGTACGAATCAACAACCATCAAAGAAATAAAACATAAACAAAGTATAAGGACAAACCCACTCTTTACATCACCCTCACAAGAACTACACTTGAAAGCATGCTCTTTTCTCTTAATCAATGGTGAGCCCCCAAAGGACAAAAGACATCTACATAGGCCTCCTTTTTGGAAACTTTGTTGGGTTGGGTTTCCAAATATGTGAAGAGCCCAATAGCCAACAATGTTAGGTTAGCCCAAGTAGGCCCGATACTTGGTTTTATCTTGTCCCGTAAGTCATTGACGGAAGAGAGAAGAAAAAGAGGGCAAAAAAATACAATTCACGTTTTTGAGAGAAAATCCAGTGCAGTGATATTGCAGAGGCAATAACCGGAGTTTCAACCGTTGGATCGAGCTGAATTTTGGTCAGCACGTTCGGAACTTGTGGAGGTACATTTTGAACGGTGGAGATCGTGTTTGGAGCTTTGGGTTGACGGGAATACGCCAAAGACAGAAGCAGATTTCTGGGCGATTCTGTTCTGCGCAGTCGAGGGGAAAGAGCCGTTTCTCACAAACTAACCGTTGGATCGAGCTGTAATTTGGACAGCACGTTCAGGACTCACAGAGGTTGATTCTGGACGGTGGAGATCGGATTCTGAGGGTTCTACAGTTGCGAACTCAGAACGTCAGTTTGCGTAGTTTGGTGAGGTCTTTCTAATCTCGTTGTTTGTTATCAAGTATTGATTGTCTTGATACGTTTGTGGTAGTTCGTCTGTGGTGGCAGATTGTAACTCTTGGATTTTTTGTCTCATAGTGAAGTGTTTGGTGGGCTTCGGTCCCGTGGTTTTTTACCTTCTCACATTGAGGAGATTTTCCACGTTAAATTGCTTGTGTTGTGCGTTGTTGATTGCTTGCTTTATCGTGCATTATATTATTAGGATTGTTTCCTGCTAGATTCACACAAGAGAGGGATAATTGATCATTCCGCTGCGTAGACGAATAGTTTATTATTTGATTATTCGTGTGTTTATCCCAACAAAGTGGTATCAGAGCGGGTTGCTGCTCTGTGCCTTGTGGTGAATATGGAAACCAATACTGATAGAATGGTGAATCTCAATGGTTCTAATTATCATGTGTGGAAAGGCAAGATGGAGGATCTTCTTTATGTGAAAGATTATTATTTGCCTGTATTTGAAACTAAAAAGCCTGATGATAAAACAGATGATCAATGTAATATATTGCATCGTCAAGTATGTGGTTACATTAGGCAGTGGGTGGATGATAATGTATTGAACCATGTTAGTGGAGAAACACATGCACGAACATTGTGGAAAAAGTTGGAGGAACTGTATGCTAGAAAAACTGGGAACAACAAGTTATTTCTAATCAAGCAGTTGATGAATCTGAAATTCAAAGATAGCACTCCTATGACGGATCACTTGAATTCATTTCAGGGCATTATTAATCAATTGTCGGAAATGAATATCAAGTTTGAGGATGAAGTACAGGGCTTATGGCTTCTTGGTACATTGCCGAATTCATGGGAGACATTCAGGACATCTTTGTCTAATTCAGCCCCCCAATGGTACCATTACAATGGATTTGGTTAAGGGCAGCGTTTTGAATTAGGAAACAAGGAGAAAATCGCAGGGTCCTTTACAGCAATCAGAGGTTTTGGTTACAGAGAAGAGGGGGAGAAGTAATAGTAGAGGTCCAACAGGCAAGCAAAAAGACAGGAGGAGTAAATTCAACAGACACAGTAAGGTTGAGTGTTGGAATTGTAAAACTCCAGGACACATAGCAAGGTATTGCAGAAAACCCAAGCAAGATGACAAGAAAGAAAATGGGAAAGAAAGAAAGAATGAAGAAACGAAAGATAATGATCGAGTGTCTGCTGCAACAGGTGATTTCCTTATCTTTCGTGATTATGAAGTTGTCAATCTTGCATGTCGTGAAAGCAGTTGGGTGATTGATAGTGGGGCATCCATACATGCCACATCTCGTAGAGAGATGTTCACATCCTACATGTCAGGTGACTATGGTAATGTTAGGATGGGTGATGATGGCTTAGCTAAAGCCATTGGCGTTGGAGATGTATGTTTGCGGACTAGTAATGGTGCTACACTAGTTTTGAGAAATGTGAAGCACGTGCCTGATCTTCGATTGAACTTGATATCTGTTGGGAGATTTGATGATGAAGGTTTCTGCAGTGTGTTCTTCGATGGTCAGTGGAAGCTTACAAGAGGTTCTTTAGTTGTTGCTAGAGGTCAAAAACACTCCTCATTGTATTTGATGCAAGCAAAGCTACTTGATGGCTCTATTAATGCAGTTAAGAATGAGGGGATAGTTGAGTTGTGGCACAGCAGGCTCAGTCATATCAGTGAAAAGGGATTGAAGATTTTAGAGAAGAGAAATCTCATTCCAGACTTGAAGAATGCATCTTTAAGGAAATGCTCTCACTGTTTGGCGGGAAAGCAAACTCGAGTTGCTTTCAAGACCTCAACTCCTACCAGAGCATCAGGTATACTCGATTTAATTTATTCTGATGTTTGTGGTCCTATGAAAACAAGAACTCTTGGTGGTGCTTTATATTTTGTTACTTTTATAGATGATCACTCAAGAAAGACCTGGATCTACACATTGAAGACGAAAGATCAGGTGCTCGATGCATTCAAGCAGTTTCATGCCTTAGTTGAGAGACAGACTGGGAAGAAGTTGAAATGCATCAGATCGGATAATGGAGGAGAATACATTGGTACTTTTGATGAGTATTGCAGAGAGCAAGGTATCCGACATCAAAAGACTCCTCCAAAGACTCCTCAGTTGAATGGTCTTGCAGAAATGATGAACAGAACATTGGTCGAGAGAGTAAGATGTCTGCTATCAGAAGCAGGATTGTCTTCATCATTTTGGGGTGAGGCTCTGAGTACTGTTGTACATGTTTTAAATCTTACTCCGTGTGTTCCTTTAGACTTTGAAGTTCCAGATAGAGTCTGGTCAGGAAAAGATATTTTCTATAATCATTTACGGGTCTTTGGATGTAAGGCATTTGTGCATATTCCCAAAGATGAGAGGTCTAAGTTGGATATGAAGATTCGACAGTGTGTGTTTCTTGGTTATGGCCAAGATGAGTTTGGTTACAGACTTTATGATCCCGTGGAGAAGAAGCTTGTTAGAAGTCGGGATGTTGTGTTTGTTGAGGATCAAACCATAAGAGACATTGAGAAGACGGATAGCTCAGTTTCTACACCTGGTGATGACTTGATTGACTTGAAAATTGTTCCTCACGGTCAAGGTCAAGTAGAAGCTGAAGAGGAGAATCAGGATCAGCCTGATTTTGGTAATGACGAGCATGTCGATCATCCTTTGCATGATGAAGAGGATATCGATCAGCCGCAACCACCTGATGTTCCAGAACAGGAAGTTCAAGAACCACCTAGAAGAAGTAGTAGAGCTCATGTACCTTCTAGGATGTATCCTCCTGATCAGTATGTGCTCTTGACCGACGGGGGAGAGCCTGAATGCTATGGAGAAGCAGTTCGTGGAGAACACAGGAATGAATGGTTGGAAGGAATGCAAGATGAGATGAAGTCCTTGCATGAAAATGACACATTTGATCTGGTGAAACTACCAAAGGGGAAGCATGCTTTGAAGAACAAGTGGGTGTACAGGATAAAACAAGATGAGCACACCTCAAAGCCTCGATTCAAAGCTAGATTGGTTGTTAAAGGTTTCAGTCAGAAAGAGGGAGTTGATTTTGAAGAAATTTTCTCTCCGGTTGTCAAAATGTCTTCTATCCGTTTTGTGCTTGGTTTGGCTGCTAGTCTTGACTTGGAGATTGAGCAGATGGATGTCAAAACTGCTTTTCTTCATGGTGAGCTAGATAAAGAGATTTACATGGTGCAACCTGAAGGTTTCAAGGTGAAGGGAAAAGAAGACCATGTATGCAAACTGAAGAAAAGTCTCTACGGTTTGAAGCAAGCACCTAGATTGTGGTATCAGAAATTTGAGTCAGTTATGGGGGAGCAAGGCTACCAGAAGACTATTTCTGATCATTTGTGTGTTTGTTAAGAAGTTCTCGGATGATGATTTCATTATATTATTGCTGTATGTTGATGATATATTAATTGTTGGCAGGAATGTTTCAAGAATTGACAGGTTGAAGAAACAGTTGAGCAAATCCTTTGCCATGAAGGATTTGGGACCAGCAAAGAAAATCCTTGGTATCAACATCACCCGAGATAGAGCAAACAAGAAGCTGCACTTGTCACAGGAGAAGTATATTGAGAAAGTGCTTGAGAAATTTAATATGAGCAAAGCTAAAGTGGTTAGTTCTCCTATTGCCACTCATTTTAAGCTTGGTGCTCATCATAGTCCTTCAACCGATGAAGAGAAGGAAGCAATGAGAAGAGTCCCATATGCTTCAGCTGTGGGAAGCTTGATGTATGCAATGGTGTGTACGAGGCCTGACATAGCTCATGCAGTTGGTGTTATTAGCCGTTATTTGTCTAATCCGGGAAAGGAGCATTGGAATGCTGTGAAGTGGATAATGAGGTATCTACGAGGTACGTCTAGTTTGAGACTCACCTTTGGAGGTGGGAAGCCCGAGTTAGTTGGCTATACCGATTCAATATGGGATCTGATGTGGACACCAGAAAGTCGATTTCTGCTTACCTAGTGACATTCGCAGGTGGCGCTGTGTCATGGCAATCAAGATTGCAAAAGTGTGTTGCACTCTCCACAACAGAATCAGAGTACATTGCTGCAACGGAAGCATGTAAAGAGGTGTTATGGTTCAAAAGGTTTATGGCGGAGATTGGATTGAAGCAACAGAGGTATGTAGTATTTTGTGATAGTCAGAGTGCTATCCATCTCAGCAAGAATGCTGCATTTCATTCAAGATCGAAGCATATTCATGTGAGATATCATTGGATGAGGGATGTCATCAATGATAAGTTGCTTGAGCTTGAAAAGATTCATACAGATGATAATGGTGCTGACATGATGACGAAGGCATTGCCTAGAGAAAAACTCGAGGTATGTCGTGTGATAGCCGGAATGGCTAGTCTCTCCACATAATCGGAAAGGGGGAGATTTGTTGGGTTGGGTTTCCAAATATGTGAAGAGCCCAATAGCCAACAATGTTAGGTTAGCCCAAGTAGGCCCGATACTTGGTTTTATCTTGTTCCGTAAGTCATTGACGGAAGAGAGAAGAAAAAGAGGGCAAAAAAATACAATTCACGTTTTTGAGAGAAAATCCAGCGCAGTGATATTGCAGAGGCAATAATCGGAGTTTCAACCGTTGGATCGAGCTGAATTTTGGTCAACACGTTCGGAACTTGTGGAGGTACATTTTGAACGGTGGAGATCGTGTTTGGAGCTTTGGGTTGACGGGAATACGCCGAAAACAGAAGCAGATTTCTGGGCGATTCTGTCCTGCGCAGTCGAGGGGAAAGAGCCGTTTCTCACAAACTAACCGTTGGATCGAGCTGTAATTTGGACAGCACGTTCAAGACTTACAGAGGTTGATTCTGGACGGTAAAGATCGGATTCTAAGGGTTCTACAGTTGCGAACTCAGAACGTCAGTTTGCGTAGTTTGGTGAGGTCTTTCTAATCTCGTTGTTTGTTATCAAGTATTGATTGTCTTGATACGTTTGTGGTAGTTCGTCTGTGGTGGCAGATTGTAACTCTTGGATTTTTTGTCTCATAGTGAAGTGTTTGGTGGGCTTCGGTCCCGTGGTTTTTTACCTTCTCACATTGAGGAGGTTTTCCACGTTAAATTGATTGTGTTGTGCGTTGTTGATTGCTTGCTTTATCGTGCATTATATTATTAGGATTGTTTCCTGCAAGATTCACACAAGAGAGGGATAATTGATCATTCCGCTGCGTAGACGAATAGTTTATTATTTGATTATTATTCGTGTGTTTATCCCAACAACTTTTAGCCCCTCAACTAACGTAGATCCGATCTCCACTCCATACACATGGCAACATTTTACTGGTGGAGATTAGGGCAACATATAAATAGTTTATCACTTGATTAGATAGACAGGTTTTTATTGCTTCACATTTTTAACTTTGAGATTGGGAGTTCAAAGCTGAGTGTGTAATGTTCTAAGTGTCCATCCATAATGAATGTGAGAGGGCTTGTTTCTTCAATCCATTTTTCCTTGATCTTTGTTTGATGGGTCGGTTAATTGTGTGATATTAATGCTACTCCAAACTTATCTATAATAATACAAATACAACCCACCAAAAACAACCATCAACAAAAAGAATTATAGTCAAATTTTCAATTGAATCGTTACAATATTATCCCCTCTTTTCTTTTAAATTAAAATAATTACTTTATTAGGGGTGATTAACTTTTATAACGTCCAAGTCTTTTAAGTTCTAAAATACATACTCCCTCCGTCCCGTCCTTTTGGTTATGTTGCTTTTTGCATGGGGATTAATGACTATAGTATTTTAATGTGTATTGAGGTGAGAGAAATAATAATTTAATGTAAAGTGGGTATGTGTATTGGTGGGATGTGTGTGTTGGGCAATTGGATCGTGCGGTTCAACGTGATCCGTTAGGATTAACAGGCAAACAAAATCAGCGGAAGCGATTTAAACAATGTTTACCGTACTTCAGGGTTGATGTAGAGTCTGAATCGCTGCAGAAAAACACCTCTTGATCTTCTGATGTATGTCCCAAGTCAACTCTGGTGTTGGGTGGTCAACAATCCCCAGAGTTCTCTCAATCTGCTTCTCTCTAACTCACGTCAAAAGAGGCGCAGGAAGTTAGGTTTCCAGAAGCTGAGATGACTATATATATTGGGCTACAGCAGGGACCAGGAGGAGAAATTGGGCTGGGCCTCAATTGAACTTAATTAACCAAGCTTAGCCCAAAGCTTTTAATTAAATCCAATAATAATAATATAGTCCACTAAAATATTATTATTGCACTACCCGTCCAATCCCAAAATTATGTTCTGGGCTCCTTCTTATTATAAGCCCGATAGTCTCCCCATGTTTAAGATATACAATGTCCATTAATTAATTAAGTTACTGACAACTCAAATTAATTAATATCTCATCCAAGAGTAGTACCACTCAACCTTTTTATCATGCCGGAAATTAATCCACTTGCAAGATTTACATGATAAACCTTATGAGCTCCTCAAGGGGACATCATCAACCTATGACGGACATGGATTCCTTCTACAATCAACAGCACACCATAGATACAGCACTACTTCCCAACTCACCGAGTTTGTTGATTTAATACTTATAAATCTCACCCATTGATGAATCAAAGAAATACATACTGCCCTACGTGTCGAGGTTATTGTATAGGGATTAAGAGCACGAACTTCCATAATAACAGAGATCAAGTTCTACTATATAGTCAGTATAAGACGAACGATCTCAAGCGGTCCTACTCAATACACACAAGTGCACTAATGTGATTCTATAGCCAAGACAAGCTAATACCAAACCACACTACAACCATACCGATAGAGAGTCCCCGTCTATCTCAGTTGTGAGCATCTGTTTATACTTTATAAGGAAACCGATAATATGATCTTCCGCGTGTTGTCGCACAACATATTATCTACAGTATAAAGTAATTGGACTATTGCATCATGCATACAAAATAAATTATAAGATGCAATCATTTGATCATATGATTCTCATTTCAAATATTGTTATAACATTGTCCATACTAAAGCTGGACTTTTAGTATACAATCCAACAATCTCCCACTTATACTAAAAGACTATGCTGTCATGTCTTCTGCCATACATCTGATTCCTACTCCCACTACACGACCATAAAAAGCTCTCGCCTTAAGGTCCTCGTAAATGGATTTACTAGGTCATCATCCGATGCAATCTAGGCGACAACAACCTTCCCCTCATCATACGATTTCTCGTAACAGGTGGTACTCGCGCTCCATGTGTTTAATTGCCTTATGGACTCGTGATTCCTTCAAGTTTGCAACTGCACCAATATCATCAATATAAATTGTGATATCCTTGGGCAAACTTAGAAACACTTCGAAATCCATCTTGAAGTTTCTAGAGTCATATAGATACTTTGGCTGCCTCATAGGCTCCAATTTATCATCTTACCATGATGGAGTCCGGAGTCTGAAATATATTTCTATATAACACTCCTCCACATTATGACTCTACTTCCTAAAATTAAACACATAACCTTTGAGGAGAATTTACTACCGTCCAATCTGACTATAAAATCTGAATCTACGTAATCCACAAGAAGCAGTGAATCTGCTCAGTAAGTCTATATATGATTTCCAGTCCTTCTCAGGCACTTCATATATGTCTTACCACAGTTCATCATTCTTGTTCCGGATTACGTTGATACCCACTGTTCTGCATCCAGCAAAATAGATATCCAACTTCGTTCATAGCATTCCATGAATAAACTCATCCGATGGGGAGGAAGGCTCTAATGCCGACGCGTAAGTCTATTCATATGCTAAATGAGTATGGACTGTATCATTTTATGAAACTTGAGATAAGCATAACATCCTTTCTTGTGATCCGTATTACCGTGATCAAAAGGATGTATTTTGCCTTTCTTAAGTCCTTCATCTTTACCGCTTTATTAACCGTACCCATACACCCGATAATACTCTTTCATTGTCTCCAATGAGCAAGATACTATCTACGTATAGTACAAGAAACACCACCACGTTTCCGTCACTCTTTACAACACACAAGACTCATCCGCTCATTGATTTAAATCCATGCCACTGGATTATCTAATCAAAACAGATGCTTCACGATCTTAAAACTTGCTTTAGTCCATCGCTGGACATTTTTAAGCTTACTATCAAAATGCTATTAGTACTTTGCAATGAATTACTCTGGTTGCTTCACATAGATGTTTTCCTCAAGACTTCCAATCAGGAAAGCTGTCTTGACATCTATTTGCTGTCCCTCATAATTTAATATGAGCAGCAATAAATAAAAGAATCCGGATCAATTTAAGCATAGCTACCAGCGAATATGTTCCCTCATAATCGAACCATTTCTTTCTGAGTACATCTTTTCGCAACAAGCTTTGCTTCCAAGATTTTCACCTTTCCGTATGATCCTCTTTTATTTCCTATGATCACTTGCAATGGTTTTTACACCATTTAGTGGTCATACAAGTTCCCAGACTTAATATAGAATCCGTAGATTCTATTTCAACGTACATTGCAACTTACTAAGATTCCGCATTTTAATCTTGTAGTGCTATGTCGTATCCGTGGGATAATACTATGTTCACTAGGGATCAAGTCTCACGACTCTCCTAAACATATATTTATGAGTTGTCACACAACCCTCCCACTACGACAAGGCAATACATGTAATTGTGTATCAGACGTGACACGCGTTGCAGTTTACCTTGTGGTATATCCTCTTGTACACTTGGTACTTATACTTAGTGTTTTCCTCTCACTTCCTTTAGAACAACTTATACATGGGCTTGTGATTTATTACATAGTCCTTTTCCAAAAATCTGGTCATTGTGTTAACAATTACCCTTCGATCTTTTGGACTAAATAAATCACTATCCATTTTTCTAGAATATCCCATATACAGACAAACGTTTCACGAATTACTGTATCTAGGGCATATCCATAAAATGAATTTAATTATTCCAAATAATTCATCATCTATCTAATCATAATCGTAAGAGCCTAATACCTTCTACCCACCACACCATTCAGCTGGGGCATGCCCGGTGTAGACTACTTGAGATTCAATCTCAACTTCTGATTAATAGCTCCTAACTATCCCAAGAGGTACTCGCCATCACGATTAGATCGTAATGACTTAATATATTTTTCATGACGCTTCACTGTACCAGCCTTTCAATTCTTGAATTAATCCAAGAACTTAGACTTGCAGTGTATCAATTAAATATATTGGTATCCAGAATAATCTTCGAATATTCATAACCACCTCTCGCCCGGATAATGTTAGGTTCGCTTGAATCAGAATGAACTAATTCCAACATATATATCTTTGGCTCTACTCCCACAGCCTTGAAAAGGCAGTTAATCATTTTTACTTCCAAGCAAGACTCGCTAGTTCGATAGTTTCCACTTCAGATAAACCTTACGGTCTATCGACTATCAACTTTTGAATCCTACTCCAGTAAAATGAACTAATCTTAGACGCCAAATGTATGTTTAGTTCATCTCCGAAGGTTCCTTTCTCTTACTAATATTAGAAGATGCATTATTAATTACTATTTATTGCATCTGTGGGATGTACATGATTCAAGAGTATACACATTATCCACCAACATACTTTAACGGATTAAAGCCTCATTCCTCATTACTATGACCATGTCATTTAAATGAAATGAAGTGTCCATCCGTTAATGCATAGAAACTGAAATCAAATTCTTTCTATGATACGTACGTAAAGATAATTTCTCATAATCAATCGTTTATTCTTATCATGAGATAAATAAACAACTCCCACTACAATAGCCACTACCTTTGTAGTTTTACCCATGTCATAACAATCTTATCCTTACTAAGTAATAAACATTTAGTGATTCCAGTATCTACACACTTCGTGTCAGTAGATGCCATCACTAATCATGTTTAAGCCATTAGTAAATAAGATATTAAACTTGTTCACTTTATGATGAAAATGGCTTTCCTTTGCCACATGTTTTGTTAGAAGTTTCCCACCATTTACATCCTCTTGTAATTGAGGTGGAACTTTCTCAAAACATCTAGGCAATTATGGAAAATAAAATTGACTTAGGTTTCCCTTTCAACTTCTATTCCATATATTTATCCAATTCATTCATCAAATTCTATCATGATCTTGCGCCTTTTAAATTACTCAAGTATCCAAAGAGTTACATGAGACCATCATATTTCTATGAACCTCTCATCTCTTCACTAGAGACATTAACAGGCATCATGAGCCGTCCTATGAGAGAACACACTTGTATTTTCTTAAGCAGTAAATTTTCAAAACCAAGATTCTTTTCTAATCAACTAATTTGGACAAGTAAATATAATGTCTTTTAGTTAACAATTAGTGAGATAATATCATTCAAAATTCAGAGAATCACAAATAAATATTCCGATCAAAACTTTGAATTTTATCCTTTTATATTGTTTCCCTCAAAACAATATGAAAATAAAATTCACCGACATCTCAAGCACCGTGAGTCTGCAAGCCACGTTAGTGTGGACGTTTACAAACCCGAACATTTACAAGAGAAGGTTTTACCCATTAATTTCATTTGTCAACCTAACTTTATGACAAAATAATTAATAGTCGGTTTCTCTTTAGCCATGCAAATAATAGCAGTGACTCCGTTGGGGAGGATACTAATTATTTACACCTAAGTGTACACCATTATTTGATCCCAAGTCCACTGCGCGAGCTTGTGTGCCTTACAGTTGGAGAAGTACACACGCGCTCGGATAGCTTCCTACAATCATCAATTATTAGTTTGTACTAGTGAACCGCACACAAACTCATCCGTTAGGGAGGAAGGCCAATGCCAACACGCAAGTTTATGTGCCACATTACAAACAATAATTATTTAATGAAGTCTGTACCAGTGATCCGTGAATAAACTCATCCGTTAGGGAGGAAGGCCTATTGCCAACACGCAAGTTTACTCACATCACTTACAAACCAATAATGGAGGCCGCGGGAATTTATAACCAATCCCCTCTCCCACTTAGTTATTTAATTACCGAGGGTTTTTAACATGTATATAATATTTCAAATAAAATATACAACTTAGACATGCTTCTATTAACAGCAATTTAAATAAATAAATCACATAGAACATGTCTATCATATATAACAATTAATTGTCAAGTAAAAACAATTAAATCAGTTATATATTATTAAATAATTGCTTAAAATATTGGATCAATTAAATAGGCCCATCTGACCCAAACTATATAAGCATAAAATGAGCAACCCATTAATAAAATAATTAAGCTCATTTACCCTGCCAATTTATGCATTAAGGTCTAGTCCAATATTTAAATCAGGCCCAACATAATACCCACAATTAATTAAAATCAGCAATTATATATATCAAGAATTAGAGCATTAAAGGAGCAGCATTTGGACCTAGCAAGCCCACCAGCAGGAATAATCACTACAACATGAGCAGCCCATAAATTAATTATGCAAGCCCAAAATAAAATCACTCCTGCAAGTCCCAACTGAACCAGCCCAAAACTCCTGCAAGCCCATAAAAAACCGGCCCAATACTTGGCTAAAATAAATCAGGCCCTAAGGAACTGGCCCAATAAACACCTTCCAGCCCAAGTATAAAAGGGCCATGGGCCTGCCTCCCCATCCTTGTGCCCTAACTCACAGCCGCGCAACCGCAGCTTCACCGGGTCTACACCAGCCGCTGCTTTCACCGGCGGCCGCGCCAGACACCTAACCTCCTCCGTCGCCGCAATCTCCGGCGATCCACTGGGAAGCTGTCAAGCAAGAAACTCGGTGCCGCTGCTCCCGGTTGACTTACCACAGGCCAGCCGTAACCCAACCACGCTGCGCCGGCACTGTCAAGCCGGTGACGGACGTCTGCTCCGGAAGCAACATTACTCGCAAGCCTCTGAAGACTCGTCCGGAGTGCCGCTTCCCACGTCCGCCATCGCCCGCCTCCCATTGCCGACGTCGCCGCCATGAGTAGTTGCAGAAAACTCAGCGATGCATCGCCATCCGAATCGCACTGTCGAGGCCCCGCTTGCATCCGCGCTGTCATCAGGGCAGGATCGCGACGCCAACGACTATCACCAGCCGTCGATCTGACAGCGCCGGCTCAGTCGCGCACCTCTGATGCCATGCGCCGCCTCGCGTGACTTAACGCCGCGCGCCTCCCCCTTCTGGATGCCCGATCTGCTCGGCGCTTCATCGATCGGAGTCAACGAGGTGACTCGCTACCAACGACTCGGCACTGCCACCTTCTTCGTTCAGTCAAGCCGTCTCCAACACCGCCGGATCTGCTCCGACCTGTTCCGACCTTCTCCGACCCGACAGGAAAGAGATCGGTCTCTCATATCGTTCTTCTGTCCTTTTCAGTGCCAACCCAGTCGCGCTCAACAGCAACACCGACCATCCGCCATCGACGTCCATTTTCCAGCAGCCATCACCGAGCAATGGTGGGATAGCCGCCGCCGCGGCGTTGACCCATAAGCCGTGTCGTGTGTGTGTTAAACAGCGAGTACAGAGTGTATGAAGGCGTACGTATCTCGATGTGTGTGTTTGTGTCCAGAATCGACAAACAATAAACGATCACACATTATTTACATCAACAAAGCAATTTAGGGTAACATGGATAATGAAAAATTATACAAACCCTAAAAACATGCTTAGATTTCGATAAAAGAAACACGAGAAGCAGAAAAAAAAATGTGATTACAACTAGATCAATCCACATAATCATATAATCACAAAAACCTAACCAACGTCTCACGTCTCACCACGAAACCAACGCTCTGATACCAATTGTTGGGCAATTGGATCGTGCGGTTCAACGTGATCCGTTAGGATTAACAGGCAAACAAAATCAGCGGAAGCGATTTAAACAATGTTTACCGTACTTCAGGGTTGATGTAGAGTCTGAATCGCTGCAGAAAAACACCTCTTGATCTTCTGCTGTATGTCCCAAGTCAACTCTGGTGTTGGGTGGTCAACAATCCCCAGAGTTCTCTCAATCTGCTTCTCTCTAACTCACGTCAAAAGAGGCGCAGGAAGTTAGGTTTCTAGAAGCTGAGATGACTATATATATTGGGCTACAGCAGGGACCAGGAGGAGAAATTGGGCTGGGCCTCAATTGAACTTAATTAACCAAGCTTAGCCCAAAGCTTTTAATTAAATCCAATAATAATAATATAGTCCACTAAAATATTATTATTGCACTACCCGTCCAATCCCAAAATTATGTTCTGTGCTCCTTCTTATTATAAGCCCGATAGTCTCCCCATGTTTAAGATATACAATGTCCATTAATTAATTAAGTTACTGACAACTCAAATTAATTAATATCTCATCCAAGAGTAGTACCACTCAACCTTTTTATCATGCCGGAAATTAATCCACTTGCAAGATTTACATGATAAACCTTATGAGCTCCTCAAGGGGACATCATCAACCTATGACGGACATGGATTCCTTCTACAATCAACAGCACACCATAGATACAGCACTACTTCCCAACTCACCGAGTTTGTTGATTTAATACTTATAAATCTCACCCATTGATGAATCAAAGAAATACATACTGCCCTACGTGTCGAGGTTATTGTATAGGGATTAAGAGCACGAACTTCCATAATAACAGAGATCAAGTTCTACTATATAGTCAGTATAAGACGAACGATCTCAAGCGGTCCTACTCAATACACACAAGTGCACTAATGTGATTCTATAGCCAAGACAAGCTAATACCAAACCACACTACAACCATACCGATAGAGAGTCCCCGTCTATCTCAGTTGTGAGCATCTGTTTATACTTTATAAGGAAACCGATAATATGATCTTCCGCGTGTTGTCGCACAACATATTATCTACAGTATAAAGTAATTGGACTATTGCATCATGCATACAAAATAAATTATAAGATGCAATCATTTGATCATATGATTCTCATTTCAAATATTGTTATAACATTGTCCATACTAAAGCTGGACTTTTAGTATACAATCCAACAGTGTGGGCCCATGGAGAGAGAAGTAATTAATGTGTGTGGGTCTCATATGCTAAAAAGGGAAATGTAACCATTAGGATGAGACGCCTAAAATGGAAATATGTAACTATTAGATGAGATGGAGGGATTATAAATTATAATGTATAATTAAAATTTAATGTTAGGTGCTTAATATTATATATACTCCATTTAAATTTAGGGTTCAACTATGGTGCACCAAGTACATTGGTGCATTTAGATGATCTTAACCGTTAGATTAAATTTTATTTTGATTTTCACCATCAAATAAAATAAAATAATTAAAATTTTAAAATAATAATTACCCACTATACGCTATTTTTAACCCAGAGAATCACCCTTAAATATAATGAAAAATAATTATTTGCAATTAAGAAAAAGGGATGTTTAACAAGTAATTTAGAAGATGAAATACTCCCTGAGTGACATAGAATTGTTCATTAATCTTTGTTTCATAATAAAATTTTTCAACCCTTAAAAGTTAAGTATTAATTTTAACTCAAAATCTTAAAAATTTATTTTAATTTTAAAGTTAGAGATCGACTAGGGTACAACTAGGGGTACCAATTGAATTGGTGTCCCCTTGTTCCCACTCTTTTTAATTAACTATTACTGCTTTTTTATTAATGTTGTTTTTTATTTTATTTTTAAATTTATTATATTTAAATAACTATTATACCCTAAACTCTAGGGATAAATTAATACCCTAAATCACAAGGGTAAAATTATAATTATACCCTAAATCCAAACCCTAGGGATAAATTATACCCTAAACTACAAGGGTAAAATTACAATTATACCATAAAACCTAAACCCTAGGGATAAATTATACCCTAAACCACAAGGGTAAAATTACAATTATACCCTAAACCTTAGGGATAAATTATACTCTAAACCACATGGATAAAATTACAATTATATCCCTAAAATTAAATAAATAAAAAACAAAAAAATAAATAAAAAAATTTTAAAAAACGAAAAAAAAGTAACAGTAAGTAACAATAAAAAAAAAGAAAACACACACTGAAAATGAAATAAGGATATTGTAAATTTCAAAATTGATACCCTTTCCACACTACTGAGGGTCCGTTTACTTTTGGGTTTAGGGTTAGGGTTAATAAACCTTAGTTGAAGGTTTAGGATTAGGGTTAATAAACCTTAGTTGAAGGTTTAGGGAGGGTTGAGTTAAAATTAACCAACTTGGTAGAGATGGCATGTTCTCGTTTACTTAGCAGGTTTATATTTAAGTAATTACCATGTCGCTCGTCAGATTTTAATCTCTTCTTAATGGTGGATTAATATGGCTATTATGGGAAAAAGATGCATTAATCTGCGCAAAGCTAACATAAAGAGATAGATTTGCCCATAGGCGTGTTTGTGTCTTTTTTCAGGGGATGAATGGATGATTGTATTGTTATGGGGGTGCAGGCAATTAAATTTTATTGTCTAACAAATATAAATGCAAAGAAAAATACATTAAATATTGATTAAATATTTATTTATTAAGGAATTTAAATAAATTAATTCCTAAAATAAATAAATAATTAATTAATAATTAATATAATTATTTGAGCCCAAATCCAAGTTAAATGGGCTCAATTGAAGTCAAGTGGGCTCAATTCAAATCAAGAGAGCCTGACCCAAATCAGTAAACCTAGAAAATAAATCATGTGAGCCTGACCCAAATCCGTAAGCCCAGGAAATAAGTCAAGTGGGCCTGATTCAAGTCAGACAAGCCCAGCAAATCAAATCTAGCAGGCTTATTTAAATTAAATAGGCCCGTATCCAGTCTAGCAGTCTTAATTAAAGGAGAAAAGCCCAACATATCTTTTGAAGGAGAAAATATCTCTCAAGTGGTTATTTTCTCTACCTATAAATAAGGACCTTCAGTCCTCATTCCATTCACGCTGAAAATCCTGAAGACTTGAAGAACTCTGAAGATTCAAGTAAAAATCAAGTTCGATCAAGATCCGGTCAAGTGAAGTTCAAGTCAAGATCAAGACCAAGTTCAAGTTCAAGATCAAGATCAAGTCGAAGAACACTCAAGATCTTCAAATCAAGTTCAAGTCATCTTCAAGTCAAGAACAGCCTCCGATCAAAGACCAAGGTGCTAAGCCTCTTTGATCCGGCGTTCTTCATATTAAATTCATCCATCTGTCTCCGTGAAGTCAACGTTCTACCAATTTTAGTGTCGTACTTCACAACAAATCTGCAAGTCAACGTTTGATCCGAACAAAGGCTCGACGCCTCCGGATAAACGTTTTAAAGCTTCAAGTCAATCCCGAGCTCGGACAAGCTTCATCCGAAGATCCGGCTCCGAAAGTTGAAGAAGTCAAGAAATCAACTCAAGAGAGGAATCAGAGGATAAATAGAAGCTGTTTACTTAAATTCTAAGTTTAATCCTTCTCGGATTATCTTTGTAATTTCTCTTGTATTTATTTTATTATAAATACAATATTTGTTGTTACAAATTTTGGCACGCCCAGTGGGACAGTTTCTACCTCTCATCTCCTCTTCGAGCAAAGTAAGATGGTTCCGCTAAGAGTCAAAGTCAACAGATCAGCTTCTGTCTTCAAGTCTTCAGAATTACAAGTTGAAGACGTTAATGTGACAACTAGGAGTATGTCAAGGAAAGCGCGGTCTGAAGCCTCTTCGGAGACAAATTCTTTAGCGGGAGTCCCCAAAGGAATACCTTATGATGCTAAAGACGAGGAGGAAAACCTTGTTGCTCAACTCATTTATCTGAAGAAAGTCCATCATCAGATTCATCCATAGCCTCGACGATGGCAATAAACACTTCGTCTGTCGAAGAACAGTTGGCAAGCTTAACTGAATCCGTTGCTGCACTTGCTAAACAGAACCAAGAACAAAGTACTTTGATTTTCAAACTGATGGAGAAAATGGCTGGTGCTGAAACTAGCCATGCAAACGAAAAGCAAGAAGAAAATGCTGAAAATGAAGTAAATAACTCCGCGAAACACCAGTCGACGGGGAAGAAGGTGATTAAAGAAGAATTGAACGTTTCCCATGATGGAATGGTTCCTATCAGCCAGCTAAAAAGTATTATACTTGGGACAATGAAGGACCAATTTGAAGAGATCTCCAAACCTTCATTCATGTATGCTAAACCTTTTACTAGAAGGATTGACAACTTGAAGATGCCACCGAACTATCAACCCCCCAAGTTCCAACAGTTTGATGGAAAAGGTAATCCAAGGCAACATATAGCACATTTCATTGAAACATGCAATGATGCTGGAACTGACGGAGATCATATGGTGAGACAATTTGTTCGTTCTCTAAAGGGAAATGCTTTTGAATGGTACACCGACCTGGAGGCTGATTCTATAGACAGTTGGGATCAGATGGAATATCAATTTCTTAATCGTTTCTATAGCACTAGGAGAACGGTTAGCATGATAGAGTTGACTAACACTCATCAGTTAAAAGAAGAGCCAGTAATTGAGTACATTAATCGATGGAGAAATTTGAGCCTAAATTGTAAAGATCGATTGTCTGAAGTTTCTGGCATTGAGATGTGCACAGCAGGAATGCAATGGAGCCTTCGTTACATACTTCAAGGGATCAAGCCTAAACCTTTGAAGATTTAGCCACAAGAGCTCATGACATGGAGCTAAGCATGGGGATAAGTGGAGTGGTTGAACCACCGATTCCCGGATCCTACAAGTATAAAGAAAAGTAAGAGGCCAGGAAAGGGGGCAAACCCTACAACAAATCTTCTGAAAAGGAGTCCATGGCGACAAATGCACCAACTGTCAAGTTTCGAAGGAATGAGAACGAAAAAGATGATAAAGTGAGGAGTGATCCCCAAGAAAGGGGGCAAAGAAGATTGACCTTGAAAGAGATGCAAGAAATGAAGTACCCATTCCTTGATTCAGATGTCCCAGGCATATTTGATGATCTATTCAAAGATAAACTTATCGAGCTTCCTGAAATGAAGCGACCAGAAGAGGCGGGACAAACTGACAATCCGAAATATTGCAAGTATCATAGACTGGTGGGTCATTCTATTAAAGATTGCTTTGTCTTTAAAGATAAAATTATGCGATTGGTTGAGCAAGGGAAGATCTTTCTAGATGAAGATGCAGCTGCGAACTCTATTTCTGCAGGCGGTTCTTCATGTCATATGGCAAGCGAAGCTCAGCTACTTAAGGGTGAATCTGGGAATGAAAGTGAGACCCATGTTATAAAAATAACCTTCACCGAGGAAGACTTACTGCTCGGTTCACAATCTCATAACCGACCTTTATTCGTAGCTGGTTATACTCAAGAGCAAAGAGTTAATTGAATATTGATCGATGGAGGTTCAGCTGTCAATATCTTGCCCCTATCCACGCTTAAGAAGTTAGGAATTCCTACCAACGAGCTCGGCAGTAGTCGATTGACAATTCATGGGTTCAATCAAGAAGGCCAGAGAACACTTGGTACAACGGTCTTGGACTTAATGATAGATTAGATGGTCTCAACAGTTCTGTTTCATGTCATTGATGCTAAAACATCAAATAACATGCTCTTGGGGCGTCCATGGTTGCACGAAAATGGAGTGATTCCTTCTACGCTACATCAATGCTTCAAATACTGCGATAGAGGCAACATAAAAAAGGTGCTTGGCGATGAAAGGCCATTCACAGAAGCTGAGTCATATTTTGCAGATGCTAGATATTTTCTGAAGAGTAGCAAGGCTGTCAAGCCAGAAGGAAGTTCATCGCAAGAGAAAGGTGATGATAAACAAGAAAGAGAGAATACCGATGATGTTTCATCCACAAAGTCTATTGAAAGTAAACAGTTGATCAAGATTGTAGAAGGGTTGACACTACCTCTAACTAAGTTTGACACTAAGAAGCCCTCTCCTCCTCCACTCAAAGGGTTCACTCGCCCAATTCAAGGAGCTAAAACTGAGCATGGAGATGTATTCGAGGCGGCAGTTTCCAAATCATATAGCCCACAAGCTTATAAACTTCTTGTGAAAGCTGGTTATAACCCTCAAGAAAAAGCTATGATGAATGAACAGTCTCATAAGACTTCTAGTGAATTTAATACCACTCAAGAGACATTGAAGAGTAATGGTCGCACTTCCAAGTATACTAGGACAGGGTTGGGATATGTTCCACAGAAACCTGTTCGCATTGCGATCAAAAGAGCAAACACGAACTACATCACTGAAGATGAAATTCTTTCTGAAGAAGAAGAGTCTCATGAAGAGGATAGAAAGGCAGAAAGAATCTCAGTATTCAAAAGACTCAAACCAGTTGGAGCTAAAAGGACTTCCAAGTTTCCAAGGTTCCCAAAGATACGTAGTCGGATCCCATCTCGCATGAAAAGACGACATTTTCTGACTATATCATGTGACACAGTGTTGAAAGCTAAGAAGCAAACAATAATCTTCACCCAAAGTGAAGAAGATGATCGGGAAAGTGTAGGCTCATCAGATATTGTTCATTCCGTTATCATACAAACAAATCTACACAATGCAGAAAGAGATCTACGAGGCAAGATTGTCGAAATGAGGAGAGATGGTTATGTAGTGGAGAGTATTGTTAAAGTCGGAGAAAATGAACAAGTTAGGTCTAATCCGCATTTTCAAAGGAAAGAATTCCTGGAAGGAGTTACCGAGGTAAATCATGTTACTATACGAGAGGAGACCCAGCTGAAGAGGAAGATGCTGATGAGGGTCCTCCAGAATTTGAAGAGGGTGTCAAAGCTACTGTTGACCAATTGAAGGAGATTAACTTGGGTGATGCTAATGACCCACGTCCAACCTACATAAGTGCTTTGTTGACACCCGATGAAGAAAAAGGTTATATTGAGCTTCTTCAAGAATTTAGAGACGTGTTTGCCTGGTCATTCAAGGAGATGCCCGGATTAGATCCAAAAGTGGCAGTTCATCATCTAGCAGTAAAGAAAGGAGTCAAGCCAGTTAAGCAGATGCAGCGTCAATTTCGACCAGAGCTGGTTCCATTGATTGAAGCTGAGGTTAATAAGCTCCTTGAAATGGGAAAGATACGAGAAGTCAAGTATCCCACTTGGCTCTCTAACATTGTGCCAGTAAGGAAGACAAATGGGCAGCTTAGAGTGTGTGTTGACTTCCGTGACTTGAACTTGGCATGCCCAAAAGATAATTTTCCACTACCAATCATAGAACTTATGATTGATGCAACGATCGGGCATGAAGTGCTTTCATTTATGGATGGATCATCTGGTTACAATCAAATTAGCCTAGCTCCGGAAGATCAAGAGAAAACGGCCTTCCGCACTCCTAAAGGAATATACTGCTATAATGTTATGCCGTTTGGCTTGAGGAATGCTGGCGCTAAGTATCAACGAGCTATGCAAAAGATATTCGACGACATGCTTCATAAGAATGTCGAATGTTATGTGGATGACATTGTAGTGAAATCAAAGAAGAAAAAGGACCATCTTAAGGATCTAAGGCAAATATTTGAGCGTCTCAGAAAATTCCAACTCAAGATGAACCCGCTTAAGTGCGCATTCGGAGTCTCTTCTGGTAAGTTCCTTGGATTCATTGTCCGACATCGTGGCATTGAGATTGACAAAGTAAAGATTGATGCGATAATGAAGATGCAGGTGCCTCGAAACATACATGAGCTCAAGAGTTTGCAAGGTAAGCTGGCGTACTTAAGAAGATTCATAGCAAATTTGGCCGGCCGATGCCAACCATTTAGCCATCTTATGAAAAAAGGCAGCCCATTTGAATGGGATGAAGTTTGCACTAATGCATTTAACAGCATTAAGGCATATTTGATGAAGCCGCCAGTGTTGGTTGCTCCAATAGCCGGACGTCCATTAATTCTCTACATATCTGCTCAAGAAAAATCAGTTGGAGCCTTGCTTGCACAAAATAATGATGAAGGAAAGGAGTGTGCGTTGTACTATTTGAGTAGAACGATGACTCCAAATGAGTTAAAGTATTCACCAATTGAGAAGTTCTGTCTTGCTCTCATATTTGCGATTCAGAAGTTAAGGCATTACTTTCAAGCTCATACTGTTTACTTGGTCTCGAAGGCCAACCCATTAAAGTTCGTAATGTCAAAGCCAGTGCTCTCTGATAGGCTCGCAAGGTGGTATCTCCAATTGCAGTAATTTGAAATTATCTACGTCCCTAAAAAAGCGGTGAAAGGGCAAGTGCTGGCAGATTTCTTGGCTGATCATCATATGCCTGCCGAATGGGAATTGTCTGATGATTTTCCCGATGAAGATATATTGGCTATTGAAATCACTCCTCCTTGGAAGATGTATTTCGATGGAGCTGCTCACAGAGAAGGAGCCGGTGCAGGAGTAGTATTTGTAACCTCAGATGGAGGAGTTCTGCCATATTCGTTCAGTCTAACTGAAAATTGCTCTAATAATGTAGATGAATATCAAGCTCTTATACTTGGTTTGGAGATGGCAGTGAATGTAAAGCAGCGACACCTTAGGGTATATGGAGATTCATTGTTGATAATCAACCAGCTGCTTGGCTTATATGAGGTAAGGAAAGCTGAACTACTTCCGTATTATAATTATGCTCAGAGGCTTATGAATTGGCTTGGAGACGTAGAGATTGAACATTTACCAAGGAGCAAGAACAAGCAAGCCGATGCTTTGGCAAAGCTAGCATCAACCATAGCAATGCCCGAAGCACTTGTTCAAATACCGATCTGCAAGAGTTGGGTGGTACCTCCCTTCTTCGAAGATGAAGATGGTGAAGAAGTTGAGTATTGCGCCATAGAGGTCTTTGATATTGAGAAAGAAGATTGGCGTCAACCGTTCGTGGATTACTTGAAGAATGATAAGCTTCCTAATGATCCACACCTAAAGGTTGATGTCCGACGTAG
Organism: Pogostemon cablin; assembly: GCA_023678885.1. Taxonomy (NCBI): domain Eukaryota; kingdom Viridiplantae; phylum Streptophyta; class Magnoliopsida; order Lamiales; family Lamiaceae; genus Pogostemon; species Pogostemon cablin. Next base: position 5,312,151 of record CM042987.1, read on the forward strand.
AGCACCACGATTCTTCTACTACAAAGATTCACTCTATAGAAGATCGTTTGATGGTATTCTCTTAAGATGCTTAAGTGATGAAGAAGCTCTTCAAGCTATGGAGGAAGCTCATTCTGGAATATGTGGCGCCCATCAGTCTGGACCCAAGTTACATTTCAGAATCAATAGGATGGGATATTACTGGCCTTCTATGGTGAAGGATTGCATATATTATGCACAAAGATGTCAGCCATGCCAGTTTCATGCAAATCTCATTCATCAGCCTCCCGAACCATTGCATCCAACAGTTTCTTCGTGGCCATTTGATGCATGGGGCTTAGATGTGGTGGGGCCATTAACGAAGTCTTCCGGAGGCCATCTTTATATCCTGGCTGCCACTGATTACTTTTCCAAGTGGGCGGAAGTTGTACCCTTGAGAGAAGTGAAGAAAGAAAATATGGCTGATTTCATCCGCATTAACATCATATATAGATATGGAGTGCCTCGATACATTATCACAGACAATGGGAGGTCATTCAGTAACTCTTTGATTGATAAGCTTTGTGAGAAGTTTGACTTCAAGCAAAGAAAATCTTCTATGTATAATGCAGCAGCTAATGGGCTTGCCAAAGCCTTCAACAAAACACTGTGTAATCTGTTGAAGAAGGTGGTCTCCAAGTCAAAGCGAGACTGGCATGAAAGGATTCATGAAGCTTTATGGGCGTATCGAACTACTTATAGAACGCCTACTAAAGCTACTCCGTACTCTCTTGTATATGGGGTTGAAGCTGTGGTGCCCCTTGAAAAGCAAATACCATATTTGAGAATAGCCATACAAGAAGGTTTAACTGAAGAAGAGAACGAACGACTGCGTCTCGAATAATTAGAGGCACTTGATGAGAAGAGGTTAGAAGCACAACAAAGACTTGAGTGCTATCAAGCCCGCCTCTCCAGAACGTTTAACAAGAAAGTAAAGATACGTTCTTTTCAAGTTGGAGACTTAGTCCTTGCTGTAAGAAGGCCTATTGTCATCACTCACCGAGTTGGAAATAAATTCTTGCCCAAGTGGGATGGCCCACATGTTGTGAAAGAAGTGTATACAAATGGTGCATACAAGTTGATATCTGAAGATGGTGTAGGAATCGGCCCCATAAATGGCAAATTCCTGAAACGCTACTATGCGTAGTCCAGTCAAATCCAAGAAATGCTCCTTGACGCACGAGCCTAAACTGCATGTTACTCCTGGTCCGCACGAGTATAAACTGTGTACGACAAACTCCTGATCCGCACGAGTATAAACTGTGTACGACAAACTCCTGGTCCGCACGAGTATAAACTGTGCACGACACACTCCTAGCCCGCATGAGTATAAACTGTGCACGGCACCCCCAATCAAAACCATGTCCCTTTGAACTACGTTATGACTTGATTCTCTTTAAAGAGATACGTAGGCAGCTTAACATTTGTTAAGTTCAGTCATGTTTTTGTTTGCTCCCATCAAGTTTGTGAAGTAAGAAATAAATTAAAATATGAAGGCAGCAAGTAAATATCAAAAGGCAGTAAAGCAAACTAAAGAGGCAGTGATGAATAAGAAAAAGAAGAAGAAAAAAAAAAGATAAAGGAGAATATGGACTTTATTGATCATATCATTACAGTGCAAAAAAAAAAAAATTAAACACGCAATTTAAAGGTTAAATTTATTCATAGTTGAGCTTGATAAACTAAACCCAAATTATATGAATTAAATTAGGACCCAAATTATGTGGTGGGTCTGAAGCCCAAAATTTGATTTAAGTTGTGTAAAAGTGTAGGCCTTAAGTTAACTTTTACATGGACTCATGAAAGTGCAAAAGTGCTTTCATTTTGAAAGCCCAAATTTAATCAAATGGGCTAGAATGGTTAAAATTAGCTTGGAAAGTCAAAATTGATGGTAACCAATCAATGCTTGACACACATGGATTCTTATTTGAAGAGCATTCACGTGAATTGCTTGACAGAAGTCAAAATTGAGATATCCTGCCCATTTCTTCTTCTTCATGGCGAGAGCAAGGATACCCATTTCGTCGGTCAATTGCGACCCATCCCGACCAAGTTCTGCTTGTCGCCAAAGCCATCTGAAAGGCTCCGCTCGCCACTGCACACAGCCGCTGCGGACCACCGTCTTCACCGTCCAAGTCCAGCCGCGCCTCGCCATCGATCCGACGTGTTGCCGCTGCCCATCTCCACTTTCACCGAATTGTCATCGCCGGAAACACACACCATCACCTTCAAATCGAGCAACCACCATGGGTGGTCCGCAGTCGATTGCTCTTCATCTCGACACTATAACTTCAGCCTTCAAATCTGTCTTAAGAGGTCTGTAACACCTCTCCACCCACTTCCATCGAAGGTGTGAGCCCAACAAGCAACCACCATGGGTGGTCCGCCGTTGACTGCTTTTCACCTCGCGGTATGAGAACCCGACAAGCAACCACCATGGGTGGTCCGCCATCGATTGCTCTTCACCTCGACGTTAGTAGTCTAACTTCAGCCTTCAAATCAGTCTTCGGAGGTCTGTAACACCTCTCCATCCACTCCCGTCGGAGGCGCGAGCCCAACAAGCAGCTACCATGGATAGCCCGCTGTTGACCGCTCTCTACCTCACGGTGTGAGCCCGACAAGCAACCATCATGGGTGATCCACCATCGATCGCTCTCCACCACGACGCTGGTCTCGACTGCCCGTTTCATCTTCAAAGAAATCTGGTTTGTTGCCCCCGGAATAGGTCCCCTTCCAGCCTTGTGATCTTCGTCCCCAAAAATAGCTTATGTTTTTTCTGTTGCCAAGATGCCGTGCTGCCGAGATTCAACGCCTCTACGCTCCGCTTCCTTCTTATGGCAAATCACCTTCACCGTTCATTGCGTTTGCCCCAATTAATCCACTTTTTGCCATCAAACACGCTGCCATTCTTCTAGCCTCGAACTCGTGCGCTCTGATGAAAGCTGAGAACCTGCAAAAAAAAAAAGCAGTATTCATTAGTTAATACTCATGAACTTTGATGTGAAAATTTTGAAGGCACGAGCTTCTCTTATATAGTCCTGAAATTTGGTATGGATAACTTTCATGAAGATTCTATGAATAAATAGAGTTATCTCCAACTGTAAAGATTGAGATTTGAGGCTATCCCTTTGCATTCAAGGAAGATATTCAGAATATTGGGAGCATATATATCCTAAGTTCATAATCTTGCCATATATGGGTATATTGAGTATGTCTTTTGTTCAAAATTGCTCAATAAATAAAGTGGAAAATCTCATATCTCTATGAGCAATCTTACGGTATCAAACTCATATTGGGCTTTGGCTGAAGTTAAGTGGAGGGACAAAAAAATTAAAAGAAGAAAAGAAGGGTACAAGAGCCCTGAAAAGTATTACAATTTGTCCACTTCAAAGAATAATTTCCGTGAACAAAATGCAAGGGGGCATTCGTAAGCAATTAAATTTTATTGTCTAACAAATATAAATGCAAAGAAAAATATATTAAATATTGATTAAATATTTATTTATTAAGGAATTTAAATAAATTAATTCCTAAAATAAATGAATAAATAATTAATAATTAATATAATTATTTGAGCCCAAATCCAAGTTAAATGGGCTCAATTGAAGTCAAGTGGGCTCAATTCAAATCAAGAGGGCCTGACCCAAATCAGTAAACCTAGGAAATAAATCATGTGAGTCTGATCCAAATCAGTAAGCCCAGGAAATAAGTCAAGTGGGCCTGATTCAAGTCAGACAAGCCCAGCAAATCAAATCTAGCAGGCTTATTTAAATTAAATAGGCCCGTATCCAGTCCATCAGACTTAATTAAAGGAGAAAAGCCCAACATATCTTTTGAAGGAGAAAATATCTCTCAAGTGGTTATTTTCTCTACCTATAAATAAGGACCTTTAGTCCTCATTCCATTCACGCTGAAAATCCTGAAGACTTGAAGAACTCTGAAGATTCAAGTAAAAATCAAGTTCGATCAAGATCCGGTCAAGTGAAGTTCAAGTCAAGATCAAGACCAAGTTCAAGATCAAGATCAAGTCGAAGAACACTCAAGATCTTCAAATCAAGTTCAAGTCATCTTCAAGTCAAGAATAGCCTCCGATCAAAGACCAAGGTGCTAAGCCTCTTTGATCCGGCGTTCTTCATATCAAATTCATCCATCTGTCTCCGTGAAATCAACGTTCTACCAAATTGAGTGTCGTACTTCACAACAAATCTGCAAGTCAACGTTTGATCCGAACAAAGGCTCGACGCCTCCGGATAAACGTTTTAAAGCTTCAAGTCAATCCTGAGCTCGGACAAGCTTCATCCGAAGATCCGGCTCCGAAAGTTGAAGAAGTCAAGAAATCAACTCAAAAGAGGAATAAGAGGATAAATAGAAGCTGTTTACTTAAATTCTAAGTTTAATCCTTCTCGGATTATCTTTGTAATTTCTCTTGTATTTATTTTATTATAAATACAATATTTGTTGTTACAGGGGTTTCCCATATTTATACTGGATAATCTGACGTCACCCGTATTTGGGTAAGTTGGTAGATTATCATGTACAGTGCGGGCATTAAATGCATTTAGCCTAATGTGACTACTTTTTAGGATATGATATAGGATTTCCCTACGCGTGTATTTTGGAGCAGATTCTGCGTATTTGAGGTAATTGGATCAAGTGACCTATTTAGCTTAGTCATGCGGAGCCTCTTTGCTTCTGACAGAGAGGCTCGTGGGCTCTTAATGGAGTATTGGGCTAGCGGACCCAATATATGAATAGGCGAAAGACCCATTTTCTTAATTCATACCACATACCATAACATCCTTTTCCAAATATAGAGATTATTAAATTAAATAAATTAGGTAATATTGTATTAAACTAAATAAATTGGGCAGATTTTTTGGAGTAGATTCCACCGATGGAAATCCACGTTTCAATGCCAAATTCGCAATTAAATCTCAAACTCATCTTCATACAATCGCTCCTTCTTCAATCGTTCCTCCTCTTACCCAACTCCGTCCTCGCCACCGGATCTCTTCCTCCCTAACTCCACGTCACCCTACAGTTTTTCGATTTGGTATATCAATATATGGTCAGAGGACCCAGCCGCCGCTTCTTGCTTACCGACAGATTCAATTCTTCCAATCAATAAATGAATAAGCCGCCGCCGTATCGGATCACCACCCATCACTTGGTTGTTATTCGAATTTGCCACCATCCAAAGTTCGCCGGCACCGACGCGTGTGTCGCCGCATAGCTTCGGTGGTCGATTGCAGCAGGAAACTTCCTCCCTAAACTTTGCTCTATCGTCTCCGTCAAATCTAACTAATTCTCCCGAATTTCCATCTTCGCCTGCATCAAGTTAGGGTTTGGACATCTGAAAATTCAACAATGTGGTGGAGAAACTATCCGAAGACAACCCGATCCCTGGAGAAGGCCCCTGCCGCTGCTACATCGTGTATAATTCGAAGAGAAAGTTTTTCATTAACCAAAAAATATCAAATCTCTTAGAATCACATTTTCCCAAAATATGAACCCTAAAATTGGTTCTTCTGTCTCTGTTGTTCTGTTTCTGTTGATTGAGAAGAAAGACTTCTCATATGATAAATTTTAAATAAAATAAGGGCAAAAAAATAATTTCATCACTTTAACCCTTGAGTTAGAAATAATCCTTTCAAATTTGGAAGGTCAGTGGAACCACTGCACAACCTTCCACGTCAGACTTTTCACCGGCCTTGATTGGCCCGAAAGATTGTCCCTTCAAACCTGCAAAGTAAACTAAACTTAACTAGGGTCATTGAGGGGATAACCCCTTTACTCTTGAAGTAATCAGACCCTGATTGTCAAAGGTAATATTCTTTTGGGAAAATAAAATTTTTCGTCCGCTAATTTTCATTCATTTTGAAATTAGTCCATTAACTTTTTTAATTTTGAAATTAGTCCATTAATTTTATAATAATTTTGAAATTAATCCATTAACTTCATAAAATTCAACATTTTGGTCCTTTGACCTGCTATGGCAGGTCATTTGAATATTTTCACTTCAATTAATCTATATCATATTTTTATTTAACTAATTTTATCTCACTTTTCATTTTTCACTACCGTATACCAAACAAACAATATTAATCTCATTACTAAAGTGGAGCAAATTTGACTAAATATTGATACTTCATCCGCCCGCTCGAAAGAGGATCTTTTTTCCATTTTGATCGTCCGTTCCAAAGAGGGCCACTTTCTTTTTTACAGACATGAGATCCACACACACTCACTAATACAATTAAAATATGTGATCCACGCCCCACTAATACAACTACCAATTACACATTAAATAACAATACTTCTTAATCAACGTTCACAAAAGCAAAATGCCCTCTTTCGGGTGGACGGAGAGAGTATAATATAAATTCTTAGTGGAGACTATTTTTTTAAAAATAGTATATATATATATATATTACATATTTTTTATTTTATTTTTAGAATAACCTGCTAATGACCTGTTGAAACGAACGATTTTGTTGAACTTGGTAAACATGATGGACGATTTTCAAAATTTTCAAATATAATGGACGATTTTCAAAATTTTGCAAATATAATAGACGATTTTCAAAAAGTGAAAAACTTATGCACTAAATTCAAAATTGGGCAAAGTTAGCGGACAAAAAAATTTATTTTCCCTATCCTTTTATACACGAATATAATATTTTGCTGTATATTCTAGAATGGCAAAAGCTCCTGTGCGCCCGGGGACACGAAAAGATGCTCCGTGTCCCCATGTGAACACAACCCTCCCCTCCAATCCTATTTAAACCTATGTATTGCTAGGGGTTTAAATTGTAAAGGGGCATGAAAATTGTAAAGGCGCACGGAAAGAGCCTCTCACTCTTCTAGAATATCACCTCTAAAATAAAAGCAAAATTACAAATTTGCTTACAAGTGTTGGCTACATTTTCACTTAATATTAATACTGAAGATTGGAAAATGAAAAATATTAAACCCATCAAATCATTATTAGCGAAGATTTGAGATCTGGGAGGGGTTCTTTTCCTCTGATTCATCACCACACAACACAAGATTCATTCACTTTTTTTTGTTTCACATGTTCCTCAGCTTCACCATCTATTGCCGTTTATCTACCATTCCTAATTATTGGCCAAGAAATTACAGATCCTCGATCCCCCCTTAGCCGACAAGGTTAACTTGCTCCAGTGGCGAATTTTTGAACCGCCCTTCACTCTTTCTCGTAAAACCCCAATTGCCATTTGCTGGTTTTCGCTCTTACTCAATCAAAATTGCTTCGAAATTTACTGATTCTACGGATGCCCAGTTGAAATTAGTGCTCTATTTGCTTTGTTCAGGTTGGCTTCGATCTTCTTTCAGGTTCTTGTTTTCTTTTTGGTTTTTCATTTACACCGCACACTATGTGTTTGTCATATTGCCTTGTGATGTTACGGTGTAATGCCACTGTGCATTGTAGGTTTTGGTTCGGGTCAGTTCTTGATGATAATTGTTGGTTAAGTTTAATCCCTGTGAGATTCTTGTGTGAGATTCTTGTGCAATGCCGTGAAACCCTTAATATATCTTTTGATTATAAATCTTGATTTGATTAAAGAATGGCTCTTTTCTTAATTTTGATTCTTCTCCTGGTTCTAATGGCGATAGGGGCGGCAGCTACTCTGCTCTGAAAAGGACATTCTTGTCCTATATCAGGGGATGAACGACAACTAAATCAGTCAACAGTATCTGCTGTAAGATTACGTGTTGGATCTGGTTAACCGTGATAAATTTGAGCGGCAGATTTCAGGGTATGATTGCTTAGAGGGTCCGGAATAGACACAATGATTAGCAAACAACTTCTTCTGACATACCTGTATCTCTTAGTGTATATACTGCTATCCTCGGGAGTTATTCTATATAACAAGGTATAACTCTCATAGTCATTCTTCTCATTCTTTATTCTTTTTTTCTGATATGGGTAATTTTCACAAATTCTTGATCATCATCATTCAAATTTCTGTGAGACATTTTGTTTATGTTTCTGTATGCATTCCGTGTTACTGCCATTCAGCTAGACCTGTTATCTTCCATCAGTATTGAGTATTTGTTTGTGTTTGTTTTATGTGCGTATGAGGTCTCATTTAATCCCTTTTTTACTTTTTCTTGTTTATAGTGGGTTCTCTCGCCAAAGTACTTCAATTTCCCATTTCCAATTACACTTACCATGATACATATGGGCTTTTCGGGTGTGGTGGCCTTCTTTCTTATCCGTGTTTTTAAGGTATAAGCTCTATTTTGTTTTATATTATTTTCAGCATTTTCTAGTATTTAACTGCTTATTGGTTGACTCTTGCATCTGGTATGATGAAAATACATGATCTACACTGAAAGCATTTTTATTTGTTAGAGATATTCCATTCCTCTTGTTACAGAATTTTTTTTTTGGGTGGAGGGACCTACTGATGTACCAATGTATAATTATAATAAATTAGATTAGATGGACTAAGACAAATTCTAGTAAGATTTACATGTTCAATATGTATACGAGCAGTTCTCATGTTGGTTTTGAAAGTTTTAACGTAATCACCTTTCATGCCCATTGGCCTAAATTAAACCCTGCACTTGATAATTGAAGAAGAACGTAGATGGAAAAAAATGCAGTTTATTACTCTCCTGTTATTAAAGAGAACCAATTTAACGTTATTCATGTTCTGGAAGTAAGGATATGGCTGATATATGCATAAGCTCAACAAGACTTGACCAATTGCTTAACTCTCTTTGTACAAGAATCTGCATCTGGGCTTTAAGCCCAGGAGGGGTGGGGGGTTGGGCATGTTACTGCATCTGTTTCTGGAAGGAGAAATTCGCTGTATTTATAATATCTATGGCAAGGATTTTGAACTAATAGTCAAGGTTGTTTATCTATTGATTTTCTGATCATTAGACCTGGTACCAACCCACTGCACAAGCTGTTGTGGGGTTTGGCATGAATGCCTGATATGAATCTTTGATTAGATATATAGTTTACGTGTATAATTCTCTAGGAATCTCCAGTGACAGTGAGTCATGATATTGGTACCTATGTGTCATGTTACGTTACCTTACTTATAAAAGTTTATTCTGTCATTTCTCTTGCTAATAGAAGTTCAATATCATCAGCATTGAAATCCATCATAGGCTATTACTTCTACTTATGTCCTTATGGGGTTCCATGTTCTGTAGTTTTTGGTAGTTTTTCCATTCTAGCTGAAACCATGCTTAGATTCAATCTTAAAGTGTGAGATTAGTTCAGGTTGAATGTCAAATAAATTTGTGTGTCTACTCTTCAGGAATAGATGGAGTCTTTTCTTCTTTTTGCATAGCCATGTCATCTTTGCTGGGATGTTTATGTGATTTCTTGCTTGAATATCTTTTTGAACTCATCCTACTTCCTTCAATATGTTCTTGAATTCAATCCCTTTTGCAGGTTGTATCACCAGTGAAGATGACTTTTGAAATGTAAGTTTTTCATCCTTTATTGTTTGTCATCACTAAATGTAGTGTTATGTTTAATCATGTTTGTTTGTATATGCAGATATGCGACATGTGTAATTCCAATTAGTGCCTTCTTTGCAGCAAGCTTGTGGTAAGTATATGATGTTTGAAGATTGTAAGCACTTCTGCTTATGTTTGAAGTTTTTTTTTGGTTTACATTGGGGAAATTACATGGTGATGGTTAACCATCTGATAATGGGAATGTTTTGAACTGAACACTGGATCATCCTTTTACGGACTGGAATAAAATATTTATCAGCACTTATGAACCTATTGATGATGATGAATGATGTTAACGCCACCACCTTATTCGGTAGCTGTTTTTTCTCCAATTTAACATTTTCACTAAACAGAATCTACCCTTCTGACATACACTTCTCTGCATAATGACTGACAAACCTTCGTGACCAATTTATCTAAAAGATACACAAGTGTTTGGATGATGGATAAATTTTAGCAAATTATGTAATCCTACATTGTTTTCAATTCGTTTGAAGTTTTTTTAGGCATGCCACTTGTTATTGTTGCTGTACTCAGTTATCCTTCTTATCCAGAAGAGCATTTCATTGACTTCCGTGTTGGACATCATTTTATGAGGCATGTCCTAGTTTGATTAATAATCAGGGTATGTGGTTGTACAGGTTTGGAAATACAGCTTACTTATTCATCTCTGTGGCCTTCATCCAGATGCTTAAAGCCCTAAGTAAGCTAATTTTATCTGATGTTATCTTTAAATTTCCATCCACAAGAGTAGGGATGAATTTAGGGGGGATGTGCAATGGGCGTTTGCCCCCCCTTGAGTTTATAAAATTTTACATATGCTATGTAGACCTTTTTTAGAAAAAAATAAAAAAAATTATACTTTTAATTTCTATGTTATTGCCCCCTTTATTTTAATATTACGAATAATAGTGTAAATTTTTTTCCCCCCTTTGATCTAATTCCTAGATCTGTTCCTGTATGAGAGTTCACTGATTTTATTTTATTTTTTTTATCTTTGTACCTGATGGCAGTGCCAGTTGCTACTTTCGTCATGGCTGTTCTTTGTGCGACGGACAAATTAAGATGTGATTTGTTTCTGAACATGCTCTTGGTCAGTTTTGGTGTTGTAATATCTTCGTACGGGGAAATACATTTCAATGTAGTGGGCACAGTTTACCAAGTCACAGGAATATTTGCTGAAGCTCTTAGATTGGTTCTTACTCAAGTTCTACTCCAGAAGAAGGGTTTAACTCTTAATCCCATCACAAGCTTATATTACATTGCTCCATGCAGGTACTCTTCCATTTTATAACATTCACACACCTAATGCTGTTCACTTTTTGGGTGAGAATCTTAGTAGTTCTGAAGAAGTCAAGTTTGGAAATGCAACTTATTGGAACTAAACACAGAAAAGCATACACATATTTTTTTCAATTTTCTAGTGGCTTTGAGTTCTAAATATTCTACCTACTTCTTGATGTCTGGTGTAGATAAAGCTTCAGCTAAATCCATTTTGGGAAAAAAATTGTGTCATTCTGGTAAACTAAACTAAATTCTCATAATTAATTTTAAATGTAACATGTGAAATAGATACATCTTATGTCCATCATGACCTCATCATGCAAAATTCAACATTGGAAGTTCTGATTTTTGGCTTATGCAAGAGCTTGTCTCTTATGATATTGAACGTGATTAATATTTTTGGGATCTTCATCTCAAATTGTACTATCCTTGCTATCAATGTCGCAATTTGTATCAATAGTCCGTGATATCATTAGCATGAAAAATTGAATTGGTTGGGTTCTGATAGTTCTCTTATCACATTTTCCATAAAAAGCTCTGGATTTTGTTTCTTCTCCACTAAAATTCGCTACTGGACAGTACCTCAAGAAAATCAATTACTGTTCTTAGCAGCTTACTAATTGATTCATATTTTGTTTTAATTCTAGCTTCTTTTAACCCTTATATGCTTGTCTGATCCTTAGTAATTTCATGGAAAACAGGAACTTTCTGGTTTGTAAAGACTCCACTGACATCATTTATGTTTTTTTTTTAGTTTCTCTTTTTAGCCATTGGACATTGAAATTTGTGTATTATATGTGTATCAAATTCCACAGTGCTAATGCTTATGTTCCTTCTCTTTTGTTATGCAGTTTTGTGTTCCTCTTTGTTCCCTGGTACCTTCTGGAGATGCCTGGAATGGAAGTGTCACAAATCAAGTTCAATTTTTGGATATTCTTCTCAAATGCACTTTGTGCATTGGCTTTGAATTTTTCAATCTTTCTGGTTCTCGGTAGAACTGGTGCGGTTACCATTCGAGTTGCTGGGGTTCTGAAGGACTGGATTCTTATTGCTCTGTCAACTGTCATTTTTCCTGAGTCAACAATAACCAAATTGAACATCATCGGTTATGCAATTGGTACACCCCTTATTTCCTTTGTTGAAACTTGAATTCGTATTTCCTGAGTCACTAAGACGGCGGTATTGAATTACTAATTTTTTGTTTCAACAGCCTTATGCGGTGTCGTCATGTATAATTACTTGAAAGCCAAGGATGTCCGGTCATCCCAAACTCCTGGAGATAGCATAACAGAACGAGCAACAAAGGTAAAAGTTGCTGCTCATTTATCTCATTTTATTAATTACACCTTGTTAGTTCTTATGATCATTGATTTCATTTCTTTTGAGGAAATTCTTTGTGGATTCTTGCTTGTTAAAAGATTGGGTATTCTACTTCGTGTAGGATCTGAGGTCATCGAATCTGTATGGTGTTGATGAAAACTCCCCAAAAATGGCAAGGGGTGGATCTCATCAAGAGTTGATTATTGATGAAGAAGCTCCGCTTATTCCATCTGCGAAGGGTCTGTTATCAAGGTCGAAGCCCAGTTAGCAAAACTGGGAACGATCGCGTTACAGCAGCGCTTTCTCTCTCCCCGATTCTTCTATTCCAGGAGCTGCTCTTTTTGCAGAGTATTGTTACTATTCTTTACTTAGTATTACGGGTGAAAACTTGACTTGTTAAAATAGTTGGGAGTATGCAATGGAATAGTTGGTTGTGTTCATGGCTTCTGTAGTCTCTTTAGTTTGGTTCTATTTTACTCCATGAAATGCTCCCTTTTTTATATTTTTTTTCAAATGAAAAAATTTCCAACAATTGTCACTACTCACTAATATTACTCAACAAAAAAATGGTTTTGCTTTAATTTATGTACAAAGAAGTTGGGTCGTACTAAATTATCGTGTCTTCGAACTTGATTGAAAACTTTATTTCATAGTCAAGACATAAACATGTGTATTTCCCACACGATACGCAAAATTCAATATACTTTCTAAATCTACTAAATACTAATATAAAAAGGAATTTGATTACTTTAACAACAATATTTTTATTTTAAATGATTTTCCTGAGAAAACAACTGACTTGCATATTGAATTTATTATTGAATTATATTTTCTAAATTTCAAATTATTCCACATTTGACATTGATAAGAACTTGAAATTTCAATCATATTTAGAAATTTGAGTAGTATTGAGATCATATAATTCAAATCTCTGATGCATTACCCGCAAAGATGGAACTATTATTTTAGCAACAGAAATAAAATGCAGACAGTATCTAGAACTAGAAGATCCAATATCCTTTTGATATAACCTCTCCAAATTCAAAATAAAATGAGTGGATCATAGCATTCAGTTAATTTTCCCATAACATCCACAAATAGAGGTAGAGGTAACATTAGAGTACAATTCACCAACTGCAAACTACATGGAAAAAACCCACAATCTTACAATGTATTAATTAATTGGTGCTCAAAAAGGTCCCAACAGCTAGCTATCAAATTCCATTCTACTACCATACAGGAAGATATTAAGTTCAATCTAAATTTAAATCTCACCTAGATATATCTGCTTGTCACTGCTGCAAGATCCAAGGATAGGTTCTTTTGGATGAAAGACACATTCATTAACTGAACCAGTGTGGCCTGGAAGCTTATATATTATGCGTCGTGAAGTGGTGTCCCACACATAGACCATGCAGTCGCTACTACCGGCAGTGACTTTGCTACCATCAGGTGACCAGCTACATCTCAATAAATTCTTCTCAAAATTGTGTTGATGTCCGTCCAGAATCTTCACACAGCGATTCTGTGGAGCGTATGGTCGCATATCCCATATTCGAAGAGTGCAATCCATGCTGTTGGTTAGAAGGTAAGATCCATCTGGACTCAATTGCATGCCGGTAATAATATCCAGATGGCCTTGAAGCTTCATCACGGCCTCAGTTCTCCGCAGATCCCACACCTTAATATCACTATCAATGCCACCAGCGTAAATCTTATCAGATGCATCAGAGAAACTGACTGCCGTGATCTGGTAAATATCTGGATAATTATGTACTACACCCCTTTGTCGCATATCCCAAAGTTTAGCAGATCCGTCATCGGAGCCACTGACAATAAGAGGTGGGCCCCTTCTAGCGGGGCAACAAGAGTTCACAACAGCCGAATGCCCCACCATCTTCTTGATCTGCTTTCCAGTTTCAACATCCCATGCCCTCAAAGTTTTATCTGGGCTAGCGGAAATTATCTGTGAACCATCAGTATTCCACTGAACATCCAACACAGCATTCTTGTGCCCTCTCAAGACCATGAAATTTTTGCAATCACCATGCACATTCCATAGAAAAATATCCTTGTCATGGGAACCAGATGCAATGGCAGTCCCAGCAGGATTAAATTTCAGTGAGTAGATTGCACTCTGATGCCCAGATAGCAACATAATTGGTGCCTCTAAGCTTGATGTCCGCTGTTTCACATTTGGTCCTGGTGGACCAAAGCTGTGCCCAACATTCGACAGTTCTGTTGGTTTTGGACCAACCACAGATAAAGCACTTTCAACTTGCATATTTACCTCTGCTTCAGTCTTGCTCAAATAATAAATTAGCAGCTAACGTTGTTACCAAGTTCAGGCCTGCATATATGTAGAGTTAGAAGCAGTGACATAAAACTCAAACAGGACATTGAATGTTTAGAAAGATAATATAGAGCTCAGTATTTAATTTCCTTCATTCTTTTCCCTCAAGCTTATACCAAACAAAGATTCAGACAGAAAGAGTGCATCATTATCTAATTTTTCTGTGGTTAAATGGTTGGCGACATCATATTAGATATAAGTTCAAAATATGGACAAGAGCACAACACTATTAAAACAAAAACACTCAAAACAGATGATTATAGACAAGCATAATACAAAAGAAGAGTAAGAGTGAGAATACACTCGAAACACCTATATATATATATGTAGGTGTTGTTGGGTACCCTAATGAGAATGCACAGAGTTCCTCTCCAGTTTATAATTAGCAAATCACAACACTGTAAGTACATCAATGGTGGTCTGCCTTAATCATCATGCTGAACACACTTGAAAATTGAAATAACTCAAAAACACCAAACACACATATATTTCAGATGTAACCATTCAAAATCAAACTTAAATAAGAGAAAGACATGAAAAGGATTAGTTTACATACTGTTCATACGAAACCCTACAATTTAACACATTCACATTAGCAGATTCAAGTAAACATCCCCAATCCACAACTTTTCAGCTTCAATAACACGTACGATTCTTATAACGAGAAAAACAAAAAAAATCACATGAGCACAAGCAAATCTGATGCCCCCATTTATATAAAACAATTCAACCAAAATACAAAATATGCCCGAAAAGAGAGAGACTACAGCGCAAAATAGTAGACACTATAGAAAAATTACCTGGACGAAATCTTTCTCAAAAAACCCTAATCTAGGGTTCATCAACTGGAGAGAGAAAAAGATGGAGTGATCGTAGAAATCGATTTCAGGATTCAACCTGTAGGCTGTAGGTACCGATGTGTATGGGCCGAGTTATTTATATTTGGGCCAACTAGTTTGGGCTCTACCTTGGGTCATCTGAATGGGCTCTCTTTACTGGTCTGCTGAAGCCTTATATATTTCCTTTCTTTAAAAAGATAAATAAATTCTGGAGTAAATTAGTTAAATATATTTGAAATATTTTATTTTGAATGGAAAAATATTCGCGAACACGTTAATTAATCATTGGAGCCCCTGTCATTTCGGATTATTCCCAACATGTCCTTTAATTCCGGTGTATCGCCGCCGTCGACATCCTTCCCGGAGGGCTCAGCCACCACAAGAGACTGGATTTTTCCGTCTTACTCCTCTGTCCACAGCCCGCATAGTATTCGCCGGACCCCCAGAAGGAAGAGATTCTCTTCATACCATCGACAGCCACCGCAATTCAACTCCTCTACGGCCACGTCAACAGCCGGTGATGGTGATGATATTAACTCCGTCAGAAATTCCGTTTCCAGGTTGAGGCCGTGGCCTTTTGAGTTTGGCAACGATGAGAAGTCAACGAGGCTGCTGGATGATGGTTTTGATGGAAGTGCAGGTGCAGCAGTCAACTCGAACGACGCCGTTTCTTCGGGTAAATGCGAGGTCAAGGAGGATACAGCGACGACTTTTTCTGGATTTTTGAGAGGACAGTTAAGAGTGCGGTGGCAGCTTGCTTTTACGGTTTCAGTCAGTTCTCTTCTCCACTCTGTGTGTGTGTGGTACAACTCTAGAAGCAGAACACTTTCCCACTTCTTCTTGACTGCTTTACCTTCCATTTTCATGAATAATCTATCCTTTGATGTAGGAACAATAGTTTCTTAATTAGTTCATTTGTTAGAATCGTGTACATTTGTAGAACACAATTAAGTTTTCTTGTTTTAAGTTGTGATTGTATGACTACAGTGAGAGCTAATTTTTCTGATGGAGATTGTGGTTTGTGTTGCATTTCAGATACTGATAACGGTGTTATCTTCATTGGTACATAAGAATTTTGCTTTACACAAAGAGGTTGCTGAATTACAGGTAATTGAGTGAAATACTTAAACTTTTCCTTTATCATATCATTGAATTAGTTCTTGTGCTCTGTTTAGGTGTTACTTGTTATGCAATTACTGCTCATAGAAGAAGATACTATCACGTTTCATGTTAACTTCCATAGGAAAACATCGCGTGTCATGGTGCTTGCTGTCTAGAGTTCTTTCTTTTTTTTCTTTTGTAGGGCAGGGGGACCTTTACTTTCTGCTGTTGAAAAAATTTCATATGTAATCATAATTCAATATCAAATCAATATCTCAATTGGCCATCGGCTTCAACCATGCTGGTGCTTTTACGTAAGTAATGTTAAAGCTAGAATTTATGTTTACTGTATACATGATGCACGATGATTTTTACAGTTGTTTCAATTCTTCGGTTTGATCTAATTTCCATTACTAAGTTATCTTTGCAATGCATGAAATTGACTACAAATATTTGGCTTAGCTAAAAATTTAATAATTTGTCATATTTGTCCATTTAGGGGACTTAGTGATGATGTGAATCATATCTACATTATAACCTTTTTAGGAATGTTGACTCAAACCAATCTAATATGCATAAAAGAACAGCAGTAATCATTCATTTTGTTTAGCATTTAGAGTTTAATCTCCCGATGACCAATCTTTCTAATGCTTCTGTTGCTAAAAAAGTTAAGAGAATAGGAGATAAACTCATGCTACCTTATAAATTTATAATGTTACTTAATGATACGAGATAAGATGCGCAAACAGTAGATTGGGTGTGTTTTATCTTTCCTTGTCAACATCTAAATTAAAATCTATAAATGGTTTGAGAGTTGAGACGACTGAATTATAGGCTAATTGATATATATTGGAGTAACAAGTTATTGCATTTGAGGTCAACGTTTTATGACAATAGCATTTCTTGATTACAGATTTGCTGTTTGAGTTGCCCTAATGATTGATTCAAACATGCTGTTTTATGTATCTTCTGATAATTTACCTTTCTTTGCAGGATCAAATTTTCAAGTTCAATGAAAGACTTAAACTATGCAATCTGTTGGACTCTACGGATGTGTACAACTCATCACTACCGGATGTTTTAGTTGATAATCTTCCTAGCAAGAGTCTGAAAACTGCAGCATTAGTTGTTTCAATCTTGGTATTATCCCTCCCATTCTTTTTCTTCAAGTATGTTGACTATGTCTCAAACTCAAGAAAGCTCTTCGACAATAACACAGAGGAAGTCTCCTTGAACAAGCAGCTAGCATACAGTGTTGATGTCTTTTTGTCGATTACTCCTTATGCTAAGCCTCTAGCATTATTAGTTGCTACATTATTGTTGATATGTCTCGGTGGGTTAGCACTTTTTGGAGTGACAGATGATGGATTAGCGGATTCCCTTTGGTTATCCTGGACATACATAGCAGACTCTGGGAATCATGCTAATTCTGAAGGAATTGGACCTAGACTAGTGTCGGTTTCCATTAGTTTTGGTGGGATGCTTATCTTTGCCATGATGCTTGGACTTGTTTCGGATGCGATCTCCGAGAAATTTGACTCTCTGAGGAAGGGGAGAAGTGAAGTTGTTGAGCGAAATCACACTCTTATCCTTGGGTGGAGTGATAAGTTGGTAGGTCTTGTTTTTGTGTGGCTTGAAAGTGTATGTGATATTGTGTCCCATCATTTTTTTATTTTTATTTTTTTGCCATTATACAAATTGCCACATTGACTGCATTCATGTTACTTCCAGGGATCGCTATTGAACCAACTTGCCATAGCTAATGAGAGTTTGGGAGGAGGAGTAGTGGTTGTCATGGCTGAGCGAGACAAAGAAGAGATGGAGATTGACATTGCTAAAATGGAGTTTGACTTCAGAGGAACATCTGTAATATGCAGAAGTGGTAGTCCTTTAATATTAGCTGACCTAAAAAAGGTACACCATCAGGTTGCTTACTTTTCAGTTTCACACTCACTTTTCAGATGCAAGAGGCTTACTTCACGAATTATATAGGTTGCTTTTGGTTTATGGCTATATATGTAAATATTTATTTACCTACATTTGTACATGTATCCATAGATGTATGTATTGTGTCTTGTCTTACAATAAGTACATATTTTACATTATTGAATTGTACAAGCTAAAAGATGAGATCTTTTCAGGTGTCCGTTTCTAAGGCGCGAGCAGTAGTTGTTCTTGCTGAAGATGGGAATGCTGATCAGGTTAGTACAGTGGAGATTGCATGCATCTTAACTTAAACCTATGTGACTATATGAACTTTCTAATGGATGCAGAGTGATGCTCGTGCTTTAAGGACAGTGTTAAGTCTAACTGGAGTGAAGGAAGGATTGCAAGGACACATAGTGGTTGAGTTAAGTGATCTTGATAATGAAGTCCTTGTTAAACTTGTTGGCGGGGACCTTGTTGAAACTGTTGTGGCGCATGATGTAATTGGTAGGTTAATGATTCAGTGCGCTCGACAACCTGGCCTTGCTCAGGTCAGCTTCAAGCAGTATTAATATCTATTTATATGCTCAAGGGGAATTAATTTCTGCTTTCAACATCATATATTGATTGTATGCATGCGAACGACTCAAAGTGCAAGCTGTTTTTTTAAGTCAATTTTGTACACTAATTGAAATATTTACTTCACCTTTGGGCATGGACCTGAGCCTGTGCAGATATGGGAAGACATTCTTGGGTTTGAAAATTGCGAGTTCTACATTAAAAGGTGGCCACGGTTGGATGGAATGCAATTTGAGGATGTTCTGATTAGCTTCCCAGAGGCCATTCCTTGTGGGGTAAAGGTAGCATCTAGAGGTGGAAAAATAATTCTAAATCCCGAAGATTCGTATGTCCTTCAAGAAGGAGATGAGATTCTTGTTATTGCAGAGGATGATGATACCTATGCTCCATCAGATCTGCCATTGGTGATTCTCTTTTCTCTACGACACTTTAATATTCTTTGCATCAGTTCCTTTTAATTGTTCTGACGTAAAAAAAAAAAAACCCTAAAGCCTAAAGGCTAAACCACTAGAAACTCTACCAGCCATCTTACAAATACTATTCGTGCTTCGAAAGGGAAAGCCATCTCTTAGCTAAGCTCACAATGCTTGTTAATACTGAAAAGGCTCCACTGAAAACTGGATGAAGGAACAGCTTACTCATTTTTGGATGCTTAAGACAAATTTTGAATGCCTAAAAAAGGTGCATTCATTGTCTGACAGTTTAGTAAATAGATAGAGTAAGCTTCAATCATGAATCACTTCATCTTAAGAGTCATGACACTTCATCTAGCTTTGATAAAAAAACTTATCACCCTGAGAATCACTGTTCAATAATTTATTTCTGCAGCATGTATTTACATTAGCCTTTTATTTCTTACATCATGATATAAATATACCTGTGATTGAATCCAGTATTGCTTCTTTTGTTGTTTTGGCTCTATGGATGAAGAAGAACTAAGACTTGCAGATGCTGGGACGCCACGTGCTCCTTCCCCCAATCTTATTTAGATGTGTTTTCTAATAGTATTTGAAGACCAATATCGCATCAATATGATACAAAGTTGCTATGACACCATACCATGGCTGCTTTTAAGTATGAAATGAGTAATCCTTTTTGGAGCTAAAGAATTGCTAGTACTAGTACCCTTTGGCTAAACTCAGTAGTTCTTGATATGTTCTTGATGAAGGCTTCTAGTTTGCGTATCCTTGAGTATTGTACTTTCAGGAATACTTCTAGTACGAATTCCTTGAATGAGAAAACCACCTTTTTGTATTTTGTATTTCAATATGCTGTTAATCACTGGATTAAGCTAACATAAAATGGATTAAAAAATAGTGTATGACTAAGTTGGGCTGAACACTGTCGAGAGAAATAGTTTTAGTGGCGGTTGCTGCCATGGCTTTGTAATCAAGTCACTGGGGCATACCATGAACCAAACTTACAGACACAGAATTAATTTCGTTATTCAGGTCAAAGATTCAAAATTCACACTCATTACACGACCAGCAAGAAAGCCTCAGACGATTCTACTTTGTGGATGGAGGAGAGACATTGATGATATGATTGTGGTAAGACCTTTCAATTGAAGCTCCTAATTCCTCTTCTTCTTCAACTGAATGCTGCAGGTTCAGGAAGGAAATTTGCCCAAGGATGAACTTGTTCAAAAGTCTTTTGAGAGGATACTTCTTTGTGGTTGGCGGAGAGACATGGAGGATATGATCACGGTAATGTTGTACGAGTGGTACAACATGCTTCCATTACATATCCAGTGGAGCTGAAATTTCAGGGATGCACTGGTTCTATCCTGCATGTTCTGATAATCCTCCCACCACTATTTGCCAAAGTCTTTCCATGAATCTCATATGTTAAATTTTGTTATCCTTTCGGATTTTTTTTGTATTGCTTTGTTAGCATCAGCATAATCCCCGGTGTGTGTTCTTATAGGTACTTGATGCTTCTCTAGCACCTGAGTCAGAGTTGTGGATGTTCAATGAAGTTCCTGAAAAGGAAAGAGAAAGAAAGCTTACAGATGGTGGCCTTGAGATGGACCGTTTATCAAATATTATACTTGTCAACCGTGAGGGAAATGCTGTTATAAGGCGTCACCTTGAAAGCCTTCCATTGGAATCTTTTGATTCAGTAAGCAAGAGTTATCTTTAAGTTAGATGGAAGCATGCTTGTGGAATAGCTTGAACTGTTGAATGATCATAGAACGACTACTAGCTCTATCTCACAGAAGTCAATTAGAGCACACTTCCTACAACAATGATGTGGCATTTTTATCACAATAAACCACTGTTCACACATTTGAAATGCATTAATCCCTAAAGTTTCTGTTGGGCAGATATTGATTTTGGCTGATGAATCTGTGGAAGATTCAGCAATTCAGGCTGATTCTAGATCTCTTGCCACACTGCTGCTGATACGTGACATTCAGGTAGAATACATAGAGCGATTTTCATTTCAATAGCGATCTAAAACTATTCAGTTAAATTTATATTTCTTCTATGCTCTCTGCGCGTTCATAATAGCTTTATGGATTTCTACTGGATTTCTTCATGATTTACATCTCCTTGTGTAATTGTTCAAAAAACCAGGTCCGATCTAGCAATCAACTTTTATCTTTAATTATTTTTCCAGAAAATTAAATTTGATGGTAGGTGATTAAGATATTTTGCTCTTTAGACCCTTTACTTATCGTGTGGTATTTTTATTATCTGAAAATCTTACACCCTATGTATTTTTGTGCTGTCGTCATCAAAATCTTTCTCTTTAATGATGAAAATAAGACTCCTGGGTTCTTTCCCAATCCGAATTCCTCCAGTTTAGAAATGCTTATTGGCTTCTTGGGAGTCGTCAATCATGCCTCATTACACACAGTTGCCAAACTTATCCTAAATTCTAAAAAAATGAGGTCTAAGGAAAATAAGTTTGATGGTATAACTTGGCATTAATGCTTATTTTTCATTTCATTGCGTGCAAGCTTGCATGTTAAGGCACTGTGTTATGCTACATGTTAGAACTGTTCATTTTTACTCATAATTGAGTTTATATAAGAATTATCTATGCAATTGGTTTCATGGTTTCACATTGATTTTGTTATACTGATAAAGAGTAAGATAATGAATAAAAGGAAAACCAACACAAAATTCACACTCTACCTATGTGTTGGCTACATCCTTGGCCAGAAGAGAGGAGTCAGACTTTTATTCAGAGTACGGATACGTTTTGTGTCAAATGACACATCCTCACCAACTTTTGACCAGCCAGTCAAAGTTAGTTCAAGGAATTCAACAGATTAGAAACACAGTGCATCCTGGAATTAACAAGTTGAGCAGAGGGAGAGAGATAATTGATTAATTATTTGAGCCCAATAAGCATGGGACTATGTTTGGATAATGTTGAGAATATATTGAATCATTGATATTAATTCAAGAGAGCTGAAAATGAAATTCAAGTTGGATTCAATACCAAACAAAACCCCTAAAATGTTTTATAAGTTTGGTTTTGCAGGCAAAGCGCCTTCCATACAGAGAAGCTATGGCTTCTCAGGAGTACCGAGGTAGCTTCTCGCAAGGGTCGTGGATTGGGGAAATGCAGCAGGCTTCAGATAAATCAGTTATAATAAGTGAAATCCTGGATCCAAGGACTAAAAATCTACTATCCATGTCAAAAATTAGTGATTATGTTCTGTCAAATGAGCTTGTCAGCATGGCACTGGCCATGGTTGCTGAAGATCGCCAGATAAATGATGTTCTGGAAGAGCTCTTTGCTGAAGAGGTAGGTTACTCTTTTCGTTTCAAATCGCATGACTTGTTCAGTGACTGGACATTACAGCTTGTGTGTTAACCTGACCTCACAGGGGAATGAGTTGCACATAAGAGGAGCAGATCTGTACTTTGAAGAGGGTGAAGAATTGAGTTTCTATCAGGTACTATTACGTGCTCGACAGAGAAGAGAGATTATGATAGGCTACCGTCTTGCTGGCACAGAGCGAGCTGTGATCAATCCTCCATCCAAAAACGAAAGACGGAGATGGTCATTAAAGGATGTTTTTGTAGTGATAGCTGAGAAGGAATAAGTTGCATGCTCCACACGAGTAGCCAGCCGACGCAGCCTGCTTCTGCGTACGTCCTACTGGTCGAGGGACATTGTGAATATCACATGTTGAATCAGTCACGTTTATTGACCATGAAGATGAGGCCAAGAGTTCACCTACAGTTTTGAGGATTAGGTATCTGAAATTGATTTCTTGCTTTTCTCATTCTTCTTTACCACTTTAATTTTTATTACTAAAATGAAAATCCCGGTTATAAAAGAGTGTGGAAGGATAGGTGTTGTGTTGAATCTGGATAGAGTGAATGGAAAGCAGTATATATATATAATTCCCGCAGATTAGTACTTCATTTGAAATGGTTCTAGAAAAAAAGGATAAAATTTCAGTTTAGTTCATAATTTTGAAAAATGCATCAATTTAATCCAAAAAAAAAAACATAAAATATTTACCAATAAAATTGAATTTTGTACTTGCTAACATAGTCCATTCTACTTTCGGAACTTTAACCAATGGAATATTACTCCGTTAATAAAAATTCTAATTTCATTACTAAATTGGTTTAGCAACATATTAACAAAAAAATCTGTTGATTCTGTTTGTAAATAATTCGTTGCTAATAATTCTGTTGCAATTTATATAATGATTCTGTTCGCAAAGGGAATTGAATTTGAATCATTCATATTGTGAGGAGTTTAGTGACTAGGTGAGTTAACCCACCTTAAACGTGCACCTATATCCCAGATGAACCATAGCATGACTCACAAATGAATATTCGTCCCAACTTTAACTTCAAACATTTTGTTTTGGTCTATCCAAAATTCAAGTTCACACTTTCATTAAAGAAAATAACACTTAACTAATACTCTCTCCGTTCATGGCAAACGTATTCGTTTGCTTTTTGCACGTGGATTTAGAGTATTACTCCATCCGTCCCATGTTAAGAGGGTCATTTTACCATTTTGGTTGTCCTACCCAAAGGTTCGTTTCCTTTTTTGGACATATGGGACCCACTCACGCCCACTAATACAACTACCCACTACACATTAAATAGTAATACTCCTTAATTCACGTGCCCAAAAGCAAATGAGACTCTTAATATGGGACGAAGGGAGTATTATTTTATATAAAGTGAATAGTTGTATTAGTGGAGAGTGGTTGAGAATAGTGGGCCATGTGTGGACCCTTTTGCTAAAAAGAAAAAATGGACACTTTAAGGGTGGACGACCCAAAATGACAAAATAGATATGTTAGTGATAGAAGGAGAGAGTATATATATCCTTAAAATACATTTTAATTTCAAAATAATTATCCTTTTCAATACGCATAACATACTTTACAATTTATTTATTATCTAAAATATATGATTATCCTTAAACATAAGTAAAAATAGTGAACTTTTATTATTAATATAATAAAAACAGAATTTGAAATTTTTCCTATTATTTCATTTATTCTTGGGTTAATTGCAAAAAAAATCACGAACTTTACACCTATTGCAAATTAATCCTCACTTTTGAGAAATTGCAAAAAAATCATCACCTTTAAATATTGTTGTAAAATAAACCCAATTTGTGACTAAAAGTTGGGATTTTTTGGGTGCGTTTTGCAACAATACTTAAAAATATTGATTTTTTTTTGCAATTTCTAAAAAATGTGAATTAATTTACAATAAGTATAAAGTTTGTGATTTTTTTTGCAATTTCTAAAAAATGTGAATTAATTTACAATAAGTATAAAGTTTGTGATTTTTTTTTGCAATTAACCCTTTATTCTTTTACCCATCCATTTATGCTCATAGTCAACAGTTGCTCTATTGGCCTATATTATAAACTCTGGAACTTTTTGCACTGCTTAATGAAACTTTATGTTTCTGAACAATCTTAAAAATGATGGAATCAATATTTTTATATAAATCAAATTAATTTTATCCCTAAAATCACAACCTTGGTTATAAAATAATAATAACATGCTCCACTCTGCTTTCGGATCTGAACAGGGTAGGGTAAATAAATGTTCAATGTCAACCGGGTAGGGTAAATTAATTAATAAATAAATGTAATTCCAGTTTTATTTGCTTGGATACTTAAATCCCACCAACATATCCAAATTGATAATTGATTAATTTATTGTTTTACCCATCCCCTATTCATTGGCTCATTGCTCCGGTTCCCGAAATGATAAATGTAAAAATAGTATTTATGGAATGGAGGAAATATATTCACAAATGGAGTATGACGGAGTTTAATAAACCTCTACCTCCTACTTTCATCTACTTTTATTATTATTATTATTATTATTTTATTTATGCTTTTCTTTTCATTTTCTTAAACCATTTTTTTTTTTTAATTTTATAAATTAGGTCAAGTCTTATATGAAATTATTTTTACATTTTCGTAGTTAATTATCACTTTTGATATAAAATATTATTATTTTTTATATATACTATAACTTATTTATGAAGTAGTTTACTGTACTACTATCACTTTTTATCGATCTGTTCATTAATAATGTTATCACTTTTTATCCGTCCATTTAAAAAGTTACGTGAAACCTTATAAATCTTTGCCAATAGTGAATTAAGTTATGAATCATATAATTATCTGAGTGTCAGGTAGACACTATCTCACAAATTAAAGACTTTATATACTCCCTCCGTCCCGGCATAAGAGGGTCTTTTACTTTTTTGAACGTAAATTAAGAAGTAGGAGTATTATTATTTAATGTGTAGTGGGTAGTTGTATTAATGAGAGTGTAGATCCCATATTTTAATTGTATTAGAGGGAGTGTGTGGGTCCCATATGTGTAAAAAAAGAAAGGGGAACCCCTTGAGTGAGATGACCAAAATAGAAAAATTATTTTTTAAAGAGATGAACTTTTACTATTCTGATTAAAAAATACTCCCTCCGTCCCGAATTTATGTTCACTGGCACTGTAGATACAGAGTTTCAGAAAAGTTACTTTTTGACCAATTTTATTGATTTTTTAGGGGTATTGTGATATTTTTAGGTAATAAATTATAAAGTATGTTATGTGTGTTAGGTGAGTGATATTTTTGAAATTAAGTTAACTTTTTAGATTGTTGGTTGATGTGAAGTTTTTTTTTTGAGTGGTGAACATAAGTGTATGACGGACGAAAACGAAAAGTGAACATAAGTATTTGAAGGATGGAGTATTACTTTTTAAAGAGTGATTTTTATAAACCAAAGAGTAATTTTAAAAAACATTATTTACGTGTGAACTCAATTCACACTGTATTTTATTTATTAGATAGTTCATATATGTTACAATCGATAGGTTTATTGGTCATCCCCCAGTGTTTGATTGATATAAGATGAAAAATTAAAAAAATTGAAAACGGATGAGGCGGTTGCCGATTGGATGCATTGGCCAACCCTATAAAAGCAGTCTAAATTCCACCATCTTCATTACACTTGCACACACACACACACTCAAAACCTACACCTCTTGTTGATTGTGACCATGTTTACTTTCGGATACTACTTCCCCATTCCTTTTCAGCCACCTCGGATGATGCAAGTATATTCGGAAAATATCAAAATTAATTCAGTAACTATAATCAATTACAATTTTAATAATTTTTTTTATTGCAACTCTCAATTTTGATAATTTTAGTTATTTTTTGTCCTCTTTTAGTCCAAGTTTTAAATATTTTTGGATCAATTTTGAATATTTTTTAATATAATTGACTAAATTTGAGAAAAGGAGTAAATTTAGAAAAAAAACTAAAATTAGAAAAAAAATCAAAATTGAGAATTCCAAATAAAAAGGACTAAAGGTGGATTCCATCATACTTACCATACCAATTGCTTGCATATATATATATTAAATAATTAATGTTTTGTTTAATTAACTGTAGATGGCGTAAGATTGCGTAGAGGCCACAAGTATGATGCAGGATAAGGTGGAACAATATTATTTATTTTTTCTCAGACAAAATATTATTCATATAAGAAATGGAATACAAGGTACTCCAACCCTTACATGATGAATATAAATTCTAAACTAAAGACTCTTATTTGTAAACATATTTATCCCATAATATAGCTGTCTAGTTAATCACAATATTTACTAAGTTTATCACACCACTCCAAAATGTTGTAATCTCTTAGTATGCTCGCCTTTGCTGTTATCCAACTCCACGTCCTGGCTTTGATTTCTCTAATTAGTTTGCTGATATTAGGTATCTCCTCATGGAATGTCACTTTATTTCTGTAATTCCATAAAACTCAATTCGTACAAATATTCCAAACAGTTGATGCTACATTTGCCCAATCTCCTTTATCCCAAATGTCTCCATGCTGTAAAAAATTTATGATTGGGTTTGAATGTGCAACCATAGAAACATCTGGCCATTCGTATATCAAACCCCATATTTTTTGAGAAAATTCACAACTTACGAATAAGTGTACTGATGTTTCTGTTTTTGAGCCGCATAGTGTGCATCTTGTGTCATCTGCATCTGTAAGAATACCCGATCTTTGAAGCTTATTCTTGGTAGGCATTCTATCATGTAACAATTTTCAAATTATGGACTTATATCTCTTGGGCGTGTAACTCTTCCATAATCTGTGGAAAGCCAACACTCTGTCTGAATTATCGTCCTCGCTGCTATTTGCAATTCCATGGAAGTAGGCTACTTTTGTTGAGAATACTCCATTGTTTGCAAGTCTCCATCTCCAACGATCTTCCCCTTATTGATTTATTTGGATCCTGTTAAGACAAGAAAGTAGCTCATTATATTGTTCTTGTTCTCTACCCCTCAAATCTCTTTGCCACTTCAACTCCCACCGCCATCCCAACTCTCCCCATGAACCTATGTCACAAATTCTCGCCTCATTTTGACTACTAATTTTAAAAATTCTACAAAATTTCTACTAAGTTTTTCATCCCCTACCCACACTTCCTTCCAAAAGTATGTGTTCCTACCATTCCCCACCACTCTAGTTAAATCACGACACATGCCCGTCCCTCCACTTCCAATATAAATATTACAAATTTCTTTCCACCATCCCAACATATCATTTCTAGAATCTAACCCTCTACGTCTCCCTACCTCTCTGTCAAATATCCACTCAACTACTCCATCCAAACTTCCATATCTAGACCTAATAACCCTCACCCATAACCTCTCAGGTTCTTCTAAGAATCGCCATACCCATTTACTTAGCAACGCCACATTGAACGTCCCCAAATCTCAAATACCCAGACCCCCTTTATTTTTATCCTTGCAGATGGTATTCCAATTAATCCATGGTGTTCTACATCTCTCCTCACTCCCCCCCAAAGAAAGTTTCGTTGAATAGCAATAAGTTCTTTAATAACTTTTTTTGGGATACGATAAAAAAAAGAGACAATAAATCAGAACTGAAGAGAGAACAGATTGTATCAAGGTCACTCGCCCGCCAAATGATAATTTCTTTCCTTTCCATTTTGCAAGCCTGCTCCTAACCTTTTCAACAAGAGTAGCCCAAGAAAAGACCCTGCAATGGTTAATGCCCACATGTAGACCCAAATACGTTAGTAGAGTCTGGCCAATTTCACACCCCAAATAAACTGTAGATTCCCCGAGCACCTCCTGATCGATATTAATCCCCACCAAACAACTCTTATAGAAGTTGACTCTCAAACCTGATAGAAGCTCAAAATTTCTGAGGATGTATTTGAAGTTTCTCAAATTTTCTGGATTTCCTGAGCATACAAAGATGGTATCATCAGCATACTGAAGATGTGTAACCAACACTTTATCTTTACCCATTTCTGCACCTTTTAACAACCCAACTTCCGCTGCTTTAGATATCAATCTACTAAGACCCTCTGCTGCTAAAAGGAATAGAAATGGAGATAATGGGTCACCTTGGCAAAGTCTTCGTTCTAATCTAAATTCTCTGTAGGACATCTGCTGCTAAATTCCTCGTTCCAACCTTGGTGGAACAATATTATTCATGTTTTGGAGCCTCATTATATTACAACATCGGATTATTAGTTTCACCTTCTCCTTCATCTCTCTCTTGTTTGTTATTGTTATTCAAGTATCTCTACGTCTTGTGTTGTAATGTGTTGTTTGATCAATAATATATATCTCTTTTGGGGTTAACACCTCAAAAATCTTCACCAACTTATGTTTACTGTTCATGCTGGTTCTTAACCACAACAAATTTAATCAAAAAAAGCCCACACATAACCATGTCAACTTACAATGAACACATTACGAGATGACAACTCATCAGAATGTAAAGCCTAAATAAAAAATTGGCTAACTAAACAAAGCAAAAGAAGCTAAAGCCTACATACAAAAGTGGCTAGCTAATCTGATAATTTGTAGCTTGATGTTCTCTTTGTGTATCTCTTTCCTTCAAAATTCCTTCATTTCTAGCCATCCATATTTGATTGACTATGTGAAATCACTCTAGTCTTGAAACCCACAGCTTCTCTCTTTCTATCTTTGTAAAACCATTTAACAGCAGGTTGTAAGGTGTTGAAATTGTTGATGTAATTGGTAGGTTAAAAATTCAGTGCGCTCGACAATTACCAGGCCTTGCTCAGCTCAGGTTCTAGCTGTATTACTATATGATAGCAATAGATACATGCATGAGGGTTAATGACACGTGGACTATGATCATTAGAGGTTTGAGAGTGATCATAACGTGCTGCATGTGAGCTGGAAGCAAGAAAGATCAGTTGAAATGAACCAAACAACTCAACAGTCAAAAACTGCCAATTTGGTGTAGTGTTGAGCAGCCGACTTTGGAGCAGTTTTTTAGGCGGTTTGTTGAGCTACCTGGAACCCCGGCTAGATGGCTGCATCTAAACTACTAAGTGAGGACTATCTAGTGGAGGTTCAACCAAATTAATAGGTTGAGGGGTTAGCTAGATATAAGGGCTCAAAGTTACTTGATCACATCAATTTTTCACTTTGAGTTTGACAGTTTGCTAGCTTCGGTTTTCTTCTTCTTGTTGCAGATAGAGATCAATCCAATCTGAGTTGTAAACATTGAGTGATAATAAAGTTTTTTCTCCCCAAAGTGGATGTAGGTTATTTATAACCGAACCACTATACATCTTTGTGCAAGCTTTACATTTCATTTTAAGTTCTATCATTTTATATGTTTATATTCTTGAGTGTTTGTGAGATTCTTGTATATTTATCACGTCAATTGGCACCGTCTGTGGGAAACAGACACACAACAAGTATTCAAGATGAACACCACAAGATTTGATGTTGAAAAGCTATCAGAAAAGTCAACCTATGGAATCTCAAGATGAAGGCAGCTCTAATGCAGCAAGGTTTGATGGATGCTCTGAAACCTCCTCCACCATTGAAGATTGAAATACTTAGAGATCCTCAGGCTGCAGCTAGTGGTGTAAGAGCTCCGGTGGATGATTAGGTACTTCAAAAAGTCTATTCTACAATAATCCTATATTTAAGTGATAAAATACTTAGAGAAGTATCAAAGGAGACAACAATTGTTGGTGTATGAAATAAACTAGAAGCTTTGTTTATGGTTAAATCATCTGCAAATAAAATGCATTTGAGGCAGAGGCTTCATGCTTTCAAGATGACTGATGAAAGCTCTCTGATGGATCAAGCTGATGAGTTCTGCAAGATTACAGATGATCTTGAAAGTATTGATTTGAAGTTCACCAGTGAAGATAAGGCCATCATATTGTTGTCTGCATTGCCAAGATCACAGAGACATTTCAAAGATGCTGTTCTCTATGGATGGAAGGATGTTGTGATGCTTGAAGATGTACTAAAAGCACTCAGATCAAAAGACCTAGAGGAGGGGCTGACAGCAAAGAAAAGTTAGGAGCAGAATGACTCTTTGCCAAGAAAGGAAATCAAAGCAAGAAATGGAACAAGGGGGGAAATTTTGATCAAATGAAGAATGCAAAAGGACAGTCAACTGGAAAGAAGTGCTACTACTGCCATGAACCAGGGCACTTCAAGAAACAATGTGCAAAATGGAAAGTTAGCAAGTCCAAGAGACCAGAAGCACCTGCTGGAAATCAGAAGAACCAAGTTAATCAGGTTGGTGAATTACAAAATAATGCTGGTATGGAAGGTATTGAAGCTCTGGCCGTCACATCATCAGATGTGTTTGTTGAGTGAGTATTGGATTCAGGATGTACATTCCATATGACACCTATGAAGCATTGGTTTGAAGAATTCAAGCATCAGGAAGAATGATCAGTTCTGCTAGGTGATGATCATTCTTGTGAGAAAAAGAGTGGGATCCATCAGATTACTCATGTTTGACGGAGTTCAGAGGCTTCTTAGGAATGTAAGATATGTTCCTGGATTAAAAAGAAACCTCATCTCCCTTGGGATGCTTGATTCTCAAGGCCTTATATTTATATGTTAATGTGTGCATTCTTATGCATTGACTCTTGATGCATAACTTGTTAAATGTTTTATAATCAATAATCATGTCAACTTTAATGGTTATATTCTTTAATTAAAGTTGATGTTTTCCATTTTAATTTGTCTAGGTTAAGGTTTATATTTCTTTTTTTGTCAAATTGAGTCCGCATAAAACAATTAAGTATTTCATGTATGGCCCACGTACACAACACTAATATAATTACTCATTTTACATTAAATATTATTTTTCTCACCTCACTTCACATTAAAATATTATATCTCTTAATTTACGTATAAAAGACAAACATAAACGTTAACTTGGAACAAATAGAGTATATATAAAGTATATTTATTGATAGTTAATTTAAAATATATTTTTTTAAAGTATGATGATAAAGTATACTCCCTTCGTCCCTCATTAAGAGGGCCATTTCTTTTTGGTACGTAGATTAAGGAATATTATTATTTAATATGTAGTGGGTAGTTGTACTAGTAGGAGTGTGGGTCCCAATATTTAATTGTATTAGATGTGTGGGTCCCATGTGTGTAAAAAAGGAAAGAGACCTCTTTGGGTGGGACGACCAAAATAAAAAATGATCCTCTTAGGCTGGGACGGAGGGAGTATTTATTGGTAGTTAACTTAAAGTATATTTTTTAAAGTATGATAAATAATGTATTAAAATACATGTTGAGACACTCTCTTATGAGACATATTATTTGTGAGACGGGCGTGAGACGAGTCGACCCATCACTAAAATATGCTTATTGTAGCGATAAAGTATGCTTATTTATTATTAAATTATGTCAATAATAAACCATATTATAACACGCTAAAATCATACATTAATGCTTAATCCAGCATACTTTAAAAAATATATATTAACAATCATTAAATATACTTTATTTAAATAAGAGACATACTTTAACACGTCTCATAATAATTAAATTATGTTAATAATAAATCATATTATAACACACTAAAATCATACATTAATGCTTAATCCAGCATACTTTAGAAAATATATTTTAACAATCATTAAATATAATTTATTTAAATAATAGACATACTTTAACACGTCTCATAAATCGTCTCATGTAAGTAACGTTTAACAAGAGACTTTGTCAAATATGTTTATAGGTGTATGTCACCACACCAAAAAAAAAAAAACTCTTTTGTGGCAACAGAATTTACCAACGAAATTCAATTCGTTGGTTATTTCCAACAGAATTATTAGTACTAGATTACCAACGGAATTGAATTTTCGTTGCTAAAAATTTAGCAACCACCAATTTACCAACAGAATATTAGCAACAGATTTGTTGCTAATCCATTGATAGGTAAATTTAACAATGAAATTAAGATTTTTACTAATGAAATATTCGGTTGGTAAAAGTAATTTTTATAGTGTTTTATAATATGATCAACTATAAACACACTCTAATTACTAAAAAGTATACTTTACTTATATAATAAAAATACTTTAATAATGAATCAACCTATTTCAAAACTCGTCTCGTATATACACATCTCATAAAAGAGTGGTTTTTTCTGCTAATTTTTTTCATGTTTTTTTTAATGGTAAAAATACATTAAACAATTAATCTACTTTTAACACTTTATTCATAAATTCTAAGAATTTTATTTTCATTTTTTCTTTTTAAATTACTCAATTTACCCTTATTTTTTTCTTATATTATTATACACATAAAATGCCATTTTACTTAATCTACCTGTGCAAAACTACATGGCACTAAGGAAGCTTTGCATTACTCCAAAGAGCAATTTTTCCATGTAATAAAGAATTAAAATGCGGCTCTGAGAGGCAATCTCTTTCTTGGGATATTTAGTACATTTTGTTTTATACTTTATATATAGATTCAACTTAAAAAAGCTCACTTACAAAGAGAGGAAGGCTAAACTTAAAGCTCAGAATTCTGCAGCTGGGGTTGGTGAAGATGAGGAAGATGACATGAGTGAAGAGATTCTGAATTGAAAATTTTATCCTTTTTTTTTTTAATTTGGCCTATCTGCAATTCTTTCTGGAATCATTTTCAATTTTGTGAGTTCCATTTTTTTACATTTTGCTTGCTTTAGTTGACTGGAAATTGTTCGGAAAGATATGGGGATTATATTTTTGGGTTATTTATTTCTGTTACTGCAACTCTTTTCTTGCCATGTTGTCACAATCAAGGTTCATAGTACACGTGAATGTCTTGAATGGATGAGATTTACAATTCAGAATGTATGCCACATTTATAAACAAAAATAAGAATAAGGAGAAGAAAGCAAAAGAAATAGTATTGCATACAAGAGAGAACATAAGAATTAAAGACCCACAAGATTTAGACCTTATCAAAGAATAGCCAATGAAATGTCACCACCTAATCAAAAGATGTATTCAAACACACACACTATCCGCATACTAACTAACACCTTTCTGCATTTAAATAAAAAAAAAACAAACAGTGAAGCAGTCTAAACTTCCCCCAAAAACCAATGATGGCCTATTTAGCCCCCCCTATTACACCCCCCATAACAAAACCATTAATCTCCAGGAAATTTGTTTATTTGGTCTCACCAACCACCCTTAAACTCCATGCTAGTGCAACCCCTCAGCAGGATACACATCTGCAGAGACGGTAATTTTTTTTTAATTTAAATGGAATAATGAGTATATTTAAAGATAATTTAATTAAATTCCATAATGGTTGGATTTTCCAGAGTTTAGACCAATGTGTGTCTGAATTGATCAGCTTAAGCATTGCTGTGTTCTATGAACAATGGGGGCTCTTATTTAGTGATTTTTGTTGTTTTGCCATGATGTGTTCATTACAATGTACTACTCCCTGGTTCCATATTATGTAGAGTAATTAATTTTCTTTCTTTGAATTAATTAAGGATGACTGAGAAATTTATGTACATTTTACTGTTAAATTCCTAAACAAGTAATTTTGATAGGTTTTTACTGTTAAAAACATCAAGTATTGTGGGATATGATACTTAAAAGATAGAATTCAGGGAAGAATTTACATTGATTGTAAAATTCAAACATTGAGAGTCATGTTTAAGTCAGGAAATGTGTGATTTTGATATCATGCTGGAATGGAATACAATAGACTCTGCTCCAATTTAAATTAATTAAGTCCCACTCAGATGGTGATGTCGTCTTACAAAATGAGATCCGTGAGTCGGCTTACTAGGTTATGCCATTGCATGCACATTTATCATCCTTTTGCTGTAACATCTATGTTAAGAGTTTTTCTAATTATGTTTAGTCTCCAATCCCACAACCATAAAGGAGTTGACTACCAACATCTTGTAGTGCAATAGATGATAAGAGGGGTGTCTCATCTTCTTGATCATTCAGCATGTTTTAAGACAATTATACTTATGTGAGAATGTCTTCAGGAATGTTGCATTGGGCTTGGCAAGTGTGTTGTTGGGATTGAGTATTGGAGGGGGGAATGCATGGGCGGCAGCTAGACGGCCGCCTCCGCCTCCACCGGGGGAGAAGAAGGATCCGAACGTGACTGGTTTGGCAGCAAAGGTATTGGCAAGCAAGAAGAGGAAAGAAGCCATGAAGGAATCCATTGCTGCACTTAGAGAAAAAGGAAAGGTTATTCAAAAACCTGCTCAACAACCTCCACCTGAGGAACCATCATCTCAATAAAGATGTTTCCATTTTGATTGTTTAGAAACTTGTGAATTCAGAGAAAATTTGGCAATGGCTATAAATTCAGACATGAAAATTCTTAACATCTAATTAAGGGACAAGAATACTAAGTACTTGTATCTACTATGTGTCTATCAATTCACCATCTGCACCAACACACACTTCCAATACTTAGCATTCATATGCACATAAACACAGTCGGAGCGCAGAATCCATCGACTGCAGTGAAGAACATACGATCCAAGTGAAGATGCTGATTGCATTACAACCTTTATTCGAACAATTTAAAGTATGAGTTCGATTTTGTTCATAGGTACAGAAACACCCAAGTTATGTTTTTCATGTACATGATTTCTTCTTCCCTGTCTGATTTCTTTTTCATTAAACTCTGTTTTCTCAATCTTGATATGAACCTTCTAAAATATTGGCCATACCGTTTCACAGAGCATTCAAGATGCGTCTTGATCGTTAAAAACCCGACCTCTGAGACGACAGTAGTTTCTGCATAGTTCTTGCTGCTATTACTTTGCTAACCAACAGCTTCCACTTCGCCTCGTCTTTCTTGCTCTGTTGCTGCATTTTCACCTTGAAGTGCCTAAAATTCATCTACTTTAGATCACTAATCTTGATGATTTGTTTAGAGACAAGCTTACTTTATGTAAGTATCATTACACTCTTAACTTACCTACAGAGAGGGACCTTGCAGTAGTCGGGGTCGTTGCACATGCGCGAATGTAGTTCTAGAAGTTGCCACATGCGCTTACAGTGGACGCACCCACCGGGTACCTTAGTCTTGCAGCCTGAGAAATGACGTATAAGTGTCTCGAGCCCCTTGCAAGCAGGGAAAACGCAGGCAACCTGGCTTCCTTTTAGCACCTTATCGCGAGGTCCAATTGTTCTGCATCCGTCCCTGCATATATGAAGTAGAGCCTCCATTGCCTCGTGCAGTTGGATATATACCTTTCTCTCTTCGATTTTCTTCAACCTCTCTTGTTTTCTCTAGCACAAAGCAATAGTAACATGATCATATGTACAATTTGGTTTGATGTGCTTTATGTAAGAGATTGAAAAAACATCAGTAACTTACTGAATCAGCTTCAACTACCGACTCTATCAACTCTTGTTCTAGAAATGGATTGTCTCGTTGCATCACTTTCCATGCTTCGGTGGTCGAAATGCACTTGAAGTCCTTAACTACCATGCGCTGACAAACCAATGCAAGCCGCGGTGCATCACAACTTCTAGCTAATTGAAGCGCATCTACGACGTTTTCTCTAGTCAACCAGCCCCTTCCCAGATTGTATTCGCACACTCTTTTGAGCGATGGCACTACATAGGAATGTGATAAAACCAGTAAATGGAGGATAAACTTCTGCATGTCCTCTTCTTCATAACTGCATTATAATATATAAAAAAAGTCATAAGGAACACGACTTCGAGTTTCATCTAACACCATTATCAATTCCTCTAACCGAAAGACTTCAAAACTACATGGACAATCTGTATCTATGTACTGCAAACACGACTTCGTGGATCTTTCGGTTTGTTATCGATGTGATCAAATCATGAGTCAAAGTATAATTATTATATGATGATGCACATTAAGCCAATTAGGCTGCACTATTTAAATTGGTATGGTGTAATGAATGTGAAATTGTTAGCATATGTGTTTACAAAATTGAAGATATAACATAGTGAATGTATTACTGTACCAAGACGAATAAAGGAAGCGGATGAAAGCACGAACAGCACCGAGTGGTACTCCGGGGATCCTTATATATCTTACACCATTCTTAACTTTGGATTGCTGCAGAAAATTCCCAAGCACTGGTGATGCAACACTCTGTAAAACAAGGTAAAATGCAATTAATTACTGGCTCAACGAGTAAACGACGAGCAACTCAAATGTTTATGGGACTGTCACTGTATCACATGCTCACCAGAACAATTTCATGAGCTGCAATTATAGACCCATCTTCTGTCATAATGTGCACATCAGCTCCGTATCCCTCTTCGAACAGCTTCTCCCATAAATCTTTCGTTTCTTTCGGAACAGAACAATACCTAGCAAGTCCTCTATTCCATTTCTTCTGGGGTAATGGAGGAGGTTTCGGAATATTGCAATGGCCTAGTGCACAAGACTTTATGTTGTCGATAAAATCTGAAGTATCCGATGAATCCCCTTCCTCTATCTGTATATATAAAGACTGATCAAACGACTCGATGCTTGAGGAAGGCCAGGAAATTTCAACAGCATGGGAGCCCATCAACCTCTATTGTTCACCTGTATCAATCAAACTTGAGCAAGATCCTGCATGACAGAACTTTATAAGCAATCGAAGAATGCAATGAAAGAACAAAGATAAGCCAAATCCTGTACAAAAGGTCCATTTCATTAGGAAGATATCAGAGTTTTTCCATCAAGAAATGAAGTGACTTGTGGAGAAGACAAAGAATTTTTCCATTCAAAGTTTATGGGACATGTTATGATTGGCCAAAAGGATTAAGAAAGCACAAAGTTCAGGTTTCCAAATACATTCCTTAGAGAACTTCCATGAGAAGGAAGGAACAAGCAGATATACATTTGATCTTCGTTTTTCGATACAGAATATGTAACAGGACATCGATGTATACGCTTAAATTCGTGTAGAAAAAGATAAAAGCAAAGTCTTTTTTCATGGAGGACTCATTATTAAGTACAGAGTTACAATTCTGGAAGGCAAATGAAGCCATAGAACTGCATAACCCATCAAAAATTAAAAAACAAAACACAAAAGTTTAATCTGGACGATTGGAATACTTAAGCAGATATTCAACATGTGGTGTTTCATCATTTGGGGTGGTAAAATTAATTCAGAACATGTGATATGTTAAAAATAAAATCATAATTAATTAAAATTCTGATGAAATTCTTCCTATGTTGATATAGGATACTTATCCATGAATCCTGTGTCATTTTTTGCTTTACTCACAATAAAATAAAATAAAATAAATACTTAACTATCAAGCATGTAATTGAATTGATTTATAACTCATCAAATTACACACTCAACTGAATAAATCATGATTGATGAATTAACTAAAACAAGAGATATAACCCACATTTTAATAAATTTACAATCACCATAAATTCTTAATATCAAGATATGATCAATTGATCTTTGCAAGGAATACTAAAAAATCACAAGGTAACACTTAAACCATAACCTAAGTCCCAGAACAAGATGTGTGTGTGTGTGTGTGTGTGGGGGGGGGGGGGGGGTTACACATCCATCCATGAAAGTGAAAGATCACAACTTCTTCTATGAATTCAATACTGCATGGCACTTCCAATCAATCATAAAGCAATAAAACCCCATTAAAAGAACAGTAAAAACTCAGTGGGAAATGGGAGTCATATCCACAGAAAACAGAGAAAGAAACCATTTTTATAAGCTTACCCAAAACAGAGTCTCAAATTCTTTATCTCCTCGTGAAAATAAAGCAGAGATTCTTGAAAAACTAGAGAAAAAGATCGAAAGGAGTCCTCCAGAGACGAGAGATAAGTACAAAATTTGTGAACTGTAATGCAAAAGGCGGAGGTTTCTCAGAAAGATCGAGAAGTTTTTGTCTGAGAGGTGAGGGGGGTGGTGGGTGGGGGGTGGTTCAAAAGTCAGGTAACTGTGTCTTTGCTTTCAGAAAAATGATGTGGATTCTGCTGTGGCATCATTTATTTATTGTTTAACTTCATTTCTTTCTTGCAATTATATCATGTGATGTAAAATCTTCATTTTGCACAATCTTATTGCAACACTATGTTAGGATTTTTCATGTAATAATTGGGCATCTTCCTTTATTTGAATATATTACGATAATGGAAAATAAACTTATTTGTTATGAAAATGGATAAAAATATTTATTTATTACCCTTTTCCGATTCAGAAGATTAGATAATTTGATGGGTTAATGTTTCCAATCTCATCCACAACTACCATTTGTGCTTGTAATGTTTCCAATCTCATCCACAACCACCATTTGTGCTTGAAATAAATATGTTATAATCTCAGTAATTTATTTGATTCTTTTTATTTAATTATATTGAATTAATAATCATGAGTTTATACTCTTAAACATATCTTATTTGGTAAATTTAGAATTAGTATTTGATATTTTCTTGCTCCTTATCATTTTCACCCAAAATATTTAGATCTTTTTTGAGAGATTATTACTAGTGTGCTAAAATTTGGCATTTATTAAGGATTGCAGATTTTGGACATTTTTAGTAAAATTTAGAAATTCTAAAGGTGAAATTGAGTGGGTATGAAGTTTTGTGGCCATATTATTCTTTGTCATCAGATTATTTGTTTTGTAATAAGACAAATCATGCATACTAGTTCAACATCTTTATCTTCTTAGTGATAAATTTGTGTGAGAACATTGACCAAACTATTTTACATTTTTTAAATTAGATATTTTTAAATAAATACATGTATAATCTCAAAATAATATTCTTTAAATCAGATTCTTAATAAAATCGAAAAAAAAGTTGCATTAGAGATTTTATTTGATAAACCTATTATCATAAAGTTTGGAAGTGCAAATCCAAGCAAGGAGAAGATCAAATCCTGTCTACGTGGAAAGTAGCTGTGATGATGGTACAGTTTGACTTGTGAATGAAATTTAATTCGTAAAATACTTAATTAACATTGTAAAATAGTGACCTATACTACTCTATGTCTCTCTCATTATTATTATTCATTGTGTAACGTGCAATTGTATTAGTAGAGTACGTAGTTTTCATATATTAATAATATCAGTAATGTATGTGGATTTTATGTATTTAATAAAAATATAGTTTTGATATGAATACCTAAAATAGTAAAATGATCAACTCTACAACAGACGAAAGGAGTATACTCTATTGCTCCCCCAACAATAAAAGTTATAGATTTATCTATTTTGGTAGTCTCATACTAAAAATTACTACGCTTTTCTTTTTAAGAACACAAACATTAATTAATACATCTACTCATTATACATTAAAATATACTCCCTTCATCCCGCATTTAAGTTCACCGACACTGTAGAAACATAGTTTAAGAAAAGTTGCTTTTTGACCAACTTTATTGACTTTTTAGGGGTATTGTTGTATTTTTAGGTAATAAATAAATTATAAAGTATGTTATGTGTGTTAGGTGAGAGTGATATTTTTGAAATTAAGATAACTTTTGAGGTTGTTGGTTGATGTGAAGTTTTCTTTTTGGGTGGTGAACATAAGTGCGGAACGAACCAAAACGGAAAGTGTGAACATAAGTATGAGACGGAGGGAGTATTTCTTAAGTACACATTAAAACACTATATTTCTTAATCTCCGTGCAAATAGTAAATATAATTCTTTTAAAAGGTGGAAGGAGTATTTAAAAATGTTCTCCCTCGGTCCCTTTCAAAGAGGGTATTTTTTCCGTTTTGGGCATCTCACACAAAAAGTCCACATTCATTTTTTTTACACGCATGTGGTACCCACACACACTCATTAATACAATTAAAATATAGAGTTCATATTTCCACTAATTCAATTATCCACTACACATTAAATAATACTAATATTCTTTAATTCATATGAAAAAACAAAAAATCCTCTTATTATGGGACGGAATGAGTATTTTTTTATACCGAATTGATCAAATTCAAAACATCCTTTACTCAAAATTTAGTGTAAATAATTTGAGTAATATTGTGAGTAAAATTAAGTAACACAAATTTAACTCGAATACATTGTTGAATTCAAATACCTTAACTCACATCATTAATTAGAATATATTATTCGAAGCATTATTAAAATATATTACTACTAAATTAGAATATTACATTAACTCACAAACATTACTTAGAATACATTACTTCACTTGAAGGAAATCTATACTACCTTGAAAGATATCAGTGTTTTTGAACACTCATTCAAGGTATACAACCCTTTTTTTAATAAGCGGTAATATTAATATTCTTATAATATTATTAAAAAAATACTACTCCCTCCGTCCCGGGTATTTTTACCCATTTGTACGGGCACGGAGATTAAGACGTTTTATTTTTTTAATATATAATGTAAGAGAAAGTAGGGATAAATTAGTAATTTAAAAATAAAAAGTAAATAAAGTTATTGGGAATGATGAATAAAGTGTAAAAAAGTAATTAAAGTTGTTGGGATTGTAAAAAGTAGATAATAAAATATTATGTATTTTTGCCAAAAATGGAATGGGTAAAAATACGTGGGACACCCCAAAATGGAAAGTAGGTAAAAATACGTGGGACGGAGGGAGTACTACTTTTTTTTATACTTTATGTACCAAACTAATAATTTTATTGATTTTATTAAATTAATAAAAAATATATTTACTTTGTCTTATATTCCACTGAAAATGTACACCTTTTGAATTTATAGTTTTATATATATTGAGAGTTTGTTTTATTTTGATTACTATTACAATTGATAAGGACCATAGATTGTTATTGAGATCAGCAAAATGGGCCTGGACGGAATATTGTTGAGTGCACGTAGTTTTGCCGGCCCAAGTTGGGCCCACATCACATTGTCCTAGGCCGGTGACTCTGTCCTATAATTAAGTTTAGCTAAGCCTACAAAAGGACAACACTGGATTTCCTTTATTGGGTGGTTATCAATTATCATGACTAAAAATAGTTATTCCCTCCGTCCCAACAAGTATTTCACGTATTGGTGTGTGCGAAATTTAAAAAAAATTTATATTTTTATATATAAAGTAAGAAAGAGAATATATATTTTAGTTGATTTAATGAAAAAAGTGTGTAAAATTGTTGGGAGATGTGAAAAAGTAAGTAAAAGTAAGTATTATATTGAGATTTGTGTAAAAAATGAGTATTGTTATAATGTATTTTTTACCAAATTTAGTAAAAATAAAGTGAAATATTTTTAGGGACGAATAAAAAAGGAAAATATGAAATACTTCGGGGGACGGAGGGAGTACTTCATTAGCTGTGTATTGTGTCTTATATTGTCTACCTTATCTACCTATGCATACTTTTAGAGGTCGTTTGCATGTAGGTATGGGTTATGAAGGATTGTGTATATTGAGATTTGTTTGACCATTAATTAATTGTATTATTATTTGGTATTATGGAAAAATGAGATTGTGATAACTAGGTATTAGTTATTTTAGGTTTGTTATTGAGTATTAACAAATGAGATAATAAGTAAAATGACATATTTACCCCTTGATGTTGTTATTATTATTATTATTATTTTAAAATAATAATAATATTATTAATTATTATTATTATTTTTAATAATTATTATTATTACTATTAGTAATAATAATAATTATTATTATTAATAAGAATATTATGATTAATAATTATTATTATTATTTATTAATAATAACAATAATAATTATTATTATTTTATTAATTATTAATTTTTATTATTATTTATTAATATTATTATTGGATTAGGGTATAATGGTAAAATTACATTTAATACATATGTATTAAATTGTTGTATTGTGTATCCCATCTCTTGAGGTGGTATACACAATACCAAAGAAAAAGTATTATTAATATTGGGTCAAAATAATACCGGGTCATAGGTATTATGAATACATCGAGATAAACGTTGTATTACGTGGTATACTGTGTCAATACCTAGCTAATCAACCCAATCAAATGAGCCCTTATTCAATTAATAATAATAAAATTAATACTCCATCTCGAAATAGTTATCTTAATCACGGTAGATACAGGATTTAAAAAAAATTATTTTTTTACCAACTTTATTAAATTTTTAGGGGTATTGTGATATTTTTAAGTAATAAATAAATTATAAAATATATTATATGTGTTAGGTGAGTGTGATATTTTTAAAATTAAGATAACTAGCTTTTGACATTGTTGGTTGATGTGAAAATTTCATTTTTTGGATGAGACATTTATTGTGAAATGGATAAAAACGAAAAGTAAGACACTTATTATGGGATATATATGTAGTAATATAATTCACCACCCACCCCTCTCCCTCCCCAATAAAATTACATTTATTGTGAAAAAAATTAAGAAATACTCACTTCGTCCACTTTCAAGGGTGTCATTTTTCTATTTTGGGCATCCGCCCCAAGGGTCTCATTTTCTTTTTTTTACACACATCCACTAATACAACTAAAAAATGGGATCCACACCTCCACTAATACAACTACCCACTATACATTAAATAAAAATACTCCTTAATCTCCGTGCCCAAAAGCAAATGGTACCCTTGAATCCGGACAGAGGGAGTATTGTATATTCTTTTTTTTCTAGAAAACTTTTCGTTAAATGTTATCACTTTTATTCTTCTCATGAAAAATATTTTATAAGACGATCTTATATACTCCCTCCGTCCCAAAGATATTG
Source organism: Pogostemon cablin (assembly GCA_023678885.1). NCBI lineage: Eukaryota > Viridiplantae > Streptophyta > Magnoliopsida > Lamiales > Lamiaceae > Pogostemon > Pogostemon cablin. Next base: position 5,355,574 of record CM042987.1, read on the forward strand.
ACACACTTTCCTTTTTGGGTTGTCCCACAACAATTGACATATTTCCTTTTTAAGGATATGGGACCCACACGAAACCAATTTATTTATTTACATGGACCCACACACACATCACACTCACCACTAATACAACTACCCACTACACATTAAATATTATTTCTCTTACTTCACTTTACATTAAATTATTATACTCCTTAATCTCCGTGCCCAAAAAAAATGTGTCAATTGTTTTGGGACGGAGGGAGTAAATCTTTGTCCTTAATTAAATCTAATAATTCCATGTCATTACGAAAGAAGAAGAGTGGCGATACACATCATCAGTAGAACAAATTGTTAGATGTATTAAGATGTAATGCAAGAATAATAAAATTCACAAAAATTATTAAAATAACGTCGTTTTCCTTCATACAATCATAAACATTCTAAAGCTACATTTGCTTACTATTTATAATTGGAATTTATTTTTGTTGATAGCGAATTTATGGGGACATGTTAATGATGTGGTTGTGTCGTGTACTCAATTAATCAAACATAAATGGGTGGCAAGATGAGACTTCCTCCCCGCTCGTGTTCTCTGGGAGGAAATGTAAACTCTTTATTAATATTCTTTCTAAATGAAGAATATGGGTACAGAGCTCGTAGTGGAGTTGTTTTCCTCTAGCAGGGTATTGCTATGTATTTATAGGGGAAGAATTTGACCTTAATTATTTCGATTGGTGCGTAGAGAGCACTCGCGTGTGTAATGGCCGAAATCAACTGCTGGATCCCGGGTTTCATTCCATTTGGCGGGCGGTAATTAAAGCAGGTGGAACCTTCAAATGGAAGGATATAAATTTGGCTGGACCTTGGTATTGGGCCTTCAGCGATCCCAGTTTTGGGCTGGATCAATGGGGCCTACTTACAATTTTATAAGTTAGAAATTCGTTTATTTTAAATGAATTATAGAATTATTCTGCAGTGAACTTGTTGCACTTGAAATTTTATAGGCTAAATGGAGTAAGTGGGTGGTTATTTTTTTATTTTTAATTATTTTATTTTATTTAGTAGTTAGAATTAAATATAGATATAATTCAATGGTTTATATTATTTAGGTGCACTGCAGTTAGACTCTGAGTTACAAAGTTTGATTTTAAATCTGCAAAATTTTACTCATAATATACATATATCATGACCTAGTATAACTTGTTCAGATTTGGAATAGTTATTACCTTATAAACACCTAGTAAATGTTATTACTATTTTAAGATATATTTTTTAAATAAAATTATTCGTAGATACAAATTATCCAATATAACTTCAATTAATTGAGATAACTAACTTTTAATTGAGTATAATATTTTTTTTACTGTACATAATAATATTTTAATACACATAACACTTACAATTCACATAATATTTATTACACACAATTTTTTGACTGCATGTTTAATGATATTTTAATGCACATAATATTTACAATTCACATTAATATTTATTACATACAATTTTTTTACTGCATATAACATGAATAGTTGTGCATAGTGTAAATACAATTATGTGCAGTATAAATATTATACACGGCATAAAAATTAAAAATAAAAAGTTAAATATAACCCCTATTGCGCTAGTTTAGCTATGAAATCTATAGCTTACATTTTGTGTAATACTCTCATTTAAAGAGGATTTTTTTTTCATTTTGGGCGTCCTACAAAAGGGTCATTTTTCTTTTTTTACACATATAGGATTCATACACCCCTTCTAATACAATAAAAATATGGGGCCCACACTCCCACTAATACAACTACCAACTACACATTAAATAACAATACTCCTTAATTTACGTGAAAAAAGTAAAAGATCCTCTTTTGACGAACATGAGTAATATTTAGTAAAAAAATGTCATTTCCACGGGGCCATCAATTATTTAATTAATTTATAAATAAAAATATATACAAACATATACTCCCTCCGTCCCATCTTTATTGCTACTTTTACTGTAGCTTCTGTGAGAGCTTTTTGCAGTCAAAAGTAGCAATAAAGATGGGACGGAGGGAGTATATCTTAGCCAGACTTTCAAAACTCTCTTTAGCACGCAATACATAATGGTTTTGATGAGGTGGATTTTTCCTAATTATTCTTAAATCGTGACGCTGGACTTCCTAAAGTCACATTAGTACGAATGAAGATGTTTCATTAAGTTGGCCAATCAAATTATAATAATTTATAGACGTCAAAGAGATGAACATATAATTTGATTCTTCATATTTCCTTTCAATATTGTGTGTCAATTTTAATTTTAAAAGATGTTGATATGTCAACAACTCCCAAGCTTCAATATTCTAGAAGGTCGACAAATATGTGAAATCTTGCGCAGTTGTGTGAGCGATATAAAAATTAGGAAAAGAGGTCATATAAATGGTTAAATATTACTTCTCTAGTCTCAAAACACCCTTTACATCATGATGCATGTTTCCTGCCTCAAGGGAAAAATGACAAAATCTCCATTTGTTGGACAAGTGGAGCGAGCTACACATCTATTGGAATTAGTTCTTACAGATGTATGTGGCCCATTAAGTGTTAATGCTCATGGGAACTATAACTACTTCTTAACCTTTACCGATGACTTCTCTAGGTATGGTTATATGTACCTATTAAAGTACAAATCTGAAGTTTTTGAAAAGTTCAAAGAATTCAGAACTGAAGTAGAGAAACAAACTGGCTTAAGTATAAAAACACTTCGATCAGATCGAGGAGGCGAATACTTAAGTGGAATTTCTAGATTATCTAAAAGAGAATGGGATTCTCTCACAGTGGACTCCTCCTGGCACTCCTCAACTCAATGGAGTTTCGGAACGCAGGAATCGAACCTTGATGGACATGGTTCGATCTATGATGAGTTTCACTTCATTACCTCTTTCTTTTTGGGGTCATGCTTTAGAAACGGCAGCTCACCTATTAAATAGGGTGCCTTCTAAGGCCGTCCCCACTACACCTTATGAGATATGGTGTGGTAAAGCACCCTCATATAAATACCTTCGGGTATGGGGGTGTGATGCTTACGTGAAGCAACAAATGGGAGATAAATTGGATATGAGATCCAAAATATGTAAGTTTATTGGATATCCAAAGGAATCAATTGGATATTACTTCTACGATACCTCGGAACAAAAGGTATTTATTTCAAGGAATGCTACATTTCTTGAAGAAGAATTTCTATCTGATAGAAATGGCAAACTTGTAGAACATGAAAAAGTTCAAGAAACAACAAACCTCCCAATTGCAGTGAGTGAACAACCAGTAGAAACTGGGACATCTGATACACAACCTCTTAGGAGATCCGAAAGGATACCTAAGATACCTAGTAGGTACACTTTATTATTAGAAAACAAAGAAGAGGGACTCCTCTTGGATAATGATCCAAGAAGCTATGAAGAGGCAATGTCAGACATTGACTCAAAGAAATGGCAAGAAGCAATGCAATCCGAGATGGACTCCATGTACTCTAATAAAGTATGGACTTTGGTAGACCCACCAGAAGGAACAGTTCCTATTGGATGCAAATGGGTTTACAAGCGAAAGCTTGGAGCTGATAGGGAGGTAGCAACCTATAAGGCAAGACTGGTTGCTAAAGGAAATTCTCAGAAACAAGGAATTGATTATGAGGAAACCTTTTCACCAGTAGCAATGTTGAAATCCATTCGAATTTTATTAGCTATATCTGCATATTATGACTATGAGATATGGCAAATGGATGTAAAGACTGCTTTTCTTAATGGTAACGTTAAGGAACAGATCTATATGAAGCAACCTGAGGGCTTTATATCTAGTGGGAGTGAGCAAAAGGTTTGCAAGCTCCAAAGATCCATTTATGGGCTTAAACAAGCTTCGAGGAGTTGGAACATTCGATTCGATGAAACAATCAAATCGTTTAATTTTTAAAAGAATCCGGATGAACCATGTGTATACAAGAAAGTTAGTGGAAGTGCAGTTACTTTTATTGTGCTCTATGTTGATGACATCCTACTTATCGAAAACGATATAGGAATATTGCAATCAACGAGAACTTGATTGTCTAAACAATTCTCCATGAAGGACTTGGGAGAAGCATCATTTATTCTAGGAATAAAGATCTATAGAGATAGATCTAGAAGAATGATCGGACTATCCCAATCCATGTACATAGATAAGATACTAAAGAGATTTAGTATGGAAGAATCCAAACGAGGATTCTTGCCAATGAGTCATGGGGTTTCACTTTCTAAGGCTATGTCTCCTAAGATGCCTGAAGAAAGAGAAAGAATGACTCGCGTGCCTTATGCTTCAGCAATTGGAAGCATAATGTATGCAATGCTATGTACAAGGTCTGATGTCGCGCATGCTCTAAGTGTCACGAGCAGATATCAGTCAAATCCAGGTGAAGAACACTGGAAGGTCGTCAAGATGATCCTTAAGTACTTGAGAAGGACTAAGGATATCTTTTTGATATACGGCCCTGGAGAGCTGAAATTAGAAGGATATACTGATTCTAGTTTTCAGTCTGATGTGGATGACTCTAAGTCAATGTCAGATTATATATTCACTTTGAACGGTGGTGCAGTAAGTTGAAAGAGTTCCAAACAAGAAACTACTGCAGACTCCACCACTGAAGCTGAATATATAGCTGCATCAGATGCAGCGAAAGAAGCTGTTTGGATCAGGAACTTTATCCAAGGGTTGGGTATAGTTCCATCTATTGTTGATCCAGTAATGATATACTGTGATAATAATAGAGACATTGCGCAAGCAAAGGAACCAAGATCTCATCAAAGATCCAAGCATATCTTAAGAAGATACCACTTGATTAGAGAAATCATGTGGAGAGGCGATGTCGTTATGGATCGAGTCGCTTCAGCAGAAAATATAGCAGACCCACTGACTAAGCCTTTGGCTCAAAAGATATTTGAGAAACATCTTGAAAAGATGGGACTTAAATATATAGGTAATTGGAGCTAAGGCAAGTGGGAGATTGTTAGAGTAGTATGCCCAGCGCACCAATTAGATTGGATATATGTACTCTTTATATTTTGAATATAAATAATTTCATTGGTAATTATATTACTAAAGGCTGTTTTAATTTATCTATTTTATGCATTATAACAAATGCTTATTAGATAAAGTCCCTAGACCAATTTAAGCTAAAATGTATGGTTACGCATATGATGGTAATCATGGAATTTATACATAGAGCTTTGGTCTTAAACATGATTCCGAGTCAAGAATTTTTCTAAATGGGACAAAGAATAATTCAGTAAAGACTCGTACATATGATGAATGCTCGTTGGACGAGAATATTGTATTCCATCAATATTAGTGTTGTGACACAAATTCATATATGTAGATACTTATTAGAGAATAAGTTTATCGAACATGATCCGTAGAAAATTCTTATTGGATATGTCGAAATTAGAATTTTCTAATTACGATAGTATACGATTAGTCTTTAGACTTGAAGCACCATGGTAGTCTTGTGTACTTCTTCTAATACTTAGATTTATCTTCTGATTGTTTAGCAATCATAAAGGGGATATGTTGGGTATTATATTGATGTACATGGAGACTTATGTGTGGCTAAGATAGAATCTGACACTTGTCTAAGACAAGAGAATCTCCTGTGTATTTCATTGTTAATGATTCAAAGACCTTGGCCAAGGCAATGAGAATATAGATTCACAATGAATCATTGTAACATGAAATAGAAACACAGTTATTGAGTTAATAGAGTTTCGACTAATATTCCTACTCTAGACTCAATCGGGAGATTAATTGTTAGAAAGACCGTACGTGTATGTCACTCGTTAATTTGAAGGTTTACTCGCTATTCACCTAACACTAGAAGATCACGCTACTTGCTAGATGTTACCGTGATTAGTAGATTCTTGAAATTAATTAGTTAATTTCAAGTGAATTAATTAATTGGATTAATTAATATAATAATTGTTATTTATAAGTTACAAATGTTGTAAGTCTACTACTAGAGTTACTAGTGAACCTAAAGGATCACACCTTAATTTGAATGAACAACTTTTATCAATTGGAATAATTATTAAATTGTTAACTATTTATCATAATTAAATAATTTGATTATTTAATTAAAATAAATAATAATATTTGATAAGTGGGAGACATCCACCATGTATTATTGCATTAAGTGGAGTGTAAAGCAACCACCACTTTGGAAGTGAAATTTTACTTTTGAAAGCACTTACTTTGGAAGTGGAAGCATGATATATATTTCCTTCCATTTTTGAGAAGGTAGTATCGGCAATTTTGATGATTAATGAAGAGAAGAAATAGTTTCTTTTAAGTTAATCTTTTGCTTATTCATTTTGTGAACAATTTTGGAGAATAATTATATTGATAATTATTCTTTAATTTATTTCCCTTATCACAAGTTGATACGGGAAACGTTTATTGATATCAACAATTTTACACTACTAGCGAAGTGTAATATTTATGTTGTTCATTCAATTGGTGGATTACTTTAGAGGGGATACACTTGGATCCCTATTGAGGAGAATGGAGTTTTAGCCACAATCCGGGAATTGATTCCCTCACTCCTTGCATCAATTGGAAGAAAGTCTACGTGGGTAAGAATAATCTTTACGTGGATTTCTTTCAATATATTTTAACACCGGATCTTATAATCGTTTTAGAGCACCCGGGGTGAAAACCTTTTCATATATTTAATAAATATGATTTATTAATTATGAAAAATTTTAAATTCCGCTGCGTTCACCCAGATCACTATGACGAACCCAACACACATCACTAGTTCAGGTTGCTCTCCTAAACTGATCATCTATGATTCGGTTTGTTCGTGGGCTCTGGAAGTGGCCCACCAGAAAGGGTTGCTCGGAGCTCCATTTTTCACCCAGTCGTGCTCGGTGTCTGCCATATTCTATCATGTGAAGAAGGGTTCGTTGCCGAAGTATTGTATTATAGACCATGCATGCATACATACATATGTACATGTGTACATATAACAAGTAAGGATATGGTGGGTGATATTGGAAGTAGCAGCAAGATGATTAAGTAAGAACATCAAGCTGCATAAGATAAGTGATGGCTTGAACCATGATAATTTTCTGTCATGTTGAATGATCAACTAAGTGTAATTGATAGTTAGTTAATTGTGACTATTAATGACAGTTAGAAGAAGTTGAGGATCAGATAGATGAGGATCAGTTGTCAAAGATTGGTTGTAACCAACTGATCATTGGTTATTTGCTTGGTAACACATGCATGACAGTTGAGAGGGTGCAATGTTGTTGCGGCTGTTAGTCATCACATGACAGTTAGTTTGATTAGATTATTCAGTTGGATCAAGAAGATGAGGTGCTGGTTTAGTGGTGGAGATTCAACACAATGTGATCAGTCATAAGGTTGAGCCATAGGATCAAGGATTGTGATATATCTAATGAAGTGGTAGCTTGGAAGTTGGTTGTAATCAACTCAACTGATCACATGGAGAAGTTGAATCTACTGGTGCATTCTTGTGTGTATCAGTGTGGTATATAAGAGATGTATCAGGCACAGAAAGGGAGGTGTGTGAACCATCATCATCATACAAGCTAGTGTATCAAATTAGGATTTTCTAAGTGTTTTAGTTCATCATCATTTTCATATTGTAACATGTTTTCATCATATAGTGATTGCTCTCCTTAAGAAAGTGGATGTAGATCAACATGATCGAACCACTATAATTCTTGTCTTCCTACTTCAAATTTAGATTTCTGTTTTTGATTAAATCAACACAAAACTTAAGAAATTAGGGTAGAGTGTAAGCTGCTTTGATGATCAAAGTTTGCTGCATTCATAAGACGAAGTTTCCAACGGAAGAAGATTCGACGGTGTCTTGCCGTGTTTGCCGACACTCAACCCCATTGATATGCCTTCTTTTGCTCACTTCAATTCCGACCATATTGTTGTTGAGGATTTTCTTGCCCAACAGTTCTCCAATGTTGAGAAAGCGGATTGGATCTTTATCAATACGTTCTACCACCTGGAAAATCAGGTATTCACTTGCTAGAATCCCCTTTCGGCTATCTTGATCATTTATCATATACTCCCTCCATCCGCCCGAAGTTGAAGGAGGATCTTTTACTTTTGTGCACGTTGATAAATGAGTATTATTATTTAATGTGTAGTGAATAGTTGTATTAGTGGGAGAGTGGACCCCATATTTTAGTTGTATTAGTGGATGTGTGTTGGTCCCATATGTATAAAAAATGAAATTACCCTCTTTAGAGCGGACGGCTAAAATGGAAAAAAGACCCTCTCTCGAGCAGACGGAGGGAGTATAATTAAGTAGAATATAATATAGTATTGAATTATGATTAATTTGCTAAAAAAAATATAAATTGGATTTGGATATAAAATTGCTTGTCAGACACAAACCCAAATATCCGGATGGATTTAACCCGTAAACCAGATTTTATATAGTATTTCCTCTATCCCAACTTAATTTTCACAATTATGGTATACACGTAGTTTATAAAATATATTATGTGCGTTAGATAAAAGTGATAATAGTGTAATTAAAATGTAGTTTTAGAAGTGGTGATTAATGTGATATTTTTATTTCAGTTAAGTTTAAAGTGAGACAAAAAAAATACTCCGTATGAAATTTAATTTGAAAGTTTTAATAAAATTCATACTTAAAATAATATTCCGTTCAATTTCAATCTTTACATATTTCCATTTTAGGCGTTCCATTTCAATTTTTATATTTTTCTTTTTAGTAGATGAGACCCATACAAATTAATTATTTTTCTGTCCATGGGTCCACACATCATGCTAATACACCTACACACTTTACATTAAAATATTATTTTTCTCACCCCACTACACATTAAAATACTACATTCCTTAATTTATATACAAAAAGTAAACGTAAAGTTTGTAACGGGACAGAGGGAGTATATAAATTGGTCCCAAAATCATCTTCACCATTACTCTATAAATGCATACTATCTGTAAATGCCTTTTTAGTAAACAATGAATTGGAGCGGATTGCATATTATTTTATAGATTAGGATTTTCTGTGATATTTTAGTACATTACCTCATACTTAGGAATACTTAAATTCTAAGAGTAATGATTGAATTTATTTTTTCTCTTACTATCAATCATTTAACATTTGATACATAAGATAATGTAAAAAATGGTGCAAAAAATCCAACATGTATTTTAATATATAAATGATGGAACGTATTATTTTACTATATACATATAAATGATGATTTCAATTGATGTCTTAATTGTAGGACAGGACATGAATTATTTGAGCAAGCTTTTAACCACGAAAAAACTTGTGGCCTTAGATCCATCACCAATTAATTTGACAACTCGTGGTGAGTAATTAATCTTCAAGAATCTCTTTACAGGGGTTTCTAGAAATAGCAAATACACTTCCCGTTCTATTAAAACGTACGCATTTTTTTATTTTGGTCCGTCCTAATATAAAGTATATATTTTCTTTTTTGGTAAAGAGGACCCATATATATTAATTATTTCTCTCCCATGAGCCGAATGTCATACTATACACTTACCAACTTTATATTAATATATTATTTCTTTCACTTCATTACACATTAAAATATTATACTCCTTAATCAACGTGCAAAAAGCAAATGTTCATATTTCAACGGGACGGAGGGAGTACTATGTTAATACTCCCTCAAAAAATATTTTGCTTATTTTGTGCGATTTTTTTTTTTGGATATACTCCACTCATTTTGCAATTGTCACATTTATTATTTGCATAAAAATAAAAAATATATTCTCTACGTTTTATAAAACGCTTTGTGTTTATGTTTCATATTGTTTAAAAAAACTTGTACTTTCTAACTAATTTTATCAATTTTGATCATAACACAACAAAAATTTAATACGTGAAATATGAAATGAAATACTATTGTGTATTGTGAAATAGATTATCTTGTAATTTTGCCCACCAAAAACTTAATTCAGAGTGCGTAGTTAATGAGTTGAAGGGGTATATATAGTGATATTATTTTGGAGTCAATAACAAATTATTTCCTTTTCCAATTTCAATCCTTAAATTATTTAACGGTTTGAACTCATTTTGATATTGCAAATGCCTGTTCGGATTCTATGTATTAATGTATCATTTTAATACATCATCTCATATGTCATTTTAATATATTATTTTTTGTGTCACAATGTTGGAAAGATAATACGTAAGAGAGAAAAAGTTATATCTAATAAGAAAAGATTAAACTAGGGACAATGATCAAATGTATTTCTTTTCCATTTTGCGTGTTAATCATATATATTATAAGGTATGACACAGAAAATTATGTACGAAAATGGTACAAAAGATCGTGTGTGAAATGATGCATGATTTTTCAAATAATACGTTAGATGCACACGATCTTCTGTGTTATTTTCATGTATCATTTTTTGTATCACTCGTTATATGGTTAACATATAAGAAAAGAAGGAAATCCTGGAGTTTATGTTTTACTTTTCAGGATATAATTTTTCTCATACATATCATTCATCTAACGATATGACACAAAACAAATAAAGAATAACATTTCTGATTGTGTTAAATGTGTAATGCAATTGAGTTAGCGGGGAAGAGATTAATTTGAATTTTGAAGATCATTATCACAGGAAAAAAAGACATCAATGAGCAACTAGTCGCCTCAATTAAATCATGTTCTAACCATACCTATTTTCGCATTGTATAAGTAAATTTCACTAACCATACCTATTTCACATTCCTCATGATCAGATACTGGACTGGATGGAAAGCCACTGTCCGATCAAGACTGTCGGACCAACATTCCTACTAGGCCGACACAAAGATGAAGACAACACGAGTCACCCCATCTGCATCTACGAGCCAAAGCACGACGCGTGCAGAGAGTGGGTCGACTCAAGGCAGACTGGCTCTGTCGTTTATGTTTCATTTGGAAGCATAGCTACTTTTGGTAAAGAACAAATGGAGGAACTGGCATTCGGTCTGACAATGAGCAACTCCCACTTCTTATGGGTAGTTAGATCCACTGAAGTAGATAAGCTCCCTCAAGATTTCACTTCTCTGGCATCCCAAAAAGGACTGATGGTAGAATGGTGCCACCAAACCCAAGTCCTTGCTGATCCCGCCTTCACGTGTTTTATGAGTCATTGTGGCTGGAACTCGACTCTGGAAGCTTTAAGCTAAGGGGTGCCTATAATAGCCATGGGGCGGTGTACGACCAGATCACGAATTCCAAAATGGTCGAGGAGGTGTGGAGATTCGGGGTCAGGGTGAAATGGGGTGGGAGCGCGATCGTTAGTCGAGAAGAGATTGCGAAGTGCATCAAAGAGGTGGTTCAAGGAGATATGGGGGCTGAGTTGAAAGAAGAGGCTAACAAGTGGAAGGAATTGGCTAAGGACGCAGTAGAAGAAGGTGGAACTTCTGCTAACAACATTCAGGACTTTGTCTCAAAGCTCATGTGTTGCTAAGCTTCATGATGATATACAAACTATAACTTGTGTGAAATGCTTTTATATCTAAAAATATTATGTTTAATTAAGAGAAAATGGTGATATCATTAAAAAAAGATGAAATCATCATTTTGCTCTTCAAATTATTATATATTTACGACTTTGTTCTTAGTGAGTAATGACGGCAACTGCCTCATCAATTTAGTCGTCCATTAACTTTGTAATCTTCACTGCTATTATTTTTTTCCCTTCATATATGTATCTACTTTGACTCCATCCTGCATTGTTTCAAACTCTCTCTCTCTCTCTCTCTCTCTCCAACTAATGGGCCAAGAATTACCTGAAAGAGGAGGTGCAAAAAGGGGTCATGTATTCGTGATCCCATTTCCTGCACAAGGCCACATCAACCCTACATTAGCATTTGCAAAGTACATTGCTTCCAAGGGTTTTCTCGTCTCCTTTATCATGACCACACGCATGATCAAATCCGCCACCATCTCCCCTTCCACTTCCTCCGTTTCCATCCACAGCATCTCCGATGGTTCCGAAGATGTGGATGGGCCGGAGACCGTGGAAGGCTACTTCAAGCGCCTCCATACGTTCCTCTCGCAGAACCTGGCCAAGTTCCTTGACAAACACATCACCAACTCCCCTAAAGTGATCATCTATGATTCGATGATGCCGTGGATTCTGGAGATTGCTCACCGGAGAGGGATGCTCGGAGCTCCGTTTTTCACTCAGTCTTCTACAGTGTGCGCTGTGTACTATCACCTGAAGCAGGGTTCGTTGTTGAGGTTTCCGTATGAAGAAGATTTAGTGGTGTCGTTGCCATCTTTGCCAACACTTGAAACTACTGATCTGCCTTCTTTTGCTCGGTTTCCTTCCAACCAGATAATTGTGGATCTTCATACCGATCAGTTCTCCAATATTGAGAAAGCCGATTGGATCTTTTTCAACACGTTCCACCATTTAGAAACTGAGGTGCACTCTACAATCTCCTGCCTCTCCACTATATTTTTCACTTGTATATATATCTCAGGTGTGAAGTTTATTGTGGAACGAACTAATAGAAAATGTGAAGTTTGTAATGAGATTAAGTAGTACTAATAATTAGTTGTTTCACACAAGTATAAATCACACAAATTTACCAGAATCCAAAACAGGGAATGAACAACTACCTCAACTAAACCATGTTCTCACCCTATTTCACATTCCTTCTCAGATATTGAGCTGGATGGAAAGCCACTGGCCAATCAAGACGGTTGGACCTACATTTTTACTAGGGCGGCAAGACAAGCAGTTTCCCGACGACCTGACTCACACGATCAGCATCTTCGAGCCAAAACACGATGCCTGCAGAGAGTGGCTAGACTCGATGCAGGCTGGCTCTGTTGTTTACGTATCATTTGGAAGCATAGCTTCTCTTGGTAAAGAACAAATGGAGGAACTGGCATTTGGCCTAATAATGAGCAACTGTCACTTCTTGTGGGTAGTTAGATCCACTGAAGTAGATAAGCTACCTCAGGATTTCACTTCTCTGGCGTCCAAACAAGGACTACTGGTGGAATGGTGCCATCAACCAGAAGTCCTTGCTCATCATGCCTTGGCATGTTTCATGAGTCATTGTGGATGGAACTCGACTCTGGAAGCTTTAAGCTATGGGGTACCTGTTATAGCCATGGCACAGTGGAGTGACCAGATCACACATTCCAAGATGGTTGAGGATGTGTGGAGCTTCGGGGTCAGAGTAAGACCGGATGGAAACAGGATCATTAGTCGAGAAGAGATTGCAAAGTGCATCAAAGAGGTTGTTCTTGGACATAAAGGGGTCGAGCTCAAAGAAAAGGCTAGCAAGTGGAAGGAATTAGCTAAGGAAGCTGTAGAAGAAGGTGGAACTTCTGCTAACAACATTGAGGATTTTGTCTCAAAGCTCATGTGTAGCTAAGCTGACCAATATATATACATATATAATGCCAGGAAATGATTCAATAATGCATGTGAAAAATGCTTTTATTCATGCTTTCTTCTATTGAAATTCATCCCAACCATCCACTAATGCTCAAGTTTAGAGATCTCTTTTCCTGTTCAAACACAGGAAAGGATCTTCGATGGAAAGACGAACTTATTTCAGCGTTTTCTTAAACAAACTCATGGTTACACGAAAAAGGGAGCCATTCAAATTTGCACTTACATGGGATTAGCGCGCCTTTAACAAGCTGTAAAAGTATATTTTTAAACTTGTATCGTCTACATTTCCTCAGACTCAGCTGCACTGCCACCTTCAACCCGACTACCCAATCTTACAATGTCTTCAACGAATATTTTCCCATCTAAAGTACACATAGAGAATGGAATTTGAGTTAGATAACTCATCTCAGAAAATGTATGAATTTTGCGTAGGACATTGAGATTGACAGGCACGTCCAGACGATGTGTAAAAAGTAGCTAACCTGTATCTTTGGAAAGATTACTGATCAAGTCCTGCACCCCTTCTTTACCTAAAGTGTCCTTTAAATACATTGCAGCAGATGCTACCTCTTCAGGTGTCACTTTACCGTCGTAATCTCTGCATGGATAAAAAATGGATGAAACAAAACTCTATACGCAGTGAGATATATACATTTAATCAGTGAAAAAATATATCAATTTCTTGGAGATGATCTCTATCTGTGTTGTAAAAGGAGATTCTTTACTGCATAAGATGTTCGATTTAACCAATGATGCGGTCCGAATTTCAAGACTGGGTATTTGTGATATTCCTACTCCTACATTGTGAAATGAAGTCGTCCTGACTATCAGCGTCCAGTACAGAGGTTTGACATGAGGTTGCAAAGCAAAATTATAAAATGGTGGTATGAGATATGGATATCTCATTACCTAAGAGAAATTGACATTTTGCAATGCGAGAAATTATTTGAAAATGTGCTTAAAGTAAATAGAAGCACTTAAGTGATGAAAGAAAGCATTAGCTAGGAAAGATATGTGCCAGATGGACATATTTCACTCCAAATACAGGAGCCGAAAGTTAAAGGAAAACAACCAGACTATCATATATTACCTGTCAAGTATACGCCATTGGTCACCAATTTTTGCATCAACATCATCAATCTCTTTCTCAAGGTTTTGAAGCATAGCATCAACCTGGATCATTAATTGGCAAGTTTCATTGCATGATACTGATACATATCTAGTCAAAGCAAGAATACCAAAAAATGTTTGCCGAACTTTTCTAGGCGTTACTTGTTGGATCTGAGCTAAGAAGAAAGTATACCCTATCTATAAGAGCAGATGAAACCCTGTCTCGGTCAGAAACTTCAGCTCCATCCTTTCTCTCATCACGAACTGCTCTATAAGCTTTCATTGCCTCCACTTCACCGTCCGTTCCATCTCTATCCACCATGCTATTATAAAGCTCAATCTGACAAGATCAAGAGAAATTACTATAATGAGTGTAAAAGACATTTTAATTGGATGTGCCAATATAAGGGTTGCTGCCTGTTTTTTATCAACAAATGCAGTCCGATGTGCAGACATAAAATCAAACATCAAATATCTACGGTATATGGATTTTAAAGCCTACTAATGGAATATGATCTCAATTCAATTAGTAGATTTTGAATATCGAATATGATGGAATAAGACATTTAGTGATCCATTACGTACGCAGAAACTTAAAGCCGTCTTTGATAAACAAAAGAATACAGTAGCTGAATTTAAAGTACAAACATAATCGCTATTTTTGCTTTTAGAAATCCTGAAAAACAGTTTTATTAAATGCAACGCTTCGTTCCAAATGACACTTGGTCAAAAAAACATCAACTCAAAATCAAAAAGTAACCCCAAATAATTATTAGAAGCTAAAAGTGCTAAAAAATGATCTGTTATCCACTTTTAAGGTAACGAGCAACACCAGTAATGAACCCGCATTTAAGAGTACACCAAGGAGTGAAAAAACTCGGTCAATCATAGCAGGTGAAACACCAATAATAAACATGTATAGAAACTGTGAGTAAATACATACCTCTTTATTGACGAGCCTTAAAAATTCTTCGCGCTCACTGCTCACTGACTATCATAAGAAAACCAAAAAAATTATAAAAACTGGGAATACCGTGAACACTATAAACTTAAAAGGTAAATTTTTAAGAAACTCAAAAGCTATAAATTTCTTTATTACTGATGCAGAAGCTAGAACAGCTAATGCGCGACTCAATTCACACAGCTGTTCCTGTTTATCCAAAGCTCTTGCTCTAGCCTGTTGTTGAGCTTCTCTAGCAGTTGGAACAGTCATCTCCTTCAAAGCCACATCAACTTCAGCACCAGTAGATTCTTTTTTACTATCTTCCTCCTGTAGTCATTTAGATGTATAAAGAAACATGAATAAGAGTCGCAAAGACAAGTTATTTAAAAGAAAATTATAAATTATATACAGGAACCATAGAAACAGTCGATCAACCTTGATGAGTTCCTCCTGCATTTCGAGGAATTCCAGCTTCCTCCTCCTTTCTGAAACAGAATCCTCAGATGGCAATGATGTAATACCTACAGTATCCACAACCTCATCTGGAAGTGAAGAGAGCGTGGCTTGAACTGCTTCCTCTGGCCTTAATTTTCCAGATAAACTAAAGGCTCTGCAAAGAGAAACAACAAAGTATCAGGTGGTGTGTAAGAATCAGATATCAAAAAGAAAATTTATTACTTATAAGGACAATGTAAGCAGGGAACCACAACCTGGAAAGAATCAAAAGAGAAGATGGAACAGAGTGATTTAGAGATAAATCTAGCCAATCTCGCAGCTGGAAAAGAAAAGGTTAGTTTATGTAGTTAAGAAAAGCTATAGGTGATGAAAACTCAAGTGGAGCACTTCTAGCAACCTGAGAACAGACTCTCAGATTTCGCAAGCAATCAGAGAAATTTCACTGTAAAGAGTTCTCACGTAATCATAACCTCCACCCAACACAAAGTTCACAGTATTTAGGTTTAAACCCTAATAACCCACGGGCCTAAGACTATGAAAAGGGAATACATGATTAAGGAAAGAATTACAAAACATAATTAAAAAAAGGATCACAATCAAATTATATCTCCTATCAATTTTTTCTTCCCAAGTCTCCTGCTTCTTCTCTCTCACTTGCCATCCTCACTCTTGCCAACTTATAGCATCCACACCTTGTCCAGTTGTCCACTTTAGCTATGGCCTCATAAATGAGAGTTCGTAAAATTTCCACGCAGCCAAAGAGAAAGAGGACTTGAGGCTTGATAAGTGAAAAGACTTAAGGGCTCCTTGGCAACTAATAGAAACCTTAATCAAGCATATAAACTTCCAATGCACAACATTCACCAAATTATCGAGTTTTTCATTTTAAGGTTTTCAGAGTTTTCTAACACATTTCTATCCAGGACATCAATTTCAAATATGCAACATGTAAACAGACATCTCATGAGTCCTTATCAAGCAACTTCAGTACTACTCACAGATGATACATACAAAGATCTAAATATTTAAGAACACCAAGGAAAATTAGTAGGGTGTGTAAGTTGGGCAGGGAAAGAGGACCTCAGGACCACTAATAAGAAATACAACCAAAATCATATCCACTTCTGTGAGTAATGTACTGTTATCATACAAACCTGTCGACGCATTTCCTCTACTGAAAGTTCTCCAAGTATGCCCCTTTCTCTACAATCTTCACGAAGCTCAGCCTCTGAAAGAGACTCTATACCCTCTGCTTGAATCAATCTGTCATCATCCTTTATACTGAAAAGAGAACCCAACGGACTTCAAGTAAGTATGTACTCAAGTCTCATGTGTGACATAATTAACAAAGATTTTTTCTTAGGTAGTTAACATGCAAAACAACATATAATTATAGCAGTGAAATAGCATGTTATGGTATAGCAAACTTGGTGTGCTTCCCAATTCCTCGACTATAAAAGAGAAAAAAGCATCACAGATGTCTTCAAATTAATGATCTGTTTTTTCATTGTAAAAAGGCATCATCATTTTTCTTTCCAAGTAACCTTTATAACACTACATACAGCATCTGGATGCACCATCACTAGTGCTTATGCTATTCTTTTTGGCACCAATGCAACTGTAAGATAAGACTATTGCACTGAAAACATAATAAAGAACACCAAAGAAACGGATTAGTACGAATTTTTTTGGGTAAATAAGTAGTGCGATTTTCTTTGATGGTATATTTCAGTGTCATTATAACACATCATCTTACAGATAAATAAGTTGCACAGAACCACAAGTCATGCTCCTCCATGTGACAACAAGACTGGATTTTCACGAACTTTACAGGGAATGGGAAATGGCACACCTTCGCAATCTCTTCCGCAGATTATACCGCAAAAAAGCATCTGTCCCAATTGAGTTTATCCCCATATACTTGCACATATTCACTAGACGAGACCTGTTAACCAAAAAAGATTGCGGAAACCATAACAATAAATATGATAATCAATTTCAACATGAGCAATGAGATACAATTAAAATTACAAGAATGCAAACCTGCTGATATTATCTAGTGTGAGTTCATCGTTGAACAACATAGCAAATCCTAGAATTTCTTCATTGGAGACACGAGCACCAGTTCTGACCTGTATCAAACTCATTAAAATTCATTGAAAATTCGGATATGGAGGCATGACCTTGAAAAACTGCATTTTGCACTGACCCTACTCAAAAATTCATCAAGATCCTCAGCTGTCTTCTTAATCTCTCCGCTTCTTGAATTTTGCACCTCTTTTGCCATTTCTTTGACCGTGTCTTGAAGAAACTTTGCATATTCTATTTTGGCAGTCAACCTCCTTTTCAATGCTTCCTACATCCAGATGTAAAATGCTCGAAGGAATTCAGCCAAATAAGGGGCAGAAACCTAGATATTATGCATGTAATCCCATTGGTCTGTTGTTCAACCTAAATTTAAGTCAATACAGTCTCCACCTACGAGCAAGCTTAAGCACATGCTGAGGGGAAATAACCACACTATGCAATGAACTGAACCTCAGCTTCATAAATCAAAACAGATATAACTAGAAATGAAGAGAAAATATAGTAAGAGAAAGGATAAATTATAACTGCTCATACAAGGTTTGTTCTCACAGGCAAGGATTAAAAGTATGCAATATTTGGCATGCACACCATACACTTCGCCTCAACTCAAATTTTCAATGTCAATTCCTCATTCTAAAGTCCCCCTTTCTTTGCCATCTAATCCCCCCCCCCCCCCCCAAAAAAAAAAAAGTTGAAGGAAGGTCCTCAACATGCATGGATGACTATTCCCTCATTCAAAAGGATGGATGCACAGTAAATCAGGATAAAATATTATCCGGGGACAAGACATGAATTAAATTTAAGACCAAGTAAGAATGACCCATAGCTGACTACTGTTACAACTTGAGCTATAACTAGTTACTTCCAGAAGCAAAACAAACATAAAATTCAGTCAAACAGCCAATGATGTAGGCAAGCGTCGGCAACAGCATATGGAGCAAACCACATCAACAACAGAAAAAATTAATACACATCCCTTAAGACTCCTGAGAACATACCATACCTCTTCTTTCATTTTGTCCTGGAAGGTTGAAGGAAGCATGTTCGGGAAGAGCTTCAGGAAAACAGGCAACAACAACTCCATGAATGGCACAATGATAAAAACAGCAAATGGAACTAGCCTAAAAACATCAGCAGTAGTTCTTGTAAGCTGTTGCCGCTCCCTTCTGGAGAGACTCTTCCCACCAGCAAGTTTCAGCAGTAATCTTGAACTGATCCTCACATCAGCCCACAGAAGTTTAGAACCTAACCAGTAATGTTGCAATGTTGACACAAACTCTTTTCTCCAGTGGACAAGTTTCTTAGCCCAGTCTTCTCTGCAAGTGGAAAAAGCAAAAACCATGAAGTCAATCTTTTGCAGTTAGTTCAAAAAATAAGACAGGGAAGAAGTATACATTGATGAAGAAATATGACCTGCTCATGGAAGCCACAGCTCTCAGAGTTGGACCAATACCTAGGAATGTGGCCCATAGTTTCTTTAAGATCGGTATATCGATGTTCTGAGATTCTTGCAGTTTTTTAGCTTTTACTTTGGCCTTTGCAGTACTCAGTCCCACAACAGCTTGATCACATTCTTCAGGCGAAGCTTCCTTTTTCTTTTTTGCAGTCATTTTCTCATTATCCCCATCATCCTTATCAGGCTGCCTTGCAGTTGCTGTGGAACCATAATATCTATACAGTGACATCAACCTAACACCCATCAGGCAATTGAACTCTGACCTTCTATATCTTAACCCTGCGGTTTCATAAGGTTTGTGCAAAAACATTCCTAAGTTTGAGCGATCCAGCAATTTTTTGCTAAAAATTGAAGCTTCATCACTCTCTTTTAATTGATCAGAATTTTCAGAAGGGTGATTTGTATAGGAGGAGTAACGATGAGAACCTAAGAACTGACAAGATTGCCCCTGACCCAAAGTTTGGATACTTTGCAAAGAACGAACAGAGACATTCAAATAATCAGAAACAATCTTCCTCCTCTTTAAAATTGCCTGGGAAGCCATGACTTGCTCCCTATGCAAACAAATTCAATGTCAGGCTCAGGCTTTCCAAGAAAATCAGTTAAGCTTTAGGATAATATAGAAGGATCACTGAATAAGAAGTATTATGTATCTTTAAAATCCATATTACACAAATAAAATACACAGACATAGAAATTACGTTCTGTACAAAAAAGTGAGTCTTATGGTTGAAACTCTGACTGACTTGATGCTGGAAATCAAACGGCACCTTAACTAGTATTTATTTAACCAATAACGCACTTTTACATCAGTCACCAATATTTACTAACAAAAAAAATCTGAAAGACAAACATCAACTGGGTTTAGGGGAACTTTAGTTAACCGCATCTACTTAATGCATCCATGAAACGTTTATAAACTCTAATATAAAGGAACTATGCTGTTGAAATGAAAATGAATCATCAGATTTGTAAAAGTAAACTTTAAGCTGTGGTTTTATTTATGCACTGTCTCGCTTCCTTCTTACATAACATTTTCCAAAGATCACAACTGGAACCCATGTAAATTGACAATTAGACTCATCTTTTCAAAATGGAACAACCAGGCTATGACATGTAACCCAGGTCAAGATGCAGCATGATTTCAATGTTTGAATCTTTAACAAGTGATATTGCTAATTCAACAAAAGGAAATAACAAGAAGAGGGGATTTATATGACAACCATCCAAACATTGACAACAGAGAGGCCTCGAGGAGGCAGGATCAACACTTGCACCCCTAACACACACAGACCACCCTATATGTGTCTGTATCGCCTAAATTAACACAACAAAATGCTACTGGTACAAATTGTGATTTCGTTATCAAACACCTGTCAGTTACAACTAACAATCTGTAAATTAAGCATTCCAAGATTATAATTTATAATAATATTAAAAATGAAACCTCTGATCAATACGCAAGAAAAAAACATAATTCAATTCCATACATTCAAGCAGTAATTCCAAAATTAGAGTAAAAGATTAACAAAAATCGTAAAGAAAATTTGATACGCGTATAGATATATACAGGTGGTGGGTGATTGCGCGTGAATGCAGATAATGGATACAGAGATGACTTACAGCTGCAAATGAAAGGATGATATTGATTAAAAAAAGATACAAATGCGAGCTATCGGAAATTTATATCAGCTGATTAATCTAATTGAATACATAATATGGAATCATACTGTGTGTGTGACTTGAAGAAGGGGTTGGTTTGGTTGGGGGGTTTTGGAGAGGTTTAGGACGGAGGAGGAAAGAGCGGGCCAGAGGAGGGATCAGGTGTGCTATAGCGCACTCTATATACGGTGGTCTTTACCTTTTCTTTATCCATTAAAATTGGATTAGAGAACGCTATACTTATGTGGATATATTTTGCGTTGAGTTAAAGTATAAAGTATGATAATTATATTAAAATATAAAGTATAGGTCGACTCGTTTCACATGTATTGAGACGGATGGAAATAAAAATTCTGTATCACATATGCGCGTCTTACGAAATAATTAAAAAAAATAGTTAATTACAAAAGAAACCATGAATTTTACTCATAGCAAATTAATCTCCATTTTTTAGAAATTACAAAATAAACAACCACATTTAAGTATTATTGCAAAATACACCCAAAAAACCTACTTTTAATCACAAATTGGATGTGTTTTGCAACCATACATAAATAAAAATAGTATTTTTTTTGCAATTTCTTAAAAGTGTGGATTAATTTGCAATATGAATAAAGTTCATGATTTTTTTTACAATTAACCCTATAAAAAACGACAATAGAAATATAATAATCATTTTATAATATTTCTTCAGTAGCATAAATAAAAACCTCTAAAACATCAATACATTTTTGAAACCGGGTACATACAGCGTTTGTTCATTATACAAGATTTTCTTTACTTTATCTTGTTTCATTCTATTTTTAGTAATTTGAGAAATAGAAAATCAGATAATAATAATCCTGAATTTATAAAAATAAATGTGTTTGAGAGAATACTTGCTGTATACATGTATTCATACAAGAGTGGCTCTTATTAAGTTTATTAGAGTAACATCAAAATCAACTACAAACTTAGTTATTAGAGGAAATATGTTTTACATATACATAGCGAAAAAATATTTTAATTAAGGAGTACAAATTAAGTGAAGCAGTTGTTAGTTAAAAACGCTATTAAAATCACAACAAGAACGAACATATATAGGCAAAAGGTAAACGCTTTTAAAATCTCAAGTAAAAAACAACATTTTTATTAACTGTGCAACAAAATAGTCACACTCTTCAGCTTATTTTGTTCATCCCTGAGTGATTCACCACGACATTTTCCAGAGTATAGATTCATCATTTGTATTAGTTTGTATATAGATTCAGCAACCCTCTTCTCCGTTACACGGATCCGTATCCTCTGCATTGCTCGTTTCGCATTAATGAGTTCATATACGAGATTTACTGCAAGTTTAGATATCCATGATTTCTGAACTGGAGAGATTGCATGCGACGTCACTCATTTCCTGCATCAAAACGGCCGTCAATCATTGTAACCAACACAGTTTATTATGACTGCGTATAAATGGATGGATAATAGATCGTACAACATGAATCTAACAAGAAAATTTGCATCAGTTTTATGAAATGGTAGTATCATATAAGAAACCCGATATAGATCTAAAGAAGAAACCCAAAATGTTATCAACTCAATGTCCACATTTCATCTCCCGATCACTAAAGCAAATCATGTCGAAAGTCACCCATGCAGTTTGAAAAAAAGTGATCAAAATCAACAGTGCTGAGGTGAGAGGAAGAGCATACCAAGGGAGTTTGAAAGTGTCTTTCCACCATCCTTGTTTTGAACAGTTCAAAACAATTTTATCCAGTCGAATGATTATCTCAGAAAATGTTGGCCGTACAATGCTGTCTGGATGCCAGCATTCTTCAATCAACCTGGGATACACCACAATCAATTGGGGAAAAAGATTTGTTAGATAAAAAAAGATTTATTAGTTATCTAACACCATTTTATATACCTTTATTGGGTAGCTTAAACCACGCATCGAAACATAATTATTTGCCATTTCAGTTAGATCACTAAAAAGACAAACGCCATCTTATCAACATATTCCCTGGTCAGAGGTCAATCTCCTCAATATTCCCTTCATGAATGCTATCATGTGTAAGCTACAGACGAACTATGAAGTTTATGCTACAGGCAAACAAGGATTTTCGCCTATAAGAAGTAACTACACAAGGTTTCACTCTTTAGCTTTCACCAATCTAAAATATGAAGTACTATTTCATCTCAGAAGTGAACAGAGAATGATCTCCCCTCACCCTCCCCACAAAATCTCTTTGCACTTACCAGAAAAAAAATGGTTAACATGAGAAATCCTTTCATCAAAAGTGAAGGGCAGACTCCACATTTTATATCAAATAACAATTGTGGAAAGAAGATCTTCTTTGATTAAGAGAATGGCTCACTCTTTTAATTCTATAGGAAATGATTTTGATTTTGACTTGAATAAAGGTCTCTTTTCCTCTAAACAAATTATCTTTGCAGCCTCCTCAGGAGACTTGGAAGAGAACGGCGCCGAACCTTCCATCATCTGAACATAAGCAGCATGGAAAAACATTAGAAGTTAAATCATATCATGCACATCAAAATCCATGTAGGAGTGACAGGGCATTGTTTGGAGGAAAAAGAAAGTAAACAAACAATCAACCTTACAAAAAACCATAAATTATGTTTGAAAATTTTATCGTCAAATCTTTCATTTTAATGATCGCTGGAGACGATTTATGGAGAAATAGGCAATAAGCTTCAGTCAGCCACACAAAAGAAATAAGAAGATGCTAAAAAACGGAATCACCTGTACCTAGCATAAATTTGGAAATTAATTAAAAGTAAATAAAAACTTATGTGGAAGTACTCTTATTAACATACAATGCTTTGGCATTACAGTTAAGGTACTGAAAGGAACAAATAAAAATAATTCTGAAATTAAGTATACCTCATATAGCATCACACCAAAGGAGTGCACGTCCACGCTTCGGTCAAATATTTCATCCTTATAAATTTCAGGTGCAACGTAGGCATCTATACACAAAAAATGCAGAAAAACAGTAAGATCATGCTTATTTTGCAAAAGAGGTATGCCATTTTGAATGTTATGAAGAAACTGGTAAAAATGGAAAGGTCGGTGCTGTTTAAAAACATATTTTTTTTATGACAGATTACTCACTTGAACGATCTATAGCATCAGGCTGCACCAGTTTTCCTTTACCAGGTGAGAGTGTCGACATCCTAATAACACCGAATCCTGCAACCTTCAGCTGCCCTCCAAAATCCAGCAAAATATTTCTGGCACCTTACGAAAGTTGCAAATATTAAAAAGAGTATTCATCAAAAAGTGCATATAAGGAAATTTGCATTCAGAAACCTGACCAACAAGATCATTCAATTGCCTTACTTAGGCTTTAAATCACAATGCATAATTGGTTCAGGCTTGCACTCGTGAAGATAATTCATGCCCCTGTATAAAAATATCATCTGGAACTTTAGAGTGCAACAAATGTGGAATTAATCCATACATCTCCACCCAAGCACAGAGAGAGAGTGAGAGTATAGAACAAGGAAAACTAAAACGAAAGCCATGTGCAGCATGGGGAGTAAAGAGGAACCACAATTGAATTGACAGAACTACAAATATCATAATGTGGTAAGTTGCAAATACAAGACTAAACAATATACACTAAACAACTATGTTACAGCACATGTCTGGAGTAGATTAACAAAATATTGATAAACCTTTAAAAAAAAAATAAAGATTAACAAAATATTGATAAACCATTTTGGACGTAGTCAGAGATTATGTGATTACCTGGCTATTTCAAGAGCAAATCTTAATGCCTTAGATGGGGATAGACGCCCTTTCTTTTGAAGGTAACTAGCAAGGTCTCCCTGTAAATTTACAGCAAAAGTTAGAAAATGGTGTATTGATGATTGAAGGTATATGATACATAGATAAATACATAGACAAATAGATTATGTATATTGTTTGTGTGTGGGGGTGGGGAGAGAGACAGAGATTACTTTTGAATGATACTCCAGAACAATCATCATAGGTATATTTTGGGTGACGGCACCGATAAATTGAACCACATTAGGATGGCGAACCTTTTCTAACAAGGTTAACTCATGACTGAATACAGTTCTGCAGTACAATACATATTACATAAGTCCAGGTCATGTAGTAAAACTAGAGAAAGAATTTCAGCTTGATACATATACAACTGAAAGCAGGTACATTGAATAATATATTATCAGATTTAAAACTTTGTCCTTGACGAATACTCTATCCAGGTACTTCCCAAATGTATTTTTGAAAAAAACATTATGGTATGGTAACTGGTGGACGTTTTAGTGTTTGGTGTTAAAAAGAACATAATGAATGAAAAAATATACACTAGAAGTTATAGTAAAGACGAGCCAAATTGAAGGCAGCAGCGTACATAGATTCGGGGTCTGCATGGCCATCCTTGTCAAGTATCTTCACAGAAACTTTTGTGCCATTCCATTTAGCAACTTGATAAGACCCCTGTCCAAGATACCCACATAAATATCGAAATATCTAACAAAATGAGGTAAGAAATGCAAATAAAATCATTAAGTATAAATGTGAATCTCCTTTAAGTCATTTTCTTCTAGAATAACATTTAAGGCCTTCAACCGTGAGTTAATCAACAAAGTCCATAAGTTTATGTTATATTAAAGCCATCCAAAAAGATCATTGCTCAAGAAATCAAGAATTTAGCATGGCATCCTATACCTCTTCGGAAAACAACGAATTAATGTAGGGAAAAATAAACCAAACCTTAGATATCCCATCACTTCTTCGTATTTGAATGTCCAATGGATTGAGCTCATACTCTGGAACTTCACGAGGATTTGCAACTGCCATTGGTGTTTTTCTGGTTTTCTAGAAAATATGACATAAATTCTATGAGTGTCTGGGAAAGAAAAAACAAATCTCTCCAAAATATGATTTCACACTTACAGGAATCTTAGCCCCACGAGCCTTCAAAGTATTATAAACATCCATATTTCCATAATATTTGGCATCAGCAGCGGCCTACCATGGTTACAAATTATTTAAAAATCAATAAACAACAACTGAATAATATATAAAGTTCTAAAAGTTCAGAGTTTCAGGGAGGCAAGAATATGTCTGTACTATGGAATATTGTTAGCCCTGTTCCAGCTTCCTATCACAAAGCACTAACCTTCTCATTTTCTGGACAAAAGACCCTTTAAAAACTTACTTGCCTGTTTTTACTCACGAGTCAGAAAATCAAGGCTATCAAAAATAAACAGAATTTGCCCATAGCAAGAAAAAAAACAACCACCAAAGACAATAAAATAGCTATAAGAACCAATAATTACTATGATCTACAAAAAAAGCAAAAGTAAAATGCCATAATCAAGATCTTGATACAGCCAAATTAACATTTTTCTGAATCTATCCATCTTTGGCAGCACAATAACTAACAACCCAATGAACAATTCGGAAAGAAAACAAGTAACAGAGATAGAGTGTGTACCGTGCTGCCCCACCGATCACGAGCATCAATATTAGCTTTCCTACTCAATAAAAGCTTGGCAACCTCCACGTGCCCCTCACATGCGGCGACATGCAACGCAGTCCTCCCATCCAAATCAATACTGTTGACGTCAACTCCTTCATCAAGTAAGTCCTTCACCCCTGCTACATCTCCCCGGCACGCCATGAACAACAACTGCATTGTAGAATCCAGATTATCCGGCACCGACAGCCCCTCATCGGCGGCGTCATCCACCACCGGATTCCGCCTTATGGGGTCCATCGACGACTGCCGCCCGAAGCTGAATCGGAAATTGTTTCGCCTCGGGTCATGCGAATTCTGACGCTGGAAACTGAATTTCCCGCTTTTCGTCATCGACCCTGTTGAGAATTGGCGTGATATTCCACGCTTAAACTGCGACGCGATATCCATCGTCACCTCGCCCCCAAGAATCACTATTTCCCTTTATCTCAGAGCAGCACCATACCCCAAAATAACCAGAGCCCGAAGAAAATTCCTCAATGTTCTGTTAATTAAGGCGAATTCAAGAGAATAACACCACACCGGTAAAAATTCAGGGCAAGAAACTTCTGTAAGAGCCAAATTCTGGGTTTATCCGAGGTTTATTTCCGCAGGATACGCTGATCGAATCCAATTTTCTTTCTATCACAAGCAGCAAAATCCGTGAAGCAATCGAGGAAAATCAGGGCGTTGAGAAGGCAGACACCGTCTTCCGTTGATAAATTTCAACGTATCTACAGCGCAAATTGACCTGGAAGAAGATTGATCGGAAATCAAACGAAAATGAGAGAAATGAAGGTTAGTAGATGGCTTTCCGAGAGCTGGAGAAGAGAGCCATGAAAGGAAACTGGAAGAAATGAAGGGAATTAAAATGGGTGGATCTGAGCAAGAGCAGAAATAGAGGGAAGATCAGAGATGGATGAATCAAAGGAAAGAGACGAAATGGAGAGACCAAAATTTGCTTCTATTTTACTCCACAAACTAACACCGGAAAAAAGGCGTTAATGGATTACTCCACCTTTTCATTTATTAATTATTAATTAATTATTATACTATTCAATAATTAAAAGAATGTGGGTATTTATCTGCTGGATCAACATTATTTGCAATCGGTTTTTATTTTTATGATCTGATGGCGTATTTCTGTTTGGTGCAGAATAAGTGTGGAAGAGCGAAAGCAGAGGATTGAAGCCCTCCACTTAACTACTCCTAGTTAATAGGGAGTGAGCCTAGGGATGGGCAAACCAGCAAAGCAACGTTCACAGCTTGGAGTCATGATTTATTGCTGAGTTGGATAAGAACAAAATATAGTTGTGGGTTTGACCTTTTTAAATAAAAAATAAAATCAATCCATAAATAAATGAGGTTGTATTAACTCAGATTAGGGTATCAATTTGGGCCCGATCCGCATGATATGGGCCGGACCAAACTCGCCCCGAATTGGAAATGTGGCGGATTCGCCTCGGACCCATTTTAAAACGGGCAGGGTCCGATTATTACTTTAGACCTGTGGGTACTCGACTCGACCCGTACAAAATATATTTATTAGTATATTTTTTATTCTAATAATCATTTAAAATTCTATTAATTTACTATTTATTTTATGATTATTTTATTATTTATATTTTATTTTTATTTTTTAACATAATTATTATTTGAAATTATGGAGAATGATGAACTGAGAGAGATAGTGATTTAAGAGTGCACATAAAATTATAAAAAAAAATTAAAAAAAATAATAATAAAAAAAAGAGAACGGGGCGGACCCTCCCCGTTTGGGTTTGAGTCTGGGTCTAAAAAATAAGACCCATGTGGGTTCAGGGCGAGCAACTGTAAAACGGGTCGAGCCCGAGTAATAGGGTACCCGGCCCATTGACATCCCTAACTCAGATCAATAAAAATATCAATTTTTTAACTCGTCATTTTGAAAAAAAAAATGTCATCCTTTAAACATAAATTAACTCTAATCTACTATCTCTACTATTACTACATCTGCACTATGATAACAGGATTGGATCATCACCAAAATTATGTGATGACAAGGAGAACTCGTATTATATACACTTGAGTGGTTACATAATCTCCGTAAATTATGGAGATCAAATCAAGGCCAAAAATACACACACAACACATACAATGAATGTGGACAAGGAATAAAAATACAAAATACAATGTCAACTTTTTCCCTTAATACCCCCCGACAAGCGCTGAGTGGGATGCAAACAAATGCAAAGCTTGGACCGCAAAAGCTCAAAAGCCGGACGAGGCAATCCCTTCGTGAATATATCAGCTAGTTGAAGATTAGAAGGAACAAACTGTGTGCACAACTTCCCCGAAGAAACAAGCTCACGAATAAAGTGACAATCAAGGTCAATATGCTTAGCACGCTTGTGTGCCACAGGATTCTGACTGAGAAAAATAGCACTCTTGTTGTCGCAGAATAGCGTTGTCGGTAGAGGGGACGATTGATGTAGCTCCTCGAGTAAATGAATCAACCAAACAATCTCCGAGCCAGCATTAGCCAAGGCGCGATACTCGGACTCACAACTCGAACGCGCAACAGTAGGTTGCTTCTTGGCACTCCAAGAAACAAGATTGCCTCCCAAAAAAATAGAATATCCATAAGTAGACCGCCGAGTGTCAAGACATCTAGCCCAATCAGCATCTGAGTAGCCAACTATAGACTTCTCTGGTCGATGAGCAAAGTTAAGACCATAATGAAGCGTTCCCTTCACGTATCGAAGGATACGTTTAACGGCCAGGAAGTGATCATCCGTAGGAGAGTGAAGAAACTGACTGACTGTATTAACCGCAAACGAGAGATCTGGCCTAGTAATAGTTAAGTACTGCAGAGCCCCCACCAGAGAGCGATAAAGAGTATGATCTGCAAAGGAAGACCCAGCAGTACGCAAGGAAGTGCCAGCAGCCAACGGAGTGGAGACAGGCTTGCACTCCAACAGTGCAGCACGCTCCAGAATATCATGAGCATATTTAGCTTGCCCAATAAAAAGACCATCAGAAGTGTGAGAAACTTCTAAGCCCAGAAAATAATTCAGCTGACCCAAATCCTTGATGTCAAACTCTATATGGGTGCGGGCAATGAACCGCTGAAGCACTGGCCGATCATTGCCTGTTAGGATGATATCATCCACATACATGAGCAAGTATAATACAGATGAACCCCTCCGAAAGCAAAACAACGAAGAGTCAGAACGAGTCTGCTGAAACCCCAACGTTAATAAAAACGAACTGAACCGCTGAAACCACGCCAGAGGAGCTTGGCGAAGACCGTACAGAGCCTTCTTGAGTTGATAAACATGAGAAGGACTGTGTGGATCCACAAAACCGGGTGGTTGAGTCATGTAGACCGGCTTTGGCAAAATCCTATTTAAGAATGCGTTTTTGACATCCAGTTGATGCAGAGGCCAACGATGATGCACAGCAAGAGCAAGAATCGTCCGGACAGTCGCAGCTTTCACAACTGGACTGAAAGTGTGGTGAAAATCTGAACCAGGAATCTGAGTGAATCCTTGAGCGACAAGTCTGGCCTTGTGACGCTCAATGGAGCCATCTGAGCGAAAGTAGCTGCCATGGAGATAAACTGACGCTTCCACATAAGATATGTGGAAGTCGATAACTTGATCTGCACGAGGTTGATCATTGCTGTGGTGAGAGAAGAGGGAGATTGGGTTGGAGCGGCCATGAAAACGGGTGTGAAAAAGAAAGAGAGAGAAGGGGGACTGTGGCCGTAAGAAATGAGGAACCAGAAGAGAGGAACAACTAGGGTTTAGGAACAACTAGGGTTTCCGAATTCTGGATGATACCATATGATAACATGATTGGATCATCACCAAAATTATGTGATGACAAGGAGAACTTGTATTATATACACTTGAGTGGTTACATAATCTCCGTAAATTATGGATATCAAATCAAGGCCAAAAATACACACACAACACATACAATGAATGTGGACAAGGAATCAAAATACAAAATACAATGTCAACTTTTTCCCTTAATATGCACCCTGTACATAATTTCATGTCACATCTCACGTGACTGCACTTATAATCCAACATACAATTTTTTCATTCAACATCTCCTGCAATTATGCATGCAACTAAGTCAGCAATTT
Source organism: Pogostemon cablin (assembly GCA_023678885.1). Taxonomy (NCBI): domain Eukaryota; kingdom Viridiplantae; phylum Streptophyta; class Magnoliopsida; order Lamiales; family Lamiaceae; genus Pogostemon; species Pogostemon cablin. Next base: position 5,386,362 of record CM042987.1, read on the forward strand.
AATAGACAATTTTTTTATGTGATTATATATACAACCATATACATGCATACTTTTATTTATTAATATATGTGTGATTATACATGCGATTAAGTAATTTCTTCATTCCATCATTAGACATATAGTATTTCGCTAAATATGACGTCCGACCACAAAAGTTATATTTCTCTTTTAGGTAGATGAAACTCACACAAAATAAATAATATACTATATCATTGGGCTCACACATAACATTAATATAACTACTCACTTTATACTAAAATATTATATTTCTAAATTCACTACACATTAAATATTATACTCCCTCCGTCTGGTTCTAAGGTGTTTGTTTATTTTTTGAACATGGATTAAGAAGTATTATTATTATATCTAAAGTGGATAGTTGTATTAGAGGGAAGTAGTGTGACATATTGTGTACTTTTTTACTAAATTGGGAAAATAAATATCTTTAAATCGGACGCCTAAAATAATAAAATGGACATCTTAAAAATACACGGAGTGAGTATTTCGCAATCTCTGTACATACGGTAAACGTAACTCCACTCACGAGAGGAAGGAATATTAATTATTACTATGGTTGCATTAGACTTTAATTTTTTTATTTATTTATGTATTTACGTATGCAAAGGGATTGAATTTGGGAGTATGAGATGTGGGTCCTGTACTTGAATAGCTATGTTGACATATAATGTAGTGGGCAATGGATTTGCCCAATTGACTCGGTCATGCATACACCAAAACTTAATGATCAAATAATTAATTACTAATCTTTGTCCAAGAAAGAGTATATAACATACACAAATATTACTTTCAGTCAATACAAATACAACATAAAACTGTATATAAAGTCAAGTCAACATGACTGTGTTACACAACAAAAATGGACTATTTTTAAGTCAAGTAGGGCTAGCTATATAAATACCATTATAGAGTTAATTTCTTTGAATTATTAAGGATTAACAATTAATGAGCTTATTTGATTATTTCGAATCATAAATAAATTTAAGTTAAAGTCCACTCTAAGAAAATTAATCAATAATAACACAGATCCTATCATTACTGCTTTTATAGCCAAAAATTTAATATCCGCATTTATTTCATTAAAGATTTTGAAGTACTAAAAACTATTATCACAGGAATTATGCAGAAATGACAGGATCACTATTATAATTATTAATTTTCTTGTGGTAATAGTAATTCCACATTTTTTTAGATGCTTATAAGTTTGCCTCCATCTATAAAAGGTATTCATCTTAATTAATTATTATAAGTAATTTAAGAGAGTGAAAAAAATAAAAGTAAACCTTCAATTTTCTAATATCATCCTCAACTATGTAGGAAAACATATTCCTCATAATTATTGCAATTAATGAAGCTAGATAGTCATATTGTATGATCCCTTGTGACAATTTTAGAATATCATTTTAAGGAGAGAGAGAGAGATTGATTAGATAAGAATTATATTTCTTTAAGCAATAGAAATTAGCAACTTGTTGGATCGTGAAAGTGATAATTGAGTGGACCACTGTTTGACAAAGAAATCTGATCCCACAACCCCACACCATAAGCAACTTGTGATTTGTGATTGTAAATCCAACACACTACTCCCTCCCGCGGAACGGATGCATTTGTTTGTGCACGTATTGTAAGCAATTAAAATTCACGGTCCAATCAAATGGCGACACGTGGATTTTATGGATTAAATATCAATTTTAATTTATTATATTTTATTTTTGGGGATTTAATAAATTAATTCCTAAAATAGATTAATAAATAATTGATAATTAATTTAATACCCAACAAATTAAATAGGGTTTAAATTAAGTAAAACTTGACTCCTAAGTTAAGTAAAGCATGGAAGGTTCCAGAATCAGGTCAAATTAAGCAATGACCAATCAAGCTGTGATATATTTGGAACGGCCCAAGCCCGCAGAACCAGGCCAAATCTGTCATAGACCAATCAGATTGCGAGATATTTATGGGGCATGCTCATTCCTCACCTATATAAGGAGCCCTCCTTCATTCACTCCAACAGGGACTCAAATACTTGAAGACATAAACGCTCTGAAGAGATCAAGAACACGAGCAGCGCTCCCTTGAGATCTTCAAGCATCTTCAAGTCAAGAACGGCAAACGATTCGGGATTAAGGTGCGGAGCCCCCCAAATCAAGCGTTCTTCATATACTGAGTTCTTCGGTGTTCTTCGCGCCAAGAACAGCATACGACCCGGGATTAAGGTGCTAAGCCCCCCAGATCGAGTGTTCTTCGGATCAAGTACGTTTAATCCAAATAAAGGCTCGACGCCTCTGGATTAACGTTATAAGATCCAAATCCGAGTTCGGACAAGCTTCAACTGAAGATCCGACTCAACATACAGTCAACGCAGTCAAAGTCAAAGTCAAGCCAAATTGGTTCGAGAGAAGAATCAGAGGATTGATAGAGATTGTTTACTTAATCATCAAGTTTAATCCTTCTGGATTATCATTGTAATTCTTTTGTGTTTATTTTATTATAAATACAAAATTTGTTATTACAAATTTTGGCACGCCCAGTGGGACCGTCTCTACCTCTCATCTCTTCTCTCTACAAGCTCGAAGTACGATATGACTCCTGTCAGGATTACTGTAGGTAGGACTGCTGCTTCTAAGCTCTCAGAGGCATTGACTGAATATGTTGCTGTTGTTACAAGGAGCATGTCAGAAAAAGCTCGTTCGGAAGCCTCATCTGGATCCAACCCTTCGGTTGAGGAGGCTTCGAGAAAACAACTACTTATGAAAGATGATAGTGATGAAGATTCTGCATCTTCAAACTCTTCATCTGACTCCGTTGCAGCTCCAGTAATGATGGCAGGCGCCACGACTGTTGAGGAACAATTAGCAAACATGATGAAAGCTATCGAGGGGCTCACGAAACACATAGAAGCTCAAGACACAAAGATCTCCCAATTGATGAAAAGAGACATCGTGGAGACTAGCCGTGCAAACGAAAAAGGAGTCATGGACGATAGTGAAGTGGAAGAGGTCACAAGGCGCCAGGCTATTGAAAAGGAGCAAACTCAAGGAACGTTGCCACTTTCAGCTGATGGAATGCTCCAAGTAGATCAACTCAAGGATATTATACTTGGAACAATAAAAGAAAGGTTTGAGGAGAATTCCAAGCCTACTGTTACTTATGTCAAGCCATACACGAAAAGAGTAGACAACTTGAAGTTGCCAGCTGGCTACCAGCCTCCTAAGTTCCAACAGTTTGATGGCAAAGGAAACCCGAGGCAGCATATAGCACACTTTATTGAGACTTGCCACGACGCTGGTACTTATGGAGATCATATGATAAGGCAGTTCGTTCGCTCTCTCAAAGGAAATGCATTTGATTGGTATATCGATTTGCAAGCTGAATCCATTGATAGTTGGGCACAAATGGAACATGAGTTCCTTAATCGTTTCTACAGCACGAGGAGAACTGTTAGCATGACTGAGTTAACTAATACTCGTCAATTGAAGGAAGAGCCTGTGATTGATTATATCAATCGATGGAGAAATTTGAGTTTAAATTGCAAGGACCGATTATCCGGAGAGTCTGCTATTGAGATGTGTATCCAAGGGATGGAATGGAATCTCCTTTATATACTCAAAGGAATTCAACCTAAGACTTTCGAAGAATTGGCTACTAGGGCCCATGACATGGAATTAAGTATGGCTGCTAGTGGAATCAAACATTCACCGATGTCGGACTCCTACAAGTCTAAAGATAAACAAGATTTCAAAAGGGGGGGCAAGTCCTATGTTAAAAATTCCAACAAAGAGTCAATGGCCACAAATATTATGACGGTCAAGGTTCGAAAGAATGAAAATGATAAGAAAGACAAAGGGAAGCAAGTTGCCCAAGAGTGGGGGCAAAGAAGGTTAACTCTGAAAGAGATGCAAGAAAAAGAGTATCCATTTCTGAACTCAGACCTTTCTGGCATATTTGATGATCTGATAAAAAATAAGCTCCTTGAACTTCCTGAGATGAAACGTCCAGAAGAAGCCGGCCGAACTAATGACCCAAAATACTGCAAGTATCATAGGTTGGTGAGTCATCCAATTCATGATTGTTTCGTTCTTAAGGAAAAGATCATGCAACTAGCTAAGGAAGGGAAAATCGTGTTAGAAGATGAGGCGGGCATAAACTTCACTTCTGTAGAAGAAAGTCATAATGGAGGCTCATGTCATGTCGTGAATGAGGATAATGAAAGCGAACAACTTGAAACTAAGGGTGAAGCTTACTCCATGAAGGTGACCTTCACGGATGAAGATATGTTGTTGGGTATGCAATCTCATAATCGACCTCTATTTGTGACTGGTTATACTAAAGGGATGCGAGTGAATCGCATACTTATTGATGGAGGTTCGGCGGTGAACATTTTATCCTTGAGAATGTTGAAGAAGATAGAAATACCACTGGATGAACTCAACCATAGCCGATTGATGATCCAAGGGTTCAACCATGAGGGGCAAAGGACTCTCGGCACAATAGTTCTTGATTTGCTAATTGATGAGATGAAATCCACAGTCCTTTTTCATGTTATTGATGCAAAAACTTCCTACAACATGCTTTTGGGGCGTCCATGGCTACATGAGAATGGCGTGATTCCTTCTACATTGCACCAGTGCTTCAAATATAGTGAAGGTGACAAGGTGAAAAGAGTATTCGGTGACGACAAGCCATTTACTGAAGCTGAAGCTTACTTTGCCGATGCTAAATATTTCTTCAAGAGTACAAAGGAAGTAAAGCGTGAAGAAGCCCCGGTGCAAGATAATGGGGGCAATAAACAAATAAAGAATGAGGAAGGTAGTACATCATCTGCCACTCTCAAGGAGAACAAAGGCAAAGGGCTTGAGACCTCGGAAGAGTTGACATTGCCTTTAACAAAAATTGATGCTAGTAAACTTTCTTCTCCACCACTCAAAGGGTTCACACGTCCTATTGAAGGACCAAAGACCGAACACGGTGAAGTGTTTGAAGCTGAAATAACCAAGTCGTATAGTCCACAAGCTTATAAACTCCTTATGAAGGCTGGTTATGAACCAAGGGAAAAAGCGATGGCGAGCAAGGTGAGTCAAGAAACTATCAACCCACCAGGACAGGGGCTCAATGTTACTCAGATAATGTTGAAAAATAGTGGTCACACTATCAAGAAGGCTAAGCCAGGTTTGGGATATGTCCCTCAAAAGCCAGTCCGCATTGCAATTAGAAGAGCAAGTACAAATTATATCACCGAGGGAGAAGCTTTATCCACGGAGGATATGTTTGACGCAAGTAGTAGGGAAGTCAAGAGAATATCTGTTTTTGAAAGGCTTGGGAGTGTCTTCGAAAGGCTTGGACCCTGTAAAGGGAAGTGTAGGAGGCAAAATCATGTCAAGTCCCTTAACCTCCGAAAAGTCCGGAGTCAAAATCCATCTCGTATCAAGCGGCAAAATATCTTGACTATCTCAAGTGGAAGAGTGTTGAAGGATGAAGTGCAAAGAATCATCTTTACTAAAGATGATAGTGATGATAAAGAAAGTGTAGCTTCTACCAATCATATTACTGCTGTGGAAGATTCTCAAATGGAGGAAGTAGATGCTGAAGATGCCCCTCCACAATTTGAAGAAGGAGTGAAATCCACTGTTGATGAGTTGAAAGAAATTAACTTAGGTGATGAAAATGATCCACGTCCTACCTACATAAGTGCTCTGCTAAATGTTGAGGAAGAAACAAAGTATGTCAGTCTTTTGCGAGAATTCAGAGATGTCTTTGCATGGTCGCATAAGGAAATGCCAGGCTTAGATCCGAAAATCGCAGTGCACCACTTGTCCATTAAAAAGGGAACTCGGCCGGTTAAACAAATGCAGCGTAGATTTCGACCAGAGTTGATTCCTTTGATTGAGGACGAGATTAATAAGCTTCTTGAAACAGACAAGATCCGAGAAGTCAAATATCCTACATGGATTTCCAATATCGTGCCGGTAAGAAAGAAAAATGGACAACTCAGAGTATGTGTTGATTTTCGAGATTTGAATATGGCATGTCCGAAAGATGACTTTCCATTACCAATTACTGAACTCATGATTGATGCAACAACGGGGCATGAGGTCCTTTCATTTATGGATGGGTCATCTGGCTACAATCAAATTGGTTTGGCTCCTGAGGATCAAGAGAAGACAGCCTTTCGTACTCCGAAAGGGATATATTGCTATAATGTTATGCCATTTGGCTTAAAGAATGCTGGTGCCACTTATCAGCGAGCCATGCAAAAGATATTTGATGACATGCTTCATAAGATTGTCGAATGTTATGTTGATGATATTGTGGTGAAATCAAAGGAAAAGAAAGATCATTTCCATGATCTAAGGCGAGTGTTTGAACGATTAAGAGAGCATCAACTCAAGATGAATCCGCTCAAGTGTGCGTTTGGAGTTTCATCCGGGAAATTTCTTGGGTTTATTGTTCGTCGTCGAGGGATTGAGATTGAGAAAGCAAAGATTGACGCAATCATGAAAATGCATGTGCCTCGGAACATACATGAACTCAAAAGTCTGCAAGGAAAGTTGGCATACTTAAGGAGATTCATATCAAACTTAGCTGGCCGATGCCAGCCATTTAGTCATCTCATGAAGAAGGGCAGCATATTCGAATGGGATGAAGCTTGCAATAATGCTTTCAATAGCATTAAAGAATACTTGATGAAGGCACCAGTGTTGAGTGCTCCAATACCGGGACGTCCATTAGTCCTTTATCTAGCTGCTCAAGAGCGTTCTGTGGGAGCTTTACTTGCACAAGAAAATGATGATGGTAAAGAAAGAGCTCTATACTATCTAAGTAGAACCATGACTCCAAACGAGTTGAAGTATTCACCCATTAAGAAGATCTGCTTATCCCTTATCTTCGTAATTCAGAAGTTGAAACATTATTTTCAAGCTCACACAGTTCGGCTAGTTTCGAAAGCCAACCCATTAAAATTTGTCATGTCAAAACCAGTACTCTCTGATCGGCTTGCAAGATGGTATCTCCAACTTCAACAGTTTGAGATCGTGTACGTCCCTCAAAAGGCCGTAAAAAGACAAGTGTTGGCAGATTTTCTAGCTGATCATCCAATGCCTGCTGAATGGGAACTATCTGATGAACTCCCCGATGAAGATGCTTTCACTGTGGACATAGTTTCTCCTTGGAAGATGTATTTCGATGGAGCATCTCATAGAGAGGGAGCTGGTGCGGGAGTCGTGTTTGTAACACCCAGTGGTGAAGTTCTACCTTTCTCATTTTCCTTAACAGAAAATTGCTCTAACAATGTGGCTGAGTATCAAGCACTCATACTTGGTTTAGAGATGGCCGTCGATATAAAGCAGCTACACCTTAGAGTGTATGGTGATTCGCTATTGGTAGTAAATCAACTCCTTGGAGTGTATGAAGTGAAGAAGCCTGAGTTGTTCCCCTATTACAAGTATGCTCAAAAGCTTATGGGTTATCTCGGTGATGTTGATATTAAGCATCTGTCTAGAAGAGAGAATAAGCAAGCTGACGCCCTCGCTAAGTTAGCATCAATTATAGCTATGCCAGAAATGCAGATTCAAATACCGGTGTGTAGAAGTTGGGTTGTACCACCAATCTTTGAAGATGATGATTATGAAGAAGTTGAAAATCATGTGGTGGAGGTTTTCGAAATTGAAGAAGAAGATTGGCGCCAATCGCTTGTGGATTATTTGAAATATGATAAGTTGCCTAACGATCCACGACAAAGGGTTGATATTCGGCGTCGGGCACCTCGGTTCATCTACTTCAAGGGTACACTTTATAGAAGATCATTCGATGGAATTTTCTTGAGATGCTTGGGTAAGGAAGAAACTATTCAAGCAATGGAGGAGGCTCACTCCGGAATTTGCGGTACATTTCAGAATTAAAAGGATGGGCTACTATTGGCCAACCATGGTGAAGGATTGCATGGATTACGCACAAAGATGTCAAGCTTGTCAGTTCCATGGAAATTTGATTCATCAACCTCCGGAGCCTTTACATCCGACAGTCGCTTCATGGCCTTTTGATGCTTGGGGTTTAGATGTGGTAGGGCCACTTACAAAGTCTTCTGGTGGTCATCTCTACATTCTTGCTGCAACAGATTACTTTTCAAAGTGGGCTGAAGCTGTGCCTCTGAGGGAAGTAAAGAAAGAAAATGTTGCTGATTTCATTCGGATCAATATCATTTATAGATATGGTGTCCCGCGCTACATCATCACTGATAATGGAAAGCAGTTCAGCAATAGTTGGATTGATAAGCTATGTGAGAAGTTTGATTTCAAACAAAAGAAATCTTCAATGTATAACGCAGCTGCTAATGGTCTTGCCGAAGCTTTCAATAAAACTTTATGCAGTTTGTTGAAGAAAGTGGTCTCCAAGTCAAAAAGAGATTGGCATGAAAGGATCAATGAAGCTTTATGGGCGTACCGTACCACCTATAGAACACCTACTCAAGCCACTCCGTATTCCTTGGTGTATGGTGTTGAGGCTGTTGTGCCTCTTGAAAAGCAAATTCCTTCTTTGAGGATAGCCATACAAGAAGGCCTCACCGAGGAAGAAAATGCAAAGTTACGTCTTCAAGAGTTAGAAGCGTTAGATGAAAAGAGGTTGGAAGCACAACAAAGACTTGAGTGTTACCAATCTCGCCTTTCTAGAACATACAACAAGAAAGTTAAGGTACGTTCTTTTCAAGTTGGCGATTTGGTGCTTGCTGTGAGAAGACCTATAGTAGTCACCCATCGCGTTGGAAATAAGTTTCTACCCAAGTGGGATGGCCCTCATGTTGTGAAAGAAGCCTACACAAATGGCGCCTACAAATTGATCTCTGAAGATGGCGTGAACATTGGCCCCATAAATGGGAAGTTCTTGAAACGCTACTACGCGTAAAACAAATACAAGTACAACGCTCCTTGACGCACGAGCCTAAACTGCATGTTACTCCTGGTCCGCATGAGTATAAACTGTGTACGACAAACTCCTGGTCCACATGAGTGTAAACTGTGTACGACAAACTCCTGGTCCACATGAGTATAAACTGTGTACGACAAACTCCTGGTCCGCATGAGTATAAACTGTGCATGACACCCACCAAAGGTAATTATATGTGGTTAAACTATCAATTCACCCCACTCAGATATTTTAAGTGGTTAAAGCATTAAATATCTTACTTTGTCTAAAGTAGTTAAAGAATAGTCACTCCTGGCCCGCATGAGTATAAACTGTGTACGGCACCCCCCCATTCAAATCAAATCATGTCCCCTCGAACTACGTAATGACTTGATCCTCTGCGAAGAGGTACGTAGGCAGCTTAGCATTTTACTAAGTTCAGTCATAATCCAAGCAATTCGAGTCGAGTTTGCGAGGCAAGCGATAAATTGAAGTGTGAACGAGTTAAGAAGAAAAAGGTTGACAAAGAGAAGATGTGGTTGAATGCAAAGACAGTGGTGAAGTGATGAAGGTGGTAAAGTGATGAGGGTGATCCATGTTGTCCCTTAAAGCTAGCAAAGAAAGAGGTTTAAGCTAATTTAAATTTATGGATTTAATTAATTAAAAGGTCCTAAATAAATTATGGGATCAATTAATTATTAAAAACCAAAATTATAAATTAAGCCCATGGAGAAGCCCAAGATGCTTAAGTGAGCCATTAAAATAATTCATGTGTGTTTAATTAATTTAAGCCCCAAATCATGAAAATTAAAATCAATATAAGCACTCTTGGCCCAAAATATGAAGCAGTAGGCGGCCCAAGTGAATAAGAAGGATCAGATGGCCCAAGTAGAAACTGAAAATAAAAAAATATATAAATAAAAAAAATAAAGGGCCCAATTAATGTTGGAAGCACTTGAATGCAGTAAGCAAGCTGATTTGAGATTGGGTGAGTTTGAGCAAGTCAAAATTAACTTGATGGGGTCAAAATTGAAGTTATTCTTTTTTTTCCTCTATGAAATTGCGTGGAATGGGTTTCTCCAGCAAAAGGGGATTAAGCTGCTCAACCAATTCCTCTCTCTTCGAAAAAACAACAACCAGCCATCAGTACCCGTCAACACCACCGGGGATTCACCTCGCATCGCCGCCTGTCACGCACCCGGCCGCCTAAAGCTCGCTGTTGCCCTTCACATAAGAAAATCATAGCCAAACACAGTTGGATTCGCGACCCAAGGAGCGCTGCTCGCTGCCGAGGTACGTTTCCGCGCGCGCTACTTCCAGAGCTCGATCGACGTGCCGCCGCCAGGGTTCACGCCGGATTCTCGCTAGCGAGCAGCCGCCGCGAGCAGTCGTCGAGAGCAGCCATCAGCCGCCGCTCTCACACGCCATTCTGCTTCCCAGTCGCCAAGAGCATTACCGAATCCAGTCTGAATCACACTAAAGCGACGAGACCATCTTCCGGCTGGTCCGATCGAAAGCAGACAACAACCGCCCTCTCGCTCTTCAAATCAAAGCTGCCGGAGGTATGAGCTTGATAAGCAGTCACCATAGGTGGTCTGCCATCAATCGCCCTCCCGCTCTTCAAATCAATGCTGCCAGAGGCATGAGCTCGATAAGCAACTACCATGGGTAGTCCGCTCTCGTTGCATCAACACGTCGGAGGTGTGAGCCCAACAAGCAACCACCATGGGTGGTATACCGTTGACTGCTTTCCACCTCGCGGTATGAGCCCAACAAGCAACCACCATGGGTGATCCGCCGTCAACCGCTCTCTACCTCGACATCGTTGGTTCGACTGCCTAAGTATGTTAAAAAGCTTCTCTTTGGTCAGGTTTCTTCATATCGTCGCCAAAACGTCATCGGAGATGTGAGCCCAACAAGCAACCACCATGGGTGGTCTACCGTTGACTGCTTCCCATCTCACGGTGCGAGCCCGACAAGCAACCACCATGGGTGGTCCGCCGTCGATTGCTCTCCACCTCGACGATGTTGGTTTGACTTGAGCCATTGAAAGTCTTCTCTTTGGTCGGATTTCTGTCACCTCTTCGCCAAAGCATCGTCGGAGGTGTGAGCCCAACAAGCAACCACCATGGGTGGTATACCGTTGACTGCTTTCCACCTCGCGGTATGAGCCCGACAAGCAACCACCATGGGTGATCCGCCGTCAACCGCTCTCTACCTCGACATCGTTGGTTCGACTGCCTGAGTATGTTAAAAAGCTTCTCTTTGGTCAGGTTTCTTCATATCATCGCCAAAACGTCATCGGAGATGTGAGCCCAACAAGCAACCACCATGGGTGGTCCGCCGTTGACTACTCTCTATCCCAACGTCATCGGAGATGTGAGCCCAACAAGCAACCACCATGGGTGGTCCGCCATTGACTACTCTCTATCCCAACATCATCGGAGGTGCGAGCCCAACAAGCAACTACCATGGGTAGTCTACCATTGATTGCTCTCCACCTCACGGTGCGAGCCCGACAAGCAACCACCATGGGTGGTCCGCCGTCGACTACTCTTCACCTCGACGAGTTGAGTCTTGTGTGTTGGATAGCTTTGATAAAAAAATTGAGTTCATGAAGTACCATTATATAGCAGTGGATTCATGGATAATTATGGAAATTACTTGTGGACTCATGGATAATTATGAAAATTATTCATGGATAATTATGGAAATTACTAGTGGACTCATGGATAATTATGGAGATTATTGTGAGGTGCGCAAGCTCTTTAAAATTGTAGGAGATTCTTTACTACAAATAACTTTGATAATTTTGGGTAAGGTTCATGAAATCTTGGTGAACAAGAAACAAATCTTTTGCGATTCCTTCACAACAAGACATTCTGTCCGTGAACAAATCGCAAGGGGGCATTTGTAAGCAATTAAAATTCACGGTCCAATCAAATGGCGACACGTGGATTTTATGGATTAAATATCAATTTTAATTTATTATATTTTATTTTTGGGGATTTAATAAATTAATTCCTAAAATAGATTAATAAATAATTGATAATTAATTTAATACCCAACAAATTAAATAGGGTTTAAATTAAGTAAAACTTGACTCCTAAGTTAAGTAAAGCATGGAAGGTTCCAGAATCAGGTCAAATTAAGCAATGACCAATCAAGCTGTGATATATTTGGAACGGCCCAAGCCCGCAGAACCAGGCCAAATCTGTCATAGACCAATCAGATTGCGAGATATTTATGGGGCATGCTCATTCCTCACCTATATAAGGAGCCCTCCTTCATTCACTCCAACAGGGACTCAAATACTTGAAGACATAAACGCTCTGAAGAGATCAAGAACACGAGCAGCGCTCCCTTGAGATCTTCAAGCATCTTCAAGTCAAGAACGGCAAACGATTCGGGATTAAGGTGCGGAGCCCCCCAAATCAAGCGTTCTTCATATACTGAGTTCTTCGGTGTTCTTCGCGCCAAGAACAGCATACGACCCGGGATTAAGGTGCTAAGCCCCCCAGATCGAGTGTTCTTCGGATCAAGTACGTTTAATCCAAATAAAGGCTCGACGCCTCTGGATTAACGTTATAAGATCCAAATCCGAGTTCGGACAAGCTTCAACTGAAGATCCGACTCAACATACAGTCAACGCAGTCAAAGTCAAAGTCAAGCCAAATTGGTTCGAGAGAAGAATCAGAGGATTGATAGAGATTGTTTACTTAATCATCAAGTTTAATCCTTCTGGATTATCATTGTAATTCTTTTGTGTTTATTTTATTATAAATACAAAATTTGTTATTACACGTATATTAAAAAATATTATTATTTTATGTAAAGTAAATAGGTGTATCAAAAAGATGCGATGGATAGTGGTGGGCTATTGATAGATCCTTTTTACTAAAAGAAAAAAATATTGCAATTTGAATAGAACATCAAATATAGTAAAATGATGTTATTTGGGTGAGACGGAGGGAGTATAACATTTTTAATACTCACCCAACTCCTCTTGATTCAGATGAAATATTTTTTTAAGTATTTTAAGTAATATACAAAATATAAAGTAATGATAATTTTGAAATTAAAGTATATAATTGAATTATTAGTTAAATGTCATTTTTTTAGGAGATGCAATTTGAGTTGTTAATAAATCGAAACGAAAAATGTGAATATGAGTTAGGGATGAATAGAATAATATAAATATTTTTTCTTCAAAAAATTATAAGCTTGCATTTTATAAAATTGTTTTTTATGTGAAAGAAGTAGGGATATGAGATGTGGGTATATAAGAGATGTGTTGCAGGACGGATTGATCTATTATTAAATATACTTACTTCCGTCCTAAAGACAAGTTCCCGGTTACTGTAGATATGTAATTTAAGAAAAAGTTACTTTTTGGTTTACTTTTAGGGGTAGTTTGATATTTTTAGGTAATAAATAAATTATAAAGTAAGTTATGTGAGTTGTAAAGAGGTGACAATTTTGAAATTAAAGTGTGTTGTGGGGTTATTGATTTGTGTGTATTTCCTGGTGTGAACTTGTTTATGGAACGGACAAAAATAGAAAGTGTGAATTTGTTTATGGGACGGAGGGAGTATTATATAAGAAAAGTATGTTTATAGTTACAAGAGTATACTCCCTCCCTCCCGTCCAAAGGGTTGTTTTTGCTTTTTGGCACGTGATTTAATGAGTATTATTATTTAATGTGTAGTGTGTAGTTGTATTAGTGGGAGTGTAAGCTCCATATTTTAATTGTATTAGAGGGGGTGTATGAGTCCCATGTATGTAAAAAAGAAAAAGGGACCCTTTGGGTGGGACGACCAAAATGGCAAAGATGGACGGAGAGAGTATCACAGTAGAAAAATTATTAATATTTTTAATAATGATAAATTACATTAAAAAAGTTACGGTGAATCATTTTCATAAAAGGATAACAATTTAAAATGATAATAATTGTTATGCTGAAATATAACCATCCTAAATACTTATTAAAGATTTATTTTCAAAAAATCGTTTCAAAAATCCTTTTGTTATTTAATTTAAAAAGAGAAATAATTGACATGTCACAATTTTAAGACCAAGTCATACTACCAGTATCACATCTACTTTGTCTTTGTTAGGGGTGGGCGGTATGACATACCGAAGATTTTTTGTCATACCATATACCGTACCAAAATTTTCGGTATATAAAAAATCATACCGTTACCTTACCTAAACTTTCGGTATACCTTAGTTCGGTATACCAATATTTCGGTGTAAGAAAATAGTATACCTTCTACTTACCAATATTTCTATATGCCATACCATACCTAAAATATCGGTATATACCATCCTATTAAATAGTTTGTTATGCCGTTATACATCTAAAATTCAATAAATCTAATAAAAACATATACTAGAAAAGTGAAAGATAGCTATAAAACAAACTCTAATAAATAACAAATTCAAAATTATACGACAATCTACAAACGACCAAATTAAATAAGAGTAAGTCTCATGAAAACTGGGTTTACAGGTAAGCCTTATTACTCTTTAATATATAAAAAATTACTCTTTGAAGAGTAATAATTTTTACACTATAGAGTAATAATTCGTATCTCTAAAAAGTAATTTTTTATGTACTTAAAGTAATCGATACATCGTGATTTAAAAGAATTTGAAGAGTAATTTTTTAATTTAAAAAGTAACAATTTATGTGCTAAAGAGTAATTTTTTATATACTAAACAGTAATCGAGTTTACATAATTAATATATCTAAACCCGTTTTACACAAGTGTTTGTCATTAAATAAATAGTACCTAAGAGACCTACACAAAAATATATGGAACTTATATTAAAATCAACACTTTTAAATTTTCATATAAGATATAATACATAATTAAAAAAGAAGTACTAATATCATGAAATTAGTCAATGAACTTTATCAATAATTTATAATTATGAAGAAATATATCGTAGGATTTTAGATTTAATCTTTAATAAAATAGTGTATATATATAATTTAATTAAACATTATAATACATAAATAATAATTATAATTGTATGTATCATCTAATATGGTAATATCGTATCATATTACTAAAAAATTGAATATTTTACGGTATTTCGGCATATACCAAAATACCGCGGTATTGATCATTTATATACCTTTATCGTACCAAAATTTTCAATACGGTATCATACCTTACCAAAAATTTCGGCATACCTAAAATTTTGGTAAAATC
Source organism: Pogostemon cablin (assembly GCA_023678885.1). NCBI lineage: Eukaryota > Viridiplantae > Streptophyta > Magnoliopsida > Lamiales > Lamiaceae > Pogostemon > Pogostemon cablin. The sequence continues at coordinate 5,401,499 of CM042987.1, forward strand.
GGTATTTTTCGTTATGGTAAGGGCGATATACCGAAATTTCGGTATTTTTCCCCAGCCCTAGTCTTTGTGCAAATTGCTTTAAGAAATTTGTATTATGCACTTTCTTGATACCTAGTTTCGATGACGTGTCATCTGTCGGTAGTCCTACAAATTTATGATTGATGCCGTGTTTGATTTAATTTAATAGACTAAAACGTGTAGTTTACATGCCACTCTTTAATTGGATTAGTGATTGGGGTAAAAAAAAAATTGGAGTTCTTAATTAAAGCTGTATAAGAGTATTAAAGTTTCATTATTATTTTTTTTCTGGAAAATCGAAGATTAAATTCTTATATTAAAAGATATAACATTTAATATTAAAAATATAAAATTGAATTTAAATATACAGAATTAGCTTCGTGCATCTGGATGCACGAAGATTGTATGCACGTGAGACTATACCATTAAAGATTGTATGGAGATTTTTTTAATTCAATAAGTTATTAAATTCCACCGAAAAAGTTTTTTTTGGCGCCAGATCCCACTGCATCATAAAGTTGTCTCTCTGTCTCGGTCAAATTGTATCGTTTGACTGTAAAAAGCTCTCACAAAAGCTACAATAAACGTAACAATATGGGCGGGACGGAGGGAATATATCATTTAGTATTAAATATTACTCCCTCCATCCCACCCAAAGGGTAGTTTTTGTTTTTAACACATAGATTAAGGAGTATTATTATTTAATATGTAGTGAGTAGTTGTATTAGTTAGAGTGTAGACCCCATATTTTAATTGTATTAGTGGGTGTGTGTGGGTCTCATGTGTGTAAAAAAGGAAATAAGACCCTTTGAGTTGGACGCCCAAAATGGAAAAAATGGGCTCTTTGAATGGGACGGAGGGAGTACTTCCTTCATCCGCTTCTAAGGTATCATTTATTATTTTTGACATCCGTTTCAAAGGTATTCATTTCCCATATTTAGTAAAAAAGTAAACAAAATAACTCAATACTTTTCTCTAATACAACTACCCACTTTACATATAATAATAATATTTCTTAATCCACATGCAAAAAGCAAATTGATACTTTACCATTAATTTTTAGAAAAAGAAAAATATAATGTATTTTTTATTCAAAAATTAATATCATTTATTTTTCGACTGATTCTCTAATTGAAAAAAATAATACATATATGAATTAAAGAAATACGTATACCTTTTAATTTGTGTCAAATTAGCACATTGATTAATGACAACATTGTGCAAACTTGACTGTTGACCATTTCAACGATCCAATCCTTTTTTTTTTTATCAACTTTTTTATTTAATTTATAGCACGAATTATTTTTAAAATTATTATTTAGACGATTATCTTTTTCATCAACTACGAATTAGTTTTTATTACTCCTTCCTATTCTAAGGTGTCCATTTATTTTTTTGCACGTGGATTAAGGAGTATTATTATTATATGTGAAATGAGTAGTTGTATTAGAGGAAGTGGTGGACCATATTATGTACTTTTTTACTAAATATAAGAAATGAATATCTTTAAATTGAACGCCAAAAATAATAAAATGAAAACTTTAAAAGCGGGGAGGAAGTATAATTTTTTCGAAACTCATTTCGAGACGCTTTCATACATCTTTTGTCTTTGAATGAAAAATCGTAATTACCTACTTTAGTACTCATAAATGTGTTAGTCCCAGAAGGGTTATATATTTATTCTTTTATATGGGTAAAAATATTATATATAACGAGTAAATAGGTTGAATGCTTCTTTCAAATTTCCTCTTATTATTATTATTTTTGTGTAAAGGATGACATAAGTTTTTATTTTATAAATTTTTTTGGGGCATTAATTATGTATTGTGGGTCCTTTCTTATCAAAAGATGCAAACCAAACGCCATAAATAATAAAATTAGTGTAAATAACAATAAAATGAGTGTCTATGGGAGACGCAGGAAATATTAGATAGTTCCATTCAATATTTTGTTTCATACTATAATAAAATAGAACCTAAGGCCCAATTGTCCAATTAATCCGACTGAAAGGCCCAAAATATATTTGACATAAAAGTTTAAAATGTCCAAAAAGAAACTGAAAATTTTCTCTCTGTGGTGAATTTCCGAAATAGTCATTTAATATAACTAATTAATTAATTTCAAATCATATATTTGAAAATATCACATATTTGTCGTATAAATAATTTGTATGCAATACAAAAAAAGTTGTCATTTAATGTATTATTATTATTATTACTAGTAATTAATTTGTAAAAGTTGGCTTAGGAATTCTAGATGATCATGAGGATATGGAGAATGGATAGTAACAGAGAAATCATTTTGTTCTTCTTTATCTTAAATTAGAAATCAAAGTAGGAACTAGGAGATGTGTTGTGATCGCAACCCTCATCTGACCTAGTGACATTCACACATTGATACTATCTATTTTACATACATCGTTATTATTTATATCTATAAATATATAACTTTTATATAATAATAAGAATGCAGAAACTCAGACGTAAAGTGGTCGAACAAGCTTTTTATATGTAATGGTAAGAATGAGGGGTGTAGTGGAACAAACTTTCGTAGAATGAGAGGCGGTGATGGTAAGGATAGAAACTCAGACGTAGTGAAACTCAGACCTCAAAGCGGTGGAATAAAACTTTTATATATAACGAGAAGTGTAACAACAAATTTTGTATTTATAATAAAATAAATACAAAATTGAGTACAAAGATAATTTCAGATGGATTTAATTTGAATAATATGTAAACGGATTACAATCTCAATCAATCATCTGATTCTTTTCTCGATTCAATTTGGCCTTGACTTGAATTTGACTTGGCTTGACTTGTGTGTATGTTGATTTTGACTTGTTGACTTGATCGTGCTGACTATGTTGACAGCGTGTATGTTGAGCTGGATCTTCAAACGAAGCTTGTCCGAGCTCGGGTGTGTAGTCTTGAACGTTGATCCGGAGACGTTGAACCTTTGTTCGGATTGAATGTTGACTGGAGAGCTTTCCATAAAGAATGCTTGATATGGGGGACTTGGAGCCTTGTTCCCGGATTGGTGGTAGTTCTTGACTTGAAGCTTGCTTGAAGATGCTTTGAAGATCTTGAGCTTGAAGCTTGACTTGCAGTTTGAAGATGCTTTGAAGATCTTGAGCTTGAAGTTTTGAAGACTTGAAGATTTCTTGAAGATCCTCGCTTGAAGCTTTGAAGACTTGAAGCTTTAAAGGCCCTCGGTTGAAGCTTTGAAGCTTTGAAGGTCCTCACTTGAAGGTCTTGAGCTTGTTCTTTCCTTGAAACTTGAAGATTTGAAGATCCTCGAGTGTTCTTCGCTTGAAGGTCTTGAGCTTGTTCTTTCCTTGAAGCTTGAAGATTTGAAGATCGCTTAAAGATCCTTGCTCGTTCTTCGCTTGGAGCTTGAAGATCTCAAAGACTTGAAGGTGTGTTCTTCTCTTGAAGCTTTGAAGGCTTAAATACTTGAAGATCCTCGAGTGTTCTTTGCTTGAAGTTTTGAAGATTTGAGGACTTGAAGATCCTTGAGTGTTCTTCGCTTGAAGCTTTGAAGATTTGAGGGAGTGCTGCTCGTGTTCTCATTCTCTCAGGAGCGTCTCGTCTTCGGTTGCTTGTCTGTGTCTAAATGAATGGAGAAGACCCCTTTATATATGTGAGGGGTGAAGTCCAGGCCTAGTTGGGCCTTGCTCCATGGGCTTGGGCCTCCAACTTGATTGGACCATAATCGGACCTATTTTACTTGAGCCTGATTTAATTTGTATGGGCTTGTTTGACTTAAGTAATGCCTCATTGAACTTAGGCTTGTTTGACTTGGGTCAGACCTCATTTGATTTAAGTCCCATTTAATTTGTTGAGCTCAAATTAACTATCAATTATTTTATTAATTTATTTTAGAAATTAATTTATTTAAATTCCAAAATAAATTAAAATTGATATATAATCAAGAAAATCCAAGTGTCACCATTTGATTGGACTGTGAATTTTAAATGCTTACAAATACCCCCTTGCGATTTGTTTACGGAAGCCATGTCTTGATGTGAAGGAATCGTAAAAGTTTTTCCTTTTTCTCAACATTTGTAACTTGGGCTTTTAAACATCATGTAATATCAATTACACAATTGAGTTACTTTATCCAACAAATAAAGTAATAATTTTTTTCTTTTAGCCCAATTCTTTATTTCTAAAGTAGTCCAATTTATTCTTTCAAGCCTACACCAACTTTCCCCCTGCGTAACTTCCAGATTACGAGAGAAGGGTAAAATATGGAACATATTTGTTTCTTACTCATTAAAATAATTTGCCAATCTCATTCAAATTAATCATACAAATAATTTCCATAACTTACAATTTGCCAATCTCATTCAAATTAATCATACAAATAATTTCCATAACTTACTGCAGGCTCATTAAAATGATTTGCCAATCTCATTCAAATTAATCATACAAATAATTTTCATAATTTACTGCAGTCTTCTCACTATATAATAAGAGGCTCGGTGCACTTGATTTCTTCATCTACAATAAGAATTAGAATTCTTGTTTCTTTTCTTCAAAAATTTTTTACTGCATCTAATGCATCCTCTCTCTTCCTTGCAGATTTTCCTTGGGAGATCATTACCTTGTATTATCTAGACGTTTTGGGTTGATGGCACAAAAAAATGGGGCAGTCACGATAGGCTCCATAACACGTCGTGATTGGTGGCGCAAGACGCTTTGGGTTGATGACACATAGAAATGGAGGCGGCGATCTTTGGCGTCGAAAGCTGTTGCAGTGTGGAACTCCGGCAAGGGACGGTGACCGCTGGTGATGGCCTTCGCGTGGTGGAGCGACTGGAAGTCGACGAAGGGGCTTCTCCGGTGGGCGGAAGCAGATCCGGCTGGTGTGGTGCCGTGGCTAAAGGTGGCTGGGTTCGCATCAGCGTAATAGTGCGACGAACTTCGATGGGTTCGTCTCAATTCAACAATGTGAGGCGATGACTTTGCGAGGCTGGATTGTTGCGGCAGATCCAGCGGATGACGGAGGAAGCTACAAATCCGGGTAATGGGCTCAAGGAGAGTATGGCCGGCACAGTGGTGACGGTGGCGTGGCAGTTCGGGTTTTGGTGATGGTGAACATTTATGGTGGAAGACATCAAATTTCGATGGCACCGGCACCGTGAAAAGAGAGATGGCCTCGGTGGACAAATCTGCAAATCTGCAGGTGGATGGGTGCGGCGATCGACAACCGTGGATGGTGGTGGTCGGAGATGGGAGCGATTTTCGATGAAAGAGTGGCGGCTGCTCGCACCCATGGCGGCGTCAAGGCGTGGAGGGTGTCAAACTCAAATCCGGCAGCGGCGTGGAGTGCTGCGGCAGATCCAGCGAACGATGGTGGTGAGTATATGGCGACGCTTCAAGTTTGCGTCGCTGGCTAGAAGTGGCGTTGGAGCTCGGTCGACAGATCTCGGCATTAAATCCGGAGCGACGGCAACGAACCTCAGCGGCTCGTGGGTCGTGTGGACCTTAGCGACGAGCAACACTTGGTCGGGCTTGGCATGAAGGAATTTGGCAGCAAAGCTCAATTTTTTTTTCTGCAGAAGTAGAAGTGGAGATTCACGTGTATACTCTTCAAATGGGAATTCACGTGTGGTAGGAATTGATTGGTTACAATCAATTTTGACTTCATTTTGACCACTTTGGCCAGTTTAATAAAAATAACTTTGCAGATTCAAGCTACAAGCCCATCTGAAAGAGTTTTCTAGTTTGGGCCTTTATATAAATTGGACTTTAATATTTCAGGCCCTTCCCCTCCCCCTCATATGTTTAATTTATAATTTCGAATTTAATAATTAATTGGTTCCATGAATTTATTTTAGGTCTCTTAATTAATTAAATCTATAAATATAAATTAATTTACAACTTTCATTTCTTCTTGATAATTTTTTTTAGAGGATATTCTCAGCAGATTTCTTTCATTGGTAATATCATCTTCTCTTAATCTGCATCTTTATATGATTTCCTTCTATTTTTATTTTGCTGCATTCATGCTTTAACTTTCTTTAATGTTGCATCTTGTTGATGAATTTGTTGTTCATGATCCTTTTATGCGGAATAGATGGACGGATATCACCGGGGAATAATATCAGCCTCGCCACTCTTCTTTGAGATAGAATTGACAAAGCAACCTCAAGTTTGCCACTCTTCCATGAAATGGAATCGATGGAGCAATATCAATATCACCACTCTTCCTTAAGATGGAATCGACGAAGCTACATCAATATCGCCACTCTTTCTTGAAATGGAATCGACAGAGCAACATGAGCCTCGCCACTCTTCCATGAGATGAAATCGACAGAGCAACCTCAACATCGCCACTCTTCCATGAGATGGAATTGACAGAGCAACATCAACATCGCCACTCTTCCTTGAGATGAAATCGACAGAGCAACATCAACATCGCCATTCTTCCATGAGATGGAATCAACAGAGCAACATAAGCCTCACTACTCTTCTATAAGATGGAATCGACAGAGCAACATCAACGTCGCCATTCTTCCTTGAGATGAAATTGACAGAGCAATATCAACATCGCCACTTTTCCTTAAGATGAAATCGACGGAGCAATATATATCACCACTCTTTGTTAAGATGACACTTCTGCTTCTTTTCTATTTTGGCGACTGCTTGACGAGGCATGAGAGTTGTTAACAAGATTCCGACAAGGGGGAGTAATGTGAAGCATTTGTGAACTTCGGTAGCTCATCGTTGGAAGGTAACTTCACTACTTCATCATTATAAGATTTGGGACTATTTCAACACTCAAAGAATTTGAACTTCCTTCACCATTTCAATAATTTTGAATTTCTTCATACAAATTTGACATCATACTTGTAATTCACTAACTTCTTCAACTGCCACACGAACTTGCACAAGATAACTTAGGTAATGACTGAACTTAGTGGGTATCTAAGCTGCCTACGTATCTCTTTAAAGAGAATCAAGTCATAACGTAGTTCAAAGGGACATGGTTTAATTTTTGGGGGTGCTGTGCACAATTTATACTCATGCGGGCCAGGAGTTTGTCGTACACAGTTTATACTCATGCGGACTAGGAGTTTGTCGTATACAATTTATACTCATGCGGACCAGGAGTAACATGCAGTTTAGGCTCGTAAGTCATGGAGTGTTGAATTTGAATTTGCTGACAGTTTATACTCATGTCAATGAGTCTTGAATTTGAACTTGTAGACAGTTTATACTCGTGTAAAGGAGCCTTATGTGGACATTATTCACTCATGTCGTGGAGTATTGTATGGACAATTTACTCTCTTGTCGAGGAGTATTGTGTGGACAGTTTTATCTCGTGTCGAGGAGTATAGTGTGTAGATAGTTTTAGCTCATATCAAGGAGCATAATGTGGACTTGAGAAATTTCAAATAGTTTAAACTCGTATCAAGGAGCATAATGTAGACAGTTTTCACTCGTGTCAGGGAGCTTTGACTTGAGAAATTTTAGATAGTTTAAGCTCGTATCAAGGAGCGTAATGTTGACAGTTTTCGCTCGTGTCAAGGAGCTTTGACTTGAGAGATTTTAGATAGTTTAAGCTCGTATCAAGGAGTGTAATGCAGTCAGTTTTCGCTCATGTCAAGGAGCTTTGCATTTGAGTTTGTCAAGCGTTCATTGCCTCCAATCTTGGGATGCGCCACTTTCTCTTGCTTCCACTTCATTTCTATGAATCTTCATGGAAACCACAGTCTTTGTTTGTGATTTCTCTTCCACGAGCTCATCAGAAGGCGTGTCTTCGAACTCATAAGAGTCTTGAATAGATGGTCATTCGATGTCATTTGATGTCAAGCTCAACTCTATGTCATGAGCTCTTGTGGCCAACTCTTCAAAAGTTTTAGGCCGAATTCCTTGGAGTATGTAGCGAAGATTCCATTGCATCCCTTGAATGCACATTTCAATTGTTGATGCATCTGACAGCTTTTCTTTGCAATTGAGGCTTAGGCTCCTCCATCTGTTGATGTAATCAAGGACATATTCTTCATCACTTTGTCGAGTAGTTGTTAGCTCCATCATGCTAATAGTTCTTCGTGTGCTATAAAAATGGTTGAGGAATTCTTTTTCCATTTTCCCCCAACTGTCAATGGAGTCGAAGTTCAAGTTGATGTACCAATCGAAGGCATTTCCTCTTAGAGATCGGACGAATTGCCTCAACATGTGATCTTCGTAAGTTCTAGCATCATTGCATGTCTCAACGAAGTGTGCCACATGCTGTCTCGGGTTGCCTTTGCCATCGAATTGTTGGAACTTAGGAGGCTGGTAGTCAGTTGGCATCCTCAAGTTGACAATTTTCTTTGTATAAGATTTTTTGTAGGAAACAGAAGATTTGAAGCTCCCTTCAAACTTATCTTTTATCGTTTCCAACACAATGGCCTTTAGTTGGTTGGCAGAAAGTATTTCGTCAATTGAAATTTGTACTTTTTCCTCAGCTGGCTTCTTTTTAAATAGATGATGTTTCATCGAGTCTTCCTCCTCGTGCTCATCCTCAACTTGTTTCTTATTTGCATGGCTTGTCTTTGCATTATTTATTTTCTTCATCAGTACGGAGATCTTTACGTCTTGAGCTTCCATGTGCTTGTTGAGTTCTTCAATGGTTCTCATCATACTTGTGAGTTGTTCCTCAATGGTCATAGCATTTGTTGTCATCACTGCAGCTACAGCTGAGACAGATGGCGAGCTTAGCATTGAACGAGGAGTTAAGCAAGCAGAAATATTTTCACCACTCTTGTCTCCAAGCAATGGCTTGTTGAGAGTAATCCCCACCATATGGTTTGCCTTTTCGGAGCCTTCAAGAATACTTCTTGTAACGACTCCAACCTTTTCAGTTTGCAATTCTGGAGGTTTTGATGCAGCAGGCCTTCGTATCGCAATCTTGAGTGGAATTATCTTTTGAATCTCTTCAGTTTGCAGCTCTAAATGCTTCAAGGTAGAAGATCTTCTTATTGCAATCCTAAGAGGAGTCATGCTTTGTATCTTCGAGCTTGTAGAGAGAAGAGATGAGGGGTAGAGACTATCCCACTGGGCGTGCCAAAATTTGTAACAACAAATTTTGTATTTAAAATAAAATAAATACAAAACTGAGTACAAAGAGAATTTCAGATGGATTTAATTTGAATAATATGTAAACGGGTTACAATCTCAATCAATCCTCTGATTCTTCTTTCGGACCAATTTGGCTTTGACTTGAATTTGACTTGACTTGACTTGTGTGTATGTTGACCTTGACTTGTTGACTTGATTGTGCTGACTGTGTTGACAGCGTGAATGTTGAGCTGGATCTTCAAACGAAGCTTGTCCGAGCTCGGGTGTATAGTCTTGAACGTTGATACGGAGGCGTTGAACCTTTGTTCGGATTGAACATTGACTAGAGAGCTTTCCACAAAGAACGCTTGATCAGGGGGACTTGGAGCCTTGATCTCGGATTGGTGGTAGTTCTTGGCTTGAAGCTTGCTTGAAGATGCTTTGAAGATCTTGAGCTTGAAGCTTGACTTACAGTTTGTGCTTCATGTACTCCCCAAATTGCTCATTCCCCACCCTTGGTTGGCCAAAGGTGTAAACTCCCTCCAATCTTTTAAGCAGCATTTCCTCCTCATGCATGGCAAGAACACCAACAAACAGAATTGCTAATGCCCCTCCCAAGCTGTGCCCTGTCAATATGAACTTTGCATCTCCATTCTCATGGATTAGGCTTTTCAGTTTCTCCCGGAGTTTGTAGTAAGCAAATGATTTCCCGGCCTGGCCAGGCGAGATCTTCTTGGGCCAGCCGGTGTATTTCTGAAGCCCTAGTGCTTTCATGAACCCGCCGTGAATTTTTCCCACGGCGGGAAACTCGTACCAGGAGATGTCGATGTCGGTTCGCCATGCATTGGCATTAAAGGGCTCTGTGCCTCTGAATGCTACCACAATTAAGTTCTTATACTTGAACATGATTGCATATGTTGTGTTCAGCTCTTGGTAATCTGGGAAAGAAAAAGGGTATATACTATACATATTAGACCACACAAATGAACAATAACCACAGTTTCACACTGAACACCCCATAATTAATATCAGAACGCTTAGGATTTTTTGTTTGAGGTGTCAGCTTGCTTTTTTACTTTAAGTTGTAGTTTTAGATTATTAGTTTTATTTTTTTAAAAGTTTTTGGGATGTAGATTAAGAAAAATATTACTTTTAAGGGTATTTTTGTATTTTTTTTAATAAATAAATAATAAAGTAGATTAAGTCCGTTAGATATAGTTAGTATTGTTGTAAATAAAGTGTAAGATAAAGTTAGTTTCATCTTTTTACTATTTTAGATAGGTAATTTTTTTTTGAACAATGAAATTGAAAAAGAGAGATTTTTTTTTGGGAGAGTGAATAATTGATTTGGCACAGGTGAAGATATATTAATAAAAAAAACATAAAACAAATACATACTTTAAAATATTATTCCCTCCATCCACAAATTCTTGTACATTTTCCTTTTTATCACTCAGATAATTTGCAAACTCTAAAAATTGAATCACAATATCTACACATTTACAATACTATAATATTAGAAAATACCACATTATTTGTACATACAATTTTGTTAACGTCAACTATATGAGTTTATGTTATTCCATTTAAATAAAAATGAAAATCCCCTATTTTTTTCATACATTATTAAAAGTTATTTTTCTTAAACCAATTACAATCAATTCAAAGTATGCAACTATTTTGAAAATGATGGGAAAACAGAAAACGTCCACGAGTGAGACTCTTGTGCCCCGGGGACACCGTGCCCCTTTCAATTTAATCCCCTAGCAATATATAGGTTTATATATAATATGAAGGGGGGAGAGTTGTGTTCACATAGGGACACAGCGTGCCCGGGGCGCAGGAACTTTTGGCAACGTAGACATTACACATACACTGACATGGTCATAAAAATACAAACTACAATTACATCGATAATTCGTTCAAGAAACGTACACACTTTAAAATAGTAGTACAACAGTTTGGGAAAAATAAGCACACAAGCTAGCAATACGCAAATTAATCATGTCCTCATCACTTGCTATAATTAATTAAGAGTATAATTAATTACTCAATTACCAGCAGATTTTACTTAATTATTACGAGTTTAGCAGGAAAAAACAAGTGCATTTCACTTTCATCAGTTGGTGGATTAATTGGGATTAATTAATAACTCTCTACTTCAAAACATTGTACAGTGGATATATTTCACCCGCAATTAACATCATAAATACTCATATTATACAAATGATGACATACACTATAATTTATACCCATCAAAATACAGTTCGTAATTAAGAATTTAAATAAATACTTCATTGATTTTAGTTTCTCTATGTGATTGTAAATTCATTAAACATTTAATTGTATTTAGTATATTTTTAAATATAAATTTCGAATGTATATATTTAATAAATTAGGCCGAACAATATACTTAGTTATAAGGAATTTATCTGTTTATTTAATTTAAAATGACATTTTACATTTATAAAAAAAAACCTTTAAAATGATAATTTTATTTGTTCACATATAAATATTTACCTTTATACAAAAATTAATGTTTGTTCCTTAAACCATCTCATTTACTTTTTGTGGTGGATTAAAAAATATTAATATTATTTTGTTTGTAGTGTGTTGTTATATTAATAGATGGAGTATATAATAATGGTCAGAAATGCTTGTCGATCATTTAAGAAAAAGGGAAAGGAAAATAAAACCTTTTAAACTTAACGTCGGCTAAAATGACAAAAAAAAAAAAAAAAAAAGAAAAATTTAGTTGCTAAAATTTTAGTGTGTTATATTTTCTTTATTTCCGTTCATTCCACCACTTTTCTTAAAAGGGAAACACTATATATATATATATATATATATATATATATATATATATATATATATATAGTTAAAATCCTCACAAATCACAATACCATAATTTTACAAAGAGTGCCTCCATACATTTTATTAACAAAGAAGCCAACAATTTTATTCACACTATTTTAAGAGTTTTTTTTTCACGGTATGTTAGTAAAAAGAATGAATATTCAATAAGCACATAATGTGGGGGAAATTAACTATGAAATTGAACTTAAAAAAACAGGAATCATATTGTCATATACTCAATTGATTTGAGAAGTGGATTTCTTACCATTCCAGAAACTGTAAAATCCCAGGAATTCCATCTGTAACAAATTGATCAGAAAATATAATTAAGTTTAATATAATGTTTTTAGTTTTGCAAACTCTTATAATATGAAATTTAAGATTCAAATTAAAATAAATAAAATTCAAAACTAATGTGAAATGTGAGAACTCCAAAATTTTATAAATAAAATATTTCTTAAGACTAATTAATATGAAATTAATTAAGAATCCCAATTAAAATAAATAAAATTCAAAACTCATGTGAAATGTGAGAAAGTGATAGAATTCGTAATTTTTTTTTTATGAAACACGTGCACAATTATACATGAGATTAAATAGAAATAGAAAAGATACCTAAACTATCAATGTGATTTAAAAAAAAAAATCAATTTGGGTCGGAAAGGGATAGGAGTATATATATTTCACATTGATTCAGAATCTAAGTCATAAAATCGTTTTGAATGTTTTAATAAAAATTAAAATTGTTTTAAATAATTTAATAAAATTGACGTATTATAAGTTACATCACAAATTTCAATGGTTGTGATTTAATAATTTTAAAACGATTTTACGAATTAATTAAGACGTTTAGCTAATCATAATTTTATACATTTTGGTTTCATATTGATTAAAAAACTAAAAAAAACAGCATTTTAAAGTCATACTTGATAACACTAAAACTAGAGTTAATGAGTTGTGAGATGGATTGACTCATTATTAAAATATATTTATTATATAGGTAAAGTGTATGTTTATTGGTAGTTAAAATATGTTTATAGTATTGAATCATATTATAATAATATCCTTAAAAAAAATCTTTAACCACCAATATTTTATTTATATAAAAATCATATATTTAACATGTCTCACAAACCGTGTCACATAAGCACCGCACAATACTATTAGAAGAGACTGTGTACTAAAACTATGAGATTTGAAGTCACTACCAAAAAAAATATTTTTTAGCAACCAAATTTACCAACAGAATTCAATCTGTTGGTAATTAGCAATGGATTAGCAACAAAAATGATAATTTTGTTTTAACAACATAATGCCAATGGATTTATTCTCTATTTTAGCAATGGAATTCAATCCGTTGGTAATTACCAACGTATTACCAAGGGAATGATTATATAAATTACCAACATAATTATTAGCAACGGATTATCAACGGAATTATTTACCAATGGAATTGATTTTTCGTTGCTAAAAAATTACCAACCACCACTTTACCAACGGATTCCGTTGCTAATCCGTTGGTATGCCAATTTGACAATGGAATTAAAGCTTTTACCAACTGAATATTCCGTTGGTAAAAACTTCCGTTGGTAAAAACGGTTTTTTTTAGTGAGTTGGATGATCAGTTACCTGCCAAGTATGTGTGACAACATTTAGAGCAAATGATTCATTCTCGTAAGACAATTTGGAAGCCATAATTGCGAGTGGTGAATGATTTTTGCTAAATTCAGGATTTATTTTGAAATCCAATCTCTTATCAAGATGTCCAATAAGTGATGTGAACCTTGCTGATGACTTTTCTGGCCTCACCAATCTCCCTATTTTTCAATTTTACATTAATTCCAAAATAATTAATTAGTTTGAGAGTATTAAGAGATTTAGCTACTAGGAAGAAACATAATAATAGGAGCAAGAATATATAAACATCAAGTTATAAAACTATTAAAATAAAAAACGATATTTAAAAAACAAAACTCCTCCAATCTCAACTTAAAACTTTACCATTTCTAATTTGATCTGTCTAAAATTTAAGTTAACACTTTTATATATAAACATAAATAACACCTCATTAGAACACGCTTTAATTTTAAAAGGGTAAATATCAAAATTAGTCCTGTAAATATGACGTTTTCCAACTTTAGTCATTTTTCTTTTGCAATTCTCAACTTTGGTCTTTTTTTGCCACTTTTAGTCCAAATTTAGTTCTTTTTGTCCAAATTTAGTCCTTTATGTTAAAAAAAGTCCAAAAATGGTGCGAAAGTGTATACATAAAGGACTAAAAGTGGACCAAAAAAGACCCGAAAGTGTATACATAAAGGACTAAAAGTGGACAAAAAAAGGACAAAATTTTGAGAAAAGGGCCAAAACTGAATTAAAAGGACTAAAAGTGGACAAAAAAGGACAAAAATTGATAATTGCAAAAGAAAAATGACTAAAGTTGGAAAACGCAATACTTACAGGACTAATTTTGATATTTACCCATTTTAAAATGTCAATAACATACATTTTTAATACACATAATTTTTTTTAATTAATTTATTTATTAAAAGAAAAATAAATTACCAATTTTTTTCTTATTCATATATAGTGGAAACAACAAATGTAAATTTGATTAGTACGACAAATTAAAATTAGGTATGCGTTCATTTTCAGTTTGAAGGTTTTCTTGTTTTGTTCGAAAAGTATGCTGCAGCTTAGTAATGCTTTTGATAGATAAAAAGAAGAAAAAGACTTTCACAAATTATTTTGAGAAGTTTTTCAGAAAAAGGAAGTTAAAAAGACTGAACAATTATTTTGAGTACTCATTTGGATGTAATTTGAATGGAGAAATTTTGACTTTGAAATGACAAAAGATTCACAAGCCAATTCGAGTGACAATGTTTAATCAGTGACCCCTTGGGTTGGGTTGGATAAGTATTTGAGTAAAAGAAAGTAAATTTAATCATTTATTATTATTTTATATAAAATGTCTAAATATTTTGTCTAACACTTCAGGACTGACCTTGTAATTACTTTATAGAAAACCATAAAACATTACACCAAAGTATCGGAGAAAATTCGAACTAAAGGAGAAATTTGTTTTGAAATTACTCCCCCCCCCCCCCCCAGTCTATATATATTTAAAAAAAATAAATAAAATTACCTATATATTTAAGCTTTACAAAATGATAATTTTCCACTTATCTTACGTATTACTCAAAAGATTATGACATGATTGCATTTCAACTGGTTTTGATGATTAATAAGAAAAGAAAATATCGGACTCTAGAATTCATTAAAACAAGAAACTAAAATTAGTCATATCAATGATTTGTAATACTCTATTATTGTTTGATCATTTCTAGGGACCTGGGATGAACTAAAATTCATCACTCGATTTAAAAAAAAAAAAACAGATTTAGTGAATAAAATGAATCAAATCACAGTTATCTAACAATGTAATCTTACACCAAATGTTCTCTTATTTATCTTATGAGAATGTATATATACTTGAATTAATGAATTAATATTGTCTGAACAAAAATAAATTACTCCATAAAAAATTCCTCCAAATTACTTCCAATTCTATTCTCATATATCTGCATACATTCAATGCTGTACGCATATATATATATATATATATATATATATATATATATATATATATATATATATATATATATATATATATATATATATATCATGCATGCATATATACTCCAAAAAAAAAATAAAAAAAATTCCAAACCTGTTAAAAGATTGATGATCAGGCGGCGGTAGCCGCCGTTAGCCGGCGGATAATTCAGCCCCATCTCCACCGCATAATCCATCGCCGCCATCGGAATCTTCATGTAAAGCAGGATTTTCTGGATCAACACCGACACGAAAACGATCCATCTCCGGCAA
This sequence comes from Pogostemon cablin, assembly GCA_023678885.1. Lineage (NCBI taxonomy): Eukaryota > Viridiplantae > Streptophyta > Magnoliopsida > Lamiales > Lamiaceae > Pogostemon > Pogostemon cablin. The sequence continues at coordinate 5,417,308 of CM042987.1, forward strand.
AAACCAGCCGGCTCCGCCGCCGGACAGCTAAAAAATTCTCTCTTCTGTAAATCTTTAGAGCAGAGGATTCTTAATAAGTCAAAACACGTAGCTTTTTCTGGATTAATGATGAGAAAATTTTGGCAGAAGTCATCTCCACCAGACGCCATGGATGTAGCTTGGAAGCAATGGAAAAAGTATGAAGGAGGGTTTGAATTTTATAGGAATAATTTAAGGGTAAATAAAATAATAGTGTACTGATTATTTTTGTATTATAATGTAATTGTGTCATTATCATATTAATAGTGGATCAAGAGTAGGATTAAGATAATATTTGGCACTTCTGGCTGTCCATCTTAATTTTTCAGTTTTACAAAGTCAAAGTCATATAAGGCCATTAATTAAATGTGTATACTTTTGATTCTTCTCTTAATTTAATTAGTTTCATGTGGATAGAGATTTTAACAGGTGGGACACGTTTTTTTAGACTCGGTAGTGTTAAAGTTGTGAAAGATGACATGATGAGTCGTCCAAATTAAAATATACGATTAATATTATATAGGTAAAGTGAGTATATATTTGTAGTAAATTATATTATAACATACTATTATAACATAATAAAATTATACTTTAATTCATTATTTATCATTTAGTATTATAAACAATTGTAGTACTTTAACTAATAGTAAGGAGTAATATACTTTAGTTAACAATTACTCTCTACGACGTCCCGCCACAAGAGTTACATTTAGAGCTGTTACTCGAGTCGAACGAGCCTGAGTATTGGGTACTCGCGAACTCGACTTGAGTAGTTATCGAGTCGAGCTCGAGCTCGAGCTCGACTAGTTAAGGAAACGAGCCAAAAAACGAGCTCGAGCTCGCTCGAATAATTTTCGAGTCGAGTTGAGTTCTAGATTGATTGAGCTCGTTAAGCAAATCGAATCGAGTTTGTCGAGCTTGTCGAGCCTTATCGAGCCGATTTTTTAATAAATATATCTTATATTTATTATTTAATTTAATATTTATTATACCATTATATAAAATTATAATTATTATTAAAATTATCGATCCGAGCTGAGTTCGGCTCGTTAAGGAAACGAGCATGAGGTGAGCTCGAACTCGAGTTCGAGTAGTCACGAGTCGAGCCGAGCCGAGCCGAGCTCAAGCCTTAACGAGCCGAGTCGAGCTGAGCTCTCGAGCAACTCGTTTATTTAACAACTTTAGTTACATTTTCCTTTTTGATAGATGAGACCCACACGAAACAATCAATTTATCTTAATGGAATCCGCACACAACATTAATACAACTCCACTATACATTAAATTAGGGAAGGTCTTGCGTGAGACAATTTTACATTTTTTAAAATAGTTATCACTTTCGTTATAATATGTTATCACTTTTACTATAAAATGTTATCACTTTTCATTTATACTATAAATAAATTGTTCATGAAATAACATTATCGCTTTTCATTAATTCAGTATCACTTTTCATTATAAAAGTTATCATTTTCTGTCCGTCTCACGTAAGCCCTTACGTAAGACGGTCTTACACAAGTCTTTGCCTTAAATTATTATACTTTCTCAACCCACTACACATTAAAATACTATAATTCTTAGTATCCGTTCGAACAATAAATGTCTCTTGTAACGAGGCGTAGGAAATATATATACTTAAATAATAGGTCGATCCATCTTATATAAACACCGAAAATGAATCTGTTAATCTATACAGTTTTTACACACTATAATTTTTTTTTATTTTTATTTTAAAAAGGGCTAGTTTCTAATGTATCTAGGTGTATAGATCATTCTCCCTCCCTCCACGTTAACATTCATGTTCGCTTTTTGCACGAAAATTAAGAGATATAATATTTTAATGTATAGTGAGATGAGAGAAATAATTTGTAATATAAAGTGGATAGTTGTATTAGTGTTGTGTGTGGATCCTATATGAAATAATTAATTGTTTTGTATGAATTCAAGTTGATAAAAAAAATGTAAACTTTAACATGAGACAATCCAAAATGAAAAATGTATATATTAATGCTGGAGAGAGTAATACTCTACTATTTTACAGTCTTGTTAAAGATTTGAAAAGTTAATTGTACACTTTTTTTTAATCCCAAAATAATTCGCACATTTAAAAAAAACACATTATCAATATTTAACACTTTTATAGTAATATAATATTACAAAATTTCATATTATTTTTATATAGTACATATACTTTAATCAAAATTAACCATATTATACTCTTTAATTATTAAATTAAACTTTAAAAAAAAATCTTATTTCTTTTATTACTTCTTACATTAAAAATTACTCCATTTTTCTTGAATTACGTACCAGTTAAAATATGGAGAGTACTAGGTAAGAATTTAAAAAAGTTTTTTTTTTTTTTTAAAGATATACTCGTAATTTTCTTAATACACACTTCACTGATCTCATAAAATAAGTTACGTGTGTGATGGTGAATATATTTTCCTCTTAATAAAATAAAATAATTTAGTTAAATAACCAGACTTAATTTACTTTCTGATATATTCCATATATTTCCGTTTGACTTTTTTTTTATGTGACAAGTACGATAATTAAGGTTCAAGAAAAGTTGCGTGACTTCATAAATTGAATAAATTTACTTCTTACTATATTTATTACCCCTATTAGCTATTAAACCTAGCTGTACGTTTGTTTAGATTTTCACAATTTTTTTTCTTTCTAAATTTAAGAATAAAGTAGAAAATCAAACATAAGTTTAAATGAAGCCGACTAGCGAGTTCAACAAGAGACAAGAATTAAAGTAATAATCTTCTATACCTGTTTATCTTTTGTCTGTCTATGTGCTCTAAAACAAACCTTGATGAGATCAGGGCCGACCCATTATTTTGAGGGGCCGGTGCAAATTTTTTTTGAGGTCTTTTATTTATGTACAATGTATAAAGTAATACTCCCTCATTTCGCCGACAAGGTATATATTTTATCATTTTGGACGTTCGCACAAAAAATATAGAGAACATTTATATTTTTAAACACATGTGACACACATCACTAACACAATTGATATATTGGACTCACACGCCCCATTACTACACGTTAAATAATAAACTCCTTAATTCACGTGCAAAAAGCAAATAGCAAATATTTATATATGCGGCAAACAGAGAGAGTAATAAAATCGTAATATGAATATGCTATTAAATATGTTGTACATACAATAATAAGAGACGTTACATCATTATACGTAATACAACTCATTAAATAAAAAATTTCAATATTTATAAAAATTATATATGAAACTAATTATGATAAAATTGGTTTTTCTTTTCAGATATAAATTTCTTTTTAGAACGTATTATTTAGTTAATAATCTATTTAATAAAGAGGAAGGAATTAAAAATATATATAAATGAAAAAGAGAGAAAAGAATTTTATAGGATATTTATTAAAATGGATTTTATATAAAATGAAAATACTGAGTTTAGAATAAAAGATAAATTAGTAAGAAGATATTTCATAATAAAAGAAGCGTTTCATGCTGGGTTTTGAACTCGTGTAGATTGTCGGACTAAAAAGTGGAATTACCAAATGGACAACTCAACACCACAATTAGTGTTTCTAGTTTAAAATATATAATAATACTAATTTATATAAATATAAAATAAAAAAAATCTGGGGGCCCTCGCCGGGGTGGGGCCCTGTGCAGCGGCACCTCCGGCACCGCCCCAGGGCCGCCCCTGAGTGAGATTGTTAAGTTTCAGAGAGCTTTTCTTTAGGGGGAGGGGTGAGAGATATGAATATTGCTTGGGTTAAATGGTCTACTATATGTAATCCAAAAAATCTTGAGGGTTTAGGTGTGAGAGATTTGGAATGCTTTAGTTTAGCATTGTTGGGCAAGTAGGTTTAGAGACTTTACAATGAAGGAAAACGATTGTGAGCTAGGGTGATTAAGTCTAGGTGGGGAAGGGGTGGAGGGGTGAGGATAGGTAATAGAGATAACAATAATAGTAAGCCGACGGGTTGGTGGGGTGAGATTTTAAAGGTTGTGGGCAATGAGGAATGGTTTTTGGAAAATATGGAGAGAGTAATGGGTGATGGGAGTAATATTTATTTTTGGAAAGACAATTGGGTTGGGGAGGAAGAATCATTGGAAATTAGATTCAAGAGGCTTTATCAGTTGTCATTAGATAAGTTTAAGAAAGTGAGGGAATTGAGTTCTTGGAGGGATGGTGAATGGAGTTGGAACTGGAGCTGGAGGAGGGAGCTTAGAGAGAGGGAAAAGGAAATGTTGAATAATCTAACTTCTTTGCTTAATGTGATCTATCCTAAACAGGGGGTTGCTGATGGATGGAGATGGAGGAATGGAACCAAAGGGAAATATACTGCTATGGAAATATACGACATGCTATGGAGAAAGAAGAGTGGAGTTTCAGAATTAAAGCAAAATTTTCACTTGGTGTGGAATAATAAAGTTATACCTAAAGTTCAAATGCATGCTTGGAGAGTCTTATGAGAAATGATTCTGACTACAATTCTGCTTCAAAGGAGACAAAGCTTACTGGCAGGAGCTAACACTAAATGTGTGTTTTGTGACATTCATCCCGAGATGATTCGATATATTTTCTTTGAATGTGATTTTGCTTATAAAGTTTGGATAAAATGTATTGAGTGGATGGGTGTGAAAACGGTCATTTCCTCGAATCCCTTGAATAATCTACTTCAATTTAATAGTCTTATTCCAGGGAAGAAAGGAAGGGATCTAACTATATCCGTTTGGGAATGTGTCATATGGTTAATATGAAAAACTAGAAACATGTTGTTTGTTTTACATGGAGTGAAGTTCTCATTGAAGAAGCTGGTAGAGGAAATAAAGATTAGGGTTTGGAATTGGTTATATGATTCTGCAGCAGTTAGTTCACTAAGGGGATTTCTAGATTGGATGAGTAATCCTAGAAGTGTGATCAAGTAAAGATGAATGTACCTCTGCTAGGTGTTTTTTTTATACTCGTAATATTTCTTGTAACACTTTCGGAGCTAGGTACTTCTCATACCTAAATTTTTTAATAAAATAGATATTTTCCTGATTAAAAAAAATGCTAATAATGAATTGAAACATGTGGCTAAATTAAATTATCACTAAAAGTAGAAATAAATTGAAACGAACTATAAACTTGTGGATGTCATCATATTATAACATTAGAAACTCAAGTCATCTTGATTGATGGATAAGAATTGATTAATTTGTTGAGTTGCACATGGATGATTGATATTTAATAATGATAGTGTCTTGTGAGAATATGATGATGTGATACGAAATATGATATTGGTTAAAGTGTGATTATTATACAATTAAAATATGTTTATTGATGATAAAAATATGTTTTTCTAAAATATAATTAATGAAGATATTAAAGTATAATTTTAGGTGTTATAATATGATTTATTATAAACATATTTTAAATACAAATCGGTATACTTTACATACATAAAAACATATTTAATAATGAATCGACTTGTCTCACATATACCGTCTCATATTTTAAATTTATTGGGGGTGTTTTTAAAAAATTTTGGTGAAGAAATAAATTAGTAAGTTGTAAGAGCAATGATTATATTATTGGACTGAAATATTTAACTGTAGAGTTATATATAGGCCTTCACGACAGGCCCTTTAAAAGGGCTTTATTATTTGTTGGGCCTATCTTTCAAAGTTAGTATACATTCAATTTTTCTGTTTTCTTAATCAATTTTACCTCATCCATTTTTAAATTTTGTTTAATTTCCGGACTTATATATGAATTTGGAAATTTAAGGGGTGATAATTTATTGCATTATATATTGTATAATTTAATTTTCCAAATTAATATACAATTTAATGAATCATTGACAATTCTGTTTTTTTTTTGGTAAAGTGTCGTTTTTTCAGTTATTTCATATATGTATGTATATATTCAGAAAATGTTTAAAATGAAAATGAAAATAGAAAGGAAAGGAAAATGGATATTGGTCTGTAACAAGACAACAATTTTTTTAGTAATCGAATTTACCAACGGAATTCAATCTGTTGGTAATTATCAATGGATTAGCAACCAAAATGATATTTTTCTATTAGCAATGGAATGCCAACGAATTTATTCTCTATTTTAGCAACGGAATTCAATCCGTTGGTAATTACCAACGGATTACCAAGGGAATCATTATATAAATTACCAACGAAATTTTTAGCAACGGATTACCAACGGAATTATTTACCAACATATTTGATTTTTCATTGCTAAAAATTTACCAACCACCACTTTACCAACGAAAATTTACTAATGGATTCCGTTTCTAATCCGTTGGTAAACCAATTTAACAATGAAATTAAAGCTTTTACCAATGAAATATTCCGTTGGTAAAAAAAAGTTTTTTTTAAGGTACGTTTCATTCGTGTGTAAATTCGTAGAGGAATGCATGCCATGCATAAAACCAAATTTAATATTATATAGTTATCCCTTTTGAAAAATAAAAATAAATAATGTTGGAAATAAATCCATGAAACCTTAACCCTATTATGATTAACGAGATCAAACTGTAATGCGGAAGCGTGGCCTGATCCAATGAATCATCTAGGCGGAACACGAACTTGGGATTCAGTGGTTTTATGGTCTTCCTCAACTAAGCCTCCTTATTCCTTATGGGACCATCGTAATCCCTCCCGATGGGGAGAAGAGAAGACCACGTGCGACTTAGTATATTGGGGACCATAACCGGGTAACCTTATATACTACTTTAATCAGGCCACCCATTATCACCTAATTACGTAGTATTGAGTATCTATTTAATTGACCCATATCAATATTATTATAGCCATGAACTTTTAACCTGAATTAGATCACTTAATTAAGTCCATAAAATAATTGAATAACTAATATAATTGCATAATAATATATTGACCACAATTAGATTATATAGGAAATTAAAATTTCCTAACAAATAAATCTTTCCACAAATTTGTCACCTATAATTTTTTTTTTGGATGTAAATCAAGGAGGTTATCTTTGAGGGTAATTTGATACTCCACAAATGGTCTATTTGCTTTTCCTTTTCATTTTTAATGTAAGATGAAAGGGTATTATTAATTTATGTGTTATGTTTAAATTATTTTGTATACTTTTACAAATTTGAATGGGTCTCTTGTGCGCTTTGATGTAACGAGCGTATAAAGATATACTATTTTGTTCTAAATAATATACACTTAATTAATAAGAATATAATTTTTTTATTGAAAAGGTCGGTTAAAATATAAAGAGTATAAATCTTTGACTAAATTTTTTTCCGCAAAAAAATTAAGGGTATAAGTTCTTATACTAAAGAATATAGCATTTAATACTAAATGATACAAAAATGGATTTGAGCACACGGAATTAGATCCGTGCAATCGGGTACACGTAAAACTTTGCCTACAAATTTATCTTTACTTTATAATACCGGGTACACATAAAACTTTGCCTACAAATTTATCTTTACTTTATAATATAAAGAGATGACATAAGTTGTAATTTTGTAAAACCTTTTGGAATAGGTAAAGACTTGTGTGAGACTTGCCCTTATTATTATCACTTTTTATTTATATTATAAATTGTTCATGAAATTATTTATTGTATCATTATTATTTTTTATCGATAAAGTATCACTTTTTGTTAATGATATTATCACCTTTTATCTATTTCACATAAAAGCTTACGTGAGATAGTTTTTTATAAGACTTGCCCTTTGAAATATTAGTTAATGTATATGTGGGTCCCTCCTTTTCAAAACAACAAATAAATGAGTACCTTTGAATTAGCTAGGTTGCAGACTTGACACCATTTACACTTCTATATTTAGTTATTACATGTTACCTATTTTTATTTATATTATAAATTTTTCATGAAAATTTAATTTATAGTACTATTATCAATTTTTATTAATTGCGTTTATTTTTCATTATAAAAGTTATTACTATTTATTCGTATCACATAAGTCATTCTGTGAGATTGTCTCACACAATTCTTTACTTGAATTAGAAAAAAAAAGAGAAAAATGAATATATATACTCTCTCCGTCCCTCACTAAGAGTGTCTTTTGGTTTTTGGCACGTGGATTAAGGAGTATTATTATTTAATGTGTAGTGGGTAGTTGTATTAGTGAGAGTATGAGTCTCATATTTTAATTGTATTAGTGGGGGTATGTGAGTCCCATGTGTGTAAAAAATAAAATGAGATTTTTGGGTGGGACGCCCAAAATGAAAAAAAACCCTCTTTAAAGGAGATAGAGGGAGTATATATATATTATGGAGAAAAAAATTACTTTTTAAGAATAAGTTAAAAGTTAAAGTATGCTATGTTATGTATATTAAGTATGAATGTTATTTTTCAAAGTAATGAGATGGTAGTTGTTTTGGGTATATTTTCACTTTCAAAAATACATACTTTGTGAGAGAAAATAAAAAGAAAATGTGATGATCAGTTTTTTGGAGGGGAAATAGTATGATCATCATACCTCATGCATTATATATACTTTCCTCATGATATAGCATGTGGACAAGGTTTTCTTAAAATGAAAAAAAATAATAATAAGAAAAAGAAAAAAGTTTTCCATCAAATTGAAATTCAATCGACCTAGCACAAAGGGACAAGATAGCAAGAATTTATTTAGGATTGGTTCATTTGTCTTCCTAGTGTAACTGGACCCCACCACAAAAAATAAATTAAAAAATTTAAATAAATTATACATATAATATACATACATATTTATATACTACTACTTATGAATAAGAAAAATTAAAATCAAACTTAAATACGTCGTCGGCTGCTACGTAGGAATGTTTATCTTCGACATTAATTTTCTCAATCACTAATTCATAGGTAAGAGGATAAAATTTATATTTTAAGTTAATATATAAAATTTAAAGAAATAATTTATAATTCTCCTTTTATATACTTTAATTTGATCATCGATTCCTTATATTACACATTGTTGTTTAATGATGAATAGGCTCTTGAAGGATAGTCCATTGATGGTGATCATTTTACTCTCGTCACATACAGTATAATTAATTAAATGATTCACGAAAAGAAAATTATTTAAATATTTCTCATAAAATTACTTTTTTTTCCTCTCATTTTCTATATGTTGTTCATTTAATTATATAAGTCATATGCTACAAATAATACATCAAAATAACACAAAAAATTTGAGCGACAGTTTCAAACTAAAAAGAAAAGAAAATGTAATTATAAGTTCCGCTGGATTAAGTATGGGTAGATTAGAAAGCAAAAATGGTACCACTTGATTGTAATTAATAGAAGGAATTAATTAAATTGGGTGAATAATGAATAGGATAAATAAAATAGTTGAAAGCAATTAAATTTACATGCATGCATCAACAAGCTAGCCTTATCCTGTGAGTGAAACAAGTCGTGTTCTGCATGTGAAATCTGGGTGCACGTTCATAAATAAAACCGTCCATCTTTTTTTTATTATTAATATTATTTTAAATTCTTTTTTATTACATATGTTAATTAAATTTAGTAATTGAAAAATTCATAATGTCAAACAGTGCCGGTCTTGACATTTTCTAGGGCGAACAAAAAGAGTAAAGCCCTCGTTGCTCTATATATATATTTTTTAATTAAAAAAATTTCAGTATTTTTTCATTAGCTCTTTCTTTTCTTCCATGAAAAGCTAAATTATTTTTAGTAAGACATTTTATTAGGGCAATTATTGTCAAAAGAAATTGTCTCAAATGTAATTTTTCTTTGAAATTTGTTCTTGTATTCCTTATCAATGGTCTCTAATATGTAACTCAAATCCAACTATTCATATTAGTTATTTGTTCTATATTATATCAAGTAATATATATATATATATAATTTTCATTTTTTTTGGGCCCCTATATTTTTGGGGCCCAGGGCGGTCGCCCTCTTCGTCTCTCCTCAGGACCATCACTGATGCCAAAAGCCAACCTTTATGATTGGTGACCGAGTCTAAAATATTGGACCTATTAAATTGTATTGATTAAAAATAAATCAGAATATTTATAAATTATACTTCATCAATCTCATGAGATCATTCACCTCTCCTTTGTAATTATGGAAGAAAGGTAAAAAATCTCGTGAGACATGGAGTAATATTATTAGATTAAACTTATTCCATTAAAGTTGCCATTATTTTGATTTATACAAGCTGGATATTAAAATGAGTTCTGTAAAATGAGTAAGTGATAAAATTTTAATAAAAAAATTAATATTTGATTAATAAAAAATGATAATAATATAATAAACTATTTCATGAATATATAATTTGAACCATAAATAAAAGAGTGATAATCTTTTCAATAAAAAGTAATAAGATCTTTAATAAAATGATAGTAGTAACTAATAAAAAGAAAGAAAAAAGTCTCATCGTAAGACAGTCTTACGTGAGTGTTGCTCTAAATATTGTAATTTTAGATATTACTTTACATATTTTATATTAAGGCAAAAATTATGAGAGACCGTCTCACTAAAGGGTGAGTCTTATGCGAGACCGTCTCACGGATCTCTTTTCATGAGACGGATTATGCATCAATCAATTAGGATAATATGTAAACTAAAAAAAAAAAGGAAGAGTGAGTCTTTTGTGCCCGGGCACACGGATTTAGATTCGTGCCCCTTTACAATTTCCGATACATAAGTTTAAATAAAATAGAGAGAGGAAGAGTTATGTTCACATGAGTCGTATGAACTTTTGCCAAAAAGGAAACGGCGGGTGTGGCCGGTTAACGTCACCCATGCATAACTTCTCAATAGCGAAACATTCGTGAACATTCGTGAACATTACAAATGTGCATTTAATGAACTGTGATTTTTTCTTTTCTTGTACTTAGGGTTGGGAAAAAATATCAAAATTTCAGTATGCCGTCTTTACCATATCGAAAAATATCAATTTTACTGAAATTTTAGGTATGCCGAAGTTTTTGGTAATGTATGATACCGTATTGAAAATTTTAGTATGATAAAGGTATATAAATGATCAATACCGCGGTATTTCGGTATATACCGAAATTCCGTAAAATATTCAATTTTGGAGTAATATGATACGATATTACCATACCACAAGAAATATCCAATTATAATTATTATTTATATATTATAATTTTTAATTAAATTATATATATACACTATTTAATTAAAAGATTAAATATAAAATCCTACTGTATATTTCTTCATAATTATAAATGGGTGATAAAGTTGATTGGCTTTCATGATATCTTGTACTTCTTTTTTAATTACGTAGTTCTATCCTATATGAAAATTTAAAAGTGTTGATTTTAATATAAGTTCCATGGTTTTTGTGTAGATCTCTTAGGTACTATTTATTTAATGACAATCACTTGTGTAAATCGGGTTTAGATATATTAATTATGTAAACTCGGTTACTGTTTAGTACATAAAAAATTACTCTTTAGCACATAAATTGTATCTCTTCTAAATTAAAAAATTACTCTTCAAATTCTTGTAAATTCTGATTTATCTATTACTTTTTAGTACATGAAAAATTGCTTTTTAGAGATATGAATTATTACTCTTCTATGTAAAAATTATTACTCTTCAAAGAGTAATTTTTTATTTACTAAAGACTAATATTAAAAAATAAGGCTTACATGTAAACCCAGTTTTCATGAGACTTACTCTTATTTAATTTGGTCGTTTGTAGATTGTCGTATATTTTTCTTATTTAATTTGTGGATTATCTATTAGAATTTGTTTTATAGCTATCTTTTACTTTTCTAGCACAATTTTTTATTAAATTTATTGAATTTTAGGTGTATAACGTCATATCAAACTATCTAATAGGATGATATATACCGATATTTTAGGTATGATATGGTATACTGAAATATCGGTAAGTAGAAATACTATTTTCTTATACCGAAATATCGGTATACCGAACTAAGGTATACCGAAAGTTTAGGTACGGTAACGGTATGATTTTTTATATACCAAAAATTTTGGTACGATATTTGGTATGACCAAAAATTTTTGGTATGCCATACCGCCCACCCCTACTTGTATTATATTTTAAAATTTTATTAAACATTAACATTACCATTAATACTATTATACTTAATGAGAAAATTATAAAAGTGATAGTTAAAAATTCAAAAGTGATATTTATAAAAAAAATAAAAAAGTGATACGCTTATTATTGAACTATTTTATTAAAATTTTATAAATTAAAAAGTGATAATATTTTTAATAAAAAATAATATGTGAACATGAAAAAATGATACTCGACTAATCAAATTATTTTATAAATATTTTGTAAAAAAGACAAAAAGTGATAACATTTTCAATCAAAAGTGATAACTTGATTAAGAAAAAGTGATGGACATCCAATTAAACTATTTATTAAAAATTTTGTAGGATGGATAAAAAGTGATAACATTTTAATAAGTATTTCATAAATAATTTGTAAGAAAGACAAAAAGTGATAATATTTTCAAAGTGATAACTTGATTTAGAAAAAGTGATACACATTCAATTAAACTATTTATTGAAAATTTTATATGACGAATAAAAAGTGATAACATTTTTAATAAAAAAATGATATCTGATCAAAGAAAAATGATAAATGTCCAATTAAATTATTTAATGAACACTATATTTTTTAAAAAATAAAAAGTGATAATATTTTAATAATTAATGATAAGTGATAAAGAAAAAGTAATTATATTTAAATGAATTATTATTATAAAAAAATGGTAACTAATTAATAAAAGTGAAGTTACAATAGTATATGCTCTAAAATAAAATAAAGCCTAACTCAATTGTAAAAATAAAAAAATAAAAAATAACAAGAAAAAAAAAAGCCCAAGAAAGAAAGTCAAACGGCAAAATGATCGATTATTAGTTAAGTTGGGTGGCCAGTGGACACTACATGTATATAGTAGCAGGTAACGGGTTGATTGAAGATCGCGAGTTTTAATTAAGTTTTTATTTGACCCGTCATACGGAATGAGACCCGTAAGACGGTCTTGTAGAAGTCTTTTCCCTCACTAAATGAGTTGTGTAATATGAATAAAAAGTGATAGTATTTGATACTTGATTGATGAAAAATTATAATGGTATATATGATGAATAATTTCATAAATAATTCGTAATATAAAAAAGTGATAATATTTTTAATAAAAAATATAATTAATTATAAAAAGCTATCTCACCTTAGGGACATTAATTAATTAATGGCAATGCAAACAAAACTTCATTACTCACACTATACTAATTCACATATACTAAAAATCATGATTTATAATAAAGAAAATGTTAGAAAATTTTCTTCTTATTTTATACTCCAATTTTCATGCATTTTTTTTTAATGTGATTCTATATGCTAAATTAATTTACTTGAAAATTGGAGTATTAAATAATACTCCTATTCTCGAACTCTCTGTAACACTGAAATATTCATATTTCTTTATTTGTTTATCTTGAAAATTGTTCACACCAAAAAAAAATACATTCAAACTATAAATAATTTCTCAATAAACTTTATTTTAAAAGATATTATTTCCATTTCATGTAATATACTTTATACTTTATTTAATCTCCTAAAAATACATCATCGTAAAAATAAATAAAAATCTAAATAGATCAATAAATTTATTTTTCTTAAATAACAAGTACGTACCAGGAGCATTCTAATAAAGACTTAAATTTCAGGGGCCAACACCATTCAATTCGTATTTACCCTGACGTAAATATATAAAAAATCAACATTAAATGGAAAAGAAAATATAGTAATTTAAATTTATCCGATATTATATTTTGAGTGTATATTAGGTGCACCCGGGTGCACCCTTGCCCATATTTGTATAACTTTTTATTCTATTTTGTATACATGTTATTCTCTTTTGTATACGTGTTTTGTAATAATTGTATACTTTTTTCACACTAAGTTTTTCATTAAAAAAATAAGCATTCATATGTGTATAACTTTTTTATTCAATAGTGTATACATGTATTTTAATAATTGTACATTTTTTTACACTCAATTTTTTATTAAAAAAATTAACAATTAAATTGTATACATTTTTACTCATAATTGTATATGTTTTTGCTTATATTTGTACGTGGGTGCACACGAAGCTTCGTGTGCACCCGGGTGCATACTATATTTAGCCTTATATTTTACATACTCCCTCCGTCCCAGGTTAAGAGGGTCATTTTACCATTTTGGTCGTCCCACCCAAAGAGTCCCATTTCCTTTTTTGGACATATGGGACCCACCCACACCCACTAATACAATTAATACATGGGGCCCCTACACCCACTAATACAACTACCCACTACACATTAAATAATAATACTCCTTAATCCACGTGCCCAAAAGCAAATGAGACTCTTAGCCCGGGACGGAGGGAGTATTAATTATTAATACTATTAATAGTCCATCAAAAAAGATAAAATGATGATATATATGTTGATGGGTGAGGTCACAACATATATATTTACAGTTCGACCATTTCCTTAAATCTGGCTGCAATGCATCCCTATCAAAAACAACATGCATTTATTACCCATTTCCTTGTAAATTTATTTTACCTATCCAATATGATGAAAGAAAACTATACAATAATTTCAATTTGGTTAAATAGGGGAGGGGAAGCCACAATTTTTAATTTAATGTATATATGATGAGGCACATCCTGCGATTTACCTCCTCCACCAATCCCCAGGGAAGGGGCGGTGGGGGCCCCTAATGGTGGGGTACACCAATTTTTTTTTTTTTTTTTTATGATTCTAAGATCCAAATAAATAGCATCATCAATGGCGGACCTAAAAGGGTGCAGCCCCCCTCCAACCCCCCATCGTTCAAATATATATAAAATAAAATTTGGTACATTTATTATGAGATTTAAATGCTTACTATAAAATATTTAACTAGCCCATGATTGATTCAACACGTCCTTCAACTTTTTAATTTCTCTTTAAGATTTGATATCATTATACATGTATAATCATGTT
Organism: Pogostemon cablin; assembly: GCA_023678885.1. Lineage (NCBI taxonomy): Eukaryota > Viridiplantae > Streptophyta > Magnoliopsida > Lamiales > Lamiaceae > Pogostemon > Pogostemon cablin. The sequence goes on from CM042987.1 coordinate 5,432,318, forward strand.
TTAGGGTATGAATTTCAGTTTTGTTCGACAATTGTGTCACAACACAGCTAACTGAACGCATTATTTTAGAAGTTCATAGATTGGAATTGCTATTTTAATTTCTATAGTTGGTTGCCTAGTGTTAGGACATTTCATTATGTTTTTCGAGTTGTACTCTTTTGAATTGAAGTTTGAGTAACATTTACCGTTTTCAAAAGGTATGATTTTTTTTTGTTATATATAGTATTGTCTCAGATTTCTTAACGTAAGATACATGTGAAATTTTAAATGAGTACTGGTGAGATTGCTCTAATACAATGTTAAACAATATTTCATTTAAAAGTTTAAATCAGTAGAAAAATAATTATTTAATCTTTAACTTGAACATTCTAAAAGTATGATCTATTAAAATATGTCATCTATACTTAAAAGTATATTTTCAAGTTAAAGTATCCTATATATATGAACTAGCTAATAATACATATGCACAAGAATGAATTATAGTTATTTTTAAATTTTCCTAAATGATGAAGATACCCAACAATGTAGCACATAATTTTTCTATGCACCTTTAATGGAACTTAGAATGGAATTTTATAGGACATGTGTATGTATATGAGTAGTATATCTTATTAGAAAAATGAAGGCATATGATATGAGAGAGAGTAGAATAACAAAATTATCCTTTGAAGAAAGTGGTGGATAAAAGTGTATTAGCTAGATAGAAAGGATACAGTGCACCTGGGAGAAAAAGGTCCATTTTCAGAATTTCCCCATCAGATTAAATAAATTTTAGAGTTACCCCCAATTTATTAAAAAAATGGCTTGGAACCCCACATGGGGTTTTCCCTGAAATCCTTTGACCTCTTCTGCTTTAATTTCTCTCATGCATAATTATCATCATATTTTAAAAATCATTAATTAAATTAATAAAGAAATGAATAGTTTATAATATGTTGAGTGTTGATAGATTTGTAGGATTGGATTGAGATTTGGATGAGGGGAATGCATGACCGTTGAAACACAGACACCACCACCTTCCCTTCCAGAATTAGGAAGCAACCTACTCTTCCCTATTTTATGGAGTATTTAGGAAAAAAAAAAATTCGTGTGAGATTGTTCCACGAGAAGATTTTGAAAAGGGACAGACTTGTGTGAGACTGTGTTACAATTAAACTATTTTAAGTTTTAGTGATTAGTTATCACTTATTATTAAATATGTTATCGTTTTTTATTTAAAATGTTATGATCACTTTTTATTTACACTATAAATTATTCATAAAATAATTGTCAGTTAATTTTCATCTATTGAATATTGTTTTTCATTATAAAAGTTATCACTTCTTATCCATATAACGAAATCATTTCGTTCTTACAAAAGTCTTTGCTTTTTAAAAAATATAAAAACAAATTTCACGTAAAATGGCTTCATGCAAATGTTTTCATTATAGCTCCCTCCGTCCCTTTTCAATCTTTACGTTTCTATTTTGCGCGTCTCATTTTAATGTTTATGTTTTTCTTTTTGGAATATAGGACCCACCTAAAATAATTAATATATCATCCAACACTAATACACCTACCCACTTTACATTAAATATTATATCTTTTCACCCACTATCTATTAAAATATTATACTCCTTCATCAATATGTAAAAAGCAAATGTAAAGATTGAAACGGGATGGAGGGAGCTATAATACTCCCTCCGTCCAATAATACTTTTCACATTTACTGTTCCACGTTGTTTAAGAAAAGTTACACTTTTTGACAAACTTTATTGACTTTGGAGGGTATTGTAGTATTTTTAAGTAATAAAAAAGTATAAAGTAATAATATGTATGTGAAAAAGGAGTGACAAATTTGAAATTAAAGTAACTTTTGAGATTGTTAGATAAAGTGGTGTTTCCTTTTTTGAAATGTGAAAGGTTTTGTGGACAAACAAATGAGGAAATTAAGTGCGAAAGATTTTATAATACGGAGGGTGGGAGTATTTTTTAAAATCCACGAGTTGTGAGGGAGACCCAACTTTAATAGTCTAATATATAATCAAAACTTACCACTTTATGCACCGACTCAATTTATTTTATTTTATTTTAATTTATAGTTTTTGATATTATGCGGATTAATTGAGTATGCACATCTTATATCTGTTGGTGATTAATGAGGGCCACTTAGCTATCACTCATTTATAAGATTACATTTGTTTTATATGATTAGGGTTTGGATGTAATACGCTAATTTATATCTTTAATTTTTAGATTTTTTTTAATTTTTGTTAAATTTTAATACTCTTCATATTTCAACGAATTACATTAAAAAAATAATACAATTATTAATTAAAGTGTATACTCTTCAAAATAAAATTTTATTTCTATACCCTTAATATCTCGTAGACATGAGTGCACAAAGATCAACTCATTTGATTTCAATCATAAAATTTAAAATCATTCTATATAATTTTTTTCATTACCTAATCAAATTCTTACACTCTCCCCCCTTTTGTTTTTGTTTTTGTTTTTGTTTTTGTTTTTCTCTCTAACGATTTTCTTTTTCTTCTCTTTTACAAATTGTACTCTAATTTGTTTTGTTTTTTATACTTTTATTTGATCTTATATGCATGTTCAATCATTCTCCTTAAAGGTACCATTATACTTTTTTATTTTTTGTTATTTTATTTTTTTCTCTTCGATTTTTGTGTTTTCTCTCTAATACTTTTCTTTTTCTTCTCTAAAATCTAATTATACTAATAATGGATGTTGTTATTTAAATTTTACTTTTTTTTATTTAACAATATAAATTTGGTAAATATAAGAGATATTTTTGGCATATTTAACTAATTTTAGTCAATATATGCTTAATTTAAATTAATATATCATTCAATATTCATATATTATTATAATTTAATATAATATACATAGGACATATAATTTCCCTTTGATTTCAATCATAAAATTTAAAATCATTCTATATAAATTTTTTCATTACCTAATCAAATTCTTACATTCTTCCTCTTCTTTTTTTTTTCTCTCTAATGATTTTTTTTCTTCTCTTTTACAAATTCTACTCTAATTTGTTTTGTTTTTTATACTTTTATTTAATCTATATGCAGGTACTATTTGTTTTTTATATCTATACCTATACATATATAAACTTCTACTTTTATTTTCAATTTTTTTTTTTCAATTTTACTCTATTTAGAAATAATTCAATTTGTTTTATCATTTATAATTACTTTTGTTTGATCTTGCAGGTTCATTCTCTGAGATATCATTCTTCTTTTTTGTTTTTTGTTATTTTCTCTTCTATTTTGTTATTTTATTTATAATTCTATAAACCATATTTCTATACTTTAATTTATTTTATTTTTTATACTTTTATTTGATCTTATTTTTATGTTCAATTATTCTCATATTTGATCCTATGTGCAGATTCAATCATTCTCATTTGAAGTATCATTTTTTTTTGTAATCTTATTTTCGTTTCTCTTCGATTTTTGTATTTTTTTATAATTCTATAAACCTTATTTATATACGTTAATTTATTTTATCTTATATATTTTTATTTGATCTTATTTTCAGGTTCAATCATTTCATTTGAGGTATCATTCTTCTTTTTTATTTTTTTATCTTATAATTTATGTTTTTTCTTCGTTTTTTTGTATTCTTCATATTCTATAAATCCTATTTTATAATTTTTAATCTTATTGATTTTATTCTTATTTGATTTTATTTGCAGCTTCAATCATTAAAAAAGTAATCAGTGTTCGGAGTGATGAATTTGGACAATCCATAATTAATTTTAGAATGTTTTCTTTATAATTTTATAAACTCTATTTTTATACTTTAATTTATTTTATCTTTTATATTTTTTTATCTTATTTTCAGATTCAATCATTCTCGTTTGAGGTATCATTCTTTTTTTTACGTTTATCTTATGATTTATGATTTTTTCTTCATTTTTATTGTTTTCTTTATATTTTATAAAATCTATTTTTATAATTTTTTTTAAACCTTATTGTTCTTATTTTTATTTGATCTTACTTCAATTATTAAAGTGTTTGGAGTGATGAATTTGGAGAATCTAGAATTAATTATAGAAATTTGAAAATTGGAGATTCAAAGCACAGGTCAAATATATTTTTTATTTAATTTTTTGGATTAATGTATGAAATTTATTTTCGAAATTTAGTATTTTATTTTGATTTTTTATTTTTCTTTCAATTTTATTTTCATTAGGATCGTCTCCATAAATATTATTTTAATATTTATAATTTACTATATTAAATAATATTTTATATTTTATTTATTCATATATTATTCAACTAAAAATAAAATATAAATTATAGTATACTATATCTTTCTTAAAAAATAATAATTGAGTTTTACAAAGAAATTATATTTATTAAAATGTACATTTACGTACCTTTACGTACAACGCACGGATAAGTAATATTTAATTTTAATAAAAAGTAATATTTAATTGAAACCATTTCGAATAACTTTAATTTATGTAAGTTTAATATATAAAATTTTTAATATCTAAAAGCATTTCAAATAAAACCAATTAGTGGCATTGTTTAAGGCATTAATAGAGATGAAAGTAGTGGATGAAGAGAGAGAAACAAAATAGATAAAGTTTTTTGTGAAGCTATGATGTGTTATGTGATAGGTTAAAGTATGATTGTTATATAAATAAAATATGTGTATTCTGTAAAAATATGTTGTTCTAATTTACAATGTTTCCTTAGAGGTTATTTAGTTGTAATAATATAATTTACTACCAACATACTTTAACTACAAATAAACATATTTAATAATTGATCGATCCATCTCACAGACCGTCTTACATATATTGTTATTACACTTCCTCCTACTTCTTGTAACTTGGGCAAGGTTGTTTAGCTAAGAAGAATGACTCTAATTAAGATGTGGAGTAGTAAAATTGGTGTAGGTGTTTTTTTCTTTCCCTTGGCGTAGATAAGGGATCAGTATTTTAATTTCTCTTTTATCTTTTTTCATTCTTTCTATTTTTTCACTTGATGTGCGTTTCTTTGCACGCAAAATTAATCCCCAAGTATTAAGGATATCAATTGCAGCTTAAGCAAGCGACCAAGTTAAATATCGAACCCAAAGAACGGCGCATTATCAATTTAATTATTAACTAAATTAATTAAGACAGGATGACAATAAGATTTGAGAATTATTAACTAATTAACTAAATTACTAAAAATTAAATAACAATTAAAATAAAATAAACACTAGAAGAATACAAATGTGACTTAAGAATGGAAAATATGTAGCCCTAGGATAATCTGGTTTTAGCCATTAATTTTTCTTTCGTGTATTAATGTCCGACTCTGCCTTGTGGAATATGGACGTGCATCACTAAGCCATGCAAATCTACTCTATAGACATAAGTAAATATGTGTGTAACACGTGTGAATAACCTTAGAGCAAGAGATATAATTTCACCCCCTTTCTCTAGGTACTATCAGTATCAATTATTTTCCCATAGGATTGGTACTCTAACCCGATATGATCTCCCTTTATAGATACTATAAAATTAACCACTTTATCCTGCTTATTAACTCGAATTCAATTCAATTAATAAACATTCATATATGACAGTTCTAATTAATGAAGCTTCGGAATTCCCTCACTTAGAATCATGTTCAGCAGTGAACGCGCTCAATCAACAACTAAGATATATATATTCAAACTCTATATAACAGTTGAAGATGCACAAAATAATCGTGAATATGGATTAAAAACACATAATCATATATAAAATAATTTCACAAGTAGTGTTGTATGGAGTATACACACGAAAGTTCAATTAATTCATAAAAACCTTAGATTCACTAAAAAAGCTCTAGTCCATGGTGTTGTAGGAAACACACATGGGGTTGGATAGATCTTACCCAAATTTCTGAAAAATACAAGATAAATTAGGAAACGAATAAAATGCTAGATGTGGGTGTCGTCGCGTCCTTCTCCATCTTGAATCTTCCTTTTGGTTCTCCTCTTGATTCTACAGACGAATCTTCACAGTGATGGATGTATGGAGGAAAGGATGTGGATGATGATTGGGAGGTGATCCCCCCTTATGGGTGGTGTAGGATTGATTGTTGGCCTTCTCACATGAATAATGATGTAAAATATATATATATGTGAGAAGGGAATGAAATAAAGAAAATAAAAGAAATGGGTGATGTTGGCGTTCGATCGTTTGGTTAACGTGAACCGTTAGGGTTCCATACGTTTCTAATTCAGCAAAAGCAAGAAATCAAATAAACGTATTACCTTTCACTAGGGTATATTGAAGAAGAAGGATTCTCGCCGGCAGCATATGCAGCCTCACCGTTTTGGACATAACTCTCTCATCTGATCTCCGATTTGAATGATCTACATGCCAAAATGATCCTCTCTTCAGTAGCTTTCCAAGGTGTATCACACGTTCAGTTTTGAGTTCTGTATGATTTTAGAAAAATTGTGCAAGTTGGCGGACAGCAGCAGCAAACGACCTCTTGATCTTCTGCTGTATTCCCAAGTCCAATCTCGACGTCGTGTGGGCGACGATCTTCGAGATCTTCTCAATCTGCTGTTCTCTCACCCTTCTCACAGTGTTAGGTGTGATTCAATTAAATTAGAGTTTTTGGACAGCTGAGATGACTTATATATGGGCTACAACAGGGACCAGGAGGAGAAATTAGAGTTGGGCCTCCATTGAGCTTAAGTATCCAAGTTTAGCCCAAAGCTTATACTTAAATCCAATAATAATAATATATACCACTAAAATATTATTACTGCACTACCGTTCTAATCTCATAATTACGTTATGGGCTCCTTATTATGAGTCTCTTAGTCTCCCCATGTTTAAGATATACAATGCCCATTAATTAATTAAGTTACTGACAACTCCATTAATTAATATCTCATCCGAGAGTAGTACCACTCAACCTCATTATCATGCCAGAATAAATTCACCTGCAGGGTTTACATGATAATCCTTATGAGCTCCTCAAGGGGACATCATCAACCTATAATGGACACGGATTCCTTCTACATCATCAACCTATTGCCTTACGTGTCGAGGTTATTGTATAAGGATTAAGAGTACGAACATCCATAATAACAGAGATCAAGTTCTTCTATATAGTCAGTATAAATCGAACAATCTCAAACGGTCTTGATCAATACACACGAAGTGCACTAATGTGATTCTATAGTCAAGACAAACTAATACCAAATTACACTACAACCATCCCGATAGAGAGTTCCCTTCTATCTCGGTTGTGAGCATCTATTTATATTTTATAAGAAAATCGATAATATGATCTTCTGCGTGTTGTCGCAGAACATATTATCTACAGTATAAAGTAAGTGGACTATTGCATCGGGCATATAAATAAATTATAAGACGCAATCATTTGATCATTGATTCTCATTTCAAATAAATTGTTAAAACATTGTTCATACTAAAGTTAGACTTTTAGTATATGTTATGGGTATTATATCCCCCATGCTTGATGGGCCCAAGAAGCCCAATAGACTCCATTATATTTGAAGAGGAAGGCCCAACCCCTCGGTGGCCCAACCGGTGGGCGAAAATGAGAAAGGAATTAAGGCTGCCCAAAAGGGTCAGGACAGCACGAAGGCCCAGCCCAAGAAAGAATAAAGAAGAGCCACCTAACAAGGCCGAAGTCAGGAAACGCCCTCGGCAGGGAACCTCGGCGTTCGTCCTTCCCCTGGCCAAGACCTTAGACGAACACCCTAGCACCGAGAGCTAACCTATCTGAAAGTCAAAGAGGACAACAAAGACAGATCAGTAAAGAACAGACACCATAATGAAAGGGAACAAGTACCGTAGGCTAGAAGACAATACTAACAGGAAGAAGAGATATCTTGGGCAGCAATCCTAACTAGGAGACAACGAGTGACTGGCGCGCTCTGCTCCAACAACCAATAGGAGGCCAGCAAAGGACGGAGACACCCTGCAAACCCCCTGCAGTGCAACAAACAACGCTCAGACTCCTCCTGCAGATGGTCGGCGTACCAGACAACTTCATTAAAGACGGCTTGTCTTCATCCAGATGGCGCAAGATGATTGGCTCGGATTTGGGGTTTTAGGACAATATAAATAGCCTATCTCACAGGAGAGAGGCAGGACACTAATACTCACTTTAAACATTACACTTGTAAGATTTTGGAGAAGACGGGTGTTGTTCTAAGGGAGAGAAATAAAATTGATTATGTTCTTTGGTGGGAATCGAGTATTCGATAGGCTTTAATCTCTTTACTTGTCTTTATTTGCGGTTTACTATATTTGGTGGTATTCATTCTTGATTTTGTTATTAAAAATCTTAATCCTTCGAATATTAAGTTAACGAGCCAAGAACAACCATCAACATCTGGCGCCTTCTGTGGGAACGCTACGATTAGCCATCCCTGTTCTATTTCTTCTCAAAGTCTTGGTTTGATTTTGTAAAAAGAAAGATCTTTGGTTTTTGTTCTGTACTTGTAAGTCAAATGAAAGGTGACAGATTCACGGTCCGTGGTAACGAAGAAAAGGAAGAGTGTTCCAGAGCCCAACGGAATGTGACAAGGAGTGGAAATAATATCCAAATTAGTGCTCCAGTCAGAGAGATGCATACTCCAGCGAGGTCTATTCCTGTCCCAAACTTGTGTGACCCTCAAAAGGAGAAAGAAATGAATGAAAAGATCCAAAGGGTGATTAATGAGTATGCTGCAGAAGCTCCTCCGGTTCCACCGGCGAGGTTGAGCTTTAGTGGCCCTCACAGGGGAAGCCATGGTGATCTGCGGGAAGATCTCGAAAGGAGGAAAGAGGCCAGGAAAGAACACATCGGGGGTGATGCGAGAGAAACTATCAACTTCATAAGAAGGAGGAACGTCGAAGAAGGGGAGAGCATGGACGAAACTCCGACAGAGAGAAGGCATAGCGAATACCTTCGTTGACCTGAGACGGGAGCTCAGAGGCAACCACGACCGAGGATGGACTAAGAAGCGGGGAATCCTCCATCCCCGGAGGTATCTGTGAGAAATGATGTTCAAAGGCGATCACGGCAAGAACGGGATCAAGAGGCAGGAAACCCTCAATCGAGGAAAAGGTCAAGGGCGGAAGGATCTCACCAGCATCATTCACCAAATCAAAAGAGAGGCCGACCTACCACTAGGGGAGTGTCGGCAGAAGAAGAGGCCCCACGAAGAACCCCATCCATCTCTCAAAGGAGGCATAATCGACCCAGAAGGCCAAGAAATCAGAGGTCCCATTCATCTTCGGCGCCCTACTCACAGGAGAGTCGGGATCCCTCTTGGGAAGATCTGCCAACAACAGAGCTGTCCTTACCACAGAGTAGGAGGCACAAGGGACCCGTCTCGCTAAGAGAGACGAGGCGGATGGAGACCCAGGCAGAGATGCGGTCAGAGAATAAAGAAATATTCCCCAAGACCCCGACCAGAGATCTGCAGGCCTTGATAAATGAGGAGGTGAACAAGCGTTTTGCGGATCTATAAAGGAAGATGTCCGGAACTGAAGGGGTCCTCCAGTCAAAGTGGCTCATTTACCTTTCGCGACGGAAATCAGCAATGCCCCTCGGCAACAAGGGATCAAGTTTTCCTCCAGTTTGATTTTCGATTGTGATTACGACCCATATTCTCACATCGAAAAATACTTAATGTGGATGAGAGCCCAAGTCATAAATGAGATCACGCTATGCCGAATGTTCCCACTGACCCTGGGAAACAAGGCTCACGCATGGTTTATGGTTGTCCCGGCAGCCTCCGTCAGAAGCTGGGGGAGTTGATGAAAGTATTCCTAATGCAATACTCGTATCTTGGGGCACCAAAGGAACCAAAGCACAAGCTGGTTAACATCTGTCAAGGTTCAACAGAAGGCTTATGAGACTATCTGAAAAGATTCAACGAGCAAAGATCGATGGGGGAAGTCATGGGGACGAAGCTTGTCTCATCACGGTGATGGGGGCTCTTCACCCGGAAGACAGCTTATGGAAAGCGGTCCAACTCAAACCGCCCGTGTCTTACGCGGCCTTCATGGTCATGGCGAACGAGCATATTCAGGCGGAAGATATTTCCAATATGGCAAAGAAAGCAAGTAACCAGAACCCCTCGGCAGAGCCAAGTAAGAAGAGGATCAGTACCGGAGGAACGAAGGAGTACAAAGCACCCTCCACCTTTAAGCCATTTACGGAGGATACCGAGGTGCAACAGATGTACGAGGAGCTAAAATCAGGGACTAACTTGAATATTACCGAGGTCTTCTACTACGTCAAAGATCAGCAAGTCCTTCGAACGCCGAGGCCAGTCCTCCAAACTTCAGAGCTCACTAACCCTCAGAAATATTACATGTATCATCTGACACATGGGCACAACACGGACCAATGCCGAGACCTTATCACGGAGTTATGAAAATTATTCAAGGAAGGAAGGTTAAGAGGGATGCTGCAGACCCTGAGGCCGAGGGTGTACAGGAGAGACGCTAATCTTCCTCCTCCACCGGGTCGACCGAGGTCCCCAGGCAGAGGACAGAATGATGGAGTGATGCCCCTACCCCCTCTACCTCCAGGACGACCACCAGTGTTTGATAGGATCGGAGGGCTACCCCCGAGAGGAGACAGACCGGGAGAGATACACATGATGGAGCCAGTAGAGAAAATCCCCTATATCGAAACTTCTCAAGCACTTACCACAACATTTAAAAGGAAGAGGAATGCAGAGCTGAGAGACTTGGACCAACAGATTCCTCAAGTGTGGTCGCTAACCCCGGTGGCGAAAGGGGTAACGGAAATAGATATTACCTTTACGGAAATGGACTTCTACGGGGTAAGTACTCCTCATTCCGATCCTTTAGTCATTTCGCCAATACTGTCAGAAGTCAAAGTTCATAAATGCTTAGTGGATACTGGAGCATATGCCAATATAATCTTCAAAGAAGTATTCGAAAATCTGGGGGGAGAGCGTCATCACAAGGTGAGGCTCTGTGGTGATGAGATCAAAGGTTTCGGCAATGCATTGACTAGGCCAACCATGGAGGTTGATTTGTCATTTCAGTTAGAAGGTTCGGATGGGTCCTAATTTGAGAAAAAAATAATACTCCATCCGTCCCATAGAAGTTGACACACTTTTCTTTTTGGTTTGTCCCACTAAAGTTGACACATTTCCTTTTTAATACATGGACCCACACAAAAAACAATTAATCTATTCTCATGGGCCCCACATATCACCTCTAATACAACTACCCACTACACATTAAATATTATTTCTCTCACTTCACTTTACTCCACTTTACATTAAATTATTATACTCCTTAATCTCCGTACCCAAAAAAATTATATCAACTTTATGGGACGGAGGGAGTAATATTAATTGAAACTTTTATAAAATTAGATTTTAAATTGAAACTAATTAAACTAAAATCAGGTCTTTATATGAAAATCTTCCATTAATAATACTATCTCTATCCAAACGATTTTCAAATTTTTTTAACGTAAATTAAGAAAAGTATTACTTTTAAAGATATTTAAATATTTTTTAGTAATAAATAAATGATAAAATATATTAGATGCATCAATTATAAGTAGTATTGTTGTAAATAAAGTGTAAATGTAGATTAATTGTTTTGATTTATTTTTTATTAATTTAGAAAGATGGATATTTTATCTGGGACCAACAAATTGAAAGATAAAAGCTGAAAAAGTTTTTTATAGGACAAAGCCTCTTATGAGACGTTACTTACAAGAGACGATTTGTAAAACGTGTTAAAATATGTCTATTATATAGGTAAATGTTTAATGATTGTTAGAATATATTTTTTAAAATATGCTGAATTATGCATTGATTAATAATTTTAGCATGTTTAAATATAATTTATTATTGACATACTTTAAATATAAATAAGTATAATTTATCTATACAATAAATATATTTTAGTGATGGATCGACTCGTCTTACAACCCGACTCAGTCTCCTTCTTTAGTACCGTGGGAGTACTCCCTCCGTCCCGGTCAAAAAGCACCATTTGTTTTTTGCACGTAGATTAAGGAGTATTATTATTTTATGTAAAGTGGGTAGGTATATTATAGAGATGTGATTGGTAGTGGTGGGCCATTGGTGGACCCCTTTTACTAAAAAAGAAAAATAGTGCAATTTGGACGAGACGCCCAATATAGTAAAATGGTGCTATTTGGGCGGGACGGAGAGAGTAGTAATTTTTAGTACTCCCTCCATCACATTGAAAGGTGTGCGTTTACTTTTTACAAGTAGATTAAGGGATATAATATTTTAATGTGTATTGAGGTGAGAAAAATGATATTTAAATATAAAGTGGTAGGTGTATTAGTGTGATGGGTGGACCCAAAGAGAGAGAAGTAATGAATTTGTGTGGATCCCTCTTACCAAAAAGAAAAATACACACTTTATATTGGACGGACCAAAATAAAAAAACGCGTACGTTTTACTGGGACAGAGAGAGTATTTCTTAAAGGAAACCCTGCATAGGTGTAAGGCCAAATAACGAAGTATAGATGGAGTGACACGTAGGCAAAGTCCATGTGACAGGGTGTCAAAAGTAGGGTGAGGTGGAGAGACACGTAGGCAAAGAGCACATTAGAAGACATGGGTAGGGGGGAAGGGTGAATTGGGAAAGAGCAGCGCAGGCCACTGTGTCAGTGCTTCACGTGAACCCCTCCTGCTTACAGATATATGCCTTTTTAGCTTTCCTTTGCTTTCCTTTTTATTATTATTATTATTATTATTATTATTATTATTATTTATTATTATTTATTATTATTTTTTATTTTAGTTTTATACAATCTCACTTCACCTCACTATTTCCATTTAATTTTTGATAAAGGAAAATTTTATTAATAATAATAAAAGGTACAAGAAATACCCCAATAACATAACAATATTACGTGACAAAATCAATAAAGCCAGGAATTAATCTACAGCCCCATATATTCATTCAAGCAGATTTGTACTTCAGGTTTTATACTATATTCCTTTCAATTCACATTTGCTTCTATGTCCTATCCAGCTCCATGTATAGTTTTTCACTTCGTAGAACATCTCTTCCACCTTCCATTCTTTGTCCTCAAATACAAGATTGTTTTTACGTCTCAATATTGTTCAAATCCTACAGGCCCAGATGCATTTCATCATAGAACAAGCCAACATACCATTCATCAAGTTCCCAAACTCTATCAAATTTTGTCTGAGTCACTCAGCAGTCCGTTTGCACCCACCCAACTCATTACCTTTCCCCAAGCTTCGCTAGCTCCTCTACATTTAATAAAGCAATGTCGAACAAATTCCGATTCCTCCAAACAAACTGGACAACGTGTATCAGCAATTATATGTAGGGTGTTTATTATTAGTAGATGATTGTTTGCATCCTTCATCCACTAATATAGTTGTACCTTTTCTCTTTTCTTTATTTTTTATTTTATTATATTCTATAGAATAATTCAAGAGATATAATATTTAATGTGTGGTGTATAATTTTTTAAAAAAATATATTATACTTTTTTTCTACACTTTTAATGATATTGGCAAAAAATGCTCAGTTTGAAAAAAATGTTCCTGACTCAATTAATATTGACTCGATTAAAATAAAGAGTGAGACTCTTGTGCTCCTGGAACACCGTGCTCCTTTGCAATTTAAACCCCTAGCTCAGTTTGAAAAAAATGTTCCTGACTCAATTAATATTGATTCGATTAAAATAAAGAGTGAGGCTCTTGTGCTCCTGGGAACACCGTGCTCCTTTGCAATTTAAACCCCTAGCAATACATATGATTAAATAGAATATGGAGGGGAGGTTGTGTTCCCATGGAGGCACGGTATGCTCTCGAAAGCATACAAGTTTTTGCCTAAAATAAATAGCTCTGCTGCATATGTTTATGACTCTATATATTTATTTATGATTCAATTGTACTCTGATTGTACATATTTTGACTCGATTTTACATATTCATGACTCGATTAAAAATTTTAAATCTAGTCAAAGATACTTTCGTCATTTAAAATTTTTTTAATTTTTTATTATATATGGGATATTAAAAAATTGATAAACCCGTATATAAAATTTTACCTTACATAAAATATTTAAAACATTTTGGATATTAATTTTTGAGTGTGGATTCTATATTTGCTAAAAGAAAAAAAAATGTATTAAGATGACATCCAAAATAACAAAATAGGTAGAGGAAAATATATTTCATACAGACAAACAATTGTATGTATGATTGGAGTATACTTTTTAAAAAGGTATCTGTAGCACAATTTATTCATTATTTGAGGCCCATCCAATCATTTATTCTCTTATACTCAAATTAGTTCATTTTTATACCGTCACCATTAAATTTCCCCATCTAAGTTATAAGAATATATATACACACACTCCGTTTATTCACGAATTTATGTCCATTTTTTCTATGTAAATTACAACAAAAAATTATGCCTATAAATTACCTCATTTATTCCAATCCTTTTACATTATATAAAGAAAGTGCATATAAATTTGCGAGGTGGGGGAGTAACTTTTTCTTTTTTTCCTATAGTTTATAACTAGTTTGTTGACCCATGGTTACACTGGATTTTTTAATTTTTAAATAAATTAAATTAATTAAATAATAATAATTATTATATTATTATAGATAATATAATATGTATTATTCTTATAAAGTAAGTATTATTTATTTTAATTTATATTATTTATTAATAGTCATATTTAATCTTGAATCATTTATAATTTTAAAAATTAATACTATAAGTTTTCATTGTTCAAATTAAATATTATAGTTAAGAAAATCTCATTCATTTACAATATAATTTAAAAATAGTATCATTTTTTTTAAGTACTGTCCAAACTTAAATATATCTTTATTCTTTTAAAATAAAATACATATATATTCATTTGCAAATATAATTATTTTACTTATGTATATAATAGAGATATAATTTAAAATATACATTTATGTACTCGAAAATAAATGATAAAAAAGTATTAATAATTTCTTCAATTTAATTTGAAATACATTTCTATAATGAATTTTGATTTTTTAATATTAATAATTATTTATATTCTTAAATTTTTTTATTTTAATTTTTATAATAATTACAAAGTAAATATTTTTAAATATAATAATAATTATTATTATTATTAAGAAAAATATTTAATTAAATAATATCACTAATTTTTAATTATTCACCCAATTGTTATACTCTATAAATTCAATTTAAATTTAATTAATATTTAAATAAAATTATATATATATATATATATATATATATATATATATATATATATATATATATATATATATATATATATATATATATATATATATATATATATATATATTCCCACATAATATGCGAATGCATTATATTTTATAAGAAAATTAATTAGATAATTCAATATTAAATGCATATTGTAATAATTTAATAATGATGATATACTCAAAATTTTTAAAGATATATTTTATTAATTGATTTATTTACCATTTTAAGATTTACTTTTTAATTCTAAATGTAAAGATATACATTAGTAATATAATAATAATAATAATAAAATAAATAGAAAGATTATATGTGATATTAAATACTCCAAAAAATAAAAATATTTATTCCTTACCAATCAAAAATATGATTAAAGCTGGTGTTTAATTTGAAGATATACATAAATAATAATAATAATATATTTTTATTGATTGATTTAATTATCTATTCTTAACCAATCAAAAAATATATAATTAAAGGTAATATTTAATTTATAGATATACATGAATAATAAAATAATAATAAATAAATAAACAAAAGTAGAAAGATTATATATATATAATTAAAATAAAAAATACAGACTATTAACCATATCGCGACACCCATACTTTTAAAAAGTTATTTATAGCCGTGTATTCTTAGTATATATAAGATTAATTGTAGATGATTCAAATCGATCATTGAGATAGAATATGAAAATAAAAGAATACCCTTAATGATTGCTAGCTAGGGGCATTAATTGGCCACCTGAAATTATATATGTTAAGAAGTTACAAAATGGTGTGATATAATTTTGAATTTTTTGTATCATTTTTATTTTAACAAATTTTATGTTGCATTAATGTTGGATCGACGTTATAAGAAAAAAATAAATTTATAAACTAAAGAAAAAAACATAAACTTTAGAGGTAATAAATGAATTTAATTTCTGTATTACTTGTAATCATCTAATTAGTGCATGGGATAATAGACTATAACGTAAATTGCACGAAATGTAACACAATTAGAGCTGGCTCGTAATTATCGTCCAGTAAATTAGTAGAGGAGATGCATTACAAGACATACCTATGGCAAACACAATAATCAATTATCCCACTTTACAATTTTCATACATGCATAGTATATCTTTTTAATACTTCATTGGATAACGCACTGCATTATACTAATATTTAGGTGTCATTACCTCATTAATTTTTTTAATTATTATTATTATTAACAAAAGACGGTAATTGTGTGAAACGGGTCGACACGTTGTTAAAGTATGCTAATTATATAGGTAAAATATGTTAATTCATAGTTAAAATACGTTTTTTATTTAAAATATGATAAATAATGAATTAAAGTATACTTTTAAAGTGTTATAGTACAATTTACTATAAACATACTTTAAGTTGCAAGTGTGGTATTATTGTGCTCTAGAGTGCATCTAATCCTAAAGTGCATGTAGAGTGCATCGATACACTAAATGTATCCTAGAATCATTGTAAATTTTAATGTTTCATGTCATATAATTTTACTCAAATAAACTTTAAACTATAAAATATATTATATATTCATTTGATTTGTGATAATCTAAATCATGGAGTATTTTGTTATTTTGATCTAATTTTTAAAGAGTTGGTATATCATGCCGGTGCATGAAGGTAATTCCTGTGCATTCTATCTATAATATTTTTATTTTATAATGTACTACCTTCTTTTCAAAAAATCTTTTACCTTGTAAAATAGTAAAAATATCAAAATAACTAACCTATCACTTACACTTTGTTTACAATAATATTACCCATACCTAACATACATAACATACTTAATTTATCATTTATTTATAATAAAAAGTACCATAATACTTTCGAAAGTTACAATTTTATTAATTTATGTGCAAAAAGAATTGACTCGACCCAATAGTATCATTCAGAGAATGTCTAGTGCCAAAGTCACTGAATGGGTAAGTCGTCATTTACTGAACTATGTGTTATACCTTATCCGCTGGGTGATATGCTGATATTTTATCGGAGTTTTTCTAATCTATTGTGTTATTCCTGTTAAATTATACACTTTTTGTGGGTACATGCATGTTGGTATATATTAATAACAATTCAATTCGAGCTTTCTTTGAATTGCTTATTCATTGAACATTTTCAATATTATGCCTTAAAGAGGACTCAAACCTCCACGTTCTTTAGTACGAGATTTTGAGTATCGTATGTCTACCATTTCACCACCAAGCATCTTGAAAGTGCATCCTGTTCATATATATCTTTCCTAATAAATGTATTATTTTTCTATATTAAATTTTGTATTTAAAAAACTAATAAAATTGCTATTTAAAATTTTACATTAACTTTTAGAGTAAAATTTTATTAATTTTAATGTATAGTATGGCTTGAATGTGAGGTGCAGCGATTCCATAGATATTTTGGTTAATATATATATGCTATGTAATGCAAAATATGTTTGGATGCCTGGTAGTAAAACAATAAAAGAAGACAATCTAGTGGTAGCCTTTTATACATATATAGTTTCAACATTATCAACTCAAACTCTGTAAATATAGAAATAACATTAGGAAATTGGGGTAATAGTGCTACTGGAAAAAAAAAGCAACATGGATGATGGTCAACTGTAATCGATGTATACAGAATGCAAGTGGGGGTATTAAAGTCAATGATTAATAGTCCCATAAGATGTGGATCACACATTAGTCTAATGTTTGTACACCCCCAAAATAGAAGGGTCCTTACCCTAAAATTTCACAACAAAAACTTTCCTACTTTGTGTCCTATCAATTCATGTTTTTTACTCTATTAACTCACCTATCACTTCATAAAAAAAAGCCATTCTAACACATATACTCCCTCCGTCCCGCCCATATCACTACGTTTACTGTAGCTTTTGTGAGAACTTTATGCAGTCAAACGATGCAGTTTGACTGGGACAGAGGAAGAATATAAATAATCATTATATATAAATTTATAGTTTATTTTGTAGTGTACCGGAGCATCTAGGGTTAATAAAGTAGTTTTTTTGGATATAGTTATTTTTATTTATTTAATTCTTAATATATTTTTGATATAAAGGTGGTTATTGCGTAGTTTTTTTAATAAAGTAGTTTTTTTATATAGTTATTTTTATTTGTTTAATTCTTAATATATTTTTGATATAAAGGTGGTTATTGCGTAGTTTTTTTTTACCTAATGGTCTATATTACTAGGTGTACCATAATTTAACTCGATATTTATATTCATATGTATAAATTTTCACCTTCAATAGACACAAATTAAGATTTAAAAAAGTACTCCATCTGTTCTATTAATTATTGCACACTTTCCTTTTTGATTAATCGCAACACTTATGTATGTTTCTAGAAATGAAAAAAATATATTTCAATAATACTCACTTTTGACACACATCCCAACAACTTTACACATATTTTTCATTAAGCTATTTAAAATACTCATTTTTTATGCTCATTCCAATAATTTTACACATCTTTATATATATAAAAAATAATAATTTTCTTAATCTCCGCATGAGAATACATGCATAATTTAACGGGACGGAGGGAGTATAATTTTTGGTGTATTATGATATTTTTAATTTGATAATAAATACTTTGTCCTTCGCATAACTATGTATACATTGTTTTTAGCAGATAAATTAATTAAGGAGTAGGAGTATAATATTTTAATGTATAGTGGATTATGAGAAATAATATTTTAATGTGTAATAGGTAGTTGTATTAATATTGTACGTGAGTCCTAAGTGAATATGTTAATTATTTTGTGTGAGTTTCATCCTACCAAAAACAAAAATGTATTATTTTGTTTTGTACGTATAAGAGAAGTTTTTTTTAAAATTCTTTTTAAGAAAGAATTTTTTTTATAGGATGTATCAAAATGAAAATGAAAAGATGAAAACTTCACTAGACGGAGTATTATAAATGTAAGATAAGATATTTTAATGTTAAAATCAACTATTGTTCTTTATGAATATAAAATGATAACGAGCATTGACTAAATATCTAAAATTTAGTTTCATTACACGTGTTGTACACGTAGAGTGTATTTGTTCTTCTTGTATTGGCTTAATTAATTAATTATAAGAATGTCTCTCTTTCTCCCTCTATATATTCCATAAAAGAAAATATATTAACTAAGGATCTATTCTCATCCGGTGGGAGCAACCCCTTAATTAGGGGCTCTACCCATGTGGTGGGTTAAAAGTTTAATCTTTATTGATCGATTGAGTTATCATGATTAATCTTTTTTATATGTTGTTGGGCCAACATACGGAGATACCTAGAGCGAGTGACTGCACTTTTACATAAAAAGAAAATTGTATTTTAATTTGCAAATTATATCATGTACCTTATAATTCTGTTTCAAATTTATTAAAAATTTTAAAACTTGTCTATTATGAAAATTTTTTTTTTTGAAAAGAATCATGCACACCATTCTTGCTTATGTTTGAAAAGATAATTACATACTTGGATAGATCATCAATATAAGAGCAAGATATGTCATGAATTATAAAACTATATGTTTGATTTAAGTTTAACAGTCCATATTTAAATTTAATAAATCATTCTTCAATTTTTCCTAAAAATATAGATATAAATCCTATTAATCTTTATCCCATCCCTATCATACATTATTTCTCCTCAATAATTTATTTTTTTCTTCTTTTCATTATTTTCTTTCATCTCTTCTCTCACTTCAATTAATACTTAATTTAATCTAAAATTTAAATCTATCCTATCAAAATTTAAAACAAACATGAATAACACTAAGAATTAATTTGTTAAATCAACTTAAATTCAAATAAGATATCCCTTAAAAATAAAATAGGCAATGAAAGCATAAAAATAAAATATATCATCAACAAATATAATGAAATTATAATTACTTCATATTATAAGAGTTAACAATAAATCTCAAAGATAAACATTACATTTTAAAAACGGCTAAAATGTGTTACATTTTAGTGTTATATTTTTTATTACATGCGTCATATGAGTGACACAAATGGGAGAGGAAAATTGTCTATATTCTACATGTCACTCATCCAACGTAACATGAAATGCAACACAAAAATATAACATAAGATTTGAATCGCTATTCCTTCAAATTCCAAATCCAATTAGGTTTCGAACTGTAAATTCCAAAAACTCTCTAAATCTAAAAACAATACCTTTTAAGGGTAGAGTTTGAACTCTAATACTCCCTCCGGACTCGCAATTACATTCACGTATATGTTGCTTAAGAAAAATATTTTTGCCAAATCATTTTAACTTTTGAAGTTATTTTAGTATTTCTAGATAACAAATACTAAAGTATTGTTTTCGTCTCATTTCAATTTTATATATTTCTAATTTGGGTGTATCATTTCAATTTTTACATTTTTCTTTTATGATACATCAAATTCACCCAAAACAATTAATATATCTTTATGGAACCTACACAAAACATCAATACAATAACCTACTTTACAATAAATATATCTTTCAATTCGTTGCACATTAAAATATTATATTCCTTAATATTCGCGTAAAAAGCAAACATAAAGATTGAGACGGAATGAATGAAGTGGAGTATAAATTAATTTTATGTCTATTAAACGTAAGAGTGACAAATTTAAAATTAAATTAATTTTTTAGATTATTAGATAAAGTATTATTATTTCTTTTTTTGGGTGTGTGAAGATTAAACGAATAAGGAAAATATAAAAAATTGGATCGGAGGGGTGATAAATAAGTAAATAAAGTATAAAAAAAACTAAATACCGTAGAATTTAATAATAAATTTTAAATTTTAAAGATGAAATATAAAATTATAAGAATAAAGATTAAATCCTAATTAATATACATGCAATTACCAAATGTATTTTTTTTTTAACATAAATCATATAGAGTTTCATATAAACATGTCACATATACTGGAGTAGTCCAATTAAGTTTAAGAAGGCTGTGTATGTTATGGTAGTTGACCTTGGATGCAATGAAAATCCTCCCAACAAGTTTGTTTTCACTCTGGTCCCAATTCTAATCTCTTTTTTCACATCCATCCCCATCATTGGTCTCTCTCTCTCTCTCTAAAGATTTTTAATTTCTTACAATAATATTGCTGTATATGGAGATAGTTTGCACATGGGGGCTGTAAACCTCTGCATAATACTCAGTGTTGATTCCTTTCTACTTAAAGATAGATAATAACCTACACTGAAAATTATAACATTATTAATTACTACCACATGCTTTACCTAGTATCTTCTTGAAGATCAAACCTCCCTAGCTACCAAGATTTTGCCATTGACTACCCCTTATAATTATTTGCTACATATAAATTAATCCCAACATTAGAGAGAGAGAGAGATTAACCAAATCAAACATTGGAAATCTACATGCTAATCATAGTATTATTGTGCAATAAGATACACATGCATGACATAATTTGGCAATGATAACCAAATTAAGAAAGAGCCCTCTTTTTTTACAACCAAGAAAATATCCCTTAAATAGAAATGAAAAGAAAAGGCAACTTTTACACTAAAACTATGAACTCTCTCTCTTTCTCTCTCTCATCAAGCATCCGCCATATGCTGAGACTGCGCCATTGCATACCCTTTCCCACCCACCGGAAAGTAGCTGCCACTCGACATCGGCACCGGAAAGCCTATCCCTGGCGCCGGCGGCCGGTTCGCCGCCACCCTTTCGAGCGACTGAACCTGGTTTTTCAAGAACTTGACATAATGTATGGCCTCATCAAGCATGGAAGCAGTGTCCATCTTCGTCCCGCCGGGGACGAGTCTCTGCAGAATCCTTATCCTCTCGCTGATCCTCTCCCGGCGGTGGCGCGCCGCCACGCTCTGCGGGTCGGTCGATATCTTCACGTTCCTCCGCTTCGGCGGTTTCACCGACTCCGGGTCGATGTGGATCGGCTGCATCGCGGCGATCCGGAAGATCATCTCCCGCATCGCCGCCATGGAGTTCCGCTTCTGGGCGGCGGCGGCGGCGGCGGCGCCACCCTCCCCGAGGAACTCGTCCGTCCTCCACCGGCCACCACCACCACCTACCGATTGGTGAGGGAACGGCGAGTCCCCACCAGCGGAGAAGGAGATGGTGGAGGGGTGGAGGTGGTAATTATTAGTGGAGAGGTTTTGGACAACGTTGGTGGTGTTATTACAGGACATGGTAGGGCTGTTGTTGTTGAAATCCATGATGGGGAGTTCATTGACGTCGAAATAGGCGGCGGAGAAATCGGGCAGCTTCTCCATCTGCATCAGCATCATCTCCATCTGGTCTTCAGCAGAGGACTTGATGAAATCAATGTCCATGGCTTAATATATACACAAGAGATGGGGAGGAGAGAGAAAGGGGGTGGACAGAGGGATGGGTAAGGTGGAGAGAAGAGGGTGTAGACTCAGAGTTTTATCAGAAAATGAGGAGATCACAAGGAAAAATATTGCAATGGAGAAATTGTAAAGGAGGAATAAAATAGTGATATGGGAAACAGGCTAAATTGAGGCAGTGGGAAAGCAAGGTATATATAACAAGTGGTTTCATTATTTTATTACTAAAATATACTACCTCTCCCCCATTGGAATTTTATGCATCTCGTGTAACATTAATTATGGTCACACCCTCTCCTCTCTTGAGATAGGTATATGGGAGGCCATTTGCTGTACGAATCGATTCATTGTTAAAGTATATATGCTTATTATAATAAGTAAATTATATTTATTTATAATTAAAATATATCTGTAATAAATCATATTATAATATACTAAAATCATATTTTGATGCATCATCTAACTAACACGTTAAAATAAAGAAAATTAAATTATTAGTTCTTGAGTTTACACATAATTTCTTTTAATATATAGTTTTCTCTCATATCCTACATGCATATCATACATTGATAGTGTATGTTATATTAAAATGATCTTAAATCCTAACCACTCCGGCTCTTTTCTGCTTCAAATATGTTCATTTTCATATTTTT
Organism: Pogostemon cablin; assembly: GCA_023678885.1. Taxonomy (NCBI): domain Eukaryota; kingdom Viridiplantae; phylum Streptophyta; class Magnoliopsida; order Lamiales; family Lamiaceae; genus Pogostemon; species Pogostemon cablin. Next base: position 5,455,609 of record CM042987.1, read on the forward strand.
GGCATTTCGAAGATATTCAATTTTTTCTTGTAAAAAATAGGGTTTTGTATTTACAAATTATTATTTTAAAAATGTTCTACAATACTAATTTATGTAGTTTATAGTAGTATTAAAAAGTAAAGAACTATTGTAAAAGTACATATTATGACAAATTCTTCATCACACAAAATATATTATATATACTTCACTTAATCTAATAAAAGAACTAAATGAATATTTTTAGAGTGATAGGACAGTATATTAATATAATTAATATTCTGATGCATAACATGATATCATACCCTTTCATATTAAATAATAGTAGTATATCAATTATCACAAAGTTGGTGAGCTTTTTCTTTTTCTTTTTCCCTTTTTGGGAAATCAACTTGTTAATTTATTCTTTTTTAATACAAAAAATAATTCATACAATCCTCTCTATATGTCAGATGTTCCACTGTATAAGCTTTTAATATTGCTGTCTAGAAAAGCATTATCGAGCAAATTGATCAATATGTTTGGGATACTAATGCTGTGAATTCAGATTTTATCACGAACAAAGGGTAATTAATCGCTGACTTTACATTTAATATATTCGTATTTACCAAACTACATCCACCGTTCATCACTTACACACAAGGAAACTAAACAATAACGGGGAACATTCAATTATATATATGACAAGTGACAATTATATATGTGTATATAAATAATAGTAATAATATAACTATAGAGGTATTAAAGATGATAATCGAAAACGATATGAAATCCCGTGTAGCATAAAAATGATTATTTACCTCTAAGTGAGAAGAGAGAGTATTGCATGAAAAGGGATTTCAAAGTATCGCTTTTATTCACGATAATTATTACTCCTTTCCTTCCAACTTAATTTTCATACTTACCATAGATACGAGTTTACCAAAAATTAATTTTTAACTAATTTTATTGACGGTTGGAATAGACATACATGTCAGTTCGGAACCGCCGATTTTGATTTCTAGAAATAGGGAATCGGAACCGAACCGGAGGTAGGACGGTTTCGGTTCCAAACCGAAACCGCCGATACCAGTTTTATTATTTTTTTAATTTTTAGCCTCAAAACGTAAAAAAAATAAAAAAATTAAAAAACCGGCGGTTCGAATCGGAACCGTCGGTTCGGAACTGGAACCGCAGGTTTATTTTTCAAGGAATGAGGAACCGGATCCGAACCGAAATATATCCGATTTTGGTTCCGTGTTTGCCGGTTCTGGAACCGGCAATTTCGATTCCGGTTAAAATCGGCGGTTCCCCAATTCGAACCGCCAGTTTCGATTTTTCGGTGCATGTTTATGTTGGAAGGTAATATAATATTTTTAGGAAATAAATATTTTCTCCATCCACTTTAAAGAATCTATTTTTGCCATTTTGGGTGTTCACCCCAAAAGGTTTCATTTTCTTTTTTACACACATATGACTCACAAATACCTATTAATACAACTAACCACTAAACATTAAATAATACTCTTTAATTTAAGTGAAAAAAACTAATATAACACTTTAAAGAGAGCGAAGAGAGTAAATTATTAGGTATGTTATGTATGTTAGGTGAGAGTGATATATTTGTAATTAAGTATATTTTAGAGGTGGAAATTGATATGATATTTTTTTTGTGGATATATAGTGAAATTTAATATGAGAAAGATGAAAACAAAAAGTGTGAAATTTAATTTAAATAAAGGGAGTATTTTTATTCATGTCCGTACTATACAAGAATGTTTATTTAATTTTTGAAAAGATATTAGTAATAATTATCATACATAAAGATAACAATTAAAATAATTAAAATTTAAAGTTTAAATTTTAAAATATAAATGAAAAGATTCCAAACAAGGATAACATTCATTTTCGTCCAAGACCTTACAGTTTTGCTTCGATTTTGTTTCAAATATTTTTCATCAATTTGATTTCATAACTTTTGTAAAAATATAGATTCAGCCTTAAGGTTAAGTCCCATAGAATTAGCAATTTTTTTTAATAAACAAAATTGATAATTTTAATGAGAATTTAAAAGTTATGAACTTATTTAAAAAAATCAATTTTTTTAAACTATTTTGAATAAAATAAAAAAAGGGTACATACGGTCTCAATGTTTTAAACTCCCTATTGTTATGCATAAAAGATCATTTTGAAGGAGCATTTATTGCATGTCGATCGATATTGATTTCGGAAAATTTTTGAATGGATGAGGGTGAGACTATGGGACTTCATGAAGCCTTGTCTTGGATTAAGGGGCTCTGACTTCAACAAGTTATTTTTGAGACTGACTCTAAAGTCGTCTTCGATGCAGTCTCATCAACTCAAACAGAGGTTTCAGTATTTGGAGATTTTATTTCTAGTTTTAAACAATTGCTTTTACAAAATAATTTTTACTCTGTCCGTCATGTTTATCGTACTGCCAATGATTTGGCACATCATATTGCTCGGGCGTCACGATCTGTCGTTAGCCCCTAATGTTGGGTCGAGCCTCCAACTTTTGTGGATGATTTCTCAATATATTCTATTCATGTGATCTCAATCAATAAACCAATCCTTTTTTGTGTTTAAAAAAAAAAAAAAAGATAATCACGGTTCAAGAAAACCGATTCCATGCACGAAATCAAAGGGTAAATGCAGTATATATTACTAAAGCAATAGAGCCAAGATATGATTCTGCATTAAATTATATTTTTAGACTCGACCTCCAAACCTTATCTCTTAGAATACTAACTTTTTTAGACTCGACCCTCAGGGCATAGCTCAAGTGGTAGAGGGGAGGGTGGAAAGACCTTCCAGCTGAGCTTGGTTGCTGCAGGGTGGGGGTTCGAATCCTGCATTTGGCATGGATTTGGCCCCTTGCAAGCACAAGTTTAACAGTGAGCCCTCCCTATAAGCCACTTGAGGCACATCCTGCGATTTACCTCCTCCACCAATCCCCAGGGCAGGGGCGGTGGGGGCCCCTAATGGTGGGATACACCATTTTAGAATACTAACTTTTTATTTTAATCAATTATTATTTTTAACTTAATGTCTCTCAATTATTTATTTATTTCCTCATGCCACATTAAACTTTTAAAACGTTTTATCAGATATTGTATATATTTGTGTTTAATCTAGAAGCGTCATTATTATTCTTTTAAGAAGGATGGATTCTGAAATGATCTATCTAGCTTACTGATTATAGAATGATACCACGTACATATATTACTAGAAAAGAATTAATGGCCATTACTTAATAAATAAAAAAATGAATCTCATCATAGAGCTAGCTAGCTTATTAAAATTAAGCTAATTTTCTATTAAATGGATATATGTTAAACGGGTTGAGAGATGGAGATTTCGCAATAAAATTTTTTTAGCAACGAATTAAATTCATTATATCGGCAATTAACAACCGACTACCAACAAAAATTATATTTTTCTTTAAGCAATTAAATGTCAATAAATTTAGCCAACAGATGTATTATGTTTTTACTAATGCAATTACTATTTAACAATGGATTACCAACGGATAAATTACCAAATGATCGAATTATTAGTAACAAATTATCAACATAATTATTTACCGATGGAATTAAGATTTAGTAATTAAATATTTACCAACCACCACTTACCAACTGAAAATTAAAACGTATATCGTTGTTAATCTATTGGTAAACCAATTTTGTAATGAAATTAAGGTTTTTACTAGTGGAATATTCCGTCAGTAAAAACAATTTTTTTTTAATGCTTATTGTTAAAGTATGCTTGTTATATGGGTAAAGTATATATTCATTAACAGTAAAAATATATTTGTATTGAATTATACTATAACATCCTAAGATAAGTACTTTAATTAATTATTCATCACATTTTAGAAAAAATATACTTTAACTATCAATAAGCATACTTTACTTATATAACAATCATATTTTAACAATGCATCGACTAAATCCTGAAATCTAAAACAATTCGTGTCACATAATTACCATCTCAAAAATAATTTATCTATAATTAATTATCATCTTATAAATTATTCTAATTAAACTCGATAAAAACTATACAAACAAAAATATTTGTGCTTTGAATTTAGCTAATTAGCGAAAGCAACGTGCTTTCTCTGTCCGCTACAAATGAAAATTTTGCTTTTATGTATGTTAGTATGGACAATAATAAAAATATACTTATTTAATGAATAATAAGTAATTGTATTAGCGGGATACGTGGATCTCTTCTTTTTTTAGAAAGAAAATGGCACCTTTGGAATAGATGTGTAAAATGACAAAATGAATATTTTTAGGACAGAGGAGAAAGTATATTTTATTCTTTGCAAAGACTTTTATGAAAAAAGTATTAATATTTTAAATAAAATGTAAAATACTATTCATAAAAGGTGATAACTATTTAAACAAATTATTTTGTAAATAATTCTTTGAATAAATAAAAAATAATATAATAATATTTTTAATAAAAGTAATAACTAAACATGAAAAAATAAAATAATGTAATTATTACAAGACTAGTTATTCTTTATGACAAAGTCTCTTGTGAGACGCTACCTTCATGAGACGGTTTGTGAGACGTGTTAAAGTATGTCGATTATTTAAATAAAGTATGTTAAATAGTTGTTATTGTATGTTTTTTAAAGTATGTTGGATTATGTATTAAAGTATGATGTTAGTGTGTTATAATTTGATTTATTATCGACATACTTTAACCACAAATAAGCACACTTTAACCACAAATAAGCATATTTTAGTGACGGGTTGACCCGTCTCACATCCGTCTCACCAATAACCCGTCTCACAAGAGACTAACTCATTCTTTATAGCATGTTTCATGTCAAAATTAGTCTTATACATGATCATTTTGTAAGAACGATTAATTTCTCGTATCCTACAGTTAGTTTTATATTTTTTATTTTATTCATTCCACACTTTTATTCAACATTCATAAAAAAAATATAGTATATATCACATTAACTAATACTTTCTAAAGTCATTCCCACACATGCGTATCATATTTAATGCTTTACTTATAACTTAAAAATAATAAAATATTCTTAAAAATCAATTTTCTTACTGTGCCGTGCCGACGAAATTAAGCGTGGATGGAAAGAGTATTATAAGATTATATTTTTATTTATAAAATATGAAAAAAAAAAAAAGTTATAACAATTCTATAAACTATTTGTGAACAATTATATAAAAGAAATAAATAATGTAATTTTAATAAATTATTACATTTGATTAATGAGAATTAATAACCATCTTTCAAATAAATAAATAAATAAATATATTATCACTTTTTATTCAACATTTTACACCAATATATTTAATAAATAAACAAGTGGGGGTAAATATAATGTTATTATTAATATAATAAATGTAAAAAACAAAACAAAATAAAAAATATGCGGGTAGAGGGGGAAAAATTAGGCGTTTGCATTATCATAGTAGAATTGGCCCACTGTACCAACATATAGCAGAGATCTAATCTACCAACTGTTCCAGGGTTGCCATAAGTGCTTTTGAGAGATTAAAATAGATATTCATTTTCTATATCAAAATTATTTTTTTCTTTCATTTCGTCTCAAAATAAATATCTTTTTTACAGTTTTATTTTATAATTTTATAAAAACATTCATTTAAAATAGATATTCATTTTCTATATCAAAATTATTTTTTTCTTTCATTTCGTCTCAAAATAAATATCTTTTTTACAGTTTTATTTTATTATTTTATAAAAACATTCATTAAGTCTCGTTCCCTGAAATTAGAAACATTAAATATTTTTAATTAAAAATTACTATTTTAATGAGAATTTAAAAAATATGAAACCACTTAAAAAATTAAAATTTATTAGATTATTATGAATAAAGTAAATTTATATAACACGATTTTTTATTAAAAAAGTGGTTTTAGTAATGCACAAATACTAGCTACTAACATTATTTATTTATACTCAATAGTATATGAGTAAGGTTTAAAATATTGATATCGATAGAAATATCGGTATCTCAAATTTACAGATATATAAATGGATATATCGAATATCAATATCGATATCGGTAAAAATAAAAAAATCACGAAAACTTGAAAAAAAAGGAGAAAATTAATTATTTAACTTTGCAATATATTTTAACTAATTTTAATATATAAATACAATTTAAAATCTCAATAAAACTCATAACATATGATAAGCAAATCAATTACAACATATTTAAATAGTCTAAAGTCATACAATACTTAATAACTAATATCAAAATGATAATCTATAATGCTCAAATGTAAAACATGTGATGTCATCTTCATCTAAAAAATATTAGTATCAGCTCATCGAATTAGAAAAATTCTGAACATAGTTCTGAATGTGCCAGTAGTATTGTTATGTACCAATAAAATACTCCCTCCATTCCGATTCGATTGAATGTAACAAAATAATTGTATTTTTAATCAGAGTATACTATCACACTGTGTACATGAAAGGAAACTCCTCATTTACTTAGTAATAATAATTTTAATGAAGGGTGATAATAAGTGATAATTAATAAAATAAAATAAAATAGTCTTAATAATTTCATTCAAATGTTGCTCTATTTATTTATTTATTTTTTAAAATTGATCAAACTAATGAAAAAATTTGTATTTAGTTGGTAAAAGTAATATAAAAAATTATTAAAAATTTCATAAAAATATGGATAAGTTTTCGATATTTTCGATATATCCTCGATATTTTATGGATATTTTAGCGATATTTTCTCGATATATCTCGACATCTGAAAAGATTTGAACTGTGGCAAATCGATATTGATATTGTTACCGATATTTTTTTATATTTTCCGATATATCCTCGACATCAGAAAAGATATTTCTTTTTTCCCAATATCGATATCGATACTCTCCAAATACGAATATATCGTGGATATTTTCGAAAATTTTAAACCTTGGTCTTTCCTACACATCGGAATCCCCCTTCTTCATCGTCGACATGAGAAACTTCCAATCAATACACATAGATCTCGACCGCAAAATTGCTCGAGTTCAAGTTGGCGCCACATTAGCCAACTTCACTATGCACTAGGTCGGAAGAGCAAGACTCTCGCTTTTCCTGCTGGTGTTTGCCCCACCATGGGCGTCGGTGGCCACTTCAGTGACGGAGGATACGACATGATTTCTCGTAAGCATGCAATCGCAACGGATCACATCATCGACGCCAAGCTCACCAACATGGACAGAGAATTCCTGAACAGAACAACCATGGGGGAGGATCTATTCTGGGCCATCCGCGGTGGTGGAGGAACCAGTTTTAGTTTTTTTGTGGAATTCAAGGTGACGATGGTTACTGTCCCGAAGATAGTAACCGTTTTTAACTTCACCAGAACGTCAGAAACTGCGGTGCAGCTGGTGTACCGGTGGCAGTACATCGCCGACAAGCTCGACGTGAAAATTGTAATTAGGGTTATCTTGACGGCTATTAGGTACCGTCAAGAAATTGAACAAACGCAGCTTCGTTCTTGACGATGTACCCAGGCATCATTTAAGATCTTCTTACATTAATGGAAGAATAGTTTCCAGAAATTGGTCTGGACGAACAAGACTGTACGGAAATGAGCTGGATCGAATCCACACTCTTCTTCCCAGATTTATGGGGTCAGCCATTGGAAGTACTGCTACAATGAAACTACATTCAATCATATTCCAAAAAGAAATTGGACTACGTGAGTACTCCAATCCCAGTGAATGTTCTACGACAGATGTGGGAATTTCTGTTCGAAGTATGGTTTTCTCAGGTGCGATCAAGGTTTAAAATATCGATATTGGTAGAAATATTGGTACCTCAAATTTACAGATATATCGATGGATATATCGAATATCGTTATCGATATTGATAAAAATTAAAATAATCACGGAAACTTGAAAAAAAGAGAAAATTAATTATTTAACTTTGCAATATATTTTAACTAATTTTAATATATAAATACAATTTAAAATCTCAATAAAATTCATAACATATGATAAGCAAATCAATTACAACATATTTAAATAGTCTAAAGTCATACATACTTAATAACTAATACCAAAATGATAATCTATGATGCTCAAATTTAAAACATGTGATTTCATCTTCATCTAAAAAATATTAGTATCAGCTCATCGAATTAGATAAATTCTGAACATAGTTCTGAATGCGCCAGTAGTATTGTTATGTACCAATAAAATACTCCCTTCATTCCGATTCGATTGAATGTGCCAAAATAATTATATTTTTAATCAGAGTATACTTCACATTGTGTACATGAAAGGAAACTCCTCATTTACTTAGTAGTAATAATTTTAATGAAGGGTGATAATAAGTGATAATAAAATAAAATAAAATAAAATAAAATAGTTTTAATAATTTCATGCAAATATTGCTCTATTTATTTTATTTTTTTTAAAATTGATCAAACTAATGAAAAAATATGTATTTAGTTGGTAAAAATAATATAAAAAATCATTAAAAATTCATAAAAATATGGATAAGTTTTCGATATTATCGGTATATCCTCGATATTTTAGCGATATTTTCTCGATATATCTCGACATCTGAAAAGATTTAAACTGTAGCAAATCGATATCGATATTGTTACCGATATTTTTCGATATTTCCCGATATATCCTCGACATCAGAAAAGATATACTCCCTCCATCCCGCAATAATGCTTATGCTTCCTTTGTAATTACAAAGGAAGAGTAATGATTATTACGGGATGGAGGGAATATCTTTTTCCCCAATATTGATATCGATACTCTTCAAATACGGATATATCGTGGAAATATCGTGAATATTTCCGGAAATTTTAAACCTTGTATATGAGTGAAGAGTTTGATGAGTGTATATATCGGACCTCATGAATCCTTTTCGTAAGGAGAGTTAATTTCTCAATGTTCACGTAAACTCAATCCTCCATGCTATTAGGAGAAATCAAGCACTCCGTTTTGGAAATTTTGAATAAATACAAAAAATTGTAAATATAATTAATTTTAATTTAGTCATTCCTACTTTTAGTTTTAATCATTTTTTATTTACAATTTTAAATTTTGGTGTTTTTTATTTTATTTTATTTTTTGTCAAATTTGATCCTTTTATGAAATTTAATATTTTTTATTTTATTTTACAAATTTAGTCTTTTATGTCATAATTTATACAATTTTGGTCCAAAATTTAAAAAAAAAAGTGACTAAATTTAGAAGAAAAAAAAACTCAAAATTGAAAAATAAAAATAAAAAATGGAATCCCGTAGAAATTTAGCACGTTTAAGGAAGGGTAAAACCCCACCCACATGAGTTGCGTCAGAACGTAAAGCCTCTCAACCCCGGGGAGGCCCTCAATTTCTCCGCCGGTGCTTTTATTTTCTTAAATTAAATACTACTTATTTTAGATCCATAATTATATTTATTTGACAAAAACGCCCCCATATTAAGTTATGATGTTTTATTTGGGTTTTAGATTTAAAATTTGAGGTTAGTGTTATTTGTGTTTGTTTTGGGTTTTAGTCAAATTAATTATTAAATTAAGTGTTAAAAATGAGATGAGAGAAGATATAAAAAGGATAGAAAAAGGAAGAGAGAATATTAATTGACGAGAGAAAATATAGGTATATAGTTTGTAGGTGTATATAGGAAAGATTTAAGTAGGTTTATTAAACATTAAACCTGAAATAAAAAGTCCGAATCAAACACTTATCATACTTCTAATAAATTAAAATTAAAATTTCTTGTTTCGGAATTTTTTTTTTCTTCTCTATGATCAGTAATTTTTGCAGAAACATTTCGATTTTTTTTAAGTAGATGTTATTTCTGATAATTTATGTGTGTGGGTTATAGATGACAACTTTCAGATTAAAATATATTGTGTGATATTGTAACGAGTGTTTTAATTATTTTTAAATTTTTGTCAATGTATTGGAATGAAACGAAAACAAAAATTGTTCACATTGCTTTGGTTCTAATTAATGAAGTAATATTATACAATACACTCTCTCGGCCACATGTAGAATAATTAATGGCTAAAACTTGCGTGACTCTAGGTATATCTTGCCCCAAATTTTATATTTTTTTGAAAATTATATCCTAGTATTAAATGGTATATCATTTAATATAAGAATATGTATTCTTTATTTTCTGAAAATATTTAATTTTTTTAATTAAATATTAATATCATTCGTATTTTAGTCGATCTTTTCGATGAAAAAATTATATTATTATTAATTAAAGTGTAGTATATCTTTAAAAACAAAATGTTACACCCTTACACACCTTGTGCTCCGGTGACACAAGAGACTAACTCATAAGTATTTATTATTTAATGTAAATCTCACCCGACATAAAGAGAAATGTAAACTTAACTTAGATAAATAAAAAATTATTAAAAATAAAATAATTACATATTAAATATTACATTTGACAATAAATCAAATTATAAAATTAAAAAACATTTTATTAAAAAAATTAATAAAAGTCATAGTAAATAAACGATTAAATTTAATTTGAAGAATGATTAATTTTAATTTGAGAATTAATACATACCATCATCATTAGGTGAGTGCTATATGAATTATTGCAATAGAGTGTGTTTGTTAGTTAAATATTGAGTCCCATAGATTAAGAATGAGAATTCTATTATTAACACTTTAATATTTGAAAATTGATGTAAATGCGCATATAGTAATAGGAAATAAAGAGAAAAAAAAATTATTGTACCTTTTTAGAGGATAATTTCGTAAATTTGGATATAAAAAAATAGTACTCCCTCCGTCCCATCTAGAGGTCTCCATTTTACTATATTGGACGTTTCATTCAAATGTCTCAATTTTCCACTTTTAGTAAAAAGGTACCACATGTGGCCCACCACTCACTACTAATACAACTATCTACTATATATAAAGTAATAATATTTCTTACTCTATACCCAAAAAGTAATCGGTAATATTTAGAGAGGGAGTATTAGTTTAAAATTAGGTTAGCAAAGAAATTTGTTAAATGGCACTGCACATAACTGAGTCGGAAATAAAACGTGGCTCCTAAAATTTAGAGACCTGACCAGTCTTACTCAATGTCGGAGTAAATTGGCCCCTCGAATCTAACAACAATTAACAATTATAGTATATACTATATACTAATATTCACAAACACCGTCAATTTATGACAGTTATAATATAAATTTATACATTTTTATTTTTTTTATAACATTAATTTTTAGAGAGGGAGTAATCCATTAATTTCAAACAATTAGTATTTACTTTTTTTTTAAAAAAATCTTTGTAATTTTATCATTTTTAATAAGTGGTTTGTCATCTATTAGGAGTAATACTTTTTTAATATTTTTAGTGCTTTGATACTTCTAATCTAGAGAAATGTTGTTTGTTACCCAAATGGGTTTTGACAAATGCAAATATGCCTACTTTGATTAAAAGTGAACAAAAATGTCCACCTTAAAATTAAGTTTACTAAATTACCCTTACTTTTGATGTGTCAGTACTTTTCAGACACTAACATGAAGATAACAAAATCCCAATGTATTTAAAGACCGAGTGAGATATCACAAGAGTTTATGAATAAATTTATACTTAAAGGAAAGACCGAGTCACACTATGATATGAGTTTATAAATAAATTTATAATTAAAGGGAAGGACCGAGCGAATATCATCACACAGCTTATAATCAAATATATTTATAATTGAAGTGAAAAGATCGAGTGGCCTTAAATTAGTGTTTATTATTAAATGTTACACTGTAAGACTGAGTGGCCTTAAACGATAAGTAATAATTATAAATATTTAATTATTACATTGTTACAATTTAAAATATAAAGTTCTTTATAATTTTATAATATTAATTTGATATTAAAATATTAATTTGATAATTTTATTTAAAAATATTTATAAATATTAATTTCTATTTGGATATTAATTAATGTTGATATTTAATTTTGTCATTATTTATAAAACATTTAATTTACGTCAAATTAAAATATAAAGTTCTTTATAATTTTTTCAATTTTTATTATAATCTAATCTTTAAATATTAATTTGGGAGGTACATAAAAATCCTAAATAATATATTTCATTCATTTTTGCTAATTTTATCACAACATATATATAACTCTCAATATCATATATGTTCTTAAAGCATAATGACGTATGAATTGAAAGACCGAGTGAGAATTGTGTATTCTTAAAGCTTAAAATGACGTATGAATTGGAATACTGAGTTAGAATAGGGATGAAAGACTGGGTGAGAGTATATATATATTCTCAAAGCACAAGTTCTTAAAGCAAATCCAAGACAGAGTGATATATGTATATTCTCAAAGCTTCAAGACGGAGTGATTTGTATATACTCTCAAATTTTTGGGTCATGACCGAGTGATATATATATGTATATTCTCAAAGCTTAAAGATCGAGTGATATATGTATTCTCAAATCTCTTGTGACCAAGTAACATATATACTCTTAAAGCAAGTCCAAGACGGAGTTGATATATATATACATTGCAAAAGACCGGGTGAAATATGTATTCTGAAGTAAAAAAGAAATCATACTTCTTCATGTCAAATCAAGGGTATCAGAGTTTTTTTCTTTTAAAAGTGGGCATTTTTGCTCTTTTTGTATTGCACTGGGCATTTTTTAATATCGTTTTTTGACAGTAGGCCCTATAGTCTAGGCCCCTTTAATCTATAATAAAATTAAGCTATGCTCCTCGAACTCTTTTAACGAAAAATTCTAGATCCAACAAATGCATGAAATTTGTCTCTTGTTAATAACAAAATTAATAAATAAAAATAAAAATCAAGATCTACAATATATAGTCAAACACATTGCCTCATCCATCATTAGACATATTTATGGTAGGTCAAGCTAAGAAATATTTAAAAAAAAAAAAGTTAGGGGCGGCACACTAAACGAGGTGGATGAGATTATGAGTGTAACAACTGTTTCATCTGCTTCTTATATACTCGCGTCTTAATGGACTTAATTACCCCCCAAAACTACTTCTATTTGTCTACATACAACTAGTTTCTTTTTCTGGGTAAATTACTTTAAGAGATAATATATTTATATATATAAAATCAACATTTTGATAGGGACTTGTATATCACATCTTCAATTCTTCACATCATAACTTGTTCACAACCTTTTGGTAAGCGACAAATCTAACGTATTTAATTATTTTTTCCACAAACCCATACATATTTTGATTATCTTATTCAACAAATGTATCTTATTGTATCTTATGCTCACTTCACTTACCAAACATAATATGTTCTTTCTTACTAATCAATAATAAATATTCTTCCGTTTTATTTAGGACACTATAAAATAATCATCTGAAGTTTACTAATTTCATCAATTCAATGCTGGAGAATATATATATGTTTACACACACTATACATAAGCTTGAAGATCAACAGGCACATTCTAGAAAATTCCATAAGAGAACTCAAATAGCAATAAAAAGCTTAATAAGATATTGATTTTGTATTTTAATGCAAACATATTTCATCTCCTGATTCAACATTCTTAATTATTTAATTATAATTAAAAACATCCACTTGGAAATAATTAAAGCAATTAGAAAGTGAGGAAGCATGTGTTGGTTATAAGGGGCTGTTTGGGATAGCATGCCTGCCTGCTTCCCAGCATCACCTGCTTAATTCTCAGCACCCTGATTTCGAGCACCGTCCAACTCTTAATGCAGGAAGTACAACCAAGAGAACAATATTTCATACCTCAACCACTAAGCAAAGGACTATTCAACTTTAGGATTTTAAAATTAATAAATAAATATTTTTAATGAATAAAGGGACATGTTCTCTGCAAGAAGAGGTTCGATTGGATAAAAGAATCCAGGGAAGAGAGATTTTGTTGTTGGGTCGGTTTTTATTTTTATTTTTATTTTTTTACTTTTGCATTATCCCTTATCTTGTGTCACCCCACATTGTAATTTTCTCATTTTTTAAAACCTATGAATGAATTATTTAATATCACACACAAGTAGATAGATACAAATTACATACATATGCTCTCTCTATCACATTCTACAGTCTTCCCTTGTCATTGGAATTGCAGGTGGAATTTAATACTTAGGTTACAATCAGAAGTGGTCCCCTTTTTTCATCTCCATTTTAGTTTTAACATGAATTAATTACTAGTTACTACGTTACTTCAACTTGGGGTTAAAGAATTTCCAGTTTCTCTCTATTGACAAATTTCAACAACCCAAAAATGACAGAATAATCAGAAACTATGTAAGAATATGAGTAAAGGTTAAAATAGGTAAGAAATAGGAGTATTATTGGATGAATATGTAAAAATTTGTTTGGATTATAATATCATAGTTGTACTGTCTAGGAGAGGAATATCTTTTAAAAAAATCATTTCATGTCTATTAATGGCCTATTTATTTAGATGAAGTAAAAAAAACAAAATACTATATCCAGTGAAAACAAATACATTGCATCTTGCTATTACACTCATCAAACAACAGGGTTGTATTCATATGCATGTTCATGTACATGTACCAGTGTATGTATGTGTGTGATTTTCTAATGAGACAGCACAATACATATGAAACCCATAATGACCATGAAAATTAAAGCACAACTGTCAAACACAAACTTTAGGAAGCAAAATTCAATCCTACAAGAAATAAGCTTTCTCAACTGCAGCTGTGATATGGAAAAGATATGTTCTGGTATGGCTAACATCAAATGAGGAAACATAGTCTTAAGCATCCACCTACAGTCGTACCCAGTACAAAAATTCCTCCCATCGACAAGAAAGAACATATTCCATCTCACATCGTTTTATGAATATCTTCAAGAATCAGTTCTAATGTCTGGATCCACACTCGATCAGGCTCAAATAAAACAGAGATTAAGTGATCCAAAATCAACTTGATGCCACATAAACTTACTTCGAAATTAATGTATTTGACCAAGCACCATATATTCATAATATTCAGAAGCCACGACACCCATATATATGGCGTCTGTTGTCTTTCAACAATTCAAGTTCACTAACACAGAACAGATGCAGATGGCAGATGCTCATACTCTTCTGATTCATAAAGAATCATTCGTGTAGATAGTGACTATATAAATTCTGTATCCATCAAAGTCCCTTGGTGCAGTGAAGTGTGAGGGGGGAAAACTCAAAACAACAACAGACTTCACGATAAAATTGCTGGTCAAGACTATTCAGGTGAGGAAGAATAAGAATAAAGCCCCAAGGAATAGGCTATAAACATATAGTCTATAGCCATGAAAGGAGTTTAAAGTAACTAAATGAATAGCATATAAATTGCAAAGAAGGATAGTGCACATGAACTTAAAAAATAAGAGAAAAAATTATTTTTTCAGAACATACAGATCACCCAGCAACGGTAACAGCTTAACTGGTAAAACAAATTTTAGTCCACGGATGTATTATTTATCACAAGTTCTATCTTGTGAACCAATTTGCAATAGGAATAGAATAAGTGGTTCACAATAATGAAGTCATTGTTCCCTATTTAAGCAAGTCTCTATCAAATAAAATAGAATAAAAAGCCTTTCTAGATAATTCTATTGATGTAAAAATGTGTTCATAGCTAAAACACTTGCTCAGTTGAAATCTGAAAACACCAAGAAGCTGGAAAAATAAAATGAGGGGCAAAATTATTGCTTCAAGTCTTCCACGTACTAATCCATGCTTTCATGCAATCTTTCAAGTGGACTTGCAATGCAGTCAGCATTTTCAGATGTAAATCTTGATTGTCAACTTATTATAAAGCAGTCCTTCATTTTAGAATTGCAAAATTTTCAACATAAAATTTGTTTAATGGCTATCATACAGCAATGATGTTAATTGTTACAATGAAATTGAAAGAGAAAAAATTCAATGAAACATAATTTTACACAGTTAGAATAGCAATAGGGCAATATATTTTTCAAAACTCAAGTGAAGTCTACAACCAAAAATTTCGCTGCAAAAGCTTAAGAGGCCTAAAAGTGTTTAATAATCTTTTGAAGAGCCTATAAGCTATATAAATAGATCTACTCCATAATCTTATAAATTGTTTTGGAAAGTATATTCAAATTTATTATTAAAATAAGATCATATCTTGACAAACTTCTCAAATTTGGTCATTTAGTCAATTCATTGTTAATATAGTAAGCTCCAACATTTTACAGCATCTGATAAAACTAGATTTTGGAGTTTAATTATTTGAGTAGCATCGGTGTATGTTTCAATATTCACAGTTGAATGAAAGTATAACCTGGAATAATCCCTTCTCATGTTGATAAAATTATGTTTACACTCATGATTAATACTACTAAAGTTATTAATTCGCTGTTGTGAACCTTATTCATCAAATTTGATTTTCTTAATAATTGCTTGGATTAGTAGAGAAATAAACAGTCAAATTATTCTTATATTCTATTCTGTGTAGATAAGACACTTGCAAACCACCATTTATCAATAAGCGTAAAATTTCGTTTGTATACATATAGCATTATCATAAGTTCTTTTACAATATTCACTGATGTAAATCTTAATTTTTTTGGTTAGTTGATTTTGCAGCTACATCTGGCCAAAAATAATCTTATTTCAATTGAGATTTTTTATGTTGGAACTTCATCTTATACATCCATGAAAGTCTCTAATTGTTGTCATTGAAGAATTTACAGTGTATAATAATAAAAAAATTACTATATCATGAACTATGAGATAATATTTGCTCCCATTATTAGTGACATTCTAACACATATTATTGAAAAAGCACAATAGAAGAAGAATCACTACAAATTATGCTGGAGAAAATTGGAATACGTAACAAAACGAAGTTGAATTGACCATGAAATCAACAGAAATCACAAATATTATATCAAATTTCATGAAGCGCAAAGCCATGGATTAGAGAAAAAAGCAAACAAATAAGTTTAAAACTTGAAGATCGATAACAGGGGAAAAGACAGTAGTGAGAAGAATTGAGGGAATCAAAAAAGGGAAAAAGGAACAACTCACCAGCCTACGGCGACGCACCGGCTGAAAGCTGTAATAAGGCTACTCCGGGAGCGGAGAGAGAGGAAAGATCAAAGATGTCATCTCTTTAACAACAAAAACGAAGACAGGACACCAATCTCCATCAACAAAGTGACATTAGGCGGCGGAGAGAGAGCGGAGGGAACTCGCCGCCGAGGAAAGTGGAGTAGTCTCCGGTGGCGGGAATTGATAGAGACGAAATTTCCACCGCGTTTTGAGAGCCGATCGGTGACGGATTTTTCGGCGGTAGTGAATTATTTTCATGTGAAGATTATTTAAACTGGATCAAGTCAAGCGGGTTGATCAAATTGGGCTTCTAATATATATATTTTATATGGGCCCATCTATATAGTAACCTATTACATGACTGATTACGTAAAGCCCAAAATTGAGTGACACGTCAGAGCCCTGAGCCCAATATAATAAGAAGCTAAAAAAATTCACTTTATAATTTTTTTAAAAAATTATATAAATGGTGTATCTTATAATTAATTAGGATTAGGTAGATCAATTTTTTTATGGAACCCTATTATTAATAAATTGATGATATTAAAAAATCTAAATTGATCATAAATCTCTATTTTCAGATTGACTCACACTACAAAAAAAAAAAAAAAAAATTTACCAACGAAGTATTCCGTTGGTAGAAGCCTTAATTCCCTTGTTAAATTGGTTTACCAACGGATTAGCAACAGAATCCGTTGGTAAAGTGGTGGTTGGTAAATTTTTAGCAACGAAAATTCAATTTCGTTGGCAATTCATTGCTAATAATTCCGTTGGTAATTTATATAGTGATTCTCTTGCTAATCCATTGGTAATTACCAACGGATTGAATTCTGGTGGTAAAATAGAGAATTAATAAATTCGTTGGTATTCCGTTGCTAAAATTAAAATTTCATTTTTGTTGTTAATCCATTGATAATTGCCAACGGATTGAATTCTGTTGCTAAAAAATATTTTTTTTGTAGTGTCATTTTAATTCAAATGTATTAACTATATTAAAAATTCTAAATTGAGAATATTTGTAGGGATAAAGTAATGATTACACTGAATTTATTCAATTTAACTTGAATGGATCCACAATAAAATCTTTTAAAAAAAAAAAACATGTAATTAACATAAGTGCAGGTAGCATACACATAATTACAAGCATAAAATAGTAATAACACAATAGTCCAGTGGTGGCCCTGAGGAGGGGCGAGAAGGACGACCGCCCTGGGCCCCAAAAATATAGGGGCCCAAAAATTTTATATATATAATATATGATAAAATTATATTTTAATAAAATACATATTTTATATTAGGTCATTAGAGTTTTCATAAAATTTGGTCTGTCAATCTATTTGACTTGAAAAGGAGCCATATATTTAGATATTAAAAAGTATGAACCTAATTGTAAGAAAAGAAAAAAGAAAAAGATCATAACATTTATCACAAAGAAGATTATTAGATAAATTTTTTCAAAGAATTTGGAAGATTCGAAAGATATAATGCTTTAGCAAATAAAGGATATAATGATTAGAACATCTTAGTGAGAGACTTAACATGTATAGAAATAATATGGAACACATCACTAATATGAATAGTTTGATTGATTTACAAATTAGATTAAAAGGAACCATAAATAAAGATTTACAAGAATAGATTTTCAAAGAAAAATTACATTGAAGACAATTTCTTTTGAGAATAATTACTACTCCCTCCGTCCCGCGACAAGGGTAATTTTTACTTTTTGACACGTGGATTAAGGAGTATTATTATTTAATGTGTAGTGGGTAGTTTTATTAGTGGGATTATGGGCCCCATGTTTTTATTGTATTAGAGGGGATGAGTGGGTCCCATGTGTGTAAAAAAGGAAAGATGATCCTTTGGGTGGGACGACCAAAATGAAAAAAAGAGACCATTGCTGTGGGACGGAGGGAGTATAATAAAATGTCATGCTAGAAATAAATTTTTGGCTTTTTATGGAAGAAAAGAAAGTGTTAATGAAGAAAATAATGAAAACTTTTTAGTTAATAAATATGTAGAAAACAACGAGGGTCTATTATTTTTGTTCGCCCCGGGCCTCGAAAATGTCAGGACCGGCACTGCAATAGTCATCTATTTTGTAATAGCAAAAGAGTCCCTAATTATTCAAATGCGGTGCTGCATGAAAATAGAATCGATTATATAATCTTAAATTTTAATTTTTTTTTTCAGTTTTGTTCATTTTATATATTTGTTATTTTTATGTGCTTCAAATTATTATAGAGACATTGTTATTGTTTGATATAAACTCAAAACCACTTGTGCCCTAGCTAGCAAGATTTAAAATGTATTAATGTTATCCTTTTTGTTGAAGATATGATTTGTTTGGAATGATGTCATGCATGGGATTTTAGAAACATAAACTTAAGTGTAAATGGGCAGCAGTGCCCGATCAAACCTAACAAAAGTCTTTTTTTTCCAAGATTTTAAGGCAAAAGTCAAAAATGCCCAAAATGACTAAAAAAACCTTGACTCGATAATGACTTGATTGTAATTTTTGAAAAAAATCATTATCGAGTCAACTTTTTTAAAATAAAAAAGTTGACTCGATAATGATTTTTTCAAAAATTACAATCGAGTCATTATCGAGTCAAGGTCTTTTTTGTCTTATTGGGCATTTTTAAAAATGTTGCTAAAAAGTGGACAAAAAAAGAATTCTTTTAAAATTATTTGCCCACTTTATCGAGTCATCCTAAAATTAAAACCTACTCCCTCCGTCCCACAAAAGATTGCACCCTCAATTCCGGCACGGAGATTAAGAAAGTGATAACTTTTAGGGGTATAATGATATTTTTTTGTAATAAATAAATGATAAAGTATGTTATGTAGAGATTATTTTTTTTAAATAAAGTATATAGAGAAGGGTAGTTGTTTTTTACTTTTTACTTTTTTTAGAATATGCAAACTTTGTGGGACAACCCAAAATGAAAAATATGACATTTGAAAGAAGGCGGAGGGAGTAATATTTATGGCAAATGATGTGACACGTCTCATTATCTTCAATTAATTGTAATGAAGTACTACAATGATTTTCAGAGAGGTAGAATATCAAATAACTAAGAGCAATTTTTCCAACTTCCAATTTCTCTTTTTATTTATATGGTCATGATGGTACTTAATTTCTTACGCGGGTCTTGCAAACTAGTGCCATGAAATGAGATGAGCGGAGTAGTGCAAGGTCGACTCGAGTACTTATCAAATTGAGTTCGAACTTGAAGGGTCTAAAATCGAGTTTCACACGATTCAAAAATTACTCAAGCGAGCTCAATCCAATACATTAAACAAATCAAGTTATATAAGTTTTTGAACCTTCTCGAGCCCTTAATTAATTAATTTAATTTAATGTTTATATAATTACATATATACTAGCATCAACCTCTTGCACTTCCTTATGTCATTGACTCATAATTGTTTCCAACAATACATATTACCCCAATTTTTTGAAATATAATATGATCATTGTATAAAACATTAATAATTGATGTATGGGATCATTCCCATGATGTGTATAAACTAAGATAACATTTTGAAAGAGTAGCTAATCATATAACCTAATTTCTAGGAGGCCAAGGAAAAGAAAATGATTGAAAAGAGTTTTGAAGCTTCCATTAAAGCAAAGTAGAAAACTTTAGTTAGATCTACATGTAGATAGCCAATATAATAACTATAAACTACATAATAAATTATATATACTCCATGTAGTGATTTATAATATCAAAGTTTAGATTGTCAATAAAGTGTGATAGCAAAAATTAATAATGTCAATAAAGTGCAGAAAAAAAAAAGAAAGAGTAAACCAAAAAAAATCAATGGATACAAAATTAGAGCCCCTTTTTCTTTCCCAACTTTCAAAAAACTGGTCTGTTAAGCAACATGCAAACATTCACCTTCTTAAAGCATATCTTTACCTCATCATCCCTTCAACTCCTCACTTTTTATACACAAACCCCTAAAATTCCTACTTTTTCTTTTCTCTTCTCTCATTTTTATTGCTATTTTAATCCATTATTTATGTATTATTTAATTGTGTGATTTCGTACACACGTGCAACTTCTGCTCACGTGCCAACACCACAGACGAAGACAACTGAAAAAGGTTCTTCAAAAATTGCACCAAGGGAAGGTCTTGTTGGTTGGGGGAAATTTAGGTATAGATAGAAGGTTTGAAACTAATTACTTCAATTTTGGAAACTTTTATATTCAAACAAAATTTAATGAATACATTAATAATAAAACTTCTATTCCGTA
The DNA here is from genome assembly GCA_023678885.1 of Pogostemon cablin. Classification (NCBI taxonomy): domain Eukaryota; kingdom Viridiplantae; phylum Streptophyta; class Magnoliopsida; order Lamiales; family Lamiaceae; genus Pogostemon; species Pogostemon cablin. The sequence continues at coordinate 5,476,929 of CM042987.1, forward strand.
AAAATATTTATCCCAAATCGAGTTGAAATTATTTTTTATCACATAACTAAATATTATTTTATTGTAGTTTTAAAGGAGTTATTTATATCAATTTAATTTCATAACTAATTTTATTAATTTAATTTACGTCTCATTTAGAGTGTCATTTTTCGGTGAAAATTGAAGAATCCAATAAAAATTGGGCAAAAATTAACCAAATATAGATGATTAAAGATTTAGTATTTTGTATGTCCCGGGGCATGGACTTGACCCGTACACTCAACCTGCCTATTTATTAAGCGGATCATTTATAATTTATGCCTATTTATTAAGCGGATCATTTATAATTTAAAAAAAATAAAAAACTTAATATGGGGTACTAATTAAATAAAATTTTAACGTTAGGAATAGTCGGTTAGGGTACTAATTAAACAAATTTTTAACTCAAAATTGTTCTATGTAGCATAAAAGCAAACAAAATATATTTAGAAAAAAATGTTGACAGTTGAGAGGAACATTTGAAGCAAGAAATTAGGGACAGTTTCTTCCCACATTTCACTTTCATGGAATAACTTAACTCGTTTTATATTTATTCAATCTATAAAATATTGGATTTTTGTTGTCTTCTCCCTGTTTCTTTTCCAACTTTAACGTGACACATAATACAGTTCCATTCAAACTACCAATTTCGGAATGGGATCACCTGTTACATAATGGTGTTTCATCTCCTATTCCACTAATTAAATGATTGCCACGTGGCATGATCAATGCCCAAAATTCAATGCTTGCCCCAAGGGTTTATTAGTCATTTGTAAGGTATAGTTTTTTTATGTTGTGGAACACCAATGGAACACCGAAAATGTAACAGGGAAATCAACTTGACCAATTTCCACGTCTATTTTTACTATCCAAATCCATTATTTCACAATGAATGATAGTCTATTTTTACCATTTGAGTCCACTATTCCACTCACCCCATTCTATTAAAAGTGTTTTTTTTTTTATTTTGAGTGTCCGACTCAAATGGTTCCCTTTCATATTTTATACACATAGGGCTCACACACATACTAATTTTTTTCTCTTTTGGGTGTCCCACCCAATGGTCCCCTCTCATATTTTACACACGTGGGACCCACACACACCACTAATACAATTAAAATATGGGGTCCACACTCCCACTAATGCAACTACCCACTATACATTAAACAATAATACTCCTCAATCCACGTGCAAAAATCAAATGCAACCCTTTAGGTGCATGGGACGGAGGGAGTATTTTATTTCGTGTTTTTTCATATATTATAAAAAAAATTACTCTTCCCTCTATCCCCTTGATAAGTGCCCGTTTGCTTTTTGCACCTGGATTAAGGAGTATAATATTTTAAAGTGTAATGAAGTGAGAGAAATAATATTTTAATGTGTAGTGAGTAGTTGTATTAATGTTGAATGTGGACCCCATGTTTAGTGGGTTTAGTATAATAATATTATTGTGTGTGTCACATCAACCCAAAAAAAAATGGACACTTTGTATTGGGACGGACAAAAATGGCAAAATGGACATATATCAAGGGGACGGAGGGAGTATTTTTTACCGATTGAATAATTCGTTAATAAAAATCTTAGTTTCATTTTAAAATTATTTTACCTATGGAGTAATAATAAAATTAGTTGATAAAGTGATGATTTGTAAATTTTTAGCAATGAAAATTCAATTCCATTGCTAATCATTACTAATAATTCTGTTGGCAATTTATATAATAATTTTATAGGTAATCTAATGGGTAAATAGCAACGAATTTTATTTCATTTATAAAAACATAATAAAAATGCAATTTTTGTTGGCAATTTGTGGGCGATTGAATTTCATATCATAGAAAATTTTGTTACTAAAAAGTTAAAAACAAGTTTTTTATTTTTAGTATAACTATTTTTTAAAAAAAATATTATACTCTAATTAATTACTTTTAAACTTTTGCACTGAGATAATTTGAGTATCTAGTATATACTATATGATAAAAATCTAATAGGTGAAAGAAGGGTAGCAACAAGTAAATGGAATCTGTGATTCCATTTACTATTTTTATCAATAAGTACTTATATCTAAATCATTCACATCCTTACATATATATAATTACGTACCAATGATATGTTGGCCAAGTGGTTGAGGGGTCAACATTGAGGTGCCCCTGATTGAAAGGTCAGGGGTTCAAGCCCCCCGGAGCGCAATGGTGGAACAATTAATATTGAGGGCTACAAGCGGCAGTGTGGGAACCTGCGGCTGTGATCCATTGTGTGGTTACGATTTACTTGGAGGCAGTTCTGAGGGGCCGGGACTGTTTCCTCGAGGACTAGTCGGGCGTAAGCCCGGAACCTCGGTATCAAAAAAAAAAATGGTTACGATTTACTTGGAGGCAGTTCTGAGGGGCCGGGACTGTTTCCTCGAGGACTAGTCGGGCGTAAGCCCGGAACCTCGGTATAAAAAAAAAAAAAAAAATTACGTCAATAATAACACTTTCAACTTTAATTAACGCTCACACAATTCGCCAGATCCCATGTTCATTTATTGTTCATCATTATTTAATCAAATTGAAACAATCGATTCAAAATAGGTACTCCATAATTACGCACGCAGTAATTAACCAATGCATTCCAACTTCATTCACCATTTCTAAATTTTGCTATTTCCAGCCACTTCCATCTTTCCACAAAAGCAATTTTACAATATTTTTTTTTTAAAATTTAGGATCGATATTTTTTAAAAAAAAAAGAATAAAAGCGTAATTTTGAAATTGATATTAATCTGAAATACTAATAATTAGTAGTAGGTGATACATGTACGTATGATACATTAATGCGATAATCAGAGACAAGTCCCAGAAAACCAAAAAAAAACAAGAAAAAAATAGCACCACCTTTCCGTGTTTTCTTCTCAGTTGAACTGAAAATGGAAAAGCTTACAGCTTTGGCTCTTCTCTCTCTCTCTTCTTATCTCCGTATCTGTCATTATCTGAAGTTTGCATTAAATAATCTGACTCAAAACATTCAGATATGCAGAAACAGAAACACAACACAAGACTCAGAAATAAGAAAAAAGATAAAAGTGTGAGGAGAAGAGAGGAGTGGAGAGATCCAATCACCGAGAGCATTTGAATGCTGCATCACTGAAACTTAGAGAGAGAGAGAGAGAGAGAGAGAGAGAGAGAAAGTAATATGACATGATCCATCTTCTTTCACTCTAATCAAAACCCAGCTGCATTAATTCATGGCTGGTAATTTTTGAACAAGACAGAAATGAGCTATTTACACACACGTACTCTCACCCCAGAGACATCTTTTCAGATCAAGAAAGACTAAAACATCATTAATAGAATTCGAATAGATAATTGATTCACTAATCATGGAGGACTTAGCATGGCGAAGGGGGCATGAGATTCAATCCTAAATCATCCTTTTCGAGAACCAATCTCGTCTTGTTGGTCTCCATTGATGAAGAGGTGTTGTATTCAGGGTGCAATCTTTTCTTTGAAGATAGAGGTACTCCAAATAGCTTGGTTCTGCAACTCTCACTCCCATCAACAACTGTGATGCTGCTCTTGCTTGGAGATGATGATGGGTTGATGTTGAATGAGCTGAACAAGCCCTTTTTATTAGGGTTTGATGACGCCGTTTGCTGCTGCTGGTACCCAATGAGGTTGTTGAGAGGCTGCTTTGAGGATCCGCCATTGATGGGGTTTGAAGCTGGTGAGTTGCAGAGAAAGAGAGAGGAGTGGTAGGAGTTACTGGGAGCTACAGGCTTCACATGATTCTGAACAAAGTATATTATATCGTTGTACAGTTTCCTCATGTGGGCTAACTCCGACATCAGCATACTGTTGTTCCTTCTCAGCCTTTCATTGTCTTCCGAAAGCGCCGTCAATGATCCGCCGGGTGAGGAGAGCGGAGGTGGCGAGTCACCCCAGTTGTTGGTGGGCGAGTCATCCGAGTCGGGTGGAGAGATGCTGACTCGGGCTGAGTAGGGAAAGAAACTACTCTGAGTAGGGTGGTGGTGGTGGTGGTTGAGCGCCACCTGCGGCTGAGTAGTCTTCCTCCGGTGGATCTCACACAGCAAATGCTTCTCCCCTTTCTTGAAAAACTCATTGGCGAACTCCCATCGATCAGGAACAATCTTCCTGAAACCCTAATTTCACCAAACAACAGAAACATCAAGATTTCATGCATTAATCATTATACGAAACAATAGATGAAAGAATTAAATTAATTAGTCGATTTATACTGACATAAGTGTTGAGCTGTCGGACGAAGCTGGAGAAGTTGTTGTGCTTGAAGTAGTTAGGGAGGAGGTCTCGGGCGAACTCCGGCGGCCGCCAGACGACGAAGGTGGCGTTGTCTTCACCCCAAGAGACGATGTGGTCGGTGGCGGGATCGTCGACCAGCTGGTAGGTTTTGGTCAGAAACGGCGCCGGAACGGATTTGTGGGAGTCTAAGGATAAGAGAATGCCTTCGCAGTTGTCCAGCATCAGAGCCATGGATATCAGGGTTTTGAGAGGGTTTGCAGAGAGTGGAAGAAGGTGAGGAGAGAGAGAGAGAGAGATGTTGTTTCTCTCCACCTCGGTAGTGTGTGTGTGTGTGTTGTGGTGAGAGAGGAGAAGAGGGGAATATGTGTATGTCTCTCTAAAACTGTGAAATAAGGGCATTTCAAGACAAACCCGTGACAATCCACCCCCTCTTTATTTATTCATTACTATTACTATTGCTCTATCTTCCATTTTTATTTTTATTTTTATTTTTGTTTTTGTTTTTGTTTTAAACTTCATTAAAACTCATAAATTAAGCTAATTAATGGCTCTAATTTTCTTTATATCGTGGAATAACTAATAAGTTGATTAAAACTGAAAAATAATCTAGGGATTAAAATATTTAAAAGATATATAATTATCGTTACAATTTTAAATTGTGGAGAATTTTGTAAAATAGGATTCACAGATATTCTCTCTTAAAAATAGTACTCTCCTGTCACATTTTCATCTTTTCATTTGTTTTAAATACACAAATTTAGAAAAGACAATTTTAAATAATGTGTTATTTTGAAAATGAAATTAAGATTGGAACGGATTAAAACGAAAAACGTAAAATTAAAGGTGTAAGTGTGAAAATTTATCTAATGTAAGTAAATTTAAGTTAGAATACAAAAAAAAACAGTAAAAAGGAGTAGTATATGCTAAAATAAAAAGTAAAATTGTAAAACTAGAAGGAGGGATGGGGTTGGGGTAGGGGAGGGGGGTGGTTCCTTTTCACTGTCCTTTTTTTGGGAAAAAAACCTTTTCTTCTTTTTTGTTTGTCTTTCATGTTTTGAACACTGATACTGCTGTTTTGCTGGACTATCTGATTCATTGGATTGCCACTCTCTATCTATACTCCATTTATACTTTTGTATTCTTCTATCCTTCACCTTTTTTTCTTCTTCTTCATTCTTTTTTGGCTCAATTTTCTTAGTATTCTCTACACAAATTTATGTACACTTCAGGATTCATTACAATGATCATACATTCATTTTGATGCCTTAACCGGATCAGGCCCTTATTGTGCAATTATTTAATTCTATAATTAGGAGCCCATTTTTAATTATCTTGGATTCTTTTATTTTTTCAAGAATGATTTCCAATCACATTATTAATTCATCATTCAATTATTAACAATTTAATTGAACAAGTAGATAATTTAGGAGGGTTCTCGGTAAGGAGGGATCAAAGTGGGCAATTAGGATGAAATGATGTTATGGCATAATAAAGTAATGATTCAATAATTATTTCACTCCATCACATTATTTACTTCGTTCTTAATTTTCATTATTATTTAATTTGAGAATTTTTACTTTATCTTAGTTTGAAAATGAATTTTTTTCAATTCAATACCTGAAAAAATTGATAAATTATTAAATTGAGGTCTAATTTTTTTTAATCCTATCAATCGGGGTTTAAAATTTATTAAATATCAATTAATTAGAATTAGAAATCATAAAATTTTCTAAAATAATTTAATGATAATCATATAAATTTAACAAAAATATTTTTTATTACTAATAACTTATAATTTTTTTAATTAAAAGACGAATTAAACCTATAAAGTTTAATATAGTTGTAATTACTCCATGTTCAAGGTTTACGTTTATTTTTTACATGTATATTAAAAAATACAGGAGTAGTATTTTTATGTATAATATAAGTTAATGAATCTATGATGGTGAAGAGAATTAAGTAGGAGGAGGGGCAATAGAGTAAATAGAGAGAAAATATTCCAATGGAAATAATAAAAAAAGGGAAATGGAAGATGGTGGAATGAGATCACGTCAAAGGAGTGTGTTTCTTTACACATTTTGTAGGCTTCCTCTTGTTCTTTAATGCCACCAATATACACACACACTCCCTTCTCACTCATGTGTATAGAGAATATATATTGTTAAACGGTCACCTCACCTAAAAGCTTAAGCTTTTAAATGAGGTGGTCGTTTAACATGGTATCAGAGCCCATGGTTAACAAAGGTCCAGGGTTCAAACCTCACTGCCACCCATTTATGAGAAAATTCCACATGCTAGGCTTGAGGATGAGAAAATTCCACATGCTAGGCTTGAGGCAAAAATTCCACACCCCTGATTAAGTATTAAACGGTTCTCCTATCTACCAGCTTAAGCTTTTAGATGAGGTGGTCGTTTAACATATATACTCCTATATTTTTTCCATTCAATAAACCTATCTACCAGCTTAAGCTTTTAGATGAGGTGGTCGTTTAACATATATACTCCTATATTTTTTCCATCCAATAAAGTATTCATTTAACGTGATCGATTAAAGAATATTTTTATTTTATATATTTAAAGGGGTAATTGTATTAGTAGTTAATGGTGAGCCGTGTATGGAGTATCTTATAACTAGACTATCAAAATGACAAAATTGGTATCTTATCGGGAATATAATGTAGTGAGGAGCATGGTGTTGTCTGTATGGTATAGAGGATTGCACGTTGTATAAGGAAAAGGCAAGCTTCGAATTACGTGATGGGATTTAAAGCCTGCTACGTCACCGCATTTTCTCCTTCTTCTCTTCTCTTCTCTTTCAGAAATATTCTCAACTTCAATATCATCCACATTTATACACACACATATACATACACACTTACCTTTCCTTCTCTCTATCTATATATATTTCTTTTCTGTCTTAAAATGCACAATGTTTCCTCAATTATTTACCATTCAGGTGCTTCCTTTTACTTCCATCACTATTTCAAATGCCTTCTTCCCCTTTTTCTTTTTTTTTTTTAATTATTATTACTCCATTTCTTCAACTTTATATACTCCATTTATAAGGTATAATATGAGAAGATGAAAAAATAATTAAACTAAGAGTTAGGACTTAGGAATTTCGGGTCTCCGATATCAATTAATATTTTACTTTTCAATTTAATTTAATGTAACTGTACGTAGCTTTCAACGGTTCAAATTTATATTAATGTTTCATTAATATACTATTTTTAAATATAGTAACATATTAATATATGAAACACCTAAATGTTCAAACTGGAAATTATGAGCCAACCTATTTCCATCCCAAATTTGTTAACCAACCCAACAAAGTGGTCCCATTTTATATTCTTAGATAAACGAAAAATGATATGAGCTAAAATGTTAGGTTAAAATAATTGGACAAGAAGAGTCTGTTCAATCGAAAGTATTGAACCATCAATTATTGTGTCAAAATTGTTGAATAAAAATCTTTTCACCTGATCAGTACTGTTGATCAAGACATGGATATTATATATATATATATATATATATATATATATATATAATTTAAATAAATGATAACTAATTAATTATAGCCTCCCCTTTCTAGAGCATGCAAGGGAAATTAAGCCATATATATTATAAGAGGTAGTGATTAATTAAGAATTAAGTAAGTTTAAAGTTGAAAGAATTGTGCATGCATGGAAATGTAAGATTTTTGGATGGATGGTGGAGTAAAAAGTAAAAGAAGTAGGGTCGGGTTAAGATAGATGGGTCGGAAAGTAAAAGAATAGGAAAATGATGAGTAATAATTAGAGTAAGATACCCAACTGATTATCTTCATCATGGATTTTGATACTCATAATAATCATGCTATAAAGTTTCAATATTGCTTCTACTTCCCCACGCTTATCATTTTACCCCTTTTTGTGGCTGTTCTCCATATTCATTCATCCCATGATACCCCCTATTTAATTTAACCCAAATTCTCTCGTTCATCCAAATCCACCCATATTTAAAATTTTATACACTATTGAATAAAAATATATACATTAATAAATTAATAGGAATTTATATATTTTGTTAGCGAATTATATGTTAATTTTTTAATAAAAATTTGAAAACAAAAAAGTTATACAATTATTAAGAAATGTATATATATATATATATATTATTAAATAAAAAATAATATACATATGAGTCCACATTTACACCGGAATGCACAGGATATAAAATCTTAATTTAATCATCTCTAGTATTTATTTTAACATTTTATTATGAATGTGACTACAATATCTGTGTAAGCAATTAAAATTCACGGTCCAATCAAATGGCGACACGTGTATTTTATTGATTAAATATTAATTTTAATTTATTATATTTTATTTTTTGGGATTTAATAAATTAATTCCTAAAATAGAATAATAAATAATTGATAATTAATTTAATACCCAACAAATTGAGTAGGGTTTAAATTAAGTAAAACTTGACCCCTAAGTTAAGAAAATGATGGAAGGTTCCAGAATCAGGTCAAATTAAGCAATGACCAATCAAGCTGTGATACATTTGGAACGGCCCAAGCCCGCATAACCAGGCCAAATCTGTCATGGACCAATCAGATTGCGAGATATTTATGGAGTATCCTCATCCTTCACCTATATAAGGAGTCTTCCTCCATTCATCAGACACACTCAAATACTTGAAGACATAAACGCTCTGAAGAGATCAAGAATACGAGCAGCGCTCCCTTAAGATCTTCAAGCATCTTCAAGTCAAGAACGTCAAGCGACCCGGGATTAAGGTGCTAAGCCCCCCAGATCGAGTGTTCTTCGGATCAAGTACGTTTAATCCAAACAAAAGCTCGACGCTTCTGGATTAACGTTATAAGATACCAAATCCGAGTTCGGACAAGCTTCAACTGAAGATCCGACTCAATACACAAGTCAAAGTCCAAATTGGTTCGAGAGAAGAATCAGAGGATAGATAGAGAGTGTTTCCTTAATTTTCAAGTTCAATCCTTTTGGATTATTATTGTAATTCTCTTGTATTTATTTCATTATAAATACAAAAATTCATTGTTACAAATTTTGGCACGCCCAGTGGGACAGTCTCTACCTCTCATCTCTTCTCTCTACAGGCTCGAAAGTACGATATGACTCCTGTCAGGATTACTGTAGGTAGGACTGTCGCTTCTAAGCTCTCGGAGTCATTGACTGAATATGTTGCTGTTGTTACGAGGAGCATGTCAGAAAAAGCTCGTTCGGAAGCCTCATCTGGATCCAACCCTTCGGTTGAGGAGGCTTCGAGAAAACAACTACCTATGAAAGATGATAGTGATGAAGATTCTGCATCTTCAAACTCTTCATCTGACTCCGTTGCAGCTCCAGTAATGATGGCAGGCGCCACGACTGTTGAGGAACAATTAGCAAATATGATGAAAACTATCGAGGGGCTCACGAAACACATAGAAGCTCAAGACACAAAGATCTCCCAATTGATGAAAAGAGACATCGCGGAGACTAGTCGTGCAAACGGAAAAGGAGTCATGGACGATAGTGAAGTAGAAGAGGTCACAAGGCGCCAGACTATTGAAAAGGAGCAAACTCAAGGAACGTTGCCACTTTCAGCTGATGGAATGCTCCAAGTGGATCAACTCAAGGATATTATACTTGGAACAATAAAAGAAAGGTTTGAAGAGAATTCCAAGCCTACTGTTACTTATGTCAAGCCATACACAAAAAGAGTAGACAACTTGAAGTTGTCAGCTGGCTACCAACCTCCCAAGTTCCAACAATTTGATGGCAAGGGAAACCCGAGGCAGCATATAGCACACTTTATTAAGACTTGCCATGACGCTGGTACTTATGGAGACCATATGATAAGGCAGTTCGTTCGCTCTCTCAAAGGAAATGCATTTGATTGGTATATCGACTTGCAAGCTGAATCCATTGATAGTTGGGCACAAATGGAACATGAGTTCCTTAATCGTTTCTACAGCACGAGGAGAACTGTTAGCATGACTGAGTTAACTAATACTCGTCAATTGAAGGAAGAGCCTGTGATTGATTATATCAATCGATGGAGAAATTTGAGCTTAAATTGCAAGGACCGATTGTCCGGAGAGTCTGCTATTGAGATGTGTATCCAAGAGATGGAATGGAATCTCCTTTATATACTCAAAGGAATTCAACCTAAGACTTTCGAAGAGTTGGCTACCAGGGCCCATGACATGGAGTTAAGTATGGCTGCTAGTGGAATCAAACATTCACCGATGTCGGACTCCTACAAGTCTAAAGATAAACAAGATTTCAAAAGGGGGGCAAGTCCTATGTTAAAAGTTCCAACATAGAGTCAATGGCCACAAATATTATGACGGTCAAGGTTCGAAAGAATGAAAATGATAAGAAAGACAAAGGGAAGCAAGTTGCCCAAGAGTGGGGGCAAAAAAGGTTAACTCTGAAGGAGATGCAAGAAAAAGAGTATCCATTTATGAACTCAGACCTTTCTGGCATATTCGATGATCTAATGAAGAACAAACTCCTTGATCTACCTGATATGAAACGTCCAGAAGAAGCCGGCCGAACTAATGACCCAAAATACTGCAAGTATCATAGGTTGGTGAGTCATCCAATTCATGATTGTTTCGTTCTTAAGGAAAAGATCATGCAACTGGTTAAGGAAGGGAAAATCGTGTTAGAAGATGAGGCGGGCATAAACTTCACTTCTGTAGAAGAAAGTCATAATGGAGGCTCATGTCATGTCGTGAATGAGGACAATGAAAGCGAGCAACTTGAAACTAAGAGTAAAGCTTACTCCATGAAGGTGACCTTCACGGATGAAGATATGTTGTTGGGTATGCAATCTCATAATCGACCTCTATTTGTGACTGGTTACACTAAAGGGATGCGAGTGAATCGCATACTTGTTGATGGAGGTTCGGCAGTGAACATTTTGTCCTTAAGAATGTTGAAGAAGATAGAAATACTAATGGATGAACTCAACCATAGCCGATTGATGATTCAAGGGTTTAACCATGAGGGGCTGAGAACTCTCGGCACAATAGTTCTTGATTTGCTAATTGATGAGATGAAATCCACAGTCCTCTTCCATGTTATCGATGCAAAAACTTCGTACAACATGCTTTTGGGGCGCCCATGGCTACATGAGAATGGTGTGATTCCTTCCACATTACACCAGTGCTTCAAATATAGTGAAGGTGATAATGTGAAAAGGGTGTTCGGCGACGACAAGCCGTTTACTGAAGCTGAAGCTTACTTTGCCGATGCTAAATATTTCTTCAAGAGTACAAATGAAGTAAAGCGTGAAGAAGCCCCAGTACAAGATAATGGGGGCAATAAACAAATAAAGGATGAGGAGGGTAGTACATCATCTGCCACTCTCAAAGGGAATAAAGGCAAAGGGCTTGAGACCTCGGAAGAGTTGACATTGCCTCTAACAAAAATTGATGCAAATAGGCCTTCTTCTCCACCACTCAAAGGATTCACACGTCCTATTGAAGGACCAAAGACCGAACACGGTGAAGTGTTTGAAGCCGAAATAACCAAGTCGTATAGTCCACAAGCTTATAAACTCCTTATGAAGGCTGGTTATGAACCAAAGGAAAAAGCGATGGCGAGCAAGGTGTGTCAAGAAACTATCAACCCACCAGGACAAGGGCTCAATGTTACTCAGAAAATGTTGAAAAATAGTGGTCACACTATCAAGAAGGCTAAGCCAGGTTTGGGATATGTCCCTCAAAAGCCAGTCCGCATTGCAATTAGAAGAGCAAGTACAAATTATATCACCGAGGGAGAAGCTTTATCCACGGAGGATATGTTTGACGCAAGTAGTAGGAAAGACAAGAGAATATCTGTTTTTGAAAGGCTTGGGAGTGTCTTTGAAAGGCTTGGACCCTGTAAAGGAAAGTGTAGGAGGCAAAATCATGTCAAGTCCCTTAACCTCCGAAAAACTCCGGGGTCAAAATCATTCTTGCATCAAGCGGCGAAATATCTTGACTGTCTCAAGTGGAAGAGTGTTGAAAGATAAGGTGCGAAGAATCGTCTTTACTAAAGATGATAGTGATGATAGAGAAAGTGTAGCTTCCACCAATCATATTACTACTGTGGAAGATTCTCAAATGGAGGAAGTAGATGCTGAAGATGCCCCTCCACAATTTGAAGAAGGAGTGAAGGCCACTGTTGATGAGTTGAAAGAAATTAACTTAGGTGATGAAAATGACCCACGTCCTACCTACATAAGTGCTCTGCTAGATGTTGAGGAAGAAACAAAGTATATTAGCCTTTTGCGAGAATTCAGAGATGTCTTTGCATGGTCGCATAAGGAAATGCCAGGATTAGATCCGAAAATCGCAGTGCACCACTGTCCATTAAAAAGGAAACTCGACCAGTTAAACAAATGCAACGTCGATTTCGACCAGAGTTGATTCCTTTGATTGAGGACGAGATTAATAAGCTTCTTGAAACAGGCAAGATCCGAGAAGTCAAATATTCTACATGGATTTCTAATATATTACCGGTAAGAAAGAAAAATGGACAACTCAGAGTATGTGTTGATTTCCGAGATTTGAATATGGCATGTCCGAAAGATGACTTTCCATTACCAATTACTGAACTCATGATTGATGCAACAACGGGGCATGAGGTCCTTTCATTTATGGATGGGTCATCTGGCTACAATCAAATTGGTTTGGCTCCTGAGGATCAAGAGAAGACAGCCTTTCATACTCCGAAAGGAATATATTGCTATAATGATATGCCATTTGGCTTAAAGAATGCTGGTGCCACGTATCAGCGAGCCATGCAAAAGATATTTGATGACATGCTTCATAAGATTGTCGAATGCTATGTTGATGATATTGTGGTGAAATCAAAGAAAAAGAAAGATAATTTCCATGATCTAAGGCGAGTGTTTGAACGATTAAGAGAGCATCAACTCAAGATGAATCCGCTCAAGTGTGCATTTGGAGTTTCATCCGGGAAATTTCTTGGATTTATTGTTCGCCGTCGAGGGATTGAGATTGAGAAAGCAAAGATTGACGCAATCATGAAAATGCATGTGCCTCGGAACATACATGAACTCAAAAGTCTGCAAGGAAAGTTGGCATACTTAAGGAGATTCATATCAAACTTAGCTGGCCGATGCCAACCATTTAGTCATCTCATGAAGAAAGGCAGCATATTCGAATGGGATGAAGCTTGCAATAATGCTTTCAACAGCATTAAAGAATACTTGATGAAGGCACCAGTGTTGAGTGCTCCAATACCGGGACGTCCATTAGTCCTTTATCTAGCTGCTCAAGAGCGTTCTGTGGGAGCTTTACTTGCACAAGAAAATGATGATGGTAAAGAAAGAGCTCTATATTATCTAAGTAGAACCATGACTCCAAACGAGTTGAAGTATTCACCCATTGAGAAGATTTGCTTATCCCTTATCTTCGTAATTCAGAAGTTGAAACATTATTTTCAAGCTCACACAGTTCGGCTAGTTTCGAAAGCCAACCCACTAAAATTTGTCATGTCAAAACCAGTACTCTCTGATCGGCTTGCAAGATGGTATCTCCAACTGCAACAGTTTGAGATCGTGTACGTCCCTCAAAAGGCCGTAAAATGACAAGTGTTGGCAGATTTTCTAGCTGATCATCCAATGCCTGCTGAATGGGAACTATCTGATGAACTCCCCGATGAAGATGCTTTCACTGTGGACATAGTTTCTCCTTAGAAGATGTATTTCGATGGAGCATCTCATAGAGAGGGAGCTGGTGCGGGAGTCGTGTTTGTAACATCCAGTGGTGAAGTTCTACCCTTCTCATTTTCCTTAATGGAAAATTGCTCCAACAATGTGGCTGAGTATCAAGCACTCATACTTGGTTTGGAAATGGCTGTCGATATAAAGCAGCTACACCTTAGAGTGTATGGTGATTCGCTATTGGTGATAAATCAACTCCTTGGAGTGTATGAAGTGAAGAAGCCTGAGTTGTTGCCCTATTACAAGTTTGCTCAAAAGCTTATGGGTTATCTCAGTGATGTTGATATTAAGCATCTGTCTAGAAGAGAGAATAAGCAAGTTGACGCCCTCGCTAAGTTAGCATCAACTATAGCTATGCCAGAAATGCAAATTCAAATATCGGTGTGTAGAAGTTGGGTTGTACCACCAATCTTTGAAGATGATGATTATGAAGAAGTTGAAAATCATGTGGTGGAGGTTTTCGAAATTGAAGAAGAAGATTGGCGCCAACCACTTGTGGATTATTTGAAATATGATAAGTTGCCTAACGATCCATGACAAAGGATTGATATTCGGCGTCGGGCACCTCGGTTCATCTACTTTAAGGGTACACTTTATAGAAGATCATTCGATGGAATTTTCTTGAGATGCTTGGGTAAGGAAGAAATTATTCAAGCAATGGAGGAGGCTCACTCCGGAATTTGCGGTGCTCATCAATCCGGACCGAAGCTACATTTCAGAATTAAAAGGATGGGCTACTATTGGCCAACCATGGTGAAGGATTGCATGGATTACGCACAAAGATGTCAAGCTTGTCAGTTCCATGGAAATTTGATTCATCAACCTCCGGAGCCTTTGCATCCGACGGTTGCTTCATGGCCTTTTGATGCTTGGGGTTTAGATGTGGTGGGGCCGCTTACAAAGTCATCTGGTGGTCATCTCTACATTCTTGCGGCAACCGATTACTTTTCAAAGTGGGTCGAAGCTGTGCCTCTAAGGGAAGTGAAGAAAGAAAATGTTGCTGACTTCATCCGGATTAACATCATTTATAGATATGGTGTTCCGCGCTACATCATCACTGATAATGGAAAGCAGTTCAGCAACAGTTGGATTGATAAGTTGTGTGAGAGGTTTGATTTCAAACAAAAGAAATCTTCAATGTATAACGCAGCTGCTAATGGTCTTGCCGAAGCTTTCAATAAAACTTTATGCAGTTTATTGAAGAAAGTGGTCTCCAAGTCAAAAAGAGATTGGCATGAAAGAATCAATGAAGCTTTATGGGCATACCGCACCACCTATAGAACGCCTACTCAAGCCACTCCGTATTCCTTGGTGTATGGTGTTGAGGCTGTTGTGCCTCTCGAAAAGCAAATCCCTTCTTTGAGGATGACCATACAAGAAGGCCTCACCAAGGAAGAAAATGCAAAGTTACGTCTTCAAGAGTTAGAAGCGTTAGATGAAAAGAGGCTGGAAGCACAACAAAGACTTGAGTGTTACCGATCTCGCCTTTCTAGAACATACAATAAGAAAGTGAGGGTACGTTTTTTTCAAGTTGGTGATTTGGTGCTTGCTGTAAGAAGACCTATAGTAGTCACCCATCGCGTTGGAAATAAGTTTCTACCCAAGTGGGATGGCCCTCATATTGTGAAGGAAGCCTATACAAATGGCGCATACAAGTTGATCTCAGAAGATGGCGTGAACATTGGCCCTATAAATGGGAAGTTCTTGAAACGCTACTATGCGTAAAACAAATTCAAGTCCAACGCTCCTTGACGCACGAGTCTAAACTGCATGTTACTCCTGGTCCGCATGAGTATAAACTGTGTACGACAAACTCCTGGTTCGCATGAGTATAAAATGTGCATGCTACCCACCAAAGGTAATTATATGTGGTTAAACTATTAATTCACCCCACTCAGATATTTTAAGTGGTTAAAATATTAAATATCCTACTTTGTCTAAAGTGGTTAAAGAATAGTCACTCCTGGCCCGCATGAGTATAAACTGTGCACGGCACCCCCCATCCAAATCAAATCATGTCCCTTTGAACTACGTAATGACTTGATCCTCTGCGAAGAGGTACGTAGGCAGCTTAGCGCTTTGCTAAGTTCAGTCATGCCTTTGGTCTATTTACATCAAGTTTGTGGGGTAAATTGGAGTGTGAAGGCAGCAAATAAATATGAAAGACAAGAAAACAAATTAATGATGTAACATAAAGGAGAAGTAACGAAGAGAATGGACTTTATTGATAATATCACTAGATGTTCAAAAACATAAAAGGAGAAAGCAAATAAATAACTAAGGGAGCAAACTAAAAGAAAACCAGTCCTATGCTAAACAAGAAAGTTGTCAGAGAGTATGCTTTGTAAAACAGACTTCAGAGCTGCTTTCTCATCTTCAGATGATGATTCTTTCAAGACGGTTGCATTATCAAGCATAAGGATCTCCTTTTCTATGAGCTCAACTTCCTTCTTAGCACGACAGAGAGTTTGTTGGAGACGATCAGCTGCTTCAGACAAAGTTTTCTCTCCCTTCTGCAGATTAATCATCTCTTTGCCTATCGATTCTAACTCTTCCCAAGTAGTCTTTAGTTTTTTTGTCTCTGCCATGTGAGTGTCTCTGCAATTCTGAAGGCGACCCTTGACGTTGGTGAAGCATTTTGCATGATTTCCCGTGGACGCCGCCTCATCAGACTTCAATTTTGCCGCAGTATAAGTATCGGCCTTATCAAATAGAGGTTCCATGGCTATCTCTAAAGGGGAATAGTCGATTCTAAGAGCCATCACCTCATTTATCAAGGAAAATATTTCTTGTCTCAGAGTTGATAAAAACTCAAGAGGAGTCCGTTTGAGTTTTCTCCTTATTTTACTCCATGCACTCCGAGCAAATTTCCCTTTGAGATCACGAGTAATCTTCTTAGATATAAATTCTGAGATCAGGGGACGTGCCTTTGAAGAATTCGCCCCTGTGGTCGATGCATCACTTTCAGTAGAATCATCACTCTCATCAGAATTGTCACCGCTACCAGAATTTGAAGAGATGCCCAAGATCTGATAAGAGGAGAAATGTGCTAGTATAAAAATAAGGATATACAATGAAAAAATAAGATAAGGAAAAGGGGGAAACCTCTGCTGCCAATTTTTTTGAAGTAACAGCAGTAATTAATTCGTTTTCTTCAGCAGCCTTAGAGCCAGAAATTTTCAGCGCAACCTTCAATAATAAAATAAGGCTTTGTAAGAAAATGAAATAAAGAAAAATGAAAAAAAGGAGAGAGAATGGAAGAAACCTCTTTATCTTATTTTTCAGTGTGAACAACATATTTCTTTCTCTTCCAATGGTGTTCAGTAGAGGCGCTACGACTTTCTGTAGAATGAGGGGAACTTTTCTTCCTTTTATGCACTGTAGGTTGTAAAACTTCATCATACACCGGAGAAATATCCTGACCTTCTTGATTATCATCATCAAGGTCATTAATGATGTCCACTTCTTCCTCCGGAGGTTTTGAAACTGGGGTACTCAAAGCCTTGATATGATCAGATAAGTAAGATCCGTGGACTTGCTTCCACCACTCCTTATACTCAGTAGTGGAGTAGTTTTTAGGAGCTGGGGTTGCACATGGAAAGTAAGCTTCGGAGGTAGAGTTATACGAAGTACAATGTTTCCAATGGTTGAATCCTTCTTCTAAAGATGCTTTCCGAGGGTTGGTTCTAAGCATCTTAGGAACATCTTGTAAGAAGCCAAATTGACGAGCAAACCTGTGAGGGGAGTAAGGCTCCATCACAAAATAACTACCCTGCCGCAGAGTGAGGTAGCTGGTGCGGATAGCCACCAGATGGGCCCAATTATCCCATTTCTTATTTCCATCATCCGTGTAGTGGATCGCTTTGTCTTTTGAAAAAATATTGCAAGTCCATAAGGCATTATCAGCTGTGTGGATTCGTTTACGAGCGTCTTCAGCATCGAAGTATCTTGCTCCCTGCTCACCAGAGTATGTCACCATTCGAGGATATGCTAACTTACTTCCGACCGAAAAATGAGTTTTGAAGTAGTGAGCCAGCCAAGCATGAACGAAATGAACCGGAAAGGTCGATTTAATTTTAGATAAATTCGACGAGTTTGAAATTGCATTCAAGCCATGGTAAATGTTTGCCAAAACTGGAATGGCAAGACTCACTTTTTTTCCTGCAGCCATTAAGCTTGCCACTTTAAAGGTACTCGGTCGTATCAAGCCTACTTCGCCACCCGAAAATACAAACGCGCAGAGCCAGCAAGCTAAGTAAGTAGCTAGATAGGTCTCTTCCTGATCGGTTTGGGAAATGCCCAACTTTTTAAATTGATCTATTTCAGCAGACGTCCATGGCTGGTGACTTGAAATAACACCAGTCGGGTGATAAGTTTTTTTAGGCCGAGAAGTCGTCTTTCTTTCAACACGTGTGGGAGGTTCAAGGTATGTTATAGCCTTCTTAGACCAAAAATCTACCCACTGGTCAATGGTTACACTTCTTCTGTTAGCACCCTTGCAAAGTACATGATAGACGCCGAGTAAAGATCTACAGCTGCGCGGGATACGTAAACCATCCTTCATGGAAAGCAATTCTTCTACACATGGCACAACTTCATCATACACATAACCCGCTATGGGTAGTCTCATCAAGTTGTATAAGTCCCATAAAGAAAGTGACATCTCCCCGAATTTGGTAAGTAAAGTGTTGGTGGAAGAACACCAAGCTTCACAGAATGCCTTCAAAATTTCACAGCTGCAATCGTAGGTAAAGAGAGATGTAAAGACAGCATCATAGAGCTTTGTGTTTCGAAGAATGGAGCCGCATCGACTTAAAATATCTTCAGTCCATTCCCAATAGCCCTTGATATAGTGGAAATCTCCAAGAAATTTGATGGGTTCTCCCCATGATGCTTTTCTTTTTGCAATGAGGCGTCCTAAAAAGGGTAAGGGTGCCGAATTAATTTCTGGCTCAACGTCAGCTCCTCTCAAGGTCCAACTCATGTTATTTTTACTTGAAGAAGATTCATAAGACCAACAGGCCAAGAAAATTTTATTTTTGCTTTTGGGGGAACATAAGCGCAATTCCCTAGCAAAGATTGCCCGGGCAAAAGACGAGTTTCTTGGGGCAAAGGTTGATGTGCATCTTCCAGAATAACCAAGTAGCTTGAGCCGGACTTTCCCGTTACAGTTTTGAAGAAAACCATGCTGAAAGTTGAGTTAGCTGTCAAATAAACAAAGGAATATTAGAGATGAGAAGTTGAGTGGATGTGTATAACTTAAATTCATGTATTAAAAGGCCCAAAACCAATTCATGGGATCAATTAATTGTTGAATCCAAAGTTGTAGATGAAACATAGGAAAATAAAGTATTAAAAGCCCAAGTGGTTGTGCATTAAAATTTTGGACCCAAGTTTAAAACAATGGGCCCAAATTAAATAAAGGTTGTTGGGCTGAAGGGGAATCAAGAATTGAGCCCATTAAAAGGGAGTCAAAATTGGCTTGAAGAGTCAAAATTGAACACCCCTTTTCCCAAAGCTTGCTGCTCCCAAAGCTTGTTGTTTCTCGCACGCCACATCATCGTGTCCCGCAACGTTCCGGCACAACCGCCGCAGCTCCAGCCATCGCCGCTGCTGCCCGGATCGCCCAGCCGCTGCCGACGGGATCACGGGCGTCGCACGCTTCGCCAAGCTGCCGACAGGATCGCCGCCACGTCTCGCCACCGCCCAGCCACTGCCGACGGGATCGCGAGCGTCGCACGCTTCGCCAAGCTGCTGACGGGATCGCCGCCACGCCTCGCCACCGCCCAGCCGCTGCCGACGGGATCGCGGGCGTCCCACACTTCGCCAAGCTGCCGACGGGATCGCCGCCGTCCAGCCGCTGCCGACGGGATCGCGGGCGTCGCACGCTTCGCCAAGCTGCCGACGGGATCGTCGCCACGCCTCGCCACCGCCCAGTTGCTGCCGACGGGATCATGAAGACGCTCGCTCAGCCACCAGAATTTCCGCTGCCGGGATCGCGACGCGACCACCGTCGCTCAGCCGCATCTTCGCCAGATCTGCCGACGGCTGCTGGATCATCGACCACCACTGTTCAAGCCCTTTCGTCACCAATCGCTGCACGTGGCTGCCACCGGATCTCCCGCCCCCATCCGCTGCTTACCACCATTGCTCGTCACGATACTGAGTCGCATGATCAGGTATCATTTCATATATTCGCCACAAACGTCGTCGGAGGTGTGAGCCCAACAAGCAACCACCATGGGTGGTCCGCCGTTGACTGCTTTTCACCTCGCGGTATGAGCCCGACAAGCAACCACCATGGGTGATCCGCCGTCGATCGCTCTCTACCTCGACATCGTTGGTTCGACTGCTTTAGCATGTTAAAATCTTCTATTTTCTTATCTTCTATTCGTTTCGTTGTGTTGTAAAAAAAAGAAAAGAAAGAACAACAAGGAAAAGAACTGAAGAGATATAGAAGTAAATATGAGAACACAAGTGATGGGGCTTACCTTGGTGATTACGTGAAGACAAATAATCAGTTTATAAATAGGGAAAATAAACAAGAAACAAGAAAGACAAATAAAAGAAGAGCGAATTAAAGAAGAATAGATTGAGATCTTATACTTGTGAATTGGCAACCTCTTGGAGCAATGTTGAAGAAGAGAAAAAATTTTTAGAAACACTTCATGCTAAACTTTGGAAAGAAGGAGAAAAATTCAAATAAGAGAAGGAAGAACCAAGAACTGAAGTGAATATCTTGTTTGTTGGATAGCTTTGATGAAAAAAATTGAGTTCATGAAATACCATTATATAGTAGTGGATTCATGGATAATTATGGATTCATGGATAATTATGGAAATTATTTGTGGATAATTATATAAGCTACTAGTGGACTCATGGATAATTATGGAGATTATTGTGAGGTGCGCAAGCTCTACAAAATTGTAGGAGATTCTTTACTACAAATAACTTTGATAATTTTGGGTAAGGTTCATGAAATCTTGGTGAACAAGAAACAAATCTTTTGCGATTCCTTCACAACAAGACATTCTGTCCGTGAACAAATCGCAAGGGGGCATTTGTAAGCAATTAAAATTCACGGTCCAATCAAATGGCGACACGTGAATTTTATTGATTAAATATCAATTTTAATTTATTATATTTTATTTTTTGAGATTTAATAAATTAATTCCTAAAATAGAATAATAAATAATTGATAATTAATTTAATACCCAACAAATTGAGTAGGGTTTAAATTAAGTAAAACTTGACCCCTAAGTTAAGAAAATGATGGAAGGTTCCAGAATCAGGTCAAATTAAGCAATGACCAATCAAGCTGTGATATATTTGGAATGGCCCAAGCCCGCATAACCAGGCCAAATCTGTCATGGACCAATCAGATTGCGAGATATTTATGGAGTATCCCCATCCTTCACCTATATAAGGAGTCCTCCTCCATTCATCAGACACACTCAAATACTTGAAGACATAAACGCTCTGAAGAGATCAAGAATACGAGCAGCGCTCCCTTGAGATCTTCAAGCATCTTCAAGTCAAGAACGTCAAGCGACCCGGGATTAAGGTGCTAAGCCCCCCAGATCGAGTGTTCTTCGGATCAAGTACGTTTAATCCAAACAAAAGCTCGACGCTTCTGGATTAACGTTATAAGATCCCAAATCCGAGTTCGGACAAGCTTCAACTGAAGATCCGACTCAATACACAAGTCAAAGTCAACACAAGTCAAAGTCCAAATTGGTTCGAGAGAAGAATCAGAGGATAGATAGAGAGTATTTCCTTAATTTTCAAGTTCAATCCTTATGGATTATTATTGTAATTCTCTTGTATTTATTTCATTATAAATACAAAAATTCATTGTTACAATCTGCATAGGAATTATATGGCTCATTCTTCCTTTTTTTTCATCTTTCAAATAGTGACACAAAAATTAAATGACTAAAATTATAAATGAGTACATTATATATATATATATATATATATATATATATATATATATATATATATATTTTTTAAATTTGACGGAAAAATAAATATTATTACGGATGCTGGAAACAACCCGTACGAGTACGAGGCGATGACAAGGGAAATATAGCTAGATAGCTGAGTATTCTCTGCCTAGCTCCAGATCACAACCTAATTTTAGGGTTTTTTTTTTCAATGCTTTATTCACTCATTTATTCTTATAATTTAATTTTTATTTTAATGACTTGACGTTTTTCTTGATGATTATTTTATCTTTTCAATTCTAACTTGAAGAATGAAAATGTAATGTTACACCATAATTGTATACATCGAATTTTCTGTGTCATTTTTGTTTATCACTCAATATATGCTAAATATATAAGAGGGGAAGAAAATCGAAAAGTTGATCGTTGAAAGAAAGGAATTAAATAAAGAATGAGGTAGCAGTGTCAGGTTGAAGATAGATCCGACATCAAAACTCCCAGTGGAATTAAATGACTTGAGACTTAATTAAACCTTCTTCTTCTCTCTTCTCTCTCTTTCATTGCAGCGGCTGACATGGAGAGATATTACATCTCGTGATTCTTGCTTTGGATTTTTAGCTTATTTATCTCATTACATGCCCACATCACATGCATCTATATATATCTCACATGTAATTGCATCAATCTAGAGGTATTTCATATGCCAATTAATATTAATTTTAACCTTCTTTGAACACTTCATGCTGCTAACATTGTATCTTGGACTCACTTTTTGTCCCAATGGAACACTATTATATTACATTAGGGATTACATAGAAATAGTTGTTGGTTCATTTGTGAAATTAATATTCAAAGTAAAAGTTGTAAGTT
This sequence comes from Pogostemon cablin, assembly GCA_023678885.1. Taxonomy (NCBI): domain Eukaryota; kingdom Viridiplantae; phylum Streptophyta; class Magnoliopsida; order Lamiales; family Lamiaceae; genus Pogostemon; species Pogostemon cablin. The sequence continues at coordinate 5,499,766 of CM042987.1, forward strand.
AAATTTAAGGAATAAGTACTTTATTTCAGCACGGAAAATATTTAGAAAGTGATAACATTTATAAATAAAAAATAATAACTTTTTAATTGAACGATTCCATGAATAATAATTTGTTCGTTAAATGTAAACTGATATTTATTTATTTTTAAAAAAAATTAAATTAAAACGATTTTAATATGGGAGGACTCCATAGTCCATACTTAAGTAGGAAAGAAGAGAATCTTTGTAAAACCTTCTTAAACCAGATTGGAAGGAGCCCACGTAATATATATAGATTCATTTGTTTGTATGTATATGTATGTATGTATGTATGTTCACACTAGCACCACTATGTTAAAATAAGCACTCCCAAGATTCTAATTTAAAATAAATATGGAAGAAGGGTTAGGCAGTGAAACCTCTCCATCTCACGTGACCACCGCCGATAATCTTACAAAAATTTAAATTACTAATAGTTGTAGTATTTATTTTAATTTTAAATAAATAAATCTCTCTGTCTCTCTCATAGTTTCAAAAACTAATGATGCTTTAATTATAGTATTACGAGAATTTCTAGGAGAGACAGCTTAAATACACCATCATGTCTCTCTCACGCACACACATGTGTGTTGTGTGTGTAAGACAATAAACTAAAGCACGCTTTCCGTGGTTAGCAAAACGACTAGTGGTAAAATACGAGAGGAAGAATCTAAACTATTTTATATACACAAGACAAACAGCTACTCCTCTCTTTACTCCATTCTAGTCCAATCCATTTTTAATTACTCTATATCAAATCAAGATTAATTGACAATACTTTTTTATTTGGACAAAGTTAGTTGTTAGTATAGTTAGTAGTTAGTTTTGTTTTCAAGGGGAATCGAATCTGGTCACTCACCTTTATGAGGAGCTCAATGGCCAAGTGGGCTAGCCCACTTGGTTGATTAATTGACAATACTAACTTTGGATTTGTCACAAATCATCTTTTTTTAGAAAATAAATAAATAAATAAAATTTACATATTTATTATAAACTCTATCCAAAAGGATATAATTTTTTTTTTCTTTCAAGTGTATGGATTGAGGAGTATAATGATTTAAGCAAGCACTTGTATGAAATTGTCTCACAGAAAAAACGTTCGTGACATGAAAAGAAAAATATAACATTTTAATAAAAATAATGTTTGGATTAATGAAAAGTTATAGTGGTGCAGGAAATTATTTCCTGAACAATTCATATCTGTATTATTATAATCGGATCATACACCGAACCAGTGGAAGCAACTATTTGAGGTTCACCAGTTGAACCTGTCGGTCCGATTCGATTTTGAAAAGAGTTATTCCTAATATGAATAAAAAGTGAAATATTTTTCATGAGAAGTGATAATATCTTCTTAAAGAATCATAACTATTAAAGAAAACATAAAATCGGTCTCACGTGAGCATTCTCATATTATTTAATACGTAGTTAGTAGTTATATAAGTGATGTGTGGGAAGTCCCATATTTCTGAAAGGAGAAAATGATACGTTTTGAAGTGAACACTCAAAATGACAAAATAGTACGTCCACTTGGGCGGAAGGAGGGGTATACATTTTTCTTTTAGTTTCTAGGGTTCTTCATGAATTCTTTAGTTATTCGCTCTTCTCTGCAAAGTTAGGTCTAACATGATATGTATAGGTAATGTGTTTTCCGGTCACCGGAAATGCTCAATTTTTTAATTTCCGGCTACTTTTGCAGGTCCCGGTGACTCTTATGAGTGAATATTGTACAGAAGATAAGATATTGAATATCTTAATGCAGTAAGAGATAACTTATACATGCTCCGCAATAATCGAATAAATTAATACCCAATATATATTTCTCTTACAGTGTCGTAATATCAGTAATTTAAAAATTGACAATTAGATAAAATGAAAATAAAAAATGTTTTATTACACTATTATTTAATGTTGGAGTGCTCTCATGATAGCCAGGTTGCATGATTTGTTCTAGATTGATTAATGGTCGATCACGAGGGGTACCAAAGGGGGTGGGATGGGGTGGGGTGTGGGGGTTAGTAAGTTCAAGGGATAGCACGAGGAAGAGAGAAGTGATATAAATACGTAGAGATAGGTGAAGAAATATTATTTTATATGGAAAAGACTCGTGAGACTTTACGGAATGAATTTTGTAGTGATAATCATTATAATGAAAATTGATATTCACCGGTAAAAAGAGACAATATTAGTTGAATTATATACTGGACACCCAAGTAAACGCATACACTCATATATGGATTTTTTTAATATGTATATGTATTTCTTAATAAATTTATAATTTTTTTTATGAATTAGTCTTTTATGGAACCTGGACGCCAAGACATTCAATGGTATAATATTTTATTTTGAAAAGTATACACTTTAATTTATAAGGGTATTAATTTTTTAATAAAATACTCCCTCCGTTCCTCACTAAGAGAGTCTTTTGCTTTTTGGCACGTGGATTAAGGAGTATTATTATTTAATATGTAGTGGGTAGTTGTATTAGTAGGAGTATGGGTCCATATTTTAATTGTATTAGTGGGAGTGCGTGGGTCCTATGTGTGTAAAACAGAAAAGTAGAGTCTTTAGATTGGACGATCAAAATGAAAAAATACCCTCTTTGAAGGGGATGGAGGGAGTAGTCAATTGAAATATAAATGATACGGAGTATTAATGTTTAAATAAGAAAAAAAATCCAAAAATTAAAGGTATAAATTTTTATATACGACATTTAATATTGAATTCACAATTTTCTGAGACTGTCACATCTAGGCGGACGGTGCGTTTGGAGGCACACAAGTTTTATCCCGTCTTCATTTTCAGTTCTCTTTAAAAAAAATAAATAGAAAATTATTTAAAAATTCACAAACAAAGTTTACAAATCCTTATTCAATAATATATACTAAGTTTTTTATTCATTAATATACTAAGTTTTTAATGTGATTTGAATTCATGCACATGATAATTTTTCTAATTCTTTAATTTGATCATAAAAGAGTGATTGATAAAGAAAACCCGAGAATTCATTTGGCAAAGAGACGAAAGCAACTCGTGATGGTCCTTTGTCAACCCTTTAGGGAATACGAAATTACCAGAAATTACGTACTTTTGGGTATCAAAAGCCAACCAAAGAAATATTAAAAGATATAGAAATAGTGAAATAAGAAATTAGAATAATTTTATTATAAAGAGAATGAGATAAAGTCGTCCATGCAAAAGTTCCTTTGGGGAAAACAGCATCAAAGCATGCCATATGTCTATGTATGTATAGGTCCAAAAGGAGTTTTCCATGGGCAAAGGTAATTAAAGGTATTAATTAGACTCAATTTTTTTATATAATCAACTTAAAGAAACCTAATTTTAACACTCTTTAGACATGCATTAAAAGGAGAGAACAAGAGTAGTCCTTCTTTCATTTTCTTTCTTTCCTTTTTCTCTATCCTTCTTTATAGTACACAATTTCAGCTACTATTAACTCATACTTACATTCCAATCCATTACTTATCTTTATGAACTAACCCCTCCTTCCAGTTAAATTTTACATTTTTCATTTTCGTCCGTTCCATGTTAAAGTACATCCATCGTATCTTGACTTAATCTACAAGTACAATACTGTTTTACTATTGCAAACTTAAATCCTAGTTGTGTGTCCTAAAAGGGAATTGATTGGACTGAAGACACACAAGATTAAGTTAGGGTTAAGATGCCAAATTTGATGAATAGTACATAGATTGGGCCCGCCCAAGGCCCGATCCGATTCGTACGTAGTAGACAAGAACCATAAGATGGAATTAAAACGTATGACCTAAAAAATGATTAATCTAAAAAGGGGTGGAAATGGGGTTACATCTTAAGAAAAAGACAAGATAGAAATGGTGGGTGTTTTTTAATTTGCAAGAAAATGTGATATTAACATAATAAGGGAACATAAAGGCTGTTGGATCACATGCACATCAACTTTCTTTTCTCTCCTTCAGTTTCTCTTCTTTTTATACTGTGGCTGATAAACCCTTATGAGAGAATTGGTGAAATAAACTAATCATAATATTAATAAAGAAAAAGAGGGAGGATAAATTACAAATAATATTGGAGCCCACTTATATATATCCTCCTAAGGCTGCTCCCCCAACTTCTATTCAATCCTCTCCCCCAATCCAAGGGATCCCTATTCCAAAGAATTTGAAATTTTTAGAGAGAGAAAGAGGAGAGAGAGATTTGAATGATGGGTCCCTCCATGATCATCTTCATGACCATCATTTCATGCAATGTTGAAGATTAGAGTTAGACCCACCTCTCATTTCCTATTTTTACTTGCAAAGCATATACTTAAAAGTAGCATTATCATTTGCCTTGTGATCATCACTATCTACCCAATAATTCAAAGTTAATTTGGAAGATCTAATTGATATTTCTTTTTTTGAATTTTGATAATTTGTTGTGGATATTTAGGGCAATGAAGATCTCATGATATGTTGAAGAATTTTGAGAGCCGTTGATTGGGGTGGGTACTATAAAGATTCATATGTTGATTTCCGAGAAAAGGCCACTATTATCGCTTTATCATTATTTTCCACTATTTTTTACTTAAAGGAAAAATCATCTCACCTTAGTTATTACTCTTCCCTTTTTCAATAACAATTTTAAATGGTGAAGACAAAATTGATATTTATGCAATTATAAAATAATAAAAAGATTAATTAATTTATTGTCATTGGTATTGTACTAAAATAAAAAGATTAATTAATTTATTGTAATTGGTATTGTACTAATATTTATCATAAATTAACCATTTTGTTCTGTATTTTAGTATTTTTAATGTATTTTAAATCATTTTTCTTGTTTAAAAACCTAAAATTTTAAATACTCCTCGTTTTGGCAAATTATTCCTTATATGAGAAAAATGTACACTCAAATTTTACTATTTAATACATTAAAAATTACTTTTAAATAGTAAAATAACTACTTACTTCTCGGTATAAAAAATATTACTCAGTCAAAATATGGTGTGATTCTAGAGTGCACCGGTACACCCTAAAATTGATAAATTTAACTTTTAAGTATGATATTAGTAGTGTATAGTTATTTTAATGAATTTTTAATACTTAATTTAATGGTAAAAATTAATTTAAATTTTAATCGGTGCATCAAATTGGACTTCAAATTATATTATGTAATAATTTCGAATTCCTGTTGAGAAGAAAAATAATTTTTAATCAAGAAGAATAATAATCATTATGAGTAATTTTTCAAGTAAATAACAAATGTATCGTACAACATGAGACAAATAAATTGTTTTAGTCCATTGCATAAAATTAAGTTGTTCATTCCATTTTTTAATTAATCGATATACATAAAAGTTGAATTAAAAAAAAATTAATCGATATACATAAGAGGATACCATTATCAAATAATAATAATTCATACAACGTGTGAAACAATTTAAACTTCTATTATCATTTTTTTTAAAAGGAATATTATTGACATTAGGGTGAGAGGATTACCAAAAAAACAAAGAGAGTACAAATTATAAGTGAAAAACATTTATACTACTACCAAATATATCGTAAAACCACAAAACAATCACTGCTACCTATTTTCCAACAAGCACTTGCTCGGTTCTACAAATCAATCAGCGTATCTAACATTTTGAAATAATTTTTTTTTCTCCATATCCAGCAACTCTATACTTGAGCTTTTATTTCATCCATATTCTTCCTTAAGTTCCATTCAACATCATTAAAAATCACGTTGTTTCTACTTTTTCAAATAATCCACACCGTGCACATCCATATATCAATTATCATTTATAAATTCGCATTTATATTAATTTATTGTTTGTTTATATATATAGAAAGAAAAATGTTAAATTTTGAAGAGGTAATTAAATGGAATTACTGGTTGTCTTTGTCGTTGAACCAAAGTAGATAACCGGTAAGAATCATGGCTTTAATCCTTCAAATCACCGACTCATAACAGATTCGAGGTGATTAATACGTAATTATTTCCATTTTATATTACTTCAGACAGGAATTAGTGACTTATTTACTTAATTCCTAATTTTTTTAATAATTAATAAAGAGTCGTATCCACTATAATTACACTAAAGTTAAATAAAAAAACGGTCGACAACCGAAAAAGAAAAACAAAATTAAGAAATCGACAAAATCCACTTATTTAAAATTAATTTCGCACACTAGATCATTATTCTCCTAGAATAATTAAATATATTTGACTAGAGTTCGATTCATTTTATCCAATGCGTGTGAATGGATGAAATTGTGGGTATGTAATCCATTTTGTAAAATAGTACTCGTTTGTATCTCAATAATCACACTTTCTATTTTACATCGCTTTATAAAAGTTTGCACCACAAAAAAAAAAAATTAAAACAATTATCATTCTTCAAACATTTTATTTACCAAAAAAATAAATAAATAAATAACTCTTACCCAATACACAGTACTTCCAAGATACTCTTTAAAATTTGAAGAGTATTTTCACAAAGGAGGATTTTTAATTTTAATAAATCTTATTTTTATTATTCTTCAACAAACAGTTAATTATATTTTCATTCTTAATGTGTACATTTATGATATATTTTCTCTTTTAATTTATTAAATTATAGTATTTCTTTTGAACAAAAACACACAATAAAGTAAATAACATTTATGCAATTTAAGTTTGAAGAGTGGATTTGGCTCATCAAATTTGAAGTGTGAAAATCATTATGTAAATTTAAATGTTAAAATAGAGAATTAAAACTTACTTTTATTGATATTATCTCCAAAATATAAATATTTTATTTTTTTAAGAGCCTTTTGGAAGTGCTCTAATATATTTTATCATTTATTCATTACATAAAATATTATAATACTTTTAAAAGTTAATATTCTCCTCAATATCCCGAGGAGAGATGCCAACTGAAAATAAACAAAGAGAGTAATACACTTAAAATATATCGAATGTTATCATTTAAAATGCGTGAATGTTAATCGATAAAAAAGCTAGTACATATATGTAGGAAATTCCATATATATATATAGAGAGAGAGAGAAAGAGAGGTAGTAGCATCTAAAATTAGGTAATATAAGTAGTAGCATGGTGCTCGTGAGTGGATGGTTAGTTGAGAATGAAGAAGAACATGAAATTCTAGAATGTTTGATGAATTCCTATTTACTCATATACGAGGATACAACGCGTGCGCTTTCTCTCTCATCATAACATCAACCTAATAACATATTCCCTCCACCGTCCCACAGCAAGGGTCTCTTTTTTTTCATTTTGGTCGTCTCACTCAAAGGGTCCTCTTTTCTTTTTTAAATACATGAGACTCACTCATCCCCTCTAATACAATTAAAACATGGGGCTCATACTCCCACTAATACAACTACTCACTACACATTAAATAATACTCCTTAATTCACGTGCCAAAAAACAAAAACTACCCTTACCATGGGACGGAGGGAGTATAAAATAATTAGATTATTTAACTTTTAGGTAATTCTGGTGCACCCCAAATTTATAGGTTAAATAAGTAGTGGGGTAGTTTTTTATTTTTTAAAAATTAATTATTTAATTTTTTTAATGGTGGAGATTAATTTGTACATTAATCTAATGGTCTAAATTGTCCAGGCGCACCGAAGCACCCTAGTTGGACTCTTTTAGGGCTAAATTTTACTCCCTCCGTCCCATTTAAAGAGGGTATTTTTTCTATTTTGGTCGTCCCATCCAAAGGGTCCGCTTTCCTTTTTTACACACATGGCACACACCCCCTCGAATACAATTAAAATATGAGTCCACACTTTCACTAATACAACTACCCACTACATATTAAATAATACTCCTTAATCTACGTGCAAAAAGTAAAAGACCCTCTTTTGAGTGGACGGATGGAATATTTATTTTCACCCTTTTAGTTTTTTTTTTCTCGTTATACCAAAATTTTTACCTTCTAAAAAGAGTAAAAATATCATAACTACCACCCTTTTTCATATACTTTTTTTTTAAAAAAAAAATTACTCCTATTTAATACATTTAATTACTTTATTACTACTATTTATTCAAAAAAATACCACAATATCCTTAAAAATAAAAAATAATTAGATCATTTAAATTTTATTTGTTTTCACCTTTTTAGTTTTTGGTCCATTCTACCAAAAATTTTCACCTTCTAAAAAAGTAAAAATATCATGTATAACTACTATGGTGTCTCATACATTTTATTTAAAAAAAAAAAATCACTCCTATATAATACACTTAACATACTTTATTTATTTATTTATTTCAAAAAATATCATAATATTTCTAGAAGTTACCCTTTTAAAATCTTCTATATGGTGGGACTAGTATTTATTTTTATACTTCATCTTGAAGTAATCCAATTATAAGATTCATTTTTATTCTTTCAGAAACTAAGACTCTTTAAAAAGGAATTCATTTCAATATATTAAGTGTATAATTTACAATATAACAGACCCTAAGTACTAATAGGTGTTTTTTCTTTTGGAAAAAAAAATACTAGGAGTAGTTTTTTAATTATAGACAAAGACTTGTGTGAGACCGTCTCATGTAAGGGCTTATGTGAGATAGCCAGAAAGTGACAACTTTTATACAGAAAAATGGTAATAAATTAATGAAAAATAATGATGCTATTTCATGAACAATTTATAATATAAATAAAAAGTGATAATATTTTATAGCGAAAGTAATAACGTTTATAGTGAAAGTGATAACTATTTTAAAAAGTGAAAAATAATCTCACGTGAGACGGTCTCACGCAAGACCTACCCTTAATTATATTAGGAATAATCATTCATCGTTTACAAAAAAAAAAAAAAAAATTAATCGATTGTATAGTATCCTTAATGGTGTGCGGTATATATTCTTACTTTGAGTTTGTTTCCTATGAATTCGAATATAAAAGTGTTTCAGAAATATAATATTTTAATATAAGAATATTCATTTTAATTAATAAGAATATTAAATTTTTATTGAAATTGTCTGTTGAAATATGACGCATATTAATATTTAATTAAGAAAAAAATCTAGAAAAATTAAGGATATATATTTTTATACTAAAAGATCACCCCTTCCATCTTATATTGAAGTTGATCGTTACAATAGATACGAGGTTATGTGAATTATAAAGAAATAATATTTTTAAATAATAAATAAATTATAAAGTAAACTTATATGACGAAAGGCTAGCAGAAGACTTTTCAGGATTGACCAACTGAATAGTGATATTTTACACGAAAACAACCGCGAAGAAATGGTTCAATCACCACTCCTCCTAGAAGAAGGTGAATGATGGAATCATTACACATAGTATGCCCCATGCCATCAGCATATTTTTTTGTTTTACGCCCTGTAACCCCGGCGAGATAGGTTTCCAATCTGCCGCTGCATTGCAGGAGCTCCTACTCGTAGTTAGAATTAAAATCGGATGTTGCCCTGGTAATTTTAAAATTAAAATGTGTTGTTGGATTATTAGATTGTGTGTTATTTTCTTATTTAGAAGTGAAACTTGTTATGTGACTCAAAAATAGTAAGTGTGAATTTGTTTTTGGGAGGAATGAAGTAACATTTAATATACAAGGAGACATTGCCCTTACTATACATTGAATTAAGGAGTTTTTTTTAATATATCAAATAGAATTTCGAAAGATATGAAACTATTAATTCAAGACTTAAAATCATGATCATTTAAAAACAATCATATTAAAATTTCATTTTATCAAATATTATCTCTCGTCTGTTAATAAAGTATTCATTTTGCTATTTTGGTCGTCCATTCTAAAGATATTATTTTTATTTTTTTAGCAAAAATTATGTTGCATGATCCACCACTCACTACTAATTAATATACAACTAAATACTTTATATAAAATATAATACTTTTTAATTCATGTGAGAAAAAAAAAACAAATAGATATCTTATGGATGGGATGGAGTATGTTATTTAAAATTTTATTTTATACTTTATTATCATTAGAATAAAATGTTAATTAACAACAAATTTAAACAGTTATGAATATAATTTTTAGTGTTTTTATAATTTTAGGTCCTAAACTGAATTTCATATTTTTTGGATCATAATTGATAGAAGAAAAAAAATATATCCTAAGTTCCAATTGATAGTTAATCAATCTTAATTTCGTGTTCCATGTAGAAAAAACTCCTTAAATTAATCACATATCATTTATTTATGGATTAATTATAAGATACCATTAGGTTTGTTACAAATCACACCAGTCGGCCTACAAGAAAAACCACCTTCAAATGGAGTATTCATTTTTCATGTTTAGTAAAAGAGTTCACATATGAGTTGTTACTCACCATTAATATAACTACAATCTTTACATAAAATTATAATACTCATTAATACACGTGTAAAAAATAGTAAATAATTACCTTATTGGTGGACTAATATAGCAATCCCAAAACGGACATTGATTAAAATGAAATACTCACTCCGTCCCATGTATTTTTACCTACTTTTCATTTTGGGTTGTCCCACATTTTTACCCACTTTTCATTTTGGGTTGTCCCACCTATTTTTACTCATTCCATTAATGGAAAAAATATATAATATTTTACTACCTACTTTTTACAATCCTAACAACTGTAATTACTTTTTTACACTTTATTCATCATTCTCAACAACTTTATTTACTTTTTTTTTTTCAAATTACTAATTTATCCCTACTTTTTCTTACATTATATATTAAAAAAATAACACATCTTAATTTTCGTGCCCGTACTAATAGGTAAAAATACCCGAGACGGAGGGAGTATTATATTCCACCCATTTTCATCCCATAATAACGAGGGAAAGCGCGCGTACCTCGTTTAATTAATCATCTCCTCGGAGTATGGGTGTATAATTGCATTTGTGAAAATAATTAGAGAAATGTTCCGCCAAATTAGGGTTCATGCAAAAAGAAAAACATAATGCCAGCATGGCTGCTTAACTTTTACCACTGATTTCTAGCCGAAAGTTATCTTAGTTTATGCATGAGGGGCGGTTTGAATTCTGTGTGTCATTTTAGTACATAATCTTCAGTGTGTATACCGTTGGATGGATGACATGCAGGATAGAAAGATACTATATTGTTGGTTGGATTTCTTTCCTCTCTTAAGTGTTAATCATATAAAGTGTGACAAAAAAGATGATGAACGAAAATGACGCAGAAGATCCGGTGTGCGTGAGGAGTATATAAATAGGGTGTTTGGAAATATTCATTTGTAACACCATTATACAATAGTATACATCTTTGTGCTAATTAGTTTGTACCCACAAAAATTAAAAATTTACTTCTTCACAATTCATGTAATTTTACCAAATAAAAAGGTTATGAATTTGTAAAAAAGTAGAAGTAGAAGTGCATTAGAAGAGTGAATAACATGTAAGAATGATATCCACAAGAAAGAAGCAAAAGGTAGAGTGTTTTGAATGCAAAATTCCCACTTAAAAACCTCCTTTATAGTAATAATGGGAGTTCCATTACCAAAACCAGCATGATGATATGAAGTTCAAGATCATAGAAAAGGAGAAAGGGGTATTGTATGATGATGATTATCACAATTGCATATGCTAATGTTTTTGGGTTGTAAAACAACTTTAGTTTCGAAAAGCATTGACAGGACAAGAAAATCGGCTGCATGGGGTACGCTCAATTCCAAGTGGAGTAGGGAATAATCATCAATAATTAATACTCCCTCCGTCCGCTGATAACGTATTCATTTTGCCGTTTTGATTGTCCATTCAGAAAGTATTCATTTTTCCTTTTTAGCAAAAAGATCCCACATATGGCACATTAGTTACCACTAATACAACTATCTATTAAAATAAAATAATAATGTTCCCTAATCTACGTGGAAAATTAAATTGATACTTTATAGATGGATGGAAGGAATATTATACCTCACTTAGTACTTACTACTTACTACTACACATCTCTCTCTCACACAGTATGTGTATAAATGATATATGATCAGCTGTGCTAATTATGGCCAGCCATATCCACTTTCTTGTTTGTCATCACTTTGTATAAAAAGAAGGTTTAAATCAATCTTCTTCTCACCCACTAAAAAAGAAGTGCCCTTTTCTTCATCTTGTTTTCTTGCAAACCTAGTTAGTTCCAATGTCCCATGTAGTGTAGTATTTTTTTTTTTCTATTGTAGCTAGATTCGTTGTACAAGGTTACGTTGTGTGATCATCACATCCAACTATGTTGCATGGCCCCTAATTTTAATTGGATTATTAATTACCTAAATTGGCCCTAATTCATCATCATGTTGGATCCTAAATGTGTATTTAGGTGAATTGATTTGAAATTGAACTGATGAGAGAGAAATTCAACGTAGCCTCTCATCATTGATTTGAAAAAAAAAAAAAAAAAATATATATATATATATATATATATATATATATATATATATATATATATATATATATATATATGAGAAATTAATTGTCACAATCTCGTATTAATTTCATGAACACATCATACGCCAATCCACCATTTTTGATCATGTAATTATGGTTGTCCCAACTCCCAAATGCCTCTATTGTAATTCCAAATTTTCAATGCATGGTCCTTCTACTTGTGAACCCCCCCACTCAAAATAAATAAATAAATAAAATGCCTCAAATTCGAAATTGGCCTCAATCAGTGGTGTGACAGTTGCATGGATTTTCTTCTCTTCTAAGTTTGTTGATGTGGCTTTTTTATTTTTATTTTTAACCTTATTTTCCTACCACAAAGTTTGACTAGGCGTTAGAGACACCCATCATACTAAATATAAATTAATTTGTAGCCCCCAGGGCATAGCTCAAGTGGTAGAGGGGAGGGTGGAAAGGCCTTCCAACTGAGCTTGGTTGCTGCAGGGTGGGGGTTCGAATCCTGCCTTTGGCATGGATTTGGCCCCTTGCAAGCACAAGTTTAACAGTGAGCCCTCTTTATAAGCCACTTGAGGCACATCCTGCGATTTACCTCCTCCACCAATCCCCAGGGTAGGGCCACTTGAGGCACATCCTGCGATTTACCTCCTCCACCAATCCCCAGGGCAGGGGCGGTGGGGGCCCCTAATGGTGGGGTACACCATTTTTATAAATTAATTCGTAATTAATTAACCGCTAATAGGATCTCCATATCCATTATATTTTCTTTACACGAGTTATAATCAATGACACGTATGAGGTAATTAAATCTCAACCTTCATTCGATATTTTCAATTTAGGTATTGATTTTATTATATTTTATGTATCAATCATCCAATAATTTGCCACGTATAAAATGTAAATCAACATGGAACAAGAAATTCAGACCAAGTTAATAACATTATAAATATGCATAAGATTTTCTATGTTATTTTAGTGTAACTTTTTTTTATAGTTGACTCAGCCTCTTACATGTCACTCTTATTTTTTATAAAATTACCCATATAAATAATCTTTCACTTCACTTTATTTTAAAAAGAATATCATATCACCTAACATATTCTACTTCTATCCTGAATTAAATTACACTCATATTATAGACATGAAATTTAAATTAATTTTTTATTTAACTTTTGAAGGTAATGTAAAATTTTTTAAATTAGGTGGAAGTAATAATTTTAAATTTAAAATATATTTTATGGTTATAAAATTAATATAATGTTTCATTTCTTAGAGTGATGAAAGAAAATAAAAGTTGTGGAATTTACAAATCATATACGTTTATATGCACTATATATATATTATTAGCTTTTTACGTTCTTTTTTCTTTATTCAAATCTGACAAATTCGTGGACAGTCGAAATTTTGTACGGCCTCTAAACCATCATACATTCTATATTGGCCAACTTTATCTTACATTTAAAGATTCTAAATTATAATTTGTTCTTTGATTTTTGTGAATATAACTTTATATTTTTTAAACTAACACCGTTGTACATCCCACAAAATAATTTTCATGTTTATACATAATAGTAATATTATTCTTTACTTTAAAGAGTAATATTTTATAAACAAAAGAGTATCAACACATGTCTGTCAGAGCAAAGGCATATACGTCTTAGTCTTAAAATTAAGGTTACAATTGTGTGAAACCGTGAGACAATTAATATTCGAGAAAACCATTCCAATCACGGGAGAAAATAAAAATTAAATAATGATATCATGATACGAACATTATTACTAAATAAAAAAAAAAAGAGAATATATATAGTTTCTATTTCGTAATGTATTGCATAATTCCTTTATTGCCCTCCCGAATTATTCACAAGATGAATGCATTTTCTTGTGTATGATACCATTGTGATATTAGTAAGAGAAGCCCAATAAAGTGGGCCACTTCAAAATCAGGCTAACTTTAGAAATTTGATTTTATCAGCCCATTAGTTGAGCGTGTTAAACCCATTAACACTTCCACTTAGTGGGCCACAGTTTGTTCTTTATATGCTTGAGCAGATATCCTCCCACCAACACATTCAATTGTGATTAATTGAACTAATACTCCATATTAAACTAATGAGACCAAAGGTGCACCAATAAATTTGGACTATCTTAACCGTTAAATTTATTTTTAAGTTAATATTTACTATTAAATAAAATAATATAATTAATTTTTTAAAAAAAGAAATAATTACTCACTATCCATTTAAATCTATAAATCTTGGAGCGCCCCCATGATCACCCTTAATTTTATGGGCACCAATATTCTGTTAAGTATATTTTCATCTAAAAGATAATGTATGAGGTTGTCTCATATAAAATTTTTCTAATCTTTTTAATTTGTAATGGAGGACTGATAAGAGTTGAGGTGAACAATGAAATGTCAGTAATTTGACCCAATTGATTGTGTTGCTCTAAGATTATTTTATGAAAAGGCAAAAATGATATTATCATGGTGTGTTTGATTGGAGTATAAATCTTAGATCTTATGTTAAATGTATTATTCCAAAAGGGTGGGTGTTTGATTGATACACTATAAACTTCATGTAATATGATCAGCCAATTATGAAAAAAAAAATAGTTCCATTTTCTCAAGAATTTCATATTGCAATACAATTAATTAGTGTTTGATATCTTATTTTAAGATATAGGGTTTATTATGTGAGTATTTGTTGGAATTTGGGATCAAACCAAACCTTCATTTAGTTATATGAAAGATAAATGAAGGTATTCATACTAATCAAACAACAAAATGATATACTCCTATTTCTTTTCTCTTGTTCATTATCAGAAAATTCTTTCATGTTTTTGAGTTGGAACAATCTGAAAAGTTTTTTAGAAGCACATATATAAATGAAGACAAAGCACGCTATTTATTTTTTTATTTTTATTTTAATTATCGAGTTATTCACCAATCTGTCATGTCCATCAATTTGTAACTAAAATTTGTTTCTCAATAATTTCATTTTGAAGTACATTTAAATGTTTGATATGTTATTAAACATCTAAATAAATAAAATTGGTAATTAATCCTTAGATTTTTAGATTTTAAATCCAATTGAAATGCTTATTTTTTGGATTGAAAACTGATTTATGTAAGAATTTTAAAATACATTGATTTCACATCTATTATTTGAAAATTAAAAACAAATAATTAAATTTGTTTTAATCCTTATTTTTCTAAAATAAAATCTAAAAAAGAATTTATGGATTTCTTTAATTCTGTATTATTTTTCAAATTAAGATTTTTGTGTTATTTTTTATTTTTATTTATTTCTAGTTTTTTTTTATATTGAGTATTTTTTTAAGTTATTTTTTAAAATTTTAGTAAATTTCTGTTTTTTTTTTTCATAAATAATTTAAAGATATTTTTTTTCCTGATCTTTTAGAGGGAGTATACACTAGTATAGTTTGAATTATTAATGATTTTGTCTTTGAGATTCCCTAATTTTCCATTATAATTCAAATCCTTTAGATTTTTTTCTGGATTTTTTTAGTTCTCTTTTTGAAACACAGTTGTCTGCATTGATGCTTTTGAAATAAACAATAAATGAAAAAATAAATGCATTTGGCCAACACAGAAAATAGCATCGTTTTCTGATCTCAAACTTTGTTAAAGCCAGCACTGCAGGCAGTGGGTGATAGAGGAATAATGGTAATCACAACCTCCATAGCTAATCAGATTTATTCAGATCCAATTGGTTGATAATAACACCTTATAATTATCAGACAATGAAGCTAATGAAGTAACATCAGTCTTAGTTTCATCATCAAAGGACAAAGGCATGTCAGAAGGTACAAACAAAGTCTATCACAATAAGTTAGTTCAATACATGATACAACAAGAATATTGTGCTTCAATTCAGATAATCCAGTCACATATAAACCTCCATGCCTAAATACTTGGACGACTGGCACAACGGGCAAACGCTCGACTTACTTTCACAATCTTTACACAGGGATAGATGTTTACACGGTAATAAAAGCATGCATACCTCGTTCACTCTACATATCTTACACCTCATCAACTCCTTCATCTCGTTGCTGTGCATGTCGACAGGATGACCGTCACAGCATGACGCCGTGTCATCAACCTCACTATCACCGCATCCTTCTTTACTATCCCTGCTCTGTGCATAAACCTGCTGTAGATTTAGCTTCAGTGTGTTGATCATGTTCTCACTGTATTTTGCCCTTTGTTGCCAAGCATTCGCCTCCAAGGCCAGTTGTTCCATTCGTAATTCGAGCTCTGCATTCTTCTTGTTGATGTTTTCCACCTCTGCCTCTTTCTCCCGAAGTTTCTGTAGAACCTTCTCTTCAACATAGGACATAGTCTGGAGTTGAGTTGCTTGGAACTTGTCCAGAATAGCTTGTCGCAAGCGATCGCCCTACCAAAAGAATAAAGAACTCATGGTTTTTAATGACACCGAAATAAGTTTAATCAGGACAGATAATCCAAATCTGCATAAACTTAAAAATTAAAAACTGGTTTGCAATAAGCATAACATGATTTAGTTACCAGTTAGCATCAAACTTCAACAAACACAAAAATGGTTAATATCATCAATCATCATGTGATTCAACCAATTAGTATTACAACAGTAACCACAGAAATGCATGTGGGGCTGGGAAAATCGAAGGAATTAGAAGGCAAAGATGATAGAATTACCCTTGAGATGCTAAACATGAATATTCTGATCAAACCAATTTCACTACAATTGGGAGATTTGAATGGAAAACTTTTTCTTTTGGTTTCGAATGGAGTTAGAAACTTATGGCAATGATTTTCTCATGCCTTAGGTCTTGACATCTGATTGAAGATCTATGTAGACTAAAAGAAGGAAATACTAGCAAAAATTATACAAGCAAAGCCACATCTTACAGCCTCTAAAGAAGAATCATCTGTTTTACAAGGGTTTGGGAAGTTTTATATAATGATAGGCACGGCGTAGCCCGTAGGCAGATAACCTAAGCATTTCAATGACATTCTACCAAAGCAATAACTAGAATTATAAGAGTTTATGCTCAGACATCTTGGCATTAAACAACTGCCTAACCAAACAATATAAGCACTTAGTCAAGTACAATAGCTATATAAAGTCACAAGCAGGCCGCAGACATTGTAGCCAAAGCATTTCAATATCAATCAGACATTCTACAATTACAACAGCATCTAACCAAACAATATAAACACTTAGCCAAGTACAATATTTATGCTGAAAAAATGCATGTGTATATACATCCAGTACGATCTCTGTAAAAAGTAAAAATATCTTATTTTAGCATGCATCACAACTCGCAAAATAGACAAAACGCATTGCCAATGTCAATACATTAAGTTGTAGCTGCATTACTCAAAAAATACAAACAAAAAAGCAAGGTCAATTTCAAGTTTATTGACTCAGCTTCACAAAAGCATCGAAGTTTGAAAATTCTAAAAGAGCATATTTGAAATCTCAGAGTTTTGAAATCCCAGAAAAATTATATTTTCAGAAAAATCTGTAAGTATTTAAAACCCACAACATACAACAAAGGTAATTCTAGCCTGAACTAAGTTGCTCCTGATCATCAAGCAATTTAAATTTTCCGGTTGTTGTGAGATGAAATAATTTCCTTCAACAAAAGATTAAGTTTAAATTTGAAAACAGAAAGGTGGGTTGTAATAATCAACCTCTTTGTTGTGCTTCAATACTAAAACAACGAAATATGCTGTTTTGCCAGCAGGCCACTCCATAGGTAGCCCCATTGCAAATTTTGAAGAACAAATGATCACATAACATCCAATCAATAACACAAAATGCTTAACAAATCCACACCACAAGAATCAACCACTCAGCCAAACTCATGACAGTAAAATCAACGGGCAAATTATAAATCAAGAAACTCAATTTCTCACCTGAAGTTTAATGTATCTATCCATCTCAGCATCTTGTCTTTGTATCTCGCGATCAAGAGCATCTCCGACCAGCCCAAGCAAGGCTGAGTCGCCCGAAGAAGCCAATCGGGGATTCTCCAATGAAAGGGCCAGCCCGGTAGACACCGATCGGGCCTGTAAAAAATCCACAGATGAAATCTGAGAGTTATTATTGCTGTTGTTGTTATTTAGATTGTTCTCCAGAAAAATTTGTTCTATCGGCATCTTCTTCTTGGACTCAAGCCCGAAATTCCACTGTAATTCCAGCCCGTTTTCCTCATGAACCGGGCCCGGAGCCAATCCCGCCACTTGAACTGAGAAAACACCGAAAGCAATTCAGGTAAACACTGAATAATCTCCATACAACAGAATTACAGAAGTTAATAAAATGAATTAGGGAAAATTACAAGGAGGGATGTAAGGTGGGTGGGTTTCAATAAGATTAGGGGCATTGAAGTAGGGCACTTGCTGCGAAATCTGACCCTCCACGTTGCTACTATACATATCCCTGACACCGGAAAATGGAAAGAACCACATAAATTGAGGACAAAATCGATTAGATGAAGAACCTATATGACTAAAATTTTCAAAATAAATCAAACGAAAAATGGATATCTCATGTGTTTATTCGATGAATTATACCTGAAGGTCTTGGATTGTTGCGGTTGTGAGGGTGGCTGCTGAAGAAATTGTTGAAAATGATTCTGAGGGATAGAAGCCATGGGCGTTTCTAGAGAGAGAAAGGGGTTGAAGAAATGGAGAGAGAGAGTTTTATATTTGCCAGTTGGTGCCTGAAGAACTTGAAAATTCTGGAACTTGCTTTCTCCATGGAAAAGAAAACTACAATCTTATTATAAACAGTAATTAGATTTTTAATATCTTAGCTTATTATTAGGTTAGGCTGAGAAAATATGGAAAACTTCAAAGATAAAACGATTGATATTTTAAATATCGAAAATTTTGGTTATTTTGGTACAGTTGAGATTATTTTTGTAACGTGTACTCAACTATAGAGAAATATCGGTGGAAAATATTTTTAAAAGAAATTGTTTTAATAAAAGAACTTGCGTTTATGCATTTTCATGCACGTCTTACACAAAAATAGTACTAATATTAATTATAATAATAAAAATTAATAATGATAATAATATAAAAATACGCGTATAAGTTTTTCTTTTAAAAAATAAACGGGATTTCACATATTAAGTAGAAGGCAGCAATGGTTATCGAGAAGATCATTAATAAAGTAAGGAGATTGTTGAGATGTAAATGCTTACGTATATTAAATCAATAATACAACATGTAGAAGATAGAGGTTGAATGATCAATATATAAGATCAAGAGCGATCGAGTGTTGAAGTAAGAATGGGCCTCCGTAATCGTTTATGAAAGTGGGCTTGATATTAGGGAGTAACTTGCTTTACAAGTTATCGTGACTGCTTGTTTTACAAGTTAAAGAACTTATATATAGACAAGATACGGCAGTTCACAGAATCATCCATATATTCTTCTAGTAAAATGTCCCATAAATAACAGAATCATAGACGGAGAACCATACTAGTAACCTGCCCAATTTATTGTAGAAATTTTCGAACCAATGATTAGACCATGCAAACTAGAAAGACTTTTTCTGTTCAGAAATTTTCGAACCAATGATTAGACCATGCAAACTAGAAAGATTTTTTCTGTTCACAGAATCATCCATATATTCTTCTAGTAAAATGTCCCATAAATAACAGAATCGTAGACGGAGAACCATACTAGTAACCTGCCTAATTTATTGTAGAAATTTTCGAACCAATGATTAGACCATGCAAACTAGAAAAACTTTTTCTTGAATAAAGGAATATATTACTCGATCTATTTCCGTATCGCTCATGATATATATCGCCTTTGGCATCCAGGGGTCACGGACCGACCATAGAATCCTATTCAATAAGTGAAACGCACTAACTGTCCATTCTCTGGGCAATAAGGGTTGAAGAAGTGCAATCACTCATTCTTAAAACCAGCGTTCTTAAGACCAAAGAGTCGGGCGAAAAAATGGGGGGGGGGCTCTCCATTCCTGGTTCTCTTATGGCTGGAACCTCTGGAACCACAAGAATTCAACTTTCACTTTTTGTTCTTTCAACCAACTAATCGAACCTTTCAAATATGAAATACGAGGACTAAGAAACATCCTTTGCATTGGAAGAATAGACTAAAAAATTCAAATTCATATGGTTCAACTTTAGACCCATTTAAATGTAGCGGATAAAAGTTTATATGAGATCTAAGTTTATTCTTCATCATCATTGAAATCTTCATCAATAATATCTTCTTCTTCCTTAAGAGTGAACGTAAACAATTTACCGAAACACTATAAACTATCCGTGAGTGAGATCGTGTGAGAATTCATTGAGTGTTAAAATATTCTTGATTCACAACAGAGACTCGACCGAGTCTAGTGACACGAAGCCCGAACAATACAGTGTGCCACAAAATTGACAGTATGACAAATAAGACGAACATAATAAAAATAATTCAATGAAAGTAATTTTTTGCATTTTGGGATAAAGCCACCAAATATAGAAGCTTCCTCTTCTAATCTTGAGATTGCATCATATATTATCTTTGCATCAACTTCAAGTATGACTCACACGAGACCTAATTTTTAAATCCATGATAAAGCCTCATGAAGTCTCAAGGCTTCACCTTTATCAACACGTAGTTTTTCGAAAATTACTAATGACTTACAGACAACAAATCTCCCTTCATCATCCAGAATTATTATTCATATTCTAGTTTTTGACGTATCATTAAAGAAAGTTGCATCAACATTGATTTTCAAAAAGAAAATTAGAGGTTTATGGCATAAGTTAATCATCTTTGTTCCTTCTCGCTGAGATTTTTCTCGTTGAGCTCCATTTTGAGAGTAAGTTATTTTGTTGAAAAAATTGCTTTAGCCACAGCCTACAGGCTCTCGTGTCCCTTTCCAAACTACTCAATTTTGCTCCCTTCGATTTGCCAAACTATTATAGCAAGAACAACTTTCCTTTGGTTTACTAACTCATTGATAAGAAGAAAAAGAAATTCATTAATAGATTCAACTCTGTGATTGCTCTTTACATATATATATTTAAAAAAAAACTAGATTCCCTCTAGCGCTTCTCTGCAAAAAGGCACAAAACAAGTAAATGACATACACTTTCAATTTCTGAAGCACATAATGAAAATATTTTGTTTTCCACCATTCCCCTCTTGAAGAGTTTTTCCTTACATGGAATTAGACCTCTACATATCCTCCAAATGTACATTTTCACTTTTGGTAGAACTTTCAAACCTCAGATGGCTCTCCAATTGCCTTCTTCTCTTAATGATGTATCAAGTGAAAGTTAGGCTACTAAATTGTAGTTTTTTTTTTTTTTTTTGACATTTAAAAATTGTAGGTTGTCTTAACCTAGTACTACATCATGATAATATTGTAATTACAGTAAAAATAAAAAGGTAATTTTATTGTACTTAGCACATACTTCATTCGTCCCGCGTTAACGTTGACGTTTGTTTTTTTTTGCATGGAGATTAAGAGATATAATATTTTAACTTTTAATGTGTAGTGAAGTGAGAGAAATAATATTTAATGTAAAGTGTGTAGTTGTATTTGTATTGTATGTGAGCCCTACATAGAATAATTAATTATTTTTTGTGGGCCCAACATAACAAAAAAGAAAATGTAAATCTTAACTTTAAACACCCCAAAATGGAAAATGAAACATTAACGCGAACGGAGGGAATATATAATTAACTCTACATGATAATACAATGGTTTTCTAACCATAATTTTTACATAAAAAGCAAACGAAGACGGGACGGGGAAGTATATAAATATGTAAATAATAGAATGACACTTATGCTAGTTTTTGCCTTAATTTATTAGTTGATGATAGGTTTTTAATTGGAATTAGGAGTATGGAATTAATATGTAGCTTTTTTTTTTTTTAAAAAAATCAACTAAACTTAATAATAGAAGATTTAAAGGACCTAGTATTTATGTATTTTTAAAGCTAAAGCACGCTCGCATGGAATGATTTGCATTTTCTATTATATGTTGTAAATAGTTAGATAAATGTACGTAGTAAAGTGATAAATTTATACTCTAAAATTAAAATATCATTCATTTTTAATGGAAATGTTCAAATCTTTCCACCTGCGTGCGTGTTATTCATCTAACGTGTGGAATTAAATATGTAACTATATGACATTAGGCTCACATTGAGTATATGTATGTTGGCAATTGGAGTTTTTGGTCGAGTTCACTCGGAGTTGATGGGCACTTCGACTCGGTCCCTATAATGTGTTGGTCAAGCTCACCGTAGTTGATGTGCTTTTAGACTAGGTTAGCTTCAACAACTTGATTCGTCAAAAATTATTTTTCGTACCCTTCAAATATACATCATGCATCACTATAATCTCAAAATATTGGGTTACTCATAAATCATAATTGTTCACATTTTATTAGTATTTATTTATTTATATATATTAAGATAAAATATTTATGCAGCTAAATGTGAACGTTGAATTAAAAGTTTGACCTACTTTTTTGTAATGTTGAACTCTCCCATGACAGCTTTTTGACCTCTCTTCCTTTGAATTACTCCACAGTAGACAGTACATACTCCCTCTACACGATGCATTTTGTTTTTTTCCCATAAATTAAAAAGTATTATTATTTAATGTGTAGTGGGTAATTGTATTAGTGGGAGTGTGGACCCCATATTTTAATTGTATTAGTGGGTGAGTGTGGACCCATGATTATAAAAAAGGAAAGAGATCTCTTTGGGTGGGATGACCAAAATAAAAAAAAAGACCCTTAGTGTGGGATGGAGGGATCATATAATTACACTTACTGGACTTACCCCTAAAATTTGAAAATTTTTACACATCTCATTCCCTTTCAGTACACACTTTTCATTTTTATTATTCTACAAAAATTTGTACTATCTCCTTACAAAAACAAAAAAAATCAAACATTATTATCTTTCTTCATACTAGACTTTATTTTAAAAAAATATCTCTACCTAACCTACCAAACATACTTAATCATTTATTTATTATTATTAAAAAATATCATAATACTCCTAAAAGTTATCACTTTTATTAATATACATGTCAGAGATGAGGGGTGCAATATTAAATAGAACAGAAGATAACTAACTAGGAGTATATAGTATGCAGTATACTCTTTCCATCCGCTTTAAAGAATTTTTTTTTCATTTTGGGCGTCTACCAAAGAGTCTAATTTCTTTTTATATGCATATGGGACCTGCACCCAGTAATACAATTAAAATATGTGGCTCACACATATATTAATATAACTATCCATTACACGTTAAATAATAATATTCATTAATTTATTTAAAAAGGAACTCTTTAAAAGGAATTTGGGAGTATTATACTGCAAACATGCAATAGCTAAATTGATAAAGGTGATAAACCTTGTCTGCAATGACAAGGGAAACCCACTAGCATGAAGCATCATGCCTTTTTTTTTTTATGTCTTTTAATTCATAAAGAAACCCACAAACCTCATAATACTTTTTTTATTATATATTTTTTTATTACATTAATTTTATCCATTTCATTTTGAATTCATTTAATCACATTTTTTAAAAATTTCATTTCATTAAATATTTTATTATATGTTAATGTGGTTCAATTTAGTTATTTTTTTTATTAATAATATTATTTTAAAATTTATTTCTCATGTCTATAATCATATACTCAATATTTTTTAAGGAGCGAAACTTGCGTTGTACATATATATATATAATGATGCCCTTTTTTTCATCAAATTGAAGCTGGATCGAATCTATATCTATATATATATATTAAAGCAGCTCCCACTTCTTTTTCCCCCCAAAATTACATGCCCTTAATAAGGGATGTAATACCCCTAACATTATAATTAATATTGTATTTAATTAATTTCTCTATCTTACCATATATATTTTTATATTGTATTTAATTAATTTCTCTATCTTATCATATATATTTTTATATATTAATTTGCATTTAATATCCGTCTCTCTGCCACTAATTATTTTTATGTAAATTAAGTAAATATTTGAATTAATGGAGACTGATTACTCACTCAATCAATGATATTTAGTCAAACTTACCGTATTTCATTTTATTTTTTTAACAGCGTGTTTGGGCTTTAACACCCAATTTACTGTTGGATTGTATACTAAAAGTCTAGCTTTAGTATGAACAATGTCACAACAATATTTAAAATGAGAATCATATGATCAAATGATTGCATCTTATAATTTATTTTATATGCATGATGCAATAGTCCATTTACTTTATACTGTAAATAATATGTTGTGCGACAACACGCGGAAGATCATATTATCGATTTCCTTATAAAGTATAAACAGATACTCACAACTGAGATAGACGGGGACTCTCTATCAGTATGGTTGTAGTGTGGTTCGGTATTAGCTTGTCTTGGCTATAGAATCACATTAGTGCACTCGTGTGTATTGAGTAGGATCTCCTGAGATCGTTCTTCTTATACTGACTATATAGTAGAACTTGATCTCTGTTATTATGGAAGTTCGTGCTCTTAATCCCTATACAATAACCTCGACACGTAGGGCAGTATGTATTTCTTTGATTCATCAATGGGTGAGATTTATATGTATTAAATCAACAAACTCGGTGAGTTGGGAAGTAGTGCTGTATCTATGGTGTGCTGTTGATTGTAGAAGGAATCCATGTCCGACATAGGCTGATGATGTCCCCTTGAGGAGCTCATAAGGTTTATCATGTAAATCTTGCAAGTGGATTAATTTCCGGCATGATAATAAGGTTGAGTGGTACTACTTTTGGATGAGATATTAATTAATTTGAGTTGTCAGTAACTTAATTAATTAATGGGCATTGTATATCTTAATCATGGGGAGACTTCGGGCTCATAATAAGAAGGAGCCCAAAACGTAATTTTGGGTTGGAGTGGGTAGTGCAGTAATAATAATTTAGTGGACTTTATTATTATTATTGGGTTAAATATAAGCTTTGGGCTAAACTTGGATATTTAATCCAATGGAGGCCCAACTCCAATTCTCCTCCTGATCCCTGCTGTAGCCCAGTATATAAGTGAACTCAGCCTCTTGGAACCCTAAGAATTCCTGCGCCTCTTTTGACGTAAGTTAGGGAAAGAAGCAGATTGAGAGATCCTGCAGACTGTTGCCCACACAACAGCAGGATCACACTTGGGACATACAGTAGAAGATCAGAGGTAGTTCTCTACAGATCATCCTCTACACTAACCCAAAAGTACGGTAAACGTTTATATTCGCTTCCGCTGATTTTGTTTACCTGTTTTACTAACGATCACGTTGATCCACACGATCCAATTGCCAACATTCACATCTTTCTAAAAATAATAATAACACAATTAATTATTTTAATTAATAGTCAACTTACCATTTTATCAATTTATCTCATTGCGTTATAAGAGCAGCATCATTCTTTGTAATTAATTAATTAATTAATTGTGGTTGTGCTTTGAAATCCCTGAAATTACTCAATCTACTGACAAACAATAATTTTTTCCTCACTCACCTCTCTCACATAGAGAGACACGTTCTCTCTCCTCTCAAACCAGAGTTCTCTGTTCTGAATTCTTCTTCTTCTTCAGTGAACAAAGGAAATGGCCATCGTCGGATGCGGCTGGTCTCAAGTTAGGGCAATTTGATTTAGATGGCCGTCGACTGATAGGAATCAGTATCAGGTAGGAGGGGTACTTCGCGTCGCGGTTGCATTTAGGGTACAGGAGGTTCGCTGGATGGATTTCACAATAGAAATGTTCGTCGCCCGATAATTTCACGGCAGGTGAGGTTTTAACGGGAGAAATCCTCAAGTTGTGCTCTCTTATCCCTTTCTTACATTTTCTTGATTCATATGCCTCATGTCCCTTACTCATCTTGGCCGCTCCAAGTTTCTTCTATCCCCATTTTATTAAATCGCTTAAAAAACATCAATGAATTAAAATATCTAACAAAAGAGGCCTATAAGCCTCTATGTTGTATAGTTATGCTATTTCTCCATGTGTGTAGTCACTGTAATGATGACTTGATATTTTTTCTTTTTCCATTTTTTTATTATTGTAGAGGTTGATTTGGTCTCTCTAACTCTCTCTCTTTTCCCTTATTCTTTAATATTTGGCTCATTTTTCTCATTTTGGCATGTGAGCACATATTGGGTTTTATTGTGCCTGATTTTAGTTCTTTTCTCTATAATGGTTTGTTAATTTAGTTAGGCAAGTGAGATGTGATCATTTATATAAATTGAGTTTTTCTTCTTTTCTTTTCAGTTTTGAGACTTATGTAGAAGATTGTATTTTGAAACATCATAGTGATGATATCGATCATGTGGCTGAAGTTTCAATGAAGATGAGAAGACTTAAAGGTTAGTAATGCATTAAGCTACCTATCGAGAAAAATATGCTTTGTCATATTGCTTTAATATACATAATATACTTTATTATTTAATTACTATAAAAAAATATTATACTACCCTTAAAAGTAAGTTAAAAGTGACTTTTCTTAAATTTCATATCTACAGTAAATATAAAGATAAATTTAGGTTGAAGGGAGTACAATGCAAAAGAATACAAAAAAAATATACAAACAATATGTAACATAATTTAATTAACATTATTATAAATTTTATATTAAAGAGATAAAATTTTTCCAACTATTTTTTTATTAGTATATTTTATTATATAATAAATATAAAATATTTTAAAATATACCTCCCGTGCAACGCACGTGTTCGGTAGCTAGTTAGTGAAGTTAAACTTAAAATTTTATTTGTATGAAATCTTCTACCATTAGTACTAGTATTATAGTACGTGGAGTATTTTATTTTTTGTGATTCATTAAAATTATTACATGAGTTGATGAAGTTTATAAATGTGTGTAAATTTTTTTATTTTTGAAAAATTTTAAAGCTTATAAAATATCATTAATTTAATGTGAATTAAATACTCCTTGTTTAATAATTAGAGTTTACCATAAAATTTTAAGGCTTATAAAAATTACTTTTTAAATAGATAAATTATTACTCTTCAAATTCTTACACACCCTAATTTTAATTTATAGATTAGACTTTGGTATATGAAAAATTTCTTTTTAAAGAGATGAATTATGATTCTTGTGTGAAAAAATATTACTATTTAAAAAATGAGTAATTTTTATATAGAGAAATTTTATAAAAATATAATCAAATGGTTTCACACTGTACTTTCTCGTGGTGTATTTAGGAATTATTTCTCCTTTAACTATTTTTATTTTTGATTTTTTTATTATAATTAAAAAACCATTATACTTTTGAAAAAGATTTGTTCTTATTTGTCGATATCTTTTATTTCAAATGAGTCGTATGGTGATATTAGTTTGAGTGCCTATTATTTGGATATCATATTAAATGTAATATAAATACATGGATGAACCAACCAGTTGAAATCGAACTAGAAATCGAAGAGAAACAAAGAAAACACGTAAATTGCAAGAGTATGATCTGCTACACATAAATGCCATTTATTTTTGTGATAAATCGACAACCACATCGACATAAATTAATGGTGTACCCCATCGACATAAATTAATGGCATGGAGAAAGCATTATTTGTAACTTATTCACATAATTTGTAATTTATTATTTTATATTCTATTATATCGTCTTATCAGTATGTTTATTTTGACTTAACATAAATTTATAATTTTAAATTTAATTTTTTTTCTTAAAATTTAGTATATTCCGTTGTTAATAATTATATGGTAATTTATTATATAATAATTATGTTGGTAAAAATACTATAATTCTATGCCGTTGCAAAATATACAAATATAGTTTTTATATATGTATAGATTAACCCCAAAAATTATAATGTCTTCTAACAACGGTCCCGTCAATAGATTTATATAATTAGCAACAAAATAATATTCCTCCGTCCGCTCCTAAGATAATCATTTGCTTTTTGTTCTAAGGTCTTTATTTGTTTTTTGCACGTGGATTAAAGATTATTATTATTATAGATAAAGTGGGTAGTTGTATTAGAGGGAAGTTGTAAGTCATATTGTGTATTTTTTTTACTAAATAGAGGAAATTGATACCTTTGAAGCGAACGTCAGGAATAGTGAAATGAATACCTTTGAAGTGGACGGAGTGAGTATCTATTATTATTTAATAATGGATTTTAACATAATACTATTATATAAATGGTCAACAGAATTATTAACAAGAAGTTATCAATAAAAATATTTATTAATAGAATTAAATTTCATTGGTAAAAAATTATTAACCATCACTTTATATACAGAAAATTACTAACAGATCTTGTTGTTAATTCGTTAGTAAATCAATTTAATAATGAAATTGAGACTTTTATTAACGGAATATTTCATTGATAAAAAATACTTTCTCAGTCTCTCTTCAGTATTACGAAAAATAAAGAGTAACTTTTAGAGGTAATATGATATTTTTTTATATTAAATAATTGATAAAATATGTGAAGTATGTTAGATAGATGTGGTTTTTTTTTTTAATAAATTAAGCGTATGTAGGAGGGTAATTGTTTTGGCTTTCTACCTTTTTAGGAGGTGCATATTTTTGTATAACGATTCCAAATGAGAAGTGTGTGACTATTAAGAAATAGAGATGTAATTTTTTTTAAGTGTAAAGACTCCTTTCAAGTTGAACAACTTTTTCTTGATTAATTATTTTTTTTACATATATTATCACTTTATTTATTCTATGAATATTCATAAAATAGAATTGATTAGGAGTAAACCAAACGAGAAGCTTCTACTGTATCTAATCCTTTGAAGATCGAGGAAGATAAAATTAAGCAACATAACATGGAGATGATTATAACTTGTATTATAATGATATTATAATAAATGAGTTTTGAAAAGATTTTATAGTTATATTTTGTGCTTGTGTGTTTGAATTTTAGAACTAATATAATTTTTTGTGATTTAATTTGTAGTATTTGAGGACTATTAGATTTATGTTGTTTTATTTAAAATCTTTGAGAAATATAATTAGTAAAATTTATGATTTTTGATTTGTGACCTTTATTTATTGTTAATTGTTATCAGTTAGTTCATGGGCTATTTTATAAGATTTATATTTATGTTTTAGTTAATTGGTTGAGCTTCGATATTTCATCTTCATGTAATTATAATTTTAATAATATCATTCCTAATAAAAAAAAAAAAGAAACAGTTGGACTGCCATAGCCCGAAATTCCTCTTTGAATGAGTTGGGCCTAATATTTCTAAATGCAACTCGCTAAGAACTTGGCGTGTTGAGCGAGCTATAAGTCTACTCGTCAAGCCTGTTTTGACGACTCTACCTATGAGTTCCATGACACATTCTAAAGACAAATTCTCATGTGAGATGTGTTAAAGTATGCATAATAATTATTAAAGTATATTTTCTAAAATATGATAAATAATGTATTAAAGTATTTATTTTAAAATGTTATAATATTATTCGTTATTAATATAATTTAACTACAAATAAATATAATTTACCTATATAATAAATATATTTTAATAATAAGTCGATATGTATTACAATCGTCTCACAAAATAGTGTCTTAAAAGATAGCCTCCCCATTCCAAATATTTTCCAAACAAAAACTAAGATTTATGGGGTAAATATCAAAATTAGTCATGTAAGTATGTCGTTTTTCAACTTTAGCAATTTTTCTTTTGCAATTCTCAATATTGGTCATTTTTTGTCAACTTTTAGTCATTTTGGTCCAGTTTTGATCATTTTTTGGTCCACTTTTGATCTAAATGTATACACTTTCGGACAATTTTTGGATTTTTTTTAATATAAAGGACTAAATTTGAACAAAAAGAACTAAATTTAGACTAAAAGTAAACAAAAAATATCAAAATTGAGAATTACAAAAAAAAAAAATTAAAATTGAAAAACGTCATATTTAAAGACCCATTTTAATATTTACTCAGAGATTAACCCACGAGAAGAGGGTTGTAAATTAGTGAATTAGAGCGAGAATCAAGGGCGGTCAAGTACAGCTGATTTCCATGCGACTATCTCCTCCATTTCCGAATTCCCCCAAACACTGTCCCCCCTACACCCCACCCTTTTCTCCCATTCCCACTCTCCATTCACTGCATATTCCCATGGCATTTCCTCTGTCTCCCATTTTCTCTCTCCTACTTGCATTACTCCTCTCAACTCCCACCTCCAATGCTGCTGAAATCGACGCCGCCCCCCACCTCATGAACCAAACCCTGCAATGGCAGCACTTCGAGCCAGAAATCAGCCAACAGGAAGAAGATGAAGATGTACTGCACCGCAGATCGCTCAACTGGTACGCTCCGGCGGCCTCCAGACGCTACTACATTTCATACGGGGCGCTCTCTGCGAATCGGGTACCCTGCCCGCCCCGCTCCGGCAGATCTTACTATACACATAACTGTTTCGGAGCCCGTGGACCCGTTCACCCCTACTCCAGAGGCTGCTCTGCTATTACACGCTGCAGAAGATAAACCTAATTTCCATATTTTTTTTTCAATTTAATTCCTAATTATATCTTTCTTTTTGTTTTTAATTTGGGGCTTTTGTACTTCAAAAGCTTATTATTAGTTTTATTTTTAACTGCGAATATAGATCTGGTTGAAATGTTGAATGTGGAATACTGTAATCTGGATCTGATATGTGTTGTTTTATAAACAGATTTAAATATAGTGATGAAATCCTTACAAATTTTCATTTTACATCTGCAGGTTTAGATCCAAGCGTATGTAAACTCCATTAAAAAATGAGTTGGACTAATGACTATGCGATTTTAATTTTGCTTTAGGATTTTGTTGATTTATTAAGTCAAAGAAAAAAATTGCATATCCAGGGAGTTTCCTGTTTCTGTAATACATTAACGCATTTGGTCTATGTGCAAATCCATTTTTACCCATTTAATTATATCAATTTTCGTCTTTTTTTTTTTTTTTGCTACTAATATTTGTTAGATTTTTGTTATTTTAAGTTCAATTTAATCATTTATTTATTCAATTTTAGTTTAAATCAATTTGAAATTGATACTAGAATATGTTTTCCTGGAAATCCTTAATTTAAAAAAATGTTGTGCGTGTTGCAACTTGCATGCGAGTTTCTAACACAAGGAATTGTAAATTTTCGATTCATTTGGATCAAGAAAAAATTAATAACAATAAAATGGATTAAATTAAAACTGAAAAAAATGAAAAAGGATTAAAATTGAGAATTGAAATAATTAAAAGATTGAGTGTATTTGAACTTGAATACTCCCTTGTCCAAAATAACATGTTATGTCATTTAGGGTGTTCACCCTAAAGACTCTCTCTTTATATATATACTCCCTCCGTCCCAAAATTGATTGCACACTTTCCACATTTATCCGTCCTAAAATAGATTGTACCTTTCCAAAAAAAAAAATATCACATCAATCCCCACCCCTAAAAGTTCATCTTAATTACAACTTTACCACACTTACCTAACACACATAACATACTTTATAATTTATTTATTACCTAAAAATACCACAATACCCCTAAAAAGTCAACATTTCTTAAACTTCGTATCTACAGTAACAGTGCAATCAATTTTGGGACGGAGGGTATATAGTATATGAGATTTACACACCCACTAATACGATTAAATATAAGATATAAACATTCAGTAACATAATCATCCACTACACATTAAATAATACTCATTCCATCCCGCTAAGCTCTTCATCTTTCTTTTGTAAATTACAAAAAAAATATGAAGAGTTTAGCACAAATATATTTTAATCCATGTAAAAAAGCAAATATCCTTCTTGGCAGACGGAGTGAATACCGTATTCAATAATTTTACTGTGTTTAGCTAGGTAACCCCAACAAGAGGCATAAGTTCTTTTAAAAGGATAAAACTTACCTCAAATTCAAAGACTGTTCTACCCTTTAAAATTAAATATATTCTTAATTTTTTGAATTTTTTTTTCTTACTAGTAAATATTAATACTCCTTGCTATGTAAACTGAGGGTACAACTCCTTGTGCTAAACTACAGTGGGCCTACATCTAATTTATATGATTTGGGCCGTTTAAGCCCACTTAGAGGCCCATCGCATTCATTACCCAACAGACTCAACAAATTCCATCTCACCGCTCTCTCCTCAGACTGGTCCTCTTCTCCCTCTTGTTGAATCTTCCCGACAAGCTACCGAGCAGATTTTTCTTGTTTATGGGTGAGTCCTTCCTTCTGGATCTGTAATCCCTCTATTTTCTTATTCTATCTGCTGTACTTATCTCATTTTGATAGTCGAAGGTTTTGATTTTAACTTCCGCCTCATTATCATTAACTGTATCGATCGAGCTGTAAATTACGTGTGTTTTGAATCCACTAGCGTACATTTGTCCATTAGCCTTGGCTATAATTATTTGTATTACTTGATCTTTATTTGAATTCATCAACAGAATGCACTGCATTGTTCTTGTATTCTTATATTGTATGGATCTTTATTAATTAATTAATTTCAGAAAATCCCTTTTTAGGCAAGAAAAGTTTATGTTGGACCTTTGAATTAGTGGTGATAATGACAATTTATGTTCAAAAAGACTGTCGAAATGGCTGTGTATTGGAAAAATATATGGAGCCTGATTGGCTTGTTTATTGGAAAAGAAGGGGGAATAAGAAGAAGGAAAGATATCTAATTGCTTGTGTGTTGGAAGGTTTGTAAGTGGTAGTAGAGTGGTACAGAAACTTTAGTTGCTAGCATGGAAGAAAGGGTTGCATCCAAGAGTCTGAGCCCTGAATGTGAATGTCTCTTTCAATTTTGCAAGGACTGCAATTGAAAGTAGTTGCAGAAGGTCTATGACAAAGCAGTTCTGCTTGATTTAGCTCAAAATATTGTTTGCTAAACTGAACTTCTTAATAGTAACATACTTATCTTGGCTTCGCGTCATCACACGCTCAAAAAATGGATATTTTTTTTTTTCAACTGTCTTCTGATTCTCATAGTTGCATGCTTGCGAAATTGGAATGAAAAGGTGGAAGAATACTAAATATGTGTTGTTTTGTTTGACACGGGGGATATTAGGTTGAGCATGTATTTTTCTGTATATAAAAATATCTGCTAAGTTTATTCTTATAAAATAATAACATGTGCAGTTATTTTTCATTATTATTCATGCAGGAAGTGAATAGTTTTTCTATAATGTACTCTCCTTATCTTTGTCTCTCTCATGTGTAAATGTGGCACATTTTCATTGTTACTACTTACTCCTACTACTCTCTTGGGTTTTGTTCATCATATGCTTAGTGCATGTCATTGTCTTTTGTCCTAATTGCAGATTTTTAAATACAATGTTTGGAAGTAGAGCAATCCACCGTTTGCTGAGGGAGAAACTTCAATCCGTTGTAAGAGTTCTTTTTTTTTTTTCCTCTCTGTGAGGTCTGTTAGATCTAAATCACCAACAACCACTGTAGAAATATTACCTACTTCAACTTTTTCCTCTTCAGTCTTCACCAGCACTTTTCTCCCTCAAGAAAGAGCATGGAAGAGTTGAATCTACTACTGTAAAGTCAATGAGGACATTGGCCCTCGTTGGAGCGGGATTATCTGGGCTGTTAAGCTTTGCAACAATTTCGTCCTGTGATGAGGCTGAACATGGATTGGAAGCTGCTAATTACCCTTGGCCGCATGCAGGCATTCTAAGTTCCTATGACCATGCTTCGTGAGTTCTTCACTACATGTATAGTAGTAATTGCGATTTTATTCTATACAGAAAGATCTCCGGCAGATGCACATGTATATTTATTAGTAAGCTCCTGTTTATGTATGGTTTTGCTACAAAAGCTGCAACTCAATCAAAGTAGATGTCATTGGTCCATCTCTGTGTACTTCTTTTTATAAAAGTGATGGACTTTACAATAGTCATTAGTGTAATAACATAATATGGTCAACATGAATCAGGATTCGCCGTGGTCACCAGGTTTACCAACAAGTATGTGCATCCTGTCATTCCATGTCCTTAATTTCATATCGTGATTTGGTAGGCGTTGCCTATACAGAGGAGGAAACTAAGGCATTGGCAGCTGAAATTGAGGTTGTTGATGGGCCTAATGATGAGGGAGAAATGTTTACTCGTCCTGGGAAACTGAGTGATCGTTTTCCTCAACCATATGCAAATGAGCAGGCGGCTAGGTTTGCCAATGGAGGGGCCTATCCTCCAGATTTGAGTCTCATCACTAAAGTATATTTCCATCCAGTGTTTTATTGGAACCATTATTTATCTGTCTATTTCTAATTACACATTTTGAATTCGTAGGCTCGTCATAATGGTCAAAATTATGTTTTCGCGCTTCTAACTGGATACCATGATCCTCCTGCTGGTGTTTCAGTAAGTTCTTTTGACTGTTCTTACATTTGATTTACTTTTTAAATTACTCACAGATTGTGTAATTATTAATAATTAAGATGTATAAGGGTTTGTAGTGAACATGTTTCTAGTTTCGGCCGATGAGAAGCTTGAATAAAAATCCCTATTTTAGCATTGTAATTGGTTTGCGTCGAGCACACAACATTTTATGCAGGACTATTTCTTAGAGAACATGATGCACAGTCCCTAGACAGTCTGTTTCTGATTATTCAATCTTAAGATTGGTTCTTGGTCCTATATTGGTATATATTTTGAATCAATGATCCAGTTTGGTTGTAGATTCAGGTCAAATGTGTTGTGGATGCTCTGCAATTCCATCTAGTGCATTGAGGATAAATCATTTTGGCTCACTAGGTTTTCCAAAATGATGTGCTATTATTGCATATAAGAAGTGCACACTGTTTATTGAAATCTAACTTGTGTTTTGCGAAATTTTATTTTATTTTGTATGTATGCTAATTGGGCAAGATAATTACTCCTATAGATTCGTGAAGGGTTGCATTATAACCCTTACTTCCCTGGTGGTGCTATTGCCATGCCTAAAATGCTTAATGATGGTGCTGTTGAGTATGAAGACGGAACCCCTGCAACAGAGGCTCAGGTGAGCTCTCTGGTTATTCAGATTTTTAAATGCTTGCCTTTTGTCTTTGTATGCTGATGAGTACCACAGTATGTCAAAGTTAGAGAAGTCATTGCCTTCTATCTCATCCATTACATCTTCTGCTTGTGCTTCTAGATGGGAAAAGATGTCGTTTCGTTTTTGTCCTGGGCAGCAGAGCCTGAAATGGAAGAGAGAAAACTGGTTAGTATAAATATGTATTTAAAATTGAAATGATTGGTTTAACTCTGCTACCTTGTGACATGTCTGTACAATATTTTATTTACTATGACAGATGGGGTTCAAGTGGATTTTTGTTCTATCTCTGGCACTTCTGCAAGCTGGCTATTATAGGCGTTTGAAGTGGTCGGTTCTCAAGTCTCGCAAGCTGGTGCTTGATGTTGTCAACTAAGTCTCTCGTCTGGTGAGACTTTAAACGCACAATAATTAATTTCTCTCGAGAACTACTTTTATCTGCTGCCTAGGGTGAATCAGCTGGCAATTTTTGTCGTAATGCACTACCGCTTTTTGTTTTGTTTTATTTAATTTTTGTTTTAATTGGAGGAAGAATAAATAATTCCCACATGAAGAACTATTTTCTTCAGTTTGTGAGCAAATGAAAAGAGTCTCAATAAAGAATCTTGTTGCTCTGTTTTGTATAATGCAGCTGACATGTCTTTTGGAAGAACTAGATTGAATGTGATTCTAGTTGTATTGGTGGTAATTCCTCCTGTTTTCCTTGCTGCTTGTGCTAGTATTGCACACATCCATATAGGTGTGTTAATCGATCTATAATGTATTGTAGTATCATGTGTTATTTTATTATTAAAACCGCCAATATGTAGAAACCGACTGGAAAACCCTAAAACCCAAGGGTGAATTTTAGTTGAAAAACCGCGGTTTGTAACTATAAAGTTAATCGAAGCGCACTAGCTAAGGTAATTTCAATGAGTTTATATCCTGAACACTTGGATATAGTGCATTTATATGTGTATTAATTTTTATTCAATATTGTATATATTTTTATTAATAAATGTATAATTTTTTTTATATTTATTCGCTAATAAAGTGTATAAGTTTTTGTTTATTAGTGTACATATTTTCATTCGTTAGTGTATATATTATGAAAATGGATGCACGTCCGGGAGCCATGGATAATTCGCCAATTTCAATTTATTCTATAACATTATCACTTTTCATTAATTTAGTATTACTTTTTAATATAAAAATTATCACTTTCTGATTGTCTCACGTAAGCCCTTATGTGGCCCTTACGCGAGACGGTCTCACATCTTTGCCTAATAATTTTAGATTAAATAGAATATTATCCAAAAAAAAAAAAGATTAACAATAATAATTTTAGATAAAATAGAATATGAACCGTAAAATAAATAATCCCACATGAACTGTAAAAATAAATTATAGTTATATTCTCAAAATTTATTTTAAACTATGAAATTACTACAATTTACAGGACCTACAAAATATGTATTAAATGAACCACACACACAAAAAATACAATCATTTCTTCTTTAAGAACCAGTAAGTATATTAAACATTGAGAATAAAGATTAAAAAAGAAGGCCCAATTTAAAGAGAAAATATTGTGGCCCAATGCAATTATACAAGACAAGGCCCAACAGAATATCATACTCCCTCCCGGGTATTTTTACCCGTTTGTACGGGCACGGAGATTAAGACGTTTTATTTTTTTAATATATAATGTAAGAGAAAGTATGGATAAATTAATAATTTAAAAAGGAAAAGTGAATAAAGTTATTGGGAATGATGAATAAAGTGTAAAAAAGTAATTAAAGTTGTTGGGATTGTAAAAAGTAGGTAATAAAATATTATGTATTTTTGCCAAAAATGGAATGAGTAAAAATACGTGGGACACCCCAGAATGGAAAGTGGGTAAAAATACGTGGAACGGATGGAGTACTGTATTTTCGAGTATTTTGCCAGTAAAAGGTGCGGGAGCGAATACCCATCCTAGCAATGGCGGATTACCACTTTGTTTACAAAGATTTGGAAGGTTCATCGACTCAGTGGGACGATATTCAGAGAAAACTAGGAAATCTTCCCCCAAAGCCACCGCCCTTCAAGCCGGATCCTTTCACGCCGGCAGATGACGAGGATTCCAAGCCCAAAAACAAGGCTTGGATCGACGACAAAACTGAAGAAGAGCTTGAAGATCTGGAAGATGATCTCGACGACGATCGTTTCCTCGAAGAATACAGGTACTTCATCTCTCTATTTATCTGCCTAAGAGCAGGAAGTCAGGTTTAATTTCCGAGAACAACGATTTAGGAAGGACTAATCTGAAATTATGTGATAGCTACAAAAATTCGTCGGTTCATAATTTCGACTTGTGATGATTGATTTCATGAGATGATGAATGTGTAATATAGTTCCATTTTTGGTTTTTGATTTTGATAGGAAGAAGAGGTTGGGTGAGATGAGAGAAGCAGCTAAGATAGCGAAATTTGGGTCAGTGATTCCAATTTCAGGATCAGATTTTGTTCGTGAAGTTTCACAAGCTCCGGCAGACGTTTGGGTTGTTGTATTGCTGTATAAAGATGGGTATGTATGCATTACCAGTCATCTTCATTGATGTTGAATTCGAAAGTTGTTTGAATTCTTGTTGTTTAAACTCAGTAATCCAGAGTGCACACTACTTTTGCAATGTATAGAAGATTTGGCTAAACGATACCCTGCAACGAAGTTCGTTAAAATTATATCAACCGAGTGCATTCCGAACTACCCTGATCGCAATCTCCCCACTATTCTGGTGTACAATAATAGTGCTGTCAAGGCTACTCATGTGGGAATCCATAGTTTTGGTCGGAGGAGCACTCCTGAAAGTGGGTGATCTCTTCCTTATCTTTTTGCTTTCAAATGTGCAATCTTGTTTTGTTTTGAGTCACATTATGGTTTGAACTTGCAGGCGTTGCTCTTGTTCTATGTCAATCTGATCCGGTGCTGAATGATGGGCATACTGCTGGGGAGCAATCAAGAGAAGCTGTTCTTGATGGTGTGAGGAAAAAGTTCTTGGAGAGGGTTGTGCGAGAGCGTGAAGATAATGATGGTGGGTCTGAAAGTGATTAACAAAGGATGATAATCCTGTTTGCTTGTGAGTTTCTACTGTTCTGAAAACCTTTGTTAGATTTTCTAGTTTGGTTATTCAGGAGACATTGGGCTTATTCAGCCACTGTGTAATCTGGGGCTGCATTTTGATTAGGATACTTGGGTTTTATTATTGGATTTTGATCTTGTGTTACTTTGAATGTGGTAATATTTTCAGTTCCATAGACATTGTTGGAGATTTGTCTCATTTTAAATATGGGGAAGGCAGGTGTTTGTTTTTAGTTTATTGCCTACATTGCTGTTGTGTGATTGATGATAAGAGTTGTGAATAGTCATGTCAAGTAGAATTGCAATCAGCTTAATATCACATTATCCTTGTGAGATAGTATTTTGAAGCTGCTTGATGAGAGCGTCTGTAGTTGTCTGTGTATATTAGTAGGGGAGGGGGCACAAATGTAAAATCATTCCAGTTGTGTTGGCAACCCGATCGGAGGCAGCTGGGATTTTATACGCAAAGACTGAGTTTGGTGTGAATCTAGATTATATGTAAACTTTTTTATTTAAAAATACTAAAGAATTAAAGACACCTTTAAATATTTTAACCCTAATAATACAAATTAAATCGTAGGTTAATATGTGACAAACTATTAGGGTTCACACGACTAACTATAAGAGCTCAATTCACTCAAATGTTTGTCGGACGTGGATGAGAAAGAGAAATTGGAGATCACCTACTCCACTTAGGTGTTCCATTCGGTGTTTCAGTCACTCAGATGGAACACCAGAGCTCAGTTCACACAATGTTTGTCGGACGTGAGAGGAGGTGGATGAGAAAGAGGAATTGGAGATTACCTACTCCCACTTGGTGTTCCATTCGGTGTTTCTAGAGTAGGGAATTTGGACACAAGAAAGATGTGATTTCATATGTCGTGGAATATGTAGAGGAATGAGAGATGATTAGTAACACTCTTCCTTCCACGGTATAGTGAAACTCATTGCTTGAACTTTGAAATCTCAAGACATATCTAGTCGAAAATTTGAAGCCCGACCCCGTGAATATACTTGCAAATTAAAAAAAAAAGGCTAATTATAGTGTGCACTTTAAGATAGGGTACACTCATATACAAATGTAAACATATACAATTAAGAGTAAAAATGTATACAATTTAGTTGTTAGTTTTTTTTAATGAAAAATTGAGTGTAAAAAAATATACAATTATTAAAAAACATGTACTCCACACTATTGAATAAAAAGTTATACGTATATGGTGCTAGTTTTTTTAATAAAAAACTTAGTGTGAAAAAAAGTATACAATTATTACAAAACACGTATACAAAATAGAATAACATATATACAAAATAGGATAAAAAGTTATACACATGTGGGTGCACCATTGCACTCGGATGCACCAATATACACTTAAAAAAATGCTCCATTCAAATAATTATCAACCCCTAATCCCAATTTTTCAGAGTTTCAAATTGAAAAAATTCCTATATTTTATTATTATCACCTCACGCGTTAATCATTATCTATCTTTTATAGACTGATTCAGGTATAAAATTAAAATTTACTTTAAAAAAATTCAAAACAAATGCAAATTATCTATACTAGTATAATCTTCACAATTCTTATTTCCAAAACCCCTCGAAGGGCAGACAAACATATTATAGTATATGAATTTCCCCACAAAAATGAAAATTTGAATTAATAAACCAGAGTATAACGCCGTATATACATACACAAACAAAAATCATGAAAAAATAATTGTCCTCATTCATCACAACCTCACTTTCAATAACAGCAGAAACTTCACTTGATCCAACCTGTATCTCTCCGTGTTTCCACCCTGTCTGAATCCTGGCCCTTCCACACCTGCTAACCCTAACAACAACAGACATGAAGATTGGAATCCTTCATCAGCCATAAGTGCAATTCTTGAGGGAGATTGGCACATTCAGTTTGGCAGATTCGAATATGATGGAACACTCGATTTTCTTGTAGAACTTAGGCTTCACTAGCTTTCCCAGAACATAAGCTCTCGATCGAACTGTGAAATCGAGCTTTAATGGCACTGGTAGGGTGGTCATTCCGGTGGGGGTGCTCAAACTAGCTCCACTTCCATACAATGGAATCTTGTCCCCTATCACTGATATCGCCAAGTTTCTCTGGCTCTTTCTTGATTGATAGAACTTCTTCACCTGTAATCATGACACCATTTTTGTATCAAGGATTACTAAACAAAGATCATATTTTTAATCAAGAAACCAAATTGAGTTGGAACTAACATTGCCGGAGCCGATGGTGAGCTGTGAGTATGACAGAGCCACCGGAGTGGACGTGACGTGGACGCCGAAGAAGGTGGCCGTGTTGCGAAAAGTGAGCTTCACGGTGGAGTTCATGGAGATCATATCTGTGGAAACTCCAGAGTCATCCGAACCAGCTTGAACCCTAAATCTCTCGATCGTGATGCTCTGCAATCAACAACATCACCAATTCATTTCAACACTTCCAGCTCGATCATGATGATCAAATTCACCAAAACCACATACAAATCACACATAAGATGCTACAATTATGATCACCAATCTATTCCAACACCTTCAGCTTGATCATGATGATCAAATTCACCAAAACCACATACAAATCTCACATAAGATGCTACAATTATGATCACCAATCTATTTCAACACTTTCAGCTTGATCGTGATGATAAAATTCACCAAAACGACATACAAATCTCACTTAAGATGCTACAATTATGATGCTTCTAAGTTCCAAATCAGTATTGAATTGAGAAAATTTTATGCAAATAGAACAAATAGATCGGAATCAAAAGCTACACTACTACACAAATTCAGTTCGAAATCATGAATTCAATTCTAGGTTTAGGAAATGGGGATCGCAAACATACCTTCATAGTGATCTTTGGCTTCTGTGGTTTACTGGCACCCAACAAAATCAAAGCGAAAAACGAAAAAAGCACAAAAAAGCCAACGACAAAAGCCAGAATATAGCATCTACGGGGCACGCCTTTGTGCGACTCCTCATCTTCAAGCAATCCCTCCTCTTCAATCACATCGCACTCTTTCCAATTCTTCTGCCCACCCTTCCTTCCCCCAGATCCGACGTCGTTCGGGGATACCTTCCTCGATCCGGGCTTGAGCGAGCCCGAGAAGCGGCTGGTGGAGGACTCCCGGGAGTGGTGGCCCACGGAGGAGTGAGATCGCGGCGGGGAGCCCACGGGGCTGCCCAGCACCGGAGTCGAGTGAAACGACGTCGCAGTCTTCTCGCCATCGTGCGAGTCACGCGACGGGCTCTGCACGTAGTAGACGTGCCGGCGGTTGTGATCCGGCGACGACGGCGCCAAGCTGGTGACCTCGGAGTCCGTCTTGGCGTGCATTTCGTGCGAGAAGAGTGTCGGAATCTGCAGAGATTTGGAGAGTGTCACTCCGGATGGAGACTTCTATCTAACTCACGCTGACAACGCTGCCATTGGATTCTTTTGATTTTATATTACTCCCTCCGTCCCGGGTATTTTTACCCGTTTGTACGGGCACGGAGATTAAGACATTTTATTTTTTTAATATATAATGTAAGAGAAAGTAGGGATAAATTAGTAATTTAAAAAGAAAAAGTGAATAAAGTTATTGGGAATGATGCATAAAGTGTAAAAAAGTAATTAAAATTGTTGGGATTGTAAAAAGTAGATAATAAAATATTATGTATTTTTGCCAAAAATGGAATGGGTAAAAATACGTGGGACACCCCAAAATGGAAAGTGGGTAAAAATACGTGGGACGGAGGGAGTATTTTATTTGGGTATTATTATTACTGATTTCAATTTTCAAGTATTGCGGAATGAGTGAGGCTTGCGTGCACCCGGGCGCACGTAACACATTCCGTGCGCCTTTAGAAATTTTGTATTATGGGTAAGGGTACATTAATTTGGTCTAAAGGGTATACACTTTAATTACTAAAAGGTACACAATTTTGTTCTAAAGGGTATACACTTTTCATTAATATTTTTTTTTCTTTAGAAAATAAAGGGTACACATTTTTATACTAAAGGGTATACAATTTAACACAAAATTATAAATGCGCACGGAGTGTTGTTCGTGCGCCCAGATTTTTCTTTAGAAAATAAAGGGTACACATCTGTATACTAAAAGGTATACAATTTAGCACAAATTTCTAAAGGCGCACGGAAAGTGTTCCGTGCGCCCGGGTGCATAGGAGCTTTTGCCTTGCGGAATTGGAAAATGGCTGGCAACAACTATTCCTTTATTTTGACCCAATAATATTAAATACTTATATATATTATTCCACTCTATAATTATCACAATTTTTTAATTAAATACACACCATGGCAAAATTTTATACAACGATTCCGTCGAATTTTTTATAAAATTATTCCATGAGAAATGTTCGTGTTATATTTTAAGGTTATTCTGCGGGTGCACCGGTGCACTTAGAATTAATAGGGTAGTTTTTTAGGGTATAATTATTTTTATTTTTTAATTTTTTATAATTTTATTTGATCTTGAGTGGGTTTTTCATCCAATAGTCTAAATTAACTAGATGCACGGGTGCCCAGTGCACCCTAGTTAAACTCTATATTTTATTATTGCTTTCTCCCAATCTCTTTAATTTATCATTTTTATTTTGGATAGTTTACGTTCACATCCTTAACAATGCAAAATATCAAAGTAATTATTATTTTTTAAAGTAATTCCAAGTTACACATTTAATAATTACGCATCTTACATTCAAATTTAATGGTTTTTTTTCCTTTTTTTCTAAAAAAATCACACAAATTAATTATTTCTCTTTTCATGATCCACACATCTCACTAATACACTTAATCATCTTATATTAAAATATTATTTTTCTCACTCCACTACACATTAAAATATTATAAATGTACTCTCGAAATACCGTACCCCCAAATACCCTTTAACTGTACTCTCGAAATACCGTACCCCAA
Organism: Pogostemon cablin; assembly: GCA_023678885.1. Taxonomy (NCBI): domain Eukaryota; kingdom Viridiplantae; phylum Streptophyta; class Magnoliopsida; order Lamiales; family Lamiaceae; genus Pogostemon; species Pogostemon cablin. The sequence goes on from CM042987.1 coordinate 5,543,284, forward strand.
ATACCCTTTAACGTTATACAATCTAATGTATCTGGAATCTTAAGAGACCAACTCTATTTAAAATGCTTACAACATTAAAATATTACGCCTATATCTTTTAAAAGAAATTATGTATACCAATTATACAAAATTCATACTCTGAGAAGAAAGTGCATATGTTCATTAATTATTAATTTATTATTTAGAAAAAGAGAGTCCAGTCGCTATTCTATTTTTTTCAAAATTGTTTTATGAATTAAATAATGCATGCGACTTATTCATTGATATTTTGTAATACTACTATACTACAACTATAAGTATATAATAACTTTATACAATACTCTATGTGAGAAGTTTTCACATCTCCTAATTTATAAAGGGAAGATGAATTTATTTTTAGATGAAGGTAGCTAGCGTAAATTTTCAACGGCATTTAATTATGAAAAATACTTATGTGGGAATTTTATTTTTAAATTTTAATGTGATAGGATAAAAATTCATAACATTTTAATAAAAAGTTATACAGTGTATAATTGATGAAAAATAATATTAATAAAAAAAATAGAGAGGTACTAGTATGCAATTGACTGTACAATGCATCCTTATTTTTTAAAATATCAAGGATTAATCTCTAGAATATAAGTATAGTGTTACTCTACTCGAAAGAGTTTATTAACAACAATAATAATATTGTTACAAAAAAATAACCGTCTCTTATACAGTTATACTATAAAGTAAATTCTCACTCTCATTACACTAAAGAGTAATCGGAATTGTATATTAAAGGGGAATTTTCAAGAATGCCACTTTCAATACATTTTTTTTTTAAAATGCCACCCACGATCAATTTTTTTTAAATATACCACTTTTTAATTTTTTTTAGACCCAAATACCCCTTCACTCATTAAACCCTTTTTCTCTTCTCTCTCTATTATTCATTTTGTCTCATTCTTTCTTCTCACTCCATCATTCATTCTTCAAAGATTTTAAAGATTTGAGAAGGCAACCGCACGAGGTAAGCGACAACGGCACAACGCAACCCAATATAAATTTAGATTAGTCACATAATAGATCACACAGTTGATCGCACAAAGATCGCATTATTGTCGCACACTAAGTCGCACAAAATGTCACGTACAGGGTCGCACAAAAGAATCACGTACAGGGTTGCACGGTATTGTGCGACCTTTCTTGTTACTGTTTGTGACCAATTATGCGAGTATATATTTCTGTCTATAATCACACAAATATCGCATGCAAGATCGCACAAGAGGTCGCATGCAAGGTCGCATTGATGGTCGCTTATATTGTCTTGTATGTAGTTGAATAATTGGTTTCACAAGAAGCTGCTTATACTTGAAGCATATAATCACATAATAGGTCGCACAAACAGTCGCATGTAGGGTCGCTTATGTGGTTGCATGGAGGGTTGCGTATGGTCTCATAAGCATTTGTGTAATTGTTCATGCAACTACATGTGTAACAAAAAATGCGACTAAATTGCTTATAATAGAAGCCCATAATCACATAGTTGAAACATATAGTACAAGAACAAATATTACAATCCTCAATCGAAAGCTTGAAATTAAAACAATTATTAAAAGAATAAATAGATTACTTAAAATTTACAATTATTTGAGTATACAACTTAACAAAAATGCTAATATTTGCAATCATACACGCGTGCGACTACTCACGCGAATAACCAAGCGACTATGCACACTACTATATATACAACCATGAACATGGCTAACCAAGCGACCATGCATGCGTGCGACTACTCATGTGACTAATCAAGTGACCATGCACGTGACTACTCGTGCGACCATGCACGCGACTAACCATGCGACTAACTAAGCAACTTTGCATGTGTGCGACTACTCACGCGACTAATCAAACAACCATGCACACGATTATTCATGTGACCATATATGCACGCGACTAACCACGCAACCATTCGTGTGACCTTACATGCAACTTGTCACGCAACCTCGCACACAACTCTGAGCAAATTGTAATTTCTATTTCTCAAAGTTTAGATTTTTATCAAAATATTCACAATATGTTTGTTAATCAATATTCTAAACATGTCAGGTGATGTATAAACTCTTATTAATCTAATCAAATACCAAAATAACATCATCCCAACATAACTCACATGTTAATTTTCACAAAACCCTAAATTTTGTTTATAAAAAACAAATTGTAATATTTATTAACCTATATTTATATTGGGTTGCGTTGTGCCGTTGTCGCTTCCCTCGTGTGGTTGTCTTCTCTAATATTTAAAATTCTTGAAGAATGAATGATAGAGTGAGAAGAGAGAATGGGGCAAAATAAACAATAAAGAAGAGAGAATGAAGTTTAATGAGTGAAGGGATATTTAGGTAAAAAAATTTAAAAAGTGTCACATTTCAAAAAAAATTATGGTGGGTGGCATTTAAAAAAAAAATGTATTGAAAGTGGCATTTTTGGAAATTTTCCTATATTAAAACCGGTTTCATGCTAATTTTTTGGTAAAAAGTAATCACTTATAATAAAAGTGATAATTAATTATAAATAAATAAAATGGTCTAGACTATGTTATACAAGCATGCTCTTAATTACAAGAACTTCTAAGCTTAATCAAATACATAAAGATAATGAATTTTTACCAATCCAATAATCTCTAATGGATTCACTGTTATGAATTTCTAATGTATGATACTAATTTCAATTTGTTATTTTATCTTATATTTTATTTATTTTTTTAATGAATGATACGTAATATTATTATTTTCTAAATTAATGCCACGCATCATTAAGGCTTTAATGTGAGTATAATAGAGAATTTAAATCCAGAATTTCAAAATAATATGAGAGTGGAATAGTTAGGATCTAGACATCTAATTTCTACTTTGAAATATTAATTAAAATTACTCTTATTTAAATAATTGTGTATTATTATGTTTCCAAAATAAGGTTAAGAAATAAATAATCACCGACAAGAAAAAAGACAATAAGTGAGAATGTGAAATTGACAAGAAAAAAGACAATAAGTGAGAATGTGAAATTGAAAGTTTTGGTAAGTGACAGCTGCCACAGAGTTGGCAATACAGCTTTCTTTGCCCACGAAACTAACTTGCTTCCCTCTTCCAATTCTTTCTACTTTCTACCAACTTTTATAGCTACGAAATCTTTCTTTACCAATTTATTACTTTCCTCCACTCCCTCAGGCATCCTAAACAATTCGAGCTAGCTAGTCCAAGTATCTCGTACTCGAGCTCGATTCAATTAGAAAATGAGCTTATATACAAGCTTGAGCTCGAACAAGTAATTCTCGAGTCGAGCTCGACTCGACTCGTTAAGCAAAAACAAGTTGAGTTTTCCATGGTTATCGAGCCTTACCGAGTTTTTATTTAATTAATTTAATATTACATTCAATAATAATTAATTTAATATAATGGAAAACTTTATTTTGTGAGGTACATGGATATGGTGGACAAAGGCATGGTAAAGATGGAAAATTGCCTTGTGCAGTTTCCTATTTCCTGAGCTCATTTTTTAAAGTTTCACATGGAATACCAAGGAGTTGATTCAGTTGAATGCATTTGATGTAGCAGAAATGTATTAATAACGAGTACTGAAAAGCCATAATATTTATACTCAAATGGGAAACAATTCAAGGGTTGTAAGCGTGGATAAATGATGAATGTGAAGTTTTATAGTGTTTAGGACTTGGGTGTGGAGATCTTTGAGATGGGTGCGACGAACATCAATCAACACGCGTTGTCCAAACCCATCAAAAGATGTCTCTGCTTGTAAAGTGCAGGTATCACATTCGCCTCGTTTCCGGCAAAGCAGCACTGCTATCGCAGGAACTCTGGCAAACTAAGAAGAATGGAGAACTGGATCGTCCAGAGTGACTATGCACTACCAGGGCGTCTTTCTTCTTGTGAGAAGAGTTCTACTCGACTTCGTCCTCGCCCTCATCCCGAGTTCAAGATCCTAGATCCAGACCTATAAGAAAGGTTAGTAATTCTCCTTTCTATTTTCATATTCATTGTAATAGTGATTGATTGGTGTACCTATGAACCAACAATCGATGCTGCTTAATTTATGGGATGACGAAGAGGGATGATGCAGGGGAATGCCAGCTTCATCCAACGAGGAGTGTTGGGAGGAGGAAATTTCGACAAGGGAGGACACTCTATCCTAAGCTCTCCAACTTCACACAACTCATCAAGACCACAATATTCAGACATGAGTCGACCATTGCGACGATATTCAAACACAAATTTATCATCATCACGTTTATAGACGGTCCCAACAAGCAAAGCAGATCAACCACCACACAGCGTTATGAAGTAATCTCTTACAGACAGAGGCACACTAACCTTAATATGATCCCAATTATACGATATTAGGTCTAGGATTGTACCACGAAGAATTGAGACTCACATATGAAGCTAAATGAAAAAACGGAAACCAAATCTCCAACAGGGGGCAGGGGCAATCCAGGTGTTGTTTTCAATATCATACAACTCAAAAGCAGTATCAGGGGATGCTGGATGAGAGGGAGAAAACATATCCTCGTTGAAATCAATATCATAACCATAGGTTGAACAAGGGGTTTTAGGACCCATGAATTGAGTGGAGAAAACTAGAATATGTTGGGCGTTGGGTGTAGGGGGAGGGCTTTTCAAGTATCTCATCTCCATCCACCACACCTGAAAAAACAATTTTGGCTGCAGTTTTTCTATTGAGATCTGGTGACCGACTAAAAGGCGTCAAATAAATACAGAGTGAAACTCTGCACACAAAATGCTTGATGATGGTGGGATGGATATGCATAATCTTATCCCCAGAAGAAACTGAATCTATATCCAAATCCAATACGTATACATTGATTTCCTCGACACCTTCGCCCACCGTAACGCAAAACATTCCGACCTTTCTTGATTCAGATGATCCTAAGCCCACCGAACCGACCTTTGATTTGGGATTTTTAGATTTAGATTCGATCGATGATCGTTGCCTCTTCCCAGGATTGGGTGGATTGATTCGCCTGGGCAATTCTAACTCGCACAATTGTTGGTGCAAAAATCCAACCTAATGAGACTGATTGGTACGCTAGACCCGATCCCTACAAGGATACGTGTAATTGTAATAAACAAAATTAAAGAGCAAATAATAAAGAAGGAGGCTGCCAGCCGCGTTTACTTTCTTAAAATTATTTTTAGTACCTAAAATAAAATACTCCCTCCGTTCGCCATAAATGTGGATATTTGTTTTTTGCACGTGGATTAAGGAATATTATTATTTAAGGTGTAGTTGGTAGTTGTATTAGTGGGGTGTATGAGTCCCATAAATTTATTGTATTAGTGATGTGTGTGGGTCCATGTGTTTAAAAAGGAAAATGTGAATCTTTGGTGCGGACGCCCAAAATGGCAAAATGTGGACCTTTCGGGCGGATGGAGGGAGTAACTATTTTAAGAGATTAATTAATTATTTTTTTCTGAATAAAAAAATTATTACTCTTCAAATACTGTTCAGCAATAATACAAAAAATCACAAGTATATTGGAATTTGAAGAGAGTAGTATTTTTCATTCACAAGAAAAATTTAAAAAGTACTCATATTCTTTTTTTTTAAGAGTAATAATTTATCCCTCTAAAAATAAATTTATCGCGTAATAAGAGTAAGAGTATATTGTTAAATACACACCCCATTAAATACACACCCCATCTTATTAAATATACACCCTCTATTAAATATACACCCCATTTAATTTTTTATTTTTTAATTTTATTAAATACACACCCTCCAAAATTTCAAAATTACCCTTTTAATTTTATTATGGGTTTGTCACCAAATTCCCGTCGGACATCCTCTCACTTGGCGTAGTCTTCATATCATATGACAAGAAAATTTTCCCGTCAACCATACACCCTATTTAAAAAAATGGTATAAAAAGAGTTCAACCACATCTCCCTCTCTTGATCTACTTCATGGTATACATTTTCCAATAATCTGAACTTGCAAAATGAACAATTACCTTTTACATTATTGATACTGTGACCCAATTCTTCAACAGTCTTAAATATGATGGTTACTTCGTAAAATTGATTGATGAAGCCTGGTCCATCCACACATCTTCTTCTTCGTATAAGTAAGGATGTTGAGGATCAGAATATGGACCTCTCTCTTCCCTGACCACTACATGAGATAGGAAGAGTTATCTTTTGTAAGAAAGAAGAAAAACTAGTAAAATTTAACAAATTATTCAAACGAGAGAGCAACTATACAGAAATAGTTCGAGAGTGTTGACCACTTGTATGTATAGCCATGACAAGAATTTAAATACTTTCTTATGTTTTGCTTTCATTCACAGTTTTAGGGAAAGATTAACATCTATAGTATTGTGAGAATTGAGAACAATATAATCATAAGATCCAGGTAAGTCAAGATAATCAAATTGATTTATGTGTTCCAATAATCTATTGGCAAAGAAAAAAACGAAGGCAACTCTTTTTTCGTTAAATGTGTGGGTTCTAAGACTCATTAAACAATGATCAGCATCATACACCACATCTCTGATCCTCTCCGACCTTCAAAGATTCCACTTTCCTGGTTGGGGCCATCGCTACCCTAGGTGATGATCATGTTGGCTAGTCAGAATTGGGGCGGCGGTCGTGGATGTCGCAATTCTATAGAATGAAGACAACGTTATCGAAGATGAATTGATGATATATTTTGAAATGTGATGATGTGGCCCACCAACATAATTTAAAGATTAGAATGTGTATTAAATAAAATAAGGGTAATTTAAACTTTTAAAAATTATAAAATTTTAATATATAATAATAAGAGTGTGTACTCAATAAGAAGAGAGGTGTATTTAGTGGAACTCGGATAGAGTTAGATGCCTAAATTCGATTTAAACCATTGTTAAATTTTTAATAAATACATAATTATTATTTCGAAATCATAAAAATTAACATTATTATTATTTATAGAGTGAATGAACGTGAATTATTTTTGTACTCCCTTCGTCCCATAATACTTTTCACACTTCCTCATTTGTTTGTCCCACAAAATTTTTCACACCCAAAAAAGGAAATATCACTTTATCCAACAACCTCAAAAGTTGCTTTAATTTCAAATTTGCCACTCATTTTTTATGCACATATCATTAATTTATACTTTTTTATTACCTAAAAATATTACAATACCATCCAAAGTCAATAAATTTGATCAAAAAATGCAACTTTTCTTAAACAACGTGGAACAATAAACGTGAAAAATTTTACGGGACGGAGGGAGTAATATTTATTGAATTGAGTTTCTATTCAAATTCCAACAAGGGTGTATCGGTACTTAGATAATTTTAACCATTAGATTAATGTACCATTCAATCTTCACCATTAAAAAAAATAAAATAATTAATTTTTTTAAAAACAAAAAACTACAACTACCTATTTTAACTTATAAACTGAGGATTGTATCGGTGAACCAGTTGCACCTCAGAACCCTACCATTCAACATTCCATTTGTATTATATATATATATATATATATATATATATATATAAAAGAAAAAACTCTACCACCATTAAAATTTTTAAATATGTAACGTTAATTAAAAAATAATATTTCCTTCATCCCACCGAAAGATCCCTATTTTACTATATTAGGCGTCTAATTAAAAAAAATGTATTTTTCCCTTTTAGTAAAAGGGCTTCGCATATGGCTCATCATCCACTATTAATACAACTATCCACTACACAAAAAATAATAATACTCTTTTTGTATGAATTGAGGAAGTAACACTAACTCCATTATTTAGTGAGAGTATAATATGAGATGGAAAATTAAACTGAAAAAGGTGATGCAATACCAATTAATCTTGGGTCATTGAAAACGTTACAAATTAGAAAAAAACTTTACAAACACAAGTCACCATAATTTTTAAATCTTGGCAATGATATGAATCATATCAAATCAAATACTTTTAATTTGAGTGTCCCAACGTGATTCTTAAATTGGAAATTCTTACTCGTATGAAAGGAAAAGGAAATTTAAAAGAAAAAGGGAAAAGAAATAAATTCACAACGTAAGAGTAAAAGGGGAAAGAAAAATCATAATCAAGATAGTGATACTCTTTTGTAAACTGTAGTATGTAATTCTTCAATCATCCATTTGATCACTGTTATATCTTTGAGAAAGGGAATTTTGAAATGGGCATGTCCAGAACCACGGAGAGCGAAGCTCCCATCTCCGGCGACTGTGGAGGCGGCGGTGGCGCCGCCAGCACAGTCACCAATAATCCGGCGAGGGACGAAGCTGTCGAATCAAGCCCCTTTCAATTGGGAGAATCTGTCCTTGCTTTCCATGGGTTTTGCATGTACGACGCTAAGGTATCAGCCATTCTCTCAATTTAAATGAATCACGTTTGTGGGAATTTTGAATGAAATAAATTTGGGGATTTTGCATATTTGGCTTCAGTTCATCATTCTTTAAATGTCGGATGTTGTCTAGCTTTTATTACTCATCAATATTTATTGGCTATTATTGCTGACAATTTTTTGATTCATTTGGAGTTTTAGTCACAGTCTTTTATTCATAATTTGTGCATGATTTGAATTCATAATTGTCTTGTTTTGTGCTTTTATTTTGTTGACAAGGTACAAAAGATTGAATCCTCTGATGGGGGATGGAGGTATTATGTTCATTATCATGTAAGTATCGTCTAATAGATTTCCAGTGTTAGTATTTTAGCTATTTTCAGCTGCATCCCGACATCTAATAACCATTATAAATGCAGTTGATCAGTATATGTTCAATAGTTACTCGTGTTCTGGATGAGTTACAAACAAAAGTGCAGGATTTAATTGTAAATTTCCTATCTTCTTCCTTTTCAGGGATGGAACAAAAAGTGAGTGCTTGTCATCTGCTATATACATTCAGATAACAATTTTTTTTCTGGATTCTGACTAGTATATCCAGGGAGGGCCAATCCATTATTCCATTAATTTGTTGGCAATAGGGATTTTAGATTTTTATTTTGAGTAAGTAATTCTATTGGCGAATTGTTCTTGCAACTTCTTACTTTATGAATAGTTTCCAGCAAGAATAGTTATTTACCTTTCTTTATGTTATGGTTTATGTGCTTCCAGAGATATCTCTGTACTGAGTTTCTGATTGTCTACCTTCCCTGAAAGGTTGTGACTTTGAAGTAAATAGAACTATCTTTGACTTTCATTATTTTCCAAGAAGATCAGACTGATCAGTGCTTCAAGCATTTTCTAGTCTGTTTTCTCATTCTATTGATTAGAGCTTTTGGGTGGTACACAACTTATTTTGGCACTCAACAGATGGGATGAATGGTTGGATGTTGATTGCTTGTTGAAACCTACGGAGGAGAATGTTCAAAAGCAGAAGGAGCTTAAGGAGAAGTATTCAGTGGATAAGAATGTAAAGCCTGGACGTTTATCACATGATAAAATAAAAAATTCACCAGGTTAGACTTGTTGCATCTCTTTCTAGTGATTGACTATGTCCTGGTGATTTGTGTGTTCTCCTCTTTAACCAAAAAAAAAAAAAAAATCTTCAAGATGAAAAATCTGACTTTATGTGATTTGCTGATAACAGTTATCTGTGGCTCAGTTCGACATGTTTTCACCATGTAAAACTATCATACGTGTGATTTTGGATTTAGAGAATGAATCATGAATATTAAGCTACCTGACTAATAAAGGCATCGAGTTGCTTAGTTTTAAAAATATAGCGCAATGCATCAGAGACCAGATGCATCTTTTTCCATTTTTTTCATCTCTCATTTAAGTTACCCTGTGGTTCCCCTTTAATTTAGACTCCTAGCAATACATAGGGTATAATAGGACTGGAAGGGGGGATCACAGGGTTTAGGGTGAGAAAAGACCCGGGTTCATATACTAAGCTATGTAAACCGGGCTTATAAGAGAGTTTGTGCTCTCATTTTGCCTTACAAACACATATATACACAGACAAACAGCATTTATTCACCAATACTGGTGCAAGTTTGGTCACACACAAAAAATATAATACAACATAGTCGTAAATTTTCTTACTCTCACTTTTTCAGGCCAAAATATGGTTCATTTTTACTCCATGTGATGCTTTCCTTCTTCCAACAGTACCTCAAATTATTTAATGACGTAACACTACCATTTAGCTACATTTTAGAGCAGTAGTTCTGGAGTATATAAAACTCATTTTTCAACTCTAACTAAAAACATCCAAGTGAAATGGGTGGAGTTGATTCATACCATAGTTTAAATTTTCAAAATTTTTGTTAGAGATGCTATGAAGAGTTGGTACATGGACAAAAATTTCTCTTTTTTGCTTAAACCCTAGTCAAATATAACTGTTATTCTTCACTTTCACATTCTAGAGCAGTCCATCTGGACTATGTTTAGGTGGCCGAGTATATTACTTTTTTAAGATGGTTTTTCTCTTTTCTCGTTCATGCATTGATATCCATTTAAATTTGAATCTTTTACTCACTTCTATTGGAGTTGAAATCTGGGTTCAATGCTATTGCAGGGGGGAGAGGCAGGAAACGCAAAGTTGAAATAAATATAAAGGTACTAACTTGTAGCTATTCTTCAGTGGCAGCTCCACTATAAATGAATATCCATTCGAAATATCAGTGGCCCTATATTCACAATTTGTAAAAGATACACGTGTGTTTCATGAATACATAATGGAGTGTGTTTGCTACTTGAGCTAGTTTGTCGACACTCAACATTGGATATAGAGTAGTGGACAAGTTTTGGGAAACCTGAGATAGCAGAAAGTAGACATTTCTGTGGATGTTTCATTTAATTGCTTCAGAGTCAGTCAATTATTTTCTCTGATAATGCAAATTGACAACTTATGTTAGTGATTTTTTGTGCAATTTGAATTAAATTTTGTCAGAACTGTTTTTACTTGATTGAATATTTCAACTGTGTTTTGTGTTCAATTGTTTGCTAGGAGGAGGACATTGTTCAATTGGAAAAGTATGTAACCATCCAAATTCCACCTCCCTTGAAGAAACAGCTAATTGATGACCATGAGTATATAACTCATCTCGGCCAGGTTAACTCTGCTGCAAGCATTGTGGAAACTTTTATTGTTTTAATAATCTCTCCTACTTTCTTTATCTGCTGTGGATCACTGAGCAATAATACCTTTTTTCCCTTGGTTTGTTCAAATAGTTTAGTTTGATCACCTATAAAGTAAATTCTTCAAGACACACCTGGCATATCATACCATCTTCAATCTTGCCTGCTTAGATTCTTGCAAAGAGGCTGATGCTGCCAAATTTTCTCACTACATTAATATCACAATGATTGAGGGGATGCTAGATAAGAAATGTTTGGACATCTTTTTAATCAACCAGCATATTGGTATTGAATTTCAGCAACCATTTATGCTCTAGCCTTTTGCGTCTTGTAAAGTTGCAGTGGGATGGTCTGTCTATGTTATGTGAAGCCTTGGTTTAGTGCATTCATTCTTAGTAGCTTGTTACAGTTTTCGGAAATACAGTTAGATGATCTTCCTCTAATTTGGTGCAACATATCTTGTTCTTAATTACCTCTGTTCTAGATGGTTATATCTTTTTCCATGTTTTCTCTGTTACAGACTATATACGTGCATTTTGCTGTGGCTGCTTAAATCATTGGATATACTTTTCATTGGAAATATCTAATGCAGGTAGTCAAACTTCCTCGTTCACCTACTGTGCATGAGATACTGCGCAAGTATTTTGATTACCGGGTGAAGAAAGATGACATGTAAGTCCATATTATTATGTTTTATTCATGTCATATCCCTTGTAACTTTTTCCTGTATCCTATAATTTAATTTTACATGTTGTTCTCCCTGTATATGCCATGTAAGTTTAATGCCATATTACCATCTGGATCGAACTTTTTTAGAAAACATTCTTTGAAAACGAAACTTTTTCTTCAACTATTTCCTTATATACTAAGTTAATTTAAATGCATAATTTGTATTTAGAATCATGCATAGAAATCCAACTATGTTTGTTTTCGTCAATAATTTATACGTGATTAAGAGAACTGTGTTTTGTTTCCACTTTTATTCATTCAGTTCATGGCTTGCAGTACAATTTATATAGTGCTAATTCTGTGACTGTCCCCCTTAAATGTAGAAATTTAAAATAAGTGTGATCAATCTTTGCTTTTATTTAATATTTAGTATAGATTAGACCATGATATAGCTCTATATTTCCCCTATAAATTCTTGAGTTATGTAGTTAGCAAAGGAGCCTCTTTGGTGTCCCTCGAGGAGGAATCTTATTATAAATATGAGGTCCATCTTGTAGGGACAAAAAAGTCATCAAGTGTAAGATTTTAAAGATATAATTTTAAAGATATAATATTACTCTTTGTACTAAAGCGGTTCCACACTAGTTTTTGCGAAGATTTATAACATCAAAACTGGATTGCATGTCTTTGATGTGAATCTGAACAACGCTTAAATTTTCCGGATGCATAAGTAATTTAAATATCGATATGGATATGGGGGTGGAACGATTATTTCAACCAATATATCCGTAATTTGGTACAGATATTTCTACAATATCAATGTTTTTAACCTTGAATCTAAATATGGTGATTCTGCACTTCACTTGGTTAACATTCTTTATAATTGTTTGATGATTTTGGCGGGTGAAGGATAGTTGAGGCTCTCGAGGAGATTGTCAATGGGTTGCAGTGTTACTTTGATAAAGCACTACCTGCAATGCTCCTCTACAAACAAGAACGTCAACAGTACAGAGAAGTGATTGCGGATAATGTCTCTCCTTCAAATGTATATGGGGCCGAACATTTATTAAGACTCTTCGGTATGCCAAGTTCTAAATTCTATTAGAATTTTATCAAATTCTGGCAGCCACATCAGTTTCTAAACGCCTTAGTTTCTCGAGACTTCTGGTTAACTAAACTTTTGTGGGTTTACTCTTACTCTCAAAACACACATCGTAGTTGTATGCTCACAAAGGTTTTGTATCAATGGTTGTCCAAGAGTTGGCTGGAGGCTACAGCATTCTTTACAGGCGACAAGAGTAGGATACTTGTGCCTAAAGTTATGGTGTTTTTCATTGTTTTCCTCAAAATGAGCATCATAGTCTTTCATTGAGTCTTCACCTAAAGAACAGTCTTGCAGCGTTCATCATTTTCCATTGTTGAATAAAGCTAGGGGTGTGTAAAATAACGAAAATTTTGGTATATCGCACATAACGTATTAAAAAAATAAAAAATGCCAAAACTTCAAGGTACCAAGAGTTTTGGAATGGTATGTAATTGTATAGAAAAGTTAACTGTATCTCATCGGAACAGCGTTCAAATGGTGGTTGGTATGTAATATTGAAAACAAGAACAACAAAGTCGAGAGTGTGGTAGTATGAAATTGAATTTAATATATATAATGATAGAGCTGGAACCCCTCGTCTTGGGTGCTCTCTTAGTTCCTTCGCCTCACCGTAAACCTCTCCAAGTTTAGAGCTATGGACATCTAAGATATAGTCGTCAAATTACCATTTACACTCTTGTCCTTATTATATAGAGCTCTTGAAGCTACTTTTAAACTGTGTTGGTTTACTTAGCTCTGTCGCTCTCTTTCTGGGAGTTCACTTGGTGGTTAATTATTTTTGTCCGTAAACCTTGTGAAACTTCACTTCTTAGGTTAGTTAAAGATACTAACTCATTTCATAAGGGATGATGAGATTCGCTACCTTGTTTAACAAACGACATCATGGATATATGGATGTATTACTGTGTGAATCATTTCTTCCAATTGTTCAATATTCATGACTCTACAATAAGTTTCTCATATCTATTCTCTACCAACCTATATCAGTTTGCAAAGTGTTGCTTTCTTTCGTAGAGAATTCATATAGTTATGAGCAGTCAGATTCTTGCTTATGATTTCAATCTGAAATGTATTCCAATTACGTTATTAATATATATACATACACATACATAAAAGATGTTTCTCTATGTTCAGTTAAATTGCCAGAGATGCTCTCCTATTTGAACATTGAAAAAGAGACACTAACAGAGCTGCAACAAAGATGGGTCGACTTCCTCAGGTGATCTTATCTGTGCTTGTAATAACTTTTGATTGAGTTTCTTGTGCACTGGTGTATGGGAAAAGTTTTGTACGCCCAGGTTGATCTTTTAGCTTTGATTGAATTATCAATAAACAAACCTAAGGTAAGAATGTAATAAACCTTAATAAGGGTAAAACATAAGTCATTAAACCGCAGGGTTACTAGTAATATCACATCATTATGCATTTAGTGTTCAATTTAGTTTTAATGAATTGAAGATAAAAGCATATAGCTAAATTAATAATATTGCACCCGTACGGGAGACTTTGCCATTACTGTAGTATATCCCTGTTAAGTTTATTTTAATGCTATATCTTTTTTTATAATTCTTCTTCTCCTTTTTGTATATGAATAAAAAAGAACTAATAATCAGTACTCCCAAGTATCAATGAGATTGCACTATTACACATAAAAGAAATTTGAATTGTTAATGTTCATCTTTTGCTTTCATTTTTAGTTCATCCTGATTGAGTGAAACAAACTGACTAAGATCTTCGGGTTGTGGTCGTCTAACTCATCGTTGCAGTTTGCACATTGTGGGTCATTCTAAAAATAAGCTAAATCTCTCTATCTTGCATTGCAGATTTCTCCAGAGCAACCACCGTGAGTTTTTCGTTTCAAATTATCACAAGTCAGACGAGGACTCATTGACTGATGTAGTGGAAGAAGAGAACTAGCAAATATGTTCTCATATCAAGTGTTTGTCGTAGTAGTAATAGTACTAGTTGTAGTAAGTTATATTGTGGGCTCGAACTTGGAATCTAAACGGCGCAATGTCACGTTGCATGCAATGTCTCTGTACAGTTCTTCTGTTTAATTGTTTAACGAGCTAGTTGATGTGTTGTGTAGTTTGTACATCTTACAGTGTTCAGTTATTAATATGACCAGAAGCTGCCTATGTTAGGCAATGTTCCATTGCTAATGGAACCAATTTTTCTGTCATATAGATCGGTTGAATAGAGATCTAAGGCCCTGTTTACTGTGAAGGATTAACCAGGATAGGATAAATTAGCCAGGTGTATTCGTTGCTAATTTAGTTGAGACTTCAGAGTTATTGAGTTTTGGATACCAATAAATTATCAATTAACATATGCATGTGTCGTGTACATATTCTCTTATTTGGACGTAAAGCCAAACTCAATAATACTTGATCAAAATAGTAACATAATAATATAGTGACATTAGTGAGCATGTAAACGATACTCTTTCTAACAGAAATTGAGAGTATATATATTTTTAATAATAATTGACACACTTGCAAATGTAGAAATTTAAGTGTATAATCGTTTCCAGAACGCTCCGTATAATTTTCTCAAATTTTTTGATTTTTTAATTCTTTCTTAATATTTTCCTTATTAAACTTTCAATTAACTTCCTTATTTAATATTAGAGTTTCAGAAAAAGAGTGAAACAACAACAACGGTTAGTGTTTTGTGAATTAGAGTATAACTTATTAATTTATGGGTGAAAACATATTCTATTTCATTATTGAAGTGACTAATAAGTTCAGAATATTTGTAAAACATTAGAATATGTGATTAACTCAAATTGCAAGAATAGAAGTATGAGAAGTCATCAACACATGATGAAGGCTCGATTCAATAATGAGGCATGCTACTAAGAGAACGTGTTGCCCTAGTAATACGGTGTACTGATAATTGAACAAAATAGACAAATTAATGGATTAAAGGAAAGAACACTCTTATAAGTAAACAAAAAATAACTGAAGATTATTTAGATAACAAAAAATCTACATCAAGCGTGGCTGATTAGTCACGCAGTACACAATATAATTATCACAAATTAATCATGATTAATGTATGCTAAATGAGTAGGAAATATTTGTAGAACATAATGATAGCACAATGTGAATCCAAAGGCCCCAATATGCCTGGGAGTTGGCCCATCTATCATCCAAATCCAATTCTCAACTATCTAAATAATATTAATATATACTCTTAAAAAATAAAACTCAATATTGTATGAATTAATTAAGGCTTTACTACTAACCTATACCAATTGATTTTATTTTCATAGTATTATTTATTTAGATGAATATTATTTCTATTTCCTATGCATGGTTCTTTTTTTGCACTTGGACGAAATTCTTGCACTCTAGAGTAGATTTAAATGGGCACATTAATTAAAAAAATAAAAAATAAAAATGGTAGTACTATTTATACACCCAAATTTCCATAAAGTTATTTATTCATTGTTTTTTTTTTTTTTTTAAATAACCATATTTCGGAATTTCCCAGATCTCCCATGCTAAATGATGTGTGATGAAAAAAAATTCACGACTTGTATCTATATATTGTGATACCATAATTATTCTTTTTAATTATTTTAAATATATTGTGAAATTTCAATTTAATAGGATGGCAATTTAAGTGCTAATGGTTGTTTAGTTAATACACAAATGAGACTAACAGGAACAAAAGGTAAGAGATTGTTTCATTATATGTACATTACAAATGCTTCGACTTAATCATTGAATATAAGCCTGCACAAAGTGACCATGTAATGAGGAGAGGTGAGCAAGTGTTGGGATGTTTCTTCATTTCTGTTTCACGTGCTTTAGTTTGCCATGTTCTTTGTCTGGTTCTTGATTAGTAATTCTTTTACCAGAATTTTTCTGTGCGTTTGTTGCTGAGTTTGATGGTACGAAGCAAGGAGTTAATATCGTAAACAAACCCAAACATTCATTTTAGATAAGATTCCTCAAACTCAGCATAATTGTACTTTGATAGAAATGGGCAGCTATACAAAGTAATGATGAGAGATCAACAACAAATTTAAATTAAGTATTGAAGATTTTCCAAAAAAAAAAAAAAACTCATGAAGACAAAAAAATCTCAACAGACAGATAATTACGCAGAAGAACCTTTAATGCACGTTGAAAGACTTTGATTACATAGTCTCCGGAACCACTTTTTGCATGCCACATAGCATGATCTTGGATGTCCTGTTACATTTTGGTGTTACATCTCCCGTTACAAGCGTTAGATGATTGACATGTATGTGGAGAGGAAAATCTCAACCTTTCCCCTTAGGGTTAATTGTTAGGGTATAGATTAGTTTATCCTATGTGTCAATCATCCAACGGTTTGTTACAGGAGATGTAACACCAAAATATAACAGGAGATCCGAACCGCACATGGCATAGTCATATCATATATCAGTGGACAAGGTCTTCAGAACATAGAGGCTCATCAAGTTCACATATGGTTCTCAAATTATACCAGACCACTCATATACTTCAATAGAGTATCCTAAAAGAAAATATAGAGCCAAATAAAATGAACTCAAAAACTAAGGGTTCATTTGTTTCACCAACCTGTCATGTCTTACATTGACAGCCTGTCAAATGAATATCTCCAATTCAAAGTAAGGGAAGGACAAAAAACACAACATAATCAAGGATGATATGCTGTTGTGTATTTATTGTTGTAAGTAGTTGTGTTAAAAAAAGAAATATGTGAAAAAATCCACCAGGTAGCTAGAATGAGGATTGTTAACAAATTAATGCCATATAATCAAGGACCTTTGGGTAAAGAGCAAACCTTCAAGACTTCAAGTGACCTCTTTCATGGAGAATCCATTTGCTAAGTTCTGTCAAAAATTGTTCATTCCCACATTTTTCACGTCTTTTGATAAAAAAAAATATATAAATTTAAAAAAGTGCTTATTATGTATCTTCCAATAAAGAAAGATTGGTTTATTCATAGTATAATCATATTAACAATTCTATAACAAATATAAATTCCTGATAACACTAACATATCAGACTCCTCATGCCCACATTCATAAAATTATAGCCACAATGCAAAGAGTTAGAAAATAGTTATCTATAAATATATTTAATAAGAGTGAGGCTCTTGTGCCCCCAGAACACCGTGCCCCTTTACAATTTAAACCCTTAAAATATATAGGTTTAAATAGAATATGGAGGGGAGGGTTGTTGATAGGCTTTTTATGCGCACTATAATTTAATCCCCAAGTATGAAGGATATCAATTGTAGCGGTAAGTGACCAAGTTAAATTATCGAACCCAAGGGACAGCTAACTATTTATTTTCTAATTATACTAGCTTAATCAGAATAAGGTAACCAATTTTCAATGTTTGTAGTGAATTAATTATCTAAATTACTGAAATAATAAATAACTGAATTATTAAAAAGCAATAAAAATAAAAGCAAGTTTCTAATCAAGAGATAACGAACAGTTCTAAGGTATCAGGTAGAGACCAATTAATTTGGGTTACTAAACTTACGATTGTTCATTCATGCAGTTTCACTGAAAATACACCACATATCCCTGTTATCCCACCGAATATAATTCGATTCTAAGCTAACAGTATAATCTGGTTTAAATCTTAAGGTGCGCAAATATTACCAAGCCTTATTCCTAGATACTAATCAAAGCAAGCAACAATACCTCCGGATGGTAAGCCCGACTAACAAGATATTTTCTGGAATTACTACAAGGTTCTATTCACTTCCTACTTGATTGTCTAATTGCATTGTTCCACTAAACTAATCAAGTATTTGATTTACCAGTTCATGAAATTTAAGTGCTTATAGCGGAGCTACTCTAATCCCTAACAGATAGACAATACCAATCATGAACGCACACAAGCTAACACAATAATCCAAGCATTATAGCGGATGTCATGAATATATTATGAAGACGTTACGAAGCAGATAAGCAAGTCTTAATAAAATAAGTAAAATCAAAAGCTCAGCTGCATAAAATCTCAATCTTTGGTCTAAATCCCCAAATCAATTAAATCAATCCATCAAACCTTAGGACTGTATATAAAATTAGCCCATGAGGTCACAAGCAATCCTCATGGCTAAGCAATTCATACCAAAAATCAAAGTAAAAGGAAGGAAAAGAAAGGAATTATGAAACCCTAGTGTAGACGTAGTCTTTCGTTCCTTCTCCGTCTCTCCAATTGCTCGATTCTCCCTCAATTAGCACTTGGAACCCTCTTGAAAGTGGATGGATGGTGAAATCAGGTTGTAATCTGATATGGGTGTGAAAGGAGTGTGGATTGATGATGGGTTATGGATGGGTCCTCTCCAATTTGTGTTTTGATCTCCCTAATTGTTTCTAGGACTGATGCAGGGCTTTTTCGCGATCAAAACTGCTTCAGAATCGTGACTTGAGGGTATATATACGCTGCTGCATCGAACAGGTCTCGTTTGGGCCCGATTTTGGGCCGCTCGGCATCTTGCTCGAGCCGAGCTCATGGCCGAGCGGCCCCCAAACCAGCCGAGCAGCATATGGTTGGAATGGGGCCATCGTGTGCGCTCTGAAGGACACCAGCTCGGCAGCTTTTGGCCACGTGGAAGGGCCGCTCGCCGCTCGCTACCCGCCGAGCTGCAGAAACTGCACTGCGCGATCTCACCGTTTTGAGTATAACTTCTTCATACGGACTCTGATTTGAGTGATTTTTGCACTCACACGTTCCTCTCTTCCTTGGATTTCTATCCATATAAAGAACTCTCAGAAACTCTAATATTTGAATATGTAAAAAGTCATGCAAAGTGGCTCCTCGGTACAGCATGTGCGACGTTAGCACTTTGATCATAACTTTCTCGTTTGGAATTCAATTGGGGTGTTCTTTATGTCAAAACGACCCTCTCTTCTGTGGCTTTCCAACCATATATCATATGATCAATTTGGACTTCTATAAGAATACAGAAATTTGTGCAACATGGACTGTATTTTTCAGCATTCCTTCTCACTTTCACTCCTCATTTCAACTTTGAACTTTTGATCATGTTTTACCCTTCAAAACTCAAAAAAACACCTTAGTAGCATCTTAATTATGTAAGATATGAAAACCATGTCATTTTATACAAAATCATGGCCACATTCTATCAAAAACGGTGTAATGTGAGACCTAAAATACGTGAAATTCCACTCTCAACAGTTGTGTTCCCATGAGGGCACGGTGTGTCCCCGAGGGCGCAGGAGCTTCTGTCATTTAATAAACGAAAAAATCACATCATAGGAAAATGGTACGCGCACTGCCACACTAACCTGGAAGTGCTTCAAGCTTTTTGCACTCCAGATTGGAAAAACCCAAGTTGAAAACCAAAAGTTGTCAACTTCATTATGTAAGACAAGAAAAACAAGCATTACTTACTGTTGTGATTGAGTAACCCTCAACACTCTTGGTTGAATCTCTCAAACTCACTAATTGAAAAAACACATCACTCACAGCTCACTAGAATGATGATTGACAGCAGCAATGAGAAACAAGATCAATGCACAAGAGTCTAAAGTGGTTCGATCTCGAAAGATCTACGTCCACTGTAAGGAAAGGAACTTTCTATTGATTATGATTTACAGGATGATGAACTGATCAGTTGAGCTTGATGAATGCTCAATGATCACAGCAAAAACTAGCTAAGAACAGAAAGCAGCAAACTATATTCTAACTGTCTGAATCACTATGGCTAGTATGTGTGTATTTATATTGATCTCTCCTCCAACTGACTGATCTTGAGCATCCAATGGGATGATCACACCTCACATGCATCCAAGAATCCCAGCTAGACTGTCACGTGCTAATACTAACCACTTGGCAGTTAATCAAAATGGCACAACTGGAGTTAAATTCATTTTTTGCCCTATAACTAAGGAAAACTTCGATTTTTGCCTTGAAAAAGATAAATGGTTCAATTTTGTCATATAACTAATGAATTGTTTCAATTTTTGCCCAATTTTCGCCGAAAAATGCGAATTTTGCTGGAATCCACCACGTCATATTTCAATTTGGGGATTTTCGACTGGTTAATCCGACGTGTCAATTTTGACTTTTTTTTAGCCAATGAATCCGCCACGTCATATCCACCTATTTATTTATTTATTTATTTTAGTTTCCAATGCATAATATTTTATTAAATTAGATGAGAATTTGAGCAGCGTGGAGCTGGAATCGGCTCTGTACATGCATCCAGCGGTGAACGAGGCGGCGGTGGTGGAGAGGCTGGATGAGTTCTGGGGGGGAGACGTCGTGTCCATCACTTTGCATTAACCCACACACGGCTCCCCTTCAAACTCCATTCTTCTCCCATTATTCAAATATACACACACTCACACTATATATAAACAACACTTAACTTATTGTACTTCATTCTTCCTACTTTAACAACAATCTGCATCCGATTCTGCAGATTAATTTCTAGGTTTGTAATTTATTGGTAGAGAGTGGTGATCGTAGGAGTAGGATCAATTAATCTTGTTGAAATGGAAGCAGATGAAGGCGGCGGGTGTACCACTCCCAAAAACCAGTTACCGGCGGCGCTGGTGTGTCCGCCGCCGCCGAGGAAGAAGATGATGCGGCAGAGCTATGACAAGGATTATGCAATCATCACTTATGTGATGATGAGAGAATGTCGTATTATATTCAATTAGTGTGGTACATGATCTCCATAATATATGGAAGGCAATCAAAGCAAAAAATACATATACATGATACAATGAATATAGACACTAATACAATATTCAATTCTTTCCCTTAATACCCCCCGTCAAGCGTTGCGTGGGGTGCAAGCAAACGCAAAGCTTGGAGCGCAAGAACGTAAAGGCGGGTTGTGGTAACGCCTTAGTAAAAATATCAGCGAGCTGTAAATGCGATGGAACAAAATCAGTGCGTAACTTACCTGAAGAGACCAGCTCACGAATAAAATGACAATCAATGTCAATATGCTTGGCGCGTTTGTGGGCCACTGGGTTCTGACTCAAAAATACAGCACTCTTGTTGTCACACGGAAGCGTCGCCGGAGGCTTGGGCAACTGATGAATCTCATGAAGTAAATTCAGCAACCAAATAATTTCAAAACCAGCGTTAGCGAGGGCCCTATATTCCGACTCACAGCTCGAACGAGCAACCGTAGGCTGCTTTTTAGCACTCCAAGAAATGAGATTACCCCAAAGAAAATCGAATAACCATAGGTGGAGCGACGAGTCTCCAAACATCTCGCCTATCAGCGTCAGAATATCCCACAATTGTCTTCTCAGGATGGTGAGTGAAGTTAAGACCATAATGGATGGTACCCTTCACATAGCGGAGGATGCGCTTGACAGCAGCAAAGTGATCGGCAGTAGGAGAATGAAGAAACTGGCTCACAGTGTTGACAGCAAAAGAGAGATCAGGCCGAGTGATGGTAAGATACTAAAGGGCACCTACCAACGAACGATAAAGCATCGGATCATCAAACGCCGTTCCCGAGCTTTTCAATAAACTTCGCGCAGCAAGTGGGGTGCACGCAAGCATAGAAGCTCGATCCAAGATGTCGTGAGCATACTTCGTCTGACCAACGAAAATGCCATCAGAAGTATAAGAGACCTCCAAACCCAAAAAATATGTCAACTTGCCAAGATCTTTTATAGCAAACTCCGAATGGGTGCGAGCAATAAACTGTCGAAGAAGATTCTGATCATTCCCTGTAAGAATAATATCATCAACATACAAGAGAAGATACAGAAGAGAAGACCCATTCTTCAAGCAAAACAAAGAGGGATCACAATGCGATTGGCGAAATCCCAGAGTCAACAAGTAAGTACTGAACCGCTGAAACCAGGCCAACGGAGCTTGTCTAAGGCCATACAGAGCTTTCTTGAGCCGGCACACATGAGTAGGACTGCGAGAATCAACAAAGCCAGGCGGCTGAGCCATAAAAACTGGCTTAGAAAGGATCCCATTCAAGAAGGCGTTTTTCACATCCAATTGATGTAGAGGCCACTGATGATGCACAGCAAGAGCCAGAATAAGGCGAACAGTGGTGGCCTTGACTACAGGACTGAATGTGTGATGGAAGTCCGACCCAGGAATCTGTGTAAAACCCTGAGCAACCAGACGAGCCTTATACCGCTCAATAGAGCCATCCGAACGATACTTTGTCCGAAACACCCACTTGGACCCAACAACGTTCACACCGGGGGCGGTGGAACCAAATCCCAAGTGTCATTAAGTGCTAGAGCGTCAATCTCCTCTTGCATAGCAGCCATCCAATGAGGGAATTTGGAAGCCGATTTAAAGCCACGAGGCTCAGTAGCAGTGGTAAGAGAGCTAAGCAGAGTTGTGTAGGCCATATCAACAGGATACCGAGGCTTGAAAATGCCATCCTTTGCACGAGTTATCATTGAGTGAGATGGTACTCACGGTGGAGCCACCGGCGAAGGAGGAGGAGCCGCAGCGGAGGGAGCCTCCAGTAGAGCCAGAGGCAATAGGGGCTCAGTAAGAGGTGCAGGTGGCACATCAAATGTTTCCGGATCCATGTGAAGTGGAGGTGAAACAGAAGTGTTGGATTATATACTAAAAGTCTAGCTTTTTGTATGAACAATATTGTAACAATTAATTTGAAATGAGAATCATATGATCAAATGATTGCATCTTATAATTTATTTATATGTTCGATGCAATAGTCCACTTACTTTATACTGTAGATAATATGTTGTGCGACAACACTCGGAAGATCATATTATCGGTTTTCTTATAAAGTATAAACTGATGCTCACAACCGAGATAGACGGGGACTCTCTATCGGGATGGTTGTAGTGTGGTTTGGTATTAGCTTGTCTTGGCTATAGAATCACATTAGTGCACTTGTGTGTATTGAGCAGGACCGCTTGAGATCGTTCGACTTATACTGACTTATAGGAGAACTTGATCTCAGTTATTATGGAAGTTCGTACTCTTAATCCCTATACAATAACCTCGACACGTAGGGCAGTATGTATTTCTTTGATTCATCAATGGGTGAGATTTACATGTAATTAAATCAACAAACTCGATGAGTTGGGAAGTAGTGCTGTCTCTATGGTGTGCTGTTGATTGTAGAAGGAATCCGTGTCCGTCATAGGTTGATGATGTCCCCTTGAGGAGCTCATAAGGATTATCATGTAAACCCTGCAGGTGGAATTTATTCCGGCATGATAATGAGGTTGAGTGGTACTACTCTTGGATGAGATATTAATTAATTGGGTTGTCAGTAACTTAATTAATTAATGGACATTGTATATCTTAAACAAGGGGAGACTAATGGACTCATAATAAGAAGGAGCCCAAAACGTAATTTTGGGATTGGTACGGTAGTGCAATAATAATATTTTAGTGGAATATATTATTATTATTATTGGACTTAAGTATAAGCTTTGGGCTAAGCTTGGATACTTAAGCCCAATGGAGGCCCAACCCAATTTCTCCTCCTGGTCCCTGCTGTAGCCCATGTATATAAGTCACCTCAGCTTATCTGGAACCCTAATCTAATTGATTATTCACGTGTGATGAGGGTTGAGAGCAGATTGAGGAGGTCTCGTAGATCGTCGCCCACACGACGTCGAGATCGGACTTGGGACATACGGCAGAAGATCAGAAGGTAGTTTGCTGCTGCTGTCTGTCGCTTTGCGAAATTTATATAAAATCTTAAAGTACTCAGAATTTGATGATCAATATACTGACGAAAAGCCGTCGAAGAGAGGATCGTCTGAACGCAAAGATCACTCAATTCTGACATCAGACGAGGAAGTTATGACCATTCTCGTGGGACTGCGCAGGCTGCCTGCGAAAATCAATCTTCATCAACATACCTTGGTGAACGGTAATCGTTTCTATGATTTATTGCTTCCGCTGTGATAGAAACGTATGAATCCCTAACGGGTCATGTTAACCAAATGATCCAAGCGCCATCAATTGGTATCAGAGCTTCGGTTTCATGGTGAAGCGTGACACGTTAGGCTAGGGTTTATGTGATTAATTTTTCGAAATTAGGATCGCATGTTTAGGGTTTTGGTTTTACTGCGCAAACCACAAATATCCCTATGTGAAATATACCCTATATCATATCTGTTCGTTGATGGTTGTGTGTGAGAGGATTCGACGAAAACTGTTCGTCAATTTCACATGGAAGGAAGAAATTGAGAGAAAATCCAGCGCAGTGATATTGCAGAGGCAATAACCGGAGTTTCAACCGTCAGATCAGGCTGATTTTTGGTCAGCACGTTCAGATTTTGTGGATGTACATTCTGAACGGTGAAGATCGTATTTGGAGCTTTGTGTAGTTGGGAATACGCCGAAAATAGAAGCAGTTTTTTGGGCGATTCTGTTCTGCGCAGTCGAGGGAAAAGAGTTATTTCTCACAATCTAACCGTTGGATCGACCTGTAACTTGGACAGCATGTTCAAAGCTTACAGGCATAGATTCTGGACGGTGGAGATTGGATTTACAGGTTCCTAAAGTTGTGAACCCTGAACGACAGTTGATATAGTTTGATGTTGCGCGTTGGGCTAAACTTGGTTCCGTGCAAGTAGGCCCTTGGACGAGCGGATTTGCATCAGGTTCGATCGATGCTGCACCAGGTTCGAGCAGATTTACATCAGGTTCGATTGGTCTGCATCAAGTTTGATCGATGCTGCACCAGGTTCGAATGGATTTGCATCAGGTTCGATTGGTCTGCATCAGGTTCGATCGATGCTACACCAGGTTCGAGCGGATTTACATCAGGTTCGATTGGTCTGCATCAGGTTCGATCGATGCTGTACCAGGTTCGAGCAGATTTGCATCAGGTTCGATTGGTCTGCATCAGGTTCGATCGATGCTGCACCAGGTTCGAACGAATTTGCATCAGGTTCGATTGGTCTGCATCAAGTTTGATCGATGCTGCACCAGGTTCGAAAAAATTTACATCAGGTTCGATTGGTCTGCATCAGGTTTGATCGATGCTGCACCAGGTTCGAGCGGATTTGCATCAGGTTCGATTGGTCTGCATCAGGTTCGATCAATGCTGCACCAGGTTCGAGCAGATTCACATCAGGTTCGATTATTCTGCATCAGGTTTGATCGACTCTGCACCAGGTTCGAGCGGGTTTGCATCAAGTTTGACTGGTCTGCATCAGGTTCCGCGTGAGTCTTCACAATATGATCGGGCAGGATGCCAGAGTGGTGGAGCAAGCTGCGGGGAGGTCGATCCCCATCGCAGTTGTCCGCATTCGTGATTGGTGGCGAACAATCGAATTCGCTATTATATAACTGTTATAATTGATTTATTAATTGATTATTGTTATATATGTATGCATGATTCTCTATGATTTATTGCCTTAAATAGAAGCATGCTAGATTGCGTATTATATTTGGTATATTATATGCATGTATGTTGGAGTGTTGATCAAGTCAACTTATTTTTGGTAATTTATTTCCTTATATATAACTGCTATAATTGTTTTATTGGTCAATTATTGTTATATATTTGGAAGTATGAGCATGCTAGGTTGCATATTTTATTTTTAAATATTATATGCATGTAAAAACCCTCGGTGTTGAATAACTAAGTGGGAGAGGGGATTGGTAAAAATTCCCGCGGCCTCCATTATTGGTTTGTTAGCAATGTGAATAAACTTGCGCGTCGGCATTAGAGCCTTCCTCCCCATCTGATGAGTTTATTCATGGATTGCTGGGACAGACTTCTTTAAATAATTATGTTTGTAATGTGATGCATATGAACTTGCGCGTTGGCATAGACCTTCCTCCCTATCGGATGAGTTCATGTGCGGATCACTGTACAGACTTATAATTGATGACTGTAGGAAGTTATCCGAGCGCGTGTGTACTTCTCCATCTGTAAGGCACATAAGCTTGGGCCGCGGACTTGGGGTCAAATAATGGTGTACACTTAGGTGTAAATAATAAGTATCCTCCCCATTGGAGTCACTGCTTTTATTTGCATGGCTAAAGAGGAATCGACTATTAATTATTTTGTCATAAAGTTAGGTTGACAAATGAAATTAATGGGTAAAACCTTCTCTTGTAAATGTTCGGGTTTGTAAACGTCCACACTATCGTGGCTTGCAGACTCACGGTGCTTGAGATGTCGGTGAATTTTATTTTTATATTGTTTTGAGGGAATCAATATAAAAGGATAAAATTCGAAGTTTTGATCGGTATATTTATTTGTGATTCTCTGATATTCAAATGGTTTTATCTCACTTATTATTAACTAAAAGAAATTATATTTACTTGTCCAAATTAGATGATTAGAAAAGAATCTTGGTTTTGAATTTTACTGCTTAAGAAAATACATGTGTGTTCTCACAAAGGACGTCTCATGATGCCTATTAAAGTCTCTAGTGAAGAGATGAGAGGTTCATAGAAATATGATGGTCTCATGTAACTCTTCGAATACTTGAGTAATTTAAAAGGCGGTAGGTCATGATTGAATTTGATGAATGAATTGGAAATACATGGAATAGAAGTTGAAGGGGAAACCTAAGTCAATTTTATTCTTCATAATTGCCTAGATGTTTTGAGTAAGTTTCTCATGAATTACAAGAGGTTGTATATGGTGGGAAACTTCTGACAAAACATGTGGTAAAGGAAATTCAATTTCATAAAAGGAGTGAACAAGGATAGAATCTTACTTACTAGTTGTTTAAACATGATTAGTGATGGCATCTACTGACACGAAGTGTGTAGATACTGGAATCACTGAATGTTCATTACTAAGTGAGGATAAGATTGTTATGACATGGGTAAAACTACAAGACTAGTGGCTATTGCAGTGGGAGTTGTTTATTTATCTTACGATATGAATAAACGTTTGCTTTTATAAAATTGTCTTTACTTACGTTTTCATAGAAAGAATTTGATTTCAGTTTCTATGCATTAATAGATGGATACTCCATTTCATTTAAATGACATGGTCATTATAATGAAGGATAGAGTTGTAATCTGTTATGGTACGTTGATGGACAATTTGTATACTCTTAAATCATGTATATTCCACAGATGCAACAAATAGTAATTAATAATGCATCTTCTGATCTTAGTAAGAGAAAGTAACCTTCGGAGATGAACTAAACATGCATTTGGCGTCTAAGACTAGATCATTTTACTTGAGTAGGACTCAAAAGTTGATAGCAGATGGACCGTAAGGTTTATCTGAAGTGAAAACTATCGGACTTGCGAGTCTTACTTGGAAGTAAAAATGATTAATTACCTTTTCAAGGTAAAGGGGTGTAGAGCCAAAGATATATATGTTGGAATTGGTTCATTCTGATTCAAGCGGGCCTAATATTATCTAGGCGAGAGGTGGTTATGAATAATCGAAGATTATTCTAGATACCGATATATTTATTTGATGCACTGCATGTCTAAATTCTTTGATTTATTCAAGAATTACAAGGTTGGTACAGTAAAGCATCATGGAAAATATATCAAGTAATGACGATTTAATCGTCATTACGAGTACCTCTTAGGATAATTAGGAACTATTAATCAGAGGTTGAGATTAAATCTCAAGTGGTCTACACCGGGCATGCCCCAGCTGAATGGTGTGGTGGATAGAAGGAATAAGACTCTTATGGTAATGATTAGATAGATGATGAATTATTTGGAATTACTTAATTCATTTTATGGATAAGCCCTAGAAATAGTAATTCATTTGAATGTTTGTCTGTTTGTGGGATATGCTATAAAAATGAAGGTGATTTATTTAGTCTAAAAGACCGAAGGGTGATTGTTAACACAAACACTAGATTTTTGGAAAGGGACTATGTAATAAATCACAAACCCATGTATGAGTTGTTCTAAAGGTAGTGAGAAGAAAACACAAAGTATAAGTACCAAGTGTACAAGAGGATATACCACAAGGTAAACTGCAATGCGTGTCACGTTTGATACACAATTACATGTAGTGCCTTGTCGCAGTGGGAGGATTATTCGACAACCCGTGAGATACATGTTTTGGGAAAGTCGTAAGACTTGATCCCTAGTAAACATGGTATTATCCCAGGGATACGACGTTGCACTAAAAAATTACAATGCAGAATCTTAGTAAGTGCAATGAATATTAAAATAGAATCGATGGATTTTAAATTAGGTCTGGATGCTTGTTGAACCGCTAAATGGCGTAAAAGCCATTGGAAGCGGGCATGCAAGAATAAAAGAGGATCATAGAATAAGGTGAAAACCTTGGAAGCAAGCTTGTTGCGAAAAGGTATACTCAGAAAGAAAGGGTTCGATTATGAGAAAACCTGTTCGCCGGTAGCTATGCCTAAGTTGATCCGGACTCTTTTATTTGTTGCTACTCATATGAAATATGAGGGATAGCAAATAGATGTCGAGACAGCTTTCCTGATTGGAAGTCTTAAGGGAAACATCTATGTGAAACAACCAGAGTGATTCATTGCAAAGAGCTAAGAGCATTGTGATAGTGAGCTTAAAAGTGTCCATTAATGGACTAAAACAAGCTTCAAGATCATGAAACATCCGTTTTGATGAGGTAATCCAGTGACATGGATCTAATCAATGATCGGATGGGTCTTGTGTATTGAAAAGAGTGATGAAAACGTGGTGGTATTTCTTGTACTATACGTAGATAGTATCTTGCTCATTGGAGACAATGAAAGAGTATTGTCGGGCGTATGGTATGGTTGATAAAGCGGTATGAGATGAAGGACTTAAGAAGAGCAAAAATATCCTTTTGATCACGGTAATACGGATCACAAGAAAGGATGTTATGCTTATCTCAATTTTCATATAATGATACGATCTTTACTTGTTTAGCATGTGAATTTATCTAAGTGAATGTGTCTTGTGACACAAAAGTAGATAAAGAAGATGAAAGCGGTTCCTTATGCTTCGGAAAATGAGGAAACTTAATCTAAGGAATGCTATACACGAGATTGGATATCTGTTTTGCCGATGGCATGAACAGTGGGTATCAACATAACCCGGAACAAGAATGATGAACTGTGGTAAGACATATACTTATGTACCTGAAAAGGACTAGAAACTATATGTGGGCTTACCGAACAGATTCACTGATTCTTATGGGTTACATAGATTCAGATTTTTCAAATCAGATAGGGACGACAGTAAATCTACCTCAAAGGTTATGCGTTTAATTTTAGGAAGTTGAGTCATAATGTGGAGGAGTGTTATATAGAAATATATTTCAGACTCCGGACTCCATCATGGAAAGATGATAAATTGGAGCCTATGAGGCAGCCAAAGTATCTGTATGACTCTAGAAACTTCAAGATGGACTTCGAAGTGTTTCTAAGTTTGCCCAAGGATATCACAATTTATATTGATGATATTGGTGCAGTTGCAAACTTGAAGGAATCACGAGCCCATAAGAAAATTAAACACATGGAGTGCAAGTACCACCTATTACGAGAAATCGTATGATGAGGGGAAGGTTGTTGTCGCCTAGATTGCATCGGATGATGACCTAGTAAATCCATTTACAAGGACCTTAAGGCGAGAGCTTTTGATGATCGTGTAGTGGGAGTGAAAATCAGATGTATGGCAGAAGACATGACAGAATAGTCTTTTAGTATAAGTGGGAGATTGTTGGATTATATACTAAAAGTCTAGCTTTTTGTATGAACAATATTGTAACAATTAATTTGAAATGAGAATCATATGATCAAATGATTGCATCTTATAATTTATTTATATATTCGATGCAATAGTCCACTTACTTTATACTGTAGATAATATGTTGTGCGACAACACTCGGAAGATCATATTATCGGTTTCCTTATAAAGTATAAACTGATGCTCACAACTGAGATAGACGGGGACTCTCTATCGGGATGGTTGTAGTGTGGTTTGGTATTAGCTTGTCTTGGCTATAGAATCACATTAGTGCACTTGTGTGTATTGAGCAGGACCGCTTGAGATCGTTCGACTTATACTGACTTATAGGAAAACTTGATCTCAGTTATTATGGAAGTTCGTGCTCTTAATCCCTATACAATAACCTCGATACGTAGGGCAGTATGTATTTCTTTGATTCATCAATGTGTGAGATTTACATGTAATTAAATCAACAAACTCGATGAGTTGGGAAGTAGTGCTGTCTCTATGGTGTGCTGTTGATTGTAGAAGGAATCCGTGTCCATCATAGGTTGATGATGTCCCCTTGAGGAGCTCATAAGGATTATCATGTAAACCCTGCAGGTGGAATTTATTCCGGCATGATAATGAGGTTGAGTGGTACTACTCTTGGATGAGATATTAATTAATTGGGTTGTCAGTAACTTAATTAATTAATGGACATTGTATATCTTAAACAAGGGAAGACTAATGGACTCATAATAAGAAGGAGCCCAAAACGTAATTTTGGGATTGGTACGGTAGTGCAATAATAATATTTTAGTGGAATATATTATTATTATTGGACTTAAGTATAAGCTTTGGGCTAAGCTTGGATACTTAAGCCCAATGGAGGCCCAACCCAATTTCTCCTCCTGGTCCCTGCTGTAGCCCATGTATATAAGTCACCTCAGCTTATCTGGAACCCTAATCTAATTGATTATTCACGTGTGATGAGGGTTGAGAGCATATTTAGGAGGTCTCGTAGATCGTCGCCCACACGACGTCGAGATCGGACTTGGGACATACGGCAGAAGATCAGAAGGTAGTTTGCTGCTGCTGTCTGTCGCTTTGCGAAATTTATATAAAATCTTAAAGTACTCAGAATTTGATGATCAATATACTGACGAAAAGCCGTCGAAGAGAGGATCGTCTGAACGCAAAGATCACTCAATTCTGACATCAGACGAGGAAGTTATGGCCATTCTCGTGGGACTGCGCAGGCTGCCTGCGAGAATCAATCTTCATCAACATACCTTGGTGAACGGTAATCGTTTCTATGATTTATTGCTTCCGCTGTGATAGAAACGTATGAATCCCTAATGGGTCATGTTAACCAAATGATCCAAGCGCCATCAATTGGTATCAGAGCTTCGGTTTCATGGTGAAGCGTGACACGTTAGGCTAGGGTTTATGTGATTAATTTTTCGAAATTAGGATCGCATGTTTAGGGTTTTGGTTTTACTGCGCAAACCACAAATATCCCTATGTGAAATATACCCTATATCATATCTGTTCGTTGATGGTTGTGTGTGAGAGGATTCGACGAAAACTGTTCGTCAATTTCACATGGAAGGAAGAAATTGAGAGAAAATCCAGCGCAGTGATATTGCAGAGGCAATAACCGGAGTTTCAACCGTCAGATCAGGCTGATTTTTGGTCAGCACGTTCAGATTTTGTGGATGTACATTCTGAACGGTGAAGATCGTATTTGGAGCTTTGTGTAGTTGGGAATACGCCGAAAATAGAAGCAGTTTTTTGGGCGATTCTGTTCTGCGCAGTCGAGGGAAAAGAGTTATTTCTCACAATCTAACCGTTGGATCGACCTGTAACTTGGACAGCATGTTCAAAGCTTACAGGCATAGATTCTGGACGGTGGAGATTGGATTTACAGGTTCCTAAAGTTGTGAACCCTGAACGACAGTTGATATAGTTTGATGTTGCGCGTTGGGCTAAACTTGGTTCCGTGCAAGTAGGCCCTTGGACGAGCGGATTTGCATCAGGTTCGATCGATGCTGCACCAGGTTCGAGCAGATTTACATCAGGTTCGATTGGTCTGCATCAAGTTTGATCGATGCTGCACCAGGTTCGAATGGATTTGCATCAGGTTCGATTGGTCTGCATCAGGTTCGATCAATGCTACACCAGGTTCGAGCGGATTTACATCAGGTTCGATTGGTCTGCATCAGGTTCGATCGATGCTGCACCAGGTTCGAGCAGATTTGCATCAGGTTCGAGCAGATTTGCATCAGGTTCGATTGGTCTGCATCAGGTTCGATCGATGCTGCACCAGGTTCGAACGAATTTGCATCAGGTTCGATTGGTCTGCATCAAGTTTGATCGATGTTGCACCAGGTTCGAACAAATTTACATCAGGTTCGATTGGTCTGCATCAGGTTTGATCGATGCTGCACCAGGTTCGAGCGGATTTGCATCAGGTTCGATTGGTCTGCATCAGGTTCGATCAATGCTGCACCAGGTTCGAGCAGATTCACATCAGGTTCGATTGTTCTGCATCAGGTTTGATCGACTCTGCACCAGGTTCGAGCGGGTTTGCATCAAGTTTGACTGGTCTGCATCAGGTTCCGCGTGAGTCTTCACAATATGATCGGGCAGGATGCCAGAGTGGTGGAGCAAGCTGCGGGGAGGTCGATCCCCATCGCAGTTGTCCGCATTCGTGATTGGTGGCGAACAATCGAATTCGCTATTATATAACTGTTATAATTGATTTATTAATTGATTATTGTTATATATGTATGCATGATTCTCTATGATTTATTGCCTTAAATAGAAGCATGCTAGATTGCGTATTATATTTGGTATATTATATGCATGTATGTTGGAGTGTTGATCAAGTCAACTTATTTTTGGTAATTTATTTCCTTATATATAACTGCTATAATTGTTTTATTGGTCAATTATTGTTATATATTTGGAAGTATGAGCATGCTAGGTTGCATATTTTATTTTTAAATATTATATGCATGTAAAAACCCTCGGTGTTGAATAACTAAGTGGGAGAGGGGATTGGTAAAAATTCCCGCGGCCTCCATTATTGGTTTGTTAGCAATGTGAATAAACTTGCGCGTCGGCATTAGAAACTTCCTCCCCATCGGATGAGTTTATTCATGGATTTCTGGGACAGACTTCTTTAAATAATTATGTTTGTAATGTGATGCATATGAACTTGCGCGTTGGCATAGACCTTCCTCCCTATCGGATGAGTTCATGTGCGGATCACTGTACAGACTTATAATTGATGACTGTAGGAAGTTATCCGAGCGCGTGTGTACTTCTCCATCTGTAAGGCACATAAGCTTGGGCCGCGGACTTGGGGTCAAATAATGGTGTACACTTAGGTGTAAATAATAAGTATCCTCCCCATCGGAGTCACTGCTTTTATTTGCATGGCTAAAGAGGAATCGACTATTAATTATTTTGTCATAAAGTTAGGTTGACAAATGAAATTAATGGGTAAAACCTTCTCTTGTAAATGTTCGGGTTTGTAAACGTCCACACTATCGTGGCTAGCAGACTCACGGTGCTTGAGATGTCGGTGAATTTTATTTTTATATTGTTTTGAGGGAATCAATATAAAAGGATAAAATTCGAAGTTTTGATCGGTATATTTATTTGTGATT
Source organism: Pogostemon cablin (assembly GCA_023678885.1). Classification (NCBI taxonomy): domain Eukaryota; kingdom Viridiplantae; phylum Streptophyta; class Magnoliopsida; order Lamiales; family Lamiaceae; genus Pogostemon; species Pogostemon cablin. The sequence goes on from CM042987.1 coordinate 5,577,442, forward strand.
CTCTGATATTCAAATGGTTTTATCTCACTTATTATTAACTAAAAGAAATTATATTTACTTGTCCAAATTAGATGATTAGAAAAGAATCTTGGTTTTGAATTTTACTGCTTAAGAAAATACATGTGTGTTCTCACAAAGGACGTCTCATGATGCCTATTAAAGTCTCTAGTGAAGAGATGAGAGGTTCATAGAAATATGATGTTCTCATGTAACTCTTCGAATACTTGAGTAATTTAAAAGGCGGTAGGTCATGATTGAATTTGATGAATGAATTGGAAATACATGGAATAGAAGTTGAAGGGGAAACCTAAGTCAATTTTATTCTTCATAATTGCCTAGATGTTTTGAGTAAGTTTCTCATGAATTACAAGAGGTTGTATATGGTGGGAAACTTCTGACAAAACATGTGGTAAAGGAAATTCAATTTCATAAAAGGAGTGAACAAGGATAGAATCTTACTTACTAGTTGTTTAAACATGATTAGTGATGGCATCTACTGACACGAAGTGTGTAGATACTGGAATCACTGAATGTTCATTACTAAGTGAGGATAAGATTGTTATGACATGGGTAAAACTACAAGACTAGTGGCTATTGCAGTGGGAGTTGTTTATTTATCTTACGATATGAATAAACGTTTGCTTTTATAAAATTGTCTTTACTTACGTTTTCATAGAAAGAATTTGATTTCAGTTTCTATGCATTAATAGATGGATACTCCATTTCATTTAAATGACATGGTCATTATAATGAAGGATAGAGTTGTAATCTGTTATGGTACGTTGATGGACAATTTGTATACTCTTAAATCATGTATATTCCACAGATGCAACAAATAGTAATTAATAATGCATCTTCTGATCTTAGTAAGAGAAAGTAACCTTCGGAGATGAACTAAACATGCATTTGGCGTCTAAGACTAGATCATTTTACTTGAGTAGGACTCAAAAGTTGATAGCAGATGGACCGTAAGGTTTATCTGAAGTGAAAACTATCGGACTTGCGAGTCTTACTTGGAAGTAAAAATGATTAATTACCTTTTCAAGGTAAAGGGGTGTAGAGCCAAAGATATATATGTTGGAATTGGTTCATTCTGATTCAAGCGGGCCTAATATTATCTAGGCGAGAGGTGGTTATGAATAATCGAAGATTATTCTAGATACCGATATATTTATTTGATGCACTGCATGTCTAAATTCTTTGATTTATTCAAGAATTACAAGGTTGGTACAGTAAAGCATCATGGAAAATATATCAAGTAATGACGATTTAATCGTCATTACGAGTACCTCTTAGGATAATTAGGAACTATTAATCAGAGGTTGAGATTAAATCTCAAGTGGTCTACACCGGGCATGCCCCAGCTGAATGGTGTGGTTGATAGAAGGAATAAGACTCTTATGGTAATGATTAGATAGATGATGAATTATTTGGAATTACTTAATTCATTTTATGGATAAGCCCTATAGTAATTCATTTGAATGTTTGTCTGTTTGTGGGATATGCTATAAAAATGAAGGTGATTTATTTAGTCTAAAAGACCGAAGGGTGATTGTTAACACAAACACTAGATTTTTGGAAAGGGACTATGTAATAAATCACAAACCCATGTATGAGTTGTTCTAAAGGTAGTGAGAAGAAAACACAAAGTATAAGTACCAAGTGTACAAGAGGATATACCACAAGGTAAACTGCAATGCGTGTCACGTTTGATACACAATTACATGTAGTGCCTTGTCGCAGTGGGAGGATTATTCGACAACCCGTGAGATACATGTTTTGGGAAAGTCGTAAGACTTGATCCCTAGTAAACATGGTATTATCCCAGGGATACGACGTTGCACTAAAAAATTACAATGCGGAATCTTAGTAAGTGCAATGAATATTAAAATAGAATCGATGGATTTTAAATTAGGTCTGGATGCTTGTTGAACCGCTAAATGGCGTAAAAGCCATTGGAAGCGGGCATGCAAGAATAAAAGAGGATCATAGAATAAGGTGAAAACCTTGGAAGCAAGCTTGTTGCGAAAAGGTATACTCAGAAAGAAAGGGTTCGATTATGAGAAAACCTGTTCGCCGGTAGCTATGCCTAAGTTGATCCGGACTCTTTTATTTGTTGCTACTCATATGAAATATGAGGGATAGCAAATAGATGTCGAGACAGCTTTCCTGATTGGAAGTCTTAAGGGAAACATCTATGTGAAACAACCAGAGTGATTCATTGCAAAGAGCTAAGAGCATTGTGATAGTGAGCTTAAAAGTGTCCATTAATGGACTAAAACAAGCTTCAAGATCATGAAACATCCGTTTTGATGAGGTAATCCAGTGACATGGATCTAATCAATGATCGGATGGGTCTTGTGTATTGAAAAGAGTGATGAAAACGTGGTGGTATTTCTTGTACTATACGTAGATAGTATCTTGCTCATTGGAGACAATGAAAGAGTATTGTCGGGCGTATGGGTATGGTTGATAAAGCGGTATGAGATGAAGGACTTAAGAAGAGCAAAAATATCCTTTTGATCACGGTAATACGGATCACAAGAAAGGATGTTATGCTTATCTCAATTTTCATTTAATGATACGATCTTTACTTGTTTAGCATGTGAATTTATCTAAGTGAATGTGTCTTGTGACACAAAAGTAGATAAAGAAGATGAAATCGGTTCCTTATGCTTCGGAAAATGAGGAAACTTAATCTAAGGAATGCTATACACGAGATTGGATATCTGTTTTGCCGATGGCATGAACAGTGGGTATCAACATAACCCGGAACAAGAATGATGAACTGTGGTAAGACATATACTTATGTACCTGAAAAGGACTAGAAACTATATGTGGGCTTACCGAACAGATTCACTGATTCTTATGGGTTACATAGATTCAGATTTTTCAAATCAGATAGGGACGACAGTAAATCTACCTCAAAGGTTATGCGTTTAATTTTAGGAAGTTGAGTCATAATGTAGAGGAGTGTTATATAGAAATATATTTCAGACTCCGGACTCCATCATGGAAAGATGATAAATTGGAGCCTATGAGGCAGCCAAAGTATCTGTATGACTCTAGAAACTTCAAGATGGACTTCGAAGTGTTTCTAAGTTTGCCCAAGGATATCACAATTTATATTGATGATATTGGTGCAGTTGCAAACTTGAAGGAATCACGAGCCCATAAGAAAATTAAACACATGGAGTGCAAGTACCACCTATTACGAGAAATCGTATGACGAGGGGAAGGTTGTTGTCGTCTAGATTGCATCGGATGATGACCTAGTAAATCCATTTACAAGGACCTTAAGGCGAGAGCTTTTGATGATCGTGTAGTGGGAGTGAAAATCAGATGTATGGCAGAAGACATGACAGAATAGTCTTTTAGTATAAGTGGGAGATTGTTGGATTATATACTAAAAGTCTAGCTTTTTGTATGAACAATATTGTAACAATTAATTTGAAATGAGAATCATATGATCAAATGATTGCATCTTATAATTTATTTATATGTTCGATGCAATAGTCCACTTACTTTATACTGTAGATAATATGTTGTGCGACAACACTCGGAAGATCATATTATCGATTTCCTTATAAAGTATAAACTGATGCTCACAACCGAGATAGACGGGAACTCTCTATCGGGATGGTTGTAGTGTGGTTTGGTATTAGCTTGTCTTGGCTATAGAATCACATTAGTGCACTTGTGTGTATTGAGCAGGACCGCTTGAGATCGTTCGACTTATACTGACTTATAGAAAAACTTGATCTCAGTTATTATGGAAGTTCGTGCTCTTAATCCCTATACAATAACCTCGATACGTAGGGCAGTATGTATTTCTTTGATTCATCAATGGGTGAGATTTACATGTAATTAAATTAACAAACTCGATGAGTTGGGAAGTAGTGCTGTCTCTATGGTGTGCTGTTGATTGTAGAAGGAATCGGTGTCCGTCATAGGTTGATGATGTCCCCTTGAGGAGCTCATAAGGATTATCATGTAAACCCTGCAGGTGGAATTTATTCCGGCATGATAATGAGGTTGAGTGGTACTACTCTTGGATGAGATATTAATTAATTGGGTTGTCAGTAACTTAATTAATTAATGGACATTGTATATCTTAAACATGGGGAGACTAATGGACTCATAATAAGAAGGAGCCCAAAACGTAATTTTGGGATTGGTACGGTAGTGCAATAATAATATTTTAGTGGAATATATTATTATTATTGGACTTAAGTATAAGCTTTGGGCTAAGCTTGGATACTTAAGCCCAATGGAGGCCAAACTCAATTTCTCATCCTGGTCCCTGCTGTAACCCATGTATATAAGTCACCTCAACTTATCTGGAACCCTAATCTAATTGATTATTCACGTGTGATGAGGGTTGAGAGTAGATTGAGGAGGTCTCGTAGATCGTCTCTCACACGACGTCGAGATCGGACTTGGGACATACGGCAGAAGATCAGAAGGTAGTTTGCTGCTGCTGTCTGCCGCCTTGCGAAATTTATATAAAATCGTAAAGTACTCAGACTTTGATAATCAATATACTGACGGAAAGCTGTCGAAGAGAGGATCGTTTAAACACAAAGATCACTCAATTCCGACATCAGACGAGGAAGTTATGGCCATTCTCGTGGGACTGCGCTGGCTGCCTGCGAGAATCAATCTTCATCAACATACCTTGGTGAACGGTAATTGATCATCGCTATTTTCACCTAGATTTTGTGTCATTTTTTGTGTGTGTTTTCGTCTTTTTATTTCGTATTTTTGTATCTTTTTGTATTGTATTTTGGAATAGTGATGATGATGAGTTTCATGTCTTTGAATAGGTGATTATGAGGATAAATGGTGATAAAAAGCATGAAGAAAGGAGAAAGTTGAAGAAAATTGAAAATTGACCAAAATACATAAAAACACGCCCGTGTTTTTATGTAGTGCCCGTGTTTTTCTGCCAGTGCCAAAACTTACAGAAAGCTGAAAAATTGCAAGAAAACACGGGCAGATGCAGGAAAACACGCCCGTGTTTTCTTGCACTTGGCCTAAAATCGCGTTTTTCTCCTGTATGCGATTTCCATGTGCATTGGGGGTATAAATACCCCCAATATCAGCATTTGGAAGGGGATTTTTTTCGAGGGTTTGAGTGCCACACACACATCACACACATTTTTCTTCATTTTTCACCATCTTTTCCATCCATTCTTCATCCATCCATCTACACTTAATCCCCTCCATCAAATCCATCATCCAAGTGATCAAGGAAGCAAAGGGGAGTGAAGATTACAAGAAGAAGAAGAAGAAGAAACTCCATTGAAGGACTTCAAAGGGGGAATCTAATTCTAATTTTTGTGAACTTCTTTATAGTTTTGTCATGGGATTTGTAGATACAATGGTCTATGTTGTTTTCTCTATGACTATGATAGGCTAATCTCCTTTGTGAGATTAGCTCCATGATTGGTGTTGGATAATTTAGTTTTTATGCAAATTGATTTTAATCTTGAATGGGCTTTGTGTTATTTCTATCATTGATTGTCAATTGCTTGATGTATATGATTGATTTGTGTGATTAATTGTCATGAGCATGTGATTAGGTTGGTAAATCAATTACATGTTTAGGATAGTTCATTGAATCATTTCATCATACACTTCATGTGCATTAATTTAGAATGAGATAGGTATATCCTTCTAAATTTGGGAACCCTTTGATAGAACATTTGATTAGCTTAATCGAGAGATTAGTTGATTAGATGAGGAGACCCAATCTATTAGTGAATTCATAGTACCTTAAAAGGGAATATTGCCTATGATTTAGTACCTAATTAGGGAACTCGTAGAGTAATTAGTACCTAGTAGGAGGTGTTCGCTATGGTATCGATCTTAAGTGCTTTTGGGAGCCTTATTGAGGGCCTACATCCTATCCAACTTGGTAGAGTGTTTAGGTGGAATTAGTGATCGCTCCTATGCTATGTCCATGATAGATTATAATCAATTGCATGATTACTTTGTTATCCATGTCATGATTGTTGCTAATCTCATCCTTGCATCATTTGGAAACCCTTTTATCTTTGCTTTTATCTTATTTCTAGCATTAGTTTTAGTGCATTCATTTACACGCTTATCCTCCGTCCCTTTTCATCGTCCTTATAAAATCACGATAAACTTGAGATCGCTTAAACTCTAGTACCTTCCTCCCTGTGGTTCGATAAATTCTTTAATTGGTCATCCCGACTATAACGACCAATCAAATGGCGCCGTTGCCGGGGAGGTAACGGTTGCTAGTAGTTTAATGAAGGATTGTTTAGAGTGGTCTTAATAAGTACATTTATTTTTATTTTTGCATCTTATATTTGCTTTAGAAAATTTTGTTCTAATTTTTCTTTCTCTTATAGGTGCATACCTTGAGAAGGAAGAAGAAAAAGAACAAGCCAAAAAGATGAGGTACATGGATATTCTTCGAGATATGGTGAATAGAAGTGCTCATCCCACTATGAACACACAAGAAAAATTTCAAGGATTTCAAATGCCATATTGTGATGCTAATTTGCAACCGGATTATGGAGCACAAGTTCCAAATATGCAATTCCAACAACAAAGTTATGAGAATTTTGGAGCTCCTCATCAAATGTGTCAACAAGTATACCCTCAAGGTGTGGAATATGTTTTTGAAGGAAATTTTTCTCGACATCAAGAAGGAAATCAACCACAACTATGGGGAGATTTTCAAGACTCCAACACCTCCTATTCCACCCAAAATGACCACATAGCGATGCTTGGAGAAAAATTGTTTGAAATGGTTATGGATCGCTTAGAAGAGGGGAGGAAGTCTAATCAAGCGTGGATTGATAGAATTGGAAACTTGTGTGAAATGATGACGAATACGATGATAGCATTCAATGCTAAGTTGAATTCATTGGAGCACCAAGTAAGTCAAATCGTGTCCACCGTGGAAAGACTTCAAGAAGAGAACAACAAGTCTTCTACCTCCAGAACAAAGAATGAATGCATGGTCATGAAGAATAGAAAAGAGACTAGTTTGGGGGTCGATGAGGTTATGAAGGAGAAGAGAGAAAGAGTGCCTAAGTGGGTGAAAGCCAAAGAATTGAAAGAAGAGTTGAAGGGGGAATTCGATAGATTTGTCGAATCTCTTGAAGTGATGGTTGAGAAAGTAAAACATCAAAATCGAGAAGAGATTCATGCCCTTACGGAAAAAATGAAGTCTCTGGAAACTAAGATCATGGATTCTACTCCCCACAAGCCAAAACCCTCTCATTCTATTGAAATTTCAAATTCTCTTAAGAACTTTCATGATTTTATTGATAAAAATTTATTTGGTGATTGTAGGAAAAAAGTTGCAAGAGGGCATCAACACTTTTCAATGCCCGAATTCTTACCGGGAGATGTGGTTGAAGTTCAAAATTCATATAAAGCCCCATGGAAAAAGTGAAACAAGTGGAAATGGCCATTCCTTGTGAAGAACGCCTTCGGAGAACAATTGCTTGAGTTATTTAACAAGAAGGGAAATGTTCTTGTGGTTGAACGGGAGAGCACAAGGCACTACTTCAAGAAGAAACCTATGATAGTGCCTAAGGACTATTCAAGACCACCATGAGCTAAAGACTATCGTCCGGCTTGAAGACGTTAAACTTAGCGCTAGATGGGAGGCAACTCATCATTATCTTTAATGCTTTATTTAGTGCTTTAAATAAGGATGATGGATTTGATTTTTGGTGTTTTGGTTTGATTTTTTTTGTGTTTGTTGGTGTTTTGTGTAGAAATTATGTTGTGCTTGGTGTGGATGTGGAGTATATTGAATTACGAGAAGAGCTACGAGGGATGCGTCAAAGGGAGTACCTATTATTTGGCTCAAACTTAATTCTAGCCTTAGCTAAAAAAATAAGTTTGGGGGGTTGAATTATTATGCTCTCGTAGTTCTCATTTTATGAACATTTGCACCGGCGCACATAGTTTCCTTGTGCCTTATGTCTTTTGTCTTGTGTTTTTATATTTTTGTGATGTTCTTATTTTCTTGTGTTGGTAGTCGTTTTCTTGAATATGAGTGATGATGTGTTGTTTGTGATAAGTGATGGCAAATTATGTTAAGGATCTCTATTAGTTGAAATTGTGACATATTCTATTTAACTTGTTCAATTTTGAGATAGATTGAGGTGTAATAAGTTCCTCATGGTCCGAGCAAAAGCTTGTGAGCATTTGAGCCTCAACCGTGCAGGCATGGTTATTTCTTCATGAGTAAATCGATTGATCCTTGATAAGCTAGAACTTGCTAGTGGACTACGGGAATGAACCCGATTGGTGGAGGTTAGTGATATGATTTTAGGCCATCCTTGTACTTTAAAGTCATTGTCATATATTTCCTTACCTTATACATCATCCCTAGTTAGCCACTTTGAGCCTTTAAGCCTATTTTTTGTGAACTAAGCACATTACAAGCTATGATTACCCACTTAAGCCTTATATATACCTTTTGTGTGGGTGATTGAGGAGATGGTGGTCTACACGGTTTGATGTGAGAATTGTGCAAGAGAAAGAGGAAAATGGTAAATAAGCAAGAAAAAGATGAAAAGAGCTCAAGCAAATACACATGCTACTTCAAAGCAAGAAAAAGGAGCAAAATCAACAACAATATGCTCATGCAAGCAAAAAGTCAAAAGGATGAAAGCATGAAATCAAAAGAAGCTCAAGAAACACAAGGAATGATAATGATAAGTGCTTATGTTTAGAAAAGAAAAGAAAGGAAGATAGAAATGTGAAGAAGTTGAAGAAGTTGATCATCTCTTTGATTACTTACACTCGATGAGTCACTCTTACCCAAATTCTCCATACCTTTACCAAAAAGCATACCATTACATCCAAACGTAAAGTCCTATTTGATCACTAATTGAAGCTATGGTGGTTTGTGAATGTAGTCCACGAGTAAGCCTATGGCGCATCGGGCCCATCGATTGATGAGTATTGATTTACCTTATTTTGATATAGTGTTGAGTGCATTTGATATCCGATGTGAGGCTTGGATCGGAAGGGACTATATTACTCTTTAATCTCTTTGAATTGAACTTGTTAATTTTTCATGTTATGAGTTTAATGTTATAGGGTGACTTGATATGATTTGTAGTCCTTATTGCTTATGATATGTTATTGTTTATGTTCGTTAGGTCTTTTTCTAGGTGAAAATTTCTCCTCTTGTTTTATCATTTTCGTTGCTCGGGGACGAGCAACACTTTAAGTTTGGGGGGTTGATCATCGCTATTTTCACCTAGATTTTATGTCATTTTTGTGTGTGTTTTCGTCTTTTTATTTCGTATTTTTGTATCTTTTTGTATTGTATTTTGGAATAGTGATGATGATGAGTTTCATGTCTTTGAATAGGTGATTATGAGGATAAATGGTGATAAAAAGCATGAAGAAAGGAGAAAGTTGAAGAAAATTGAAAATTGACCAAAATACATAAAAATACGCCCGTGTTTTTATGTAGTGCCCGTGTTTTTCTGCCAGTGCCAAAACTTACAGAAAGCTGAAAAATTGCAAGAAAACACGGGCAGATGCAGGAAAACACGCCCGTGTTTTCTTGCACTTGGCCTAAAATCGCGTTTTTCTCCTGTATGCGATTTCCATGTGCATTGGGGGTATAAATACCCCCAATATCAGCATTTGGAAGGGGATTTTTTCGAGGGTTTGAGTGCCACACACACATCACACACATTTTTCTTCATTTTTCACCATCTTTTCCATCAATTCTTCATCCATCCATCTACACTTAATCCCCTCCATCAAATCCACCATCCAAGTGATCAAGGAAGCAAAGGGGAGTGAAGATTACAAGAAGAAGAAGAAGAAGAAACTCCATTGAAGGACTTCAAAGGGGGAATCTAATTCTAATTTTTGTGAACTTCTTTATAGTTTTGTCATGGGATTTGTAGATACAATGGTCTATGTTGTTTTCTCTATGACTATGATAGGCTAATCTCTTTTGTGAGATTAGCTCCATGATTGGTGTTGGATAATTTAGTTTTTATGCAAATTGATTTTAATCTTGAATGGGCTTTGTGTTATTTCTATCATTGATTGTCAATTGCTTGATGTATATGATTGATTTGTGTGATTAATTGTCATGAGCATGTGATTAGTTTGGTAAATCAATTACATGTTTAGGATAGTTCATTGAATCATTTCATCATACACTTCATGTGCATTAATTTAGAATGAGATAGGTATATCCTTCTAAATTTGGGAACCCTTTGATAGAACATTTGATTAGCTTAATCGAGAGATTAGTTGATTAGATGAGGAGACCCAATCTATTAGTGAATTCATAGTATCTTAAAAGGGAATATTGCCTATGATTTAGTACCTAATTAGGGAACTCGTAGAGTAATTAGTACCTAGTAGGAGGTGTTCGCTATGGTATCGATCTTAAGTGCTTTTGGGAGCCTTATTGAGGGCCTACATCCTATCCAACTTGGTAGAGTGTTTAGGTGGAATTAGTGATCGCTCCTATGCTATGTCCATGATAGATTATAATCAATTGCATGATTACTTTGTTATCCATGTCATGATTGTTGCTAATCTCATCCTTGCATCATTTGGAAACCCTTTTATCTTTGCTTTTATCTTATTTCTAGCATTAGTTTTAGTGCATTCATTTACACGCTTATCCTCCGTCCCTTTTCATCGTCCTTATAAAATCACGATAAACTTGAGATCGCTTAAACTCTAGTACCTTCCTCCCTGTGGTTCGATAAATTCTTTAATTGGTCATCCCAACTATAACGACCAATCAGTAATCGTTTCTATGATTTATTACTTCCGTTGTGATAGAAACGTATGAATCCCTAACGGGTCATGTTAACCAAATGATCCAAGCGCCATCAAGAAGAACCTGATACACTAGCAGTGGGAACAACAGAATCCAAAAAACTGGAAATTGGCAAGTCTTGTACTGACTGAGGAGTATTCCCAGAGAAAGGGAAAAGTCGCTCATCAAATTGAGCATGCCGAGTAATGTAGATGCGTGCGGAAGCAGGATCGAAGCATTGAAAACCCTTGTAAGAACCACTATACCCCAGAAAAATACAAGCCCGACTGCGTGGTGAAAGTTTATTATCAGCATAGTCACGCAAGAAAGGGAAAACCCGACAACCAAATGGCTTAAAAATACCATAATCCTGAACACTGTTAAACAACATTTCATACGGAGACATATTGTGAAGAACAGTCGATGAAAACCTGTTAATCACATACACAGCAGTAGAAAAAGCATCAAACCATAGGGATGCAGGCGCAGAAGCATGAAACAACATCGAAAGGCCAGTCTCTGTGATGTGTCTGTGTTTCCGTTCTGCCCGTCCATTCTGCTGCGGAGTATAAGGACAAGACAAACGATGCAAAATGCCATGTTTAGCCATAAAATCAGCCACCCAGTTGTTCACAAACTCAGTGCCTCCATCAGATTGAAAAACCTTGATGGAGCGAGAAAACTGTGTGCAGACAAACGTATGAAACGTTAGCATAGAAGAATGCAGATCTTGTTTCACTACAAGAAACCGGATAGTCTGCAACATTAATGGTATAGTGTATGGGGGCTTACATCAAATAATAAATTAATTAAATAATGATATTAAAAGATTACACAAAACACTTGTGTAAACCGCGTTGGTGTAAACCCCGTGGTCTCCCATTCCAATCCTATATACCATATGTATTGCTAGCTAGGCTGTTTAAATTAAGGAAGATCACAGAGTTTACAAGGATTTACGATGTATTCAATCATTCTTTAATCTTCAACGATCTTCAATAATTCTCGTATGCTTGTAAAATTAACATGCATAACTGTTGTTGGTCGAGCAGCACATCTAAGTCGAGCTACCTCTCTGGACGGGTCTTGCACCATCTGCTTGACTTACCTCCTCCGTTCGACCAAAACGATTATGGTCGAACAAGCCAGACAAGTCGAACGGCTCTGGACTTTTTGCCTCTAAACTCGTGTCTTCTAATTTTGAGCCTTTTATACCTGTTTTCCTATGCAAATATGCTCAAAACAGTCCTTGTACCTTCTTGATTCGTGACTTCCCATAAACATGCCGATTCGTCTCAATAAAAGACTAAATCACATTTCATTTTCACGTAAATCAAGGCCCAAAGTATGTGAAATTACACTCTCATCACACCGCGCATGGCTGACCAGTCGAGCACGCGTTCGCTGCTGCCAGAGACCCTCCAACACTGATTTATCAATCATAGATTATATCAAAGATATCAAAGTCAAACTATAATAATTGTAATTATTCTTTTACCCTTCAATCTTGTTTCTGAGATTATACTAATATCTAGATAACCCAAATTTATCTACCATGGTCTTAACCGTGAAGCCTTACTCTAATTAATAAATATAATATCCACACATATGAGGCAATTTCTCCATTACTTGTTATTATACTTAAAAGTGTGCTTCTTTTGTCGCCTGGCTGCCAAGTTTGCTTCTCATCTTAACCCCAGCTGCTTCATTTTTTTTTCATTGCTCTTTTGCACATACGCTGTATTTTGAGTTTGGACTCCTTTTATTCCTTATTTTTTTTACAAAGCGGCAAAAGCTCATGTACACCACGTTTAGTACATATACATAAATAAATTAAAGTTGGCAATTTAGTTAGTTTTTAAAATAAAAAATTAATGGTACAAGCATAGTAACAGAATCTCCTAAAGCTTCTTTAAATGAGAAATTATCTATAATTTAAAGAATCTTACAACAAAAAATACTTCCAACAAGCTCTTTAAACTAACAAAAATTTTTACATAATTATTTTGGCTCTTCAAATTTAAAGAGCCTCAACAACTCTTTAAAATTAAATGTGTTGAGTATTTCATTAGTTCCAACACTCTTTTTCTTGAAATTAACAATAAAATATTTATTACTTCATATATTTAATTAAATAAATTTGGAGTAAACACAAAAAATAAAAGAAAAAATAAATACTATAATAAATAAGCATTGAAAATAGAACAAACTAAATAAAATATAAAGAGTGTGTTGGAGAGGATTGAAAATATGATTATCTATAATTTACATACTCTCTATATAATAGAAAATATTCTCTAAATTATAAAGAATCTCTTGGAGATGCTCTAATACATTCATTTAGTGACACACTATACATTATTCAAATAGAATTTGTTAGGAAAAAAATAGTAATTCCTCCGTCTCGGGTATTTTCACTCATTTATACTGGCACGAAGATTAAGATATGTTATTTTTTAATATGGAGTATAATATAAGAAAAAAGTAGGGATACATTAGTAATTTAAAAAAAGTAAATAAAGTTGTTGAGAATGATGAATAAAGTGTAAAAAGGTAATTAAAGTTGTTGGAATTGTAAAAAGTAAGTAATAAAATATTATGTATTTTTACCATTAATGGAATGAGTAAAAATACGTGGGACAACCTAAAATAGAAAGTGGGTAAAAATACGTGGGATGGAGGGAGTACTGTATTATTACTACAAATTAATATACTATGTGTGATTGAAATAATTAAGTCCTTTATTTTTATTATACGAACAAAATTAATTACTCCCTCCGTCCCGGAACAAAGTACACATTTACTTTTTGCACGTAGATTAAGAAATATAATATTTAAAGTGTATTGTGTACTTTTTAGTTGATCTTTTATTACATTACCCTTGGAAGAGGTACACCTCTCCAAAATATGATTAATGTTAATTACACATGGCCCCACAGATAACATGCTTCACCTAATACAATTAAAAATGAATTTTAAATTATATAATTAAAATTACAAGACACCTGCTTCATCAAATACAATCATATCATTCCAACAGTGAGTTCATCGATTCCCTGTACATGCATAAAAAATTCCTTCCAAATTCACCTGCAAACTGATCTACTACAACAATATCAACTTGTTTCTAAAATTAAAAATTTTTCACTATTACACAAATTCCCTCCAAACATAATTCACAAATGCCTTACACACATAATTCACATTTCCCTCCTTCATCATAAATACATTTACAGTTCTCTCTCAAAAAAACAAAGCCCTACATTTCTCAAAATGGTTAAGAAAAACTTAACAAGCAATTAACTAAATCTCTTTGCTCAGCTTTTGTTGGAAGGGTCTTCTAATGGCAAGCCGGCACATGGTAGAATGACAGAAGCAGCAACCAAGTTTGGTGTCATAAGAAAAGTTGTTAGCAGAATTTGGTCAAGAGCAAAATAACAAATATTATCAGGTATTCCAATTTCTTTATGCAACAAAAAATAGAGATGTTTAAAAAAAAGACAAGTTTTTGATAAGGAGAAACTTCAAAGTATTTCAGTTCAACTGAGAGGTACTTATCGAAATATAGAAACTGAAATGAAAACAAGCAAAAGTACAGTTGGGAGATGGGCAAAGGAAGGGCTGATCAGACCTCATACAAATGAAATCAAGCCAACAGTCACACCTCAATACATGCTATGCAAATTAAAATTCAGTCTTCAAGCATTGGAAGTTGATCATGTACAAAAATTGATCAAGTTTAAAAGCATGTCCCACATAGTGCATTTAGATGAGAAGTGATTCAATCTTACAAGGACAAAAGAGAGATATTATTTGGCAAAGGATGAGATAGAGCCATACAGATCATGTAAGAGTCGAAGATTCATCACAAAGGTCATGTTCCTTTGTGCAGTATCTAGGCCAATTTATGAGTCAAATGAGGAGTGCAAATTTGATGGCAAAATAGGACTTTTCCCATTTACTGAAGTTGTACTAGCAATAAGAAGTTCAAGAAATAGAGCAGCAGGCACAATGGTAACTAAACCATTAGATTCAGTCACTAAAGAAGTCACAAAGGATATGTTCATCAATCAGGTTAGTGCTTTATATATTTCTGTATGGACACCACTATGCCTGGTTGTGTATAATTTTCAAAATAAATTCATCATTGAGTTATTTTCCTATATAGGTCTCCTGAATAAGAATTCATTAATTAATTCTTATTGGTGACATTATAATAGGTTATACCAGCTATAAAGGCCACATGGCCAAGTGATGCAAGTAGAAACATTGTTATTCAACAAGACAATGCTCCACCACATATAGATGACTATGATCCTGATTTTAGATATGCTGCAAGCTCTGATGGTTTCAACATTCATATTGTAAACCAACCCCCAAATAGTCCAAACATAAACATTAATGGTTTGGGATGGTTTAGGGCCTTGCAATCTTTGCAAGTGACTATATCAGCAACATCAGTTGATGATTTGTTTGGGGCAGTGAATAAATCATTTGATGAGCTAACACATATCAAGCTCAATGCAGTGTTCCTAACACTACAATCATGCCTCAGAGAAATTATAATTTATCGTGTTGCCAACAATTATAAAATCCCTTATATGAGCAAAGGTGCATTAATGAGAGTAGGACAACTTCCTACAAACTTAGAAGTTGAGAAAGAATTGTTCATGTCATCTCTTGAATATTTGATTGAAGAAAATGAAGAAGATTGATTGGAAGATTTGATAACAGCTGTAGAGGGATTGGAATAATACATATTCCAAGAAAAAGGTGTGAAGGTGCAACAGGGCATATAAGTATGTTCAGATTGGATTTTGTGCAAATTACAGTTTATGGATAACTTTTTGTGCAGGTATTAACAATGAAGTGGTTTAGAAGTATTTTTTGTGGAGATTTATACTCCTTTTTGTGGAGATATAAACTTAGAAGTAGTTTATACTCCTTTTTGTGAAGATTTATACTCCTTTTTTGAAGGAACAATGTAGGTTTACAGCTACAAAACAACTTTGATTACAAAGTATGTTTAAGCAGTAAACCATTTATAAGCTTACTAAAGTTTTAGTGATTTTATTTATATTTCACAATCCTTGCTGAATATTTTGTGAAATCTAAATGACCATGTGATGACAATTTTATGTAAGAAGTCACCAAACATAACCACTTAGATTCATAAACTTTCAGTTTATAGGACAATTTTTAGTATATTAATACAACCTCAGATTATATAATCATCATAGACTATTTTTGTGGTATCTAGTGGGTCATGTGATAACAATTTAAAGAAACTAGTCACCAAACATGACCTCTAGGACTCACAATGCGTCACTTAATTAGCACATTAACTCAATCTCATGTTATAATCATCACATAGTGTTTTTATGGTATACAGATGGTCATGTGATAACAAAGTTAAAGAAACTAGTCACCAAACATGACCACTAAAACCCACAGTCTATCAATTTAAGATAAGGAAAATCACTCATTCTCAGATCATATAATCAATACATAAATTCTTCAGCACAGTCCATACATAAGCAGCATACTTCTCAAGTCAACAACCTATAATATAGACCTTTTCACTCTCAGATTATATTTTCATCATAGAGTGTGTGCATGTGTGTCTCCTAAAATGAGTATGTGATGACATTACAGGTTTTATAAGCCACCAAACAATAACAAATGATGACACACATAACAGTATACTTTTCAAGTCACCAAACTATCATATAGATCTTTTCACACTCAGATTATATTTTCATCACAGAGTGTGTGCATGTGTGTCATCTAAAATGAGTATGTGATGACATTACAGATTCTATAAGCCACCGAACAATATCAAATGATGACACACATAACAAGTTTACTTTTCAAGCCAACTGAAATCATCATATCAGTCATCAAAAGCCCTAAATCCCATCCTTTCTGTAAGTTTTTGGCATTTTGTTTGACCAGACTTCTCCCGTTTAACCTGATTTCTGCTGGTCGAACGGACTCCATTGGTCGAGCAAGCTTGCGCAGTCTCACCGTTTCGCGCATAACTTCCACATCCGACCTCCGATTTGAGTAATTCTTGCGCTCACATGATCCCCTCTTCCTTGACTTTCTATCCATATAAAGAAATCACAGAAAATTCAATATTTGAGTGTATAACAAGTCATGAAAAGTGGTACAGTCATTCTGTTCGGCACAGCTTGCGCGACGTCACCACTTTGATCATAACTTTCTCGTTTGAATTCCGATTGAGGTGTTCTTTATGCCAAAACGACCCTCTCTTCTGTGGGTTTCCAACCATATATCAAACATTCAATTCAGAGCTCCACAAAAATACAGAAAAACTACACAAGTTGGGCGTGTGTTTTTCAGCATCATTGCACAAATTGCACTTTTTCTCCAACTTTGCACTTTTGATCCTTTTTCCACCTAAAACACAACAAAACACCTCAAGTGCACATTCTCTCAAATATATTGAATATAAGATACTTGTGCTAATATATGACAACAATTCTCATCAGCAAGGTGTTAAATTGGACACTAAAACATACTTATTTTCACTCTCAACACCCACCTCACAAACAACCCGTCTCACAAGAGACTTTGTCAATAAAAAATATGTATACATAACGAAGGGAGTACTGGATGTGGTGTATTTCAAGTTTGGCTTTAGAATGTTGTTCGTTGAGTTCATTGGTGGGGTGGAATAGTTCGAGTGTACCTGAATCTAAGTCTGATCTATTATTAGCGAAATTGATCATCTTGGATTCTCTGTGTTGCTTTTGTTTATTCTCCCACATTTTCCGGCTGCCGAAAGCTAGATTTATGAAGGAAATGTAGAAAAGATGGAGGGGAGCACAGCAGACCTCACAGGTTGTTCCTGGGGAAATGGAGAGAAAAGCTCGGGTGGATGCTGTATGTCAGCAAATGAACAAAGGAGTCTCTGCTAAAACTCTTAAATCCATCTCAGAGAAAAAGAGTTCAACCACAATAAAATCTTCACGACCAAATTATGTGCAGAAGTCATCAACAGGTTGGATGAATTATTTGGGCTTTGGATCGAGCAAGACACCATCTACTGGACAAGTAGTACTTGGTAAGCGTGGCGTAGGTGAAGAAAATGGTTCCAATGTTGATGCTAAAAAACTTGCAGCAGCTGCTCTTTCAGCAGTCAAGGATGCTGCTGCTTTAGCCACCATAGGAAGGGGAAAAGTCGAGGTAACTGAAGTGCGAGACTTTGCCGGGGAGGATATTGCAGTGAAGAAATTAGTTGATGCTGAGAAAGGTAAAGGTGCAAGAGGCACCATATCTGTTGTTGATGCTGTATTAGAACAGATAAAAAAGAAACCCAAACTCAGTGTCCTTGATAAAACGAAAAAGGACTGGGGTGAGTTCAAGGATGAAAACAAAGGCATGGAAGACGAACTTGATAATACGCTCTTTTCACATTTTAAAGAGATAAATTTATACACTCTAATTTATAAATTACTAACTCTTTTAAATAAAACAATATTACTATTTAAAGAGTTTTTTTATTATTTTTTTATAGGTAAATGTTAGTTGTTAGTATAGTTACTCTTTTAAATAAAACAATATTACTATTTAAAGAGTTTTTTTATTATTTTTTTTATAGGTAAATGCTAGTTGTTAGTATAGTTACTCTTTTAAATAAAACAATATTACTATTTAAAGAGTTTTTTTTATTATTTTTTTTTATAGATAAATGTTAGTTGTTAGTATAGTTAGTAGTTACACCAAGCACCCTTACAATCCCTTTCTCCAAGCCCTCCTTATAACTCCCCTCCTAATTCGTTCCCATTTCTACAAGCCCTCCTTATAACTCCCCTCCTAATTCGTTCCCATTTCTCCAAGCCCTCCTTATAACTCCCCTCCAAATTCGTTCCCATTTCTCCAAGCCCTCCTTATAACTCTCCCCTCCTCCTTATAACTCCCCTCCTAATTCGTTCCCATTTCTCCAAGCCCTCCTTATAACTCCCCTCCAAATTCGTTCCCATTTCTACAAGCCCTCCTTATAACTCCCCTCCTAATTCGTTCCCATTTCTCCAAGCCCTCCTTATAACTCCCCTCCAAATTCGTTCCCATTTCTCCAAGCCCTCCTTATAACTCTCCCCTCCAAATTCGTTCCCATTTCTACAAGCCCTCCTTATCCACTCCTTATAACTCTCCCCTCCAAATTCGTTCCCATTTCTACAAGCCCTCCTTATAACTCTCCCCTCCAAATTCGTTCCCATTTCTACGAGCCCTCCTTATAACTCCCCTCCAAATTTCCTTTCTCCAAGCCCTTCTTATAACTCCCCTCCTAATTCGTTCCCAAGGGGAATCGAACCTGGGTCTCTCACTTAAGTGAGGAACCCAGTAGCCAGTTGGGCTAGCCCAACTGGTTAAGAGTTTTTTTATTATTATTAAAGAATAATTTTTAAAAACAGAATTAATGTGTGTAACTATTCACATGAGACTTAATTAAATAAACCAAGTTCAATAAGAAATCTTAGACTCATCAAATCTAGTTCAAATCGTGACAAAGAAAAACTATACAGAAAGGATTTTAACTTATAAAATATCGACTCATTTAAAATTAACATTAGAAAAGGTAAATTACTACAAAAAAAAGGGTATATTATAGCAACCGATTAGCAATAAAAATATATTTTTGTTTTAACAATGGAATACCAACGGATTTATTCTCTATTTTAACAACGGAATTCAATGTGTTGGTAATTACCAACGGATTACCGAGAGAACCATTATATAAATTACCAACAGAATTATTAGCAATTGATTACCAACGGAATTAATTTTTAGTTGCTAAAAGTTTACCAACCTTGCACTACTTTACCAACGGATTCCGTTACTAAGCTATTGGTAAGTCAATTTAACAATGGAATTAAGACTTTTACCAACATAATATTCCGTTGGTAAAAAATAGTTTTTTCAGTAAATTACGTTTGTTTAGAGAAAACTAAGAACAATTATTTAAAACAATTACTGGGCTTGTGTGCATCAAGCAACATTATTTCATTTAGTTTGACATATTTCAATAATGCATGTGTTTCATAATAAAGTACGTAACTATTTTATATTCAATTTTCGTTAAAAAAGTATATAACAGAAAATTCCATAACAAAGTAGGAGTAGGAGTATATAAGTTGTTATTCATTGATTTATAGTATATTTTAATTTATTAATATATAATTCTGGAAACTGAATTTGAATTCGTGCAATTTGTCAATAATCTAATACGAACATACACTTCCTCTCATCTCAATCATGCATGCAATTATTACCACCACATCAATTTTTAATTATTACAACTACATTACTCCTTCCTCCCTCCCTCCATTCCACATTATTTTTCCATCCCACATTATTTTGTATCATTCTTTGTAATGGATCTAAGGATGGACGGAAGGAGTGATTTACAAATCTCATCGTAACCAAAACTAACTTTAAAAAATGCACTTTATAAACTAAATTATAATTTTACAATAGCAAATATTTGTTGAAAGACTTTCGTAAGACATATAAAAAATATTCTCTCCATCTTATAAATAAATTTACAATTTCTATTTTGTTCGTTTATAAACAAGTTCACACTCCCAAATAATGAAATACACATAAATTAATAATCTCACAACACACTTTAATTTCAAAATTATCACCTCTTTACAACTCACATCATTTACTTTATAATTTATTTATTACCTAAAAATACTAAACTACCCCCTAAAATAAAGCAAAAAACAACATTTTCTTTAACTCCGTATCTATAGTAATCGAGAACTTCTCTTCGGGACGGAGGGAGTAATATTCAAATTAATGAAAAGTGATAGTGAGACAGTAAATTAATTCATAAACAATTCGTAATATAAATAAAAAGTGATAATATATTTCATAAAAATGATAATTATATAAAAAAAAAATATCTCATTTAGGCCCTTTTACAATTTACGGATTACAAAGTCAATGGTTAAAAATCAAATGAAGTCAAACAAACAAAACTTCACACGACAAAGCAATCTTGATAATAATAGACATGAACACAAGAACTGAGAAAAACCAGTTAGTTAATCGAGTTTGATGTCAGGAACATGGCTAACTTTGTGAAAGTCTTCCCCTTCACAGAATCAGCAATCACTAAACGAGTCAGTTTGGGCATGGCTCCTTCGTCGACCCTCCGAGGAAAGCCATGTCTTAAGCACACCATGCTCTCCCCAAGATATAAATGTTTCAACCGTTTCATCTTCCATATAACATTCGGGATTCCAGGTCGAGTGTCTGCAAATACACAAGTTTCCCCAATGATGAAGGCAAACTTTTGGTAACTCATGAGAAAACTGGAATCCTTGAAGGTACAGAACTCTGACTACTTTGAAGCTGCTGACACGAGACTGCCAACGTAGCAAGACATCTTCCCTACAATCGTTAGCATAGAAGAATGCAGATCTTGTTTCACTACAAGAAACCGGATAGTCTGCAACATTAGGCTGAAAATAGACCGACATTCTTCGCATTTTGTAGCTTGACACATATGGTTCACGTCTAGAATCTACGACCTTGGAGAAATTCTCCTTTTGTGCTTTCGTTATACAGAGATCTCTCATAAGATCGTGAAGGCGACAGCCGCCAGCAGTTTCCTTGATGTGGACTTGTACCATGCATCTTTGTGCCAGCTCAGCCAAGTATCTTTCTGCTACGTCCATCATTGTTTCTCCTTCAGCTCTCTCATTTTGTGGTATGATATCTTCAGCTAGCCAGAGTTGGTATAGCTTATCAGCTTCAATCTCAAAATCCTCCGGAAAATTGGCCAAATAGAGAAAGCATTGCTTGAATTGATAAGGTAGATCATGGTAGCTGAATTCAAAGACATCATTTACTGCTTGTTGTTGTCCATGACCTCTGCCTCTGGCTAGGTACCATTTGATGTTTTCGTATACCATTTGCCAATCTCTGAGGGTATACTTCGTGATTAATAGTACACCGAGCACAAGAATGGCCAATGGCAAGCCACAACACCGTCCCGCCATTTCCTTACCCAAATTCTCCATGTCCGGATCAAATTAAACTCTGCAAAATGATGTAAGGTCATGCTATTAGAAGTAATTTTATTGCTTGGACTGAAAGAACGCTAAAGGCTCGTTGTCAGGAAATCGAAGGCAGTTGCAAGGGAATAGGAAAGTAGTGACTGAGATGAGCAATCTAAAGAGTCCTATACAGAATTTAATTCCAGATTGTCAAAACTATACAGGTTATAGACCTTAAAATAAGCTTCTCATTAATTCTCCATAGGTTTATGAACTCATTCTAACAGGCACATTATTTGCAATCCTTCTTAGAAAACAGTCTTTCAATAGGATTTGCTAAAAGCATATTATTCCGTATTCTCGAGGTGATTGATATCTAGATTCTTGGTTACTAGAAAATCAACATGAAAGTATAACTCCAATTTGCTAAGCAGACTGAGATTCAAGTCATCAAAATGATCAAGCATAGACACAAGCATACATCTTAATCTTTTCACTGTCACAACTTAATCAACACTATATTTTGATCTTGGATTTTTAGCAAAACGCTATTTCAAGGTTCAACCATAGCAACTCTCCACCTTAAAGAGAGAAACCATGAATGACATGATGCTTTTATAGTAAGCACCTCTTCACATTCTGACTCAAATATACATAATCAAACGATTCAAACCAGAAGCAAAAAAATGAGCATTTAACAACCCAAGTTTTTTTTGCAATTTCATCACACATAAACGAATCAAATTGAACACAATGATGATAATAATCAAAAGTATATTAGCAAATAACTCCCCAAGAAATCACAATCTTACCAGAAACATCATCATCTTCTTCACATCTAGGAAATGCTTTCTACCTCAGAAGCTCCCAGCTCTCCTCATTATTCAAAGCCCTGGGCTCATAAAGAAACCCATTGGGATTCACAGTATTCACCACTTCCCTATTGCGAGTCGTTATCAGTATCTTGCTACCACTCTATCCTTCTGATCATCGACCAAATGAGCAACCAACATCTAAATATCACCCTCCAACCCCACGAAATCCTCTTCAACCACATGAGAATAAGACCTCCCCAAATCACGAACCCTCGAATTATTCCGACCCACCCCTTCTCTGGTACTGGATTAAGTTTCTAAGCTCCGGGTAAGGTCAGCAATCTTGGTTCTGATGTCGGAAATGCTGGATCCGACCCGGTAGGTGGTCCCCATTTCCTTGAAGAAAACGCCCAATTTGGCGAAAACGTTAATTGAAGTCCTCGATTTTGTGGAGGCCGCCTTAGCTGCAATGTAAACGACGACGTTATCCTCGACATCGTAGGCTGCTTCACGGACTTGGGATACCCAATTGAAGACTTGCTCATCGGAATCCTGTTTAGAATCAGCGTCTTTCAGGAAACAGCGCATCCGCTGAAGCTCCAGCTGAATCCCCGCCACCGCGGATCTTACTCCACAGTAGAGTTTCGCCTCTTCGACGAGGAGATTTCGGAGGGTTTCGAGAGCAATGGAGACTACGGGCTCCGCCATCTTTGAGCTTGTAATTCGAGGAGGGGAATCAGTGGAATGCAGAAAACATCAATAGTAAGATTTTGGGAGTTGAGATCATGAATTCATGATCGTGGATTCGTAATTGAAATTGTTGAGGTCTACAAGGACGACCTGAAGTCGTCGGAGTAGAAGTTGGAAGTTTCTTGGAGCTCAGCAGGCCATGCATTAATCACGGTTTACGATTCTATGACTCAAGAGTGATTTGATTAAGTAAATAGTAAATGATTCCTCTCACTAATTTTTAAGATTTTAGATGGTCGTATAATATTAGAGTCGTGGCCATCTATTTAATGATTTGATTCATCATTTGTGCCACTGTTTGGATTGCTGCATTTATCACTTTATTATGATTTGAATTCTCGCATGAATGATCTAATTTTTTAATTTCAGATGAATTAAATTTGAATTCATTTAGCGCAGTTTGTTTGGAGGTTTTTTAGGTAAGGAATGTTTAGAGGCTTTTGAGGTTAAGGAATGGGTAAGGGGTTAAGGAGTGATGTTTGGTTAGAAAGTATACACAAATTTCAATTTCGAGAAGAAGCAATAAATATTTAACAACATCCAAACAATAGTCCATGTAGATGAAGCAGTCGTCATCGATTTATCAGTGTCATAAAAGAAGAATGCCTTCAAGAGAATTGGATTTATGTCTATTTAGTTTGGGGTTACGTGATGTTTGAAAATTATGAATGGTGTGCTCTATATTTTTTTTTTTTTTTTTTTTTTGATACCGAGGTTCCGGGCTTACGCCCGACTAGTCCTCGAGGAAACAGTCCCGGCCCCTCCGAGGTTCCGGGCTTACGCCCGACTAGTCCTCGAGGAAACAGTCCCGGCCCCTCAGAACTGCCTCCAAGTAAATCGCGGTAACCACACAATGGATCACAGGTTCCTAATATCTTTAACTACTGCGCACAAGGAGTCGATCCCCAAGTGATTGCTCCATGCTGGTGATTGCTCCATGCTGACCCTCCCCCTAGCTCAGCCGCAGGTTCCCACCGAGCCGCAGGTTCCCACTGAGTTTCAGCCTCCCATGCTGGTGATTGCTCCATGCTGACCCTCCCCCTAGCTCAGCAGCAGGTTCCCACCGAGCCGCAGGTTCCCACTGAGTTTCAGCCTCCCACACTGCCGCTTGTAGCCCTCAATATTAATTGTTCCACCATTGCGCTCCGGGGGGCTTGAACCCCTGACCTTTCAATCAGGGGCACCTCAATGTTGACCCCTCAACCACTGGGCCAACATATCATTGGTGTGCTCTATATTTGTTTTGAGTTTTGAGTAGGGTAGATTTTAATTTTATGTCAAATAATATATTAATTTTGAGTATTTAAAAAGTTAAATGAAAGAGGAGAGAAAAAGAGAAAAATTGTATTAATTGAGGAGAGATAATATAGTAGATATTTATAGGGGTAGTTTTTAAAATTTGGATGTGCGTAAACGAACATTGCCTAAGAACTTTGACACTCATTTGGTTCCCTCATCAATTAATATATTTTTTAAAATTTAATTAAATTTAAAAGACTATTATACTCTAAATTATAATTATATCCTAAATTTTATACTCTCTCCATCCCATAAAGAAGTTTAGAGTTACTGTAGATACAGAGTTCTAGAAAATTTGTTTTTTTACTTGCTTTTGGGGATAGTTTGGTATTTTAGATAATAAGAATCAAATTACAATTATACCCTAAATCCTAAAAATATATTAAACCCTACGCCAGAAGGGTGAAATTACAATTATACTCTAAATCAAATCCTATAAATATATTAAACCCTACGCCAAAAGGGTGAAATTACAATTATACTCTAAATCACAAAGCCTAAGGGTGTAATATACCCTAGACCATTAGGTGAAATTACAATTAAATTTCTAAAATTAAATTTTAAAAAAGAACTAAAAAAAATAAAATAAAACAAAACAAAAAAATATCAGCGAAAATTCATTAAAATGGGGAGGGGTAAATTTGGTAGAACAGGCCTATCAAAGTGTTAGTCAATCTTTTATGCACACATTATTCATTTACATCTTTTATGCTCAATGAAAGAAATCAAAGAATATTTTACCTATAATATCCTTAAAGGGATGATCCACTTTTAACTATGAAAGTGATTAAAATGTGTTAAATGACCACCTCATCTAATAGCTTAAACTAGTAGAGAGTTGAATCGTTTAATACTTAATCAGGTCACACTCTAACACGCCCCCTCACATGCAGGCAGGGAATTTTTGCCTCAAGTCTTGCATGTGGAATTTTTTCATATATGGGTTGGGTGGAGGTGAGGTTTGAACCATGGACCTTTGTTAACCATGGGCTCTGATATCATGTTAAATGACAATTTCATCTAAAAGCTTAAGCTTGTAGAGAGTTGTATCGTTTAATACATAATCAAGTCACACTCTAATACGCCTCCTCACATGCAGGCGGGGAATTTTTGCCTCAAGCCTTGCATGTGGAATTTTTTCATAAATGGGCGGCGGTGAGGTACGAACTCTGGACCTTTGTTAACCATGAGCTCTGATACCATGTTAAACGACCACCTAATCTAAAAGCTTAAGCTAGCAGAGAGTTGAATCGTTTAATACTTAATCAGGTCACACCCTAACAAAATGTTATCTTAATTGAAAGTGATAGTAGTTTATCGTGTCAAAATTGGGCCACCAGTGAATAAAATAATATTTATAATATAGTAGCACATGAACATATACCGACTAACTGCCAGAAGGTCGAGTAGAAAACTTCAAGCACCAGGTAATGACATAACTTCACCAAAATTTCCATCAAATAATTTCTTTCCACATTTCCAAATAACACATGTACATATCTAATCTCTCATAATTACATTATCACTACACATAAAAAATAGGGTAAATCTTGCGTTAAACCGAAATCGTTTTACACTCTTTATAATAGTTATCACGCTATAATTATCACTTTCATTATAAAATGTAATGACTTCTCATTTATACTATAAATTGTTCATAAAATAGCATTATCACTTTTCATTATAAAAGTTATTACATTTTGTCCGTTTCACATAAGTTTTATGTGAGACAATCTCACACAAATCTTCTCAAAATAATAATACTGCACATTACAACTTTATTGCGCAAATCATTAATTCTACATATTTGCACGAATTCATCACGCTACATATTTGCACAAAAACATTAACGCTACATATTTGCACAAAACATCTTTTTCTTAATTAACTCTTTAACATATTCTTCTTCTTCTAACCTCCTAAACAATTATTTAATTGATCTAAATAACACAAGAAGAAAAAAAATCAAATTTTAATTAAGCTCAAATTAACTATCGAAAGAATGAAATTAAAAGGTTCAGAGAGTTGACTAATAATTAAATGAATTCTGGTTAAGTGTATGAAAAAAGATGGACTATAAATCAAAGATGATCTAATATCATTTTCATAATTCGTTAAACTAATCTTGAATATTTAAAGAGACTCAAGGTAGGTTCTAAAATATACGCACAAGAACGATATGCTCAAAAATAAAAAAAAATATCATGTGTCAGTATATTCATGATTTAGAGGCTTAAATCTCACTTGACTTTTCATAGAATACTTATTATACTTCTTATGGAATTAAAAAAAAAGTTATTTTTTTAACTAATTTTATTGATTTTTAGAGGGTAATGCATTACTTTTTTAATAAATTGCAAAATATGTTATTTGTATTAGGTAGGAAAGATATACTTTTTTAAAAAAAAAAATTTAATTAAGTATATTTTGAGATTATTGAATTCAGATAATATTTTCTTTTATAGATGGTAAAATTTAATTATTTGGTGCGGGAAAGAGGAAAATGTGAAAATAATTATTAGATGAAAGGAGTATTTTTTATTCTTCTTTTAGAAACAAATGTATGTACATTGTGGGATTGGAGAAAAATGAAGATTTCTTAGATTGTATCAATTGGAATATAATATTAATTAAATTTTAACAGGCTCAAAAATAAGATAATAGGAGTATTCCATGTACAACAGTATATTGAACACATTACATATGAGATAAATTAAAATAATATTAGCCTTTGATTACATCCTGTCACTTTCGTGCTACCAAATTATAAACTAATTCATGTTGAGATGAATTAACAATGCATCATGAACACGGAGTATATATTAGCCTTTGCGTGCATTACATTCTGTGATTTTCGTGCTTTCAATTTGACTTATTTATTCTGAGATGAATTACACACCTTAGATCAAAATGCTGAGATGAATTACACACCTTAGATCAAATGTATACCATGCATTACAGCATCTTGAACACAAATGAGTTCGCTCAAATAATAAAATATTAGCCTTTGCATTACATTATGTCATTTTTTTATATTTTTTTTATCGGTAAATGTTAGTTGTTAGTCCAGTTAGTAGTTAGTATACACCAAGCACTCTTACTTCCCCTTCTCCAAATCTCCTTATATCACCTCTCCTAATTCGTTTCCAATGGGAATCGAATCTGGCTCTCTCACTTGAGTGAAGAGCGGCTATTAAATTAACTTAATTCATGCTTTTAGACAGCAACCATGTCACCAACACCAGCCCGCCCACATTTATTGCTAAACCCTAAAGTCCATACGACTTTTAACTTTTCTTCCCTTTTAGATTGTTTATTGTTTAATAATAATTAGTATATTGGGCAATTTCCTTTGATTTCTTATGCTTTAAATTTTTTTGTATGCCCTCATATATTTAACAATTTTTTTAATGCCTTACATTTATTGATAAATTTCAAAATGCCCACAAAATAAAGAAAATATCTTTAATTCAGTTTTTGACTCTATTTAAAAGCTTTAATGAGTGATAAATATAACAATGGAGTCATAATATGCACAATCAACTAATCAAAAAATGTTTAACCGAATTATAGAAGTGTATTTATTTTAATCGAATTAAGACTATTTTTATAAAGTTGGGTATTTTAAACAAATATCCATAAAAGCAGGATAAAAATGAAAATCCTAAAAACCATTGGTGCAATTTCTCCCAACGCGTGTTTTTTCCTGATATAGTCCAAAAAATTTAATAATCTTTCAAAGTAAATTCTACATTTAGGTTGATGCTATAATGAGTTCTTCTGCCTTCCACAATAAGATGGGGTTGTTGGTAATTCAAATCCTGGTGGCTCTTGTCCAGTTGGTGTACCATACCAGGGGTCCAACGCCACTCTCCTAGCAGCTCATCCCATCCTCACCCAGTCCGCTGTTTGGGCCTCCGTCGTCCTGTACTTGGGCCCAATCTCATGATTTGGGCCTGCAACATCTTGGTGGCCTCCCTTGCATCCTTGCTTTTCCCAACCATCTTCACATATCTCTTCTTTCTCCTATTCCTCATTTCTGCCTCTGCTCTTTGGCTCTATCAAAGAGTTTTACAGAAGCACCACCGCAGAGGATGCTTCTTTTGTCGCCTAGCTGCTAAGTTTGGACATTGCCCTCTGCTCCCTGTTTCAATTCCCCCTTACTTCTCATCTTAACTTGTGTTTCTTTCATTTTTGTTTATTATTGCTTTGTCCCAAGATGTTTTGTATATTGAGTGATTATGTTTTTTTTTTTTTTTGTTTAAAATAGACTGTATTGAGGAATTAGTTTTATTAAGTATATTTCCACCTAAAAAAATATGTGAAAGGGTATATGTTTTGACCTCTTGATAGACAAAGAAAAATGTGTTTGGGATCGAGGGGTACATGTTTTGACGTTTTGGACATTTATTTTACCAGATGTGTATTTTAAGTTTGACTTCCTTTTAATATGGTGTATTCAAGTTTGACTTCCTTTTAATGTGGTGTTTATATGTTTGGATTCCTTTTAATTTGGTGTATTTTAAGTTTGTTGTTCATTGGGTTCATTAGTAGGAGTGGGGTAGGGAGAGCGAGGATTCGCGTATCTTGACATGATCTTTAGGTTTAAGTTTTGTCTGTTATTTACCTCCTTAGTTCGCTCGAAAGCGAGTCTTTTTTTATGGAGTTTAACGTGTTTAATAAACAAGTCTGATTTGGAAGCCCATTTATGTTTGTTTATTTTAATTTTTAACAACTTAATATGAATGATATATAAGAATTATATGAATTTGTACAATTAGTACTTCCTCGGCACCATTACTTTAGATACGAATTTAGACAATTAAATTTTATTGTCTAATAAATATAAATTCAAAAGAATATATATATATATATATATATATATATATATATATATATATATATATATATATATATATATATATATATATATATATATATATATATATATATATATATATTAAATATTGATTAAATATTTATTTATTAAGAAATTTAAATAAATTAATTTCTAAAATAAATTAATAATTAATATAATTATTTGGGCCAAAATCAAAGTTAAATTGACTCAATCCAAGTCAAGTACGCTCAAATCCAATCCATCAGACCTATTTAAATTAAATAAGCCCAAGTTCAGTCGAGCAGACTTAATTAAAAGGAAAAGTCCAACATATCTTTTCAAGGAGAGAATATCTCACAAGTGTTTATTTCCTCCACCCATAAATAAGGCATTCAGTCCTCATTTTAATCACTCTGAAAATCCTGAAGACTTTGGAAAATTCTGAAGATCAAGATCAAGTGAAGTTTCAAGATCTTTAAGTTCAAGTTAAGTTCAAGATCTTCAAGCCAAGGTTAAGAGCTTCAAGTCATTTTCAAGTCAAGAATAGTCTTCCGATCAGAGATCAATGTGCTAAGCCTCTCCAATTCGGCGTTCTTCAAATCAAATTCATTATCCGTAAAGTCAACGACGTTCTTCGCAGAAGTCTCTCAAATCAACGTTCGATCCGAACAAAGGCTCAACGCCTCCGAATAAACGTTATAAAGCCCCCAAATCAGATCTCGGACAAGCTTCATCCGAAGATCCGACTCAAAAAGTTGAAAGAAGTCAACTCAAGAGAGAAATCAGAGGATAGCTAGAGACTGTTCACCTAAATTCTCAAGTTCAATCCATATCGGAGTATCATTGTATTATTTTTTTGTGTTTATTATTTAATAAATACAAAATTTGTTGTTACAACGAAATTCAAGAAAATTTATTTATTGACCAACTTTATTAACTTTTGAAAGATAATATAGTATTTTTAAGTAATAAATTAAGTAATTATAAAGTATGTTATGTGTGTTAGATGAGAGCGATAAATTTGTAATTAAGATGCACTTTTAAGGTTAAAAATTAATGTGATATTTTTTTTGAATTGTACAATTTAATGTGTGATAGACAAAAACGGAAAGTGTGAAATTTAATGTGGGATAGAGGGAATATATATAATTAAAAAAAATATTAATCTAAAGAATAAATTATACTCCACACATATCTCAAATTATTCATAATAAAATATAATGGGCTAAATTTTTATATATCCTAATGGCTTTAATAAAAAATTTTATATCTCATATATATATATATATATATATATATATATATATATATATATATATATATTTATTTATTTATTTTTTTTAAATACCTTAAATGATGAAAATATTTATGATTTTTAATCAAGTCATGAATATGTACAATCGAATTATAAATATGTATGTATAGTCGAGTCATTTATTTTAAATGAGTCAATAATCAAATTAAGAGTATTTTTAACAAATTGGGCATTTTGAAAAATGTTAATTTTAATCTTATTTTATCTCATCTTAATTTATTAAAAGAAACGTGTAAGTGAGAAACTGGAAACTTTTTTAATTAATCCTTTATGGTATAAGTGGGAGCTTGGGTGTGTAATTCCCTTTATAATATATATATATGTGTGTGTTTGTACTAATTTCTTGATTAATGCATGTGACCTTTAAGTTTTTATTTAATTAATTTATTTATTATGCAACATTTATTGAGTGTAAGATCTAAAAAGATTAATCCACTATTATAAATTATTCACACATTTAGAGTGAACAGTCATTATGAGAGCTTCCACATTCAGGATTGAATAATTTAATAGAATTCATTCGAGTTTAATATTAATCACTCCAAGCTACAAAAAAATATTGTAAATAGTTTGATTTCCTTCTATGCAACATAATTTTCTAGATTATTGATATTGTTCATAGATGATATATTCGTTATAATCAAAGAGGATGCTGAAAGGCGGATTATGATTGAATGTGATGATTGTTTGAAGAAGGGAGCTCTATCAAACTATTTTAGGCTTCGGTCAATTCTTCCAACAATAAGAATTGGCTGCTAATTGTTCTATGCTAATGCTTCCAATATTATGTTATATATGCTTCGCATGAACAAAACATGAAAAAGACAAAGTTTCATGTAGTTCAACGACAAGTCTGGATCTTTTGTGCCACTTTGGTATGACATCTCTTATGTCACTCTATTGAATGAGTGACACATAAAAGAGAGAAAGGAAACTTACCCCAAGTCAATCAGTAAACTTTAGGGGCAATGAATTTAATTTCTCCATCCCACTACGTGTCATTTCATAAGAAAATGTCACATCAAAGCGTCACAGAATATCGCGTGGCAATATGGTAGAAGTTACAGGAGATATTTTTTTCTCCTTATCATTTTATGTGTGATAAACTTTGATTTGTAGTACATGGAAACAGTCTCTTTACCTTTTTTTTTTTAATAGCTTTGATTATTAAAATTTATATCATACTTAAATTATTGTCAGAATAAGCTAATGTTTTAATTTAATAATATCAGTCTAGTATCATAAAAAGTGAGTTTTAAAAAAAAATTAATAGTCCTGGGCTTTGTTGCCCATTAACTCAAAAATAAATGTTCACATAAATTTATACTCCCCGTCCCACTCAAAAGATAGTTTTTTTTCTTTTTTACGTGCATTAAGAACTATTATTATTTAATGTGTAGTAGGTAGTTGTATTAGTGGGAGTGTGGTCCCATATTTTAATTTTATTAGTAGTATGTGTGTGTCTCATGTATGTAAAAAAGGAAAGATGACTATTTAGATGAGACGCTCAAAATAAAAAAAAATGGATATTTGGGTGGGACGGAGAGAGTATTACTCACCCCTCATCAACTTACACTTTCTATTTTCTATTTTTGTTCGTCCCTAATTCATCTTTATAATATATATAAAATGATGGGTTAATTGCGAAACATTTATTTTAATAGTAATTTAATCTCAACATTTAAAAATTAACAAAATAAACCGTCACCTTTAAACTTTGTTGCAGATTGCAACAGTCGGGAAGTCAAAGTTGCCCGACAGCTAACGTGGCGCTGACTTTTACCACGTAAGCTTCCACGTCATCTTTGAATTTATTATAAATAAAAAAAACCACAACCTTTGTTTAAGTGGTGATTTAATCTCAAATTTTGAAATTTTGAAAAAAAAAAAATCAGATTCTAACTACTTCATTTGCAATTGGCTGACTATATAAAGGCAGTGGCGGAAGCTTGTGAGACGGCCCGACGTTGGATTAAGTTTTCCATTCTCATTTGTTGTGGTCCGGGATGGGAATGGGAAATTGATCATATAAGCTACCACTCCAGAAATCATCCCAAACTCAGGGTATAATGGTAATTACCGTGACTCCAATTTCTCACCTCACTTTCTTTCAGAATGAACTTTGTCATGGAAAATGAAATATAAATCACTGAACCAAAATGAAATTTTCAAATATTATAATTATTATTATTAATTTTTTTTAAATTCATTAAAGTTTCATATATTTTAATTATTATTATAGATTATATATATTTTTTGGATTAAAGATTCATAGAAAGTAAAGATAAGATTTATGACTTTATGAAGATTAATTAAATAATAAATAAATGATAGGGAGTGACTATTCACACCTTAAAAATCTTTAAATTTAATATTCTTATTTTATACTCCCTCCCTCCCATTAACAAATTCACACTTTCTATTTTTGTTCATCTCATAAACAAGTTCACACCACCAAATAAGGAAATACACACAAATCAATAACTCCACAACACACTTTAATTTCAATTTTTCAACCCTTATACAACTCACATAACTTACTTTATAATTTATTTATTACCTAAAAATACCAAACTACCCATAACAGTAAAGCAAAAAAGTAATTTTTTCTTAAACTCTGTATTTAGAGTAATCGGAAACTTCTCTTTGGGACGGAGGGAGTATGACTTAAATACCATTTCAAGAAAAATATTACTTAGATCTACTACTAATCATACTCAAACATTACTAAATATACCCTAAAATTCCATGAAATTGAAAAAAATGAATATGCTTTTCAAAGCCTATGTATAATACTTTCCATTATCTTCCCCAGCAGAGAAAATAAATCATTATCAAAAATTGTCGTTCTAATGCATCAAACAACACAAAAACTATTGATTAAATAAAGAATAAGAAGAGGAGCACACTGCTAAGAATATATGTTCATTGTGACTGAACTCATGTCTCACAAGCCGATAGCTTTGGCACCAGAATCTGCAGGGACAACATCTCCAAGATCCATGTCCTTGATAACGACCCGAACCACCATGGAATTGGAGCTGCGGATCCCTGGCCATTTGCGGAATGCGGAGGCGGTTTTGGGAAAGAAATTCAGTCGATTTCACAAATTGGCTTTGGATTTGAAATGGTTGATGAATCAGGTGGGGAAGAGAAAGCCAGGGGATTGAGGTAAAAATAAGCAGCAGGTGATATTGTGGGTTCTTCTTCTTGATCAGCATGATATCATGTTGAATTGAAGTGAAGATGTGAGGTAGAAATTATTGAAATTAGGTAGTATTTGAGGAAGACAAAGCAGAGGGAGCCCTTCTTGTGGTTTGTTCGACTTTATTAACATTACACTTTATCTCTGTTAGGAGAAGACATGAGAGAGAGGATGTAGTAAGGGGATGAAGATGTTGGGAATGGAAAATGAATGACGTGAAGGAAAAGAAGCAAGAAGAAAGGTGGGAATTTGGGCAGCCCACTCTCTCTACACCATACAGATACTCTCACAAGATCCTGGATTGTGCAAGGGCATTTAAGTAGTTTTAATTAAGAAATGTTTTAATTTAAATAATTGTGGGTCGGGGTGTGAATAGTCGTCCCTCTAAATGATATGAAAAATAAAAAGACATGACATAAAATCCAAAAAATTGTAGATAATAAAATCCAAAATACTGTGGATAAAGTTGTAGATAATAAAATCCATAAGGGACAAAAAATGTCCAAAAATACTTTCCAAGGGCTTGTCACTTCCAGAATTGATAATTTACTATTTTTAAGCCTTGAATTGAGAAATATACGTTTTGATATGATATGATAAGCTTTTGAGAATGTTGCAATATTTGAAAGGACTTGGCAACAACCATTTTAACTTTTGAGAATGTTGCAATATTTGAATGTTGTCTTTCATCTCTGGACTGAGTCATCCCTCAACACTGTTGGGATAAGCAGATTCTCATTCATTCCTAATGGATAAATAAAGAAGAGCATAAAAAGCACAACACAAGAATTTACGTGGAAAACTCCAAAACTGGAGAAAAACCACGGACCGAGAAAATACCACTATGTGAAAATTTTTTACAATCACACATAATTTCTCTTCCGACCCCAATCCCTACACTCTTACAAATATTTGACTAATTCACACATTTCTCCCCATACTCACAACCGAGAATCCAAGAAAGGAATTTAACTAGAATCAAATACAAAGATTAAAGTGTACTTGATTGATGCACTTGATATTAAGTCCAAGGGCCTTCTTATATAGCATCAAGGTCCCTCCCCCTTTGCTCTCCTTTCCGATGTGGGACAAAAGCAAAGAAAAAATCCTCCTTTTATTCTTGACAAAACCAACAATCTCCACCTTGTCAAAATAATGGAAGATTCATTGTCTTTACCGACAATCCATTCTCAATCCTGAGAATCCCTTAGAATCAACCATTCTAAGAATCATTGTCTTCACCGATAATCCATTCTCAACTTCGAGAATCCTACTCCACCATATGAGTAGACCACTTAAAATCAACTATTCTAAGAATTTTCTACGGTACATATCGAAAATACCTGCTGATATTTATGGTGTTACTTCCAGCACTTGGCTACCCCTAAAAATCCATCAGTCATCGATATACATCCACCACACACCCTACATCACCTGCCAAGTCAATGTCCGTGTGCAAACTTGTGGACCAGCTAATATTATTACATCATTTTCCATGACCACTGAACATGTCATAAGTACCCCTAATAATATTAACTCAACATTCGGAGTTGTTGCCGCACCAACTCCTCCTTGACCAGTAACGTCACCATTGCTCCACCTTAATCAATTACCATGCCATTACTCCACCTTGAGCAACCACTGCACCATTGCTACACCTTAAGCAAGAAAGCGTCACTATACCGACATGACGTCGTTGCCTTTTACAGCCAAGCTACACCAGGTTTGTCGGAACCCTTTTCCTACTGAAAGTGTCGTCACTTGAAGTCGATTTCAATCCTCCGGAATTCACGATGCTATCCCATTTTTTGCCCGCTACTCTTTACCGATCTAGCGCCTTCGATACCAAGTACCACATTGCCATCTTTCCCGTTGAATCGCCGCTTCCCCACGCCACCAGTCATTACTGGAAAACCCGTTCCTTTCAAACCTCCTTGAGCCGACAACATGAAAACCCCATGCCGCTGTTAAGCCAACTCCACCACCGGGAGTCCCAGCAATTCATATTGTTGCAGGTGCAAGAACTCCGCCAAAAACTGCTGTCCCGCAAATCCTACCCCTTGCCACGCCACTGTCGCCCCAGTCCGACGCATTTCACCACAAGAAAGGAGATGCCACCGCATCCGGCTGATCTTCTAACCCCCTTGTGCCACTAGCTTTTCCCACTTCATTCATGCCACCCTTAGCCTAATGAATAATCCTCTTCCTCTCATAAAGTCTTTTCTGATGTGGAAGGTCAGACCATGCTGCAACCACAGAGCATACTAAGAACTTTATAAGCGCTCGAACTGGGCTCACCGGGCTCTGATACCACTTATTGGGATAATCAGATCACCATTCATTCCTAAAGGACAAATAAAGAAGAGCATAAAAAGCACAAAACAAGAATTTACGTGGAAAACTCCAAAACCGGAGAAAACCACGGACCGAGAAAATACTATTATGTGAAATTTTTTTACAATCACACATAATTTCTCTCCCGACCCCAATCCCTACACTCTTACACATCTTTGACTAATTCACACATTTCTCCCCATTCTCACAACCGAGAATCCAAGAAAGAAATTTAACTAGAATCAAACACAAAGAATAAAATGTACTTGATTGGTGCACTTGATATCAAGTCTAAGGGCCTCCTTATATAGCACAAAGGTCCCTTCCCCTTTGCTCTCCTTTCCGACGTGGGACAAAAGCAAAAGAAAAATATTCCTCCTTTTATTCTTGACAAAACCAACAAACACTTCACTTACATGTGCATGCTTGTTTTTTTTTTTTTTTAAGATGTGGATGACAAGTGATTTATTTATTTAAATAGTGAATACGTAGTATGTTTTATTTGTAAGATTGAGCAAAATAGACAATGATTATTGTGTCATCGTGATAAAAATGATTACATACAATTATTAGTTGAGTGTATATTAGGTGCACCCGGGTGCACCCTTGCACCCATATTTGTATAACTTTTTTTCTATTTTGTATACATGTTATTCTCTTTTGTATACGTGTTTTGTAATAATTGTATACTTTTTTCACACTAAGTTTTTCATTAAAAAAATAAGCATTCATATGTGTATAACTTTTTATTCAATAGTGTATACATGTATTTTAATAATTGTATATTTTTTTACACTCAATTTTTTATTAAAAAATTAACAATTAAATTGTATACATTTTTACTCATAATTGTATATGTTTTTGCTTATATTTGTACGTGGGTGCACACTATATTTAGCCTTATTAGTTAGTCTTTTTAAAATTAACATCTTTCTTTCTCATATTATTTCCTAAAGATGATTTTAGTTTTTCTTCTACACATCCATCCTTCATGAATAGGACTTCTACATTAGATAGTATTGATAGCCCGAAGTTTTTCTGATATTTACATCTGCGACTCCGAGGTATGAAAACAAATAGTTATTTTTCTGCACTTTTGCTGATCAATAATTGAACATGTGAAACCAAATTCTTTGACATTTTTAACTATCATGCCTTCAGAAAAGCTGAAGATAGCCAAAGTGACAAAATTTTGGTTTTATAATCTTTCTTCAAATACGTATACACAGGTACAAAGTACGATGGTTAAGTCTTGTGTGAAACCGCTCAAGTAAATCCTTATGTAAAATGGGTAAAAAGTGATAACATCATTGATGAAAAGTGATAATGATGCATTAAACTATTTCATGAACAATTTATAGTTTAAATAAATTAAAAGTGATAATATTTTCTAATGAAAGTGTTAATAATATTATTACTCCGTATTATATAAAGACTAAAAGCTCACGTGAAGCTATCACACAATTTTTTTTTCACTAGTGCTGGATAAATAAAGTGATTTGGCCTTCCAATAAGACATACGAATTGAGTTTTGTTCAAATCGATTGTTATTTGAGTCATTAATATATGTTGTTGTTATTGTTCTTCTCTCTCTTTTTTTTTTATCTTTTTTTTTTTTTAATTACAAGTGTATTAGTTTCAAATGTTTGATGCCTGATTATGTTGTAGAAAATACAGTATATGATTTTTGAGTGAGGCTCTTGTGTCTCCGGGTGCGCCTTTAGAATTTAGTATTATGGGTAAGGGTATATTGTTTTGTTCTAAATGATATACATTTAATTAATAAGAGTACATCATTTTGTTGTAAATGGTATACACTTTTCATTAATATTTTTATTTTTCTTTAGAAAATAAAGGGTACACATCTTTATACTAAAGAATATACAATTTAACACAAAATTCTACACAAGTTTTTGCCTTTTAATAATGGCAAAAACATTTATGAGACGAATAAAAAGTGAAAATTATTATTACTTTTGTTATAATATGTTATTACTTTTGCTATAAATTATAAAATGTTATAACGTTTTATTTATATGGTAAATTGTTAATAAAATAATTTATTGCAGCATTATAACTTTTCATCGATTAAGTATTATTTTTCATTAATGATGTTATAACTTTTTATTCGTCTCATGTAAAATATTTACGATTTCGAACTAGATTTACCCTTTAATAATTATTGGATGTCAGTTTAGTAATGTAGGTTAATAATTGGAGAATTTTAATTCAGAGTCGATTAGTGTTCGATGAATGATAATTTAGAGTCGATTAGTGTTCATGGTATCAAGCTGGCCCACTATTGAACAAGCCGTACTAGTATTCATGGTATGAAAGTGGCCCTAGTTTAGAGCAAGCCCTACTAATATTTATTCCCCCTCCGATCCAAAGAAGATTTTATGTAAATTAAGGAGTAGTATTATTATTTAATGTGTAATGAATAGTTGTATTAATGAGAGTATGAATCTCATATTTTAATTTTATGAGTACGTATGTGTAAGTCATATTTGTAAAAACGGAAACAAAGCTCTTTGGATGAGATATCCAAAATAGAAAAAATGAACCCATGAAGGGCGCGGAAGGAGTATGATTTTCCCAAAATTTGATGGATTGGGCAACAAGCGTGATCGACTTTTTTGGAGAAATTTTGCAGTATCCACGAAACTTTAAATTTTTTCTTTTATGCCCATCTTTTATAAGAAAGTTTAAAATTATTATTTTCTCCATTTCAAATTCATCTTCACATTTATTGTTCATATGAATATTAATAAAAGTTACTTTTTTATTAACTTTTGATGGTAATTTAGTATATATTTAATAATAAATAAATGATAGTGTTGTTATTTGTTAAAAAGGTAATGACAAATTAGAATTAAAATGTGTTAGAGGGATATTAGTTAGTTGTTTTTTCCATTTAATGAAGGTTAAGTTAAAATTGAAACCAAAATAGAAAATGTGAAGTTGAAGTTACGAGGGAGGGAGGGAGTATATATCTAAATTGAAAAAAAAAATCTTGATTTTAACATAATACTACTAATAATTGATATCAAGTCAAAAAATAGTATTAAGACAATATTTTTATAAAGTACTCCATTCCGTATTTTCGCCATAACGTTTATGCATTTTCATTCTATACGTTTCATCATAAGGTTTGCATTTTATTTTATAATAAAATAAAACCAGTATAAAATGTATGTTTATGAGACCACACACAACGCTAATAAAATTATTAATTATACAATAAAATATTGTATATTTTTCACTCTACCACACATTAAAATATTATATTCCTTAATGTTCGTGCAAAGAATATCGTGTACATTAAAATACTATATTCGTTGATGTCCGTGCAAAGAATATCGTGTAAAAAAATAGTGTCGAGTCAAGTAAACAAAAATTATTTTTTAAAATTTAAAAAATAATCCAATATACTTGTCTCCATACTTTTTATTAATATCATTTTAAAACCGAGTCAATGATTTTTTTTATTTCGAATATTTTTAAAGATTTATTTAAAGGGTGGTGACAAAAGAAATTTTATTATGTCTGCAGCATCATCAAATTATTTTTAAAGATTTATTTAAAGGGTGGTGACAAGAAATTTTATCATGTCTACAGCAATAAAGTTGAGAAGTAGTCAAGAAATAAAGTTTTGAAAATAAAGTTAGTAGAAATTTCAAGGAAACAGCATTCTAAGCTTATGCCTGCCCTTATGGCATCACTCTCTAGGAGTTTTGGGCGGTGCATCACTCTCAATCAAATTGAATCGCTAAATCAAATTTTGAGCAATATTATCAAAATCGAAGAGGACTTGAATTGGAAACAAGTCCGAAACACTAAAAGAGTTGAATTTTGAAATTGAATCGAATTGAACTGGATTGGCCCAGGTTAAATCGGCAAAAATCGAAAAAATCGATTGAAACAGTCTAATCGATATATATATATTTTCTGATTTTATTTTGGCAAAAATTTGTGTGCACCAGGGTGCACGGGCACACGTCTTGCGCCTTTAGAATTTTGTATTAAATTGTATACTCTTTAATATAAAGATATGTACCCATTATTTTCTAAAAAAAAATATTAATGAAAAGTGTATACCCTTTAGAATATAATGATGTACCCTTATTAATTAAAGGTAGGTCTTGCGTGAGACCGTCTCACGTGAGACCATTTTTCACTTTTTAAAATAGTTATCACTTTCAGTATAAAATATTATCACTTTCGCTATAAAATGTTATCACCTTTTATTTATACTATAAATTGTTCATAAAATAGCATTATCACTTTTTATTAATTTATTATCACTTTTTTATATAAAAGTTATCACTTTCTGGCCGTCTCACGTAAGCCCTTATGTGAGACGGTCTCACACAAGTTTTTGTCATTAATTAAAGAGTGGTTAATTATAGTGTGCTCCCGAGTGTACCCTAAGATACGGTGCACCCATATACAAATATAAACAAAAACATATACAATTACGAGCAAAAATGTATACAATTTAATTGTTAGTTTTTTTAATAAAAAATTGAGTGTAAAAAAATATACAATTATTAAAAAACATGTATACACTTTTGAATAAAAAAGTTATACACATATGAATGTTAGTTTTTTTAATGAAAAACTTAGTGCGAAAAAAGTATACAATTATTACAAAACACGTATACAAAATAGAATAACACGTATACAAAATAGAATAAAAAGTTATACACATATGAGTACACCCTTGCACTCGGGTGCACCCAATAATGCACCCTTACCCATAATACTAAATTCTAAAGGCGCACACAAGCCTCACTCCTTTATTTTTTACTTTTTATTTTTATGATATTTTCTTTTTATATTTGTATATTTTAGAACATTATTTGAATTTTGAATTAATTTATAATATTAAATGGACATGCTACAAACAATGTATGATATGAAGTGCGAATTATGAACTATAAATATTTCTTATATTAGAATTTTATTTAAATTAATTTTTTAACTTTGTAAATAATTTTGGTGTTCTATAAAATATAATAAAAAATATGTATAATTTTATAGTTTAACCGTCGATTGAATCTATTCAAGCCGTTGTATATATATCTTAATCATACCATTACATTTATATGTATGAGTCATATATCTTAATCATACCATTACATTTATTTATGTACACATTGGAAATTTCAAATTTGTCTAAGTAGCCAATTTGTCAAATTAGTCAATTAAGGTTAGTGTCACATGCTCCATCCCTTTCCATCCCCTGATCCCTTTGCATACCCTGCTATAAATATACAATAGTCACTGGAACCTAAGTTGAATTCAATCTACTCATTCATCAGAATTGTTCATAGAGTAAATATTTTGAGAGAGAATGAGTTGTTGTTCGTCTTCCTTCCACAAGATGGGGCTTGCGGCAGTTCAAATCCCGGCTACTCTCCTCCAACTCATGTACCAAGGGTCCAACACCACTCCGCTGGCAGCCCATCCCATCCTCACCCAAGCTGCAATTTGGGCCTGCATCCTCCTCTACTTGGGCCTCACCTCCCAGCTCGCCTTTCTGGGCCCCGATCTCATCATTTGGGCCGCCAACATCCTCGTGGCTTCGCTCGCCTCCCTCATTTCCCCGCCCCTCTTCACATATCTCCTCTTTCTCCTCTTCCTCATCTCCGCCTCTGCTCCTAGGGTTCTGCCGGCACTGCGCCGCCGCA
The DNA here is from genome assembly GCA_023678885.1 of Pogostemon cablin. Taxonomy (NCBI): domain Eukaryota; kingdom Viridiplantae; phylum Streptophyta; class Magnoliopsida; order Lamiales; family Lamiaceae; genus Pogostemon; species Pogostemon cablin. The sequence goes on from CM042987.1 coordinate 5,619,533, forward strand.
GAGGATGCTACTTTTGTCGCCTCTTTGGACATCAACCGCTGCTCCCTCTATCAATACCCCCTTGCTTCTAAACTTGAACGTCTTCAAAATGAAAACAAAACGCAAATCTTTTTCACCTTATCTTATATTATCGCACGGTTTGCACCTAAAGTCATTTTTCTCAAACTTTATGTTACCAAATATATTTTGGGTGGATACTACTCCTATTTGTGTACACTAATTAAAAAATACACCTTTATTTTTTATTTTTATTTTTTTTTATATTTGACGTAATGTAATAAATAAAGTGTAGAGTAAGTTGCGATGTATTTTTTTTAAAAAAATATAAAGTGTATTTATAGTTTAATTTTATTGAGTTATTTTTACTTTTGAAAATATATCGGAAAATGTATCAATTTTGTTAGAAGAAAGGTTTTGCACTTTTTATTTTTCAAGTTCCGGTTAGCAAAAGAGTGGTCCTAAAATTGAGAAAAAATCAATAATATAGTATTGTTAATTGTTACAAGCAAATAAAATTTATGTTCCTGTTGAATAACCACACCTTGACGTCTACAATATTTAAATATTGGCAAAAACTTGTGTGCGCCCCAGGCCAGTGGCGGATCCAGAAAATTAGGGTGGGGTGGGCTAAGTTTATTGAAGAAAATAAAAAATAATAATAATAATTAAAAAATTATATATATATATATATATATATATATATATATATATATATATATATATATATATATACTATAATTTAAGAAGATATATTTATTTTTTAACTTCATTTCGGTGGACTTAAAATATTTTTGGGTTGAGCTAAACTTAAAAACACAAAGAAGAAAGAAGATATATTTATTTTTTTAGCTTCATTTGGGTGGACTGAAAATATTTTTAGGGTGGGCTAAAATTAAAAATACAAATTATTTATAAATTATTTACATATGATATAATGAGCTTTTTGGGGGCAGCCCAGGGCTTGAGCCCGGGGCTGCCCCCACATCCATCCGCCCCTGCCCCAGGCACACGGAAGCACATTCGTCTTTAGAATTTTGTGTTAAATTGTATACCCTTTAGTATAAAGATGTGTACCCTTTATTTTACAAGGCAAAAACTTGTGTGCGCACGGGCGCATGAAAGCACACTCGGTGTGTCTTTAGAATTTTGTGTTAAATTGTATATTATTTAGTATAAAGATATGTACCTTTTATTTTCTGAAAAAAAGTAAAAAATATTAATGAAAAGTGTATATTCTTTAGAACAAAATGGTGTACCCTTATCATAATATATTAAAAGTGACTTAACAAGTGTTAATATTTTTTCCCACTTTATCCTTCCCTATATTTCTTTACTACATTTTTACCCTTTATTTATCGTATTAAAATTCATAATCATAATTAATATTAATTAATAAAATAATGTGTAACACTAAACTACATTAAATCATAAAATAATGCACACAACCGAACTTTAAATAAATACATTCACAAAGTTATTAAATGAGTTATATGAATAGACAAATTAAACACTATAAAATAAGGAGTGATCATTTGTGAATAAGTCTTCCAAAATTCACATGCATTTCTTGAAGTTCTTTTGATAATATGTCTAATTTGATTTTTTTTTTTTTGTATATGTTCAGGTGAATGGATATAACGAGGATGAAAAGTTAGGCGAGGTTGTAGAGGGTTCAGATGTAGTAATCATTTCTGCTGAAGTGCTTGGAAAGTTTGGCATGCATCGTAAAATCTCTTTGTGAGACCATTTCCAAGCATTTCCCCCATGTAATAGACTCACCCTCCCTTAATTGTCATGGCTTTTTTTAATAATTCTTTAATATTGCATCATTTTTGTTACTACCATTTATACGTGTTAATATACAAATTAGGCTATTGTCGGATTAAAACTACATAAATTATATATATATATATATATATATATATATATATATATATATATATATATATATATATATATATATATATATATATATATATAATTACAACGAAAATAAGTATTTGGAAAAAGTTGTGATTATTTTGTCCAACTTTAAGTCTGAATAAATAAGAACTCCTACAAATCTAAGAAGGAATATCATGAGCAAACATAAAAAATAATATTCTATTATTATAAATATAAAAGATAATAAAGTTCTAAGAATTATAATAAAAATTTGAGAGTAAAAGCTAAGCATAAAATTGAGTAAAATATTTTAGTGTAGTTATTAGTAATAGTTTTAGTTATTAGTAATATTTTTAGTTAATGAAATTATTAATTAATACTAATTTAATATTAATTAATAATTCCATTAACTAAAAATATTATTAAATGTATCTGTATTGTCCCTTAATATTCTCTTCAAATGTTTGAACAAGAATTTTAGAAGCATATAAATTGTCTCTAAATATTCTCTTCAGTTAACATACACATCCAACTTTAGTGGGTAAGACATAACTTTGCACATTGTGCATGTATGTAACGTTTTAAAAGTGACGCATGCTTGGGTAACACCAAGAGATCAGGTAGATTGACACATTCGAACATAAGCTGATTATATAAAAGGAAAATGTAAAATTAATGAATTATATATGTAAATGTGATTGTCAATAGATTCTATATAATTTCCACCCTTTATTTCACTTGTGCTATAAACAAATTAGGTACTTCCACTATTATGTGGTTTAGCAGAATGCTTGATGATAAGATAAATCTTGTAATGAGGAAAGATGGAGTATAGTTTAAGTTCTCATATTAAATTTTTTCATTGTATAAGCTATTACGAAAAGAAAATAAAAGTATTCAATATTAAGTAACTGCTTCTTTTAATGTGACACTCTTTATAAATAAAAAAGTTTATAACTATTCTATTTAAATTATTAAAAATTAATTAAGATAAATATAAATGTAGCAAAAAATTATCATTAATTTAAGTAAAAAGTTGTTTCAAAATGTAGTTTTTTTTTTTTTTTGAAAAAAGACTAAACTTAATTTTTATATTTATTTTCATGTAGTAGAATAATGTCATTTTAAAGAGTACATTTTGTTATTTCAAAAGTTGACATAGTAAGTAGTATTTTTATTCTTTTTTAATTTGTAAATAAACAAGACTAATAAAAAATATACTCCATTTATTTGTATATCATGACTAATACATTAAAAGTAATATTTTTGGGACTATATATAATATTCCTACTCAATTTATTATTTACTTATTATTATATAAATACAACTCCATCACAAAACACCATATAGTTTTAAATGAATAATACTCCCTCCGTCCCAAGAATACATTCACTCTTTCCATTTTGTTCCGTCCCAAGAATACTTTCACCCCAAAAAATGGAAATAATATACAATATCAATAACCTTACAATACTATAATATTACAAAAATGCCATCTACTTTTTACACACAATTTAGTCAAAGTCAACTATATCATACACTTTATTCTATTCAATTACCCAAAATACCCCTTCTCTTTCTTACCTCACACTACCAAAAAGTTACTTTTCTTAAACACCGTATCAGAAAATACGCGAATGTATTCATGGGATGGAAGGAGTATCTATTTTCTATTATTAGTATTTTGTGAAGGCAAGTGAAATATCACCCGAAGGATCTCAATGTGTTACACTCATCAGAAGTTTGGTTCCTCATACATGTTTATATTTCATGGCAGCTGTATGTATGATGAATACACTCCACTATGTTAAATTTCTTAAATCGTTTGGCATAATTAACCTTATAACTTTCTTACATGTTCGATGCTTATGTTTCATCATATTTGAACACTTTAATGTGCACTGTTTGATGCCATTGTGATTGCTCTTTGCTAGCTCGATACTTTTGAACTTCTACTTTGTGTACATCTCAACTTTAAGTACTATCACATAAAAATTTGAACGTCTTTTCTCAATTCTGATTCATCTAATTATTCATTATTGAAGACGACAAATAACTCAATAGATGTATGACGTGCATGTGACATGCGTAGCACATCTTCAATTCCCGTCCCACAAGAAAGTATCCCTTGATAAATTGGATAAATATTATCAAATGAAAATATTATATATAAAAAAGTTTTAATGCAACTAATAAATAGATAATTTACTTAAATGATTATTATTAAGTTGAAAAATAACTTTTCATAACTTTTTTTTTTAAATAAAAGAGAACTAAGAAAAAAAATACAAAGTATAACATGCATGCAACAACTAGTTAATTAAAGTGTATATCCTTTAGAACAAAATAATGTATCATTATCCATAATACTATATTTGAGAAATGAAATTTTAAAAAATTCATTCCTAAAAAAATTGATTATAAATGTGGATCCACAAATAACGAGATTAAATCTATAAATTAAAATAAAGAAGGAACGTATCAAGTTAGTTAAGTCTTAGACTCATCAAATTTAGTTCGAATCGTGACAAAGAGAAGGAAGATCTTTAACTCTTTCTTTATAAAATAAAATGAGCTCTTCATTTGAATTTACATTAGTAAATGTAAAATTACGTTTGTTTAGAGAAAACTAAGAACAATTTATTTAGAACAATTACTGGGCTTGTGTGCATTATTAACCAACACTAGCGTTTGAACTAGTGAGTTGTACGGGACAAAGACGTTCTGATGTTATTTAAACCCAAAGCGTTGCATAATCACGTGTTTTTATGAAATAAGTATATCTTGATTTAAAATTTAATTTCAACATTGGTATGAACACTAAACCCTGCTGATAAATATTAAACCCTCGGGAGACATTATACCCTAAACCACTGGATAAAAGTATATATGTTCCGTTATTGTAGCATGTATAATTATAAGTATGCACGTTTAGTTATACTCATTCCATGTGTTGCATGGTCACACGTTTTTATAAAATAAGTATATCTTCACATATAATTTATCTGAATTGAAATTTTTATATAATACAATCCTTCAATCCATGCTGAGATGTTCTTTATTAATTATGTTAGATACTTACTTATTTCATAATATTTGTACCCTTGTATAAATAAATATCATTTAAAAATTAATATTTTAAAAATTCATTACAATATTCGTATCCGTACCAAAGTCTTTTATCAATACCCGTAAATTACTTATACCCATTTGATACTATTTTTTAAAGTATTTTTTTGTTGATTAAAATTAATATTTTAAATCAACTTATAGTATTACTAATTAAATATAAAATAAAATAATATAATTTTATTAAAAAATATGATAGAAAAATTTATAATTTTTGATTAAATATATAAAATATTTCTTAATATATAAATTATACCTGCAATTTCATATACAAAATTTTCCATGCAACACTACACGTGATTTTATGTGCGATTATATGCATGCTTTATTTACTAAAATATGCGTGTCGCTATGCGACTATGTATTAGTTATATGCTTATGACTAAAAATCGATGTCTATCAGCTCCTACTTTTAACATTAGTGGCTTCAACATCGACCGAACATTTTTATAAAATAATTATATATTTTTAACATAATAAATAATTTTGTTTATTAATTATGTTAGATAATTGCTTATTTCGTAATACTCGTACCCGTGTATAAATAAATATCATTTATATATTAATATTTTAAAAATTCATTACAATATTCGTATCCGTCCCAAAGTCTTTTATCAATACCCATAAATTACTCATACCCATTTGATACTATTTTTTATTTATTTTAACTTGTGGAAAATTGGTACAGGGGTATATTGTAGTTTATAGGGGTATAGTTTGAGAGATATAATATTTTAATGTACAATCGGTAGTTGTTATGGATGATAGAGGGTATGATATTCACTATAGGGGTATCCATACGTACTCGTATCCATTTAAATATAAACTACGCATATTCGTAATCGTTTCATTAAAAAAAATATATTATGATACTCATACATATCCCAATCCCGTTTATCAATACTCGTTGATTATGCATACCTATTTAAAATTATTAAGATGTTAGGACCAATAATATTAATTCAAAATTATTAATAATGAAGAAAATAATGTAATAATGAATTAATTGTTAAGTACTCGTATCCATTTAATATAAATTACTCATATTCGTACCCGTTTCATTAAAAAAATATACTATTATGATACTCATATCCGTCCTAAACTCGTTTATCAATACCCGTTGATTACACATACCCATTTAAAATTATTAAGATATTAGGACCAATAATATTAATTCAAAATTAATAATAATGAAGAAAATAATTTAATAATAAATTAATTGTTAAAATAAAACTACATTATAGTTTCAAAAATTTCGTAAAGTAAATTTTAATAATATTAATTTAAAATTATTAATAATGATGAAAATAATTTAATAATGAATTAATTGTTAAAACTACATTATAGTTTCAAAAAATTCGTAAAGGAAATTTAAATTTGTCAACAATGAATAAACTAATTTAATAATGACTTATAATTGTTAGTACTACATTATAATTATAATTACAAAAATAATTCATAATATAAACATAATTGTTAGTACCACAAATAATAAATTAAAATTTTATTGAAATAAATAAGAGGGAAAATTAAAATGGACATAAAAGGAATCATTTTAAATAAAGTATCATTTTAAATTAAATAAGATATCATTATTATGACAAAAAAAATTAATGGTCAAGATCTAATAAAAAAGTTGATGAATGGATGAGATTGAATAATGTGATGAATGGATGAGATTAAAAAATAATTAGTAATCAATAAATTAAAAATTGGTTCAATTTTGACTTTTTCACTTTGCTAACATTTGCCCATCGTATATTTACTTTATCATTATCATTTACCCATCATATATATAACATTGAGAAATACAACCATTTGATTTAATTTATTTTCCCCTCTCACTGCCCTTTTTCTTTTACAATTCTTTTTTCATGATTTCTTCCACACATTTGAAACAACATTATAAAACTATTCCTTAACATATGACGCCTATAAAAATGAAGGGCTGAACACTTGAGTATATCGAATTAAGGAGCACCGCTGTATAATAATGTGAACCCGATTTACAGGAGATCAATCCTAATGAAGGGATGTCCACTCATATTTGTATTAATTTTATTCAATAATACATATTGTTTCTCAATAAATGTATAATTTTTTATATTTAGATTTTCATTAAAAAAATAAATTAACAAAAAATTCACTAATAAAATATATAATTTTTTATTAGTGTATACTCCATGTTTTAATTCTTTTAAATATGAATGCTAAAATTTAAATTTGGGAACGGAGAATTCGCCAATAATCAACTCAAAATGACTTTTCTGATTCAAACATACTTCCTCTCATCTCAATCATGCAATTATTACCACCGCAACAATTTTTAATTATTACAACCATATTACTTTACAAATCTCATACTAGACCCAAACACCTTTAAAAGACTGCAATTTATAAACTAAATCATCATGTTACAATAGCAAATACTTGTTGAAACCGTTCCATATAAAACTTTTGTAGAACGAATAAAAGGTAAGAATTAATGAAAAGTGATAATGATATAGTGAATTGTTTTATGAACAATTTATAATATAAATAAGAAATAATAATTCATAATATAAATAAAAAATGATAACATGAAAAGTAATAATAATATCTTTTCTAAGAAAGTGATAATTTTTTAAAAAAACAAAAAAGTAATCTTATTTAAGACGGTCTCACCCGGGTGTTCATGTTTACTGCAATTTATGGATTACAAAGTCAGCGGTTAATAATCAAATGAAGTCAAACAAGCAAAACTTCACACAACAAAGCAATGTTGATAATAATAGAGACATGAAAACAAGAAGCTGAGACAAACCAGTTAATCGAGTTTGATGTCAGGAACATGGCTAACTTTGTGAAAATCTTCCCCTTCACCGTCTGCTGCTCTGCTTGAATTCCTCCGGCATCGATCTAACGTTCAACTTCTGGAGCGTAGCGATGAATCTCAATCCACATGGAAGCATTTCCAGCTTCACAGAATCAGCAATCACTAAACGAGTCAGTTTGGGCATGGCTCCTTCGTCGACCCTCCGAGGAAAGCCATGTCTTAAGCACACCATGCTCTCCCCAAGATATAAATGTTTCAACCGTTTCATCTTCCATATAACATTCGGGATTCCAGGTCGAGTGTCTGCAAATACACAAGTTTCCCCAATGATGAAGGCAAACTTTTGGTAACTCATGAGAAAACTGGAATCCTTGAAGGTACAGAACTCTGACTACTTTGAAGCTGCTGACACGAGACTGCCAACGTAGCAAGACATCTTCCCTACAACCGAACAAGCACATCATAAAATTCAGATTTGGTATGCAACGGATAAATCCACGAAAAACGCGAGTAATCATCCACAAACACGACATAATAACGATATCCACCAGATGAAACAACGGGAGCAGGTCCCCATAAATCACAATGAACCATGTCAAGAACAGAAGTAGCATGCTTCTCATTTAAAGAGAAGGGTAATTTCTTACTTTTAGCCAATTGGCAAGAAGTGCAAACAGTAGGGTTCGGTAAAACTGAAGTAACAGATAAATGACCCAACTTATTCAACAAAGAAATAGCACTAGGTGAAACATGGCCCAGGCGAAGATGCCACAAATCAAAACTAGCACGTAAACTTTTATTATGAAGAGCAGCAACAAGAGCCGCAGCACCATGCTCCAAGACATACAGCCCATTCTCACACCTTCCTTGAGCTAGAATTATCTTTGTCGGTCGATTCTGAACATCAAATTTCTTATTAGAGAACACAACATCAATTATTATGACCACGCCCAGCACCCCCACCGCGTCACTGACTAGGGGCCGATTGAAAGTCTCCCCGGCCCCTATTCTGACCAGATGGCTGACGGGCCTCACCAGCGGTCTCATCCGCAATAAAAGCTGCCGGAGTGCTCACAGCAGAAGGGCATTCCATAGAGCGAACCATGAGATCGTATTGCACGGCCTGATGGAGAAGATCCCGAGAAAGAGGAACGGGAGTCATCGCCATTCTCGTATCCGCGAAATTCGCGAACGAAGAGCCAAGTCCCCGGAGGAACCAGTGGCTTTTGTCACTTTCCTCCACAAGCTTTTGGATGGCAGCCAGTTGGTCACACAACAGCTTGAATCGCTGGCCGTAATCCGCGACCGAGAGATCATCGCGACGAAGCGACAATAGCTCCTCGCGCAATTGGTTGGCCCGTGACGTGGAGGCATGCGCGAAGGCTGATTCAAGCGCCTGCCACGCAGACCGAGCAGTGCAGCAATCCAACACCTCAGCCATGGCCTCTGGCTCCAGCATCGCAAACAGTACACCTAGAAGTTTCTGATCCCGCAGAGTCCAAGAAGGGAAGGCGGGATTGGGGATGTCCTCACCGGCGGCGGAAGTGGTGGTTACTGGGGGAGGGGAGGAAGAACCATCCAAGAGATCCAACATCTCGAACGTCGTCGCCATGGAGATAAATTGTCATTTCCACATCAGGTAGGTGGAGGAGGAAAGCTTAATTTGGACCAGGTTGATCATCGCCGTCGTCTGAGAAGAAGGAGCGGGAGCGGCGGCGGCCATGATGAACGAAGAAGAGAAGGAAAGGCAAGAGGGAGAAGCGGGCAGAATATTGCCAGAAAGGAAGAATTAGGGAGAATTAGGGTTCCGAAAACCCGCTGATACCATATGACAAGGATTATGCAATCATCACTTATGTTATGATGAGAGAATATCGTATTATATACATTTAGTGTGGTACATGATCTCCATAATATATGGAAGGCAATCAAAGCAAAAAATATATATACATGATACAATGAATATAGACACTAATACAATATTCAACTCTTTCCCTTAATAAGAGCAAGAGGGAGCCGCCCAAGAATGGATATTTCCAGTCGCCGGAGCTTGATATCTTCTTCGGAAAGGGCCCACAAGCTTGGCCCCACTTTTAGAATATTTTCTTCAATCACATCGAATTCCGCCATTGCCGCCGTTCTTACTCCCTGCCTAGCTTTCAGTTTGGCCCTCTCCATCGCCGGGAATTTGTTCCATTTCTGCATCCACGTGCAGCTAACCACCAGTCCTCCGGTCTCCGTCAACCTGTACCCATGACTCACTACAAAATCGAGTGACTCAGTTCGAAGCAGCACCGCTGCGGCGCTGCCGGTGGCGGAGCGCCGGCGGTCATAATATGTACAGGCTTGTCCAGAGGCTTCTCATCTAATTTAATAAAATATTATGCATATTTGGAAACTAAAATAAATAAATAAATAAATAGGTGGATATGACGTGGCGAATTCATTGGCTAAAAAAAAGTCAAAATTGCCACGTCGGATTGACCAGCCGAAAATCCCCAAACTGAAGTATGACATGGCGGATTCCGGCAAAATTCCAATTTTTCGGCGAAAATTGGGCAAAAATTAAAACAATTCATTAGTTATAGGGTAAAATTGAACCACTTATCTTTTTTTGGGTAAAAATCAAAATTTTGCTTAGTTATAGGGCAAAAAATGAATTTAATTCACTCAATTGATCAATAACCTCCACATGTGCATACCATGCTGCATGTTAACTTGCGGCTGATCTTTCTGAAGTTTGATCATGCAACACATCCATTCAGTCTGACATGCATCTAGCTACACAGCAACACCCGATGCACATTAACATGGATCAAGATTTATACCATACCTTCCAATACTTACTAACCTGTTGCTGAACATACTGAGTGAACCAGATATAAGAATCTGAGCATTATTTCTTGGCTGAAAAACAAAGAATCATAATTTCTTTGTCGGGGTCAAGTAAGATTATAGGTAAAATCTTAATAACAACTAAAAGTTGCTTCCAAAAGAGAACCTAACGTTCCATATCCAACAAAATCGTTTTCCATATGTTAAATACATATTAAAAGTTGTTTATCCACTCAACCCTCATTATTGATAAATGGAAAGCTTTTAAAGTCACTTTCATTGGATGAAAAATCAATGTAGCCTACTTTTTCCTGGCAAAAATGGTTAATATAAACCTTGTCGAAAATATATGCTTTTCCAGATCAAATCCAAGGTTATTTAGTTATTGTAAGGTTTTGTTTGCATCAATGAATAAATATATATTTGTAGTTATGTCCAATTCATCACTTTAGTTACAAATGAAGGCCTTCAAATAATAAAATTAAGAATTTAGGCAAAAATTTGTGTGAGAGCGTCTCACGTAAGCTGTGAGACGGATAAAAAATAATAACTTTTTATAATGAAAAGTGATAATGTTATTTCATAAACAATTTAAAGTATTAATGAAAAGTAATAATATTTTATAGCGAAAGTGATAACATTTTATAGCAAAAATGATAATATTTTTACAATGAAAGTGATAACTTTTTATCCGTCTCACGTAGACTTGCCACATGATTTATTACTAGGAGGTACATTCTTTGATCATTATTGCACTACAATACAATTAAAAAATATATATTATCAACTACATAAATATACAGTAAAGAGACAAAATTGTCCATATTTAATTGCATATTTTTTCAGAGAAACGGAGAGAATTATAAATAGTTTTCAATTGTATTATGGTATAAGGTAATATTTTAAAAAAATACAAATTAAGATTCTTTCAAAAAATTAAAATATGTACATAAAGTTATAATTTGTTGCAAATTCTTTACATTGATAAAAGAAATTGTCTAGCTATTAAAAAATAAAATCTCCCCAATTAATGTTGAATTGTTAAATAACATGAATTATTTAATTATAAAAAATAAGAATAATAATTAAATGAATCGCCTAGTACGACGGGTTTCATACTATTATACTCAATAGAAGTAATCTCTCAATATGCTTTATTTAAAAATATATCACTTTATAAATCGCAAAAAACTTTATACGTTATTTATTTGAAAAATTAAAATTAAAAAAATAATAATAAAAAAAAAAACCAAAACATCTAAAAATGTGTATTTACTAAATCTATGTGCACATATGTCAATACTTAACTTAAGGGAGTGTTAAATCTGAATATTAAAATATATACTCAATCTCATATAGGTACATATTTTTGTCACTCTAATTAGCCAAGGGTTTATATATATATATATATATATATATATATATATATATATATATATATATATATATATATATATATATATATATATATGGCTCATCACAAAAATAAATAAATAAATAAAAATTAATAACTCAATATTGCACAATTTTTCATTTATTCTAATAAAAGTTAAGAACAAAAATTTAAAAGTACAACTAATATTTACCTAACTTTTTAAATCAAATGCACTCCCTATATATATATATATATATATATATATATATATATATATATATATATATATATATATATATATATATATGGCTCATCACAAAAATAAATAAATAAATAAAAATTAATAACTCAATATTGCACAATTTTTCATTTATTCTAATAAAAGTTAAGAACAAAAATTTAAAAGTACAACTAATATTTACCTAACTTTTTAAATCAAATGCACTCCCTACATCGCATTACAGCCTTTATGTTTACTCTTTGTTATTTAAGAAAAGTTTTTTTATCAACTTTATTAAGGTTTAAAGGCATTTTAATATTTTTAGGTAATAAATAAAATGTAAAATAATGTTATGAGTATAAAAATGGGTAACAAATTTGAAATTAAAATAACTTTTAAGGTTATTGGATAAAATTTTGTGTTTCCTTTATTGGGGGTGTGAAAGTTATTGTGAAACAACAAATGAGAAAAGTATGAAAACTGTTATGGAATAGAGGGAGTATCAAGTACTCCATCCGTCCAGGTTAAAGGGTTGTTTTGCTTTTTGGCACGCAGATTAAGGAGTATTATTATTTAATGTGTAGTGGGTAGTTGTATTAGTGGGAGTGTGGGTCCCATATTTTAATTGTATTAGTGGGTGTGTATGGGTTCCATGTGTTTAAAAAATAAAATGTGACTCTTTGGATGGGACGCCCAAAATGGCCAAAAGGAACTCTTTGGGTGGGGAGGAGGGAGTATGTATGGAGTATCAAGTATGTATATCTTATCTTGAGACGGGAGAGTATTTTTTAGTTTTTCAAATTATAACTTTTTTTAAAATAAAATTTTATCTTTGAAATAGTTTTTCAAATTATAACTTTTTTAAAAATAAAATTTTATGTTTGAAATATAATAATTAAATTAAATGCATAATGTGGAGTGGATTTGGATCTCTCTGGTCACTTTACTCAAATTGCAGTTGAGTAAGGAAATTGAGTTGTGTAACCGAGTGGAGCCTCTGCAGAACAGAGTCAAGCAATCTCAGGTTCAATTTTGTGTTACATTATCTCTTATAATACATTAAATAAATGAATGACAGAAGAAACCTATGTGTTAATTAGCTAATTATTTAAAACAAAAAAATATAATTAAAAATACAGACCATGAGACAATAACATGACCACAAGGGAGGACAGAGCGATTTTCAAACCAAAACCTAAAATAAACATATATTAACACTTTAATATCAAATTGTAATACTCATTTTGTCCCAAATTCCGTATTTAATATTAACAATATACTGATGTTGTAACTATTTTTATTTAACAACTTTTTTTATAATCCAAATTGCATGTTATTTGTATTGGTGGAGTTGAAATCTCAAACAGAAAAATAAAAAATAAAAAAAATAAAAAAAAAACGATAAGACCCTAAACCACAATACTAAAATGCTTTTTGCATAAATTTTAGTGGTAAACAAAATTAGAATTGTTGATGGTTGTTCTCGACGATGGTGTTAATGAGTTGAGCTTGGAGTAGCTATGATGATTAGACAAAAACAAAGCACATCAAACATAAATAAAGTTTAAGGAAAACTGGAGCCCACACTATATTTATTGATATTAAATCATTTTTCACATCCTCAACCTCACAACCTTCATTTTAACAAGGGAAGAAGATGAAGTGATTAAAAACCTAAATTACAAACACATAAAACTGGCTATTTATATGTTATCCATTAGTTCTCACACATACTCCCATTCTAGGCACATGCCTTAAGCCAATAAGATAAAACCATGTATTTTTGAGGGACCAAATCGTCAATCATAGGAGATCAACTCTGCCAAAAGATTGTTATATTAGTGGTCCTCCCAAGCTAGAGAGGATTTCTATTACTCCATCCGTCTCAAATTCAACTTCACTTTTATGGTAGATACGGAGTTTAAGAAAAGTCACTTTTTGACTTATTTTTTAGGATAGTATGGTATTTTTTGGTAATAAATAAATGATAAAGTATGTTATGTGTGTTAAAAAGGTGATGACAATTTTGGAATTAAAGTACGTTAGAGGGATATTAGTTAATTGTTTTTTTCTTTTTTATGGAAGTGTGAAGTTGAATTTGGGACGGATCGAAACGAAAATTGTGAAGTTGAAATTGGGACGGAGGAAATAATTGAAAGGTGATTCATGTCTTTTGTGTGTTATCCTTTTGTCGGTCGAATTTATCTTCAGTTAAGCCGAGCCTATTTAAATTCAACTCAATTGGGAATAGTGTGTCGGTCTTACTCCCTCCGTCCACTTTCAAGGGTATTATTTTTCCATTTTGGGCGTCCGCCCCCAAGGATATCATTTCCTTTTCTATACATATGGGATTCACACACATCCACTAAACAACCAAAAAATGGGACCCACACCTTCACTAATACAACTACCCACTACACATTAAATAATAATACTCCTTAATCCACATGCAAAAAACAAATGACATCCTTAAAGGCGAACGAAGGGAGTACATAAAACCGGTCTTAAGGATATACTCCCTCCGTCCCCTTGAAACGTAATCGTTTGCTTTTTGTACGTGAATTAAGAAGTATAATAATTTAATGTATTTTGAGGTGAGAGAAATAATATTTTAAAGTGTAGTGGATAGTTGTATTAGTATTGAGTGTGGGGTCATGTGTGGTCACATCAATCTAAAAAAAGAAATGGATATTTTTTAATGGGACGAACCAAAATGACAAAATGAATACGTATTAAGGGGAATGAGGGAGTATATGCTCAAGTGGGACTGAGCTTTATCTTCTTTGGCCTTTGGGCCTTCCTTAATTGCCGATTTTGCAAAGGCTCAGTCTTATTTTTGAACTATTATATTTGGCACTCTGAATTTTGGGCCTGATACTTTTCTTTTTAACACACTGTTTTAATTTTGGGTCTTGGCCCACCTTTGAAGTGAGATATAACCCCCCTAACAAGAACTAATCATACCATCCCAATAAGCAATTTAAGGTGATGTAAATGTAGAAATACTCGATTCACTTTCCCTCTCCTAACAAAAGTGTGGTTGGACATAAAATGAACTTACACTAATCTCTCGTCCTAAAATACTAAATACGACACCGTTTGGGCCACGAGGTACTGATTTTGTCGCGAAAGGTGCTGTCTCGCAACATGAGCTTTTAATGTGAACCTCTTAATCTTGGTATAAATCTGTTCGATTTCTCTTTCAAACTTTCACACTACTCTATCTACTTAGTAGATATTTATAACATTAATTAAATATAATTAGGTCCGATTTTTAGTTAATTAACTGACAAAATACCTAACTAAATAAGACAGCTATCATTATCTCATTTCTGTGACATGATTTCTTCATTGTCGTTCTTATCTGTACACTACACTTTTATTCTTCTATGGAAATCAAATTAAAACAAACCACCGCCATGGAAATGGAAATCATCATTACTCGATCCTGCTAATCCCCACCATTCGCTTGATTACTGCATTCCTAATCATCTGATCATCACTCCGCATGCAGAATCCGTTCTGCTCGATCCCGCTCATGTAATTCCTAACCTCCTCCTTTATCATCTCTTGCATCACCCACAGGAACTCCGCCGTGAAGAACTGCTTCTCCGCCGCCGGTTCCGCCGTGGGTTGAGCCACTGTCAAAAATTGCTGCGGCGGAGTGGGAGCGGGTCCGGTGAAGTAAGGAGGCGGCTGGATTGCGAGAGATGTGTCCACCGGGTTCGGTTCCAATGGAACTGGCCTTGGAAGCGGGTCGGATCCCGGTAAGGATAGCCTGAGCGATGTGAACGAATCGGATTGAGGCGAGATCCCGCTGGTTCTGGCAACGGGTCGGTACACAGGGTGACCCGAATGGCTCGAGTCGCTCGCGTCGGACCCCGACGGACTCCCCGGGTTGAAGCAAAAGCCCGAAGCTGAGATGGTGGAGCCCGGCCCGACGCTGGCCGATCTCTTGAGCGGCTGCGTCGCCTCAGCCGGATCGAAGTTGCTGAATTCGTCGGACATGGAGACGCATTTACGCTTGAGCGTGGAGTTCCAGTGATTCTTAATGGCGTTGTCGGTTCGGCCCGACAGCAGTCGGGCTATGGAGGCCCACTTGTTCCCAAACCTTGCGTGCGCCTTGATAATGGTGTCATCCTCCTCGGCCGTAAAAGCCCGATGCTCCACCTGCGGCGAGAGCTGGTTGCACCACCGCAGGCGGCAGGATTTCCCGGAGCGACCCGGAATCGATTTGCTTATCAGGGACCAGTTTCTCGGGCCGTGCTTGTCAACGAGCCTCTGCAACAGCTCGTCCTCCTCGGGGCTCCACGGCCCCTTGATCCGACTCACTCCAGCCGCCGCCATTGAAGAAGCTCAGATCCGAGAAGTATAGATACAAGTTTGGGTGTATATATAGGTGAGCGTTTGGAGAGAGGCGGAGGCCCGGCTTTTGTGATGAGAGAGAAAGGGGGTAGATTTATACAAAGGGGGGTGGGGGGGGGAGAGGATAAACATGACCGGTTAAAGAAGTGAAGGTGACCGGGAACAAGGGCAGTTACAAAAAGAACAGCTGGCGCTGGACACGCGTCACGAGATTGGGGCCTTTCATCGGACACCTACGAAAATTCCTTTTTCCAAATAAAATTTTTTTTTTTTTTTTGAATCTTTTAATTAGGGTAAAGAGAGAACACCGACCGTTTAACGGAAGTTAAATAGAATTGATTAGAGGGAGTAGGGTTTTGACTGAGCCAGGCTGGAGAGCATTTGATTTTGGGGATTTATTTTATTTAATTAAATTTAGAGAGAACTTTTTTAGAAAGAGAGAGAAAGAAGGAAAACGACAAAAAAAGAGAAGGGGGTGAGGAATGGTCGTATCCAGGCTGTTGAGGCTGACACAGCCTAACGGCCGTTGGATGGGAGTGGTGTCCACGTGCCGGTCACAAATTTTAAACTCAATTGAGGAAATGATGATTCGCGGGTGTAAAAAGCTTATGGCTTGGCTTGGGAAATACTACTATAGCTTGATGCCTTCTCTTTTTTCAACAATATTCCCAACTATTTGAGTTCAATAACATTTTTATTTTTCCAAACTCTCAAACAAGATTATGATTTTTAGTTTCAATTTCAATTTTTTTTTTAAACTTAGAAAATGGGTAGTAAATATACATGTTATAAATATTCCATGTTGTATTCTAAGTTTAATAACATATTCCCCTATTTTTACACACTATTTATTTATTTACGATTTATTCATTATTTTCAATAATTTTATTTTTTTCTCTTAAATTACCAATTTATCCCTAATATTTCTTACAGTATAAGAATATACATAAAAATACTTCTTTCGTTCCACAATAACTTGCACTGTTACTGTAGATACGGAGTTTAAAAAGAATTATTTTTATTAACTTTTAAGGGTAATGTGGTATTTTTAGATTATACATAAATTATAAAGTATGTTACGCATGTTATGTGGGAGTGGTAAACTTATAATTAATGTACTTTTAAGATTAAGAATTGATATAATGTTTTCTTTTTAATAGTGCAAATTATTGTGAGATGAAAATAAAATAACTTTGTGCTACGAAATATTTTGTCAATTCTCATAACAGAGAATTACTTGTAAATTAAGCATGAAAAGCAAGAGGTCCCATTTTTTACTTTTTCACCCTTCCCTTTATTATTTTTTTCTTCTTATATTTAAGACGCAAGTTTTGCAAATTAGTAATTCTTAAATAATTTTGGGTTTTATATACTCCTTGCATCACGTATTAAAATTTACTTTTTTTATTTTAAATTTTCTCAAATTAAGTTTACATTTTTCTATTTGTTAAGTGAGACTTGTATACAATAATTAATTATTTTTTATGGAGCTTACCAACAACATTAATATAATTATTCATCGTACATTAATATTATATTTTTTGAATCCACGTTAAAGAAACAAATGTAAACTTTAATGTGGGATTTAGAAAGTATTACATAACTTTATTATAAATGTATTTCCAAAATATGGTCTTTCCTATTATGGAGAGATGGAATTTTAAATCATTAAAAATGTGAGCTTGACCCACTCTAATGAAGAGACTAATTCGATCCAACAATAAGCAACAAAGTACAATTACACATGATGTGTCTATATCTCTTAAATTTTACAAATTGACGTAAAAGAAATGGAGAGATCCATAATTAGATAAATTAAATGAGTTGACGTTGAGTTATTGGTAAGTCATAACATACGTTGGATTAATCAGACCTACAGTTATTTAATTGTTTCAACGGACTACTAAAATTCACTATCTCAATTTCAGAGAAATCTATGTTTTTTTTTTTTTCACAGAGATTAAAATGTGTTAATTTCTATAATATAACATAGAAAGAAAATGAGTTAATTCCTTTGGAACGGGAGTAGTAACTTTTATCTTAATATGGTTCATTTAATTTAATTTTTGTTATCAGACTTCGAATTAAATGAGTCATTATTTAATATTGTAATAAAATTAAAAATTTTAAATTTAAATAAAATATTTAAGTTAGAATATGGAGTAGTAAAATAATAGATTTATAACTTTATTTATATAGTTTTATAAATGTTACTTAAACCTCAATAGATAACTCATCAAATTCAATTATATTAACAAAATCAATAAAAAGAAAAAATAATATCTTATGTTTGTTTTTTATTTTGAATACGAGTTTTTTTATTTTTAAAATCTACATCCAAATTTTTAAAATTTTATTATTATTATTCTTTTTTTTTTACATATACACTCATTCACTTTTTATTTAGGCTAATTATATTGTGTACCCCAATACACTCTAAGATAGGATACACCCACTTTAAAAAACCTATACAAATATAAACAAAAATATACTCCATACAATTATGAACAAAAATGTATATAATTTAATTTTTAGTTTTTTTAATAAAAAATTGAGTGTAAAAAAATATACAATTATTAAAAACATGTATACACTATTGAATAAAAAGTTATACACATATGAATGCTAATTTTTTTAATGAAAAACTTAATGTAAAAAAGTATACAATTATTAAGAAACAAGTATACAAAATGAATAACATGTATACAAAATAGAATAAAAATTTATACACATATGGGTGCACCCTTGCACCCGGGTGCACCTAATATCAACTCTTTTAATTATCTCATCTCAATTAATATGCATTCTCTCTATCTCTTTACATATATAATTTCATATAAAATTAAAATTTACCTAATCAAAAATTCAAAACAAATATACTCATTACTCTAATATTTACTGGTTTTCAAATTTTAAATAAACGATAAAAACAAACATAGCATTAGAATGAATGATTGAAATAGCAAAATTAATAAATTATAAGCGGCTAGAGGGAGTATATAATTAAAATTAAATAATTATTAATACAAGTTTCATATAATTCTATTAAAGTTAAATGCTACATACTCTCTACACCGAATAAATAAATTCGCCCTTATTAGTTTTAGCGTCCTATTAACAAGTTCAAATTTTCATTTCTTCATGATTCAAATTGTTTATATTAAATCTTTCTTTATATATAATAAAACACACTTTAAAAGTTAAAATTGAACTAATTTTTAATCTATACCATTAATTTTGATTACTAAACCTTTTTTTAATCTCATCCATTCATCACATTATTCAATCTCATCAATTCATCACAATTATGATATTAAATTTTGGCCATTAATTTTTTGGTCATAATAATGATACCTTATTTAATTTAAAATGATGTCTTATTTAAAATAATTCCTTGTATGTGTGCTTAATATTATTTTTTCATTAAATATAATAAATAACTACTGCTAATTTTAATTATTTCAAATTATAATACTCCCTCCGTCCCGGGTATTTTTACCCGTTTGTACGGGCACGGAGATTAAGACTTTTTATTTTTTTAATATATAATGTAAGAAAAAGTAGGGATAAATTAGTAATTTAAAAAGAAAAAGTGAATAAAGTTGTTGGGAATGATGAATAAAGTGTAAAAAAGTAGTTAAAGTTGTTGGGATTGTAAAAAGTAGGTAATAAAATATTATGTATTTTTGCCAAAAATGGAATGGGTAAAAATACGTGGGACACCCCAAAATGAAAAGTGGGTAAAAATACGTGGGACGGAGGGAGTATTAATTATTCCTAAACAATTTGAATTAATTTTTTCAAATTATGTTAACTATTCCTAAACAATTTGAATTAATTTTTAATTATATGGTTTAGGGTTTAGGGTAATATTATTTAATTATTATAATAACTTATAAAATTAATTTAAATGCATTATATTGATTGAGGGTTTAGGGTAATATTATTTAATTATTATTATAATAACTTATAAAATTAGGGTTTAGGTCATATATCCACAAATATTAAAGTTATACAAAATATTTTATCTATATTATATAATATGTTATGAAATAATTATATAATTAATTAATAGTTATAAATTTTATTTGATCATATTAAAAATAATAAAGTTCATATTATATTTAATTCATAATTAATTAACAATAATATATATATATAAATTAATACATTAATTTAAACACTAAAAAATATAAATATTATATATATATATATATATATATATATATATATATATATATATATATATATATATATATATATATTATTCAATCTCATCCATTCATCACAATTATGATATTAGATTTTGGCCATTGATTTTTTTGTCATAATAATGATACCTTATTTAATTTAAAATGATGTCTTATTTAAAATGATTCCTTATGTGTGCTTAATATTATTTTTTCATTAAATATAATACATAACTACTATTAATTTTAATTTTTTCAAATTATATTAATTATTCCTAAATAATTTGAATTAATTTTTAATTATATGGTTTAGGGTAATATTATTTAATTATTATAATAACTTATAAAATTAAGTTAAATACATTATATTGTTATGTTAATTATTCTTAAACAATTTGAATTAATTTTTTAAATTATTTTAATTATTCATAAACAATTTGAATTAATTTTTAATTATATGGTTTAGGGTTTAGGGTAATATTATTTAATTATTATAATAACTTATAAAATTAATTTAAGAGAGACTCTTTTGTGAGAATGATTATTTGTGAGACGGGTGTGAGACGTGTCGACCCATCATTAAAGTATGCTTATTGTATAGATAAAGTATGTTTATTTGTAGTTAAAGTATGTAAATAATAAATCAAATTATAACACGCTAAAATCATACTTTAATGCATAATTCAGTATATTTTAGATAACATACTTTAACAACTACTAAACATACTTTATATAAATAATAGATATACTTTAACACGTCTCAGAAAGCGTCTTACGTGAGTAACGTCTCACAAGAGACTTTGTCTTAATTTAAATACATATTTAGGGTTTAGGGATATGATTTTAGGGTTTAGGGTTTATTGTAATATTATTCAATTATTATTATTATAATAACTTATAAAATTAGGGTTTAGATCATATTTTTGTAATTGAATTATATTATATTTATTTTATATTTAATCAGTAACAGTATAAGTTCATTTAAAATATTAATTTTAATTAATAAAAAAATATTTTAAAAATAGTATTAAATGTGTATGAGTAATTTACAAGTATTTTTTGATGCACCGGTATCCGATCCATAGACCGACTAATTCGAGGGAGGCCAGAACCCATTGTCCACTAAAAGATTTTGGGACGGATACAAATATTGTAATGAATTTTTAAAATATTAATTCACTACAAGAAAATTGCTGAATTCCAACGGCGAAAAATCGTTGGAATATGCAAAAATACTGTTGGAATTCATGATTCCAACAGATATTTCAACAAAAAAATTTTGTTGGAAAAGTGGCCGTTGGAATGTCATTTATCCAACAACATTTTCAACAGTTTCAAAAATCCAATAGCGAATCCAATGATATTTTTTATTGAAATTTTTTTTATCTAAAAGTGGTTCAAATATTTTTCCAACGAAATTTTCTTTTGGAATTACCGTTGGAATAAATTCCAATGATCTTAGAACTCTGTTGGAATTTTTCAACGAAAAAAAATATTTATTCGGATTTGAACCCTTGACCTCTTGAATACATCACCTTATCATTTACCAACTTAACTAATATATAATTTATGTTATAAATTGACATTTAAATTTATTGAAGTCTCTTTATTCGATGGAATTTTCATAGAAATTTTCCAAAGACTTTAGTTTAATTGGAATTTCTATTGGAAATTTCCAATGGTTCATCAAACTATTGGAATTAGCATTGGAATTTTCCAACAGTTTAAATTTATATGGGAATTTTCGTTGGAACTTTCCAACAATTTTAGGTTTTATAGGAATTTTCGTTGAAAATTTCCAATAGTTTATCAGACTATTGGAACTAGCATTGGAAATTTCCAACAGTTTCAATTTCCATATGAATTTTTGCTGGAATTTTCCAACGGTGGAATTTTTCAACGGTTTAAATTTTCATTGAAAAATTCATTAGAACTCTAAAATTTCCAACGGTTTTGCTTTTCGTTGGAATTTTTCTGTTGGAATTTGACAGTTTTCTTGTAGTGATTTTTAAATGATATTTATTATACACGGGTATGAGTATTACGAAATAAAAAAGTATCTTACATAATTAATAAACACCCTAAAAAACGAGTATGAGTAGTTCAAAAAAAATATCATTAGAATTTGAAATTAAAATAAAAAATTATAATATTTTTGTATTCAATATGCACTATGATAAACATGCTGATTGATGTCTATTTCACCAGCCAGTAGATGTTGAAGCCACTAATATTAAAAGTATGCACTGATAGACATCGGTTTTTAGTCATAAGCATATAAATACATTATTATAAATATATATTTATAATTATAATTTTCATGGGTAGTTCAAAAAAATATCATTAGAATTTGAATTATGTACGTGTATGAATCAAGTATTCACAAATATTAAAATTATACAAAATATTTTATCTATATTATATAATATGTTATGAAATAATTATATAATTAATTAATAGTTATAAATTTTATTTGATCATATTAAAAATAATAAAGTTCATATTATATTTTATTAATAATTAATTAACAATAATATAATCTTTATTAAAATATTAATTTAATTAATACATTAATTTAAACACTAAAAAATATAAATATATTATAAATATATATACATTATTCAATCTCATCCATTCATCATAATTATGATATTAGATTTTGGCCATTGATATTTTGGTCATAATAATGATACCTTATTTAATTTAAAATGGTGTCTTATTTAAAATGATTCCTTATATGTGTGCTTAATATTATTTTTTCATTAAATATAATACATAACTACTACTAATTTTAATTATTTCAAATTATTATGTTAATTATTCCTAAATAATTTGAATTAATTTTTAATTATATGGTTTGGGGTTTAGGGTAATATTATTTAATTATTATAATAACTTATAAAATTAATTTAAATACATTATATTGATTTAGGGTTTAGGGATATGGTTTTAGGATTTAGGGTTTATTGTAATATTATTCAATTATTATTATAATAACTTATAAAATTAAGTTTTAGATCATATTTTTGTAATAGAATTATATTATATTTATTTTATATTTAATCAGTAATAGTATAAGTTCATTTAAAATATTAATTTTAATCAATAAAAAAATACTTTAAAAATAGTATTAAATGAGTATGAGTAATTTACGAGTATGTTTTGATGCATCGGTATCTGATTCATAGACAGACTAATTCGGTTGAGGCTAGAACTCATCGTCCACTAAAAGACTTTGGGACGGATACAAATATTGTAATGAATTTTTAAAATATTAATTTTTAAATAATATTTATTTATACACGGGTATGAGTATTACGAAGTAAGAAAATACCTTTCATAAAACACCCTAAAAAAAGAGTACGAGTAGTTCAAAAAAAATATCATTAGAATTTGAAATTAAAACAAAAAATTATGGAGTAATATTTTTGTATTTAATATACACTACGATAAACATGTTGATTGATGTCTATTTCACCAGCCAGTGGATGTTGAAGCCACTAATATTAAAAGTATGCGCTGATAGACATAGATTTTTTATCATAAGCATATAAATACATTATAAATATATATTAATAATTATAATTTTCATGGGTAGTTCAAAAAAATATCATTAGAATTTGAATTGTGTACGTGTATGAATCAGGAGGTAAACATTAACCAAGTATACGGGATGCAATACAATAATAAGTTTGGGATGATATTATTATGAATTTTTTAAATTGAACATGTCCGATCACGGATGGTGAACATTTAAATGGATACAAATTACGGGTACTCCTAATATCGATATTGATTATCTCTAATAATTATTCTTCCTGGTACCCGTTTTACCCTAAGCATATTGATAAATAATTTTGGAGTAGTTATAAATATAGTAATAATTTTTTAAACGACACTGATTCTGATATGAGCGGTTGATATTTAAATAAATATGGTATGATACCTTTAAATAAGTACGAATACCTAAATACTAATTAATAAATATACAACTACCTAATATGATATTACATAAAATTGTATGATTTAATATTTATCAGCAGTGAAATGACGACTTTACCCCTGTGATTTATGGTATACTTTTTTCCTCTGGTTTAGGGCATAATGTCCCTTGAGGGTTTAATAATTATAGAAAGAATTTAACATTTGTTCCAATTGTAACATTATGATTTTACTCATGTGGTTTATGGTATACTATTATCCAGTAGTTTAGGGCATACTGTACCCTAAAAACTGGGAACCGGAAACTGGGAACCGGAGCCGGAACCGGTCCGGAGCAACCTAAAAATCATTTTTCTAATTGAATCGGAATGAACCGTTTTGAACCGGTTAAAACCTGCGAACAGGCGAACCGTTAGAACCGAAGAATCGCCGATTTCGTTTCTGAATTTGCCTTGTTATCAAATTTTCAAACATCAGCATTTCTTTTCCATTTATTTCTATCACAATAATTGAAATTTGAAATATAAAATATCATTACCTGCAACAGGAATCATGTATACATACACATAATTCTTCTTATTGCAGAGGCAGAATAATAGAAGAAGAAGAAAAAGAAAAAAAAAATCCATCTATTCCAGATCCAGAAGGTAATGCCAAGCCACATATTTAACTTTTGATTGAAGACATTGCGCTTGAAATTAGAAGAATAATCCATAATATTTGAAGAGGGGGAAGCAGATTTTTAGAAGAAAGAGAGAGAGAGAGGGTGGGGTTCGCAGAGAGATAGAGAGAGAGCACGAGGAGTGCGGCGCTGGATGATGCTAAGCCTAACCCTTGCTTTTACTCTTTTTTGGAATTTACTTTAAATATTTATACCAACTACTAATTATTGGGGATTACTTGGGTGACTTGAGTCATCTATTACCCAAAATTTTACCGGTTATTTAATGTAATCTTATAAATATATATTATTTTTTAAATAAATATTTTAATTGCCACATCATCCATGTTCTTTATCTTTGAGAATGCAGTTGAATGATTATATAGACAAACGTCTGTTCAGGTATTTTTACAGTTATTAACTTTATCTCAACCAACCATCCATTTCTTTTCGTTGATATCTGACGATTGTCATGATATGTGGTCATATATGACCAAGGTCACGTAAGAATCTGCCCTAATTATTTTATAGTATAATATTATTAAGTGGGTTGCTAGTAATAATAATATTAAGTGGATTGAAATGATTAGACTTAGGCTTTTTTACGAAATGGGCTTTACTTCAAATGTTAATTTCACCTTTTATTAAAATTATTTATATATAGTATATATTTCTTTTGAATATAATTTAAAAAAAATAAATTTAACTTTTCCGGTTGAACCACCAGTTCGACCGGTCCGACCGGTTGAACCTCTAACCGGTGAAGACACTGGTTTAGCCTCCGGTCCGATTTTGAAAACACTGGTTCAAAGGGTGAAATTAAAATTTTACCCAAATGGTTTTTGATATACTATACCCCAAGAGTGTGCATAGCATGTATTATGGAGGGAGTATATTATAAAAAAATTTTAAGGTATATTTTTAGTTAAGAACTATTTATTTGACAAAATCCTTGTCCATGCAACACACAATACTATTTTTTAGACAATTTTACTG
Organism: Pogostemon cablin; assembly: GCA_023678885.1. Classification (NCBI taxonomy): domain Eukaryota; kingdom Viridiplantae; phylum Streptophyta; class Magnoliopsida; order Lamiales; family Lamiaceae; genus Pogostemon; species Pogostemon cablin. The sequence continues at coordinate 5,645,945 of CM042987.1, forward strand.
TTGCATGAGACGGTATTACTAAGCTTTTCCCTCGAGTAGAAATAGAATGATTTATCCAAAAGTCATGATTTAGACTAGAATGATTTATCCAAAAGGCATGATTTAGACTTCTCATTCGGGTTTAAATAATATCAGAATACATTTGTCACGTGCAACACACGGGTAAAAATGCTAGTAAAATTTAAAAACGATGATTTGTAAAATTTAATCATCATCGACTGAATTTTAGAATAAAAAATTTTCTCTTGTAATCAAATTGTGTTTCCACACATTGTATTTCATGTGCAGCCTATCTCAGTGCATAAAAATATTTAAATGTATATTTTATATAAGAGGAATGTACTTTTCTGAATAAAAGTATTTTTTTAATTAAAAAGGAAATTCGGCCCCAATGAGTGTATCAATTAATGTAATAATTTTTCACTTGTTAAAAGAAAATGAGATTTTCAATTTTAAAAAGTAAATTAAATGTATTAGTTTTATTTTTAAAAACATTTAATGTTACTAAATTGGATCTGATCCGTATATAAAGATTTAAATCCGTACATTCAAATGTAATGTTAAGTGATTGACATTATATAAATAAAATTCAATCATTCTCCCTAAATTTTAAATTTTTTTATTTAGAATATAGTTTTCCTTTCTTTCTCACTTATCGTCCATCCAATAATGTGGCATATGAGATGATGCTCTAAAACGACAAAAAAATCTAAACGGTTTAGACAAGTAGAGTATTATTTTTTTTATAATCAAGTCGTATACTTTTTTTTATTAAATATATTATTAAATTTTATTCCTATTATAAGTTGTTTTTAAATAATTTACTTAAATATGTAGTACTCCCTTACTCCCATAATAAATGTCACATTTTCTGTTTTATTTTGTCTTATGATAAATTCACCTAAAAAATAAAATATCACATCAACTTATAATCTCAAAATACATCTTAATTTCAAATTTACTCACTAAACCTCACACGAATAACATATTTATAATTTACTACTCTCTCTGTCCCATCGAAAGGTCTTCATTTTACTATATTGGACATCCCACTTAAAGGTCCTCATTTTTTCATTTTAGTAAAAGGCCTCATATATGACTCATCATTCACTACTAATACAACTACCCACAAGATAATAATACTCCTTAATTTACGTGTAGAAATCAAATGGAGACATTTGTTTGGGATGGAGGAAATATTTATTTATTATATAAAGAGGCTACATTAATAAAATTAGTTAAAAAATAACATTTCTCATATTTTGTGTTCACAATAAGTATGACACTTATTTTGAGATGGATTGAGTAAATTAATTTATTAGAACATCACTTTTCATTAAAATGCACTTTTTTTTTAATTCGTCTCATTAAATGAAGTAAATAATATAGGAGCTAGTATGAAAGAGATATAAAATTTATTTATAATAATATTATATTATTATAATTGTGATTACAATGATGATTTTAAGATGGTACTATTGATCAAATTAATATGTATTTATAAAGATGTTAATAATGAGTTATTTTAACAAATAAAGTTATCACTGAATACTTAATTCTGATATTTGATCTTTGAAAATGCAAAACAAAATATGCGAGTAGCGTGTAAAGAATTATAGTAAGATTTTTTTTTTTTAAGGAATGCAATATTGAAAAATAAATTAATTACTAGAACAATATATGTATTTGTTCTACAAATTATTTTTTATACACTTAGGATAGGCCTACATGTTTCACGAGTACCTACGAGAAAGTGATAGATGTATTTATTGGATCTATAAGAAAAGGCAAAATAATTCTATTTTATTTGGTAAGAAAACCAATTGCAATTACAATATTTTACAAAAAAATTTAAGCTATAATAATTTAAAATACAATAACTTTTCTATTAAATTTTTATTTTCATGTTTAAATATTATTCGTTACATTAAAAATCATACTAATATTTTCGAAGTCATTGTGAAATTAAAAGTTGCGTTATACTCTTCCATCCCAAAATTCACGCATACTCACTTGACACTTAGTATCCCATCAAGTATGTGTGTGGGTGTAGTTTAAGAAAATTTTATTTTTAATGTATAAAATAAGAAAGAGAAGAGATATTTGAATTAATTTTAATGAAAAATGTGTGTGAAGTTATTGGGATGTGTGAAAAATATGTATTTTATTGGGATGTGTGTACAAAAAATAGGTATTATTATAGTAATTTATTATCACTTTTAGTAAAAATAAAGTATGAAATATTTTGAATGACGAATCAAAAAAAAAGCATAAAATATTTTGAGAGACGGAATGAATACTATTTATTTGGGAAGTTTAAGAAAAATTTACTCCACTTTTTTATGTATGAAATAAAAAAGAAAGAAACATTTTAATTAATTTAATAAAAAATGTGTAAAATTGTTAGGATGTGTAAAAAAGTAATATTACATTGGGATGTAGGTAAAAAAAAAGAGTATTATTATATTCCCTCCATTCTAAATTTAAACTTTATGTTTACTGTAAATATGGAGTTTAAGAAAATTCATTTTTTTAATTACTTTTGTGGGTGATATTTTTTTTGTAATAAATAGTATAAATGATAAAGTATGTTATGTGTGTTGAAAAGGTGATGACAAATTTGAAATTAAAGTATTCACTCCGTCCCATGTATTTTTACTCACTTTACATTTTGGGCTGTCCCACGTATTTTTACTCATTCCATTAATGGTAAAAATACATAATATTTTATTACCTACTTTTTACAATCCCAACAACTTTAATTATTTTTTTACACTTTATTCATCATTCCCAACAACTTTATTTATTTTTTCTTTTTAAATTACTAATTTATCCCTATTTTTTCTTACATTATAAATTAAAAAAGTAAAACGTCTTAATCTCCGTGCCCGTACAAATGGGTAAAAATACCCGGGACGGAGGGAGTAGTATAGTTAGTTGTTTTTTCCTTTTATGGAATTGTGAAGTTGAATTTGGGACGGATCAAAACGAAAAGTGTAAAGTTGAAGTTGGGATGGAGGGAACTTCTTCTTTCCTACGTTATGCGTTTTGCCATTTTGATCCGTCGCAATACAAAGTTTGCATTTTTTATTTTGGTAAAAGGGATCCACACAAATTATTTATTTCTTTTTACATGGCCCACACATCACATTTTACATTAAAATTTTATTTCTCTCATCTCATACTATATTTAAAATATAGTACTCCCTCCATCCAGGAGAAGTTGGTATTTTTTTTTTTTGGCACGGAGATTAAGGAGTAAATAATTTAATGTAAAGTGATAAAAATAATATTTAATTTGTAGTGGGAGTTGTATTAGAAGTGATATGTGGGGGCCCATGAGAATAGATTAATTGTTTTTGTGTGGGTCCCATGTATTAAAAAGAAAATGTGTCAACTTTAGTGGGACAAAACAAAAAAGAAAGTATGTTAACTTTTATGGGATGAAGGAGTATATCTTTTAATTTATACTCCATGAAATAAAAAATAAAGAGAAATAAGTAGAATTAATTAAATGTGAGAAGAGACAAAAAAACGAAAAACCAGGGATAAAGAGCAGAGAAAAGGCGTGGTTAGAGAAATGTAGAGGTGGGCCCGGTTGTGTGTTTTATAATGAATATCTCAAAGAAATAATAATGCATGAGCACCGATGAGCCGTTACTAGTCGGTTACAGCTGTGCATTATCACGTGCCACCATCGCCCCTCCCTCATCTACTTCTGTCCTTCCCCGTACCGCCACACGTGCACCTCCCACATTGTCACCATATCACGTGACTACGACTACCACACCTCTGCTGCCGTGGCAAACGCATCTTTGTTTAGGCCTTCCACAATGTTAATTGTGATACCTATCACATAAATCTTTAAACGAGACTAATAGAAGTACTCCCTCTATGTTATAATAATTATCTTACTTTTCGTTTTCGTCCGTTCCATAATAACATATTTGAGGAATTAGATTCCTCTCTTTTTTAACCAAAAGTATCAATAGTACAATTGAGGAATCTAATTCCTCTCTTTTTCTTTAAAAAGTGCCAAAATACAATACCTAGTACTATGTATGCATGTGCTCCCTCATTGTTCTATTCGACCCATATATTTACACTATTCAGCCTACTTCAAAGTGTGGTATTCGGCCTATGTCGAGTTTGTCCTGATTTCACTCCTAAAAAATATTTGTTCTATTCGACCTATATTTCCTTCTGCTCGGCCTACAAGTTGTTCTATTCGGCGCACAACAGCTGTTCTATTCGGCCTAACTCTTTGCTTACACATTATTCCTCCTATGATTTGTTATATTCGACCTAGAGTTGTTCTATTCGGCCTATATTTTTGTTATATTCGGACGACCACACTTGTTCTATTCGGCATACGTCTGGACAAACTACAATTTGCTCTATTCGGCCAACAAGCACATCTATTCGGCCTACACTTTTGTTCTATTCGGTCTACGTCAGATGTTCTATTCGACCTACATAGTTTTTTCACTTTTGGGATAAATTTTAAAGTTTAAAAGTGCTCTCACCCACCCCATTTAATGCGGTCAACACTGAGATAATGATGGCCCCCATTATTTTTGTCCTTTATCCTGGCAGTTATGGGGGTAAATTGGGGAGTACACTTAATAGTGGCTAGTAAAAATTATTTTTAATGGAAGTGGCCAAATAAAATTGTACTTAATGAATAATGGCTAGTAAAAATTTGGACCCAAGCCTCTAAACTAAGCATGCCTGCCGGTTGAAGCGAAACAGCTCTATGTTGCGACACTTCAACTATTTTGGAGTCAGATCAGGTACCTTATGCATGTGGCATCGCTTAATTTCAGACCAGTTAATGTAAGAATTATATTAAAATGATACTTAATCGATAAATAAAAGATATAATGATGTGGTGATCAACTTCTTAAATAATTTATAATATAAATAAATTATAATAATATTTTATATAAATAATAATAATAATTTATTATGAAATCGTAAAATGGTGTAACGTAAGATAGTCCACCAACACCTGACCTTCTATTTTTATTACTCATCCGTTCATCTTTACATTTTATAAATAGGATTATAACATTGAATCCAATTACATTATAAAATTATATTAATTTAATTTTAAATTTGTACTCATCACTTACACAATTACTAAAATATTAAATTAAATCAAAAGACAAATTTTCTTATATTCGTGAAAGTAAATCGTGAAGTTCAATTGTGTAAAGAGGACTTGCTTTCTATTTTATGCTAGATTATTCATCTAAATAATTATTCATCATGAATATTTAAGATTAAAGATTATTAATTTTAAATATTTAAGATTAATAACTCTAAAGTACCGATGTAGTTAGATAAATCTTGAATAAATAAATTTTATGCTCTGCTCTTTATCTCTCATTAGAATATGTATTTACCAAAATAGAAATACTTACTATCAAGTGCAAAATAGAATATATATTTACCGTTAAGTGTTAGGTACATATTCAAAATTTAATCAATATGAGATACAAAATTACAAAATATATTGCTCTTCCTGCCCCAATTGGATATGTATTTACCAAAATTAAATTTATAAATCCCTTAATTAGTGGGATTTGTTCCCTTATCCAAGCTATTTTTTAAAAAACAAAATATATTTATAAAAAAAATCAATTTTACTGCATATTAATTAAATGTATTTATCCTAAACTCACGTATTTATCCTAAACCTAATAGTATTAAGCTATTAAATTAAATAATTAGAAAATAATAGTGTTTAAATGTATATTAATTATATGTGTACAATAAATGTATAAATGTGCACAATACAGTTAAATTGTTGCACAACATATACTCCCTCCGTCCCATCCTAATGGTTACATATTTCCTTTTTGAGCGTCCCATCCTTATGGTTACATTTTCCTTTTTAGCATATGAGACTCATACAAATTAATTACTTCTCTCTCCATGAGCCCACACATCACACTAATATACCTACCCACTTTACATTAAAATATTATTTTTCACATCAATACACATTAAAATATTATGCTCATTAATCCACGTGTAAAAAGCAAACGTAACCATAAGGATGGAACGGAGGGAGTAATTATATTATTGCACAACAATATTTCATAATTTAATATCAAGTCATGAGAATTCATTTATTATAAATCTGCGCATCATTATAATTAGATTTCTGCACAATGTCTTATATTGCTGCACAATATATTTAAGAGTGTAATTATTTCTACACAATGTCTTATATTGTTGCACAATATATTTAAGAGTGTAATTAATTTGCTGCACGACAAGATTATATTACAACACAATTAATGTATATTTTCGCACAACCTATTTTGTGTATGTTTTATCTCAATCTTCGTGTCTCGTATTGTTATCACGTAGATGTGTATTGGAATTTCTTCTTTATTTCTTTAATTAATTTAAGGTGACGTGACAACTTGATTGTTTTAAAGATAATTAATTAATAATAAAAAATGGCATAATATTTTTTTTAAAAAAATAATGAATATTTATATCTTTTTAAATAAGATTCAAGATAAGAGATATAATAGGAAGATATCATTAATTTTTGTAGTTATTACTAATTTTATATGTACCTTGTATATTATAGTGTATAGTTAAGAGTAATTATTCCATTTTTTTGTTTTTTTGTTTACAGTGTTTCACCTTAATTCTCTTTCTCTCTACCTCATTCTCTTGTAAACAATTGCTGCTAATGATTATTAAAATCTCAATCAATAGAATTTTCTTTTCAGTAATAATAATAATAATAATAATAATAATAATAATAATAATAATAATAATTATTATTATTATTATTAAATTTAATATCAATTAATATGATTTTAAATATTTAAAAATATTATTTTCTTTTAAAAATGAATAAGGAGAGTTCACTATACACCTATATAAACAAACTTTTAAGTTTTTACTTCCAAAAATGATATTCTAAGAAACTAACATTGAAGTTTTTACTTCCAAAAATGATATTCTAAGTTGTGCAATAAACATGAATATCGTTTCACAATCCAAGTATATCCACATACATAAAATATTACTACATTAATGATTAAAAAAATAATAATAACTACATTAATTATAAAAAGTTTAATTACATGAGAAACATAAAAGTATACACTTACTTTGGGTAAAATGATTCAAAATTATAATTATATATTTTAATTTCATAAATTATTTATTTAGAGTTATATATATATATATATATATATATTAATTTGATAAAATCATTTATTTGAAGTTATAACATTGTGTTAAAAAAATAAAATAAAAAAATTACTCGTCCTGAAATGTTTACATAGTCGAAATAGACAGGCCTTCTAATTATGGACCATTCAAATTTATAACAATTGAGAATAATAAAATGCAAATGACCCAACAAACCTTACCTCATGGCCCATTCTTTTTCAGACAAAAGTTTATTTAAAGCCCAACACTAAACATAACCAAGTTTTTTTGGTTTGTCCTATTAAAGTTGACACATTTTCTTTTTAATACATGGAACCCACACAAAAATAATTCATTTATTCTCATGGAGCCCACATACCACCTCTAATACAACTACCTACTACACATTAAATATTATTTCTCTCACCTCACTTTACATTAAATTATTATACTTCTTAATCTCCGTGCCAAAAAAAAATGTGTTAACTTCTTCGGGACGGAGGGAGTAATATTTTTTTTTATCAGTAAAGAAAATATATATTAAAAATTTGAAATATAAAGGGTACTTTAGCCCTTACAATATAATGTATCTATAAGTTCTAAAATAGTTTCTCAATTAACCCCAACATTTTGGATCTGCATTCCAATCTACAAAGCAAATTTATCATACATTTGCTTTGATTTCACGAAATAATTTCCAAGTTTTAAATTATTTCCCTTGAAAGAATACTACATTTCTCTTGATTCTCAAGAAGATTACATATGTTTATTAAGATTCATTCTCATAAGTCATATGTAAATAGATAAATGCAATAAACTTTGAGTATCCAAATTATAAGAATAAAATAGTAATTAAAGTCTAGGATACGACGGATCCACATTATATAAGCTCTAATAGATTCACTACTGAAGTGGAGTAATACATAGGCAGTAATTCTAATTTGTATAACTTATTACATTAAAAAAACGTTTTAATCCCTTTTTTTATTAAATTAAACATATTACACCTCTTATTTAAAATATAATAGTAATTTTTTATTTTAATTCTCCCTTCGATTCTCTTTAATTTTCTCTCGTTGAAATGAGAAACTCAAATTACAAATTACAATTATGTAAAGATTAAAACAAACTCACGTTATATAAGCTCTTTTAACTTTAAGAAACAACCACGTTTATTATTTTAATCTACTAAAACACAGTCTATAGCAACCAAAGAGTACAACAGATGATTGGTACATCAACAATTCAACATCATGCTTAGCCAAAGCCTTGAACAATAACTGCTAAAGTACTACTACATCCCTTCCCTTGTTGAGAAATGAGACAGCTAACATAAGGGTTGCATCTCAACATTATATTATACTATTATTACTACTAACATAAGATAAGATAAGATTGTCACTCCCATATACCTACTTCCATGAACCCATCCTCACTAGCACATCCCCTGAACATCCCCACTGAGTTAAACCCATAAGCCACCTCCCCTTTGCTAGACACTGCTATCAGCCCGGCCCGCCCCTCGTCCAGCCGGTTCTTGATCACGTGGTCCACCGCCTCCTGCAGTCCTACCCCCTTGTACTCCATCACCGCGGCCACATCACGAGCTAGAGTCCCACGGATGATGGCCTCCCCCTCCCCCGTGCACGACACACCACAGAGCTCACCTGCGTATGTGCCTGCCCCGATCAGCGGGGAGTCCCCGATCCTACCCATTCTCTTGTTCATTAGTCCGCCGGTGGATGTGCCGGCGGCGCAACGCCCCTCACTGTCCACCACCACACATCCAACCGTCTCCGGGGCGTACACGCTGATAGGGAGACCGTTCATTACGAGCGGCGGAAGTACTTCAACCTCAGCACTGCAGGAGTCCGATACGTGTTGTGGAATCCTATAGTCAAACTGCAAATATACATACACAAATTTATGAATCCATTCCAAAGTATTAAACTCATCCATGATAAATTCCAACTTAAATTTCACACTTTTCATTTACATTCATTCTACATTAAACATCATATCAATAAAATTAGTTAAAACGTAACTTTTCTAAAAATCCATCTACTTGTGTGGAATAAGTTGGGTACTTATTAAGATTCCAAGGAAATGGATAATATATACAACCAAGAGTGACGTACAAGGATTGAGTTAGCTTCTTTTGCCAGTTTGAGCATCCCAACGTTGTCCTCCGTGATGAAGTAGTCATTGTCAACCATTTCCACACCCTTAAATATTGAAATTTAAAATTAAAAATATGAAAAACAAAATTATTTAATGAAACATCGAAATCAAAGAGAAGTGAGTGCCTGTTGTTTGGCGAATTCTTCAGCGCCATTAAAAGCGAGATAGGAATGAGGGGAGTTGTCCATGACAAGGCGGGCAAGGGAAATGGGGTTTTTGACGGTGGAGATGCCTGAAACGGCGCCGCATCGCCTTCCAGGCCCGTCCATGATGCTAGCCTCCATCTCCACTGTACCTTTCTCAGTCAGTGCAGATCCACGGCCCGAATTAAACAGGGGATCACTTTCCAATTCTCGCACCTACGCAGATTATTATGCATTAAACTAAATCAATCAAAATTCGCGTAAAATCAATCTCGTTTCCTATAATGCCCTAGTCTATGGAATCCGCAATACAGATTAAGCGAAAATGCGTGTAAATACTCCGCCGATTGTACGTGATCTGAGTGTAAAATTGAAATTAATAAGGAAAGAGGAGATAGAATGATGCGTACAACGAGTTCAACGACGTCAATGGCGGGGAGGGAGGAGCGGAGAGCGGAGATTCCGAGATTGAGGCAACGAGTAAGGAGTTGTTTTGCCTGTTCCTGACGGTCTTCAGGGAGGTTCGGATCCACGCCAGCGCCGCCGTGTACGGCAATAGCCCAACCGCCGCCCATCCTCTCTCTCTCACCCGCAGCCGCTTGGTTATTAGAAGTAGTATTATTATTAGATGCTATCTTTGTTATATATACAAAGGTGAAGCAAAAATGGTGTAAATAACTGCCAATTTTATAGGCGGGACTCCGTCTGGACTCCAACTTCTAATTTTTATTTTATTTTATTTTGTTTTATTATATTTTTAAATGTCTTTTTAAAAATTATATATAAATATTTTTAAAATAAATTCTTTCATGAGACGGGTCAGATAAATAGACTAATTTTAAAAGGGAAAAATATTCCGTGCACCTACACTCAAAATTTATACATTAATTAATAAAATAAAATATATATTTATTAATAATTAAAATATATTTATTTTTTTTAAATACTATAAATGATACATCATAATTTGATTTTAATGATTTAATACCAATATAATATTCTCTGTGTCTTATAAAAAAAATCATAGCTGTAGATAAACATGGAGTTTCTAAAAAAATTATTTTTATGTTGGCAAAAACTTGTGTGCGTCCGAGCGCGCCTTTAGAATTTTGTGTTAAATTGTATACTCTTTAGTATAAAAATATGTACCTTTATTTTATGAATAAAAATGAAAATATAATGAAAAATGTATACTCTTTAAAACAAAATGATGTACACTTATTAATTAAAATGTATACTCTTTATAACAAAATAATGTACCCTTATCCATAATACTAAATTCTAAAGGCGCACGACGTGCACACTGACGCACGCAAGCCTCACTCTTTTATGTTTGTATTTAAAAATAATTTAGTATTTTTAAATTATAAATTTAATTATGTGAACTGTAAAGGGAGAATAATTTTAAAACTAAAGTGTGATTTGGAATTGAATTATGTATTATTTCTTTATTTTGGGTTTGAATTTGTTTATTATATGAAAAAAAAATAGTAGTAATTGAGAGTGTAAAACTCCCTTAACTCGCAGCACATAATAGTTTAATGTGTAGTGAAGTAAGAAAGATAATAATATTTTAATATAAACTTAGTAGTTGTATTAGTATTGTGTGTGAACCTATAGAAATATATTATTCCCTCCATCCGGTTCTAAGGTATCCATTTATTTTTTGCACATGGATTAAGGAGTATTATTATTATATGTAAAGTGGGTAGTTGTATTAGAAAGAAGTGGTGGACCACATTATGTACTGTTTTACTAAATAGGAGAAATGAATACCTTTGAAGCGTACGCAAAAAATAGTAAAATGGATACCTTATAAGCAAATAGGAGAAATGAATACCTTTTGAAGCGTACGCAAAAAATAGTAAAATGGATACATTATAAGCGGACGGAGGGAGTATTAATTATTGGCAAAGGCTTGAACGTGAGACTGTCTTAAATGTTTACTTGAGACGAATAAAAAGCGATAACATCATTATTACTTTCACTATAAAATATTATCACTTTTTATTTATTTTATAAATTGTTCATTAAATAATTATTGCCATTTTTTTATCAATTAACTATCACTATACATTAATTGACTATCACTTTTTATCCATCTCACGTAAGGGTTTACGTGAGCCGATCTTATACGAGACTTTCCCTTAATCATTTTGTATGAATTCCATTGATCGAGAAAGGAATATAATTATTGATGTGATACATACACATTAAAAATATATTACTCCTATTATTATTATTATTGTTGTTGTTGGATTGGATTATCTTACAATCAAACAACGTATGCCCCCATTTTATAATGTTTGGGATACGCTAATCTTGCGAGTTTTCAAAGTGGTGTGGAAACTTGAAACCACGTGTTATCCTTTCCTCTTTATTAAAAAAATAAAGATTACATGGATTCTTTATCATTCAATTGGATCTAATCCCATCGATTGCAATAAAATTTTATCTGACACGGTCCCGTATATAAAATACTTATTAGACAAATTATTAAACGACACTATTTATCTATGTAATCGCCTTTGAAGGTTAAATATTTAAGGGGTGTTTGATTTATATTAAGTTAATAAAATCTGAGAATTCAAGTTTGCATTTAATTTTAAGGGACATGATAATCCATCTTCCAATAACATTCATTTTATTGGATTGGGAATCCCAATTTTAAGTCGGATTTTGAATTGAGACTACAAGGAATTTCAACATAATACGACTCAAGCGTATTTGATGTACAACGATTTAATTCAATGCAAAACTTGAATTCTCTATTTAAAATTTACATATATCCCCTCAGCCTTTCAAGTTTTTTTTTTTTTTTTTTATTTCGACGTTTCACTCAAAAAAATTTCTTTTATTTTTTATAGAACCCTACTAATACAATTAAAATATGGGATCCACACATCAATTAATAACAACTACTTACTACACATTAATATTGAGACGGAGGGAGTATGGAATAAAGATGTGGCTATTCGAAAGAGACCCTGCTCTAAGTTTGACGGCTCATTTATTTTCTAAATCAATGATTCCACAAATTGTAAATTAACACTTAGAATATAAATGAAATATAATCTTTGTTCCTAAAAGTTCATGTATTCAGTATTCCTTTTGAGTATAACGTCACAGGAGATTAAGGCATACCGTCAATAAAATTTTGATTTCCACAATTACTTTATTAAAAATTAAAATAACTTTATTTCACAATTAAAGAGCGGAAATAAATTGAAAGTCTGATTAGAATATAAAGATGAGTTGGACGTGATAAGGATAGCGATTGGTGGATTATGGTGAGGACGATATGATGATTAGATGAGGTGGGAACGGGTCAAGATTTAGTATTAAATTACATTAAATCAAAGAAAACCTGCTACATAAATGATAAAATGGAATTGAGTTTATATCAATTTCGGTTCATTCAACTTTTATTAAATTCAATTTCCATCCTTTTAACTTTAAACTTTTCATTCTTCACTCTTTTGTATCAATTTCAATCCTAAAGTGATTTTTATTGTCCACTTTTTTTCAAATTAAATAAGAATGATGTAGAAATAGAAAACTTTTTCAATTTTAATTAAAATTTTTTTTTTTTTATTATTTCTTGCACGTGAAATCTAACTTTTTACATTTTCAATTTTACTCCATTTGCAAAATTTTTGCAAAACATAAAGGACATGTAATTAAAATCCTATATGGTTTTTTTTTAAAGACTAAATTTGAACATGTTAAAAGTTATAGAATTAAAATTGATAAAAATTGTAAATTTTTTTTTTTAAAAAAGGATCAAATTGAACTTAACCAAATTACAGGATCCAACTTGAGATTTTCTCAATTAGAATATTTGTATAAATTTATGTGAAATACTACTGTATACTTTACTGGTTTTGACGTCAGCAAGGCAATGGAGAAGGATGTAGAAGGCACAAATAGACATTAATGCAATCTTATTCATCAAAACCCAATCTCATTAACTTGCGCCTTAATTAAGTAAATTTTGATTGGAAGATGAATCATTGTGGAGATGGAATCAGCAAAAGATACTTTCCTAACATGATGGAGATGTGATTCCAACTTTTTAAAGATTCAAGTGAAAAATACTACTCAAAATATATACTCCCTCTATTCCATCTAATGATTACCTTTTTTTTTTTTGAATCCTAATGATTATATTTTCTTTTTTAGTATAGGGGATTCTCTCTTCATGGACCCGCACATCACATTAATACACCTACCCACTTTACATTAAAATATTATTTTTCTCATTTCAATACACATTAAAATACTATACTCATTAATCCACGTGCAAAAAGCAAACGTAACCATAAGGACGGGACGGAGGGAGTATGTGTGTTTTATTTTTTTAAGAAATAATTGATGATGTGTTACTTTTATTTTTTCTATGAGTGAGGCTTGCATGCACCTGGGTACACACTGTTCACCTTTAGAATTTAGTACTATGGGTAAGAGTACATTATTTTGTTAATAAGGGTACAACCATTTTGTTCTAAAGGGTATACATTTTTCATTAATATTTTTATTTTTTTCAGAAAATAAAGGGTACACATATTTATACTAAAGGGTATACAATTTAATATAAAATTCTAAATGCGCACAACGTGTGCCCCGTGCGCACGGGTGCACACAAGTTTTTGCCTTTTTCTATATCCAGGTTGAATTAGTTTCTTATAAATTGGGTTGTACTCTTTAATTTAAATACCCTAACAATACATATGGTATATAGAATTGAAAAAGTGAATCACAGGGTTTACACATCGATCCTGATTTACATAAGTATTTGTGATCCAAGTTTGATTGAGTGTGAAGTATTTTTAATAGCATTTTTATGATTCTATTTTTCATTTTAGTTAGTACTTACTGAATAGGAGTAATATTTACTCCTCATTTCGTAGAAGTAAAATTCTAAAATACATGCAGATATCTCCCAAAAAGTGATGGATGAATATGCACCATTATTTGTTATTCAGCAAGCATAACTTATAATGACTACTCTTGTTTGGTTCATAAAATTAAGTGTTGGTTCTTGTGCACTAGGTATATAAAGTGTGTAAGGGTACAATATTTAATTCTAAAAAGTATACATTTTAATTAATTAATAAGAGTACAATATTTGTTCAAAAGAATATACACTTTCATCAATTTTTTTACCCAAGGAAATAAAGGGTATACGCCCTTATACTAAAGGGCATACCATTTATATAATATTAAAGGGTATCTGGGCGCATGGTGTCCCAGGCACATAAGTTTTAGCCTAAAATTAATTTGTAAATTAACAAAATTTATAAATGTCTTAAACATATTGTGAGCATGAGTATTTCCATAAGAGTTGGTTTCATGTGCATTCGACTGCACAAGATGTTAAAAAACTTCACATTTTATTCTATATTGTATATATTTTAACTCCTAAATTTATACAATTACATTATTATTATTTTTATTGATTTTATGATTTTAGGTCTTGAATTAATAGTATTATATTTTTCGAATCCTGAATTGATAAAAAAGAAATTCAAGTCCTTAATTGATAGTTAATTTATCTTTGAGTCTTGTATTGAAAAAACTCTATAAAAGTATTGTTTTTTATTGAAAGAGTAAAAAATATGAATGATATTAATCTTTAACTAAGAAAATTAAAAAAAATTAAATTAAGGGCATATATTTTTATACTTAAAGAGTAACATTTCGATCAAGTCAAATTTGAGCGCATTGACCCATATATCCATGTGCCCAGACGCACACAAGACTTTATCTTTACAAAATGTTTTTAATTTTACATAATATTGTATTCCAACTGGGATTATGCTGAGGATCTTTTGTCATTTACGTGTATTATCTCCTATGTACTTGTTATATGATTGACACGTAATGTAACAGGTGAATAAATGCATCATAGAGATGATGGAAGAATATCAGAGGAAAGAAATCAACCTAGGTGGCAGCAAGGAGAAAAAAATGTTAAATTCCTATTTAATTTTGATACCATCAAAGCATACTTACATGTGAATATGTGATGTATCTTGGCCAGCACCTAATACTGTATTCATGAACCTTCTTCTCTAGGTTTCCCAAATTCTAACCACCAATCTGCTGAAGAAAAACATATAAGTAACTAACTGATACAACCAAGAATCTCAGAAACCATACATTGTATTATACCTTCACCAACCAACGTGTCATACAATCTGTATATTGAACAGGTATTTTTGGATCCAAGATGTTCATATTTTGCCATCTTCAATAACGTTAGTATCTGTCATGATCCTACACAACTCCAACCAGGGTCCTTTCTCACTCCACTTCCATCCATGGATCCTCGGATTTTCGCTACCTCTTCCCACTCTCCTGCTTCTGCATGCATGTTAGAAATTAAAACGTACCCTGCATCAGACGGCTGCAACTCTATCATCTTCTCGGCAGCCACCTTTCCGAGCTCACGATTACTGTGCGCATTGCAACAAGCAAGTAGAGTTTCCCATACTAAGATGTCGGGTTTTATTGGCATGTTGGCAATAAACCTCTCAGCCTCTTCGAATCTTCCTGCTCGACCCAGAAGATCAACCATGCAGGCGTAATGCTTGGGACCAGGCTTGATCCCATATTCTCTAATCATCGAATTCAGATGGAAATATCCTTCTTCAACCAAACCAGCATGACTACAAGCGGTCAGGACGCCAACGAATGTAATAGAATCTGGCTTTATTTTGGATTTCTTCATATGTTCAAAGAATCGCAAGGCTTCCAATCCTTTTCCATGATGAGCATAGCTCGTAAACATTATTGACCAGGAAACAACGTCAGGGTTTATAGTTTGTCGAAACACCTTAGCACAATCTTCAATGTTTCCCCATTTTGAATACATCATCACAAGTGAACTTCCTATGGCAGAGTCTGATTCCAAACCTGTTTTTATGGTAAAGGACTGCAACTGGCTGCCTATATTTGAATTGCTCGAATTCGCAACAAGAGACGAGATTGTGAAAACATCGACGCTCACATCTGAGAGACGATAGTGATGGAAAAGCCGAAGAGCCTCCTCAATGTGCCCCCTTTGGGAATATCCTGAAATCAAGGAAGACCATAATACTTCATCTTTGAAAGACACTAAAAGAAAAACAATCTTTGCTGAATCGAGATCACCACATTTTGAATACATATTAACTAGTGCTGAGCCAATAAAGGCCCCATTGTCAAACCCCAAACGAAGAGCGAATCCATGTACTTCTCTACCCAGCTTCAAAGAAGGAAGAGACGAACATGCATTTAGAACAGCAACTAAGGGCGCTTCATCAAGAATTGATTCTTCTTTTAACCACATCTTTTGAAACAACTTGATAGCCTTGTCTGGACACCCATTTTCTGCAAAACTAGAAATCATCGAGGTGTATGACACGTAATCTTTCCTTTCAAGTTGCTCAAAAGCCTTCACAGACTCCTCCAAGTTACCACATTCTGAATACATTTTTAAAACAGAGCACCCAACGTAAGCTATAGAGTCCAAACCCAGTTTAACAGCATAACCATGTACTTGTCTCCCAAAAGTTAAATTCTCCATTATGCTCAAGATACCAGAAATTGTGTATTCATCATGTTTAATGCCCATTCTCAACATTTCTTGAAGCAAAATGATTGCTTTTTCATGCTTCCTACTTTGCACATACGCTGAAATCATATGATTATACACAGGTATTTCCTTCAGGTCTTGAATCTCTGTAAATATAATCTCGGATAAGTCAATTGCTCCTGCTTTTGAGTATGTATGTATCAGAGATGCTTTCACTACAGGATCTATATACAACCCAATCTTTAAAATCCAGCAATGAATCTGTAAAGCTTCCTCAAACGTGTTGTGATTAGTACAAGCTGAAAGCACACTCGATACAGTGAAGGTGTTTATTTCCTCTCCCATTCTATGCATGTCTTTAAGGACCAGAAAAGCAGAAGCAGAATCACCCTTTTGAACAAAACCATTTATGATGGTAGTCCAAGAAACAACATTGTGTACTGGCATTTGTTTAAATTGCTTGATGGCATCAAACATAATCCCGCATTTGGCATATAGATTAAGAATGGCACTTCCCACAAAAACATCCCCTTCAGCACCGATTTTCATCAGACGGCCATGAATACTTCTACCCAACTCAATCTCCTCTACCGCAGCACAAGCAGTCAAAACACTCAACAACGTAGAAGTATTTGGAATCAACGAGCCATGACGGCACATTTGGGAGAAAACATCTAATGCTACCCAATTATCCCTGTTCTTAACTGCTCCAGATACTACAGCATTCCAACAAACCACATTATCACAGTGAACATCGTATAACACCATCAAAGCATCATCCACCTTGCCACAATTGGAAAACAAGTTGATCATTGCAGCTCTCACATAGCCATTTGAAAAGAAGCCATTTTTTGTAACGAGCGCATAAACCTGAACTCCGCGCGGCGCATCATGCTCCAAAGCACCACAAGCAGACAGAACGCTGCTGTATGTAAACTCATCCATGTCCAATCCCACATTGTGCATTCGACAGAAGACTCTCCACGAGTCATCGTAGAGAAAATTCTTGTTAGACCCCAGAATCAGTAAATTCCAAGTCACAACATTCCAAGTAGGAATTTCGTCGAACAGCTTGAATGCATGATCCATGCGACTGCATTCTGAATAGGCGGTGATCAAATTGTTGGCGGTGTAGATATTAGAGTGCAGTAAGCGAGTTTTGAGCAGAAGGGAGTGCGCTGCTTTGCTTTCTGGGAGTGTCAATCCCTTCAAATTTGTGGGATTGCTTAGAAACAGAATCGGATTGATCCAAGTACGAATTCCTCCATGTTCAAGCAGTGGGCACTCAAGCAGTGCGGCGGAGGAGCTGAATTTCCGGCACAAACACAACAGCTTCTGGTGCTTAAAGGTGTGAATGATGGACCCATTCATTTGGATTCACGAGCAAAACTGTTTATCAATTGTCATCCCGCTAAGACTTCTGCATCAGAGTTTACAAAATAGTATTTGAAAAACGTTAATTACCATAAAAATAGAGAGATTATCATTTTTTGTCCACAATTTTGTTAAAATCCAACTTTAGTCCTATACCTTTTTATTTTTTCAATTATAGTCCTTTATGTCAATTTAAGTCCTATAATTTATCATGTTAATTACTGATTTTATGTGCAGAGTAAAGAGCAGAAGGCCTACCCCTATGATGGCCATGGTGAAAAGAACTTCCCACTCGAAGTCGAAGTAGCTTGGCTGTTGATTCCCTGAAAGGGTACTGATAAAATGTTGGTGCACATTAATTCTAGTATCATCCATAATTAGGGGTAAAAAACAGACACATAATAGACTAAAGAAGCTAAGTCACTGGAAACTCTATCCACCATAATCAGAAAAAAATCTTATCAGAACACGGATTAATAAGACAGTTAATGCATGAATCTGACAGAACATAGTTAATGCCACAAACAAACAAAAAGAAGAAGAAGCTCTTCTTAATTAGCTTCCTTGATTACAGTATCATGAAAATCCGTCAATAAAGCACAACTTTTCAATTAACTAATAGCAAAATGTGAAAATAACACAAGAGGAAATAAGAGTATCACATTCGATTGAACACAAAATAGTTTGTGCTGGTTAGTAAGTGGACATATGTCAAAGACCACACAAGGCGCTAATAAGGCAAAAAAAAAATATCATACTATTCCAGTCTCCGGAATACAATGCTAAACTAAATCATGCACATAAGAAAAGGGGAATGAAATTAGGGGTAACTGAGCTACCGTAAACAACAACAGCGCAAAGATCCAAAAAGTAAAGTCAGGGCAACCAATTTTCAGTCATTGGCATACATAAACAAAATAGGTGCATTCCAAACTTCCAAACAACCACCAATCACACCGAGAGCTAACTAAAAAATATAATCTTGGTTGTTAAACACAAGTGGTTAAGCTGTAGTTGATTAGCTTTTTCTTTATTCCAAAAACTCAGCAATCCTTATTGAATTAAAGCTAAGGCACATTCTTTTATCTGTTTGGGGGAAAGAAAAGGCTTCATCTGTACAATCATCAAGTGCAACTCATAGAAATAGTTTGTCTAAATGCCACATTGCAGCAAAAGAAATCTGAAACTCAATACCCAAAAGTGGGAATGAACATTCATTTCCCTAACTCAAAATTCCCAGCACAGATATCAGTATTAGCCCACCATCACTGCATCTCTCCCTGACATTACACATCATTACCTCCCATCTATCTCTCATCATTCATCAAACCCTATCCAGATGACTAATTTGAAAGATCTATAATCCTCTACTCCCAGATATATTAAACTTTAAAATGAAAATTTTTAACTTGAAAAGAAAGTGAAAATCATTCCCATAGCACAGCTGGCAAGAACCCTAAACGCATTAGGTCTAACAAATTTTGAACATCCTCAACGCAGTATCTATCACACAACATAAAATCAATCCATTCAAGGAAATGGCAAAGACAGTAGAAGATACTCACAAGTGCTGATTAAGGAGGAGGACCAACCCGAAAAGCGTACGCGCCATGTGGACAGCAGAGGCAAAATGAGCGTCTGAGTTTGAACACAGATCAGATTTGCAAAAAATGTTTTTGAGTGTAAATATATTTATTCAAATAAAATGTATGTTAATCTATATTTAATCAAGTCAAGATGGCCGAGTGGTCTAAGGCGCCAGTTTCAGGTACTGGTCCGAAAGGGCGTGGGTTCAAATCCCACTCTTGACAATTTTGTTATTTTTTAATAATTACCCACTAATTTTCGATTGTATTTGGGTTGTCTTGAACTTTGGACCTTGAAGCCCTGTATCCTTTTAGGTTATAGTTGGGCCACACTTGGCTCAAGCCCAATCTAACTATATGATAAGTTTGGCATAAAAATCGTTGAATTCGGACAATTCGGACAAACCCCTGTGTAAAAGATAAAATCGTTTTACTTTTGAAAACTAGAAGTCGGAATCAGAGCACTATCAAAATATTAATTATCTTAATGGGCAAAGATCTAATCTTGACTAGGTTTTTCTGCATATACAAATGATTGAAAACATTTTTTTTTCCTTTGCATTGTAATTCATTATTTCTCATTGTTACTTTATAATTTCCCAATATTATAAATTGATTGATTGATGTACAGATAACACTAGATATTCTACCAAGAGATTTTATTTACATATTTACAAAAATTCTTCAATTTTTTTTTATAAATTTAATTTAGTTAACTACCAATATTACTCAAACAATTCTCTATTTCTTTTTTTTTTTTGAAAGCAAAACATTTCGTTATCATTCATTTAATCATTTTTATTGTGGATGTCAGGACTTCAATTGCTAACGCCCCATATGTTATCATCTTTTCAAGGGAGAGAATTTTTTACATCTTTATCACATGTTTATTTTCTCTTGGTGTCTGTAAATTTATTTATAATGAATTATTTTGTTGTAAAAAAATTGTGTGAACCTTGAACGAATAGAAAGATTACTATATATTTTTAATAAAAACTTATACTTGATCGATAAAAAGTGATAGCGATTCAATTGAATTATTTAATATATATTTTATTTGATAGATAAAAAGTACTCCCTCCGACCCCATTTCAATATTTACGTTTCTATTTTGCGCGTCTCATTTCAATGTTTACGTTCTTCTTTTTGGAATATGAGACCCACCTAAAACAATTAATATATCATCCAACACTAATACACCTACCCACTTTATATTAAATATTATATCTTTCCACCCATTATCTATTAAAATATTATTATACTCCTTCATCAACGTGCAAAAAGCAAACGTAAATATTGAAACGGGACGGGGGAGTAATAATTTATTAAATAAAAAGTTATATTTAATGTTTAAAAAAATAATAATTTCAACAAGCCCCTAATTAATTATTTGGCAAGTGCAATTAATATGTCATTATTGCACTAATCTCCCTTAACTAGTAGATATTTTATTTTTATTATTCTTAAGGGCAAACTATTAGATTAAAAGTGATTTTTATTTTTTTAACAATCATCCCCTAAAGTTTTTTTTTTTACAAGAGGAAACAGTTTAGTAAGTTGACGAATCAGCTATTACAATATCCTTAACCCTCTGGGGGATCTCCATAGAAAAGAAAGGAGATTCGCAAGAGAATGCCATTAAAGCCAAGTTATGAGCCACCAAGTTAGCTTTTCTTCTAGTCCAACTGTATTTAACATCTATCATTTCTCGTGCTTTCTTTTTAATGCTCTGGACAATTTTCCCAAGATAGGATAGATTAGGAGAAAACTTTTGCAACGCGTTCACCACTATCTGTGAATTTGATTCTACCACTATTCTCTCACACCTCCGTTCTTTTGCAATATCAATACCCTTCTCAACCGCCATTGCCTCTGCAACCTCCACCTCGTACACACCTTCACACCTCTCTGCAAAACACCATATTACTTCTCCTCTGTTATTTCTCATCACACCAGCTATTGTAGCTCCATGCCCCCTTCTCACAGATGCATCTACATTTAATTTCAGCTCATTTTCAAATGGAGGATGCCATCCCCAAGTAGAGATGGCAATGGGTAGGGTAGGGTACGGGTATGGCAAATCCACATACTACCCTATACCCAACCTTTCTACTCATACCCTATCCTTTTACCCTAAAGTAGAGCTTCGGGTAGGGTACGGGTATACCCATCGGGTATACGGGTAATCCGCGGGTAAACGGATACCCGCAATCTTAGTAGATTTTGCGGATAATCCGCGAATACCCGAATCCACCCGAACCTACCCGACCCGACACAATTTTTTTTAAAACTATAATCCACCAAAAAATAATTATAATACATAAATGAATAACCTAAAATAAAATATGCAAATTAGAAAACAAAGTCAACAACAATAACGTTTAAGTCCGTTAACAAAAAAATATCACAAATTCATAGTTAATCAAATAAAATTATAAAACAAACATCATATTCCAATAATTGCTTCAAAGTCCTTGGTTTAAGTATGAAAACTTTAAAGTCTTGCTTCTCCTTTTTGCCACCAAGATATCTTAATTCGAATATCATTTTTTTTGTTAAAATATTAAAAAAATAATTATAATTCTTAAATATAATTATAAATAACACATAATATTATAATATAGAACAAGATTTATTATAATTCTTAAAAATTATTTATATTTATATCAGGACAAGAATATAAATTTTAATTAAAAATATTAAACATATTATAATAAATACATCATAAATTTTTCATCAACAATATTATTATACTAAAAGAAATATTAGATTTAGACATTTAATTAAATATATAATACTATTATTAAATATATATATATACATTCGGATAATTTTCGGGTCGGGTACGGGTAAATTATAAGGGAACCCGTACCCTACCCTTACCCGTACAGTTTTCCTTTGGGTTCGGGTACTACCCGACCCATTATCCGATTTTACCCGATTTTTTTGTACCCGCTATGCGGGTACCCGTCGGGTAACCCGACCCGATGGGTAAAATTGCCATCCCTATCCCCAAGGCTCATTCTCAACATTTGTTTTACCCACCTGACTCTTCATCGCTTCATGGAATTGACATCTATGCAGCTCCACCAATCACCCCCCTAAAGTTAGTTGACATAAATTAGGGTAAACTTGGAATCCAAAGAAGAAGATAATGAAAGAGTGGGTTTGGAGATCCATTGGACCACCGACAGATTGGACCACAGTACGGCCCAGCCCAAACAATACATTTTTCTTAAAAAGATAGAGCCCACAATATTGTCACCAATATTGTTGTCATTAGAATTTCTAGCTTGGAATTACCTGAAGATGGAGACACATCTCATCAACTGTACAACTATTATCTGCTCTACACATCTATTCCAGTTGGATACCCTCAAATAGAACAAAATTTCTTATAAATAATAATTTAAAAAAAACATCAATTTTGAAAAAAACAATAAATTGGCGGGGGAGGGGGGAATATAGTATATTAGTAATATGATTTTGATTAGTTTCATTTTATATATGTTAATTATTATAATAAATTTTATTATCACCTATTTATAAGTGAAACTTATTTGAATTGAGTTGAATTAATTAATGAAAAATGAGAGTTTTCACTTATCATGTTTTACAATATTTTTATGAATTAACATATTTGAGTAGTCTATCTTATCTGTATATTTATTTTTTATACGCTGTTGTTGGATCAATTGGAAGCAAAAGATTCACATTCTCTAAATCTTATGGTTTGCAGCAATATTGAATATGAAGAGGTGTTCTACCGAAGGATTTTGGGTTAAATGGATTCAAAGACATTCCAGCGCATCTTCACACTTATTTAGTTTGTGATATAAGTCATGCAACCCTACACGTGTGTATTGTCTCCAAATGAAGGTTATGGAAAATTTAAGTTAATTATAATTTAGATATATCATATATTAATATGATTGTGATTTGTCTCTTTTTATTTAGGTTACTTATAATTATAATTGTAATAGATTTTATCATCACATATTTATAGGTGATCTTATAGTTATTTTAACGAGTTTAATTTATTAATTAATGAATCAACATTTGTCTAATTTTTTTATATTCTTTAAAAATTAACAAAATATAAAATTTATTCTACATATATTTATCTTTAATACGATCTCGCTTCGTAAGGGTGGGGAGGGGATAATAATAAGAATCACGGTAGGAATGTGTGTGATCTCAGATGGTATGGAAATTTGCCTCATCTTTGCCAAAGTGAGGTTCCAATCAAATCATTTTCCCAATGGGCCCTCATCTTTAATTCTCTCTGCAACTTTTGGCCCCCTTTCTCTCTCCTCCCCACCCCCTCTCTCTCTCTTCTTTCCATTTTCTTGACTTTATTTGTGACCCTTTTGTCAATGCTGTAGACAGCTGAGATTTTTCTCTTCTTTTGAATTGGTTCTAGAGTGCCCCCCATGTCTAATTAAATCAAGAATTGTTATTAAGGTATACAACAAGATTGCTCAAATGTCACGAGTTCAGTCACTATTAGCCTATGTTTCTTCATGTCCAACAACTACTTTCATTGGTGTAGCTTCACATGTAATAAAATTACATACACCATTGTTGGTGTAGCTTCACATGTAATAATAAAATTACATACAACATTGAATTAATTGGTTGGTTCGTAAGTATTAAGGATATGTGCAATCTGATTTACATTTAAACTTGTGTGAGGCTCTTATAAACATTATGAATATAAGTGTGTAGTGCGCACTGGATGCAAAAGATATATTACCTCCGGCCAATTCAAAGGTAATAATCGTTTGCTTTTTAAGTGTATGCAAGCCTTCAATGTGAAAATTTTCTTATAAATGGGTGATCGTGAGATTCGAACCTGAACCTTTGCTAGGTTTTGGCTCTAATACCATATTAAACGACCACCTCTTCTAAAAACTCAAGTTGATAGAGATGTAAATTATTTAATACTTAATCAAATCACTCTAGCATCCTCAATGGAGTATTAATGATCCAAACAATTGATGCTCACAAAGTTTTTAGATAAATTAAATCTTCAAATTATAAAAATAGGAGAAGATTTATTTTTTGAAAATGATTAAAATTAATGTCCCATTCTTGTAACTTTACTAGTATACTCATTACAATATACAATCATCGAATTAAAGAAGTCTAAATAATCAAATTAGATTCGTTTATTATCAGGAGGGTTGATCTTTCTTATTACAGAAGTAATATCATTATCATCATACTCTTACAAATTTGCACTTTCACACATAAGGCGCAATAAAAAATAATAATAATAATAATTTAACTCAAATTTAATTTAATTGGTCGGATGTTTAATTCTCAGACCAACTTTCAGTAGGTACAAACTTTGGACTAAAGTGTCCGCTAGATTTCTAGGGTCACTTTGATTAAAAATAAAAATTATATAGTCACAATCAAGTAATATTTAAAAACCAGACCAAATGGGATAATCCTGTAAAGTTTGCCCAATTTAATACGGAGTATTATAAAAATCAACCTAAACTAGTATACACTCCCCAACCGTTAATACGAGGATAGTCATTTGTTTTTTTAATGTTGATTAAGAAATATTAATATTATTTTATATTCCCTCCGTCCCATAGTTAAGTTCACCGACACTGTAGATACGAAATTTAAGAAAAGTTATTTTTTGATCAATTTTATTGACTCTTTAGGGGTATTATGGTATTTTTAGGTAATAAATAATTTATAAAGTATGTGAGACGGACAAAAATGGAAAGTGTGAATCTAAGTGTGGGACGGAGGGAGTATAAAATAAGTAGTTGCATTAGTAATGATTGGTGGGTCATTTATCGGTTTCTTTTGCTAAAAAATAACGGTTCAGATTCCCAATTCCATATCGTATTCCACCCCATATTTCATAACATTTTTTAAATAAACTTATGGGATCAATTGTGCAAGAAAAAATCTTTTGGGACTAAAAGAGAAAATATCGGGATCATTTTGCAGAGTATGCATATCCTATGGGTCCAAAAATGCTAATTCCTCGATAAGAATATTATACCCTATTAAATAACCATTAAACCCTAATACATCTAACGGTAATATAGGAAATGATTGTGACACTTCTCACATGATTAGTAAATGGAATACTAAATGAAATGTTGGATATTTTATGATTTAAGATAAAAATCATTATTATAACTATTATGATAATTATTATACGTTTTAAAACCTCCAACGATTATGTAACCGTCTCTAGTTTATATAACTCCATTATTGATATTAGTTCCCATGAATGGTTGTTGCTATAAATTAATCCTTATAACTCTCATGTAATTGCAACACACATTGATATATACTATGTAGTTATATATCTCCCTACTACACAATACACATACCTTCACACTACAAAAATATACTTTTCTATATACAGATATATTACTCTTTGAGCATTGAGTAATTGTGTGGTTCGGGGTTCTCATCGTTGCACAAGAGAGGACTATCGAGTTGTCGAATCTTGGGAGAAGAACGTGTAAATCAAGAATATCATACCAATACAGTGGGGGTGTTTCTTCTCTAAAGATAGCACTACGGCGTGCTTCGACCCAGGCTACT
Source organism: Pogostemon cablin (assembly GCA_023678885.1). Classification (NCBI taxonomy): domain Eukaryota; kingdom Viridiplantae; phylum Streptophyta; class Magnoliopsida; order Lamiales; family Lamiaceae; genus Pogostemon; species Pogostemon cablin. The sequence continues at coordinate 5,672,578 of CM042987.1, forward strand.
CTTAATCTCTTATTTTATGTTTAGTTGTATGTTTGTTGTTTAATCTATTTTATCCTAAATTAATATCCCTACTGTGTGTTCATTTAATTGAGTTTACTTGAATATTTCCAAACATGAAATAGGTGATCCCACCTGAAAAAAAAATAAAAAATTGATACCTTAGAGTGGATAGAGGAAGTATATATATATAAAGTCTTTTGTGATCGGATTGTAAGATGGAGAAATTTATAGATCTAAAATTCAAATCATTATTGAATTATGATTATTATACTGTAATATAATTTATTAGATCAGTACAATACTCCCTTCGTCCCTTTAAAATAAATGCATTTTGTCATTTTAATCTATCTGGGTGCATTTTTCTTTTTTAGTAAATGACACATACACAAAACAATTAATATATCTTCATAGAGCTCATATACAATTATAATACAAATACTCTCTATACATTATAATATTATATATGTGTCATCATCTACATATTAGATATTATATCCCTTAATTTACGTGAAAAAGTCAATGCATCTTTTTCAGAAAGAGAGATGGAGTATATAGTTTATTAAAGTATGAAATATTTGATATTTTAAGTATGATGGTAATGAATTGTACTCAAGGTTTAAAATATTCGAAAATATCCTTGATATTTCCATGATGTATTCATTTTTTGGAGAATATCGATATCGATATTGGGAAAAAGATATTCTCTCCGTTCGATTCTAAGGTGTCCACCTGCTTTTTGCAAGTGGATTAAGGATTATTATTATAATATGTAAAATGTAAAATTGTATTAGAGGAAAGTGGTGGGCCATATTGTGTACTTTTCTACTAATAAGGAAAATGTATACCTTTGAACCGGATGCCAAAAATAGTAAAATGGACATCTTAGAAGCGGACGGAGGGAGTATTTCTTTTTTGATATTTAGGAAATATTAAAAAATATCGGGATATATCGGTATCAATATCAATCGATTTGTCACAGTTCAAATTTTTTCGGATGTCGGAATATATCGTGAAAATATCAATGAAATATCAAAAATGTATCGAAAATATAAAAAAAAATATCCATAATTTTAAAGGAATTTTTAATATTTTTTTATGTTACTTATATCAACTAAATAGTACAAATTTTTTTGTCATTATTTTATTCAATTTTTTTAAAAAAAAATATAGAGTAATAATTGCATGAAATCATCTTATAGTGAGATTGTTTTACATTTTCTTAATTATTATTTTTTATTAAAATTATTTTCACTTTTCTTTAAAATATTATAATTATTATATTAAATAAGGAAGGTTCATTTACATAGTACACTTTGATTAAAAATATAATTATTTTGGCATAATTAGATAAGATAGAACGGCATAAAGCTGGTACCAATATTATTTGGATCAAGATGGCATGCCATGTTTTACATTTGTGCCTCATTGATCATCATTTTAGTATTAATTATTATATATTAAACCATTAGTAATAATTATTATATGATTTCAGACTATTTAAATATGTTGTTATTGATCTACTTATTATATATTATGAGTTTTATTGTAATTTTAAATTATATTATTGTTAGGCTAAATTGCGCACCTCAATTAAAATCCCCAAGTGTAGGGATGACAATTGTAGAGGCAAGTACCCCAATTAAAAATATCGTTCCCACTGAGACAGCTAACTATTTATTTATCTTAAATTACTAATTAACTAGAATTAAAGTAACCAATTTTCTAAGAGTTTGAATTGAATTATTAACTAAAGTGCTGAAATAATTAATAACAAATTAAATAAAAGCAAATATTATTTCAAGGTTGATCAAGATAAAAATAATAGCTCTAAGGTATCAGGTTTAATGTAATTGATTCGGTTCCCTAGACGTTCTACTGTTCGTTCATACTATTTTAATGGATTCACATTCTGATTCAATGCGTGAATAGTGTTGAATCTCCTTCCTAGATACTAATAAGGCGAATTTAAGAAACCTCCGGATGGCCAATTCGACTAACATATATTCTCTGGAATTCCTATTCAACCTTACTCACTTTCTTCTTGATTTTCTAATTGCATTGTTCCACTAAGATAATCAAGTACCCTATTTATTAGCTCTTAGGATTAACGTGTTCACGGGCAAACTACCCTAATCCCTAGCAATCAAACAGTATCAAGTACACATGAACACAAGCTAGCATAGCATATCAAACATCACGGGCAATATCAATAATATGCAATGAAGACGTTACAAGTGCATAATAAAGTTTGGATAAAACGAATAAATAAGGATTATCACAGTATAAATCGACCAGTTTAGTCTAGGTCCCCTAATCAACTACATCTAACCTTCAATCCTTAGAACTGTAAAAGTACTTAGCCCATGAGGTTACAGACAACTCTCATGGATAACAAAGTCATAATTGAAATCACAAAAAGTAAAGATAGAGAATTAATATGAAACCCTAGTTTATGGCTTTCACTTCTCCTCTGTCTCTCCGATTAAATTAACTCCCGAAGAACACTTAAAATCTCCTCTGGACCGATTGGATGGATGGATGGGTGAATTCTGATGTGTGTGGATGTGGGTGAATGATCCGTGAATTGGAACTCACGTTCTCTTCTTTAGGTGAATGATCGGTCCCCTCACAAAGTGTTTGATCCCCCCTTTTATGCCTTGGCCACGAAACTGACTTTGCTGGGCTATTCTTCACGTTTGTAACGCACAGGGGATTAAAAATCTCGATTTTCGGCCCAAACTAACGCAACACGAGTTGTAGTGACCAACTCGAGTTGTCAGCACGACTCGAGTTGCCAATATTGCAACTCGAGTCACCTAACTCGAGTCGTGCTACCAAGTTGTGCGTCCACCTGTTAAGTCGAGCTGCCATGCTCTGAAACTAATTTTCCTCCGTACATCAACACGAGTCGAGCTGGCAAGTCGAGTCACCACCTGTCAACTCATGTTGGCTCACTAGACAAAATTCGGCACTGCTCTGCCTCACACGATATGCAACTTGGCTTGCCCCATACGCAGCTCGACTCGAGCTGCAAGTCGAGCTACCCAAGACAAGTCGAGTTGGCTCACTGACCAATTCTGACCCTCTACGGTATCCAACACGACTCGAGTTGCTAAATCGTGCTGACTCATGCAACTCGAGTAAGCCCCTTTTCTGCTCGTTTCTTTCCCATCTTGGGTTTAGCTTCATTCTTACCCTGTTTTAACCTTCAAAACTCCACAAAAACCATTAGAAGCACCAGAATCATGTAAAATACATCAACTATGCACTCCAACATGAAAATATGGCCTTATCCTAATATAAACACGGTAATATAAGACTGAAAAGACGTAGATTTCCATTCTCATCAATTATATATTAAAATTAGGAGTCCAACTGCTATGCACCTGGTGCACTAGTGCACCTGGACGATGTTAACCTTTAGATTATATTTTAATTCAATCTCCACCATCAAGTATAATAAAATAATTAAAATTTTAAAATATAACTACCCACTAACCCCTATTTGGTTAACCCCAGATGCACCAGTGCACTACAGAATCACCCTAAAATTAGTTATAATAAATTGCAAAGTTGAATAATTAATTTTCTTCTTTTTTTTTTCAAGCTTCCGTAAGTTTTTAAAATTTTATCGATATCGATATCAATATTCAATATATCCATCAACATATCTGTAAATTTAAGATACCAATATTTTTACCAATATCGATATTTTAAGCTTTGGATGAAATAACTTCCAAGCCAAATTAATGGTTTTAACATGTAAGTTTTTTTTAATCATTCTATTTAATCATGTTTAATCAAATTTGTATGTTGAATTATTAATATTAATATTTGTCGAAATGATTTTTTTTTGTTTGACTAGAAATTCTTGGCGGTCTGGACTGGTTTGGATATTGAATTATTAATATTAATGTTTGTCGAAATGATATTTTTTGTTTGATACTCCAAATCTTAAAATTTTGTGAAAATTAATCTTTCAAATTGTAAAATTTGCAAAAATTGATAAATCCTACAAATCTGCATTGTTAGCATCAACTCATAGCTATCGGGACAATCATTTTAGGGAAAGAGATGGTCATAAATAAGCACTCAATTTATATATTTGTCGTCTATCGACAAGCAGCCGGTGCTCTTGTATTATTTTCCTTCGCTATCAAGTGGGCCTCCATTATCGTTCACCATATTATTCAAGATGGTATTGATTTCTAGATGCATATCCAGTAATGCAATAATTGTAAATCTATTCTACGTTGCAATTCACTACATACCAATAACGATCGTAGTTGGATTAAATCATATCACACTTTTGTTCACATTCATCGTAGTAAATCTATTCTACGTTGCAATCCACTACATACCAATAATGATCGTACTTGGATTAAATCATATCACACATTTCGATTGTAGTTGGATTAAATCATATCACACCTTTCTTCACATTCATCGTAAAGGTTTGCTTAAGGTAAGTATATAGAGTAATATGTTTATGTTATATACATATATATTTTATATTACATTAACCTTGATAGATTTAAATTTGTTTCTCACTTTCTCTGTAAAGGCTGATGATCGATCTTATATATATAGATACTTGCAAGGTTTAAAAATATTGGGGAGTACCGATATCGATATTGGAAGAAAAAAATATTTCTTCTCTAATATCGAGGAAATATTAAGAAATATCAGGATATATTGGTATCAATATCGATATCGATTTGTCATAATTAAATTTTTTCGGATGTCGGGATACATCGAAGAAATATCGAAAATATAAAAAAAATATATCCATAATTTTAAAGGAAATTTTAATGATTTTTTATGTTACTTTTATCAATTAAATAAATAATACAATTTTTTGTCATTAATTTATTTAATTTTTTAAAAATAAAATAAAATATAGAGTAATACTTGCGTGAAACCATCTCATAGTGACACTGTTTTATGTTTTCTTAATTAATTCTTTTTATTAAAAATTATTTTCACTTTTCTTTAAAATATTATAACTAGTAAATAAGGATGGTTCATATACATAGCATACTTTGATTAAAAATATAATTATTTTGGCACAGTTAGACAAGATAGAACGACATATTATTGGCACGTTCAGAGCTATATTCGAAAGTTCTATAATTTGATAAGCTGGTACCAATACTATTTGGATTAAACGACATGACATGTTTTACATTTGTGCCTCATAGATCATCATTTCAGTATTAGTTTTAAACAATAAATAATAATTATTGTATGATTTCAGACTATTTAAATACGTTGTTATTAATCTTATGAGTTTTATTGTGATTTTAAATTTCATTATATATTTTAATTGTAATATATTACAAAGTTGAATAATTAATTTTTTTCTTTTTTTTTCAAGTTTTCATAATTTTTAAAATTTTATCGATATCAATATCGATATATGCGTAAATTTAAGGTACCGATATTTTTATCAATATCGATATTTTAAATCTTGATTGTACTTAACAATCTTTATATCATACTTTAATAAATCACATATCGTAATTTAATAAATTATATTCCATCCGTTCGTTGATAAGATGCTCATTTTTTAAAATTTATTACTTCAATATGAAGGTATTCATTCTTGCCATTTAGCAAAAGCTCCACGGCCCATCACTCATTACTGATATAATTATCAATTTTATACTATAAGAAATACTCCTCTTTTAATGCACGTTTAAAAAATAAATGGAATCTTTATTGATGAGTGAACAGAGTAATTTAAAATTATTATAATTTAATGAATAATTCATTGATAGTATGCATTATAATTTTTTAACCATCATACTTTATTTATTTAAAAAAAATCATCGAATCATAAGTTTATGAATTTATATATTTCACAATCATTTTATATAAATATCATCTGCAAGGCCATTAGGTAGCAATAAATTCAAAATATGGTCCATAAAGTCTTGTTATATTTGAACTTTGGGTACTCAAAATTTGAACAGGTCAGCGATGAATGATATGGATTTTTATTTAATTAATGGTTAAATATTGTGACTAGTGGAATAATAGCACTGACAAATATAATTAATAATTCGTTGTTAATTAAAATAATAAAACACTGATAAAATTGTTATTTTATGAAATGGGTAAATGTCAGATGCTTTAAGTAAAAAAAAAAAAAAACTATTAGTAGTAGAAAACACAAGTATGATTGAATATAAATAAGCAATCATCAAAATTGAGATGTGATACTTTTATTTTTGTTTGTTTTTATCGATTATTACAATATCCCAGTACGATCGTTTTTACTCCAGTACGACAGTGATAATTATAATTTCATGTAATAAATCTTCGTATTTCAAATGAATTACATGTATTCATTGTTTTGCAAAATAAAACCTGTTTCATTGTCTATATAACATGATACTACTTAATTTAAGCCTAACCGAAAACTTATTCTGAAAATTTTACAATAAGTAAAAATTAGTGTGGATCCATAATGGTATGGAATGATTTCAGTTAAATACTAACATTTTTATTAAATGTAATATTTGATTTATGAGAAATAATAATCGTTTAATTGAATTATTTCATAAACAATTAGTAAGAATTATGAAAAATGACAACATTTTTAATTTAAACCGATATTTAATTTTTAAAAATAAACATTCTTATCATTTCACATCTCACACCAAACTTAACTAGTTTACACATATTTGAAAAAAATATATATATAATCAAACGAAATAGAATTTGTTTAAATTATCTAATTTTCAATTTTTATACATTTCTTAATCATGCATAAAATTTACATTAAGTTGAAATTTAGAGGATCATTCACAAATTTATTAAGATCTTTTGTAAAGTTACATTCTTCTTCTTCGTTTCTCTTTCCTTTTTTTATTCTTTTCCTTTTATCTTCTTACATTTTTCTCTTTTATCTTGTCTTTAACCATTAAATTGAAGAAAAGAGAATGGGATAAATCATTAATAAACTACCAAAGTGGGTTTGTGTCACTTAGAGTTGAAAAGAAGGGAAAAATAAATAAATCATTCCCCACAACCTACTCTATCATTATTCACATATGATATTGATCGAATTATCAAGAGTTACTACTCACATGCTCCCTCTGCCCAGTAAGAATGTTTGCTTTTTTACGGGATTAAAAATATAGTATTTATTTTAATATGTATTAATGTATAGTGGATATTTAAATGAGTGGAGTGTTGTGGGTTCTCGATATTTAAATATTTTGTGTGGGTCTCATTTACTATAAAAGGAAATATAAATATTTTTATGCATGAAAGAACTATAATGAAAATACGTAAATGTTTCTGTGGAACGGAGGGAGTAATTATTAATACTTCTTCGAAAAAGTTTTCATTTTATCATTTTTGAATGTCCAATTCAAATGTACTACTTATTTTCTATTTGTGCAAAAGGTGGAACCGCCCAGGCACCCCGCACGCCGGCCCAATAGCATGTGAAAGAAGTTAATTATGGTAACTCAACCAATCAACAAGGGTTAGACCTTTAACTACCATACAAGGAGCCCCTAATAAGAGGTTGCTCCCACGCTGCGGGTGAGATTCGATTATTGGTCATTTGTACAAGTTATCCCCTTGTTTAAATTTAATCAGTTAAACTATCCATGCGGACAATGTACCTATTTTCTATACAACAACTTACTATTTATAAAATAATTACTAAAAAGCAAACTCACATATTTCCACTTAAAAGAAGGGAGTATTAGAAAATGATAATATTCTTGTTAGGAATGTAGTTAATAACTTATCTATTATTTTATATATGCGAAATGATTTAGCAAAATTTTTTAATGCGAAAAATGTTTACTATATGTTTAAAATAATAAAAATATACTCCTCCCTTTCGCTAATAAAGTATCCTTCATTTTTCATTTTGGTTGTATACTTTAAATGATATTTATTTATCATTTTTAACAAAAAGAACTCGTACATAACTCACCACTAATACAACTACCTACTTTATATAAAATAATAACATTCATTAATTTACATGCAAAAATATTAAATGATTACCTTATTGATGTGGGCGGAGGAGTATTTGATTTAATTTATGACTCGATTTAAAAGTTTTAACAGAATTATAAATATGTATAATTAAATTTTAAAAATATGTACAATCGAATTATAAATATATACAATTAAATTATAAATAAATATATATAATCAAATCATTATTTTAACCGGAGTGAAAACTTGTATCATCACTATATTTATAAAATTGAGATTCTTAAACAAATACTAGAGTGAAGCAAAAAAAAAAATCTTAAAAGACTTATGGGCTCTATGCACATTAATTTTTTCTATTTTTTTTTCTTTAAAGCAATTAATACATATCTTTAAGAGAAATGAAAATTTTGTGCGAGTTGAATAAACTAATGTATACTATGAATTGAATCTCAATGTTATTTTATGGAGTCCAATTTTGAAAATGATGACTACAAGATTTGGTCCAACTATATTTTCTCGATCCATTATTTATTTATTCTTATTAAATTTTTTATATGAATCAGTGTACACAGTGACACAATTGTCATTTCACATTTAATTAACTCCATTATTATTTTATAAAAAAGAAATACTAAAGTCTGTGGCTATGGTTCTAACAACCAAAAGCAGCGCACATAAAGGGAACTGTCAAAGGAAAATGTGACTACCAATTTCAACATTTATCCTTTACTTATTTTATTCTATTTTTATTGTTAATTTAATTAATATAATAAGCTGGAATCTAATTTTATCTGATTCTCTTTTAATCGCCCCTTAAACAACTTTTATCCCTTTAATCATACGAATATTATTTCACTTTTAGGCCCTCTAATTAGAACATCCCTCTTTTCATTTTTCATTCTCTTCTCTTTAGAAAAAAAAAAACTTATTCATCTCATTAATTCTTATCTTAAAAAGAGAATGTTTAGTGTACTAAATTATACTCAGCCGACATAAGTACGTCAAGTAAAAAATGAAAAAAAAACATCATAATTATATGGATTTGATTTACATCAATTCATTAATTCTTATCAATTAAAAGAAATTTTGTTTTAAAATTGTGTAGGGATCATGTTGTGTAAGACTTGTTATAAAAATGGTTAATTCCAAAAAAATTCACCACCTTATTAAGTGTTTTCAAATCTATCACGACCTTTTATTTTTATCAATTTGATATACAATCTACTTAATGTTTTTAATTATATCACAATCTTTTATTTTTGTCAATTCAATACCTGATCTATTTAATATTTTTAATTCTATCACAACTTTTATTTTGCAATTTGATACACCACTTATTTTATATTTTCAATTCAATTCAATTCAATCCATTATTATTATTATTATTATTAATAATATTATTATTGTTATTATTATTTAAATTATTTGGATTTGGATTCAGTCTTTTTTTTCATAACAAATGGTACAATATATTATTATATCAATTTTCGTTTCGTTCTTGGTACAACTTTACTTCTTCTTTTTTTAATTTAATTTTTTTTTATTTTATAACAAAGTTGTATATATATAAATTATAAAATGATGAAAATAAAAATTGAGAAATTAATGAGGGAGTAAATTAAAATTTTTGTTTTTTTTAAGAATATAATTTTTTTTGGAATTATTACTGCCTAGTACAAAATATGTTAGGATATTACTAGTAGATACATAATATATATTTTATTACTATCCACTACAAAAGTATTCAATGAAAAATCTTAATTATCCCTTTATACATGTTAATAAAATATATACAAATTTACGGTTATTATCCATATCCTATATTTTAGTTCTCTTCTCACATGAAGAAATCAATGTTATGAAGTATTCAGAAAATCTTGAAAATAATAATATCTCTAATATTTCTGAAAATATCGTGTAAAGGCTGAGTCTTTTTTCTGAATATTTTTGAAAATGAATTATTAAGCCCAACATATTTTCTGAACACAAAAATTACAAAAAACAAATGAATATTAAATCTTATGTTTTTTCTGAATACAATTTGAATATTTTTTAAAATTATTAAATATTAAGGCCTACATATTTTCTAGAATACAAAAATTACCAAAACTACCAAATATTAAAGATTATATATTTTTTGAATACAATATATCTGAAAATGATAGAATATTAACGCCCACAATTTTCTGAATACAAGCACCAGATAATTAAAATATCCACGACGTGCCTATATATTTCTGAATACAAGCGAGATAATTCAAAAATCCATACAACGAGTGCTTTTTTCTCCATCATCTATTAAACATACTTTTTAATGTTTGACATATTTTTGACAGATTGATTAGTGGGTTAAAATAACAACAAGGTTAAAAGTGATATTTAATGTATTCAATTTGTAGTGATTAGTAATATAATTTAAATATTGTATCTAGTAGTAATATAGGTATATAATTTGTACCTATGAGTAATGAACCATTTTTTTTAAACAGTAAAACTATCACAGATTCACGTACAATAGCTATTGTCAAAGAATTCTCTACTTATTTTATATTTATTACTATTATTATTTTGTAGAGTTCTTAAAAATATAATTTTTTTTTAAAAAAAAATATAATATAATATAATAATAATAATGAATTGAATTGAAAGTATAAAATAAGTAGTGTATTAAATTTTAAAAATAAAAGTTGCGATAGAATTGAAATATTAAATAGACCGTGTATTGAATTGACAAAAATAAAAGGTTGTGATAGAATTGAAAATATTAAATAAATTATGTATTGAATTGACAAAATAAAGATCGCGATAAATTTGAAAATCCCCAATAAAATAGTGAATTTTTTAGGAATTAACCCATTTAAAAATAATCTCTATTTGGATTTTTTGTATCCAAACTTTGATTTAGATTTTTTTAAATATTTTTTCTGGAAGATAGAGTTAGCCTTGTTTTGGATAAAAGATTGACTTCAAGAAAAATGCTTTACTTGAACGCTTAATTTTTTTTTATTCTCCGAAGCCTATTTGTTCCCAATGAGAATCGAACCCGGATCACTCAATTGTGTGAGGAGGCCGGTGGCCAAATGAGCTAGCCCACTTGGTTACTTGAACGCTTAATTGAAAGAGTTTAGCCGTTTGATCTTAGATTCAACATCGACTCGACTTGAGAATGCTTGATCGAATGTTTTTATCACCTTTGGTTCGATTCATTTTTGTTTAATATATACTCTCTCCGTCCCGCCCAAAGAGATGCATTTACTGTGGCTTTTGTGAAAGGTTTATGCAGTCAAATGATACAGTTTGATCGGGACAGAGGGAGTACTACTAATACTCCTTTCAATAATCATGGATTACTGTGCAAAGTGTATTTATAAATCAATCATTAGATCTGAAAAGAAATTCGAGTTGCAAGAAAGAGAGCAAATAATAAAGATAGAGAACAAGTGAGAAAAAACAATGTAAGAATTAAGGCAAAGGAAAAGGTGAGAAGGCCATATTTGCTTTAGCAAAAATATATTGACTTCCTCATTTTCCGAGTCGTACAGTCCACAGCTACAGTCAACATGGACAGAACTTCACTGACTTTTTTTTATTAATTAATTTCTTTAATTTTATTTATTAAATTAATATTATTAATATAATATACATAACAAATTTATAGCTCCGATATTCACGGTGTCTCAATTTCAAGGCTTTCAACATTAAATATAAACAACGATTATAGTATAATAGTATATACTCATATGATTTTTTATTAATTGTGTTTTTATTTCTTGAGAAGGATTTAAATAAAAATTCATGTATATATATTACGTACACTACGTAAATTAATTTTGTAGATGAATGATGTTGATTAATTGGTTCTTTTAATCATGTTATATACTCCATCGACTTTGATTGATAGTTTTTTTTCCCCTTATCCGACTTAATTTGAGTAGATTTTCTTACTAGCAAAGTTCTTTTGTGATATGGGTTCGGGTGGTTTATGTTTTATTATTATGTTTAATATTTATTTTTAAGATTTAACATATTTAAAAATATCATTATGTTTACATTTTTCAAATATAAATAATTTATGTAAAACAGAGTTTATTGGAGATTATCTTTCTTATTCATAGTTATTCTACCCCGATTTTTTAATTATAATAAAAATAAAAAATAATAATTAAAAAAAAAGTCAAGCATTTTGTAGTTTACGTAGGATGTGTGCATTTAACAATATATGTTGAATAGGGGCAATTGGACATGATTACTAAATAAAGCACATGCATTAGTTGTTGTAAATAGTGTCTTTTCTGTTAAGCAACCTTCGATCGAAGCTTAAATTGTTATCATTTTTTAGACAATCTATCCACCAATTAATTAATGTTCAAAATCTCGAGATTAATTGTTTATTCTTATAGTATAAAATGTCACATTTAAGGTTTAGCTTTTGGACGGAGCATCTTATTGATCACATGATATTATTTCTTAATATTTGTGTTTAATATATGTAAAGTTTTGATAAATTTATTTGGAGAACTTATAAATTTAGTCATGTAAATCGTTACCCATTTGAAGTGGTAACATTGAGGGCTCGGTTTTCCTTTAAATTTGTTTAAAAATTAATTTAGTATATTAGATGATTAATGTGCGAAGTTTGTGATGAATAAACTTGTAGGATAAATTTTCTAATGAAAAAAATTGCAATAGTGATCTCATCCGTCACAGTTCTATTTTATTTTAGTTTTAAGATTTTGCGTTCTAGTCCTAAAAAGTTTTTTCAAACAATTATGGTCCCACAATTTTTTTTTCAATTTTTTTACTCTCATAGACCCATCATGTGCACATCACAGGCTGTTAGATCATGAGAATGGGATTTCTTTTCCATATTCAAAACCAATTCCCTAAATTTTTCCCCAAATTGTGTCAACTCTAATTGCCCTTCCCAAATCTCTTCCCTTCCGTCACACCAAGGCCCATCTCGCCATCCATAAGTTCACTCATCATAATGTGGAGACGAAAATCTCTCGCTCAATACTCGACTCCAGATTACAAACAAAATATATCTAAAAAAATACATTAGAAAAGGTAGCAGATTTTCAGCATGCAACGATTCTTTACAGCAGCAATTCTGGACTTAAAAAATGATGGACAACTTCCGACAATGATAGTAGAATAAAAGATGTATAATGTTGTACAAAAATATATAAAGGCAGAACACGTTGTATAGACTTAAACTCGTACAGATTAGTCACTAACTTTCTTGAATTTCATATTCTGCAGTGTTCATTGAGACAATTTAAGTATACTATCACCTAAACCCAGAACCTATCTATGCACTAATATGCACACCATTAATTGTACATTGCAACAAAATGAACGCTTCTGTATAATTTCATAACACCTAATCCTAAAACCTGTCTAGGCATTAATCTGCACACCATTATACATTACAACAACATGAACACTAGTGTGCAATTTCATAACTATTAATCCCAAAACCTGTCTAGACACTAATTTGCACACCATTGAAATTGTATACCACACTTCAATTAATATTTTCCGTTTATAGTTGTAATTGTTTTGATAATGTGAGAAATCACAACTGGGAAAGAATGCGAGTTACCTACAATTTTGATCCGGGTATTGAGATTATGGTTTTAATATAAATAAATAGAGTTGATATTAGGTGCATCCGGGTGCAAGGGTGCATTCATATGTGTATAAATTTTTATTCTATTTTGTATACATGTTATTATATTTTGTATACGTGTTTCTTAATAATCGTACACTTTTTTCACGCTAAGTTTTTTATTAAAAAAACTAGCATTCATATGTGTATAACTTTTATATCAATAGTGTATACATGTTTTTTAATAATTGTATATTTTTTTACACTCAATTTTTCATTAAAAAATAAACAATTAAATTGTATAAATTTTTGTTCATAATTGTATATGATTTTGTTTATATTTGCATACGTTTTTTAAAGTGGATGCACCATATCTTAGGGTGCACCCAGGTGCACAATATAATTAGCCAAAGATATATATCATATTTTTCATCATTAATATATTTTTCATCTATAGATATTACTAATTTTATTTTAAAATATTATCCTTTCTTATCTTTATTATCTTTATTATAAAACTCATTCCTTTACATAATTTCACACTAAACGAATGTCATGCAATCTCAAAAACTTGTGAAAGTACAAATGAAATATAACTCTCCTAATCAAGGTGAATTACGTTATCGATCCAAGCCCGGAAAAATTGATAAATTATCAATCTAGGATCTAAATTATTTTTCTAACCATTCGAGGCTTGAAATATGTATAATTATCAATTCGAGATCTGAATTTAGGCCCTAAATTGATAAAATATTAGATAATATTTGATAAATTCAGACCACAAATTTATAGTTTTACATATTTTAGGCCCCAAATTAATAAAAAAAAAATTCAAACCCAAAATTGATAGTTTATCCATTTTTTCAGACCTTGAATTAATAAAATTTCAAATCTTTGGAATATTGATTACATCCTTTAAAATTGGGTTTTTCTCAATTCAAGACCTGAATTATGAGTAAACTATCAATTAGGGGCCTGGATTATTTTTTTCTATCAATCCAAGGCCTGAAATATGTAAAACTATCAATCCAATGCCTGAATTTGTCAAATATTATCACCTATTTTATCAATTTAGGGCCTAAGTTCAGACCTTGAATTTATAGTTTTACATAATTCAGGCCCCTAATCGATAGTATATATAATTCAAGCCCCGAATTGATAGATTACCCATTATTCAGGCCCTGTATTGATAAAATTCCTTTAAAATTAAAATGGGTGTCAGCTATCTTGTGCAGACATGCAATCCAGTTGGCTGATCATCCTACAATTTCGATTTTGGATCCATCAGTCCAATACGTTTTCTTTTCAATTTAATTTGGATTCACTAAAAAACTATTTTTTTACCAACTGAATATTCTGTTGGTAAGAGACTTAATTCCATTGTTAAATTGGCTTACCAACGGATTCCGTTGCGAATCCATTGATAAAATTCCATTGGTAAAGTGGTGGTTGATAAATTTTTAGCAACTAAAAATCAATTCCGTTGGTAATCCGTTGCTAATAATTCCGTTGATAATTTATATAATGATTCCCTTGATAATCCGTTGGTAATTACCAACAGATTGAATTCCGTTGCTAAAATAGAGAATAAATCCGTTGGCATTCCATTGCTAAAACAAAAATGTCATTTTTGTTTTTAATTCATTGAATTCCGTTTGTAAATTCGGTTGCTAAAAAATACTTTTTTTAGTGATTCTGATCAAAATTGTAATTACAATTGGTTCTAATATAAACTGCCTGTTCTTGATCCTGTCGTTGATCTCCAACGACCACTTAATCTGAATAGTATATTTTCAGTTAAAAAAAAAAAAAGCTAGTTCGTACCAATAATTTCGATTTCTCTATGAATGTGAACAGCAACCAATAAATAAATATATATATATGTATATATATATATATATATATATATATATATATATATATATATATATATATATATATATATATATATATATATATATATATATATACATAAAAGTTGGCAATGGTCAAAATGTAAGGAGGAAATTGGTTGTTTTAGTGGAGCCAGATTTGCATACCCCACAAGTGTTTAGAGACAAAAATATACACAACTACATGTGATGATTACTATGGTCCATAAATCATTATCTCCGATGAAGGTGGGATTTGGATTCAAATGCAAAGATGGTAGATATTTTTATATTAATTTAGATTTCATACAAAATTTTATTCAACATTTATATCCAAAATTCACCTATTTATAGCACCTCTATGGCATTTTTATAATAATAATAAACTGAAAATTAATTAATTAATCAATATTATTTGTAATGGAAGGCTTGAGTTTCTTGGATTGAGGAGAATCTGATGATCTTGAATCTTGGGAGTAGGTGGTTTCATCACAGCTGAAACACACTTCCATCACCCCTGTGGGAGATGATGATCCATACTTTCTCTTCTTATAGCTTGTGGCCATCTTCTCTATTACCCTACAGCAATCTTCCACTTTCTCCTGTTTCATCATCATCTACATCAGCATATGGAGTACATATATCCCTTTAAATTAAGAAATTAAAACATAAACCGTATTACTTTTTAATTTATTCAAAAATATTTTAATACTACATTTATTTTCGTCTTAAATCTTTTAGTTTTATTTCGATTACATCCCAAAACAATACTCTCACCGTCCCAACTTATTCTTCACATTAATCATTATTGTTGTAGACGGAGTTAAAGAAAAAATATTTTTTTATAACTTTTAGGATTGGGGATTGATGTGATGTTTTCTTTTTCTGGTAGTAAAGTTTGATGTGGATTAGACAAAAACGAAAAATGTGAAATTTAACTTGAGACGAAAGTAGTAATTTATTACCAATTTTGACACATAACTTTGTAAGAGCAACCATTCGGTCACATTTTATGAAATTAGAAAAATTGAACATTTTATGTAAAAATAATCATCTTGGTAAGAATTTAAAAGTTACAAGTTTGTTGCGGAGAAATTAAGTTTCATCGAACTACTCCATTTTTAATACTCCTTCCGTCCCGTTACAAAGGAAGCGTAACTATTAGGATGGGATGGAGGGAGTATTCGGAGTAGTAATTTTGTAGGAGATTATTTTGATTATAAACTCTTGAATTAGCAGGAGTGAGAGAGAGAAAAAGAGAGGGTGTAGACCTTGTTTGGTCCAAGAATGGTGAATAGCTGATCTTGATAATCAAGGCCTTCACTGCTTATCACATACAGCATTGCAGCTGTGGCCATTGCAGATGGTGAATACCACATCATTCTACACTCTGCAACAACACAAACAAATTCATCAACACTCACACCATTAACAAACAAGAGAGAGATAGATCTTTGATTAATTAATTACCAGAAACAAGAGAGAGAAGCAGAGACTCGCATCTCCTCATCAATTCTCTCTTCAATCCAAGCCTCCTCCCAATGTGATCAACAAATGCAAGTGGAGTAATTGGATTCATCTTCCATTTCAATGTCGACAGAACTAAAATCTCCATTCTCTGAATCGTTTTCGACTCGAACACGAACTTCGATTCCTCCACCTGAAATACTCATCAGGATGAGATTCATCCATCTCTTAATCGTGATATTGAAATTAAGTCCAAAATCAAGAAAACATACTTGGAGATCTAAAAGCAGAGGAACTTGAGTCTCCTCAACTTTAGCAGCAAGAGAGAGGCAAGCCACAGCTGCAAGCTGAGTCATCCATGGCTTCTCCTCACAATTAGAGTGGAAGCCATGGAGGAGGAACCTATCAAGATAGTTAACTGCAAGAACTGCAGTGAGAGCAGAGAAGGAATAGTACTCTGTCACCCTAACCATCCACTCTACAGCCTCATCCCTACACACACACTCACACCCACACCCACTACTAGTGTACGGTTCCAATTCCTGCTCTTTCTGCACTAAACACTTCAATTCTTCATCCAACTCCCACAAATCACACCTATGCTCTACACTAGTGGCTAATTCGCTGTCTCCTTCCCCTTCCACCAAACAGCCATTGAAATTGTCCCAATGCTCTTCCTCACAGTAGAGAGCTTCGAACAATGATTGGTGGGATTCCATCTTCACTCATTCTAGTCAAAAAAGGATGCGAGGAGAGAGAGGGAGAGTGGTTTCAGCCATGTCGATGGGAGAGAAAATGGGAGTTGGAATGGCTTAATTGTGCGCCTTTACTTAGTGGTTTTTTTTTTTTTTTCTTTCTTTGGAGCTGTGAGTGAGAATGGTGCAGTGGTGTATATATGTGTAGCAAAAGTGTGTGTTACTGTGTGAGAGAGGAAGAGGAGAGAGAGATTGGGCTTACTATTAGTTAGGGCCTGGTAACGAATGGGTCGTCCAGTAAGACATTAACTCAACACGTGAGTTTTTGTACGTGCCAATTTGTACACACAGCCACGGTGTTCATCTGGAGTGGGACCCTAACCCAAGCAGAGATTTCATGTGGGATTTTTTTTTTTTTTTGAATTTAAATCATTTTCAAAAAATTCAGATTACGAAACTGTAAATTTACAAAATGTTTGGACTTTGGAACAAAAAAAAATTGAAATATTCAATTGTTTATATTTGTAAAATACATGTGAAGATTTCATGCGAGTATTATATTAATAATCTCATATGTGCACCTACCGAATTATGTGCATCAGATCCAACTCAATTCAGAGGCAGTTTACATTTGTTATTAGGCTTTATTTTTAAAAATAATAATACACTTATATTAATTAAGAATACATTTTACAATAAAATCAAATACCCATCTTGTGAGTGCCTAAAACACCAACTCTACATTATTTTGTGGGCCGCTTGATATTATTTAAACAATTGAGAAATTAATGTGAAGTGATTATTAGTATTTAACAAACAAAAATCAACGCAGCATATTAAATTTGAATGAAATGCTTAAATTCAACACGTCGAATTGTTACATTATGGTTGTTCTTGTGATCTAAATATGGATTGTACTTAAACTTTGGAATAGCAAAAATCACACAATAACAAACACACCAAAATAGGGATTCAGAGATTTGGTGGAACATAACACTCTCCTTTCTAATTTACTCTATATTCTATTCTCTTACATGCACACAAGCTCTCGAATCTCACTTGGGGATGATGAAATCAAATGTAACATGTCTCTCTCTAAACAAATGAGATGGTATTTATATGTTCTCCTTAATTCATTTCCGTCGCATGCTCTCATCTTGCCCTAACTATTGACCAATTGGATGAAGCCATGTGCGATAGAGGAAATCAGATTTGCTACTAATGAAGGAGACCGTTGCTACCAAGGAGGTGAAAGGGTAGGTGGTCCCATGTCCTCGAATGCCTTCCTATTGATTGAAAGAGTGAGGCATGCCTTTTGTATGTTGTCCTTTTAATATGGACGTGGAGAGTAGCTTGTTCCCATTCATTTTGTTATTTGCTCCTGAATTGCCTTCGGATCTCGTTATTCTATGATGGGATTACTGGCCTTATTCCCGATCGAAGGCCGAGCTTACTATAATGTCAATTTGACCCGAAAATATGTGATATACTGAACTTTTGATAATAAGTCGGCCATGTGTTCCTTGGGTTCGCGGGCCTTTACTTAACCTCGGCCCAATAAGATCTTTTCTGGTGTTGAAGTCTTATCGAAGTGTTTAGCCATATTTGTAATATCTCTTCTTGAATTTGAGTCCATTATTAGAGTGAGATATAACACTCATAACATTAAACATTATTATTATTACACTAAATATGCAATAGTATGATCGACTAACTAGACACACATGCATGCTTTAAGTCGTGCCACACGCTTTCTAGCAAAATTATAAAATAATAATAATAATAATAATAATAATAATAATAATAATAATAATAATACAATAAACTATTAATACACCAAATTAAACTTCATCTTGCTTATGATAGTTGGGAATTATTGATCCGTTTGAGTACTATTTAAAATAGTTTATATTTTATTTTATAAATAAACTATACAAGCTTAATTTTTATTACCATTATTTTTTCATTGTTCACAATTATTAATTAACTATTTATGGTTATTTAATTAATTTCCAAAATAATTTGAATAATAATTAGCACTAAATTCACATGACCTTAAACACGCGTGTCTGGATGAATTAAGGAACTTGATATATGGTAGTTGATATGGTTGTTTGAAGATCATATTGTGAAGTGGGAATCATATTAAAATAATTGTAGTAAAGAAATATATTTAGTGGTTGAACGACTTAAATCTGGAATTTATACATTCATAAATATCACGTACTTATTGTATATCAACAAAAATTTAATAGGGTTATATATCTTATTGATTAGTTGTATGATACTTCATAGATCATATAGCAAATTATCTAATTGAATATGCCCCTATTATAATGATTATGTCTGTAAAGAATAATAACTACTACCATTCGTTCAAAATTAAAACCATTACTCTAAATAAGAAGTTAAAAAAAAAATTCTTACTAAACTTTTAGAGACAACCTAACATACAAGTTTTTTTCATATATATAATTAGTAAATATTTTAATACCTTGAGAATTAATTTGAACTTCTGATCTAAACTACTATTACACTTTATAGAATTATTAAAACCATCAAATGCATACTTTCTTTCATCCTATAACAAGAATTACATTTTATTAGTTAGGACGTTCAAAAAAAAGTTGCATTTTTTTTAGTAAATGGAACACACACAAAATAATTAATATACATTAAAATATTCTAGGATGAAATATTTTTATATATAGAACACACTAATACAATTATTCACTATACATTAAAATATTATATCTCACAATTCACTATTTATTAAAATACTATATTTTTTAATCTCCGTGCACAGTAAACGTAACTCTTGTGACGGGGCGGAGAAAGTATATAATTTTAAGTAGACTAACATGAAACCACATCATGATGAGATCGTTCTATTTATTTACGATTTATTATGGGTTTTCAATAATTATAAAAATTGATTATAAATAGCACGTAAAATAATTCGATTCGTCAGCCATCACTTTCTCTCGCGACCAAATACTCCCTTCGTCCGTCAGCAAGAGTCTCATTTTGGTGTTTTATACGCCATTTCCATTTTTACACATATAAAATTCACACACATCATTAATAAAATAAAATATGGAACACACACATCCTACTAATACAATTATCACCACAAAGACTAATACAGCTATCACCACAGAGGGATTATAATTTTCTATTAAAAAATATTATCAAGACTATCAATTTTTGGATGAATTCAAAAATCAATTACAAATATACTAAATTCTAGCAATAAGGACACAAATCTTATTAATTTAATTTATTTCCTCTAAGTTGAAACCACAGGACAAAAGACGGATCTTATAAAAGGAATAAAATATGTGTGATCTCATATTGAGATTGGGTTACAATTAGATCTCATTTATGAGGCAATCACATAAATTTAATTGTTTCATGTATATTTAATAATTAAAATATTTAAAAAATGTGTGACATTAAAGTAACAATGTCATTATTATTCTCTTCAAATTAAAATTAAAATTAATAGGATGAGAGAGAGAACATAGATAGACCGGCGCTATAAAGAGAGTCATTAAAAATCAAAGCTGGAGATGCAGCTGCTGCATCTTTCCACTTTAATTACTCTTTTATTGTCAAAATGTCACACTATCACTTTCACCTAATTTAATTCACTATTACCACCTTGTTTTAGATTTTATGGAAGATTAATTAAAATAAAATAAAATAAAAATATATAAATTAATTTCAGATTTGATCTTACTGAATTTTGTCAAGGCGGTGTTTAATTTTGTCTAAATTGGGGTCTTGTATTAAGTGCATGGGTTGGTAGTTATGTTTTATTTAATCTTGAATATATTTATGAAAAAGAAAGAAAAGGGGATTATAATGCATACATTTGAAAGCTGGACTTAATAAATGCAGGCATCTAACTTTAAACGCGTGTCTGGATGCATACCTAATAATTAGTTTTTTTTGTCCCATAACTTTTTAAAACTTTAAATTTTATCCCCAAAAAAGATATTTGTATCGATTTTGTCCCATAACTATGAGTTTTATTTCGATTTCGCCAATTGTTTGCAGGAACTCTCGATTTTTGCCAGAATCTCCCAAATTTATCCGTCATATGCAACGCACATGACCAATTTTCGGAGAAAATCAACAAAAATTGAACAAAATTGAAATAAAACTCATAGTTATGGGATAAAATCGATACAAATATTTTTTAGAACAAAATTTAAAGTTTTAAAAAGTTATGAAGAAAAAACTTTTAATTCTCACATTTACTATAGATATGAGATTTAAAAATGTACTCTTTTATTTAGCAACTTTATTACCTTTTAAGCTAAGAGCCAAAACAAATCCCTAAAATTAATTGTAGTATTAAATACTCTTATTGATTACTTTCAATGCTATATTTTCTTGAAATCTTCACATATAATACTTATTTCTTCGCATCTATAACAAAATTCATTAGACTGGAAAAATATATAATTGAAGAAAATATAAATAAAATAAATAAATATTGTGAAGATAAAATATTAAGTGAAATATAGAGACGGTGTTGGAGGGATTAAAAATAAAACTTTTTAAATTTTAAATACTCTCATGAAAATCTCTAAGGAGTGTGACTTTCTTGGGTGGAACCAGTCCCACCAAATAAATTGGTTGAACCTGTGATTCTCACCCTTTTTAATTAATTCTTCCTCCTTTATTAATATTTTTTTTAAATTTATTATACTTAAATGACTATTATATCCTAAACCCTAAGGTCTTAATTAATTCTCCCTCCTTTATTAATGTTGTTTTTTTATTTTATTTTTAAATTTATTATACTTAAATGACTATTATATGCTAAACCCTAAACCTTAGGAATAAATTATACCCTAAACCACAAGGATAAAATTACAATTATACCCTAAACCCTAGGAATAAATTATAACCTAAACCACAAGGTTGAAATTACAATTATACCCTAAACCTTAAACCCTTGGGGTAAAGTATACCCTAAACTACAAGTGTGAAATTACAATTATACCCTAAATCCTAAACATTAGAGTTGAAATATACCATAAATCAAAAGGATGAAATTACACCTAAACCCTAGGGGTGAAATATACCATAAACCACAATAGTGATATTACAAATTATACCCTAAACCCTAAATTTTAAGATTTAAATATACCATAAATCACAAAGGTGAAAATTATAATTATATCCCTAAAATTAAATTAAAGAAAACAAAAAAAAAAGAATAAAACGAAGAAAAAAATAAAATTAAATGAAACAGCAAAACACACATTGAAAGTGAAGGAAGGAAGTTGTAAAATTTGGATTTGGTGGACTAACTCCACCCAAGTCATTGCATATAGAGATGCTCTAATATTATTGGTTTTCTTTCTTCAATAAAATTAATTGAAATTTTTTTTATCTAAATAACGTCAAACTGAAGAAA
This sequence comes from Pogostemon cablin, assembly GCA_023678885.1. Classification (NCBI taxonomy): domain Eukaryota; kingdom Viridiplantae; phylum Streptophyta; class Magnoliopsida; order Lamiales; family Lamiaceae; genus Pogostemon; species Pogostemon cablin. The sequence continues at coordinate 5,695,624 of CM042987.1, forward strand.
TAAACTATTCGCCGATAGAGTGAATAATGTATTTGTTAGCGTAAATTATTACTATCTCTCTCTCCCCCTCTCTCTCTCTATATATATATATATAAAATCAGAATAAATCCAATCATCACCATCTATTTCTAAAATAAATCTTAATCACCCATTAAAATAATTAAATAATTATAATTATGATATTTTCAAATTATGAAATAATTTAGTCATATTATGATCATTTATTTCTAAAAAAATCTCAGTCACCTATTAAAATAATTAAATAATTATAATTATGATATTTTCAAATTAGAAAATAATTTAGTCAAAATTTTGATCATTTATTTCTAAAAAAATCTCAGCCACCCATTAAAATAATTAAATAATTATAATTATGATATTTTTCAAATTAGGAAATAATTAAGCAGAATAAATCCAATTCTAACTATTTATTTTTAAAACAAATCTCAGCCACACATTAAAATAATTAAATAATTATAATTATGACATTTTTCAAATTAGAAAATAATGGAAATGCCCAAGCCCATAGAATTAGGTCAAATCATCAATTGACCAATCAAATTGCGAGTTATATATGAGACTTCCTCATCATTCACATATATAAGGAGCCCTCCTCCATTCATTCTAGACACACCGAGAGCGATTCTCTATGAAGATCAAAGACTTCAGAGTTGAATGTATAGTACTTCGAATTCTTCAACGAGAATCAACTCAAGAACGGAATACATTTGGGAGGTTCTAAACCGCCTGGATTAAGCATTCTACAGTCAAGTTTTTTTTCAGTGAACGGCTTATAATCTGGGATTCAGGTGCTAAACTGTCCGGATTTAAGCCTGCTTAAGTCAAAATTCTTCCAGGAACGACCTATAATCTGGAATTCAGGTGCTAAAATGTCCGAATTTAAATATTTTTAAGTCGAGCACCCATTAAAATAATTAAATAGTTATAATTATGATTTTTTCAAATTAGGAAATAAGATATTATTTATTAAAAAATTATTAATATTAAATATAAATCCAATCATAACCATCTATTTTCCAAACAAATCTCAATCAAGAATAAATCCAATTCTAGTCATCTATTTCTCATACAAATATCAGCCACCCATTGAAATAATTAAATTAAATAATTGTAATTATGATTTTTTTTAAATTAGGAAATAATTAAAAAATTAAAAGAAATCCAATCCTAGCCCTGACCATCTATTTTTCAAACTAATCACAGTCACCCATTAAAATAATTAAATTAAATAATTGTAATTATATATTTTTCAAATTAGGAAATAATTAAATAATTATAATAAATGCAATCCTTGCCATCTATTTCTCAAACAAATGTCAGCCACCCATTAAAATAATTAAATAATTATAATTATGACTTTTTTAAATTAGAAAATAAGATATTATTATTTAAAATTAATAATATTAAATATAAATCAAATTCTAACCATCTATTTTTCAAAAAATCTCAACCACACATTAAAATAATTAAATAATTGTAATTATAATTTTTTCAAATTAGGAAATAATTTAATGTTTGCAAAGGGTTTAGGGTTTTAAGGTTTTTGGATTTATCTCAAACAAATCTCACACACCTATTAAAATAATTAAATTAAATAATTATAATTATAAAATTTTCAAATTAGGAAATAATTTAGTCCAATCTAAAATAAATACAATCTTGGCCATCTATTTTTCTTAAATAAATCTCAGCCACCTCTCAGCCACTTATTAAAATAATTTAATAATTATAATAAATCCAATCCTGGCAATCTATTTCTCAAATAAATCTCATTTTAATGTTTCCAAAGGATTTAGGGTTTAGGGTTTAGGTTTTAGGGTTTAGGGTTTTAGGGTTTATGACATAATGTTTCCACAGGGCAAAATTCTGACCATCTATTTCTTAAATAAATCTCAGCCACCCATTAAAATAATTAAATAGTTATAATTATGACTTTTAAAATTAGAAAATAAAATATTATTTATTAAAAAAATTAATTATATTAAATATAAATTCAATCCTAACTATCAAAGGGTTTAGGGTTTTGGGTTTTGGGTTTTTGGCATAATATTTCCAGAGGGCCAAATCCTGACCATTTATTTTTAAAACAAATCTAAGCAACTCATTCAAATAATTAAATAAGTGTAATTATGATTTTTTTCCAAATCAGGAAATAAATTAGTACAAATCCTGACTATCTATTTCTCAAACAAATCTCAGCCGCCTATTAAAATAATTGAATAATTATAGTTATGATTTTTTTAAATTAGGAAATAAGATATTATTTATTAAAATTTAAATAATATTAAATATATTATTTGAATATATTCAAAATTTTCAATCAAATCTCAGCCACCAATTAAAATAATTAAATAATTATGATTATGATTTTTTCAAAGTAGAAAAATAAGATAATATTTATTAAAAATTGAATAATATTAAACATATTATTTGAATATATTAAAATTTTCAAACAACTCTAATGATTGTTTACAAGAAACTTTAGATGAATCTTTTAAATTATTTGCAATGGAAGTTTGGTTGAGTTAATTAATAGTAAAATGTTTTATTAATTGATTGATGTTTATAAATTAGTAATATAGAATCTGATCTTATAATTTTAAAAAAAGAAAATTTTATTTTTGCATTTAAAATTGCTAAAATTCTGCATTTTAACCTCATTGCAAAAAATATTACTAAATTTATATGAATTGATCAACTTAACAAACTCACAAAGTTTTATAAGTGTTTTTCTCATAACAACATTATACTATAATATTAAAACATTAGGTTGGATAAAATTCAAATAAATATTATTCGGTTTAAAAATCATAAAATAAAATTAAGTGAAGTTGTTGCCATAAAAATAACACATTCCGTGCAAAGCACGGGTTCAATTACTAGTTTAAAAATAAAAGAAAATAAAAGGAGGTGCTTTAAAAGTAAAATAAAAAAATAAATGTGGAGATTATTTTTAAATATAAAAGGAGGTGCTTTAAAAGTAAAATAAAAAAAATGTGGAGATTAATGTTTTATACCATTTTGGAGGCCTGTTTTGGATCTTATTTCTTTAACAATAAATCAATAGCTAAGTTATTGTGAAGTTACTCCTACAATTTCAATGTTGAAATTCAATCCTTTGTTATTTGTTCAAACATTAGTTTGCTTATACTCCATTAACATTAAATTCCATTGTTCTGCTAAAATAACTTTCAATATTTTACTATATACTTTCTTCATCTCATTTTAATCGTACTTTTTTTGTAGGGAGATTAAAAAATATAATATTTTAAGGATTAATTCCTAAAAAATTCACGATCTTATTGAGGGTGTTCAAATCTATCACGACATTTTATTTTTATCAATTCAATACACGATCAATTTAATAGTTTCAATTCTATCACGATCTTTTATTTTTGTAAATTCAATACATGATCTATTTTATATTTTCAATTCTATCAAAACTTTTATTTTTGCAATTTGATACACCACTTATTTCATATTTTCAATTCAATTATTATTATTAAAAATTATTTAAAAATTAAAATAGAATATGTTGAACAAAAATTTTTTCCCTTGTTATTTTAGTAAATTTATAGTTGTAATTAACTTGTGAAAGAAAATTATTTTAATGAATAGACCTTATGTAAGATTATGTATTACTGTAACGAATAAAATTTTTTTATTATTATGTTCGACTTTATTACTATTATAATAGTAAATTTAAAATTGTAACAAAAATATTATATAAATGAAATTATTTACTGAAAATAAGGATGTAATACCCAAGTTTCTCACTACTAGTGTGTCAATATAATTTAATTTGTATTATGTGTATTTTATAATTATGTGACAATTATTTCTAAATTTTATTTATCTTTACATTTTATTTGAGACATCTGTGATAATAATGGTGACAATATGTGAATATATGTGTGCATAAATATTTACGTGTATTAATTTGGATATATGAGTAAATTATTTTATGTGTATAAATACACTTTTCTTAATTATTAAGTATCACACGTATTTTTATTATAATAATAATATTATATATAAAAAAATTAAAAGTCAAAATTGGTGGCTAAAGTTGAAAGTTGAGATGGCTAGCAGCAAAGTTTGAAATTTGATATTAATATTGGCTGCTCAGCCGTTTTTTTTTTAAAAAAAATATTATTTAATTGATTTAAGTTATGCCAACTCATTTCCTTTCATTATAAATAGGTGTGAGGAGGTGATTACCTCGCACCCCAAAATTTTAATTCGAGAGAAAAAATTTTATTTGAGGGAAGAAGTGTGTTGGAATGGGAAGGAAGGAATTAATTACGGATCATCACGGGTCTATAATTGTCGGAGTTGAAGTAAGTAGAAGTCCAACTACAATGCATAAATATGTTGTGTGTAAATTATTTGTGATTAATATGTGATAATTATGTTGTGATTAGTTTAATTATGTTATGAATTATTTGGGATTAATTGATTATAAAAGTTGTGGATTTATGTAATTTGAAATAATATTATTGTATTATATATATCTGTATGATTGGGAACTGTTAAAAATATATCTGTATGACTTGAGAAGATGTTTATTATAAGGATCTGTGTGATCCAAGATGGAGTTGTTATTATAAGAGATCCGTGTGATTCAAGGTGATGTGGATTTGTGTGAATTAAATTAAGTTGTTATTTTATTTATAATTAAATATTGATATTGATGTCATAAATGATTTATGATGTATATTTAATTGCACTGGTTGCATACCATGCATATCATGAAAAGTGTTTTCCCTAAAAATTAATAAGATACTAATGGTGTGTGCGGCTACTATATATGCATCTCTGTCAGGGTTCGGAAAAATCGTTCCCGACATTTTTGTCAGGGGTTCGGAAAAATCGTCCCCACCACTTTGTCAGAGTTCGGAAAGATCGTTCTCGTCACTATTTTTGGGGTTCGAAAAAATCGTTCCCATTGAGCTCATTTGGGGTGCATATCATAAGTGTGTCGTGGGGATCCCGCAACGTGAACAGTTTTCTAAATAAAAGAGACAAATTAGTAGATTAGAAAATAAATGCATTTTCATGCATTGTCATACATGATTTCTACTTACTGAGATTTTTGTCTCATCAGTTTATGCATTGTAGGTGAGTTGCGCAGCGGAAGCGTGGTTGGGTACCGTCAGATCCTGAGAGTTGTATACATGGATGACGACCTATTGGCCGGGCCGGTGTAATGAACTATTGTATTGTATAAAAGTGAAGAAAAATGAATATTTATTATTGTCTATTATTAGTGGTGAAAAAAAATGGGTCGTGACAGAATGGTATCAGAGCACGGTTTGGGTCCTGCAGACTATCTATGTACATGAACTCATTCCTTGGGAGAGCAGCTTTGCGTGTAAGTGTTATTTTCCTTCTGTGTTGTTATGTATTTTATAAATTATATTGGTCATGTGGTGTAGGACTTGTAGTTGGTAGATAAAATGGAAAGAATTATGGGTGAAAGTTCTGAAAGTGATAGAGCTGCTGAGCAAATAACACCTACTGAAGAAAATAATGCGATGATTACTCGCCTGATGGAACTGGTAGAGCGCCAGTCCCAATAGATACAACAACTGATTCAGCAGAGAGATATGGGTGGACAACCAGAGGTTAATATTAATCACAATCAACGTCAAGTAGAACGTGTGGAAATGGTTTGTGAAAGGTTTCGAAAGCTGAGCCCTCCAATATTTGAGGACGCAGCAGACCCCACAGATGCAGAGGATTGGTTACGCACGGTGGAAAACATGTTTCAATACAGTAAAATTCTAGAGGGAGACAGAGTGCTGTGTGCTTCTTTCATATTACGAGGAAGTGCAGGCCACTGGTGGGATACGATTAAAAGTATCGAGGATGCCACGAATATGACATGGGAAAGGTTCAAGGAACTTTTCAGAAACAAGTACTTTACGGCACCAGTGAGAGCCATGAAGATGAACGAGTTCATACAATTGAGGCAAGGTGGCATGACAGTCACAGATTACCTTCGTAAGTTTGAACTGTTGTCAAGGTTTGCAGAACATATGGTGAGTACGGAGGCATTAAAAGTGGAAAGATTCGTGGAAGGCTTAAGGCCTGAGCTTTTCAGAGATGTGAGTATGGCGGGACTGCATGGAGCAACATACTCACAAGTGGCAGAAAGGGCCCAGATTGCTGAACAAGCAGAGATGAGGATCAGACAAGCGCAAGCTGTCAGACGTCAATTTCAACAGAAACCGGTGCAGCAGTTTGGGAGAAATGATAAGAGGCCGATGCCATTTCAGATGCCGAAATTAAATTTTCAAGTGGAGCAAGGACAAGGACAAGGAGAACCAAATAAGCGTCCCAGGTTCGATCAAGGGAAAATGCCACAGGCGCCATCTCTACCGATGTGTCCAAATTATTTTAGGCCACATGGTGGAGAGTGTCACATGCCTCCGAGAACATGTTACACATGTGGAGAGAAAGGACATATGAGTATTACTTGTCCTAAGAAAGGGAAACAAGGGCAACAGGTGAGAGTTCCAGCAAGAGTATACACTTTGACGCGGGAGGAGGCGGATGCGAATCCCTCAGTTGTCGCTGGTAAGTTTTCTATTTTTGGCATTTCTACCTATGTGCTATTTGATTCTGGAGCAACACATTCATTTGTATCCACTGAGTATGTGAGGAAGCTGGGTGGAACATCTAACTTAATAGAAGCTAATTATGAAGTGATAATACCTTCTGGTGAATCAAAGCAAACTAATCAACTTCTTCGAGGTTGTGTTATTCCTATTGAAGGAAGACAACTCCTCGCTAATTTGATTGTCTTAAGTATGAATGATTATGATATCATATTGGGCATGGATTGGCTGTCAAAATACGGTGCTACAATAGATTGTCAGAAGAAGAGTATCACTTTTCAACCAGTGAAAGGAGAATCGTTCACTTTTGTTGGGATCAAGAAAATTTTCAGATTTCCTATGATATCAACAACAAAAGCACTACGGTTGTTGAAAAGTGGTTGTGAGGGGTATATGGTGAGTGTAATGAATGTTGAGGGGCAGCAATGTCCAATTCTTGATAATGTACCAGTAGTTCGGGAATATCTGGAGGTATTTCCAGATGATCTTCCAGGTTTGCCACCAGACCGGGAAATAGAGTTTGTTATTGAGTTACAACCAGGAACTGCTCCTATATCTAAAGCACTATACAGAATGGCACCAGCTGAACTGAAGGAATTGAAGATACAATTACAAGAGCTGCTAGACAAAGGATTCATTCAACCTAGTTTCTCCCCTTGGGGAGCACCAGTTCTGTTTGTTCGAAAGAAGGATGGCACATTGAGGATGTGCATTGATTATCGGGATCTCAACAAAGTTACGGTGAAGAATAAATATCCATTGCCTCGTATTGATGATTTGTTTGATCAGTTACAGGGTGCATCTATCTTTTCTAAGATTGATTTGCGGTCGGGGTATCATCAGTTGAAGATTAGGGAGGAGGATATTCCGAAGACTGCATTTAGTACAAGGTATGGGCATTATGAATTTTTGGTGATGTCGTTTGGTTTGACAAATGCTCCGACAGCATTTATGGATTTGATGAATAGAGTATTTCAGGAATTTCTTGATAAATTTGTGATTGTGTTTATCGATGATATTCTAATTTACTCTAAGAATAAGGAGGATCATGCTCTACACTTAAGAAAGGTATTAGAGATTTTGAAGGAGAAGCAATTGTATGCGAAGTTTAAAAAGTGTGAATTTTGGTTGGATCGAGTTGTTTTCTTGGGTCACGTGGTATCGGGAGAAGGAATTTCGGTAGATCCAAGTAAAGTAAAAGCAATCCATGATTGGCCACAACCCTCAAATCCTACTGAGGTTCGTAGCTTTCTTGGATTGGCTGGATATTATCGAAGGTTTGTTGAAGGATTCTCCAAGATTGCTTCATCATTAACGCAGTTGACTAGGAAGAATGTGAAGTTCACATGGACGGAGTCATGTGAGCAAAGTTTTCAAGAATTAAAGAAACGATTGACATCAGCACCTATCTTAATTATTCCTACGGAGACAGGAAACTTCAAGGTTTATAGTGATGCTTCAAAGAATGGTCTTGGATGTGTATTGATGCAGAATGGGAAAGTGATAGCTTATGCATCCAGACAGTTAAGAGAGTATGAGAAGAATTACCCAACTCATGATTTAGAGTTAGCCGCAGTGGTGTTTGCACTCAAGATTTGGAGGCATTATCTGTATGGAGAACGTTGTGAGATCTATACTGATCATAAGAGTTTGAAATATTTCTTCACTCAGAAAGAGTTGAACATGAGGTAAAGAAGATGGCTGGAATTGGTGAAGGATTACGACTGTGTTATCAATTATCATCCCGGAAAAGCCAATGTGGTTGCTGATGCATTGAGCCGAAAGGCAATACAGAGTGTAGCTGCTATAACCGTAAATCAGAAACCAGAGTTGCTTGATTTGCAAAAGATGGGTGTGGAGATCATTCAGGAAGGATCGTTGGAAGCAAGGATGACAGCTCTGACACTTCGACCAACTTTGATGGATAAGATTCGACAGAGCCAACAGGAGGATAAGTTGTTTGACAAGATAAAGAATTATATCAGCTCTGGAAAGTCTTCTGACTTCCAATTAGGAGAAGATGGTGTGATTAGTTATGGAGGTCGATTATGTCTACCTGAAGTAGATGACATTCGGAAAGAAGTGATGGCGGAAGCTCATTCAACACCATACTCTATACATCCAGGAGCTACTAAGATGTATAGAGATTTGAAGTTATATTATTGGTGGCCAGGGATGAAGAGAGATGTTGCTCGATATGTAGAGCAATGTCTGACTTGTCAGCAAATCAAAGCCGAGCATCAGAGACCAGCAGGAACTTTGCAGCCTCTATTTATTCCAGAATGGAAATGGGAGAATATTACTATGGATTTTGTCATCGGACTACCGAAAACGGTGAAAGGTCACAATGCTATTTGGGTTATTATAGATCGATTGACTAAGTCAGCTCATTTTCTTCCTATTAACTCTACGTATTCCATGGATCGTTATGCCTAACTATATATACAAGAGATTGTCAGACTCCATGGAGTACCACTTACCATTGTGTCAGACAGAGATACGAGATTCTTGTCTGCTTTCTGGAAGAGTTTACATAAGGCGTTGGGGACACAATTATCTTTCAGCACAGCATTTCATCCACAGACAGATGGTCAATCAGAGCGTACAATACAAATCTTGGAGGATATGCTCAGAGCGTGTGTGTTGGATTTTCAAGGTCAGTTGAGTAAATTTTTGCCTTTGATAGAGTTCTCGTATAATAACAGTTATCAGTCTACCATCGGGATGGCTCCATATGAAGCATTGTATGGGAGAAAGTGTAGGTCTCCAGTATATTGGGATGAAGTTGGAGAGAGGAAACTTTTGGGTCCAGACTTGATTCGTGAAATGTCAGAAGCTGTTAACCGTATACGAGAGAAGATGAAAGTTGCTCAAGATCGGCAAAAGAGTTATGCAGACAAACGGAGGAGAGAATTGGAATTTGAAGTGGGTGATAAGGTATTTCTGAAAGTATCTCCAATGAAGGAGATAATGCGATTTGGAAGGAAAGGAAAACTCAGTCCAAGATATGTTGGTCCGTTCACTATCATTGAGAGAGTTGGTAGTGTTGCCTATAAGTTGGAGTTACCAGCATCAATGTCTAGAGTACATGACGTGTTTCATGTGTCTATGTTGAGGAAGTATGTTCCAAATCCATCTCATGTTCTCAGGCAGGAACCAGTTGAGTTGAAAGAAGATTTGAGTTATGAGGAAGTACCAATTGAGATCTTGTGGCGAGACGTGAAGAAGCTCAGAAATAAAGAAATACCATTAGTAAAAGTATTATGGAGGAACCAACTAGTTGAGGAGGCTACTTGGGAAAGAGAGGATGAGATGATGGCTAAATATCCAGACCTCTTCAGGTAAGTAAATTTCGAGGACGAAATTTTTATAAGAAGGGAAGAATGTAATACCCAAGTTTCTCACTACTAGTGTGTCAATATAATTTAATTTGTATTATGTGTATTTTATAATTATGTGACAATTATTTCTAAATTTTATTTATCTTTACATTTTATTTGAGACATCTGTGATAATAATGGTGACAATATGTGAATATATGTGTGCATAAATATTTACGTGTATTAATTTGGATATATGAGTAAATTATTTTATGTGTATAAATACACTTTTCTTAATTATTAAGTATCACACGTATTTTTATTATAATAATAATATTATATATAAAAAAAAATTAAAAGTCAAAATTGGTGGCTAAAGTTGAAAGTTGAGATGGCTAGCAGCAAAGTTTGAAATTTGATATTAATATTGGCTGCTCAGCCGTTTTTTTTTTTAAAAAAATATATTATTTAATTGATTTAAGTTATGCCAACTCATTTCCTTTCATTATAAATAGGTGTGGGAGGTGATTACCTCACACCCCAAAATTTTAATTCGAGAGAAAAAATTTTATTTGAGGGAAGAAGTGTGTTGGAACGGGAAGGAAGGAATTAATTACGGATCATCACGGGTCTATAATTGTCGGAGTTGAAGTAAGTAGAAGTCCAACTACAATGCATAAATATGTTGTGTGTAAATTATTTGTGATTAATATGTGATAATTATGTTGTGATTAGTTTAATTATGTTATGAATTATTTGGGATTAATTGATTATAAAAGTTGTGGATTTATGTAATTTGAAATAATATTATTGTATTATATATATCTGTGTGATTGGGAACTGTTAAAAATATATCCGTATGACTTGAGAAGATGTTGATTATAAGGATCTGTGTGATCCAAGATGGAGTTGTTATTATAAGAGATCCGTGTGATTCAAGGTGATGTGGATTTGTGTGAATTAAATTAAGTTGTTATTTTATTTATAATTAAATATTGATATTGATGTCATAAATGATTTATGATGTATATTTAATTGCACTGGTTGCATACCATGCATATCATGAAAAGTGTTTTCCCTAAAAATTAATAAGATACTACTGGTGTGTGCGGCCACTATATATGCATCTCTGTCAGGGTTCGGAAAAATCGTTCCCGACATTTTTGTCAGGGGTTCGGAAAAATCGTCCCCACCACTTTGTCAGAGTTCAGAAAAATCGTTCTCGTCACTATTTTCGGGGTTCGGAAAAATCGTCCCCATTGAGCTCATTTGGGGTGCATATCATAAGTGTGTCGTGGGGATCCTGCAACGTGAACAGTTTTCTAAATAAAAGAGACAAATTAGTAGATTAGGAAATAAATGCATTTTCATGCATTGTCATACATGATTTCTACTTACTGAGATTTTTGTCTCATCAGTTTATGCATTGTAGGTGAGTTGTGCAGCGGAAGCGTGGTTGAGTACCGTCAGATCCTGAGAGTTGTATACATGGATGACGACCTATTGGCCGGGCCGGTGTAATGAACTATTGTATTGTATAAAAGTGAAGAAAAATGAATATTTATTATTGTCTATTATTAGTGGTGAAAAAAAATGGGTCGTGACAAAGGATTTTATAAAAAAATGTAATTAGTAATTAATTTGAGCTTAAAAAAAGATAGCGTATTAATCCCATTATTTAATAAATACACAGTTTTTAATATAATAATAATAAATTGAATTGAATTGAATTGAACATAAGAAATAATTAGTGCATCAAATTGAAAAATAAAAGTTGTGATATAATTGAAAATATAAAATAGATCGTGTATTAAATTGACAAAAATAAAAGGTCGTGATAGAATTGAAACTATCAAATAGATCGTGTATTGAATTAATAAAAATAAAAAATCATGATAGATTTGAAAACCCCCAATAAGGTGGTGAATTTTTTAGGAATTAACTCATATTTTAATGTGTAGTGGGTTGAAAGATATAAAATACTCAATGTTTTAATATAAAGTGTGTTATTGTATTAGTGTTGTGTGTAACTCTTATAAAGATGTAGTAATAATTTTTTTACTTACTGAAAAGAGAAATGTGAATGTTAAAATACAACATTCAAATTAAAAATTTATAAATATTGAAACGAAGTGGAGGGAGTATTTATTGCAATTGAAAATTTACTTTGTACCTCATTTGTAAAATGACACATGTTAGAATTGAAAAAAAAAAGTAACATTTTCGTCACTAGATGGAATAATTAACAAATGAATGAATGAGATAAGTAAAGTTGGTTTTGGTTGGTAAGTAATTTTAACAAATGAATGAAAAAAAATGGAATGAATGAATGAGATATATAAGCAGTAATTTGGCGTACAGTGCGTAATTTATGACTCATAAAATACTTAGATGAGAAAATCTCACGGAACTATTGATGTAATACTGATAAAATTATCCCTTTCGTTATAAAATATTATCACTTATGTTAAAAAATATTAAAATTTTTCATGTTTATTGTTAATTGTTCATTAAATAACGTTATCACTTTTCATTAATTTAATATCACTTTTATTATAAAAGTATATTATTTTTTTTTATTTCAAGTGAGACGATCACGTACAAATTTTTGTTAAATATTTTGGGTCTTTTTAAGGTGTACTTGGTGTTACAGTACAAATTGAGGTTTATATGTTTAAAATAAGGTACAGTGATTAGTTATTTTTTAAATTTTTTATTATTTTATTTTATTTGATGATAAAATTAAATTAAAATATAATTCAATGGTTAAAGATTGTCCATTTATTCAGGTTAACTCTAATTAGATTCCAAATTTTGTTGTGTTAAATTAGTGCACTAGTGAATTCAATGCTACTGTCTCCCTTTATTGTGCATCATTTCAAGATCTCACCCTTGTTAATTCCTAAAAAAATTGAGCATTAGTACAAAAATCTAGTTTCGTAATCGATGCTCAAATTTTTATTACATGCCACAAGGGTTTAATGATCATTAACTAAAGTATAATTTTTTAATAAAAAATAAGTTATGAAATATAGAGTGTAATAATGAAATATAGGATTGGGTTGATTTCCAGCCTACTTACCACATCTAATCTACGGACACCGAAGAAAATGACAATGTGGTCCCTCTCAACTCTATTAAATTGTATCATCATTAATTAATTCTACCTACAACCACATTTATATAAGATTAATTAATCTATATATTAGCTGTCAATCTTCAAACCTTGTAATTACGTTGTCAACCTCTGTCCCTATACTCCATATAGTTACAACCCAAAATTCAATGACATTAGCAGATTGCTACTTGATTTCGACGGACAAAAAATATTTTATATATATATATATAGATATAGATATAAATGTTGCATCATATAACCACTTTTCTAAAAAAAAGCATCAATTACCCCAGTTTTTGCCTATCAATGAAAAATTGAGTTGTTTTAGGTTGAAATTTTTTAAGGTTTTAAATTTGAAATTTGTGAGTGCGATTAATAACTGTAAGACTAGTACATACAGAACGCAAAATTCTGATTTAAAATGGGAGCTCTACTAATGGATGATAATTTCTGTCTTCCCTTAAATTAATTGATCTACGGATCGATACCAGTGCATTAAGAAAAAATAAAAAATTGTGTAGAATTAGTTCCATTAAAACTTTTTTAATAATTAACTGTTGAAAAAATAATTATATACTAAAAGTAATGAGTTATATTTTAAAGGTAAACCTTAACTTAATCGGTAAAATATAGCTCATGAATAATATTACATAAATTATACTGGTCAAATTACAATAATGTTTTTACGACTAACACTTGTGCAGAGGCGGCTTTAATAAGGAACAAGGGTACAGATGTACCCCAAATTGAAAAATTTCCACTTATTATATATGGTTAAGTAAAATAAAATTTTAAAAATGTACCCTTATGGAGTATATATAATTGTGGAGCCAATTTTTTTATCCTCATTTTATAATTATTATTTTTATGATTAATAAATTTATATTTATGTAAATAACAAACATTACTTATTTTAATAAGAGAGAAAATGTACATTAGAAAACAAAATTTAAAATGAATATTTAATTTATAAATTTAACTCCTCAAATAAATAAGAATGAGTGCTAATTTAGATTTTTTTATTACTATAAAATAATTTTTTGAAGTATATGTTTCCTATAAAAATTACTCCTACATTTCTTTATCCTTTTTATATATGCATATTTTTCTTTTCTATTCATTAAAATATTTTGTAAATGATCAAAATAATTATAACTCATAATATTAATACCATTACAATATTACAATACTATAAAAATGTCACCAATTTTTACACTTAATTTGATCAAATCAGCCATTTCATATACTTATCCCGTTTAATTACCCTAAATATCGATTTTTTTTACATCATCAACTAAAAAATTATTTTTTATTAAACTCCATGAATAACTAAATGTGTGCATGTATTTGTGGAATATAAATAACATATTGTACCCCAAAATATAAATCTTGGATCCGCCTCTGCACTTGTGGTTCATAGATTAAATGAATCACGGATTCAAATTCCCTAAATTAAAGGGCAAAATAATCCATGAACCAAAGGGGATATTAATTAAACTGCAAAAGATTATCATTAAATCTTAAGTATTAAGACTAGTACCTAAAAATAAAGATTAAAATAAAATAAAAAAACCAATCACTAAGTTTCATGAAAGACTATAGTGCCACGGTTCCACGAAAGTTTTGGCATTCTGAAAAAATATCAATTAAAGAAGCTAGGTTGTGCATTGTGCAATTTGTGTTAGGGCACACAAGATTTCTTCACCTACTTTCTTATATTACCTCCTAATTTATTATATGAGAGAGAATGAAATCTAAGAATTTATATTACTATTTTAGGATTTAATTTCCTCATTTTCTTTAAGTTTCATATATCAAATGATATAACGCGTTAAATGATGTTTGGTCTCTTGTTCATCCAGATACAAAAGATGTTTAAAAAAATAATATGTGTTCTAAAGAAATATTACATTTTAATTAATAAAAGATTGTTTTTTCAATGAAAAAATTATTGAAATATGAAGAATATTAAAGTTTGACTAAAAACATTATTATTATTTTTTTTTGAAAATCAAGAATATAAGCTGGTGTACTAAAAGATATACATTCCATGCTAAAGAGTTTAAAAATAAATATGTGAGTAGGGAACTAGCTCCTAACACTCGGGTGCACGCAAGACTTTACCATAAATGATAATGTTAATATAGGAAATTCAAACAAATGTTAAAGAGACCTATTCGCTGACCTAATCCCACTACAAGAAAAAGGAGATATAGCGACGAAAAATTAACTGCGAATTCAGATTTCATCGCAAAATCCATTTTATTAGCGACGAATTGTGTTTTTCAGTTGCAAAATTAATAATTATTAATAAATTAAAATACTTATTCATTTTAGCGACATAAAGTAAATTTCATGGCTAATATTTACTATGAATTTGTAATATTTGATCGCTAATATTATTATTTGCGACTAAACTGATGATCATCGCTAAATTTTGCTATAAAAATTGATTTTTTGTCGCTAATATACTAATTTATTAAATAAAATAATAAACGAATTTATTTTAGCGAGATAAAATAAATTTCATGACTAATATTTGCGATGAACTTTTAATATTTGGTCGCTAATATTAATATTTGCGACTAAATTATTGATCATCGCTAAAGTTTGCCACGAATATTAATATTTTATTGTTAAAATAATAAATTATTAGAAAACATATTAAACGAATTTATTTTAGTGACATAAAATAAATTTCATGGCTAATATTTGCGAGGAATTTTTTAAATTTTGTCACTCATATTAATATTTGCGATAAAAATAATAATCATCATTACATTTTGCTGTAAAAATTGATATTTTATCGCTAAAATAATTATTTCTTATGAAAAAAAAAGAATTTATTGTAGCGACGAAAAAATAATAATTTCATGGCTAATATTTGTGATGAACTTTTAATATTTTGTTGCTAATATTAACATCTGCAACTAAATTGATGGTCATCGCTAAATTTTGCTATAGAATTAAATATTTTGTCGCTAAAATAATTATTTATTATAAAATTAATAAATAATTTTTTTTAAGCTAAATGAAATAAAAATCAATCACAAATATTAGCGACAAAATGCAAGTTTTTGTGACTAAATATTTTTAATTTTATTAGTAAATGCGACATAAAATAAATTTCATGGCTAATATTTGTGATAAGCTTTTAATATTTTGTCGCTAATATTAACATTTGTGACTAAATTGATGATTGTCATTTAATTTTACTATAGAATTTTATGGTAGAATGTTGCTACAAAATAAAGATCAAAGTAATTTTTGCGATATTATCACCACTTTACAATTCACATGACTTAATTTATAATTTATTTAGGCAAAAACTACGTACGTGAAGACTCTTTCGTCAGATGAATAAAAAGTGTAACATTTTAATAAATGTGATACTTGAACTAATAAAAAGTTATAGCGGTGCGATTGATTATGTCATGAATAATTTGTAGTATAAATAAAAAATTATAATATTTAAATAAAAATTTAATAATTTTTTAAAATAAAATGATAAATATTTAAAAAAAATCTTAAAAAGCTGTGGTACACAAGACTTACCCATTTATTTATTATTTAAAAATATTAAATTATGAATACTCTCTTGTGATATCTGTTTTTCTAAGACGGATACTGAGATTGGTAGACTCGTTGTTAAAGTATAGTTTTATATAGGTAAAATATGATTATTAGTAATTACACTATGTTTTTAAAACCTTTGCCAAAGACCCACTTCGATTTTCAAAGTCTTTTTGGATAGAAACACCATCTCCTTCTCATTCATGCCTGTTTGCGATTTTAGAAACACCATCTCCTTCTCATTCATGCCTGTTTGCAATTTTTTCAATGATTCGCGCGCAATTCATCCAATGTGCCGCGCAATCCATTCAAGATCCCGATTTATTTGCATCATTTGATAAAGATTGCGATAGGATTTTAATGTGGAAGGTATATATCAATTTACCCATCTTTACCGCAACAACACAAACTCCTAAATTCAAAAGCCCTAATTTGAAGTTGCAGAAAAAAGAGTGTTCTCTGTTTACTCTGAATCTTTCCATTCACCAGGTACGATCTCTACACAAACTCCCATATTCAAAAGCCCTAATTTTGTGTGTTAAAGAGTTACGATTTAAGTTATGGTGTACAAATAGATTCCCAAGTTAGTGGGAATATTGATATGAACTTTAGAGGTTATCCTATATTTGATAAAGTTTGGTTCAATTTGGATTCAAAAATTTATATAAATTAATAGGATCCCTTTGCTCTTGCTTTGAAAGTCCAGGGCCTTGTTTTGGGAATTCGTATTTCCCACGGTAACTATTTTTGAGATAACATTTAATGTATATATTGTTAATTGGAATAAAAGTATTTTTTTTAGTTGGATTAATGGAGAATTAATCATCTTCCATTAGAAATTCCAAGGAGCTTTCTAGGATCAATTGGTTTAAATTCTACTGGTTCAGTGTGTCTTAATAGTAAACTTAATTGTGATTTTTATTTTTGATTTATTGCATTACCCCCTCAATCTGTCTCACACTTATTTGCTCCAATTATGTGTGTTAGGTGAGAGTTCTTTTTTAAATTAAGATGATTTTGAGCTTATTAGTTGATGTAATATTTATTTTTTGTGGGACAAAACTTCTGTAAATTTTTTTTCCTGGTTTATCTGTGTGGGAGTATGTAAAAAATATCTTATATCTTCTTTACTTTTAAATTCAATAGGATTCTACAGTAGAAGAGTGAGATTTATTTACCCTTATTAGAGTATTGCACAAGAGAATAGTTTTTTCAAGTTAGAATAAATAAATAATAGTAGTATTATAGAGCTATATTCTGATTAACAAAAACTTATTATACAAAAAATATATACTATTGAAAAATATAAAAATAAAAATAAAGTTATCTCTAAATTAGTCTCTGCCTATATATACGTGGACTTGACTAGTGGTTGTTTTTGTAATGTTTATTAGTTGTGGGACAAAACTTTTGCAATTTTTCCCCCCTGGTTTATCTGCATTATTTTGCATTTAAAGAGAATCTGTGAATCAGATTTTATGTAGAAATAATGTTAAAATACTTTAGCATGAAATAGATATAAACAACAACGTTGTGGTATATATGATGAAATAGAGGAACACTACTAGTGCACAAAAAAAAGCATTTTTGTCCAGGAGAAGTCAAAACCATGTATAATTTACTATTATGATGGATTAGAGCTAATAATGTTGAACACTTGCCTCATAGAAAATAAATTATAGATAGGAAAAATAAATCTAATTGATACTTTTTTTTTATAATAAGTTTTATTAGGTGGCATGTAATTATAACATTATTACTCCATTTAATAAGTAAAAACTGTCATAGAAACAAAAACTTATAAATTATAAATATATATTACCTTGTACTACCCTCCTTCACCAAATTAATTACTCAATGGTACATATTTTTTCATTAGGTTCTTGATATATGGATCGAAGTTGGATTACAAATCCAAATCGTCTGGCTCCAGAATATATAGGTGGATTGAATCAATTTTTGAAATTTGCTAAAAATTATATGAAAGCTAAAAACTTGTCAAAGATTCGTTGTCCTTGTCGAAATTGTAGGAATGTATATCAATATGACTTGAAATCAGTTAGAGGACACCTATATAGAACTGGGTTTGATACATTATATAAACTGTGGTCATCTCATGGTGAAGTTAGCGAAACATGTGATACTAACCCCACAAGTAATCTTGAAAATATACCTGAATCCCACGAAGAAGATACCTTCTTCGATATGCTTGATGATTTAAGAGATGCTGAGAATGGCGGAGATAATGGGATTCAGTTAGATGATGACAATGAGGATACGTGTGGACAAAACTTAGGGGAGAGTTATGCAGCCATGTTCGAGGAGGCGAAAAAAGAGTTATATCCTGGGTGCACAAGATTTTCTGCATTTAGTTTTCTCGTTAAATTAATGCATGTGAAGGTATTGAATAATTGGAGCAACAAGTCATTTGATATGATTCTTGGGTTGTTAAAAAGTGCATTCCCACAAGGCAACTTACTACCTAACTCGCATTACGAGGCAAAGAAAATGTTGTCAAAGTTGGGATTGGGATATGAGTCCATACATGCCTGCTTTTATGATTGTGTTCTATTTTGGAAAGAACACGCGGACAAAGATAAGTGTCCGGTGTGTAATGAACCTCGTTTCAAGTATGACGCATCAAAGAAGAAAAATATCCCCCAGAAAGTGCTTCGTTATTTTCCGCTGACGCCGAGACTTAAGCGATTGTTTTTATCGAAACACACTACAAATGAAATGAGATGGCATAAAGATCATCCAAACAGAGAAGATGGGTCTTTGAGACACCCAGCTGATGGTGAAGCTTGGAAGAAATTTAATAAACGATATACAAATTTTGCATGTGATCCTAGAAATGTTCGATTGGGGTTGGCAACTGATGGATTCAATCCATTTGGAAACATGTCAAGGTAAATAACTATGGATGGATAAATAATTATTTTTAGAAGCATATATATATATTATTTTAAATTTTTGGATCTACTGTTAATTCTATCATGTTCTTGGTTTGTTTGGTAATTTGCTTCGTGGTTTTCTTCAATGTTTCTAATTTATATATCTACTAGATATTGGTTTGCTTAAGAACCTTGTTGTTTCGTAATGTTGCTGATTTTTTCATGTTCGGTTATGTTAAATTATTTTCAAAGCTTGAAGTAAATTTTGTTATATCTACAGGAATTGTCAAAAAAAAAAATGCAAAGAACCGGGAGAAGCTAACAGTTAATCATTCCGGAGGTTCTAAGTCTTTTGTGCGACATAGTTATGATGTTGTAAGTATAGTTTTTTTTTTTAATTTTTGCTCAATTATGTATTTTGATTTTAACTCTCAATGTATATTTTAGGGTGATGGACCTAACCAAGTTGATCGAATTGAGTTATACAAGCAAACTCATTGGAACAAAGACAAAGGTTGGACTAAGGGTGCCAAAGAGATTTATGTATGAGTTCTACTTTTTTTACACTATATGCTAAATTTTATAATGAGACAAATGTATATTATAGTTAATGCCCTTTACTTTTGTGTTTGTGTTATTTTAGGAGAAAATGATGAATCGTTTTAATGAACTGAAGGAAGCTTACACTACTGGTGAAGATAGTCCAATTATGGATGATATAGAAATAGCAAATCAAGTTTGTCATGAAATCCTTGGGTCACGATCAGGATATGTACCAGGATTAGGTCATGGACCTAAGCCAAATCCAATACTTTCTAATCATAAAAGGACTTCCAACGGTGAACTCAAGAAAGAGCTTAAATCAGCTAAAGAGGACATTCAAATTCTAAAACAAGAAATGGATGTTTATCGAAAACTTACAATGAAGGTGCTTAAAACGGTTCATCCTTCTGTCTATCATTCCATGCTCGAAGAACAGGACTCTCCAATCTCGTCTCAATAAATTCAAAGTAAGTACATTATTCATTATGGACTCTATTCTGTATTGGTACTATCTATAAAATTTAATTAAGGACTTGAACAAATATGGTAATTGAGTTAGGATATTGAATTTATGAATATTTATGTTGTCTCATTTGAAACTTGTGTGTGCTACTATAAAGTGTTGTTCTATTTGAAATTGTATGTTGAAATACATAGATACTTTATATGATAAGTAGTGGTTATTCTTATTGAAGTCTCTATTCAACATGTGGTTGTTCTGGAAGTTCTATCTTAACAGTTTTGTTAATCCTTTATTTTACAAGTATATTAATTTTGTTTTTATTTCCATGCATGAGATGGTACCATTAAGGTGGCCTCATTTGTGTTGATTTTTAAGCATTCTAGGCTTTGATGACAATGATGATCATATCCCAATGTTCTTGTATCTTTTGGATTGTGATGGTAGCTGTTGATTATTGGTGTGTAAAAGTGTAAATAATCATAGAAAGAGTTCTAAGGGTCTTGTGTTTTATCTTGATTATCTCATTGCTAAGATATTTGTATCTATTTTTCTTTAAAGTTGTAGATTATCTATAAAAGTATATGTTTCATGTCTGTAGCTTTGACATCTTTGTAGGAAAAAGATCGATTTAATGATGAGCCGGGAATAGAAGTCAGGCGTCGCAAGGAAGAAGAATATGCATCTGAACTTTTATTTTTCCATATTGCGAATAGATGGAATATTTCTGGATATCCTTAGTTTTATTTTCAACTTTAGATTGAGACCTTTTTAATTTTGAGTATTTTGGGGTTTGAGATACAATGATTTCCTTGTTTCATTGAATACTACAATATTTAGCATTTGGAGACTTTTATTGGATTGAATATTTTGAATGAGTTAAATATTTTATTTTTTATACGAGTTTATTTACAGTGATTATTTCGGTTGGTAGGAAATGAAATAATATATAGTATTTTTTTTTAAAAAAATATTATTGGCATTTAGCGACAAACAAAGTTATTTTATCACAAAATTTGTGGTAAAAAATCATTTATAATATTTTGTTGCAAAAAATTATTACGATGAAAATAAAATATTCGTTGCAAATATTTGCAGCAACAATCAAAATTTTGTAACAAAGTTTTTGTGGTGAAATTTATCAATTTTGCAGCAATTTTATTGCGGCCAAAATTCAAATTTTGTCGTTAAGGTTTTGTGGCACTACATAGATATTCGCAGCAAATGTTAACCATGAAATTAAAAAAACTGTTGCTAATATTCTGCGACGAAGTAATTAAATTTTGTAGCAAATATTTGCTATAAAATTTATAATTATTGTCGCGAAATATTTGCTACTAAATAAATCAATTCGTGGTAAAATTTAGCGGGGAAATTTTTTAATCGTCGCTAGACAGAATTGCGACGGGCATATTCTCACCAAATTTAGCGACAAAAAATTTCATCGCAAAAATAATTTAGCGACGAAATACACTACTTTAGCGACGAAAAATTTCGCAGCTAAATCACCTTTTTCTTGTAGTGTCCGTATGATGTTGTAAGTAGCTTGGGATTAGAATTCGGAAAATGTATTTAATTTGATATCATACGAAGTGACTCATTGAAAAAAATCTCTTATGCTTTTAATTTAGTTCTAAAAATTGCATTTTCTGCGAAATTCGATAGAATTTTGATGGAAAAAAAGTTGCATTTTTTTTCCTAATAAGCATTTGAATAAAAAATATACTCCATTTTTTGTAATAAATTTGAAATTGTGTGACTTATTTTTTTAAAAAATTAATAATTTTCTAAGAGGCTAAAAATGCATATTTCCAAAAGTATGAAATTAGGTCACGTTTCAAAGATCGAGTGTAGCCTTAATAGAGTAGACCTGATTTGGTTCCAATTTTTTCGAGCTAGTTATTACAGCATACTTTAACTCCATTGGTGAACTTTGGGTTGGCTATTGAACCAGAATCTAGTAGGGCTGAGCATAAAACGGACGAAATCGAAATAACCGACCGAACCGAATCGAACCGATCAATTCGGTTTGTTTTTTCAAAAATTGGTTCGGTTTTGGTTTTAAATATATAAAAATTCGGTGTTTCGGTTCGGTTTCAGTTTTAGGATTTTAAAAACCGAATAAACCGAAACCGAACCGAGTTTGAGTGGTATAAATACAAAGCACTATTTACCTTAACCCTAGTTACATTCTAACATTTCACTTCACGTGTTTGACAGTTTGAGTGTTGACTCAGTGCGGCGCTGCCCTGCGCCCAGGCCACCACCACACCCAACCGTCCGTCTTCGGAGTCCAGGCATTCCCAGCCTCGCCGCCACCCACACGACCGCCCCGCTGTCCAGCCCCCACCTCGGCATCACCCCACCCAGTCGCCACTCGCAACCGTTCGTTCTCAGCCCCGCTTGACCGCTTCGCGCCTTCCGCCGCCTTCGGTGTAATTACTAATTCCCATATTCCCCCTTCCCCTTTCTTCTTTCCCTTTCTTTTTTCCCTTTCTTCTTTCATTCTTTAAATACAAGTTTGATCTGTGAGACTGTGAATAATAAAGAATGTCTAATTTGGTTGAAATAAAGGATTGTGTATAAGAAAGTTTAAGTGTGTTCTATCAATTTCTGTGTAGCCATTTAGTGTTTTGTAGTTGAATTCTAATCTTTTTAATATACAAAGATGATGATAGCATAAAGTTATTGGACATTTGCTATTTATTTATTTATTTATTATTTTTTCAGTTTGCTCGGTGAAATCGGTTTGAAAACTGAAATCGAACCGAAAATTTCGGTTCGGTTTCGTTTGGTGGCTTACCTAAATCGGTTTCGGTTCAGTTCCATTTTTTCGCAAAATTCGGTGTTCGGTTTTATAATTACAGTTCAGTTCGGTTCAGTTTTTCACCGATGTACACCCCTAAAATCTAGTACTCACAATGATACCTACCAAAATTATTGAATTACTTAATTGCTCTTAATTGTTTGATGAAAAATGCTCTCTACATCTTGGTGTACTGCACCAGTTTAGGAAATAGTATTAGGAAAAAAAAAACTAATATGAAAATTATTAGTATATTGTTAAAAATAGTATATACTATGTGATTGTAAATGAAATAATAATAATAATAATAATAATAATAATAATAATAATAATAATAATAGTGAGGCTTGCGTGCATCCGGGCACACCATGCGCCTTTAGAATTTAGTATTATGGGTAAGGGTACATTGTTTTGTTCTAAAGGATTATACACTTTAATTAGTAAGAGTACACCATTTTATTCTAAATGGTATACACTTTTTATTAATATTTTTTATTTTTCTTCAGAAAATAAAGGGTACACATCTGTATACCAAAGAGTATACAATTTAACACAAAGGCGCTCGGGTGAACACAAGTTTTTGCCTAATAATAATAATAATAATAATAATAATAATAATAATAATAAATGTGAACGAGAGTTATGTAGTATGGATATTGGTACTAAGAATATGGTTTAAAATGTATATAAAAAAAAGAGTGTATAATATTGAAATAAAAATTTTATGTTGGTTCGTAATTAGAATAGTGTGAACAGAGAAGTATAGTCAAGAGCTGGCCTTTGTATGGCTAAATTGTCAACTGATTAGTTGTTTCACATTGATTAATAAATGGTTTGACTATAATTGCCTTCATTCAAATGTGTTATGATTCCAGGTTAAAATAATGTGGGTTAAACATTTTAGTTTAAATACTCCACTCACATTTGAAAACGATAACAGAGTTAAACAGGCCACTAACAAGTTATCAAAATTAAAAATAAATAAATAAATCAACTATCTAAGATAAAATTGAATTCAAATTTCGAGCATTATACATTGTAAATACTAATATAAAAATATAGATCATTATTATTAAAAAAAAAGTGTAACTTATTTAAACGGGAATAAGCATGAAAAAAATATTGTATAATAAGCTCAACTTGAATTTTTTTTTTTATAATTAAAGCAGAAAGAGCTATATTACATAATTTGAATATCAGTTTCAACACAGTTCACGACTACATTAGGAATATTAAGAGAAAAGAAAGGAGAAACACAAAAGAAAACTTAAAAAGCTAATGTATGAGCAACCATATTAGTTTTTCGTTTGTTCAACTGTTGGTACATCTCTTATTCATGAAGTTTTTTTTTTTGGATATTTCATAGTACCATAACAAGATAGATAAAACTTGGAGTTGCTTTAGAAATAAATTGACAACAATTTGAGAATGTGACTCTAGAATTATCTCCTCATATCTACGCTCCATAGCAATATGAAGAGCCTTCTCTAAGGTTAAGTCTTTGCTATTTCCCCCTCAAAAATACCAGAGAACTTCTCCACTACAGTTTTCGCGCCACCCTCTATCACTGCACCACACCCCTTTCTGATAGATGCACCAATATTTAGCTTCAACATTGTACTAACAGGAGGTTTCCATCCACTATTTTTGTTATAGTTTTTGCCAATTTTCATTTATCTATCTTTAAAGCTTCTATGCATTGCTTACGATGGCCTATACCTTTTTGTAGTAGTTTATCAACTTAGAATACTTTTTCCCTTATAAACAAGTTCATTATGTCTCATCAAATAATCCACAAAAAAGAAGCAAATAAACTTCTCTCATCTTTATCCAACATTTTCATTATAGACTCACTCTAATCTTATATCGATTTCTCTGGTCAAATATTTAGCAAAAGTGAGTTCATCCAGAAATTATGAATCAACTGCAACATCTCAAAGCATGACTATCTCAATATTACATTTCATGTATATTAGATTAATATCAACAAAACAACTTATAAGATTAATTGCCATTGGCAATATGTCATGTATAATATGGAAAAAATAAAATAAAAATGGTAATGTTAGGTATAATGTTTAAGCCAAACTTAATTAACAATCGATATAAGAATATAGTAATATATTTGTTTCATGATAAAGTTAATAATAAAAAAAAAGATAACATAAAACTATAATATATATTTATAATAATTTAATTTATTTTTTTAATAGTTTAAAATTATACCCTCAATATAAACTTTTTGGTTCCTTGTTATCTTTTAAAATTATATATTAAGACATATTATAAATATTTTATGATCATTCCTTCTTTTAAATAAAATAATGTACTACGAAATTTAAAAAAAAAATTAAAGAAAAATATATGTACATTAAAGCGCATGTAAAAAACAATAATAATAAACGTAAGTCTCATTAGTAATTAATTAAATGCTTATTTTAAGTTCATATATTGTTGTGTGTGAAATTTTTTAAAATTTACATTCACTTTTAACTGAATTTTATAAAAACAATGTTGCTAAATTTGATTAATTTCTATAATTCCTGAACTTTTTGTCAAGAATGATGGTTTGGTTGATATTTGCATTATATTTCCTCGAATCGAATTTCAACTTCACACTTTTCATTTTTGTCAGTTTCAATTTTATTTCACACCGTAAATTTAAAAATTGACTTTTATTAATATTTGTGAAAACCGTAAATTAAAAATGAAAATGGGATAGGGGAAGTATAATATTCAAATAAGCTTGTTTAGGTGAAAATGAAAGATATTGAAGGAAGCGGGACTCGATTCGGAATTACGGATGTCAACGGGTCAGGTCGGGCCAGATAATTAACTATCCGGACCTGGCCCGTTCCCAAATTACCCGCCCTATGACCGTACGGGTCTCAGTATAGGGACCCAGACCCGCCCCGCCCCGTTTTTTTTTTAAAAACTTTATTTTTTTATATTTGAATGCTCGTAAGTTACCATCTTAAATATAATTACTAATTAGACAGTTAGTTTACAAGAGTTAACTGTTGTTGCAACTTATCATTCGTTATTCCTAATTACCAAATTTTACAAACAACTACAATTTTAGATAATAATAATAATAATAGTGAGAGTGAAAATAGGAAATATTTTAAAAAATAACTTTAAATAATAAATAAAATATAAATAACACATTTTATATATATATGTATACGGGTCGGGCCGGGTACCCGCAGGCCTAGAATTAGACCCGGACCCGGCCCGTTTCCAAACGGGTCAGGGTCGATCCGCCCCATTTGCGTTACGGGGCTGGTCCGGGGCTGCCCAAGCCGCACGGGGCGCGGGCCGGGCCCAAATTGACATCCCTATTTGGAATTGAAACGATTCAAAAACAAGTCAAAAGAAAATGACTGAAACTTTCAATAATTATAGTTGCGGGCCTATATAATTATTTTCCAACTCTTTTTAGCAAATTCATGGATGATTTAGGCCAACCAATAAAAGTGATGAAGTTTAGATATAGCCCAACCAATAAAAGTGAGTCAAAATTTGTAGCCCAATTATGATGATTAATTAGGAAAGGAAAGCATGCATTTTTACAAAGCAGCCATTTTTTTTTAGTATTGGGCCCACCTTATTTTAAATTGTAAAGCAAGTCTTTAGCCCATTTTGCTGCGCAATTCTTAATTATATATGAGGCAGCCCAGTGATAGTAGTGAATTTTGGAGCACCATTTATCCAACATTTATTTAGCAATTCATCCTCGTTTTATTTTTTCTTAATTAATTATCATATTTTTATTAATAATATTTTTATTTTTTATTTATAATATAAATTTTAAATGAAATACTAGTTTTCTTAAATATTTATTATTTTTGAGGTAATACATGTGTGAGACCTTCTCAAATGAGATTGTTTTTCTTTTTCTTAATTAGTTATCAATTATTGGTTTATATGTGCACCAACAAATCATGTTACAATATATGGCTAAAAATGTAGAATGGAGAGCGTACTAAATATAGTAAGAAACACGCAGGCTAGAAATGTAGAATGGAGAGCGTACTAAATATAGTAAGAAACACGTCTCGGTAGTGCTCCGGTCTTAGCGGATCTTTCCCAAAGGTAAAACAGCTTTTCCTTTCCGGCGAGGCATTCAAAGGTAAAACAGTTTTCAGCACCGCAATCGCTGGAACTCCGACGAACGAAAGAAAATGGAGAACTGGATCGTAACTATGATGCAAATGCTTTGTGATGCAAGTGTGTTGGAATGCATGGTGAATGATCCTATTTATAGGTGCATCATTCCATTCAGCCATAATGACAATTGCATGATTTACAATGTATTAATTGTTGATGGCGTAATTCTCTCTAATCAGCAATTATGACAAATTGATTGCTGATTGCGTGATTTCCTCTAATCAGTAATTATGGATGGTTATTGCGTCTAGATTCAATGAACATACTTCAAGTTCAACAAATCTTTCCATACGAAATGATTCGTCTTCCGACTTGATCCGATTTTCGAGTATTTTCCTCCCATATGGGACAATAATTTTGTATTAATTCTCATTACGCCTCACATAACTTCTCAAATATGAGTCAAATTACACTCACCCTGGTGATTAATTTAACCATTAATCATCACTAACCAATTAAAAATAATGTATAGAATATATAAGCATCATATTCCAAAAAAAATAGTGAAAAAAATCTTTTTCATTACAACAATATATAATGGTAATTATTGAGGGAATTTTATACCAATCACCAAATTTTGGTGATTTGGTATAACCACTAGAGATGGATTAACAATCATAAATTTTTAGTGTAAAAGCAATATCATAATATATAATCATTAAAAATATTATAAACCATACTTAAACAATATTTATTTATCTTAAACAAATTACACAAAAGAATTAGAAAGACAGAAAAAACACGTGTAAATGTCCATCAGAATTGAAAATCTTGAAACGGCACTGAATTCAAACAAGAAACCATAACAAACTAATATTGGATTGGTTGAACCAAATCTACTACTTACGTGTAAACTATTTTATGTAAAACTATTTTTATTTTTTTTATTATCTATTGAAAAAATAAATAATTACATTATGAGACTATGAGTGAATTTTCTAAAATATTTAAAAAGAGATAATATTTCAATAAAAAATATACTCTCTTCCCTTAAATGATAAAAATTGAATTGTTCTATAAACTACATCATTTATAAGTATAAAAGAAAAATAATAATATTTTTAATAAGATAATATTTTTAAGAGTCACTTTAATCTTTAGAGTAAAATACATGATTAACTTTAGAAATATAATATCATATGAATTATAAGTGTGAAACTAAAATTATATACTCAAAATTAATAATAAACACTATCATAAAGATTAATTCACAATGAAGTACATGAATACAAAATTTTAAAATTATTTTATTGTATCTTAACCCAAGTTATACGTAATACATTGACATGTATACTAAAAATAATCTCAAAAGAAGTTCCCACACGGAATTATTGTAACTCAGGCAGAAATGCATTTAGTTTGTCCTCACTCAACTCTTAACCCAAATACAAAGCCAAATAATTGTGTGACACAATCTAAAGTAATGAATATATAAAAAGTAATAATATTTCTAGTAATTGTTAATGGATTAGATTAGATGAAAATTAATATTTATAATATATAAACAAAAAATATAATAATTTAAAAAAAATTATAATATTTTTAATTAAAATTAATAAACGTTCTCACACCAAAATACAAATATTTCCATT
This sequence comes from Pogostemon cablin, assembly GCA_023678885.1. Classification (NCBI taxonomy): domain Eukaryota; kingdom Viridiplantae; phylum Streptophyta; class Magnoliopsida; order Lamiales; family Lamiaceae; genus Pogostemon; species Pogostemon cablin. Next base: position 5,724,744 of record CM042987.1, read on the forward strand.
GATAATTCATAATCAAAATGTTTGGATCAAGAACCAACCCTCTTCAGCTAAATTCAGTTCTAAAGTTTTCCACCCATTAATTTGAGAAGGAAAAAAATTTTTACTACCTCAAAAATAAAATAAAACAAAATTTTAACACAAAACTAGAAATAATATATTTTAAATTATACCTTAAATTCAGATCCATATTTCTAAAATAATTACTTTTATCTCGAAGTACTTCAAGATAAATTTCAAATTTGAACTTCATTTCTATATTGACATTCTTTATTATTTTAAAAGTTATCTTCATATCTTTTTTTGTTTTTTTTTTTTAAATCTAGAAGCTTGTTAGAACATCTCGAATTTCATTAATTTATCTTGATATTTCCCCATTTTGTGATGGACTTTGTAATTTAAAATTTATCTATCTAAAACATATAGAAATTGTAAAATAGGTGGAAGAGATAGTAAAAACGATACTCTCTAAATGCCATCGACATTATTAACAAAAATAAAAAAATTTAATTAATAAATATTGAAGGAAGAAATAAATCCATATTTTTCTAGAGAATACATTTTTAATGAGTTAATTTTTTTAAGAATATAGGTAAAACATTCTACTTGCATTTTAAGGCATTTTATCTAAAAGTGTTTTTGAAGGTGGGTTAATTTTTTATTGGCTATAAAATTAAGGTATTTTGGGAATTATGTCGTAGAATTAACGCCATTTGAGAAGGCAGCAGAGAGAAAGTGTGTGTGTGTGTGAGTCGCCTCCGCCGCATGATCTCCGCCGTGAATGGGTCAATCATCTTCCACCACGTCGAGGCCTTCACCCACAAAGCCCACTCCGGAGATGCCCTCGCCGGAGTCCGTTGACCTGGGTGGCGTCTCATCCGTTTCTGGAATCGACTACACGCGGAATCTCCCCGATGAATGTCTAGCCATCATTTTCCACTCGCTTTCCGCCGGCGATCGGAAGCGCTCCTCCTTGGTGTGCCGCCGCTGGTTGACAATCGAAGGTCAGAGCCGCCAGCGCCTCTCGCTCAACGCGCAGTCTCAGCTAATCGACGTCGTTCCTCGATTGTTCTCTCGCTTCGACGCTGTTACTAAGCTCGGCCTGAAATGTGACCGTAGATCTATCAGCATCACCGACGAGGCGTTGATCCTGATCTCGCTCAAGTGCCGGAATCTAACCAGATTGAAGCTGCGGGCTTGTCGCGAGCTCACCGACGACGGAATGACCGTTTTCTCGGAGAATTGTAAGAAATTGCAGAAGTTCTCCTGTGGATCTTGCAGCTTTGGGGTCAAGGGCACGAACGCCCTGCTCGAAAATTGTGTGTTGCTTGAGGAATTATCGATGAAGCGACTGCGCGGCATCACGGATCGGGCCGCCGCCGAGCAAATCAGGCCGGGTAAATCCGGTTCGGGCTTGAAAGTAATCTGCTTGAAAGATCTCCACAATGGGCAGTGCTTCGGGCCGTTAATTGCAGCATCGAAGAATTTGCGGATTTTGAAGCTGTTTCGGTGTTCTGGTGATTGGGACAAGTGGCTTGGAGAGATTGCAGATAATGTATTCGGGCTTGTGGAGCTTCATTTGGAGAGGGTTCAGGTTAGTGATATCGGGCTTTCATCAATTTCCATCTCTGCAAATCTAGAAATACTGCATTTAGTGAAAACACCAGAGTGTACAAACATAGGACTGATAACCCTATCTGAGAAATGCAAATTGCTTAGAAAGCTCCACATTGATGGATGGAAAACAAATAGGATAAGTGATAATGGCGTCATTGGCATAGCTACAAACTGCCCTAATCTTCAAGAATTAGTTCTAATAGGAGTGAATCCTACTCACATGAGCTTAGATAAACTAGCAACAAATTGTCAAAACCTAGAAAGGTTAGCTTTGTGTGGCAGTGAGAGTGTTGGTGATGCTGAGATATCCTGCATTGCTGCAAAATGCGCAGCTTTGAAGAAGCTATGCATAAAGAGTTGCCCTGTTTCGGATCAAGGGATCGAAGCATTGGCGGACGGGTGTCCTAGTCTAGTGAAGGTTAAGGTTAGAAAGTGTCGGGGAGTGACCTCCGAGGGGGCAGATATGTTGAGGTCGCGGAGGGGTTCTGTCACCGTCAATTTGGATGTGATCGGACCTGAAAACAACGCTCGACAAGAAGCCGATGGAGGTAGTGATAGAGCAGTAGGTGATCATCAATGCAGGAGTATGAATGCTGGTTCGAGCAGTAGTGGGAGGTCGACGTCGTTTAAGACTAGGGTTGGGTCTTTCACAGAGAGGAGTTTTGGGGCTTGCTCTTTCAGGAGATGGGCAAGCTTAAGGGGCAGGTTTGGCCGTTCATAGTAGTCGAATGTTACGTGTATTAGATGACATCATCGATCGTAGTTGATGAACTTGCAATCTGCGGTAAAAAGATGGTGGATTGTGAGGATGTTTTAGGGATGGTGTGTGATTCAATCAATCTTCATATGCAAACTCTTCTTTGGAAGATAACAAGATTTATATTCTGGAAATTTGCTTCTTAGTATTTTTAGTTGCATTGGATCTGTGTTGATGGTATATCTTATATGATGAATATGTAAATTTGCTGCTACTCACTTATCCACACTCTTCACTACTTAAATGATTCTTTGCATTGGAGATAACGACTTTTGCAATTTTCATTTTCTCTCATATATAATATACACAATCAAATACGGTTAAAAAATCTGAACATTTAATCTCATCTAGAGCTGTCAAAATGGGTTGAGCGCATTGGGCCAACTCACCTTAACCCACTAATTTCTCAATCCAAAATTAACCCGCCCCACTTCAAACCCATTAAAGTTTGGGCTAACCCGCACCGCCCCGTCAACCCAACATCAACCCACTTTTATAAATTAAAATTTAAAAAAGTGACGTACAACTAAAAGTATAAACTATGGAGTCCTCCCATATTAAAATCGTTTTAATTTAATTTTTTTTAAAAATAAATAAATATCAGTTTACATTTAATGAACCAATTATTATTCATGAAATCGTTCAATTAAAAAGTTATTATTTTTTATTTATAAATGTTATCATTTTCCAAATATTTTCCGTGACCGTGCTGAAATAAAGTACTTATTCCTTAAATTTAATTTACAACTTTTAATTTGAATATTAATTTCACAAATTAACCAACAACTAATTCTATGTAATCCCTAATGTAATAAAGTGAGTCCAAGAGACAATGTTGGCAGCATGATGTGTTCAAAGAAGGTTAAAATTAATATTAATTGGCATATGAAGTACCTCTAGATTGATGCAATTACATGTGAGATATATATAGATGCATGTGATGTGGGCATGTAATGAGATAAATAAGCTAAAAATCCAAAGCAAGAATCACGAGATGTAATATCTCTCCATGTCAGCCGCTGCAATGAAAGAGAGAGAAGAGAGAAGAAGAAGGTTTAATTAAGTCTCAAGTCATTTAATTCCACTGGGAGTTTTGATGTCGGATCTATCTTCAACCTGACACTGCTACCTCATTCTTTATTTAATTCCTTTCTTTCAACGATCAACTTTTCGATTTTCTTCCCCTCTTATATATTTAGCATATATTGAGTGATAAACAAAAATGACACAGAAAATTCGATGTATACAATTATGGTGTAACATTACATTTTCATTCTTCAAGTTAGAATTGAAAAGATAAAATAATCATCAAGAAAAACGTCAAGTCATTAAAATAAAAATTAAATTATAAGAATAAATGAGTGAAATTATAAGAATAAATGAGTGAATAAAGCATTGAAAAAATAAACCCTAAAATTAGGTTGTGATCTGGAGCTAGGTAGAGAATACTCAGCTATCTAGCTATATTTCCCTTGTCATCGCCTCGTACAGGCTGTTTCCAGCATCCGTAATAATATATTTTTTTTTCGTCAAATTTATAAAATATATATATATATATGATGTACTCATTTATAATTTTAGTCATTTAATTTTTGTGTCATTATTTGAAGGATGAAAAAAAGGAAGAATGAGCCATATAATTCCTATGCAGATATTGTAGTCACATTCATAATAAAATGCAGATATTGTAGTCACATTCATAATAAAATGTTAAAATAAATACTAGAGATGATTAAATTAAGATTAGGTAAATTACCAAAACCCCCTCGAGGTTTGTCCAAACTACCAAATAAATCCCGTAGTTTGAAAAATTACTAATTACCCCCATTTAACTTGTTTTTTTATGTAAACATTAATAAAAATACATTTTTTCTTAAAATAAAGAAGGATGAAAATGACATTAAGACCTATATATTTAACATTGTATTTTTAAATTTCACTATTTTTGTTTAAAAAAATTTTTTAAAGAGGATAATTGGTAATTTTTCAAAGCACGGGATTTATTTGATAATTTGGACAAATCTCGAGGGGGGTTTTGGTAATTTACCCAAGATTTTAATATTTAAATAATAAAAATATTATCACCCAGTCCTATCCCTACCAATCCACCCACCTCCCCCCACCAATTTTTTTTTTAATTTTTTTTAGATTTTAATATTTAAATAATAAAAATATTATCACCCAACTCTACCCTACCCACCCCACCCCACCCACCCCCCATTTTTTTTTTAATTTTTTTTAGATTTTAATATTTAAATAATAAAAATATTATCACCCAACCCATCCTCCCCAATTTTTTTTTAATTTTTTGTAGATTTTAATATGTAAATAATAAAAATATTATCACCCAATTCTACCCCTATCCACCCACCACCCCAACCCACCTCACCCCCGACAATTTTTTTTTATAAAATTTTAGATTTTAATATTTAAATAATAAAAATATTATCACTCAACCCTACCCACTTAAGCCCATTAACCCGTGGCCCGCCCCACCAATAGCCCGCGCTGCAAATGACCCGCCCCACTTGAGCCCATTAAATGGTGGGTTGTGGGATAAACCGCTCCACCAACCCATTAAATTTGTAGTATTTGGGCTAAAAAATTTATTAGATTCTCATCTATCGATTGTAGTATTTCAAATTTGTCTCTCATACTCATCTAATATAACATCTTTACACTATTCATTAATCAAATTATTCGATTACTAACAAAATCAATGAAATTAATTAAAAGTCCAGCTTTTCATGGATGATGGGAGTATTTTAAAATTTAATGTAAAAGAATTGTGCATATAATATTCCCCGGATGTCTACTTTTTTCCTTAACAAATTACTAGTATTTCATTTCAATTGGATTAAACAAAGACTTTTTCTTTATTAAAAATAAAAATACGAGGCACTTTTGAACTTAATTGTGTAAATTCTGTGTGACCCATTATTTATGGCAAAAGCCCCGGGAACATGGGGGACACAGAGGGATACTCCGTGTCCCCATGTGAAAAAAACCCTCCCCCTCTATATTCTATTTAAATATATGTATTGCTAAGAGTTTAAATTACAAAGGAGCACGAAAATTGCAAAGGCGCACGAGATGTGCTCTATGCGCCCGGGTGCACAGAGCATAGCCTCACTGTTATTTAATGATAATAATCCTAACAACAAAATGATATTACTTCGAAAATAAATTGATAACAATTTTTTGAAGGAGTAATAAAATTTGGGCACAATATTGCTTGGCTGAGAGCATATCAGGTGTTTTATTTTGTTTGCTTTAAAATTTTGAAATTCGATATTTTAAACTAAAATGCAATGAAATAAGAATACCATTGTTAGTTTGGCAATTCATCATTTTAGCCCAAATAACAATGAGTTGGTCTCTTAATAATGTTTGAACAAGATTTTTTTTTCCCCAAAAATTAAGAATTTAAGTTTTTATATAAAAGATATGACATTTAATATTATATTTATAAATTACAATTTTATGAGACTATCGAATCAAACGCATGGTGCGCCCCATTATACATAAGTTTTATTCGATAAAAATATGTTGCAAATTTAAGTCTGACAATTATTAATCACAAACTAGATTCATAATGGTTGTTGCAAATTTAAGTCCGATAATTATTAATCACAAACTAGATTCATAATGGTCGATTATTTTCTTGAGAGGTAGCACGGTTTCTCCCAAAGTTGTTGGGCCTTGATCCAATAAGGGAGCCCAAGATGAAGCCCATCAAATCCATCATAATTTGTAGCCGTTGGTTTTATCTTGTAATATATTCTCTTAATTTAATCGATTAAAATAAAATAAAATTAAAGAAAGAAAAAAAGAAAATGGCGTGGCGACTGGCGAGGAAGTGGCATTTACCGTTTCACCGCGACACGATCGATTCCTCCTCTTTCTGAACCGAAATTCTGATAAATCAACATATAATTAATCCATTAAAATTAAATAAATGATGGATTCCGGTGGCGCAGCAGGCGTTGCCGACGACGGTACCGCTTCCTCCTCCGTAATGCAATTCAGCCACTTGGCGTGGCGGCGCTACCAGCATTTGCTTGACAAATCGACGCCGCTGGTACTGTACCGGTGGATCGTCTTAGCGGCGATCGCCTTGATATACGCACTGCGCGTCTACTTTGTGCAGGGATTCTACATCATCACCTACGGATTGGGGATTTACATCCTTCAGCTGCTGATAGCGTTTTTGTCACCCCAAGTGGACCCCGAGATCCAGGCGCTCTCCGATGGCCCCGCCCTCCCCACGCGCCGCTCCGAAGAGTTCCGCCCTTTTGTCCGCCGTCTGCCGGAATTTAAGTTCTGGTAGGATGCTATCTATTGTCTATTGTGCTTTATTTTATGCAAGCTTTATTTTATGCAATAATTTGTTTGAAGATGCTTCTGTATATCATGCGCTCATGGTACAACCATAGATAACTCAATTTATCCATAACTTTTCATCTACGGGTTTATGAAAGTCTATCCTGGATCGATTTCAGAAACCACTAATTTTAGCTAATTTTAGTTGGGTGTTGTATCTTCAGATTTGGGTCTTAATTGCTGTGAGGGTGAGAGGTGACTAGGATCATGAAAGGGGATCTTGGGACTATAGACCATTTTTAGACAATCTCTTTGTTTGCTAAATTATCGAGGAATGAAATAGTAGAAAGGAGTAGGATAGAGAGAAGAGGGAAGAGGAAGATATTCATTTTATGGATAATATGCATCAAAAAGAAAAATATGATTGAGAATTCTAATTAATCTTGTTTTAAGGGATTAGTAAACTTTGGAAGGAGAACTGTACCATCCAAAAGTAGCCAGCACGGCAATTTTCAGAGTGTATGGGAAGTTTTCAGTGACCTGATTTATCAACTACGCTGTGATGCGTAAGCTAATTAATCTAAGTAAATTTTTTCTCCATGCATATGTGAATTAATGTATTCTTATTCCCATCTTTGATTGGATTAAGCTTAGTTTAGCCATCTTCTTTCCTGAATAATTGATTACTCTCTTGAATGGGTAAACCAAGGATCACTGATTCCAAATTAAAGCAATAGCCTAGGGCTTTCTGATAAGAGTGTTTGGGAAGTTAATTGTGACCTGCTTTATTACATAGGCTATGATTGGGGAATGTTGCATGGCTTTTTTTTTTCCCTGTATGAGGATTTAACTTAGTTTAGACCTCTTCTTTCCTAAAATTGAGTTTTCTCTAGAATGGGTAAATGAAAGTCTTAATTATCTATATTTTACTAGAGATAGCATATTATCTGTTACTACAGTAGGCATTTTGTGCACATCTAGAATTAGTCACGGGATGAGATATTCTTGTATGTATTCATAGTTGTTAAAGGCGCGCCGCGCTCAGGCTCAGGGGTCTGCGCCTAGATTGTTGATTTTTTGCTATTCCAGGCTCATGTATCAAAGGCGCGCGCCTAGGTGCGCCTCTTCAACATCATGTTTTTTTCTTTTTTTTTTTTAAGTTTTTTGAAATTGCTACTCAATTATTAAAGGGTTTACACATTTTTAAGATAAAAATGGACAGCCCACTTATAAAATGATATAAATAGAGAATTAGGGTTAGGATTTTAGTACTTGAACTTTCAAAACAAAGACAAAAAGGTGGGCTGCCTTCACCTCCACCATCTGTCGCCTACTTGAACTTTATTTGTGTGTATGTTTTATGTGTTATAATGCTATTATGAGTTATTATGTATCATTATGTGATGTTATGTGATTTTTATCTTAGTTTAGTTAGGTATTATGATTGTAAGTAGGATATATTTGTGTATATACGTTGTAAATTCAGTTTTGGTCAAACTATAATGCTATTATGAGTTATTATGTATCATTATGTGATGTTATGTGATTTTTATCTTAGTTTAGTTAGGTATTATGATTGTAAGTTGGATGTATTTGTGTATATACATTGTAAATTCAGTTTTGGGCAAAATGTAGCTCAGGCGCGCGCCTCAGGCGCGCCTAGGGGTCCGTGCGCCTAGGTGCGCCTCTCGCTTTTAACAACTATGTATGTACTTATGTTCAAGGTGAATATCGATACCTTGGGAAATTACTCTTAATTAACTCTATGCATTTTTCATGTGCCTTGAGTGTTGCATTTGCATTAACATTGTCTGGCCTTATACTTTTGGAATTTTAGTTTTTTCAAAGTCTGGCAGAGCGGCAGTCTTCCCTTGCTTGGCACATTTGTTTCTGGAACTAAAAATTTATGGCATAATAGGCGTATAGTGTATACAGTTTCATATGATCTTCATAGGAAGAATTTGTGCAGTTCAAGTTCTGGACATTAATAACTTGTTTCTGTACGTGGGAGAACAGTAAATACTATTCCTCCTTGTTCATTCGATGACTTTTACAGTCCAAAAATCCTTCTAAAAAAACAAAAAGGTATGCATAGCTCAAATTCTCAGTGTGCAACAATCAGCAAATAGCCAGGGATTTTCAGGGCCCTTTCTACTGCTCTGCAGCATTCATAGTAAATTTATAGCCCAACTTTGCTAATCCTTACCTTATTACAATTAACAGAGTGATTAAACTTGCTCGTTTACTGCCGTTTTTTGACTTATGCTTATGGATGTTTGTGGACAGTTATTTCTTAGGGATCAAGCTTTTGGAAAATAACCATTGTTTAGTTAGAACAGTGTTCTACTCTCTGTCTTGACAATGCACATAAACTGGCACTGCGCTAAAGAACAGTGAAGTCAGCTTTATGGTCACTCGGAGTAAAAATAATTAAGAGTGCTTAGAAGTGACGACTCCTGATGATGTGCCTGAAATAGTTATACAGACAATTTATTGTCTAATGTTTGGTGGCACATGTTTGAGGGCGGAATGAATTAACTTGAATCATGACGCTGTCTTGAAAACTCCACTTGTAAATAGCCATAAGTTTCAGTGCCCACGGGTTGGTATTTCGGTATTGATTTGACTTTGGAAATTTAAATGTTAGTTATTTTATTCCTGTCGTCCCATAAACAAATTCGCTCTTTCCTCTTTTTTTTTCCCCAAAACTACCTTTACACTTCCAAAAATGAAAATAACACCCGACCCAATAGCCCCACATTAAACTTTATTTTCAAAATTTTCATCCCCACCCAACATACATAACCTATTTTACAATTATTTATTACCTAAAAATACAAAACTAAGTCAAAAAGCAATTTTACTTGAACTCCGAATTTACAGCAAGTGTGGATTTCTTTCCGGGATGGAGTAGTAGTATTTAGCTGATATAATGCAAAAAGTTAATAGTTAACTTTGTTACAATTTATATGTTACTTGCTGATTTCTGTTGGCTAATATTGCTTCAGTTATTGTTATGATAGAGTCTAGGAAATAAACCTTATAGATAAGAGTAAATGATTGAAAACAAAATAATGATAAAACTCCTCAAAGTGAATCTTTTCCAAGCAACAATTCACAATTGCCATTTCCCAAATTCAACAATCACTGGGTACCCAACTCAGTTAACAAGCAATATAATAATAAGACTCTAAAACCTAACACCCAACCTACGGTCACCAAGTAATGAAGCACACTGGTGATTTATTCAATAACTTGATTAAAAAAATTCTACTTAAGCATATTGATTGTGATAGCAATGATGATACCCTCCCTGTTCAAACAGCTTTGTCCTCAAGTCAAGTTATGGCATGTTTTTTTAGCTTGTCGTCAACATTGCTATTGACCATAGGCATAAGGCTTGCTTAAGGCTTTAAGCACTTGTGTATCCAGTGGAAAAAAGTTTCTATTTATAAAAGTGAAAGGTTGATAACTACTCCTTCTATCCCACATTAAATTTCATATTTTCCGTTTATGTGCATCCCACATTAAACTTTATCACCCAAAAAAGGAAACATCACATCAATTCCAACCTTAAAATTACATCTAATTACAAATTTTCCACTCTCACCTGACACACATAACACACTTTATAATTTATGTATTACCTAAAAAGACTACATTACCCTCCAAAAGTTAATAAAGTTGGTCAAAAAGCAATTTTTTTAAAACTCCGCATCTATAGTAACGGTGCAAGCAAAAATGGGACTGAGGGGGATATAATAAAAAATTCCTTAAGAATGAACCCTGCGCAAGCAAAACTTGCTTCCGTAAATCAATGATCATTCTGGATATGCAACAACTTAATTAAAATAAATCCTTCTAAAGCAAAATTCTGATAGTAATAATTAGACAAGATGCATGATATCTAGTTCAAAGGAAGTGACTTTTATTGCCCTTAAAATTTTACCACCATCATTTTCTGATCTTGATCTACAGAAAATTAATCATTTTTCCACTCTCATTGTAGGCATTCACTTTCAAAGGCCTTTCTCATAGCTTTCGTGCTGACATTCTTCAGCGCCTTTGATGTACCTGTATTTTGGCCCATTCTGCTATTTTATTGCCTAGTGCTATTTGTTTCTACTATGAAGAGGCAAATAATGCATATGGTAAAATATAAATATGTTCCTTTCACGTTTGGGAAGCAGGTGTGTTCTCACTCCTTTGCTATTGCTTTTTTTCCCCCTCTCTTTTAAGTTTCAATTGCCTGTATTGTTAATTTTCTGATCTTTTTCTTCAGCGTTATGGGAAGAAGGCAACCCCCATTGATGAGACAAACACTGGAAGGCCATAATTCTTGAGGTAGATTGGGGCCTTAAAATCTGAAGATATACACATGTTTAGGTGGTAATGCGATCTTTGAGTAGCATACTCTTTAGCATGTGTAGGTATCAGCAGTTAGATTTGTATCTGACCGGTGAAGGATTTCTTTCTTGTGTTTAAAATGGCCCTATCTTATCCTCTACTAGGTAATACAGTTAACTCTTACCACATTTTTGTATCATCAGAGTGCTATTATGTAAAAGTTGCTCACACATTACAGTTATTTGTGATACTCTGCCTCTAGGGATTCTATGATATTGAATTTTTCTTTTTTTATTTGGGTGAAGCTTAGTACTAATTGTGGTCCCGTTTCTAATTGTAAGGGAAAAAATGGAAATTTCCTACTTCATTCCTTTAATCATCATAGTTGGTTGTGGTTCGTGCAGGCTATCAGACAAAGTGCCTTTCATCTTAATAATAAATCACCCTCTGAAGGAGCAGCTTATATCTTAGCTTGCAGTTGATGCCTCTTTGTGACATATATGTTTCAAGTGACAGGGATTAGGGGATTTCCATTTGCAGCATTTTGCTCTGAAAATCTTCTTCTAGATCCCTGAGAAAGTATCTTGTGTGGAGCTGGCTAATTGGGACCATTGCCTGTTTCACTGAATTAACTTTGGACCAGGGTTTTTAATCCTTCTCTGTCCTGTCCCAGCATTTAAAATTATAAACTATAGAGCTGGCCCAAAAAACCAGGTCAATTTTCCCCATCATGCCATTTAGGCAGGGACATGTAGACCTGTTTTCATAGCCAACAAATAACCGGGGCTGAGCTGGCTGGGCTTAAATCGTTTTCTCTGTTTTTTTGACTGCTTGAAAGTAGTGCTTAGTGAGATGTAGGAAATGACTTAAACGTGTATTTTGTGGTCTTGAATTTCTGTTTCTTACTGTTAGGATATGGTTTTATATATTTATGCAAGTTCAAGTGATGGACGAAATATATGTGCCCATGGAACGGTTGATATGTAAATATTTGTGTGGCAGCACAATAGGATTCTCATGAAAATGCTATGTATCCTGAAAGATAAGGGAAAGGTGAGGTAATAGAGAGAATTATTATTGGAGGGATGCAAGGGCCATGGCATTGATTGCCCTGTAGAAAAGAGTAGTTCACTGTACTCTCCTAAAATTTCCAATTGTCAAGTCTCTGTTCTAGCCTCCATTTGGGTTGCATTATTTCATCTTATCTACCATAATGGAAATGGAATCATTATGCTGCTTGAACTTTAATTGATAGAAAAGATTAGATCTTGCTAATTGCTAGTCAAAATAGTCTGCTTATGACCTAGTTCCACATGAATAGTTTTGTACCTGTCATAAAATGAAGATTTAAGGACAAGGGTAATGCCTACCGTAATTCAGGATATTTGAACAAATAAACAGAGAATCTTAATCATGAGATTGCAAGCATATGAAGTAAATATTGGCATATAATATTTTATGAAGAGATGATTTAGAGGCAAGATGAGGTGATTCTTCTTTCCATTGACTAGTGTATGTGCATGCAAAATGATGTAATTTGAGACTCCTTAACGTAGATTGGGATTACTCCTTTTAGCTAACGAGTCTCGAGTTTGTTGTGCGTGGTAGTGGTTAAAGCCATAACACGTCACATTTAAATCCACAGTCTAAGGATGAAGGAGATGAGGAGGAGGCCATGCATAATTGAACTAATGAATTGCGCTCCAAAAGGTGAAGGGGTCCTCCTCACTAATTCTTTGATGTATACTCTACCACTCAATCAAGGATTGGGTGGAGGACCAGCATTTATTGGTCTCGTGTGACTAACCCGACTTACCCTGTTCAATATTTTGGAATTTTCATCCTCTTTCTTCTTTCAATTATCCAATTTATTCAAGTTGTTTCAATTGTGATATCGTTCTTTTTCTTTATCTTGCTGTATAATTATAAATCTTTAATGGTTTAGCAGCTGTGCCGTTGCACATTGGTTGTCAATTATGAATCGGTAAGGGGATAAGAGAATGTGTGTTCTACATGCGCTTTTTCTTGGGTTGCATTGCTTGTGGGACGTGTTCCGTTGATGTCTATTTACCTTTTTCCCTATGTGAATGTCTTTATGATGCAATTATGGATTTATAGGTCTGCAATCTACTTTGATGAAGAGACTAATAATGTCTTTTGGGATTAATATACATTATCATGGTAGAAAAGACAAAGGCTCAACTCAAGTTTATAAGGACAAAAGTTGTTGCCCTGTTTCTAGTGATTAAACCAATCCTTTAGAGTGGACCACAACTACTGCGTGCCATTCATTTATTATTATTATTAAAAAAACTCCAAATTCTTTTACAGATTGAGAAGTGTGGGAGAAGATTCGAATCCCCAATCTCGCTCTTATAGAAGAGGTTTCACACTATGGCCTGTAAGTTATTGCTCATTTAAGTTTGGAAGGGGGTGAAAGATTAGAAAAATCTGAGTGTAAGGTTGTTGGTTTGGTTGAACCTAAATCCACTTAAAACATTGCATTCATTAAGAATTTATAAAGCATCTGGTCCACAATTTATTGTCACTTTTCTGCATTAAAGCTGTCAAGATTTGGCCCTGAAAGTTGGCTCAACTTTTTTAGGTGATGAACAATAATGGTGGGCAATAAAAGAGAGAGACAGTGAAGAAAGGAACATCTTGTGTTTTCTTTCTAATATATTCTTGCTACTTATCAACTCATACGTACTCCCTGTATCCCGTGATAATGTTTACGCTTCCTTTGTAATCTACAAAGAAAGTGTTAACGTTACGGCGGGACAGAGGTGGTACATATGTGTTTGTGGGGGTGGGTGGGTGTGGGTATTAAAGAAACAAAGAATTATAGTTTGAGATGCAATGAAATTGTCTTTGTTTGATTGTGGGTAATATTGTCAGTGTACTGGAGATTAGAAGATAGATAATGTTGTTTGATAGTAACTATATATGTTGTACTCATACTTCAAAATCTCTGTCTATATCCCAGGAATGAAAGTTGTGATCTCTATTTGTAGATTTAATTTGAGTTGCAGAAATTGTTGTCTTATAACCCACCAGCAACCAGCTGATGCTCTCATTAATTTTGATGCTCACATTCCTCTATAAAATATCAACAAACATCCATCATCTCATAAAGGCTTGCCTCCTAGCTGCTTTCTATTATTTCTTCAAAATTTGTAGACCCCCAATTTTAATGTGAATTTAAATTTCTTTTTAGAGTTGGAATCTTTTTTTTCTAAGTTTTTATCTGAGATTTTTAATTTGTGAGAGGTTGTTCATTTTGATTTCTTGATTTTTGGCACCTTTGAACTATGACTAAAATCCATAAGTGTAAATGTCAACTTTTTGCATGTAATATTGTAGGATTTGGATTCTCTTTGGTAAGTGAGGAAATCACTCTTCACGTGAACAGTGAGGGGTAAATTTCCTCCCGTACTGAAGAGGATCTATACTCGATGTTGTAATGCTGTGAGGTAGATAAAAATACATTACATTGTATGACTTGCACCATATTTTTAAATTAGTTGATTTTGATTGCCTCCAAGTATTATGCTAATATAAGTAGTTATCTGCAATCACCATCAAACATAACATTTAGGGTGAAAAACCCAAATTTCTCCAACCATAATTTTTGTGTTAAATTGGGTTCCTCCAAATAATAAACCATTAATATTCCTAAATGTGTTTACACACCACACTAATACAATTATGCACATCTTTTTTTAAAAAAAATTCTTGCTAAAGTATAACTATAACCATCGTGGAGTTTATAATAAGGGCAAAGGATCACATTAGCTCTCCATCTTATCTTTAAGGATCAAATTGGCCCTCTACCTATTTTTTTAATCATTCAAACCCTTTATATTTCTTATTTAGATTAATTAGGCATTTCATTATTTTTAAATAAAACATTTGTACCCTTTGTAGAAATCAATTAACGGTGTTAAGATAAGAGGAAAGATAACAGTTTGAATGATAGAGAATTGAACAGGTGACAATCTACATGCTTCTGTCACAACCCCCTTCCTCCCTCCTCCATCACTCCTCATTTACTTCTCTCACCTGTTCACATTCATACCCATCCATCTCTTCGATCAAAACAAAAAAAAAAACATAAAGAAATTAGAGGAAGAATCCATGGAAGCTATTATCTGCATTAGTCAATGAAATCCAAAATTCAAACACGGTAATTGATTTTTCGAAACTGAAGAAAATGCAAAACTAAGCGTTCGGATTCAGCGTCACTTGTGTCAGCGATGTAAGGAGACGAGAATAATAGCTTAAAGAATCTGATCTTCACTGGTGGAATTAGCATCGACTGATGAAGATATACGTAAACTCACATTCGAAACCCCTGCCCGAATAAAATGTCTCCAATTTGTGATTTGTAATAATAAATGCGAAAGGCAATTTTGAAATTTCGATGCATAAACACAATGGTCAATTTCTATCTTTAACACCGTTACGTTATTTTTTAACAGAGGTGTATAAGTGTTATGTCTAAAAATAATTAAGGGCCTAATTGATCAAAACAAGAAATATAAAGGGTTTGAATGATTAAAATTAAAGGTGGAGGGCCTATTTGATCCTTGAAGATAATGTGGAGGGCTTATGTGACCTTTTGCCCTTATAATAAACATATACTATGTAATCTAAGATTTTTTTTTCCAATAATTTTTATAACAATATTAAATCTGAACTGTTTAGTTACACGTCAAAATAAGAAAAGAACTTCAAAGTTAAGTTGATTGGAAATGGATAAAAACAAGCTGAATATTTTATGTCCAATTTTACACTAAATTTTCCATCAAATGATTGGAGATGGCCAATTGAATCATCATTTAATTTATGAAATACTTAATAGTTAGGAGGTATGCTAAGTAAAATGTCGTACATTAAATGGAGGAATTTACGGATTAGGCATAATTCTTTTAGACATATATACTTCTTCCTCCCCAAAATACATGCATGTATTTTTATTTTAACTAATGTAAGAAAGTGAAATAATATGGTTATTAAATGAAATAAAGTGTATGATATATTAGTTAACCTTGACTAAATTATGAGTAAAAAAAGGTGATATTTATATAATATTTATTATTATAGTTGATATTGTGTATTGTTTCTATTTTTTTTTTGTATGCAAGCTATTTGGGGACATACCAAAAAAAAAAATGCAAGTAATTTGGAATGGAGAGAGTAATTAAATTTTAGAAGGACAAAGTCTTAAAAAATTATAAAATTTAGATAAATTATTTCTACATACTATGTGACAAAGTCTCTTGTGAGACGATTTGTTAGACGCGTTAAAGTATGATGGTTATATAGGTAAAATGTGTTTATTGATTGTTAAAATATGATGAATGATACATTTAAATATAATTCTAGGTGTTATTATAATATGTTTCACTACGAATATATTTTAACTACCAATAAGTATACTTTACCTATATAGGAGTAATAAACATACTTTAATAATGGGTCAACTCATCTCACAATCTGTCTCTCATATATTCGTCACACAAGAGAATGCCCCTTATATATACTCCCTCCGTCTCATACATAAGTCCCCATTTGGTTTTTATACGTAGATCGATTAAGGAGTATTATTATTTTATGTATAATGAGTAATTGTATTAATAGTCAGTGGTATTAAAAAGAAAATGAGGATATTTGAATGGGACACCCACTATAATAAATGAACACATTTTGGTGGGATGGATGGAGTAATATGTATTATTAAAAAAAAAAAAAAATCCATCCCTGAAGCCATATAAGCCACAAGAAAAATGATGATAAATATTCAAGAAAAAAACAAGAGCATGTGATGATGGAGTTAATAAGCATTTGCAGATACAGAATTATAGACTCCAAAAACATTATTTTAGTACTAACTCGTGTGGTTTAATACCCACACAACTTCTCTCTCTCTCTCTTCCCCCTTTTCCCCTTTAATTGCGGGAAGAAGAAACAAAACACTACACTACACTAACATCTTCTCACTCTTCTTCCTCTTTCTCTCACATCATCCAACAATGGAAGCTGGTCTTCCTATGCTCAACTGCTTATTGCAGCACACACTCAGAAGCCTCTGTGATTCATCCACCCCATCATCAAAGTGGGTTTATGCTGTCTTTTGGAGGATCCTTCCAAGAAACTATCCACCCCCAAAGTAACCATTTTCATTTTCTTGCAATCTTTTTTTTTTTTTTAAATAAAAAAGTGAAAATGCCACTCATGGAAAGAGAAAAAAAAAAAGAACCCATTTACCCATCATTGCTTTCTTGCACTGTTCTTGATTCTTGGTCTTGTCTAGGTGGGATCATGGGGGAGGACTACTTGATCGAGCTAAGGGAAACAAGAGGAATTGGTACATTAATTAACATCAAACACCGTTGTCTATTTATAAAAAAAAAGATAATAATTGTGGACGTTAATGTTTCAGGATTCTTGTTTGGGAAGATGGGTTTTGTGATCTTTTTGAGTGTGAGAGATCTGGAAAGAGAAGGTTTGGTGCTGATATTTTCTTCAAGTTGACACACGAAGTCTACAATTTTGGAGAAGGGTAAAAAGACAACGGTTGGTTTTGATTGAATTGTTGTGGTATGTATCTTTCTTACAACATTGTTTTCTTGCTAGATTGGTTGGTAAAGTTGCATCAGAGAAGAGCCATAAATGGGTGTACAGAGATAGCCCACAAGAAAATGATCCCACCTTAGTTTCATCATGGAATATATCCATTGATTCTGTAAGCAAATCCTTTCCAAATTTACTAAAATCTTCGAAAAAGAAAACCATATAATGCAACTAATCTTTATGCATATTAACAGCAACCAAGAGCATGGGAGGCTCAATTTAGCTCAGGGATTGAGGTAAGAAAATGGTTAAGATGTCCGTTTTCATTACTACGTGTGTTAAAAAGGCGATGACATTGCAGACTATCGCGTTGATATCAGTTAGAGAAGGTGTCATCCAACTTGGCTCATTTGATAAGGTACATATACTACATATATACATTCTTGCATATGTTTGGTAACAACAACAACAGTGTGTGTTCGACAACACATAATCTTCGAAAAAAGAGTTGATCAACATCATTGATTCGTGTCAAGGTTGTTGAAGACCTGAACATGGTGCTCAACATACAGAGGAAGTTCAGCTACATCCAGAGCATACCAGGAATATACGCGATACAGAGGCCGTATCTTCCGATCCAAAATCCAAACATGGATTACAACAATGGAGTGGAAGATAAGCAGCAGATGATAGGGTTGAAGAGGCAAAACTATGATCAAGGTCCACATGATTCACCAACTAAGTCACTCTGTATAGGGTATACCACCACACAGAATGGAGCTAGTGGAGCACTACCCATGTGGTCTATTCCTCCTCTTTTGCCCTCCAATGTAGGAGCATTCTTTTCCAAGATTCCGCCCTCCCCGGCCCCATATTTCGCCCCCGATGCAATTGATCATGATGATACTGTCTTTCTCAACGACAGGGATCGCCGTTGTCAAAAGATGAAGGGTGATGAAACTTTTGGCGAAGTTACGGCCGTTGATCATGTTAAGGCGGAGATAGAAAATGTTCGAGATGATGGAGTACGTGAAGAAAAGCCTAGGCTCTTAATCCAGGGTCTAAGATTGGAAAATGGGGTCATAGGTTTAGGATTTGAATCTCAAAGAGGGATTGAAAGAGTTTGCAAATTTTGATTGATTTAGTTACTAGGAGATATTTCTAGGGTTGTTTATTTAACTTCTTAATTATATCTTCATCATGTCAAGGAAATGTTCATATTATAGACCAATAATATAAATTGTATTGATCATGCATTTGCTATGTGTAATGATTATTATTATTGTTATTTCTTAAATTATTTTGTTTTGAATTTGTATTAATAAATATTAATATGGAAAAAAAATTAAAGTGAGAAGATATTTAATACTCCCTCCGTCCCAAAATCGATTGCACCTTTACTGTAGATACGGAGTTTAAGAAATGTTGACTTTTTAGGGGTATTGTGGTATTTTTAGGTAATAAATAAATTATAAAGTATGTTATGTGTGTTAGGTGAGTGTGGTAAAGTTGTAATTAAGATGAACTTTTAGGGGTGGAGATTGATGTGATATTTCATTTTTTGGAAAGGTGCAATCTATTTTGGGACGGATAAATGTGGAAAGTGTGCAATCAATTTTGGGACGGAGGGAGTATGTCCTATCATAAATTTCACATTTTTTCATTTAATTGTTTCATTAGTTTTCACACTAAAAATAATAAAAACAATAAACATAAATTATTTTTAAATACACTTTAAATATCACTCCCTACATATGTAACGTATACTCCATTATTTAATTTAAAAATTACTAAATATTTTTAATTTGAATTAAAAATAAATAAATATTTTAAAAAGAGATTAGAAACAGAGTCAAGTGTGGCATTGGAAGGTAGGAGACAATATGATTGGTTAATAGCAAATAATCTTAATCCATTACACCACTTGCTGCATCCAGACTTCATATGGACATGGAATTGTCCTTCCACTTCAATTCATTAAATCATTGCTTACTTGAACTATCTATCTATGCAACTTGTTTCCCATGGATAATTATTTCACTATTATTATAATAATAATAATGCAAAATATCCAGTTTACATATTCATCTTGACTCATCGATTACTTTTTAGATTCATAATTTATTACTTACTGAAAAAAAAAAATTACTCCTCAAAATTCTTACTATTACTCTTTAAAATATGAGAAGTTATATTTAAAAAAATAAACTATTACATTTTTAAATGAGAAATATTACTTCTCAAATTATTATATATTGTGATTTTTTATATTCTAATTGAGAAGTATTTTTATTTAAAAAAATAATTGTTCATCTTTTAAGAATAATTTTTCACATATTGAAAAGTAATATTGCAAAAATAAAATGCATAGTAATAGTTTTATTATTATTGTTATTATTATTATCGTCTATTTCTTCTATTTTCCATAATTTCTTATCAAAATGCTAGTTCCTCACGTAGGCAAATTATTTCTTGTAATCGAATTCGCGCACACTAAACACTAAAAAAAAAAAAAATTTTAGGAACCAAATTTACTAAAGGAATTCAATCCGTTGATAATATTACCAATGGATTAGCAACAAAAATGATATTTTTGTTTTAGCAACAGAATGCAAACGAATTTATTCTCTATTTTACCAACGGAATTCAATCCGTTAGTAATTACCAACGGATTACAAAGGGAATCACTATATAAATTACCAACGGAATTATTAGCAACGAATTACCAACGAAATTATTTACCAACAGAATTGATTTTTTGTTGCTAAAAATTTACCAACAACCACTCTACCAAGAGAATTTTATCAACGAATTCCGTTGCTAATCCGTTGATAAGCAAATTTAATAATGAAATTAAAGCTTTTATTTACGGGATATTCCGTTGGTAAAAAATAGTTTTTTTTAGTAAAATTTTATTCGTTATAACATGAATTTATTATTTTGTACAATAATGAACTATTATTTTTAATGACAAACTTTTATTCATGTTCAAATTTTATTATATATTGTCAATTTATTCACATATAAAAATGGGTAATAATTTATCATTTAAAAAAAATTATAGTTTATTTGTGTAAAAAGTAAATAAGTAATACTCTATTTATTATTTTAAAGAGTAAAATTCAAATATACATTATAACTATTAACCCAATACAATTTCACTTATGTAACTAGTAATTGGATACTTTGTGTTGATTGTGATGTAACTCTTCCAATCTCTTAAATAAATTACACTAATTATTATTTTGTGTTATAAAAAAAGTTAACGCCACCAAATAAGAAAATGGAATAAATAATTCAATAATTCTATAACAAATTTTAATTTCAAAATTGTCCACTTCTTACTTTATAATTATTTATTACCTAAAAATATTATATAAATATAAGTAAAAAAATATGTTTTTCTAGATTTTCGTATCTACGGCTCTCAGTTACACTGAACTTAATTATGGGAGAGAAGGAGTAAAAATTTCAACAAAAATTGCCAAATTTAATGATCACGTGATATGCACGTGCTCAATTTCAACAAAATTGTCAATTTTCGACAAAAATGGAACAACGTTGATGCAATAATAAAAATAGTGGAATCCAAGACTTATCTTTTTTTTAATAAAAATGGTACATTGTCAAATTTATTTTTAGGCAAAAATGGTTTTTATCTTCATTTTATCAAACATATTATTAATTTTTATTAAAAATATTATCATTTCCTTTTAATTTGAGTGTGACATATTATTATAATATTTTCATTTCTTATTTCTTTTCTTTTTTTTATTTAAGTATATTTTTTATTAAAATTTCATGCGAGACAATTTTTGAGATTAAAACATTTTTTTCCTACTTACAGCCACACATAAATAAATTACGGTATTCAGGAGACCAGTGCCGTGAGCTACTACACCTTTGGCCATAGTTATAATGGGTCTCATATAATATATGTTTGGATATTAAACTGAAATAATTTATCAGGACATTTAACATTTTCACGTGAAATCTATAGAACAAAATTTCAGAGATGAAAAGGAAAGAAAGCCACCTGCACCTCCATTCAAACCGCCGGATCCGATTCTGTGAAAATATTAGAAATCGGAACCAAATCGATCCTAGCACGGTTCCAGTTCAATTTTGGAACCACCAGTTCATATTTTGGCCAGTTCCGAAGCCAATGGTTCCAATTCCAGTTTAAACATGGTTCCGATTTTTTGATACATGTCTAATTCCAAACACATTCAATAACAATAAGCAGATGAGTGATATTATAATTCCAAATAGAAATGTTTGTAGGAATCATAAATAAGCATACAACCATAATTCAGAGAATCATGCGCAGCTACTAAGTTCTTAATCATAAATAAACGAGAATGCAACTGTACAAGAATTAGATATCGTCAGACAAATCTGTTTTTTCTTCTTCTGATTTCAAATCCTGAGTGAACTAATATACAAATCAATGATTTGGTATCCTTCCTTCAAGCTTTCCACTACGACAGACGAGGGTTGCGCCATACAAGGTACCTTCAATAAGCACCAAGACGGTTTCTTCAGTCCAAGATCTCTGTTTATCCTCCCCTGCCGGTTTTATTTCAGACAATTTCTCAAGAACTGCTCCTCTTCTCTTCTTTACCAAATGTCCCAATCGGTTTTGCAAGGATTCGCTTTAGCGCCTGAACTCCCAAAGGATTGTCCTTGCTCTGTATATCCATCCAGAATGTTTATAACATGATCAATAAAGAAGAACAAACATAGGTAAACATAAAGGAGGAATAGGTGGGAGAACTCACAATTGAGCAGGTCCCTGCACGAACATTGCAGACAGGGTATTCATGGGGGCAGCAACTGTAATGGTCTTCACAGCATGTGGCACCCTCAAGAGGGCAGCATCCCCATGCAAAGCAGTACTTTCCATATTCATAGACACAGCAGCAGGTGGTCGACTCGGGGCATTCATAGTAATCGTCACAAACTGAGGGTGGCGAGACCGGAGATGGAGGAGAAGGACCAGGGTTAGGAGGATTTGCGCCTGTTTTGGTTGCGTATGAGGGCTCTATAGCTATACCACAGAGACCGGCTTTAGCTGCCACATTGCGTTGCATCCTGACATAACCACCCTCTCCCCAGCTTGGACCCCATGAGTTCCTAACAATCCAGTAATCCACGCCATTTTCACTGCCGTATCCAACAACAGCCACACCATGGTCCAATTCTACTCCACATTTTCCTGTGAATATACCCTAAGGAGATCAAGAAAAGGACCATAAGAAATCATTAATTAGAATGCATACATACAAAAAGATGGGAGACAATTTTCCCAACAGATTGTGGCATCATGACTTACTGATTCATAGAGTTGGAAGTCTCTTCCACCGCCTTCAATGGCAACACTAATTGGTTGGTGGGCAACTGCCTTCAGTAGAGCCTTCTCATTGTATGTGGGTACATCTTCATAGCCATCAATGGATACAACTTTAGCATTTTTCTGCAAATCAATCACAAGGTTAAGTAAAAAATTTTAACATTCGATCAAATCAGAGTGATAGCATTAACACAAGAGAATCAGAACTCACCCTGAATTGGTCGCATTTGCCATCTCTTGCCTTGTAAGGATAATCTTCCTCGGTGTCAATACCACCATTCTTGATGATGAACTCAAATGCATAGTCCATAAGACCCCCATTGCACCCTTCATTATAAGATGTATCGCAGTCAACCAGCTCTTGCTCTGAGAGTGAGATCAGGCTCCCAGTTGCTATCTGATTAATACCTTCCACAGATACAACGGTAGAGAATGCCCAGCAACTCCCTGCAAAAGATCCAACGCATCACTATCGTGTCATGACAAGTTGCTTAGTTACTTCCATAACTCTACCAATCTATTTTGTCTGTATACACATAAAAGCATAAATTAATAGTATTTCCAGTGACAGATTAATAAAGGTGCAGCTTGCTTGGCCATTAGTAAATGGAGTGGAGCCAATCTAGCCGCCTTGTTATGGTCCACCATTATAATTTTTTGACTTTATGCATTTTTTATGTTCGTTGTGGGAGCCACACCACCTATCAGAAACAAGATTCCTGGACCCTCACCCAATCCTTCTCCCATAAGGTATCCGTATAAACCCAAGAAATCAGATCAGTTAATGATAATAAAGAGAGAGGAGGGGTAAATGTAAATCAAGATTTATCCTTTAGATATGAATTCAGATGATGATAATAGATTAAGAAGAATTTAACCTTTCACCAAGTAAACATGTAAGATCTAAATTGGGTCGATAACATAATTGCTTAGAAATTGAAAATTCAAATATAAACATGTCAAGACAACCAAAAATTTAACCTAACAGAAATTGGTGATCAAACTCCAAAGCCACAATTGAACTACCATGTGGAAAAGGTCCACTTAATAAAAAAGTAATTTTGATTTTCAACAAACCATAAGGAAATCCTCCACTAATTGCAGACCAACCATGTGCAATTTATATTAAACAATTGATAGAGAAAGAGTTGTACAAGATTAATCAATTTAATATCAAATATTACCAACCATATCCCCTAATCAACGCAAGCCATCTATACTTCCTTTTTCCCGAAAATATCCACACACCCATCTTCACTAATTTTCATCAATCAAGATTCAAAAGTCCAACCTTTCTGCCATACTTGAGAAAGACTTAACATCAAACTATCGACGATTGCAAAAACATGGATTAAAAAATTGATAAAAATTACAGTCCACAGAAGTGTAAATCCTTGAAATCCTACAGATCGAGCAATTATAATAATCAATTCGTATGTAAATCCTAATTTACGATCACACTTGTTCAACAAACGAATTTCTAAATCCAAATAAATAGGAATCACAAACACACACACATACTTTAAATAAAGTAGAAAAAGGGGTGAAAAATAGTTACCACAGCTGCCTTGATCTTTGACTTTAGCGACGGCGCCTTTCTCTCTCCAATCAACGGACTCCGGCAGGCTATCGCCGACTTTCGGCTCATACCGATCGCTCTTCACGCCGGTCAACCGCCGTTTTCCGTCGGGTCGGGTCCCGAGGAAAGTTTTCCGATACTCCTCATTGGTCAAATCGGCGAATCGGCTGAGGCCGAGCTTGTACGTCCGATTCCCCAACGCGTTCTGCTCATCGATGTACCTCAAATTATCCTTAAAAATCTCGAACCTCCTCTCCTTCTCTCCCAAAGCATTGTACGACTTGCCGTGCTTCACCATCCACGACTCGTACGACGACAGCACCTCGTCGTGGGACCGGAGGAGGTTGTGCTTCTCGTCGTAGGTTATGATGGACAAGTCGGAAGCGCATGTGGTGGCGAGAAAAGAAGTGAGAGAAAGGGATAGCAGAAGGAGGGCCATTGTTGGTGGAGCCATGGTTACTGGTTAGGTTTTGGGGAAGAGAATGAATGGAAAAAGTGAGGTAGATCAGTAGAGTTATAAAGGCGGAGTGGAGGGGTAGTTTCGGAATTATATTTTGGAGATTCTTGCAGAGTTGTTTACGTATGGGATTGGCTATGAGGAAAATCATTAATTACTGCATTAATGAGGCCTGAATTTTTTAACTCCTTTTTATTTGAATGATAATTTGGTCTCTGTTTTCAATTTTAATAATAATTATTTAAAAATAATACTAATTAATTACTACTACATTAATGAGGCCTGAATTTTTTAACTCGTTTTTATTTGAATGGTAATTTGGTCTGTGCTTTCAATTTTAATAATAATTATTATTAAAAAAATATTGTACTCTCCATCTAACAAAATTCTCTTATTTGTATTTATTTATTTTATTTTATCTAACTAGTAGTATATCATAGCTACAAAATTTCATATGACATGGATTGACTCATTGTTAAAGTAGGATGATTATTAGATAGGTAATAAAGTAAATTAATTCATAATTAATGTATGTTTAAAATGTGATGAATAATAAATTAAAATATATTTTTAGAGTATTATTATAATTCATTATATAAATACTTTAATTATAAATAAACACACTTTATTTATATAACAACTTGTATATTTAATGATGGGTCGAATCACTTTTAAAAATAGAATGTTAGTATAATGATTTCAAAATATATTTAAATTTTAAATTCGTCATTATTATTGCTTAACACGTACTCCTCCATCCCATAAATAATTCACACTCACTATTTTTATTTATTCCATAAACAAATTCAAATTTGGAATAACATATAACCAACAACCCCATAAAATAATTTAATTTCAAAATTTATATCATTTTATAACATAATTTATTAATTAATTATATAAAAAATACTAAACTACCCATAAAAATAAGTTTAAAAACTAAAATTCAATAAATTAGGTTAAAAAATAAACTTTTTAATCAACTTGGAATAATAAATGTAATGGGTGATGTTCTAAAATAGAGGGGACAAAGTCTATTATGAGACTATTATTATGTAAGATGGATAGAGAAATTATTAAAGTATCATTGTTTTATAGATAAATTATGTTTATTGTTAGTTAAAATATGTTTGTTTAAAGTATAATAAATAATTAATAAAAATATACTTTTAGGATATTATAATATGATTCATTATCGACATACTTTAACTATTACTAATAAGCATACTTTAAATATTAATTGTCATACTTTAACAATGGGATGACCCGTCTCATAAATACCTGTCTCAGAGTACATCCTTTTAAAAAAATAAGAATTTTATCGATTCAAGGCCTGAAAAATGGGTAAACCATCAATTTTGGGTTTGAATTATTTTTTCTATCAATATGGAGCTTGAAATATGTAAAATTATCAATTCAAAGCTTGAATTTATCAAATATTATCTCATATTTTATCAATTTAGGGTCTAAATTCATGTCCCGCATTGATAGTTATACATATATTAGACTCCGGATTGATAGAAAATATAATTCAGACCCCAAATTGATAGTTACCTATTTTTCAGGCCTTGAATTGATAAAATTCCTTTAAAATACTATTCTCTTCGCGTGATAGATTGCGAATGATGATAATTAAAAGTAAAATATGTTACATCTTTAACTTTAATATACTAAAGTAATTTTAATATACTAAAGGAGAGTTTAATTTTGATGATGTATCGTCATCATAATTATTCTCAATTTTTTAAATTTTTTTATTCTTAATTTTTACAATTAATTTATGAACATATTTTAATTATTAGTACGTGCATTAATAATTATTAGTTTCATATGTTAATTAATATATTTATTTTAATTAGTAGAGGATATATATATATATATATATATATATATATATACTATTATGAAAGTTGCGTAAAACGCGGGATTATTTAATTATTATTCTTATTTTTTATAATTAAATAATCCTTGCTATATAACATAATAACATTAATTAAAGAGATTTTTTATAGCTAAATAATTTCTTTCATCAATATAAAGAATTTGCAACAAATTATAACATTTGACTTTTGATAATGTAACGTATAAGTAAATCATGTAAAAGTTAATATATATGTATATATATTCTAATTTTTTGAAAGAATCTCAACTTATTTTTTAAAAAAATGTTACCTTATAACATAATACAATTGAAAAATATTTGTAACTCCACATGTCTCTCTAAAAAAAATGTCAACCACATAGGGGCAATTTTGTCTCTTTACTGTATATTTACATAGTTGTTAGTATTTTATTTTTTTATTGTATAGTAATAAATCCTTAATTTTACTGTTTGTATAAATATCAATTATATATATATATATATATATATATATATATATATATATATATATATATATATATATATATCTCAATTTATTTTTTTTCTTCCATAAATGATTTGATTTGATACTAATTAATTTATTTATATCAAATTTAATTGCAATGATACTAAATAAGTCATTATAAGTGTATAAGAAAAATAAATAAATAGTAAGACTATACGTGAATATTTTACTATACTATACTATATATTTATATATATATTGATTATTTGTGGAAAATAAGGTCAAACTTTTTATAATTAATTAAAATAAAATTATTAAAATATTTTAAATAGTTGCTATATATTAATATTTAAATGGAGTATTACTTTGTAAATCATGGTTTAGTATTTCTTAATTAACTACTCCCTCCGTCCCATAGAAGTTGACACACTTTTCTTTTTGGTTTGTCCCACTAAAGTTGACACATTTCTTTTTTAATACATGGACCCACACAAAAAATAATTAATCTATTTTCATGGGCCCACATATCACCTCTAATATAACTATCCACTACACATTAAATATTATTTCGCTCACCCCACTTTACTCCACTTTACATTAAATTATTATACTCTTTAATCTCTGTGCCCAAAAAAATTATACCAACTTCTATGGGACGAAGGGAGTATATAATAATAATTCTATTTCCATTAATTGTTATTTTTAAGAAACTAATATATAATATATATATATATATATATAATATAAATAAAATTAATTTATATATAATATTCTTTTAAATATTCATAAATTTGTAATGAATATATTAGCTTTATTTTTATTTAATTTTATTAGTTTCAAATTATATAAACAATTAAAGAAAATAAATTTTATAATTCATATGTCATAATTGAATAATTAAGATATATGTAAATAAAAAAATATTAACATACTAAATTAAAAAAATTAACAAATATTTTAAAACTCAATTTTAAGCTTTCGATTCTATACATGAATTAGTTTTTCAACCCCTTATTTTTTAGAGGTAAATGATTAAAGAGTACTTGAATCGTCGATCATTTTTTACTTGAAGAATACTCGAATCAATACCTTAGAGGTAGATCTTAAAGAATACTTGAATCGATTCATGAGAAGTAATACTTGAATTAATTTTTTTCTCTTGAAGAATCGATTCTTAAGATGTAAATCGATTAAAGAATACTTGAATCAATCCTCTTACTTTTGAAAAATCAATTTTTAAGATGTAAATCTATTCAAGAATACTTGAATCAATTCTCTTCCTCTTGAAGAATCGATTTAAGAAGTAAATCGATTCAAGAATATTACTTGAATCAGTTCTCTTCCTCTTGAAGAATACTTGAATCAATTTTTTTGAGGTAGATTGAATCTCGCTCTATCAAAATAAATTTTTATACTTTCATAGATCCTCTTGGAGAATCGAATGTGTATATTTAGAATAAATAATAAAAAAATCTTATTTATAAGTGGGGTGAGAGAGAATATTATATATAATATTCTTTTTTTTCCTTTTTATATATGATTTAATTTGATATTAATTATTTTATTACATTAAAAGATTTAGTAATTAATTAATCATACCCAAATAAATAAATAAATAAAATATTAAAAATTTAATCATTATTAAAAATAAGAAACACATTATTTAAAAAAGAAAATATTAAATAAGAAAGTTTATTAAAAGTAAATAAGGAAAATATTAAAAAATGTATTAAAAAATCCAAAAAATTGAGAAAATTACACGTTACATTGGAGCGCTCAGGAGACGACACGTCAGCAGTAAAAGTTTCTGCTATAGTATACTTAAAATATAAGAAACACATTATTTAAAAAAGAAAATATTAAATAAGGAAGTTTATTAAAAGTAAATAAGAAAAATATTAAAAAGATATTAAAAAATCCAAAAAATTGAGAAAATTACATGTCACATTGGAGCGCTCAGGAGACAACACGTCAGTAAGAAAAGTTTCTGGTATAGTATATATATATATATATATATATATATATATATATATATATATATATATATATATATATATATATATATATATATATATATATATGTAATACCCAAGTTTCTCACTACTAGTGTGTTTATATAATTTAATTTGTATTATGTGTATTTTATAATTATGTGGTAATTGTTTCTCAATTTTATTTATCTTTACATTTTATTTGAGACATCTGTGATAATAATGGTGACAATATGTGAATATATGTGTGCATAAATATTTACATGTATTAATTTGGATATATGAGTAAATTATTTTATGTGTATGAATACACTTTTCTTAATTATTAAGTATCACACGTATTTTTATTATAATAATAATAATATAATAATAATAATAATAATAATAATAATAAAAGAAAAGAAAAGTCAATATTTGTGGCTGAGAATTGAAAGTTGAGATGGCTAGCAGCAAATTTTGAAAATTTGGAATCAAATGGCTGCACAGCCGTATTTTTGTTTTTAAAAAAAAAAAAATTTTTGTCACCCTTTTTCGTATATATATATATATATATATATATATATATATATATATATATATGTGGGGGTGTTGAGGATTTCATCACCTCACACACTCCAAATCAATCGAGAGAAAAAAAAAAGAGGGAAGAAGTGTGCCGGAACGGGAAGGAAGGAATTAGTTACGGATCTTCACGGGTCTATAATTGTCGGAGTTGAAGTAAGTAGAAGTCCAACTACAATGCATAAATATGTTGTGTGTAAATTATTTGTGATTAATATGTGATAATTATGTTGTGAATTATTTGTGATTAATTTAATTATGTTATGAATTATTTGGGATTAATTGATTATACAAGTTGTGAATTTATGTAATTTAAAATAATATTATTGTATTATATATATCTGTGTGATTGGGAATTGTTAAAAATATATCCGTATGACTTGAGAAGATGTTGGTTATAAGGATCTGTGTGATCCAAGATGGAGTTGTTATTATAAGAGATCCGTGTGATCCAAAGTGATGTGGATTTGTGTGAATTAAATTAAGTTGTTATTTTATTTATAATTAAATATTGATATTGATGTCATAAATGATTTATGATGTATATTTAATTGCACTGGTTGCATACCATGCATATCATGAAAAGTGTTTTCCCTAAAAATTAATAAGATACTAATGGTGTGTGCGGCCACTATATATGCATCACTGTCAGGGTTCGGAAAAATCGTTCCCGACATTTTTGTCAGGGGTTCGGAAAAATCGTCCCCACCACTTTGTCAGAGTTCGGAAAAATCGTTCTCGTCACTATTGTCGGGGTTCGGAAAAATCGTCCCCATTGAGCTCATTTGGGGTGTATATTATAAGTGTGTCGTGGGGATCCCGCAACGTGAACAGTTTTCTAAATAAAAGAGACAAATTAGTAGATTAGGAAATAAATACATTTTCATGCATTGTCATGTATGATTTCTACTTACTGAGATTTTTATCTCATTAGTTTATGCATTGTATGTGAGCCTGATAATATTTGCGTATGTGGGTGGTGTACTGTAAAAGCTGTGGAGCTCCTACAAGGTTTCGAGTGGATGTACATAGATGACGACCTAATGGGCTAGACCGTGTGTTTATTTTATTTTCGCTGATATTTTATTATGTAATATATATAAATATATATATATATATATATATATATATATATATATATATATATATATATATATATATATATATATATATATTGTCAACTGTTGGTGTGGATTGAAGTGGTATCAGAAACCAGTTATGTATGTTGAACTGGTATGGCCGTTTGGATAATATATATTATGTGAGAAAAAAAATGTGTAAATTTTATAATGATAATGTTTATATTAATTAAAGAATTATAAGTTATGAAAAGTGGGTCGTGACAATATATATATATATATATATATATATATATATATATATATATATATATATATATATATATATATATATATATATATATATATATATATATATATATATATATATATATATACTAGCATGAAACTCGCCTACTACGCGGGATCATTAGTTTTTTTTTAAAATAAAATTAACACTATTATTATTTTCCTGATTATATTATTTTAGTTCATATTTTAATTTATCTTTAATTTTAAAATTAAATTTTTTTGATATACTATTGTTGTTTTAATTATTAGTGCCATATGTATAATTTAATATTAAAAATTATTAAATATTATTGAAAACTTCTAGGTAAACCACGTTTTGTGTTTTGTTTGAGACATTACCTTCTTCATTAAGACACAAAATTTTCAAAAATTTTCGATCTTTTACTCTTAATACTGCAACATATAACTGCATATGTGTGAAAATAGGTTTTGAAAGATACATTCAAACTTTTTGAAGAGATTGACCCTAACTTTTATTTATCGTCATTACAAAACACACCACCACATGGAATTGTCTTCTATTGAATTTGATCATTGTGCTATCATCAGAAGGAGTAAGAGTCATCTTTGTTATGTAGATAATGTTTTCAATGTTTCTCCCACAAGTTATTTTTGCTTGTATACATGATTTCCTGTCTTTATCACAATTAATCTTATACCATTACACAATCTATATCTTTGATCAATGTTTCTGAAAAGCATTATCAGTACTCCATTTTTAAGCTTCAATATGTGGTTTGGAAATCCTGAACACTTGACAGAATTTAAAAATTCTACTGAGTAAAGATTCTTATTGTTACTTGTGACCCCATCTAATATGGACACACTGTTTGAACTCAAATATTTTCTCTCTTAGCCTGCAATTCGAGACAACACCTTTTCATTTATGGACACAACAACTTGATGTGTTAGTGCAAGAATCGCCTTATCTTCAAAGTGGTGTAAATTTTTGTAATTAGAAGCAATAGATGGATAAATGTACTCAACAATAAAATCCAGAGGATATTATACATTTTTCAGTAATAGATCATCTTGAATTTCAATATTCTCTCCGAAATCAATTGTTTTTCCTAGATTTCATCTCATAAGCTCAAAGTCGATCTTGAAAATTCTTCAATCTCCTATTTAGATTTTTCGATGTCGAAGCTTTAATCTGCAATCTCATGTTCCTTGTTAGCTTAAGCACCTCACAATATTTCCAAAGATAAGAAGATGTTAGTGTGACATTCAAAATTTATTTTCTTGTACTCTTAGTAATTACCGGTAAGATTTGTCTAAAATCACCTCCAAAGACAATTGACTTTCCACCAAATGACAAATTCTGCATATCTCTTCTACATCTCAAAATGTCATTTAAGCTTCTATCAAGTGCCTCGAATAAATTTTACCTAATTTAGAAATATGAATTAGAAAAACCTAATTTATATTTATGAATAAAAAATTGAATAGAAAAGTGAATACATTATTAAAATTAAAATATAATAATAATAATAATAATAATAATAAATTATACCTAATTTAGATTTATGAATAGTAAAGTCCTATGGATTATACATTTTATTTTTTAACAATCTAACTCCAAAATAAATTTTACCTAATTTAGAAATATAAATTAGTAAAACTTAATTTAAATTTATAAATAAAAAAATTGAATCAAAAAGGGAATACATTATTTAAAATTAAAATATAATAATAATAATAATATACCTAATTTAGATTTATGAATAGTAAATTCTTATGGATTATATAATTTTATTTGTTAATAATCTAACTCCAAAATAAATTTTTACCAAATTTACATTTATGAAATAGTAAAACCTAATCTAAATTTATGAATAGAGGAGGAAATGCTTTATTTAAAATCCAAATAATACAATATTAATAATAATTATAAATTTATTTTTAATTAATTGTTTATAAAAGTCATATAAATATATCTTTAAAATATATATATTTTTTTTCTTTTTTAGTTAATTTTTAATGTAACTCCAATATAAATTTTATCAAATTTAAAAACACAAATTAGTAAACCTAGTTTAGATTTATGAATAAAAAACTTAATTGAGAAGGGAATACATTATTTAAAATTAAAATATTATTATAATAATATTAACAATAATAAATTATACCTAAAGTAAAGTCTTATGAATTACACAATTTTATTTTTTAATAATCTAACTATAAAATAAATTTTATCTAATTTAGATTTCTCCAAAATAAATACTCCCTAATTTAGATTTATAAATTAGTAAAATCTATTTTAGATTTATGAATAGAAGAGGAAATATATTATTTAAAATCAAAATATTATAATTTTAATAATAATTGTAACACCCCAATTTTCATAATCTATATTTTCGTAAATTTTAATTTTTAATAAAACTGTATATTTTATATATATTTTTTAATTATTATATATTATATAATTATTATAATATTAATAATATTTATTTGTGCAAGTGTGCAAGTGGGCAAGTGGGAGTAAGCAAGTGGGTGTGTGCGTAAGCAATGACGTTTGTGATGGTGTGTTCAAACTTTATCACAAGTTTCCACATGTGTGTATATATATATATATATATACTACCATCTTCATTCTTCACACACACAATATATATACATATACATATATAAATATCACACACACTGCTCCTCTTTACATCTTCCATTTTGTAATTTATTCTTATCATGTTATATACGAATATGTTCGTCTCGAAGCGTAGATTCCAAATATGTAATTCTTTTATAAAATAGATGTCATTTTGAGCTAGAAAAGCTCTGTCAAAGTTTCAACCCCTTTAATGGCGGATTTTATTTCGGTGTGAGTTAGCTTTGATATTATAGTCTGTTTTGAAGCTCTCCACACGAGGATCACAAATGTATAATTAGTTTTTGAGTTTTGACGTAAAATGAGAAAGTAGTGAAAAAATCCACTTCACGGTGAAATTTCATATTTTCTAAACTTCAATATTTTGATACAAAATTGGTACTGATGTGATCCTCATCTCACGAGGATTCCAACAGTGTTTTCAGAATTTCAAACGGAGTTGTATAACTCAAGTTGGGTCATTTTGAAACAAGTTGGGTTATTTTGTAATAAGTTTAAAAAGTTTGGGTAAGTTTAAATGAGAATTTAATATAATGCAGGGACTTGATTGTAATTTATAAAAATAAAATATAAACGTGCGCATGCATATGCAGTAACAACATGTTTGATTACTTTCTTTCTTTCTTTCTTTATTTATTTATTTATTTATTTATTTACTTTATTTATGTTATTTTATTTATTATTTATTATTTATCTTATTTTATTAATTTAATTTCTTTTCAATCTTAATTATAATTTACTATTTCTAATATTATTATTATTATTTTTACTTATTATTGTTTTATTCATTTCATTTCATTAATTATTTAATATTTTATATTTATTTATTTATTTTATTTAACTTTTAATGCTATTTAGTATTTTATTTATTATTTATTATTTATCTTATTTTATTCTATTAATTTAATTCCTTTTTCAATATTAATTTACTATTATTATTATTTTATTTACTTATTATTTGTTTTATTTCATTATTTATTTATTTAATATTTTATATTTATTTAAATTTTTATATTAAATATTAATATAATTTGTCACTATTATTAATTTAGATGTAGAATCTTTATTTTATATCCATTTTTTTATAAACATTAATGTCATTTGAATTTATATTTTAATGTTACTACTTATTACTAAAGTAGAAAACTATAATTTTTAAATTATTATTTTAAATGATATATTTCTATTTTAATATTTTATTAAATTAATAATTAGTATATTATTAATTATTATATAACAATAATTAGTTTATTTAAATTATTTTTTTTAGAAATTAGTTTTAATAATAGGTATTATTATTAAAAGTAGACTCAGTTTAGTATACATTTGCAGGCATACCTGAGACTCACGAGCAAGCTTAGTCCACTTTACACGTTTCTAATAAGTTTAAGGTGGGGGTAACTTTCACTCTTTACCGAGTGCTACAATTTTATGTCATGATTGCTATGTTAAGATGTGATATGTGTTACTGATATGTCATGTTATGTGCCATGTGTGCTTTTAGTTCGATGACAAATATTTTCCTACTAACACTTGTACGGGGTGACGACTCGGTAAACATATACCAACTAACACAAGTTACTGACTACGTCGGTTCAGTACTAAAATATATTTCAAGTATGCTAACATTGTACTGGGGTGACGACTTGGTGCACATATACCAACTAACACAAGTTATCAGATGGCGATTCGGTCTAAAATATTTTCATTGAGTTATCGAACGACAATGTGCAAATTATTTTATTAAATGACATATGTTACATTTTATGGTATATTTGGCATGCATATTTATTTTTAACTGTGCAATCATTTAAGTTAACCCACGGAGTGTATTTTAGACGCTCACCCCTTATTGATTTTCAGAACAAGATTTAGAAGATGGAGAGGCCTTCGCAGTTGACCCAAGCCCTTAGAAGACTTTATATTATGACTTATATTTTAGTATTTTGTTAGAACTTTATTTCAGATATATCATCTGAATGTACTTATTTTGGATATTTCACTCTACTCGGGTGAGTATATGCTAATATGTAATAATCTTTATGCAATATTTATTTTATTATACTATCGCTTTGGGGATTTTTTTATTATTCCGATGTGCATTCTCGACCCCTCTATTATTATATTGGGGAATTTATATCTAGTAGCGTCCCAACCCCATAGCGTAACCCGGGGCGTTACAGCGTGGTATCAGAGCAGTCTATCTAAGACTTGCTCAAGTACCTAACTTAGAATTTTATATCATACCCTCGGATTGACTATTCTTTGACTATGACCTGACTACACTATAAGATTTTTATGTGTGTTCAATTTATGTACTAGTATATAATATTAGTAATATTTTGGCCAGATCATGAGTCGGAGGAGACCACAAAACCTACATACTAATGAGAATCTTGAGAACGTTCATGGTGACCCAGGAGATGATTTAGTGACAATCCTTCGGGGATTGGCTCAATAATTTCAAGCAAATTCTGCACGACCACCACCACCACCAGAAACCTATTTCTAGAAATGAACCAGCCTCAGTAATCGAACAGTTTCGACGATTCAATCCACCAACATTCAACGAAACGGAGGACCCTGCGGAAGCTGAAAAATGGTTGAGGTCGTTGGATAAAATTTTTACCTATCTCGATTGCAATGATGCACAGAAGATTTCGTGCGCTGTCTTCCAGTTCATGGGTGAAGCTGATTTCTGGTGGGAGGCTTATGGACGTACCAGGACACCTGAGCAAAAAGCTAGGATGACATGGGAAGACTTCAAGGAGGTGATCATTCAA
The DNA here is from genome assembly GCA_023678885.1 of Pogostemon cablin. NCBI lineage: Eukaryota > Viridiplantae > Streptophyta > Magnoliopsida > Lamiales > Lamiaceae > Pogostemon > Pogostemon cablin. Next base: position 5,761,387 of record CM042987.1, read on the forward strand.
AACTACATGCCACAGTCGTATCGAGATGACAAGAAAAGTGAATTTCTGCACTTGAAACAAGGAACAATGAGTGTTCTTGAGTATGAAAGAGAATTCAAGCGACTCTCCAGATTTGCCACGCATCTTGTCAATACGGAAGAGAAGAAAGTTAGACGATTTGAAAAGGGATTGCGATCCGAGATCAGCACTATCTTAGCTGGTCAAGGAACGATGACTTTTGCAGAAGCATTTTCTAGAGCTCAAGAAATTGAGTCTCGACAGAAGAACAACAGTAACCAGAAGGCAATTGAGATACCTGCAAAGCGCAAATGGAGAGGACCGGTGATTGGAAAGGGAAACCCTACAATTCAAAACAAGCAAATAAAAATAAGAGGAGGATCAGGACCAAAGCCATTCGGAACGAATTCTCCCTGCCCGAAATGTGGAAAGAATCATCTTGGAGCATGCTTGTATGGAACCGAAATATGTTATCGATGCCGCCAACCAGGACACACCATACTAGAATGCCCAAAGTCTAAAGCAGCAGGAGGATCGAGTGCTAGACCAGCATGTGCATATGCTATGACACAGCAAGAAGCTGAGGATGAACCAGAAACAATGACAGGTATGCTATCAGTATTTGGCACTTCTGCTCTTATACTTTTTGATACAGGAGCCACTCATTCATTCATATCTGCTAAGATGTATAAGAAAGTAGAAAATAATTGTGAAGAGTTTGGCAAATCAACTCTTGAGGTTAGTATACCTTCGGGTAACTCCATTCGAACCATGAAGCTGTGTAAGAATGTGAAGATAGAGATAAATGACAGAGTCCTACTTGCAGACCTCCACGTAATTGAGATGAAAGATTTTGATGTAATTTTAGGAATGGATTGGCTTAGAGCTAATCATGCAGTGATAAGATGTCGTGAAAAAGAAGTACAGTTTCAACTCCCAGGAGATAAGAAGTTTACATTTCACGGGGCAAAAGCTAGAGAAGTACCGCGAGTTATATATGCAATTAAAGCAATCAAAATGATGAAGAAAGATGGATGTCAAGCATTCTTAGTGAGTATTGTGGAAAGTGAAGGTGGAAAGATGAGCATAAAGGATGTTCCTATTGTACGGGAATACGAGGATGTATTTCCAGAAGACTTACCAGGATTGCCACCTGAAAGACAAGTGGAATTCACAATCGATCTAGTACCGGGAGCAGCACCAGTCTCAAAAGCACCTTATCGAATGGCACCAAAAGAGTTACAAGAATTGAAGATCCAATTACAAGAACTCTTGGAATTGGATTTCATACACCCTAGTGTTTCACCCTGGGGAGCACCTGTTCTCTTCGTAAAGAAGAAAGATGGTTCGTTTAGAATGTGTATCGATTATCGAGAACTGAATAAACTTACCATCAAGAATAAATATCCATTGCCAAGGATTGAGGATTTATTTGATCAGCTGGGCGGTGCTAGTGTGTTTTCCAAGATAGATCTGAGATCTGGATATCATCAAGTGAGAATCAAGCAGAGTGACACTTCAAAGACTGCTTTTAGAACACGTTATGGACATTATGAGTTCGTAGTAATGCCTTTTGGTCTCAGCAATGCACCAGCAGTTTTTATGGATTTAATGAATCGTGTTTTCCACTCGTACTTGGATAAATTCGTGATCGTGCTCATTGATGATATCTTAGTGTATTCTAGAGATCGGGAACAACATGAAGAACATCTGAGAATCGTTCTAGAGATACTGAGAAAGGAAAAGTTGTATGCCAAATTCAAGAAATGTGAGTTTTGGTTAGACAAAGTTGTCTTTCTTGGACACATCGTGTCAGCTCGAGGAATTGAGGTGAATCCGGCCAAGGTGGAAGCAGTAGAGAAATGGAAGACACCTACAAATGTAGGAGAAGTACGGAGTTTTATTGGATTGGCTGGATATTATAAAAGATTTATTGAGGGATTTTCAAAGATTGCAGGACCCTTGACGAAATTAACTCGCAAGGAAGTTAAGTTCTGTTGGACGAAAGAATGTGAAAATAGTTTCAACCTTCTTAAACATAAATTAGTCACTGCACCTGTACTGACAATTCCTGATGGGACAGAAGAATTTGTCATCTATAGTGATGCTTCAAAGCAAGGATTGGGATGTGTTCTGATGCAACGTAATAAAGTAGTTGCTTATGCGTCTAGACAACTCAAGATCCATGAACAGAACTATCCAACTCATGATTTAGAATTGGCAGCTGTGGTGCATACTTTGAAAATTTGGAGACACTGTCTGTATGGAGCAAAATGTCAAATTTATACGGATCACAAGAGCTTGAAGTACTTTTTCGAACAAAAGGAATTAAACATGAGGCAAAGGAGATGGTTGGAATTAGTCAAGGATTATGATTGTACAATATTGTACCATCCAGGGAAGGCAAATGTAGTGGCAGATGCTCTAAGTAGAAAAGGAAAAGGGAAATTAGCCTAATCTATAACAAACCAAGAATTATTGGTGGCCGAGTTCTCTCGAATGAGGTTGGAAGTAGTAATACCTCCAAGTAGCATTCAAGCATTATTAACTGCGTTATTGATTAAACCTTCTCTAAGAGATAGAGTCAAGGAACTTCAAGATGAAGACGGATTTCTCAGAAAAATTAAGGAACGCGTGAAAATCGGGGAAGGAAAGGGATTTGCTCTCACTGAAGATGGGGCACTCGTTTTTGGAAAAAGATTATGTGTTCCTAGAAATGAAGATCTTATTAGAGAAATTTTATCAGAAGCTCATTGTACTCCATACACAGTACATCCAGGAGGAACCAAGATGTATCAAGACTTGAAGAATGCATTTTGGTGGAGAAATATGAAGAGGGATATAGGATTTTTATCCAAAAGTGTATGACTTGTCAGCAAGTGAAAGCAGAACATCAACGACCCTCAGGACTCTTAAAGCCATTAGAAATTCCTGAGTGGAAATGGGAGCATATCATAATGGATTTCGTTACTGGTTTACCAAGATCAGTGCGAGGAAATCAAGCTATATGGGTGATAGTGGATCGTTTGACCAAGTCTATGCATTTTCTTCCAGTGAAAATGACTCATGGAATGGATAAGCTTGCACAAATTTATCTAGAAGAAGTTGTCAGATTGCACGGTGTACCAGTTTCTATAGTTTCTGATCGAGATCCAAGATTTACATCAAAATTTTGGCACAGTTTACAAAACGCAATGGGTACGAAGCTAAAGTTTAGCACGGCATTTCATCCTCAAACTGATGGTCAGTCTGAAAGGACTATTCAAACATTGGAAGACATACTGAGGGCATGCCTCCTAGATTTTGGGGAAAGTTGGGAAAGATACATACCACTGATAGAATTTGCTTACAACAACAGTTTTCAAGCCACAACAGGCATGGCCCCTTACGAAGCACTCTATGGAAGGAAGTGTAGATCTCCCCTTTATTGGGATGAAGTTGGTGAAAAGAAAGTTCTAGGACCAGAGATAGTAGAAAAGACAGTGGAAGCAATTGAAAAGATCAGAAGAAGGATTTTGACAGCGCAAAACCGAAAAAGTCTTACGCTGATAAAAGACGCAAAGATTTGCAGTTTCAGGAAGGAGATAAAGTTTTTCTCAAAGTCTCACCAATGAAAGGAATTTCTCGCTTTGGAAGAAAAGGAAAACTCAAGCCAAGATACATTGGGCCTTACGAGATTTTGGAGCGAATTGACGAATTGGCGTACAAGTTAGCTTTACCACCTGAGCTAGCTGGAGTGCATGATGTATTTCATGTGTCCATGCTACGGAAATATATGCTTGATTCAAGCCATGTTGTTAACCACGAGGTTATAGAAATTGACGACAACTTAGCGTACGAGGAATTTCCTATAGCTATTCTTGATAGGAAGGTTCATAAGCTAAGGAATCGTGAAGTTACTTTAGTTAAAGTTCAATGGAGCCGACACAATACAGAAAAAGCGACATGGGAACGTGAAGACAACATACGAAATAAATATCCGAATCTATTCATATCTGGTAAATGAAATTTCGAGGACGAAATTATTTTTAGGGGGATAGATTGTAACACCCCAATTTTCATAATCTATATTTTCGTAAATTTTAATTTTTAATAAAACTGTATATTTTATATATATTTTTTAATTATTATATATTATATAATTATTATAATATTAATAATATTTATTTGTGCAAGTGTGCAAGTGGGCAAGTGGGAGTAAGCAAGTGGGTGTGTGCGTAAGCAATGACGTTTGTGATGGTGTGTTCAAACTTTATCACAAGTTTTCACATGTGTGTATATATATATACTACCATCTTCATTCTTCACACACACAATATATATACATATACATATATAAATATCACACACACTGCTCCTCTTTACATCTTCCATTTTGTAATTTATTCTTATCATGTTATATACGAATATGTTCGTCTCGAAGCGTAGATTCCAAATATGTAATTCTTTTATAAAATAGATGTCATTTTGAGCTAGAAAAGCTCTGTCAAAGTTTCAACCCCTTTAATGGCGGATTTTGTTTCGGTTTGAGTTAGCTTTGATATTATAGTCCGTTTTGAAGCTCTCCTCACGAGAATCACAAAGGTATAATTAGTTTTGAGTTTTGACGTAAAATGAGAAAGTAGTGAAAAAACCCACTTCACGGTGAAATTTCATATTTTCTAAACTTCAATATTTTAATACAAAATTAGTACTGATGTGATCCTCATCTCACGAGGATTCCAACAGTGTTTTTGGAATTTCAAACGGAGTTGTATAACTCAAGTTGGGTCATTTTGAAACAAGTTGGGTTATTTTGTAATAAGTTTAAAAGTTTTGGGTAAGTTTAAATGAGAATTTAATATAATGCAGGGACTTGATTGTAATTTATAAAAATAAAATATAAACGTGTGCATGCATATGCAGTAACAACATGTTTGATTACTTTCTTTCTTTCTTTATTTATTTATTTATTTACTTTATTTTATTTATGTTATTTTATTTATTATTTATTATTTATCTTATTTTATTAATTTAATTTCTTTTCAATCTTAATTATAATTTACTATTTCTAATATTATTATTATTATTTTTACTTATTATTGTTTTATTCATTTCATTTCATTAATTATTTAATATTTCATATTTATTTATTTATTTTATTTAACTTTTAATGCTATTTAGTATTTTATTTATTATTTATTATTTATCTTATTTTATTCTATTAATTTAATTCCTTTTTCAATATTAATTTACTATTATTATTATTTTATTTACTTATTATTTGTTTTATTTCATTATTTATTTATTTAATATTTTATATTTATTTATTTCATTTAAATTTTTATATTAAATATTAATATAATTTGTCACTATTATTAATTTAGATGTAGAATCTTTATTTTATATCCATTTTTTTTATAAACATTAATGTCATTTGAATTTATATTTTAATTTTACTACTTGTTACTAAAGTAGAAAACTATAATTTTTAAATTATTATTTTAAATGATATATTTCTATTTTAATATTTTATTAAATTAATAATTAGTATATTATTAATTATTATATAACAATAATTAGTTTATTTAAATTTTTTTTTTAGAAATTAGTTTTAATAATAGGTATTATTATTAAAAGTAGACTCAGTTTAGTATACATTTGCAGGCATACCTGAGACTCACGAGTAAGCCTAGTCCACTTTACACGTTTCTAATAAGTTTAAGGTGGGGGTAACTTTCACTCTTTACCGAGTGCTACAATTTTATGTCATGATTGCTATGTTAAGATGTGATATGTGTTACTGATATGTCATGTTATGTGCATGTTATGTGCCATGTGTGCTTTTAGTTCGATGACAAATATTTTCCTACTAACACTTGTACGGGGTGACGACTCGGTACACATATACCAACTAACACAAGTTACTGACTACGTCGGTTCAGTACTAAAATATATTTCAAGTATGCTAACATTGTACTGGGGTGACGACTTGGTGCACATATACCAACTAACACAAGTTATCGGATGACGATTCGGTCTAAAATATTTTCATTGAGTTATCGAACGACAATGTGCAAATTATTTTATTAAATGACATATGTTACATTTTATGGTATATTTGGCATGCATATTTATTTTTAACTGTGCAATCATTTAAGTTAACCCACTGAGTGTATTTTAGACGCTCACCCCTTATTGATTTTCAGAACAAGATTTAGAAGATGGAGAGGCCTTCGCAGTTGACCCAAGCCCTTAGAAGACTTTTTATTATGACTTATATTTTAGTATTTTGTTAGAACTTTATTTCAGATATATCATCTGAATGTACTTATTTTGGATATTTCACTCTACTCGGGTGAGTAGATGCTAATATGTAATAATCTTTATGCAACATTTATTTTATTATACTATCGCTTTGGGGATTTTTTTATTATTCCGCTGTGCATTCTCGACCCCTCTATTATTATATTGGGGAATTTATATCTAGTAGCGTCCCAACCCCATAGCGTAACCCGGGGCGTTACAATAATAATATATTTATTTTTAATTAATTATTTATAAAAATCAAATAAATATATTTTAAAATATATTTTCTTAATTGATTACTTAATTTAGATTTATAAATAGAAAAGGAAATACATTATTTTAAAAATAAATATAAGGAAATTAATTATAAATAAATAAGGAAAATATAAAAAAAATATTTAAAATTTAAAAAAAATAAGAAAATTACATGTCATAATGGAGCGCTCTGAAGACGACACACAGGCAGAACAGTTTCTGTTATAGTATAATACTTAATATATATATATATATATATATATATATATATATATATATATATATATATATATATATATATATATATATATATATATATATATATATATATATATAGTTATTTTTTTAGTTTAAGATAATATTAATAATTAAAAAAAATAAATTTTATATGTCATAATTGAATAATTCAAATACATATGAATAATTAAATAAAATTAAAATGTTAAAATTAATAAACCAACAATTATTTAAAACTCGATTCTAATATCGTTTGCCAACATCAAGTAATATATTAAAAAATATAATATAAAATAATGATTAAAGTTAAATAACTTGAAGAAAGCTTTCGATTGAGGTAAATCGATTCCAAAAATACTTGAATGATCTACCAGGATCAATTTTTTAACCTCTTATTCATCTTAAAGAATACATCTTAACAAAGACTTTAATAGATTATCTACTTGAATAGGTAAATCGATTTCAAAAATACTTGAATGATCTACATGAATAAGTTTTTAACCTCTTATTCATCTTAAAGAATATATACTTGAATCGATTATCTACTTGAAGAGATAAATAGATTTAAAAATTACTTGAATTGATCCTCTTATTACTCTTTTTAAAGAAAACTTGAAATTATATATTTGAAGAGGTAAACTGATTCCAAAAATACTTGAATGATTCAAGAATACTTGAATCGATAATCTTATTCCTCTTGAAGAAAGAATACTTGAGATTATATACTTAAAGAGGTAAATAGATTCCAAAAATACTTGAATGATTCAAGAATACTTGAATTGATCGATTATCTTATTTTTCTTGAAAAATACTTGAATCGATTCTCTTATTCATCTTGTACAATACTTGAATTGATTCTTTTCATCTTGAAGATTATCTTATTCCTCTTAAAAATACTTGAATCGATTCTCTTATTCATCTTAAAGAATACTTCTTGAAGAATACTTGAATTGATTCTTTAGAAGTGAATGTGATTCAATTATTTAGAAGTGAATCGAATCTCGTTCCATCAAAATAAATTTTTATACTTTTTATAAATTAATTATCTAGAGGAACTTGAAGAAAGCTTCTATTCCTCTTGAAAAATTGAATGTCTGTGTTTGGAATGAATAACCAAAAAGGCTTATTTATAGGTGGGGTGTGAGAGAATTTTATATGAAATATTTATTTTTCTTTATATATAATTTAAATTATACTTATTAATTTATTTACAATAAAAGATTTAGTAATTAAATAATGATACCAAAATAAATACATAAAGATATTCAAAATTTAATTAGTCACCAACCAAAATAAAAAAAAATTAAAAAAGAAATTTATTTTATGATAAATTAATGAAGTGCACATGTAAGAAAAGATAAATGTATTTTTAATTTATATTTTGATGTATATATTTAATTAAAAAAAATTCTTAAATTATGTATATGTTTATTTTTATTTATTATTTTCTAAAATAAACATAATTTTTATTTTTAATTAATATTTTATTCTTAATTTCTATAAATATTTTTTTAATTTATTACCTATTTAAGATTAATAAATAAAATAAGAAAATACATTATTTAAAAAAGAAAATATTAAATAAGGAAGTTAATTATAAGTAAATAAGGAAAACATAAAAAAAATAATTTAAAAATTCAAAAAAATAAGAAAATTACACGTCATAATGAAGCGCTCTGGAGACGACACGTAGGCAGAAAAGTTTCTGCTATAGTATACTTAAGATATATATATATATATATATCCTATGTGAACTAATAATAGTGCTAATATTATTTGCATTAATTATTATTTGATTAGGAGATAAAGAGATTACATATATATCTTTTACATCCAAAACTACGATTTTCTTATAAGATTAATTACCGTGTCTATATTCTCTAATCTTTTTCATCATCTTCTACTTTTTATTTTATTTATTGTATAGCATTGTAGATGTTAACTTTCTAAGGAGACGAAGACTATGAGAGTTGCGATTATTGGTCAATGATCGATTCCATGTCGAACTAATTATGGATGAGCAAGAGTTTGTAAAATTATATAAATTCGTATTGATTATTTTTAATTCTATTATGAATTTTAATTTATATTTACTTTTTTTTTAATTTCAATTGGTGTCACATGTTTCAAATGGTTCAAAGATTGAGGGAATTGCCAATTATAAGAAATCAATCTATAGAAGACATGTGCAAAATTGAACCACAAAAAAAAGTATTTTTCATGACTAAACATAGTCATTTTCTTATATCCCATAAATATACTTTTGATTAGACCATGCAACATCCCTTCACATAGTTTTGACTTTGTTCCGATCGATTTAATAATACACAAAATAAAGTTGAGAAATCTATTTGGGTTAGTATGTTATTGTGTACTATATATTTTTCACTTTAATTATATGTTATTTTTTGTAATTATAATTGATTTTTTTAATTTTCATGACAGGTGTTATATATATATTTTAATTATAATTGGTTTTTTAATTTTCACGACAGGTGTTATTACTGATAGATTAAACGAATTGCTGACATAAGATACTCTCCAGAAATCCCCACCCAAAAAGAGTATCACTTTAAATTTCATTGATTTCAAGTATGATTAGAATATGTATAATTATTTTTTAAAGTTAAATTAATTTATTTACTTATTATTATTGATTTCTTTTTTTTATATATATGAGCATTAATTCAATTTTTTTTAATTATTTGATAAATAATAAAGCAACAAATATAATTAAAATGAGTAAATATGTAGGCGGGGTATTTGTTATATTACTTAATAAGGATTATTAAAAAAATCAGATAGGGACCGATGGTGGTTTAATGGTAGCGTTCGGGGTGGGGTGGCTAAATAAGAATGCATAACAAAATTAATATATATTAATAAAAATAAAATTTAAATTAATTATGGAATATCTTTATTGTTTAAGAATCAAAATTAAATTCGAAAAAATAAAAAAGAAATTGAGTTGTTTTCAATATTCATCACTTTCGACCTTCCCACGAACTTTCCTTCTTTCTTCTTTTAATATTTGTTTGTCATTTTAATAGACGATAATTTCATCTTCCCCTATAAGATATTGAGAGATGTTTAAAAGTTAAAATAATAATAATAATAATAAAATAAATAATATACAATTTATGAATAAAAAAATAAATATTCATTATATAATACTTCCTTTGGCAAGTCCATAAGTATCTATTTTACTATTTTGAACGTCCAATTCAAAAATATCCATATTCTTTTTTCAGTAAGAAAGTACATTACATGACCCACCACTTCCCTCTAATACAACTATCCACTATACATATAATAATAATAATACTTATTAATCTACTTATAAAAAGCAAACGATTACTTTTGGATTGATCGGAAGGAGTAATGTTAAATTTGTTTTCTTTAATTGTTAATATAATTTGAAACTAGTGAAATTAATAAATTTATTATGAATTTATGAATATTTAAAAGAATATTATATATATATATTTTTTCTTAATAAAAAAATATCACTTTTAAAAAAAATTTAGTACATAAAAAACTATTCTTTTGAGAGATCAAATATTAATCTTCTTAAAAAAAATATTATTTTTCAAAAGAGCATTTTTGCAAAAATAAAGTTCACACTTGAACCTAATTCACAGCAACTTACTCATGATTAAAATTTTAAATTATTTGATAAATAGTAAAAGCAACCAATAATTTATGTGTAGCTTGCGACTAGGGATGTAATCGAACCGAGCCGAACCGAACACTACTGGGTTTGAGGATCGTTTGTTAAGGAATTATCGAACTCGAGCCCGAGCTCGAACTCGAAAAGAAAAAAAATATCGAACTCGAGCTCGAACTCAAACTGTTTGTTAAGGCTCACGAACGTGTTCACGAACACATAAAGTAACTTGTTCATGAATATTTTTTCATAAACATTTAAATAATTTTGTACTTGGATATTAAAAGAATATTTCGTTTAAATATTTAATGTTATTCATAATATTAAATAAAAAAACTAACAAAATATAATAATAAACGGTAAAAAATATTTAAATAGTTACTTAAATTATTATCATATTTGTGTGGTTTAATACAAAATGTTTAATTATTGAATATAATAAATAAATAATAATATATAATACTAAGCATAATTATAAAATTTACGAACGCGTTTGCGAGCCATTAACGAGCTCATAAACGAATATGTTCGCGAGCTTTCGAGTCGAACAACCATAGGTTTGAGTTTGGTTTGATAGACTATTCGAACTCAAAATTCAAGTTTGGTTTGGTTTGTTAAGGTTAACGAACGAGTTCGAACGAACATTTTATCGAATCGAGACTCGAATAGTTCGCGAACGGTTTGACTCGCTTACATCCCTACTTGCGACAACTTCAATTTAGTAAAAACATCAAATATTATTCAAAATATACATACATATTATTTTTCGAATATAATTCAATTTTCACAAATTAATTTAAGATTGAAGTTACACTAAATTATAATTTACAGGGATTATTTAGCATTAAAGTTTGAAATACTATCTTATCGACTCTCATATAATTTTTTTTAGAATATTTATATATATTCTAATAATTTTATATTTTATTTACATATATTGTGCCTTAATATGTGCTTATGTTTATTTAAAAGTTTAATTTTATATTTTAAATGGTGATTATTTTGAATTATATTCCACAAAATTAAAAAAAATCCCTTTATAAATGAAAATAATTATATATATTATTTTTCATTGAATAAATATCCTTAACTGGATAGATTAACAGAATATATATATATATATATATATATATATATATATATATATATATATATATATATATATATATATATATATATATATATATATATATATAATTCTACTTAAATTTGTAATAACTATACCTCCTATATATATCTCATCTCAAAAGTTGAATAACTCAACAATATTACCAACAGAAGGTATGTGCAAAACTAATTTGGTATTACTCGAAACTATTTCTAAATTTAATTTTTCTAAATTAAAAAATAATAATTACTAGGGTTTTGAATATATAATATTATTTTTTATAAAAGGGAAAAGGATCAATTTGGCCCTTCATTTTATCTGTGGGGATCAAGTAAGCCCCTAACCTTTTTTTTAATTCACCTATACCATTACCCTTTTATAATTGAATCAAGTAAGTCCCTTATCTTTGTAAAAAATCAATGAAACCTCTCATTTTATTCTATGACAGCAACTAAACAATTCATCTATTTTCTAGCCCTTCAACCTACTTTTTAATTACAATTAAATCAAATAGTATACATTTATCTTTTGTAAAGTAACTTGCATCAATTTTTAACCGACTACCTTATTTTCCTGAACTCTTTATTTTAATTTTTTGTTATTGAATTTTTTTCTTATATATCTTTTTTTATATTTATTATTATTATTATTATTATTATTATTATTATTGTGTGATAAACAAAATGTTATACTGTTCTTCCTTTATTTATTTTTTCTGTTTTGTTTTTTTATTTTTTAATTATTTAACATATATATATATATATATTAAATTAAAAAATATTATATATAAAATAATATTTCATAAATAAATATATATGACGAATAAAAAAACATTTTTAATAAAAATTAATACCAAATAAAGAAAAAAGTAATAGTTATGCATTCAATTAAACTATTTCATTAACAATTTTGCATGACAGATAAAAAGTTAATATTTTTAATAAAAGTGATATCAAATAAAAAAAAGTGATAATCATTCGATAATTCAATGATCATTCAATTAAATTATTTAATTTAAATTACTTTATTTTTTAAATTATATATATCTTACATTTTATTTAAAAATTTTAAATAGTAATTTTCACCTCATATTGTTATATTTATAAAATAATTTTAAATATGATTATTTTAAAGTTATTGGATGATGATTTTTTTAATTGACTACAAAATGTAATTAATTCTAATAATTAATGTAATTAAAATTGAGTGAAAACAAAAAACAATATTACATTTTGCTTATTATAATATATACTAATTAATAATAATTATTATTATTAAATAAAAGAAGAGAATTAAAAGAAAAACTAAAACATTATAAAACAAAAGAAAGGAAGATGATAGTTAATTAGCAGAAAATTAGAACACGATTAAGAAAGAATCAATGTGTTGTGTTAGCACCTAATTATATTAGAAATATTCTAATAGAAATTTAGGAAAATTATGCCTGATATTAGTCAATAACTATTATATCAAGGAATGAGGATTTTGTAAAGAAACTAAAAGTAATTATTTTCTAAAATATATTTTTTAACTTATGTTTAATTTTTAGTAATGATGTCATAATCTATTAAAAACAAAAGGTTTTTGGATGGAAAATAAATAAATAAAGGGTATATTTGATCAAGAAAAGTAAAATAAGGGGTTTTCATGATCTTTTGTCTAAATTTAAAAGAATAAGGTTTTAATTGATCCCATAAAAAAATTAAGGGTTTAGATAAATACAAAATAAGTTAAAGGGTTTACTTGATTTCAGGAGGAAAGGTGAAGGCCAATTTGACATTTTGCCCTTTTTTAAAATGATTCTTGCTATTTAATTATTTTTTATTTTTGTCAAATAAAATTAGGTTAATTAAAAAAAATCATGAACTTTATTTTTATTGTAAATTAATTACCACCTTTAAAAATTTGCAAAAAGAACATCATCTTAAAGTATGATGGTAAAATGCATCCAATTTTTTTTAAAAAAACCCCACTTATATATATATTTATATTGCATGAAAATTTTTAATTATTAATTGATAACATAACTATAATAAATATAATTTTTCAATTTTTATATACCATGGATAAGTAAATGTGAAGGATAATTTGCATTTTAAAAATAAAATAAAATTATGAGTTAAAAGTATATTTGAAATTAAATTCTATACCTAAGAATATAATTATTTAAAATTATTATTATTAAATAATTATATTAAATTTATAATTTTTTTTAATAAAATTATAACTTAGCATCCCGCGTAATACGCGGGTTTTGTACTAGTTTGTATATATATGAATGATAATTTTAAAATAAAAATGTAAAGAATAAAGGATATCATGTTTTTGTATTTTTTTTAATCGTTATAATGTGCTGCAGCAGATTGAAATAACATTGCTTCGAGACGAAGAGAGTATTTTATCCATTATTTACTTTTTACCTTTTATTTTCGTTTTATGCATATTTAAGAAATATATAAATAATACTCATTTATCCATTCTTAAAAAGTATATACACTCAATTTTAAAAGTAATTTGGCATGTTTTGTCATAGATAAATTATAATTCTATATAATATGTATTATATGGGGATATTAATTTTCACAGGAGATAAGCATATCATAAATTTAAGAATAACAATAGCAAATTCCTTACCCAAGAAATTTTCAAAAATAGATATGCTTCCATTGAATCTCACCAATGGAATCTTCATTATTCTCTTGATTAATTCTTCAAAGCTCTCTTGTACTCTTTCTTCAATAGGTGGATGGATTAAGGAATTAGTAAAGATATGGAGTATTATAGATATAGTATGTGAAAATTAAATTATAAATTTAATTTTATAAATGAAGAGAATTGATGTGTGTAGTATGTGAAATGGTGATAAAAAAGAGAAATTTCCATCTAATTCTCAAATTTTCAAGAAAATTAAATATGAGCTGGCAAAATATAGGGTGCAACTCAACAAGTTCAAGGAACTCGAGTCTAGGTTGGGTGATGAAATTGCCTATTTGTGTGTTTTATCTAATATATATATTCCAACACATTAAATAAAAGATACATTATCAGATGTGTCTTTCATCCCGTATTTTGGAACATTTTTTAAAAGTAAAAAATGGTAATTTGTCTTCCATCAGAGTGAAGTATGTGGAATTTGGATTGAGTTGATTTCCATTTAGAAAAGAAGATTTTTCCTACTATTTTCTATGTTTGAGCTCTGTTTCAAGTTTTTCGGGATGTTGTGTGTAACTGTGTTACCGTGAAATCATGAAGTAACATTTTTTTAATTAGTAATTACTTTTCATAGAAGATTTTATCACTTTTCTTTAAAAATATTGTCAATTTTTATTATAAATTGTTCATGAAATAATTTATTATCACTTTTTATCGATTGAATATTAATTTTTATTAAAGATGCTATCACTTTTTATCCGTCACAAAAATTCTTTTAAAGCTCTTGTATTTTTTTATTTTTATTTTTGCTTAATTGGTGTTATTTTATTCCTGTAATAATTTAACTATCACATAATCTTCAAAAATTAAGAAACTGTAATATCAAAGCGATTAAGATAATATTTGTTGTCAAAAAAGATAAAATTACCTTAATAAAATGTTGGAGATATTAGTTTAGAGATTAATATTCAATTTAATTGATTATTTAACTACCAATATGTAAAAGGACTATTTTGAATATATGATTTTTAGTGTACAAATAATCTCAAAATCATGTCATGGCGAGTGAGAAATAATGCAAAGTTGAGTGGTTGAATTCATATTCAAATGGTTTGAATCCCACGTAATGGACATTTATGTTACACTACAAAAAAACTGTTTTTTAGCAACGGAATATTCCGTTGCTAAAAACCTTAATTCCATTGTTAAATTGGCTTACCAACGGATTAGCAACGGAATCCGTTGGTAAAATTCCGTTGGTAAAGTGGTGGTTGGTAAATTTTTAGCAACGAAAAATCAATTCCGTTGCTAAATAATTCCGTTGGTAATCTGTTGCTAATAATTCCGTTGGTAATTTATATAAGGATTCCCTTGCTATTTTGTTGGTAATTAGCAACGGATTGAATTCCGTTGCTAAAATAGAGAATAATTCCGTTGGCATTCCGTTGCTAAAACAAAAATATCATTTTTGTTGCTAATCCATTGCTAATTACCAACGGATTGAATTCCGTTGCTAAATTCGGTTGCTAAAAAATACTTTTTTTGTAGTGTTAGCCAACATAAATCAATGTCATTATGGACATTTATGTAGTTAACATAAATTATTGTCATTATGGAATTTTAGTGTGGGAATTAAAATTTTCAAGCACTACTTGGGAGCCATTACTATAGCCTTTATGAAGAATTAAAGTCTATTTTTTATTTTTGGACAATGGTCCAGTCATGTAAGAACTCAAATGAAGTAAGATCATTTGAGTGGGCTCATTACATATTATTTCCAACTGAAAGAGAGACCTATATGGTTCATGACACTTGGAAACATTCAACCATCGGTTAAAAATTCAAAATCGGATGTGTAACGGTTGAGTTCAAACATGACAGAGTCAAACCTGTTACACATGTAAGAAATGGTAACGACCAGCATTTATTAGCCCTATTTAATGCAGTTGTAACTGCTGGAGGAACCTGAAACATGAGTGGGATGATGCATATAATAGGTCATTCATCATTGTTGCAATACACAATTTTAAAACAATTGTTTACACATTGCGAAAAATATTGCAATAAATGAAATACATGGAAAGCTTTGAAATTCTTTGAGAACTCTTACAAAATTTCTCAAAACCTTTTGAGTTTCTGCATATCATTGTGAGTCTCATATAGTGAGCAACCTAGTTCAATCATTTCTTAGTTCGTCAAAGCTCTCGTACGTGGGGTGCAACTCGTACAAGAGACGAAGCCGTTTTACCTTTGGGAACAACACGTCGGAACCGTGAGCACTACCGGGACGTGATTGTTTTGCGGGTAAAGTCTTAGACTTGACTCGACTTAATTTTTTGTCTAACGATTCTTCGTGTTTGTTCTGAAAATCTGCACAACACTGTTCGAGTAAGAACTGGAAGCTGCTGATTTTTTAAGATCAAGTCGGAACTGGATCTCAACACATTACGAAGCTCAAATCCAAACTGGAATTCAACCTACTTGATGGATTGGTCAGATTTAACAATCTGATAGACGTTCAAACCCGCCCATGTTAGAACTGAAACTCTTCCAGGAAGCTGATTTTTCTAGAGTTCTTATCCAAGGTTGTATCGTGTTCTTTCATTCCATTTTTGTAATTTTTCCAGTTTGTTCATCCACTGTAATTTGCATTGTTTGGTGACTTAAATCCCCAACATAAAATCAATAATAAATGAACAAAAACATACTATATTTATTATCTAAAACGATAAAATAGTCTTTGATAAAAATAAATAATATACTAATAAAATGACCTCTAAATAGGAGAATAAGTATGGTGTAGTTCTTCGGTGTGACGCGAAAACATTTGGCAAAACTTGGGTGAGAAATCGGATCTCATTTAATGAAGACGGATATTTATAAATCTCAATTCTCAATATGCACGTTTTTGTTTCATAACTAGCCATGATCGTTGCTTTCTTTTAAACTAATTTCTTTTCAATTTTTTTAATTGATTCTCTTACTAATTTATTTTCGATAAATTTTTTTGTGAGAAGTTATTTTTTTGAAATATTATTTATGTGAGATAATTTGTGAGGCAGTATTAAAAGTATGCTTATTATATAAATAAAAATATGTTTAGTGTTTATTAAAGTTTATTTTCTATGGATATTGAATTAAAGTTAATTTGATTTTGGGTGATATATTATGATTCATTATTAACATATTTTAATTACAAATAAGCATAAGCATATTTTAGGATTGAATCGACTTGTCCTGCAACTCGTCTCGCAAGAGAGTGTCCCTTTATTTATTAATATAATTATATTTTTTACCTTCTTATTTAATTTATTATTTTATATTTCAAATGTTATTGATTAAATTAATTTAGTTAATATTTTTATATAATAAAGATTTTTAAAAATAAAACATGATTGGATTTATTAAATTACTGCTCCCTCCGTCCCGGTCAAACTGCACCGTTTGACTGCATAAAGCTCTCACAAAAGCTACAGTAAACGGTGCAATATGAGCGGGACGGAGGGAGTGCATCTTAAAAATACACATTTTTTATTAAATTACATAAATCTCATTTTTTTACATACATCCCAACAACTTTACACATTATTATCATTAAAAAAAATTCTTACTTATCAGGATGTGCATTTTCAGTTCTAAAGTGAAAACACTCTCACTACTTAACACTTCATTTAAAAAACACTTACACTTCATAAATACAGCGAAATATTCTAAATAAAAAGTAGATTTAGAAATACAAAAATGTGAACCTTTATGAATTGGAATGAGCATGCTGAAGATCAACCGGGGAAAAGGGCAATAGTTGCATGTGATTAGTTAATCAAATTCAAACCTAAACGATAGTAAGATTCATTGATCAGACATCTATGCCCATTCTTTAGTTAATTATATAGTGTTTTATTTTCTTAAGATATTTAGTTTTAATTAAAATATACTCAAATTGGCTTCCTTACGTAACCTTCCTAGTAAATAAAGGTCAAGAGACCAATGATATGTTGGCCCAGTGGTTGAGGGGTCAACATTGAGGTGCCCCTGATTGAAAGGTCAGGGGTTCAAGCCCCCCGGAGCGCAATGGTGGAACAATTAATATTGAGGGCTACAAGCGGCAGTGTGGGAGGCTGAAACTCAGTGGGAACCTGCGGCTGAGCTAGGGGAAGGGCCAGCATGGAGCAATCACCAGCATGGAGCAATCACTTGGGGATCGACTCCTTGTGCGCAGTAGTTAAAGATATTAGGAACCTGTGATCCATTGTGTGGTTACCGCGATTTACTTGGAGGCAGTTCTGAGGGGCCGGGACTGTTTCCTCGAGGACTAGTCGGGCGTAAGCCCGGAACCTCGGTATAAAAAAAAAAAAAAAAAAAAAAAAAGTCAAGAGTTTGGGCGAAACGATGTCAAGGTGGTGGATTTGAGCTGTATAAGTTGACATGACTAATAATTAATTATTAAATCACATCTTTAATGCGACAACATTATTTACTTATTAATTAATCATCTTGGTTTAGTATTAATTTTCCCTGATAATAGTGTGGTGTATTGCAGATTTCTAGGGATAGCTTGATTCATTTCTCCACAAGTTTTATCCAGCATCCCACCATTAATCTGTCAATTTTTTTATTAATTATATATTTTTATAAAAAAATATTTTTTGTTGATCGGCAAATAAATTCATTAAAAAAATGATACAAGATGTACCATCAAAATTCAAAACAATTACAAAGTACAAAAAATTAATAAATTATACGTCTGCAAGACTAATCTAGAATTTATAAAAATATTACTTTTAACTTATTTATTCAATAAATTGTTCTTGAATTAATTTATTTAAACAATTATTATTTTTCATTAATCATGTACTCCCTCCGTCCCGTCCTTATAGTTACGTTTGTTTTTCGCACGTGGATTAATGAATATAATATTTTAATGTGTATTGAGGTGAGTAATATTTTAATGTAAAGTGGGTATGTGTATTAGTGTGATGTGTGGGCTCATGGAGAGAGAAATAATTAATTTGTGTGGGTCTTATATACTAAAAAGGGAAATGTAACCATTAGAATGAGACGCCCAAAAAGAAAATATGCAACTATTAGGATGAGACGGAGGGAGTATCATTTTTATTTAGGATATAATAAATTTTGACTAATTTAGTAAAATATATTGTTGTTTAAAATTTTTATTAATGATACATGATTATTTGATGGATTGTTATCCGAATAAGTAGAGGCGACTATGGTAATGACGCCTTTGTCAATGTTACCTCTATTCTATCATTAGTTTAAGTTGTCCCGGTGCATAGCTCAAGTGAAAGAGGGAGATTGGAAATGCGTTCGAATCCTGTCTTTGGTATGAATTTGACCCTTGCAAGCACAAGACCAATCTTCAAGGCAGGGGCGGTGGGGCCCCTGATGGTGGGGTACACCATTATTATTAGTTCAAGTTAAATTCAATTAATATAATGATTTAAATTTAAAAATTAATGATAAAATTATTTAATGATTTAGAATTTATCTCTTTGCACCGATACATTAAAAAATACTATAACATTTTATTTTAAATGTTATATACTTTAACTAATAAGAATATTAATTTTTTTTCTTGGAAATGTCAGATGTAATTTAAAGAGTATTAATTTTAACTAAAAATTAGTGAGCTTATTTTTTATTTTTTAAAAAATTACTCACTCGTCCGACGTCACACGTATTTAAGTGTCTCAAGTATTTATGCGCATTTCATTAATTATCTTACATATTTTTTACATTTTATTCATCAATTCTAACAACTTTATTTAATTTACTACAATTAATTCATCATTTTCAATAACTTTATTTTTTTCTTACATTATCAACTTACGCCAACCTTTTCTTACGTTATATATTTAAAAATAAAAATATATTAATTTTTTAGTTAAACATTAATACTATTATTACAATCTACATTTTTCACTGAAAAATATAAGGTTCTAATTAATTAAAGTATATAGTCTAATTTAAAACAAAATATTATATCTTTAAATACTTTATACATCTGAAGATACTATTAATACACTCATTCTAAATCATTAAAAAATTACAACATTAATTTTTTAATTTAGTTCATTACTTTAATCTAATTTAACAATTAATTATTATTTAATTATTATTTCCATGGATGATGGTGACACATTAACAGGGGTGCCACTAGCGACTCTACTTATTTTATTAACACTCCATCAAATAGCCACGTATCATTAATAAAATTTTGAAACAACAATATTTTAATAAATTAGCCAATAAATTCTTATTAGTCTTATCGAATTAATTAATTCCAATCTCACATAAGACACCTTTTGTTTTTAGTACATTATTATTATGGAGCCACTTAATTTAAATTTCGAGATGAGAATGATAATGAGAATCATCTATTTAAATAATAATAATAAAAATAATGTTGATTGAAGGAATTGAGTAATTATTTGATCAAATGATGGAAAAACTTTAATTTCCATTTCCTAAAACGAGTATGAGGAATGTAAAATTAATATAATTTCTTTCTCATATTGTCCACCATAAATATCATTCACCAAGCATAGTTTCTTCTAAGATAGGTTGTGATGATTTAATTCGTAATTAACCCATTCATTTATTTACATTTAAGTTTATGGCGATTTTGTTAATCTACAGAATATGAGAGAGGGGGAAAATTTATGGGCTATATATTTGTACTTTCAAATTTTTATTTTAATGTTGTTAAGTAATCGGTTAAATTTTTTTGTCATTTTGGTGTATGTTGCTTCATTGATATTGGATGATTGAAATGTAAAATAAAAATTGGTTGCTCATAATTTGATTTTAATGGCGTTCTCATGCGAATCTCCTTTCTTTTTTATGGAGATTCCCCAGAGGATTAAGAATATTGTAATAATTGATATATCAGCTAACTAAATTGTTTCTTCTTGTAAAAAAAAAAAAAAACTTAGGGTAATCATTGAATTTTATTTTATTATTTATGCATCAATCATATAAATAATATGATAAAAGATAATACACGAAATATTATATGAGATCCTGCGTGGGATTCTGCATGGATGTATTGCACCACGTCTGATGTATTAGCCATTATTGCGGGCTTAAGTTTCTTGCAAGCCCAATTAATGGCTTATGAAATTTTAAGACAAACATGTGATATGGCCTATGATAGTGAAAATATTGCATCAATCCCTACATAATCTAATACCTAGCTACCTCCTTCCAGACCCTAAATATAAAATATTTAAGAAAAGATCGGATTATTTTGTTTCACACGACAAATAAAGAATTTATGTAAAAATAAATTTTATTGTAGCGGAAGAACTTGACATTAATTCAAAACATAACACAAAATACTATATTAAATACTACTCTCTTCGTCTGTCCCAAAGAATCCCACATTATTGGCTTGACTTCGGATTAGCTAGCATTTGCAATGTGGCAAGATTTTGTGGGGTGGTCGGCCTCCACTACCAGCGGAAGGGGCTTTTGGAAAGATGATGGCATTGTCTTCCCTTGGAATACTCTGCATATACTAGAATAAGCTAAAAAGATAAAATTGGAATTTCACTTGTGTTTTTATCTAAGTTAAGGTTTTCTTTTAAAGTCGAATGTTGAGATTGGTTTTGTATGTATGATGATGTGATTGAAGGGGATTTGTATCCTCTCTTGTACTTGAGTGTCCATTTCCAGTACACTATTCATGTCCATGTGAACAGTGAGAGAACTGGACCTTCCTGTACAGTAAAGAATCCAATTCCGATTGAAGGATGCATGAATCGAACTAAACAGAGATTCAAAGATATACTCATTATCATTGGCGGACCTATGTGGGGCTTTGGGGGGGCACTGGGCTCCCCTAAAAATTTAAATTTTTTTACTATATACATAATAATTTTTTAATAATATATAGTAGCCCAGTGGAAATTTTTTTTTATGGAGGTTGAGAGGTTCAAGTTCGAATCCATCCCATCACACCGTGTAGTTTTTCATTGTCCTTTTCACTATTTTTTACTTTTGCCCATTCTTTTCAATATTATTTCACTATTTCTCCTTCTTCTCATTCTTTTACACTCTTACTATTTACTTCTGCCCATTCTTTCCAATATTATTTCACTATTTTTACTTCTTCCCATTCATTTATACTCTTCTTTTCATTATTTTTATTTCTTCCCATTCTTTTATTCTCTTCACTTACTTCTGGACGTATTAAACGCTATATTACTAAAATATTTTTGATTTTAAAACATGTATCAATAATACAGATTGGGTGTACAAACATTAACTCGAGTACATAGAATATTAATTTATATATTATACTTCGCATTATTTTTTGGGCCCCTCGACACAAATCCTGCGTCCGCCACTGCTCATCATTAGGGTGCAAATTACAATAGATAAGCAATACTGCATGCTACAATTCAAGGGGTTGATAATGAAGAATAGTAAATGTTCTGTTCATATCTTTACTTAACTAAACAAGGATTTTCTCTGCTGATGTGTAAAGCTGTGAATCATTCCCACTTATGACGTGTACAACCTACATAAATGAAATGCTGATTTGTCATTTTTTCAATTTTTTGGCTTTTTAATTCAAACTTGCTTTTTAATTCAAAATTCTTTATCCGTTTTACGTTATACAAACTTTTGTAGGTTTTGCGTTATTTTAATTTATTATTATTAATAATTATTAATTTATTACGGCTGTTATATCACATTTATTATTCCTGCACAAATTACTCTAACCATGTCTCTCTCTCTCTCTTTGAACATTAGCGTTGTTCCTATTCATCTCTCGTGCCGTCACGATCAAGGTTTGTCATTCTTCTTTATATATTTTTTTTTGTAAATGTTCATCTACTCCTCCTCGTTTTACTAATAATTCTTGCAGTGATTAAATTATTTTCTATTAAAACACAAATCCTTTTGCAAATGCAAATGCTGAGAACACTGGTACCAGTTCAAAGGACAACGTTCATATCCGCGTACAGCAGAGGAATGGTCGTAAAAGCTTGACTACAGTTCAAGGATTGAAGAAGGAGTTCAGCTATATCAAAATCCTGAAGGATCTTAAGAAAGAGTTCTGCTGCAATGGAACTGTTGTCCAGGATCCAAAACTAGGCCAGGTCTGTGTCAGTGTCCCTACTTCTCTCTCACGTACGTCTTTAGTTTCCGTATATCTTAATTAAATTAATGTTCAGTAAAATTATGTTTAATCTTCGTTACTTTTCAATTTTCATTCTTTACCTTCTGGAAGAAAATTCTTAGTTCTTATTATAAAGTCATCATGCAATCACTTAAAGGTAGTGAATTTACAAATACGAGGTCCTTTAGGTACTTTGTCGAAATCGTTGCTTTAGAGCACAATAGACAATTATATGATTTTGCAAAGATGTTGTTCATAAACTCTTTGCTAAATCTAAATAATGAAAATTATGTCTAATTGCAACGTGGATAGGAAAGATTAGTATATCATTTAAATTTGGGGATAATACTTCTTATTCAACGGTTTATAGAGAGTGAGAAATGTGAATTGCATATTATGTGTATCTTTCCTTCTCTAACTTCTTACCTTGCAATTAATCTATAGGTTATGAATTCCCTACAATTTTAGAGTAACCCTCAATGTGTGTTTTACTCATATTTAATCCGCCTTTACAGGGCTTTTGGTTGTGGTTGTTCCCTTTAATTTTTCTATTTTCTATGTTTGTCACCTCTCTTCGCTCTCTTCTCTTAAGATATGCCATGTTTAAGAGCCAAATGGTCCATCATAATTTTACTTATGAGAACATTATGAATGGATCAGAAACTTTGACTTTTACCTCATTATATGGTTGTCTCAGTGACTTATTCAACAAAACTGTTCAGGTATTTTTTACAGGAATAAAGCTGAATGGAAACTACAGCTAACCACCTGATTCAAGATTGAAACCAACAACGTTTACAATGGTAATGCTTACACATTATTTATAGGCTCTTTAGGGGAAAGAATGATGTAGGAAAACATTTTACAATGGCAATGCTTACATATTGCTCCAGATTACAAAGTGTTCTCCATTTGTATTCTTCATTGGCATGTTTTCTTACTAAAAGTGTGTGCTTAGTTCAAAAAATTATAATATTTGGTTATTAATTTGTTGATATTATTTGGGTTGCATGTATTGATTTTTTGTGATGTATTCATTTGTGTTTTATCTAATTTTCAAATTTTGGGATCCATAGAATCCAATAATCAGCTTATAACTCAGCAAAAGAGGAAGTAAGAGCTGCAAATCGTATATGAAGCTTGCGATATCAACAAAAATGTTTGAATTTATGATTTCTCATTTATCTCTATATAATTCTCTTTCCATGGAGATTGATCTGTTTAAGTCTTTATATTGCGTGAATATGGTCATAAGGAGCTTTTCGTTATAAGGCTTTATGATCAGTTTATAATATTTTTTGAACTTATTGGGAATATGTCATCAGCAAGCTTCTACAGGAAATATGTCAATATAAAACATTATCTAAGCAGATGTTGATTAGAAATGAAGTATGATTTTCCACATGTTCATTAGAAATGAAATATAATTTTACCTAAGAATTTTCCAGATGTTGATTAGAAATGGAGTATGATTTTACTTATGATCAAATTATTGTGTGGTTAAAGAAATTGAACAAGAGCCACGGATAAGAATGATAGGAATAGAATGAGATTACTGTAGTTTCTTGGCAGAATCATGGTGTGAAATCTGGAGCAGGGCATGGTGTAACAACAAATTTTGTATTTATGATAAAATAAATACAAGAGAATTACAATAATAATCCAGAAGGATTAAACTTGAAAATTTAGGAAATAATCTCTATCTATCCTCTGATTTTTCTCTCGAACCAGGCTTGACTTTGACTTGTTGGCCTGACCACGTTGACCGCGTTGACTGTGTATGCTGAGTCGGATCTTCGGATGAAGCTTGTTCGAACTCAGATTTGGGACTTTATAACGTTAATCCAGAAGTATTGAGTCATTGTTTGGATTAAACGTACTTAATCCGAAGATCACTCGATCTGGGGGGCTTAGCACCTTAATCCCAGGTCGTATGTTGTTCTTGGCGCGAAAAACACCGAAGAACTTAGTGTATGAAGAACACTTGATTTGGGAGGCTCCGCACCTTAATCCCGAATCGTTTGCCGTTCTTGACTTGAAGATGCTTGAAGATCTCAAGGGAGCACTGCTCGTATTCTTGATCTCTTCAGAAGCGTCTGTGTTTTCAGATGTCTTAGCGTGTCTGGATTGAATGGAGGAGGGCTCCTTATATAAGTGAATGGTGAGGATGCCCCATAAATAACTCACAGCCTGATTGGTCCAGGGCTGATTTGACCTGATTCTGCGGGCTTGGCCTTTCACTTGCTTAGGCTTTAAGTCAGACTTATTTGACTAGATCTGGCCTAATTATCAATTATTTACTCATTTATTTTAGGAATAGATTTATTTAAATTTCTTAATAAATAAATAATTAATTGATAATTATTGCATTAATTTGTCATATATTTTCCTTTAATAGGCAATAAAATTCAAGTGCCTACAAATGCCCCCTCGCATTTTGTTCACGGACGCCTTTGTGTTGAAGTGAACAAATTGCGATATTCCATTCTTGATCAACATGATTGAATTTTATTGCTTGCCTCACCAACTTGATATGAATAGCCAGAATTATGACTGAACTTAGCAGAGTACTAAGCTGCCTACGTACCTCTTTGAAGAGGATCAATTTATAACGTAGTTCAAGGAACATGATTTGGTTTGAATGGAGGGTGCCGTACACATTTTATACTCATGCGGGCCAGGAGTAACATGCAGTTTAGGCTCGTGCATTATGGAGCATTGAACTTGAATTTGTTGACATTTTATACTCGTGTCAATGAGTCTTGAATTTGAACTTGTAAACAGTTTATACTCGTGTCAAG
Source organism: Pogostemon cablin (assembly GCA_023678885.1). Taxonomy (NCBI): domain Eukaryota; kingdom Viridiplantae; phylum Streptophyta; class Magnoliopsida; order Lamiales; family Lamiaceae; genus Pogostemon; species Pogostemon cablin. The sequence goes on from CM042987.1 coordinate 5,787,540, forward strand.
GAATCTTGTGTGGATATTTTTCACTCGTGTCGAGGAGTATTGTGTGAACAGTTTTCGCTCGTGCCGAGGAACTTTATGTGTAGAGAGTTTATTCTCTTCCCAAGGAGATTTTATTTGATGTGTAGATAGTTTATACTCGTATCAAGGAGTATCGAACATGTAGAGAGTTTTGTCTCTTCTCAAGGAGATTTAATTTGAGTTAGATAGTTTAAGCTCATATCAAAGAGCGTCATGTATGGGATTTTAGATAGTTTTAACTCATACCAAGGAGCGTAATGTGGACAGTTTTTGCTCATGTCGAGGAGCTGAGTATTTTAGATAGTTTAAGCTCTTATCAAGGAGCGTAATATGGACAGTGTATGCTCGTGTTGAGGAACTTAATTTGGGATTTTTTTAGACAGTTTAAACTCGTATCAATGAGCATAGCGTGTAGATAGTTTTAGCTCATATCAAAGAGCGTAGCATGTGGACTTGAGAGATTTCAGATAGTTTAAGCTCGTATCAAGGAGCTTAATATAGACAGTTTTAGCTCGTATCAAGGAGTATCGAACATGACTTGAGGCTGTTTAGATAGTTTAAGCTCGTATCAAGGAGCATGACTTGTAGATAGTTTTATCTCATATCAAGGAGCGTGACTTGAGGGTTTTAGATAGTTTAAGCTCGTATCAAGGAGCGTAATGTAGCCTTGGGAGATTTCAGATAGTTTAAGCTCGTATCAAGAAGTGTAATGCAAACAGTTTTAGCTCATGTCAAGGAGCTTTGACTTGAGTTTGTCAAGCGTTCATTGCCCCCAATCTTGGGATGCACTATTTTCTCTTGCTTTGACTTCACTTCTATTAATCTTTATAGAAACTGCAGCCTTTGTTTGTGGTTCCTCTTCCAAGGGCTCATCGAAGGACATGTATTTAAACTCGTAAGAATCTTGAATAGAGGGCCATTCGATGTCAGGCTTAACTCCATGTCGTGAGCTCTTGAAGCCAACTCTTCAAAAGTTTTAGGTTGAATTCCTTGGAGTATGTAGCTAAGATTTCATTGCATCCCTTGAATGTACATTTCTATAGCTGAAGTTTTTGATAACTTTTCTTTGCAATTGAGGCTTAAACTCCTCCATCTATTGATGTAATCGATGACATATTCTTCATCTTTTTGACAAGTATTTGTTAGCTCCATCATGCTAACAGTTTTTCGTGTGCTATAGAAGCGATTGAGGAATACTTTTTCCATTTGTCCCCAGCTGTCAATGGAGTTAGTTTCTAACTCGATATACCAATCGAATGCATTTCCTTTTAGAGATCGGACGAATTGTTTCACCATGTGATCTCTGTAGGTCCCCGCATCATTGCATGTCTCGACAAAGTGAGCCACATGTTGTCTTGGGTTGCCTTTGCCATTGAATTGTTGAAACTTGGGAGGTTGGTAGTCAGTTGGTATCCTCAAGTTGTCAATTCTCTTTGTATATGATTTTTTGTAGGTGGCAGAAGATTTGGAGCTTACTTCAAACTTGTCTTTTATCGTCTCTATGACGATGTTCTTTGATTGGATGATATGAAGCATTCCGTCAGCTAAAACTTCCACTTTTTCCTCAACTTGCTTCTTTTCAGGTGAATGATGTTTCGTCGAGTCTTCCTCCTCATGCTCATCCTCAACTTGTTTCTTATTTGCATAGCTTGTCTCAGCATTATTCATTTTCTTCATAAGTACAGAGATCTTTACGTCTTGAGCTTCCATGTATTTATTGAGTCCTTCAATGGCTCTCATCATACTTGTGAGTTGATCCTCAATGGTCATAGCACTTGTCGTCATCACTGCAGCTTCAGTAGAGGCAGGTGGTGAGCTTGTCGTGGAGCGAGGAGTTGAGCAGACAGAGTCATTATCACCATCTTTATTGTCCTGCAATGGTTTATTGAGAGTAATCCCCACCACATAGTTTGTCTTTGAGGAGCATTTGACATACTTCTTGTAAAGTCTTCAACCTTGTTAGTTTGCAACTCTGGAGGTTTTGATGCAATAGGCCTTCTTATCGCAATCTTTAATGGAGTCATCATTTGAGTCTTCATAGCTTGCAGCTCTGAAGGCTTTGAGGTAGATAATCTTTTGATCGCGATCATAAGAGTAGTCATTATTTGTGCTTGTGGAGAGAAGATATGAGAGGTAGAGACGGTCCCAATGGGCGTGCCAAAATTTATAACAATAAATTTTTATATTTATGATAAAATAAACACAAAATAATTACAATAATAATCCAGACGGATTAAACTTGATAATTTAGGAAACAATCTCTATCTATCCTCTGATTCTTCTCTCGAACCAATTTGGACTTGACTTTAACTTGGTGTGTTGACCGCGTTGACCGCGTTGACTATGTGTGTTGAGTCGGATCTTCAGTTGAAGCTTGTCCGAACTCGGATTTGGGACCTTTATAACGTTAATCCAGAAACGTCGAGCCTTTGTTTGGATTAAACGTACTTGATCCGAAGAACACTTGATCTGGGGGGTTTAGCACCTTAATCCTGAGTCATATGCTGTTCTTGGTGCGAAGAACACCGAAGAACTTAGTGTATGAAGAACGCTTGATTTGGGAGCTCTGCACTTTAATCTAGAATTGTTTGCCGTTCATGACTTGAAGATGCTTGAAGATCTTGAGGAGCGTTGCTCGTGTTTCAATCTTTTCAGAGCATTTGTGTCTTCAGGTCTTTGAATGTGTGTGTGTCTGGAATGAATGGAGGAGGCCTCCTTATATAGGTGAAGGGTGAGGACGCCCCATAAATAACTCGCAGTCTGATTGGTCCAGGGCTGGTTTGACCTGATTCTGCGGGCTTGAGCCTTTCACTTGCTTAGGCTTTAAGTCAGACTTATTTGACTGGATCTAGCCTAATTATCAATTATTTACTCATTTATTTTAGGAATAGATTTATTTAAATCCCTTAATAAATAAATAATTAATTGATAATTATTGCATTAATTTACCACATATTTTTCTTTAATAGGCAATAAAATTCAAGTGCCTACACATGGAATTATTACATAGGGAGGGAGAGAGGGTGAATGTAAAGGTGGAGGGAATTATGTGCCAAGGGAGTTTAACATTAATGTTTTTCTTTGTGGTAAAGAAACAATAATTTGATTTCATCCTTTTTTGAACAATGATTGAGCTTTGAAGACAAAATGGAACACTGCAAAAGAGATGAAATGAAGAAAGGAACTTGAGAAACGGCCCCGAAAAGGGAATTACGCCTCTGTTTCTTGGATTCCATCAGAATATATTGGTATTTTAAGTTGGGCAAAATTTTAAAATAGCCACTATTCCTTAAGTTGAATTTTTTCTAGCCACTCTTATAATAACAAATTTTTTCTAGCCACTTTATACTATTCATTCCAAAATTACCCTTTCCTACTTTAAAATCAAAATTTTCTTTTTATTACCTCTACCCGATTGATATCCGTATATGATTTTCAATACCTTTTTTTTTATCACAATTTTCTTCTTTAAAATAGACATAGTCCATTACGACCATATCAGACCCATCATGCTTCTGTACATTAATAACATTAATCTCGTAATTAACCGATTTGAAATAGTAACAGTACCTTTTTTGACCGTTAGTCCACCGGGTATCCGGGAGGTTTTACAGCTGCTCCTCACAACCAACCACGCACCCCGCAGTGTGATGGTTCAATCCCGTTCCTTCAGCGGACTTCAGCACAACCCTGGTTCGTTTCTTACACCGGGTGTACAGGATGCTGCTACTGTTTCTCGCCGGAAAATATGGAGATTAAGGTTATAGAATATAATGGAAGGTTACATAATTTGGGCAGTAGCCCAAGCTTATTTATTTATTGAATGGAGAAATTTATTACACACTCATCCTCACCAAACAAGATGAGAAACTCCTTTAGCTACCTATGATAGCTAGAACAGAAACACTCATACAAAGAAAGAAAAGAAACTACAATGTCTATTGAATGAGAGAAAATAGAGGGTGATGGTCGATGCCTTCTGCTTTCTCAAAACTCTTATTTATAGAGGCCTTCGGATTTGAAATCCGGATTTCAAAGCCTCCTGATACTTTGTGACGTCACTGCTTGCGTTACCATATTTGCGTCAGTGTTTGCGTCACCTTGCCTTGGATGCCATTTTTAACAGCTGGCTGGTCCTCTTTTTTACATCGGATGCCTTCTTGAGGGCCACCCATGTTGGTCACATGTCTCTTACCCTTTCAGAAAGGTCATTTGGCTCTTGCTTTTTTGAAGAGTCATTTGTCCTCTTTAGTGCCCGATGATTCTCCTGGCTCATGGGTATTCCGAAGAGATTTTACCCTCTTCTTTCCACGTGTCTCCTTTGTTGGGGTTGGATCAGCAGTTCTGATCATCCCTATGCCCAATCTTATTCCTTTTCCAAATTCAGGTTCTGTTTGGGTAGAACAACTTGTGCATACTTTGTTCGTCCATTGCCCAAAGTGGGCCATGTTGCAATATCTCCGATGAGTTTGCTTACTCACCGAAATCTTATTTTTCCAAAGAAGTTCTTGTTTTTCCTAGAAAGCCTTCTCAGCGTACATTGTCTTTTTTCCTGTTAAAGTGTTTAACAAGAAAGACCCATTCAAAGACTTATGCTCAAACTTGAATGAGAACTTTACATCCACCATTGCTTTAATGCAGACATACAAACCCCGCGCTCTTCGCGTAGAGATCTGTTCTTCAGAAAATGTAGAAACTAAGACTGGTTCCTTTCCAGAAGACTCTTTGATCTTATTTGATGTTGAAACATCTGGTCTTCTCAGCTTGATGAAATGGAAGGCCTCGTGATTGCCTTTTTCGACTGGTTCTGGGGCCGTACTGGTGAAGTACAGTTCTAATACATCGCCTCTGGATAGAGTCGAGTTATTCTCCCATGCCTTGAAAACCTTCTCTCCCAGCCATTCTGGAAGTTTTGCAAGTTCAGGAAAACCTGGTGCAATAGTATAGATCGAGGCTAGTGCCCCGAAGTCATACCACTGCTTTACATCTATTGGATTTGAGCCTTCTCGCATCCAAACTCGGGGATATTCCCCAGATATATCCACCCGGCATTTCTCCGGTCGGATTCCTTGTCTGGTGTTCAGTTTCTCCCAGCTGGCCTGATATTCCTGCCAATAAGAGAAATCAGCTAAGTTAATACCAACCTTAGCAGTGTCTTTCATAGGCTTAAGGTTGATCTCTCCCTCTTTGACCCCAGAGGTGCTGGGTTGATTCGTCGACTCTAGATGTGACTCCAGGTCTTCGATTTTTCCTTGGGCCGGTTCTTTTTTTGGAGGTTCCAGACTAGGACTCGTGCTAAGGGTACTTGAATCCCTTGCTCCGGGTTTAGAGCTCCGTTCTCGACTACTCTCCTTTTGTAGATTGAAATTGCTATCAACAACCCGGAGGAGTGGCTCTCGTGTTGCTTCGAATAGACTTGCGCCGTTTCGAATGCAGTCTCGTATGCGATTAGACATTTTGGTCTGATCACTATCTTGTATTCTTCCTGCACGTCTTGCATTGAGTGCAAGATTCTCGAATTCCCTCTGAAGCAACTCAAGGTTGTCCATCAGGTGCCTTGAAACAGTCAGGATGGAGTCTATCTCAGCTCCTTCCATCTCTCGTCAGGAAATCTGCCAAAACATTATCAACAGATTTAATAATGACAATATCAAAATCATAATATTGGCATTCTGCTTGCCATCTTAGTAATCTAGCCTTTTCTGGTTTAGATTCGATTTTATTTTTCAAAAAGGCTTTGACACTTGTGTTATCAATTTTAAGGATGAATTTCTTCGCGAGAAGAAATAGCGGCCATTTTTTGAACGCCTTTCGGACTGCGAAGAACTCCTTTTCATTGATGTGCCATCTATTTGCTTCGTTCTCCGTAAAGAGCCCGCTACAGTTTCTGCATGGCTTTTCTCCTTCTGTCGTGGATTTTGTAAGCACTGCTGCCCACCAATGGTCACTGGCATCTGTATATAGTACCAGATCATCCTCGTCATTAGGAATGGCTAATTTGGGGAGCTTTTTGCAAACCTCCTTTAGTTGTTTAACCATTGCTCGGTGTGAATCATCCCATTTGAATTCAGCATCCTTTTTTAACAAAGTACTGAACACCTTCCTGTATTGCGCCAGATTATTGATGAACATTCCGACAAAGTTAACCACTCCTAAGAAACTTTGGAGTTGTTTCTTGTCTTTGAAATCTTCGGGAAATCCTTGGACCTTTTCAACAATATGTGGTTGTAGAAAAATTCTGAATTCGTCGATCTCTACTCCAAGGAACTCGATCTGCCTTGTTGCTATTACTGCTTTCTTTTCAGAAAGCACCAATCCTTCTTTGTTGCATACTTCTGAAAATATTTCCAGATGTGCTAAATGTTCCTTCATGTTCTTTGAAGCTATGAGGATGTCATCCACATAGACAAATATGAATGAGAAATAATTTTTGAAGAGATTATCCATCTTTCTTTGGTATATTTGGGGTGCGTTCGCCAAACCCATAGGCATAACATTCCAAATATAATGGTCCTGTGGTGTAGAGAAGGCTGTGAACTTCTTGCTCCCTTCTTCCATCATAATCTGGTAGAATCCAGATTTGCAATCAAACTTTGAGAATACCTTGGCATTCTTGATACAGTTGACCAAGTGTTCCCTATTTGGTATATAGTATCCATCGAACTCCAAGATGTTGTTGATCCCTTTGTAGTTGATCACAAGTCTCGGCTTTCCCCGCTTGATTTCTCCATGATTTCGGACTAGAAATCCTGGACTGCTGTATGGAGATACTCCTAGTGATATTAACTTAAGGTCTAGATGTTCCTTAAGTATTAGCTGCATATCCTTTCGATCCTCTTGGTTCATTAGGATAGGCTTATATCTCACGAACTCATGGTCCTTTCCTTTTTTTACTTTAAGTGAAGCTTTAAGCTCGTTCTTATCCCACCAGGCCAAAGGATCCTCATTGAAGTTCCTCTGTATCTTTTTTTTGACGTCCTTCAAAGATGTTTGTTCTTCGATTGTGACGTCTCTCTGTAGGTTTTCTCCCAAGCTTGCTTTGAGAATGTGGATTGTGTTTTCCTTTAGTTTCTCCATCTTCCATCATCCTCTAGTCTCGGTTCTCATCTGAAGGATTGCTTCGCCATATCTCCTTCGATCATTCATCTTTGGATGACTCAGTTTTCCTTCATCACCACGCTTGCTGCGAAATCTGATTGGCATTTTTCGTTGAAATGCATTACGCAGTCTTGGTGCGATGATCTTATGTTCACAAATGGTTGTGAAAATAAGCCTTCTTGTTGCATTTTCTTGTGTAAAACGCTTGAATGTCTGTAAAAAATTATTTCCTAATAGAATATCCATTCCAGTGTCGTGAAAATATAATGGTGGAGTTTTCACCTTGTACCATGGGGTACGATCTGCTCCTCCGATCAAGATTTTCGCTTGCTTGATTCCTCTGTTAAGGATTAACACCCTTTGTGAGAAATATTTTTCGAGAACTGTTGGCAGTTCTTCGCCTGAGTCTTCCGAGAAGACCCCTTCCTTTATTGTGCAGATGCCGGCTCCTGAATCAATGTATGCCGCAAAATACTCTGCACGATATTCCTTATATATCATCCCTACGGTGATATATATCGAAAATGGACTTGTGGCCATGGGTGGATCAGAGCTTAAAGCCCCGAGCCTCTACTAGTAGACTTTGTATCTTTTTCCCTTGACCGTAAACTCCATTCCATCTTGCAGTCTTTCCCAAGGTTTATGATCCTCGAGAAACTCCAGTCCCAATACTAGTTATTCTGGGAACCTTCCTGCAACTCCTTCGATTATCAGCTCTAGATCGCAGAGTTTGAGCTGTCCTTGGTATCTTCCAGTTGTTGGTTGTTGGAGATAATACAGGACATCACAAGGAATAGAGTTTTCTTTTTTAGTGATATCGAATATTACTTCGACTCCTCTCCATCCTTCTGGGCATTTTAGTTCACCTTTAGTTGTGAACTTTTCTGGTTCTTGGATCACCTCCACGATTGGGTTCTTTCCCCATTTCTCGCTAATCATTCTGTCTTCTTGGAAAGAAATTATTCTTTGCTCGAATCTGAGGCTGTTTTGTCTGCTCCAGATCGGCTTGTCTTTGATCCGCAAATCCATATCGTGAATTGGTGGTAGTTCCATTATTTCTGGCCTAGTTGCACATGCAACTTTCTCGAACACTTCAGGTATCTCAATATATTCCTTCATTTGGAATAGATCTGAATGATGAGTGTTGGAAAGGGCATACGAGATGCTGTATGTGATAGAGTAAGGCCTGTTCCCTTCCTTCATCAAGTCTTTGTTTTTAAAATCTTGATGAAGGGTAATTGCCCTATTGAAATCTCGGTCTGCTAGATTGTATGCGATCCTTGGATAAATGTAGGATGCTACTTTTCTTGCGTATAGATTTCCCGAGAGTCATCCTAGGCATGCTTCTCTTGTATTCTTGATTCTCTTATCGAAGACAGCAATATCGATTGGTGTATCGATTCTTTCTTTGAATGTGGCTTTGATGAGAATCCGAATAGCTCCGATATGGACCCAAGACATAGTCTTGGACATTCTCTCCGGGAGTTTACTTAGTTCCTTCTTGATTTCTTCATAAGGAACTAGTTGCATTTCCATCATATTTCCTGTGAGCTCCATCGGGATAGCAATTTCCCCTTCGGTCACTTTGTATATGATGTTGTGATTTCTCTTTTTGAAACTTAGAAAGAATTTTTCCATTTTTCCCACAGTGAATCCATCGTATAGGTTGAGCCTTGGATCCTCTCTCATGATTCTCATAAGGGCTTTATGAGAAATAGATGTCTGGGAAAAGAATCCAGACATATCTTCTTGCATCTCTTTTCTAAAGATTTCCTCTTCACTTTGACTCATCTTCGGAAGATTTGTCTTGGCTAAAGAATTCTTCTTCATAGATGCTCTCGTCCGAGGGTATATCTTCGAATTGATATACCTGTACTAGGTCTTGGAAGTAAACTGCTTCCTCCATTTCTGGAGTTGTCTCGAACTGTCGTACTCCCCTTTTCTAGTTTTTCGGGCAATCTGGTGAGATATGCCCTCTTGCTCCACACGTGTAGCAGTTGCAATCTTTGAATCTTTCGTTGATTCGTGTGGCCGCTCTTCAGAACGTCTTTCTTGTGGGAGTTCTTCCTGTGCTCCTTTGGTTTGACCCTGAGGATGAGGCTTGGCTTCTTGAACTCCATCTTGATGGTCCAGATCTTTGCCCTGATTTATAGCTTCGGGCCTTTTGTTTAGACCAAAATGATCTTGGTCTTCTAGATCTCCATCCTCCGCTCCTTTGATTGTAAGGATGATTCTTCTTCATCCTTTTCTGCTTCTTTGGGTTTCTTCCAATGATATTTGGAAGATCATTGCTTTCGCAACATAAGGGGACTGTCTTGTTGATTCCCCTTAATCTCTTGTAGTTCTTGTGTAGCGCCGCTTGATGACACCATTCTGCAATCTTGACTTTGAGGAAGGACATTCTTCTTGCTATTGAATCCAGTTCGCATGGTTCATACTATTTGATCAACATTTCTCTCCATGGGCTCAGGATCTTGGCAAAGAATAGATGGAATACTTCTTCCTCTTTGACTTTAGACTTCCATCTATACTCGGTGAAGAGTTTGATGTACTCATCTACGTGACAAATGTCAAGTAGTTCTAGGCTGTATAGGGCATTCCTATACTTCTTTTTCTTTTCTTCTTCCATTCCTTCGAAGTATCCTACTCCGATGAAATGAATCTTGAAGATCTTGGCCATTCGATCGACAATATTACCTAGATCTTCGCCTTCCATGACCTCCTTTTTGACTTCGTCTGAGAGCTCTTCCCAGGCGCATTTTACTGATCCTTCCAGGCTCATAGTAAGGAATCTTATGAACCCTTCTTTGTTCAACTCCAATGCGCCACCTGGGATCTTCATGGCATTTGTCCATTCATCGATCAAGGCTTCTCTATTCTTGAAGTCTAGAGTGTCGAGGTTTAAGATCGACCCGTATGGATTTATTGGTTCAAGGTGAGACCGGCCATATGGGGTGTTTTGTATATTAGATCCTCGAACTCGGCTTGCTCCTATTGACATTCCTATGGCCCTCATTTTGAAGTTTCCTGGTGGTTGGAATGTATCTTCTTGTCTTGCCCCATGGACTCCGTGTGATCCAGAGATTCCTTCTTGGCTCCGATCCTGTTGTGTCTGATGAGCCTGGGACTGTTGTTGAGAACTTGATGCCTCTTCAACATTCATCTTTAGATCTACAATTGATAATCCTTGGAATGACTCATATAGATCTTGTAGATCTTCAAGATTTGCTCTTTCCATCTGAGGATGTGGAGTCTCCTTGAAGGATAGCAATCATCTTCTCGCTTTCAGACTTTGGCCTTATGACCTCCGTCGTTTTTCCTTTTTGGTGTAAAAGGGGTTCTGTTCCAAAGGTTAGTGGTAACCTTCCTCCAGGCCTTCTTCCTGTCACCTTGGTTTCCAGGGACTTTACTTGTTCTATCAATTTTATGATGAGGTCGAATTGTTTGTTCTGCAATTTCTCGACCTTGTCCATCTTGAGGCTGATTTCGAACATAATCTTGGACATGTTTTGGCAATATTCTCCAAAGAATCTCACCGTATTCTGCAATTATCTAAGATCTTGGTTTATCTTAGAGTTATCTGCCTCGATCTCCCTCCACTCGGTCATTCTTTCCAATGCGTAAAGTGGTAGGGCTTGCAAATTTCTCTTGGACTCTGGTTTGGTCGTCTCCTCCATTGCTTTTGTTTGGGGATTCGTCCATGGATCTCGGTGAAACTTCGAATTTCCACTATGTTCCTCGGAATTTTCTTGGAACAATTTATCTCTGTCTGGCGGACTTCTTCCAGACGTTCCTCTTTGGTGAGGTCCTCAAGATTCGCCAATTTCCATTTTCGATGGAGGTTCTCCCAAAATAGATCGACTTCCTCGTCCTCTTTCTCTACATATTGTCTATACAACACATTATAGTATTGTTGTATAGAATTGCTTGTTTCGTCATATCCAACGGGCCAAAAGTCCCGGTTGCTCCAGCTTGGAACAGGGCTAATAGTCCTGTCACTCTCGGATGTCGAACTTTCGTTCGGATCCATATCTCTTTGAAACTCTCATCTCGTTAAGTGATATAAGTTTATAATAAATTTTTCATTCATAAATAAATAAACCTAGGGCTCTGATACCATTTTAAAAGCGTGATAAAAGTGATGAAAATTAGATAAACATATAGGCCGAATAGGCAAATACATGTAGGCCGAATAGACAAATATGTATAGGCCGAATAGACAAATATGTATAGGCCGAATAGAACAACTATTTAGACGAAAACATATAGGCCGAATAGTCAAATACGTATAGGTCGAATAGGCAAATACGTCTAGACCGAATAGGCAAATACGTATAGGCCGAATAGACAAATACGTATAGGCCGAATAGGCAAATACGTCTAGGCCGAATAGAACTTCTGTTTGGGCCGAAAATATCAAGGATATATAAGCCATTTCGAGTATAAATCGGATAAAATTATTTATTTAAAATTATTTTTAAATAAAGTTGGAGGGATAAAATGGTATTAAATACAAAAAGTGGCTACAAAAAATTATATTTAACATATGTGGCTACAAAAAATTATTTTTAAGCCCAAATAACTACTTTTTCCCATTATCACTTTTAAGTTTTGGTACAATAGTCAAATACTATTGGATAGAACAGTTTAACCAGAAGCTATTGCATAGAGATAGCAACGTAGGCATTAGGTGAACCATGCCTGCCTCTGTAATATTCTGTACAATTGTTTGACAGACTTAGACTCAAATTGATGTATTTAAGTTTTCAACTAAATTATCAAATTCTTAGTCTGTTGTGGGAAATTTGGAATCACATGATTATGCTTTTCCATAATGTCTATAAATTTATTGTTAAATCCATATTTATGAGTACAACTACTCTTCACTTAGAAGATTTTTTTATTGTTAAATTAAATTTTAATTTGATTTTCACCGTCAAATAAAATAAAATAATTAAAAATTTTGAACTTTAACTACCAACTATACCCTATTTTTAACCTATTAACCCTGCAGCTGATGCATTGCCGAATCACCTATATTTATTACTGTAGGAATAATCTCTGTTTTTCTATATAAAATTCGGAAAAATAAAAAATAAGAATGAAATTTAAATAAATTATTTAAAGTTTTCGTAAATTATTTAAATATTTAAATTCTTAAAAATTTACTTTAAATACTTTATAAAAAAATTTCAAATATTTCATAATACTAGAAATATCAAATTTGGTTGATTAATTTTAGATGGGTTCAATATTACTCTATAAATAATTTTATTTTTTAATTTAAATCATTTTGTATTAATTTTAATTCAGTAATTTATTTTTTTGTAATTTTAGTCTTTCTGTGGCAATTTTAATTTCGTAACTTTCAAAAAGAAAATATTAAATTTATAGGACTTAAAGAATGTATGGGACTTGCAAACTTTTTCCGAAATATCCAAAACTAAAAATCTAAAAGTTATAAGACTAAAGATGGATTTTACTAAAATTAAAGAATTGAAATTAATGAACTTTTTAATATTTAAATATATTCTTCAAAATAGAAAATTGAAATATACAAAAAAATGATAATTTAATTATATTAAAATAAATAATTTCATTTAAAAAAAATTATTGCCACATAGCACGCGGGTTTTATGCTAATTAGGTTATGTTGGAGTGTTTCAAGTGCTCCTAGGAATTGAATGTCCGCAATCTCTTGATATTGTTTTTTGGGAAATAATATTAAATGACACATTTTTTAATATTGTCTTTGAACAGGTCAGAGTCATGTCACCATTCTTTCAGGGCAAACCTTCAAAGACAATATTAAGAAATGTGTCATTTAATATTCCAATTTCTTTTTTCCTCTTGTTTACCACTTTTTAAATAAATGATACGTGACACTATAACATGCTAGATCAACATCAAATGCTCTAGGGGTTTAATGATTATCTGTAAGATATATATACTCCCTCCGTTACACTAAAAGAGCCACTTTTTTTATTTTGGGCATTCCATCCAAAGAGTCATTTTTTATTTTTTTTTCACACATGAGACCACACACACCCACTAATACAACTACTCATTACACATTAAATAATAATACTCCTTAATCCACGTGCAAAAGCAAAATCTACCATTTAAGTGAGATGGGGGAAGTAGTTTTTTTATATTATAAAACACTAATGAAACCCGAATTATGGAATATGGAAATGCTGCCTAGCGTTTTTGGGTTGTCGGCCCTTTTCATTCGGATGAATCGGCTATAGACATTCACGTTTCCAAATTAAATCAACTAGACACTCAAGAGTGATGTCAAAGCGAATTGGGTTGGACTTTTAGGCTCTTATTTATTGGGCCGGAGTAATATGAGATTGGCCCAATATAGGCGATGCACTTATAATTACAAAATCTTTTCTTTATATTTTTATTAATTGTGTTTATATTATAGTTGATCTTATGGTGTTCAGAATTATCTCGTGAATTGCATTTGTATGGTGTGTAACCCTTCAACTAGACATGCACAAAAAAACTGGAACCGGCGGTTCAAACCGGAGAACCGCCGATTTTAACCGGAACTGGAACCGCCGGTTCTGAAACCGGCCAAAAAAACCGAAACCGGCTAAGGAAGGTTCGATTCCGCTTTCTCATATTTGGGAAAAAATCGGCGGTTCCGATTCGAACCGCCGATTTTTTAATTTTTTTAATTTTTTACTTTTTACGCTTAAAACAAAAAAAAAATTAAAACCGGAACCGACGGTTCCGAACCGAAACCGAAACCGTCGATTCCAGAACCAAAACCTTCGTACCCCGGTTCGATTCCGGTTCCCCTACCTTGGAACAGGAATCGACAATTCCAAACTGGGGTGCATGTCTACCTTCAACATGATCTTTAGGTTGCTTTATGTATTTCAACTTAGTGTTTTGACTTTAGGACGTAAGTTAAACTCTATGTGATTAATTAGTCTTGAATTGGTGGTAGAAGTCAACTAAATAGGGCAATGCTTAAGAGTTAAGATAACCCCAAAAGTTACAAGTGAAAGCAACTTATTTACATCATTATAATTTAGTACTTCCACGATAAATTGATAAAGTATCATTCTCTCATCCAATGTATCAATTTTTCTTTTAAGCAAAAATAAGTCACACAACCCACTACTCACCGCTAATACAACTATGTACGTTATGTAAGAGAAATTGTGAAAAATGTCACTTTTAATAGTTGATTTTTGAAACATATCACCCAACATAATTTATTTTGAAAGATGTCACTTTTTAACTTTTTTTGTCACTCTTCATTATATAATTAATACAAAGTCGCACGTATAGTCGCATATATAGTTGAGTGGAGCTGTTGCACATATGTTATTAAGTAAAACATGTATATGATCTCACATGTAGTCACGTGTAAGGTCGCATATATAATTGCGTATAGGATTACAAGCATAGTCGCAGAAAGACATCTTACTCTAATTCTCTCTATTTTTTCATTATGCAACACATTACACATCTATTATTTCTAGGGATGTTAACGGGTAGAGTAGGGTACGGGTTGAGCAAATCCACATACTACCCGCTACCTAATTACCCTATCCATATTCTATCCTATTATCCTCAATTGTAGCATCGGGTAGGATGCGGGTTTATCCATCGGGTAGATGGGTAACCCGCGGATATACGGATACCCACAAGAAATGATGGACGGATATTTTAAATGGGTATACTACGGATACCCGCAATAACTTGAACCTAACCAACCCTACCCGCATCGACCCACACCTTCCCACATCAATTTTTTCCATCAAAATCGACACAAAAACATTAAAATAAAACATAAAGTATAAAAATAAAGTTCATAATAGAGAATAATATTTAATCCAAGTGCAACAACAAGAAATCAACATAGTTAATATAATAATATGAGAAGAAATATCGTAATCCAATATTGAAAATATATCGAAAACTACGATCTCCTTAATAATATATAGTATATATTATATAATGGGTAATCGGATCAGGTATCGGGTCGGGTACACGAGTATATATAAAATTGAAACCCGTACCCTACCCTTACCCGTTGATTTTTTTTCGGATACGGATATTACCCGATCCTCTACCTGATTTTGCCTACCCTATCCTTACCCAATCACCCGGGTACCCACGGGTAACCCGACCCGACGGATAAAATTGACAACTCTAATTATTTCATGTGATAAAAGTTAGTTCTTCAAGTTGTTTTTGTTCAAGTTTATTCTCTATGAGTGATTTATTCAAACACTTCAGAGGTGTGAGTTCTTTTTCGTCAAAAAGAAATAAATCAATAATGATTCGATAAAAATATAGAAATAAAATTAATATAGGAGTTAAAAATTCTACAAATATTATTAAATTTTATGTATAAAATATAAACTCTAAAAAAACAAAAATATTTATTAAGTACGGTATGTTTGGTGTTACTAGAGTTTTAACCAAAAAAAGAAAAGTAAATCTCGTTTAATTAAAATAGAAATATAGTATGTTTTAAAATTGAATTATTTCAAAGATTCTCTGTAGATAAGTTGGGTTCACATTAGGCTGATTTGGACATCTTATCCACTATTCCTATTCAGAATATTGTTTGTTGAATTTACTTAGACTTGATCTATTGACTCCAATACGATTTTAAATACCAACATTTTGTGAGATAGCGTTTCACAAAATAAATTGAATCAATTCAGTTATTATTATTATTATTATTATTATTATTATTATTATTATTATTATTATTATTATTATTATTATTATTATTATTATTATTATTATTCACAAGATAATATACATACAAGTAAAACCTCTTTTGTAGGAACATAAAAGAGATTTTCGGTGATGAATTTGAGTAGAAAAAATGCAATAAATTTGGCAACAAAATTCTTATCAAATTAAAATTGAACTCTGAGTTATATTTAAATTCGAAGATGATTCATTCTATTACTCGTTCTTCTTTTTCTTAGTTTGCACATTTTGCACGAACACATATTTTGTTCTTGTTAGCTTGTTGTTTGTTGCTTCTCTTGTGTTTTTTATTATTCAATGTTCTCCTATGAAACCTATTTGAAGGTTATTTGAAACTATGAGATTAGATTGAATTGTGTGGTTTGATTGATGTAAACAATAAATTTTATGAACCGTGAGATTTGAGCCTTGAATACGTAATCATTAAACGATTCATTCTTTAAAGTGTGCATCATTTATATATGTATATATATTTTAAAACTTATCACTCTTTTTGCTTGAGGTTACACTTGTATTGAGACTTAAGAAAATGATCTTAGGACATCTTTATCTATATAGCTTATGGCCAAACATAAAATTTCCATATCTTTCAACATTATCTATTGTTAACCAAGTTGAGCTATTATAGTCTATATTCTTCGATGAGCACATTATTGACAATCACCGCTTGAAACTAAAAAGAACATTATGTGTGGAGTTTGATTAAAAAAGTGTAGTTAGATAATGTGAAAAGGAAGAAGAAAGGAAGGAAAAAAGTGTTACATAAGAAGGATATGAGATGTAGAAGAGCAAGGGCCGGGTCCTGACAAGTTAAGGGCACATGGCAAAATAAGAAGATGAGGCCCTCAAGTTTTTTTTTTTTAATTTTTTTATATTAATAAATTTCATAATAAAAAATTTTCGCAAATAATTTCTTTCAATTTATGTTTTTTGTTGATTTAAGATAAATTTACACAAGGATGAAAATAAATTCCACAAGAAAATGTAAAATATAAGTTATAAGTTATAAAATAAAAAGGATGAAAAAAGAATCCACAAGAAAATGTAACAATATATTAAAAATAGAAAGGCTAAATATAGTGTGCACCCACATACAAATATAAACAAAAACATATACAATTATGAGTAAAAATGTATACAATTTAACACTTAATTTGTGATATCTTATTCATACAAGTTTAAGAAAAGTTTAAAAGAATGAATTTGTGGTTAGAATATGGAAGAAGAAGTTGGAAAATAACTTGAAATTGTGGGAGAAAGATAGGTGAAGATGTGAAAAAAAAAATTATTATTATTATTATAAGAATGAAGAATTTTTCATTAGTATCTATCAAGTCACTTTTATCTTATATTAATCATTATCAACCAAAGAGCATTCATTGTATCAAATTGTTGACACACTTAATTATTTATAGCAAGCCTATAGTAATACATACATGTTGATTGATTTTGAACGTATACATTGTCACTTTCTAAACATTATAAGAGTGAATGCTTACACAACCATTAGAGGATAATTGAGAATGAATATTATACTTTTAATTCCCATTATAATTTTGTGCATTTGTTAATCAACATCAGACTATATGGTTTGATTTGATCGAATAGTTGAGAATAATTATATTCTTTATACACTCCGGGTTTTCATTCTAAACAATTTCTTTCCTCGTATTCTTTTTCTCCTTTGTTATTCGGGAACAAAACAACACTTTAAGTTTGAAGGTTTGATGAGCATAGAATTACTAGAAAATAAGATTTATTTTTTCCCGAGGTTTTATATAACTAAGATTGTTTTTAGTGATTAATTTCTTTTATTCCTTGATTTTTGTGGAGTTTTTTTCTGATAATTTCAGGATTTAGTGTTAAAATGAGCTTCTTTAAGCATTTATGAAGGTACGAAGAGAAATGATGCTCAATTCGAAGTTACAACGAGAAAATACATACTAAAACAAAAACAGCACGCAAGCTTAAATTTCAGAAATCACAGCTGCGGCCCAAGTATTAATTTCCAGCCCATTTCAGCATTTTGGGCCTTTTATATTGAATTTTGGGCCTTATAAGAGTCATTTTGGGAATTAGATTGATGCATGGCCACTTGAGTAAGCTGTTAGTTGATGCATAGGGAGTTTAAAGAGCTGAACCCATCATTTGTTTGCTTTGATGGAAATCAGCCTCACTTATCTTTTTAAGTGGGGCCTACTATCTAAGTCTCTCTTTTGAGAGTTTAAGATATTTTTATGATCAATCTTATATTATGTCCATAATAGATTAAAATTTATTAAATGATTATTTTATTTTTCATGATGATTGTTGCTAATTTATTTTTGTATAATTTGAAATTATTTATACCTGTATCCATTCTATTTTTAATTTCCTGCATTGCTTTAATATTTTATTTTCATGCTTATTTATTTCTTTCTTCCGGCTCTATTAAAATCATAATAAACTTGAGATTGCTTAAATTAAAGTTTGAATTCTCATGATTCGATAATTTAATTTGGTTGCTCGTGAACTACATCGGTCGAGTACACTTGATCTTTTTGCTTAAAAAAATATACGCATTACCCTTAGACTTAAGTCTTAACCCTATAGTCTAGAGGTAAAATATGTTCTAAACCGCAATGCCGAAATAACAATTACACCATTTAGAATTAGCATTATATCTTAAAGATAAATATTAAACCTCAGGGAAAAATATACTATAGATCAGAAATTCCATGAATCGAAGATAAAATTGGTCGTTAACTAGTAGGATAAAATATTAAATTTATTTTAAAATTTTAATTAATTATAGTTAATTAGAGAGAAAGAGAAAATAAAAAATAAAAACAAAAACATACTTGGCATTATGGAGAGGGAGTCGGTTGCTCGTCTCACCCTAGTTATTGTTTTTATTTTTATTTTTTAACTATATAACTTATTGGCATTTTAAGTATAATATATTTTAGTGTTACCTTTAAACGATAGTTTTAATTAAGCCCAACAAAAAAAAATTCTATTTTGGTATAATAAATGGGCCCATTAATTCTCTTCTTCATATACAAGCATGCCCCATTATTATTGTTTTATTCACAACAGTTATATTAATTAGAGTAGATATTGAATGACACATTGCAAACAAATTTAAATTTTGGATGCTTTCAAATACTACAAGTTCTATGGACACAATTTATAAATACGTACTAGTATTTCATAAATAGATACTAATAATTTTAATAAAAAAGGTAACACTCATCTTATAAAATCTTAGCATGTATTTGCCGTAAGAGAATGAATTTTGAATTAAAAAAATAAAATAAAAATAAATTCATAACTTTATGCTCAACTTAAAGAGAGTTGTTCTAACGTACCTTCGGTTGTATGTAAATAATCGGATCAAATATCAACTCATTTATAAAAACTGTCTGTATATAAAATGAATAAGGCAAAAACTTGCGTGTATCCCGGACACCGTACTCCCAATTCTGTATTTTCGAAAGTTATACCTTTTAGTATTAAATGATATACTTTTAGTATAAGAACGTGTATCCTTTAATCAGCCATTTATAATATTCATATTTTAACCGATTTTTTCAATAAAAAAATTATACATTTATTAATTAAAATATATATCCTTTAAAACAAAATATTATACCCTTATACATTTTATGCACCCTCGAACACATGAGACCAGTTCAACGAATTATTGATGTTAACCTCATTTCTCTCCACCTATGTTTATCTTCTCTTTCTACAACCAATGTACTGTTTGTCTCTCTTCTCTCTCTACTATGAGCACCAATATATCTCTTTTCTCTTTTTACAACTTACTACACAAAGTTTAAGTGTACATTTATTAATAGAATCATGTTATACATTTTTTCAATAAAACTTATACACTATAAATATAAACATGAGTTAAAATAATAATTCTTCCAACACAATTCTTATTACGTGAATAGTGAAATTGTTCATGAATTGCAGCTAAATTATACTCTTTGAAGACTAATAAAATATTATACACTTTATATTTAAAGAGTATATATAAACAAATAAAAATATAAATTTATTAATAATACATTTAAGAGTAAAAAGGTAATATATTCTTTTAATATAAATGATTCACTAAGATATGAACAAAATTGAAAAATCAAATATGAGCAAAGTTGAAATGTGATAATTTCGCAAAGTTATTTTAGCATAATAAGGTAATGAAAGGATGACAATTGCAAATAGGTTATAGTACGCTCTTTGACTAAAAGTATTTAGATCTAGATATAGATTAGATAAGGAAGTTTGTTGGAACGAAACGTTGGAATAATTGGTAATAAGGATTCTTCATTGTGGTGAAGAAAGGTTAGTGATATCTCAACAAGGAGTTGTAGGAAGGGTTTTTTATGATAACATTGGGTTATCGTTGAGAAAAGGAAATTTAGTGTTTTTTTAGATGATCCTTAGGTGGAGGGTGGGATTAGATTGAGAGAGGGATTTCTAATGTTGTGTTTTGTATAGTCAAAAGAATTGTAAGGTGGCTGAAATGGGGTGTTTTGAGGGAGGATCATGGAAGTAGATTCTAAGATACAATAACTTTTTTAACTATTCAATTTTTTGTGAATTTTTGAAATTATGGCGGCTTTTGTGCAGGTATAATGTTAAAGAATTTTTTTTTGGAGACAATTTAAGGATAAGTGGTTTTCTATAAAAGAGATGTACGAGGCCATTGCAAAAAGAGTGGTCTGAAGAGGTTGATCCATTTTTTTTTCCAAACTATGGCTCAAACATATACCCTGAAAGGTATATTTAACTTGTTGGAGGGCTATTCAAGATAGAATACATTTTCGAGTTAATCTTGCTTGTAGAGGAGCCGTCATGGAAAAAATCGATGATTTATCCATTTTGTTCTAGCATTCCGGAGAGTACTATACATATTATGTTGCAATGTCCACATCCACGCAAGTTTGGAATGATATATAGAGTTGGTTGGGATTAAACTGTTCTATGGAAGATACAATACTAGAACAATTCAATACTTTTGTGTACAAAGGCCATCATGGTAAGGTGATTAGAAGCATGCTCATTTTGATTTGGAAGCATGCTCAATCAACTAGTCTAACCTCCTATGTATTGTTAGATCAAGGTTGCAAATATTTTCACATGACTATAGGTTTCTTTTTATATATTAATGTAAATGGGATCACCTATTATATTTATAAGTTACATCACCTATTCTACATATTAAATGTTTGCAATGTGTTATTATCATGACTAAATTATCGCCAAATGTACAAGGATGTAATGATCATTACTTATGGTATAAGTTTTTTTATTAGAAAATAAGTTGTAAAATACGAAGTGTAGTACAATTATAAAATAAGAGATCCAGATCGATATTTATGTAGGCTAATCTATTAATAAAATCGCCAAACCGCACCAAAACCGACCAAAACCGTTTAAAATCGCATAATCAATATTACTTGAATAACCGTAGTTTAAACTTGATTACTAAACTGAACCGTATATGACAATGCAATTTAAATTATATCGAAAAAATCACATAACCACACCGTGCACACCTCTAGTTTATGGAAGGCAATAAATGAAATTGTTTTCAACCACAGCAAGTTCAAGGTTTGATAATATTGTGGAAGGAATTAAGATACACATATGAAAGTGGTTGAAAGCTTTCTATTATACCTTGTTTAATGCAACCTCACATGGTTAGTGTGATTCTCCAATTATTTGTATTTCTAAAATTCTTGGACACCACACCTTAAGTAAAATGGATTTTGAATAACCTTTTGTATTATTTTATATTAATCTATTCTGATTTGAAAAAAAAAACTATTCTGATTAAAAAAAAATTAATGGCATTCTATTCGAGATAAGGATGTTCTACTCCAATTAATTGCTTTTGAATAAAGTGATTAATTTGACACAAGTAACAGTGATGGGTATTTTAGATTGAAGAGTGAATAAAATGGTATTCCGAAAGGCTTTTGTTTGATTCAGCAGACAAGAGTTTGAAAAGTGGTGATAAAAGATTATTGGTCAACACAGATGACCTCATTTGTAACAGAAGTAAGCATTAGCATACACGCATCCTCTTCATTCTTCATATTAAAGGCAATTGCACATATTACATCAACTCAATGTATCCCATTTTCCCATTTGATGAAGTGAAATTATGGTAACAACACCCACCCCAACCCACCCAAAATTCTTTCATAATTTAAAGATTATAAACAATGGTTTAAATGGAATCACAATGTATGTAAATCATGTGCTCTCCTCTCAATCTTACGTAATCTATTTATTGCTAGAGTGTTTAAATTAAGAATGAGAGCAGAGTTTACGAGAGTTTATAATGTACACACGATTTACAAAATGATTAATGCTTAAAAATATTATATTTAAATTAATAATTATTAAACTCTTAAAAATGATGATAATTTAGACAAAAAAATTGTAACACATGATATCTACTCCATTTAAGTAGTAAAATAGTAAATAAAATATAAAGAAATATAAAAGTGATCTCATTTGTAAAATTAATACCCATACCCGTCTCACAAAGTTATTTCTTCACAAAGTCTCATATAAAATTTTGCCTTTAAAAAAAACTTAGAAGCAAATTTATTGAACAAATTGGTATAGTTTCCAACGTCCAACCAAACTTGGCCCAATTCCAGTCACTATTAACATAGAAAGAAATAAAATGAGCATTAAATTAGGTAAAATTGATGGGTAATTCTTGGGTGACCCGTGGTCACCCATGACCCTCTCACACGAGGGGGTGGGGCCCATCCCCTGACATGTGGGACCCACCCCCTCATGTGAGAGGGTCATGGGTGACCACGGGTCACCCAAGTCATGCTCAAAATTGATTAATACATGATCAAAATTTCAATCAATGAATGATGAATCATGAAAATCACACAACACCATCTTGTTGTAGATGGAAAAGAAAAGGAAGTCAAAAGAAGCTCAAGTTGGGAGAACAAAACACAATTCATTCTCTTGGAAGAAAAGAATCCCATGTGACCCCTTCTTTGTACCTTTGTGCCTTCAATTTCAAAAATCAGAACTTTGAAAGAAAAAGGGAGAGATACGTTTCATCCGGTTGCCGGTAACCAGGAGGGTTGTAGACTTTTGTATTTAAAGCTGTTAAAAGGTCAACTCTACCTCCCTGGCATTCTTTTTACTCCCCATTTTACCCTCTCTAATCCAACGGCTCATTACTACCCCTTTTGACTTTTGCAACCCACTACCATCAATTACCACCACTGGTTCACCCGTTAACCCGTCCCCACCACCTTAAATTTAAAGTTGGTCAATGCTTTCTCTGTCTACGTGGAGTGTCATCATTGGCTCTTGCCTTTGACGGCAAGCAGGCCAGAATCGACAATTCATTGCATTAAAGAGAGAGAAAGAGCATCATCTCCTTGACTCTCTCTCTCCCCCCATCTATTTTATCCCTTTCTCCTCCTTTCAACTTCTTTTCTTTCTCTCACATCTCTCTCTCCTCTTTCTCTCTCCTCTTTTGGTGAATGGTTTCTGAGATATGGCAGTCGAATTGATGCCGGGTTTCAATTTCACGTCTAAAATGGAAGTTAGCGCCGCCCAAGAAGCAGCGGCCGCCGGTCTACAGAGCGTCGAGAAGCTTATGAGATTACTCGCCGGCCACCAGCAGAATTTCTTAGAACAACCGTCGTCTCAGCTTCAGACCACCGCGGACCCCACCATCGGCGGCGATTATCAGGCCGTCGCTGACGTCGCCGTCAACAAGTTCAAAAAATTCATCTCTTTACTCGACCGAACTCCCCGAACCGGCCACGCCCGGTTCCGCCGCGGACCGGTTTCTAATTCCAATTCAACACCCCCGCAGCAGAAGATCGAACCCGGTTCAACATCCCAAACCCCAAAAACCGAGGATTCCACCACCCCCGGTTCCAGAGTCTACTGCCCGACGCCGGTTCAGCGCCTGCCGCCGCTGCCGGTTCCCCACCACCAGCAGCAGCTGGTGAAACACGGCTCGATCGAGCGGAAGGAGTCGTCGACCACCATAAACTTCGCATCCCCGGCGACTTCCTTCATGTCGTCGTTGACCGGAGACACGGACAGCCTGCAGCCGTCGATGTCGTCGGGATTCCAGATCACTAATCTCTCACAGGTCTCCTCCGTCGGCCGTCCGCCGCTGTCGACGACGTCTTTCAAGAGGAAGTGCAGCTCCATGGACGACGCTAACGCCAAGTGCAGCGGTGGGTCGTCTCGTTGCCACTGTCCGAAGAAAAGGTACTTAAAAAATCACCTTATTAATTGCAAATTAAATCTTGATTAGCAAGTCAAATTAAAACTTAATTAATTAACTCAGGAAATCAAGATTGAAGAGAGTAGTGAGAGTTCCAGCAATTAGCATGAAGATGGCTGATATCCCACCAGATGATTACTCATGGAGAAAGTATGGTCAAAAGCCCATCAAGGGTTCACCTCATCCAAGGTAAATAATTAATTAAATCGAATATATTATTATTATTATTAATTTTTGCAATTGGGTCATCAATTAATTGTTGTTCAATCAGGGGATACTACAAGTGTAGCAGTGTAAGAGGGTGCCCGGCCCGAAAGCACGTGGAGCGGGCCTTGGACGACCCGACAATGCTAATAGTAACCTACGAAGGAGAACACAATCACTCCCTTTCCAATACAGAAGCATCTGCACTAGTTCTTGAATCATCTTGATCTAGAGTGAGGAGAGAGAAGAACCCCATCATCCAACGGCCAAGATTAAGCTGCGTCGAATCACCACCGTCCATGGCGTGTAAAAAGATGGTCAACGGTAGATCCTAGATGGAAACAAAAAAGATAATGGTTGGACCCATTTTGTTTAAATGTTGTCGTGCTCTTTCCTTTAATTTTCTTTATTATTATCACACCCGTTGAAAAACATTGTGATTCTGTAAGAAAAAGAAAAGAAGAAAAAAAGAGAGAGAGAGCGCAAATTGTGGATTTGGTGGGAATTGAATCATGCAAATTGTGGGTTTCCTTTTCTTTTTATTTTTTCAAATATAAAAATGTTTGATGATGATGGTGATAATTATTCCTATACTATTTATTTATTTGGGTGGAAGTGGGAGAGGTAAAGGTGGGTTCTTATTCAGATGCCCATTTATTTTTACCTTTGATTAGAAAATTCAAATTTCTAGAAGATTAAGTTTTAATAATAGTTAATTGTAGTGGTTAGTCAATGGGGTGAGTAAAAGATTTATTTAGAGAATTATTTAAATTAGAGCGTGTCGTGTGTGGGACGGTTGACAAATTAGACCATTATTTTGGAAGAGATAAGTGATGAATGATGATGGTGGGTGGGAGCCTAATTAATAATATTAAATAAGTTGGACTTTTTTGGGTGATTATTGTTAATAAATGCTAGAGTGAAACAGTTGGTCTTGCTACAAATCCACTCAGGATTGAGTTGTTTCTCAATATAAAACTTGGTAATTATATGTGATTAATTTCTTTGTACATGATAGGTTAATTTTTTATGATATAGTTATTTTATTTGATTTAAGGTTATCAATTTTTTATTTAACGATTTTTAACTAGGTCTACTGTAGTTTGACTTTTAATTTTATTATTATTATTTATAATTTTGAAGTTACGGTGATTTTTTAACATAATTAGAATTATTTTTATTTAATTATAAACAAAATATAATAATTTGTATTATAGAACTTAGGTTGCTTATCACGTTTTCTTTTAATTTGTTGCACTTGTAAGTATTTGTTAGTTGAATTTGATTACCAAAGATGTAGGAAATGTTGGCAATTAGATCGTGCGGATCAACGTGATTGTTAGGATAAACAAGCAAACAAAATCAGCGGAAGCAATTAAATCTTGTTTACCGTACTTCTGGGTTGATGTAGAGGATGAACCGTTGCAGAGAACCACCTCTCAATCTTCTGCAGTATGTCCCAAGTTGAATCCTGCTGTTGTGTGGGCAACAATCCGCAGGATTCTCTCAATCTGCTCCTGTTCTTTCTAACTGTCAAATGAGGCACTTACTTTTTTGGTTAACAGGAGCTGAGATGACTTATATAGTTGGGCTACAGCAGGGACCAGGAGGAGAAATTGGGCTGGGCCTCAATTGAATTTAATTAACCAAGCTTAGCCCAAAGCTTTTAATTAAATCCAATAATAATAATATAGTCCACTAAAATATTATTACTGCACTACCCGTCCAATCCCAAAATTATGTTCTGGGCTCCTTATTATAAGCCCGATTGTCTCCCCATGTTTAAGAAAAACAATGTCCATTAATTAATTAAGTTACTGACAACTCAAATTAATTAATATCTCATCCGAGAGTAGTACCACTCAACCTTATTATCATGCCGGAAATTAATCCACTTGCAAGATTTACATGATAAACCTTATGAGCTCCTCAAGGGGACATCATCAACCTATGACGGACATGGATTCCTTCTACAATCAACAGCACACCATAGATACAGCACTACTTCCCAACTCACCGAGTTTGTTGATTTAATACTTATAAATCTCACCCATTGATGAATCAAAGAAATACATATTGCCCTACGTGTCGAGGTTATTGTATAGGGATTAAGAGTACGAACTTCCATAATAACAGAGATCAAGTTCTTCTATAAGTCAGTATAAGTCGAACGGTCTCAGGCGGTCCTGCTCAATACACACAAGTGCACTAATGTGATTCTATAGCCAAGACAAGCTAATACCAAACCACACTACAACCATACCGATAGAGAGTCCCCGTCTATCTCAGTTGTGAGCATCTGTTTATACTTTATAAGGAAACCGATAATATGATCTTCCGCGTGTTGTCGCACAACATATTATCTACAGTATAAAGTAAATGGACTATTGCATCATGCATATAAAATAAATTATAAGATGCAATCATTTGATCAATGATTCTCATTTCAAATATTGTTATGACATTGTTCATACTAAAGCTAGACTTTTAGTATACAATCCAACAATCTCCCACTTATACTAAAAGACTATGCTGTCATGTCTTCTGTCATACATCTGATTCCTACTCCCACTACACGACCATTAAAAGCTCTCGCCTTAAGGTCCTTGTAAATGGTTTACTAGGTCATCATCCGATGCAATCTAGGCGACAACAACCTTCCCCTCATCATACGATTTCTCGTAACAGGTGGTATTCGCGCTCCATGTGTTTAATTGCCTTATGGACTTGTGATTTCTTCAAGTTTGCAACTGCACCAATATCATCAATGTAAATTGTGATTACCTTGGGCAAACTTAGAAATACTTCAAAGTCCATCATGAAGTCTCTAGAGTCATATAGATACTTTGGCTGCCTCATAGGCTCCAATTTATCATCTTTCCATGATGGAGTCCGGAGTTTGAAATATATTTCTATATAACACTCCTCCACATTATGACTCTACTTCTTAAGATTAAACACATAACCTTTGAGGTGAATTTACTGCCGTCCAATCTGACTAAAAAATCCGAATCTACGTAATCCACAAGAAGCAGTGAATCTGTCCAGTAAGTTCACATATAATATCCAGTCCTTCTCAAGCACTTTATAAATGTCTTACCACAGTTCATCATTCTTGTTCCGGGTTACGTTGATACCTTCTGTTCATGCGTTCAGCAAAACAGATATTCAACTTCGTTCATAGCATTCTTTAGATTAAGCTTCCTTATTCGCCGAAGCATAAGGAACCGCTTTCATCTATATTATCTTCTTCTTGTGTCTCAAAGACACATTTACTTAGATAAATTTACATGCTAAACGAGTATGGACTGTATCATTTTATGAAACTTGAGATAAGCATAATATCCTTTCTTGTGATCCGTATTACCGTGATCAAAAGGATGTATTTTGCCTTTCTTAAGTCCTTCATCACTACCGCTTTATTAACCGTACCCATACGGCCGATAATACTCTTTCATTGTCTCCAATGAGCAAGATACTATCTACGTATAGTACAAGAAACACCACCACGTTTCCGTCACTCTTTACAATACACAAGACTCATCCGCTCATTGATTTAAATACATGCCACTGGATTATCTAATCAAAACAGATGCTTCACGATCTTAAAGCTTGCTTTAGTCCATCGCTGGACACTTTTAAGCTTACTATCAAAATGCTATTAGTACTTTGCAATGAATTACTCTGGTTGCTTCACATAGATGTTTTCCTCAAGACTTCCAATCATGAAAGCTGTCTTGACATCTATTTGCTGTCCCTCATAATTCAATATGAGCAGCAATAAATAAAAGAATCCGGATCAATTTAAGCATAGCTACCAGCGAATATGTTCTCTCATAATCGAACCATTTCTTTCTGAGTACATCTTTTCGCAACAAGCTTTGCTTCCAAGATTTTCACCTTTTCGTATGATCCTCTTTTATTTCCCCTGACCACTTGCAATGGCTTTTACACCATTTTAGTGATCCTTCAAGCTCCAGACTTAATTTAGAATCCGTAGATTCTATTTCAACATACATTGCAACTTACTAAGATTCCGCATTTTAATCTTGTAGTGCTATGTCGTATCCGTGGGATAATATCATGTTCACTAGGGATCAAGTCTCACGACTCTCCCAAAACATATATTTATGGGTTGTCATACAACCCTCCCACTACGACAAGACACTACATGTAATTGTGTATCAGACGTGACACGCGTTGCAGTTTACCTTGTGGTATATCCTCTTGTACACTTGGTACTTATACTTAGTGTTTTCCTCTCACTTCCTTTAGAACAATTTACACATGGGCTTGTGATTTATTACATAGTCCTTTTCCAAAAATCTGGTTATTGTGTTAACAATTACCCTTCGATCTTTTGGACTAAATAAATCACTATCCATTTTTCTAGAATATCCCATATACAGACAAACGTTTCACGAATTACTGTATCTAGGGCATATCCATAAAATGAATTTAATTATTCCAAATAATTCATCATCTATCTAATCATAACCATAAGAGCCTAATACCTTCTACCCACCACACCATTCAGCTGGGGCATACCCGGTGTAGACAACTTGAGATTTAATCTCAACTTCTGATCAATAGCTCCTAACTATCCCAAGAGGTATTCGCCATCATGATTGAATCATAATGACTTAATATATTTTCCATGACGCTTCACTGTACCAGCCTTACAATTCTTGAATTAATCAAAGAACTTAGACATGCAGTGCATCATATAAATATATTGGTTTCAAGAATAATCTTCGAATATTCATAACCACCTATCGCCTGGATATTGTTAGGTTCGCTTGAATCAGAATGAAATAATTCCAACATATATATCTTCGGCTCTACACCCCACAGCCTTGAAAAGGCAGTTAATCATTTTTACTTCCAAGCAAGACTCGCAAGTCCGATAGTTTCCACTTCAGATAAATCTTACGGTCTATCGGCTATCAACTTTTGAATCCTACTTAAGTAAAATGAATTAGTCATAGACGCCAAATGTATGTTTAGTTCATTTGCGAAGGTTCCTTTCTCTTACTAATATTAGAAGATGCATTATTTAATTACTATTTATTGCATCTGTGGGATGTACATGATTCAAGAGTATACTTTTTATCCACCAACGTACTTTAACGGATTATAGCCTCATTCCTCATTACTATGACCATGTCATTTAAATGAAATGAAGTATTCATCCGTTAATGCATAGAAATTGAAATCAAATTCTTTCTATGAAACGTACGTAAAGACAATTTCTCATAATCAATCGTTTATTCTTATCATGAGATAAATAAACAACTCCCACTGCAATAGTCACTACCTTTGTAGTTTTACCTATGTTATTAACAATCTTATCCTTACTCAGTGATAAACATTTAGTGATTCCAGTATCTACATACTTCGTATCAATAGATGCCATCACTAATCATGTTTAAACCATTAGTAAATGAGATGTTAAATTTGTTCACATCATGATGAAAATTGGCTTTCTTTTGCCGTATGTTTTGTTAGAAGTTTCCCACCATATACAATCTCTCGTATTTCAGGTAGAACTTGCTCAAAACATCCAGGCAAATTGTGAAGAATAAATTGATTTAGGTTTCCCTTTCAATTTCTATTCCAATCTTTTCCAATTCATTCATCAATTGAACCATGATCTTCTGCCTTTTAATTTACTCAAGTATCCGAAGAGTTACATGAGACCATTATATTTCTATGAACCTCTCATCTCTTCACTAGAGACTTTAATAGGCATCATGAGACGTCCTTGGTGAGAATACACATGTATTTTCTTAAGCAGTAATTTTCAAACCAAGATTCTTCTCTAATCAGTTAATATGGACAAGTAAATATAATGTCTTTTAGTTAACAATTAGTGAAATAAAACCATTCGAAATCCAGAGAATCACAAATAAATTTACCGATCAAATCTTCGAATTTTATTCTTTTATATCGATTCCCTCAAAACAATATAAAATAAAATTCACCGACATCTCAAGCACCGTGAGTCTGCAAGCCACGATAGTGTGGACGTTTACAAACCCGAACATTTACAAGAGAAGGTTTTACCCATTAATTTCATTTGTCAACCTAACTATGTGACAAAATAATTAATAGTCGGTTCCTCTTTAGCCATGCAAATAAAAGCAGTGACTCCGATGGGGAGGATACTTATTATTTACATCTAAGTGTACACCATTATTTAATCCCAAGTCCGCGGCCCAAGTTTGTGTGCCTTACAGATGGAGAAGTACACACGTACTCGGATAACTTCCTACGATTATCAATTACAAGTCTGTACCAGTGAACCGCATATAAACTCATCCGATAGGGAGGAAGGTCTAAGCCAACGCGCAAGTTCATATGCATCACATTACAAACGTAATTATTTAATGAAGTCTGTTCCAGCAATCCATGAATAAACTCATCCGATGGGGAGGAAGGCTCTAATGCCGACGCGCAAGTCTATTCACATTGCTAACAAACCAATAATGGAGGCCGCGGGAATTTATTACCAATCCCCTCTCCCACTTAGTTATTTAATTACCGAGGGTTTTTAACATGCATATAATATTCCAGAATAAAATATACAACTAAGACATGCATCTATTAACAGTAATTTAAATAAATAAATCACATAGAACATGCCTTTCACATATACAACAATAATTGACAATTAAATCAATTAATCAGTTATATAACATTAATTAATTGCATAATTAGTGGATCAATTAAATGGGCCCTAGAGCATCATATAAGCACAAAATGAGCAGCAGATTAATTAATTAATCATACTCATTATCTATGGCCCATAATCTTTAGCCCAAAACTAAATTAATTCCACTAAGCCCACTAGCACAAAATTAGTCAATTAATAAAATTAATTAATTTATCATGCTTGGCCCATTACTCACAATTAATTAAAACCAGTAATAAAATAATAGCACAGCAGCCCATTTCCATTTAATTAAAATTTGGGCCCAAAAGCCCAAAACCAAATTAAATAAATGAGCAGCTCCTAATATATTACTGAATTTGGGCCCCTTAAATAAACCTGCCAGCCCAATAGCACCCTCAATTAAATTTGGGCCCATAAACTCCTTAATAAAATTGGGCCCAGCAGCCCAAAACCAATTAAAAGAAAATAGGCCCAATTTTAAGACCACCAACGCTGCCCTTATTAACACACCAGCCGCAACAACCACACGGAGCAACACCGGCGCAACTAGGCGCAGCAGCAGCCGGCGGCCGCACCCACAGACCATCGGCGTCGCGCCATCAGCGCACTGTCGTGCTGTCAGCCCGCCGGAGACACGCTTGCACTGCACCCCAGGCAAACCAGCAGCGCCCGTGTGCAAGACATGGCCTAGCCTGTCTCGCCGGCCACCATCTGGTTCCACACGCCGGCTAACAGTCGCGCCTCCTACCAAGCACTCTTCCGCCCGCAGAAGATGCAGGCGAGGCTGGCGATCACTGCGACTCACCCCGGAAACACCGAGAACCGATCGAAAGCTTCCTGTGTCTCGCCGGGGAATTCCCATGGATGCAGCCTGTTGCTGCAGTCGAATCTCCCCGGGAGCACCAGTCTGCAGCGACAACCATCGTCGCGATCCCGCCGCCGACGACTCATCCGGAACTGCCAGGATCAGACACGCCCTGAACCTGCGAAGACTCGATCGAAAAGAGGGAAGACACGCTCCAGAATTAGTGGAGGCTTCATCTAGACCCGATGGAAACACGTTCAGACCCGCCGTGAAGCTCCTGCAGACCACCTAGTGACATCGTCCACTATAGCACCATCGAACCGTAGCGGTCGTCTGAACCCACCAGTCTGATTCGACCGTCGTCTGGTTCGGCGTTTCAGCCACCGTCGCGTTCATCAGGTTCCATGTCTTGCCGCCCAGCAATCGTGTTCATCCAGATGTGATCGACGCTCAAGGGCAATTGCAGTCATCAGTCGATTGCCCCATGGGACGACGAACACGCAACGTGTATGCCATTCACGATATGGTTGTTTCTTTCTTTCGTACATGTTTGACCGCAGCGATAAAGGATAGCAGATTGGGTTTCAAGCATAAAAACTATACCCTAGTTTTTTCTTTCTTGCGATAATTAACAGATTAAGTCACATAATCACAAAAAAAACTATTATACATGCTATCAATAAGACAATCAACACACGAAAGGCTCAAACTATACCAAACGACTCACGTCTCACCACGAAACCAACGCTCTGATACCAATTGTTGGCAATTGGATCATGCGGATCAACGTGATTGTTAGGATAAACAGGCAAACAAAATCAGCGGAAGCAATTAAATCTTGTTTACCGTACTTCTGGGTTGATGTAGAGGTGAACCGTTGCAGAGAACCACCTCTCAATCTTCTGCAGTATGTCCCAAGTTGAATCCTGCTGTTGTGTGGGCAACAATCCGCAGGATTCTCTCAATCTGCTCATGTTCTTTCTAACTGTCAAATGAGGCACTTACTTTTTTGGTTAACAGGAGCTGAGATGACTTATATAGTTGGGCTACAGCAGGGACCAAGAGGAGAAATTGGGCTGGGCCTCAATTGAATTTAATTAACCAAGCTTAGCCCAAAGCTTTTAATTAAATCCAATAATAATAATATAGTCCACTAAAATATTATTACTGCACTACCCGTCCAATCCCAAAATTATGTTCTGGGCTCCTTCTTATTATAAGCCCGATTGTCTCCCCATGTTTAAGAAAAACAATGTCCATTAATTAATTAAGTTACTGACAACTCAAATTAATTAATATCTCATCCGAGAGTAGTACCACTCAACCTTATTATCATGCCAGAAATTAATCCACTTGCAAGATTTACATGATAAACCTTATGAGCTCCTCAAGGGGACATCATCAACCTATGACGGACATGGATTCCTTCTACAATCAACAGCACACCATAGATACAACACTACTTCCCAACTCACCGAGTTTGTTGATTTAATACTTATAAATCTCACCCATTGATGAATCAAAGAAATACATACTGCCCTACGTGTCGAGGTTATTGTATAGGGATTAAGAGCACGAACTTCCATAATAACAGAGATCAAGTTCTTCTATAAGTCAGTATAAGTCGAACGGTCTCAGGCGGTCCTGCTCAATACACACAAGTGCACTAATGTGATTCTATAGCCAAGACAAGCTAATACCAAACCACACTACAACCATACCGATAGAGAGTCCCCGTCTATCTCAGTTGTGAGCATCTGTTTATACTTTATAAGGAAACCGATAATATGATCTTCCGCGTGTTGTCGCACAACATATTATCTACAGTATAAAGTAAATGGACTATTGCATCATGCATATAAAATAAATTATAAGATGCAATCATTTGATCAATGATTCTCATTTCAAATATTGTTATGACATTGTTCATACTAAAGCTAGACTTTTAGTATACAATCCAACAGGAAATAGATAAATGATTATAATTCCTATAATTTATAATGGATGATTTAGTAGTAGGTACAATTTATATGTTCTTTTTGTTATGTGGTATTAAAAAAAATTAAAAAATACCATTACTGAAAAATTATAAAACAATCAACTAAATTTAAATTAAGTTAATCTGATTATTTATTTTGAGAACATGCTACTTCTTTTTATTTCCCATTTATCATTTCGTCTCATGTAAAAAAAAAAAAATAGGGAGGAGGAGGAGGTAATTCATATGAATTATCTTAATATATTAAAAGTGTGAACCATTTGAGAAACTTTTTTGAACACTTTTATCCTTTAGGCATTTTATTATTTGCAACATAGTCTTAATTTATTATCTAAATATATTATTAATAACAAAATATTAATATAATGTCTCTTCATATTATTCATTATTAATAACAAAATATAATTATGATGTCTTTTCAAATTTTCATATATTAATGATCTCACTTATAATAGTATTTTGTTTATTTATTTATATTTATGATTATCTAATTATAATTTATAATTAAATTAATGAATTATTTAATTATAAAATACAATATTAACACACATTAATGCATTCACAAAATCATTTGGGTGGAGAGTACATGCATAAAAACCATTCAAATCATTATTTCATTCACAAAATCATTCAATTAATGGATTAATTGAATAGCCTAATCAAACATTATATATTGTGGAGTAACCTTTTGTCAATCAAACCATTTAAAAAAACATTTTTGCATTTTCGAATAGAAAATAAAGCTCCTCTATAGACATGGATGCTAATTTGAGATGTAGGCATTGTGAATAAAGAATAAAGCTCCTCTATAAAAATGGATGCTAATTAGAGATGCAGGCGTTGAAGTGGAGATGAGAGAGTCTCCAAGCTTTGGATTTTGGCATTCGTTCAATGCTGTTCAAATTTAAGATTTCAAAGCAGAAGTATTCAAGCAGAGATATTGATGAGATAAACTTGCTTTTTTTAGTTGAATATTGATCAGTTATATTTTTTTTTAAGATTTTATTTTGAGATTTTGAATTGGAATTGTTATTTGGGGAGTGATTTGTTGTTTGACTAGATGTTTAGAATTATGAACTAATTAATTGATTTTATTGGTTGTATGAAATTTCATTATTTGATGTGTTTCAAGAAAAGGAGTTGATAAATTCAAGAAAATTAATTAGATAATTTTTGTATGAGTGATGAAGATTCCATTAAAAAATAATGTTATTTGGATGAGAATAGTAGAAAATATAACGTTATGAATTCATTTTATTATTATTATTATTATTATTAATTATGATAAAGTATCTTTTAATATTAAATTATGGAGTATTTAAACAAGTTTAATTAATCTAATACATATTGGATGATCATCTAATAATTAATACAATAAACGCAGGGAATTGATACACGAATGGAATAAGAATTACATTGACACATAAAACCTTTTCATTTTTTCATGGATAAACAACTTAATTAATTTAATGTTAATTAAGTGCTGTAGAATTACATTTAAACATAAAACCCTTTTATTTTTTATATGGATCAACAACTTAATTAATTTAATGTTAATTAAGTGATGTGATGATTTAATATTTGTGTGTAATTATAATGTTTACAAACAGAATAAATATTAAATAAAGAGATTAATAAAATAAATATTCTTAATATTTTTAGAATAATAAAATATATTTATTGGATACTTCAAATAATTTTAATTTAAATATTAAAATCGATAAAATTGATGGATAAGAAAACTAAAATTAAAAACAAAACTTGGTGTGAGATTGTTACATAAAATTAATAACACGTAGCTCTTCAGAAACGAATACATTATTATTTTATGTTCTAATTTTAAGAGAGATCATATTTTAGTGTAAGAAATGATGGAAAAAATCCAAATAAAATTGTATAGTAATAATTCTTCACCAACTCAAATTCACATCCTAATAAAATAAAATGACACTTAATTCAATAATTTCATAACATATTTTTATTTAAAAAATGATACTTCCACGTAACAAATACTCCTTTCGTCTTATTTTTATCTGAGTGGGTTTTTTGGATCCGAGTACAAAAGTCGTGTAAAGGTACAAAATTTAATTTTAAAAGATATACACTTTAATTAATAGGGATATAATTTTTTCATAGGGTATACAATTTAATACTAAAAGATATAACTTTCGAAAAATACAGAATTTAGGGGCACGGTATCCCGAGGACACGCAAATTTTAACCTTTTTATCTTCTCATTTACGGTTTATACAAAAATTTAAAAAAATTACTTTTTGATTTGCTTTAAAAAGTAATTTGATATTTTTTTTATAATTAAAATTTTTTAAAGTATGTTAAGTGGAAAGATTAGATGACTATTTTTTAAATTAAAATGTGTTATGAGAATAATAATTAAGTGTGTGAAGTTGAAGTTTACGAATAAGTAAAATAATGAATTATATGCGTACGTATGTATAAAATTCATTAATTTATGATAAAACTATATTTTTTTAAAAAAAAAACTACTCCAATAAAAATACAATAACGGAGAATTAAATGCAATAAGTCATAATCATCACAAGATAAATACTTTTGTGAGACCAATTTTCATGATACAGATAAAAGTGAAGTAATAATTTTAAAGACAAATACTTTTGTGAGACCAATTTTCATGATACAGATAAAAAGTGAAGTAATAATTTTAATAAAAAGTAATACTCAATCAATGAAAAGTAATAATTTTAGTCTAATTTTTCTAACTTACTATTTTATTATTTATTTCTTAAAAAAAATAAAAAAAATTAGAGATAAGGCTTTTCCTTTAAACAACATGAAATATTTAGTAAAGTTCAACCGAAATGAAAGGAGTAACATGTAATGTGCAACGCAAGTGGTTACATCTAGTAATCATAAATATTTAAATCTTAAAAGTAGAGTATGCATAACAGGAAAGTTAATATTAATTATGTATTAGTTACTAATTTTAAAATGTACTCCCGTTTGTATCTATTTCTATTATTATAAAATAAATTGAAAATTGTACAGCTAACAATAATATTTTTTTAAAAGTAGAGATTCTTAAAATTTTCCCCCTCTAATATTTTATGATACATTGAATTAATTGGGTTCATTAACCAAATTCATGTTGCTCCATTATTTAAATTTTATTTACAACCTTTAGCTATTATTTTCCAATAATTTTTTTTCTTTCTTCATGAAAAAAAAAATGTAAAAGTTAATATATATTCAAGCAAGGATCAAATTTCATATGACATCATTGTATGTTCTGTTATGCAAGTATAAGATAGTGGGATGATAGTTTTAATTAACAAGATATAAGCCTCGTTTAAGCAAAAATATTAAGCTTAAAGTAAAAAAATATTACTCCATAATGTTGAAAGTCAGTTTTGTAATGTGTTTGAATGGTATTAATATGGGTGATTATATTTAGAGCCAATAGGAAAAATATCTTTTTTAACAACAATTATATATATATATACTCCATGTCATTGCACAAATTACATTTTTAAAGACAATTTTATGCCAAATTTGAGTCAATATGAATAAAAAAATTAGGATTGACCTCGTGCTGTGGACTATAGTAAATAAGCAAATAATGACCTTAGTTAAGAACTCTACCAAGTTAAAAAATTATAGAAGAGTTTTTTTTTTTTTTTTTATGACAAAGCATTTTAATTTTACTTTCGGTAATTTTATTTTCACTAAGAGTGTAGTAAAAGGTTAATATAGTTGTTAGTTGTATATTTATGAAATTGATGTCAACTTGACCTTATTATTATCAATCAATATTTTGAAGTCATGTCTAGATGTTTAGAGCTGTCTCACACGCTCAACATTATTTAATTGGCTCTCTTAAAGGTATAATAATATTTTCTAATTTATCTTTTAGATTTCTAGATATTGTAAAATTTATCATTATTATTAATATGAAACCCAATTGATTTCTGAAAAGTCAAGCATACATGCAGGGTTATATATTTTGTTTATGATTTTAAAAAGGATTAGTAAAAATATCAATTTTAATCCTTCATTTTGAAAAATTGCAACTTATTGAAACATTTTCGAGAAAAATGCGACTTTTTAAATATTTGGACATAATCAATTCCAAACTTTATCTTATTCTGCGATTACTAAATATTTGGACATAATCAATTCCAAACTTTATCTTATTATGTGATTACGCTTGCGACAATATCTACGATTCAATATAGAATTTTCATACCGCAGCTCATGCGATTACACCCGCAACTATGCCTACGACCTCATACATAAGTTTTTCATGCGACGTCTCATGCGATCATGTCTACGCTGCAACTACGCCTGAAATTTCATAGTACACATTTTTTCCATGCGACCACCATACAGACTACTCTATGTGCAACCATACAATTACTTTATTCACTAATATATATGTAACGTTGTACGCAACTATAAGTGCGATTACTTATTAATTATATAATGAAAAGGGGCATTAAAATAAAATAAAAAATGAGATTTTTTTTAGTTACATTTATTTTTTTTAAAAAAAAACCTACTACTATTATTTAGAGCATTTTTCACAAATTTTATTTTAAAAATAGGGGACTTTGAGATGAATATATATGAGAGGGGTCAACTCATTATTAAAATATATTTATTATATAGGTAAAATATGTTATTAACAAATATATTTATAATGAGTTATATTATAACATCCTAAAATTATACTCACCTCATCCGCCAGCAAGAATCTCATTTTGCTATTTTTGGCGTCCTTTCTAAAGGGTTGTATTTTTCTTTTTAAATATATGAGACCCAAACACATCACCAAAAAATTAAAATATGAAAATTATAAATCCCACTAATACAACTACCCACTACACATTAAATAATACTAATAATTCATATGCAAAAAGTAAATGTCACTCTTACCGAGTACTTTAATACATTATTTAATACACTTAGAAAAATATATCCTAACAACCAATAAATATGTTTTAATCTCTACCTCTTACAATTAGTCTTGAATAAACTGCATTTAAAAATTAAAGAATTAAAAAAAAACTGTCTGAAAATTGGTTTTGAATTTTCAAAACCCATGTCGGTTTAGATGGAGATTTTAAAATCTTGTATAATCTACACGAGATTCAAAATAATAATAAATGGATTGGAGTGGACTTAATTGTACAAAGAGTGTATATTGGGTGCCGGGTGCATGTGTCTTACTTTTTATTCTACTTTGTATACGTGTTTTATAATAATTGTATACTTTTTTTCACACTACACTTTTCATTAAAAAAAACTAACACACATATGTGTATAACATTTTATTCAATAGTGTATACATATTTTTTTAATAATTGTATATTTTTTACACTCAATTTTTCATTAAAAAACTAACAATTAAATTGTATATATTATTGCTCATAATTGTATATGTTTTTTTGTTATATTTGTATATGGGTGCACACTATAATTAGCCTTGTACAAATATTAGATTTTTAAATTTGTACTCATAATTAATTTTTGTTATATATATAAAAGTATGGAGTATATTTTTAAAATTTTCTTTTTGAAAAAAATATTTTTTGCCAAAACCTAGAATATATAAAATTTTAAAAATGCCAGTTGACACTTAAGCTATGCTTATATAAATAAAAAAGTCAAATTCTTGGGCTTATGGTTGTTAATGCCTTTGTATTGCTAGTAATTATAAATAATTTAAAGATTGGCAGGCCTCCAAATTAATTAAAGTCAAAACAATTTTTAAATATAATTGGTAATTAATAATTAGTGATGGTAGTACGTTTCAAAACTCAATTAATACATGGTAACCACTCCGTATCCTAAAATATCTTCAACTTTTATCTTACTCTTTTCAATTAATCACATGCTAAAACCCCATAACAACCAACTGCCAACTAATATCATTTTCCAAATTATATTAATTAATCAACTCTTATTTCTCAAGGTAATCATTATAATTATGATATTTTTATTTTTTTAATAAGATTTTTAATATTAGATGAATTTTGAAAATAAATTCGTATTTAGTATGGTTCTTCCGATCCATTAAAGATTAGTTTGATTTGAATTGAATTTTTTAGACTAATAAAACTTGTATGTAAATCATGAGTGAGAAAATTAATCTTGTATGAGATTATCACTTCACAAAATGAATTTTGTGAGACATTTGAAAAACCATTTATTGAAATTAATCGTTTCTTTTGAATAATTTCCTTGAACAAATAAATTATGATTTTCTTTTTAAATAATATTCATCTTGTAAAGTTGTTATGCGAAACATAGTTAGCAAGTTTTTATAAAAATTAATTAATTTCTTTGTTATGTAACATCTGTATATCAATTAATGAGTACAAAACTCAAATTTTTTTTTTAAAGAATATTGATTATTATTTTTCGAAACAATGATTTTTACGTTATAAAAAATAAAAAAAAGTACATCTTTAGTAAATTAAGGGAGGGTTGAGTTTTAATGAGGTGTTAATTTGGAGGTGACGAGGCATTTTATTAGAGTTTTGATTTTTTTTAAGTAGGGTGTGGACTTTACTTTTATACAACCAATCAAAACATTTCATTTTTTTTAAATCTTATTTCCAAATTTATCTAAATTTTAAATGATTTTTTAATTTCAAATCAATTTTATTAAAAAATTATATCTAATTAATTGTCTTTTCATGATCTTCAATTTAACATCCATATTACAAATATAATATAATTGGAGTAATTAATTATCAAAGTTAATATAAAATTCTTTATATTAAATAATTCTTTATTAAAAGTTATTATTAAATAAAATATTTATAGAAGAGTAAGAAATTATCTATTCTATTTAATTTATTTATCATTAAAATTTTCAAAGTTAATTATTATAGTTTATTATACATTAATATGTAAGATTTTATTGGAAGAATAGTTTTTAGTTTAATGTTAGTTAATTTTCGTAATTTTTATAGCTAAATAATTATAAATTTTATTTTATTTAATTTTTGTTTAAATTTTCTAATATTTTTTAATTTATCTAAAATTATAATTTATGATTATTATATACATTTATTAATTTCATGTATTATCTGAAAATATTTTTATATTAAATTAAATTTTTTATGTACAACAATAGTATAGGAAATTAATAGTAAATCTTTAGTAAAAGGTGGCAGGGAATAATTTTGAAATGATTTCGCATTTTATAGTTTTGAAATTTTTTTTCTCTAAATTCGGTGCCTATAGCACTATTACTAGTACGAAACCCGCGTAATACGTTACGCGGGATCATTAAAATATTATTTTAAAACATATTAATGAAATTGAAAAATATTAAAAATTATAAATTATATTAATAAAAGACAAAGACTTGCGTGAGACCGTCTCACATAAGGGCTTATGTGAAACGGTGAGAAAGTGATAATTTTTATATAGGAAAGTGATAGTAAACTAATGAAACGTGATAATACTATTTCATGAACAGTTTATAGTATAAATAAAAAGTGATAACATTTTATAGCCAAAGTGATAATGTTTTATAGCGAGAATGATAACTATTTTAAAAAGTAAAAAATGACCTCATTTGAGATGGTCTCACGCAAGACCTAACCTTAATAAAAATATCTAACTTTATTGGTAGAATAAGGATTATAATAAGGCAAAAATTTGTGTGTCCTCGGGACATGTTGTGCACCCATATCTTTAATATAATTTTGTATATATATCTCATTTATATAAAAAGAAATTAATAGTACTTTGTAATGGGAAAGATCAAAATGACAAAACGAATATTTAAAATAATAATGAATTATCTCATGCATTCGAATACACGCGTACACCCATCTATATTAATTTTATTCAATACTAATGTAAATATGTATTTCTTAATATTTATTAAGAACCCTAAACCCTAAACTCTAAAACCATAAACCCTAAATTTAGGGTTTAGGGTATATACATTTGTATATATTTTTTTATATTCAGTAATTTATTAAAAAATTAAGTAAAAATCTGGAAAAAAATTATTAACAAACTTTATAAATTCTTTTATTCATTAATATGCAATATGATAGGTCTGACATGAAACCGCTTCACATGAAATCATTTTACACTTTTTATAATACTTATCACTTTCGCCATAAATCATTATTTACACTTTCTATACATCACGTATCGTATTGCTATTTTTTTTAACTATCAATCTTTAAAATATGTATCTTTATCGATTTTTAAAATATATATCTTTTTCTCTATCATACTATCAATCTTTAAAATATGTATCTTTTTCTTTATCATATATGATTGATAAAAAAAAATTTATCTTTTATTTTATTAATTTCACCATGATATCTATCGATCTTTAAAATATGCAATTTTTTCTTAATTATCATTGTAATATTTTGTTTACATTTTCTAATTCTATATGAGAATTTCAAATAACTACTTTTCTAATGCTATATGAGAATTTCAAATAACTATAAATTGATGAAGAGGGGTTGATGATGAAGAAACTCCTAGTCTTATAATAAGAGATCTCCCAATGATCAATTGACGAAGCGACCACCAAATCTACGAAATAAATCGATGATGATCATTAAGTAGTGTCGGCTCCTCCACTACTGCCGCCGACCCCAATATAAATCGACGACTTCGAGAGATCATTAAGTAGTGTCGGCTCCTCCACATTGCCGTCGGCCCCCATATTTAGTCCGCAATCGACATGGGCCACCATATTCACAAACCTACCTTGTGACTCAATAATACTTTGCCCATGACCACTTATATATAGTCAAGTATCAATCTTCTTGTAGAAGTTTTGTACATGTCTTCTTGTGGAAGTCTTGCACAATCTTCTTTTGGAAGTTTTGCAATTGTCTTCTTTTGGAAGTCTTGCACCTATATTAATAAATTAAAATTCACAATAAAAGAAATTAAATTATTTTGGTAGTTTACTAAATAGTTTCTTGGCCTTGTATTCTTATATATAATAATAAAATATATTAATAATAATATTATATATATATATATATATATATATATATAAAAGTATATAAATCTTATTATTCTAAATAGTTTATTAAATGTTTACTATATATATATATATATATATATATATATATATATATATATATATATATATATATATATATATATATATATTATAACACTATTAAATTAACATATTCTCATTTATTGAGCATAAATATTTTTATAAAAGTAAATGATGATTGATAATAAGAGTTTTTATTTGT
Source organism: Pogostemon cablin (assembly GCA_023678885.1). Taxonomy (NCBI): domain Eukaryota; kingdom Viridiplantae; phylum Streptophyta; class Magnoliopsida; order Lamiales; family Lamiaceae; genus Pogostemon; species Pogostemon cablin. The sequence continues at coordinate 5,830,617 of CM042987.1, forward strand.
GTATACATTTATTTATTAATTTCATATATTCATATTTTATCCATTTTTTTTATGTTATACAAATATTTTGCTTACAATAAAGTTAAAAATAGAATAAATAATTTCTTACTATTTAAAAATATTTTATTTATTGATAAATTTTAATTAAAATTTATCTTTAATAAAAAAATTATTATTAAATTTAAGAATCTATTTCTTAAATTATATTATATTGGTAATATGGATGTCAAATTGAAGATCATGAGAAGACGATTAATTTGATATAATTTTTTATATAAAATCGATTTAAAAATAAAAAATAAAAAACATTTAAAGTTTTAAGTTAACTTTTAAATAAGATAAAAAAAGTGAAATAATTTAATTGGTTAATACTCAACTCTTTCTTAGCAAGTTTAGTAAAATAAATTCAAAATTCTAAGAAAATGCCAAGTCATCCCTAAATTACTCTCAAGTTGACAACTCATCAAATCATGACATTCCTTTAGTATACTAAAGATTTTAGGGGCTTAATTGCAAATATGATAAATTTAAAGATAAAAATTTCACGCAAACAACAACTCATCAGAACTGCCCTAATTTTCTCCATAAACGGTGCCATTTCTCTCTGCCCTCTAATTCTGGCGTCGAAGCTCCTCCACCGTCATGCAGTACGGCGAAATACGGTGGTTGTAAGCAGAAGAATCCCAACTTACCCTCTATATCCGCCCTAATCGGTTGTCCTTTCTCTCCCATCTTTCTCCGCCCTAAACTCCTGTCAGAGGTGAGGATTCAAGGTCTTTTTTATTAAATAGGGAAATTCTTTTATTTTACTGTAAATGTGATTTAATGGATTTTTTTCATTCTATTTATATTTATATTTTCTTCCGATGAAAGTTTGCAGGGAGAGTTTGGAGGGGAAGCTTGGTGAAAGTTGGGGGAGTTTGCAGGGGAAGCTTGATGAAAGTTTGCAGGGGAAGCAAATTTTTCATATAGAAACATTGAAACATTATTACTGTAAATATTGTTTTCTTCCATACAAATTAATTTGAGTAATTAGAATATAGTATTATTTAAATATTGATGGTTGTAAGAAATAGAGTGAAATTACCAAGTAGAAAGGATATATATGAAATAATTTTTTATGCAGTGAAAATAATATACTCCATAAACCATTGGGCCTAATTGTCATGCTAACTGTGATTCAGGCCCATCTTTATAATATATTTTTCATTATAGTAAACACAAGTAAAAAAATTGAGAGCAAATGGCTGCACTTACGATGAAAGGATATACAATATATGAAATAATTTTTTATACAGTGAAATAATATATGATAGATAGAATATAGTATTATTTTAATATTGATGGTTATAAGAAATGGAGTGAAATATACTTGGTAGAAAGAATATATATGAAATATAGATTCAATCGAGTAGCAAATATACTTGGTGTGGAATGAATATATTATTTAAATATTGATAACAAAAAGAAATATAGAATATATATTATTTAAATAATGATAATTGAAAGAAATATAGAATGTTGATGAAATATGGATATATGAATAAAATATAGAATGTTGATGAAATATGTATATGGATTATGAAATACGGAAGATTGATTGATAGTTAAAGAAGAATCAATTAACATATGAAATATGGATAATTGTAAACAAAAAATTTAAGTTATAGAAAATGATGAATTATGAATATATGAAAATAATTTTTTTTTAAAAAACTTTTTATTCATCTTCATATATTTTCGGGAAAATATTATCGTTCAATAAATGAGAATGTGTTTGTTTGATAGTGTTACATCCGTGTGCTTTTAGAATTTTGTGTTAAATTATATAGTACCATTTAGTATAAAGATGTGTACTCTTTATTTTACAAGGCAAAAACTTGTGTTTGCTCGGACGCACGGAATCACACTCCGTGTGCCTTTAGAATTTTGTGTTAAATTGTATACCCTTTAGTATAAAGATGTGTACCCTCTATTTTTTGAAGAAAAATAAAAAATATAATAAAAAGTGTATACCCTTTAGAACAAAATGGTGTACCCTTATTAATTGAAGTGTAGTATACCTTTTAGAACAAAATGGTGTACTCTTATTAATTAAAGTGTAGTATACCCTTTAGAATAAAATAATGTACCCTTATCCATAATACTAAATTTTAATGCGTCCGGAAGCACGCAAGCCTCACTCTAAAGAAAAAATCCATATTCTAAAAGACTATTAATCCTCATAATGATTAATTGTGAAAATTTAATAAAGAAAGAACCATGTTCTAAAAGATTGATAATAAAAAAAGAAACAAACTAACAAAGAAAGAAATGAGTAGTATAAAAAATATATATTATTTTAAATAAAAATTTGAATGACATACAAAATGGGTGAAATATTAATATGTGAATTTTTTTTTGAAAAAACTTTTTCTATCCTTTATCATTTAATTTCATGAAAATATTTTAGAAATACCTATTAGCCATTTAATTTTTTGGATTTATTACTATCTAATACAAATTATACATCCATATTACTATTAGGTACGATAAGGTAAAAATATTACTAGCCGATACAATATATTAGGATGAGATACCCAATATATCCCTATTTATTATCTCAATCAATTTTTTTATTAATAATTTTAGTTCTCTATTCTTTTATGTTTTCGTTGATCTTTTCTGGTGACTTTCCCTTTTCTTCCTCCAAATTTCCGGCGTCCTCCTAGCCATGAGGATATTTCAATGCTTCTACAGAGGGAGGGGGGAGCGTTCTATCTCTCTAAATTTTTTTCTCCCTCCTCCCTCTACACTTTCTCCTAATTTTGCCCTAGCCGCCACCATCTTGAGTACTTTACCCGATTGGGCTCTTGCCATCCAACCACCACCAGTGCCCTTCCAGGCCATGCCGGCTGTTCTCCCCTTATCTAGGGTTCAGATCTCTACAATTGGTGATGTCCCTCGACAGGTTTACCTCGCTTTCAACACTTCGATCTGGGACATTTGCGCCTCACCTTCTCCCTCACGCAGTACGTCATCGCCGCCCTTATCGATCCACCTCACGTTCGATGGCCGACACTATTAAACCAGCCACATCTGGTTTCTTACGCGACACGCCCAATTTCAAGAATAGGCCTTCGTTTCTCCTCTCCAAGCTCTTCAGTCGACGCTGCCTCATATGCCCAATCTGACAACAGATTCCCTTCCTAGGGCTTCCGCTTTTATCGATGATGTCGCCGTCGCCGTCATGTTTCATGACAATAGTGGCCTGTCTGCTCAATCCATCACAGGGGCCACCATCGTCGACGGCCCCTTGCCGTCGCCATTGCTTTTCGCGACTTCCCTGACTGGACCCACCTCCATTCACAATCATCCAGGACCATAGCTTCCGCCGATTTCTGGATTTCTGCTTGTTTCTCTTTCTCTGAAGGCTACAATATTACAGAAGACAATTCAAGGAGACAATTGTCCATAATTCAAGGAGAAATGGCCGACACAACTGTCCATAATTCAAGGAGATAGTGGACCATAATTTAAGGAGGTAATTGTGGGATTTGTATTAATTTTATTACCGTTCATTCTTTTATAATCTGTATATATATATATACATCTTGAATAAATAAAATAATAAGAGACAACAGCAAGCAATCTCTTATATGGTATCAGAGCTCTACGATCCATTTCTTCGAACAGCAAACTTCTTCTCATCACACAATCATGTCTATTACACCCACTTCATCCTCCAACACCAATACTGAATCAAACACACCACATATCATACCTATCAACTCTAACCAAAGTCTCCCAATCAAACTCACTGCCTTTAATTTCCCGGCATGGCGTGCCCACTTAACGGCCCTTCTAAATGGGCTTGGTCTCATTTCACATCTAGATGCTAAATCTATTCCAGCAAAAGATGTTGTTACCTACTCCTCATGGTTCCAGCAAGATCAATTGCTGCTTGCAGCCATTCTTGGATCTCTTTCATCAGAGATTCACTCTCTGGTAGCCTCGTCTGAAAACTCTGCTGAGGCATATACTACTTTATCCCGAACTTATGCAAGTTCGTCGAGATCGCGAGTTTTCCAATTGAAAAAGGATCTCGCAAAAATTCAACTTGGCTCTCAAACAGCCGCTGAGTTCTTACAACAAATCAAATCTAAAGTTGATGAGCTCGCTGTAATTGATCGTCGTCTTCCTGATGATGATGTTGCCTTCTACGTTTTAGATGGGCTTGGCCCAAACTACCGTGAATTAGCCTCCTTCATTCAGGCTCGTGACAATCCAATCACATTCTCTGAACTATACCACAAGGTCATCGCACATGAAAGTTATCTCAAGCAAATTGATCTCCAAACTACTAATCTAGTAGCCACTGCAAACGTTGCTAACGGAGGACACTTTTCACCAAGACCATATACTGGCAATCATGGAGGACAACATCTCTACAGGGGTGGCAGAAACAACAATTCCCATGGCGGAACTACTCACAACAATGGTCGAGCTTACACCATCAACAGAAATTCAAACGCCCGCGGGGGATCATCCCCGGGTGGAGGCCACCATCATCGTGGGCCAATAGTTTGCCAACTATGTGGATACCCAGGACATACAGCTCCATTCTGTCGCAGGTTTAATGCGTCTGCCAATGTTGTCCGCTCACCTACATCGACACTACCATCTCAACCTTGGCTTGTTGACTCTGGAGCATCCCATAATCTCACCGCAGATATTAATAACCTTACCATTCACTCAGAATACGACGGCACTGAGGAAGTTCGTCTTGCTGATGGATCTGGCCTTCCCATTCAAAATACGGGTATCTCGTTTTTAAAATTTCCTAATCGAAATTTCAAGTTATCAAACGTTTTACACGTTCCTACTGCTACCCAAAATTTACTATCTGTTCATCAATTTACTAGAGACAATAATGTTTCCTTAGAATTTTATCCATCTTATTTTCTCGTAAAGGATCAGGTCACGGGGGCGCCACTAGTACGAGGGCGATGCACTGATGGCGTGTATTACTTTCGACCTCCATCTCCTAATTTAATACCCACCACTAATATTGCCACTTTAGGTGATCGTACAACATCATCAACATGGCACGCACGACTTGGTCACCCTTCCATAAAGACAAGTCGTTCTATTATATCATCTTTTGATTTACCTATTTTAAATAATCAGAAAACATCAATTGATCCATGTGATTCATGTAATGTTTGTAAGACACATCGTTTACCATTTCATGAAACTTCATTACTCTCTGTTCATCCATTGCATTATATCTACTCTGATGTATGGGGACCTGTTGCCACTTCTGATGATGGATCTCGATTTTATGTGTTATTTGTTGATCACTTTACAAAATATTGTTGGTTATTTCCTATTGCTACCAAATCTCAAGTTGCATCTGTTTTCCACCAATTTCGATTATTAGTTGAAAAACAATTTGATTTTCAAATAAAAAATTTTTACAGTGATAATGGAGGTGAGTATTTGGCCTTACGTACTTACTTGAATTCAAATGGTATTAGCTGGCTTACAACTTCTCCTCATACTCCTCAACAAAACGGAACTTCAGAACGTCGTCACCGTCACATTCTTGAAACAGGACGAGCCTTACTACACCATGCGGGTCTTCCCGTAAAATATTGGTCATATGCTTTTCAAACTGCTATTTATTTGATTAATAGAATGCCAACAGTTGTTTTGCAGGGACGTTCTCCATTTGAGAAACTATTTCACCGAAGGCCAAATTTAAGAAAGCTTCGTGTCTTCGGATGCCTTTGTTTTCCATGGCTAAAACCTTATACCAAAGATAAATTGGATTACCCCTCACGACCCTGTATCTTTCTTGGCTACTCAACAAGTCAAAATGCATACAAATGTTTGGACTCCGTCAATAATCGAATTTTCATCTCTCGCCATGTACAGTTCATAGAAAATCGCTTTCCTGCAAAGGAAGAGTACCCTCTAAAACCACCTAACATGTACTCCATGCCAACACACCTACAGTCATCCATTTTATTACTTCCAACAGCTTCTAAGTCTCCTACTATTCACACAAATCAGCCTTCACCAAATCCTTCTTTAAATGGCTCTCCAAACATAGATTATCACCCCGTTGTTACCTCGGACCCTAACCCTATGGAATCTCCTACTTCACATCATGATCCTGACACTATTATTACTCATCCGTCGAATGATCGTACTCATCATATGGTCACTCGAAGTCAACGTGGAATCTTCAAGCCCAAGTTATTTAATACTTCAACAAAGCACCCCCTACCAGATGATGTTGAACCTACAACAATCTCTAAAGCCATATCAAATCCTAAATGGCGTGAGGCAATGTCAGATGAGTTTACTGCCTTGCTCAAGCATGGAACCTGGGATTTAGTAGTTCCTCCACCAAATGCAAATATTATTGGGTGCAAGTGGATCTTTCGAATTAAGAGGAAACCTGATGGTTCGATCGACAGATATAAAGCACGGCTCGTTGCTAAAGGCTTTCATCAACGTCCGGAGGTTGATTACAATGAGACATTCAGTCCGGTAATTAAGCCGGTCACCATACGAATAGTTCTCTCAATTGCTCTTATGAATGATTGGCATATTCGACAGCTTGATATTTCTAATGCATTTTTACATGGCACACTTGATCAACCAGTGTACTTGCATCAACCACCTGGATTTATAGATTCTAATCATCCCTTACATGTTTGCAAACTCCGCAAGTCACTCTATGGTTTGAAACAAGCCCCACGAGCTTGGTATCAAGCCCTTAGCTCGGCATTACTCAAGTTTGGATTTATTCAGTCTCTAACGGACACTTCTCTTTTCACTCTTCATCGTAACTCCTTTCATATATTTGTGCTTGTATATGTTGATGACTTAATCATTACAGGTTCTGATACAGATCAAATATCTTGTGTTATCTCACATCTAGAGTCTCACTTTGCTGTTAAAGATCTTGGTGTCCTCTCTTACTTTCTTGGAGTTGAAGTAGCTGCCTGTAAAGAAGGCCTTTTTCTATCCCAACACAAATACTTGGTGGAATTACTACAAAGACATCACATGGATGGTGCTAAATCACTTTCAACTCCAGTCACTAATCATCCACCTGTTGAACCGCCTTCACCTTTTGATCCAACAGAATATCGACGAGCTATTGGAGGCTTACAATACCTCACTCTCACCAGGCCAGATATTGCATTCGTTGTCAACAAATTAGCACAATCAATGTCTTCTCCGTCTACTCATGATTGGAGTTCAGTGAAACGTCTTTTTCGTTACCTCAAAGGCACAATATATCATGGTCTCCTTCTACGACGCCCTTCAGATTTGTCAATCACTGCATACTCCGACTCTGACTTTGGGGGCAGCGTGATAGATGGAAAATCTACATCAGCTTATGTCATTTTTGTTGGGCCAAATGCTATCTCTTGGAGATCTCGCAAACAAACTGGCGTGGCTCGCTCGTCTACAGAAGCTGAGTACCGTGCTCTAGCCTCGGCTGCTGCTGAAGTGTGTTGGTTGAAACATCTCTTTCATGATCTTGGTATTTTAGTTCGTCTACCACCTCGGTTATTATGTGATAATATCAGCGCCACCAAGCTCGCTTTACATCCTGTGCTCCATTCCCGTATGAAACACATCACCATTGACATTCACTTTGTTCGAGATCTAACAGGGAAAGGTGTTCTACGAGTCTCACATGTAAACACTCTAGATCAGTTAGCTGATATTCTAACCAAGGCACTTCCTCGTCTCCGCTTCCATTTACTGCGTTCCAAAATCTCTGTTGCTGACGGAACGTCGATTTTGCGGGGGCGTATTACAGAAGACAATTCAAGGAGACAATTGTCCATAATTCAAGGAGAAATGGCCGACACAACTGTCCATAATTCAAGGAGATAGTGGACCATAATTTAAGGAGATAATTGTGGGATTTGTATTAATTTTATTACCGTTCATTCTTTTATAATCTGTATATATATATATACATCTTGAATAAATAAAATAACAAGAGACAACAGCAAGCAATCTCTTATATACAATTCTCTTTGATTTTTTTACAACTTCAGGAATCGATGAATCTGTTTGTTTAATAGACAGATATTGATGGGACTTTGCTTGCTGGTGCTTTTGATTCTACCCTTGGGTTCTCCCAATTACATGGCTGTCGTGGCTGCTCCCGACACTCATCCACCGTCATCCCTCTTTGCTGCCTAGGGCAAAATGGAGGCATCAACGTGCTGAAGAAAATTAAGAATCAGGAAGTTGGACTAGGAGTTTTCTTCAACCTGCTCGCTTCCCTGCTTCTGGTCTTGGATTTTTTTGCTTTAGTTTGAGTATATTTTATACGATATTCAGAAATATTGCATCCAGAAATATTGCCTGCTTCTGGTCTTGGTTTTTCTATTTTAGTTTGTGTATTCAAAAATATTGTATTAAAAAATATTGCATTCAGAATATTGACGTGCTTTTAATCTTGGTTTTTTCTTTAGTTTGCGTATTCAATAATATTATATTCAGGAATACTGCACTTGGTTTTTTCTGCTTTAGTTTGAGTATTAAAAAATACTTGATTTTTGTGCTTTAGTTTGAATATTAAAAAATACTGTATTTAGAAATATTGCATTCAAGAATATTTCTCTGTTTAATATTAGAAATATTGTAGCTTTGGTTCTTTCAATGTTTTTCTATTTTGTTTTGGGTATTCAAAAATATTAAATGCTAAAATATTTGAATATGTGGGTTACTGCTTACCATACTGAACATATTTAAGAATGTAATTATGCTATGTGATGATTTATGGAATCTATTTTTCCTTATTCATAAATATTTCTGGATACGTAGAACTGATAAGAGAATCAATATTCAATTCTTGATATAATTGAATACACATATCTTAGGAGTTCGTGAGGGTGGAGATATGGGTGTATCTTTCTCTTATTTTTTTTTTCTTGTTGTTAATAGATAGAGTGGTGGGATATTCAATAATGAAAATAAATTAAAAAAAGTTGGAGCATGAAGATTCGAGATTGAAATTTGAACGCAACAATCTTTAACATATTTTCTATTTTCATGGAGAGATAAATAGGTAAATTAAATTTTGAATATAATTAAATTTAAAATAGGGTTAAAATTGGTATTTGATGTATTCAATTTGGATATTGTACCTAATAGTAATATAGGTACATTTTATGTACCTATAAGTAATGGACCCTAATTTTTTTTGTCTTAATTAAAAAATAACCTAAATCTTAAGATGTTTTTTTTTTAATTTTGAATCGTTTGAATTGTTTTAGAGTAAAAATTATATCAAATTAAACGGTATCACATAATCTTCAATTTAACATCCATATTACTAATATAATATAAAATGTTTTTAATTTTTTTAATTTTGAATCATTTTTAAGTAAAAATTATATCAAATCAATGTAACATTCATATTATTAATATAATATAAAATGTTTTTAATTTTTAAAATTTTGAATAATTTTTAGTAAAAATTATATCAAATTAATCGATATCACATGATTATCAATTTAACATTCATATTACTAATATAGTATAATTGAAGTAATATTATTCTCAAATTACATGAATATTTTTTTAATTTTTATTATATTTAAAAGGGAAAGTTTTAATTGATGAGGTGTCATCACTATGAATAAGGATGATATGTAATTTCTTATTTATTTTAGTTTTTATTTAAGTTTATAATAAATTAAAATAAATAATTAAATAAAATAATTGTGGACAAAGTTGATTGGTAGTATACACAATCACATTAAATAACTTTTTTTTAGGTCAAAAGTTATCAATAAACATCCAATCACATTCTTTATATTTTATTGTTTAAAACTTTTAAAAATCAAATTTATTATTAATAAAATTAAAATTATATAAAATTAATTATCTTTTTACGATCTTTAAAACGTCATCCATAGTCATATATATAGAAGACAATTTTAACTATATAATTAAAAGAATGATATTATATTTATATATTATGAGACATTTTATATATTTAATTAATAGTTATAAATTTTATTTAATACATATTTGTTAAATATTTATTTAAAATAATATAATTTATATTTATATTTAATTAATAATAATGTAATTTTTAAAGAGCATAATTTTTTTTTAATTATTCTGTGCACGCGGGTTTACAATTATGAATAAAAATGTATACACTTTGTTAACGAATTTTTTTGTTAGTTTTTTAATGAAAAATTGAATGTAAAAAAACTAGATATAATTATTAAGAAATATATGTACAAATTTGAATACAAACTTATATACATGTAGATGCAGTGTGCAACCGAGTACATCGGATATCAACTCATTTTTTTATGAAAGCGATAATACATGTTCTATTTGCCGTAAAAAAATATAATATTTAATTATTATACTTTAACAATTTAAAAGTCAATTATAATTATTTTTATTTTAATATTTAATTGAAATACATTTTTAGATTTGATATTTTTTTAGACATGTTATGATAAAATTAATTAGGAAAAATATTTTTTTATCCATGTTTAACCTTTTAAATTATGTAAAATTTCTAGAATTTCAGTTATGTGTTATAATAATGTCCGTCATCATATGCGTGCTTGAGAATGGTTTATATAGATTTGAAAATAATTCTTCATTTGCATATTTTGATATCAATATCCCTCAAGGAACGTTCCATTGCTCCAATCGAATATATCGTTCGGGTTCGGTACTCCAAAGTCCAACCAAACACAAAATATATTGTTCGGATATTCTAATCTAACACCATATGAAATCTTAATTATTAGGATATTTATGTCTTATTAATTATAAATATTTAAATTTAATTATTTTTTAAATATGTTAATAAAATTGGAGGTATGAATAATCGATTCCATAAAAAATTCGATTATTCCGCGTATTACGCGGGCTTCGTACTAGTGTATATATAATTATGCGGATGAATTCATATAAAACGGCAAAACTTTAAATTGAAAAGAGGGTCTCCATTATTGAACAAAATTTTGACCCTTTTTTTTATTTTTTATAACGTAAAAATCATTGTTTCGAAAAATAATAATCAATATTGTTATTTTGTTAAATATATGATACCTAAGTGAGCTCATATAAGAGAAAATATCAATTTTAGTACTATATTTTTTATCAAATTCAATTTTAGTCATATAATTTTTAGTATTTTTAATTTTAGTTCTTTTAATTTCATTTTTTGTCCTGTGTCTTTTAAAATTTCAACTTTAGTCATATTAGTTTCAAAATTAGCTCTATATCTTTTTTAATTATCAAAATTAGTCTTATTATAAATTATATCTTATTTTAAAAGATACAAGACTAATTTGATAATTCAAAAAGATATCACTACAAAAAAAAATATTTTTTACTAACGGAATATTTCGTTGGTAAAAGTCATAATTTCATTGTTAAATTGGCTTACCAACGGATTAGCAACGGAATCCGTTGATAAAATTTCTTTGGTAAAGTGGTGATTAGTAAATTTTAAGCAACGAAAAATCAATTCCGTTGGTAAATAATTTCGTTGGTAATCCGTTGCTAATAATTTCGTTGCTAATTTATATAATGATTTCCTTGGTAATCCGTTGGTACCAACGGATTGAATTTCATTGCTAAAATAGAGAATAAATCCGTTGGCATTCCGTTGCTAAAATAAAAATGTCATTTTTGTTGCTAATCCATTGGTAATTACCAACGGATTGAATTCTGTTGGTAAATTCGGTTGCTAAATAATACTTTTTTTTTGTAGTGTACATGACTAAATTTGAAACTTATAGAACTAAAATTGAAATTTTATAAGTTACAGAACCAAAATTGAAACTAAAAGGATTAAAATGAAAAATACTAAAAGTTATAGGACTAAAATTGAATTTGGTAAAAGATACAAGATCAAAATTGATATTTTCTCGCGAATATATATATATACTAATTACGAATATGCTGCTATAAATAATTTTTTAAAAGTATGAGGTGTCGTGACGTGAATAATTTTCGTATATTTTTATTTTTTTCTTTTAATATTACATATATAATATTTCTACTTTTAATTTATTATTATTATTATTATTATTATTATTATTATTCATGTATATCTTTGAATCATGTATATCATAAATTAAATACTACTTAATCATATTTTTTTGATTAGTTAGGAATAAATAATCAACAAAATATATTAAACTTATTATTATTATTATTATTATTCATGTATATCTTCAAATTAAATACAACCTTTAACCGTATTTTTTGATTGGTTAGTAATACTACTTTTATTTTTATTTTTATTATTATCATTATTATTATTCATGTATATATTTAAATTATGTATATCTATAAGTTAAATATTATCTTTAATTATATTTTTTGATTGGTTATATTAAATTGAATTGGACGGTTAAGATTAAAATTGAATTATTTCTAAATAAAGCAAAATTGAAAAAAAATTAAAAATAAAAGTGAAAATCAAGTTTGCTTTTATATATGTATATATTTGTTTTAATATTTTTATTTTGTTTTTAATTTTTATTAGTATGTAATTTTTAATATTTATTTATTTACATTAATAAATTTTTTTCATGGTTACTTTTATTATTTTTTTAATTAAATTTTTTAGGATTTTTCGTTAGATTATTTTTTCTATTTGTTTAATTTTTTTGTTTTAATTTTTGTTATATATATTTTTATTTCATCAAATTGATTTATATTGAATTTTTTTATTAATTAACTTTATTATAATTTTTTTTATCAATGGTTAAATTAACATATTACAATTTTTTGGTAAATTTAGTTTTACAACATCAATCATAACAAAATTTGAATATCCAATTCAAATTTTTTTTTTTTAAAATTTTTGGTGAATCAATTTGAATGTATATAAATTGAATTTTACTCTTGAATATAAATTCATACTATTAGATTATATTTGAATAAATAGTTATATTAAACTTGAATTATATTTTTTTAAATTGTTGAATAAATAATTATACTAGACTTAAATTATATTTTTTAAAATTGTAATTTTACCACGCGTGTAATATACGGGATTCATACTAATGTAAATTATTTGCAAAGATTTAATTTGGAAAACACAAGGTACACAATTTTTCAAGATAGACTATCATTATATCTACAAATAGAAGATCAGTTGAATTTGTTAGTGAATATTTATTCTATAAGCTATTTATTTCTCAACACAATGAAAAATTATATTAAGTTAATTTTCAAAATTCAATTGAGTGATTGGAAATTTTAAAACACCAACTAATAATAATAAAATATAAAACCACTCATAAAAAGTACATAATTAACATGCTATATATTCGTAATAATACAGAAAAAAATATTCCTGAAACTTCTTACACAAATCTAAATTTAGAGTTAAACTAGCCGGTACACCCGAAACACCAGTTCACCTAATATAATACTCTATCCATCCATCTTCAATGTATCAATTTATTTTTTTTGCACGTAGATTAAGAAATATTATTATTTTATATATAGTAAGTTGTTGTATTAGTGGAGGGTGTGGTATGGGTCCCATATTTTATTTGTATTAGTGAAGGGTGTGAGACCCATAATCCAAAAAGGGAAATGGATTAAGAATGAACGACCCAAAATGATAAAATTGATAGATTGACAATGGACGGAGGGAGTATTAACCTTTAGATTAAGAAACTAACTAATAATTATCTTTAAATTCAATAAAATATTTAATTAATTAATTTTTTTTTAAAATTATACCCTAAAACTAAGGATATAAACTTTAGGTGTGTACGCATAATTACCCCTAAATTTAGACAAAACAATGGATCATGTATGCAAATCGGTGAACATGTATAAATGGATTGGAAAAATATAAATGGATTGGGCCAAAAGCCATTGGGCTAAGACAAGCCCATGTAGACCAACTCACAATATATAAATGTTAGCCTATACTAATTACATTCAATATTGCCCAATAATTATATGCCTGTCCTGCTTCGTCCAAAGTCCATCTAAAATTCAATTGCTACTGTTTAAGGCCGCGGTCATGGCTCACGGCTCAGACACTGCTAATGATGCAGAAAATATTAAATTTGATTCTGTAATTTTTTATGAATCCAATTTTAATCCTATAATTTTTATTATTTTAATTTTAGTTATTTTGTGCCAGTTTTAGTCCAATATCTATGTTTGTTTACAGTTTTTGAGTTAAATTTTAGTTTTGAAAATTTAATCTTATTTCGATTAGTGTTCAACATGAAAATTCGCGTTTTTCACAGGTCGTTTCCATATGATTATTGCATTATTTTAGTATTATTTGTGGAGTTTATTGCTTATATTCATACTTTCGCCTTTCACCTTCTACCCTTCACCGGTCTTTCATCCATCATCCCTCACACTAAGTCACCATCAAGGCGGAAAATGAAAACGAAAAATTATTCCAAACAAGGGTTTTTCTTCTTTTTTTTTTAATTTCTTATTGTTGATTCATAGACTTATGGGTAAGAATAATTTTGCCATGGTTGTTGCTTGTAACACCATGTGCTACTTTTCTTTTGATAGTTTTAAGTTTTGAAAGTTTATCATGTTGATTTGAGATTTTAGACGTTTTGATAATTTTGCATAATATTTATTCCTTATTGAAGTTTTATTTTAAACGTGTAATGATCATGTTTCTTGATCATCTTGTCTATTATATATTCATGATATTACCGTTGATTGATATATGATTGAAATTTAGAATCCTAATCTTGTAAAGTATTAAAAATCATAATCTAGAAAAACATTCAAAGAAATAAATCCCTCCCCAAAGGCGAAGGAATCTCAACTAGTGGAGATCTTTCTTTCAAGAGCGCTCTCCAAATTTTAATCTAAAATATGATATGAATATACTTGAATTAACTTGAATGGAGAATTGTTGTTGATGGCTTCCATATGAGATAGTATTTATAGTAGTGGGGTGTGAGGAGTGTTGAGATGATTATTTAATGTGGAATACTTTTGTTCAAGGGCCAAAATAGGAAAATTAGGCATTTAAAATTCGCAAAAATTTGCTCGAATTTTTGTGCGTATGGTCGGATTTTTATGACAGCATGCGCGTAGCTTCACTGTTTTAGCTTGTTCTTGCTCGTTTTAACTCCGAATTGAATTTTATTTTCTCCCACATCTTCCTCTTTACTTGTAGAATCCATTTCTACCTCAAAATCACTAATTTTCTACAAAAAAAAAATACAAAATACCTATTTCCAAGTAATTAGGCAATTAATTGTATCTTCCATAAGAATCATGCTTAATTATTTAATTAAAGCCACATAAATCCAAGTAAATTCATGCAATTAAACCCATAATTCTAGATGAATTTCACACCGATTAATATTGGGGAAAAAGATTTTTCTTTGTATCGAGAAAATATCAAGTAATATCATTATCAATATCGATATCGATTTATCACAGTTCAAAATTTCCTTAATGTAGAGATATATTGAGAAAAAGCTAATGAAATATTCAGT
This sequence comes from Pogostemon cablin, assembly GCA_023678885.1. Lineage (NCBI taxonomy): Eukaryota > Viridiplantae > Streptophyta > Magnoliopsida > Lamiales > Lamiaceae > Pogostemon > Pogostemon cablin. The sequence goes on from CM042987.1 coordinate 5,846,135, forward strand.
ATATATCGAAAATATTGAAAAATTATTCATAATTTACATATTTTTTAATGTTTTTTTATGTTACTTTTATCAACTAAATACATATTTTTTATTAAATTGTTCAATTAAAAAAAATAGAGTAATACTTGCGTGAAACCATCTCGTTGTGAAACTGTATTACGTATTCTTAATTAATTTTTTTTATCAAGCAAATTTTATTATATAAAGAGAAATTAAGCAGTAGAAGAGGTGCTTAACGCATTCTTAATTAATTATTTTTTTATTAAAAATTTTATTGCTTTTCATATAAAAAATACTCCCTCAGTCCATCCTCAATATATCAATTTGCTTTTTGCACGTGGATTAAGGAGTATTATTTCATGTGTAGTTGGTAGTTGTATTAGTGGAGGGGTGAGTCCCATATTTTATTTGTACTAGATTTTTATGACGTGCGATGCACGTCATATACACGTTTTATTTCGTTATTTTATTTTTGTTATTATTTTTATTCTTATTATTATTTTTTGAAAATTCATCAAATTTATTATTATATGTTCTGTTTTTTTTCTTATTTAGCTTTGTTGAATTGAATTGTTTTGTATTAATGTTTTCTTTAATAAATTATTGAATAATGTATTATCTTGATTTGTCTCTAATTACATTAAAATCTCATTGTACACCATATTCATATTGTCTTACAACGATCATCCAAATCCGACAGTATATTATTAAATAAGTTTGTAGTTTTTATATTTTGATTGTATGTCTAATACGTCAAAGCTTTTAGAATGAATTGATACTGAAACACGTTTGAGTTTGCGGTGTCATTTATTTATTCAGGATGAGGATCATTTGAACATTTATATTATTTTTTATTCATTATATATAGTTTATAATTTTATAAATAAACTAATTATAATTTTTTTTTTTAAAATATAGAGTCTAACTGAATGTACTTGGTTATAGATGCTCAACAAAAACTATTACATCAGATATTATTAACATCATCCCTAAATCAAACTAAATATTTATATAAATAAATAAATTGTACTAATAAACCCTAAAAAATCAGGTGAGCATTATTAGGAGCTTTGGAGAAATGGGTAACATGGCGTGAGTACTAACTACACTAATAATTAATATTTATTGATAAAATAAAAAATACAAAAAATTAAATACATTGGGATACTCGATTTTTCAAAGAAATGACGTAGTATAAAATAGTATAGTTTACAAAGAAATTTTGAAACTAAACAACTTATGGTATATGCTCATTTCATCATAAAATTAGTTAGTTTCGATGGTTTCGTTGAATTTATAATTTCTTGTTTTGTGAAGAATTTCTTGTTTTGTGAAAATATTTTAATTTAATTTCAAATTTGAATTAATAATAATTAAACTCTACAAATCTTAATAGATGCGAGAAGCAACATACTCCCTCCGTGGTTACATTTACCTTTTTAGCATAATTAATTTTTACCAAGACTTAGGATTACATTTTCCTTTTTATAACATAATTAATCTTTACCCAAGACTTCCCTTTTATATATTTTTATGCCGTGAATTTTCTATTTCTGATACGATGATACAAAGAGAGTAAGAGTTCCAAAATCCTAGAAGAACCCTAGAACAGTTTAAACCAGCCTTCGACTCTCTTTTACTCGATTTCGCTCGAGTTTCTGCAGAAGTTAGCGATTCGAATATTACGCCGGCCTCTTGAAGAATCGATTAAGGTTTACAATTTTGTTATTTGAAACTTTTATTTTTGTTGTTGTAATGAGAGACACATGGGTTCAACTATAATTTTTAGTATTTATTAAAAAACTTAGTTGGATTAGGATTTCTCAAATTTTAAGTCCATATCTTATTCCCAAATCTTAAATATGAATCTCTTGAACTCAATGCTAAAGACTTACTTTTGTATTTTTTTAGATGGTTGGGGGTATTTTTATGCTTTTCAAAGATGTCACTTCTGATCTTCTTAGTGGAACTGATAATTTGATAGGAAATTCTCTGTCATTAGTGGGGATACTGATTTTCTTGAAAGCTAATTGGTTTAGTCTTGATTACCATGATATTTGATTAATGCATTTTTAAGTCTTTGTTTCTCTGATTTCTCTTTTCTTTCTTATTCTTGGTGTTTGTTATCTTTCAAGCAAGATTTTATGATGGCTGGATAAATGTTTTATATGCTCATTTCTAAATGTTCCGAGCATCCAATAGTGAAATTGTGTGAATGATTTATGAATAGCAAACCAGGACAAATATTACGGCAACTGCATGCTTGTTTTTAGTTATGATAACCCCAATATCTTGGTAAAAGAAGTGTCTGAGAGTGTGGAATCATATGAATTGTAATGCTAAAAAATCTCATCTTTTTGTTTCTTCATTATGAAAACACACAAACTCGTATATATTTTAATATCATGATTATGACTCTGATGTTCTTGAATATTACTTATTGGAATATGCTAGGTGTTAGGAATTTAGACGCACACACACGATGTCACAAAAATAACACGAGATTTGTTTACCCAGTTCATCTTTCGACTACGTCTGGGGATGATGCCAAGCCAGGTTTTTCTTTTCTTCTTGATCAAGTCAACTACAATGAGAAACTTCTTGATCAAGTTAACTACAATGAGAAACAATCTATTAAATAGATAACTTGCCCTAACCCTAAGCCCATTAGGATCAATTGGGCCAAAGGAAATATGAGCCCAAATAATTCAGGCTTCATACTCCAACAATCTCCCACTTGGAGACTGAATCCTCCATGTAGTCATATCTTCTTGTTCCCCTCCTGTATCCGCCTGGCATCGCCTAGCCTTTCTTCAAGTTCCAAGGCCAATTGAAGCTATGCATAGCTTCAATTTCTCTAAGGTCACCACCTTAGTAAACATGTCCGCTGGATTCTCATTTCCAAGGATCTTCATAAGCTGCAAGATCTTCTTCTCCAAAAGGTGATGGATGTAGTGATACTTTAACTCAACATGCTTTGTTCTTGAGTGAAATGCCGGATTATTTGCAAGAAATATAGCACTTTGACTATCACTGAAAAGAATACTATTTTCATGCTCCTACCCAAGTTCCCCCAAGAAATTCTGCAACCACACCATCTCCTTACTTGCCTCTGTCACGGCTACATACTCTGCCTCCGTGGTGTACAATGCAACAACCTTCTGCAACTTAGAAGTCCAAGATATAGTAATACCACCATAAGTAAAGCCATACCCAGTTGTACTTCTTCTCCCATCAAAGTCATTTGATGCCAAGTCTGCATCCACATAACCCACCAGCGCCACACTCTTGCCTTTGAAACACAAAGCCTTGTCTATGGTACCTCTCAAGTATCGCAAGACCCACTTCACTGCTTCCCAATGTTTCTTGCCTGGATCACTCATGAACCGATTCACTACTCCCACTTCATGAGTAATATCTGGTCTTGTACACACCATGGCATACATGATGCTACCAATTGCTGAGGCATATGGAACACTCATCATTTGTGCACGTTGCTCATTCTTTGGTGACTCCTTCTTTGAAAGTTTGAATTGACTTCCCAATGGAACACCCACAGGCTTCGACTCTGATATGTTGACCTTCTGAATGTAACTCGCTTGCGAAAGATACACATATCCCATAGCCTTATCACGTTCAATCCTCATGCCCAAAATCTGTTTTGCCTCTCCAAGATCCTTCATGGAGAACCGTTCTGATAATTACTTTTTCAACTTATATACTTCTCTTGCATTAGCTCCTACGATCAACATATCATCAACATATAGCAAGAGAATAAGAAAGCTATTGTCAAACATCTTATAGTAGCAACAATGATTAGCGTGACATCTATGGTAATCAATCTCCATCATGAAGCTGTCAAACTTCTTATACCACTGTTTTGGGGCTTGTTTTAGGCCATACAAGCTTTTCTTTAATTTGCATACAAGAGGCTCATTTTCCTTCTCTACGAAACCCTCAGGCTGTGTCATGTACAACTCCTCCACCAATTCACCATGGATAAATGCCGTCTTCACATCCATCTGATGCAACATCAAATTTTCTGCAGCTACCATACTCAACGCCATTCGAATAGTGGTCAGTTTTACAACAGGAGTAAAGACATTAGTATAGTCAATACCATGTCGCTGCTCAAACCCCTTGACAACCAGCCGAGCTTTGTAGCGTCTGCTACCGTCAGCTTCATTCTTGATTCGGTAGACCCACTTGCAGTGCAAAGCCTTTTTACCCTTTGGGAGCTCAACAAGTTCCCAAGTGCCATTCAACAGAAGAGATGCTAACTCATCATCCATAGCAGCTCTCTATTTTCGTCTATCTGCACTCTGCTCTGCCTCTGCATAACACTCAGGATCACCACCATCAGTAAGTAACAAGTAGTAGTTAGAAGGCGAATACCTATCAGGTGCACGTCGCTCTCTAGCTGGTCTCTGCAACGGATCCTCCAATGGTGGTGGTGGTGTCCTTGGTTCTTCAATGAGAACCTCTTCCTCATTCTGACTCTTCTTACTCCCACTCGAGTTTGAGATGTCTAACTCGACTTCTTGAGTATTAGTCTTGTCAGAAATTGATACCTCCAATTGTTCTTGTACATAACATGTTCATTGAGAACCACATCTCTACTGCGAGTAATCTTTCGGTTGTTCTCATCCCAGAGTCTATAATCGAACTCATAACCACCATAACCAATGAACGTACACTTAACAGATTTAGCATCTAACTTGCTTCTATCATTAGAACTAATATGAGCATATGTAACACAACCAAAGACACGCAAGTAAGACAGATTTACCTCTTTTCCCATCCATTCTTCCTCTGGTATTCTGTTTTCCAATGGAACTGATGGACATCTGTTAATTATGTATGCTGTTGTGTTTACTGCATCTGCCCAAAACATCTTAGGCAGTCCACTCTTCAACCTCATGCATCTAGCTCGCTCATTCAAAGTTCTGTTCATTCGTTCTGCCACTTCATTCTGCTGGGGAGTTCCTCTCACAGTCTTCTCCATGGAATCCCATTCTCAGCACAATATTCCTTGAACTCACGGAGCTCATATTCACCTCCATTGTCAGAATGAAATCACTTTACTTTCAGCCCCGTTTCATTCTCTACAAGAACTTTCCACTTCCTAAAAGTATCAAATGCATCAGTTTTATTTTTCAGAAAATAAACACATACCTTTCGAGTGGAGTCATCAATAAAGGTCATGTAATACTCTGAACCACCAAGAGACTTCGTGGGTGCTGGTCCCTATAGATCGCTATGAACCAACTTCAACTTTTCTACCTTCAAGGTTCTGCCATCTCTCGAGAAACTTACCCTTTTCTATTTTTCGAAAACACAGTCCTCGCATAGGCCAACTTCAACAGATTTCAGCCCTGGAAGTCTCCCTTTCGAACACATTACATTCATCCCTTTATCGCTCATGTGACCCAGCCGACAGTGCCATAAATCAACATTGGTCGTAGCTCTTGCAAGATCAACGCAGTCCTTGGAGTTAGTTATAGTATACAACGTCCCCTCCTTCTTCCCCCGTGCTACTATCATTTCTCCTTTACTGATCTTCCAACTGTTGCTGCCGAAAGTCACTGAGTATCCATTTACATCAAGCTGTCTGATTGAAAGCAAGTTTCTTTTCAATCCTGGAATGTGCCTAACATCATTCAGCTTTAATGTCGTTCTGTTTGGTGTGGATATCTGAACATCTCCTTTCCCCACGATCTTCAGGGGCTCATCATCAGCAAGGTAGACTTGTCCGAATTCACCAGACACGTAGTTCTCCATTATTTCAGCATCACTGCATGAGTGGAATGATGCTCCAGAATCCAACCCCATGATTCCAGCGGACTACTGACACTCAAGACCAACACATCTTCAATATCATCCGTGGTTGTGTTTGCTGTCTTCTTCTCATTCTGTCCCTTCTTATTTTTCTTGGGTGTTGTACACTGATTCCTATAGTGACCAAACTCGTCACAATTCCAGCACTGGATTGAGTCTTTATCCTTCTTGGATTGGCTCTTTTCCCTGGACTTTGATCTACCACGATTCTGCCTTCTCGTCGATCTGCCCCTATCCTCCGTGTTCAGCGCTGACCCTGAAGTAGATCCAGACTCTTTTCTGCGAACCTCCTCGCTAATCATCAGTCTCTCACTTCGTCAAGCTTCAATTTATCTTTCGCGGATGAAGCACTAACTGCAGTTACTATGGTAGCCCAACTATCTGGCAAAGAAGATAACAAAACTAAAGCAAGTCCCTCATCCGTGAATTCGATTTCGACTGAACACAACTGCCCAATGATCATGTTGAACTCGTTCAGATGTTGCTGCACAAGTGTGCTCTCCAACATTTTGAGGTTGAACAATCATCTGATCAGATGAACTTTGTTCGCAGTCGTAGGCTTCTGATACATCCCTCCAGGATTTGCAGCATCTCCCTTGTGGACTTGGCTTTAGTTGTGTGGTAGGCTACGTTCATGAACAACGATAAACGTATCGCACTCAGTTGTAGGCTTCTGATACATCTCCTCCAGGATTTGCAGCATCTCCCTTGCGGACTTGGCTTTAGTTTGTGTGGTAGGCTACATTCATGGACAACGATAAATGTATCGCACTCATCATCTTTCTGTTCAACATATTCCACTCCTTCTGATCCAACTTTTCGGGTTTCACCTTCTCTTCTAAGGGGACATACAGATCTTTACCGTATAGATAATCCTCGATCTGTATCTTCCAGAACCCAAAATTTGATCCGTCAAACTGTTTGATTAAAATCTTCTCCTCGTTTATCGTGACTGCTCCCTTCGAACCCGAGGCTCTGATACCAGTTGTTAGGAATTTAGATGCACGCACACGATGACACAAAAATAACACGAGATTTATTTACCCAGTTCGTCTTTCGACTATGTCTGGGGGTGATGCCAAGCTCGGTTTTTCTTTTCTTCTTGATCAAGTCAATTACAATGAGAAACTTCTTGATCAAGTTAACTACAATGAGAAACAGTCTATTAAATAGATAACTTGCCCTAACCCTAAGCCCATTAGGATCAATTGGGCCAAATGAAATATGAGCCCAAATAATTCAGGCTTCATACTCCAACACTAGGTGCAAGGAGATGAAGTGGAAACATGATATTTCTTGGTTTTTCACTATAAAATTTGTGGTGAGTATATTTGTCATTCAAATATACCTCATATCACAGAAGTTAATTTTCTTACTCGTTCATGTTTCTTTAATGCTATATTATTTATGTTTTCCCTAAATCAATTATAATCCAAGATTCTAGGTTAGAAAGTTTGTCATCAGCTTATCACTTCAACCATTAAGGAAAAGCAAAGACTGTTGAAACTAAAAATATTTCTCCTAATGAATTGTGATGTAGAAGATGCATTTTTCCTAAACGGACTGAAACAATAGTGTTTCGGAATTAATATAAAATTTAAAAGATCAATGAACTAACCTCATGGTCAATTAAGATCAACTTTAAAGTTTCTGTTTTACGATTCCCTCTATGACATACCTCTGTTGAACTTTTCCGGGCAACTCTAACTTTGACGCATCATTCATTTTCGTAACGAAGACACATGATAAAAAGTTTGTCCTCTGTATTTAAATCACCTTAAAAAATAAATATAAACTATCAGATAATCCATCCAAATACTTTTTATGAAGTGTTGTATGGGGTAAACATGCCTTTTAGGTCTTGAGGTATACATAAATAAAAGAAGGAAATATGGAAAAAGGAAAAAGATACAGATGCACATTAAAGCACCATAGCAAGTTTAGTTGTATTAGTAAATCAATACTCATAATTCTGTCACCAAACTTGTTCTTGCTGCTGTTATTTTGGATAGTACCCTGATCCTTTTCCTGTCTTACAGTCCCTGTCACAATTTCGAAAACAATTGGTATTATAATCAACTTTGTATTCTTCTTTTCGAGGTCTACTTGCTATGGTGTTGATTTATTTGCTGCATTTGATTATATGCTATCAGGGATGGGGTGCATATTATATCCTTACCTTTGGGTGCTGATTCAGTTGAGAGAGATGCATATCTATCAATTCGTCTCGTGGGATAGCTGTAGCATGTAGTCGCTTCATCTTGAAATGCTGGAAATGATGAGAGTCCAGGGTCATCTACAAATCTTGTTCCTTAATAATTTATGAAATGCATAGCTATTGAATAGGTAGAGAGCTCAATAGGCCAGAGAAGGTAGGCAGTCGTAATTATGGGATATATTAATTGTGTGAATACAAAAGGTGGAGAGTAATTAGTATGGAATTAATGTTGAAACACAATGTATTAATCCACGTAGATTATATAATTTTTTGATGTAAAATGCATGCATTACATATCATGATTGTGTTAGAGATGCAAATAAGAGAAACCATAAGGACAAAAGGGGAAAAATATTTTATATCTTCAAGCCACTTTTAATATATTAGGATTAGTGGAGGGTGTAGGTCCCATAGTTCAAAAAGGGAAATTGATGGATTAAAGATGGACGACCCAAAAAGGTAAAGTGGATAGATTGACAGTGGACGGAGGGAGTAGTATAACTGGTAAATAAGAAGGGTTTATGTATACAGTACACTCTGATTAAAAATACAATTATTTTGGCATAGTTGGACAAGATATAACGATACACTACTGACTCCTTCAGAACTATGTTCAATTTTTCTTTTAATTCGATGAGTTGGTACCAATGTTGTTTAGATCCAGACATAATGACGTGTTTTATATCTGTCCACTACACATTCAAATATTATATCTCTTAATCTATGCGCAAAAATCAAACTTAAATGTTAACGCGGAATGAAGTGTGTATTTAGCATTACATAGATTTTGTGATCTTAGTTGCAAATTTATAGCTCCCACCTAACACACAAAACTAATTTTATAATTTACTCCCTCCATCCACCACAAATGTATTCGTTTATTTTTTGCATGTGGATTAAGGAGTATTATTATTTTATATAAATAGGGTAGTTGTATTAGTAGGGAGTGGTGGGTCATGTGTGTACTTTTTTGCTAAAATAATTTAGAAATTAGAAACAGAAGGAAGGAACAGACGCTTAATTTGTTAAAAAGTAGTTCTGTACGTGGCTGGCTGCACCGTTTCCTACGTTTGTCACGGTCCTTTTGAATGTGCATGATATAGGTTTTCCAACATACAGAGCAGTTAAGGCCCGATTGTAGACGAGTGGCTGTTGAAACTAACGTGGACCGATGTTCCCGTTGCCAAGGAAAATAGTCCCACAAAGCCCGCCAATGTATCACATGAAGTCCCACAAAGCGCGTGGGCCGACTCCTCGTGCCGTTCCATTCGCATAACCGAAGAATTCACGTAGTTTCCGGCAGCTATGGACGCCACGTGGCAGTAATGTTGTTTTATATTTTATATATAATAAAATATTTTCTTTATATCAATTAAAAGATATTTGAAACCAAAATAAAAATTCCCGTGCATTGCACGGGTTCTGTACTAGTGCTAGTTATGTTGTAGTGCAACCTCCTTCCTTCACATTCAGTATGTGTTTTCTTCTTTTTTTTTTTAAACTGTTGTTGTTACTATTTTTTTTATTTATTTAATTTTAGAGATATAATTGCAATTTTACCCTTGTGATTTAGGGTATAATTTATCCTTAAGATTTAGGGTATGATTGTAATTTTACCCTTATGGTTTAGGGTATAATTTATCCCCTAAGGTTTAGGGTATAATTGTAATTTTACCCTTGTGGTTTAGGGTATAATTTATCCCCTAGGGTTTAGGGTATAATTGTAATTTTACCCTTATGGTTTAGGGTATAATTTATCCCCTAGGGTTTAGGGTTTAGGGTATAATTGTAATTTTACCCTTGTGGTTTAGGGTATAATTTATCCCTAGGGTTTAGGGTTTAGGGTATAATTGTAATTTTACCCATATAGTTTAGGGTATAATTTATCCCCAGGGTTTATGGTATAATTGTAATTTTGCCATTGTGGTTTAATGTATAATTTATTCCTAGGATTTAGGGTTTAGGGTATAATAGTCATTTAAATAAAATAAATTTAAAAATAAAATAAAAAACAACATTAATGAGGGAGCAGGAATTAATTAAGAAAGGTGGGGACCAAGGTTGTACCAATTCAATTGGTACAACCGGTTGTACCCTAATCCCTCTCTTTTTTTAAATTCGATTAGTTGATACCAATATTGTTTAGATCAAGACATAATGACATGTTTTATATCTGCCCACTACACATTCAAATATTATATCTCTTAATCTATGTGCAAAAAGCAAACGTAAATATTAACGCGGGATGGAGTGTGTATTTAGCATTACATAGATTTTGTGATCTTAGTTACAAATTTATCGCTCCCACCTAACACACAAACTAACTTTATAATTTATTTATTACCTAAAAATACTATATTACCCTCCAAAAATCATTAAAGTTGGTCATAAAATAATTTGTCTTAAACTTTTTATCTACATTAACAATGCTAGTCGACTGCTTTATGACGGGCTTCCCTATTTCCTAAGCTCTGCTCGCTTCGTCTAAGTAATAAAGGGATGAGGTGAGAGTTAAAATCATTTTTGGTCCCATAACTATAGAGAATTTTTTATTCCGTCCCAAAAAAGATAAAATTTTCGATTTCGTCCCATAACTCCTGATATTGGCCAATTTTGGTTCCAAAATCGCCAGAAATTGATTTTTGGCCTAAAAATTGCATGTGCACCGCACATGACGCCTCAAATTGGGGGCTTTCCGGTAGCTTCATCCAACGTGGCAATTGAGGAAGAATATTTTATTTCCACATCACCATTAATTAAGATCCAACTGCAGTTCTTGATGGCAAAATGGAGGAGCATTTCCACAAGTTTCAGACTTTATACAAGGTGGACACTTCATTGTCAGTTGCACTGAAGGGTACGCCCATTGGCTTAGTACACCCATTTGGCGGTCCTGACGCCAACAATGATTTCTCAGATCAGAGAGATAACTACCGGCAAACCGAGCCAACTACTTAAGCAACAATCAGCTCCTCCTCCCTCCGGGTTTGCCGTCTTAACTTGAACCCGTTTCCAGAAACCCGGTTGTGATCAGCCAGAAGATGACAAATTCGTGGGATGAGAATGGAATAACTTTCTACAGATACTCGTGTAGAGTTAGAAACAAGTCTTTGAAGAAGTTGTAGTGAAGCTTCATATTTCCAACTTCCATGGCAGTCTGTGGGGTCTCACAAAGGTGTGTAGCTATTATAGTTTTCCAGAATGGATCGAATCTTTGCTTGGCGCATTTTTGTAACCGTTGGATCTTAATGGTGGGAATGAAAAATAAAAATAAAATGTATAGTAGAATTTGAGTTGGCAAAATGATTGGTCCAAATTCTTCCTCAATTGCCATGTTGGATGAAATTACCGGAAAGCCCCAATTTGAGGCGTCATGTGCGGTGCACATGCCATTTTCCAGCCAAAAATCAATTTCCGGCGATTTTGGAATCAAAATTGGCCAATATCAGGAGTTACGGAACGAAATTGAAAATTTTATCTTTTTTGGGACGAAATCAAAAATTCTCTATAATTATGAGATCAAAAATGATTTTAACTCTATTTTATGTGTTTCGCTTAAAAGTTTATATTTTCTTTTTAGTAAGTGTGGGTTCCACATTTAACATTAATATTTCTAAAAGTTTCACAATAAATTTATATCCGTGAGAAAAACAAATATAACTCTTAAATTTACACGATTTTCAACTTCACTTAACTAACTTGTTTATGATCAACTTATCTTCCATGCAAACAGTCTCACATTTATAATTCACAAATTACAAACAGAAGTAACAGACGCTTAACAATGACGAATAATTGAGAAATTACAAACAGAAGGAACAGACGCTTAAGTCGTGGACAGTGATAATCAATATCAATGTGGCACGAGATTTTATTAAGAAACATGACACTCTAGCTATGACAACACAAGGTGGAGATTTGCCATAGCTTATATAGAGGAGACGAGATTTTCTGTGCTGTTTTGGTGCGACAGGAAAACCCTATATGCTTGAGAAACCACAATGGGACTTGTGACGGTGTACCTTCCACTGGTGTCAAACCAGGTGATGGAACCATATTTATGCAGACCACTTGTAATTGTAGCTGTAAAACGAATTGTTAAATGGTAGCTCTTCTTCTCATTTGTTCTCGCAAACACTAATGTCTGTGGCTGGACTGTGATCACGGTACCCGGAGGGGCGACAGAGTTCACTCTGTACGTGGCTGCGCCGTTTCCTACGTATGTCACGGTCCTTCGGAATGTCTGTGTTATTGTGCTCCCGACATCTCGTGAGCTAAACAGAGCAACAAACGATGGATAATTCAGATCCGAGGATGGATTCGCGCAACTGTAGTTGGTTCTTAAGAGTCTCCGAAGTTGATCTTGAGTGAAACCCATGGAGCAAACAAGATTGACAAAGTCTTGTACGGATGCACCGTAAATAAGGCCTGGATCGAGGGCACGGTTGGGATCAATCATTCCTGATCCAATGCCTAAAGGTGTGGCCGCCACCACATTAACAGTTTCAGCCGTATCCTTGATGGGTTGATTGGTGTTATCAAGAGGATTAGCAGTGGTCATCATGGCTGATTGGATTGCCGATGGGCTCCAGCTCGGGTGCGCAGCTTTGAGAAGCGCCGCAACTCCGGAGACATGAGGACAAGCCATTGATGTGCCTGATAAGAGATTGTACGAGTATGAAATGTTACCAATATTTGGATCTCCAGAATTGAGTACCTGAGGAACGTAGGCTGCTAAAATGGAGACTCCCGGTGCCATTAAATCCGGCTTCAAGATTCCGTCGTAGCTTTGTGCGGGGCCTCTTGAGGAAAAATCAGCGAGGGCAGAGGCAGCTCTTGGCTCTGTTCCAAGAACAGTCTGCTGGAAAGCGATGCTTGCTGTGGGAGCAGAGGTAGTTGATGCGTAATTGATGACTTGGAGCGCTTGTGTTGAGCTGATTAAGGCTGCGGGAAATGTTATGAAGTCCAATTGAGTTAGCCGATAATTTTTGAAATTATCAGCGATGATGATGGCTGCTCGGATGTTAGACCAAGGCAGAGAAGACATAACAGAACGGAAAGCGCCCACATCTCCTAAGCCTATATCGCATACGATCATACTGTTGGGTGGGGCGGCCGCTAGTTGGGCTGGGCCGCAAGCAGATAAGGCCCGATTGTAGACGAGTGGCAAGTTGGGGACAAGGGCTTTTGAAACTAACGTGGACCATCCATAAACGATGTTCCCGTTGCCAAGGAAAATAGTCCCACCAAGCCACCGATCCAACAACCACGGACCAAGGGATTCCAAGGGCAATAGTCCTCACACCAGGGCCAGTGTTTCCAGCTGAGAAAGCAACCAAGATTCCCTTCTCTCGTGCACCAAAACTAGCTATGGAAATAGGGTTTTCGTACAGATTAGTCGACCCCCCACTATCAATAGATAAGTTGATTATATCGACTCCATCGGCTACAGCCTGATCAATGCCCGCCAATACATCACATGCCGACCCACCGTCATGAAACTCAGCCCAGATTACCTTATACATGGCTAGGCAGGCATGTGGGGCGACTCCTCGTGCAATTCCAGGTGCATAACCGAAGAAAGAAACTCCATTCACGTAGTTTCCGGCAGCTATGGATGCCACGTGGGTGCCGTGACCGCTATAGTCGATAGCTGTATTTGGTGCGGATGGCACACCTCCATTGAAATATCTGGCTCCAATCAGCTTCCTGTTGCACGATGATGGAGGGAACCCGTCCCCTCCCTGACAACTCCCCCTCCACCTTGCAGGGACTGCACCCATTCCGGCATCCCTAAAGCTCGGACTATCCGGCCAGATACCGGAGTCCACAACTCCTATGATCACATCTTTGCCGAATTCAGAGGCAGGCCACAGTCCATTAGCAGAGCTGAGGCCAAGGAATTGAGTGCTGCGGGTGGTGTCTGGTTTCACAACATGATCCGCAAAAGCCGAAATGAATCCATCAGACTCCTTTACAGCTTCCACTTCATCTTCGGACATGAGGGCACTGAAACCATGGAAAGCATGGTCGTAAGTGTACATCACCTCCGGGTCGGGTTTCGACTTTGGAGCTGCTGCTGATTGTGCAGATTTAAGAATGGAGGAATACCAATAATGGGGACTCGAAAAGGCTTTAGGTATGGAGGGTTTGTCCATCTGGATAATGTATACGGATCTTTTTTCTGCAACATTTTTTTCTACCAGAAGAAGAATTAGAGAGAGCACAAACAGAGCTACTGTTTTTGTCAACTCCATTTACTACTCAACTCTCTCATACTCATATATTTGATAACAAGAATACCGTAGATTATATAGGGGGATTATTGCACGTAAAAACGTAATGCGTGAAATAAAAGATGAGGTGACTTGGAAGTGGTGACTTATTCCATTTCCATATTTTATCAATTTATTTATCTGTTATTCCATTTATTAGATCTCTACGTCCCGGACTTATGTTCACCAACACTGTAGATACAGAGTTTTTTTTACCAACTTTATTGACTTTTCAGGGGTATTGTTGTATTTTTAGACAATAAATAAATTATAAAGTATGTTATATGTCATTAATTAGGTTATACTCCTACAAAACAAATTATAAAACACAGAATGGAATATTAAAAAAAATTATTTTTTTAATCAAACATTTAATTATACTATTCATATTTCAATCCATTTTTTTTAATAAAAAATTATATAAGTATATATCTTTTAAAACAAAATATTATGCTCTTATAAACAATTGTGCTCTAAGAACACAAGAGACCCAATCATTATAAAATAGAGACAAAGAACATGTATAACTATACATGATTTGATATTTGCTGATTATAGGGATTTAGCATTTTTAGCACTTACTTTATAAAATGATTACAATATTTTCTCTTTTAATCCGTAAAATTTATACTTTGGAGTATATAAAATTTAATCCCATACGATTGTACTATTAGTCTCATCTGAAATTTAAAAAAAAAATGCTAAATATATGACATTCCATAAAATCGAGCTCCCATAATTCCATGACATTTCTGTGTAAAATAAGCATTATTATTTAAACAAAACAAACCAAATTATAATGACGTCTAACATGTTGCAGTTATGAATATCTTACTAAATCATCATCATAATTCATACAAAATATTTGAAAGCCAAATCTTTAGGGTTTACGCCAATTTATCACTGCCAAATCAAATTGGAGATATTACTCCACAAAAATCTCACTACATCACTAACTTATAAGACAAATTCTAGAAATTAATCTGCCGTTGAAGGAAATTCACAGCTTCATCTTTTTTCTGGACTATATTACAGTAGAAATATTTCTTTTTTAGGAAATACTAATATTAGTACACTCGTCGATGAAGCCTTCTTTTTTTATTCCGTTAGAATGCGAAACAGTAACATAGGCTAGACTAAGCATTCAATGAGTTGAACAATATTTAAGAAGAGTGAGTTTCTTGTGTGTCCGGGCACACGGATTTAGATCTGTGCTCCTTTGCAATTTCCGTGCCTCTTTACAATTTGAACTTCCTAGCAACACATAGATTTAAATAGAATAGAGAAAGGTTTGTGTTCACATGGGGACACGGACCCGTATCCCCGGGGACACAGGAGCTTTTGTCTTTAAGAATAGTAGGAATACTGAGAAATTTTAAACAAAGATTATTTCTAGAATTATGTGCAACATTACATCTCTGGAGCTGCATTGAACAAAGATTTCTCTGTTGAATATGCGTTGCCGTTGATATTAATTTTTTTTACTTAAAAGCAAAAGAGTAGATCGACACTTCCTCCATGATGAAAATTTAACAGGGGAAATATCAATTTTAGTCTTCTAGAATTGGTCAAATCCAATTTCAGTCCTTAAGTTTGGTAATTCTCAAAAGTGTTTTTTTTATGTCCGATTTTAGTCATTTTCGTCCACTTATAGTCATTTTTATCCACTTTTGTTCCTTTTTTCCGGCAATTTTAAGGAACAAAAATGGACAAAAAGTACCAAAAGTGGACAAAAAAGACTAAAATCGGACACCGAAAGACCACTTTTGAGAAATTATCAAACCTGAGGACTGAAGTTGGATTTGACTATAGGATCAAAATTAATATTTTCCCAAATTTAATACGATAAAAGTTGATTTGGGACAAAAAATTTTAAGAAATTATAATTTTAAAATTTCTATGGGCCAAACAGTTCTACCAGATAGGATTAAATATATATGAAAGTTTATACTTTTTGAATTAGTTCGCAAAGAAAAAAATCCTGCAGGCATTAAAAGAGAAAAGATAGAAGATAAGTGTGTCCTGTGATACTAAATTTTCACTGATTGTACGAAAAATGTGATCTACAAATAAAAGATAAGGAACACGTTTTTTAATGAAATTAATTTAATATTTGCTGATTGTACGTAAAAACAAGTTAAAGATAAGGAATTAGGAATACCAATAAAAGATCAGAAGCTGATATTTTGAATAACAAGAATTCTGTAGATTATATAGGAGGATAACTGTACGTAAAAACGTAATCCATAATGAAAGATGAGGAACGTGTATTGATATTTGCTGATCGTATGTGCAAATGTGATCCACAAATAAAAGATAAGGAACACGTTTAATACTTACAATTAATTTAATATTTGCTGATTTACGTAAAAATGTGATCCGCAAGCGGTCCCGATCTCCTCTTCGTGGTCCGATATTCGTGGTCCGGGTTTGTTTTTATTTTAAAAATATACTCCCTCCCTCCGTTCCCTTAAAAATAACCTTTTGTTTTTTTACGTGGATTAAGGAATATAATAATTTAATATATTTTGAGGTGAGGGAAAATAATATTTTAAAGTGTAGTGGGTAGTTGTATTAGTGTTGAGTGTGGAGCAATGAGTGGTCACATCAATCTAAAAAAAGAAATATATACTTTGTAATGGGACGGATCAAAATGACAAAATGGATACATATCAAGGGGACGGAGAGAGTATATTTTATAATAATACTACATTTTTATGATTTTACTTTTTATATTTTACTATTTTATACTCCCTCTGTCCCACACTTATGTTCACACATTCCGTTTTCGTCCGTCCCACACTTATGTTCACCACCCAAAAAAGAAAACTTCACATCAAACAACAACCTTAAAAATTATCTTAATTTCAAAAATACCACTAACACCTAACACACATAATATACTTTATAATTTATTTATTCCTAAAAATACCACAATACCCCTAAAAAGTCAATAAAGTTGGTCAAAAAGTAATTTTTTTTAAACTCCGTATCTATAGTACCGGTGAACATAAGTCCAGAACAGATAGTATATATATATATATTTTTTTGTCTTACTTAAAAATGTATACAGAGTATCTTTTATATTCTGGTTAAAAAGATAAATATTCTATTAATATAAAAGGAAGCGATGTATAAGGATATTTTCAATTCAAAATCTAAAAAAATACTAGTAAATTATTCATTTGAGACCTCAATTATTAGGAGCTTGAAATATAATATAAAAATTGTTTTAAAAAAAAGTAACGTGAAGGAATTTTTCTATCACAATTATATTACAAAAATATTAAACTTATTATTAGTAATAAATTAATTAAAGTAAAGACTTGTGTGAGACCGTGTCACAAATTTTATTTTGTGGGATTAGTCAAATATAAACCATATATAAATTCGCGGTTCAGTCGCCAACCTACAACCTGCTTATATTTGCTAAATACACGTAAGGGTGGCACGGAAGTCTCAACTAATTCAATCTTGTTTTTTTCCGTTTTATTTTTTTATTCTTCTTTTTTATCTTTTACAATTCAATTGGGTTTTTATTTTATTATTATTATTATTATAATTTATAGAATAATTTTTTATTACATCTATATTATTATTTGTACATAAAGTAAGAAAATATTTTATTTAAAACACAATTAATGTAAATTGTGTCAAAATGGAGTATATAATTAACAAAAAGTTTGGAAATAACTTTACTTTTTTTTTATTATACTAATAGTTTATGAATAAGTTCAATTAAATGATTATCACTTTTTTTATTAGGTATCAATTTTTATTAAAAATGTAATTACTTTTTATTTTTGATAAAATATGAATAATTCATTAAATAATTTAATTGAACATTTATCACTTTTCTTTGATCAGATATCACATATTATTAAAAATGTTATCACTTTTAATTCGTTCTTATTCATTAAATAATTTAATTTTATATTTATCTCTTTTCTTTGAATATATATCATTTTTTATTAAAAATGTTACTCCCTCCGTCCCACGTATTTTTACCCACTTTTCATTTTGGGATGTCCCACGTATTTTTACCCATTCTATTTTGGTAAAAATACATAATATTTTATTACCTACTTTTTACAATCCCAACAACTTTAATTACTTTTTTACACTTTATTTATCATTCCCAATAACTTTATTCACTTTTTCTTTTTAAATTATTAATTTATCACTACTTTCTCTTGTATTATATATTAAAAAAATAAAACGTCTTAATCTACGTGCCCGTACAAACGGATAAAAATATCCGGGACGGAGGGAGTACCATTTTTTATTCGTCATATAAATTTTTTATTAAATAGTTTATTTGGATATATATAGGGTTTATTATTGATAGATACACACTTTTGAGGGTAATTGCATCTCAATACAATGAAAAATAAAAATAACTCCCAATACACAAATTCATGTTAGTGTTCCTAAAATACCCTTTATAGGCGTTGTTTATGGTTGAATCTTCAACAGATTTCCATTGAATATGGGCTTCCTCTTCCACCGGCCTTCCACCGGCAGGCTGAACTGGTTGCAGATCTAGCGATGACCCGTCACCGTCGAGCACACCAGCCATTGTTCACAAGGGGTCGTTCCCCGCCGCAGGATTAGAAGCCTTCCGCTTCACCAACAACGCGGCTTTCAAATTCAAACGCAGTACTCACGATTTGCTATCGGCCCATAATATCTTAGATCCGAACTCGACAGTCACGTTTCTTGCTATCGACCAGGACGATTTCTCTGTTTTCCTCAGCCACTGCTTCGCGCTGCCCTCGTAGACCCTGTCGTAGTTGTTGTTTCTGATTTTGCTGCCTAGGGCGCCGTATCCACCGCCATCGCTTCCATCAGTGTGCCTCCCAGTGGTGTCGAGTGGAGGGCTACCTAATTGTTGGCCAGATCGTCTTTGAACACTTGTTCGGAGGAAGAGGGAAACGAAGGCTTAGAAATCGGATATGAATTAGAGGAAGGTTTCACCATTAAAAGGCAGTGGTACGGGTTGGCAGCTCTTCTAGAAAAGACTGATTCACAATTTTTACAGAGCGAATGTCCCATTCAACCCGACACCTGCTGCTGCTCAGCCATCACCCGCTACCACCGGTGACTTCAATTTTCTCCTCTTTAAGTGCATGTTCTAGAATCTTCCTTGAAAATTTCCTCTACTTTTTCCTTTTTCTTTTTTAGTTTATTAATTTAATTGAATTTTGATTAATTTTTAAGATTTATGCAGGTTGAATGAGGATTTTAGTTGACTTTCCTATAAATTGCAAAAAAAAAAAAAAAATCTTTTTTTATAAACAATAAATGAGACTGATTGCATCTCTTGATTGGGGATGCTCGGATTTTGTCCGATTTCCAGTCCAATATTCGCGTGGTCAGTTTTCTGCGTTGATTTCTTTCCACCTGTGTTATTAACTACTCACTAATTCCTCATGAGATCTGCTGTAATACTTAATCTAAGTATCAAAGTTGCTTATTATGTGGAATTGATTTTTATTATCTTTGGGCAAGTTTGATTCACTGTTTGATTTTTGTTAAGTTGTAGTAGTTTGTATCTTATTAGTTTGGTTATTGTGCTTTTTTGGTGGTGGTAGAAGTAACACCAGTTGTGGTGATGTGCTGATATTTATTTATCTTTCCATACTGCTATCAGCATTTTGTCTCCGCAAGACTTGATTCTCAAGTTTCCAAAGGAACCAATTGCACCTGGGTTGGTTTTTTATTTTCTTGCTCAAAGTTTTATCTAATCATATTTGGGGAGTCACCTGATTACCCTTAACATGTTTGTTTGTTTATTTATTTGCAGTGCAATGCCCAGTTTAAGATCTTTGAGCCATTGGAATACAAGTATGATATTTGTGAAGATTACTACTGTGGGAACATTTTTAGTTATTGTTCTTGGATTATTTTTGAAGTTTTTTGCTCCTTGTACATTAATTAATCAGATATTATATGAAATGCAGTATCGTAATATGACTACATCAAGAGTGTGAAATGTTATTATTCTCTTATATTATGAGGGTATTTTTTTCCTCTAATTCTTTTCCAATTGGGACTTAGAATAATGTCATTTCCCATTGCTTATAGGGATTGTGGTTATTTTATTTGGTATTTGATTAGAGCTATTTTCACCTACATTTTAGTGTCTTTTTATATGTGTTTTCGTATTATTTTATCCATATTTTATGTGTTATTTGGTTATGTTTTGTGTTTTTATTGAAATGAGTGTGAATGAGCTTAAACTTAAGATTTTCACTTTTTATTGGATGCTAAACATGATAAGGAAGATGTAGGAAAAAGCGGATCTCAATTCGGAGTTGAAACGAAGGAGAACTAGCCAAAACAGTGAAGAAATACAGGAGGCAGCACCAACACGGGCTGTGTAGCCAACACGGCCCTGTAAGAGTTGGCCGTGCGGCGACACCTAGTCATTCAACAGGGGCAACTTAAGGCCGTGTCCAGTTGCACGAGTCGAGTTGGAAGCACGAGCCGTGTCATCAACACGGCCCTGTAAGAAGTGGTCGTATGCCGACATCAGAAGAGCCAACACGATCACCCTGTACCCGTGTTACAACGCACGACTCGTGTTGCAGCACACGAGCCGTGTTGCGTAACATGGCCCTGTAAGGAAAGGCCGTGCGGCAGCATCAGAAGACACAACACGGCCACCTCGTGGCCGTGTTGCAGAGCACGACTCGTGTCGTGTGCGTTCCTGCTGAAATTTCCAAATCCTTCTAGAAGCCTTCATAGGGGTATAAATACCCCTTTATTCAACAATTGAAAAAAAAATCCGAAATCCCATCTTCTACACACACCTCACACACCATTTCTTCCATTTTCCACCTTCATCTTCATCCATCTTAATCCATCTTCATCCACCCATCAATTCTTCCATTTTTTGTGCTAAAGACTTCAAAATCAAGAGCTAGAGGTGGAGATCAAGAAGAATAGAAGATTCTCTTCAAGAAATTGATAGGGAAGAATCCATTCATTTTGTATTTCTTTAGATTTGTGACTATGGATATTTGTAATGAAGCATTTATTTGTTTTGTTACTTTTATTATGATAGGCTAATCCCTCTAGTGGGATTAGGAACATGAAGAGCATATGAAATTTATATTATCATGTGGATTAAATTGGTTTTTGATTTAATTGATGTTGATTTCTATTCATGGAGTTTAATTGTCTTGATGTTGTGATGGCATGGTTTGTTATTCATGAATGTTTATTGGTTTAATGGATTGTTGATCAATGGATTATTTATGGTAATTAAATGCTATCATGATGTTCATGTATGTATTGCTTGGAGTGAGACGGAAACGACCCTCTATAGTATTAGGAAGGCATGAATAGACATTGAGTTTGGGTTTGACCGAAAGGATATTTGAATTCAATGAGGGGAACCAATCCATTCGTTGGCCTTAGTACACAAAAAGGGAGAGTTTAATCTAACTAGTACCTAGATGGAAGGGGTTAATGTTGGACTTTGATCTTAAGTGCTTTTGGGAGTCTAAAATGGATCAACAACCTTTGTAACCCGAAAGGGAGCTTAGGATACAATCGTGATCACCCTTAGTCTACATCAATTGAGTTGAATTCCTTTTGCATGATAATATGAATCGAGTGTGCTTGGATGTTTTTAATCCCATGTTTTTCCATACTTGAACTTTAGCACCCATTTTCTTTACTTGTTATTCATCTTTACTTGTCATTTTCTCTTATTTTCTATCTTATTTACTTGCTCCTTGTTTTAGTTGTTAATCATCTCAAAACCCCCCGATCATCTTTACAAAAACAACATAAACATGAGCTCACGTATATTGCTAGTCCGAACATAACTCCTTTGTGGATTGATAATTTTTCTTGGGATATACTACTACAACGATCGAGTATTCTTGCTCGTGAGTGCTATAAAAATAGGCAAATAAGAAAATGGCGCCATTGCCGGATTGAAAAACTGTATGAGACGAGGTGATGGAGGTAATGCCATTTCTGATCTCTAACATAAACCCAAAAGCAAGAATGCAACAGCAACATGAAGACCATGAAATCTGAAGGTGATATGATCTTTATTTTGTTTAGCATTTTTCTCCATCATATGTCTACTACATGATTTTCTCATGCTGAAATGTTCATATTTTGATCAGAAAATTCTCTGAAATTATGCTAGCATGATTTATCTATGGAACAAGATACAAAAGGAACCAAGGTACTGTTCTTCACACAAGATTAAAATACATTATTGCTAGCATTTAAAAAATTGTTGGCAGTTAACCAATAGAATGTTGAACACTTTCTTTAGCTCTTTTCCTTCTGATAGTTAAAAGCAGTTTGTGTGATGGTTTAAGAAGCTGACTTTACTTTTTCCCTGGAATTGGTATCTTGGAGTTGAAAAACTAGCTTTGGTGAGTTTGGATGCTGATAATATGGAGGTGATGGAGTTTGAAGATTACAAAAAACAGAGATGGGATAGAAGAAAGATTCCTGTGCCATTCGTGAAAGATTTGGATTATAAGAGAATTAACCAGATGTTTAATGCAGGAGGTGAGATATAGTTTTGGTTACAAAATAAAAGAATATTTATCCCCATTTACTTTATTTATTACGAGATGTATATGAACAAAGTAGTCAAAGAGTATATTGGGTTGTTCCCAGAAGTTCAATTGTAGTTGCTCTTATTTATCTCTCTCAATTGAAAGCATGGTAGTTTACTCTTACGTTTACAACTTTACAAGTCAGTAGAGTTAAAATGTGCAAAATAAAATGTATAGAATAAAATTTGTAAAAAAAATGTGCAAAAGAAATTGCGCAAAACGAAATTGTGCAAAAACCAAAATATGCAAAAAAAAATTCGTCAGATCGCCGTCAGTTGCTGATCTTCTGCCCGAACTTAAAATGTGCAAAAACAAATTGTGCAAACAAATTGTGCAAAAAAATTCACTGGATCGCCGACTGACTTCCGTTGCCGGCTGCCGGACCTCCGCCGGAAATTAAAATGTGCAAACAAAATATGTAAAAACAAATTGTGCAAACAAATTGTGCAAAAAAAATTCGTCGGACCGCCGCCTGACCTCCGCCACCTTTTGTCGGACCTCCCCCGGAAATTAAAATATGCAAAAATAAATTGTGCAAAAAAATTTGCCGGACCGCCGCTGACCTCTACCGCCGACTGCCGGAACTCCGCCGGAACATTTTAAAATGTGCAAGCAAATTGTGTAAAATAAATTTGTGCAAACACATAGGGGTGTTTATGGTATCACAATCATAATTGTGTAGTTATGAGTAATAGTGCTTTGGTTCATGTAGTTTATAGCAATTATGCATTATTTTATGTATCTAATAGTAAGTGACCAATATATATATTACTTTTCCTTAATCAAGTACTCACTTTTGATTAAAAATGTTATCACTTTTTGTTTTTTATAAATTATTTATGAAATAATTTAATTAGTCGATTATCACCTTTTCATGTTTATATATTATTTTTTATTAAAAATATTATCACTTTTTAATTAATAATTTTTTTATGAAATAATAATAGTAAGTGTATCATTTTTAATTTTCTTTTATAATTTTATACCACTTTTGAATTTTCTTATGGTCACTTTTGTAATACTCCGTAAATTTATTTTATTTAATAGGTATTTATTATTTACATTTTAAATTTAAGAATAGGAGATATGGATATTGTATTTATTAGTTAATTATTATTATCGTATTTTTTTAAAAAAAAAAGTCAGATGACGTTTCCTTTTATCCGTAAAAAATTCAAATCCTGCACGATCTCGGATGCAGTTACACTGCCTCCCATCATCTCCTCAATGCAAGTCGTCCCTTTGGCTGTTTTCTCAAGTTCGTCAGTTTTTTTGATAGTTTTTATCAAGTTTTCGTCCAAACTTTCTGCAGTTTTCTTCCAAACTCTTTCCTTTCAATTTTATCCATAGTTGTCATTTATCTTCTTTCTCCATTCTTTCCCTTCCACATAAAATTCATTCTATTAGATATTATCCTACGCTTACTCATCGATATGATATGAATTGATTTCTTTCGTAAGTTTTGTGGGATAAAAAATCCTTTGTGGTTATTTTCACAATCGTCAGGTTACGCATATTCAATTATATTATATTGATTTCTTAATATTTGTTTGTTAGGCTTTCTGTGAGTGAAGGCGTATAATCCTTTTAAACTCTTCGTTTTTATTGGATTGAAGGTGGGGTTTACATATTTACTCTTAAATCTTATGTGATGAATTTGATGCTATGTGTATGAATATGAAACTTAATATGTTCTGTGATATGCAATAAATATTGCAGTGCATAAAAATATATTTTCGCGGGGACGACGGTCCTTTATGAGGGTACTCCTCACCGTGCACAGATATTTAGTTGGCCAACGGCATGATACACGTTAAAAAGTTACATTAATATCAAATATTGAAAAGATTATTATGTTGTATAATGTTCAAGTGAATTACATGATATTTAATTGTGAAATATGTTTCTTCACTGAACGGTTGTAGTGCTCACCCCTTTCACATGTGATTTTAGGTTAACAGGAGATGCGTGATGGTGGGTGGTGGTTCTGTATGAAGTATTACTAATTTAGAAAAACTAAGTATTAAGTTTAAGTGTTTAAGTTATATGTTTGTAAGAACGTGTGTATTGAACTTATGCGTATCAGTTTAGGAAAAACTTATATATGTGAAGTGGATGTGTTTATCGTCAAACCGCTAAGTTGATTATTAGAAGTTTATAAAACTGAGTACTAATAATTTATTAAGTAATGTTCTTCCGCGTTTCTTTTAAGCTAAATGTTATGAAAATTAAATTTCGGGCTGTTACAACTTCAATACTGTAATTTTAAAAGTAAATAAAATCATTAATTTCAAAATGCAGAAAGAAGAAGAAAAAGATAAATAGGAAACTGATATCCCCTTAATAATTAATTAAGGGCCTAGAAGATTACACGAATATGTTAGGCAGCGAGCACAATTAATATTCGAGGATCACTCTTTTTCTTTTTTTAATTTTTTACTTTTATAAATTAATTTAATTACAATAATCAACCCAAAATATTTAAATGTAAAATATATTAAAACTCATTATTATTATTAATTATTTTAAATATTAATTAAACATTATTAATAGGAGAGATTAAATATAACATTAATTAAAATATTGAATTACTTAAAATAAAATATTAATTGTAAGATTAATAT
This sequence comes from Pogostemon cablin, assembly GCA_023678885.1. NCBI lineage: Eukaryota > Viridiplantae > Streptophyta > Magnoliopsida > Lamiales > Lamiaceae > Pogostemon > Pogostemon cablin. The sequence goes on from CM042987.1 coordinate 5,871,684, forward strand.
TAATCACATATATAAAGAATTTCAGGAATGAACAACGTCATATACACAAAATTTTTTAAAAATGAATGGATGTGGGTTCCATACCTAAAACTAAGATTTCTAAAAATTTCAAAATATTGTACGTCGTACCATCAATTCAAATTAAAGTTTTGGACAAAAAATAAAGAGTTGATATTAGGTGCACCTATATGTGTGTATAACTTTTTTAATTTTATACATGTTATTTTATTTTGTATATATATTTTTTTAATAGTTGTATACTTTTTTCACACTCACTTTTGTTTAAAAAACCTAGCATCCATATGTGTGTAACTTTTTATTCAATAGTGTATATATATTTTTTAATAGTTGTATACTTTTTTACAATCAATTTTTCATTAAAAAAACTAACAAATAAATTGTATACATTTTTGTTTATATTTGTATATGTTTTTGTTCATAATTGTATATGTTTATGAAAGTGGGTGCACCGTATCTTGGGATGCATCTAAATGCACAGTAACCACAAATAAATATATCATTAAAATATACATACTATATATATATATATATATATATATATATATATAGTAGAATTAGCCAAAAAGTAAACATATCATTAAAATATACATACTATATAAAAAATATATTTTTTAATATATCCGTTTAAAAAACAAAGGTAAATCTTCTGGATGAAATAGATAAATCATTACATTTCATATCATAGACGTTACATGAGTAATAAGTACGTGTGAGAAGAAATCTAAACTTTTCTTGTTAGGATTTATATTTTCTCTTTTGAGAAAATTTTACAAATGGTCTCATAAGTATATAGAAATCCCATTTTAATACTATACATGTTTAAATTATCAATTTTGATTCTTTTATATTCAATTTTGGTCCATTTTTCTAATTTTAGTCCAATTTAAGGATAACTAAATTTTCGGGAAGTCCATAAACCCTAAACCTCCAAAAACTTACTCTCCATCTATTTTCTCTCTTTATTAGCTTCGCTGAGTTCCCTGACGACGGTTCTCGCCGCCGCTTTAGCCTTCTCTTCCTTCGCTGCTTGGTTCGACTGCATAATCGATGGATCGATTGTAGCACACTGAATTAATCAAATCGAGTAGATATTGAGGAATTAAATTTTTGGTGTAGATTTTAAGCAATCCTATTTACAAACATCAACTTTTAGGATGACATCAACCACTGAATGATAATTGTTGATCTTGTGCCTCAGATAATGGTTTATAAGCTCCTCGTTGGTCAGATGAAAATGAAAACCCTTCGGCAAAGACTTTAATTTCATGGCGTCCCCCACATGAATCCATGAATCACATTAATCAATAAAAACCTCAAATTTTAAGTAGCAGTAACAACACTGAAAAATTTTGCTAACCAACATAGAATGGCAGAGGTAAATGCCTTAAATTAATCTATTCGGTATGAACCAGAGAAGGAAAAGCATAAAATCGCCTATAACTCCACTCGACAAATTCTATTTACTTTATGATCCTCTTTATCGTCACGCGCTAGCCAACTTCAAAAAGCTTACCCAAAAAAAATGCTACGGATTCATCGGGAATTCTTGATGGAATACAGCTGCAGTCCGTTGTGTGATTTCTACATGCCTAATCAATGCATATATTTGTGAGAAATGTTACGATGGGATGGTGGAAATTAATAAGTGAAATTGCCACGTAAAAAAACGATCAAAGATAGTAAAAAACATAATTTTTTGGGAGCGTGCATCTCACGCTCAAATTCTCAGCGACATTTAGTAATTTTCGGCAAATAAAGGATCAAAATTGGACAAAAAGAACTAAAATCGGATACTGGAATATCTAAGGGGACTGAATTTGGATTATAACAAACATAAATGACGGCGCGTGCATCTCACGCTCTATTTTCTAGAGATATTTAGTAATTTTCTGGTGAAAAAATGACCAAATTGGACAGAAAAGACTAAAATTGGATATTGAAGGACCAAACAAAAATATACCCAAATCGACGAACAAAAATATATCGAAGAGCAATTTGGGAGATTTGTAACCCCCAAATTTGAAGAAGAACCTTAATCAAACGAAATTTTATGTAATCCCCAAATTTGTAACCCTCAACGGCGGCGAATCCGGCGAGAAAGGGCTGCTGCTACAGTTCAAGAATGAGGACGGCAAGAAAAGGCTCAACGCCGACGATATCATACTCTCGCGCGCTACGACAGGGATTTGAGTTCTTCTAACAGGGATTCGATGTCTTCCACGAATCTGTTCAAATCATCCTTCATCAATAATTGAGAGGATTGGGGGGGGGGGGGGGGGGGGGGGGTTTACTTTTAATTTCACGTTTTAGTTTTTTGTTTTTAATTTAGTTTTATTTTTTGTTTTCTGAAATCTGTTTGTATTTTTTTTTTCTTTTGCTTTTTTTTAATGTTATTTTCATTTTTCAGATTAATAAAATTAATTAAAAAAATAAATATTAGGGGTCGAATTGGCATTATTTTGCTTTAATTAAAGTGTGATGTGACATATTCATTGGTCTAAATCTCTATTAATATAATAGCAAAGTGAAAAAGTCAAAATTGAACCATTTTTTAATTTACACCTTTGATTTTAATTACTAATTCTTTTTTAATCTCATCCGTTCATCACATTACTGAATCTCATCCATTCATCACACTTATAAGATTAGATCTTGAACATTCATTTTTTTGTCATAATAATGATACCTTATTTAAAATGATACATTAATAATGATACCTTATTTAAAATCCTTATTTAATTTTTGAAATAATAATATCATATTTCACTAATTTTTATATTTTAACAAAATCCATAATATAGTTTTAACAATTAATTCATTATTAAATTATTTAATAATTACGACTACAGGTATTTCAAATATGTTATGTTATATAATTAATTAATTAATAATTATAACTTATAATGTAGTTTTAATAATTAATTTATTATTAAATTATTTTATTCATTATTAATAATTTTAAATTAATATTATTGGTCCTAACATCTTAATAATTTTAAATGGAGTAATTTATATTTAAATGGATTCATGATTAAATTATTTTCTTCATTATTAATAATTTTGAATTAATATTATTGATCCTAACATCTTAATAATTTTAAATGGGTATGTGTAATCAACGGGTAATGATAAACGGATTAGAGACAGGGAGAATCATAATATATATTTTTAATGAAACGAGTACTTAAATGTGTAGTTTATATTTAAATGGATACGAGTACGTAACAATTAATTCATTATTAAATTATTTTCTTCATTAATAATAATTTTGAATTAATATTATTCGTCCTAACATCTTAATAATTTTAAATTGGTATGTATAATCAACGGGTAATGATAAACGAGTTTTGTATGAGTATGAGTATCATAATTTTTTTTAACAAAGTGGGTACGAATATGACTAAATAAACATTAGGGTGATCACATGACAGATATTTTCAAATATCTGATTTACCAAAACCTTAAAAAAACGAGTACGGGTAGTTATACATAGGATTTATGAGTTTAGGGTTATAGGGTTTAGGGTTTAAGGGTTTAGGGTTTTAGGGTTTAGGGTTTTAAGGTTTTAGGGTTTTGGGATTTAAGGTTATGAGATTAGATTAATTTGACACCTTATTTACAATTATAATTAAACAATTATCAACATCACAATTATCAACGTCACTACTTAATATAATCCATATGCATAAACTAATTTTAAATAAAAATTTAGTAGTTTTTTTATTTATGATATATAATTTAGGTTATTAAAATAATTAAGTATATAATCTTTTTAATATAATATGATATATAATTTAAGTTATTAAAATAATTAAGTATATAATCTTTTTAATATAATGTTTTTTTATATTATAGATTATACATAGGGTTTATGAGTTTAGGGTTTTAGGGTTTAGGGTTTAGGGTTTTAGGGTTTAGGGTTTATGGGTTTAGGGTTTAGGGTTTTAGGGTTTAGGGTTTAGTGAACCAATTTTTTAATTTACACCTTTGATTTTGATTACTAATCCATTTTTAATCTCATCCATTTATCACATTATTGAATCTTATCAATTCATCACAATTATGAGATTAGATTTTCTTCATTATTAATAATTTTGAATTAATATTATTGATCCTAACATCTTAATAATTTTAAATGGGTATGTGTAATCAACGGGTAATGATAAACAGATTAGAGACAGGGAGAATCATAATATATATTTTTAATGAAACGGGTACTTAAATGTGTAGTTTATATTTAAATGGATACGAGTACGTAACAATTAATTCATTATTAAATTATTTTCTTCATTAATAATAATTTTAAATTAATATTATTCGTCATAACATCTTAATAATTTTAAATTAGTATGCATAATCAACGGGTAATGATAAACGAGTTTTGTATGAGTATGAGTATCATAATTTTTTTAACAAAGTGGGTACGAATTTGACTAAATAAACATTTGGGTGATCACATGACAGATATTTTCGAATATCTGATTTACCAAAACCTTAAAAAGAACGAGTACGGGTAGTTATACATAGGATTTATGAGTTTAGGATTTTAGGGTTTAGGGTTTAGGGTTTAAGGGTTTAAGGGTTTAGTGTTTATGGTTTTAGGGTTTAGGGTTTTAAGGTTTTAGGGTTTAGGGTTTTAGGATTTAAGGTTATGAGATTAGATTAATTTGACATCTTATTTACAATTATAATTAAACAATTATCAACATCACAATTATCAACGTCACTACTTAATATAATCCATATGTATAAATTAATTTTAAATAAAAATTTAGTAGTTTTTTTATTTATGATATATAAGTTAAGTTATTAAAATAATTAAGTATATAATCTTTTTAATAAAATATGATATATAATTTAAGTTATTAAAATAATTAAGTATATAATCTTTTTAATATAATATTTTTTTATATTATAGATTATACATATGGTTTATGAGTTTAGGGTTTTTGGGTTTAGGGTTTAGGGTTTTAAGGTTTAAGGGTTTAGGGTTTATGGGTTTAGGGTTTAGGGTTTTAGGGTTTAGGGTTTTAGGGTTTTAGGGTTTAGGGTTTAGTGAACCAATTTTTAATTTACACTTTTGATTTTGATTACTAATCCATTTTTAATCTCATCCATTCATCACATTATTGAATCTTATCAATTCATCACAATTATGAGATTAGATTAATTTGACACCTTATATACAATTATAATTAAACAATTATCAACATCACAATTATCAACGTCACTACTTAATATAATCCATATGCATAAACTAATTTTAAATCAAAATTTAGTAGTTTTTTTTATTTATGATATAATTTAAGTTATTAAAATAATTAAGTATATAATCTTTTTAATATAATGTTTTTTTATATTATAGATTATACATAGGGTTTATGAGTTTAGAGTTTTAGGGTTTAAAGTTTTAGGGTTTAGGGTTTAGGGTTTTAGGGTTTAAGGGTTTAGGGTTTATGGGTTTAGGGTTTTAGGGTTTAAGGGTTTAGGGTTTATGGGTTTAGGGTTTTAGGGTTTAAGGGTTTAGGGTTTTAGTGAACCAATTTTTAATTTACACTTTAGATTTTGATTACTAATCCATTTTTAATCTCATCCATTCATCACATTATTGAATCTTATCCATTCATCATAATTATGAGATTACATTAAATTGACACCTTATTTACAATTATAATTAAACAATTATCAACATCACAATTATCAACGTCACTACTTAATATAATCCATATGCTTATAAACTAATTTTAAATCAAAATTTTGTAGTTTTTACCTTTATCCCGTGCATCGCACGGGTTCAAAAGCTAGTTTGTTTAAATGTCCAAGACAGCAATCCTTGTCGGGTTCCCCAAATTCATCGGTCAAGTGCAACGTGATCATTTTCTGGCAAAAATTGAGGGTCCAGCGTAAATTGGACAAAATTGAAATAAAACTAATAGTTATGGTATTAACTCTATACAAATATTTTTTTGGGATAATTTTTAAATTTTAAAATGTTATGGGATTGAAAAAACTTTTAAATCGTCATGTAAAAATATAGCTGAACTTTCAACAATAGAATCACCTATTTGGAACAAAACAATATATTTATAAGAAATAATATAGGATAGATTGCAGCTGTGGGATTTCTGCCTTTCTTTTTCTTACTCTGTTAACATCCAGTAAGGGCAATGTTAATAGAATCTCTCCTCGTGTCACGTTGTAATAGGATTATTATAGGCGGACATCGCATGTGAATACAGTTGATCAAGAATCATGATATAAGGATATTTAATTCCTGTAATTAGAGGCTTTCTAGTTAGTTTCCACTAGTCCCATAATAAGGCAAAATAGAGCTTAGTGGCTTCAATTTCATCTTATTTATTTCAATAATGGAATACACTTTGAATTTGTGCACAAGACCCCATCCATGTTTCAATTTTCATCTTATTTTTCATTGGAATACTCAAAAGGAGATCTAATCTCCCTGTTCACATTTTCCGTGTCATTTTCATGTAACATCTTCTATGTCCTAAGAACAAAGATAATGGTTGAATTTCCTTACTCTTACGTGTCAATCATGTAATGAGTGACATAAAAAATGATACATGAAAATGAAGTAGAAAATCCGTAAAAGATAATACATGAAAATGGCATAAATAAGAGATCCAGTGTACTAATCTTCCTTGTTCAAAACACCTAACTCATTTTTCATTTTCATATATAGCTGAAATAATAATAAGAAAAATTCAGTATATATATATGATGATTGATGAAATTACATCAATCAATTAAGCTTTTAATATTCAACTGATTGAGGGCACATTAATTAACTAATGATCAAGAAGGCGAAGGAGCCAAATCAGAATCCAACTGATCAGGATTAAGTACGCATGGAATCTGGGAATAAGTATTCATATACGGGCAATACTTGGGTCGGGCCATGAACGCAGCACACTCGGATACGGGTCTCTGAAAAGCCTGACCCGGAATGCAGTTCCTCCTCACATCCAACACCCCGCTCCTGATCAAACCCATGCACGCCGGCCCGACCCGCGTCAAATAATTCTCCGACATCGACAAATTCACCACCCTCCCCAGCTCACACAGCACCTCCGGCACCTCGCCGTACAACAAATTCCCGGCGAAATTCATCACCTCCAGCTTCTCCAAACACCCGAGAGAGTACGGCAGCGGGCCCGTCAGGTTATTATTACCGGCGTCGAAAACGACGGCGTCTTTCAGCAGACCCAATTCGTACGGCAAGCAGCCGGAGAGCATGTTATTCAACAACAAAATTTCCGACAAACCCTCTAGCGATTTGGCGATGGTCCGAGGGATCGGCCCGAATAGTTTGTTATTTGCTAGGGTAAGGTACTGTAGGCTGTGGGAGGGGTCCACAATGTCAGGGAATCTCGTCATGAAGTTGTTATTGTTCAGGAACAGCAGATCCAGGTCCTTTCCGAACAGCTCCGGCGGTACGGCGCCGGAGAACGAGTTGTACCGGATGTCGAGAAACGACAGGCTGTCCATGGACAGGATGGCCGTCGGAAACGGCCCCGAGAATCTGTTGTTGCTGATGTCGAGCTCGTAGAGGTACGGCAGCCGTACGATTCCCGGCGGGAGGGTTCCGGCGAAGTTGTTCGAGTTCGCGTGGAAGAGGGCGAGGTCAGGGAGGAGGTCGAGGAATCCGCCGAGGGTGGGTGAGGAGAGCTGGAAGCCATTGAAATCAATGGAGGCAACCGCAATGGCGGATCTATTGTCGGGTGGGCTTTCGCAGAAGAATCCTCTGTACCTGCATACATCCGACCCGACCCACGTCGAGGTGACGTTGAACGGGTCGGATGTTATCAGGTTCTTGAATTTTTGTATGATAGGGTATACTATTGCTAGCCTTTGATCTGCAAAAATTAACAGGTCTTGTAGGGGGGTGGTGGAGAGAATTGGCGGCTGAGCAATTTGCACCGACACGGTGGCGCCGCCGCCGGAGATGTCGATTTCTAGTGGGCTAACATGTAGGGATGAGAGGAGGAGGAGGATGCAGAGGAAAAGAATTTGTGTTATATGTAAACTCATTTTGGCTACATTGCATTAATTCAATTATTCATTTTAATAGATTTAAAAAGAAAGAAATATAAGTGGTAATCATCACGTAAATAAGTGTGAACGTTACTTTGTGTGTGTTAATTATTAGGTCTCCCTTTGAAGTGGCTTAGTGGTATTGGTAGATATATGCTTTAGGCGCATGTTTGTTTGGGTTTTATTTTGATTTAAATTTTTAATATTTTAATTTTAAAATTCAGTCACATTGGTATTTGGTAATATATTACAGCACATGTTGTTACACTCAATTTCTGTTATTACCAATTCAACTCCACAAATTCGATGGCCACCATTTTGTTATTATGCGTTTACATTGTTTATGGGACATATACCACGAAAAATAAAGACTACTCAATTTCTTTATTTTTAATTTTATTAAAATTGATATGAAATAGTCAAGGCTCAAAGAGGGAATTAGGTGTATGAAAATGAAGGGAAAATATCTTCTGTTTAGCTATATCCGATTAAAATATTGCACTGATTTTACATAAATGAATTTTAAGAAAAGTTATTTTTAATTAATTTTATTAATTTATTGGTGTAATGTAATTTCTTTTGATGATAAATAAATTATAAAATATGTTATGTGTTTATTGAGAATAACAATTTTGATATTAGTATGTTTTGTGAGATTATAGAATTGAGGTGATATTTTATTTTTGAATGATTAAATTTACTGTAGGACAGATAGACTCGAAAAGCATAAACTTTTTATAGGACGGAGTATGCACATGTTAATACTTCATGCATTTTAAAAAATCTACTTCATTTACTTTCCTCATTGATTCATCTTATAAATCATTTCCATTAAAAAAAATATTATCATTTCAATTTAATAATATCAAAATTATTACTCTCACTTTATTTACTTCTTTCGTTCCTTTCAAAAAGGATCATTTTTTTATTTTGGCGTCCCACCCAAAAAGTTTTTTATATATACATGGGACCTACAAACACCCACTAATGCAATTAAAATATGGGGCCCACACTCATACTAATACAATTACTCACTGCACATTTAATAATAATACTTCTTAATTCACGTGCAAAAATTAAATATCCTATTTGAGTGGGACAGATGGAGTATACTCACTTGTATTTTCACATTTACTGTTCCTCGTTTTTAAAAAAAAAAAATGTTAATTTTAAGCTAACTTTATTAATTTTTAAGGTAATACGATACTTTAAATGATAAATAATACTCCCTCCGTCCCACGTATTTTTACCCACTTTCCATTTTGGGGTGTCCCACGTATTTTTACCCATTCCATTTTTGGCAAAAATACATAATATTTTATTACCTACTTTTTACAATCCCAACAACTTTAACTACTTTTTTACACTTTATTCATCATTCCCAACAACTTTATTCACTTTTTCTTTTTAAATTACTAATTTATCCCTACTTTCTCTTACATTATATATTAAAAAAATAAAACGTCTTAATCTCCGTGCCCGTACAAACGGGTAAAAATACCCCGGACGGAGGGAGTAAAATAATTTAATTTTAAATTTATCGTCTTTTCACGTAAAAGTCAAAGTATGACCGATGTGGGGTGGGGGGAATTCAGTCTTGGAGAGTATTAGTTGTTATATTTGTAAAAGAAATCTAGCCCAAAGACGTACATTATGTGCAACAATATATTTGAACGACCCAATAACTTGGTATATATAGGCCCACCTTATATACTACCAACCATGTTTAGGCCCATAAAATACTCCATATATTACCCTAATATAGGCTAAAATTGGGCTTTAACAAGCAAATAATCGATACCCAAATCCACCCTAATTGGTTGGGCTTTATTGCTTCACGTAACCGGCCCAATTCCGTGTTGGGGGCTTTCCTTATTTATTTATTTATTCAAACAGTAAACTCCATCCATCCCATTATTTGTTGCATACTTGTGTTTTCAGAATATTATATTAAAAGAAGTAATTTTTAATACCTTTGTTACTTAATTTTAGGACTACGTTAATATTTTTTTATAACAAAAAATATATATAATAAATTATTTGTTAGGGATATTGATGCTAATTATTATGATTTAAAGGTTATAGTATTGAGTAATGTTCTCTTCTTCAACGAAGTTAAGTATGAAATAAACGAAAATATAAAGCGTGAATTTTTTTATTTTTTTCATCAAATAGTTTTAAAGGTGTATTGTTTTATAATGAATATTGATTTGAGTCATATTGTTTTATAATTAATGTTGATTGAGTATGACTGTTAAAAATAGACCACTTATTAAATTGATTTCAAGGATCACATTATTTTATTTATTATAAAAAATAATACTCTATTGTTTGAAAAGTGATACAAATCATTCACGGAATAATTTTGTAAGATAAGTATAGTTGTTGTACAAGAGGGAGGATCTGATACAAAAATTAAAGAAATTGTGGTTGTACGAGTAGAATGAAGGTTAAAATTGAGGGTAATTCTTGGGTGACCCGTGGTCACCCATGACCCTCTCACATGAAGGGGTGTGGGCCCACCCCCTGACATGTGGGACCCACCCCCTCATGTGAGAGGGTCATGGGTGGCCATGGGTCACCCAAGTGGTCCTCTAAAATTGAAAATTTGTGTAGGGTCAATCGTTTCTGCCATGGGAATTGGTGGGGGAGATAAATCGCAGGATGTGCTTCAAGTGATTTTATAGAGAGAGCATGCTGTTTAATTGTTCAATTTGTGCTTGCAATGGGTCAAATCCTACCTTTCCATGTCAAATGCAAGATTTGAACCCCACCCTACAGTAACCAAATTCAGTTGAAAGACCTTTCCACCCTTCCCTCCATTCATTACGGAGTTAATGAAGTTAAAATTAGGTGAACAGGGATGGACGCATGTAAATTTCAAATTTCATACTAATATTACACCAGAGAGAGAGAGAGGGTTGAGCTGATGTTGGAATTCCCCACCGTTTCTATTCCTTCACGTGATTCCTGACTCACTTCCAATCTCACTCCTCCGTTTTCCATTCCCGACAACTTCATCCCTTACTAAATCCTCTCTCTCATGTCTTCTCCTAACACTGACCCCTCAACATAAAGTCCACTGTTCATAAAGTTTTAACATACCACACCCCCTTTCCTTCATCAATTACTACACCACTACTCAATCATTTCTATCTTCCATATTCACTTCACTTCAACAACAAGATCATGGTGATGAAGAACAACCCACATTATCACTTACTCAACATTCTTCTGCTTCTATTCACCTCACTCTACTACCATTCCACATTACTCCTCGCTCTCTCTGATTCATCTGCTCTCCTCCTTTTCAAATCCAAAGCCGATTTAAGAAACCGACTCAATTTCTCTCCCAAAACCGCCTCTGCATCCTGCAAATGGCCTGGAATCCAGTGCTCCAATTCCATGGTGGTTCGGGTCGTTATCGAGGACATGGATCTTGGAGGTGTGTTTGCTCCACAAACTCTCACTCAACTGACTCAGCTCCGAGTTCTGAGTCTCCAGAACAACTCGCTCACCGGCCCAATCCCCGATCTCTCCGCTTTAATCAACCTCAAAGTACTCTTCCTCTCCCGCAACTACTTCTCCGGCGCCATTCCTCCTTCCATCTCCTCTCTCCACCGCCTCAAAACGCTCGATCTCTCCCAAAACATGCTCTCCGGTTCGATCCCCCTCTCGCTCAACGCTTTGGACCGGCTCTACTACCTCCGGCTCGACTTCAACCGGTTCAACGGTTCGGTCCCGCCCTTCAACCACTCCTCCCTCCACGTCTTCAACGTCTCCCACAACGACCTCTCCGGCGCGATTCCAGAGACGCCGACTCTCTCCCGCTTCAACACGACGTCGTTCGCTCTGAACGCAAAACTCTGCGGCGCGATAATCCACACAGAATGCCACTCCACGCGGCCGTTCTTCGGTTCGTCGGCAGCGACTCCGCCGCTGCCGACGCTGAGGCAGACGGCGGCGGTGAGAGGCGGCGTGGCGCTGAGCGGGAAGGAAGGCGTGATGCAGAAGCACAAGAGGGTAGCGTTGATAATCGGATTCTCCATTGGTGTGTCCTTTTTCGTCATTTCGCTGGTGTGCTTCGGTTTAGCGGCGAGGCGGCGGTCGAGGAGATGCGAAAAGACGAAATTAGGGCTGGAGCCTAGCGTGACGGGAAATGCCGAAGCTGTGACGAGAATCGAGGAGGAAAACGATGAGCTGGAGGAGAAGGTGAAGCGCGTGCAGGAAGGGAAGCAGTTACAGATGGGGAGGAGCGGGAGTTTAGTATTCTGTGCGGGTGAGGCGCAGGTTTATACGGTGGAGCAGCTGATGAGGGCGTCCGCTGAGCTCCTGGGGAGGGGGACGATGGGGACCACCTACAAAGCGGTGCTGGACAGCCGCTTGATCGTAACGGTTAAGAGATTGGACGGTGGGAGATTGGGGAGTACGAAGCAGGAGGTTTTCGAGAGGCACATGGAATCAGTGGGTGGGTTGAGGCACCCTAATTTGGTGCCCATGAGGGCTTATCTTCAAGCCAAGGAAGAGAAGCTGTTGATCTATGAGTATCAGCCTAATGGCAGTCTCTTCTCTCTCATTCATGGTTAGTTAATCTCTCTTAGACTCTATCCAATTTTGATCAAATTTAAAATAATTAACAAGGTATTAATATGATTGAATGATGATCTTACTAATAATTATGGAAATGAAATTTGAAGGGGAGGGTCCTACGTGGCAGGGGTTGAAGAGCATTTAATAATGTGCCGAGTGAAGTGGGGATGGCATTGGGAGGTGTAATAGTATATGCCAAACGTACGACAGTGAAGTTGTGTATGGTACTAATGATAAATAATAGGACAAAGTGTAAGGTTATTGTCTTAATCTAGGTTATATGGTAGTTATAACTATGTGGTTTTTCTAATGATAATCTAGTCTAGTAGATGTCCACATCTTTGTGATAGGCTCACATTTAATTTAATATCGACATACCATAAATCGTGTGGGGGTGGTATGACTACCTGCATGATGGATCTTCATATAAAAATGGCAGGTCCACTTATAAAAAAATTTAGTATCAATTGTAAAAAACTATCCATTTTTTATGTTCATTCAGCAACTTAACATTCATCATCTATACTTAAGTAATCAGGACAAAAATGCTCCCACACTCCTTTTTTTAATAATTTAATTTAATTATTTAGTGTCGATTAGGATATTGGAGTCTCAATATAGGATATTAACATCATAGTCATAGCATTGGATATTGGATTCGGTATCGAGTATCGAAACCCCGACATAGGATATCAATACAAGATCGACACCGAATCAGATATCTGGTGCTACGACGGCAGTATCGGTATCTTATATTGGGACTCTTCAATATCCGATGATGTTGGGTATCCAACACTATAACACTGAATAATAAAAAAAAAAAAAAAAAAAAAAAGGAATTGGGGCATTTTTGTAAAAAAATAATCATTAGAGTGTACTATATAAAATTGTTGGATAACAATAATTCTTAATTTTAAACTTAGGCTGCAAAATATTTCATTATAAATTTCAACCGTCTTGCCTTCATATATTTTAATTTTAATTATGTAAAATAATGGAGTAATTTGTATTGCATAGGTTCCAAGTCAGCAAAGGCAAAGCCACTTCACTGGACATCATGTTTGAAAATAGCAGAGGATGCTGCTCAAGGTCTATGCTACATCCACCAAGCTTGGAGGCTCGTTCATGGCAATCTCAAGTCCTCCAACGTCCTACTCGGCTCTGACTTCGAAGCCTGCCTCACCGACTACTGCCTCGAGGCGCTGGCAGCCCCACCCTCCGAGGAAGGTCCTGATTCCACCGCCTACAAGGCCCCGGAAATGCTCAAGTTCAACCATCGCGAAGCCACATCCAAGTCGGATGTGTACTCGTTCGGGGTTCTTCTACTCGAGCTTCTCTCCGGGAAGCATCCATCCCAGCACCCAACCCTAATGCCGGACGACATGATAGGTTGGATGAGGTCCGTGAGGGGCGAGGAGAGCGGAGAAAACAGGCTGGAAATGCTGCTGGAGGTGGCCCTGGCCTGCAGCGTGGCCTCACCGGAGCAAAGGCCGACGATGTGGCAGGTCTTGAAGATGATACAGGAAATCAAAGAGGTGATTCTAATGGAAGATGGTGAGTTCAGCCAGGGCCCTGTCGTGTCGACGGTCGTTTTCGATCAGTGAAACTTGGCTGTGTACAGAATGAGTTGGGGAATTAGGTTTGGTTATTAAAACACAACCAAAGGACTATGGGAAAGCACAAGTAGATGTGTAATTTAGTTATTACATTAGGTGGGAGGGATTAATTTGGAGTGAGGGGTGCAAAAGTCAAGTATGGAGTATTTATTATTCCACAACCTATGGCTATGGTTGTTGGTTGGATGAATGTAACTAACTCTATTCAGTTTGTTTGGGCAGTGGTGTAATAGAGTTGGGGGTGGTAGCTCTTTTTATTCATGCCTTCAGACTTGATGAGTGAGAGGTGTGTGTATAAATAGGTTCACCTATGGCCTATGGTCTATACATTAATGCTGGTGTATTATTTTTTGCACCATCAATTGATTGAGTTTTAATTTTGTCATACAACAAACCGTTACATGAATTTTGTAGTACATTTTAATGACAAAAAATTAAATAAATAATCATAATTACTTTAGATGACTATAAACAAGATTGAGATTTAAGAAATGTAGTATTATTACTAAGATAATATCCTTACATACAAATGGCTCCACCAAAAGAAAGAATTACAGATTTTTTTTTTTTTGGGGGGGGGGGGGGGGGGGGGGGGGGTGTGTATCATTTATGAATAATCATCACTACAACAGTTGATGTTGGGCGTTATGTACAACAAAGGGAACTCCCAGGAGAAGCAAGTGTTGGTACATCAGAGCCTTGTGATGGCAAGGTAATCACTAATCATCCAAGTGGGTCAGATCTATTTGTCCATGGCTTCATTCACAACCATCGAGCAGCCGCAGTCGAAGGGCCAATATACAAGCACATTCTGCATTCTGGTAAATGGAGGAAGAACTAAGAAGATGAACAAGTATGCCAAACAGAGTCCTATTCTGATTGATGACCTTTGTAATGAATTAAAGTGGAAGACTACATGATAAATTTTACCTGCACGTTGTTCATTGAAAGGCCTCTGCCATGTGTTGGAGCTAGAATGGGCCGTGGACGGATATGCATTATCAATAAGTATAACTAGCGGCAGTTCCTGTACTGAACATTGGGAAGTGAGCGGGAACGAGGCCTAGTTCTCATGATTTTTTCGTCAGTGTGTTTAATATATTCTGAAAGTCTCCAAGGTTTCTGCCACTTCCATTTGAACTGTACAAGCCACTGATGATGACTTCGTTTCCATCTCCAAAGTTTCCCACCATGTCCCACCAGGGCCAGTTTCTTCATTGACAACTGACTGATAGGTTTCATCTGCAATTCACGAATGCTCGTTATATGATGAAAAAATGATTCTTTGAGAAACAGAGATAGAAAGAGAAGGTGGGACAGAACCTTCCTTGCTTGGTCCATGAATGCTGCAGACTCTCGGACTGACCCGTTAGCAATTCCTGCTGTATATTTGAGTTGTTTTTGTGCTGGAACAGGAACTGGAGACAATGAAGGACTCATTTCATCCGCCATATGTTTGAGAGAGTTCACCTGAATCAACAGGGTAAGTAAGAAATATGTAGATACTAGAATAAAGTGTATAAGAGAAAGGATCTCATATAAAAGCAAATGAACATGATCGTACTGATGGTGGTGTCGCCATTGCAATAGAAGCAGCTTGATCTCTACATTTTATCAGTTCCTTCTCAACTTCCTTTCGTTTGAGTTCACTTTGTCGCAATAAGCCCACAAGTTCTTTTATCTGCTCTTTCATCTCTTTACTTTCTGTTTCCGTCTCCCACAATTCGCACCTGTTGATAGCAAGATTGTCAGTTAAAAGTTACGATACCCCGGTCTGTTTAAATGTTTAAAATGTGAAGTATTACCAGGAAAGTGCATGGAAAGAGAAAAATAACAAAGGTGGAGAAGGAAGCTAATTTTGCTAACCTTGCATCACAGAGATAATTGAACATGTACTGGAGCAAATTTTTGGCATCCCCCATCGAACGCAACTGATTCCAACGTCCACGACTACTGATTCCACGCTCACGTTCTTCAGCTTCTGAAAGCTGTGATGCCATTGCAACTAGCGAATTTGATGAAATACTCAACATGCTTTCAAGGGAAGCAATTCTAGACATTCTTGCACTTGGCGACAATGAAGATGCCCTGATAAGAGAATAGGCAAATCAACAAATGTCCAGGAAATTCTATGGATATTCAAATTTTAATATCATGATTTAATATTAGAGAGGTATAGAACAATGTTCACCAAATGTCCCAAAGAAAGAGATTCAGTTGTTCAAAAATCACCTGGAAACACCATTTTCTCCTCTGGGAGGGCTAATGCCCTTCGAAGCTAATTCATCAACTTGTCTTAAAACAGCCAACTCTTCAGCCAATGCAGCTCTTCTGTTCATGAGTCAACGAAAACATTACAAAATAATTGCAGACACTGCATACGTATAGGAGAAAAGTGCCCCTACAGCAAGCAACTATATCCTAAAACTCAGGTGACAACAGCAAAGTTTAGTACTACATACACTTGACTTTGCTTTTTATACTCATAACGAACTTCATGAACATTCACCATAACTTCAAGTTCATGGTCAAGCCAACGGTGCAAGGCCTTTTCATTGATCTGGAAATTAAAAGATATGTAAAACATGATTTGTTAAAAATAGGGAACTATAGGTCATAAAGATGGTCAGGCAAGAAAATCTGCAAGGAAATACCTGCCCATTCGCTCCGTTTCCATTGCTATTCACTGAAAGGATATTTAATATTAGTATGGAGGGAAACAAGGAAAACTAAGCACTATTTCTTAAAACATTATATGGGCAAGCTTTTGACCGGAGACGATTGAGTCTCAATTCAAATATTCAACATTGTTAGTATCGGAAAGGTAACTTAGATGATAACATTTTTATTGGGATGGGTTTCGCCTTCGAGGTGGAGCTTGCTACTATTCTTTTGGCGGTAGAGATTGCTGATGCTTGTGAATGGCGTTGGCTGTGGATTGAAACTGACTCAACTTATGTGGTTTATATTTTGCAGAATCTGAACCCAAAGATCCCATGGAGATTATAGCTAGATGGAGGAAGGTCAAAAAGATATCATGGATATATGGAGATCTACATTACTCATATTTGCCGTGAAGGAAACAACTTGCAAGATGCTCTATCCAGTATTGGCGGGGAATTCCAATGGTGGGATCATGCACCTGATTTTATTATTAGACATTTGTACCATGAATACTACCATTTCAGAAAGTTTTGGTTGGACGGTTTTTAAACAGTCTTTTGTGAGAAGGTACTCTTTTTCCTACCTATGTTTTTTTCCCACTGGTTTTTCGTGGCCCTCTTTGGACTGTAATGAGTCAGTTTTGATTCACCATTCTTTTTTGTCTGCCTGTTTGGCCTTTCATTTCTGGCTTCGTATTTGGTCTTTTTTAGCCTGGTGTGGCATTTTTTACATCTTTTTCGCTTGTTTTTTTGAAAATTTTCTTCTTTTTCTTTTTAATATTATCACCTAATTAGATGATAACAGAGTATCCAGGAAAAAGTATCTACCAGAGTTTTCTCGAGTTGAAGATTTACGCGATTCCAGCAATTCTTTCAACCTCTTGGTAGCCATTGCAGCTTCTTCAGTCTTTCTTTGAAGAACCTGAGATAAAAAAGACTCAGGACGTATACTCTATAATTTGCGACCATTTCAAGCATTTTTAGGATTTGATACTAAAATCATGTAAAGTAACATTCTTACCATTTTCTGGCGATGATTCAAAGTTTGCAACTTATGTCTCTCATATTCATTTCTTCTTCCCTCCTTTCTTAACTGCATGCCAGCATCATGTGAAAAAGATAAACTAAATTACATGGAAACAAAATGTTCAGAAGGCAATATCCTCAGAGAAGTTAGTCAAATGAAGGCAAACGAGTTTTGTGTAGGAAAAATATTCAGGCATTGAAAAGTCCTAGCAAACTTGAAATTTCAGTAAAATATTTTCAACTATAAAGTAGCAAGGCATTGCAGCTCAATCACCTGCAGTAATTCTTTTTCACGGGTTGCCTTCCATTGTCGAAATTGTTCAGCTTCTAACTTTATCCTATGTTGCAAATGAACCTACAGCGCAAGAAAAAATCAGAGAATTGCAGGCCGAAACCATATAGGAAAAAGAAGTCAGACATATATCCAACAAAGGCCAAAAATATGACCTTTTGTGCCTTAATGCATTGTATTTCCTCTTGTAACCTTTTAGCAGCAGCATCACTCTTCTGTTTCTGTTTTAATAGTGGAATCTGATTCTCCTGTTTCTTCTTAAATTCTTGTATCTAATATGCCACAAATGGTCAAGTATCTTTTTAGAAAAACAATATAATTTGACAAGTTGAAGGTAATGTAATGAGATATACATATTTTGTTAGAAAGAAAAACCTGGGATTCAAGCACTTTTAGTTTCTGGGCATGCATGTCTTGCACTTTTTGCGTCAGACCATCAGAATTAGCTGATAGGTTTACAACTTCTGCTAACAATTGATCTCTCTCACACTGCATAAATTGTATTGGAGAAAAGATATCAAAGGTTGAAATATAGTACACGGGCTTATACAATGAATAGTTCTCATCCTGATTGAGACCTGCACTATCCTCTTCTCCTCCTCAAGTTCCATAATTTTCTTTCCAAAATGATGTTTTAAAGCTGTGGCATCATAGCCTCCAAAAAGTTTCATCTGTGACTGCAATATTTTTATAAACCGAAGTAAATAATTTTCCAAATCTAAGTCAGGAAATAACATTTCAGAAGGAGAATATGTCCATATGCAGTAGGCAGCATATTATCATGCAGATATAATTTTGGAACTGATCACTTACTTCCGATAAAGAAGGGTTCCAAGAAGGGTTACTCTTTAGAATACATAAGGTTACTCTACTCGAAAGAGTTCATTAACAAAAGTAATATTACTTTTTGTACAGAAGAGTTACCATCTCATATACTGTAGAGTAACCTTCAATTGTACTAAAGAGTAATCCCGGTTCCACCATGGAACTGGTTCCATGCTAGTTTTTGCGTCACTTGAAACGCATAAAAGTATGATACAACACTCAAAAATTAAAATTTCAGCAGAATGTAGAAGAATCTACAAGACAATGAGATACCAACTTTAGCTCACTAGAATTAACTGGCAGAATGAGCCAACACTTTTCAAATGGTCATTGGGCAAGCAATCAATCATGAAAGGTTAAACAGAAGAAGTATTAAATCACAGAAGTAAATTGTGTAACAACTACACTTACATAAATGTGCTAATATTAACCGACCAGTATTCACAATGTCAGTACAACATTTGATTTAGAACACATCTATCCTTTGCAGAAGTAAATTGTGTAACAACTACACTAACTTACATAAATGTGCTAATATTAACCGACCAGTATTCACAATGTCAGTACAACATTTGATTTAGAACACATCTATCCTTGCAGACAGTAGGGGATGAGAAAAAAAAAAGAATTATCTGTTAGCACTCGAAAATAATCAAACGATAAACGTTTGCCAAATTAGCCAAAGCGCCTACCAAATTCCAATATTGTTCAAAGATAATTCCAATAGGTACATCACAGTATATATGGAGAGTTAACAATGAGACCCTAAGGCCCACTACACTAGGCCCAACTAATAAACAGCAATAATAAGTAATAATCATATAAGGAAATCTCTAATCATGATCATTCCGTTCGTTTCCTGCGGCGATAGACCAACAAGGGTTTCCGCCCTTGTGGCTCCTCCACACCACGAGTCGTATCAATTTCCTCCCCCTCAAAAACGACCTTGTCCCCAAGGTCGAACCAAGAAATTGACACAGGAACTCCTCCCGATTCATCCACCTTGCATCATCCTCAGGCAGCACGTTCCATTTCACCAAAAGTTGTTCCACCTCCTTCCCACCTTCTTGCGCAACTCGACGAGCCATCACCCTCTCTGGCTCGAACACCACTGCCGTCAGTAGCTCAATTGATTCTGGTAAGATGGCCTCAACTGGGTGGTCGCCTACAACTCGCTTGAGGAGTGAGACATGAAAGACCGGGTGGATGCGACTGCTGGGAGGAAGCTCGAGCCGATAAGCAGTCGGCCCTACTCTGGCAATGATCTCGAACGGCCCATAGAACTTGGCGGATAGCTTATGATGTCCTCCATTTGCCAAGGACAGCTACCTGTGATCCCGAACCTTAAGAAAAACCTTATCCCCCACTTGAAAATTAATGTCACGACGGTGACGATTGGCCGAGCGGACCATGCGATCACGCGCTATACCCAAATTTTCCTTCAACCTTGCTAGCATTACAGCCCTGCTTTCAAGAACCTCCGCCACCGCCGGCACCTTGCACTCGCCAGGGAGATATCGCCGGAGGGATGGTGGTGGTCGACCATACACCGCCGCGAACGGAGTGGTTTGGGCGGCCAATTGGTAGGATGTGTTGCACCAATATTCTGCCCACGGAAGCCAATTCACCCATTTCCGCGGCTGCTCGCCTGCAAAACAACGTAAATAGGTCTCCAAAACACGATTCAGTACCTCCGTTTGGCCATCCGTCTCTGGATGGTAGGCGGTGCTGCACTTCAACCGAGTTCCAGACAATTGAAACAGCTCCTTCCAGAACTGACTCACGAATACAGAATCACGATCACTGACAATCGTTGCCAGAATCCCATGGAGGCGCACCACTTCGCGAGTAAAAGCCTCGACCACCCTTCGAGCCAATTTCCCCTTCAAAGCGATGAAGTGCCCGTACTTTGAGAGTCGATCCACAACCACCATAATGGTCGTGAAGCCATGAGAACTGGGCAATGATGTGATGAAATCCATGGACAGGTGAGCCAGAATGGGCAGTGACTGTAACAGCCCCGCGGGAGACATAGCCTCATACTTGGTCCTCTGGCAAACTAAGCATTGGGCGACAAACTTCTTAACAGCGGCGAACATCCCACGCCAATACACATTGGCAGCCAAGCGTCGGTAGGCACGCAAGGCGCCAGCATGGCCGCCAGTGGGCGTGTTGTGAAACTCACTGAGCAACTTAGGTATCCACTCTGAATCAGCCGCCAACACAATCCGCCCTCTATAGTAGAGCTTCCCATCCACTAAGAAAAACCCCACACGGCAGGTAGAATCTCTTTGCAAATCTCTCACCACACTTTGAATGAACTGGTCCCGCGACTGTTCGGACATCACATCCGCCAACTCACCCCAATATGGCGCACTGAGTGCTAACAAATCGTCTTCCTTCTCACGACGCGACAGTGTGTCTGCAGCTGAATTAGTCACGCCAGACTTGTATTCGATCACAAAATCATAGTCGAGCAGTTTAGCAACCCAAATTTGTTGTGAAGGGGTCGCGATTTTCTGTGATAGCAAATGCTTCAAGCTACTGTGATCCGGGCGGGCAGTGAACTGTCGCCCCACCAAATATGGCCTCCAATGCTGAACTGCCAGAACTAGCCCCATTAACTCCCTTTCATATGCTAATTTAGAAATCGTCCGGTCTGCTAACGACTTACTAAAATAAGCAATTGGTCGACCTTCCTATATCAGCACCGCTCTCACACCCGACCCCGATGCATCACACTCCACCACAAACCTCTTCGTGAAGTTGGGCATGGCAAGCACGGGTGCCGTCGTTAATGCTCCCTACGCTGCTTCAGACCAAGCGAAATCCGGAGGAGCTGATTTCTTGAGCAGAGCCGTCAGAGGTCGCGCAATCAGTCCATATCCTGCAACAAATCGACGGTAATAACCAGTTAAACCTAAAAACCCTTTCACCTCCCGCACACAGCGAGGTCGAGGCCAATCCACCACTGCTTGGATCTTAACTGGATCCATCTCTACTCAAGCTGCCGAGATAACATGCCCGAGGTACTCCACCTTCAAACCGCCAAAGGAACATTTCTTGTGATTAGCTTTGTACTTGTTGTCCTTCAAAATTTGAAAAACCTCTCGCAAGTGCTTCTTGTGCTGCTGCCACGAATGACTATAGACCAGGATATCGTCGAAGAAAACCAGGACGAGCTTCCTCAGAAAGGGGTCGAAATAAGTCATTCATTGCTGACTGAAACATTGCCGGCGCATTAGTTAATCCAAACGGCATCACCAAGAACTCGTAATGCTCGCTGTGAGTGTGAAAAGCTATCTTCGGGATATTTTCCAAGGCTACTCGAATTTGATGGTAACCCGATCGAAGGTCAACCTTCGAAAATATCTCGGCTCCGGCCAACTCATCCAACATTTCCTGGATGACCGGAATGGGGTACTCGTTCAATACAGTGGCTTTATTCAACTCCCGGTAATCGACACAAAACCTCCAGCTTCCGTCCTTTTTCTTAACAAGGAGTACAGGGCTAGAAAACGGACTAGAGCTAGGCTGTATAATCTGTGCCATCAACATATCAGCCACCAATCTTTCTATCTCTTTTGCGCATAACTATAGCGATATGGCCTGACAGAAACCGGACCGGTGCCAGGCAACAGATCGATGCGGTGTTCTGTCGACCTGGTTGGGGGTAGCCCTTCCGGTTCGCCAAACACTTCTTCAAACTGCTGGAGCAGGTGCTCCAACTCTCCTTCCCACAGCACACCCTGCGACTGATCCGACAACCTCGGAGGACCAGCTTCCAAAACTAATACACACAGCTCCCAATCCTGAATCTGCACTAGCTCACGAACACTAATGGTACTGCGACACAACGCCGGGTCCCCTGACAGCCTTACCCTTCCTCCTTTCGACTGAAAGGACATAGTCATTTCTGCCCAATTAGTCGTCACCTCTCCTAATGTGGCTAACCAAGCAATGCCCAAGATAACATCTACGCTCCCCAACGGAAATACGTGATAATCAGCCACTATAGGAAAGTTCCCGACTAAGGCCTCCACACCGCGGCAAAGCCCTTCTGACTCTTGTCGTCGACCATCCCTCAATTGCACACCAAAACGAGTGGACCTGTCAGGCAACAATTTAACTCTGTTAAAAATGGAGTTAGAGATGAAATTGTGGCTGGCTCCACTGTCAACGAGTATTGATATTGGTTGCCCCCACAGTTTCCCACAAAAACGCATGGTGCGTGGGCTTGAAATTCCCGCCATAGAGTAAATAGGTAAGACCACATCGTCTTTCTCCACTCCTTCAGCGGTCACGACCGAATCACCTTCTCCCTGCCCCCCAATCTCCTCGTTAACCTCAAGGCACGTCATGTCGACTGCCTCGTCCTCCTCGGCTATAACCACGTTTAGCTATCGAAGCATGGGGCACTAATGCCCCGGAGCCCATGTCTTCTTGCAGCGATAGCAAAGGCCTCTAGCACGGAGGTCATTCATCTCCTGGGGGGTCATTCTAGCGAAGGGAAGAACCCGTCGGCTGGCCCGACTAGGCAGCCCTCACGGGCGGCCCACGACTCGCTGATCTCGACGCCGATGAGGCTGAGGATAACGCTGGGGGGCTGCTGAACCCGCCCGGCGAGCTGCTGTATCGAGGTCCAGGCGTGAACACCGAAGCTGCCGAAAGTGAGGATCGACTGGACGGCGGCATGCGGCTGAGCGAACCACCGGGCGGTCTCGCCGGTAGTTCCCCACGCGGTCCACCAAGGCTGATTTCTACGAGTCTTGCCAACTCCAATGCCTTGTCCAAAGGTAACTCGGTCGGTTGATGGAGGCGTAAGGAATTGTGCACCTCATCAGTCAACCCCGCCATGAAGTATCTGATATACTGTTGATCGCTTAAGCCAGGCGCTTGGCTCGCCAATTGCATGAAAACCGACACGGACTCCTCCACTGACCCAGTCTGCCGCAGTGCTGACAGTCGTTCAAAAGGACTTCCGGTGAAACGGGAGTCATAGCGGTTCACAATTGCCTCTGAAAACTCCTCCCAAGTCTTCTCCAGATTCCTGGATCGCCACCATGTAAACCAATAGAGGGTGGAATCCTCCATCGCAACCATGGCCGCCTCCAATTTGGTTTCAGGCGGCGTGTGGCAGAACTTGAATTGTTGGTTGGCCCTAGCCAACCAACCAATGGGGTAAGATCCGTCAAAGGAAGGAAGAACCGGTGGTGAAGGAGACTGGTCCATCCCTTGAGCGACGGCTACGACCGCCGCTGGAGGATCCGTGGCCTGCGTATCGTCGGTGGCCTGCTGTTCAGCCACCCTCCACGTTGTGCGCGCCGCGTTCGACGCCTGGTGGATCACGGACGACGCGTCGTCAGTCGGCTGTTGTCCAACCGCCTCCTTCGCTGCATTCACAGCGCTGCTCTCAGCGTGCGTCGTACCAACGGCAACACGGGCTTGGGCGATCGAGAGCCCCGCCATGGAAGCGTTGAGGCTGACGATCGATTTAGTGATCTCTTGCAACTGCGCCATAATGTTGGCCTGATCGGCCTTCACCTGCGTCAAGCCCCCAGCCATGGCAGCCTGCTTGCCTTCGATCTCTTCAATTCGTTGCTCGCGGGTGATCGTCATCTCGGGTGAGTTCCACGTTCACCGCACCAAATTGTTAGCACTCGAAAATAATCAAACGATAAACGTTTGCCAAATTAACCAAAGCGGCTACCAAATTCCAATATTGTTCAAAGATAATTCCAATAGGTACATCACGGTATATATGGAGAGTTAACAATGAGACCCTAAGGCCCACTACACTAGGCCCAACTAATAAACAGCAATAATAAGTAATAATCATATAAGGAAATCTCTAATCATGATCATTCCGTTCGTTTCCTGCGGCGATAGACCAACAAGGGTTTCGGCCCTTGTGGCTCCTCCACACCACGAGCGTATCATTATCTTAGAAATTAATGATAAGGATTTGAGAATTTAGAAGAACCTCTTTCTGCTCCAACTGACGATTTAATTCATTCAGTTCTTTATCCATGCTATTCTGAAAATGGGTATGCTCCAACTCTTTTGCTGCATCTTCATCAATATCTCCAGAATCGCCTGCAAATATTAACATTTCAATCCTCAATAGCAATTACTCATAAATAGTGACTGTTTTTCTCTAAAGAAGTTTAACCAATTGAATTCATCTTTTTTCCATCAAATAAATGTAAGTTCTGATCCAACATTACAAGAAGTAAAATGTCAAATTGGAAGTAACTTCTAACAAGGAAACATACTGCTTTCGCTCATTTGATAATCAGATGACTCCATAGTTTGCAATCCCCGCTTGAGGCAATCACTTTTGGTGGTTTCATACAACTGATAATTAAAGTCAGCGCCATTACAGATTTATTTATCTATCAACATTTGCACAAATGATGATTGTATTTAATGGACATTGCTTGTTAAAGGCATTGACATACTTTAGTTTTGGATTCATATTGCTCCACAGGATCACCTTTGTTACGAAGCTGACTAAGTTCCCGAGACAAGTCCTTGTTTGTAACCTCGAGCCAAGCGATCCTATTCCTAAGAACCTGCATATGTTTCCCCAGTTAAAATTTTGTGAAATTATATATAAATTAATTAATTAATGGGATTTTTCAGGGTCAATGAGAAAAATTTTTGAACAAGGCTAGACTACTAATGGACTAACTCATTACAGAAATTACTAGAATGATAAATCACAAAATATTTACTCATATTGTTATCCATTTATCTGAAATGCTACTCCAATGGAGCTATACTAAAATATTTATACACAATCATACCTCATTCAATTCAAGCTTAACAATCAAATTTCTCAGATCTTATAAGACCAATAAGTGAAAAATAATATAGCCTACTGGCTTGATAATTGAATCAGTTTTGGTCATTTTCAGCTATTTGAAGACTCAAAACAATGAAAAGTAGATCAAATTAATAGCAATAGTTACGATTTCTAATTCTTCATAAGGATTAAAAAAAATTAAAATGAAATCCTTAAAGATTTATGTCTTTACCTAGTTGAGTGGTTTCTGTTCACTAGGGGTTCCAAAAAGAATTTGATAAAAAAAACAAAAAAAAAAAAAAAACCTGAATTTCATCAAATGAAACTCCCCCACCACGGGCACAAAGTTCAGCTTGTAGGTACTCTAACTGTTGGCGCATTTTCAACATTTCATTGGATATTGGATCTCTGTTAATCTGGAAATCAATAACCAAAGAATAATTTGGACATGACAACTTGGTGAGAGAAGAAGGCTTCGTGACTACATGGAAAAAAAATGCCACGCTAAAGTATGAAGGAGAACAAGAAAGAGTAGCTGTTAACTTACAATAGGTTTGTTCTGGATATTACGAGCACGATTGGCATATTTCAGAGTGTTGAGAGTTTCTTCGGCATTTATGTCAGCAGGACTAATGCATGCTGGAAAAATGAGTAATATATTATGCATTAGAGGTTGGTAAAGAAAAAAAGTATAAGCAAGCCTTAACTTCAATGAAACTGTTAATGGTCTAAAATAACATCATTCCAGAGACTAAAGCTACAATAAACAAAGATTACCTATCATTACAGTTCTGCTATTTCCACCAAGAGAATCCTGCAAAAATTCAATTTTTATGAATATTTAAGATAATGAGCAAAACATTAGTCGAGAATTAAGGAATTGCTTGAAGGTGCTATCAACAGACTAACTTATACAAGTCAAACAGTCATGGAGCAAGGACATGTGTAACGTAAGTAAACAAAAATAATTATGAATCGCAATTAAAGAATTTAATCTACTACCGCTTATGTATTTGAGAAATAACAAGTTTTTAGTTTGTTTTCCCTTAATAAACTTTCAGAATTAGAAAAACAAATTATTCATTTATTTATTTGCTACTCCATACAAATATGCAAGACTATTGAGACATACAACATGACTGTTGCAGGTTGCAGGTTGCAGGTCATGAAGAAAAGGCGGTTGCAGGTTGTAGTTCAGAAGGGCATTAAAAAAATATCAAATTTGATATACTTGTTATGATACTTGTTTTCAGGAAAAGGAAACCAGGTAGTTATGAAATCGTGACAAATTCTTATACTACGCAACTATGCTGATGCTCTCAACCCATTATGAATGAAGGTATGCCAAACCTGCAGTAGCCTTGTAAGTTTACTATCTCGATATGGTACATGAACACCTTCTTTTCGCTTTTTTTCATCGCCAAGTGCACTTATAACATTACCAAGTGCAAGAAGACCTTTATTAATGTGTACTCCTGCAGAAAAGATGTGTTAAGAACATAGTTGTTTTTATAAAAGAGGCATATTTAAAAAACAGTTTGCTTTTACCTTCCTTAAAACGTAGACCATTAGAACCTGTTCTCTTGGCACGTTCCGAACCAGCAAGATCCACTAAATGCAACTTGGCACACAGATATTCTTCGGTAATACAATAATCTTGACTGATGTCACTAGAAACACCTGGATGAAGCTTACGCATCTGCTCCACTGTGATGGTGAAAATGGCGTGAGAGCGGCTGTAAGGACGGAACATCATTACACAGAAATAAAAATACATTGAGATTTTAAATTCTATATAAACAGACCAACTATTAGGGAAATGAGGATATAAAATTCACTTGTGTACTCAACTAAACTAAAGGCATGACCAATGGCTCAAGTTCACGCGCTCAAAGAATATATCAGATTATCATTATCAGATACGCAGAAAGGTTTTGAAAAGGCAATCTTTTATAATTTTAAGAGTAGAAAATTCATTTGGTCAAACAGTCAAAAACATCAAAGAAATCTGAGCACACTTTTCAACTATTCAATCTTTCACCAATTAACAACTTGCAAGATGACATCAGCTCAGATATTTTTGAGGTTACAGAATGAGAAGCCAGATGTTACTGCATTTTTTTTATCCACTGTGAGAAAATAGCTGAAATGTTGAAAAGGCTCAATGTTGGGCTTTAAAGCAAAGTTTTCATGTCATGCAGTGTTCTTACTATCAAAATGGTCAAGCTTGTTCTGTCGTAAATATGTGCCATTGAGGGATGAATGCATTATATACCTTGACTGATTGTTCATATTAGTACTACCAGTTGCTCTTCCTAGTGATCCCTGCTCAAGACAATCAGCCATTTCCTTGAGTGTTTTGACACTGTGCTCAGTAGATCCCGCAAGCGTAATTACACCATCCGATGTTTCACGGATTTTGATTGGAGGTTTTCCAGGGCTGTTTGCTTTTGCTGCAAGTCCATTTTCTATCTCTTGCTTGATACCAGAACTGGATTCAAGCAAATCTCTTACTTCTTCCTTGTGAATCTTCACATGAAAATATAAAATTTGAAAAATTAGTTCAGCAACATATGAAGTGTCTGTATGCACCAGATGCATACTTAACAACATAAGAGGCCAATGATTTAAAAGTTCACTGACAAAATTCTTTTCTTACAAGTCATAATGTTTATGATGTTAACTTCAAAACAACTTCATCAAGGAGATGATATCACACATTTTATGACCCAGAAGGTACAAAGAGTAATGGAATCCTAGCGCAACTACTTCAAACACTGGTTTTTTCAAAACAATAAGAAGAATCTTATGACTCAACTTGGATTCCAAGCATGATAATAAATAGTATTAGACACCAATTTTAATCACAATTAGCTTGTGCAATAAATCTCAATTCTGAAGTCACAATATTTGGAGATTAATGCAAGAACATTAAATTCTTGGCAGAATGGATGAGCTCCAGATATTACCCCAAAATATTATTAAAATTTGGATATATCTGTAGATTCATCAAATAGACTGTAGTCAGACTGTCAGAATATTGCACCCAAATATCCTTTAGTTGTCAGGGCA
Source organism: Pogostemon cablin (assembly GCA_023678885.1). Classification (NCBI taxonomy): domain Eukaryota; kingdom Viridiplantae; phylum Streptophyta; class Magnoliopsida; order Lamiales; family Lamiaceae; genus Pogostemon; species Pogostemon cablin. The sequence continues at coordinate 5,900,652 of CM042987.1, forward strand.
TGTACACAAATTGGGGATATTAATATCTGTGACATAGTGCAATAAATAAATAATGGAGGACCTAATAAAGTGTGGTTGAACAAACCTCAATGAAAGAAACGTGCAGTTGAAATTCAATTTCATGCTTGAGGGTTTCAATCTTGCTAAACAATGCATTCATAACCTTAGGAATCAAACCAGTTTGGCATCCATCTTTAAGACTTGTACCCATGGTGTACGTTTTTCCCGACCCTGTCTGCAGGATACAAAAGTTCAAAACTTCAGAGAACAGACTAATTGCAGCCACAGTATTATAGACTTTTGCCATTAGGACACTATTTTTAGAAGATTGTAAGATAGATATACCTGTCCATAAGCAAGCACAGTAGCATTATACCCTTGAAACAGACCATCAACAAGAGGAGATACACACTCATCATACAATGCAATTGAGGGAGAGGCAGTGCTTCCATAAACATGATCGAATGTAAATGAATGGGTGCCAATTTGCACCTGCAGCACATTATACAGCACTAGTAAGATAAATAAAAACTAATGACTGATGAGGGTGGAAATATGAATGTACTAAGAATAAAGAAAACTGATAAGAGTGGAAATTCATGTATTTTTGGGTCCAATTTAATACTTCTTTGATTGTATATTTGCTATTATTTGCACAAATCTTATTACTTCTAATTATTATTGACTAAAAGGTGTTTGAGAGGTATTTTGTTGTGTTTTGATAGGAAAAAGGATAAAAATGCAAAGTTGGGGTGAGAGGTGAATTTGTGCAAAAATAGACGTCTACTTTCCACAATTTTTCTGTATTTGTGTAGATGTCAAAATTGGTCTTGTGAGACATGGTTGGAGAGAGAAACGTGTGGGCACAAAAATCACCTCAATCAGAGATCGGATGAAGAAGTTATGAATTAAACGGTGAAGCCGCTGCCGATGGAATTTTCGAATTATTTTCGAATTTTGGTCATTAAAAACTCTTTGATGCCACGTATACTTACATCATATAAATTGGCTTCCACTTTGTAATCTGATTTATTGGTGGGCCCTACTTGAGAACTCAAACATTGATGAGGAGAGAGGAAAGGCAAGATGAGAAGTGTTGGGCCCAAGTCAATGTGAGATGGCAGCAACAACCAAAGATGCTCTCCTGGTTCAAATTCATGGCCCATAGATTATCAGCCCATTAATGTGTATTTTGGCCCATAGTCAATTAAATTTATGAGGTATAAATCACGCCCAAATTGACGTGAGTGAGGAGAGGAATACACCATCTGCTCGCGATTACATCACCATCCTCACGCAGCCTCATGCCATTCACCCCATTCCAGCCTTCACGCTTATCTTCTATCATCCACCCATCGGAGACGGAGACCGCGACGGAGATAATAATTGAAGAGACGGAGTCCTCAAAAAGGATTCTTTATTTTTAGTTATTTATTTTTGTTATTTTAGCACAGTGGTTAGAGTTTATTACATATTTGTGATTTTGCCCCGTAAATCCATGGGCTGAGTTTCTTTGTGGTAATGTTAGGGCTTTAGACAATTTTGGCTATGTGATTTGATTGCACTAGACTTGGATTTTATTATTCTGCAGATTGTTTATTTCATTATTGAAGATGATATTTTGAGACTTCATATTATTGTGTTTTTGAGTTTTGATTCCTTTAATTATTATTGACTGTATCATTGATTGATAGTTAATAGGATTCTTTATTTATGCATAATAATTGTTGTTTCCTGTGACGTCTTAGGGAATTGGTCTATAATATCTAAGAGTGTTAGACAATCAATTTGGAATATTAATTACTTGGTAAAACATCATTATTAAGTAATTAGTAAGGAGACAAAATGAATTAATAATCGCGTACTTAGAAAAGGAAGTCTAGTGCTCTAACCTTAATTAGAATTTAGCAATGAAGTACCTATAGGGGGAGAGGGGGTTAATTTCTTATTGATCCTAGGATTTTCAGCTCATTATAAGTGTTAGATCCTACTCGATCAAGGTGATTTAACTAGGCTTAGTGATCCTCTTATAAACGTCTGTAGGTAATTAATTTGGGTCTAGATAAATTAGTCACATAGTTAAACTGTTTGCTCGAGCATTACCAATTCTCCATCCTTGAACTTTTAAGTCGTTTTCTCTTGCATAATTTATTTTATTTCATAATTAATTTAATTATTTAATTTTAATTATTTTTTTGTTAATTAATTATCCTTTCAAAAACCCCCAGATTTGTCTTGCAATTTAATTATCATTAATAGAATTAATTATTAAGTGGGAACAATATTCACTTGGTTACGCGCACTATAATTGATCCCTTACACTTGAGAGTAAAAGAAAATAGCGAACAAAAACCAACTCGCAACACCTCATCAGTGTCCCCCACCCAAAAAGAAAACAGAGAGGGATAAAAGAATAAAGATGAATGACGAACAAGCACGAATAATTAAATAAAGATGAAAAGGGGAAATAATTTCGTCTTCAGAACAAAGTTGAATTCTTCATACAGTCATACTAATTGACTCATGCAGATTGGAGTACCTAAACCGTGATTTCTAATTTTTTTTCTGAATAAAATTTTAGAAAAAAAATAAAATAAAAAGAGGCAGAAGTAAAAATTGCTTGTTATTAAAATCAAAATAGAAATTGGCACCAAACATCAAAAGCATTTTCTTAGAACCAACTTCCAATCAAAATCCTAAATTCACAGATATGCTTATAAAATTGTAGCAAACTAATCTTCTGATCCTTAATTCCTTTAAACTGTTAATTGGAAGACCCACAAATGTACCCTTTAAGGTGCCAGAGAGACATCAGGTAAAAGAGATGATCAAACTGTATACATAAATAGTCATCACTAAACCTAAATTCCCAACTCCTCAACGCCGGTAATCATCAAATTGAAGAACCCTCCAAATTCTCCGAAATCAATGTACGCGAAAATCTCATAGAAGTAAGCATCATTAAATAAACCCGAAATCTTCAAAAAAACATCAGCTCAAACCGCAAAAAGTTGAGCACAAAGACTCCAGAAACAAGCATAGCAGCAAAGAAACTTGCTCTGTAATGATACTCAACAGGGAAAAAGAAGAAGAACATTGTGAGGGATTAGAGTACCTGAGGCTTCTCAGGTACTGTAGATACACAATCCTTACACCCTTGGAGGCGCTCATCTCCAATCAGAGGCCTTATGTGAACTGCCACTTTAACGCAACAATCGTCACCAGAAGAATTAGCATCCATTGTGAGTATCACTCACAGTGTTGATAAAGGAAAAATTATAGCTTAATTTGTGCTAATAGGAACAATTAACAGAAAATTTCGAGGTGAAGAGTCGTGTGAGCAGAAAATGATGCAGCAACGAGAGAGAGAGAAGTGTTGTTGAAGACAGCGAGTAGACTGTTTTAGTGTGAGAGAGAGAGAGGAGAGAGAGTGTGTGTAGGGGTAGTTGGGGAAATAGACTTATATGGAGCATTCTCTGCGTGCGTTGTGTGTTTAATGAGCTTTTTCTCACTTTACATGCACCTACTTTATTATTATTTTTTTTATTATTTTTTTTTTATGATCGAGGTTCCGGGCTTACATCCGACTAGTCCTCGAGGAAACAATCCCGGTCCCTCAGAACTGCCTCCAGGTAAACCGTGGTAGCCACACAATGGATCCTCAAGTAATATCTTTAACTACTCGAGGAAACAATCTCGGTCCCTCAGAACTGCCTCCAGGTAAACCGCGGTAGCCACACAATGGATCCTCAAGTAATATCTTTAACTACTCGAGGAAACAATCTCGGTCCCTCAGAACTGCCTCCAGGTAAACCGCGGTAGCCACACAATGGATCCTCAAGTAATATCTTTAACTACTCGAGGAAACAATCCCGTTCCCTCAGAACTGTCTCCAGGTAAACCGCGGTAGCCACACAATCCTCAAGTAGGAAACAATCCCGGTCCCTCAGAACTGCAATCCTCAAGTAGGAAACAATCCCGGTCCCTCAGAACTGCCTCCAGGTAAACCGCGGTAGCCACACAATGGATCCTCAAGTAATATCTTTAACTACTGCGCACAAGGAGTCGATCCTCCACCGAGTTTCAGCCTCCCACACTGTCGCTTCTAGCCCTCAATATTAATTGTTCCACCATTGTGCTCCGGGAGACTACCTCAATATTGACCCAGACAACTAGGTCAACACATAATTGGTGGAGGGCAAAGGGGAATAAATTCCCCTTGCCATATCTCGAACCCAAGACCAAAGTCTTAGGTAGTGGGACTCTAACCACTTGAGCTAATAAAACTATAATTGTATAAAATGATTAATTAATACTAACATAAGCATTAATAATTAATACTAACATAAGCATTAATCCAAAATAAAATAAGTATAAACAACTAGTACGTTAAGCACAAGATCAAAAATATCCACTTTCTAGGTTTACCTTATTTTTAACATTCTATATTAAAATATAAAAAAATTGTCCATTATTTAATTTACATTCTTAAACAACTTTATCTACTCTCAGCGTGTAGAATGTATGTAATCTTTTAAGCCCGAATTTTATTTATGTATTTCATGTATTAGATTTTTTTTTCCGCGCAAACTATGTTGAACTATCTCACTCATAGCTCATAATTGACTAATTGTTGGGATTTTAATTTCTTTTGACAAGAAAGAAGAAACTATACTATATAGTTTCTTCTTTCTTAGTATATATATTTCCTTGGAATCTTAAATAAGTACCCAACTTATTCCACACTTTTAATGGAGTTTAAGAAAAGTTATATTTTCACTTACTCTATTGATGTGCTGTTTAACGTGGAATGAAGGAAAAACTAAAAGTGTAAAATTTAAGTTGGAATGGGAAGAGTAGTTGTTATATATCAAATATATGAGTGTAATACTTTGGAATGGATTCATAAATTTATTATAAAAATTATATCACTTAACGAGAGGAGAGTTTCAAAGAAATATGGATCTGAACAAAAGTTTGACATCCGAGAGTGACAGAACTATTAGTCCTATTAAAAGCTGGAGCAACAGGAACTTCTGGCTCGTTGGAAATGATGAGACAAGCAGCTCTATACAATGGTATTATAATGTGTTGTATAGACAATATGCAGAAAGAGAATACGAGGATGCTAATCGATTTTGGGATAATCTCGATCGAAGGTGGAAATTGGCGGATGACCGTGCTAACCATACCAAGGAAGAACATCTGGATGAAGGCCAACAGATGGAGATAAGATACTCCAAAGAAGTATCAAGGAACATAGTGGAACTTCAAAATTTCACCGAGATCTATGAACGTGTACCCAAACACGAACAATGGAGAAGACGACCAAACCAGGGTCTAAGAGAGATCTGCATGCCTTACAACTTTTTGCATTGGACAGAATGACAGAGTGGAAGGATATCGAGGCAGAAAACTCTAAGATGAATCAAGATCTTAGAGAATTACAGAAGAAGGTGAGATTCTTCGGAGATTATTATCAAAATAAGTCCAAGACGATATTTGAGATCAACCTCAAGATGGATAAGGTGAAAACGTTGCAAAGCAAACAACTTGACCTTATCCGGAAGTTGATAAAGCAAGTAGATTCATTGGAGATCAAGATGACGGGGAGAAAGTCAGGAGGGAGGTTGTCACCAACCTTCATAATAGAACCTCTTTTACACCAAAAGAGAAAAACGACGGAGGTCACAAGGCCGAAGTCGGAGAGTGAAAAGATGATCGCTATCCTACAAGGAGAATCCATATCCCCAGATGAAAAGAGCGAATCTTGAAAAATTATAAGACCTATATGAGTCCTTCCATAGACTAACCATCGTAGATCTAAAGATGAATGTTGGAGAGACTTCAAATTCTCAATACAGTCTCAGGCTTCTCCAACACAACATGATCGGAGCCAAAATGAAGGAACTTCTAGATCATATGGAGTCCATGGAGCAAGACAAGAAGAGACATCCCAAAACTAAGGAAATTTCAAGATGAAGGCGATTGAAATGTCAATTGGAGCAAGCCAAGTTCGAGGATCTAATCTGCACAACATCCCATATGATCGGTCTCATCTTGAACCAATAAATCCATACGGGTTGATTCTAAACCTCGATACTCTAGACTTAAAAAATAGAGAGGTCCTGATTGACGAGTGGACAAATACAATGAAGATTATAGGAGATGCACTAGAACTGGACAAAGAAGAGTTCATAAGATTCCTAACTATAAGCCTGGATGAATCATTGAAGTGTGTTTGGGAGGTACTCTCAGACGAAGTCAAGAAGGAAGCCATAGAAAGCGAAGACCTCAGAATATTGTTGATTGCATGGCCAAGATCTTCAAGATCCACTTCATCGGAGTTGGTTACTTCGAAGGAATGGAAGAAGAAAAGAAGAATAAATATAAGAATGCCCTATACAGCCTGGAGCTACTTGACATCTATCATGTAGATGAATACATTAAGCTCTTAACAGAGTATAGATGAAAATCGAAGATCAAGGAGGAGAAAGTATTCCACCTGTTCTTTGCTAAGATCCCAAGCTCATGGGGGAGAAATGCTGATAAAAGAATATGAACCATGCGAGTTGGATTCAATAGCAAGGAGGATGTCTTTCCTCAAAGCTAAGATTGCAGAGTAGTGTCATCAAGCATCACTATACAAAAACTACAAGAGATTAAGGGGAATCAACAAGACAATCCCCTTATGCTGCAAAAGTAACGATCTTCCAACCATCATTAAAAGAAACCCGAGGAAACATAAAATGATGAAGAAAAATCATCCTTACACACAAATGAGCGGAGGATGGAGGTCCAGAAGACCAAGATCCTTTTAGTGTAAACAAAAGGCTCGATGCTATAAATCAGGGCAAAGGCCTGGACCATCCAGATGGAGTTCTATTGAGAGTGGAATTTCACATGTTTTAGGTCCCACATTACACCGTTTTTATAGAATGTGGCCATGATTTTGTGTAGAAGTATGTGGTTTTCATATCTTGCATAATTAAGATGCTACTAAGGTGTTTTGTTGAGTTTTCAAGGGTAAAACATGATCAAAAGTTAAAAGTTGGAATGAAGAGTTAAAGTGTGAAGGAATGCTGAAAAATACACATCCACATTATATAATTTTTCTGTATTCTTGTAGAAGTTCAAATTAATCATGTGATATATGGTTGAAAAGTTACAGAAGAGAGGATCATTTTGACGTAATGAACACCCCAATCAGATTCCAAATGGGAAAGTTATGATCAAAGTGATAACGTCGCGCATGTTATGCCGCACAGAACATCGGTGTCACTTTGCATGACTTTTTACACATTCAAATATTAGAGTTTCTATAAGTTCCTTATATTCATAGAAATCCAAGGAAGAGAGGATTGCATGAGCGTAAAAATCATTCAAATCAGAGTCCGTATGAAGAAATTATGCTCAAATGGTGAAGTCGCGCAGTGCAGTCTGCAGCTCGGCGGACCGCTCAGGAAGCAGCTTGGGGCGAGCTGCAGCCAATATTTACCAAGCTGAGGTCCTACGACAGCCTCTCAACGTTAGCTTTTCACCCATATATAGCTCGGCTACCACTCGGCAAGGTCCAGACCTAGCTTGGCACGAGTTGGGTGCCGAACAACCCAAAATTGGGCCCAGACGAGGCCTGTTCGATACAATACTGTATTTATACCCTTCATGTCGTGTTTTGAGGTGGAATTGGTCGCGAAAATAGTCCTGCAACAGTCCAAGAGAGAATTAGGGAGATCAACACACAAATTGGAGAGAACCCATCAATAATCCATCATCAATTCACCCCTCCAACGCCTCCATATTAGATTAAAACCTGATTTCACCATCCATCCATCTCCAAGTGTGTTTCAAGTGCTACTCAAGGGAGATTGGATGATCGGAGAGACGGAAAAGGGATGCAGACTTACGCTTATGCTTGGGTTTCGTGTTTCTTATCTTTTCCTTCTTTTTTTCTTGATTTTAGATATGAATTACATAGCCATGAGTGTTGATTGTAACCTCATGTGCTAATTTTCTAAACAGTTCTAGGGTTTGATAGTTTGATTTGATTGATTTGGGAATCTAGACCAAAGATTTGGATTTTATGCTGTTGATATTTTGATTTTATTTATTTTATTAAGACTTGCTAATGTGCTTCGTAACGTCTTCATAATATATTCATGACATCCGCTATAATGCTTGGATTATTGTGTTAGCTTGTGTGCGTTCATGATTGGTATTGTCTATCTGTTAGGAATTGAAGTAGTTCCGCTATAAACACTTTAATTCCATGAACTGGTAAATCAAATACTTGATTTGTTTAGTGGACAATGCAATTAGACGATCAAGTAGGAAGTGAATAGAACCTTGTAGTAATTCCAGAAAATATCTTATTAGTCGAGCTTACTATCTGGAGGTATTGTTGCTTGCTTTGATTAGTATCTAGGAATAAGGCTTGGTAACATTTGCGCACCTTAGGATTTAAATCAAAATATACTGTTAGCTTAAAATCGGATCATATTCGATAGGTTAACGGGATTAGGTGGTGTATTTTCATTGAAACTGCATGAGTGAACAATCAAAGGTCTAGTAACCTGAATTAATTGGTCAATACCTGATACCTTAGAACTGTCGTTTATCTCTTGATTAGAACTTATTTATTTCTATTGCTTTTAATTATTTAGTAATTAATTATTTCAATATTTTAGTTAATTAATTTAAACTCCTGGAAATTTGATTACTCAATTCTCCTTAAATAGTAATATAGAATAAATAAATAATTAACTGTCTCAGTGGGATCGATAATTTAACTTGAGTACTTGTTGCTACAATTAACATCCTTACACTTAAGGATTAAATTTGAGTGCGCAAAATACGCACATCAAGTTCAATGAGTCAAACTTCATCCTCAGGGTCAAACCAGAGGAGTACAAGGAAAACTCCCACAAGAAAGACGTTCTGAAGAGCAGCCACACAAGTAAATGAAAGATTCAAGGATTGTAATTGCTACAAGTGTAGAGAAAGAGGGCATAAAAGGATATTATATATATATATATATATATATAGGGGAAAGGAGAAAAGACTTATGTGAGACCGTCTCATGTAAGGGTCTACGTGAGACGGCCAGAAAATGATAATCTTTATGAATGAAAGTGATAAATAGTTAATGAAAAGTAATAATGTTCTTTCATAAACAATTTATAGTATAAATAAAAAGTGATAATATTTTATAGTAAAAGTGATAACGATTTATAGCGAACGTGATAACTATTTTAAAAAGTGAAAAATGGTCTCACGTGAGACCGTCTTACGTAAAGGCTCACATAAGACGATTAAAAGTGATAACTTTTATAATAAAAAGTGATAATAAATTAATGAAAAGTGATAATGTTATTTCATGAACAATTTATAATATAAATGAAAAGTGATAGCATTTTATAGCGAAAGTGATATAATTTTATAGCGAAAGTGATAGCGACTTTAAAAAGTATAAAATGGTCTCACGTGAGACGGTCTTACGCAAGACCTACCCGCTTATGGAAAAGACTTGGGTGAGACCGTCTCACGTAAGGGTTTACATGAGACAGTCATAAAATGATAACTTTTATATTGAAAAGTGATACTAAATTAATGAAAAGTGATAATTTCATTTCATGAATAATTTATAGTCTAAATGAAAAGTGATAGCATTTTATAGCGAAAGTGATAACTTTTTATAGCGAATCTGATAACTATTTAAAAAAGTATAAAATGGTCTCACGTGAGACGGTCTCACGCAAGACCTACCCTTTATAGGCAAAGATTTGTGCGAGATCGTCTCACGTAAAGGCTTACGTGAGACGGCCAGAAAGTAATAATTTTCATATAGGAAAGTGATAATAAGTTAATGAAAAGTGATAATGTTATTTCATGAATAATTTATAATATAAATAAAAAGTAATACTCCATCCGTCCCAGAATTTTTTGCACACTTCCTTTGTAATTTACAAAGGAAGTGTGTAAAAAATTTTGGGACGAAGGAAGTAACATTTTATTGCGAAATGATTTATAGCGAAAGTAATAGCTATTTTAAAAAGTGAAAAATAATCTCAGTCTTACGCAAGACCTAACCATGTATTAATACATATCAATGTGTCATATTGTGTGAACATCACACTAAAAGCCTTAATGAGAAACACCTTCATTCACAATTATTTAAGATTTTTAATGGCCTACAAAGAAATTAAAAATCTCCCATCTATCATTTTCATTAACCTAACCTTTTCAATTCATTGTATTTTCCCATAATTAACAACTAATTAATCACGATTAAGACCCCACTTAATTAATCATTCATGCTTTTGCAACACTTGAATCAATTTCTTTATATCTAAATGGTGTGTTGGGAAAATAGTACTTTTAAATTAGTTAATTACTGATAAAATACGATGGCCAATAATTTATAACATCACATATTATTTTATTAATAGTTAATTGTCAATGATATATTATATTTTGATTTATTAAATTTAATTTATTTATGACAATCTATTATTTGTAACTTTATGTAAATATAAAACTATGATATCGTGTTATATAATGATTTTTGTGAGAAAGGATAATATTTTTTTATAAAAAAATAATAGTACTTATATCAATTCAATTGATCTATTTTACTTAGAGAGAGATATAAGAGCAGCTTTACATTGTGATTACACCATGAGAAAAAATTAAGCACATGATGATGGGACTGAAATTCTCAAGTGTTGAGAGAGGTCACCACCTTTTTGCATGCATAAATTAGAAAAGTTAATTCTAAATTCATTCCAAACCCTAGTCTAAGCTTTTTGACATCCCATTCATGTTCTTGCATCACATGCTCCTCTCCCTACTTTCTCTCTCCACGTTATTCTTATCCTTTCTCTTCTTTCATCGTTTTCCTTTCACTATCTCATTCCCCACAACTGCAGTTCCAAACATTTTCTTTCAGGCAAAACCTCATGTGCACCCAGGACACTCTGTGTCTCCATATAAACACAACTTTCATAGTCTATATTTTATTTAAACATATATATTGCTAAGGGTACAAAAGGACACGAAAATTGCAAAAGGGTGTCCTGAAGCCACAAGAGCCTCACTCCTTTCTTTTATGCAAAGTGGTGGGATTCATTCAAAATAATATATCATCATGAAACAACGTAACATTTATTACAAATATATTAAAATATTATATTTTTTAATTTACATGAAAAACAGAGAAAACAATACTTATGTCCCTATTAAATTGCACCGTCAATTGTAGACACAATTAAAGTTCAAGAAAAAAATTATACTTTTACTAATTTTACTCATTTTAAGGAATTATTATAGTTTTTTAGTTAATAAATAAATTATAAAGTGTAATAGGTAGGTTGGGTGAGATTTAGGGTTATTTAACATAGAGTATGCTCTAAAAATTTAAAGATTTTGTTGAGATGCACTTATGGGTAGGATTACTAACTTCCAGAGATATTTTGACAACATGCAATAAATCTTATTATCAAATCTTGTAGTATGTTTTATTTGTCATAATGTCAATAGACCTCTCGTTTTTTTCTTTTGGAACCTTTTTTATTGGGTAACGTCACCGTGTCAGCTCGTGGGCTTACTCATATTTTGTTATTTCTGGTGAACTTTAATTTTAATTTTAATTTTCTTAAGTAAGAAGCTCTAACAATGAGTTGTATATAATCCATCGTCCCCCACTAATATAATCAGAACAATCCACTTATTATTTATTTATTTTTTGCTTTATTGGGCTTTCTAATGACTTGTGTTGACTCAATAAGACAAGGCCCTACTTTACTAACAACTTGGGTTGGCCCATACATCATCCACATAAAAACTATACGAATTTAAGGTGTATGTTATCAAATTTTTTTAATATTGTCATTTTTCATTTATATTATATATATTGTTCACTATATTATTATTACTTTTCATTAATTAATTATCATTTTTCCATTAAAATGTAATCACTCTTATCCATTTTTATGATAAGTACTTCCTGTCTCCTACAAGTATATGTCTATAAAATTTGGAGCTAAATAACAAATTTCAACTTTGGTTATATTTTTCTCAAAAAATTATCACATTTGGTGGTCCTATAAATTAATGTGTCCAAAATCTGCATTTGGCCCTTTTACTGTTGTAATTAATCCTCTATTATTTTTTGTTCAATTTTTATTATTTTTATTCGATTTCACTATTAAAGTATTAAATTGAAATTAAAAATTGCAATAACTAGAATACCAAATTTGAATTTATACATACTTCATATTAAATCCGTTGTTAATTGATGATAGAACTCATATTCGTTCTTACTCAGCTTTAATGAATCGATTTGCCATTAGTAGGGAAAAAAAATACTCGTAGTAAGCGGATGAGTAATCTAACTATCTCATGCCATGCACTAGTATGAGTGTATCGCATATATAATTCAATTTACTCCTTCACTTGTTTCGAATCTCATGTTATATTTCTTTTTTTTTAATGGATGATAAGTATGGAAGAGATAAAATTTATATCACATCTGCTCGAAGAGTGCATTTTGCTTTTTGCACGTGGATTGAGGAATATTATTATTTAATATATAGTGGATAATTGTATTATTAGTGAGAGTGTGAATCCTATATTTTAATTGTATTAGTTGATGTATGTAATGTGTAGGACCCATGTGTATAAAAATAAAAACAATGAAAGATGACCTTTGAGTGAAATGCCTAAAATAGAAAAAAGGGAACCTTTGGTTGGGATGAAGTGAGTATTATATACTCTATATAATTTTAAGGGGAAATGCTGATATTTTTTCTACTTCGTATATATCATTAAATGCTTATAATAAGAAATGTAATAATAAAATGCTGCAATAACAATTGACGCATAATTTTAATTTCTGGTTTGTAATAAAATGACATGGTTAGTGCTATTAAAATTGTAATTATTTACATTTTTTTTTATTTTTTCTATTTCTAAAACTATAATTCTAATTAATTAGCCATCAAGGGCCAACAAATCAAATCGAATATCATTACTACTATTTAGATGAATTTCAAAAAGATCACTTTCTTGATCAACTTCTATAGCCTTTGGATGATCATTCCACAACCTCCATTCATGAATGGAGAAGAGCTCTTTGCTATGTTCAAAGCCAATGGGAGGGTGATCTTGGTGGGACCCAGCCAAGCATGGATTTGGAGTTCTTTGTGAATTCCCAGGTTCAAATCTGAAGGGGTTTTGTCCAAGATTGATAAGAACCAGAATGTCCTGATCTGTAGCAATTGTAGGGTAGAGAGGGTGTCCAAATTCCAGAGTTTTGCAGTGAATGAGATGTAGTAATTGGGAGTCCACAGTAAAGAACAACTTCTTCTGTACTGGATTGTACCCACAACCAATCACATGGCTTTCTGCTCTTCCCCATATATTTCTCTCACTTTCCAACACAAGCTTTCTTCCTGTTGATGAAAAACAAGCAGCTTATTACATGAATTATATGATTTTCTACAATACTGATCATATATGCCCACAGTTTACCCTACTATAGCATGAAGAATAAGTTATATATTAATTAGGACCTATTAATTACAGTAATGATGTAATGTTTGATTAATAATACTATTGCTTTGTGTAGAAGGAGCTAGCACATCTCACGTGAGACAAATAGCGTTTGAGATAGTTCCACATATATATTGATTAGAGATTTTTTTTTTCATTGAAGGTATTATAACTTTTCATATTATGTGACACAGAGAGCAAGTCTCATATCGTTTTACATTTTTTTTATTCAAATGTTAGTATTACTTGTCATCTATAACAAGAATTGTTTAATTGGACAGTTATAATTATTTGTCATATATCATAAGAATTGTTTAATTGGACAGTTATAACTTTTCATATTTTGCAAGGCCCGAATTATGGGTAAACTATCAATTTTGGGGTTTGAATTATTTTTCTATCAATCCAACACTTGAAATATGTAAAATTATCAATTCAATGCCTGAATTATTGTCAAAAATTACCTCAATTTTATCAATTTAGGGCCTTCAGGTCCCAAATTGATAGTTTTACATAATTTATGCCCCTAATCGATAGAAAAAATAATTCAAGCCCCGAATTAATAGTTTACCCATTTTTAAATTGATAAAATTCCTTTTTTTTAAAAAAAAAATATTAACACTTTTATTCATGTTAATTTACAAAGTCATTTACGTGATGAGACAGTCTTAACACATCCTCTTAAATGAATAGCATAGATGGGTGAATTTTCAATAACTATGACAACAATTATAAACATTACTCCAATATAATAGAACATAAAATTCTAAAAAATATATTTTGAATTTGCACATGCAAATGATCCACAAGAAGTGTTCCTGTATTTTAGCATACCACAATGTTGTTTACATCTTTTTCATGCTAGAGTACTTTAAAGTTATTTATGCATATAATCTGATTCACATATCTTCTTTGAATGCAAAATAATTCATATAAATCAGGAGAGAAAAAATAAATTGTACTCCACCTGTCCCACACTTATCTTTACACTTTTGGTTTTCATATATCCTACTCTTATCTTCACCACCAAAAAATAAACATTACAAACAACAAACATTATTTTTCAAAAATACTATTTTCACCTAACACAACACACATAATAGGCAAAAATAAGTGTGGGACAGAGGGATTAATGCAATAAATCAACAATAAAAATCACAATTAAGTTTACCATTAAGAGACACTGAACCAGTAGAATTGAATCCAATCGATCCTGGAAAGCTCCCTGGAATTTCTAATGGAAGATGATCAATTCCCCCAATTAATCCAACTGAAAAAATACTTTTATTCCAATCAATATTATAATCTGCATTAAATGTTATCTCAAAATATGATTCATGTGGAAAATACGAATTCCCAAAGCGCGGCCCTGGCAAGGGCAAATCTGCACGAATGATCACAGCCGTTGATGAATTAGGGTTCATCTTCACTCTGATTTTCTGCAAATAATTATTATCATCTGATATTGATCCTTCCCAACTACTCTCGACCTGATCTTGACGATCAGACGTGAAATGAAATCTGGGCCATCCATTTTCCACAGCATCCGCAATGAGAGAAGGATGATCAGCCCAACTGAAATGATAGGGTTCTTGGGAAACCCTATCTGTGTGATGATTCACATTCTGCAAAGGGAGGGTTAGAAAGCGTGTTTTGGGATGTAAGAATCGCTGGAGAATTAGGAGCAGTAATAGCAGGAGGATTACTAAAGTAATCAGGGTGATGTGTGGCCAACTGATCATTGTTTCTGAATTAATTAAAATTAATATTTGCTAATCATATGTTTTTGGACTTGATGGGATGGATTAGAAATAGAAAAGTTGGCTAATTTGATGAATGTATAAAGATTATATATTTACACATTTCTTGATTTCCTTTCCTTTGTAAGATAAATTACTAATCATTTGTTTGTGTTTCATTGTTTAGAAACACAAGAATGATGGAGGAATTAAGTTGAGAAGATATGGATGAACTAATTAATACTTTTATAAGTGCATACGCGTGCATTCTGTGTATTAATTTTTATTTAACAGTATATGCGTATTTTTTAATAATTATATAATTTTTCATATTTAGATTTTCATTACACCGCGGTAAATTTATATAACCAGTGAGAGTATAGTTTTTAATCTACGAAAATAATAACCAATAATGATATATAGAATGCAGACCAAGGAGGGAGCCACCATATTAAAGTCATTGTAAATATGAGTAAAGATATAATTTTGATTGAATATTAATTAAATTATACCACATTTACTTTAAAGGCATATAAATCAAGAAATATATGTCAATGTTTTTATAGCAATCCATTGGACATTTAAAGTCAACCGTTCGAAGTTAAATCAAGATTGAATCAAATCGAAAAATTAAAAATAACATATTTAATTCTGATTATATAGTAAAATCACAGATTTCTAATTTTATTACTATATATATATGAATCAGAATTCATAATAAGAAATTATAATAATCATATAAATTACTCCATTTAATTAAAAAAAATGTCTAATATTATGTAAAATTTGGTTATGATATTATAATCTATTTATTCCGGTATATAGAATTAATTAATATAGTAGTAATAATTAATATAATAGAGGGTGAGGCTCTTGTGCCCGGGATATACCGTGTCCTTTTGCAATTTAAATTCCTAGCATTATACACATAGGTTTAAATAAAATATGAAGGGGGAGAGTTGTGTTCTCAGGGGGTACGGTGTGTCCTGCGGGGGAAGGTTGTGTTCTCATGGGGGTCCGGTGTATCCCGCGGACGCAGTAGCTTTTGCCTATGACTATAATAGAACACTACAAGAAACTGCCAGAATACCGACGGATTTACCGACGGAAAATATTCATCGGTAATTACCGACAAAATACCGACGAAATACCGACGGTTTATTGATTTAATAGGATTTATTTTTAAAAAATCATCAATAAAAATTTTCGACAGTTTTTGCGACAGATTATCGACGGAATTAGCGACAGATTTTGTGTCTGTCGCTAATTCCGTCGGTATTTTGGAGGGAATAAATCCCAGAAGATTACCGACGGATTTATTCCGTCGGTAAATATATAAATTTTTATTTAAAGAAAATTAATTTTAGCTTTTTAATTTACCGACGGATTTATCCGTCGGTGATTGTAAAATTTTTTTAAATAATTTGTCTTTAATTCACCGACGGATCATTCCGTCGGTAAATATATTAAATTATTTTTTAAAAATTTAAATTTTAGTCTTTAATTTACCGATGGATTTATTCCGTCGGTAAATATATAAAATTTATATTAAAAAAAATAATTTTTGTCTTTAAGTTACTGACGGAAATATTCCGTCGCTAATTTTATTTTTTAAAAATAACTTTAGCCTTTATTTGACTGACTATAACTCTCATTAGACGAAGCCCTAACCATCTGCATCTCTCTTCAGCGCCACAAGTTCTGCAACGACGGCGTCTCCAAGTTTTCTGGCATCGTCGTCTCCGTTGAGTACCCGACGCGAGTTCGCCACCCTCCGCCGCACCTTCTTTAAGTTGGTATGGTTTGGAAAATTTACACACTTTGTTAGGAAAATTTTTATTATTTTTTAATTAGAAAAAATTGAATATAAAATGTTATTCATTTATTAAAAGGTAAAAACTTGTACGAGATCGTCTCACGGATCTCCTTACGTGAGACGGATCTCATTTTAACCCATTTTAGCATTGGATCAGGGCTGCGGCCCATTCAATTCAAATATCATATTTTTAAATTTTAATATCCAAACAGGCCCAGCCTTAAGGAAAAAGAACAGCCCAAGGATCAGTTTCTCATTTTCACTTTAGGAATCATCGCTGCTCGAAGAAAGGCCAAAGAAACCCTCGTTCTTGTTTCTGCGTCGATTGCTTCCGATTCTCAAGGTAAGAGTTCTTTCTTCTTCGTTTTCTTTCAATTTCTTTTAGATTCACAGTGTTTTTTTTATGGTTGCACTCTTTTACTCTTATTATATTCACACGATGATAGTCCACTCTCACTTCGATTTCTAATGTCGGAGGATCATAATCTCTTCTTTGTTGTTTTAAATCGGAAAATGTCAATTCTATCTCTATATATGTTTATATATCTAATAGATTGTAAGTTTTTGTTCTTTTTCCTTTTCATGAATTGAAGATTTTCAAGCTTGCTGAGTAAAAGGCTAATCCTGTCATTAGTGAAAGGTGATATGATTCTTTTACAATATTTGTGATATATATTTAAGAATTTTCACTCTTTTTAAACATTTACTATTACTAATGCTATTCTAATGAATTTTATTTCAGTATTGTTGAGGAAGAGAGTGATCCTATGGCGAATGAAAGGTGATTTAACATTTTTATTTAGAAATGGTGATAATGATTTTGCTGTAAATGTGATAATGATTTGCTATAAATGTGATATTACTTATGAGTTTTAGTAAATGCAATAATACTTGGTAGAATTTGTGATTATGCTTTGCTGTAAAAGTGTTTGTGATGTGTCCAACAGTAGTTTGCTTATTTCAGCATTCTCTTTAAAACTCCAAAATTTCCCACACGTTTCCTCTATTCGTGTTCTACATTTCATGATTTTAAGTTTTCTTTTTGTCAAGATATAAATGGTGATATTGCTTTTGATGTAAATGTGATAATAGGCTTTCTGCAAATGTGATACTACTTTTCATGATTGTTAGTAATTGTGATAATAGTTTGGTTGAAATGGTGATAATGCCTTTTGCTGTAAAAGTGATTGTAGTGTGTCCAAAAGTAGTTTTGCATATCTCAGCATTTTTTCTAAAACTCCAAAATTCCCCATATTTTTCCTCTTTTTTCGTTTTACTCTACTTCTGGATTTTATGTGTTGCTTTTTGTTAGGACAAGAATATGAAGTTATATAGATTTCTGCTTCATACATCTAAGTTATACAATGAACACATGTTAAATTTCACCACTATACTAATCTGTCCTACATGACAATTTATCAGCAAAGGAATATGATTTGGAAATGTCGATAAGTTACTTGGTCACTAGAGGAAAAAATATATAAGCTGGTTTCTTGCATAATGCTATTAATAATATCAACATGATGAAATCCATAGAGAAGTTCGCAAATAAATGTCATTCTTAAAAAAAATAATAAAAATGAACATTTCAAATATAAGAGTCTATCCAACAATCAAAAGATCCTGAGCAAACGAGAAAATGGACCCAAAAATCTCAAAACAAATGAGCAGCATTAGAGCTGTTTGTTTTCTACTGATAAATGATTTGCTGCTCGTATGTTTTCTGGTGATAATTGTCATTTACTATTTCTAACACTATTTTAATTAATTTTATTTCAGTTTTGTTGAGGAAAGAGATGATTCTATGTTGAATGAAAGGTGACAAATCTTTTTATTTAGAAATGAGTATAATGCTTTGTTATAAATGTGATACTACTTTCATGAGTTTTTTGTAAATGTGATATTTGGTTAAAATGTGATAATGCTTTGCTGTAAAAGTGATAGTGATGTGTCTAAAAGTAATTTTGCATACTTCAAAATTCTCTCTACATGATGGCATCCTGCCTTTCTTTGTTCGTTTACTTTACTTCACGATTTATCTGTTCTTTCTATTGGGATAGAATAATCTATTTTGGTATTTTATTATTGATATTATTATTTAATAATTACATTCATGATATATCTTATAGGTGGTAATGATTACTTAATATGTGACATCTTTCATGTTTAAGTTATTTATGTTAAACACAATGGCAGTGATAGTGCATAGATGAAAAGACAATAATAGCTAATGTAACAAGTGATATATAATTTTATTTATTTATTACACCACAGTTTTATTGTAAAAGTAATAGTTCCGATACATTATTTTTGCAGAGTGATTGATCATCCAATATACTGGTTTGTGGGTCTTTCTTTACAAAAAAAAAGTGTACAAAATAGATATATTTGAGGTGGACGAGAAGAGTACTAATATTATAATTCATGTAATATTATACCAATGGTCCATGATATCTTAACCCTAAGTTCAAGGTTCACGGGATTCTTAAAGTATAATTGTCTTTTCAATTATAATTGTAGAAATTTCACGATATAATAGTTGCACGGATACGTTCCCCACGGTCAAGGAAAGCAAGTGGTGGCTTACTTCATAAAGGTATATAGTAAATACTATATTTAATTTTGTAATTCCATATTTGCAATTGAGATTTACTACATATTTATTTATTATTAAAAAATGGAGTTATATGCTAGCCGTGTCATCAAAATTGATATAGATTTCGTTCCTACTTGTATATATATAACTTTCTATAGTATGTTTTTTAATGCAAGAGTTGTAGCAATATAGAATAGAATTTTATTCTTGAATTTTTATTTATATTTATGTTGATTTCTTTGATTTTATTTAGATGTCAAATTTTAAAGTTTGAAGAGATAAAGTATATACTAAATAACAAGAGGTACGCATATATTTGCTTACTATACTTCTTTTAAGATATATATGTGATTTATGTCCTTACTCTCAAATTTATGTCTTATTTGGATGTGAATTTGTATTTTTTCATGTCTATTAATTAACGTAATAATTGAATATACATTAATCTTTTACACAATGAAAATATTTATAATTACGATTATACAAACTAGATTGCACAATGAAGTCAACTCGTTTGTGGATGTACAATCGCATGAGAAATGGGGGATTGACTTATGAATTTTTGAAAGGAGTTGATGAATTCATTGAATTTGCAACGAAATGGGGGATTGACTTATGAATTTTTGAAAGGAGTTGATGAATTCATTGAATTTGCAACTAGTCAACATGAGTGGAAGGATGATGAAAAAATTAAGTGTCCATGTGATAAAAGAAAATGTCGAAACAAAGGATTTTTACCTGTTGACGTAGTAAAAGGACATCTAGTCAAAAATGGATTCATTCGAGATTATTTTGAGTGGGTTTTTCATGGTGAGCAATGGTCGAGAAATGACATGGAGATAAATGCTGATAGATCAATTTTTTCATCTCATCATGAAATGAATGAGGAAGAATATACTCCATACCACGAAATGGTCATGGATGCGGCTGGACCAACTTTTAATGCTGAAAACGTTGATGAAGAGAATCCTAATCCAGAAGCTCAAAAATTCTTTGACATGCATGAAGCAGCAGACCAGGACTTGTGGCCCGGATGTAGTCATTCACAATTATCATTCATTTCCCGACTTATGAGCATGAAATCAGAGAATCACATGTCCGAGAAATTATTTAATGAGGTTGTCGGATTAGTAAAAGAGTTAGCACCTGAAGAAAACTTCATTCCTGACGACTTCTACAAGTGCAAGAAATTGCTACGGGGAATGGGCTTACCAGTGCAAAAGATTGATTGTTGTCCTAAGAATTGCATGATTTATTGGCGAGCAGATGAGGAGTTGACTTGTTGACACACTTTTCTTTTTGGTTTATCCCACTAAAGTTGACACATTTCCTTTTTAATACATGGGACCCACATAAAACAATTAATCTACTCTCGTGGGCCCTACATATCACCTCTAATACAACTACCCACTACACATTAAATATTATTTTTCTCACTTCACTTTACATTAAATTATTATATTCCTTAATCTCCGTGTCAAAAAAAAATTATACCAACCTTAATGGGACGGGAGTATAAAGTTGCAAGTTGTTGAAAAGGGTCGTTTGCAACATGACTGTGGCATCATCAACTTATCATTATCCGATTTGTGCGTTTCTCCACCTCATTAAAATTATCTACACACTCTTTTAGCTTGCTCCCTCAATTTTATTACCCATTACCAATAAAACATATATTTTCATACTATTATATATACACAAAAAAGTGTATTTAGTGTTCAAATATCCCTCCATTCCAATTTTGTTTGTACCAAAGCTATATATAGGTACGAAATTTAAAAAAAAAAATTTACTTAATTTTATTAACCTTTTCTTTTGGGTAATATTATAATCTTGTAAAGTTATAAATATATAAATATAAAGTAGGTCAAGTGAGCATCAATATTTTTAATTAAGGAGGGAGTATATATATACTTGTAATAGGGTTTATGGGTGTGAATGGTATTATGACTTATAATTATGAGACGGATAAATTTAGTACTATATTATATTTTGCACTCCCAATTTGATTCAAGTTTAAATATTCTTTTTTCTGAACTCATCTTTACATTTATTGCTTACATAAGTATTAATAAAAATCACTTTTTTTTTTTTGCTAAAAGTGTGATTTAGTATTTTTAATAATTTGTAGATGGTAGAATTTGTTATGTATATTCAAATAGGATAATGATTTTAATACTAAAACGTGGAGCTACTAGTGTTATTTTGTGTAGAAATGTGAACTTTAATTGATGACGAATTAATGAACATAGAATATATGAACTTCAATTCGGAACTAAGGGAATATATTCTTTAAAATTAATTATAATACTTCCGTCAAATACGCATATAGCTACACACTTGGTATAGCAAGTGAAATGATTTTTTTCTTTTTTACTTAAGTTATTAATTTTTTTTTGAAGTCGTTTGATATTTTATATTATTATAAATAAATCTCTTTTTATATGCAATGATATAATATTATTATTTATTTTCTTAAAATTTTTTATATTAATTATTTTAGAATTTTGTTCCGTTTAGAGAAAGTACGTAGGATCGTTATTACCGCATTTTACAATGTAAATTATTTATTTTTAAAAAATATGATTAATTTTAAAGTACGTTTAAGATTGTAATGAGACATTTTTATTTTTATTTATTTTTTGGTGTGGACATAAGTATTGGAGGATTAGAAATAAAATGGTGTGAGTATATCGAACCCCGCTACTGTTTATAAAATTAAATTCCTGAATGTTGTTTATATAAGAAGAATGTAATTAGGGTAATGGTAAAATATGATTTAAAAAGGTGAAAACATAGATATATGAGATAATGTTTTGTGAATTTGAAAAAAAAAAAATAGAGGTGGAGAATGCAATGCGAGTTCCAAAATAAAATGATGTGAGAATTGAAGAGAAATATAAAACCAAATGGAATTCTGCAATGTGTCGGCCAAACAGAATGGTGCAATACACGTGGCATTACTCTATACACCACCTCCCTTGTGTTCGGCCGATCCTCCATGCCTACGTGGCAACCCAATTATACATTCCAAATTAGGAGTATTATGTATTTAATTTCTTATGAAATTATATTAAGACATGAGATTTTGACAAATTTTACTATATGTTAACTACTTCAAAAAATAGAAAAATATTGGTTTTCATGCAATTCATATGGTACGAGTTAAAACTCGGTTCGGATCTCCTGTTACATTTAGTGTTACATCTCCTGTTATAAATCGTTGGATCTCCTGTTACATTTAGTGTTACATCTCCTGTTACAAACCGTTGGATGATTGACACGTAGGATAGACTAATCTATACCCTAACAATCAACCCTAAGGAGAAAGATTGAAATTTTCATCTCCGCATGTAATAGGATGTTATGGGTATTATATCCCTCATGATGTATTAGGCCCAAGAGGCCCAATAAACCCAACAGACCCAGGATACTTGAAATGGTAGGCCCAACCCCTCGGCGGCCCAATCAGAGGACAGAAAGGAGGAGGGAATTAAAGCAGTCCAATAAGGAATATAGCAGTCCGGAAGCCCAGCCCAGAACGAATGAGGACGAACCCGCCGAACTAGTACGAAATCAGGAAATACCCTCGACTTCGGAGAGACACCTCGGCAGTCACCCTCCCCCTGACCAAGACCTCGGACGGACTCCTCAGCATCGAAAGCCAACCTGCCCGAAGACTAAAGGAGGACGGCGAAAGCAAGATAATAAAAGACAGGCATCATAATGAAATAATACAGGTACCGCAGGCTAGAAGACAACTCTAACGGGAAGAGGAGATATCTTGGACAGCAATCTTAACTAGAAAACAATAGCTGACTGGCACGCCCTGCTCCAACGACCAATGGGAGGCCAGCAAAGAACGGAGACACCTTGCAAAAACCCTGCAGTGCAACAAACGGCTCCCAGACTCCTCCTGCAGATGGTCGGTGTACCAGGCAGCTTCATTAAAGACGGCTTGTCTTTATCCAGGTGGCACAAGACGATTGGCTAGGATTTAGGGTTTTAGGACAATATAAATAGCGTCTCTTAGAGCAGAGAGGCAGGACATTCAGATTCACTTTAGACATTACACTTGTAAGAATTTGGGAAAAAGGAGTATTGTTCTAAGAGAGATTAATAAAATCGGTCGTGTTCTTTGGTGGGAATTGATTCTTGGATAGACCTTAACCTCTTTATTTGTCTTTATTGGTAGTTGATTGTGTTTGATGGTATTTGTTCTTGGTTCCGTTAATTAAAAACCTTAATCCTTCATATACTAAATTAACGAGCCAAGAACAGCCGTCAACACAGGAGATGTAACAACAAAATATAACAGGACATCCAACGCCGTTAAAACTCGTCGTTGATCATTTGCACGTATATATACATTAAGATTATCTTAATAGACATAATTGTGATGTCCTTTAATTAATTAATAATCCCCTCGACCTTAGAGATTGTTAACTCTTTCATTATTTGTTCGCCCTACATCATTGTTTACTTAAAAAAAATATATCATTCTTATCTCAAATTAAAGATTGTTAAACTCTTTCACATGTATAGATGCAGGAGATTTTTTTTTTTTTTTGTGATAATGATTTTAAGTTGGAGCTAGCCCCGAATCAAATCCATTGGTTGAAGGATTTGAAGTTTACAAATACTCTTATAAATCCAGTTTACATAGCTAAATGTGTAAACATTGTGGTCCCTCCTTCCAATTTTATATACTCTATATATTGCTAGAGTTTAAATTAAATGGGAACCACATAATTTACACCGTAAACCCGATTTACAGGATACTAACTCTTTGAAGTTTGCGTTTACATGGAGGCTCAGCTCTTACTGTGGAAGTTCTGGAAAGAGGTTGAATTAGATACGATCGATCTTTGAAATTTGTCAAAGTCTTTAATTCTACTAAGTGTTGAAATTTGTTCAAGCTCTATTTCTAGGGAGATAGTATCTCCATGTGATGTGAGGAAGGATTTCTTCTTCTACGTACTGCTAACACCTAACAACAATTACAGGTCCACCAAGATTGCATCATTTTAGAGGGCTTTTGAACTAACAGTAATGTATGGGGGTAGATTTAATAATTTTGGTATATGTTTAACGATATATATTTTGTAAAGTGATATTTAAGTCATATAATTAAAAAAAATTAATTTAAATATATTCGGGTTATGTATAATAATTTCTGGAGTATAATACTCTTTCCCTATTTGATTTCTTATCCTGTAAAGTTATGGAGTGGAATGAACGATGATACTTTGTAATACACATTCTTTAGAAAATAAATATTTCTATTAGAAAAAAGCATATCAAACGTATGAATACGAAAAATTTAACTATTGAATTCATTTTCAAATCACTCCATTATAACAATCATACCGCAATCGTACCCGGTAATATACATGTTTAGGAATAATAACGAATGAGGGAATTAAATGATGAGGAATACCAATCATCACAAATGAATTCTAAAGAATAAATAGGAAATAATACATTTTAAATAAAAAAATAATGCTTTATAAAATTTAAAAAAAATAAAAAATAAAAACAACGTCATAGGACAACTCTAAAATAATATGCGCTCAATACCCTCACACAACTTACAAAATTTTAAAAGAAGTAAAATTCAAATCTTAAATAAATTAAAAATTGAAAATATATTTTTTAAAAATACTCCATCTTAAATTTTTCATTATTTACTCATTTGTCTGTCTTATTAAACTTTTCACCCACCGAAAATGAAAAAATTTCAAAATAAATAACCCTCATATCTTTTTTTTTAGAGCAAAAGAACATGAAATTAACTCAAATTGCAAGAACAGAAGTAATCGAGAAGGCCATCCAAACATGATGGAGGCTCGACCCAATAATGAGAATTATTGAAAGAATGTGTTGCCCTAGCAATACGGTGTGCTAATAGGTTGGCACTATGTCAAACAAGGTTGGCCGAAAATAACTGATATGAAGAAAGAACATTCCTACAAATAAATACTCCATCCGTTCAATTGAAAGGTCCCCATTTTACCGTATTGGGCGTCTCATTCAAAAGTCCTCATTTTCTCCTTTTAATAAAAGGATCCCACATATGGTCCACTACTCACTACTAATACAACTACCCACTACACATAAATAATAATACTCATTAATCCACGCGCAAAAAGTAAATAGGGATCTTTGCCCGGGACGGAAGGAGTAACAAATTACCAGATTCATTTGTTCTAGAATTTTGTAGAGCATCTTAAATGATTTGGAATCAATTTCCAGCACCATATTTTCTAAATTTGCTTTAAAAAATTCACGCTATACATATAATTTGTTTTACTACTCCCTCTGTTCGGTTCTAAGGTGTCCGTTTGCTTTTTGTATATGGATTAAGGAATATTATTATATATAAAATGGGTAGTTGTATTAGACGGAAATGGTGGACCATATAGTGTACTTTTTTACTAAATAGAGGAAATTGATACATTTGAACCGGACGTCAAAAATAGTAAAATGGACACCTTAGAAGCGAACGAAAAAAGTATTACTTTATCATTTATTTATTAGTATTATTTACTTAAAAATACAATTTTATCCTTCAAAGTATATAAAATGAGAGCGGCTATTTGCACCTCCGAAATTACTAGACGAACCCCGATTACTAAATGTACCCCATTAAAATTAAAGCTTACATATTTAAATTACTAAATACACCCCATACAAAAATAACTTTACCCTTTTAATTAATTACAAAATAAAAAGAAAAGAAAAGAAAAGAAAACGTGTAAGAGTGTTGAAAAAGAACAGAAACTGCGCTGTGGACGTGACGCGACTGTTTAGAAGAGAAAGGAAAGGGAAAAACACCTTCTATCCACCGCAACCACCTGTAAGTCTCCGGCGGCAACGAAAATCCATCTTTCCAATGATGACGACATTTAGCGATTTTTCTTTAAAAAACTGAGTTTTAGGGTTTGAAATAGTAAATTTTGGAATTGAATGTTGAATTGAAAATAATTTGATCTCCTCCAACTTGTTGTCTTTTGATTGATTCATAGCAACTTCTCAATAGCAGAATTGCAGCAGATTAATCATCAGACCGATGCAATTGCGTGTGCTGCTGATGTGAATGTAAAGTTCATTTCGTAACTTTTTTATTGCACCAATTCATCGAGAAGAGATGAATTGCATCGGGTGTACTTAGTAGAACATTTGATTTTGGATATATATTCGGCTGCCCCTTAATTGAGAAATTGCATCTGATAATTGAATCGGAAGATTTCTTCATTTTTTCAACTTTTCTTTTATTTTTCTTTGGTAAAATTCCACTTCCTCTTGACTGCCCTCTTTAAAAAACAGAAGAAGAAGAAAGGTGTTCGATCATTACAACTGAACACACGTATATGTGTCCGGTTGTAAAAAGCGAACAATGAGAAAAAAAGAAAAAGAAGAAAGGGTGTTCGATTAGGGATGGCAATGGGCCGGCGCGGGCCGGGTACCTAGGTGGCCCACCCCGCCCCGCACTCTAATTCCCCTGCCCTGCCCCGTGCCCCGATGCGGGTCGGCTATTGAGGACCCGTGCTCCGCCCCTATGCGGGGCGGGATTTTTTTAATTTTTTAAAATTATTTTTTGATAAATTATAATACATTCAAATAAAAAAAATAAATTAAAATAAAATAGAGTAAATTTAAATTTTAAATTATATAAAAACTCCTGTGCACCCGGGCGCACGGATCACATTCCGTGCGCCTTTAGAATTTTATGTTAAATTGTATACCCTTTAGTATACAGATGTGTACCCTTTAATTTCTAAAGAAAATTATTGTGTATATCTGGGAGCATGAACAACACTCCATGCGCCTTTAAAATTTTGTATTAAATTATATACCCTTTAGTATAAATATTTGCACCCTTTATTTTCTAAAGAAAAAAAATATTAATGAAAAGTGTATACCCTTTAGAACAAAATGGTATACCTTTTATTAATTAAAGTGTATACCATTTAGAAAAAAACAATGTACCCTTACCCATAATACTAAATTTCTAAAGGCGCACGGAATGTGTTCCCATGCGCCCGGGCGCACGCAAGTCTCACTCTTTAAATTATATAATTAAACTTTATTTTTATTTTTAAAATTTTTTATTACATTATATATTTAATGATATATATAATATTTTAATAAAATATTTTGTAATAGTTACATATAATTACCATACATGATTTCTTTTATTTAAATTAAATAAAAATGTATGTATAATATTTAATATATATCAATAAATATAATAAATATTTTAAATAAAAAATTTTAGTATTTTAGTACGGGGCGGGGCAAGAATAGGACCCAAACCCGACCTGGCCCGTGCACGGGGCGGGACAGGGCGGGTCGAGTACGGGCCGGACCAAATTACCATCCCTATGTTCGATCGTTACAACCGAACTGACGTATCTGTTCGGTTGTAGGAAGCGAACCGTTACCAATAACAGATTTTTCTTTTTTAGATTTATTAATTATTTATAAAAGGGTATTTACGTCTTCTTACATAATTATATTTTAATTCTATAAATTATTAAGGTTTGTCTAGCAATTCAAATAGACGCCCCGTATAAAATTTGTAATGGATACTAAAGTATTCCCTCCGTCCCAACTTCAACTTCACACTTTTTGTTTTGATCCGTCCCAAATTCAACTTCACACTTCCATAAAAGGAATAAACAATTAACTAATATCCCTCTAACATACTTTAATTTCAAATTT
Source organism: Pogostemon cablin (assembly GCA_023678885.1). Classification (NCBI taxonomy): domain Eukaryota; kingdom Viridiplantae; phylum Streptophyta; class Magnoliopsida; order Lamiales; family Lamiaceae; genus Pogostemon; species Pogostemon cablin. Next base: position 5,929,081 of record CM042987.1, read on the forward strand.
GTCATTACCTTTTCAACATACATAACATATTTTATCATTTATTTATCTCTCAAAATACCATACTACCTCTAAAAGCAAGACAAAAAGTGATTTTTTTTAAACTCCGTATCTATAGTAAACGTGAATTTGAATTTGAGACGGAGTTAGTAAGAACTAGTTGTGAGAGGAAGGATGGTGTTTTCTCAAAATGACTAAATCCAAAATAATTACAGTAACGCCACTCCGCCCCACCTCCATATAAAATGAACCACATCGCATCAAAATAAGCGTTTTCCTATCATGAATTCCCCTTCAGATTCTTCTCTAACCTCTCTCTCTCCAGATATAATACCAAATCCAAATTCCAATTCCTGAGAGAGAGAAGAGAATCAAATCAGTTTCCACCCCCAAAAAGTTATTCGATTTCATCTTATATCCAACAATTCATCACAATTATTAATGGAAGGTGTGTGCTGTACTAATTCTCCATCATCTTCATCGAGCACAGAGATGTCCAAGCGAAAGCAAGTCAAACCCTACAGAGGAATCCGTATGCGAAAGTGGGGCAAGTGGGTAGCCGAGATAAGGGAGCCGAATAAGCGCTCCCGAATCTGGCTCGGCTCCTACTCCACCCCCGTCGCGGCGGCGCGTGCCTACGACACCGCCCTGTTCTACCTCCGCGGACCCTCCGCCCGCCTCAATTTCCCCGACAGCATCGCCGAGGACGCCGTCGATAAGCCGCACGACTTGTCCGCCGCCGCCATCAGGAAGAAAGCCACCGAAGTCGGCGCGCGGGTTGACGCGCTGCAAGCCGCTTGCCAGGGTCACGAGAATTCGGGTCGGGTGCCCGAGAAGCCCGACTTGAATGAGTACCCGAGTCCGGAGAGCTCGGAGGACAATTAAAACCGTATAGATATATGGTTTGTATGGTGAGAAGCATTATTTTTATTTTTATTTAAATATAGAAGTTTTTTTTTCTTGTAATTCCCGCCGGAAAAGGGTAACTGTATTTTCTCCGGATGGATAGGTTTGTAGCGTGATTTTTGCTTTTTATATTAAAAAAAAAGGAGAAATTAATATATAAGTACTATTATTTGCATACGTACATAATAACTAATCAATAATTCGGGAAAATGTAGAAAATAAATAAATACCAAAAGGGCAAACGTCATATTGATTAATTTTAGCACTTGGGTTGTAGTTGCTCTGTTTCATTGGGTGTGTGTATAATGTATGCATGTATGAAGAGAGGGACAGGTGGATGGCCTACCTTGTTTAGTTGCCTTCATATTATATCAGAGATGCAACTTGGTAAGAAGATAAGGTAGAGAGGGAGTTGGTCGCCCAAACAGTCACGATAAATGAAATCGAATCGAACCGAACACAAAACTGTTCAGGCTTGTTAGAAGCATTTATTGAACTTCAAATATATGTTAAACCTTTTTGGAAAATAAGCAATCGAGTCGAACTCTAGTAGTTCGATAATTTGACCTAGTTTTGTGAATTGAGTTCGAGCTGAGCTTTTAATTTCATGAACACAATAGTCTGTCCAAAATTGTTTAAACTCTAGTTTGGACACTAGTAACAGAAGTTATTAAATTAAAAAAGGTGAAATGGGAGATTTGGGGGGTGGTCCCAAAGTAGCATAGTGGTTTGATGGTGGAGGAGGTTGGTCAGGTCATAGAGTATTGGGGGTTTGTAATGATGGGCAGGTGGTGGGGAGATGTTTGATCTAATGACGGTGTTCGTTTGTAAGAAAGGGAGAGTATATAATTAGTCATTATAGTTTATGGCATGAGATTAAAGTGTGACACTCCAGATTTGGTCAAGTTTGTAGTCTTCTTCTTAATTTACATCATCTGCTCTTGTGGGGCTGCCTATTTTCAATGGAATATATACTCTATTATTTTCTAACCTCATGTTGTTATTTAAGCTAAACCAACAAAAGAAATGGTAGGATTTGTGTGGTCCATTTCATTTTTAATACTTAAATGTATATTATTATAATTTTTTTTAAAAAAAAATTCATGTTCGTTTTAACTCTTTATTTATTTAGAGACATTTTCTTATGAGACGAGTAGATCCATTACTTTAAATAATGTTTATCATATTCATCTCATAAGAGGGTTACCTTTGAAGAATATTTAATACTTCCTCCTATCGCTGATAAGGTATCTATTTTGCCATTTTGGTTGCCCACTATAAATATATCAATTTTCCCTTTTTAGTAAAAGGGGCCCACACCTATCAACCCTTCACCACTAATACAACTACCCACTTTATATGAAATAATAATATTCCATAATTCACGTGCAAAAAGCAAATGAGTACATTAATTGCTGACGGACGGAGTAATAAAAGTACTTCCTCCGTCCCGCCCAAACGTCACCGGTTGTTTTTTGTGCTTAGATTAAGAAGTATTATTATTTTATGTGTAGTGGGTAGTTGTATTAGTAGTGAGTGGTGAGCGACATGTGGTACCTTTTTACTAAAAGTGGGAAATGGAGACATTTGGATGAGACGGTCAATATAGCAAAATGGTGGCTTTCAATGGAAGGAGGGGTATAAGAGACGTAGAAGAAAGAGAGGGAGTATGATCGCCATCCGGGGCCGGTGAGAAGAATTCAAAGATTCCCGGCCTTGTTAACACATATCAACATTGCACTCGCCCCATTAACATCCATAATTAATGTGCCTATCTTTATTTTTCAATTAACTTCATACTTGTTGGGGTATCTAGATGTGGGGTTGATTTCACAAGAAAACTCTTGATTGAAAATATGATATAATATTGATGAATAAACATTATAAGAGTAAAATACACAAAATCACAAAAATAATATTTCAGGAGTCATAAAGGCACTGGTGTAAATGAGTCGAGTTGACATGAACGAAGAGCTATTCAATGTTGTTTGAAATATTACTGAGCTTCTAATATATGTATAAGTTTGTTTGATAACATTCGACCGAGCATGAATAAGCTTTTATCAGGCCAAACACAAGCCGTACTCGAGTAGTTTGATAATTTTATGCTTACTTTACATATTTTCATAAATTGAGCTCGAGACGAGCTTTTAACATAATAATAGTCTGTTCAAGTTGGTTTGATATCTTAATTAAATCGAGCTTTTACTAAATGTCCTCGAGTCGAGTATCAAGTAGTTTGATTTGATTTTTACCCCTACGTGAGGGTAAAATTATCATATTCTTAGAATTAATATTAAAATTATAAAGGTAAACATTAAACACTATGCTATGTTTGTTTTTCAATTTATTTAGATTTTAAACAGTTTTATTTTTATTTTTTATTTATTGACAGATATTTTGAAAAATCAGTTAATAGTACTCCATTTTTGGGTTTCTATAGGGTAAACTTTAATTTTATGTCTAATCAAAATGTAAGAGATGTGTTGTGATATAAGTAAAAATATATTAATCGATATGAGATAAAAATGAGAGAGAGGAAAGAGATAGTGAGAATTAGCATTAATTGAGCAGAGGTAATATATAAAAAATAATTGAATTAAGGGTTGAATTTTAAAAATCATATATATATATATGGTTTTTAAAATTCGGATGTAAATTTTAAAACAAAAAATGGCTTTTTAAAATCAAAGACAAACATAACGTATAAATATTGTTGTACATGAACCGGCAGATTCCACAATATCAATGGATAAAACTGGTCATAAACTATTACTCCCTCCGTCCCATAAAGAAATTCACACTTTTTTGAAAAAGCTCTCACAAAAGCTACAGTAAACGGGAACTTGATTATGGGACGGAGGTAGTACTACTTAAAAGAAAATTTGAAATTATAATTAAACACTAAAAATTGAAATTATATCCAAACACAAAAAAGTAATTATAAAATCATAAAGATAATACAGTACACATTGCTTACCTTTCATCATAGATGTGGGGATATCGATTCATTTTTAAATTAATGTCATGTCAAAATTTGATGTACGGTGAGGGTTGCAGCAAGACATAGAAAAAATAATTTTTTTTTAAATATTATTTATTTATTTTCAGTCATCGCACTAAAATTAACAACATTCTATTTGGACCATTTGATTTGGTATGTTATTGTTAGACTTGTACCTTGACTTTGACTTTTCTAATTTTTGCTCATCAGGAAATTAATTATCCAGATTTTTTCTTTTTCTTTTTAAAGGTGGGGGTAGATTCGAATTTAGTATTTGGATAGATTGATAAATACTTTTGTAAAAAAGTTGAGAAAATTCATGGATATTGTGATATCGGAGCAATACTAGGTCAGTGTTGCGAAATGTCCGTGGGTTACATGCGGATTCCGGTGAGAATCGCCGGAGCGCTGTTGATTAACGACATGGAGTTTTCGATTCCCATGACGACTACAAAGGGGTGCCTCGTTGCCAACACCAACAAGGGATGCAAGGCCATTTACGCTTCGGCCGGCGGAACCACCAGCGTAATCGGAATGATGAGAGCACCAATGGTCAGATTCATAATGGCAAAAGAAGCTACCGATCTGAAGTTCTTCCTCGAAGACACTCTCAATTTCGCAAGCCTGTCGCACTTATTCAACAGCTCCAGCCGATTTGGAAGGCTTCCGAGCATCACATGGGGTGTCGCCGGAAAGAATCTATACATGAGGTTCTGCTGCACAACAGTGGACGCCATGGGCATGAACATGGTTTCCAGAATGTTCTAGACTTCCTCAAGAAAGAGTTTTCCAATATGGGTGTCATAGGCATCTCCAGTAACTAATTCAATTTTTTAAACATAAATCTCTCTGTGTGGTGCTGATATGATACAACGCACACGCCAGCTACAGTGAATTGGATCGAGGGAAGGGGAAAATCTGGGTGGGTTCAACGCACGCGCCAACAACATCCTCTCCACCATGTACATCGTAATAGGGTTTCATAGAATTGAAAATCTATTGATATAGGGTTTCATAGAATAAGTGCTCTTGCTGGAAGAATTGTTCTTGCTGGAATTGAAAATCTATTGAATATCGTGGGAAAGAAGAGATTCAATAGAATTTATTTCATAAGGCTAATATAGTAAATGTGAAGCTCTATAAACCTTCAAAGTAAACAGAGCATAATGAAAGGTTATGAAAGTTTAACCTATACTGTAGTGTTAATTTAACCATGCTTTTGTTATCCGTGCCCGCAAAAGTAATCGATCCCTTAATATTTATACACATGCACATCAATATTATAAATGCACACATATGTAAAAGACATCACTACCCCTTAAAACCTAATTCACCCACATACTAAAAAGAATAAACTAATTAATCCAACTCATCTTGAGACATACACATTCACAACCCCTATAGGAGAAGAATAGGAAATAAGAGAAAACAAAGAGAAGAAGAACACATCATCCACATCCAAAAAAAAAAAAAGTAGAGGTTCCGTCAATTTTCAGCAAATGGCTAGTAGATTGCCAGCATACGAGCTTACACACTTTGTTAGTGAGTGATCCCTAGTTATTTATGGTTTTAATATTCTAGGTTTTTAGGTCTCAATAGTCATGTGATAATAGTATATATATATAGCCCAACTACTATAATATTGAAATGTGTTATGGAAATTGAGGTGGGCATGCAGTATAAATGATGTTTCGTGGTAAAAAAAAAAAAAGCAGAAGTCACACAGTATAATTCATGAAACGGGATGATGTCGTTCGACCCTGCTCTACCACGTCTAGCACAACTGTTCAACCCCTCTTGATTGAACACATGAACTTATCATTCTCCAATACCTGCTGAACAGAAAGGTTATTTTCAACTTAAATAGGTCGAACGTCTCTTATTTTTCTTACTCTGGTAGGTAAATTGACTCCCATTAGATAAAAAGACACGATATTTTAATTGGTTAAATTGCATAATAATACATATCTTTAAACTCTTGGGTGTATATTAGGCGACATTATACCCATTTGAGCGTATGTGTGATTTTATAAGGTGGTGTAAAAAAAACATTCTTGTGTCTTCTATCCTGAAGTTATTATATATGGTTGTGTGTATGAGGTTGGTGAGTGCCCTGGTCTAATATGTGAGGGGTTTAATTGTGAATATGTTAGGTGGGTGCGTACATCATTGTTGAGTTGAAATATTAGAATAGGAGTATATTATGGATTCAAACAATGAGGCTATTTTAGTCATTTGCTATATATATATATTAAGGTTTGAGATGTCACGTGGATGTAAGTAGTAAAAAGTAGGGTGCGAGCGAAGACATAATTGATCAATGAAAGTAATTACATCCAACTATGTTATTTAATGAGTAATTCACACGATAGATAAAAAGGTAATAACATATTTAATGAGATGTGATAATAATTAAACAAGAAAAAGTAAACTAATGGTATCAATAATCTTGATTAGATATAATTTTTCATTAAAAATATTATAATCACTTTTCATTTATCATACAAATTGTTCTTAAAAGAATTCAATGGAACGATTATCGCTTTTCATATATTACGTATTATTTTTTTATTTAAAAAATTATCGTTTTTTATACATCTCACGAGATGTTTCACACATGCATCCACCTTGATTTACTAATTACTCTTTAGTACATAAAAAATTATATTTAAAGAGATAAATTATACTCCCTCCATCACGTTTCAATGTTTACGTTTGCTTTTTGCACGTTGATTAAAAAATATTATATTTTAATAGATAGTGGGTGGAAAAATATAATATTTAATGTGAAGTGGGTAGATATATCAGTGTTAGATGATATATTAATTGTTTTAGGTGTGTCCCATATTCCTAAAAAGAAAAACGTAAGCATTAAAATGAAACGCGCAAAATAGAAACATAAATATTAAACGGAGGGAGTAACTCTTTTGAATAAAAAATAGTACTCCCTCCGTCCATCCTTAATATATCCATTTACTTTTTGCACGTGGATTAAGGAGTATTATTATTTTATGTGTAGTATATAGTCGTATTAGTGGAGGGTGTGAGTCTCATATTTTATTTGTATTAGTGGAGGGTGTGGGTCCCATACTCCAAAAAGGAAAATAGATAAATTAAAGATGGACGACCAAAATGAATAGATGTACAGTTGACGGAGGGAGTATAATTCAAATTCTTACACCTTAACAATTACTGATTACTCTTTAATACATGAAAAATTACTTTTTAAAGAGATGAATAATTATTCTCTTCTAAATAAAAAATATTACTCATCAAATTCTTGTACCTTGATTTATCGATTACTCATTAGTACATGTAAATTTATTTTTTAGAAAAATAAATTATTGTTATTATGAATGAAAAATATTATTCTTCAAATTTTGGCATGTGATTTTTTATATTTTTGTAGAACAAATTTTTGAGAAATACTAAGAAATGATTTTACATAAGCGAAGTATGTTGTTAACCGAGTACACATTTGAATTATTATTTTTTTTATCACAATATATTAGTTCTTTTATTTTTCTCCCGTCTAATAATATTATGGTTTTAAAAAGCGAAACTTGTAACATGTTGGAAAAGGAAATTCTATACTGTGGAATTTTTTATTATTATTATTATTTTTTTGTAAAGGAAATTCTATACTGTGGCTGAATAATAAATTTGAGGTAGTTGGCCGTCCCTAGATAAACTTATAAGTCAATACACATTAAAAATATATCAATACATACATACATATATACAGATAAATGATGTAGCTTTTCTTATAGAATATTCAAATAATTATAACACGATTATAGATATATTCATTAGTTCATGATGATATTTTTTATAAAACTAATTTTGAAATGTTTTTGTGTTAGTTCTAAAAGATCGATGTGGATCGTTATACACATTGATTTCTTTACTAAAATAATATATTGTATTCCTTCGTTTTTGTAAAGATGCATATATCGTACATAAAAAGAGTTTTAAAAAATTATTTTTTATTAATTTTAATAATTTTTGCCGATAATGTAGTTTTTTTTAAGAAATAATTACTGATAGATACACACTTTGTACCCCTAATTACTACTAGATACATTGATTTAAAATAATTATTATTTAATACAAAATATTAAAGTAAAATACCAAATATACCCCTAAACCCATATACCTTTAAAACACTAACCCCAACCTCCACCCACCACCGGACCACCGCTGCCGGACCGCCGCCGCCGCCGCCGGCGGCGGAGCTCCGGCGGCCGGTCACCGGAAAATCTGTTCGTCAGAAAAAAAAAAAAAAAAATCGCCGGAAAGCTGCCGCGCCGGAGCTCCGGTAGCTGGTCGCCGGAAAAACTGTTCGTCCAAAAAAAAAAAGAAAAAAAAAAAAACTGGTCGCCGGAAAAGCTGCCGGACCGCCGCCGCCGGACCACCACATTTTTTTGCTGCACACACTTTTTTTTCCTGCACACACTTTTTTTGCTGCACACACTTTGCTGCACACAATATTTATGTGCAGCACATTAATAGGGGTAATATTGGAATATCACTATATATTTTTGTACCTAGTAGTAATACTTTTGTATGTTTGTATCTCATAGTAATTTAGGGTTTTTTTGTGTACCTAGTAGTAATCCTCCCTTTTTTTAATTAATAAATAAAACAGTGTATTTTATGTGTGTTAGGAATTAATGATATTTTTTAAATTAAAGTATATTTTGTGATTATTTAATTGAGGGTATACTTCCTCTTATGAATAAGTATGCATTATTGTGGGATAGACAAAAATAAAAAATGAATAGTAAATTATTTCGAGACGAGGGTATATAACTAGTTCTTGATTCTTCATTAATGGGGGGAAATATTTAGGTGAAGGGGCTAGAAAAAGTTAGTAAAATCTTCTTGGTTGATATTAAGGGAGTTCTTATAAGGGCTTTAGGAGATTATAGGTATGAAAATAAACGATGTTGATTTACATTCCAATGTTTGTATAAGGTATTAAAAATTCAAAATTTTTAATCATTTCTATAAATTTATTAATTATCCTACAACTTTTAATCAACTCCAATCTCTTTTCATTAACAATTTATATTATCAGAAATTTGAATAAAATGCTATATGAATAATTAATAACCAATGTTGTGGCCTGTTTTTGTCATGGAGACTCAAACTAGGTCCAACGAGAGGTAATTAATGGAAGAGAGAATAAATAAAAGAAGAATGCACTTAATTTGGCTATTGAGCCTTGATACTTTTCATTTTCTTTTTGATAAAGTGCAATTACCTCAATTTTTACTTGGATCTTTTCTATTTATACTCCTCCTCCCCAATCTAGTGAGCCTAGATTCTCTTATTTGCTTCTAGATTGTTCTCTCAAATCATTGATTGCCATGTGTATTATTCTAGAATCATCCCATAACAAATTTGATGCTTTTTGTGCCCTCTTACTCCTTATTGGTTGGTGAGGAATCTAAGAATAACGGACATATGGACCACCACTTCCTTCTCTTTGCTTCATATTCTTCCTACTATTTTTGTTTATTAAGCACCGAGATTCCTGGCGTTATATCCCGAGGTTAACTCTTGATATTACCAGGGTTTATCTTTTCGCTTATTCCCGGGTTATTGAAGGGTCTTACTTGGGTGTATTTCTCCAGTTTTAACTTGCGTCTACAGGGAGTTTCCTGCCTTTCCTCTCCTGGGCCTGTATTATTAGGCTTGTTCTTTGAATAGTTTGGGCTGTGTATTTTCTACCATAACATTAGTCCCTTGAACTCGGAGAATAATACGCAGTGGAAGTTTTTGAGGTCGAACTCTTCTCAGGCTTCATGCCTGGCTTCTAACCCTTTTCTTCTTTTCCATCTGGATGGGCTTTATAACCAGCCCAATCCCAATAACTACCTTTTTCCTATTTTCTTCTTCAGTTTCTTCGTCTATTCGCCTTCTTCTAAATTTTTTCTTAGGGTTTTCTCTCGGTCTACCTTTCTCGCACGGATCAACTCTGAATATATTATCCACACTTGATTAGTCACTATTATCCAAAGTTTTCTACCTTACCAAAGAGCCTAAACATTACATCCTAAGATAAAGACTTTTTTTTATCACTTATTGAAACTAGGGTGGCTTGTGAACATAGTCCATGAGCAAGCCTATGGTGAGTCGGTTCTAACCGGTAGATGAGTGATGTTAAAAACCCTACTCTATAGAGTGTTGAGTGAATTCGATAACCTATGAGAGGCTTGAATTGAAAGGGGTTTGATTACTCTTTTGTCATTCTTAAGATTGAACTCGTTAATCTTTCATGTTATAGGTTTGATGATGTAGGGATACTTAATATGATCTTGTAATCCTTATTACTTGTGATGTGTTGTGGTTTATGTTCGTTAAGTGTTTTTCTAGGTGAAAACTACTCCTCTTGTTTATCATTTTTCGTTGTTCGAGGACGAACAATACTTTAAGTTTGAGGGTCAGGATCAACTACAAAAATCAATGTTCCCACAGACGGCGCCAATGTTGTAGCCTATTTTTGTCATGGAGACTCAAACGAGGTCCAATGGGAGGTAATTAATGGAAGAGAGAATAATAAAAAAAGAATGCACTTAATTTGGCTATTGAGCCTAAATACTTTTCATTTTCTTTTTGATAAAGTGCAATTATCTCCATTTTTACTTGAATATTTTCTATTTATACTCCTCCTCCCCAATCTAGTGAACCTAGATTCTCTTATTTGCTTCTAGATTATTCTTTCAAATAATTGATTGTCATGTGTACTATTCTAAAATCATCTCATAACAAATTTGATGCTTTTTGTGCCCTCTTACTCCTTATTGGTTGGTGAGGAATCTAAGAATAACGGACATATGGACCACCACTTCCTTCTCTTTGCTTCATATCCTTCCTACTATTTTTGTTTATTAAGCACCGAGATTTCTGGCGTTATATCCCAGGGTTAACTCTTAATACTACCCGGGTTTATCTTTTCGCTTATTCTCGGGTTATTGAAGGGTCTTACTTGGGCGTATTTCTCCAGTTTTAACTTGCGTCTACAGGGAGTTTCCTGCCTCTCCTCTTATGTGCCTGTGTTATTGGGTTTGTTCTTTGAATAGTTTGGGCCGTGTATTTTCTACCATAACAACCAACTCTGTGGATGAAGTCTATTTTGCAGAGGTGAGAGGCCATTATTTAAATATGTTAAGACGAAGGAAAATGACTTTAATTATGTCTGCTGAAAAGTCTTGCATTCTTTACTTATACAATTTTTTATTAAGAAAACTGAAAAATCACATTTATTTAATTTAGTTGGCAGAAGACCATCACCTATGTATTGCTACATGTTACAACTTGGATTTCATAAATAATTGTTGCCGTAACACAATCAGCTTCTAGCTCTGATAGGAATTATTTTATTAATTAATTAAAGAGTAACTTTATTGTACATGTAGATGTGCACATTTTAAATTGAGAAGAGTTTACTCAATTAATATAAATTAATAATAAAACTCTTATATAAAAAGAATATAATAAATTCTAGGAAAATTATCAATTCAAAAATTAGGAATCTGGATCCAAAATATTTTTTCAATACTCCAAAATTTGAAAACTATCAGTTCATCATCTAAAATTATAAAGTAATTTTGTGGTTTTAGATTCTAAATGCATAAAATGCATAGTAATACATTTATAGAATATTTATGCTCCAAACATATGCAAAATAAATTAAGCCAGCAATCAACCAAGAGATTACAGCTTTCCGCAATGAAATTCATATGGACCGCCGTTGTTTAAATCAAGAGACAGTTGATTTGCAAGCATAATTTTAACAACAAATAAGATAAATGCATTATAGAGTCATGTTCTCTACATAATTAAAAATATCACAAAAAAAAAGTTTTAAGTTAATTTGCAACGTACGTGTGTCTAGTGTGTGCAATTTTTTTTACGAAAACTCCGGATAAAAGTTTGAAATTTGACAAATTCTCCGATACTCCCACGTCCAAAACTTATAAACTAACGAACAAAAATATATATACTGATCCGCTACTAAGGTGTCCATTTACTATTTTTGGCGTCCGCTTCAAAGGTATTAATTTTCCTTATTTAGTAAAAAAGTACACAATATGGCCCACCACTTCCCTCTACCCACTTTACATACTCTCTCCGTCACACATAAGTTGTGACATTTTCCTTTTTGGGTTGTCCCATAAAAGTTGTTACATTCCTTTTAAAGCATATGAGACCCACACAAAAAATATTAATATATTCACATTGGCCCACACACACTCCACACACACTACTAATACATATACCTACTACACATTAAATATTATTTCTCTCACTTCACTTTACATTAAAATATTATACTCCTTAATCTACGTGCCCAAAAAAAATATCACGACTTTAATGGGACGGAGGGAGTATAATAATAATACTCCTTAATCCGTCCGAATGCTATTCCTTAATGTTCCTGTATCGACCTCTTGTTTAGTAGCTAAGGTACGTGCAAAAAGCAAACGGATACCTTAGAATCGGACGGTTCAAAAAGTTGCAAATTTAACCTGCAAAAATTAATCTGAGGGTTCATCTGGAGAGGGACAGAACGTACTGAATTTCAGGTATAAAAATGAATGAATAAAATGGTACATAAATAAAAATTACAGCCTGGCGGCCCAGCTCGGTTAGCCCTCAAATTAATAATTCAGGTTAAAAAGGCCCAATTTAAAATGGGCCTACCATATGCTGCCATAACCCTTATTTTTATAGGGCTAAACGGCCCACCCAACCTTCACTTCACTCTGCCCTTTCCTTTCGTCTCCAGTCCCGTGGAAGGTATTCTGAGATTGTAGATCGTCAATCTGCTCTAATCTGTTTTATTTGTTGATATTAATTTTTTATTTAATCAAAACTTTTTGAACGGTAAGTATTTTATGTGAATGCAATTGAAGTTGTCTTGTGTTAATCTGTGGTAGGCTTGTTCTTATTCTCTTTAATATATTCATTTGATTGATTCGATTCGTTTGGTTTTGTTGCGTTTGGAGACTTAATTGTCACTTAATTATCATCTCATCTCTGATTTTTGTTGTTTTAATGAAAGTTATTATTCGATCTAGGTACAAAGGGATCAGTTTGAGAATTTGAATCATAAATATGAAAAGAAGTGTGTGATGTTGGAAGGCAGAAATGTAGTACTAGTACTAGTCGTAGACAAATAGTAGAGATCATCTTGTCCAAATTACCTGTGAAGGATTTACTTAGATTTAGGGTGGTTTGCAAACAGTTGGAGGCCACTATTGTTGATCCAACATTCAACACTACAAGAAATGTCCTCCCGAAACCTACTTGCATGGCAGAATCTAAGTGGTTACTATGGATTGTATGTTGCTGAGCTGAATTTGTGTCTGAAATTGAATGTGGCCTTGATACAAGTTGTGTTACTTTGTGTAGTTGTGATGGATTATATCTGAAGGGCTTCCCCACTGAGCGTGGTAAGTGTGTGCTGTGGAATCCATCCAGTAGGGAGTTGTATTGTCCGCCATCAGTTGATGTCTTTAGGGGCGGTAGATCAATTCGCCATTGATGAAGGATTATAAGGTGGTAATAGCTGATATGGACCGTTATGTTGTGTATTCCTGCAGAGACAACAAATGGGGTGTGAAAGAGATGAAAAGATTCTTTGGGGACTATTGCCCTAATAAGGGTGTCTTTGTTAATGGATCTATTTATTGGGTGGTGACCGATTGGTTGGAACCAGAGGTTTCGAGCGTGATCATGAATTCAGAGAAGTAATTTGTTTTGATTGCAAGGATGAACGTTTCAAGATTATGTCTTTGCCATATTTTTTAAATCGTGATGAGAATCACTTCCAGCTGACTTTGTTTGGAGGCCAACTTTGTTTGTTCATCAGCGAATGGGAGACTAATCGGCTTAGGATTATGAAAAAAGTTACTAGTGCTGATGGGAATGATGAATAGGTGGAGTCTAAGGAGGAGTGTTTATGCGAGTGCAGATCGAAATACCACCCCATCACACCCGTGTGTCAATTGAGCAAAAATGAGCTTGTTTTTCATGTTTTGAGGAGGGTTAAGATGGTTTATATGCTGTATGACAAGAGTAAGAATACAGTCGTAGATATTCACAATAACCATCTGCCAAGTAGCAATATATTTCCCGTCGCTCATGTAGAAAATCTCCTTTTGCTTTGACACAACACACAAGTAACTTGTGTTATTATATAGTTTTAATGGTGAGACGTCAACCCGATTCCAGTAGACCCCGGTGATGTTGAATCAGTTCACTTCTCGTCTTTGAAATGGAGCTCGAGCTGCTAATAAGTCCCTCTGTTGTTATTTCACACAATCCAGGAACTTCCATTAAAAAGGGAAGAAGTATGTAGATATGACATTCTTTCCTCTAAATTTAATTTATGGTTAATGACATGTTCTTCACGTTATTCTGATTCTGTGTCGATTTAATTTATGGTTAATGACATGTTCTTCACGTTATTCTGATTGTGTCGTGTGTTACTATATTTTATACTTCACATTTTTCTTGTTATTAGTTTTATGCTATTTGTGTGATTCATTTTTACAAGCTTTCTTAACTTGTGATGTACTCTCTACTAAAAGATCTTAAATCTGTGTTTGAAGCTACTTGTTTATTTATTAAGGTATAGATAAATCATTATGTGTTGGTTAATATTCTTGACTTTGATAAGAACTTTTTTTTATTTTGATGTTATATTTTTTCTTTTATTTTACACCGAAAATATAAATTACATTTCACTTATCCAACAACTTTGAATAAAAAATATATCACCAAAATGTTGGACTGCCACGATCGAATTGAGCAAAATAATGTTGTTTGGAACCCTTTCTCTCTCTCATGACAAAATCCTCAAACATTCAATCATGCCATTATACTTATGTTTCTTTTTTTTTTTTTTTCAAAGAGAAAAAGTTATTAAAGAGAAAAAATATATTTTTCTTTGGCGGGAATAAAGGAAAGGGGAAAAGGGGTTTCAACTGTAGAACATAAAGCCTAATCTTGATCTAACATGGGAATAAATTTCAATCAAGGCAATCATGGCTATCACTATTCACTTTATAATTGACAATACCGCCCACCAATATTCTTACCATCCACCAATATTCTTCCTCGTAAAGGTTTCTTACCAAGTATTGTTATTGACATATTGTAGTTAGTGAATCTCGCTGCCGTAGCATGGGAGTGAACTTTCAAAATAAAGGGCTTTCTTATGTGTAGTAGATAGTGATTAGTTGAGTCATAATGATTTAACTCTTCACTGCTATGTCGGGTCGAGATGTGGGTTGTACGTATGATCAGGAGGGCGAATCCACCTTTGAAATTGGTAAATTTATTTCAGTGAGAACGGTTACAAAGTACATTAAGTATAGTGCGAAAACAAGATTCTATCCATACATCCTTAGCCTAAGACTTTGGATGCTATAACATCAATAATTAAGATACAAAGTAACTATCTGATTCTTAATTGTATCTACCACTTGAGACGGAGATAGCACTCTAGATCCGTGGTATAGAGCATTCCTTTCCATCTAAATATTATAAATCATGATGGAGAATGTGATGAAAAGGGGTCTGATCTAGCCTTGAGGTTGCAGCGATTCCACCTTTTCTCCAAGGTATTGTTAGTTTTACTATTACAATACCAATACTGAATTAACTGAGTTATAGATCTAAACTACTAATTTTTATGGTGCATGGCAGAAGAATTCCGGTAACAATAACTAAACACTAAAAAAAAAGTATTTTATAGAAATGGAATTTACCAACGGAATTCAATCCGTTGGTAATTACCAATGTATTAGCAACCAAAATGACATTTTTCTATTAGCAATGAAATGCTAACGGATTTATTTTCTATTTTACCAACGGAATTCAATCCGTTGGTAAGTACCAATGGATTACCAAGGGAATCTTTATATAAATTACCAACGGAATTTTTAGCAACGGATTACCAACGGAATTATTTACCAACGGAATTGATTTTTCATTGCTAAAAATTTATCAACCACCACTTTACCAACTGAAATTTACCAACGGATTCCGTTGCTAATTTGTTGGTAAACCAATTTAACAATGGAATTAATGTTTTTATCAACGCAATATTCCATTGGTAGAAAACAGTTTTTTTTAGTGAGATGTGCAACAAAAGTTTTTTAACTGCTTGATCAACAAATATAAAAATATTAACTATTTGGTAAAAAAAGCCACATAATTAATATCATAAACTCCCTCCATCCGGTAAATTTTGTTGATTTTGTTGTTTTTCCTAAGATCTCTGATTCGAAATTCGCGGGTGCGATCAACCACTAGGGGCCAGTCCATATAGAGTGCAAAACTCTAATTTGAAATGGGGATCCCCGCTAATGGACGGTAGATTCTGGTCTTTCCCCGATTAGTCGGTTTACGGATCGGATATCGATGTATCAAAAAATAAATAACAAATTAGATAAATTATATATGCATTAAGTAAATGTGATAATTATAAAAGTAAGATGGGCATTGAAAGATTAATTGTGCTGAAATTATTATTATTTTTGGTATACAAAAAGTATAGGGTAAATTACGAACACCCTTTCGAAATTTGTCCAAATTACCAAATAAATACAGTAATTTTAAAAATTATCAATTACCCCATTTGATTTGTATTTGATAAAAATATTGATGAAAATATTTTTTTAAAATAATAACAATAAAGAGATACAGAAATAACATCAATACTCATTTATTTAACATGTAAATTAAAGTTGGGACGTGAATCAGCTTCACGCTATTCTTCTCCATCCGACAACTGATTGCAGAATTTGAGAATTAGGGTTGAATTTCATGAAATCCACCTTTATGGTTAGATCTCCACAACTTTTTTAATGGTTTCCTCTTCCCTCCCAAGAATTCATCTCCTTTATAAATGTTCACAATTCCACTGTATGAATTATTAAGGTTAAATTTTTAATTCATACGTTAAATATATGAGTTTATTTATTATTTGGCCACACATGTGGTTTTGTTGGAGCTGACTTAGCTGCACTCTGCTTCGATGCAGCCTTGATTCGTCTTCAGCAGTATTTTGTCTCGAATAATTGCCTTGCTAATTCATATTTTAAATGTTTAAACGTTAAATATATGAGTGTTGATGTTATTTTCAAATATTTCTTTTTTTTTAAAGAAAAAGAAGAAGGTATTTTTATTAATATTCTAATCAAATAAGTCAAAATGAGGTAATTAATAGTTTTTTAAATTACAAGATTTATTTTGTAGTTTGAACAAACATTAAAGGTGTTTTTAATTTATCCAAAAGTATAATGAGACAGACTAATGAATAATGTCAACCATTTATTGGGATAGATGAAATAATAAAGTGTATTGTAAAGTTTTGTATTGGGTGATATTTCTTAATATAAGAAGTGAAAATAGTTTTGACAGGAAAGATAAAAGAAAGTATGAAGAAGATTAATAAGTATTTATTTATTTCAGTAATTATTTCGAAATGAAAATCTGACCAATTATATACACATACAAATGTTACAACCTACCGACAATGTAATTTGATCATTTATATATGTAATAGACCTCCCCAAACCGATAAGAAGTTTCATCCACAAAGAATTAATAGCGTTATTGATTATAAGCACCCGACTCTATATAGATACCTTAAATGCATGCGGGAATTTATGCATTCTCATGTATCAATTTTTATGTCACTCGTCATATGATTAAAATGTAATAGAAGAAGGAAATTCTAGTAGAGTTCCCCCTCCCCCCATATTACATTTATTCAACAATATGGTTTAGAAAATATTACATAACAGGAAATTTGAATTGCCTCTAAAACTAGCTAATCAATATGTAGCTAATTATCATTGAAATATAATAAAACTCCTCCACTCACAAAGATTTTTACTATTTTTCTTACATTTATTTTAGTCCGTCTCTAAAAATTGTACTATTTTTACTAAAATTTTTTACTATTTTTACTAATTTTCTTACATTTATTTTAATCAGTCGCTAAAAAATTTTAAACTTTCATAAATAGTAATAAGGTTAATACAACTGATCTCTCTATACATTTTATTTACAAAATTATTATCATAGAGTATAACATATTTTATTCATTATTAATTCCTAAAATATTAAATTATCTTTAAAAATAATATTTTTTAATCTATATGTAATATAAAAGTGAAAATTTATATGGAAGAACGAAAGTAGTACCATATGATAGAGATTATAGTGGCCAGTTTCTAACGATTAGTTTGATTTCATGCGGATTAATATTCATACACGTAGAGTTTATCTTATTAATTTAAGATAATAAGTTTTAAATTTTAAATTAATCTAATCCATATTATGTTACATAAGAAACCCACGAAGGGTTTAACACAGTTGATTTTGCATGAAACAAATCAAGATCAATGAAATCAATTTTAGAAAAAAAAAATATACAATATATAAATAAAATCCTAACTTAAGAAAAAAATAGCTTTTGTGACCATGATTTGTTGTTGCTACGTACTTAAAAAATTACATTATTTTTTTTTATCGGTAAATGTTAGTTGTTAGTCCAGTTAGTAGTTAGTATACACCAAACACCCTTACTTCCCCTTCTCCAAGCCTCTTTATATCTCCTCTCCTAATTCGTTTCTAATGGAAATCGAACCTGGGTCTCTTACTTAAGTGAAGAGCCCAATAACCAGGTGGAAAAAAAAATTACAAAGGCATTCCTTACAAAAATACATTACTCTCTATAACTGTATTTTTTTTTATTAAAAATATTTAAACCTAGTATTTAAAATAATGAATGATGCAAACAATGGAGTATATAAATCCGGTCATCTCTTACTCCCTCCGTCCGCTATTAATGTATCAATTTATTTTTTGCATGTACGTTAAAGAGTATTACTATTTTATATATAAAGAGGATAGTTGTATTAGTGGTAAGTAATTGGTAGGTGTGAGGTCTTTTTACTAAAAATAGAAAATGAATACCTTTATAGTGGACGACCAAAATGACAAAATGAATACCTTATCAGCGGATGGAGGGAGTATTATATTTTGATACTCCCTCCGTTCGATTCTAAGGTGTCCATTTGCTTTTTGCACGTGGATTAAGGAGTGAGTGAGGTTCTTGTGCCCCGGGGGACACCGTGCCCCTTTTCAATTTTCGTGCCTCTTTGCAATTTAAACTCCCAAGCCAATACATAGGTTTAAATAGAATAGGGAGGGAAAGTGTTGTGTTCACATGGGGACACGGACCATGTTCCCGTGTCTCCGGAGGCGTAGGAGCTTTTGCCTTAAGGAGTATTATTATTATATGTAAAGTGGATAGTTGTATTAGAGGAAAATGATGAGTCATATTGTGTACTTTTTTACTAAATAGGGGAAATTGATACTTTTGAACCGAATGCCAAAAATAGTAAAATGGACGCATTAGAAGCGGACGATATGAGTATTTTTTATAGTAAATATTGGATAATTAACGCAAAAGATGTAATGAAATTTATATACTAAAAGAATTATATCAACCTAGAAAGAATGGTTGAGATTTTTGTCTTCGAAATCATATATTCCCCAATTTCTAAGATATCAATTTTATTATTTTTGGTGTCTGGTTCAAAAGTATCTATTTTCCTTATTTAGTAAAAAAATATACAATATGGTTTATCACTTTCCTCTAATACAACTACTCACTTTATATATAATAATACGGAGTAATATTTTTTTATCCAGGTATAAAAAGTAAATGATATCTTAAAACAGGAGAGAATGAGTAAATTGGACCAAAATTGTGAAGCTGTATTTATGGTAGGTCGAATGGACACGTGCAAATGATGGGAATGCCTTCATGTGGTAATGGTGGATTTCCACCGTTTCACTTTCAACCACTACCTAGCTATCCACTTTTTCTTTGACCAACTAAATAATGGGTTAAATTCCGTTTAAAAAAAAGTACTAATAATAATTATAGGTTACAATTTTTTATTTATTGGATTTGTTTTTAACTTTTCTTATAATAAAAAAATAAAATAAAATAAAAGTTATCCCCTTTATATTTTACTACATTATTACGTACTCATATCCTCCCTCCCAAAAGAAGTTTGAATGTTTCTGCATAAATGATTTATGGAAAACCGCTTAGTATTTTAAAAATTAAAGATAAAAATATATTCAATTTTTTCAGTATTTACAAAAATATGGCGTATGCAACAATATTGCAATGTCAAAAAATATAAAACTAACTTTTAGCAAGTAAAAAATAATTATGACATATTAGTTTATTTAATTGATAATAACAAATTTTTATTAAATTATTCTTGCTTTTCATTCAAATTTCTCTACAGAATACCTCTAACATGTGTTCTCATTCTAATATAATACCTCATTTTCATAATCATTTACATGGTCTTTTATTTTTTATAAAGTAATCATTTTCATTTTCCTTTAAAAAAGGATAACCGTGCGTGGAAATTTAAAGGCAAAACACTAGCGAAAGCCAAAGAATTTAATGATGAAACTAACAAATGGTGTCACATGATTTCATGTTGCACCGTCTTTCATGATTGAAATTTAAGGAGAAGTGACGGGTTTATGGCTGTTAAAATGTCAATTTTAAAAAATACTTATAGTTTTTTTTTTAATTTAAAAATTTGTTTATTAAAAAAAATAAATTTAATTTAAACATAATTATCTCTAGTTTATGATGCCTTATGCGATTATGTTAGTGACTTCACACATAATTTTCACTGTGACGTTTGGTGCGGTTATACCTACAATTACATTTGTGACTTTATGTATAACTTTTTATGTCTACAAATACGTCAGCGACTCCTAGCATAATTTTCTCATTCGACTCCACGCGCTACTAGCTATATATCTACGATCGTACACAAGTTATCTCTAATTTTTGTTTTTCTGCACACAACTATATGTATGAATTTACATATATTTATATACTAATTAATATATAATGGAAAAACAAAAAAATCAAAATGTGACATTTTTTTCATCTTTTATTCTACTCGTTGAATACTTGTCATGTGTTATAATTAATTACTGATAGATTACAGCCACATTTTTACGGGTTTGTTGGTCACTAATTAGTATATTTTAATAAAAAACAAATTATGAAACACGAAGTAGAATATTATTGTGGAATAGAGAATTCGAACTGGGTTTTCATATCATATATACTGCTCCCTTAGTCTCGTATCATCGTCCACCTTCGTTGTGTCGTATTGTTTATGAAAAAATATTTTTTAATTAATTTTATTAGTCATTGGTGATAATTTAATATTTTTAGATAATAAATAAAGTAAATATGTGAGTGTATAAAAAGTTGATAATATGTGAAAAAAATTTATGAAAAAAAATAGTTAACGATTTTATGCCACTGAGAGTACAATCATGGTTGACCATATTATTTAAAGTGAATTAATTAATTGGATGGAGTGATGGATATAATTAGTTTTAGTTCGTTTATTACATTATCATTGATTAGTGATAAATAATATGTATTTCAGTATTCAAAATTATTTTTGTTAAATACTCCCTCTTCCTATAAAAGTTTACATGCCTCTTCCCGCATGGAGATTAAGAAAAATTTTAACTACTTTTAAGGGTATTATTGCATTTTTAGTAATAAATAAATGATAAAATATGTTATGTGTGTTAGATAAAGGTGGTTTTTTTTGTAAATAAAGTGTATTGGGAAGGGTGATTATATTTGATCTTTTGCTTTTTTTGAAAAAATGTGCAAACTTTTATGGGACAATCCAAAATGGAGAGTGTGTCATTTGAAATGAGATGAAGGGAGTATCCGCCACATCAACAAATTGTCTTTTTATTAAAACACGTGAATTGATTAGGATATATGCACATCAGGTCTGAAATTTCTACCATGATAATTACTTTAAAATTAATACTATATTAAGGTGCATGCTATCATAAAATTGGACAATCTTTGACTATATATATATGTTTTGCGTCGTGTTCTGTTTTCTGGAAGAATGTTTGGTCTTACTATTTCCAGTCATGTTTTGGTGTCTGTTTCAAAAAATAGATTTTCTTGTGTGTGGAAGGACCACTGCTCCTTTGTGATAATAAGGGATTCATCATTTTACCAAAAGTTCTAATGGATTTAGTAATTATCGGCAATGAAGTAAATATTACTTCATATAAAGAGATTGTGGCTTTAGAAATACAAGTAATATTACCAGGTGGCCGGCTAGCCCGCTAGGATCTAGATTTGATTCCCATTAGAAATGAATTAGGAGGAGAAATATAAGGAGGCTTGGAGAAATGGAAGAAAAAAATTACTTCAGATAATGTGATCGCGTGTGTGTGTTTTTTTTTTCTTAATATAGGAGACGAGATATAAGGAGGCTTGGAGAAGGGGAAGAAAAAAATTTACTTCAAATAATGTAATTGTGTGTGTTTTTTTTTCTTAATAGAGGAGGAGGGGAGATATAAGAGGCTAGGAGAAGGGGAAGAAAAAAAAATCACTTCAGATAACGTGATTGTGTTTTTTTTTTTTAATAGAGGAATTGATATATTTTTTTATAAACTTAATGGTTTAAGGCAAAGACTTGAGTGAGACCGTCTCAAAAAAAAAAATACTTTAGATAATGTGACTGTGTTTTTTTCTTAATAGAGGAATTAATAATTTTTTTATAAACTTAATGGTTTAAGGCAAAGACTTGTGTGAGATCGTTTTACGTAAGGGCTTAAGTGAGACGGGTAAAAAATGACAACTTTTATAATAAAAATATATATTAAATTAATAAAAAGTAATAATATTATTTCATAAACAATTCATAATATTAATAAAAAGTGATAACATTTAATGGTGAAAGTTGTAACTATTTTAAAAAATATAAAATTATTATGACCATTATTATATATTAATCTCAATTTTTTTAATACAAAAAATACTTTACGTGGTGTTTGAGACTGAATAGGAAATAAATAAAATCCTATTTTGGAACAGGAGATCTGACTCGGCAAAACTAAGACCATATGATTGATTTGGATTTTTAAAATCAAATGGTTTTCAAAACCCACACCTAATTTTTAAAAGTAACCATTATAAACATTTATAAACTTTATTAATACTTAATTCACCTTTCTTACATATTTTTCTTTTTTCAATTAATATTTCTTTTCTCTTGTTCTCCTCTTTCTCATCTATTATCTCATGTCAATTAATAATCTTTAACATATTTCATTACACGTTTTACACATTGGATTTGATTTATTTATGTAAAATAAAAGGCAAAGTATCTTGTGCATCTAGACGTACGCACTTAGATCCGTGCGCGCCGAACCTAACCCTACCCAAACAAAAACCAGACCTGGACTATATAAACAAAAATATATCCTAATCTTCCTTCTACAGTACTGGTCGGCCTTTCTCTCGTTCTGCCCTAACTCCACACCCTTCCTCTTATTCTCGGATGTTCTACGAAGCCAACAAACAATGATTAGGAGAGTAGAGAGTAGGTGCGACGACGGTAAAGAGATGAGTTTCTACAATATTTTCAATCATTCACAGTTGATTATGTAAGATAATTATGGCCTAGTGCCATTAATAATAAATATATACTATAAGATATTTATTATGATCAAATATCTTAAATAATGATATGGTTTAAATAAATAATATATATGAGATAAATAAGGTCATATATATTTATGGATAACAATCACATTGATAGAATGTGATTTGATAAAGATTTAATATCCCGATCTGGTCCTCTCTCCACCTATTAAAGAGACACAGTTTTATTAATTCTCTATCACATTAAGTCTTACGTACTGTGCAATAAAGAAAGGGTGAGGAGAGAGAAACTAGTTCTCGGCGTAATTGACAGGAACGTATCATTGGAGGACCGCCATTAGTGGCGTCTCAAGGTAAGTCTTCTAATCGTATTTATGTGGTGTGAAAATCATGAAGATCTAAGATCCATGTTAATTAATAAATTAATTGTTTATGAAATTATGCTTACATGTGGTATCAGAGCATGGTTTTGGATCTCATGATTTTTCATCGAATAATTAATATTAAATTTGGATGTAGTAAATTCACGTATTACGTTCTTGATTGGATGTGAGATGTATTCTATAACCAAATTATCTCAATTTTAATTTACACTTTATTATCAATATATTATGATGTGTGAATATTATGTTTTATGTATCATGTATTAAAGTGATGTGAAAAAGTAATTATAATGAGTTGATTCACGTTAAAAATTTACATGATTATTAAATTGATATATTGAAATCTTATGACTCATGCGAAAATTATAGTGATATGATTTTCATATTAAGAAAATGTCAACTGCCCTATTTAGTTTTTGGGACTGAACAATTAAAGATTGATTATGGAAGTTAATTATGTCAGCATAAGATATGAAAGTTAATTATGTCATGAGATTTTAATATAAAATTACATGACTCCCTTTAATTTTGAGGAGTATAATGACTGATTAAGAATAATGACAACTAATTACAGTCAATAAATCAACATGCCTTATTCATAAAATGGCTTGAATATCACACTTTAATGCCAGTTATTAACATAATTATAATAATAAATTGACTCATGTATTCCTCAAACTTTCCAATTAAAGTGATTTAATAATGTTAATGAAATCGATCCATCACTAACGTTTATGACTTATATTATTATTGATAATAATTAAAGATTATGATATTATTGATACTAATTTATTGGAATTAAAATATCTCACTTATGTTATGTATGTTTGACTGCTCATGGCATTTATAATGTTAAGATGCCAAATTTATTATAATATGAATACAAATTATACATGATATCTTTATTAATGTGATATATATGGATATATTATGTGTATATATGATGACAGTCTTAAGATTTTAATTAATGATATTGACTGTGATTTATGAATATTTATGAAATAATGATTTGATTATTACTCACTTTCCTATTGAGTATAATCTAAGAGTCTTTGATAAGATTAATAATGATTTGATTATTACTCACTTTCTTATTGAGTATAATCTATTATGATAATCTTTGATAAGATTATAATGAATGATTTTATGATTTAAATTTATTTAATGTTGGTCTGTTAATCACCAAAGTGGTCTGATCTGAAAGAATAATAAAATTAAATCGTATAGTTAAATTTTAATTTCCCATATTTAAGTGATGCTTGAATAAAGAGAATTATTATATGGGTTATTAAAAATTTCACAATTATAAAACTTTAAATTCACCCAAAGGTGATTGCTAGTCTTTATAATTCATGAATATGAAGATAAATTGATAATTAATATATTATGACAAACTGTTTTGTATGTCCAAAAATGACAAAATAGTTTTAATGAAAATATTTAATTATCAAATTATGTTATATTTGAAAGCATCATTATGATTATGATTGTATATTGTTGTATCACCCAAAGGAGAACTTCAATATACATTTATTGCTTTTGATCCTGAATCTATTATTAAATTACTCAAGGTATTTATAGGAATAAATTATATTATTCTTATTCTTAAAATTACTTATATTATTTAGTCTCTATTCGCATGATGCATCTGTTCCATTACAAAATGGATTAAAGTAATTTAAATAGTGTGGATAAATCTAATTTCACCAAAGTGTTTTGAATTTTATTATCACTTCAAGATAAATTGTTCATTTGCTTTGTAATAGCAATAAAGCTAAGTAATCTGACTATAATGCTCGGGTTAGATCAAACAGACTGGTCATAATGTTTATGCGAATGAATGAGACTAATAAATTAAGTCTAACATACCTAAATTACTAATAAATCTCTTGATGAGATGCTAATGACTACTTTAACTATCATAAAGTTTGATGGTTCTCATGGCACACATGAACTCATCATTAAAGATAATAAATATTGCAACAAGATTAAAGCCTTCCATAATGAATGTAGTTTACAAATTCATTACCTTCTAAGTATGACCTATTCATAATAAACTATAACACCATGAAAGACAAATGGAATGTGAATTAAATTCACGTAATTTAATGATGGTTCAAAAGGAAAGAAGGTTTAAGAAACAATTTAAAATTTAAACATTATGTTCGTTTAAAAGTAATGAAGTTTGAACTAAACGTGGCTTTAATGTTTGGGGAAACTTTCCAAAAGAATTATTCCAAAAAGATTAATTAAGAATAAAGCCTTTCATGAGATAGGCTTTTACTGGTCTTGATATTTGTGTAAATTGCATTAAATAAAAGCAAACCAAAAACACACAAATAATAGTCGTGATAATTGCACAACTTCTTATAATAGTTTACACCGCTAATTGTAAGTCTTACGATAATACCCTTCTTAAAGGAATAATATTATTTCATCCTTTTTAATTTTAAATTTAAATTTTCACATTATGGTTATATTTATCTTAGCAAGAAAATTCTCACTCCACAAATGCTTGATAAACATTTATTAATGATGTTGAGAAAATTAGATAGAAAAGTAAAAATTATAAAGATTGGAAGAAGTGATGAATTTTATGGAAAATGTGATTAATTATCATGTTCAATCACTTAATTATAGGAAAAACTGACATTTATACTAAATGTTGCACACCATAATAAATTGGTGTAGCAGAATGACATAATCGTACTTTATTGAATATGGTTATAAACATGTTAAATGATTAATTTATACCCATATTTTGTGGATTTATACATTTAAAGCTGCCACTTACGTGATGGTCGAGTTTTTAGTAAAACAGTTTTCAAAACACCTTATGAACTTGTAGAAAAACTCGATCTTAGGCAGTTGAATGTTTTAAATTGCCCGGCAGGGATTATGATTTACATCCATATGAAAAGAAATTGGATATAAGAAAATTAAGTTATTTCCTTATAAATTATCCTTAAAGTCTAAAAGGTATGAATTTTATGGTCTTAACTATAGTACAAGAATTTTAAAACTAGAATGTCAAATTCATTAAGAATTGTAAAATCAGTGGGAGTATGAAACCATGAAATGTGGTTATTGAAGAAGTTGGGTGGAGAATTTGAAAATACATTCATCTAAACTTCTTCTAAAGTTGTTATATAGTTGTTAAATAGTCAAACAACTTTCAAGTACAACATTAAGTTATTCTACTCTCTTAAAGGATCCGATTTTACTAAATCAATTATCAATGAGCTTTCATTTGATATATCACATCAAATAGCATTAAGAATGTCTGAAGGACAATATATCCGCTATTTCTAACGATTGCATATGTGGTATAATAAAATGAGCTAAATTTGACATTATAATAAAAGCTAAAATTTCAGTTTTGGAATAAGTCATGGAAGTACTAATTCTATTAAATGAGTAAATTCAATGAAAGGCGAGTTGAAATCAATGGCTCATAATGAAATTTAATATCTTGTTAGAATTGCCAAAGAGTTATAAAAGAATTTGAAACGGATGTATCTTTATGATGGCCATTTCCAAAGATATAAAATTAGAGTTGTTGCTAAAGATTTTACTCAAAAAGATGACATAATTATAAGGAGATATAACAAATTATTTCTTTACAAGACTCTATTAGAATTATCATGGCTTTGGTAACTCATTATGACTTAGAGTTGCACCAAATAAATGATATGTCTGCTTTTCTTAAAGGTGATTTGGTGGAAGATCAAGTTAAATAGATCAACTCAAGTTTTTTTTCCATTAAAGGAAAATATCACATGGCGTGTAAACTTAAAGAATTAACATACAAACTTAAGCATGCTTTCCTATAAAGATATCTTTTGGATTTAAGAAAAACATCATAAACGGTGTACATATATATCTGAAAGTTAGTGGGAGCACATTAATTCTATACTTGATGATAAACTTGCTTGCAACTGATGATCTTGGTTTATTATGTGAAACCAATAAATTTCTCTCAAAGAACTTTAAAATAAAACATATGATGAGACAATTAAAGATGTCTCTGTAAGTATATGTTAATAAAGTTCAATAGAGGTTATGGATGGAAAAGTGTTTGTAAAGAACGTTCCAATTCGGAAGGGAGATAAGTTTAACTTTATGTAATTTTCAATAATGAATTGGAACGTACTACAATATTCCTTATATGTATATTATTGGTAGCTTAAGATATACAAGATTGTATAAATACCAAATATCAGTCTTACTGTTAGAATGCTTGGTCATTATTGAAGTGATTCATAAATGAATGACCAGAATGTTGCATAAGGAAATATTATAAGGTATTCTAATGAACTAAAGCACTCGTGTTTACTTATAGAAAATTTAATTACTTAGATGTAATTAAATATAGATTCAGATTAAGATGATTATATGATGCAAAAAGGTTCACTTTGACTTTTACTTTTCTTAGTCAGGGATATTGTGTCATGCAATATTGTGAAGAAGTTTCTAAAAACTACATTCACTATTAAAGTTAACTTGTGGCATGATTTGAAGCTACAATTTAAGGACATTAAATGTGGAGTTTAATTTCAGGACTTGAAATAAGTTGACAATAATGTCAAGTCGCTGAAAACTTATTATGATTATTCCGCTGCATTGTTCTTCTTTAAAACGATGGATATTCCAAAGTTGCTAAAACATATGGAATGAAAGTATTTATCGTTAAGAAGAACTTTAGAAACAAAGATGTCAATTGAGCATAATGGAATCAATCTTATGATTTCGGATCCGTTACACAAATGATCTTCTCTAAAACATTCATTGAACGTTACATGAATATGAGATCATTGAAAGGCTCTAACAAGCTTATGATGAACAATTGACATTAAGAGCTCATTATGTTTTGTTTCTAATTGATATATCTTGTTTTGTCATTTTAGTATACATGAATGTTGACATTAATAAAACAAAATTTTATCTCAAATTTGAGATACTTATGTGGACCATTATTGATCCGTACGAGTTATGTTGAGTAGAAAGCTAATATCATAGTACATGAAAGGAACTATGTCGAGTAAATGATATAGAACCGCTATGACTTGTGTTAGTCTATACTCAATATTGACTTTATGAGTTGACCAGTTAATTTATCTTATGTCGCGCATATTATGTAAATTATTTAAACCTTTACGTTTAAAGTTTAATTCTGTCACTCGGCCAAGTGGGAGAATGTAAGATAATTATGGCCTAGTGCCATTAATAATAAATATATATAAGATATTTATTATGATCAAATATCTTAAATAATGATATGTTTTAAATAAATAATATATATGAGATAAATAAGGTCATATATATTTAGGGATAACAATCACATTGATAGAATGTGATTTGATAAAGATTTAATATCCTGATCTGGTCCTCTCTCCACCTATTAAAGAGACACAGTTTTATTAATTCTCTATCACATTAAGTCTTACGTACTGTGCAATAAAGAAAGGGGTGAGGAGAGAGAAACTAGTTCCCGGCGTAATTGACAGGAACGTATCGTTGGAGGACCGCCATTAGTGGCGTCTCAAGGTAAGTCTTCTAATCGTATTTATGTGGTGTGAAAATCATGAAGATCTAAGATCAATGTCAATTAATAAATTAATTGTTTATGAAATTATGCTTACAGATTAAATATGTATTGAAAATAAATACTTCTTCCATTCCTTTTAAATAATTTCTTTTTTTATTTTGGGCGGTAAAAGTATTCCCTTTCATTTTTACATCCACTAAGGCCTCCTCCAAGAGAGGTTTTCTGCCAACGTGGCAAAAATAAAAAACCTAGAAAATAGGTTTTTTGCGATGGGGCGATAGGGAGATGCAAAGGTTTTTTCATGGGTTTTCTGCTTGCTACCCAGTTTTATAAAATTTGAAGAGAGTGGATGAAGGGAGATTGGGAACCACGATGAAACAGCAGAGCGAGTGAGGGGAATCATAATGAAACAGCACAACGAGTGTTCCTCACACTGTTGTGGAGTAGGGCCAGCACTGCTCCATCCTTTAAATTTCTTTTTTTAATTCTTTTTTTCTTCACTTAACCCCTCTTTTTTTTCTTTTTTTTAATTATTATTAACATCTTCTTTCTTGATTTTTTAATACTAAATTTCTTTATTAAAAAAAATATAACCAATTTTTAATATAAATTTTAATAATACTAAAAATATTTCCTTTAAAATTTTAATAGGTTTACTTTAAAAAAATATCTCTCCCATTTTATAATATTTAATTTAAATTTTCGTATATTTCAAAAGTTCTTAATATGATATAACCAAATTAAGTTGATATCGGGTATACTCGTGCATCCATATTTCTGCACTATTTTTACACGCGTGCGTCCTTTTAATTTGTATTTTTTTTAATTGTATGTTATGAAAAAATTAATAATTTTTTTTCAAAATTTTACAAAATTAAATTACTCGAAATATATAAATATTTATTTATTTGAAAATTAGATAAATATAATTGATAAATTAAATGAAAATAAAAAGAATTTGAAGTGGGTAAACCTGCTTTCTAGTTTTATTGTTGGTGAAAAGTTTTGTTTTGTAGGTAGAGATTTTTTGCTTTTGAGGTATCGTTGACGTGGTACAAAAAAACCTGTTTTTTAGGTTTTATGATTGAGGAAGGCCTAAGGCCTCCCCTAATGCGGTTCGGATCTCCTGTTACATTTTGGTGTTACATCTCATATTACAAACGTTGAATAATTGACATGTAGGATAAACTATTCTATACCATAACAATCAACCCTAGGGGAAAGATTGAGATTTAACTCTTCGTATACGTGTCACTCATCTAACGCGTGTAACAGGAGGAGATGTAATATCAAATTATAGCATGACATCCAATCAACCCTAGAGGAAAGGGTTTTTTTATCATTGAGAGGAAGCAAGATTTTTTCCAGCTAGTATGTATACTATTTGGTTTTTAAGGAGAGAGAGAAGGAAATAGGAGAGTGGGAGAGAGTAAAAAGAGGAGAGAGGAGAGAGGAGAGAGGAGAGAGAGGGTGTATTAGAATTTTTTGTGACAGATGGATGGAAATGAGAGAGAGAGGCACATAAAATAAAAAAACCTACTTTCTGGGTTTTGCGTTTGGGGAGAGATCTAATATAATTAAAATATGTGATCCATACATTCACTAATATAACTAGTCACCGCATATTGAATAATTATACTTCTTTTTAATACACACATACATCTTCTAATACAACTAGTCACCACATATTAAATAAAAATACTTCTTCCTAATACAATTAAAATATGTAGTTCATACACCCACTTATACAACTACTCACTAAGCATTAAATAATAATACTCCCTCCGTCCCTCATTAAGAGTGCCATTTGCTTTTTGGTACGTATATTAATGAGTATTATTATTTAATGTGTAGTGAATAGTTTATTAGTAGGAGTGTAGGTTCCAACATTTAATTGTATTAGAGGGGGTGTGTGAGTCCCATATGTGTAAAAAAAGAAATGAGACTCTTTGGGTGGGATGACCACAATGGAAAATGACCCTCTTAATATGGGACAGAGAGAGTACTTATTAATCCACGTACAAAAAATAAAAACACCCCTGTGCATGTGAACAGTGGCGGACGCAATAAGGTTCATGGGTACAGTTGTACCCCCAAATTGAAAATATACCCTCTACTATATATTGAGAAATTATGTAAATTCAATTACATGTTACTAATAATTACAGTATTAACTTGATAATCATTTAATTAGTTTTATTTTAACGCTTATATAACTTAATAGCGTATACACCTTTTTAAGTAATTTTCAAATAATTAACTTTACAAATTATGATTATAAATTACGATACCTTAATTGTTGAGGTTATTTAATTATACTAGTATTAAATGAAATATTTAGTACATAAATTTAAAATATTTTTTAAATTGTTCATTCAATTATAAATTAATTAGTAAATATTCTTTCTGTCTCATATTAACGTTTATGTTTTCCATTTTAGTTTGTTTCAGGTTAAAGTTTACATGTTTTTTTTTTAAAGTTTGGCCTACGCAAAATAATTAACTATTTCATGTAGGCTTACACACAACACTAATACACTTCATTATTTCTTTCACCTCACTATATATTAATATTATATCTTTTAATCAACGTGCAAAAAACAAATATAAACATAGGGAGGGAAAGAGTATAATGTATATATTATTTATAAAATATTTTGAGGTGCTCATTTAAATTATACTAATTTAATGATTTTAGGCAGAAGAAAATATATGTTGCCAAAAATTTTTAATTCTGAACTTCAGATGTGGTGTGTCTTGTTTATATTCCCTTCGTGCCAAGCTAATATAGGGACAAATGCTTTTGTGCACGCAAATTAAGGAATGTTATTGTTTAATGTGTAATTGGTACGTGGAATTTTTTAATTAATTTTATATCATTCTACCTAATTAATCCATTAATTATAGTGGGGTATTTTTGTCTTTTGAAAATATAAAATATTATTATGAAGTATTAGTGGTGGATCCCTCACATTCCTAAAATAGGAATGATCCCCTTTAAATGAGACGATGAAAATGATAAAATGGGTCCCTTAGCCTCGGACGGAGGGACTATGTGACTTTGACAATTTCGTACCCCCAATTTTAAAATCCTGGGTCCGCCACTGCATGTGAATGAGGAAATAGTATTTTTTTTCAAGAGTGAGGCTCTTGTGCCCAGGGAACACGGTGTCTCTTTGCAATTTAAACCCCTAACAATATATAAGTTTAAATGGAATATGAAGGGAGAGAGTTATTCTCCATAGGGGCACAGTGTTTACATGGGAGATTTTGCCTTTTTTCAACTATGATTCACTTCTCTCTATCTCTGAATTAAATATGTAACAAATCGAAACAATATCTAATTATCTATCATAGTTATTGCATCTACATTATATTTTATAATATTTGATTATATTATGTTAATAATATTTCATGAATCTTAAAATTTTACTAAAAATAAAGAAAATTTGTACATTATTTGTATTTAAATGAATTTAATTTCCTTTTATATTCGTTAGTTAAAATTAAAAAATCCGGTGTATATATTACAATTTAAGGAGGAAATGAGTTATATATTCCATAAAACTAAGAAGGAAATGAGTTATTATATTTCATAAAATTAATAAGGAATTAAAGCAATTCTCATATAGTATTTATTAACTATTTATAAAATTTTAAAATATTATTAACCCACCTAATAAAATTAAAGAAACTAGAATATCAAAAATTTCGTGATTGATGGGAATGAGCAGTCTACAATAATTTCCCATCACTTTATTAACAATTCAAATATTCGGACAAAATCCAAATGACGTGGTGAACATCGATCAAAATGTCAATATAAGTATGATTATTATTCCACACTAGTAATGTGAGATTTTAGTATGCATTAATCGAGATTTTCCTTCAAATTGGACCCACCATGTTACCACACAACATTGTGGAACCCAACTCAAATTAGCATCATATCTAATAGTAAAATTATAGTTATAATAAAATAGTACTTTGAATTGAAAATCCCATTATTTTTTCTGATAAAAGATTCTGATCAATTGAAAATTTCACCAAAAGTAGAAATAGAATTCATCAATTTGGCCTTTCGATGTGAGCATTTATGGTTAAGATATGAAATGGAAAATTACTCATTGAGGATTAGATATATTTTATTAGCCAGAATCAATCAATTAGAAAATTTTGTACTTATGTTAGTATTTATAATTATATTTAATTTGTATCTAATTAGTTCATTTTAAATTTAATTTGTCGCTAGGTTTGATTAGACATGGTGCACGGTAATCGGAATAATGCATGCATGCACTAAAATTTAAAGAAATAAAATAATTGTAGTGTCTTTATACGTATTAATTTTATCATATAGTTTATCTCATTGCAAATTAATTAATTCATTTTTAAGAGTATATAAATCACACACCACTAATACAAACAAGATATACACGTGCCACTAATACAATAATTACCCTATACAAGTACAATAATATTTTTTTCAATGTACAAAAAGTAATAAATATCCACTATGTCTCATGAATACATTCGCGTATTATTTGATATAAAGTTTAAGAAAATAAATTTTTTGGTAATGTGATGTGTAAAAAAGAAGGGGTATTTTGGGTAATTGGATAGAATAAAGTGTATGATATAGTTGACTTTGACTAGATTGTGTGTAAAAAAAAGTGGCATTTTTGTAATATTGTAGTATTGTAAGTTATTAATATTGTGTATTATTTCCATTTTTAGGAGGTGAAAATATTCTTGGGACGGACCACAATGGAAAGTGTGAATGTATTCTTGGGACGGAGGGAGTAAATAAATTCAGAAGGTATATTGGGATTGATACATGTACCTCATCCTATATTAGCATCGGATTGTCAATAAAATTATTTATTAATGGAATTGAAATTTTTGTTGCAAAAAATTTAGTAACTACCATTTTACCATCAAATTTTGTTGTTAATCAGTTGATAAACAAATTTAACAATAAAATTAAGAATTTTATCAACGGAATATTATGTTGGTAAAAAATTATATATATATATATATATATATATTGTAGTGTACTGTGTTTGGAGATCATTTTATCTTTGAATTTAAAAAACTACTATCTTTAAACAAATTTTATTATGTTAATCTTATTCGTCCAACTGTAAATTATGCGGTACATGTAATGTTTGGGTTAGGTGATCTGTTGCAAGTCCCCATTACTGAGTCGAGCATTTTCACTATGTGAATTGTGATGACCTTCTTAATAACACTTACGCTTATTCAATTTAATATATGCTCACTCATTTTACTTTAAAGAAAAATTATCATTTTATTTTCCTTAAAATTAAAGGAAGTTATTTCAAATTTGCCCTTATCAAAATGCTATATAATGTGCTCTTATATGTTATTAATGATCAGTTATAATTGAACTTTAAGTTATTCTATAATTATATTTCATGTTTTCTAACACAAAGAATTAAGGTTAAAAGTGAGTTGACGGATTTGCACTAATCAGGAAATTGGAGCAACAGTTCCCAATGACAAAGAGACAAGAAATCTAAATAAATATTAAGTACGTAGATTTCATTCATATATCTTATATGGTTGTTTGTGCACACACACATATAAGTATATTATATACTGTGATAAGAGTAACAAATCCTATTTTTTTTTTAATTAAAATGATTATTTAAAAAGTATAATGTGTTGTGTTAAAAAGGACTGCATTCAGTTGGTGTGAGGGGACACACCATATCCGTATCTTGAAAAGGAAAAAGCGTGTTTGCATTTTCAAGTTTTGGGATTGGAGGAATGCGTCTTACATTCTCTCTCTATGAGAGAAGAGGAGAGAGAAAGAGAGCACCGAAAAGCATATTATACGACAACAGTTATCATGAAAGTGCAGAAAATTTTAAGCAGTTTGATATGACTACCCAACCATACGCATGAAACATATATGTATATATACATATATATTTGTCCATTTATTATTCTTCCAAAGATGCTCCAATTATAGGTTCTTGAGTGAGAGAATGAATCTCAGATTTTCAGGTACATGGAGAATACAACATTAGACGAATTATGTTTTTTTTGGGTTTATAGGAGAGTTTGAAAAATTATTGAACTAATTCCTCCGTCACACACTTATGTTCATACTTTTCGTTTTCGTCTATTCCACACTTATTTTCAGCATCAAATAAGAAAATTTCACATTAACCAACAACCTTAAAAGTTATTTTAATTTCAAAAATATCACTATTACCTAACATTCATAACATATTTTATAATTTATTTATTTATTATCTAAAAATACCATATTACCCCTAAAAAGTCTATAAAGTTGGTCAAAAAGTAACTTTTCTTAAACTCCGTATCTACAGTGCCGGCGAACATAAATGAAATATTCCGTTGATAAAAGTCTTAATTCCATTGTTAAATTGACTAACCAACGGATTAGCAACGGAATCCGTTGGTAAAATTCAATTGGTAAAGTAGTGGTTGATAAATTTTTAGCAACGAAAAATCAATTCCGTTGGTAATCCATTGCTAATAATTTCGTTGGTAATTTATATAATGATTCCCTTGGTAATCCGTTGGTATTACGAACGGATTGAATTCTGTTGCTAAAATAGAGAATAAATCCGTTGACATTCCGTTACTAAAACAAAAATATCATTTTTGTTGCTAATCCATTGGTAATTACCAACGGATTGAATTCCGTTGGTAAATTTGATTGTTTAAAAATACTTTTTTTATAGTGATATATTTGTTTTAAGTTTTTCAGAAGTTAGGTTTTAACTCTATAAAAATTAATGCAAAAGAAGTATGTAGTAATATGTGTAAAAATGTATTAATCGATAAGAAAAAGATAGGGGAGAGAAAAAGAGAGAGGGTATGCTGAAAATAAACATGGAGTTAGGATTTACGAGGATAACTAATAAACTTCGCACATTAATAGTCTAATATACTAAATTAATTTTAAAACAAATTTAAAGGAAAACCGAGCCCTCAATGTTACCACTTTACATGACTAAATTTATAAGTTCTCCTCGTAAATGTATCAATATAAAAGGCGGTTCGAATCTCCTATATATTTTGATGTTACATTTCCTATTACAAATCGTTGGATAATTGATATGTAGGATAAACTATTCTATACCCTAACAATTAACCCTAAGGGGAAATATTGAGATTTTTCTCTCCGCATACGTGTCACTAAAACTAAAACTAAAACTTTTGAGTGAGACTCTTGTGCCCCGGTGACACACCGTGCTCTTTTGCAATTTTCGTGCCCCTTTGCAATTTAAACCCTTAGCAATACATAGATTTAAATAGAATATGAAGGGGGAGGGTTGTGTTCACATGAGACACAATACGTCATCGGGGGCGCAGGAGCTTTTGCCAAAACTTTTTAGTATACTCACTCGTGATACTATGCTCCATGATATGCATAGGTTAATTTTTAAAAGAGGCGATCAATTAATATAAAATGGGATCACCTATTTCATTTTCATATTCCATCTTCGATTCCATTTATTATATTCTTGTTATGTGTCATAATTAATGCTTAAAATTCAATACATGCCCCAAGAGTTTAATTGTTATTTGAAGGGTATGATTTTTGTATATTGTGAAATATTAATGAAACACCAAATGTGGAACAGGAATTAAATCGGGATTAATATGATCATATCAAGATCATATTTTACTAATAAAGATCATCATTTGTGTAAGACTTTGAGCATTTAGAGTAAAATGACATTAATTAATCATGAGAGTGTGATTTGAAGGTGTTAAATATGGATCATTTAATTGACATACATAATTACAATATTCCAAAATAAAAGAGGAGCCAACATGAACAAATGTTTTATGAGTATGATTAAAGTAAATACACTAAGTGTTGCTTTAATGCACTAGAGTTGTGAATAGAGATCACTTTCCATTCCTCTTTATAACATGGAAATTCTCAAGTCAACTTCATCTCATCATTTGGTCTTGGTTAATAATCTCAACTCAATCACCCCCTTTTTTCCTCCTTTCTCCCCCACTACAACATCACCTTTCTTCCTATATAACCACCACATTTTTGCAATCAAAACTCACCCCCACATGGGCATGCCAGCCATGAACAAGGTGCACCACTTCGCACGTGCGATTTGGGAGCACGAACCGGCCACCCTCGCCTGCAAAAGGTTGCGCCCGTTGGCTCCCAAAATAACAACCACCACATCCGACACATTTGATCTCAAGAGCTTCATTAGGCCGGAAAGTGGACCAAGAAAACCCGGATCCTCCGATCATCACAAGAAAGAATGCCCTCAGGTGACATGCTTATATATAATATTTGTTGTCACGTTTAAAAAGTTAAAGGACTAAAATTGATACAGATAGATACTATGCAGGGTGGGGGGACGAGGTGGAATCCGACGCAAGAACAAATAGGAATACTGGAAATGCTCTACAGAGACGGCATGCGAACGCCCAACGCACAACAAATCGAGCACATCACCGCGCGTCTAGCAAAGTATGGCAAGATCGAAGGCAAAAACGTGTTTTATTGGTTCCAAAATCATAAAGCGCGAGAAAGGCAGAAGCTAAAGCGCAATTCTCTCCCTCTAATCTCACCACAACCATCTCCATCTACTAACTCTTCTCTCTTATTATCTCTGGTAATTAATTAAGTAATAACTCTCACTTATATATGATTTTTTTTAAAAAAAAAATTATTCTTTTTTAGCATGTCATGATGTTATGTTGATAATAATTTTTTAGGGAGAAGGTGGGATGGAGGAGGAATTGGGTTGCATCTCTCAGAAAAGAAAGTGCAGATCATGGGCATTTGATCAATGCCTAGCTGAAGACATAAGATTTTATAACCAAGAATACGAGGAGGACGAAGTAGAAGAAGGAGAAGATCGGACACTCAAGCTCTTTCCTTTGCACCCGGAAAGAAGATGAGATGTCTAAATTCCTTCTCTTAATTAATTAACCTCTATTTTTTAGTATTATATATCAATGCCGTGTACAAGGTGTTTGAGATGATGGTTAAATCTCGTGAGCGATCTAGAAAGGATAATTGATCATAAATTAACTTGGATTTAACTTG
Source organism: Pogostemon cablin (assembly GCA_023678885.1). Taxonomy (NCBI): domain Eukaryota; kingdom Viridiplantae; phylum Streptophyta; class Magnoliopsida; order Lamiales; family Lamiaceae; genus Pogostemon; species Pogostemon cablin. Next base: position 5,967,583 of record CM042987.1, read on the forward strand.
ATTGTTGTCTATTAGTTGGTTAATTATGTTGCATCTTTTACAATGCATTATTTGTGTGATGAAAAGGATTGTGAAAGCAAAGTCTTTGGAGGTGTTACTTTTGACTATAAGAAGAAGATGAAGAAATTAACATTACTTTTAGGTTGAAAGTAGTTGATGCTAACTAGAGTAGGACACTGAAGTTCATGCACACCACCTACAAAATGTCCATTTAAGAACATTGTCTTATTGCATGTCTAGTTTTGCACACTAGATCTATTTGTCATTTTCATGTCTTTTGTAACACTGATTATATGTTTGATACGTAATCAAATAATAAAATCTGACCATTATATTTAAGGTTGATATATTTTTTTTAGGCCGATATAGTTTTCACCTCTCTCCTACGTGCTATTTATCTAACAGTGTGACACTTGAGATATCACACCAAAATGCCATGGAGAATTAGAAATTTTGATTTCAAAACAAATAATATTGATTTCCAATTTTTTTTTATATTAATGTGAAAATTACATATTTATCCTGATCAATGGAAAGTCAAATTTAAATTTAACATTTTCGTTTGAACTAGAAATGCAATCTCTATGTAATTATGATGTAATTGGAGATCTATATTCAAAATGAAAATTTGATAGTAGTGGTTTGTGGGGTCAGAAATATATGCATGATATAGACAAGACATTTTGGAGGGAAGGTAGTTCAAACATCATCAAAGTTATGCAAATTTTTCTTGACATGTATGAATATTACACGCATATACGTGTGTGAAAAATTGAAAATATACGTTTAGCTACAGATATGTACACAGACATTATGTTGGGTTCGTCAGCAGTCAGCTTTGGCTCGAGAGGTGACATTGCAGTTGATGAGAGTTTTCTCGAATTTTGTGAGATGAATAAAACTAAAAATATTTTTTAAATCATAGTAATTGTTATTATAACAATGAAGCAATAGAGGATTATTTTTTTTCCGCCATAAAATAATTGAGAATAATGTTTGATTGGGTGTAGTTCTATGATATTATTTTTGGGTGGCAACCCCAATTAACCAATTTTTATTGTTCGGAAATCATTGTCACCCATAAAATAATTTATATAACATCTATATATAATTGTCCATTTTTGAACCAAAATACTCATCTTGTCGAAATGCAATGTTGGGGTTTCGATATCGATTCCTACATTTGATGAAATACCCCGATCAGTTGTCGGATTCGGTGTCGGTACTCCGACATAGCATTTCGACATGATGTGGGTATTTTGGTCAAAAATATGGACAATTGGGTATGGGTGTTATAAAAATTATTTGATGGGTGATAATGATTTTTTTCTTTCCATTTTGGATATTTTTGACAATTATCTCTAATTTAAAAAAAAAAAGTTAAAGAATGAGTATGCAAAATCTAAAACTCAATTATTGTTAGAGCATTTTCAAGAGGTTCTTTAAATTTTAGAGAGCATTTTTACAAAATAGAGAGGTTTTTTAATTTTAAAGAATAAAAATTTTATTATACTCCGACAAGTTTTTTATATTTTCATTTCCAATGTACATTTGTAACATATTTTTTCTTTTAATTTATTAAAAAATATTTCTGTAAAAACACAGAAATAAGTTAATAACATTTAATGCTATTTATTTAAGTTTAAAGAGTGGATTTGGATCTTCAAATTTAGAGAGAGAAATGATTATGTAAATTTTAATATTAAAATAGAGAATGTGTTGAATTTTAATTTTATTGAAATCCTCATTATAATATGAATATTTTGTATTTTACATTAACTTTTAAAGTCGCTCTTTATTAGTATAACTTTTTAAGTTTAATGGTCATTTTCATATAATAATTCAACACCGATAAAATACAAACAAATTATTAAATATGGAATCCAATCCTGTTGTTTGACGATAATAATAATCTATTCTACGTTCCCCGTCATAACATAACATACAGTAAATTTAAATAGGATAGGATATAATAAATGGGCCAAAGCCCATTCATTATTGATAAAGTCCAATTCATAAGGGCCGTGAGAAATTTTCTATAATCTCTAATTGGGCCTGGAAGCAAATATACGTCATTCACCATTGCATTTATTTAAATAATAAATTGTTTCACTAAACGAATCAGTTCTTCAACAAAGAACATTGAATCAGGACACTCTCTTTATCACACCCGTATATTTGAGACTACTTCTACTCATTATTAAATTATTATTTAAAGTATAAACTTTTATGGGGAAAACCGTATCCCAATAAGAACATAAAAATTTAATAGGGTAGGTCTTAGGTGAGACCATCTTACGGATCTTCTTATATGAGACGGATCCTATCCTATTATATCTATTAATACAAAATAAAAATAAAAAATAAAAAAGAATTAATGAAAAACAAGGCCTTGTTTGGTTTGGTTTAGTTAATTAAGATTAATAATTCGATTTCACAACATTAGCGGCGCTCCATCCAAACTGTTATCTTACATTAATAAATTTTCACTTTAATTTAATAAAAATTATTTATCTTTTATTTTTATTATTATTAGTTATTCCATAAAAATAATATTATTAGTAATTATTCTTTAGATAGTTCAACTATTCTATTATCACTTAATTTTAATTGGGTATCACTTTATATTAAAAATGCTATTACTTTTTATTCATCCTACAAATTGTTCATAAAATAATTTAATTAAACGGTTATCACTTTTTGTTTATTATATATCACTTTTTATTAAAAATATTATCACTTTTTATTATTCCATTGATTTGTTTGTGAAATAATTCAATTATACGGATATCACTTTTCTTTGAATAGGAATCAATTTTTATTAAAAATATTATCACGTTTTATCCATTCTATAAATTATTTGTAAAATACCATTTGATAATTAATTATCACTTTTTATTAAAGATGTTATCACTTTTCGTTTAAAATATTATCACTTTTCCTTTATATTATAAATGGTTCATATAATAATTCACAACACTGTTATCACTTTTCATCAATTGAGTATCACAAATTTTTTAAATTTATACTATATTTAAATAAATAAATTAATTAAATGAATTACAAATTTAAGTTATTAAAAATTTTAATGATAAAAAAATAATTTAAAAAATAACATTTTATATACATATATATATAATATATATATAAAAGAGCTAATTAATTTACTTTTATAATTAAATTTTTAATTTTCAGATTTGACTATAACCAAACAAGGCTCTTAAAATTATAATTAATGGGTTAATGGGTGATCCGTCTCATATAAGGGAATCCGTGAGACGGTCTCACCCAAGTCTTTAATATTAGTTTTTGCCATTAATTAATATTTTATTCTTGTATTTCTATAACCAATTACTCCATTTATTATATATAGATAAAGTATATATATAGTAGTAATAGTTAAAATATGAAGTATTCTATAACCAATTATTTATTATATATAGATAAAATATAGTAGTTAATAGTTTAAATATGAAGTACTATTTATAGCGAATAATAATATTAAAATATTAGTTATTTTGTGGTGCACCGGGTGCACCTAGAGTTTATAGACATTTTTTAGGTCATTACTATTTTCATTTTTAAAATTTTAATTATTTTATTTTGATCAAAAGTGGTTATTAAGGGAGTAATTTTTTAATATAATGGATGATATTAATTAGGTGCATGGGTGCACCTAGTTTAACTTTTAAAATATTTAAAATTATACTTTAATTGTCATTCATCATATTTTAAATTTTAAAAAAACATACTTTAACTATCAATAAATATATATTATTAATAAATAAAAGGGTTATCGGTTTTTAGCTAATTTTTAGGATATAACTAATTTATTTTTTAAAATTTTAATTATTTTATTTTGATGTAAAGGTGATTATGAATTACATTTTTAATTTCATAATAATAATTTAGGTGCAGTTAAACTCTAGTTTAACTCTAAATAACAATGATACTTTAACACTTCATAATATTTGTGTTGAATCAAATATACTTTTTCGGGATATTAAATTACATTATTGTTTTTGGATGTGATGATTCAACATAGATCCAAAATTACTATTATCAAATAAAACTGAATTTTGATCTGTTATTTACATCAGTCTTCTTGTAAATCCTAAAAAGGAAAACAATTAATTAAGACATTAAGTACCAATTTTCCTACCGCATCTTTTCTATACCCATCACTCTCTCTCAACTAAATTGACCACGTCATGCACCGTTCATTTCTCATGACACACGTGTCCTCATCCTGATGACCCATATATCCGACAGTCGAATCCAACGGCCGAGATTCGACACCTCTCTGAACTAGGGTTTGCAGTTCATATATATGTCCTCACAGTTGGGTTTCTTACCGAGTGCGGTGCAGTTCCCTCATCCCTGCCCTCCCAAAGAAAAAACCCAAAAATTTTCTCTGGAATTTCTCTATCTTATTATCTTACCCTTTTATTTTATCCCCAATTTTCCATACTGAAAAACCCCAAAAAAATTGCCTCACGTTCGGTCATCTCTGTGTTCGATTATCTGTTTTGCCTCTCAGATCAATAGCGACTGCGAGAGAGAATCTTGTTTTTTCGCTGAAATCAGGAAAAATGGCACAGATTCAGGTTCAGCACCAGAATGTGGCGGCGGCGCCTGGCGCTAATGGAGTGGCGGCGCCTGGAGGCGCATCGGGAGCGCAGTTTCAGACGACCTCTCTGTATGTTGGTGACTTGGATTTCAATGTGACGGACTCTCAGCTTTACGATCTGTTCAATCAGGTCGGTCAGGTTGTGTCGGTTAGGATTTGCCGAGACCTCAGCACTCGCCGTAGCCTTGGCTATGGTTATGTTAACTATAACAATCCCCAAGATGGTTAGTGCTTGGAGTTATTTTAAGATTTGTAATTTTTGCCCTCTTGATATGCTTAAATTTACAATGGGATTGCATGTGAGTAAATTTATTTTGCATTTAGAAGAATCAATTGGTTTTTGTCATATGCTTGTCGTATCTTACTTTTAGCTTGAATTTGGGAGTAAGATTGAAATGTTCCACTATTATTTAATCCATATTCGGAATAGAAACACTATTAATGTTTTTGTGAGAATAAACATTTATTTGTTAGTTATTAGTGGTAATGTGAACAGAGTTCGATTTAAAAAAGCAATTTTTCTGAAAGAATATAATGCGAAATGTGTGTATTTGTGGTGAAGGGAACGTACATTAGAAACATTAACGATTAATGTGCCAAACATTGCAGTAGGAAGTTTAGCATACCTCAGTTGCCATAATATTTCTGCAGTTGGTTAATCTGAAGAAAAATTTTCCTATCTGATATATTGTGATGTTGAATGATGTTATGGCAGCGGCAAGAGCTATGGAAGTGTTGAACTTCACTCCTCTCAATAGCAAGATAATCAGAGTCATGTATTCACACAGGGATCCAAGTATTAGAAAAAGTGGAACCGCAAATATCTTTATCAAGGTAATTATGTGCATGATTTTTCTTGCAATTTTTTTTGTTTGTTGCTTCCTGACATTGCCTCTAACTATCTATGGTTGCTTATCTGTTTTTCTCATAGTTTTTACTTTTACTTATAGAGCCAAAGACCTTAACTGTAACTTCATTTAATATTATTTACATGAAAGTATCACGTGTAGATTTGGCTTGTAATTGTGTCTGGCATTGACATCTTGATGTTTTTCAATAGATTACGTTTAACTGCTGTCCATTCCTGATTACATAACCTCTTCCATGTTTATCATTCTTCATTTGTGTCTGCTTTTATTTGTTTTCTTATTAGAGTTATGCCATCTGCTGTTAGATGAGTTAATAATTTTTCTTCTGCAGAATTTGGACAAAACAATTGATAACAAAGCACTTCACGACACCTTCTCAAGCTTTGGGAACATCCTATCTTGCAAGATAGCGACAGATATGAATGGCCAATCTAAGGGTTACGGATTTGTGCAATTTGATACTGAAGAAGCCGCACAAACTGCTATTGATAAGTTGAATGGTATGCTTATAAATGATAAGCAAGTCTATGTTGGTCATTTTCTGCGTAAGCAGGAGAGAGATACTGCACTTAGCAACACAAAGTTCAACAATGTCTTTGTTAAGAATTTAGCTGAGTCTACCACTGATGAAGAATTGAAAACTATTTTTGGTGAATATGGGACAATCACTAGTGCTGTGGTGATGAGGGATGCTGATGGGAAGTCTAGATGTTTTGGATTTGTTAATTTTGAAAATGCTGATGATGCTGCTCAAGCTGTTGAGGCTCTAAATGGAAAATCATTTGATGATAAGGAGTGGTACGTGGGGAAAGCCCAAAAGAAGACTGAGAGAGAGCAGGAACTTAAAAGTCGTTTTGAGCAGACTGCCAGAGAAGCTGTTGATAAGTTTCAAGGAGTTAATTTATATATTAAAAACTTGGATGATAGCATTGATGATGAAAAACTGAAAGAATTATTTGCTGAATTCGGTACTATCACATCATGCAAGGTATACTGAAATATCTTGCTGGGAGGAGCTGTTTGTTAATGTAATGTTTGTACTATCCACTCTATGGATCATGTTATATCTTTGGTTGCAGGTCATGCGTGATCCTAATGGAATAAGCAGAGGATCTGGATTTGTAGCCTTTTCAACTCCTGAAGAAGCTTCCAAAGCTGTGAGTTTCACCCTAATGTAGACCTTGTGGATTGCATTACATTACGTACAACCTGAACTGACACTGGTGCTGTGTTTTTAGCTTGCTGATATGAATGGTAAAATGGTGATCAGCAAGCCTCTTTATGTTGCACTTGCACAGCGGAAGGAAGAGAGAAGAGCTAGGTTACAGGTGAGGACTATTACATATAAACTTCTAATTATAGGTGATAGTTGAAACATGTCTGACACTTGATGATTTTTTATACTTGCATTTTTCTATATGATCTCCTTGTCTTCATTAAATTAACTAAGGTCATCTTTGTAATCAGCAATATCTCTGCTACTAAATGTAGTCATAGATATTTAACTATTGGCTTCCAATCTTCTCTAGTCTCGTATTTATGATGCAGGACACCGAAGAATCTTGTTGCTTAACAGTCTCTCTAAATTGTGTTCCTGCCTATTTTATTCTAGTTGGCAAATCTAGTTTGTGGCTTTTTGTTGGACTAGTCTGTAAGTTGTCTCTAGTTTTGGTATTTTGTGTCTTGAGTTTCGGGAGAAATAGAATTCTGCAGGCTTATTTTTGTCCTTTGGGCTGCTTCAAAGTGAAAGGGATTTTACTGATGAATTGTGTCAGGTTTGTTGAATAAAGCTGATGTTGGGGTTTTGTATCATCCAAGTCTCATTCTAACGGACTCGAGGACAAGCAATATTTGTTTCTCTGCCAGTTGAAATTTCTCTCTGTGTGAATTCTTTCCAATGCCTAACATCCTGGTTTCTCTTGTCCCATTATCTATCTGCACAAATCAATTTGCTGACTTCTCTCTCTATTTTTTATTTTTTTTGGAACTCGCTCAAATGTACTCTACTATCTTTGTATTTTATTAGGTATTATGTTGTTTACCTATGATGTTTATGATTTCACTGTTATAATCCTGTCATTTGTTCATTTTCAACTTATCCTTGATTTATAGGCTCAGTTTTTGCAAATGAGGCCTGTTGCTATGCCACCTTCAATGGGTCCGCGTATGCCTATGTATCCTCCTGGTGCTCCTGGTATTGGGCAGCAGCTATTTTATGGCCAAGCTCCTGCCTTAATTCCTCCTCAGGTGGAATGTCTTTTGAGTTTCATTTTGTTTGACATGTGCTTTTTGATGGAAGCTATTTATTTTATTAAGATTTTGTTTGTGGCTCTGCAAAGATCCTTGGGAGAGTTTATTCTCTAATATTGTTATAACCTACATGATCTGTTTCTTCCATTATTTGTGAATATTTTATCATGCATGACTGTGTGTTACTGGAACTTAGGGCCATAATTTATTTAAATTATCTTTCCCTTTTTTTTTTTGTTGATGTTGAGTTCACATGTTTTAGTTTCTGATATATTTTCTCATTTTTGTGGTGCTCTATTGTATGCTCGTGGGTTTTATAGGCAAGGCACATACTGTGCATAATTTTATATATTCACTTGGTGCTTGTAGTTGGGTGATTAGTCACATTTTGCATTATACATTTTTTATCTAGACAGTTATATTCTATAATACTAACTACAGAAAAATTTCAGGCTGGATTTGGTTATCAACAGCAGCTTGTTCCTGGAATGCGCCCTGGGGGTGCTCCTATGCCAAATTTTTTCGTGCCTCTAGTTCAACAGGGTCAGCAAGGTCAACGACCAGGTGGTAGACGAGGTGGTCCAGGGCAACAGACCCCACAGCCTACACCAATGGTGCAGCAGCAAGTCAGTTTTATTCAGTTTCATGTTTTTCTTTTTATGATATCATACTGTATTAAATGCGTTGCTAATTATGTTTTTTTTTCTCATCTCAGATGCTACCGAGAGGAAGGATGTATAGGTATCCACCTGGTCGTAATGTTCCAGATGGTCCCATGCCTGGTGTTGGGGGGATGCTTTCAGTTCCGTATGACATGGGTGGTATGCTTCCTAGAGATGCTGCCGTTCCTCAGCCTATGCCAATTACTGCTCTGGCTTCTGCACTCGCAAATGCAACTTCTGATCAACAGAGGATGGTAAGAAACATCCCATAGAACAAATAGATTACAAACAGACTAATGCATCTTTTTTGCTTTTAAACTTCCTAATCTCTGGTTTCGCTCTCGGTCTTTATTTTGTCTACTTTCGACTGTATGTTGTTTCACACTCTTTTGACCATGTACATTCTCTTTTGTGCTTTGATATTACCTCATCGGTTTTCCCATTGCTTTGTTAATGGTGGGGGCACACGTTGGAGAAAAGAAAATACAAGGGGCAGAGCATGAGCACAAAACATTACGTTGTTTGGTGTATTTTATATAACATCCCCTGATACGACTGTTTTTGCACAACAGATGTTGGGTGAGAACTTGTACCCCCTTGTTGATCAGCTGGAACACGAGCATGCTGCTAAAGTAACTGGGATGCTTCTGGAGATGGACCAGACTGAGGTTTTGCATTTGCTTGAATCGCCGGATGCTTTGAAAGCAAAGGTGGCAGAGGCTATGGAAGTGTTGAGGAACGTCCAGCACCCTGGCAATGCTGCGGAGCAACTTAGCTCGCTTTCTCTCAACGAGAATCTTGTTTCTTGAGGTGTTTTAGCAGATGTGGGCATAGCCTTGTCTGAATCTTTTTGCTAGTGAGGGTACTAAATTTTAGGATGAGTTTTTGGAGGGGCTACGATGAATTTTTTTGGATTGCATCTTATCTATGGTCTCGACGCATTATTACTGTTGTTGTCAACTTTTTCCTGTGTTTCTTTGACATCGTACGGAGTCTTAAAATTGGCTTTTGTTGGAGTTGGCATATGTTTGTTGTTTGTCTTCATTTTTAGGTGGTAGCTATTACGCACGCTTTTTTGGTAATACTGCTATCTGCCTTAGTTAGAATTTATTTATTTATTTATCTGTCACATATATATTTATTCTATTTAACTTTTCTTCTATTACAAGTAAATAATGTCGAAAAATTCCAAATCTTCTTTTTTTTTTTCAAAAAAAAAAAGATTATATGAAAAGATCACTGAAGTTCTGATTTGAATTTTAATTCTCCATTTTAAGAAATAGGAAATTATATGTAATTTTTTTTTTAAATACTACTACCTATCCTAACATTGCTGTAAATGAAATACTGCACCAATTTAGTATTGTAGCTAAAGTATTTCAAAGTCAAAAATACCTTGTATTCCTTCAGCACATTTGTGCACTTTTTTGTAGGTATTTGTGAAGGTTTCATATATTATAGTACAAACTATTTTGCACTATTATAATGTTTATGCATTTTCATTTGGACATCTTATCATAAAATTTACATTTACTTCTATAATAAATGAGTGTGGGACTAATAACAAAATAATTAATATACTTGCATGGAATTCACACATTATTAAAACAAACACTCGTAACTCTTTAAAATATTATACTCCCTTAGATTAAAATATTATACTTATATCTTAGACGTAAAAGTTAATGCGAGACAATTATTATCATTAAAATATAATTGGTGTATTATTATAAGATGTAATGATTAATTATTAAAGTTTGTTAGATTTGTTGTTATATCATCGGAGATTTGTTAAAAAATTATGTATGATATATGAAAGTGTAATTTCAATTCTCACAAGCAATCCAAATAACAAAACCAATAAAAAGGAAAAAAAATTAAAAAAAGTTATTTCACTTATTTTAATTTATAAAGGAAGGAGTATCTCATAAATTTGGTTTTATGTGAAAATTTTGTGGTTATCACTATTTCTTTTATTGTCAATTACAATTATACCTTTACTAAATTTAAGAGCATAAATCACCAAAAAAAAAAAAAATCTAATACAATAATTTGCCTTTGTATAAATTTAAGGGTGATTCTTGGATGCACCTGGCGCATCAGTGCACCCCATAGTTCATAATTTTATAATGAGTGTAGTGGGTAGTTTTAATTTTAAGAAAATTAATTATTTTATTTTATTTAACGGTAGAGATTAAACAAAAACAAAATCTAATGATTAACATTGTCTAGGTATATCGGTGCACCAAGTTCACCCAAACTGGACTCTAAATTTAAAGTATAGTATAGAATAAAATAAGAAAGCGAAAGAAATGACATATAGAAATTCAACATTTTTATACATTATTATATACCTTTTAATTGACATTTAAAAATGAAATAATTTTATTAAGGGCAAGTTTCATGTGACAACGGTGAGATCATTTTAGGTTTTCATAATTAATTATCATTTTCGTTATAAAATTTTATCATTTTTGCTATAAAATGTTATCACTTTTCATTAATACTATAAAATTTTCATGAAGTATGATTATCATTTTTCATTAATTGAATATCACTTATCACTTTATATCCGTTATATTTAAGCCATTATGTAAAACTTACGTGATACAATCTCACACAAGTCAACCCTCAACTTTTATTAAATTTAGGCATAAGGGCTAATACTGAATTTAATACTGCTTTTAAAAAAGAAATACTGCAGACGTATGTTAAAGAATCAAGATGCCTTTTATACAATTTAATGGTGTACCCCACTATTAGGGCCCCATCGCCCCTGCCCTGGGGATTAGAGGTAAATCGCAGGATGTGCCTTAAGTGGCTTATAGGGGATTAGAGGTAAATCGCAGGATGTGCCTTAAGTGGCTTATAGAGAGGGCTCACTGTTTAACTTGTTCTTGCAAGGGGCCAAATCTGCCTTGATTCGAACCCCCACCCTGCAGCAACCAAGCTCAGTTGGAAGACCTTTCCACCCCTCCCCTCTACCACTTGAGCTATGCCCTGGGGGCTAATACAATTTAATACTATTAGGCATAAGGGCTAATATTGAATTTAATACAATTTATTTTTTTTTATCACTTTTTATTTATATTATAAATTATTTATAAGATAGCATTATTATTTTTCATTAATTGAATATCACTTTTTATTATAAAAGTTAACACATATCCGTCTCATGTAAAAAGTGATAACATCATTATCACTTTTGTTATAAAATATTAATACATTTTTATTTATATTATAAAGGAAAAGACTTAGGTGAGACCGTCTCACGGATCCCCTTATGTGAGACGAATCATCCATTAACCCAATTAGATGATTTTTAAGGGCCATGTTCGGCTATTATGAAATTATAAAATTGAAAAATTAGTTATATAATAAAGTTAATTGGGTCTATATAAATTTAAAAGGGCATTGTTTGGTTAATATCAAATTAAAAAATTTAAAAATTAATTATGAAAGAATAAATTAATTAGGATTTTATGTAAATATTTTTTTATTTACGTTTTTCTTATTTAATTTATAATTTTATTATTTAAAATATATTTATTTAAATTTATTATTCATTTAATTTATTTTTAATCTAAATATTATAAATTTATAAAATTTGATAATATTATTAAAAAATAGTAATTTTTTAATATAAAAAATGATACTGATCAAATAAAAGTGATAACATTCCATTTGAATTATATAATAAATAATTTATAATGACAAAGACTGGTGTGAGAATATGTTAAGGAATGACTTCCGTGAAAATAACAAAAAGTGATAACCTTTATAATGTAAAGTGATAACGGTATTGTAAACAATTTTATAAACAATTTATAGTATAAATGAAACTGATAACATTTTAAAAGAAATGTGATAATATCTTTAATAAAAAGTGATAACTAATTATAAAGTATATTTCACGAAAAATATATAGAATGAATAAAACGTGATAACAATTTTAATAAAAGTGATTCTTAATTAAAGAAATGTGATATCTGTCTAGCTAATGAATTATTTCACGAACAATTCATTGAAATTATAAAATGTAATAATATTTTTAATAAAAAATAATTTATGATAAGAAAAATGTGACAACCATTTAATTAAATTATTTTATGACTAATTAATAGAATAAATAAAAAGTGATAATATTTTTAATATAAAGTGATGCTCAATCAAAATAAAGTGGTTATAATTAAACTATCTAATGAACAATTAATAATAATAATATATTAATTATCATGATATCAGATTAATAATAATATAATTATCATCATGATATCAGATTTTTAATTATGATTTTGAATTTTGTCGCAATAGACATCAACCGTCAGCCTACACCGAATTTCTAATTTTAATTATGCCAACTTACACCAAACAGAGCCGCTTTCTTTGTTTTTTTTTTTAAAATTTAATTCAATTTAAAATATAATTAATTTGGTTAATGGATGATCCGCCTAACAAATTAGGATCCGTGAGACGGTCTCATCCAAGACATACTCTATTATAAATTGTTCACGAAATATATTTTACTATACCATTATTATTTTGGCTAATTATATAGTGCACTCGGGTGCACCCTAAGATAGGTACACCCACTTAAAAAATATTTACAAATATAAACAAAAACATATACAATTATGAACAAAAATGTATACAATTTAATTGTTAGTTTTTTTAATGAAAAATTGGGTGTAAAAAATATACAATTATTAAAAAAATATGTACACACTATTGAATAAAAGTTATACACATATGAATGCTAGTTTTTTTAATGAAAAACTTAGTGTGGAAAAAATATACAATTATTAAAAAACACGTATACAAAATAAAATAACATTTATACAAAATAGAATAAAAAGTTTTACACATATGGTGCACCCTTGCACTCGGGTACACCTAATATCAACTTTATTATTTTTTATTGATTGAGTATCACTTTTCACCTAAAAATATATTCGACACGATCTCACATAATACTAGCCTTTTAATAACGACAATTCGTACTATAAATAAAGAGTGATAACACTTTTAATAAAAAATAATTATTTTTTATAAAAAATTATAACTATATAAGGAAAATGTAAAACGGTCCTTGTTGGACAATCTTATTCCTAAGTTCCGTTTCTTATTTTTATTTAAACCCAAAACAAACCTAGCATAACAAAAAAAATTTAAGAGTAAAATAGGAAATGAATGACAAGATAATATATGATGAACATATAGGGGGAAATAACTAATACACCTATAGAATTATTTAAACTAATATAAATTTTATGAGTAAAGTATGATATAAACCACAAGAATAAAATACACCATGGAGTATAAGAGTAAAATTATAATTATACTCTATCATAAGAAATAATTAAACTAGAGCAACACTTGTGTGAAATTATCTTACATGAGATTGTTTTTACGTTTTTTTTAAATAGTTACAATTTTTTATTAAAGATATTAGTATCACTTTCTATTAGAAATGAAATTACTTTTTATTTATACTATAAATTGTTCATATAGTAATTTACCAGCACTACTACCACTTCTCATTAATTCGATATCATTTATTAAAATATTATCATTTCACATCCGTCTCACGAAAGTACCACTTCTCATTAATTCGATATCATTTATTAAAATATTATTATTTTATATCCGTCTCATGGAAGTCTTATCGTGAAATGGTCTCACTCGAGTGTGTGCCACCAAACTAATATAAACTTAGGAAAATATATGATATAAACCAACATGTTAGTGTTTATTCATAGGATATGATAATTTTTTTTATTTATATTTAAAAGGAAAAGGAAAAAAATCGAATTAATTAAACTCTAGCAAATTAAAATTCATGGGGTAGTAGTTGAGTATATTGCAGTCGGTTACATGATGAACATGTTGGAATCTGCGAATGTTGAAGTGTGTTGACAATTTAAGAACACCTTTGATTAGAATAAATGATTTTAAAAGTTTTATGGACTCTGAAATCTGTCCACTTCTTTCCAGATTTATTTCTAGTATAATGGATTTTCGGTGAAGTCACTAGCTAAGTACCATGCTTCCTTGTATCATATATGGACAGCGTCGCCCTGACATTTCGAGGGCACCGGTCGAAATTAACAAAGGGCCCTATATTTAAAAAATAGTGTTAATAATTTTTTTTTAATTTTCTAGTATAATATATTTAATAAAAAAAATTAAATTTATTTTTAGAAAATTTGGAATACTTTTTAGTATAATTCTCCATCTATATATCTCTAGTTTTAATGTTTTATTATAAATATTATCTCAAACTCTAAGATCGTGTATTATTGTATGATCTCTATTCTCTATATATTGTCATGTTTTTCAAGTTCATAACTTTTCAATTATTTTACAAATTTTCCTCCCCAAACTAAAATCCATTTAAATAACAAAAATTAACAAGAGGAATTAAGAGGCAGATGGATGATGGATAAATCATTAAAAAGAATTAGGAGGCAGATGGAATAAGCTTATTAGAAATAGAATTAAAAGGTAGATCAGTTAGGAATCAGATGGAATAAGCATACTAGAATTAGAATTAGAATTAAGAGTTAGATTAGTGAGAAAAGAAATATCAGAAAGAATTAAAAAATAAATTAGAAAAGAAAGATATCACAACAGTTGAAATTGAATAAAAAACAACTAAAGTAATAAAAGTTAAGAATTGAATAAAAAATCAACTAAAGAAAAAGAAAGAAGAAAGAGATCAAACAATCAAAGTTTAATCTACAATCAAAATATAAAGAAAGAATAGAAAAGAAAAAGATCACAACAGTAAGAATTGAATAAAAAAATAATTAAAAAAAGAAAGAGATCAAACTATCAAAATTTAAATAAATACTAAGAGATAGATTAATGAGAGATTACTACGATCAAAATATAAAAAAAAAATTAACGATCAAAATATAAAGAAAGAATCAAAATATAAAGAAAAAAATAGAAAAGAAAGAGATTACAACAAAAAAAAATTTATTACAATAAACAATATTATACGAGTAAGAATTGGGGTCCCTAAAGATTTGGGGGCCCTGAACGGTCGCCCTTCTCACCGATGCCCAGGGCTGGCCCTGTATATGGACGGAAAAAACGTTTCTACTTAAAGCTCTAAGTCTAACGATGTTGTTTTGATATTAGAGATGGTTTAAGGAGCTCTCTCTAATTGGTTCGTCTCAAAAGCCGTCTGTAAAATATTCGTTTCTAGATTGAACCAGTTGGGCGGTTCTCAATATGAGCCGACATGTCCGTCTTAAAAATCGTCTCTAAGTTAAACCGATTGGTCAGTTCTCATTGTGAGTTGCTTCCGTCTAAAAAATTGTTTTAATTTAGACAGTTTAAAATCCATTTCTAATCACATGTCGTCCTTTTTTTTGTGATATTGTTAGAGTAACTTGATCAAATATTAAATTATGACAAAGTTTCTTGTGAGACGTTAGTTATGTGAGACGGTTTGTGAGACATGTTAAAGTTGTAATTTTGTGTAAATGCTTTTCGACTTAATGATTTGAGTAAATCATAATTTTCGGGTAATGCGAGTGAAAAGATAATGAATCGAATAATTCTGAGTTAATGTGTATCAAGTTAAAAATTTGAGTAAAACCCAATAGTTTACCTAAAATCTTGTTAATTCGAATACAGTACTCGAAAAACATTAACTTTGAGTTAAAAAAGGTTTTTTTTTTTTTTTTAAATTATATTCTGGTGGGCGCTGTAGCAAATCGCGCTTTATTTATGGGCAAACTTAAAAATTCTGTTGGAATACAAGATCCAGAATTAGCTGAATTAGTGGCCAACCGTGAGACTATTAACATTTTTTCACTTTTTTTTTTTTTGACAAGAGGAAACAATTTGTCAACCGTGAGACTATTAACTTTAGCAAAATTAGGATTTGAATATTTATTGTGTGAATTCGCACGAAAATAGAATTTTAAGAATATAATGGTAATTTTTAAAAGAGTGAGTCTCTTGTGCACCCGGGCATACGGATTTAGATCCGTGCCCCGTGCCCCTTTGCAATTTCCGTGCCCCTTTACAATTTAAATTCCTTAGCAATACATAGATTTAAATAGAATAAGGTGGGGAATGATTGTGTTCACATGGGGACACAGACAGTGTCCCGGGGCACATGAGCTTTTGCCTTTTTAAAATTAACATTAAGAACAATTATACTTTTATAATTAAATATTAAACCCTGATAATAAGATCTATGGACTATGAATCAAGTGGTGAAATAGAATATAAACCACAAAAGTAGAATATTACATGACATGAACCATTAGGTAAAATTATAAGTCCATATCTAAAAATAAATACTACTCCCTCCGTCTCTAAAAAGTTTGCACACCTCTTTTCGACACGGAGATTAAGAAAGTGATAACTTTTAGGGGTATAATGATATTTTTATGTAATATATAAATGATAAAGTATGGTAGGTAGAGATGGTTTTTTTGTAATTAAAGTGTATGGGGAAGGGTGATTGTTTTTTTACTTTTTTGGGATGTGCAAACTTTTGTGGGACAGCCCAAAATGAAAAGTGTGCCAACTTTTTAGAGACGGGGAGTAAATCATAAGTATATACATTAAGACAAATACTTCTATAGGACAGGTAGGGGTGTAAACGGGTAGGGTATGGTACGGGTATGCCAAATCCATACCCTACCCTATATCTATTTCCTTCATCCATACCCTACCCTATTACCCTCAAATGTATCATCGGGTAGGGTACGGGTATTATCCATCGGATAAACGGATATCTACCGGGTAAACGGATATCCACCTATTTTAAAATGACCACCCTAATTATCTTACTATTCTCATTTATCCCTATGATGCCGATACTTCTCTTTATCTTATTCGCCTCAAATAAATACAAATGTCCAACATATAAATAAATCATCACTCTTAACCACACAAGAATCATGAATCAAAATACAAAATAAGGCTTCAAGTTATACTAATAGCATTAAAAAATCCAAGTAGCACGATAAAAACTAATCAAACTAATCAAGCAATGTTTATAAAATCATCTTCAACTATTGCATGGCTTCAAGTTTACACAGATTTGATAACTTCAAATGTAACAAAGATCTTCATAGTTTCATAATCTCAAATTTAATTGTCAACAGATTCATCCTAAAAAAAATACATATATAAATATTAAAGGACATATTTTAATAACTATCATTGTAATAATAATAAGTATAAAGAAATAAATAAATAAATAAATATATATATATATACACGGGTAAACGGGTAGGGTAATCGGGTAGGGTAGACGGATATTTTATAAAAACCATACCCTACCCCTACCCATAACATTTTAAACGGATACGGATAATACCCTACCCGATTATACTCTACCCTACCCTTACCCGATCGGGTATTACCCGCCGGGTACCCGAACCCGCGGGTAAAATTGACACCCCTAAGGACAGGCTTTTTTTTTAATTATGTAGAACCGGATCTACCACGTCATTTATCCTATTGTGGGTCAAACCCGTTTGTAACCTCCTCCGTCACTTTTAATCTCTCTCTTTCCTTATCAGATCCAAAGGAACCAGAGGAAGATTGGATTTCTTCATAGAACGGCTGCCATATTCCTTGCCGCGCCACCATGAACCGTCGTCGTTGTCACATATCTAGCCACCGGTGCAGATCTGATTCCTATCGCGCCACCAGCCAACGGCACATATCTGAAGCGCCGTCGTCCACGCTGTTACCAATGGGTGCTACAAGTGCCGGCCCCGCCGTGTTGACCGCCGCAAATCACCCTCCATGCCAAGTGTTGTTGGTTCAACAAAGTGCTGCCGAGATCAACACGGCGTCAACTGCCATCTACCAACGCACACTGTCGAAATCACGAACGCCGTTCACTGTCCATACCCGCTGAACACAAGACCTCGAAACCTCCAGCTCCATCGCCAACTACGCCGTCGTCTCCCTTTCCTCCTCGGCTGCCGCCTCATCCCCATTATAAATTGGCCCATTACCAACGGAGCCGATTTTCGCACTCAAGAAAATGAGAATTCTGTGGTCCATATCTGAGAACACTCGTGTCTTCGTAATTTCTGCTTATATTGCTCTTTCCGAGTTTAAGGACAGTTTTAAGAAGAAGAAAAGGTGGGTTTATATGATAGGTTGCAAGAAATTTTGAGTTTTGGATTTTGGAATTTATTTTGCAAGCAATTTGAAATCCTTACTTGCGTATTTTATTTTATTTTGCTTGCTCGTTATTTTTAAAATTGTTGTTTGGATTGAAACCTGATAGGAGTAAATGCATAGAAGGATGTGTGATTCAGTTTTAGGGTTGAAATGTTGGAATGATGTGCCTTACAATTTGATTTCGTATATATCTTTCATTGATTTCATATCTTTTTCGCAATTAATTTGAATTTATAGGCAATGTTGCTAAGATAGAGATTGGCGAATGGGATGTTGGATTGTGTATAGCAGGATTATTGAGGAGATAATGGGCATGTTT
The DNA here is from genome assembly GCA_023678885.1 of Pogostemon cablin. NCBI lineage: Eukaryota > Viridiplantae > Streptophyta > Magnoliopsida > Lamiales > Lamiaceae > Pogostemon > Pogostemon cablin. Next base: position 5,986,483 of record CM042987.1, read on the forward strand.
CATGGGTGGGTTAAATGCCCTCTAATATTGAGACTCGAGGGGGATTTTAATTTATCAATTGAAAGTTGTGTGTTGTTTGTTATCTTTATTTTGTCATATTAGTACTGAATGTTCCCTTCCAAAGAATTTTGGATGGGTAACCATTGTTTCTATTCCTCATGTTTTATGGACTTGGTGGCAACTTAATATGTATTTCTTTGGAAATTCTGATGTATTAAATAGAATTAGCTATCTTTTGTGTTGTTTTGTGGCATAACATAGGTCACTTTTTAGGTTTGTTCCAGGAAAGCATCAATATGAGCACATGTGCGAAAATCCACGAGAGGTTTGCGGTGGTGAAAGAGTTGGAGGACCCGTAAAACGACTTCCGGCAGTCGCTGCTTCGGATGATCCTAGATAAAGAAATGTACTCCAGGAATGATCTTGAGCAGCTGCTGGAGTGCTTTCTGCAGCTGAATTCAGAGGACCATCACGAGGTCATCCTTCGGGCCTTCATGGAGTTATGGAATGGGGGAATCTCTCCCCTCCAACGGATAAGATGTGAGGTGGCCATGATCATGTGGAGGCATTTAATTTCATTGAAGAAATAAAGGGAGGAAACATGCAGGGGAGAGGACTAGTTTAAATTAAATTAGATGAGGTGGCATTCAATGAGTTTGTAGCTAGGAGAGAGGATATTTTGAGAGTTTACTGTTCCATTACTTGGTATATTTGTAACAATATCTCCTTGCTTCTTTACCTAATTTTAATTAAGCTTTTTATTTGCTTCAATCTCCCACACTAAATTGTTGATTGTTGTTTTCTTCCGGTTTAGTTGGACTAAAATAGCTGAATGCGAATAAACTATTCAGACCAATCGAACATAAATAATGGGGAAGAGATCGCTTTCTTTTTAAGATATTGAGCTTGTAGCTCCTTTTGAGTGCAGCTTCAACTTTGATAGAGTGTCTTGGAGAAGTATTATTCGATTTGGTTTTGGATTACTCTTTTCTATTAATTAGGTCACTTTTTATAATGAATTGGGTTACTCTTTTCTGTTAATTGGTCACTCTTTATAATAAATTAGATTACTCTTTTCTATTAATTAGGTCACTATATATAATAAATTAGGTTACTTTTTGAAATTAATTAGATATTTTTTTGGCATTAATTGGAACACTCTTTGAAATTAATTAAATTGAATGCAATCTATACCTCCTTAGATCACACTATAAAAATAATTAGGTTACTCTTTTGAATTAATTAGATCACTTTTTGAAATTAATTGGACCTCTTTAAAATTAATTAAATAGAATGCAACCTAACCAAGTGGGCTAGTCCACTTGGCCACGGGCTCCTCACACAAGTGAGTGACCCGGGTTCGATTCTCATTGGGAACGAATAGGAGTCGGAGTTATAAGGAGGCTTGAGAGAATAAGGGTGTATGGAGACTTGGTGAACTAACCACTAACTATACTAACAACGGAATCGAATAGGAGTCGGAGTTATAAGGAGGTTTGAGAGAATAAGGGTGTATGGAGACTTGGTGAACTAACTACTAACTAGAGTGAATAATTTGGTTACTCCTTGAAATTAATTAGGTCACTCTTTCACTCTTTTTAAGTTTTTGAACCACTCTTTGATTTGAGACTCTTAAATATATATTACTCTTTGAAATTAATTTAGTAACTCTTAGGTTACTCTTTACAGTGAAGCTAAAATAAGATGTATCATGAATAATTTGATTACTCTTTGAAATTAATTAGGTCACTCTTTTACTCTTTTAAAGTTTTTGAACCACTCTTTATTTGAGACTCTTAAATATATATTACTATTTGAAATTAATTTAGTAACTCTTAAATGTAATGAACCACTATTTCACTTTCGACTCAAAATATGCATAGATTACTCTTTAAAATTAATTAAATTAAATGCAATTTATATATTGTTAGAAAATTCAAGAGTACAATACAAATCAGTATATGTCACAGTAGTAACTTAGAAAAAAAAACTTAATATTATAAATAAATCCAACTCTATAGAAATAATTAGATTAGTGTTTGTAATTAATTGGAACAGAGACTATAATTTTTGAATAAAAAAAATATATAATGCAACAATCATATGGAATTCCATCTACTCTTAATCTATGTATTCCAAAAATGCAAATATTCCAAGAATCAAGAGGGTGCTGCCGATTTCTCAGTTTAACACCTCACCTGGTTCATCAATCTTCACCATCAATGCATTTCAATCATCATCACCACATATGTCTCAGATCCACAAAGCATTTCAATTCAACATGCTAATAGCAATTTTCTCATCGGTTTCACATTTCCATTTACCCACATAACTCAAGAGTATTAGTTCAAGTTTCTCACAAAGTAATCTCATGTTTCTTGAGTTTTATCTAATTAGTAGTTGAATTTGTGACCTGAGGGAAAATTAAGTGATTGAGTGTCCAGGTTGATCAGACCAGGATCCACTTTCCCCGCTAGTTCCCCCCCCATATAGCTTCTTCAATGTCGCTCCACTTCACCATATACTCCACCTTCCCCCCTCATTCCCTTCCCTCCGATCAACCATGCTCTCCGCCACCGTGTATTCCAATCTCGTCTCGAAATCCTTAACCAGATCCACCGCCATGAATCGCGCTTTCACCTACTCGTCACCCTACCGTCCTTCGACGTCACCAGATACTCCACGTTCTCGCCCTTCCCTCTACTCTCCAATATCTCCGCCAGCTCTGCTACCTCTGTGAACTTGTATACCCTCTGACCAGTAATGGGGGTTTCTGGTTCTCCCAAATTCGATCTGTCGAATGCAGATTTGGAATTGGGGGAGAGCGAGAAAGGTTGAAGTGATTTCAATCGACAAAGCGATATTCAAGGTCGCTCTGTAAATCTATGGAGTTTCAAGGAGGATTGGAAATTGGGTTGTCTTCTCCAAGAAAATGAACTTTGGGAAGAAAAGGGAATTAACAACGGGGCGTGTTGGGTGAGAAGGGGATCCGGTTCCGATCTCGTGGGTATTGGGACTGGGCAGCACGACAACAAGCGCAGTGGATCGATTCCCGGAAAGAGGTAGCAGTGTGTGGCATTGGCTGGAATGCACCTTCGATTATAAGGGTTTTTCGGGGAGAAGTAGACAACGATTTTTTACGAGAAGTCGGCGACTGGAATTTGACGTTGGTGGGTCACATCTGCCGGCGCTTATTTGTGATGGATGGAGGTCCAAGGCAAAGAAGGAAGGGAGAGTGGAAGGGAAAAGAAAAAAGCTGGGTGCGGAGGGAGAGAGGATCCGCGAGATTGGAATAGAGATCCGGTTGTACCAAATACTCCCTCCGTCCCAGTGAAATAGAGACAGTTACCTATAGTTTATAATAAGGTAGTGTTCGCAATGCACTGGGACGGAGGGAGTATTTGATAGGACTGGTTGCAGTGTATTCATTCTCGTCAATTAAACCTCTGGGATATATATATTAATACATGACAAATAAGACTATTGAATGTTATTCAAGAGGACAAGTGTTTAATAATATTGTTCACTTGTTTATTAGATTGGGTATGGGTTTGACCCATCTAACTTGTATAAAGGGTTACTAACTCATAAAAGAAATTGATTTCACTACATTTTGATCCTTCTCAAAACCATATTATACAAAGCTAGAGATGATAGAAAATTAGAATTCTTATTTATATTCTTGTAATTAGAAGAAACATCTTGGTACTTATTAATTCAAGACTATAAGATATACCTACAAGAACATATAACATTGGCTACAACAATCTTACAATATAAAAATATGCTAATGTCTTTGTCTAGCTTATGCATGATAGATACAAACACAAGTTTCAGACTGCCATTGGAATAGCTCTGAGGGGAACTGTCTTGTGCAATGCCAGTCCAAACTTCTCAGTCAAGTCCATTTTCTCTGGAACCATCCCTTGTTCAAGCTTCCAATCAAACTTATGAATCAAAGAACCCACCATCAGATGCACCATTCGATCGGCTAATGGCAAACCAGGGCAAATTCTTCTTCCTGATCCGAATGGAAGAAGGGTGAAATCTTGGCCTTTGAAGTCTGCTTTGCTGTTCAAGAATCTCTCCGGCTCGAATACTTGTGGATTTGGCCAGATGCTAGGGTCCCTCCCCATAGCCCAAATGTTGACAAGTATCTCTGTGTTCTTGGGAATTGTATAGCCCTTGATCTCGACTTCCTCTTCTGCCTTGTGGGGGACTATTAGAGGAGCAGGCGGGTGGCATCGGAAGGTTTCTTTGATCAGGGCTTGCAAGTATGGGAGCTTTGATTTGTCCGATTCCTCGACTTGTTTGTTCTCTCCGATCACACTTCTGACCTCTTTCGTAGCTCTTGCCATCTTCTCCGGGTTCAGAAGTAGCTCTGTCATTGCCCATTCTACTGTGATTGAAGAAGTTTCTGTTCCTGCGAAGATCAAGTCCTAACATGAAGAAGAATTAGTCCACATTATACATGTATGTGGGTTGAGGCATTTCATCAAACAGTTGATATACAGTCTAAGTGTATAAAAGATCTCACCATTAGCAGATGATGTATCTCCTCCAAGCTCAATTCGTACTCACTTTTCTCCCTGAGATCCAGAAGCGCTTCCAGCATGTCGCTCTTCTTGCTCATGGATGCCTTCCTCGATTCCAGCCTCTGATCCGTAATATCCCTAATTATAGCAAGAATCTTCCCCATGAAAATCTCACCCTCCTTATGGATTCCTTTCGGATCGATCGCCTTTAGAACCGGAAAAAAATCGGCTGGATTTGGAGCCCCTGCTATCTTCGCCATGGTCTCGAGACACACGTTCAATTCATGAGTGGAATCGGAATCGAAGTCGGTAAAATCGACAGAAAACAGAGTGGCCGTCAGTAGATTCAGAGTGGTTATGAAGGCGGCCTCACCGATATTCACCGCTCTGCCACGTCGGCAGCATTCGCCCACATAATCGAGCAGTTTCTGCAGCTTCTCCTGCCGGAGGCCATGGCCGGCATCCATCTGAAAACCAGAGAACATCTTCTCTCTGCTTATCTTCCGCAGCTTTCGCCATTTGTTTCCGACCGGCACATAGGCCATCGAGAGCTTGTCGTGGTCGTGCGCTTCGACGGCTGCCGGAATCGGACGGCCGGACAGGACATGGTCGCCGGTCTGTAGTATTTCTCTTGCCATTTCCGGCGACGACGCGACCACCGTGAATTTACTCCCCAGATGGAGAGACATTAAGGGGCCGTAAGTTTTGGATAAAGTGGCGAGTGACTGGTGGGGATTCTGGCCGAGTTGTAAGACGTTTCCGATGACCGGAAGTGGGTAGGGTCCCGGCGGGAGTTTGGGACGGCGTCGTTTGAAGAACTGAAAAGTCCATCCACAAAGCAAGACCACCAGCGCAGCCACCACTGCTGCAAAATCCATTGTCTCTGGAAGTATGCAATATGAAGCTTATTATTTAATGAATTTTTCAGTCGCCACTTCTTACTCTAATAATTTAATCTGCAGTCGTTAAGGACTCGTGTATTCATAGAAAAAAATTTCTTTTAATCACTATCATCCAATTAATCAGCATTTAAAATTTAATTTAATTTAATTAAATGAAGAGATTTTAGGTGAGAGGATCCATATCATGAATCAAGGCAGGGAAAAATATCGAAATTTTATTATACCGTATTTACCGTATCGAAAAATACCAAACTTATCAAAATTTAAGGTATACCGAAATTTTTGGTAAGATATGATACCGTATTAAATTTTTTTAATACGATAAATGTGTGCAAAATTTTAAAACCGTGATATTTTGGTATATACCGAAATACCGTAAAAAATATATCAAAATACCGTAAATTATTTTAGTAAGGTATATATACTTAAAAGAAATTCTAATATATTAAAACTATTGACCCATCATTGAATTTAGTGAAATTTTGGAAAACGTACGTGTAAACATTATAGGGTTTATTATTTTAAATTTAGAGTATAATTGTAATTATTTTATTTTAATTTTAATCTAAGAGTGTGTATTAATTTTTAATTAATTAATTTAGAACTTAATCGTTATCAGGTATACCAATCACTCATTAGGATTAAACTCTTACTTTTATTATGTTTTATTAATGTTTTTAAATTTGAACGTTTCAATACTTACATTTGTTTTTTGCACGTTGATTAATGAGTACTCCCTCCATCCGTCTTTAAGGGTTCCATTTGCTTTTTGCACGTGGATTAATGAGTATTATTATTTAATATGTATGGGTAGTTGTATTAGTGAAGGTGTGTATCCCATTTTTTAGTTGTATTAGTAGGTGTGTGTGGATCCCATATGTATAAAAAAGGAAATAAGACCTTTGGGGCCGGACGCCCAAAATGAAAAAATTGATACCCTTGAAAGCGGACGGAGGGAGTATAATATTTTAATAGACAGTTGGTAGAAAAATATAATATTTAATGTAAAGTGTGTAGGTGTATTAGTATTGGATGTGGATCCAATGGTGATATATTAATTGTTTTAGGTGAGTTCCATAAAAAGGGAAACGTAAAGATTAAAATGGAACGCTCAAAATAGAAATATGTAAAGATTGAAGTGAGACGGAGAAAGTACTTAAATATCGGTAAGAAAGAGGTATGCTATTTTCTTATACCGAAGTTTCGATATACCGAACTATGGTGTACCGAAACTTTCAATATGATAAATATATAATTTTTCTAATACCAATATTTTAAATATGATATACGGCATAACTCAAAAACTTTAGTATACCATATCGCCCACCCCTAATATCCTTTGTTTCCATGTATCTCATGATTCACGGGGGCCATATGGTGGTTGGTGGAACCCCTCAAATTAGAAAAATAAGCACTATATGTAAGAAAATTATTGTTCCATCATACATAGCCTAATTGTTCACGTGTTGTTTTCTCTCTCAAACTTCAACTCACATAACCTAGGGCCGATCCTATAAAATTTCAGGTCTGAGTCGTATTCTAAATTTGGTCCCCTTATTTTACTTCTTAGTAAAACATAATATATATAATAAAAAAAATTAATAACTAACGATAATATTATACAGAGTAATTTTTAAAATACTACGCGTCTAACAGTTTTGATAGTAAAAATATTACTCCCTCAGTCCGCTTCTAAGGTATCAATTTTACTATTTTTGGCGTCCGTTTCAAAGATATCCATTTTTCATATTTAGTAAAAAAGTACACAATATGGCCCACAACTTCCTTCTAATACAACTGCCCACTTTACATATAATAATATTCCTTAATCCACGTGCAAAAAATAATTGGATACCTTAAAACCGGACGGATGGCGTAATAAAATCAGTATAATCAAGTTGTTCTACAAGTTCTTTCATCATTATTCTCTATGAAAACTTTTTTATTAGAATAAATTATTTATTGATCATATCACCAGCTTGACTTTGAACTAAAGTATTAATTCTCGCTTTCTTTTTCTCATTTGATATCCGGACACATGTTTGGGAGGAATGATTCTAATTAAAAAAAAACAAAAATGAATTTAAGAACTAACTAAATAATTGAATCATACTTCATAAATTAACATTAACAAAAAAAAAACAAAGAAACAGATATAAATAATCATTGAAAAAAAATCATATCTACTTAAATAAAATTATATAACATATAAAAGAAAATTACATACCTTTGAATAAAATTAAAATAAAGGATTACTATTAAAAAAAAATTAAAAAGAGATAGATAGAAATGGATTCGAACTGTATACCAAAATATACATGTATGCTTTCTTTAATCACTTGAACAAGACTTTAATTTTATAAATTCCTCTAACTATAAATATAAAGGAATTTTTTAAAAAATATGGGCCCTAAATTTCACTAAAATTTTTGAGCCTGAGTCGATCGACTCACTCAACCCAAGCAAGGACTGGCCGTGACAGAACCCATAGCACGGTGTTGTCCCCCACTTTTAATCTAATGAGTAGTACAATACTTATATTTCTTGATTTTTTTTATACTCCGTTTTTATATTCTTTTGTAGTTTTAGGATGTAATAATATAACTATTCATCATACATTAAAATATTATTTTAAATCTTTCACTTCAATACATATTAAAATTAATCTGCAAAAAATAATATTCCCTCCGTCACACACCGAAATGTCTCTTTTATTATATTGGGTGTCCTACTCAAAGATCTTCATTTTCTTTTTTTAGTAAAAGGGACTCACATATGTCACACCACTCATTACTAATACAATTACCCGTAAAAAAGAAATGGAGAGCTTTGGCTTGGAGCAGTAAACGTTTTAACTAAATAGAGGGGGTATTAAATAAAATTAATACACTGTATGCTATACACCGGATTGGAACTCAAAGAAAATTTTAATCTTAAAAACATAGCATAAACGAAATGGGCATAAGAGCATCTCGGGGACTCTTTAAATTTTAGAGAGTATTTTTACAAAATATAGAGGATTTTTAATTTTAAAGAATCGAATTTTTATTATGCTCCAACAAGCTCTTTATATTTTTATTTCCAATGTACATTATAGCATATTTTTTCTTTTTATTTATATAAAAAATTATTTCTCTTAAGCAAAAACAAATAAAGAAGTCAATAAGATTTAATGCTATTTAAGTTTGAAGAGTGAATTTGACTCTTCAAATTTAGAGAGTGAAAATGGTTATGTAAATTTTAATACTCCTTTCGTCCCAACCAAACGTCACCGGTTATTTTTTGTGCGCAGATTAAAGAGTATTGTTATTTTATGTATAGTGAGTAGTTGTATTAGTAGTGAGTGGTGGACCACATGTTGTACCTTTTTACTAAAAGTGAAAAATGATGACATTTGGATGAGATGCCCAATATAGTAAAATGATGACCTTTCGATGGGACGAGAGAGTATTAAAATAGAGAGTGTGTTGGTGCTCAATTTTATTCCAATACTCTTTATAATATGAATACTTTCTATTTTACATTAATTATTGCAGTTGATGTAAGACTGTACACTCTAACAGCATGGAGAATTGCACCGCATTAAACGGATCTTGCAATAAAAATATACAAATGTTGATTATCACACTTCATTTTTTCTAAATTCATATAGTATTATTTAATTTCCATTACCGCTTGGGAAATATTAAATTCCAACAATTTCTTTGTTGAAAGAAGAACAGATGGATTTCTCAACACTAGTTATTGTACTACTTCTGGTGTTTTGGCCATCGTTTAGTTTCCTAAGATTCGGCCGGCGGCGGAAGAACCTTCCACCGGGGCCCTACCCGCTTCCGATCATCGGAAACATTCTCCAGCTCAGCTCAAACCCCCACCAATCGCTTGCCAATCTCTCCAAAACATATGGTCCTCTAATGTCTCTCCAGTTCGGAAGCATACACACAGTGGTGGTCTCATCACCGGAAATGGCAAAGCAAGTACTCCAAGAACACGACCAGGTGTTCTCCGGCCGGAATATCGTGGCGGCGTGCGAAGTTCACAGCCACCACGAGTACTCGTTGGCCCTGATGCCGGTGGGAAACAGGTGGAGGAAGGGCCGGAAAATATGCAGAGAGCAGATATTCGCCGCTCACCGGCTGGACGCCAGCCAAGGCCTCCGGCGGGTGAAGCTGCAGAGACTGTGTGAGTATGTGCTGAGATGCTGCTTACGTGGCAGAGCTGTCAACATTGGGGAGGCTGTGTTCATAACCTCGCTTAATCTTATGACAGCTACTCTGTTTTCTGTTGATTTTACTGACTTTGATTCGGACAGTACTCATGAGTTGAAGGAAACCTTTGAAGGTGTGATGAAGAGTTTGGGGGCTCCTAATGTGGCTGACTTTTTTCCTGTTTTGAAATCCATTGACCCACAGGGGATTAGGAGGAAGTCTGAGGTTTGTTTTGGGAAGTTGTTTGATACTTTTGAAGGTATGATTAATTCAAGATTGGAATCAAGAAGGGGTGGTTCTTCTAAGAAGAATGATTTTCTTGAAACACTCCTTGATCTCATGGAAGGAAGTGAGTACGATTTGAGCGTCAAGGAGATTAAACATTTGCTTACGGTGAGTTTAATTAACACTCCCTCCGTCCTGTTTCACGTTGTTTGAGAAAAATTGTTATTTTTTATCAATTTTGTTGACTTTAGAAGATATTTAAGGTAATAAAAAGTATAAAGTAATAGTACGTAAGTTAAAAGTGATAAATTTTAAATTTAAGTAACTTTTTGAGGTTTTGATAAAATAGTTGTTTCCTTCTTTGGGCTGTGAGGGTGTTATAGGACGAACAATGTAGGAAGCGTGAAAAGTTCTTTGGGACGAAATATTTTGGTTTTTTAATATCCCACAACACTTGAGTTTGAATGCATTTGTTCATTGTAATAAAATCTTGTTATTTTAGGACATGTATCTTGCAGGATCACACACAACATCAAGCACAATGGAATGGGCAATGACAGAGTTACTGCTCAACCCTGAGAAGATGGCTACTGCAAAGAATGAGCTAAGAAGTGTGATTGGAGACAGCAAGCAAGTTGAGGAATCAGACATATCCAAGCTCCCATACTTGCAAGCCGTGATCAAGGAAACCTTTCGACTCCACCCAGCCGGTCCGCTCTTAGTTCCTCACAAGGCGGAACAAGATGCGGAAATCAGTGGCTATACGATCCCCAAGAACACACAGATACTTGTTAACGTTTGGGCTATTGGTAGAGATTTGGGTGTTTGGGCAAACCCGACTTCATTTGAGCCGGAGAGATTCTTAGACAGCAAAGTGGAGTTCAAGGGGCAGGATTTTAGGCTTATTCCATTCGGGTCAGGAAGAAGAATGTGCCCTGGTTTGATGTTGGCTGATCGAATGGTGCATATGACAGTGGCTTCTCTGATACATAACTTCGATTGGAAACTTGAACCCGGGGTGAAACCGGAAGAAGTTGATACGAGTGAGAAGTTTGGGCTAGCAATGCAGAAGGCAGTTCCTCTCAAGGCTATTCCTATGAAAGCTTGTCAGTGATTCTCCACATACCCATAATGTGTAAGAGTTTTTGCAACTAATGATGGATGGGCAAAAATCCTAGCTTTGAGAAGTGAATATAACAGTTTTTAAACACCCCATTATCTATATGTACTAAAGCCATTATTCAATTTTAATACTCCCTTCTCCACCTTTAGTACGTATTCACCTTACCATTTTGGGCGTCCACTAATATACTTATCAAGTTCCCTTTATGGAAATAGGGCCCCCATATCTGCACCACTACATCCCACTAATACAATACAATCAACTGTACATTCCTTAATATACGTGTAAAAAACAAATAAAAGGGAGAATTTAATACTGCAGACTTGTCACTCTGTACTTTCCAGTTTGATCGATCCAAATGAGTGAACCAATGTTGAGTCGAAATATTACCCATGTAATGGAAAGTATGTACAAGTCTGCTTATTGGGAGACTAAGTTTGATTCTAGTACTTTCTGGAACTTCTTATAGAACCTTGTACATGATGGTTGGACAAATTAAAGATTGTTAGTTCAAACTAGAGGAGAGATTTGAGAAATTAATATAGCTTAATCTTATGAGTTTGTTATTCAAGTGAAATCCACACAACATACTATTGTGTAAACGAATCATAAATAAACACTGATCATCAAGTGTTCCGCTCGAGTCTGACTATTTTCACTTGGCTACCAAAGCTACTATGATTAAGCGTACAAGAACTGTGCCATATACTCCCTCAGTCCCATATTTACTGTAAATACAAAATAAAAAAAAAATTATTTTTTTACTAACTGTATTGATTTTTGGAAAATAATGGAGTAGTATTTTTTTTGTAATAAATAAATTATAAAGTATGTTATGCCTGCTATGTGAGAGTGGTAAATTTGTAATTAAGATTTACTTTTAAGGTTAGATATTGATGTGGTATTTTTTTTATAAGTGGTGTAATTTAGAAGGAGTAGTAAATTTGTAATTAAGACGTACCTTTAATGTTAGAAATTGATGTGATATTTCCTTTTATGAGTGATGCAATTTAATGTGAAATTGACAAAAAATAAAAGTGTGAAATTTAATGTGATACAGAAGGAGTATATTAATGTAATACTGAATATGAATGCCAAGTTGTTGGGTATCAGCCGCCTTGACATCGTGAAGGAACTTAGGTATCTCGTGTGGTATGATTAAAGGTTGAACAGCTTTGGAGCTGGATATATACTTTGTACTCTGCTTTGCTCCTTCTACTCTTTACAAGGGAAAAAGTCCCGTTTTTAAATGATAATAATAATGGAGACAAGAGAGCAATGAATTATGGAAAGAATGACATTTTCCAAGAAGTGGGCTGCTCGATGCAGCTGAAAACAAGGAGAATTAAGAGAAGGGAAAATTGCTATCTACATTAAGAAAGTATTTGGGCCTCAACGAAAGTTTCATAGGCCCAAAATCAAATTGGCTTGTAAAGCCCAAAAGGCCCAAAATTAAATTTGCTTGTAAAGCCCAACACAAGTAATTAATTATTAATTGGGCCGCATGTAAGTTTTGTAAAAATAAAAAAGGACGACGCTATTACTATTTGAGCTTTTGCTAAGAGCACCCAATACTTATTATTTCCTCCGTCTCGGAGAAGTTGGTATAATTTTTTTTGGTACGGAGATTAAGGAGTATAATAATTTAATGTAAAGTGAAGTGAGAGAAATAATATTTAATGTGTAGTGAGTAGTTGTATTAGAGGTGATATGTGGGGTCCATGAGAATAGATTAATTATTTTTGTATGGGTCCATGTATTAAAAAGGAAATGTGTCAACTTTAGTGGGACAAACCAAAAATGAAAGTGTGTCAACTTCTATGGGACAGAGGGAGCATAAATTATTGTGAAAATACTATGTTACCCCACACTTAAATATAAGAATCAATTCTTAAAAGGACGGCTATTTGCACCCTTAGATTTACAAAACATATCCAAAAAATAATTTAATTAATATGACCTAAATACCCTTATGTAATAATATATTCATGAATACATTACTAAATGTACCCCAAAATTACTAAACATACCCCACTTTAATTATAATTATAGCAAAATGACAATGTTCATTGTTTCTTGTCGAACTCTTGGTGTTTAATCATTATGATTTTCATTTTCGTTTGTATGATTCCAAAATTTCACCTTTAATACGTGGTATCAATTTCAGATAATAAATTATTTTAGGGTTTTTAAACATATGGCATGCAAATGAATGATTCCAGAATTCTCCCAAACTAACAGTAATCATACACAACAATGGCGACGCTACCATCCTCAACCCTGCAAATCCCTAAACCCAACACATCATTCCCATCATCGCTACGGCAATCCCTTCGCTGAAAATCCGGGCGCCGCCCCTCCCGCCCCAGAAGACGACTCTTCCTCGACCTCCACATCACCGGATCCCACACCCTGCCAAGACGACAACTTTGAGAATCATCTCGCACAAATTCACCTCCGTAACTGCAGCGGCACCGGGAAAAAGGCGGAGGCAAGGAAGAGCCAAAAGGGAAAGAAAACCAGGTTCGGTTCGACTCTGGATCAAGCGTGTTTCTCCCGCCGGTGTCGGATGGGTTGAATGTGGAATTCGGGTTCAGCCCATATTCGGAGCGGGTCAATGGGAGGATTGCAATTCCAGGGTTAATCGCTTTATTTTTGGTGGAACTGGCCACGGTCAGGGAGTACTTAACTATCATACACCTGCAATTGTTTTCATTCAGCTGTATTTTGTGGCTACTATTTCTGCATTGTATGTTAAGTATGAGAAAGAAAAAATTAGTGTATGGCCTCAATCTGAGAAATGATCATACCTGAGAAAGGTTAAACACTTTTTTTAATGACATTTTTTACTTCTTCAAATGCTTGTTCACATCTATGTTTACAATATGATCTTATAACTTTCTATACATATGGTGAAGGACACATATAATATGTTTAAGAACCCTAAAATAATTGATTATCTGAAATTGATTCCACTTAAGGTGGAATTCTGGAATCATAGAAAACGAAAATGAAAATTATAGATGATCAAACACCAAGAGTTCGACAAGAAACAATGAACATCGTCATTTTGCTGTAATTATAATTAAAGTGAGGTATGTTCAGTAATTTTGGGTACATTTAGTAATGCATTTATGAATATATTATTACATAAGGGTATTTAGGTCATATTAATTAAAATAATTTATTTTAAATTATTTTTGGGGCATGTTTAGTAAATTTGGGGTGCAAATAACATCCCCTTCTTAAAAATCATAATCATAAGGCTAAATATAGTGTGTACCCGGGTGCACACGAAGCTTCATGTGCACCCACATACAAATATAAGCAAAAACATATACAATTATGAGTAAAAATGTATACAATTTAATTGTTAATTTTTTTAATAAAAAATTAAGTGTAAAAAAATGTACAATTATTAAAATACATGTATACACTATTGAATAAAAAGTTATACACATATGAATGCTTGTTTTTTTAATGAAAAACTTAGTGTGAAAAAAATATACAATTATTACAAAACACGTATACAAAAGAGAATAACATGTATACAAAATAGAATAAAAAATTATACAAATATGGGTGCAAGGTGCACCCGGGTGCACCTAATATACACTCTAATCATAATTATATCATAATCATAATTCATATAATATATATATATATATATATATATATATATATATATATATATATATAATATAATATAATAATCTTATCTTAATATATTAAAAGTGTGTTGGATTTGAGAAATTTTTTTTCCCACTTATATCCCTACCTATTTTTTTTTAAATTACACATCTTTACCATTTCATCTATTAATGACATATAATATTTAATAACTTAATTTATATTTATTATATTAAATAAATAATAACTCCTCATATTCATCATACTTATTGTATTTTCAATTTTATACTTATTTAAATTCATCTAATTAATTTAAATACAAGTTTTTGATGTTCAAACTTTTAATCTTTGAAGTATTCAATTTCTTGACTTTAATATGTGGCTTTTGATCTCAATATATTCAATTCTCATTTTAATTATATTAAAAATTCAATGCATGATGTTAACAAAGTGGTTGTACTCAATCTTTATAAATTGATAGAATTTGGCGAGAAACTGTGGCATTTCTTGCGCCTGGTGACACAACAACACCCACTCCCTCACTAATTCTCTCCATGCCTGCATTGGGTATAAGCAAGTAATGTATGAAATCACTTTGGTCAATTTATCAATGAATACTATTCGATGAAGAGCTTGAAGATTCCTCCATTTTAAATATTTAAAGTCTCTTCTCCATTGGATAAAAATATCCCGTGCTGTGATAATATATATATATATATATATATATATATATATATATATATATATATATATATATATATATATATATATATATATATATATATATATATACCATTTCAATTCAATGCAGATTGTGGGAGGAAGCATTTGAGGTCTTGAGATTTTTTTTATTAATTAATTTTATCGGATCATTAATTCGTTATCATTTAAAAATAGATACAATGTGATGATTGTGCATCCAGACAAAGTAGTGTAGCGTGAATACCCGTATTTAGTTATTTTTTAATTTATTATTTGTTCATTTTTTTTGAATAGATGTTTTTTTAAGCAAATAAATACACTTTTGTATATGAATGATGTAATGTTGAATTATATATTAATTACATGATTAAATGTGTGAATTTTATAATTTTGGATTATAGCCTTTTAAATCATTCGCCCAATGAATGTTTATAATAAATAAATTTATTTAATAAACACTATTTAGATTAAGGCAAAGATTAGTATGGAACAATCTTTTTTTTTTCAATTTGGTGGAACCGGACTCTTTAATTAAAAAGGGTTGAATTGAAGGATATGGGTTAGACTTCAACACACAAGGATTGAATTAAGGCATTAAGAGTTGTGTGAAAAATAAACTCCGCACACCGTACATCACCCCTTTCCGGTTTTGCGATTGATCTGCGGCAACCAGCGTCGCGGCTGGACTGAAATTGATGGCGTCGGGTGGCATCGATTGCACACCGTGCGCCTTTAGAATTCAGTATTATGGATAAGGGTACATTATTTTGTTCTAAAGGGTATACACTTTAAGTAATAAGGGTACACCATTTTATTCTAAAGAGTATACACTTTTCATTAATATATAATCTTTTTTAAGAAAATAAAGGGTACACATCTTTATACTAAAGGGTATATAATTTAACACAAAATTCTAAAGTTGCATGGAGTGTGCCCCGTGCGCCCGGGTGCACACAAGTTTTTGCCACTCTTTAATTTCATTTTCGAGTTTCAGAAAATAAAATATTGGTCTATTTGGTTATTATCTTTTAGGTTACACTTTTCTATTAATTGGGTTACTCTTTATAATGAATTATGTTACTATTTAATTTGAAATTCTAATTTTCTTAAAAAAGGTGATATATTGTAAAATATGTAAGTTGATAAGTCACCTTATAAAACTAATTATAAATTAGATTACTATTTAATTTGAAATTATGATTTTCTAAAGAAAGGTGATATATTATAAAATATGTAAGTTGATAAATCACCCTATAAAACTAATTAGATTATTTTTTAGAATTAATTATATGCAATAATAATTTTTTCTTTTTTCTATATCCGTTATGTGATCTCATGTGTAAAACGGACTCAAACGATAAGTGTGAAATTGAACTTCATATAAATAGTATAAGACAAGAGAACAAATTATTCAATCTCCCAGAACATAGTTTGAAATCAAGAAGCTAGGTTAGGATTAGAGTTGCAAGTTTTTCCACCACTATTAACCATAAGAAATCAAGCTGGAAGTAAATTACCTATCTAAAGGAAATATTAGATTATATAACACTGTTTCCATGCTATCCTAATATCAGCATGCTCCACCACTATATAACACAATTCTCATATTCATCATTTGGTCATGTACTTCCTCCCTAAGGACAAACTCCCATCTACTACCACAAGAGAGAGTAATATTCAATCTCTCATCTAATCTTCACAGCCATGACGAAAATGACGCCCACTGAATGAGTCATGGAATCTCTACTGTAGGTAAAAATATTGGAAAAAAAATCATAATTTATGTAAGTTGTTTGTACATTAATGTATGGAATAATCATTGTATACCTGGTAATTGCATTAACCTTATTTTCAAGATGGAAGATGGGCGGAGTGCAGATCAAAGATTTTAATCAAATTATGTAATAAATTATGAAAATTCGTAGAAGGAGCTTAGATTTGATATTAGGCACAATGGTAATGGGCCTACGAATATTGGACTAAAGTCCAAACCCTGACATGCGCAACTGCATTCCTCAACCTCACACATCATAACGCGATACCTTATCCGGCAGCAGACAGAGAGGACCCAAAACAGAGGCTTTGGCATTGACGGCGGTATTGGATGTGGAAGAGGTTATCTATGCTCCGCTTCGATTTCCATACAAGCGCTGCCCTCTCCTCCATCAGCGATGCTGACAACGGCGATACCCAAAAATAGATGATTGAGTAATTGGGGACGAACAAGAGGACAAAATGGTGGGCCTGTTCAAGACTTCCAGCAACACGATGGTTCTCCGGCAAATTGGGCTACACAAAGGCGGCGATTTCGTGGGTGTTGGGACTGGGCAGCACGATAATAGGCATGGAGGATCGATTCCTGGAAAGAGACAGCAGTGTATGGCGGTGGCTGGAATACACCTTCGATTGCGAGGGTTCTCCTGGCGACTGGAATTTAACGTTGATGAGCTCCAATTTTTTTTTAGAGTGAAGCTAGCAAAAGAAGGGGATCCGGCTAGATAAGATGGTAGAAACCAACGACCCGCAAAATTTCATTTGCATAGATTTGGGATCCGGTTCTACCAATATTTGGTAGGACTGGTCCTACCCTAGTCGTTCTCTTTCTTTTAAATTCATTGCACGGTGCACTTCACTTTTATCAATGTTATTCTTTAATTATAATATAAAAAAATAAAATTATTTTTAAAGCATTGAACTATCACTCTTCTTTATAAAAAAAAGAAATACTTCTGCTATCCACTTTAGAAAATTTAAAAAAGTAAGAGTATTTTTATAGGACAATCCAAAATAGAAAATATATAATTAAAAAAAATAAAAAAAGTATCACTTATCTCAATAAAAATATAAAAACCAGTTAGAATTTAACTTAATTTAAAACCCTACTCGAGATTAATAAGTGTTTATTATGAACTAAAGTTCAAACTAAGAGGATGGCGACATTAGGCTATAAAATAATAAAGAAGCAAAGTTAGGTTAATTTAATTTTAAAAGTTAATTTGTAATTATAAATTAAAAATAGGGGTATAAGTATTTTTTTCATTATATTGATATTCTTTTATTTTGGGTACATTTGTATCCCATGTTTTTTTCTCTATATTCGTCTTTGTAGTCACATTTAATATATCTTTTCTTTTAACTTCTTATAACGTTGTAGAACTTATAAAATAATGAGCAATGTAAATATGAGACAGAGCGGCTCGAATTATCTGTGCCATTTGGTACATCATCTCATGTGACACACCGTTAGATGGATGAAATGTAGGAGATAGAAACTATACCCCAAACCTTAAACCATAGGGGCAATGGTTGGATTTATTTCCCCCTCTTACGTGTCAATCACTTAATGTAGCACAGAAGATGATGCGCTAAAATGATGCAGAAGATCCGGTGTGGAGACCGAGAATGCGAGCGGAATGCCATGATCAAATGATTAAATTAAATACATAAATAAATAAGGTAATGAAATTGCTTAATTAGTCCTGACTTATTATTTCCTGTTATTATTTATCAATTTATCTTCTAATTTTGTGTTTATATATTGTTGTTATTGTATCTTTTTATTTTTTATTTATTATAAAACTATTGAATTTTAGAAATTTGATATTTGATTAATTACTTTGTAATAGAAAAGAATATTACTAATTGATAACATGTATTGTATAGTTTATTCTTAATAATTACTTAATGTTTGTTTTGGTTATTTAGTTATGTAATTGAGTATAATTATACATTGTCATTTCTAAGAGGATATCATGGAGTAAATAAAAATATTAAATTAGATCAAATAATGGTTAATTGTTAGGTAAAAAAGATATATATAAAGAATCTTTAATGTAATAAATAGATAGATAATTATTTAATTAAACAATTCATTATTATGTTAAACATAAATTGAAAAAAAAATGCAAAAACACAAAAAATAAAATAAAATAAAATAAAAATGACTGCATTACAAAATATCACAAACATGTGGTGTGCAACGCACGTCTTGACACTAGTATATTAAAAGTACAAAGAGTTTGAGAACATTTTCTTCCCATATTTTTTGATCGGTAAATGTTAGTTGTTAGTATAGTTAGTAGTTACACCAAGAACCCTTACAACCCCTATCTCCAAGCCCTCCTTATAACTCCCCTCCTAATTCGTTCCCAAGGGGAACAACCCCTATCTCCAAGCCCTCTTTATAACTCCCTTACTAATTCGTTCCCAAGGGGAATCGAACCTGGATCTCTCACTTAAGTGAGGAGCCCAGTGGCCAGGTAGGCTAGCCCACACTTTTATATTTTTACTATTTACTTTTATAACCTTATTACATTAATTATTATTATGAAAATTATTATCATAAGTTGAAAATTTATTAACTATCAATAATTGATCCAATGACTCTTTGACATCCAATTCACCTCACCTTCCAGGATAGTGATTTATTTGCAAACTATTGAAATTCTTAGATGGTTTTTCAACTTCGTTTCCCAGCACCTTAATATCTACATGACTTCCACTTCCCAACACCTCCATTCTGTCTGCGTGATCCAAGAGTGTTGCGTCTTATTATCAATTATTATAGAAAAAGAGATTCGATGACCGCAGATTAGGCTTTCGGAGCATGACCGAAGATGGAGATCATGTTGATGCCGCTCAATTATTGTAGAAGAAGAGATTCGGCGACTCCAAATTGGAGATGTTGATGGAGATGTTGATGACTCAGCGCTACATTGTATTACATATTTACATTAGACGGAAATTACCGTAGATGGAAAACTGATCTTGAACCACTAACGAAAGATCATAAGGCACATTGTCATTTGTTGTATTATGCTTGGTGGTATATAGATCTAACATCTCTTTTTTTTTTTTTTTCAAATTTTTTTTTTGGCTACTTGATTTGGAATTCGGAGAAACATGCTTAGCGCATGAAGTATTGACTGATAGGAATCAATGTGAATTCTTTATGCATTTGGGTGTACCATTGTTATTTTTATTTCATCAAATGACATAACTATATTCCTTCTCTCTCTTTTTTTCTTTTTTTTAAACTAATTAGTATTATGCTTGGTGGCCGGTATATAGATCTAACATGTTGAAATATTGTTCTCTCTCATAGACTCAAAACCTCATTATTACTTTGCTAGTTTCTATGTCCTAACAGCTATATTTTTAAACTTGTTTGTACTGGCTAGTTACTCACAAGCCTCTATAAATAGGATAATCTTTCAATCTCTGTACAATACATTCAAGACAATCAATAACATTAAATATATTCTTTCTTCAATGCAATCTCATTTTCTTCATGGTATCAGAGCAGGTTAATCCTGTCTCTTAACCCTTCCAATCTATTCAAAAATTCCATAAACACCTTTAAGGTGTCTTGATTCTAAACAGAGGTTTAACCTCTTCTGCCATCTCATTTTCAATATAGAAAGTCCTTGTCATCACTGAACCTTCAGAAACTTACTTTCTGTTCTTATCATTCCTTCTTAAGGAATCATCATCAGGTTCTCAGATACCTAAGAAAATCAGTATCATTGAATCATTTTTTGATTCTCAATACATCCATCAACATTCGGATTCTCATGGCGAGCAACACTCTCGAAGGCCACTCGAGCCAGAGGATCACAAATGCCGTATTCAATGGATGAAATTACATTCCCTGGTCCAAATCAGTGGAAGTTTTTTTGAAGTCCAGAAATATGCAAGGCTACATCACCGGAAACAAAAAGAAACCCGCACCAGCCAACCCCTAGGCTCCAACTCCAAAAGAACAGACTGCCATTGATGACTGGGAATGCCAAGATTCCCAAGTCATCAGTTGGCTTGTCAATTCAATGGAACCCAAGATCGGAGACATATACATTACCAAAGATGCAGCCTTCGAGATTTGGAACTCACTCAAAAAAATCTATGGAAACAATCAAAACCACGTACAAATTTTCCATTTAAAGGCTGAACTTTACTCACTCAAAAAGGGTTCAGTCTCCATAGCCGAAATAGTGGAGCAATTTGACAAACGCAGGCAGGAATTGAAACAGTATCTGCCAAAAACCTCCGACATAGCAACTGTTGAAAAAAGGGAGGAGCAAGAACAGGTCTACTGAACTTAGTCTCAATTTTGGTACAAATTGATAAGAGTAAGCGTACTCTATCATTGTGTGTAGACGTGGTGACCAAGTGCAAAATTTATAATATCAAACCCAAGGGAGAAAGTGATGTATCCGTATTCGAAATATGTTTCACTCTAGAAGGACTAATCAATAAAGTGAGAGAGTGATTAACACTACAAACTACCTAAGAAAGCAATTAAAGGTTAGAAAATGTACATATGAGATGGGTAATGGGTGATGGTGAGCAATCTAAGAAGTATGTAAGGCAAGCAATATAATGGAAAAAGGCTCATGTAGATTCACACACACACATGCTTTGAAGGTCATCATGTTATGATATTAAGGATAATCACTTATGTACCCCTAATCCCTATGGCCAAGGCAATTAGGTTCTCAACTCTTTTACAAGTTTAAATCTCCTAGGATTGTGTCTTACTCTCAATTCCCATGAAGGTACTATGATCATAAGTTGGGTTCCCTTCACTAGTTCATCACTAATGTCCTATCATGAGGTTCTAAGCACAAGAAGGGTATGGCTTACCTCCCCTCACACTAACTAAGTCATCTCGTGCAATCAACGATTCAATTAAATCACTAAGCATAATATTGGAATGACCATCCTAACACTATGAATAGAAAATTTAACCACACAAAGCATACACGAAATGAGAATAAGCATTCATGATAGAAAATATTCATACAATCATTTCTTCGAACACGTGGCGTGCAAAATCTACATTATCCTTCACCAATCATATTACTAGCCTCACATGAGGACTAGCCACTATAAATCATTACAAAATCAATATTGTCCATGGAATGCTCCAAATGAGCTAAATAATGAAGAAAACAACAAATCAAAGGTTGATGGGCTTCCCTTTTGAAGTTGGAATTCTCTTCCTTGAACATGCTCCAATCTTCACTCTTTGATGTTCTTCCCTTCTTAGATTGGTGGATTAGTGGAATTGATGGATGGATTTGAGGAAATCAAGAGGAATAGATGGATGAGATGGAAGATGGAAGATGGATGAAGATGGAGGTGTAAAATGGGTAGAATGATGTGTGATGTGTGTGGGCACCCAAAACCCTTGATTTTCTGGTGCAAATGGTGTAATTGGGGGTATTTATACCCCCTGAGGAAGTCTGGAAGTCGCACTTGAGTTTTGACACTTTTGCATAAAAACACGCCCGTGTTTTTATGCATCTGCCCGTGTTTTCTTGCAAAATTTCAGCTCTCTGTACATTTCTTGCACTTCTGAATAGACAACACTTTTCTGAATAGTGTTGTCTTTTCTGTGTTGTCTTTGGTTCGTTCTTCCTCGTTTTAACTCCGAATTGAGATCCGCTTTTTCCTACATCTTTCTCTTCACCTCTAGAATTCATTTATACCTGAAAATTACACAAATTCTACCAAAGTACAAATTCTCCAAATATTTACAAATATCGCGCAATCTAGGACACTTAAACACTCAAACTAAGCATAATTGTATGGAACCATGCTATAATTGATCCCTAAATTCATGTGATTTCTACACTCATCATCTACCAACTTCTCGCCTCACTGGACGACTCTTGGGAGGCTGCCCGGAGCCAAATCCTCATGGCGGCAACACTCCCGCCCTATGAAGAGGTGGTCGCAAGGCTTCAATAGGAGGAAACCCATCGAGCGCGCAACACACCCTCCTCGAATCAAGGTGGAAGCATCGACTGCTATGTCGGAAATCGGCGTCCAAGCCAAATGAAGAACAAGGAAAATTCATACATGACGATTGAACAAAAATACTGCAGGTACTGTAAAAAGCCTAACCACATGAAGGAGGAATGCTACCGTCTTCACCCGAAACTCCGGCCGGTCAAACCCGACCGAGGATATCGAGGAATCGGCAGTAACTCCAGAAGCTTCGCATCGGTTGAAACTGATAAAGCCCTAGAGCAGTCACGGATGCTCAACGCAAGTTTAAGAGAAGAAGGAGATGGGCCTCTCCCTAATAGAGCCCAATCATGGAGAAACACAGCCCATGTCCCAAATGGCCCTCAATTCAATTCTACCCAATTATCCTCTCTGGTGGCCCAAGTTGTAGAAGCCCTGCAAGCCCAAAACTCAAATCAGTCCACTAAGACAGTGGATGAAGGTCCATTTAATTATGCACATTTACATTCAAAAATTTCCTTGGCCCAAAATTATTTAAATTTTAATTGTGACAAAGGGCCTACTAATTCCTCAATTTTTCAAAAATTTGATTTCTCAAAACCAAAAGCCTTTGTTTGTTCTAACGAAATTTCATCTAAAACTTGGGTTGTTGATTCTGGAGCAACCGATCATATAACCGGAGATTGCTCTATTCTTTCAAATATTTCTACTAATTTAGACAAGTCCCAAAATGTTAAAGTTGCAAACAATATTTCTGTCCCAATTTATGGAAAGGGATCAAGTTATCTTTTTTCAAGAAAAATCGATAACATTCTTTATTTACCATCCTTTACTCTAAATTTATTATCCGTTAGTAAAATCACAAAGGAACTAAATTGTCGAGTTATATTTTCTGACGTTGATGTTGTCTTTCAGGAAAGAACGACGGGACGAACGATTGGTGAAGGAGCTCTTGTTAACAATCTATATTTAATTAGCTTTCCTAGTCTAGCTTTAAATGTTTTTAATATGACCCTTTGGCACAAAAGGCTTGGACATCCGTCCAACCTAATTTTCAACAAAATGTTTCCAAACTCTTCATATCATGACAAGTGTGATATTTGTTCCTTATCAAAACATGCTTGGCTTCCTTACACCAATTCTTGCTCGAGCACAAGTTCCACCTTTGATTTAATTCATTCCGATGTTTGGGGTCCTGCTCCAACTACATCTTATAATAATTTCAAATATTATGTTAGTTTTATAGATGATTTTTCAAAACATACATGAATATTTTTACTCAAAAATAAAACTGAAGTTTTTTCAAAATTTCAACACTTCTTTGCCTATATCAAAAACTATTTCAATAAATCTATCAAAATTCTTCGAATGGATAATGGGACTGAATTTATAAATTCATATTTTCTAAATTTTACAAAAAACAATGGAATTATTCACCAAACCTCGTGTCCCTACACACCCGCTCAAAATGGGGTAGCAGAAAGGAAAAATCGTCATCTTTTAGAAGTTGCTCGCACTCTTCTATTCCAGCACAATGTTCCAAAATGCTTTTGGTCAGACGCCGTTTTAACAGCCAATTATCTTATTAACCGTCGCCCCTCTCCTAATCTTAATAACCTTAGTCCTCACCAAATCCTTTTTAAAAAGGAAGTCAATCTAGATCATTTACGGACTTTTGGATGCACATGTTTTGTTCATATTAATCGTACCGACAAACTGAGTCCCTCTTCTGTCAAGGCTATTTTCTTTGGATATTCCGTATCTCAAAAGGGTTACAAGTGTTATGATCTAATTTCTAAAAAGCTCTACATTTCAAGATATGTTACTTTCAACGAAAATGATCCATACTACACTATTAATGAATCCTCCGTTGATACTAATAATTTCGTTTTTTCTATTTCATCTTCTAATGATTTTACTTTTTCTCAGATTCATCAGGACGAATTGGTAGCTCCCATTCCTCTCGAGGAAGAAAATACTCTGATAGGGGGAGATCAAGATCTAAATATAGTTAATCTACCTCGGAGATCTCTTTGACAGTCACGACCTCCTACCAGACTGAACGACTACATCACCAATTCGGTATTGTATCCTATCCAAAACTTCCTTTCCTATTCTCATATTTCTAACTCACATCATGCCTTTTTAAATTGTATAAATCAATTTGAGCCAAAAAGTTTCGAAGAAGCTAATCTTTGTCCTACTTGGCGCAAAGCTATGGATGAAGAATTAGTCGCTCTTGAAAAGAATAACACTTGGTCTCTTGTTCCTCTTCCTAAAGGAAAAAAGGCAGTCGGGTGTAAATGGATCTACAAAGTAAAATTCGATAGTTTGGGTAAAATCGAAAGATATAAAGCTCGCCTAGTTGCTAAAGGCTTTACCCAAACTTATGGAATTGACTTTGAAGAAACATTCACACCCGTTGCTAAAATGAGTACTGTCAGAATCCTTCTTTCTATCGGGACTAATAAGAATTGGTTTTTTTATCAAATGGACGTAAAAAATGCCTTTCTACAAGGAGATTTAGAAGAAGAAGTTTATATGACTCTTCCTTAAGGTCTTGAAAATGCGGACTCCTCTCTTGTTTGTAAACTTCACAAATCTATTTATGGTCTTAAACAATTTCCCAGAGCTTGGTATTCTAAACTTAGTCACGCATTACTTTCTCAAAACTTTCAAAAAAGCTCCGCTGATTCATCTTTGTTTATTCGCACTTCTTTAAATTCTTCTATAATTGTTTTAGTTTATGTCGATGACATTATTATTGCTGGTGACAAGGAAACAGAAATTCAAAACGTTAAAGACTTCCTCAATCAAACATTTGATATCAAAGTTCTAGGGACTCTTAAGTATTTTCTTGGAATTGAAATTGCTCACTCCAAAAAGGGATTACTCCTTTCACAAAGGAAATATACTCTCGACCTTCTTCAAGAAACAGGTAAACTTGGTATTAAACCCGCGAGCACTCCTATGGAAACTAATGCAAAACTTAACTCAGAAGATGGCTCCCCTCTTCAAGATGTTGGCATGTACCAAAGACTTGTAGGGAAACTCATCTACTTGACTGTTACTCGTCCTGACATTGCTTTTTCTGTTAGTGTTGTTAGTCAATTTATGCAGGCACCTCGGACCATTCACTTAGTTACGATTGATCGGATTCTCCAATATCTAAAATCAACTCCGGGGCAAGGGATTTGGATTAAAAACAACAATGATGTAAGCATTCAAGGATATACGGATGCTGATTGGGCTGGAAGCTTCGATCGGCGATCTACTACCAATTTTTGCACCATGGTTGGTGGAAATTTAGTAACTTGAAAAAGTAAAAAGCAAAACGTGATAGCCCGATCAAGCGCAGAAGCTGAATATCGGGCAATGGCATCAACTACTAGTGAACTAACTTGGATAAAGCAACTTCTCGAAGATATGAACATTCAAACCCAAGGAGCTATTCCAATGCATTGTGATAACAACGCTGCTCGTCACGTAGCCTCAAATCCAGTTTTTCACGAGCGAACAAAACACATTGAAGTGGATTGTCATTTCATCCGAGACAAGGTCCAAAGCGGGATGATTCAAACACCTTATATTGGGAGTAAAGATCAACTTGCAGATATATTCACTAAAGCCCTGGACAAATCAAGACATAAATTTATTTTGGACAAGTTAGGAGTGATCAACTTGTTCACCCCTATACTTGAGGGGAAGTGTTGAAATATTGTTCTCTCTCATAGACTCAAGACCTCATTATTACTTTGCTAGTTTCTATGTCCTAACAGCTATATTTTTAAACTTGTTTGCACTGACTAGTTACTCACAAGCCTCTATAAATAGGATATTCATTCAATCTCTGTACAATACATTCAAGACAATCAATAACATGAAATATATTCTTTCTTCAATGCAATCTCATTTTCTTCATAACATCTCTTCTTTTTTTTTTTTTCAATTTTTTTTTTTGGCTACTTGATTTGGAATTCGGAGAAACATGCTTAGCGCATGAGGTATTGACTGATAGGAATCAATGTGAATTCTTTATGCATTTGGGTGTACCATTGTTATTTTTATTTCATCAAATGACATAACTATATTCCTTATCTCTCTTTTTTTTTTTTTAAACTAATTAGTTTCCCTAAAATTATGTGGTGTACCCTATGATTCTTCAAAGGTTGATTATGTACTCTGCCTGAAACTGTCTAAGCTATCTTATCATTTCTTATGCATCTAATTTAGGTGGTGGACAGTGTGATACTAATATGTTTCTTAATACTTTTGGATAGTATGTATTATATATATATATATATATATATATATATATATATATATATATATATATATATATATATATATATATATATATATATATATATTTATGCTCAGTGATCCGTATCTTAGCATTTGGGAAACATATTCGTAAAAATAATAACAAAAATAATTACATTATATTGTATGGTGGGCATGTGACGTGTGACGTCACGTCTTGAAAACTAGTTACATCTAAAATTTAATTCTACTCTCTCTCTCTTGTGTACCACCATCTCTTCTGTTCATCTCGTGATAAATTGTTGGTGAAGATGGATGAAGTTCTCATTCCGACATTCTTCTCTTGGTCCTTTCTCCACTGTCTTTTTCGACATCTCCAAAGTCAGAGTTTGATTCTTATTGTTTAGAGTTTCATTTGTTGCGGGAAATCAATGAGGCATGGTAAAAATACTAATTTTCAATTAAAACTCACATCCCCATTAAAGAATTTGCTTATTAATTAGTTGAATTTGAGAGGAAAGAACGTAGGATGGTAGGTTGATACAGTGGCTGGTGGTGAGTATGTAAGTATGTGGAATTGTGTAGCTGTCGACGGATTAAGTTGGGAAAGATGGAGTTTTGGTGTGATTTGGGGTTGTGAGGGAGATAATAAGGTTAAAAGAAAGATATTATGTACTCCCCGTCCGGTTAAAAGATCCTTTTTTTTTTTTCACCTCATGTCATGTATGTTGTCAAAGAAATGGTACAAGCAACCATGCTTTCAATAGTGGATGTAACTAATGCAACAGTAAAGAAGAATATGTTGAAATAAATTTTCTGCATACTTTTTCATTGCCTCAACGTGTACATATATACATAAAAAGACTCTCACCGAATGTATCTATTTCTATATATATATATAAGGGTTCATATTTTTACTAGTCACTATTCACTAAGTATAATTTTATTTGGCCACTTCCATTAAAAACAATTTTTACTAGCCACTATTAAGTGCACTCCCCAATTTACCCCATAACTGTCAGGATAAATGACAAAAATAATGGGGCCATTATTATCTGAGTGTTGACCGCATTAAATGGGATAAGTGGGAGCACTTTTAAAATTAAAATTTATCCCAAAAATAGAAAAAATTGTGTAGGCTGAATAGAACATCTGACGTAGACCGAATAGAAAAAAGTGTAGGTCGAATAGATGTGCTTGTTGGCCGAATAGAGCAAATTGTGATTTGCCCAGACGTTGGCCGAATAAAACAAGTGTGATCGGCCGAATAGAATAAAAACGTAGGCCGAATAGATGTGTTTGTTGGCCGAATAGAGTAAATTGTGGTTTGCCCAGATGTAGGCTGAACAGAACAAGTGTGGTCAGCCTAATAGAACAAAAACGTAGGCCGAATAGATGTGCTTGTTGGTTAAATAGAGCAAATTGTGGTTTGCCTAGACGTAGGCCGAATAGAACAAGTGTGGTTGGCCGAATAGAACAAAAATGTAGGCCGAATAGAACAACTTTAGGCCGAATAGAACAAATCATAGAAGGAATAATGTGTAAGCACAGACTTAGGTCGAATAGAACAGCTGTGGTGGGCCGAATAGAACAACTTGTAGGCCGAATAGAAGGAAATGTAGGCTGAATAGAACAAATATTTTTTAGGAGTGAAATCAGGGCAAACTCGATGTAGGCCGAATAGTGTAAATATCTGGGCCGAATAGAACAATGAGGGAGCACATGCCTACATAGTACTAGGTATTGTACTTTGACACTTTTTAAAGAAAAAGAGAGAAATCGAATTCCTCAATTGTACTATTAGCACTTTTGGTTCAAAAAGGGAGGAATTTGATTCCTCAAAGATGTGATCAGTGGGTCCCTTTCAAGGGTATTTTGGCCACTTCAATAAAAATGGCTAGAATAAATTGTTTCTAAAAACATGCGGCCACTTAAAATTACTTTTAAGTAGAAGTGGCTACTTTCTGACATTTTCACTATATACAATAATAAGAATCTAGCTAGATGCCAAATTAAGTTTTGCACAGTACAAAATATTTCTAGATGTACATAATCAATGGAGATCATGACACTTGTAGTTCATCCAATGCATTGCATCATGTTGTCATTTGATTCCCTGTATCTTTGCATTAATCCATGGGGGACCACCAATGTCATCATTTTTCTTGTACTAGCTTGTAGATGAGGTAGAAGACAAATGTTAACAGTTGAATAAATGGTGTATCCCACCATTAGGGCCCCCACCGCCCCTACTCTGGGGAATTGATGGAGAAGGTAAATCGCAGGTGTAACAACAAAATTTGTATTTATTAAAATAATAAATACAAAAGAAATTACAAAGATAATCCGATGTGGATTAAACTTGAGAATTTAAGTGAACAATCTCTAGCTATTCTCTGATTCCTCTCTTGAGTTGATTTCTTGACTTTTTCAACTTTCTGAGCCGGATCTTCGGATGAAGCTTGTCCGAGCTCGAGTTTGACTTGAAGCTTTAAAACGTTTATCCGGAGGCGTCGAGCCTTTGTTCGGATCAAACGTTGACTTGAGAGATTTCTGCAAAGAATGTCGTTCAATTTGATAGAACGTTGACTTCACAAAGACTGCTGAGTGAATTTGATATGAAGAACACCGGATCAGAGAAGCTTAACACCTTGGTCTTTGATCGGAGGCTGTTCTTGACTTGAAGATGACTTGAACTTGACTTGAAGATCTTGAATGTTCTTGACTTGAAGATCTTGAACTTCACTTGATTTTGAACTTGATCTTCAGAATTGTTCAGGTCTTCAGGATTTTTAGAGTGAATGGAATGAGGACTGAAGACCCTTATTTATAGGTGGAGAAAATAACCACTTGAGAAATATTTTCTCCTTGAAAAGATATGTTGGGCTTTTTCCTTTAATTAAGCCTGTTGGACTGGACATGAGCCTATTTAATTTAATTTAATTAAGCCTGTAGGATTTGACTTGGGCCTATTTAATTTAATTAGGCCTGTTGGATTTGACTTGGGCCTATTTAATTTAATTAGGCCTACTGTATTTGACTTGGGCTTATTTGACTTATGTCAGGCCCACTTAACTTGGATTGAGCCCATTTAACTTGAATCGAGCCCATTTGCCTTGGATAAAATGTATGGGGAGATCGTTTCCTTCTCCATACGCCAAAATCCAGCAGTGAGGTAGAAATATCTCTCTCTCTGGATATGTTAGCAAACTGTTTAAAGTTTTTTTTTTATTTTTTTATTTTTTGAGAAACTGTAATTCTCATCCTACATCTAATCAAATTGAAAGTATTGAATTGAATTTACGATTTCTGCAGAGATAAGCATGATATGTACGCCACCGCTCTCAGCTTTCGCCTTCTGAGACAACATGGATACAGAGTTTCATGTGGTAAGCTCCCTATCTCCTCAGCTAGCAATAGTCTGAGTTTCATATATCTTTTTACTTTATTTGAAAATGTCCCAAAATAGTTAAAATATGCAATTTCGTTCCAAACCTTTCAGTTTTGCTTTGATTTTATCCAAAAAATAATACGTTTTTTACCAATTTCGTCCCGTAACTTTGTAAAAACACCGATTGAGTCATATCTCATAGAATTAGAAAATTTGAAAATTTTAAGTAAAAAGGACAATTTTGGTGAGAATTTAAAAGTTATGAGACTATTTTAGAGAAATTAAGGTTTTAGTACTATTTTGAATAAAGTAAATTTGTATGGGGCGGTTTTTATTTTAAACTCCGGTACAGCGTACCAGATACTCTGTACCTTTTTAGTATATCATCTCTGGTGCCAGTCCTAATTTTATGATTGGCACTTAGGATATGGAGAGCAAATCTAACCATTGACCCATAGGGGTTTATATCACTTTAGGATATAGTTTCTTTCTCTATAGCGATGAGGCACAGAAGATTAATATACCAAATGGCACAGCAAATCTGAACTATTCATATAATACTTTAAAGCAATATATTGTGTTAAGCAGAGATCTTTGACAAGTTTAAGGATGACAAACATGGATTCAATGTTCCAAATAAGGAAGATGTGATTGCAGCTCTCGAGTTCTTTGAAGCCACACATTTGAGAATCCATGGAGAATATGTACTCGATCATACTGTTTTCACTAGAAGATACCTAGAATCAATTCACGCAACTCTGAGCAATCCGCTTGCGGAACAAGTTCATCATGTGTTATACGAATACTCCAATAGAAGAGGATTGACAAGACTCGAAGCAAGGTGGTACATATCCATCTACGAGCAATACAGTTCTCACCATCAACGCCTTCTAAAACTTGCATAGCTGGATTTCAATTTACTACAAGATAAGCACAAAAGGGAGTTGAGTGAACTTTGCAGGCATTAAATTTACTTATTTTTATTAGTGATCTCATAGGATTAGAAAAGATGTTCGAACAATGTTACATGCAGGTGGTGGAAAGGATTAGACGTGCCGATTAAATTCTCATTCGCAAGAGATCGAATGGTGGAGACCTACTTTTGGGATTGTGGAGTTTATTTTGTTGAAGAGCAACACCGATTCCCGAATGTTCTAGAAGCAACATGAATATTTGGAAGAAAGTCTAGAACATTTAAGTAGATGAGGTGCTAAAGGAATGATCTAGAAACATGGAGATTAATCATGTTAGATTGAAGTTGTGATAGAACTATCTAGAATGGTGGAGATAGTTGTAGACTAGAAATTTCTAGCATGTATGGATATTAGGAGAATGAGAAAGAATGATCTAGAGTAATGTAGTGAAAGAACACTCTAGAATACACATGTGATCAAATTAGTGAAATATCTAGATTATTAGGAGTTAATATAGAATTATCTAGAATACTTGAGAATCCACCATTAGGTAGTATAAATAGGTGGATGGTGTAACATTTGTGAGGTAGAAGAACATTGGGGGGCACAACAAGAGTGGCGTGTCCTATCTCTTATAAAGGGGCACAAACAAGAGTGGTGTGTCCTATCTCTTAGAAGATTTAGAGTGTCCAAGAGAGAGTTAGTGGATGTGCACAAGAGAGGGTACATCCAAGAATGTGTGTCTTGAGTGTATTAGTATTGTAAAATATATTGTGAGCCTTTAATAAAAGTGTTACTTTCCCAACATCTATCGATCCTATAATATCCAACATATTTCCAACCACAATATGATGTTGCTAGGATGATTTTGATCAAAGTGCAGTCCTTATTATCTCTTATTGATGATATGTACGATGCATATGCTACTTTCGAGGAACTACAACTCTTCACAAACGCAGTCCAAAGGTTAGGTTAAATTAGCCCGCTAATTTGTTGATTCTACACATAATACCGAAATAGGTAGGTAACGCGAATAAATGTAATTAATCCATTGATTCGAAACAAATAACGGAAGAACAAAAATTAAACACGATAAGAAAGGAATGACCCAAACTTTTTAAGTATCAAATTCAACTCCTTAAAAACAATTTCAAGATCACCTATTTATAATGATAAAATATGTCACGCATTAACGATAAATATATGTAAAAGGATACAAATCAAAACACTACTATATTAAATATTCTATATTTCTATTAATCGAGTATTATATTTTATAGAGAATCTAGTAATAATAATTGTATAAAAGAATAATATTAACAACTTTTTTTAGGAAAAGTAATAGTCTAGAAAAATATTAATATGTTATGAAAAGAATTAGAAAAATAGGACGAGGTAACTTCAGTGCCCTTGGAGCTTACAGGTTTTCGCGATTCATGATCAGTTATTGTACAAAAACATGGCAGGGATTAAAACATAAATGAGTAATTGACACATTCAGTCCCGTAACTATAGCAAACTTCATTTTCTGTCCCACAATACTTAAAATTTTTGATTTAGTCCCGAAACTTTCTCATAAGTTTAGATTTCGTCCCATAATTAATTTTTCATCGCAAATCATCCTATAACTCTTTAAAATTTGCTAAGTGAGTAATTGACTTTGGGGCGGTTTTTGAAAAATTTAAGGAGTTATAGGACGATTTGCGATGAAAAATTAGTTTTGGGACGAAATTTAAACTTTTGAGAAAGTTCCAGGATTTTAAGTATTTTGGGACAGAAAATTAAGTTTGCTATAGTTACGGGACTGAATGTGTCAATTACTCAACATAAATCGTCTCATATCTTTTTACTTTATCTGAAAGGTCCCAAAATAGTTAAGACATTCAACTTCGTCCCAAATCTTTCAGTTTTGCTCCAATTTTGTTCCAAAACAATATATTTTTTTTACAAATTTTGTTCTATAACTTTGTAAAAGCAACGATTTAGTCCAATCCCATGGAATTAGAAAAACTGAACATTTTAAAGTGAAAACGACCATTTTGATCTGAATTTAAAAGTGTGAGACTATTTTGAAGAAATTAGATTTCTTGGGACTATTTCGAATAATGTAAATTTGTATGGAACAATTTTAACCTCTGGCAAATAGTGTTTGATGTCCTTGTAAACATCAAAAGTTTCTTAAGCATACCTATATATTGGGTTGTTCGTTTGTAATATTGATGAATATACAAATATTATATGTTTTGCAGGTGGGATATTTCATGTTCAGATAACCTTCCTGATTATATGAAGATACTATATGAGGCCCTATTGGAAGTCTTTGAAGAAATTAAGAATGAAATGGTGAAACTTGGAACATACTACCGTCTCAGTTATGGAATTGACGCAGTACGTACAATTTTACTTGACGATTCAAATTAATATGACAACTAGTTCTGAAATAAGAGCAAAACTTGCGTGAAACCATCTAACATGATATTGTTTTTATGTCTTATTAAATAGTTACCACTTTTTTATCAAATTTATTATTACTTTTTATTTATACTACAAATTGTTCATAAAATAAATCACTACGCTACTATCACTTTTCATAAATTCGAGTATCACTTTTTGTTAAAATATTATCACTTTATATCCGTTTTTAGAAAGTCTTCTTGTGAGTCGGTCTCACACAAGTATTTGACTTCATGTAAACCTTCTCTATTTAAACATTGTAAAAACAATTATATTTTTAAATATTCTAAACCCTAATATAAAACATTAAACTAAAGGTATAATATAGGACATAAACCAAAGGTTCACATAATTAATTATGTGAACCAGATTCCTGCACGGCTGCACCCTGGTTTACAAAATTACTCTTCATTGTATGAAAATTACCTCTTTAGAGATGAATTGTTACTCTTCTTAAAAAAAAAATTCAAAAGATGAGTAATATTATTCCTAAATAAGAGTATTAATAATTTTGATATGTTATGATTTTTTATATCTTATTGAGATGAGTAATATTATTCCTAAATAAGAGTATTAATAATTCATTTCTCAAAAGAATAATTATTGATGTACTATTTTTCAGATTTTTAAATCAAAATCGTTTCATACAAATTTACTTCATTCAAAATAGTGCCAAGAAATTTAATTTCTCCGAATAGTCCTGTAGCTTTTCAATTCTCACCAAAATGAACCATTTTACTTTAAAATATTTAATTTTTCAAATTTCATGAGTTGGGACAGAATCAATACTATTATAAAGTTATGAGATGAAATTTGTAAAAAAAATATTATTTTGGATCGAAATCGGAGCAACACTTAAAGGTTTAGTACGAAGATGAATGTCTTAGCTATTTTGGGATATTTTCAAATAAAATAAAAATATACGGGACCATTGATGTTTTAAACTCCAAGGAACTTAATAATCTCCGAAGTAGTCCTATAACTTTTAAATTTCACCAATTTTGTTAATATATGGGACTGAACCTTGAGTTTGAATCAGTTCTTTTACAAAAGTTATGAGATGAAATTGATAAAAATATAGTTTTGAGACAAAATCGGAGCAAAACAGAAAGGTTTTAGACTAAAATGAATATTCTAACTATTTTTGGGACGTTCTTTCTAGATAAAGTAAAGAGGTACAAGATGGTTCATGTTTTGAATTCTTCTAAAGTGTAATATCACGGTGCATGTTAAACTGGATGGAACCATTCCATGTGGAATTGTCACCACTTTTTTTAAGCTAATTATATACCTTTAAGGCTTTAAAATTAATACTAAATTCTAAGGGTATACGTAAATATTAAATCCTAGGTGAAACTTATCGTTGGAGCATACATGGATGAGACAAAATGGAGGGAAGAAAAGTACAAACCTAAGACGCAGGAGTACATGCAATTAGCAACGAAGAGTTCTGGCTATATAACTCTAATGATAACATCATTCCTTGGAATGGAAGATGATATTGCCACCAAAGAATCCTTCGATTGGGTTCTTTCCGAACCTCACATCGTGAAAGCTGCATGTACTATTTGCAGGCTCATGGATGATATGGCAGGAGCCGAGGTAATTAAATGATAATTAATTTAAAGATTTTTTTTTTTCCTTTTAGAGATTGAAGAATTTCATTTTCCAGTTAAAGAATTAAAATGTCGAGGTAGATCTAATGTGCTTTAAAAAAAAATTACATTTAAAATTCAATTTAACATAAATAAAAATATAATTTTAAAAAAGTTCATAGTCCATAATTTATTGTACTTCATAAACAGTTAAAGTATACTAGTTTAATATCAAAGTTATATATTATGCCTTAAAATTGACAAAATTATATTATGTTGTAAAATAGACAAAAGCGAAGGTGAAATATCATATATGAAAGGATCCAAAGAGTAACCTTATAATTTGTACAGGGTGATCCAATTTACTCTACAGAATAACTTATTTTTTATCTAAACAAATTGCGCCCCCACATGCAGGCGGGGTTAACTTTTGCCTCAAGCCTTGCATGTGCAATTTTCTCATAAATTGATGGCGGTGAGGTTCAAACCCTGGACCTTTGTTAACCATGGACTCTGATACCATGTTAAATGACCACCTCATCTAAAAGCTTAAGCTTATAGAGAGTTGAATATTTTAATACTTAATCAAATCAGTCTAACATAGGTAGGATTGTCCCACGCAGTGGCGGACACAGGAATTTCGGGCAGGCGAGCCCGATTTCTTAGTATCGTAATACATCCGTCCCAAATTCAAATACACATTTACTGTATATGTGAAT
Source organism: Pogostemon cablin (assembly GCA_023678885.1). Classification (NCBI taxonomy): domain Eukaryota; kingdom Viridiplantae; phylum Streptophyta; class Magnoliopsida; order Lamiales; family Lamiaceae; genus Pogostemon; species Pogostemon cablin. The sequence goes on from CM042987.1 coordinate 6,022,896, forward strand.
ATTAGTAAAAGTAACTCTTTAACTTACTTTTGTATTTTAATATTTTTACGTAAATAAATTGTAAATTATATTATGTGTTATAAAGCATTGTAAAATTTAAAATTAAGTATGTTATGAAAATATAAGTTAAGTATCATTTAAAAAATAAAGAAAATAAAAACTCAAGAGTATTAAAAAAAATCATAACACTATTAAAATTAGAAAACAAAGGATAAATAATTTTATCACAAAAGAAATAATAATAATAATAATAATAAATTGGCTCAAAATAAAGGGGAAAAAATGATAATAGGAAAAGATGGGGAAAAATGATAATAGGAAAAGTGGCCATCAAGGACATTCGAACGCAAGACCATTAGAAATGAGAAGGAGGGCCGCATCCACTAGGCTAGGCAGACATACAATGACTTTCTCTATATATATATATATATATACTACTTATTGTTAAATTCTCAGGGGGACCAATGCCCCCCTTCGCCCCACTGTAGGTCCGCCCCTGGTCCCACGGAAGTCTTTGCCTTATTATTTTAATCTCGATCAATAGTTATTCAACTTGGTATGTACATATGGTAGTTTGAGAAGAAAAGAGATCACATACCTTCGGCAGTGGAATGTTACTTGAATGAGCACGAAGTGTCGAAACAAGAAGTCGTGACCGAATTCAACAACCGGGTAGAATCCGCATGGAAGGACATAAACGAGGCGTTCCTCCAACCATCTCAAGTTCCAACGCCTCTACTTCATCGGATTCTCAATCTCACCAGAGTAATCGAGGTCTTGTATAGCAAAGGCGACTGGTACACTCACGTTGGTCCTGAAATGCAACGTGTCATCAAACAACTCTACATCAACCCTGTTCCATAGTGCAACCTGGAAAATCCTTCTACTTCCAAATAAAAACCCAGATTACATGATCACATGCATTCTCAATCTCAAAGAAAATATCACAATTGGTCCTGTAAGTATAATCGATTTCAATTTCTGTCATTTTTCATTTGTAATTCTCAATTTTGGTCATTTTTTGTCCAATTTTAGTCATTTTTGTTGAAATTTAGTCATTTTTTCAAATTAGTCCTTTTTATTTTCCAAATTTAGTCCTATAGGTTGAAAAATGTCCAAAATTGGTCTAAAAATGTATAAAATTGGACCAAAAGTGGACAAAAAAGACCAAATTATGAAAAAAGGATCGAAAGTGGACAAATAGGACTAAAATTGAATAATAAAAGACAAAAATTGAGAATTGTAAAGAAAAAAGGAATAAAGTTGGAATCGATCATACTTACGGGACTAATTTTGATAGTTTCTCCTCAATCTCACGTTGTTGTGATGACATAGTCCATCTGTAATTCATGTGGCTGTGGAATTTTTATTGAGCTAGTCTTCAATTCAGGCTATTAATCAACTCGATGTTTAGTTAGATGATGTTTAATAAGTGTCGTTTGATCATGTTGTAGGGTATACTATATAATAAAGTAGCTAAACAGACGGATATTTGTTGTTGCTAAAATAAATTCGATTTTTATTTTTTTTGATAAATAATTATTTTTGTACTCAAAATTAAAATGTCGTAGCAAATTTTAGCCTTGAAATTTAATTTAGCCAAAACTAAAAAATTAGCAACATTTACTGTAAAATTTTATGGATTAATCATTATTAGATAGACAACATTAAAGTGTTTAGAATCAAAATTGTCCCAAACAATTTAATTTATTTAAATTAGTCCCTAAAAATTGTATATATATAATTGTTTTTTACGTAGATTAAAAATTAAATATTAATAATATATGTAGAATCTCTCCGTCATAGTCTTATAGCTTTTAAATTCTCACCAAAATGGTCCTTTTTACTTAAAAATGTTCAATTTTTCTAATTCCGTGAGATGGGAATGAATCGGTACTTTTACAAAGTTATGTGATGAAATTGGTAAATTGGGACAAAATTGGAGTAAAACTGAAAGCTTTTGGACGAAAATGAATGTTCTAACTATTTTGGGATCTTCTCAGGTTAAATTCATTAAACTTCCCACAACTATTGAAGATTTTGATTTTATCTCAAAATAGTTACACTATACCAAAAATACATTAAGACAACTGTTAGCTTCTTTTTAGAAAATATCTCTGTTGTCGAAGCCCCTGTTGTCGTAGGGTATTTGAAAAGACGCACAACGACAACACATATTATGTGTTGTCGTTGTGCGTCTTTTTTTATAAAAAAAGACGCACAACGACTACATATATTTATGTGTTATCGTTGTGCATCTTTATGTGTTGTCGTTGTGCTTCTTTTTAATTTTTTTTAAGACAATATGTTATATATGTTGTCTTATTTTGTTAAGACAATATATATATATGTATTTTCTATTAATGTAGTTGTGATATAAATCATATGTGAACGTGTGCATGGTTGAGTGACACGTGTGTATGTTGTACTTGGGTGGAACGGGTATAAGTATGAGCTAAGATGGCTCATAGGATGCACAACTCCATGAAACTGGTGCATGGTGGCAGGGGGTGTTTAGTGAGATCTTTGAGGAGTTAAAAGAATCAGATTGGGGTAGTTATTCAGGTGGTTGCATAGCTTGATACACCAGCTGTGATATGGAGTTAGTTACAACAAACTAACTGGCTGCATCAATCTGATTGGACGCCACAAAATCAGCCAAACTGATTGGTCCCGTAAGTTTCCATGTGTGTGATCACATGTATATAAGCTTGTTTACCTTGCTTGTTGTGATGTACATTCTCTCAGATTGAAACTGATCAATAAAGAAGCTCTATACTCTGCAGTGGATGTAGGTCATTCGACCGAACCACTTAAATCTGTGTTTATTCTATCGTTCAAGAACACACACACACACATCTTCTTCATAGTTAGTTTTCTTCATTCAAAGCTTCATAGTTCAAAACATTTTTCTGTGAGAGTTCTTCTCAAATACTTAGAGTGCAAAGAGAGTTATTCTTATCAACTGGCGCCGTCTGTGGGAAGGCAGACCAGATCAGAAAAGCAGAAGAAGGAGATTGAAGATAGGAAGACAGCATGGTGACTACAAAGTTTGACATCGAGCGGTTTACCGAAAAATCCGATTTCGGATTGTGGAAGATCAAGATGAAGGCCATCCTTGTTCAGCAAGGATTGGTGAAAGCAATCCAAGAAGCACCTGCAAACGAAGCTGCTGCAGTGGATGCTCAAGCATTGTTAGCAGAGAACGAGCTGCAAGAAAAGGCATTGAGTGCCATAATCTTGTGCCTAGGTGATAAGGCATTAAGGGAGGTTCAGAGAGAAACAACCGCCAGAGGATTATGGAAGAAACTTGATGATCTGTACACGGTAAGATCACTTGCCAATCGTTTATATCTGAAGCAAAAGCTATATTCGTTTAAAATGGTAGAGGATAGGCCTATCTTGACTCAGCTTGATGAGTTTTATAAGGTTCTAGATGATTTAGAAAATTTTGATGTCAAATTAAGTGATGAAGATAAGGCTGTGATCTTGTTATCTGCACTTCCAAAGTCTTTTGAAAATCTTAAAGACACTCTGTCATTTGGAAGTAGAGAAACAATAAGTTCAGAAGAAGTTGTAATGGCTCTGAAGACAAAAGAACTTCAGAAGGTTTCAGAGGTGAGCAATGGATCAGGTGAGGGATTAATGGTCAAAAGAAATGATCATGGTAAGAAGAATAATAAGAAAGGAGGATCTGACAGGAAGCAAGATAAGAAGAATGATCAATCTGGTGACAAAGAAGGTAGGAAGTGTTTCCATTGTCATGAACCAGGTCACTACAAGAAGAATTGTTACAAGTTAAAGGCATTGAAAGCCAAGAAATGTGAAGCTGATAGGCAAGGGCATAAAAACCAGGCAAATCAAGTTGCTGGTGTACAAGATCAGAATGATCAAAATTATATTGAAGTTCTGTCCATTAGTTCAATAAAAATGGCAGATGGATGGGTACTTGATTCATGATGTTCCTTCCACATGTCCCCAATAAAACAGTGGTTCAATGATTTGAAGATCTGTAATGCTGGATCAGTTCTTCTTGGTGATGATCATACATGTCAGATTAAAGGAATTGGTTCCATCAAGTTAAAGATGCATGATGGAAGAATCTGTATGCTCTCAGAGGTAAGATATGTTCCTGCCTTGAAAAGGAATTTGATCTCATTGGGAGTACTAGATGGCATGGGATATGTCTGTGAATTAAAGAAAGGGATTCTTACAGTGATGAAGGGAGAATCAGAAGTGATGAGAGGCATCAGACACAGAGAACTATACTTGCTTGATGGCTGGACACTTGTTGGTCAAAACAATGCAACATCAGTAAGTGATGAAATGTATCTGTGGCATGGAAGATTAGCACATATCAGTGAGAAGGGGTTACAAGAATTAGCTAGACAAAAGGCTATCACTACTAGTTCATCAGACAAGCTTGATCAGCGTGAGCACTGCATAATTGGTAAAGCCAAGAGGCTTAAATTTGGAGCATGAGTTCATAATAGCAAAAGTAGGCTTGAATATATACATTCAGATCTATGGGGGCCTTCAAGAACACCAACCAGAGGTGGAGGTAGGTACTATATGTCATTTATAGATGATTACAGTAGGAAAGTTTGGGTATACATCTTGAAAACAAAAGATGAAGCATTTCAAACTTTAAAGAATTGGCTTGTTGAAGTAGAGAATAGCTGTGATGCTAAGGTAAAGACATTCAGGACTGATAATGGGCTTGAATACTGCTCTGAGGAGTTTAACAACTTCTGCAAGCAAAAGGGAATTGTGAGACATAAGACAGTTCCTGGTACACCTCAACAAAATGGTATAACTGAGAGGTTGAATCAGACACTGCTGGAAAGGGTAAGATGCATACTTAGTAGTTCTGGTCTTGCCAAGAGTTTTTAGGGAGAAATTGTTACTTCTGTTGCTTTCCTTGCCAATAGAAGTCCTTCAGCTGCATTGAATTTTAAAACACCACAGGAGGTGTGGTCTGGAAAGAAAGCAGACTACAACAGGCTCAAGGTATTAGGTTGCTTAGCTTATGCACACATAAAACAAGATAAGCTAGCACCTAGGGCTGTTAAATGTGTGATGATAGGATATCCAAAGGGTGTCAAAGCATACAAATTGTGGTGCATTGAGAGTAACAAGTTTATGGTGAGTAGAGATATTACTTTCAATGAAAGTGTAATGCCCTTAGTGAAACAAGTTCAGGGAAATGATGAAGCTGAGCTTGAGGTGGAGTCTTCCAAGGCTGATCAGAGAAAACAACAGCAAGCTAGTGTTGAATCTGATCAAGAGATAAGGAAAGAACCTGAAACAGGAAATGATGATATTTCAAAGACTGATGAGCTATTGAATAGCTATCAGTTGACTAGAGACAGAGGGAGAAGGACCATTAAACCTCCAGCTAGATTTTCTGAGGGTGATATGGTGTCCTTTGCTTTGTACACTGCAATTGATGTAGATGCTTATGAGCCTAGGAACTACAAGGAAGCTGTAACTTGCAAAGAAAGTGATAGGTGGAATGTTGCTGTGTAAGAAGAGCTCTTGTCTCTGGAGAAAAATGAGACATGGAAGATTGTTAAAAGGCCAAAAGATCAGAAACTAGTCAGTTGTAAGTGGATATTCAAGAAGAAAGTGGCACCTAAGGATTCAGGTGGAGTTAGATTCAAAGCAAGGCTAGTGGCAAGAGGTTTTTCACAAAGAGAGGGAATAGATTATACTGAGATTTTTTCTCCAGTTGTTAAACATTGTTCCATCAGGATCTTGCTAGCTTTGGTAGCTCAATATGGCTTGGAATTACATCAGATGGATGTTACTACAGCATTCTTACATGGTAAGCTTGAGGAGAAAATTTACATGGAGGTTCCAGAGGGAGTTTCTGTACAAGAATCAGAAACTAAAGCATGTTTACTTCTTAGATCACTGTATGGATTGAAGCAAAGTCCAAGAAGGTGGTATCTAAGATTTGATGAATACATAATCAGCTGTGGATTCAAGGGGTCTTGTTATGACAGCTGTGTATATTTCAAGCATGACAGTGAGTATCATATGTTCTTACTGTTGTATGTTGATGATATTCTCATTGCTTGTAAGTCCATGGAGGGTATTTTAGCAGTTAAGAAGATGCTTAAAGCTGAATTTGACATGAAAGACTTAGGGGAAGCAAAGGTAGTCTTGGGAATGCAGATTGATAGAGACAAAGTTGATGGATCAGTAAGGCTTTATTAAAGTATGTATTTGGAGAAGGTGCTCAAGAGGTATAACATGGACTTGAGCAGATCAATCACAACACCAGTAAAGCAGGGTATCAGTTTGTCTACTATGCAATCAGCCAAAACCAGAAATGAGATAATGGAGATGGAGAAAGTTCCTTATGCAAATGATGTTGGAAGTTTAATGTATTCCATGGTATGCTGCAGGCCGGATCTTGCATATGCAATGAGTCTAGTAAGTAGATTCATGAGCAATCCTGGTAGGGAGCATTGGGAAGCAGTTAAATGGATACAAAAGTACATCAAAGGAACACTTATATCAGGTCTGAAGTTCAAGAAATTCACTTCAAATAATGAGTTTCTTGAAGGTTATGTTGATGCAGATTATGCAGCTAATCTAGATACTAGGAAGTCTTTGTCAGGTTATGTGTATTGCCTATTTGGGACAGCTATTAGTTGGAAGGCAACACATCAACCAGTTGTGGCTCTGTCTACAACAGAAGCTGAGTATATTGCACTAACAGAGGCAGTAAAAGAAGGTATCTGGCTGATTGGAATCTTAAGTGAATTTGGGATTAAACAGAAGTCAGTTGTCATTAGCTGTGATAATCAGAGTGCTATACACTTGTCCAGGCATCAGGGATTTCATGAGAGAACTAAGCATATTGATGTAAGATTGTATTTCCTAAGAGACTTGATAGAAGAAGGCAAGGTGGTAGTCTGCAAAGTTGATACTTCAAAGAATCCTGTAGATTTTCTAACTAAGGCTCTTGCAACCTCAAAATTTGATTTATACAAGAGTCTGATCAGTGTTGTCTAAAAGAAACATGGTGGAGTTTTGCTGTACTCATTAAAGAACAGTGAATTGAGGAAGCTGCACTCATTAAAGGCAGTGGAGTGGAGGAAGAGGTTTGATAGTTTCATACAATTTAAGGTGGAGATTTGTGATATAAATCATATGTGAACGTGTGCAAGGTTGAGTGACACGTGTGTATGTCGTACTTGGGTGGAACGGGTATAAGTATGAGGTAAGATGGCTCATAGGATGCACAACTCCATGAAACTGGTGCATGGTGGCAGAGGGTGTTTAGTGAGATCTTTGAGGAGTTAAAAGAATCAGATTGGGGTAGTTATTCAGGTGGTTGCATAGCTTGATACACCAGCTGTGATATGGAGTTAGTTACAACAAACTAACTGGCTGCATCAATCTAATTGGACGCCACAAAATCAGCCAAACTGATTGGTCCCGTAAGTTTCCATGTGTGTGATCACATGTATATAAGCTTGTTTACCTTGCTTGTTGTGATGTACATTCTCTCAGATTGAAACTGATCAATAAAGAAGCTCTATACTCTGCAGTGGAAGTAGGTCATTCGACCGAACCACTTAAATCTGTGTTTATTCTATCGTTCAAGAACACACACACACACATCTTCTTCATAGTTAGTTTTCTTCATTCAAAGCTTCATAGTTCAAAACGTTTTTCTGTGAGAGTTCTTCTCAAATACTTAGAGTGCAAAGAGAGTTATTCTTATCAACTGGCGCCGTCTGTGGAAAGGCAGACCAGATCAGAAAAGCAGAAGAAGGAGATTGAAGATAGGAAGACAGCATGGTGACTACAAAGTTTGACATCGAGCGGTTTACCGAAAAATCCGATTTCGGATTGTGGAAGATCAAGATGAAGGCCATCCTTGTTCAGCAAGGATTGGTGAAAGCAATCCAAGAAGCACCTGCAAACGAAGCTGCTGCAGTGGATGCTCAAGCATTGTTAGCAGAGAACGAGCTGCAAGAAAAGGCATTGAGTGCCATAATCTTGTGCCTAGGTGATAAGGCATTAAGGGAGGTTCAGAGAGAAACAACCGCCAGAGGATTATGGAAGAAACTTGATGATCTGTACACGGTAAGATCACTTGCCAATCGTTTATATCTGAAGCAAAAGCTATATTCGTTTAAAATGGTAGAGGATAGGCCTATCTTGACTCAGCTTGATGAGTTTTATAAGGTTCTAGATGATTTAGAAAATGTTGATGTCAAATTAAGTGATGAAGATAAGGCTGTGATCTTGTTATCTGCACTTCCAAAGTCTTTTGAAAATCTTAAAGACACTCTGTCATTTGGAAGTAGAGAAACAATAAGTTCAGAAGAAGTTGTAATGGCTCTGAAGACAAAAGAACTTCAGAAGGTTTCAGAGGGGAGCAATGGATCAGGTGAGGGATTAATGGTCAAAAGAAATGATCATGGTAAGAAGAATAATAAGAAAGGAGGATCTGACAGGAAGCAAGATAAGAAGAATGATCAATCTGGTGACAAAGAAGGTAGGAAGTGTTTCCATTGTCATGAACCAGGTCACTACAAGAAGAATTGTTACAAGTTAAAGGCATTGAAAGCCAAGAAATGTGAAGCTGATAGGCAAGGACATAAAAACCAGGCAAATCAAGTTGCTGGTGTACAAGATCAGAATGATCAAAATTATATTGAAGTTCTGTCCATTAGTTCAATAAAAATGGCAGATGGATGGGTACTTGATTCATGATGTTCCTTCCACATGTCCCCAATAAAACAGTGGTTCAATGATTTGAAGATCTGTAATGCTGGATTAGTTCTTCTTGGTGATGATCATACATGTCAGATTAAAGGAATTGGTTCCATCAAGTTAAAGATGCATGATGGAAGAATCTGTATGCTCTCAGAGGTAAGATATGTTCCTGCCTTGAAAAGGAATTTGATCTCATTGGGAGTACTAGATGGCATGGGATATGTCTGTGAATTAAAGAAAGGGATTCTTACAGTGATGAAGGGAGAATCAGAAGTGATGAGAGGCATCAGACACAGAGAACTATACTTGCTTGATGGCTGGACACTTGTTGGTCAAAACAATGCAACATCAGTAAGTGATGAAATGTATCTGTGGCATGGAAGATTAGCACGTATCAGTGAGAAGGGGTTACAAGAATTAGCTAGACAAAAGGCTATCACTACTAGTTCATCAGACAAGCTTGATCAGCGTGAGCACTGCATAATTGGTAAAGCCAAGAGGCTTAAATTTGGAGCATGAGTTCATAATAGCAAAAGTAGGCTTGAATATATACATTCAGATCTATGGGGGCCTTCAAGAACACCAACCAGAGGTGGAGGCAGGTACTATATGTCATTTATAGATGATTACAGTAGGAAAGTTTGGGTATACATCTTGAAAACAAAAGATGAAGCATTTCAAACTTTCAAGAATTGGCTTGTTGAAGTAGAGAATAGCTGTGATGCTAAGGTAAAGACATTCAGGACTGATAATGGGCTTGAATACTGCTCTGAGGAGTTTAACAACTTCTGCAAGCAAAAGGGAATTGTGAGACATAAGACAGTTCCTGGTACACCTCAACAAAATGGTATAACTGAGAGGTTGAATCAGACACTGCTGGAAAGGGTAAGATGCATACTTAGTAGTTCTGGTCTTGCCAAGAGTTTTTGGGGAGAAATTGTTACTTCTGTTGCTTTCCTTGCCAATAGAAGTCCTTCAGCTGCATTGAATTTTAAAACACCACAGGAGGTGTGGTCTGGAAAGAAAGCAGACTACAACAGGCTCAAGGTATTAGGTTGCTTAGCTTATGCACACATAAAACAAGATAAGCTAGCACCTAGGGCTGTTAAATGTGTGATGATAGGATATCCAAAGGGTGTCAAAGCATACAAATTGTGGTGCATTGAGAGTAACAAGTTTATGGTGAGTAGAGATATTACTTTCAATGAAAGTGTAATGCCCTTAGTGAAACAAGTTCAGGGAAATGATGAAGCTGAGCTTGAGGTGGAGTCTTCCAAGGCTGATCAGAGAAAACAACAGCAAGCTAGTGTTGAATCTGATCAAGAGATAAGGAAAGAACCTGAAACAGGAAATGATGATATTTCAAAGACTGATGAGCTATTGAATAGCTATCAGTTGACTAGAGACAGAGGGAGAAGGACCATTAAACCTCCAGCTAGATTTTCTGAGGGTGATATGGTGTCCTTTGCTTTGTACACTGCAATTGATGTAGATGCTTATGAGCCTAGGAACTACAAGGAAGCTGTAACTTGCAAAGAAAGTGATAGGTGGAATGTTGCTGTGCAAGAAGAGCTCTTGTCTCTGGAGAAAAATGAGACATGGAAGATTGTTAAAAGGCCAAAAGATCAGAAACTAGTCAGTTGTAAGTGGATATTCAAGAAGAAAGTGGCACCTAAGGATTCAGGTGGAGTTAGATTCAAAGCAAGGCTAGTGGCAAGAGGTTTTTCACAAAGAGAGGGAATAGATTATACTGAGATTTTTTCTCCAGTTGTTAAACATTGTTCCATCAGGATCTTGCTAGCTTTGGTAGCTCAATATGGCTTGGAATTACATCAGATGTATGTTACTACAGCATTCTTACATGGTAAGCTTGAGGAGAAAATTTACATGGAGGTTCCAGAGGGAGTTTCTGTACAAGAATCAGAAACTAAAGCATGTTTACTTCTTAGATCACTGTATGGATTGAAGCAAAGTCCAAGGAGGTGGTATCTAAGATTTGATGAATACATAATCAGCTGTGGATTCAAGAGGTCTTGTTATGACAGCTGTGTATATTTCAAGCATGACAGTGAGTATCATATGTTCTTACTGTTGTATGTTGATGATATTCTCATTGCTTGTAAGTCCATGGAGGGTATTTTAGCAGTTAAGAAGATGCTTAAAGCTGAATTTGACATGAAAGACTTAGGGGAAGCAAAGGTAGTCTTGGGAATGCAGATTGATAGAGACAAAGTTGATGGATTAGTAAGGCTTTATCAAAGTATGTATTTGGAGAAGGTGCTCAAGAGGTATAACATGGACTTGAGCAGATCAATCACAACACCAGTAATGCAGGGTATCAGTTTGTCTACTATGCAATCAGCCAAAACCAGAAATGAGATAATGGAGATGGAGAAAGTTCCTTATGCAAATGATGTTGGAAGTTTAATGTATTCCATGGTATGCTGCAGGCCGGATCTTGCATATGCAATGAGTCTAGTAAGTAGATTCATGAGCAATCCTGGTAGGGAGCATTGGGAAGCAGTTAAATGGATACAAAAGTACATCAAAGGAACACTTATATAAGGTCTGAAGTTCAAGAAATTCACTTCAAATAATGAGTTTCTTGAAGGTTATGTTGATGCAGATTATGCAGCTAATCTAGATACTAGGAAGTCTTTGTCAGGTTATGTGTATTGCCTATTTGGGACAGCTATTAGTTGAAAGGCAACACATCAACCAGTTGTGGCTCTGTCTACAACAGAAGCTGAGTATATTGCACTAACAGAGGCAATAAAAGAAGGTATCTGGCTGATTGGAATCTTAAGTGAATTTGGGATTAAACAGAAGTCAGTTGTCATTAGCTGTGATAATCAGAGTGCTATACACTTGTCCAGGCATCAGGGATTTCATGAGAGAACTAAGCATATTGATGTAAGATTGTATTTCCTAAGAGACTTGATAGAAGAAGGCAAGGTGGTAGTCTGCAAAGTTGATACTTCAAAGAATCCTGTAGATTTTCTAACTATGGCTCTTGCAACCTCAAAATTTGATTTATACAAGAGTCTGATCAGTGTTGTCTAAAAGAAACATGGTGGAGTTTTGCTGTACTCATTAAAGAACAGTGAATTGAGGAAGCTGCACTCATTAAAGGCAGTGGAGTGGAGGAAGAGGTTTGATAGTTTCATACAATTTAAGGTGGAGATTTGTGATATAAATCATATGTGAACGTGTGCAAGGTTGAGTGACACGTGTGTATGTCGTACTTGGGTGGAACGGGTATAAGTATGAGCTAAGATGGCTCATAGGATGCACAACTCCATGAAACTGGTGCATGGTGGCAGAGGGTGTTTAGTGAGATCTTTGAGGAGTTAAAAGAATCAGATTGGGGTAGTTATTCAGGTGGTTGCATAGCTTGATACACCAGCTGTGATATGGAGTTAGTTACAACAAACTAACTGGCTGCATCAATCTAATTGGACGCCACAAAATCAGCCAAACTGATTGGTCCCGTAAGTTTCCATGTGTGTGATCACATGTATATAAGCTTGTTTACCTTGCTTGTTGTGATGTACATTCTCTCAGATTGAAACTGATCAATAAAGAAGCTCTATACTCTGCAGTGGACGTAGGTCATTTGACCGAACCACTTAAATCTGTGTTTATTCTATCGTTCAAGAACACACACATACACATCTTCTCCATAGTTAGTTTTCTTCATTCAAAGCTTCATAGTTCAAAACGTTTTTCTGTGAGAGTTCTTCTCAAATACTTAGAGTGCAAAGAGAGTTATTCTTGTCAGTAGTATTATTAAATTATTCATAGCGTCTACATTTTATACGTGTTGTCGAACCAATTAATTATTATACAAAATATTTTATAATTAATTTATAAACAAAATAATAAAATTTAAAATGTATTAAAAGATTCTAAATAATCCAAAACATGCTAAATATCAAATATCCCTCTCAAATCTAAATATTGGCAAAATCCAAATACATTCTATAAGACATGACATAAATAGAATTGGTTTAAAAACCACGAAACTATGGATCGAAGTCTAGACAATTAATGAAAATTCAAATACATCAACAAGTCATGATCATTCCCCTTTAGCTCTGACGCCTCTTCTTTTAACTGTACGTGCCTGTCCAAACATAACCATAATCTTTATCATGAGAAGTTAAAATACCTACCATGAGTCTGAAAATCTTGAAAACAGTTGAGGACAACCATATTAAATAATACAAAATCAACTAGAAAATTCCAATTTACAATATAACCATGTAAGAGTTTAGAAAATAAACCTGAGGAAATAAATAAGCTACACCAATAATTCAAATCTCATATTATCTCATGAAAAAAAATAGCAGTATAATCCATTGCTTTAACATACGTCTCCTAATATACCAATTTTCATTCTAAGGGCATATTTAACAAATACATATTTAACATTAAGAGAAAATGGAATCACAGTTGGTCTAACACCAATTTCAATATAGCAATAAATCTATAAAGTTATGATCAATTTAAATTATTCATATTGAATGAAATGAAAATCAAGTATCTTAATTAATTTCCAATGAGTTTTTTTCCTTCCTTTGTTGCACATGGTCGCCGCATTAAATATTTTCATTCCCCTTAATTGATTCATTAATTGTTCATCTCCCGTCGCTCACACGATCCCCATCCGTCTGAGAACCTTCTACCCCTAGCAACAAGAGAAGCAAAAGGCTTATGTGTAAGCAAGGAATTGTTAGATGAAGATAAACCCAAAAGGAATATCCAATAATCAAGGAACATACTGCATGTAAGCACGGACAATAAACTCAGCTCGCTGAACATTGCGATTCTCATCGAATTCGATAGTCTAGTCTTTAATTTCATAAGACAGATTGAAGTAAAATGATATCTTCCTCCATCCTGTACTTCAAATTTTACATTAATAGAAGGCTCTTAAAATTAAATCCAACTATTGATCTGGGGAAACAAGTATAACAGTCGAGCAAGCTTGTGTTATACCTGACTTCTTAATAAAAGTATTTCCAGATATCATGGTGTAGTCACTTTTCTCCAATATCTGCCAGAAGATATCAACATAGAGTAGTAGTTCAAATTTATAACAGAAAGGTAAACGCCAACTATGGCCATTACATTTGATAAAATTTGACTCACATCAAAATTTGAATTCTAAATAAAAAGCTCTATTCAAGTGGAAAGTTAATTGAACAAGGAAGCAGTGATTTCAAGGCTCTAGGATAAAAGAGATCAAGATACTAATGACACAACTCTATAAGTTTCTTTAACTTAAGGAGATCGGGATATGGAGTTCTGTCTCCATACACTTCCCTAGAAAGAATTCCATATCACTGGGTAAAATAAATCAGAAAATGGCTAGTTATCATAATCTAATTGGAGCTATTATACATATGAATAAGTAACAGGGTGTTCTTAGACACTGTAGAAAATTATATATCAAATATTTTATGTTAAAATGCTAAGGTGTTCTAACATAACCATTTCAGGCGTTCTTGTGATGAGATTTATCCTTATTGCAAATTGAATACACCAAAGGTGCATAGAATGTTGATGCCAGAGGAATTTAGATTGCTTAAACAAACTAAACAGAGCACAAAATTATAATCATTCCAACATAAATTCCACCAGTAAAGATTCAAAATCTCAACATTAAACAAACACCAAATAAGAATAGGGACTAATATCTAGATGTGCTATTAACTCACCGCCATAGCTGCATTTTGGTACTCCTTGAACAGCGAAACAGTCGGAAACTGACCAGCCAAGCTGTGCCCAACCTCTGTCTTCTCATAACTCACAGCCGACGAAGTCGGACTGCTATAATTCGTCACTGGAAAATTCCTCTTCGCCGGCGAATCAGCATTACACGCCGGAGAATTGGTTGGCGTACGAAACACATGCTTCACCATCATCATATTCTGAGGAGTGGATTCGGAAGCACGCGGTGAGTAGGCTGTTTTGAGGTTTTTGTGAGGTCGGGGATTCTCTACGACCTCGCCGTCGTTGTGATTGCGGCGGTGGTTTCGAGTATGATTTTCGAATTGAGGCTGAACAGAGGCGATGGAGAATGGAATGGGGGTCAATGGTTTGGTTCGGATTTTGGAAGTGGTGCTGGAGGCGGCGGAAGATAAGGAGGCTGTGGCGGAGGAGTCAATCACGGCCCACAATGTGGCGTCGTCTAAGTCCTTATCGACGGTCGAATAGCAAGGGCGACGGGTGACGCGGCCGGCAACGGCTATTGGCGACGGGGCTCGGAACAGCTACGGGCGAGCACGGTGGAGGGAGGTGCGGCGTGTTCACGCACGGTTAGGGCAGAAGGGAGAAAAGAAAAATTTTCTAAGTCTCCTATTTATATATCCCTAATTTTTATATTTTAAATATATTTAAAATATATTTAAAAAATCATATATGTATTCTTAAAATAAAATATTAAGATAATTTAAGACAACATAGATGAATATATGTCGTCTTTGTGTGCGTGAAAAATTTTACGCCAACGTATGGTATCATATATGTTGTCTTATAGTGAATTCATTTGAAATGTAGTATATACGACAATACAATATGACAACACCTCCTTGTGCGTGAAAAAAATTTAAGACAACATATATATTTAAGACTACACATATAAGGTATACTATAACACATATTTATGATCTATATTGTATATTTTCTGTTGTCTTAGTGCTTTTTTGGTGTAGTGTTAAAACTTTTGAAAAGGTCCCATAACTTTTGGATTTCAACCAGAATTGGTCCTTTTTGGGTCAGTTTTAAAAATTTTCAGGAGTTATGGGACGATTTCAATCAGAAAAGGTCCCATAAAATTTTGGGACAGTTCTGAAAAATTTTCAGGAGTTATGGGACGATTTGCAATGAAAAATTACTTTTGGGACGAAATCTAAAATTTTGTGATAGCAACAAGATTAAATTGAAAATTTTAAGTAATTTGGGACGGAAATCAAATTTGACAAAAGTTATGTGACTGAAAGTGCATTTAACTCGATCTTTTTGATTAAAGTATAAAGATACAGACGTTTATATTTTAAACCCCAACATTAAGTATTCGCTTATATGGTCAAACCCAAGTTCCTTTGAGCCTGAGAGATTCTTGAACGGAAAAATAGATTTCAAGGGGCAAGATTTCCCGTTTGTTCCCTCGGATCATGAAGAAGAATATGCCCTGGAATGATGCTGGCGGGTCGAATGGTCCATCTTATGGTTCTTTGATTCATAACTTGGATTGGAAACTTGAACTGGAGTGATACAAGATACAGGAGATGTTTGGTGTAGTGGTCACCAAAGCAGTTGCCCTCAAGGGGAATCATGTGGAATATTTTTCATAAATGGGTGGTGTGAGGTTTGAACCCTGGTCCTTTGATAGGTCTTGGTTCTGATACCATATTAAATGACTACCTCATCTAAAAGCTTAAGCTGATAGTGAAGAAAATTGTTTAATATTTAATCAAATCACACTAACATGAATTAACTGTGTGTACCTGAAGAATGTACTCAATAAAGTATAAAGTATGTTATATGTAATAAAATAAATTATATTATTTAGATTAAAGTGCACTTTTGATGTTTTGGATTAAAATATTATATTTCTTTTTTGTAATAACTATGAGACAAATAAATAAAGAAAATGCGAATAAAATGACTGTTTATTGATGCTTTAATTATTTTTAAAGGACAACTCCGAACGAACACAGAGGAAAGGATTCAACAACGTAGCAGGTTAATGGGAATAACCAGAATTTAAAAATCAAAACCGTCTATTTAAAATAATCTCAATAACTTAACTTCTTCGAAATGGTTTTATAACCTTGAAATTCTCACTAAATTTTATCAATTTTTAACTTTCATATAATTGAACCATGAGACCTTAATCAGTGTTTTTAAAAAAGTTATGAAACGAAAATTGGTAAAAAATAGTCCCTCCATCCAAACTAATCAATTTCATACTTTTCGTTTTGTTCTGTCACAATTTTAACTTCACACTTCTATAAAAGGAAAAAAGTAACTAACTAATATCCCTCTAATTAACACACTTTATTTACAAATTTGACATCACATTTTTAACAAACATAACATACTTTATTATTTATTTATTACCAAAAAATACCAAATTACCCCCAAAAATAAGTCAAAAAGTGACTTTTATTAATATCTGTACAAACAGTAAACATGAAAATGAATTTGGTATGGAGGGAGTATTATTTTGCGACGAAATCAAAGTGAAAATTAAAGGTTTTGGGCAAAAATTAATGTCCTAACTATTTTAAAATCTTTTTCACCTAATTCTCGTCCTATTGCAAATTTTCATCCATCTGCGTTAGGAGACTAGTGTGCTGTCACTGGGACCCAAAAATAATATTTATAAAATTTTCAAACCAACCCATTAGAATGTAGTAGGGTAAATACAGATCGAACCTATAGGGAATAAACGAATTATAATTGAATTCAATCGTGTTTTTAAAAGTAAAAAGGAGGGGGGATTGGATTTATTCTAACAACTACTAAACATGAAAGTTAATAATTGAGAGAGCAAAAATTATAAAATTAAGATAACAAATAAAACAAAGCTAGTCCAAGGATTTGATCTCCTTCCGTATCCGAATTCACATGAATAAAATTCCTAAAATTCCAACAAGCTCATCAATTCAAGTCCCTAGACTAATGGTACGACCAAAACACCTGAAATATCCTTAAGATTAATAACCTAAGGTACGATCTCTAGATTAAACTACCCTCAAGCGACCTAAAGAGGTTCGAACCTAAAAGTACATAAGGATTTATATATTAGAGCTATTAGACTATGAAAACGGACTATGAATCATACAACCCAGATTTCTCTTTTGGTGTTGTTCATCGTTCATTCACGGCTCGTTACACTTGAATTGGACCTATTTTGACTTGACTATTCACGGCTCACTTAATTTGTTTTGGGCAATCCACTTAATTAGGATTGAGCTCACTTAACTTCAATTTTTACTCAAATAATTATATTACATCAATGATTTACTAATTTTTTGTTCTAAAAATTAATTTATTTAAGTAAATTAATAAATATATATTTAACTGATATTTAATATTTTTTTCCGCTTACATTTTTATTTATTTAGGCGATAATTCGCCGGCCTACACTACTCTTAATAAAATAAAAGTATATCTTTACCATGCAACACGTGAGTAACACGTGAGTCTAGACTAGTAATACTAAAAGCTAAGAAATATCACATATCACCTATTGACTTAATTAGCATCTATGACATTTGTGCTACAATAGTAAAAGAGTGTATATTGGGTGCACCCAGTGGAAGGGTGTAACCATATGTGTATGTCTTTTTATTCTATTTTGTATACATGTTATTTTATTTTGTATACGTGTTTTGTAATAATTGTACACTTTTTTTTACACTAAAAAACTAACATCCATATGTGTATAACTTTTTATTCAATAGTGTATACATGTTTTTTAATAATTGTATTTTTTTATACTCAAATTTTCATTAAAAAAATAACAATTAATTTGTATACATTTTTGCTCATAATTGTATATGTTTTTGTTTATATTTGTATATGGGTGCACCCTATCTTAGAGTGCACCCGTGTGCGCACTATAATTAGCCATAGTAAAATTTCATCGTTTATTTAAAGACCAGAATGAATATATCACTGTAGCTCGGAAAGTATTTTGTATTATACTCCGTTCGTTTAATTATCAAGACGATCTACTTGCATATTTTTTTAGGTACGACATTTATTGTTAAAGATATTGCAAAGGAGAATTAGGCCATGGGCGACTGCTTGAGTCATTCCATTGTCAGGATTTCTTTTCGCGTTAATGGAGCTGCTTGAATGCTCTATGTTTTACATGTGAAAATTCAGAGTGCTAAACATCGATTGATATACTCTTTTCGTTATATAATTATTGTTGGGCTTGCCCCAAAAGTTGGCCCAAGAGAAAAAATTAAAAGAAGCCCTTTCCACAACAATTATCGTCAAAAACTCACGCCTAAATTTTAAAAATCACTCCTACATACATTTGTAATCCTTACAATCCTCACAACACCCACCTTTCATATATCCTTTCTTCTGAATATTTCTTTTTCTCTTTTATCTTTCTGATCTCATCTCTTTTATTACATAAATGGGAAAATATCAATTTTGGTCCATTAAAAGACAGGTCAAATCCAACTTCAATCCTCATGTTTGGTAAATTCTCAATATTGGTCATCCGATATTCGAATTCAATCATTTTTGTCCACTTTTGATCCTTTTCTCGTCGGAAAATAGAGCATAAGATGCACGTGCCGAGAAATTTCGAAATTAGTCCTTATGTTTGGCATAATCCAAATTCAGTTCCCTTAGATATTCTAGTATCACATTTTAGTCATTTTTGTCCAGTTTTGATTCCTTATTAGACAGAAATTACTGTCGTAGGGAATTTGAGCATGAGATGCATGCGCCGAACAAATTTTTGGCTATCTCCAATCGTTTTTGCTTACATGGCAGTTTCACTTAGTTTCATTCTTCATAAATACATAAATACGTTCTTGGCCTATTTCGCCTTCTCAGCTAAGGAAGCCATCATCGGGAAGTCTCTAAACCCTAAACCTAAAAAAATTTTCTCTCCATCTCTTTCCTCTCTTTATTAGCTCCGCTGAGCTCCCTAGTGGCGGTTCTCGTCACCGCTTTAGAACTCTCTTCCTTTACTTCTTGGTTCGACTGCATAATCGATTAATCGATTGTAGCACAGTGAATTTATCAAATCTAGTAGATATTGAGGAATTAATTTTTTCTTGTTTGGATTTTATGCAGATCCCATTTATAAACATCAACTTCAGGGATGACGTCAACCACCGAATGATGGTTGTTGATCTTGTCCCTCAAATAATGGTTTATTAGCTCATCATCGGCCAAACGAAAATGGAAAACTTTCGTTAAAAACTCCAATTCATGGTGTCCCCACATGAATCCATGAATCACATTAATCAATAAAAATCCCCCAATTTTAAGTAGCAGCAGCAACACTAAAAAAATTAGCTATCCAATATAGAAATGACAAAACTAAATCCCTAAAATTGATCCATTTCGGTATGGACCAGAGAGGAATAAAGCATAAAATCGCCTAGAACTCCACTCTGTAAATTCGATTTACTTTATGATCCTCTTTATCGTCACGCGCTAGTATACTTCAAAAATCTTAGATACCCCACAAAAATGCTACGGATTCATCGGTGATCCTTGATGGAGTGCAGCCGCAGTCTGTTGTGTGATTTCTACATGCCTAATCAATGCATATATTTGTGAGAAAGGTTACGATAGGATGGTAGAAATAAGTGAAACTACCACGTAAGCAATAACAATTGGAGGCAGTGAAAAACATAATTTTTTGGGCGCGTGCATCTCACGCTCAAATTCCCAGAGACATTTAGTGATTTTCGGCAAATAAGGGACCAAAACTGGACAAAAATGATCAAAATCAGACACTAGAATATCAAATTTCAAATTTAGCAAACTTGGGGACTGAATTTGGATTACGCCAAACCAAAGGACCAATTTCGAAAATTTCCAGACGCGTGAGGACCAATTTCGAAATTTCCCGATGCGTGCATCTCGCGCTCTGTTTCCGGTGACTTTAAGAAATTTCTGACAAGAAAAGGACCAAAAGTGGACAAAAATGACTGAATTCGGACACTGAAGGACCAATATTGAGAATTTACCAAACCCGAGGACTGAAGTTGGATTTGGCTTATTCTAGAGGACCAAAATTGATATTTATCCTTACTAGAGATGAACACCAAAATGTAACATGACATTCGGTGACGTTGGTAAATGGAATAGGTAATCTCTGTGTGTGAAACTCGCGTGCTATAAATATGGATATTTCCCACTGAAGAAATCTCAATTTACAGCACAACAGATCATATAAGATTATCTCAGTGTATCGTAATGGAGTTGAATGCCCAAAGCGTTGGAATGGGTCCTTCTTCTCGCCCTCTTGCAAATTTTCATCCATCTGTGTGGGAAGACAAATTCCTCGTCTACAACCCACAATCATGCCAGGAATATATAAATATTGCATTTAATTTAGATCACATCATTCTTCAAAATTTGAGGTAATACAGACACATATGGAGTTTAAACCATTTATTGTCTTATATCTTTTTACATTTATATTCAAAAAGTCCCAAAATAGTTAAAACATTCATTTTCGTCCCAAACCCTTCAGTTTTGCTTCGATCGTTCCAAAATAATAAGTATTTTTTTATTGATTTTGTCTCATAACTTTATAAAAACACCGATTTAGTCTAATCCCATGGAATCACAAAAATAAGATATTTTTAGGGAAAAATGACAATTTCACTACAAAAAAACTATTTTTTAGCAACAAAATTTACCAACGGAATTCAATCCATTAGTAATTACCAACAGAATAGCAACAAAAATGTCATTTTCTTTTAGCAATGGAATGCCAACGAATTTATTCTCTATTTTACCAACGGAATTTAATCCGTTGGTAATTACCAACGGATTATCAAAGGAATCCTTATATAAATTACCAACGGATTACCAATGGAATTATTTACCAACGGAATTGATTTTTCGTTGCTAAAAATTTTCCAACCACCACTTTACCAACGGAAATTTACCAACGGATTCTGTTGCTAATCCATTGGTAAACCAATTTAACCATAAAATTAAGGCTTTTACCAACGAAATATTCCGTTGGTAAAAAATAATTTTTTTGTAGTGTTTTGGCGAAAATTTAAAAGCTGTGGGACAATTTCAGATAAATTAAGTTTCCTGGATCTATTTTGAATAAAGTAAATTTGTATGGGGCAATTTGATTTTAAACTCCACACATAGATAAACACAGCTAGCTATCATGTGCAAGGAGTTCTGACGTGATGGTTAGTTAACTGTTGATTTAATCTCACAATCACTCAAGAATTCAACAAGGAATACCCTCACACATAAAATAATAAAATCAATGAAAGATCGAAGAAAAAAAATAAAGAACATAGAGATTATTAACACTTATTCCTACGTCTAACATGCAATTATGTTCTAAAACCAGCTAATAGGATCAAGATCATCTCAATACTTGTCAACATTGATAATGTTGATTCTTTTAACGAATTACATGAATCTGGGCTGGGGAGCTAGAACAGGCTGAGGAGCAGAAAGTGGGGCTGAAAAGAGAGCTGAAGGAAGCATCAAACAACTACACGAGGCAACTGAAAATGGTGGATGCAATACAACGATTAGGCATCGAATATTTTTTTGAGGAAGATGTTGATGAAGCTTTGAAGAATCTGTTTGAAATGTTTGATGCTTACTGAAAGGATAATCATGTACATGCACGCCACTGCTCTCAGCTTTCGCCTTCTCAGACAACATGGATATAGAGTTTCATGTGGTATGTTTTCCATATACATAAATATATATTCAGTGGGTGGGACTAATTAAGGGAAAATATCAAAATTCGTCCTTTAAGTATGACCGACTCCAATTTTAGTCATTTTTAATTTGCAATTCTCAATTTTGGTATTTTTTGCCTGGGTTGATCTTTTTTTATCCAAATTTAATCATTTTATCAAATTTAGTACTTCTTTTTCTTCCAAATTTTGGATCAAAATTGGACAAATTCTTACGTAAGGACTAAATTTGGACAAAAATATTTGACTAAATTGGATAAAAAGTCTAAATTTGGATAAAAATGACCAAAATTGAATAAAAAGGGACCAAAATTAAAATTGCAAATAAAAAATGACTAAAATTGGAATCGATCATATTTATAGGACAAATTTTGATATTTTTTCGACTAATTAATGTGATATTTGCACAGTTATGATCTCACATGAGTTTTGTCTTGCCATACACAATAATATAATTATACTATCACTCATATGTCTATATGTTGTGTTAAGTGATGAGCGTTTTCTCAACACACAATTAATCCTCAAGTATGAAGGATATCAACTGCATCTTAAGCAAGCGACTGTTTGCCTATTTTTAGCACTCACGAGCAAGAATACTCGGTCGTTGTAGTAGTATATCCCAAGAAAAATTATCAATCCAATAAGGAGTTATGTTCGGACTAGCAAAATACGTGAGCTCATGTTCATGTTGTTTTTGTAAAGATGATCGGGGGGTTTTGAGATTGATTAACAACAAAAACAAGTAACAAGTAAATAAGAATAGCAAATAAGAAAAATGACAAGTAAAGAAAATGGGTGCTAAAGTTCAAGTATGGAAAAACATGGGATTAGAAACATCCAAGCACACTCAATTCATATTATCATGCAAACGGAATTCAACTCAATTGATGTAGACTAAGGGTGATCACGATTGTATCCTAAGCTCCCTTTCGGGTTACAAAGGTTGTTGATCCATTTTAGACTCCCAAAAGCACTTAAGATCAAAGCCCAACATTAACCCCTTCCATCTAGGTACTAGTTAGATTAAACTCTCCCTTTTTGTGTACTAAGGCCAACGAATGGATTGGTTCCCCTCATTGAATTCAAATATCCTTTCGGTCAAACCCAAACTCAATGTCTATTCATGCCTTCCTAATACTATAGAGGGTCGTTTCCGTCTCACTCCAAGCAATACATACATGAATATCATGATAGCATTTAATTACCACAAATAATCCATTGATCAACAATCCATTAAACCAATAAACATTCATGAATAATAAACCATGCCATCACAACATCAAGACAATTAAACTCCATGAATAGAAATCAACATCAATTAAATCAAAAACCAATTTAATCCACATGATAATATAAATCTAATATGCTCTTCATGTTCGTAATCCCACTAGAGGGATTAGCCTATCATAGTAAAAGTAACAAAACAATTAAATGATTCATTACAATTACCCATAGTCTAAGATCTAAAGAAATACAAAATGAATTGATTCTTCCCTATCAATTTCTTGAAGAGAATCTTCTATTCTTCTTGATCTCCACCTCTAGCTCTTGATTCCTTGAGATCTCTCACACCCAATGGAAGGGATGAAGTTTTGATGGAGAATTAATGGAGATGATGAAGATGGATCAAAATAGATGAAGGTGGATGAAGATGATGGTGGGAAATGGAAGAAATGGTGTGTGAGGTGTGTGTAGATGATAGGATTTCGGATCCCCTGCCAATTGTTAAATAAAGGGGTATTTATACCCCTATGGAGGCTTCTAGAAGGATCTGGAAATTTCTGCAGGAAAATACCCAACACGAGTCGTGCTCTGTAACACGGCCACGGGGTGGCCGTGTTGTGTCTTCTGATGCTGCCGCACGGCCTCGCCTTACAGGGCCGTGTTACGCAACACGGCTCGTGTGCTGCAACACGAGTCGTGTGTTGTAACACGGGCACATGTGTGGTCGTGTTGGCTCTTCTGATGTCGCCACACGGCCACCTTCTTACAGGGCCGTGTTGGCGACACGGCTCGTGCTCCCGACTCGACTCGTGCAACTGGACACGACCTGAAGTTGTCCGTGTTGAGTGACTAGATGTCGCCACATGACCAACTCTTACAGGGCCGTGTTGGCTACACGGCTCGTGTGCTGGCTCCTGCATTTCTTCACTGTTTTGGCTCGTTCTCCCTCGTTTCAACTCCGAATTGAGATTCGTTTATTTTGGGTAAATTTGTATCCCATGTTTTTTTCTCTATATTCGTCTTTGTAGTCACATTTAATATATCTTTTCTTTTAACTTCTTATAACATTGTAGAACTTATAAAATAATGAGCAATGTAAATATGAGACAGAGCGGCTTGGATTCTTTGTACCATTTGGTACATTATCTCATGTGACACACCTTTAGATGGATGACACGCAGGAGATAGAAATTATACCCCAAACCTTAAACCATAGAGGCAATGATTGGATTTATTTCCCCCTCTTACGTGTCAATCCCTTAATGTGACACAGAAGATGATACGCTAAAATGACACAGAAGATCCGGTGTGGAGACCGAGAATGCGAGCGGAATGCCGTGATCAAATGATTAAATTAAATACATAAATAAATAAATAAGGTAATGAAATTGCTTAATTAGTCCTGACTTATTATTTCCTGTTATTATTTATCAATTTATCTTCTAATTTTTGAGTTTATATATTGTTGTTATTGTATTTTTTATTTTTTTTATTATAAAACTATTGAATTTTAGAAATTTGATATTTGATTAATTACTTTGTAACAGAAAAGAATATTACTAATTGATAACATGTATTGTATAGTTTATTCTTAATAATTACTTAATGTTTGTTTTGGTGATTTAGTTATGTAATTGAGTATAATTATACATTGTCATTTGTAAGAGGATATCATGGAGTAAATAAAAATATTAAATTAGATCAAATAATGGTTAATTGTTAGGTAAAAAAGTATATATATAAAGAATCTTTAATGTAATAAATAGATAGATAATTATTTAATTAAACAATTCATTATTATGTTAAACATAAATTGAAAAAAAAAATGCAAAAACACAAAAAATAAAATAAAATAAAAATGACTGCATTACAAAATATCACATACATGTGACGTGCAACGCACGTCTTGACACTAGTATATTAAAAGTACAAAGAGTTTGAGAACATTTTCTTCCCATTTTTTTTTGATCGGTAAATGTTAGTTTTTAGTATAGTTAGTAGTTACACCAAGAACCCTTACAACCCCTATCTCCAAGCCCTCTTTATAACTCCCTTCCCTTACAACCCCTATCTAGTCCTTACAACCCCTATCTCCAAGCCCTCCTTATAACTCACCTCCTAATTCGTTTCCAAGGGGAACAACCCCTATCTCCAAGCCCTCCTTATAACTCCCTTCCCTTACAACCCCTATCTCCAAGCCCTCCTTATAACTCCCCTCCTAATTCGTTCCCAAGGGGAACAACCCCTATCTCCAAGCTCTCCTTATAACTCCCTTCCTAATTCGTTCCCAAGGGGAATCGAACCTGGATCTCTCACTTAAGTGAGGAGCCCAGTGGCCAGGTAGGCTAGCCCACACTTTTATATTTTTACTATTTACTTTTATAACCTTATTACATTAATTATTATTATGAAAATTATTATCATAAGTTGAAAATTTATTAACTATCAATAATTGATCCAATGACTCTTTGACATCCAATTCACCTCACCTTCCAGGATAGCGATTTATTTGCAAACTATTGAAATTCTTAGATGGTTTTTCAACTTCGTTTCCCAGCACCTTAATATCTACATGACTTCCAGTTCCCAACACCTCCATTCTGTCTGCGTGATCCAAGAATGTTGCGTCTTATTATCAATTATTGTAGAAAAAGAGATTCGATGACCGCAGATTAGGCTTTCGGAGCATGACCGAAGATGGAGATCATGTTGATGCCGCTCAATTATTGTAGAAGAAGAGATTCGGCGACTCCAAATTGGAGATGTTGATGGAGATGTTGATGACTCAGCGCTACATTGTATTACATATTTACATTAGACGGAAATTACCGTAGATGGAAAACTGATCTTGAACCACTAACGAAAGATCATAAGGCACATTGTCATTTGTTGTATTATGCTTGGTGGTATATAGATCTAACATCTCTTTTTTTTTTTTTTTTCAATTTTTTTTTTTTTTTGGCTACTTGATTTGGAATTCGGATAAACATGCTTAGCGCATGAAGTATTGACTGATAGGAATCAATGTGAATTCTTTATGCATTTGGGTGTATCATTGTTATTTTTATTTCATCAAATGACATAACTATATTCCTTCTCTCTCTTTTTTTCTTTTTTTTTTAAAACTAATTAGTATTATGCTTGGTGGCCGGTATATAGATCTAACATGTTGAAATATTGTTCTCTCTCATAGACTCAAAACCTCATTATTACTTTGCTAGTTTCTATGTCCTAACAGCTATATTTTTAAACTTGTTTGTACTGGCTAGTTACTCACAAGCCTCTATAAATAGGATAGTCATTCAATCTCTGTACAATACATTCAAGACAATCAATAACATTAAATATATTCTTTCTTCAATGCAATCTCATTTTCTTCATGGTATCAGAGCAGGTTAATCCTGTCTCTTAACCCTTCCAATCTATTCAAAAATTCCATAAACACCTTTAAGGTGTCTTGATTCTAAACAGAGGTTTAACCTCTTCTGCCATCTCATTTTCAATATAGAAAGTCCTTGTCATCACTGAACCTTCAGAAACTTACTTTCTGTTCTTATCATTCCTTCTTAAGGAATCATCATCAGGTTCTCAGACACCTAAGGAAATCAATATCATTGAATCATTTTTTGATTCTCAATACATCCATCAACATTCGAATTCTCATGGCGAGCAACACTCTCGAAGGCCACTCGAGCCAGAGGATCACAAATGCCGTATTCAATGGATGAAATTACATTCCCTGGTCCAAATCAGTGGAAGTTTTTTTGAAGTCCAGAAAGATGCAAGGCTACATCACCGGAAATAAAAAGAAACCCGCACCAGCCAACCCCCAGCTCCAACTCCAGAAGAACAGACTGCCATTGATGACTGGGAATGCCAAGATTCCCAAGTCATCAGTTGGCTTGTCAATTCAATGGAACCCAAGATCGGAGACATATACATTACCAAAGATGCAGCCTTCGAGATTTGGAACTCACTCAAAAAAAATCTATGGAAACAATCAAAACCACGTACAAATTTTCCATTTAAAGGCTGAACTTTACTCACTCAAAAAGGGTTCAGTCTCCATAGCCGAAATAGTGGAGCAATTTGACAAACGGAGGCAGGAATTGAAACAGTATCTGCCAAAAACCTCCGACATAGCAACTGTTGAAAAAACGGAGGAGCAAGAACAGGTCTACTGAACTTAGTCTCAATTTTAATACAAATTGATAAGAGTAAGCGTACTCTATCGTTGTGTGTAGACGTGGTGACCAAGTGCAAAATTTATAATATCAAACCCAAGGGAGAAAGTGATGTATCCGTATTCGAAATATGTTTCACTCTAGAAGGACTAATCAATAAAGTGAGAGAGTGATTAACACTACAAACTACCTAAGAAAGCAATTAAAGGATAGAAAATGTACATATGAGATGGGTAATGGGTGATGGTGAGCAATCTAAGAAGTATGTAAGGCAAGCAATATAATGGAAAAAGGCTCATGTAGATTCACACACACACATGCTTTGAAGGTCATCATGTTATGATATTAAAGACAGTCACTTATGTACCCCTAATCTCTATGGCCAAGGCAATTAGGTTCTCAACTCTTTTACAAGTTTAAATCTCCTAGGATTGTGTCTTACTCTCAATTCCCATGAAGGTACTATGATCATAAGTTGGGTTCCCCTCACTAGTTCATCACTAATGTCCTATCATGAGGTTCTAAGCACAAGAAGTGTATGGCTTACCTCCCCTCACACTAACTAAGTCATCTCGTGCAATCAACGATTCAATTAAATCACTAAGCATAATATTGGAATGGCCATCCTAACACTATGAATAGAAAATTTAACCACACAAATCATACACGAAATGAGAATAAGCATTCATGATAGAAAATATTCATACAATCATTTATTCGAACACGTGGCGTGCAAAATCTACATTATCCTTCACCAATCATATTACTAGCCTCACATGAGGACTAGCCACTATAAATCATTACAAAATCAATATTGTCCATGGAATGCTCCAAATGAGCTAAATAATGAAGAAAACAACAAATCAAAGGTTGATGGGCTTCCCTTTTGAAGTTGGAATTCTCTTCCTTGAACATGCTCCAATCTTCACTCTTTGATGTTCTTCCCTTCTTAGATTGGTGGATTAGTGGAATGGATGGATGGATTTGAGGAAATCAAGAGGAATAGATGGATGAGATGGATGAAGATGGAGGTGTAAAATGGGTAGAATGGTGTGTGATGTGTGTGGGCACCCAAAACCCTTGATTTTCTGGTGCAAATGGTGTAATTGGGGGTATTTATACCCCCTGAGGAAGTCTGGAAGTCGCACTTGAGTTTTGACACTTTTGCATAAAAACACGCCCGTGTTTTTATGCATCTGCCCGTGTTTTCTTGTAAAATTTCAGCTCTCTGTACATTTCTTGCACTTCTGAATAGACAACACTTTTCTGAATAGTGTTGTCTTTTCTGTGTTGTCTTTGGTTCGTTCTTCCTCGTTTTAACTCCGAATTGAGATCCGCTTTTTCCTACATCTTCCTCTTCACCTCTAGAATTCATTTATACCTGAAAATTACACAAATTCCACCAAAGTACAAATTCTCCAAATATTTACAAATATCGCGCAATCTAGGACACTTAAACACTCAAACTAAGCATAATTGTATGGAACCATGCTATAATTGGACCCTAAATTCATGTGATTTCTACACTCATCATCTACCAACTTCTCGCCTCACTGGACGACTCTTGGGAGGCTGCCCGGAGCCAAATCCTCATGGCGGCAACACTCCCGCCCTATGAAGAGGTGGTCGCAAGGCTTCAACAGGAGGAAACCCATCGAGCGCGCAACACACCCTCCTCGAATCAAGGTGGAAGCATCGACTGCTATGTCGGAAATCGGCGTCCAAGCCAAATGAAGAACAAGGAAAATTCATACATGACGATTGAACAAAAATACTGCAGGTACTGTAAAAAGCCTAACCACATGAAGGAGGAATGCTACCGTCTTCACCCGGAACTCCGGCCGGTCAAACCCGACCGAGGATATCGAGGAATCAGCAGTAACTCCAGAAGCTTCGCAGCGGTTGAAACTGATAAAGCCCTAGACCAGTCACGGATGCTCAACGCAAGTTTAAGAGAAGAAGGAGATGGGCCTCTCCCTAATAGAGCCCAATCATGGAGAAACACAGCCCATGTCCCAAATGGCCCTCAATTCAATTCTACCCAATTATCCTCTCTGGTGGCCCAAGTTGTAGAAGCCCTGCAAGCCCAAAACTCAAATCAGTCCACTAAGACAGTGGATGAAGGTCCATTTAATTATGCACATTTACATTCAAAAATTTCCTTGGCCCAAAATTATTTAAATTTTAATTGTGACAAAGGGCCTACTAATTCCTCAATTTTTCAAAAATTTGATTTCTCAAAACCAAAAGCCTTTGTTTGTTCTAACGAAATTTCATCTAAAACTTGGGTTGTTGATTCTGGAGCAACCGATCATATGACCGGAGATTGCTCTATTCTTTCAAATATTTCTACTAATTTAGACAAGTCCCCAAATGTTAAAGTTGCAAACAATATTTCTGTCCCAATTTATGGAAAGGGATCAAGTTATCTTTTTTCAAGAAAAATCGATAACATTCTTTATTTACCATCCTTTACTCTAAATTTATTATCCGTTAGTAAAATCACAAAGGAACTAAATTGTCGAGTTATATTTTCTGACGTTGATGTTGTCTTTCAGGAAAGAACGACGGGACGAACGATTGGTGAAGGAGCTCTTGTTAACAATCTATATTTAATTAGCTTTCCTAGTCTAGCTTTAAATGTTTTTAATATGACCCTTTGGCACAAAAGGCTTGGACATCCGTCCAACCTAATTTTCAACAAAATGTTTCCAAACTCTTCATATCATGACAAGTGTGATATTTGTTCCTTATCAAAACATGCTTGGCTTCCTTACACCAATTCTTGCTCGAGCACAAGTTCCACCTTTGATTTAATTCATTCCGATGTTTGGGGTCCTGCTCCAACTACATCTTATAATAATTTCAAATATTATGTTAGTTTTATAGATGATTTTTCAAAACATACATGAATATTTTTACTCAAAAATAAAACTGAAGTTTTTTCAAAATTTCAACACTTCTTTGCCTATATCAAAAACTATTTCAATAAATCTATCAAAATTCTTCGAACGGATAATGGGACTGAATTTATAAATTCATATTTTCTAAATTTTACAAAAAACAACGGAATTATTCACCAAACCTCGTGTCCCTACACACCCGCTCAAAATGGGGTAGCAGAAAGGAAAAATCGTCATCTTTTAGAAGTTGCTCGCACTCTTCTATTCCAGCACAATGTTCCAAAATGCTTTTGGTCAGACGCCGTTTTAACAGCCAATTATCTTATTAACCGTCGCCCCTCTCCTAATCTCAATAACCATAGTCCTCACCAAATCCTTTTTAAAAAGAAAGTCAATCTAGATCATTTACGGACTTTTGGATGCACATGTTTTGTTCATATTAATCGTACCGACAAACTGAGTCCCTCTTCTGTCAAGGCTATTTTCTTTGGATATTCCGTATCTCAAAAGGGTTACAAGTGTTATGATCTAATTTCTAAAAAGCTCTACATTTCAAGATATGTTACTTTCAACGAAAATGATCCATACTACACTATTAATGAATCCTCCGTTGATACTAATGATTTCGTTTTTTCTATTTCATCTTCTAATGATTTTACTTTTTCTCAGATTCATCAGGACGAATTGGTAGCTCCCATTCCTCTCGAGGAAGAAAATACTCCGATAGGGGGAGATCAAATCTCAGCCATACCAAATCCAACTGAAGAAAATACTCCGATAGGGGGAGATCAAGATCTAAATATAGTTAATCTACCTCGGAGATCTCTTCGACAATCACGACCTCCTACCAGACTGAACGACTACATCACCAATTCGGTATTGTATCCTATCCAAAACTTCCTTTCCTATTCTCATATTTCTAACTCACATCATGCCTTTTTAAATTGTATAAATCAATTTGAGCCAAAAAGTTTCGAAGAAGCTAATCTTTGTCCTACTTGGCGCAAAGCTATGGATGAAGAATTAGTCGCTCTCGAAAAGAATAACACTTGGTCTCTTGTTCCTCTTCCTAAAGGAAAAAAGGCAGTCGGGTGTAAATGGATCTACAAAGTAAAATTCGATAGTTTGGGTAAAATCGAAAGATATAAAGCTCGCCTAGTTGCTAAAGGCTTTACCCAAACTTATGGAATTGACTTTGAAGAAACATTCACACCCGTTGCTAAAATGAGTACTGTCAGAATCCTTCTTTCTATCGGGACTAATAAGAATTGGTTTTTTAATCAAATGGACGTAAAAAATGCCTTTCTACAAGGAGATTTAGAAGAAGAAGTTTATATGACTCTTCCTCAAGGTCTTGAAAATGCGGACTCCTCTCTTGTTTGTAAACTTCAAAAATCTATTTATGGTCTTAAACAATCTCCCAGAGCTTGGTATTCTAAACTTAGTCACGCATTACTTTCTCAAAACTTTCAAAAAAGCTCCGCTGATTCATCTTTGTTTATTCGCACTTCTTTAAATTCTTCTATAATTGTTTTAGTTTATGTCGATGACATTATTATTGCTGGTGACAAGGAAACAGAAATTCAAAACGTTAAAGACTTCCTCAATCAAACATTTGATATCAAAGTTCTAGGGACTCTTAAGTATTTTCTTGGAATTGAAATTGCTCACTCCAAAAAGGGATTACTCCTTTCACAAAGGAAATATACTCTCGACCTTCTTCAAGAAACAGGTAAACTTGGTATTAAACCCGCGAGCACTCCTATGGAAACCAATGCAAAACTTAACTCAGAAGATGGCTCCCCTCTTCAAGATGTTGGCATGTACCAAAGACTTGTAGGGAAACTCATCTACTTGACTGTTACTCGTCCTGACATTGCTTTTTCTGTTAGTGTTGTTAGTCAATTTATGCAGGCACCTCGGACCATTCACTTAGTTGCGATTGATCGGATTCTCCAATATCTAAAATCAACTCCGGGGCAAGGAATTTGGATTAAAAACAACAATGATGTAAGCATTCAAGGATATACGGATTCTGATTGGGCTGGAAGCTTCGATCGGCGATCTACTACCGATTTTTGCACCATGGTTGGTGAAAATTTAGTAACTTGAAAAAGTAAAAAGCAAAACGTGGTAGCCCGATCAAGCGCAGAAGCTGAATATCGGGCAATGACATCAACTACTAGTGAACTAACTTGGATAAAGCAACTTCTCGAAGATATGAACATTCAAACCCAAGGAGCTATTCCAATGCATTGTGATAACAACGCTGCTCGTCACGTAGCCTCAAATCCAGTTTTTCACGAGCGAACAAAACACATTGAAGTGGATTGTCATTTCATCCGAGACAAGGTCCAAAGCGGGATGATTCAAACACCTTATATTGGGAGTAAATATTAACTTGCAGATATATTCACTAAAGCCCTGGACAAATCAAGACATAAATTTATTTTGGACAAGTTAGGAGTGATCAACTTGTTCACCCCTATACTTGAGGGGAAGTGTTTGAAATATTGTTCTCTCTCATAGACTCAAGACCTCATTATTACTTTGCTAGTTTCTATGTCCTAACATCTATATTTTTAAACTTGTTTGTACTGACTAGTTACTCACAAGCCTCTATAAATAGGATATTCATTCAATCTCTGTACAATACATTCAAGACAATCAATAACATGAAATATATTCTTTCTTCAATGCAATCTCATTTTCTTCATAACATCTCTTCTTTTTTTTTTTTCAAATTTTTTTTTTTTGGCTACTTGATTTGGAATTCGGAGAAACATGCTTAGCGCATGAGGTATTGACTGATAGGAATCAATGTGAATTCTTTATGCATTTGGGTGTACCATTGTTATTTTTATTTCATCAAATGACATAAATATATTCCTTATCTCTCTTTTTTTTTTTAAACTAATTAGTTTCCCTAAAATTATGTGGTGTACCCTATGATTCTTCAAAGGTTTATTATGTACTCTGCCTGAAACTGTCTAAGCTATCTTATCATTTCTTATGCATCTAATTTAGGTGGTGGACAGTGTGATACTAATATGTTTCTTAATACTTTTGGATAGTATGTATTATATATATATATATATTTATTTATTTATTTATTTATATTTATATTTATGCTCAGTGATCCGTATCTTAGCATTTGGGAAACATATTCGTAAAAATAATAACAAAAATAATTACATTATATTGTATGGTGGGCATGTGACGTGTGACGTCACGTCTTGAAAACTAGTTACATCTAAAATTTAATTCTACTCTCTCTCTCTTGTGTACCACCATCTCTTCTGTTCATCTCGTGATAAATTGTTGGTGAAGATGGATGAAGTTCTCATTCCGACATTCTTCTCTTGGTCCTTTCTCCACTGTCTTTTTCGACATCTCCAAAGTCAGAGTTTGATTCTTATTGTTTAGAGTTTCATTTGTTGCGGGAAATCAATGAGGCATGGTAAAAATACTAATTTTCAATTAAAACTCACATCCCCATTAAAGAATTTGCTTATTAATTAGTTGAATTTGAGAGGAAAGAACGTAGGATGGTAGGTTGATACAGTGGCTGGTGGTGAGTATGTAAGTATGTGGAATTGTGTAGCTGTCGACGGATTAAGTTGGGAAAGATGGAGTTTTGGTGTGATTTGGGGTTGTGAGGGAGATAATAAGGTTAAAAGAAAGATATTATGTACTCCCCGTCCGGTTAAAAGATCCTTTTTTTTTTTTTTTTCACCTCATGTCATGTATGTTGTCAAAGAAATGGTACAAGCAACCATGCTTTCAATAGTGGATGTAACTAATGCAACAGTAAAGAAGAATATGTTGAAATAAATTTTCTGCATACTTTTTCATTGCCTCAACGTGTACATATATACATAAAAAGACTCTCACCGAATGTATCTATTTTTATATATATATATAAGGGTTCATATTTTTACTAGTCACTATTCACTAAGTATAATTTTATTTGGCCACTTCCATTAAAAACAATTTTTACTAGCCACTATTAAGTGCACTCCCCAATTTACCCCATAACTGTCAGGATAAATGACAAAAATAATGGGGCCATTATTATCTGAGTGTTGACCGCATTAAATGGGATAAGTGGGAGCACTTTTAAAATTAAAATTTATCCCAAAAATAGAAAAAATTGTGTAGGCTGAATAGAACATCTGACGTAGACCGAATAGAAAAAAGTGTAGGTCGAATAGATGTGCTTGTTGGCCGAATAGAGCAAATTGTGATTTGCCCAGACGTTGGCCGAATAAAACAAGTGTGATCGGCCGAATAGAATAAAAACGTAGGCCGAATAGATGTGTTTGTTGGCCGAATAGAGTAAATTGTGGTTTGCCCAGATGTAGGCTGAACAGAACAAGTGTGGTCAGCCTAATAGAACAAAAACGTAGGCCGAATAGATGTGCTTGTTGGTTAAATAGAGCAAATTGTGGTTTGCCTAGACGTAGGCCGAATAGAACAAGTGTGGTTGGCCGAATAGAACAAAAATGTAGGCCGAATAGAACAACTTTAGGCCGAATAGAACAAATCATAGAAGGAATAATGTGTAAGCACAGACTTAGGTCGAATAGAACAGCTGTGGTGGGCCGAATAGAACAACTTGTAGGCCGAATAGAAGGAAATGTAGGCTGAATAGAACAAATATTTTTTAGGAGTGAAATCAGGGCAAACTCGATGTAGGCCGAATAGTGTAAATATCTGGGCCGAATAGAACAATGAGGGAGCACATGCCTACATAGTACTAGGTATTGTACTTTGACACTTTTTAAAGAAAAAGAGAGAAATCGAATTCCTCAATTGTACTATTAGCACTTTTGGTTCAAAAAGGGAGGAATTTGATTCCTCAAAGATGTGATCAGTGGGTCCCTTTCAAGGGTATTTTGGCCACTTCAATAAAAATGGCTAGAATAAATTGTTTCTAAAAACATGCGGCCACTTAAAATTACTTTTAAGTAGAAGTGGCTACTTTCTGACATTTTCACTATATACAATAATAAGAATCTAGCTAGATGCCAAATTAAGTTTTGCACAGTACAAAATATTTCTAGATGTACATAATCAATGGAGATCATGACACTTGTAGTTCATCCAATGCATTGCATCATGTTGTCATTTGATTCCCTGTATCTTTGCATTAATCCATGGGGGACCACCAATGTCATCATTTTTCTTGTACTAGCTTGTAGATGAGGTAGAAGACAAATGTTAACAGTTGAATAAATGGTGTATCCCACCATTAGGGCCCCCACCGCCCCTACTCTGGGGAATTGATGGAGAAGGTAAATCGCAGGTGTAACAACAAAATTTGTATTTATTAAAATAATAAATACAAAAGAAATTACAAAGATAATCCGATGTGGATTAAACTTGAGAATTTAAGTGAACAGTCTCTAGCTATTCTCTGATTCCTCTCTTGAGTTGATTTCTTGACTTTTTCAACTTTCTGAGCCGGATCTTCGGATGAAGCTTGTCCGAGCTCGAGTTTGACTTGAAGCTTTAAAACGTTTATCCGGAGGTGTCGAGCCTTTGTTCGGATCAAACGTTGACTTGAGAGATTTCTGCAAAGAATGTCGTTCAATTTGATAGAACGTTGACTTCACAAAGACTGCTGAGTGAATTTGATATGAAGAACACCGGATCAGAGAAGCTTAACACATTGGTCTTTGATCGGAGGCTGTTCTTGACTTGAAGATGACTTGAACTTGACTTGAAGATCTTGAATGTTCTTGACTTGAAGATCTTGAACTTCACTTGATTTAGAACTTGATCTTCAGAATTGTTCAGGTCTTCAGGATTTTTAGAGTGAATGGAATGAGGACTGAAGACCCTTATTTATAGGTGGAGAAAATAACCACTTGAGAAATATTTTCTCCTTGAAAAGATATGTTGGGCTTTTTCCTTTAATTAAGCCTGTTGGACTGGACATGAGCCTATTTAATTTAATTTAATTAAGCCTGTAGGATTTGACTTGGGCCTATTTAATTTAATTAGGCCTGTTGGATTTGACTTGGGCCTATTTAATTTAATTAGGCCTACTGTATTTGACTTGGGCTTATTTGACTTATGTCAGGCCCACTTAACTTGGATTGAGCCCATTTAACTTGAATCGAGCCCATTTGCCTTGGATAAAATGTATGGGGAGATCGTTTCCTTCTCCATACGCCAAAATCCAGCAGTGAGGTAGAAATATCTCTCTCTCTGGATATGTTAGCAAACTGTTTAAAGTTTTTTTTTTTATTTTTTTATTTTTTGAGAAACTGTAATTCTCATCCTACATCTAATCAAATTGAAAGTATTGAATTGAATTTACGATTTCTGCAGAGATAAGCATGATATGTACGCCACCGCTCTCAGCTTTCGCCTTCTGAGACAACATGGATACAGAGTTTCATGTGGTAAGCTCCCTATCTCCTCAGCTAGCAATAGTCTAAGTTTCATATATCTTTTTACTTTATTTGAAAATGTCCCAAAATAGTTAAAATATGCAATTTCGTTCCAAACCTTTCAGTTTTGCTTTGATTTTATCCAAAAAATAATACGTTTTTTACCAATTTCGTCCCGTAACTTTGTAAAAACACCGATTGAGTCATATCTCATAGAATTAGAAAATTTGAAAATTTTAAGTAAAAAGGACAATTTTGGTGAGAATTTAAAAGTTATGAGACTATTTTAGAGAAATTAAGGTTTTAGTACTATTTTGAATAAAGTAAATTTGTATGGGGCGGTTTTTATTTTAAACTCCAGTACAGCGTACCAGATACTCTGTACCTTTTTAGTATATCATCTCTGGTGCCAGTCCTAATTTTATGATTGGCACTTAGGATATGGAGAGCAAATCTAACCATTGACCCATAGGGGTTTATATCACTTTAGGATATAGTTTCTTTCTCTATAGCGATGAGGCACAGAAGATTAATATACCAAATGGCACAGCAAATCTGAACTATTCATATAATACTTTAAAGCAATATATTGTGTTAAGCAGAGATCTTTGACAAGTTTAAGGATGACAAACATGGATTCAATGTTCCAAATAAGGAAGATGTGATTGCAGCTCTCGAGTTCTTTGAAGCCACACATTTGAGAATCCATGGAGAATATGTACTCGATCATACTGTTTTCACTAGAAGATACCTAGAATCAATTCACGCAACTCTGAGCAATCCGCTTGCGGAACAAGTTCATCATGTGTTATACGAATACTCCAATAGAAGAGGATTGACAAGACTCGAAGCAAGGTGGTACATATCCATCTACGAGCAATACAGTTCTCACCATCAACGCCTTCTAAAACTTGCATAGCTGGATTTCAATTTACTACAAGATAAGCACAAAAGGGAGTTGAGTGAACTTTGCAGGCATTAAATTTACTTATTTTTATTAGTGATCTCATAGGATTAGAAAAGATGTTCGAACAATGTTACATGCAGGTGGTGGAAAGGATTAGACGTGCCGATTAAATTCTCATTCGCAAGAGATCGAATGGTGGAGACCTACTTTTGGGATTGTGGAGTTTATTTTGTTGAAGAGCAACACCGATTCCCGAATGTTCTAGAAGCA
The DNA here is from genome assembly GCA_023678885.1 of Pogostemon cablin. Taxonomy (NCBI): domain Eukaryota; kingdom Viridiplantae; phylum Streptophyta; class Magnoliopsida; order Lamiales; family Lamiaceae; genus Pogostemon; species Pogostemon cablin. The sequence goes on from CM042987.1 coordinate 6,060,993, forward strand.
ACATGAATATTTGGAAGAAAGTCTAGAACATTTAAGTAGATGAGGTGCTAAAGGAATGATCTAGAAACATGGAGATTAATCATGTTAGATTGAAGTTGTGATAGAACTATCTAGAATGGTGGAGATAGTTGTAGACTAGAAATTTCTAGCATGTATGGATATTAGGAGAATGAGAAAGAATGATCTAGAGTAATGTAGTGAAAGAACACTCTAGAATACACATGTGATCAAATTAGTGAAATATCTAGATTATTAGGAGTTAATATAGAATTATCTAGAATACTTGAGAATCCACCATTAGGTAGTATAAATAGGTGGATGGTGTAACATTTGTGAGGTAGAAGAACATTGGGGGGCACAACAAGAGTGGCGTGTCCTATCTCTTATAAAGGGGCACAAACAAGAGTGGTGTGTCCTATCTCTTAGAAGATTTAGAGTGTCCAAGAGAGAGTTAGTGGATGTGCACAAGAGAGGGTACATCCAAGAATGTGTGTCTTGAGTGTATTAGTATTGTAAAATATATTGTGAGCCTTTAATAAAAGTGTTACTTTCCCAACATCTATCGATCCTATAATATCCAACATATTTCCAACCACAATATGATGTTGCTAGGATGATTTTGATCAAAGTGCAGTCCTTATTATCTCTTATTGATGATATGTACGATGCATATGCTACTTTCGAGGAACTACAACTCTTCACAAACGCAGTCCAAAGGTTAGGTTAAATTAGCCCGCTAATTTGTTGATTCTACACATAATACCGAAATAGGTAGGTAACGCGAATAAATGTAATTAATCCATTGATTCGAAACAAATAACGGAAGAACAAAAATTAAACACGATAAGAAAGGAATGACCCAAACTTTTTAAGTATCAAATTCAACTCCTTAAAAACAATTTCAAGATCACCTATTTATAATGATAAAATATGTCACGCATTAACGATAAATATATGTAAAAGGATACAAATCAAAACACTACTATATTAAATATTCTATATTTCTATTAATCGAGTATTATATTTTATAGAGAATCTAGTAATAATAATTGTATAAAAGAATAATATTAACAACTTTTTTTAGGAAAAGTAATAGTCTAGAAAAATATTAATATGTTATGAAAAGAATTAGAAAAATAGGACGAGGTAACTTCAGTGCCCTTGGAGCTTACAGGTTTTCGCGATTCATGATCAGTTATTGTACAAAAACATGGCAGGGATTAAAACATAAATGAGTAATTGACACATTCAGTCCCGTAACTATAGCAAACTTCATTTTCTGTCCCACAATACTTAAAATTTTTGATTTAGTCCCGAAACTTTCTCATAAGTTTAGATTTCGTCCCATAATTAATTTTTCATCGCAAATCATCCTATAACTCTTTAAAATTTGCTAAGTGAGTAATTGACTTTGGGGCGGTTTTTGAAAAATTTAAGGAGTTATAGGACGATTTGCGATGAAAAATTAGTTTTGGGACGAAATTTAAACTTTTGAGAAAGTTCCAGGATTTTAAGTATTTTGGGACAGAAAATTAAGTTTGCTATAGTTACGGGACTGAATGTGTCAATTACTCAACATAAATCGTCTCATATCTTTTTACTTTATCTGAAAGGTCCCAAAATAGTTAAGACATTCAACTTCGTCCCAAATCTTTCAGTTTTGCTCCAATTTTGTTCCAAAACAATATATTTTTTTTACAAATTTTGTTCTATAACTTTGTAAAAGCAACGATTTAGTCCAATCCCATGGAATTAGAAAAACTGAACATTTTAAAGTGAAAACGACCATTTTGATCTGAATTTAAAAGTGTGAGACTATTTTGAAGAAATTAGATTTCTTGGGACTATTTCGAATAATGTAAATTTGTATGGAACAATTTTAACCTCTGGCAAATAGTGTTTGATGTCCTTGTAAACATCAAAAGTTTCTTAAGCATACCTATATATTGGGTTGTTCGTTTGTAATATTGATGAATATACAAATATTATATGTTTTGCAGGTGGGATATTTCATGTTCAGATAACCTTCCTGATTATATGAAGATACTATATGAGGCCCTATTGGAAGTCTTTGAAGAAATTAAGAATGAAATGGTGAAACTTGGAACATACTACCGTCTCAGTTATGGAATTGACGCAGTACGTACAATTTTACTTGACGATTCAAATTAATATGACAACTAGTTCTGAAATAAGAGCAAAACTTGCGTGAAACCATCTAACATGATATTGTTTTTATGTCTTATTAAATAGTTACCACTTTTTTATCAAATTTATTATTACTTTTTATTTATACTACAAATTGTTCATAAAATAAATCACTACGCTACTATCACTTTTCATAAATTCGAGTATCACTTTTTGTTAAAATATTATCACTTTATATCCGTTTTTAGAAAGTCTTCTTGTGAGTCGGTCTCACACAAGTATTTGACTTCATGTAAACCTTCTCTATTTAAACATTGTAAAAACAATTATATTTTTAAATATTCTAAACCCTAATATAAAACATTAAACTAAAGGTATAATATAGGACATAAACCAAAGGTTCACATAATTAATTATGTGAACCAGATTCCTGCACGGCTGCACCCTGGTTTACAAAATTACTCTTCATTGTATGAAAATTACCTCTTTAGAGATGAATTGTTACTCTTCATAAAAAAAAAATTCAAAAGATGAGTAATATTATTCCTAAATAAGAGTATTAATAATTTTGATATGTTATGATTTTTTATATCTTATTGAGATGAGTAATATTATTCCTAAATAAGAGTATTAATAATTCATTTCTCAAAAGAATAATTATTGATGTACTATTTTTCAGATTTTTAAATCAAAATCGTTTCATACAAATTTACTTCATTCAAAATAGTGCCAAGAAATTTAATTTCTCCGAATAGTCCTGTAGCTTTTCAATTCTCACCAAAATGAACCATTTTACTTTAAAATATTTAATTTTTCAAATTTCATGAGTTGGGACAGAATCAATACTATTATAAAGTTATGAGATGAAATTTGTAAAAAAAATATTATTTTGGATCGAAATCGGAGCAACACTTAAAGGTTTAGTACGAAGATGAATGTCTTAGCTATTTTGGGATATTTTCAAATAAAATAAAAATATACGGGACCATTGATGTTTTAAACTCCAAGGAACTTAATAATCTCCGAAGTAGTCATATAACTTTTAAATTTCACCAATTTTGTTAATATATGGGACTGAACATTGAGTTTGAATCAGTTCTTTTACAAAAGTTATGAGATGAAATTGATAAAAATATAGTTTTGAGACAAAATCGGAGCAAAACTGAAAGGTTTTAGACTAAAATGAATATTCTAACTATTTTTGGGACGTTCTTTCTAGATAAAGTAAAGAGGTACAAGATGGTTCATGTTTTGAATTCTTCTAAAGTGTAATATCACGGTGCATGTTAAACTGGATGGAACCATTCCATGTGGAATTGTCACCACTTTTTTTAAGCTAATTATATACCTTTAAGGCTTTAAAATTAATACTAAATTCTAAGGGTATACGTAAATATTAAATCCTAGGTGAAACTTATCGTTGGAGCATACATGGATGAGACAAAATGGAGGGAAGAAAAGTACAAACCTAAGACGCAGGAGTACATGCAATTAGCAACGAAGAGTTCTGGCTATATAACTCTAATGATAACATCATTCCTTGGAATGGAAGATGATATTGCCACCAAAGAATCCTTCGATTGGGTTCTTTCCGAACCTCACATCGTGAAAGCTGCATGTACTATTTGCAGGCTCATGGATGATATGGCAGGAGCCGAGGTAATTAAATGATAATTAATTTAAAGATTTTTTTTTTCCTTTTAGAGATTGAAGAATTTCATTTTCCAGTTAAAGAATTAAAATGTCGAGGTAGATCTAATGTGCTTTAAAAAAAAATTACATTTAAAATTCAATTTAACATAAATAAAAATATAATTTTAAAAAAGTTCATAGTCCATAATTTATTGTACTTCATAAACAGTTAAAGTATACTAGTTTAATATCAAAGTTATATATTATGCCTTAAAATTGACAAAATTATATTATGTTGTAAAATAGACAAAAGCGAAGGTGAAATATCATATATGAAAGGATCCAAAGAGTAACCTTATAATTTGTACAGGGTGATCCAATTTACTCTACAGAATAACTTATTTTTTATCTAAACAAATTGCGCCCCCACATGCAGGCGGGGTTAACTTTATTCTTTTTTATCTAAACAAATTGCGCCCCCACATGCAGGGGGGGTTAACTTTTGCCTCAAGCCTTGCATGTGCAATTTTCTCATAAATTGATGGCGGTGAGGTTCAAACCCTGGACCTTTGTTAACCATGGACTCTGATACCATGTTAAATGACCACCTCATCTAAAAGCTTAAGCTTATAGAGAGTTGAATATTTTAATACTTAATCAAATCAGTCTAACATAGGTAGGATTGTCCCACGCAGTGGCGGACACAGGAATTTCGGGCAGGCGAGCCCGATTTCTTAGTATCGTAATACATCCGTCCCAAATTCAAATACACATTTACTGTATATGTGAATATTAGTAAAAGTAACTCTTTAACTTACTTTTGTATTTTAATATTTTTACGTAAATAAATTGTAAATTATATTATGTGTTATAAAGCATTGTAAAATTTAAAATTAAGTATGTTATGAAAATATAAGTTAAGTATCATTTAAAAAATAAAGAAAATAAAAACTCAAGAGTATTAAAAAAAATCATAACACTATTAAAATTAGAAAACAAAGGATAAATAATTTTATCACAAAAGAAATAATAATAATAATAATAATAAATTGGCTCAAAATAAAGGGGAAAAAATGATAATAGGAAAAGATGGGGAAAAATGATAATAGGAAAAGTGGCCATCAAGGATATTCGAACCCAAGACCATTAGAAATGGAAAGGAGGGCCGCATCCACTAGGCTAGGCAAACATACAATGACTTTCTCTCTATATATATATATATATATACTACTTATTGTTAAATTCTCAGGGGGACCGTGCCCCCCTTCGCCCCACTGTAGGTCCGCCCCTGGTCCCACGGAAGTCTTTGCCTTATTATTTTAATCTCGATCAATAGTTATTCAACTTGGTATGTACATATTGTAGTTTGAGAAGAAAAGAGATCACATACCTTCGGCAGTGGAATGTTACTTGAATGAGCACGAAGTGTCGAAACAAGAAGTCGTGACCGAATTCAACAACCGGGTAGAATCCGCATGGAAGGACATAAACGAGGCGTTCCTCCAACCATCTCAAGTTCCAACGCCTCTACTTCATCGGATTCTCAATCTCACCAGAGTAATCGAGGTCTTGTATAGCAAAGGCGACTGGTACACTCACGTTGGTCCTGAAATGCAACGTGTCATCAAACAACTCTACATCAACCCTGTTCCATAGTGCAACCTGGAAAATCCTTCTACTTCCAAATAAAAACCCAGATTACATGATCACATGCATTCTCAATCTCAAAGAAAATATCACAATTGGTCCTGTAAGTATAATCGATTTCAATTTCTGTCATTTTTCATTTGTAATTCTCAATTTTGGTCATTTTTTGTCCAATTTTAGTCATTTTTGTTGAAATTTAGTCATTTTTTCAAATTAGTCCTTTTTATTTTCCAAATTTAGTCCTATAGGTTGAAAAATGTCCAAAATTGGTCTAAAAATGTATAAAATTGGACCAAAAGTGGACAAAAAAGACCAAATTATGAAAAAAGGATCGAAAGTGGACAAATAGGACTAAAATTGAATAATAAAAGACAAAAATTGAGAATTGTAAAGAAAAAAGGAATAAAGTTGGAATCGATCATACTTACGGGACTAATTTTGATAGTTTCTCCTCAATCTCACGTTGTTGTGATGACATAGTCCATCTGTAATTCATGTGGCTGTGGAATTTTTATTGAGCTAGTCTTCATTTCAGGCTATTAATCAACTCGATGTTTAGTTAGATGATGTTTAATAAGTGTCGTTTGATCATGTTGTAGGGTATACTATATAATAAAGTAGCTAAACAGACGGATATTTGTTGTTGCTAAAATAAATTCGATTTTTATTTTTTTTGATAAATAATTATTTTTGTACTCAAAATTAAAATGTCGTAGCAAATTTTAGCCTTGAAATTTAATTTAGCCAAAACTAAAAAATTAGCAACATTTACTGTAAAATTTTATGGATTAATCATTATTAGATAGACAACATTAAAGTAGTTTAAAATCAAAATTGTCCCAAACAATTTAATTTATTTAAATTAGTCCCTAAAAATTGTATATATAGAATTGTTTTTTACGTAGATTAAAAATTAAATATTAATAATATATGTAGAATCTCTCCGTCATAGTCTTATAGCTTTTAAATTCTCACCAAAATGGTCCTTTTTACTTAAAAATGTTCAATTTTTCTAATTCCGTGAGATGGGAATGAATCGGTACTTTTACAAAGTTATGTGATGAAATTGGTAAATTGGGACAAAATTGGAGTAAAACTGAAAGCTTTTGGACGAAAATGAATGTTCTAACTATTTTGGGATCTTCTCAGGTTAAATTCATTAAACTTCCCACAACTATTGAAGATTTTGATTTTATCTCAAAATAGTTACACTATACCAAAAATACATTAAGACAACTGTTAGCTTCTTTTTAGAAAATATCTCTGTTGTCGAAGCCCCTGTTGTCGTAGGGTATTTGAAAAGACGCACAACGACAACACATATTATGTGTTGTCGTTGTGCGTCTTTTTTTATAAAAAAAGACGCACAACGACTACATATATTTATGTGTTATCGTTGTGCATCTTTATGTGTTGTCGTTGTGCTTCTTTTTAATTTTTTTTAAGACAATATGTTATATATGTTGTCTTATTTTGTTAAGACAATATATATATATGTATTTTCTATTAATGTAGTTGTGATATAAATCATATGTGAACGTGTGCTTGGTTGAGTGACACGTGTGTATGTTGTACTTGGGTGGAACGGGTATAAGTATGAGCTAAGATGGCTCATAGGATGCACAACTCCATGAAACTGGTGCATGGTGGCAGGGGGTGTTTAGTGAGATCTTTGAGGAGTTAAAAGAATCAGATTGGGGTAGTTATTCAGGTGGTTGCATAGCTTGATACACCAGCTGTGATATGGAGTTAGTTACAACAAACTAACTGGCTGCATCAATCTGATTGGACGCCACAAAATCAGCCAAACTGATTGGTCCCGTAAGTTTCCATGTGTGTGATCACATGTATATAAGCTTGTTTACCTTGCTTGTTGTGATGTACATTCTCTCAGATTGAAACTGATCAATAAAGAAGCTCTATACTCTGCAGTGGATGTAGGTCATTCGACCGAACCACTTAAATCTGTGTTTATTCTATCGTTCAAGAACACACACACACACATCTTCTTCATAGTTAGTTTTCTTCATTCAAAGCTTCATAGTTCAAAACGTTTTTCTGTGAGAGTTCTTCTCAAATACTTAGAGTGCAAAGAGAGTTATTCTTATCAACTGGCGCCGTCTGTGGGAAGGCAGACCTGATCAGAAAAGCAGAAAAAGGAGATTGAAGATAGGAAGACAGCATGGTGACTACAAAGTTTGACATCGAGCGGTTTACCGAAAAATCCGATTTCGGATTGTGGAAGATCAAGATGAAGGCCATCCTTGTTCAGCAAGGATTGGTGAAAGCAATCCAAGAAGCACCTGCAAACGAAGCTGCTGCAGTGGATGCTCAAGCATTGTTAGCAGAGAACGAGCTGCAAGAAAAGGCATTGAGTGCCATAATCTTGTGCCTAGGTGATAAGGCATTAAGGGAGGTTCAGAGAGAAACAACCGCCAGAGGATTATGGAAGAAACTTGATGATCTGTACACGGTGAGATCACTTGCCAATCGTTTATATCTGAAGCAAAAGCTATATTCGTTTAAAATGGTAGAGGATAGGCCTATCTTGACTCAGCTTGATGAGTTTTATAAGGTTCTAGATGATTTAGAAAATGTTGATGTCAAATTAAGTGATGAAGATAAGGCTGTGATCTTGTTATCTGCACTTCCAAAGTCTTTTGAAAATCTTAAAGACACTCTGTCATTTGGAAGTAGAGAAACAATAAGTTCAGAAGAAGTTGTAATGGCTCTGAAGACAAAAGAACTTCAGAAGGTTTCAGAGAGGAGCAATGGATCAGGTGAGGGATTAATGGTCAAAAGAAATGATCATGGTAAGAAGAATAATAAGAAAGGAGGATCTGACAGGAAGCAAGATAAGAAGAATGATCAATCTGGTGACAAAGAAGGTAGGAAGTATTTCCATTGTCATGAACCAGGTCACTACAAGAAGAATTGTTACAAGTTAAAGGCATTGAAAGCCAAGAAATGTGAAGCTGATAGGCAAGGACATAAAAACCAGGCAAATCAAGTTGCTGGTGTACAAGATCAGAATGATCAAAATTATATTGAAGTTCTGTCCATTAGTTCAATAAAAATGGCAGATGGATGGGTACTTGATTCATGATGTTCCTTCCACATGTCCCCAATAAAACAGTGGTTCAATGATTTGAAGATCTGTAATGCTGGATCAGTTCTTCTTGGTGATGATCATACATGTCAGATTAAAGGAATTGGTTCCATCAAGTTAAAGATGCATGATGGAAGAATCTGTATGCTCTCAGAGGTAAGATATGTTCCTGCCTTGAAAAGGAATTTGATCTCATTGGGAGTACTAGATGGCATGGGATATGTCTGTGAATTAAAGAAAGGGATTCTTACAGTGATGAAGGGAGAATCAGAAGTGATGAGAGGCATCAGACACAGAGAACTATACTTGCTTGATGGCTGGACACTTGTTGGTCAAAACAATGCAACATCAGTAAGTGATGAAATGTATCTGTGGCATGGAAGATTAGCACATATCAGTGAGAAGGGGTTACAAGAATTAGCTAGACAAAAGGCTATCACTACTAGTTCATCAGACAAGCTTGATCAGCGTGAGCACTGCATAATTGGTAAAGCCAAGAGGCTTAAATTTGGAGCATGAGTTCATAATAGCAAAAGTAGGCTTGAATATATACATTCAGATCTATGGGGGCCTTCAAGAACACCAACCAGAGGTGGAGGCAGGTACTATATGTCATTTATAGATGATTACAGTAGGAAAGTTTGGGTATACATCTTGAAAACAAAAGATGAAGCATTTCAAACTTTCAAGAATTGGCTTGTTGAAGTAGAGAATAGCTGTGATGCTAAGGTAAAGACATTCAGGACTGATAATGGGCTTGAATACTGCTCTGAGGAGTTTAACAACTTCTGCAAGCAAAAGGGAATTGTGAGACATAAGACAGTTCCTGGTACACCTCAACAAAATGGTATAACTGAGAGGTTGAATCAGACACTGCTGGAAAGGGTAAGATGCATACTTAGTAGTTCTGGTCTTGCCAAGAGTTTTTGGGGAGAAATTGTTACTTCTGTTGCTTTCCTTGCCAATAGAAGTCCTTCAGCTGCATTGAATTTTAAAACACCACAGGAGGTGTGGTCTGGAAAGAAAGCAGACTACAACAGGCTCAAGGTATTAGGTTGCTTAGCTTATGCACACATAAAACAAGATAAGCTAGCACCTAGGGCTGTTAAATGTGTGATGATAGGATATCCAAAGGGTGTCAAAGCATACAAATTGTGGTGCATTGAGAGTAACAAGTTTATGGTGAGTAGAGATATTACTTTCAATGAAAGTGTAATGCCCTTAGTGAAACAAGTTCAGGGAAATGATGAAGCTGAGCTTGAGGTGGAGTCTTCCAAGGCTGATCAGAGAAAACAACAGCAAGCTAGTGTTGAATCTGATCAAGAGATAAGGAAAGAACCTGAAACAGGAAATGATGATATTTCAAAGACTGATGAGCTATTGAATAGCTATCAGTTGACTAGAGACAGAGGGAGAAGGACCATTAAACATCCAGCTAGATTTTCTGAGGGTGATATGGTGTCCTTTGCTTTGTACACTGCAATTGATGTAGATGCTTATGAGCCTAGGAACTACAAGGAAGCTGTAACTTGCAAAGAAAGTGATAGGTGGAATGTTGCTGTGCAAGAAGAGCTCTTGTCTCTGGAGAAAAATGAGACATGGAAGATTGTTAAAAGGCCAAAAGATCAGAAACTAGTCAGTTGTAAGTGGATATTCAAGAAGAAAGTGGCACCTAAGGATTCAGGTGGAGTTAGATTCAAAGCAAGGCTAGTGGCAAGAGGTTTTTCACAAAGAGAGGGAATAGATTATACTGAGATTTTTTCTCCAGTTGTTAAACATTGTTCCATCAGGATCTTGCTAGCTTTGGTAGCTCAATATGGCTTGGAATTACATCAGATGGATGTTACTACAGCATTCTTACATGGTAAGCTTGAGGAGAAAATTTACATGGAGGTTCCAGAGGGAGTTTCTGCACAAGAATCAGAAACTAAAGCATGTTTACTTCTTAGATCACTGTATGGATTGAAGCAAAGTCCAAGGAGGTGGTATCTAAGATTTGATGAATACATAATCAGCTGTGGATTCAAGAGGTCTTGTTATGACAGCTGTGTATATTTCAAGCATGACAGTGAGTATCATATGTTCTTACTGTTGTATGTTGATGATATTCTCATTGCTTGTAAGTCCATGGAGGGTATTTTAGCAGTTAAGAAGATGCTTAAAGCTGAATTTGACATGAAAGACTTAGGGGAAGCAAAGGTAGTCTTGGGAATGCAGATTGATAGAGACAAAGTTGATGGATCAGTAAGGCTTTATCAAAGTATGTATTTGGAGAAGGTGCTCAAGAGGTATAACATGGACTTGAGCAGATCAATCACAACACCAGTAAAGCAGGGTATCAGTTTGTCTACTATGCAATCAGCCAAAACCAGAAATGAGATAATGGAGATGGAGAAAGTTCCTTATGCAAATGATGTTGGAAGTTTAATGTATTCCATGGTATGCTGCAGGCCGGATCTTGCATATGCAATGAGTCTAGTAAGTAGATTCATGAGCAATCCTGGTAGGGAGCATTGGGAAGCAGTTAAATGGATACAAAAGTACATCAAAGGAACACTTATATCAGGTCTGAAGTTCAAGAAATTCACTTCAAATAATGAGTTTCTTGAAGGTTATGTTGATGCAGATTATGCAGCTAATCTAGATACTAGGAAGTCTTTGTCAGGTTATGTGTATTGCCTATTTGGGACAGCTATTAGTTGGAAGGCAACACATCAACCAGTTGTGGCTCTGTCTACAACAGAAGATGAGTATATTGCACTAACAGAGGCAGTAAAAGAAGGTATCTGGCTGATTGGAATCTTAAGTGAATTTGGGATTAAACAGAAGTCAGTTGTCATTAGCTGTGATAATCAGAGTGCTATACACTTGTCCAGGCATCAGGGATTTCATGAGAGAACTAAGCATATTGATGTAAGATTGTATTTCCTAAGAGACTTGATAGAAGAAGGCAAGGTGGTAGTCTGCAAAGTTGATACTTCAAAGAATCCTGTAAATTTTCTAACTAAGGCTCTTGCAACCTCAAAATTTGATTTATACAAGAGTCTGATCAGTGTTGTCTAAAAGAAACATGGTGGAGTTTTGCTGTACTCATTAAAGAACAGTGAATTGAGGAAGCTGCACTCATTAAAGGCAGTGGAGTGGAGGAAGAGGTTTGATAGTTTCATACAATTTAAGGTGGAGATTTGTGATATAAATCATATGTGAACGTGTGCAAGGTTGAGTGACACGTGTGTATGTCGTACTTGGGTGGAACGGGTATAAGTATGAGCTAAGATGGCTCATAGGATGCACAACTCCATGAAACTGGTGCATGGTGGCAGAGGGTGTTTAGTGAGATCTTTGAGGAGTTAAAAGAATCAGATTGGGGTAGTTATTCAGGTGGTTGCATAGCTTGATACACCAGCTGTGATATGGAGTTAGTTACAACAAACTAACTGGCTGCATCAATCTAATTGGACGCCACAAAATCAGCCAAACTGATTGGTCCCGTAAGTTTCCATGTGTGTGATCACATGTATATAAGCTTGTTTACCTTGCTTGTTGTGATGTACATTCTCTCAGATTGAAACTGATCAATAAAGAAGCTCTATACTCTGCAGTGGACGTAGGTCATTTGACCGAACCACTTAAATCTGTGTTTATTCTATCGTTCAAGAACACACACACACACATCTTCTCCATAGTTAGTTTTCTTCATTCAAAGCTTCATAGTTCAAAAAGTTTTTCTGTGAGAGTTCTTCTCAAATACTTAGAGTGCAAAGAGAGTTATTCTTGTCAGTAGTATTATTAAATTATTCATAGCGTCTACATTTTATACGTGTTGTCGAACCAATTAATTATTATACAAAATATTTTATAATTAATTTATAAACAAAATAATAAAATTTAAAATGTATTAAAAGATTCTAAATAATCCAAAACATGCTAAATATCAAATATCCCTCTCAAATCTAAATATTGGCAAAATCCAAATACATTCTATAAGACATGACATAAATAGAATTGGTTTAAAAACCACGAAACTATGGATCGAAGTCTAGACAATTAATGAAAATTCAAATACATCAACAAGTCATGATCATTCCCCTTTAGCTCTGACGCCTCTTCTTTTAACTGTACGTGCCTGTCCAAACATAACCATAATCTTTATCATGAGAAGTTAAAATACCTACCATGAGTCTGAAAATCTTGAAAACAGTTGAGGACAACCATATTAAATAATACAAAATCAACTAGAAAATTCCAATTTACAATATAACCATGTAAGAGTTTAGAAAATAAACCTGAGGAAATAAATAAGCTACACCAATAATTCAAATCTCATATTATCTCATGAAAAAAAATAGCAGTATAATCCATTGCTTTAACATACGTCTCCTAATATACCAATTTTCATTCTAAGGGCATATTTAACAAATACATATTTAACATTAAGAGAAAATGGAATCACAGTTGGTCTAACACCAATTTCAATATAGCAATAAATCTATAAAGTTATGATCAATTTAAATTATTCATATTGAATGAATGAAAATCAAGTATCTTAATTAATTTCCAATGAGTTTTTTTCCTTCCTTTGTTGCACATGGTCGCCGCATTAAATATTTTCATTCCCCTTAATTGATTCATTAATTGTTCATCTCCCGTCGCTCACACGATCCCCATCCGTCTGAGAACCTTCTACCCCTAGCAACAAGAGAAGCAAAAGGCTTATGTGTAAGCAAGGAATTGTTAGATGAAGATAAACCCAAAAGGAATATCCAATAATCAAGGAACATACTGCATGTAAGCACGGACAATAAACTCAGCTCGCTGAACATTGCGATTCTCATCGAATTCGATAGTCTAGTCTTTAATTTCATAAGACAGATTGAAGTAAAATGATATCTTCCTCCATCCTGTACTTCAAATTTTACATTAATAGAAGGCTCTTAAAATTAAATCCAACTATTGATCTGGGGAAACAAGTATAACAGTCGAGCAAGCTTGTGTTATACCTGACTTCTTAATAAAAGTATTTCCAGATATCATGGTGTAGTCACTTTTCTCCAATATCTGCCAGAAGATATCAACATAGAGTAGTAGTTCAAATTTATAACAGAAAGGTAAACGCCAACTATGGCCATTACATTTGATAAAATTTGACTCACATCAAAATTTGAATTCTAAATAAAAAGCTCTATTCAAGTGGAAAGTTAATTGAACAAGGAAGCAGTGATTTCAAGGCTCTAGGATAAAAGAGATCAAGATACTAATGACACAACTCTATAAGTTTCTTTAACTTAAGGAGATCGGGATATGGAGTTCTGTCTCCATACACTTCCCTAGAAAGAATTCCATATCACTGGGTAAAATAAATCAGAAAATGGCTAGTTATCATAATCTAATTGGAGCTATTATACATATGAATAAGTAACAGGGTGTTCTTAGACACTGTAGAAAATTATATATCAAATATTTTATGTTAAAATGCTAAGGTGTTCTAACATAACCATTTCAGGCGTTCTTGTGATGAGATTTATCCTTATTGCAAATTGAATACACCAAAGGTGCATAGAATGTTGATGCCAGAGGAATTTAGATTGCTTAAACAAACTAAACAGAGCACAAAATTATAATCATTCCAACATAAATTCCACCAGTAAAGATTCAAAATCTCAACATTAAACAAACACCAAATAAGAATAGGGACTAATATCTAGATGTGCTATTAACTCACCGCCATAGCTGCATTTTGGTACTCCTTGAACAGCGAAACAGTCGGAAACTGACCAGCCAAGCTGTGCCCAACCTCTGTCTTCTCATAACTCACAGCCGACGAAGTCGGACTGCTATAATTCGTCACTGGAAAATTCCTCTTCGCCGGCGAATCAGCATTACACGCAGGAGAATTGGTTGGCGTACGAAACACATGCTTCACCATCATCATATTCTGAGGAGTGGATTCGGAAGCACGCGGTGAGTAGGCTGTTTTGAGGTTTTTGTGAGGTCGGGGATTCTCTACGACCTCGCCGTCGTTGTGATTGCGGCGGTGGTTTCGAGTATGATTTTCGAATTGAGGCTGAACAGAGGCGATGGAGAATGGAATGGGGGTCAATGGTTTGGTTCGGATTTTGGAAGTGGTGCTGGAGGCGGCGGAAGATAAGGAGGCTGTGGCGGAGGAGTCAATCACGGCCCACAATGTGGCGTCGTCTAAGTCCTTATCGACGGTCGAATAGCAAGGGCGACGGGCGACGCGGCCGGCAACGGCTATTGGCGACGGGGCTCGGAACAGCGACGGGCGAGCACGGTGGAGGGAGGTGCGGCGTGTTCACGCACGGTTAGGGCAGAAGGGAGAAAAGAAAAATTTTCTAAGTCTCCTATTTATATATCCCTAATTTTTATATTTTAAATATATTTAAAATATATTTAAAAAATCATATATGTATTCTTAAAATAAAATATTAAGATAATTTAAGACAACATAGATGAATATATGTCGTCTTTGTGTGCGTGAAAAATTTTACGCCAACGTATGGTATCATATATGTTGTCTTATAGTGAATTCATTTGAAATGTAGTATATACGACAATACAATATGACAACACCTCCTTGTGCGTGAAAAAAATTTAAGACAACATATATATTTAAGACTACACATATAAGGTATACTATAACACATATTTATGATCTATATTGTATATTTTCTGTTGTCTTAGTGCTTTTTTGGTGTAGTGTTAAAACTTTTGAAAAGGTCCCATAACTTTTGGATTTCAACCAGAATTGGTCCTTTTTGGGTCAGTTTTAAAAATTTTCAGGAGTTATGGGACGATTTCAATCAGAAAAGGTCCCATAAAATTTTGGGACAGTTCTGAAAAATTTTCAGGAGTTATGGGACGATTTGCAATGAAAAATTACTTTTGGGACGAAATCTAAAATTTTGTGATAGCAACAAGATTAAATTGAAAATTTTAAGTAATTTGGGACGGAAATCAAATTTGACAAAAGTTATGTGACTGAAAGTGCATTTAACTCGATCTTTTTGATTAAAGTATAAAGATACAGACGTTTATATTTTAAACCCCAACATTAAGTATTCGCTTATATGGTCAAACCCAAGTTCCTTTGAGCCTGAGAGATTCTTGAACGGAAAAATAGATTTCAAGGGGCAAGATTTCCCGTTTGTTCCCTCGGATCATGAAGAAGAATATGCCCTGGAATGATGCTGGCGGGTCGAATGGTCCATCTTATGGTTCTTTGATTCATAACTTGGATTGGAAACTTGAACTGGAGTGATACAAGATACAGGAGATGTTTGGTGTAGTGGTCACCAAAGCAGTTGCCCTCAAGGGGAATCATGTGGAATATTTTTCATAAATGGGTGGTGTGAGGTTTGAACCCTGGTCCTTTGATAGGTCTTGGTTCTGATACCATATTAAATGACTACCTCATCTAAAAGCTTAAGCTGATAGTGAAGAAAATTGTTTAATATTTAATCAAATCACACTAACATGAATTAACTGTGTGTACCTGAAGAATGTACTCAATAAAGTATAAAGTATGTTATATGTAATAAAATAAATTATATTATTTAGATTAAAGTGCACTTTTGATGTTTTGGATTAAAATATTATATTTCTTTTTTGTAATAACTATGAGACAAATAAATAAAGAAAATGCGAATAAAATGACTGTTTATTGATGCTTTAATTATTTTTAAAGGACAACTCCGAACGAACACAGAGGAGAGGATTCAACAACGTAGCAGGTTAATGGGAATAACCAGAATTTAAAAATCAAAACCGTCTATTTAAAATAATCTCAATAACTTAACTTCTTCGAAATGGTTTTATAACCTTGAAATTCTCACTAAATTTTATCAATTTTTAACTTTCATATAATTGAACCATGAGACCTTAATCAGTGTTTTTAAAAAAGTTATGAAACGAAAATTGGTAAAAAATAGTCCCTCCATCCAAACTAATCAATTTCATACTTTTCGTTTTGTTCTGTCACAATTTTAACTTCACACTTCTATAAAAGGAAAAAAGTAACTAACTAATATCCCTCTAATTAACACACTTTATTTACAAATTTGACATCACATTTTTAACTCACATAACATACTTTATTATTTATTTATTACCAAAAAATACCAAATTACCCCCAAAAATAAGTCAAAAAGTGACTTTTATTAATATCCGTACAAACAGTAAACATGAAAATGAATTTGGTATGGAGGGAGTATTATTTTGCGACGAAATCAAAGTGAAAATTAAAGGTTTTGGGCAAAAATTAATGTCCTAACTATTTTAAAATCTTTTTCACCTAATTCTCGTCCTATTGCAAATTTTCATCCATCTGCGTTAGGAGACTAGTGTGCTGTCACTGGGACCCAAAAATAATATTTATAAAATTTTCAAACCAATCCATTAGAATGTAGTAGGGTAAATACAGATCGAACCTATAGGGAATAAACGAATTATAATTGAATTCAATCGTGTTTTTAAAAGTAAAAAGGAGGGGGGATTGGATTTATTCTAACAACTACTAAACATGAAAGTTAATAATTGAGAGAGCAAAAATTATAAAATTAAGATAACAAATAAAACAAACCTAGTCCAAGGATTTGATCTCCTTCCGTATCCGAATTCACATGAATAAAATTCCTAAAATTCCAACAAGCTCATCAATTCAAGTCCCTAGACTAATGGTACGACCAAAACACCTGAAATATCCTTAAGATTAATAACCTAAGGTACGATCTCTAGATTAAACTACCCTCAAGCGACCTAAAGAGGTTCGAACCTAAAAGTACATAAGGATTTATATATTAGAGCTATTAGACTATGAAAACGGACTATGAATCATACAACCCAGATTTCTCTTTTGGTGTTGTTCATCGTTCATTCACGGCTCGTTACACTTGAATTGGACCTATTTTGACTTGACTATTCACGGCTCACTTAATTTGTTTTGGGCAATCCACTTAATTAGGATTGAGCTCACTTAACTTCAATTTTTACTCAAATAATTATATTACATCAATGATTTACTAATTTTTTGTTCTAAAAATTAATTTATTTAAGTAAATTAATAAATATATATTTAACTGATATTTAATATTTTTTTCCGCTTACATTTTTATTTATTTAGGCGATAATTCGCCGGCCTACACTACTCTTAATAAAATAAAAGTATATCTTTACCATGCAACACGTGAGTAACACGTGAGTCTAGACTAGTAATACTAAAAGCTAAGAAATATCACATATCACCTATTGACTTAATTAGCATCTATGACATTTGTGCTACAATAGTAAAAGAGTGTATATTGGGTGCACCCAGTGGAAGGGTGTAACCATATGTGTATGTCTTTTTATTCTATTTTGTATACATGTTATTTTATTTTGTATACGTGTTTTGTAATAATTGTACACTTTTTTTTACACTAAAAAACTAACATCCATATGTGTATAACTTTTTATTCAATAGTGTATACATGTTTTTTAATAATTGTATTTTTTTTATACTCAAATTTTCATTAAAAAAATAACAATTAATTTGTATACATTTTTGCTCATAATTGTATATGTTTTTGTTTATATTTGTATATGGGTGCACCCTATCTTAGAGTGCACCCGTGTGCGCACTATAATTAGCCATAGTAAAATTTCATCGTTTATTTAAAGACCAGAATGAATATATCACTGTAGCTCGGAAAGTATTTTGTATTATACTCCGTTCGTTTAATTATCAAGACGATCTACTTGCATATTTTTTTAGGTACGACATTTATTGTTAAAGATATTGCAAAGGAGAATTAGGCCATGGGCGACTGCTTGAGTCATTCCATTGTCAGGATTTCTTTTCGCGTTAATGGAGCTGCTTGAATGCTCTATGTTTTACATGTGAAAATTCAGAGTGCTAAACATCGATTGATATACTCTTTTCGTTATATAATTATTGTTGGGCTTGCCCCAAAAGTTGGCCCAAGAGAAAAAATTAAAAGAAGCCCTTTCCACAACAATTATCGTCAAAAACTCACGCCTAAATTTTAAAAATCACTCCTACATACATTTGTAATCCTTACAATCCTCACAACACCCACCTTTCATATATCCTTTCTTCTGAATATTTCTTTTTCTCTTTTATCTTTCTGATCTCATCTCTTTTATTACATAAATGGGAAAATATCAATTTTGGTCCATTAAAAGACAGGTCAAATCCAACTTCAATCCTCATGTTTGGTAAATTCTCAATATTGGTCATCCGATATTCGAATTCAATCATTTTTGTCCACTTTTGATCCTTTTCTCGTCGGAAAATAGAGCATAAGATGCACGTGCCGAGAAATTTCGAAATTAGTCCTTATGTTTGGCATAATCCAAATTCAGTTCCCTTAGATATTCTAGTATCACATTTTAGTCATTTTTGTCCAGTTTTGATTCCTTATTAGACAGAAATTACTGTCGTAGGGAATTTGAGCATGAGATGCATGCGCCGAACAAATTTTTGGCTATCTCCAATCGTTTTTGCTTACATGGCAGTTTCACTTAGTTTCATTCTTCATAAATACATAAATACGTTCTTGGCCTATTTCGCCTTCTCAGCTAAGGAAGCCATCATCGGGAAGTCTCTAAACCCTAAACCTAAAAAAAAATTCTCTCCATCTCTTTCCTCTCTTTATTAGCTCCGCTGAGCTCCCTAGTGGCGGTTCTCGTCACCGCTTTAGAACTCTCTTCCTTTACTTCTTGGTTCGACTGCATAATCGATTAATCGATTGTAGCACAGTGAATTTATCAAATCTAGTAGATATTGAGGAATTAATTTTTTCTTGTTTGGATTTTATGCAGATCCCATTTATAAACATCAACTTCAGGGATGACGTCAACCACCGAATGATGGTTGTTGATCTTGTCCCTCAAATAATGGTTTATTAGCTCATCGTCGGCCAAACGAAAATGGAAAACTTTCGTTAAAAACTCCAATTCATGGTGTCCCCACATGAATCCATGAATCACATTAATCAATAAAAATCCCCCAATTTTAAGTAGCAGCAGCAACACTAAAAAAATTAGCTATCCAGTATAGAAATGACAAAACTAAATCCCTAAAATTGATCCATTTCGGTATGGACCAGAGAGGAATAAAGCATAAAATCGCCTAGAACTCCACTCTGTAAATTCGATTTACTTTATGATCCTCTTTATCGTCACGCGCTAGTATACTTCAAAAATCTTAGATACCCCACAAAAATGCTACGGATTCATCGGTGATCCTTGATGGAGTGCAGCCGCAGTCTGTTGTGTGATTTCTACATGCCTAATCAATGCATATATTTGTGAGAAAGGTTACGATAGGATGGTAGAAATAAGTGAAACTACCACGTAAGCAATAACAATTGGAGGCAGTGAAAAACATAATTTTTTGGGCGCGTGCATCTCACGCTCAAATTCCCAGAGACATTTAGTGATTTTCGGCAAATAAGGGACCAAAACTGGACAAAAATGATCAAAATCAGACACTAGAATATCAAATTTCAAATTTAGCAAACTTGGGGACTGAATTTGGATTACGCCAAACCAAAGGACCAATTTCGAAAATTTCCAGACGCGTGAGGACCAATTTCGAAATTTCCCGATGCGTGCATCTCGCGCTCTGTTTCCGGTGACTTTAAGAAATTTCTGACAAGAAAAGGACCAAAAGTGGACAAAAATGACTGAATTCGGACACTGAAGGACCAATATTGAGAATTTACCAAACCCGAGGACTGAAGTTGGATTTGGCTTATTCTAGAGGACCAAAATTGATATTTATCCTTACTAGAGATGAACACCAAAATGTAACATGACATTCGGTGACGTTGGTAAATGGAATAGGTAATCTCTGTGTGTGAAACTCGCGTGCTATAAATATGGATATTTCCCACTGAAGAAATCTCAATTTACAGCACAACAGATCATATAAGATTATCTCAGTGTATCGTAATGGAGTTGAATGCCCAAAGCGTTGGAATGGGTCCTTCTTCTCGCCCTCTTGCAAATTTTCATCCATCTGTGTGGGAAGACAAATTCCTCGTCTACAACCCACAATCATGCCAGGAATATATAAATATTGCATTTAATTTAGATCACATCATTCTTCAAAATTTGAGGTAATACAGACACATATGGAGTTTAAACCATTTATTGTCTCATATCTTTTTACATTTATATTCAAAAAGTCCCAAAATAGTTAAAACATTCATTTTCGTCCCAAACCCTTCAGTTTTGCTTCGATCGTTCCAAAATAATAAGTATTTTTTTATTGATTTTGTCTCATAACTTTATAAAAACACCGATTTAGTCTAATCCCATGGAATCACAAAAATAAGATATTTTTAGGGAAAAATGACAATTTCACTACAAAAAAAACTACTTTTTAGCAACAAAATTTACCAACGGAATTCAATCCATTAGTAATTACCAACAGAATAGCAACAAAAATGTCATTTTCTTTTAGCAATGGAATGCCAACGAATTTATTCTCTATTTTACCAACGGAATTTAATCCGTTGGTAATTACCAACGGATTATCAAAGGAATCCTTATATAAATTACCAACGGATTACCAATGGAATTATTTACCAACGGAATTGATTTTTCGTTGCTAAAAATTTTCCAACCACCACTTTACCAACGGAAATTTACCAACGGATTCTGTTGCTAATCCATTGGTAAACCAATTTAACCATAAAATTAAGGCTTTTACCAACGAAATATTCCGTTGGTAAAAAATAATTTTTTTGTAGTGTTTTGGCGAAAATTTAAAAGCTGTGGGACAATTTCAGATAAATTAAGTTTCCTGGATCTATTTTGAATAA
Organism: Pogostemon cablin; assembly: GCA_023678885.1. NCBI lineage: Eukaryota > Viridiplantae > Streptophyta > Magnoliopsida > Lamiales > Lamiaceae > Pogostemon > Pogostemon cablin. The sequence continues at coordinate 6,082,377 of CM042987.1, forward strand.
AGTAAATTTGTATGGGGCAATTTGATTTTAAACTCCACACATAGATAAACACAGCTAGCTATCATGTGCAAGGAGTTCTGACGTGATGGTTAGTTAACTGTTGATTTAATCTCACAATCACTCAAGAATTCAACAAGGAATACCCTCACACATAAAATAATAAAATCAATGAAAGATCGAAGAAAAAAAATAAAGAACATAGAGATTATTAACACTTATTCCTACGTCTAACATGCAATTATGTTCTAAAACCAGCTAATAGGATCAAGATCATCTCAATACTTGTCAACATTGATAATGTTGATTCTTTTAACGAATTACATGAATCTGGGCTGGGGAGAGAGAACAGGCTGAGGAGCAGAAAGTGGGGCTGAAAAGAGAGCTGAAGGAAGCATCAAACAACTACACGAGGCAACTGAAAATGGTGGATGCAATACAACGATTAGGCATCGAATATTTTTTTGAGGAAGATGTTGATGAAGCTTTGAAGAATCTGTTTGAAATGTTTGATGCTTACTGAAAGGATAATCATGTACATGCACGCCACTGCTCTCAGCTTTCGCCTTCTCAGACAACATGGATATAGAGTTTCATGTGGTATGTTTTCCATATACATAAATATATATTCAGTGGGTGGGACTAATTAAGGGAAAATATCAAAATTCGTCCTTTAAGTATGACCGACTCCAATTTTAGTCATTTTTAATTTGCAATTCTCAATTTTGGTATTTTTTGCCTGGGTTGATCTTTTTTTATCCAAATTTAATCATTTTATCAAATTTAGTACTTCTTTTTCTTCCAAATTTTGGATCAAAATTGGACAAATTCTTACGTAAGGACTAAATTTGGACAAAAATATTTGACTAAATTGGATAAAAAGTCTAAATTTGGATAAAAATGACCAAAATTGAATAAAAAGGGACCAAAATTAAAATTACAAATAAAAAATGACTAAAATTGGAATCGATCATATTTATAGGACAAATTTTGATATTTTTTCGACTAATTAATGTGATATTTGCACAGTTATGATCTCACATGAGTTTTGTCTTGCCATACACAATAATATAATTATACTATCACTCATATGTCTATATGTTGTGTTAAGTGATGAGCGTTTTCTCAACACACAATTAATCCTCAAGTATGAAGGATATCAACTGCATCTTAAGCAAGCGACTGTTTGCCTATTTTTAGCACTCACGAGCAAGAATACTCGGTCGTTGTAGTAGTATATCCCAAGAAAAATTATCAATCCAATAAGGAGTTATGTTCGGACTAGCAAAATACGTGAGCTCATGTTCATGTTGTTTTTGTAAAGATGATCGGGGGGTTTTGAGATTGATTAACAACAAAAACAAGTAACAAGTAAATAAGAATAGCAAATAAGAAAAATGACAAGTAAAGAAAATGGGTGCTAAAGTTCAAGTATGGAAAAACATGGGATTAGAAACATCCAAGCACACTCAATTCATATTATCATGCAAACGGAATTCAACTCAATTGATGTAGACTAAGGGTGATCACGATTGTATCCTAAGCTCCCTTTCGGGTTACAAAGGTTGTTGATCCATTTTAGACTCCCAAAAGCACTTAAGATCAAAGCCCAACATTAACCCCTTCCATCTAGGTACTAGTTAGATTAAACTCTCCCTTTTTGTGTACTAAGGCCAACGAATGGATTGGTTCCCCTCATTGAATTCAAATATCCTTTCGGTCAAACCCAAACTCAATGTCTATTCATGCCTTCCTAATACTATAGAGGGTCGTTTCCGTCTCACTCCAAGCAATACATACATGAATATCATGATAGCATTTAATTACCACAAATAATCCATTGATCAACAATCCATTAAACCAATAAACATTCATGAATAATAAACCATGCCATCACAACATCAAGACAATTAAACTCCATGAATAGAAATCAACATCAATTAAATCAAAAACCAATTTAATCCACATGATAATATAAATCTAATATGCTCTTCATGTTCCTAATCCCACTAGAGGGATTAGCCTATCATAGTAAAAGTAACAAAACAATTAAATGATTCATTACAATTACCCATGGTCTAAGATCTAAAGAAATACAAAATGAATGGATTCTTCCCTATCAATTTCTTGAAGAGAATCTTCTATTCTTCTTGATCTCCACCTCTAGCTCTTGATTCCTTGATATCTCTCACACCCAATGGAAGGGATGAAGTTTTGATGGAGAATTAATGGAGATGATGAAGATGGATCAAAATAGATGAAGGTGGATGAAGATGATGGTGGGAAATGGAAGAAATGGTGTGTGAGGTGTGTGTAGATGATAGGATTTCGGATCCCCTGCCAATTGTTAAATAAAGGGGTATTTATACCCCTATGGAGGCTTCTAGAAGGATCTGGAAATTTCTGCAGGAAAATACCCAACACGAGTCGTGCTCTGTAACACGGCCACGGGGTGGCCGTGTTGTGTCTTCTGATGCTGCCGCACGGCCTCGCCTTACAGGGCCGTGTTACGCAACACGGCTCGTGTGCTGCAACACGAGTCGTGTGTTGTAACACGGGCACAGGTGTGGTCGTGTTGGCTCTTCTGATGTCGCCACACGGCCACCTTCTTACAGGGCCGTGTTGGCGACACGGCTCGTGCTCCCGACTCGACTCGTGCAACTGGACACGACCTGAAGTTGCCCGTGTTGAGTGACTAGATGTCGCCACACGGCCAACTCTTACAGGGCCGTGTTGGCTACACGGCTCGTGTGCTGGCTCCTGCATTTCTTCACTGTTTTGGCTCGTTCTCCCTCGTTTCAACTCCGAATTGAGATTCGCTTTTTCCTACATCTTCCTTATCATGTTTAACATCCAATAAAAAGTGAAAATCTTACGTTTAAGCTCATTCACACACATTTCAATAAAAATACAAAACACAACCAAATAACATATAAAATACGGATAAAATAATACGAAAATATATATAAAAAGACACTAAAATCTAGGTGAAAATAGCTCTAATCAGCGACCAAGTTAAATATCGAACCCAAAGTACGGCGTATTATCAATTTAATTATTAACTAAATTAATTAAGACGAAAGACAATAAAATTGAATATTGAATTATTTAACTACTAAACAATTAATTAAAATAACAAATAAAATAAAGTATCACTGGAAGAATGCAAAAGTGGGTCAAGTAAGAGAATAGGTAGCTCTAGGATAATCCAGTTTTACTCATTAATCTCCCTTTCATGTATCAATGTCCTACTCTGCCTTGTGGAATATGGACGCATAACTAAACCATGCAAATCTACTCTATAGACACAAGTAAATATGCGTGTAACAAGTGTGAATAACCTCGGAGCAAGAGATATAATTTCACTCCCTTTCTAGGTACTATTAGTATCAATTATTTTCCCGCGCGTTTGGTACTCTAACCCGATATGATCTCCCTTTGTAGGTACCATAAAATTACCCTCTTTATCCTACTTATCAACCCGAATCCAATTCAATTAATAAGTATTCATATAAGATATTTCTAATGAAGTTACGGAGTCCCCTCACTTAGAATCATAACATGGAATCCTGCTCAGCAATGAACGCACTCAATCAATAACCAAGATATGTATTCAGATTCTACATAACAGTTAATGATGCACAAAACAACTTTGAGTATGAATTAAAAATGCATAGTCATATATAAACTAAACCACAAGTAGTGTTGTACGGAGTATACACACGAAAGTTCAATTAATTCATAAAAACCTTCAAAACCCTAGATCTACCTAAACGGTTCTAGCCCATGATGTTGCGAAGAAAAATCATAGGGGTTGGATAGATCTTACCCATATGTCTGGAAAATACAAGATAAATTAAGAAATGAATAAAACCCTAGATGCGGGAGTCGTCGCATCCTTCTCTGTTTTGAATCCTCCTCTTGGTTCTCCTCTTGATTCCACAGACAAATCTTCACAGTGATGGATGGATGGAGGAAAGGATGTGGATGATAGTTGGGGGGGTGATCCCCCCTTGTGGGGTGTATGATGATTGTGTTGCGGTGCCTCATTTGTGTGATCTACATCCCCTTTTATACTTGTAAGCTCTCCTTATGGATCTTGGATGAGTTTTTTCTTAGAAAATACGAAAATACACGCACTGTGGTGTAAAAATACAGATCTGGAGCTGTCCCACATGGTGATTCGACCAAAGCCCTAAGTCGAACCAACATCCCCCTGGCCGAACCAGGGTCGAATTAATTTAACACAGTCTCAGGCATTTAGTTCGACCATGGTTCGACCTTCATGGATGGTGGAACCATGTCATCGAGGTCGAACTACACTGTAACAAACTTTCAGGTTCCTGGTTCGACCCGAACTAGTGGTCGAACCAGATCATTGAGGTCGAACCAGCTTGCGCAATCTCACCGTTTCGCATATAACTTCCACATCAAAACTCCGATTTGAGTAATTATTGTGCTCACGCGATTCTCTCTTCCTTGACTTTCTATCTATATAAAGAACTTATAAAAAATCCAATATTTGAAGGTGTAACAAGTCATGCAAAGTGACACAGTCGTGCTGCGTAGGAACAGCTTGCGCGGCGTCACCATTTTGATCATAACTTTCTCGTTTGGACTCCGATTGAGATGTTCCTTATGCCAAAATGATCCTCTCTTATGTGGCTTTCCAACTATTTATCAAAATTCTAGTTTTGAACTCCACAAAAATACAGAAAAATTACACAAGTTGGACGTACTTTTTTCAGCATTCTTGCACAAGTTGCACCTTTTCTCCAACTTTGCTCTTTTGATCATTTTTCCACCTAAAACACAATAAAACACCTCAAAATCACTTTTTTCTCACATATATTAAATATAAGATACTTGTGCTAATATATGACAATAATTCCCATTAAAAAGGTGTTAAATTGGATATTAAAACATGCTTATTATCACTCTCATCATTAAGCAGAAGTGTTTGAAAAGTTTAAGGAATACAAAGATGGATTTAAGGTTCCAAATGAGGAGGGAGCTGTCGCAGTCCTTGAATTCTTTGAAGCCACGCATCTCAGAGTCCATGGAGAAGACCTCCTTGATCATGCTTTTGTTTTTACTAGGAACTACTTGGAATCAGTACTTTACGCAACTTTGAACGATCCAATCGCAAAACAAGTCCATAATGCACTGAATGAGTTCTCTATACGTAGAGGATTGCCACGCGTGGAAGCAAAGAAGTACATATCAATCTACAAGCAATATGCATCTCATCACAAAGGCTTGCTCAAACTTGCTGTATCATCTCTCATGGATGATGTATATGATGCATATGGTACTTTAGAGGAATTACAAGCGTTCACGGATGCAATCGAAAGGTTAAACTAAGATGTTATTTTAATTATGGTGGTTGCCCTTAAGAGTGTCCATAATTTTTTTAATTTTTATTTTTTTGTAACTAGGAGTACTCCTATTAATTAACTATGTATTTCTTCGTATTTGATCTAAATTTGCAGGTGGATGCTTCGTGTTTCTTATTTTTAATAATGATTAAATTTTAAATATTTTATTTAGTTATTTGGGTATCATTAATTAATTACTAAATCTTTTAATACAATAAATTAATTAATATCAAATTAAATCATATATATAAATGGAAAAAAATAATATTACATATAATATTCTCTCTCATCCCACCTATAAATAAGGCTTTTTGGTTATTCGTTCTAAATACACACGTTCGATTCTCCAAGAGGGATAGAAGCTTTCTTCAAGTTCCTTTACATAATTAATTTATGAAAGTATAAAAATTTATTTCGATAGAGCGAATCAAGCAGAGATTCGATCTATCTCTAAAAATCGATTCAAGTATTCTTCAAGAGAAAGTGAACTGATTCAAGTATTCTTGAATCGATTTCCCTCTTATGAATCGATTATGCAGGAAAAGAATTGATTCAAGTATTCTTGAGTAGATTTACATCTTAAAAATCGATTTTCAAGAGCAAAAGGATTGATTCAAGTATTCTTGAATCGATTTACATCTTAAGAATCGATTCTTCAAGAGAAAAAAAATCGATTAAGTATTATCTCTTAAGAATCGATTTAAGTATTCTTTAAGATCTACCTCTAAAGTATTAATTCAAGTATTCTTCAAGTGAGGATCTACGATTCAAGTACGTACTCTTAAATTGATTTACTTCTAGAGATTAAGAGGTTGAAAAACTAATTCATGTATAGAATCGAAAGCTTAAGTTTTTTAAGTTAAATCATTATTTCATATCAAATAACATTAAAATTGAGTTTGTAAATATTTATTAATTTTTTAAATTTAGTATATTAATATTTATTTATTTACATATATCTTAATTATTCAATTATGACATATGAATTATAAAATTTATTTTCTTTAGTTGTTTATATAATTTGAAACTAATAAAATTAAATAAAAAATAAAAATAATAAATTTAATACAAATTTATGAATATTTAAAAGAATATTATATATATATTAATTTTATTTATTATATATATATATATATATATATATATATATATATATATATATATATATATATATATATATATATATATATATATATATATATATATTACATTAATTTCTTAAAATAACAATTAATGGAAATAGAATTATTATTATGTAGTTAATTAAAAAATATTAAACCATAATCAGATGGATGTTACTACAGCATTCTTACATGGTAAGCTTGAGGAGAAAATTTACATGGAGGTTCCAGAGGGAGTTTCTGTACAAGAATCAGAAACTAAAGCATGTTTACTTCTTAGATCACTGTATGGATTGAAGCAAAGTCCAAGGAGGTGGTATCTAAGATTTGATGAATACATAATCAGCTGTGGATTCAAGAGGTCTTGTTATGACAGCTGTGTATATTTCAAGCATGACAGTGAGTATCATATGTTCTTACTGTTGTATGTTGATGATATTCTCATTGCTTGTAAGTCCATGGAGGGTATTTTAGCAGTTAAGAAGATGCTTAAAGCTGAATTTGACATGAAAGACTTAGGGGAAGCAAAGGTAGTCTTGGGAATGCAGATTGATAGAGACAAAGTTGATGGATCAGTAAGGCTTTATCAAAGTATGTATTTGGAGAAGGTGCTCAAGAGGTATAACATGGACTTGAGCAGATCAATCACAACACCAGTAAAGCAGGGTATCAGTTTGTCTACTATGCAATCAGCCAAAACCAGAAATGAGATAATGGAGATGGAGAAAGTTCCTTATGCAAATGATGTTGGAAGTTTAATGTATTCCATGGTATGCTGCAGGCCGGATCTTGCATATGCAATGAGTCTAGTAAGTAGATTCATGAGCAATCCTGGTAGGGAGCATTGGGAAGCAGTTAAATGGATACAAAAGTACATCAAAGGAACACTTATATCAGGTCTGAAGTTCAAGAAATTCACTTCAAATAATGAGTTTCTTGAAGGTTATGTTGATGTAGATTATGCAGCTAATCTAGATACTAGGAAGTCTTTGTCAGGTTATGTGTATTGCCTATTTGGGACAGCTATTAGTTGGAAGGCAACACATCAACCAGTTGTGGCTCTGTCTACAACAGAAGCTGAGTATATTGCACTAACAGAGGCAGTAAAAGAAGGTATCTGGCTGATTGGAATCTTAAGTGAATTTGGGATTAAACAGAAGTCAGTTGTCATTAGCTGTGATAATCAGAGTGCTATACACTTGTCCAGGCATCAGGGATTTCATGAGAGAACTAAGCATATTGATGTAAGATTGTATTTCCTAAGAGACTTGATAGAAGAAGGCAAGGTGGTAGTCTGCAAAGTTGATACTTCAAAGAATCCTGTAAATTTTCTAACTAAGGCTCTTGCAACCTCAAAATTTGATTTATACAAGAGTCTGATCAGTGTTGTCTAAAAGAAACATGGTGGAGTTTTGCTGTACTCATTAAAGAACAGTGAATTGAGGAAGCTGCACTCATTAAAGGCAGTGGAGTGGAGGAAGAGGTTTGATAGTTTCATACAATTTAAGGTGGAGATTTGTGATATAAATCATATGTGAACGTGTGCAAGATTGAGTGACACGTGTGTATGTCGTACTTGGGTGGAACGTGTATAAGTATGAGCTAAGATGGCTCATAGGATGCACAACTCCATGAAACTGGTGCATGGTGGCAGAGGGTGTTTAGTGAGATCTTTGAGGAGTTAAAAGAATCAGATTGGGGTAGTTATTCAGGTGGTTGCATAGCTTGATACACCAGCTGTGATATGGAGTTAGTTACAACAAACTAACTGGCTGCATCAATCTAATTGGACGCCACAAAATCAGCCAAACTGATTGGTCCCGTAAGTTTCCATGTGTGTGATCACATGTATATAAGCTTGTTTACCTTGCTTGTTGTGATGTACATTCTCTCAGATTGAAACTGATCAATAAAGAAGCTCTATACTCTGCAGTGGACGTAGGTCATTTGACCGAACCACTTAAATCTGTGTTTATTCTATCGTTCAAGAACACACACACACATCTTCTCCATAGTTAGTTTTCTTCATTCAAAGCTTCATAGTTCAAAAAGTTTTTCTGTGAGAGTTCTTCTCAAATACTTAGAGTGCAAAGAGAGTTATTCTTGTCAGTAGTATTATTAAATTATTCATAGCGTCTACATTTTATACGTGTTGTCGAACCAATTAATTATTATACAAAATATTTTATAATTAATTTATAAACAAAATAATAAAATTTAAAATGTATTAAAAGATTCTAAATAATCCAAAACATGCTAAATATCAAATATCCCTCTCAAATCTAAATATTGGCAAAATCCAAATACATTCTATAAGACATGACATAAATAGAATTGGTTTAAAAACCACGAAACTATGGATCGAAGTCTAGACAATTAATGAAAATTCAAATACATCAACAAGTCATGATCATTCCCCTTTAGCTCTGACGCCTCTTCTTTTAACTGTACGTGCCTGTCCAAACATAACCATAATCTTTATCATGAGAAGTTAAAATACCTACCATGAGTCTGAAAATCTTGAAAACAGTTGAGGACAACCATATTAAATAATACAAAATCAACTAGAAAATTCCAATTTACAATATAACCATGTAAGAGTTTAGAAAATAAACCTGAGGAAATAAATAAGCTACACCAATAATTCAAATCTCATATTATCTCATGAAAAAAAATAGCAGTATAATCCATTGCTTTAACATACGTCTCCTAATATACCAATTTTCATTCTAAGGGCATATTTAACAAATACATATTTAACATTAAGAGAAAATGGAATCACAGTTGGTCTAACACCAATTTCAATATAGCAATAAATCTATAAAGTTATGATCAATTTAAATTATTCATATTGAATGAAATGAAAATCAAGTATCTTAATTAATTTCCAATGAGTTTTTTTCCTTCCTTTGTTGCACATGGTCGCCGCATTAAATATTTTCATTCCCCTTAATTGATTCATTAATTGTTCATCTCCCGTCGCTCACACGATCCCCATCCGTCTGAGAACCTTCTACCCCTAGCAACAAGAGAAGCAAAAGGCTTATGTGTAAGCAAGGAATTGTTAGATGAAGATAAACCCAAAAGGAATATCCAATAATCAAGGAACATACTGCATGTAAGCACGGACAATAAACTCAGCTCGCTGAACATTGCGATTCTCATCGAATTCGATAGTCTAGTCTTTAATTTCATAAGACAGATTGAAGTAAAATGATATCTTCCTCCATCCTGTACTTCAAATTTTACATTAATAGAAGGCTCTTAAAATTAAATCCAACTATTGATCTGGGGAAACAAGTATAACAGTCGAGCAAGCTTGTGTTATACCTGACTTCTTAATAAAAGTATTTCCAGATATCATGGTGTAGTCACTTTTCTCCAATATCTGCCAGAAGATATCAACATAGAGTAGTAGTTCAAATTTATAACAGAAAGGTAAACGCCAACTATGGCCATTACATTTGATAAAATTTGACTCACATCAAAATTTGAATTCTAAATAAAAAGCTCTATTCAAGTGGAAAGTTAATTGAACAAGGAAGCAGTGATTTCAAGGCTCTAGGATAAAAGAGATCAAGATACTAATGACACAACTCTATAAGTTTCTTTAACTTAAGGAGATCGGGATATGGAGTTCTGTCTCCATACACTTCCCTAGAAAGAATTCCATATCACTGGGTAAAATAAATCAGAAAATGGCTAGTTATCATAATCTAATTGGAGCTATTATACATATGAATAAGTAACAGGGTGTTCTTAGACACTGTAGAAAATTATATATCAAATATTTTATGTTAAAATGCTAAGGTGTTCTAACATAACCATTTCAGGCGTTCTTGTGATGAGATTTATCCTTATTGCAAATTGAATACACCAAAGGTGCATAGAATGTTGATGCCAGAGGAATTTAGATTGCTTAAACAAACTAAACAGAGCACAAAATTATAATCATTCCAACATAAATTCCACCAGTAAAGATTCAAAATCTCAACATTAAACAAACACCAAATAAGAATAGGGACTAATATCTAGATGTGCTATTAACTCACCGCCATAGCTGCATTTTGGTACTCCTTGAACAGCGAAACAGTCGGAAACTGACCAGCCAAGCTGTGCCCAACCTCTGTCTTCTCATAACTCACAGCCGACGAAGTCGGACTGCTATAATTCGTCACTGGAAAATTCCTCTTCGCCGGCGAATCAGCATTACACGCAGGAGAATTGGTTGGCGTACGAAACACATGCTTCACCATCATCATATTCTGAGGAGTGGATTCGGAAGCACGCGGTGAGTAGGCTGTTTTGAGGTTTTTGTGAGGTCGGGGATTCTCTACGACCTCGCCGTCGTTGTGATTGCGGCGGTGGTTTCGAGTATGATTTTCGAATTGAGGCTGAACAGAGGCGATGGAGAATGGAATGGGGGTCAATGGTTTGGTTCGGATTTTGGAAGTGGTGCTGGAGGCGGCGGAAGATAAGGAGGCTGTGGCGGAGGAGTCAATCACGGCCCACAATGTGGCGTCGTCTAAGTCCTTATCGACGGTCGAATAGCAAGGGCGACGGGCGACGCGGCCGGCAACGGCTATTGGCGACGGGGCTCGGAACAGCGACGGGCGAGCACGGTGGAGGGAGGTGCGGCGTGTTCACGCACGGTTAGGGCAGAAGGGAGAAAAGAAAAATTTTCTAAGTCTCCTATTTATATATCCCTAATTTTTATATTTTAAATATATTTAAAATATATTTAAAAAATCATATATGTATTCTTAAAATAAAATATTAAGATAATTTAAGACAACATAGATGAATATATGTCGTCTTTGTGTGCGTGAAAAATTTTACGCCAACGTATGGTATCATATATGTTGTCTTATAGTGAATTCATTTGAAATGTAGTATATACGACAATACAATATGACAACACCTCCTTGTGCGTGAAAAAAATTTAAGACAACATATATATTTAAGACTACACATATAAGGTATACTATAACACATATTTATGATCTATATTGTATATTTTCTGTTGTCTTAGTGCTTTTTTGGTGTAGTGTTAAAACTTTTGAAAAGGTCCCATAACTTTTGGATTTCAACCAGAATTGGTCCTTTTTGGGTCAGTTTTAAAAATTTTCAGGAGTTATGGGACGATTTCAATCAGAAAAGGTCCCATAAAATTTTGGGACAGTTCTGAAAAATTTTCAGGAGTTATGGGACGATTTGCAATGAAAAATTACTTTTGGGACGAAATCTAAAATTTTGTGATAGCAACAAGATTAAATTGAAAATTTTAAGTAATTTGGGACGGAAATCAAATTTGACAAAAGTTATGTGACTGAAAGTGCATTTAACTCGATCTTTTTGATTAAAGTATAAAGATACAGACGTTTATATTTTAAACCCCAACATTAAGTATTCGCTTATATGGTCAAACCCAAGTTCCTTTGAGCCTGAGAGATTCTTGAACGGAAAAATAGATTTCAAGGGGCAAGATTTCCCGTTTGTTCCCTCGGATCATGAAGAAGAATATGCCCTGGAATGATGCTGGCGGGTCGAATGGTCCATCTTATGGTTCTTTGATTCATAACTTGGATTGGAAACTTGAACTGGAGTGATACAAGATACAGGAGATGTTTGGTGTAGTGGTCACCAAAGCAGTTGCCCTCAAGGGGAATCATGTGGAATATTTTTCATAAATGGGTGGTGTGAGGTTTGAACCCTGGTCCTTTGATAGGTCTTGGTTCTGATACCATATTAAATGACTACCTCATCTAAAAGCTTAAGCTGATAGTGAAGAAAATTGTTTAATATTTAATCAAATCACACTAACATGAATTAACTGTGTGTACCTGAAGAATGTACTCAATAAAGTATAAAGTATGTTATATGTAATAAAATAAATTATATTATTTAGATTAAAGTGCACTTTTGATGTTTTGGATTAAAATATTATATTTCTTTTTTGTAATAACTATGAGACAAATAAATAAAGAAAATGCGAATAAAATGACTGTTTATTGATGCTTTAATTATTTTTAAAGGACAACTCCGAACGAACACAGAGGAAAGGATTCAACAACGTAGCAGGTTAATGGGAATAACCAGAATTTAAAAATCAAAACCGTCTATTTAAAATAATCTCAATAACTTAACTTCTTCGAAATGGTTTTATAACCTTGAAATTCTCACTAAATTTTATCAATTTTTAACTTTCATATAATTGAACCATGAGACCTTAATCAGTGTTTTTAAAAAAGTTATGAAACGAAAATTGGTAAAAAATAGTCCCTCCATCCAAACTAATAATTTCATACTTTTCGTTTTGTTCTGTCACAATTTTAACTTCACACTTCTATAAAAGGAAAAAAGTAACTAACTAATATCCCTCTAATTAACACACTTTATTTACAAATTTGACATCACATTTTTAACTCACATAACATACTTTATTATTTATTTATTACCAAAAAATACCAAATTACCCCCAAAAATAAGTCAAAAAGTGACTTTTATTAATATCCGTACAAACAGTAAACATGAAAATGAATTTGGTATGGAGGGAGTATTATTTTGCGACGAAATCAAAGTGAAAATTAAAGGTTTTGGGCAAAAATTAATGTCCTAACTATTTTAAAATCTTTTTCACCTAATTCTCGTCCTATTGCAAATTTTCATCCATCTGCGTTAGGAGACTAGTGTGCTGTCACTGGGACCCAAAAATAATATTTATAAAATTTTCAAACCAATCCATTAGAATGTAGTAGGGTAAATACAGATCGAACCTATAGGGAATAAACGAATTATAATTGAATTCAATCGTGTTTTTAAAAGTAAAAAGGAGGGGGGATTGGATTTATTCTAACAACTACTAAACATGAAAGTTAATAATTGAGAGAGCAAAAATTATAAAATTAAGATAACAAATAAAACAAACCTAGTCCAAGGATTTGATCTCCTTCCGTATCCGAATTCACATGAATAAAATTCCTAAAATTCCAACAAGCTCATCAATTCAAGTCCCTAGACTAATGGTACGACCAAAACACCTGAAATATCCTTAAGATTAATAACCTAAGGTACGATCTCTAGATTAAACTACCCTCAAGCGACCTAAAGAGGTTCGAACCTAAAAGTACATAAGGATTTATATATTAGAGCTATTAGACTATGAAAACGGACTATGAATCATACAACCCAGATTTCTCTTTTGGTGTTGTTCATCGTTCATTCACGGCTCGTTACACTTGAATTGGACCTATTTTGACTTGACTATTCACGGCTCACTTAATTTGTTTTGGGCAATCCACTTAATTAGGATTGAGCTCACTTAACTTCAATTTTTACTCAAATAATTATATTACATCAATGATTTACTAATTTTTTGTTCTAAAAATTAATTTATTTAAGTAAATTAATAAATATATATTTAACTGATATTTAATATTTTTTTCCGCTTACATTTTTATTTATTTAGGCGATAATTCGCCGGCCTACACTAGTCTTAATAAAATAAAAGTATATCTTTACCATGCAACACGTGAGTAACACGTGAGTCTAGACTAGTAATACTAAAAGCTAAGAAATATCACATATCACCTATTGACTTAATTAGCATCTATGACATTTGTGCTACAATAGTAAAAGAGTGTATATTGGGTGCACCCAGTGGAAGGGTGTAACCATATGTGTATGTCTTTTTATTCTATTTTGTATACATGTTATTTTATTTTGTATACGTGTTTTGTAATAATTGTACACTTTTTTTTACACTAAAAAACTAACATCCATATGTGTATAACTTTTTATTCAATAGTGTATACATGTTTTTTAATAATTGTATTTTTTTTATACTCAAATTTTCATTAAAAAAATAACAATTAATTTGTATACATTTTTGCTCATAATTGTATATGTTTTTGTTTATATTTGTATATGGGTGCACCCTATCTTAGAGTGCACCCGTGTGCGCACTATAATTAGCCATAGTAAAATTTCATCGTTTATTTAAAGACCAGAATGAATATATCACTGTAGCTCGGAAAGTATTTTGTATTATACTCCGTTCGTTTAATTATCAAGACGATCTACTTGCATATTTTTTTAGGTACGACATTTATTGTTAAAGATATTGCAAAGGAGAATTAGGCCATGGGCGACTGCTTGAGTCATTCCATTGTCAGGATTTCTTTTCGCGTTAATGGAGCTGCTTGAATGCTCTATGTTTTACATGTGAAAATTCAGAGTGCTAAACATCGATTGATATACTCTTTTCGTTATATAATTATTGTTGGGCTTGCCCCAAAAGTTGGCCCAAGAGAAAAAATTAAAAGAAGCCCTTTCCACAACAATTATCGTCAAAAACTCACGCCTAAATTTTAAAAATCACTCCTACATACATTTGTAATCCTTACAATCCTCACAACACCCATCTTTCATATATCCTTTCTTCTGAATATTTCTTTTTCTCTTTTATCTTTCTGATCTCATCTCTTTTATTACATAAATGGGAAAATATCAATTTTGGTCCATTAAAAGACAGGTCAAATCCAACTTCAATCCTCATGTTTGGTAAATTCTCAATATTGGTCATCCGATATTCGAATTCAATCATTTTTGTCCACTTTTGATCCTTTTCTCGTCGGAAAATAGAGCATAAGATGCACGTGCCGAGAAATTTCGAAATTAGTCCTTATGTTTGGCATAATCCAAATTCAGTTCCCTTAGATATCCTAGTATCACATTTTAGTCATTTTTGTCCAGTTTTGATTCCTTATTAGACAGAAATTACTGTCGTAGGGAATTTGAGCATGAGATGCATGCGCCGAACAAATTTTTGGCTATCTCCAATCGTTTTTGCTTACATGGCAGTTTCACTTAGTTTCATTCTTCATAAATACATAAATACGTTCTTGGCCTATTTCGCCTTCTCAGCTAAGGAAGCCATCATCGGGAAGTCTCTAAACCCTAAACCTAAAAAAAATTTCTCTCCATCTCTTTCCTCTCTTTATTAGCTCCGCTGAGCTCCCTAGTGGCGGTTCTCGTCACCGCTTTAGAACTCTCTTCCTTTACTTCTTGGTTCGACTGCATAATCGATTAATCGATTGTAGCACAGTGAATTTATCAAATCTAGTAGATATTGAGGAATTAATTTTTTCTTGTTTGGATTTTATGCAGATCCCATTTATAAACATCAACTTCAGGGATGACGTCAACCACCGAATGATGGTTGTTGATCTTGTCCCTCAAATAATGGTTTATTAGCTCATCGTCGGCCAAACGAAAATGGAAAACTTTCGTTAAAAACTCCAATTCATGGTGTCCCCACATGAATCCATGAATCACATTAATCAATAAAAATCCCCCAATTTTAAGTAGCAGCAGCAACACTAAAAAAATTAGCTATCCAGTATAGAAATGACAAAACTAAATCCCTAAAATTGATCCATTTCGGTATGGACCAGAGAGGAATAAAGCATAAAATCGCCTAGAACTCCACTCTGTAAATTCGATTTACTTTATGATCCTCTTTATCGTCACGCGCTAGTATACTTCAAAAATCTTAGATACCCCACAAAAATGCTACGGATTCATCGGTGATCCTTGATGGAGTGCAGCCGCAGTCTGTTGTGTGATTTCTACATGCCTAATCAATGCATATATTTGTGAGAAAGGTTACGATAGGATGGTAGAAATAAGTGAAACTACCACGTAAGCAATAACAATTGGAGGCAGTGAAAAACATAATTTTTTGGGCGCGTGCATCTCACGCTCAAATTCCCAGAGACATTTAGTGATTTTCGGCAAATAAGGGACCAAAACTGGACAAAAATGATCAAAATCAGACACTAGAATATCAAATTTCAAATTTAGCAAACTTGGGGACTGAATTTGGATTACGCCAAACCAAAGGACCAATTTCGAAAATTTCCAGACGCGTGAGGACCAATTTCGAAATTTCCCGATGCGTGCATCTCGCGCTCTGTTTCCGGTGACTTTAAGAAATTTCTGACAAGAAAAGGACCAAAAGTGGACAAAAATGACTGAATTCGGACACTGAAGGACCAATATTGAGAATTTACCAAACCCGAGGACTGAAGTTGGATTTGGCTTATTCTAGAGGACCAAAATTGATATTTATCCTTACTAGAGATGAACACCAAAATGTAACATGACATTCGGTGACGTTGGTAAATGGAATAGGTAATCTCTGTGTGTGAAACTCGCGTGCTATAAATATGGATATTTCCCACTGAAGAAATCTCAATTTACAGCACAACAGATCATATAAGATTATCTCAGTGTATCGTAATGGAGTTGAATGCCCAAAGCGTTGGAATGGGTCCTTCTTCTCGCCCTCTTGCAAATTTTCATCCATCTGTGTGGGAAGACAAATTCCTCGTCTACAACCCACAATCATGCCAGGAATATATAAATATTGCATTTAATTTAGATCACATCATTCTTCAAAATTTGAGGTAATACAGACACATATGGAGTTTAAACCATTTATTGTCTCATATCTTTTTACATTTATATTCAAAAAGTCCCAAAATAGTTAAAACATTCATTTTCGTCCCAAACCCTTCAGTTTTGCTTCGATCGTTCCAAAATAATAAGTATTTTTTTATTGATTTTGTCTCATAACTTTATAAAAACACCGATTTAGTCTAATCCCATGGAATCACAAAAATAAGATATTTTTAGGGAAAAATGACAATTTCACTACAAAAAAACTACTTTTTAGCAACAAAATTTACCAACGGAATTCAATCCATTAGTAATTACCAACAGAATAGCAACAAAAATGTCATTTTCTTTTAGCAATGGAATGCCAACGAATTTATTCTCTATTTTACCAACGGAATTTAATCCGTTGGTAATTACCAACGGATTATCAAAGGAATCCTTATATAAATTACCAACGGATTACCAATGGAATTATTTACCAACGGAATTGATTTTTCGTTGCTAAAAATTTTCCAACCACCACTTTACCAACGGAAATTTACCAACGGATTCTGTTGCTAATCCATTGGTAAACCAATTTAACCATAAAATTAAGGCTTTTACCAACGAAATATTCCGTTGGTAAAAAATAATTTTTTTGTAGTGTTTTGGCGAAAATTTAAAAGCTGTGGGACAATTTCAGATAAATTAAGTTTCCTGGATCTATTTTGAATAAAGTAAATTTGTATGGGGCAATTTGATTTTAAACTCCACACATAGATAAACACAGCTAGCTATCATGTGCAAGGAGTTCTGACGTGATGGTTAGTTAACTGTTGATTTAATCTCACAATCACTCAAGAATTCAACAAGGAATACCCTCACACATAAAATAATAAAATCAATGAAAGATCGAAGAAAAAAAATAAAGAACATAGAGATTATTAACACTTATTCCTACGTCTAACATGCAATTATGTTCTAAAACCAGCTAATAGGATCAAGATCATCTCAATACTTGTCAACATTGATAATGTTGATTCTTTTAACGAATTACATGAATCTGGGCTGGGGAGAGAGAACAGGCTGAGGAGCAGAAAGTGGGGCTGAAAAGAGAGCTGAAGGAAGCATCAAACAACTACACGAGGCAACTGAAAATGGTGGATGCAATACAACGATTAGGCATCGAATATTTTTTTGAGGAAGATGTTGATGAAGCTTTGAAGAATCTGTTTGAAATGTTTGATGCTTACTGAAAGGATAATCATGTACATGCACGCCACTGCTCTCAGCTTTCGCCTTCTCAGACAACATGGATATAGAGTTTCATGTGGTATGTTTTCCATATACATAAATATATATTCAGTGGGTGGGACTAATTAAGGGAAAATATCAAAATTCGTCCTTTAAGTATGACCGACTCCAATTTTAGTCATTTTTAATTTGCAATTCTCAATTTTGGTATTTTTTGCCTGGGTTGATCTTTTTTTATCCAAATTTAATCATTTTATCAAATTTAGTACTTCTTTTTCTTCCAAATTTTGGATCAAAATTGGACAAATTCTTACGTAAGGACTAAATTTGGACAAAAATATTTGACTAAATTGGATAAAAAGTCTAAATTTGGATAAAAATGACCAAAATTGAATAAAAAGGGACCAAAATTAAAATTGCAAATAAAAAATGACTAAAATTGGAATCGATCATATTTATAGGACAAATTTTGATATTTTTTCGACTAATTAATGTGATATTTGCACAGTTATGATCTCACATGAGTTTTGTCTTGCCATACACAATAATATAATTATACTATCACTCATATGTCTATATGTTGTGTTAAGTGATGAGCGTTTTCTCAACACACAATTAATCCTCAAGTATGAAGGATATCAACTGCATCTTAAGCAAGTGACTGTTTGCCTATTTTTAGCACTCACGAGCAAGAATACTCGGTCGTTGTAGTAGTATATCCCAAGAAAAATTATCAATCCAATAAGGAGTTATGTTCGGACTAGCAAAATACGTGAGCTCATGTTCATGTTGTTTTTGTAAAGATGATCGGGGGGTTTTGAGATTGATTAACAACAAAAACAAGTAACAAGTAAATAAGAATAGCAAATAAGAAAAATGACAAGTAAAGAAAATGGGTGCTAAAGTTCAAGTATGGAAAAACATGGGATTAGAAACATCCAAGCACACTCAATTCATATTATCATGCAAACGGAATTCAACTCAATTGATGTAGACTAAGGGTGATCACGATTGTATCCTAAGCTCCCTTTCGGGTTACAAAGGTTGTTGATCCATTTTAGACTCCCAAAAGCACTTAAGATCAAAGCCCAACATTAACCCCTTCCATCTAGGTACTAGTTAGATTAAACTCTCCCTTTTTGTGTACTAAGGCCAACGAATGGATTGGTTCCCCTCATTGAATTCAAATATCCTTTCGGTCAAACCCAAACTCAATGTCTATTCATGCCTTCCTAATACTATAGAGGGTCGTTTCCGTCTCACTCCAAGCAATACATACATGAATATCATGATAGCATTTAATTACCACAAATAATCCATTGATCAACAATCCATTAAACCAATAAACATTCATGAATAATAAACCATGCCATCACAACATCAAGACAATTAAACTCCATGAATAGAAATCAACATCAATTAAATCAAAAACCAATTTAATCCACATGATAATATAAATCTAATATGCTCTTCATGTTCCTAATCCCACTAGAGGGATTAGCCTATCATAGTAAAAGTAACAAAACAATTAAATGATTCATTACAATTACCCATGGTCTAAGATCTAAAGAAATACAAAATGAATGGATTCTTCCCTATCAATTTCTTGAAGAGAATCTTCTATTCTTATTGATCTCCACCTCTAGCTCTTGATTCCTTGAGATCTCTCACACCCAATGGAAGGGATGAAGTTTTGATGGAGAATTAATGGAGATGATGAAGATGGATCAAAATAGATGAAGGTGGATGAAGATGATGGTGGGAAATGGAAGAAATGGTGTGTGAGGTGTGTGTAGATGATAGGATTTCGGATCCCCTGCCAATTGTTAAATAAAGGGGTATTTATACCCCTATGGAGGCTTCTAGAAGGATCTGGAAATTTCTGCAGGAAAATACCCAACACGAGTCGTGCTCTGTAACACGGCCACGGGGTGGCCGTGTTGTGTCTTCTGATGCTGCCGCACGGCCTCGCCTTACAGGGCCGTGTTACGCAACACGGCTCGTGTGCTGCAACACGAGTCGTGTGTTGTAACACGGGCATAGGTGTGGTCGTGTTGGCTCTTCTGATGTCGCCACACGGCCACCTTCTTACAGGGCCGTGTTGGCGACACGGCTCGTGCTCCCGACTCGACTCGTGCAACTGGACACGACCTGAAGTTGCCCGTGTTGAGTGACTAGATGTCGCCACACGGCCAACTCTTACAGGGCCGTGTTGGCTACACGGCTCGTGTGCTGGCTCCTGCATTTCTTCACTGTTTTGGCTCGTTCTCCCTCGTTTCAACTCCGAATTGAGATTCGCTTTTTCCTACATCTTCCTTATCATGTTTAACATCCAATAAAAAGTGAAAATCTTACGTTTAAGCTCATTCACACACATTTCAATAAAAATACAAAACACAACCAAATAACATATAAAATACGGATAAAATAATACGAAAATATATATAAAAAGACACTAAAATCTAGGTGAAAATAGCTCTAATCAGCGACCAAGTTAAATATCGAACCCAAAGTACGGCGTATTATCAATTTAATTATTAACTAAATTAATTAAGACGAAAGACAATAAAATTGAATATTGAATTATTTAACTACTAAACAATTAATTAAAATAACAAATAAAATAAAGTATCACTGGAAGAATGCAAAAGTGGGTCAAGTAAGAGAATAGGTAGCTCTAGGATAATCCAGTTTTACTCATTAATCTCCCTTTCATGTATCAATGTCCTACTCTGCCTTGTGGAATATGGACGCATCACTAAACCATGCAAATCTACTCTATAGACACAAGTAAATATGCGTGTAACAAGTGTGAATAACCTCGGAGCAAGAGATATAATTTCACTCCCTTTCTAGGTACTATTAGTATCAATTATTTTCCCGCGCGTTTGGTACTCTAACCCGATATGATCTCCCTTTGTAGGTACCATAAAATTACCCTCTTTATCCTACTTATCAACCCGAATCCAATTCAATTAATAAGTATTCATATAAGATAGTTCTAATGAAGTTACGGAGTCCCCTCACTTAGAATCATAACATGGAATCCTGCTCAGCAATGAACGCACTCAATCAATAACCAAGATATGTATTCAGATTCTACATAACAGTTAATGATGCACAAAACAACTTTGAGTATGAATTAAAAATGCATAGTCATATATAAACTAAACCACAAGTAGTGTTGTACGGAGTATACACACGAAAGTTCAATTAATTCATAAAAACCTTCAAAACCCTAGATCTACCTAAACGGTTCTAGCCCATGATGTTGCGAAGAAAAATCATAGGGGTTGGATAGATCTTACCCATATGTCTGGAAAATACAAGATAAATTAAGAAATGAATAAAACCCTAGATGCGGGAGTCGTCGCATCCTTCTCTGTTTTGAATCCTCCTCTTGGTTCTCCTCTTGATTCCACAGACAAATCTTCACAGTGATGGATGGATGGAGGAAAGGATGTGGATGATAGTTGGGGGGGTGATCCCCCCTTGTGGGGTGTATGATGATTGTGTTGCGGTGCCTCATTTGTGTGATCTACATCCCCTTTTATACTTGTAAGCTCTCCTTATGGATCTTGGATGAGTTTTTTCTTAGAAAATACGAAAATACACGCACTGTGGTGTAAAAATACAGATCTGGAGCTGTCCCACATGGTGATTCGACCAAAGCCCTAAGTCGAACCAACATCCCCCTGGCCGAACCAGGGTCGAATTAATTTAACACAGTCTCAGGCATTTAGTTCGACCATGGTTCGACCTTCATGGATGGTGGAACCATGTCATCGAGGTCGAACTACACTGTAACAAACTTTCAGGTTCCTGGTTCGACCCGAACTAGTGGTCGAACCAGATCATTGAGGTCGAACCAGCTTGCGCAATCTCACCCTTTCGCATATAACTTCCACATCAAAACTCCGATTTGAGTAATTATTGTGCTCACGCGATTCTCTCTTCCTTGACTTTCTATCTATATAAAGAACTTATAAAAAATCCAATATTTGAAGGTGTAACAAGTCATGCAAAGTGACACAGTCGTGCTGCGTAGGAACAGCTTGCGCGGCGTCACCATTTTGATCATAACTTTCTCGTTTGGACTCCGATTGAGATGTTCCTTATGCCAAAATGATCCTCTCTTATGTGGCTTTCCAACTATTTATCAAAATTCTAGTTTTGAACTCCACAAAAATACAGAAAAATTACACAAGTTGGACGTACTTTTTTCAGCATTCTTGCACAAGTTGCACCTTTTCTCCAACTTTGCTCTTTTGATCATTTTTCCACCTAAAACACAATAAAACACCTCAAAATCACTTTTTTCTCACATATATTAAATATAAGATACTTGTGCTAATATATGACAATAATTCCCATTAAAAAGGTGTTAAATTGGATATTAAAACATGCTTATTATCACTCTCATCATTAAGCAGAAGTGTTTGAAAAGTTTAAGGAATACAAAGATGGATTTAAGGTTCCAAATGAGGAGGGAGCTGTCGCAGTCCTTGAATTCTTTGAAGCCACGCATCTCAGAGTCCATGGAGAAGACCTCCTTGATCATGCTTTTGTTTTTACTAGGAACTACTTGGAATCAGTACTTTACGCAACTTTGAACGATCCAATCGCAAAACAAGTCCATAATGCACTGAATGAGTTCTCTATACGTAGAGGATTGCCACGCGTGGAAGCAAAGAAGTACATATCAATCTACAAGCAATATGCATCTCATCACAAAGGCTTGCTCAAACTTGCTGTATCATCTCTCATGGATGATGTATATGATGCATATGGTACTTTAGAGGAATTACAAGCGTTCACGGATGCAATCGAAAGGTTAAACTAAGATGTTATTTTAATTATGGTGGTTGCCCTTAAGAGTGTCCATAATTTTTTTAATTTTTATTTTTTTGTAACTAGGAGTACTCCTATTAATTAACTATGTATTTCTTCGTATTTGATCTAAATTTGCAGGTGGATGCTTCGTGTTTCTTATTTTTAATAATGATTAAATTTTAAATATTTTATTTAGTTATTTGGGTATCATTAATTAATTACTAAATCTTTTAATACAATAAATTAATTAATATCAAATTAAATCATATATATAAATGGAAAAAAATAATATTACATATAATTTTCTCTCTCATCCCACCTATAAATAAGGCTTTTTGGTTATTCGTTCTAAATACACACGTTCGATTCTCCAAGAGGGATAGAAGCTTTCTTCAAGTTCCTTTACATAATTAATTTATGAAAGTATAAAAATTTATTTCGATAGAGCGAATCAAGCAGAGATTCGATCTATCTCTAAAAATCGATTCAAGTATTCTTCAAGAGAAAGTGAACTGATTCAAGTATTCTTGAATCGATTTCCCTCTTATGAATCGATTATGCAGGAAAAGAATTGATTCAAGTATTCTTGAGTAGATTTACATCTTAAAAATCGATTTTCAAGAGCAAAAGGATTGATTCAAGTATTCTTGAATCGATTTACATCTTAAGAATCGATTCTTCAAGAGAAAAAAAATCGATTAAGTATTATCTCTTAAGAATCGATTTAAGTATTCTTTAAGATCTACCTCTAAAGCATTAATTCAAGTATTCTTCAAGTGAGGATCTACGATTCAAGTACGTACTCTTAAATTGATTTACTTCTAGAGATTAAGAGGTTGAAAAACTAATTCATGTATAGAATCGAAAGCTTAAGTTTTTTAAGTTAAATCATTATTTCATATCAAATAACATTAAAATTGAGTTTGTAAATATTTATTAATTTTTTAAATTTAGTATATTAATATTTATTTATTTACATATATCTTAATTATTCAATTATGACATATGAATTATAAAATTTATTTTCTTTAGTTGTTTATATAATTTGAAACTAATAAAATTAAATAAAAAATAAAAATAATAAATTTAATACAAATTTATGAATATTTAAAAGAATATTATATATATATTAATTTTATTTATATTATATATATATATATATATATATATATATATATATATATATATATATATATATATATATATATATATATATATATTACATTAATTTCTTAAAAATAACAATTAATGGAAATAGAATTATTATTATGTAGTTAATTAAAAAATATTAAACCATAATCATGAGTATAAAGTAATACTCTATTTAAATATTATTTATAATATTACGTATATTTAAAAAAATTACATATAGCAACTATTTATTTAGTAATTTTATTTTAATTAATTATAAAATGTTTGACCTTATTTTTTATAAATAATCAAAAAGTATATATATAAGTATAGTATAGCAAAGTCCTTTTTCGCTAACATGTTGTTCGCAGTCTTATTATTTATTTATTTTTTCTATACACACTTATTTACTTTAGTATCATTAATTGCAATTAATAAATAAATCATTAGATGTAAATAAATTAATTAGTATCAAATCAAATCTTGTATAGAAAAAAAAGAATAAATTGAGATTTTTTTTATGTATAATTGATATTTATTTTAGACAAACAGTAAAATTAAGGAATTATAACTAAGAGTATTTGATCAACTTTATTGACTTTAGAGGGTATTGTAGTATTTTTAGGTAATAAAAAGTTATAAAGTATTGGTATGTGTGTGAAAAAATGAGTGACAAATTTGAAATTAAAGTAACTTTTGATGTTGTTGGATAAAGTGTTTTTTTCTTTTTTTGAGTGTGAAGGCTATTGTGGGACAAACAAATGAGGAAAATGTTAAGGGTTTTATGGGATGGAATGAGTATATAAATATATAGCAAAGAGATAAAATTGCCTGTATCTGGTTGCATATTTTTTTAGAGAGACGGAGGGAGTAATAAATAGTTTTCAATTGTATTATATTATAAAGTAACATTTAGAAAAAAATACAAGTTAAGATTCTTTCAAATAATTAGAATATATGTACATATATATTAACTTTTTACATGATTTAGTTATACGTTACATTATCAAAAGTCAAATGTTATAATTTGTTGCAAATTCTTTACATTGATAAAAGAAATTGTCTGGCTATAAAAAAAATATCTTTAATTAATGTTGTTATGTTATATAACACGGATTATTTAATTATAAAAAATAAGAATAATAATTAAATGATCCCGCGTTGTACGCGGGTTTCATACTAGTATATATATATAGCTGAGGCAACAATTAAATTAAATTTCACATATATTTTGTTATGTGCATGCAGATGAAATGCGCGGCGAGAGCTTACATGGTAGAGGCCGAATGGAGGGAGCAAAAGCACAAACCCACAACCAAGGAGTACATGAAGCTGGCAACCAAGACTAGTGGCTACGTAACTCTAATAATATTATCATTTCTTGGGGGTGGAAGAGGGTATTGTGACCAAAGAAGCCTTCGATTGGGTATTTTCCCAACCTCGTTTCATCGACGCTACCTTGATCATTGCTAGGCTTATCAATGATATTAAAGGATACGAGGTAATAAAACGGGTAGATTTCCTGTACTGCATCGTTGGATGAGCGATACATAGGGGAGAGAAAGAAAAGCACAAACCCCCTTGGGTCAATGGTCAGATTTAATTTCTTTTGAGAAATGGTGAAAAATACCCTCATTGAATAGTTGATTTTGAAAATTATCACCCACAATAATTGTAGTCACATGTAGCATCGCACATATTTAGTTAAAAAAAGTATGTTTATGGTCGCACATATATCCAAACGAGTGACATATATCAAAAAAAAAAATTGATGGCATTTTTTTCAAAATAAAGTACTATTAAAAGTCAATATAGTGTGACAGAGATGCCCAGAGTGGTAAAGGCCAGACATCCAGTTCAAAATACGTATATCAGTATTTGAATTAATTTTGATAATATTATGAACTTCAGTTTGAGAAAGAACGAGAGCAGGTTCGCGGTGCAGTAGAATGCTACATGGAAGAGCACAAAGTGGGGAAGCAAGAGGCTTTGTCTGAATTCCACAACCAAATGGAGTCAGCATGGAAGGACATAAATGAGGGCTTCCTCGGACCAGTTGAATTTCCAATCCCTCTACTTTATTTTATTCTCAATTTTGTCCGAGCAATTGAGGTTATTTACAAAGATGGCGATTCGTATACACACGTGGGTCCTGCAATGCAAATTATCATCAAGCAGTTGTACCATCACCCTGTTTCATATTAACACTATCTACACTCTACTACATACTACTCAATTTCTAATAAATTCGTGTTAAATTGTAGTGTGTTACATTATTGAATGGATGATACATACAAGAAAAGAGAAAACTTTGCTAGATTGTAGTGTGTTACATTATTGAGTGGACAATACGTAAAAAAAAAAAAAAAAAAAGAGAAAACTATGCCTTGAATGAAAAGTACTGATAGGAGTATCTCCTATCAAAATTATGGGGTCACCGTTCTTCTTTCCGACAGACTTGGTGGAGGCCAGTGAGCTGGCTACCTGTGCGTAGTCTCCATCAAGCCGTGTCTGTTACCCGGTGGAATTATGAAGACCCGACGGCGAACAGGGAAGCAAATAATTTGAATTCTGTAATCTTACTTGCTTTGGAAGCTGTTACCGCCTATGGCTTCTCCGGGGAAGAGACTTGTGGCTCTTACCCCCTTCAACCCCAATCCTCGCTCAGCCACCAAATCTTCCGTCCATCCATCTTCATCGCTTCTCCCTCTACTCCATCCCACTCCCGGAGCCTCGTGCTCCCATCCGAATCCGCCCCCTTCGTCCACTCCTCTACCCGCTCAGCCCTATGGCCCTCTCTCATCCCTTTCCCCTCTTATTCATCATACCCCCTCCACCCCCCTCAACATCCCTGGTCCTTCTTCCTCTTCGTTGCCCAACCCTTAACCCACCTCCTCCTATCCCTCAACACAACCATAACTCTAAATCTGAGCTCCCTTGTAACCGCCGCCCAAACCCCAACTATTTCCTTCCTTTTGTGCCTCCGCAGCAGCCGGGAGTGGTTGAAATCCCTGATGACGACACCGATGATGAATGGAACTTTACCCTCATAGGATATTTTGCTGGCCGCTACCTTGGGTTTCAAGCTGTTAGAGATATACTCTCTCGATGGGGAGTCGAAGTTCGTGTGTTCAGCCATGATAGTGGCTGGATCATATTTAAATTAAATAATGAAGAAGATCTCCAGTCAGTTCTCCAAAATGGCCCATACGAAGGAAATTTCAAATATTTGATGCTTAGAAGAATGCCAGAGGATTTTCAGTTTGATGAAACAGGAATCTCCACAGTTCCGGTATGGATAAGACTCCCTTCCCTTCCTCTTAAATATTGGGCCCATGATCGTCTTAGTTTGATAGCCTGAGCAGTGGGACGACCAAGTATGATGGACCACTACACCGCTAATAGGGAACATGTATCTTATGCACGCATATTAGTGGAAATTGATGCATCTACAAAATTGGAAGAGGAGATTTGGATAAAAACCAGATCGGGTGGATTCAAACAGAAGATAGAGTATGAATTTTACCCGAAGTATTGTAATCAGTGTAGCTCTCTGGCTCACCTGTCTCAGGAATGTCGTGCTCATGGCGCTCAAATGGAAGATGATCAGCGTGATGAGCAACATGATCTGACAGGGGAGAGACCGTTTCAGCAGGGTCGCCGTAAAAGAAATAGGAACCGCAGGCGTAGACCACCAGGTGCAGCACCGATCCTGGATCACCCCACCCCTCCTCATCAGGAACAGGATCCATCACCAGGCCTTAAAGCTTCAAATAATGGTTCTGAAGAGGTAACGGAGACACCGCTTCAGGGGCCAGCACCTAAGCGCAATCTGTTTGCTTCAGGAAATCTGCAACATGCGGCTGGAAAGTTGACAAATACTACCTGGGTTCTGATTTTCAATAGCGGAGAGTCCTCAGCCTCCACAGGGAGAAATTTCAAGTACAAGAAGGCTAGATCAATGGGAGATGAGGATGATATTGGAGGCCTCAAAGACTATGGTGATTGGTATAGTAGGAAAGTAGCGGAGGAAGGATTTCCATCCTCCGAATACTCTTCATGAATCTCTTATTCTGGAATATGCATGGAATGGGGCGCACGCCAACCCACAACACACTTAAGAATATTGTGCGCGATCATAATGTGGCTTTAGTGGGATTGGTGGAAACAAAACTCAAAACTGATAAAGTCGTTCAAGTGGTTAACAAGGTTTTCCCGGGGTGGAATTGCAATCACAACTTTGACCTTTGTAATGGAGGCCGTATTTTGGTGGTTTGGAACCCTTTGAGATTGCAATTGGATAACTATGTTATATTTGATCAAGTCGTTTCAGTGAATGTTAAATGTCTCACTACGTTGAAAGAATTTACATTATCAGTGATCTATGGTCACAATAGATATGTAGCAAGAAGATCCCTTTGACAGCACCTAACTTTTCTCTTTCACTCCAATTACTTACCGTGGGTAATGGGAGGAGACTTCAACTGTGTTAAACACGATGGAGAGAGGAACGGTAGCACGCCGAACCCAAGAATTCGAGAGATGCAAGAATGTTGTTCTATCTTGGGTGTTGAGGATACCCACTCTTCTGGATGCTTTTATACTTGGTCTAATGGCACCTCCAGATCAAAGATTGAAAGAGTTATGACTTGCAAGTTGTGGAGGGGTATGGGTTGGGAACTACACACTTTCTATCTTCCTCAGGAAACCCAATCCGATCATTGTCCACTGTTGAGAGTGGAATTTTACGTTTTTTAGGTCTCACATTATATTGTTTTTGATAGAATGTGGCCATGATTCTGTGTAGAATGGCATGGTTTTCATATCTTGCATAATTAAGATGCTACTAAGGTGTTTTTTTTAGTTTTGAAGGGTAAAACATGATCAAAAGTTCGAAGTTGGAATGAGGAATGAAAGCATGAAGGAATGCTGAAAAACACATATCCATGTTGCGTAATTTTTTGTATTCGTGTAGAAGTTTAAATTGATCAAGTGATATATGGTTGAAAAGCCACGAAAGAGAAGATCGTTTTGGCATAAAAATCACTCAAATCGGAGTATGTATGAGGAAGTTATGCTCGAAACGGTGAGATCGCGAAGTGCAGTCTCTGTCGCTCGGCTGACAGCTCGGGGCGAGCTAGCCTGGCTCGGCAGCCATTTTCCGGTGGGTGGGGTCCAAATGAGGCCCAGACGACGTGGCAAGTCACCCTGCATCAGCTCGGATGCCACTCGGCTAGGTCCATACACAGCTCGGGCCAAGTTGGGTGCCGAGCGGCCCAAAATTGGGCCCAAACGAGGCCTGTTCGATACAGCACTGTATTTATACCTTTCAGGTCACATTTTGAGGCAGAATTGGTCGAAAAATAGCCCTTCAACAGTCCAAGAGAGATTAGGGGTGATCAATACACAAATTAGAGAGAACCCATCCATAATTCATCATCAATTCACTCTACGAACACATCCATATCAGATTTATATCTGATTTCATCCTCCAACCCTCTCCAAGTGTGTTTTAAGTGCCAATTGAGGGGAATCGAACGATCGGAGAGACAGAAAAGGGACGCAAACTTACGCTTACGCTAGGGTTTTGTGTTTCTAATCTTTTCCTTCCTTTTATCTTGATTTTTAATATGAATTGCATAGCCATGAGTGTTGATTGTAACCTTATGTGCTAATTTTATAAACAATTCTAGGGTTTGATGGTTAGATTGGATTGATTTGGGAACCTAGACCAAAGATTGAGATTTTATGCAGTGGATCTTATGATTTTACTTATTTAATTAAGACTTGCTTTTCTGATTCGTAACGTCTTTATAATAAATTCATGGCATCCGCTATAATGCTTGAATTATTGTGTTAGCTTGTGTGCGTTCATGATTGGTATTGTCTATCTGTTAGGGGTTGAAGTAGTTCCGCTATAAATACTTTAATTCCATGAACTGGTAAATCAGATACTTGAATTGTTTAGTGAAATAATGCAATTAGACATTCAGGTAGGAAGTGAATAGAACCTTGTATTAATTCCAGAAAATATCTTGTTAGTCGAGCTTACCATCCGGAGGTATTGTTGCTTGCTTTGATTAGTATATAGGAATAAGACTTGGTAATATTTGCGCACCTTAGGATTTAAACTAGAATATACTGTTAACTTAAAATCGAATCATATTCGGTGGGTAAACAGGGTTATGTGGTGTATTTTATTAAAACTGCATGAATGAATAATTGTAGGTTTAGTAACCTAAATTAATTAGTCAATACCTGATACCTTAGAACTATCGTTTATCACTTGATTAGAACTTGATTTATTTTCTGTTACCTTTAATTATTCAGCAATTTAATATTTCGATATTTAGTTAATTACTTCAACAAACTCGGAAATTTGGTTACTCAATTCTTATTAAATAGTAATTTATAGAATAAATAAATAATTAGTTGTCTCAGTGGGATCGATAATTTAACTTGGGTACTTGCTGCTACAATTGATATCCTTATACTTGAGGATTAAATTGGAGCGCGCAAAAAAAGCCTATCAAGTTTATGGCGCCGTTGTGCCGGGGACAGTTTTAATTATTTATTTGTCTTTCATTACTAATATAATTAGAATATTTTTGTTGAGATTTAATTGTTTTTAACTTGAATTTTTCTTGAGTTGCATGCTTACTAGATCGAAGACAGGATTGAAAGATCTTAAATTTGATCCGGAGATAGAAGCTTCTGCAAGGAAAAGAAGATGAACATGAAAGAATCTCAAAGCACCTCCTAAAGCTGTTAAGGTACCACCTTCGAAGAAGAAAATAGAGACACTGGATCCTAAATCAGTCGTAGGGGAGGAAAAAGAGCAGATAGAAAATCAGGTTAACCTAGAAAAGGCTGAATCAGAATCCGAATCCGAATCAGAATCAGAAACAGCAAGTATGGGAGATAGAACTGATGAGAATGACATCGTCATCTGAGAGACATTCAAGTCCACCAATCTAGGAGGATCAGGAGTAGTTGGAGCCGTTCAAGTTGATGAAGCGAACGACATAAGGCCAGCTCTGATTAATATGGTGGAGAAAAACCCCTTCGCCGAAGGCGTTTTTGATGAGCCCTATGGCCATCTTAAGCGTTTCAACAGCTACATGGATATAGTTAAAGCTGCTGATGCTACTAATGATAGATGGAAGATGAGGCTTTTTCAGTTTTCATTGGTTGATAAGGCAAGGGAGTGGTATGATAAGTTGAAGGGAGACAGTTGCTCAAACTGGACTGAGTTGCAGCAGTTATTTGTGGATCGATTTATGCCACCGGGTAAGGTTCTTTTGTTGAAACATGAGATCAATCAATTCAAGCAGCGGAGAGATGAATCGTTTGGAGAGTCTTGGGAAAGGTTTACTGATGCGTTGAGGAGATGCCCACAGCATGGATTTAAGAAGTCTCAACTCATCAGTGTCTTCTATAATGGCCTTGACAACAAAGCAAAAGTGTTGGTTGATGCTTCTGCAGGAGGAACAATTTTTGGCAAGACGTCTAATGTCATGGAGAAGTTGTTCGATGATATCTCTATGAACTCTAGAGATTGGCCATCTGAAAGGATTCGAGGGACCTATATACTTGGTAAAGTTGCAAAGGTTGAAGAGAAATTTTCTGAAGCTGATAAGAATGATAAGGTTGTCACTCAATTGGAACAGATGAATAAAAACCTGGTTACTCTGATATCAGGTAATAATAGAGGAGGCAACCGAGGGCGTGCAAGTGATGATATGGTGATGAAACTTCAAGAGGTCGAGGATGCTAATTGGGCTATGGGGCAGAGTCTTCAAGGTTCGAGAGCTCCTCAGAATTGGCAAGGAAATAGGTACCCTCAAGGTAATTCAAACCAAAGGAATAACCAAGGGGGAGGTCCTAGTAATCAAAGAGGCAATTGGCAAAATCAGAGACATGAGAACTTCTCTTATTCAAATCCGAATAATGCAGTTCCATATCCTCTTAATTTTGACCATGGTGCCAAGACTGAAGAAGGGAAGGCCGGCATTGATGAAGTGTTAGCAAGATATATGAAGAAGAATGATGCTGACATAAAAAAAATCAATAACTGCATAGTTTTGATGGATTCGAATATGACGAAAGAGAATGTGGAAGTGAACAAGAAGTTGCAGAATTTGTCATATACCATGGGACAGATCTCCACTACAGTAAATCAGCAGCAGTTGCAGTTTCAGAAAGGGAAGTTTCCTTCGGATACAGAAATTAACCCAAAGGAGAGTGCGAATGCGATCACTTTGAGATACAGGAAGCAGTATAAAGGTCCAAAACTGATGCAGGACGTAACAGAATTGAAGCAGGACGAAACAGGGACGGAGAAGGACTGCTCGGCTACAGCTCGGCAGCTAGCTCGAGCCATTTTAGTAGTGTTTACGTGAGAATGCGCTATTTTTGAGAGAATGAATCTTTCTCTTTGTATGGACCGTCATTGGGGATTGTGCATTCTTCTTTCTCTTTCCTCTAATAAACCTGCTAAATATGTATCCATTACATTAATGAAATATTTTTGTACGATCCAAGGATTTAAATAGAAAGCATTTTAATCTGACGGTACGATTTTGTTTGGGTCGTATATGATTTAGAATCAGTTAAGCAAAAAAAAAATTTTTAAATTAAACTGTATTTACAAACTTTTTTATTAAACTGTTACTCCCTCCTTCCCGAATAACTCTTCACCTTTATTGTAAATACGGATCTTGTACAGAAGCTTAATATTTTATTTAAATGACAATTCCAAAATTAGACAGATATATTAATGAGTGAGAGTAAGAGGGGAGGAATCAACAGGGAACAGCCATGAGTGGAACTGCCTTGGGTAGTGCCAGTCCAAACTTGTCAGTCATATCAATTTCTTCAGGTTTGACACCATCTTCAAGTTTCCAATCAAAGTTGTGTATCAAAGAAGCCATGGTAAGATGCAGCATTCGGTCAGCCAACGACAATCCGACGCAGATTCTCCTTCCTGAACCAAAAGGGATAAGCGCAAAATCTTGGCCCTTATAGTCTACTTTGCTGTTCAAGAATCTCTCCGGCTCAAATGAACCTGGGTTTGGCCAGACGCGTGGGTCTCGGCCGATAGCCCAAAAGTTCAAAATTATTTGGGTGTTCTTTGGGATTGTGTGGCCACTGATTTCTGCATCTTCTTCTGCCTTGTGAGGGACTAAAAGTGGTATCGGCGGGTGGAGTCGAAGAGTTTCCTTGATCACGGCTTGAAGGTATGGGAGCTTGGATGTGTCTGATTCCTCAATTTCTTTGTTTTCTCCCATCACAGTTTTGAGCTCATTCTTTGCAATAACCATCTTCTCAGGGTTACGTAGTAATTCTGTCATTGCCCATTCTACTGTTGAGGGTGTTGTGTGTGATCCAGCAATGTACAAGTCCTACATTAAATGAGTTTGAATTAGTTGCAACATTACTTTTGTATGATGAACTCATTTAAAAGTTTCAATGGTGAGAGATACATGGGGATATTTTATAATTTATTAATTATTAGATTTATTACACACACTTTAAGATCTAATTACTCTTAGATAGGGATAATATTATTTTTGGTCTTCTAGAATATGCCAAATTCAATTTTAGTCCTCAGGTTTAGTAATTTTTCAAAAGTGGTCCTCCAGTGTCCACTTTAGTCCTTTTTGTCCTTTTTGTCCACTTTTAATCTTTATTTGGCTTATCCTAGAGGACCAAAAGTGGACAAGAAGGACTAAAAGTGGACATCAGTGGACCACTTTTGAAAAATTACCAAACTTGAGGACTAAAGTTGAATTTGACATATCCTAGAGGATTAAAATTGATATTTTCCCTTCTTAGATACAATGAATATAAGAAAACACTATCTAACTACACAAATTCTTAAAAGAATTATGGAACCAATCTAGTATAAACAATTTGTTGAACAATTATGTAAAATGAATAAAGATCAATGATAACAAAAGGTGATACTAACGACACCTTTTGAGGCAACTGGGCAAGCCTTTTTTTGTCAGAACTCCTAACATCTTCCACGCAATTGAATCTCAATTTTAATTCCTACTCCACTTTAAAAAACTATACTCTAAAAATAATAATTAAATCTAAGAATAGGGAACTAAAGCAATAATGACACGTGTAATTGAATACTCCCTTCGTCCACCCGAAAGGTGAACATTTTGTCATTTTGGGCGTCCACATTTCCCTTTTTAAACATATGAGACCCACACACATCACTAATACAATAAATTTATGGGACCCATACACCCCACTAATATAACTACCAACTACACATTAAATAATAATACTCCTTAATCCACGTGCAAAAAACAAATGTCCACCTTTGAGGCGGACAGAGGAGTACAAAATTAGAATAATTGATCCAATGTGTCACTGGATCTTTTATTAGGTCATGACAACATATTAAATAACCCATAATCTAAAATCTTGAGAGGATATGACTCTACTTTTGATCAAAATCTCACTTTTTATTCCATTAAATTAAAATACACAATTTTTTTTTTCATTTTTCATTTTTCATTTTTCATTATCGCATCTATTAAAAATGTGGTGCATACTCCTAGATTATTCTAGCATGATGTTAGGATTATTATTCTACTAATCTTTAGAAGAGATGAGACGAGGCAAATGAAATAATTAGGGAAGGTGATTATGATACTATAGGAGAATAAGATGTGGGTAAGTGATGTCACCATGAGTAAATATTTGATATCGTTAATAGTCAAGCTGTGCTCACTCCCCTCCTTGAGATCCAGAAGCGTCTCAAGAAAATCGTGTTTCTTGGTGGATGCTCCTCTCTCTTCCAATCTTCGATCTATTACATCCTGAAACACATCAAACAATTTTCCCAAGTAAAACTCGGACTTCCTCTGAATCCCATGTGGATCCACGGGTTTCAAAACTGGGAAGAAGTCTGCAACATTAGGAGCCCCCAAAACGTTCATCACTCCATCCACGGTTTCCATCAGCTCATGAGTAGCATGCGAGTCGAAGTCCGTAAAATCGACCGAAAACAGCGTCGCCGTCATGAGATTAAGAGAGGTTATGAAGGCAACCTCCCCGACGTTCACCACCCGGCCACGTGAGCAGCACTGCTGCACGTGCTCACGCAGCCTCCGCACCTTCTCCCGTCGAATGCCTTGGCTCGCATCCAGACGATGAGCTGCGAATATCTGCTCTTTGCATATCTTTCTGATTTTCCGCCACCTGTTCCCCACCGGCAATAAGCCGGTCGAGTACTTGTCGAAGTCGTGCACTTCTGCCACGGCGGGGATGGTTCGGCCGGAAAAAACTAGGTCCTGCTCTTGCAATACTTGCTTCGCGATTTCCGGTGATGATACAACCACTGTGTATATGCTCCCGAGCTGGAGGGACATTATAGGACCATAAGTTTTGGACAGGGCCGCGAGCGACCGGTGGGGGTTTCGTATTCCAAGCTGGAGAATGTTTCCGATGATCGGAAACGGGTAAGGCCCCGGAGGAAGCTTCCTCCGCCGTTGCCTGGATCCGAGGGCATAAAACCATGCCCAATACGCCAAAGCTAGCACAGTAACAAGAGTTAAAAAATCCATTTTTTTTTTCTATCCGTGTTTATAAGGAGGTAATAATTGTATATGAGGTGAGTCTCAACTCAGTGCAGATATATATAGATTCGAACAAATTCTTTGAAAAGAGGGGTCACATTTTATTACGTGAGATAAAGAATCTCTTCTCTCATCTCTCTCTTATATATTTTTTTTGTTAGTAAATATTAAATGGTAGTTCAACCAATACCCATACTTCCATTTCTCCAAGACCCTTTATAATTCCTTTCTAATTCATTCTAAATGGGAATTGAACTTGGGTCACTCATATATGTCATTATTATATAATTTAAAATATATAAGGGGAGAACAAAATTCAACCGTATTTTTAAGGAATGATATTCTCCTCTCTCTTATATGTTATCCATTTAAAGGAATAATTTTCTCCTCTCTCTTATATGTCATCCATTTAGTAGTCACGAAAAAAAATATTACACTAAAATAACTGGCCATTCCCAATTCATAATGGATCACCACAGATTCTCCAATCAATTTCCTTCCATGTCTTTTTAATTTGTCTCAAAAGGCGCAATATCTTTCGGTTGTACAATTTTAATCCCAAAATGTCAGGGTGGTGTGGTGTGGTTCTTAAACGGTGGTGATACTATTTCAGCTTTCTGCTATCAACATTTCATTAAAGTAATTAAAGGAATTGTGGGTAAATATATAATAAATGCTTAAGTGGTTGTGGGTAAATATACTATAATTAATGACGGAGTACGTACTCTAGAAAAGGTGATTATAATGTAACGGGTGGGTAGAGCTGCTAAAGCTGGATGGCCAACAACCACCCTCAAATTATATTTTGGCGGGTTTAAGCGAGCTAAATAGGTTAGACCCAACCGATCCTACGGCGGGTTGCAGGTCATGACGCACCAATCCAATTTTTTTTTCAAAAATTTAATTAATAATATTATTGTTATAATTGAGATTAAGATTAAAATAGTGACAAATAAATCTTGAAGTTATCAATTGTAAATACATTATTCAGAGTATCAATTCAATCTCCTCAATTGAGGATTACTCAACTCTCACATGGTATCAGCCTGACCATTGTGAAACCTACGTTCTGCGCCGTCATCATTTTTCTCCAAAAATCTCCATGGCTGCTTCATCTTTCTCTTCTAATAACTCCTTGCCTCTCTCTACAATGGTTCATGTGGTAACCATCAAACTTAATTCTTCCAACTATCTACAATGGAACACTCAAATCACACCGCTCCTTACTAGCTAAAAATTTCTCTCTCATGTCGACGGAACCTCTCATCCGGCGCCCACCATTACCTCTACTGATGGTCAAACAACAGAAAATCCAGTCTTTGCAGCCTGGACTGACCGAGGTCAACTTCTAAAGCTATTCCTTGTTTCCACGCTTTCAGAGGAAGTAAGTTTTCACGTTATTGGTTTTGTCACTGCCCGCTACGTTTGGATCGCTCTCTCAAATGCTTACAGTCAAAGCTCCAAGACTCGTAAATTGATTCTCAAGGATAAATTACTTTCGTCCAAGCGAGGGACTAGGGGTGGGCGGTATGGTATACCAAAGTTTTTGAGTTATACCATATACCATACCTAAAATATCGGTATTAGAAAAATCATACCTTTACCATACCGAAAGTTTCGGTATACCATAGTTCGGTATACTGAAACTTCGGTATAAGAAAATGGTATACCTTTTTCTTACCGATATTTAAGTACTTTTTCTGTCCCACTCCAATCTTTACATATTTCTATTTTGGGCATTTTATTTTAATCTTTACGTTTTCCTTTTTATGGGACCACCCACCTAAAACAATTAATATATCACCACTGGATCCATATCCAATACTAATACACCTACACACTTTACATTAAATATTATATTTTTCTACCAATTGTCTATTAAAATACTATACTCATTAATCAACGTGCGAAAAGCAAACGTAAGCATTAAAACGTTCAAATTTAAAAATATTAATAAAATATAATAAAAGTAAGAGTTTAATCCTAATGAGTGATTGGTGTACCTGATAACGATTAAGTTCTAAATTAATTAATTAAAAATTAATACACACTCTTAGATTAAAATTAAAATTAAAATAATTACAATTATACTCTAAATTAAAAATAATAAACCCTATAGTGCTTACACACATGTTCTCCAAAATTTCACTAAATTCAAATTTTAATATATTAAAAAGTATATATACCTTACTAAAATTACTTACGGTATTTCGGTATATATCAAAATATCGCGGTTTTAAAATTTTGCATACCTTTACCGTATCAAAAAATTTAATACGGTATCATACCTTACCAAAATTTTTGATATACCTAAAATTTTGGTAAGTTTGATATTTTTCGATAAGGTAAGTGCGGTATACCAAAATTTTGGTATTTTTCCCCAGCCCTACGAGGGACACGCTTTGTGGCTGAATATGGTCGCTTCTTCAAGTCGATCTGTGACCAATGATCACTATTTTCTTTCACCCTCAAGTGTAAGGGATCGATTGTAGTGCACGTGACCAAGTGAAATATCGTTCCCACGAGATAGTTATAAATTTAACAAGTAATTCTATTAATGATAATCCAAATGCAAGACAAATCTGAGAGTTTTTGAAAGGATGATTAATTAAACTAATAAAACTGAATTAAAATAATTAAACTAAGCAAAGAAAATAAATCACGCAGAGAATATGATTTAAGAATTCAAAAATGGAGAATTGTTAATGCTCGGGCTAACAACTTAACTATGTGACTAATTTATCTAGACCCAAATTAATTACCTACAGGCGTTTATAAGAGGATCAGTAAGCCTAGTTAAATTACATTGATCGGGTAGTATCTAACACTTATAATGAGTTGAAAATCCTAGGATCAATAAGGAATTAATTCTTTCTCCCTCTATAGGTACTTCATGCTAAATTCCATTAAAGGCTAGAGCACTAGACTTTCCTTTCTAAGTACGCAATTGTTAACCCCTTTTGTCTCCTTACCAATTACCCAATAATGATGTTTTACCAAGTAATTAATATTTCAAATTGATTGTCTAACACTCTTAGGTATTATAGGTCAATCCCCTAAGGTTGTCACATGAAACAACAATTATTATGCAGAAATAGAAAATCCTATTAACTATCAATCTGTGATACCATCAAGAATAATTAAAGGAATCAAAATCCAAATAATTAAAGGAATCAAAACCCAAAAACACAATAATATGAAGTCTCAAAATATCCTCTTCAATAAGGAAATAAACATTCTGCAGTATAATAAATTCAAGTTTAGGGCAATCAAATCACATAGTCAAAACTGTCTTATAGCCCTAACATTACCAACAAAGAACTTAGCCCATGGATTTACGAGGGCAAATCACAAAGATATAATTAACCCTAACCATAGTGCTAAAATAACAAAGATAAATAACTAAAAATAAAAAATCCTTTTGGAGGACTCCGTCTCTTCAATTACTATCTCCGTCTCCGATCTTCTCTCCTGTGGTTGGACGCAGGGTGATGATGAATGATGAAGAAATTAGGGCGGATGGGTGCGCCTGTATGAACTTTGGGCGTGAATCGCGTTGCTGTTCTGTAGGCGTTTAATACAACTTATACAAGCAGCTGTCGGGCTTCTCAGGTGATGGGCTTTGAATTGCATGAAAACTTGGTTGGGCCCTCTTCACAATACGTGGCATACAACTCAATTAACTCTTTGAGCCTACACTTTAATTGGATGGCATATGTTGATATTAGGATCAAATCAACACTCACGGCTTTCCATTTCTCTCAAACTAATTCAAATAGTGACGTGGCAGGCATAGTGGTGGAGTTGTTTCAATTTTACTATGTTGATTGTCAACTCTAAATATATTTATTTTTCTTTTACGTAGTATTTAAGTAAAAGGTTCCATCACTCACTAACTACTAATAAAATTATTCCATACATATAAAATAATAATGCTATTCAATCCACGTGAAAAAAAAAATGTGAAGAATATTACTCCTATTTATTTTAAAGAACAACGAATTATCATACTATCATAAGAAGAGTACAAGGAGAGAAAAAAAAATTCAAGTATTTTCCTTTTTTATTGTTTTTATTGGAACAAATTTTATGGTATAATTGATTATTTTTTAAAGA
Source organism: Pogostemon cablin (assembly GCA_023678885.1). Taxonomy (NCBI): domain Eukaryota; kingdom Viridiplantae; phylum Streptophyta; class Magnoliopsida; order Lamiales; family Lamiaceae; genus Pogostemon; species Pogostemon cablin. The sequence continues at coordinate 6,122,247 of CM042987.1, forward strand.
GTAAATATCACAATTGGTCCGGTAAGTATGACCGATTCCAATTTTAGTCCTTTATCATTTACAATTCTCAAATTTGGTCATTTTTTGTCCAATTTTAGTCCTTTTAATCCAAATTTAATCATTTTCTCAAATTTAGTCATATTTTTTATCAAAATTTAGTCCTTTATGTTAAAAAATGTCCAAAATGGTACTAAATATATAAATTTTGGACCAAAAGTGAACTATAAAAGGACCTAAGTTTGAAAAAATGATCAAAAGTGGACTAAAAGGACTAAAATTGAGAATTGCTGAAAATAAAGAACTAAAGTTGGAATTGGCCATAGTTACGGGACTAATTTTGATATTTACCATTTTTTTAAATTTAAACCATTCATTAAAGTATGCAGCATATTTAAACTAATGTAAGAATTATATATGATTAAATCTGATTTTTTAAAAATAAAACTATTTTACATAAAGCAGCTGGTGTCTTAGAGTTTTTAGATTGATCAATCAGAAATAAATTGCATGATTATTTAGTGGACATATATATAAAATGGGAGTGCATTGCAGCTTTTCGCCAAAAAAAAAAAAAGAAAAAAAAAAGATTTCATGCTTTGATGTTCTTTATAGCAGTTAGATAATTATTTTAGACTGGTCATCTAGTGTAATTGTTTAATTGCTTACTGCTATTTCATGATCCATAATCCGTAATTGTTGTGAGGATTGAATTGAGTAGCAAATAGAGATAATTCCCTCTAGGTGTAATAGGATCTAGGTTGTATGATACCTAGTCGGATTTCGTAGCCTAGTAATCCTATGTTTAGAGTTTTAATGCGTTTATGAGTTCGAATCCATAGGGTCACTCATAGATAGTTCAACTTAGTGGTCGTACCCTAATTGATAAACTTAAGAACATTCAGGTTGATTGGTCGTACCGTCAATCTAGGGATTTGAGTTTGCGCATTAGGCTAGATGTTTAATTCGTATAATTAATTAATTTAGTAAATGGGAGGGGATCGTCATCCTAAATTATGTCTTCATCTCTTGGTTAATTTAATAATTAACTTTCGTCTACTTGGTTATTTAAAAATTAAGTTGATTTTATTGTTATTGTTAATTTCAATTGTCACTAATTCAAAATCCCCTTTATTTATTTTATATGTTTGCAATACTTAGATTTAATTAAAAATTCATAATACTCTCTTGGGTTCGACCCGTACTCGTTACTATACTAAGTATAAGTGTGAGTCGGAATTATATTTATTTTGGTAGGCCAGCGACAGCCTATCAATGTTCAAATAAAAAACAAGTTAAAGGGGGGTAATTGGTAATTTATTAAATCAGGGGTTTATTTGGTAGTTTGGACAAACCTCGAGGGGGTTTTGGTAATTTACCTAATATTGTAATTCATATTCATTGAGTTCATTTTGAACAAATTTGTCTATTGACACAATTAAGTTTCTTGAGACTATTTTGAATTTAGTAAATTTGTATGAGACGATTTTAATTTTTAACTCCAAAAACAGACACCTAACTTATCCTATATTTGGAGAGAATTATCAAAAATATCAAGAAAAAAATATATGAGATGATGGATGTTAAGTACAGTTCAGCTAATAGAAAACCTAAATTGGTGGCTCATAAATCATCTCTATTGACATTTTTATGAGAATCTCCTTTTCTTTTCTTTTTTTTCTTTAGAGATCTCAAGAAAACTAAAGATATTGTAATATCTGAATCTTTACCTTACAAGACTGTCCGAAGGGAAAAAAAAAAGAAAAAAAAAAGGTGAGTTTAGACTAATAATAACAAAAGCTTAAAATTAGAAAATTTCACCTATTGATTTATGAGCACTTGTGAAACTCGTCCTATAATGATAAAACGCCATAATTTATTTAGTAATTGTTAATTAATTAATGATCACAAGACGATTTGCATACTTTTTTCCGAACGACATTTATTGTCGAAGAATTGTCTTAATTAGAACTTATGACATTTATGTCCTACATTGATAAAATAACATTATGCAAAGACCAGGATGAATTTTGTATTTGTTATTTAATAATCAAGACGACTAGCATAATTTTTTGCGTACAACATTTATTGTCTCTAAAATAAAAGCCACTGTATTTAGAATAAAATAGAAAGTGGTGTCGTGGAAATGAATTGGATAGTGGAAATAGGATAAGTAGAGTATGCTGATTATAATAAAAATAAGGAAATTTGGTATTTATAATAATAAAATAGAAAGTGGTGTCGTGGAAATTAATTGGATAGTGGAAATAGGATATGTAGGGCAGGATGATTATTATATGGGAGTTTTTTTCTTCTAATACAAAAGGTAGGATAAAAAATGTTATCTAATACTCCCTCCGTCCCATTAAAACGTACGCGCTTCCTTTATAAATACTTAATAGTGTTACTATAAATGATATGTTATACTTTTTGGGTTTCGCTTTTGCCCTTATTACCTATTGTCTTATGTAACACTTTTTTTAAATATTGTAACATTTATTAAAAATGTTGCATTAACTTTAATGACACTTTATAAAAGTTACAACAAAATGTTTGTGCAATACTTTTTTATAAAATAAAAAAATAAAATTGCAATTGCTTGGATTTGATCCATTAATCTATGAGTCATAATACAGTTCATTTACCAATTTCACTAGTCCACCAATTTTAAAAAATTATATTAAATGTTTATTCTATTTTATATATATATATATATATATATATATATATATATATATATATATATATATATATATATATCTTCTTTTTAAATACAGCTTGTATATTTAAATATTCTAACGGTTAACATAAATTATCAGTAAACATATTAGAATTTTTTTTAAGTATTTTTTTTAAGTATTTTATAAATCAATTTTAAATAAAAAAATTAAAATAAAGTATATTTTATTTAATATAATATATATATTTTTATTATTATATTACATTATCCTATTTTATTCAATTTTTTTTAACTTTATAAATTATATGTAATATATTTTTCTTTTAATTACATGTAATGCAATATACTTTTCTCACAAAAATATTATTTATAAATATATATATATATATATATATATATATATATATATATATATATATATATATATATATATATATACACACACACACGCCATTCTTATAAATTATATGTAATATATTTTTCTTTTAATTACATGTAATGCAATATACTTTTCTCACAAAAATATTATTTATAAATATAATTTAATATGACATAATATATATATATATATATATATATATATATATATATATATATATATATATATATATATATATATATATATATATATATATATACACGCCATTCTTTTATACTTATAATTTTTAAAATTTATATTTATCGTATAAATATGGAGTATTAAAATTAATTTTATTTAAAATTTTATATAAATAAGTTATATACTCCCTCCGTCCCACAGCAATGGTCTCTTTTTTTCATTTTGGTCGTCTCATCCAAATGGTCATTTTTCCTTTTTACACACATGGGACCCACTTATCCCCTCTAATACAATTAAAATATGGGGCTCATACTCCCACTAATACAACTACTCACTACACATTAAATAATAATATTCCTTAATCCACGTTCTAAAAAGCAAAAATTACCCTTGCCATGGGACGGAGGGAGTATGTATGAGTGTTAATTAAAATTAGGGTTTATTACTTCTAGATACACATTTTTAACCTAAATTACTATTAGATACATGAAATTTAAATAATTACTCTCAACTACATAATATTAAAGTAAAATACCAAATATAACCTTATACTCAATACACTTTTAAACCAACAACCCTACCCCACACCCACCCACCGGAGTTGACCGGTTGTTGACCTGCGTTGACCAGCCGGTCAACGGCGTTGACCGGCCGTTGACCGGCGTTGACCAGAGTTGACCGGCCGTTGCCCGGCGTTGACCGGCGAAATTGTGCAAAACAATTATGCAAAATCAAATTGTGCAAAACAATTGTGCAAATATATAGGGGATCGGCCGTTGACCGGCCATTGACCCGGCGTTGACCGGCCGTTGACCGGCGAAATTGTGCAAAACAATTATGCAAAATCAAATTGTGCAAAACAATTGTGCAAATATATAGGGGACCGGCCGTTGACCACCGATGACCGGTTGTTGATCGGCGTTGACCACCGATGACCGGCGAAATTGTGCAAAACAATTGTGCAGAATCAATTTGTGCAAAACAATTGTGCAAATATATAGGGGTATTTATGGTACTACAGTCATAATTGTGTAGTTATGAGTAATAGTGCTTTAAGTCATGTAGTTAATAGCAATTATGCATTTTTTTTTTGTAGCTAATAGTAAGTGACCCTTAAAATTATTACTTATCAATAAATGTTATATTATAGTGTTATCTTTATAAGAGTGTTACATAAATAATGTTACTTATAAAAAATGATAAATAAAATGTGTTAACTATATAAAAGTGTTATATACATGCGTTACATATTAGAAAAGTGTTACAAAAATGTTATTTACCATAATAATTTAAAAAGTGTTACTCCCTCCGTCCAAGAATATATGCACGTATTTTCTGGCACGGAGTTTAAGAAAATTAACTTTTTTTGTAATGATATAAGAAAGAGAAGGGGTATTTTGGGTAATTGAATAGAAGAAATGCATGATATATTTGACTTTGACTAGATTGTGGTTGAAAAGAAGATATTATTTTTGTAATATTGTAGTATTGTAAGGTTATTGATATTATGTGTTGTTTCTATTTTTAAGGTGTGCAAGTATTCTTGAGACGGAGGAAGTACCATTTTGTATTAAATAAATTTAAAGTGTTATTATAAAGCTTCCTCCGCCGTTGCCTGGATCCGAGGACATAAAACCATGCCCAATACGCCAAAGCTAGCACAGTAACAACAGTTAAAAAATCCATTTTTTTTTCTATCCGTGTTTATAAGGAGGTAATAATTGTATATGAGGTGAGTCTCAACTCAGTGCAGATATATATAGATTCGAACAAATTCTTTGAAAAGAGGGGGTCACATTTTATTACGTGAGATAAAGAATCTCTTCTCTCCTCTCTCTTATATATTTTTTTTGTCAGTAAATATTAAAGGTTAGTTCAACCAATACCCATACTTCCATTTCTCCAAGATCCTTTATAATTCCTTCCTAATTCATTCTAAATGGGAATTGAACTTGGGTCACTCATATATGTCATTATTATATAATTTAAAATATATAAGAGGAGAACAAAATTCAACCGTATTTTTAAGGAATGATATTCTCCTCTCTCTTATATGTTATCCATTCAAAGGAATAATTTTCTCCTCTCTCCTATATGTCATCACTAAAAAAAATATTACACTAAAATAACTGGCCATTCCCAATTCATAATGGATCACAACAGATTCTCCAATCAATTTCCTTCCATGTCTTTTTAATTTGTCTCAAAAGGCACAATATCTTTCGGTTATACAATTTTAATCCCAAAATGTCAGGGTGGTGTGGTGTGGTGTGGTTCTTAAACGGTGGTGATACTATTTCAGCTTTCTGCTATCAACATTTCATTAAAGTAATTAAAGGAATTGTGGTGTACCCCACCATTAGGGGCCCCCACCGCCCCTGCCCTGGGGATTGGTGGAGGAGGTAAATCGCAGGATGTGCCTCAAGTGACTTATAGAGAGGGCTCACTGTTAAACTTGTGCTTGCAAGAGCCAAATGCATGCAAAAAAAAAATGCTTAAGTGGTTGTGGGTAAATATATTATAATCAATGACGGAGTACGTACTCTAGATGTGATTATAATGTAACGGGTGGGTAGAGCTGCTAAAGCGGGATGGCCAACAACCACCCTCAAATTATATTTTGGCGGGTTTAAGCGAGCTAAATAGATTAGACCCAACCGATCCTACGGCGGGTTGTGGGTCATGACGCACCAATCCAATTTTTTTTTTTCAAATTTTTTAATTAATAATATTATTGTTATAATTGAGATTAAGATTAAAATAGTGACAAATAAATCTTGAAGCTATCAATTGTAAATATATTATACAGAGTATCAATTCAATCTCTTCAATTGAGGATTACTCAACTCTCACATGGTATCAGCCTGACCATTGTGAAACCTACGTTCTGCGCTGTCATCATTTTTCTCCAAAAATCTCCATGGCTGCTTCATCTTTCTTCCAACTATCTACAATAGAATACTCAAATCACACCGCTCCTTACTAGCCAAAAACTTCTCTCTCATATTGACGGAACCTCTCATCCGGCGCGCACCATTACGTCTACTGATGGTCAAACAACAAAAATCCAGTCTTTGCAGCCTGGACTGACCGAGATCAACTTCTAAAGCTATTCCTTGTTTCCACGCTTTCAGAGGAAGCAATTTCTCACGTTATTGGTTGTGTCACTGCCCGCGACGTTTGGATCGCTCTCTCAAATGCTTACAGTCAAAGCTCCAAGACTCGTGAATTGAGTCTCAAGGATAAATTACTTTCGTCCAAGCGAGGTACTAGGGGTGGGCAGTATGGTATACCAAAATTTTTTAGCTATACCGTATACCATACCTAAAATATCGGTATTAGAAAAATCATACCTTTACCATACAGAAAGTTTCGGTATACCATAGTTCGGTATACTGAAACTTCGGTATAAGAAAATGGTATACTTTTTCTTATCGATATTTAAGTACTTTCTCTGTCCCACTTCAATCTTTACATATTTCTATTTTGGACATTTCATTTTAATCTTTACGTTTCCCTTTTTATGGGACCCACCTAAAACAATTAATATATCACCATTGGATCAACATCCAATACTAATACACCTACACACTTTACATTAAATATTATATTTTTCTACCAACTGTCTATTAAAATACTATAATCATTAATCAACGTGCAAGAAGCAAACGTAAGCATTAAAACGTTCAAATTAAAAAATATTAATAAAACAAAATAAAAGTAAGAGTTTAATCCTAATGAGTAATTGGTGTACCTGATAACGATTAAGTTTTAAATTAATTAATTAAAAATTAATACACACACTTAGATTAAAATTAAAATAAAAATAATTACAATTATACTCTAAATTTAAAATAATAAACCCTATAGTGCTTACACACATGTTCTCCAAAATTTCACTAAATTCAATGATGGGTCAATAATTTTAATATATTAAAAAGTATATATACCTTACTAAAATTACTTACGGTATTTCGGTATATATCAAAATACCGCGGTTTTAAAATTTTGCATACCTTTACCGTATGAAAAAATTTAATACGGTATCATACCTTACCAAAATTTTTGATATACCTAAAATTTTGGTAAGTTTGATATTTTTCGATAAGATAAGTGTTGTATACCATAATTTTGGTATTTTTCCCCAGCCCTACGAGGGACACGCTTTGTGGCTGAATATGGTCGTTTCTTCAAGTCGATCTGTGACCAATGATTACTATTTTCTTTCACCCTCAAGTGTAAGGGATCGATTATAGTGCACGTGACCAAGTGAAATATCGTTCCCACGAGATAGTTATAAATTTAACAAGTAATTCTATTAATGATAATCCAAATGCAAGACAAATCTGAAAGTTTTTGAAAAGATGATTAATTAATCTAATAAAACTGAATTAAAATAATTAAACTAAGCAAAGAAAATAAATCACGCAGAGAATACGATTTAAGAATTCAAAGATGAAGAATTGGTAATGCTCGGGCTAACAACTTAACTATGTGACTAATTTATCTAGACCCAAATTAATTACCTGCAGGCGTTTATAAGAGGATCAGTAAGCCTAGTTAAATCATCTTGATCGGGTAGTATCTAACACTTATAATGAGTTGAAAATCCTAGGATCAATAAGGAATTAATTCTTTCTTCCTCTATAGGTACTTCATGCTAAATTCCATTAAAGGCTAGAGCACTAGACTTTCCTTTCTAGGTACGCAATTGTTAACCCCTTTTGTCTCCTTACCAATTACCCAATAATGATGTTTTACCAAGTAATTAATATTTCAAATTGATTGTCTAACACTCTTAGGTATTATAGGCCAATCCTCTAAGGTTGTCACAGGAAACAACAATTATTATGCATAAATAGAAAATCCTATTAACTATCAATCTGTGATACCATCAAGAATAATTAAAGGAATCAAAATCCAAATAATTAAAGGAATCAAAACCCAAAAACACAATAATATGAAGTCTCAAAATATCCTCTTCAATAAGGAAATAAACATTCTGCAGTATAATAAATTCAAGTTTAGGGCAATCAAATCACATAGTCAAAACTGTTTTATAGCCCTAACATTACCAACAAAGAACTTAGCCCATGGATTTACGAGGGCAAATCACAAAGATATAATTAACCCTAACCATAGTGCTAAAATAACAAAGATAAATAACTAAAAATAAAGAATCATTTTGGAGGACTCCGTCTCTTAAATTACTATCTCCGTCTCCGATCTTCTCTCCTGTGGTTGGACGAAGGGTGATGATGAATGGTGAAGAAATTAGGACGGATGGTGCGCCTGTATGAACTTTGGGCGTGAATCGCGTTGCTGTTCTGTAGGCGTTTAATACAACTTATACAAGCAGCATGTCGGGCTTCTCAGGTGATGGGCTTTGAATTGCATGAAAACTTTGCTCCCTCTTCACAATACGTGGCATACAACTCAATTAACTCTTGAGCCCACACTTTAATTGGATGGCATATGTTGATATTAGGATCAAATCAACACTCACGGCTTTCCATTTCTCTCAAACTAATTCAAATAGTGACGTGGCAGGCATAGTGGTGGAGTTATTAATTCCATGGGCTTCAAAAATGAACTGAGCCTATTGGGCTTCTTCATGCTGGATGAGCCAAGACTTAAAGAAATTATGAAATTTTCGTCTTCATCTGCGCAGTTTCACCGATTAATTCATAACTTCTTCATTTGAATTTTAATTGAGGTGATTCTTGTACCCACGCGTTTCTCTCTTCCGTGACTTTCTAACCATATCTCACACAACCACTTTAAGACTCCACACGAACACAGAAAAATTATAGAAAGTGGTCCCCTGTTTTCTTGCATATTGCTCAAATCACACTTCATTCTAACTTTACACTTTTGATCACTTTTCCTATCAAAACATAATAAAATACCTCTCAAGCAAATTTTAGTCAATAATTATTTAAAGTATTAATATTTGTACAAATAATATCAATTATACACTCAAAGAGGTATCAAATCGGACTCAAAAGTACATGAATTTCCACTCTCATCAACCAACTAGCAGTTATCGGAAGGCCTGTTGATGAATCTGATAAAGTTCATTAGTTTCTTCATGGATTAGGAAGCTCTTTTTCTAAGTTCACAGCCGCACAAATGGCTCAAGACCCTCTTCCCACCTTCTCTGATCTTCTCTCCAGAGCAACAAGTCATGAGTTGTTTATCAAGGGTCTTGATGAGTCAACACCAGCACCTGTTGCTTTTACAGCAAATACTCGAGGTCGCGGCAGATCAAACGGTAGTCGCGGTGGCCAGTCCTTCCGTGGTCGAGGACATGATTCCTCCACCCATAATGATCACAATCGCCGTAACTATGTTCCTCGATATTACTTTTTGCAAAAATTAGAATCATGATGTGTTCGATTGTCCACATTATTTTGATCGGAACTACACTCTATCATCCCATAACAACACCGCTACCTTGGCAGAAGCTTTCAACGCTAATTGCAATATCTTTGGGCCAACATCATCTGATTGGTATCTTGATACTGGCGCTTCAGCGCATATGACACCATACACTTCTTTACTTGATAGTGCTTCCACATACTAGGGCTATGACCACGTTGTTGTCGGTAACGGTGCACATCTATCTATATCTCATATTGGAAAGTTGTATGTTTCTAATCATATTAACTTGCGGGATGTTTTGGTTATTCTTGGACTCACTAAAAAGTTATTATCTATCAGTAAACTCACAAATGATTTTCCTGTGCATGTTATTTTTTTCTGATAATTAGCTCCGCATTCAGAATCGCATCACAGGTCAGGTGCTCGCCACAGGGCATCGTGAAGGAGGCCTTTACGTGCTAGACTCAGGCCCGCAAGCCCTTGCTGTTGTTATTCGCACCAAGACATTGCATAATTCCTTTGAAGTTTGGCACTCATGTTTAGGGCATGTAGCCTATTCTATTATTTTCTTATTGCAAGCACATGAACTTCAGTCGATTAATTCATTACTTCATTCGCCCTCTGTTCTTAGTCGCATTTTTAGTAAAATGTTTGAGAGCAAGAGACTCTTTCGTTGTTGTACAGGTGTGACCAAGCAACAAAATTTATAAGAATGTCATCCCAAGGGAAAGTAAACTTATAGTTATATCCGGATTTATCATTGATTGTGCTTTGTAAGAGTGACAAGATTGAAGGTTTGGTTTTTATACTACTTATGCTTCTAATCAATTAACTAAGAAATCAATTAACAACTAAATGTATCAAATATCGAACAAATAAGAAGATGAATGGAATGTGGACAGAAGACACTTAAGAAGAGAGCAGGGCTAATCATACTCATGATTAAGAAACTAGCTAGATATGCATGACTCTTAATATTGAACTTCATTAATTATAGACTAAAAGCAATCACGTTTTTATCCCTAATCTTTATGGCCAAGGAAATTAGTTTTTCGACTCTTTGACAAGTCTAAATCTCCTAGGATTGTTCTTACTCTCAATTCCCTTAAGGTACTATGATCATAAGTTTGGATATTTTCACTCAATTTCTTAAGTGTCCCCCTATGAATGTTCTAAGCATAAGAAGGGTATGGCTTAGCTCCCCTCACACTAACATGCATGCACATCTTAATATATGATTCAATTAAACTACTAATCATAATATTGGAATGGTCATCCTAACACTATGAATAGATAATTTAATCACACAAGTATTGAAATAAAACATGATTCATTAATCATAAAAGGAAGTCCAAAATTAACTCAATTCAACATCTCAAATCCTACATATATAGCATTCTTCTCAGTCAATCATATGATTAGCCCTACTATAGGACTAGCCACTACACATTGTGTTTAGATCAATACATTCAAAGACTTGCTCTATTTGAGCCAAAATAAGAAGAAAATCAACAATTGAAAAGTAGATTGGCTTCCCTTTTGTGGAGATGCCCTTCCTTCTTTCCAAAATGCTAAAATCTTCAATCATTGATGCTTTCCTCTTCTTAAAGTGATGAAAGGATGAATTGATGGATGGATCCTTGAAGTTCAAGTTGAATGGATGGATAAAATGTATGAAGATGAATCAAATGGATCTAGTGTGTGAAAATGTGGTATGAGAGTGTGTGTAACTGCTCTAATTGAGTGTTCTTCTCCTCAATTTCGCACAACTCAGCATATCACTTAAAGCTTCCGGAATATTCTGAAATTTACACTGCTTTTTGCACCTACACGGGCCATGTCGCAGCACACGGCTCGTGTAGTGCACACCTAGTTTGGCGTGTTCTGCGTGTTTCTGGACACGACTCGTGCAGCAACGCACGACCTCTTCTCCGGGCGTGTAGTATTTTCTGATGACTACACATGGCCTTCTCGAATAGGCCCGTGTTTCGCACATGAGGCGTGTGCTGGCGCACGAGTCGTACGTCGGAACATGGCTTCTTCTAGGCGTGTCCTGCATTCTGATGCTCGAATACGGCCACCTCGGACAGGCCCGTGTTCCGCACATGGTGCGTGTCCAAGCGTGCCCTGTTCTTCCTTCTCCGTTTTGCTCTCGATTCTATTTTTCTTCTTTTCTTGACCTGTTTTACACATATTTAAGCTCATTTACACATTTCTATCAATCCATACCACATCTCTCCAAATTACATAAAACTTCACCAAAAGTTACATAAATACGGATGAAAACATCCAAAAATCCACAAACAAAGACACTAAAATCTAGGTGAAAATGACAACGATCAATCCCCCAAACTTAAAGTGATGTTCGTCCTCGAACAACGAAAAATGATAAACAAGAGGAGTAATTTTCACCTAGAAAAACTCCTAACGAACATAAACCACAACACATCACAAGTCATAAGGACTACCGATCGTTACTATTTTCACCTAGATTTTAGTGTCTTTTTGCATGTCTTTTTGTATTATTTTATCCGTATTTCATATGTTATTTGGTTGTGTTATGCGTTTTCATGGAAATGTGTGTGAATGAGCCTAAATATGTTGAAAACAAGTAAAAAATGAAACGGGAGCTGAAACAAGCAAGAAACGGGGCTGCCGGAACCAACTCGAGTTGCAAGGTGCAACTCGAGTTGTCGCAACTCGAGTTGTCAACACGAGTTGAAGCCAACTCGAGTTGGGGCTGAAAATTTCCAAAATTATCCAGTAGCTCAACACGACTTGAGAGACCCAACTGGAGTTACCAACTCAACTCGAGTTACCAACTCTTCCAGAAATCATCTAGAGAGCTTACTCGAGTTCCAAGGTCCAACTCGACTTGCAACTCGAGTCGAGTAAGGAGCAGGGCAGCGACCAAAGTTTGTACAGTGAGCCAACTCGACTTGCAAGCTGCAACTCGAGTTGCCAGCTCAAGTCGAGCTACCTTCCGAAGGATTTCTAGTTTTAGAGCCTCGCAACACGATCGAACAGACGAGTGCACGAGTAGCCAATATGAGTCGAGTTATGTTAGCTCGAGTTACTTTACAAGCAACTCGACTCGTGTTGCTAACTCGAGTAAGGTCATTTTAGGCCAAAAATCCATATTTTCACCTATCAATATATGTAAGTGTGTGTAAAAAGCCCATTAGATATTAAATTCGTGGCCCAACTTAGAGAGGGTATAAATAGCCTCAAGTTCAACATTTGAAGGGAGATTGGATATTCCACACAAGGGTTTCACTCCTACACCTAGATCACACACCATTTTCTTTCATTTTACACTATCATCTTCATCTATTCTTCATCCCTTTCATTTGGGTGTTAAAGACCTCAAGATTTCAAGAGCTAGAGGTGGAGATCAATGAGTGTTGAAGATTCTCTACAAGGAATTGTTAGGGAAGATTTACATCTCTTTTGTTTTTCATTTGGATTTAAGACTATGGATATGTGTAATGAATCATTCATGTGTTTTGTTACCATTATCATTTTAGGCTAATCCCTCTAGTGGGATTAGGAATATGAAGAGCACACTAGGTTTATATTATTATGTGGATTAAATTGCTTTTTGACTTAATTGATGTTGATTTCTATTCATAGGCTTTAATTGTTTTGATGTTGTGATGGCATGGTTTGTTATTAATGAATGATTATTAATTTAATGGATTGTTGATCAATGGATTATTTATGATAATTAAGTGCTATTATAATATTCATGTGTATATTGCTTGGAGTGAGACGGAAACGACCCTCTTAAGTATTAGAAATGCATGAATAGACATCGAGTTTGGGTTTGACCAAAAGGATATTTGAATTCGATGAGGGGAACCAATCCATTCGTTAGCTTTAGTACACAAAAAGGGAGAGTTAATCCTATTTAGTACCTTTGAAGGGAGAATTGGAAATTAATTAGTACCTAGATGGAAGAGGTTAATGTTGCGCTTTGATCTTAAGTGCTTTTGGGAGTCTCAAGTGGATCAACAACCTTTGTAACCCAAAAGGGAGCTTATGATATAATAGTGATCACCCTTAATCTACATCAATTGAGTTGAATTCCCTTTGCATGATAATATGAATTGAATGTGCTTGAATGTTTCTAATCCCATGTTTTTTCATACTTGAACTTTAGCACCTATTCTCTTTTCTCGTTAATCATATTACTTGTCATTTCACTTAGTTGCTATTTTACTTACTTGCTTCTTGCTTTAGTTGATAAATTCAAACTCAAAGCCCTATCATCCTTACAAAAGTGACATAAACATGAGCTCATGTATTTTACTAATCCAAACCTAACTCCTTTGTGGTTTGATAATTTTATTTCTTGGGATCTACTTCTACAACGATCGAGTATTCTTGCTCGTCAGTATAAATTATTCAAACAAGAAATTGGCGTCATTGCCAAATGGGAGTTTAACGGATTAGTCGAATACTGTGTTATTATTTTAGTTGTTCTTGATAAGGATACTTTTTATTTTATTTTATTTATTATTTTTGTTTGTGGTCTCACTCTTTGAATTTTCATAGGTGTTTTATGATCACAAGATCAAAGGAAAATCAATCGATTATTCCTTTGAATTTGGAGATAGAAAAGACCGCACGACAAAGAAAACGAGAGAGACAAAAAGTTAGAAAAGAAAAAATAGAGAATCAACGTAGAGATAATGTTAACCATGACCCACCTCAAGATCCATTACAAGATCAAAGGGAGGTACAAGAAGGAGTGCAAGAGAATCAAGCGGAGATATTTAGGAATTTCATTGCTCAAAATCAAGACTACATGCAATTGCTTGCAAATCAAGAAGCTCAAAGGATACTCCAACAACAAGAGTTGCAAAGGCCTAGAGCAATTCAGGATTACTTCCAACCAAGAGCCGTGCATAATATGGTTCATCCGATTCAAGCCAACAATTTTGAAATTAAGACCGGATTGATCAACATGGTCAAAGCAAATCAGTTTGGGGGAGGTCCTCTTGAAGACCCGAACACTCATCTAGCTATTTTCTTGGATGTTGCAAATGCCGTAAAGATGAATGGAGTGTCAGAAGATGCCATTCGAATGAGGTTGTTCTCTTTTTCTTTAAGAGACAAGGCTAAAGCATGGTACAATACAATTCCATTGGGAAGTTGTAATACATGGGAAGATCTTGAGAAAATGTTCCTAAATAAGTACTTTCCTCCTTCGAAGACTCTCCAATTGAAAAGCCTTATCACTCAATTTAGGCAACTTCCGGATGAGAGTTTTTATGAAGTATGGGAATGCTACAAAGAGATACTACGAAAGTGTTCTCAACATGATTTTCATGAGAATCAACAAGTGGCTTTCTTTATCAAGGGTTGAGTCAACAAAATCGAATGCATGTAGATGTCTCATCCGGAGGGTCTATATTTGGAGTGGATGCTATGAAAGCTATGGAAATTTTTGAAGCTATTGCAATGAATGCTTATCAATGGCCTTCTGAGAGAGTAATGGGAGGTTATGCATTCGGAAAGGTGGCTCAATTGGAGAGTGTTAATAAAGTAAAGAGTGATGTGTTTCAAAGTGAAGGAATGAAAGAATTTAATAAGGGCATCCATGCTTTAAAAAAGCAATTGAATTTGATCACTCAAGGAGTAAGTCAAGGGAGAAGTACAAGTGCTAATTTGAATGATGAGAGCAATATTATGCAAGATGTAGAGGATGTTGCCTATTTAGATATGAGAAATTACCAAGGGAATTTCCAACATCAAGGGAATTTTCAAGGTAATTATCCTTCTAATCAAGGTAATTTTCAATGAGGTTATCAAGGGCAAGCTCGGGGGAATAATTTTAATCAATCTAGTGGAGGTGATCGGTGTCGTTTTCACCTAGATTTTAGTGTCTTTTTATTATGTATGTTGTGTGTTTTTATTCGTATTTGTGTTAAGTTTGGTGGAGTTATTGTTATTTTGAGGAAAGTGGTACGAACTGATAGAATTGTATAAATGAGCTTAAATATGTGTAAAACAGGTCATGGAACGGACAAAAACGGAGTCGGGAGCGAAAGAGAGACGAAGAATAGGCCATGCAGCTGCACGGGCCGTGCGCGGAACACGGCCCTGTAGCAGCTGGCCGTGTAATGTCATCAGAACACGCTACTCGCCCAGGGATTTGGCCGTGCGCTGGTGCACGGGCCGTGCGCCGCTGCACGCCCCGTGTGCGGAGCTCGGCCCTGTAAGAAGAAGCCGTGTATTGTCGTCAGAAAGTGCTGCACGGCCATGATCAAGGCCGTGTATTGCAGCTCGAGCCATGTCCGGAAGCACGCACAAAAATGCCGAAGTAGGTGTGCCCTACACGGGCCGTGTACTGCAGCACGGGCCGTGTAGGTGCAAAATCCTGTGAAAATTTCAGAATGTTCCGGAAGCTTCTAGAAGGTCCATAAGTGATATAAAACCATGATTTGTGCGAAATTGAAGAGAGGAATCATTTTGGATCAGTTTCCACACACACTAAACACCTAAAATCACACACATTCATCTCCATCTCTTCCATCCTTCACTTCATCCATCCAAACCACTTGACCTCCTCAAATCCATCCATTAATCCATCCATCCACCAATCTAAGAAGAGGAATTCATCATTGATTGAAGATTGTAGCATGATCAAAGGGGAGGAAGTTCACCATCAAAGGGGAGCCAACTTACCTTTATTTTGTTATTTTCTTCATTATTTGGCTCAATTGGAGCAAGCTATGTATTGTATTGATTCTACTATGATTTGTAGTGGCTAGTCCTTATGTGAGGCTAGCAATATGATTGGTTAGGGATTATGTAGATTTTGCACACCACATGTTTGATGAAATGATTGTTATAAATATTTTCTATCATGAATGCTTATTCTCATTTTATGTATGATGTGTGTGATTAGATTCTCTATTCATAGTGTTAGGATGGCCATTCCAATATTATGTTTAGTGGTTTAATTGAATCATTGATTGCATGAGATGGCTATGTTAAGTATGTGGGGAGTTTGGCCATAACCTTCATGTGCTTAGAACCTCATGATAGGACATTATTGATAATTACTTGTGAAAGTGTTTGATATGATGAGGGGAACCAAGCCAATTTTCACTTGACCTTAGAAAGGGAACACTAGGAAAACGTCCCTGCCCACTAGAGAAAATTCCTCGTGATAATATCTCTACACCGGTATATTAATATCCGTAAGTACCTATAGGAAGAGTTAAGATTGGAGACGCTCTTAGAGTGCCCTTAATATCATAACTAGAAAATCATCAATGCATGTGTGTGTGTGAGTCTATATAAGTCTTTTCCATGAGTGTTGCGTGCCTTGCATACTTCTTAGATTGCTCTACCTTCATCCATCTTCCATGTCCATTATATCCATCTATCTTTAATTGCTTTCTTAGTGTTAGTTTTTAGTGTTAATCATCCCCTCATTCTTCGATTCGTCCTATTAGAGTAAAGCATTTCTCAAATACGGCTACCCACTTTCGCCCTTGGGTTCGATATCTTATAAATTTTGCACTTGGTCGCTTACGTGCTACACACGATAGAGTACACTTGCTCTTATCAATTACCGAAATTGAAACCAAGTTCAGGAGGAAATTATCAAGCTCCGCGGAAGCATGAAAATCTTTCTTATTCCAATACTCAAGCCACCGTGGCACTTCCTCAATGAATAGATCCGAGTGCTAAGCCACCCAATGGAAAAGGCAAATCATCATTGGAAGAGACATTGCTAGCATTCATGAAAGATACAAGGGCTTATATGGAAAAGAGAGATGCTAAGCTTGAATCTCAAATGGAAAAGAGGGAGGCAAAGATTGAGGCTAGAATGGAGGAAAATGAAAACAAATCCGACATTAGGATGAGAGCTTTTGAGTATCAAATGGGGCAAATTGCTCCTTCCGTTGGATCTCAACACCAACAAGAAAAATTCTCATCTACCACGGTAACTAATCCTAAAGAAGATTGCAAAGTTATCACTTTTAGAAGTGAAAAAAAGTATAAGGAGCCTCCTATGCCTAAAGAGGATAGTGTAGTTGTTGAAGGGGAAGTAGAAAGAATGGTGGAAGAAGGATTGGTGCAAGAGGAGATTGAAGCGGAAGAGGTGAGCAAGAAAGAAGAAGTTATTGAGCAAAAGAAAGATGAAGAGAAGATAGAGAGAATTCCAAAGTGGAAGAAGGCAAAGGAGTTAAGAGAAAAGGAAGTTGAAGTTGAAAGAGATAGTTGGGGGATACCCAAGACTCAAGTACCAGTTCCTTTTCCTCAAAGGTTCTTGAAGAAGGGTTTAGATGAGAGGTTCAAAAAGTTTCTTGAAATCTTCAAGAAGATTCAAATCAATATCCATTTCTCCGATGCTTTGGAGAAAATGCCTCATATGCTCGTTTCTTGAATGACATCATGGGCAAGAAAAGAAGTCTTGGAGAAAATAAAACGGTTAATCTAACCGAAGAGTGTAGTGCCATTCTACAATGGAAACTTTCACAAAAATTGAAGGATCCAGGTAGTTTCACTATACATGTGAAATTGGAAAGTGCAAGAAGAACAAGGCTCTTTGTGATCTAGGTGCAAGCATTAATCTAATGCCTCTTTCTATAGTCAAGAAGCTTGGGTTAGGTGAAGTAAAGCCAACGTCTATCACTCTTCAATTGGAGGATAGATCTATGACACATCTAAAAAGAGTAATTGAAGACGTGTTGGTGAAGGTGGATAAGTTCGTCTTTCTGGTGGACTTTGTTGTTTTAGATATGGAGGAGGACGAGAATGTGCCATTGATTCTTGGAAAACCATTTCTTGCTACCGGGAGAGCTATTATTGATGTCTACAAAGGAGAGTTGAAATTGCGAGTGAATGATGAGGAGGTGGTATTTTCTCTACACAAGGCCATGCAATATCCAATGAATGATAAAGAGTGCAAAAGTGTGGATGTTATAAAGGGAAGTGTCGAGGAAAGTTGGCCTTCCATTGTAACCAAGGATCCAATTGAACTTTGCTTGAGCAATTCTCTATCTCTTTCTAATATTTCTAATACTTCTCTTGATTTAAATGATGAATTGATTAATTGTTTGCTTGATCTAGGTGATTGTAGTAAAGCTCAAGAAGTTGCAGCCGCTATCTCGAGGGGAAATGAAAAGATCTTACCACTTAGAGATCCACTCAATCAAAAAGAGAAAAAGGAAAAGAAGGTGGAGTTGAAGCCTTTACCCGATCATCTTGCTTATGCCTTCCTTGGTGAAAATAAGACATATCCGGTAATTGTATCATCATCTTTAATCTCTAGTCAACTTGATAAATTGCTTAATGTCCTTAAAGAGTATAAGTCGGCTATTGGTTGGTGTATTGATGATTTGAAGGGGATTAGTCCAACAATTTGCATGCATAAGATAAGGCTTGAGGATGAAGGGAAAGCTTGTGTTCAAAACCAAAGAAGACTTAATCCTATCATGCAAGAAGTGGTAAAAAAAGAGGTTCTTAAGTGGTTAGACTCCTTTATGATTTTTCCTATTAGTGGTAGCCCCTATGTGAGTCCGTTGCATGTAGTATCAAAGAAAGGGGGTATGACTATAGTGAAGACCGAGAAAAATGAGACCATAGCCACTAGGACGGTGATGGGGTGGCGTGTGTGTGTTGATTATAAGAGACTTAATGAGAACACACATAGACTTAATGAGAACACACGTAAAGACCATTTTTCCTTACCTTTCTTGGACCAAATGTTGGATAGGTTAGCCGGGTATGAGTTTTATTGTTTTCTTGATGGGTATTCTGGGTATAACCAAATTCTCATAGCACCCGAAGACCAAGAAAAGACCGCTTGCCATTTGGACTTTGCAATGCACCGGCCACCTTTCAAAGGTGTATGATGGCAATCTTTGAAGGATTGATTGAGAATATCATGGAAGTTTTCATGGATGATTTTTCGGTGTTTGGTTCTTCTATTGATATTTGTTTGTCTAATCTTGCTATTGTTTTGAGGCGATGTCAAGACACTAATTTAGTGTTGAATTGGAAGAAGTGTCACTTCATGGTAAATGATGGCATTGTATTTGGACATCACATCTCTTCAAAGGGATTGCAACTGGACCGAGCTTAAGTTATTGCTATAGAGAAGCTTCCACCACCAACAAATGAGAAGGGAGTACGATCGTTCCTTGGTCATGCCGGGTTCTATCGTAGATTCATAAAGGATTTTTCCGTATTTTCTAAACCTCTATCTCATCTCCTTGAAAAAGATGTTTCATTTAAGTTTGATGAAAATTGTCTAAATGTTTTTCAGGTACTAAAGGAAGCTTTGATTTCATCACTCATCTTGATCACCCGCAATTGGAAGGAGCCATTTATATTGATGTGTGATGCAAGTGATATAACTCTTGGAGTAGTTTAAGGGCAATTAAGAGAGAAAAAGTTTTGGGCTATTTACTATGCAAGTAAGACATTTGATGCGGCTCAACAGAATTACACTACTACAGAAAAAGAGTTTTTGGCGGTGGTATACGCATTTGATAAGTTTTGTCCCTATTTGGTGGGAACGAAAACTATTGTATATGCCGACCATTCCGCTATAAAGTATCTTATGGCGAAGAAGGATGCAAAGCCAAGGGTGATAAGATGGGTGTTAATTCTTCAAGAATTTGACATTGAAATAAAAGATAAGAAGGGCACGGATAATATGGTAGCTGATCATCTTTCAAGGCTAGAGTCGAGGGAGCATTGCGAAAGCACTTATGAGTTAATCAAGGAGGTTTTCCCCGATGAAGAAATCTTGAGGTATGACTGATATCAAATTGAGGTTTTAGTGGAGTAAAAAGGAAGCCCGTGGTATGCGGACTATGTGAATTACTTGGCTAGTGGAAGAAAGCCTTATGAGCTTAATAAGTATCAATCCAAGAAGTTCTTTTATGATGTTAAAAGCTACTTGTGGGACGATCCTTTCTTGTACAAGATGTATAATGATTCTCTTGTAAGAAAATGTGTGCCCGAGGAAGAATGGAGTAGTGTGTTGGAGTTTTGCCACTCTTCACCTAGTAGAGACCATTTTGGAGCTCAAAAGACCGCTGCAAAAGTCTTACAATCGGGGTTGTATTGGCCTTCATTGTTCAAGAGTTGTAAGAAATTTGTAGAGAGTTGTGATCGGTGTCAAAGTATGGGGGGAATCTCCAAGTGGGATGAGATGCCCCTTAAGAGCTTTCAAGAAGTGGAGATATTCGATGTGTGGGCATCGATTTCATGGGACCATTTCCTCAATCTAATGGATTTTTATACATCTTGTTGGAGGTCGACTATGTCTCGAAGTGAGTTGAGGCTATACCTTCAAGAACAAGTGATGCTAGAGTGGTCATGGGATTTCTAAAGAAGCATATCTTCACAAGGTTTGGAGTTCCTAGAGTATTGGTAAGTGATGGGGGTAGTCACTTCATAAATAAGCTCATGTAGAACATTCTCAAGACTTATGGAGTGAAGCATCGAGTGTCTACTCCATATCACCCTCAAACGAATGGTCAAACTAAAATTTCTAACCGACAAATCAAGCAAGTCTTGGAGAAAACAGTGAGTGTAAGTAGGAAAGATTGGTCTACTAAGCTTGATGATGCTTTATGGGCCTTTCGAACCGCATTCAAGACCACTCTTGGCATGTCTCCATTTCAAATTGTCTACGGCAAGTCTTGCCATCTTCCCGTGGAGCTAGAGCATAAAACTTATTGGTCCATTAAGAAGTTGAATTTTGACATGAAAGCATCGAAGAAGGTAAGATTCTTGCAATTGAATGAGCTTGAGGAATTTCGAGAAAATGCTTATGAAAATTCAAGAATTTTTAAGGAGAAAACCAAGAGGTGGCATGATGCTCGTTTGAGGAAGAAAAGTTTTGAAAAAAGTAAAAAAGTATTGGTATTCAATTCTCGACTAAGACTTTCCCGGGCAAGTTGAAGTCCAAATGGAGAGGGCCCTATGTGGTGAAGGAAGTTCTTGATGGGGGAGCTCTAAAAGTTATGGACGAGAACGGGAGAGAGTTCTTGGTTAATGGTCATCGAGTGAAACATTACGTGGATCCATCACAAAGGGAGACCCTCTTTGTGGATACTTTGTTTAAAAGATAATCTCGCACTTCATCCGGGTTGAAGACGTTAAACTTAGCGCTAAATGGGAGACAACCCATTCTTTTTATCTTTTGATGCTTGTTTTTTTTGGCTTGTAGATGGATTGTGCTTGTGAGAAAATACATGTTGAAGGAAAGAGAAGTGCTTCATGGATTCGAGTAGGCATGTCTCACCACTTTTTGCAAACTTAATTCTCGACTCTTGTCTTGAGTTAAGTTTGGGGGGCTAGTGCGTGGTGGAGATAACTTGATTCGTTTGGATGCATATGCTTCTCTACAAGAAGATCATTGATGGAAACTATAAGGGTAAGTACCACCACTTTTTGCAAACTTAATTCTCAATTCTTGTCTCGAGTTAAGTTTGGGGGAGAGTGTGTGGTGTGACTCACCACTTGAATTAAAATTCTTGTAAAATTGGGTCAATTTTTTAAAAAAAATTTCTCATGAGTTTGGATAGGATTTTTGGTCCGATTGGTTGTGTTGAAGTGCATGATAGTCCATAATTTTAATGATATTGTTGAGCTAATGGTGTTTGTGAGTGTTTGAGCATGAATGAAGGGTATTGAAAATATGAATGGAGCTCGGAGCTAACGCTTTTCACTACCAAATGCCTATTGAGGGAGTACTCTACACCTTATAACTTTTAATTTCTTAACATGAAGTGATTTTGATTTGGATTGTTGTGATTAGCATGCTACTTCATTTGTTATGTTTATAGGATGTTTAATTTTGTAATTTAGGATTTCAATTTTCAATCAAAGATGGGGATGATTGTGAGCTTAATTGATTGTGGATGATATTAATATGTGCTTAATTTTCTTATGGATGGATGTTATTGGTATTTTTACATGCTTTGTGTTTTTGTTGTGTCTTGTTGTTGAGTCCTTATTTTTATGTTTTGTATTAATCTTTAATTTTGTCTTGGGTTGTATGGTAGTTTGTTTAGGGAGGTCGTGAGTCATTTTTGAATGTGAGTGATGATATGTTGTGGTAGTAAGTGATGACAAGTTATGATTAAGAATCTCTACACTTTCGAATTGTGACATGTTTTACTTAACTTGTTCATTTTCGAGATGAATGTGGTGTAATAAGTTTCTTAAGGTCCAATGCATAAGCTTGTGAGAATTTGAGCCTCAACCGTGCATACATGGTATTTCTTTATGAGTGAATCGGTTGTGTTTGATAAACTAGAACTTGCTCAAGGACTAGAGGAACAAGCCCGATTTGTGGAGATTAGTGATATGATCTAAGGCCATCCTTGTCATTAATAGTCATTGCCAAATATTTCCATACCGTGAACATTATCTTTAGTCAATCACTTTGAGTCTTTAAGCATATTTATTGTGAATTTAGCACATTACAAGCCATGATTACCCACTTAAAGCCTTATATATATACCTTTTGTGTGAGTGATTGAGGAGATGGTAACTAAAAAGGTTTGATGACGAAGAAAAAGAAGAAAAGAAAATGGTAAGTAAGCAAGAAAAAGGATGAAAAGAGTAAAAACAAGAATGCACATGCAACCTCAAAGCAAGAGAAGGAGCTGATTAGAGCTATTTTCACCTATATTTTAGTGTCTTTTTATATGTATTTTCGTATTATTTTATCCGTATTTTATATGTTATTTGGTTGTGTTTTGTATTTTTATTGAAATGTGTGTGAATTAACTTAAACGTAAGATTTTCACTTTTTATTGGATGCTAAACATGATAAGGAAGGTGTAGGAAAAAGCGGATCTCAATTCGGAGTTGAAACGAGGGAGAACGAGCCAAAATAGTGAAGAAATGCAGGAGCCAGCACCAACACGGGCCGTGTAGCCAACACGGCCCTGTAAGAGTTGGCCGTGTGGCGACATCTAGTCATTCAACACGGGCAACTTCCGGTCGTGTCCAGTCGCACGAGTCGAGTCGGGAGCACGAGCCGTGTTACAACACACGACTCGTGTTGCAGCACACGAGCCGTGTTGCGTAACACGGCCCTGTAAGGCGAGGCCGTGCGGGAGCATCAGAAGACACAACACGGCCACCTCGTGGCCGTGTTGCAGAGCACGACTCGTGCCGGGTATTTTCCTGCAGAAATTTCCAGATCCTTCTAGAAGCCTCCATAGGGGTATAAATACCCCTTTATTCAACAATTGGCAGGGGATCCGAAAATCCTATCATCTACACACACCTCACACACCATTTCTTCCATTTTCCACCATCATCTTCATCCACCTTCATCCATTTTGATCCATCTTCATCATCTCCATTAATTCTCCATCAAAACTTCATCCCTTCCATTGGGTGTGAGAGATCTTAAGGAATCAAGAGCTAGAGGTGGAGATCAAGAAGAATAGAAGATTCTCTTCAAGAAATTGATAGGGAAGAATCCATTCATTTTGTATTTCTTTAGATCTTAGACTATGGATAATTGTAATGAATCATTTAATTGTTTTGTTACTTTTATCATGTTAGGCTAATCCCTCTAGTGGGATTAGGAATATGAAGAGCATATTAGATTTATATTATCATGTGGATTAAATTGGTTTTTGATTTAATTGATGTTGATTTCTATTCATGGAGTTTAATTGTCTTGATATTGTGATGGCATGGTTTGTTATTCATGAATGTTTATTGGTTTAATGGATTGTTGATCAATGGATTATTTGTGGTAATTAAATGCTATTATGATGTTCATGTATGTATTGCTTGGAGTGAGACGGAAACGACCCTCTATAGTATTAGGAAGGCATGATTAGACATTGAGTTTGGGTTTGACCGAAAGGATATTTGAATTCAATGAGGGGAACCAATCCATTCGTTGGCCTTAGTGTTGGCGTTCGATCGTTTGGTTAACGTGACCCGTTAGGGTTCCATGTATTTCTAACAAGCAGCGGAAGCAAGTAAACATGAAACGCATTACCTTTCACCAAGGGTTGATGTAGAGGTTGAATTCTCGCTGGCAGTCTGCGCAGTCCCACGAGAATAGCCATAAGTTCCTCTTCTGATGTCGGAATTAAGTGATCTTTGTGCTCAGACGATCTTCTCTTCGACGGCTTTCCATCAGTATATAATACATCAAAATCGAAGAATTGTACGATTTTATATGAATTTTGGAACATGACAAACTGCAGCATCAAACGACCTTCCGGTCTTCTGCTGTATGTCCCAAGTCCGATCTCGACGTCGTGTGGACGACGATCTACGAGACCTACTCAATCTGCTGTTCACTCTCTCTCTCGTATGTTAGGCGCAGAGTTAGGTTTAGAACAAATTGAGGTGACTTATATACATGGGCTACAGCAGGGACCAGGAGGAGAAATTGGGTTGGGCCTCCATTGGGCTTAAGTATCCAAGCTTAGCCCAAAGCTTATACTTAAGTCCAATAATAATAATATATTCCACTAAAATATTATTACTGCACTACCGTACCAATCCCAAAATTACGTTTTGGGCTCCTTCTTATTATGAGTCCGTTAGTCTCCCCATGTTTAAGATATACAATGTCCATTAATTAATTTAAGTTACTGACAACTCAATTAATTAATATCTCATCCAAGAGTAGTACCACTCAACCTCATTATCATGCCGGAATAAATTCCACCTGCAGGGTTTACATGATAATCCTTATGAGCTCCTCAAGGGGACATCATCAACCTATGACGGACACGGATTCCTTCTACAATCAACAGCACACCATAGAGACAGCACTACTTCCCAACTCATCGAGTTTGTTGATTTAATTACATGTAAATCTCACCCATTGATGAATCAAAGAAATACATACTGCCCAACGTGTCGAGGTTATTGTATAGGGATTAAGAGCACGAACTTCCATAATAACTGAGATCAAATTCTCCTATAAGTCAGTATAAGTCGAACGATCTCAAGCGGTCCTGCTCAATACACACAAGTGCACTAATGTGATTCTATAGCCAAGACAAGCTAATACCAAACCACACTACAACCATCCCGATAGAGAGTCCCCGTCTATCTCAGTTGTGAGCATCTGTTTATACTTTATAAGGAAACCGATAATATGATCTTCCGCGTGTTGTCGCACAACATATTATCTACAATATAAAGTAAGTGGACTATTGCATCGAACATATAAATAAATTATAAGATGCAATTATTTGATCATATGATTCTCATTTCAAATTAATTGTTATAATATTGTTCATACAAAAAGCTAGACTTTTAGTATACAATCCAACAATCTCCCACTTATACTAAAAGACTATGCTGTCATGTCTTCTGCCATACATCTGATTCCCACTCCCACTACACGACCATTAAAAGCTCTCGCCTGAATGTCCTTGTAAATGGATTTACTAGGTCATCATCCGATGCAATCTAGGCAACAACAACCTTCCCCTCATCATACGATTTCTCGTAACAGGTGGTACTTGCGCTCCATGTGTTTAATTGCCTTATGGACTTGTGATTCCTTCAAGTTTGCAACTGCACCAATATCATCAATATAAATTGTGATAACCTTGGGCAAACTTAGTAACACTTCGAAGTCCATCTTGAAGTTTCTAGAGTCATACAGATACTTTGGCTGCCTCATAGGCTCCAATTTATCATCTTTCCATGATGGAGTCCGGAGTCTGAAATATATTTCTATATAACACTCCTCCACATTATGACTCAACTTCCTAAAATTAAACGCATAACCTTTGAGGTAGATTTACTGTCGTCCCTATCTGATTTGAAAAATCTGAATCTATGTAACCCATAAGAATCAGTGAATCTGTTCGGTAAGCCCACATATAGTTTCTAGTCCTTTTCAGGTACATAAGTATATGTCTTACCACAGTTCATCATTCTTGTTCCAGGTTACGTTGATACCCACTGTTCATGCATTTAGCAAAACAGATATCCATACTCATGTATAGTATTCCTTAGATTAGGCTTCCTCATTTATCGAAGCATAAGGAACTGCTTTCATCTCATTTATCTTCCTTTTGTGTCTCAAGACACATTTCCTTAGATAAAGTCACATGCTAAAACGAGTAAGGATTGTATCATTTCATGAAGCTTGAGATAAGCATAACATCCTTTCTTGTGATCCGTATTACCGTGATCAAAAGGATATTTTTGCTCCTCTTAAGTCCTTCATCTTATACCGCTTTATTAACCATACCCCATACGCCCGATAATACTCTTTCATTGTCTCCAATGAGCAAGATAATATCTATGTATAGTACAAGTAATACCACCACGTTTCCATCACTCTTTTCAATACACAAGACCCATCCGATCATTGATTAGATCCATGTCACTGGATTACCTCATCAAAACGGATGTTTCATGATCTTGAAGCTTGTTTTAGTCCATTAATGGACACTTTTAAGCTCACTATCACAATGCTCTTAGCTCTTTGCAATGAATCACTCTGGTTGCTTCACATAGATGTTTCCCTTAAGACTTCCAATCAGGAAAGCTGTCTCGACATCTATTTGCTATCCCTCATATTTCATATGAGTAGCAACAGATAAAAGAGTCCGGATCAACATAAGCATAGCTACTGGCGAACAGGTTTTCTCATAATCGAACCCTTTCTTTCTGAGTATACCTTTTCCCAACAAGCTTTACTTATAAGGTTTTCACCTTACCGTATGATCCTCTTTTATTTTGTATGACCACTTCCAATGGTTTTCACACCATCCGTGGTTCTACAATCATCCAGATCTTATTTAGAATCTATTGATTCTATTTCAACATTTATTGCAATTTGTTAAGATTTAGGCATTTCTAACTTGTAGTGCTTCGTCGTATCCGTGGGTTAACTCCATGTTTACTAGGGACCAAGCCTCACGACTCTCCCAAAACATATATCTATCAGGTGTTAGAACAACCTTCCCACTACGAGAAGACACTACACGCAATTGTATATCAGATGTGACACGCGTCGCAGTTTACCTTGTGGTATATCCTCTTGTACACTTGGTACTAATACTTCGTGTTTTCCTCTCACTTCCTTTAGAACAACTTATACATGGGTATTTGATTTATTACATAGTCCTTTTCCAAAAATCTAGTGTTTATGTTAACAATCACTCTTCGATCTTGTGGACTAAATAAATCATCCTTCATTTTTCTAGGATATCCCACAAACAGATAAACATTCTTACGAATTACTGTTCCTAGGGCATATCCATAAAATGAATTTAGTAATTCCAAATAATTCATCATCTATCTAATCACTACCATAAGAGTGCTATTCCTTCTATTCGTCACACCATTAAGGTGGGAAATTCATTTCCGAAGGTACCTTTCTCTTACTAGATTAGAAGACTCATTATTAATTACTATTTGTCGCATCCAGGGAATAAACATGATTTAAGAGTGTACAAATCGTTCATCAACGTACCATAACAGATTATAACTCTATCATTCATTTTAATGACCATGTCATTTAAATGAAATGGAGTATCCATCTATTAATGCATAGAAACCGAAATTAAATTCTTTCTATGAAAATGTACGTAAAGACAATTTCATAAAATCAAACGTTTATTCATATCGTAAGATAAATAAATAACTCCCACTGCAATAGCCACTACTCTTGTAGTTTTACACATGTCATAACAATCTTATCCTCACTTAGTAATAAACATTTAGTGATTCCAGTATCTACACACTTCGTGTCAGTAAATGCCATCACTAATCATGTTTTAAACAACTAGTGAATAAGATATAAAACTTGTTCACATTATGATGAAAATGGCTTTCCTTTGCCACATGTTTTGCCAGAAGTTTTCCACCATATACATCCTATTGTAATTCAGGTGGAACTTACTCAAAAACATCTAGGCAATTCACAAAGAATTAAATTGATCTAGGTTTCCCTTCAATTTATACTCCATGCTTTCCCAATTCATTCATCAAATTAAATCATGATCTTCTGCCTTTTAACTTACTCAAGTATCCGAAGAGTTACATGAGACCATCATATTTCTATGAACCTCTCATCTCTTCACTAGAGACTTTAATAGGCATCATGAGACGTCCATTGTGAGAACACACATGTATTTTGTTAAGCAGTAAAATTCAAAACCAAGATTCTTTTCTAATCATCTAATTTTGGACCAGTAAATATAATTTCTTTTAGTCAACAATAAGCGAGATAAAACCATTTGAAATTACAGAGAATCATAAATAAATACACCGATCAAATCTTCGAATTTTATCCTTTTATATTGATTCCCTCAAAATAATATAAAATTAAAATTCACCGACATCTCAAGCACCGTGAGTCTGCAAGCCACGATAGTGTGGACGTTTACAAACCCGAACATTTACAAGAGAAGGTTTTACCCATTAATTTCATTTGTCAACCTAACCTCATGACAAAATAATTAATAGTCGGTTCCTCTTTAGCCATGCAAATAAAAGCAGTGACTCCGATGGGGAGGATACTTATTATTCACATCTAAGTGTACACCATTATTTGACCCCAAGTCCGCGGCCCAAGCTTATGTGCCTTACAGATGGAGAAGTACACACGCGCTCGGATAACTTCCTACAGTCATCAATTATAAGTCTGTACAGTGATCCGCACATGAACTCATCCGATAGGGAGGAAGGTCTAAGCCAACGCGCAAGTTCATGTGCATCACATTACAAACATAATTTTAAAGAAGCCTGTTCCAGCAATATCCATGAATAAACTCATCCGATGGGGAGGAAGGCTCTAATGCCGACGCGCAAGTTTATTCACATTGCTAACAAACCAACAATGGAGGCCGCGGGAATTAATTACCAATCCCCTCTCCCACTTAGTTATTTAAAACTGAGGGTTTTTACATGCATATAATATTCATAAAATAAAATACGCAATTCTAGCATGCTCCTATCACAGCACATGAGGCAGTAAATCCCAGAGAGTCATGCATACATATATAACAATAATTAATAATTAAATCAATCATTAACAGTTATATATCAGCGAATTCGATTGTTCGCCATCAGGCACGAATATCAGCAAAGACTTCCACACTATCAAAATTTTGAAATTTCCAGATTGTCCAATTTTCGAAACCATCGATGTCGACCGTCGATGTCGTCCAGATTATCAAAATCATCGATATCGATTAGATTATCAAATATTCGAAAAATATCAAGATTATCAACATTCCAAAACTAACGATATCGATCGTCGATATCGTCTAGATTATCGAAATCATCGATATCGACGAGCAACCATATACAACAATAATAGATAATTAAATCAATTATGTCAGTTATATATTAGGAATTAATTCAACATCCATATATAACAATAATAGACAATTAATTATAGCAGTTATATATTAGGAATTAATTTGACATCCATATATGACAATAATAGATTATTAAATCAATTACAGCAGTCATATATTAGGAATTAATTCGACATCCATATATAACAATAATATACAATCTATTATGGCAGTTATATATTAGGAATTAGTTTTCCTAAAATTGGATGTCTTATCCAACACTCTAGCAATACATGCATATAATATACCAAATATAATACGCAATCTAGCATGCTTCTATATAAGACAATAAATCATAGAGATCAGGCATCCATATATATATAACAATAATAGACAATTAAATCAATTATGACAGTTATATATATTAGGAATAAAAACGCCTTTAAATTTTAATGTCTTGTCCGACACTCCTACTGTGGAATCGATGCCTTACGCAACAAGCAGGATTGCTTGTGCCCCAAGACGTCCATCGCCATATCCCACCGCCAATCGTGTCAGGGAGCGCTCCAAGTGCCTTGACGAGCGCCCCTCGCCCGGACTGTCGCTCGTCCAAGGGCCTACTTGCATGAAACCAAGTTCAG
Organism: Pogostemon cablin; assembly: GCA_023678885.1. NCBI lineage: Eukaryota > Viridiplantae > Streptophyta > Magnoliopsida > Lamiales > Lamiaceae > Pogostemon > Pogostemon cablin. The sequence goes on from CM042987.1 coordinate 6,152,808, forward strand.
CCCAACGCGCAACACCAAACTACACCAACTGTCGTTCGTAGTTCGAAACTGCAAAACTCTCAGAATCCAATCTTCACCGTCCAGAATCTATTACTGTAAGTCCTGAACATGCTGTCCAAATTACAGGTCGATCCAACGGTTAGTGTGATAGAAACGGCTCTTTTCCCTCGACTGCACAAAACAGAATCGCCCAAAAATCTACTTCTGTTTTCAGCGTAATCCTAGCACGAAAAAGCTCCAAATTCGATCTCCACCGTTCAGAATGTACATCCACAAGATCTGAACGTGCTGATCAAATTACAGCTCAATCCGACCGTTGAAACTCCGGTTATTGCCTCTGCAATATCACTGCGCTGGATTTTCTCTCAAAAACGTGATTCAATTTTTGCCCTCTTTTTCTTCCTTGCATGTGAAATTGACGAACAGTTTTCGTCGAATCCTCTCATACACAACCATGGACGAATAGATATGATACAGGGTATATATATACTAAAAGTCTAGCTTTTTGTATGAACAATACTTAGTACACAAAAAGGGAGATTTTAATCTAACTAGTACCTAGATGGAAGGGGTTAATGTTGGGTTTTGATCTTAAGTGCTTTTGGGAGTCTAAAATGGATCAACAACCTTTGTAACCCGAAAGGGAGCTTAGGATACAATCGTGATCACCCTTAGTCTACATCAATTGAGTTGAATTCCGTTTGCATGATAATATGAATCGAGTGTGCTTGGATGTTTCTAATCCCATGTTTTTCCATACTTGAACTTAAGCACCCATTTTCTTTACTTGTCATTTATCTTATTTGCTATCTTATTTACTTGCTTCTTGTTTTAGTTGTTAATCATCTCAAAACCCCCGATCATCTTTACAAAAACGACATGAACATGAGCTCACGTACATTGCTAGTCCGAACATAACTCCTTATTGGATTGATAATTTTTCTTGGGATATACTACTACAACGATCGAGTATTCTTGCTCGTGAGTGCACAAAATTAGGCAAACAAGAAAATGGCGCCGTTGCCAAAGGGGAGTTTGACGGACTAGTCGAGTACTGTGTTATTGTTTTAGTTGTTCTTGATAAGGATTTATTTTCTTTTATTTATTATTTGTGTTTGTGGTCTCACTCTTGGCCTTTTCGTATGTGTTTTATGATCACAAGATCAAAGGGAAATCAATCGATCATTCCTTTGAATTTGGAGATTGAAAGGACCGCACGACAAAGGAAGCGAGAGAGGCGTAAAGTTAGAAAAGAAAAAAATATGGAGAATCAACGGGGAGACAATGTTAATTATGACCCACCCCAAGATCCTTTACAAGATCAAAGGGGGGTACAAGAAGGAGTGCAAGAGAATCAAGCGGAGATAATGAGGAATTTCTTTGCTCAAAATCAAGAGTATATGCAATTGCTTGCAAATCAAGAAGCTCAAAGGATATTTCAACAACAAGAGTTGCCAAGGCCTAGAGCAATTTGGGATTACTTCCAACCGAGGGCCGTGCACAATATGGTTCCTCCGGTTCAAGCCAATGATTATGAAATCAAGACCGGTTTGATCAACATGGTTAAAGCAAATCAGTTTGGGGGAGGTCCTCTTGAAGACCCGAACACTCATCTATCTACTTTCTTGGAGGTTGCAAATACCGTCAAGATGAAGGGAGTGTCGGAGGATGCTATTCGAATGAGGTTGTTCTCTTTCTCTTTAAGAGACAAGGCTAAAGCATGGTACAATACAATTCCTTTGGGAAGTTGTAATACATGGGAAGATCTTGAGCAAAGGTTCCTAAACAAGTACTTTCCTCCTTCAAAGACGCTCCAATTGAAAAGCCTTATCACTCAATTTAGGCAACTTCCAGATGAAAATTTTTATGAAGCATGGGAACGCTACAAAGAGATGCTCCGAAAGTGTCCTCAACATGATTTTCATGAGAATCAACAAGTGGCTTTCTTCTATCAAGGGTTGAATCAACAAAATCGGATGCATGTAGATGCCTCATCCGGAGGGTCTATATTTGGAGTGGATGCTATGAAAGCCATGGATATTTTTGAAGACATTGCAATGAATGCTTATCAATGGCCTTCCGAGCGAGTAATGGGAGGTTATGCCTTTGGAAAAGTAGCTCAAGTGGAGAGTGTGAACAAAGTGAAGAGTGACATGTTCCAAAGTGAGGGAATGAAAGAATTCAATGAGAGCATTCAAGCTTTAACAAAGCAATTGAATTTGATCACTCAAGGGGTAAGCCAAGGGGGAAGCACAAGTTCTATGGTGAATGATGAGAGCAAGGTTATGCAAAGTGTAGAAGATGTTGCCTATTTAGATAGGAGAAATTACCAAGGGAATTTCCATCATCAAGGGAATTTCCAAGGTAATTATCCTTCTAATCAAAGTAATTACCAAGGAGGATATCAAGGACAAGCTCGGGGAAGCAATTTCAATCAATCAAGTGGAAATTATCAAGCTCCGAGGAAGCATGAAAATCTTTCTTACTCTAATCCACAAGCCGCCGTGTCATATCCTCCGGGATTCGATCCGAGTGCTAAGCCGCCTAATGGAGAGGGGAAAGCATCATTAGAAGAGACATTGATGGCATTCATGAAAGACACAAGGGCTTACATGGAAAAAAGAGATGCAAAGATGGAGGCTAGATTGGAGGAAAATGAGAAGAAATCCGACAATAGGATGAGAGCTTTTGAGTATCAAATGGGTCAAATTGCTTCTTCCGTGGGATCTCAACATCAACAAGGAAAGTTCCCATCTACCACGGTAACTAATCCTAAAGAAGATTGCAAAGCTATCACTCTTAGAAGTGGAAAAGAGTATGAGGAACTTCCTATGCCTAAAGAAGATAGTATTATCATTGAAAGTGAAGTGGAAAGCAAGGTGGAAGAAGGGTTGGTGCAAGAAGAGATTGAAATGGAGGAAGTAAGCAAGAAAAAAGAAATTGTTGAGCAAAAGAAAGATGAAGAGAAGATAGAGAGAATTCCAAAGTGGAAAAAGGCAAAGGAGTTAAGGGAAAAGGAAGTTGAAGTTGAAAGAGATAGTTGGGGAATACCCAAGACTCAAGTACCGGTTCCTTTTCCTCAAAGGTTTTTGAAGAAGGGTTTGGATGAGAGGTTCAAAAAGTTTCTTGAAATCTTCAAGAAGATTCAAATCAATATGCCTTTCGCCGATGCTTTGGATCAAATGCCTCATTATGCTCGTTTCTTGAAGGACATCATGGGAAAGAAAAGAAGTCTTGTGGACAATGAAACGGTTAATCTAACCGAAGAGTGTAGTGCCATTCTACAACGGAAACTTCCACAAAAATTGAAGGATCCGGGTAGTTTCATTATACCTTGTGAAATTGGAAAGAACAAGAAGAACAAGGCTCTTTGTGACCTCGGTGCAAGCATTAATCTAATGCCTCTCTCCATATTCAAGAAGCTTGGATTAGGTGAAGTAAAGCCAACTTCCATCACACTTCAATTGGCGGATAGATCTATGACACATCCAAAAGGAGTAGTTGAAGATGTGTTGGTGAAAGTTGATAAGTTCGTCTTTCCGGTGGACTTTGTTGTTCTAGATATGGAGGAGGATGAAAATGTGCCATTGATTTTTGGGAGACCGTTTCTTGCTACCGGGAGAGCTCTTATTGATGTCTACAAAGGAGAATTGAAGTTGAGGGTTAATGATGAGGAAGTGGTATTCTCTCTACATAAGGCCATGCAATATCCAATGAATGATGAAGAATGTAAAAGTGTAGATGTTGTAAAGGGAAGTGTCGAGGAGAGTTGGCCTTCCATTGTAACCAAGGATCCACTTGAACTTTGCTTGAGCAATTCTTTATCTCTTTCTAATATTTCTACTACTTCTCTTGATTTAAATGAAGAATTGATTAATTGTTTGCTTGATCTAGGTGATTGTAGTGAAGCTCAAGAGGTTGCAGCCGCCATCTCAAGGGGAAATGAAAAGTTCTTACCACTTAGAGATCCATTCGAGCAAGAAGAGAAAAAGGAAAAGAAGGTGGAGTTGAAGCCTCTACCCGATCATCTTACTTATGCCTACCTTGGTGAAAATGAGACTTATCCGGTAATTGTATCATCATCTCTAACTTCTAGTCAACTTGATAAATTGCTAAATGTCCTTAAAGAGCATAAGTCGGCTATTGGTTGGTGTATTGATGATTTGAAGGGAATTAGTCCAACAATTTGCATGCATAAGATAAGACTTGAGGATGAAGGGAAAGCTTGTGTTCAAAACCAAAGAAGACTTAATCCTATCATGCAAGAAGTGGTAAAGAAAGAGGTTCTTAAGTGGTTAGACTCCGATATGATTTTTCCTATTAGTGATAGCCCCTATGTAAGCCCGTTGCATGTAGTATCTAAAAAAGGGGGTATGACTATAGTGAAGACCGATAAAGATGAGACCATAGCCACTAGGACGGTGACGGGATGGCGTGTGTGTGTTGATTATAGAAAGCTTAATGAAAACACACGTAAAGATCACTTCCCCTTACCTTTCTTGGATCAAATGTTGGATAGGTTGGCTGGATATGAGTTTTATTGCTTTCTTGATGGATATTCCGGGTATAACCAAATTCTCATAGCACCCGAAGACCAAGAAAAGACCGCTTTCACTTGTCCTTATGGAATATTTGCTTTTCGAAGATTGCCATTTGGACTTTGCAATGCACCGGCCACCTTTCAAAGGTGTATGATGGCAATCTTTGAAGGATTAATTGAGAATATAATGGAAGTTTTCATGGATGACTTTTCGGTGTTTGGTTCTTCTTTTGATAATTGTTTGTCTAACCTTGCTATTGTTTTGAAGCGATGTCAAGACACTAATTTAGTGTTGAATTGGGAGAAGTGCCATTTCATGGTAAATGATGGCATTGTACTTGGACATCACATCTCTTCAAAGGGATTGCAAGTTGACCGAGCCAAAGTTGTTGCTATAGAGAAGCTTCCACCACCAACAAATGAGAAGGGAGTACGATCGTTCCTTGGCCATGCCGGGTTCTATCGTAGATTCATCAAGGATTTTTCTTCATTTTCTAAACCTCTATCTCATCTCCTTGAAAAAGATGTGCCATTTAAGTTTGATGATAATTGTTTAAATGCTTTTCAGGTGCTAAAGGAAGCTTTAATTTCATCACCCATCTTGATCACCCCCGATTGGAAGGAGCCATTTATATTGATGTGTGATGCAAGTGATGTAGCTCTTGGAGTAGTTTTGGGGCAACTAAGACAGAAAAAATTCCGAGCTATTTACTATGCAAGCAAGACATTTGATGCGGCTCAAAGGAACTACACCACTACCGAAAAAGAGTTCTTGGCGGTAGTATACGCATTTGATAAGTTTCGTCCTTATTTGGTAGGAACGAAAACTATTGTATATACCGACCATGCCGCTATCAAGTATCTCATGGCAAAGAAGGATGCAAAGCCAAGGGTGATAAGATGGGTACTACTTCTTCAAGAATTTGATATTGAAGTGAGAGATAAGAAGGGCACGGAGAATGTGATAGCCGACCATCTTTCAAGGTTAGAGTCGAGGGAGCATTGTGAAGGTACTTATGAGTTAATCAAAGAGGTTTTTCCCGATGAAGAAATCTTGGAGTGTGATTGCTATCAAATTGAGGCTTTAGTGGAGGAAGAAGGAAGCCCGTGGTATGCGGACTATGTGAATTACTTGGCTAGTGGAAGGAGGCCTTATGAGCTTAATAAGTATCAATCCAAGAAGTTCTTTCATGATGTTAAAAGTTACTTGTGGGATGATCCATTCTTGTACAAGATGTGCAATGATTCTCTTGTGCGAAGATGTGTGCCCGAGGAAGAATGGAATAGTGTGTTGGAGTTTTGCCACTCTTCACCTAGTGGAGGCCATTTTGGAGCTCAAAAGACCGCTGCAAAAGTCTTACAATCGGGGTTGTATTGGCCATTTTTGTTCAAGAGTTGTAAGAAATTTGTAGAGGGTTGTGATCGATGTCAAAGGATGGGAGGAATCTCCAAGTGGGATGAGATGCCCCTTAAGAGCTTTCAAGAAGTGGAGATATTTGATGTGTGGGGCATCGATTTCATGGGACCATTTCCTCAATCTAATGGATTCCTATACATCCTATTGGCGGTTGACTATGTCTCGAAATGGGTTGAGGCCATACCTTCAAGAACAAGTGATGCTAGAGTGGTCATGGGGTTTCTAAAGAAGCATATCTTCACAAGATTTGGAATACCTAGAGTGTTGGTAAGTGATGGGGGTAGTCACTTCATAAATAAGCTCATGGAGAACATTCTCAAGACTTATGGAGTGAAGCATCGAGTGTCTACTCCGTATCACCCTCAAACGAATGGTCAAGCTGAAATTTCCAATCGACAAATCAAACAAGTCTTGGAGAAAACAGTGAGTGTGAGTAGAAAGGATTGGTCAAATAAACTTGATGATGCATTGTGGGCCTTTCGAACCGCATTCAAGACCACTCTTGGTATGTCTCCTTTTCAAATTGTCTATGGTAAGTCTTGCCATCTTCCGGTGGAGTTAGAGCATAAAGCTTATTGGGCCATTAAGAAGTTGAATTTTGACATGAAAGCTTCGAAGAAGGTAAGATTCTTACAATTGAATGAGCTTGAGGAATTTAGAGAAAATGCTTATGAAAACTCAAGGATTTTTAAGGAGAAAACCAAGAGGTGGCATGATGCTCGTTTGAGGAAGAAAAGCTTTGAAAAGGGTGAGAAGGTGTTGGTATTCAATTCTCGACTAAGACTTTTCCCGGGCAAGTTGAAGTCCAAATGGAGAGGACCTTATGTGGTAAAGGAAGTACTTGATGGGGGAGCTCTAAAGGTTATAGATGAGAACGGGGGAGAGTTCTTGGTCAATGGTCATCGTGTGAAGCACTATGTGGATCCATCACAAAGGGAAACCCTCTTTGTGGATACTTTATGTGAAAGATGAGCTAAACATTCGTCTAGCTTGAAGACGTTAAACTTAGCGCTCGATGGGAGGCACCCCATCACTATCTTTATTGCTTTGTTTTTGTTGTTTTGTATTTTGGCCTTTTAGGTTGATTGTGCTTATGGAGAAAAATGCACATTGAAGAAAAGAGAAATGCTTCATGGATTCAAGTTGACATGTTCCACAACTTGTTGCAAACTTAATTCGTGACTCTTGTCTCGAGTTAAGTTTGGGGGGTGCTAGTGCGTGGTGGACATAGCTTGAGTCGTGTGGATGCGGTTACTTCTCTACAAGAAGATCATCAATGGAAACTACAAGGGTAAGTCTCACCACTTTTTGCAAACTTAAGTCTCAACTCTTGTTTCGATTTAAGTTTGGGGGGAGAGTGTGTGGTGTGACTCACCACTTGAGTATGATTCTTGTAAAATTGGACAAATTTTAAAATTTTTCTCATGAGTTTGGGTTGATTTTGGCATTATTGGTGGTGTTGAAGTGCATGATAGTCCATATTCATAATGAAATTGTTGAAATAATGGTGTTTGTTGAGTGTTTGAGCATGAATGAGAGGTATTGGAAGCATGATGGAGCTTGAAGCTAACGCTTTCCTTACCAAATGCCTATTGAGGGAGTACTCTACACCTTATCATTTTACTACTTGAAATGAATTGAGTTTGATTTGGATTGTTGTGACTAGCATGCTACTTCATTTGTTATGTTTATGGGAGGTTTACTTTCGTAAATTAGGATTTCCTTTTCAATAAAGGTTGGGATGAATGTGTGCTTAATTTTCTTATGGATGATGGTATTTTGTGTTTTTGCATGTTTTGTGTTTTTGTTGTGTCTTGTTTGTTGAGTCCTTATTTGTATGTTGTGTGTATTTTCATTCTTGTCTTGGGATGTTTGGTGGTTTGTTTAGGGATGTCGTGAGTCATTTTTGAACGTGAGTGATGATATGTTGTGGTGATAAGTGATGACAAATTATGATTAAGAATCTCTACACTTTCAAATTGTGACATGTTTTACTTAACTTGTTCAATTTTGAGATGAATGTGGTGTAATAAGTTCCTTAAGGTTCGAGCACAAGCTTGTGAGCATTTGAGCCTCAACCATGTATACATGGTATTTCTTCATGAGTGGATCGGTTGTGTTTGATAAGTTAGAACTTGCTCAAGGACTATAGGAACGAGCCCGATTAGTGGAGATTGGTGAAATGATCTAAGGCCATCCTTGTTATTATAGTCATTACCATATATGTTTCCTACCTTGAACATCATCCTTAGTCAACCACTTTGAGCCTATAAGCCTATTTCTTGTGAATTTAGCACATTACAAGCCTTAATTACCCATTCAAGCTTATATACACCTTTGTGTGGGGCATTGAGGAGATGGTAGCTAGAAAGGATTGATTGATTAGAAAAAGAAGAAAAGGGAATGGTAAACAAGCAAGAAAAAGGATGAAAGAGCATAAAAAAGAATGAACATGCAACCTCAAAACAAGAAAAATGAGTAAAGCAACAACAAGATGCTCAAGGAAATAAAAATTCAAAGAAAGGAAGCATGCATCATAAGAAGCTCAATCCAAAGGAATGTTGATGAGTAGTGCTTGTGAGTACCAAAGTTGAGAAAGGAAGAAAGAAAAGTGGAGAAGTTGAGGAAGTTGATCATCTATTCGATTACTTACACTTGTTAGTCACTCTTATCCATATACTTCCTACCATACCAAAGAGCCTATCATTACATCCTAATTAAAGACCTTTTTGATCATTAATTGAAACTTTGGTGGTTTGAGAATATAGTCCGCGAGCAAGCTTATAGCGAATCGAGCCAATCGATTAATGAGTATGATTTACCCTATTTCAAAAGAGTGTTGAGAGACATCAATATCCATTGTGAGGCTTGGACTTAAAAGGAACTATATTACACTTTATTCTCTTTTGATTGAACTTGTTAATTTCTCATGTCATGATTTTAATGTTGTAGGATGACTTAGCATAGGTTGTTGTTATTAGTGCTAACGATGTGTTATTGCTTATATTCGTTTAGTCTTTTCTAGGTGAAAATTTCTCCTTTTGATTTGTCATTTTCGTTGCTCGGGGACGAGCAACACCTTAAGTTTGGGGGGTTGATTAGAGCTATTTTCACCTATATTTTAGTGTCTTTTTATATGTATTTTCGTATTATTTTATCCGTATTTTATATGTTATTTGGTTGTGTTTTGTATTTTTATTGAAATGTGTGTGAATGAACTTAAACGTAAGATTTTCACTTTTTATTGGATGCTAAACATGATAAGGAAGGTGTAGGAAAAAGCGGATCTCAATTCGGAGTTGAAACGAGGGAGAACGAGCCAAAATAGTGAAGAAATGCAGGAGCCAGCACCAACACGGGCCGTGTAGCCAACACGGCCCTGTAAGAGTTGGCCGTGTGGCGACATCTAGTCATTCAACACGGGCAACTTCCGGTCGTGTCCAGTCGCACGAGTCGAGTCGGGAGCACGAGCCGTGTTACAACACACGACTCGTGTTGCAGCACACGAGCCGTGTTGCGTAACACGGCCCTGTAAGGCGAGGCCGTGCGGGAGCATCAGAAGACACAACACGGCCACCTCGTGGCCGTGTTGCAGAGCACGACTCGTGCCGGGTATTTTCCTGCAGAAATTTCCAGATCCTTCTAGAAGCCTCCATAGGGGTATAAATACCCCTTTATTCAACAATTAGCAGGGGATCCGAAAATCCTATCATCTACACACACCTCACACACCATTTCTTCCATTTTCCACCATCATCTTCATCCACCTTCATCCATTTTGATCCATCTTCATCATCTCCATTAATTCTCCATCAAAACTTCATCCCTTCCATTGGGTGTGAGAGATCTTAAGGAATCAAGAGCTAGAGGTGGAGATCAAGAAGAATAGAAGATTCTCTTCAAGAAATTGATAGGGAAGAATCCATTCATTTTGTATTTCTTTAGATCTTAGACTATGGATAATTGTAATGAATCATTTAATTGTTTTGTTACTTTTATCATGTTAGGCTAATCCCTCTAGTGGGATTAGGAATATGATGAGCATATTAGATTTATATTATCATGTGGATTAAATTGGTTTTTGATTTAATTGATGTTGATTTCTATTCATGGAGTTTAATTGTCTTGATATTGTGATGGCATGGTTTGTTATTCATGAATGTTTATTGGTTTAATGGATTGTTGATCAATGGATTATTTGTGGTAATTAAATGCTATTATGATGTTCATGTATGTATTGCTTGGAGTGAGACGGAAACGACCCTCTATAGTATTAGGAAGGCATGATTAGACATTGAGTTTGGGTTTGACCGAAAGGATATTTGAATTCAATGAGGGGAACCAATCCATTCGTTGGCCTTAGTACACAAAAAGGGAGAGTTTAATCTAACTAGTACCTAGATGGAAGGGGTTAATGTTGGGCTTTGATCTTAAGTGCTTTTGGGAGTCTAAAATGGATCAACAACCTTTGTAACCCGAAAGGGAGCTTAGGATACAATCGTGATCACCCTTAGTCTACATCAATTGAGTTGAATTCCGTTTGCATGATAATATGAATCGAGTGTGCTTGGATGTTTCTAATCCCATGTTTTTCCATACTTGAACTTAAGCACCCATTTTCTTTACTTGTCATTTATCTTATTTGCTATCTTATTTACTTGCTTCTTGTTTTAGTTGTTAATCATCTCAAAACCCCCGATCATCTTTACAAAAACGACATGAACATGAGCTCACGTACATTGCTAGTCCGAACATAACTCCTTATTGGATTGATAATTTTTCTTGGGATATACTACTACAACGATCGAGTATTCTTGCTCGTGAGTGCACAAAATTAGGCAAACAGGAGCAAAGCAACATCAAAATGCTCAAGTAAACAAAATTCAAAGAAAGGAAGCATGAATCAAAAGAAGCTAAATCCAAGGAAAGTTAATGAATAGTGCTTGAGATTGTAAAGATAAGAAAGGAAGAAAGAAAAGTGAAGAAGTTGAGAAAATTAGCCATCTCTTCGATTACTTACGCATGATTAGTCACTCTTATCCATATACTTCCTACCTTACCAAAGAATCTATCATTACATCCATAATTGAAGATCTTTTTGATCATTAATTGAAACTTTGATGGTTTGTGAAGGTAGTCCGCGAGCAAGCTTATAGTGAGTCAAGCCAATCAGTTGATGAATGTTGCTTAACCTTACTTCATAGAGTGTTGAGTGCAATTGATATCCGATGTGAGGCTTTGACCAAAAAGGGACTATATTATACCTTATTCTCTTTTGATTGAATTTGTTAATTCTTCATGTTATGATTTTAATGTTGTAGGATGACTTAGCATAATTTATAGTTATTATTGCTAACGATGTGTTATTGCTTATGTTCGTTTAGTCTTTTTCTAGGTGAAAATTTCTCCTCTTGGTTTGTCATTTTCGTTGCTCGGGGACGAGCAACACTTTAAGTTTGGGAAGTTGATCGTCATTATTTTCATCTAGATTTTAGTGTCTTTTTGCATATCTTTTCGTATTATTTTATTCGTATTTCATGTGTTATTTGGTTGTGTTATGTGTTTTCATGAAAATGTGTGTGAATGAGCCTAAATATGTTGAAAACAGGTGAAAAATAGAATGGGAGCTGAGACGAGCAAGAAACGGGGACGCTGGGACCCAACTCGAGTTGCAAGGTGCAACTCAAGTTATCAACACGAGTTGAAGCCAACTCGAGTAGGGGCTGAAAATGTCCAAAATTTTCCATAGCTCAACACGACTTGAGAGACCCAAATCGAGTTACCAACTCGAGTCGAGTTGGGGTCCAGAAATCATCTAGAGAGCTTACTCGAGTTGCAAGATCCAACTCGACTTGCAACTCGAGTCGAGTAAGGAGCAGGGCAGTGACCAAAGTTTGTACAGTGAGCCAACTCGACTTGCAAGCTATAACTCGAGTTGCCAGCTCGAGTCGAGCTACCTTCCAAAGGATTTCTAGTTTTAGAGCTTCGCAACACGACCGAACAGGTGAGTGCACGAGTAGCCAACACGAGTCGAGTTATGTTAGCTCGAGTTACATTACAAGCAACTCGACTCGTGTTGTTAACTCGAGTTGGGAAGGCCAACTCGAGTAAGGTTATTTTGGGCCAAAAATCTGAATTTTCACCTGTCAATGTGTGTAAGTGTGTGTAAAAAGCCCATTTGATATTAAATTTGTGGCCCAACTTGGAAAGGGTATAAATAGTCTCAAGTTCAATATTTGAAGGGAGATTGGATATTCCGCACAAGGGTTTCACTCCTACACCTAGATCACACACCATTTTCTTCTATTTTACACCATCATCTTCATCCATTCCTCATCTCTTTCATTTGGGTGTTAAAGACCTCAAGATTTCAAGAGCTAGAGGTGGAGATCAATGAGTGTTGAAGATTCTCTACAAGGAATTGTTCGGGAAGATTTACATCTCTTTTATTTTTTATTTGGATGTAAGACTATGGATATGTGTAATGAATCATCATGTGTTTTGTTAGCATTATCATGTTAGGCTAATCCCTCTAGTGGATTAGGAATATGAAGAGCACACTAGGTTTATATTATTATGTGGATTAAATTGGTTTTTGACTTAATTGATGTTGGTTTCTATTCATGGGCTTTAATTGTTTTGATGTTATGATGGCATAGTTTATTATTCATGAATGATTATTGGTTTAATGGATTGTTGATCAATGGATGATTTATACTCCCTCCGTCCCGGGGAGTATTTCACGTATTGGTGTGCGCGGAGTTTAAGAAAATTTTGTATTTTTATGTATAAAGTAAGAAAGAGAATATATATTTTAGTTGATTTAATGAAAAAGGTGTGTAAAGTTATTGAGAGATGTGGAAAAAGTGTGTAAAGTTTTTGGGAGATGTGAAAAAGCAAGTATTATATTGGGATATGTGTAAAAAGTGAGTATTAGTATAATGTATTTTTACCAAATTTAGTAAAAGTAAAGTGTGAAATACTTTGAGGGACGGATGAAAAAGGAAAGTGTGAAATACTTTGGGGGACGGAGGGAGTAATAATTAAGTGCTATTATAATATTCATGTGTATATTACTTGGAGTGAGACGGAAACAACCCTCTTAAGTATTAGAAAGGCATGAATAGACATCGAGTTTGGATTTGACCGAAAGGATATTTGAATTCGATGAGGAGAACCAATCCATTCGTTAGCTTTAGCACACAAAAAGGGGGAGTTAATCCTATTTAGTACCTTTGAAGTGAGAATTGGGAATTAATTAGTACCTAGAAGGAATAGGTTAATGTTGGGCTTTGATCTTAAGTGCTTTTGGGAGTCTCAAGTGGATCAACTTCCTTTATAACCCGAAAGGGAGCTTAGGATATAATAGTGATCACCCTTTATCTACATCAATTGAGGTGAATTCCCTTTGCATGATAATATGAATTGAATGTGCTTAGATGTTTCTAATCCCATGTTTTTCCATACTTGAACTTTAGCACCTATTCTCTTTTCTCGTTAATCATATTACTTGTCATTTCACTTAGTTGCTATTTTACTTACTTGCTTCTTGTTTTAGTTGATAAATTCAAACTCAAAACCCCTATCATCCTTACAAATGTGACATAAATATGAGCTCACGTATTTTACTAATCCAAACCTAACTCCTTTGTGGTTCGATAATTTTATTTCTTGGGATCTACTTCTACAACGATTGAGTATTCTTGCTCGTGAGTATAAATTATTCAAACAACTACAAAATCACATTAAGTATTCCTACATCATCAAACTCATAACATAAAAGATTAACAAGTTCAATCTTAAGATGACAAAAGATTAATCAAATCCCTTTCGATCCAAGCCTCTCATAGGATATCAAATTTACTCAACACTCTATGAAGTAGGGTTTAAACAACACTCATCAACCGGTTAGATACGACTCACCATAGGCTTGCTCATGGACTATGTTCACAAGCCACCCTAGTTTCAATAAGTGATCAGATAGGTCTTTATCTTTAGATGTAATGTTTAGGCTCTTTGGTAGGGTAGGAAACTTTGGGTAATAGTGACTATTCAAGTGTAGATAATCGAAGAGATGATTTTTTTCTCCAACATCTTCACTTTCAAACTTCCTACTTTTGTCAATTATTCAAAAGCACTAAACATCAACATACTATGGATTCATTTAGCTTCTTTTGAATGACATACTTCTTTTCTTTGATTTTTGTATTCCTTGAGCATATTTTATGATTTTGCACCTTTTCTTTTTCATTGAAGTTGCATTTGCATTTATCTCTAGCTCTTTCATCCTTTTTTTGATTCACCAATTCCTTCATCTTCTTGCACATTTTCACCATCAAACCTTGTAGAACATCATCTCCTCAATTACCCACATCAAGGTTATATATATAAGGCTTAAGTGGGTTTTCAAGGTTTGTACTGTACTCAACTCACAAAGAAAAGACTTATAAGCTCAAAATGGCTAACCAGGGATGATGTTTGGGTAAGGAATTTTATGGTTATGACTTCATTTAGCAAGGATGGTCTAAGAACATATCATAAATTTTAACCATTCGGGCTTCGTTCCTATAGTCCATGAGTGATTGATCGTTATAGTCGGGGTTACCAAGCAACAAAATATCAAACCCAAGAAAATTTAGGATTCATGGCCTTTAGGTATAGCATCGTGATTAGTTAGGGACGATCGGTAAGGAGGTTTATAAAAATAAAAAAAATAAAATGCATGGAAAAATAAATCTAATTACAATATTTTTGGATTTTCAATGCCATGGTAGTTTTCATGATACACTCACATAATCAATCATCCAACATCTTTAATTTGTTTGGGCGATCACGATTTCCACCTATCCCCAATGACCATGGTGAGTAGGATGTAGATTGTTTTCACAACTCCTAAAAAGCTCCTAGAATCGATCCTACTTGCAATTTCCTTCAAGGTACTATGTTCGTATGGATGTGGTTCCCTTCACTAGTTTAATCCTCGGGTACAAGTGATCTCACTAATGTTCATTTACGTTGTTCTAAACATAAGGACTCCTTGGCTAGGCTCCCCTTATATTAAACCCACATGTAATAAATAGAAGAAACTCACATATGATAATCATGCAAAACAACTAAGGATAAAGCAACGACAAGACATGCCGATACACAATACACAACTTAATCACAATGCACTAATACCAAAGACATAAATCCCATATTACTACAAGGCGTGTGAATTTCATAAATGAAACCTAATCAAAGCCGAAAATACAATAAAGATATTTTCATAAATTAATCAATAATCATGCCATCAATTAACCACCAAAACATAGAAAATAAAGATAATAAATATGATTAGATTATACCTTATTGAAATTTTACATTCATGAAGATCATCCAATCCTTGGTGTCCCCACCTTCTTGGAAAATAATAAATTCCTAATCTAGAAAAACATATAAAACTACGGATCCCTCACCCCGAAAGGGAGAGGGATCTAATTATGGAGATACTTTCTCAACTATTTAATGGGTGAAGAATGGGTGGAGAGAATAGAGGTGTAGTGTAGCCTCCAAAATGAAGAAAATGGAATTGGGAGAGTTGGAGGCTCCAAAAATGAGAAGGGGGGCATTTATATATGTGGAGGATTAGGGCAAAAAAAAGGGGGTTTGGCAAGTGGAGAAATGAACTTTTTTGGCTCAACAATGGGTTCCAGGAATCGGGTTTAACAATAATACCATACAATTTTGTTGCATGAACCGGTTGTTGCCTAGCAGTTGGAGGCCACCTTATGCGTCCAAGAGGTCTCGGGTTCGAATCCCATCTCCGCATCATTTTTCTTTATTTTAAATTAGCTCTCAGAACCAATTTAAGAAATACTCTTGGCGATTTCCATCACATATACCAACGTAGCCCAACTGGTTTAAGAGGCCGCCAACATTGCGGAGGTCATGGGTTCGAACCCGGCTTCTGCGATTTAATTCTTTTTGTTAAATTAAAGGCCCAAATGCAACCCATCTAGCAGCGGCCCAAATCAGCTGGCCCATCAGCAAAAATCAGCTGGCCCATCAACAAAAAATAATTAAAAAGAAGTTGATGGCCTGGCCCATCAGCAGGACAACACTTCCAAGATATAAAAAGACAACGCTTTCCAGCGGTTGTCTATTCCTTTCTTTCACAACGCCCAGAAAAAGTGTTGTCGTAGCTCCTTTTAAAATTTGTTGTCTATTAATCCACCACCAATTTTTCTCGTTTTCATCCCGATTTAATTCTTGTTTCTTCCATCACTCTTTCAAGCTCAAAACACCCATTTCTCTGCAAAAATACACAAAAACACTTATCTCCAAGTAATCAAGCAATTAATAGTATTTTCATTAAAATCATGCTTAATTATTAAATTAAATCAAAATAATTCCAATTAAATTCATGCAATTAAGCTCATAATTTTAGGTAAATTTCACGTCGATCAATGAGCAAATTCTAGTTTGTCTAAGTTCAACCGGTCTTCTCATCAAAAATATTAACCATGGAGACACGGTTGAGGCTCAACTCTCACAAGTTTTTGCTTGAATCAAAAAGATACATAATCACCCTTTATACATCTCAAAATTGAACAAATTATGTAATTCATGTCACAATTTTTACTAGTAGAAATCCTTAACATGCTTGCCATCACTTATCACAAATAATGCATCAAAGCTCATATTCAAAAACACTTAACACCTTCCCAAAACATACCACCAAACCAACCCTACAAGGAATAAAATTCAAACATAACACATAAGTAAAAGACTCACCAAACAAGAAACATAACAAAAACATATAACATACATGACTAAAATCATCCATCATAAGAAATTATAGCATATCAATTCAACATCCATAACAAGTAAGCTCAAATTCCCATCACATCCAAATCATAAAAATCAAACAAAAATACCAAAAATAAAAGAAAATAAATCGCATAAAACTAAAATAAAATCCCAAAGTAAACTTTCCAAAAATAAAACAATTAAAGTACAATCCAATCCAAATCTAACGAATCAAATCAATTCTAAAATTCTCCAAATGAACTACTAGAAGTGATAAGCACTAAAATGACTCCCTCATGGCTCCGGAGGTGGAGGTGGATTGTAGGCATTCCATGGTATGTAAGCACGGGGTGATGCTGGAATTTGGAAGTTGAACATCATCGTCATCATCTCTTCCATGTTGTTGGAGTGCACCCGAGACTGCTCCTCGTAGTACTCCCTACGACGCTGTCCAGCTCAAAGTTCTTGAATATGCATCCAATGCTCCTGCTGTACCTCTCGGATTTCCCTTATCTGTGCCCCATGCGTCTGCTGCACAAGCCTCATCTCTCTCACTTCATCCATCATGTAGTTCCATCGATCATTTCCATGCTCGGGGCCCATTGGTGGTTGTTGCTGTTGCTCTTCCTCCTCAAACTGTGGAGGCTCTGGGGCTTGCTCTTTAAACTCCACCTGATGATGTGGTGGCTCCTCCTCATCTCCTTTCATTGGTACTAGCTCCGCCCTCAGATTGGCTAGCTCGAGGTTCTCTTCAATCCTCATCTGTCGGAGAACCTTTTCCACTTCCTCTCTGTTTCTTCTATAAAATGCTCTCATAACCCTGGAGTGATTAGCACTAGCCATTGCCAAATTAACAAACCTCCTTCGAGTGTGCAATGTAGTGAGCTCCGGAGCTGGCAGATGAAATGAAGCTCCCTTTTCTTAGCTTAGACAATACTGATTCCCAGCTACATATAAGAATTCCATCCTTATTAATTGCTGATAATTTAATTCATCACTCACCATCCTGTTTTCCATCCCTGCAAGATTTATTCCCAATCCTTGAGCAATCATAATAATCATACCCCCTAACATCAAGCCTGGAGAAGTTTTTCTCTTAGCAACTCTCTCCGCATGTTGCACAAAATGCGCTGCAACGTTCAGTGATAGCTCATTATATATGCAGTATATGATGTATAACTACTTCTCTCCCACTGCTCCACTTTCAAATCTCCCTAAGATAGTGTTCGAGACAATCTTCTCTAGGTAACTCATGACTGGATTCCTTATTGCAGTTCCTTTCAAGGCATTAGGAACATATCCTGCTTGCTCTGTCCCATCATTCACCAAACTTTTCCACCATTCTTGCTGATTAAAGCCACCTCCATGATAAAAGCTCTGATGGTCTTGACATGGTGGGCATTCAAAGAATCCATTCAAAATATGTAGAGGGATCTCTCTTCTCATCACGTTGTTGAACTTATTCGCATTTCTAGTGAAATGTCAAGAGTAAGTGTACTCTATCGCTGTTGAATACGCGTGACCAAGTGCAAAATTTATAGTATTGTCGTCCCAAGGGAAAAGGTAAACTCAAGTTGTATCCGGATTTTCCATTGATTTATGTTTTGTAAGGATTATCAAGATAAGGTTTTGATTTAAGAACTATGATTACTCTATCAATTAACTAATTGATTGTCGTCATTTTCACCTAGGTTTTAGTGTCTTTATGTGTGTATTTTCGGATGTTTTTATCCGTATTTGTGTTAAGTTTGGTGGAGTTATTGTTGTTTTGAGGAAAGTGGTACGAACTTATAGAATTGTGTAAATGAGCTTGAATATGTGTAAAACAGGTCATGGAACGGACAAAAACGGAGTCGGGAGCGAAAGGGAGACGAAGAATAGGCCAGGCAGCTGCACGGGCCGTGCGCGGAACACGGCCCTGTAGCAGCTGGCCGTGTAATGTCATCAGAACAAGCTGCTCGGCCAGAGATTCGGCCGTGCGCTGGTGCACGGGCCGTGCGCTGCTGCACGCCCCGTGTGCGGAGCTCGGCCCTGTAAGAAGGAGCCGTGTATTGTCGTCAGAAAGTGCTGCACGGCCATGATCACGGCCGTGTATTGCAGCTCGAGCCGTGTCCGGAAGCACGCACAAAACGCCGAAGTAGGTGTGCCCTACACGGGCCGTGTACTGCAGCACGGGCCGTGTAGGTGCAAAATCCTGTGTAATTTTCAGAATGTTCCGGAAGCTTCTAGAAGGTCCATAAGTGATATAAAACCATGATTTGTGCGAAATTAGAGGGGGAGATACACATTAGATCAGATTGAGAGCAGTTACACACAATCCACACCACATTTCCTCACACACTAGATCTACAAGCCATCTACACCATCTAAATCCATCAATTCACCTTGATCTTCATAAATCCATCCATACATCCATTCCTTCCATCATCTAAGAAGAGAAAATCAGATTTGTTTGAAGAATTTGGCATGATCAAGGAAGAAGGAGTCTACCTTCAAGGGGAAGCTCAATCTCTTTTATTTTGCTACTTTCTTCATTTTATTGCTCATATGGAGCTTGTATTGGATTGTAGCCAATTTGCAATGAATATTTGTGGCTAGTCCTCAAGTGAGGCTAGCAATATGATTGGTTAGGAAATATGTAGATTTTTGCACTATTAAAGCTTGATGAATTGATTGTTATGATTACTTTCTATCATGAATTCTTATTCTCATTTGATGCATGATGTGTGTGGTTAAATTCTCTATGCATAGTGTTAGGATGGCCATTCCAATATTATGTGTGGTGATTTACTTGAATCATTGATTGTATTAGGTGACTTAGTTAGTATGAGGGGAGGAAAGCCATTCCCTCCAAGTGCTTAGAACCTCATGATAGGACATTAGTGATGAACTAGTGAGGGGAACCAACTTATGATCATAGTACCCATGAGGGAATTGAGAGTAAGACAATCTTAGGAGATTTAAACTTGTAAAAGAGTTGAGAACCTAATCACCTTGGCCATAGGGGTTAGGGCTACAATTGTGATTGCCCTTAGTATCATAACTTGAAAGTCATCAATGCTTGAGTAAGTGTGAAGTCTACATAAGACCTTGACCATGATGTTGCTAGCCTTGCTCTCTTTTTAGATACACTTCATCCATTCCATCTCATTCTTGCTACTTGATTTGATTGATACTTGTTATAATTAGTTGCTTGTCTAGTTTATTAGTTAATTGATAGAGTAATCATAGTTCTTAAATCAAAACCTTATCTTGATCATCCTTACAAAACATAAATCAATGGAAAATCCGGATACAACTTGAGTTTACCTTTTCCCTTGGGACGACAATACTATAAATTTTGCACTTGGTCACGCGTATACAACAGCGATAGAGTACACTTGCTCTTGACATTTCATTAGAAATGCGATTAAGTTCATGGCGCCGCTTGCCGGGGAAATGTTAAACTTGTGGTTGTAACGAGTTTGAAGTTGATTAGTCTTGATAAGGATATTTCTTTCATTTGTATAGTTGTTTACTTGTCTTAGTTACTTGGAGAGCTAAATTTTTGAATTCTTGTAGGTACATGCAAACTCGTTCAAGGTCTCAATCTATTGAACCTTTGAATTTGGAATTAGAAGCTACCTTAAGAAGACAAAGAAGAGGAGTGTTGGAACCAACGGAAGAAAATATGGAAGAAGTAAGGGATAATGCAAATATGGTTGATGAAGAAGGTAATTTGAGAAATTTTCAAGGTGGTGATAATGCTAGAGGAGGTTTTGGTAATCAAGAATATGTGCCACAAGTTTATGCTCAACAAATGCACTTGCAAAACCAACAATTGCAAGCTATTATTCAAAATTTGTTGGCACAACAAGAAGCAAGGAATGATCCTCCGATAGTGCAAAATCAACCTCGTAGAAATGGGAATAATGGAGTGGGAATGAACATCCGAGATCACTTCCAACCGCAATATGGAAACTATGTTGTGGGACCACCAGTGAATGTTAATCATTTTGAGATCAAGACGGGATTGATCAACATGGTGCAAGCAAACCAATTTGGTGGTGGTACTATGGAGGATCCAAATGCTCACTTAGCCCAATTTACGGAGTTAGCAAATACGGTCAAGATAAATGGGGTAAGTGAGGATATTATTAAATTGAAGCTCTTCTCGTTTTCATTACGAGATAGAGCTAAGGCTTGGTATCATACTTTACCACCGGGATCCTACAACACATGGAGAGAGTTGGCACAAAGATTCTTGAGCAAGTATTTCCCACCATCGAAGATGTTGCATCTCAAAGGTCAAATATTGCAATTTAAGCAAATGCCTCTTGAAACTTTTAGTGAGGCTTGGGACCGATTCAAAGAAATGCTAAGGAAATGCCCACAACACGGATTTCCCGAAGATCAACAAGTAGGATTTTTCTATGCCGGTTTGAATGGAAGTGAAAGGATGCTTGTTGATGCTTCATCGGGAGGTTCGATTTTGGGGCAAACTCCGGAAAGAGCAATTGCCATATGTGAAGAAATAGCTTTGAATACGGGACAATGGGCCATGGATAGAGTTGCGGGCTTATATGAAAAAGAGAAGATTGCTAAGATGGAAGAAGTGTGCTTGCAACAAGTGAAAAAGGTGGAGGTGCCTAATGAAGATGTAACCGACAGAGCAATAACTGAGATACTAAAAAGGATGAATGCTAGTATGCAAGTGACTCCAACATCTACACCAATGGTGAATCAACAAGTGCTAGCTAATCCTCCGCATGTGATGTCATTACCTTTGATGAATCAACAAGTGTTTCCTAATTTTCAACAAGGTGTTTCTACACCAAGAATGGGTCAATCTTCTCAAAGTTGTCAAATGTCTACTTCTATACCTCAACAAGGTATGTCCCCTAATTCTTGGAGCCCATCGGAGATGACACTTGAGGAAGTTGCCTTCATGCAAGGAAGGAACTTCCAAGGAAATTACGGTGGGAATTTTGGGAATAATGGAGGAGGATATCCACAAAGGCAAGGAGGTTGGGGGCAAGGTAACTTTCAAGGGAATTTCAATCAACCCCGGAGATATGAAAATTTGTCGTATGGGAATCAAAGTAATGCACTCACATTGCCACCGGGCATTCATCCGGGGGAGAAGGCTCCAAATGATGAAGGAAAGTCTACAATGTCTACATTGGAGGATAAAATGACTAAGATGTTTGAATATGTGAAGCAAAGAGATGAGGCAAATGAGAATCGATTTAAAGCAATTGAGACTCACATTAGTCAAATGGCAACCGAGCAAGGTGAAATGCATCGAAAAGGTAAATTTCCTTCCACTACCGTTACAAATCCTAAGGAACAATGCTTGTATGTTACCGTTTGTAATTTGGAAAGCAAGGTGGAAAAAGGATTGGTGGAAATAACAAACATTGTTTCAAAGGTTGAAGAAGTAGTTGTTGATGAAATTGTATCTAAAGTGGAAGAGAAAGTTGCTAATGATGATGAATTGTCTTTTGATGATGAGAGGATTATTGAGGAATTCTTGTCTTCATTTGTTGATGAAAGTAAGGATGAGAAAAAGTTGTGGTTGGAACAAGATCATGGAATTGTTGAAGTTGATACTTCATTAAAGGTTGAAGACCCCGGTAAATTCGTGCTTACTTGTAAAATTAGAAATAGAGAATACCTTAATGCTATATGTGATCTTGGTTCGAGCATTAATGTGATGCCTTTGGAAGTTTTTGAAAAGCTTGACATTGGAAAGTTAAAGGAAACGGATGTGGAGATCGGAATAATGGATGGTTCAATGATTAAGCCCCATGGAGTTGTGGAGGATATGCTTGTGCAAATAGAAGAGTTTGTCTTTCCGGTGGATTTCATGGTAGTTGATAAGCAAGCGGATCCTTTGATCCCATTGATTTTTGGAAGGCCGTTTTTGGCCACCGGAAGAGCAAAATTTGACATGGATAGAAAGGAAGTCACACTCCGTTCAAATGAAAAAGAATTGGTGCTATCGAGCAAGAATTTGAAAGGGGGAGATCTTCATTTGAAGCCACCCATTAAGCCTCCGGATGATCGTGATCGAGTGGTAAGTGAACTTTTAAAAGATAAAGAATTAACTAACTTTGTATTTGAATGTGCAGAAAAGTTTTCTTTAAAGAGGAACAAGTTCGGGGGTGATCCACGTGTTAATTGGAAGATTGATAAAGAGCCTCCGGGATTTGAAAACATAAGTAAAAGAGTCAATGAATTGAGCTCAAGTGTTAAAGGAGCAAGAAGTGTGGATAAGAAGGTTGTTAAGGAAATGTTTAAAGTGAAGATGAGGCCCGATGGGGTCTTAGATTTCTCCGATTGCTAAATGAGCTTGAAATTCCGTCCGGCTTGAAGACGTTAAACTTAGCGCTAAATGGGAGGCAACCCATTCTTTTATCTTTTGATGCTTGTTTTGTTGTTTGGTATGTAGGTGGATTGTGCTCATGAAGGAAAATACATAAGGAGGAGACGAGATGTGCTAGATTTGGAATGAAGATGTATGTCACACCATTCTTTACAAACTTAAATTTAACATTTGTGTTAATTTAAGTTTGGGGGGAGAGTGCGTGGTGGCCATCCTTGAATGTTGGCATGCACATACGTCATCACAAGGTACGTTTAAGATGATCAATGGTGGAAACTACAAGGGTAAGTCTTACCACTTTTTGCAAACTTAATTCTCAACTTGTTTCGATTTAAGTTTGGGGGGATAGTGCATGGTGTGCCTTACCACTTGTGTATGCTTGATGCATCATGTTGATAGAGTGATTATCTTGATTGTTTTTAAAATTTTTCTCATGAGTATTGGATTGATTTTGGTTAGTTTGGTTGTGTGGGAGTGCATGATAATCCTTATTTTTATTGCAAGTGTTGAGCTAATGGTTTGTTGAGTGTTTGAGCATGGATGAAGGATAGTGGAAGCATAAATGGAGCTTGGAGCTAACGCTTTCATTATCAAAATGCCTATTGAGGGAGTTCACTCTACATCTTATCACTTCTAAATTGCTTGACATGATTGATGTTGATTTGGATTGTAGTGGATTAACATGTTACTTCATGTGTTATGTACTTGGGAGGTTTACTTGCTTTATTTAGGTAGTTTACTTGCTTTATTTTTTTTTATTTTTGAATAAGGTGGCAAAACCTTGAGCTTACATGTTATTGGAGGATTGAGGATATGTGCTTTATTTCTTGAGATGGGTGATTGATCTTTATTGTTATGGATTTGATTTGAGGTGTTTTATTTTCTTTTGATGGATGATTTGATTTATGCTTGTTATATGTTTGTATTGTTGGTTGATCCCTTGATTAGTAGGTGATGTTTGTTGTTATTTTAATTCTTGTATAGGTGTGGTTTTGGTGGTATGTTTTGGGAAGGAGTTGAGTAATGTTTTTGAGTATGAGCTATGATGCATTGTTTGTGATAGGTGATGGCAAGCATGTTAATGGTTTCTACTTGTTGAAATTGTGACATGGATTACATAATTTGTTCAATTTTGAGAAGTATGAAGGTTGATTAGATTTCTTTTGGTCCAAGCAAAAGCTTGTGAGAGTTGAGCCTCAACTGTGCCTCCATGGTTAATTCTTGATGAGAGGACCGGTTGAACTTAGACAAACTAGAACTTGCTCTTGGACTATAGGAACGAAGCCCGAATGGTTGAAATTTGTGAAATGATCTTAGGCCATCCTTGTTGAGAAAGTCATGGCCATAAAATTTCCCTACCAAAAACATTATCCCTAGTAAGCCACTTTGAACCTTTAAGCCTATTTTTTTTGTGATATAAGCACATTACAAGCCTTGAAAACCCATTTAAACCTTATATATATAACCTATGTGTGGGTAATTGAGGATGATGATGGTTTACAAGGGAATATGTGAAATATGTGCAAAGAAACGTATATGGAAAGAAAGGTTTAGTCAAGAAAAAGGATGAAAGAGCTTAAGAAAAGCAAGTGCAACTTCAACAAAAGTGAAAAAGGAGCAAAATAGAAAAATATGCTCAAGGAACACAAAAGTTAAAGAAAAGAAGTATGCCATTCAAGCTCAAGAAATCCAAGGAATAATGATGCTTAGTGCTTGTGAATAAAGTAGAAAAGAAAGGAAGCATGAAAGTGAGGATGTTGAAGAAAGGAATCATCTCTTCGATAGACCACATTTGAAAAGTCACTATGATCCAAAGTTTCCTACCTTACCAAAGAGCCTAAACATTACATCCAAAGATAAAGACCTTTTTGATCACTTATTGAAACTAGGGTGGCTTGTGAACATAGTCCATGAGCAAGCCTATGGTGAGTCGGTTACAACCGGTTGATGAGTGTTGTTCAAAACCTTACTTCAAAGAGTGTTGAGCGACTTTGATATCCTATGAAAGGCTTGGATTGAAAGGGATTTGATTACTCTTTTGTCATGCTTGAGATTGAACTCGTTAATTTTTCATGTTATAAGTTTGATTATGTAGGGATACTTAACTTGATTTTGAAGTCCTTATTACTTGTGATGCGTTGTGGTTTATGTTCGTTAGATGTTTTCTAGGTGAAAATTTCTCCTCTTGTTTATCATTTTTAGTTGTTCGAGGACGAACAACACTTTAAGTTTGGGGGATTGATTGTCGTCATTTTCACCTAGGTTTTAGTGTCTTTATGTGTGTATTTTCGGATGTTTTTATCCGTATTTGTGTTAAGTTTGGTGGAGTTATTGTTGTTTTGAGGAAAGTGGTACGAACTTATAGAATTGTGTAAATGAGCTTGAATATGTGTAAAACAGGTCATGGAACGGACAAAAACGGAGTCGGGAGCGAAAGGGAGACGAAGAATAGGCCAGGCAGCTGCACGGGCCGTGCGCGGAACACGGCCCTGTAGCAGCTGGCCGTGTAATGTCATCAGAACAAGCTGCTCGGCCAGAGATTCAGCCGTGCGCTGGTGCACGGGCCGTGCGCTGCTGCACGCCCCGTGTGCGGAGCTCGGCCCTGTAAGAAGGAGCCGTGTATTGTCGTCAGAAAGTGCTGCACGGCCATGATCACGGCCGTGTATTGCAGCTCGAGCCGTGTCCGGAAGCACGCACAAAACGCCGAAGTAGGTGTGCCCTACACGGGCCGTGTACTGCAGCACGGGCCGTGTAGGTGCAAAATCCTGTGTAATTTTCAGAATGTTCCGGAAGCTTCTAGAAGGTCCATAAGTGATATAAAACCATGATTTGTGCGAAATTAGAGGGGGAGATACACATTAGATCAGATTGAGAGCAGTTACACACAATCCACACCACATTTCCTCACACACTAGATCTACAAGCCATCTACACCATCTAAATCCATCAATTCACCTTGATCTTCATAAATCCATCCATACATCCATTCCTTCCATCATCTAAGAAGAGAAAATCAGATTTGTTTGAAGAATTTGGCATGATCAAGGAAGAAGGAGTCTACCTTCAAGGGGAAGCTCAATCTCTTTTATTTTGCTACTTTCTTCATTTTATTGCTCATATGGAGCTTGTATTGGATTGTAGCCAATTTGCAATGAATATTTGTGGCTAGTCCTCAAGTGAGGCTAGCAATATGATTGGTTAGGAAATATGTAGATTTTTGCACTATTAAAGCTTGATGAATTGATTGTTATGATTACTTTCTATCATGAATTCTTATTCTCATTTGATGCATGATGTGTGTGGTTAAATTCTCTATGCATAGTGTTAGGATGGCCATTCCAATATTATGTGTGGTGATTTAATTGAATCATTGATTGTATTAGGTGACTTAGTTAGTATAAGGGGAGGAAAGCCATTCCCTCCAAGTGCTTAGAACCTCATGATAGGACATTAGTGATGAACTAGTGAGGGGAACCAACTTATGATCATAGTACCCATGAGGGAATTGAGAGTAAGACAATCTTAGGAGATTTAAACTTGTAAAAGAGTTGAGAACCTAATCACCTTGGCCATAGGGGTTAGGGGTACAATTGTGATTGCCCTTAGTATCATAACTTGAAAGTCATCAATGCTTGAGTAAGTGTGAAGTCTACATAAGACCTTGACCATGATGTTGCTAGCCTTGCTCTCTTTTTAGATACACTTCATCCATTCCATCTCATTCTTGCTACTTGATTTGATTGATACTTGTTATAATTAGTTGCTTGTCTAGTTTATTAGTTAATTGATAGAGTAATCATAGTTCTTAAATCAAAACCTTATCTTGATCATCCTTACAAAACATAAATCAATGGAAAATCCGGATACAACTTGAGTTTACCTTTTCCCTTGGGACGACAATACTATAAATTTTGCACTTGGTCACGCGTATACAACAGCGATAGAGTACACTTGCTCTTGACATTTCATTAGAAATGCGATTAAGTTCACTAATGAACTAGACAAGCAACTAATTATAACAAATATCAATCAAATCAAGTAGCAAGATGAGATGGAATGGATGAAGTGTATCTAAGAAGAGAGCAAGGCTAGCAACATCATGGTCAAGGTCTTATGTAGACTTCACACTCACTCAAGCATTGATGACTTTCAAGTTATGATACTAAGGGCAATCACAATTGTACCCCTAACCCCTATGGCCAAGGTGATTAGGTTCTCAACTCTTTTACAAGTTTAAATCTCCTAAGATTGTCTTACTCTCAATTCCCTCATGGGTACTATGATCATAAGTTGGTTCCCCTCACTAGTTCATCACTAATGTTCTATCATGAGGTTCTAAGCACTTGGAGGGAATGGCTTTCCTCCCCTCATACTAACCAAGTCACCTAATACAATCAATGATTCAATTAAATCACCACACATAATATTGGAATGACCATCCTAACACTATGCATAGAGAATTTAACCACACACATCATGCATCAAATGAGAATAAGCATTCATGATAGAAAGTAATCATAACAATCAATTCATCAAGCTTTAATAGTGCAAAAATCTACATATTTCCTAACCAATCATATTGCTAGCCTCACTTGAGGACTAGCCACAAATATTCATTACCAATTGGCTACAATCCAATACAAGCTCCATATGAGCAATATAATGAAGAAAGTAGCAAAATAAAAGAGATTGAGCTTCCCCTTGAAGGTAGACTCCTCCTTCCTTGATCATGCCAAATTCTTCAAACAAATCTGATTTTCTCTTCTTAGATGATGGAATAGATGGATGTATGGATGGATTTATGAAGATCAAGGTGAATTGATGGATTTAGATGGTGTAGATGGATTGTGGATCTAGTGTGTGAGGAAATGTGGTGTGGATTGTGTGTAACTGCTCTCAATCTGATCTAATGTGTATCTCCTCTCTAATTTCGCAGAAATCATGGTTTTATATCACTTATGGACCTTCTAGAAGCTTCCGGAACATTCTGAAAATTACACAAGATTTTGCACCTACACTGCCCGTGCTGCAGTACACGGCCCGTGTAGGGCACACCTACTTCGGCGTTTTGTGCGTGCTTCCGGACACGGCTCGAGCTGCAATACACGGCCTTGATCATGGCCGTGCAGCACTTTCTGACGACAATACACGGCTTCTTCTTACAGGGCCGAGCTCCGCACACGGGGCGTGCAGCAGCGTACGGCCAGTGCACCATCGCACGGCCGAATCTCTGGCCGAGCAGCGTGTTCTGATGACATTACACGGCCAGCTGCTACAGGGCCGTGTTCCGCGCACGGCCCGTGCAGCTGCATGGCCTATTCTTCGTCTCCCTTTCGCTCCCGACTCCGTTTTTGTCCGTTCCATGACCTGTTTTACACATATTTAAGCTCATTTACACAATTCTATCAGTTCGTACTACTTTCCTCAAAATAACAATAACTCCACCAAACTTAACACAAATACGGATAAAAACATCCGAAAATACACACATAAAGACACTAAAACCTAGATGAAAATGACGACAATCAACCCCCCAAACTTAAAGTGTTGTTCGTCCTCGAACAACTAAAAATGATAAACAAGAGGAGAAATTTTCACCTAGAGAACATCTAACGAACATAAACCACAACGCATCACAAGTAATAAGGATTTCAAAATCAAGTTAAGTATCCCTACATAATCAAACTTATAACATGAAAGATTAACGAGTTCAATCTAAAGCATGACAAAAGAGTAATCAAATCCCTTTCAATCCAAGCCTTTCATAGGATATCAAATTCACTCAACACTCTTTGAAGTAAGGTTTTGATCAACACTCATCAACCGGTTAAAATCGACTCACCATAGGCTTGCTCATGGACTATGTTCACAAGCCACCTTAGTTTCAATAAGTGATCAAAAAGGTTTTTATCTTTGGATGTAATGTTTAGGCTCTTTGGTAAGGTAGGAAACTTTGGATAATAGTGACTTTCCAAGTGTGGTTGATTGAAGAGATGATTCCTTTCTTCAACATCCTCACTTTCATGCTTCCTTTCTTTTCTACTTTAATCACAAGCACTAAGCATCATCATTCCTTGGATTTCTTGAGCTTCTTTTTGAATGGCATACTTCTTGTCCTTGACTTTTGTATTTCTTGAGCATATTTTTCTATTTTGCTCCTTTTTCACTTTTGTTGAAGTTGCACTTGCTTTTATCTTGAGCTCTTTCATCTTTTTTCTTGACCAACATGTCTTTCCATATACATTTGCATATCTTTCCACATTTTCCCTTGTAAAACATCATCATCCTCAATTACCCACACATAGGTTATATATAAGGTTTAAATGGGTTTTCAAGGCTTGTAATGTGCTTATATCACAAGAAATAGGCTTAAAGGTTCAAAGTGGCTTACTAGGGATAATGTTTTTGGTAAGGAAATTTTATGGCCATGACTTTTTCAACAAGGATGGCCTAAGATCATTTCACAAATTTCAACCATTCGGGCTTCGTTCCTATAGACCAAGAGCAAGTTCTAGTTTATCTAAGTTCAACCGGTCCTCTCTTCAATAATTAACCATGGAGGCACGGTTGAGGCTCAACTCTCACAAGCTTTTGCTTGAACCAAAAGAAACTCAATTAACCTTCATACTTCTCAAAATTGAACAAATTATGTAATCCATGTCACAATTTTAACAAGTAGAAACCATTAACTTGCTTGCCATCACCTATCACAAACAATGCATCATAGCTCATACTCAAAAACATTACTCAACTCTTTCCCAAAACATACCACCAAGCATCCCTATACAAGAATAAAAATACAAACAAAACGCATGAGCAAAGACTCACCAAGCAAACAACAACACAAAAACACATAACATGCAACAACGACAATTCACCCATCAAAAGAAATAAAGCACATATCCTCAATCCTCCAATAACATGTAAGCTCAAGATTTGCCACCTTATTCAAAAATAAAAATAAAGCAAGTAAACCTCCCAAGTACATAACACATGAAGTAACATGTTAATCCACTACAATCCAAATCAACATCAATTCATGTCAAGCAATTTAGAAATGATAAGATGTAGAGTGAACTCCCTCAATAGGCATTTTGATAATGAAAGCGTTAGCTCCAAGCTCCATTCATGCTTCCACTATCCTTCATCCATGCTCAAACACTCAACAAACCATTAGCTCAACACTTGCAATAAAAATAAGGATTATCATGCACTCCCACACAACCAAACTAACCAAAATCAATCCAATACTCATGAGAAAAATTTTAAAATTTACCCAATTTTCACAAGACAATCAAGATAATCACTCTATCAACATGATACATCAAGCATACACAAGTGGTAAGGCACACCACGCACTATCCCCCCAAACTTAAATCGAAACAAGTTGAGAATTAAGTTTGCAAAAAGTGGTGAGACTTACCCTTGTAGTTTCCACCATTGATCATCTTAAACGTACCTTGTGATGACGTATGTGCATGCCAACATTCAAGGATAGCCACCACGCACTCTCCCCCCAAACTTGTGATGACGTATGTGCATTCCAACATTCAAGTAGGTATGGCCACCACACACTCCCCCCCAAACTTAAATTAACACAAGTGTTAAATTTAAGTTTGAACAAAGTGGTGTGACATACATCTCCATTCCTTATCAAGCACACTTCGTCTTCTTCATACATGTCTTTCAACATGAGCACAATCCACCTACATACCAAACAACAAAACAAGCATAAAAAGATAAAAGAATGGGTTGCCTCCCATTTAGCGCTAAGTTTAACGTCTTCAAGCCGGACGGAATTTCAAGCTCATTTAGCAATCGGAGAAATCCAAGACCCCATCGGGCCTCATCTTCACTTTAAACATTTCCTTAACAACCTTCTTATCCACACTTCTTGCTCCTTTAACACTTGAGCTCAATTCATTGACTCTTTTACTTATGTTTTCAAATCCCGGAGGCTCTTTATCAATCTTCCAATTAACACGTGGATCACCCCCGAACTTGTTCCTCTTTAAAGAAAACTTTTCTGTAAATTCAAATACAAAGTTAGTTAATTCTTCATCTTTTAAAAGTTCACTTACCACTCGATCTCGATCATCCGGAGGCTTAATGGGTGGCTTCAAATGAAGATCTCCCCCTTTCAAATTCTTGCTTGATAGCACCAATTCTTTTTCATTTGAACGGAGTGTGACTTCCTTTCTATCCATGTCAAATTTCGCTCTTCCGGTGGCCAAAAACGGCCTTCCAAAAATCAATGGGATCAAAGGATCCGCTTGCTTATCAACTACCATGAAATCCACCGGAAAGACAAACTCTTCTATTTGCACAAGCATATCCTCCACAACTCCATGGGGCTTAATCATTGAACCATCCATTATTCCGATCTCCACATCCGTTTCTTTTAACTTTCCAATGTCAAGCTTTTCAAAAACTTCCAAAGGCATCACATTAATGCTCGAACCAAGATCACATATAGCATTAAGGTATTCTCCATTTCTAATTTTACAAGTAAGCACGAATTTACCGGGGTCTTCAACCTTTAATGAAGTATCAACTTCAACAATTCCATGATCTTGTTCCAACCACAACTTTTTCTCACCCTTACTTTCATCAACAAATGAAGACAAGAATTCATCAATAATCCTCTCATCATCAAAAGACAATTCATCATCATTAGCAACTTCCTCTTCCACTTTAGATACAACTTCATCAACAACTACTTCTTCAACCTTTGAAATAATGTTTGTTGTTTCCACCAACTCTTTTTCCACCTTGCTTTCCAAATTACAAACGGTAACATACAAGCATTGTTCCTTAGGATTTGTAACGGTAGTGGAAGGAAATTTACCTTTACGATGCATTTCACCTTGCTCGGTTGCCATTTGACTAATGTGAGTCTCAATTGCTTTAAATCGATTCTCATTTACCTCATCTCTTTGCTTCACATATTCAAACTTTCTCTCATTCTCTTGTTTCTCTTGCTTCATAAAATCAAACATCTTAGTCATTTTATCCTCCAATGTAGACATTGTAGACTTTCCTTCATCATTTGGAGCCTTCTCCCCCGGATGAATGCCCGGTGGCAATGTGAGTCCATTACTTTGATTCCCATACGACAAATTCTCATATCTCCGGGGTTGATTGAAATTCCCTTGAAAGTTACCTTGCCCCCAACCTCCTTGCCTTTGTGGATATCCTCCTCCATTATTCCCAAAATTCCCACCGTAATTTCCTTGGAAGTTCCTTCCTTGCATGAAGGCAACTTCCTCAAGTGTCATCTCCGATGGGCTCCAAGAATTAGAGGACATACCTTGTTGAGGTATAGAGGTAGGCATTTGACAACTTTGAGAAGATTGACCCATACTTGGTGTAGATACACCTTGTTGAAAATTAGGAAACACTTGTTGATTCATCAAAGGTATTGACATCACATGCGGAGGATTAGCTAGCACTTGTTGATTCACCATTGGTGTAGATGTTGGAGTCACTTGCATACTAGCATTCATCCTTTTTAGTATCTCCGTGATTGCCTTGTCGGTTACATCTTCATTAGGCACCTCCACCTTTTTCACTTGTTGCAAGCACACTTCTTCCATCTTAGCAATTCTCTCTTTTTCATATAAGCCCGCAACTCTATCCATGGGCCATTGACCCGTATTCAATGCTATTTCTTCACATATGGCAATTGCTCTTTCCGGAGTTTGCCCCAAAATCGAACCTCCCGATGAAGCATCAATAAGCATCCTTTCACTTCCACTCAAACCGGCATAGAAAAATCCTACTTGTTGATCTTCGGGAAATCCGTGTTATGGACATTTCCTTAGCATTTCTTTGAATCGGTCCCAAGCCTCACTAAAAGTTTCAAGAGGCATTTGCTTAAACTGCAATATTTGACCTTTGAGATGCAACATCTTCGATGGTGGGAAATACTTGCTCAAGAATCTTTGTGCCAACTCTCTCCATGTGTTGTAGGATCCCAATGGTAAAGTATGATACCAAGCCTTAGCTCTATCTCGTAATGAAAACGAGAAGAGCTTCAATTTAATAATATCCTCACTTACCCCATTTATCTTGACCGTGTTTGCTAACTCCGTAAATTGGGCTAAGTGAGCATTTGGATCCTCCATAGTACCACCACCAAATTGGTTTGCTTGCACCATGTTGATCAATCCCATCTTGATCTCAAAATGATTAACATTCACCGGTGGTCCCACAACATAGTTTCCATATTGCGGTTGGAAGTGATCTCGGATGTTCATTCCCACTCCATTATTCCCATTTCTACGAGGTTGATTTTGCACCATCGGAGGATCATTCCTTGCTTCTTGTTGTGCCAACAAGTTTTGAATAATAGCTTGCAATTGTTGGTTTTGCAAGTGCATTTGTTGAGTATAAACTTGTGGCACATATTCTTGATTACCAAAACCTCCTCTAGCATTATCACCACCTTGAAAATTTCTCAAATTACCTTCTTCATCAACCATATTTGCATTATCCCTTACTTCTTCCATATTTTCTTCCGTTGGTTCCAACACTCCTCTTCTTTGTCTTCTTAAGGTAGCTTCTAATTCCAAATTCAAAGGTTCAATAGATTGAGACCTTGAACGAGTTTGCATGTACCTACAAGAATTCCAAAATTAGCTCTCCAAGTAACCAAGACAAGTAAAAAACTATACAAATGAAAGAAATATCCTTATCAAGACTAATCAACTTCAAACTCGTTACAACCACAAGTTTAACATTTCCCCGGCAGCGGCGCCATGAACTTATTCGCATTTCTAGTGAAATGTCAAGAGTAAGTGTACTCTATCGCTGTTGTATACGCGTGACCAAGTGCAAAATTTATAGTATTGTCGTCCCAAGGGAAAAGGAAAACTCAAGTTGTATCCGGATTTTCCATTGATTTATGTTTTGTAAGGATTATCAAGATAAGGTTTTGATTTAAGAACTATGATTACTCTATCAATTAACTAATGAACTAGACAAGCAACTAATTATAACAAATATCAATCAAATCAAGTAGCAAGACGAGATGGAATGGATGAAGTGTATCTAAGAAGAGAGCAAGGCTAGCAACATCATGGTCAAGGTCTTATGTAGACTTCACACTCACTCAAGCATTGATGACTTTCAAGTTATGATACTAAGGGCAATCACAATTGTACCCCTAACCCCTATGGCCAAGGTGATTAGGTTCTCAACTCTCTTACAAGTTTAAATCTCCTAAGATTGTCTTACTCTCAATTCCCTCATGGGTACTATGATCATAAGTTGGTTCCCCTCACTAGTTCATCACTAATGTTCTATCATGAGGTTCTAAGCACTTGGAGGGAATGACTTTCCTCCCCTCATACTAACCAAGTCACCTAATACAATCAATGATTCAATTAAACCACCACACATAATATTGGAATGGCCATCCTAACAATATGCATAGAGAATTTAACCACACACATCATGCATCAAATGAGAATAAGCACTCATGATAGAAAGTAATCATAACAATCAATTCATCAAGCTTTAATAGTGCAAAAATCTACATATTTCCTAACCAATCATATTGCTAGCCTCACTTGAGGACTAGCCACAAATATTCATTGCCAATTGGCTACAATCCAATACAAGCTCCATATGAGCAATATAATGAAGAAAGTAGCAAAATAAAAGAGATTGAGCTTCCCCTTGAAGGTAGACTCCTTCTTCCTTGATCTTGCCAAATTCTTCAAAAAAATCTGATTTTCTCTTCTTAGATGATGGAATAGATGGATGTATGGATGGATTTATGAAGATCAAGGTGAATTGATGGATTTAGATGGTGTAGATGGATTGTGGATCTAGTGTGTGAGGAAATGTGGTGTGGATTGTGTGTAACTGCTCTCAATCTGATCTAATGTGTATCTCCTCTCTAATTTCGCACAAATCATGGTTTTATATCACTTATGGACCTTCTAGAAGCTTCCAGAACATTCTGAAAATTACACAGGATTTTGCACCTACACGGCCCGTGCTGCAGTACACAGCCCGTGTAGGGCACACCTACTTCGGCATTTTGTGCGTGCTTCCGGACACGGCTCGAGCTGCAATACACGGCCTTGATCATGGCCGTGCAGCACTTTCTGACGACAATACACGGCTTCTTCTTACAGGGCCGAGCTCCGCACACGGGGCGTGCAGCAGCGCACGGCCCGTGCACCATCGCACGGCCGAATCTCTGGCCGAGCAGCGTGTTCTGATGACATTACACGGCCAGCTGCTACAGGGCCGTGTTCCGCG
The DNA here is from genome assembly GCA_023678885.1 of Pogostemon cablin. Classification (NCBI taxonomy): domain Eukaryota; kingdom Viridiplantae; phylum Streptophyta; class Magnoliopsida; order Lamiales; family Lamiaceae; genus Pogostemon; species Pogostemon cablin. Next base: position 6,188,196 of record CM042987.1, read on the forward strand.
CACGGCCCGTGCAGCTGCATGGCCTATTCTTCGTCTCCCTTTCGCTCCCAACTCCGTTTTTGTCCGTTCCATGACCTGTTTTACACATATTTAAGCTCATTTACACAATTCTATCAGTTCGTACCACTTTCCTCAAAATAACAATAACTCCACCAAACTTAACACAAATACGGATAAAAACATCCGAAAATACACACATAAAGACACTAAAACCTAGGTGAAAATGACGACAATCAGTTGTCCAATTGGAACATAACTGAAATAGGGAAAGAATTCCTATCCTTCTTCACTTGAAATGTACTCATGAACTCAGCAGTTAGATGGTAGTAAGTAGGGGGCCTTTTATCAAAAAAAACGCTTCCATATGTGAGAACCTAAACAACTTCCTCAAGTCTTTCTCTATTCCTAACCTTTCCATTGTTGTTGTGTCTTAGAATCGGGTTAGCTTAATCTTAGGGGCGAGTGTTTGCTAACGAAGCATATACTTTTCCCAATACTCTTCAAATTCAACCCCAAAGTATTTTGGATGGATCCCATCTTCCATTAATTGAGCATCGAGATTAGCTAGTTCCCCTGGATAGGTAATGATGATGAAATCCTCATTCCTTGGTCTCACTCTCCTCTCGGCTATCTACAATTTACAACAATGCTCAAGTCATATTCAATTTCATCATTAAAAATGTTAATGCATTAAGTTTAGATTCCACTCTAGTTATTCAACTAAGTGTGATCTATACTATGCATCAATATTACATATTCATATCATTATAGCTTCAAGCATCACCACAAGTATTCAACTTCACTATCACTCCTTCCCATTATCCATGAACTTACACCTCAATTCATATCATGCTTGCACATATTTTCCTCATATAGGTTCCAAATTAAACCATCACTAATTACTATGAACATATGATCTCAAAATTAGACAAAATTTTCACTTAGGTATTTCATCAAACACTTGGCATGCACAACATTTCAATATAATTTCAAAGTAAAATCCACATTGCCTCATGCCCAAATCCTCAACACCTAGGCCTATTTTACTACAATTTAAGCATTTTATAAACATGATAATTCAATTGGCAACAACATATGCATCTAATTTCATCATACTCACAAATTCCCAAATTCAACTTTCTCATGAACCCTAATTCTTGCACAATGTACTCAATTCATCAAGTAAAACTTGCAAATCCTTGTTTCACATTCTTAGTCATGCTTCAATCATGCTTTTATTCAAAGCCCGTACAAGAATTTCGACATTCATCCCTTCAATTGAAAAAATAGGGTTAGAAAATCATACCTGTAATTTTAGGACTTGAATGGGTGTTTTTGATGTTGAAATTTGAAGAAACTCACTCTCAATCACTCAACTAACCTTACCGATGGAGATTTATGAACAATGGGTGAAGAACGAAGTCGATTTGGACTTAGAATCGAATTTCTCAATGTGTACGGAGTGGAGAGCGTGTTTAAAATTGCTCGCAAACTTGAATTTTTAAAACTGACTTCAGACACTACACGGGTCGTGCTCCCCTACACGGCCTTAGTCGTGGCCGTGTAGTGTTTTCTGATGCTCAAGCATGGCTGTGTGTTACAGGACCGTGTTCCGCATACGGCCTGTGTTTCTGTCCCCTGCACGGCTCGAGTTCGGAGCTCGCCCTCGACTCTGGGCGAGTAGTCTCTTCTGATGTCAATACACGGCCAATCCTTACATAGCCGTGTACTGAACACAGCTCGTGTAGCCATCTGCCCTGTTCTTCCAAATTTCACACTTCATACCTCATTTTGCCCTGTTTTTGCACTTCTTATACACTCTATTCATGCTCAAAAATATCTCAAACTATTAACACCATAATTATGATCAAATAACGGACTATCATGTACTTTAACACCACCAAACGTATCAAAACGATCCTAACTCATGAGAAAAAGTTTAAAATTGACCCATTTTGTCACAAGAAAATATAAACACACATGATATATCAAGCATATACAAGTGGTGAGTCACACCACGCGCTCTCCCCCAAACTTAAATCGAAATAAGTTGAGAATTAAGTTTGCAAAAAGTGGTGAGACTTACCCTTATAGTTTCCACCATTGATCATCATAAATTTACCTTGTGATGACGTATGTATACTGCAACATTCATGTATGGCCACCACGCACTCCCCCCAAACTTAAATTAACAAAAGTGTTAAATTTAAGTTTGTAAACAGTGGTGTGACATATATCTTCATTCCAAATCAAGCACACCTCGTCTTCTCTATATGTATTTTTCTCATTGAGCACAATCCACCTACATACCAAAAATACAAGAAAAATAAAACTAAACAAGAAAACTTACCAAAATCGTCGATTTAACGTCATCGAGCTAGACGCTTCTTGGCTTTTAATAATCGGAGAAATCTAAGACCCCATCGGGTCTCATCTTCACTTTAAACATCTCCTTAACAACCTTCTTATCTACACTTCGTGCTCCTCTAACACTTGAACTCACTTCATTTCCTCTTTTCCTCACAATTTTAAATTACGAAGGCCCTTTATCAATCTTCCAATCAACATGTGGATTCCCCCCAAACTTGTTCCTCTTTGAAGAAAAATTTCCTGCAAATTCAAGTAAAAAGTTAGTTAATTCTTCATCTTTTAAAATCTCACTTACCACTTGATTAGCCATAACTTGTAGTCGGGTTGACCAATTCAAGAATTTATCGAACCACAGGGAGGAAGGTGCTAGAGCTTAAGCGATATCATGTTTTTTCCATGATTTTATTGAGACGATTCATCAAAGATTGATTGTCAAACAAGTAACTAAACAGTAATCAAGACAAGTAAACAAACAATGATCAAGCACATAAGATAAATGGATGAAATGTGGTTTACCAAATTAAGCAAAAGTGAGATTAACAACAATTAAGAAGTGGAAATCCTAGGATACATACATCAAATTTATATGAATCATGAGCTTAAGACTAAAGGCCAACACTAAGTTCACCTAAACTCCCTCTCGAGATGAATAGGATATCGATTAGTTTAAGAATACCAACATAGCTCAATGGATTGGTTCTTACTCAAATAAATTCAACAAGGTACTAAGCTTAAATAAGAGTCCCTTCATATGATTAATCAACCTCTCGATCAAACCAATTGGATGTCCTATCAAATGGTTCTAAATCCTAAAGGACATCTCTATTTCTTTGAGATCTATAATGAACATGATGTGTATGACAAGATGATTCAATTAATTATCCTAAATATGCAATTGACTTCTCAATCTAAAAACATGTTTAAAATAACAAACCACACAAATCATCATAAACATCAAGATCTAAAGCATCAATGATAGAAAATCAATTAACTCAATCAACATATGAATTTAATTACACAAATCCCAAAATTATTCAACAACTCTCATGTTCCTAATCTCACAAGGGAGATTAGCCTACCATATTCAAAAGGAAATCAACATAGACATTAAGATCCTTACAAAACATGATGAACTATAAGGTTTCAATACAAAAGTTGGATGAAAACTCCCTTGAATGCCTCTAATGGTGATCTTCTTCTTCCCCTTACAATCTTCCTCTCTTCCTTGCTTCTTTTCCTCAATTGGATGAAGGTTTTGATGGTGGGATGATGGTAGATGGAATAGATGGTGAATGGATGAAGATGATGGTGGGAATGGAAGAAATGGTGTGTGATCTATGTGTATTGGTGCAGACCCTTGGTGGAATCTCCAATTTCCCTTCAAATGTTGAACTTGAGGCTATTTATACCATCTCTAAGTTGGGCCACAAATTTAACATCAAATGGGCTTTTTACATACACTTACACATATTGACAAGTGAAAATCCAGATTTTTGGCCCAAAATAACCTTACTCGACTTGGCCTGCCTTATTCGAGTTAGCTACTCAAGTCGAGTTGCATGTAATGCAACTCGAGTTAACTCAACTCAACTCGAGTTAACAACTCGAGCACTCGCCTGTTCGGTCATGTTGTGAGACTTTGAAACTGATCTGACTTCGGGATCCTACTCGACTCGAGTTGCCAAGTCGTGTTGTGACTTTCAACTCGAGTAAGCACACTGTATGATTTTGAACTCCTGCCCTGCACCGCACGACCTCCAACTCGACTTCTTTCAACCCAGCACGACTCGTGTTGCAACTCGTGTTGCCACATATAAGTCGTGTTGGCTCACTGTATAAATTTTGGACATCGGCAGCACCTTACTCGACTCGAGTTGTCAACTTGAGTTGCACCCTGCAACTCGAGTTGGATCCCGTGAGCCCATTTCTTGCTCGTTTCAGCTCCCATTCTATTTTTGCTTCATTACGTTTAAGCTCATTCACACATATTTCCATGAAAACATATAACATAACTAAATAACACATGAAATATGGATAAAATAATACGAAAATAAATATAAAAAGACACTAAAAACTAGGTAAAAAGATCACTCATCACCACTCGATCTCGATCATCCGGAGGCTTAATGGGTGGCTTCAAATAAAGATCTCCCCCTTTTAAATTCTTTCTTGATAACGTCAATTCTCTTTCATTTGAACGAAGTGTGAGTTCCTTCTTATCCATGTCAAATTTTGCTCTTCTGGTTGCCAAAAACGGCCTTCCAAAAATCAATGGGATCAAAGGATCTGCTTGCTTCTCCACTATCATAAAATCCACTGGAAAGGCAAAATCCTCTATTTTCACAAGCATATCCTCCACAACTCCATGGGGCTTTATCATTGAACCATCCATTATTTTGATTCCACATCCGTTTCCTTTAACCTTCCAATGCCAAGTTTTTCAAAAATTTCCAAAGGCATCACATTAATTCTTGAACCAAGATCACATATAGCATTAAAATATTCCCCATTTCCAATTTTACAAGTAAGAACGAATTTACCGGGGTCTTCCACTTTTAATGAAGCATCAACTTCAACTATTTCATGATCTTGTTCCAAACACAACTCTTTATCACACTTACTTTCATCAATGAATGAAGACAAAAATTCACCAATAATCCTCTCATCATCAAAAGTCAAATAATCATCAATGGCAACTTCCTCATCCACTTTGGACATGACCTCATCACAAACTACTTCTTCAACCTTTGAAACAATGTTTGTTGTTTCCACCAATTCTTTTTCCACCTTTCTTTACATATTACAAACGGTAACATACAAACATTGTTCCTTAGGATTAGTAACGGTAGTTGAGGAAAACTTATCTTTACGATGCATTTCACCTTGCTCGGTTGCCATTTGATTCATTTGAGTTTCAAGTGCTTTGAATCTATTATCACTCAACTCTTTCTCTTGTTTCATAAAGTCAAATCTTTTATCATTAACCTCTTTCTCTTGTTTCATAAAATCAAACATCTTGGCCATTTGATCTTCCATTATAGGCTTCTCTTTACCATTTTGAGCTTTCTCCCCCGGATTAGTGCCCGATGGAAGAGTAAGGGCATTCCCTTGATTCCCATATGACAAATTCTCGTACCTACGAGGTTAATTGAAATTTTCTTGAAAATTACCTTGCCCCCATCTTCCTTGCCTTTATAGATATCCCCCTCCATGATTACCAAAGTTACCACCATAATTTCCTTGAAAGTTCCTTCCTTGCATGAAGGCAACTTCCTCAAGTGACATTTTCGGTGGACACCAAGTATCTTGAATTCCAAAATTAGAGGACATACCTTGTTGAGGCATAGATGCAGGCATTTGACAACTTTGAGAAGATTGACCCATATTAGGCATAGACATGCCTTGTTGAGGATTAGAAAACACTTGTTGATTCATCAAAGATAAAGGCACACATTGTTGAGGATTCGAAAACATTTGTTGATTCACCATAGGTGTAGAGTTTGGAGAAACTTGTAAATTAGCATTCATCCTCTTAAGTATCTCCGTGATGGCCTTGTCGCTCATATCTTCCTTAGGCACCTCCACCTTTTCCACTTGTTGCAAGCACACTTCTTCCATCTTAGCTATTCTCTCCCTTTCATACATACCCGCAACTCGATCCATAGGCCATTGACCCGTATTCAAAGCAATCTCTTCACATATAGCAATAGCTCTTTCTGGAGTTTGCCCCAATATAGAACCTCCCGATGAAGCATCAACAAGCATTCGTTCACTCCCATTCAATCCGGTATAGAAAAATCCTACTTGTTGATCTTCGGGGAATTCATATTGTGGACACCTCCTTAGCATATCTTTGAATCGGCCTCATGCTTCACTAAATGTCTCAAGCGGCATTTGCTTGAATTGAAAGATTTACTTTTTGAGATGCAACATCTTTGAAGGGGGAAAATATTTGCTCAAGAATCTTTCTACTAACTCTCTCCACGTGGTGTAGAATCCCGGCAGTATAGTATGATACCAAGCTTTAGCTCTATCTCTCAATCAAAAAAGAGAAGAGCTTCATTTTTACAATATCCTCACTTACCCCGTTGATCTTGATCGTATTGGCTAACTCTGTGAATTGGGATAAGTGAGCATTTGGATCCTCCATTGCACCACCACCAAATTGGTTTGCTTGTACCATGTTAATCAACCTCGTCTTTATCTCGAAGTTGTTCATATTCAAAGGTGGTCCCATTCTATAATTCCCATATTGGGGTTGGAAGTGATCACGGATATTCATTCCCGCTCCATTATTTCCATTACCACAGGGCATATTTTGCACCACTGGAGGATTATTCCTTACTTCTTGTAGTACCATCAAATGTTGAATGATTGCTTACAATTGTTGATTATGCAAGTGAACTTGTTGAGTATTAGCTTGTGGCACAAATTCCGGATTCACATGTCCTCCTCTAACATTATCACCCCCTTGTTGAAAATTCCTCAAATTACCTTCTTCATCAACCATATTTGCATTATCCATTACGTTTTTCATAACTTCCTCTGTAGGCTCTAACACTCCTCTTCTTTGTCTTCTTAAGGTAGATTCTAATTCCAAGTTCAAAGGTTCAATAGATTGAGACCTTGAACGCGTTTGCATGTACCTACAAGAATTTACAAATTAGTTCTCCAAGTAACTAAGACAAGTAAACAAGTAAACAAATAAAAGAAATACTCTTATCAAAACTAATCAATTCAAACTCGTTACAACCAAAAGTTTAATATTTTCCCGGCAAGCGGCGCCATGTTCTTAGTCGCATTTTTTGAAAGCAAGAGACTCTATCATTATTGTACACGTGTGACCAAGCAACAAAATTTATAAGAATGTCGTCCTAAGGGAAAATAAACTTATAGTTGTATCCAGATTTGTCATTGATTGTGCTTTATAAGAGTGACAAGATTGAATGTTTGGTTTTTATACTACTTATGCTTCTAATCAATTAACTAAGAAATCAATTAATAACTAAATATATCAAATATCGAACAAATGAGAAGATGAATGGAATGTGGATAGAAGGCACTTAAGAAGAGAGCAAGGCTAATCATACTCATGATTAATAAACTAGCTAGATATGCATGACTCTTAATATTGAACTTCATTAATTATGGACTAAAAGCAATCACATTTTTACCCCTAATCCCTATGGCCAAGACAATTAGGTTCTCGACTCTTTGACAAGTCTTAATCTCCTAGGATTGTTCTTACTCTCAATTCCCTTAAGGTACTATGATCATAAGTTTGGTACTTTTCACTCAATTTCTTAAGTGTCCCTCTATGAATGTTCTAAGCATAAGAAGGGTATGGATTACCTCCCCTCACACTAACATACATGCACATCTTAATATATGACTCAATTAAACCACTAGTCATAATATTGGAATGGTCATCCTAACACTATGAATAGAGAATTTAATCACACAAGTATTGAAAGGAAACATGATTCATTAATCAAAAAAGGAAGTCCAAAATTAACTCAATTCAACATCTCAAATCCTACATATCAAGCATTCTTCTCAACCAATCATATGATTACCCCTACTATAGGAGTAGCCACTACACATTGTGTTTAGATCAATACATTCAAAGGCTTGCTCCATTTGAGCTAAAATAAGAAGAAAATCAACAATTGAAAAGTAGACTGGCTTTCCTTTTGTGGAGATGCCCTTCCTCTTTCCAAAATGCTAAAATCTTCAATCATTGATGCTTTTCTCTTCTTAAAGTGATGAAAGAATGAATTGATGGATGGATCCTTGAAGATCAAGTTGAATGGATAGATTAAATGTATGGAGATGAATCAAATGGATCTAATGTGTGAAAATGTGGTGTGAGAGTGTGTGTAACTGCTCTAATTGTGTGTTCTTCTCCTTAATTTCATACAACTCAGCCTTTTATATCACTTAGGGGCCTTCTAGAAGCTTCTGGAATATTCTGAAACTTACACTGCTTTTTGCACCTACACAGGCCGTGCAGTAGCACACGGCTCGTGTGGTGCACATCTAGTTCGGCGTGTTCTGGGTGTTCCCAGACAAAGCTCGTGCAGCAACGCACGGCTTCTCCCCTTGGCGTGTAGCATTTTCTGATAACTGCGCACGGCCTTCTCGAACAGGCCCGTGTTCCGCACACGGCCGGAACACGGCCTTCTCCTGGGCGTGTCCTGCATTCTGATGCTCGAACACGGTCACCTCGGACAGACCCGTGTTCCGCACACAGGGCGTGTCCGAACGTGCCCTGTTCTTCCTTCTCCATTTTGCTCCCGATTCCATTTTTCTCCATTTCTTGATCTGTTTTTTACATATTTAATCTCATTTACACATTTCTATCAATCCATACCACATCTCTCCAAATTACATAAAACTCCACCAAAAGTTACACAAATATGGATGAAAACATCCTAAAATCCACAAATAAAAACACTAAAATTTAGGTGAAAATGACAACGATCACCCTCCTTATGCTCTTCATGTGAATTGGCGAAAAGTAAGAAATTACCTTTTTAGAATAATGTGAAACGCTCTGTGCATGTTTTAGAATTAATTCACTGTGATCTTTGGGGACCGGCTCCCATTAAATTTGCTTCGGGTTTTACTTATTATGTGATTTTTTTATGATCATTCGAGATTTACTTGGCTATATCCTCTATGTACAAAATCAGAATTCTTTGATGTCTTTGTACATTTTCAATCATTTGTGGAGACCCAATTTTCGTACAAAATTAAGGTTATGCAAACTGATGGTGGTACGGAGTTTACTAATTTGAGGTTAAAATCTCATTTTGAATCTTGTGAAATTCATCACATTTTGTCTTGTCCATATACTCCTGAACAGAATGGCAGGACTGAGTGGAAACATCGCCATATAACTGAAACAGGCTTATGCTTTTTCATTCTTTAGTTCCAATTAAATACTGGGTGGATTCTTTCGGTTTTGCAGTTTACATAATTAAAAGGCTTCCGACACCTCTTCTTCATAATCGGTCACCTTTTGAAATGCTTTATGGCCATCGACCGTCATATGCTAGTTTTTGAATTTTGGGGTGTCGAGTTTTCCCTTACCTATGGGATTACGCCTCAAACCAGTTCTCACCCAGAAATATCCCTTGTGTGTTTCTCGATTACAGTGCTCAATTCAAGGGGTATCGTTGTCTCGACTCAACTACTGGACGAATATACACTACTCATCATGCAAGGTTTGATGAAGCCCATTTTCCATTCAAGTCCAGTACATCTCCCGAGCCTACCACAAGTCTGGAAATAACTTCTTTCATTGATCCCTACAGTGTGCAGCAATCAGTGCATGATGATGAGTCCTCTCCTCATGGTGATGTATCTCAATTAGTGCCTCGAAGCCCCTGCACTATTTGTCCGCATGATGATGGTAATTTTCCATCTACTGTTGCCGCGCCTAATATCATTAATGAGCCACATGTTGACAATGAGACCCCACCTATTGTCGATGCATAAAATCATGACCATGATCAAGTGCCACGTCTACTCGTCTCACCACCTGCTCAGATCCTAACTCATAACATGCGTACCCATTCTCAATTAGGAATATATAAACCAAAATATCCTGCAGACTTAGCTCTTCGATCTTCTAGCTCACTCTATATTGCCCTTACATCTGCTACTGAACCCCGTGGAGTCAAGATATCACTAAAAAATCCTCAATGGGTTGCAGCAATGGACGAAGAGATGGCTGCTTTTCGCAGAACTAATACATGGGAGCTTCTTCCTCATCCCCCGAACACCAATGTTGTGGGTTCTAAGTGAGTGTATCGGATTAAATATCATGCCGACGTCTATGTTGAATATCACAAAGCTCGCTTGGTTGCTCAGGGTTTCACACAGCTTCCTGGGCTTGATTTTTCACATACTTTTAGTCCAGTCATTAAAGCTTCTGTTGTTCGGATCGTGCTTGCTCTTGCAGTTATGAATCACTGGATACTTCATCAATTAGATATTAAAAATGCACTTTTGAATGGTTACCTATCTAAGCCGATCTATATGGAGCAACCTCCTGGTTATATTGATCCTTTGCATTCGCCTCATGTGTGTTGTTTAAAACGAGCACTATATGGCCTTCTCCAGGCACCACTTGCTTGGTACCAACATTTCAGTTTGTTTCTACTGAAACTTGGCTTCTTGTGCAGTACTGCGAACACTTCCCTCTTTATTTTATCTGGAGGTTCATGTCTTCTTTATTTGTTGGTTTATGTTGATGATATCATTGTCATAGGTAATGATTCAGCCTCTCTCACATGCCTGCTTTCCCGCATTCGCTCTGAATTTGCAATCAAGGACCTCAGACGCTTGAATTATTTCCTGGGGATTGAAGATTCATATCCTGCCAGTGGCTTATTTTTGTGTCAAGTTAAGTATGCTAGAGATATCTTAAAGAGAGTGTATGATTAGCCATAACTTGTAGTCGGGTTGACCAATTAAAGAAATTATCGAACCACAGGGAGGAAGGTACTAGGGTCTAAGCGATCTCGTGTTTGTCAAAGTATTATAGAGATGAACGAGAAGGGGAGATAATCAAGAAATGACAATAAAATAAATGGATAGATGAATGGGAGATGGATGAATGAGCCAAGTAGATAGAGATGAGACTAGCAATACTTAAAGCATGGAAAATCTAGGTATCATGCAATGAATTCATATGTGTCATGGGTAAGAGACTAAGGGCCAACACTAAGATCACCTAAACTCCCTCTCGGAATGAATAGGATATGGTTCTAAACATAGCTCAATGGATTGGTTCTCACTTAAACAATTCCAACTAGGTACTAAGCTTAAATGAGAGTCCCTTCACACAATTAATCAACCTCTCGATCAAACCAATTACATGTCCGACCAAAGGGTTCTAAACTATGAAGGACTTCTCAATCTCTTCACAATTTATAATGCACATGAGGTGTTTGATGAAATGATTCACTCAATTATCCTAAGCATGCAATTGATTTCTCAATCTAATCACATATCTAGAACAACTAAACACACAAATCAACAAAACAAATCAAGCAATTAATAATCAATGATAGAAAATCAATTAACCCATTCAACATAATCATTCAATTGCAAAATACCCAAAATTATCCAACACAATTCATATTGCTAATCTCACAAGGGAGATTAGCCTCTCATATCCATAAGAAAATTAACATAGACATTAAATTCCTTACAAAACATGATAAACAATAGGTTTCAATACAAAGTTTGGATGAAAACTCCCTTGGATGTCTCCAATGGTGATCTTCTTCTTCCCCTTGCAATTCACCTCTCTTCCTTGCTTCTCTAGCTACTTGGATGATGGATTTGATGGAGGGGATCAAGTGTAGATGGATGGAATCAAGGAATGGTGAATGAGATGAAGGGCAGATGGAATGGAGAGGAAAAGTGTGTGAAAAATGGTGTGTATTAGGTGTAGATCTGATCCCCACTGATATTTACACTCCAAAATGGGTGTTTTTACCCCTTGGAACCTTCTAGAACACATTCTAATCATAAAAATGACTTTGGGCCGAGCATGGGTCGAATTCGGGTCAAGTTCGGGTCGGTGCAGCGCAGTCTCACCGTTTCGCGCATAACTTCCACATCCGATCTCCAATTTGAGTAATTCTTGCGCTCACACGATCCTCTTTTCATTGGATTTTTATCCATATAAAGATCTAACAAAACATCCAACATTTGAAGGTGTAACAAGTCATACAAAGTAGCACAACCGTGCTGAGTAGAAACAGTCTGCGCGACGTCACCATTTTAATCATAACTTTCTCGTTTGGCCTCGGATTGTAGTATTTCTTATACCAAAACGATCCTATTTTATGTGGCTTTCCAACCATATATTAAACTTCTTGTTTTGAGCTCCACAAGAGTACAAAAAAATTACACAAGTTGGACGTGCGTTTTTCAGCATTTTGCTTAATTTGACTTATTTTCCCTCGTTTCAACTCCGAATTAAGCTTCATTTTTTTCCAAATTTTCCTTCTCGCGTCTAGAATCCATTTTTACCTGGAAATCATACATTTAAGCTTATTCTCACACATTTCCATAAAAACATAAAACACAACCAAATAGAACACAAATACGGATAAAATAATACGAAAATACATATAAAAAGACACTAAAATTTAGGTGAAAATATCACTCATCAGTGTATTTGTTGGATTCTAAGCATGTCTCGACTCCTTTGGCTGTCGTTTTAAGCTTCACTAACAATGGTCCAGCTTTTTTCGACCCTACACTATACCGCTCTTTGGTTGGTGTGTTGCAGTACCTCACTATTACCAGACCAGACTTGTCTTGCAGTTCATACCGTGAGTCAATTTCAACAATCACCAACATTGGAGCATTTTCAAATGGTAAAACGTATCTTACGTTACGTTAAGGGTACTCTTACTTTTGGCCTTTCCTTCACCTCAGGGCCTCGTTTTCTTTTAGGTTACTCAGATGCTGACTGAGCGAAGTGTCTTGATACACGACGTTCTACATATGGCTATACAATTTTCCTAGGAAACAATCTTATTTCTTGGTGGGCTAAGAAGCAACCAAGAGTTTCACGCTCTAGTTGCGAGTCTGAATATCGTGTTATTGGCAAATGCTGCTGCTGAACTCACGTAGGTTGTTCGTCTTCTACGAGAACTTGATGCATCACCGAGTAACCCTCATGTGCTTCTTTGTGATAACCGCAGTGCTTTATTCCTCACTCAAAATCCAATTTCTCATAAGCGGGCAAAAAACACATAGACATTAATTATCACTACATTCGTGAAATGGTTACTGGTGGTCATTTGTCTACGCAGTTTGTCCCATCCACTCTACAACTAGCGGATAATTTCATCAAGAGTCTTCCACGTCCATTATTTGAGATGTTTCGTGCCAAGATTTGCGTTTCGTTGAATCCAACGCTTCGCTTGCAGAGTGGTGTTAGTCTAGAAGATTCTATAGATCATGTGTAGTATATATTTTTTATTTGTATTTATTTCTTTCCATATTTGTAGCTATCAATTTTAAATATATTATACGGAGTATCAATTCAATCTCCTCAATTGAGGATTACTCAACTCTCACAATGGGCTAGCCCGTCCCCCATCCGCCAAAGCCTACGGTTCAGCTAGCACATAAAACCTGCCTTTAAACGGTGTCATAAACACAAAGCCAACCAACCACTTTTTAATGACGAGGTGGGATGACTTAATGGGTGAAGCCAAACCTATTTTGACAGCTGTAGTAGGGGGGAGAGAGTGACCAAAACATGGAGGAGTTAGTCTCTTGTAAACCGAATTTACATCACAAATTCTTGTAAACTCTGTTTTTCCTTTTAATTTAAACTCCTAGTAATACATAGAGTATAAGAGCAACTCCAAAAGCCTCTTCAAATACAAAATAATGTAAAATTTGAAGAGTAATGCATAAAAATATGTCTTCAAAAGTCTCTTTAATTTAACTTTTTTTTACATAATGGTTTTCACTCTTTAAATTTAAAGAACCAAACCAACTCTTTAAAATTATATATTTCTTGAAACTTTCAATTTATTATTTATTGTTTTATTTTATATTCAATATTGTTCTTTCACTTTCACTTTGATTTTATTACTTAAAACAAATATAATAAATAAGTGTTGGAAAGAGGAAAAATATAAAGAAGCTTTTGGAGTGGGATAAAATTACAACTCCTTAAAATTTAAAGAATCTTTATTTTCTCCAAAATCCTCTTCAAATTATACATGTTCTTTTGGAGATGCTCTAATAGGATTGGAAGGGGGAGGGCTTAGAGTGAGAAAAAAATAAGAATTTACATAATAAGTTATGTAAACCGGGTTTATATGAGTGTGTGTGAACATGGAGATAGAGAGATAATTGTTCAGGTTGAAGATTGTGGTATACTTAAATTAAATTAAAATTGTAAACGTGTGGGAAGAGATATCAGCTCTATGATTTGTTCTATTTGAAGGATATGGGAACTGGCATCTTGAGCTTAGAAATTGTCGATGAATCAACAATAATGATTTATTAATTTATGCGGGTGTAAATATTTTTTAAATGAATCATTTTATGTAGGACCAAAAATGCATTTGTTCCAAAATTTATTTTGATGGTATAAATGCTAATGAAAAAGGCTATTGTGAGGCAGGTTATTTGTGAGGTGGATCGATCCATTATTAAAGTATGCATATTGTATAGATAAAGTACGTTTAATAGTTGTTAAAGTATATTTACTAATGTATGTTGTATTATACATTAAAGTATGATTTTAGCGTGTTATAATATGATTTTTTATTAACATGTTTTAACTACAAATAAACATACTTTATCTATATTATAAGTATATTTTAGTGATGGATCGACCCGTCTCACAAATAACCCATCTCACAAGAGAGTATCTCATTACTAATTACTGCACAATTGTTGTAAAAGAATATGTTAATGGAATACGTTAATTGAATAGAATTTTACCATTAGCTACTATATTGTGAAAAGGGGGATATGGAGTTTAAAATCGAAATCGTCTCATACAAATTTATTTTATTTAAAATAGTCACAAAAAACTTAAATATTCCAAAATAGTCACATAACTTTTAAATTCTTATAAAAATGAACTTTTTTACGAGTTGAATTCACTTTAGGCAAAAACTTATGTGAGACCGTCTCACATAAGCCCTTACGTGAGACAAATAAAAAGTGACAACATCATTTAATGAAAAGTAATACCCAATTGATGAAAAGTGATAATGGTGCAGTGAACTATTTCATGAACAATTTATATTATAAATAAAAAGTGATGATATTTTATAACGAAAGTGATAACAAATTACGAAAGCGTAAAATGGTCTCACCATGAGACGGTCTCATACAAGACTTCCCCTTCACTTTAATTTGGTCTCATAACATTAGAATATTTTTTATTCTATCCCAAAAAAAATATCATTTTTAATTTAGTCCTGTAACTTCCGACATTAGCCGATTTTTTAGACCATTTTTGTGATAATTTAAAAATTATGAGATTATTTTAAAGAAATTAAGTTGGGCCAATATAAAAAATACCCTTTAATTAACTCAATTATTATTACCAACAACAACCAATTTATATTTCAAATCTACCCAATTTACACTTTTTGGATTTTAATGTCCATACTATGCAACTTATAATACTCAATGTATCCTATAGGTGAGTGTGTCAGTACGAATCATGGTTCCGATGTCAGTACAGATATCAATTTTGATATTAGTATGGATCCCGTGTTGGTTCTAATGTCGATAAGGATTCCGTATCGGTTACTATATCGGCGGCGGCAACAATCGGTGGAGAGGGGGAGGTAAGAGGGTAGGGATTAGTTGGGGCGGGTGGGGGTTCTAGTTTAAATTAAGTGGGGTATTTTGAGCATTTTAAGGTGCATTTAGATATAAATGATATAAAAGTTGTTTAATATTGTAGGGTAAATTACCAAAACCCCCTCGAGGTTTGTCCAAATTACCAAATAAACCCCGTGGTTTGAAAATTTACCAATTACCCCCTTTAAAAAATATTTTTTAAAAAAAATAGTGAAAATTAAAAATACAATGCTAAATATATGAGTCTTGATGTCATTTCCATCCTCTTTATTTTAAGAAAAAGTGTATTTTTATTAATGTTTGATAAGTCATATTTTAGCACAATTATTTAGTTGAAATTCATATTTATTTGATTGACTTATGTGCTATTGACTTATCTTGTCTTTGGTAAATTAGAGCTTTAATGTTGTTAATTGATGTGGAAACAGACTATTTTGTGGGAGAAATTCGTTGCTGCCATATAAGCTGACACTGACCCTATCAGTGTCAGTGAAAAAAATAAAAATTCAGATTAAATAAGGAAAGAGGCAGCTGGAAATATTCTCACAAATATTCTCATATTCCAGAATCATCCAAAATCATGCCATATCTTGTGAAGCCACGGTAGATTAATTAATAAGAAAAAAAGAGATCTTGAAATATTTTTGGAAGACAGAAATAATGAAAGAGATCAAACAGATTACTTGGGGGATAAGAAGATAAATAAGGATATGGGGAGCAGATTAACGTGATTTTGAGGGACAGAAAAGAGAGCTTCGGTCTTCTCCCTCTCCAGTGCAGTTTAGGCGTGAACTTCAAGAAACAATCGACATCAATCGGTTTTTATTATTTTAATTTTATTTTTGCTATGAACATGCGGGGCTAATTCCCTTTTCTAGTTTAGGAACTCGTGAACCTCCCATTAAAATATTAATTTAATTATTAAGAGTTTCTCATTGAATCTGTTGTGCAAATTTATTCTATTACATGCTTTGATGTTCTTTATAGCAGTTTGATAATTATTTTAGACTGGCCATCTACTGTAATTGTTTAATTGCTTACTGCTATTTCATGATCCATGATCCGTAATTGCTGTGAGGATTGAATTGAGTAGCAAATAGAGATAATTCCCTCTAGGTGTAATAGGATCTAGGTTGTATGATACCTAGCCGGATTTCGTAGCCTAGTAATCCTATGTTTAGAGTTTTAATGTGTTTATGAGTTCGAATCCATAGGGTCACTCATAGATAGTTTAACTTAGTAGTCGTACCCTAATTGATAAACTTAATAACATTCGGGTTGATTGGTCGTACCGTCAATCTAGGAATTTGAGTTTGCGTATTAGGTTAGATGTTTAATTCATATAATTAATTAATTTAGTAAATGGGACGGGATCGTCATTCTAAACTAGGTCTTCATCTCTTGGTTAATTTAATAATTAACTTTCGTCTACTTGGTTATTTAAAAATTAAGTTGATTTTATTGTTATTGTTAATTTCAATTGTCACTAATTCAAAATCCCCCTTATTTATTTTATATGTTTGCAATACTTAGATTTAATTAAAAATTCATAATACTCTCTTGGGTTCGACCCGTACTCGTTACTATACTAAGTATAAGTGTGAGTCGGAATTATATTTATTTTGGTAGGCCAGCGACAGCCTATCAATGTTCAAATAAAAAACAAGTTAAAGGGGGGTAATTGGTAATTTATTAAATCAGAGGTTTATTTGGTAGTTCGGACAAACCTCGAGGGGGTTTTGGTAATTTACCTAATATTGTAATTCATATTCATTGAGTTCATTTTGAACAAATTTGTCTATTGACACAATTAAGTTTCTTGAGACTATTTTGAATTTAGTAAATTTGTATGAGATGATTTTAATTTTTAACTCCAAAAACAGACACCTAACTTATCCTATATTTGGAGAGAATTATCAAAAATATCAAGAAAAAAATATATGAGATGATGGATGTTAAGTAAAGTTCAGCTAATAGAAAACCTAAATTGGTGGCTCATAAATCATCTCTATTGACATTTTTATGAGAATCTCCTTTTCTTTTCTTTTTTTTTCTTTAGAGATCTCAAAAAACTAAAGATATTTTAATATCTGAATCTTTACCTTACAAGACTGTCCGAAGGGGAAAAAAAGGAAAAAAAAAAAAAAAGGTGAGTTTAGACTAATAATAACAAAAGCTTAAAATTAGAAAATTTCACCTATTGATTTATGAGCACTTGTGAAACTCGTCCTATAATGATAAAACGCCATAATTTATTTAGTAATTGTTAATTAATTAATGATCACAAGACGATTTGCATACGTTTTTCCGAACGACATTTACTGTCGAAGAATTGTCTTAATTAGAACTTATGACATTTATGTCCTACATTGATAAAATAACATTATGCAAAGACCAGGATGAATTTTGTATTTGTTATTTAATAATCAAGACGACTAGCATAATTTTTTGCGTACAACATTTATTGTCTCTAAAATAAAAGCCACTGTATTTAGAATAAAATAGAAAGTGGTGTCGTGGAAATGAATTGGATAGTGGAAATAGGATAAGGAGAGTATGCTGATTATAATAAAAATAAGGAAATTTGGTATTTATAATAATAAAATAGAAAGTGGTGTCGTGGAAATTAATTGGATAGTGGAAATAGGATATGTAGGGCAGGATGATTATTATATGGGAGTTTTTTTCTTCTAATACAAAAGGTAGGATAAGTAGGGCAGGATGATTATTATATGGGAGATTTTTTTCTTCTAATACAAAAGGTGGATAACCCACCTCATGCTCTTGACCCAATAGAGTGGTGGAAAGGTTAATTCTGCCCCCACTCTACGACGGTGAAATTTGATCCTTGATTTCCAAGATGTCACCTCTCTAGTTAATTGGATTCTCCATGCAGGCGAATTAAATATGGATTGAATTTGATGACTATTTGATTTCTTCTCATGAACTTTTACATGCATGAATTGTATAATAACATGGTTTGTTAATTATGGGTAAAATAAAATTTTAATTTAATTTAATGGATTGTTGGTTAATTTGTTGCTCATGTTAATAAGTATCATGATATTAATTCATGTGAATATTACTTGTGGTGTGACAAAAATAACCCTCCAAAGTAGAAAAGGGAGAATTATCTCCAAATAGTACATTTTAAGGGACATTCTAAGGGATATTTAGATAGCACTACAATATAAATGGTTTTATGTAACACATAAAAAATATTATCTAATACTCCCTCCGTCCCATTAAAACGTACGCGCTTCATTTGTAAATACTTAATAGTGTTACTATAAATGATATGTTATACTTTTTGGGTTTCGCTTTTGCCCTTGTTACCTATTGTCTTATGTAACACTTTTTTTAAATATTGTAACATTTATTAAAAATGTTGCATTAACTTTAATGACACTTTATGAAAGTTACAACAAAATGTTTGTGCAATACTTTTTTATAAAATAAAAAAATAAAATTGCAATTGCTTGGATTTGATCCATTAATCTATGAGTCATAATACAGTTCATTTACTAATTTCACTAGTCCACCAATTTTAAAAATTATATTAAATGTTTATTCTATTATATATATATATATATATATATATATATATATATATATATATATATATCAATTTTCTTTTTAAATACAGCTTCTATATTTAAATATTCTAACGGTTAACATAAATTATTAGTAAACATATTAGAATTTTTTTTGTAAGTATTTTTTGTAAGTATTTTATAATTCAATTTTAAATAATAAAAATAAAATAAAGTATATTTTATTTAATAAAATATATATATATTTTATTATATTACATTATCCTATTTTATTCAATTTTTTTAACTTTATAAATTATATGTAATATATTTTTCTTTTAATTATATGTAATACAATATACTTGTCTCACAAAAATATTATTTATAAATATAATTTAATATGACATAATGAATTTATTATATATATATATATATATATATATATATATATATATATATATATATATATATATATACACGCCATTCTTATATACTTATAATTTTTAAAATTTATATTTATCGTATAAATATGGAGTATTAAAATTAATTTTATTTAAAATTTTATATAAATAAGTTATATACTCCCTCCGTCCCACAGCAAGGGTCTCTTTTTTCCATATTGGTCGTCCTACCTAAAGGGTCCTCTTTCCTTTTTTACACACATGGAACCCACTTATCCCCTCTAATACAATTAAAACATGGGGCCCATACTCCCACTAATACAACTACCCACTATACATTAAATAATAATACTCTTTAATCCACGTGCCAAAAAATAAAAATTACCCTTACCATGGGACGGAGGGAGTATGTATGAGTGTTAATTAAAATTATTACTTATCAATAAATGTTATATTATAGTGTTATCTTTATAAAAGTGTTACATAAATAATGTTACTTATAAAAAATGATAAATAAAATGTGTTAACTATATAAAAGTGTTATATGCATGTGTTACATATTAGAAAAGTGTTACAAAAATGTTATTTACCATAATAATTTAAAAAGTGTTACTCCCTCATTCCAAGAATATATGCACGTATTTTCTGGCACGGAGTTTAAGAAAATTAACTTTTTTGTAATGATGTAAGAAAGAGAAGGTGTATTTTGGGTAATTGAATAGAAGAAAGTGCATGATATAGTTGACTTTGACTAGATTGTGGGTGAAAAGAAGGTATCATTTTTGTAATATTGTAGTATTGTAAGGTTATTGATATTATGTGTTGTTTCCATTTTTAAGGTGTGCAAGTATTCTTGAGATGGACGGAATTCCATTTTGTATTAAATAAATTTAAAGTGTTACTATAAAGTGTTATTTAATATAATTATGTTGTAGTAGAACAATTAATACCTAGATGAAAAGGATCAGTGTTGGGCTTCGATCGCAGGTGCTTTTGGGAGTCTTTGTGAACGCCTACAACCTTAGTAACCAGAAAGGGAGTATTGGATACATTTTTTATCGTCTCTAGTCTTATACTTATCTTGTCTATACACTATAATTTTTTTTTACCAACGGAGTATTCCGCTGATAAAAGCCTTAATTTCATTGTTAAATTGGTTTATCAACGGATTAACAATAAAATTCGTTCGTAAAGTGATGGTTGGTAATTAATTTTTTAGCAACAAAAATTCAATTATGTTGATAATCCGTTGCAAATAATTTTATTGGTAATTTATATACTCCCTCTGTCTCGCCACATGAGTTACATTTTACTAATTAGGGTGTCATGCTACAAAAGTTACATTTCCTTTTTTAGTAGATGAGATCCACATAGATCAATCACTTTATCTTCATAGGGCCTACACACAACACTAATACAGACCTACTATATATTAAATTATTATATATCTCAATCCGCAACATATTAAAATACTATATTTCTTAATCTCTGTGCAAACAGTAAATGTAACTCTTTTTATGGGACGGAAGGAATAATAGTTTCCTTGGTAATTCGTTCGTAATTACCAACAAATTGAATTCCGTTGGTAAAATAAAGAACTGTAATTTCATTCTTCAAAAAGTCAAATGTGCAGCATGCATACAAAGTATAGAGAAAAATAATCCAATGGAAATAAGTGACAACATAATTGAAAATGTCTTCTTATTGTGCTATGCACATGTCTGCATAACTCGCGTGCTATAAATATGGATATCTCCCATTGAAGAAATCACAATTTATAGCACAGCAGATCATATAAACAGTCACAGTCGAGCTAGCCGTAATGGAGTTGTATGCCCAAAGTGTTGGAGTGGGTGCTGCTTCTCGTCCTCTTGCGAATTTTCATCCATGTGTGTGGGGTGACAAATTCATTGTCTACAACCCACAATCATGCCAGGTATATATGAATATTGTGCATTTAATTTAGATCTTATGCTTGTTCAAATATGTATACATTAGCTAGCTATCATGTGCAAGGATTTTTGACGTGATGGTTATAAGTTGATAATGTTGATTCTTGTACCGAATTACATGAATCTAGGCTGGAGAGAGAGAACAGGCTGAGGAGCTGAAAGTGGAGCTGAAAAGAGAGCTGAAGGAAGCATCAGACAACTACATGCGGCAACTGAAAATGGTGGATGCAATACAACGATTAGGCATTGACTATCTTTTTGTGGAAGATGTTGATGAAGCTTTGAAGAATCTGTTTGAAATGTTTGATGCTTTCTGCAAGAATAATCATGACATGCACGCCACTGCTCTCAGCTTTCGCCTTCTAAGACAACATGGCTATAGAGTTTCATGTGGTATATATATGTTCTCCCATGAGTTTTGTCTTGCACACAATAATATAATACTATCACTCATATGAATGTATATATTGTTTTAAGCAGAAGTTTTTGAAAAGTTTAAGGATGGCAAAGATGGATTTAAGGTTCCAAATGAGGATGGAGCGGTTGCAGTCCTTGAATTCTTCGAAGCCACGCATCTCAGAGTCCATGGAGAAGACGTCCTTGATAA
This sequence comes from Pogostemon cablin, assembly GCA_023678885.1. NCBI lineage: Eukaryota > Viridiplantae > Streptophyta > Magnoliopsida > Lamiales > Lamiaceae > Pogostemon > Pogostemon cablin. The sequence goes on from CM042987.1 coordinate 6,210,433, forward strand.
TGCTTTTGTCTTCACTAGGAACTACTTGGAATCAGTCTATGCAACTTTGAACGATCCAACCGCGAATCAAGTCCACAACGCATTGAATGAGTTCTCTTTTCGAAGAGGATTGCCACGCGTGGAAGCAAGGAAGTACATATCAATCTACGAGCAATACACATCTCATCACAAAGGCTTGCTCAAACTTGCTAAGATGGATTTCAACTTGGTACAAGCTTTGCACAGAAGGGAGCTGAGTGAAGATTCTAGGTATAAAATAAATACTACAAGTAGCTAATTATTTAAGTATATACTTACATAGGTATCTCAAAATACTGTGAAATTGCAGGTGGTGGAAGACTTTACAAGTGCCCACAAAGCTATCATTCGTTAGAGATCGATTGGTGGAGTCCTACTTTTGGGCTTCGGGATCTTATTTCGAACCGAATTATTCGGTAGCTAGGATGATTTTAGCAAAAGGGCTGGCTGTATTATCTCTTATGGACGATGTGTATGATGCATATGGTACTTTTGAGGAATTACAAGTGTTCACAGATGCAATCGAAAGGTTATATAAGATGTTAATTATTTAATCATGGTTATTGGTCCTTTATGATTGGTGTAAGTGTAACTAGAAATATATTTGATCTAAATTTGCAGGTGGGATGCTTCGTGTTTAGATAAACTTCCAGAGTACATGAAAATAGTATACAAGGCCCTTTTGGATGTGTTTGAGGAAGTTGACGAGGAGGTGATCAAGCTAGGTGCACCATATCGAGTCTACTATGGAAAAGAAGCCGTATGTACAACAATTAATTAAATTACTCCTAATTCATTCAAATAGCTAGCTAGCTAGCTAGGATTAAATTAAATTTCATATCTTCATGCAGATGAAATATGCCGCTAGAGCTTACATGGAAGAGGCCCAATGGAGGGAGCAAAAGCACAAACCCACAACTAAGGAGTATATGAAGCTGGCAACCAAGACCTGTGGCTATATAACTCTAATAATATTATCATTTCTTGGAGTGGAAGAGGGCATTGTGACTAAAGAAGCCTTCGATTGGGTTTTCTCCCGACCTCCTTTCATCGAGGCTACATTAATCATTGCTAGGCTCGTCAATGATATTACAGGACACGAGGTAACCAATCAACCATTAGATGAGAGACACATAGGAGTAGGAAAGGAAAAACAAAACTATATATATTCTTTTTTTATGGATTAGGTCCTGAAAAATGGGTAAACTATCCATTCAGAGTCTGAATTATTCTTTTTTATCGATTAGGGACCTGAATTATATTAAACTATCAATTTAGGGCATGAATTTATCATATATTGTCTCTTATTTTATCATTTGGTCAGGACCTAAATTCAGGGATTGAATTGATAGTTTTGTATAATTCAGACCTCTAATCGATAAAAAAATATATAATTCAAGCTCCGAATTGATAGTTTATCCATATAATAGCTAGCCGTGTGAGAGATCAACATGTTTTATTCAAATTAATTTGGATAATACTATTATTATCTGCAGTTTGAGAAAAAACGAGAGCACGTTCGCACTGCAGTAGAATGCTACATGGAAGAGCACAAAGTGGGAAAGCAAGAGGTGGTGTCTGAATTCTACAACCAAATGGAGTCAGCATGGAAGGACATAAATGAGTGCCTCCTCAGACCAGTTGAATTTCCAATCCCTCTACTTAATCTTATTCTCAATTCTGTCCGAACACTTGAGGTTGTTTACAAAGAGGGCGATTCCTATACACACGTGGGTCCTGCAATGCAAAACATCATCAAGCAGTTGTACCTTCACCCTGTTCCATATTAACACTATCTACGTACTACTCCTTAATTTCTTATAAATTCGTGTCAAATGTCAGTTTGTGTTGGTGTGCGACTACTTATAAAGGGTCGCTAGCTCTGCCGTTGTAATAAGTGTCATTTTGATTGACCTAATTGCCTTTGTGTCTTATCAGGCAATTATGTTGGAATCTGTTTTGTAAGTCGACCCATCGTTGAATTTTAGTGTAATAATAATTGCTGTGCTATTATAATCTTTGGTGACCTACATCGATTTCATGCGAGCTAGCATCTTTCATTCATAATTAATTGAAGAGTTTTAATTGATTTCGTTCAAAAATAATATTTTTTTATCAATTTCATCCTTTAACTTCGGTAAAAGTATCAATTTAGTCCCATGGGTAGTCTCATAAAAAGAAAAAAAAGTTGGACATTTCTAAATAATAATGATTATTTTGATGAAAATTTAAAAGATATAAAATTATTTTAGAGAAGTTAAATTTCTTACAACAATTTTGAATGAAGTAAAATTATATGGGACCATTTTTAAAATAGTAATTAATATCATACAGAGAATACTACTTACTCTCCATCCCACGTTTGATTTTTGCACTTACATTAATAGATATAATATTTTAATTATTTAATGTGTTATATAAAATGTAAACTTAACCAGGATTATATAGTATTTAGCGTAAAGTTTATTTATATTTTTTAAAAGCCCAAAGAGGTTAGCCCAACACCTGACATATCCGTTTGATTGGCCCAAATAAATGGGTTAGATTATTTTTTGGGCATTCCTCTTCCACAAATTCATGTGGACCTTGCGACTTGCACCATTTTTTATTTAGACCATTACATAAGATGAAAACAACTTTCTAGCATTTCAAAATATACATAATTCCACATCATAAATAACTTCTCGGATTGTAAACTGGTGCAGAAGCCAAACCATCAATCAGCTCTCGAAAAAGTCAGCCGATGGAGAAACCATAATGGGACTTCTCACCGAGTGCTTTCCACTCTCCTCAATCCAACTGATCGAACCATCTCTATGCTCAGTATCTGCAGCTCTAAAACGAACCGTTAAAGAATAGCTCTTCTTCTCATATTTCTTCCCAAACGCCAATGTCTCCGGCCGGATTCTGATCGTCGTATTCGGAGGCGAATCCATCTTCACTTTATAAGTGGCCGCGCCGTTTCCGACGTATGTCACGGTCCTTCTGAACACCCGCGTCACCGTCCTTCCCCTTTCATCAGGGCCGAACAGAGCAACGAATGATGGATAGTTGAGATCAGAGGAAGGATTCGTGCAGTTGTAGTCGGATCTTATGAGGCTCCGGGTTTGTTCCGGGGTGAAATTCATGGAGCAGACAAGATTCACAAAGTCTTGTACGGATGCGTCGTATATAAGGCCCGGATCAAGGGCTCGGTTCGGGTCAACCATTCCTGATCCGATGCCTAAAGGTGAGACAACCCTGTTATTAAAAACTGTATCCTTAATGGGTTGATTGGTGTTATCAAGAGGATTCGCAGTTGTCATCATGGCTGATTGGATTGCCGACGGGCTCCAATCCGGGTGCGCGGCTTTCAGAAGCGCAGCAGTTCCGGCGACGTGAGGACAAGCCATGGATGTGCCCGACACGAGATTGTAGTCCGTTGACAAGAATATGTTGTTGCCGAGATTCGAGTTTCCTGACATCCTTATTTGAGGATTATAGGCTGCCAAAATGGACACTCCGGGAGCTAATAAATCCGGCTTTAAAATCCGCTCGTAGCTTCTTGCCGGCCCTCTAGACGAGTCGTCCGAGAGGGCCGGAGCTGCTCTCGGCTCTGTTCCAAGAATCGTCTGCTGGAAATCGACCGTCGCTCTTGGAGCAGAGCTACTCGATGCGTAATTAACAACATCCTCTGCTTGTGTTGAGCTGATTACGGCTCCTGGAAAGGGGAAGGAATTTGTTCGAATTAGGCTAAACGAATCGGATATGATTATAGCTGCTCGGACGTTAGACCCGGAGAGTGAGTTCATAATTGATCGAAAATCGAATATGTCTCCGTTGGTTATATTGCAAATGATGATACTATCACTAGGGGCTTCCGACAGTTCAGCTGAGCCACAAGCAGATAAGGTCTCATTATAGACAAGAGGCAAGTTTCTGACAACAGCTCTTGCAGGAAAGGTGGTCCACCCTGTGATGGTCTTACCATTGCCAAGGGTAATAGTCCCAGCAAGCCAACGATCTAGGGTACCCGAGGCCACAATCACTGCCCAAGGGATCCCTTTCTCTCTAATAGTCCTAAGACCAGGGCCCCTGTTTCCAGCTGAGAAAGAAACCAAGATTCCTTTCTCTCTTGCACCAAAACTAGCTATAGAAAGAGGGTTCTCGTACAGATTATTCGGAGCCGAGCCGACGGATATCGACAGTACGTCGACTCCATCGGCTACGGCCCGATCCATACCCGCCAATATATCAGATGAAACCCCACCTCCACGCCAGAGCACCTTATACACCGCAAGCCTAGCTCGTGGGGCGACCCCTCGGGCCGTCCCACGAGCGTAGCCAAAGAAAGAAACGCCGTCCACGTAGTTCCCGGCTGCTATGGATGACACGTGGGAGCCGTGGCCGTCGTCGTCTCTGGGTGAAACAGGGGAGAGTTGAGCATTTGGATCTTCTGCTAGAGCACCTTGATTGAAATATCTTGCTCCGATGATCTTCTTATTGCAGGATGAAGAATTGAATTCTTCACCTTCCTGGCAGATCCCCTTCCACCTTGCCGGAACTTCAGTCATGCCGTCGTCTCTAAAGCTCGGACTTTCCGGCCAAATACCGGAGTCGATCACGCCAATAATGACGTCCTTGCCGTACTGAGAGGCCGGCCATAGCCCCGTTGCGGTGTTGAGATATAGGAATTCAGTGGAACGGGTTGTATCGGGTGTGACGGGTGCATCGGCGTAAGCGGAGATGAAGCCTTTTGTTGACTTTAAGGTTTTCATTTCGTCTTTGGACAGCATTACGCTGAATCCATGGAAGGCGTGATCGTATGTGTAGAGGATCTTCGGGTCGGGTTTGTTGGTGTCGGGTGAGGATTTGGTGACGGATTTGAGAATGGAAGAGTACCAGTAATGGTGAGTGGAAAATGCTTTGGGCATGGAGGGTTTGTCCATGTGGACAATGTATGTGGATCTCTGTTCTGCTGAAGCATTGTTGTGAGCTAAAACTAGGGAACAGAGCAGAAACAGAGCAACTGAATTTGGAAGACCCATTCCAATTTTCTGGGTTGATGTCTTGATGTTGCTCATAATTTAGACTATCTAATACTAATTCTATGTTATATAATGAAAATGGTGACACTGTGGTTGACTGGTAAGTATTGATGGCTTTTGGGTGTTCAGTATACATATTCTTTCAAGATTATTGGACCTGCCTTATCCTGTTATCTAATAGTATTTTAGATATTTCTGTATATTTTTTAGACATGAAAAAGAAAATATTTAATTTCTGAATTATGTCACCATCCATCAACTTATGTTTTATACTCTCTCCTCGTTTCAATGTTTACGTTTCTATTTTGCGCGTCTCATTTCAATGTTTACATTTTATGGTACCCACCTAAAACAATTAATATATCATTCAACACTAATACACCTACCCATTTTGCATTAAATATTATATTTTTCCACCCACTATCTATTAAAATATTATACTCCTTAATCAATGTGCAAAAAGTAAACGTAAACAATGAAACGGGACGAAGGGAATATCTGTAAATTACCTCCACTTGTTTCTATTTGCATCATTTCAATATCATCTATCATTTCCATAAAATGTGAAATAATTTTCAAATAATTACTAAAATAAGTACTCCGTCATATCCATATTATTTTTCATCGTTATTGTAGAGACTGGTTTAAACCTATATTATTCTTTATTGTTACTGTAAAGATAAAGATAGAGTTTAAGAAAAATTGATTTTTCATCAATTTTATAGACTTTTTTAGGGTAATATAGTATTTTTAAATAATAAATAAATTATAAAATATGTTGTGTGTGTTAAGTGAGAGTGCTTAATTTGTAATTAAAATATACTCCTTCCATCCCAGGCTAAGAGGATCATTTTATCATTTTGGTCGTCTCACACAAAGAGTCTCATTTTCTTTTTGGACACATGGGACCCACTCACACTCACTAATACAATTAAAACATGGGCCTCACACCCACTAATACAACAACCCACTACACATTAAATAATAATACTCATTAATGCACGTGTTTAAAAGCAAATGAGACTCTTAACCTGGGACGGGGAAGTATACTTTTAGAGTTAAGATCTGATGTGATGTTTCCTTCTTGATGTAATGAAGTGTAGTGTGAAACATACCAAAATAGAAATGGTGAAATTTAACACGAGACGAAGACAGCAATAATTATGGCACGTTTATTTCAATCTATGGTTATTGATCAATCTTGTAAATTTTTTTAACAGTAATAGAAAAGCACCAATAGATTGTAGAATTTGCAATAATAGAGGCGGCAAAATATGATGAAAGCAATCTATGAGTAAAGTTCCTCAATCTCTCCCAGATTCTGTGTCTCCATATGATTAGATTAAATTATTTTAATTATTATATTAATAAACTGCATTGATTATGGTCAAGTGCAAAAGAAAAGAGGTGGCAACTAGAGCATGTGCAATTATTAACCCAAAATAAAAGAAACAAGAAATCCTGAAAGGTCCATATCATCAATTTGTCACAAATCCAAAACACATCTCCCATGCCCAATTATATTCCCATCTTCATCTCATATAATTTCCTCCTCCAAGTTTACATATACTGTTCTACGTTAAAAAATTATGTGAAATCATTTCACATGATCATATTTAAAAAAAAAATTCATTTGATTAATAAAAAAGTATATAGTCGTCTAATTGAACCATTTAATTATAGGGATAATATAATATTTTTTTATTATAAAATGATAAATAATGTTGTGTTAAAAAGATAAAGTTTTAAAATTAAATTGTATTGTGTGAATGTAGGCTTGTTAAACAAGTCGAGCGAGTTCAGTAGTACATACTCGAGCTTACTAATATTTAACTTTTTAGATTATTGATTTTTTTTTTTTGAAAATTTGAAAATAAAATGTGACAATCATTTAAATAGATAGTAAAACATTAGAAAAAAATCCATTGTAATAGAAATCCCATATGTGATAGATGATAGGTAGTTTATTCATTAAAGTACGGTCCATTTGCATTCGGATTTAAAAGAATCATTAGTTGAATCTACATATATGAAGGGATAGTTTTAAATTCCCTCCATTTAATGGGTGGTCATTAAAAATTTTAATCTATGGCAGTCTTTCTTATGTAGTTTTAATTATTTAATTTTACTTGAACAAAATCTAAATATAAAGCACATAATATATTATTTTGGAAAAAGTAATCCATCATATCACTATTAAAAAAAAAAACATTTTCCCCACCATTTAATGTGAGCAGCCACCTGTGGCCCAGCTTCGTAATTCATTATAGACATCAAATTTGAACACCAAGTAGCTAGCTGTCCACGTCCAACTTGCTTTTGGTGTCCAAACAGAGTCAAAAAATTTAATTTTGATTTTCTTCCAATTTCCAGTTTTAAATATTCCTTTTGTTTTCCTTCAAATATATTGTTATTCATGACTGTTTCGTTATAAAATACTATCAATTTCCATTTTCGATAAGGACGTGCATATGCGGTTGGGATCTCCTAGTACATTTTGGTGTTACATCTCCTGTTACAAATCGTTGAATGATTGACACGTAGGATAAACTATTCTATACCCTAACAATCAACCCTAAGGGGAAAGGTTGGGATTTTCCTCTCCGCATACGTGTCACTCATCTAACGCGTGTAACAGGAGTAACACCAAAATGTAACAGGACATCCAAGATCGTGCATATGGGATCAAAAAAAAGGTAATATTTTTGAAAATTTTAAATCATTATAGACTATATTATTAATTTAAATTTAACTTTTAGAGGTAAAGAACGTAAAAAAAAATAAAAATAAAGAACGTAAAAAAAAATCTAAAACCTAGCTAGTCACTATATATAATACTCCCTCCTTTTCAACAAGTCACTCTTTTCTCATTTATTTGTCCAATTACACTTTTCACCTTTCAAAATTAGTAAAAGTTTCAATACAAATAAATTTTCACCACGTTTTATTTTCAGAAATACAACTCTCATCTAATTTATATAACTTACATTATTATTTATTTATTACTTAAAAATATCACAATATCATATAAAGTACTCCCTCCGTCCCGGACATATTGCCCCGGTTTGACTTTTCACGGGGATTAAGGAATATTATTATTTTATATGTGTAGTGTTGTTGGATGTGACACATTGACCATTTTACCCCTGTAATAAGGGATGTCATTAATATTTACTTAATTTTAAGTGAATGTGGGCCCATCCAAACAGGTATTAATCCATGCCACTGAAATTCCAAATTGGCGGCTATACACAATATATTTTCCTGCCAAAATACACATTCAACTAAATCAGGGCTACTGTATATAATTACAATTTAGAATTTTCCTCCACTTGACAAAATTAACTTTCCCTCCACATGTTTGCCTATTTTTAGCACTCACGAGCAAGAATACTCGATCGTTGTAGTAGTATATCCCAAGAAAAATTATCAATCCAATAAGGAGTTATGTTCGGACTAGCAAAATACGTGAGCTCATGTTTATGTTGTTTTTGTAAAGATGATCGGGGGTTTTGAGATTGATTAACAACTAAAACAAGTAACAAGTAAATAAGGATAGCAAATAAGAACAATGACAAGTAAAGAAAATGGGTGCTAAAGTTCAAGTATGGAAAAACATGGGATTAGAAACATCCAAGCACACTCGATTCATATTATCATGCAAACGGAATTCAACTCAATTGATGTAGACTAAGGGTGATCACGATTGTATCCTAAGCTCCCTTTCGGGTCACAAAGGTTGTTGATCCATTTTAGACTCCAAAAAGCACTTAAGATCAAAGCCCAACATTAACCCCTTCCATCTAGGTACTAGTTAGATTAAACTCTCCCTTTTTGTGTACTAAGGCCAACGAATGGATTGGTTTCCCTCATTGAATCCAAATATCCTTTCGGTCAAACCCAAACTCAATGTCTATCCATGCCTTCCTAATACTATAGAGGGTCATTTCCGTCTCACTCCAAGCAATACACACATGAACATCATAATAGCACTTAATTACCACAAATAATCCATTGATCAACAATCCATTAAACCAATAAACATTCATGAATAACAAACCATGCTATCACAATATCAAAGCAATTAAATCCCATGAATAGAAATCAACATCAATTAAATGAAAAACCAATTTAATCCACATGATAATATAAATCTACTATGCTCTTCATATTCCTAATCCCACTAGAGGGATTAGCCTAACATGATTAGGGTAACAAAACACATAAATGATCTATTACACAAATCCATAGTTCTAAATCCAAAAGAGATTCAAAAGAGATGTAAATCTTCCCCAACAATTTCTTGTAGGAAATCTTCAACACTCATGGATCTCCCACTCTAGCTCTTGAAATCTTGAGATCTCTCACACCCAATGGAAGAGATGAAGATTTGGTGGAGAATTGATGGAATGGATGAAGATGGATCAAAGTGGATGAAGGTGGATCTAGATGGTGGTGGAAAATGGGAGGAAAGGTGTGTGATGTGTGTGTAGATGATAGGATTTCGGATCTCATCTGAAAAATGTTGAAATGGGGTCTATTTATACCCCATGTGGGCCTTCTAGAAGATTCTGATTTTTTAGCAGGAATTACACCTACACGGCTCGAGCTCTGCACACGGCCACAGGGGTGGCCGTGTTGTGTAATCTGGTGTCCGCACACGGCTTCTAGGACAGGGCCGTGCGCGGTACACGGCCCGTGTTCTGCGCTCGACCCGTGCTCTGCGTTCGGCCTCAGGGTGGCCGAGTTGGTGTTTCTGGCGACATCACACGGCCTCATGCACAGGCCTGTGTGCGGAACTCGAGGCATGTTCAAGACACGACCCGTGTTCCTGCACACGGCCGGCCGTGTTGTGCAGCTTCTTCTCCTCTTTCACTATTTCGGCTCGTTCTTCCTCGTTTCAACTCCGAATTGAGATCCGTTTTTTCCTACATCTTCCTTATCATGTTTAGCATCAAATAAAAAGTGAAAATCTTAAGTTTAAGCTCATTCATACACATTTCAATAAAAACACAAAATACAATCAAATAACACATAAAATACGGATAAAATAATATGAAAACACATATAAAAAGACACTAAAATGTAGGTGAAAATAGCTCTAATCACCACACCAACAGTACAAGTAATTAAGCATCATTACAGCTTTTCAATTCCCTCCATATCACAATTTTACACTTCCCTCCACCCCAATACAAAAATACATCATCATTACACTTCTTACTTACACAATTACCTCCAAATACATAATCTAATTCCCTTCTAAAATACAGAATATATACACATTTCCTTAAGAGGAAATCATCACTTTACAATACATTTACATCAAAATGAGAAGGGAAAGAAATCTAAACAAGGAAGAGCTGAACCAAATTGCTCAGTTTATGTTGGAGGGATCATCCAAAGGCAAGGCACCTCGAGGGAGGATCGCTTTAGCTACTTCTACATTTGGTGTGGATAGATCAACTGTTAGCAGAATATGGAAGAGAGCAAGGAAGCAGCTTTTAACAGGTAAACCTATTTCACTAGCTAATAAAAAATCACTAAGACCTCAAGGTGTTATCAGCCCCATGTTTGATGAAGAAAAACTCAAGCAAATTAAGTTTAAGGATAGAGGTACCATTAGAGACTTAGCAACAGGAATGGGGACTTCTAAGAGTACAGTGGGTAGATGGATTAAGCAAGGGCTAATTAGACCACACACAAGTGCCATTAAGCCCTTCCTTACAGAACAACATAAATTAGGCAGAATTAAATTCTGCCTTAAGGCTTTGAAAGTGAATAGAGTGCAGAAAGTGATCAAATTTAAAAGTATGCATCAAATTGTTCATATAGATGAGAAATGGTTTAACCTCACCAAAGCTACTGAGAGGTACTACCTACTGAACAATGAGCAAGAACCACATATGACATGTCAAAGCAAACATTACATTGGTAAAATCATGTTCCTATGTGCGGTTGCTAGACCAGTGTATGGGGATGGTGGTGAATGCATTTTCGATGGAAAAATTGGGTTATTCCCCTTCACTGAACAAGTTCCAGCAAAGAGGAAATCCAAAAATAGGGAAGCAGGTACAGTGGAAATAAGACCCATGCTATCAGTGACCAAAGAAGTGACCAAAAACATGTTGATCAATCAGGTACACATAATTTCAGTTTGGTTTCAATTCTTGGAATTTTCATAAATTAAAATCAGCAAGTGAAGCAATCATGTTCTGAAACTGATGAAGCTGTAAATAAGCAATCAGTTTCAGAAACTGATGAAAGAATTAAAACAATCAATTTCAGAATCTGATCAAGCACTTAGAGCAGTCTTTTTCACAAACTTATCAAACAATTCTTTCAGATAATTCCGACCATTAAAGCCAAGTGGCCACAAGGTGCAAGCAAAGAAATTTTCATACAACAAGACAATGCCACACCGCATGGTTTTGAAAATGATCCGGACTGGAGGGAGGCTGCAACCACAGATGGATTCAAATTCCATCTAGTATTCCAGCCTCCCAAGAGTCCAGATACAAATATTAATGATTTGGGCTGGTTTAGAGCCCTTCAATCATTACAATTAAAAAAGGCAGCCAATCAGATTGATGACTTATTAGATGCAGTCAAGAAAAGTTTTGAAGAATTGAGCCACATCAAACTCAATGCAAACTTCCTAACACTACAGTCTTGTTTTAAAGAAATTATAAGGTGCAAAGGAGACAATGAGTATAGGATCCCTCACATGGGTAAAGAAGCATTGCTTAGAGCAGCAATGCTTCCCACAGATTTACATGTGGAACTAGACCTGGTTCAAGCAGCTGTTGAGCACCTTATCGAAAAAGGTGACACAACTGGCTTGGAGGAGTTGATAGAAGATTTGGAAGAACTGGTGTGAAAAAACCATAACTGATCAAATAGGTTTACAAGGGTGAAGATATGGATGCCTACAGATTATAGGTTATTTTGCTAGAAATGATTTTTGATGCTGTAAATATGGATGCTTAAAGCTTAAACAATACTCTTTCACAGAGTATGTTTAAGCAATAAGTAACTTTGATCATAGGATGCCTACAACTTATAGGTTATTTTGCTAGAAACGATTTTTTATATTGTAAATATGGATGCTTACAACTTAAACAATACTCTTTCACAGAGTATGTTTAAGCAGTAAGCCACTATGATATATGGGATGCCATCATTTCAAATTGTACTTTCAGTTTCCAAAAATTTAAATTGCATTACAACTATAAACCCTAAACAAAACAACACCAAATCACATAACACATAATAAAATCATCACAGAAGTCCCTAATCAGAGCAGAATGCATTCTCAGACAATTGGTCACAGAAGAAAAAACATGTTGAATCAGAGTTGTTCATCAGGATTGATTGACCAAATCATCAATTCATCACAGAACAAGTCATCATATTTGGAGTTATAAGGCAGACACTAATCAGAGCACAAGCAATCATCACAGCATCAATGTCAAAGCACTAATCAAAGAATCAAACATATGTTTACACATTTTTTTTAACACTCTCAGAGGAATTTCATCACAGAGTGTGGTGTCTCCTAATACATGCAGATTACTAAAAAAAAAAAAAATTTGGTCTCCAAAAATGCATGCATGGTGACACACCCGAAACCCCCACTGTACCCGAAACCGGTGGGTCGTCTCCAGACCCCTCACCAGCACAGTCCATTTCTTCCGGCGAGGAGCAGTATATGGGGTAAGCACCTCCATCGGATGATATGCCGTCAAAACCTTCACCAAGGACAGCTCTGTTCAGATCTGGGTGGGATTCACCCGTTAAAGGTGAATAATCAACAGATCTGTCCATTTCAGATGCAGGAAAGCCAAGATACCCCGAGCTTTCACCCGGTAAAGGGGAATACTCCACCGATAGGCTGTCGTCGAAGGACGATAAACCCCGAAACCCCCTTTCCTCACCAGTTGGGTTTTGATCGGTCAGTGTGAAAGCGAGATTAATGAGGAGTAGCTGAGCAGTGAACGGGTGATTAAGATTAATTGTGGTGGTTGGGGGTTTAAGGAGGGATAATAAAGTGGTGGCAGTAGGTGTAATTTACATATCATGCCAAGGGGTATATTTGAGAAAAAGTGGGACCCTCACTTTCCAAAAATGGAAATGGGGTGATTTGGATGGGACGTCATTTTTGGTAAAATAGGGTAGTTTGGACGGGACGGAGGGAGTATTTTTTAGTAGTGAGAATCATACTATAACATAATCATACTGTTGATGCTCGTTTTCGTCAGGAAGACTTAAACAAGATCAAACATGAGTAATCTCTTCCATCGCCAACAATAAGCTAAAACTTGAAGAAAAGTAAATGAACACAATGAGATTTAACGTGGTTCGATTCAATAGAACCTACATCCACCGGAGTCGAAAGAGAGCTTTTATTGATGGAGGTTATAGAGCCCAAACACATTTACAGTATTGAAGGTATATGAAATGAATTGTTGTGAGAGAATTATTTGTGGGTGTTGAGTATGTGTGTTGAAGATGATGAAGTGAGCCCCCCTCTCACATTGTAGAGTTCCTTGCCTTATTCTTATGTTTCTCATGTGTCCTTCATGAGGCTCAAGCTTTGATCCATCCCCTCTTGTATGAGCCAATAAGATGTTGCCATGTGTAAAACAACATTTTCCTTGAAGTCGTATGTCATACTCGAATATTCTTCTTAAGATCAGTATTGAGTAAAACGTGAAGAAATTTTATCATGTGATAGAGCAAATCTAACACTTATCTCTGATATTATTTTTCCCTGGCCGGGTTTTAATGTCCGGCTGAGGTTTCTGCCTTCTTCTTCTCTCATGGTATGACGTTTTTCCAGAACATATATATTCTCGAATCTTGAGTTTCCTTTTTTAACTGGTATATATCAAGCAGTATGCTGACTATGTTCCATTTCCTTCAATATTGCTCCTCCAGTATTGCTTTTCACATGAAGCTTTCTGGATGAAATCGTGTTTGGAGATAACATCAAATGCTCTACCACTGAGCTATTTTCTTTCCCTTCTTTTATTTCTTTTTCTCTCGGCTGTTCTGCTTGGGTTTTTCTCTGGGAATATCTTCTTTCTTTTTTCTCGGCTATCTTCCTCTGACTTTCTTCTTTTTCTTCCTTTTTCCTTTCCTAGAATATAACCTCAAGCCTCTTTTTTTTTTTTTTTGCTTCCTTTGAGTCTAACCTTTCTTTTCTTGGAAGCCCCCAAGTATAAATTTTTTGCATCTTTTCTTGAATGAATTCTCAATTCACAACTTTTCTTGCATGGTGACTGAATTGGAGCTCATCTTTTCTTGCATGAATTCTCAATCCATGCTTAACCCTTTCCTGCGTGAATTCTCAATTCACGCTCACGCTTAACTTTTTTTATTTTTTTCTAAGACTAATCCTGATTGATCGTTGATAGTTGGGGCGACCAAGCAACAAAATATCAAACCCAAGGGAATTTAGGATTCATGGCCTTTAGGTATAGTATCGTGATTAGTTAGGGACGATAGAAAATGAGGTTTAAAAATAAAAAAAATAAAATGCATGAAAAAATAAATCTAATTACAATATTTTTGGATTTTCAATGATACGGTAGTTTTCATGATGCACTTATATAATCAATCATCCAACATCTTTAATTGTTTTTCATTTTTAAGCTATCATAGTAAGAGCGATCACAAATTCTACCTAAACTCTCCCTCGAGATGAAGAGGATGTATGCCCTTACAAAGACCCCAAAATAGGACATAAGATCGAGACCAAAGTGAACACCTCCCAATAGGTACTAATTATACGTACGAGTTCCCTAAAAGGTACTAAATCATAGGTAATATTCCCTTTCTAGGTACTATGAATTCATTAAGGTTTGGTCCCCTTCACTAACTTAATTACAAGTAATCTCGCTAGTGTTCATTTATGTAGTTCTAAACATAGGAAGGTTTTGGTCAAACTCCCCCCATATTAATCCTCATGCAATAAATGGAAAGAACTCACATATGATAATCATGCATAGCAACTAAGGGTAAAGCAACAACAAGATATGTCAATACACAATACACAACCTAATCACTATACACTAATACCAAAGACATAAATCCCATAATACTACAAGCATGTGAATTTCATAAATGAAACATAATCAAAGCCGAAAATTCAATCAAGACATTTTTATAATTTAATCAATAATCATGTCTTCAATCAATCACCAAAACATAGAAAATAGAAAGATAATAAGTAGGATTAGATTACACCTTAATGAAGTTTTTACATCCATGATGATTATCTTTTCCTTGGTGTCCCCACCTTCTTGGAAAACAAAAGCATTTAAAACTACGGATCCCTTACCCCAAAAGGGGAAGGGATCTCAACTATAGAGATCATTAATTAAAAAGCTCTCTCACCTATTTAATGGAGAAATTAATGAATGAAAATGGGTGGTGTGGTGTAGCCTCCAAAATATGGTGAATGGGAATTGGGAGACCCCCCCCCCCCAAAAAAAAATGAGAATGAGGCCAATATATGTATGGAGGATTAGGGCAAAAATAGGGTAATGGGCTTAAGTGGATAAATGGGCTTAAGTGGAGAAATGGGATTTTTGGGTCAAAAATCGATTCCAGGAGATAGGGATAAATAAAATATCCGTACGATTTAGTTGCATAAAATGGTTGTAGCCCAACGGTTGGAGACACGCTCCATAGCCCATAGGTCGCGGGTTCGATCCCCCATCTCCTCAAGAACAATAGCGAAAGGGCCCGATACTACCACTTGGATCTTAACCTACATGCTGATGCTCACGATTTCGATAGCCATACCAGTGATCTGGAGGAGATCTCTCGAAAAGTTTTTAGTGCCCATTTTGGGCAACTCTCCATCATATTTCTTTGGCTGAGCGGCATGTATTTCCACTTTTCATTCTTTCTCTGTCGTCATTCCTTAACTGGGAGATGAGCTTCTCCATTGGAATGGTATCTGCTCGAGTCAAGCGCTAACGCGCCCCTGCAATCAAACTAAAGCGCTAATACCCTATCTATAGGCTATAGGTTGGGGCCTTTTCAATTTCAATAAGGCTCGTGTAGGAAAATCTTTGATTTTGAAGTTGGTAAAGACCCGCCCATTGTTTCAGTCAGAATGAGTCCCCAGAACCCAGGACATTGGCTTCTGCCAATAGTGAACTATTAAGGATTGCATCCCGCGCATATGTGTCGTCGTATCTCCCTTTAAAATCTGTTGTCTTTTGAACTGCCACTATTTTTCCTTGTTTTCATTCCGATTTAATTCTCGTTTCCTCCTTCGCTATTTTAAACACAAAACACCCTTTTTCTGCAAAATAAATAAGAATACCTCTCTCCAAGTAATCAAACAATTAATAGTATTTTTATTAAAATCGTGCTTAATTATTAAATTAAATCTAAATAAATTCATGCAATTAAGCCCAAATTTCTAGGTGAATTTTACACTGATCAAACCCCCGGCTCTATTTTTTATTCTGTGAGATCGAAACCGTGCAGGCCTTGTAACTATTTTCCGTTCGTTATTTCCTCTTTCTCTTTCGTTTTTCATTGGCTCTTGCCTCTTCTCTTTTATTTTTTGTTGGCTCTTGGCCTCGCTTCAGTTGGCTCATGACCTTCTTTCGGTTGGCTCTAATATGCCCTGTAATTTTCCTTGGCTCAAAGCCTATTCTCTTTCTCTTTTATTTTTTTTCGTTGGCTCTGATTAGAGCTATTTTCATCTATATTTTAGTGTCTTTTTATATGTGTTTTCGTATTATTTTATCCGTATTTTATATGTTATTTGGTTGTGTTTTGTATTTTTATTGAAATATGTGTGAATGAGCTTAAACTTAAGATTTTCACTTTTTATTTGATGCTAAACATGATAAGGAAGATGTAGGAAAAAGCGGATCTCAATTCGGAGTTGAAACGAGGGAGAACGAGCCAAAACGGTGAATGAGAAAACAAGACAGCACCGCACGGGCCGTGTACAGCGCACGGCCCTGTCATAATGGCCGTGCGGTAACACCCGAAACGCCAACTCGGCCACGCCTGTGGCCGAGTACAGAACACGCCCCGTGCTGAGTTCAGAAACACGGCCCGTGCACCGCGCACGGGCCTGTCGAGAAAGCCGTGCGCGAACGTCAGAAAACACAACACGGCCATCCCTGTGGCCGTGTGCTGCGCACGAGTCGTGCGCTGTGTTAGAACATGGGTCGTGCGGCTGAGCTCGAGCCGTGTTGGTGCAAAAACGCAGGAAAGTGCTAGAATCTTCTAGAAGGCCCACATGGGGTATAAATAGACCCCATTTCAACATTTTATAGATCAGAATCCGAAATCCTATCATCTACACACACCTCACACACCATTTCTTCCATTTTCCACCATCATCTTCATCCATCTTCATCCATCTTCATCCACCCATCAATTCTTCCATTTTTGGTGCTAAAGACTTCAAAATCAAGAGCTAGAGGTGGAGATCAAAAAGAATAGAAGATTCTCTTCAAGAAATTGATAGGGAAGAATCCATTCATTTTGTATTTCTTTAGATCTTAGACTATGGGTAATTGTAATGAATCATTTATTTGTTTTGTTACTTTTACTATGATAGGCTAATCCCTCTAGTGGGATTAGGAACATGAAGAGCATATTAGATTTATATTATCATGTGGATTAAATTGGTTTTTGATTTAATTGATGTTGATTTCTATTCATGGAGTTTAATTGTCTTGATGTTATGATGACATGGTTTGTTATTCATGAATGTTTATTGGTTTAATGAATTGTTGATCAATGGATTATTTGTGGTAATTAAATGCTATCATGATGTTCATGTATGTATTGCTTGGAGTGAGACGGAAACGACCCTCTATAGTATTAGGAAGGCATGAATAGACATTGAGTTTGGGTTTGACCAAAAGGATATTTGAATTCAATGAGGGGAACCAATCCATTCGTTGGTCTTAGTACACAAAAAGGAAGAGTTTAATCTAACTAGTACCTAGATGGAAGGGGTTAATGTTGGGCTTTGATCTTAAGTGCTTTTGGGAGTCTAAAATGGATCAACAACCTTTGTAACCCGAAAGGGAGCTTAGGATACAATCGTGATCACCCTTAGTCTACATCAATTGAGTTGAATTCCGTTTGCATGATAATATGAATCGAGTGTGCTTGGATGTTTCTAATCCCATGTTTTTCCATACTTGAACTTTACAAGATCAAAGGGGGGTACAAGAAGGAGTGCAAGAGAATCAAGCGGAGATAATGAGGAATTTCTTTGCTCAAAATCAAGAGTATATGCAATTGCTTGCAAATCAAGAAGCTCAAAGGATATTTCAACAACAAGAGTTGCCAAGGCCTAGAGCAATTCGGGATTACTTCCAACCGAGAGCCGTGCACAATATGGTTCCTCCGGTTCAAGCCAATGATTATGAAATCAAGACCGGATTGATCAATATGGTTAAAGCAAATCAGTTTGGGGGAGGTCCTCTTGAAGACCCGAACACTCATCTATCTACTTTCTTGGAGGTTGCAAATACCGTCAAGATGAAGGGAGTGTCGGAGGATGCTATTCGAATGAGGTTGTTCTCTTTTTCTTTAAGAGACAAGGCTAAAGCATGGTACAATACAATTCCTTTGGGAAGTTGTAATACATGGGAAGATCTTGAGCAAAGGTTCCTAAACAAGTACTTTCCTCCTTCAAAGACGCTCCAATTGAAAAGCCTTATCACTCAATTTAGGCAACTTCCGGATGAAAATTTTTATGAAGCATGGGAACGCTACAAAGAGATGCTCCGAAAGTGTCCTCAACACGATTTTCATGAGAATCAACAAGTGGCTTTCTTTTACCAAGGGTTGAATCAACAAAATCGGATGCATGTAGATGCCTCATCCGGAGGGTCTATATTTGGAGTGGATGCTATGAAAGCCATGGATATTTTTGAAGACATTGCGATGAATGCTTACCAATGGCCTTCCGAGCGAGTAATGGGAGGTTATGCATTTGGAAAGGTAGCTCAAGTGGAGAGTGTGAGCAAAGTGAAGAGTGATATGTTCCAAAGTGAGGGAATGAAAGAATTCAATGAGAGCATTCAAGCTTTAACAAAACAATTGAATTTGATCACTCAAGGAGTAACTCAAGGGGGAAGCACAAGTGCTATTGTGAATGATGAGAGCCATGTTATGCAAAGTATAGAGGATGTTGCCTACTTAGATAGGAGAAATTATCAAGGAAATTTTCAACGTCAAGGGAATTTCCAAGGTAATTATCCTTCTAATCAAGGTAATTTTCAAGGAGGATATCAAGGACAAGCTCGGGGAAGCAATTTCAATCAATCAAGTGGAAATTATCAAGCTCCGAGGAAGCATGAAAATCTTTCTTACTCTAATCCTCAAGCCGCCGTGTCATATCCTCCGGGATTCGATCCGAGTGCTAAACCACCAAATGGAGAGGGGAAAGCATCGGTGGAAGAGACATTGCTAACATTCATGAAAAAGATGAAGGCTAGAATGGAGGAAAATAAGAAGAAATCCGACAATAGGATGAGAGCTTTTGAGTATCAAATGGGTCAAATTGCTTCTTCCGTGGGATCTCAACACCAACAAGGAAAGTTTCCATCTACCACGGTAACTAATCCTAAAGAAGATTGCAAAGCTATCACTCTTAGAAGTGGAAAAGAGTATGAGGAACCTCCTATGCCTAAAGAAGATAGTATTGTCATTGAAAGGGAAGTGGAAAGCAAGGTGGAAGAAGGGTTGGTGCAAGAAGAGATTGAAATGGAGGAAGTAAGCAAGAAAAAAGAAATTGTTGAGCAAAAGAAAGATGAAGAAAAGATAGAGAGAATTCCAAAATGGAAGAAGGCAAAGGAGTTAAGGGAAAAGGAAGTTGAAGTTGAAAGAGATAGTTGGGGAATACCCAAGACTCAAGTACCGGTTCCTTTTCCTCAAAGGTTCTTGAAGAAGGGTTTGGATGAAAGGTTCAAAAAGTTTCTTGAAATCTTCAAGAAGATTCAAATCAATATCCCTTTCGCCGATGCTTTGGATCAAATGCCTCATTATGCTCGTTTCTTGAAGGACATCATGGGAAAGAAAAGAAGTCTTGTGGACAATGAAACGGTTAATCTAACCGAAGAGTGTAGTGCCATTCTACAACGGAAACTTCCACAAAAATTGAAGGATCCGGGTAGTTTCATTATACCATGTGAAATTGGAAAGAACAAGAAGAACAAGGCTCTTTGTGACCTCGGTGCAAGCATTAATCTAATGCCTCTCTCCATATTCAAGAAGCTTGGATTAGGTGAAGTAAAGCCAACGTCCATCACACTTCAATTGGCGGATCGATCTATGACACATCCAAAAGGAGTAGTTGAAGATGTGTTGGTGAAAGTTGATAAGTTCGTCTTTCCGGTCGATTTTGTTGTTCTAGATATGGAGGAGGATGAAAATGTGCCATTAATTTTTGGGAGACCATTTCTTGCTACCGGGAGAGCTCTTATTGATGTGTACAAAGGAGAATTGAAGTTGAGGGTTAATGATGAGGAAGTGGTATTCTCTCTACACAAGGCCATGCAATATCCAATGAATGATGAAGAATGTAAAAGTGTGGATGTTGTAAAGGGAAGTGTCGAGGAGAGTTGGCCTTCCATTGTAACCAAGGATCCACTTGAACTTTGCTTGAGCAATTCTCTCTCTCTTTCTAATATTTCTACTACTTCTCTTGATTTGAATGAAGAATTGATTAATTGTTTGCTTGATCTAGGTGATTGTAGTGAAGCTCAAGAGGTTGCAGCCGCCATATCAAGGGGAAATGAAAAGTTCTTACCACTTAGAGATCCATTCGAGCAAGAAGAGAAAAAGGAAAAGAAGGTGGAGTTGAAGCCTCTACCCGATCATCTTGCTTATGCTTACCTTGGTGAAAGTGAGACATATCCGGTAATTGTATCATCATCTCTAACTTCTAGTCAACTTGATAAATTGCTTAATGTCCTTAAAGAGCATAAGTCGGCTATTGGTTGGTGTATTGATGATTTGAAGGGAATTAGTCCAACAATTTGCATGCATAAGATAAGACTTGAGGATGAAGGGAAAGCTTGTGTTCAAAACCAAAGAAGACTTAATCCTATAATGCAAGAAGTGGTAAAAAAAGAGGTTCTTAAGTGGTTAGATTCGGATATGATCTTTCCTATTAGTGATAGCCCTTATGTGAGCCCGTTGCATGTAGTATCTAAAAAAGGGGGTATGACTATAGTGAAGACCGAGAAAGATGAGACCATAGCCACTAGGACGATGACGGGATGTCGTGTGTGTGTTGATTATAGGAAGCTTAATGAAAATACACGTAAAGATCACTTTCCCTTACCTTTCTTGGATCAAATGTTGGATAGGTTGGCCGGGTATGAGTTTTATTGCTTTCTTGATGGGTATTCCGGGTATAACCAAATTCTCATAGCACCCGAAGACCAAGAAAAGACCACTTTCACTTTTCCCTATGGAATATTTGCTTTTCGAAGATTGCCATTTGGACTTTGCAATGCACCGGTGATGAGTGATATTTTCACCTAGATTTTAGTGTCTTTTTATATGTGTTTTCGTAATATTTTATCCGTATTTTATGTGTTATTTGGTTGTGTTTTGTGTTTTCATGGAAATATGTGTGAATGAGCTTAAACCTACTATTTTCACTTTTTATTTGATGCTAAACATGATAAGGAAGATGTAGGAAAAAGCGGATCTCAATTTGGAGTTGAAACGAGGGAGAACGAGCCAAAACAGTGAAGGAATCAGGGCAGCAGCAACACGACTGGCCGTGTCGGTGGCACGAGCCGTGTCGCAGTGCACGACTCGTGTAGCTAACACGGGCCTGTCCAGAATGGTCGTGCGGCAACATCTATTCATCCAACACGACCACCACTTGGCCGTGTTGCGGAGCTCGACTCGTGTTGCAGCACACGACCCGTGTAGCCAACACGGGCCTGTAAGCGATGGCCGTGCGGGAGCATCAGTTCACGCAACACGGGTACCTCATGGCCGTGTTGCGCCACACGACTCGTGTCGTGTCTTGGATCAGAAAAAAATCAGAATCCTTCTAGAAGGCCCAAAAGGGTATAAATACCCCTCCATTCATATTTTATAAAAAAATCCGATTTCCACCCCTTCCACACACACCTCACACACCATTTCTTCCATTTTCCACCATCATCTTCATCCATCTTCATCCACCCATCAATTCTTCCATTTTTGGTGCTAAAGACTTCAAAATCAAGAGCTAGAGGTGGAGATCAAGAAGAATAGAAGATTCTCTTCAAGAAATTGATAGGGAAGAATCCATTCATTTTGTATTTCTTTAGATCTTAGACTATGGGTATTTGTAATGAATCATTTATTTGTTTTATTACTTTTATCATGTTAGGCTAATCCCTCTAGTGGGATTAGGAATATGAAGAGCATATTAGATTTATATTATCATGTGGATTAAATTGGTTTTTGATTTAATTGATGTTGATTTCTATTCATGGAATTTAATTGTCTTGATGTTGTGATGGCATGGTTTGTTATTCATGAATGTTTATTGATTTAATGGATTGTTGATCAATGGATTATTTGTGGTAATTAAATGCTATCATGATGTTCATGTATGTATTGCTTGGAGTGAGACGGAAACGACCCTCTATAGTATTAGGAAGGCATGATTAGACATTGAGTTTGGGTTTGACCGAAAGGATATTTGAATTCAATGAGGGGAACCAATCCATTCGTTGGCCTTAGTACACAAAAAGGGAGAGTTTAATCTAACTAGTACCTAGATGGAAGGGGTTAATGTTGGGCTTTGATCTTGAGTGCTTTTGGGAGTCTAAAATGGATCAACAACCTTTGTAACCCGAAAGGGAGCTTAGGATACAATCGTGATCACCCTTAGTCTACATCAATTGAGTTGAATTCCGTTTGCATGATAATATGAATTGAGTGTGCTTGGATGTTTCTAATCCCATGTTTTTCCATACTTGAACTTTAGCACCCATTTTCTTTACTTGTCATTTATCTTATTTGCTATCTTATTTACTTGCTTCTTGTTTTAGTTGTTATCCAAACATAACTCCTTATTGGATTGATAATTTTTCTTGGGATATACTACTACAACGATCGAGTATTCTTGCTCGTGAGTGCTATAAAAATAGGCAAACAAGAAAATGGCGCCGTTGCCAAAGGGGAGTTTGACGGACTAGTGGAGTACTGTGTTATTGTTTTAGTTGTTCTTGATAAGGATTTTTTTTTGTTTTATTTCTTATATTTTCTTTGAAAAATTTTGTTCTTACTTATTCTTTTTAATAGGTACTCTTACCTTGAAAGAAGGGGAGGAAGAACAAAGCCCAAAAATAGAAAGTTGAAGGAAGATTGTAGTAAACTTTGTGGAGAAAAGCATTAGATGGATGGATGGAACAAGTGGTTATTATGGAAATCAATATGCAAGAGTTCCTCCTCCACAACAAAAAGGCTATATAAATGAGAGTTACTATGGATATGATTGCCAAATGAGTCAAGTTCACTCTCAATACTACAATCATGGTGGATATGATGAATGGCCACAAGCTTACAATGAAAACACATTCCAACCACAACAAGGATACACTTATTCCACTCCGAATTTCAAAGTTTCTTTTCAAGGAAGTGAAGGCCAAATTTCTCAATCGAGTCCTATCAATCCTCAAGAAGAAGATTATCCTTTCATGGGAGTGGGTAATTTCCAAGGGAATTTTCAAAATACCTATGAAGGAAGTTTTCAAGGGAATTATCCACCAAGTCAAGAGAATCACCAAGGAGGATATCAAGGTTTTGATCCAAGTGCCAAGCCATCTAATGAAGAAGAGAAGTCGACCTTTGAGGATACATTGTTAGCATTCATGAAAAATATGGAGGCTAGAATGGAGAAAAATGAGAAGAAGATGGATGATTGGATGGACTCCCTTGAGTATCAAATGAGCCAACTTGTAAATTCTTTGAACAATTCGCAACAAATTGAAGAGGGAGATTCTATGGAGGATAAAAGGGAAGAAGAGAAGATAATTGATGAATGCTTATTTTTGTTGGAGGAAGAAGAGAATTTGGTGGTAAATGAATCAAGTGAGAAGATTGAAGAGCCAGTTAAGGCCAATGAAATAGAGGAAGACGAGCAAGTTATGGAAGCAAATGAAGAGGACTTGAAGAGTGAATGAGCATTCCTAAATCCTTAAACTCTTTAAGTTGCAATGATTTTCTTGACATTGTTTCTATTGACTTTGTCTTACCTCTTGATACTTCACAAATTCTTAGGGACAAAAGAGAGTTGGAAGAAACTTTGGGGATATTCATTGAAAGGAGGAATAAGTGGTTTGCTAGAATGGAGAGGACAATGGAATGTCATGCACGGATAGTTGGCAATTTCAAGCTCA
This sequence comes from Pogostemon cablin, assembly GCA_023678885.1. Classification (NCBI taxonomy): domain Eukaryota; kingdom Viridiplantae; phylum Streptophyta; class Magnoliopsida; order Lamiales; family Lamiaceae; genus Pogostemon; species Pogostemon cablin. Next base: position 6,234,893 of record CM042987.1, read on the forward strand.
ATCTTAAGAGTGCCAACGAGGCCATTGCTTGCCACAAGTACTTAATAGATGAAGAAGCGCAAAGATTAAAGTATGGTGGCAAGGACGACCGTTATCCATGGCCATTCCGATGAGTTTGAAATTTTCCGTCTAGCTTGAAGACGTTAAACTTAGCGCTCGATGGGAGGCACCCTATCACTATCTTTATTGCTTTATTTTTGTTGTTTTACATTTTGGACTTGTAGGTTGATTGTGCTCATGGAGAAAAATGCACATTGAAGAAAAGAGAAATGCTTCATGGATTCAAGTTGACATGTTCCATAACTTGTTGCAAACTTAATTCGTGACTCTTGTCTCGAGTTAAGTTTGGGGGGTGCTAGTGCGTGGTGGACATAGCTTGAGTCGTGTGGATGCGGTTACTTCTCTACAAGAAGATCATCAATGGAAACTACAAGGGTAAGTCTCACCACTTTTTGCAAACTTAAGTCTCAACTCTTGTTTCGATTTAAGTTTGGGGGGAGAGTGTGTGGTGTGACTCACCACTTGAGTATGATTCTTGTAAAATTGGACAAATTTAAAAAATTTTCTCATGAGTTTGGGTTGATTTTGGCATGATTGGTGGTGTTAAAGTGCATGATAGTCCATATTTATAATGAAATTATTGAATTAATGGTGTTGTTGAGTGTTTGAGCATGAATGAGAGGTATTGGAAGCATGATGGAGCTTGAAGCTAACACTTTTCTTACCAAATGCCTATCGAGGGAGTACTCTACACCTTATCATTTTATTACTTGAAATGAATTGATTTTGATTTGGATTGTTGTGACTAGCATGCTACTTCATGTGTTTTGTTTGTGGGAGGTTTACTTTCGTAATTAGGATTTCCTTTTCAATAAAGGTTGGGATGATTGTGTGCTTAAGTTTCTTATGGATGATGGTATTTTGTGTTTTTGCATGTTTTGTATTTTTGTTGTGTCTTGTTTGTTGAGTCCTTATTTGTATGTTGTGTGTATTTTCATTCTTGTTTTGGGTTGTTTGGTGGTTTGTTTAGGGATGTCGTGAGTCATTTTTGAACATGAGTGGTGATATGTTGTGGTAGTAAGTGATGACAAGTTATGATTAAAAATCTCTACACTTTCGAATTGTGACATGTTTTACTTAACTTGTTCAATTTTGAGATGGATGTGGTGTAATAAGTTTCTTAAGGTCCGAGCACAAGCTTGTGAGCGTTTGAGCCTCAACCGTGCATACATGGTATTTTTCTTCATGAGTGGATTGGTTGTGTTTGATAAGCTAGAATTTGCTCAAGGACTATAGGAACGAGCCTAATTTGTGGAGATTAGTGACATGATCTAAGGCCATCCTTGTTATTATAGTCATTACCTTATATTTTCCTACCATGAACATCATCCCTAGTCAACCACTTTGAGCCTTAAAGCCTATTTATTGTGATATAAGCACATTACAAGCCATGATTACCCACTTAAGCCTTACATATATACCATTTGTGTGGGTGATTGAGGAGATGGTAGCTAGTAAGGTTTGATGAGATAACAAAAAAAGAAAAGGAAAGGAAATGGTAACAAGTAAGAAAAATGATGAAAAGAGCAAAATGAAGAATGCACATGCAACCTCAAAACAATAAATATGAGCAAAGCAACAATAATATGCTCAAGTACTTAAAAATCCAAAGAAGGAAGCATGAATCATAAGAAGCTCAAGAAATCCAAGGAAAGTTGATGAGTAGAGCTTGTGAGTGCCAAAGACAAGAAAGGAAGAAAGAAAAGTGGAGAAGTTGGAGAAATTGGCCATCTCTTCGATTACTTACACTTGCTTAGTCACTATTATCCATATCTTCCATACCCTACCAAAGAGCCTATCATTACATCCTTAATGTAAGAGCTTTTTGATCATTAATGGAAACTTTGGCGGTTTGTGAATGTAGTCCACGAGCAAGCTTATAGCGAGTCGAGCCAATCGATTGATGAGTGTTGATTTACCTACTTTAAAGAGTGTTGAGTGAAATTGATATCTATGTGAGGCTTGGACTAAAAAGGGACTGTATTACACTATCATTCTCTTTAGATTGAACTTGTTAATTCTTCATGTCATGAATCTAATGTTGTAGGATGACTTAGCATAAATTGTGATTCTTATTATTATTGATGTGTTGTTACTTATGTTCGTTTAGTCTTTTTCTAGGTGAAAATCACTCTCATTGGTTTATCATTTTCGTTGTGCGGGGACGCACAACACTTTAAGTTTGGGGGTGTGATGAGTGATATTTTCACCTATATTTTAGTGTCTTTTTATATGTGTTTTCGTATTATTTTATCCGTATTTTATGTGTTATTTGGTTGTGTTTTGTGTTTTCATGGAAATGTGTGTGAATGAGCTTAAACCTACTATTTTCACTTTTTATTTGATGCTAAACATGATAAGGAAGATGTAGGAAAAAGCGGATCTCAATTTGGAGTTGAAACGAGGGAGAACGAGCCAAAACAGTGAAGGAATCAGGGCAGCAGCAACACGACTGGCCGTGTCGGTGGCACGAGCCGTGTCGCAGTGCACGACTCGTGTAGCTAACACGGGCCTGTCCAGAATGGTCGTGCGGCAACATCTATTCATCCAACACGACCACCACTTGGCCGTGTTGCGGAGCTCGACTCGTGTTGCAGCACACGACCCGTGTAGCCAACACGGGCCTGTAAGCGATGGCCGTGCGGGAGCATCAGTTCACGCAACACGGGCACCTCATGGCCGTGTTGCGCCACACGACTCGTGTCGTGTCTTGGATCAGAAAAAAATCAGAATCCTTCTAGAAGGCCCAAAAGGGTATAAATACCCCTCCATTCATATTTTATAAAAAAATCCGATTTCCACCCCTTCCACACACACCTCACACACCATTTCTTCCATTTTCCACCATCATCTTCATCCATTCTTCATCCACCCATCTACACTTGATCCCCTCCATCAAATCCACCATCCAAGTGATCAAGGAAGCAAGGGAGAGTGAGATCACAAGAAGAAGAAGGAGATCTCCATTGGAGCACTTCAAAGGGGGAATCTAATTCTAATTTTTGTGCATTTCTTTATAGATTGATCATGTTTTGTAAGGATCTTAATGTCTATGTTAATTTTCTTATGGATATGAGAGGCTAATCTCCTTTGTGAGATTAGCTCCATGATTGGTGTTGGATAATTTAGTTTTTTTATGCAAATTGATTTTAATCTTGAATGGGCTTTGTGTTATTTCTATCATTGATTGTTGATTGCTTGATGTATATGATGATTTGTGTGATTAATTGTCATGGGCATGTGATTAGATTGAGAAATCAATTATGTGTTTAGGATAGTTCATTGAATCATTTCATCATACACTTCATGTGCATTAATTTAGAATGAGATAGAGATATCATTCTAGATTTAGAACCCTTTGATAGAACATTTGATTAGCTTAATCGAGAGGTTGGTTGATTAAATGAGGAGACCCAAACAATTAGTGAATTCATAGTACCTTAAAAGGGAATATTGCTTATGATTTAGTACCTAATTAGGGAACTCATAGAGTAATTAGTACCTAGTGGGAGGTGTTTGCTATTGTCTCGATCCTATGTGCGTTTGGGAGCCTTGTTGAGGGCCTACATCCTATCCATCTCGAGAGAGAGTTTAGGTGGAATTAGTGATCGCTTCTATACCTTGTCCATGAGAGATTAGAATTAATTGCATGATTACTTAATTATCTATGCCATGATTGTTGTTAATCTCATCCTTGCATCATTTGGAACCATTTTATCTTTGCATTCATTTTATCTTTATTTCTTGCTTTAGCATAATTGCATTCATTTGCTCCTATCCTCTCTTCCGTCGTCCTTATAAAATCACGATAAACTTGAGATCGCTTAAACTCTAGTACCTTCCTCCCTGTGGTTCGATAATTTCTTTAATTGGTCATGCCCACTATATTATGACTAATCAACCGGCCACCTTTCAAAGGTGTATGATGGCAATCTTTGAAGGATTAATTGAGAATATAATGGAAGTTTTCATGGATGACTTTTCGGTGTTTGGTTCTTCTTTTGATAATTGTTTGTCTAACCTTACTATTGTTTTGAAGCGATGTCAAGACACTAATTTAGTGTTGAATTGGGAGAAGTGTCATTTCATGGTAAATGATGGCATTGTACTTGGACATCACATCTCTTCAAAGGGATTGCAAGTTGACCGAGCCAAAGTTGTTGCTATAGAGAAGCTTCCACCGCCAACAAATGAGAAGGGAGTACGATCGTTCCTTGGTCATGCCGGGTTCTATCGTAGATTCATCAAGGATTTTTCTTCATTTTCTAAACCTCTATCTCATCTCCTTGAAAAAGATGTGCCATTTAAGTTTGATGATAATTGTTTAAATGCTTTTCAAGTACTAAAGGAAGCTTTGATTTCATCACCCATCTTAATCACCCCCGATTGGAAGGAGCCATTTATATTGATGTGTGATGCAAGTGACGTAGCTCTTGGAGTGGTTTTGGGGCAATTAAGAGAGAAAAAAATTCCGAGCCATTTACTATGCAAGCAAGACATTTGATGCGGCTCAAAGGAACTACACTACTACCGAAAAAGAGTTCTTGGCGGTAGTATACGCATTTGATAAGTTTCGTCCTTATTTGGTAGGAACGAAAACTATTGTATACACCGACCATGCCGCTATCAAGTATCTCATGGCAAAGAAGGATGCAAAGCCAAGGGTGATAAGATGGGTACTACTTCTTCAAGAATTTGATATTGAAGTGAGAGATAAGAAGGGCACGGAGAATGTGATAGCCGACCATCTTTCAAGGTTAGAGTCGAGGGAGCATTGTGAAGGTAATTATGAGTTAATCAAGGAGGTTTTTCCCAATGAAGAAATCTTGGAGTGTGATTGCTATCAAATTGAAGCTTTAGTGGAGCAAGAAGGAAGCCCGTGATATGCGGACTATGTGAATTACTTGGCTAGTGGAAGGAGGCCTTATGAGCTTAATAAGTATCAATCCAAGAAGTTCTTTCATGATGTTAGAAGTTACTTGTGGGATGATCCATTCTTGTACAAGATGTGCAATGATTCTCTTGTGCGAAGATGTGTGCCCGAGGAAGAATGGAATAGTGTGTTGGAGTTTTGCCACTCTTCACCTAGTGGAGGCCATTTTGGAGCTCAAAAGACCGCTGCAAAAGTCTTACAATCGGGGTTGTATTGGCCATTTTTGTTCAAGAGTTGTAAGAAATTTGTAGAGGGTTGTGATCATTGTCAAAGGATGGGAGGAATCTCCAAGTGGGATGAGATGCCCCTTAAGAGCTTTAAAGAAGTGGAGATATTTGATGTGTGGGGCATCGATTTCATGGGACCATTTCCTCAATCCAATGGATTCCTATACATCCTATTGGCGGTTGACTATGTATCGAAATGGGTTGAGGCCATACCTTCAAGAACAAGTGATGCTAGAGTAGTCATGGGGTTTCTAAAGAAGCATATCTTCACAAGATTTGGAGTACCTAGAGTGTTGGTAAGTGATGGGGGTAGTCACTTCATAAATAAGCTCATGGAGAACATTCTCAAGACTTATGGAGTGAAGCATCGAGTGTCTACTCCGTATCACCCTCAAACGAATGGTCAAGCTGAAATTTCTAATCGACAAATCAAACAAGTTTTGGAGAAAATAGTGAGTGTGAGTAGAAAGGATTGGTCAAATAAACTTGATGATGCATTGTGGGCCTTTCGAACCGCATTCAAGACCACTCTTGGTATGTCTCCTTTTCAAATTGTCTATGGTAAGTCTTGCCATCTTCCCGTGGAGTTAGAGCATAAAGCTTATTGGGCCATTAAGAAGTTTAATTTTGACATGAAAGCTTCGAAGAAGGTAAGATTCTTACAATTGAATGAGCTTGAGGAATTTAGAGAAAATACTTATGAAAACTCAAGGATTTTTAAGGAGAAAACCAAGAGGTGGCATGATGCTCGTTTGAGGAAGAAGAGCTTTGAAAAGGGTGAGAAGGTATTGGTATTCAATTCTCGACTAAGACTTTTCCCGGGCAAGTTGAAGTCCAAATGGAGAGGACCTTATGTGGTAAAGGAAGTACTTGACGGGGGAGCTCTAAAGGTTATGGATGAGAACGGGGGAGAGTTCTTGGTCAATGGTCATCGTGTGAAGCACTATGTGGATCCATCACAAAGGGAGACCCTCTTTGTGGATACTCTAATTGAAAGATGACCTCAAAATTCGTCTAGCTTGAAGACGTTAAACTTAGCGCTCGATAGGAGGCACCCCATCACTATCTTTATTGCTTTGCTTTTGTTGTTTGTTTGTTTTGAACTTGTAGGTTGATTGTGCTCATGGAGAAAAATGCACATTGAAGAAAAGAGAAATGCTTCATGGATTCAAGTTGATATGTTCCAACATTTGTTGCAAACTTAATTCGTGACTCTTGTCTCGAGTTAAGTTTGGGGGGATGATAGTGCGTGGTGGGCATAGCTTGAGTCGTGTGGATGCGGTTACTTCTCTACAAGAAGATCATCAATGGAAACTACAAGGGTAAGTCTCACCACTTTTTGCAAACTTAAGTCTCAACTCTTGTTTCGATTTAAGTTTGGGGGGAGAGTGTGTGGTGTGACTCACCACTTGAGTATGATTCTTGTAAAATTGGACAGATTTTAAAATTTTTCTCATGAGTTTGGGTTGATTTTGGCATGATTGGTGGTGTTGAAGTGCATGATAGTCCATATTTATAATGAAATTATTGAAATAATGGTGTTTGTTGAGTGTTTGAGCATGAATGAGAGGTATTGGAAGCATGATGGAGCTTGGAGCTAACGCTTTCCTTACCAAATGCCTATCGAGGGAGTACTTTACACCTTATCATTTTATTACTTGAAATAATTTGATTTTGATTTGGATTGTTGTGACTAGCATGCTACTTCATTTGTTATGTTTGTGGGAGGTTTACTTTCGTATATTAGGATTTCCTTTTCAATAAAGGTTGGGATGAATGTGTGCTTAATTTTCTTATGGATGATGGTATTTTGTGTTTTTGCATGTTTTGTATTTTTGTTGTGTCTTGTTTGTTGAGTCCTTATTTGTATGTTGTGTGTATTTTCATTCTTGTCTTGGGATGTTTGGTAGTTTGTTTAGGGATGTCGTGAGTCATTTTTGAACGTGAGTGATGATATGTTGTGGTGATAAGTGATGACAAATTATGATTAAGAATCTCTACACTTTCAAATTGTGACATGTTTTACTTAACTTGTTCAATTGTGAGATGAATGTGGTGTAATAAGTTCCTTAAGGTCCGAGCACAAGCTTGTGAGCATTTGAGCCTCAACCATGCATACATGGTATTTCTTCATGAGTGGATCGGTTGTGTTTGACAAGTTAGAACTTGCTCAAGGACTATAGGAACGAGCCCGATTAGTGGAGATTGGTGAAATGATCTAAGGCCATCCTTGTTATTATAGTCATTGCCATATATGTTCCCTACAATGAACATCATCCTTAGTTAACCATTTTGAGCCTATAAGCCTATTCCTTGTGAATTTAGCACATTACAAGCCTTAATTACCCATTCAAGCTTATATATACCTTTGTGTGGGTGATTGAGGAGATGGTAGCTAGAAAGAATTGATTGATTAGCAAAAGAAGAAAAAGGACATGGTAAACAAGCAAGAAAAAGGATGAAAAGAGCAAAACAAGAATGCACATGCAACCTCAAAGTAAGAAAGGAGCAAATCAACATCAAAATGCTCAAGTAAACAAAATTCAAAGAAAGGAAGCATGCAACAAAAGAAACTCAATCCTAGGGAAGTTAATGAATAGTGCTTGAGATTTGTAAAGATAAGCAAGGAAGAAAAGAAAGTGAAGAAGTTGAGGAAATTGGTCATCTCTTTGATTACTTACACATGATTAGTCACTCTTATCCATATACTTCCTACCCTACCAAAGAGCCTATCATTACATCCTAATTAAAGACCTTTTTGATCATTAATTGAAACTTTGGTGGTTTGTGAATATAGTCCGCGAATAAGCTTATAGCGAGTCGAGCCAATCGATTAACGAGTGTGATTTATCCGAGTTCAAAAAAGTGTTGAGAGACATCGATATACATTGTGAGGCTTGGACTAAAAGGGACTATATTACACTATTACTCTCTTTTGATTGAACTTATTAATTTCTCATGTCATGATTTTAATATTGTAGGATGACTTAGCATAGTTTGTAGTTATTATTGCTAACGATATGTTACTGCTTATGTTCATTTAGTCTTTTTCTAGGTGAAAATTTCTCTTTTTGGTTTGTCATTTTCATTGCTCGGGGACGAGCAACACCTTAAGTTTGGGGGGTTGATTAGAGCTATTTTCACCTATATTTTAGTGTCTTTTTATATGTGTTTTCGTATTATTTTATCCGTATTTTATATGTTATTTGGTTGTGTTTTGTATTTTTATTGAAATATGTGTGAATGAGCTTAAACTTAAGATTTTCACTTTTTATTTGATGCTAAACATGATAAGGAAGATGTAGGAAAAAGCGGATCTCAATTCGGAGTTGAAACGAGGGAGAACGAGCCAAAACGGTGAAAGAGAAAACAAGGCAGCACCGCACGGGCCGTGTACAGCGCACGGCCCTGTCATAATGGCCGTGCGGTAACACCCGAAACGCCAACTCGGCCACGCCTGTGGCCGAGTACAGAACACACCCCGTGCCGAGTTCAGAAACACGGCCCGTGCACCGCGCACGGGCCTGTCGAGAAAGCCGTGCGTGAACGTCAGAAAACACAACACGGCCATCCCTGTGGCCGTGTACTGCGCACGAGTCGTGCGCTGTGTTAGAACACGGGTCGTGCGGCGGAGCTCGAGCCGTGTTGGTGCAAAAACGCAGGAAAGTGCTGGAATCTTCTAGAAGGCCCACATGGGGTATAAATAGACCCCATTTCAATATTTTATAGATCAGAATCCGAAATCCTATCATCTACACACACCTCACACACCATTTCTTCCATTTTCCACCATCGTCTTCATCCATCTTCATCCATCTTCATCCACCCATCAATTCTTCCATTTTTGGTGCTAAAGACTTCAAAATCAAGAGCTAGAGGTGGAGATAAAAAAGAATAGAAGATTCTCTTCAAGAAATTGATAGGGAAGAATCCATTCATTTTGTATTTCTTTAGATCTTAGACTATGGGTAATTGTAATGAATCATTTATTTGTTTTGTTACTTTTACTATGATAGGCTAATCCCTCTAGTGGGATTAGGAACATGAAGAGCATATTAGATTTATATTATCATGTGGATTAAATTGGTTTTTGATTTAATTGATGTTGATTTCTATTCATGGAGTTTAATTGTCTTGATGTTATGAGGGCATGGTTTGTTATTCATGAATGTTTTTTGGTTTAATGGATTGTTGATCAATGGATTATTTGTGGTAATTAAATGCTATCATGATGTTCATGTATGTATTGCTTGGAGTGAGACGGAAACGACCCTCTATAGTATTAGGAAGGCATGAATAGACATTGAGTTTGGGTTTGACCGAAAGGATATTTGAATTCAATGAGGGGAACCAATCCATTCGTTGGCCTTAGTACACAAAAAGGGAGAGTTTAATCTAACTAGTACCTAGATGGAAGGGGTTAATGTTGGGCTTTGATCTTAAGTGCTTTTGGGAGTCTAAAATGGATCAACAACCTTTGTAACCCGAAAGGGAGCTTAGGATACAATCGTGATCACCCTTAGTCTACATCAATTGAGTTGAATTTCGTTTGCATGATAATATGAATCGAGTGTGCTTGGATGTTTCTAATCCCATGTTTTTCCATACTTGAACTTTAGCACCCATTTTCATTACTTGTCATTTCTCTTATTTGCTATTCTTATTTATTTGCTCCTTGCTTTAGTTGTTAATCATATCAAAACCCCCTATCATCTTTACAAAAACGACATGAACATGAGCTCACGTATTTTGCTAGTCCGAACATAACTCCTTTGTGGATTGATAATTTTTCTTGGGATATACTACTACAACGATCGAGTATTCTTGCTCGTGAGTGCTAAAAATAGGCAAACAGGCTCTTGGCCTCGTTTCAGTTGGCTCATGGCCTTCTTTCGGTTGACTCATAGATTTTTTTTTCTTTCCCGAAGATATAGCCTGGACTCCTTTTTCTCGATGGGCTCAAGACCCTCCTTCTTCTTTTTTTCTCGGGTATATCCTCGCTCGTTTTTCTCTGACTTCCGTCTTGGCAATCTTTGCCTTCTTTGATCAGCAGATTATTTTAAGTCTTCCTCCTTAACCTTTTAAGCAAACCCACTTTACCAGGGCATATTTCCTCGGACATATCTCAGTTCCTTTTCCTCGGCTTTCTTTCTCGGCAATCCTTCTCTTATTTGATCAATAATATAGAAGATTTTAAGTCTTCCTCCTTAACCTTTTGCAAACCGCCTTACACTTTAAAATCGATTTTTGCCTTCTTTGATCCTCGGGCATATTTTCTTGAATTTTTTTTCTTACTGGGGTTAACCTCGTATTCTTTTTCCTTGGGTATATCCCAGGCTTTGTCTTCTTTTCTTTTTCCCTTATACTTGGATGAAATCTCTGATCGTATTCTTTTCCTTGGGTATATCCCCGGCTTTGTCTTCTTTTCTTTTTTCCTTATACTTGGATGAAATCTCTGAATCTTAACAGTTCATGAATACGCTCTACTATCTGAGCTACAATTCATCATATCTGAACTGAAGCCAATCTGTGCATTCTTTGCATCAATCTCGGATATTCTCAAATAATTAGCGACACACGCTAATTTCTTCCACTACAATATAACTTGTTTTATATAACACGTCAAAAGTGTTATTTAATAGCAAAAATGTGTTATTATAGATAATATGTAATATTTTTTATGGTGCAATGTTTGTCCGTGCTGCTTATTGTCTAAAGCAACACTATTTTGATCATTAATAACACTTAAAAAATATTATAATAGATGAAAAACTTTATTTAACACTTTATGAATGTTACATGTGGTATTCTTTTTATGTAACACATTTTATAAGGGAAAAAAATACATCTACCAGATTTGAACCTTTGACCTCTTATTTAGAATTAGTTACTTCTACTACCTTGACTAACTATAACTTAATTTTTATTTTGAGTTTTTATTTTATTAAACATGACTACATCACTTTTTTATTAATTTATTAAAATATAATTTTTAAAATCATCTAATACAATTAAACTTAAGTTGTTATTATACTAACTAATTTTAAAAAATTATTATATTATACAATGTAATTTTATTAAGAAATATAATAATTTAAATAATTAAAAATAATCATATTATATAATTAAAATATATTTTTATTATAAATAAATTTATAGATATTAAAATTGTTTTAAATAAATATAAATATATTTTTTTCATAAAACACTAATAATATTTTTAAACATTTTATTTATATGAGCATATATTTTTTTTCAACTTATATAATTTATAAATTGTTTAATAGTGTGTTAGTTTTTTTTAATTATTTAAACTATATAAAATATTACATATTTCATTTATATAAAATGTTATGTATTTAAAAATATAATATAATAGTATTAAATTTCATAGTGTTACATAAAAGGTGTAATATATGAAAAATGATACTACTAAAATGTTACATATAAAAATGTGTAATCTGAAAAGTGTTATATTTATAAAAGTGTTATTTAAAAAGTGTTACTTTCATAAAAATGTTCTTATTGATGTTACATATAAAACAAGTGCTACATATTATTAAAATTTAAATAGTGTTACAATTAAGTGTTATATATAATAAAAGTGTTAACGTGAAGTGTAACATAACATCATTTATGTTGTAGTGTTCTTGGATGATAGGCCTATAGCTGGATGTTCCAGGTCTTATTCTTTCTTGCTTCTTCCTTTCTCTTTTGGAAATTTGCAACACACGCTATAACAAATTGAGCTACCCCAACTTTTTCCTTACTCGCTTTTCTTTTCTTTCTTACAGGGCCTAACCCCGGTTAATTGCCTCGATTTGCTTTTTCTACCACTTATTTTTTTTATTCATATGAAATATCCTCGGACTCTTTGGCTCTTTATTTTCTTCCTTCTTTCTTATTTTGATAAAATGAGCATATGTCTATATGTTCGATCTTCACAGAAATCATGTCTTTGCCGTTTCTTCTTTCATTTCTCCTTTGGATTTAATTTCCTCTGATCTGATCCACGGCGTGATGAATAACTGCGCCATCCTTGGATAGGAATGAATAGGGCTTATCCGCACGCTCTTCCCTATTTTTTTATTGTTTCTCCAGGACAACCCCCGATCTTACACTCTACCATATGAGATAACCCCGGATCTTCACAGTATATCAAATATATGAGCTATCAACTGGGAAATAACCTTGGCTCTTTCTGAATTCTCTTTCTCCATGCCTTCTATCCATGACTTGTTTCTCCAGTACAACCCTCGAATTTATGTATAACCTCAGCTTTCTTTCTTCTTCACGTTCTAACTGAACTTATTGGCATTTTAAGTAAAATATCAAGAGCAAGTGTACTCTATCCTTGTTGTATACGCTTGACCAAGTGCAAAATTTATAAGATATCGAACCCAAGGGCGAAAGTGGGTAGCCGCATTTGAAAAATACTTTACTCTAGTAGGACAAATCAAAAGGAGGGGGTTGAATTATACTACAAACTAACAACTAGGAAATCAATTAAAGATAGAACATGTTCAAATGAGATGGATGATGGGTGAAGGTGAACAATCTAAGAAGTATGTAAGACAAGCAACATTCATAGATAAGGTATATATAGACTCACACACACACATGCATAGATGGTCTTCATGTTATGATATTAAAGACAATCACGATTATACCCCTAACCCCTATGGACAAGGTGATTAGGTTCTCAACTCTTTTACAAGTTTAAATCTCCTAGGATTGTCTTACTCTCAATTCCCATTAAGGTACTCTGATCATAAGTTGGTTCCCCTCACTAGTTCTCACTAATGTCCTATCATGAGGTTCTAAGCACTTGAAGGGTATGGCTTACCTCTCCTCACACTAACCAAGTCATCTCATGCAATCAATGATTCAATTAAACTACTATACATAATATTGGAATGACCATCCTAACACTATGAATAGAGAATTTAATCACACAAATCAAACATAAAATGAGAATAAGCATTCATGATAGAAAATATTTATAACAATCATTTCATCAAACATATGGTGTACAAAATCTACATAATATCTAACCAATCATATTGCTAGCCTCACATGAGGACTAGCCACTACAAATCATCATAAAATCAATACAATCCATGACATGATCCAATTGAGTCAAATAATGAAGAAAATAATAAAATAAAGGTAAGTTGGCTCCCCTTTGATGGTGAACTTCCTCCCCTTTGATCATGCTAAAATCTTCAATCAATGATGAATTCCTCTTCTTAAATTGGTGGATGGATGGATTTATGGTTGGATTTGAGGAAATCAAGTGGTTTGGATGGATGAAGTGAAGGGTGGAACAGATGGAGATGAATGTGTGTGATTTAGGTGTTTAGTGTGTGTGAAAACTGATTCAAAAATGATTCCTCCCGAATTTTATGCTCAAAACATGTATTTATACCCCCATGGAAGCTTCTAGAATGTTTAGAGATTATAAAACTGCCTTTTGCACCTACACGGGCCGTGTAGCAGCACACGGCCATGGGGGTGGCCATGTAGCGTTTTCTGGTGTCCGAACACGCCCAACCCTTATAGGGTCGTGTTCGGTACACGGGTCGTGTAGTGCAGCGTGTGCAGCATAGTCTCACCATTTCGCGCATAACTTTCAAATCCGATCTCTAATTTGAGTAATTCTTGCGCTCATGCGATCCTCTTTTCCTTGGCTTTCTATTCATATAAAGATCTGACAAAAATTCCAATATTTGAATGTTTAACAAGTCATGAAAAATAGCACAACTGTGCTGAGTAGGAACAGCTTGCGCGACGTCACCATTTTAATCATAACTTTCTCGTTTGGGCTCCAATTGAAGTGTTTCTTATACCAAAATGATCCTCTTTTCTGTGGCTTTCTAACTATATATCACACTTCTAGTTTTGAGCTCCAAAAGATTACTGAAAAATTGCACAAGTTGGACATGCATTTTTCAGCATTTTGCATTGACTCATTCTCCCTCGTTTTAACTCCAAATCGAGCTCTGTTTTTTCCCACATCTTCTTTATCGTGTCTAGAATCTATTTTTACCTGATAATAACATATATTATACCAATTTACCAATTCTCTAAATATTCACAAATGTAGCACAATTTAAGGCACTTAATCATGAAAATCACACATTTATCATTTCAAGGCACACATATCCATTTCTTCATATAACACCACCAAATGATATACAAAATGAATAAAAAAATAAAAAATACATAATAAAAAGATACTAAAATCTAGGTGAAAATGACACCGATCAATCCCCCAAACTTAAAGTGTTGCTCATCCTCGAGCAACGAAAATGAAAAAACGAGAGGGGAAATTTTCACCTAGAGAAAGGCCTAAAGAACATAAGCAACAACACATCATAATTAACAAGGACTACAAACCATATCAAGTCACACTACAACATTAAAATCATGACATAAAAAATTAACAAGTTCAAGTCTAAGAAAATCAAGAGTAATAAAGTCCCTTCCGGTCCAAACCTCACATCGGATATCAAAATGCACTCAACACTCTATAAAGTAGGGTAATTTTCACTCATCAATCGATTGAACCCGACGCACCATAGGCTTGCTCACGGACTACATTCACAAGCAACCAAGGCTTCAACTAATAATCAAAAAGTACTTTACTTTTGGATGTAATGTTAGGCTTTTTGGTAAGGGTAGGGAGATTATGGATAAGAGTGACTTATCGAGTGTAGATAATCGAAGAGATGATCAGCTTCTTCAACTTCTTCACGTTTCTATCTTCCTTTCTTTTCTTTTCTAATCACAAGCACTAATCATTATCATTCCTTGGATTTTTTGAGCTTCTTTTAATTTGCATGCTTCCTTCTTTTGACTTTTGAATTACTTTAGCATATTTTTGTTGATGTGCTCCTTTTTCTTATGTTGAGGTTGCATGTACATTTTTGCTTGAGCTCTTTTCATCATTTTCTTGCTTGTTTATCATTTCCTTTCTTCTCTAGCACAATTCTCACATCAAATCTTGTAAACCATCATCTCCTCAATCACCCATACAAAGGTTATATATATAAGGCTTAAGTGGGTAATCATGGTTTGTAATGTTCTTATATCACAAAAATAGACTTTAAGGCTCAAAATGGTTAACTCGGGATGATGCATAAGGTAAGAAAATATATGGCAATGGCTTTAAAGTAACAAGGATGGCCTAAGATAATATCACTAATCTCCACTAATCGGGCTCATTCCCGCAGTCCATGAGCAAGTTCTAGTTTACCAAGACTCAATCGATCCACTCATGAAAAACTAACTGTGGAGGCACGGTTGAGGCTCGAACGCTCACAAGCTTTTGCTCGGACCCTTAGGAACTCATTACACCTCAATTCATCTCAAAATTGAACAAGTTAAATAGAACATGTCACAATTTTAAAGAATAGAGATTCTCAACATAGTTCACCATCACTTATCACAAACAACATGTCATTACTCACATTAAAAAATGACTCACAACAACCCAAAACAAACCACCAAACAACCCTATACAAGAATAAAAATACAAACAAAACACATAAGAAAAGACTCACCAAGCAAGAAGCAACACAAAAATACATAACATGCAAAAATGACAATTCACCCATCAAAAGAAAATCAAGCACATATTCTCAATCATCCAATAACATGTAAGCTCAAGATTTTGCCACCTTATTCAAAAATAAGAAAAACTAATAAAGCAAGTAAACCTCCCAAGTACATAACAAATGAAGTAACATGTCAATCCAATCAATCCAAATCAAATCAAATTGTCTATGCTAAGCAAATGGAAAAGATGAGTAGTAAAGTGAACTCCCTGAAAAGGCATCCGGTAATGGAAATGATTGGCACGAGCTTCCGGTTTGCATGCACAATGAGAAGTGATTGATTTTTGGTCTCAATTCATGCTTCCACTACGCTTTATTTATGCTCAACAACTCATCAAAACCATTAGCACAACAATTACTAGCAAATAATGAACTAGCATTCACTTCAACACAACCAAACGATCCAAAATCATACCAATACTTATGAGAAAAGAAATTAAAATTTACCCAATTTTACAAGAAGACCTCTCAATCATCATAATAAGCACACTCAAGTGGTAAGTCACACTACGCACTCTCTCCCCAAACTTAAATCGAAACAAGTTGAGAATTAAGTTTGCAAAAAGTGGTGGGACTTACCCTTGCAGTTTCCAACAATGAGTTTCTTATAGAGAAGTATATGCATCACAACAATTCAAGGTATGTCCACCACACACTATCCTCCCAAACTTAAAGTGAAACAAGAGTTGAACTTTAAGTTTGCAAGAAGTGATGAGACGTACCTTCACACTTTAAATCGAGCACTTCTTGTATTTCCAATATGCATTCTCCTCAATGAGCACAATCAACCTACATACAAAAATACAAAGAAACTAAATCAAATGAAAACAATAAAATAAACGATGGGTTGCCTCACATCCAGCGCTAAGTTTAATGTCTTCAAGCCAGACGGATCATGGAGAACTCATCAGAATGGCCAAGGATATCATTCGTTCTTGCCATCAAATTTTAATCTTTGTGCTTCTTCCTCTATTAGGCATTTGTGGCAAGTAACGACCTAGGTAGCATCCTTCGAGATTGGATTTAGAAATTCAACTCGCTTGAGCTTGCATTCCATTAACCGCTATTTTCTCGACCACCACTTATTCTTTTTTATCAAGTAATTAATTTCCCAACATTTCTTCAAGGTCTCTTTTGTACCTAAGGCATTGAGAAGAATCAATAGGTAAGATAAAGTCAATATAAATAATATTTTGAAATTCAATACAACTTGGAGAGTTTATAGGTGTAGAATTGCTCATTTCACTCCCGAACTCATCATCAAGTGCTTCTAGACCTTGTTCCACTTCATTAAATTCATACTCCTCTCTCAATTCTTCATCTTCACTTAAATTTTTCTTATCAACAGGTGACAAGAAATCATGGATAACCTCTTCATCCTCGAAGATCTCTTTACTCCTCTCACTTTCCTTCTCTAAGCTTTCTTTCACCTTGTCTTCTTTATCCTCAATAAGCTCAACATCTCTTGAGTCTTCTTCATTATCCCCCGAACTCTTTTCTACCTCTAACTCTTCTTCAATATTTTCATCAAAATTCTCATTTCACGAAGAGCGTTCCATTCTTCTTTTTTCTTTCCTTCTTCAATCATTTATAGATCATCTCCATGAGTTGACCAAATCTTTCTTCTATGAATGGCTTTGCTTCTTCACTCAGTGGTTGCCATCTTTGTTCTTGGAGATAATTCCCTTGATAAACACTTGGAAAATTACTCCCTTGCATGTAAGACATATCATCTACTTGAGGACTTAGCATCATCTACTCTTGTTGTACCGTAAGATAAGTAATTGGCATACTTTGAACACATTGAGACCCATAACTAGGAAGACTTGGTTGAAAACTTTGTCTTGCATTGCTCCCTTGAGCATATCTTCTACACAACTCCATTAAGGCACTATTTTCGGATAAAGGAGTAACCTTAGGCATTTAGTTATAGGAACTTGGTAAGAAAGGTCTTCCATCATCGTATGGTGGACAATCTTTTTGGAAATTCTCTTGACCAAACTCGTTTTGCATACATGATCCATTTCCCATTTGGTAATTGGGCATATTCCATATTTGTCACCCATTAAAGTTGGAAGTAGGCATTGAGTAGGCATTTTGAGGCTCATAGCTTGAAAGATTTGGTTGAAAACTTTGCCTTGTATCATTTCCATAAGTATATCTTCTAAGCAACTCCATTGTATCTTCGGATAAAAGAGTAAATATAGGCAAATGAATTCAGTTTGAAGAACTTGGTACGGTATAAGTGTGTGCTTGATGAGGTTGGAATGTATTTCCATTGTAAGAACTTTGCCATTCCTCATAACTCCCATTATTGTAGCTTTGAGAGCTTGCTTGACTCATTTGACTACTATACCCATAGTTGCTCTCATCCTTCTAGCCATTTGATTGTTGTGGTGGAACCAAACCAAGTAGATTTCCATAATTTCCTCCCAAGTATTGGTTCCACCCATCCATGTTCATACTCTTCTTTTCAAGGCTTACTACAACTTTCTTCACTTACTATTTTTGGTTTGTTCCTTCTTCACTTCTTTCAAGGTTGATGTACCTATCGAGAAGAACAAGTTAGAATAAGATTTTCCAAAAAAATATAAAATACAAAAATAAGAAAAATATCCTAAGTAGAGCTAATAAATTCAAACATGTTACACCGAAGGCTTTCTCCCCGGCAACGGCGTCATGAACTTGATTTCAATTTTGGTTTAAATTTATTTAGAGCAAGTGTACTCTATCATGTGTAGAACGTAAGCAAGCAAGTGCAAGATTTATAAGATATCGAACCCAAGGGCGAAAGTGGGTAGCCGTGTTTGAGAAATGCTTTACTCTAGTAGGACGAATCAAAATGAGGGGGTTGAATTATACTACAAACTAACAACTAAGAAAGCAATTAAAGATGGAACATGTACAAATGAGATGGATGATGGGTGAAGGTGAACAATCTAAGAAGTATGCAAGGCTAACAACATTCATGGAAAATGTATATATATATGAACTTAGCCGCATTTCTAGTGAAATGTCAAGAGTAAGTGTACTCTATCGTTGTTGTATACGCGTGACCAAGTGCAAAATTTATAGTATTGTCGTCCCAAGGGAAAAGGTAAACTCAAGTTGTATCCGGATTTTCCATTGATTTATGTTTTGTAAGGATTATCAAGATAAGGTTTTGATTTAAGAACTATGATTAATCTATCAATTAACTAATGAACTAGACAAGCAACTAATTATAACAAATATCAATCAAATCAAGTAGCAAGATGAGATGGAATGGATGAAGTGTATCTAAGAAGAGAGCAAGGCTAGCAACATCATGGTCAAGGTCTTATGTAGACTTCACACTCACTCAAGCATTGATGACTTTCAAGTTATGATACTAAGGGCAATCACAATTGTACCCCTAACCCCTATGGCCAAGGTGATTAGGTTCTCAACTCTTTTACAAGTTTAAATCTCCTAAGATTGTCTTACTCTCAATTCCCTCATGGGTACTATGATCATAAGTTGGTTCCCCTCACTAGTTCATCACTAATGTTCTATCATGATGTTCTAAGCACTTGGAGGGAATGACTTTCCTCCCCTCATACTAACCAAGTCACCTAATACAATCAATGATTCAATTAAACCACCACACATAATATTGGAATGGCCATCCTAACACTATGCATAGAGAATTTAACCACACACATCATGCATCAAATGAGAATAAGCATTCATGATAGAAAGTAATCATAACAATCAATTCATCAAGCTTTAATAGTACAAAAATCTACATATTTCCTAACCAATCATATTGCTAGCCTCACTTGAGGACTAGCCACAAATATTCATTGCCAATTGGCTACAATCCAATACAAGCTCCATATGAGCAATATAATGAAGAAAGTAGCAAAATAAAAGAGATTGAGCTTCCCCTTGAAGGTAGACTCCTTCTTCCTTGATCATGCCAAATTCTTCAAACAAATCTGATTTTCTCTTCTTAGATGATGGAATGGATGGATGTATGGATGGATTTATGAAGATCAAGGTGAATTGATGGATTTAGATGGTGTAGATGGATTGTGGATCTAGTGTATGAGGAAATGTGGTGTGGATTGTGTGTAACTGCTCTCAATCTGATCTAATGTGAATCTCTTCTTCAATTTCGCACCAATCATGGTTTTATATCACTTATGGACCTTCTAGAAGCTTCCGGAACATTCTGAAATTTTCACAGGATTTTGCACCTACACGGCCCGTGCTGCAGTACACGGCCCGTGTAGGGCACACCTACTTCGGCGTTTTTGTGCGTGCTTCCGGACACGGCTCGAGCTGCAATACACGGCCTTGATCATGGCCGTGCAGCACTTTCTGATGATAATACACGGCTTCTTCTTACAGGGCCGAGCTCCGCACACGGGGCGTGCAGCAGCGCACGGCCCGTGCACCAGCGCACGGCCGAATCTCTGGCCGAGCAGCGTGTTCTGATGACATTACACGGCCAGCTGCTACAGGGCCGTGTTCCGCGCACGGCCCGTGCAGCTGCATGGCCTATTCTTCGTCTCCCTTTCGCTCCCGACTCCGTTTTTGTCCGTTCCATGACCTGTTTTACACATATTTAAGCTCATTTACACAATTCTATCAGTTCGTACCACTTTCCTCAAAATAACAATAACTCCACCAAACTTAACACAAATACGGATAAAAACATCCGAAAATACACACATAAAGACACTAAAACCTAGGTGAAAATGACGACAATCAATATACTCACACATACACATGAATTGGTGATCTTCATGTTATGATATTAAGGACACTCAAAGAGTGTTTCCAATCCTCACTATTCCTATAGGTACTTACGTATATTAATATACCGGTATAGAGATATTATCACGAAGAATTTTATCTAGTAGGCAGGGAGTGTTCCCTTTCTAAGGTCAAGTGAAAATTGGCTTGGTTCCCCTCATCATATCAAACACTTTCACAAGTAATTATCAATAATGTCCTATCATGAGGTTCTAAGCACACATGAAGGTTATGGTCAACTCCCCACATACTTAACATAGTCATCTCATACAATCAATGATTCAATTAAACCACTAAACATAATATTGGAATGGCCATCCTAACACTATGAATAGAGAATATAATCACACAAATCATACATAAAATGAGAATAAGCATTCATGATAGAAAATATTCATAGCAATCATTTCATCAAACATGTGGTGTGCAAAATCTACATAATCCCTAACCAATCATATTGCTAGCCTCACATGAGGACTAGCCACTACATATCATAATAAAATTAATACAATCCATAGCATGCTCTAATTTAGCTAAATAATGAAGAAAATCACAAATTAAAGGTAAGTTGGCTTCCCTTGCAAAGTAGGTCTTCTCCTCCTTCAACATGCTCAAATTTTCACTCCTTGATGAATTCCTCTTCTTAGATTAGTGAAGGATGGAAGAGATGGAGATGAATGTGTGTGATTTAGGTGTCTAGTGTGTGTGGAAACTGATCCAAAATGATTCGTCCCGGATTTTGTGGTCAAAACATGTATTTATACGCCAATGGAAGCTTCTAGAACACTTAGAAACCATAAAACTGACTTTTGTCAGAACACGGGTCGTGTGCGGAATACGGCCATGGGGGTGGGCGTGTAGTATTTTCGGATGACAGTACACGGCCATCTCTAACAGGGGCGTGTTCGGTACACGGGGCTTGTAGGAGCATCGCGTGCTGCGCAGTCTCACTGTTTCACGCATAACTTCTACATCCGATCTCCAATTTGAGTGATTCTTGTGCTACGCGATCTTCTCTTCCGTGGCTTTTCAATCATGTATCACACTTCTAGTTTTGAGCTCCAAACAAATACAGAAAAATTACACAAGTTGGACGTGTGTTTTTCAACATTTTGCTTTGGCTCATTCTCCCCTGTTTCAATTCCGAATTAAACTCCCTTTTTTTCACATCTTCTTTATCGTGTCTAGAATCCATTTTTACCTGAAAATCACACAAATTATACCAATTTACCAATTCTCTAAATATTTACAAATATAGCATAATTTTAAGGCACTTAATCATGAAAATCACACATTTATCATTTCAAATCACAAATCTCCATATCTTCATATAACACCACCAAATGACATACAAAATGAATAAAAACACACAAAAATACATAATAAAAGACACTAAAATTTAGGTAAAAACGACACCGATCAAGGATAACGCAATAGCTTATCCCGGGAATATAAGTCCATCTCCTTGCTGCGTGAAGCTTATGTTTGGTTCTTAAGTTCTTCATCACATTTTTGTTAATATTCCGCATATATCCTTCGTTTCTCCAGCGCGTAATGCCACGCTCATATAAATGTAATAACACCCAAGAACACATACTTTAATATATTATACATCATACATTAAGAAAACATATTTTACCAACTAATAAGTACTGTAATTACCTACATTTCACAATCTCATATAAATACCGTCTGTCTGACGGGAGACTGTGTAATTATTATGACAGATGGAATATTATTTAATCCAAAAGTTATTCAATATTTAAATAAATTTACTTCAGATGCAGCATTTGTGGTAGCTCAATATTTTAAGTGACATCTTGATGAAACGGCAGTTTGTGCTATTTTGGTGCAATATATTGTTGGATTCTGAAAAACTCATTTGATGGAGAAACCATAATTGGACTTCTCACTGTGTGCTTTCCACCCTCCTCAATCCAGGTGATCGAACCATCTCTATGATCAACGTTGATTTCAGCTGAAAATTGAACCGTTAAAGAATAGCTCTTCTTCTCATTCTTCTTCCCAAACGCTAATGTCTCCGGCACGACTGTAATCGTCGTATCCGGAGGTTATTCCACCTTCACTTTGTACGTGGCTGCGCCGTTTCCAACGTTTGTCACGGTCCTTTGAAATGTCCGTGTTACTGTCTCCCCGAGATCGCCTATGCCAAACAGAGCAACGAAAGATGGATAATTCAGATCAGAGGATGGATTCGCGCAGTTGTAGTTGGATCTTATGATGCTCTGAGTCTGCTCTGGAGTGAGATTCATGGAGCAAACTAGATTCACAAAGTCTTGTACGGATGCATCGTAGATAAGGCCTGGATCAAGGGCACGGTTCGGGTCAACCATTCCTGATCCGATGCCTAAAGGCGTGGCAGTGGCAGTGGCAGCCTTAGTAATAAAACCTTTATCCTTAATGGGTTGATTGGTGTTATCAAGAGGATTAGCAGTGGTCATCATGGCTGATTGGATTGCCGATGGGCTCCAGTCCGGGTGCGCAGCTTTGAGAAGAGCCGCAACTCCGGAGACATGAGGACAAGCCATTGATGTGCCTGATAAGAAATAGTAGGAGAATGTGATGTTAGCAATATTTGGATCTGTAGAAATAATTTTCCGAGGGATGTAGGCTGCTAAAATGGAAACTCCTGGGGCCAATAAATCCGGCTTCAAGATGCCCTCGTAGCTTTGCGCGGGGCCTCTTGAAGAGTCGTCGGAGAGGGCAGGGGCAGCTCTTGGCTCTGCTCCAAGGACGGTCTTGTTGAAAGCGATGCTTGCTGTTGGAGCAGGGCTACTCGAAGCGTAATCGATCACATCCTGTGCTTGCGTTGAGCTGATTAAGGCTCCTGGAATTGTTAAAAGGCTGTAGGAACTTATTCGATAAATGCTGAAAGAATCAGCAATGATGATGGCTGCTCGGATTTTAGACTCGCCCAGAGAGCTTATCAGGGATCTGAAAGTGTCCTCATCATCTTCAGAGGTTATATCGCATATGATGATACTGTTGGCGGGGACCTCAGCTAGTTCGGTTGTGCTGCAAGCGGATAAGTCCTCATTGTAGACGAGTGGCACGTTTGGCACGACGTCTCTTGCAAGAGACGTCGTCCATCCTAGGACGGTTTTCCCGTTGCCAAGGGTAATATTCCCAGTAAGCCACCGATCCAGCGTCCCTGAGGCAACAACTACGGCCCAAGGGATGCCTTTCTCTACAATAGTCCCGACACCAGGGCCGCTGTTTCCAGCTGAGAAAGAAACCAGGATTCCTTTCTCTCGTGCACCAAAACTAGCAGTGGCAAGAGGGTTTTCATACAGATCATACGCGGAAATACCCAAAGAAATGGAGAGTATATCGACTCCATCAGCTACAGCCTGATCAATGCCCGCAATTAAATCAGATGCAGCCCCACCTTCTCTCCATAGTACCTTATACACCGCTAGCCGGGCACGTGGGGCGACTCCTCGTGCAGTTCCATTCGCATAACCGAATAAAGAAACGCCGTCCACGTAGTTTCCGGCAGCTATGGATGCCACGTGGGTGCCGTGACCGTTGTTGTCCTTTGCTGTATTAGGAGTATTTGGTTTGGATGCTTTAATACCTCGATTATAATATCTGGCTCCAATCAGCTTCTTGTTGCACGATGATGAAGGGAACCCGTTCCCTCCCTGGCAACTCCCCTTCCACCTTGCAGGGACTGCACTCATTCCGTCATCCCTGAAGCTCGGACTCTTCGGCAGGATTCCGGTGTCGATAACGCCTATGATGACATCTTTGCCGTACTGAGAGGCTGGCCACAGTCCATTAGCAGAGTTGAGGGAAAGGAATTCAGAGCTGTGGGTGGTGTCTGGTGTGACGGCATGATCGGCATACGCCGAAATGAATCCATCAGACAGCTTTAGAGCTTGCAGTTCATCTTTGGACATGAGGGCACTGAATCCATGGAAAGCATGGTCGTAAGAGTAGATGATCTCCGGTTCAGGTTTCTCATGGAGTGAGTTTGGAGCTGCTGATTGTGCAGATTTAAGAATGGAGGAATACCAATAATGGGGACTGGAAAAGGCTTTAGGCATGGAGGGTTTGTCCATATGGACAATGTATATGGATCTTTTTTCTGCAACATTTTTGTGCACCAGAAGAAGAATCAAACAGAGCACAAACAGAGCTACTGTTTTGGGGAACTCCATTTACTACTGAAATCTGATACTGATATTTTGGATGATAAGAATTCTGTAGATTATATAGGAGGATTTTAAGAAATTCTGTGTATATTGGTCCACCACAAAAGGTACGAGGTTTGATATTTTCTAACGCTTCAATACTCTACATTATCCTTTTTATTTTTTTCCAATATTTTAAAAATATCTATTTTTAATTCTGTGTATACTTTGATTCGATTGGTTAGTTTCGGTTGAGTAGGTTTGTTGTGTTCTTAGATGCACTTGTATAAGAATATAAAATTTTGTTTTAAAAGGTATACATTTTAATTAATAAGGGTATAATTTTTTTTATTAGAAAAATCACATGAAATATGAATAATATAAAAAATAAGGAATTTTTTCAATCTAGGACCTGAATTATATGTTAACTATCGATTTAAGACTTGAATTATTTTTTTTTATTAATTCAGGGCCCAATTAATTTAAAACTATCAGTTCAAGGCTTAAAGCCCTAACACCGTCAATTCTTCTTTTAACGGAAATTGAAGAGTATCGGAACTGGGACAATTCTGGTCAATTACTCATGTTGGGAGAGTCGAACTCGTTTATGAAATCAATTGACAATGAGGGATTGTTGTGCTCTAATAGAAACGATGCAAGGAAATTTTTTTCATCTCCAGTAAAATTTTGATATATTAGGATTGGGAACACAAACACCTTTGAATATTCCTTCGTTTTCAGTTGTCTTTCCACGGCGGTGATAGGGTGGTGAAGTACAAAAGAACAATGAAAAACATGGAGAAAGAGGCAGATGTATGAGATGAAGCGGTGGACTTGCCAGGTAGGGATGGCAGTTTCACGGATTTTTCCGGGTACTCGATCCGACGAAACCCTAATGGGACGGGTTCAGGTACCTATAATCGGATTTGGGACGAGTTTAGGAAAAAATAAAAATTACCATTAGGGTTCGGATTCACCCCCTCTGATACCCGCTATCCGAACCCGGATAAATAATCGGAATAAAAATTACCATTAGGGTTCGGATTCATCCCCTCTGATACCCGCTATCCGAACCCGGATAAATAATCGGATAAGAGTAGCGGGTACCCGCATATACCCGTCCCATTTAATACTTATACGTATTTGTTTTATAGAGGGTTCGAACACTTAACCTCATACTAAAAGAAAAACCCTTCACTGTTTAGACACAAGTAATTCTTGTTATATGCATGTTTTAATATTTAAATAAATATACAAATCATAAGTCTAACCCACTATTTTATTTAATTTATATGTTATTTGAAGTTTGAATTGAAGATCTTAAAACTTGTGTGGTAATTTTATTTCATATTTTAATTATTATTTAAGGTTGAGATTAAGAATGTTTAATGTTGTAAACACATTTATTTAAATGTTTGAGACTTGAAATTTAATATTTTAGGTTTAAAAAAAAAAAGCTTGATGGGTTCGGGTACCCACGGGTAGGAACAATCGGGTATGGGACGGATACGGGTATTGCAAGTAGTATTTTAAACGGTTATGGGACGGATACGGGTAGTGATATTTTTATCGGATACGAGTTTGGGAACCCAAAAAAATGCGGGTACTCTACCCGCTGCCATCTCTGTTGCCAGGTATGAAGGTGGGTGTTTAGTGAGAATGAAACTAGTAATCTTACAAAATCACATTCAAAATGTCGTGGAAAGTGTGGACTTGAGATTTTGTGTAGTGCCAATTATTTATTTGGGTTTATTGAATGTATTGACGAAGGCAGCCACCGAGAAGCCAATGGCATATGGCGGAAGAATTCTGCAGTAGCTATGTGAATTTGAATCAATGGGGGAGAAGAAATTGTGGTTCTGCTGCGTAGAGACAAATTGAGAGTGGAGTAATTGGCTGATATGGTGACGATTCCAGTGACGACTACTGTAGCTGGTTCTGCTCTTCAATTTCTGTTAAAAGGAAGAATTGACGGTGTTAGGGCTTTGAGCCTTGATAGTTTTAAATTAATCAGACCCTAAATTGATAAGAAAAATAATCCAAATCTTAAATCGATAGTTAATATATAATTTAGGTCTTAGATTGAAAAAATTCCCAAATAATTAATTAAAAAAATGAAGTTTTTTTCTAAGAAAATTAATTCTTATACTATAGAGGATATAACTTTCAAAACACACATAAAATGAGGGGGCATGATGTGTTGAGAACATGGAAGTTTTTGCATTGGTTTAACCTAACAATGCACATCCCTAATGTAATCGATTGATTATTTCGGTTTTAACATAACAGTGCGCATCCCTAATGTGTGGTTTGTGAGGAATAAATAATTCAGGGAAATAGCGTGGGTTGATCCGCCACGTGACAAAGATTATGTTTCCTCTTTATCAATTTTATGATCTCTTTAAAATTTAAATCATCAACTACCCAATTTATTTATGCTTAACGTCACTTCCCCTAATATATTTATAGGCCAAGTTCATTAAATGAGCCCAGAACAATTTCTGGAATCTATTTATCTTTTCCATATTACTCTTAATTCAAATAAGGTATTGTGCAGAAATAAGATAGAAGTGTTTAAAGTTAAAACGTGATTTTTTTTTTTCTTCGGACAACATATTGTGCATATATAAGGTAGAAGTAAAAATGTACAACAAAATTTGCAACAATATAATATACAATGTGCAACAATGCAATGGAGAAAAAAAAAGTACAATTATGTAGGAATAATAATCAATGACATATTCCATTATAATTACGTACTCCCTCCGTCCGCTTTCAAGAGTATCATTTTTTCATTTTGGGCGTTCGCCCCCAAATGTCTCATTTCCTTTTTTTATCCACACACACCCACTAATACAACTAAAAAATGGAACTCATACCTCCTCTAATACAACTACCCACTACACATTAAATAATAATACTCCTTAATCTTCGTGCCCAAAAACAAATGACACCCTTAAATCCGGACGGAAGGAGTAATTGATAGTAATAATATTTTGTGATTGCGTCACAGAGTAATAATGAATTATATATATTATATGGAGTATCTAATACTAACAACTAAACCAAATTATAAATATTGTTCAAAATGACAAATTATTATTAAAATTATTAATGTTTTTAAAATATTTAAATAGAATGTTCAAAAATTAAACAAACAAGGTAAAAAATTGATTAAAAAATACAGATAAATGGCTATAATATTTTACCGTGATTTTCCAGCTATTTTTCAGTCTTTTTTTTTTTAATTTTCCAGCCTAAAAGATAAAAATTGTACAAAAATAATCAAAACTGATTAAAATTTTCTCTGTATTTTATTTGCACACGATTAAAATAATTCAATATCTTTTCAATGAAATTTGCACACGATTAAAATAATTCAATATCTTTTCAATGAAATCATGAAACGCATCATGTGTTCATAAAATCAACAATATACACCTCATGTTGAAAGCGATCATTTCAATTATTGATGATGAACAGCTTGCAATACCCAATAAGTTTTTATTAGTGATCAAAATGTATTTTTTTTCCACTTTAAATAAGCAACATCTTTTTTGCCCATATCTTTCTTATAAATATCAAATATCCCAATTTTATAATGAAATACCTAAAATACCCTCATTACATAGTACTTGTTCAGTGGAGTTGTGTGAGACGAATTAACAGGTGATGTGCCCACTCAAATGCAATATAAATAAACTGAGTAGTTGGCTCTACGTTGTAACTAATTTACGAAATTAACTTTTAAGAAAAAAAATTTATCAACAATACAATTATAATTTTTTTTAATTTATCATCTTTTACCTTTAATTTTTATAAATATTATATATGTTTATATTATAATATTTCTATTATTTTATATGAATTAGTTCACTGGTTAGTTATGTGATTATTTTGGTCAAACTAATTTTCCTCGAGTTTGTTTTACGCTGTTTATCTATTCTTTTCGATTCTTTCTACTTTAATTAATTGGATCAAATATGTTTATTCATTCCACTTTTGCGTATTTTTCTCAAATTTGTTTATTCGTTCTTTATTTGCCTATGTGTGACTTTTGTATATCCGTTACAAATTTATATTCTTTCCAAAATTTTCTATTCATCCCTCTAAAATGAGAGTGAGGATCCTTATTTTTTTTGCCCACTTATTATACCATTTATTTAAATAATAAATTCAGTTAACGAATCTTTACTGCTCAAAAGAAAAGACAAAATTAATGACAAGGGAGAAAATATCAAAATTCATCCTTTAAGGGTTGTCGATTTGAATTTCAGTTTTTTTTTTTTTAATTTGTAATTTTTAATTTTAGTTATTTTTTTGTTAAATTTTTGTCATTTTTATCCAAATTTAGTTCTTTTATCAAATTTAGTATAATTTTTTTTGTCCAATTTAGCCCTTTGTGTTAAAAATTGTACAATTTTAGTCTAAAATTTGGACAATAAAAGGACTAAATTTAATAAAAAGATTAAATTTGGACAAAAATAATTAAAATTAAACAAAAAATAACTAAAAATAAAAATTACAAATAAAAAATAATTAAAATTGAAATTAACCCTACTTTAAAGAATGAATTTTGATATTTTTCTATGACAGACTGACAGAAAGAGGGTACTTCAAAAATGAGGCAAAATGTGGGCATTTTTTTTTTAATCTAATTTTAATTTGGGGCAATTTGATTTATTTATTTTTTCTTTTTATTATGGTTAAGTGAGATGGTTGCAGAGCATGCAATATTATTATTGCACCAAAAATCAATAGGTAAAAATCAATATAACATTTTTTTTAATTTTATTTCTATTTTTAATAAATGATATATACTCATAATAATTAAAATACCTTTAAAGGGAAAATTGGGTATAAGGACCAAATTATCACTGCCATGTCAGTCGCTGCACCGATACAGTAATCGACATTTGTACCAATATCGAAACCTATACGAAATTTATACCATCGAAACCAATATCCGTACCGACATTAGAAACGACACACTTCCCTACACTCACCCACAGAACACATTTAGTATTATAAGTTGAATAGTGGGGGTATTAAAATCCAAAAAGTGGTATTAATTTGGTTAAAATTGATATAAAAGTTATTTGTTGTTAGTAAAGATATTGAAGTGTAAATTTTGGGTATTTTTTCAATTCTTCCATGTTATTATAAATAAGGGAGAATGATAAAAAAAAGGTCAAAATTTAATGTTAAAAATCATTGTTATTCAATAACTTAATGAGTGAGGCTCCTGTGCACCCGGGCGCACGGAGCAGATTCTGTGCGCCTTTACAATTTTCATGCCCCTTTACAATTTAAACCCCTAGCAATACATAGGTTTAAATAGGATTGGAGGGGAGGGTTGTGTTCACATGGGGATATGGAGCATCTTTCCGTGTCCCCGGGCGCACGGGAGCTTTTGCCTAACTTAATTTATATAATTTATATTTAAATGATCATTTTTTAACCAAAATGTCCCCATCTTTTTTATTATTCAGTGTAGATAATGGTGCCGGATACTCGAAAAAAAATACTGATATCATGTCCAACACCATCGGATGTCGGATTGTATGTCGATTAAGGTGTCGAAGCTCTGACACCGAATACGACATCCGATGTTATAATAATAGTATTGGACACGATGTCTGTTAAATGACTACCTCATCTAAATGCTTAAGCTGATAGAGAGGGGAATCATTTAATACTTAATCAAGTTAGACGTCCCCTCACATGCAGGCGGGGTTAATTTTTACCTCAAGTCTTGCATGTGAAATTTTTTGATAAAAGGGTGGCGGTGAGATTCGAACCTTTGCTATGCCATGGCTATGATATTATGTTAAATGATCATCTCATCTAAAAGCTTAAGATTATAGAGAAG
The DNA here is from genome assembly GCA_023678885.1 of Pogostemon cablin. Classification (NCBI taxonomy): domain Eukaryota; kingdom Viridiplantae; phylum Streptophyta; class Magnoliopsida; order Lamiales; family Lamiaceae; genus Pogostemon; species Pogostemon cablin. Next base: position 6,265,543 of record CM042987.1, read on the forward strand.
GAAATCGTTTAATACTTAATCAAGTCACTCTAATGATGTTTGTATCCTGTGTCAAGCTCCAACACCCTGACTGATACTGAATATTTAAATTATTAAAAAATGGGGCGTGGGGGCATTTTGATCCATAAATGACTATTTAAATATAAATGATAGAAAGTTAAGTTATTGAATGACAATTACTTTTAACAATTTAAATTGGTTATTTTTTACAAGAGGCACTATAAATAACCCAAACTAAAAGAAACATTGCAAACTCAATTTCATCCATTTTTACAGAGTCGTTTCATTACTATCATTTATTTAAATTTTCTTATGCTTTAGGCACGACATTAGTTTTCCTTTAATCATTATATTTTAATTACTTCCGCAGTATTACAATGAAAAGACTATAATCAAAACCAAATTACAACATAAGCAAAACCTTACCGACAGAATGAAAATATCAGATCAAACGGGAGGCATATAAACGTGCATTTTACAGGACAACGTACATCTGACAGCGTTGAAGGTGGTGGAGAACTGCGTCGTTTTGGTCAAGGTGGGACAAAGTTTGTTGGGAGCATTCACTTTCTTAAAACATCACACAGCTCAGCTCATTTACATTCTAGTCTGAGTCTATTATGCTTTGTCAATTATTTACCCAATTCTTCTCTTTATTTATCTTATTTATTGTGGTGTTTTTATTTTATCTTATTTTTATAAAGAGAGAATGTTAAGAAAATGTTGCTAAATTTTTACTTCAATAGTTTAAAGTGCATTTCATCAAACAGGATATATGCATTGTTTCTGTGTTTCGAAAACGATCTATATTTGAAGAAGAAAATTGTATTGCCCAGATAATTTTAATGCTAGATTACGCGGGAATGAATCCAGGAGACTTCTTCTCATTTTTTTTTCCCGAAACTCTAAAGTTTGTGGCTCAACTACTCTGATGGTACTTTTCAATGGTGATTACCGAACCGAATCGAAATTCAAAAATCGAATTAACAGTTGTTAGTAACTGAAATTGAAATGAAATTTATATTAATTGAAATTTATGAGTCTAAGTGCACTACAGAATAACCCGAAATTTATCGGTTCAATTTTTTTTAATGATAATAAATAATAAAATTAAAGTGCTCATATGCATACAAAATCACACAAACAATTTCTCTAAATACACATATAATATATGTATTTCATACTAAAATCAATACATGCTTTAAAAAAATATATCAAAATTTTTTTAAACTAGAGTTCCAAAAAATCTTATATACTAAGATAATTAAATTTGAGTTTGTTATTTGCATTTATCACCTTAATTGAGTTAATATTGAGATACAGTGATTTGAAATAAAACATCTATTAAAATATTAGAATTATTTTACAAATTTTTACATCTATATATATATATATATATATATATATATATATATATATATATATATATATATATATATATATATATATATATATATATATATTAAAACATCGATTTAATTATAGGTTATTTTATGGAAGGATTAAAAAAATATTCATTTATTTAATTAAATTAACCATACTAACAACAAACAAATTTTATAACAATTCTAACTAATTGTATTCTAAAAGTTTCAAAATACACCCACCCTAAAAATTCTCACCCCTCCTTCACCAACCTGCCGCCGCCTGCCTCCGCCCTCCATATCGACCTTCATACCGACCTCCATATCGACATGGGATACTCACCGACCTCCATACCAACCTTGGACACATTGGGTATAATTTAATAAATAGTAAGGGCATTAGAGTTCAAAAAGTGCATATTTGTTAGATTTATTATAAAAGTTGTTTGTTGTCAGTATTGTTATTGTTTAAGTGTATTTTGGACATTAATGACAATTAACACTTACTTTATTATCATAACCGAAACCGAATTGAATTATCGAAATTTTAGAATTCTAAAATTGACTGATACCAAAAGTTCACACCGGATCTTCTGTGCCATTTTCGTGTATCATTTCCTGTGTCACGCGTTAAGTGATTGACACGTAAGAGGGGAATTAAATCCAACCATTACCCCTAGTGTTTAAGGATTAGGGTATAGTTTTCTCTCTCCTACATGTCGTCCATCCAACAGTTTGACACGTGAGATGATGTACCAAAATGACACAGAGAATCCAAACCGCCTAAAGTTCAATAGTTGAACCAAATTTATACTTTACTTCAGTTCGATCAATTATTTTAGTTTTAACCGAACAATGCACACCTAGTAGGAATAAATAGTTCATGGAAATAGTGAGGGATGATCCGCCACGTGACAAAGATTTGTAGTTCGTCTTTTTTACTTTTATGATCTCTTTAAATTTAAATTATCAGCCACCAAATTTCTTTACGTTTAACCTCCTCTTCTTTTTTTTTTTTTTTTTTTATGCCTAACTTCACTTTTCCTAATATTTATGAGCGGCAAGTTCAATAAATGATCCCAAAAATTTGGTATTTCTGAAATCTATTTACTTTATTCAAATTATTTTTAATTTAAGTAATGTACTGTGCAGATATAAAGTAGATAGGTATAAAGTTAAAATGTGTAGAAAATAATTTTTCTTAAAATGTATTTTGCATAAGACATATTAGCAAAAAGTTAAAATCTACAGAAAAAATGTGCAATAATGCAATATAAAAAATGTGAAATCATATATAGGGATAATAATGACATGTTCCATAATTATTATTATTTAGTTGATAGTAATAATATTTTATAATTATATTTTAGATTAATAATAAATTATATTATGTATACGATAGTAACTAACCCAAATTTTAAATATTTTTTAAAATGACAAATAATTATTAAAATTATTAATATTTTAAAAATATTTAAATAGATTTTTCAAATAAAAATTAAATAAATATAATAAAAATTATATATATAGATAGATAGATGATTAGGATTGACCCCAAATATTAATGGTGGTTTTCCAGCCGAAAAGATCAAAATTGAAAAAAAAAATTATTAAAATTAAGAATTTTAATTTGAAAATAATTAAAGTTGGAATCAAATATATTTGCAAGATATATTAAAAAAATTTCTCTGTATTTGCACATGATTAAAATGATTCAATATCTTTTTACTGAAATCATGAAATGCATCAATTGTTCATAAAATCAGCCATAATGCAATCGACAATATAACATGATGAAAGCGATCTTTGTGTACAATCTCTCTCAAACTTTTTCAGACACACATGATCAAAATCATTTCAATTATTGATGAACAACTTGCAATATGCAATAAGTTTATATTGGAGAAAATGTATGTTTTTGTCCACTTTAAAATTGAGTAACATCTATTTTGCGCACGTCCTTTTTAAAAACATTAAATTTATCCAACTCTGTAATGAATTATCTAAAATACCCTCATTACATAGTACTTACTGTTCAGTTGAATGGTGTGAGATGAATTAACAGGTGATGTACCCACTCAACTGTCATATAAATACTATTAACTGACTAAATGAGTAGTTGGCTCTACGTTGTAATTAATTTACGAAATTAACTTCTCCAAAAGGAAAAAAGAAAAAAAAAAACGATTAACAACAATACAATTTTAAATCTTCCACTTTTTTTTTTATATTTTTTATATGTATGAGTATATTATAAAATTGTTGTTACTTTTTTTTTTCGGTTATTTATTTGATTATCTCATTCTACATCAAACTAATTTTCCACGAGTCTGTTTTACGCTATTACCTATTCTTTTCCATTCATTGCATTTTCATTCATTCGGCAAAAAATTGTTTATTCATTTCAAATTTGTCTATTGACTCCACTTTTGTCTATTTATCTCAAATTTATATATTCGTCTCACTTTTCTCTATTCATTCCAAATTTATTTTGTTCATTTCAAAATTTTCTATTCATCCAAAAAATGAGAGTGAATCCACAAGAAACCAAGTTAAATTATCGAACTATGGGAAGTTAAACAATTTAGAGTTTAAGCGATTTCAAATTTATTGGGATTTTATAAGGACTGCAAAAGAAGGTGATACATAAGCATGCAATAAAAGAAATTAAAGCGATTTAAGAAATAAAAGATGGGATGGATGTAAAAATGAGTGGATTCCAAATGATGCAAGGATAAGATTAGCAACAATCATGACATAAAAAATAAAGTAATTATGCAACTAATTCTAATAATCTATAATCGACATGGCGTAGGAGCGATCATTAATATATCCTAAGCTATGATCTCTTGAATTACTTTTTTTTTCTTGAATTACTTATATTGTAGGCCCTCAACAAGGCCCCCAAAAGCTCCTACAATCGAGACCAAAGCGAACACCTTCCAATAGGTAATAATTACTTGACGAGTTCCCCAATTAGGTACCAAATCATAGGCAATATTCTCTTTTTAGGTTTTATAAATCCACTAATGATTTGGGTCCATCACCTAATCAACCAATCTCTCGATTAAGCCCACAAAGTGTTCTAAACATAAGAGGATATCTATATCTCTTCCTACATTGATGAATATGTATGATGAATATGTATGATGAATATATAGGACAAAAATTAGATCATGGGTATAATAGAAAAATAGAAAATTTGAATTTGGAAATTATGATTTAAATAGAATTTGGGTTCGGTTCCATTACCATACGGGTTCATTGGCCAAGAGATTCACGGTCCATCCATAAATCCCTTTCGAAACCTGGAGATGCAGCTTTTTTCCTTACAGCCATCCCATGTGAGCGCGGAGTAGGATCAAGCTGTTGGGCCAAACTTCGAGCGAAGACTTATATTGTTGTCTCCTTTTCTAAATGCTAAGAAAAATTCTGATATCTTTTTTTTATTTTTTTTATTATTATTTTTTTCGTTTTCGTCTTGATTTAATTCTCATTTTATCCTTTTCTAATTTTTGCTCAAATACATCTCATTCCTACAAGAAAAATAGCATGATTCGCACACTTCACTTCAAAAATAAAAACAACACAAAATAAAGAATAAAATACTAAAAATAATATAAAAAATGCAAAAATCACACAACACGACTCTAGCTCTATTAAATTTTCATGCTAATCAGGCATCATGTTGATACTTGCCCCAAGATCACATAGCGCATTATACTCCCTCCGTCTGGTTCTAAGTTTTCCGTTTGCTTTTTGCACTGGGATTAAAGAGTATTATTATTATATGTAAAGTGGGTAGTTCTATTAGAGGAAAGTGGTAGGCCATATTGTGTACTTTTTTACTAAATAGAAAAAATGGATACCTTTGAAGCGGATGCCAAAAATAATAAAATGAACACTTTAGAAGCGGACGGATGGAGTATTATTTTTCTCCATTTATCTCACAAGGAACGATGATCTTTCCCAGATCATCCACTTAAATTTTGAAGTTTTCTTGAAGATCCTCGTTTGAAGCTTTGAAGACTTGAAGCTTTGAAGGTCCTCGATTGAAGCTTTGAAGGTCCTCGGTTGAAGCTTTGAAGCTTTAAAGGTCCTCGCTTGAAGGTCTTGAGCTTGTTCTTCCCTTGAAACTTGAAGATTTGAAGATCCTCGAGTGTTCTTCGCTTGAAGGTCTTGAACTTGTTCTTTCCTTGAAGCTTGAAGATCCTCGCTCGTTCTTCGCTTGGAGCTTGAAGATCTCAAAGACTTGAAGGCGTGTTCTTCTCTTGAAGCTTTGAAGGCTTGAAGGCTTGAAGATCCTCGAGTGTTCTTTGCTTGAAGCTTTGAAGATTTGAGGACTTGAAGATCCTCGAGTGTTTTTCACTTGAAGCTTTGAAGATTTGAGGGAGCTGCTCGTGTTCTCGTTTTCTTCAGGAGCGTCTCGTCTTCAGTTGCTTGTCTGTGTCTAAATGAATGGAGAAGACCTCTTTATATAGGTGAGGGGTGAAGTCCAGACCTATTTGGGCCTTGCTCCACGGGCTTGGGCCTCCAACTTGATTGGATCATAATCGGGCCTATTTTACTTGGGTCTAATTTAATTTGTTTGAGCTTGTTTGACTTAAGTCAGACCTCATTGGACTTGGGCTTGTTTGACTTGGGTCAGACCTCATTTGATTTAAGCTCCATTTAATTTGTTGTGTGCTCAAATTAGCTATCAATTATTTTATTAATTTATTTTATGAATTAATTTATTTAAATTCCAAAATAAATTAAAATTGATATTTAATCAAGAAAATCCACGTAAATTCCAAAATAAATTAAAATTGATATTTAATCAAGAAAATCCACGTGTCACCATTTGATTGTACTGTGAACTTTAAATGTTTACAATAAGAATTTGAAGCGATGCAGTGGTAAGGACATAAACTCACACACTATCAAGAATTAAAAGTGAAACTCACAACTGCTATAAAAAATCAGGCACCTTAAGAATTAAGATACTTTTGAGGAGATATTAATCATATCTTTTTTCACATTAAAAGTTCGAAATGGTGCCAGTAGTAAGGACCAAAATCTACACAATTTCGAAGTGGTGCAATAATAAGGTCAGAAATCCACACAATTTGTAAGAACAGAAATCCACCAATTTATCACGCACAACCTCTACCAAAACAAAACATAATTAGTTGCGCCACGTGTAAATGAAATTATAATTTCTTACAAAATTTGGTCTGAATTAATGCAATTTTTTGGGATTAAAAATTGCAATTTTTGCTGGAATTGCACAAATTAATGTTACTCTGCCGCCTGGGTATCATGTACGTGTCACGTTTACGATTAAACAAAAATTATAATTTCCTTCTGAAAATTTGTCTGATATATATAATGCAATTTTGAAAACTGTGGAATTAAATTAGGCAAAGAGATGCATGATATCTTATACTATATAATAAAAGAGTGAGAGTTGCGTGCGCCGGATGCATACCGTGCCTCTTTAGAATTTAGTATTATGGATAAGGTTACATTATTTTGTTCTAAAGGGTATACACTTTAATTAATAAGATACATTATTTTGCTCTAAAGAGTATACACTTTTCATTAATATTTTTTATTTTTCTTCAGAAAATAAAGGGTACACATCTTTATACTAAAGTGTATACAATTTAACACAAAATTCTAAAGGGCGCCCGGGTGCACACAAGTTTTTGACATGATAAAAAGTGATATAAAAGTTATAAATAATTTATAATATATATAAAAAATAATAATATTTTGTAATAAAAGTAATAATATTTTATAGTATAAGTGATAATTAATTATAAAAATATAAAATAGTATCACTGTGAGACATCTCATACACTTACCCATTAACTTATATTAGTACTCCATAATTTAAACAGTGGATATCCAATGCACACCTATATGTACATTAATTTTTATTTAATAGTATATATGTTTTATAATTTTTTATATTCAATTTTTTATTAAAAAAAACCATTAAATTATATTAGTACTCCATAATTTAAAGAGTGGATATCCTATGCACACCTATGTACATTAATTTTTATTTAATAATATATATGTTTTTCTTAATAAATGTATAATTTTTTATATTCAATTTTTTAATTAAAAAAATAACACAAAATTGCTAATAAAGTATAACGTTTTATTCATTAGTGTATATATTTTCATTCATTAACGTATACATCCTGAAGGTGGATGCACTATGCACCCGGATTCACAAAATAATTTATCTATTTTAAATTGTTGGGACCGTTTATTTTTTAAAAAATTAGAATTTTTTTTTATTTTTTATTATTATTATTTTTAATCATTATCTTATTCAATAAAAATACTCTCTACGTGAAAGTTCAATAATGAGGGATCCTATGATAGATTCCATAACTAAAGGTCTTCTATAATAAAAAAAATGTGTCTCAGCTCATAATTAACAATATAAATCAAAATTAAAACAGGACAACTAAAACTTCTTATTACATATTTACATACAAGCCTATATATAATACAACCATCAAACTACAAAGAAACACTTATTAAACATTCAAACACGATGAACCACAACACCTTAATCTTAATAATCTCCTATTTTATTTCAATATAACAAAGCCACCCCCACCTACAAACTCTCATCCTAAATAACATATTTCATAGGCACAAGATGAAGGGCAACCTTCATTGTCTTGGGTTGGATTTCAAAGCCCCCTAACATGCACTTTCCCATTGTTTCTTTGGTAGTAGCATTGGAACGATGGGATATAATCGGAAAGTTTCATAGACAACTGCTCTCAAATAAGGAAGCTTCTTTAAATCATCTTCCTCAACTTTGCCTTTCTTACCCATTATCTCTCTAATTTCCGTTTGCACTTTCCTCATGATATCGGAAGCTTTTATTAGGACTGTCATTACCCATATTATTACGGCTGCACTTGTATCTGTTCCAGCAATAAATATGTCCTATATATACAATTAAGATAAATAAAGTGTTAATTAAGTATCATTTTAAAATATATGCTCAAATTTTTAGATGTTTTGCAATTTATTCAAAATGATTTAAATATTATAAGGGGATATTGTTTCATTTTCAGACAACAAACATATCTTTTAAGACAAAGTCTCTTGTGAGACGCTACCTTCATGAGACGGTTTGTGAGACGTGTTAAAGTATGTCGATTATTTAAATAAAGTATGTTAAATAGTTGTTAATGTATATTTTTTAAAGTATATTGGATTATGTATTGAAGTATGATGTTAGTGTGTTATAATTTGATTTATTATCGACATACTTTAACCGCAAATAAGCACACTTTAACCACAAATAAGCATATTTTAGTGACGGGTTGACCCGTCTCACATCCGTCTCATCAATAACCCGTCTCACAAGAGACTAACTCATCTTTTAAACTATCTTTAAGAATAAATATCAAAATACATATTACTAAAACTATTTATACTGTATTGATTTTAATCCTATCAACTTTATAAATCAATACAGGATTAAACAGTACAACATTGGGAGGGAGTTAAAAGTCAAAATAATTAATCCCATGAATTTTTACTTTATTAGAAATCATGAAAAAAAAGTATTAAAAAATTCAATCCCACAGCTTCTAAAATTAAATCAATTTAGTTTAAAATTCGTCAGAAACCCAGGTGGAAGGCGACACATTTGCGATTTCAGCAAAAAATGTATTTTTTTTTTTGTTTTTCATATAAATTAACTAAACTAAATTGATGAAATATTTTTGAAAGCGGTAGGAATCCAATTTTGGACCAATTAAACCAGAATAGCTAAAATTGATAAGAGTAATAAATAAAGTTAGTAAATCTAACTCAGCTTAAGCTATATGAAGTCAGATAGACCAACACACAGGATTAATTTTTCTACCAGTTTCGTATATATTACTATATGATAAGTTATATGAGTTAAACATAAGTTATATATCACTCATTTAACGCATATACAGAACATCCAAAATCACAATTAACTAGTTATTAAATACTAAAACAAATTAAACCTTACCATAAGCAATGCTTTGACGTGATCCCAAGTGAGGTCAGAAGTTTGTTGTTTAATCCGAATCAGCACATCAAGAACATTCTCCTCCTCCATGATTATATGATCCGGACGGAGATGTTCGTCGATGATTTCTTGAAAGAACGAATCCAATTCTTTCACAGTCACATCAATACGATCCATCACTCCTCGGAACTTGTCCACCCAACTCCCCAACATCGGAAAGTAATAAGATACATAAATGGTGGACAACCCTACCTGAAAATCCTTCAAGACCTTATAAAACCTCAACTTCTCCAATCCATTTTCTTCATACTTCTTACCAAAAGCAACCCTATAAGTCATGGCGGCAGTGAGATCTATCACCATCTCACTCAAGTTCACAGCAACTTGACGATCAGCTGATCCCGCTATCTCTGCAACCATGCAAGCGATCTCCTCCTCGCGAATGGGACGAAAAGATTGTATCTTTCTTTGGCTGAGGACATGGATGGCACTGATTTTTCTTACCTCCCTCCAGTAGTCATTGTAGGGAGAAAAGGCGATGTCCTTATGGCTGTAGGTTAGCTTCTCTCGGCTAAGAAGATTTGGCCTACTACAAAAGGTGGAATCATGTGTTTTGAGAACATGTTCCGAAAGTTTAGCAGATGAAATAACTACAAGAGGGTGAGATCCGAGGTTGATGTGCATGATGGGACCATATTTGCGGGAAAGCTTCCATAGATATGTATGAAGGTCGGGGGTGGTGGCGAAACGATGCAGGTTTCCGATGAGGGGTAGTCCGGGAGGGCCTGGTGGAAGAGTTTTGGATTTTGGCCTTAGTAAGAGGTAGATAATGATGAGGATAGGGAGAGTTGATAGCAACAGAGAAATCGTTTTCTTTCTTTTTTTTCTTAAATTAGAAATCAAAGTATGAAAAAAGAGGCGTGGTGTTTAGTACTCAGTTGCTACAAAAATTGAACTCGTGATCTGATTAGATTCAGACATCATAAATTACGTTTGCGCTTAGCTTAGCTTGGATATTTATTTTTTTACTATTTTTGAAATAGATTACATATATTGTTATTATTATCTAAATATATAATATAGGGAGTGGCTATTTGAAACGTTAATTATACCCATAAATTTGTTAGACTAAAATATCCATCAACAAAAAGACATATACTCCTTAATAACAAGAACACGTATAGTGTGAAATGCCACTATAACCAAATAGTTAATTAGATATCACTAGTTCGCTTTCAGCATCCGAACATGCTGAACTGATAATTTATTAATCTCACATCCTCTCAACAGCAGAAGTCATCACCTCTTTCTTCTCTGTCCAAAATCCAAATCCATACTTGTTTCTTTTCCAACGTTGTAATTAACTTGACTCAAAGGTTAAAATTTGATAGTAACACACGTCGAATTGCTTGAAGAATAACAAGATTATACTATGCGAGAAGGATAAAAGAATGGACTTTTGATTGTTAAATCTGATTACTTGGAAATTAGTGTTGGAGATCACTTTATGTGGGTTGAGAAAACATGGGTAAGTTTTGAAATACCTTGTGAATCGTGGGGTTACAATATTTTTTATGGATAGATTCAGTGCATTTCTACAGGGATTTTCTTATTTTCATGTTCTTTCTTCTGGAGAATGATTGTGAGAGCGTGCTAGAGTTGTTTACAGAACTTTAACTTATTTTTCATTTGGGTTATGTTTAATAATATATACCATATGTCTAAATTAAATTATATATTGGGGTATATTTAGTAATTGGGTACCTTTTGTAAAAGGCCCCTTGTAATTAAAAGGTTAAAATTTGGGTATATATAGTATGTATATATTTTATTAAAATATATTGGGTGCATTTTGTAAATGTGGTACGTTTAGTGATTTTGGGGGTGCGAATAGCCGCCCCCATAAATATATTGACTCTCTTTAAACCCATTCATACTTGCTTTCTTTTTTTTAACCAAATTATTCTACATATGAAAAATTACTCTTTACAAATATGAGTTATTATTTTTTAATAAAATATATTACTATTCAATTGTGATTTTTTATATTTATATTGAGAATGAGTAATATTGATAAATAATACTGCAAAAATTTGAGAAGTAATTTTTTTTGCAAAAATTTGTATCAGACTTCTCACGTAAGAGCTTATGTGAGACAGACAAAAAGTACTAACTTTTAAAATAAAAAGTGATACTTAATCAATAAAAAGTGATAATGCTATTTAATTAATAAATAATTTTTACTATAAATGAAAAGTGATAACATTCTTATTGAGAAACTCTCTTGTGAGATGGATTTTTTGTGAGACGGGTTGGCCCATAACTAAAATATGCTTATTATATAGATAAAATATGCTTATTTATAATTAAAGTATGTCAATAATGAATCATATTATTACACCATAAAATCATACTTTAATTCATCATTTATTATATTTTATAAAACGTACTTTAACAACCATTAAGCATACTTTTTCTATATAATAGACATACTTTAACACGTCTCACAAATCGTCTCACATGTATAATGTCTCACAAGAGAATTTGTCCATTTTATTATAGCAAAAGTGATAATTATTTTAAAAAGTGTAAAATAATATCGCGTGAGACGATCTCACACAAGATTTATCTTTTTTTTTAATTCCTGTTAAAAATAATTTTTCATATATTAAACAGAAATCGGATAGTCTTTCCATCTCGAGTGATTCTTTTTCATTATTTTAGATACAAAACTAAATATTTGAAAATCCTTTAAAATTAATTTTAAAAAAATTAAATTCATAATTTAAAATCCATCTAGACTGTGTTTGGATTGAATATTTTAAAAACCAAATAATTTAAAAATAAAGAAATTATTTTAAATGAATTTATTTGAATTATTTTGATTGAATGTATTAGAAATTTATAAATACTAAATTTTTGTAATCATATTATATAAAATATTATAAATAATAATAATTATTTTAATTATATAAAAGATAAATATTTTAAAAATATAAATGTTTTACATATTTAAAAAATTTTCATATGTAATGATAAAAACTCAAACTTCAAGCGGTGCAGTGGTGATGACTGAAACTTATACTATATTAATAATCCGTTATTATCAAGTTCTGCAATGCCGTGGTAAACTTCAAGAGGTGCAGTGGTGACTGAAACTTATACTATATTAAGAATCAGCTATTATCAAGTTCTGCAATGCGGTGGTAAGAAACAAACTTCATATGTAAGGCGGGCCAACATCCAGGATAAGAACTGACGTAAAAAAGTCGTGCAGGAGAAATGGGAGGCTACTTCCAGACAAGCGGTGCAACAAATCTAAGATAAAACACAGATTTAAGATAAGACGATTGTCAAGCCGCTAGCTTGTCAAGCGGTGCAACAGAACAAAGATAGAACCGAGGATAGAAACTCACACAATTTATTAAATATTATTTATGACACACCTCAACTCACACCCATTTTTTTTAGAAGTAATTTTTTTTCTTCAAATATTTGTATGCCACCATCTCACGTAAGAGTTCACATAACACAGACAAAAAAAATAATAACTTTTATAATAAAAAGTGATACTCAATCAATAAAAAATGATAATGCTATTTAATGAATAATTTTTATTATAAATGAAAAGTGATAATACTTAATAGGGGAAATGATAATGTTTTATAAAGAAAATTATAATTATTTTAAAAAATATAAATGATCTCACATGAGATGGTCTCACGCAAGACTTACTTTTTACCCTTTTCCTTTCGAGTAATTTTCTTCATTATTTTAGATACATAATTTGAGTAAATATTTGAAAATTCTTCAAAATTAATTAAAAAATATTAAATTCATAATTTAAAATCCATTTAGATTATGTTTGGATTGAATATTTTAAAATCCAAAATATTTAAAAATGCAGAAATTATTTTAAATGAATTTATTTGAATTATTTTGTTTGGATGTATTAAAAATTTATAAATACTAAACTTTTGTAATCATATTATATAAAAATATTATAAATATTAATAATTATATAAAAGATAAATATTAAAAAAAAAGATATTTTAGATATGGATGTATTAAAAATTTATAAATACTAAGCTTTTGTAATTATATTATAAAAAATATTATAAATATTAATAATTATTTTAATTATATAAAAGATAAATATTTTTAGCTATTATGTAGTGGTGCGGAACAAACTTATAAGAACTAACGTCAAGAGTCAAAAGCCCTGCAGCAGAACATGCTGATAAAAATAGAAGGCCACCTTATCAAAAGCCGTGCAGCAGAACATGCTGATAAAAAATAGGAGGCCACCGGACAAGCGGTGCAATAGAATTAAGCGGTGCAACAGAAAAAAGGGCAGATCTAAGATAAGGATACTTGTTACGCTGTTCAACAGAACAAAGATAGAACCAAGAAACAATTTACCAAGAAAGTCTGAACAATGATACTAGAAACAGTATAGTGCAACACCTACCAAAATAAAACATAATTAATTTATCTGAATTCGGATAATAATCCTAAAAAAAATAAAATATTAAGATATGTATATTAAAAATAACACCCATATCAAAAAAAAAAAAAAAAAAAATATATATATATATATATATATATAGTATTATTTATGGAGTATTTTTTTTTTGGATATATTTAGCGGTTGATGTTGATTAATATGATTTGTGAATTTAATTTGTAAATATTATATATATTTGGAATCTTCTCAGCATTTAAATAAAAAAAAACTGAATATATGTAGGCACATGATTAAAAAAATAAAATAAATTTAAAGAGTAAAAATTTGTGTTTTTCCTGCCATTTTTTTCTAACTTTTAATTAATACTTTTCTTTACTTCAAATATATTAATCCACACTTATTCCAAAGTAGATTACATTCATTTACACTACAAAAAAGTTGTTCGACAGTGACGGACTTTTGTGACGGAAAATTTGCCGTCACAATTGTGACGGACTTTATGACGGCATTTTGAAAATAGTGACGGCTAATAGTTGACCTTTTAAAATTTCGTCATTTTCAATATTTGTGACGGCATTTGTGACGGAAAAATTTGTGACGGACTTTTTTCCGTCACAAAAATATTTTATTTATTTATTTTTTAATTAGTGACGGAAAAGGGGCTCATTTGTGACGGACTTTGTCCGTCACAAACTTTGTGACGGAATTTGTGACGGACTTTGTCCGTCACAAATTACAATTTAAAAAAAAATCAAAATAATTATAAGAACATAGTTACTTCTTTTTTTAAAAAAATTATTATTTTTTAATATTTATTGTGAATTTATTTAAACTTAAATAATTGAATATATTGTGTTGTACATAGTAATATTTATTTTAAAATCTTTGCCAAATAATAAAAATATATGATTAAAAATATGATTGACTTAATTATCTATTTCCAATAAAAAAAAATAATTAAAGGTGCTATTTAATTTGAAGATGTACATGAATAATAATATTAATAAATTGGATATATTTTATTGATTATTTCCTTAATCAATCAAAAAGATATGATTAAAGGTGATTTTAATTTATTATGTGACTTAATATATACATGATGATAATAATAATAATAAATAAATAAAATTAGAAAGATTATATATATAATATTAAAAAAAATAAAAAACATACGAAATTTAATCACGTTGCGACACCTCATATTTTTAAAAAGTTATTTGTAACAGCGTATTCATTATTAGTATATATATATATATATATAAAGGAAAGTTGATGATTGAATTTAAAAAAAAAAAGATAGTGTATTTAATTGATAAAAACAAAGTATATATTGTGATTGAATTAAGAAAAATATAATGATGATGTATTTTCTTATAAGAGAATTAAATTGAAAATTTATAAGAATGTTAATTATTTTAATGCAAATTAACCTATTTTTCATCTATAAATAAATAATATATTTAGATATTATTTATAGATTGAGAATTTAAAATTTATAAGGATTTTTTAATTTAATTAAGAAAATTTAATATTTCTATTAAATAAATAATAAAATTAATTAATTAATATTTTAATAATGATTAGTCATATTAATATGTGTTATATTAATCAATATTACCACCATATTTATTTTGAAAGTTGGTTGATGTTATTTTAATACAAATTAATTGAATATATACAATATTTATTAAAGATTAACACTAAACACATCTAGCCAAATTGGCTCAACACTTGCTCACAAGCACCTTGCTTGGCACCAACCCAGGTTCAAACCCGGTTGGGAGCAAATCTACATAATTAATTCTAAAGAAGGTATAAGGGGTAAAAATGTAATAAAATACAAATGGGCTACCGGTAGCCGGTTCGGTTGAGTGCTATGAGCAACAAGGTTCGATTCTTGCCTAATTAATTTTTTTTAGAATTTTAAGTTTGTGACGGAAAATTCCGTCACAAAGTCCGTCACAAATTAAATCCGTCACAAAAGTCCGTCACAAATATTGGTTAAAATAAACCGTCACAAATTCCGTCACTAATGATTTCCGTCACAAAATCCGTCACTAATTGTGACGGGACCGTCACAAACACTTTGTGACGCATGTTCGGGTGACGGGCGCTTTCCCGTCACAAAGTCCGTCAGTCCGTCACAAAGTCCGTCACTGTCGGGCAGTTTTTTTGTAGTGTTATATGAAAAGATAAAAAAAAAATTAAAACTTTAATGGTACCTCTTAGAACTAGTATTAGTTTCACATTATACATATTTTCGCGTAATCATTAAAAGAGAAAACTACACTTCTGATCTCATACACAAGAATCACATTTCATTTTTTGTTCTATAACTTTTTTTTAGTCCTAAAAGTTGCAATTTTAGTCTTTATCGTTAATTTTTGAATGAAAAATGAAAAAAAAAAACCATCCAATGTAAAGGATGTTTGGGGCAAGCCGGCAAGGCAATCGCTCATACACAATTTCACTCCAAACTTTTCACAACAGAGATTAAACTACTAAAAATGTCCATGAATAAAAGTGACATTGCAATTCAATTACAATTCAAAAATCAATGTGAATACATCAAAACAAGGAGTAATTGATTAGATCCTGAAAGATTCCAACTGGTAATTTATAATCAATTTCCTGTAAGCTATATCCGAGAGAAATGGACGGAACCTGATCCATTGCACTGTATCAACAACAATTGACATTCTCATAGGGCCCAAGAGAACTCCTAAAAACGAAAAAATCCACAAGAAGCATGAAAATTAGTATAAATTTAATCAATTATTTTATTCTGTATCATCATCCTCCTCTTGTTTCTCTTGTCTAGATAAATATTTAGTCAAAAATTTCTGTCCATCACATAAGCTAGTAAATAAAGAAAGAGAATAATTAAGCGGATGAGAATTCAAGACATAACAAAATGGCTTAGACAATTAATTTACTACTCATCCACATAATTAGCAGTTACTTGAAAGCAATTAGTGGAGTATTATTCTATTGAGGAGATATAAGATAAAAGTGAAATGGGCGAAAAGAAAGTGGAGTATTATGCTTTGTGCTTTTCTTGGTGTGAGATGAAAATGAATACTAGTAGTAGTAAGATATATACCTTACAAAGAGCCTTCGACATGCAAGTCTAGATTCTGAATTCCGAGATATATCGAATAGCAAACTGAGGTAAGAATTAATAAAATTAAATGTACTGTTGCAAAGGTTTCTACATCCACTGAAATTACAGATGAGTTTGGGATACAGTGATTAACATTTATTTCCCTCTAACCGCCACTCAATATCTTGAATCACTAATTCTACTATAGACTAACTTACATAGCAGATTGATATATCCAAAAAAGCACCACAAAGTGGATTGGATCAATATCTTGATAAATGATAAAGAGAATGCATCTATACCTGCAGAACACTATCTTGACATTAGCAAACTATACCTAAGAGCATGCCTTTAAATTCAGAAAAATGAATTCAATCATACATGTTTGCAGATGCACCGCAGCACCAGAAGAACACTCTTAAAAGGACATACTATACTAACTATATATTGCATAGCCAAGTTCATTTAGTAAAAGCGCAACAAAGAATGCAGCCATTTCCAAGATACTTCAACATGTGAGGCAGATCGTCTTACATATCACAAAATTTCTCCAGGAAATATAACTCAAAACAGTAACCAAGTTTCGACACCAAGAGAGAATCTTCAACAGAGCTATCAGAGACTATATCTTATCAAAGATGCATCCAAAAGGAAATTCACTGCAAATAAAAGAATCTTGGAGTAATCATAGTACCTTCGATAGATCCTGAAGTGGGCGTTAATACATGGGACAACAGTTGACATTATTGACAAAACGTTCAGATTCTCATTTTATCATCTTCCCCTGCTTCTCTTTCTCCTACCCACCTCACAGTTCTCCATCACATTGAATTTCTCAACCTGCACTTTCTCAACTTGATCAAAAGGAATAAAATCAACAACCAGACAGGTTGTATCATCCTTTAAATCTACCTAAGTGCCACATATAATTAAAACACAATCAAGATTTTCAATGTAATATCCAAGTAACAAACATATATTATTAGCACACTGACCAATCATCAAATAATCCACTTAATTCATCCCCAAAGAAGGCAATTTAACAAGTTCAATCCTTCAATAATAATAAAAAAAAGTTCCAATCCTTAATCCAAAGCTTTGCAAAATTTCAGCATGGACTTTTAAATTTGTAGAAGCAAATTCTATCATATAAATAAATCAATTGTAAACAAAGTTTGGAAAACAGAGGTAGATGGAGTTCATAGAACAAATCCAACGAGTAAACAAAAACCTACACAAATGAACTCTCAATTACATTACATCCTATAAAGCCTCAAATGCCAAAATGCAGAACTACAAGCTCTAAATCTCCAGATTCCAATTAATCTCAAACTGAAATTGACAAAGTTCTTTATGAAAAGTGCAATAAATCAATCTTACTCGGTGCCTTCTGCTTCAGCGACTCCTCATCCGACTTTCGAACCGACCCTTGTACCGCTCCGGAAGCTCCTCTTACCAAGTAAAAACTCGATCCACAAAACCCACTCGGCAAACTGCTTCTACACCTGACGGGTTGTGTAAAATCACAGCTGCAGATTTAGGATTTTGTTAATTGGGTTTCATAGAAACCTTGGACGAGCTGGGACGTTAGCAATGAAGGTTCTAGAAGCAGCGATTGGCGAGATTTACAGTATTGAGATACCAAGCTTTGATTCTGTAAAGGGTTAGGGGTGACGGAGTTTCTTCAATATTGCTCCATCGTGGATTATCAAACAAGAATTTGAGACTTTGGTCGGGATTTGATAATTAGGGTTGAGGTGATATGAATTTGGGATTGCTTAATGAAGGATTTAATCTGATGAAATAATTTATTTTCATTTTTTTATTTTTAAAAAAGAACGAAGTTTTGTCTAATGTCACTATCACCTTCACCTATTTTGGTAATCTTGTCCGACATAAGTTGTAAATGCTATTAACATACTATGAAACAATTCCAGCTTAATTTTGTCAAAACTAGCTAGTAATTCAAACTCAATTTTGGTTTTTTTTTTTAATACTCCCTCCAATCCATGGGAGTTTGTATAATTTTTTTTGGGTACGGAGATTGAGGAGTATAATAATCTAATGTAAAGTGGAGTAAAGTGAAGTGAGAGAAATAATATTTAATGTGTAGTGGGTAGTTGTATTAGAGGTGATATGTGAGGCCCATAAAAATAGATTAATTGTTTTTTGTGTGGGTCCATGTATTAAAAAGGAAATGTGTCAACTTTAATGAAATAAACCAAAAAGGAAAGTGTGTCAACTTCTATGGGATGGAGGCAGTATCTTTTATCTCATTTGATTATGTTGTCGCATAAATATAATCGCTAAATTAAAACTAATCAATAATAATGGGAGATCTCATACATAACTCAAAATAAAATAACATAACTGAGTCTTTTTACTACATACTATATTTATGTACAAGCTAATATGTTACACTACATGTATATATTATACAACCACCAAATAAAAAAGAAACACTTATTTATCATAGCACACATCAACATTGAAACACAGTAGATCACGACACTACATAATCATACTAATCTCTCACTTCATTATTTAATTATAACTAAATTACTTCCACGTACAAACTCTCACCCTAAATAACATATTTTTTAGACACGAGACAGAGATCATTTTTTTTATGGATAGCAAGACCTGGAGACGCATTGGTATCGACATCTCCTACTTCAACTCCGGCAGGTAACTCCCAGTTGAAGACGTAGAGAAGATTCGCAAGTGCAAGCTCTACAATCGTGAGTCCCATAAGCATACCAGGGCACATTCTCCGGCCAGAACCAAATGGGATCAACCCGAAATCTTGCCCTTTGATCACATCATCACTTGTGTTCAAAAATCGTTCTGGCAAAAACTCATCAGGATTTTCCCAATATTCGGGATCCCTCCCGACTGCCCAAACGTTGATATAAACCATAGTCTTTGGTTGGATTTCATAGCCTCGTAACATGCACTTCCCCATTGTTTCTCTTGGCAACAATAGTGGAACTGAAGGGTATAATCGAAAAGTTTCGTAGATAACTGCTCTCAAATAAGGAAGTTTCTTTAAATCATCTTCCTCAACTTTACCTTTCTTGCCAATTATCTCCCTGATTTCTGTTTGCACTTTCATAATGATTTTGGGAGTCTTTATTAGGGTTGTCATTACCCATATTATTGAGGCTGCATTTGTGTCTGTCCCACCAATGAATATGTTCTATACATACAATCAAAATAAAATAAAAGTATCAATTAGTTAAGTATTAATTTCAAAATATATGCTCAAATTTTTACATATTTTGCAATTTATTCCAAATGACTTAAATATTACAAGGGGATATTGTTTCATTTTCAGGCAACAAACATACCTTTTAAACTATCTTAGAGAAAATATCAAAATACGTAGTCCTAGAACTATTTATATTGTATTGATTTTAATCCTATCTACTTAGATCAATTTAGGATTAAAAAGTATAATTTTGAGTGTTCAAAATCAAAATAATCCCATGAATTTTTGCTTCAGATTCCTATTCTCAAAAAATCCAAACGCTTGTTATCGATTAACTAGTAATTATATATATATAAAACAAATTAAATCTAGAAGAAGAAATACCATAAGCAATGCTTTGATGTGATCCCAAGTGAGGGCAGGAGTTTGTTGCTTAAGCCGAATGAGCACATCAAGAACATCCTCCTCCACATTCTTCTTCATGTTATGATCCGAACGAAGATGTTCGTCAATGAGTTCTTGATAGAACGAATCCATATCTTTCGCAGTCGCATCAAGACGATCCATCACTCCTCGGAGCTTGTCCACCCAACTCCCCAACATGGGGAAGTAATCAGATGCATAAACAGTGGCCATCGCTGCCTGAAAATCCCTCAAAACCTTATAAAACCTTAACTTCTCCGATCCATTTTCTTCATATTTCTTACCGAAAGCAACCCTACAAATCATGGAGACAGTCAGATCCATGACCATCTCACTCAAGTTCACAGCAGATTGATAATCAGATGCTCCCTCGATCTTTTCCACCATACAAGCGATCTCCTCCTCGCGAATGGAACGAAAAGATTGTATCTTTCTTTGGCTGAAGAGATGGATTGCACTGATTTTTCTAACCTCCCTCCAGTAGTCGTTGTAGGGCGAAAAGGCGATGTCCTTAAGGTTGTAGGTGAGCTTCCGTAGGCCAACAAAGTGGCTTGGCCTGCTACAGAAGGTGGAATCATGTGTTTTCAGAACATGTTCAGAGAGTTTTGCAGATGAAATAACTACAAGAGGGAGTGATCCGAGGTTGATGTGCATGATGGGACCATATTTGAGGGAAAGCTTCCATAGATATGTATGAAGATTGGGGGTTTTGGTGAAACGATGCAGGTTTCCGATGAGGGGTAGTCCTGGAGGGCCTGGTGGAAGAGTTTTCGTTTTTGGCCTTAGGAAGAGGTAGATGATGATGAGGATAGTGAGAGTTGATAGTAACAGCGAAATCATTTTCTTCTTCTTTTTCTTAAGGTAGAAATCAAGGTGAAATGAAAGTGGGAGAGAGGGAGAGAGCGGTGGCGTTTAGTGAATATATGTTTTGAGTTGAACTGCGAATCCTTATCTGATCTGATGACATGTAGACATCTTACGTTTGCCCTAATTAGCTTGGATATTTAATTTTTTATTTATTATTTTTAAAATAAATTACGTAAATTGTTATTATCTACTCCCTCCGTCCCACCTTTATTGTTACGTTTATTCTTTACACGGAGATTAAGAAGTATTGTATTTTAATATGTTGTGAGGTGAGAGAAATAATATTATAATGTAAAGTGTGTAGTTGTATTAGTGGAATATTGTGGCCCATGGAGATATTTAATAGTTTTGTGTGGGTCACATCATCCAAAAATGAAAATATAACATTAATTATGAGACGCCCTTTTCAATAAGTGTAATAATAATCATGGGAAGGAGGAAGTATACCAATAAATATATCGGCAACCACATTCAAACATGCATTTTATTTTTATAAAATTATTTTTTAAATATATGAAAAATTATTTTTCATAAGAAAAACTATTATTCTTTTAAATAAAATATAACTTTTCAAATTTCAATATGTTATGTTTTTTATACTCCCTCCGTTCATCTTTAATGTACCTATTTACAGTTTGCACGTGGATTAAGGTGTATTATTATTTTATATGTAGTAGCTAGTTGTATTAGTGGAGGGTGTGAGTCCATAATCCAAAAAGGAAAATTTATGAATTAAGAATAGACAGCCCAAAATGGTAAAATGAATAGATTGATAGTAGACGGAGGGAGTATTTTTGTCGGGGATGAATAATATTTTCATTAAAAGAATAATAATACACTATTTTAGAGAATAATTATTCATACTCCCTCCGTCCCGGCGTAAGATGACCATTTGTTTTTTTGCACGTACATTAAGGAGTATTATTATTTAATTTGTAATGAGTAGTTGTATTAGTGAGAGTGTGGGTCCCATATTTATTAGAGGGGGTGTGTGGGTCCATATGTGTAAAAAAGAAAAAGAGACTCTTTGAGTGGGACGACCAAAATGGAAAAATGACCCTCTTAACCTGGGACGGAGGGAGTATACTCTTAAAGAAAAATCGGTAAAGAAGAATGTCAAAATTTGAGGTGTAATATATTTCATTCAATTGAGTAATAGTTTATCCTTCTAAAATATAATTTTTCATATATACTATTAAAATATTGGGCAATTTTTAGGTGACCCGTGATCTCCGGTAATTCTCTCACATGGAGTGTGCACCATGTAGGGATCACCGATCGGTCACCTAAGTAACCCCTAAATTTTTTTTTTTACATAGGGAAGGATTCCAAATGACATGAGGAATAATTTGAAAACCCTTCAAAATCAACTAAAAGATATTAAATTCAAAGTACATGAATTAAAGATATGTTTGGATTGAAACATTTGAGATAAAAAAAAATAGAAGAATTATTTTAAATGCATTCATTTGCATTATTTGATTTGGATGTATTAAAAATTTATAAATAAAATTTTATACCAAAAGATTTCAAATTCATTTTAATTAAATTTTTTATTATTAAAATTAAATTATTTTATTTATAATTGATAAATATAATAAGTTTATATACATTAATAATTATATATATATATATATATATATATATATATATATATATATATATATATATATATTAAGAATTCATTTACTGGAGGAGATGACGGCTACGGGAGGAAGGATAGGGTTGGGGGTGTGGGGATGAGGATTGGGATTGGGGTGCTGAAGTTGGGTGAAAATGGGTTGGGGATGATTGGGATTTCGGTGGAGATTACAAAAATAATACTTCATTATTTTAAAATTAACACTTAGTTATTTATTGGATAATAATAATTTTCTCTTGAGGCGTCAACTATGCGCCAGGCGTCAACTATGCATGTAAGACACTGTTCTCTTTATCATTTGAGGCGTCAACTATGCACCAGACGTCAACTATGCATGTAAGACACCTGTTTGAGAGATTGCGGTAGGAGGATAAACTTGCAATGGGAGATGATCATATAAGGAAATGGGAGATGATCGAGGCGTCAACTATGCATGTAAGACACCTGTCGCTATGAATGTAAGTACAGGTGTTAAGTAAAATACACATATCGATTCACACAATTCAAAAGTAAGCACAACTAGAATACACCTAGCGACTCAGACAATTCAGAAGTAAGAATAGAAATTCAGTGAAACTCAGACATTCGTACACATTTAGATATTAACCATTGGATTGGCAATTATAAAAACATATAAACAAGAATTCGAAGCAGTACAATTATAAAAACATAAACTCACACATTATTAAGAATTAAGACAAAAAACTCACACATGCTATCAAGAAGATAATGGTAAGAGAAACCCACACTCACAGTCAAGAAGGCTTGACTGATAATATTAGACTGTTTCTAAGGACTACCAAAACAAAACATAATTAATTTATCATATCTAATTCGGGATAATTCACTATTTTTTTTAGATTATTGAGATATGTATATCAGGTAAATCATCTATATCATTAAAATTAAAATATATATAAATTTGTTTTTTTTCGCAAAAATTTTGCTAACTTTTGATTAACACTTTTTTATTCTTAAAAAATATTAATCCACACTTATTCCAAATTATATTACATTATTCTTTTCCAGAAAAATAAAATAAAAAGATTAATACTTTAATGATATCTTTTAGTCACATAATCAGAATCATTAAAAGGGATGAATATTTTAATCCTAAAACTTGAATGCCCTCTTGGGACACCGTATACCTTAAAGCCAGTATTTTTCGAGTACACTTTAGTATAAGAGTTTGAACGCTTAATTTTTTGGAATTTTCTTTTTAATTTTTTTAATTAAATATTTATACGATTCGTATTTCAATTGATCTTTTCAATAAAAAAATTACTATATTCTTATTAATTAAAATGTATACCATTTATAACAAAATATTATTCCTTATACATTTTGTGCATCCGAAGATACAAAGATGATTGGTCGTTATAGTCGGGGCGACCAAACAACAAAATATTGAACCCAAGAGAATTTAGGATTCATGGTCTTTAGGTATAGCATCGTGATTAGTTAGGGACGATCGAAAGAGAGTTTAAAAATAAAAGAAAATAAAATGCAAGAAAAAGTAAATCTAATTATAATATTTTTGGATTTTCAATGACATGATAGTTATCATGATGCACTCATATAATCAAACATCCAACATTTTTAATTGTTTTCATTTTTAAACCAATCATGGTAAGGGCGATCACTACACCTAAGCTCTTTCACTTAATTTTTGGAATTTTCTTTTTAATTGTTTTAATTAAACATTTATACCATTCGTATTTCAATTGATCTTTTCAATAAAAAAATTACTATATTCTTATTAATTAAAATGTATACCATTTATAACAAAATATTATTCCTTATATATTTTGTGCATCCGAAGATACAAAGATGATTGGTCGTTATAGTCGGGGCGACCAAACAACAAAATATTGAACCCAAGAGAATTTAGGATTCATGGCCTTTAGGTATAGCATCGTGATTAGTTAGGGACGATCGAAAGGGAGTTTAAAAATAAAAGAAAATAAAATGCAAGAAAAAGTAAATCTAATTATAATATTTTTGGATTTTCAATGACATGGTAGTTATCATGATGCACTCATATAATCAAACATCCAACATTTTTAATTGTTTCCATTTTTAAACCAATCATGGTAAGGGCGATCACTACACCTAAGCTCTTTCACAAGATGAATAGGATGCAAGTAAAAATGGCTCATTAGATCGTGTCTCCAATGCTCACAATTCTCATAGGTACTTATGGATAATAATATACCTACTAGAGATATTATCACGAATAATTTCACGAATAATTTTTTCTTCGAGGCAGGGACGTTTTCCTATGTTCCCTTTCTAGATACTATGCTCACATTAGCTTGGTTCCCTTTACTAACTCGATTATCGAGCTTGATTAATCTCATTAATGTTCATTTATGTAGTTCTAAATATAGGAAGGTTTTGGCCAAACTCCCCCCATATTTATCATGCAATAAATAAAAAAAACTCACATATGATAATCATGTAAAATAACTAAGGAAAAGCAACAACAAGACATGTTGATACACAATACACAATCTAACCACATTTTCACAAAAAAACACTAAATCCTAGGGATAAATTATATCCTAAACCACAAGGATAAAATTGTAATTATATTCCTAAAATTAAATAAAAAAAAAGAAAGGAAAACACATATCGAAGATGAAAAAAGGAAATTGTACTGAGGTTGTACCAATTAGAGATGGTAGACAAGCCTTTGTCAAAAATAATCCACCTCCTTATTTATTGGTGGTCCGTTTTTATGGATTGAAGTATAAATTTCTAGTACAATGTGAACCCAATTCATAATATACTTAACTCTACATAAATAATAATCCAACAAGAATGAATATAAACAAATAA
This sequence comes from Pogostemon cablin, assembly GCA_023678885.1. NCBI lineage: Eukaryota > Viridiplantae > Streptophyta > Magnoliopsida > Lamiales > Lamiaceae > Pogostemon > Pogostemon cablin. The sequence goes on from CM042987.1 coordinate 6,291,488, forward strand.
CGTTTCCACTCGACTCGATTCATTTAATGGGGAGAAACTCGAATCCGACCAAGGTTCTTCATGTTCGGATGCACTGCCTCCAGCATCTGTCCTCCCACGTTTTCAAAGTATATGTCGATGCCATCGGGGAAGCACCTGCACATAACAGAACAATCTTGATCATGAACAGGATGGAAGATTCTAGAAGATGTGAAGGTTGAAAAACTTATACTCAACCTTTTCAAAGCGGCATCCAAGTTGGGTTCTACTTTATAGTTGAATGCATCATCAAACCCAAATTTGTTCTTCAATAGATCCACCTTAATTCATCACACCATCATAGTAGCAAAATGTGAGCATTTTAGGGGTATTATCTTCAAATTAAATTACTCACTTCAGATATATGAAAGGGTAACATTACTATATTACCCCTTAGAATTTATTACATGCTCTGCTTATGAATTTTATCGTCAATTCATTCAAAATTAAATGTAACTGGTGCGCACAATTTGTGTAATTAACTTAGTTGAAGAAAGATATAATTAAATGAAACCTTTTCTTGACTTCCAGCACTTCCAACAACATAGCACCCAAACTGTTTTGCAAACTGGCCAACAAGCTGTCCAACAGCTCCAGATGCAGCAGAGACGAACACAGTCTCGCCTTCTTTCGGAGACGAAATCTCATGGAATCCAACATACGCTGTAATCCCAGGCATCCCTACATTGTCAACACATATAAAATCAACACCTTTAATTGTGGCCTACCTAGATTACTACTACATGAACTAGGCATCCTAGACAAACAAATAGTTGGAACAAGTTCAATAAATGAGCATAGATTAATGTGTGATATATAAGGCCTGTGTAGTAGGAGAGAGGGACGTGTGTATGGTTAATCTTGAAAACTCCCTCTTTAGAATTGATTAGACTGTACTCTTCCCATCCAACAATACCCCAAATCAAGTCATCTTTCTTAAAATTGGGATCAGATGAATCCACAACTCTGCTAACTCCATATCCTATTATAGTCCAAAATCAACAACAAAATCGATATTAAATTTTATACAAAATTATGGCCAACACTCAATCTAAGCTTGACAACTCTTATTTAGTCATTTTTAAAAAAATGAAATGGCATAGAACTCAACATTGATTTCTTTACAGCCATATTATAACACATGACAGGTATATAATAAATGAAATAGGAGATAAAATATGGAAATGGAATACGTGATCACCTCTACTAAAACACCCCCTTAAAACTAAAGAATATCTCCAATATCTACGGTTTTAAAGCTGATTTATTCATATTCATCCCAAAATTCATCCCCATTGAAATAAATCAGCTTTAAAACCCCACAAATTTAGGACTTTGCATCAATTTTGAGGGGTTTTTTAAATGAGGAACTAAAGATGTGTCACTTAATTAGATAAAATCACCGTGATTATTTAGGTACTAAAAATGCTATTATTTCAATATTTGTTTTCAATTAAATTACAGTTATAACCTTTATTGGTGGACCCACATAATTAACTCTACTAGCACCAACAATCTTCATTGATGGACCCACATAATTAACTCTACTAGCACCAAGTCCAACTGATTCAACCTGTTCATAAATGGTTGCAGCCATTTTTGGATGTATACTCTATTTTTTACTCATCCAACTTAATTTGTTTCTTCATCCTTTAATAAAAGTTGACATGATACAAAAGGAGTAACATTGAACAAACAAATTAGAAAAAAAAAAAAACTATCGCCATCCTGTATCAATTTAATTTTCATTAAAAATATAATCTCATCTTAAAATTGTTTTAAAAATAATTTAATGTAGATAAAAAGGTTGAAGAATAACTTACGGAGTTGGGGGTAAAACAGGGAACGTAATTATCCTTGAGATCGCTCATGCGGCTGCGCATATAGGGATCGCAGGACAAGTAGAGATTCTTGACCAAAACGGTGTCGTTGGAGTCATCAGGAACCTTGAGCTTCAACGTCGACGTTTTGAGGATCATATCGGATTCCTTGGGGAAACCCTTCACACAGTCTCTCAGTATTATCTGCTTGTTTCTCACTTCTTCACCCATCACTGCGTCTCCCTAATTTTTATTGCTAATTGATTTCTCTGTGTGTGAATTCTGGGGTTTCAATGTGTGTGGCTAAAATGTAATCAACCCAAAGGGAATCATGTGGATAATGTGTACAATGTCAGTATCACAAACTGTTGGGTTCGTCATAGCGATCCGGGTGAACGCAGCGGAATTTAAAATTTTTCATAATTAATAAATCATATTTATTAAATACATGAAAAGGTTTCAACCCGAATGCTCACAAATGACTATAGGATCCGGTGTTAAAATATATTGAAAGAAATCTACGTAAAGATTATTCTTACCCTCGTAGACTTTCTTCCAATTGATGCAAGGAGTGAGGGAATCGATTCCGGATTGTGGCTAAAACTCCGTACTTCTCAATAAGGGATCCAAGTGTATCCCCTCTAAAGTAATCCACAGATTGAATGAACAATACAAATATTACACTTCGCTAGTAGTGTAAAACTGTTGATATCAATGAACGTTTCCCGTATCAACTTGTGATAAGAAAAACAAATTGAAGAATAATTATCAATATAATTATTCTCCAAAGATTGTTTATCAAAATGAATAACGTAGAAGACGAAAGAAAATTTCTAAAAGGAACTTGCTTCCAATTTTTGTGAATACGTGAAGTCTATTTCATATCAAAAGGAAGTAGGAGTTTATATATATATATATATATATATATATATATATATATATATATATATATATATATATATATATATATATATATATATACCTAACACACTCACCACTATCTTTAAAATAATTCAATAGGTCATGGACCACACTACATCCAACTTTCGGCTACTTACTACAATTAATGATTTTAACATAAAAAAAAATCCATTAGTGTTGGACTTATAATTGAATCTTATTAATATATAAATCCCAACCACATAAATCAATCAAATTGATTTATTTTCATTTTGACAATCAAATTAAATAATCAAATTATTTAATTATAATAAATAGTTAACAATTTAACTATTGTTCTAATTGATAAAAGTCGTTCATTCAAATTAATGTGTGATCCTTTAGGTTCACTACTAACTCTAGCAGTAGGCTTACAACACTTGTAACTTATATAATAAAAAAAAATTATTATATTAATTAATCCAATTAATTAATTCACTTGAAATTAACTAATTAATTTCAAGAACCTACTAATCACGGTAACATCTAGCAAGTAGCGTGATCTTCTAGTGTTAGGTGAATAGCGAGTAAACCTTCAAATTAACGAGTGACATACACGTACGGTCTTTCTAACAATTAATCTCCCGATTGAGTTTAGAGTAGGAATATTAGTCGAAACTCTATTAACTCAATAACTGTGTTTCTATTTCATGTTACAATGATTCATTGTGAATCTTTATTCTTATTGCCTTGGCCAAGGTCTTTGAATCATTAACAATGAAATACACAGGAGATTCTCTTGTCCTAGACAAGTGTTAGATTCTATCTTAGCCACACATAAGTCTCCATGTACATCAATATAATACCCAACATATCCCCTTTATGATTGCTAAACAATCAGAAGATAAATCCAAGTATTATAAGATGAAGTACACAAGACTACCATGGTGCTTCAAGTCTAAAGACTAATCGTGTACTATCGTAATTAGAAAATTCTAATTTCGACACATATCCAATAAGAATTTTCTACGGATCATGTTCGATAAACTTATTCTCTAATAAGTATCTACATATATGAATTTGTGTCACAACACTAATATTGATGGAATACAATATTCTCGTCCAACGAGCATTCATCATATGTACGAGTCTTTACTGAATTATTCTTTGTCCCATTTAGAAAAATTCTTGACTCGGGACCATGTTTAAGACCAAAGCTCTATGTATAAATTCCATGATTACCATCATATGCGTAACCATACATTTTAGCTTAAATTGGTCTAGGGACTTTATCTAATAAGCATTTGTTATAATGCATAAAATAGATAAATTAAAACAGCCTTTAATAATATAATTTCCAATGAGATTGTTTATATTCAAAATATAAAGAGTACAAATGTCCAATCTAATTGGTGCGCTGGGCATACTACTCTAACAATCTCCCACTTGCCTTAGCTCCAATTACCCATATATTTAAGTCCCATCTTTTCAAGATGTTTCTCAAATATCTTTTGAGCCAAAGGCTTAGTCAGTGGGTCTGCTACATTTTCTGCTGAAGCGACTCGATCCATAACGACATCGCCTCTCCCCATGATTTCTCTAATCAAGTGGTATCTTCTCAAGATATGCTTGGATCTTTGATGAGATCTTGGTTCCTTTGCTTGCGCAATGGCTCCATTGTTATCACAGTATATCATTACTGGATCAACAATAGATGGAACTATACCCAACCCTTGGATAAAGTTCTTGATCCAAACAGCTTCCTTCGCTGCATCTGATGCAGCTATATATTCAGCTTCAGTGGTGGAGTCTGCAGTAGTTTCTTGTTTGGAACTCTTCCAACTTACTGCACCACCTTTCAAAGTGAATATATAACCTGACATTGACTTAGAGTCATCCACATCAGACTGAAAACTAGAATCAGTATATCCTTCTAGTTTCAGCTCTCCAGGGCCATATATCAAAAAGATATCCTTAGTCCTTCTTAAGTACTTAAGGATCATCTTGACGACCTTCCAGTGTTCTTCACCTGGATTTGACTGATATCTGCTCGTGACACTTAGAGCATGTGCGACATCAGGCCTTGTACATAGCATTGCATACATTATGCTTCCAATTGCTGAAGCATAAGGCACACGAGTCATTCTTTCTCTTTCTTCAGGCGTCTTAGGAGACATAGCCTTAGAAAGTGAAACCCCATGACTCATTGGCAAGAATCCTCGTTTGGATTCTTCCATACTAAATCTCTTTAGTATCTTATCTATGTACATGGATTGGGATAGTCCGATCATTCTTCTAGATCTATCTCTATAGATCTTTAATCCTAGAATAAATGATGCTTCTCCCAAGTCCTTCATGGAGAATTGTTTAGACAACCAAGTTCTTGTTGACTGCAACATACCTATATCGTTTCCGATAAGTAGGATGTCATCAACATAGAGCACAATAAAAGTAACTGCACTTCCATTAACTTTCTTGTATACACATGGTTCATCCGAATTCTTTTGAAAATCAAACGATTTGATTGTTTCATCGAATCGAATGTTCCAACTCCTCGAAGCTTGTTTAAGCCCATAAATGGATCTTTGGAGCTTACAAACCTTTTGCTCACTCCCACTGGATATAAAGCCCTCAGGTTGCTTCATATAGATCTCTTCCTTAACGTTACCATTAAGAAAAGCAATCTTTACATCCATTTGCCATATCTCATAGTCATAATATGCAGATATAGCTAATAAAATTCGAATGGATTTTAGCATTGCTACTGGTGAAAAGGTTTCCTCATAGTCAATTCCTTATTTTTGAGAATAACCTTTAGCAACCAGTCTTGCCTTATAGGTTGCTTCCTCCCCATCAGCTCCAAGCTTTCGCTTGTAAACCCATTTGCATCCAATAGGAACTGTTCCTTCTGGTGGGTCTACCAAAGTCCATACTTTGTTAGAGTACATGGAGTCCATCTCGGATTGCATTGCTCCTTGCCATTTCTTTGAGTCAATGTCTGACATTGCCTCTCCATAGCTTCTTGGATCATTATCCAAAAGGAGTCCCTCTTCTTTGTTTTCTAATAACAAAGTGTACCTACTAGGTATTTTAGGTATCCTTTCTGATCTCCTAAGAGGTTGTGTATCAGATGTCCCAGTTTCTACTGGTTGTTCACTCACTGCAATTGGAAGGTTTGTTGTTTCTTGAACTTCTTCAAGTTCTACGAGTTTGCCATTTCTATCAGATAGAAATTCTTCTTCAAGAAACGTGGCATTCCTTGAAACAAACACCTTTTGTTCCGAGGTATCGTAGAAGTAATATCCAATTGATTCCTTTGGATATCCAACAAACTTACATATTTTGGATCTCATATCCAATTTATCTCCCATTTGTTGCTTTACGTAAGCATCACACCCCCATACCCGAAGGTATTTGTATGAGGGTGCTTTACCACACCACATCTCATAAGGTGTAGTAGGAACGGCCTTAGAAGGCACCCTATTTAATAGGTGAGCTGCCGTTTCTAAAGCATAGCCCCAAAAAGAAAGAGGTAATGATGTGAAACTCATCATAGATCGAACCATGTCCATCAAGGTTCGATTCCTGCGTTCCGAAACTCCATTGAGTTGGGGAGTGCCAGGAGGAGTCCACTGTGAGAGAATCCCATTCTCTTTTAGATAATCTAAAAACTCTGCACTTAAGTATTCACCCCCTCGATCTGATCGAAGTGTTTTTATACTTAAGCCAGTTTGTTTCTCTACTTCAGTTTTGAATTCTTTGAACTTTTCAAAAACTTCAGATTTGTACCTTAATAGGTACACATAACCATACCTAGAGAAGTCATCGGTAAAGGTTAAGAAGTAGTTGTAGTTCCCACGAGCATTAACATTTAATGGCCCACATACATCTGTATGAATTAATTCCAATAGATGTGTAACTCGCTCCACTTGTCCAACAAATGGAGATTTGGTCATCTTTCCCTTGAGACAGGACTCACATGTTGGTAGTTCTTGCTCGTCCTTTAGGTCAAGCAATTTTGCCAACTTATTTATCCTTTTCTTAGAAATATGACCTAATCTTGCATGCCATAATGTGATAGAACTACGGTTATCTAATTTTCTTTTATTCTGTTGAAGATTAAGAATGAAATTTTGGGGAGTTAAGGTATATAAACCATTCGTCAATATGCAAGTAGTGATTAAAGAAGAACATTTAGAAATGGAACAACTTCCATGTTCAAATTTAAAACAATAACCTTCTCTATCCAAAACAGGAATAGAGATAATGTTCTTAATAATCTCAGGAACATAAAGACAATTGTTCAATACCAAAACTAAATCATTATTTAAAGCTAGATGAATAGTTCCTATGGCTAATGCAGCAACCTTTGCTCCATTCCCCAGCCTTAGAACCATTTCTCCTGTTTCTAGCTTTCTACTTCTTTCCATTATCTGCAAATCATTGCAAATGTGTGAGGCACAACCGGTATCTAATACCCAAGAAGTATCATTAACTGATAAGTTAACTTCAACATAATAAATACCTGAACTTTTCAGGGTTGCAAGGTAATCCTTGCAGTTCCTCTTCCAGTGTCCAGTTTGATTGCAGTGGTGACACTTATCATTGGACTGAGAAGTTTTCTTTTTCTTGACACCTCCCTTTGCTTTCAGTTTGTTGGGATTGTTAGAACCCTTTCTATTTCCCTTCTTTTTCTTTGGCTTTGCAGCCTTAGATCCAGAAGTGGACCCAACAAACATGACTGATTTGTCCCTTTTCATCGTGGACTCAGTTGTCTTTAACATGCTAACAAGCTCAGTAAGACTTTTCGTCATGTTATGCATGTTATAATTGACAACAAATGTGTCAAATGAAGGGGGCAGAGACTGCAACAACAAATCAGTGCAAAGCTCAGGTGGAACCTCAACTTTCAATGACGCGAGTCGTTCCGTTAGGGCTATCATCTTCAATCCATGTTCCTGGACTGAAGAGCCCTCAGCCATATGACTGCGGAAGAGCTCTTTAGATATCTCATATCTTTGTTGCATGCTATTCTCACCAAACAAGTTCTCGAGTCGTTTAAGAATAGCATAAGCAGAGATTTGATCCTCATTTTGTCTCTGCAGTTCATTTGACATAGATGCTAACATGTAGCACCGAGCTTTCAGATCGTCATCCTGATGACGTTTGAACTTCTCAAGTTCCTCAGTCGTAGCATTAGCACCAGGTGCGTCAGGGATTGGTTTATCAAGAACATATTCACTTCTTTCAGATTTTAAGAGAATTTTAAAATTTCTCAGCCAATCATTAAAGTTTGGTCCAGTTAACTTGTTTTGCCCAATTAAAGCGGTTATATGATTGTTTGCCATTTCAGTAGATGAATCTACAAAATGATGAAGCAGAAAATGAGAAAACTATGAAAATTAATATTAATTTCATATAAGGTCTTCAATATTAAATGTCTCCCACTATTTTATTCGAATTTCATAATCCCAATGAAAATCGGAAAATCATAATTTTCTAGTAGGTTTGAGGCCCAAATAGAATTCCTCACACCCCAATTTTATGAGCCCATGAAAAATTCTCTTCGGTAGTAAAACGTTTTACAATTGTATCACTATACAACCCTCAATTTGTTTTACCTCACCTTTCACGTATACCTCAATTTTATGAGCCCATACGTTACTTAGTGTCAAATAATACCTATCAAACATTCATGCAATTAAAACATCAAAACACCCCACGACTCATGGCCGATGCAGTGATGCATTTAATTCATGAGCATCATTATGATAGATAAAGAACACAACTTTCTTCCACAAACCCACCCCACGACTCATGGCCAATGGTTAAGTGTAGTAGCATCATCATGTCTCTATCTTTTGATAGTAGGCATGGATTGATGGGTCATACTCATCATATCCATATTTGTTTGAAATAAAATTTTCGAAAATTTTTGTATAAGTTTCAAAAACTTAGGGATTATTTTATTTCCAAGACCTCATCATTCCATTAAGGTAAATTATTTAATGTTCATCAAATGAGTGCATTAAATAAATTCTAGCATGCATATATCCTATACATACATAAAGCGGTGGGATGATCATGGCCAACCTATGCGACCCGTTTGAGCCAAAACGGGTCTATGGTCAATCTAAGGGATAATGAGAACTTTTACATCATAATGTAAAACCCATACACTTATGGGCCTTGAGCATCTATTCTATTACATTTAATTACCCATCAACAATTGGGTCTTCTTTTGGGCTTCCTTCAAGTCCTCCAATTTACAATGAATAAAATTAAATTCTCACGGACTAATCTACTCTCATTGCATAAATTTAAAGAACTTACAAATGTAAATTAAAGAGGCTCGCAGTCCCCATAAAATCCAAATAAATTACAACCATCACATAAAGTCCAAGGCTCATGATCATCCCTAAATAAATAAATATGCATTTAACATATTAAATTTATTTATATCCATTCACAATGAATAATACCGTAACGAGATATAAGAATAACAATTATTCCTATTTCTCATTTTAAAATAATACTAGTTGAGAATTATGACTAACAATTAGTCAATATTATAAAACTAAATTTTAGAATTGACTTTAAGAATTTTGTTGGTCTTATTTAATTAAGAAACAATTTCTAAATTAATAAAACCAAATCAATTCAATGATAGCTAATTATTTCTACTTAGAAATATTTTTCTTAGAAACCCATTTCTAGAAATAGCCATCAAATATCATTGTTGATAATAAACATCTAATGTTTTTATCAAAATAAATATTAAATATTGATAACAAATTATCAATAATAATTATTATATTAAACAATGATATTTCAAGAAACAATTTCTCATTAAATACAACGTATTGCTTAAATTTCATTCCAAATAAATATTTTGAATAAGAAATATAAATAATTTTTATTTAATATTTCATATTCACACGTGAAAACAATATAGTCATAAACTAATATTTAGTCAATTTTATTAAAATTACCGAAAAATTTTAACTGTATAAATAGTAGTTTAAGAACAATTCTTATCCTACTACAACAGTTGAAATTTTAGAGTAATTAATAACTGTCGAGAAACATTTTCTCATTGTTTCAAGTATTCTTATTTAACCATTAAATAATACTAAAACAATTTTAGTACCAAATATATTTCAACACCGTGAACCTAGGCTCTGATACCACTGTTGGGTTCGTCATAGCGATCCGGGTGAACGCAGCGGAATTTAAAATTTTTCATAATTAATAAATCATATTTATTAAATACATGAAAAGGTTTCAACCCGAATGCTCACAAATGACTATAGGATCCGGTGTTAAAATATATTGAAAGAAATCTACGTAAAGATTATTCTTACCCTCGTAGACTTTCTTCCAATTGATGCAAGGAGTGAGGGAATCGATTCCGGATTGTGGCTAAAACTCCGTACTTCTCAATAAGGGATCCAAGTGTATCCCCTCTAAAGTAATCCACAGATTGAATGAACAATACAAATATTACACTTCGCTAGTAGTGTAAAACTGTTGATATCAATGAACGTTTCCCGTATCAACTTGTGATAAGAAAAACAAATTGAAGAATAATTATCAATATAATTATTCTCCAAAGATTGTTTATCAAAATGAATAACGTAGAAGACGAAAGAAAATTTCTAAAAGGAACTTGCTTCCAATTTTTGTGAATACGTGAAGTCTATTTCATATCAAAAGGAAGTAGGAGTTTATATATATATATATATATATATATATATATATATATATATATATATATATATATACCTAACACACTCACCACTATCTTTAAAATAATTCAATAGGTCATGGACCACACTACATCCAACTTTCGGCTACTTACTACAATTAATGATTTTAACATAAAAAAAAATCCATTAGTGTTGGACTTATAATTGAATCTTATTAATATATAAATCCCAACCACATAAATCAATCAAATTGATTTATTTTCATTTTGACAATCAAATTAAATAATCAAATTATTTAATTATAATAAATAGTTAACAATTTAACTATTGTTCTAATTGATAAAAGTCGTTCATTCAAATTAATGTGTGATCCTTTAGGTTCACTACTAACTCTAGCAGTAGGCTTACAACACTTGTAACTTATATAATAAAAAAAAATTATTATATTAATTAATCCAATTAATTAATTCACTTGAAATTAACTAATTAATTTCAAGAACCTACTAATCACGGTAACATCTAGCAAGTAGCGTGATCTTCTAGTGTTAGGTGAATAGCGAGTAAACCTTCAAATTAACGAGTGACATACACGTACGGTCTTTCTAACAATTAATCTCCCGATTGAGTTTAGAGTAGGAATATTAGTCGAAACTCTATTAACTCAATAACTGTGTTTCTATTTCATGTTACAATGATTCATTGTGAATCTTTATTCTTATTGCCTTGGCCAAGGTCTTTGAATCATTAACAATGAAATACACAGGAGATTCTCTTGTCCTAGACAAGTGTTAGATTCTATCTTAGCCACACATAAGTCTCCATGTACATCAATATAATACCCAACATATCCCCTTTATGATTGCTAAACAATCAGAAGATAAATCCAAGTATTAGATGAAGTACACAAGACTACCATGGTGCTTCAAGTCTAAAGACTAATCGTGTACTATCGTAATTAGAAAATTCTAATTTCGACACATATCCAATAAGAATTTTCTACGGATCATGTTCGATAAACTTATTCTCTAATAAGTATCTACATATATGAATTTGTGTCACAACACTAATATTGATGGAATACAATATTCTCGTCCAACGAGCATTCATCATATGTACGAGTCTTTACTGAATTATTCTTTGTCCCATTTAGAAAAATTCTTGACTCGGGACAATGTTTAAGACCAAACCTCTATGTATAAATTCCATGATTACCATCATATGCGTAACCATACATTTTAGCTTAAATTGGTCTAGGGACTTTATCTAATAAGCATTTGTTATAATGCATAAAATAGATAAATTAAAACAGCCTTTAATAATATAATTTCCAATGAGATTGTTTATATTCAAAATATAAAGAGTACAAATGTCCAATCTAATTGGTGCGCTGGGCATACTACTCTAACACAAACATGTTTATCACCTCTCTAGTTTTACCATTTTCCTACTTTATTTATGAGTTTGAATAATTGAAAATGAGGCTAGTTAACATTTTCACGCTTTTCTCGTCTCGTATCTAATTACACTCTTCGGAACCACTCCCATATGTAGGATTTGCTTACAAATTTGGTACTGATTCCGATTATAACAAATTTGTCAGATTTGTCATTGATTCTGTCACAAAACGGATATGTCATTGATTCTGTCACACCCAATCTTTGATCAACCAGATACAAAGTATCACAGTATCTGAGCTTTGTGGGCTTCCCAATCACGGCCATTATATGCCCAACATTAATAGATTATTGGGCTAGGCTCAAGGCCCAAAAACCCTACTTCGTGGGATGCCCAATCACGGCCAAATATATGTCCAAAATTAATAGACTATTGGACTAGGCTCAAGTCCCAAAAATCCCAATTTATTATATTTAATTCTCTACATGTGAGACTAATTTTACCCATTTTAATAATTATTTAATTAATTTTTACTAACCAATTAAATTCTCCAACATAAACAAATAATCCTTAGATGCACCATATTTTTTAAAATATTACTATCACCTAACATATAACTTATTTTTTCATTTATTTATTATATAAAAATTTATAAAATTGAAATATAAAAAAAACTAATTTTGGGATTGAATATAACTTGAGGAGCAATCTTGTGTGAGACCGTCAGATCATTTTATTTTTTTCATAATTAATTATCACTTTTTATTAAAGATGTTATCATTTTTATAAAAAAAAAAAAGAAAAAATCTTACCAATTTTCATTTATACTATAAATTATTTATAAAATAATTAATAACTATTGATTTTTATTATTATGATTATCACAACTATTCATTTTTATTATAAAGATGATTATTTAACGGCATGTCTCTCCCTACCTTAGAAATTAGAATACCAAAATTGGCATTTTCTCTATTTTAACATGAAAATGATTTCCATTTCAGTAATATCTTCGGGAAGGAGATATTGCATGCTCCCTCATTTCCCTTTGTAAGTGTCCTCTTCTTTTTTGTGTTCGTCTCAATATAAAATATTCATTTTCTTCTTGAGTTGGTGTGACACACTCAATCCACTACACATGGGCCCACACTCAACACTAATACAACTACCCACTACACATTAAATTATTATTTCTCTCACCTCATTATATTTTAAAATATTATACTCCTTAATCCATGTGCACAAAGCAAACGAACACTTGTCAAGGAGCTGGAGGGAGTATTTTATGATTCTTATAAATTAAAAATACTTAGAAAGAAAAAATAAATAAATTCACCGAGACCCTAAATTATAGAACGGCCCACTATCAATGTTGTTATTTGTAATCGATTACAGCAAGCTATGGACAAAGGAAGCAATATATTTTATTTTGTAATATAAAGTTGCTTTGGGCCTACAAGAAAAGGCCCAGAGAAGTTTTGTTTAAATGTGTATAGCCCATTTCTAAAGAAGAGGGGCCCAAACAAGTCATGTATTGGGTTTGGGTGGAAGTTTTCTTTAAAGTCATGTAGAAGCTTTGTTTTTTTTAGAGTATAGATGTTTGACTATGTATCGCATGATTTTTTTTTTTTAAAATCACTTTTCCGTGAAATATATAAATTATATATTTATATAATATATTTAGAGATGGATTAGCTAGGATGCTCCGTTATAACTAAACGTTCTTAAATTAAATTTGATTTAATCTCCAATGTTAAATAAAATAAAAAAATTAAGTGAATACACGCGATAAATACACGCTATAAAATATTAAGTGAAGTATACAAGTTACAAACTCAAAAATAGAATTATAATAATTGTACACCAAAGAGTTATAATTATAACTTAAAAATTAACATTAGTTAATGGTGTAATTATTACGTTATAAAATAACATATTCCCTATGTCCTTACCCACTTTCAATTTTGAGATGTACTGATTATCGTGAAAATTTAGTAGATTTTAGAGTCGTGTTCGTGTGATTTTTGCGTGTTTTTATATTATTTTTAGTATTTTATTCTTTATTTTTGTTATTTTTATTTTTGGAGTAAAGTGTGTTGAATCATGATATTTTTAATGTAGGAATGGAGTGTATTTGAGAAAAAATTAGAAAAAAAGAAATGGGAATTAAATCGGGACAAAAAGGAGAAAAAAAAGTTGCAGCTTAAAAGACAACATTTTTAGAAGAGAGATACAATAACACTTTTATTGAAGTGTAGAGAAATGTAGGAATAGACAACAGTTAAAACTGTGTTTTAACTGCTGCCGTTGTCATTTGTTTCAGTAAATATTGAAGCCACTGTAAGAAATCTTCGCTCGAATTTCACGTCCTTCGCTCGAATTTTAGGGCCCAACAGGGGAGCGATCTCCTACTTCGCGCTCACAATAAAACCCCTTTTAATTAAAAAGAAACATGAATGCGGCTGAGAGGTAGGGATGTAAGCGAACCAAATCGTTAGCGAACTATTTGGGTCTCGGTTCGATAAAATATTCGTTCGAGCTTGCTCGTTAACCTTAACAAACCAAATCAAACTTAGATTTTAAGTTCGAATAGTCTATCAAACCAAACTCAAGCCCAGAGGTGTTCGACTCGAAAGCTCGCGAACATATTCGTTAATGAGCTCGTTATTGGCTCGCAAACGTGTTCGTAAATTTTATAATTATTTTTTAGTATTATATATTATTTACTTATTAATATGCAATAATTAAATATTTTATATTAAACCACACAAATATGATAATAACTTAAGTCATTATTTAAATATTTAAATATTTTTGCAACGTTTATTATTATGTTTTGTTAGTTTGTTTATTTAATATTATGAATATTATTAGATGTTTATAAACCAAACGTTCTTTTAATATTTACGAACAAAAATATTTAAATATTCATGAAAAAATATTCATAAACAAGTTACTTCATGTGTTCGTAAACACGTTCGTGAGCCTTAACAAACAGTTTGAGTTCGAGCTCGAGTTCGATATTTTTTTCTTGATGAGTTCGAGCTTGGGCTCGAGTTCGATAATTCTTTGACAAAAGATACTCAAACCTAGTAACTTCATGTGTTCGTAAACACGTTCGTGAGCCTTAACAAACAGTTTGAGTTCGAGCTCGAGTTCGATATTTTTTTCTTGATGAGTTCGAGCTTGGGCTCGAGTTCGATAATTCTTTGACAAAAGATACTCAAACCTAGTAGTGTTCGACTCGATTCGGTTCGATTACATCCCTACTGAGAGGACTCGAACTCGGGACCTCTCTCTTGAATGGGCGCATGCTGAACCAGCAGGACAAGGCCGGTATTTGTTAATTAAGCCGTACGGAATTTTATTTAAACCAGTCAGTAGAAATTCAAATTTAATTTAAAAGGATGTGCGCGCTGGCGTAGTTTCGAACCCATGATCTCCGGGTTGGAGGAGAGCTCTATGATGGGTCGTGAACCGCCAGGCTGTGATCCGTTTGGTAACAAAATTGTACGGAAAGTGAATTTATTCATTATTTCTAGATCCGATTTTTATGCCCAAAAAGCCCAATTTTTCACTTAGGCCCATTTTCTCTACTCAAGCCCATTACCCAATTTTTACCCTAATCCTCCAACATATAAATAGCCTCATTCTCATTTTTCGGAGGAGAGCTCCCATTTCCATTCCTCCACTTGGAGGCCACACCTCCATTTCACACGCACTCCACTCATCTTTCATTCCATTCCATCAAATTCTTCCATTACCCATTTCAATTGATCAAGGAAGCAAGGGGATTGAGAATTACAAGAGAAGATAGAGACTCCAAGTGAAGAAATTCAAGGGGAGAATTTACTTTATTTTGTAATTTTCTTAGGTTTAATCAAGGAATTTTGTGAGACACTTTATTTTGTTTTGCTTGATACTATGTTAGGCTAATCTCTTTGTGAGATTAACAATTATGATTGGTGTTGGTTGATTTGGATTTTATGCAATTAAATTCTAATGTTGATTGAGCTTTGTAAAATTTCTCTTATGATACATGATTTACTTTATTTATATTATGATGTGTGTGGTTAAATTCTTCATTTATGATATTAGGATGACCATTCCAATATTGTGTTTAGGGATTTAATTGAATCATGTTATAATATAAATTTTGTATGTTAGTATGTGAAGAGTGTGGCAACACCTTTGTGTACTTAGAATATTTATAGGAGAACATTTAATTGATGATCATATTTGGTGATTAGTTGAGTGAGGGGAACCCAATCTTATAATCATAGTATCTTCTAAGGGAATCTTATGTGCTTGAAACTTGTGAGTTGAGAACCTAATCACCTTGCCCATAGGGGTTAGGGGAACTTATGTGATTGCGCTTATTTCATTGCTCATGACATACTAGAATTGGTTGCATAAACTATAAATTTTCTATACCATGATTATGCTAATTTCATCCTTGTATCATTTGGAATCTATCTCACATTTCATCCATTCATCCATCATTCATATCATTTGTACATTTTCTATCTTTAATTGCTTTTCTAGTTGTTAATTAATTGTAGTGTAATTAAACCCCCCTCCTTTTATTGATTAGTCCTTCTAGAGTGAAACATCTTTCGAATACGGATATATTATTTTCTCCTTTGGGTTCGATATTATAATTTTGCACTTGGTCACCACGTCTACACACAACGATATAGTACGCTTACTCTTATCAATTTGTACCAAAATTGAGACTAAGTTCATGTACCACGTATTTTTACTTATTTTATAAATGATAAAAATACACTCTACATCGTACTTACTTTTTACACTTTATTTATCCATCAATTCCAACAACTTTATTTACTTTTTTACACTTTATTCATCATTCCAATAACTTTATTTACTTTTTATCTCAAAATTATCAATTTATCCATATTTTTTCTTACATTAGTATATTAAAAAAAACACTTCTTAATTTTCATGTTTGTGCAAATGGGTAAAAATACCCGGACAGAGAGAATAAAATAAATACTCCGTATAAACCATGTTACAAGGTGCAAGCAATTTGCATTAAATTTTAAGATTAGAATGATTCGATGTGATTGCTCTTTAATTTCATTAATTATCCATGTGACTGACTGCGTACATTTTTATTATATTTTTTAATTATTAATTAATTATAAATTTTTAAGATTTGAATGATCCCAGGTGATCTATATATTGCTTATTTATTTCCGGAATGATTACTTACAGAGACGCGATACAAACATGGTGCGATTACGTACAGATAAGCTATATTCGCAATTCCATACTAAACTTAATTTGATCAAATATTATTCTCCTAACTCCGATGTAAAGGGTTGATTTTATTTTTTCATGTAGATTAAAAAATATTACTATTATTTAATGTGAAGTAAGAAATTGTATTAGTGTGGTGTGTGCCCCATATTTTAATTGTATTAGTGGATATGTGAGGGTCTAATGTGTGTAGAAAAAGAAATGAGACTCTTTGAATAGGACGTCCAAAATGAAAAAAATGAACTCTTTGGGTGGGACGGAGCACACCGGATCTTGTGTCATTTTCGTGCATCATCTTCTGTTGACACGTAAGAGGGGAAATAAATCCAACCATTGCCCTAGGGTTTAAGGTTTAGGGTATAATTTCTCTCTCCTACGTGTCGTCCATCTAACAGTGTGACACATGAGATAATGTATCAAAATGACACAGAGAATTCGAGCCGGATACGGAGAGAGTATAAATACTAGAATAATTCACTTAATTCCAACATACCCAAAAATAACACACTCACAAGATCACAATATTAATGGCTAACAAAGCATCATTCATCCAAATTCTTATTCCCCTTCTCTTCTACTACTCATCACCATCACTTGCTGCAGACCCCGCCTACAATGTGCAGTCCTACGGGGCGAAAGCTGACGGGAAGTTTGACTCCACCAAGGCTTTTCTTAATGTATGGGACGCAGTCTGTGCCACCGCAGCCCCGGCCACCATATACGTGCCACCGGGGAGGTACCTCTTGCGAAATGCAGTTTTTGCTGGCAATTTGTGCAATAATAATGCCATAAATATACGTATTGATGGTACTCTAGTTGCTCCCTCGGAATACAATGTTGTAGGAAATTTTGACAGCTGGCTGAAGTTTGAAAGGGTCATCGGAGTTTTCATCAGCGGCGGAACCCTAGACGGTCAGGGCGCGGGCTTATGGGCTTGCAAGAAATCCGGCAAGAATTGTCCCAAAGGAGCCGCGGTAGTTTTCAAAACTCAAAATAATGAAATTAAAGATAAATGAGCTAAAAAAAAAAAAATTACTCCCTCCCATCCCTACTAAAAACTCAAAACAAACATTATATACTACTCTCTCTGTCTCACAATAAACTTCACACTTTACTTTTCGTTTTCGTCCGTCCCACAATAATTTACACCACCAAAAAAAAAACATTGTATCAATTCCTAACCTCAAAAGTTCATCTTAATTACAAATTTACCACTCTTACTTAACACACATAACATATTTTATAATTTATTTATTACATAAGAAGTCTACATTATTCTCCACAAATTAATAAAGTTGATCAAAAAGTAACTTTTTTAAACTTCGTATCTATAATAATAGTGCAAGTTATTGTGGGACGGAATGAGTATATTAATATTCAATTGATTTCCAACCCCCATAAAAATCCTAAACAAAAACTCCTTCCGTCCCATAGAAGTTGACACACTTTTCTTTTTGGTTTGTCCCACTAAAGTTGACACATTTCCTTTTTAATACATGGACCCACACAAAAAATAATTAATCTATTCTCATGGGCCCCACATATCACCTCTAATACAACTACCCACTACACATTAATATTATTTCTCTCACTTCACTTTACTCCACTTTACATTAAATTATTATACTCCTTAATCTCCGTGCCCAAAAAAAATTATACCAACTTCTATGGGATGGTGGGAGTATCACCTAAAAGTTTAATGTTTAGATGTGTAAGATATAATAAATCATTTAGTACTCTCTCATTTTAGACTTACACACTCTTCTTTCTAATCCGTTTCATAATAATTTGTACACTCTACAAAAGGAAATAATCAACGATATCAACACTCTTATAATACTATATAATATTAAAAATGTCACGTTATTTTTACACATAATTTAGTTAATATCAATCATTTATTCAATTTATTCAATTAAATTACCTAAAATGCTCATTATTTTTCTCACGTTATCGTACCAAAATTATTTTTTTCAAACAATGTGCAACACAAAGTGTGAAAGTCTTTTTAGAACGTAGGGAGAATTAACCAATCAATCTAACAGTTTGTTTTTATTTGTTCATTGTAGTCATTGGCTTTATCTAATTCAAACAACATAACGATCAATGGATTAGCTTCATTAAACAGTCAGATGTATCATATTCTTCTTGACAAGTCCCGGAATGTCTATCTCAACAACGTCAAAATCACAGCTCCGGGAAACAGCCCCAACACCGACGGTATCCACACACAGCTTTCGTCGGAAGTTACTATTCTCAACTCTCGCGTTGGCACTGGAGACGACTGTGTCTCAATCGGCCCCGGTGCCTCAAACTTGTGGATTGAAAACCTCGCCTGCGGCCCAGGACATGGAATAAGGTACAACTTTGAATTAATTTTTTTTTAATAATTTATTTTATTGACTTTTGATGATGTATAAGTCACACGGGTAGTAAAACTCACATTATGCCAAATTTCACATTATAAACCTATAATATTTCGAAAATTCTCATAAGACCACAAACAAGCGACACATAAGATATATCTAGGTAACCTTATTTATTTATAATGATGTAATAAATACTTTTCTGCAGCATCGGAAGTCTAGGGTGGAATTTGTACGAAGCCGGAGTGCGAAACGTGACGGTAAAAACGACTACATTCACCGGAACTACAAATGGTGTTAGGATGAAGACTTGGGCAAGGCCTAGCAAAGGATTCATTAGAGATGTTCTCTTCCAGCATGTTGTCATGGATAATGTCAAAAACCCTATTATTATTGACCAAAACTACTGTCCCAAACACGATAATTGCCCCGCTCAGGTACCATACGATGCTACAAGATATTCAAAGAGAATCATCTAGGCCATATATATATATATATAAATTGAAAGTAATTTTCTTTTTCATGACCAATTTTTTTACAGTCTTCGGGTGTGAAAATTAGTAACGTGACGTATCAGGACATACATGGAACATCGGCCACCAAAATTGCAGTGAATTTTGGTTGTAGTAAAACACAGCCATGCAGTGGAATTACACTTGATGAAGTTAATTTGACCTACAAAGGCACATCAGCTATTGCTTCTTGCTCCAATGCTGAAGGGACCGCAGAAGGTGTTGTCAAGCCGACGAGTTGCTTATAGAAATAGAAACGAGTTTAAAACATAAACAATCTCATATCTTTTTACTTTATTTGAAAATGTTTCAAAATAGTTAAGACCTTCATTTTCGTCTCAAACCTTTCATTTTTGTTCTGATTGCGCCCCAAACAATATTTTTTTACCAATCTCATTCCATAACTTTATAAAAACACCGATTCAGTCACATCTAAAGGGATTAGAAAATTTTGACATTTTTAAGTAAAAATGACAATTTTAATGAGAATTTGTCTACTTTGGACAATTAAATTCATTAAAATTATTTTGAATAAAATAAATTTGTATAAGACGATTTTGATTTTAAATTCAAATAAAAACTTTATTAATTGAACAACAACGATCGAGATAGATTTTCTATGTTATTTAGCATATCAATGCCACATGCTGCATAGTTGGATATTAATCGATGCAAAGGAAAGAGATCGATGCTAAATCTTTGCAAGCAATGATTAGATTATTCTCCATGCCCGTATATACATAAGAAATATACATAATGATTAGAGCTATATAGAGTATCAATTTTTTTTCTAAAAAAAAATATCACTTATTATTCATTTCATAAAATATATCATCAGTGAAGATTTTTTTTAGTATATGATATGCACCCTACAATTTTAAGAAGTTTAAATTATTATTATTAGCCATTTGCCACTTAATCCATATTTATTTTGTAAAGTCAAGTCATTTTGGGCCTACAAGAATAAGCCCAATGAAATTTGTTTAGATATGTAAAGCCCATTGTTTTTTAAGTTTTTTTTTTTTTAACGTCAAAAAATATTTTATATATGCTTGTCAACTTGTGTATAGAAAAATTCAATTGTTAGAATTTATTTTATTTATCACTTAACTAAAACGTAATTTATATTAATTGTATAGTTGAAGATATATATTAACTAAAATATTTCCGACCTAAAAATTTAAACTTATGTCCCACTTCTTAAAGTAGTACGTACTAACTAATATCAACGTCGTTTTTTTTTTTTTTTTGCCTTCACACTGATTCAATATTTTTAAATAAAATAATAAAAATTTTAATATATTTCATAATAATACTTTTATTTATTATACAAAAGGAAAAAAAAGAAAAAATAAGTAGGGAGAGAGTCTAATTTGGGGGTTAAGTACGTACGAGTACTTATCAGTGCATGCACAATCACATTTAATATGATTAATTAATTATAAGTAGCATATGCAAATGTCAACTTCAGATTCACATCAGAATTATTTATAACGGAAAATAATAAATAAGATCAGGTTAATTAACTTAGGACTTAGGAGCCAATTATTAGTTTAATTGATATGAATGAAAGATTATAAAAGTTGGAAGGTCGTGGATTTATTGGCTCCATGATATAGACTTAGATAACAAATTGTAATAGCCATGTGACAGACTACATTTTTATTGTATTTTTAATTTAAAATTTTTCTGATTGGAATGATCCCATGTGATTGCTCATTTATTCCCGGAATAATTGCTTTTAGAGATGTGATATGAACATGGTACTATTACGTACACCATAAGCTATATATGCAATTGCATATAATTTTGCTCATATATTTTCTTCAACACTAATCTTTTTTTTTTAAACTAAAATAATTTATTAGATTTCTTAAACTTCCTTTATTCAAAGTTACATTGGTATTAAATTTTTTTTTAATGATTGAATTTGTTTGGTAATTTAAACCAAGTGTTATCGTGGAAATTCTTTTAATTATGGAGGACAATTTTTTTATTATAATTTTTAGGAGGTGGGGGGGGGGGGTACTATCACTTGAGGGCTTGTAAGAAATATTTAAGAGCATTTATTCAATTAATTGATGAATTTTGATTGTTATATGACATTAGAACTTTAGCTTAAGAGTGGCGAAAGATATTTTACACACGCAATTAGTTATCGGGAAAGTGGTTTAAGTACATTGTTTGAGTGTTAGAAATGTAAGATTCAAAGTTTTATAATGGTAAAAATCCCATCAAATTGGTAATTACTGTTTTTATTACAAATGAAAGTGTAAATAGGTTCAACTTTCAATTTATGCATAAAAGACATTCAATAAAGGGATGGAATTTTAACATTAACCATGTGATCAAATCAACCAAACATTTTCCTAAACTTATTCTAAGAGAGAATCTATTATTACAAGTAAAGGTTATTGAAAGAGTTACAATTAATTGATCCCAAAAAAGTCTGCAATTTAATCTTATTCTAGCTTTTAGAATTGCTTGATCATTTTGTTGTAATTGCTGCCGGAATTCGAGAAATCGTCAAAATTGGGCAGGTGACATTTTCATCTTTCCTAATGTTAATTCCTTAGTCGGTTACCTAATTTAATTTATGTAAAAAAATTTTAGGTCCTTTATTTTTCTAAAAGACATACAAGAAAAAATACATTTAAATACATTTAAAAGTGTTATTATAGGTAATATATTAACACATTTTACCTATAACTAGGTTGATTTTTTGTGTGGTCCATTCTGCTGTGGGGATAGGTAGTACCCCTAATACCACACTTTAAGGTGTAAAGAATTATGACATAATAACACACTTATATCTATTAATACACTTTGAAGTGTGAAGAAAAATGACTTATTAAGACACTTTTAAATGTTACAATATAGTAATATTAAATAAAATAAAATTAAAAAGAGATTTCTCTTAGATTCGAATCTGTGTCACCGTATCACCTGATGAGATCTCTATATTAAGTCAGAAACCATTAAACCATAAATAATTTTTGTGATTTTTTTATAAAAATAGTATATATACATAGAATACATAATTAATTTTTAATATTTAAATTTTATAATATTAATTTTATATTATCAATTTAATAGGTATAATAAATTAAATTTAGAATTATTTATTAATTATAATTCAAATTTAATATTTTTAAAATAAATTAATAGTAATATAAAAAAAAATATATAAATAATTATTTTAAAATATTTAGCATTTTTATATATTTATTATTATCTTAAATTTTAACGTCAAATATTTTTTTTAAATAAAAATAAATTTTATTTTTAATCATTAGATTAATTAAAATAATTATTATTTTAAAATAAATATAACCTTAAATTAAATTAACAATAAAAAATTATCAATTTAAGTAAATAAAATATAAAAAATTATTAATTTAATTTTCTTAATTTTAAAATTTTAATTTAACTTTATAATGAAATAATTTATATTTCATATTTTAATGAGAAAACAAAAATTTAAAAAAAAATTATTTTAATGATTAGTAATCTTTATAATACGTTTGTGATAACAAAATACTATTTATACATATACTTTTAAGTGTTTCTAGAGAGTACATATAATGACACTTTTTTGTGTGTTAAAAAATGTGTAACAAAAGTGTAGTAATAGATAAGTGTTGTTTCTGAAGTGTGGTGATAGGGCAAATATCAATACATCGATTTATTAAGTGTCTTTATAGATCATATATTAACACACTTAAAAACATAATGTATCAATACAATACCTATTATTACATCGACTTTAAAATGACATTAGAATATGTGTGGTAATAAGCATTTTTTCTTGTAGCATCAAATAAATTAAATTAGAATATGAATATTTATACTTATTAAATACATAAAATGAGGTGTATAATATTTTTTATTATAAAAAACTATCACATTAAATATGACTAATTAACCCATAAAAAAACCTTCTTAATAAAAATTTATAGTTTTTGTTCAACAAATTTAATAGAAAAGTAATTTTAAAAAATAAAAAATAAAAAAAATGATAAAAGAAGAAAAATGTGTGAAAGTATTTTTTTTCAATTAACTTTCCTCTAACAAAAAGAAGTTAAATATTTATATTAAAATTTTACAATTTCTATTAAATAACTATAACAAATGATTTTTTAAAAAAAAGAAATATTAAAAAAGAAGAAAATTTGTGCGAAAAGGAAAAATGAAGACAAAAGTATCATAGAACATCTCGAGCTCAAGCGAATACGAAAAAGATAATAAAATATGCCAATTAAATATTAAATATCTATATATTTTCAATTAAAAAATAATATATATGATAAAGAAAATTTGTGGGCCCCAGTCGGGATTGGGCCCGACGGGACCTCCTCACCACTCAATACATCATTTCCCTTAGAAAAACCCATATGGAGCATAAAATAAAGATCTTATTTGGATGTGAATGGTTGGCTTAAACCATGCTATTAGGAGACTTTAAAAAGTGCATTTTGACATTTTGTGTTGCCAAAGAAATTGGATATCCATATTGTCTTGTTTCTCATGCATCTCACAGCACCAAATATCGTGAAATCAATTTATGGATCTATGTTTATGATCACCTGAAATCATTGATTCATTTTTTTAATTAAGCAATTGTCATATGTCGGCTCGGATTCTCTGTGCCATTTAGTGCATCATCTTCTGTGCCACACGTTATGTGATTGACACGTAAGATGAGGAAACAAATCCAACCATTGCCCCTAGGGTTTAAGGATTAGGGTATAGTTTCTCTCTCCTATGTGTCGTCAATCTAACGGTGTGGCACAGAAGATGATGCACCAAATGACACAGAGAATCCGAGCCCATATATATATATATATATATATATATATATATATATATATATATATATATATATATATATATATAAATGAAAGTTGTCCTGTTTCATGGATTCCTTGTCTCTCGCATAATTTTGTTTATTTTTAAATTAGAGGATTGTATGTGATATATTTTGACATTCATGCATACATTTTGTTTAGGATTTAATTTGACAGATATTTTTGATCCATTGGTTATTGTTTAGGCTTTATTCACGGGTACATTTATATACTCCCGAACTTATGTTTGCCGACACTATAAATACGGAGTTTAAGAAAAGTTATTTTTTGATCAACTTTATTGAATTTTTAGGGTATTGTGGTATTTTTAGATAATAAATAAATTATAAAATATGTTATGTGTGTGTTAGATGAGAGTGGTATATTTGAAATTAAAATAAATTTTGAGGTTGTTGGTTAATGTGAAATTTCCTTTTTTGGGTGGTAAAGATAAGTGTGGGACGGACAAAAAACGAAAAGTGTGAACATAAGTGTGGGACGGAGGGAGTATTTATTTATTTATTTTGTTTAGCTTTTATTTTTTAAATATTCACTTATTTCTACATTGTTTTTCTTATTTTCAAAATTTTCTTGAAAAATATATAGTACTATATTTTAAGATGTAGAAGATGCATAATTTCCAAGCATCATACCTCTTCTCCTTTCCTCGATTTCATAATTTCCAAGCATCATAATATGTAGGCACATATTTTTATATGATTTGGGAATCAAATTCCCAAATAAATTTTATTTGATTCCCAAATCATATAAAAATATAAATGTGGGGTTTATAAAGATGCATGTATGCATGCAATCTATCTATATACTCCCTCCGTCTCTAAAAAGTTGGCACACTTTCCATTTTGGGCTGTCCCACAAAAGTTTGCACATCCAAAAAAAAGCAAAAAGTAAAAAACAACCACCCTTCCCCATACACTTTAATTACAAAAAAACCATCTCTACCTACCATACTTTATCATTTATATATTACATAAAATACCATTATACCCCTAAAAGTTATCACTTTCTTAATCTCCGTGCCGAAAAGAGGTGTGCTAACCCCCGGGGCGGACCCCAACCGAAAGGCGCTAGACTTCTCACTTAGTCGTCGAGACACCTGCTGCCCTCAACCGACCTGATCGTCCCCGCTTTTTCGTCGGGTGGTGGCTTATTTCTAAGAGACCGGCACCAAAACTCTCGTGAAACATTCATTCTTTTCTCTTATCATACGCTATTTCGTGATCGATCGAAGAAGCGCTAAACGGAAAGCGCCCTCTTTTTGTCATCCCCTGGCCTATTGGGATAGCAGCCTTCGGGCTTTGCCTGCCCTTTACAAGATTCCGGCTCGGCCCGGGAAAGCGCTGGCAGTCAGCAACTTATCGGTAACAACAGGAGCAAGAAATAACAGGATACCCGCAATCCACAGAAATTCCACGAATCCCTTGGTGGATAAGTCCGACGACTCAGCAGCAGTGCGGAATTGAAGTTTCTCCATCTGGTGGATCTGATCTATAGTCTTAAGTCATGTAGAACTCGTATACTATATTGGATCTCGCACATCATCTTCAGAAGCCCTAGTTTCAAAGGCTTCCTCATCTGAATATGTGGCAGTATGGAGCCACGCATGTCATACATCTTGAATATAGGATGATGCCAGTCTCGTGTAAGCAGTTTGACCTCCGCATTCCCCTCAGCTTTTGTAGAAGGAAGGGGTTCCAAAACATAACAAAAAAGTCTCTTCCATTTTCCTACCAAGTCCCTCCTCACCTTCTAGTAAGACCCCAGTCGCTAAAAGCCAGGAAGACTTCTACTCGGTAACACCGTTCTCAACCTAGATGGAGATTCCCAGTCGGGTCTCTGACGAAGTCGTTGCCTCGGCCCTGTAATGGAAGCTTACTGTGCCAACTACTATTCGACTTATTAAGAAGGAGAGCTCTTGAGCAAACCTTCGGCGAGAAAGGCAAGCAGGGATTGAAGCAGAGGAGCCAACAACGGATCGGCTTGGCCCATTCCTCAGATGAGGAAGAAAGAGTACCTAGATCTGAGCGATTAAGGGAAGTTCATCGACAAAATACGATCTTTCTTCGACCTTGAAGCAAAGGGGAAGCTGGAAACCTACTCCGTAAGCCTTCCAGCTGCGACAACTGATCGGTACCACGCTCTTCCGTGCTCGTAGGTTGACGGTTTTTGCCCAGTCCCGTGACATCTAAGTTGACTGGCGGAAAGAATGAAATGCATAGGGGACCATCCTGGCACTTTTGTTGCGGCATGCTCCTCAGATGTTTCCATCATAGCGTGTCGGCGCGTTGACTTTGCAATCTTTTCTAGGGCAATCAAAGTTAGACTTCCAGGCCTCAGAAAGCAAAGCATGAGCTCAAGTCCTAACCTCGTTGTCACCAAGCTTGCAGAGGCGGAAGCTTCTGCGGTTGGAGATTCAATTCCTGGGCACAGTAGTAAACCTTAGTCTAGTTCCGTGCTGTTCTCATTAAAAAGAAGAATCGCAGGAAGAGCGGTTAAGCGAACTAGGTCAGTCGTTCTACGATGAAGTTCATTGCATTTCCTATACCCTTCCTTCTTGCTATACGGGCTACTTCATTCCTTGCTTTATTAGCATGTCTGATTAGCTGCAACCTGGCGGTTCCTCATTTGACCTTGAAAGCTGCATTTTGTGTTGCTTTCAAGGGAGGCAGGAGGAGGGATGAAAGGGAAGAGCTGCGCGGTAGAGAGGTGAAATTGATCTTTTCAGCTGGGGTAAAGGCCAAAGAAAGGAGCAGCCGAAGCAAAATGAATAGAGGAGACTATAGTACAAAGAGCAAGCGAAGAGCTACCAGAAGTGCTAGCAGCTGCTAGGAGCAAAAAATCATTTTATGATTCTTGGATGTGTAGAGGTGGACCAACATCCATCCGAGAGAGGGCAGTCTTTAGAAAGAACAGGGTGTATAGCTAAGGGTGCCGCGAGAAAGGCACGGGTTACCTGTTTTTGCAATCGCCAATGGCATAGATCGGGATAAGAGAAGTCCAGCAATTCTGACTACTTCCACCTGGACCTTCACTTCAAACGACTCCGTCGATAAGAGCTCTTGGGAGTCATCAGCCTGTTATCCCCGGCGTACCTTTGATCCGTTGAGCGAAGGCAATCGCTCGGCTGTTCCCCTAACCCAACCCGGGAACGGACCGGAGGGAACCTAAGCATGGGGAATGTCCGCTAATTTATTTTTAACGTCTAGTTAGATCGGGGAATTATTCAAATTAAGAACAGAAGCTGGTTGCTTTTTCTTTCTGATAATTAATTGAAGTCACAGGGCTTCTATCCATTTATTAATTCGACCCAACTTTCTTTTGTTCCGTTCCAAGAATTCGAACAAGGTTTTGTACCAATTCGATAAGAATGAAATATCCTCAGAACTCTCCATTGATACGACATGCTCTTTTTTCCGTTTATTCCCTTTCCGGATCAGTCGCGGTCTTCCAAAGTTTACCAAGGGTACGGACGAATTCGTCACTTCATCCAAATGTGTAAAAGATTCTAGCCGCACTTAAAAGCCGAGTACTCTACCGTTGAGTTAGCAACCCGAAGAAAACGTAGATTAAACAAAACTTCAACAAAGGATGTATAGATAAAATAAAAGAAAAAAAAAAAAAAGATAGAGAATTGTCAAAATGGATAGAGCATCTCTTATGTTATGTAGCTTTGTTTCAAACCTCTTTTATCAAAGAAAGCATCATTTGAATAAGAGAAAGGAACAAAATGCGGTCAAAACCGAGGTTATTTCGATCAATCATTTTGCAGGTCTGCTGCTTCAGATTCATCGAGCAGATCAACGTTCCAACAAAAATACTTGTATGCATCAAAAACCCCAGTTTCGGTGGGGTAAATGCATTAAAAAGGGACAAGTTTTAGCAGATGGTGCTGCTACGGTTGGTGGCGAACTTGCTTGGATGATCCACATCTCAGGGTCAGGCGCCGATGGAAATGGATTTTATGTTCCACGAATCTAAAAAGAAGGAAAGAAATTTTATCCATCTCTGAATGTACACCCAATGGATTATTTTGTGGACCTTCGGTCGATTCATCTGTTTCATTCCAGGATTGGGTCATTGATCGTAGTTATTTCCCATTGTTGACCCCAAACTTGAGCTTCAACCTATTCATATATAGTTATAACGAAGTCTTACTATAGTGAAGTCTTACTCCCTAGATTCCCACAAAAGAGAATTCTTTTTCACACTTCCTATTACCTATTTAGTAGTGATTGAATTTCTATGTTTAGTTTGATAGGAAATAAGATATTCAAATAAAAAGAAAGAATTGTGGATCGAATGACTATTCATCTATTGTATTTTTTATACAAAATAGGGGGCAAGAAAACTCTATGGAAAGGTGGTGGTTAAATTCGATGGTCTTTAAGAAGGAGTTAGAACGCAGGTATGGGATAAAGAAATTAACGGACAATCTTGGTCCTATTGAAAATACTAGTGAAAGCGAAGATCAAAATAGAAAAGGTAGGGCTAAAAGCATTCATAGTTGGAGCGGCAATCTGACCTAGCTGGCGAGCGATCCCAGTTCGCGACAGAGAACAAGACAGCAAGCGAGCGTACCTTTGTTCGCTTCTTCTCCACCAAGCACGGATTCCTCGGTACGGTCATTCGGGAAGTCCCTCCGGGCGTATGCTCTTCTTTTGCTCTTCTCTTCAAGTGTGGCATCAGACATGGAGGCACCGTCTATTGCAACAAGACCATCAACCGCGCACAAAGGCCTTGACTCGCCTATCCGACAAAAAAATAAAGGAAATTTTTTACGAATAGGACCCTCTAATGATAAATTAGGATGAACACATTTACTCATAGAAAGTGGTATCAATCCACCATTGCGTATTGGTACGTATCGAGTATAGAATAAATCTGCTTCTCTTTGTTCTTACGAACAGAATTCTTTCATTATGTCGAACAGAATAGAATAAAAAACCCTTGTTAGGAAATAATCCACTAAACGGGGGAAGTCCTACTA
Source organism: Pogostemon cablin (assembly GCA_023678885.1). NCBI lineage: Eukaryota > Viridiplantae > Streptophyta > Magnoliopsida > Lamiales > Lamiaceae > Pogostemon > Pogostemon cablin. Next base: position 6,321,325 of record CM042987.1, read on the forward strand.
TTTCCGCTTCATAAGAGGAAAGTTTCGGGAAATAAGATGGCATCATCGTGAAGAACTTCTCGGGCTCTTTGATCAACTGACTTTCGGGATATATATATATATATATATATATATATATATATATATATATATATATATATATATATATATATATATATATATATATATATATATATATATATATATATATATATATAGTATAGAACCCGTGCGATGGGACAAATTTTACTTTAATTGAGATAATTTATTAATATAATAATAAAGTATTAAAAAAATATATATCGAATTAAATTGATTTTATATATTATTTAATATAAGATTTTGATAAGTATTAATCAAAATACATGTCCAAAATGATATATTAAATTTTAAAAAAATCACATGCGTATTAGTTAAATATTTATCAATTTTGTCATGATTAATGTCGTTTTATTACATAGTTCTATCTTTTAGTCTATAATGAAACACCAATATACTTAAAATAATACCCTCAATTATCCAAAATTTAAAAATTCTTTTTTTACTTTACACAGCCAAAACCCTAACTCTCACATAATACCACCTTCTTTGGATCAAGCACTGATTCAGTGTAAAGAGATAGGATTCTACATCCATTTAATACTTTTAAATGTAATATTTTGATAATCATGATTAATGATCATGATCATGTATAAATTTTCATTAGTTTTGGAAAGGTACCATAATCTTTTCGATAATTGAAGGTTTTCTGGTGAATGAGGAGTGAGACAAATCATGCTAGAATTCATTAAAAAAAAGAAAAAATCACATGCATCCTTCTTCTTTAAAATATAGAATCTTCAACTTTTATCGAAATTAATGGTGTTAAAACCTGCAATCAAGTATGACAAAATTGATAGGTAAAACCTGCATAATCTTTTATTATTTTTTCCTCGACATTTGTGTGGGGAAATCGAAGAAAGATTTCTGATGACTTACGAAAGTTGCACCATTTATTGTAGAAGAATTTCTATGCAAGCTGCACCACTTCAATTTGGTTTCGGGTCAGCAACAACGGGTTATCGGCCGCATTCTTGGTGGAATATGGGGGCTTCCTAGAATTTTTTCAAAAAATAATTTGAATAATCGCTTCCTATGTCGGAATTGCTACATTCTTGGGGTCGTTAATAGTTTTTGAGAATAAACTCTACGACAAATTGTCTCCTGAGGTTTCCAAAGGTTCAAAATTGGTTGTAATTGATTTGAGCAACCAATTCTACAATTCACAATTGTGTGTGTAAAGTAAAAAGAATTTTTAAATTTTGGATTTGGGTGTGTTATTTTAAGTATGTTTATATAAGATTATTTTAGTATTTTCAAATCATCTAATTTAAATTATTGGGTGCCCTTAGCAAACATTTAGGTTACAAAAGCGCAACCCTTAAAAAATCAATATAATAAAATTAATTATCTATGCTAAACTTTCTCTTAAACACAGTAAATATTATCAGAACTTGAATACTCATATCTCTTTATTAGGGATCAACAATAAAAAATAGTCATTAATTTTTCTTATTTCTTTGTGTGTTATACGTACTAATAACTTTCTCTTCAAAATATTCAAATTTTTTTTTAAATCAAGTTTGATATTCCAATAGAAAGTTGTAACAATAACTCTAATTGAATCACCAGTTTTCATAACTAAATTATTTTCTTAAATTTTAATAATATTCTCATCATAATTATCATCTTAGTTTACAATCTATTTACTTTAAATTTAATAAGAGAATTCTCTAAATTCATTAATTATATTCACACCAATTAACAATCCTTCAATAATCTCATGTTATTAGAATATATAATTTTTTCATATATATGTTTAATGTTTGTAAATATAATTTCCTTTCTAAAAGCTTTCATAAAAACATGGAAATTATTGAATCACCAGTTTTCATAACTAAATTATTTTCTTAAATTTTAATAATATTCTCATCATAATTATCATCTTAGTTTACAATCTATTTACTTTAAATTTAATATGAGAATTCTCTAAATTCAATAATCATATTCACACCAATTAACAATCATTCAATAATCTCATGTTCTTTGTGAGCCATAGAATATATAATTTTCCATATATATGTTTAATGTTTGTAAATATAATTTCCTTTCTAAAAGCTTTCATAAAAACATGAAAATTCTTTCACAAATCTTCTTTTAGAATGGTGCCTCATAAATTTTTAATTCTCAATCTTAGTGTAAACTCCTAAAGCAATATCCTTTAAACTTGATAAAGCGCCTCAAAACATAATTTATTAACTATTTCTCAACTTTATGTGGTATGTATTAACTATTTCTCAACTTTATGTGGTATGTAGAAGTCTCGTGAACAGTAAGAAAGAGTCTAAAACATGAGTGTACAGCTGAAACCTTATCGAAGTAATAGAAAGACATTAATAATATTAAATGTTGCGATTACATTGATCTTGTACATAAAATCTCTTTATTAAGTCTCTATAATTTAATCTTATCTAAAATAAATAAATCACATATCTTTGTAACATGCATTAATATCAAATATTAAAGTAAGAACCATATATCAAATAAGAAGAAAAAGGTTTGAAATATATTTTTTTTTAAAAAGCTCTTATTTAAATTTTTTTATAAAAATAAGCACTCATATGATCAATAAACATTGTTTACTTTTTCTTGAAGATCCTGTGTTTCTATTGAAACCCGAAGTTATTTGTTAGTATAAGATAACATCATCATTTTTGTTAACTAATATTTATCTTGGACGGTCAATTTTTAACTTATATAAAATAAACATAGTTTCCTTTCCACCATATATAAATTTATGTGAAATTTATAATTTAGTTGTATATATTTTATATATCTTTTGCTTTTCATCTTATTTAATTTTTAATAATAATTTTTGTTCTGTAAATTTAATTTTTTCAACATCTTTCTTTTTTGATTGGTTATTACAACTAATCTAAATAATAGATGACTTGAACTTTTTTATTTTTTATTTTTTGGTATAAGATTAATATTAAAAATTATAAATAAAAATTATTTTTTCTTGCTACGTCTTTACTTCTATTTACTTATATAAATTATAATAATGAGTGAATTAATCTCTTTAAATTTTAGGAAATAAATTATAAATTATATTATAATATAATTTTGAAAGAAAAAAAATATTACTAAAAAATATATGAAGGGCTAATTAGTACCTAATTATGTTACAAAATTTCTTCTATTACTATAAATATAAACTATAATAAATGAAAAACAGTTTATTATTTAGATGGAGTCTCAAATCCTAATTAATACCTAAAAGTCATATAAAAAAATAAATCAATATAAATGCAAATTATATCTCAATTAATGATTGGCATAATTATAAAATGAACGGCTAAGTAATGAGTGAAAATAAAATATAAATAACCCAACAATAAATAATAAAAAAATAAACCACATATATCTATATTATCAATAAATAATTTAATTAGCTTTGTTTATCACTACATTAAAACTCTCAAATACATGATTAAGAATTGATAAATTAAAAATGATTTTGGTATTTATAAAATGCAATAATATTTAGTGCAATACGTCTTATTTTTAGATTTGTGGATAAATAATAGTTTTTTTTTTATTTTTTTAACAATACAATTTTTAATATTAATGTATAATCTTATATTTTTATAATCCCAACATAAATCACATTTTCATTTATATAATTTTATATTAAGTGGGAAATTGAAATATACGAATAACTAAATGAAAATTATATGATAGTTAAATAATATAAAAAGACATCATATTTGAATTATATAAATTAAAATTAATAAAATAAGATAATATAATTTGTATGAATATTAAAAAAACATGATATTTAAAGATATTGAACAAAAAAATATAATAATAATTTAAAATAAATCAAAAAATAAGAATCAAAATATTTGATTTGTTACAGTGTCTAATCAACTATATTCAAAATGAAAAAACAATAATAATTATGAATCAATAAATCCCTTAACAACACTCGTTTATTGTTGTACTTAGTATATGAAGCCATCACCAAACTACTTTTGATCTAGTCTTGAGCCTTTTTTTTGGTGCGCTCACATGATCCGTTGGAAGAATAAAAAGTATAGACGTTAGTGATGAATTTACAGTTTTGATATCATTCGAGTGTTCACCGAAAGTAACAGCTTCTTTCTCCTTCTGTCTCATTCTCGCCGTTATTCTTCTGTCTCATTCTCGCCGTTATTTAGTACTCATTCGCTTCTTCTGTCTCATTCTCGCCGTTATTTAGTACTCATTCGCCCTCACGTTTGATGATTTTTGCGGTGTTTTCTTCTTCCAAATCTTTCGATATGACAGTAATCCTCTTCCCACTATTTATATGTGGGAATCTCGATTAATAATGAAATAATTAAGGTAATCAAAGGAAGAAATAATAAATGACAGGCGTGAATTTAGTCGATAATTAAGGTAATCAAAATAATAAGGGATTGATAATTCATTGTAAAAAAAAATTAATGCGGCAAAAAATGTCAACTTAGCTAAATAAGGAAATATAAATAAATAAATAAACTAACTAAGAAAATGGATGGAGCAAATTATTTACAGAATAAATTAATATATGGCAAGAACATAAAAAAATCTCCACATGACACGTCACCATGGAGAAAAGAGGTGAAACCAAGTCAGAAAAAGCAAACTGGCGTATAGGGCGTGGGATCGCCTGTTCCCCCACCTGTTCCATCTCGTATTTCACGGGATAGAGTGGGGACAAGTGTCCCATTCCACACACAAATGTGTGTATTTGTGTGTGTAATGAGACACTTGTCCCCACTCTATCCCGTGAAACACGAAATGGAACAGGTGGGGGAATAGGGAATTTGTATTCGGCATATAGTTGTCTTTAGATTTGGGAATCAAATAAATTCTAATATATATATATATATATATATATATATATATATATATATATATATATATATATATATATATATATATATATATATATATATAATGGGAAAGTAGATGAAATTAGGTCATGACCGAATATGCATAAATAAAACTATTGCTATTATTAATTTTCTTGATTCATTGAATAATTAAAACTACTTTGTTATTAACCATTTAGATTAAAACGACTTTGTTATTAACCATTTAGATAATTTATTTCAATGTACACCGATTAATGGGGAAATTAAAACCCACTCCTATTGTTGAAGATCATATTTCAATTTCACCCTTTGCATAGACTATAATGATTTATTAGCTATATATTGATCATATCATATGTATGGATTTCAAACTTGTGATAGGGGGAATTTTCCATAAAGCAATTTAAGTGCACATCGTTGGGGAGAAATTTTTGCCGTCATACTGAAATCATGTAGAAAATTGAAAATTGCACCATAATACAAATAATTAAACAAAAATAAGTTAGTTTCCTTCCAAATTAAGATTGGAGAGTAGCTAGCCCATTCCAACTTGCTTCTGCCTCACTTTAAGATTTAGAAATCACACCTAAAAAGCAACATAACCTCAAATTTGGCCTTGATTACATTAATAGGTGGCTACTCTACAATCCCCACTCCTTGTTTTTATTTGACTTGGGATTTTTCTTCTCTGATTTGTATTGTATTGCACATGAGATCATCATCATTGTAATAATTGAAATGTAAGAAGGAAAAAAATAAAGGTGTGAATATGGAAATTTCACATATATAATTATTATAGACCTTACAAGTCATCTAGTAAAACAATAAAATTATCGATACATTTTCATAAAATGTGTCCAATGTAATGAAATGAAAATTAACAAAAATATACTTGATGAAAAAAAAATCAATAAAATTAGTAAAAACAATATTTTTATAATAAAATTAAAAAATAAACAAAACCAGTGACGGAGGGAGATAAGGGGCGTTGCCCCCTGGAAATCTTAAAAAATATAGATATATAGTAATAAATTATATTAATTTATGAGTTGGCTCAATGGTTGTGAGCTATATACATATCGTAGGTGAGGGGTTCGAATCCCTTGAAGAAAAATGTTAAATCTTTTTATTTCTTTTCTTGTATATTTTATATTATATCTTCATTCTCTTTTATTTAAGGAAAAATTACTACTTGGTACACACTTTGTATCCCCAATTACTATTAGATACATTGATTTAAAATAATTACTATCACATACAAAATATTAGAGTAAAATACCAAATATAATCCTAAACACATACACTTTTAAACCACAAACCCAAATCCCGGACCGCCGCCAGACCACCCACTTTTTTGCTGCACACACTTTTTTTTACTACACACACTTTTTTTACTGCACATGACTTTTGCTGCACACAACATTTATGTGCAAAACATTGTAGGGGTAATATTGGAATATCACTATATATTTTTGTAGTTAGTAGTAATATTTTTGTATGTTTGTATCTCATAGTAATTAAGAGTTTTTTTGTACCTAATAGTAATCCTCCCATTTTATATCTTCATTCTCTTTTATTTAAGGAAAAATTACTAATAGGTACACACTTTGTACCCCTAATTACTATTAGATACATTGATTTAAAATAATTACTATCACATACAAAATATTAGAGTAAAATACCAAATATAACCCTAAACCCATACACTTTTAAACCACAAACCCAAACCCCCACCCACCGCCGACCGATTGCCGGAATTCTGCCAGACCGCCGCCGGACGATTGCCGGAGCTCCGCCGGACCGCGTGGAAACCTGCTGCCGCCGCCGGAGCTCCGCCGGACCATCCCACTTTTTTGCTGCACACACTTTTTTTTTACTGCACACACTTTGCTGCACATGAACTTTTGCTGCACACAACATTTATGTGCAGCACATTGTAGGGGTAATATTGGAATATCACTACATATTTTTGTAGTTAGTAGTAATATTTTTGTATGTTTGTATCATATAATAATTAAGGGTTTTTTTTGTACCTAATAGTAATCCTCCTATTTAATTATAATTTTTTTCCGTTAACTTTTATTCTATATATAATGATAATAAATTTATTTTATTTTATAAATAAAAGATAATACTTTATTCATTTGTTTGTCTCATAAAATTTAGAAAGTACTTACTATATTTTAAATTTAAAAATATTAAAAATTTTATAGCACATTGATATACTTTATTTATTAAGCAAAAATATCAATTTACTCTTAAAAAGTCAATACAAATTTATAAAAAAATTAAGTTTTCTTAAACTACATGAGCATTTTATTTTCTAGTGCTATTTTGGCTCCCTAAACTTAATTCCTGGCTCCGTCACTTATTACAACACAGAGAAAATATTTGTATTTTTTACTTTTTAAATGACATGAAACAATAAATCGTCAGGAAGAAATACGTTACACGAACTATCAATTATAATCGTTATAGTAAATAAAGAGTCAAACTAGATTCCACTCGGGCACATAATCACCCATAAATTAATAATCATAAAATTTTCTTGAGCTGAGATACGTACACCAATTATGGTCTTAATTATCATTATGATTAGTATGAATACAAAATTCTTACATTTTCCTAGTAATTAAGCCGCCATGTTTGTTTTCACACTCACATGTTGTTCAGCTTATTCAGCCTCTAATCCAGTAATTTCCTGCGTAAATCCTGTACATGTCAAGTATTCCAAGACAAATGGGATCACCTGTTACACAATGATATGTTTCATCTCCTATTACACAAATTAAATAATTGACACGTGTCATAATCAAAGGCCAAAATTCAATACATGCTCCAAGGGTTTAATGGTCATTTGTAGGGTATAATTTTTGTATATAGGGAAACACCAATGAAACATGAAATATGTAACAGGAATCAACTAGATTCCAAGATACATAGAAATTATAATATTGTTGTAGCCAAACAAAACAGTTATTGTTAGTTATCTCATCTCAACAGTATACTTGACCACTTTAACAATTAATTAGGCAGCCCATAATTCTCATCATCACACCACCCTATAAATACTTGCATTATCCACTTAATTCTAATATACCCAAAAATAACACAATCAATCACACTAAAAATAAATGGCCAACCCAACATTTCTCATGCACACTCTTCTTCTCATCATCCTAATCTTCTACTCTTCACCATCACTTGCTGCAAACCCCACCTACAATGTGCAGTCCTACGGGGCGAAATCGGACGGGAAGTCCGATTCCACCAAGGCTTTTCTTGCTGCTTGGGGCGCCGCCTGCGCCACCACTGCCCCGGCCACCATATACGTGCCTCCGGGGCGGTTCCTCTTGGGAAACGTGGAGTTTACCGGCAACTCGTGCAAGAATAATGCCATTACTATACGTATTGATGGGACTCTTGTTGCTCCCTCTAACTACAATGCTGTTGGAAATTCCGGGAGCTGGTTGAAGTTCGAAAGGGTCACTGGAGTTTCCGTCAGTGGCGGAACCCTAGATGGCCAAGGTTCGGGATTATGGGCTTGCAAGAACTCCGGCAAGAATTGTCCTAAAGGAGCCACGGTAGGTTTGCAAATTTTAAATTACTTAAGTAAAAGATAATAATTAGCTTTTTAAATTTTAATTAATTAGTGAATTTGTTTATTGTAGTCATTGGCGTTCTACAATTCAAACAATATAAGGATCAATGGATTGGCTTCATTAAACAGTCAGATGTTTCACATTCTTCTTGATGGCTGTCGGAATGTCAATCTCAACAACGTCAAAATCACAGCTCCGGGGAACAGTCCGAACACCGACGGCATCCACGTGCAGCAGTCGTCCGGTGTTACTATCATGAACTCTCGCGTTGGGACCGGAGACGACTGCGTCTCGATCGGCCCCGGCGCCGCCAACTTGTGGATCGAAAACCTCGCTTGCGGCCCCGGCCATGGAATAAGGTACCTACACCTTGAATTTTGAATTTTCCTTTAAAAATAACAATAATAATAATAAAGGATTTAATAATTTATTTTGTTAGACATTGACTTTTGATCATATGATATGCTGTTCAATATGAACATGCATGGTTCAAGTCACATGGGTAGTATAACCCACTTTATGCCAAATTCACATTAAACCTATAAAATTCCAACAAGCTAGTGATACATAGTATCAACCTAACTTATTATTTATATATTCATGTATATATTGATGTAATAAACATTTTTTTTGCAGCATTGGAAGTCTAGGGTGGGAAATGAACGAGGCCGGAGTGCAAAACGTGACGGTGAAGACGGCTACGTTCACCGGAACGGAAAATGGTGTGAGGATGAAGACATGGGCAAGGCCTAGCAATGGATATGTTAGAGATGTTCTATTCCAGCATGTTGTCATGGATAATGTCCAAAACCCCATTATTATCGATCAGAACTATTGTCCTGACAACGATAATTGCCCCACACAGGTACCGTACTATTCCATCCAACAAAATATATATATTCTACAAGAATCCAAAGTGGACCATATAAATTTTTAATTCATTTGTTCTAACAGGCATCAGGTGTGAAAATTAGTGATGTGACATATCAGGACATACATGGAACATCAGCTACACAAGTTGCAGTGAACTTTGATTGCAGTAAAACACACCCATGCAGTGGAATCACCCTAGATGAAGTTAATCTGACCTTCAAAGGCAAATCAGCTTCTGCTTCGTGCACGAATGCTGGAGGGACGGCGGACGGAGTTGTCAAGCCGACGAGTTGCTTGTAGAAATACAAACCACATGACATATTTGAACAAAATTAATATACATTGGATATATTTAAGGAATAGATATACATCAATTAGTGAAATGAATGTGGCTTCTTTATTGATAGAGTTGATGAGGCCTGTCACAGTACTTGACTCCACATATATATTGGATCATATTGTTGTAGCCACTATACTTGTGTAGTGTTTTTATCTAAATATATATACATTTAACAACTTTGCTTTATACTAGAAATTCATTGTTAGCTTTTTAATTTGGATCACTTATATATTCTGCCAGAAAACAGATTTTGGTAATTTGTCACTAGGACTTTCAAATATATATTTATATATGTATATCGCTAAGATCTCAATTCGTATTGATTTACTACGTGTTTCATCTATTGAAATAATATGCACTAAAAAACATAATTTACACATTGAAATGATATGCACTAAGAAAACATAAAGAATCACTATTCTCTAATAAAATACTCCCTCCATCCTAAAATAACCCTTCACATTACACGTTCTTTGATAAAATTATTTATTTTAACCAACTTTATTGATTTTAGATGATATCGTAGTATTTTTAAGTAATAAAAAATTACTCACTCCGTCTCGCGTTAAGGTTTACGTTTTTTATTTTTGTTTGTTCCAAGTTAATGTTTACATTTAATTTTTTGTCAAGTTAGGCCCATACAAAACAATTAATTATTCCATGTAGGCCCCACACACAACACTAATACAATTACCCACTTTATATTAAATATTATTTCTCTCACCTCACTACATATTAAAATATTATATCTCTTAATCTACGTGTAAAAAGCAAACGTAAACATTAACTTGAGATGGAGGGAATATATAGTAATAGTATGTGTATTAGGTGATCAGACTGAAAAATTTGAAATTTAATAATTTTTGAAATTATGGATTAAATAATTGTTTCATTTTTTAGGGTGTAAAGAGTGTGAATAGTAAGAACATTAAACAGTTTTCATCAAAAAGATAATGGCAGAAATCAAAATTACAACTTTTGGAACAATAAAAAAGATTTAAGACAAAAATGAAATGAGACTTGCCTAAAATGCAATTATCCTCATATATATTATTTTATAAAATATCACTTATTATCCATCTCATAACAAATCATCATCTCACACAAAATTATTTTCAGAAATTTGTTCAGCACGAAAATTCGTATTTTTTATAGGCCTTTTTTATATGATTATTGCATAATTTTAGCATTGTTTGTGGAGTTTATTGCTTATTTCTATATTTTATATACTTCACGGGTATTGTTGAGATTTTACAGATTTTAAGCCTATTTTAAAGTGAAATTATTAAAATATTGAAAAAGGTCCTTACCTAATCACGGCTAGTCTACTACCCATCTTACAAGAAGAGTTATGGCCGTGTGCCCATGTTAAATATAAAAGAGGCATGTGATGGTCCAAGGAATGCAATGTGGTGCCATGAAAGTGATCATGTGATGCGTGAGTTGAATTGGATTCAAGAAATTTTGCCATCTAATTTAGTAAGTGGTGGGCCCAACTATTATTAATGATCATATGATGGAAGAAAAAGGATTTGATGCAAGGCCATGCAGAGAATTGGCCATTTTTGTGGGTGTTGGGTATATGGGATAGTATTTAAAACGACTTATGGATTATTTTTGGTAAAATCGAGTCAAGAGTTACACTCTTTCTCCTTAAGACGAAATTGTTCCGTACTTCAGGTGCTTACGGACTATAGCAATCGCCTCCAAGATACAACGACTTTGAATTTCGGACTTGTAGCACAACGAGTCTAAAATTATCGGCGAACGAATTAATATTTTAGAACTTTCGGACTTGGGTAGAATAATTCTAGAACTAATGAATTAGAATGTAATATGCTTGAATTGTATACAGGATTGGAATGAGTTTTTCCAAATGAGTTGGGGGTCTATTTATAATAGTTGAAGAGTCATGGTATCCCTTGAAGAATGGATATCTTGATTCATTATGGACCATTATATCATGCCTCTTGATCAAGATCAAGACCCAATGGCTGAGATTGCACCCCTTCATTTGAATTTCAAATTCAAATCTTGGAGCCATATTTTTCCTCCAAAGCATCTTTGGGTTGAGCCCAGCCCGGACCCGTGAATTAGGGCTGGGCCGATCCAACAACCCAACCTGGCAGTGGTCCGACCGACCCGATAGCCTGACCCGACCCGGTCTGGCGACCCAATCCGGTTTGACCGGTCCTCCCATGCGTCGGCTTGACTCACCTATCGAACTCAGTTCGAGTCCAAAAAGTGATCATGTGCAAACGCGGCTAGACTTGGTTGGATGCACCATGTGGTCCACATATTTTATTTAATTCAATAATGTGTGTGGGTAATAATAAGGAGTTTAATTCTTCCATCTTTTTCCAATGTGGGACAACTTCCCACTTCAACCTTTACTCTTCGAGTTAAAATCATTTTTGGTCCCATAACTATTAAGAAATTTTGATTCTGTCCCAAAAAAGATAAATTTTCAAATTTCGTCCCGTAACTCTTAATATTGGCCAATTTTGGTCCCAAAATCGCGGAAAATTGAATTTTTCGCCGGAAATAGGCATGTGCGGCGCACGTTATCAACAAATTTGGGGATTTTCAGTATCTTAATCCAATGTGGCAAGTGATAATTAATATGAACCAATTAAATGACACATCATCTTCTCACATAAAATTTTAATTTTTTTTTCATTACAAACATTAAAGTAAAACAAAACAAAGCCCTCTTTCATCGCCAGAAGCCCAGAACCCTCGTTCATCGCCGATACACTGAACTTGAAAATCTTCATTTTGGAGACATAACGGCGTACACAGATCTAGCATCGCTTAAGGCCAACTAGAGTGCATTCGTAATTTTCTGAGTGGCAGTTGCACCGATGGGCGGCTGATGGCAAAAACCTACAGCGATGTGTGGTGTGGTTGTGATTTGCTCGGGAAGAATTTTGACGGTGGTTGATTTTCGTCAACGAGGAGAGCGAGGCACATTTTTCGGCTGAACTCTAGATCGGCGTCTACAGGTGGCTTTGGGAGAGCGGAGGCGAGTTCTCTTGCTGAACTTTGGATCGGCATCTATTCCGGCAACGATGCTTGCAACATTTTTCGACGATTGAAGAGGGTTCCGACGTTGATTCTACGGTTGTGGGCAGCAATTTTAGTTCGGCAGGTGGCTTTCGGCGAGGAGAGCGGAGGCGTATTTTCTGGCTGAACTCTAGATCGGAGACTTTTCTGGTAGCGGAGCTTGGGACAGTTTCGACGATGGAAGAGGGCGATATAAGAGGAGTCGATGAAGATCTTCAAGTTCAGTGTATAATTTTCTTATTTTTATTTGTATTTTCTGTTTAATAATGTATTAACAGGTATATTAAATATATATTTTATGTCATATGCATTTAGTTTTAATATTATATGTGATGTGGAAATGAAAAATAAATTTAAATTTTTTAGGTGAAGGTGACATGTCAATTTCGTTGGCCCATATTAATTTTAATTTCACACGTTGGATCCAGCTAGCATAAGCCCTAATTTAACCGATCACGTGCGCCGCACATGCCTATTTCCGGCGAAAAATTTAATTTCCGGCGATTTTGGGATCAAAATTGATCAATATTAAGAGTTACGGGATGAAATTTGAAAATTTATCTTTTTTGGGACAGAATCAAAAATTCTTAATAGTTATGGGACCAAAAATGATTTTAACTCTTTACTCTTCACTTTTCTTATTTTTCCTTATAATTAAATTGCAAACTTCATGTATTAATTACTCATTCACCCGGAATTAGATTTGAACAAACTTATACATTAAATTCATCTACTCGAAACGTAGTTTTCGAATATGTAATTTGTTTTTATTTTCGACAAATGAAAATTTACAAGAACATTGGTCAAAGGTGGGCTTGACCCACTTTTATACTTAATCAATTTCAACAATCCCCCACATGAATGTAATTAATGCATGCAGACTCTATCGAAAGTTCTGACGAACTGCTATTGCATCAGGATAGGTAGCTTCCGGCTTTGAACCTTCCTTAGTAGAATGCCATCGAATTTACTTGCTGCTTAGTGAACATGATGTCTTGAACTAGTCAGCGTTTTGGGTAAACCAAGACAAAAACACCCACACAATAACAATTCTAATATTCTTTGTTCTCACGTTGTGTCCAATTTGGCCCTGGACCATCTTGAATTCATAAGTGTTTTTCTCATTTGAAGCGGTCAAACTTCATACTTATATAGGTGATCTCCAATAGAGTATCCTGCTATACTCCACCTTTAAGGTATAGGAATCATTAAAAGCTTTTAAGGCTTACCCTTTACCACACTTCTGCAGGCTTGCACTTGATTTGTTTGAGAATGAGTTGAAATTATATTTTAAATGCTATTTCGGAACATTTATAACTTAGTTGTCTTATTGAACCATGTTCTTGGGATCTCCAATCATCGTGGTTAAGTTACCGCTATAAACGTTATTTAGTGCGTGGATTTTAAACCCATTTTCATTACTGTACTTGTCATTAGATCTCTATTTATGCCTTTTGTTAGTGGATCCGCGATATTTTTCTTAGACTTTACATAGTCGATGGAAATTATTTCACTAGAGATCAACTGCCTAACGGTAATATGTCTCCTTCTTATGTGTCGAGATTTACCATTGTACATGTTACTTTGTGCTCTCCCAATAGTTGCCATGCTATCGTAATGTATCATTATAGGAGGCACTGGTTTGCTCCAACAAGGAATATCCTCTAAGAAGTTTCTAAGCCATTCGGCTTCTTCACCAGCTTTGTCTAATGCAATGAACTCCGACTCCATTGTGGAACGAGCTATGCATGTTTGTTTAGAGGATTTCCATGATACTGCTCCACCACCTATGGTAAATACGTAACCACTTATGGATTTGGAGTCTTTTGAATCAGTTATCCAATTAACATCCTTGAATCCTTCGACCACGGCTGGATATCTTGTATACAGTATCCCATAACTTAGAGTATATTTCAAATATCTAAGTACTCTTATCAATTCTGTCCAATGTTCTTCATTTGGATTGCTTGTGAACCTACTAAGTTTATGAATAGAGTATGCTATATCCGGACGTGTACAGTTTGTTAAGTACATCAAGCTTTCGATAATTCTTGCATATTTCTGTTGTGATATGGGTTCGCCTTTATTTTTGGCTAGATGTAGATTTACATCCACAAGAGTTTTAGCCGGGGGTAAGTCAAAGGCGTGGAATTTTTAAGTATATTCTCTACGTAGTGAGATTATGTTAAGACAATTCCGTCAGGTGTTCTAGAAATTTTTATCCCTAATATGACATCAGCCTCACCCATATCCTTCATGTCAAAATTCCTTTTCAACATGTTCTTAGTATTCACAATCACTTTGTGATTACTTCCTATTATGAGCATGTCGTCTACGTATAGACATACAATTACATACTCATTAGGCGTGCCTTTTATATAGACACATTTGTCACATTCGTTGATTTTGAATCTATTTAATAGCATAGTTTGATCAAATTTTTGATGCCATTGTTTAGGTGCTTGTTTTAATCCGTATAAGGATTTTATTAACTTGCACACTTTCTTTTCTTGGCCAGGGGCAACAAACCCTTCAGGTTGTTCCATATATATCTCCTCTTCTAATTCACCATTTAAGAAAGCTATTTTTACATCCATTTGGTGTATCTCAAGGTTATGCAAAGCTGCAATTGCGATGAGAACTCTAATGGATGATATTCTTGTTACATGTGAGTATGTATCGAAAAAATCGTATCTTTCCTTTTGTTTGAACCCTTTAGCTACCAAGCGAGCCTTGTATTTGTCAATTGAACCATCAGCCTTGTATTTCTCCTTTAGGATCCATTTGCATCCTAAAGGTTTGTTGCCCGGTGGGAGATCGACCACCTCCCAAGTATGGTTTTGCATAATGGATTTAATTTCGCTGTTGATAGCCTCTTTCCAAAGAGGAGCATCTGGACTAGACAATGATTCTTGTACTGTCCTTGGTTCATTTTCTAGCATGTAGCTTATAAAATCAGGATCAAATGACTTTTCCTTCTTGGTTCTTTTACAACGCCTTGGTTCTTCCTCCATTTGAGGTAAACCTTTCTTTATAGCATCATGAGTTCTTTTATGCGAGCTCACTTCTTGTTTTTTCTTCTTAGGAAAAATGTTCTCAAAGAACACTGCATTTCTAGATTCAATAGTCATTCCCTCATTCATTTCAGGAACTTCTGACTTGTGAACCAAGAAACGATATGCACTACTATTGCATGCATAGCCAATAAAGATGCAATTAACTGTTTTGGGTTCTAGCTTTACTTGTTTTGGTTTAGGTACCTCAACTTTTTCTAAGCACTCCCACACTTTGAGGTAACCGTATGATGGTTTCCTTCCTTTCCATAATTCATATGGAGTTTTATCTCTTTTCTTGTGTGGTAGTTAATTAAGAATGTGGTTTGCCGAAAGCACAACTTCCCACATGTTTTGGGGTAGGCCCGAGCTAATCAACATAGCATCCATCATCTTTTTGAGAGTTCTCTTTTTGCGTTCGGCAACGCCATTAGATTGTGGTGAGTATGGTGCTGTGGTTTGATGAATAATGCCATTTTGCAGGCAAAATTCTTCAAATGGAGCCACATATTCTCCACCTCTATCACTTCGAATCATTTTGATTCTAATGCTTAGTTGATTTTCGACTTCATTCTTAAAGTTTATGAATGCATCTATTGATTCATCTTTCCCTCTTAGAAGATATACATAACAATATCTTGTGCAATAATCGATAAATATAATAAAGTAATTCTTACCCCCTCTTGTTGGTGCGAACTTTAAATCACATATATCAATATGGATTAGTTCTAGAGGTGTAGTACTTCTTTCCACTGAATGAAATGGAGCTTTTGTCATTTTTGTTTCAACACAAATTTCACATTTCTTTTGTGGATCTAGTTCCATTATTGGCAACAAATTTAAGTTGACTAATTTTCTTAGCGAATTTAAACTTGCATGTCCTAATCTATCATGCCATATATTAGAACTCTCGGCCAAGTAAGAAACAGCTTTTTCTTTATTTTTAATATCACGGTGTACAGTCATTACATTTAGTTTGAAAAGCCCCTTTTCAAGGTAACCTTTTCCTACAAACATTCTACTTTTGGATAGTACATATTTGTCAGACTCATACACTTGTCTAAATCCGACTTTACTAAGCAATAATCTAGACACTAAGTTCTTGCGGATGTCAGGGACATGCAGCACATCCACAAATTGGAGCTCTTTTCCCGATGTCATCTTTAGCACAATTCTGCCTAGTCCAACAACTTCGGATATTGCAAAATTTCCCATAAATAATTTTCTACCACTTATCGGAATGTAGGTAGAGAACATTTCCTTGTCCGAGCAGATATGTCTTGTAGCTCCACTATCCACAAATCATTCTTGTGGATTATCCACAAGGTTTGCTTCAAAGACCACAACGGCTAGGTTTAGTTCGGACAGGTTGGCGGATACTGACTTCTCTTCTACTAGGTTAGCTCGGCTGTTGTTTTCCTTATTTGGTTGATGACAGTTTTTCGCCATGTGTCCGGGCTTGTCGCAGTTGTAGCAGTTGCCTTTAATTTTCTTCACAGGCTTTTACTTTTTGTCATTCCGCTTTCTCTTTTTGTTTGCCCCGGATTCAGCCAAGTTAACTCTTACCTCTTTGTTAGACTTGATTTCAGATTTTTGATTATCTTCTTCGATCCTTAATCTTACGATCAAGTCCTCAAGCCCCATTTCTTTCCTTTTATGCTTGAGATAGTTCTTAAAATCTTTCCACAGAGGCGGTAGCTTTTCAATTAAAGCAGCTACTTGAAAAGATTCACTCAATTCCATACCCTCGGCATGGATGCCATGTAGGATCAGTTGTAGTTCTCTAACTTGATCCAATATAGTCTTGGAGTCCACCATTTTGTACTCGATGAATCATCCGACTATGAATTTTTTCATTCCGGCATCATCCGCTTTGTACTTTTTAAGTGACTCCCATAATTCTTTAGAAGTTTTAAAATCTGTATAAACATTATAAAGTGAGTCATCTAATCTGTTTAGAATGGAGTTACGACACATGAAGTCACTATGTTTCCAGATTTGAACGGCAACTTTTTTTTTATCATCAGTTTCATCTTCTTCAACCGTTGGAGCAACTTTCATCAAAAAACGGGCGAGGTTGAGTGTTGTTAAGTAGAACAATATTTTCTGTTGCCAACGCTTAAATTCAGTTCCATCGAACTTAGGCGATCTCTCGGAGTGAATAGGTGCAGTAGTAACAGTAGCATATACATCAGTAGCCATCTTTAAATACTAATAATTTTGTCTTAAGATTGTTGGGTATATGGGGTAGTATTTAAAATGGTTTATGGATTACTTTTGATAAAGTCGAGTCAAGAGTTACACTCTTTTTCCTTAAGACGAAATTGTTCCGTACTTCAGGTGCTTACAGACTATAGCAATCGCCTCCAAGATACAACGACTTTGAATTTTGGACTTGTAGCACAACGGGTCTAAAATTATCGGCGAACGAACTAATATTTTAGAACTTTTGGACTTGGGTAGAATAATTCTAGAACTAATGGACTAGAATGTAATATGCTTGAATTGTATGCAGTATTGGAATGAATTTTTCCAAATGAGTTGGGGGTCTATTTATAATAGTTGAAGAGTCATGGTGTCCCTTGAAGAATGGATATCTTGATTCATTATGGGCCATTAGATCATGCCTCTTGATCAAGATCAAGATCCAATGGCTGAAATTGCACCACTTCATTTGAATTTTAAATTTAAATCTTGGAGCCATATTTTCCCTCCAAAGCATCTTTGGGTTGAGCCCAGCCCGACCCCATGAACTAGGAGCGGACCGGCACAACGACCCGACCCGGCAGTGGCCCGACTCGCGGACTGATCCGACGGGCTGACCTGACCCGGTCCGGCGACCCAACCCGGTTTGACCGGTCCTCCCATACGTCGGCTTGACTCACCTATCAAACCCGGTTCGAGTCCAAAAAGTGATCATGTGCAAGCGCAGCTAACTTGGTTGGATACACCATATGGTCCACACATTTTATTTAATTCAATAATGTGTGTGGGTAATAATAAGGAGTTTAATTCTTCCATCTTTTTCCAATGTGGGACAACTTCCCACTTCAACCTTTACTCTTCACTTTTCTTATTTTTCCTTGTAATTAAATTGCAAACTTCATGTATTAATTACTCATTCACCCGAAATTGGATTTGAGCAAACTTATACATTAAATCCATCTACTCGAAACGTAGTTTCCGAATATGTAATTTATTTTTATTTTCGACAAATAAAAAATTACAAGAACATTGGTCAAAGGTGGGCTTGACCCACTTCTATACTTAACCAATTCCAACAGTGGGCCCATATGGAGATTGCTATTCCACAATTTTGAAGCCCATCACAACAGCTGGGGCCACTTCCTCACGTCACTTCCTAACGCAGCGTAAAACAGATGCGAAGAAGCAGAACAGGGAGAACTGATCGCTGAAGGCAGAACGTATCGCACCATTGCAGTTTCCACCACTCACGATCACACACCCATTCCGCCCACTCACGATTGGAAGAGACGGAGAGAAGAGCAGAAACTATTCTTCACTCTAGGATTTTGGCATTGAACTTAATTTCTTTCCAGTTGATATGAATTTTGGTATGATCTTTCCTACACCCATGGAAGTTGCTTGTAACTCCATGGGGTAAATACTTTGAGTAGTTCTAGGGTTAGATGTATTAAGTTATTTTTGATTTGATACTTGATGAAGGGTTCAAAACTTGTAAAATATTTATTTGTTTTTTATGAATTTCTTGGAGGCTATTTAATTTAAATTGTTTAACGTTTGTGGTTATTTCATGATGTTGACCAATACTTGAGATAATTATAACTTGTGTGCATGATTGAATTATTTGGTTATTTTGTATAAGTTAAAGTAATTGAATTGATTCTTTGGCTTATTAGACATAGAAATTGCAATGGATGTTATTGATATTGATGAATTGTCATATTAGTAATATTTAGGAAATTAGGTAATAAAATTATAGTACCTAGAAAGGGAGCACATATTAGTTCTAGTACCTAACAAGGGAGTGAATAATATAGTAAGTACCTAGAGAGGGAGATAAGATTATTAACCTAGAGTCCTAGGAGATAAACCAGATTAGTTACAAATTTGCTTAGACCAAATAAGTTAATTAGTAAAGTTTAGTGACTCTTCCATAAGTATCTATAGGAATTGAACCCGACCATCGAAGTATTGAATTAATTAGCTTAATCCAGAACCTCTAGAGCTACTATTTCTCATTCTTGAATTTTCGTATTTTATTTAATTGCTTTTATTTAATTTTTTAGTAATATTTAGTTTTAAAAATCAACAAACAATTGAATTTGTCACATGTCTTATATACTTTAGTGATTATAGAAAATAGATAATTTATCATCCCTAGGATTCGATATTTTAACTTGGTTGCATGCTGCTACAATCGATATCCCTACACTTGGGGATTTATTTGTATGCACTCGAAAACACGCAACAAAATTATTAATATTTCGGTCCTAAGATTTTAAGAAGTTTAAATTTGCACATTTCAGGTTTTCAACTCACGGCCAATAGTGTAAAAATGGGTGTTGTGGGTTAGAACTTGGATAACCCATGTGAGTTGGATTATTGGTGAGGCACTGCGATTGGTCTACGCGTGCCAAATCTTTTTTCATTTTTTTATATAAAATAAAAAAAATTAATAAACAAATGAAAATATATAGATTATTGATATGAACTAATTAATTAATATTCATAAAAAATCATTTTTTTAATTAAACATGATGAATTATCGGTGGACGAGTCATCTCATCTACGAGGTGGTCTACCGAGGTGGATCATTTGGAAGTTGGATTTCGATCAATAGGACGAATTTTAATTAGATGGACTTGAAGGAATGAGTCGATTCATCGGACTAGTCGAATTTGACACCTCTACTCTGCACAAAGGCTAGTTATTAATTAAAAATTTTAAAGTATATTACTCCATTGATAAGATTGAGTAGGAAGATGATCAACGGTAGAAGCAT
Organism: Pogostemon cablin; assembly: GCA_023678885.1. Classification (NCBI taxonomy): domain Eukaryota; kingdom Viridiplantae; phylum Streptophyta; class Magnoliopsida; order Lamiales; family Lamiaceae; genus Pogostemon; species Pogostemon cablin. The sequence goes on from CM042987.1 coordinate 6,342,168, forward strand.
TGGTCATATATTAGCTCTCTCCAATCATGCATAGTACTACTACTTAATAGCCATGTGACTCAAATATTTATTAAGGATATAATCATTTACAATTAGTCGTCACCCACGTGACCAAAATTCAACCCTAGAATAAAGGTCAACGCATATACACCTCAAAATTAGATCAACGAAAATAAATTCATGTTTAATTATTGTCTTTCTGTTTTACAATTTTTTTTAAAAAAAGTTATAATTGTTTTTAATTTTCATTTAGAATGTCATTGCTTTTTATTTATACTACGAATTATTAATTAAATAATTCACTACACCACTATCACTTTCATTAATCCAAATAAATTATTTTATTAAATTAAATGTTATCTATTCTTATTGTCTTTTGGAACTTTTCCCCTGAGATACGGTATTGTAATTAATTAATTCATGGCTTAATTTTAATTTTGTGGGTTTAATACATGTACTTTTTTTTTAATTGTGAGTTAGTTGATAATTAATATAGTTTACACGTATATACACATTACACAACTTAATATTAATCTCCAGTTATTAAAAAATTTGCTTGATAAAAAAAAAGGGTTGGTTACATATACATGGGAAAAGGATAGTTACGTACGTACAATGTGTTGTGATGTGTGAGCATGCAAGAGGAATTGTAGAAATACGACTAGGTTCAACGTATATATATCAACCCTATCTAGCAAGTCAAAAGGAAGTTAGCTAGCTTAACTGTAAAAAATCTCACAAAAAGTGTAACTACTGTTTACATAATTAAATTAAGACTTTCTTGAAAAAATAGCTGGCTAGTTTTTAGGTTTTATTTGAATTATTTATTATTCAACTTACAATCTAAATTATATCCACAATAATAATGAATTCTCACCAGGTGCTTTGCACCAAATTGCCTCCTATATAGATTCACTAACTGATTGATTTGACAACTTAATTTGAAAAAAAAAAGTTTTTTTTTTTGTCACGTTGAACACGAATTCGCTATTGTATTTTATGATTATTATTATATGAATCTATTTTGTATCCGGTATTAATTAATTACTACTAGAAAATATTTAGACATCTTTTAAAAGAAAAGAATTTGGTGATTGGATCATATGAAGAATGCACTTTCGGATATATTTTACGATCGATATATTTGAGTTTCAAAAATTTTTATTAGAATTACAGCAGGGGTTTGAGTCGAGAAGCAAGAATTATATTCTATTTTTTAAATTCTATTGTTTGCATTAAAAATAAATAAATAAATGTGTGCGGTTAAAGAAAAGAAAAAAAACCATAACAACGATTGATTAGTATTCTAAATTGTACGTTTATCCCATAAAACACTCTTGCAATATTAAAATACTCCCTCTGTCCTCCCGAAAGGTGGACATTTACTTTTTGCATGTGGATTAAGGAATATTATTATTTAATGTGTAGTTGGTAGTTGTATGAGTGGAGTGTATGGGTCCCATGTATTTATTGTATTAATGATGTGTGTGGGTCCCATGTGTTTAAAAAAAATATAGACATTTAGTGCGAACGTCCAAAATGGCAAAATGTGGACCTATCTAGCGGACGGAGGGAGTAATACTCTACGTCCATCGATAACATACTCATTTGTTTTTTTCACGTGGATTAAGGACTATTATTATTTTATATAAAGTGAGTTGTTGTATTAGTGGTGAATGGTTGGTATGTGTGGGACCCTTTTACTAAAAAAGAAAAATGAATACATTTAAACTGGACGACCAAAATGGCAAAATGAATAACTTATCAGAGGACGGAGGGAGTAGTATATATATACTCTCTCTATCCCACATATTTTATAATTTGAGGTGTTCCAAATATTTGTGCACATTCCATTAATAATAAAAATACGCTATACATCATACATAGTTTTTACACTTTATTCTTTATTCCCAACAACTTTATTTACTTTTTATTTTTAAATTATCAATTTACTCCTACTTTTTTATATTATATATTAAAAAGTAATATTTTATAATCTCTGCGCCCGTATAAACGGATATAACTACGTGAGACGGAGGGAGTAATAATAAATAAATAATTCATGAGTAATAATATGTCAATAAGATCTAGTAAAGCATTTTATAGTGAAAAATGTGACACGTCTTGATTCGACTCTTGAAAAATATTGTTGTGAAATTGTTTCATAAAATAATTTCCCTATTTATTAAGACTATGTAATGGATTTAAACTTTTCTCTTAAATTTCTCTAATTAATCTAAAATTGTATTTATAATTTTCACTGAGTCTTCTCTTGGATGCATGAGTTTTAAATCATTTATAGGCTATTGCATGAGGTGGAGTATATCCAGTTATACACATTTTTGGATTAAAAGAATAATAAAATAAAAAGTAAGGATAGACCTCAAGCATCGTTTCCACAAGATTTACCCTTCTTTTCGTACTCTCATTCGTGTATACATAAATTTTTTTAGACAAAATTTGACTTTTCCCATTGTTTTTATTTTTTTAAACAGTTTAATTATGGGGATGTAAGATTTAAGTGGACCAACATTTAGGCAGACCCTTTTTTCTGATTCATATTCATAAGCTTATAAATACCTCATTTATCCACATCCAACATATCCAACCCAAACTGATTAACCCTAAAAATGGCCAACATTAGAATGACAATCCAAATTCTCATCACTCTCATTCTCTTCTACTACTCATCACCTTCATTTGCAACCAATCCATTCTACAATGTGCATTCGTTCGGAGCGAAAAATGATGGGAAATTCGACTCTACCAAAGCTTTTCTAAGTGCATGGGGGGCAGCCTGCGCCACCACTGCACCCGCCACCATATACGTGCCACTGGGGAGTTACTTATTACGAAATGCATATTTCTCGGGCGATGCATGCAAAAATACAGCCATCACTATACGCATAGATGGTACTCTGGTGGCTCCCTCTAACTACAATGTTATTGGGAACACTGAGAGCTGGTTGAAGTTCGAGAAGGTCACCGGAGTTTCAATCATTGGCGGAACCCTAGATGGTCAAGGGACCGCTTTGTGGGCTTGCAAGAACTCCGGCAAGAATTGTCCTAAAGGAGCTACGGTATTATATTTTTACTTGATTTTAATTAAAAATGTTTCTCCCAAAATAAATGAAAAATGAAGTAATTAATGCTATCTAAATAAATATACTAAATGTTTTTAACGGCCTTATTATTTACTTCCTCCGCCCCACACTTATGTTCACACTTTCCGTTTTCGTCTGTCCCACACTTATCTTCACCACCCAAAAAAGAAAACTTCACATAAACTAACAACCTCAAAAGTTATCTTAATTTCAAAAATACCACTCTCATCTAACGCACATAACATACTTTATAATTCATTTATTACCTAAAAATACCACAATACCCTTAAAAAGTCGATAAAGTTGGTCAAAAAGCAACTTTTTTTAAACTAAGTATCTACAGTGTCGGAGAACTTAAGTTTGGGAAGGAGGGAGTACATTATATAACCCTCGTGCATGAAATTGCTCGTTCTATTTATTTATTTAATTATTTCTTAATTAAGATGATTTATTTTTCCACATGAAAGATTGATTTTTTCTTATGATATCAATCTTATTATATGTGTATAATGTTTTCTAATTTTTAGCACCTTATTGTATTTTGCAGTCGTTGATATTGTACAATTCAAAAAACATAAAGATCAACGGATTAACTTCGAAAAACAGTCAGATGTTTCACATTCTCGTGAAGGGTTGCCAGAATGTGAATCTGATGAACATGAAAGTATCAGCTCCAGGTAACAGCCCTAACACCGATGGAATCCACATCCAGCAGTCATCCGGAGTCACCATAATGAACTCGATTATTGGCACTGGAGACGACTGCGTTTCAATCGGCCCTGGCGCCTCCAATTTGTGGATTCAAAACCTAGAATGTGGTCCGGGGCATGGAGTAAGGTACATTATATAAAGTGACATGAAATGAAACACAAAATTGGAATAGGTGATCTCGTTTCCTTGAATTAATGCAATGTGTTACAAATTGTACAGCATTGGAAGTCTAGGGTGGACTATGGAAGAAGAAGGAGTGCAAAATGTGACAGTGAAGACAGCAACACTGAGAGGGACTACAAATGGAGTGAGAATCAAGACATGGGCAAGACCTAGTAAAGGGTTCGTTAGACATGTACTTTTCCAACATATTAATATGATCGATGTTGAAAACCCCATTCTCATCGACCAAAACTACTGCCCTAACCACAAAAATTGCCCCAATCAGGTACCATCATAATTTCACAAAATATCATTTTTCTTCCCGTAATTTTGATAGAATTCAATTTTAGTCCTTTAACATTTTGCTTTTTCAATTTTAGTCCTATAACTTTTAACATTTTCAATTCTAGGTCGTTTTGCAAATTTTTTTACAAAACTTACAGGACATACAAAAGTCTATATAAGTCCTTTATGTTTGAAAATAATTTTTGCTGAAGGGCCAAAACTGAAAAAATGAACCGTTACAGGACTAAAATTGAAAAAGTAAAGAGTTATAGCAATATAATCTTATTATAATTTCAATAAGATGTTAATTTAATCATCTTTTGATCAAATCAAGATTTGACAGATATTTTCTTGTACATTATTATTCATGATTATAACCTATCATGCAGTCATCAGGAGTGAAAATTAGGGATGTAAGATACGAAGACATACATGGAACGTCAGCAACAGAGGTTGCAGTGAAATTGGAGTGCAGTAAAACCTCTCCATGCAGTGGTATTACATTGTCTGAAGTTAAACTTACCTACAAAGATAAACAAGCCGTTGCTTCTTGCGACAACGCTGCAGGAACAACGGACGGTGTCGTCAAGCCGACGAGCTGCTTCTAGGGACCAAAATCATGACAAGAGTAGAAGTATATTTGGATTTACAAACATACATATACAGGTCTTAATTATAAAATAAAAATACTTATAATTAGAAGATCTATATATAGGTACTTAATTGTAAATCGTAGCAGGTTTATTTGATTCATGTGTATTGTTGTGGGTAGTTGTATTAGTGGGAGTGTGGGTCCCATATTTTAATTGTATTAGTGGGGGTATGTGGGTTCCATATATGTAAAAAAGAAAAGAAGACACTTTGGGTGGGACGCCCAAAATGAAACAAAGACCCTCTTTAAAGAGGATGGAGGGAGTATGTCAATATATATATTATGTGTCACACATTGGATTGTTAATATTTTGCATGTTTTAATTTTAAAATTCTCTCAAATTTTAAATAATGTATCAATTAATTTTGAATTTGTTATATTACTTATAACAAATTTACATTTATAAATTTTTTTAATATTTCTTATTGTACAGCCCGTAGGGCCGGCCCGTTAAGGTTATAGGGTTGAAACATCTTTTAAGTAGCCCGTTTTAAAACTGGGTCTTTTGACCCGAAATGATTAGCCCGTAGCCCATTAGAGCTGGCCCGTTTAACATCCCTAGGTCCACATTACCATGGGCGTCGCTCTGGACAAAGGTTTAACATCACAAGTGAGAAGAAGCCCGGTAATGAGTATAAAAGGACTGGGCCTGAAATTAATCCAGCCCAATCACGGAGAATCCCTTGTGGCCCAAATATTCAACAGGCGGTAACAATTGCAGGCTAATCAAAAGACAAAATGGTTCAATCTTATTTCTACACTTTTTTTTATTTTTATGGATTTATAATTATTACATTATACTCTAATATTAATAGTAGATGCATAAAATATATTTTATTACCATCAACTATAAAATGTTATAATAAAAAGTTACACTTACCTCTAAATCCATGTAATACCCAAGAATTTTTCCTATTTTATAATTTGTATTTTACACATTTTTATAAATATGTGATAATAATGTGGTAATTGTTTCTATATTTTATTTATTTTTACATTTTATTTGAGACATATGTGATAAAAATAGTGACAATATGTGAATATATGTGTGCATAAATATTTACATGTATTAATTTGAATATATAATTAAATTGTCTTATATGTATAAATATATTATTTCTTAATTATTAAGTATCACACGTGTTCTCGTAATAAGAATAGTGGTGAAAAAAAATATATACGAATATGTATTAATTTGTAAATATATTATATTTTAGTTATTAAGTATTACACGTATATTTGTAATGGATAATATTAATAAATAAATAAATAAAATTGATAATTTTTGTCAACTACGTTATTTAATTGACGGCTCAATTTTTACTTCATTGGTGTGTAAACACGTAGGCCACCACAAGGCATATTTAGTTATTAAGTAAATAATAATAATAATAATAAATTACTTGCTATTAATAGTAAGTTACTATAAATAGTAATATTATTAGTAAATTGAGGCGGTAGTTGCCGACTTTCACCCTCAAAACCTTATGTATAAATTGGGTTGACAACTCATTCAAGAATTACTAACAGACTATAAAAAAAAGAAAAGTGAGAGAAAAGAAAAGGAGAAGAAGAGAGAGAAAGGGAGTGAAAAGAGAAGGAGAGAAAGAAAAGGGAAGGAAGGGAGGAGCGTGCCGGAACGGAAGATTAGAGATTAGTCACTATTCTTCACGAGTTCTATAGTATTATTACCATTCGGAGTCCAGATAAGTAGATGTCCAACTACAATGCATAAATATGTTATGTGTGAATTATTTGTGATTAATGTGTAATAATTATGTTGTGAATTATTTTTTATTAGTTTAATTACATTATGAATTATTTGTGATTAATATGTGATACAAGTTGCAGACTTAAGTGTTTTGAGATATTATCATTGTTTTATATTTGTTGGTTTATGTGATCAAAGGTTGTTCTAAATGAAGATCTGTGTGATCTTAGATGAAATAATTATTTTATTTTAATTAAATATTGATATTAATGTCATAATTAATATGTGATGCATATCTAGTTTCTCCTACTTGCATACCATGCATAATCATGAAAAATATTTTTCTCAAAATTAATAAGATACTAATGGTGTGTGCGACCACTATATATGTACTGAGTGGCGGAAGGGGCGACCTAGGAAGGAGCGACCTGGGGAAACCCAGAGTAGGCTACCTAGAGTGGGCCACCATCTTGAATTATTGTGAGAGAGAGTGTGGTGTTCAGTGAGGGGACTTCCGAGCAGTAGAGGGTTAGTTGGTGATGGACCCTAGCGGGCTGTAAGGAAAGGTGGATCCTCGAACTGCACCACATGGGACTCTGTGGAGGGAGATGATTCTTGGTGGCGGGACAAGTGACGAGCGGCAGTAAGCTTGTTGGGCCACGAGATGATAGTCCTCATAGCAGTTTCATATTTATATTGTGAAATTGGTAAATCGAGTGATGAGCTCATTTCCGGTGCATATCATAAGTGTGCCGTGGGGATCCCGCAACGTGAATATTTTTCAAAATAAAAGAGACCAACTAGAAAGATTAGAAAAATAAATGCATTTTCATGCACTATCATGCATAATTTCTACTTACTGAGTTTTATCTCACTAGTTTATGCATTGTAGGTAAATTACATACGATGCTGGTGGTTGGGGTCCCGTCAGATCCTGAGAGTTGTATACATGGATGACGACCTGTTGGCCGGGCCAGTGTAATGAGCTGCTTCGTGATCAGTGTCGAAATTGTAATGTATAAAAAAATGAATGAAATGAAAGGAATATTTATTATTGTTTATTATTGGTGAGAAAAATGGGGTCGTGACAATACATCAGATAACTAATAATGAGAAATCAACATTTCCATAAGCAGTCCATTTCCTACATTCTAATTCTCTCTCCACAATAAACACGGGCAAAATCATAGTTGCTCCTATGTTCGATTGAAACTTTAATCCTTTTTTTTTTCAGCGTTCTAAATTACAATCATGTTTTGTTCAATTTTAGTTTTTTTTTTTTAAATTTAAGTACTCCTTGTCCAATTTTGATCTTTATCTATTTACTTCATAAAAAAAATTCTTTCAAATTTTAGTGGTTTTTAAATTAAACAAAGTTCTAAAATTTACTATATAAAGTTATAAATAGATAAAGGACTAATATTTGACGAGAAGATTAAAATTGGACAAAAATAATTAAAATCAAACAAAAAGTAAACTTTAAGAAAACCATAAAAAAATTATCAATGTTTGTATCGATATACTTACCTACTAAATTTTGATATTTTCTATTTTTTGAATGATCAATTACAAATCTCGCCAGTAGAGAGGGATATACTAAAAAATAAGTACGTGAGCATATATGAAGTTGATATGTAATTCCATAATAAGTTTAAGGTTAATAAAACACTATTTTAAATACTCAATACTTTATGTGGCATTGGTTTCATAGTACATATGAGATGTTATTAAGTGAAGATAAGGATTGAACGGCGGAAGGTAATTCTTATAAAAATGTACAACCACTGGCGTTGTTGTACCGTTAGGATTTATGAATAATATGTGGTCCTTGAATTACCTTTACTTTATCTATTAAGCCATTAACCTAATAATTAAAAAAAATAAAAAATCACATGTAGTCCAGTAACTAAATAAGAATTGGGGTGTCATATAAGTGCCATATCCTCCGTTATTAATCCCGCGAAATCTATTTTAGGAAGAATTAAAAATTGGGGTGACATAACAATTTTAATTTGGAGGATGTTGGTGTGACAATATATATGATTTAAGAAGCCAATTTATTGGGCCTCACATAAAGGTTAAAAAGAAATGCAATGGAGCCCAAAAATTCCAAATTTTCTAATTTGTCCTTCAATTGAGAAATTAAGATATAATGTCCTTTAATTTTAGGTTAATTGCTAAGATTAAGAAAGTATCATATTTAGACATGTAAGTATTTCCTATTCCAACTTTGATATTTTTATATTCGTATTTTCAGTTTTCATTCTTTTTGGTACGATTTTAGTCTTTTTTTCTAATTTAATCCTTTTCTTATCTAACTTTGATTCTTTTTCTTCTGCATTTTCAGTTTTGATTAATTTTTGTCCAATTTTTGAAATAAAAAATGAATAAAATTGATAAAGTAATAGATAAAGGACTAAAATTAAATATGGAGGATTAAAATTGGACAAAAAATTTGAGAATTCAAACAACAAAGGAATAAAATTTGAATTAGGAATACATACTGGAGTAGGAGTATGATGTGATATTTTGTCTAAAGAAATAAAGACGAGGTGTTTGGTGTACCATGTATGTTCTTAACTTCTTTATCATGGGGGGTTTAATCTATGACAACTTGTTTTCGATGCTTCTTACACTTTCTCTAATTATTCTCTAGAAATCTACTGATTCTTTATTATTTTACTTTTTTCTTTCAAATATAAAACTAATATGTAGACAAATTCACTGCTTTTTTAATTTATATCTTTACAAAAGATATTTACTCTTTTAATTATATCATAAGGCATCACATGACATCATTGACATGCAATTAATGTATTATTGTACATTGAATCCTCCTCGGTGTACAAGAAATTATGCCAAAAAAAAAAAAAGAAAATTATGTGTATTGATTTATAAATAAGGGTCACGTGGTCTAAGGACCACATATTGATAACGACATGACAACGCGAGTGGTTTAAGGACCACATATTGATAACGACATGACAACGCGAGTAGTTATACATTAACTTCAGACAGTACAGCTGATCTCAATACTTTCTATAATTACATTTCACTTCCCATTTCATACTCACTTTCTCATTCTTTTCGATTTTTGATATTTTTAAGTAAAAATGATTATTTTTGTGAGAATAAAAGTTATGAAACTCTTTTGATAAAATTAAGTTTTTTAAAATTATTTTGAATAAAGTAAATTTTAATGAGCCAATTTTTTTTTAAACTCCAAAGTACTTAATAAACATGTGATTTGTGTTTATCATCTTCATTAAAAAAATTCCTTAGCTATGTTTATTTTGGTTTTTTGTGGGAGTTAGAAAAATAGTGATATTTATTTTGAGTTTTTTATAGGGTAGTTTTTAATATTTATGTCAAATTAGTGGGTAAAAAGTACTCCCTCTATCCTGAAAAACTCTTCACATTTATTATTCCATGTTGTTTAAGAATTTTTTTCTTTTTATCAATTTTGTTAATTTAGAGGGTATTGTAATATTTTTAAGTAATAAAAAAGTATAAAGTAATGATATGTATGTTAAATGAGAGTAACAAAATTGAAATTTAAGTAATTTTTTAGGTTATTGATAAGGAATTGTTTCCTGTTTTGGGTATGAAGGGTGTTGTGGGACAGACGTGTGAAGAATTCTAAGGAGGAGGGAGTATTATTTTTTTGTAAGAAGAGAAATGAGAGGTAAAAAATAAAGAGAGAATAAGTATTAGGGAGTGACTATTTGCACCCCGAAATTATTGAATATACTCCACAAAGAATTTAAATTATCCCTATAAAAATATTAATAAATACATTTACCAAATATATCCAAAATTACCTAAAAAATATCAGATTAATAATCTTTTATTGATTTGGAAATTACCCAATAATATAACCTTATCACCAACATCAACTCTTCAACAAATCCATGAAATCTTCATTAGCGCTTTCTTCCTGTCAAATTTCTTGGTGAAAATTGAGTTGATCAGATTCGTAAGCTTCGCACCTGGCGAAATCGGTTTCTTCAATTTCTTTAAATTTTAGTAGAATTTCAGAGCCCTAGATTTCGATTCGATTACGTCGTCGTCGGATTTCATATTTTCATCGAACGAGAAATCGTCATTGATTCGACGAGGTGATGTGGTGGTTCGGATAGGTTTGGGACTTTTAATCTTAACCGTCGACAAAGCGAAGAACTCAAGATGAGAGAGTGCCGGAATTGTCGGTAGAATTCGAATTCAAATTGAAGAACTTTCATTCGTGAAATACTCAAATTTGGACTTAAAATTATTAATAGAGTACGAGATTGTATCAACTGCTTTTTTCCATTATCTTGGTTTGAAATGTATAACCAGTTTGTGTTTAGTGGTACAATTCTATGAATTTGGATGTATAATGTTTTTGAATGGGACAAAAGTTTATAGTAAATTATGAAAAAAAATAATGATCATGCTTGTACACAAACCTCAAACATTTGAATCAAAGAGAGAAAGGAAATTTGAAAATTTGTGTCGTGTTTAACGTTTAAGTTTTTATGTTGGTGTTCGACAATTTGATAAGAACAGACGAACATCATCATGGTAGTGGTGGGGTATGTTTTGTATATGTATAAATGTATATATGGTTTATTTTAAAAACATAAATGTAGATTTTAAAAACAAAAACCTGATTTTCAAAACATCACCTTATTGCGTACTTAAATTCTTTCCTCTGAACCTCATTACATTATTATCTTATAAAAATGTCACTTATTATCTATCTCACCTAAAATATGTTATAATTTTTTATGGGAAATTGTAATTACAAGATAATAATTTAAGGAAGTTTGCATTTTTAGAATAATATATTTTTTAATTTTATAGAACATTGTGTCTTAGTTTTTGCAATTAAAGTATAGATTGTGTCAAATTGAATTTTTTTTTGTTTGTTTAATCAATCTCTCCACAATCACAAATTATGTATTCCATTGGCTGGAAAGATGGCCAGCTTCGTCCCATAATATGATGATATTTTCTTCTTTCCCTTATTCCAATTATTGCTCTATTTTCTCAATTACTTAAATATCCATCCATTTTTTATTATTTCTTTTTGTCTATATTAACCCTTCTATGATTATTATTATTATTTTTTTACTTTGACAGTGGGCGTAAACGCGTCTAAAAGACTAAAACCATCACCATGGAGGAAAAGTTCCCATAATTTTAAATAATCCTAAAAGTTATTTTTGTCCGAAAATCCTTAAATAAAGATAAGACTAAAATAGTAACTTCATTCATTTAAAGGCGATCGAGAACAAAAATGAAACTTTTAAAGTAATTGAAAATTATGGGACCTGCATTGAAATGATCCTTTGTAGACACACACAAGAAGAAAAAAAAATTTTCAGTTTTACCCATAAATTATGAAGAAAATCGCTGGGAAATATTTAAATAACTAGAATGATAGAAATTTCATTTCTTTTTGATGAGGGGTGATAACAAGGAAAAGAAAAGAAAGAAGAAAAGGATGCAAATTCGACTTCTAAGTTGGGATCACAAGAAAATGAGAACTCTATTCTCAATCTTGATTCATACAATATTCATATATTTTCTAGTCTCCTATTACTCTCCAATACATCAGGAATTTATAGGAGAAAGAGGATAGAGACTCAATAAATAAAACAACCTTCAAACTTCTAACATAAATAAAAATGCAAAGTTACTGGACTAAACGCTGAACAGACTTTGAACGGCAATAACTCCCTCCATTCTTGGAATCTGATGGTTAATAATATGTGGTTGGAAAGATAATGGAGTTGGCTTTCCAATGCCACCAACGAAGTGTTAATCAAAGGCCTGTGGAGATAGTTATGACTGAAATACCAGGCTGTGACAGATTCAGCAAATCTGCCCTGCATCATTCTCTCCGGGTGGGAAAGAACTCGTCTCTGAGTTCAGCTCGTTCTCCCCATGATACGGTGACAGATCACGAACATTGAAAGTTGAATGAGTATTTAAATGTTCTGGCAACTCAATCTTATAAGCATTGTCATTTATTTTCTTCAACACTTGACAAGGACCAACCTTCTTCTCCTTGAGCTTGTTGTATGTTCCAGCAGGGAACCTTTCTTTCTTCAAATAAACCCAAACTAGATCACTCTCATTGAAAACTTGAGCTCGACGATGGGTGTTTGCAGCATCTTTGTAAGACTCATAGCTTTGCGCAAGCTTCTTCTTTACTTCCTCACGAATCCTTTCCATTGACAAAGTAAACTCTTCAACCTTCTTGCAAGTACTTGGAACCTCAGCAAGATCAAGATAATGGTTTGGATTCCTCCCATAGACAACTTCAAATGGACTCTTTCCAGTAGAACGACTTACAGTAGAGTTGTAAGCAAACTCAGCCCTCGATAGAATAGCATCCCATTGTTTTGGCTTCTTAGAAGCAAGACTTCGCAGCAAGTTTCCCAAAGTGCGATTGATAACTTCAGTTTGGCCATCCGTTTCCGGATGATAAGCACTGCTGTAAAGCAAATTAGTCCCCAATTTCTTCCATAAGCTTCTCCAAAAATGACTAATAAACTTAGTATCACGGTCAGAAATGATACTCTTCGGAACACCATGAAGTTTGACAACTTCTTTAAAGTAAAGTTCAGCAACGTAAGAAGCATCCATGGTTTTCTTGCATGGTATGAAATGAGCCATCTTAGAGAACCTGTCAACCACAACAAAAATCGAATCGAAACCCCGTTGTGTTCTCGGTAGCCCAACAACGAAATCCATGCTAACAGCCTCCCAAGGACTATCAGGAATAGGAAGCGGAGTATATAAGCCGGTGTTTTGGCTTTGTCCCTTGCAAGTTTGGCAAATGCGGCATCGTTTCACAAACCTTGCAACATCTCGATAAAGAGAAGGCCAAAAATATTTTTCTTTCACCAATAGCAATGTTTTGTCTCGTCCAAAATGTCCACCAAGACCACCACCATGCAGTTCTTTGATGATGTACTCTCTAAGAGAACATTTAGGAATACATAAAGTTGTTCCCTTAAAGAGAAACCCATCAAGCAACTGAAATTCCCTACAATTTCCATGCTTGCACTTCTCATGAACTTCCATGAAATCAGCATCTCCACCATACAACTCCTTAATGCTATTAAATCCATCAAGTTGAAAACTTACAGAATTTAATAGGATGATCCTCCGGCTAAGCGCATCAGCAACTTTGTTAAGCTTCCCACTTTTATGCTTCAACACAAAAGTGTATTCTTGTAAAAATGTTACCCAACCAGCATGCCTCCGATTCAAATTTGCTTGAGAGTTGATGTGTTTGAGGGCTTCATGATCAGAATTAAGGATGAACTCTCTTTGAATCAAATACGGACGCCAATATCGAAGAGCTTGAACAATGGCATACAGCTCTACATCATATGTAGAATACTTCTTCCTTGTTTCATTTAGCTTTTCACTAAAGAAAGCAATCGGATGACCTTCTTGACTAAGCACACCACCAATGCCAACGTGAGATGCATCACAATCAACTTCAAAGATTTTGTCAAAGTTTGGTAATGCAAGAACAGGAGCACTAGATAGCATTTCTTTGACAACTTTGAAGCTCTCTTCGGCCTCTCGAGTCCAATTGAACTCTCCCTTCTTCAAGCAATCTGTTAGAGGGGCTGCAATCGTGCTGAAATTTTGAATAAATCTCCGATAAAATGATGCTAACCCATGAAAACTTCGAACTTCATGCAAGCTTCTAGGGTTAGGCCACTCCCGTATTGCCTTAACTTTCTCCTCATCCACCATGATGCCATTCGGAGTAAGGACAAACCCAAGAAATATTAGACGATCAGTCATGAAAGAACATTTCTTGAGATTCACATAAAGCTCCTCCTTCTTCAAGGTCAGCAACACCTCCCTCAAGTGATTAATATGATCAGTTGGGTTCCTGCTATAAACAAGAATGTCGTCAAAGTAAACAACAACAAATTTACCGATGAAATTCCGAAGTGCTTGATTCATTATCCTCATGAAAGTGCTTGGGGCATTTGATAAACCAAATGGCATGACAAGCCATTCGTACAAGCCTTCACGAGTTTTGAAAGCCGTCTTCCATTCATCTCCCGGCTTGATTCGAATTTGATGGTAGCCGCTACGAAGATCAATCTTGGAAAATATTTGTGCGCCAGCCAACATGTCGAACATGTCATCAATCCTTGGTATAGGGAACCTGTACTTAATCGTGATTCGATTAAGTGCTCGGCTATCACAACACATTCTCCACGAGCCATCCTTTTTGGGAGTTAGAAGTGCGGGAACTGCACAAGGGCTCAAGCTTTCTTTTATGAACTTCTTGTTTAGCAAGTCCAATACTTGCCGATTCAACTCTTCATGCTCACTTGGACTCATTCGATAGTGCGACTTGTTAGGAAGAACAGCTCCTGGAACAAGATCAATCTGGTGCTGAATTTCTCTAAGTGGTGGAAGTCCATGAGGTAAATCATCTGGGATTACATCTTCAAATTCCTTTAGAAGATCTTTAACAATGCTAGGTACTGGTATAGCTTCCTCCAACTCCTTAGCCACCAAAAGGTACACGACGCCACCATTTTGTACCTCTCTTTCAAACTGCGTTAAAGTAAGCAAAGAATTTCCCTCCTCTTCTATTGAAGACTTGGGGTGAGATAACGTTTTACATGGTAAAAGCACAATCTCAACTTTTCCCATGAAAAATGTATAAGTATTCTTTCTCCCATCATGTATAGCACTCCGATCATATTGCCAAGGCCTACCCAAAAGTATATGACCAACATCCATTGGCGCCACATCACACCACACTTTATCACGATAATTTTTACCCATCGAAAAAGAAACAAGACACTTCTTATCGATTCGTACCTCATTATCCTTCTTTATCCATGAAACTGAATATGGATATGCATGGGCTGTTGTTGTGAGGTTGAGCTTATCCACCATCTCTTGAGAAACAAAATTCTCAAAGCTGCCTCCATCAATCACCAATGAACATATCTTCCCATATGATTTGCATTTCGTGCGGAAGATGTTGTGCCTCAACCATGACTGAGAACTTACTTGCTTAGGGGCTGTAAGAACCCTCCGTATCACCAAGCAATCTCCTTATTCGGGCTCGATCTCTTCTCGTTCTTGCTCTTCTTCTTCATCATAAATTGGATTATCGAATCCAAGATGTGACTCTTCATCTTCTTCTGCTATGATCCCAGTACGAGCATCGATCTTTCTATTGGGACATTCACTCATAAAATGACCCGCTTGCCCACACTTGAAACATGATTTTGCTTTGTTTCTAGAATTTGAAGTAAAAGCTTCTTTGCCTGCAACCTTTTTTGAAACATCTTTACTTGATTCACCTTTTTGAGGATAAAAACTTTGAATATCAGCATACTTCTTTGCTCCACGCCTTTGTAATTTGGATTCCACTTTTGATGCAAGTTGATAAGCATCATTAAGCCTCCATAATTGCCGCATCTCAACTTCATCTCTGATAAAAGTTCTAAGACCATTAACATATCTTGCCACAAGTTGTTCTTCAGATTCTTGGCTGCTAATTCTTGCCATCAACTTGTAAAATTCCTCGGTATAATCCGTCACACTTTTGTTACCTTGCTGCAAAGTATTAAATTGAACAAAAATACTTTGAGCAAAATCCACTGGAAGAAAGTTCTCATGAAGCCTAGCCTTCATTTTCTCCCAAGAATCAATTTTGGATTTTCCTTTGCGCAGCCTCATTTCTTGCGTTTTATCCCACCAAAGTGCTGCATATCCTCGAAGCCGAGTAGCAACGAGCTTAACTTTCTGTTTCTCCATGATGTCTTTGAACTCGAAAAATTTCTCCACTGTACTAAGCCAATCAAGGAATTCATCCGGTCAAAGACGACCATGAAATTCCGGTATGTCCATCTTTATAAACTCCATAGGGTGAGCAAACCTAGAGAATTTGTTAACTTCTCTGTTGCCGAAAGGATTTTCATACTCTGATTCATCGCTGGAATCACCATGGCCTGAACTACGTTCGCTTCTGGCTTCCCGACGATCAAGACGTATGGTCAACTCCTCAACTTGCCTCTGAAATGCCTGAATTACAGCATCTCGTTCGTCTTCAAGATTTTCCATGTTTCCTCTACCACGTCCGCCTCTACCTCTCCTTGCTGCCATAGCAAAGGATGAGAATACCAAGAGCATACGCTGGCTCTGGATACCAAATGATGAGGGGTGATAACAAGGAAAAGAAAAGAAAGAAGAAAAGGATGCAAATTCGACTTCTAAGTTGGGATCACAAGAAAATGAGAACTCTATTCTCAATCTTGATTCATACAATATTCATATATTTTCTAGTCTCCTATTACTCTCCAATACATCAGGAATTTATAGGAGAAAGAGGATAGAGACTCAATAAATAAAACAACCTTCAAACTTCTAACATAAATGAAAATGCAAAGTTACTGGACTAAACGCTGAACAGACTTTGAACGGCAATAACTCCCTCCATTCTTGGAATCTGATGGTTAATAATATGTGGTTGGAAAGATAATGGAGTTGGCTTTCCAATGCCACCAACGAAGCGTTAATCAAAGGCCTATGGAGATAGTTATGACTGAAACACCAGGTTGTGACAGATTCAGCAAATCTGCCCTGCATCACTTTTATTTCTATACAAGAACTTTTTATTCATGTTCACTAACAATTCATCATAGATTTTTGTCTGTGATAATTGTAAGAAGGGTGGTGCTAAATGTCATGCACATCTATATATTATAGAAAATATTTATTTATTAATTACCTTTTATTAAAAAAAACTTTAAACTCTAAAATTATAAATCCCAACCTTTAAAATTATAAACCCTAAACCATTAATATACCTTAAACCACAGGCCTATTTATACCTTAAAACACAAGGTTAATAGTTTTTATAAAATTCTGGATGTCCAAAATATGGACAAACATCTTTGCCCTTGTAAAAAATAACCCATTATTGCTAAAAAATACTCCCTCCATCCCTCACTAAGAGGGTCTTTTGTTTTTGGCACGTGGATTAAGGAGTATTATTACTCTCTCCGTCCCAGAAGACCCTTTACACTTCCTTTGTAATTTACAAAGGAAGTGTGAATGGTTTTTTGGGACGGAGGGAGTATTTAATTTGTAGTGGATAGTTGTATTAGTGGGGGTGTGGGTCCCATATTTTAATTGTATTAATGGGTGTATATGGGTTCCATGTATGTAAAAAAGTGAATGAGACTCTTTGAATGGGACACTCAAAATGGAAAAAAGACCCTCTTTAAAGGGGACAAGGAAGTATTGTCATTTAACAACTCAACTTTGATCATCTATACCAAAATACTTCCTCCATCCCATAGAAGTTGACACACTTTCCTTTTTGGTTTGTCCCATTAAAGTTGACACATTTCATTTTTAATACATGAGACCCACACAAAAACAATTAATTTATTCTCATGGGCCCACATACCACATCTAATACAACTATCCACTACACATTAAATATTATTTTTCTCATGTCACTTTACTTCACTTTACGTTAAATTATTATATTCCTTAATTTTTATGCAAAAAAAAAAAAATCAATTTCTCCGAAATGAAGGGTGTAATTTTTTTTTAACCAAAATGCCAGGCACCCGGAGATAGGAAGTACGCATTGATAATATGGAAAACGTGGTTTGAGGACCACATTGACAACGACAAGAGAAGTTGTACGTTAATTTCAGTTGGTGTCCCTCGTGCAGTGTTTCTAAAATTACCTTCCACCATTCAATTCTCATTTTCACCAAATATATTCTCTCTAGAGCTGTTAAAATAAACAATAAAAAAACTTATCGTTGAACTAGGATCTAGGAGTAGTTAATAAACGTGGCAAAGTTGTAAATTAACATAGAAAGAAATTGATAAGATGTATAACCGTGAGAGATCCAAATCCAGGCCGCGTATTTTCACAACAAAAGTGTGGATTTAATAGGCAAGAAAAGAAATTTAAATTAAAAAAAGTAAAGACTTGGTGAGACCGTTACATATACTTTTTTTTTTTTTTATAAATAATTCGTTTCATGAATTAATACATGTGAGATGGTTTCACTCAAAAAACAATAAAGAAAAAGATTATTATGTGGAAAATAATGACCGAATGCGTAGGTTGCCGGTTGGACGAGGTTCGAATCTCGCCTATAAAAAGCAGGGATCCATGCAACATCATTTTCACTCACAAATTAAATTGCAAATATTATTTCTCATTATATAATATTTCATTACAATCTTGCCTTCACTCTCCAATCATGTTTTCCTTTGCCTGGTACAGTAGCGACTACCCTCCCATGATGTAATTTTTTTTCCTTTATTAATCTAATTATTACTCTTATTTTCTCATTTACTTAACTATCTAATTTAGTTAATTCATCTATATTAAACCTTTTCTGTTTAATTTGGCAGTGGGCGTAAGCGTGTTTAAAATGGTCAACATGGAGGACATGACATTCATTGAAGGAAGTATGTAATTATTGCATCAAGACTACTACTTCAACCTCATCATGTTGTCCTCCATTTCCATGGTGTTTGTGTGTATTTTATTTGTGTTCTAATGTTGTCACTCACTTTTTAGTGGGTTGTACTTGTACGCCCAACAAAAAGTAATTAATAAACATGTGATTTCTCTTAAATTATTCTTTCGTATAAATTAATCTCTAGAGTGATAAATTATTATTCTAAATTATCCCTTAAATTATTCTTTCGTATAAATTAATTTTAGAGTGATAAATTATTATTCTAAATTATCTCTTTCGTATAAATTAATTTCTAGAGTGATATATTATTATTCTTCTTAATTGGGTACGACAAGTATTTGCCTTGATAAAAGTCACGCCTTCCATTCCCTCGAATCCGAGTGAAATCAGATCCAATTGTAAAGTTATTAGATGTGTGTAACTGGTGCTTTTGGGTTCTTATTTTTTTCCCAATATATATATATTTTTCTTTCTTTTAATTTAATTTGGGCGTGGAAGCTGATGAACTATAGAACTCAAATTATTGTCCCGTACTTGTGTTTCGACCTAGTTAGAATCCGGAAAGGTTTAGAGTTATTATATATGAAAAAAGACAAAATGACTAAAACTGAACAGAAAAGGACCAAGATTGAGAATTACAAGAAAAAAGGGACTAAAGTTGGAATCGATCATACTTACAGGACTAATTTTGATATTTACCCAGCTCCTAAATGATCAATACGTTGTTCGATTGGCCTGAATATTCCTAGGATTACTGACACTACTCAACCTAAAGCAACTTTTGTGTAAGACGGTTTCATGATAAAAAAAATTTCTTGATTAATTAGTTGTCACTTTTTTTATTTGGTATTTGAAATAGTGAAATAGGATTAGATGGCGTGAGGGATGATTTGATGGTGTAGGATAATGATCTAGTGGGACGTGTGGCTATTAAGAATGTAAGAAAGTGTGGTTAATTATGGTTTAATGGTGTGTGGTTTTAGTGAGAGAGTGAGAATGGATAGCAGCAAAGTTTTGGTAATGAGTTTCTTCTCTAGAATTGTTCAGATGATCTACTGCTTTCTAGATTACACCATAGATTTTCTATTTCTAGATATTTTTGTTCCAGTCTAGTACTTCTAGATTAATTTACATTACTCAAGATTATTTTAATAATATACATCAACAATTTATCAAAGCTATTATCACTTATTTATATTATAAAAATTAGAGAAAATATCACAATTGGTTCTAAGTATGATTAATTCTGACTTTAGTCTTTTTTTCTTCCAAATTTAATCTTTTATTATTCGAAATTAGTCCTTAATGTTCAAAATTATTCAAAACTGGTAAAAAAATATACAAAATTTGGACTAAAAGTGTACAAAAAATGACCAAATTTTAAATAAAAGACCAAAATTTGAAAAAAATTATTAAAATTGGATAAAAAATGACCAAAATTGATAATTGAAAAGAAAAAAAAATAAAGTTGGAATTGATCATATTTATAGGATCAATTGTGATATTAAAAAAAATTGATAAAAAGAATTAAAGAAAATTAATTAAATGTTTTGATAAATGAGGTGTCAAGTGATTCATTTTTAATTTTTTTTTAATAAATGACTTGTCAATATATGATTGATACAATTTTGTTTGGAGCGCCACCTTAGCTAATTAGTTTGCTGGTTTCCCCATTTGAATGATCACATGCACCGCACGTCACCATTTTCTGGTGAAAATCGAGGTTTCAACAAAAATTGAGGAAAGTTGAACTAAAAAAGATAATAATAGTACTAAATGAGTTAAATATTTGTTTGGTCCCGTAACTTTTTTTCTTTTTAATTTTAGTCCCAAAAAAAATATTTGTTTATAATTAGTCCCATAACTTTTATTTTTCTTTAATTTTGGTCCAATTTTCGCCTAATTTGCCACATGTTTCTGAAATTGGCAAGTGATGCTGACATGACGACTCCAACCAGCCAAATATTGATGAAGCTTAAGAAGAAGAAGAAGGATAACACCAAAAATTGCAAAATGTTTATGTATGAGGTGACTATAAACGTTTTTGCAATCTTTGGTGTTGTCTTCATTCTTCTTCTTAAGTTTCATCAATCTTTGGTTGGTTGAGAAATAATTAGACTAGCCACGTCAGCATCGCTCGTCGGTTTCCGGCAACAAGTGGCAAATCCGATAAAAATTGGACCAAAATTAAAGAAAAATTAAAGTTATGGGACTAATTATAAACAAATATCTTTTTTGGGACTAAAATTAAAAAGAAAAAAAGTTACGGGACCAAACAAATATTTAACTCGTACTAAATTGATACAACTAACTTTTTTGAGACAAAAATTAAAGTACTAAAATGTTATGTCACAGAACAAATTTTTAACCTTTTTTTTAAGTCATGTTTTGTACTAAACTATGGCATGAACTTTGTATCTGGTCCTTATATGTTAGAATTTGCCAAATTTTGAAAAAAAAAAGATGACTAACTTTGATTAAATTAAAGGATTAAATTTGGACAAAAAGGTTGAAAATCGAAAAAAAAAATCCAATAATAGGAAGTACAAATAAAAAATTAGTAAATTGAAATTAGCCACTACTAATTTTGATATTTTCCCTAATTAATTTTTGCTCGAGATAGAACTTCATTTACAAAGTGTGACGTGAGGAAAAAAGTAAAACTTTTCAAGAAGAATCCATGCACTTCTATTGGGAATCAATCTCATCATCCCTTTTATGCAATTTAATTAGCATTTCATCCGTAAAAGACTGCAAATGATCGAGTTGACCCAAATCAACTTCTTGAAAAGTCTTATCTTGAGCCAACATCTCATTCATGAGTTGCTCAGACACTATGCAGCTCATCCTCTTACGAGATCTGTCCACATCGTCTGTCTCGTCCTTCAACCTCTCTTCCATGTATTCATCGTGGAAGATCATCTTTTTACCCCTCTCCGTTTCTGAGAAGTCGAGAAATTTCTCCATCCTCTCTTTGAAAATCTGCGGGGATGGCCACAAGACAGCATTATTTTGTGCTGGTTTGTGAACGACCATCCCCGCATCTACTCCACAGAGAATCGAGAGGTCGTTTGCTTTTTTCGCCAAACTCTCAGCCCTCTTTGAGAAAACAAGATTTCTCTTTCTGTCATCTGATATTTGTTGGGGTATTGCTCTTTTTCTTTTCATGTTTGATAGAAATTAGGGTTTGTTCTTTGAATGATTTTTTTTCTATATATAATGCTGAAAGGATACATGAGTTAACATGGTAATTCTTATTTAATTATGAATTATGGTATAATTAATGCAGTTTTCTTACTTTGCAAAATTTCTTTTCTTGAATTAACAATATTTATTTTGACCGTATGAAAAAAAATGACTTTTTTTCCAAAAGGAAAAATTATACTATTATATACGTGCAAATAGATCTAAATATAGGAAAAAAACATATATATTGATAGAATCTTAATGAATTACCATTAATTATTTCTAAATTAACGTGGTCAAGTCAACTTAGAGGAATAAAAATATTTCCTGTATAATAATTTATACAATTATAATAAAGAGATAATTATATACATATAGTGCAATCATTACAGCTTCCTATTTTTTGCAGTATCCTAAAATATATGGATACCTTCCTAACATTAATTAGAATATTCAATGAATGCTTTGATTTCAATTTTCGAATCAACTCATTTATAAACGTGAATAATGGAGTTTAAAATATAAACGTTCCATACCTTTTTAATTTATTCAAAACAGTACCAAAAAAGTTGATTTCTTTAAAATTGTACTTTTATCTTTTAAATTCTCATTAAAGTAATCATTTTTACTTAAAAAAAATCAAATTTCACTAATTCCATGGAAATGTACCAAAAAATTTTGAATTCTTCAAAATTGTCCTTTATCTTTTAAATTCTCACCAAAATGATTATTTTACGTGAAAAAAAATTGGCTAATTCCATGGGAATGTACCATGCTACCGAATCAGTGCTTTTGAAAAGTTATGGGATAAAATTGGTAAAAAATATATTATTTTGAAATGAAATTGTAGCAAAACTAAAAAGTTCGGGATGAAAATGAATGTCCTAGCTATTTTGGGACTTTTTTGGATTAAAAAAAAACTTGTTGCATAAAGATTAATTTAGATATTTTTCTTAACAGATCATTCTTTTTCTCCTCCATGCTTAGTAGATTGTTGATTTTTTTTGTCTAATTTATTTCTTTTCATTTAATTTTAAATATTTTTAAATAGAAAATAACTAAAATTAATATGATAGGTGATGAGTGTAGAAATCTCGTGAATTTAGGGTCCATTTATAGAATGGTTACATAAAATTATGCTTGGTTTGAGTGTTTAAGTGTCCTAAATTGCTCGATATTTGTAAATATTTGGAGAATATGTGTGATTTTCAGGTATAAATGGATTCTAGAAGTGAAGAGAAAGATGTAGGAAAAAGTGGATCTCAATTCGGAGTTAAAACGAGGGAGAACGAGCCAAAACAGTGAAGCAGCGCAAAGCTGTAAGAAAAACTCGACATGTGCACAAAAATTCGATCGAATTTTTGTACAATATTTTTGAAAAATAGGGACGAAACAGAGCATCAGGGGCTAGACACGCGGTATTAAAAATTCGATCGAAGCACAAAAATTCGATCAAATTTTCGTGCAAAATGTCCAGCTCTATTCATCCATCCAACCTTCATTCCACCAATCCACCAATCTAAGAAGGAAAGAATATCAAGGAGTGAAGATTGGAGCATGTTGAAAGAAGATAAGGCTAACTTCAAAAGGGAAGCCCATCAACGAGTTAAATTCATTTTTTGCCCTGTAACTAAGTAAAACTTCGATTTTTGCCCTAAAAAAGATAAGTGGTTCAATTTTGCCATATAACTAAAGAATTATTTCAATTTTTGCCCAATTTACGTCGAAAAATACGAATTTCACCGGAATTCGCTACGTCATGCTTCAATTTCGGTTGGTCAATCCAACGTGGCAACTTTGACTCTTTTGAGCCAATGAATCCGCCACGTCATATCCCACCTATTTTTTTTATTTTTCGTTTCCAAATCAGCAAAATATTTAAATAAATTAGAAATATTAAAAAAAAGACATGGAATATTTTTTCTATTTTATTTTATATTTCTATTGCAGTGTGGAGGCTTAGCAACTCTCCAGATAGCGTGGAGGCTTAACAACTCCGGCAGGGCAGCGAGCAGCAGCGGTTGATAGGATCCGGCGGCACTCGGGTACCAGCCCTTTGCGGCGATCGACAGCCAGCAGCGCATGGTTGAAGACGGGTGAGGCAGCGATGGCTCGCGACTTCGGTGATCAATGGTGGGGAACGGTAACAAGGTCACGACAGATCCAGTGGTCGTTGGCAGTGATTCCTTGCGGGTCTGTCGATGGGAGCAACAACATCACCTCCTCCGGCGTGGACTGCGGGCAGTAGTGGCTATGGTGTGTCCTTCGGGAACAAGCATCGAAACACGGACGGAGATGAGTGGCGGGCAGCAGTTTGCATCCCCAAATGTGTCAGCGGCGTCGCGTGGTACGGCGGCTTCTGGAGGTCGAAGTCAAATCCAGCACAGCCTGGCAAGGCTAGAGTGTTGCGGCAGATCCAGCGGACGACGGAGAAAGCTACGAACTCGGATCCCATCAACCACTGCTGCTCGCTGCCCTTGTCGGATTTGTTAAGCCTCCACGCTATCAAAAGACGTGGAATATTTTTTTTTATTTTATATTTCTATTTTAATTAAATATTTTGCTGATTTGAAATTAATGAAAAAAATAATAAATGAGTGGGGTATGACGTGGCGGATTCATTGGTTCAGAAAAAGTCAAAATTACCACGTTAGATGACCAACCGGAATTGAAGCATGACGTGGTGGATTCCGGCGAAATTCGTATTTTTCGGCAAAAATTGAAACAATTCGTTAGTTATAGGGCAAAATTGAACCACTTATCTTTTTTAGGGCAAAAATCGAAGTTTTACTTAGTTATAGGGGCAAAAAATGAATTTAACTCCCCATCAACCTTTGATTTGTTATTTTCTTCATTATTTGACTCAATTAAAGCAAGACATGAATTATATTGATTTCGTAATGAATTGTAGTGGCTAGTCCTCATGTGAGGCTAGCCACATGATGGATTGAGACTATTCTAGATATGTAGGATTTTTAATGGTTTAATTGAATTGATTTTGGAATTTATCTCATGATCTATGATTACTTGATTCATGTTATGAATTGTATGGTTAAATTCTCTATTCATAGTATTAGGATGGTCATTCCAATATTATGTCTAGGGTTTTAATTGAATCATTTTATTATATGATCATGTATGTTGAGTTAAATATTTGTTTGGTCCCGTAACTTTTTTTCTTTTTAATTTTAGTCCCAAAAAAGATATTTGTTTATAATTAGTCCCATAACTTTAATTTTTCTTTAATTTTGGTCCAATTTTTATCGGATTTGCCACTTGTTGCCGGAAACCGACGAGCGATGCTGACGTGGCTAGTCTAATTATTTCTCAACCAACCAAAGATTGATGAAACTTAAGAAGAAGAATGAAGACAACACCAAAGATTGCAAAAACGTTTATAGTCACCTCATACATAAACATTTTGCAATTTTTGGTGTTATCCTTCTTCTTCTTCTTAAGCTTCATCAATATTTGGCTGGTTGGAGTCGTCATGTCAGCATCACTTGCCAATTTCGGAAACATGTGGCAAATTAGGCGAAAATTGGACCAAAATTAAAGAAAAATAAAAGTTATGAGACTAATTATAAACAAATATTTTTTTTGGGACTAAAATTAAAAAGAAAAAAAGTTACGGGACCAAACAAATATTTAACTCATGTATGTTAGTGTAGGAAGAGGTAAGTCATACACTTCTTGTGCTTGGGACATTCATGAGATAACACTTAGTTAATTGATCTTAATTTATTGTTAATTGAGTGAGAAGAACCAAACTTATAATCATAATACCTTCTAAGGGAATTGAGAGTAAGAATCAATCTTAGGGTCTTGCAAATTTGTAAAAAGTTTAGAACCTAATTGCCTTGTCCATAAGAATTAGGGGAATATATGTGATTGCTTCTATTCCATTGTCAATGATGTTTACCATTAGAAACTTGCATGTTTAGGCGATATCTAGATCTTGATTGTGATTAAGCCTTGCATACTTCTTAGATTGCTCACCATCACCCATCATCCATCTCATATATATATTTTCTATCTTTATTTGCTTTCTTAGTTGATAGTTTTAGTGTAATTAAACAATCCTTTTATTGATTAGTCCTTATAGAGTGAAATATTTTTCGAATACGGATTCATACACTTTCTTTCTTGGGTTCGATATTTTATTGTTTGGTCACCCCGACTATTAACGACCAATCATGGCGCCGTTTAATTTTTTTTGTCTAATTTATTTCTTTTCGTTTAATTTTAAATATATGTTAAATAGAAAATGACTAAAATTAATATGATAGGATATGTTAATTATAGAATCAAATATTAGCTTTAATATAAGCTGTAATTTTATTCATGATATTGTATGTATTCATTCTTCCCTTTGTTGTAATGCGTGTGTTTTCTATATATTGAATAATTAGTATAAAAACTCGCGTAATACATAAAATAGAAATATTGATAAAAAAAATGTTATTACTAAATAATTAAAAGTAAACAGAAATTCTTAGTGAAAATTAAGAATGCAAAAAAAGAAAAAAAAGGGTAAAGTTGAAATTGGACATATTTGCAAGACTAAATGTGATATCTTCTCTCCTTTTTAGAGTAATATATATGGGTCAAAAGTGGCTCGGATTCCTGGCTACTTTCGTACATTATCTTTTGTCGGTTCGGTTCTCTGGTTATATTTTGGTGTTACATTTCTTGTTGCGCACCATATAATAAAATATATATACTCTAAAAGAAAAGTTTAAACTCTAGGGGCAATGGTTGTGATTTCTTCCCTGTACATGCGTCACTCATTTAATGCGTGTAATAGGAGATGCAACACCAAATGTAACATAACATCTAATATCATCTTTTGTACCACTGTTCGAATCGTCGCCATATAGGATGATAGAGGAATCACTAATCTTTTTCACGTATTAAATTTTCATTAATGAAAATAATGATATATTAAGAAAGGTGTGTGCTTAATTAATTTTTTTTTGGAAAATAGAAAATCTTTATTTTAAAAAACAAATATTGAATAATGCAAAATACCGTAAAGAAGAATTACACTGAGATCAAACATGAATAATTAAGCGTTGTGATTTTGATAATAGTAGATGGATTTGATTTAATCTATTCTTACACTAGTCTTTATCATGCATCTCATAAAGTCTGCGATCACTACAAGAAAGCGGAAGAATAGCGATGAATTTTTTTCATCGCTAATCAAGAAATTTCGTCGCTAAAGCCTATTAGCGATGAAAAAATGCTCGTCTCTACGGTTCGACGCTACAGGAGCGTAGCTAATTTGATTTGCGACGAAAAATTTATTTTTTGTAGCTAAGTTTAGCGACAAAATTTAAATTTCGTCGCTAAATGTTAACGAGGAAAAAATTAATTTCGTTGCCAATAATAGCGACAAATAACTTAAATTCGTTGCAAATATTTAGCGATAAAATTTTATTTCATTGCAAAACTTTGCAACGAAAATTATATTTTCATCGCTATAGTTACTATGAAAATAAGATTTCATCGCAATTTAAGGTGACAAAATTTTATTTTCATCGCTAAATCTGCATTTTTTAAATAGATAAAATTTTAGCGATGAAATATATAACTTTCACCGCTAAATTAATATCTTTTTATTAATTTTATTTAATTATGTAATAAATACCTGAAATAATTATAAATGACTAATAATAAATAAAGTCCACACTTTCATGACATAAAATATTGAATTAAAATCAGAAACAATTTTACAAAATTTAATACAAAATAGTATTTTATAGTTCATGCTAAATGTAATCTAAGTCTAACTAACATTGGTATCTAGTGTTAAATTTGTAGTGCCAAACTCTTTGATGGGAAAAAACGTAATAAACATTTCAATTAGAGATTAACAAATGCATTAACTTGAAAGGATAGAAAACACTATTAATCATTATAACAATAGGAATAACTGATGAAATGGAATTGCTCATGAATTAAGTTTAAATACAATTCACATTGTGTAAGTATATATAAACCAAATAATATAGGAAGAGGTAAATTTGGAGTTTAAGCTTACTCATGTAGATCTCTTTGAACAAACTATGATATTCTTCCATGATGAATCAGCCAATTCTTCATCTTGTCCTGTTTCAAAAATAAAAACACAAGTTCAAAACTAATTAGTTTTTGAACTTATAAGTTTAGCCATTGTTGAAGAGTATAAAAATAATGTACATTGTAGAACAAATTATTCAGAGTCTTCATTAGATTAGCTTCTTATTAGCTCATGGAATTAATCAACCTGTACCTATATACACAAGGTAGATAATATGAGGTAAACTTGGAGTTATGCTTACCCTTAGGAATATTAATTCTTTATTTAGAACTCTTTGAATAAATCATAATATCCTTCAAAGATGAATCCTGCCTATACACTTCATGCTTCATCTTATTCTGCATAAAAAATAAAAAACACAAAGTATAAAGTGAGAAGAAACACATAAACTCATCTCCATCAAAACCACAATAATAATCATATACATATGCACAGATATTATAATTAGTATACTTAACATGCATGATAATCTTAAATCTCCTAGGATGTTGTGTACACAAGAACTATGCAACTAGCTCATACACCTACATACAAGTTATTGTATTCAGCGTTGTAGGTAGGAAATAAGATGTGGTGGATGTCAAAAATTGTGGGTATTGAAGCGTCGATTTCTCCGATTGAAACCCCATTTCTTCTTAAGAATGACGGGTTATTCCCTTCTAAAAAATTGACAAATTGGGTGAACGGAGAGCTATTCGTCGAGTGGAGTATTGATGGAGGTCTTCTTCCTTCGTTCAAAGAAGAAAATGAGAAAATATAATTTCTGTAACCTGTTTATAAATTTCAGATCCGACTACGTCAATTTGGGAAAGTTAATTTTAATTAAACAATTTAGCATGAATTGTAAACAATGCGTCGCTAACTTTAGCTACGAATATAATTTATTCATCGCTAAAATATTTTCTAAAAATTTTAAATAAAGAAAGGCGCATTTCTTAAAATATTACCGACCAATTGTTTCAAGTATTGCAAAAATATAGCGATGAATTTACAATAATGTGTCGCTAACTTTAGCTACGAATATTATTAAGTCATCGCTAAAATGTTTTCAAAAAATTTAACTTTTAACTTTTATTAATTCACCCGCGGGTCTGCCCAAAAATCAAATTTCCAACTTTTATTTATTTTTAATCTTTATTAATGTTTGCGATGAAAATTGTAAATTCACCGCTAATATTTGCAACTAAATTTATTTTCATCGCAATACCCAATGTCTGCAACGAAATTAATTATTTTTGCCGCAAACATTAGCAATGAAATGTAATTTTCGTCGCAAACAAGCTTTTCATTATCCATTATTTATTGTATTATTACATTAGAGATGAAATAATAAAAATTCATAGCAAAAACTAGCAACTAAATTAGTTTAGTCGCAAATAACCAAATTTGCAACGAAATAAAACTTCTTTGCCACTAACATTAGCGATGGAAAATAATTATTTGTCGCAAATTGGTTATTAGGGTCCTTTTTTATTATATAATTGAATTAGCGATGAAATATTAAATTTCATCGCAAATACTTGCAATGAAATATAATTTTGTCGCAAATTCAGAGGTTTGCAATGAAATGTAAAATTTTTGTCGCAAATATTTGCAACGAAAATATATTTTACGTCGCTAACTTGAATTTTAATTTAATTTTGAGAAAATCATCTACTTAGCTATGAAATTTTAACTTTAGTCGCTAAACAAGTGATATTAGCGATGAAATAAATTTTGTCTCTAAAAAACCCGCTATACTTCCGCTTTCTTGTAGTGGATACTAAGATCTCTCAAATCTAAAACCTCCCACAATTTTCACATCTAAAACTCATAATCTTTTTGGAGGGACAATTGATGAAAATAAATGAAATCATAAGATTTTAAAAATGATCAAAGTAAATGACGACTCCAAACATATTTGAAAGATGATCTCTGTGTAATCTTTTCTTATATTCAACGTTTCCATTTTAAGAATACAGATTTTCCTTGATGAAGAATTTAACACATGTGGAGGGCTTACTGATTTCTCTCTCTCATTCTATGTGACGATGATCCAAGCAGTGATAGAGAAGATGGTGTATGAAAATGACACAGGAAATTCGAACCGGGTCAAAAGTATCAAACCTCGGAATTTGGGGATATAAAACGAATCGATATACATGAATTCTTACCAAGAAAGACAGAGAATAGATCAAAGATATCATGTGCATTTACTATCATTAAATAATTAATAAACCATCT
Source organism: Pogostemon cablin (assembly GCA_023678885.1). Classification (NCBI taxonomy): domain Eukaryota; kingdom Viridiplantae; phylum Streptophyta; class Magnoliopsida; order Lamiales; family Lamiaceae; genus Pogostemon; species Pogostemon cablin. The sequence continues at coordinate 6,372,790 of CM042987.1, forward strand.
GAAATTAATGCAAGATATTCGATATTTGCTGCTCATTAAAAGTCATGATTTAAAAAATCCTGGCACTTGATATTTGATCCTACAATACAAAATTTAATATCATCAACGATATATTTTATTTTTCGTGTATAAATATATGACAGGGACAAGCACACATGGTACAAGAAAAAGAGTAAATCATGTAAGAAAATATCAAATGAGAAAGAGAAATGTTATCTTCATGAGGAGAGTGGAGAGCTTATCTAAAGAAAGCAAACGAAATCTTAGTATGTGTGTGTACATATATATCATAGTATGTATAATGCTATCTTCTGACCATCCACTTGGAATCTGTGGAGAAAGTTTGCAAAATATTTAATTTGGGGTTTTCCATTTATGGAATGGTGATTACATGAGAATAAAGATCAAATGTAGATAGGAAAAGGACATGTTCAAATCCCATAATATTATATTCATGGGATTTGAGATTTTCTTTTTCCCTATTTATGCGTTTAGGTGTGTTTTTCATGAATCATCAGTATTTTCCATTTAAATTTCAAACTTATTATTTTTGCATTCTATACTCTAAAGACTTCTGGGGATGGCCACAAGATAGCATTATTATTCCATGTGCTTATGTTGACACCATATAATATTGATTTATCATTTGCTTTTTTTTTAAGCTCTTTAAATCTTTTCGGGCAATACAAGATTTCTCTTTCACTTACTTGTTATGTTTAGGTACATTTACACTCTCTTTACTCTCTTTCTCGAGTAAAAAAATTATTTTGTCCCATAACTTTTTGACACTTTAAATTATGTCCCAAAAAAGTTATTTTTATCAATTTAGTACTATAGCTGTCTGTTTTAGTTCAATTTTGTTCGATTTTTACCGAAACCCTCAATTTGCGTCGAAAAATAATCATGTACATGTGCGGTGCACGTGATCATTCAAATTAGGGAAAGGGTAAAAAATCACTGTACCCTAATTTAAATTACAATTTTCTATTCTATCCTAAATAAAACAAAAACTCTTTTTATGCCCGAATTGTCCAAAATGCCCTTTACTCTAATATTCGAGTAATATATTCGAGTGAAACAATAAAACACATGAAAAATCATAAAAAAAGTATTACTCGAAATACATTACTCAAATATAATACTTTTACTCGAATACATTACTCGAGTAAAATATTACTCGAAATTGCATTATCCGCTCACTCATATTACTCGAAATTACATTACCCGCTCACTCATATTACTCGAAATTGCATTACCCGCTCACTCATGTTACTCGAAATTACATTACTCACTCACATTATTCACATTACTCGAAAATTACATTACTCACTCATATTACTCGAAAATTACATTACTCACTCACATTACTCATATTACTCGAAAACGTTACTCGAAGATTTTTTATTACTCGAATTTCTTTTTTTTTTTTACTTTATCATTATTTTACTCGAAAACATTACTCGAATTTCTTTTTTTTACTTTATCATTGTTTTACTTGAATACATTACTCGAATGTATCGAATAATGTATTCGAGTAAAAGGTATTTTTATCAATTCAGGTGTTGAGAGTGGAATTTCACGTATTTTAGGTCTCACATTACACCGTTTTTGATAGAATGTGGCCATGATTTTGTATAAAATGACATGGTTTTCATATCTTGCATAATTAAGATGCTACTAAGGTGTTTTGTTGAGTTTTGAAGGGTAAAACATGATCAAAAGTTCAAAGTTGGAATGAGGAGTGAAAGTGAGAAGGAATGATGAAAAATACAGTCCATGTTGCACAAATTTCTGTATTCTTATAAAAGTCCAAATTGATCATATGATATATGGTTGGAAAGCCACAGAAGAGAGGGTCGTTTTGACGTAAAGAACACCCCAATTGGATTCCAAACAAGAAAGTTATGATCAAAGTGCTAACGTCGCACATGCTGCACCGAGGAGCCACTTTGCATGACTTTTTACATATTCAAATGTTGGAGTTTCTGAGATTTCTTTATATGGATAGAAAGACAAGGAAGAGAGGAATGCGTGAGTGCAAAAATCACTCAAATCAGAGTCCGTATGAAAAATTTATACTCAAAACGGTGAGATCGCGCAGTGCAGTTTCTGCAGCTCGGCGGGTAGCGAGCGGCGAGCGGCCCTTCCACGTGGCCAAAAGCTGCCGATCTGGGGTCCCTCAGAGCCCACACGATGGCCCCATTCCAGCCATATGCTGCTCGGCTAGTTTGGGGGCCGCTCGGCCATGAGCTCGGCTCGAGCAAGGTGCCGAGCGGCCCAAAATCGGGCTCAGACGAGACCTGTTCGATGCAGCAGCGTATATATACCCTCAAGTCACGATTTTGAAGCAGTTTTGATCGCGAAAAAGCCCTGCATCAGTCCAAGAAACAATTAGGGAGATCAAGACACAAATTGGAGAGAACCCATCCATAACCCATCATCAATTCACACCTCCAACACCTCCATATCAGATTAACAACCTGATTTCATCCTCCATCCAATTCCACAAGGGTTTCAAGTGCTAATTGAGGGAAAATCGAGCAATTGGAGAGACGGAGAAGGAACGAAAGACTACGTCTACACTAGGGTTTCATAATTCCTATCTTTTCCTTCCTTTTACTTTGATTTTTGGTATGAATTGCTTAGCCATGAGTGTTGTTTGTGACCTCATGGGCTAATTTTATATACAGTTCTAAGGTTTGATGGATTGATTTAATTGATTTGGGGATTTAGACCAAAGATTAGGATTTTATGCAGTTGATCTTTTGATTTTACTTATTTTATTAAGACTTGCTTATCTGCTTCGTAACGTCTTCATAATATATTCATGACATCCGCTATAATGCTTGGATTATTGTGTTAGCTTGTGTGCGTTCATGATTGGTATTGTCTATCTGTTAGGGATTAGAGTAGCTCCGCTATAAGCACTTTAATTTCATGAACTGGTTAATCAAATACTTGATTAGTTTAGTGGAACAATGCAATTAGACAATCAAGTAGGAAGTGAATAGAACCTTGTAGTAATTCCAGAAAATATCTTGTTAGTCGGGCTTACCATCCGGAGGTATTGTTGCTTGCTTTGATTAGTATCTAGGAATAAGGCTTGGTAATATTTGCGCACCTTAGGATTTAAACCAGATTAGACTGTTAGCTTTGAATCGAATCATATTCGGTGGGATAACAGGGATATGTGGTGTATTTTCAGTGAAACTGCATGAATGAGCAATCGTAAGTTTAATAACCCAAATTAATTGGTCAATACCTGATACCTAAGAACTGTTTGTCATCTCTTGATTAGAAACTTGCTTTTATTTTTCCTTGCTTTTAATTAATTCAGTTATTTAATATTTCGTTATTTAGATTAATTCACAACAAAACATTGGAAATTGGTTACTCAATTCTGATTAATTAGTAATTTATAGAATAAATAAATAATTAGCTATCTTAGTGGGATCGATAATTTAACTTGGGTACTTGCTGCTACAATTGACATCCTTATACTTGAGGATTAAATTATAGTGTGCAGAAAAAAGCCTATCAAGTAATTATACTCGAGCCGAGCGAGCCAGCGAGCCATCCTTCGGGATTTTCTACACGTCCGATTTCTGTACAGAATCAATCTGATCTGGAAATTTCTTATAAAAAGTGGCAGAGAGCGAAGAAACTGAGAGAAGCGGAACAAGTATTCGAGAGAGACAGTTTGGGACTTCCAATTACAAAGGTACCAATTCCTTTCCCTCAGAGATTCTTGTCGAAGAGCCTTGATGAGAAGTTTCGTAAGTTCGCTGATGTTATGAGGGATGTCCAAGTCACTATTCCTTTCTCGGAAGCATTGGAAGAGATGCCACATTATTCAAGGTTCATCAAGGAACTTATCTCCAGAAAGAGGAAGCTTAACAGTGTGGAGACAGTGAAATTGACAGAGAACTGCAGCTCCATTATTCAGAAAAAGCTTCCAGAAAAATTGAAGGATCCAAGGAGCTTCATCATTCCCTGTGAGATTGGAAAAGGGTCATCTAGGAGAGCACTGTGTGATTTAGGAGCCAGTATAAATTTGATGTCTTTATCAGTGTTCAAGAAGCTTAGTTTGGGGGAGTTGAAACCTGCGTCTGTTGCCCTACAGTTAGCAGATCGGTCGTTGACATACCCCGAGGGAGTGATTGAAGATGTGCTAGTGAAAGTGTCGAATTTGACTTTTCCTGTGGATTTCCTTGTACTTGACATGGAGGATGAAAAGGATGGTGCGTCTCTGATCTTGGGGCGCCCATTCCTTGCAACTGGAAGGGCTCTGATTGATGTGTTCAAAGGAGAGTTGAGGCTTAGGGCTGATGATAAGGAGATTGTCTTTTCTTTGAATAAGGAGATGCAGTGGCCCCACGGATCAGCAGCAGTGCAAGTCTGTGGATGTAGTGGACGCAGTGCATGATGAGAACTTTATCCTTTCTGATGCAGAGTTTGAGAATTTGTCTAATGATGCATGTATTGATTATCTTGAGAAGCTATTTTCATTGGGCAATGCTAGTGTGAATCGGAATAAGAGGTCCACTGTTGAAGTGGGGATGAAGCCTACTGCTAAGGAAGAGAAGCAAAAGAGCCAAAGCATTAAGGTGGTAGAGGAGATCGTAGGACCAGACGTATCTCTCACTTTTCCTACTACTAATTCTAAAGTGATATTTGATAATCTTTTAGTTGCAGTAAAGATGGATGATCCATATCTGAAGCCTCCGAACATACCTCCGGATTTTTATTCTTATATTGATGTTGAAAATTCTAACTTGTTTGATCCTTGTTTCGCTACACAGGTTGAGCCTACAATTGAGTGGAGGATTGACAAGAATGACTCAAGACAGTCATGGGAGGAAAAGAATTCAAAGGATCATGTTGGAGTGACAAAGAAGGGTGAGATGATTGGTGAAGTAAATAAGAGAGGAAAGAAGTGCCTTAAGGTACGAATGCGAGATAGCTGTCCTCCGATCCAGTAGTTGAAAAGAGGTATCCCGTCGTGACTCTCCGATGTTAAACATGAGCGCTTGTTGGGGGCTGTCCCTTCCGTTTTATTGCTTTTATATGTCTGTGTTAGTGTAGGAGTTTTATTAGGTGTTGCTTGACTGCGGTATATACTTCTTTGCAAACTTAGTTTCTCACTTCGTTTAATCTAAGTTTGGGGGGGTAACGTACATACCTTGTCTTGCAGTGTCGAAATAGAATTTTTACATTGTGTTGTTGCTTGGAGAGTCGATTTTTTGCGGATTCTTAATATTTTTGATTTATTTGAGAATATTGAGGGTTCGATTTTTTGCGATTTTTCAGGTTTCGTGTTTTGTGGTGTTTATTGTTTGTTTTGTGTTAATCCTAGTGTCGGTGTAGTCGATTTATGGTTCTCTAGGATGATTTCTGATTTTTTATGGCACTTGATTACATGTGTGATTGTGTTTGAGAAGCAGTTTGAGATTGTGCTTGGATGTTGAGATACTTGAAATTTATTTATGTGCATGAAAGATTAGCTATGTAACTTTATTAGGATTGCTCGTTCATTCCTACAGCCATGTGAGATTTTGATCCTTTTGAAATCATGACAAATTGCATGATTCAGTTTATTCTTGTGAGTGTCGTTCATACACACGTATTCTAGAACTTGGCTTTATATCTTGCTTGAAGCTACGTGTTTAATTGAATGATAGGAAATGATCTTAGGCCATCTTTGTTATTTATTAGTCACTAGCCAAATTATTATCCTACCTATTGAAAATATCCGTAGTCAACCCTTTTGAGCATAAAAGCCTTATTTGTTGGAAGCCTACGTGATTAGCCAATTGATCCCTTTTGCTAGCCTTTAAAAAATTCCTACCTAGTAGAGAGTTGAAGGAATCAAGTTGGTGTCTTGTGATGAAGTATATAAGGAGAAATAAGTTGGAAGTGATGAAATTTGTTGAAGAGAGTGGTTAAATTGTTGCATAAAGGGGTAGTGCCAGAAACTGGTACCCCATGAAAAGGGTAGTGCCTGAAACTGGTACCCTTATTTGAAAAAGAAAAAAAAAAAAAAAAAAAAAAGAGGGAAGAAGAAAAAAAATTTCTAGTAAGGATGTGGTGTTCAAAAGTGAATGAGGAATCAAATTGCAAGAAGCATTGAAGAGCGTTGAAGAAGAAAGAAGAACGTAAAGCTGTTTGTTGAAAAGCTGTAAGTCTTCTTTGATTCTCTACTAGTGATTGAGTCACCTTATCCATATACTCCCTACCTTTACCAAAGAGCCAACATTACAACCTAATGCAAGACCTTTGTGATCCTATTGTTGAAATTATCCCTTTAGTCGAGAGTTGAGATAATTGTCAAGCTTATGGTTACGCGTGTGTTTGAATTGACTTTGAGTGTAAACACCTTACCCTGAAGTGTATATCTCACACTTGAGCGATGAGCGTAAATACTACCCGTGAGAATGGTGGATGAGCATTCCGAAAAAGTGAAGTAGTTGATTTGAATTGTATGTTCTTAGATGGATGGTTGTCTTAGTATTTGAAGTATGATTTTTGAATTGTTATATTTTTTTGGATGTGAAGTTGTGAAATTTCCTCTCAATTACTCTATTGGTTTTATATGTCGTTGCCTCGGGACGAGCAACAGGTAAGTTTGGGGGTTTGTTGAGAGTGAAATTTCACGTATTTTAGGTCTCACATTACACCGTTTTTGATAGAATGTGGCCATGATTTTGTATAAAATGACATGGTTTTCATATCTTGCATAATTAAGATGCTACTAAGGTGTTTTGTTGAGTTTTGAAGGGTAAAACATGATCAAAAGTTCAAAGTTGGAATGAGGAGTGAAAGTGAGAAGGAATGATGAAAAATACAGTCCATGTTGCACAAATTTCTGTATTCTTATAAAAGTCCAAATTGATCATATGATATATGGTTGGAAAGCCACAGAAGAGAGGGTCGTTTTGACGTAAAGAACACCCCAATTGGATTCCAAACGAGAAAGTTATGATCAAAGTGCTAACGTCGCACATGCTGCACCGAGGAGCCACTTTGCATGACTTTTTACATATTCAAATGTTGGAGTTTCTGAGAGTTCTTTATATGGATAGAAAGACAAGGAAGAGAGGAACGCGTGAGTATAAAAATCACTCAAATCAGAGTCCGTATGAAAAAGTTATACTCAAAATGGTGAGATCGCGCAGTGCAGTTTCTGCAGCTCGGCGGGTAGCGAGCGGCGAGCGGCCCTTCCACGTGGCCAAAAGCTGCCGATCTGGGGTCCCTCAGAGCCCACACGATGGCCCCATTCCAGCCATATGCTGCTCGGCTGGTTTGGGGGCCGCTCGGCCATGAGCTCGGCTCGAGCAAGGTGCCGAGCGGCCCAAAATCGGGCCCAGACGAGACCTGTTCGATGCAGCAGCGTATATATACCCTCAAGTCACGATTTTGAAGCAGTTTTGATCGCGAAAAAGCCCTGCATCAGTCCAAGAAACAATTAGGGAGATCAAGACACAAATTGGAGAGAACCCATCCATAACCCATCATCAATTCACACCTCCAACACCTCCATATCAGATTAACAACCTGATTTCATCCTCCATCCAATTCCACAAGGGTGTCAAGTGCTAATTGAGGGAAAATCGAGCAATTGGAGAGACGGAGAAGGAACGAAAGACTACGTCTACACTAGGGTTTCATAATTCCTATCTTTTCCTTCCTTTTACTTTGATTTTTGGTATGAATTGCTTAGCCATGAGTGTTGCTTGTGACCTCATGGGCTAATTTTATATACAGTTCTAAGGTTTGATGGATTGATTTAATTGATTTGGGGATTTAGACCAAAGATTAGGATTTTATGCAGTTGATCTTTTGATTTTACTTATTTTATTAAGACTTGCTTATCTGCTTCGTAACGTCTTCATAATATATTCATGACATCCGCTATAATGCTTGGATTATTGTGTTAGCTTGTGTGCGTTCATGATTGGTATTGTCTATCTGTTAGGGATTAGAGTAGCTCCGCTATAAGCACTTTAATTTCATGAACTGGTTAATCAAATACTTGATTAGTTTAGTGGAACAATGCAATTAGACAATCAAGTAGGAAGTGAATAGAACCTTGTAGTAATTCCAGAAAATATCTTGTTAGTCGGGCTTACCATCCGGAGGTATTGTTGCTTGCTTTGATTAGTATCTAGGAATAAGGCTTGGTAATATTTGCGCACCTTAGGATTTAAACCAGATTAGACTGTTAGCTTTGAATCGAATCATATTCGGTGGGATAACAGGGATATGTGGTGTATTTTCAGTGAAACTGCATGAATGAGCAATCGTAAGTTTAATAACCCAAATTAATTGGTCAATACCTGATACCTTAGAACTGTTTGTCATCTCTTGATTAGAAACTTGCTTTTATTTTTCCTTGCTTTTAATTAATTCAGTTATTTAATATTTCGTTATTTAGATTAATTCACAACAAAACATTGGAAATTGGTTACTCAATTCTGATTAATTAGTAATTTATAGAATAAATAAATAATTAGCTGTCTTAGTGGGATCGATAATTTAACTTGGGTACTTGCTGCTACAATTGACATCCTTATACTTGAGGATTAAATTATAGTGTGCAGAAAAAAGCCTATCATCAGGCATAAAAAGATATACCCTTATTGGGATGAAAAAATAATTTGTAAAGACTGATTGGGCACTGCACCCAATTTCGTCTTAGGGAAACCGGCAAGTTTAGCTGATGCGGCGCTCCACTTACAATTGAGCCAATCCTATTGGCATGTCATATTTTTTTATTAATTTTTATGTCATATTTTTTATTAAAAAAAATTAAAAAAATGAATCGCTTGACACCTCATTTTATCAAAACATTTAATGTTAATATTATGGATTGGATTGGGGTTCCTCTTCCATTTGGGTTCTTCTTCGATTTGTGCTTTAGGGTTCTTCAGCTCCAGAGACGGTATTCACTTAGTGCAGCGGCCGCAAGAGAATTCGAGGGTGGAGGCCGCCGGAGAAATCGACGGTGCGGCGGCCGCTGGTTTTTGACCCAGAAGATGGCGTTGAGGGCGAAGGGAGACAATTCTCGAGGGCGGAGATGATATTCGACGGAGACGATGACGGCGGGGAACTTGGAGCCAACATCGTTGCAGATGTCGATGGTGTAGCGGCCGCTGGGTTCTTGCTTGCCCATTTCCATAAACTCATTTTTCATTTTTATTTTTAATTTCTTTATTAATAAATTGTGTTTCCTCTTTTAATTTAGATTTCTATTTAAATAAAATTAATTAAATGTTTTGATAAATGAGGTGTCAAGTGATTTTTTTTTTATTTTTTTTTAATAAATGACGTGTCATGATTGTTACAATTGTAGCGCCACATCAGCAAAATCATCATTTTCCTCCAATTTTGTTTCTTTTTGGGTCCAAAAATTGGACTAAATTTTAATTAATTAATTAACTTTAGTCCATTTTTTTTATTTAGCCCTTTATATTAAAATTTAGGGTTATTATGTAGTGCACTGGGTGCACCGGTGCACTTGGTAGTTTATAGGGTAAAAATAGGATGTAGTGGGGTAGTTTTTAAATTTATTTTTAATAATTTTATTTTATTGAGTGGTGAATATTAAATGCAAATACGATCTAACGGCTAAGATTATTTAGGTGCACCGGTGCCCTAGGTGCACCGTAGTTAGACTCTAAAATTTATCCAATTTTAATCTAAATTTTGGAAAATTAAAATTAAAAAAAAAAGACTAAATTTGATTAAAGGACTAAATTTGAATAAGAAAGATCAAAATCAAACTATACAAATGATTTTAATATTGAGAATTGCAAATAAAAAATAACTAAAAATCCTCATCCTCCTCAGCCAACATTACCCTCAGTTGTTTGAATGAACAGTCATGCCCAGGTGTAAATGGTTTCTTACACCTAAAGCACAATCCCTTTGCTCTTAGGTCCTCTAAGACTCTCGGTGGGAGTCGAGCATACCTAGAACGGGCAGTTGATTGTCCGGACAGCGCCGAATTCGTCCCTGGCATCCTCGAACTCGTCCCGGACAGTCCCGAATTTGACCCCGAAAACTATCCAGCCAGTTTAGAAAAGCTGTTGGTCGATCCTCGAGCATAGCCGCCACCTGCTGCGACGATACCACCACCGGGCAGCCTCGAAAAACTATTTGTACGCATCCCAGAATTGTTGAAAGTCTGACTTCCCCGACCTCTATTCTGAAAGGATAGATTATCCTCAATAACTATTGCTAATTCCATTGCTGTCTCCAAGTCATTTGGGCGAAGCAGCCGTAATGAGCCGCGAATCGGACCCTTCAACCCATTCATAAAATAGCCCAAATAGTGTGCCTCAGATAATCCAGGAACCTGACCCACCAATTGGACAAAAAGCGAAATATAATCTTCCACTGTTCCGGATTGCTTGACTCCAGACAGACGTTCAAACCTGCTCCCCCTAAATCGTGTATCGAAACACGCCACCAACGCCTCCTTAAACTCTCCCCACGACATTCCGGGCTCCTTGCCTTCATCCACGCCAACCAGTGCAAGGCTGAACCGTCCATGGCAACCCCAGCCGCTGCCACCTTTCTTTTCGATGGGGTTCCATTCAATTCGAACTGTTGCTCAGTCCTTGCTATCCACCCAATCGGATCCTCCCCTTCAAATGACGGCAGAGGCGCCAAGGCAGCGCCCCTACGCATTGGATCATCAACAGACGGCGCCATCATAGATGTGACGGACGATGTCGCCTCCCTTCGGGTCGTACCTTCCGCCGATTGCCCTTCCGACGAGGGTTGCAGAATCGCCTTGGACAATGCAGCCAAGGACGCCACGATCTCCGTCAATTGCGCCCCATGCGTCTTCAAAACCTCCGACTGTGCCTCCAGTTTCTCATTCATCTCCGTCTGGATCTGCCTCCAATCTTTCCAACCTCTCTCCACTGGAACGCGTTGTCGCCATCTCGACGGGAACGAGATCCGGCAGATCAAACCAATTGATAGAAGCAGAAACAGAAAATCAACAGTGATACACTGTTACCCAAAGCCGCAAGGCTAATCTCCAAATTGATCTTTTGATGAATCCAAAATAAACCCTAATTAGGTATTTAAATACCTGCTAATTATTTGCCAAAAATAGAAAACATAAATAATTTAAAAACATAAATTAAATCCAGCCCACGCAGCCCACGGACAGTGGGCTCAATCCCGTCCCCGCCTTGGGTAAACCAATAAAGGTCTCAACCCCTCCTCCAAGTCAATCCCATGATCCTGCTCTCTATCACAAACTCTCTCTATTAATTTGAGTGATATTTTTGAACTCCTAATCAAATAATAATTATTATCTTGTGGTATTTATATGGTGTGTTCATGCTTATTCATTCTTTGACATGTATAATGACTAATTTCCGTATATGTTCAGGTGTTGAATCAATTTATGAGTGGAAGGGAGAGGTATATATTATTCTGTTCATTGAGTACAATCTAAGGCCGGAGTTGAGAGTACATGATTACCTAAATTTTGAAATAAATTTAATAATTTCTCTCTTTGAATAGATACAAACTGATTATGAAGAACTTCTGATAATCAAGACAAGGGAATCTCTTCTAGAGGCTGTAACAGAGCATGTAAAGGCAAATCATGAATATGAGTAAAGCATTACCTCCTTTCTTGCTGTGGATTAAAAGTTGTGACTTGAGGAAAAATATAATTCCTGAGTTGGTGCAGTACCAGAATATGATTTCATATGATTCGTAATGTTGGAGTTATTAGGATAGCTACAAGAAGATATAAATGAGAATTGGATTCAGAATTTTTAATACGCTGTTCTTTTATCCATTGCTCTATTACATAATTATTCACATAAATTTTGGTGCTATTAATTAATGTGATAAAGGGAAATGAAACCTCTAAGTCTGTATGAGAAAGATAAAATGTATAATGTGTTACTCCCTCCATCCCACCTATTTGTACACTTGCGTTTTTATGGATATTAAGAAAACTTACTTTATTGATTTTTTTAGGGATAATTTGGTTCTTTCAGGTGATAAATAAATTATACAATATGTTATTTTTGTTAAAAAGAGATGACAATTTTGAAATTAAGCGCACTCTTGAGGTTGTGATTTTGAGTAACATTTACTTTTTTTGGCGTGAAAATATGTATGGGACAAACGAAAAGGGAAGTGTGAATATAAGTATGGGGGCGGTGAGAGTATTATATACTCGGTGATTTAATTAATTCATTCTCAGATCTTTTGGAAGAGAAAAAAGAACATCTGATTTGACTATAGGTAGCATGACTTAATAAAATTTCAACAGATTTCAAACTGCAATTAGTTTAAGCAGATTTTCATTATAAATACAACTATAATCGAGGATAATTTTACGTAATTTAAGGTTGCAATTGATGTACTATATGAACAACAGATATAGAGAATTGAGTCACCTTGCACATATCACGATTTAAAACTAAAACTGTTAAAGGTAAGGGCATCTATTAGCTTTTCTTTTTGTTCATTGACTCTTTAAAGGGGAAATGGATGTGTTGTATTTATATTAAATCATTGTGCTTGTGGTGATAAATTCTTATTTTTATTGCTTTATTACTTGGGTTGTTAGAGTAAAGAGTATTTTTGTTAATAAACTGCCAATGGGCTTTATTATTTGGTAGAATTAGGCTTATGGTTTAGCTTTCGACTCCTATTCATATGGTTGTTATCCTTATAGTCATCACTGAAATTGATATGGTGTGCAGGAATTATTGTTCTAGTTTATTTCAAGTATTTATATTGTCATGTTAGTTTTCTGGTTCTTTAACCTTACTTAATCATGTGTTTTGGAAAGTTGGAAAGTTGATTATCATTTATCATTGTTGGAGGTATTTACAACCTTAAAGTCTTGAAATCTGATGTTCTATTTATGTTGGTAAAATGAATTCCATTACCCTGTCTCATTGAGATTGTCTAGCCTTAGTAGCGCTCTTTTCTTATTCTTGTTAAGATCACTGTTCCAGATCTTATATGTCAAAATTGTGTTAGTAAATTATTGGATATTGATCAAAATGAATTTTCTTTAGCAATTTGATAGTTACAATCCTTCATGTGGAGCTATGTTTCTTTATTTTTTCGTAGGGTGCCTGAGGTGATTGCCCTGCCCATAATGGGTGGCAATATGCAGTACCTGGAGTGGATTAAGAACAGCACTAAGGACTAAGCAAAGTGCAGTATGGGATTTGATTAAGTTACGTCGAATCTATCTTAAAAGAGTGAAGTTCTTGTGCACCCGGAGACACCGTGCCCCTTTGCAATTTAAATTCTTAGCAATACATATGGTTAAATAGATTATAGAGGGGAGGGTTGTGTTCCCATTGGGTGCACACAAGTTTTTGCCATCATAAAATGTCACTTCATTGTGTATTCTCAATACTTGCACATTGTATATCCCCACAAATGTTTGGATAATTACTTTCAATGTGTTATGGATGTTTTCCTTATTGAATGAACAGTTTTGATTGAATACGACCTGTATGTTTTTTCCTGTTCACATTTCTGTTTCATCACCATGTGTTGATGCATGAAAATTTATGTGTTCTGCTACTTTAATAAACATCACTTGTAATACTGCTGACTTCTTGTTATTTAGCTCATAAGACCACTCCCCTTAGCAGGCTAATACTTATGAAGAACATCATTATGAAGAAAATGCTCCAAATTCCATTCAGTTAATTATTTCAGTGTGTATTGAGAAAGATCCTTCACCAGTTCCATGAAGCTATTCTCTTCAGTATTCTAACACATACCAAATACTCTTGTTTGATGCCGGCACATGCAATGGATGGGGAACATAGTTTCCAATGAGTTACATCTGCCTTCAGCAAGGAGATCGTTCAATGTTAGCGACAAGCGTGTATCAGGAGAAAATCAAAAGAACAGAAACATATAGTACAAATGAAGGAAAAAGATGATAAATGTAGCAATAGCCAACAAATACTGCAGGAAAATATATACTTGTCATCATCAGCTGCAATCTATGTTGCAGCCAAACAAAATACATAAGCTCCAGAACCATAAAAGCTCGTCATTCGTGAACATACACTATACAGAAAGAGCAAAAGACCACAAGAATATCCATGTAACCATAATTCAAATAAATTAGGTCTCAGTTAAATTGGAGAGAACATTTAAGTATTTGAAAAATAAAGATTTTTTCACATTAACGATTCTTTCAATCAGCAAGGCAGAAGACGACTAATATGTGACTTCCTTTTTATCTATATTGAAATACCAAGGTCTATTCAAAGTGGAAAAGCTTAAAAGATATAGTTACCTCAAGTGATTGGTCATACACAATTTCATAACCTGCAATTGCGTTTTCTATTAATTATTAATATATATGTACTTTACAGCTCAAAATGGTACTTGAAGTCTTAGAGAGCTAAAAGTAATATATTTAAAGGTCTGGCAAACACAACATTGGTAGTTGAACAGGAGTAAGATGGAAACAAACATTCAGGCACAATATCATCAACATCAAAGACTTGTCTTTTATATTCAAGCTTTTTGACTGTTAGAAGTAGTTTCATCAGAAGAATTCTGAGCAACTTAAGATATTTACTGTAAGCAATTGTGTTTCTTTATGTCCTTTCTGTTTCCCTTGAAAAAAACTTTTACACACAATAATAACAAATAAAAATATTAATTTTGGTGAATAGAATCAAAATAATATGTGATACTAACATATAATTTACCCCAATATTCACAAATAGAAAGGCCAATATCTTTAATTCCTGAAAATCAATATACACACCGACTTTGTTCACCAATAAAACAGAAAATGTGGTTGGTATATATATATTTCACAATTCACAGGACACCAATATGCACTAGTTATCAAGAAAGAACATTCAAAAGTTTAAAATTTGGAAGCAGTTGAGCAGACTTGGTGCCTGACCTGAAATCAAATAAGTAGTAAGCTGGTCGAACGAACCGAGTTTCTCAATGTGCTGCTAGTTCTGCGTCGTCTACAAGTGAATGAGTTAGTTTTCTTGGAATTCATCTACATCTTCTCAAGTCAGCAACCAAATACACAAATAAAGAAAATAAAATAATTATCAAACTACGCAATATTATAAAAAAATAAAAGAAAATTAGAAGGGGGGGGGGGGGGGGATCAAGAAATAAAATAATTATCACCTAGTATAACATATGAAAAGCTAGAAGGTGAAAACATACAATTTGTGCATCTTACCAGTAAGCATTACTAGAGAAATTCAACGCTGAAACTTCAATTTTTTTTTACCCTCACAATACCATGACGTAATGTTGACATGGTACGGCTATCTGGCTCTATTCCGTTAGTTATCATCGCATTCACTAGGGTTAAAGCCTTTTCGATATCTCCCTGCTTGCAATAGCCAGATAAGAGTGCTGTATATGCAACCGTATCAGGTAGTATTTTTCAATCATTTCATTGAAAAGGCAAACAGCATCTTGAATATTGGATGATTTGCAGTGACTGTCAATGAATGCTGTGTAGCAAATAACATCAGGTTTTAGTTCCATGTCCCTAATTTCACCCCAAAAAGCTGATGCCACCTGATTTACTTTCCTGTTTCTTTCCTCATTGTATTGAGATTGGGCCCTTCTCCAACTCACTTGAGAATGCCCATTGTATTGAGATTGAGCTCTTTTTAGACTTACTTTAGAATGCCCATCAACCAATACTGTATAAGTTATGATGTCGGGCTTAATGCCCCTTTCCTTCATATCATTGAAAAGAGCAAACGCTTCTTGCAGGCCACTCACCTGACAATAACCATTCATCATCATAGTATACAAAATAAGATCAGGAGACGACCCCACTCTTATCATTTGGTTAAATACCCGTTGGGCCTTTTCCATATCTCCAGCACGACAAAAAGCAGCAATGAGTTTGTTATACATTGTCTTACTAGGGCCATCATCAGATGAAAGCATAATCTCAAAGACCTTAATAGCTCTGTCATTTTCCCCTTCCAAACAGAGGCTGCTAATAAGTTTTGTGCACAAATTCCTACTTAAAAGAATTCCTTCATTGAATAATCTAATGAATAGTTTGAATCCACTAACTGCCATGCTTGATCCACAGTATCCTTTAACCATGGAAGCATAGTTTTCTATGTTCTTGTCTTCCAAGTCAATGAAATACTTTTCTGCTTCCTTCACTTTTCCTCCGAGACATAGGCCTTCAATGATCACATCGTGTGTCGCAGTGTTGGGGGTGAAGCCTTGGCATTTCATCATATCCAGAAGAAAAGACACCTCATCCATAAGACCATTCCGAGATAATCCACCAGCAAGAACAGTATAAGTAATAATATCAGCTTTAAGACCCTTATCATTCATTTCCTTGAACAAATTTACAGCATCAAAAATATTTCCATGGAGACAATGACCATTTATCAAAGTAGTATAATGGACAACATCTGGTGTCAACTTCTTAGATCTCATCTCATTAAACAGACATAGAGCCTCATCTAACTTACCCAGTTTGCATAATGCATCAATAGCAACATTATATATGACTTCATCAAGAAAGATGCCCATTTTCTTGAAGTTAATGAACTGGTCTACTGCTTCATAATGCATACCTTTGTGGCATAAGCACTCAAGAATTGAAGTGAGAATCAAACAATTAGTTCTGATTCCCTTTGCCTCCATCTCATCATGGATAGCCAAAGCTTTAATTATATCCCCAGAATCACAGTAACCCTGAACCAAGGCACGATATTCATCTTTACCAGGGACCAGCCCATGTTCTTTCATGCAATGCAAAACGATCTCCGCCTCTTTCATCCTCTTTTCCCAAATAAAACCTTGAATCAAAACAGTAAAAGCAAGCGCATCAATGGGAACATTATCATTTTTCCAAGCTTTTAAGACCTCATACGCAAATTCCGATCTGCCATGCCTACAGAGCCCTACAAGATAAGCTGAAAAGGTATAAAGATCAGGTTCCAACCCAGCTTCCTCCATCTCAAGAAGCACCTCAGCGGCTTCTTCCAAACATCCCTTTCGACAGTACGCCTTAATCACAATGGCATAAGTATATACATTCGGACTAAATCCAAGAGTCTTCAGCTGCTTATAGATGGCAATAGCTGCATCCACTTCCCCATGCCCAACCAACCTATTCATCAAAAAATTACATGACAGTAAACACTCCACAACACCACGCCTTTTCGTTTGGAAAAGTGCATCAATTGCCTCATTAAACATTCCCAAAGAAACATAACTCTTAATACATGCAGCCAAAGCTCGAAGTAATGATTTTTTCCCATTAGCCTTAACTTCCTCAGCTATTGCATCCAATAACTCACACACCTCAAAAGAGGAATCCCCTTCTCTCGACTTAATAACCCCTTTAAACAAAGAATCCATCTTTCTCTCCAAACCCCAGTGGCAGTGCACCTTAATCATAGCCAAGTAACTGTCAACGCCATGTTGAAATCCGTCGTCTTTGAGTTGGTTAAAAAAAGAAAAGGCCAAAATGGGTTCCATTTTCATATTTTCAAGAATCTGAACAACCGTACATGAATCATACTCTGTAGAATTCTTGTGCCTAGAGCAGTCACTATGATTTGCTACAGTAATATGGCTTTTACAATCGGGTCTCGGGTCATCGATACCCGAATCGGAGAAGTAATGAGTAAAATGGGCAAGTGATGGAACTGAATGCGATCGAGTGAGTTGGAGAATATTGAAGAGCGTGTTGCGGGAAACAAACCTGATTGAAGAAACGAACATGGAACAAGGTTGATACAACATCAAAGCGTTTTGTGCAATCTTTAGACGAAATGCGAGTAAGAGGGATTGGAAAATAAATTTGTAACAGATATTCTCAGTTCCGTGGCCGACCTGTAAAACCCTTCAACTATGTGTAAGCTGCGGGAGTAGGAACACTTTTCATCTGTGTTTAATAGATTGTCCCTCTCGTGTGTCTATATATATATATATTCCAAAGAAATCACACAAAATAATTAATATGGAAGAATTTCACACAAAAACCTAATTTTTAATTTAAGTTTTAATTTAAGTCGCACTTTATCAATTTAAGGTTCAAATTTAGGGGTAACTTTTTATTTTTAATTTTATTTTCTCATTTTAAGACTTACAATGAAATTTATTTTTAATTTCATATTATAGAAAAAAATAAAAAAAATTATTATACACCTTCAAATTAAAGCAGATATCATTTTATAGTATATATTGAATTCGAAAAAAAAAATTACGTCAAGTCTTAAATTGAGAAAAAATTAAATTTGAACCATGAAATTAGACATTTCTAAAATTGAGTCTAAAATTGAAATTTATATTAAAATTGGACCTTCCGTATGAAAATTTTTCATTAAGGTATCTTTATGGGATTCACACACAATACTACTACAATTACCATTATAATTAAAATATGGGAAAACCACTAATAGATACACACTTTTACCTTAAATTATTTAGATACAATGAGTTCAAATAATTATTCTCACATACAAAATATTAAAGTAAAATACCAAATATAACCTTATAATCTCATGCACTTTTAAACCACAAACCCCTAACCCCTCATCCACCCATCCACTGCCGGAGCCGGATCACCGTCGAATCGCTGCCGGCGGTCGCCGGACCTTCTCCGGACATGTGCAAACAAAATATGAAAAAAAATTCAAAGCAAAATGTGAAAAAACAAAATTGTGCAAAACAAAATTGTGCAAACACATAGGAGTATTTATGGTATCACAATCATAATTGTGTAGTTATGAATATTAGTGCTTTGAGTCGTGTAGTTTACAGCAATTATGCATTATTTTATGTATCCAATAGTAAGTGACCCTAAAAATAATTATTCTTGAGGCAGGCTGTGTTGTGAGACTATTTTACACTTTCATAATTAGTTATTAATTTTTAAAATGTTATCATTTTTCTTTTAAAATATTATTACTTTTTATTTATAATATAAATTGTTTATGAAATAATTCACATCATTATTATTATTTTTTTATTGATTGATTGTTACTTTATATTTTTATTATAAATATTATCATTTTTACATGTTTTCCATATTCTTATTTTATACTCCCTCCGTCTGTTGTGAGATATACATTTTGTTATTTTGGTTGTCTATTTTAAAAGTATTAATTTTCCTTTTTTAGTAAAAGGGTCCCACACATATTAACTACTTACTACTAATACAACTATACACTTTATATAAAATAATAATATTTCTTATTTCATATGAAAAAATAAATTAATTAATTAATATTTCTTATTTCACGTGAAAAAAAATAAATGAACACATAGATGAAAGGAATACAATCTGTTTTGTGATTTATGGTCCAAATTCGTGAGGCCCATATAGCATTTGACATTTCCAAAACAGGGGCACTTTAGTAAATTAAGGGCCAAATGTTAGTTATATCGTTATCCATTCAAATCCGAACGACTGATAGCAGAGTATTACTCATCACAATCGCGCAACCAAGAAAATGGCATCAGCTTCTTTGCTACTTCCGCTCGGTTTGAATTCGCATTTCAATCTCCTTTTCTTTCGTTTTTCTTACTTTTTGTTAAATTGGAAGTAATCGTTTATTTTTCTTTGTTTTCTGTATAATGTAATCTTCATTATATATGTTGATGCTTTATTTACCCTAGTGAAAATGCAGTCGCGAACTGTTTATTTGAAGCTTGATGGAACTGATATATGAATAGAATGGTAAAGGTTCGTTGGGCTGTTGTTTGATTAAATGACTAAATACAAATAATTGTTCTATTAATGTTGTCGAAGCTTGATGGTATGAATAATTTTGGGTTTATTTATGGAAACAATCAGATTTCTTGTGTTTCGAACTGAATGAATCTCTGATAGGTGTTAGATATTTGTGGGTAGAACTTGGTAGAAGTGAAATTTCTGTTGATATTGCAAGAACTCTGTTTTTTTTTTTTTTTATCAATTAAATGGGTGGGGTTTCATTGCTCAATATAGGCTTCATTCAGTAGGATTTTTCTTCAGTAGTTTGTTATTATTAAACACATTTTGGAGGGTACTTGAAGGCAGGTTTAATGTCGAGATGGGATTATCTTTTAGCTACATTTTTGTTTCTTCTATAGAAGATTACTTTATGGTATCCCGGATGTTCGGTTATTCAATTCAAAATCTTGTTTAGCTTGATTATAGATTTCAATATTAGTCAACTTTTGAGGGCTTAGCAATTTGAAATTGTTTGATTTTCCGTGCCAATTTCTTATCATCTAGCTGGTTTTGCAGTCCTTTGTACCTAAGGATTTTAAATTGTAAGAACCCAGGACTTTTGGTGACTATGCTCATTTTCTTTCAAACAAAAATAATATAAAACTTTGAATTATGAATTGGGGAATCTCCATGTTGTGCCTTAAAAACTTAATTAAACCAGATTTAGCCGTGGTTCTAGTAAAACACAGATGTGCGAAAGAAGGAATAACTGGTTTCTTGTATTTGTTAATAGAAAACATACAGTAGAATCCCTATTTACTTCAGTGCTAACAGCAAGAATAGTAAAAAATTAACTCCCTAACAAACAGATAAAATGTAAGTGTTGTGGAGAATTGATGGAAAACAAAATGATAAAAACAAGAGCAAGTAGTGAGATAGCATTTCTTCATCTAAACTGTATGGATAACCAATGATCGTTTATATATCTGCATAGCTCTTTGTTTGTAAATGTGATCAATTTTTGAGGCATACAATATTACCTTTGAAAGGGAATCATATGTCTAACATTAGTACCTTTATATGGCACGTGAATATGGATGTGCTTTGATGTACCTTTATATGGAACATCAAATAATCGTCAATATTTTTCTGTTTAGGTTGCATATTCAGCAAAAGCAACTCAATCAATCGTCAAAGAGTGTACAAAATCAATAATAGCATTAGAGTTCAATCCTTTGCCTCAGAACATAGACTACAAGCATTAAATGCTGCTGTGCATCTCGATGAGTGTTCTGTCATGAATCGAAGAAACTTAATCAACTTAGGATTTGGACTTCTGAGTCTCCTGAGTAGCTCTTCTATCAGTAAAGCAGCTGGGTTGCCCCCAGAGGACAAACCAAAGCTGTGTGATGATGTGTGTGAGAAAGAGCTTGAAAATGTATGGTGAGATCACATAGCTCCCTAAACTTTTAATTTCTTTCCTTCATTTTAAATTCCGTCTTATGGTCAGTTGTTGTAATTATCTCATCCTCCCTATTTCTATACTCCTTATTCTTTTATAATTTTTGTTAAGTATTATGCTGAAATTCAGAGTGATATGAGATATGAGGTCCCTCATAACAAATTCTCAGATGTTGGATGAACTCAGCATTAAATTCATGACAAATGGTGTTTGAATTGTTTTGTAACTAATATATTATTTATACAAATTTCCATGAAGAAATTCTTATTCTTATTATATTAAATCATCATTCCATGACATGGACATTGAAACGAGTCGTCAGCAGATTAGACATTGTCATTGACATTATTATACTTTAAGGAGTACTTTATCATATTAAGACTCTTTACTGTTCTGTTCATAAAAGAGCTGGTTAACTTAAAGCTTCTTGAAGCTCTAAGCTCAATTATTGGAGTGCTTAATACGGTAAATTAGTGCTAAATAATATGGATGACAATCTGTTGTCTAACTGTAAAGATTATCTATTCTTGAAGGTGCCAATTGTAACTACGGAGTCTGGGTTGCAATATAAGGATATAAAAGTTGGTGGAGGACCTAGTCCTCCCATTGGATTTCAGGTAAGCTCCAACAAATGATACTTGAGTATATGCAAGGTAACTGGAACTAAGAGCAACCACTAATTAGAGTATCAGTGTAGTCAATAGCATTCTTGTCCTCTTCTTCTTTGTAACAATCGGCATTCTACTATAAGATAGAAATAAAGTATGAAATTTTGAGAAATAACATTATTGCTTGGTTTCTTTTTCAGCTCTTGACGAATAGCAACTATACCTCATGAGTCACAAACTTCAAACAATGTTTACATGCCTATCTTCATGTGATTTTTCTTTATTTTGTTATAGGCAAATGATAATTTTCTTTAAGATAGTTACCAAGCAATTTATATGTATGAGCTAGCACAGAAAAGGTAACCGAAAGAACTATCTGAATTACCTGATGCAAAACACAAAATTGGGTGTTGGAAATAATAATGGGCAACCAAATTTCTCGATTTCAGTTTATAACTTCTCTGTCTTCAGTAACGTTAGCCTTCATCCAATATCTCTAACTAACATATTATATATGTCCATCTTTACAGGTAGCGGCAAATTATGTCGCCATGGTTCCTTCTGGCCAAATATTTGACAGGTGATGGTTATTCGGGAAGGCTTTCCGTCCTTTTTCCTGTTCAGATGTTTGTGCTATTTTTGCCGTAGTGTTATTTTCAAGATCTGAAACATCTTTTTATACTTCTTTTGTTCGTAGTTCACTGGAGAGAGGTCTGCCTTACATTTTCCGGGTTGGCGCTGGTCAGGTGAGTTTAATAAGATGTAATCATAATGTGATTTCCGAAACAAGCGTTTAAATAGAGAAAGTAGCCCCTGTTCTTAAACCTTCACATGTTAGAACACATTGTTTTTGGTCCATATTTGATGGATTTGGCCTTCTGGGAACATTTGTGTGCGACAATTTCTGAGTGAAATGCGACGAATAGGTAATCAAGGGACTTGATGAAGGGATCCTGAGCATGAAAGCCGGAGGAAAACGCAGACTCTACATACCCGGTCCAGTAAGAACACATGCATTCACTCTCATTTTTCAGCATTTGTCTTTGTTAGTGAATATATCACTAACATGTTAAGATTTTTTATCAGTTGGCATTTCCGAAAGGTCTGACCTCAGCTCCGGGAAGGCCACGAGTCGCTCCGAGTAGCCCGGTGATCTTCGACGTTAGTCTTGAGTACATTCCGGGGCTGGAGGAGGATGAGCAGTAAAGTTGAGTGATCCATTTCTTGCTTACTTCCATTGTTTCATTCTTTTAAAATCAGTGTTGTATCTATATAGCTGGGATACTTGATTAAACCTCTTTCCCATTTCTCTAATTAAGCTGCTATCTTAAGTTTTACCATTGCTAACATTCTTATTTATATATTTATCTATCTATTTAATACTACTATAATTTAATGTGAATTTTGATCTTTAACCAATCCTACGTACACATACCAAAAGTTGAGACATTAGAAATGAATAGAGTTACATTGGATTATAAGCAACCGCACATTGTTTATGAAACATTTGAGAATTGAAATTCACAAATATCATACAGTTTAATCTAATTTTATTATAAATTTTAAATTAATCACTATTATAAACAATTAATTAACCATCTAGGCTAAGATAAATGGAGGTCACCACGCCAAGAGCGTAAGCCCCAATCGCCGCCGCCACAACCTGCTTCCCGGGCTTCACCACCACCCCGAAGCCGGCAATTCCCGCCACACCCAGCGGCAGCCTCTTCAATACCTCCTTCCCAGCCCTCGAAACGACGGCATCTGCAAACGTCACCACCGCGAACTCCTTAAACTCCAATTCATCCAGCGTTATTTGCTCCTCTCGGGTCGCCCGCAGCGCTAGGACGGTGTTCAGAGCCCGGTCCACTTGGACCCGATCCGGGGGTACGGGGACCCACTTGGAAACGACGGGAAGAGAGTCGGATAGTATGGCGTGAAGGCGGTCGGCCGCAGAGAAGAGCTGGTATGGGCGGACGCCGGCGAAGGCGTGCTGGGTTAGAGAGAGGCAGTCGGCGAAGACGGTGGCGCAGGCGGAATTGAAGTCCGGCGATGTACGGAGGGTATTTTGAACTCGCTTGGAGGCTGAGATGCCCATTTCGGATATTTTGAAGCTGAAAACCAATTTACCTATTGTATTTATATATTCGAATGAGAAAATATCGTTTTTATTCCATATCATTTACACAAAACACTCATATAAATTTGATTTCAATTAAAGAAAAAAATAGGATTTATATGAATTTGTAGCGCGATTTATAAAATACTAACTCTATCATTTAACGAATCAAATTTAAATTCTGCAATTTCTTACATTTCCAATTTTATTTTTTCGTATTTCAATTTCATTTCTCCATGTCGGATCACAAGGTGGGAATCACCCTAAAATTAATTATTCCCTCCGTCCCGGAGAAATTATTTAATGTGTAGTGAGTAGTTGTTTTAGAGGTGGTATGTGGGCTCTATGAAAATAAATTAATTGTTTTGGTGTGAGTCCCATGTATTAAAAAGGAAATGTGTCAACTTTAGTGGGACAAATTAAAAAGGAAAGTGTGTCTAAATGGTGTACCCCACCATTAGGGGCCCCACCGCCCCTGCCCTGGGGATTGGTGGAGGAGGTAAATCGCAGGATGTGCCTCAAGTGGCTTATAGAGATGGCTCACTGTTTAACTTGGGCTTGCAAGGGGCCAAATCCTTGCAAAAGGCAGGATTCGAAGCCCCACTCTGCAGCTACCAAGCTCAGTTGGAAGGTCTTTCCACCCTCCATTCTACCACTTGAACTATGCCCTGGGGTCTCTTCTACCACTTGAGCTATGCTTGGGGGCAAAAAAAAGTGTGTCCAACTTCTATGGGACGGATGTAGTATATTATTTTAATTTGAAAAATGAAATCTAACCAGCTGACCTTACTCGACTTAAATATACTCCCAAAAGGTGTGAATATGTCAACTTTTTCAGAAAGGTGTGAGTATTTTTTTAACACAGGTGGAACGTTATTGAACCCGGTGACTAATGGGTCGGGTCAAAACCCAGATCCAACTCTAATCAGGCATTATTAATTTATCTGTAAGTTCTGTAAAAATTCTTAATTAAAAATAGACTTTCAGCTGGAAAATTTTGACCCATGCAGTAGAATCCAGACATCCGAGTCAATGTTCAAACACGATGCCAAATGCGACCACACACCAGCAAGTTTTCTTCATCCTCTTCTACAACTTGTCAATTTTTTAATCTGAATCTGTCGCCAAATTCCAGAAACTCGTCGTATATGTCAACAAATTTCAAAAAGTTACTGGATTCCTGCACATTGCCCAATACAACTACTTTGTTGAAGTTACAGAGAGAATCAATCCCATGTGGAGAACTGCAGCCACGCATTTCTCCTGGTTTTTCCTGATTCTGCACACCGTTAATGGCGCAACGGATACGATCAATGCAGGTCAAAGTATTAGAGATGGTGAAACCCTGGTTTCATCAGGTGGGAAATTCGAGCTCGGATTCTTCAGCCCTGGAAATTCCAGGAACAAATACTTAGGGCTGTGGTTCAAGAACATTACAGAGAGAAGTTACGTGTGGGTATTGAATAGGGATTCTCCAATTGGGGACGATTCAGGGGAGTTGAAACTCATCCACCCTGGGATTTTGATTCTCAACACCACCAATGGGACTGTGTGGCGGTTCGATTCGGACCGAAGTGTCCAAAACCCGATTGCCCAATTGCTCGATTCGGGTAATTTGGTTCTCCGAGATGAGGGGGACGATTCGCCGGAGAATTTCCTGTGGCGGAGCTTCGATTACCCGACGGATACCTACTTACCGGGTATGAATTTGGGGGTTAATTTGGTAACGGGTAGGGATTACTATCTCTCGTCGTGGAAGAGCAGTGATGACCCGGCTACTGGGGTTTATAGCTACCACCTGGATCCGACCGGGTATCCGCAGATCGTGATGAGGAGGGGTGCGGCGGTGGTGCATCGGATCGGGCCGTGGAACGGGATCCGATTCCCCGGGCCGCCCAACCCGAGGGAAGATCCGACTTTAAATCTGTCTTTTGTGATGGATAAGGAGAAGGTCTACTACCGGTCGGAATTGATCGATAAATCGTTTGTTTCGAGGTATACGATGAACTACACCGGCATTGCTCAGCGGTGGACTTGGGGTTACCGGACACAGAGCTGGGTGATCTATTTCAGTGTTCCGACGGACATGTGTGATAACTACAATCAATGTGGTCCGTATGGAAGTTGCAATGTTGGGGGATCTCCGCCGTGCGATTGTCTTGATCATAGGTTTGTGCCTAAAGATCGAGAGGCGTGGGGTAGGGTGGATTTTTCGAGTGGATGTGTTCGGAGGGCGAATTTGAGTTGCCGGGACGATGTGTTCTTGGAGTATTCCGGGATTAAGTTGCCGGATGCAAGAAATTCTTGGAATAATGCGACTATGAATCTTGATGAGTGCAGAGCAGAGTGTCTGAAGAACTGTTCTTGTATGGGGTATTCGCAGCTGGATGTTCGAAGAGGGAGTGGATGTTTGATTTGGTTCGATGAATTGATTGATATCAGGACATTGGCTGATGATGGGCTGGGTTATTTACATCAGAATGTCTTCTTCAGAGGCAGGTTAGAACTGATTCAGAAAGGAAGAAGTTGTTTTATGTTTTTTCAGAATGTGTTTTAATGTGTAAGAATTTTGCAGATTCTGAAGGGAAGAGAAGGGAGATAATTATAGGCAGTGTGGTTTCTGTGGTGGGGGTTGTTCTGTTTGTTGTTGGTGTAATTCTATTTTTTCTGAAGAGAAGGAGAGAGAGGAAAAGCACAATAATAGAAGAAGGTGAGAGAGAGAAATTGAGTTTCATTTTATGAGTAATAAAAGCAAGAAATATTAACCAGTTACTTGTTAGTGCAGAACTACAGAGCAGATGTGATGAGGATCAATCAGGTTTGCCATTTTGGGACTTATCTGTAATTTTGAAAGCCACTGATAACTTTTCCAGCAACAATAAGCTTGGAGAAGGTGGATTTGGTCCTGTTTATAAGGTAATAAACTAGACATGGATATTCAGTTACCTGAAAGCAATTAAGATAGAATTGTTTCTGAGACTTCATAACTGTTACTACGCAGGGTCCACATTGTTTGACTTTATGTTCACAAAACCAGATATATAATGATGGAAATAAGAAAAGTCAAATTGTTATGGCTGAAAAAAAAGTCTAATTTCTCATGTGTGGTTGTCCCTTTTTCTCAAATTTTCACAGTTATTTCTCAAGGCATTAATGTCTTTATAGTTTATACAGCAAAGTTGACATTTTTCATTAGAAAATTGAGTCCAGGTGATAATTTTAAAAGAAAACTCTAGTTTCCAAATTATGGAGTATGAATTAATACTATTTGTGATAAATTTAAGACTTGTATAACTTGACCTTTGATGAAGGATGTGAGGACTACTTAACAATGAATTCAATTCATTACTTTCATAAAAAAACAGTTAGTGCAAGAAAGTAAATCAGAAATTCATCACATCTGTTGTGTATTAATCTCTATAAACATTTTTTTGTGTCAAAGAGAAAATAGAATATGTGCAGTAATAAAATTTTATTTAGTACAGATATCTTGAAATCATGTGTCTTAGAAGTTTCTGAAATCAGGGCACTCTGGAAGGAGGGCAAGAAATTGCGGTCAAACGGTTATCCAAGGAATCCACGCAGGGTCTCAGTGAACTAAAGAACGAAATCATCCTCATCGCCAAACTTCAGCATCGGAATCTTGTTAAGCTTCTAGGATGCTGCATTCATCGAGACGAAAGTATGCTCGTCTATGAATACCTGCCCAACAAAAGCCTGGACGTTATCTTATTTGGTCAGTCTTTTAATCCTTAAAGCTCACACTTACACTTTGTGTAGTATGATGTTTAAGTGCTGATATGGGCATGAAATACTTGGACAGATCAAACAAAAAGTGGGGTTCTTGATTGGCCGAAACGCTTTCAAATCATCAATGGGACGGCTAGAGGGCTCCTGTATCTCCATCAGGATTCGAGGCTGAGAATCATTCATCGAGACCTGAAAGCCAGCAATATATTATTGGATTTAGAAATGAACCCCAAGATATCAGATTTTGGATTGGCAAGAAGTTTTGGAGGAAACGAAACCGAAGCTCATACACACCATGTGGTTGGAACATAGTAAGGATCTTTGTCACTAATCATTTTATTGTGTTTCTTTGCATGTAACCATTTTGGTGTACTGCAGTGGATACATGTCCCCAGAGTATGCAGTGGATGGCATGTTTTCGATTAAATCAGACGTGTTTAGCTTCGGAGTTCTAGTGCTGGAAATTGTGAGCGGACAGAGGAACAGGGGATTTTCCCACCCAGACCACAGTCTCAACCTTCTTGGACATGTAAGTCTTAAAACCCAAGAATTCCATGTGAAATAGAATACGAGACAAAACAAACATATTTAAATACTTTTCTTTCGCCAGGCATGGAAACTCTACAAGGAAGGGAGGTGGCTAGAGCTAGTCGACACGACCGTAGACGTGAAACACCACTCCAGTGAGATCAATAGATCAATCAAAGTTGGTCTGTTGTGTGTGCAAAAGAATCCAGAAGATAGACCAAGCATGTCAACAGTGGTGTGGATGTTGGGGAATGAAGGCGACATTTCGGAAGCCAAAGAGCCCGGTTTCTTCACCGAAAGAAGCATCGTCACCGGGCACAGCTCGTCGCGAACCGATGTGCCGGATTCCAGTACCAATGAAGTCACCATTACAATGCCACTTCCCAGATAGTACGTACAAAACAACATGCAGATAGAAATGCACATTATTCTTCTTATAATCGATTATTAATTAATTGCTGATATTATTCTCTCTCTATTTTTTGACCTTGTGTATAGCTTATAATAACGAGTTAAAACTATTTACTGTACCATAACAATATTGTTCTTTTTAGCAATTGGTTGGGGAAAAGTTGGAGTTTTCAATTTTGTCTTGTATATTTTAGGAACTACTAAATTTTGATTTAGTTCTTGCAAGAAAATTAATTCTTCATAAGAATGTTTGTGAGTGTGCGTATTCATGTTTATTTTCGAATGTCCATTAACCAATTTTAAAAGGGAGAGGCAAGGCATCAGATCTGACCATACTGCGTTGTACGTGGTCATCACCTATTTAATTTGATACAGTTTTGTCAACAAATGAATGTGCATGCATGGACGTGGCCTAAAGTTTATCACCCATTTCTCGTCTAAATTTCTTTCCATTATGACTTGAAAATTAAGACCTATTAATTTGATGCAGATTTATCAAAAAATGCATATGCATGCGTGTAAAATGAATTTTTTAGGTTATATTAATTAATAAATATAATAATTAAAAAGGATTTATTATATTTGCTACTACACACTCTTCAACTTATTTGCTCTCGAATACAAGGAACAAAGTAACATAAAAGAGACGAAAATATCCTCCCTAAAAAGGTGTACTCAATTCTTCTATTTCAAATTTCTATTCTCCTCTCCACTTTCTCTCTCTAATTTCCCCTCTCGACAAAACCCTGTTCTCAAGATGGCCAAAAGCCATGCCTGAAATCACTTGTCTTCGGAGATGGCCGTTCTGCCGACGAAGATGAAGTACACCAAGACGAGGACTAAAGCGGGGAGTACAGCGTGCCAATTGCAAATTATGATAACGGCGTAGGGCAGTCCCTTTCTCCGTCGTCACTGATTTCCCAGCCAGCGGCTGTGCGCCGCCCAAATCCAGTGCTGCGGTCTCCTCCCCCTGTCATTCCGCCGCCGTCTCTTATCGTAGCAATCATCCAGCGGCCATCAGATTCAGGGTGTTACTTTGGTTCTTCTCCCCGTCAAGGGGCTTCGACCTTTCTGTTGGGATAAGGCAGATCCCCATTCATTCCTAAGGGACAAACAAAGAAGAACATAAAAAGCACAACACAAGAATTTACGTGGAAAACTCCAAAACCGGAGAAAAACCACGGACCGAGAAAATACCACTATGTGAAAAATTTTACAATCACACAGAATTTCTCTCTCCCGACCCCAATCCCTATATCCTTACAAATCTTTGACTAATTCTCACATTTCTTCCCATTCTCACAACCAAGAATCAAAGAAATGAATTTTAACTAGAATCAAATACAAAGATTAAAGTGTACTTGATTGGTGCACTTAATATTGAGGCTAGGGGCCTCCTTATATAGCCTAAGGAGCCCCTCCCCCTTTCTCTCACACCCGATGTGGGATAGAAAAACACCCCTTTTATTTTGACAAAAACCAACAATCTCCACCTTGTCAAAATAAAAGAAGATTCATTGTCTTCACCGACAATCATTCTCTATCTCGAGAATCCTACTCCACCATATGAGTAGATCACTTAGAATAAACCATTCTAAGAATTTCCTACGGCATATATCGAAAACACCTACTGATATTTATGGTGCTACTTCCAGCTCTTGGCTACCCCTGGAAGTCCATCAGCCATCGATATACATCCACCACACACCCTACATCACCTGCCAAGTCAATATCCGTGTGCAAACTTGTGGACCAGCTAATATTATTACATCCTTTTTCATGACAACTGAGCATGTCATAAGGATCCCCAATAATATTAACTCAACATTCAGAGTTGTTGCCGCACCAACTCCTCCTTGACCAGAAACGTCACCATTGCTCCACCGTAAGCAATTACCGTGCCATTGCTCCACCGCAATTACCGCACCATTGCTCCACCTTGAGCAAAACCCGTCTGTACCAACATGACGTCACTGCCTTTTACCGCTAGGCTACACCAGGCTTGTTCGAACCCTTTTCCTACTGAAAGTGTCGTCACTTGAAGCCGACTCTAACCTCCGGAATTCACGATGCTTTCCCCACTTGTCGGTTGACTCCACGTCATTCTTTATCGATCTAGCGCTACCCGATACCAAGTACCATATCGTCATCTTTCCCGTTGAATCGCCGCTTCCCCACACCACCAGTCATTACCGGAAAATCCGTTCCTTTCAAACCTCCTTGAGCCGACATCCATGAAAACCCCATGCCGCTGTAAAGCCAACTCCACCACCAGGAGTCCCAGCAATTCACATTGCTGCAGGACCAAGAACTCCGCCAAAAACTGCTGACCCGCAAATCCTACCCCTTGCCACTCCACTGTCGCCACAGTCCGGCGCATTTCACCACAAGAAAGGAGATGCCACCGCATCCGACTGTTCTTCTAACGCCCTTGTGCCACTAGTTTTTTCCCACTTCTTTCATGCCACCCTTAGCCTAATGAGCAACCCTCTTCCCCTCATAAAGTCTTTTCTGATGTGGAAGGTCAGACTTTGCTGCAACCACAGAGCATACTAAGAACTTTATAAGTACCCGAACCGGGCTCTGATACCACTTTTTGGGATAAGGCAGATCCTCATTCATTCCTAAGGGATAAACAAAGAAGAACATAAAAAGCACAACACAAGAATTTACGTGGAAAACTCCAAAATCGGAGAAAAATCACGGACCGAGAAAATACTACTATGTGAAAAATTTTAAAATCACACAGAATTTCTCTCTCCCGACCCCAATCCCTACACCCTTACAAATCTTTGACTAATTCTCACCTTTCTTCCCATTCTCACAACCAAGAATCAAAGAAATGAATTTTAACTAGAATCAAATACAAAGATTAAAGTGTACTTGATTGGTGCACTTAATATTGAGGCTAGGGGCCTCCTTATATAGCCTAAGGAACCCCTCTCCCTTTCTCTCCCACCCGATGTGGGATAGAAAAACACCCCTTTTATTTTGACAAAAAACCAACACTTTCTTCGTGGCACCTTGCGATACTTCAGACGGCGGATCCAATCTGCTAAATCAATAGCTGCTGCCACCTCTTTCCGACACCACCGTTAAACTGTATGGATCAACGGCTGCCCCGCTTTATCACCACTGGTGTGTGACTACTCTGACGTGCCCCTGGCCGTCGCCTTTGCTTTGTGCAAATTTAAGGGTTCGTTGCCGCCTTCGACCACGAATTTCAGATTTAATCCAGCGGCAATAGTTCGTCATTGGGCATCTAGTTTTTAGGCCCTCTCTCATGGTACGATTCAGCCCTCGGATTTTTTTTTTGTTTGTGTTGATGTGGGCTTGAGTTATGTGATTTGGGTGATTTTTAAGTGTTCTGGTTGATTTTTGGAATTTGAATTGCCTTGTTGGATGTGGTTGTGCTTGATGTTGGATGCTGAATGTGGTTATGTGTTCTGTTTGTAGTGAGGGATATTTATGCAAGTTTGTTTTCGATTTTAATGTTGTTCAATTTACTTATTTAAATGTGAATGATTCATTAGAAAGAAGTTACTCAGATGTTTTGCATCTTTATATGCATTAGTTTAGAAGTATAAATAACTGGAATGAAGCATACCACGAAAGAATTCAGTTTCTGCTTCCAATTTATAGAGTTTTACTTTGTGTTGAGTTTAGGTTGAAGCTTTAAACATATGGTAAAATCATGTATGTATGATCCAACATCATTGCTTATGTATATTGATTATTGGTAGTAGTTGTGTGCACTCGGGTACGTACATGGTGTATCCGATGCACTACTGTTTTTACTTTCTTTTTCTTTGGTCGGTTGGTGGTTCTATTAATGACAAATGGATACTAAATTATTTGTGTATGCTTTTGATCATTAGTGTGTAGGAAGCGGATGCAACTCACATAAAAACAATATCAGCTTCTACTGAACTCTTGGGATTGGCTGGTGGATTGATCAATCCAAAAAGGAAAGAAAATAGAATTAAGCAGATTATATAATCAGTAGCTGATCTCTTGCATAAAGAAATATCACCAGTTTAGAGCAAGCATGAAAAATTAGACACACCACAATAGAATTGATTTTGGTTGTTAGTAAGACATTGGCCTCCACCATGGTAACAATTGGAACAAGCTTTAGAAACATGTCACTCCACTGTATATGTAGCACTCACAAGATGGAACAAGCTGGTGTGATTATTCGAAGGTGGATCCGGCTTACAAGGCAGTTGAACCACAGAACATCCATGAGGGGTTTCCGGCACAACAGGATCTTGGTTAATTTTATAGTGCACTTTGTTGGGCTTGTGGAAGATTTTACATTCTTGATTGTGAAACCCTTTGATATGGTCTGGTGTATAAGCTTCTCCGGGGCAGGTTAAGAAGGTGATATTGGGGGTGGAGGAGGCTGTAAATGAAACTGATGGAGAGTTTGGTAGAGAGATGTTTGAGAAGGCAAAACAACAACTGTTGCTGTCCAATAAATTCTGCAAAGTGGAGTCCTTTAGTATGTTTTGCTCACTAAATATGTTGCAAATATGTTACCGTGTTACTGTGTAAATATGTTGCAAATATGTAACCGTGTTACTGTGTAAATATGTTGCAAAGCCATCAGAATCTCATATTTTATTAGAATTAGCTAAGTTGGTTAATTGATAATTAATATTCATGTTTTCATGATCCTTTAGAAAATACATTATCCTTTAGTAAATAAAATCAATGAATAAACTTGTGTAACCTAGATAATTTTTCTGCTCACTTCATCTCTCTATTTCTTTAGTGCATAAAATCAACGTATAAACTTGTTTAACCCTAGATTATTTTTCTACTTCATCGGACGATTTTCATTTTCAACCCTCAACAAAATAAATTCCCTCTCTACTATACGTGGCATACATTCCTTTTTTTTTTTTACTTAATTGTGCAAAATAATGTGAAAAATAAAATGTGTAAAACAAAATGTGCAAAATAAAATGTGCAAAACAAAAATGTGCAAAAGAAATTGTGCAAAACAAAATGTGCAAACACATAGGGGTATTTATGACATCACAGTTTATTTTGTGTAGTTATGAATATTAGATCTTGAGTCATGTAGTTTATAGCAATTATACATTATTTAATGTATCTCATACTAAGTAACCAATTAAAAAGGTGGATTGCAGCCCCCTCCTCTCCTATATTAGAAGCCTTCTGCCATCTTAATTCCCACCCCAAACAACAATATTATATTATTTCTAATTTAAACTACTTTCAATATTCACTATGTTTGCTTTTGGCGTCTTCGTTATGTCATGGATCCAAGGATGTATGTATATTTAATTTTTGGGATACTTACTTCTAGGTACAAATTATATCCCATTATTACTTTTAGGTATGCTCACCTAAAATTATTATTGTAAAGTGCAAAATTATATTGTGCAATTCCAATAATATCCTTTCATTTTATTCTATTATAATAATAAAGATATTTTAATTACGGCGCTGCACAATTAGTGTATAATTATATACAATTAGTGTATAATACTGCACAATTAGTGAATAATTTTGTACAATAATTTATGTACTCCCTCCGTCCCAGGAGAGTTTTCACAGTTATTGTTACAAAAATATTTTACTGTTCACATTCTTTGACTTTTCAAACTAATTTTTTGAGGGCAAATCTGTACATTCAATTATTAATGAGAAGGGAATTAATTTTATCATTAAACTTAATCCCTTTATCAATACATCACCACCTACCCACCTGCCATTTGCACTCTTTTAATTAAAAAAAAAAAGCAAAACGACATAATCAATAATATTAAAAAAACCTGACAACATGAAAGCAATCCTATACTCATATCTATTGAATAAAATACAGTTTTTTTTTCAAATATAAATTAAAAAAAAATTACAATTGCAAAATACATCAAATTAAAAAGTCTTAAGAGTGGTTGTTCCTTCAGCAGCTGTCAACTCAATATTTTGGAGGGTAAATATTGAAAATTTCCCTCCAAATTACACTTGCATCCTTTTCAAGCTTCTTCTAATTTCCCTCCAACATAAACACAATAAATACACACTGTTAGTGAGTGCATATGCCCTAATAAATTTCAATAATCACTCATTAATACAATGGCAACAATGCCCAGAAAAAACCAGAACTCACAGTAGATTCAAAAAATAAGATTGCACAGTGGCTACTGATGCATAGTAATGATGAAAAATTACACCATGGGAAGTGCAAAGAAGCAGCTGAGTTATATGGGGTCACAAGGAGATGCATACTTTATGTTTGGGCTGCAACAAAGAAGCAAATGAGTGAAGGTATGCCTGTTCAATTCAAATGCAAAAAAAGATGTGTTCCTAGAGTACATATTGATGTTGATTCAATGAAGAGTATTCCATTTCAAAAGAGAACCACCATAAGAGGACTTGCAAGAGAGCTTAAGGTAAGTAAGTCTAGTGTGGGAAGATGGGTAACAAAAAAACAGATTAAGCCACACACTAATGCAATTAAACCTGATTTAACAGCTAAGAACAAATATCAGAGAATGTTTTACTGCTTGCATGCTTTAACTGTTGATAGATTATCCCAGAGAATCATGTTTAAGGATATGCACAATGTGGTGCACATAGATGAAAAATGGTTCTTTATGACTCGAGCTAGTGAAAGGTATTACCTACTTCCAGGTGAGGAAGGGCCACATCAAACATCTAAGTCTAAAAAGTTCATACCAAAGGTGATGTTTATGTGTGCTGTGGCAAGGCCAATTATTGCAAGTGATGGAGAAGTTATTTTTGATGGAAAAATAGGGATTTTCCCATTCACAGATGTTGAACCAGCAAAAAAAACTCTAAAAATAGAGTGAAAGGAACAATGGTTACTAAACAAATTGATTATGTCAATAAGAGTGTGATCAGGGAGTATCCTGTGAAATAGGTAAATTAGCAATCTTATTTTTTTTGTTTCAAGGTCATCATTCTATTTTAGATTACTTTAGCCCCCAAATTTCTAATACAAATGACATTAATATGCTTATTTCCTATATTTCACAGGTTATACCAGCTATTAAGGCAAAGTGGCCTAGTACGTTGAGCAAGAATATAGTCATACAACAAGACAATGCTCCACCCCATATTATGGATAGTGATAATGAGTTTCAGGTTGCTGCAAAATCTGATGGATTTAACATCAGTCTAGCATGTCAACCTCCTTGCTCACCAGACACTAATATTAATGTTTGAGATTCTTTAGGGCTATCCAATCCCTACAGGTTGATACTGCAAGTTATAATGTGGAAGAATTAGTCATGAATGTGCAGAGAGCCTATGAAAACATGTCTGGTGTTACATTAAACAATGTGTTCTTAGGTCTACAAAGCTGTCTCATAGAAATCTTGAAGGTAAATGGAGGCACTAACTACAAGATGCCATATATGGGTAAAGAGCGACTGATTAGAGAGAATATTTTGCCAATCAACTTGGAGGTTGAGGAAGGAATTGTAAGGGAATGCATCAACAAGTTAATGGAAGATGGGCGTATTTATGAGCCTATGTATGACTGGCTTGGGTTACAGAAACTGAAGTTAGGCTTAATTTTTGTGATGTGTACAACATAAACAATGGATTATAAATATGTCCTTTTGATGTTTATGTTTTGTTTAAGTGGTAAACATCATTTTGGTGAAATCAGGTTTGTGTTTATACCCTTAGAAGTGATGACCGGGTTAGGCTACAAAACTGAAGTTAGGTTTATATTTTTGTATGTTTAAGATATTAGCAATGGATTATAAATGGAATACTTTTGATGTCATATTTTGTTTAAGTGGTAAACATCATTTTTGTAAAATTGTTGACTAAAATTATAACAAATTTTTTTTAAAATTGCTGACTGAATTTATAAATATTTTATGAACTTAAATTGTTGACTGAAATTACTAAAAAAAGATTTTAAAAAATGTGGCAATCAAAGTTGAATCAACCTTAATTTGATGTTTTGAACAAATCGACTCATTTCAACCCCAGCAAAAGTGAATAGCCAAGAAATGTGCATACCAAACCAACACAAAGATATGCTTAAAGTACCACATGCATAACAAATTCTCAATAACTAACAGAAAAATAGCACAATAATAATACCAAAATTAACCCAATATTCAATAATCAGCAAAAAATCGGGGGAGTGGCGGCAAGCCCGGGGATAAGGACACGTAAGAGTATGCTAATTTCTTCACTGGAAAATTATTTCAATGAGAAATACTTCAGTTTCAGTTGTATATTTCCCAAATGGCATATTTGTAGAGAGAAAAATAATTATTGTGATTATTTCTCCTAAATCAAAATAAAAATTCAAGCAATCAAATAGTACACTGCTGACCTTTCTAAAGTCTTTCTTTTGTTATTCTGTAATAATAAAATCCCTCTCATTTGCTATAGCAGCAGCAACAAAAGATTTCTTGAAGTAGCATCAACATCATCAATCTCCTCCACCTATCCATTAATTTATGTGAAACACAACAAGGTCATAATAACCTATTCTGTAAATAATGAAGGTGCACTGAAAAAATTTCTAAGAAAAACATGACTTTGATATCCCAGTAGATTTAGAGCAATAATATGGTGAGGTAGGGTTGGAGTCACCTGATGAACTCCTGCAAGTTGTAGTACTAGTTCAGCAGCTTCCTATGGAGTGTAGGCTAGGTAGATGGAAGCTCACTTCTTGCTGCCAAATATGATATTTTCCATGGATGTTCAATTCCAGCACCATCAACTTGTTCCTTCTCAAACAAAAATGAACCATCAATTACTTGTTCATAAACATGGCTAACAGTTACAACATTGTATTTATGATAACAATACTAACCAGTAAATTAGCACTCTCAATCTTCTCATCAAGAACCACTTCCCACTCTTCCTGGAATATCGATGATATGAAGCAAAATTAGGGTTCACGTCGACGGGGGCGGGCTTGGGTCCACTTCTGTGAGCTGCTCTTATTTATTTTAATT
This sequence comes from Pogostemon cablin, assembly GCA_023678885.1. Lineage (NCBI taxonomy): Eukaryota > Viridiplantae > Streptophyta > Magnoliopsida > Lamiales > Lamiaceae > Pogostemon > Pogostemon cablin. Next base: position 6,410,366 of record CM042987.1, read on the forward strand.
ATAATAATGTTTAGGGCTTGAGCCCATTTTTCGTGGGCTAGGTTTTAGGCCCTTAGGGTTTGGTTTATTTCTTTTTTGGTATTAGTGAGTAATATCATTTAAGGTGTGATTAGGTGTGATTAGGGTTTATGTATTCATATCAAATTATTATTGGATTAAGAAGCCTGTAGGCTTTTGGGCAAATGGAGTCTTCCGTTTGATTAGGCAAACAGTATTATTGTTTGATTTTCTTTTCTTTTCTTTTCTTTTTTTCTTATTTTTCCATCCTTATCAATTGATCCGACCTGCCGGATCCCGTTCCTGTCGATATGGAAACAACACATTCCACTGGGAAGAGATTGGATAAACTCGAGGCTGATCAGGCGGAGATGAAGAAGACGATGGATAAACTCGAGACTGATCAGGCGGAGATGAAGAAGACGATGGTTGAAATTTCGGCTACTATGGGTGAACTTTCGAAGGTGATTATGAAACTCTTGGGATCACAACAATCAGTCGCAGATCTGTGTCGCAAGGATGTCACCACTACGGAGACCAAAATGGCGACTCTACCGCTGGCGATTCACCCTCAACTGCAAATATATTCGGTGCAACTTCCGACCTTCAATGGATCTGACTCTATTGGTTGTTCAAGGCTGCCTGTGGTAAGTAATATGGCAGTAGGGGGCAGCAGTGTGCAGGTTGGGTCAACCTACAGTTTCTCTAAGCCGGCTGCAGATCCCTCGGGGATGAATTCAGGGCTGTTCGGGATGAATATGGGACAGTCCGGGCAGTTTACTGCTCATTCCAGATTTACTCATCTTCCACCGAGAGCCTTGGAGGACTTTAGAGTGAAATAGTTGTGCTTTAGGGGTAAGAAACCCTTTACACCTTGGCATGACTGCCCTTTAAAATAACTGAGAATGTTGTTGGCTGAGGAGGACGAGGAGTTAGGCCTCAAACAGTACGAGTATTGCAAGGTTATAGGGAAATAGTTAATGAATGGAGATGAAGAGCTTTTTGAGGAGAGGCGTTGGTTTCATGTTTACTCTATGGCGGTTACCTGACTGCAACCTTGAGGACAAGGTTGTTTCGAAGGAGGATGAAATTGATATGAAGCAAAATTAGGGTTCACGTCGACGGGGGTGGGCTTGGGTCCACTTTCGTGGGCTGCTTTTATTTATTTTAATTATAATAATGTTTAGGGCTTGAGCCCATTTTTCGTGGGCTAGGTTTTAGGCCCTTAGGGTTTGGTTTATTTCTTTTTTGGTATTAGTGAGTAATATTATTTAAGGTGTGATTAGGGTTTATGTATTCATATCAAATTATTATTGGATTAAGAAGACTATAGGATTTTGGGCAAACGGAATCTTCCGTTTGATTGGGCAAACAGTATTACTGTTTGATTTTTTTTTCTTTTCTTTTCTTTTCTTTTTTTCTTATTTTTCCATCCTTATCAATTAAATTGTTAGGCACATAAGATCAGAAGCCCTAACTTTACCTAAAACCATGGCTGAAGGTGAAGGGTTGACCCCCACTTATATGCCTTTCCACACTTGCGTGTGGAACTAATGTGGGATATCATAACAATCCATCCCCCTTCAAACCGGACATCCACGGATAACACACTCCAGGTGGTAACCCGCATACCTAGGCCCACAACTCCGGGTGGCAATCCCCCTTGGGCCCACATCCGAGGTGGCAACCCTGGGCACACACATTGGGTAGCCCCTTCCCGTGGCCCGTCCAGATCTGGCAGGTCGGACCAAATTGTTAGGCAAATAAGATAGGGAGCCCTAACTTTATGTTAGTAGAAAGGAAGTTGATAAATAAATAAAAATATTAATTTATTACATCATCTCTTGAGAGAGATTGAGTTAATTCTTACCTCACATCAGCCTCAACTTTCACTTGCAGCGTAGTTCAATTCTCACATGTCAGAATGCTTTGCTGCTACCCTAAACACCTTTTCCATGGCAAATCACTCCTATCATGTGATACCAAATGCTGGAACAATAGTGAGTAAGGTAATTTCACAATGGAAAAATATACAGGCAGCAACAATAGCCGGATGAAGCAATAGGAATGGTCAGATGCAGTAACTGTAATCAACGGGAGCAGGGCAGTGAGGAAACCAAAATTCAGGAACAAGGCTGGAAGGATTAGAGGTCAGCAACACGACTTGGTTTCCGCGGACGATGACCACGCAAGGCGAATTCAGTATTGGTGATGAGTCATGGCCTCATTCGTGTTGCACAACCAGAATTGGTGTCTAGAATCGGACAGTGGCGGTTTGGAGAACTACCCTTGGCAGTGGAGATCCGGTTGCCACCGAATTATAACAGCATCCCAAGAAAAGGGCTTGAATTGGAAGCAGTAGCTATGGAGCTCGAAGCGACGAGCAATTCCCTAACTGAAAAAAATCAAAAGCCGTGGGGAATAGGAGGCAGCCGCCCGGCGGCCGCCGGAGATAAATGTATGGGGCGAGGTTTGGCCAACAGAGAAGAGGAGATGCGTCACCTGCAGGGGTCAACGGACGAAACAGAAAAACCCTCGAAGGGGGAACAACAAGCGGCGACGCAAGGACCCAGATAGCTCGAGCCCTAGGGGTTGATTAGGGCCAGCGAGAATCGCGCCGGAGGCGACCAAGAGGAGCTGAGGTGTGTCGAAAAAATAGTACGAAAAATGGCAGCAAGAGGCATAGATCTGAACAGAAAATGCCCAAATCCATTGGAGAAATCAGAGAATGAGTCCAGTGCCGTCGCTAAAAAGAAGAAATCGACACCTCCGAAAGCAGAAACCACAACCAGAAGCGATGGTCAGGCCACAGCAGAACTTGGGCAGCGACGTGCGTCTCCGAACAAGGTAAGAGGGCATAAGGAAATTTTTATCAACAATTCCTAATCTAGGGTTCCAATAAGAGTTGAGAGAGGAAGGGGAAGAACATATTGATTCTCGATAGTTGTGGTGTTTTCATTTGGATTGGGTTGGGTTTGGTTGGGTACGGGTTGAGTTAGTATTAGGATTTTTTTTATAAAGTTAAATACGTTTTTCCACTGAGCCCTAATTCAACACCCTTACGCCGCCACCGATAAGAGACTCACTCCGGCACCCATCTGTTCACGCCACCAGTACGAGCCAACGATTCACACCACCATTACCCGCCACCCATTCACGACACAGGCACCCGTCATTTGTTCTTACAGTCAGCACCCACCGCACGTTCCAGCCTCCAGTTTGCACCACTCTGTCTCGCCGTCATCACGCGCTGCCCGTTCATTCTGTCATTACCCGCCACCGATTCCTCAACTCTTTTGCACCGTTGTCACACCATCAGCTCTGGTACAGTTGTGCTTGCAGACTGAGAGCACTCATTGTGAGGTTAGTTTCACTCTCTCAAGTTTATCGATCTAAGATAGATACAATATTTTCGACGTTATGAAATTATGGATTTCATTTTCTATATTAAGGATTCCTTCTTTTGTCTGAGTTACTTAATTTGTGTATATCCCCATCGCTATTGGTTATTGGTTACCCATTTGCATCAAACATTTTTTTATAATATAGTTTATGAATATTTTATTTCCTTGCGATTCATGAAGTGAGGTAAAAGAAGAGCGGCATGGCTATTTGAAAGAACTATTATCTCTTGTTCACTGTTTCAACTACACATGATGTACATTAACTGTTATCTAATGTTTTTACTTGATTTTTTCATATAGTTTGTAAATTAGTCGATGAGATATTCTCTAATGTATCCATTATATGCCTCAACTTCCCTATGCTTCTTCCTATGGGTCAAAACATATTGAAGTTAGGGCTGATAGAATGGAGTTCGGGTGGTGAAGGTACGATTTCGACTTCTTAATTTCTGCCTAATATCCTTTGAGAGAATTTAGAAATGAATGGACTAATGAAATCGCATTTAATTAAGAATTAAGAACATGAAGTAATGCGAAAAATATTCCAGCACACATGGGGTATGTTTGAAAAATTACTGGTACTGATCGGGAGTGAATTAGATAGTGAAAAGTATATTAATAGAAAGCTCTATCAGTCTAGTTTCCAACGCAATAAACGGAATGTCGTTTGGAATTTTTTACAAGAAGTTATGCTCATTTTTCTGGAAGGTGGCAGATGCTGCCGAGAATCTGCCAATTCATGCATTTGAAGTGTTTTGGTGCCTTTCCAACTATCATTTCTTGGTCAAGTCAGCATATTTACTATTTAACTATTATATTAATATTTGTATTGGTTTTAGGGGTCTAAGAAGTATTTAAAATGGTCAAATGAATCTAGTAAGTACGCATGAGTGTTCTAGAGTCTTGTAATGGCTACGATAAATAGAGCATCATTCCATTGTATTTGCAAGTAGAAAAAATATGTGAGAATATAAGTTATTTGAGAGTGTTTACTCTTGTCTAGAAGATGGATTTCTTTTAAATTTCTCTTAATCTTAGTGGTCCAATACCTGAATCATTTGCTAACCTAGGGAGGTTTGAAAGAGTGCAAGTGCTGAAATTATATCTTAGCCAAATTAGTAATGTGTCTCATCTCTTGAATGTCCCATACTAGTCTTGTAAAATAAAGTATCTTATCTTCTGCACACTAGTCTGCTACTTTCCATTCATACTACTGTCCTTCTACGAATTGTCATCATCTCATATATAGCTTCTTTAAGGTTATAATCCATCTAATTATTTTTAAATTTATGAACTAACATGGAAAGTTTGAAAACACACAGCTTATGAAGGTTTAATTTTTCTCTAATATATCGATAATTTTAGAATTATTACTAGATTATACTTCTAATCGTGTAACTTAAATCTTGTCTTGTAAAATTATAGCAGGTTAAAAATGATTGGATGTTTATACGCTCTTTAATTTGAATTATGAAATCAAATTTATCTTCAAATGCAGAGATAAAAGGGAAGAAAGATAACTGAGAATATGAGTGTAAGGTGAAATCAACAGCTTTAGCTATTGATGTAGATTTGTACAAGATCTCTCCCCATCTTCTCTGTCAAGACAACAAAAGGGTACTTTTCTTTCTTATTTCTTTTGTCTTTTCTTACAATTTTACGTAGTCTTTGCATCATTAAAGCATTGAATTGACTTTTTGCTCACTGAATTAGTTTACCATTGAGTTCATGTTTGATATCATCATCCATTAATGTCTTATAAATATCGAACAAAATATGAAATTAATTTTTTATTCTTAAAATTTATAAAATAAGAGGACCTAACAAACTATGTTGATTAAAGCTAACTGGGAGAGTTTTAGTTTTTTGTTTAAGCTATGATTTTTAAAGTGCTTGTGATTTATTTATGTAGAATCAAAAGAAAAGGAAGAAAATAATTGAGAAACTAACAACTCTTGACATTTCAAAACTTCCGAAACCGTTGAGAGTATTGTATTGCTATTCCAACTTGGACAAACAAGCTGTCATAAAAATACCAGTAGGTTTCATGTTTCATGATCGTGTACTAAATATGAACTTTGAAGATGTTGATCAATTTAGTCAGCTACAACTGATTTCTTACACATGCATAACTGTTTATATGTTGTAAGCAACATCATTACTGTTTTATTGATTATCTCTTATGTGCATGCATTAAACATTATATGATATGTTAATTGATGTGGTAGGCACTTGTACAACAAGTTACTCAGCGAAAATAATCTCCACAAGCTCAAATTTGTTGATCCATATGATGTTGGATTATCTCCATAAAAAAATAGACAAAAATCATGAAGTTGCAAAAATTCAACGAAGGACACGTGCTCTTTCGGATGGAATGGAGGGCATAACTTCTAGTCAACCATGCTTAGTGCCATGTAATGCATCAGGGTAAGTGTAAAATTTACGAATTACTCATTTAAAATATATTTGCAAATCCTTATTTTATTTTAATTTTTGGAATATGCAGTAATCACTGGATTTTCACACTTATCTTTCCACATGATGAAGAGGTTTGCTTGATGGATCCTTTTTATAATGGCATTCATGATTTGGGATGGAAGCAAGTGGTTGAAATGTAAGTTATCATTCTAGTACTGAGAACAGTAACCTCTTATAGTATACATGTGAATAATTTATACTTCTATTATTTTTCAATTGTTTTAATAGGGTTTTAAAAATGTTTAATGCTCAAACAATGGGAAAGAAAAAAAAGAAACAAACGACGTGGAAAGTCATTAAGTACAAAAAGGTGCCAAATATTTATAGTGATCGATTGACCAAAAACTGTGTACTTATAGTACTTTGAAAATATCTAGGTACCTAAGCAACCAGATTTCTTCCAGTGTAGCTTTTTTGTGATGAGATACATGAAAGAAATTATTGAATCAAGTGTATCTATAAATATGTCATCCATCCAATCATTGGTAATATTGTATTTATATGAGTGAGTAATACTATATTAGATATCTGATTTACATTCTTTGAATATTGTAGTTCACACAACAGAGTTACACACATGATGAAATCGATGAAGTGCGAACGGAGTGGGCAGAATGTTGTCAAACATACATGTATCCGTAGAAAAATGTATTAAAAGTTAATGTATTGGATCTACTATATAAGAATTATTTGTGTGTAATATTCATATTTGTGTTTCAAATAATATATGGCATCGTAGAATATCTAAAGTTGTATGATCCAAATTAAGGAACAATGCAATATATTGTACCATGAATAAAGAATTTAATATTTTATACTAGCTTTATTACTGGTTTTTTTAGTTGTGGTTCTCTTAATGCTGCAGATATGCATAGCTAGCTGCGGTGCAGTGGATTTTATCAATCAAAAAGGACATCATGACGTTTTTTGGTTGGGATATCATGAGTACCTCTCCATGTAGTAGTTATATGTGTTTTGTACTTTCTTTCAATACTTATTAAGTCATTTGAATATTTGAAATGTTCGACAATGTAGTCATGGATACTTATTAGTTTAAGAATGAAATATTTGTCGAAATGGATGCCTTATTTGAAATTCAATCTAAATTTAGAATTTATTATTTAAATAATTTGGGCAGGTTAAAATATCAGTGAATTTACAAATAGATATCGGTTAGTAACCGATATCTATACTCAAGAAAGATATCGGCTTTTTACAGATATCTATTTATCAATACATTTAATATCAGGCTTATTAATATCGATATTTTCTTCATAGGTATCGGTTAATACCCGATATCTATATCATACAAAGATATCAGTTTTTCTCCGATATCTATTCTTCAATGCATTTAAAATCAAGTTTATTAATATCGATTTTTCACCACAGATATCAGTTAAAAATCGATATCTATAACAGACATAGATATCGATTTTTCTCCGATATCTATTCTTCAATACATTTAATATCAGACTTATTAATATCGATTTTTTCTTTATAGATATCGGTTAATAATCGATATCTATAATATTAATTGATATCGATCAAATAACCGATATCTATTTAACATGCCTATAATATCGCCTTCATTTATAACGGTCAAAAATTCGAATAGATATCGGTTATTAACCGATATCTATTGACAATTTCGTAGTAGTGGATGAATAAAAAAAATAGATATTCCAATCATTTCACTTTCTTGCTAGAAATAAATAGGGAAATTTTATGTCTCACCGAATCATACGTAGAGATATTGATAGTTAATGGACCAAAATTGATTTTTTCTCTATATTTTAATTCTATTTTTTTTTCTTTTTGCTAAAAAGGATATTGATCTGCTTTACATATGTTCGATAAATAAACTCAATTCTTTTGTTTATTGACACAGATGGCGTAAACGTACATAAAAAAGCATGGATTTGGAGTATGAGGAAGATGGTATTTGATATTAGGGTAAATATCAAAATTAGTCCTGTAAGCATGATATTTTCCAACTTTAGTCATTTATCATCTGCAATTCTCAATTTTTGTCATTTTTATCCAGTTTTAGTCCTTTTGGTTCAATTTTTGTCCTTTTTTCAAAATTTTGTCCTTTTTTTGTCCACTTTTGGTCCTAAATTTATGCACTTTCGGACCATTTTTGGACATTTTTTAACATAAGGACTAAATTTAGACAAAAATTATTAAATTTGGACCAAAAGGACTAAAAGTTGACAAAAAATGACCAAAATTAAAAATTACAAATGATAAAGAACTAAAGTTGGAAAATGTCATACTTACAGGACCAATTTTGATATTTACCCTTGATATTACGGTTGTGGAAGGAATTTGGTGGCATAATAACCTCTGATTCCACCTTAATTAATTCTGCCTTATCCTCCATCATTGTGTTTTATGTAGTTGTATTGAAGTTATGGGTTTAAGTTGGATTGTTTGACGAATAATATGTGGAGTTTTACACCTCACAACTTAATAAGATTTGTGTTTTGCATGTGTTAATCGTTATGCATTGTTTTTCAGAAAAAAGCAAAATTTTATTAATGTGATTAGAGAATAAGAGGTGTTCTAGATTACTCAATATCGTATAAATATTACAAAATAAACTTGGAGGAAAACATATAATACGATGAAGTAGCAAAACATGTCACCTTCTTTACAAATTAATGTATGATTGGGATTCTTTCAACCATCCACTAAAAGTGTATTTTAACTTTAAGCTACCCTTATCTTTAATTCAAAGTCATACGTGTTGATTTGGTCTTTTATCATTATATTCTTACAATCAATGGTCCCCCATTGAACACTTTTATTATTTTTTACTCTTCATATTTTCCATATATCACCATTTCAAATTAATTAAGGCCAAATTTTTTAAAAGACTACTTTCTCACGGTGATGAATGAAATGCTCCAACATTAATGTATCTCGAGCATCAATATTTGATGTTGAACCATTAATGATAGATTTTTGCTTCCAAGTTGTATATGTTACAATACACTGAATAAATAACTGATTCAATTCTTTCTCAGTAGATCCACATAATTGACTTACCCTTAGAAGTTTTGATTGAAATCCTCTCTTAATAAGATTTGATTTAGTTGGGATCCTATTTTGGATTGCCTTTTTTCAAGGGTATGCCACAACTTTGGGTAGAGCATATTTATTCCGCATTCCACTAATGAAATTAGGATTTTCGGACCTCAAGCCATGCATTTCTTCCAACTTGCTATATTGCTCATTTCTTTCATTTTTTATTAATTTTTTTTTTTTGAAAGATGGTCTCATACAGATATTTGCTTAAAAATTTATGTTTCATTTATTATTTTATATATATATTTAACCAATTATTTTAAATAAAATTTTCAAAATTCAATTATCCGAAGCAGATATGGGAAAATTCTAATCAGATGGGTTGACTGTTTATTGGGGCCACCAAGCCCATTAATTGTATTAATTTTAATAAAGCTAGGCCCATTATTATTTTGGGAAGGAAATTTTCTTTAAAGACAAAAATTAAGGAGTGATAGCAATTTTAAGATATTGGTACGAATAGGGGAAGGCCATTACTTGGTTTTCGCATAAAAATGTTAAATTGGTACGAATGATTTAATTTAAAAGAAAATAAATACTCACTCCTCTCGTTCAAAGAATTTTTTTTTTCCATTTTGGCTTCCCATGCACCCAAAAATTTTTTTTTTACCCACACACACTCATTAATACAATTAAAATATGGGGGTCACGTATACTCTCATTAATACAACTACCCACTACATATTAAATAATAGTATGAAACTTTAATCCACATGCAAAAAGCAAAAACTACCATTTGGATGAAATAGAGGGAGCATATTTAAGGTGATATTGTGTCCTAAAATCGCCTATTCAACAATTAAGTAACGTAAAAGAGATAAACTATAGGTGAAATATAATTATCTAAGTCATTAAGATAAAGTATACCATAAACTATATGGTAAATTATAAGTATATTCTTAGAATTAAATTTATAAAAATAAATTAAAAAAAGAACAAAATAAAAATTAATATAGGTAACGGTAATTAGAGGGGAGGCTCGGTTCTATCTATTGCAGTGTTTGCCTATTAAAATTGTTTTCTTCAGTCGACATGGGAATATACTAGTAATTTAGAACTCCCCATTGCATGCAATTAATATTAAAAAAAAAAAAAGTTGCCCAGTTTTTTTATCTTCATTTGCCCATTTCCATCATTTCCTCTTATAACTGAACAACTTTCCTCTTTTTGTCCTCGTCCCAGCGTATACTTTTGACTCCTAAAATGGTGTGTCAGGGAGAAATTCAATGAATTTCTTTTTATCAATTTCTTTTTTATTAAACAAATAACTCCTTAAATTTTAAATTAAATTCGTCCCATATAAATTTATACAAATTATATGAATAATTAAGAGAGTATAGGAAAGTGATAGCATATTTTTATTTTTATTACATAATAAATAAATCACAGTTAAATGAAAATATCAACGTTTCACCTTTTAAAAGTAATTTAGGACATTATATTGCAATTTTAGTGAGGACCACACTTAATTCACGTGACAATCAATGAGTTCACATTAAACAGTATAATATGTCCAAATTTAGACACACTAGAAGAAGTGACTATATATATTCTGCAACTAGACTACTTGACTTGATATCTTACAAAATAATTTCCACGTGGATTGATAATAATTATTAATATTAAAAAATAATTATATCCATTGCGTTAACGTGGTTGGGTCCAACCATGTATGTGATAATAATTACATTCATATTTCAAATTCCATATCTGATAGTATATATATCATTCCTGGTGCAATTTAAACGATTCCTTACTCAAAATTTTACTAAGATCACTCCAATTTGAAAAAAATATATAGTGAAATTTTATTATATAATATATACTTCTAACTTACATTAATTCATACTAACCCAACCATCTTATTTTACTATGACCATTACATACTATTACTAAACTCATCCAACATTATTACTCCATAAATAAACTTTAAAGTTAATTTAAACCATAAAAACACATAGGAAACTTAGAAGAAATAAAGAACAAAATAAAAACAAAAAAGAAATTGGCTATTGTTATAAATGATTGAAATTTATCTTTGGTTGTCATTCTATCATGTAGTAATTTTCATATTAGAGCAATTTACTTCAATAATTTACATCAACTAATTTCTTTCTCTTACTTTATCTTTTTTTTTTCTTTTCTTCTTCTATATATGCATGTTTTCTCCAAATGTGTAGGATTTAAGGCTAATTAAGTATATTTTGGATGAATTTAGTAATAATGTGAGGTGAGTTTAACAAAAATAGGTTAGTTGGAGTTATTGTGATTGTAAGTTAGAGAAGGTGAGGATATAATAGGAATTTTGGTATCACTTTTTTTTAAAAAAAATTTGGATACTTTAATAAAAATTTTGAGTGATAATAATGCTGCACTTATTAACATAGATGTTGAAGAAAATGTATTATTATAAATGAAAATTCTCCAGCATAAGGGTGAAGGAAGAAGGCCCACTTGCAAATTGGATATTGGCAATTTATTTTAAAGCAAATCCGGAATAATCTCTCTACAACTAATTTCTAGTTAAACAAAAGAAATATTGAAAGACATGATTAAAGTTAAATATGTAATTTTGTTCACTAATATGGTTTAAAATATGTATATGGAATTAAATTCAACTAAGTGGTTCAAATTCCATGTATTATTTTGATGTATCATTTCCTATACCACTAATGGATGATTGACATGCAAAAGAGATGAGAACATTATACAAGAATATGTGCATCCTAAAGGCAGTGGTTTGATTTTATTCCTGTCAAATAAGTAGTGGCACACATGATGATACATGAACATTATAGCGGTTTGAATTTTATGTGCCGCTTTGATATATTATTTCTGGTGTTACATTACATGATGATTCACACGTAGGAGAAAAGGAAATAGTATATATATAAAAGAAAAATATAAATGATAAGGGTAATGCTTGCATTTTATTAGACAAATGGTTACTCTTTAGAGAGGATAGATTAATTTTTTGTTGTATTATGATTTTTCAAAGGTAATAATTTTGTTAAAAATTAAAAAATAATATATATAGTTGTCATGCAAAATGAGGACACTTCGATTAGATTGAGGGGCGCTTGGTTAGAGGTATTAGGGGTGGGCAATGGGAATGAAAGAGTATTGATTCCCATTCCTCATGCTTGGTTAGAGGTAATGAGAATCTTAATCCCTTAATCATTCTCATTGATTCAATGTATACCCCACCTCTTCAATCACTTTCATTCCCATTACTATTGCCCTCATCGATGATTCTCATTACCATTGTCATTCCGGAATTTGAACCAAGCGGCTCCTATTTTAACGAGAATTTATAGTTTTTAATCATCTAGTCTATAAAAGAAATGTGATAAACTTATAAACTTTATTATATCGTCCCTAAGAGCATAGAGCAGATAATCAACAATTAAAAACACTATTTGATCTTATATTGTATGATATCGTTCTAAAATGTGTGCACTTAATAATTAATAATTAATATACACATTTAATTTAATCCAAGTTGCTATGTGGGTTCTAAGTTATGTCATCATCAAGGAAATAAAATACTCAAATAATTAGTTTCATTCTCCTTCCTCACAGTATAAATACCCAAAATCACTCTCTCAAATCTGCACAAAGAAACCAATATACAGAAGTAAAAATTGATGACAATGGCAAAATTACATAATTATTTTCTATTTCTTACTTTATTCTCTTCCATGGTAACCCTCCATTGTTCTTCATCACCCATTTCTTCCAACCAGCTCAAATTCTGGTCTGAAAATGTGCAAAACAAAATGCCAAATGCCATCCTCCAAAAGCTGTCCCCTTTGACCCAAAAAGAGTCAGATTATTACACCAACATTCTTGCCACCACAAATGGCAAATTCACAGCTGATGCCAATTTCTGCACACATGCTAATCTGTTTTGCAAATCTGAATTCATTGTCAGTTTAGGATCCAGATCCTACTCAGAAAAAACTTACAAGATTAACTCTGCTTCTCTGAATCAAATCAAGAAGCATGAAGATCCATTCTCTTTCTTCAGACAATCAATCCTAATACAAGGCAACCTCATTCATCTCCCAAACCTGCATGAATCCCTCCCCAACCGTGCTTTCCTCCCAACTCAAATCGCCTCGAAGATCCCCCTCACCTACGAGCACATCGCCAAGATATTCCCCGACACACCCGAAGAAACAATACAGAGTACTCTGGCTCCCTGCAGTGCTGCATCAATAAAAGGCGAGACGAAGAGCTGCCCCAAGTCCCTGGAAGAGCTAGTGGGGTTCGCCAAGTCTACGTTGGGCGAGACGAAGGTGTTGGCACTGGGTTCCAAGATCACACACGAATCGAGCTCAGTTGCAGTGATCAGAAAGATGAAGCAGTATGATCCTGCCACCAAAATAGTGGCCTGCCATGAGGCATTCCTTCCATTTGCAGCATACTTCTGCCATAATCTCCCATCAACCCGTTTGTACGAGGTGGAGCTCGTGGATCCTAAGAATGAAGGTGTCAATACCATGCTGGCAATATGCCACCTGGATACATCTGCGTGGCCCATAGGCCACGTGTCATTCCAGATTCTGAAATTTGGACCAGGAGAAGGAGAGGCCTGCCACTGGTTCTCCAAGCTTGATCTTGCCTGGATCGGTTATTGAATGATACCCCATACCACTCTAGCTCTATCGATTTAAGGTTTTAGACGAGGTGGTTTAAAAATGATGTGTGATCGACAATTAATAAATGTAGTCCATCATTTTAAGTGTTGACTTAATGTCAAATGTGTGCATTTTACTTTGGCTATGAAAATCAACAACTCTTACTTCAAGAGTTACTACGTACTCGATACTCTTGGTGCAAAATTTTCTGTCATTTTTTGCATTTCGGCCCTCTCTGCTATCCAAAATCCAAATCCCTACTTCTTTGCAAGATAGGCCAAATTATTTCGGCCATGTTCTCTGAATTCCCACACTTTCTATAGGGATATAACAGAAGAAACCGTACACAAACTATTTGAGTCTCGATTCGTTATAGTGTTCGATTGAGCTCGTTCATTAACTTTAAAGAGCAAGCCAATCTTGAATTTTGAGCTCGCATATTTTATCAAGCATACTCAAGCCCAATGTATTCGGATCGAACGCACGCGAATATATTTGTTAATGGCTAGAGTATGCATTTGTAAATTTTATTATTATATTTTAAAAGTTTAACTTTTATTATCATCTTTTGTTTGTTTGTTTATTTTATGAATAATATTAGATGTTCATGAACGAAATTTTTGTTTAATCATGTCTACGAACCAAAATAAAATATTTTTATGTTGAATAAGTTAACTTACATGCATGTTCGTGAACACATTCGCGATACTTATATAAATAATTTCAGTTCGAGCTTGAAGTCAATATATTTCTTTTTCAACGAGTTCAAGCTCAAATTCAGTAATTTTTTTCTGAACGAGTTCAAGTTTAGGCTCGAATTAAGAATGGATACTCAAACGGGTTGGCTCAGTTTAAGTAATGATTCCAATTAATCTCAAAGAATAGGCACAATAATTGGTAAGAGTGAGCCCACTATTTTGGGCTCCCTCTAAATTTTCTTTGTTTTAATATAATTATCTAAATCTCAAAAATCACATATAGGAAAAGGCCCAATTCTTTTTTTCTTTTTAGCATCTTCGTACGTAATCGTATCGGTAGAATTGCACAATGCACACTTAATTATGTGTTCATTCCTAAAATTTGGTGGATAAATTATCGAATTCAATTATAAAAATGAAAACATTCCGAATCAAAACTAAAATTAAATCAACATATTAAGTACTAAAAACATATAATTAAAATATATTTATATATAATGAACGAATTATTTTTTAAATAAAATTTTCAAAAGTTATCCTACATATAATAGTCTAGCTGTTATCCAAAGTAAATATTTACTTTGTATCTATATTACGGAAATGTAGCACTCCATACAAACATTTGCTACTCTAAATATAAAGACGCATGCAAATTTGTATGATAATGAGATCATGTATTTTACGCTTTAGTAATTAATTAATATTTTTTATTAAATATATTATCATTTTTCATTTATAATACTATAAATTATTTATAAAATAATTTGCAACATCATTATCATTCATTTATTAAATATTATTTTTCATTATAAAAATTATTACTTTTTATTCGTCTAATGAAAACAATTCCATAAAATTGTCTCACAAATTATTCTTTCCAAAAATTATATTGTTTTAGTCGGTCGACATGGGAATATAGTAATTCAGAACTCCCTCGGTGCAATTAGTAGGGTCCAAACACACCCAAGCAAATAATGTGGCCCAGTTTTGTTTCTTGATTTTGTAGTCTTCTTGCGTATTCTTTTGACTCCTAAAATGATGTGTTAGGAATAAATTCAATGAATTTCTTTTTCAATAAACAAATAACTCTTCGATCTTTAATAATATACTCCTTGTCCCCTTTAAAGAGGGTATTTTTTTCATTTTAATCGTCCTACCCAAAGAGTTCCCTTTCTTTTTTTTACATACATGGGAGTCACACACACCCACTAATACAATTAAAATATGGGGTCCACACTCCCACTAATACAACTATCTACTACCCATTAAATAATAATACTTCTTAATCCACGTGCCAAAAAGCAAAAGACCCTCCTAACAAGGGATGGAGGGAGTATATACCTTGAATATAAGACCAAAAGTGCATTTTTCTCCATTTTAAAATTTTTTATTATAATCATTTTAGATTAGAAAATTAAATCTCACAAAAACACTCAATTTTGATCCTCTCTGCGAAATTTGGGAATCTTTTACGAATTCTAGAGCTAAACTTTAGGAGTTAAAAGACATATAATGAGTGTATATATAAGCTACTCTCTCTACGTTATTAAAAATTGTTCAGTTCTTTTTTTATTGGTTCGTCTAGTATAACTGTTCACCTCAATTTTATCTAACACCTTACAAGTACATATTAATTCAAAAAAATATCATTTATTCTTTCCATACATAATATATTTTATGGAGTAGTACTTTATTTAAAGAATTACTTAAAAATATCACATTACCTCTAAAAATCAATAAAATTAATTAAAAAGTAATTTTTTAAATATTCATAATACAGTAAAAGTGACAAATCTTGAGAAACGGAGAGAGAGAATAATATATAATATGTATTATAAGCTATCATTTACTCTCTCCATCCGCTCGAAAGAGGATATTTTTCCATTTTGGTCGTCCGCCCTAAAGAGGGTAATTTCTTTTTTAACACACATGGGACCCACACATATTTACTAATACAAATTAAAATATGGGGCACATACTCCCATTAATACAACTATATACTCACTACACATTAAATAATAATACTCCTTAATTCTCATGCACAAAAATAAAATACCCTCTTTTGGACGGATGGAGGGAGTATATTATTGCACTAATTTATAAAAAATCCCATTCTTTTTAGAAATATAATAACAAAATTGAGAATTAATTCCTACGAGATCTAGATTTTTTTTATTTAAATTAAAGAATTAAAATTAGATTAAAATATCTAAAATTAAGAAATGAAATATTGAAAAAACTACATGCGAATACTATAAACAAATGCGATATTTTTCATTAGACGTAAATTAGAACTTTAATATTCCATCGTACCCTTCCAAGAGTTACATTTATTTATTTTGGAGACTTACATATTATATTAATATACATATTCTATTACACAATAAAATACGTACAAATAGTAAATATAAATCTTTCAAAATGAACGGGGTGTATGCTTTCACTGAGGACTGAGGATCACACTTAATTCACGTGACTCTCAGCGAGTTCACATTATATATGTCCAAATTTAGACCGACGAGAGAAGTGAAACTTATTGTGCAACTAGGAATATGTTTGATGTATATCTTAAAAAATAATTTCCACGTGGATTGATAATGATATCATTTCTATTAATTGCGTTAACCTGGTAATTGGGTCCTCCATGCATGTGATAATTATCCCGTTCATATTTCATACATTCCAAATCTCACATATCAAGAAGCCCACTTGCTAATTATCTCGTGTTCGCAATTTATTTTAAAGCAAATTCGCAATATTAGTCTTGCATGAAATTAGTGATCGGGGTGTATATATCTTAATATATTAAAAGTGCAAAGGAGTTGAGAAACTTTTTTTTCCAATTATATCCCTACCTATTCTTTTTAATGACACATTTAACCCTTCATCTATTAATGACATATAATATTTAATAACTTAATTTATATTTATAATATTAAATAAATAATCATATCATGTATCTATAATAATAATAATAACCATATATGCATGTATCTATATTTAATTATAATTTAACATACACCCCCTCTACACATCCATAATTAATTAAATTATTTAATAAATAATATGAAGTGACAAATCAAACATTATAAAATGTGAAGGATTTGTGGTGCCGATGAACATATCGAAAACGGAGTCTTTGAACGAATCATCAATGGCAATGAAAAGTTTAATTTTCAGATACTTGATTAGATGTGAGGGACACAACATCGAAGTAAGATGAGACATTGAAAGAGAAGACGATGATGTCTTTTATTGGATGAGGCATCGAAGGAGAAGACGATAATGATATTGTTAATCGGTGATGAATCCATATATGAGTTGTGTAATTTTTTTTTATATGTATTTGTAATTAGGTTTGCACGCTAATTTCTTACATTTATATGTATACATGTAATTCTATCCGTCAGGTTTCTGTTATTAATTTTTTTGTGTGTAATTTAAATATTATTTAATATATTATATTATAAATAGAAAACATAACAAATATTAAATAATTAGCCCTACGAAATAATAATAGTAAAAATATATAGGTGAGGAAGAAAGTTTAGAAAATTGTGTATTTCAAGAGGTTATAAAAATTAAATTATTAAATTAATAATAATTTATTAAAATAATATATTTAAAAATAATCTTAAATTTCTCTAAAACTATTAATTAATAATATTATTATTATTATTATTATTATTATTATTATTATTAATAAATAGGATTATGTAGAAGCTTTAGAGAGTCTAAGGATGAAGAGCAATAAATGGATTTCATTCCTAATAAAACAATATTATTATTATTATTATTATTATTATTAAATAGGATTATGTAGAAGCTTTATAGAGTCTAACGATGAAGAGCAATAAATGGATTTCATTCCGAATAAAACAATCCCATTAAAAATAAATTGGATTTAATACTACCTAGTACAAAATATACAATAATATTATTAGGAGATACACATGATATTTTTATTACAACCCACTACAAATTTATTTAGTGAAAAGTCACACTTACCCCTCTATACATTACATCAACTAATCGATAAAATAAAGAAAAATTCACGTTTCCATAATTAATCTATTTCCTATATTCATATTCTCTCTCAGCTGTAAACACCGACAGAAGTTTAGGTAATCGTCGTCGTTTCTACTTTCAAATGTTTTCAAGTTTTTGCCTTTTTATTTTGTTCTTGAAAATAAAATGATTGCTTATGCTACTGTATTTTACTGGGTATGCAACTCCATCACTCATTCTCAAACATGACACAACCATCTAGTTTCTTGTTTTCTTTAACTTCTAGTTTCAATCTTATTTGTTTATTTCATTATTTTACTAAATTCTTTTGTTTTATTTTACCCCCAACTGATGATCAGATTCACCACAACTTAACTCCAAACTCAAAATTGTATGTTGCTTAAAAAGAATGTTGATCATTTCAGTTGTGATTTGTATTCAGTATATGTCAAATTTATTCGTTAAAATATTTTTTTATTCAAAATCAATGAATATTCAAAATATTTAATATCCAGTAACAATGTTTTCAAAAAAATTTTTTAATGTTCTACGAAATATTTGTAATGTATTTAATATATTTCAAATTCATTAATTGAAATATTTTTGTTTTCAAAATTAATAAGTATTCAAAATATTTAATGTTCACATGTTTTCAGAAATGTCTTATCAAATATATTGAACATAAGCCTTTTTACATATATATTGATCATAAATCTTTTGAATACATAAATTTATTTTGAATATATGATTTCTGAATACATATTGAACATAAATCTTTTTATAAATATATTGATCGTAAATCTTTTGAATACATAAATTTTGAATAAAATTCTGAATACATATATTTCTTATTATAAATGAAACCCTTATCCTTTTTGCACGCACCAATTGAAAAATGAGTATGCAGAATGAATATTCAGATTTTTTTTTTTATCTTTGACCGATTTTGGAAGATTGAATGATCTCCACCTATTTTTATGGAGAAATTAGTGGGATATTTATCTTTCTATTATATTATTATTATTATTATTATTATTTATGAATACAATTAAAATAGGGATAAAATGATATTTCATGCATTCAATTTATATTGATTAATAATATAATTTATGATTTATGAATACAAATATATTGAACATAAGCCTTTTTACATATATATTGATCATAAATCTTTTGAATACATAAATTTATTTTGAATATATGATTTCTGAATACATATTGAACATAAATCTTTTTATAAATATATTGATCGTAAATCTTTTGAATACATAAATTTTGAATAAAATTCTGAATACATATATTTCTTATTATAAATGAAACCCTTATCCTTTTTCACGCACCAATTGAAAAATGAGTATGCAGAATGAATATTCAGATTTTTTTTTTTTTTTATCTTTGATCGATTTTGGAAGATTGAATGATCTCCACCTATTTTTATGGAGAAATTAGTGGGATATTTATCTTTCTATTATATTATTATTATTATTATTATTATTTATGAATACAATTAAAATAGGGATAAAATGATATTTCATGCATTCAATTTATATTGATTAATAATATAATTTACTTTTTGTATCAAGTAGTAATATATGTATATAAAATGTACCTATTAGTAATGGACCAAAATAAATTAGCGATAAAGATAAGACATTTCAATAATGTTAATTGCACATCGCCGAAAAATGCAGCATTCGGTATATTTTGTAAAAATTATATTAAATAATAAATAAAACAAAATATATGAAAAATGAAAAGACAGTTAATTAATATAATTAGATTTTATTATTATTATTATTATTATTATTATTATTATATTGTTAGTCATATTAAGAATGTAGTAAGGAGGAATATTTATGTAGAAATGAAATGGAAAGATATAAAATAGTTTTTACAATTTATTTAATATAAATTTAATGTTAATATTATTATAATTAGACAAAATATATGTATATGTGACATATTATTATAGTAAATATAGTAAAACACAAAAGATTATATTATAATTATTAAAATATAATAATAGAATCGATGAATCATAGGGATTGAGTTTAGTGTAAGAAAGTAATAAAAATGATAAATGCATTGAAATAAATTCATCATAGGAGTAAAAGTAATTAATAGCATTCAATAATAATTAATAATTAATGAGATATAAAATATTAATGTTAAGGGTTAAAAAAATAGTAAATAAAAAAATAATTTAGGACAGAAGGAGGAAAAGAAATTTACAACCTCAAGCGGCATCTAATATTGAATTAAAATTAAGATTAAGTTTAAGATAAAGGTAAAAGTAAAATATTATTTTAATAATTTATTACATTTTTTTTTATTATACTCCCTCCGATCCGGACTTATATTCGCCGACACTGTAGATACGGAGTTTAAGAAAATTTACTTTTTGACCAACTTTATTGACTTTTTAGAGGTATTGTGGTGTTTTTAGGTAATAAATAAATTATAAAATATGTTATGTGTGTTAGGTGGGAATGATATTTTTTAAATTAAAATAACTTTTGAGGTTGTTGGTTGATGAGAATTTTCCTTTTTTGGGTGTTGAAGATAAGTGTGAGACGAATAAAAACGGAAAGTATAAACATGAGTGTGGGACGGAGGAAGTATAATTTTTTAATTTGAGTTATATATTCTTATAAATATAAAAATTAAGTAATTAGATAATTAGCCCTTTAAAAATAATCGAAACTAAATCAAATAGTATGATTTAAATTAACTTACATATATTATTTTTTTTTTAAAAATAATTAACTCTTAAATGTAAATCATTTAAATATGATTATTATAAAATAAAAAATACAAAATATTGTTAAGATCTTAGACAACGTCTCATGATAAGACTGTTTCACTCTTTCTTAATTAATTCTTACTTTTTATTAAAAATATTAGTCACTTAAAAAAACATTTAAATATTAAAATTTTGTTATCATAAAAAAAATTGTAAAATACTTTGAGGGACGAAGAGAAAGACAAAGCATAAATGAAACGTGCATGTGCAACGCACGTCTAAATATCTAGTATTTATAAGTATCTATCTATCTATAAATATATAATTATCCATCCTCATAGTATTATAAATACTCCAAATAACTCCCTCAAACTGCACAAAGAAACCAATATTCCTAAACTTTGCAAGTAATTAAAAAAATAACAATGGCAAAATCACATCATTATTGCCTTTCATTTCTTGCTATACTTTTTTCCATCTTAACCCTCCATTGTTCAGCCTCTTCTCCATCATCAGACATTACTTCCAACCAGCTCAAATTCTGGTCTGAAAATGTGCAAAACCAAATGCCAGATTCCATCCTCCAAAAGCTCTCCCCTCTCACCCAAAAACAGTCTGATTATTACACTAACATTCTTACCACCACAAATGGCAAATTCACAGCAGATGCCAATTTCTGCTCCCTTGCAAAACTGGCTTGCAAATCCCAAATCACTGACAGTGCAATAGACAAATGCTACGAAGAAACTTACAAGGTATACTCTGCTTCTTTGATGGAAAACAAGAAACATGAAGATCCATTCTCTTTTTTCAGGCAATCAATCCTAAGACTAGGCAACCTCATTCACCTCCCAAACCTCCAAGAATCCCTCCCCAACCGCGCTTTCCTCCCAACTCAAATCGCCTCAAAGATCCCCCTCGCCTTCGACCCCATCTCCAAGATATTCCCTAATACACCCAAAGAAACAATACAGAGTGCTCTGGCTCCCTGCAATGCTGCATCAATGAAAGGCGAGACGAAGAGCTGCCCCAAGTCCCTGGAAGAGCTAGTGGGGTTCGCCAAGTCTGCGTTGGGCGAGACGGAGGTGTTGGCACTGGCTTCCAAGATCTCACATGACTCGAGCTCCGTTGCAGTGATCAGAAAGATGAAGCAGTATGATCCTGCCACCAAAGTAGTGGCCTGCCATGAGGTATTCCTTCCATTTGCAGCATACTTCTGCCATGCAATCGGATCAACCCGTTTATACGAGGTGGAGTTGGTGGATGCTAAGAATAATGAAGCTGTCAACACCACGCTGGCAATATGCCACCTGGATACGTCAGCATGGCCTAAGGGCCACGTGGCATTCCAGATTCTGAAATTTGGACCTGGAGAAGGAGAGGCCTGTCACTGGTTCTCCAAGCTTGATCTTGCCTGGATCGGTTCCATTTGAAATCGAAAACGTAAGTCAATATTAAATGATGTCGAACTCTACCAGCTTAAGCTTTTTAGACGAAGAAATGTGTGATAATTTGATGTACCCATCTTTATGGTTATGGTGAACATTTGTGTATTTTACTGTTAAATTGTAATTTGTAAAGTCGTGTTCAAAGAATGTCTCCTTGTTGAGTCAAATAAAAAGTATTAATTCATGCTATAGTTTCTAGATTAATCTGTATATTCTCATGTAATTAACTAAATGAGTTTAAATCAGAGAATTATCCAATAGAAAAGTAAGAACAGTAGCTATGTTATTCCCTATTTTCAAAATATAATCTACCCAAAAAAATATCTCCAACAATTACTTGTCAATTTAAATTAACAACTCTCACCTCAAGAGTTACTGCATACCAAGCTAAGGGGTTAGAATTTGATCTGTCATTTTGTAAATGTGTACTGCTGCACATATTTTGTATATCTTCTAATATTCATTACAACACAACTTCAATTTCTTCTACAAATTAGCAGATATTTTTCAAAATATATAAGTAAAAAAAAAATTAAAATTGATAAGACTACAGCTAAAAAGATTAAGGTATATGAGGAGCAAGAAGTTGACAAGAAAGTGGATGACAATGCTAAGTTAAGGAAAAGATGAGGAGATTTTGAGAAGAAGAAATTTATTGGAGATATTATTAGATTGTGATTTTTTTTTCTTCTGTTTTTTTTTCTTAGGGTGTTTGGTTCATATTAATTTAATATCAGGCCCCAATTTCCACTTCTGAGAAACTTAAACATTTATCCCTTTTAATTTCTCACCTTCTTTTGCCTTCAACACCTTCTTCACCGCCGAAGAAAACCCATTTTCGCAGATCCGAAATCGCAGAGTTTGAATTGATGTTTTCGTCCAGTTGTTCGAAGCTTTGATGTCGCGATGGACAATCTGTGGGAGGCACCTTTCTTACTTCTAACAAACTTCTTCACTCTGCCCTTCACCTTCTTCCTCTCTACACCTTTTGCACCTTCTTCTGACATATGGGATCTGAAACGACAATGGGCAGCGGGAATTGGAACCGACGACTCTTCCTTGCGGCGAACGGCGTCTCCGACGGCAGAGTGGCATGGTCGGTCCTGTTGCGGCGGAGGACTTGCGAAGGACGGTGGGATTTCGGGAAAGGCGGCGATGGCGAACTCCGGCGCTATCGTGGCAGCGATGGGCAACGACATATTATTTGTTTGAAAGGGAAAAGAGAAACTCTTTCCAATTTTGATTTGAGAAGAGAATCAAGAAGCTGTATTTCAGACAGGTCACCCATTTCTCTGGGAAGGAGGAATCGTATCCGTTAACTTCAATTTTTTAATCTTTTATTTTTAAGGGTATTATCGTAAAAATGTTTAGAATTAACCTTCTAAGTAAACAACCTATCCTAAGTCTAACTCAACCCTCGACTAACCCTCAACCAAGGGTAAAGTTATCCTTTTTGTAAACCCTAAGCATAAAAGTAAACGAACCCGTAGTGTATTTTCGAATGGGCCGGCATACTGAATTAGTGAAGAGGATGGGCCATGGCACGCCCTAGGAGATGGCTCATACAGCTTTTAAAAAAAATTAATTTAGTCATACAAGATTTTTTTTTTAAATATAGAGATAATATATAATATTCGATTGAATACGCGCCACGTGTACGATTCGGATAAAATTATACTCCTTCCATCCCACGTATTTTTACTCATTCCATAAATAGTAAAAATACATTATACATCTTACTTACTTTTTACGCTTTATTTATCAATTCCAACAACTTTATTCAATTTTTTACACTTTATTTACTTTTTCTCTCAAAATTATCAATTTATCTCTATTTTTTATTATATTTTATATTTAAAAAATAACACTTCTTAAATTTTGTGCCCGTACAAACGGGTAAAAATATGGAAGGAGTAATTCTTTCGAAATTTAGTCTGAATTAATGCAATATTTGGTATTAAAAATTGCAATTTTTGCTGGAATTGCACAAATGTTACTCTGCCGCCTGGGCATCATGTAGACATGTACGTGTCATGTTAACGATCAAAAAACAAAAATTAACTTCCTTCTGAAATTTTGTCTGATATTATAATGCAATTTTGAAAACAGTGGAATTAAATTAGGCAAAGAGCGGCATGATATTTTATATAATAAAAAGTTATATATTCAATTAATGAAAATTGATAATGTTATTTTATAAATAATTTATAATATAAATAAAAAATAATACTAATATTTTGTAGCGAAAGTGATAGTATTTTATAATAGAAGTGATAACTAATTACGAAAATATAAAATGGTATCACTGTGAGACGAAACTAATACAAAATTGCTAATAAAATATAGGAGTATACGTTTTTATTTAGAATTAATTGCAAAAAAAAAACTCAACATTTACTTTTTGCAAATATATCTCGAGAACACTACTAAAAGAATGCTCTTTAACATCAGAAAATTTTGTATCAATATAATTACTGATACTAAATATAGTAAGTGGTAACAAATATTCATTTTGATATTATATTTATATACTCCCTCCGTCCCCTTGAGAGGTGCTCGTTTGCTGTTTGCACGTGGATAGTTCTAACATAAATTAAAGAGTATTATTATTATAGATAAGGTGTGTAATTGTATTAGAGAGAAGTGGTGGGTCATATTATGTATTTTCTTTATTAAATAGAGGAAATTGATGTTTTTGAAGCGGATGCCAGGAATAGTGAAATGGATACCCTTCAAGGGGACGGAGGGAGTTTTTACTATCAAATATTATTTTAATGATACTATTTTATATTTAATATCAATTATTTTCCGATGCAAATTTAATTTCAGTATTAAAAAAGTTTTAACTGATAGTTAATATTGTGTGATTCATTTGTTAATTCTCTTAAGTATCTGTTATTTACTGATATTAATCTAACTTAAATTATTAATTATTTTATTATTTTACTCTAGTAACCTTTTTTCCGCCACCTATGAAAATTTATTTTAGTATCGACCTTTATCGATACCAATAGCAAATCTTCGCAAATTAAAATTAAGTTCTCCTCTCACCCATCCATTAATTTCAGACTTTCAATGAACTCAATTCATCCTTCGGCCACAGCCTGCCTCCACCGCCTGTCACCGCCGTCTGCCGTGCATCCCCAACCAATAACTCCTGCGACTACCGTAAGTGACTATCTAGAGGAATTATTGGGTAAAACGCCCAACTCTTGTCCTAATTTCCTCTATTTTTAGTAAATACTTCAAATACTCTCCATTCTTTCTTCGAACACGAGGAATGCGATAAGTTTTGATATATGTAGATCATTCGAAATCTGTAGATTCAAGTTTTAAGATTGGAGTCGACACGAATTTTCTTCGATTCTTCTACGGTAAATTTTATTTCTCAGGAATTTATTCAACAAAAATATGCACAAACTCAACGTTTCTGTATAATCTTTGATTTTTTTTATAATGAAGTAATGAATATATGAATTAAGTGTGGAATGAATTGACAGATGACGTAAGTATAATGCAATACTTGCTGTCACTTGAAGGAGCAAAGGAGAGACTGAAGTTAGCACTGTCAAAATGGGTTGGGCAAACCCTCCCCAACCTGCCTTAATCCACCAATTTATCAACCCAAAATTAACTCAACTCATAAAAACCCGCCCCACTTCAAATCCATTAGAGTGTGGGCTAACCCGCACCACCTCACCAACCCAACATCAACCCACTTTTATAAATTAAAATTAAAAAAAGTGACATACAATTTTTAGATTTTAATACGGAGTATTTAAATAATAAAAATATTATCATCCAACCCTACCCCTACCCACCCCCACCCCACCCCACCAAACCCACCCACCCCAAAAAAAAATTTTAATTTTTTTTTAAATTTTAATATTTAAATAATAAAAATATTATCACCCAACCCTACTCCTTACCCACCCCACCCACCCCCCAAATTTTTTTTATTTTTTTAAATTTTAATATTTAAATTATAAAAATATTATTACCCAACCCTACCCCCTACCCACCCCAAACCCACTCCCCCGACCCCCCACCCCCCCGAAATTTTTTTTATTTTTTTTAGATTTTAATATTTAAATAATAAAAATATTATCACCCAACCCTACCCCTACCCACTCCCCACCCCCCTCCAATTTTTTTTTAAAATTTTTTTTTAGAATTTAATATTTAAATAATAAAAGTATTATCACCCAATTCTACCCCTACCCACCCACCCACCACCCCCGACAAATTTTTTTTAATTTTAGATTTTAATATCCCCCAATTTTTTAATTTTAGATTTTAATATTTAAATAATAAAATAAAATTTGGGGGGTGGGTAGGGGGTAGGGTAGGGGTTGGGGGTAGGGTAGGGATAGGGTTGGGTGATAATATTTTTATTATTTAAATATTAAAATCTAAAATTTATTAAAAATAAAATTTTATGGGGGTGGGGTGGGGTGGGGTGGGGTGGGTAGGGGGTAGGGTTGGGTGATAATATTTTTATTATTTAAATATTAAAATCTAAAAGAAAATAAAAAATATTGGGGGGAGTGGTTGGGGGTGGGTTAGGAGGTAGGGTTGGATAATAATATTTTTATAATTTAACTATTAAAATTTAAAAAAATAAAATAAAAATTTTGGGGGTGGGGTGGGGTGGGGTGGGGTGGGTAGGAGGTAGGGTTGGGTGATAATATTTTTATTATTTAAATATTAAAATTTAAAAAAAATAAAAAACGATGTGGCTAACTAGCCAAGAGCACCAACTAAACGGACTCGACTGAACCTACAATTTTTCGAGGGACAGAAAACACCCCACTAAAAGGAGGCATACACGGGGCTCGACCACCTCAATTAAGAGGACTACACACTCCCACGAGAGGAGATTAAACCACCCCACGAAGGTAGACTGAGACAACAGAAAATATCAAGAATCGCTACAAATCACGTGTTTCCAATAATAAAAAATTCATTCAATAATACATTCAAAACAGTCATTAGTAGATATTTATCCAAGTTGCATTAGGTTCTTAGTCGTCATCAAAAAGAGTCAGATTATTACACCAACATTCTTGCCACCACAAATGACAAATTCACAGCTGATGCCAATTTCTGCTCACTTGCTAATCTAGCATGCAAATCTGATTTCACTCTCAGTTTAGAATCCAGAACCTCACAAAAATCTTACAATATTAATTCTGCTTCTCTGAACCAAATCAAGAAACATGAAGATCCATTCTCTTTCTTCAGACAATCAATCCTAAAACAAGGCAACCTCATTCATCTCCCAAACCTTCAAGAATCCCTCCCCAACCGTGCTTTTCTCCCATCTCAATTCACCTCGAACTCGAAGTTTCCCCTCACCCACGAGCACATCGCCAAGATGTTCCCAAATACACCTATAGACACCATACAATTCACTTGGTCTCCCTGCAAGGCTGAACCACTAAAAGGCGAGACGAAGAGCTACCCCATGTCCCTGGAAGTGCTAGTGGGGTTCGCCAAGTCTACGTTGGGCGAGACGAAGGTGTTGGTGCTGGCTTCAAAGATCACACACGAGTCGAGCTCTGTTTCAGTGATCAGAAAGATGAAGCAGTATGATCCTGCCACCAAAATAGTGGCCTGCCATGAGGCATTCCTCCCATTTGCAGCATACTTCTGCCATAATCTCCCATCTACACGTCTATACGAGGTGGAGCTCGTGGATCCTAAGAATGACGGTGTCAACACCATGCTGGCAATATGTCACTTTGATACATCAACATGGCCTAAGAGCCACGTGGCATTCGAGATTCTGAAATTTGGACCAGGAGAAGGAGAGGCCTGCCACTGGTTCTCCAAGCTTGATCTCGCCTGGATCGCTTCCACGTGAGCTTAAGCTTTTAGACGAGATGTCAGTTTAAAAATAATGTGTGATAATTTAATCCAGTCCATCATTTCAGTGCTGGTTTGATGTCCGTTTGTGCATTTATCTATCATTTTGGTTTGATATCTGCTATGTACATATACATGTATGTATTTTTATGTTTGTATGTATATTTTCTCTTTATCATTCCAACATGATTTTTCTTATACTACTATTATATAGTTCGGCATCATTATCAGATTATTTTTCAAACTATAACTAATTAAAAAGAAATAAAAAAAATCTTCCATACCACGAATTAATGGACCAAGCATACTTCCAACTTAAATACATGGAGTATATTTTTTAGTAATTACAAGGTAACCAAGTGGGCTAGTCCACTTGGCCACCGGGCTCCTCACACAAGTGAGTGAACCGGGTTCAAGGTCCTCCCTATATTCTCATGTGCTTTGGATTTTCTTTGACATTTTAATGTAATATCTCTTGTATGATATTGTTGGATGGATGACACTTAGAGAAAGGAGAAAATTATACCATAACAAAAAAAAAGGTATAAACCCCAAAAAATAATTATTAGATTTACTTCCACTCTTAGTATTAATTTTTATATGATTATATAATTAGTGAATATAAGATATACACCAAAATTCCAATGATTTAAATATATCTAAATGCAACTGATCCAAGAAGGATTGGCTCATTTCTTTGCAAGTAGACGCAATTATATATTTCTGCCAGCTTCTCTATATTCCCACTGTGTAACTAATAAGTCAAATTAATCTTAAAAGAATAGGCCTATCTTAGGTAAGACTAAAAGGCCCAATTACTTGGGCTCCCTTGACATTCTCATTGTTTAAATGTAAGTATCTAAATCAACCCAATAACATATAGGAAGAGGCCCAATTCTATTTTTAGCAGCTTCATCTTGAACTTTTAAGACTTCTTCTTGGGTATAAATATCCATTCATAATTATTATTATTATTATTATTATTTTTAGAGTTGTTTGGTGGGACGATTTAGACCACAATCCGCTCTTTAGGGGGCTCAAATGGGGTGGGTCATTGGTGGGGCGAGTTAGTTGCGGGTTGGGTCACTCGTGGGTTGACCCAATTTTTTTCGATTTTTTTTTAAAAATATTTATGATGTTTCACTTTTATTTTTTTACACTTAAATATTTTAAACTCTAATAATAACATTAAATTAGGGTATGATTTTTTGTGTGTCCATTAATTTGGTGTGGTCAATTTTTCGATTTTTCAATTTTCAATATTTTTCGATATTATCCATGAATTTATAAATTCATGATTTTAAATCAATGGATTTCAAATCTTGGATTTTAATTTGTTTTTTTAGTTGTTTTGGAAGGATTTTCAAATTTTTTTCTCAAATCATGTCATTTGAAATCCTTTCGGTGATCGAAAATTATTTTGAAATTCATAAAAAAATAATAATAATAAATAAAGTTAATAAAAAAAATTTTAAAAATATAATTTTATTATTTTTTAATAATATCTAGAATTTGTAAAAATACTAGAATTTTCCAATTTCACAATCTATCTTCATTCCACTATTTTACAAAAGTAAATAGATAAATAAAATAAATAAATATATCTCTAGACAATTCAGTCTTTATTAGAATTCAAGGCATGCTTAATAATTTCTACTCGTCTACCCCCTCCTTCTTCATTCCTTTTTGTCATTTTGAATCCTCTTGTTATAACTTCCTTACTCTCTTTAAAGAATAATATAGTATTTTTATAGAATAAATAAATTATAAAGTATATTATGTAAATTAATTATAAAGTATATTATGTGTGTTAAGTGAGAGTGTTAAAATTATAATTAAGATGTACTTTTTGGATTGAGGATTTATGATGTTTTATTTTTTAAATGGTGAAGTTTAATATGAAACGAATGAAAATAGAAAATGTAAAATTTAATTTCAAAGGTGTATTATTTTTTTAATAGATTGAAATAAAATTTTAAAAAAATATAGGGAGACGGGGAGAGAGAGAGGGGAAGGGTGTTTTATCTAGTCTAGATAAATAAATCCGTACATAAAACTAATCCAAGTTGGTTTTTCTTTTTTATAATTAAGACAAGATAAAATATGGAATAATATCACGATGAAGATATTATTGCTCCACCCGATGAATCTAGTTCTCTGCCCAATCTTGTAAAATATCGTCACATTAAATATTGCACCTCTCTTTTGTAAAATATAAATGTTATATTCGAGTTTCTCACTACTCATATGTTAATATAATTTAATTAGTGTTATGTGCATTTTATAATTATGTGATAATTATGTGGAAATTATGTGATAATTATGTGACATTTATGTAATAATAATGTGGCAATTATGTAACAAATTATTTCTACATTTTATTTATTTTTACATTTTATTTGAGGCATTCGTGATAAAAATTGTGACAATATGTGAATATATGTGTGCATAAATATTTACGTGCATTAATTTGGATATATAATTAAATTGTCTTATTTGTACAATTACATCATTTTTTAATTATTAAGTATCACACGTGTTCTCGTAATATTAATAATGATGAGAAAGTGTACATGTAAATGTATCATATCTTAGATATTAAATATTACACGTATATTCGAATGAATAATAATAATATAATAATAATAATAATAATAAAGAAATGGGAAAGTTTTTGCAGTGTGTGTCGTGACTAATTGATAGCCAAAGAATTTCTTTAGGTAATTAGTTAAACACGTACTGCATGAGGGGTTTTATATATATATATATATATATATATATATATATATATATATATATATATATATATATTCTAAAAATAGTATGCTTGGCGGTGGTGATTATTATCACATATAACACTATATATATACACATGCAACTCTTTTGACGGTATATTGAACCAGGAGCAGATCGCGAGAATTTAAAAAAAAAAGAGAGAGAAGGAAGGGAGAGATAGATAGGAGGGAGAAGAGGGAGCGTGCCGGAACATGCGTGTCGGAATGAATTAGTTACAGTTCTTCACGAGGTCTAGAGTATTATTATTGTCGGAGTCCAGGTAAGTAGAAGTCCAACTAAAATGCATAAACATGTTGTTTGTGAACTATTTGTGATTAATATGTGATAATTATGTTATGAATTATTTGTAATTAGTTTAATTACGTTGTGAATTATTTGGTATTAATTTGTGATACAAGCTGTGAATTTATGTGATTTGGGGAAAGTAGGGTTCATTATTCAACAATATTATTTGTAAATTATTTGTGATAAAATTGCAATACAAGTTGTGGATTTATGTGATTTGAAATAAAATCATTATCCTATATAGAGGTGTGTGATTGGAAACTGTTGAAAATATATCTGTGTGATTTGAGAAGATATTGGTTATAAGGATCTGTGATCCGAGATGAAGTTGTCATTCCAAAAGGGATCCGTGTGATTCAAGGTGAAATGGTTATTCTATAAATGGATTTATGTGATTGAGGTGAAGTTATTATTCCAGAAGTGGATCTATGTAAATTGAAATTTAGTTGTTGCTTTATTGTGATTAAATGTTGATATTGATATCGTAAATGGTTTATGATGCATATTTAATTGCCTAGTTGCATACCACGCATAATCATGAAAAATATTTTCCCCAAAATTAATAAGATACTAATGATGTGTGCGGCCACTATATATGCATCTCTGTCAGGATTCGGAAAAATCGTTCCCGACACTTTATTAGGGGTTCGGAAAAATCATCCCCAACACTCTACCAGGGTTCGAAAAAATCATTCACGGCATTATATTCAGGGATCGGAATCGATCTGACATTGTGTGTGTCTATTGAGCTCATTTGGGGTGCATATCATAAGTGTGTCATGGGGATCCCGCAACGTGAATAATTTTCGAAATAAAAGAGACCAACTAGAAAGACTAGGATATAGGCGATAGAAAACTAAATGCATTTTCATGCACTGGCATGCATGATTTCTGCTTACTGAGAATTTTATCTCACTAGTTTATGCATTGTAGGTGAGTCTGATGATGATTGAGTATGTGGTGTGTGGTGTAAGCTGTGGAGCTCCTTCAGGGTTTTGAGCGGATGTACATAAATGACGACCTGTTTGGCTAGGTCGTGAGTTATTTTGTTTCCGCTGATATTCTGTTATGTAATATAATAAGTATTGTCATGAGTTTGTCTAAATTGATGTGGTGTCAGAAACTGATGACGTATGTTAGACTATGGTTTTAAATATATTACGTAAAAAAAAAATATGCAATTTTTTAATGATGATATTTATGTTAATTAGTATTTGAATTATAAGTTATATAAGGTGGGTCGTGTCTATAAAGAAGGGAGTATAGGATCATTCCCTTATTCCATACATCAATTGAGTGTAAATGGACTAAAATGACATTATTTATGATTTCACAAAATACTTTAATTAAATATTAGGAATGTTAAACGAGTCAAGTGAGTTCGAGTAGTACATACTTAAGTTCGACTTAGTGTTTACTGCACCTAAAACTGAGCTCAAGATCTACTCGGCTCAATAAGCAAATCGAATCGAGTTTTCGAGACTTATCAAGTCCGTTTTTAATTAATACTATTTTATATTTATTTTTAAATTCAATAATTATTATATTAATGTACAACATTATATTTAAATAATATTATTTATTATTAATTATAATTATTATTGTCAAGTTTTAACTAGCCAATTTGTTTTCATTAACTTGATGAGTATTAAATGAACTCAAACTCAAGCTTAAATAGTCACGAGTCAAAGTCGAGTCAAGCTACCGAATAACTCCTCTATTTTAACACCTTTATTAATTAGAACAAGAGGTAAAAATAAGTACCCGTTACATTAATTTTAATAAAATAAATGGAGTATATTTTATTTTCATCAGTGTAAAAAATAGTGTGTAGTATTTTATTTCAGTCTCCATTGCAGTCAACAAATGCATGCACACTCATTTTCAGATCTCGAGTATTTGCCAATTAAGTAGGACAAAGATGCTGGAATCCAAACGTGTAATCAATCTCTCCTATCATAAAATCTGTGTAACATTATAAAATATACAGTATCTGCATAAATAAATATCCGTCCGATGTTGAAAAATTATTACCTGATAATAATTATTTTCGTACCATATTAATTTTATAAAAATTTACTGGCAACCACTCCCAAGTAGTTGCATGGAACTGTTGTATACTTGTATGCTCATTAGATGTGCATGGTTTATATTCTATTTTATTCATATATTTAATACTCCCTCCGTACCCCTTTAAATATGTCATTTATTTTTTTAGTAAATCAAGTAAAGAGTATTATTATTTAATATTTAGTGAATAATCATATTAGTGGGATGTATAGGCTCATATTTTAGTTGTATTAGTAATGTGCACGAGTCTCATATATTTGAATTGGGAAATGAGACTCTTTGGGGCGGACACCCGATCCGATACGGCAGGATGAGATCCTTGCTCCGTCCTCACAGTATAAATACAGTACATGAGAGCTGCAATCTATCCCAAGTGAGTTTGCAAAAATGGCAGCTAATTCACACCTGCACTATTTCCTTTCCTTCTTCCTACCCACAATTTTCTTAATCTTAACCCTCCATTGTTCGCTCTCTTCTTCATTATCACCCATTGCTTCCGACCAGCTCAAATTCTGGTCGGAAAATGTGCAAAACCAAATGCCAGATGCCATTCTCCAAAAGCTGTCCCCTCTCACCAAAAAACAGTCCGATTATTACACCACCATTCTTGCCACCACATACGGCAAATTCACAGCTGATGCCAATTTCTGCTCCCTCGCAAAACTGGCTTGCAAATCCGTATTCGACGATAGCAAGCCCACTTCAACTAAGACATACAAACCTCCAGCTGCAATAAAATCCCTCACTATAACTAAGACATACACTCCTACTTCAAGTAAAACATACGAAACCCCTGCTGCAATAAACACCCACACCACCACCAAAACATACAATACCCCTGCTGCTGCAAACCTACTCCTAAATCTACCAAAACGTACAAGGAATACATACACCACAGAGAAGACGTATAATAATGCTGCAGCTCATCACTCCCACGAAAACGAAGATCCATTCTCTTTCTTCAGACAATCTGTCTTGAAACAGGGCAACCTCGTCCATCTCCCAAACCTTCAAGAATCCCTCCCCAGTCGCGCCTTTCTCCCTGCTCAGCTCGTCTCGCGGATTCCCTTATCCTGCGAAACCATAGCCAAGATATTCCCGGATATGTCTACACAGACGCTGCAGGCTACTCTTTCGTCCTGCAATGCGGCCCCAATCCAGGGCGAGACGAAGAGCTGCCCCAAGTCGTTAGAAGAAATGGTGGGGTTCGCCTCGTCCGCCCTGGGGGCGAAGAAGGTGCTCGCCCTGACTTCGAAGATCAGTCGCGAGGAGTCGAGCTCAGCTCTGCTCGTTAGAAAGATGAAGCTATATTCAGCCAGCAAAATCGTGGCATGCCACGAGGCGTTTCTGCCGTTTGCGGCGTACTACTGCCACGCGCTCCCGTCCACGCGGCTGTGTGAAGTGGAGTTCGTGGATCCTAAGGATGATGTGTCGGGTGTTGTGAACAAGATGCTAGCAATATGCCACCTGGATACGTCTGCGTGGCCTAAGGAACACGTGGCATTTGAGATTCTGAAGTTTGGACCGGGAGAAGGAGAGGCATGCCACTGGTTCTCCAACCTTGATCTTGCCTGGATCGCTGCCCAAGAATAACATCAGATTGTGTGTTGTATTTGCTTCGGATTTTATGTTTTCTGCACCCTGATTCCTTCTAATTTGTAACGCCGTTTTATTAACTCTTCTAATAATGCTTAGTATTTTAAATAATGTTTTAATTACATGTCTCATCACTTGTTCCAATATTCTTGCTATTTAAGGGATATTTAAATCATTCAGAAATTTATGGTACATCTCCCGTTAATAAATCTATTAAATGACAATGGGATTAGGGTGGGGAGTAGTTATTGAATCAATGAGAGTGATAGAGGAATTTTAATTCTCACTAATTCAACCAAACATCAACAATGGAAATCAATATGCATTTATTTTCATTGCCTCTCCCACTACCCAAACCAAGCAGTTCACTTCCATTATCCTTCCGATTCCCCTACCAAGCATACTCATTAAACACTCATTAAACTTAAGTGGTCCAATAATCAATATTCTCTCATTTCCATTATCCTTTCCTAATAACCCGCCAAGCATTAGCACCCCATCCTAATAATCCGGAGAAAATATCAATTTTGGTCATATATCTTTTACCAAATCTAATTTTAGTCCTGTAATTTTTATTATTTTCAATTTTAATCATTTTAGTTTCAATTTTGATCCTATAACTTTTAAAATTTCAATTTTAGTTCTATAAGTTTCAAACTTAGTCCTATATCTTTTTGAATTATCAAAATTAGTCATGTATTTTTTAAAATATGATATAATTTATGGGGTAAATATCAAAATTAATCCTGTAAGTATGGCGTTTTCCAACTTTTATCTTTTTTCTTTTGTAATTCTCAATTTTGGTCCTTTTGGTCCAGTTTTGGTTCTTTTTTCAAATTTTGATCCTTTTTTGGTCCACTTTTGGTCCTAAATGTATACACTTTCGGACCATTTTTGAACTTTTTTAACATAAAGGACTAAATTTGGACTAAAAGGACTAAAAGTGGACCAAAAAGGACCAAAATTGAGAATTGCAATAGGAAAATGACTAAAGTTGGAAAACGTCATACTTACAGGATCAATTTTGATATTTACTCTAATTTATAATAGGACTAATTTTGATACTTCAAAAAATATATGATTAATTTGAAACTAATAGGATTAAAATTGAAATTTTCAAAGATACAGGACCAAAATTGAAACTAAAATGATTAAAATTGAAAATATTAAAAGTTATAGGACTGAAATTGAATTTGATAAAAGATAAGGGACCAAAATTGATATTTTCTCTTATAACCCGCCAAGCATTAGCACCCCATTGATTAAATACTCGTTAAACATTCATTAAACTTAGGAGATCCAATGCCCAGTAACCAGGGACGAGTATTCATTGCCCGCAGATATAAAGGAAGTGCAAACAGGTACAGGGCCAATCCTCATAAATTTTAACGAATATTAGGGGCCCATATATAAAGTAGAGAATTTTATAACATTTGCCTTTTGTTGAAGTGGTGGAGTTGATTCAAAGAAACCACCTTGGTCCAAGTTTCGAATCCCCTATCTAGCAACCTAACTTCCCTATTTAATAATTACATATGATTGGATATTAAAAGAGAAAAAATAAAGCAAAAATTAAAGATTTAGTTCAAAATTAAGATATCAAAGTAAATACTTTAGTTATAATATTGCGTCAAAAAAAATCCCAAATTTAAAATACAACTCATGAAAATTTATAGGATCTGCCCTCAGACATAGTTAAAATACCAAATAATTTACTCTAGGTAGTAACAAAATAAATTAAAATAAAATACTGAGAGTGAAAATTAATGAAAACAGGGTCGTCCACATAGTTAAAATACGTACTCCAAAAAAAAAATTGCATAGGTAGTAACAAAATAAAGTGATGAGATATTGGAAGGGTACTACAAGAAATTTAGATTTTATCCACTCATTGTATGTGTGGGTAAAATCTATTTTTATATGGGCATTGCTTTTTACCCACACATAAAATAAGTGTAACCATGTGTTACTATAATTATGTAGCTAAAAGTTTTATTTACACATATTAAATTGTGTTAGTAAGTGTGGTTGGTCATTTCATTTATTTTTTGTTTCTCGCAAGATAGTAAGTGTGGTTGGTCATTTCATTTATTTTTTGTTTCTCGCAAGATTCAAACCCGTACCTGCGGAAGCGTGAAGCTTTAGCCATTAGACTATATGAGTATTTCATTTAATTCTTTGGTAATTATATTTATGTATAGATAGGATATGTTTCCAAAATAAGCTATTTTATCTAAATATTATTATATTTTAATAATGCTTTATTAGTAATATAGTTTTTAATTTGTATTTTCTATTAATTAATTATTTTTGTCTAATAAACTATCATATCATCACATGTGATTTTTTTTAGCCACACAGAAATTTTATGTGTAGCTAAATAATATATTATTAGTCACACAATTATAATATCTATACTCATGTGTGGGAATTCTTAATATAAAAAATAATAAGTAAAATTAAAATGTTATTATTGATTTTTAGTGACACATTTAAAATGTCACAATTAAGCACTTTAAATTTGTTACATTACTCACACATATAAATACTATGTGTTACAATTTAGTCACACATGGGCATTTTATATGTAGGTATTGGTTAAATTTGTTGTTGATAATAGCATAGGTAGGTAGAAAATTAATGAGGATAGTGATCAATGATGTGGGTATTTCACGGTTGCAGGAGGGGCAGTTAGATTTATTCAGGTTGATCCAATTGTAGAGACAACGGGGATGGCAGGTGTGTCCTCCACTCTCTTCCTCGCCAGATAAAACAGGAAATCTTTCCGAACCCACAACGAATCCCCAAGATCACATCGCCTCCAAGGGGCCCTAATTGATCTCTCGTACGCCCTCTTACTGCTCTCCCTCATCCCCTGCACCGTCACCACCACCGCAAACGGCAGTGACCGCCCACAAGCCATCGATTCGTATACCCTTTTCTGCCCTCCATCCTCATTCCTCCCTCTCGCCTAACCCTTCCTTAAATCTTTTTTTAACATAAACAAATACTAAACCAATATCTTCTCATTTCCATAAACCTTTCCGATACCCCAATTCTCCTACGCACCCCTTGATTAAATATTACTCGTTAAACTTAGGAGATCCAGTAACCAGGGACGAGTATTCATTGCCCGCAGACGTAAAGGAAGTGCAAACTGTTGGAAATATAACAATTAAATCCAATTTACACCTTAAGCCCTAACATGATTCAACAAGATCCATAAATAATTAAATAGAGGAATACCTGAATCCATTGGTCTTTGATAAGTCATAATTTAGCATAATTATTTGGTTGAAATTCATGTTTATTTGATTAACTTATATGTTTATTAGGGTGCTAAATTGACTTATCTTGTCTTTGGTTAATTGAGGATTTAATGATACAAATTGATGTGAAACGGGCTGTTTTGTGCAGGAAATTCGTTGCTGTCAAATTGACTGACACTGACCCCCTCAGTGTCAGAAGGGACTGCGAAAATTCAGCATAAATAAGGAAAGTGTTGTTGGACATATTCTCATATTGTCTCTTAAATTCCAGCGAAGAGATCAGCCCAAGTCAGGGACATATTGTGGAGAAGGCACGGTAGATTAGTCAACAAGAAAAGAAAAGATCCTTGAGATATTTTAGGAAGAGATAAGTAAAGAAATAGATCAAGATTACTTAAGGATCAAGACATAGATATTTATGGGATATTATTAATTATTTTTGGGAGCAGATACACGCTATTTTTTTGGGGCTGCAGAACACGTTAATTAAAGAGCAGATTAACGTGAAGGAGAGGGCAGAACACGAACAGAAGGAGAACACGAGATTGGGGAACGCAGATTAGAGAAGGAGTTCCACCATGAAGAACACGGTTTTATGTTCTAATTTATTTTGAATTTAATTTTGATTATGTAATTTCGTTTCTAGTCCGAGGGTTGTGAACCTCCCATGAATTATTTATTTTAATTATTTTGAATTTTATATTGCCAACTTTTATATAAATTTATTCTATTACATGCTTTGATGTTCTTAATAGCACTTTGATAATTATTTTAGTCTGGCCATCTAATTTAATTATTTAATTGTTTAACGCTATTTCGTGATCCACAATCCGTAATTGTTGTGAGGAGTGAATTAAGTAGCAAATAGAGATAATTTCCTCTAGGTGTAATAGGGTCTAGGTTGTATGATTCCTAGCCGATTTTCGTAGCCTAGTAATTCTATGTTTGGAGTCTTAATGCATTTGCGAGTTCGAATCGATAGGGTCACTCGTAAATAGTTCAATTTAGTGGTCGTACCCTAATTGATGATCTTAAGAACATTCGGGTTAATTTGGCCGTACCATTAGCCTAGGGATTTGAGTTTGTATAATTGTTTGCATGTTTAATTCTTGCGATTTTATGAATTAGGATATGGGAGGGGATCAAATCCTTGGACTAGGTTTTTATTTTATTTGTTCTATTATTTAATTTTATGTTTGTTATTTTAATTAATTATTTTCATGTTTATTAGTTGTTAATTCAATCCAAACCCCCCCTCCGGTTACTCATTTGAAAACACATAAATTCAATTTAAATTCAATTACTCCCTTGGGTTCGACCCGTACTCATCCTACTATATTTTAGTGGATTTGTTCGGAAATTTTATAAGTATTATTTTTGGGTGCCCGCGACAGCACATCAAATTTTGGCGCCGTTGCCGGGGAGTAATCCCGAATTTGGTTGAATTTTTTGTGTTTTATTTTTAATTTTCGAATTTTCCAGCAGTGCACTGACACTGATCCCTTCAGTGTCAGGTCTGCCCTGTTTTTATTTTTCTATTTTTTCGAGTTTAATCACTTTCTCCCCCTTGCAGACTTAGTTCTAATGGATCAATATCATGGTTATTATGGTCGGAATGTTCAACCATGTAGAGTTTGTGCAACCACACTCCATACCACTCATGATTGCCCATCCTTGATTGATAGATTAGCGGTGAGATAAAGAGATGCATATTGGAGTGCTAATCAACAAAGGCATTGGAATGATCAACCATATGTCAACACTTACAATCAA
This sequence comes from Pogostemon cablin, assembly GCA_023678885.1. NCBI lineage: Eukaryota > Viridiplantae > Streptophyta > Magnoliopsida > Lamiales > Lamiaceae > Pogostemon > Pogostemon cablin. The sequence goes on from CM042987.1 coordinate 6,450,535, forward strand.
GGGTGGCGTAATCCTCATCATTCCCGATATGTGGACCACTATCATAATCAATCTTACGAATATCAAAGGCGTGACTACTATGAGTATAGACCTCAATCCTTCAATGATAGTGAATGCTATTATGAAGATGATGGATTTAATGGAGATGAACAAAGTTCGAATGCTTCATTAGAGTCCTTGTTGAACCGGATGGAAATTAGTAATTTGTTATTTCAACAAAAAACTCAATTGAGTCTTTGGAGTTTGGAGCGCCAATGTAGCAAATTAAAGACCGAGGTTGAACGTATGGTGGCACAACAAAGTGTAAACCAAGTGGTATATCATGAGGAGGCCACCAAAGACAAGAATTTTGAGATGGAGACCGAAATTGAGGAGGATAAGTATGCTGAAATTTCTACAGATTTTGTGCAGGAAACTGACACTGATGCCTTCAGTGTCAGTTCTGATGAAAACGAAAACGAGGTAATATCATCCGAATTAATGTCCATCAGTTCTGATACTTTTTCTTCTCATTTCAGGTTGGAAAAAGTTGTTGATATCCCTCATGAAAATAAGACGGTTGAAGTGTTTCGCATTGATGAGATCAAAGATCCTTTTCTTGAGGCGATCAAACAATTTTCTGTGGAGCTTGACATGTTAAGGCTGACCAAGAACCATATAATTTTGAAAGGAGAGAACACTTCTCGCAAACCAATAAGATCATTATATTGGTTTGAACATTTTACTCCTATCACGTGAAAGGGAAGTGAACGTCGAGCCAACGACGTTAAGAAAAGGCGCTTGTTGGGAGGCAACCCAACATAGGTTCTTATTTTTATTTTTATTTTTATTTTCTTAATAAATAATCTTGTTCTTTAGGTGTGTGCTAATTTTCAGGTTATGTTGATGACATTTTTGGAGAAAAGAGAAAAATTCCTACTTGTGGTCAATAAAATGAGGCTTAACCCGGTGACTTCTTTCCACTCTTGCACTTGATTTACCTTTGAATTTATTGTGTTTGTTTGCTTGAGGGCAAGCAAACGATTAGGTGTGAGTAGGTTTGGTGTATTGAATGGTATTTGAAGTTGCAATTTTATTTTAATTAGATGTGCATATAGTATTTCATTTGAAATCATATTTTTACATTTGTGCACATGAGAAGTTGGTATTGAATTTATGGTGAAATTGTGCTTTGATATGTGAAATTTTTGGCATGACAAGAGAGTTGGATTTGATGTACCTTTGCTTGTGAGTTGTTGGATTTGTCTTGTTATTTTTGTGACGAATGTGGAATAATTTTTATTTGAGAATTCATGGCAAATGATCCATATTCTTGTGAGCTTTGAGCCTTGAAGAGCTATCATCTATATAAGCTCTATATTTTTCTTGATTGAGTGCAAATTGGACTTGATATGTACATTCTAGAACTTGCTCTTTGAATACATTTTGAGATCTTACATTTGAGCGTGTGTACTTAAATGATAAAGGCACCTAGGCAAGCCGTATTTTGGCCTTCTTCTTATGCGGAATAAGACAGAAGATCAGCAGCGGGTTCAAGGTCTTCCTTCACTAAAGCCTCTGGATTCCGTAAGGACCTTCGTAATCTCTTCAGATGGTGAAAGAGAGAACTGTGTGCGGCTTAGTGTCGGGGACCATAACCTAGGTATCTATATATATTACCCATATCAGGCCACCCATAATCACCTGATACGTAATATTGGGTATCTACTCATTGGCCCATATCAAATAAGTGTAGTCCATGGGCTCTTACTTTATTTTAATCACTTAATTAAGCCCAATATATTATTTGAATAGCTAATATAATTGAGTATTAATATATTGCCCACAATTAAATTATATAGGAAATATAAATTTCCTAACAATCTCCCACTTGGGCTATATATTATTTTTCGAAGACAATTATATTAAGAATCCTTAAGTGCACAACTTTATTCTATTCATTCAGACTACCTTCAACAATCTGGTCCATCTCATATACTAACAATGGAATTACCGCGGCATTCACCACATTATTATTCGTGGTTAAACCCCGACAATCACCATATTAATATATTCAATGACATAGATCAAATATGGTGAGTAGCATGGAAATTACATGTAAAATGTGATTAATAACATGTCTATTTCCAACTGGTCCAACTTTAGTGAGATCAATCCACAATGCAAATATCGCAAAATGGAAATTAACTTAAGTGAATTCAGAATAAACCAAAAGTTCATAAACTTTATTCTATAGAATCCGAATGTCTTAAATACGAAGTTCAATACATAGAACATAAACTCCCACTAAACTAAGGTAACATCAGAAACAACACCCATTTGAGCAGTATGCTCATGAAATACCTTCGGGGTCAATGCCTTAGTTAGCGGATCTGCTAGCATGCTATTTGTTCCTATGTGTTCAACAGTAATTTGTTTATTCTGAATTCTCTCCTTAACAACAAGGTACTTAATTTCAATGAATTTTGCTTTAGAAGCACTTCTGTTGTTATTGGAGTATAGCACTGCTGAACTATTGTCACAATACATTTTCAACGGTCTTTCGATACCGTCAACCACACGCAGCCCTGTGACAAAGTTCCGCAACCACAATGCATGATTAGATGTTTCATAACAAGCAATGAACTCTGCAGCCATGGTGGAAGAAGCTACAAGAGTCTGTTTAGCAGACTTCCAAGAAATAGCCCCTCCAGCCAACGTAAACACATAACCCGATGTGGAACGCTTGCTATCTTGACATCCAGCAAAACCGGAGTCAGAGTATCCAACGATCTCCAAATTCTCCAACCTCCGATAAGTAAGTATATAATCCATTGTTCTCTTCAAGTAACGCATTACGCGTTTAGCCGCTTTCCAGTGTTGCTCCCCTGGATTGCTTAAATACCTCCCCAAAACTCCCACTATAAATGCTATATCAGGACGAGTACAAACTTGAGCGTACATTAGACTTCCTACTTCCGATGCATAAGGAATATTTTGCATCTCATTTTTCTCATGATCATTGCTGGGGCATTGCTTAAGACTGAATTTTTCTCCCTTGGCCACAGGGGTGTCTAGTGGTTTGCTTTCTTTCATGCCGAATCTTCCTAAAACCATATCGATATAGCTCTTTGCGATAATCCAAGGATACCTTGAGAGCGATCTCTAAGTATTTGGATTCCTAATACAAAAGAGGTGTCACCAAGATCTTTCATTTCGAATTTCTTCGCAAGAAATCTCTTAGTTTCGTGCAATAAGCCTATATCATTACTTGCAAGAAGAATATCATCGACATACAAAACCAAGAAAATATATTTACTCCCACTGAACTTGCAATATACACAATCATCAACAACATTTACCTCAAAACCAAAAGATGTAATAATTTGATGAAACTTGTGATACCATTGACGAGATGCTTGCTTGAGACCATAGATGGATTTCTTTAATTTGCACACTGTAGACTTTGCATCTCCAAAGACAAAGTTTTCAGGTTGTGCCATATAAATGGTTTCCTCAATATCTCCATTGAGAAAAGCAGTCTTTACATCCATCTTATGTAGCTCCAAGTCAAAATGAGCTACAAGTGCCATGATAGTTCTGAAAGAGTCTTTCGAAGAAACTGGAGAGAAAGTCTCTTTGTAGTCAATGCCTTCCTTTTGAGTGAAGCCTTTAGCGACTAGACGAGCCTTATATCTTTCGATATTGCCTTTTGAATCCCTTTTGGTTTTAAATATCCATTTACTACCAATGGGTTTCACACCTTCAGGCAATTCGACAAGATCCCAAACGTCATTGTCACTCATAGACTTCATCTCATCCTTCATGGCGTCAATCCATCTCTGAGAGTTAGAACTGCGCATGGCTTGACTAAGAGTGACAGGGTCATCTTCGGTCAAACCAACGCCATCCTCATGTTCTTGTAGGAATACTATATAATCTTTTGAAATAGCATTTCTCCTCTCTCTAGTGGATCTCCTTAATGGCACTTCTTGAGGTGGTTGAGTTTGTTCTTCAACTAATGGAGGAAGGATTTCAATGTTATCTTGATTTGGAATAGTGATTTCCATATGAGTCTCTGGAGTTGTTTCTTGAGCTATGATCAGTAAAGTAATTAAATCATTATCTACTCCAGAATCTTCCTCAAAGACAACTTTCCTCATAATTTCTTCCCTCCCAAACTCAATATCCTCAAGAAATTTAGCATTTCCCGTCTCGAAAAAGGTTCTTGATGTGGAATGGTAAAACTTAAAACCCCGTGAATGCTCAGAGTAACCAACGAAATAGCAGCTTACCGTTCTTGATTCCAGTTTTCCTTCATGTGGCTTATAAGGCCGCGCTTCAGCTGGACAACCCCAAATGTGTAAGTGCCTAATGCTAGGTTTCTTACCTTTCCAAAGTTCATGTGGGGTTTTCGAAACTGCTTTACTTGGTACTCTATTAAGAATGTACACTGCTGTTTTCAAAGCTTCTCCCCAAAGAGACTCTGGCAAGGAGGAATGACTTATCATACTCCTCACCATATCCTTAAGAGTTCGATTCCGACGTTCAGCAACACCATTCATGCGAGGAGAACCTGGCATAGTGTATTGCGGAACAATTCCACATTCTTTGAGGAAAAGTGCGAAGGGTCCTGGACGTTGTTCTCCTGATCCATCAAACCGACCATAGTATTCACCTCCACGATCAGATTTGACAACCTTAATTTTCTTACCAAGTTGAAGTTCTACTTCAGCTTTGAAAGATTTGAAAACGTCCAACGATTGAGATTTCTCATGAATCAAATATAGATAGCCAAAACGAGAATAGTCGTCTATGAACGTGATAAAGTAACGTTGCCCATTCCATGATGCCGTAGGGAATGGACCACATATATCAGTGTGAATAAGTTCTAAGACTTCTTTAGCTCTTTCGGCTCCTAATTTCCTCATATTAGTTTGTTTCCCTTTTATACATTCAATGCAGACTTGAAAATCTACAAGATTTAAGGGATTAAGGATTCCATCAGACACAAGCCTTTGAATTCTTTGTTTGGAAATATGGCCTAAGCGCTTGTGCCACAAAATGGCAGAATCCTCCGAAAATTTTCTCTTTGTACCTCTTGAATGTGTTTGCAGAATAACATTATTGGAATTTATAAGATCAAGCATGTAAAGATTTTCAATTAAATGGCCATCACCAATAAAATTGGAATTTTGAAAGAGACATACTTTATTATTTCCAAAAGACCAGGAAAATCCCAGTTTATCCAAAACAGAAATAGAAACCAAATTCCGTCTAAAAGACGGCACAACAAATGTCTCAAACAAGTCTAAATAACAGCCACTCTTTAAATGTAATCTAAAGGTTCCAATAGCCTCTACTACAACTTTATTGCCATCGCCCACAAGGATGAATCTTTCAGCATCAGTTGGCAGCCGGTAATGCAGGCAACCCTGCAAAGACACACTTATGTGAGTAGTAGCACCAGAATCTACCCACCAAGTATCTTTAGGTACAAAGGATAAATTAACCTCAGAACAAACCAAAGTAAGAGGTATACCCTTCTTAGCACGCCATGCAGCATACTTGGAGCAATCTTTCTTAAAATGATCCCGCTTCTTGCAGAAGTGGCATCTATCATCCTTAGGTTCAACCTTTTGCTTCTTCTGCTTTGAAGCAGCAGCAACAACAGTACCATTAGGTTGATTTCTTTTCTTGCCTCGAGCATTTATAGCCAAGTGAGCACTTTCAACTCTATCTCGCTGCACTCTCTCTTCCTCTTGCACACAGTAAGATATAAGCTCATTAAGGGACCATTTGTCCTTTTGAGTGTTATAGCTCACTTTGAATTGCCCAAAGTGTGCAGGAAGTGAGATTAGAACCAAGTGCACAAGCAGATCATCAGAAATGTCTAACTTGAGTGCCTTAAGCTTTGATGTGAGATTAGACATTTCCATGATGTACTCCCTTATGTTCCCTTTGCCTTTATACCTCATGGAGACAAGTTTAGCCAAAAGACTACTTGCCTCCGCCTTTTCATTTTTGGCAAAGTACTGCTCAACAGCCTCGAAGAATGATTTGGCATTTTTGCTCTCAGCAATAGAGCCCCGAAACGCCTCCGGAATGGAGCGCTTCATGATCATCATGCACATTCGGTCTGATCGATCCCACTTTTCAATTTTAGCCTTATTTGGATTTTCAGTAGTAGCAGTGGGTCGATCAGATCGAAGAGCCAGGTCCAAATCCATACAGCCCAGAACGATCTCAAGGGTTTCTTTCCAGCTCTTGAAGTTTGTCCCATTAAGCATTGGGATGTTATTGATTTGTTGAGTAAAGTTAGGAGCTGTAGCAACAGAAACTAAATAGAGAACACATTAAGTATACTCACATAACATTCATATCATAAATCAAATTATGAACGAATAAGTAAAACAAATTGGGGACCCATCTCAAGACACCAAGTGTAACATTAACCTCGTCTGTGGACAAAAATTAACTACAGTGGTAATCTTGGTGCAACAATCAAGTATTGACAATAAGTTCTGTCAAACAAGAGTCTATCTGTGGACCGACTCATGTTCACATGAATAATCCAAATAATTATCACATACTTATTATCACATGTGTGTTATTATTCTGTCAAACTGTGCCTACCTGTGGGCCGAACACAGAACACATAAATAATACCACACCCATCTATGTAATTTCAATAAAGCTTTTCTCTACACATGATATTGCTGTGGCAACATGGTGTTTTGATTGACTTGATTGAAGGTTTACTAGACTAATTAAATAAATATTTAATTAAACGACATAGACTGTCTCCCCAATTTAAATAAATTCATTATGGGTTCTAAATGAGATTAATAAATGAAATCTCTATCTTGAAACAAAAAAAATCAATAAAAGCCTATAAACCAAATTAGACTTTACATAAGGTACAGTAGAGAGGATAAATTAATTATTTCAAACCATATCCAAAGTGCTCTAACTTGACATGTGCACATAACTCAGAATGCATTACTTGTCAATTTACTGAAGTACCGATTATAAATATAATCAATAATTAATAGCACTTTTACACATATTAATCATTTAACAAAAAAAAACATAAAAAATATCCACTCTACCTTGACAATCTTATGTATACATTATACTGCCAAATTTTACATTCAATCATAACAATTGCAAATCAATGTCCCGATTTAATTAAATTCAAATTGGCTTAACTGGACAAAAACTGAATCCATAAATATTATTAAAAGATTCAGAGTTAATGACTCAAATTGGCAAGTGCTATGACATACGGAATTAACCTTCACGAAAATCAAGGATAATTGGCAATAAATGCTTCTGACATTTTGAATGACCAAATGACAAACAAAATCAATTTGGATCCTCAATTGTAAACCTTAAATTAATTAGTAAAATTTAGGATTACAGTGAACTGCATCACATGACCCAAAAAATAAACTGTATGGTATATTAATGATGATTAGAAACAAGGTCATTTGAATAAATCATAAAAAATTGACTACGCAGAAATTTACAAAGTCAAAGTAAAATAATCATCCACTACCTTTTAACTCCTTTTACAATCATCAAAGTAAAACAGTCAAAGTAAATAACTCCTTTTAATAAAATATACCTTTTAATCAAATATACCATGAATATCAACTGGATACATAATCAGTAACCATTGAATTCATTACATGAACAATTATTAATAATCCGAAAACTGTAAAACTTAAATGAAATTTACTTAATCCATTCAAGAGCAGTCAAGATCAATTACGAATTAAAATCTCGACTATTAATTATTAATTTTACAAATCTCAGAGAATCAAAATTAGGGTGGCTCTGATACCACTTGTTGGAAATATAACAATTAAATCCAATTTACACCTTAAGCCCTAACATGATTCAACAAGATCCATAAATAATTAAATAGAGGAATACCTGAATCCATTGGTCTTCTTATGCGGAATAAGACAGAAGATCAGCAGCGGGTTCAAGGTCTTCATTCACTAAAGCCTCTGGATTCCGTAAGGACCTTCGTAATCTCTTCAGATGGGGAAAGAGAGAACTGTGTGCGGCTTAGTGTCGGGGACCATAACCTAGGTATCTATATATATTACCCATATCAGGCCACCCATAATCACCTGATACGTAATATTGGGTATCTACTCATTGGCCCATATCAAATAAGTGTAGTCCATGGGCTCTTACTTTATTTTAATCACTTAATTAAGCCCAATATATTATTTGAATAGCTAATATAATTGAGTATTAATATATTGCCCACAATTAAATTATATAGGAAATATAAATTTCCTAACACAAACAAGCAGACAGTTAAAATACCAAATAGTAACAAAATTAATTAAAACACAATACTAAGATTGAAAACTAATGAAAACAGAGTCGTCCACATAGTTAAAATACCAAATAATGTACTCACAGAAATTTTAAAAAAAAAAAAACCTGAATTTAACAAAATAAAGTGATGAGAGTGCAGCTTGATAATAGCATGAAATTAATGAGGATAATGATCAATCATGTGGTATTTCACGGTTGCAGGAGGGGAAGGAGCAGTTAGATTTATCCCGCTTGAGCCAATTGTAGAGACAACGGGGATGGTAGGCGTGTTCACAGGGAAGGAAGGATACCTGCTTACCCACCACTAATTTCCCTCTGCACACACAACACCTATAACAGGAAATTTTCCCGATCCCACAACGACTTCTTACTCGCATCACGTGTATTCTCCCCCCGGAATTATGGTCCAACACATCGCCTCCATGGGGATCAAACAATCCGGCCTAATTGATCTCCTGTACGCACTCCTACGGCTCTCCCTCTCCCCCCTGCACCGTCACCACGTCCAGCGCCACCACCACCGCAAACGGCAGCGACCGCCCCTGCGCCTCCCCCTGCTTCGCGAAATCCATGGCCGCGCCGAACATCCGCCGGATCTGCTCCTCCGTCATTCAGTAATCGTCCTTCAACCTCGGCGTGGTAGCTGCCAGGAGCTGCACTTCCCTCTGCTCCTTATCTTTCCAAGCCCACATGCCCAACTTCTCTATCCCTAACTTCTCCTCTTCTCCAGTTTCTCAATTTCAGTTTCATATTTGCCCGAACAGCTACCTTTCTTCCTTGTCTGTCAAGCACGCGACCCAACATGGGTACTCCCAAGCCATCGATTCCTCTAAGAACGACAGATCATACCACCACTCGTAACCTTTTCTGCCCTCCATCCTCATTTCTCCCTCTCGCCTAACCCTTCCCTATGCCACTATATATATATACACTGGTAAAACACCCCATGCATCAATATAAAAATAAGCGCTGGATTTGGGAGCACCTTATTTCCGAAGCAAGCTGTGATTCTATATAATTGTAGACAATATTGTGGAGATTATATATTGTCCATATATACATCTATATGTATTGGAGTATATATATGGTTAACTTTTATTTTTAGTATGGTTCATAAAATCATCTATATACTCCATCTTCATAATATTAGGATTTATATGAGATCTAAGTTTATTCTTATCATCGTGGTAATGGTCATCAATAAGATCTTCTCCCTTATCGAACCATTGTGTTCTTTTGTTTTTCTTTTCTTTCTTTGATCGATTCACAACAAAAAAATTTAATCAAAATATAATATTGTATTTTATAAATAAAATATATATACAATATAAAATATTTGCGTGCATAATTCATAAAAAAAAGTAAAGTGCTATTTTACAATTACCTTTTCAATTTATGTATCCCAAATAAAGAGGTGATAGTATTTAGCTCTCATGGTTATTTATTTAAGAAGATGTGTGGATACCTATTTGTTTTGAATTGATCTATTGTGTACACTAATTCTCCCTCATTTCTCACTAGTCAATTGAAAGTTCTCACTCATCAAAGTCGTCCTCACTCCGCCCCTGCCTCCTTTCGTTTCTCCCTAACCCACTGTCTCTCTCACTCCGCCACCTCTCCTCTTCCGCTCTCTCCATTTGCTTTGCCGCGCTCCGACACCGCCTTCCTCACTCCACCGCCTCTTCCTCTTCCTTCCCTTAATTCGCTGCCTCTCATTTTCCTTACATCTATTCAGATCTGGAAATTGAGATCAATATATAATTTAGGAATTCATCATTTACATAGAATATGGTGAGTTAAATGATTTATTTTTATATGTGCTATCTAATTTTGAATTTATTGAAATTGTTTTAGAAGTTGATTGGGATACGCCACATGAGATTTGTGATGTTGGTGGGTCGGTCATCTTGCCTCTGGTTAGTAGAGTTGGAGTCGCCTCAGATCAGTGGATTTGAAATTGCAAATTAACATCTATTAGGTTATTAGGTTGAAATTGGTGATGTGGAATTGAGATTTGTTCTTTGGTGATGTAGAATTGAGATTGGTTCTACTACATGTGACTTGAGACAGATTGCACAAATTGAAGAATATCAGAGCGTGGTGGCTAGAAAGGGAGAGAGAGCATGGTGGCTAGAAGGGGGAAAACAAAATTTCATAATGTATTAGTTGTTAGTAATTAATGTATAACAATTTATATTTGGATGTATTGAATCAAGATTTTGATTCTATCATGAAAATTTTTTCTATTAATTTGTACATTTTTAGAATTTTACTTTATTGATTTGCAATAATGTATTAATTTTTATTCTTTCATGTATATTTTATTTCATAAATGTATTTTTTTTCTTTACTAAAACATTGTATTTTTTTTATACTAAAACGTAAACTAAAAATGAATGATATGTCATAAATTTGGCAAAGACTTGTGTGAGACCGTCTCACGTAATAAATTAATGAAAAGTGATAATGTTCTTTCATGAACAATTTATAGTATAAATAAAAAGTAATAACATTTTATAGCGAAAATGATAACTATTTTAAAAAGTGAAAACAGTCTCACGTGAGACGGTCTAACGCAAGACCTACCCCATAAAATATTGTAATTGATGGTAATAATTTCTTTTTTAAAGTAATACATTTATTAAAAATAATACTCCCTCCGTCCCGGCTAAGAGGGTCAGAGACCTTATGTTGGCCCTCAGGGATGGAGGGAGTACATACCTTACTTAATTACAACTAATACAAATCAAAATAAAATATCAATAAAAACTTAAGTAATATGTTTAGGCAAAGACTTGTGTGAGACGGTCAGAAAGTGATAACATTTATAATAAAAAATGATACTAAATTAATAAAAAGTGATAATATTATTTCATGAACAATTTATAGTATAAATAAAAAGTGATAATATTTTATAATGAAAATGATGACGTTTTATAGCGAAAGTGATAATTATTTTAAAAAGTGTAAAATTATCTCACGTAAGACGGTCTCACGCAAGGCCTAATTATACGTTTATGGGTAGGTCTTGCATGAGACTGTCTCATGGTTGAGACGGATCTTCCCCTACCCATTAGAATAGTTAAATATAATTAGAGAATAAAAAAGGCGCTTACCTGTTATTCAATTTGATTTTAATGTTTGGTCGGCGAGGTTCGTTATCTCATTTTTCCTTTTTTTTATTTACTAGAAAATTTATTACATTAGTACTCATATTAAATTTTTTCTAAAATTAAGTATATAAAATATTATTTTGATTCTCAACACTTGTATGGAAATTCTCTCTCATAATTATTTGTTATTTTACAATAAAAATGTTAGGAAATCTACTTAGATCATGTATTCTAATGAATTACTTAAGTAAATATTTGATCTTAATCAGGAGCTGATGTTCAGATCCAAAATCAAATTTCAGGTGGTTAAGGCTTATTGCAGAAACGTGACATGTAGCATACTTGGCCATTTGCAGCCGTTTCAGCTTCTTTTCCTCCCAACACTGACACTTTTCGACTGTGACAGTGTATTAAGGCAATCAAAGAATTGGACGATTGATACTGTGATTCCATAGAGGGTGACAGTTGATGTTCGTATCGTGGCTGAAACTAACAAAAGTGCTTCAAGTCCTCAAGTGATACTTCCCATTAACCAGCTACATCAATACCATCTCCCAAAGCTGCTAATTTGGTACTTGTTTTTATCATCAACTTTAAGAAACATAAAGCTTGCAGCAACTATATATGAACAAAGCTAATCGATCAAATTATGAAACTGTTCATGGTATTCTCTAGAGTAGAAGATGATAAACATGGGTTACCCAGATTTTGTATTCCCATAACCCATCAGTTACTTCCATGCAAGCTTCCTGTCATTTGCAAAGTTCAAGAATAAGCAAGAGTCGTGCTCTGTTTTAGTTGTCCGAATAATCAAATTGTAGCTTGCTCAGATTCAATGAATTTGTTAACTGCCGATTGTAGAGAGACATGAAACAACTGCGAAAAGTTAAATAGCAAGGAGCTTACCACATGTGACATTGTGAAAGCAAAGCAATTTATATATTTGCTGAGTAATGAAGGCATGTACATTTATATGTATTTGAGTCAATACAAGGCTACCTGTAATGAGTGCAATAGTATATATTAGTACAATCATGAAACCAATGAAGTTGTAATCCAAATGTCACAATTCAATGCAAATCAAGCAGCAAATAATTAGTTAAAAATCATAAATTAATACAATTTCACTTAACCAGAAAATTCATCAGAAATTATTCTCCGATAATGGACCAAAGCACGTGAAAAGTGATAATAGCTGCAAAGGAAACCAGCGGAGAGAATTATTATGAGGGCAAAAGGTAAAGGAATGACATAGTCATTAAGGAAAGCCAAACAAGCGCTCCCTCTCCGGCGCCAAGAGCTGTTTCTGAAACTGTGGCTGCAAATTCAGTCTGACATGGGCTTTTTTCTTTCTTTCTTATGCATCTTCCATTGGGATTACTTCATTTCTTTCTAAAATTCAAGGTTAGTAAATTACTTTTTCTTTTACTTTTTACAGTTATTTAGATGTCTTCCATTCATGAATGCGCTTATGAGTTGAAAAATCATGAATGAAAAAGAATTCCCCTGTTTTTCAATTGCATTTTCTCGTCCCCTCTGTTCATTCTCAATTGCATAATATTGTGAATGTTGAATTGTTGGAAATTAATCCATTAAACCTTAACCCTATTATGATTAACGAGATTTAAGCCATAAAGCGGAAGCGTACCTAATCCAATAAGTCCTTGAGGCTGAACACGAACACGGAATCCGTGGTTTTATGGCCTTCCTCAACTAAGCCTCCTTATTCCTTATGGGACCGTAGTAATCCCTCCCGATGGGGAGAAGGGAAGACGATGTGCGGCTTAGTATATCGGGGACCATAACCGGGTAACCTTTATATACTACTTGACTAGACCACCCATAATCACCTAATCACGTAGTATTGAGTATCTACTCAATAAGCTCATATTAATTATTATTATAGCTCATGGACCTTTAACCTTAATTGGATCACTTAATTAAGTCCATAAAATAATTGAATAGCTAATATAATTGCATAATAATATATTGCCCACAATTAGATTATATTGGAAATTATAAAATTTCCAACAATCTCCCACTTGGGCTATATATTTTCCGTTAGCAATTATATCAAGAGTCCTTAGTTGCGCAACTTTATGCTATTCCTCTTCAGGCTATACTTAACAATCTGGTCCATCTCATATACTAATATGGAACTACCACGGCATTCACCACATTATAAATCGTGATTAAACCCCGACAATTACCAATATCAATATACTCAATGACATAGATCAAATATAGTGAGTAGCATGGAAATTACATGTCAAATGTGATCAACATCATGTCTATTTCCAAGTAGTCCAACTTTAATCCTTAGTGAGATCAATCCATAATGTAAAATATTATAAAATGAAATTACTTAAGTGAATTCACAATGAATTCAAAGCCATGAACTTTATTCTGCAGAAAACTGAATTATCCAAATCAAAGTGTCTTGAAAACTTTAAAGAACAATAAATATAGACTCCCACTGAACCAATGTATTCTAAAACCATATAACATCCACATGAGTAGCTAGCTCATAAAATTGCAGGGCGTTGAATACATAATTGGTGGATCCATATTTGGAGTCTATCATAATATGCTCTTCTAAAATTTTATCTACACAAAACACTTTCTTTAACAACCAAGAATTCTATGTCAATATGCTTGACTTATAAGAACTCTTGTTGCTAATACTTTACTGCGAACTAACTGTCACAATAAACTTTATGCGACAAAGCTTCGCAACCTTTATTTTATGATTGAATGCCCTTAGTGTGCTACTAATTCTGTTGTCATGGTTAATGAGCTAAAGTGTTTGCTTAATACTTTTACTTGTATAGCTCTCCGACCAACAGAAAATATAGCCTGAAGTGGATCTTATACTGTATTGACATCCAACAAACTCAGAATCAGAATTCCTCATGATCTCTAACAAATCTGATCCCTGATGTACAGGCATATTATTCTTAGTTCTCTATACATACTTTATAAAGATTCATACTAGAGTTACTTAAATGTCTATTTAATATACCAACAACATAAGCCAAATTAAGTCTTGTAGAGACCTCATCATACAACAACTTCCAACAACCAATGAATGTGGAATATTTCTACATTTCTTAAATCTTTAGTTTAACTTTAGGGCACCTGATTGAGACTGCACTTGTCTCCCTTAGTTTAACTTAAACATTCTCCCACTGAATCACATAATCATCTACACTTATCTCAAAACCAAATGAGACAACTACCTTATGATGATACTTGTGATTCCTATATGTGAAAGATAAACTTGAATTGATATATGGATTTCCTTTTAGTTCTTAGACCGTTGAGATCATTTAATCAACGTTACTCTTAAGAAATATTATCTTTATATCCATTTAATCCAATTCAAGATCAAAATATGCTATTAATGTTACGATTATCTCAAAACAATGACTTCCTTCCCTTTAGAGTATAATCCTTTATCAAGATGCAAACCTAATAATCTTGTATTGATTTATACTCATAACTTATGGCATTAAACCACTTTTGAGTATTTGGACCTTGCATGGTTTGATGAACATTGTTTGAATGTTCTACCATTAATTCTATAGTGTCCTCATTATTTAGGAGAAAACTACATAATTATCCGAATTGATTTTCTCCCAACTCTAGTGGTTTTCTTAGTGACATTAATTCTTGAGGTTGTTGATTTTATTATACCTTAAATATTATTGACATTGTCCCATTGATATTCTGAATTTACATAATTTCTAAAAGTTTAAGTAGGGACCGTATTGACTCCCCCTCAAAGACAATGTCTCTAATATTATTCTTCCCCCAAATCAACATCCTCACAGAATGCCGTATTACCCGTCTCAAATATGATCCAATTAATTGGATCATAAACTTTTATTTTTATTCATAACCAATAAAGTAGCTTACATTTATTTGAGTCCAATTTTCTTTAGTAGATCCCAATGATCTAGCTTTAGTTGGACATCACCATATGTGAAACTCAAAGAGTTCTCACAACTACTTTGGTTAAAATTTTATTGAGACCATAAGTTGCAATCTTAAGTATTCTCACATTAGTGACCATATGTTGTGGAGTTCAATTATGTCTTTTAACTGCACCATGCATACTGAATAATTTAATGCAGTGTATTATAAGACAATTCCACAGGCCTTTAGGAGAAAACGAAATGTTATACTTTAGTTGTCTTTAGCAGCTTTCTTAATGGGATTTCTTGTATTGCTCTTATACTTTATTGAGATTAAGTTTGACTTATTAGTCTCATCCTTATTGTGGAAGTTCACTCATTAAGTATGATTTTGTTGTTGATATATGGAAAACTTAATTAGCAGACTTCTTAATTATACAGAGAATTAATGCAAAATAATTTTTCATGCTCGCATTAAACTTTATAATCTTTCAAAAACTTTATAGTCTTTCAAAATTTAACCAAATTAGAATCATCTTGAAGATTCGAGCACAATATTAGTATCAAGTCTTTGGACAAAAAATACTAATTTAAATGATGCTCTCATGCAGTAGTCAAATACTGACAATAAAACTGTCAAGCAATAGCCTTCCTGTGGGCCGACTTATTACTCATATGTCAAACCAAATAATTGTCACGTATTTACCACCACAGGTACTTGTGTATTTCTGCCAAATATTAATCTACTTGTGGGTCGATCAATACCCGCATGAAGATACACTCATACAACATTATTAATTGGGGACCCATCACAAGACACCTTGTGCAACATTAACCTCGTCTGTGGACAAAAATTAACTGCAGGGGTAATCTTGGTGTAATAATTAAGTATTGACAATAAGTTCTGTCAAACAAGAGTCTATATGTGGACCGACTAATGTTCACATGAACAATCCAAATAATTATCACATACTTATTATCACATGTATGTTATTATTCTATCAAACTGTGCCTACCTGTGGGCCGAACACAGAACACATGAATAATTACACACCCATCTATGTAATTTCAATAAAGTCGCACTTCACACACAGAGGCTGCTGTGGCAACATGAGGCTTTGATTGATTAGATTGAAAAATTACTAGACCAATTAAACAAATATTTAAAAAAAAATATTACGTTTAATTGAACGACATTAAAAAATAATGTCTCCCCAATTTTATTAATTTAATTCAATAAATTAAATGGAAACTTTAGATGATTCATACCATAATGAAAGATTTCTTAATTTAATTATTCCATATCCTAATTTAGATGAAATCAAATTAGGCAAATATCCTTATATAAATAAATAATGATGTACCATATTAATTCTAATTTCAGTTATCAAATTAATGAAATTAGAATTACAATCCACAAGGATGTCAATTATACCATTATTTACTACCAATTCAATAATAGTAGTCAACATGACCAAAAAAAATATATCGACTGTGCATCAATATTACTGAACATAAATATTTTCATTAATCATAATCACCACCCCAAAGCTAATCTAATTAATGAAAGATATACTAGTCAAACCATAAATTTATATGTCATCTTTAAAGTAATAGATCTGAATTCTAGGATGATGACAGAATAATGTCCATTCATACACTGACGTGAATATAACACATGTATTCAAAATACACAATGAAAATTCAATTATGCAAGGAGTGTATAAAATCAGAATCCGAATGCATTATCGAAACAATTCAGTGTATAATATTATAACATCAAACAAATAGATGATCCCCGTAAAATTGTGATTTCGCATAATTCAAATATAAATATTTGGAACTTCAACACAATTCTTTCAAATCTCAGAGAATCATAAATAGGGTGACTCTGATACCACTTGTTGGAAATTAATCCATTAAACCTTAACCCTATTATGATTAACGAAATTTAAACCGTAAAGCGGAAGCGTACCTGATCCAATAAGTCCTTGAGGCTGAACACGAACTCGGAATCCGTGGTTTTATGGCCTTCCTCAACTAAGCCTCCTTATTCCTTATGGGGACCGTAGTAATCTCTCCCGATGGGGAGAAGGGAAGACGATGTGCGGCTTAGTATATCGGGGACCATAACCGAGTAACCTTTATATACTACTTGACTAGACCACCCATAATCACCTAATCACGTAGTATTGGGTATCTACTCAATAGGCTCATATTAATTATTATTATAGCTCATGGACCTTTAACCTTAATTTGATCACTTAATTAAGTCCATAAAATAATTGAATAGCTAATATAATTGCATAATAATATATTGCCCACAATTAGATTATATTGGAAATTATAAAATTTCCAACATGAATTACTTAAAACAGAGATATTAAAATCTCTCTAATTTCAACCACAATGTGTTAAGCCGAAGACGAAATTGGAAACATGTTGAACAATGTCAGGAGTAGAAAAGCCTTAAATGGAGTAATTTTTATATGCCAAATTGGTGATGTGTTTTGTGTGCTTTATATGTTAGCAAGTTCTTCTAGTAATTAAGTCTCTCTCCTAATTCAAGAATCTTGGAAAGTAAAAACATGTGAGTTAAAGGCTTACGGTTGTTTCCTGCTCCATTTACATTCTTACACATCTGGATGAACAAAACAGAGTTGGTTTCTTGCTCCTTTTACTATTGTTTCCTGCTCCCAGCTTGGGCATCTACTCGTTATTACTTGGACGAACAAAACTTCACCACAGTTGCTGTTTTAATGAATTTATCTATGGATTGTATTTTTTGACTGGTTATTGTTATTAATATATTTTATTTTATGGGCTTTTGCCGTTATTTCAATGCGTTGAAGGGTTGGTTTTCCATAACAACATCTAACGTTGGATGAAATGTATTTAGAGTAAGCATTTTTTGTCTTGATTCAGTTGATTCGTCTTATAAGTGGAATTTGTGGTTTAGGTTGCAGTTGTTCTTATATAGTTGGGAGGAATGATTTTCCTCCAAAATGTTCAATATTTCTGTCATTTTTCTTATTTAACGGTTTCAATGTTTCATCAAAAAAGTAACGGATGGGACAAAAGTGAAAGTTTTAAGATCAGTCCATAGGTACGAGACTATTTTTGCTAGTCATCAATTTTTTTTGGACTAAAAGTGAAATTTTTTTATATTTTAAATAATGTTTTAATCACATGTCTCATCACTTGTTCCAATATTCTTGCTATTTAAGGGATACTGAAATCATTCAAAAATTCATGGTACATCTCCGTTAATAAAATCTATATTCAAAAATAAAATTATTAAACTCTGCGGGTTCTTTAAAAATTACAATAAAAGATAAAAATTACTCATTTCACTTCGGTAAATTTTTAAACTTATCATATATATACAAAGTAATTATGAGGGTAAAATTATATTTTTAAAATATAAATATATTATAAAGTAATTATGCTTGTTAGAGAATGATATATTTTTAATAAATTATTACTACTATATTGAGAGTCTATTTAATTTAAATTTTTTATTATTATTTTTAGAGAATAAAGAGGATTACTAGACAAAATTGAGAAAAGAGGTGTGAGCGTGAACCCTAGTTCATCAAATTTAATGAGCAATTCATTCATAATCAGCGAAAATTCCGATATTGATTTCAGCGAGGGTTCATTCAAATTCAATCTCTGCAACGGAACATGTTAGAATTATAGGGATTGAAGTGAGTGAAATGGGCAGCTGCAGAATGGATTTTTGTGTGATGGGCGTTCATCAGAGACCTCGAGTTGACACACCACACGCTAATTAGGTTCAATTGCGGTCTAAGAAACGGGCCAAGAAAACCCATGTGGAGGAGCCGAGTACTCTCGACGGAGGCTATTCAAGCAGTTCAATCCTTGAAATTGGCGCAGAATTCTCCTGCCAAATTGGAGCAGGTATTCAGCAGTAAGCTCACCAGGCTTTTGAAGGCTGATTTAATGGATGCTTTGGCTGAGTTGCAGAGGCAGAACCAATTGGATTTAGCCCTCAAGGTATATGTGGTATATTGAATTTTTAATTTCGTGGGTGGAGATTGTTTCTCGAATTCATACGTGTGTTTGATCATGTGTTGATATTGAATGTGCATAGTTTCTATTTAGGGCAGTTCAGATAGTTCAATACCTTAGGCCAATCTGTTGCCCTTGGTTAAATCCAGAAATATATATATGCAAATTGTTACTTCAACAGAATGAGACCTTGTGATTTGATTTTGAGCCCCTGTTTTCTGGCTGGTCTGAAAGACATCTTTTTTGAATTTGAATGAAATTGCCAGTGGATTTAATTCCAGGCTTACCTTTTTACAGAGTTTAGGTTCCCCTAATAGCATCTTTTAAGTTAAGGGCCTC
This sequence comes from Pogostemon cablin, assembly GCA_023678885.1. Lineage (NCBI taxonomy): Eukaryota > Viridiplantae > Streptophyta > Magnoliopsida > Lamiales > Lamiaceae > Pogostemon > Pogostemon cablin. Next base: position 6,470,279 of record CM042987.1, read on the forward strand.
GTGGAGGTAGGAAAAGAATGTGTACATCTTGTTTGGATTCAAAATTCGAGCTAAAATTAGGTGATCTAGATTGGGTGGCTTTATTGAACCTCTAGTCTGAGTTCCGTTGGTTTTGTTTCCGACGACATCAGTACCTCTGTCTTACCTATGAACTAATTTTACGAGCTGAGTACCGTCAGTATGCTGTACTAGTTAAGTTGCTAGGCTAATCTTCTTCCTTCAATTTGCCCTTTTTTCCTCTTCCATGTTAAACAATGTTTTCCTATCATTTGAATTCTATCTGCTCGCCAATTCTGATTTTGTTTATTGGGATTTATTATATCTGAAAATCACGAGGTTTCAGGTGTTTAACTTTGTGAGGAAAGAGGTGTGGTATCAACCAGATCTCTCTCTGTTTAATGACATGATAAAGTTGTTAGGGAAGCACAATTTGATTGAAATGGCCGAACAACTCGTAGACTTGAGGGATGAAGGCTTGGATCCTGATACGAGGACCTATACTGAACTGATTGGGGCATATTTCAGTGTTGGAATGGTGAAGAGAGCAATGGAAACATTTGAAGTGATGAAGGCCTCAGGTTTAGTCCCAGATAAGTTAACCGTTACCATTTTAATCAGAAACCTTGAGAAGGCGGGCGAGGAAGATCTTGCAGAAACAATAAAGAAACAATGTGCTGATTATTTTGATTACCCTGACAAATTTCTTGAAGAAGTTGGAAGGACTCATGTGAGTATTCATAACCTTCAGTAACAACATTTTATGCTAAAATATTTTCTTTCATTATTTCTTTCACAAATACAAAAACAAGATGCATTACCGCCATTAGAGGGGAAATGCCATGACATAGTTTGATACTGTTTCATAATTTTTGGCATCTTTATGCATATGAGTTTTAGAAATTTAAGGAGGCTTGACAAGATACACTTACTTGACTTGAGCATACAACAAATTCAACATCAGAACATAGGAAATGTTTTTTCCTACTTTATTTATCTAGTCGGAAACTTTAAGTGCAATAACGGAATCAGATTACTTTCACATTGCCTCATTTGAGTTATTTGCCTTCTTGCAGCCAAAGCGTAAAAAGCTTATCATCGTCTGAAGATTTCTTCAGAGTTGGTTGGTTACATATGCTTCACATTGCGTAGGAAGGTGCTGAAGAAACATCACCATATCCTGAAACTCCAGCTTCTGTAGCTTATCTTACAAGCACAAAAACACAAAACCAGTGTATATGTAAGTACTCCTATTTCTAATAGTTTTTGTATGGATGATGAACAATCCTATGTCTTGGTGGACAAGATCATCAAAAGGAAACAAGCTACATGCAGAGCAGATCAGAGGTTCTTACTGTCAGCAGAAAGCTGGCAAATATGTAGACAAGAAAATCTGGCAATGCATCCCCTTCGGCAAGATACATGTCCCACAAACGAGTAACGTGTTGGAAGGGAATCTACACAACATCTCAAGTCATTTGTTTGTTTTTCCAAACAAGGTAAACTATATTTTCAAGATAACATGCAAAGTAAGTCGATGCAGGCATCCAAACCTCACGTATGAGAAGGCAATAAAAACAATCTTGAAGTAAATCTTGAAACATGCCCCTGTATCCAACAATTAAATTTTCATAATGTTGATGCAAGAGTTCCTAGATAAAATAAAAAGGTAGCCAAATTATAGCTAGAAATAAAATATACATGATCCTCCATTGGAGTTTACTAATTTCTACCATCAAAACTTGGAAAAATTCCAACTATTTATACTAATAAGAGAAGTCAGACAAGATGATAATACAAGTACATACAATTGGCCCAATTAATTTTAGAAATTCTTCCTACTTCAAACACTGGAGGCAACTACTTCATTTAGCTTCTTTATGTAGATAATATAGATAAAAGTAATCCTTGAGTTAGCTACTGATGAACTTGAGACTCAAATTATGTATGTCTCTCTGAAATCATACAACATTAAATTGAATCATGCAAAAAATCCTTCAAAGAAATTAATTTAAATTCATTGATCTCCAGATTGATGATAATATTTCAGATAAACATAAATCTGAATTATGATCAGTAGATAAAATAGTACTATGTGTAATTAAAAATGTACTTATCCTGTAAAGATATTTAATAACTTGATAATTTTACTTGAGGATGTCAGATAGTCTTCCAGAAACAAGGAATGAATTATTATTTTTATTTTTTTAATAATTGGAGCCTTTGAATAATGTATATCCCCTGTTCAGATATACTAGGCTGCTGTCAGATAGTGTTTTTGTTTAGTTCAATAATTAGAGTGTTTGTCAGTTGTCTTTGTTTGGAATAATTGAGCCCTATGCATCTCATTCATTGTCTCATCATCAACTTAATGCACATCTATGTTGTGCTAAATACCTGTAATCATCTGTTGGGTTTAGTCATTTGAAGAATTGGGATTTATTTATGTTTAGCTTAACTCAATACTAAAAATATCCCATAAGCACCTGTGAAGAGGTCAGTACTGATTACACCAAGATAATACTTTCTTCTTCAGACTTGGGCATAATAGGTGACTTTAAGAAAGAACTTTGTGATGGCTTTAATCAAACTTGTCTCCACCTTGTGAACTGTGATTATGATGCACTTGCAAAAGACTTTGTGCTGGTTTATGCTGCTGAGTCTAATGTAGTTTACCAAGTGCTCTGCTTTTCTCGTTCAATATTTGAAGCTATACAATCTGCTAATTTTGTGTTTCTTTCTGAAGCTATACAATCTGCTAATTTTGTGTTTCTTTCTAATTGTAATTACGCAACTTGCATATAGATGATCTGTTGCTTGTTTTAGACAGAAGTTAGTATTAGGTTCATTAAAGACCTAGTTTTTGATGATGTACTGTTGTGTCTTTCATGTATTGTACACAGAATAGTTACTTTCTTAATATAAATTTAGCATTTTTAGAATAATAATGATGATGATGATGATGGTGGTGGTGGTGGTGGTGGTGGTGGTGGTGATGGTGACGGACAACGAAGACGGCGACGACGAGGATGATGGCGACGAGGAGGACAAGGACGACAATGAGGATGAGGACGATGAGGAGGATGACGGCGACGAGGAGGAAGACGACAACGACGATGATGATAAATTGCTATGACTAAAATGTTAACACTAAGTGACAATGAGGATGAGGAGGATGACGGCGACGAGGAGGAAGACGACAACGACGATGATGATAAATTGCTATGACTAAAATGTTAACACTAAGTGTCGCATAATTGTTTACAAATGTGTTACAAGTATTCTTAAAAGTGATGCAATTATTATATAATTAATGTGTGTTAAAAAAAAATAATGTACTTAATATTACCAGTGTTAACAAAATAATTTTACATTAGGTAAAGTAAATGTTACATTAAGAGTATTTGTAATATTTTTTAAAGTATTATAATAAAATGTTAAAATTGATATAAAGTGTTATCATACTTTAAAAAAGTGTAACATTACATTTTAGGTAATATGGGCAATAGTGAAACCATAAAAATATTATGTATAACCTATAATAATATTATTTAATTATTAAATAACATTTTTTGGGTGTTACATAACGTAAGTTATGTTGTAGTGTTTCTTACGTTATGTTGTAGTGTTTCTTGCTAGTGTTGTATGAGACAATTTCACTCTCTTTAATTTCTAATTAGTTATCAATCTGTTTTATTGTGGTGGAATTCATTGTTATCCTCTAAACTATTTGTTTGATGGCAATAGATAAATTAACAATATATGGCCATTTGCATTTAATAATTCAATGTTTCTAATGCTTTTCTATCAATATGAAGATCAGTGCAGAAAGGAATAAGCAGAGAATTGAAAGGGAATGACGAGTAATTAATTTTCTTTTTTCTTAAAAAGTGTAATCTCTAGCTAATTCAAGTGCATGTTACATTTTCTTTCCTCACGTGTACCTATATGTAAAACTAGTAATACTGAAGATGTTATTTTAAGTATAAAAGAAATCCTATTTGGGATTTAAAATTAAAATCGTCTCAGATAAATTTATTTTATTTAAAATAGTCCCAAAAATTTATTTTCTCAAAAATACTTTTATAGCTTTAAAATTCTAACAAAAATGGTTCTTTTTACTTAAAATGTTCAATTTTTCTAAAAGTTTAAAATATAAATCATCTCGTATCTTTTTTCTTTATTCGAAAAAGTCTCAAAATAGTTAGAACATTCATTATCATTCCAAAACAATATTTTTTTCTATCTCATAATTTTGTAAAAACACTGATTCAGTCTCATCCCTTGAAATTAGAAAAATTGAACATTTTTAGTGAAAAATTGGTTGTTGTTTTAGACATAAGTTAGTATTACGTTCATTAAAGACCTAGTTTTTGATGATTTATTGTTGTGTCTTTTCGGTTCGGATCTCCTGTTATATTTTGGTGTTACATCTTCTGTTACAAATCGTTGGATAATTGACGTAGGATAAACTAATCTATACCCTAACAATTAACCCTAAGGGGAAAGGTTGAGATTTTCCTCTCCGTATATGTGTCACTCATCTAACACGTGTAACAGGAGATGTAACACCAAAATATAACAGGACATCCAAGATCTTGTCTTTCATGTATTGTACACTTAATAGGTACTTTCTTAATATAATTTAGCATTTTTAGAATAAAATAATGATGATGATGGTGGTGGTGATTGGGTAATGGTATGGTGACGACGAATACGTAGTGATGGTGATTATTTAATTAGAGTGAGGCTCCTGTGCACCCGGGCGCACGGAGCACATTCCGTGCGCCTTTACAATTTTCATGCCCCTTTACAATTTAAACCCCTAGCAATACATAGGTTTAAATAGGATTGGAGGGGAGGGTTGTGTTCACATGGGGACACGGAGCATCTTTCCGTGTCCCCGGGCGCACAGGAGCTTTTGCCATTTAATTATTAAGTAACAATTTTTTAGTGTACTTTATACTGTAGTGAGATAAAGATAAACTACTAAAGTTAGATATGTACTAATTTTATTCACAATATATTACAAGTATGATTTAATTTTGGGAAAGAACTGATTATTTGATTAAATTATTCCCTCAAAAGACTGTGACTCATACAGAGATTAATTTTTATCCAAGTTGTTATGGGTTCTTTGTCTTCATCAAGAAAATAAATAAAATATCAAATAATTAAATACTAGTGTATTTTGCATCCTCGCAGTATAAGTAGTCCGAATCACACCCTCAAAGCTGCAGAAATTAAATAAAGAAATATTTGCAAGTAATTCAAAAATAACAATGGCAAAATCACATAATAATTTCCTTTCATTTCTTGCTATATTAGTACTTTTTTTCATGGTAACCCTCCATTGTTCAGCCTCTTCTTCATCATCTGGCGTTGCTTCCGACCAGCTCAAATTCTGGTCTGAAAATGTGCAAAACGAAATGCCAGATGCCATCCTCCAAAAGCTGTCCCCTCTCACCCAAAAACAGTGTGAATATTACACCAACATTCTTGCCACCAAATTCGAAGTAGATGCCAATTTCTGCTCCCTTGCAAAACTGGCTTGCAAATCCGAATATGACACGATACGCCCCTTAGATTCTAAAACATACAGGGTTTATAATGTTGCACCTCATCTCAATCACTCCCACGGAAACGAAGATCCATTCTCTTTCTTCAGACAATCAGTGTTGAGACAGGGCAACATCGTTCATCTCCAAAACCTGAAAGAATCCCTCCCCAATCGCGCTTTTCTCCCTGCTCAACTCGTCTCGCAGATTCCCCTAACCTATGACCCCATAGACATATTCCCCGATACGCCTAAAGAGACGATACAAGCTACTCTTTGGGTCTGCAATGCAGCCGCAATACAAGGCGAGACGAAGAGCTGCCCCATGTCCCTGGAAGAGCTAGTGGAGTTCGCCAAGTCTACGTTGGGCGAGACCAAGGTGTTGGCACTGGCTTCCAAGATCACACACGAGTCGAGCTCTGTTTCATTGATCAGAAAGATGAAGGAGTATGATCCTGCCACCAAAATAGTGGCCTGCCATGAGGCATTCCTTCCATTTGCAGCATACTTCTGCCATAATCTCCCATCTACCCGTTTGTACGAGGTGGAGCTCGTGGATCCTAAGAATGACGGTGTCAACACCATGCTGGCAATATGTCACTTTGACACATCAGCATGGCCCAAGAGCCACGTGGCATTCCAGATTCTGAAATCCGGACCGGGAGAAGGAGAGGCCTGCCACTGGTTCTCCAACCTTGATCTCGCCTGGATCGCCGCAGATGCTCTATCAGCTTAAGATTTTAGACCAAATTATGCGTGACATTAATAAAATGTAATCTATCATTTCAGTGTTGGTTTGGTGTGCATTTTACTTCACTGTGAAGATCAACAACACTCACCTCAACTGTTACTTGGCCACTCTTCATACTGCTGGATCTTCACACTCAATTTACCATTTTATAATTTGTTGTGTATCTTTTCAAGTGTATAACTTGTACATATTTATTTGTGATCCGTACGGTTATTTTTGGGAAATGTTTTCTGCAACGTCTCGTCCAATCTCTTTTCAAAGGGAGGTTCTGTTATCTGATCTACTTTGATTAATTGTCTATTAGTTTAATACTAATTGAATTCGCAAACTTTTTAGCCAACTTTGGTTGTACTTTATAATTAAATTAATAATATTCCGTTATTTAGGTTCGATAATAAACTTGATTGGTTACCTAGCTATAATTATACTATACTTTAGGATTAATTGTTGATCGTCGCTATTTTCACCTAAATTTTATATTATTTTTGTGTGTGTTTTCGTATTTTTGTATCTTTTTATATTGTATTTTGGAAAATTGATGATGATGATTTTCATGTCTTTGAATAGGTGATTATGAAGATAAATGATGATAAAAAGCATGAAGAAAGGAGAAAGTTGAAGAAAATAGAAAATTGGCCAAAATACATAAAAACACGCTCGTGTTTTTATGTAGTGCCCGTGTTTTTCTGCAGGGACCAAATTTACAGAATGCTGAAGTTTTGCATAAAAACACGGGCAGATGCAAGAAAACACGGGCGTGTTTTCCTGCAAAAGTGTCAAAACTCAAGTGCGATTTCCAGATTTGTCAAGGGGTATAAATACCCCCAATATCACCACTTGAAGGCAGAAATCAAGGGTTTTGGGCTGCGCCCAACCCATCTTCATCCATCCTCATCTTCATCCATCCTCATCTCCATCCATCCTTCATTCCTCCATCTTCATCTTCATTTCATCCATCCATTTCTCTTGATTTTCTCACTTCCATCCATCTATTTCACCAAACCACCAATCTAAGAATGGAAGAACATCAAGGAGTGAAGATTTGAGCATGTTGAAGGAAGATAAGGCCAACTTCAAAAGGGAAGTCAATCAACCTTTAATTTGTGATTTTCTTCATTATTTAGCTCAAGTGGAGCAAGACATGGATTATATTGATTTTATTATGATTTGTAGTGGTTAGTCCTCATGTGAGGCTAGCAATATGATTGGTTAGGGATTATATAAATTTTGCACACCACATGTTTGATGAAATGATTGTTATGAATATTTTCTATCATGAATGCTTATTCTCATTTTATGTATGATTTGTGTGATTAGATTCTCTATTCATAGTGTTAGGATGGTCATTCCAATATTATGTTTAGTGGTTTAATTGAATCATTGATTGCATAAGATGACTATGTTAAGTATATGGGGAGTTTTGTCATAACCTTCATGTACTTAGAACCTCATGATAGGACATTATTGATAATTACTTGTGAGAGTGTTTGATATGATGAGGGGAACCAAGCCAATTTTCACTTGACCTTAGAAAGGGAACATTAGGAAAACGTCCCTGCATACTAGAGAAAATTCTTCGTGATAATATCTCTATACCGGTATATTAATATCCGTAAGTACCTATAGGAAGAGTGAGGATTTGAGACACTCTTTGAGTGCCCTTAGTATCATAACATGAAAACCTTCAATGCATGTGTGTGTGTGAGTCTACATAAGCCTTTTCCATTAATGTTGTTAGCCTTACATACTTCTTAGATTGTTCACCTTCACCCATCATCCATCTCATTTGTACATGTTATATCCTTTAATTGCTTTCTTAGGTAGTTTGTAGTATTAATCACTCCATCCTTTTATTGATTAGTCCTTCTAGAGTGAAACATCTTTCGAATACGGATACATCACTTTTTCCCTTGGGTTCGATATTATAAATTTTGCACTTGGTCACCACGTCTACACACAACGATAGAGTACACTTACTCTTATCAATTTGTACCAAAATTGAGACTAAGTTCAATTGTGTGTTAAGAAAACGCCCAACAAGATAATCATTTAACATGGTATCAGAGTCAAGATCTAGCAAAGGTCCAAGTTCTAACCTCACCGTCACTCATTTATAAAAATTATCAATTTCATCTTTTAAATGAGATGATCATTTAACAATTACAATATATCCTTTTATTTATTTATTTAAGTTCAACTTTTTTCAAAAGTTATAGAATGAGTGTTTGATTTAACAAATATTTAGCAAGGTAGTAAAATGATTAAAATAAAGAAAAAAGAGGAGGGAAGAGTTATAGAATGAGTGTTTGATTTAACAAATATTTACCCTCTCCATCCGTCGAGGTCTCATTTTGCTTGGGTTCGTTTAAAAATTTTCATTTCTAGTTTTAGTCATAGGACTCACACACATCACAAGTACAACTAAATTATGAAGTCACACATTCATTAATAAAACTACTCACTAAATATCAATTAATAATTCTCTTTAATCCACGTAAAAAACAAAGTACTAATATCTTTTCGGACGGAATGAGAGAATGTTTCAATTTTATAGTAAATACTCCTAGAGTTTTAAAAATGATAAAAAAATATTTTTTATCAACTTGTATTTGTAATTAATATGATAAAATAAATTATACTTAAATGAGAGTTGTAATTTTAAAAATACTAGATTTTTAGAGGTGTGTTGCACGTTGCAAGCACGTCAAATTTTGCAATGTGATTTTTGTGCTTTTTTTTAAATTTAAAAGTCTTAATTTTCAGCCAAACAATGAATAGTTAAATTGTTTTTTTTTAATCGATAAATGTTAGTAGTAGTTAGTTCATAAAGCACTCATGCTCCCCCTTTCTTCAAACTTTCTTATTACTCACCCCCTAATTAGTTCCCAATGAGAATCGAATTTGGATCACTTATTTTAGAATAGTTTTATAGTTTAAGTAGATTGTTTATTAATTTTCTATCATTTTCAATTTATCGTGTTAATCGTGTCGCTACTAATGTAGCACACAAAATTGAAAGGATTTTTCGTGATTTTTCAAATCCTCATGCATGGGTCGAGCCTCCAAACTTTGTGGATGACCTTCTCTATCATTGTTCTTCGTGTTATTAATCTATAATAATATCTCTATTTTGTTTAAAAAAAATTACCCCACGTCGAAACTTCTTTACATGTAATATTTTTTTGTTTATAAAATTTCGATCTAATCTTATCAAGATATATATTTGTGTGTTTCATGACTATGTCTCTCTTTTTTAAGAGTAACATAAAATTATTCATAAGAAAATACATGTGTATAGAATATATATACTCCTACGTTTTTGTTTACCTATTAGCCTTATTAGTTGTCATTATAAAACAAAGTTTATAGAAATTTTATTTTTTTATGAATTTGAATAAATATATCTCATCATTTGTTGAGTTCAACTGGCATGTGAGGAATGATTTTTTTTTAGTATGTTCCCTAATTGCAATTTCGATGTTACTCACGTGATTAATTCTTTTGTTTCCATGAGCTTTCCTGGAATTCCAAATAAAACTAACTTTTGCCACCTTTCTTTTTTCCTAATTTGCCTCTTAGGTCTTTTAGTTGATTTGAGCATATAGCTGATGGACGTGGACAACATAAACCTAAGATGCATCTTACCAGCGGCAGAATTAACTACATTCAATTCATATCATTGATACCTGGAATTTTTTATATTCTTTCTAATTTATTTGTTCATATTTTGTGAAATTGTTCTGACATGAGTAAATTAATATTCCAATTGAAGGAGTCTAAACGAAATAAAATGAACTACTGAACATCATATATCTTTTCATCAAAATTATTAACATATGGTTTGAACAGTACCATTTAAGAATTCTGTGCACGGCACCATGAAAAAGAGTGTGCATGTTTAAGAATATGAGCTTATGACAACAAAATTTCTTGTAACATTCTTTTCTTTTAGAGCACGAAAATGTTAGTCATATTTTTAGTATTCAATGGGGATATAGCCACCCGTTGATGGAAAAAACTCTATTTGTGATTTGTGAAAGACAATGTCATCTCAATACTCATCTCTTTCTCCACATGCATTCCCAAACATGCACTTGCTTGAGAAAATTCGACCATGACTTTATGAAGTATCATGAATCCACTAAAGAGATTCTAAATCATGTAGAATTAGGCAGGGATAAAAGCAACCACATGACAGTTATCATGTCATAAAAGGTAAAATACAACATATTAAAGTACATAAAAAAAAAGTTGTACCACTCGGATTTCAAAATCGTCCACTCTTACGAAGCCAATGAGTAAAAAATTGTGCAATAAATTCAAATCAACAAAACAAAATGAATTCAAAGCAAAGTATCAGAATTCAATTCTTGTCCTTGAATCCTTCTATTAATGGTCATGGTTGTCGTAACAACAAAATCTGCCCAAACCATTTTGAATCAAGTCTAGTTATGCTACCAGCTTCAGAAGCTTATACAACACCACCATTTCCATCGTTTATTTTTGCTAAATCATCCCCAACAATTGATGTGTTCCATGAAGAATTTTGGTCTTCACCCGAGGTTGACTCACCCTGAAAGAATGACAAAGAATTTACTTTGAAATTTAACAAATCTAAGGAATTCTAAAAAGGCTTTCGTATGTTTTTCTGTTAACTTCTCAACGATATACCAAAGAGCTACGTTAAACCAGGCTATAAGTTTTCACTTATCTATCACGTTTAAAGGAAACACTAACATGAAAAAGATACTGATAAGTCTTACTCTTGGCTCTAGAGAAAGTGTAGGAGGCATTACTCCTTCCCGTGAAAAAACAGGTGACATTTGAGTGTGACATAGCCATTGTGGCCAGCCCCCATGCAAAACATGATAAAAAAAATAAATGAAAAGTGTGATAATGGGATTAGCACTGATCAAAGTGTAAGACGTGATGGAAATGTTAGAAACATAACTTGTTTTGGCTTCGTTTAATGTCAAATTCAATGTCGTGGAATGTTTGAACCTCTTGCTGCTTCCATATTCACCCATAGTTTTTTTTTTCTGAAAAAAAAAGAAAAGAAAAGAAACGTCAGAAAAGTCGAAATTTAGTGCCAAATTTCTTGCATTGCTCTTTTCTTAATTTATATGTGATGCACATGTAGATATTGGAGTGATGTATGAATTTCAAAAGCATGATCAAATTCAAAAGTCTGATCAAAATTAAATTCAAATTAATTAAGAAGTTAGAGTGATGTGGGAATTTCAAAAGACTCATAATTAAATTCAAATTAATTAAATTGATAATATTAATTTATTAAATTTAATAAGGTGGAAAAATGTAAATTATGAAATATTGGTAGGGATAGTTTAAAGTTTCTCATTAACATTTCACTTTTAATATATTAAGATAAGATAATCTATCAAGTTTATTTATTTTTCAAACTTCTAATATTTTAAAAAAGGTTAATTACATAAAATGTCTCAACTTTTTTGTCAATTACGAATTAGTCCAGACTTTTGAACGTTTACAAAAAGTATCTAACTTTTAGCTCGTTTTTCAAATTAAGTCACCGGTCAGCACGGTCCACGTGTAAGGGCACATCACCCTCCACCTGTGAATGACTCCTATCTAACGCAATCAAAGTCAAATCTGCAATTTTTCCCCAACAGCCCCCTCTCTCCAAAGCTCACTCCACAGCCTCCTTGGAAAAGTGAAGCCGCGCAGCCACTTCCCCACCGAAAATCGCAACGCTGTCGCTGTCGTTCGCTACCCATCGAACGTCACCGTGACCCGGATCTGGTCCCCTAACGCCACCGATAAGATCTGTTGCCTCGCAGCCAGGTTCGCGACTTGCTTCTCTAGGAGAAAAAGCGCCGCTAGCCAAGTCACCAGATATATCACACTGGTATGTGGTAATCCATCAGATGTGCGGTGATTTTTAAGTGGGAAGCCCTAATCGCCGCAGCAATTTCCCAGCGAACCCCTGCTCGCTCTTCGATTCCGGCGACTCCACTTTCTAATCGACCGTCGTACTCCGGTATTTGACTCACGAGGCGAGGAATCACTGAATCTGCTATAGCCTCACATGGAGGCTCTTCCTCGCGTCGGCGCAGAACCTCCTATTCTTGGCAACGAGGCTGGATTTTCGTCGACGGCGTTGATGGTGAGGCGACGATGGTTTGCTTCAAATCTGCGAAAGGCGGCGGATTTTTAGCAACGAGCGGCACACCTCTAGCAAATTAAGGTATCGCTGGAGGTCTCACTGCGAAGTTTCTTAGAATAGCACGATTTCAGTTTTTAACCTTAGCCTCTCGTTTGCGTTTCAAGCTTTAATTAACCCTTTTGAAAATAACAGAGTAAAGAGGTGTGATTGTGAGCCCTAGTTCATCAAATTTAACGAGCAATTCATTCGTAATCCGCAAAATTTCCGATATTGATTTCAGCGAGGGTTCATTCAAATTCAATCTCTGCAACGGACATGTTAGAATTATAGTGGATGAAATGGGCAGCTTCAGAATGGATTTTTGCTTAATGGGCGTTCATCAGAGACCTCGAGTTTACACACCACACACGCTAATTAGGATCAATTGCGGTTTAAGAAACGGGCCAAGAAAACCTATGTGGAGGAGCCGAGTACTCTCGACGGAGGCTATTCAAGCTGTTCAATCCTTGAAATTGGCGCAGAATTCTCCTGCCAAATTGGAGCAAGTGTTCACCAGTAAGCTCACCAGGCTTTTGAAGGCTGATTTAATGGATGCTTTGGCTGAGTTGCAGAGGCAGAACCAATTGGATTTAGCCCTCAAGGTATGTGTGATTAATTAAATTTTTATGCTCTGGAGATTACTGTTCTCAAATTCATATCTGTATTTGGGCATGTGTTGAGATTGAGTGTGTATAATTTCTATTTAGGGCAGTTGATGGTGCAATTCCTTTGTTTTATTTACAAGATTATTGGGCCAATATGTTACTTCAACCTTGTGATTCCATGCCTCTCTTTTCTGGCTGCCCTGAAAGACGTCTTTTTGAATTTGAGTGAAATTGCCAGTGGATTTCTATCCATTTAGGTTCCCCTAATATCATCTTTTAAGTCAAGGGCATTGTGGAGGTAGGAAAACAATTTCTGCATCTTGTTAAGAGTCGAATTCGAGCTAAAACTAGGCGATCTAGATCGAGTGGCTTTTGAATCTCTAGTCTTAGTTCTGTTTGTTTAGTTTCATACGACTTTCAATTCCCCTGTCTTACCCATAAACTGATTTTACGAGCTAATGATTACCATCAGTATACTGCGCCTGAGTTAAGTTGCTCTTCAATTTGCTCTTTTTCCCTATACCATGTTAAACAATTTGCTTTCTTATCATTTGTGTTCTATCTGCTCACCATTTCTGATTTAGTTTATTGAGATTTATTATATCCGAAAATCACGAGGTTTCAGGTGTTTAGCTTTGTGAGAAAAGAGGTGTGGTATCAACCAGATCTCTCTCTGTTTAACGACATGATAAAGTTGTTAGGGAAGCACAAATTGATTGAAATGGCCGGACAACTCCTCATAGACTTGAGGGGTGAAGGCCTGGATCCTGATACGAGGACTTATACTGAGCTGATTGGGGCATATTTCAATGTTGGAATGGTGAAGAGAGCAATGGAAACATATGAGGTGATGAAGGCCTCAGGTTTAGTCCCAGATAAGTTAACCCTAACCATTTTAATCAGAAACCTTGAGAAGGCGGGCGAGGAAGATCTTGCAGAAACAGTAAAGAAAGAATGTGCTGATTATTTTGATTACCCTGACAAATTTCTTGAAGAAGTTGGAAGGACACGTGAGTATTCATAACCTTCAGTAACAACATCTTTTGTTAACATATTTCTTTCATAATTTTTTTCCCAAATACAAAAGATGCATTACCGCCTTTAGAGGAGAAATGTCTTGACATAGTTTGATACTATTTCATAATTTTTGGCATCTTTATGCATATGAGATTTAGAAATTTAAGGAGGGTTGACAAGATACACTTACTTGACTTGAGCATACAGAAATTTGTTGTGCTTTTCAACATCAGAACATAGGAAATGTTTTTTCCTACTTTATTTAACTTAGCCGCAATACCAGAATCAGATTACTTTCACATTGCCTCATATGAGTTATTTGCCTTCTTGCTGCCAAAGCGTAAAAAGCTTATCGTCGTCTAAACGAAACCTGATTCGCCTTTGTAGCTAGTTGGTGGGAAGAAGTTCGGATGAAACTTGAATCATGATGCAATGTGCAAATCCGTTCATCAAACTCGTCTGTAGGAGTTTACAAGACTAAGAGGATCAATCAAATGTGCCTGAGTTTTGCCTTATTTATGTTTCATTTGTACATAGGTGTAAAATGTTCACTTCTATTTCACAATTGAGTTTCAATTTGGTTAGATAAGTTTCAAACCTATAAAATTGTATTCATCCAATAAAAAAGTACGGTTATGAATGATGATCGGTTCAATTTGAATAAAGAAAGAAATGAACAAATTTGATTTCCACATGGTGTTGTTTCATACTGTGGATAAAGAATAAAAACCACTGGCCATCATTACAAGTGGATCTTGCTACTATTATGCAGATTATAATCACATGGGTACCAGTAAGAGGAAACGATACAATTGGTCAGGAAAATTAATTTCAACAACAAAATCGAGTCAAAACTCACCAACAAAAGATGGAAACAAATCAAAGCTTATAAAGGACACAAGAAAAATCATCAAGCTGTAAGGTTAAAAAAAAAAAAAAAGCGATGTAGTTCGATTTTCAGCCAGCTAAATGACTGGGGGAGTTATTGAACATGGTGTGCCACATATACGCTCGGGAAAGCACAATCTCTAGCTCGACGTGGCTCCAGTTCTGCGTAGGAAGGTGCTGAAGAAACATCACCATGTCCTGAAACTCCAGCTTCTGTAGCTTATCTGACCACTACAAGCACACAAACAAAAAACCAGTGTATATGTAATTCAATCCTATTGCTAATGGTGTTTTGCACAGATGATGAATAATCATATGTCTCGGTGGAGAAGATCATCAAAAGGAAAACAAGCCACATGCAGAGCAGAGCAGAGGTTCTTACTGTCAGCAGAAAGCTGGCAAATATGTAGACAAGAAAATCTGGCAATGCATCCCCTTCGGCAAGATATGTGTCCCACAAACGAGTAACAAGTTGGAAGGGAATCTACACAACATCTCGTCATTAGTATGTTTTTCCTAACAAGGTTTATGGCTGGATAAGGTAAACCTTAATACTATATTTTCAAGATAACATGTAAAGTAAGTGGATGCAGGCATCCGAACCTCACGTATGAGAAGGCAATTGAACCAGCGGAAAGCAAATTGGAGAAATTCAAGCCCCTGATCCTCTATGTGCTTTGAGACAGGTTCTAAATCAAGAAAATAAACAAGTCAATCAGGAAATCAATAATGAAAGTCGAAAGAAAGCAATAATGGATGAGAAACAATTAAAATGTCATTTCAAGAGAACGCAATGCAATTTATTAAGGTCATACCATCGATTCTTCTAACCAATTCCTTTAGCTTAAACACAAGTCGCTGAATTCCGGGCTGGGCAAAAGTGTAATGGTCTTGCATACCGTCAAGCAACTTTGATAGACACCAATAACTGTCAGCTTCTACATTTGATATGTTTTCACGAGAAAGATCAGCCATTGACCAAGATTCAATACTACCCTCCAAGTATTCTGACAAGAAAACAACTAAAAAGGGCGTCGCTAGATCATTTATTCCTTGCACATAACCACTTGCTGGATGTCGTATGGCCCTTGAATGGGAAAAGAACAGTATTAGTACCACAAAGATTGATAACATGGACGTACACCACTATCAAAAAACCTATATCACCTTATACATCTGTCAAATAAAAATGCCTATAGAGCCTAGATTTACTTTTAACAAATACATTTTCCATTTATAATGACACAATAATGGCTTCAACAGTTTTCCAGGGGACATATTGTTCTCAGTTCAAAGATTCTAAGATTCCAGAACAAATTAGATGGTAATATAAATATTGCAACTTGAAGAATATGGCCAGTCTAACTATAGAGAAAAGCCCAACTCAACCAGCTTAGTAGTTTTCTCCTCACTGCCACATCTACAACGCATGCCCCCATGTGCATTTGCGAAATAGGTACGAGAAAAAAATTTACTCAGGTCAGTCATGTGTTTGAAATTGATACATCCAGGCATATTTAAATATTATTATATTTTGAGAAATATGCATATGAATTTCTAGTCCAAGAAAGCCATAGTTCCAAATTAAAACAGAAATGCGTAAAATATATAGTATTCACTTTAAAAGACAAATTGTGAAATGCCCAAAAAAGAGAGTATAGGAGCACCACCAAAGTACAAAACAAGAAAGGAGAAGACGACCAACTATAACGTATCAACTCGAATGACTATTCTAGACCAAAAAAGCCATAGTTCCAGAATAAGAAGAAAACGTGTAAAATGAATTGTGCTCACTCAATTAGAAGTCTAATAGTGAATGCAGGAGCACAAACAAAGTACTAAACCTTAAAAATAAGTGCAAGAAAGAGCAACCAACCAAGTATAAAGTATTCGCTCCAATGACTTCTGAACTTCTACTTCTTGAAAGAAAGTCATGTCAGGGACAGTTCTGGGACAATCAACAGCAATCTAACAATTTCACAAGAATCCATTATTCAGTAGGTATGATGCAGTGAAGGACATGTGAATTACAAATAACAACAGAGCAAGGAGAATCACCTGACGAAGCATGTTAATCTCTTCATCTGTGCGCTCCGTATCAGGTATATCATAATATTGGGAAACATGATCAAGATACTCCAGGCGCTTTCTTCTCAGAATCCCCTCCCTTCTATCTGAATTAGAGGGTGCATATCCCTGTTGTCAGTTCATATTTAAAGTTCAAACGAACATTGTTGAATGGAAGAATTCTCAAACTCAACAGAATCCCCATATTTTTTGAGATATGAATAAGCTGTATCCAACAATTAAATTTGTTGATGCAAGAGTTCCTAGATAAAATAAAAAGGTAGACAAATTATAGCTAGAAATAAAATATACATGATCCTTCCATTGGAGTTCACTAATTTTCTACCTTCAAAAAAATCCCAACTATTTACACTAATAAGAGAAGTAAGATGAAGATGATAATACAAGTACATACAATTGACCCAATTAATTTTAGAAATTCTTTGTATATTAAACACTGGAGACAACTACTCCATTTCAGCTTCTTTATGCAGATAATATAGATAATAGTAGTCCTTTAATTAGCTACTGATGAACTTGAGACTCAAATGTATGTCTCTCTGAAATCATACAACGTTAAATTGAATCATGCAAAAAATCCTTCAAAGAAATTAATTTAAATTCATTGATCTCCAGATTGATGACAACATTTCAGATAAATTGCTCATCATCTATACTTAAATCTGAATTATCAGTAGATAAAATAGTACCAAGAGTAATTAAAGATGTATTTATCCTGTAAAGATATTAAATAACTTGACAATTTTACTTGAGGATGTCAGATAGACTTCGAGAAACAAGGAATGAATAATTTATTTATTTTTTTAATAATTGGAGCCTTTGAATAATTTATATCCCTGTTCAGATACGAATCCCAGTAATGAAAATTTGAAAGAATACTAAGGCTTCTCTTTATCTCTTTATACTTCATACAGTCATCATTCAAAGAATGCGAGAAACTTTGTCTGATCTTTTCAGTAAATCCATTCAAGTCAATGGAAGTAGAGGGAGTCTCACTTTCCCCAACTCTTCATACTTTTTACCAAGGGAAGAAGATGACAGTTTACAAAGAAACAAGTTGACTCCACAACAAACTCATATTCCAAATACTTTGGCCAGAAAATCCTTCAAAGAAAATTAATTGAAATTACTGCATTCTACAAGGAAATGACCATACCAAGAGAAGCCTCCATACAGTTGGGCGCAAATATGGAGGCACACCACTCCATGCTAATTCACGCAACTTCTCTGTACGGCACCAGTAAAAAGGAAAAAATAAGAAGAGAGGAAATATATGAAAGATTAAAAATAATAAGAAATAATAATAAAAACATTATATGTTACATCAAAAAGAGGATGAACAATTCCCACAGATGGATTTCAAAAAAGATATATTATATAGAGGTTTGATTGTCAGAACCACACAAAGAAGTTAAAATTAAAACCATAGTTACACTTATTTCTCAAATGTGGCCTCATTTTGAAAATGTCCAGGCACACCATGTGGCTTTCACATTTAGGGGGGATTTTATCAAACATACCATGTATGGTATGGAAAAAATCCCCTCAGAATTCATTTGAGATTAATGTGTTTGTGTGGCGTATTTAAAAGTTCAATATACTGAAAATATTTTCATATTAATTTTCAAAACATGGAAAAAATGCAAGCTCGGTGTCAATTGCATGTGGGCTTTTTAATTTTAAAAAAAATTATATTATGTCATTTGTTACAAGATAGAGATGAGAAAAGTATTTGATGAAGAAGTGAAAATCAAATCCACTTGTTCTTTTTCTTAAAGTTTGAAGAGGGCATGCAAATAAGCTTCAAATAATACCATCTCCGAAGAGCTTCATTGGATGGAGAATGAAGAAAAGTACAAACCTAAAACTACCGAAGGTCCTGATAATTCTTTTGTGAACTTCATTAGCCTAGCAGAATCCGTAGCTCTTGCTCCCACATTGGATTTTAGGATCTCTTTTGGTGCAGTTTGAATACCCGCAGGCAGATATTTTGTTTGGTTAATAGATGAACTAGTATTTGAGCTGCTTCTGTTTTGAAGCTCATCCTAAATGTGTGAAGAATATGAATTATAACTTTATAAGTAAAAGGATTTAATTAATTATTGAGTAATCAGAGTAAGAAACAGATACCTCAGTTGTTCTATCCACTTGCTCACCATTGCGGTCTAAATCACTATCTGAAGATCTCCTGTCAATGTTTGGAGAATACAAAACTGATGGATCCAGAGGGTCTGATCTTCGTGTTATCAATATCTTACCAGGGAAACTCCGGCCCTTTAGCAATCTATGCACAAGAAAACATATTAAGTACTCGATTTGTGAGAGAAGAGTAGAAGACAAACTAAGTAAAATCTCCTGACGACAGATTATAATATCACCAGCAAAAGAGAGCAGCTATTGGTGCAGCAAAGCAAGTCAGTGTTAAAAACGATAACCTCTTTTTAAGAGAAAGAATAACTGTATAAATTTTAGATAAGCTAGGTACAAAAGGATAAGAAATTCTTTAGAGTGCTATCAATTCATTCGAACACTTTTCTGGTATATATTATCAACACTGAAGCGTCCTTGGAACTTTTAAGGTTTGGAAACCCACCAACACTTCTTCTAAAGATTCCTTGATGTCCTCAAAGATTCTCCTATTCCTTTCTACCAAATAGACCAACATAACTCAGGTGCTATCACTTCTAGTAATAATTTGACATTCATTCTAAAGCCTCCAAGGCTTGACCAAAAACGTAGAAAGAATGTGGCATGACCCGAGAGATAACAGTTCCTTTAACACCCTATTCCACAATAAAAGATAAAAATGACACAGCATGATAATGTCGCCCACTCATCAGAGTAACTCCTACACATAACAAACCAATTTGGAGTCCAAATTATAATTTACATCTTTTTCTCCCCCACTATCAATCTAGGGGTTGAGCTTCTAAAACAAAATCTTTATCCAAAACGCATGAATATTAACAATGCCACAAACTGATAAGCGAGAGTAAAAGTGCATATGAATAATAGGTAACAGAACCATAGAAAAGTGAGTAAACTTTAACTGAAGTATATCAATAAGAGGAATCTTCTTTAATTAGCCAAAATAAGAACTCAAAACTAAAAGAAACCAACAGTGGGATGAATCAGGCACAGATCAAACTTATAGACCAAATAATTTCAATCAATCGAGGAAAGTGTATAGAAGCAAATGCAATG
Source organism: Pogostemon cablin (assembly GCA_023678885.1). Taxonomy (NCBI): domain Eukaryota; kingdom Viridiplantae; phylum Streptophyta; class Magnoliopsida; order Lamiales; family Lamiaceae; genus Pogostemon; species Pogostemon cablin. The sequence continues at coordinate 6,490,567 of CM042987.1, forward strand.
CCACTAACAAGTATGAGGACAATAACAGACTAACAAAACTGATATGGACTTTCAAAGCCCAACAATCAAAAGCTTCAATCCATTTCCTTATCAACAGCTCCAAAATCCACAAGAATAACAAGAAACTATCCATTTATAACATCAGAACAAAACAGAATAACAGATAGCCAAGAAATATCACCCCTCAACAATTGGCAAACTTCAGATAGTTTACAGAGGCAAAACAGAGCTAAGTAGAAATAAATTTGATCTACCAAGAAAATCCTAAGAGAAATAAATGTATCCAATTGCTCAAATCTATTCAACTTTGAAGCATCAATTTAGTTCCACGATCTCACAAATTATCAAAAGATGCGCTTACACATATCACAATTTTTAAATCAAGAACTTAAAATTACAAGACGACATTTTAATATTCTTCACAAAGTCTCAGATGGGTCCTCCAATCAGGCCAAACATAGAACAAATTCCAGCAACAATTCTGAGAAATAGTACTCAAAATAAACAATAAATTGGGGAATTCAATACAGGGGAATCTTCGAATTATCATTAGTAGATCTATAAATGAAAATTAACATGCATAGATACGTACCCCTGAACATTTCTAAGAGTTTGATTGAATCTAGAATCAAGATTCGAAGGGGAGGAAGAAGATTCTTTGTTTGAATCCTCGCTACTGTTGCTGCTGCTGTTCCTCATAGTTCTATCTCCTCTCGATTTATCGTGAATTCATGGCTTTCGCAAGAAAATGAACACTCCCATGAATCATCCCTCACTGCAACTATACCGAGTTTGATCGGTATGCCTTGGAACTGTGATGATACTTTTCTTGATTTTTTTTGTTCTAAAGAATGAATTTTTACTTAGCTGTAATAATTTAGTATAATTTATTATTATGATGTAGTACTGGAATACTCTCTCCGTCCCCCAAAATATTTCATACTTTTCTTTTTCATTCGTCCCTCAAAGTATTTCACACTTTATTTTTACTAAATTTGGTAAAAATACATTACAATAATACACACTTTTTACACACATCTCAATATAATACTTACTTTTTCACATCTCCCAACAATTTTACACACTTTTTTCATAACTTTTCACACCTTTTTCATTAAATCAACTAAAATATATATTCTCTTTCTTACTTTATACATAAAAATACAAAATTTTCTTAAACTCCGCGCACACCAATACGTGAAATATTTATTGGTACGGAGGGAGTACATCTCAATTTAATTTTTCAATTTATTATTTTTGTTACACATATAGTGGGCCACCATTTCATTTTTATTCTTTAATTGCATAAAACTTGTGTGTCCTGACCAAATATTAATAATATTTTTATTAACTAAAATGAATACAAGAGATCTTTTTTTTTTTTCATTTTTAACTTTTTAATGAAGTAGAAGAATTTCATCAAATTTAGGCAAAAGATTACGGTGGCATGGAAATATTTTTAAAGCACTCTATTGTGGTATGAATGGTGAAATGAGTCAATAATTATTAAAGTATGGAGTAATCATTAGGTAAAGGGTTAATTATATATAAAACCCTGAACTTTACTAGTATGACAAATAAATCCCAACTTTTGATAATTGGCAAAAAAAACCACCATTTTTAAGGTTGGTTGCGAAACACACTCATGGGCAGGGGAGACTTGCCCGACTACCTATGTGGCATTTTAATTCCAAATCACTCGTCCACATCATACAAAACGACGTCGTTTGTTAAGAGAAATTAGATCTGAAGTCAAAATTGAAAACCCTTTCTGCCCAAGTCATTTCTTCTCCATCTCTCCTGTTGAAGTAGTCGTCGATCGATAGATGAAGAAAACGATGAATTAAAGATCACAATCTACGTTTTTATGCATTTTCGCCGCAATTTGCATTTCTCTCTCCTACTCTCCGTTTCTCTCTCTAGGGCTAACTTTAATTTCCCCAGAATTCGAAGTCTATTACTGTATAATCACTGAGTTTGCTCGTGTAATTCGTGTCTGGATTCCGATTCCTAGTGGAAGGAGTGGCTCCGAAGGGGTCCCCCGTGGCATAAGCCTCTCGAATACCATTAATTCCAAGGTGGCTTCGTGCTTGCCGCTGACGTCGCTTCCGGTGTTCTGTGGTGCTGTCAGTCGAACTTAGCATCTTTGAAGACAACGGTGGAGGTTCGAGGTTGAATTCTAGTCGCGGCGATGGTTCTGAGAAGATTGTTGATCTCCTTCGCAATGCGGATGTGTGTTACCTGTAAACTTGATTTTCATTGCCAGATTTCATTGTAATTTTTTATTTGAGGTATTCAATTAATAAGTTTGGGTTGTAATATTGTTTGACTTGAATTTCATGGCTTATTTCGAGTGATGTTGGAAAGAATTGCTAGAAAATATGTTTGGTTGTCATAGTATCATACACTTTTGGGATTTAGTTGTCGACTGCTAGTTCATCGTTTTCTTTACTCCTCAGATCGATTCACGGCTGCTTCAATAGAACGGAGAAGAAAAGAATTAGGGATTGAAACGTGGAGGAGAAATGACTTAACAAAACGACGTCGTATTGTATGACGTGGATGGTGTTAAAATGCCACGTAGGCAGTCGGGCAGGTCTTCCCTGACCGTGGGTGCGTTTCACAACCAACCTTAAAGGTGGTGGTTTTTTTTGCCAATTATCAAAGGTGGAGTTTTATTTGCAATACAAGTACAGTTTGGTGTTTTATATGCAATTAACCCTTAGATAAAATATGTCAATATTGAATGGTTAAGATATAATTTATTAAAGTATGATAAATTATGCATTAAAATATGATTTTTAAGTAAGTATGATTTTATAAAAATGGTTAAAATAATCATGTGTTACAAGTAAACTATTAAGCAGGTTGTTGTTACAATTTTTTTAGTATCCATTTTTACTTAGAAGAGTACTAATTATTACTCCTATTACTTTAAAGTTGAATGCATAAGAACTCAAGGCGACAAGGCCTGTGTTTATTTTTATGTTAAATAATTAATCAATTATAATTTCAATGATATTTTAATTATTTCATGATATTTACAATTAGGAGTTTATATGGTGGAGCATGGATTTTAAAAATATACTCTAACATGAAACCATTTATTAAATCATACCCATCATAATTTTATATCAATCAAATATACTAAAATTCAAACTATCAAACTTGTAGTAGTAGTTTATTAATTACAAAACTTATCATGCTAATTTCTAATGGGATGTCAAAGAGATATATTGGTAACTCTCATTTCTTTGTACCTTATATTATTGGGGTCCATATATTAACCACCCATACATTTATGGGCTTGGGCTTTTAAGAGTATTGGACCAATATGTATATTGTCAAAAGCCCAATATAGATATGCCAAAAGATTAACGAAAATAGCACAAAAAATAGGTAATGTAAAAAAAAAAAAAGAAGAAGTTTGAGTGGGGTGGTGCGGGGGGGAGGAAATTCAATACTCCCTCCATCCCAAGGTAATCTTTACCATTACCGTAGAAATAGAATTTAAGAAAAATTATATCCAATTTTACTGTGGATTTTAGAATGGCGAGTGGCGAGTGAATCCTTGTGTTATATCCAATTTTTTCCAACTTTCTCGTTTTCATTAATTCATAAAATACTATGTACCAACTTCCAATTTTTTTGGTATAATTATTTTTTATCCAGTTGCCATAAATATAAATTCATCGCACACGAAATTATGCATTCTTATCTGGGAGTTGGTCTCTCGTGTCCGGGTTGTATAATGTGTGCAAGAGCATAACATTTTGTTCTAAAGAGTATACACTTTAATTAATAAGTGTATAATTTTTTTATTGAAAAGATCAGTTGAAATATGGATAATAAATATTTTGATTAAAAAATTCAAATAATAAAGTATACAAATTCTTATATTAAATAGTATAACATTTAATACTTAAAGATACAACTTTAAAAAAATACAAAATTTAAAGACACGGTATCCTCTAAATATGCAAGTATTAGCCTCGATGGATGGTATTACTAGAAAAAATAATAATAATAATAATGGGGTACTCATTTTTTTTATAGATTTATTTAGGGGGCTCATTCTAAGTCCAATATTTCAATAATTAGTGTCCAAGTCGTGGTCCATTGATAAACTTGAAATATCTTCACTTTATAACGACAATTTAATTCCATCCAATGGCTCAAATTTCATTAAAATTATTAAATTAAATGTCTAGCAATTTGGTGAGGAATTAAATTTAAAATTTAAATAATTTGTTTGCATATGCATTATTTAGGAAACAGACATATAATTCAGGAAACAGACATCTCACCTGTAAAAGAGAATGAGCTGCTTTACCCGTAGGTTTTTTTATCTCATAGAGTATGGTAAGATTGCCAATCCGCAATAGCATATAAAATTAATTACATATTTAATCTTTGATTTATGTTATTTTATGTTATTAATTTAGGATTTTTTTTTTAATATTTGTCTTCTTTCTTGTATAAGTTACTAAATGGTGTACTTAATGACTCTATTTATTAATGTTGCTACTCTAACAAGGGTTCAAGTTCAAATTCGACTCAAAGATGTTTAGAATAGGGGATGCGCTCGAACCTCGAGCCCTCATCAAATAGAATAGGGGTTGAGCTCGAATCTCGACCCCTAATTATTTGATAAAATGAACTCGATCAAGTTCGAACCTTCATAAATGAAGCTTCTCGAACTACTCGATTGAGTGTGTGACAATCTGAAAATTAGTTATGATCAAAGAAAATAGATATTAGGCATCAAAGAATGGGTGAATTGGGAAGAAAAGCATTTGTCTCTCAAAGAAAAGTACTTGGAATAGCCCCACTTGCAAGCAAACTTTGGCAGACATATTATACTGCAAGCCATGTGAATAAAGTGATGTATAAAGAAACTAAATTATAGATCCCTCAACCCCCCACCCCCCACCCCCCAACCCCCCTCCCCACCCTCCAAATTCCAGCTCCAAAAGTTCATCACATGTAACACTGCCTTTTTAAGCCAAATCCAGCTTATCCATGATCTAAAGTAATAATTTTAACCACTTGTAACATCATTTAACCACATAATTCCAACAAATGAGAGCCTAATGAACTCATTAATTATTTACCAACTACTGCATGCTATTCTCTACTTTAACCAAATTAAAGTTGCATGATTCATAAAAGGGTGGTGGAGTAGTACTATTTCATAGCTCAAACAGCTTTCCTTCTTTTCCTAAACATACTCAGAAAGATTTCTTGTGTGTTGGAAAAAACAAAGGCTTTCTTGGGATTTGTTTGGCTGAGATGGGCATAACTGGAGAGATTGTTAGAAGTGTTTTCTTGAAAAGCAAGTCCCTTGTAAGTATACACATTCTAGTGTGTGTGTCTGTGTTTATTCTTACAATAATAATAATTACTTGATCATGTTTTGGATTCATTTAGGGAAGTAGCAATAATGCAGTGGTAGAGAAGAGAAAATGGAAAAGCTCTGTTAGATCATACTTATGTGGTGATGAGCATAATTCTGTTCTTGCTGCGGATGACTCCACTTCGTTCGGACAAAGTTCGGTTAACGAAGCATCATTTACGAGCAATAGGGCTACCGACACAAGTAACTTCGCTTCGATTTATGCAGAGGATACAGCATCCGTGAGGAGCTCCGAGGCTACCGTCACTCAGCCCCTCTCCACGGGCGAAGACAGGAAGGAGAAATTGAAATTAAACTCATCCTACGAGCACTTCCTTCGAGAAGATGCTGCATTGACCATCCAATCAGCTTTTAAAGCTTTCAGGTAAACGCAGCATCTTCTGTTACATGTATTAGATGAATGACAGTACTTAGTCAGCTGTTCAGTTGATCTTTCGATTCTCTTACAACAGTCGTACTAATTCTGTCCGGAAGTCAATCAGGCTAGACGAGCACGAGCAGAGCAGGAGGCAGGGGAAGAGAAGCAAGAAAACACACATGCAGCTACTACTCCAAGTAGGGAGTTTATAGGCACATCTGTTGAAGCTCAAACTGGGAACTCCTCCGCTGTTTTCGACAGCTTCAACGTTCCGCGAAAACTACAACGTAGAAATCGAGCTCAAGTCCTAAAAATCCAGGTACAATGCTCTAGCCCAACATCAAAACAAGACAGAGAAATGCACCTATACCTAGCCAACTCCAATTATTACAACATCTGTCATAACATGATCAGGAAGATTGGGATGACAGCACAGTGAGCAGTGTGATATCAAAGATGAGGATGCAGAACAGAGTCGAAGCAGCAACGAGGCGAGAGCGAGCTCTCGCATACGCCTTCTCCCAACAGGTAAACCACATGATCAAACAACACAACACAACACAACACAATGAGTTTACTTTCTCAAATCTATGATCAGTTAAGGATCTCTTCGAAGAAGAATTGTACTGCGAACGAGACGAGCACAGGGTGGAGCTGGCTCGAACGATGGATGGCAGCCCGTCAACCAGAAGACAGCAGAGGACAAAAGAGAGTAGTAGTGGTGAGGAAGAGAATGCTGGATCATGTAGCAATGGAGGAAAGCTGTGGATCCAATGAGGTTGTCCAAATCATCCCAAAGAATGTTCCAAGACCACCCAAGATCAGAGTTAAGATAATTAGGAGATGTTTATCCAGACAGAACTTAGCAGCTACTCACTTGTGTCCAAGAGATCATCAGTACTCAGAGGTACTTATCATGTAATAAACTTTGATACATTTCTTGATCATCCAATCACTCATGTATGATTAAGTTAAACAGGATGTGAAGAAAGTGTGGGAGATGGAGCATGAGAGAGAGAAGAGGAAAAGACAAAAGCAGCCTGTAATCAAGAAAGAGGGGATGAAGAATGCTACAACACATCAAGTACCATTGCAGCATGCATGAGAGAGGAGAGAGAGAGGGGGGGGGGGGGGGGGGGGGGGGGGGTAATGATGTAATTGCCTTTTAGTTTGTGTACATTTTGAGTAATTATTTAGCTTCTAGTAAATTTTTTTTGTTTGGAAAATCTTTATACAGGGTAAGACTTCTTGTTTGGGCTGAGATAAATATATGGCATAAAGTCTTTTTATTTGATTGCCACATGAGCCAATCACTACTTACAACATTTCATATATCATCTCTTAAGTACCATTAGTTATATAATAGATTTGTAAAAGGAATAAGAAAATCCAACTATTATTTTGGAATTTATATTTTTCGGATATAATTTTCCCCCCTCTCTTTTGTGTCATTTATGGCATAGGAGATGTTATATAAAAATGGTACATGAAATCCAATTTGTATTTTTTTTTTTTTTTTGCCATCAACCTAAAGAAAATATTGTAAAAAAAAAAACTTATAAAATTCATAAATAAATGAATTAATAATAAAAATAAGTAGTTTTAAAGATTGGATATTACCATACTACAAGAATTTTTTTAATGCATCATTGGAGTGGCCCAAACAGGCCTGGCCCAAGGATTATAATTTGAGGATCATAGCCCATTAACATAAATAATTTAACAAGTTGGGCCTATATCATAACTAATGGGCTTCATCCAGCAAACTTACAATCCACAACATAGCGGACTCTTTCTGGCCAGCGGCCCAACTCTCAATATAAAATACTATATAAATCGAAGTACAGTGTTTTCCCTTGTGATTTGGATGCGTTCTTTACTCTATTTTTTTACTTGAGCAATTGAAATGTTATACTCCATTATGTATATTATGATATAACATTTTTTTAACGCATAAATAGTACAAGATAGATAATTTATGTTTTATGCAACCCATTTCACTTGAGAATTTTTCAATCAAATTAATTACGTGCGAGAAGAGGAGAATGTAGATGGTCAATTTTTGGATAATGAAAGTATAGTATTTAATGTGGTTAAAGAGAATCAGATGAATCTAACATGAGTACTCTAGAAACATAAATGACACAAGACAAGATAATTCCTCTCAAGTGTTTTGGAAGTTAATATGTGGGTGATTTTCTCATTAATGTTAGAGAATTTGGAGGAGAGGGGGAGAAGATCCCTTTCCATGTACAAAAATATGTTATTTATACATGGAAAATAGTGAGAGCAATTTGAACTTTTCACTCTGTGTGTTTATTGCACTTCTATTCACATTTAATGCTTTTCAAGACATCCATGTTAGAGTAGATGGAGGTGGTATTACCTTTTGGTTGAATGACTAATGTGATGTTGCAACACTATACCTAACTTGAGTGAGGCTCCTGTGCACCCGGGCGCACGGAGCACATTACGTGCGCCTTTACAATTTTCATGCCCCTTTACAATTTAAACTCCTAGCAATACATAGGTTTAAATAGGATTGGAGGGGAGGGTTGTGTTCACATGGGGACACGGAGCATCTTTCCGTGTCCCCGGGCTCACAGGAGCTTTTGCCACCTAACTTTGAGAATGTTGATTCCTTGAGCCATCTCTATAAGCAACTTGAGGCACATTCTGCGATTTACCTCCTCCACCAATCCCCAAGGCAGGGGCGGTGGGGTACACCATTTTTGAGAATGTTGATTCCTAAACTAAAGTGCGAAACTTAAAGAGTAAATTATTACTTGTCCATTTAAAAAGGTACGGCAGGGAGGGAATGTGCACTCTTAATTTTGCCGAGGACCCAAGGCTCTAGATGAGATGCTCCTTGCCCGAGGTCGTCTAACGGACGAGCAGAGCATGAATCCTAAGTGGTAGGATTCATTCTTTCCATGACCTTCTTTGTCGGGTGAAAAAAAATAATAATAATAAACAAATGATTTACGGATCTCATAATCTTATACACCATATGTTAGATACTCAAACTCATTAACTCCTTATATCAATTAAGTTTCATTAGTTCATTATAAATTTAAAAAAAAATCAAATTTTACTATTCAAATTAAACTCTAAAGATCTTTTTGTTAAATAATACTCCAAAATAAGTACAGCTCATAAAAGGGTTGGAAGTGTAGGAATAAGACAATGATTGATGATTTGACAACAGTATAACCAAATCGTTTTAATTAAAGGAAAAAATAGACCAATGTCTTAATAATAATTAATTAAAATAAAGATCAGATATTAAATATTAATTTGTTTCAAAGTGCCAATGACCACATAAATAATTACTTTCAAGAACCTGGCAAGTTCTTGACACCTTTTATCCCATCGCCATCATTCAGCTAAACTTTTTCCCAACTTTGCTAGGGTTTTTGCTACCTTTTATTCCTCTTTTTCAATCACATTTTGTTGTATACACTTTTAGTGCCTCAATTTATCACCTTGGAGCTTTCTCAGCTCGATTGATCTTGCCTTCAGGTACGTTTTGCAAGTAATCATTTCTGTTTATTTTGCTAAAAACACAGATTTTTTTTTTAGAATATTGGATTTTAGTTCCTAAGGATTTTCTTTTTTCTTGGATTTGATTGTGGGTGGTCGTAAAATTTGGATCTTGAGAGTTTCTTTAGCTGCATTTATAAATTAAAAAAATAAAAATTAAACCCTGTATGTCATACTGTGAGCTATATATAGATTATTTTGGGATTAGGGTTTCTGGTTTCTTTTTGTTTCAGAAAAGGTGAAAATAAGGAAAATAATAGAATGCTGAACAATGAAGCTGTCTTTATATGGGTTTTGTTTTGCTTGTACTTTAGCTTGATTTCGACATTCTTGTTAGCAAGCTGTCATATAGTGTTCTGTTAATTTGTTAAACCATGTGAATAATTGTAAAAAATAAAATAAAAAATTGGTTGTGAGAGAATTTATTGTAGTGTATTTGATTTCCAGAACGGATTTTATCTATGTTTAAGTTACAGTGGTCAGAGGTGGCATGTGAAGAATTTTATGCTGTGCCGTTGAAGGTTTGCACTGATAACCTTGTAATGTGTATGCCCTTTATGGCATTCTTCTGATTTGTATCCTTGATTAACCTCCATATAGGTTACCTAATTGGGTACATAGCCTGTGGGATATCATCTCGAAACTCGATGTTGCCTGAGGGTCAGTATGGATCATGTGAAAACCATTATTCGACTCAGGGGTAAGTGCTTTTCTCCTATACAATGTGCTGGATTGTGTTTGGAGTTAATAAGTTCAGAGCCATGCTGTATTTCTTTTTCAAATTAAGTTGTTTTTACTTTATTACCTTCTGGAGCCAATTTGCTGCTAAAGGGGGCCTGCGTGTTACTTTTAGTAATTTGTTGATGTCTTGAAGCATCTATTGAGAAAATGATACACTACACTAATCACCGGTTCGTCACAACACATTTTCCCATGTGGTATACAATAGATGCTAATTATGTGACATTTTAAGATGCATTTATGACGTTTCGTAAAATTTAAAGAAAAAAGATTATCATGAAAGCTTACTATGGTCTTCCGTTGATGGTGTTTAATGATTTTTGCAGGGTTTTGGCTCCATTTGTCTTTGCATTTTGTTATCTGGCTGAGCTTTGAGACTGTTCTGTCTCTGCAGGCTGCAAACGAACCTGGTCATCTTTCTTCAGCATCTTTGCTAGCTAGCCCACCGAAAAGTGGGATATTTGAGCCCTTTGAAATATCACCTGTTGTTATTCCTAACCATTCCTTTCCAGTCGGATCTTTTCCACCAATGTATCCTGTCATGCCAACAACCTATGACCCAGTCTTGACGGGGAGATGCCCTGTAAATTTTTCAGCCATTTCGAGTATCTTCGAAATAACAGCAACCGATTGCAGTGAGCCATTTGCAGCAGTACTTGGAAATGTTATATGCTGCCCTCAATTTAGTAGCTTGCTCCACATATTTCAAGGATTCAACAGTATTAATTCTGGTAAGTTAGTCTTACAAAATGCGGTTGCTGATGACTGTTTTCAAGATATCGTTAGTATATTAGCCAGCAAAGGAGCAAACAGCTCATTACCAACCATGTGCCCAGCAAAAGCTTCTAATCTCACTGGTGGCTCCTGTCCTGTGAAGGATATAACCTCATTTGAGAAAATAGTGAACACCAGCAAGCTATTGGAGGCATGTAGCAACGTTGATCCTCTTAAAGAATGCTGTAGGCCAATCTGTCAACCTGCAGTTATGGAAGCTGTGGTTAAGATCTCCGGAATGGAGTCCTTTTTGAATGATAATAAGATGGCTGGAATGTCTGATCATGTTGCCGCGCTTAATGATTGCAAAGGGGTGGTCTATTCATATATCTCAAGGAAACTGACTTACGACTCAGCAAACACTGCTTTTAGAATATTGTCTGCCTGCAAAGTTAACAAGGGTCAGTATCGACTTATTTTTCCATAAAGTTTTATAGACTTTTATTCTGTTGGGTTTCTATCTGCATGCATACTATTTGGTCAACAGTTCCATCTGATCGAGTGGTACGAACAATCTTCCATTTTAAGCATTTGGTTCTTTGTTAGATCATATTTTTCCAATGACAAGTTACTTAAATCGTGAGAAATGCAGTTATTTCCGTTAGTTGCGCAATTCCTTATGTTGCATATTGAAAACAGAATTTATTTTCTTACGCTTAAAAGGTTTTAAGAGGATCATGCAATTATATGCTGTAATTATGTATATTGTGATTTACTGCATCTGCTTTAATAACTTCATGTATTGCAATACCAATGATCTAAGGGACAAGCTGATGACATCTTTGTAACAAATTGATATTGGTCACCTTAGAATTTCTATCATCAGACATGCTTCTGCAGTAATCGTGAACCTTTTAAAATTCATCAAATTTGCTTTAAATAATGTACTAAGACAAATTGGAAACTGTATTCAGTCTGAGTGTGTTGATACTGGTGTTTCATGGTTTAATGATCTCTATTGGCTGTAAGTGTTGCAATTGTCTTTGCAGCTTGCCCTTTGGATTTGAAACCGCCATCAGAAGTAATTGCAGCATGTCAAAATGTTGCAGCACCGAGTCCTTCCTGTTGTAGTTCGTTAAATACTTACATAGCCGGGGTCCAAAGGCAAATGTTGATAACGAATAGGCAAGCAATAATGTGTGCAGTCGCTTTGGGCTCTATGCTGAGGAAGGGTGGAGTAATGGCTAACATTTATGAGCTTTGTGATGTAGACTTGAAAGATTTTAGCATCCAAGGTGAGTTTTCAATTGTAATATTAGACTGTTTGTGTATAGAGCAAGTCCAGGATCAAATTGTCTCACATAAATCATTTCGTGAGATGGATAAGAATTGAAAACATATTCAGGGAAAAGTGATACTCTCATTTCTTACTCTATTGAGACAATTCACTAGATTCATGCAAGTTTTCAGTCGTATATATGTTTGTGTAATAATCAATGATGCTATCTGATATACTCGTTTCTCTTTCTATATTCTTGGGCTGGAGCAGTAAACGGACGAGAAGGTACACTATTTTCTTTGCCATTCATTTCTACTTTACCTTATAGCATTTCTACTGATTGGTACATTTCTAAATTAATTTATTTATGTTCTTCCTACACATTTTTAAAGTTGCTGTGCGCAATATGTTGATGTTAAAAGCTGTGTTGAGAAACACAAGAATGCAGGCTTAGTTTTTCCTACTTTAGAAGTCCAAACTAAGTTGGATGAAGTTAGAAAGAAGCCGAAGAGCGTTGTAGTTGTGCAAACTTGTCGTGAATGAATGTTTTCCATCTGAATGCAGGGTGTTTACTTCCAAGCCTACCGGCGAACATGGTGTACGATACCTCAGCAGGCCTCAGCCTTATCTGTGATCTGAGAGACAACATCGAAGCTCCCTGGCCTTCCTCCTCGTCCATCACATCAATCTCTCTCTGTGCTCCTGGTAACTACTTCGTCTTCAAATCCGGTCTCTCCTTGTTCAATTTTATAGTAATTCGTTCCTCACGAGTGTTACTCTGATGAATTCTCAGAGATGTCGCTGCCTGCACTACCAACATCGCAAACTCTGCATAATCATGGTTTGTATTTATTTCTCTACATCATGCAACTTTTCTTTCGTTTTCTGTAAGGTGATTACTGTATCGGTTCTGCAATGCAGGTCGACATGGATGTGGGATGGATCTCGTCGTAGCCATTCTTTCAATTTTTATTTTAAGTACACAATTTTTGTTGTAATCAGATTTTGTAGGGTTAATGGATTGAACATCCCAGCTGGTTGTAAGTAAAATTGAGCATTTTCAATGTACAGTCTTTTCTCTTTTTCAAGGATACCCCTTTCTCATCTGTAATTGTTATTCTTGATCACCTTGTACTCTAGTTCTCAAAAAATGACAGTACAGTAGTTAAATGCAATGGCCAAAATGGTAAAATCCAAGCCAAAATATATTAGCATTTCTGAAACTATACTCCACATTCATATTCCAACTCAACACCAATTCTAGATTACCATTAGAGCGAACAAGAGTATGGGCTACACAATGCTATGGCATTTTAGCCCAATTTAAAGCATCACAACTGCAGTATCGGGATGCTGCGAAGGCCAAATGCTACGATTCTTAGCTATCAGTCAATTGCTACTGTCCATTAAGAGTTTCGGAATGCTGCGAAGGCCAACTGGTACAATTCTTAGCTATCAGTCAGGTGCTACTGCCCATCAAGAGTTCCGTGTGCCTCGGTTAGAAGCCTCTGTGCAGCTTCTCTTCTTCTGATCACGATAATAGAATGATAATGTTATACAGCATTTTGTAACTGACACTTAGAGAAGATAAATTTGTATTTGGAGAGTGAGAATGAGAGTGAGAGACAACATTGACGCTGCAGTACTAGTAGTTCTGCCTGCATGTAATATATTTTCATAGAGAACATAGTGCTAAAATTGGTCTATATAAGGCCCAAAGTACTAAAGGTGTCCGCAACAACATTTAAGAGTATCATTTCAACGTGATCCCTACCTTTCAGGGCATTCTAGTATATCGCCTATTTAAAGTGCTTAAATCTCAAAATTTCTCAATTAACCACATTCAACCAACACACTCACATTACGGACATGTACAAGTCTCAATCTCATTAACATTTAATCATCTATGCATGTTCTTATTTCCAGCATAAAAACCTTAGTAGATCAAACTCTGTACTACGCAAGGGAAGTCAATAGCAGGAAGTATTAAAACTAGCAAAAAATCAAAGCTTTGCCATCTAGATATCATGTTATACATGGAGGATCTCTTTCTTTTTCTTTTTTTTTTTTAACTCAACACCACTTGCTTAATAAACATTAGATATGTCATGAATGATGAAACTGAAAAAGTATAGGTCCCAATACAAAACAACACTCTAAATCCAAGTGTGGTGCAAAGCATGAACAAGGCATCATACCTTTTAATGTCCTCCACAGCTTGCTTACGCCGCTGTATCTGGAGTTCTAGAATGTGGATCAATGTTGCTCTAGCCTGACACAATAAACATACAGCATGAAAATGTAGAAGCCAATAAACAACAAAGTTTTCAAAATTCTAGATACCTCACCTGGTGTGGACGCAGAGAATTCAGAAGGTGATGTAAGTTTTTGAAAATAAGAGAAATATCTTCGACTCTTCGTGCATATTGAGAGGGACGCTCAACAAGAACATCAGCAAGCTCCAACAGATGCAGTTGCAATTCTCTGTTAAGAGATCTCAGTTCTTTCTTGAAATCTATAAATAAAGTGGCAGTGAGAAAGTTTTGCACCCCTTTATACCCACAACAATAAAAGACAATTTTTTTGCTCACTTTGCTCAAACAAGTTCATTACACCCTCACAAGTTGGTCCTAACTGTTTATCCTTTACTGTTATTATTTTTATTTATACACAAAGTATATGTTCCCACCAAAAGGTATCTGTCAATTTCCCAATGCAGAGGACCACATTACAGGCATAAGACATCCTCTACAGAGATCTGAGCTATTCAGGCTCATAGCACAGTAGAGGCTCAAGATTATTTTTATATCATACTGCGTTTGGCTAAGAAGGTTCCCACCAAAAGGTACCTATCAGTTTGCCAACCCAGAGGACCATGCTTTAGGCTTATGTCATAGATCATCCCCTATAGAGATCTGCAATTTGGGTTCATACGTTACACAGAAGAGGCTCGGGGCTTTTTATAAACCATTTTAGATGTGCAGTAAATACAGGTAAATTAGAACAAAATAATGAGTAAAGAGATAATATAAGCAAGAAGATGTCCAAAAAAGGTACTTCTTCATTAAAAGAATTTGTCTCAATTCTTTAGGGTATTTAAGATGATTTAATTAAAATAATGAAAAAAATATATATATACTTCAAAAGAGATATCCAAAAAACTCCCTTTGCTATGTAAAAAAGGATATTTCTTCCTATTTACCTTAAAAAGATTCTAACCAAAATTCTGTATAGCACTTATTCACCTACCTAAGAGTACAAAGCAACCATTTGCCTGCACACATGGAATGGTTAACTACATCAAGAGATCCAAAAAAAAAAAAAGGAGATTGACATCTAAATGGTTTTGAATTAAAATCGATTATTCATGTGACATATCATACAATTTAAATGCATATAACTATACCAATATTTGGCCCTTTTGGATACAATTGACGAACACCCTGTTCTTCTAGACCAGGAAGAACATCATCCGTCTGCAAGATAGATTTACATACAATGTTAGAACAAACAAACCTCCCATCATCAATTCAGTGACTTTTATCATGATAATTAAAATGAAGAACAACTGAACCAAGTTGATTCACACTGCCCAATCAAGTGATTTTGGCATTAACTGATCCAAAAGCTCATTACAAAGATTATAATTAGAACTTTAAGAGACCCATACACAGAAAGCATGAGGAATTGCTCTTAGAAGAAGCACAATCTACTCCAGAAATTAGCCCAGACAAAAGTTTCGTCCCATTTGCAATATGAATGCTTTCCAAACTTAATTAATTCAAACAATTCTTTTACTGATTTCCAAAGAGCAGCCATGTTAAGGGAGCCCCTTAAAAGGAATACTTCATGAAAAAGTATCAGATCAGACTACCAACAAAAGACATAACTACTACAAATCTCATATAAATGAAATGTAAGCATATACGGAAATTAAAAGGGAAAAGATCGAGTAGATACCGTATAGTTGGCACCATATAGGAGATAAGCACCCTCAATTGGAGGTGGCGGTGCGGGGGCGGAGTCCGGGTCTTCAGAATAGTTTTTGTACAGCTTGTAATACGGCGGCGGCGGCGGGTAAGTCGCCGTTGCCATTAGAATCAAATAATAATTCCACAAAAATAGAGGCTGTTGGGAAACAAATTATCAAACAAGTATTTTTTTTTTCTTTCTTTTAAATCGCAAATATTACAAAAAACCCACATTTGGGAGAAACCATAAATATATACTAATCGAAATTTCTCTCGCCATATCTTCGATCAAGCAATTTTAATTTTCAGAATAGAAGGCCTTATCGGAAAAGCTTTCACTTACGGTTAAGGAGGGCAGCCGCCGCAGTAGGGTTTCCCTCTTTGACGAACGAATTCCCGTATAGTGTACTTAGCACTCAAGGCTAAACAAGAGAATCGCGATTAGGACTTCTAATAAATTACTATCACAATTAGGGAAAGAAGCTAGAAATCACTAATTCAAGGAAGATGATTAACCTCAACGGTGCTCAAACGGTGGCAGAACAAAGGAGAAACGGTGGCAGAACAAAGGAGAAACGGCGGCAGCGCGTGATTAACAGAATGATAGTGTGAGATTGAGCGAAGCGATTCCCCACCGAGACAGAGACTGCGCGAGTTTGACTGGAATGATTTTTCCGGTTATATTCATAAAGAGTGAGGCTCTTGTGCACCCGGGAGCACGGAACATATTCCATGCGCCTTTACAATTTTCATGCCTCTTTACAATTTAAACCCCTCGCAATACATAGATTTAAATAGATTGGAGGGGAGGGTTGTGTTCACATGGGAACACGGAGCATCTTTCCGTGTCCCCCGGCGCACAGAGTTTTTGCCATTCATAAATTTATTCTAATTTAAATAATTTGCAGTATATTTTACTTCTACAAATAAATTCTTTAAACGAAAACTTCCACTCATTAGGATAAAAAGGGGTAATTGAATAATAAAATAGGGAATACAAGAGAGTATTTGTTATCAGTGTGCAGCTATGTAATCTGAAAAAAAAAAAACTGTTAAAAAAGTGTAAAAATAATACTCCATACAACTATATGTAGAGTAACTTTGGACTATATAGAGTAATTATGATATAGTATAACATACTCCCTCCATCTCACCCAACCCAAAGAGTCTATTCTTGCTATTTTGGGCGTCCTACCTTTAATATCATTAAAATATGGGACCTACACTCCACTAATACAACTACCCACTACACATTAAATAATAATACTCTTTAATCCACGTGCCAAAAAACAAAAACTACTTTTAGTGTGGGACGGAGGGAGTAGTTATGTAGCGAATAATAATACTCCCTCTATCCAGTTTTAAGATATTCATTTGCTTTTTGCACGTAGATTAAGGATTATTAGAGGGGAGTGGTGGACCATATTATTTTTTTACTAAATAGGGAAAATGTATATTTTTTACTAAATATGGAAAATGTATATTTTTTAAGCGGACGTCAAAAATAATAAAATTGACACGCGAACGGAGGGAGAGGGAGTAATATTTTATAAATGTATTTAAAATTAATAGCTATAGCTATTAACACTAGTTATAATTGTTTAATTGAATTACTGGAATGAGTTTATTTATCATCGTCATCATAGCCCATCTCAAATAAATAATTACAGTCATCAGATCGCGATTCACCTGATCGATCAAGTGTTTTATTAATAAAAATAAATATCATAGTATTATACAATTTCCCTCGCACAAAATTAAAAAAAATAAAGTGAATTAATTAATTAATTAATTATTCCTCACACGGCAGTTGAGGCGAATCTCCCCTTGATCTCCAGTCAGCACTTTGAGGCTTCCCATTCTGCTGATGGAGAGTGCGAACTCTTTTCTAAACTGCTCGCGGCTGGCGGCGTATTCTAGCACCAGCTGCGTAGTATTGTAGTTGAACAGCAGCTCCTGATCCACCCGCAGAACAGAATCGTACGACAGCACGTTCCAAAAGTACTCGCAGTGTGTTTTCCCCATGGTGTGTGCTCCTGCAATTACAAGTAATAATGATTATAGGACTAAAATTGATATTAAAAGACGGGATATCATTCACAACAGGAGATGTAACAAGTACATATATAATATATACCTAGGAGAGTGGCGTAGTCTTGTTGATCTAATCCCTTGGATTGAAAGTAAGCGAGACCTTGTTGCAAAGAAACGGAGGGTGATGGAAGATTAACCCATGATGATTTCGATTCAAATCCATCTCTTCTACCCAACAACACTGGATATGAAGGTGCTCCTGCCTGCAGTAAAATTTGTCCCATAAATTTTAACTTTTCACCAAAATGGTCTTTTTTTACTTATGTTTAATTTTTTTAATGTCATGGAATGTGACTGATCAACTGCTTTTACAAAATTATGAAACAAAATAATATTACTACTATTTTGAGCCGATAAATAAATACAATACCAGATAAGCAGCATCTCTGGCAGCAAGGTTAAGAATGTCAGCACAAGAGACAGCCTGAGGGCAACGTTGTTCGAGAACTTCCTTAATCTTGTCAATCAGAACGAATCCACCCAACCCTGAGTTCAGCTCAGCTCTTTTCTCTGTGTCTTCGCCATCCAAAAGGATCGATGCATCGCACCCCTGATTCATTATTATATTTCAGTGGATTCAATCATATATCACTAAATAATTTAGCTACTCAATGTAAACATTTTTAGCACCCACAATTTTTCGGAGAAAATATCATAATATGTTTAGTTAGGCAAGTATATTCAATTCCAACTTTTGTTACGTTCTCTCGCACACTGTAATTCTAAATTCCATATTTTTTGAAAATTATACCCTTTAATATTAATATTATATATATATATATATTATACCTTTTAATATAAAAACTTATACCTTTTATTTTCAAGGAAGAATTTAATTAAACATTTATAGTATAATTCAATGAAAAAATTATACTCCCTCCGTCCGCTCGAAAGAGGGTTTTTTTCCATTTTGATCATCCGCTCTAAAGAGGATCATTTTTTTATATACATGGAACTCACACACATCCACTAATACAATTAAAATATGGGGCCCACACTCCCACTAATACAATTACCCACTACACATTAAATAATAATACTTCTTAATCAACGTGCACAAAAGTAAAAGACCCTCTTTTTAGCGGACTGAGGAATTAAAGTACTTTTACTAATTAAGATATATGTCTTTTAGAACAAATTGTTATACCATATGGACCTTATGCACCCAGGACATAAAGAGATTAACTTTTCTTTTTTTTCAATTTTACTCATTTATCTATCTCATATTTTAATTTTAATCATTTTTTATCTGAAAATTGGATTCAAACTGAAAAAAAATAAACGGACTAAAATTGTTAAGTAAATAAATAATTGACCAAAATATAACTCTAAAGATTAAAATTGAACAAAAAAATCTTTAAAAAAAATCAAAATTGATAATGAAAAAGATAAGATTAAAGTTAGATTGAAATATACTTTATATATATATATATATATATATTATATTGAATGAATAACATTTCCTCCGTTTCTAACACAGTTTAATTTCACATCTCTTTTATAAATTAAAAAAGAAGGTTTGATACACCAAACCAAACTGAAATTTAATATTGGTAGTGCAATATTATTAATTAAGGTTTCAAATTAAATTTTATTACAAAGGATGAGATTGATTAATTTTAAGATTATTGTTTTAAGTGTATATACGATCTAGTCTTGATATAAGAGACACCAAGAATTAGTATTTTAGTACATTAATTAATATATATTCATAGAAATAAGTAATAGTAGTAACACATAGTACAATAAGAAAATTAATTACTATCGATTATGATGAAGACTAATAATGGATTTCATAATTATTATAAATAAAGTCAATACCAGTAAAAATTATTTGTATATTGGACAAACACTTGAGGCGGTGATTTAAAAAATAAAAATAAAAAACCTTATCCATGCGATATTAATCTCCATATCATGTGTAATTAATTTATCAGATCTATATAATAGCAAGTGAGAATAATTTTCTATATTATTTTATGTCATAATTAATTGTATGATTGATAGTAGAAATATAAATTTTAATTATCTTAAATTTATGTTTTCTTTTTATGTTTTTATTTTTTATACTCACTTTTACTGTTATTCATCAAACAAAATATGATACTACAAAAGATGATATGCTATTATAGTGATGGAAATTTGTATGTATAAAAATTTCCCATGTAATTTTCAATTTTTTTATTCTATATTTATTTTCTTAATAAATATAATATATAATAATAATTATAAATAAAAAAAATCTAGCTAGCTAGCTATGCATGCATTGAACCACAATTTATATCATTTCGAATATTGAAGCTTCATGCATAATTCCTTCTTATAGGATTCTTAAGTGTTTTTCTTTTTAGGCTCTATTGAGATGATCTCACTCAAAAATCTAAGGCTGTGTTTGGATTGAGTCATAATGAGTGAATTTTAAATTCTTTGGATTTTAAATCAATTCATTTGAATTCCACTATTTGGATAAATTATAGATCTTTGAAAGAATTTCAAATCCATAATTCAAAAATTATTTTTTTAAATAGAATTTTATATATGATAAATAAAAATAATAAAATTTTATTATATTAAATATTAAAATCTAAAATTTTATTAAAAATAAATTTTTTTTGGAGGGAACTCTACCACCCAACCTACCCCTATCCACCCCCTCCCACCACCCCACCCCCAAAAAAAAAATTTTTTAATAAAATTTTAGATTTTTAATATTTGAATAATAAAAAATATTACCACTCATCCCTACCCCTCTCCCCGCCCAACACCACCCCATCCAAATTTTTTTTATATATAAAATTTTAAATTTTAATATTTAAATAATAAAAATATTACCACACAATCCTACCACCCTATCCATCCACCCACCCCACACTGGGATTACTTACGTGACCCAGGTTATCTATTACCCTAATATCTACCGGTAGTATCAGTTAAATCATTTTTTATTAATTATTGTTTTATTATACTGTGAACGTGTATATCTCCTAATTTATACTGTCAACATGTACATCTCTATTTGTTTAGTATGCTTTTTTATTCTAATTTACATGATCTAAATAATAGAAATAAAATTAGTTTAAAATAATATTTTTATATTAAATTAATTTTTTTTTAAATAAAAATTTCATACGGATATGATTGATTTAGAAAATATAACATAAATATTTTAATTTTAAGGTTTAAAATTAGTCTTTATTTTCTAAAATTTAATTTTTAAATTATTTTTTTTCATTTTAAAATTTATAATAAATTTTTTTTCTTATTTCAAATTATAAAAAAAATATTATAAAATTTTAAACCAAATCATAGCATTGAATATAATTAGACTAATTATCTTTTAAATCCGGGTGTACTGTAAACTCACTTTTAAAAACTTATATATTTATAAATAAAAATGTATACATAAAAATATATACGCTATTTAATAAAAGGCAAAGACTTATGTGAGACCGTCTCACGTGAGGGTTTATGTAGGACGACCAGAAAGCGATAATTTTTACATAAAAAAGTGATAATATTATTTCATGAACAATTAATAGTATAAATAAAAAGTGATAACATTTTATATCGAAGGTGATAATGTTTAATAACGAAAGTGATAACTATTTTAAAAGGCGGTCTCATACAAGACCTAACCTCAATAAAAATCTATACATTAGTTTATTTATTTTAATTTTTTTTAATTTCGTTTAGGAAAAATTACTAATCAAAAGGTAAATTATTCCCATTCACTTAAAAGTAAAAAATATACTTCAATTATAAAAATAAATGATATAAATATGTTTAATTTAAATTATGTTTTTAGGCTAATACTACTATGCATTTAGGTGCACCCCACAATACAGTGCACCCACTTTCAGATCATATATAATTATGAACAAAAATATATATAATTATGAACAAAAATATATACAATTTATTTGTTATATTTTTAATGAAAAATGAGTGTAAAAAAATATACGACTATTAAAAAATATATATATACACTATTGAATAAAAAGTTATGCACATATGTATGCAAGTTTTTTTAGTAAAAAATTGAGCGTGTAAAAAGTATACAATTATTAAAAAACATGTATACAAAATATAATAAAAAGTTATACACATATGAGTGCACCCTTACACCCGGGTGCACCGAATATCAACTCATGTTTTTATTTTAATATATTAATATACTAAATGAGAGTTTAATTTTGATGAGGTGTCGCCACCATAATTAATCTCAATTATTTTAATTTTTAATTAAAATTTAATGTAGATAAATACATATATTATTTTAAGATTTGAATATGATATTGTCAAATCAAAGTTATTTAAAAATTAATATAGATAAATACATATATTTACTTTAAAATTTAGAATTTATCCCTCCTACAGCTATAAATAAATCTCTTTATTCATTTATTCTGCACCTAATTTAATTATGGGTCACTTACTAGGAGGTATACAAAAAAATGCATAATTGCTATAAACTACATGACTCAAAGCACTATTACTCATAACTACACAATTATGATTGTGATACTATAAATACCCCTATGTATTTGCACAATTGTTCTGCACAATTTGGTTCTGCACAATTGTTCTACACAATTTTATTTTTGCATATTTTATTTGCACATTTTAAATTCCGGCAGCAGGCGACGGCGGTCAATGACTGTCCGGCCGCCGGTCAACGACAGGTCAACGCCGGTCAATGGTCGGTCAACGACCGGTCAATGCCGGTGAGTGGGTGAGGGGTAGGGTTGTTGGTTTAAAAGTGTATGGAGTATAAGATTATATTTAGTATTTTACTTTAATATTTTATATGTGAGAGTAATTATTTAAATTCCATGTATCTAATAATAAATATGCTTAAAAGTGTATATCTGAGAGTAATAAACCATTTAATTATCATGACAAGCAAAAGATTTATCAAATTCTGAGGATACTATATAATTTTATATTTTTTTATGTAATTAACTTTTTTTTATGGTTGATTTTATTTATTTTTTTAATTTATTTTTTATGATTTTACTTTTGATTATATTTTTCTTACAGTTTCTTTTATATTTTTAAATTAATTTTGTTAATTTTTTTTATTTCATCAAATTGATTTATATTGAATTAATTTTTTATTAATAAACTTTATCATAAATTATTTTCTTCAATCATTAAATAAACATATTTAATTTTTTATTGATTTAATTATGGAACAACAATTATAGCAAAATTTGAAAAATCAATTCAATATTTTTAAAAAAAATAATTTTAGTAAATCAATTTAATAATGGAATTAAGCTTTTATAAACGAAATTAAATTCAGATATGAGTCTATATAAATTGAATTTTACTCTTCAATATAAACTTATATATATTAGATTATAGTTAAAAATAAATAGTTATATTAAACTTGAATTATTATTATTTTTAAATTGTTGAATAAATTGTTATATTAGACTTAAATTATATTTTTTTTAAATGGTAACTTTACAACATGTGTAATATATGAAATTCATACTAGTTTAATATATTAAAGGAGATTTTTATTTTGATAAGGTGTAGTCTCTAAAATTATTCTCAATTATTTAAATACATATATTAATTTTAAGATTTGAATATGAAAAAAATAAAATTAAAATAAATTATTAATTTTTATAATATTATAAACGAATATCGTCTTCAAAATTATTGTAAATTATTTTAATTGTTAATTAATTTTTAACGTCAATAAATACATATATTAATAATTTAATAAAAAAATTATTACATGTATTGTGTTATTTAAGTTTTTTTAGTTTACATTTTAAAAGTAATTTTAAATTAAAAATATCATTTTTTTTAATATGAAAAATATTCTTAAAAATTATTTATTGAATTAATTAATACAAATTACTTTAATTATTTTGATTATATATTCTGTAACCCACCCCACTCACGTAATAAAAGAAAGAGATAATGACTTGCTACCTAGATAGATAATTAATTTTTTAAATATATTTTCTTCATCTAATTATAATACTTCAATCCAACAGTGATTACATATTGGGTCATATATTACCCAGGTTACGCAAGAATCTCCCTAATCTCCATATCATGTGTAATTAATTTATCAGATCTATATAATAGCAAGTGAGAATAATTTTCTATATTATTTTATGTCATAATTAATTGTATGATTGATAGTAGAAATATAAATTTTAATTATCTTAAAATTTATGTTTTCTTTTTATGTTTTTATTTTTTATACTCACTTTTACTGTTATTCATCAAACAAAATATGATACTACAAAAGATGATATGCTATTATAGTGATGGAAATTTGTATGTATAAAAATTTCCCATGTAATTTTCAATTTTTTTATTCTATATTTATTTTCTTAATAAATATAATATATAATAATAATTATAAATAAAAAAAATCTAGCTAGCTAGCTATGCATGCATTGAACCACAATTTATATCATTTCGAATATTGAAGCTTCATGCATAATTCCTTCTTATAGGATTCTTAAGTGTTTTTCTTTTTAGGCTCTATTGAGATGATCTCACTCAAAAATCTTAGGCTGTGTTTGGATTGAGTCATAATGAGTGAATTTTAAATTCTTTGGATTTTAAATCAATTCATTTGAATTCCATTTGGATAAATTATAGATCTTTGAAAGGATTTCAAATCCATAATTCAAAAATTATTTTTTAAAATAGAATTTTATATATGATAAATAAAAATAATAAAATTTTATTATATTAAATATTAAAATTTAAAATTTTATTAAAAATAATTTTTTTTTGGAGGGAACTCTACCACCCAACCTACCCCTATCCACCCCCTCCCACCACCCCACCCCCAAAAAAAAAATTTTTTTAATAAAATTTTATATTTTTAATATTTGAATAATAAAAAATATTACCACTCAGCCCTACCCCCTCTCCCCGCCCAACACCACCCCCATCCAAATTTTTTTTATATATAAAATTTTAAATTTTAATATTTAAATAATAAAAATATTACCACCCAATCCTACCACCCTATCCATCCACCCACCCCACACTCTCACCCCCCGCCCCACAACCCACCAATTTTTTTTTTTAAAAATAGATTTTAATATTTAAAAAATAAAATCTAAAATTTTATTAATTTTTTTTTGGTGGGGTGGAGTGGGGTTAGGTGGGGGTGGTGGAGGGCGGGGGTGGGTAGGAGTAGGTTGGGTGATAATATTTTTATTATTTATTTAAATATTAAAATTTAAAATTTTATATAAAAAAATTTGGGGTGAGGGGTGGAGGGTTGGGTGAGGGGTAGAGTAAGGTGGTAATATTTTTATTATTCAAATATTAAAAATCTAAAATTTTATAAAAAAAAATTTTTTTTTGGGGGGTGGATGGGGATGGGTGGCCGGTGGTGGGGGGTGGGAGGGGTGGGTAGGGGGTAAGCTGGGTGGTAGAGTTTAAAATATAAAAAAAATAAAAAATATATATATTTAATATTATATATTTTAATTAATTTATTATTTTTATATATTAATATATCAATTACACAACAACGGAAGGATTTCAAATGACACGGTTTCAGTGAGGATTTGAAATTAATTCAAAAACAACTAAAAAAATTCAAAATCAAATCTATTGATTTAAAATCTTGGATTTATAAATCCATTAATTTCAATATTATCCAAACATGATGGAGGGATTTGAGAGAAGGATTTATAAATCCCTCCTAAAATCTTTCCATCCAAACACAACCTAATCGTTTTCGTACATATAAATTTTTTTTGGTGGGAAAGAGGGGGAAAATAAAAGCCAACGAAGTGGAAACTTAGATTAACCATGCAATCGGCATAGAGCAGCTTAAACAGCTTAACAGTGATGCTCCTATCCCGATTCCACCACAGCTGCACTTGATGCTTCACATACGCCTCCACGTCGTCGCACGTTTTAAGCTTCTTATAAAACTGTCGTTTCAAATTCTTTGCATCCGGCGGCAATGTCACCGCCGCCTGCATCCGCCCTACGTATGAGCTCATCGCCATCGCCACCACCACAGCTATCGCCACCAAGTTAAACCCTTCTCTCTTCATTTTCAAAAATCTAAATTATCTCAAGAATGCAACCTAGTTATTTGATCTAGTATATGTATGTATGTATCCGACAAGAAAATTTTAAATAGTATAATTTATAGGTTGAAACTAAATGATGTGATGAGATGTAATGCAGTGGGCTTTAATGTATATAGAGAGGGGAACATTAGATTGCCAAGCTAGCTGTTAATTACGTACTAAACAAAGTTTACATGTAATTACTTCATTAAATTGCTTTGCTTTTTTCGATGCATTAATAGTTTATTTGTAATATTAATTATATATTTAGGATATTACAAGGATTTTCACATTGATCCAAGTTTTTTTCTTTTTCATCATTCGTAATAATCACTCAATCTATAAATCAACACATAGTACTCGCATATATTAGGCGTTTGTGATAAGGAAGTGAGTGGATTTTATGTCATTTTGAAACATTTCCAATTAACTATCAATTAATAAATCATTCAGTAAATATTAAGGAATCAGCTTATTGTCAACTCTGTAAATCTTTGACCATGGAAAATAAACACATTTTTTTCTTTGATTAAGCAAATAATTTTAGAGTTAAAAATTAAATAATCCCCAAACTTTAGGGTTCCAATTTTTTTTTAAATCAATTTAATTTCACGTTTTTTAAAATTGCATCAAGTTAATTGCAATTTTTGCTGTTCATACACCTGGCGTGTACATGAAATTCTAGACATATGAATTTTTTTAAAAAAAATTGTGCGTCTTTATATATATTTGAATTTCCATCAAATTTTATAAGCTGGTTTGACTTTATTACAAGCGCCATATGACTCAAGAGTTGACATAACCTAAATTCTAGCCAAAATCTTGTCCAAGTTGAGCAAGTTGCATATTATATGTATATGTAATTAGAATAAAAATGGATTAATTAGGTTGGAAAAGATGTTTAATGTATCTTCAAGTATAATATACACCGTGCGTGCAAGAGTTGATCAAGTATTCTACAACTTGCCAAAAATATATGCCGACCACGCATTCTCCAATCTCCATTAACATTTTAAAAACAAAAAAATAAAAATAAAAATAAAAATAAAAATAAAGCCTTCTCTTTTATTTTGGGATGTACGGAATCACCTCTTCTACCTGATGTTAATCACAATCTCATATTCCGCTGTTTAATTTAATAATACATGTCAATATTATTTCTTAGATTAAGGTTACATGCTCAAAAGTTTATTAGTTATTTGTAGGGTATGGAGTATTTTTTTATATATTATGTGCAAATAATATATAATATTATTTATATTTAATATATAAGTATATATTAAATAAAATTCACATATAAAATATATTGGATAAGAGAGGGTTTTAACTCCCATCTCCTTGGAAATAAAACATACTGCACCATATTAGACGCTCAAGCGTGAGACGCAGAACATAAGATTCGAAACGAGAAGCGTTTTCTCTCTCGGTGTTTCTCTCCCGATTTCACAACGTAAAAGCCAGTTCTTCATATTCCACAATTAATACACATTCGTGGAAATTAATCTTTCAACCCCGTGTTGAAGATTTGATCCATAAGATCACAGTTTACGAACGTGAGTACCAATCGGTTCACAGACGTTCCAACTTATTTATTCCGCTGCAACATATACCCTACGGTGAGAGGTATAAGATTTCTCCCTGAGCAAGTTTAGGGAATGTGCTTTAGGAACGTGAGTTTACCAACATTGGTATCAGAGCCAATGGTTGGTACTCCGTTTTTCATTCTCTAGAATTTCATGTTTTAAGTTTTCTACCTTTATGATTTAAACGTTCTCACATGATTTTTGTTTGATGTTATATGATTGGTGTATTGTGTGACATTGATGAGTTATTTATGTGATTATGAGGCAGATTATAGTTTTTCCCAGTGACTATGTGTATATGATGCTCCTTTTCACATTAATGATTAAAGGATGTGTTTTTCGTCATTTTTTCGTCCAAGAAAAAGCATGTTTTGATTATAACACTGGAAAGGCCTCGTCGAGAGGAGTCCGTCAGTATTTTTTTTGCATTTTTTTGCCTTCTAAAACTCAAGATATATTTTTTGAAGATATTTTCGTATGGCCAAATCTGCAAAGTTACAGAAAGTTTGGGGCTCTGTTTTTTAGAATTCGATAAAGGTTAGGGACCTTTTCGCAATTAAATAAAATTTGAGGGTTAACCAGGTCAGACCAGTCAAACCGAGTCAGGCCAAACCGAACCGGACCGCACCGATGTGGACCAGACCGGACCGGCAAACCGGATCAGGTCAGGACCAACCGGAGGACTGACGGCCGGTGATGGCTCGTGTAGGGAACGTGCCGACAGATGACGGCACAGTCGGCGGCGCGTGAAGCCAACGCGCCGGTAGCTGGCGACTTCGGTGGTGGCGCGTGGGGTTCACGCGTGGACGGACACCTTCGCCGGTGGTGGCGCATGTGGTACACGCGCCGGCAGGCACCCTTCTGGAAGCCAGCGCGTGACGGCGCGTGCCGACGTGTGGAGGCATTTTTCGACGACTGGATGACGTATTCTGACGTGTTTCGACGCGTGAAGTCCGATGATGACGTTTTCGAGTGCGTTTGAATTGTGTCATGTTTCTACTTAGTATTATTTTAAATCCTAATATAGTAAAAATGGCTTGAGGATGTAAAATATTTTCTTTCAAATTTGTCCTCACTTAATTTTTTTTACTACATCTTCACCATTATCTCACATCTCCAAGCGTTGCATAATAATAATGACAGTTGGAGTAATACAGTGTACCAAAATTGCATAATATAATAACTCTCCAATTACTCTTTTTTTTTATCAGTAAAGAAAGTTTATAATAAAAATTTGAAGTACAAGGGGTGCTTCAACCCTTACATTATAACATGTCTAAAAATTCTAAAATAATTATTCAATCAACTCCAAACATTTTGGATTTCCATTCCAATCAACATAAGAAATTTTATTTTTAAAATCTCCATTTACGACTAACCATGACCATACCTTTGCTTTGATCTGAAGGAAAATTTTCGAGGCTTTAAACTCTTTTTCTTGAAACACCAAGTTATTTCTCCGTTTCCATATTGTCCATATTATAGCAGCCCAAATTGTTGTGGAGATTTTGGAGTTCCTACGTCCCCCAAGCAGGTTGCTATGTTGCAAGAGATGTCGAGAAGGATCAATATGAGGCACCATAATCATCTTTGTCCATTCGTAGCAGTAATTCCACAATCTTTGAGCTACTTTGCATCTAAAAAAAATAAAAATCGGATAAGCTGTAAGAATGAGGGAGAGATAAGAGGAAGCAGATCAAAAGTATGCAGTAAACAGCTCAAAGGCAGGGCATCGGACTTCCTCAGGCAGCAACCAATTGAAAATCGGTGTGATTGCCGATCTATATTATCCTCTATCTTATAAAACCCTAGAGAAACCATGAAGAGTGGATCCTAACTTTTAGCAAAGGATTACAGAGGGTTAACCCAATATCTCATCAAAATATGGGTTCTAAAGGCAAAGTCAACTCTAATCACTAAAATTGCAATTTAAATTATTTTTAAATAGTTTTAGTGTAATTACTCCTTATTTGCTGTCTATTAAAAGAAAAAAATCTTGGGCTTGAGAGTTACATCATGGTTGAGCCCAAAAATATTTCACATAGTAAGAGCTCGCATTTTGTTGTATTTAAGTACTACAATTTGAACAAAATATAGTACTTCTTTAAATGTTTATATGTAATAATGTCAGTGAAATCACTCATATATTCTTGGTTAATTGCAACAAAAACCTCCACCTTTCCTTCAATTGCAATTAAATCTAAACTTTTTAAATTTGGTAAAAAAATACACCACCTTTTATGTTGGTTGCACTCAATGGTCATTATTTTTATCTGAGTGCTGAGTTGGCACATTTTTTCCACGTCATCCCTCTCACTTATAATAAAACGACGCCGCAGCGAATCCATCATCTCTGAAGAAATTTTCAATTGCATCCTCACGCCCATTCTCTCTCATCCTCATCAAAGGCACCCCTTTAGCTTCAATGGTGGTTACCACAAAGAGGCAACCAAATCCACCCAAATTATCAAACAGTAAACCAACAGCCCTCTTAACAAGTTCTATCTTCTTTCCAATCATGCTACCACTCACATTAAGCACCATAACGATGTCGATAGCCGCACAACCCAAAATTAAATCTTCGGACAGCGACATCGGTGGGGCCCGCAATCCGACGAGAAGGGTGAAGGCAGCAGGGCACTCGGGAACAGCCCTGACCGCCACTTTCTTCGCGTTTGCCGGTGCAGGAAGAGACGTCTTATTAGAAAGAAGAGGCTTGTAGTTGAAGCATCAATTTTCACAACATATCGGGAATTGAGGGGGAGGGGGAGGGGGAGGGGGAGGGAGTGGGAAGGAACAAGTAGAGGTGGTAATTGAAGGGCAGTAAAACGATGGGGAAGACTAATGACTAGTGTTCACTGCAGTGTCATTTTAATGAGAATTTCTTGAAAATAAAAGGGAATTTCTTCAGAGATGATAGATTTTTTTTTTTATTGAGTGAGAGGGATGACATGGAAAAAATGTGCCAACTCAGCACTTAGATAGAAAAATGTTGACCATTGAGCCTGATTTGCAACCAACCTAGAATGTGGTGTATTTTTTGCCAAATTTGAAAGGTTTGGATTTAATTGCAATTGAAGGAAAGGTGGAGGTTTTTGTTGCAATTAACCCAATATTCTTTACGAACTCAACCATTTAAAATGTTTGAGTGTATTTTCCAAATTATGTATTCTGCACGAATAATTATATTGCCATTTTCAGAGATATACTCATAGATTATTATACTAAAGCATTGGTTAGATTACATTAAATTTGTCTGAATAAAATCATTGCATTTAAAGTTTTGATGTAATCAATAATTAGAAATTTTATTTAAATTATACATTATTATGTTTTAAAATCTAATTTTCATAATAATAGTATATATATACTGTAAAAAAACTATACTAAATTTACGTCACAAAATATGACGTGCATGCGACGTCTTTAAACACTAGTAATTAAACAAGACTGCAATGATTTATTTTGAAAATTTTATGTGAATTTTATGGTTTAGAATTTAATATTTAATTTTTGGTATGATTTGATATATTGATAATACTCGGTATATTAAATTTTTTGTATTCGTAATGGTATGAAAAATATCATACCAAAAATTTCGTTGCCAAACCTCTAATACAAATATGATCGGTTCAGATTTTCTATTAGATTTTGGTGTTATATTTTTTATTATTGTCAACCGTTGAATAAATAGCATGTAGTCCAACAGAAAAAATATCATTTGCTTAAAATTGAGATTTTTCTACGACACACATGTCACCCATCTATTGACGAAAGGAGACTCTGAAAATCACGCCCCTAGCTCAAGTAATTACTCTGGCCCATTTCATATTGATTATCGGCAACAAGATTAGTCAACATGTTGCAAATGGGCCCACTTAGGCCTTAAAAAATAAAAAAGATGTAATGGGCCTATTTCTGCAACTTATTGAAACAAAGCTGTCGGCCCACATTGGAATCCTCATTACTCAGCCCACATTAATATTTATTGTCATCCATTTTCCACAGTTGAAACCCATATTAGATTGATGAATTAAGACAATGGTTTGTTCTACCCAAAGGTCACTAAAATACAAAAATGCTTTAGGGATATGGGATTTTTTTCTCTAAATTGTTATAGTAACTCTTCAAAAAAAATCTCACAAACCGTGCCTATAGCTTGCCCTCCCTAGGGTGGGCGGTATGGTATAACGTACTGAAATTTTCGATATATAAAAAATCATACCGTTACCTTACCTAAACTTTCGGTATACCAATATTTCAGTATAGGAAAATAGTATACCTTCTACTTACCAATATTTCGATATACCTTATCATACCTAAAATATCGGTATACATCGTCCTATTAGATAGTTTGTTATGCCATTATGCACCTAAAATTCAATAAATCTAACTAAAAACTGTACTAAAAAGTGAAAGATAGCTATAAAATAAATTTTAATAGATAACAAATTTATAATAAGAAAAATATACGACAATTCACAAACGACCATATTAAATAAGAGTGAGTCTCATGTAAACCCTATTTTTTAAAATTACTCTTTAGTATATAAAAAATTAATCTTTGAGGAGTAATGATTTTTATACAGAAGAGTACTAATTCATGTCTCTAAAAATCAATTTTTCATGTACTAAAAAATAATCGATAAACAAGGATTTACAAGAATTTGAAGAGTAATTTTTTAATTTAGAAGAGTAACAATTTATGTGCTAAAGAGTAATTTTTTATATATTAAAGAGTAATATAGTTTATATAATTAAACGTAAATCCGATTTACATAAGTGTTTATCATTAAATAAATAGTACCCAATAGATCTACACAAGAACCATATGAAACTTATATTAAAATCAACACTTTTAAATTTTCATATAGGATAGAACTACATAATTAAAAAAGAAGTACTCCCTCCGTCCGCCACAAAGGTGGACATTTGCTTTTTGCACGTGGATTAAGGAGTATTATTATTTAAGGTGTAGTTGGTAGTTATATTAGTGAGGTGTATGGGTCCCATAAATTTATTGTATTAGTGATGTGTGTGAGTCCCATGTATTTAAAAAGGAAAATGTGGACCTTTGGTGCGGACGCCCAAAATAGCAAAATGTGGACCTTTCGGGCGGACGGAGGGAGTACATATCTCATGAAAGCCAATCAACTTTATCACCCATTTATAATTATGAAATTTACAGTAGGATTTTAAATTTAATCTTTTAATTAAATAGTGTATATACATAATTTAATTAAAAATTATAAAATATAAATAATAATTATTATTGCAAATATCATGTAGTATGGTATACCGTATCATATTACCCAAAAATTGAATATTTTACGGTATTTCGGCTGTATTGATAATTTATATACTTTTATCATACCAAAAATTTTAATACGGTATCATATCTTACCAAAAATTTTGGCATACTTAAAATTTCGATAAAATCGGTATTTTTCGATATGATAAGGGCGGTATACCTAAATTTCGATATTTTTTCCCAGCCCTACCGCCATCCTAACATAAAAAAATAAAAAATTAAGGTCATATTTGCGTGAGACAATTTTACAGTTCGATCATTTTTATTTTTTTAATTAATAATCACTTTATGTTCACTAATTTTTGAAAATGTAATGATTATTTTATTTATTTATATTTTAAATCGTTTATGAAATAGTTTATTGCACCATTATCATTTTTCATTAAAATATTATTATCTGTCTAACTAAAATAACTCCGTGAGACGATCTTACAAAAGTGTTCGTCAAAAAATTTTATTTTCCCATCTCAAACCTGTTTTGGAATGAAAGTAATAAAAACAATTGATCTATTGTGCACCAAGTGAATAAGAATATTAGGGTATTTTATTTTAATATAAAAGGTATTTATTTTATTAATATATTTTTTTGATTGAAAATGTATTTGAATGAAATGAAATATATACAATAATTTCTTATTGAGTAAGGTTATACCAAAACGTATTTAATTTAAATAATAAAAGTGTTAGAATCAGGTTTGAGTGTAAAGTAGGCTTTGCCAAGCACAATTCTTTATTGCGAACAAAGATTTTGACCGTATTTTTCTACAATTATAAAAATTTGAAAGGGAAAAGGAAAAAAGATATACTCTATAAAGTAATTTAACACCTTTAGAATAATTTTACACGTTTATGAACCAACTAAAAATTGAACCATGTTACATGTATCATACAATAATCCCTATAACATAATGTCTCACAGAATGATAATTTTTAAATATATAATAAGGGATAATCTTGTTAATTAAAAATAATTATGAGAATTGATAATGTTGCGGTAAGTTTTTTCACAAACAATTTATAATATAAATATAAATTGGATAACATTTCATTTTAATTAAAAGTGATAATATCTTTAATAAAATAATAGCTAAATAAAAATAAATAAAATAGTCTCATCTTAAGATGGACATGCAAGTGTAACCCAATATTACAAGGATAAACCTTCTGTTCGTCCAAATCCGACGAATCTAAAAAAATTGTATCATATAGTATTAAATATTGTATCATTTAGTATAAAACTTATACCATTTATTTTTAGGGAGAAAAAATTTAACATTTTTAACTTACTCAATATTGATGTTATTCATATTTCAATCAATTCTTTTATTAAAAAATAATATTTTTATAAATTAAATTATATCCTTTAAAATAAAATGTTATAGTTTTGTTCTTATCGCATAAGAAAATAGGCAAAAGCTCCTGTGCGCCCGGGGACACGGAAAGATGCTCCGTGTCCCCATGTGAACACAACCCTCCCCTCCAATCCTATTTAAACCTATGTATTGCTAGGGGTTTAAATTGTAAAGGGGCATGAAAATTGTAAAGGCGCACGAAATGTGTTCCGTGCGCCCGGGTGCACAAGAACCTCACTCAAGAAAATAACTCATATTATAATAGAGTTTGATCTATACCTCAATTGCACCTTAAAAATATATCTATATTTTGGAAAACGGATTTGGTATAAAAACAAAAAAACCCGTTTCTCTCTCACAATTCACTTTCACGCTATTCTCCTCCATCTTCATGTTTACCCTTTCTGTCTCTATTTCTTCCACACTGTTCTCTTCCCATCTTTGTTGTTTTTTCCAGTTTTGTCTTCTCGTTATCCTTAGTCGTCCTCTCTCACTGCGCAGATCTACCGTCGTCCTCTCTCACTCCGTCGATCTGCGGCTCCCATTCTCGACATCATTATTTATGTGCCGATTGAGATCGTCATTTCAGATCTACATATAATCGAGTGTGTGCTGATTGAGATTGCCATTTCAGATCTACATAATGTGTTTGCCGTTGAGATCACACAAGATCTCCATTTTCCCTTCATTAGTGATTTTTATATGTTCATAGATTTCATCCAAAGATCTTTGCAATTATTCAGATCTGGTCATATTTTGATATTCATGTTTAGATTTTTTCAATAATTATTCATGGAATTTGATTATTCAATTTTTCGAATGGTTATAATGTATTACATTTAATTCAATAATGTATAGTCTTTTGTTGATAAATGTAGTATATTTTAAAAAGAAAAAAAATGATATTGATAATTGTATTACATTGAATTAATTTTTATACATATTTTAATGAGCAAATGTATTAGTTGGAATTTAATTATTCAGTTTTAATTTGTTTATCCAATTTAAATTGATATCAGTCCACTTTTTGAATGATGTATTAAATTGTAGTTATAACTGTATTTCTTTATTTAAAGAAGTGTATAAAACTAAAAAAATTAAAAAAAGATAATACACTTATTAAAAAAACGTATACAGTACTGAATTACAAAAAATACAATTTCTTATTATAAAAGAAAATGAATGAGGAAACGGAAAATAATAGAGAGGAAATAAGGAGAGGAAAAAAAAAGGGGAAAAAGGTAAGGTACAGTGAAGAAAAAAAAAGTACTGTGAAGAAAGAGAGGAGAGACAAGCAAACAGAAAATAAGAAAAAAAATATTGTGAAGAAAGAGAGGAGAGGCAAGCAAACAGAAAATAAGAGAGGCAATGTACAATGTAGAAACAGAAAATAAGAGAGAAGAAACATAAAATAAGAGAACAAAAATAAGAAGAGCAGAGAGAGAGAGGAAAAAAAGGGAGAAAAGGGACGCAATACAGTGAGGAAAGAGCGGAGCGATACAGTGAGGATAGAGAGTGAAAATGAAATACCAGGTCAAAATAATTTATATATGATAAATTATTGAGGATTTGGATTATTTGATGTACCTTAAAAACTGGTGTACACCAGTAATTGCCAAGTTGTAATATCGCACAAGAGAACAACTCATACTACAATACTGAGTTCTCCAAATTATTAATTTTCAGATGCTTTAATAAGTATTAGTTAAGTGATAATTTTTAAATGAATGATTTCTATTGCACTGCAGGAGTGATAAGATTATGATTTTCTAATCATTCCATAAGTCGTAGTTGTGGTGTAGACAAAATAAAATGTGTTATCTAAATGCAAGAGATGTTTAAAGTTATAATAACAATTTCTTTGAAAGAATATACATTTTAATTAATAAAATTATTATTTTATATTTTAATAAATATATGGTTGAAATACGAAGAGTATTAAAATTTTATTAAAAAATATTTTGAAAATTCAAGAATATTAATTCTTATACTAAAAGATTGAGTAACATTTAATATTAAAAAGTACTCCCTTCGTCTCGTCCTAATAGTTACACTTCCTTTGTACAAAGGAAGCGTAACTATTAAGACGGGACGGAGGGAGTATAAAATTAGAGTTGGGCACATGAAACTTGCTCTGTATGCCTGGATATACGGAATTATTATTATTGTACTCCTCCATCTGTTTAAAATGTACTATACATTTTGCCTTCAAAAACACTTATGTAAATTAAATTCATAGTGTAAACCCTATTATCCCCTTCCAATTTTATATACCCTATGTATTGATAAGATGTTTAAATTAAGGGGAATCACAAGATTTACAAGGATTTAAAATGTAAACCCGATTTACAAGAGATCAACTCTTTTTCCTTAAATGAAAGGTATATATTTCATGGTCTCGTACTAAAAATAAATACCACAAATTTTTTTAAATATTAATACACAAATTATCATTCAAAGTTAAAGAATAAAAAAATAAAACACATTAAAAAAAATTACATGTTATATACTCTATTAAATACTTCCTCCGTCCCGGCCAAATAGTTTTTTTGTTTTTTACACGTGAATTAAGAATTATTATTATTTAATGTGTAATGACCTATATTTTAATTGTATTAATAAGTGTGTGTGGATCCATATATGTAAAAAAAAAAAAAGGAACTCTTTGGGATGTCCAAAATCTTTAGTATGCTAAAGGAATGTTATGATTTGATGAGTTGTCAACTTGAGAGTAATTTAGGGATGACTTGGCATTTTCTTAGAATTTTGAATTTATTTTACTAAACTTGCTAAGAAAGAGTTGAGTATTAACCAATTAAATTATTTCACTTTTTTTATCTTATTTAAAAGTTAACTTAAAACTTTAAATGTTTTTTATTTTTTATTTTTAAATCGATTTTATATAAAAATTATATCAAATTAATCGTATTCTCATGATCTTCAATTTGACATCCATATTACCAATATAATATAATTTAAGAAATAGATTCTTAAATTTAATAATAATTTTTTATTAAAGATAAATTTTAATTAAAATTTATCAATAAATAAAATATTTTTAAATAGTAAGAAATTATTTATTCTATTTTTAACTTTATTGTAAGCAAAATATTTGTATAACATAAAAAAATGGATAAAATATGAATATATGAAATTAATAAATAAATGTATACACAAATAAAAAACTCTTATTATCAATCATCATTTACTTTTATAAAAATATTTATGCTCAATAAATGAGAATATGTTAATTTAATAGTGTTATATATATATATATATATATATATATATATATATATATATATATATATATATATATATATATATATATATATATATATATATATATATATATATATATATATGTATGTATATATAGTAAACATTTAATAAACTATTTAGAGTAATAAGATTTATATACTTTTATATATATATATATATATAATATTATTATTAATATATTTTATTATTATATATAAGAATACAAGGCCAAGAAACTATTTAGTAAACCACCAAAATAATTTAATTTCTTTTATTGTGAATTTTAATTTATTAATATAGGTGCAAGACTTCCAAAAGAAGACAATTGCAAAACTTCCAAAAGAAGATTGTGCAAGACTTCCACAAGAAGACATGTACAAAACTTCTACAAGAAGATTGATACTTGACTATATATAAGTGGTCATGGGCAAAGTATTATTGAGTCTCAAGGTAGGTTTGTGAATATGGTGGCCCATGTCGATTGCGGACAAAATATGGGGGCCGACGGCAATGTGGAGGAGCCGGCACTACTTAATGATCTCTCGAAGTCGTCGATTTATATTGGGGTCGGCGGCAATAGTGGAGGAGCCGACACTACTTAATGATCATCATCGATTTATTTCGTAGATTTGGTGGTCGCTTCGTCAATTGATCATTGGGAGATCTCTTATTATAAGACTAGGAGTTTCTTCATCATCAACCCCTCTTCATCAATTTATAGTTATTTGAAATTCTCATATAGCATTAGAAAAGTAGTTATTTAGAATTCTCATATAGAATTAGAAAATGTAAACAAAATATTGCAATGATAATTAAGAAAAAATTGCATATTTTAAAGATCGATAGATATCATGGTGAAATTAATAAAATAAAAGATAATTTTTTTTTTATCAATCATATATGATAAAGAAAAAGATACATATTTTAAAGATTGATAGTATGATAGAGAAAAAGATATATATTTTAAAAATCGATAAAGATACATATTTTAAAGATTGATAGTTAAAAAAAATAGCAATAGAGTAGAATGAAAAAATGGATGATTGTAAATTTAAAATTTGATAGTAAAAAAAAATAGCAAGAGATGAAAAAAAGAAAAAGACATATAAAAAAAATAGAGAAAAAAAAAATATATATATATATATATATATATATATATATATATATACTATATACTAAAGGAGGGTTTTGGATTTATTATATGGCATCATGTGAGTAATTTAGGTGATGTGTCATTTTTATAGATTTTTGAATTTTTTTAATAATAAACTTGCTTAGGAAGGAAGATAATGTAGTTACTTTATTTTAAATAACCAATCAAAATATTTCATTTTTCTTTATCTTATTTAAAAATTTACCTAAAACTTTAAGTGTTTTAAATTTTTTATTTTTAAATAGAATTTATATAAAATTATATCAAATTAATTGTCTTTTCATGATCTTTAATTTGACATCCATATTACTAATAATATATGATTGGAGAAATAGATTTTTAAATTTAATAACAATTTTTATATTGTAAAATATTATTTAATAAAATATATTAATAAATAAAATATTTTTAGAAGAGTAAGAAATTATTTAATAGATTTAATCTATTTATCCTTAGAATTTTAAGTTTAATAAATTTAGTTAATTATAGAATTCTAAATGAGGAATTTCATGAAAAAATAAATCTTAGTTTAATATAAATTAATTTTCATAATTTTTTTATTGTTAATTATTTATATTTATTTTATTATTTTTAATAATTAATTTTAATTATACAATAATTTATAATTATTATATACATTTATTGATTTTATTTATTAAATGATAATTGTTAGGGATGATAATGAAATGGACATTTTAAGTATCTATTCTATCCAAATCTTAATAGGGCACGTATGGGTAATTGTAAACGGGTTTGAGACGAATACAAATAGTTGTGAAAATCACATTAGGGTTTGGAACGAGTACGGATAATACCGCAATACCCTCGGGTACTATAAAAAAGATATTAAATCAATGATTGTGCTATTTTATGAACAACTTATGGTATAAATGACAGTGATAACAATTTATATCGAAATTAATAATATTTTATGGCGAAAGTGATAAGTATTATAAAAAGTGTAAAATGATTTCATGTGAAGCGGTTTCATGCCAGACCTATCATATTGCATATTAATGAATAAAAGAATTTATAAAGTTTGTTAATAATTTTTTTCTAGATTTTTACTTAATTTTTTAATAAATTACTGAATATAAAAAAATATATACAAATGTATATACCCTAAACTCTAAAACCCTAAACCCTAAATTTAGGGTTTATGGTTTTAGAGTTTAGGGTTTAGGGTTCTTAATAAATATTAAGAAATACATATATACATTAGTATTGAATAAAATTAATATAGATGGGTGTACGCGTGTATTCGAATGCATGAGATAATTCATTATTATTTTAAATATTCGTTTTGTCATTTTGATCTTTCCCATTACAAAGTACTATTAATTTCTTTTTATATAAATGAGATATATATACAAAATTATATTAAAGATATGGGTGCACAACATGTCCCGAGGACACACAAATTTTTGCCTTATTATAATCCTTATTCTACCAATAAAGTTAGATATTTTTATTAAGGTTAGGTCTTGCGTGAGACCATCTCAAATGAGGTCATTTTTTACTTTTTAAAATAGTTATCATTCTCGCTATAAAACATTATCACTTTGGCTATAAAATGTTATCACTTTTTATTTATACTATAAACTGTTCATGAAATAGTATTATCACGTTTCATTAGTTTACTATCACTTTCCTATATAAAAATTATCACTTTCTCACCGTTTCACATAAGCCCTTATGTGAGACGGTCTCACGCAAGTCTTTGTCTTTTATTAATATAATTTATAACTTTTAATATTTTTCAATTTCATTAATATGTTTTAAAAATAATATTTTAATGATCCCGCGTAACGTGTTACGCGAGTTTCGTACTAATAAATAAATAAAAATGACTACTCAATGAGTATCGTACTCTTTAATCAAAGTGAAAAAATACAAACGAATACAGTCAGATAATGTAAGACTTTTATACTCAGGTGCTGAGAAACGCAAAGTTATTGTCTGACATTCTCAACTTGAATAGTTTAATTAATTGAATTATTATAGATGAGATAAGCCAGTTCTCGTGTTTTCGCGTACCAAACGACTTCGTTTTTAGTGTTGATGTAATTAGATTCGTCAGCTATTTTGAAAGAAAATCGCTATTTGGAAATAAAAAACCGTTGTGGTTTCACACGTTTTTTAGACCAAGAAATTGATATAATAATCCGACGGCTTTCAGTTATTCCTGGTATGATGATCGGAGGATCTACAATTGACCAGAATCTAGCTTCCTCCTTTTCTGACTTGACTAAGCTGATAAATACAAAATGTTTTTTTTGTTGCTTTTTTTTTTTTTTAAGTTATTAGAGAGTAATTAACGTTTGAAATTCTACTTTGCTCGAAAAACTTTATAATAATTCTTTTACCTATTATAAAAAGAGTTGGTCTTGCGTGCTCCCGGGACACGCCATGCGCCTTTAAAATTTAATATTATGGGTAAGGGTACGTTGTTTTATTATAAAGGATATACACTTTAATTAATAAGGGTACACCATTTTGTTCTAAAGGGTATACACTTTTCATTAATATTTTTTATTTTTCTTCAAAAAATAAAGAATACACATATTTATACTAAAAGATATACAATTTACACAAAATTCTAAAGGCGCATGGAGTGTGTCCCGTCCGCCCAGGTGCACACAAGTTTTTGCCTTATAAAAATTCAATAGTAATTTATTTTCAAACAATGCAAAGTTTTAATTCTATTACCAAAAAAAACTAGTATTAATTATTTTCTTATCCAAAAGATATTCACATACTTTTCAAAAAAAATATGTCAATATTTCCAAAACGGATGCAGTATATCACTTTTAAAAAAACAATTAAATTCTAGTATCATTTTAGTAGGATTAAGTTGCAATGAACTTTTACGCATTCAATTTTTTTTTTTTAAGTATGTTCAATTTATCATGATTTAATACATTCAAATTTCTATCATATTACTCCTCAATTTAGAGTATACTACTAATTATTTTCAAACAATGCAAAGTTTTATTAATTATTGGTTATTATTTTAATTATTTATTTTTATTGTCAGTTCATTAAAAAAAATTATTATGACAAATATTTATTTAACTCTGGTGTACATACACCAAATTTCACTCTTATAATTAAGGATTAACATTCTTCAAAATATTGAACTTCTACTATATTGAATAAAAATCATTAGTCATGTTATCTTTTAAAATCTTAGAAGATGATACCAATTTTTTTTTAATTTCCAATTTCATCCCATCCAAATAAGGGAGAAGCATAAATCCATGAAAAAAAAGATCATAAAGGAAATCAAGTGTAGAGTTTGAAACTAAATCATCCATACTAAAGGAGCCACAAAAGACATAAATTTCAACATTTGGATGTAATAAAAGCTCAATGAGAAATTAATCAATAGTTAAAATCATATATAAATATACTATTATTTAAAATAATTTAATTATTTAAGATTATTAAATATGCATTAATATTAGAAATAATTACTGATAGGTACACACTTTGTACCCCTAATTACTACTAGATACATTGATTTAAAATAATTATTATTTAATACAAAATATTAAAGTAAAATACCAAATATACCCCTAAACCCATATACCTTTAAAACACTAACCCCAACCTCCACCCACCACCGGACCACCGCTGCCGCTGCCGGACCGCCGCCGCCGCCCCGCCGCCGGCGGCGGAGCTCCGGCGGCCGGTCGCCGGAAAATCTGTTCGTCAGAAAAAAAAAAAAAAAAAAAAAAAAAAATGGTCGCCGGAAAGCTGCCGCGCCGCCAGAGCTCCGGCAGCCGGTCGCCGGAAAAACTGTTCGTCCAAAAAAAAAAAAGAAAAAAAAAAACTGGTCGCCGGAAAAACTGCCGTCGCCGGAAAAGCTGCCGGACCGCCGCCGCCGGACCACCATATTTTTTTGCTGCACACACTTTTTTTTTCCTGCACACACTTTTTTTGCTGCACACACTTTGCTGCACATGAACTTTTGCTGCACACAATATTTATGTGCAGCACATTAATATGGGTAATATTGGAATATCACTATATATTTTTGTACCTAGTAGTAATACTTTTGTATGTTTGTATCTCATAGTAATTTAGGGTTTTTTTGTGTACATAGTAGTAATCTCCCTTAATATTACGTTATAGACAAGTCATTTTTTTCATTGAATGTGGAGAGAAATGTCTATTTTCCACAGGACAGACGTTGACTTATTTAAAAAGTAATTAATTGGTTCAGATCATTTATGATGCTCTAAGACAGAATTGATAAACTAATATGATCCATACATTTCAATCTTGTGGCCTACTAAAATAATTAAGTCATTCTTGTGAGAGTATTATAATTTTTTAATTAGTTATATTTTTATTAAATATATTGTTACTTATTTAAAA
Source organism: Pogostemon cablin (assembly GCA_023678885.1). Taxonomy (NCBI): domain Eukaryota; kingdom Viridiplantae; phylum Streptophyta; class Magnoliopsida; order Lamiales; family Lamiaceae; genus Pogostemon; species Pogostemon cablin. Next base: position 6,533,801 of record CM042987.1, read on the forward strand.
TTTATCAGTTTTATACGGATTATAAATTATTTATGACATAATTTATTAAAATAGTTATATAATTATATTATTTTGTTATTTTCTTTTATTAAAATGCTATGAATATTTCACCTACATTTTTGGAAAAATAATAAAATTGGATAGTCATTGCGTAAATGATGGGCAGACGACGTATGATACCAATTAAATAATCGTCTCTCACACGTAACGTTTTTCTTATTCTAAAACGGAAAATAAAATATATTCTATAAATTCTTTAAATGGATAATACAAGTTTTTTTATGAAATAACTTATTATACTATTATCCTTTTTATTAATTCAAATATTATTTTTAATTAAAATATTATTACTTTTTTATTCTACTCACGTTTAAAATGATTTTATACAATTAGTATTTATCCTTTAAATATAGTATAGCGTTTCAGAAAAATAAAATCTTATTTATTTAATTTACTTAAAAAGGATTATTAATTAAATAAACAATTTAGATTGTAACCTTATTTATTTTATTTTAAAAGAGCTTTATTCATTTGGAATAAATACGTCAAGAAATTATAAACAAATTATATTGTGTTTAGTAAAGGAACCACTAAACATCACGTATTATCCATTGATCAATGGTTTAAAAAACATTATCTCAAAATTCTAGACCACTAAAATTCGAATATTTGAGTTTATTTCTTCTAGAAGGGAATTATGTTCTCATACTTGTTTTCTAAATTACTAACAATATTAAGTGTCCTAAAACTATATAAATGAGATCAACTATTCCAATTTAGTATTTCAAGAATATAAAATGTGTGTATTGACTGATAATTTTATAGATGAGATGCAAGGAGATATATAAACTATACAAGCTATATACAATTGAGGAGGAAATTAAGTAATTAGAATCCCTTAATATTAGGAACTTAATATTAGGAATTGATGTATCTATTAATTACTTTCTTTAATATCCTCTCATATTTCACTTTTGGTATGTGTCAATATATTATTATTTTATAAATTAACTTCAAATGTCTTAAAAGTTTAATAATCATTTGTAAGCTGATATATTTATAATGTTATTAAATATTAATGAAATATGGTATAGGGTAATCAAATTGACAAAAAAAAAAATTAACTGTGTATATATTTTTTCGCTAATAAATTACTATAAAATATGAGGTGTGAAATAGGATAAAAAAATAATTTCAACTTAATAAAATATCAAAAGAAATACCTCTAGAAAAACCAAATTGGTTGGTGGTTTTTAGTGTTTGACTTTGAAGATTATTTCTCAGCACAGATACAAAGACTAGAACAGGAAGTTAGATTGAAAATTCCATCTTTCTAGATTACCTTATTACCATTCTTTCCATATATATACATCAACTTCAAATATTTGAACAAAGAAAACACTCTATATATCTTCATTAACATCTTCAAATTATTAATCTCTCTGCTATGGATTTTCTAATTTGAATCAAATTGAAGCACCCCAGAAACTCAAAATTAGTTTCTTTAATCATATATTTTGATTCAATTAGCCAACTTCTCCATACTCTCAACTGAGTCTTTCTCCATTTGTAAGCTTTCTCTCTCTCCCAAATTCTCACATAAACTTGATTGATCATAGATTGAATCAAGATTCATGATAAAGTTGGTGGTTTGATTTTTGAGATGCTTCAAACATATGAGCTTGTTTGAATCTTCATAATTGGTGGATGCATGTCTTTTTAGAAAAAATAAATAAATAAATTATTGTAATTTCCACCTAGTCTATAAAGGTACAACCCTCTTTTTCCCCTTCTTTTTTCTTTCTTGCAACCCCCACTAGGATTTTTCTTGGTAATAAAATCTGCTTTTTTGGCCTAATTTTCTTACTTTTTCCCCCATTATTAATTTGTTCACACATTAAGCCCACATTTCTTTACTCCTCCCTTTCCAACTCCATTTATTACACACTTCATTCAAAGTGCTAGTAGAAGATTAGAGATCAAATTTACTAACTCCCATCAATCCCTCCTCAACCACTCTCTATCATGAATGAATGAGAAGAATCTAATCAAACCCCCCCTACTAATGATAGTAGCTGCCCTTAGTTGTAGATTAGGTACTTCATCAAATTTTGCATTGGATTTATCTAAATTAGAAACTGCCATCTAAACCATTGCCATAACCTGAATAGTAACCAATTTTCCGACAGGTTGATTACAAACATGGCTTCTTTGAGGAACCATCTACTTCTTGCCACCCTCTTCATGGCCTTAAACTTCACTCTACCAATCTTATCCACCACCACTTTCCAATCAGGTATGTTTAATGATTATCAATTTTCATCGATCAATCGGGAGCTGTTGTTCGATTTTGACGAGCTTTATTGTCTTTTCAGGTCGACTGTTAGCGGAGATGAGCAACAGTTCAAGTCACTTGGATGATACGGTGAGAGTAGACCCTTTGGACAGTTTCAAGAAATACAGGGGAGGTTATGATATAACCAACAAGCATTATTGGAGTGTAAGTATTAAGTAACCACCAATGTCCCTCTCTTTCTCGTTGTTAAATGACCACCTCGTCTGAAAGCTTAAACTAGTGGTAGCAACTCACCCTGTTGTGGTTTGTGTTGCAGTCGACTGCTTTCACAGGGATATACGGCTACGCAATCGCAGCTGCGTGGCTCGTGTGTGGTGTTGCATACGGAGTGTTTCTTGTCGTGAGACGGGCTTGCAAGAGCAGAGGAAAGATCAAGAAAATGACAATATCACCCTGTCATAGAAACGGCTACATCCAGCCTCTTCTATTAGCCCTTTTCCTTACTCTCCTCGCTATGTAAGTAATTGTAAGCAAATAAAATTCACGGTTCAATTAACAGAACGAGCTGTATATTCATTCGATCGTATGTGTTTTAGAATGGGAATTGGGCTTGTTCTTGGAGGGAATGCCAAGTTCCACTCGAGAGCAAAGACAGTAATAGACATCATAATCGACACAGCGGATGAGGCCTCGGACACAATCTACAACACAACAGGAGCCATGAAGGACATGAGCACCACATTGAAACATGTAAACGACGAGCAAGCGACTCGTTTCTTGTCTTCGACAGCCAGATCACTTGACGATCAGGCCGATGATATAGCTAGACAGGCATCCAAGAACAGACGCATCGTAGACAAGGGCCTCAAGATTGTCTACATTATAACAACGCTCACCCTATCGTTGTCGTTGCTCGTTGTCATTGCTCTCCTAGGTAACTTGAATAATTGCACCCCCTAGTTTACTCACATTCACACAACATCTTTCCTCTGACAAGAATTGTTTGATCTTACACAGTTTTGGGAGTCTTAAAATTTCAAAGGACAGTTCAAATGTAAGCACATTGATCAATACTATGCACTTATTTATAAATTTCAAGATTGCTCACTAATTTCTACTCCTACATGCTATTATGGCAGACTGATCGCGCTTTGCTTGACTTTCGCTGTCCTCTTCTGGGTCTTCTTCGGGGTCTACTTCTTCCTACAAAAGTAGGACGTCCTTACAAACACCACACACGCTCTCATTTGCCACTGCAATCGCACTAACTCGTCGTTTTCGTTGTGATAGCTTCGTGAAGGACACTTGTACAGCAATGGAGAGCTTCCAGGAGAACCCATACAACAACACCTTGAGCACCATTGTACCCTGTGATGAACTTGTTTCAGCAGTGTCTGTCCTGGATGACATTAGTCTTGAAATATACAACCTAGTAGACCAAGTAAGAATTAAGGATATACACACACATGATGATCACAATCTCTCTCAATTATCTACAAATTTATTTTATTCAAAATAGTCCCAGCAAAACTTAATTTCTCTGAAATAGTTCAAATAACTTTTAAATTCTCACCAAAATAGTGTCCTTTTACTGAAAAATGTTCAATTCTTTTAATTCCATGCGATGAGACTGAATTCGTGCTTTTAGACGAAATTGGTAAAAAATATTGTTAAACTATTTTGGGTCCTTTTAAAATAAAGCAAAAGGATACGGAACAGTTTATGTTTTAAACTCATTATCTAACAACATTGTTTACAACAACAGGTGAACAACAACATATCTACATCATACGGCAACGTAGTACAAATATGCAATCCATTCTCTCCACCACCAACGCTGGAATACCAGCCATGGAACTGTCCAGCTAGCTCGATCCACATAGGCGACGTGCCGCAGGTGCTGAGGCTGCTGGTGTGTCCTGATTCGGAGGGGCAGAGCAGCTGCAACGGAGGGATCCTGGTGCCTGCCAACGACTACAACAGGATGGCAGCTTACACGACTTCGATTCAGAAGCTTCTAGACGTGTACCCTGGAATGGAGAGCCTGGTGCAGTGCCAGACAGTGGAGGATGCCTTCTCAGTGATCTTGAGGGAACACTGCACCAAGCTGAAGAGAGATGTCCGAATGGTGTGGGGATCGCTGGTGTTTCTGTCCGTGGTGATGATGGCGGTGGTCCTGGTGTGGACCACCGAAGTCCACCACGGCCAGAACCACCACTCTATTGGTGGTTCTGTCAAGCCACACTCTGCTACTCCAGATAAGCTGGAATCTGGAACAGCTGAAGGCTAACAAAATTTAATACATGTGGGTAGTTTTTGTACAGGTAGGAAATATACACACACAGATTGTGTTAGAAAAAGGGATAGATTTATAGGTAATAAAATAGGAATACATGATTGCCAATGGGGACAAACCCCTTGAGTGGCAAGTGAGATTCTTTTGTTTACTTTTATTCATTTATATGATCAATGTTAATTTGAGTTAAGAAATTTGCATTTTTGTGGATGTGTTTTCTCTACCTAGCTGTTATGTCGAATTAAAAAAAAAAAAAAAAGCGCTACGGAGTTCCTGATATATTCCCTCCGTCCCTAATTAAGAGGGTCATTTGCTTTTTGGTACGTAAATTAAGGAATATTATTATTTAATGTGTAGTGGGTAGTTGTATTAGTAGGAGTGTGGGTCCCAACATTTAATTGTATTAGAGGGGGTGTGTCGGTCTCATGTGTGTAAAAAAGGAAAGGGGACTTTTTGGGTGAGACGATCAAAATGGAAAAATTGTCCTCTTAGCCTGGGACGGAGGGAGTATTTTAGTAGGAGTTTTTTCAACACACTTAAAAGATAGATAAACTATCAATTAGGGACCCCAAAGATTTTTTTAATCAATTCAGGACCTAAAATCATAAAATCAATAAAAAATTATTAATATAATTGTATAAATTTGTCATTAATTAGTATGTTATTTTAATGGAAATAAAATATAAAATATTATGTTAAAAAATAAATTTAATATATGAAATTTTAATGTAGTTATTATTATTTTATTTCAATTAATTTTATGATTTTAAGTCCTGTATTGATAATTTCATATCTTTCGGGTCTTAAAATAATAGAAAAAATCTTTCGCGTCCCTAATTGATAGTTTACCTATCTTTCAGGTCCTATAATAAAAAAACTCCATTTTAGTTTATACGAATCGTTTAATTAACACGAGAGAGATAAAATTACACTTAAAAATAATTTTCAATTTAAGGCATGAAAAATGGGTAAATTATCAATTCGAACTTAAATTATTTTTTAATCCACTAAGAGCTTGAATTATATAAAATTATCAATGCAGGGTTTGAATTTATCACATATTGTCTCATTTTACATTTAAATGTTTTGATTGAGTTATTATTCAATAAAAAGGAGTAATTAAATTAATTTATTTATAAAATTAAAAAATATATATATTAAAAACAAAAACTAGAGGCCTGAATTATACTATAAAATTATCAATACCTGACGTGAATTTATCAAGTCTCATATTTTATCAATTTACGTCTGAATTCAGGTTTTGAATTAATAATTTCGTATAATATGAGAATGGTTCAGATCTTCCACCCGATCTCTGTGCGACTCATAAGGCTAAAACGTAACTTGGGCTTGTTGAAGACTTTAAGTAATGAAGCTTGAATGATCTGCGGTGAGTTGAAGTGAGCCACTCCATTTGAAAATTGATGGCCCAGTTTCTATTTGGGCCAGAAAATTCATTTAAATTGGTATTAATTGGTAGGCGAGCAGATGTGCCCATTTGAGTGATTGGAAGCCCATGTAGATGCTTGGCCCACTAATTAAAAATGAAGTAGCCCAAGAAGTATGGACCACCAATTAAATTTCTACAAGCCATCAAGTTGTATTTTATTTAGTGTAATACTATATAACCCGCGTGTTAGGCGGGGTATAAAATTTTATTTTAAATATTTTAGTTAATAATATTGCAAAAAAAAATTAAAAAAAAAATTATAAACTTTACTCCTATTGCAAATTAATTTCCACATTAAAAAAATTACAAAAAAGAACACCACCTTTAAATATTGTTGTAAAACACACCCAATTTATAAATAAAAGTGAAGTTCTTTATATTATTTGAATTAGCATTTTCATTTATTTTAGATTTTATAAGAAAATATGATTAAGTCAAGAACCTCTTATATTTTTTTAATATTTTTTAATATATAAAATTTAAATAAACTGATTTTTTATTATTTTTTAATAATACTATTTTTTTAATAATTTTCATATTTAGAAATTAAATTAAATACATTTTACATAGAAATTAAATTATAAGAAACTTACTAAACATAATTTATGAACAAAATATTTAATAGCAATAAATAAGAATCAACCAATAATATATTAACACATATGAAAAAAAAAGTCAACAATTCACAAAATGATGACACATGTGTTTTGCAAAAACCTATTTTAAGAAACTACTTCACATTTATATATATTAAGATTTCATGTTATACGTGTTAGCATCACTGCGAGGAGAAATTCTCAATATTTTCCCTTAGAGTTGATGTTTTCTTTTTGAGTATAGATTTTATTATGTTTTATGTGTCAATCATCCAATAATATTTAATAATAGATGTAACATCAAAATATAATAAAAAATTCGCACTACCACCCACTCCTAAATAGGTTTGAGTAGGGGAGTCTCAAAAACATAAGCACAGCACAGTCTGCACCCATTTAATTCTAGTTAATAAAAATAACTATTTTAACATTACTTAATATTGGGATAATACATGCTTCCCACTAAAATAACAATCATCAACTTCTTAAGTACTCCATTTCATAATCTCCAACTAATACAAGTCATAATATATTGCATCAATCAAATCATCAGATGGGATGGGATTATACTTTTACCTAATTCCATTTACTTTTGATCAACTTAATTATTTAGACTTGTCTTAGATTTACCAAAATATAATTCATTTGCCAAACAAAGTGCTACTGCTAATATCATGTCAGTCAATATCATGGGAATTTTATTTTATTTTTTAGTCGTATGAGTAGTGTAAGCTCCTTACATAATTTTTATCCTATCAACTTTTTCAATTTTAATTAAATCCTACAACTTTTTTTTTTTAAATTCATATACATGTTATTAATACTTCATGGTGATATCTTTGAAAATTAAAATAAATTATAATGGTATACAAATAAAAGTAAAACAATTGAACCAAATCAACAAATTATGCAATCAATTTGATCTATATGTTCAATAATATCTTAAACATGCATTCTTGAATCATCAAATTTATCATATCATGTGCTATTCTATCACCACCAACTCAACAACAACCTAGCACCCTCGATTAATCAGGTGGGTTAGCCCACCTGACCCACCTGGTCACTGAGCCCTCATTAAAGTGAATGACCCAAATTCGATTATAAGGGAATGAATTAGAATGGGAATTATAAGAAGGCTTAGAGAAAAAGAGAAGTATAGGTACTAGGTGAACTGACTACTAACTATACTAACAACTAACTTTTTCATTAAAAAAAAAAAACCTAGCGCCCTCGATTTATAAAATTTATCAAAATTATGAACACACTTATAATTATCCTGTTGTCGCCAATTCAGCAATAGACTTGCAAGAAGGATTAGATTTAATTACACAATCATAAAATTGATGGAGTATTTAGGGTTGAGGAGACAATTATGATTTTGGGTAGATTTTAGAATGGAAATTCCACTAATGAAAAAGAAAGTGAGTAAGGATCAAATCAAATTGTGAAAGGGAATTGTGATAACTTGTCAACAGCTTTCCTTTTCAAAAGGTGACACTATTAGACACACAAACTTTATGCTTCTCTTTTTATTTGATGAAACATAACATGTGCTACCTTAGGTTTTATGAATTTTTTCCCTTTGTCACCATATTAGTGATCCTTATTCAATTACTTTACTTCTAATAATAATAATAATAATAATAATATTAATAATAATATTATTATTATTATTATTTTCTCCAATATATGGTTCGTAAATTGGTTAATTAGAAGTAAAGTAAGATTCAGAGTTCATCCGTTAAGACTTCATTTTTTACTCCCCTCGTCTCGGTATTTTATGCACATTTTCCAAATAAATTATAAAGTAAACGTGTTTAAATTACTAAGACGGATATAGTATATTTTATTTAGATGGTTGATAGGGAAAAATGCTTTTTTAGTTTAATTATATGATTTGTAAATGTCAAATTGATTTTTTTTCACATCGCAAAATCTAGTATGGAATCGATTCCATGTGAAACTAAAATTACCCTTTAGTACAATAAAGGGTTACTCTACATTCTACAATATAAGAAATCAAGACGGTTACTCTTCTGTACAAAATGTAACATTATTATTGTTAATCAACTATTTCGGAATAACTATATATATTCTAAAGAATATGAAGTTAAAGAACCCTCCCTATTTTAATGGGTGATCCTTCTATGCATCATATTGACCTCACATCAATATTAATATTAATTATCCTCCTATTAATTTATTAGCTGGTGATTACTACAAAGTACAAACCAATCTAATACTTTCACATCAATATTACCTAAACTGTGTCATATGCTAGTATCTTTAATTGGATTAGTGATCATATTGACTTCATAGGTAGATAGGGATATATTATTGAATTTGATTTTGTAAGGTAGATAGGGATATATTATTGAATTTGATTTTGTAAGCATAGTATACTCTAATTTTATAGAAAATTATTGTATGTCATTATGCAATTATAACGTGATTTTGATTTTTGATGTAATTGGTTTCAGGAAAATAGAATTGTGATCACCACACTCTATTGGGCTTTGAGATATTATGAAAAAATGCCCATATATACGATGTCCAAATTTAAAATAATTTTTTAAAAAAAGGGATTTTTTCCAAAAATAAATATTACAATTAGTGATATTTGTTGAAAATTAAGTATATATTAGTAATTAATAATGTATTGTTTTGCAGATAATTTTTGGTTTTAAATGAATTCATAATTAAGTATCGATCACGGCCCGATTTATTTATTAATTATTTTGAAATATTTAAGACAATTTTAATATGGCCTGCTTTAACCTATCTAAGTAGTACTTCCTCCGTTCCAAAATTTTTTGTACACTTCCTTTGTAATTTACAAAGAAAGTGTGCAAAAAATTTCGGGACGGAGGAGTATTAATTAGTGTGGAAAAAGTCTATTAATAAATAAATTAATTATTTACAAAGATTAAAGATGGAGACAAAGTGGATTGGCCCACAAATTGATTTATCTTTATATATTTGAAGAAGCATATTTAGGAGTACAATACATATAATTCTCCAATGATTGGGAAGAGAAACCCTGAACTTTGCTCTTGTTGTTTTCTCTGATTTTCCATGTCTCGAATAAATTCTCCTTCATAACTGATTTTATATCCATGGCTTTATAATTCTTGATTAATAAAAATCTAATTTTAATTATATAGTAAAGTACATTTAAATTGTTGAGTAAGATTTTAAGAAAAAAATATTGCTATCTAAAATAGTGGAATGGATATCACCTTGCATTTTGATATAATAATTAGATGATTGATATGTAAAATATACTCCTAATAAAATTTATAACTAAAGGAAAACATCAACCTTAAGAATGAAAATTGAGATTTTTTTCTCATTGACATCTTCTGTAATATCTTCTTATGCAATTGTTCTCCTTGTATTTAAAATTGTAAAGACAATTTTCAAATATTCTAAAATCTAAAATTAAACATTAAACCCTATGAAAGTGTTTAGTTAACTAAAATTAATAAGTAATTAAATAAAGTTTGCAAATGAGATATGCAAGGAATGAGCATCAAAATTTCCTTAATTTCATATTAGTTTTATGAGATATTGTAGCTCACCTCCACCCATTATATTTTACCAACAAACTTTTAAGGTCCAATGACTTTTATAGACTCAGTATTGTAAACCAATTGGTTAAGTCTGCAAACACCCCAAAAGTAGTATATAACAAAAACTATTAAGTTTACATAACAAATTATGTGAACTCATTCACATAAGTACATATAGTTTTTATCATCATCTATTTGTTGTCATTGGCCTAGCAAGCTAAATAAGCATAACTTAATGAAGATTCCAATCAGGCAAATATGCTAAAATTGCTACTAATTAATACAATTAATTAGTATTTTGTTGAGAGGCGAACATCAAACAATTATTAATTATATCACTTTGGCGACAATAACATATGATGATGATTGGTTAATTGTTTTTTGTCTCACGTTTGTTACTAAGCTTACAAAAATATATATACTTTCTTTGGTTTGATGTATAATACTCCATTTGTTCCATACTTATCTTCACACTTTCCGTTTTCATTTTTACCAGACTTATCTTCACCACCCAAAAACGGAAACTTCACATTAACCAATAACTTCAAAATTTATCCTAATTTCAAAAATACTACCCTCCCCAACACACATAACATACTTTATAATTTATTTATTACCTAAAAGTACCACAATACTCCTAAAAAGTCAATAAAGTTAGTCAAAAAATTTTTCTTAAACTCCGTATCTAAAGTACCGGTGCAGATAAGTCCAGGACGGAGGGAGTATTATATAATTCACCAATTGAATTCAATTTCTTTAGTAATTACTAATAAATTGTCAACAAAAATTACATTTGTTTATAATTTAGCAATGAAATATCAATGAATTTATAATCATTTTACCAACGAAATAATATTCATTGATATTTATTAACGGAATCGTTATATAAATTGCTAATAAAATTATTAACAACAAATTACCAACGAATTTTTTTTTTAATAAAAAATAACTAACAATTATTTTATTAACTGAAAATCACCAACAAAAAGAATAAAAATAAATAATCTAAGTTGCCAATATGGAAACTATTCAACTACTAACACATACGATTACTAATTAGACATAAATAAATATTTGTGACGTACAAACCATTTTACAGTAAAATTATTATTTTACAATTTCTTAATTATTTTTTATTGAAAATATTATCACTTTCTTTAAAAATGTTATCACCCTTTTTTAGACTATAAATTGTTTATGAAATAATTTATTACATCATTATTACTTTTTATGAATTAAATTCACTTTTCATTAAAATATTATATATCACATCTTATTCGTTTCATAATAAATATTTCTTTGCCTAAATATTTTAATAGCTGAACTCTCTCGCCAGATGTATTTCTCAACACTAGTTCATAAAGAGCCCGAAAATACACATTACCAAGGGTTCATCGATCCATTGATTTAGGATAATTTTTTTTTAATTTAATTAATCTTATCTTTCACGTATTAATTTTAGTTCCAGTCCGGCCTCAGTGGACAATATGAATTACGTACTCTGTGACTGGCAACATCTGCAGGAAGTAAATAAGAATTTTGAATTTTTAGATACATCAAAAGAATAAATTTAAAAAATATTTACATAAATACAATGATGAATAGATATATAATCATTCTCGAGAAATACAAACTTGTCACACTCTACCATGATAAATAATGGAGTAGTAGTTATTTCTTAGTACAATATCTATCTATCTATATATCTTCTAATTAATTAAACACAAACTAATATTGTTTAAACAGTAATTAATTCATTAATAATGAATAGAATTTCTAACATCTTTTTGTTGTCTCCTTTTTATCCTATATCATAAGCACCTTAGGCTTTGTCCAAGCACTAAACTCAACACATGGATAGAAGTTCCATCACTTCCAAAGAATCCATCCTCCACCACCCTAAAATCAATGGATCCCATCACATGCACGACCTCTCCTCCTCCACTAGTCCGTCGTCCGAGACGACGACGGACGACACCAGGTGGGCGGCGAAGCTCCTCAGGGACTGCGCCGCCGCCATGGCGGAGAAGGACTCCGCCAAGATCCACCACCTTCTATGGATGCTCAACGAGCTCGCGTCGCCGTATGGCGACTGCGACCAGAAGTTGGCATCCTACTTTCTTCAGGCCCTCTTCTGCAAGGCCACCGACTCCGGCCGCCGGTGCTACAAAACCCTAATCTCCGTGGCGGAGAAGAGCCACACCTTCGACTCCGTCCGCCGGCTGATGCTGAAATTCCAGGAGGTCAGCCCGTGGACCACGTTCGGCCACGTGGCGTCCAATGGAGCCATGCTGGAAGCGCTGGAGGGAGAATCTATGCTGCATATTGTTGACGTCAGCAACACGCTTTGCACGCAGTGGCCGACGCTTCTAGAAGCTCTCGCCACGCGGAACGACGAGACGCCGCGTCTCAAGCTGACGGTGGTGGTCACCACCGCCACCGCCACCTCCGTCATGAAGGAGGTGGCGCCGAGGATGGAGAAGTTCGCGAGGTTGATGGGGGTGCCCTTCGAGTTCACCGTCCTCACCGGGTTAAACCGCCTCGGCGGTTTAACCCGGGAGGACTTCGGCGTCCAAGACGACGAAGCAGTCGCAGTAAACTGCGTCTGCTCGCTGAGGAAAGTCCACGTCCAAAAACGGAACGATGTCATCCGTTTGATCCAATCACTAAGGCCTAAAGTGGTGACGATCGTCGAGGAAGAAGCCGATTTTTCGACCGACGATGGCTTCATCAAGTGCTTCGAAGAGTGTCTTAGATTCTACACAATCTACTTCGACATGTTGGAGGAGAGCTTCCCGACAACAAGCAATGAGAAGTTGATGCTCGAAAGAGAATGTTCTAGAAGCATAGTTAGGGTTTTGGCATGTGATGATGAGATAGAGCAAGAAAATGAAAATGATGACGATCACGGTGGAGACAGTGAGAGAAGGGAGAAGGGAAGGCAGTGGTCGGAGAGGCTCCGGGAGGCGGGGTTTTCGCCCGTGGGGTACAGCGACGACGTGATCGACGACGTGAAGGCGTTGTTGAAGAGGTACAGGGGTGGGTGGTCACTGGTGGTGCCACCAGCATCGGAAGATCATGACCGTTCATCATCATCAGGGGTTTATTTGGCATGGAAAGAGGAAGCTGTGGTATGGGCATCAGTATGGAAGCCATGAATGAATTTATATAGCTAGTGTGATCTTGGTCATCAAGAAATTAAATAGGTGGTTTTTATAGGAGTATTAATTAATTTATTGCAAGAAAATATGAGATTGATTTATGGTGATTATTGATTGATTCAAGCTAGCTAGTGATCTAATTAAACTTTTGTGGTTGGGAGTTTTTGTTTGATTTTTCACATTCTTCTTGTTTGAAAGCTTTTGTAACAAATCATTTTGGGGAGGATCTAGCTATAGCTATAGGGATAATTAATATGCTTTCCTTTAATTCCATTCCATAAAATTTATTTTAATTAATTACAAGAGACTTTGTCATTTTTTTAACCTGTCGTTTTAATTAATTATATTATCTTGATGAATACCAAATTCAAGATTTATATGCATGCACTCCCTTATAAGTCTTCATGAAATTATTTAATAAATAATTAAACATGCATGCTTTAATTTAATTTGTCCTGAGAGAATTTCCAATACTTATAAATTAAATTAAATTGCTAATTGAATTTTGTTGACACATGATATTAATCATGTGGCTCATTTCATGCATGCGCTACTTATTAACACTCCTACTTTAAATATAAATATACATTAATTATAATTGATCTCAAATAATTACTAATCACATCACATGATTGAATTAATTAATTGCTAAATGCATGTTTTGGGTGGCAAGCAGAAGTACACCAAATGAATCCCAGTGTTGTCTTTTTGTCTAGTGGGATAATTAATTCATGTCTCATGCATAATTTGGTGATATGAAGAGCATTTTTTTTTTTTTTTTTTCAAAAATTATATATGATTATGATTTATCTGGATCCCCCTTTTTCCAACAGTTTGCCACCAACATCAAGTAGTGGGAAAATGCTTTTCCAGATTTTGGATAAGACCATAGCTTATTATTACATATATGTATGTAACTTTTTTATTAAATTTTCTTTTCTTGTCTAACTTTCTTTGCTTCCTCTTGTCACTTTATACTTAGAGATTATAAACAAATGCATGCCAATCGTCTATTTATTGAAAGGGACCTTCATACTGTTTGTATTAGAGGACCCCTACTTTAATACTTATTATATACAACAAATAGCTATTAAACATCCATCGATCGATCGACATGACCCCAAGACTACAACGTTGCTTTGATCGATCACAAATTAATTTTGTACGAGACTGTGTAACATGATATATATCGATCAATATCTTGCACCCTAACCTAGTTCTTCTTTTCTTTTCTTTTCTTTTTCTCGATTTGTAAATAATTAATTAGGTTTATAGCCTCCACATATATACTTGCGGGTCTCAAAATATCGAGATTAGGGTATAATTCAATTGGTAATTAGAAACTACTTGACTTAAAAGTTTGCAAAGTGTAGTGTTGATGGCTTATTTGTGACGAGTGATATTTAGCTCATGTGGCTTATAAGTGCAAAATAAATCAAGATGCATGTACAGATATTCACACAATCAAGATGCATGTACAGATATTCACACCGAATCTTCTGTGTCATTTTGTATATCATCTTCTGTGTCACACATTATATGATTGACACATCAAAGGAGAAAGAAATCTAATCATTTCCTTTAGGGTTTTAGTTTTCCTTTTTAGGGTAGGTTTTCTTATCTCTCCTACGTGTTATTCATTCAACGACGGGCACAAAAATGATATAACAAAATGGTAAAGAGAATTAAGATTACAGGGTAGATTAAGTGTTTTAGCTAGCTATGAGATGATAATTATTATACATGTTTTAATTTGATCATCTTACCCTAATAATTTATTTTATATAGATAGAATTTACATGGAACAATTAATATATTTTTTAAATTATTATATTTCTTATTCGATAAATAAATGTAACCGTTACGTATTGAAAGAGTATTAAGTATGTGATTCGAAACCAATGGTCAACTGAGTGTAACCTTAATAGAACGCATATGACCTTTTGTCCAATTTTTATGGTATTTTAGTGAGATTGTCGTGTATATTAATCATTTTTTTAGGTCACGAAAACAGTTATGGCCACACAAAAGTAAAAGAATGAAGATCCTTCACTGAATTTTTTTTCAAAAATTATTATTATTAAATATTCCCTCCGTTCCATAAAAGGCTTCATCTATTCCACATTATTTAAGAAAAGTTGCACTTTTTATTAACTTTATTGACTTTAGAGAGTAACTAGTAGCTAACCCGTGCGTTTTGCACGGTATGTGTTAGTTTTAGGGCAACAACTTCGCTTAATTTTATGATTTTTGACCGAATAAAATTTATTTGAATTATATGATTTGTTTGAGAAACTGATGGCCAGGATTGGATTATTATAATTATTTAATTATTTTAATGGGTAGCTGAGAGGTGGGTGAGATTTGTTTAAGAAATAGATGGTCAAGATTGGACTAAATTATTTCCTAATTTGAAAAAATTATAATTATTAATTCCAGCGATTGAACTCTGCTCCCCCGGTTTAACAACAACCAGAGCTTCAACATTGTGCTGAGTCATCGACTTCACAGCATCATACACCGTATCATCGGTGGTGCACCAGAGCCAGGATCCATCTGCACCCTTCCCTTTGGCTTTCCGAACATCAGATATAGTAGTACTTTCGAAATTATATAGATTCGTCGTATGGCTTCCTACCATCCTCACACAATTAATAACTCAAGAACAAAACACTTGGAGTTGTATATACAATTAATCATCAATTAAATAATAATTAAAGTGAGTGAAATTAGTCTTACATGTGGAGATGATTAATTAAAATAAATTAGGGATTATGGGTATTATGGACACCCGTGCGTTGCACGGGATGTGTTATTTTTAGGGCAACAACAATTTCACTTAATTTTATGATGTTTGAACCGAATAATATTTATTTGAATATGAAGTGAGATTATTCATAATTACAATTATTTAATAATTTTAATGAGTTGGTGAGATTTGTTTTAGAAATATATGGTCAGGATTTTACCCTCTGGAAACATTATGCCATAAACTCTAAAACCCTAAACCCTAAAATCTTAAACCCCTAAATCTTAAACCCTAAACCCTTTGATGGTTAGGATTGGATTTATATTTAATATTATTAATTTTTTAATAAATAATATTTTGATTCTTAATTTGAAAAAGTCATAATTATAATTATTTAATTATCTTATTTCCTCATTTGAAAAAATTATAATTATAATTATTTAATTATTTTAATGGGCGGTTGAGATTTGTTTGAGTTTCTCTCATCCGGTTTTGGTGTAGTTTGAATCTTGTTATCGTATTATTTCTTTATTTATTTATTTTAATTATCTCATAATATGACAAATTAAAATGCAACAATAAAATTTTCATTTTTCTAAATTATAGGATCAGATTCTATATTACTAATTTACACAATTCAAAATTATTTATTGTTTACACATCTTAGTGAATTGACGAACCCTTTCGAACGCAATATTGGTTACAATATAAATAAAAGAATGTTTCATCTGAAACATGTAGATATTCGATGTTTATTGCATAATAAGTTATTTTGAAAAAATTAAAACTCCCTCCGTCCCATCCAAAGAGTCTATTTTTTTTATTTTAGTCGTCTCACCCAAAGAGTTCATTTTCCTTTTTTATACACATGGGACCCACACACACCCACTAATACAATTAAAATATGGGACTCACACTCTCACTAATACAACTATCCACTACACATTAAATAATAATACTCCTTAATCTACGTGCCAAAAAACAAAAACTACCCTTAGTGTGGGACGGAGGGAGTATATAATTGAGTTCAACTTAAAAAATGCATACCTTTTTTTTTTGTGGATAAACATTGTGGGAGGCTGAGATTTGTTTAAGAAATAGATGGTCAGGATTGGATTAATATTATTAATTTTTTAATAAATAATATCTTATTTTCTAATTTATTATTAATTTTTTAATAAATAATATCTTTTTTTTTAATTTATTATTAATTTTTTAATAAATAATATCTTATTTTCTAATTTATTATTAATTTTTTAATAAATAATATCTTATTTCCTAATTTGAAAAAGTCATAATTATAATTATTTTATTATTCTAATGGGTGTCTGAGATTTGTTTGAGAAATAGATGACTATCATTGGATTTATTCTGGGTGGCTGAGATTTGTTAAAGAAATAGATGGTCAGGATTTGATCATATAGAAATATTATGCCACAAATCCTAAAACCCTAAAAGCCTAAACCCTAAACCCCTAAAATCTACCCTAAAATCCTAAACCCTTTGAAAATATTGGATGGTTTGATCAGGATTAATATTATTGGTTTTTTTAATAGATAATATCTTATTTCCTAATTTTAAAAAGTCATAATTATAATTATTTTGCTTAAGAACTAAACCCTAAACCATTTGAAAACATTAAATTAAATAATTATTTTAATGGATGGCTTGGTCAGGATTGGATTAATATTATTAATTTTTTTAATAAACAATATCTTATTTCCTAATTTAAAAAAGTCATAATTATAATTATTTAATTATTTTAATAGGTGGTTAAAATTTGTTTAAAAAATAGATGGTCAGGATTGAATTAATATTATTAATTTTTTATTAATTAATATCTTATTTTCTAATTAAAAAAGTTATAATTATAATTATTTAATTATTTTAATTGGTGAAATTATTTCCTGATTTGAAAAAGTCTAAACCCTAGACCCTTTGGAAACATTAAATTATTTTTTAATTTGAAAAGGTTATAATTACAATTATTTAACTATTTTAATGGGTGGTTGAGATTTGATTGAAAAATAGATTGTTAGGATTGGATTTATATTTAATATTATTAATTTTTTAATAAATAATCTTATTTCCTAATTTGAAAAAGTCATAATTATAATTATTTAATTATTTTAATTGGTGGCTTAGATTTGTTTAAGATAAACCCTGAAACCCTTAAAACCTAAACCCTAAAATCCTAAACTCTTTGGAAATAATAAATTATTTCCTAATTTGAAAAGTTATAATTACGATTATTTAATTATTTTAATAGATGGTCGAGATTTGTTTGAAAAATAGATGGTTAGAATTTGATTTATATTTAATACTCCCTCCGTCTCGAGTATTTTTACCCATTTATACGGGTACGGAGATTAAGACATGTTATTTTTTTTAATACATTATGTAAGAAAAAAGTAGGGATAAATTTGTGATTTAAAAAGAAAAGGTAAATAAAGTTGTTGAGAATGATGAATAAAGTATAAAAAAGTTATTAAAGTTGTTGGAATTGTAAAAAGTAGGTAATAAAATATTATTCATTTTTTCTATTAATGAAATGGGTAAAAATACATGGGACAGCCCAAAATGAAGAGTAGGTAAAAGTACGTAGGATGGAGGGAGTATTATTAATTTTTTAATAAATAATATATTATTTTCTAATTTGAAAAGGTCATAATTATAATTATTTAATTATTTATTGGGTGACTGAGATTTGTGTGAGAAATAAATGGCCAGAATTGAATTTATTATAATTATTTAATTATTTTAATGGGACAGATTTGTTTAATAAATAAATTGTCAAAATTGGATTTATTCTAGGTTGAACTAAATTATTTCCTAAAAAAGTCATAATTACAATTATTTAATTTAATTCAGGATTGGATTTATTATAATTATTTAATTATTTCCTAATTTGAAAAAATTATAATTACAATTATTTAATTTAAGAGTCACCTACTATTGGATACGTAAAATAATGTATAATTGTTATAAACTACATGACTCAAAGTACTAATACTCATAACTACACAATTATGATTGTGATACCATAAATACCCCTATGTGTTTGTACAAATTTACTTTGCACAATTTGGTTTGCACAATTTTATTTTGCACAATTTTATTTTTGCACATTTTGTTTTCATATTTTAAGTTCCGGTGGAGGTCCGGCAGCCGGCGGCGAAGGTCAGGCGGCGATCCGACAGATGTCCGGCGACCGGCCGGTGGTGGTCCGGCAGTGGGTGGGTGGGTGAGGGATAGGGTTGCATATTTTGTTTTGCAAAATTTTATTTTGCACATTTTTATTTTGCACATTTTTTTTTGCACATTTTTTTTTCATATTTTGCTCTGCAAATTGTTTTTGCACAATTATTTTTGCACATTTTTTATACAATTTTTTTTTTACATTTTTTTTCTACATAATTTTTTTCACATTTCTTTTTGCACATTTTTTTTTCACAATTTTTTTTTACATTCGTCTTGCACTATTTTTAAATATTTTAATTTGTCCTACACAATATTTCACACATTTTAACGTGCATCAATCGATCTAAAGCGATAAAAATACTAAGATTTTGTTACACAAATGAAATTGTACTTTATAATATTTCAATTTTAATTTTCAACCCTCTATCCTCTTTTCAATAATTAAATTGGTAAGCCTAATTTTCAACTCTCTATCCTCTTTTCAATAATTAAATTGGTAAGCTTAACAAAGACAAAATTTATTAAAAATAAGTACAAGTGATAAATAAAATAGCAATAATTGTGCATTTCTTTATGCTTTTTTCCTGCTTTTGTTCAAATTCCCAGCGTCATCTCTCTCCCTAGATGCGAAAAAATTAATTAGAAATTAAAAAATAAAATGAAAAACAATTTGAGAAAAAATAAAATCCAATAAAATGAGGAAGTTTACTGTGGAATCATCATTTTTTGTTTTATGAGATATTTGTGTAATTGGAAGCTTAATCGAAGAGAATCAACTGGTAAAAAATTTGGAATTCTTACTGTTAAAAATGGTGATTCTCATACCCGCATTTTCTCATGAGACGCAAAATAAGAATCCGACAGCCGATAAGACAACGGTGAATCAGCAAATATATGGAGAGACAACAGTAATGCGGCAGATCTACCAATGAGACCGGCGGTTGGTTGCCACAGCGATGAACTCTGGCAACAGTTGTGGCGCGTCGTGGTAAATATGATCAGCGAGCAGATCTGCAATCTCCAGAGGTCGTCACGCTGGCAGCACGACTGGTGGCAGAACTCAGCAACGTTGACGGCGAGGACAAGGACGGTGCGAGGAGAAATGGCGAACGACGAGGCGATGATGATGTGGCAAATCTACCAACGAGACTGACGACTGGTCGCGACGACGATGAACTCCAGAAACGATGGTGGCGTGGTGGATCTACCAGTGGCGGTTGGATTGGATGGAAGGGTTTTTTCCTTTCGAAGAGAGAAAATCCCTTTTTCTAATCGAAACAGTTTTAACTGGGATTTGGTGAGAGAATACAGAATACTTATTTTCTTGGTTCATTGAGGGTAATTTTGTCACTTAGCTTCTAATTTGTGTATCTAACCAAAATTTCTGTTTTCAATTGTATTTAAGAGTAAATAAGCCTAAAAGTGCGTATCTTTCAATAATAAACTCTTAATTTAATTATTTCAATTGGTGGCTGAGATTTATTTGAGAAATAGATGGCCAGAATTTGATTCTTTTTTGTTGAGATTTGTTTTGAAAAATAGATGTCTAGGATTGGATATATATTTAATATTATTAATTTTTTAATAAATAATATCTTATTTCCTAATTTGAAAAAATCATAATTATAATTATTTAATTATTTTAATATCCCAGATTGTAGGCCGTTCAAATTTTTTACTATAGAATGCTTAATCCGGACGGTTTAAAACCAGATTATAGACTGTTCAAATTTTTGACTGTAGAACACTTGATCCAGTCGGTTTAGAACCTGAATCCCAGATGTATTCTATTCTTGAGTTGATTCTCGTTGAAGAATTCGAAAAACTATTCAGACGATTCTGAAGTCTTTGATCTTCTTAGAGAATCATTTTCGGTGTGTTTGAAATGAATGGAGGAGGGCTCCTTATATAGGTGAAGGGTGAGGAAGCCCCATATATAACTCGCAATTTGATTGGTCAATGGATTATTTGACCTAATTCTTTGGGCTTGGGCTGATTGGTCAATGGATTATTGACCTAATTCTGTGGGCTTGGTCCTTTCCATCCCTGCAATTTGATTGGTCTATTTAATATTATTAATTTTTTAATAAATAAAATCTTATTTTCTAATTTGAAAATGTCATAATTATAATTATTTAATTATTTTAATGGGTAACTGAGATTTGTTTTAAAAATAGATGGCCAGAATTGGATTTATTCTGCTTTTATATAATTTGATTGGTCTATTTAATATTATTAATTTTTTAATAAATAAAATCTTATTTCCTAATTTGAAAAGGTCATAATTATAATTATTTAATTATTTTAATAGGTGGCTGAGATTTGTTTTAAAAATAGTTGGTCATGATTGGATTTATTCTACTTATATATATATATATATATATATATATATATATATATATATATATATATATATATATATATATATATATATATATATATATTATAGTATTTTTAAGTAATTAAAAAATATAAAGTAATGATATGTATGTGAAAAATGAATGACAAATTTGATCCATCACACAGTATTCTAGGACATTTATGCGTTAAGTGTCTTTTATTTTTTAATGAAAGAAAAAAGTGTCAATCTTCTTATATATTAAAACAAAATAAGTTTTCCAATTTAAATTTTACAAAATGTGAGGTGTCAAGTCATGGTGAGTTTATGATTTATGATTTTTATAAAATTATGAGGTGGCTTATTGTGATTTGTTGGACAATTTTGAGAAGATCACTTGTTCAAACCTCAATGAATACATTTATTTTAATTTTTTTATTTATGTATTCCCTTAAATTATAACCTTAAAGTGGGTTTTGACTTTATAATGGGTTGGGCTGAAATTTTAATTAAAAAAAATTAACTTATTTTTTTAAAAATAAAGTTAACCTTAATCTAATTTTTATAATGGTAAAATAGGTTGGGTTTGAAATCTTAAATAAAAGAATGATACATGTACTTTTTTTTATTGTCAATATAAATCTAATTTTTGCATTAATAGCTATATATTTTACTCTCTTCATACGCTAATAATTAATTTGTCCATTTTGATCATTCACTCTTAAGGTCTTTTTTTTTATGAAAAAGATTCACAATTCACCATTAATACAAATACCTTCTTTATATAATAAGATAATAATATTTCTAATCCACGTGCAAAAAGAAATAGATTATAGATGAAATAATTTGTTTGATTATAAAAAAAATTTGTACTTAAATATTGATAGAATATAAATTTATAAAATATCTGAATAATTATAATTAACATAAGACATATATAAAAATATTAGATTACCCGCATCACACGCGGGATCTGAACTGACTTTAGGTTTATTAGATATTTATGACGTTTTAAAAATGTGAAATAACTTCTTATTATTGGTTTGGAAAATTTATTATTTTCTTTATTATTTTTATAAGTAAAATAAGTTTCTTAAAGTAAAATTAAAATATATGAGCTGTTAAGTTTAGGTGTATTTGATATTTATGATTTTTCTTAATTTATGAGGTAGCAAAGTTAATTGGTTGTTTGATTCTTGATTGGTCGTTATAGTTCGGGCGACCAAGCAACAAAAAATATCGAACCCAAGGGAATTTAGGATTCATGGCCTTCAAGTTATGGTATCGTGATTAGTTAGGGACGATCGGAGAGGAGGATTATAAAAATAAAAGAAAATAAAATACAGGAAAAATAAATCTAATTACGATATTTTTGGATGCAATGGTGGTTTCTCGATGCGCTCAAACAATCTTTAATTGATTCCATTTTTAAACTAATCATGGTAAGGGCGATCACTAAATCATATCTACACCTAAGCTCTCTGCCAAGATGAATAGGATGCAAGTAAAAATGGCTCATTAGATCGTCTCCAATGCTCACAATTCCCATAGGTACTTATGGATATTAATATACCTACTAGAGATATTATCACGAAGAATTTTCTCTTTGAGGCAGGGACGTTTTCCTATGTTCCCTTTCTAGGTACTATGCTCACAATGGCTTGGTTCCCTTCACTAACTCAATTACAAGTAATCTCGCTAGTGTTCGTTTATGTAGTTCTAAACATAGGATGGTTCTGCCAAACTCCCTCCCATATTAATCCTCATGCAATAAGTGGAAAAAACTCACATATGATAATCATGTAAAGGGACTAAGGTGAAAGTAACAACAAGACATGTTGATACACAATGCACAACCTAATCACTAAACACTAATATCAAAGGCATTAATCCCAAATTAAAGCATGCATACATATTCCATAAACGAAACCTAATCATAGTAGGAAATTCAATTAAGAAACATAATCATGCATCAATCACCCACCAAAGCAAATTAAGATAATAAGTAGGATTAGATTACACCTTAATGAAGTTTTACATCCATGAAGATCATCTACTCCTTAGTGTCTCCACCTTCTAGGAAAGCAAATAAAATCCTAATCTAGAAAAACATTTAAAACTAAAATGGATCCCTCCCCCAAAGGGGAAGGGATCTCAACTATGGAGGTCTTACTTAAAAAGCCCTCTCTCAACTATGGAATCTTGAAAAGATTCAATTTTAATTGAATTTAAATGGATATAGGAATTGGTTCTAAGAGTTGGTCCAAATGAGGGTATTTATAGGTGTAGGGTGAGTGGATTTTGTGATGATTTTCGATGTGGGACAAGAGTGAATTTTATAGAATTTTCGGTTCCAGGAATTTAGTATAAGAATAAATTGGGCGAGTATTAATCACATGTGATGGCTTGGCAAAGTGGTTAGAGGCGCCCTTGTACATGCATGAGGTCTCGGGTTCGAAACCCATCCTCCGCACATTTTCTTTCAAAACTGCATAAAAACACGGTCGTGTTTTTATGTATCTGCCCGTGTTTTCTTGTAATTTTTCAGTTCTCTGGACAATTTTTGCACTTCTGAATAGACAACACTTTTCTGAAAAGTGTTGTCTTTTCTATGTTGTCTTTGCCAAATTTTCTCTTTTTTTTCGTCTTCGTCCCAATTTAATTCCCGTTTCTTCCATCACTCTTTCAAGCTCAAAACACCCCTTTTCTGCAAAAATACATAATAATACCTCTCTCAAACTAATTAAGCAATTAATAATATTTTCATTAAAACCATGCTTAATTATTGAATTAAATCCAAATAAATCCACATAAATTCATGCAATTTAGCCCATAATTCTAGGTGAATTTCACACCGATCAAACCCCCCAAACTTAAAGTGTTGCTCGTCCCCGAGCAACGAAAGAAAAGAAAGAACGAGGAGGAGAATTCACCTAGAATTGCATCAAGATATCAAGTCATTTCAAAACCATTTCAATTCAATCAAAAAAAGAGACAAGACATCAATTTAAGTGCATACAAGTTAAGCTTAGGAAATATACAAGCAAGTGAGACCTTCACTACTCCTCTCTAGATTTTGCTTTTCACTCTCACACTCAAAGGGTGTATCGGAGAAGTGTATACTCTCATAAATCAATTCAAATGCATGTCATTACCATATGCTTGCCAAAAGTCTACGCTCTCCACCACTTCTATGTGTGTTAATTATTGAATCAAAAAGGTCTTTATATGGGGTTGTAATGTAGGCTCTTTGGTATTGGGTAGGAAAAATATTTAGGAAAAGTAAGCTCAAGATTAGTAGAGAATTTGAGTTGACGGCCAATATCAACTCTCACTCTCTCTTTCCTCAAATTAGTGAAGAATTCAAGTTGGTTGGTAGCCTCAACTCTCATCCACACTTTTTTTTTTTTTCATTTTTTTACCTTAATCAAAATAGAATTTATCCATCCAACAAACTAAAGAACATTTTTCTTCTCTTCTTCATTATTGAGTTTCTTTTTATCTCTTTTCCCCAAGGGCTCTCTTTTCATTTTTCTACTAGAGCTCCTTATGCTTCTTTTATACAAGCTTTACTCAATTTTTCTTTTCACACAACCTCCATTTTTTTCCTCTTTTCTTATACTTTCACCATTTCTCTCTTTCCAAACTCTCTTGTAAGCTCAATTCAACCAATTCATCCCCATTAATCCTCTACTAATCGACAAAGGTGATTAGGATATAAAATATGGATAAAATGGCTAAATTTGTAGGTTGCCAAAGAAATAAGGATAATAAGCTCAATGGGGCAAACTACGATATGATTGCATTTGGTAGGATAAATTTGGCAAAGTGACTTGTCAAAACAAAGATGGCCTTAAATCATTTCCAACAATCTTCACACACATGTAGTTTCAAGAAGACACAATGGCAAGTTCTAGAATGCACACAAAAGAACGATGCACACACAAGAAAGGAAAAACCATTTGATTTCATGATTTTAAGGCTCAAAAGCTCACGGGTTTGTAGTAGTGAAAGAAACACGAAACAAGCATAAACCATAACTCAACAAGTACACAAGTAAAAATCCACCAAGTCACAAGTTCCAACCAAAAATCATAGCCTCAAAATTTCTCACAATTAAGCACAAGAGAGCCAAGAAAGATTTCTCCTTATTGAAAGCAAGAAAAAGCAAGAAAAGCACGAAATAAAAAGAAAATAACAAAAAAAAAATATGTGCCAAAGAAAAGAGTAAGGACTTAAACGTGCGCCGGTGCAATATGCTCAAGTAGGAGTTCATGGATGCAATTTTATAATTCAAACCGTAGAAAAGTCAAGTAACGAAGACGATATACCCCCCAAACTTAAATTAGACAAAGTCGAATTTAAGTTGAGAAGATGTTTGTTACCTCAATTTGCACCACTCCTTTGCTCTTCAAGGCCAATACCATGGCTCCACGCTTTAGTCCCTACAAACACAACCATAAAACGAAAAACAAATCAAAGAAAAAAAATGTCCCTATCCTAACCACTCAACAAACCCAAAGTCACAAATACAACTAAATTCCCCGGCAACGGCGCCATTTGATTGGTCGTTATAGTTCGGGCGACCAAGCAACAAAAAATATCGAACCCAAGGGAATTTAGGATTCATGGCCTTCAAGTTATGGTATCGTGATTAGTTAGGGACGATCGGAGAGGAGGATTATAAAAATAAAAGAAAATAAAATACAGGAAAAATAAATCTAATTACGATATTTTTGGATGCAATGGTGGTTTCTCGATGCGCTCAAACAATCTTTAATTGATTCCATTTTTAAACTAATCATGGTAAGGGCGATCACTAAATCATATCTACACCTAAGCTCTCTGCCAAGATGAATAGGATGCAAGTAAAAATGGCTCATTAGATCGTCTCCAATGCTCACAATTCCCATAGGTACTTATGGATATTAATATACCTACTAGAGATATTATCACGAAGAATTTTCTCTTTGAGGCAGGGACGTTTTCCTATGTTCCCTTTCTAGGTACTATGCTCACAATGGCTTGGTTCCCTTCACTAACTCAATTACAAGTAATCTCGCTAGTGTTCGTTTATGTAGTTCTAAACATAGGATGGTTCTGCCAAACTCCCTCCCATATTAATCCTCATGCAATAAGTGGAAAAAACTCACATATGATAATCATGTAAAGGGACTAAGGTGAAAGTAACAACAAGACATGTTGATACACAATGCACAACCTAATCACTAAACACTAATATCAAAGGCATTAATCCCAAATTAAAGCATGCATACATATTCCATAAACGAAACCTAATCATAGTAGGAAATTCAATTAAGAAACATAATCATGCATCAATCACCCACCAAAGCAAATTAAGATAATAAGTAGGATTAGATTACACCTTAATGAAGTTTTACATCCATGAAGATCATCTACTCCTTAGTGTCTCCACCTTCTAGGAAAGCAAATAAAATCCTAATCTAGAAAAACATTTAAAACTAAAATGGATCCCTCCCCCAAAGGGGAAGGGATCTCAACTATGGAGGTCTTACTTAAAAAGCCCTCTCTCAACTATGGAATCTTGAAAAGATTCAATTTTAATTGAATTTAAATGGATATAGGAATTGGTTCTAAGAGTTGGTCCAAATGAGGGTATTTATAGGTGTAGGGTGAGTGGATTTTGTGATGATTTTCGATGTGGGACAAGAGTGAATTTTATAGAATTTTCGGTTCCAGGAATTTAGTATAAGAATAAATTGGGCGAGTATTAATCACATGTGATGGCTTGGCAAAGTGGTTAGAGGCGCCCTTGTACATGCATGAGGTCTCGGGTTCGAAACCCATCCTCCGCACATTTTCTTTCAAAACTGCATAAAAACACGGTCGTGTTTTTATGTATCTGCCCGTGTTTTCTTGTAATTTTTCAGTTCTCTGGACAATTTTTGCACTTCTGAATAGACAACACTTTTCTGAAAAGTGTTGTCTTTTCTATGTTGTCTTTGCCAAATTTTCTCTTTTTTTTCGTCTTCGTCCCAATTTAATTCCCGTTTCTTCCATCACTCTTTCAAGCTCAAAACACCCCTTTTCTGCAAAAATACATAATAATACCTCTCTCAAACTAATTAAGCAATTAATAATATTTTCATTAAAACCATGCTTAATTATTGAATTAAATCCAAATAAATCCACATAAATTCATGCAATTTAGCCCATAATTCTAGGTGAATTTCACACCGATCAATTCTTAAGAGGTTCTAGGTTCAAACCTCGGCAACACGTTATTTAAATAATTTTTTTTTACTTTAAATTGAATTGGACTAAAAGTTTGATTAAAGTTGATATATTGACACATCAATCAACAATCTAAATTTGATATCTTATGATTATTTTGAGGAGGATGATCACTTCATCTTAGTGATAACTATATTTTACTATTAATGTGAAATAAATCAAGAATACATGTCTTTTACTTGATTTAATTTATATACCTTAAGATATTTTTTCTTAGTCAAATAAAAAATTATACTTTTAATTATCCTAAAATAATATAATTAATTTTTATTTAAAAATATATATTTAAAAATAATAAATAAATAACAAGTACGATAACCCGTATCGCACGCGGGCACTGTACTAATTAATAATTAATTTTGAAAAAATTGCTACCCAACATAATATTTTGAAAAAATGCTCAATTTTGAATTTTCTTTTTTCCTTCATCATTATTAGCAAATAAAGTAACACATATAATAAGGTGTAGCTTAGCGGGTGCAGATCCTCTCTTGTAAATGCACTTAGTTTTCCCCTTAATGTAGCTATAATACCGTAACTACAGGTGAGAAGAAATTGAGTGTATTTATTGGAGAGGATCCAGGTCCATAGCTTCGCACGTTTGTTAATTATAAAAATATTTTAGATGCATGTACCGCCCCATATATTTTTGCATGAAATCGCAGGCATAATTGCATGTAACGTCTAGATAGAGAGAAAATAATATCAAAAGCATAAAAAGTGATATTTTTTCTTTAAAAAAATTATATACACCCATGTGTTTTTCTTAATCTAGCTAAGAGATTCATTGTTGTGTTATTTTTTACGTGTACTCTGTGCTTTATTTTATACAAGTAAAAATGACTCAATCAACCGCTCACAACTAATAGGAGTATAATTATTCAATTTACTTTATATAAAATAATAATTTTTTTAATCTACGTAGTAGAAAAGAAAGTGGATACCTCATCGAGGAATTGATTTTATTTTATTATTATTATTTATTTATTTTTATTTTTTTTGGCATGGTAGGAAAGTTAAGGCACTCGCTAGTCGCTAGTTGCATCGGGTTAGAACTTGGAAGATCTAAAGAAAATAGGGTACAACTTGTAGATTTCACGACTGTAATACAAGATATACACCCGTCGAATTATCTTACTTTTTTGGTGGTTTGGAATGGGTTGCTGCAAGAGATCAAGCTAACTACAGAGCAATCCGAAGTTTCATCCGATGATTCGCATGTTAGAAGCTACTCCGCTGCTGTTGACGCCAAAATGCCACTCCATTGTTCCGCTCCACCTTTCCACCATTTTATTGAACAACCCATTTCCCTCTTCCCTTTCTTGCTCAGTATCCAGCAGGAATTTCAGAATCACTCCTGCAAAACAAAAGCAGACTCCTGAATTGGACCCTCAGAACGATAATTATCCTGCAGGTACATCCAATTTTTATAAGTGGGCTTTGTGATGTTTTGAGGTTTTGATTGTGATTTTGAATTCCCAGGTGATGAAGGTAAGCTGTTTGATGAAAAGGGTAGTGGTGAAGAGGTTGAATTTGGGTGGCTACCTACAGTCCCCCATGTCTTGACTGCTTCCATGTCCAACTTTCTCTTTGGTTATCATATTGGGTAAGCTGCTCTTCCTTTTAGCTTCACTTATCTTTCTTTATGATCTCTTGAGATTGTGTGTGGTGTGTGTTATTAATATTGAATGCATTGTGCGCATGATTAGCACTTCTTCACAGCCAATTTGAGCTCTACATTAAGATTTTCTGTGGAATTTTCGTTTTGGCTTGGTGATGTACTAATGTGTATCTGTATATTGTGTGTTACATCTGTAAATGGCCACAAGATTAGCAGTGGATGTTTCTTTAATTTCATTATGGTGCAGTGTAATGAATGGACCCATTGTGGCAATTGCCAAAGAGCTTGGTTTCGAAGGGAATTCCTTTCTTGAGGGACTCGTGGTTAGCATATTCATAGGTGGTGCATTGATTGGAAGCATTAGTTGTGGGTATCTTGTTGATAAACTTGGTTGTCGCCGGACTTTTCAAATTGACACCATACCTCTCATACTGGGAGCTATTGTAAGGTTGGTTTTTTGTTTTTTGGAGGAAGTGTCTTTTTTCAATGAAGCCGCTTTTGTTCAGACTTCTTTAAAGACTTGTCTCAGAATTTCTCTTGCACCTTATGCACTTATGCTACACAGAATTAACTGCATTATGAGCAAAAAAGTTTGTCATACTCCTTATTTTCATTCATATCAGGCTTTTGACATGATATTATTTGATACTTTTACTATCCAATCAATGAGAATGAGTGTGACTTTTTAAAATAATAAATAAATTCTTTGATGTATCCAGGTTATATCTCCTATCTCTTCTAGATATGTCTTTTGATACAGGAAAACTTTCAGAAAATAATATTTTGATAATTGTGAAACTCTTTTTAAAAATAAGGATAAGTATACTTTAATCTTTCAGATATTTTTGTAGTTATAGTTTTTTTATATGAAATGCTAATTGCAAATTTTCCATATGTAGTTTCCATTTTTTTCCCTGTTTCTCTAGATTGATATTTGATTGATATATGGCAGTGCTCAAGCACACTCCTTGGAACAAATACTCTTTGGAAGATTTCTAGTTGGCCTCGGTATTGGGGTGAACACAGTTCTGGTTCCTATTTATGTTTCAGAGGTAAAGTTTTATAGCGAAGACAAAGCTATATCTTGCAGTCTACGTCAATTTTCAACAAAAATAAAAAAATAAATAATAAAATCTCTATTTCATGCTACAAACATGGTACATTGTGCATGTTTTCATATCACCTTCCTTTTTGGTAACCCGGGTGGGAGTTTGCACTTTGCTTGGAGCTATTTAGAGATGTCTCCTTGCTGTCATAGAGGCTATACTTGAAATTTTTGATCCACTAGTTACCACTCTTAAAAAGAAATGCATACATCTGCCCATATAAGCTTTGCTGAAGTGAAGTATTGTAGCTTTACAATGGGTTGTCACTTTCGTTCATTGACTTCATGTTGCTTTGTAGGTTGCTCCAACAAAATTTAGGGGTTTACTGGGTACCTTTTCTCAGATTGGTACATGTCTTGGAATTATAGCTTCATTGTCTCTAGCACTTCCTTCAGAAAATGATCCTCACTGGTAAGGTCTTCTCGGATAATGCTTCTACATTGCTGCTAGAAACCTAGATTCAAAATTTAATACTCCTATTTATTTTCTTATTCATCTGAAATACGTGGTAATCATATTTCTTCTCCTATTTTTTGGGGGGCAGAATGGGAATTTTTATAGCTTAAGTAACGGTAAATCAACCACCACTGAAATTAACCTTCCATACAGTAAAAACTGCTGTTTGGAAAATACTTTCCCTCCATTTCAGTCAAAGTTCTCATGCAGTAATTTCTTATGGTTTCAATTAATTGTGTTCGTGTCTTCAAAAGGTTTTTTCAAACTATGTTCACTGATGCCAAAGTTGTCTTACTCTTATGATACTGGTTTTAGTGGGCTATTATGGTGTCTTTTAATCAATTTAAAGAATTTCCCGTAACAGAAGTGCTGGAGTTCCCAGGAATTTCCAGTAATGAAACTGAAGATGTGTTAAGATATTGTGTTCGGCTTCGGGTTGCTGATTCAAACCTCGTCCCCTGTGGTGTCGCTAGATTTTTGTTTCTCAAAGAATTTAAGCTTTTCAAGGTTTTCTGAATTTTGATCAGATGTACAATCTTCCTTTGAATTTTGGATTACTGAATAGCTAATTTTAGTTTTGCAAGATTTTCTGAATTTTTGAGGGGAACTAGATTGTTTCTATATTTTGAATTTTCTTTCTCATTGTAGGGGTGCTTGCAGGAGATTTTTTTAGCAGAAACTCTCTTTTCCACATAAGCAGCTAAGACCCAACTTTTGGCTTTAAAAAGTGATTTTCACTATTTTTAAGTTGTTGAAAACACCCCCTATGTCATCCCCATCTTGGTTGCTGCTTTTAGTTTGTCCTATATCCATTCAATCATCGTATAAGAAAAAAGAGACTCCATGGATATTTTTTCATAATCTGGTGCTTAAATTTGTACTGTTATTATCAGGTGGAGGACAATATTGTACATAGCTAGTTTACCTGGGATAGTTCTTGCCCTTGGCATGCAGTTTGCTGTCGAGAGCCCTCGCTGGCTGTGTAAAGTATGATAATTTATTTTTATGGTTTAGATATACATAGCTTTTTCTTTTCTTTTTTTTTCCCCTTTTTTTAAAAAGATTTACATACCTCTTTCTTATGCTCATGATGTTGTATTTCTTTTGGAACTCTGAAGGCAAGGAGAATTGATGATGCTAAAGAAGTTATAAGTAGCCTCTGGGGGCCATCTGAAGTAGATAAAGCTATTGAAGAATTCCAGTCTGTCATTAGAAATGATGGTGCTGATTTAGATAGCAGTTGGCTGGAGCTATTAGAGGAACCTCACTCTAGAGGTGGTATCAAGGTGTAATTTTTCATTTCTCGACAGATATTTGTGTTCCCATTGCTTGAACGTGTGCTATAGTTTATTTGTTCAAATATGATGCTTCTTTTAAACAGGAAGTTAAACATAGTGTATGCGAGTACTCTGTACTCATTCCCATACAAATAGGTTAAAGTGCTTCGAGTGGTCACTAGGCCTTCAGTCGACCAAAGCATACCTAGAAACTTCATGATGACCTACGAATCAGACTGATGGATGATTGTAGAGAGGCTAAAATTAGGCACAACCTTCAATATTTAGAGAAATAAAATCAGGATACCCTTCCTGTCGAAGCTCTGTTATTGTGTAGCAGATGCTCCTTTATAACAAAAGCTCATGCACTGCGGAACCTCTTAATTTAGAGATTTCAAACTCATAATTAAGGATTACTAGATCATCTGGATGACCATCCATCTCCATAATCATTGCTTGTCTCTTCCCTTGACACGTATTATAATTACTTGATAACTTGGCTCATGTGTCATGAATGTGAATATAACTTAGTCTAATTCTAGGTAACATAATCTATATGACATGGAACCCTCTCTTTCGTTGATCTGCGCTAATTTTTATGCTTGGGTGATGTCTTTTAGAGGCATAGTTACTTGAATTGACTTGTCATGTAGATAACCTCAGATTTTTCTAATTTTATGGATCAAAATCAATCTTTCGATTTGTTTGACCTTAAATTTGATAGGCTTAAGTATAGGATATATTTTTCTGTCTATGCCTGCAGTTGCATTCATCGGAGGTGCCCTTTTTATGTTGCAACAATTTGCTGGTATAAATGGAGTTCTATACTTTTCATCGCTTACATTTCGAGATGTTGGAATCAAAAGTAGCGCTTTAGCCAGCTTGTATGTTGGACTTACCAACTTTGCAGGTACTATCTAATGTTTTTACATTTGTGCATTGTACATCCAAACAATTGTGCCGGCCTCATTTACTGACATGCACTTAATTCCAGGTGCACTCTGTGCATCATACTTGATGGACAGGCAAGGGAGACAGGTACTTCTTATTGCAAGTTACCTGGGAATGGTGAGCCTTTTACCGACAATATGAACATCTTTTGCTACTCGCTTTTAAATATATTATCTACTCCTAATAAACATAGTGTGTAGAAGACTACATAAAGTGTTTTTATTTTATATGTATAACTTTGTGAAGATTATGCTATAGACCCTAAAAATAGTCGTTCGATTGTGCTGTTAATTTCATGTACTATCAAGTTACAGTTATTATATTCATCAGCTATTGTACAATTCATAATACGTTCGCCTATCTGTTTTATGCAGGCTCTCTCTATGTTTGTCATAGTTGGTGCCATCAGCTTTCCTGTTGATACAGAGATCAGCATCAATTTGTCAATCTTGGGCACTATCATGTATGTCTAGTAACATAATGCAATAAGTTAATATAATGTAAACTGCTGTCAAATTATCCTAGCATGCGCTTATTCTTCCCTTACTTTTTCATGTATTTCATCTTCTAGCTCGTCTCTTCTTGCTTGGTTGAATTATTCTATGCATATAAGAAAAGGATAAAGCATAGTATGATGACTAATAATGGTAGTTCAGATTTTCGTGATATATGCAAATTACACGCAAACAAGGATTGTCATCATTTGAATTTTGTATATGCAGGTCCAGATTATGTTAGTGGTAATAATTTTCTCGCGTGACAACCTTCCAACTACAATACATTGATAATTTCATGATGAATTTTGAACATATTTTTGTAACCATGGAGTTGGACGGATTTTCATTTTTATTTTGGCCATTGTTTGTAATTGTAGGTACATATGTACATTTGCTATAGGAGCTGGGCCAGTTACTGGGCTCGTTATACCAGAGCTCAGCAGCAGCAGAACACGAAGTAAAATCATGAGCTTCAGTTTCTCCGTTCACTGGGTATGTGATTCTAATGCAATTAAAATTAAGAGAATTTCCATTGATTTGTTACATCAAGTTTCTCATCATCTCTAAGAAAAACTGATCAATGAATCCAGAGCTTTATTTTATTGTCTATCTGATGGGCACTGGTGCTTCGTTTTTTCATATAATCGAGGGCGGGGTTAGGGCAGTTGGGATCGTTTTATGTGAAAATATTAGATATGATACCTTCTCGTAACACCTTGGCATTCGGGATATGCAAAAGAGCTTCTATTTCGTTTAGTTTTCGATTACGAAGTGAATGATCTTGGCATAAATGCACCTCTTTAAGACTAAGAATAGAAGAGGAAATTGAATTTTATTGTAATCAGTTGGGTAGATGGATGTTTAATGGTTAACTTCTTGAAAGAACAATTAAACTCAATTAAACCATGAAAGTCTTTAAAAGCAATCAGAATTGTGTTATATGACTGCAAGTCAGTGATGTTGAGTCTGTTGTATATATTTACCTAATTCAGAAAAAAAGTCAGAATTGTGTATGTTTCTTATTGGAAGATGTGCTTTATGGCAGGTGTTCAACTTCTTGGTGGGCCTTTTTTTCCTTGAACTGGTGGAGAAATTTGGTGTTGCTCCAGTTTACGCGGGTTTTGGTGGCGTTTCGTTGCTTGCGGCTGCAT
Organism: Pogostemon cablin; assembly: GCA_023678885.1. Taxonomy (NCBI): domain Eukaryota; kingdom Viridiplantae; phylum Streptophyta; class Magnoliopsida; order Lamiales; family Lamiaceae; genus Pogostemon; species Pogostemon cablin. Next base: position 6,568,798 of record CM042987.1, read on the forward strand.
TTGCTTACTATTTTATAGTTGAAACAAAAGGGCGATCTCTTGAAGAAATTGAGTTATCACTGAACGCCAGTTATCAAGGCCGGAATAAGTCATAACATTGTCGTCCCTAAGATACGGGAACGATCCAACGGAACAGGCATTGTCGAGCTCTCATTTCTCCTTCCATGATACATCAGGCCAAGAAAGCATAGTCTTCTCCATCAGACTGCTCTTCTGGTGAAAAGATTATACGTTTGTAATTTTGGACAATGGTGTGATTGGTGTCTTTATCCCAACAGGGCTACAATACATACAATAAGTGATTTACTTGATTGATTACTCAAAAGTTTACTCAAAAGTATTATTTTTAAAATACACAAACGAATTCATCTATACAGCAGTCGAAACTCATGATGCTACAAATTTTAGAACATTTTACAGCTTTACAAAGAATGGATTTACAAGTTAACGTTAAAAGGTGTTATTAGTTCATGTCTTAAAGAAGATTTCATAACTTCAGAGATTAACTTGACAGGTGTAAAATAACAAGACACATCAAGTATAAGCTCCAATTTTGAAGGGCATGAATCTCAAATTAGGAAACATGAAAAGCAAAGACAAATGAATACCAAAACCTTTAAAACATGTTTTACCAATCTGCATCATTAAATCAAATATCCATACAATTTCATAACAAAACTCCCAAAGAACCCAAAAAGATACATTTTAGATTCAACATTTAAGCATGAGAACCCAGCTCACTGGTCTAGCACACTCAGACCTGAAAAATAAGTACAAAAGAATATATATTAGTTGTGACTGTAGTTTAAAGTTGAAACAATTCAGCTAAAAGCTAATCTCAACATTCAATCAGCCAACATTATGTCAACAACATTATCAAATCCACTATTTTTATTTCAAATTTTAGGGATTTAATAGTGAAAACCAATGCACATAAGAGTGACAAATGCCAAAAGTTCAAAATAACTACGGATAAATTTTAGCACTTATAGACTGCATTATGATCTCAAGGCATCATGGAAAAACCTTCAAGGAAACAGTAGTTATTCATGTGTTTATGGAACATCATTTTCCTAATAATAATACTAGAAGTTGGAAGTTGCCAATGTTTAAATGTCTCTGCATGCAGTAGTTCACAGTAGCATAAAAGCAGGTCTTTCCAACTATGAAAAGCCTTACACGTTGCTCTATATTTGTTAGAATCAGGAGACGGGGACTCAACCACGTAAAAACAAAAAAGAATTCATATATTAGGTATTAAATAATCACGAGTCAAGATACCTGGAGGAAGGGACTGCTTCAATTTGTCAGCCTTCTCAGGATCGAAGACACAGAGGGTGTACAAGTACTTTGAGCACCTAACCTTGAACTTCACAACATCTTTGCTTCTCTTGATCTTCACAGAGCGTGCATCCTTTCTTCTAGCTGTCAGAAGGAAGTCCTTTATCTCATGAATTTGCTTAGGCTGCATACAACATACCGGACCAAAACAATATTCATTAAAATGAAAAAAGATGATTATTCAATATACTTATCATACTACAAGCTCTCCTTTGGACAAGACTCGTTAGGTTTTATTTTTGTGGGGGTGGGGGGAGGGAAATTAAGTATGACTAAATAGCAATTAAAAAGCATCAGAAAAAAATAATAACCAGACTAACATGGGAAGACCAAGTACCCAACCTAAACACTGATCATTCCTTAAAAGACAATTGCACACAAATTAGAAGCATACTGAATCTCTACTTCTCCCTACTACATTATTGACAATATCAGGGTCAAATCAATATAAACTCATAGGTAAACAAGAAATGTCCAGTCTGTATATGACACCTAAAACCTAAATAATAACTCTATAACTAAAACAAAACCCTTTTATAACTGTAGCTTGAACACAACCAAAAACTCAGATTTGTCGACGGCAGCTAAAAGATTTTTTTTCCCTTCTACAGTTGAAATGGGTAAACAAAATAAAAGATTCAACATCACTGAAATCAAGGATAATTTAAAAAAAAAACAAAGACAGGCATAAATGCGTAAATAACATCAAATTATTTAGAAACCACAACAATTACTGTTTCCTCTTAATACATATATATACTCTTTTTGAAAAGCATATATGATTGAATCCAAATGGCGCGTACAAGCAAAACACGGATTAGCTAATGATTTAGAAAACGTATGAAGATTTAGAATAGGGAAGATAAGAGCTCACCATTGTGGTCGTCAATGGAGTTTGGTAGAGCGGATGGTGATGAAGAGCGCCCAAATCTCCAAACCCTAAATCGAGGGTCTGAAAATTTTTGAGAATTTATACGTGCGCCAAAATCGAAATAGTAAAACCCTAATGGGCCTGTGGCTTTCTCTAGTCCCAAATTTTGGATAAATTTATTGGGCTCAGCGATTTTGGATATATATATATATATATATATATATATATATATATATATATATTTCCTCCATTCCCACATAAGAGTTATACATTTTACTCCCTCCGTCTAGTTTTAATATTTACATTTGCTTTTTGCACGTTGATTAAGGAGTATAATATTTTAATAGATAGTGGGTGAAAAGATATAATATTTAATGTAAAGTGGGTAGGTGTATTAATGTTAGATGATACATTAATTGTTTTAGGTGGGTCCCATATTCCAAAAAGAAAAACGTAAATATTGAAATGAGATGCGCAAAATAAAAACGTAAACATTGAAACGGGACGGAGGGAGTATTAATTAGGACGTTCCGATACAAGAGCTGCATTTTTTTTTAGATGGGACCCACATAATACAACTAACTAATATACATTAAATTATTATATCTCTCAACCCTATTTTAATTTAGGCTAATACTACTATGCAACTGGGTGCACCCCAGGATACGATGCACCCTATTTCAGAATTATATACAATTATGAACAAAAACATATACAATTATCAACAAAAATGTATACACTTTGTTAGTGAATTTTTTGTTACTTTTTTTATTGAAAATTTGAGTGTAAAAAAATATATAATTATTAAAAAACATGTATAAACTATTAAATAAAAAGTTATACACATATGAATACTAGTTTTTTTAATAAAAATTGAGTGTGAAAAAATTATACAATTATTAAGAAAAAATGCATATAATATAGAATAAAAATTATACACATATGGGTGCACCCTTATACCCGAGTGCACGGATATGTGCACCCTTGCACCCGGGTGTACGGATATCAACTCTTTAATCTATGGGAAATTCTCCATACACATACATTTAAAAACTTATGAGTACACTAATGAAAAAAAAAATTATACTAGTTTATTAATGAATTTTTTATTATTTTTTTAATGAAAAATTAAATGTAAAAAAAATTATACAATGCTATTAAAAACTAATATAAATGACTGGACAAGATATCAATTCTTAATTTTAAAGATATTAACTTTAGAACACATAGTACACCTCAGAATCATTCATAGTATATAATAGAAATTTAATTAATAAAAAAAAATTATTACTTCAAATAATTATTTAAAGGGAGGGTTACAACTTGGTACACAAAAAACCCTTAATTACTATTAGATACAAACATATAAAAGTATTATTACTAACTACAAAAATATATAGTGATATTCCAATATTACCCTACAAATGTGTTGCACATAAATGTTATGTGCAGCAAGTGTTCCTGTGCAGCAAAGTGTATGCAGTAGAAAAAAGTGTGTACAGCAAAAAAATGTGGTGGTCCGACGGTTGTCCGGCGACTTTTTCGGCGGCAAGCCGACGGCCGGCGACTGCCGGCGACATTTTCCAGTGGTCCGGCAGTGGGTGGGGTTTGTGGTTTAAAGGTGTATGGGTTTAGGGGTATATTTGGTATTTTACTATAATATTTTGTATATAATAATAATTATTTTAAATCAACGTATCTAATACTCCCTCCGTCCCACAGCAAGGGTCTCTTTTTTCCATTTTGGTCGTCCCACCCAAAGGGTCCTCTTTCATTTTTTACACACATGTGACCCACTTATCCCATCTAATACAATTAAAACATGGGGCCCATACTCTCACTAATACAATTACCCACTACATATTAAATAATAATACTCCTTAATCCACGTGCAAAAAAGCAAAAACTACCCTTGCCATGGGACGGAGGGAGTAATAATTAGGGGTACAAAGTGGAGAAAATATCAATTTTGGTCCTGTATTTTTTTCAAAACCCAATTTAGTACTGTAACTTTTAGTATTTTCAATTTTAGTCCTTTTAGTTTTCAATTTTGGTCATGTAACTTTTGGTATTTTCAATTTCAGTCCTATAAGTTTCAAATTTAGTCCTGTATCTTTTTAAATTATCAAAATTAGTCCTGTATCTTTTCAAATATGTTATAATTTATAATAGGACGAATTTTGAAAATTCAAAAAGATACAAGACTAAATTTGAAACTTATAGGACTAAAATTGAAATTTTAAAAGTTACATGATCAAAATTGAAACTAAAAGGACTAAAATTGAATTTCGTAAAAAATATAGGACCAAAATTGATATTTTGTCGTACAAAGTGTGGAAGTTGGAGTAATTAATCCTTATTTTTAAATTATGGACCAACCCCTTTCAAGTTTCGATCAGTCCCACCAATAACAATGACATTTCTCTCTCTAGTTTAATTTCTCACTCCTTTTTTTTCCCCTCTAATCCATAAAGCGTGAATTACTTATTACTCATATGGGGACGTAATTAAAAGTGTAATTATCTTTATCTTTATTGATTCTTGTTTCTAATTAAATCGATTCTTCAATTGTAGCGTAATGTTCACCTAACCCCATTCGAATTGTCAATTTTATTGATGGCATTGTATGAATTGTGTGATGAGCAACGAGTAGGAAAAAAAAATTAATGACAAACCTTAAAATAAAGGAGCAAAGACTACAAACAATAATAATTATACTAATACTCATTATCAATTCATTATCGATTCAAAACTAGAAAGATAACTAAACTTCAAATAGGAATGTGAAATTTTTTTTATCTAATTCAAAATTTAAAGATATAAAACTATCAATTCAATATTTAAAATCATAAAATAAGTGAATTATGATCTAACATATTATTTCCTCTCGTTCTCAACGCAATTTCACTCTTTCTATTTTCAATCGTCCCATCTCATCTTTACATCTCCATAAAAGTAAAAAACAACAAACTCAATAATTTTATAACAATAAATTTAATTTTAAAATTATCATACATACGTTACGCGCATAATATATTTTACAATATAAAATTTATTATCCAAAATTAACAAAATAAAAATACCCATAAAAATAAATCAAAAGTCAATATATTGCTTAATATCAGTGAGGTAAAAGGGGGGAAATGAATTGGGAGAGGGATGAGTATTATTATTTTTATTTATTTATTTTAATAACAAATGCGAATTTTTTAAATAAAACATTTAATAGTGATTGCCAAACGTATTAAATTTTTGATTAAGAAAAGAAAAGAGAAACATTCAATATGGTTGCCGAAAGTATTTAGGGTTAAACTAATTACTTTATGAACGACATTATTGCCATGTGAAATTTGTATTTAGGGTTAAACTAATTACTTTATGAACGACATTATTACCATGTGAAATTATCAGCTGACTATTAAATTAAACAATTAAACCTGCTGACAATTAAATTAAACAATTAATATTTAGTTGAAGAGTTGATATCATCTAAATTCAATATGTATTAATTTTATTCAATTTTGTATATATTTTATTTTATAATATTCAATTGTTCTTTAAAAATAAAAATTAAAGGATATTTACTAAAAAATATTAATAAACTATATAATTTTTTTATTAATTAGTGTATTTTTTTTTAAAGTGTGTACATTTGAATGTGGGCGCGCAAGCACACGAAATATATTTTTTTAGTGAGAGATATTAGTGTGCAATCGGGTGTATGGTGGATTCTTCTGCGAATGATTACTCTTTAGAATTACCCCCACGCGTTGGCCTAGCGGTAAGGACTTTATGTGCTTAAGGATGAAACTCTCAAAGGTCTCAGGTTCAAAATCCGCAGGAGCGATCAATCACTGAGGGTCAGTCCATACAAAGCGCAAAGCTTAATGATTCCCTTAATAATCAGTTGGTAATTAGCAACAGATTGAATTCCGTCTCTAAAATAGAGAATAAATCTACGAAATTAATATTACTTTTTATCATAAAGTGTAACCTTCTATTATTTTAAGAGTAGTCTTTTGTTGTATTAAAAAGATTACAGTGCTTACCCTAGTTTTTGCGAGGATTTTATTTGCCGGCTTTTTGTCCCATTGGTTGTTCTTAATTCCTCCTTTAAACAACGAATAAGATGCTTATTCAAATGAGTAATTAATTGACTTCATAGAATAAAGCCAAAAAGTAGGTGTAACAATCAATTATTTTACTGTTGTTCTCCATATAACATTTTGTTTTAAAATGTATAACAATTTAATTTAAGAGTATTAATTATTTATTCAATAAATGAAATATAAATGATATTAATATTTGAATAATAATTTTATCCATTAATTTATTGTCTAAGGGCTCGTTTGATTGCCCTTATTACAGGCAATTCGTATAATTTATGCGGTCTTTTAAAGCGTTTGATAGGATGTAAATCTAATTTCAGATTTCGAATTTGGGTTTCCTTTCACGAAAACGCTGGTGGCGGTGAAGATGCGGGCAAATGGAAGGTTTTCAATGCTTGGATTCACTTTAATTTCAGATTTCGAATTTGCTGAGACATGCAATTTGGATGGCTCACAACAGGTTTCGTTTTGGAGGGTTTCCTCCTCTCTGCGTAATTGTACTTTTGAACAATGGTGATTGCGTCTCTCTGCCGAGAATCTCCTTAGCAAGTCTCAAATACATAAACGAAATTTGATGGACAAACTTTCTTTCGATTTAGGGCGGTGACACTCGAAAAACTTGGAATGCTGCTTCTGTGAGGAATTGTGGGGAGTCGTTATTTGTGAGAGTTAGTAAAGATAGGAAATGGTAAAGTTGAAATTAAAGATATAAAATAAGGGTTACAAAAGTAATTTGGGTAATTATTATAATTTTTTATTTTCTACCAAACATCTCAATTTTTTGTTATACCAATTTTAATATACATCCTATCAAACAATTTCCATTTTTCATATGAAATAATTACTGATAGGTACACACTTTGTACCCCTAATTACTACTAGATACATTGATTTAAAATAATTATTATTTAATACAAAATATTAAAGTAAAATACCAAATATACCCCTAAACCCATATACCTTTAAAACACTAACCCCAACCTCCACCCACCACCGGACCACCGCTGCCGCTGCCGGACCGCCGCCGCCGCCGCCGGCGGCGGAGCTCCGGCGGCCGGTCGCCGAAAAATCTGTTCGTAAAAAAAAAAAAAAAAAAAAAAAAAAAAAAAACTGGTCGCCGGAAAGCTGCCGCCGGAGCTCCGGCAGCCGGTCGCCGGAAAAACTGTTCGTCCAAAAAAAAAAAAAAAAATGGTCGCCGGAAAAACTGCCGCCGCCGGAAAAGCTGCCGGACCACCACATTTTTTTGCTGCACACACTTTTTTTTTCCTGCACACACTTTTTTTGCTGCACACACTTTGCTGCACATGAACTTTTGCTGCACACAATATTTATGTGCAGCACATTAATAGGGGTAATATTGGAATATCACTATATATTTTTGTACCTAGTAGTAATACTTTTGTATGTTTGTATCTCATAGTAATTTAGGATTTTTTTGTGTACCTAGTAGTAATCCTCCCTTTTCATATTACATATACTTATCTATAGTTAAATCTCAATTCTTATATATACTCCCTTATCTCATATCGCCTATCAAACGAGCTGTTAAAATAAATTAAACTCCCTCTGCCCAGAAGTATTTTACATGACTTTCCTTTTTTTATTTGTGTTATTTCACAATTTTCTTTTTTCTAAAAGTGATAAAAATACATTTCAATAATTACGTACATTTCAGTAACTTTATACATATTTTTATTAAATTATCTAAAATAGTATATTTTTTCATACTTTATAATTTATATATCCAAAATAAAATTTCTTAACACAAAAATGTAGATAGTGTAATTAACTAGGCACTGTGTGCATATGTAATTAATGCGGGATAACCCAACTAATTTATTATTATTATTATTTTTTAATACTGCACGTAAAAACTTATGGAGTTTATTCTTTGGTGCAGAAAAAGATAAAAAAGTAATACTTAAAATACAATTTCACAAGGGAGGATTACTACTAGGTACAAAAAAAAATCCTAAATTACTATGAGATACAAACATACAAAAGTATTACTACTAGGTACAAAAATATATAGTGATATTCCAATATTACCCCTATTAATGTGCTGCACATAAATATTGTGTGCAGCAAAAGTTCATGTGCAGCAAAGTGTGTGCAGCAAAAAAAGTGTGTGCAGGAAAAAAAAAGTGTGTGCAGCAAAAAAATGTGGTGGTCCGACGGCGGCGGTCCGGCAGCTTTTCCGGCGGCCGCAGTTTTTCCGGCGACCAGTTTTTTTTTTTTTTTTTTTTTTTTTTTGGACGAACAGTTTTTCCGGTGACCGGCTGCCGGAGCTCCGGCGGCGGCGGCGCGGCAGCTTTCCGGCGACCAGTTTTTTTTTTTTCTTTTTCTGACGAACAGATTTTCCGGCGACCGGCCGCCGGAGCTCCGCCGGCGGCGGCGGCGGTCCGGCAGCGGCAGCGGTGGTCCGGTGATGGGTGGAGGTTGGGGTTAGTGTTTTAAAGGTATATGGGTTTAGGGGTATATTTGGTATTTTACTTTAATATTTTGTATTAAATAATAATTATTTTAAATCAATGTATCTAGTAGTAATTAGGGGTACAAAGTGTGTACCTATCAGTAATTATTTCATTTCAGAAATTAAATACGTTAATGTGAGGTTTGCGTTTTGCCTTGTAAAATAAAGGGGACACATCTTTATACTAAAAGATATACAATTTAGCACAAAATTCTAAAAGCACACGAAATGTGCTCTCATGTACCCCGCACACACAAAAGCCCATAAATTCAAATATAGTAAATTAAACTCATTGAAACTACTCTAATCGAAAAAAAAAACTCAATTAAAAAAGGAGATAATAACAATATCATAAGCTTTCTAATATATAGCTTTTTAGCTTAAAAAACAATATCATAAGTTTTCGATATCCTAGTATCTTATAGTCGGCATCTTAGCCAATTTATAGCATTTTATACAAATTGAAATGAGCTATAAAATTCAAAATCATCGTTATATTATGAAAACATTTATGATTGTAAATTCAATAATCTAGTAGATTAAGTTCTTGAAATTAAATGGTAATTAAAACATAATTAAGGAAAAGAAACCATGTAACACCATAATCATAAGTTTAGTGGGTGAGGTGGAACATTGATTGCCTATTGGCAAGTGTATTTATTGGCATTAACCCCAATAATATAGTACCACACATTCCTTAATCCATATCTCATTCAAGGGTAAGCTTAGCACTTGTGTGATATTTTGTTTATATTATTTTTGTTTCATTAGTAATGGCAAAAGTAGAGTTTATTAAGAGGACCCAAACTTTTTTTTTCCTATCAACTTATGATCTAAAAATATAATATAATAATTTAGGACTTCAAATCATTAGAATAATCAAAATAATAGTAAATAATAACTACATTAATTTTAGGGAAAAATGCAACTAAAATATAAAACAACTGCAGAGAATTAAAAATTATGACTTTAAATTGATCGATGTAGCTTATTCTTTCAATATATATTTCTTATTTTAGCGAATTTCTACTGCTTAGGTAATTTCTCAAATTGAAAAGATAGAAGATGCAGTAGGTTAGACATTTCCAAATACTGCACTGTAAAGTGATTCATGTAATCTTTATTAAAGAATTAAATAATGTTTTCTTACAAGCAATAATGATGTTATTAAGCAACAATTAGGTAGTAAAAATTCATTAATCATTCTTAAGTCAACTGAGACGTTACAACTTACAACTGCCCAGATGCTGAAGATCCTAGACTCTGATTTTTGGATGATATTATTTTATTTATTTTTAACAAATATTGACATAATTATAACTTACAATTAATTAACATTAACATATTAAATCGACCCCGTCCTTTAATTTTAGGTCAATATATGATAATCTACTGCCACTTAAATCTGTTAATACTTAATTTATTTATAAATTGAACTACTAAAAAATTCAATATTTATCCTAATTATTTTAGTGTTTATAATACTTTCATTTACTTTTTTTCTTCTTCTTGTCTCTCTTATCTTCTTCTTCTCTCTTATTAATTAATATTTATTTATTTTTAATTAGGGAGTTGCAATCATCATCAAATTATCAACTAATGAATTCAAGAATTGTAACACCTTCTAAACCATGCATATATAGTCTTTTATTATATATATATATATATATATATATATATATATATATATATATATATATATATATATATATATATATATATATGCGTTTTTTTTCTCTCATAATTATAAAAAATTGGAAGACTCTAAAAGGTAACTCCATCATCATTATCTTGTCTTTTTAAGAGATGAATCAAATAAATACGAAAATATTATGTATAAGGAGTACTATTCTAATATCCCTCCCCTTTTTAATTAATTTATTTTCTTCTTATTATAACTTTATTGTGGGGACTATAAGAATGTGATTTCCTTGTTTATGGTGGTTTATGGTGTACCTCTCTCTCTCTCTCTATATCTATATATATATATATATATATATATATATATATATATATATATATATATATATATATATATATATATATATAAAATTCTATTTTCTTGTTTGTACTTAAATATACATAATAAAAGGTTATAAGTCACTTTCACTAACATTTAAATTGGGGCCAAAGTCACAAAGGTCAATTTTGATGCACAACATCCATTTGAAAGTGACATCAAACATGATTAGGTACATGTTACATTAATACACATACTAATTTCACTAATTAATCATATGAATTAAGGACATAATTAATAAGCTAACAATTTATTAGAGTTGTATTCCTCTATCTCTCCTCTTTTATATCAAGAAATCAAGTTCAATTTAATCATTTGGATACATGATAATCCCAAAGTCATCTGCATAAATATGAGTTCACATAAGCCATAAAATAAGGATTAATTATGTACTAGAATTTGTTTGGTTCACTTCTAGTAATATATGACTCGGTAAAACTTATAAACGTGAAAAATAATAATAAATAAACATGAAAATTCTCTTAATTCTTTATAAATTTTTATGGAATATCATTATATTTTACAGGCCTCTTGTTTTATTAAAGAGCTTAAAAGAAAATATGCCCACACGTATAAGTGCAACTAGTATGTAAATTCTCTTATTTTAAACAAAATTTTAAAGGCAAATCCACTAATATTAACTCAATATGAATCAAACTTTTGCCATTTTTGTTCACTGCATCTCTCATCTCTTATCTCACATCATTTAATATCAACTTACGCATGTCATCAATATTTCTTACATATTAATTTTGATATTGTAGGCACCTAAATTTTATTGCCTATTAAATAAAATATGTGGCAAATTAATGAAATAATTATCAATTAATTATTTATTTATTAAGGAATTTAAATAAATAAATTCCTAAAATAAATGAGTAAATAATTGATAATTAAGTCTTATCCAGTCCAGCAGACTTAATTAAAGGAAAAAAGCCCAACATATCTTTTAAAGGAGAAAATATCTCTCAAGTGGTTATTTTCTCTACATATAAATAAGGGCCTTCAGTCCTCATTCCAGACACACCAAAAACATCTGAAGACGCGCTTCTGAAGAGATCAAGAATACGAGCAGTGCTCCCTTGAGATCTTCAAGCATCTTCAAGTCAAGACTTAAGATCTTCAAGCATCTTCAAGTCAAGAACGGTCTGCGATCAGAGATCAAGGTTCTAAGCCCCTCCGATCCGGCGTTCTTCCATCCAACCGCAAGCATCTTCAAGTCAAGAACGGTCTGCGATCAGAGATCAAGGTTCTAAGCCCCTCCGATCCGGCGTTCTTCCATCCAACCGCCTCCGATCAGAGATCAAGGTTCTAAGCCCCTCCGATCCGGCGTTCTTCCATCCAACCGCCTCCGATCAGAGATCAAGATTCTAAGCCCCTCCGATCCAGCGTTCTTCCATCCAACCGCCTCCGATCAGAGATCAAGGTTCTAAGCCCCTCCGATCCGGCGTTTTTCCATCCAACCGCCTCCGATCAGAGATCAAGATTCTAAGCCCCTCCGATCCGGCGTTCTTCATATCAAATTCATCCAGCAGTCTCCGTAAAGTCAACGTTCTACCAAATTGAACATCATTCTTCACAACAAATCTTCAAGTCAACGTTTTATCCGAACAAAGGCTCGACGCCTCCGGATAAATATTTTAAAGCTTCAAGTCAACCCCGAGCACGGACAAGCTTCATCTGAAGATCCAGCTCAGAAAGTTGATAAAGTCAAAGAAGTCAACTCAAGAGAGGAATCAGAGGATAGCTAGAAACTGTTTACTTAAATTCTCAAGTTTAATCCATCTCGAATTATCATTGTAATATCTTTTGTGTTTATTATTTTAATAAATACAAATTTTGTTGTTACAGATATAATGTTAAAATCCACTGCACCAAATTCAAAACTAACACGAATTATCATTGTTCATAATTTTTTAATAAACCTCAAACAAACATATCGATATAAAAATAAAGTTGATTATTGGCAATGAGGATAAGGACAAGTACACTACAAAAAAAAAGTGTATGAGAAGTTATTAATGCGGTGCACAAGCCCATAAATAAAGGTAAAAGAGCGATTCATCCATGTGTGAAATAAAATTACCTTGCCAAAAATTCGTGTTCATGCATGGAGAGTGTTGTGGGAACGTCTTCTAACTTACATAAATATTCAAAAAAGGAATATTATAGCTCAAGATGTTCAAGTAAATTGTTGTTTTCCAAAGAAGTCCAGGAAATTGTTCGCTATGTCTTTTTTAAATGCGAGTATTCTTATCACTACTAGATGGAGTGTATTAAATGACTTGAAGTTAATATAATTTTATCCTCGAATCTCTTTTAAAACTTACTACATTTTAATAGGTTTATTAGAGAGAGAAAAGGAAATATATTTTTTATTTTATTTTTGGAAATGCGTAGTGTGATTGATTTGGGAGATTCGAATCTCCCCAAATTTGTTTTGTAACTTAAAAGTTTCAAATGAATGAATCTAAAAAACTATTGTAGTTCAGAATTACTCCTTATTGTATTTGCATTTCTCTTTTTCCATATTTTAAGTGCAACTCTCTTACCCTTTATTTTTAATTAATATATTTTATTTTGCCGATTAAACAAATTAAAAAAATCAACACCTTAATTAAGTGTCTAAGATTCTAGCAATGCTCTGTACGTATATTCAATGGTAAATGCTAGTATCATAATAAAAACTTTAATGTACTGTACCGATTATTTATTTATTTATTGTGAAATAAAAAAATAATGAATTGCATTCGCATTAATTATTGATCTCGTGGATAATGACACGTGTCGTTGGATCTTATACGGTTTGATGGTGACATGTACGCTCTCAAATACGCAGATTAATTCTAACATATCATTCGACTTTATAATACTCCATATCTTATTTAAGAAAATATGGTGCCATGTGGTATTTTATCATGCTAGCTTGTCACTCTAACTTCTATAGCATAAAAAATAGTAAACATTTCTTCTCCAAATCTAGGAATTGGGGGGGGGGGGGTGGTTGGGGGATTCTTTACTCAAATTAATAACATTTCCATAAAATTAAGAAGAAAACTCATATACATTGAGTTCCTTATGGAAAAATATACTCAAATGTGAAAACTACAAAATGATTATAATACAAATATTATGCAGAAATTATATATATCTCAAGTATACTAAAGAGGATAACAATTGTTAGGTGGCAACTTGAGAGCAATTTAAGGGGGAGTTGTCATTTTTATAGAATTTTTATTTTTTTTTATAATAAACTAGCTTATGGAAGAAGATACATTATAATTACTTTATTTTAAACAACCAATCAAAATATTTCATTTTTTTTATTTTATTTAAAAATTTACCTAATACTTTAAGTGTTTTTAACTTTTTATTTTTAAATCGATTTTATATAAAAATTATATCAAATTAATCGTCATCTCATGATCTTTAATTTGACATCCATATTATCAATATTGTATGATTGGAGAAATTGATTCTTAAATTTAATAACAATTTCTTTATTTTAAATGATTCTTTAATAAAATCTATTAATAAATAAAATATTTTTAGATGAGTAAGAAATATTTAATATATTTAATCTATTTATCCTTAGAATTTTTAAGTTTAATAAATTTAGTTAATTACAAATTTTAAAATAAGGAATTTCATAAAAAAATAAATCTTAGTTTTATAGTAATTAATTTTCATAATTTTTTTATCGTTAATTATTTATTTTATTATATTTAATACCTTATATTTAATTATACAATAATGTATAATTGTTGTATACATTTATTAATTTTATTTGTTAACCGATAATAATTAGGGATGGTAGTGAGGGTATTTTCGAGAGTCTGTTCTATCCAAATTTTAATAGGGCGAGTATAAATAATTATAAGCGGATTTGAAATGGGTACGGATATTTGTAAAAAATTCCATTAGGGTCTATATTGGGTGCGGGTAATACTTCACTTTTTGCACGTGGATTAAGAAGTATTATTATTATATGTAAAGTGGGTAGTTGTATTAGGGAAAATTGGTGGGCCATATTGTGTAATTTTTACTAAATAGAGGGAATTGATACATTTGAAGCTGACGCCAAAAATTAAAAATTGATACCTTAGAAGTGGATGGAGGGAGTATAATTTATATATTATGAGATATTTTATATAATTAATTAATAATTATAAGTTTTATTTAATCATACTATTTGTAAATATTTTTTTAAATAATAGAACTTAATTTATATTTAATTATTAATAATGTAATTTTTATTATTATACTTATTTAAATAATAAAAAAGATATAAATAATTATATAATAAATGAATATTAAATGGGTGCGAGTACCCACAGATATTGATAAACGAGTATGAGACGGGTACGAGTACCATAATAAAATTTTTAAATGGGACGGGTACGGGTATTTATTTTTTAATCAGATACGGGTATGAATACCCCAAAATATGTGGGTACCCTACACGTTGCCATCCCTAATAATAGTTTTATGTTTAATTATTTTTCTTAAAATTATACTCCCTCTGTCACACACTTATTTTCACATTCTCCGTTTTCGTCCGTCCCATATTTATCTTCACCACAAAATTTTTTTTTACATCAACCAATAACCTCAAAAGTTTTTTTTTCAAAAATATCACTCTCACCTAACACACATAACATACTTTATATTTTATTTATTACCTAAAATACCACGATACCCCTAAAAATCAATATAGTTGGTCAAAATATAACTTTTCTTAACTTACGTATCTACAGTGTCGGTGAATTTAAGTACGAGATGAAAAAAATATTTTTTTTGTAATATTTTAAATATGATAATATAAGAACTTAATATATGAAAATATATGTTTTGAGTTGGCAATATAATATTAAAAATTATATATAAATTTATATAATGCTATAAAATTTTTAATAGACATTGCAAAAGTTTAACGTGTGGTATAAATTTTTAATATTATGAAAATGAAAATTTTTATGAATAAAATTATTTTTATTAATTTATATAGTTTTTAATATTATGAAAAGACTTGTGTGAGATCCTTTCACGTGAGGGTTTATGTCAGTAAGATGGATAAAAAGTGATAACTTTAGTATAATGTAAAGTGATACTCAATTAACGAAAAGTTATAATGCTATTTTATGAACAATTTATAATATAAATAAAAAGTGATAATATTTTATAACGAAAGTGATAATATATTATAGGAAAAATGTGATAACTAATTTAAAATTTGTAAAATAGTCTCACACAAAACTTACCGTATAGTTATTTATTTAATTTACGAGAGAATGTGTTATAAAAATATATTTTTCATAATTTTATAATATTAATTTTTTTTTTGTTAACTAAAAAATTATTTTGAACTCAATTTATTTATTCATAATCAATACACAAAATAGTATAAACTCAAATTATTATTGAATTTACATTTATTTAAATAAATTTAAATAAATAATATATATGTATTTCTTAAAAAGATAACAGAGTTAACACATTTGAAGAGTAAAATAATTATTTTTTAAATATTATTTTTCTAATATTTATGTATTTTTTAAAAACCATAAAATTACTATTAAAAAACTACATGTTTCATCTAACCCCTATAAATACTAAAACATGAAATTAATAGTTAAACCAATTTAAAATAATTAAAAATATATAATATGATTGTATAAATAATCTACATAATTTCTAAAGGGTTTGAAATTCGAAATTTGATCACTTATCCAGACAAAAAAGAGCATAATTTTTTTTATAAAAAATGATAATACATGTTCTGTTTCCCGTAAAAAATATGCTAATATTTAAATACTTTAACAATTTAAAACTTAATTATAATTTTTTAAATTTTAATATTTAATTGGAAATAAATTTTTAGATTGATATATTTTAAGACATATTATGATAAATTTAATTAGGAAAAATCTTTTATATCTATGTTTAACCCTTTAAATTATGTAAATTCTTAGAATTCCAATTATGTATTATAAGCATGTCCGTCATCATATGAGTATTTGAGATTTATGTAAATTTGGAAATAATTCTTCATTCTCACATTTTGATATCAACATCCCTCAAGGATTGTTCTGTTGCTTCAACCGGAGCACATAGTTCGGGTACCCCGACCAAACACATAATATATTGTTCAGATACCCCAATCAAACACAATATGAAATCTTAATTATTAGGATATATTTATGTCTTATTACTTTTGAATATTTTAATTTAATTATTTTTTTAGCACGTTTAACAAATTTGAAGGTACGAATAATCGATTCCATAAAAAATTCAATCATCCACGTATTACGCAGGCTTCGTACTAATTTTTATATATAACATCGCTAGAACCTCATTAATATACATGGTATGGATTATTTAAAAGTGGAGAAAGAATATTTTTTTAGAATTAATGTTGGAATAGGAATAAAGTAGTGGATGAGATTAAAAGGAATTTATAAAGTTGGAGTTTATCGATTAATGTTCAAGTTAATCTTCTTTTTTATGATTAGATTGAAAATTCTACATTAGTCTCGCAAACATTTCATTAATTTTCTGTATTTTTTAATTATTTTGATGGTACGTCTTGTACCATTTTTTTAGTGAATTTATTTGTCTGATATAAAAAAAAGATATATACTCCGTATTTTTTAGTGGTATAAGTATATGATCAAAAAATTCAGAGTTAACATCTCATCGTATTAGTGCACAAAGTTAATTTTTGTGTAAAACTTGTAGTATTAATTTTATTTAACAATGTATATGTGTATTATTTTTTTATATTAAACTGTTCATTAAAAATTAACACGAAGTTTGAAAAAATTCACTAAAAAATGAATAAATTTTTATTTGTTAATACTTATATTTTTATTTATATAAGTAGGTATATTTTGAATGTGAAATATGCCATGCCTTTTTGAAATAAATAAAATTAGTAACAATATACATAATATTCTCATAATATCACAATATTATTAAAATAATATATATTTTTTATATTTTAATTAATAACTTAAAGCCAATAATTATATTATTTTTTCATTAATTAATTTCCATGCATTTATATTTATATGTGTAAAGAAATACATAACTAGTAATTCATTATTATTCCTTATAATAAAAAATAGAGTGAGGCTTGCGTGCGCCCGGGCGCACGTCGTGCGCCTTTAGAATTTAGTATTATGGATAAGGGTACATTATTTTATTCTAGAGGGTATACACTTTAATTAATAAGGGTGCACCATTTTATTCTAAAGGGTATACACTTTTCATTATATTTTTTACTCCCTTCATAAAATAAAGGGTACACATCTTTATACTAAAGGGTATACAATTTAACACAAAATTCTAAAGACACACGGAGTGTGCTTCCGTACGCCCGACACTCACAAGTTTTTGTCTTGTAAAATAAATGGTACACATCTTTATACTAAAGAGTATATAATTTAACATAAAATTCTAAAGACACACGAAATGTGCTCCCTTGTTACCGGGCACACACAAGCTTTTGCCTAAAATATAATCACTATGCAATTTTTTTTTTCAATTGAAACAATCACATGAGCTAAGTATAATATTATTATTATTTTTTAAATTTTCTCTCACTCTCTCTAAAATCATGCTTTTATGATGTCCTCTTATTTTGATTGGCTATGATTACTCTACATAAATTTGAGAAATTGCACTATACTATATTAAAGGTGCTTCTTCTGTGGTCCACCACCCAATATAATTTTAAAATTATTAAATAAAATATAACACGTCCAATAGTTGTATTCAATTCCAATTTAGTACTTCCTCCATCCTAAAATTGATTGTACTGTTACCGTAAATACGGAGTTTAAGATATGTTGACTTTTTAGGGGTATTGTGGTATTTTTAGATAATAAATAAATTATAAAGTATGTTATGTGTGTTAGGTGAATGTGGTAAAGTTGTAATTAAGATGAACTTTAGGGGTGAATATTGATGTGATATTTCTTTTTTTGAAAGGTGCAATCCATTTTGGGACGAATAAATATGGAAAGTGTGCAATCAATTTTGGAATGGAGGGAGTATTATTTTTTGAATATCATTTTCAATTTAAAATCGTGACTTTTTCATTACACAAAAATAAAAATGGACAGAATTTATATTCCACGATAATATTCACCCCATTTTTATAATAATCACATTTTAAAAGAGTAATATTTTTCACTAAAAATACGAAGTATCAGAAATTCTCATGTATAAAAATAAAAATGACTAAATTAAGCTCATTTAATCCAGAAACTGACACACACATATATATATTTAAATAATAAATAAAGAGTGAGGCTTGCGTGCATCCGAGACACACTGTGCGCCTTTAATTAGAATTTAATATTATGGATAAGTGTACATTGTTTTGTTCTAAATGATATACACTTTAATTAGTAAGGGTGAACCATTTTATTATAAATGGTATACACTTTTTATTAATATTTTTTATTTTTCTTCAAAAAAATAAAGGATATACATTTTTATACTAAAAATATACTCCCTCCGTCCCGTTTCAATGTTTACGTTTGCTTTTTGCACGTTGATTAAGAAGTATAATATTTTAATAGATAGTGGGTGAAAAAATATAAAATTTAATGTAAAGTGGTAGGTGTACTAGTGTTGGATTATATATTAATTGTTTTAGGTGGGTCCCATATTCCAAAAAGTAAAACGTAAACATTGAAATTAGACGCGCAAAATAGAAACGTAAACATTGAAATGGGACGGAGGGAATATAATTTAACACAAAATTCTAAAAGCGTGTGGGGGCACAAACAAGTTTTTGCCATAAACAAATAATAAACGATGCCTAGCCCTAGTGCATGATATTCTATTTTAACTAATTAAAAATAAAAAAAGTCACAGTTTTTTGAACAGTACGCAAATGGAACCGACAGCATGCACATGCAACCATTTTATGTATCTGTCACAGCACATATGGGCAAATATCAAAATATCTTTAGGTCCTTCAGCTTACGGTTTATTGCAAACTACCCCCTAATTTTTTTTCTTTTAAATCCAAAATTAGTTTGCAAATGTGAATTAAAAAAAGAGAAGTGATTGTGAAATAAATGTATTCATTCACAGTGAACAAAATACTATGCAACAAAATAAAATGCAGATACTATGATCATGTGAGGTGCTTGTCTCCATAGGACCTACAATTGATTTGAGAAACATTTACAATCTCACCAAAATTAATTTCATTTCAGTTTGAAAAAAAATCCAATTTCAACTGAAAATCCATAAGTATTAATATTTCTTGAGTTTCTTGAAATTAAATCACATTCAATTCAATATCCACTATTAGATCTCAAGCATTTGAAATGTCTTTTAAGTGTTGAAAGAGTTTCAATTGATTAGTACATATAATTAGATGCTATGATCAATTGCAAACATGAGCCATATGAAATCAATAGGAATAGTATAATTTTTTTAAATGTTTATATGATAAAGGCAAAGTTTCATGTGAATGGGCTTACATAATTAATTATTGTGAACTCTAGTTTGTATCACTATTGCTTTTAACTTATAGTAAAAGTTTTATGATCTGGGATTTTGTCTTGGGGGTGTGGGGTTATGCTTTTATTAGTATTTTGATTTACTTCAAATTTAGGAGCTTCATGATCTTGGTTCAACATTAGTAATTTAGTATATATTATTATTAATTTTTTTTAAGTAGAGGTAAGTGAGTGGAGAATACCGTAGAAAACTAGAAACAATACTTTCAACTTTCAAGAAAGAGTCAACTGATTCATTCAAAATTAGTTATTGGTATTTTTAACTAATTTTGACCAGTTATTATGTAATAATTGTACATTTATTTTTTTATAAAATTTGAGATAGTAGTATTTAAATACTCCCACTAGTCACTCACATAAAAAATTAAAAGTATTATTATTATTATTATTATTATTATTATTATGTGAAGTGGGTAGTTGTACGAGAATGATATGGTGGGCTATATGTGGGTCCCTTTTATTTAAAAAAAGAAAATTGATACATTTGAAGAGATGACAAAAATGATAAAATATACTCCATACCTTATAAGTGGTCGGATGTAGTATAAAAGATGGATTAGTATGGTAAATCCGATTTGCTCAAAATCAATTTGAGTTTATTATTCTTTTGTTAGGATTTAGTTATGGCTTCCACTTTTTATCCAAATTAGATAAGAGTCAATTCTTTAAACTAATTTCACTTGCTATTATGGTTAGGAAAAAAAATAAATAAAAAAATAAAAAATCTGAGTTATTCGGAGTCGTTTGGTTGAAAAGTATGAAAATAAAAGAACGACAATATACTGAATAGAAATGTTTGATTATAGAGAACACATGAAAAGTAATTTGATTTCATAATTTATTGGAAAAAAAACCGAATTGCACAAACATGGGTGGAATGAAACTTATTCATTTCTACTGTAAAAGTGGTTCTCTTTGCCATTCCTTATTTTTAACCAAACACTCATTCGTTCTTTAAATTTTAATAAAATTTTCAAAATATTATTTTTAATTGAATTAAAAGTAAATAATAGTAGTATATAAAATTCTATACTTGGGTCATAATTCATGAAGAGCATAGATAGGAATAATTATTTTGCCAATAAATACATTTCTTTCCGAATAAGTTTATTGTTAGGCATAATTAAATGAAACATATTAATTAAAATATTCTTATTAAAGATTAAAATATATATTTTTAGAATGTAACGAATCATACATTAAAATTTTATTATAAACATACTTTAATTACTAAATAAATCTATATAAAGAATATCCGTTTCTTCTATATTCCCGCAAATAACTCTATTAACGTCCTATATTTACTGTAGTTCTAACTTCCAACTGATAAGGGCTAAAATTTTCACTTTGGGACAAGATTTGGAATAATTATTATACTAACATCTAATATCCATATTATAAAACTTAAAAAAGAAAAAGAAAAAAAGGGATAAGAACAAAAGTAGAACACCATATTCAATTATATGATATTCTTGACAGAGCTCCCCCTTTGGAACAGTTTTAAATATGAGTGTATATCAGGTGCACCCGGGTGCAACCTTGCACCCAACATTTTATTCTATTTTGTATACATGTTATTCTCATTTGTATACATGTTTTGTAATAATTGTATACTTTTTTCACAATAAGTTTTTCATTAAAAAAACTAACATTCATATGTGTATAACTTTTTATTCAATAGTGTATACATGTATTTTAATAATTGTATATTTTTTACACTCAATTTTTCATTAAAAAAATTAAGTGTTAAATTGTATATATTTTTACTCATAATTGTATATATTTTTGTTTATATTTGTATGTGGGTGCACACAAAGCTTCGTATGCACCCGGGTGCACACTATATTTAGCCTTTAAATATATAAACCTTTTGTTAATGCACACTAATATAGTTCATTTGTGGGGCTTTTGATATCATATTCTACTACCATTATATTATTATATACTTGGTCAGTTTGATAGGAGTATATCATATGGTATGTTATATACATATACTACAATATACTATACTGTATAATATGTGCATGTATGTATATGAGTTGTGTGTCAGACACTCTTAATCTAACCAACTCCATGTCTGCATCAATCATGGAGTGGGCTTTCTTTACTTCCTGTGGCATCCATTATATACTCTGTTTTCCCTTTTATTAGTCTCTCACATAAGCAATCATCTCACCATTTCATGACCCCCTCCCATGTTCAGAAACCAGATTTTGGACATATGCCAGCTCCTCTCTCTCTCTTCACTCGTATGATGTAAGAAGTAATTAAAAAGTTTGCCTTTTTACCCATCTGTATTTTGCTGAACATTAAATACCTGCATGTACTTTTTTCTTGGTCTTGTTCAGCTGTACCCAATACCCATCGCCTTGCCTATTCTTTTTAACTTTTTTAATTAATTTTTCCAATCTGGGCTTTGTGGAAATTGACTCAAAAATACATCAACCCTACTCATTAGCCCTCTTCATTTCAAGTCTTCCCTCTTCTGAATTTTTTGTTTCAAGCTTATTTTCCCCCATTTTTTGACTTTGTTACCAAAGCTTGAATCTTTATCTCCCTTTTCTTGAAAATAGTGTTTTTTTTAAATTCAATTTTTTTTAGCAATACCCTTCTTGTAGCACCAAATAATAGGGTTGCTTTAACCTCTGGTTCTTCACCCTATACATTCTTGCTCAATAAAGATTCTGTTTAATTTTTATTTTTAATTTTTTCATTTTACTACATAGTTATAGGAGATCTATGTGCATTTGATGCCCATTATTGGTGACCCACTGCTAGAATTTATATCCACCATAAAGAATCTTGAATGCATCTGAGGTTTTCCACAAAGTGATGCATAAGGTAAGAACAGTGGAAAATGGCAACTTTGATCCCTGGGGTTCTGCTAAAGCTACTGCAGCACATGAACACAGATGTGAAGGTTGCAGGGGAGCACCGTTCATCTCTGTTGCAAGTGGTGAGTATTGTTCCAGCTCTAGCAGGGGGTGAGCTCTTCCCAAATCAAGGGTTTTATCTCAAGGTATCTGATTCTTCACATGCTACCTATGTATCTCTTCCTGATGAGCATGATGATCTAATTCTTAGTGATAAGATTCAATTGGGTCAGTTTATACATGTTGAGAGGCTTGAGGCTGCCTCCCCTGTGCCTATTCTCAGGGGGGTTAGGCCAGTTCCAGGGCGTCACCCCTGTGTGGGTACCCCTGAAGATATAGTTGCAACTCATTCTTTAGGGTTTCTCAACAATAATGCTAGTAATTCATCTTCTGGTTCAAAGTCTGTTGATAAGAATAGATCAGGATCAAAGCTGTTGAGCAATGTAGGGTTGAAGGATGTTAAGTGCTCACCTTTGAAATTGAATGGTAGTTCTAAAGAGGATAAAGTTGAGAAAAAGACTCCTGGATTGACTCGATCCAAGTCTCAGCTGTCGAAGCTAAGTATATCTTTGGATGTGAAGAAAGAATCTGGGGGGAAATTGAAATCCTCAGGGTCAAGGTCCATACCATCATCTCCAACTAGTTGTTATTCGTTGCCTACTTCGTTCGACAAGTTTGCGAATGGTGTTAAGCAACAGGCCAAGATTAAGGGGCTGGAGAGGTTGGAAAAGGCTACTTCTGTTGGGGGGTCGAAGGAGAAGCCAGGCCCTATTCGGGCGGTTGGCTCGATTGGAAAGAAGGTATCTGGTGGGAATTTTATGAAGAATATTGTTCAAGGACTTGATTTTGGCCCTAAAGCCTTGAGAAAGAGCTGGGAAGGGAATATGGATGCAAGAAGTAGGGAAAGCCCCAGACTGAAAGTTAACAAGCAGGATGTTAAGCAAGATACACGAAGTAACTCCGTAAGTTCAATGTCATTTATTCCCTATTTTATGATTTTTGTTTATAATGCCTAGACATGGAAATCTATTGTTGCTCTAAAAAATAGAAAGAAAGGGAAGCAACTTTGAAATGATATGACAAGTTTTCATATCACTTTCCAGAGGAAGATTAGTTTTTGGTGTAGAAGAGAGGCCATTATGTATACTATTTGGTTATACTTGATTTAGTGCTTTGACCCTTTTGGGTTTCTTTGCTAGTTTTTTATGGCATGCTAACTGATTTGTGATCTATCAAAGTGCTATTCCTATCTTTTTCCTTATTGATCTCTCCTCTATGCAGGCACCGAGGAAATCAGTGAGTGAAAAGATGCCATCTAAAGAAGATAAGTCTTCAAAATCTAACAGAGAGGAAAGTAAGGTAAATACATCCGTCAAGAAAGCTAGTGATGGAGATATGGCCAATAGTGTTAAGGCATTTGCACGGACTTCTGTTGGAAAGAAGTCATCAGGAGAGGTCACCAATAATGGGTTTCCAGGAAATTTGGTCAAGGTTTCTGTTAGTAATCGTCGTCTAACGGATGCAAGTGCTTCATGGACCTCACTGCCATCTTCTCTTTCAAAGCTTGGAAAGGTACTATTTATTTTCCACTCTCTATTGCTTCAAAATATATTCTTTTAATTTTTAATCAAATTAAAGGCGCATAAATTTTCTTTTTCCCATTAATAGTTAGATAATTACAAGTTATGGGTAATTTTTTTATTTTTTTAAATATGTTTTCCAAATTACATCTTCTTTACATGCCTTGAAGTTGTCTCCTGGGTGATATATGTATGACATGTAATTAATATATTAGGAGGAGATATGAAGTCATCTATTATGGCATTTGACTGAAGTAATATGTCAGTGGCATCTTAAATCACTTGTTCCTCCATTAGCATTTTTTTTAGGCCATTCTGAAATTGTATAATGCCCTCATAAGTAGGAATCTCTTTGCAATCTGTAGATTCTTTTCTTTATTTGTTATTTTTTTTAGCTTAGGACATTTTTTTTCCTACTTAGGAGAAATTGTTTGAGCGAGTGTTATCCTTGTGGCTTGATTAATTTGTTGATAAATGAACTACTTTTTGAGGTTCTTGGGGAATATGCTTGCCTGATTTTCTGATAGTTGAAACTCTGTGTTCTGAATAATCAGGAAGTCTTAAAGCACAGAGATTCTGCACAAACAGCTGCCATAGAAGCAATGCAAGAAGCTTCCATTGCCGAAACTCTACTTCGGTGCCTAAGGTATTTTTGTAGATCAGTTCTAAAATAATCATCAACTTCCTTCAACTGAAATATAGCATGCTTGTGATTATTACCAATTGCTATTAGCCTATTAGTAGTACAGAATTTTATTTGTTCTGTTCAATGCATTTCCAGGCCCTGTGTTTCACTGTCTTGTATTTTAATGTTAATTAACTCGGACCATATCCCAATCTGTTCTGTATTTAGGCAGAAATGTGCTACATCATTAGTTCTGGTGTATAATGACCTAGAAAATCAAGTTCATGACTTGATCATTGTCAGTGTCAGATACAAAGAACTTTCTGTCACGACATGTCGACATCCTTCTATACACCAGCACTTACACCTTAATGTGTGTGCCATTCATATGATTACTTATTGAAATACCCAAATGATTTCTGAAAGCTGATTTCAAGGTAAATTTGAGTGTTGAGAGTCTTTGAGAGCATTACTTTTTGGCTTTTCTTGTTCCTCCTTTTTTCTTGGTAACCAGTTATTTGTATTTAATAATTTTGCCATAGGCCCATAGCCAGACTCTGACTGAATAAGTGATTATTGAGGATATCCATTTTATGTGGGCATGAGGAATTTTTTCCACTTAAATTTTTTTGCCTTGAGATTAAAAAGTTGCGTGTTTAATGGGTAATATATAGTAAAATTTGAAAAAGTACTTTATCATGTACGAAATGATGATGTAGGGAAAACATGGGGTTCCACCTACCTGTTTAGAGTTTTAGAAAACAAAAAGGAAAATGTTGGGAAGCCTAATGCAGGTAAGCTGCCAGTCAATATACATAAGTTTACTATTCTATAATGAAGACCCTCCATGTCTTCTCAAAAGAATTGTATATTTTAAAACCCAATAAAAGAAGATAATTAGAAGATAGAACAGCAAAATTGAATTTGTGCTTTCCCTAATTAAGTTCACTCTTAATACTTTCATTGAGTTACCCTTATTTACCACATCCTTCTGTTTAATCTTACTCGTAGTTTAACTATCTTTAGTAGTTATTGGATGAAAGATTTTGGTTCAATTTAGTGTGATTGATGCTCACAGATATTGAATTTTACCAAAGACAGTCTTTAATTCCTCTCTTATCAGGCTATCAGCTTCAGCAAACTATTTCTTCAGTCAAATTAATTAAGTTGCTGTAACTGTTTCCTTTTTTAGTTTATACCTTATATCATATTTATAATATGCCATAAATTTTTTATGTTAACAAATGCTTATAACTTAGTAATATTGTTAACTTGAGTTGCATCTTGATGGTTTTAGACATCCTTTTTTATAACAATTTTCCGAAAAAAGGGACTGAAATTTGTTATTTCAAAGGGTTAATTGCAAATGATTCCGTGACATCTGATATTTTTAGAATTGAACAACTTTTAAATTTGATCAATTCATACACCACCTTTAATTTTTGCAATTTAACCACGGGACTGTTTTTGGACAACTTACTGCTGACTTGGCAATTATGAAGCAAAAAAAAGTATTATGAGTTATAACGGACACTAATAAAGATACACATCATCATAAGTAATTTGCTCATTCGCACTAGTGCAGAACTGCAGAAACTACAAACCAAAGCGAAAACTCCCCTTAATGATTAGCATGGTGCAAATGTTAACATCTCAAATCATATAGCTGGCTTTCAAATGGAAAGCTTCTTATAAACCAGTTCCATTCCTTCTCAATCTTTAAAATATTTCTATTGCATATGTGGAGTTGTAGAAAGCCTTTCTCCTCCCGATTCCTGGGAAAAACGGGGGAGTGAAGATTCGAGCCATATAGACAGTCCTAGGCCAATTACATGGCACAGCTGTTTTACAGGACTAAAAAGCCTAATGCTATATTTTGGTACTGAAAAAGAAGAGTTTTTTTCTGTTTTTTTCCTGTGGCAAGGATGTTTTGTGTGCATTAAGAGCCGATGCATTTTCCAAGGACAGCCACAAACTGCAGCCAAAACTGCACCTCATCACCTGCTACATGCTGCTAATATGATAGCTCGTCCTTTTTTTTTTTTTCCCGACCACATGACAAACTGTTTTACTTCAAATTTCTTATTGCTTTGTATTTTACAGAAATGGCCTTAAAGCAACACTGAAAAACTTATAGTATGCATCTTGCATTTTGGGAAAAGTCTATTTTCATCTCTCTGTGACAGATTCTTATTTCGCCCTGTGCGTAGTATGATGCCACCATTGTTCCCTAGCTTCTGTTCATATTTGATATTTGTAATTTTCATGTATAATAGTAGTTTTTGTGTAAATAGGTCGAACATCAAGGGTAATTTACTGTAGATTTTTACCGTCTGAAACGAGATAATGTACGTGACCTCGTTGCTATCAGTTTTGGTTGCTGAATCAACTTGTTGGTGCTTATTTTCTATTGATGAGTTTACCTCAGTTCTTTGCATTGAGAATTATTGAGAGTACGTATTTGAGGTGGTCTGATTGCTTATATTTTACTCTGCAGTACATATTCTGAGTTGAGTTCATCTGCAAAAGAAGATAACCCACAGCCAGCAGTGGAGCAGTTCCTTCATCTGCATGCATGCTTGAGCAAAGCCCATCTTGTTGCAGATTCTTTATCCAATACTCTGTCTCTTGATTCGTCAGATAATGAAGAAAGCCCATCTGAAGAAGCATTGAAAATCACATCTGATGGACGTAAACAAGCCGCGTCTTGGGTCAACGCTGCTTTAGCTTCCAATTTGGCATCCTTCACTGTGTACAGCAAACCAGGCAGCACCCCGAGCTCAGTTCCATCATCAACTCCTCCAGGCTCGAAGACGAACACCATCAATCAACCTGTTGTAGTCCTTGAAAACTCTACCAAGAATTCAGCTCCTAAGGCACAATCAAAACCCCGGCAAACAGTGAATTCCAAGAATGCTGCAGCGGCACCCCCACGCAGGAATGATGGAGCTGCCGCTGCTCAGACCATCAGAAGCTCGCCTCCGATAGAGTGGGCTAAAGGAGATGGTCTTGATGAGGCTGTAGAGCTCTCGGAAATGCTCCGTCTGCATTCTCAAGATTGGTTCCTGGGGTTCGTGGAGAGATTCTTGGATACGGATGTTGACACGTCATCTTTGTCAGACAACGGTCAAATAGCTGGGATGTTGAGTCAGCTTAAGAATGTGAATGACTGGTTGGACGAAATCGGGTCAAGTAAGGATGAAGAATCACCTCATATATCCACAGAAACTATCGACAGGATACGGAAGAAGATCTACGAGTATCTTCTCACGCATGTCGAATCTGCAGCCGCGGCTCTTGGTGGCAGCACACAGTTGTCTCCAACACCAGAACCAAAAGGAAGAAGATAATCTCAAAGTAAGAAAAATGAAATTGCATTTCCATTGAGAGATACATGTTTTGCCATACTACTGCCAAGCAGTTAAAAGGAGGTCATACATGTTCCATTGGATGTACATAGTTTTTTAGCAATGAGGTATAGATTGAGTAGATGCATATTGAAGTGAAGCTGCCATTGATATGAAATTCAAGATTTGTCTATTTCCTTTTTTTTTTTTTTTGGTTTTTCTTACTAAGCATTGTTTTAAAACAAGTCTTTTAATTTTAACCATAAATTGGAATTTGTATGGAAGATGGAGCTGGATGATTATCATAGTAGGATTACTTAGTGTGAATGGTTTTCATGTGAGAAAAATCACCCATTAGTTGAGAAAAATAATCAACTATTGATCATTCTTTGTTTTTTTGTTCTATGATTTGTTTAAATAGTCAAATGCACATTTAAAAGCTTATCAAATACTTAAAAAAAAAAGTGGCATGAAACTATAGTTATTCACAAATGGATAATTTATTAGTTATTTCACCCTTGCCTATTTTTAAAATTTAATTTATTTTAGGTTTATTTAAATATATTTAAGGAAGTATTTGACAATGTTTCAGAGGTATTCGTAAACTTAATTACGATCACCCTAATGGAATTTAATGTTAATTCAAAACGAAAAATAGATATGTTTAATGATGTAAAAAGACACACACACACACACACACATCATTAACAACTTTGGCACATATTAAAGTTCGATTCCTAAGTCAATACTAGGGACATAATTCGTTAATCAAATCTTGAAACAAGATGGCAAAATTCTAATGTCAAGCTAGAAAATGCAAAAACTAAATTTGAAAGATTAAAAACAATGAAGATGAGTTGCCTTCATAATTAATATATAAAAGTCATTTGAAGAAACATGCAACACAAGTAATAATTTAGGACTCGGACACATGCATGCGTCATGATGAAACTAGGTTTGATGTAGAATTCTCCTATTAAACTGAAAAGAAAAAACATTAGTAGATAATTTTTGAACCACTCTATTGCATGATGGACTAGAGAGACTTAGATTTGTCAAACACTCTATTCGTTCTGAACTGGTGCTGTTGTTGCTGCACCTTCAGAATGCTTCGTCTCGTCTTGAGGATCCTTTGGAGGAGGGCACATGACATTCTTGACTATTGAAAAGTGAAAGTCGAACTCTGCTTTCCACTGAGCACATGTAGCTTGTATCCACTTCTCTGCTACCATGGTTGGCACACTATCCTGGCTATCCCTCTCATGTTCTTCAATTGCTGGACGAATTTCATCATACAAGGAATTGAGATCCAAGGTGGCTTTATTTTTGAGTTCCTGCAACGTCTCATTAGCAATAATGTTTCAGTAAACTGGATTGTGACCGCAATGAAAATGAGTACCTTTGCTAAGTTCCAGAGGCAACAGACTAAGAAACACAATGAAAACGTGCGGTGCATCAATTAACCCTAACAGTCAAACGTTGCTCATATACTAGGGGATTCATAATACATAAAGTCGATTCGGGTTGTGATCAACTCAAAATTGGCTCAAGTAGCCTTGGAGTTTGATCTCAAGCTCAACAATACACAACTCCATAAACTAACGATCCTTATTAAACCAACATCATTTTACTTGAATTACTTCTGTTAGGCATATAAGTTAGGGAGCCCTAACTTCACCCAAAACTATGGCTGAAGGTGAAGGGTTGACCCCCACTTATATGCCCTTTCACACTTGCGTGTGGAACCGATGTGGGACATCATAACAACTTCACATATATTCCATGATGTTTTTTTAGATGATATAACTATTTTGCTCAAATCACTAAACTGAATCAGAAAAACATATTTTTAAACTTTTTTTTTTTCAACCCGAAAAGCCACTCTAAATTTACTCTTCCCTGATATTCCAGTAACAGCTCGTCGGTATCATGGATTACTCAATTATTCTCATATTTCACTCCAACCATACAGTCCAACATACAAATAGGCAGTGCAGAAAAATGTGATTTCAAATCTATGAACTACGTTAACATTAAATACACCAACTCAAAAAAGAGCCTTCTCAAGAGATATCAAACATTTCTGACAAAATGACAATTCTTAGAAATGCTATACAAGTAATGAAGTTAATCCAGTTTATCGAAAAAATTCCGTTGGGTCTAGTTTGAGCTCAAAGGGCTCAATCACTGGAGATGAGCTTGAGCATGACTGTTTATTGTTTATAAAGTTCACTCAGTGACACCCCCATGAGATACTAAGGTTAATCCTATGAATTAAACTCTTTGGTTGACGGTTGGGAATTAACATAATGGATACAGTCATAATAATAATTTAAAATTAGATTCATGTAGCAATATAAGAAGGCCCATATCTCATACTGAAGAAGTATATGTGTATCAATTATATGAAAAACAGTTAGAAGGATTAAGGAGACAAAAATGAACGCACCTCACATCTTCTTATTTCCTCTTGTACTTTCTTTGATGCAAATAATTCAGCAGCAGGCTTTGAACTGACAAATTTCCTGCTTTTCGTTTTTTGTCTTATGGTGGGTTGTGGTTTTTTCTTAGAGGAAGGACCAGGCCCAATGTTATAATTTCGGCATGCACTGTTACTTCGAATACGAGATATCATAGCATTTGTTTGAGAAAAGACTTGCCTTTCTGAACTAAATATCATGTCATTATTATTTTCAGTTACCACCAATTTCCCTGCCACATCGTGCCTTCCAGTTGGAGTATTTGATTCCATACCAGAAGCATCATGTAACTCGATTTCAGATTCCCATTTCTTTTCTATTGCAGCTGAATGATCTGCTAATGGTTCATCTTTGACCAGAATTGTTGTAGTAGAATTTGGAAAAGGCTCATCCTCAGCAGAGTCATAGAGAGGGACGTCTTCAACTGTGTATCTGTCATTGAAAGCCATGTGAAATATATCATTTACCAAAGGGTTGGTCTCTTATGCAAAAGGGTACATAAAAATATTTGAGGTTATTAAATTCCTTAAGCGGACATCATAAGCACAACATACCCTGCTCTCTTATTAAAAAAAAAAAAAAACTATGTTGTGAATTTATGATGACAAAATATTGAAATTGATTAATGTATAATAAAGTAATTGGATTTCAAAGTGATGTCGTTGTTTCCTTTTTTTTGTCATGTCTACTTCACCAGTACAAATAGGAGTAAGATGCAATTAAAAATTTAGAATTGAGAGAGTTCAGTAAATGTCACAATCCTTTTCGCATTTTATCTGTGGGTGCAAGCAATATAGCTGGAAAACATTATATCTGTGTTCTTTTTTTTTTTCTTTTTCAAATCCACAATTTATATAACTATAATGTAATTCAATATTCAACAATAATGCATGTAAGAAATTTACCTGTCATCTCCATCTTCCCAGACATGGTTTAACTCCTGCAGCACATGCATTATAGGGTTAATCAAACCTCATAATCAAAGCTTGGAAGCAACATAAAGAATGAATATAGATAATAGAAAAGCAAAAAGAGCAGTTGTAATTGAAAGATAAGTATTAGCAAGATGTGCATTCCGTAGGAATAGCGGAGACAGGATCAGAGGCCTATTAATGCAATAGCAATCAAGTCAATCTAATTCATCTGCATAGAGTAACTACTGCTAAATCTAACGATTTGTCCTTTTATTTTAAATTAGGAAACAGAAGTTTTAATTGAATGTACTTGCACTAGGTACAAAGTCCCGAGGAATCCCATCAATAATCAATAGTATAACAAAAGTTTAATATAAATGGTGTATAGCCTTGGTCAGGAAAAGTACTCGTACAGTTGATGAAGGAGCTCATCACGTGGAGGAGGATATGAAATATGAAGTTTTACCAAGGAGGAATGGCTCTTTTTCATTTAACTTTTTTTAATATGCATTGACTGCTATACTGGGAATACTAATATAGTATAATAATATAATTCTACTCCTAATATATATTATGCCCCAAGCTTGCAAATACTATCTAGTGCTACACATAACAATAAAGAGGGAGATCGCTCTCTACCCAATAATGGATTGCAATCAGTATCTTAGAAAAGGTAGGGTGATATTTAATATAGTACCCAAGTATCGTACACATGGGAATACAATACCAAAGGTTCGGGTTTGAATAACTAGTAAAATACAACACCAACCCCTAACTTCAAAGTGCCTAACAGTTTGTGTAAGAATAACATATAGATGCTCTAATGGGTAAATCTCATCAATAAGCCTCATATGAAGGAGTGATCATAAACTTAAATTTTAAACATCATATAATTAAAGAAGATAAACACCTGGAAACCCTGAGACTTGGCACCAAGAAATAAAGAACAGTTAGGTGCCCCACACAGACACCGAACATTGGCACCACCGAACCATTCAAAGTTATAATCATAGGCCAATTCAGTTCCAATATCAATATCATGCTTTGCAAATATTCCAACTCTTGTCTCTCCCAACACTGTCCACTTTCTTGTCTCACAATTTGGTTGACTGCACATACAGCAAAAGATGAGTGCAGTTTGATGTATCTCAAAGAAATAGAATTAAGTGGATACTCAATATATCAATCATGACTGATGTAATGATCTTTGTTTTCTCATTATTTACCATGAATGATTTATAAACCTAGCAAGGCTTCCTTTTTTTGTAGCGTCAATAAAATAATTTGCATCCAGAGATATTATATATGCATCTTTAAGACCTGCAACACCAGATGGATGGATGAATAATATTTAACAAAAGAAGCTGACATGTTTGTATCAAACTGATATTTGACCTTCAGCTTCATATGTATGGGATCTTCGAATTGCATGGTCAGATGATATTAATTCTCCGCAGTACTCAATAATGAATTCTCCAGCCTGATCATACAGAAGCACTTCAAATTGCCAATGAAATATAATTGAAAGCTCTATAATTCAAAACTATATCAAATAGATCACAGCTCTAGCACCTTACATTGTGGAGTAGATAGGATATTTTTTAGATAATATGTATGATAACTTATATTATCATATATAGGTTGTACCTGCATGGTATCCAAGAAATTTTTAGAACAATGATGCTAGTTCAGATGGATTACCTTTATATTCTGATCAGCTAGTAGACCCCAACCACGCCCTTCAGTTTTGAATAACTTTGTCTTTGCATATTCACAATTCTGAAATTTCTGTAAAAAAAGACAGTGGAAGTTGAATGATATCCTCAAAATCATCCCATCCTACCTAACACAGTCTGTATAATTCACAAAAACACTTCAAATGTTCAAATTAGCACTTCGTGTTTCGGTGACTGGCAATCAAAGGAAACTATTGGGTATTTTTTTTTTCCCTTCAAAGGACAGTAAGAACTAAAAAAAATGATTACAACAAAAACAAACCAAGCAAGCAACCAGATTTGATATAAATTATCACGTACGAATTGTATAAAGTGTTGGTCACCTCCAATATCAAAATAAGCTGAGTCCTAGAAATTGTTGATTATTGATATATGTGAACACATCTTTAGTTTAAAATAGAATTTGTTATAATCAATTGTCAGAATCAGCAAAGAATAATTCCACATCTGACAGCAAAGCGCAGAAGATGATGTTACTTGGGACATGGAAACATCAAATTCATGAATAGACAAGGAGTGAGCTTCAGTCAAGTATACAAAAGTTCAAATCTCAAACTCTTTATCAGTTTATCTTCTCTTTTCATAACACATTTCATATTGAGTTATGCTTATGCAATTGTTAAAGCAGAACTAAAAATGGCGGAGGAGAGAAAGTGGCAGAACCAGAGGTGGAGCTAGGATAAAAATTTTGGGGATACAATACAAAATTATTATAATATTATTTAATATTCCAATTTGTTCTATAAAAAACTGAGATTTATAATTATAACCATTGTTGACACCTTTGAATTTTCATCTGTAGAAAGCGGTTCAATGCATTATCATCACAAATTCCTAAGAATATTATGAAATGATCACAAACTGTACCAACAGTTTAATAATTTGGGATTATACACACACACACACACACACACACACACACACACACACACATATATATATATATATATATATATATATATATATATATATATATATATATATATATATATATGTTTTTTTAATATAATATAATAAAAAAAATGCTTTTGGAGAACAGTTGTACCCCATGTACTACCCTCCGCCCGGCCCTGGGCAAAGCGTCCACTAGGGCCAAAACTGAAGAGGCCGCTTGATATTTAATTGACATGTTTCAAAGAGCATATTTTGCTGACTCTGCCATATGGCGTAAAAAAATGTTTTGATATGAGATCAAGTATTTTGTAACATACACTATTCAGATTATAACATAAAGCATAAAGGGGAAAGAGAAATTAATTTTGATGAGCATTTTATCTCATCCAGGTCTACGTTATCAGTTGAACTTGAAGAAACATGCAGGGAAGCAATGGTCCTTGATATCATTTGTTTAGCAATAAAATTTAAGAGGCAACAAGAAAGGAAAAGAAAAGATGAATGTCAGTTTAAATAATGATAAAAAGAGGATCAAATAAGAAAATTTCAGCAAGATTGGAGAATGGATGAACCAAACCTCCCCCAACCCCTCCCATGCATAATGAAAAGCTTAATTAGTTAACAGCAATTAGTTTCCTTCTCCATACATCAATTTATTATCTTTTAAAAGTGAAAGATGCTGTCTCACCTGATTCCGGCAGTGCTGACCACAGGGGCAGTATCCCGGTGTGCACTCTGTGTTGGTTAATACATTCAGACAGCTGTCACCGCATGCACTTTCAGGATAACATGGATCATACTTGCATTCACAAACAGCAATATCCTCATCTTTCAGTTTTTTGTGTCTGAAAAGAAAAAGTTTAGCATAATGAACAAAATCATCAAACAAATCTAATAAAGGAAGTGCGAGGATAATTATTACAGGTAGGTACTATAAAATATATGTGATTAAATTAAACAAAAACAGAGCTTAGAATATGTGAACATTAATCACTTAACTAAAAAATACAAGGAACTGATGTTCGTGAATGAGAGAAAGAAAAGCTATACAGTTCCTAAAAATGACATAAATTTATAACAAAAACATTCCTAGCATGAATATTGGGGTGTGAAAAACAAAATGACGAAAAGCAAGGTATACACCAGAGACAATTTTTGAATCAACAAGCAATTGAGCTTCACATAATGCTGTCATAGGTTCAAAGTTCCATTGCAAAACAGAAGCAATTGTCCTCTATGGCACAAAACTTCAAAGAAATTCATAAAAACAGCTTATTTCTGGGAGAAAATGAACTAGAGGTGAAAATTTTGGGATAGATCTTATCATTCTTTTGTAATATTTTTCACTATTTTACAAAAATTTTAACATTGAGATATGATTATTTTACGTGAAACATGAGGATAGATTTGTCTATTTTTCCAAAGAATGAACCCAAAACGAAAAAGAAAGAACTAATACAATCGAGCCATGTATATTCCTTTCAACAATCAACATTAAAAAAAGTACATTGTTCCTAATCTTGAAAGTACTTTACGCTACAAAATCCAGAAGCTATGTTGCATTGCTAAACAAAAGGAATCCCTAAGTACACGTTCTCAAGATCAAAAGTTTATCAGGATATGAGATTTTACAGCCAATAGCAGAAAACCTCAAATAGTAGCACAACATGTTCTCTTTCAATGCACTTTCACAAAATACAACCAAAAAAATTACATTTTATAGGCACTTGCATCTCATTTTTCATTAATTTCACTCAATTTCTTCTCCTAAAAACTTCACTCCAAACACCTAAAACCCATCCAAACATTTCATTACAAATCAGAATATCATCTGGTGGCTGTTGGCACTTCTTTTCTCAAAGGCATTACATTTCTAGATCTTCTAGGGATAACAGACTTGACTATCACATCATATGAAAAGAAGCATAACTCAATAATTTATGATAGGAAGCTCCTTAAATATAGTCACTGATTAGGAAAGATGAATTCATAGCTCTTAAAAGGGATTAATATGCTCATGATTCATTTACTGCACAAAATATCAAGAGAAAATTCATTCGTCATCCATGCACGAAACATAAGAGAATGGAAACCATTTGAAGAAAAAAATGAAAAGAGAGCACTCACTTTCTTCCTAAAAAATCATTTTGCCTGATATGCACATATGGCGGAACTCCTTCTTCTTGTTGAGACTTCAAAACAATAAATTGCAGATCAGTTTAGGTGCACAATAATACAAAAAGGATGTCGAAAATATTAAATGAGATAGATGAACTTTCTTCCACACTTAGATATTCATTAAGGATATTACATGGCTTCCAGATGCATGAAGTACAAAACCAACAGAGTTTTTAAGTACATCATTCAAAGATTTTGTGAAGCAGAATTGAAACAGTAAAGTCCAACTAACAAGCTAGATTGCTAGATTGTCAAATTAAAAAGATTAAAACCAATTAAATTGCATCCATTGACTATTACAACAAGGCAATAGGAACAAGAAAAGTTATATCGAAAGCAGAAGCAGGTGTAGGAACTTTGTAAGATATAACATAGATTGAAAAAGGTTGGAGGAATAACAAAAGCCTTCACATCCTTAACACATAATATTTCTAGATTCAAGTCATACACTTGGCTACTGCACTAAATTGAGATGACTAAAAGATAGAAAAGACATTAAATGACGTCAACGCTGCCTTCACATCCAGAAGCAGGTGTAGGAACTTTGTAAGATATAACATAGACTGAAAAAGGTTGGAGGATTAACAAAAGCCTTCACATCCTTAACATAATATTTCTAGATTCAAGTCATACACGCGGCTACTGCACTAAATTGAGATGGCTACAAGATAGAAAAGACACTAAATAACGTCAAAGCTGCTGTAGCGAAGATCTAAATCTAAATATATCCTCAGCATTGACCATTCTAAAATGAGCCACCTCCATCAACATAGTAAATCAAATCTTAATGTATGAGTTTGTAAGTTTATAACCAAAGTTGGTTTGAGAAAATAGAAACATCCCATAATGTACAACATATATCAAGCGATCGCGTAATTAAAAATAAATAAAAAATGATTAGGCGGAAGATCTGCAAAAATTGAAAAACACCCAATAAATAACTCCTAGAAGGACAAATTAATTATATTCTGTAAAAACACCAGATTCTAAATTGAGAACCTTTGGGAGGTTGATCTGAACTACATTGGAGCTTTTGCAAGCTGCGGATTTATTGATTTCGCTTACATGGTGCTTTGGGGTTTTTTTTCTCAGCTCCCTTGGGGTTTTCTTTCTCATCTCTATCTACTTTCTTCACTCTCTCTCTTTCTCTCTCTAATAGTTAGGGTTTATATGATTTAAGAAAACTGAGTTTTCGAGGCAAAAAAGAAAAAAAAAGAGAGAATTTTTTGGATTTCACATTTACTATTTGATTTTTTATGAGTGAAAAAGTGAATAATCTCCATTCTGATTACAGAGAGAACCAAATCAAACAGTAATACTTTATTTATACATCACATTTAAAGACAAAAATCTAAAAAGTGTTTCGATTACGAAAAAATAAAGATAAATAAACTAGCTTCCCCTAATTTCTTTTGCTTCTAATCTTGTTTTATTCCACCTATTCTGAACTTTACCAACCATTACAAATTAAAGGCTTCAGTTTTTTTTTTTTTTTTAAATAATTCAAACAAAACCCAATACGTTGATAGAATGTTGAAAACATGGTTTTCAGAAAAACAATGAGGAAACCTCCAATAGTTCTTCATTAGTAATCTATGTTACAAAAATAATCCTACTTCTAAAATTGAATTTACTATTTTTTTAAATTTTTTTTTCCTGAA
Organism: Pogostemon cablin; assembly: GCA_023678885.1. Classification (NCBI taxonomy): domain Eukaryota; kingdom Viridiplantae; phylum Streptophyta; class Magnoliopsida; order Lamiales; family Lamiaceae; genus Pogostemon; species Pogostemon cablin. The sequence continues at coordinate 6,607,442 of CM042987.1, forward strand.
TATGCCCACTTGTGAGATAGCATAATATCCATTAATAGTCTCCATGCACAAGTGTATTAATTATGATATAGTTGGGAACACTACATTCACACATTTTTAACACAGCTGTAAATTTTAATGACATTGGTATATAAATGAGATTTACACTATCCTTTCCCAATCTATCTTGAATAATCCCAAATTATCAATTTTATTATTCATTTTAAAACAATAGATAATTTTCGTTTACACATAGATATTCTATTGTCAATGTAAGAAATGGAATAAATATAATTAGAGGAAAGCACAACACATGACACATCATTTTACTAAGTCATTATAAATGTCCACAAATTCTGCCTACGCGGTTACGTAGTCTTTATAAACAGAGGTTTCACAAATAGGTCAAATTGTAGTTTAATTGCTCCCTCGTTTCTGGAGAAGTGTTCGCCTTTTGTTTGTGCACAGAGATTAAGAAAATGTGCTTTTCGAGGGTAGTTTGGTATTTTTTTGTAATTAAAAAAAGTGCAAAGTATTTTATGTGTGTAAGGTGAGGATAGCATTTTTGAAAATAAAGTGTATTGAAATGCTAGTTGTTTTTACTTCATTTCCATTTAGGGAAATGTGAAAACTTTTGTGGGACAAAGCAAAATGGAAAATGTGAATACTTTTGTGAGACGGAGGGAGTAAGTAATTAAGATTCATTTTCCAAACATTGGACCTCCTGAATCAACTTGACGATGAAGCTGTAACAGGAGATTAACTTATGTACATACTTAAAATACAAACTACAGGATACTGAAAAAGAAAAATGGTTCATTATAAAGAGATTGCGTATAAGATGACACATCATTCACACATATGCTTCATTGCTTCTTTATTCTTTGATGTGTTTACCAATGGAGTAACAATATGAATAACTTACTAACAATCTATCATGTAACTTTCTTTGTTAAAAGTTATACTGAAAGTGCCAGTGATCAAAACTCAATTATTAATTCAAAAGATTGATTTTACTTTCTTCTTCTTCTTTTTTTTCCTTCTTCATCAAGCAATGAAGATGTTTCTCAGAGTTTTACTGAACAGAGTTAAATGTATTAACATCTCTTATAAAACAATGCGACCAAACCAATATTTACTTAATTCTTGGAAAAAGCATTTAGTCTATACAATTACATTTTAAAATGACAAAGCACAATAATGGTCTCCAGGCATGTTCCAACTCAAATGACAGACAAGGATGACTATGTACTGTATCATTTCAAACTTCAGACTCTGTGACCTCTTCAATGAAGATGAACAATCCTAAAAGATGTCCTAGTTCAATAAAATAGATAAGTTGCTTTATATATGCAGACAGAGCACAACAAGGTTTCCTTACCATACTCCAATCACTTTCCAAAATAGGCTTGTTCCGCTTTGTCTAAGATCTGTCAATTAAAGAAACGATGACAATATAAGCGTCAATACCAATCATATCAAGCATCTCACTTTTGTCCAGAAAGATGACAAATATAATTTTGTTTATATCATATGTTTCAAAAAAAAATGTGGCCACAATTTAAAACATGAATTCTGAGAATATATAGAACAAACTATGGTAAAAATTAGATGTCATCACATGAATGGAGAACGAAACTCGCTTGCTTTATAGTAAATTAACATCATGTGTTATATTAATAATTACAATGTCAATACAACACTGGAAAAGAATGTTAAGCTTAAACTGATATACTGAACTTGCGTGACATACATGCATGCTCAACCCAAAAAAAAAAACAGAATTGGAACTTAAATTCAAATTGAACATATTTTCAAAACATCAGCATATGATCAAGGCCAATAAGGAACAGTGTCATCACTTTTCCACGGACCAACTGAATAACATATGCATGACATGAGCATTAAAATTAAAAGTGAAGCACTTCATGAATCCACCCCCATAACACCAGACTAAACCAAAATAAAAAGGGACACTTGAAGAAAATTACAACAGTAATAAGAACTAAAAAAATATAATTGAACTAAAAATAATCACTATCCATAAAGTATATAGAAAATCTCTAACTTTATATTGGAAACAAAGAAACTGACATATATATACGATAAAATTCTCCTTAAAAACAGCTTCCATCAGCCCACATTTAACATACAAATAATAATTTAATGTAGAGTTATGCAAAATATATTCAAGCAATTGATATTTTCTCACTCAATGGAAGCAAGAATTGCTATGCAAAATGCAGGCACGGGAAAGTAAGGAAATATCATCTTAAACAAAGGTCACAAAAAGGAATTAATCATTATCAACTTCCATGCTAAATCATCTCACATAAAATATGAATTATTAATGTTTCTATAACAAGTACAGTTAACTGCTCGTTCCATGGCAGAGTTTCCAGAGATGTAAATAACTGTACATGGAAGATGTAAAGCATCAGCATTCATTGTTATGGTGATTGACCTTCTTAAAATGAACTAGAACTATCTGCACACTCCAATCTCATGCCAAATCCTGACTCACTAACAGAACTAAGGCGAATGGATTAACGAAGCAAAAGATATCTGGTCCCAGGATAGAAGAAAAAAAAAGATTTAAAAACGTATGGTTCAGTTACACCATTACGTTTACTACCTTCTCAAGCTTTCTTTACGTTTTTACTTTTCCTACCATTTCCAAAGTCACATGAACAAGCTCATACTAAAAGTAAAAGTCTACACTTCAGCAACAGAGGTATTTGCTTAATTATCAGTAATTCTCGGTTCTTGTGAATCCAATAAACAAACTAAGAACGTTGATATGTGATACAAGTATCAGTTTAGCTTGATAAAATAAATAAAGTACCAAAACAATGAAATGCATCAAATTTCGAAACTAGTTTTCAAAGAATACTTAGGGCATTTCAATATTGAAGCGAACTACCGTAAAGCAAGCCAAATAAAACGAATGCGGCCCTATATAGAATATACGTGTATATATAGGCTGCTCGAGTAAATTTGCTAATTTTCAGGCTAAAGCTATGTACCTGCCCCTTTAATTTCTGACACTTGGAAGTTTCGAAGCGTTCATTGATGCTGGCTGTATCACAAGTGGCGGCTGTACAGCATCAGAAGAAATTTTCTATTAAAGAAAAGAGAGCATTTAAACCTCACCTCAAATTGCTGAAGAAACTGGGAATTTTCATGCAATCATATTGGAATTTTCTCGTTCTCTTCGTTCGTAATAAATAGAAAATCCATCTGTTCGATGCATTAGATGCTTGAATTGAGTAATTATGGTTTGGGATTGGAAAATTATGAATCTCAGATTTTAGGAAGGCTTAAAAACTGAATATGGGTTTTGTGGAGGAATTTCTGAAACTTTAAACAGCGAAATTCTCCAAATTCTTCGTTTTTTCTTTCTCTCCACTTCGTGATCATCCACTGATGAATACAGATTGCAAATTTTAGTCGATCATATTCATACGTTATACTTCTTGGCAGGGGCGGGATTTAGAGACGAATATAATATAATCTCACTTATTAACCTTCAGAACATTGCTTAATTTGTTCTTGAATTAATTTATGAAACTCAAGAAATGGGCTTATCCACAAATGGACCAAGTTATGAATTCGTGGGGGCCCAATGTTAGTGTTCTGCAATTAAAATTGGGCTTAGTTACCTGGGCCGTAAGATGGGAATATTATTTTGGGCCACATTAATATGCTTTTTGGGCTTCTTATAGCAAAAATAGAAATTGAAAATTCGGCAAAATGAAAAATTTCCGCCTAAAAAGTTCGAAATTTGACAATGACCAAAATTGAAATGATGGTTTCCAAAAAGGCAAAAGCTCCCGTGCAGGGACACGGAAAGATCCGTGTCCCCATGTGAACACAACTCTCCCCTCCAATCCTATTTAAACTTATATATTGCTAGGGGTTTAAATTGTAAAGGGACATGAAAATTGTAAAGGCGCACAGAATCTGCTCCGTGCGCCCGGGTGCACAGGAGCCTCGCTCCTCCAAAAATACATAAGCATAATTCTCGTTTGAATTAACCCAGAAGTTATGAAATTGAATTTCAGATTGTTAGGGTTCATGGGGTTTGGGCGGAAATTGGTCGTTCTGGTTATTTAGATTCTGCTATCATTTTGGAAGAATCAGGGTTATACCTCGTTCTATTGCTAATGGTTGATTAGGTTAATCCAAATTCCATTCATGAATTGAAACTGAAACTTCAGTGACAAAGGATGGATGATTGGGATTTTAGCTCAGAGGAACTGGATTTCTTGGAAAGAGATGCACTCAAGCAATTAGCTGAGCGCAATAGTTCTTCTTCTGCTGCCTCCACCAGTCATATTCATGGAATTAGGCCCTCTGCATCTTCTCAGCCATCAAACGTGCCATCTTTTCGTTCCCCAGCGAAGCCCTCCTCTCTCATGCGACCACCTCGGGACTATGATAGGGTAACGTTTTATTCACTCCCATTTTTGCTTCTTTTTTTTTTTTTTTTGTAATTATGCATCAATAATTGAAATTTGAAGTTTTTGTTTTATGGATTTCGGGTTAGCTAATCTACTTTGAAGTTGAATGCAGTTAAATGAGTTAGTGAAACGAAAATGCACTTTATATCTCCTTTTGTTTGATTTCTTTTGTTAATTAAAAAGGAGATACAATCCAAATGAAACTGATAAATTATCATTAATACATCACCGCATAAATATTAATCAGTTTTTTTTATGGCACATAATTTTAAAACAATGTCTCAAGGAAGATCAACCATATAATTCTTGCCATTAGTTCTCTCATTTGATGTTTCTTCATGAAGCAGATTAATACCACTCATCAGGGAAGAATATTACCTTCGTCACAGGCACCAAAGATGAATGGTGAATTTATTTTCTTCTCTTTGTACTTGAAAACTGTGTCCTACTGTTACTCTTAACTTTGCATTTACCTGTAATCTTGGTTTTTTTCCCTCCTCCTAGTGCAAGAGAGTTCACAAAAGCCAGAGCTTCCACAGATCACAATCAAACTTTTTCTACATTCCAGTGGAAACATTGCTGCAAAATTCCTTTATGACAAGGTATACTTTCCCTTTGAACTAGTGATTTGATTAACATAAATGTCCACATTCCACTGTTATATTATTATCTTCTAATAGGTACTTGTAGGAGCATTCCGTAATGTCCCAAGAGCTAATTGGAATGCAAAAGAAAGGTAGCTTTTCTTTTCATGACTACATCAGCCTAAAATTATTTTAAAGTGTCAACCACCTCTGTAGGTTCTTAAATAAGTAAAACTGATATTCTTTCCGATCTTCTCTAATTTTATCTGTTTATCATTGAATATTGTTGTTAACTGTTAGATTTCACCATATTTTCATCTTTCGTAGATTGTGGATGTTTCCTTTGACATCTTTATCAACAGCAGAAAGTGTTATTCGTGATATCCCTGGTTCTAATTTTGAGGTGATTCTTGAAGATCTGGGAATCCTTAATAGATGTATTTCATCTTTACATGAAGATTCAATTGAAATAGATTTTTCTTTTGGGTTAATTGCAAAAATAAACACGAACTTTACTCCTATTGCAAATTAATCCTCACCTTTGAAAAATTGCAAATTAATCCCCATCTTTAAGTATTGTTGCAAAATGCACCCAATTTTTTAAAAAAACCCCAACTTTTAATCACAAATTGGGTACGTTTTGCAACAATACTTAAAGGTGGGGATTAATTTGCAATTTCTCAAAAGTGTGGATTAATTTGCAATAAGAGTAAAATTCGTGATTTTTCTTGCAATTAACCCTTTTCTTTTTTATATCTTTTCTGCTAATGTGAAAGTTATTTCCTCGTGATAGGACATATAAAATCACCCCAAGAATCTAATGATGTATTTGACTGACAGCATTAACCTGATTTCATTCCTGTCCTATTTACGCTCCAGATAGAGAACTTAGATCCTTTGGTCAAGCGTGCTATTGCTGCTGCTGCTGCCCTTCCAAATCTTCAAGGTAAATTTAATCTAACACTGAAAAAGGTCTTTCATTTATTAGAAAATCAGTACCAAACTACTCTTTATGATAAAAGACTTGGCCAAACATTTTATTACTTAGCTATTTAGCACAATATTATTGAGTGTAGACTGTAGTGTACTACTAAGAAATCTTATCCTGCTAGCCAGAAAACTGTAGATATGTCATATAATGTGTAATATGTAATGCTATGAGCTACATAAATATAGCTTGAAACGACTAGATTAAGGCTGTGAATTTTACATTTCAAGTTGTACGGTTTCGGATGCCCATATATTCAATATATTTGCTGAGAACGTTTTATTGTAGATATGTCATATAATGTGTAATATGTTATGCTATGAGTTACATAAGTATAGCTTGCAACGACTAGAGTAAGGCTGTGAATAGTACATTTCAAGTTGTATGGTTTATGATGCCCATATATTCAATATAGTTGCTGAGAACTCAGATCCTTGAAAACTATTTTGGCCATTTCTGGTTGGAGTTCCATTCATGATCATATTCATGACAAATAAGGAAGTCGAGCTCTACTTTTGAAGCAATTTCTTTTGCTAGTGATAATTCTTTGTTCAGATGCAAATGCATATACTAAGCATACTAAAATAGGAGCTTTTATTCCTGATTTGTCACACTTATATATGGTTCCCCCACTCATTTTCCAACAAATTTGGATTTTTTCTTTTTTTTTTTTGGGGGGGGGGGGGGGGGGAGGGGGGGAGATGGGGGATTTGGATAGAAGTAACACATTTTTTTTGCAATGTCTCAGCTCTTTGAATTTTGGTATTTTTATGTATTTGTTGGGCACACTATTCTTGATTATTATAGTGCCAAATACCAGCATGCTCATTTCATGTCCTCAACAGACCGCTATGAAAAGATTCCCAGTTATATTGAATCAAAGCTCCTGCCTTTCCAACGTGAAGGTGTCAGGTATGCAAGTAGTTCCAGGCAGATTCATTTTACTCTTCCATCTGGTTTACTGGTTTAGTATTAGTGTTTGCATGCTAAAATTAAGTGGCATCAATATTTAATCAGAATATCATTTGAGGATAGTAATTTGCTCCTTCTCAGGTTTATATTGCAGCATGGAGGGCGAGTCCTACTGGCTGATGAGATGGGGTTAGGAAAGACTCTTCAGGTAATGGGTTTGATGAACATTGTGTGCTTTATTCTTTGCGTCATTCTTTTTCAATGGGGCTACTTAAATATTGATGAAATAGTATTTTTAAAACATTTAAAACTGATTTGTGACAGTGCATAAGTGATGTTGAAAAATGCGATACATAGTGTTAGCGGCTGAATAAAGAAGAACTTTAACAACTCTCAAAAACATGAAATCTGCATTGCCTTATAGTTTTCTCTTATCAAAGTTTCTCTGAAATTCCTCTGAATATTAGGTTTAACATGATCATCCTATTTCTCTAATTTTAATTTTGTTCCATCTGAATCCTCACTCTTGTCACAGTCAAGCCATGCACTAATAGTGCTTATGCTGGATATTGTTTCTGACTTTATATTCACATTAAATAAACCCTTCCAATTGGCGATGAAGAAAAAACAGAATGAAATTGTTATCTAAACTGTCGTATTGAAGACTAAATTAGCAGACTGGTTAAAGCTGATTATGTGTTTCAAACACCATATTTCATGCAATAAAAATTTCATGCAATAAAATTACTTTGGTGTAACAAAAAAGTCTAGTTATTATATTTAAGTAATCTAATCACATCTACAGGCCATTGCAGTGACCTCTTGCGTTCGTGAAGCATGGCCTGTGCTCATTCTGACTCCATCATCATTACGTCTTCATTGGGCTTCTGTAAGTGATATGCCTATGCCTTAATTAAGAGTTTTATTCATTTTCACTGATTTTTATTTTTCTTTTTTTTTTGTGGCAGACGATACAACAATGGCTAAATATTGCTCCATCAGATATATTGGTATGTTGTATTAGTGTTTTTTCTTTTTAGATGTCTGTTATGGCTTAGTTTGTTCTTTTTCAATCTTTTCTTTCTTAATAGATTCATGAACTTCCAGTACCCTGATATACATACGTATTGATTAATGAGTGTGCGTGTGTATGCACAAATAATTTTTTCATAATTAAGGAAAAAGAAATACTAAGATTCTAGAGAAATTTGACTAACAATAGAAGGCTAGACAATTTATCTTAATTTTTCTAATTGATTTAGTCATTTATGTAGAATATCTGTTTCTATTATTTTATCTAGTTCAAAATTATGAAATGCCTTATTTATTTTTGACAATATTGACCTCCTGTACTTTGTGGAAAAGATCTTGTTGCCTCTGATGCTGCTAGATATCAAGGCTTTATATATGAGTTAGAATAAGAGGTAGCATGAAGCTAGATTTATTTTCTAAGCTAAAAGCCTGTTTGTTATGACCAGCTTTAGTAACCAACTTTCTCAAAATTCTACTCAGTCATTCCTATTAAACATATTTTATGTACATTTCTGTCCCTCGTACGTACTTTAATCTTCTCTTTCACAGTTCAATCATTCAATTGTTACTACTACACTACTTTTCACAAAATAATATTCCCACCATCACAAACTTTTAAAAAAATCCTGAAGTTATCAAGCAATTTTTTGCTGTCCTCACTCCACATAATGCACTATGTTTGTTCCTTGGCTAAATTTGCAGCCTGGAGTCATGTTAGCAAACAATGAAATGAAGAACGCTGTTCTTTTCTGGATTTAATAATGCACAATATGTGTAACAGAGTATTTCTCAAGGAGAATTTCTCTTGCATCTATTGAATCAGTATCGACATTGCTTTCTACTAGTTTATAACCAACTTCTCAAATTGAATAATTTCTTAACTGATCCTGTGTTGTGGAAAGTTCCTTTAGGGCGAAGTTCATGATAGACCATGTAATTTGGATGTATGAGGTACATTGTGAAAACATAAGTTAACACTGGCAAGCATATATTGTAAACTATATACCCTTGTTTATGGAGGCTCTTGAATGCATCTACATTGATAAAGAGTCATGAACAGGTGGTTTTGTCTCAGTCAAGTGGTTCAAACAGAGCTGGGTTTAATATAGTGCCCTCAAACTCCAAGACACCTATTAATCTTGATGGTGTCTTCAACATCATATCCTATGATACTGTGCCTAAACTTAAGGACAGACTTTTGGCTTCAGAATTCAAGGTAATTTTCAGAAACCCTGTACTCTGTTAATTACACTGGCGCACATCTTTCTTTAAGATGCAGTGAACATCTCGGTCTTGTTATATTCTTTAAGATGTAGTGTTTTGACTATCATTCTATCACACTGATATAAGCTCTTTCAATATCCATTAATATAAAAAGTCAGCCTTCCACACTTGTGATACAATTGAAATCTTGGAGAGATTATTGCTGCATCTACAGATTAGTTTTGACTAACCACTATATCTTCATTTAGGTTGTGATTGCAGATGAATCGCATTTCCTGAAGAATGGCCAAGCAAAACGAACAAATGCATCCATTCCGATATTGCAGGTTTACTAATTTTCCATTTCTTAGACCTTTTTGCAATTTCGAACTCATTAGACATCCGAACTGTATAACGCAGCAGAGTTTCTAGGTATTTTTTATTAATTTCATCCAACTCGTGTTTATGAAAATGTTAATGTTGAGTCCAAGGATGTACTCAAATATCTGTTAGATAAAAAACAATAGTAACAGAAACAAAGACAAGTTGAAGAGGTGATTTTTATATCTGTTGCTTTTGTTCTTAAGGATTCTTGTTTCTCCTGTATTCTCTCTCTCATTTTCATTTTCTCATGCCATTACACTGATGACCCTCAGAAAGCTCGGTACACGATCTTGCTGAGTGGGACTCCAGCTTTGTCTAGGCCAATTGAACTTTACAAACAGGTATAACTTTGAGCACAATTCTCTAAAGTTAAAACCGCCCTTATGCATTAAATTAAATGGTTGGTGTGAATTACAGTTGGAAGCTTTGTTTCCGGATGTGTATAAAAATGTTCATGAATATGGTAACCGGTACTGCAAGGGTGTAAGTGAAAGCTCTTATGAGATGATCTTTTGTTTCCTCTGTCGCTCTGTGTATTCTAACAGACTACAAACTTAATCTGCTGTATTTTCAGGGCATATTTGGGGTCTATCAAGGTGCAAGCAATCATGAAGAGCTACATAATTTAATAAAAGCCACGGTGATGATTCGCCGTCTTAAGAAAGATGTTCTCTCTGAGCTTCCAGTGAAACGCAGACAACAAGTGTGTAACCTGTTGATTTCATCATAGTACTGGATATAGTTTTGTTTTAATTGGGTTTTCAAAGAAAGAACTGTTGATTCTCAAACCATTCCTTTTCCTGATATTTTGGTGTTATATTGATTTGAAACAATTTTTATGGATCTGAAACCTTGGTGTTATCTGACTTTGTTACTGAATGGATAGTGGGTCTTATTATATTGCCTGCATCTCTTAACCTATATCTTAAGTGTTTGAGGTGTTTGAGTTTTTATTCCTTTATTTTCCATTTTGGTCATTTTGATCATGCATGATGTTTTATTGTGTATTTTTAATGATATCCATGCATCGACAAAAAAATGTATGTTTATGAATCTAAAATCATCAAGTTTAATCTGAATTATCACTTCAAAACCTAGCTTGCAGCTTGTTTTAAAAATCTTGACGTAAAATGTTTCATATACTATATTGTACTGTGAGTCAGATAGCTTTCAACTTGCATCTGGACTCTGTTTATTTGTCTTGTCATATTTTTGATCTCCTGGGAATTATTGAAGTTTTGGATGTTGAGAAAGTAAATCATCTCTCTCTTTTACTTCCTGCATACAGGTTTTCTTGGAGTTGGGGGAGCAGGAGATGAGACAAATCAATTCACTTTTCCGTGAGGTGATGTGATTTTCTTGCGCATATTTTTACTCCTTTAAAAAAAAAATGTAAAAAGACGTTTTCTCTAATTATGTTTTCATCATTGGTTATCTCCTGCTATTTTCTATTTTATTATTGAACCATCTGATGTAGAATTATGATGATTTTTTGTTCATATGCCTACGTGATGAGAGGCATTCTTTCTTATCTAAACATTCTTAAATGCATATTATTGTGTTCTTTATAACAGCATGTAATATTCATATAATTTTTTTCTACAGTTGGAATTTATAAAAATGAAAATCAAATCTTGCCAGTCAAAAGAAGAAGCTGAATCACTTAAGTTCTCTGAGAAAAATCTTATTAATAAGGTATGCTTCATAATAACTTGCATAAAGTCTGTTTTTGATTCTTGGTTTCTTAATTCGGTTAGAGATAAATCCATTATCTGCTTCCATGAAACTTGTCTGCAGCAACAATGCAACATTAGTAGACATTTTTAACGCCTATTTGTATAAACATTCTAAAAATAGGTTTAGATGAGAATATTTTCTGTTTGGTTTGGTATTTTGTCCTTTTCTTCCTCAATCTGCAAACTCTGCAAAACGTGAGTCAATAGCCTTCACTGCAGGCTCCTGTGAGATATCCCAGAAGCCAGCAATCTCACAACTTCAATAAAACTCATTTTTATGGTTCAAAATAATCCAATCTTAACAATGGTGTAAAAAGCCTATACAGAGATGAAGATTACAGTTGGGGGAAGATGCCCTTCTCTAGTAATGGTATTTTGTGTGGAATGGTCTTTGTATAATTGTATTCTATTGTTTGCTAGACGACGTTGGATGAGTCTAGAATGGAAGAGTCTAATGTATTGATCATCAAGTGGTAGCTGATGTTTTAGTGTACTTGGTTAATCAGTTTGTGAAAATTGAAATGAAAAAAAAATGCAGAACTAGATTAAGCCTAAACTGGGATTGTGCCTTTCTAGGGCATTGGACATGCATTACCAGTTTCCCTTTTTTGAGGGAATGGAATGCAATATGAATTACAAGTCTATAACCTTTTGAATTCCAAAGTAAGCAGAGTAAGCATCTTAACAGTTTGAATGATGTTGTATGATCTAGTTTGGAAGTACTTCCCTTTGGAAAAAAGATGGATACTTATGTTTCAAGTTTGCATTATTCTTTAGTTCTTACTTGCCGTTTTTGTACATTAATGAATCAAATGATCAACTATCTTTTGATTTATCTCACTCTGTTTGCTCCAGATTTACACTGATTCTGCTGAAGTGAAAATTCCAGCCGTTCTGGACTATCTTGGAACCGTAATTGAGGTATGTTGTTAATCAATTGTTGTCCCTTTTCCATCTTACTGAGAATGCATTGTCATCAAGCTGAATAAGGAAGCCCATGCATTCATACTCGCACTGAATCTTCTAATATCAAAGCTTCTCCACTTGGGTGGAGACCATCATAGACTTGAACTGAGGTTTTCGTAATTAGTTTATGTTGGGACTTGTTATTGACTGGTAATTTTGTTAATACTAATCTAAAGGAGTTATTAGGAAGTGGACTTCTAGGATTATGAAAATGCTATAATGTGCCAGAGATTCTTTTGCTAATGCACTAAAAATTGTAGCAGTAAGCTTGAGTTGATTTTAGCATATGCCAGGGCCTTGTAAAAATTTGACTATGAAAGTTGAATAATTTGTCAATATATAGTCATATAATAATTTTCTTGATTCTATCAGTAAGTGCTGGCATCCTTAATCTTTCATTTATAAACATCTCTCTTGGTGTTACCTTTTGTCATCTAATCATTACCTTACAGTGTTTATAGTACTCTTTTGATTGTTCCAAAGAAAATTCCACTTCATGTATTGTGCAGGCAGATTGTAAGTTTCTAATATTTGCGCATCATCAACCAATGATTGACGCAATACACAAGTTTCTTCTGGTAAGATCATTTGGTTTCTGTATTAGGCTGGTTATGTACATGCTCATTTCATATTCTTGAAAATTCTCAGAAGAAAAAGCTTGGATGCATAAGGATCGATGGCAGCACACCAGCAGCTCAAAGACAATCTTTAGTGACTGAATTTCAGGAAAAAGATTCCGTTAAAGCTGCAGTGGTATTGCTTATTTATTTATATTATGTTATGCTGTTGTTTTGCTAGTCTTCCATCTAATTTTTTTTTCATTTAATTATTTATTTATTTATTTATTTAATTTTATTTATTATTATTATTTTTTGGCTGTTCAGTTGTCTATCAAGGCTGGAGGTGTTGGCTTAACATTGACTGCAGCTAGCACAGTGATTTTTGCGGAATTATCTTGGACTCCTGGGGACATCATCCAAGCAGAAGATCGTGCTCATAGGATTGGTCAGGTAAACTTACAAGCTCATAATGAAAAACTAAAACAAAGTGAAAGATCTAGAGATGGTGATGCAGAAAATTATTGGTTAGATTGTGGAGATTAGTTCTGTGGAACACTTTCAGATTCATAGCATCTCCGCTATGAATTTGGTGATTAAAATACTCAACTAGCTGTTTCATGCTTCAAGCTATAATGGGGAGCATTATGGCTTATGGCGTTTTACATCATTTTCATTTTTTTTTAAGTATTAATAATATTAACATGTATCATATGGTTCCCCTAGAAGTTCTGATCATACTTGACCTTGCATTGCATGGTCATAAGTTCGTCATTACTTTGGTCAACCTCATATTTTCTGATAAAGTCGTGCTTAATGCCCTTCCTGCTTTTGCAATTTCTGATGTTTAAATTCTTCAGTTTTCCTGAGCTAAAGTAATATCGAGTGATGAGAAGTACTAAATTTCAGGTTTCGTCTGTCAATATATACTATTTGCTCGCAAATGACACTGTTGACGATATCATATGGTACTTCTTTACGTTCCATCCTTATCAATTAGTCACAGGACTTCACTACAGTTTTGTTTTCAATTACTCCACTTCTTTTTTAAGAAACTATTTATTATTTGGATATAATAATCTGTAATTTGCTTGACGTCTTTCAGGGATGTTATTCACAGCAAACTTGAAAATCTTGGACAGGTACAACATTCTTTCAAAATTATTATTATTATTATTATAATACTCTGTGTGTGTGTGTGTGCGTCTGTTTTCACTGTTACTTGTGCTTTGCATGTAGTTATAATGAATATTTTCTGATGTGGCTAGATGCTCGATGGTCAAGAAAATTCTTTAGATGCTTCAGTAAATCATTCAGGTAGAAGCCCCTTCAAAGTTTCGGGAAGCAGTCCTTTGAAGAGGACAACTCCTTGTGAACCAGGAAACAGTCCTTTGAAGCAGAGGAAACTTGACTTCTTCTTGAAGCCTTGCGGTACCTCGCGATCCGATGATCAACCCAACCACTAACACCCCAACATGTGAAATTCCAAGAGCACAAGTGAGACTTCTTTCTTCTCTAAAAAAAAAAGCATGGTTTTGCGCATGCGTTACATTAGCATGCTTTGTGATGTTTGTTATGGGTTTAAGTTGATTTTCAAAATCAGTTTTCTAATTCTTTGATGCCCTATAAATAATACAATGCGTGCTTGTTTTGAGTTCTTTATATGATAATTGAGAAATTGTATATCAATGAGTAGTATAGTATTCTTCTCCCACCATTGAATACATCTAATGCATGATTCTATATAATTGCTTTTCCTATCTATATTCATCATTTGTCTTTTGCATTTTCAGGTATCAGTTACCAAATTGCGATCGTAGTGTGAGTTTTGATTTGCAGAATGGTTATGAGTTTTGTACATCATGCTACTCATGTTCACTTTTCTTCAACTCTATCTACTTACAATGTATAACTGCAAATTTCCATCTCATCTTTTTTCTTTTTTTGAATCAGAAAATCCTTGTATATATAGCAAGAAATCAGTGAGTAAATTGGAATTTTTGACTTAAAAACTGGGTTTTATCTTTTTGAAAATATATTATCAAACACTTATGGAAAATGGAATTAATTGATTATGTGATAATCAATTAGATTTAGATAAAAGTAAGAAATTGAGTAATCTTGAGTGACCAAGTTAAAGTAACAATTTACAAAGTGTTGATGACATTGGACAACCCAACTCACCAAACCCATTTCATTTGACTGCAAAAGTAAAACACACAATCCACGCAGTAATTCTAAAAAATTGATGAAATTTTTGGGCCTGAATAAAGGCCCAGTGGACTCAAGAGAAGGGCAGCCCACTTAATGTTAAAGTTGCATCACTTCCAAAATATCTCTCATTGACCAATGACCAACATATATCATTCTGCATGTGTTACCTCGGTTTTCAATATTCTATTTCATATAAACATAAATTTTATAAATAATCAGAAAGATGCTAGCTAAACAATCTTTAATTTTTTAAAATTTATTAGAGGTTCTTTTAATTTGAATATGAATTTATATCAAGCATACTTTATATATATATATATAATTACAGAAAATTTTCTTATAAATTTCTTAGCAGCCTCATTCTGCCCAACTTTGTATTAAGAGAAAATGCCATCAATTTATTTGTCATTATTGTTTATCATTAAACTTTTCAATAAATGTTGAAAGCTACGTTTAACTAGTCGTGTGGTGAAGTTTAATCACTTGATCACGTCTTAATTTATTATGTCATATCATATTATTATTCTCTTGAGTAATTGAGTATGATATTAAACTAGGTCTACTAAACTATTTTTCAATCATTTTAACATAAATCGTTTATCCACATACTTAGGAAAAAGGCCCACAAATATGTTCATAGCTAGCGTACAACTTAGGACAAAATAATGGCTTTTCTTAGTATAATTTCTATATAGCAAACACAATCAATTTAACTTTTGCACCATGATTTTATCTAAATTGCTCTCCATAAATATATAAAAAATTACTCTCTTATAAAGACATGAAATATTTTACTCTTGTAAATAAAAAAATATTACTTCTTAAAATTTGATATATTATGACTTCCCATTAATTTTAAGGATATAGTTAACCCTAAAATGAAGTTGGAGTCGTTCGTTTCCATTTGAAACTGGTTCCATGAAACTATCCTTTTTTTATTTATTTATTTAAGTATACATAATATACTCTATAAATGTTTGGCAGTATTTACTTATTTAATTTATTAGGATTTTTTTCAAGGAATGTCACAATCATATTGTGCAATTGGGAAGCATGGCTAGGACAGTCCATGATCACTAAAGGTGTATGTAAAAAGAATCCGTGATTTATCTGCGTACAGATAGTTATATTAAAATTTTAATAAATAATATGTATTTCTAAAAAAGGAGTATTAAATATCTGTAAATTGATATTTTATTATTTTAAAGAGTGTACAATCTATAGTTTTATGTTAAATAATTTATTACGAAAGAAATTCATTTATTTAATTTATGTATAATATTGATGTACGTTAATTAAAGATTCTTAATTACATTTTCATGCAACAAGTAAATGGTTTTTTTTTTTAATTTGAGCTTAAGAAAGAAAAAAAATGAAAGCATCACCTTTTAGTTACTAAATTTTCTTAGTTATGTAGGCAACGTCAAATAAATATTATTCTCCCTCGATTGCACATCTCTTTTGTATTTTATAAAGGAAAGGTGTAAATTAAAATGGGACGAAGGAAGTAATGATTTATTATAAAAAATGAACCCGATAATAGTGATGGTAATGGGACGGGCGGGTATTAGCGATGATAGCAATGAAAATTGATGATGTTATTTCATGAACAATTTATAGTATAAATAAAAAATGATAACATTTTATAGCGAAAGTTATAATGTTTTAGAACGAAAGTGATAACTATTTTAAAAAGTGAAAAATGATCTCACGTGAGACGGTCTCACGCAAAACCTACCCTAAAATTTAAAGTAGATAAAAATTTGAACCTTATTTAATTATTATTCCCTACTATAGTTTTTTAGTATATCCGTCGAATTCAATTTTTGTAAAAAATGAAATAATACCTAATGTTTATTTAATGAGAGATTACGTAAAACAACTAATTCAACAATTTTATTAGTAATTAAAAATTGTTGTAGTTTCATTATCCATCAATTCAGAGGGATTTTAAATTGAAATAATTGCTGAAAGAGATGTGTAAAAAAAAGAAGGTTTCGTAAATTATATGGATTAAACCGTCAAAATAATTTTAATAAGTCACGATCAGTCAAAATTTTTAATCACGTACGCTTTCATTATAATTAGTTATTAATAATGTTATTAATTTTTTTTATAATATTATTACTTTTTATTCGTATTATATATTATTTATGAAATTGTTCACAGCGCGTAGTATCGTTATCACTTTTAAGTTATCATTTTTTATTCATCACACAAAAGTTATTGACGGTATTAAATTTATTATCAATTTTCTGTATAAAAGTTGTTACTTTCTGACCGTCTCTCGTAACGTGAGACGGTCTCACGCAAGTCTTTGCCTAAATCTTAATATAAATGCGACTCTTTTTTTTTTTTAGTTAAATGCTATTATAAAGCAAATAGTTAGAATATTATAAGGGAAATAAAAATTTCACTTTATTCTTTATAAATATAAATGAATGAATAAATAAAATGTTTACATAAATAACTAAAAAGTTTACGTAAATAAAAAATAATATTCCTCCATCTTTAAAAGACAGATTTTTTTCATTAACTAATTATAAATTACATTATTTGTAATAAATCTATTTAATAAGGAGACTCTCTTATGAAGGAAGTATATATGAAATGAATCCACAAATTAATAAAATATGAATATTATATATTTGTGAGACGGATCGACCCATCACTAAAATATACTTATTGTATAGATAAAGTATGTTAAATGAGTGTTAATGTGTGTTTTCTAAAGTATGCAGAATTATCCATTAAAGTATGATTTTAGTGTGTTATAATATAATTTATTATTAACATATTTTAATTACAAATAAGCATACTTTAACTACACAATAAATATACTTTAATGATGGGTTGACCCGTCTCACACCCGTCTCATAAGAGAGTTTCTCATTATATTATACTCCCTCCGTCCCGGCTTAAGAGGGAAATTTGCTTTTTTGCACGTAGATTAAGGAGTTATTATTTAATATGTAGTGGGTAGTTATATTAATGGGAGTGTGGGTCCTATATTTTAATTGTGTTAGAGGGGGTGTGTGGGTCCCATGTGTGTAAATAAGGAAAGGGGACTCTTTGAGTGGGACGACCAAAATGAAAAAATGGCCCTCTTAATCTGGGACGGAGGGAATATATATATGAATCATACTCACCACATTAAATATTTAATTAATAATTTATTATACAATTTAAAAAAACGTACATATTTTAAATACTGATAAATATACATTACATAAATAATAATAATATTTCATAATGAATCAATCCCTCTCAGATAAGTCTCATATAGGTATTTTCACATGAACTTTGTAATTAAATATATTTAGTTTTTAATAGGAACTCATTTAATTAATCTAACATAAAATATTAGAAAAAGAAACTTTACAATAAAGGAGGGAGTATTTTATTCATCAAGATTGCAGTCATTAATTGTAGTCACTAGTCATGACGTCCAACCATAGATGGTCCAAAAATAAATGAACACAACCTAACTTATAAATCACACATCTAGCTATCCACATTAAATCAAAACTTATTTATGATCTAATTTTCTTAGACAGAAAGACAGCAAATTAAAAATATTAAACTATCATTCATTAGCATTGAATAACGAGGCGTTAACAGTTGGAAGAACTTTCACACATTCAGATAGATGTTGAATTGATATTTCAATTATTTTCAGTACATTTTAATTAAAATATAATTATACCCTTAATCCAAAGAACAAATGATGTGAAAATGTAATCATAGTTATAAGTGCTCGATCGAGATCTTTATTTGATTAGAAACTGAGGAAATTGAGTGCAGTGCCCAATCAGAAGTATTAAATTACTTTACTAACCCGATTTTAAGAGTATAACTTTTTATGCCCGAATTGACGAAAGTACTCTTTACTCGAATACATTCGAGTAATGTATTCGAGTAAAGCAATAATAAGGTAAAAAAAATGAGTAATAAAAAAATTTCGAGTAATATGAGTAATGTGAGCGAGTAATGTAATTTTCGAGTAATGTGAATAATGTGAGTGAGTAATATAATTTCGAGTAACATGAGTGAGTGAGTTGTGTAATTTCAAATAACATGAGTGAGTGAGTAATGTAGTTTCGAGTAACATGAGTGAATGACTAATGTAATTTCGAGTAATGTAATCGAAAATTCAAGTAAAATGTGTCCCTCGAGTAACGTTTTCGAGTAAAAGTGTTATATTCGAGTAATGTATTTCGAAAAATCTTTTTTTTTTATGATTTTTTATTTTTTTGTTGTTTTACTCAAATACTTTACTCAAATATATTACTCGAATATTCGAGGAATATTCGAGTAATGGATGAAGAGAGGTCGCATAGATTCAAACCAATATAATATGCAACACATTTGCACCGTTAAAAGAAATAGTTCACACGGAGAGCCATTTGGAATAGATTGCCAACAATTTTCTTAGAATAAATTTATTACATTCTAATGATGATTCAAGTACTCATTTAAAAAATAATCATTCTCATATTCATTTATCAAATATTCAATAGTACTTATGAGTTATTCGTACAGTCTAATATAGATCTATATTTGAGAAATTATAAAAAATGCTAATTTTAATAATTGATTTTGAAAAAATATCCCCCAATATAATTTTTTTTTAAAAATTCCACTTTTAAACTTTTCTTTCTTTTTTCATTATATAATTAATACATAATCACATATATAGTCGCGTACAGTGATCGTATATATGTTAATAAATATAATACTCATGGTCGCACATCTAATCACATGTAAAGATTTTTGGGTGGGACGGAAAGAGTATACTATATCATTTTAAATTTTATTAGTATAATTTATTTTCACGAACTAATATATTCATATCATGTTTATGAAAAAATATTCACGAACATATTATTACATGTGTTTGTGAACAAATTCGCGAACATTAACAAACCGTCTTTTTTTAAATTTATTAGTAATATTTTTCATGAGCTTGAACTCGATTACTCCCTCCGTCCCAAGAAAGTTTGTATATCATTTTTCGACACGGAGATTAAGAAAGTAATAACTTTTAGGGGTATTTTGGTATTTTTTGAAAATAAATAAATGATAAAGTATATTAGGTGTGTTAGGTAAGGGTGGTTTTTTTTGTAAATAAAGTGTATGGAGAAAGGTGATTGTGTTTTACTTTTTGCTTTTTAAGGAATGTGCAATTTTTTGTGGGACAACCCAAAATGAAAAGTGTTTCATTTAAAATGGGACGGATGGAGTATTTTTTAATAGACGGAACTCAAACAAATCAAACTCGACCGTCGACACGACTCGATTATATCTACATGAAATTCGAATAGATAAAGTATTAAAAATACACGCCCAGTTGTGATTTCTAAAAGGGTTAATTGCGTAAAAAACCATGAACTTTCAACGAATTGCAAATTAATCCTGACTTTTATAAAATTGCAAAAAAAACCACGACCTTTCATATTTGTGCAATTCGCACCCATCGGGCAGCTGAAGCTGCCCGACTGCTGACGTGGCGTTGACCTTGCCACGTCAGCTTTTAGTTGATTGCAAAAAAAACCCCAACCTTTACTTAAATTGCAATTTAATCCCAACCTTTGAAATTTTGGCAAAAAAAACCATAAATTTTTTATTTTATTTTTAAATTGCATCTTCTAATAAAAAATTATACATTATTTTATTTTTAAATTTAAATTCATAACTAAAGATTATGTATTAAATATTATTTTTATTTTGTATTTTCATATTAAATGTTGTATTAAATATTATTTTTATTTTGTATTTTCATATTAAATGTTATATTAAATATTTATTTTTTTACAAAAACTTTTAAATTTTTTATTTATTAATTTTTTACTACTCCATAAATTTCAAATGTATAAGTCTTTTATTTAATACAAAGTATTTTTATTATTTAAGTATGAGATTGGTTTGCATAAATTAAATCTTAACGAATATTTTTTCTCACTATAAAATTTGAGTTTATAAATTAATTTTAAATCATTTCTTTTAATAAATTATAAAATTATTTAAACATTTCATAGGTATATTTGTCATTCTTTTATATATAATATGAAATTACGAAAATATATTGAGACATGTCGAATACTTTGATTTTATAAATTATAATAATTTTATAATGTATAAAAATATTTTAAAAATTAAAAGAATTTAAATATTTAGAGATTGTATAATTTTTTTACTACTTAATAGATATAATTAATTTTATTCACATAATTTAAGTAATAAATATTTATTCATATAATAATTTTATTATTTTATTTAATAATATTTTAGAGTTTAAATTTAAAAATAAAATAATGTATAATTTTTTATTAGAAGATGCAATTTAAAAATAAAATAAAAAATTTATGGTCTTTTTTGCCAAAATTTCAAAGGTTGGGATTAAATTGCAATTTAAGTAAAGGTTGGGGTTTTTTTTTGCAATCAACTAAAAGCTGACGTGGCAAGGTCAACGCCACGTCAGCAGTCGGGCAGCTTCAGCTGCCCGATGGGTGCGAATTGCACAAATATGAAAGGTCGTGATTTTTTTTGCAATTTTATAAAAGTCAGGATTAATTTGCAATTCGTTGAAAGTTCGTGATTTTTTACGCAATTAACCCTTTCTAAAATGAGAGAGATGCATAATTTTGCGAAGGATCACAAACTACCATAGATCGGGTGGGACCCACAGCACCGACTTGGTCAGCGTAGCTTAGCAAATCAAAATGAAATACTGTACGCTGCCATCACATCATATTTTTACTCGAAATTTTTGTACGTATTTAATTTAATTTTTAAAATATACTCCTCTCCACTTTGTGGACCCCAACCTAAATTTATTGTTAATTAGTACTCCCTCCGTCCCGTTTCAATATTTACGTTTCTATTTTGCGCGTCTCATTTCAATGTTTACGTTTTTCTTTTTGGAATACGAGACATACTTAAAACAATTAATATATCATCCAATACTAATACACCTACCCATTTTGCATTAAATATTATATTTGTCTACCCACTATCTATTAAAATATTATACTCCTTAATCAACGTGCAAAATGCAAAAGTAAACATTGAAACGGGACAGAGGGAGTATCAATTTTGTTTCCAGAACATGCTATTGTTGGTATGGTTTAATATTTACTCCCTCCGTCCCTTCAAAAGGATTGTTTTTACTTTTTTGAACGTACTGTACATTAAAGAGTATTATTATTTAATGTGTAGTTGGTAGTTGTATTAATGGGTGTTTGTGGATCTCATGTGTGTAAAAAAAGAAATGTGACTCTTTGGGTGTGACGACCAAAATGGCAAAAATGAACTCTTTGAGTGGGACGGAGGGAGTATATTGTCAATATGTGTGTCAATAAATAGTACTCCCTCCGTCTGGATTCAAGGGTGCCATTTATTTTTGGGCACGGAGATTAAGAAGTATTGTTATTTAATATGTAATAAGTAGCTATATTAGGGGAGGTGTGGGCAGTGATGGAGGGAGATAAGGACCAAGGGGCGTTCCCTCTGGAAATCTAAAAATATATAGGTATATATTAATAAATTATATGAATTTATGAGTTGGTTCAATGATTGTTAGAGGCCTTATGCATATTGTAGGCAAGGGGTTGAATCCCTCGAAGAAAAATAGTGTATCTTTTTATTTTTTTTCTTTTATATTTTATATCTTCATTCTCTTTTATTTAATTATTATTAATTTTTCCGTTAACTTTTATTTTATATATAATGATAATAAATTTATTTTATTTTATAAATACAATATAATACTTTATTCATTTGTTTGTCTCATAAAATCTAGAAAGTATTCACTATATTTTAAATTTAAAAATATTACAAATTTTATAGCACATTGATATACTTTATTTATTATGCAAAAATATCAATTTATTACTCTTAAAAAGTCAATACGAATTCATAAAAAATTAAGTTTTCTTAAACTACATGAGCATTTTATTTTCTAGTGCTATTTTGGCCCCCTGAGCTTAATTTCTGGCTCCGTCACTGGGTGTGGGTCCTATTTTTTAGTTGTATTAGTGAGTGTGTATGGATAAAAAAGGAAATGAGACCCTTGGGGCGGACGCCCAAAATAAAAAAAAGATACACTTGAAAGCGGACGAATGGAGTATAGTACTACTCTATACTCTTACGTATTTTAATTTTGGGTTATCCCACAAAAATTTGTATCTTTTGAAAAATATACTCATTCCGTCTGCTTCTAAGGTGTTTATTTTACTTTTTTTTACCAACTTTATTGACTTTTGAAGGGTATTGTGGTATTTTTAGATAATAAATAAATTATAAAGTATGTTATGTGTGTTAGGTGGAAGATGTATTTTTTAAATTAAGATAATTTTTGATAATGTTGGTTAATGTGAAGTTTTCTTTTTTGGGTGGTGAAGATAAGTGTGGGACGGACGAAAACGGAAAGTGTGAACATAAGTGTGGGATGGAGGGAATATTTAAAAAAAAAAGATCACTCCTACCTAACACATCCAACATAATTTATCATTTATTTATTATCAAAAAGTATTATAATATTCCTAAAATTATCACTTTTTTTAATCTTCGTGCCGAAAAGATGCAAACATTTGTGGGATGGGGAAATACTTTTTATTCACTATAAAAAGTAATTATTGATAAACATGTATTTTTATTTATTATAAGTTTTACTTAAATGATTAAAAATAATAGTATCAAAATAGTTGGTTTCTTGTGTCTCCGAAAGGACAAAGTGTAAAGGGTATAATATTTTATTTTAAAAGATATAATACACTTTAATTAATAAATGTATAATTTTTTCATTGAAAAGGTTGGGTTGAAATATGAATAATATAAATGATTGATTAAAAAATTAAAATTAAGTTTTTTTCTCAAATTAAATGAAAGTACAAGTTTTTATATTAAAGAGTATTTAATACTAAAGAGTACAACTCTCGAAAAATGTAAAATTTAAGGGCACGGTATCTCAGGAGACACGTAAATTTTAGCCATTCAATTGACTACTTTTTGGGGTTGGATGTGATGCAAAATAGAGCTAACCGCCATAGATAGCCTTATAGTATTTTTTTTTTTAATTTTTAATAAAAGAAAAGTGTGAAATACTTCCTCTGTCAAGAGCAAAGATCTCTATTTACTTTTTACACGTACTTTATAAGACGAATAAAAAAAGAAAGTGTGAAATAGTTTACGAGATAGAAGAAGTTTTAACCAATAACTTTAGTTACAATAATATATATTATTCCTTCTGTCTTATTTTATGTTCACTGCTACTTTAAATTTGAAATTTAAGAAAGTTTGTTTCTTAATCAATTTGGGTAAATATAATTTTTTAAGTAGTAAATGAATTATAAAATATGTTATGTATGTTAAGTAAGAATGATAAATTTAAAATTAAAATATTATATTTTTAAGGTTGTAAATTGATATGATGTTTAAGATGATTAGAATTTGATGTGGGTGAAATTTAAAGTATATTTTTTTATGTTTTTTAAAACACCTTGACAGTATTCATTGTGAAATCTTAATTTCTTTAACATTTGCATAATGCAATTAATATTGCACGAAATTATATTATGTGATAGTTTTTTTTTTAATATAAAATTATTTTCAAGTAATAGTGACCCAATTGTACACGTTAATTGTACACGTGCAGGAAGAAAATCGACCAGCAGACTGATTACAGAAAAGGTCATGAGTTTCACTCATTTGATTTTTTAATAATATACTCCATATTCCACCCATCCTAATTATCGAACATTATTTTACAAAATTGCATTATTAACCTTTTTCTTTTTTAAAAAAATTTTGTTTAACGTTTATGTTGGACTTAAAATCCGTAAATAATGGAGTACTTGTTTGTTTTGGATTTTTTAATGATAAAAATTTGACCTTTATGTCAAATTAATACTTTTTTCATATGTCATTTTATTATTTTGGACGTTCACATCAAATATATAGTATTTTTTTTAAGCGGGACAAATATATATTCCCTCCGTCCCATCCTACTGGTTACATTTCCCTTTTTAGCATATAGGATCCACACAAATTAATTATTTCTCTCTTCATGGACCCACACATCAGCGTAGGCCAAGCTGGGAACTCAATGAAACTTTTCAGCTAGGGATGGTGGGTTTAGCCCCTATCTCTCCTCCTTAAGAGCCCCTAACGCATTCCATGCCTTCAATGACTCATGACTGATATCGAGCTCGCAGACGCAGCTCCCGGGAAAATAGGCATACCAAACCTTTTCCCTATCTATCCAATTCTATCTATCTTTTGTCTTGGAGGAAGGGAAGATAATGACATTAAAACAACAGCGTATTCTTGGCAAGATCCAATTGAACATAAAGTATTAAAAGATGTATGAGAATGGATGAGAAAGAAAGAGTAAAAAAATATTAATAGAGGAGAAGATAAAGATAATACATTAGATGAAAAGTGATATTGGTACAAGAAATTATTTAATGAACAATTAAGTATAAATAAAAAATGTTAATATTTTTAATAAAATATTTAATAAAATATACTAGTACTAATTACTCCCTCCGTCTCATAAAAGTTGGTATAATTTTTTTTGGGCACGGAGATTAAGGAGTATAATAATTTAATGTAAAGTGGAGTAAAGTGAAGTGAGAGAAATAATATTTAATGTGTAGTGGGTAGTTGTATTAGAGGTGATCAGTGGCGGATGTATGTGGGGGCAGTCCCGGGCTCAAGCCCAGGGTTGTCCCCCAAAAGCCCATTATATCATATGTAAATAATTTATAAATAATTTGTATTTTTAAGTTTAGCTCACCCCAAAAATATTTTCAGCCCACCCAAATAAAGCTAAAAAATAAATATATCTTCTTTCTTCTTTGTATTTTTAAGTTTAGCCCAACCCAAGAATATTTTAAGCCCACCGAAATGAAGCTAAAAAATAAATATATCTTCTTAAATTTTATTTATATATATATATATATATATATATATATATTATTTTTTTAATTATTATTATTATTTTTTATTTTCTTTAATAAACTTAGCCCACCCCACCGCGGTTTTCTGGATCCGCCACTGGAGGTGATATATGGGGCCCATAAGAATAGATTAATTGTTTTTGGGTGGGTCCATATATTAAAAAGGAAATGTGTCAACTTTAGTGGGACAAACCAAAAAGGAAAGTGTGTCAACTTCTATGGGAGGAGGAAGTATTTAAGAAGATGTAAAAACAATTTGCATACAATCCAACGAAAATATAGTACTAACTTTCTATATTATGTTGTGCTGCACGATAATAATTAATTAATTATATATTCCATTTAATTTAGTAAAACGGAAGAAAAAGAAAAAAGAAAAGGAAGAAAAAAGAGAAGGGAGAAAAAAGAATTTTGCATTTGTTGTGTTTCATCCTTTCACCTTCCTCATTTATTACTCCTTCCTTCCTGTATTATATAATCAACAATGGCCGATCATTATAACTCAATATGGAATCCATACCCCCAATTCCCAAGCCTCTCGCTGGAAATTAAGGTGAACACCGCCTCTGTTTTACATAAACCACCTTCTTCTTCATTGTACAAGCTATCACGTGAATTTTGGCGGCATTTTTTTTCTTTTTTTTTTTAATTTCCGGTTTCCCCCATTTTTTAAGGATTTGATTCTGACGTTGTTTTTTTTTTTTTTTTTTTTCAAAATTAAATTTAATTTCCGGTACACAAGTTAGGAATTTTAGGAAGATATTAATTCATTTACTCCGAAAAATAGTTTGTATTTTTCTCCTTGTTGAGAAAGCTTTATGATAATGTTGTAAACTTTGGCCTTTTGTGTTTGGAAGATGTTTGATTTTATGTATTCATAATAACAATTTGACAGCATGGTAAAATCAATTTTTATCTTTTTGTATGTTGTGAGCTAAATATAATGTTCTTAGAGTGAGAATTTGGATTGATGCAAGATTTATGGTCAAGCTGTACTTACCTATTACAATATTTGCATTCATGTGAGGATTTTGACCAGACTTGATGATCTAGCTGTCACTAGGTTGGTAATTTCATTATATGTTGTTGATTTTTGTAGGGTGGGTTGGGTGGGGAGAGGTTTAATGCAAGTCATATTAACCAAAACAGATTAGATTTAGCATGTATAGCATCATCCACTTGAAATTTTCTAGTTTAAACTTGATTTTGAAGTCTTCCACATGGTATTACATGGATCTATTAATTGTAATTCATGTCACTCAAACTGCTGAGATTGCTTATTTTATGCCATTTTGATTGTCATAACATTTTTCTTTTTTAATTTCCTTCCTCTTTTTAACTTGCTAATCTTCATTCTTCCTGTTTTTATTGATCTTCAGTTAGACTTTTTTTCTAGTTGCTTAAATCATATCTCTGTTAAAAGATTTATAGCGCTCTGCAAATAATAAGAAAAGAGTAAGGTCTTTTTCAGTTTGTTTTCTGTGTAATCTAAGGGATGCAAATCTGATTTCATATCCATATCCAAACAGGTGACTTAAATTTAGTGCAGCAATGCTCGAGGAAGGGCACGAGTGGATCGAGAGAGTGAAATCGGAAGGAGCAGTTCCACTGCACAAGCCAGGTCTGCGCTCTGGCAGTTGGTGTTCTCCCCGTGGAGATATTTTCTGGGTTAGAGGTGCAAATTATTTAAGGACTAAGTCGAAGGTCCCCAGTGGTGATTATCTTTTGAAGCCACTAGGTTTCGACTGGCTAAAAGGACCTACAAAGATATCAGAGGTGTTAAATAATCGCAAGAACCGTGTTAGGAGAGCACTGGACAACGAATGTGCAAAGGGTCGTAAGCCTTTTGTTTGGGCTTTCAATTTCCAGCTCCCATCTAAAGACAACTGCAGCATAGTTTCTTATTTCGTCGCCTTGGAACCTAGCAAGGAGGATTCGTTGATCAATCGATTCCTCAAGGGGGACTATGAATTCAAGAAGTCGAGACTAAAATTGATAGCCAACGTGGTGGATGGCCCCTGGATTGTGAAAAAAGCAATTGGTGAGCAAGCTATCAGTGTAATTGGCAAAGCAATAACCTGTAACTATTGTATGGGAGAAAACTTCATAGAGGTAGACATGGATGTTGGATCTTCAATGCTTGCAACTGCAATCACTCATCTTGCATTTGGCTACTTGATGACACTCACAGTTGATATAGCTTTTCTTATCGAGGGTCAAACTGAATCCGAGCTACCAGAACGAATCTTGGGAGCTTTTAGATTCTCTAATATTGATCATGCCTTGGCAAGTGAAGTTGAATCTCCCCATGAAGGCACTGAGAATTTGCAGTCATCATTGCCGACTAGGCTTTGGAAAACAGTCGGGCAGGGAATATCCCACCTCATTCACCCTGGGGCTCAAGACTATGGTGGCAAAACGAGCCCATCTTATGCGAATAGGGCCGTGGATCGCGACACTAGTAGAGATGCCAACAAGCCATAGGTATTACTCTAAACTATCATATTTAGTTTATTAAACTTGCAAATCTTCACTGTTATTAGGGAATCATGGCATTAGTTTAGGAGAGAATATGTAGGGCAATAACATTGGTAATGTGTCTGATTTATTTGATGACCATTTGTATATGCTATGAATTGCTTATATCTGAAATGATTTCCGTAGTATAAGGACTTGTACAAAACGACACAGGACATTGGTTCAACATCTTCTGTGTCACCTCTTGAATGAATATGTGACAGCAAGGTGAAATCTAAACTCTTGCCATTAATGTTTATACATAGACTTGATATAGATTAATTTTCCCTAACGTGTCACTTATCTATTGGGGTGGCACAGAAGATGCCACCTCAAATTGTCACCCCCCCCCCCCCCCCCCCCCCCCAAAATGTCACAATACATTTGGACTCCTCCACGTTGTTATTTTCAAATCTTATTCTCTTTCCGTTCCCACAATTCTAATTAAGTCTGGATAAAGCTTGTCTTAAGAAATGATTGTGTCAGTGAACCATAGTGAATAGTACTACTATATGTGTTGATTGCTTTAATAGTGTGCTTTTATAACACCCTATGCTCTTGTGTACTCATCTCTTAATCAAGACATGGCAGTCTTTCCCTTTCGTGCGCCACAGGAGCCAATCCTCATCTCTCATTTACATTCGAGTCGATTACAGTAGTTGGACTTCTCAGGTTGAATCATTCACCTGATCATATTACACACTGTTAACCTCTGCTCGTTTTGATCATTGCAGGTCTCCGAGTAGCTCCATCGACTAGTTACTACAATCAATGGTAAAATGAAGAATTCATTGCAGAGGTCCTAGGGATTAGCAGCAGCTAATTCACCATGTTTGTTTGGTTCATGTACCATTATTAAAGTGTATCTATGACATTGCTTTACAAGACTGAGAAAAGTATATCGTACAATATATTCGAATGAGATACCCTCTAATCGATTGGGTTAAACATTTATCATCTTTGCAAACCATATCTCTCATTCTCAATTCAAGAATGATGGGGTTTTTCTCCCTTTTAACATGCTAGAGAATTGAATTGATTGATCACATCCACATATTAGCGTAGCTCTTGTTTCAATCACTGCAATGTGATCAATTTTAATACAATTTCGATATTTTTGGTTCCCACTGAATTATTTATACTTAAAAATTGTTAAAAGTTCGATAAGTTGTCCGCTACTTTTGAGGACTTTTTTTTTTCTTTTAAAGTCATTATTTAAAATTTACCCACATCTAGTGAATAACAACCTTTTGAAAAAGGTGGACTATAAATAAATAACAGAGCAATGCAATATTTACATCTTATTTATTATAATTCCTAAGTCTAAAATCCATGTAGTAAGTTTATGAACAAAACATACTTTAAGTGGAGTTGATTTTTATGTGAATTTTTTTTTTTGGTGCACACAAACTTTTGACTTATGTAGTCCAGGAAAAAAAACATTACTTTTTTTTTTATCGGCAAATGTTAGTTGTTAGTATAGTTAGCAGTTACTCCCCACCTAATTCGTTCCCAATTGGAAAAAAAACATTACTTAAAGGATTTAACATATTAAAAAGGAAGAAAACAGGGGAAACGTTTCACATTCTATTCAGTTGCAGCAATTGAACAAACAGACGCATCGATTCAAAACAAATCAAAGGCAAACATCATCTTGCTCAACATTAAACTACGAATTTATGTCAGATTGTTCATTCCTACACAACGAAGACATCAATCGAAAAACTTGGAACATCAAAGCTTTTGAAAAGAAACTCAGATGATATTACGTTCATAGCCATAAAATCAGTTAATGCACTCTGTAATTTGAAAAATAAACAGAACACAATGTAAACATAAAAAATGTGGCAGTCCGCATAATTGCTAAAAAAAAGATTAATAAAAGGAAAAAAGCGAATGTGGAAACACAGATTCATAAGTTAGTAACTAATGAGATAGTTAATGTAAATGTTTCACAAACATGAGAAAATTTAATATAGAAAAAAGCAGTGGAATTAACAAAACTACAAAGGATTCAAGAGTTTGACTACTACTAAAACATAAGACATCTAATAGAGAGTATAAATCACGTTAAAGAAACTGCAGTCCAAGAATAATATCTTTTTACTAAATACTAATTAATAATGTCGATTCATTATTTTTCTTGGTAGGGCTTGTCATATCGTCACAAGTCACCACATACGCCAATACAAGTCCATTCAACACACATTTTTACCAAGGAACGAAACGGTCAGGATTTCATAACAAAGATGCACATTAGAACAAGTTTAACAGGACAATTAACGAATGACTCATATTAAAGTTCAAATGTAAATTTCTGGTGCAATAAATCAGCATCTTAAAATTTATTACCAATGAATTTGAATATGTGTGGAAATACACACAAATGTTTGCATAACACGATGGAAGCAGGTTATGGAAAAGGTGGCTACTGACGCACATATAAACGACTCACATACACAAAAATAATCACTTCCTTAGTAAAGTTCAAAATAAGTAGGAGAAACACTAAGTTGCAAAGTTAAAAACAGGTAAAGCATCACCAAACTATCCATTTCTCTTCTAACACATTACAATAGAGACACTTTTTTACTTGTATACTTGTAAAATGAAGCTGTCGACACACAAAAAGAAAGCTTTACATCTGAATGAAGATAAGACCAGCATGAAAAAAATCAATTTCAGTCACTTATCTAAAATTGTTCTCATACACAATAAATAAGGTCAGTATATTTTCCTTAAAAAATCCCCACTTTCTCCACTAGATAAGAGAAAAACGGATACAAGACTACAATGACTGATGCATGTAGGATTAAGATCCAAGAGAAATGTGTTACTCATTGAAAAGAAAAGGTTTATTGTAATCTCACATTCAGTGATGCAGTTGCATACCTCCGATCACGATATTAGAGTAATGCACATCCCAGGGATAATTCCTTTCAGAAGCTACACAATATTGGGACCAACATCAGATAATGTACTCATCTGTAGTGTTCTACCAGTTCCGGAGGAGAGAAATCGCACAGATGGTAATGAAGGATCCGTCACTGATTCAATCTCGAGAAAGTTGAAATTGTATGCACCAGACTTTTTCAAACTAAAGATGAATATAAGAATGATCCACCCCAACATAGACACAGCCCAGTAATTGTTCATCCCATGTATCAAACCCCAAGCGATGGCATACCCAACAATTATCCCCGACAAATGACCAAGAAAACTGGCTTGTGGGACAATAATGGAAGTAAAAATAAGTGACTCAAAGGGTGCAAAACTGATAGGTAGTGAGAGAAACCCGAACAACTCCAGCTTAGACGACGGTTGCTTCGTCGCCAGTATGGTCATCCACCCAAAGACAACACAAGAGTAACCAACAGCAGTCACTCTCTGGAAATACTCGATTTTAAACTTTTGGATCAATAAGTGGTACATCCCGAGGACTAACAAACCCGATAACACAACCAATAGCATTGTGTAATGGAGGTAATATTCTACTCCAAGACCTATATAACCTAACTGCTCGATAACACCCAAGCTCCAAAGTGCACTCATATTGAAAACAAGATGAATTATGCTAATATGAGAAAATGCAGATGTTATTATCCTCCAATGATGCCCTTCCATGGCAGTCTCATAGCTCAAACCCACATGTGAATACCCTATGCCCTTCTTCTGAATATAGAACCAAATCAAACTGCATATTCCAATTATACAGCTCGTAGCTGGCTTTTCCCAAATCTCATAAAACAATGGTTTCCCCATCTACCCACCAATTCAACTGAACAAAACTTCCCAATATTACAAAGTGTATAATTTATAACATCTGATTCATATGTTCAAAAGCCAACTGTCGTCCAAGTGTATGATGAATTGACTATAAAGAAAAACAGTAATCCACTCCAAGATTTTACTAAATGTAAGACCCAATCAACCTGATATAAAAAAATTCACCAAAAAACACGAAAAAAACTGAATTTTTAGCGGAACCCTTATCCTCAAATATCAAACTCAGATGCGCTTCAGAGAATAAATATCACATCTACGATTGAAAAAAAATTATATGTTCCAGCGTTAGAATAAGAGAATGGAGTTCGATTCCAAAGAAAAATACTTACAGATTAAGATGGGATTCTAGGTCAAAGTGACGGAAATTTTTATGAAGGGTTGAGCAGGGGTTTTACCCGACAAAATCATAGCATGTTCGATTTGCTACGAGATCTATTCTAGAACTCTCGTAGTAAAAAAGATGTAAATACATTAATATACCCCTTTTGAAAATGTATACATTTATCCTGCCCACAATTTTTTTAAACATAAAAAATGCCACTTTTATAAGTGATTTACTAAGGAGTTGTTTGGATGGTTATTTTTTAGTAGGGAAATTGGAATGGAATAGAAAAATGATATAGTATTTTCATTCCCATAAACTAGTTTTCATTCCCATAAACTAGAGAATGACTCATTCCTTAGGAAAATGGGATCTATGACTTTCATTCTTTGATGCAATATGGGACAGTACAATTCATTTGTTTTCTATGAGTTTTTTTTATTAAAAATATCAAAATAATATTTTCTAAAGAAATGGTAAAATTATATAATTAAATTATAAATAAATTTTTTGATTCCATTCTTAAAAAATACAAATATACCAAACACAATCAACCCTCCTCCTTTATATTCTATTTAAACCTATGTATTGCTAGGTGTTTAAATTGCAAAGGGGCACGAAAATTGCAAAGGCGCATGGAATGTGCTCCGTGCGCCCAGGTGCACAGGAGCCTCACTCAACAATATATTTTTTGAAACAAAATTCATTCTTATTCCATACTACTATCATTCTCATTCTTATTCGCATTTATTATAATAAACCAAAGCGCCCCTAAAAAAATATCCTCAAATAGATGAGCAAGGAAAATATATATTGTTCAATTGTCGCTGTATAAAATAAAAATAGATAAACTTGAGACTAATAGATAAATATGGGACGAATAGAGAATTTACATATTTGGAATGAATAGACAAATTTGAGACGAGTAAATTAATGACTAATAAACAAATTTGGGAGTAAAATGATTATTAACAAAATGACTAATAGATAAATATGGGACGAATAGAGAATTTACATATTTGGAATGAATAGACAAATTTGAGACGAGTAAATTAATGACTAATAAACAAATTTGGGAGTAAAATGATTATTTACAAAATACTTATTCGTCCCAAAATGCTATTATTTGTCCTAGAATTATTGGTTAAAATAAACAAAAGTTGTCAAGAAAGTCAGTGAGGGTGTTAGAGGAATAAAAATATAAAAGTGAGAATTTTTAATGATTTAAAAACAGTGGGTAATAAAAATGTTGGTTTTTTCAAAGTGGGCCGTTTTGATTTTTTCCCTCAAATCTTTTCTTCTACGTCTCTCAATATTTTGCACACTTCTGAGTCTCCGTCATTTTGGGTCGTTAAATAAAGGTTTGAACCTTAAAAATACAGCAAAGAAAAAATAAAAAAATTATCCTCACTCGTACACTTCATTTTAAAAAAAATTGGTACATAAAATATATAAAAATATAACAATTTATTTTTAAAGATATACTATTTAATTAATAAATATATAATTCTTTTTGACAAAGACTTTAATAGGACCGGTCTTTTCTTTACTTTGGTGGAACTGGATCCCATTTTAAGTTGGGTCATTCTCTCGGATCCAATTTGAATAGACCATTTCATTCCTAAAGGCAATTACCATTTTTTTTTTGTAAACTTGGAAAACGTGAAGGGAGGTTCTCTGTTCCTTTCTCGAGGCACCCTTTCCAGTTCCTTTTCTCCTGCGGTTCGTGTTCGTTTCTTCGGTCCTCCGGCGTCGGCTTTCTTCTTGGATCCAGTTTTTGTGTTTGTTTTCGTGTTCGTTTTTACTACAGTTGTTGTCATTTATCGATAAGGTGAGTTCTCATTTCTTTTTCCACTACTGTAGGGAGAAATAGAGTATATTCACTGAGTTTCTAGTGTATTTTTTAGTTTTTATTATCGATTTGTATTTATTTTTATTGATTGTAATTCCAATCATGAGTTGCATTTTATATATTTGGGTCAAGTAGTGTTTTGTTGCTTCGAATTTTTTATAAGAACTTGGAGTCACTCTGCAGCCTTTGACGTTGCTGTGTGTGCGTGAATTCGATGCGAGGGATAATGTGAATTGGTTCAAGTGGATTTGGGTTGGGATTTGTTGCTATTGTTTATAATTCTTTTATAGATCTTACTGATTCTGGTTTCTAGATATGGGGTTTCTGCTTTGAATTAGAATTCTCGCTCGATTTTGACGTTGTTTCCTCTTCCTGTTACAGCTGCCCAATTCTCTTTCTCTCGTATTTTATATGTATCCTCTTGTGTTGGTGTGTGTTTTAGGTGTGCGTATTGTGGAGAGTTTGTGTGTGGCACCATTACATTTTATGTTAATTAGTTTATTTTATGTTATCAACATTTTTTAGGTTACTTATTTCTATTTATTGGATCACTCTTTATAATGACTTGAGTTACTATGAACAAGCTTTTGGATTACTCTTTATGTTGATTTCTTTATGTTTCTTTTAGATTACTCTTTTTCTATTAATTGGATTACTCATTTTCTATTAATAGGGTTACTCTTTATAATAAATTAGGTTACTATGAACAAGCTTTTGGAATATTCTGTTTAGTCATTTTTAGGATACTCTTTATAATAATTTGGGTTATTATGAATAAGTTTTTGGAATACTCTAGGTTACTCTTTATAATAATTTTGGGTTACTATGAACAAGCTTTTGGAATACTTTTTATTTCGATTGTTTATGTTCGGTTCTGTATGGTCAACAAGATTATTTTTTTTCTATTATTTGGGTTAATAATTTGGGCTACTCTTTGATTTGTTGCAACATTACTTTTCTAGTACATAACATTTTATTGATTACTGATTTTTAGAGAATATTAAACATTTTTGAGGAGAAAATTAAATATTTTTTAGGTTACTCTTTTTATTAAGAGTTAAATATTTGTTTGGTCCCGTAACTTTTTTTCTTTTTAATTTTAGTCCCAAAAAAGATATTTGTTTATAATTAGTCCCATAACTTTAATTTTTCTTTAATTTTGGTCCAATTTTTATCGGATTTGCCACTTGTTGCCGGAAACCGACGAGCGATGCTGACGTGGCTAGTCCAATTATTTCTCAACCAACCAAAGATTGATGAAACTTAAGAAGAAGAATGAAGACAACACCAAAGATTGCAAAAACGTTTATAGTCACCCCATACATAAACATTTTGCAATTTTTGGTGTTATCCTTCTTCTTCTTCTTAAGCTTCATCAATATTTGGCTGGTTGGACTCGTCATGTCAGCATCACTTGCCAATTTCGGAAACAAGTGGCAAATTCGGCGAAAATTGGACCAAAATTAAAGAAAAATGAAAGTTATGGGACTAATTATAAACAAATATCTTTTTTGGGACTAAAATTAAAAAGAAAAAAAGTTACGGGACCAAACAAATATTTAACTCTTTTATTAATTAGATTACTTTTTATAATTAATTAGATTACTCTTTTGAATTAATTAGAACTATCATTGACTAAAGCTTGATCAATCCCAAAGCACATGCTTTATACACATTTTTATCTCTCCTGATCCAACAAACATCTATTTTTGGGAGTGCTTCTATCTCACAGCAAACTCAAACACACACAATTAATAGTAAATAAAACACAAGGGTCAATGAAGTTAAAAATTTGAAACCCCAACAAGCCATTAGATCCAAAGAATACAAAAAGCACACCCCGATATAATGCTCCTCTCGTAGTGATGAATTTGCTTCTAATGCTTGCTTGAGCTTTAAATTTGTTTCTTCATGAGGTTTATTGTCTCAATGTAGCAGTTAACATCTTCATAGCTGGTTGTAAGCAGGAGTAAATCTGCTGGAAAGAATTGATCTTTCTCCAAATTTGCCAGAAATAATTGATATTCTCCACCTTAACTATATCACCCACTCTAAAGTTTTTCCATTCAGTTTGCTTAAAAATACCACCGATGTACCTTGACATTACTTTTATTCTCAACGTCCTAAAAATACAAAATTGGTTCATTAACACGAGCACAAAATCTAGCCTGAGAACCTTATTTAGACAAAAAAAAAAAAGGAAAGAATCAAAGAGCTAGAACTAAGACATCTGCAGAACACATTCTCCACATTTACTAATTGGTAGATAAGTGATTTCATTCTACTCCAATAAAACACAACATCAACATTGAATAACAAGAACTCATAAACATCAGGTACTCCAATAAAACCTTAACATTGAATATCAAGAACTCATAAACATCATGTACTCCAATAAGAATTGCAAAGAATTGCTAAAAAATAATCAAGGTAAACCATAAAATTATCTGTTGCATACTATGCCAATACTTTTGAACGCATACAGTTCTTTATTTAAATAATAATCGAATTACACGAATAGTCATCACACAAATAAAATCTGTTTAAGGAGTATTTCTGCTAATCAGGGCATTTAAAGATTTTTCTTAATATAAGAGAGAACTGCATTCATGCCTGTCACTGTCACTAATTTTTTCAGCTTACAACAAGCCATGATTCGAAGATTGTGTGTACGGCTGAAATACTTAAGCCATACACATTAACGAACTAGTCAAGAAAAAAATTGGGAAAATTGAGAAGCACACAGTCATGTAATATCTCCATGTATTTGGGAAAACCCAAATGGACTTGGCAACCTTGGTAATGCCAACATAAACAGCTATTATGCTTGGAACATTCAGGCAACAATTTGATAGCATGATAATGATATCATGTAGAGCTATCGTACTTTTGCTGCAACAAATATATACATACATATTAGATAGCAATTACAAAATTGATTGCAAAAATTAACTCGAATTTAGAAGAATCAGAATGAATTACGAATTTGGGGGTTTATGTTAAGCTGAATATGAGTAGACCCAACTCACATAGTATGATTGCGGAACGGATGATGCGGAGGGAAAGACGGAGATGGAGACGCCGATGTGGGATTAGGATTTAATTGGGGATTTTCTTGAGAAAGCCCAGATTTCCCGTTTAACCCATATACGCAGATGTGAGATCTGGTTCTACCAAATATTGGTAGGACCGGTTCCACCATAGTCTCTCTCATTTTTTTTTATTGAAAAAGCCGGTTGAATATGAATAATATAAATGTTTAAAATATTTTTTTTTAGAAATTAAGGGTATAAAGTCTTGGCAAAGGCTTATGTGAAACTATTTCACGTAAACCCTTACATAAGACGTATAAAAAAACGAGTTGGTCTCTTGTGTTTTCAGGTGCACAAGGCGTTTAAGGGGACAACATTTTGTTTTAAAGGATATATAATTTAATTAATAAGGGTACAATAATTTTTTTTCTAAATGATATACACTTTTATTAAATTTTGTTTATTTTTTTCAGAAAATAAATGGTACACGTCCTTATAGTAAAGGGTATATCATTTAACACTAAAGAGTTGAGTTGTTAAACGAAACAAGTCGCTCGAGAGCTTGGCTCAACTCGTGACCACTCGAGCTCGAGTTCGAACTCGTCGAAATACTCGTTATGTTATCGAGTCGAGCACGGCTCGACTTGATAAAGCTCGATAATAATAATAGTAATATTAAAATAAAAATTATATAATAATTATTATAGTATATAATATTAAATACTCCCTCCGTCCGCTTTCAAGTTATCATTGTTCCATTTTGGGCGTCCGCTCCTAAAGGTCTCATTTCCTTTTTTAAACATATAGGACCCACACACACACCAGCTAATACAACTAAAAAATATGACTCACACTTCCATTAATACAACTACCAACTACACTAATAATACTCCTTAATCCACGTGCAAAAAACAAATGACACCCTTAAAGATCGACAAAGAGAGTATATAAATTTAAATCTTGCTCGATTAGGCTCAAAAGCTCGACTCATTTTGCTAAATGAGCCGAACCGAGCTCGATTAAATAATTTTCGAATCGAGCTCGCTCATTATCATATCGAGTCAAACTCGAGCTCGACTTGATAACTACTCGAGCCAAGAACCGAGCTCGAGTATGCACTAGAGCTCGCTCTGCTAATTTAACAGGCCTACTAAAGGATATCGGGACAACATAAAAGTTTTAGCCCAAAAAAATTATAACATTATTATCACTCTCGTTTTTCTTTATTGTTTGACACCATACACAAATTTCATCTTTTTGATATTCATGTGATCATACTCAACTTTTTTTTCCACCAACATAATTCAATACGCAATTATAGAGAAAATACTTCCTCCGTTCCAGGTATTTTTACCTGTTTGTACGGGCAAGGAGATTAAGACGTTTTATTTTTTAATATATAATGTAAGAAAAAGTAGAGATAAATTAGTAGTTTAAAAAGAAAAAGTGAATAAAGTTATTGGAAATGATGAATAAAGTGTAAAAAAGTAATTAAAGTTGTTGGAATTGTAAAAAGTAGGTAATAAAATATTATGTATTTTTGCCAAAAATGAAATGAGTAAAAATACATGGCACATCCCAAAATGGAAAGTGAGTAAAGATACGTGAGACGGAGGGAGTATCAATTTAGTCCCGTATCTTTTATCAAATCCAATTTTAGTCATATAACATTTAATATTTTCAATTTTAGTCCCTTTAGTTTCAATTTTGGTCTTATAACTTTTAAAATTTCAATTTTAGTCCTATAAGTTTCAAATTTAGTCCTTTTTCTTTTTTAATTATCAAAATTAGTCATATATTTTTTGAAATGTGATAGAGAAAGTATCAATTTTGGTCCTGTATCTTTTTCAAAATTCAATTTTAGTCCTGTAACTTTTGGTATTTTCAATTTTAGTCATTTTAGTTTCAATTTTGGTCCTGTAACTTTTAAAATTTCAATTTTAATCCTGTAAGTTTCAAATTTAGTCCTGTATCTTTTTGAATTTTCAAAATTAGTCATATTATAAATTATATCATATTTTAAAAGATACATAACTAATTTTGATAATTTAAAAAGAAACAAGACTAAATTTGAAACTTATAGGACTAAAATTGAAAATTTAAAAGTTACAGGATCAAAATTAAAACTAAAAGGACTAAAATTGAAAATACCAAAAGTTACAGGACTAAAATTGGATTTTGAAAAAGATACAGTACCAAAAATGATATTTTCTCAAATGTGATATTATTTATTATAGGATATTTTTGATAATTTAAAAAGATATAAGATTAAATTTGAAATTTATAGAACTAAAATTAAAATTTTAAAAGTTATAAAACTTAAATTAAAACTAAAAGAAATAAAATTGAAAATACTAAAAATTACATTACTTAAATTGAATTTGAGAAAAGATGAGATCAAAATTGATATTTTGTTAGCAATTATATGCACGACCTTTCATGCTATGATGTATTTTAATCACTAATTTGTGTTTTTATATTCCATTAAAAAAGCATGCTTCTTCCACGGCCATTTGTCTATTTCCACAGATATTTATACAAGCATTGCTGTTTTTTGTGGCTCATGGGGTTTTAGGTTAGAACAAGAGGTGGTTCGATTTGATCTTATTCTGTATATTAAGAAGATGAAGATACAGTGCGACGTGTGCGAAAATTCTCCGGCGGCGGTGATTTGCTGCGCCGATGAGGCGGCGCTGTGCGCGAAATGCGACGTCGAAGTTCACGCCGCCAACAAGCTCGCTAGCAAACACCAGAGGTTGCTTCTTCAACGCCTTTCCCATAAATTACCCCCTTGTGATATATGCCAAGTATGTTTGCATTTCTAACCCTCTCTGCTTGTTATCTTTTGATTCTGTTGTTGGATTTCTCTGTTTTTGTTGGAATTGGGATGGAGGACTTGAAATGAATTCAGATCTAGATTAATATCATCAATTTATTGTAAACAAAATCAGAGAATGTTTAAACAGTTGTTTGTTTGCGTTACAGAGAACATAATTATTAATTAATTAACCTTGGATAGATTAGGTTAGATGATCACAGTTATCAAGTGTCTGTTGAGCAAGATAACTGCACATGCTGTATAAGTGTGTGTTAAGTTTCTCTGTCACCAAGGGTAGGAACATTGAAGATGAAATGGGGTTACTGATCAATAGATCATTGTAGTGTAACATGGAATAACTTTGTGACTAATACTGTGAATACTGAATGCAAAGAAACCAAAGATTGAAAAAATTGAACACCAGATG
The DNA here is from genome assembly GCA_023678885.1 of Pogostemon cablin. Classification (NCBI taxonomy): domain Eukaryota; kingdom Viridiplantae; phylum Streptophyta; class Magnoliopsida; order Lamiales; family Lamiaceae; genus Pogostemon; species Pogostemon cablin. The sequence goes on from CM042987.1 coordinate 6,648,175, forward strand.
CTTGCCACTTTTATAGTGCATCTCTTTGAGTTCTACTGATTCAATAATCTGTTTGCTTGCTCATCGTCATCATCTGTAGGAGAAGACAGCTTTCATTTTCTGTGTTGAGGACAGAGCTCTCTTTTGTAAGGAATGTGATGAGCCTATTCATTCCGCCAACAGTCTCGCTGCTAATCACCAGCGATACTTAGCCACCGGAATACGTTTGGCTCTGAGCTCCAGTCGCAGCAGGGAAACTTTAAAACAACAATTGGGGCCAAGGCACCAAATGCCAAATACAGAACAGAATACTTTGCAAATTCCCAGTCAGCATATTTCTGGTGTTACATCACCATCTTGGGCTGTTGATGAGTTGCTGCACTTATCGGATTATGAGTCCTGTGACAAGGTAAGAAAGTTGGCATGGATCACATCTTCATTCAGTTGCGTTTTAAATTGAATAAACTCATCTTCGTGAGGGTTCATTATTTTGGTGTATTTCTTTTGAATGCACTCAGAAAGGAATAGATGGCTATGGAATTACTCTAAATGATGGCTATGGAAATACTCTAAATGATGGCCCAAATACATATTCTCAAACCGTATCTTCTTTCTGTTTTTCTACTTGTGTTAATGCCAGTCTGCTTTAAACTATCACATGCCACTTCTTGCACATGTAAAACATTAATAGATTGCAATGGATCCTGCATTATCTTAAGACCACATGGAAACTTCTAAGAAATTACTAATCTAGTGTATGCATTTGTAACGAAACTTTCTTATATTCGAGCAGAAGGAGCAACTAGAATTCAGTGAGCTTGAGTGGTTGACGAATATGAATCTCTTTGGTGAACAAGTAGAGCCCTTAGCTGCAGCAGAGGTACCTCAGCTACCGGTTTCTCTGCCAACTAACTCAAGCTCTTGCAGACCTGCCAAATTATACAAGAAGCCTCGAATAGGAACTCTCAAAGAAGAAGAGGAAGACGAGCATTTCACCGTTCCTGATCTTGGCATAAAATGTGACTGCAAACCTTGCTGAGAAAACTGCAGTACCACCTGGTATATATATTTTCCTACCATACATGTAATTAGATTGTTTGCTTATAACAGCATATATATCTGCAACCTTGATTGTGTTTAGTGATAAACTGCTAGCATTCTTATTAGGAGTAGTATTTGTTGGCATATACTTGTTAAACCTTATGTAAGTTGATCAAATTTTAACTTAAGAATCTTTTCCACAAGAATTCAAAGACTTTCTTAAATGCGACGAGTCCACTCTTATTCTTGATCAATTAACTAAGCACTCCACATCAATTATATATACATATTGTGCAATGAACAATCATGATGTTTATAAACTCATGTGGAGAAGATATACACTCTTTGATCAATTATTCATATGGCTTGCATGTATATATAATTATTTAGAGTAGAAGTTAGATGAAGGGGAAACAAGCTCTGAAACCCAAGCAGGTTTTTGGTCCATCGACAAGTCGCTTCACTTGAGAGTGAGTTGGGAGAGCAGGAATGGCTCCCCTTTTAGTTGTGGTGATCGCTCCACACACACTCGCATACTTGAGCACTTCTCGCAATCTCCCTTCGTCCTGTACATGAGTTAAATAATATGAATTCTTGCATGAGAACAGACCATGTAATTTCATGCTAACATTAATGATATACTATAGAATTTGAATGTGTATTCTACATGTAGTATATGCTAGTGTATCTGTGTACTCCTTTTGTCCCGTTTCAATATTTATATTTTCTTTTTGTGTGAAGTTAGGATATTGTATTCAAGTATAGTGAATTGAAAAATATAATATTTTAATGTAAAGTAGGTGATTGGTTGTAATAGTAATAGTATTGTGTATGGGTCCCGTGGAGAAATATTGATTGTTTTGTGCGAGTTTCATCTACCAAAAAAAGGAAAATGTTAAAATTGAAACGAGACATCCAAATTGAAAATATGTAAATATGAAAATGGGATGGAGGAAGTATATAAAATTAAATGCATCATGATAAATAGTGGGGGTAGTTTGGTGATTTCACCTGGAAAATAGAAAGATCATCGACGATGTTGCGTAGGACGGCTCCCACAAACGCATCGCCTGCTCCGGTTGTGTCCACTGCCTTCAGACTATAACCCTCCACTGTTCCACTGAAACTCTGTATTTTTCATGAAAAAAGATATTGTATTTCTTTACCAATTCAGTACCACAAATTTTCATTTTATTTGAAATGTCAAAAAGAATTTAAAATCTATGAAATCATTATGTTAGGTTCAATATAATTAGTATGTTTAATAATTATAAGGTATGTTAGCATTATATTAAGTGGAGTAATATATTATTATAAGGGTGGGTGTTTAAGTCATTTTAAGATATAATATTTTAAATCTGATTTTTTTTTATATGTTTAGTAATTTTGGGTTAAGCCCATCCAAATATACCCAATAAACCTTATACTTCACTAGGGATGGAAATTTGCCCCGACCCGAAGCCGCCCCACCCCGCCCCGCCCTGGTTGGGCCAGGCCAGACCCGCCCCCACATAGAGAACGGGCCGGAACTGCCCCTCTCCATACATGGGGTAGTTCAAATATGGGTGTTGCTGTTGCCCCGCCCTGACCCGCCCTGCCCCGTACTAATTTATTATATTAAATTATACTATTTATTTATGTATTCTAAAAATATATATAGTTCCTATATTTACATTCAATTCAGAAATTAGGTTTTCCTATTCCACCCTAAACCCCAGGCGCTCCTCTCTCACTCAAACGCTCCCACTCCCATTTTCAAATCTCATTATCTCACTCACCTCGGCTGCTCGGCACCTCCATCTCAACACCACCTCGGCACCTCACGTTCCACCAGCCCCTCGCCAACGCACAAAAATTGCGTCGGTAGGTCTTCTTTGCCCAGTTGAATGCAAGAAAAATAGGGCGGAACACGTGAAGAATTGCAGACCTACTTGGGTAATTTTTTATGAATCTGAAGAAATATTATGCATTTGTTGTGCTAATTATCGAAATTTAAATAGATATGTTCTTGATTGAATTCCTGGTGTTTTTGGCCTGTAGGTGAAGCATTTTTTATCTGCAGTATCATGCAAAGAAGAGGGTTCTACATATATATCATATACATGAAAAATTTAGATGGGGCAGGGCGGGGCGGACCTGCCCCGCATAGGGGCAGGTCTGGGTACTAATATTTTGACCCGAGGCGGGTCACGGGGCAGGGCGGGGCGGCGGGCCAGGTGCACGGGGCGGGCCTGGGTACATAGGTACCCGCCCTGATCTGCCCCATTGCCATCCCTATACTTCACAATGTTTTTAAAATAAATAAATAAATTAATTAAGCTAGCTAGACAACCTCATGTCGTGTACATTGATTCAAATTCGATGTTAAAAGCAAGTTTGAGAGGCAAAAGATTCTAATACTTAGCCCTCGATCCAACATATTCTGGAACAGTTAAATTATGCCATTTCCTAATTTTCTTTAAAATTCATAATTAATAAATAATGTGAAATTAACTTTATTCATAAATAGCTAGCATGGAAATCAGACATACATACCTCAGTATAATATCTACATCCCTTTCTTCCGAGTGTAACCAAAAGAAGCTTCAAGTTGTCGTGCCACAGTGACATGGCAGATTCATCATCGTCAATATTGGGGTTTTCAGTGAGGAAGATGAGCTCGTCATCACTGATCTTGATGACGTCAGCCCTATCCCATATGCTCATGATAAGTCGTCGTGCCTCCTCCGCCGACGGCCATAACGGCAGCCGGAGATTCGGGTCGTACGTCAGCAATGCACCACCTGCTTTGGCAGCTTCCATTGCTGCCAAATGGGAGGATCTACATGGCTCCACAATCAAGCTTACGGATCCAAAGTGGAACACTTTTGCCTATTTATCCAAATTATTTTATTATTACAAAAATTAACTAACTTATTCACCTGAAGAAGACAGCACTTTTTTGTATGTAACCCATGATCATATGTTATTGCATTAACAAATTCTTTCTTGGGGCACAAATAATTTATGGAAACTTAATCTTCCATATGTACATTAGGAAAGAATATTAATTCTTTGATTAAATAAATCAATACTACAATTTTAGATTCTCTTAAAAGTTACACATGAATCACACAAAATTTTGCCCATGATGAAAAAGCATTTTGAATTTACTTTAAATGCACAAAATTTCTTGTTACATAAGATATAAATAAAATCTTTATTTTTAAAAGAAAAATAACAAATTTAAGTGGAAAGGTTGAAATTTCCTTCAAGTACAGATACGATCATCTAATGCAGGTAACAAAATATTTAACACAAAAATATAATAGCACATCTCATTTCCTCATTTTATTTTACTTTTATTTTTGTTGATCTCTTATGCCCACCATTAAATGGTAGATAATAGGAGAAAAAAGGAAACTCCCTCCTTCGAAAAAATATGAAACATCCATTTTATTTTGAGTTAAATCTCCTTAAACTGGGTTTAAGGCGTAATCCCTTTCGTCCCTCTTTAATTTAAACCATAAAAATACATATGGTATACTCCCTCCGTCCCTTATTAAGAGGGTTTTTTACTTTCTGACACGTGTATTAAGGAGTATTATTATTTAATGTGCAGTGAGTAGCTGTATTAGTGGGAGCGTCCCATATTTTAATTATATTAGTGAGTGTATGTGGCTTCCATGTATGTAAAAAAAGGAAAGAAGACTCCTTGAGTGGGAAGACCAAAATAGAAAAAAAACCATCTTTAAAGGGGACAGAAGGAGTAATGAAATTAAAGGGAACCACAAAGTTTACACTATATGAACGGAATTTACCGAATTTATACAATTGTTTGCCTTTATTTTCGTCCATCCTAAAATTTATGCAAAGTTTTAAAATTGCAAAAAGGTAAAATACTTACTGAACGAATAAGATCGAGATTCAACTCATGAGGGTGTAGGAGCATGTCGGCACTAGGGTTTCTATAAAACATGAACTCACGCTCTCCGTCGGCGCGTAGGGTCACGAACGCCAGAGCCGTCCTTGCCTGGTGGTCGAAGCAAACGCCGTCGGCGGAGACGCCGTTGTCTTTTAAGATTCGGGCGAGCATATGACCGAACTCGTCGTCGCCTAGCTTCCCCACGAAGGCGGACCTTCCGCCGAGCCTCGCCACTGCTATGGCCACGTTGGCCGGCGCGCCACCTGGAGCCTTCACGAATGCCGGCGCCTCCGCCAGTGACACGCCGGAGACTGTCGGCACGAAGTCGATCAGCATCTCGCCGAAGGTCACGATCAGACCGTTATTGTCAGCCATTAATGACGTTTTGTTTGGATGTTGTGGAACGTGTAAGATGAGAAATGGAATTGTGAGGGCTCTGAGCAAATTATATATATGCTGTTATTACTCTTTAGTTACTTTCCTCATTATTCTAAAGAGTATACACAGCTGTATTTCACCCTAATTTTTAAGTTAATTTTAAGGACATAAAATATTACTCGCTGATAATTGATGAACCATCACTCTTCTTAACAACAAACAGAGTATTATTCATCTCAATTCGTTTTTTAAAAATTAACAACATAACAAAATTTTGAATTTTTATTTAAAAGAATAATTATAATTTATCATGTTGATATCTTGTACTAAAGAGTAAAATCACAATTTATGTACATCGGGTGCAAAAGAGGAAGTCATGAGAACAATTTTAAGAATTTAGCTAGATTTATTAAAGATTTCAATTTATGAAAGGACTAAATAATCAATATATATATGAAAGGATTAATATTGGATGGAAAAAAATTCAAAATTATAAAGAAAGAACTAAAATTTAAAATTCAAATATTAAGGGAAAAAATATAATTAGTTATGCTTATGGGATTATTATACTAATGGGAGGAAATCTGATAATAATTTATCAAAAGTGTAATAATAATAAAATAAAAATACGATAGAATATAACGATATAATATTCCCACGAAATTTATTTGTTCTCTAGTGTATCGTTTTAGGTGAATTTTTTTTGCGAGAGAGTACGTTTTATGATCTTGGATGTCCGGGTTGATTGTTAGGGTATGATCTTGGATGTCCGGATTGATTGTTATCTATACGTGTCAATCATCAAAAGCTTAACACCAAAATGATCCGAACCGACATTTTATACAGATTTTTTTAAGACTCAACATTATTATAAATATCAATCATGTAATTAAAATATAAAGCTCGATAAAACTATATAAATAATCAATAGATAACCAAAAACCAAGAAGATGTTTCTGATTTTAATGTTTTATTAAATATTGAAAAGACCAAATTAAGCAATCAAAAGTGACTAAAACCTAAAACTATAAAGAAAAGAATAACGAAACTAAAATTGAAAATTAAATAAATTAATGATCATACCCGTTGAGGAGAGTGGTGACTTGAGAGGGGGTTGGAAGAGCTGGAATTGCACCCTTTTTAGTCGTCGTAATCGCTCCACAAGCACACGCATACTTCAGTGTTTCCCTTAACCTCGATTCACTCTGTTAATTAAATCAAAATAATCAACATTAAATCTCATAAAATACAAACAATTATTTATATTAAATATTCCATCCGTCACGCATGTTAAGTTTGAATAAGCTTTTATGTTTAATGAAATTAAAGCAAGCTCGATTAGTAAAAATAAGTAAAGTGGAGTATAAAGTTACCAAATTGTTTGGCTCGATAAAAGTCTCTGCTCGATTGCTTATCACACATGCTTAAATATATATTTTGAATCTTGATAATATCAATGCAAGCTTAGTAACTCTTCGTTCGACTCATTTATATCCTAATGGCGGAATAAAAAAACGAAATTTACGAATAGTTACCTCAAGAATGGAGCAGTCATCCACAATCTTGTAGAGAAGAGCACCCACAAAAGAATCTCCTGCTCCAGTAGTATCCACTGTGTCCACGTGGAATGATGCCACGTGGCCATGGAAATTCTGTGAAAAATATTATACAAATAATTATTTAATGAAATTAGTCTATTACTCCATATTTATTTATATAAAAAGATTTAAATATAAATACCTTAGTGTAATATTTGCTCCCCTTTTCTCCTAGTGTGACCAATAGTAGCTTCAAGTTATCATGCCAAAGTGATCTGGCAGATTCATCATCAATCTCCTCTTTCTCCAGAAGAAAACTCAGTTCTTCATCACTCACCTTGATCACATCAGCTTCGTTCCAAATACTCATAATCTTCGATCGAGCCTCCTCCGCCGACGGCCACAGCGGCAGCCGGAGGTTCGGGTCGTACGACAGCAACGCGCCGCCCTCCTTAGCCACTTCCATGGCTTTCAGATGAGCCGACCGGCACGGCTCCTCGATCAAGCTAATTGACCCGAAGTGGAACACTTTTGCCTAAAATTCAATTCACAAATCATAAATACATACACAGATAGATAAAATTCACATGATTATAGTGTTGAAACTTACAGATCTGATGAGATCGAGATCCAATTCGTCGGGAGTGAGCAGCATGTCGGAGCTAGGGTTCCGATAGAACATGAACTCGCGCTCGCCGTCGGCGCGTAAGGTCACGAAAGCCAGCGCCGTCCTCGCGCCCAAATCGAAGATAACGCCGTCGGCGGAAACGCCGTTCTCCTTAAGTATTCCGTTGAGCATGTGTCCGAACTCATCGTCGCCGAGCTTGCCGACGAAGGCGGCTCTCCCGCCCAATCTCGCCACCGCAATTGCCACGTTGGCTGGTGCGCCGCCAGGGGCCTTGATGAAACCCGGTGCCTCCGCCAGAGATACGCCGGAGACCGTCGGAACGAAGTCGATCAACATCTCACCGAAGCTGACGATCAAGCCGGAATTGCCATTGTCGTTGATTGCTGCAGCCATTGTCATTAATGCTGTATGTATTTTGTGTTAAGAAGTAGTACTTCAAGTATAAGAAATTTTGAAGTTTGGGAGGGGTTTAAATAGATAGGTGAAGATCCGTTTCCAATTAAATAAGATTATGATTTTATTTTTTTTAGATATGTTATTTTTTTTTGTAATTGCTCATATATATCCAATTATCCATTATAATTCTGTTAAATATTTATCCACTATATAATTAAGGATTCAGATAATGCATTATTATTATATATATATATATATATATATATATATATATATATATATATATATATATATATATATATATATATATATTATTTAAATTTAAATATATCTTTACTCATAAGTAGTTACATAGACAGTGATCAATCCGTTTCAATTAAATAAGATTATGTAATTAAGATTAGATTTTATTTATTTTTAGATATTTTATCGATATCTTTTTTGTAATTGCTCATTGTATAATGATATATATCCAATTATCCATTATAATTCTGTTAAATCTTTATCCACTATATAATTAAGGATTCAGATAATGCATTATTATATTTATATATATTATTTAAATTTTAATATATCTTTACTCATAATTAATTACATAGAATCAATTATTAATATGAGTGTACAATGTAATTTGTTTAAGAGTGTATATTGGGTGCACCCGGGGCACCCATATGTGTATGCCTTTTTATTCTATTTTGTATACATATTATTCTATTTTATATAGTACGTGTTTTGTAATAATTGTATACTTTTTTCACATTAAGTTTTTATTAAATAAACTAACATTCATATGTATATAACTTTTTATTGAATATTATATACAATTTTTCATTAAAAAAATTAACAATTAAATTGTATATATTTTTACTCTTAATTGTATATGTTTTTGTTTATATTTGTATATGGGTGCGTGCGCCCTATCTTTAGGTGCACCCGGATACACACTATAAATTGCCTTTGTTTAATTATATAATAGTATTATATTTTAATTTTAATTTTAATTTAATTTTAAATTTTAAATTCTATCCAAAATAGCTGCTTTCTCTAGATGGCAAATAACTTTTGAATGTGATTTGGAGTTATTAGCTATAATATTATTCATTCCAATTCCGATTCAAGAAAATCTTTTTAAAATAGAAGTATCTGATAATATTGATTTTTTGCTTATTAAAGTTATAGTTTCCTTATCTTCATCTGATAATCAGTAGATTACTGGGAAATGCCAATTCTTGCCCTATTTTATATGTACTCCATTTAAATTGTCCTAACTTTTACATTCCATCTAATTTGCCCACTTTTAAGGGAAACTACCTGTTATACCCCTAAGGATGGCCCACATATCACTTTTAAGCAACGGAAAGTTTAGGATATACAGTCATGTGTCAGACTTTATTGGTATAGATGAGAGAAATTAATTTTGATTTGTGTCTCTAAATTAAACAATTGGATAATTAGTAAGGGATTAATAACAGCGGACGTGATTACTTTAATACGTTAGCGGACACAAATCAATTTAAAGAATTGAATTGGGTCACATCAACGGACATAATTAATTGTGTAAGTTATAATTTAACATTATTTCCACATAAATTGGCATATAATATATCAATAATAAACTACAAATTCAAAAAGATATTTTTTTCTCAAATATATAACATGTCCGCGGTGATTTCAAGGAAATCTTATCGGCGGACATGCAATCAAAATTTATATAAATTAATTTTAGAAACATTATCCTAAAAATATCTTAATTTATAATATTAATAATAAACTACAAATTAAAAAAAAATATTTTTTTCTCAAATATATAGCATGTCCGCTGGGCGAACATGCAATCAAAGTAAGCTGACATGGTATATATTATATCAATAATAAACTACAAATTAAAAAAGATATTTTTTCCTCAAATATATAGCATGTCCGCATATAATAAAATCCATCGACCCGAAATTTTACGAGTTCCTGCGGCTCGGATGAGTATTCTTGTTTATATCGCTACGGCTATAAATACTTTATTCTTCCTATTAACAAAACATCCCCTTTTACTTCACTCTTTCAGAACCGGTACAGAAATGGGTGCATCACAAGGAAAACCAAGATTTGCTTTATCCGGTGCCCATGTTGGTTGGACCAAGGCGAAACTATCATAGGAGAAGAAAAAGAATAGTTACATCTCATATTCATATCAAGTCTTTCTTTGAATTTTCAATAGTTACATCTCATATTCATATCAAGGCTTTCTTTGAATTTTCAATAAGGGGCGCGTGCTTCCGGCTTGTCTTGTAGTCGTAGTCTTTGTGATTTCAAGTAAATCTTATCGGTGGACATGCAATCAAAATTTATATAAATTAATGAGTGTTGTTAAATACACACCCCTATTTATTGAATACACATCCTTTATTAAATGTACACCCCCTTTTAATTTATTAAATCTTAAGTTTATTAAATACACACCCCTAAAAATCCATATTTACCCTTTTTTATTTTAAGATTATACACACCCCTTAAATATCTAAATCTACGTTATTAATCCATGATCGTTGCAACTACTCCCTTCCCTATCAAATTTTGTTCGCAATGTCAACCTTACTTGGCATTTTTCAGGTTCTTAGCCTTAACACACGATTAAGAAGCTACAAATCTACCTAAACTTGTTATCTTATGTGAGAGGGTAAGTTGTGATTTTGCAAAGTAAAAACGAAGACAAGATATTTTACGTGATAACCACTTACATCTACGGGAGTGCAAAAGAATGACTAATTACAAAGAGAGTTTTCACTCTTGATCAAGCTAGACTAAACTTAATCAACCTTACAGTATGAAGGAGAAGAATTCCATAGAAAGAATTCCCCCACCCAAACTGACGCTGGCGCAACCCTGGACCATCGAGCTTCGTCGAGGAAGGAGCAAGAGAAATTTCCCTCAAGTTATTGGCTTCTCACCGCCCTTCTCTGAGCGAATCCACCACTGCCGGCGACAGCATCTTATCTCAAATCTCCAATTCTTCAATTGTTCGAAAGGGGGTATATGTCGTCTGCGATGCAAAGTACATGGCCAAGCGCCGTCTGGATCGCCGCCACCACCTTCATCGTACTCATCAACGAGATGGATCGCGAGGCCTCTCTCCTCGGCGCCGCCCCTACTCCCCAGCATCCTTTCGGTCCACCCAAGTGATAGTATAATCCTGTTTTGGTTATAGGACTAGGATTTTTCATTGTCTGCAATTTGAAATAAGATTGTGCTGTTGAATGTGTACGTTAGAAATACTAAATCAACAATGGCTGTTGCATGGTTGGATAGATGGTACAGTGGGTATATGGATATTTTGGCCTAAAGTATGAATGCATGTGACATCTTAAATATCAAGAGAAGCTGTTTTAACTTAATTGGTGGAAGTTGGTCATGAGCTAAGGAATGCACGTGAGAAGCAGGTTGATGTGGAGTGTAGTGTGATGCATGCTTTTTCTTGTTTCTTCATCAATCTGCAGCCTGTATGATCAAGTTAGAGTGCTTAGATACATTGTAAAGATTTAATAAGAGTGTTTGTTCTTCCCGTGGATGTAGGTTCCTTTTGGAATCAAACCACGTAAACGTCATCTTCTTTTCATTTGTTTTACACTAAAAGTTACACACACGAATTCATACAACAAGAGAGTGAGTGTCAATCAGTTTCTTGAAGCTTATTTTCTGACATGTGCATATAGCATGCGAGTTTTGCCATTAAATTTCTACCGGATAATGTCGATTATCGTTGTTAAGCTTCTTTAACTGCGATTCTAGTATTCAATGAATCCTTTTAATGAACTAATACTTGAGGTTTATTGTATCCATGTGGTTCTGCTTAGACAAATCACTTGGATTTTAAAATCAAGCAATAAATTATTATGACGTGAATTACTTCTGTTAATTTTCCACTTCATATTTCGTTTCAATTGGGAATCATTGTACTCCATTTTGGAATCCTCAATTCATTCAATTCGCAATCATCACCCTCTGCCTCACTATTGACGAACGTCGTGATTAAACTCCCAGGCACGGAGTTAGGATTGTAATATTCTTCACTGTGACCGAATACGAAGACGAGAAGATGAAGGGGAGAGAGAACGAATAATGATTTACTCATATACAGGGGTGTGTATTTAATGATGGAAGGATAATTTAATTTTTTTGAAAATATATATTTAATTATATAATAATAGATGTGTGTATTTAATAAAAAGGGGTGTGTATTTAGTCCAACCCTAAATTAATTTTGAAAACATTATCCTAAAAATTTCTTAATTTACAATATTAATAATAAACTACAAATTAAAAAAATTATTTTTTCCTCAAATATATAGCATGTACGCCGTGATTTCAAGGAAATCTGGACATGCAATCAAAATTTATATAAATTAATTTTGAAAACATTATCCTAAAAATTTCTTAATTTACAATATTAATAATAAAGGGTTAATTGCGCCAAAAGTCCTGACCTTTTCGCGAATTTTAAATTAGTCAAAATTTTTTAATATTTATAAATAAGTTCTCGAAATTTAACCGTTTTTTCAAATCAAGCCATCGGGCAGCGGGAGGCCTAACCGGTGGCTGACGTGTCGTATTCTTTTCTAAGTCAACCTCCACCTGTATAAAAATAAAAATAAATAAATAAACTAAAAAAAAGTTATTATACAAACGCAAAAAAAAAAAAATTAATTCCCCTCGCCGGAAGCCCCCTTCCCCGCTGGAAGAACTGGAAGAACCCGTCACTTGAGCTTTGGTCTAGCCACCACCATCGACTGAGATTTGGTCTAGCCACCCCATCAATGAAAACCAGCAGTTCACTATCGCCGGAGAGAGACCACACCGGCCAAATCTACTTTCGATCACCATCCACCGCTCTTGCCATGGTCGTTAACAGCTGTCAACCCCACGTATCAGCCGCGTTGCCGCTCGCTGCCGTCAGTCATCGGAATCGCGTGCTCGTCGCTGTCGTTGCCGGAGGTCGAAACACCATGACCGCCACCATTCGCCGTTGAAGTCGTGAACATAGCAATCACCGTCAGCCGCCATCCGCGAACAACCGCAGCCGTGCGCCAACTCAAATCTCCCCGTCAGCCTCGCCAAGTCGCCTTAGTTTGCTACCTCCAGATCTGCTCGTCGCGACGCCGCACCACCTGCGAGCCGTCGGAACCCGTTAGCCGCCGTTCTTCGCCGCCTTTCAGCACCGATAGCCGTCCACATCGCCGCTACCATCAGAGTTGCCGCAGCTGTCTCGCCGACCGTTGATCTCCATTACGGCGTATCACCAAGAATCATTGCACGTCAACCATTTTTCGGCCGTTGCGACAGAACAAGATATCCTATTTCAGCGAGAGGCCGGAAAAAAATTGGCTTCTTGGATGACGAACACTGATTTTTTTTTAATTATTATTATTATTATTATTATTATTATTATTATTATTATTATTATTATTATTATTATTATTATTATTATTATTATTATTATTACTACAAGTGGAGGGGTGATATGAATTAAAAATGACACGTCAACCACCGGGCAGGCCTACTGCTGCCCGGTGGTTTGATTTGAAAAACGGATTAAAGGTCGAATACTTATTTGTAAATATTAAAAAGTTTAGACTAATTTGAAATTCGCGAAAATATCGGGACTTTTGGCGCAATTAACCCAATAATAAACTACAAATTAAACAAAGATATTTTTTCTCAAATATATAGCATGTCCGCTGGTGATTTCCTTGAAAATCATCGGCGGACATACAATCAAAATAAGCTGACATGGCATATATTATTTCAATAATAAACTACAAATTAAAAAAGATATTTTTTTCAAATATATACCATGTCCGTCGTGATTTCAAGGGAATCTTATCGGCGGACATGCAATCAAAATTTATATAAATTAATTTTGGAAACATTATCCTAAAAATTTCTTAATTTACAATATTAATAATAAACTACAAATTAAAAAAATATTGTTTTCTCAAATATATAGCATGTCCGCTGGTGATTTCCTTGAAAATCATCGGTGGACATGCAATCAAAATAAGCATGGCATATATTATATCAATAATAAACTACAAATTAAAAAAAAATATTTTTTCTTCAACTATATATCATGTTTGCCGTGATTTCAAGGGGAATCTTATCGGCGGACATGCAATCAAAATTTATATAAATTAATTTTGGAAACATTATCCTAAAAATTTCTTAATTTACAATATTAATAATAAACTACAAATTAAAAAAAATATTATTTTCTCACATATATAGCATGTCCGACTGATTAATTTTGGAAACATTATCCTAAAAATTTCTTAATTTACAATATTAATAATAAACTACAAATTAAAAAAAAATATTATTTTCTCAAATATATAGCATGTCCGCTGGTGATTTCCTTGAAAATCATCGGCGGACATGCAATCAAAATAAGCTGACATTTAAAAAAGATATTTTTTCCTCAAATATATAGCATGTCCGCCGTGATTTCAAGGAAATCTTATCAGTGGACATGCCATTAAAATTTATATAAATTAATTTTGAAAACATTATCCTAAAAATTTCTTAATTTACAATATTAATAATAAACTAAAAATTTAAAAAGATATTTTTTTCTCAAATATATAGCATGTCCGTTGGTGATTTCCTTGAAAATCATAGGCTAGAAGTAGTTCTTTTAACGAAGTTTCTCGGCAGATATCATTACAGTAAAAGTTTTTTATATGCACTAACAAATAGCTAAAGTTTTAGCAGCAGAACTGATGGCTGAGCTTGAGCATTTCCAATATCCCCTCCAGTGATGCAATCTAATAAACTAAAAATTAAAAAAAATATTTTTCTCAAATATATAGCATGTATCAATAATAAACTACAAATTAAAAAAGATATTTTTTTTCAAATATATAGCATGTACGCCATGATTTCAAGGAAATCTTATCGGCGGACATGCAATCAAAATTTATATAAATTAATTTTGGAAACATTATCCTAAAAATTTCTTAATTTACAATATTAATAATAAATAAACTACAAATTAAAAAAATATTATATTCTCAAATATATAGCATGTCCGCTGGTGATTTCCTTGAAAATCATCGACGGACATGCAATCAAAGTAAGCATGTCATATATTATATCAATAATAAACTACAAATTAAAAAAGATATTTTTTCTTCAACTACATTGCATGTCCTTTCCTTGAAAATCATCGACGGACATGCAATCAAAATAAGCATGGCATATATTATATCAATAATAAACTACAAATTAAAAAAGATATTTTTTCTTCAACTATATTGCATGTCCGGCGTGATTTCAAGGGAATTTTATCGGCAGACATGCAATCAAAATTTATATAAATTAATTTTGGAAACATTATCCTAAAAATTTCTTAATTTACAATATTAATAATAAACTACAAATTTAAAAAATATTTAGCGTGTCCGTTGGTGATTTCCTTGAAAATCATCGGGGGACATACAATCAAAATAAGCTGACATGACATATATTATATCTATAATAAACTATTTAATAACCTATAAATTAAAAAAGATATTTTTTCCTCAAATATATAACATGTCCGCCGTGATTTCAAGAAAATCTTATTGGCGGACATGCAATCAAAATTTATATAAATTAATTTTGGAAATATTATCCTAAAAATTCATAATTTACAATACTAATAATAAACTGCAAATTAAAAAAAATCTCAAATATATAGCATGTCCACGAGTGATTCCCTTGAAAATCATCAGCGGACATGCAATCAAAATAACCTGACATCACATATATTATATTGATAATAAACTACAAATTAAAAAAGATATTTTTTTTTCAAACATGTCCGCTGATGATTTCCTTGAAAATCATCGGCGGACATGCAATCAAAATAAGCTGCCATGGCATATATTATATTATATTAATAATAAACTACAAATTAAAAAGTTAATTTTTTTCTCAAATATATTGCATGTCCGCGGTGATTTCAAGGAAATCTTGTCGGCGGACATGCAATCAAAACTTATACTCTTAATTTACATAAATTAATTTTATGAGATTAGAACAATAATATTGTAATTGATAGAGATATGAGATACTTGTCCGCTGAGTGTATTATTTATTATCCCAAAATTTATTATACGAAAAATAATCAGACATGAGTGTATTATATATATATATATATATATATATATATATATATATATATATATATATATATATATATATATATATTTATATTATCAACTGAAAATAGTAATAAGACTAATAATGGATAATGATGTAACTCTATTATTAATTAGTGATAAGAGTAATAATGGATAATGATGCATGTAAATATATTTTAAATTCATAACACCAATATTTTTAATTTAATAGTCTAAAGTTTAATATGGCAGATACCACTTAAATTTATCAGCGGACATGGGTGTCCGCACATTATCCACCACATAATATGTCCGCCCATATTATTAATTAAAAAAGAAAAAAAAAACTAACGTGCTTGTCCGCCCATAAAATCTCCATCCATATCTCTATTTTTATATGTCCGCCTAGTGATGTTTGCTCCAAATCTCAAAATTAAAAAACAATTTAATAATTATCCATATTGTTGTAAAGTGTAAATTGAAAAGCAACACCACTTTTCCAAAAAGTCAGGAAATAAATTCTGACATGTATAAGTAGGTGGGGGTAGTTCAGGAAATTGAATAAAAAATAGGGCAATAAAAATGGTTGTACATCATTGGGGCAAAATAGATGTATCATTGTTCAAACAGGACATTCTAAGTGCTATCCCTTAGTTTTTTCACATAGAATAACAGTAGACTAGGGAAAATGATCTCAACCGTTGAGGCATGTGATGGTTGGATAAATTTAAAGATTGTCTGCATTATCCAATGCGAGTAGGGGTGTTATACGAGCCAAGCTCGATCGATTATCCCATACTCGAGCTCGGCTCGAGTACTTATCGAGCTGAGCTCGAGCTCGGCTCGTTATGGTGACGAGCTTATATACGAGCTCGGCTCGGCTCGAAAAATACTCGAGCGAGCTCGAGCTCGGCTCGTTAAGCAAAAATATTGAGTTTTCTAGTCGAGTCGAGCCGAGCCCAGTTGAGTCGAGCCGAGTATTAACTAATATATTTTATATTTTTATTATATTTAAAATATGGAAAAATCACTAATAGATACACACTTTTAACCTAAATTACTATTAGATATAAGGAATTTAAATAATTACTCTCACATACAAAATATTAAAGTAAAATATCAAATATAACCTTATAATCCCATACACTTTAAACCACCAACCCTACCCCTCACCCACCCACCCACCGAACCGGAATTTCCCGGCGTTGACCGCCGCCGCCTGCTGCCGGAATTTAAAATGTGCAAAAATAAAATTGTGCAAATAAATTATGCAAATACATAGGGGTATTTATGGTATCACAATCATAATTGTGTAGTTATGAGTAATAGTAATTTGAGTCATGCAGTTTACAGCAATTATACATTATTTTATGTACCTCCTAGTAAGTGACCCTTAAAATATTTATTTTATTATATATATTATTATAATTATATAATAATAATATTATTATTAATTATTATTTTCGAGCCTTAACGAGCCGAGCCGAGCTCGGCTCGTTACCTAAACGAGTATATATTCGAGCTCAAACTCGAATAGCAAACGAGTCGAGCCTAGCTCGAACTTTTCGAGTCGAGCCGACAAGCTGCTTGTTTCTCATAACAGCTCTAAATGCGAGAGAGGATTCGTCAATTTATATTTTGAACTTAAAAAATGTTATACTTCAAAAAATTCATTTTTTTTCATGTGATAGTATTAATGGGTATGTAGGTTTTTTTTTCAAATAAACAGAGGAAGTATATAAACTACAAATATATTTTAACCATTATTAAATATATTTACTTTTATATAAATTACAAATAAACTTTAACCATTAATAAATATATTTACTTACATTATAAAATAAGTGAGGGACTAGGGTACAATCATGGATACTAATTCAATTGGTACACCCTTAGTCCCCACTCTCCTTAATTAATTTATTTTATTTAAATAACTATTATATATACCCTAAACCCTAGGGATAAATTATACCCTAAACCATAAGGGTACAAATACAATTAAACCATAAACCCTATGGATAAATTATACCCTAAACCACAAGGGTAAAATTATAATTATACCCTAAACCCTAGGGATAAATTATACTCTAAACCACAATGGTAAAATTACAATTATACCCTAAACCCCATGGATAAATTATACCCTAAACCACAAGGGTAAAATTATAATTATATCCCTAAAATTAAATAAATAAATAAAAAAAAGAGAAAAACACACACCGAAAGTAAAGGAAGGATGTTGTACATTTTGGAATTGGTAGGACAATTGTATTCTATTTTTTGCCATAAAATAAATAGTATACTTTAATAATAGGACAATCTCTCACAATATGTTTCACAGTCACAAGTGGGTGTTATGTATAAAGAGCACAAGATGTTTAAGTGGTACAACACAAGATGTTTAAGGGTACAATATTTTGTTGTAAATGGTATACACTTTAATTAATAAGGATACACTATTTTGTTCTAAGTGGTATACACTTTTATTGATTTTTTTTTCAAAAAAAATAAAGGGTACACATTCTTATACTAAAGAGTATACCAATTAATACTAAAGGGTATTTGGGCGCACGTGCCTCCGGGGCACACAAGTTTTTGCCAAAAAAAAAAACATTGGAAACAATGAATCATTTAATGCATTTAATTTTTAAAAACTTGATTTGTCTTTTAAATTTTGAGGAGTGAAATTTGTTATGTATAATTAAAAGTTACACTAAAGAGCTTGTTGGAGTTATGTTTTAATTGATTACTCCCTCTGTCCGCCTCTAATTAGTGTCAATTTTACTATTTTGTCCGGTTCAAAGGTATCCATTTCCCCTATTTAATAAAAGTGTACCCAATATGACCCACTACTTCCCTCTAATACAACTGCCCACTTTACATATAATAATATAATAATAATACTCCTTAATCCACGAGCAAAAAGCAAACGAACACCTCAGAATCGGACAGAGGCAGTATTTTTTATAATTTGTTGAGTTTTTTGAAGATGCTCTAAGATGTTATACAAAAACATAGGACCGAATCGGTTTAGCTAATCGATTCACGAATAGAACGGTTTAGCTCATTGAATTCCAGTTCGGTTAATTTTATTTAGAAAATGAAGCTCCGCTACTGAAAAGTTGACTTTAATATTACTAGTACGCCTCGCTTAGATGGTTGTACATATTATTGTTGCCAAACCCTAATTCTGAATCCCGCCACCATTTTACGCAGTACAACTGCCCGAACACCACCATGGCGGAGAAGAAAAGGTTGATAGCGTTAGGGTTTGAGGGCTCGGCAAACAAAATTGGCGTGGGAGTGGTGACATTGGACGGAAGCATTCTCTCGAATCCGCGTCATACTTACATCACTCCACCGGGTCATGGCTTTCTCCCCAGAGAAACTGCCCAACACCATCTCCAGCACGTGCTGCCACTCGTCAAGGCGGCGCTCAAGGAGGCCGAGATTACGCCCGACGACGTTGACTGCCTCTGCTACACCAAGGGTCCAGGCATGGGAGCCCCGCTTCAGGTGTAATTACTGTGTTCACTGAACTTGGTGATGTTTAATTGAATTTCATTTGTTTATCTAGCTGTTAAGATTTAAGTATGTGTGTTTCTTATCGGAATTTTGTGGAGTCGTACATTGCGTTGTTGAGGTTGTACCATGTTGGTGTGTTATACTTGCCGGAACTTAGAAGTTAGAACTAGCTGCTACCCTGCTTCATTGAATTGTGGAAATTGAAAATTTTAAGATGTAGGAAATTAATTAATTTAGGTAAAATTCACAAACTGATACGTTTATTAAGTCATTGTGTTGTATGACAATTAATTCAAGACCCTAATTCCTTGGCTTTCCCACTCTACTTCTCTACCCATCCTTAAACCATTGTTCAGTCCTCACTCGTGTGCAGAGAGATTCTGCCCAGCTTTAGAGTGCACTTTTGTGAAATTTTCATTTGGTGGGTTTCCTTTGATCCAAAAATCAAACCGCATTTCTCACAGATTTTCAATCGAGGTATTTCGGATAATTTTCGGCATTCCATTTCTAATTATTTTTTTAAGGGTTGTGTTCAAAAGAAAATGGGGCTAATTCTTTGTTTAAAAGCCTGCGGAAAATTCCTTGTTTTAATGCTGGTACAGTTGCTGATAGAATTAGAAATCCAATTTAAAACTGTGTGTAGACTTGCTTAGTTGAGTGACTTCGTAATTTCTACCCACTTACTAAATTATTAATTTTAAATGTACAACTTATCGTCAATATGGCTTTACAGCCCTCGTTATAGACTTGGTCGGATTTCGTTTCTTAATAATTAATATCAATGTATGGAACTTATAAATTTGAATTGTCCTTTTTTAGTTGACTTTCTTACCTTTTGTTGTTTAGTATCAAACCATTTCTTGAGTTTTTACTTGTAGCAATCACATTTCAGAAGTGATTAATTTGAATTATTTATTTTTAAAAATCTAGGAATGATTCATACATAAACTGATAGCTGATTGGGAGTGTGATTGAATCACATCCAAATCTATCCTAGTGTCCAGTAAAGCCTTTATATGGAGGCAACTTTGTTGCAAGAATCCTGCCTTGAGACAATATTACATCGCACCCATTTTCTGATACTTTGAAGTTTCATGCATGCTGGGACTCATTTATTGTCCACTTAAATAACTTACAATGTTGCTTGACATTGGACCAACTGTGATTTTACTCAGAAGGTATTGCCTGCATTTTTTGATAATATAAGTTTGACAGTATAGATAACATGTTTTTATCATAACTCATCTTGCTAGTTCTCGTTCTTTTCGAGTCCTTATAAAGTAGTGGAGAAATTGTTTGTTCACTTTATATCCCCCTCAATGTGTTGCTACCTTCTGCAATTAATAAAGTAATCAACTCTGATGAATGATGTCTTTGTTGGATTGAGGCTCTCTCTTCTTTACAATTGTGTTTCTTGCGTTTAATTTTATGTATCAGTTCATATTTATTTTATTCTGTGTTTTCTGTTGTTAGATCAACATTTGGATGCAGTATCAAGATGCCATCTATATGTAGTTGTTGGCAGACTTAATTAAGATGTCACTATGTTACACAATTTCCGTCGACTGTTGGTGTATTATGCATGTTTTTAAAGAATTATTTCCAATGCTTAATTGGATATGTTTCTATATTAGCATATGGAGGGTTTGATACGACTCGTAGTGTGGAGGAGCCACAAGGTCCGAAACCCTTGATGGTCTATCGCCGCAGGAAACGAACGGATTGATCATGATTAGAGATTTCCTTATATAACTAATTAGAGATTTCCTTATATAACTATTACTTATTATTGCTGTTTATTATTTGGGCCTGGTGTAGCAGGCCTTAAGGTTTCATTGTTTACCCTATATATATATCGCGATGTACCTATTGGAATCATTATTAAACATTATTGGATTTTTGGTAGCTGCTTTGGCTAATTTGGCAAACGTTTATCGTTTGATTATTTTCGAGTGCTAACAATTTGGTGCGGTGAACGTGGAAACTCACCCGTGATGACGATGACCCGCGAGCAACGAGTTGATGAGATCGAAGGCAAGCAGGCTGCCATGGCTGGGGATTTTACGTAGATGAAGGCCGATCAGGCCAACATCGTGGCCCAATTGCAGGAGATCACTAAATCGATCGCCAGCCTCACCGATTCAGTGGCGGGGCTCTCGATCACCCAAGCCCGCGCCGCCGCTGGTACGATGCACACTGAGAGCAGCGCTGCGAACGCGGCGAAGGGGGCGGTTGGACAGTAGCCGACTAACGACGCGTCGTCCGCGATCCACCAGGCGTCGATCGCGAAGCGCACAGCGAGGAGGGCGGCTGAACAGCAGGCCTCCGACGATGCGCAGGACACGGATCCTCCAGCGGCGGTCGTGCCAGCCAACGGGTCCTTCCCGGTTCACCAGAATGACCCCCCAGGAGATGAATGACCTCCGTGCTGGAGGCCTTTGCTATCGTTGCAAGAAGACATGGGCTCCGGGGCATGAGTGCCCCATGATTCGACAGCTGAACGTGGTTATAGCCGAGGACGAGGCAATCGACATGATGTGCCTTGAGGTTAACGACGAGATTGGGGGACATGGAGAAGGGGATCCGGACGTGACCACTGATGGAGTGGAGAAAGACGATGTGGTTTTACCTATTTACTCTATGGCTGGAATTTCAAGTCCACGCACCATGCGTTTTTTTTGTGGGAAACTGCGGGGTCAACCAATATTCATACTCGTGGACAGTGGAGCCAGCCACAATTTCATCTCTAACTCCATAATTAACAGAGTTAAATTGTTGCCTGACAGGTCCACTCGCTTTGGTGTGCAATTGGGGGATGGTCGACGACAAGAGTCGGAGGGGCTTTGCCGCAGTGTGGAGGCCTTAGTCGGGAACTTTCCTATAGTGGCTGATTATCACGTATTCCCTTTGGGGAACGTAGATGTTATCTTGGGCGTTGCTTGGTTAGCCACGTTAGGAGAGGTGACGACTAATTGGGCAGAAATGACTATGTCCTTTCAGTCGAAATGAGGTAGGGTAAGGTTGTTAGGGGACCCGGCGTTGTGCCAAGGTCCCATTGGTGTTCGTAAGCTAGTGCAGATCCAGGATTGGGAGCTGTGTGTAATAGTTTTGGAAGCTGGCCCTCCGAGGGTGTCGGATCACTCGCAGGGTGTGCCGTGGGAAGGTGAGTTGGAGGACCTGCTCCAATAGTTTGAAGAAGTGTTTGGCGATCCGAAAGGGCTACCCCAACCAGGTCGACAGAGCACCGCATCGATCTGTTGCCTGGCACCGGTCCGATTTCTGTCAAACCATATCGCTACAGTTATGCGCAAAAAGACGAGATAGAAAGATTGGTGGCTGATATGTTGTTGGCACAGATTATACAGCCTAGCTCGAGTCCGTTTTCTAGCCCTGTACTCCTTGTTAAGAAAAAGGACGGAAGCTGGAGGTTTTGTGTCGATTACCGGGAGCTGAATAAAGCCACTGTATTAAACAAGTACCCCATTCCAGTCATCCAGGAGATGTTGGATGAATTGGCCGGAGCTGAGGTATTTTCGAAGATTGACCTTCGATCGGGCTACCATCAAATTCGAGTAGTCCCGGAAGATATCCCGAAGACAGCTTTTCGCACTCACAGTGGCCATTACGAGTTCTTGGTGATGCCGTTTGGATTAACTAATGCGCCGGCAACGTTTCAGTCAGCAATGAATGACTTATTTCGACCCTTCCTGAGGAAGTTCGTCCTGGTTTTCTTCGACGATATCTTGGTCTACAGTCAGTCGTGGCAGCAGCACAAGGAACACCTACGAGAGGTTCTTCAAATTTTGAAGGACAACAAATACAAGGTGAATCGCAAGAAGTGTTCCTTTGGCCGTTTGAAGGTGGAGTACCTCGGGCATATTATCTCGGCAGCTGGAGTAGAGATAGATCCAGTTAAGATCCAAGCAGTGGTGGATTGGCCTCGATCTTGTTGTGTGCGAGAGGTGAGAGGGTTTTTAGGTTTAACTGGTTATTATCGTCAATTTGTTGCAGGATAAGGACTGATTGCGCGACCTCTGATGGCTCTGCTCAAGAAATGAGCTCCTCTGGATTTCGCTTGGTTGGAAGCAGCGGAGGGAACCTTCGAGGCGCTAAAATCAGCATTGACGACGGCACCCGTGCTCGCCATGCCCGACTTCACAAAGAGGTTTGTGGTGGAGTGTGATGCATCTGGGTCGGGTGTGGGAGCAGTGCTGATGCAGGAAGGACAACCAATTGCTTATTTTAGTAAGTCGTTGGCAGATCGGACGATTTCTAAATCAGCATATGAAAGGGAATTGATGGGGCTAGTTCTGGCAGTTCAGCATTGGAGGCCGTATTTGGTGGGGCGACAGTTCACTGCCCGTACGGATCACAGTAGCTTGAAGCATTTTTTGTCTCAGAAAATCGCGACCCCTTCACAACAACTTTGGGTTGCTAAACTGCTCGGCTATGATTTTGTGATCGAATACAAGTCTGGCGTGACTAATTCAGCTTCAGCTGCAGATGCACTGTCGCGTCGAGAGAAGGGAGGCAACGTGTTAGCACTCAGTGCGCCATATTGGGGTGAGTTGACGGATGTAATGTCTGAACAGTCGCGAGACCAGTTCATCCAAAGTGTGGTGAGAGATTTGCAGAGAGATTCTACCAGCCGTGTGGGGTTTTCCTTGGTGAATGGGAAGCTTTACTATAGAGGGCGGATCGTGTTGGCGGCTGATTCAGAGTGGATACCTAAGCTGCTCAATGAGTTTCACAGCACGCCCACTGGCGGTCATGCTGGCGCCTTTTGTACCTACTGACGCTTGGCTGCCAATGTGTATTGGCGTGGGATGTTCGCCGCTATTAAGAACTTTGTCGCCCAATGCTTAGTTTGCCAGAGAGCCAAGTATGAGGCTATGTCCCCCGCGGGGCTGTTACAGCCGCTGCCCATTCCGGCTCAAGTCTGGGGGGACCTGTCCATGGATTTCATCACCTCATTGCCCAGTTCTCATGGCTTCACGACCATTATGGTGGTTGTGGATCGACTCTCAAAGTGCGGGCGCTTTATCGCCTTGAAGGGAAAATTGTCGGCTCGAGGGGTGGCCGAGGTTTTTATTCGCGAGGTGGTGCGCCTCCATGGAATTCCGGCAATGATTGTCAGTGATCGTGATCCTGTATTCGTGAGTCAGTTCTGGAAGGAGCTCTTTCAACTGTCTGGAACTCAGTTGAAGTACAGCACCGCCTACCATCTGGAGATGGATGGTCAAACGGAGGTACTGAATCGTGTTTTGGAGACCTATTTACTTTTTGCAGGTGAGCAACTGCGGAAATGGGTGATTTGGCTTCCTTGGGCGGAATATTGGTATAACACATCCTACCAATCGGCCGCCCAAACCACTCTGTTCGAAGCGGTGTATGGTCGACCACCGCCATCCCTCCGGCGATATCTCCCTGGTGAGTGCAAGGTGCCAGCGGTGGCGGAGGTTCTTGAAAGCAGGGCCGTAATGCTAGCAAGGTTGAAGGAAAATTTGGGTATAGCATGTGATCGCATGGTTCATTCGGCCAATCGTCACCGTCGTGACGTTAATTTTCAAGTAGGGGATAAGGTTTTTCTTAAGGTTCGGGCTCACAGGCAGCTGTCCTTGGCAAGTGGAGGACATCATAAGCTATCCACCAAGTTCTACGGGCCGTTCGAGATCACTGGCAGAGTGGGGCCAGCTGCTTATCGGCTCGAGCTTCCTTCCAGCAGTCGCATCCACACAGTCTTTCATGTCTCACTCCTCAAGCGAGTCATAGGCGACCACCCAGTTGAGGCCATTTTACCGGATTCAATTGAGCTACCTACGGCAGCGGTGTTCGAGCCGGAGAGAGTGATGGCTCGTCGAGTTGTGCAAGAAGGCGGGAAGGAGGTGGAACAACTCTTGGTGAAATGGAACGTGCTGCCGGAGGATGATGCAAGGTGGATGAATCGGGAGGAGTTCCGATGTCAATTTCCTTGGTTCGACCTTGGGGACAAGGTCATTTTTGAGGGGGAGGAAATTGATACGACTCGTGGTGTGGAGGAGCCACAAGGGCCGAAACCCTTGATGGTCTATTGCCGCAGGAAACGAACGGATGATCATGATTAGAGATTTCCTTATATAACTAATTAGAGATTTCCTTATATTAACTATTACTTATTATTGCTGTTTATTAGTTGGGCCTGGTGTAGCAGGCCTTAGGGTTTCATTGTTTACCCTATATATATATCGCGATGTACCTATTGGAATCATTATCAAACATTATTGGATTTTTGGTAGCTGCTTTGGCTAATTTGGCAAACGTTTATCGTTTGATTATTTTCGAGTGCTAACAGGGTTGATGATTGTAGTTAGAGATTTACAACTGAGTGTTCCCTGCAGGTTTCGGCTGTTGTGATCCGCATCCTATCACAACTTTGGAAGAAACCAATAGTTGCAGTCAATCACTGTGTAGCACATATTGAAATGGGAAGAATTGTAACTGGGGCTGATGATCCCGTTGTGTTGTATGTAAGTGGAGGAAATACTCAAGTTATTGCATATAGCGAGGGCCGGTATCGAATTTTTGGAGAGACAATAGACATTGCAGTTGGGAATTGCTTGGACAGATTTGCTAGGGTTCTAACGCTATCCAATGATCCCAGTCCTGGCTACAACATCGAGCAGGTATTCTCTTAATGAGAATTAGAAATATTATTTATGTTATCAGACATCTCCAAAATGCATACAAGTTTTTCTCGTAACTACAAAAATATAATCAGATTAGATGCAATTAGTTGTATATAAGTTCATTACTTTTTTATTCACCGATCTGAAATTTAGGTGTCTCAATACAGGCGATATGATTTATTTGTGTATTTCTTTGCGCACTCTCTTGATTCAAAGAGCTCCTTTTATATGATGCAAAAAATTATCATCTTGTATGCAACACCTAATTCATTTAACCTCCTGCCAGCTTGCTAAGAAAGGAGAAAAGTTTATAGATCTTCCATATGTTGTGAAAGGAATGGATGTTTCTTTCAGTGGGATATTGAGCTATATCGAAGCCACCGCTGAGGAGAAACTTAAGAATAACGAATGCACCCCCGCAGACTTGTGTTATTCTCTGCAGGTAAATTTGTTGAACTGATCATTTTTTTACATTTTCATTTGTCAAAAGGCAGTTATCCTATAGCATCTTGGCTTAATTTGGGGAAAAATTCAGGAAACATTGTTTGCGATGCTTGTGGAAATCACAGAGCGGGCAATGGCACATTGTGACAAAAAGGACGTGCTAATTGTTGGTGGTGTTGGATGTAATGAACGATTACAGGAAATGATGCGTGTTATGTGTTCTGAAAGGGGTGGAAACTTATTTGCAACCGATGATCGCTACTGCATTGACAATGGAGCCATGATTGCTTATACAGGGCTCCTTGCCTTTGCTCATGGCACGACAACCCCACTAGAGGAATCGACATTTACCCAAAGATTCAGAACGGATGAAGTACTAGCAATTTGGAGAGGAAAGGAACATACTAAAGTGAATGGCCATGATGTGGAAAGCAGTTAAGTTATTCTGCAAAACGGGATTTATTATTTTTAGCACTGCAGTTGCAGATCAATTGGAATGGAGATTCATCTATTGTCTTCAACATCTTCCAATCGACGGTTGTTGACTACTTGTGTACTAGAATGTTGATAATTCGACTTTTTACGGTGAATTCTTGGGTCTAGTTTGTTATTCAACGTGTTATGGTGGTTAGGATTATCTTCAAGATTTTGAACTGATATGAGTTCAAGATTATGTTTTCTGTTTGTTATATATAATTGTAGTGTAATGATTTATTATTATTTATTAGCATTGATGTGCATACTTGTGAGGTAAGTATTCATAAGTTTATTATTATTATTGCAAGAAGAAAAGAAATATTAGAATGATCAGTAATGACAAAAATTAATAGTACAACTAGTATTAGAAATAAAACATCGTAAACACCATGATTCTTCATCTGATGGTGTATCATAACCTCATGGAAACAACTTGAAGCGTTGGTGAATAATAATGTGCCAATGGGGCTCTCTGTTAGTCAACCACCCCATTTTCTCCCATTAAAGATGAAATTAACATGCAACAGCACACTGCTAAAGTTTCAATAAATTTAGAATAATTCACATTGACATGGATGCCTGAATCAAGATAAAACATAAAATAGTCCATCCTTAGCAACTTATGTAAAATCACTAAACATGGAGAAAATAGAAGAAGAAAATGTATTCATACCTAAGGTACACTCATATACAAATCAGATATAGCTATTTCAAAGTGAAACTCAAGATCTACCTGAAGATAAAATTGAAACAAATTAAAGATTCTCCTCATTTCACACTACAATAAATACATACAAAACAAAGCAAGCTAAACAATAATCAAACAGACCTTGAAGTCATCTCAAATGAGTGCAGCACCCACTTGATTCAAACAACTATAAATATTACTCAACCATCAAGCATTATCAAGAAATATCATCACTCCCAACAAAGATAACAATATTAAAATAACATCAAACCTAATAGGAGTAAATGACTTGAGGAAAAAAACCCACTATCTAAAATCGGATAAGAAGAACAGAGAAACAATGAACAGGGAAAAAAACCAGCAAGAAAGTTTCAAAGTTGATATTTTACTTTTATTCAAGAAAATTTACTTCTACTGATAAAACATCCCAAAATAAAAAATTAAAAAACTTGAGATCTTGATAGAAATACTACCAGGTTTCATCCACTCGGACCACTCCCATCTTTCCCATTCTCTTCATTTTTTTTTCCAATTGATGAAATCATCATCCAAAAATCAATGATTTCATTAATATCAGTTTAATTTCATACAGAAAATGTGATTATTGAGTGCGAGGTACAGACTAATATGTGTGAAAGAAGATGTGAAATTTCAAATTCAGAGCATAAGCGAGAGAAATTAAAGCGTCATTGAGAGTACATTACCTACTACTTGAGGCATACTTTACCCCTGCATTGTTCGTTTACCGATGTTCGACTGACCGGACGTTTAGGAAACTTGCAAGAATAACTCGTCTCTAATTAAGTTTGAATGAAGGAAGAAGTTGAAGAATTTCGAGGGCAGAGCATAAAACTAGAAAAAAACGGTTTGTGGAGAGTAGATTACCACGGTGACTTTCTTTTATAATTTATTTCCTAAGTTAATGTTCTCAAGTATAGCTGATCAATGACAGTAGCAAAAATCTTGGTAGTTGAAGGGGGGGATGCAGCTTCATTTGCTCCAACTTCACATGGATCGTCCCGGCTGCAACGACAACTACAGAGCACGCACAGGCACCCAGAATGCTCGATTTTTTATCCAGAATTCACCTTACCTTCACTACTCACTTCCCTCTCAAGTTTTTACTTCTACGCTTCTGATTCTGAGCAAAACGACGCGACATAGCAGGATTGTAGAATCTACGCATGTGCTCCGATAATCTATGGATTGAGCGAAGATCACCAACTTCAGATAGCTGCTTCAGAAATGTATCAAATTTCTTGTAAGGCAACTGCATCTTCCTATCTATAACTTCATCCAGAAGAATACTTGCATCCTTTGTATCATTGCATCCAAATAATCCTTCAATCATGATGCAATAAGTATCAGTGTCGCGAGCACACCCCCTTCTATCCATCTCGTCCCACGTCTCAAAGGCGCCATCAGGATCACCGATCCTGAAAAACATTCCGATAAGAATATTGTATGTTTGCACACTCGGTGTACAGCCCACCTCAATCATTTTCTTGTAAAGTCTAAGTGCTTCTTCACTATTCTTATTATCACATAGAACCTTTAGGAAACAGTTAAAAGTCACTATATCAGGAGGGTAGCTCGTCCGTCCCATTTCCTCCAAAAACTTATAAGATGCTTCGATCTGTCCAGCTGAACACATGCCATCGATTAGTTCTTTGTACGTGGACATATCAGGAAGACATCCACTATCTATCATATCTGCTAAGACTTTAAAGCATTCCTCCATTTTATCATTCTGGATCAAAGCTACCATCATGATCGCATAAGTTTTTGCAGTGGGAGAAGACATGGTCGAGCCGTTGGCTTTCATGAACTCCAGTAGCTCAGCAGCTTCTGTTAGCATCCCTGCTTTACAGAACGTGTCGATGGCGGTGTTATAGGTGAAATTCTCGGGTGTATGACCCATCCCAATCATCTCTTCGAGCACGCTCATACCTCTACTTGGGTTCCTGACTCTGCACCATCCGAAAAACAAAATATTATACGTGTCAGCATTTGGCTTGATCTTGCTTTTCACCCTCTTAAGCATTGCCTCAGCATCCTCAACGAGACAACACTTGCACAATGCATCTAGCATCAAGTTAAATGCATGTATCTCGGGTTGTGTCTTCACTCGAATCTTCTTCTTCTTCGCAAACTTCTGAAGGTGTGTCAAGTGTTTCTCCGAGTATTTTCTCAAAACATTTAACAACACCTCAAAAGGAACACTTTTCTTATTGCTCCTTTTCATGTAATCCAGAAGATCACAGATGATCCGAAATTGCTTCACCTTATACTTAGTGCTAGAAAGAATGTCAATCATCTTATTATACGATTCAGGCTCATGACTATAATGTTCTTGGTGCCCCGCCCAAGTAAAGAACCTGAACGCTAACTTCTCCTCGAAACGAAGCCTGTCTAACACCTCCACCACCAAAGGCGTAGTCAATTCGATGCCTAGTTTATCAAGAGCCCCCTCCATTCTAAACACAGGATCCAAAGAATCCAACACTGTTTTATAGACCTTATCAACATTATCATTCCCACTTGTATCATATGTTCTCTCCAATTCTACAACCTCTGATGTGCAAAAACGCCTGCGATTCCCTCCCGAAAACGATGAACTCTGTAAACATGAATACTCAACTGCTGAACTCGAAACTCCACGTAGAAAATGAGAGCTGATGAGTGAAATTCGACTAGAGATCAGAGGAATGCAAGTGTGAATCAATCCACTTCCATTAAACCAGCTGAAAGAAGCAGCATTAGGGGCTAGTTGATGATAATTCTTGAATGGTGAGGTACATTCTTTCATCAAGAACCACTGAGCGACATACAAAACTGAAACTCGACGTATCATTTCAAGCCCCAATCCACGAAACAGCATGTAAAAGACCTCAATGCATCATAACTCGATCATGGATTCAAGAGCATGCAGAATTTCAATCGTAC
Organism: Pogostemon cablin; assembly: GCA_023678885.1. Taxonomy (NCBI): domain Eukaryota; kingdom Viridiplantae; phylum Streptophyta; class Magnoliopsida; order Lamiales; family Lamiaceae; genus Pogostemon; species Pogostemon cablin. The sequence continues at coordinate 6,678,931 of CM042987.1, forward strand.
ACGAACAATCACTTGGTTGAAGCAATTCATCGAACAGATAGAGGGCTTGAATAAAAAAATTCTCCACGCACCAAATAACTGACCTGCAACTGGAAATTTCTACTCCTGGTTAGTTTGACACCTTAAGATTAAGGTGTTGGAGACATTAATGGAGATTGAGAAGCTGTGAACCGAAATCTGAGTGATGGAAAAAGGAAACTCTGCATTGATTATGAAAGGATTACAAGTTGAAATGCCAAATTATAATTGTGGATTTGAAAAGTTGTGTATTTCAGTAATTCCCAAATACAAAAGCCCATATCATTGTTACATATAAAAGGCCTTAGCCCAATCTATGAAAGATGGTTGTAAGCCCATTTACAATGTATGGAATTATGTGCTATTGGAAATATGAGCCCATTAAAAAAAATTGATTTCTCTCTTTAAAAAAAAAAAAAAAAAATAGATAAATTTTAAGTTTGATCTTGTGATTTGTAAGTCGAGTCAACTCTACAATCAACTAATTATGTTAACACGTATGCAATTTTTATTGAATATGTATTTTTCTAAATAAATAAATGTATAACTTTTTTATATTTAAATTTTTATTAAAATACTAATAGAAAATTTATTAATAAAGTGTATATTTATTTATTACTCATTAGTGTATCTACCTGTTAGGATTTATATTTTCTTTTTTATTTGTCTCGGTATAAGGTTACAATTTTCTTTTTGTCAATTGGATTCCACAAAATAATTAATTATTCTATATGAAATCTACACATTATATTAATACAATTATCCAATACACATTATTTTTTTTACCTACTAGACATTAAAATATTATACTATATCTTAATATACATGTAAAAAGCTAACATACATTTTTAATGAATTTAAATACTTAATAAGCATATATGCTTAAAATTTTAAGATAATTAACAATGAAGGATTCTCTAATGAGACGAGTTTATGTGAAACGGGTCGATTCGTTGTTAAAATAGAGTTGTTATATAAGTAAAACATGCTTATTAATAGTTAAAGTATGTTTGTAGTGAATCATACTCCCTCCATCCCCTTAATACGTATCCATTTTTCTATTTTGGTCCGTCTCATTACAAAGTATCTATTTCCCTTTTTGGATTGATGCGACCCACAACCACTACACATGGCCCTACACTTAATATTAATACAACTACCCACTACACATTAAAATATTATTTCTCTCACCTTACTATACATTAAATTATTATACTCCTTAATCCACGTGAAAAAAGTAAAGGAATACCTTTCAAGGAGATGGAGGGAGTATTATAACACTTTAAAAATATTCTTTATTCATTATTCAACATTCTTTAAAAAAAATATACTTTAACTACAAATTAACATACTTTATGACACGACCCACCTTACATAACTTATAATTCAAATACTAATTAACATAAACATCATCATTATAAAAATTGCATATTTTTTTTCCACATAAAATATTTATAACCAAAATCATCACACCAGTTCAACATACGTAACTGGTTTCTGACACCACCTTAATCCAGAAAAACTCGTGAAAATACTTATTATATTACATAACAGAATATCAGCGGAAACAAAATAAACCCACGGCCTAGCCCAACAGGTCGTCATCTATGTACATCCGCTCAAAACCTTGTAGGAGCTCCACAGCTTGCACAGCTACATCATAAAACTCAATCATCAACAGGCTCACCTACAATGCATAAACTAGTGAGACAAAAATCTCAGTAAGTAGCAATCATGTATGTCAGTGCATGAAAATACATTTAGTTTTCTATCGCCTATTTCCTATTTTTTCTAATTGGTCTCTTTTATTTTGAAAATTGTTCACGTTCCGGGATCCCCACGACACACTTATGATATGCACCCCAAATGAGCACAATAGACACACTTAGTGTCGGATCGATTTCGATCCCTTAATAAAGTGCCGAGAATGATTTTCCGAACCCTGGTAGAGTGTTGGAGACGATTTTTCCGAACCCCTAATAAAGTGTCTGGAACGATTTTTTCGAACCCTAACAGAGATGCATATATAGTGGCCGCACACACCATTAGTATCTTATTAATTTTGAGGAAAACACTTTTCATGTTTATGTATGGTATACACCCAGAACAATTAAATGTGCATCACAAACCATTTACAATATCAATATCAATATTTAATCACAATAAAGCAACAATTTAACTTCAATTCGAACAGATCCACTTTTGGAATAACAACTTCACCTCGAATCCCGCAGATCCTTATAACCAATATCTTCTCAAGCCATACAAATATATTTTCAACAGTTTTTAATCACACATATCTATATAGGACAATGATATTATTTCAAATCACATAGATCCACAACATGTATCGCAAAATTATCACAAATAATTTACAAATAATATTGTTGAATATGAACCCTACTTTCTCCAAATCACATAAATCCACAGCTTGTATAACAAATTAATCTCAAATAATTCATATCTTAATTAAACTAATTACAAATAATCCATAACATAATTATCACATATTAATTACAAATAATTAACAAACAACATGTTTATGCACTGTAGTTGGACTTCTACTTACCTGAACTCCAATAGTAATAACACCACAGACCTCTTGAAAAACTATAACTAATTCGTTCCGACGCGCACGTTCCGGCACGTTCCTCTTTCTCCCTCCTTTCTTCCTCTTCTCTCTCTTTTTTTTCTTTTTTTTTCGCAATATGCTTCTATTTGAATACCCCAAATATATATATATATATATATATATATATATATATATATATATATATAAAAGTAAAGTTTGTGTGGTGATCAAGACTCAAGTCGGTCAACCGACTAACACTATACCACCGCCAACTTATTACCACCAATATTAAATAATTAATTAACTTACTATTAATAGTATATACTATTTATAGTAAATAGATATTATTATTATTATTATTATTATTATTATTATCCATTACAAATATACTGCAATACTTAATAGATAAGATATGATACATTTACAAATTAATACACATACATGTATATTTTCTTATCACTATTATTATTATAAGAACACGTGTGATACTTAATAATTAAGAAATAATATATTTATACACATAAGATAATTTAATTATGCACGTAAATATTTATGCACATATATTCACATATTGTCATCATATTTATCACGAATGTCTCAAATAAAATGTAAAGATAAATAAAATGTAAAAACAATTATCACATAATTGCCACCTAATTATCGCATAATTATAAAATTCACATGACATAAATTAAATTATATTGACACATGAGTAGTGAGAAGCTCGGGTATCACACTTTACTTATAAAACAAGCATACTTTAACAACAGGTCTACCCGTCTCACGTAATTATTATTTTCAATATATATATATATATATATATATATATATATATATATATATATATTATTTTTTATTTTTTTAATATATATATATATATTATTATTTTCAATATATATATATATATATATTATTTTTTATTTTTTTAGCGAAAGCATTTAAATATAGGAATCTATGAGGCACTCAACCTTATCTTTTGATCCTTACCTTAAAATAATATTTTATCCATATAATTAGTGTGAAATTTGAATAAAAACTGAAAAATGCATATTTTAATATATAGACATTAATAATGTCGATAGACATGCAGAAGAAAATTAATACTAAGCCTGCGTTTTAAAGTTCCAAGTGATAACGTGGCTGAAAACTAGTTCATGCATGAGCATAGAAAACATCATTTGACCCATCTCCATACTAAATATTCCTAAGACCAATAATGTTTTTGTCTCGTACACATCAATTACCATCCTCATCTCATCATTTATAAATTATAAATCGAGTTTTATCTCATCCGTGACATCGGATTACAATTTTATATTATATCTCCTATTGCGAGTTATTGGGTGAACGAAGGGAAAGGCTTATAGCTAGATTCTCCTCCTACATACGTTCACTTATTTAACGTGTTTAACATGATTTAAAATGAGATATTCTCTCCATCCTATCGCGTTTCCTTAGTAATTATAAAAGAAACGCGTACGTTTCAATGAGACAGAGGAATATAATACTAAAATATAACAGAACATTTCGCATCAGTCGCGAATCTTCTGCTTCATTTCATTTGGGTGTTTAATCTTTTGTTGCGAACTATTACATAAATGACACAGACTTTAAAAGGAAAATATCAATCTTAATATCAGGAGAAAAACTTGATCACTCATCTAATGCTAATGGGGAAAATATCACATTTGGTCCCACAAGAATATCTTCAGTTCAATTATAGTCTCATAGGAATATACTGGTCTCATAGCTAGCGGTTTTGGTCTCATAAGAATATTATAATCATCGAAATTTTTCATCCCAAATTAACTTATATTATTATGAACTACCAGATTTATATTATTTTATGTCTTTCAAAATAGACATAGTCCATTTTGATCTTATTAATGATTCAGAATATTTCGTCAACTATTAACATATTTTGATGAAAAATTCCTATGGAACTAAATCTGCCAGTTTTGGATATTTTTGGCATTGAGCAATTTTTACGGGAATAAATCTAAAATTATCCCAATGCTAATATGGTTAAAACTTGCGTGTCTCGATACACCGTGCCACCCAAATTCCATATTTTTTTAAAGTTATACATTTACTATTAAATGGTATACCTTTTTAATATAAGATGTGTACTCATTACTTCTTGAAAAGATTAATTAATTTTTTTACTAAACATTTATATTATTCAAATTTCAGTCGATCTTTTCAATGAAAAAATTATACCCTTATTAATTAATTAAATTGTACTCCATAAATTTTAAAACAAAATATTATACTTTTACCAATTCATCCAGGGACGTAAGAGAACAACTCCGTGTATAATTAGAGATGTTTTTATCGATAGAATAAATAGCAATGAACCTATTCATATTTACCAGCATATCCTCTCAATATATTATCATACAACCTAACGATGAGTAATATAGTATCATCTACCTAGCCTATGTTTTAAAAAAGAAAAATGAAAAATAGCGAAACAACGAAAAAAAATCGGAAAAAAGTCACAGGCGGTAAAAAAAAGACCAAATATAAAGCTGCAAATCAATTATTCAATTTAATTTAATTATAAATTAAATTAAATTGATTGATATAAATAAGACAAAATGGGTTAATATTCTATAATTATGAGTAACCTAATGAAATAGTATATACAGAAGTATTGAATATAATCTTCATAAAAAATGTACTTTGTATTTGGTTCTCTCAATAAGCAATATAAATGTAGTTCTTATTAATTAGAGAAGAATTGGATTTGTATCATAAACTCTTGTAAATCCGTGATTCCCTTAAATTAGAGACCATAAATTTACACCGTAATATGGATATATTGACTATAATATTCATATAATTAGGTTTTTTAGTACATTTTTTGTTTTAATTTTTGTTTTTTAATTATTAAAATTTTAGAAAATAAAAATGCCTTATTGGCATTAAAATAACATTTAATTTGTTGACACCTGCCATTAGGGCGCCACATCATCGTCCCGATAAAAAATTGACGATTCCAGGGGATGTCAACATTTTTCGACGAAAATAAGACGTGTTTGACCATATTTCTTCACTGGTAAGATTAAATTGACAAACTTATCTTTATTGGGGCTAAAATAGACCATGTGGAAAGTTATGAGGCTGAACAGTATGGATATGAGTAGTTGATATTTAAACAGATACAAGCACCCTGAATAAAAGTGTACCCTACTATTGTCATCCCTAGACACAAGTAGAAATTGATGTTATGAAAAGCAGACGTACCATACCATACGATTTAAATGATAAATATTTCCTCCATCCCACAACTAGGTATACGCTTTCCATTTTGATCCATCTCAAACAAAGTATATATTTTCCTTTTTGGTAGATGGAACTCACACAAAACAATAATTATATCCATATGGGTCACACACTACATTAAAACAATTACCCACTGCACATTAAAATACTATTATATTTTTAATCTCCATTCACATTAAAATACTCCATCCGTCCCGCTCAAATAATCTCTTTTTGCCACTTTGGGTGTCTCACCCAAAGAGTTCTCTTTCCTTTTTTACACGCATGTGACCCACACACACCCACTAATACAATTAAAATATGGAGCCTACACTACCATTAATACAACTACTCAGTATACATTAAATAATAATACTCCTTAATCTACATGCAGAAAGCAAAAATAACCCTTTGTCCGGGATGGAAGGAGTATTATTTATCTTGTTTCACTACACATTAAAATGGAATAAAAATTAATTCAGTCCCATAACTTTTCTCATGGTCTACTTTAGTTTAAATAAAGATAAGTTTGTCAATTTAGTCCCACCAGTAAAGAAATAGGGACAAACACGTCATATTTTCATCGAAAAATGCTGACATCACTGGAAAACATCACGTGAGACAACATGAATCGCTGATTTCCGACCGAGACGATGACATGGCGCCCTGATGGCAGGTGATTCAGCGGGATAAAAACCAATTCAATCCCATAACTTTTCTCATGTTCTATTTAAGTCCCAATAAAGATAATTTTGTCAATTTAGTCCCACCAATGAAGAAATAGGGTCAAGCACGTCCTATTTTCGTCGGATAACGCTGACATCACCAAAAAATGGCATGTGACTGTTACATGACAATCGAAATTACTGATTTTCGGCCTGAAAGATAACATGGCGCCCTAATAGCAGGTGAGTCAACAAATTAAATATCATTTTAATGCCAATGAGTATATTTTATTTTCTAAAATTTTAAATAATTAAAAAACAAAAATTATAACAAAAAACGTACTGAAAAATGAAGTCTTGATGGTCGAAGGTGGTTGGCATATTGAGTTTGAATTAATATCTTGGTTTATTAATTAGGTTTTTTAATTCGTTTTTTATTTTAATTTTTATTTTCTAATTAATTAAAATTTTAGAAAATAAATATGCCTTGTTGATATTAAAATAACATTTAATTTGCTAACTCACCTGCCATTAGGGCGCCACGTCATCGTCTAGGTCGAAAATCGACAATTTCAATTTTCACGTGATAATCAGTGCTTTTTTGGTGATGTCAGTGTTATCCGGCTAAAATAGGACGTGTTTGGCCCTTTTCTTCATCGATGGGACTAAATTGACAAAATTATCTTTTTTGGGACTAAAATAGAATATGAGAAAAGTTATGAGATTGAATTGGTTTTTATCCCACTGACTCACTTGCCATCAGGGTGCCACGTCATCGTCTTAGCCGGTAATTAGTATTCTGATTGTCTCACGTGGCATTTTTTGGTGATGTCAGTATTTTTCGACGAAAGTAGGATGTGTTTGGCCCTATTTCTTCATCGGTGGGACTAAATTGGCAAACTTATCTTTATTGAGACTAAAATAGACCATGAAGAATGTTATGGGACTGAATTGATTTGTATCCCCATTAAAATACTATTATACTTTTAATCTTCATGCAAAAAGTAAACGTATACGTAGTTTAGGGACGGAGGTAGTATAAAATTGAATTATGTAAAAAAATACATATACTCTCTCCGTTCCAATTTCAATTTCACAATTTCTGTTTTGGTTCTTTTTCAATTTCAACTTCACACTTTCAAAGGAAAAAAAACAACTACTCCCTCCGTCCCAAACTCGTTGTCTTACTTTTCATTTTTTATCCGTCCAAACTAATTGTCTTATTCCAAAAAAGGAAATATCACATTAATCCTCACCCCCTAAAAGTTCATCTTAATTATAACTTTACCACACCCACTTAACACACATAACATACTCTATAATTTATTTATTACCTAAAAATACCACAATACCCCTAAAAAGTCAATAAAGTTAATCAAAAAAGTAACTTTTCGTAAACACCATATCTACAGTAACTAGACAACGAGTTTGAGATGGAGGGAGTAACTAATATCTCTGTCATCACCTTATTAACACAGATAACATACTATATCATTTACTATTTATTACCAAAAAAATATCAAACTACCTGTTGAGAGTGGAAATTAGTGTGTTTGAGTGTCCAATTTAATACCTTTTTGATGAGAATTGTTGTTATATATTAGCACAAGTGTCTTATATTCAATATATGTGAGAAAAAGGTGCACTTGAGGTGTTTTATTGTGTTTTAGGTGAAAAAAGGATCAAAAGTACAAAGTTGGAGAAAAGGTGCAACTTGTGCAATGAATGCTGAAAAACACACGTCCAATTTGTGCAATTTTTTTGTATTTTGTGGAGATCAAAACTAGTTTTGTAATATATGGTTGGAAATCCACTGAAAAGAGGATCGTTTTAGAGTAAAGAACACCTCAATCAAGTTCCAAACGAGGAAGTTATGAGCAAAATGGTGACGTCGCGCGAGCTGTGCCGAATAGAACGGATGTTCTATTTTCCATGGTTTTTTACAAATTCAAGTCTTAGAATTTTTGTGAGTTATTTATATGTATAGAAAGCCAAGGAAGAAAAGATCGCGTGAGTGTAAGAATCACTCAAATTAGAGATCGGATGTGAAAGTTATACACAAAACAATGAGACGGCGCAAGTGGGATTCAATCACGACAGTCCAGTTCGACCAGATCCCTTGGTCGAACTCAAGCCATTTTGGTCTAACTAGAAGCCTGAAGTGCATTAAATCGCCGATTTCAATTCGATCAGGGTTCGACCAAGCCCTAGGTCGAACCCTAGGTCGAACTCCATGCCTGGAACGCGTCCGGATCCGATTTATACACCCCAAGTGCGTGTTTCTGCATGTTTTTACACCCCAAATGCATGTTTTTATCTAAAAAATCTATACAAGGCCCATAAGGAGAGCTTACAAGTATAAAAGGGGATGTAGATCAAACCAAGAAAACAACAATAGAGAATTGGATTGGAGAACAACACAACACAATCATCCTACACCCCACAAGGGGGGTTCACACCCCAACCATCATCCACATCCTTTCCTCCATCCATCCATCACTTTGAAGATCCGTTTGTGGAATCAAGAAGAGAACCAAGAGGAGGATTCAAGACGGAGAAGGACACGACGACTCCCACATCTAGGATTTTATTCGTTTCCTAATTTATCTTGTATTTTCCAGACATTCGAGTAAGATCTATCCAACACCCATGATTGTTCTTCGTAACAACATGGGCTAGAGTCTTTTTGGTAGAACTAGAGTTGTGAAAGTTTTTACCAATTAATTGAAGTTTTGTGTATAAACTCCGTACAACACTACTTGTGAATCTATTTTATATATGATTGTGCTTTCTTAATCCATATTCACGGTCGTTTTGTGCATCTTCAATTGGTATATAGAGTCTGAATATATATCTTGGTTGTAGATTGAGTGCGTTCACCGCTGAACATGATTTCATGTTATGATTCTAAGTGAGGGGACTCCGAAGCTTCATTAGAACTATCATATATAAATACTTATTAATTGAATTGAATTCGGGTTATTAAGTAGGATAAAGAGGATAATTTTATAGTACTTATAAAGGGAGATCATATCAGGTTAGATTACCAATTGGCCAGGGAAATAATTGATACTTATAGTACCTAGAAAGGGAGGTGGAATTATATCTCTTACTCCGAGGTTATTCACACGTTTTACACGCATGTTTACTTATGTCTATAGAGTGAACTTGCATGGTTTAGTGATGCGTCCATATTCCACAAGGCAGAGTCGGACATCAACACACGAAAGGGATATTAATAAGTGAAACTGGATTATCCTATAGCTACATATTCTCCTACTTGATCCACTTTCGTATTCTTCTGGTGTTATTTATTTTATTTGTTATTTAAATTAATTGTTTAGTAGTTGATAATCAAACCTCAAACTGAATTGTCTTTCGTCTTAATTAATTTAGTTAATAATTAAATTGATAATACGCCGTCCTTTGGGTTCGATAATTCACTTGGTCGCGTGCTTAAACTGCAACTGATATCCTTAATACTTGGGGATTAATTTTGCGTGCAAATAAAATGCGCATCACTACCTCCAAAAGTAAGTCAATGAGTAACTTTTATTAATATCCGAACAAACAATAAAGTGAGGATAAATTTGAGATGGAGGGAGTATTATATATAAATAATTAGCTGTTTGTATTACAAACGTGTTATCATTTTTTATTTATACTACAAATGAACATCAAATAATTCACAATTGAGTATCACTTTCCATTATAAAGATAAGATAAATTATCCTTTGTACTCACTCTTAGAAACTTATACACTTATAAATATACATATATACATTAATAAAAAAAATGCATACACTTTGTTAGTAAATTTTTTAATAGTTTAATTTTTTAAATAAAAAATTAAATGTAAAAAAATTATACAATACAATTATTAAAAAACACATATACACTGTTAAATAAAAATGTACACTATAACACGATGCATAAGATATAAACTCTAAAAATACATAAAAATTAAAAAATAACCCCTGCTTATCCTCAGACAAGTCTTACATGTTTTTTTTTTAACTACATAAAATATCATTATATTTTGAAAAATTATCTACACAATATATCATCATATATTGAAAAATTATTTAGCAATTTTTATTAATTGATATCAATCTTCCACATGTCTTACAATTATACTTATATAAATGTAAATTATATAGAATATATACATATATATATATATACATATATATAACATTATATAAAAAAAATTTAATGAGAAGTTAAAATTTCACTTTCACAACTAATGTATTTTCCTTAAGAAATTTCATATTTACATGACAGATTTTGCTGTTAATACTAATTTTATTATATTACAAGGTAATAATTTATTATGGTGGTGATATATAAATATAATAATTTGAAATTTAATTATACATAAAATTGATTTTGTATCATATCCTAATTACTTTATAGATCAAACTATTATGAATTATTGAAAATTGGTAAAAAAAATCTAAATTGAAAAGAAATTTTACATAACATAATTTTTTTTAATATAGTTTTCTTTTCAAGGTCTAAATAGCTATATCAAAGAAATTGTCGTATTTTGAGATGGGTGGGTATAAATCGCACAAAGTTTAGGGTAGGGGTGCTGGGATGGCGGTGGTAAAAGGTAGAATTGTTTATATATATTAGCGAAGAAATCACATGCGAAGTCAAGAAAAAAAGTTTAAGAGCACACATTCTCTCCCCACTTTCGGCAGCTAAAACAATTTCATACACAAACTTTCCGATGCATCTTCTAATTCAAGTCGTGCCTGATAACTTTACAGAGAAACTTACCCATTCAAGTCGTGCCTGATAACTTTATCAGAAAATCTTTTGTTCAAGGTTGGGATGAGATGGCGGTGAGATATAAATTGAACGGAGTTTAGGTTAGGGGAGATGGGGTGGTGGTGGTAAGAGGTAAAATTATTTATATATATTATAGAAAAAATCACATGCAAAGTTAAGAAAAAAAGTTTGAGATCAGACATTTTTTTTCCAGCACTCCATAGCTGAACATTTTGAGCCTTAGATTTTGAAGGTCACGCTAATCTCTGTAGACGTCGACCTCCTCGATCCTCTTCAGGAGCGGTTGTCACGACGGCAGAGGCTTCCTTCGCCACCGTGCAACTCCAGCACTCTATATCTGAACTCACCGGTACTCTTCTTTTACGATACTATTTTTTCTATTATTGATCCAATTTAAAACTAAATTTAAATTTAAAGAATATTCTTTCAATTTAAATCTGAAAATTTTAAGAATTCATAAGATAGTACTATAGCTTATTGATTTAATGATTTAAATATTATTCCTTCAATTTAAATCTAAAAACTTTGAGAATTCGTAAGATAGTATTATGTTAGTATTATGTTAGATAGGTTTTCTATATAACCCTTAAATTTTATTAATATTTTAAATTATTACACTAAATTTATTAAAATTATTCACAAAAATTATGCTTATATAAACTATTAAGATAGTACTATAGCTTATTGATTTAATGATTTAAATATTATTCCTTCAATTTAAATCTAAAAACTTTGAGAATTCGTAAGATAGTATTATGTTAGATAGGTTTTCTATATAACCCTTAAATTTTATTAATATTTTAAATTATTACATTAAATTTATTAAAATTATTCACAAAATTTCATATAAATTATGCTTATATAAACTATTAATTTTATTGACCTTTTAAATTATTATAATAATTATATATGAAAGTGATTAAAAATATTCTATAAATATTGAATATATTTTCTTTGTATACAAGTTTGCAAATATAATTTGTTTGTATCAAATATGCAACGTTGATAGACGTATTGAGATATGATATCTTAAATTATATTTATATATTAAAATTTATTAAAAATATTCACAAAATTTCATATAAATTATTCTTATATAAACTATTAATATTATTGACCTTTTAAATTATTATAATAATTATATATAAAAGTTATTAACAATACTTTATAAAATATTTAATATATTTTCTTTTTATACAAGTTTACAGTTACATTATTTATTTGTATCAAATATGTAAAGTTGATACATTGATATGATACACATATGTTTCAAACGTATCCGTTCATGGAATACAAGAGTTTCAAACGTACCAGGGAATACAACAATGACGATTTTAAAATATAAATAGTTCGGTATTTTTTTTACTTTTTTCAAGAAGATCCTAAAATAGTTAGGACATTTATTTTTTCGTCAAACTTTTCGATTTTGCTCTGATTTCATCCCAAAATAATATATTTTTATCAATTTTGTCTCATAACTTTGTAAAAGCATCGATTTAGTCTCATCCCATGAAATTAAAAAACTTTAACATTTTTAAGTAAAAAGGACAATTTTAAGAGAATTTTAAAGTTATAGGACTATTTTGAAGAAATTAAATTTTTGGGACTATTTTGGAAAAAATAAATTTGTGTGAGATGATTTTTATTTTAATCCAACAACGACTATTTATTCAGTCGCATTGAGATACAGTCGCTGACAATAATCATTACAAAAAAACTTTGATTATAGACCAAAGTAGAGACAGCATGTTAGTTGTCTCTCCGTCTACATTGAGATGGCTTTTGAGACGGTTTTTTTGAATTAGAGATAGAATTCTCGTTGCCGTCTCATAGAGACGGTATTAGAAACGATTTCAAGTTGTGATGGTATTAGAGACAATTTTCTTCTATCTCAATTAGAGACGTAGTTTTTCCATCTCTATTTGAGACGGTTTTAAAGACGGAATGTATTGGTTTGAGACGGTGTTAGAGACGGTTTTAAGAGACAATTTTTATCGTCTCAAATTAGAGACGGTTTTTTGCCGTCTCAAATTAGAAACGGTTTATATTTGAGACGGTATTAGAGACGGTTTTATTCCATCTCAATTAGAGACGTTTTTTTTTGCCATCTCTAAAGCCCTCCCTAATAATTAAATTTGTCAAAATTAACAGATCGAGGTTCCACCATGAGCAGAAACAAACAAGTGTATTTATATATATATATAATGTAATGAATAGATAATAGGAATCACTCCTATCACAGTTGGCATACATGATACCCTATCGAGTCGGATTGGCGCAACAGCGCTAGCTAGTAATTGCAACATGGGGGTTTCCATGATGGATGATGATATTGTTGCAAGCTCTATCGTTCATAGATGGAGATAAGAGCAATTCAATAATAATTTAGACAATTCATTGTCATATGTGTGGCTTAGTTGTAGTTGTGCTAATGATGGTTTCAATTTGATTCAGAACAATATATGCTCAAGTCATAATTTAATAGGTGATGCTGTGAACATTGTTCCAAGGCCTCTCAAACCATCCTAGGTAGAGAGATGCTCAGAGCATTGAATTTATTCAAGTAATGGTGAGGAGGGGTGTCAGTTTAGCAAAAGTGTGAGTTCTTATGAAGAATGGGGATCAAATACATCTTAAGTACTTGCGAACAACCATATTTATGAGATGAAACACCCTCAGAATACCCTGAAGCATCCAGACTATTCGGAAATACCCTCAGAATACCATGAAGGAAAAATTCAACTTTGATTTGGAAATCTTAGTCATGCACTAAAGGTTAGTTTGATATATCTATTTTTTTATTTTATTTTTTTGAACATAAGCTTGGCGCACTTGATTAGATGTCACATGTGGTAGCAAAGGAGAATTTAATCCATTGACTTAGTGCATAAATTCTTTTTTGTGTTACATGTCTCTCATCAACCAACTAAGTAATGCATGAAATGTTACAATAGTCAGACCCAATTTTAAGAAGGAAAATATAAACGCACAAGATTACTTTTGTAGGGAAAAAGATGTGCAATGCGCAATGCCATCAACTGATTTTATTAAGGAGCACTATAACCCCAAGAATCTATTATCAGGTATTCATCAAACTAGTAATTAAATTGAACATCATACATTTCAATAGTTTATCTTTCTATGGTCCCAAGGGGCCACTATCTTGAAGCAAATTGTGAACTTGCAGAGCCTTTCTAACAATCAAAGGACTGTTTTAGCAAATTGTGAACTTGTGGAGCCTTTCTAACAATCAAAGGGCTGCTTTAGCTGACTCTAAAGATGTTCTAAGTGCGGTTTGCAACGCACACTTGCATTGGCATGGTTACCATGCAATTATATAGTAGGGGCTGGTGAGGACATTTTGAAAATAGACACTACGGGATACACACGGAAGGCCAACGAGACACTGCATGCTACTACGTAAAAAACAAAACAGTGAAGGATTTTGTGCGTGCGTGTCTCGAGCATTATCGGGAAGAAGGACAGGGTATAGTCGGGAAAGTTCATCCTTCCTTCACCTTCCTTCTCTCATGACGCTAAAGAAGGCCATATTAGTCCATATCCACTCGCTCACCATGCTAAATAACTTGTCCAGCACAATGCAGATCCATGCTAAATAACTTGTCCAGCACAATGCAGAGGATCTGCAGGAACGTGAGCACCATACGGGATGTCGAATTGAATGAGTTGGAAGGTGATCAGACATCTTTGAGGGACGTCTTTAACCACTTGTGATCCTTTTGCATCCGAAACGACATCCACTG
This sequence comes from Pogostemon cablin, assembly GCA_023678885.1. NCBI lineage: Eukaryota > Viridiplantae > Streptophyta > Magnoliopsida > Lamiales > Lamiaceae > Pogostemon > Pogostemon cablin. The sequence goes on from CM042987.1 coordinate 6,694,014, forward strand.
GAATTAAAGCTGATGCTCCATTCGAGAAGATCCAAACAGTACTGGACTAAGTAGGTGTGGAAGGAAACCCGAAGTAAGATCGTGAGTCGGCGACGCTTGATGCCGGTCTGCTCCGACTCAGACAATACAGTCGTGCTATGTGATGGAGTGATCTTGCAGGCACTCCTCTACTCCAAACTAGACCACTTGTTTATCATGTCATCAAATCGATTACATAGTAATCAATTAACATGGGAAAAGAGAGTGGAGTATTGGTTTGCCCGATTATTTTTCGCCCCGCCAACTTCCTCCCACGAAAAACTTTGGATATTAGGGAGACTCACGTACAGTGAGTTTGTGCAGCATAGCTGCCATATACAGCGAGTTTGTGCAATGCAAACGAACTTAGGCTGGTTTGCTTGCAATTTTGGGCTTCTTCCTTCTTCGAATTCGAAGAAGGAAGAAGATTTTGGGTGAAGATTTGGGGTGAAGATTTTGGGTGGTAGAGGAACAAGAAAGCATAGTGATAGAGGATGTATAGTGTGTTGGTAATATGTAAAGGGGGAAGTTTTGATTGAATTGATTTGTTCTACCTTGTGGGCTGTATTTATAGTGAGGAAGTTCATTACCACATTGGGTGTGTATTAGGGTTGTAATAAGGGGCACACGGTTTTCCTAATACTCTAATTAGGGTTGTGAACATTGGTTGATTATCAAAAATATAATACTATTTAATTTCTTGTTAGGGTGAAATTTTTTGTAGGATTAATCAATTAACTTAATAAAATCATTTAATTAATGTGGTGATGGTTTCTTGGTGGTGATGGTTTCCATTGCACAATTCTCAAGGTGGATTAATTGAAAGGGTAAGCAAAGAAGGGTGGAGGTCATGTGGCATCCATAGGATGGTGCATGGGAAGTTGTAGAAGGCACGAATTTAATGTATACGTGGGTAGCCATGCAGTAATATATAGACGTGTTCAAACTGGGTAACTCAATCGCAACACGTAGAGGAGGGGGTGAGGGGGTAGCACCAGTGTTGGGGAGGGTGGGGGTGTGGAGGAGTGTGTAAGGAATGGGTGGTGGTGGGGTAAAACAAACAAGTAAGCGGTGCGAATTTAAAATCTTAAAAATATACTCCCTCCATCTCAAATTCATCTTCACATTTATTTTAGATACGGAATTTAAGAAAAGTCACTTTTAATAATTAAAGGGATAATTTCAGATTTAGTCCCGTAAAACTTGCTCAATGTCGAAAATGTCTCAAAACTGGCAGATTTAGTCACAAAGGAATTTTTCATCAAAATATGTTAATAGTTGACGAAATATTTTAAACCATTAACAAGACCAAATGAACTATGTCTACTTTGAAAGACAGAAAATAATATAAATTTGATAGTTTATAATAATATAAGTTAGTTTGGGATAAAAATTTTTGAAAATTATGATTATAATATTCTTATGGGACAAAAATCGCTAGCTATGGGACCAGTATATTCCTACGGGACTATAATTAAACTGAATGAATTCTTATGAGACCAAATGTGATATTTTCCCAATAAATGATTGATGAAAGTATGTTATTTGTATTAAAAATATGATGACAATTTTGAAATTAAAGTATGTTAGAGAAATATTAATTATTATTTTTTTCCTTTTATAGAAGTGTGAAGTTAAATTTGAGACAGAACAAAAAGGAAAGTATGAAGTTGAAGTTGGAGTGGAGGGAGTACTTCTGGATTACGCTACTCGTTTAATGTTCCATATTATTTTAAAAAATTACTCCTTCCGTTCCATGAAAATGATTGTTTTTGTTTTTGTTTTTTTGCACGTTAATTAAGGAGTATTATTATTTAATGTGTAGTGAGTACTTGTATTAGTATGTGGGGGCCCTATATTTCAATTGTATTAGTGAGGGTGTATGGATCACATGTGTGTAAAAAAAGAAAGGGAACTCTTTGGGTGAAACACCCAAAATGAAAAAAAAAAATTGATCCTTTGAAGGGAACGGAAGGATTACTCTTTTTGATCAATTTTATTAGAGGACATTATAATCCCTTATGAAGGGTTCAGTGGAACGAAGGTTCGTGTGGAAATCGATTCACACTAGACTCTCACCTAATCACTCTTTTTTTTAGTATGATACAAGTTATCGCGGTATAAAAAAAGTGGAGTGTATGGTCGTTTTTTGTGAATTAAGTTTGGATTAATTACGAGCTTGGAGTTGCCTATAACTAGACACCGCAAACAAGGATATCAAACAAAGAGAAATGGAAGAATTGACTGAACAAGCACTCTCATTTTTCATTGATATAATCTCTCAAGAACATATAGGTTTTGCTCTCAACTTCCAAAATATGGTAAATGTAAAATCAAGTAATCTGTCACTCTAACCAAAGGAAAGAAGAGGCTATTTATATGCTCTTTAGTGCTGCCCTAATTCTCCACTAATGAGCTGCTGCCACCTGTGATGGAGTGGTGCAAAGATCTGCTGGCCCAAGGGCATGGGTCAGCTTCGTTTGCTGCTTACCTTTTAGCAGGCCGAGGGTCATGTTTGGTAAATCTTAAGGTCGGCCTTGGCGTGACATTTCTTGTTAATGGGCCCTTTGGTTCGGCCCACAAGTATGTTTAGTTCATGGCCTTCAATATTTATTTGGGCCTTATTTTTACCATTGTATTAGGATTTTGGCCCATAAAAGGGTTCAGATATAACATCCATAGCACGGAGAGAGTATAACGATAATTATGATAGTAGAGTAGTGTTAAATATAAAGACTGATGCTAGTATTTGCTTCCAGAATGTAACCGATCCATGTTACTCTTTAAGGCGTAATATACTTTCCTTTTTTATGAATATTATTTATTTATTTTAATTATGATATTAAAAAGATAATTACTGAGAATTAATATTAAATTTTCATATTATACTATGAATGGTAAATTAGACTATGAGTTACATAAATAAAATATACTATGTTGTTGAGAGCATGAAAATTATCTTAGTTCGTTTTTTAAGAGTTTTTTTAGTTGATATTCCGGGCACGGATGTAAGGATGTAACTAAATGTATATAACTTTTTATTCTATTTTGTATACATGTTTCTTAATAATTGTATATTTTTTTCACACCCAATTTTTCATTAAAAAATTAGCATCCATATGAGTATAACTTTTTATTAAATAGTGTATACATATTTTTTAATAGTTGTATATCTTTTTACACTCAAATTTTCATTAAAAAAACTAACAAACAAATTGTGTACATTTTTGTTTATAATTATATATGTTTTTGTTCATAATTGTATACGATTTGAAAGTGGGTGCACAGTAGTATTAGCTTTTTTTTCTCATTTTTAACATCCTCCCCAAAAAAATTAATTTTCTTTTTAACCATATGTCCATCAATACAATTATGGTGTAAGAATTTAGGGTTAATGGCAAATAAAACCACGAACTTTACACCTATTGCAAGTTAATCCCCACTTTTAAGAAATTGCAAAAAAAAATACCACCTTTAAGTATTGTTGCAAAATGCACCCAAAAAGGCCATACTTTTAGTCACAAATTTGGTGCGTTTTGCAACAATACTTAAAAGTGGTGGGTTTTTTTAATTTCTCAAAAGTGGGGATTAATTTGCAATAAGAGTAAAATTAGTGATTTTTTTTGCAATTAACCCAAGAATTTAAGAAGTAATATTTTTAATTAAAAAAGTAATAATTCATCTTTTTAAAGAATAATTTTCATGTATTATCGATAAATCAAAGTGCATATGTAAACTCGATTCACACAAGTGTTTGCCACAAGTGTAAAGTGTATATATTAAATTAAAGAGAAGGATAAATTTAAATATTTAAAAAAATATATACACTCTACGTCTCAAGAAGTATTTCATATTTTTTATCCATCCACAGAGCATTTCACTTTTTCCTTTTAGTAAAAGTGGTAAAAGATATACTTCAATAATATCAACTTCTTACATACATCCCAAAATAATACCCACTCTACACACTTCTTTTAGTATATTTTTTATACTCTCAAATAATTTTACACACTTTTTTTTTATTAAATTACTTAAATTATGAGACAATATTGAATATACTAAATTCTATCATTATACATTTAAAATGTACTATCTCCATCCCTCGATGTATTTAGATTGTTTTTGTGCATAGATTTTAAGAAAAGTGTGTCTTTTGACGTGCTTCATAAGGTAAGAGTTTATGGAAAAGGTTGTTTTATTCTTTACTTTTATAGATAGTTTAATATTTTTAAATAATAAATAAATTATAAAGTAAATTATGTAAATTGTGAAGAGATTTTAATTTTGAAATTAAAATGTGTTGGGTGATTTGTGTGTATTTCCTTATTTATTTATTTATGAAATATGAATTTATTTATGAGATGGATGAAAATAATAAAAATGAATTTGTTTTTTTTTACGAAGGATGGAGTATTTATTATTTAAAGACACTACTATAGTTACGTGTAATCAGTGTTTTAACCTAAACGGGAGTACAAATCCTTAACACAAGATGCCTAAAAACAATCAAAGGTGGTTGATTATCCAATCCAAATTTAAATACGCATTTTTCGAGTAATATTTGAAGGGAAAATTGCTTCAATTCAAATGCCTAAATTGATCAGGGCAGAGAAGATAGAAATTCGAAATCTGGCGCTGGAATTCCGAGAACTGGAAATTCACTGGGGAAAAGAAATTGCAGTGGCCTCAACACGATCACTAGTACAAACCCTTCTCTCTGCTTTTTTTTCAATTTTCCGTTTAATTTTCTTGTCTTTATTTGTGTATGCATCGGAATTGATTGATGTGGAATCTCGTTATTCTCGCCAGTCATTAATTTAAGCTCTTGAAACTGAAAAACGCAGTCTTCTGGGTTTTCTAAGTGAAATTTGGTTCATAATTTGGTAGTTCGTATGGTTTATAGAAGCTGCTTCTTGTTCTTCTCAGAAATCTGTCAATTGTTTGATATCTTCGGGTATTCCACACATGTTCTTAATATGATAAGTAAAAGCATTTGACAGTTCTGTTTGTGTTCATTCTATTTTTTGGCTTATAAATGTTCAGAGGAGTGTTGTTTCTTATACAATTGGTATGTTGATTTCTTTTATTTTATTTTTTTGTTATTATTTTAAAATTTGGGGATCAGTTGGGAACCAAAACATATGATAGTTGTTCAAAGAACAGGAGGGATTATGTTTCTTCAGTCCATTACTCTTCTTTTATCTGCAATGAAATTCACGCATTGCAATAGTTCTATCTTGGATTACTATTGTTCTTTCTCTTCCAACTGTTTGATGTTAGTTGATGCTTCCTAAGGGTCATACTGTAATCATTTTATCTGAGAGTTCATGTTAGGCATATTAGCTAGGGAGCCCTTACTTAACCCAAAATTGTGATAAAGGGTTGATCCCCACTTATATGCCCTTCCACACTTTCTTATGGAATCAATGTGGGATGTCATGTCATAATAGTTCATTGTGGATGTTTGATGTGTGGTGGGTATGAGGTATAATATCTGCACTTGTTACAATAAATTTTATGGCTGGACTGATGTAGTTTAACATTTTCTTTAGTGGATGTTGAAGATTCAGTGAATGGTGGTAATGGAATGGCAGAAGCGTCGGTTTCTGGAAACTATATATCTAGTGAAGCTGACAGGAATTTAGAACCTTATGTTGGTCTGGTATTTGAATCAGAAGCTGCTGCTAGAGCATACTACAATGAATATGCTGGTCGGGCAGGTTTCTCAACTCGCATTTTATCATCTCGTAAGTCAGAATGTGATGGCTCAGTTATATCACGTGGACTGGGTTGCAGAAATATTCTTAACATCCAAAAGTCAGGTAATGCATTGAATGAAGGGGGAGAAAAACGGAGGGATGGTTGTACAGCTATGTTCTTAGTAAAGAGAGAAAATGAAGGGAGGTGGGTCGTTCAAAAATTTGTGCGAGATCACAATCATCCTTTGGTAGTTTCGTTGCCGAAGAAATGCCCTACCTTTGTAAGTAATTTAGTTGTATATTCATTACTCTTTTGCTGCCAGCAACTTTTTTAAGTTTTTGACCATTCTTTGATTTCTTGTTTCCTCAGACTCTGTCGCCGCCCCCCCCCCCCCCCCCCCCCCCTCAGTACCATGTTTACACTCAGTAAAATTCTTCTTGTTGCATTTTTTATCTAAATCTATTAGCCAATTTATTTTAATAGAGAAAATGGTATCGAAGCATGGAAGATTGTAATGAATGTGTTTTGTGATGAAAGACTCTTTAGTAAGTTATATTTTCTTTAATGAGTTTAAGAACTTGGATTATATGTGGGTTGCTTATTGCTTCATCTAGCTTCAACAGATCTTTAGAGGTCAATGTTTATTGGCATCCTTTCTTTGGTAGACTTCATATGGTTTTCGCAAGGCTTAGAAAATTGTTGCAATTTGCTAGTTTGCTCAACTCTTGTGATTGTACGACAATGTTCTTGTATGGTTCAAACTAAAAAATTGATAGTTTTTACCAATTATAGAGTTAAATCTAACCAAATAGTAATTTCTTTGCCTTCTCTTCATGATAACAGAACTCTGGGTTGTTCAGAGATGGTACAACCTGAAAAAGTTGAACAATCTGTTTTCCAGGAAGATAAATAGGGAATTAGCTAATATGATTTGCACAGATGATAATAAATTGATAAATATTCATTGAATATACTATTTATAGTTTTTGGTATGCTGTATGCATACAGTTTTTAGCAGATTTCAAATTTAAGATCTGTGACACTCCTTTCTTAGCATTATTTAGTTTTATTATTAGGGGGTGAAATTAAACTGAAAATTTGCATAATAAATGAGTGCTCGATGTACAGACAGTGGATTCATGTCCAAATGATTTATTAGCAAATCCTTTATCTTAGTGCATGGCTGTTTTGATTTCTGTTGGGCTTCTATATTTCTGTATTTCCTTCTAAAAGTATCCATGGAAAAATCATCAGTTGCTCACTTGCTTGCTCTGATTGTCATACTCTGTTATATGGACTCCCTGCCAAACCTAAACTTGGTGTGTAAGAACTCACCTTGATGCTATACGAAGTGGATTTGAAGAAAGTTGATCTCTGAAGTATTTATTAAAAAGAAAAAAAAAACCTCTTTAAGTCGAATTCTGATTACTTTAGGACATTCTTTGCGTTATATCTGCAAATTTGATCCCTTGTTAACCTGTTGTGATTTGGTTTAGTTTAATCAAAAGAAGTCTCAGTTAACTTTGTTGGTAATCATGATGTGTATTAAATTTTAGAATTCTCAAACAAAGTGCCCTCTTTGAATGTTTCTCTATTCAAGCATCAGACATGTTTTGAATTGTGCAATTCTTGTAGGATGAGAAAGACAAAAGAATTCAAGAACTAACAGCTGAACTGCGAGTAAAGAAACGTCTAAGTGCTGCATATAGAGAGCAACTACTTATTCTAATGAAAGATGTTGAGAATCACAATGACCATTTAACATCAAAAGTTCAGATCATTCGCAATAATATAAAGGAAATCGAAGCAAGAGTGCAGGATCTGTCAGCTCACAATAAGCAAGGCATATAGGGTGAGTGCCATTATCATATGTTGTCGAATGACCTGCAATCCTTGTTGCAATCTTAATGTGCATAAGCTTCTGCGTTGACTGCTGAGTTTTTCTAGAATTCTATTTCTGTCACTAAGCTTTGTTTTATTCCAGTTAATTTACACATCCTAGAAACGATGCTAGTATTTCACTTATTTGCTTGAGTCAAGTCTATTCATAGATTTGCAATTTTAAGAATTCTTCGACTGACAGAAAAAGAAACTTATATGCTGCCTAACTGATAAATCATATATAAAGGGTGAGTGCATGGTTATTCACTAACAATTACTGGTGTCCGCATATGCTGCTTCACTGTGTTTATGCTTGATTTGGATTTTGGGATACATTTGTCGTGTTCATGCTGCTTCGCTCCTGTTAATGACGGACACGTGAGATTTGTATCTGTATTTACTGGCTCATTTTGTATTTCTATTTCAAAAGAACCACCATGCACTCCGTATATCGAATGACTATCCAGATTTGATTTGTGATGTATCTTTAAAACAATGATAACTAGATCAAATATCATTCGAGAAATGGATCCAGGGAATTACAAGTGATTTTTATGGATTAAAAAAATTATACTTTTTAATCAGTTGGTGTGTTCTCATCTTATAAATGAAAGTGTCTTAATTGGTCTGAATTTCACATTGCAATTAGTTTAATTACAATCCACAGGAAACGAACACGCCCATAATTTGGAACTTGTGTATGGTCATAATTGTTATATCTATTTAATCAAAAATTATGATTTATCTTAAAAGTATGGAGGTAAATCAACTAATTGGAGCATTTTTATCAATCAATTTACATAATTTAATTTAAACCCTCAGATAGGATATATGCTACCAGTGTACCTGCTACATCATTCTAATCTAAACCCAAGAATAACTGTCACTTCTGTGGCAGAAATTTGAAACCAACCAGAATGGAAAAATGTAAAAACTAGAGAACCAAGTCTTATTTTAAGATGGATACTGAATCACAACTAAACCACCGCGGAATGCTAAAATGGGGGACGAAGCCCTGCACGAAGCAGTGAAGAACCCCGAGTTTTCTCCTGACAAATGTTACCAGCCTAGGTGGGATAACTTGTTGCCCTCCTTCCACAATTTACACTTTCTCCTAGTTCACTCCCAAAGAGCATTCCACGCCAACTTTTGTCCATTACTGCAACCGATGATCTTCGTACACATTCTGTCAAAAAGGGTGTACTTCTGTTAGAAACAATAACTAATTTGATGTGGGAAGGATATTAAAGGACTGCAAATTAAATTCAAAACTAAAAATCCCAAGAAATAGTTCAAGGATTCCAAAAAATAAACCTGTGAATGCAACACAGAAATATCAATGTAATACCTCTGACGCAAGAGATGCCTTCAATTCATCATCATTGATACCCTCATATTATATGGATTGAACAAGAATTTTTTTTTTAAAGATCAATTATACGCTTATTGTTAATGATTAATGATGTAAGATTTTTGTGATAGCACAATATATTCCTTACTAAAAAAGCATTGACCAATAGCTTAGCTTAGTACAGCCTAAATAAATTGACAGCACAAAATACGATTAGTCAACTGATGCTACAACCCATGTTACACAAATTGAACAGCCTACATCATGCAACATTGCAAATTTGAGTTCCCCAAGGATTAGAGCCTATCTGTAACATAAATCACAGCTCTATCTGTAACATAAATCACAGCTCCGTGACAACATTAGTTGTCGAGAAATAAGTACTGCAATGCAGAAAAACAAGATACATGTAAAACATAAAAGACAAATATACACATAATTGGCTTGCATGTAATCATTTAGTGGTGAAGGAAATTTCAAACCAAATAGCAAAAAAGGAATTCAAGAAATGGACACATCATAAACAAAAATGTCTGAAAATAGTAGAACAAAGAATTACCAACTAATTGACCCATCAACTAAAGCTTTACGTTTGTTATCTCTCGTGTTGCTTTCATCTTTCAACTTAGATTCCTGCACGTCCTTCAATCTATTATTGAAATCAATGGAATCAGGGCGTCTTTTGATCTTTTTCAAATGTCTATTTATGTCATAATCTGCAACCTGGTGTAAACAAATGTAAAATTATGTTTTATACGAAACCATTCATAAGAATAAGAAGCATTAATATATCTCACAGGAAGCGATAATTTATCAAAACAGTACTGACCGCTTTCTTAATTTTTCCAGTAATATCGGCAGCCTTTACAGATGCAATCCGCAAGCATTGCATGATAACACTTTGCATAACACCTTCTCCTCCAGCTTTCTGAATTGCACAGATATCCCCATTTGTGTTCAAAGTAGCAGTCAGTTTTCCTCCCATGACAGCTTCTTCATAATGTGATGGGTCAATTACCTAGCGGTAGATGTTACAAGCATAAGTAATACAGATGTGACAACTAAAAGATGAGATAGCATACATGTAATATAAAAGGAAAAAGCTCTTGTCCGTGTTTACCGCTGTGCTTTCACCACCGATGAATGCGAAGGTAACTGCTATTGGGAGATGGTGTACAATCAATGGTAGTGGTTCCTTTACCTGTCATAGCACCCAAAAAAATAAAAAAATAGAAGCTCAACATATACACTTAAAGCAATCACCAAAACCCAACATCAATAATCAATAAGAGAGCTAAGGCAATATTAATGAACAAGAAAAATCTATGCATTAAGAGCATACTGTTGTCGTCAAAGGCTAAGTTTCCCAGCAAACAGAAGAAGCAAATTTATGTTTAACAGAGTAGGAATCTCTTTTCTATCAATCCATAATGTATATATGCGAAAACTGAAACTAATTACATCATAATTTATATATATGCATTTCTATAGAAGGAAAAAGAACGAACTTCAGGTGGATGTATTATGACATCCTGACCATCTTCTCCTCCCAATGAGCACTCTGGCCTTCTGAACGTCAAGAGAGCAGCCAATGCCGCTATATTGGCAGCATCAACCAGATTTCTGTCCTCAAGCAAAAAAAAAAAAAGGATGTTAGTAAGATTATGTATAACACCAGCAGAAGCATATAAATCATGAATTTGGATTTTAAAGTCATACCCGCCACTGTCTACAATGTGGAGATCTATACGAACTGACCACACCCATTTCCCAGCAACAACACAAAGTGATTCTGTGTCCACAGCTCGGCTTTCCCTGTAAAACACTTCTAATTATTCAATATAGAACATGTGAGTGTGAGGCTGTGAGCATCTCAGTTAATCCCATTTGCTATCATATGGAAAAAAATAATGAATTATAAGGTTGAATAAAATGAGTCTTTATCACATTTTACTCAATTTCAACAAAGCAGAAAATGTTCATACCGTAATTCCAATAATAATTCCATGAACTCGTTGGAAAAACAGGCAATTTCACATGAACAAACAGGACTGCATCATACATTACCTTAATCCACGGTCAACTATTCGTCCCAGCTCCACAGCAAATTCCCCAGGACGACCTACCTCAAATGATGGATCAGCCATGGGAGAAAATTCAGTAAAAATTGCAAGAGATCCCTCATTGGGGCGATCTTTATAAGGTTGCACTAGCTGACAAGTTACAAACCCCAATACACGAGTCTGACCCAGCTGAACCTCTGATGAGCCATCTTCACTGTTAATAAACCCATGAAAGTATCAAAGAAGATGAAAAGAAACATCTAGATTTTCAAAGCTGGAAAATGATATCAAACACAACTCTAATCCTAGGGTATCGAAAGATGACAAAGCAAATGACCCCAAAAAAAACATGAAGTTTGGCAACATGTTATAAGGATATCCCCTTATACTCTATCTACCAATATTACCATAATGATTGGAATTACATGCCATAATACAAAAATATTAAAAAATCCAGCAATATTTAACTCCTTTCGTCATATTTGCCCCAATTCCGTGGAAACCAACAATCTGATTAACCAACAAACACCAGTCAGAGTTGTTGTATACGAAGAGGAGAACAAGATAAAAGCTGCGAAAGAGGTCTAGAGGATACATTGTTCATGCAGCCCAAAGGCTAAAAAACGTCAATACTTCTGTATCTTCTTTTTAAGTATATCTCACTACAAGAGAACTAACATTACAAATACTTAAATCTTAAAACAATTCTGAGCATAAGAATTTTGTCAATAGTAAAGCTGAATTATACGTTGAATGACTCTTGAAATACCCCGGACAAGAGGTAATGAGAAATTTTCAAGAGATACAAAAAGCATTAAAGCCAATGTTCAAAGTTATCGAATGAAAATCATAAGTCTACAGCAAAGAGTATGCTCGTATTAACAAAATAAGCAACGACTTTAAACTGACAACCAGTAAAATCTCTCATCAACAAGGAGAACTCGAAAAATAGATAATCCGGACAATGATGTAGAGAATTTCTTACCTACCAAACTGGATTGTGACATTTCGGTAATCAAAAGGGCCTCGTCCATCGATTCTAATGTCTGAATGCAGGGAAGACTCGATGAACTTCTTATCATTCACAGTCACCCACCACGCATTGGCCATCCTCTGCTCCATCATAAATTGCTATGGAATGTAGACGAGGATGAAGAGAGGGGTTTATTGGAATGGTTCGATTTTAGGGTTTTAGATTTAAAAGTAAAATTAACGAATTCAAACTCGGACCGCCACCCGGTGAGAAATTCGAGTCGGGTATCAGACCCGATTTGAACCGGCAAGCAAACTCGTCCCAATACTATAGGACAACAGGGGAATTAGGTATAATTCTTTATTCATCCCATTATTGAAAATATGGTTGGTTTATATATCGCACCTATTTTATTAAATACACACCTTATAATTATACAATTAAAAAATATATTTTTTAAAAGTCTAAAATATCCTTCTTTAATTAAATACATACCCTAAAATCATATTACATAATGTTTGTTGGGTATATGGGGTAGTATTTAAAACGGCTTATGGATTACTTTTGGTAAAGTCGAGTCAAGAGTTAAACTCTTTCTCCTTAAGACGAAATTGCTCCGTACTTCAGGTGCTTACGGACTATAGCAATCGCCTCCAAGATACAACGACTTTGAATTTTGGACTTGTAGCACAACTAGTCCAAAATTATCGGCGAACGAACTAATATTTTAGAACTTTCGGACTCGGGTAGGATAATTCTAGAACTAATGGACTAAAATGTAATATGCAAGTATTGAATGCAGGATTGGAATGATCTTTACAAATGATTTTGGGGCCTATTTATAATAGTTGAAGAGTTGTGAGGCCTTTTCAGAATGGATGCCTTGATTCATTCTGGACCCTTGGATCATACTTTTTGATTAAAGGCTTGATCTAATGGTTAAGATTGCATCCCTTTAATTTGAATTTAAATTCAAATTTTTGGAGCCAAATCCTTCCCTCCACATTTTTGATTTGAACCACAAATGGGCCCGCGAATCAGGCCCGGCCCGGCAAGAGGGCTGAAAAGGACCGGGCCGACGACCCGAGCAGACCCGACCCGACGACCCGACCCGACCCTTCAGGCGACCCGGACGACCCGACCCGAGCCGGTGCGTACGGTGCACCCTACGTGTACCCAAGTCTAACCCATCGGACCCTAGTTCGGGTCCAAAATGAGTGCAACTATGTACAAGCGTGGGTGCGGCTCGTGGCTTGGTTGGTTGCACCATGTGGTCCACACATTTAATTTAATTCAATAATGTGTGTAGGTAGTAATAAGGAGTTCAATTCTTCCATCTTTTTCCAATGTGGGATAACTTCTCACTTCAACATTTACTCTTCATTTTTCCTTATTTTTCTTGTAATTAATTGCAAACTTCATGTATTAATTACTCATTCACCCGGAATTGGATTTGAGCAAACGTATACACTAAATTCATCTACTCGAAACGTAGTTTCCAAATATGCAATTTGTTTTCATTTTCGACAAACGAAAATTACAAGAACATTGGTCAAAGGTGGGCTTGACCCACTTCTACACTTAACCAATTCCAACAATCCCCCACATGAATATAATTAATGCATGTAGACTCTATCGAAAGTTCCGACGAACTGCTATTGCATCAGGATAGGTAGCTTCCGGCTTTGAACCTTCCTTAGTAGAATGTCATCGGATTTACTTGCTGCTTAGTGAACATGATGTTTTGAACTAGTCAGCATTTTATGTAAATCAAGTCAACGACACCCACACAATAACAATTCTAATATTCTTCGTTCTCACGTTGTGTCCAATTCGGCCCTGGACCATCTTGGATTCATAAGTGTTTTTTTTTCTCATTCGAAGCGGCCAAACTTCACACTTATATAGGTGATCTCCTATGTAGAGTATCCTGCTATACTCCACTTTTAAGGTATAGGAATCATTAAAAGCTTTAAGGCTTACCCTCTACCACACTTCTGCAGGCTTGCACTTGATTTGAGAATGAGTTGAGATTATATTTCAAGTACTATTTCGGAACACTTATAACTTAGTTGTCTTATTGAATCATGTTCTTGGGATCTCCAATCATCATGGTTAAGTTACCGCTATAAACGTTCTTTAGTGCGTGGATTTTAAACCCATTCCCATTACTGCACTTGTCATTAGATCTCTATTTATGCCTTTTGTCAACGGATCCGCGATATTTTCCTTAGACTTTACATAGTCGATGGAAATTATCCCACTAGAGATCAATTGTCTAACGGTATTATGTCTCCTCCTTATGTGTCGAGATTTACCGTTGTACATGTTGCTTTGTGCTATCCCAATAGTTGCCATGCTATCGCAATGTATCATTATATGAGGCACTGGTTTGCTCCAACAAGGAATATCCTCTAAGAAGTTTCTAAGCCATTCAGCTTCTTCACCAGCTTTGTCTAATGCAATGAACTCCGACTCCATTGTGGAACGAGCTATGCATGTTTGTTTAGAAGATTTCCATGATACTGCTCCACCACCTATGGTAAATACGTAACCACTTGTGGATTTGGAGTCTTTTGAATCAGATATCCAATTAGCATCCGTGAATCCTTCGACTACGGCTGGATATCTTGTATACAGTATCCCATAACTTAGAGTATGTTTTAAATATCTAAGTACTCTTGTCAATGCTATCCAATGTTCTTTATTAGGATTGCTTGTGAACCTACTAAGTTTATGAACAGAGTATGCTATATCCGGACGTGTACAATTTGTTAAGTACATTAAACTTCCGATAATTCTTGCATATTTCTGTTGTGATATGGGTTCGCCTTTATTTTTTGCTAGATGTAAATTCACATCCACAGGAGTTTTAGCCGAGGGTAAGTCAAAAGCATCGAATTTCTTAAGTATATTCTCTACGTAGTGAGATTGTGTTAAGACAATTCCATCAGGTGATCTAGAGATTCTTATCCCTAGTATGACATCAGCCTCACCCATATCCTTCATGTCAAAATTCCTTTTCAACATGTTCTTAGTATTCACAATCACTTTGTGATTACTTCCTATTATGAGCATGTCGTCTACGTATAGACATACAATTACATACTCATTAGGCGTGCCTTTTATGTAGACACACTTATCACATTCATTGATTTTGAATCCATTTGATAGCATAATTTGATCAAACTTTTGATGCCATTGTTTAGGTGCTTGTTTTAATCCGTATAAGGATTTTATTAACTTGCACACTTTCTTTTCTTGGCCAGGGGCAACAAACCCTTCAGGTTGTTCCATATATATTTCCTCTTCTAATTCACCATTTAAGAAAGTTGTTTTGACATCCATTTGGTGTATCTCAAGATTATGCAAAGCTGCAATTGCTATGAGAACTCTAATGGATGAAATTCTTGTCACAGGTGAATATGTGTCGAAGAAATGATATCCTTCCTTTTGTTTGAATCCTTTAGCTACTAAGCGAGCCTTGTATTTGTCAATTGAACCATCAGCCTTGTATTTCTTCTTTAGGATCCATTTGCATCCTAAAGGTTTGTTGCCCGGTGGGAGATCGACCACCTCCCAGGTATGGTTTTGCATAATGGATTCAATTTCGCTGTTGATAGCCTCTTTCCAGAGAGGAGCATCTGGACTAGACAATGCTTCATGTATTGTCCTTGGTTCATTTTCTAGCATGTAGCTTATAAAATCAGAACCAAAGGATTTTTCCTTCTTGGTTCTTTTACTACGCCTTGGTTCTTCCTCCCTTTGAGGTGAACCTTTTTCTATAGCGTCATGAGTTCTTTTATGCAAGCTCACTTCTTGTTTTTCCTTCTTAAGAAAAATATTCTCAAAGAACACTGCATTTCTAGATTCAATAGTCATTCCCTCATTCATTTCAGGAACTTCTGACTTATGAACCAAGAAACGATATGCACTACTATTGTATGCATAACCAATAAAGATGCAATCAACTGTTTTGGGTCCTAGCTTTACTTGTTTTGGTTTAGGTACCTCAACTTTTGCTAGACACCCCCACACTTTGAGGTAACCATATGACGGTTTCCTTTCTTTCCATAATTCATATGGAGTTTTATCTCTTTTCTTGTGTGGTAGTTTATTAAGAATGTGGTTTGCCGAAAGCACCGCTTCTCCCCACATGTTCTGGGATAGGCCCGAGCTAATCAATATAGCATTCATCATCTCTTTGAGAGTTCTATTTTTTCGTTCTGCAACGCCATTAGATTGTGGTGAGTATGGTGCTATAGTTTGATGAATAATGCCATTTTGTAGACAAAATTCTTCAAATGGAGCCACATATTCTCCACCTCTATCACTTCGAATCATTTTGATTCTAATGCTTAGTTGATTTTCGACTTCATTCTTAAAGTTTATGAATGCATCTATTGCTTCATCTTTCCCTCTTAGAAGATATATATAACAATACCTTGTGCAATCATCGATAAATGTAATGAAGTAATTCTTACCCCCTCTTGTTGGTGCGAACTTTAAATCACATATATCAGTATGGATTAGTTCTAGAGGTGTAGTACTTCTTTCCACTGAATGAAATGGAGTTTTTGTCATTTTTGCTTCAACACAAATTTCACATTTCTTTTGTGGATCTAGTTCCATTATTGGCAACAAATTTAAGTTGACTAATTTTCTTAGTGAATTTAAACTTGCATGTCCTAATCTATCATGCCATATATTAGAACTCTCGGCCAAGTAAGAAATAACTTTTCCTTTATTTTTAATATCACGGTGTACAGTCATTACATTTAGTTTGAAAAGACCCTTTTCAAGGTAACCTTTTCATACAAACATTCCACTTTTGGATAGTATATATTTGTTAGACTCATACACTTGTCTAAATCCGCCTTTACTAAGCAATGATCCAGACACTAAGTTCTTGCGGATGTCAGGGACATGCAACACATCCACAAGTTGGAGCTCTTTTCCCGATGTCATCTTCAACACAATTCTGCCTAGTCCAATGACTTCAGATGTTGAAGAATTTCCCATAAATAATTTTCTACCATTTATCGGGATGTAGGTAGAGAACATTTTCTTGTCCGAGCAGATGTGTCTTGTTGCTCCACTATCCACAAACCATTCTTGTGGATTATCCACAAGGTTTGCTTCAAAGACCACAGCCGCTAGGTTTAGTTCGAACAAGTTGGCGGATACCGACTTCTCTTCGGCTAGGTTAGCTCGGCTGTTGTTTTCCTTCTTTGGTTGACGACAGTTTTTCGCCATATGTCTGGGCTTGTCACAATTGTAGCAGTTGTCTTTAATCTTCTTTGCATGCTTTTGCTTTTTGTCATTCCGCTTCCTCTTTTTGTTTGCCCCGGATTCAGCCAAATTAACTCTTGCCTCTTTGCTTGACTTAATTTCAGATTTTCGATTATCTTCTTCGATCCTTAGTCTCACGATCAAGTCTTCAAGCATCATTTCTTTTCTTTTATGCTTGAGATAGTTTTTAAAATCTTTCCACAGAGGCGGTAGCTTTTCAATTAAAGCAGCTACTTGAAAAGATTCACTCAATTCCATACCCTCGGCATGGATGCCATGTAAGATCAGTTGTAGTTCTCTAACTTGATCCAATACAGTCTTAGAGTCCACCATTTTGTACTCGAGGAATCGTCCGACTATGAATTTCTTCATTCCGGCGTCATCCGCTTTGTACTTCTTTTCAAGTGACTCCCATAGTTCTTTAGAAGTTTTAAAATCTGTATAAACATTATAAAGTGAGTCATCTAACCCATTTAGAATGGAGTTACGACACATGAAGTCACTATGTTTCCAGATTTGAACGGCAACTTTCTTTTGATCATCAGTTTCATCTTCTTCAACCGTTGGAGCAACTTCCGTCAAAAAATGGGCGAGGTTGAGTGTTGTTAAGTAGAAAAACATTTTCTGTTGCCAGCGCTTAAATTCCGTTCCATCGAACTTAGGTGGTCTCTCGGCGTGAACAGGTGCAGTAGTAACAGTAGCAGGTACCGGTGCAGTAGTAACATTAGCAGGTACATCAGTAGCCATCTTTAAATACAAAAAGAATTTCGTCTTAAGATTGTTGGGTATATGGGGTAGTATTTAAAACGGCTTATGGATTACTTTTGGTAAAGTCAAGTCAAGAGTTAAACTCTTTCTCCTTAAGACGAAATTGCTCCGTACTTCAGGTGCTTACGGACTATAGCAATCGCCTCCAAGATACAATGACTTTGAATTTTGGACTTGTAGCACAACTAGTCCAAAATTATCGGCGAACGAACTAATATTTTAGAACTTTCGGACTCGGGTAGGATAATTCTAGAACTAATGGACTAGAATGTAATATGCAAGTATTGAATGCAGGATTGGAATGATCTTTACAAATGATTTTGGGGCCTATTTATAATAGTTGAAGAGTTGTGAGGCATTTTCAGAATGGATGCCTTGATTCATTCTGGACCCTTGGATCATGCCTTTTGATTAAAGGCTTGATCTAATGGTTAAGATTGCATCCCTTTAATTTGAATTTAAATTCAAATTTTTGGAGCCAAATCCTTCCCTCCACATTTTTGATTTGAACCACAAATGGGACCGCGAATCAGGCCCGGCCCGGCAAGTGGACCGAACAGACCCGGCCCGATGACCCGATCAGACCCGACTTGATGACCCGACCCGACCCTTCAGGCGACCCGGACGACTCGACCCGATCCGGTGCGTACGGTGCACCCTACGTGTACCCAAGTCTAACCCATCGGACCCTAGTTCGGGTCCAAAATGAGTGCAACTATGTACAAGCGTGGGTGCGGCTCGTGGCTTGGTTGGTTGCACCATGTGGTCCACACATTTAATTTAATTCAATAATGTGTGTAGGTAGTAATAAGGAGTTCAATTCTTCCAACTTTTTCCAATGTGGGATAACTTCTCACTTCAACATTTACTCTTCATTTTTCCTTATTTTTCTTGTAATTAATTGCAAACTTCATGTATTAATTACTCATTCACCCGGAATTGGATTTGAGCAAACGTATACACTAAATTCATCTACTCGAAACGTAGTTTCCAAATATGCAATTTGTTTTATTTTCGACAAACGAAAATTACAAGAACATTGGTCAAAGGTGGGCTTGACCCACTTCTACACTTAACCAATTCCAACAATGTTATTTAGCAAACTCCTCGATCAATTCAAATTGCTTTGGCTCAAATTTCGTCGATCAAATAAGTTTAAACAACAATGTCTGAAACCACCAAAAAAAACAATCAATTAAAACAATTATGCATGAAACCACCAGAAAAATTAATTGAAACGGCACGGCATAATCAGATATAGGATATAGGTACATTATCAGGCACTTAGGTAAATAGAGTGAAGTTACTTAGCGGGTGTTTGGTATGTTTTGAGGAATGAAAATAAAAATTGAAATGAAAGTATTGAAGAAAGAGAATAGGTATGGGCATTATAAGGGAGCGTTTGATTTATTGGAAGGAATCGGAATGAGTATAATAGTGATAGTAGTATGGAATGGTAATGAGTTTGTTATTTATAATTATGTTGTTTGATTGATAGTAGGGAATGACTTTTATTACTATAGATTCTGTTTGGTATTATCAAATTCTATAGGAATCGATTCATAATTTTTACAAATTAATTTTTTATTTTAATGGAATTTTTATTATTTATAAAAGAAAATTATTATTTTATTATTTATAATTTATAATAAAATTTTTATATCATTAAATTTTGATTAATAGATTCATGGGTGTGGTATGAAAGTGATAGATGTCCAAATTGGGAGGAATGGGCCATTTCTAGATTTTGGGGAATCAAATTCACTGTGCTACTTTTATTCCCTCCAAACAAACAATCTCTTATCATTTCATTCCTATTCCTCCTCCCCACACCCACCAACCAAACACTCCTTAAGTATAGTGTTTGGTTAATATTTGGAATCACTATTATAATCATTTATTTTGTTTGGTTCATTTTTGGGATGAAATCAAAATCATATTTTTTTTTAAAGATTCATTGAATAAAAATTTATTTTTTGTTTAAAATAAATTTTAAATTAGAAAATTAAAAATAATTTTAAGAAAAAAATAAAAAAAGAACGAAGGGTGCAAATGGAATGGAATGATAGTGAACTCAAAAACTTGGGGAATGGTGATTCCTAACTTTGGGATATCAAATTAGGAATCATAGTTGCTCACTAAACTTAAAATTTTATTCCTATTTGACGTAGAAAAAGCGTGAACAAGAAACGATTGCCTTGATACTACGTATACTAGGCGTAATAGATATTATTTAAATCTCTCAAAAACAAGCTGCTACCAACAATGTCTTCAGCACCTATAAATAGTATTCTAGGAACCCATACGCATAATGGGATTTATTTAATACAGCAATTAAAGTAGAAATAATTAAGGCAACAATTTTGGTTTGAACAATGGATCATGGGCCTCCAAATATGTTAATTCGTGTGTTACGACATCATTCTCCCCCGTCAAGAAAAGATTCGCCCTCGAACCCAAAATCTCTTCCACGTCATCATCATTATCTCCCGTGTATGGAATTAAATGTTTCACGTTGAAAACATCTGAAGTACGAAGATGAGAAGGGAGGCGCAATCGATATGCATTGGGATTAATTTTCTGAAGCACCGCCAAAGGACCAATCTTCCGAGCAGCAAGTTTGTTGTATTTATGTGCGGGGTAACGATCACGAGTCAATACTGCCCAAACAAAATCCCCAGGCTCAAACTCCAGGGCACGACGTCCCTTATCAGCAACCACCTTGTAACCCTCAGTCGATGCAATAAGATGGTCTCGAGTCGTCCAATGCGTACTACGAAGTGCCTCCATCATGTCCACAGCCGTAGCATCAACCCGTATAGGAGAAGGTAACGAAAACAAATCAGATGGACCTCTAGGAATCACTGCATACACCACCTGAAAAGGAGCCAACCCCGTGCTACGGTTAACAGCAGAATTGTGAGCAAACTCTGCCTGACTCAATCGCACATCCCACGAACGCAGATGCTCCCCATCAAACATCGTAATAAGTTGCCCAAGGAACGGTTCACCACTTCAGTCTGCCCCATCTGTCTGGGATGATATGTACTACTGTATTCAAGACGGGTATTGGCCATACGCCATAAACTCTGCCAGAAGAAGTTGAGAAACCGAGTGTCGCGGTCAGAGACGATGGAGGAAGGTAGGACATGAAGACGATAGACCTCCCTAAAGAACAGTTGTGCAACCCGAACAGCAACCATCTTCTTCTTATACGGAATGAAATGCACCATCTTAGAGAATCGATCAACAACCACAAAAATTGAATCATTCCCGCGTTGAGTGCGAGGTAAACCCAACACAAAATCCATGCTAATAGCTATCCATGGAGAAGATGGAATAGGTAAAGGCCGGTATAAGCCAGCATTAGTCGCAGTCCCCTTCGATACTTGGTAAGTCCTACAATGGGAGACATACCGAGTAACATCCTGAATCAACATATGCCAAAAATATGACCACTTCACAAGTTCAATAGTGCGATCTCTCCCTACGTGACCTGCACCATGGAGCTCCCTAATAAGCTGCAAACGAAGACTAGTATCTGGAACACAAAGGCGAGTCCCTTTAAACAATAATCTATCCACAATACAAAATCAGAATCATCACCAGCTGCCAAAAGTGCCAAAACGAGCCCAAAGAATTTATCTTCTTCATACGCCTCAGCCAATAACTCAAGGCCTGGCATTGAGACCCGAAGATCTGATAACACCAAAGCACGACGACTTAGTGCATCAGCGACCCTATTTGACGTACCAGATCGATGCTTCAACACAAATGTGAACTGCTGTAGAAAGGCAGCCCACGACGCATGTCTTGCCGATAGGTTATCCTGGATAGCTAAATGACGAAGGGCCTCATGGTCAGAATAGAGAACGAACTCACGATGGAACAAATAATGTCTCCAATGGCCAACGGCCCGAACAACAGCATAGAACTCCACATCGTATGTGCTGTAACGAGATCGAGGACTTGATATTTTCTCACTGAAGAAAGCCACAGGACGTTCCCATTGGGTGAGAACAACCCCAATACCGCCTTTGGACGCGTCACATGACAACTTAAAAGGTTGAGAAAAATTAGGTAGAACTAAAATAGGTGCTGTCATCAAGCGCTCTTTAATCTGTAGAAAGGCGGACTCAGCAGCTGTTGTCCACACAAATGGTTTCATCCCAATACAATATGTCTCTGGAGCCATAATGGCACTAAAATGGGCAATAAAACAGCGATAGAAAGAAGCTAGACCATGAAAGCTTCAAGCTTCTGTCATTGAAGATGGAGAAGGCCAATCACGAATAGCTTGTACCTTTGAGTTATCAACACGAATGCCTTCAAATGTGATCATATACCCCAAAAATAATAACAAGTCCATTCCAAAAATACATTTCTTAGGAGAGGCGTAGAACTTCTCCTCACATAAAATAGAAAGCACAGCTCGAAGGTGAAGAATATGGTCCTCCAAAGAACGACTATACACCAGAATGTCATCAAATTATACAACCACACACTTACCAATCAATGATCGCAATGTCTGATTCATGACTCGTATGAAAGTGCTTGGTGCATTAGAGAGACCAAAGGGCAATACAAGCCATTCAAACAAACCCTCACGTGTCTTGAAAGCTGTCTTCCACTCATCCCCAGGGCGTATACGGATCTGATGGTATCCACTATGCAAATCCAGCTTACTAAACACAGTAGCGCCACTCAGCAGATCTAGAAGATCATCTAAATGAGGAATGGAAAATCTGTACCAAACTGTAATTTTGTTAATCGCCCGACTATCTACACACATCCTCCAAGAAGAATCTTTCTTTGGAATGAGAAATGCCGGCACAGCACATGGGCTAAGGCTCTGTCGCACGGAGCCACGAGATAATAACTCCTTGACCTGCATTCGTAACTCCTCATGTTCAACTGGGCTCATATGATAATGAGGACGGTTCGGCAAAGAAGCACTGGCACCAGGTCAATTTGGTGTTGTATATCTCGTAACGGGGGTAAACCCAAGAGCAACTCATTAGAAAAAACATCAACAAATTCATCCAACAATCCCTGGAGTATTGGGGAAACAACAGATTCTGTAGCAACACTCTCAATCCCCACTAACAAAAGTAATAAGGGAGCAGCGGACGACTCACGCAAAAATTCAGAGCGAGACAATAACATAACTGAATTAGGAGTAGGAGTTTTTGGAGGGGCCGCATGCAACATAATTTTTGTCCCCTCAAAAATAAAAGCATATGTATTCAATCGACCATCATGAATCACAGAGCGATATGATCTAAGGCCATCCTTGTTATTTATAGTCATTGCCATATATTTCCTTACCTTAAACATCATCCCTAGTCAACCACTTTGAGCCTATAAGCCTATTTCTTGTGAATTTAGCATATTACAAGCCTTGATTACCCACATGAGCCTTATATATACCCGTTGGGTGAGTAATTGAGGAGATGGTAGCTAGAAATGATTGATTGAATGACAAAAGAAGAAAAGAAAGTGGTAAACAAGCAAGAAAAAGGATGAAAAGAGCAAAAATGAGAATGCACATGCAACCTTAAAACTCGAGAATGAGCAAAGCAACATCAAGATGCTCAAGGCAAACAAAAGTCAAAAGAAGGAAGCATGCATCATAAAGAGCTTAATACAAAGGAGAAAGATGATGAATAGTGCTTGAGATTTCAAAGATAAGAAAGGAAGAAGGAAAAGTGAAGAAGTTGAAGAAAGTAACTACCTCTTCAATTACTTACACGTGATTAGTCACTATTAACCATATTCTTCCTACCCTACCAAAGAGTCTATCATTACGTCCCTATTTAAAGACTTTTTTATCATTGATTGAAATTTTGGAGGATTGTGAATATAGTCCACGAGAAAGCTTATAGTGAGTCAAGCCAATCGGTTGATGAGTATTGTTTTACCTAAATTATAGAGTGTTGAGTGAAATTGTTATCCGATGTGAGGCTTGGACCAAAAAGGGACTATATTACACTTTATTCTCTTGTGATTTAACTTGTTAATATTTTTTGCATGTTATAAGTTTAATGTTGTAGGATGACTTAACATAAGTTGTGGTTCTTATTGCTATCGATGTGTTATTACTTATGTTCGTTAGGTTTTTCTCTAGGTGAAAATTTTCTCTCTCGTTTTCTTATTTTTGTTGCTCGAGGACGAGCAACACTTTTAGTTTTGAGGGTTGATTGGTGTCATTTTTACCTACATTTTAGTGTCTTTTTATTATGTATTTTCTTTTATTTTATTATTCTTGTATGTCTTTTGGTGGTGATTTATGTTCATATGGAGATTTATGCTTTGAAATGATAAATGTGTGATTTTCATGATTAAGTGCCTTAAATTACGCGACATTGATAAATATTTAGAGAATTGGTACTTTGGTTTATTATATGTAATTTTCAGGCATAAATGGATTCTAGAAGTGAAGAGAAAGATGTAGGAAAAAGCAGAGCTCAATTCAGAGTCCAAACGAGAAAGTTATGATTAGAATAGTATGCCATTTTGCATGACTTGTAACATCTTCAAATGTTGGAATTTTTGTAAGTTCTTTATATGGATATAAAGTCAAGAAAAAGAAGATCGCGTGAGCGCGAAAATCACTCAAATCGGAGATCGGATGTGGAAGTTATGCACGAAACAGTGAAGCAGCGCGAAGCTGTCACAAAAATTCGACCCTTGCACAAAAATTCGATCGAATTTTTGTGAATTTTTAGGAAAAATAGGGGCGACACAGAGCAACAGAGGCTGAGCACACTGACAGAAAAATCCGACTATGCTCATGAAAATTCGGTCGAATTTTTGTGAAAATCGCCACCTCTGCAGAAAATCAGTTTTAATTTCCTTTTTGGCTGCTTTGTCTCGAAGTTTAGATTGGAAAAAGGGTTTAACTTGGTTCACACACATCACACACCATTTTCCTCCACTTCACACCATCAATTTCATCCATACATCTACAGTTGATCCCCTCCATCAAATCCACCATCCAAGTGATCAAGGAAGCAAGGGAGAGTGAGATCACAAGAAGAAGAAGAAGAACTTCATTGAAGACCTTCAAATGGGGAATCTAATTCTAATTTTGTGACTTTCTTTATAGTTGATCATGGTTTGTAAGGACTTTAATGTCTATATTGAATTTCTTGTGACTATGAGAGGCTAATCTCCTTTGTGAGATTAGCTCCATGATTGGTGTTGGATAATTTAGTTTTTATGCAGATTGATTTTAATCTTGAATGGGCTTTGTGTTATTTCTATTATTGATTGTTAATTGCTTGATGTATATGATTGATTTGTGTGATTAATTGTCATAGGTATATAATTAGATTGGTAGATCAATTTCATGTT
Source organism: Pogostemon cablin (assembly GCA_023678885.1). Classification (NCBI taxonomy): domain Eukaryota; kingdom Viridiplantae; phylum Streptophyta; class Magnoliopsida; order Lamiales; family Lamiaceae; genus Pogostemon; species Pogostemon cablin. The sequence continues at coordinate 6,719,416 of CM042987.1, forward strand.
TAGGATAGTTCATTGAATCATTTCATCATACACTTCATGTGCATTAATTTAGAATGGGATAGGTATATCCTTCTAAATTTGGATGTTGGAAATTAATCCATGAAACCTTAACCCTATTATGATTAACAAGATCTACACCATAAAGTGGAAGCGTACCTTAATCCCTGGAGTTGTTAGACGGAATATGAACTCGGAGATTGGTAGGTATTATGGTCTTCCTCAACTAAGCCTCCTTATTCCTTATGGGGACCGTAGTAATCCCTCCCGATGGGGAGAAGGGAAGACCATGTGCGGCTTAGTATATTGGGGACCATAACCGGGTAACCTTATATACTACTTTAATTAGGCCACCCATTATCACCTAATTATGTAGTATTGGGTATCTACTCAATTGGCCCATATTAATCATTATTATAGCCCATGGACTTTTAATCTTAATTGGATCACTTTAATTAAGTCCATAAAATAATTGAATAGCCAATATAATTGTATAATAATATATTGCCCATAATTAGATTATAATGGAAATTAATAATTTCCAACAATCTCCCACTTGGGCTATATATTTTCCCAAAGCAATTATATCAAGAGTCCTTAGTTGCGCAACTTTATGCTATTTCTCTTCAGGCTATACTTAACAATCTGGTCCATCTCATATACTAATATGGAACTACCGCGGCATTCACCATATTATAAATCGTGATTAAATCCCGACAATCACCATATCAATATACTCAATGATCTAGATCAAATATGGTAAGTAGCATGGAAATTACATGTCAAATGTGATCAACATCATGTCTATTTCCAACTGGTCCAACTTTAATCCTTAGTGAGATCAATTCATAATGTAAAATATTACAAAATAAAAAATTAACTTAAGTGAATTCACAATGAATTCAAATACATCAACTCAATTCTGCAGAAAACCGAATTATCTAAAATCAAAGTGTCTTAAAACTTTAAAGAGCAATAAATATAGACTCCCACTGAACCAATGTATTCTAAAACCATATAACACCCACATGAGTAGCTAGCTCATAAAATTACAGGGCGTTGAATACATGATTGACGAATCCGTATTTAGAGTCTATCATAGTATTCTCTACCAAAATTTATCCATAAGAACACTTTCTTTAACAACCAAGAATTCTATGTCAATATGCTTGACTTATAAGAACTCTTATTGCTAATACTTTACTGCGAACTAACTGTCACAATCAACTTTATGTGACTAAACTTCGCAACCTTTATTTCATGTTTGAATGCCCCTTAGTGTGCTACTGATTCTGTTGTCATGGTTAATGAGCTAAAGTGTTTGCTTAATACTTTTACTTGTATAGCTCTCCAGACCAACAGAAGATGGAGCCTAAAATGGATCTTATATCGTATTGGCATCCAACAAACTCATAATCAGACTACTTTGTGATCTACTAATCTGATTATCTCTAATGTTAAAGCATGTTATCCTTAGTTCTCTGTAAAGATCCATACTAGAGTTACTTAAATGTCTACTTAATACACCAACAACAGAAGCCAAATTAAGTCTTGTAGAGACCTCATCATACAATAACTTCCAACAATCAAAACATATAGAATGTTCATACATTTCTTAAATCTTTAATTTAACTTTAGAGCACCTTATTGAGACTCCACTTGTCTCCCTTAGTTTAAACATTCTCCCACTGAATCACATAATTATCTACATTTGTCTCAAAACTAAATGAGACACTTACTTTATGATGATACTTGTGATTCCTTTACGAAAAAAAAAATTTGCTTGAATGCATAGATGGATTTCCTATTAGTTCTTAAACTATTTAGATCGTATCATCAGTGTTGCGATCAAGGAACTTTATCTTTACATCCATCTAATATGATTCAAGATCAAAATGTGCTACTAATGTCACGATTATCTTATAATAATGTCTTCCTTCCCTTTTGAGTATAATCCTATATCAAGATGCAAACCTAATCATCTTGTATTGATTTATACTCATAACTTATAGCATTAACACACTTTGGAGTAATTAGACCTTTCATGGTTTGATGAACATTATTTGAATGTTCTACCATTAATTCTATAGTGTCCTCATTATTTAAGAGAAAAACTATATAATCATTCGAATTGTCTTTCACCCAACTCTAGTGGTTTTCTTAGTGATATTAATTCTTTGAGGTTGTTGAATTTGTTATTCCTTAAATATTATTGACATTGTCATATCGTTATTCTGAATTTGCACTAATTCTTTAAAGCATAAGTGGGGATCGAATCGACTCCCCCTTAAGGACAATGTCTCTAATATTAATCTTCCCCCAAAATCAACATCCTCACATAATACCGTATTACCCGTCTCAAATATGATCCGATTAATTTGATCATAAACTTTTATTTTTATTCATAACCAATAAAGTAGCTTACATTTATTTGAGTCCAATTTTCTTTAGTAGATCCCAATGATCTAGCTTTAGTTGGACATCACCATATGTGAAACTCAAAGAGTTCTCACAACTACTTTGGTTAAAAATTTATTGAGACCATAAGTTGCAATCTTAAGTATTTCTCACATTAGTGACCATATATTGTGGAGTTCAATTATGTCTTTTAACTGCACTACAACACCATTCATACTAAGTAATCTTGATGTGGTGTATTATAAAATAATTCCACAAGCTTATAGGAGAAAACGAAAGGTTATACTTTAGTTGTCTTTAGCAGCTTTCTTAATGTGATTTCTTGTATTGCCCTTATACTTTATTGAGATTAAGTTTGACTTATTAGTCTCATCCTTATTGTGGAAGTTCACTCATCAAGTATGATTTTGTTGTTGATATATGGAAAACTTAATTAGCAGACTTCTTAATTATACAGAGAATTAATGCAAAATAATTTTTCATGCTCGCATTAAACTTTATAATCTTTCAAAAAAACTTTATAGTCTTTCAAAATTTAACTAAATTAGAATCATCTTGAAGATTCGAGCACAATATTAGTATCAAGTCTTTGGACAAAAAAATACTAATTTAAATTATGCTCTCATGCAGTAGTCAAATACTAACAATAAAACTGTCAAGCAATAGTCTTCCTGTGGGCCGACTTATTACTCACATGTCAAACCAAATAATTGTCATGTATTTACCACCACAGGTACTTGTGTATTTCTGTCAAATATTAATCTACCTGTGGGCCGATCAATACCCGCATGAAGATACACTCATACAACATTATTAATTGGGGACCCATCACAAGACACCTTGTGCAACATTAACCTCGTCTGTGGACAAAAATTAACTGCAGGGGTAATCTTGGTGTAACAATCAAGTATTGACAATAAGTTCTGTCAAACAAGAGTCTATCTGTGGACCGACTAATGTTCACATGAACAATCCAAATAATTATCACATGCTTATTATCACATGTATGTTATTATTCTGTCAAATTGTGCCTACTTGTGGGCCGAACACAGAACACATGAATAATTACACACCCATCTATGTAATTTCAATAAAGTCGCACTTCACACACAGAGGCTGCTGTGGCAACATGAGGCTTCGATTGACTAGATTGAAGGTTTACTAGACTAATTAAATAAATATTAAAATATTTAATTTAATTAAACGACATTTAATTGTCTCCCCAATTTAATTTAATTTTATTCCTCTAACCAAATAGGAATATTTGATGATTCATTACCCTATAATGATGAAAGATCTCCTTTACTTAATTAGGGATTCCAAAATCCCAATTTAATATAAACTAATTTCGATTAATCCTTTATTAAGGCCACGTGATTAATAATTCAAATTAATAAATTGCCATATCTGAATTTATTAAACTTAATTAGGGATTTCAAATCCCAATACAAGATATGTTAAATAAGGCAAACATACATTATCATATCATTAAATAATATGCTTGGAATTATTAATTCACCGAAAGAATTAGTCGTGAATTTATTATTCTCATTACAAATCCAATTTACCATTTGATTACAGAAGTTGATTTAATACACTTTAATTTAAATCAACAAATCAACCCATCCTAAGTGTAATTAACAATACAGAAGGTTCATTTTATCATAGAGCACTACTTAATCAATAGAGAAATTCATAATTCATACTAAAAGCATGACAAATTGCATAGTGGCTACACATTTCAAGATGACTTTACATGCGGTAATATTAATGACAAGTTGACCAACAGGATTACATCAATGCGTGTTCCAATTGCATATGAACATCAACATGATTTCGTGTAAACATCAATATAAATCCTCAGAATTGGCCCACATTAACAATTATGGAAATCAATTGTTAATCAAATGGATTCAATAAAAAATCTTATTAAATTAATAAATAATCCAAATAGATCATTAATATTTGGAATTCAAAAACCATCTTGAATGTGGCTTAACCGCAAGAATAGACTAAATTCTTGAAATATAGTATAAAATAAGCGCTCTTAATCAGAAAAATTGCTAAACTATTCGTCCGATCTAAAATTATCATTTTTCCCCAATGATTCAAATATAAATATTTGGATCTAACACATGATTTCAAATCTCAAGAATCATAAATAGGGTGGCTCTGATACCACTTGTTGGAAATTAATCCATGAAACCTTAACTCTATTATGATTAACAAGATCTACACTGATTAGCCATAACTTGTAGTCGGGTTGACCAATTCAAGAATTTATCAAACCACAGGGAGGTCGATGCTAGCACTTAAGCGATATCACGTTTATCACGATTTTATAGAAACGAATCATAGATGGATGGTTTGGTTAACAAGTAATTAAATGCAAACAAATGAAAGTAGACAAGCAATAATCAAATGACAAGATAGAAATGATGAATGAGTGGTTTTCCAAATTGAGTAGAAGTGAGATTAACAACACTATTGAAGTGGTAACTTATGGATTCATGCATTAAACTCATATGTATCAAGGGTTAAGACTAAGGGCCAACACATATACCACCTAAACTTCCTCTCGAAATGAATATGATGTAGATCATTTGCACAATCTCAAAATAGCTCAAAGGTTGGTTCTCAATTAAACTATTCCAACTAGGTACTAAGTTCAATTTAAGAATCCCTTCATATAATCAATTGACTTCTCAATCTAACTAATCACATGTTCCATCAAAGGGTTCTAAATAATAAAGGACTTCTCAATCTCTTTACCATTTATAATGCACATGAGGTGTTTGATGAAATGATTCACTTGACTATCCTAAACACATAATTGATTTCTCAATCTAATCATATAATTAGAACAATCAAACACACAAAACATCATAGATCTCAAGATATATAAGCACCAATGATAGAAAATCAAATATCCCCATCAACATATGAATTTAATTACATAGATCCACAAATTAACCAACAACATTCATGTTGCTAATCTCACAAGGGAGATTAGCCTACAATCTTCATAAGATCCATAACATAGACATTATAATTCTTACAAATCATGATAAACTAAAGGATTAACACAAAATTGGAATGAAAACTCCCTTGGAAATTGGTCCAATTGAATCTCCCTTCTTCCTTTGGTGATCACCCAATCTTCCTTGCTTCTTCAGTTGATTTGGATTGAAGAAATTATGGAGAGATGATGTAGATCTAGAAATGGATGAATGGGATGAAGAAAATGGTGTAAATTCAAAGGAATGGTGTGTGAGGTGTGTGGGAACAATAGCAAATCCGATCTCTAATTTGAGTAATTCTTGCGCTCACGCGATCCTCTTTTCATTGGCTTTCTATCCATATAAAGATCTGACAAAACATCCAACATTTGAGGGTGTAACAAGTCATACAAAGTAGCACAACCGTTCTGAGTAGAAACAGCCTGCGCGACGTCACCATTTTAATCATAACTTTCTCGTTTGGGCTCGGATTGAACTGTTTCTTATACCAAAACGATCCTCTTTTATGTGGCTTTCCAACCTATATCACACTTCTTGTTTTGAGCTCCACAAGAGTACAGAAAAATTACACAAGTTGGACGTGCGTTTTTCAGCATTTTGCTTAATTTGACTTATTTTCCCTCGTTTCAACTCCGAATTAAGCTTCATTTTTTCCCAAATTTTTCTTCTCGCGTCTAGAATCCATTTTTACCTGGAAATCATACATTTAAGCTTATTCTCACACATTTTCATAAAAATACAAAACACAACCAAATAACACATAAATACAGATAACAATATACGAAAATACATATAAAAATATACTAAAATCTAGGTGAAAATATCACTCATCATACACCATAAAGCGGAAGCGTACCTTAATCCCTGGAGTTGTTAGACGGAATATGAACTCGGAGATCGATAGGTATTATGGTCTTCCTCAACTAAGCCTCCTTATTCCTTATGGGGACCGTAGTAATCCCTCCCGATGGGGAGAAGTGAAGACCATGTGCGGCTTAGTATATTGGGGACCATAACCGGGTAACCTTATATACTACTTTAATTAGGTCACCCATTATCACCTAATTATGTAGTATTGAGTATCTACTCAATTGGCCCATATTAATCATTATTATAGCCCATGGACTTTTAATCTTAATTGGATCACTTTAATTAAGTCCATAAAATAATTGAATAGCCAATATAATTGTATAATAATATATTGCCCATAATTAGATTATAATGGAAATTAATAATTTCCAACATTGGAACCCTTTGATAGAATATTTGATTAGCATAATCGTGAGATTAGTTGATTAGATGAGGAGACCCAAGCCATTAGTGAATTCATAGTACCTTAAAAGGGAATATTGTCTATGATTTAGTACCTTGTTAGGGAACTCGTAGAGTAATTAGTACCTAGTAGGAGGTGTTCACTTTGGTCTCGATCCTATGTGCGTTTGGGAGCCTTATTGAGGGTCAACATCTTATACATCTTGGTAGAGAGTTTAGGTGGAATTAGTGATCGCTCATATGCCTTGTCCATGATAGAATATAATTAATTGCATGGTTACTTTGTTATCTATGTCATGATTGTTGCTAATCTCATCCTTGCATCACTTGGAACCCATTTATCTTTGCATTCATTTTATCTTTATTTCTTGCATTAGTTTAATTGTATTTATTTGCATCTATCCTCCTATTTCGTCGTCCTTATAAAATCACGATAAACTTGAGATCGCTTTAACTCTAGTGCCTTCCTCCCAGTAGTTCGATAAATTCTTTAATTGGTCATCCTAACTATTAACGACCAATCAAGTGCAGTGGTAATAAGGTGGTGGAGATCATCCATCCCGGCTGTCAAAGCTGCAACTTGGCGACCCAAAGCGGCCACTTCGTCATCACGCTGACCAGCAGCAGGAGGCTGACGACGGGGAGTCATCGTGCCCAGGCTCTGATACCAACTGACGTAGCAGAAGCGTGAACAAGAAAACGATTGCCTTGATACTACGTATACTAGGCGTAATCGATATTATTTGAATTTCTCAAAAATAAGCTGCTGCCAACAATGTCTTCAGCACCTATAAATAGTATTCTAGGAACCCATATACATAATGGGATTTATTTAATACAGCAATTAAAGTAGAAATGATTAAGGCAACAATTTCGGTTTGAACAACGGATCATGAGCCTCCAAATATGTTAATTCGTGTGTTACGACATCACTATTACCATTTTCTTGTGTAAAAGTGTTTAACAAAATACGCCCTTAAACTAGCAACAGAGCTTTTGAAAAGTGAACTGAGGAATCTCAAATGAGGAATTTAAAACAAGAATAAAATTAAGTTTCTAGGTAAGAGTGAGAAGCAGCGTGAACATCAAAATGACGGTATAAAAATAATTATAGTGAAACAAACTATGTCCACAAAAAAAAAAACTTTTAATTTAAGATTATTAATTAATAAATTAATTACTTAATTTTTATTTGTGATAGAGATAGTGATGTGATTTGTGAAGGAATCCCACACCTGGGTTCTTGTTTTTATTTCAATCAATAAATGACATTCTCATGGAGAAATTTGTGGTTTCTTACCTAAGCTGATTATTACAACTTCCTTGCAATATTTAAGAACAATTGACAAAAAAACACCCCTCTTTTAAATTCGGAGTTAGCAAGTGGGAGAGGTTGTTTAAATATTCAAATTTAAATATACACCACAAGAAAACGATAATTTAAATAACTGCAAAATATTTCGTTGTTAAAGTAGTTTATTTCACCATTAATTTATTTTAACAATGAAAATTTTCATCGAAAATTTTGAATTTTATTTCCAGATATTCAATATCGACTTGAAGAGCATTATAATTCAAACCACTATTGAATTGATATATAATTGATCGATTTGGATGGTTAACTGAATTTATATATTTGCTACGGCCGAATCATTTTACTATTTTTGTCGTTTATTTTAAAGATGCTCATTTTTCCAATTTAACAAAAGGATCCGACATATACAAATCACTCACTATTAATACAACTATCCACTTTATATAAAATAATAAGAGTAAGGTTCTTGTGTCCCCAGGACACCGTGTCCCCAATCTCAATTTAGTTCTTGTGTCCCCATAGACATTATATCCTTAAACTCAATTTAATTCCCTAGCAATACATAGAATTAAATAGGATATGGAGGGGGAGAGTTGGAGACATGGTATTTCTGGAAATACATGAACTTTTACCAAATAATAATACTGTTCAATTCACATAAAAAACAAATGAGTATATTATCGGTTAACGAGGAGAGTAATACAAAAAAAACAGTACTTTATCTATTAACAAAGAGAGTATACGATAGGGGTGTGAAAATGTACATCCGACTAATCAACCCCAAACAGCCCACATTGCATATGACTTGTCTTGACGAAGTCCGCCCGCCAATAACTGATCACCAAGTTTAATTCAAAAAATAATTGATATTTATGGAGTAATATTTTTGTTAATGCTCAGTTCATTGCGAATTTTTTTTTATATGTTCACTTTAATTTAAATTTTAAATCATATAAAGATATATAAATAAAATTTTGTCCATTTGGGTCAACTGTATCATCCCACAATTAATCTAATCCACATAATCTCGTCACCGGTCACACTTCAACCCGCAAAATAGTGAATTAGGGTAGATCGTCCACCCTCAACTCGCAAAATAGTGAATTAGGGTAGATCGTCCACCCGCAAATTTTGACACCTTCATATATATATATATAGTACGTCATCCGTTTACTTCAAAGGTAGTCTTTTTTTACGTAAATTAAAAAATATTATTATTTTATATGTAGTTGTTAGTTATATTAATTAATAATGAGTGATGAGCAATGAAAAAATGAATATTTTTTAAATGGAAATTCAAAATGATTAATTAAATGGGAACGTTTGGGGTGAGTACATGTTAGTGTACTAAGTAAATGGGTTTTTTGTTGTTTAAATTTTAACTATGTAAAAATAAAATAAAATTCGCCATACTATATAAATTATCATCATATGCACGATAATTTAACTTTTTAGGTTAAAATTTTTAATCAATATGGATATAGCAAATACCTCTACGCCACCTTTATAATCTTATATGGAGTACGATGTAGTGTTACTTAAAAAAAATATAATATATATATATATATATATATATATATATATATATATATATATATATATATATATATATATATATATATATATACACGGAGTATATTTATAGTATATATTATTGGTATTATTATTATTATATTGATAAGTGGAGTAATTTTTCAGAAGAGGAGCAAATATTTTGAAAAATAATACTCATCATTTTAGAAAGTAATTTTTTAGTAAGAAAAGGTATTACTCCCTTTTATATTATAAATTTATAATAAGAAATAAGTTACTACTTCGATTTTTATTAAAAATAATACTTTAATTAATATTTTAAAAAGTACTCCTAATACTTTTGAAATGATAACACTTATACCAAGTATTTATATAAAGAAAATTACAATTAATGGAATCACACTCAGATTGATCCCCCACTTTAATTAAAGGTAGGTCATCTCAAGTGGGGTCATAATAAACTGAATCCAAATCTTTTAATTTTTATCTTTTATATTTTTGGTAAAAAAAATAAAACAATTAAATAATAGTGAATCCAATTCTTTCAGATATGATATTTTTCCAGTTTCTATCAGACATCACTTTACCCAAACTAAAGAAAACCCCTCTCCCAAATTTTCCCTTCTCATTAATGTAGACCAATATATTTAGCACAAAATTAGTGGTGGCCACCATAGTCATCATTGTAATTAGATGACAAAAAAAGATTTGAAAATTAATATTTGTAAGTTGGATTTGAAATTAAGTTACTGTTATTGTAAAAATAATACAAACCATACATCAAGATTCAATAACTAATGATGTTACTTTTGACTACAGTTATTAGCAAACCCTACAACATGTTTCCCTTGATTAACTAATGATGTTACTTTTGACTACAGTTATTAGCAAACCCTACAACATGTTTCCCTTGATTATTATTACTTTATAGTTAATGACACTGGTGAATAGTATATAGTTGACAAAATTATAGCCTAAAAACATGCATTTATCGTCCAATAAAAGCCATACACGTGTGCATGGACCACTTCAGCCAAGACACTTGCTAATTGTTTTTTATAAATAATATATATATATTTATTTATTTATGTATTGGGTTCTAAATTGAATTGTTTTTTATAAATAATATATATATATATATATTTATTTATTTATTTATGTATTGGGTTCTAAATTGATACTTCCTTCATCTGAGACAGTTACGTTTACTTTTTCGCATTATTTAATAAAATTTGTATGTTTACTCTTTCACATTATTTAATAAAATTTGTGATAATTAAATTTATTTTAATATATTTATTTAAGTATTATTTTATTTAATAAATAAAAGAGTGGTTTAGAGTAAGAAAATGAATGAAAAAGAAAAGGATGAAGGAAGTTTGTCTTATAATGAAATGTGCTAACCTGATTAACCCGTGACTAATTAATTCGGGCAAAAAAAACCGGATTATATATATATAGAGTGTAAAATTGAAATTCTAACATTATTTTTAGGGTTAATCGGGCAAATCTTACTGGTTTCGAACTTTTAACAATTCTATTTTCATTAGTTATTTATTATATTTTAAATATACATATATATTATAATAATCATTAATTATACAGCTCGTATATAGATATTTCTCCGTTGAGAAAACCATGTCTAATTTAATGTCATAGAAACACTTTATATATTTTACGGCACATGAGATCATATTTTGCACTTATTAACTAAATATTGTTGGATTTTATAGTTGATAACGGAGTATTTATAATAAGAATGACGTGGCCTCTTTATATATTAGTAGGACTTTAGCCCCGCCAAACCATTTTACTTCAATATATATATATATATATATATATATATATATATATATATATATATATATATATATATAATGAAAATGTAAAATTAGGTGATCAGCCCCAACCAACGCTAAAAGGAGTATTTTAAATGTTATGAAAATTTTTAAAATTGAACGTAATATACATTTTAACATAAAAAAGTAATATCTTTGATTTTTTTAAAAATAATAATAATAAAATAGAATTAGTCTCTTATAAATTGAATTTATAATGTAATTCTATGGTCCTTAATTTAAACATCATTGCTAAATATAGAGTATTAATAGGATTGTGAGAGATAGCACAACCTATGCCGCAGGAGGATTTGCCATAACAATAATAATTTTCTAACTCTAGCATTAATATTTTTTTATATTTCAACCCATCATTTCAATAAAAATATAATAGTCTTATTAAGTAAACTGAATATTCTTTTGAAATAAAATTTACTCTTGGTCATCCAATAGAGATACATAATTTCATTGAATAAACAAAAAAGTTGAGTCTAATAAATTAAATTAGGATCACCAACAACATATAAAGGTAATCTTGGAATATATATTAAAAGTGGATAGAAATTTTTTTTTTACTTTTCAGTGGGTAAAATAGTGCTTTTCCATTTGAAAGGGGTATGAAACATATTCACATTTTTTTACAAGTTTTTCACACACTACAAGTCTACAAGTACACCCAATATATTTTCTCAAATGGGATCACGTATTCCATTTTATGTTTCATCTCCTATTCCATGTAACTGATTCTTGACATGTGTCGTAATAAATGTCCAAATTTTCGCCACATTTCCCAAGAGTTTAATGATCATTAATTAGGTATAGTATTTTAATAGAAAATAAGTTATAGAATAGAGAGTGGAATACCAAAATAGAACAGGGGATTTGGACGTTTTCTTACAATATTTCTACCCTCCCTAAACTACACCCCATATATTTTCTTACAATATTTTCACACGCACGTATATTACACGCCCTCCCTTGTCTCTCCCATTGGAGGGGTTAGTAGGAAATTTTGCCAAGTTATGTACTTGGCTTGTCCTTGCTATTGCTTTTCTAGTGTAGTCTTGTCTGCTCTGCCCCATATGCCATTTGAACAAAATCACCACTTGTTCATCAACCCCCCATGAAACATGCCCATCATCTCCTCAATAATCCTCCTATACACAATCCTATCTTCTAATTACAACACCATACTCTCCGATTGCAATCCCATCATCCCACATGCTGATCAAAGATTCGAGCAGAGGAACAACAGATTCTGGGAGTTCAACCACCAATCAGACACTTGGGTTGAGGTTGAACTGCCTTATGATCTCCTCTCCTGCCTTGATGGCAACTGCACAGTTGTCAATTCTATTCAACAGCTCAGGAAGAAAGAGGGTGTTTCTGATTCTGAAGAGAGAGAGAAGAAGGAGAAGAGAGATGATGATGAAGAGAAAGAGGAGAGAAGTTGGTATCCTGTTCTGCCTGTCAGAAACAGAGTTTCCTTAACTAAGATGTCTGAAACATCCATTTGGGTGACTGGACAAAGTGGGTCCATATATGAGAGGTTTTGGAATGGGTTGCAGTGGGTGATTGCACCCCATGATTTACCCCTGTCTGCTGGGTATGCTGTTTCTGTGTTCATCTTCAATCAGACCATTCTTGCTCTGTCTGAAGATGGCCTGCTGTATCAGGTAACTTTCCTTTTATAGCTGAGTTGGGATTCTTCAAAAAGTCAATCATGATGGATTTGTTTGTATGATGATGATGAATATAGATGCATCTGAATGAAGAATCTCAGCCAATATGGGTTGAATTCAAGCCAGAATTTGGTAAAGAAGCAGTTCAGAATTCTTCCATTCATCTTTCTTTTGGAGTTTTGTCAAATGAGAGGGAGTGAGTGAAGTAATTACCTTTTTTTTTAACTTCTTTTTCTCGGTAACATTTTGGTGTTATAATTCCTGTTACACGCGTTATATGATTGACACCTGTGCGGTAGCCCTTAGAATTGATATTTTCCTTTTAGGGTATTGATTTTGTGTCTCACCCACGTGTCATTCATCTAACGGTTTGCAACAGAAAATATAACACCAAAATTGTAACACCAAAATGTAATAGAAGATTTGAATCACTTTTTTTACAGCACTAGTATTTTAATTTTCCCCTGAAAAAAAAAAACTTGCAATAGTAACTGATGCTGATGTGTGAAACTTAGGAGGCTGTATTTCTGCTCAAAGAATGGACTGCTTTTGGAACTTCTTGGGGTTGATCCTCCAAGGTGATATATAATGCTTCAACTTAACTGTTTTGATAACAAGAATTCTTATGGCCATCAAACAAACCCCACAACTTATGTGATTAGGTGGGAGAATCATGGATGCCCCCCTGGAGCAAATGTAGCAGCAATAACTGATGCAACTACAATTAGACAAGGGCTTCTCCTAATTGTTAGGTAATGAATAAGTACTTTATTTACTTCTTTTGGTGTATGTATCATGCATTGATGAGCTATTGATAGTACTAATATGAAATGATACTCTTGTTATGGAATTAGAGTTCACTTTGCGTCACAGTTCTGCAGGAGATCTTTATGAGTATGATCAGACGTCGAAGCCTCCGTGGAAGAAGCATATACATGAACAAGGAGCGAAAAAACATGCTTCATTGGCACCGGTCGAGGCTTGCATGATGCATGGACTTGTCGGACCTCATTCCATCTCGCTCTTCCTCTTGACTAAGGTAAACTTTAAGCAAGATTTGTACATAAGCAGAAGTTTGTGCACAAGTGTGTAGATTTGGTGATTTTGAGAAAAGAAAAAAATGATGATGTGAATTAAGGGTGGAGAGTTGGTTGAGAGGAGGCTGCACCGTAGGAAGTGGAAATGGGTGGTTCGTGGGAAACCGGACGGACATCAACTATCGTCCATCACGTGTGTTTTTCAAGACGAGCATAATGAGAATTCGAACTCGTTGCTTTTTACTACTCGAGCTGGATTCGTGTTTGAGTACAGGATTCAAAAATATATAGGTAAAGAAGAGTTAATGAAAAGAAGTAAACTTGTGAGTTGTGATTGATTTTATTGAACTAAAATCTCTCTTTAAAGGTGGAAGTTCTCAATTTCAAGATGTTGAGGAGATATGGGTGAATCATAAGCATCCTCCTCATGCCAAAGCTGCTAGAGGGATTGCAGGGCTTCCATTGCAAGTGGGGAGAACCATCTTTCCATTGGATGATGGTCGCCTTTCGGAGCTCCATTTATCTGGCCTCGGTGGGGACGGCCTAGGTCCGAATGCTCCGGTGAGCACGAGGCGAAAATATATGCTCAAATATGTGTGGTCTTCATTGGATGCACCAGAGACAGAAGGTTGGAACGCTGAGTATTGCACTGAAGAACGTGGACCTTCGAATTGCATCCTAGGGACGAAAGAGGGAACGAATGAAGCGTCTTCCGTCTCCAGATGGAGGAAGGACAGCAGAACACAGCTGAATTACTTGTCACCAGATGGTGTTACCTTATCTACTTTAGAAGCTGATCATGGTGCCTCAGATAGATTGAATAGGAGCTTCTTTCGCCTTTGTCTGATGCAGGGATCAAAGTCGTTTTTCCTCATAACGGACGATGATCTGATGTTCGAATACTTGAACACTGAAAATGCTTGGTTTTGGCTAAGGCATCAGCACACAACAGGGATTCAAGGTGCTGTGGGGAACTATAATGGAAGCTTGTTTGTAATTGATGAGTTTGGTAGTGTTCTTGTTAGAGAGAGGAGCAGTAGTGATTTAGCATGGATCAACTGTACTGCTATGAGAAAGGGTAGGGCAGTCGTTGGTGGCCCTCCGTGGGACGGGATACCAGGACTGCCCCTACGAGCCAAGCCAGAGGATGCAATTTTCTTTGTCAGCAGAACGGGAAGACTGTTACAGTTCAGTGTAAGTCTCCTTAAGTGTATCGTTTACTCTAACACAGTTCCTCACATGCAGGCGGGTTCATTTGTTAGGTGGCTGTAACATTTTAACATGACTGATATCATATCAAATAACACCTCGTCTAAAATATTAAGCTGGTAGAGATTTCGTGCAGGTGGCATTAAGAAAGTTCAAATGGAAAGACTGCAAAAGCCCTCCGGGGATCAAAGTAGCAAGCATAGTTGATCAAGAAGGGTTCCGGGAGAACGTAGTGTTCGTCGTTGGGAGGAACGGACGGCTATACCAATACAACAAAGTCACACAAGTGTGGCACCAACACTCACAATCCCAACACTTGGTTTTGTCAACTTCACCTGGAACTGCCACAAGAACTTCAATGTCATCATTGAAGGGGTCTCTTTTCATGCTCTCAGAGGACGGTGGGCTCGTTGAATACCAATGGAGCTCGGTCGAGGGCTGGAACTGGATAGAACACGGTTCGCCTCGTACTAATGTGACCCTTGTCGGAGCACCCGGACCTTGCTTTGGAGGAAGCCATCTATTTCTAATTGGATCAGATGGAAGTGTGTATCTAAGGCATTTGGATCAAGGGGAGTGGAAATGGAGCAACTGTGGATTCCCCCTCGATAATAATGGAATACAAGATGAAACACGAAATAGCAAATGTGGGGACAAAGATTTTTCAGACAGTTATGACTACAAGTTGGACAAATATTGTAACCCTAAGGTTAAAGCCTAATTTATAACCTTAAAATATTTTTTTCAAAAATGGTTTTCAATTTAATGTACATTTTATTGGCAGGTATCACATACAAGGCCAATTCCATTCAATGAAGATTCAGTCATATTTGAATTGCAAGATGGCCGAGTAAGTTGCTCGATTTGTCGACACCGGATGCACAGGTGCACTCAGCCACTTTCCACCACGTTTTTTCACACAGCAACGTATGCACGTGCGCGTGAGATACGTGGTGGAGAGAGCTCGAAGTTTAATTGAAACATATTATATAAATATATTAATATTAAATAATTGCAGTTGGCGGAATTGAGTAGTATGGGTGACAAAAAATGGAGATGGTCACGTACGATTGGTACTCCCACCAGCTTATGTATGGCCAATCTCTGGACTGCATTGGCAACTTAATCCTGTAAACATAGACAACACTAAATAGACTACACATATGATTACATTAGAAATAACCAAACATTAATGATATCTTTACACATTTAGAAATACAGATGTACAGCTAGTTAATTTGTAAGAAATGTCTACCTAATTACAGTAGATCAGTTAACAACATTTCCAAGCTGCCATTTATTTTTTTTATTTTTTGGTTATGAAGAATTAACCACCGTAACATTTTTGTTGCAGGCTGTTTAAAAAAATTAATTTTTTTTTTTGAGGACCATTTTACATATTTCTGCCAAATCCTTCATTGGTTTTTGAGGGGTAACTTGATATTTTAAGATAGCAATAGCAGGATCAAATCGAGATCACTCCACGAATTAATTATTAATTTTTATTAAAATTATTATTATTTTTTTTAAATATTATCACTTTTAATTTAAATTAAAAATTATTCATGAAATAATTTATTTTACTATTAATTTTTTTTATTAATTGAATATCAATTTTTAATTGTTTATTCATTTCACAAAATGACGCCGTAAAATAATTTCACATAAATTTTTACCTTTAATTAAAATAAGAAAAGTATGATATATTAGGTTGTATTAAAATGTTATTGGATGACTTTTTATTTTTATTTTTAAAGAGCATTTTGCATATATAATAAAGGATTTTATAGAATGGAAGATTACCTTATGAACATTATTATATAAATTTGTCAATGAAATTATTAGCAACGGATTATCAATGAAATTAAGTTTTCGTCGTTAAAAATGTGTCATCACCACTCTACCTACAGAAAATTACCAATGGATTTCGTTAAGCAATGAAATTAAAATTTTTATCAATAAAATATTCAGTTGGGAAAGAATATTTTTATTATTATTTTAAACATTGCAATGAAACAAATGAAAATATTAAAGGCTAAAACTTACCTGTCCCCCCCCCCCCAGTACATCATGCCCTCAAATTTTACATTTTTTAAAAATGGTATCTCTAGTGCTGTTCTCTTAGAATAAAGTGTAACACTTTGATTTTTTTTAAAAGAATTAATTTTTTAATCTGACATTTATACTATTTATATTTGAGTCAATTTTTTCAATAAAAAATATTATACTCTTATTAATTTAGTGTATATCTTTCGTAATAAAATGTTATATCCCAATATACCAACCCAAACGTTGAAGAAAGCTTCCAGAGACACGAGAGAACCAACGCAAACATTGAAGGAAAAGAAATGCAAGTGGACGAAAATTTCTAATCGTTTCAAAAGGTACTTCATGTTGGTTGGGTGTCAACCAAAGTCCCACATCGGTTAGAAGTGGGGTTGGCGAGGGGTTTATAATTGAGGGATGGACTCTCCCTAGTATGAGGCCTTTTGGGCGTGATGCCCAGAGTGATAAAACCGTGCGGGCCAGTGGGCGGCCCAAAGCGGACAATATCATGCTAGTGGATTGAGTGGGCCCGGCTCCCTGGGCGGATAAACCCAACAAGTGGTAGGGGTTTATAATTGAGGGATGGACTCTCCCTAGCATGAGGCCTTTTGGGCGTGATGCCCAGAGTGGTAAAACCGTGCGGGCCAGTGGGCGGCCCAAAGCGGACAATATCATGCTAGTGAATTGAGTGGGCCCGGCTCCCTGGGCGGATAAACCGAACACTTCATAGTAGTATATTGTAAACGAATTGATATAGAAGATAAATAAATATTGGCAAACAATTGCATATGACCGGTAAAGTGGAAGATTTTTGTACAACGAAAAAAATAAATTGTAAAAATTTACTATTTTATTAAAAATGAAGTAATGCTCAAATTAATGAAAATATAATTGTAAAGCATATGTTATTTTATTAATTAATTCATTAATATTAGTAGATTAAACAAAAATAAGTAGTCATTATTTAAAATGAACATAATATAAATAAAAAATGTATTTAAAATAAACATAAAAATAATTTGGCGAGTGACACAAATTTGAACTAAATTAAAAACAATTTTAATTACTCCTTATATATTTAATTTAATGTTCCAAAAAGAAAGAAATTACAAGATGGAACTTCTGTATCTCAGAAAGTATAGCTAGTTTTAAAGCTTGTTTTACCCAACGGTTTAATGCTCTTCTCTTCTTCATCACTTTCATCGCCTTCTTCCTCTCCTCCGAACGCCGGATGATTCAGAATGCAGTTCAGAAGCTGCGTTCCTCTCAGCGCGTTCGTCAATGGCAGATGTCCCTCCGGCGTGCCTTCCTCCATTTCCCACATGAATTCCGTCGGAAACGACCTGTAATTGTACTGATCCACCTCCGTGATCTCCAGCTTCTTCATCCACCCAACTCTGATGAAGAATTTCGTGAAATCTCTGTTCGCCTTCTTCCAGATCTTCTTCTGCACGCTGTACCCGAATCTCCCCTCGCTGTGCCGTTTCCACAGCTCGTCGATGGTTTTCAGGTCCTCCTCCGCGATGAACTGCACCTCCGAGAAGAACACGTACCCGCGCTTCACGGCGGCGTCGCCGGCGAGCGCTATCAGGAGGCGCCGCGTCTCCTCGTCCGCCTTCCGGTAGTCCTTCGCGGACAGGTGCTGCCGGAGAAGGTCGAAGGAAACGTCCTTTTGCGAGGTGGAAGGGTTGGCCGTCGGGGTGGAAAATGTGGCTGAGGCGGCGGCGAAGGAGAGGGAAGGAGGCGACGCGGAGGAGGTTGGGCGGAGGAAGAAGGTGTTTGTGGTTGTGGTGGTGGTGGTGGGAGGGCAGTCAATTGAGTGGCGCCGCCGTAGGGAGTGGTGGTGGTACACCGAATTGAATGTGTTGGTGGCCATCAGTTAGAGGGAGTTTTTGGTAATATTATCTCCGAGAATTTGTGGCTGGAAACAGAATTGACACGCAAATGATGTGCAGAAGTGTGGAGAGAGAGAGAGAGAGGGGTGGTCGTTTTGTTAAGGGTAATTTTGGAGGGGAGAGAGATATAAGGGAGGTTTTTGCACGTGGAATGGAGATAAGAAATGTGTGACGAGTGGAGTTGAGTTGAATGTGTCATCACAGAAAATGTAATGCTGCAATCTCATTGGCTGTGCTGAAGTGAGGTTGGATACTTCCTTCTCTATCATTCTATCTTTCCTTTTATTTTAAACATGTCCAAATATTTTTAATCATTTGGCTGTTGTAATATTATTTTTATTTGGTGGTTTAGAATTCCTGTAAAAAATAATAATAATAATAATAAATAATAATTAAAAAAATTGGTGGTTTAGAATTTATTTTTTAATATTTACCTTTGTCATCCCTCTTCAAGAATTTACATTAAATGAGAGTTACATCACTTTTTTTCTTAGATAGAATCCATACAAAAAAAAATTAATATGAAATATCTTCGGTAGGCCACACATAATACTAATGTAACTACTCGCTATACATTTCTTAATCTATACATTAAAATATTATATTATTTAATTTCCGTGCAAATTGTAAATGTAATTTCTTTAAAGAAACTAAGGGAGTATAATTTTTTATAGTTAATTCTTCATAGAGTTTGTTTCATTAAACTCGTTGGCCATGCCATTTGATTTTATAAAATTATTTTTTAATATATGAAATTTTAAGAAAATTACTAATATTTTATAAAATGAAAAATATTATTAATCTCAACATAAATTTTTTTTAAAAAATCATAATATATTAAAATTTGAATAGTAATATTTTTTATTCAAAATTTTAATAGTTTATCAATCTTAAAATTAATTTTTTATTTATTAAAAATTAATTTTGATAAAAATTAAGGTAACATTTTTATATAAGTGTTTGCTTATAGTAGGATGATTTAATTTATGACAAATTCTCTTGTGAGACATTATATATGTGAGATGGTTTGTGAGATGTATTAAAGTATGTCTATTATAGAGATAAAGTATGCTTAATGGTTGTTAAAATATATTTTTTAAAATATGATAAATGATGAATTAAAATATGGTTTTAGGGTGTTATAATATGATTCATTATTGACATACTTTAACTATAAATAAGCATATTTTATCTATATAATAAACATACTTTAGTAATGGATCAACTTGTCTCACAACAGAGTTTCTCTTTATTTCTTTATTAAGATTTTAAAGGGGCATTTTGGCTATTTGGATCCAAGAAAATTGTCCAACACCCCACTATTTGCATGTAAACATTGTGTTACGTGTCATCATGTATTAACTATTAAGTGAATGATTTCGAAAAAAGAAATTGAACATTTTTTCTCAATGTATATGGTATACTCTTTATTTTTTATTTGTCATTTATTTTACCGATTTTAAATATGAGATATAACACTAAAATATAGTAATAATAAAATTGTAATTTTAGTTATTAAATGAAAAACGTTATTTTAAGAGAATTATAATAGAAAAATACTTTCACTGCATTTAGGTGCCCTCAGTTTTTTTTTTAAGATAAAATTTTATTAATAATAGAGTTTTATATAAGTACTATCAAAGTTCTTAAGAATATATTTACATCAACTATTTTTTCTTAAAAAGACTGAATTTTATCTTTTTTAAAGGAGCTCTAGTTTGTAATATGTAAGAGCGATATTATTTCTCTTTCATACTAGAAGGATCAATTTATTATGTCAACTTAGAGTGTCTCATATATTTAAAAAGAAAAATGAGACTTTTTCGAACACTCAAAACAAAAAAAAATAAATGTTTTAAGCAAATTAAGAAAGTAACATCTTAATGAAAAGAAATAACTAATTATACATAAATTTTATTTTTTTTAAGCGGACCCATAAAATAGAAAAAATCCATTTAAGCGAAAAGAAACTCATTATACATTAAAAAAAATTGTTCCACCATGAAACGTTATCACAAGTTTTTTTCCCCCCTCAATTGGAACATTATATTCGAATCGATGGCTATTTATTTTTAATTGAAATTTGTAATAAACAATGAAATAAAATTGTTGCAGAATATGATGATAAATTTTAGAAAAACTGTACAAAAGGCAACGCTGACTTTTCACATGGTGACTTAGAAATACATCCAAAATATGAATTAAATTGGTAATTATGCAATGAAGCCATCATATATCATATAATAATATAGTTGTTAATTAATATAAATAAATGAAGTAAACACTAGGAAAATATTAGATTTAACGGCTCAATATATAATTAGGGAATAGAAATAACATTTAACCACCCTCTGAATTAAGCCAAAAATAAAACAAAAATAACCCACTCTCTCTACATAGTTTGCATTAATCTTAAAAATTAAAATAAAAGATATTATGATCTTATATTGTGAAAAGAAAGAAAGAAAAAAAAATCAAAAAGAAGATTAATTGAAAAGATTGTTATTATCTTTGTTAAAGAGTCTGACACTGAGAGCATTAAGCATAGCTCTGGAGTATTGTCTGGACCCCATCTTCCAATCCATCCCAGTTGTCATCATTGCCTTGAACTCTTCCAAACTTATTCTCCCATCCTACAAACATATATATACAACCTTTTTATTATTATTATTTTTTTAATTTTGAGTAAAAAAAAAAATCCCAAAGACCATCCATATTCAATCTCCCATCTAGCTAAATCAATATGGAGTAATTAACTTTTGTTAAATCATATTTCCTTCATGGATAATGCTTGGGTGCACCTATTACCCTGATCATAATTTCATCCATTACATTTAGTTTCAAATGAATTGACAATAAATTTACAAAGAGACAGTTTAATAAACACTTAAAAGGAGAAAAAAAATCATAAACTACAATGATAAAATAGTATTATCAGATATTCATGCATTTGAACTAATCAATTTAATTTTGAATGAATGGACATAAAACTTTATTAAGTAAAAATGTAGAGTGAGGCTCATGTGCCATTGGGAACACCGTGTCCCCATGTCCTAATTTAAACCCCTAGCAATACATAGGGTTAAATAGAATATGGAGAGGAAGAGTTGCGGACACTTTATTCTTGTGTTTCCATGGGGGGCACGGTGTGTCCCGGGAACACAGGAGCTTTTGCCAAAAATGCAATAACCTCTAAGGGTAACCATAAGCACTAATCTATAGGGTTAAATAGTAATATAAGATCAATCACACAGAATTCAGTTTGTTATACAGTCTCATACAAAACTTGGTGAAGCATATAAACCTAAACTTAGTTCAGCATTTGTCTTTCAAGTGCCTTAAATTCTAAACTCAAAAGGACAATAATTCTCTAAGAGCAAATGTTCAAATTCTAATGGCAGCAAAGGACTAAAATGTCCCAAAGTTGATGCATAGAAATCTTAAAGATATGGATGAAAAACAGACCTTGTCAAGATCAGCATCAAAAATGATTTCATGCACAATTTGGTCATTGGCAGGACCAGAATGATCATCTAAAAAAGCAAGTTGCAACTCCTCAAACTCAATGTATCCACTTTGATCCTTGTCAAAGTACAAAAATGCCTCGCGAAGAAGATCATCGTTGCTTATCTTCTTTAAGTGCACTGCCAATGTCACAAACTCTTCACAATCCAGCATCCCATTTCCATCACAATCAGCCTAAATTCATCATCATTACTATTAATTAAACTAATGTTTCATCAAAAAGTTAACCAGAAAGATGAAGTTTGTTTCACTCACAGCATCAAGCAATAATTGGACATCATGATCAGGAACTGGCTGTCCAATCATGTACAAACCATCTTTCAATTCTTGGAAATTCAAGTTCCCATTTTTGTCTGTGTCCATCATGTGGAACATCTCTTTGATCCCATCTACTTCATCATCTGGCAAGTTATCTGCTACCACCTATATAATACATACATGTACAATTAATCTATCTTTTATATAAAACATTATTGAAGTTTCATTCATAAAACAGAACAACTTACACTTAGGACTTTCTTCTTGAACTTATTCATCAAAGAGAATTGCTTGATTCTTGTCCTAACTCTTTCTCCCAAAGGAATGTTTGGAACCTTGTCAGCATTTTGTATCCATCGGCTTTCTTCGCGACAGGATCCAACATTAACAATGTTAATATTTATCACCTCAACAAACTCTGTAAGAAACTTTGTTAAGTAATATGTGTAATTAGTACCTAGGAGTTCATCAAGGGTCAGACGACTGTAGGGATTGGGGTCGAGCATTCCCTTGACGAGATCTTTGGCGTCTTCACTGACTCTTGGCCATGGATCCCTCTCAAAATCTATCTCTCCATACACTATGGCTTGTGCTATACCTTCTTCTGTTTCTGCACTAGATCATGCATGCATTTCATCTTCATATTAATTCATATGCATGGCATTTTTTCCATAAATTAGTTAAGTAGTAGATGAGATTACCTGCCCAAAAAGGAGGAACTCCACAGAGTAAAATGTAAAGAATAACACCAGTGCTCCATACATCTATTTCTGGTCCATAATTTCTCCTCAACACTTCTGGAGCCATGTAATATGGGCTTCCAACTATTTCACCAAATCTTTGACCTATTTTTCCATTATAAATTATTACATCAATTTTTATTCACTAATGTCAATATGTACACATACACATACACACACCTGGTTCAAAGAATATGGAAAGCCCAAAATCAATGGCCTTCAATGGAGCATTTTCACTGTTGTTTGCAAATAAAAAGTTCTCTGGCTTAAGATCTCTGTGTATAACTCCATGTTCATGACATACCTGCACAACGAGTTTAAAACATAAATCGTTCTGTATCTTTTTACTTTATCCAGAAAAGTCCCAAAATAGTCAGGACATTCATTTTCGTCCCAAACCTTTCAATTTTGCTTCGATTCGCCCAAAAATAAATTTTTTATCAATTTTTCCCATAACTTTGTAAAATCAGAGATTAAAACCCATCCCATGGAATTAGAAAATTTTCATTTTAAAGTAAAAATGATCATTTTGATGAGAGTTTAAAAGTTATGGAACTACTTCAGAAAAAAATAAATTTCAAGGAACTATTTTTGAATAAAGTAAATTTGTAAGAGACTATTTTGATTTTAAACCCAATGAATGATTGATGCAAATGGCAATAGATGCAACCTCATATTATATTCTTACCTTGACAACCTCAAGAATAGTCTTTGTAACAAGTGAAGCAGCCCTCTCAGTGTAATGTCCCCTGGCCACAATCCTGTCAAAGAGCTCACCACCTTCACAAAGCTCCATGACAAGATAAATTGCCTCTTTGTCCTCATAAACCTCTTTGTACCTCACAATGTTGGGGTGAGCTGGCAAATGCCTCATGATCTCCACCTCCCTCCTCACATCCTCCAGATCTATATCCGTCCTCAGCTTGCTCTTCGATATCTTCTTGCACGCGAAGCTCTCACTGCTCGCCTCATCAATGCACTCGTATGTCACCCCAAACTCCCCCCTCCCCAGCTCCTTCCCCAGCCGGTATTTCTTCAATATGTCATCCCCTGTCGCATCCTTCAGCACGTGGATCGGCCTGGATTGCCTCAACAACTTCCCACTGAATTTGACATTCTCAGGGTGGTGGGGGTGGTGGTGGGGGGGGTGAGGGGGGCTGTCGATGTCGAGCCTGTTATGGTGATCTTGTTTGGTCACTTTCTTCCTCAACAGAGCTGTTTTTCTTTGTAAGGACATGCATGGCCCCATGGGATTGGGGAGGGTGGGTTTGCTTTCTTGCCGCCCCCTTTCCTTTTTTTTTTTTCTAAGTTTTTTTGCTTTTCTTGATTTTTTTGTTTTTGATTAGTTCTCTTGAGAATGTTAGAGAACTTGTGCCCTCTCTTACAATCCCATGGGAACAACAAAACAAGATGGAGATTCAGAGGGAGATATGGTTGTGGTGATTTGTTTCTGGTTTGCATTCTCCCACCGGATTTCCCTCCCTGCCTTTGATTATATTTTCCCCCTTTAAAACTCTACTTTTCTTCATTACTATCCTATTTTTGGACTCCATCGCAAACAATTAATGTCTTGTTTTTTATTGCGTGCATGGAAATGGAATGTCTTATTTCGTTGCTGCATTCCATCTATTTATCAAGTAGTCCTCCATATCTTATAAACGTTTTCCGTTCAGTATTCCAGTCTAAAGAAAAGTTGTTTTTTTTTTTACCAATTTAGAATTTATTGTAGCATTTTAGGTATTGTTCTTTTATTATTCCTTAATCTCCGTGACCAAAAGCAAATGACACCTTTGAATCCGGATGGAGGGAGTATTTAAAGGTTGAAACGAGATAACGGGTGTATTTTTATTTAAATCACGAAGACTTCATAAATCGAAGATTAGTAATTAAACATCGATTCTAGATTATAATTTAATTTTTGTTTGAGTTGTTTTATTCGTTTTAGTATCGTATTAATGAGATTATACATTCAAATCAAAATATATGTTAATTAATGTCTTCATGAAAGCCTTTATTAACCTGTAAAACAAATTAAAATTATCAGAGTTTAAAATAAAAATTACCCAAAATACCGTAGATAATGTCATGCTTCCGAAATGCTCTCTCAGAAAATTGCATTGTAAAGATTGTTCGTTAGATTCTCAAAAATAAATCAAGCACATCATATCTCAAAAACTTGTGAAACTTATAAATTATTGCAAAATAGCATTGCAGGGCCATCTCCTATCTTTCGAATCCCAATAATCTATCTTAAATTTATGTCACGCCATAAAAACCATAAATTAAGATTAAATTTTAGCGTAGAAAACAAATTTAGGATTTAGTAATAGC
The DNA here is from genome assembly GCA_023678885.1 of Pogostemon cablin. Classification (NCBI taxonomy): domain Eukaryota; kingdom Viridiplantae; phylum Streptophyta; class Magnoliopsida; order Lamiales; family Lamiaceae; genus Pogostemon; species Pogostemon cablin. Next base: position 6,745,532 of record CM042987.1, read on the forward strand.
AATTCACAACCAAGGCAACCTTGCAATGAAGAACCAAGTTTCACAAGAACCAAATTCAGGTTCGCAAATCTCTGCTTTTTTTTTTTTTTTTAATTTCTTTGGAATCAAGTCACATGGACAGGTTTTGAGTAGCAACTTCATTTTTAACTTAATACACAACTATTTACATACAACATTTTGACAAAGCCCACACCCATAAATAGACCCCACACACGTCCGAACCTAAACAATGATCTCAATCATCTAAAGTGCGGGTGGTACTCCCCGTATAGAGCATCACTCAACGGCGATATTGACACACTTGGCATGTATTTGCAGACCGAACATTGAAATAGGTACACTGATCGCATGCCCAAGTACCTGAATCATCTGTGTTTCTGAGGGATGTGCCAGTTTTCGAGGACCCCTTCCCCCTTCCACCTTTACTCTTGCTAGTCCCCGCTACAGTTTTTGAGCTCGTCTTGTTGACTGCTGACTGCGAATCTACGTCTGAGAGCCCATTCTCTAGGGCACCAACCAGGTTTTCAAAGTAATTTCGTGTCACACTGTTGCAATACAAAGAAAAGTTTTGGTCATCACGCGAGACAGAGATGTGCGAAACAAAGAATTGCATCATTCCAAATATTGCAATCAACTAAGGTCGAGCCTAAACTAGATGAAGCAGCATAACATTTTACCATGAATTCTTTTCCAAAAATAACTAAATAAATAATTTTCGGATGAATATAACTTCTACAAGAAGACACCAAAACCCAACCTGCAGGTCTTGGATCCAAAACATACATATGTCCACTAGCCACTTATATAACAATCGTAACCTCAAGTTTCTAAAACAGCGCAGTTTCATCAACTCGCAGCAATACCAAGACATCAATGACATTGGTTTTAGATCATTTCAGCAAGAGATAAATGAATAGAGATGAGAAAAAATTATCATTCTCCAGCACAAGAAAAAACACAACTGAGTTTGAAATGCATCAATTGAAAATGGCTAATTGGGAAAAGAATCAAAAGATCAACAACTACACAAGTGCGATCTTGTATCTATTACCAGGGAAATAAAACATCAAAGCTGAGGACAAAAGATCAAGAAATTTCAAAGAAAGATGTGGATAGTGCAGTTGTCAAAACTCAACAACTTTAAGCACATGTACTTATAAGATAGGAAGTTGGGGCTCTTTCGAGTGTTCAAGTTTCTTTACATTGGCAATCTAATTTTTCCATGCAACCATAATTTACCTTGTCAGACCAGCAAGTTTCGTGCGGAAGTCATTAAAATCTTTTGATGGACCATCAGAATTCAGGTAATTCATTAGCTCTTTCTCTGCACATTGATGAAGCCTCTCCAGACCTGCTTCCGCCTCACCTAAGCATAATGACATTCAATGATTCACAATGAACAGAAATGACCCAGAATTCAAAATGCAACAGACTAGGAGAGAAGATGGTACCTTGCAAATACTCAAAAAACTGTTTCTTAGCATGTTCTGTTTCCGGCAGATAGAAACCATATGCATAGGTCCATTTTAAAACCCTCCTGCACTCAACTATCTGCACAAAGGTCAAGGTTTCATGAAATATTATTTCAAGCATAATTACTGCAAGATTAAGAGTGAAAATTAATGCAGATACAACTGTCTTTGGTGAAAGTAAATTCAGGCACAAGATTTACCAGGTTATATGAATATAAGGAACATTTTGTCCATTTGGAAAGCATCAACCAAGGATACACATAAAAGCCCACGAAGAACCAGACATTGTCAGTACATAACATATCTGGACTGGATAAAATGATGTGCACAGAAACAGAGACGATCAAATTTGACTGACAGTCTCATACATGCATCCTCATGCAGAAAAAATGAGAACAGAAAAACTATGACCCCATTGAGAGGTTTTCAATTCCACGTTCATTTTAATGCAAAATATATTTTTCCTTTCTACTTGTCAAATAGAGGAAATTTACCCACAAGCATAAATGGTTTTTGACATTTGTAAACTGCTCAAAGGTTAAGAAGGCAAATATGTTTAATCAAGCTGCCACAAATCCAATAAATAATCATCAACTTAAACTCTTGAACAGATATTTTCCAGAGAATTTTAACACTTTTTTTTTGTAATTATACGTCCCAAAAATTTGCATTTTTCCACTAGCAGAAAGACTTGCTAATTGAATTCAGTTGGTCATCAGATCAACATTACAGAAATTAAAAAACGAGAAATAGTTCAAATACAGAACTTGCTGCTGGACTTACCTGTTGCCAGGCTTCTATTATAAACTTCAGTTGTGACTCGGGTTGGGATTGTACTTCACTAAGCTTCTCAAGCTGAAAAATGAATTGAATATTACAGATATATATATATATAGAGAGAGAGAGAGAAAAAAAAATTCTTGAGAAATAAATAGACATGACTCATAGATGAATCTTCAAAGGAGCTTTATGAGCATCCAAATCCAGAAAGAGTGGGTTTGATCAGCAATAAAAGTATAGGAGTGCCAAAAATGGTTACTAAGCTATTCCAATTAACTTTGAAAGTGATATATTCCAACCATCAAAAAGTATTAGGAGAGGCTATTAACTGTACTAAAACAAATAAAAAGAATACTGCTGGTAGTGGTTTTCAAGAAATCCAATTTGATTTATGTGAATTAGATTTCAGAAATATTGCTCACCATACGAGGAGCAACTTATAAGGTTGAAACTCTCAAGGAGAAAAATAAAGTTTACAATATTCATAAAAGTGAGAAGTGTGATCATCAGTGACTTCAAACAAAAAGTACTAATGTTCATCTCGGAAATACATAGAGAAACATAAGATTAATCAATGACCATCAAAAGCACATAGATGCAGTAAACCTTACATGTACACTTTGCATTTGATTCAGATCCGCCAATGCTTTCTGCCTTGACTGCATTGAATTTGCAAAATGTTGCAGGTTATGTGGAAACAGAGAAAAAATGAATGAAAGCAACAGACAGATAAGAATATGCTGCATCATGATGATGGCCTGGCAAAATAGACCTAAGGACTCACAGTTACTCTTAGATAGAACATCGTAAAATCATAAATAAATCTTAGAAGATCTAGGACAGCTAATCCAGCAAAGCTACTACGAAAGCAATTTCTTTGAAATGATGCAAAGGTTTCACTACAGCTTTACTCCAGCCAAGCATATGCACAAAACAGATCATATTCACATATTCAGTCAAGACGTACGCAAGATACATCACAATATGTTACAAGGAAAGTGTAATTCTGTACACACTTAAGCACCAGTAAAAATCTACTTCAATGGCTTTCACAGTTATGATAAAGATTGGTGAAATCATTTTGCTTGATTTCTCAAGGACATTAGAAAAATGGACAATTTGTTCTGTTCACCAGATAAAAGTCAAGTTGAATTGTTTTTTTATGGATTGCGATCACTTTGAGAGTAGCGTTAAAGTTCTACTTAGGCTTCAAATATGGCTTCAGATGATTCTGAAGTTCTTCATCTTTAATCACCCATCTTAACATAAATAATTTAAGATTACTTAACTTTCCTATGCTTGCTTTAGTTAAATTAACTTTTTGCCTGAATAGATTTGTAATGGTGAGAAAGGATAAATTAGACACATGTGAAGAACCTAAAAGAGTATTATAATTGCAATAAACAAACATATTCAGGAAAAAGGCATTTTTAATGACATAATCAATCATCACCAAATTTGTGATTACCGATTGGTTTGAAGCCCATCGCTCATAATAATGAGTGTATCTTTCCAAAGAATTCTTGGCCATCTCTCTCCTCCTCTCAGCTTCATCATACTGGAAACATTGTGCAAGTCAGAGAAGAACATAAAAAGGAAAATATATATTATACGGATGGGAACCTCACACAATTGCGTACAACAGAAAACACAACATAATTGCTCTTATTACATACCACCCCCTCTTGTTTGGCAGCTTCATAACGGTTGCATGCGTAAAAACCTCCAGTTCTTTCACCATGGTCTGACCATGCACCAAGGCACAGCCTGCAACACAGTTGCATGTCAAAGTGTAAGATGCAATCAGGAATTTAACAAATCTGACAGACAGACAGATCAGCAAATAAAAGATGTGGAAAGGGAAATACTAAATTTAAAAACATTTTCATACAAACATACCAGCAAAACTCGAACTTGCATGGCGGAGTGCAAGTCATGTGCATGCAGCCTTGGTTCTTTTCAATTGGACGCTTGCACTTGGGACAGGGCTTAGAGTTGGCCAGAATCCTGAAAATGAAAATATGAGCATGAGCAAGGCCATGAATTAGGATATCGCAATACAATTAATCTGCCAAGGTAGGAAAAACACACCATCATGAAACTAAAAGTTGAACATTCTGATACATTACGCATTATAAAGAATTAACAAACATAGCAAGTTAGCAACACAAATATGGACTCAACAACTTGCACCAGCTTAAGGAAGACTAAAACCAGATGTTAAAGAAAAGAGTACACTTTAGTAATTATACGCTAACAACAATCAACATCTACAAGAGTCTTACACATATCTTCAAGCATCCATCAAAATCAGTAGCATGATACCCATCTCTGAATTGAAATTGTGTCATATAGAAGGGAACACATTCCAACAATCATCTCCCCAAAATTTCAAACCAAGATGTGCCTAGATGGCTAAAGAAGGACATCAAACGCTACAGTTTATTTCAAATGGCTAAAAACAATTATCAAAACAGAGGCTACTGACACACACACAAAAAAAAAAACTTAACATGGGCCAGCTCGAGTTCGATTTGGCTCGTTAAGCAAATCGAGTCGAGTTTATCGAGCCGATTTTTAATAAATATATCTTATATTTATTATTTTATTTAACATTTATTATATTATTATTGTTAATTATAATTATTATTAAAATAATCGAGCCTTGTCGAGCCGAGCGTTAAGGAAACGAGCATAAGAAGAGCTCGAACTCGAGCTCGAGTAGTCAAGAGCCGAGCCGAGCTCGAGCTTTAACGAGCCGAGCAGAGCTTTCGAGTAGCTCGTTTCATTTAACAGCTCTATGGGACAGTCATTTCCATTATTACGTTTTATCTTTACACGCGATCAATCATAAATGCAGTCCTCAAGATACCATTCATTGACTTATAAAACATAAAGATTCTTATTTCTCCCTCAATTAGTAATAATGATAATAAATGAGCACACACTAGTGATGTAGTTTCCCAAATTCATATTGGATGAAGTGGATCCAAGGGTCATTTAGGCGCAAATCTCTGTTTGTACATGAAAAGGTAGATAAGTTATCATTTTAAGGATGTTTTAAGCAGACCCAAACCTTTTTTTTTATCATGGGAAAATCCAATGTTCAAACATATCACATAATCTAAGTAAATCTCCTCTCCCATCACTAGAAAGATAGGTTATTGCAAGATAATACAACAAATACAACAATGACATCTGTATTCTCATACATACAGCACATCAAAATCCAACATTATTTCTCCTTCACAGTTTCAGAGAAAGTTCATGTCTTCAAGAAAATTATATTGAGACATCTTTCCGCTGCCGAGTCAAAGGAGAAAACAAGGACTGTGTTAAGGAAAGATACGCACACTTTTTAACCTTTTGCTATTATATTTTATACATGAATCCATAAGCCTCAACTATTTATGACAGTAAAAAAACACCATCTGCTGTCATATACTCCATTAAATGGTTACCAGGAGACCGTAAAATGATAGCAGCATCAATTTTGACAAATAATTGCAAAACACAAGCTCAGCCTAATCCATCAAAAACTGTTCCGATTAATAAAATTCTGAGGAAAAGCAACAACTGTTAAACAACCAGTCTGCAGCTAATGCAAGACAAGACGATGTGGGGAAAATTTTAATTAACCGAGAAAGAATAGTACCAATTCATGTTTTCTGATTCAGCACTGTTTTTTAAAACCCATTTTGCCACAGTTTCACAGTCTACAGGCCGATGAGCTTCCTCTGCACACTGATTGTACCACAAACTCGTAATTCTTATCATGGGAGGTCCACATCAAGACGATTAAATACGTAATCAACCCCAACTTACATTCCAACAGAAGCTATACGAACAACTGCAGGTGACATCATAGCTTCCACTACCAACATCATATTCCACAGCAAAATCACAACCAGGAGCAGGACACCACTTAATCTATAAAAGAGCATACACATTTCAGAGTAGAGATAATAATAAGGAGCACAATTAAAGAAACATAGTCTTTTAGGAACCTATAATATGACCTCCGAAGTTTGAGGTTTACAGAGAAATAATGCCTCATTAGTTATTAGATGAAAATCCTCAACAAGTTCATGATATTTTACCAAATTACTCATAAAATGTATGGGAGCTCAAAACATAATCAAAGATTTTAAATTAAAAATAATATTCCAATACTACTCCGAAAAACTCATCTGGGAACCAGCTTTAAGTGATGATTGTCCAACTTCCATATAAGTGCATATAGTACACTGGGAAGAAATGATATCCTTCTATAAATGAGAAGGTTAGGCTCGAAGATCAAGTGCAGAAAAAGTCAACAGACTGAATGAATCTTGCTAACTTTTTTAGTTAAAAGTTTGTTCATTTTGTCAAATATGGTAGGAGGTTGGAGTTATGTTTAGAAGTGATGAATGTATTTTACTTTACATGAAAGAGTACCGGGAATAAGGAGCAGAAGTGGGAAGGAGAGAGAAGAATTAAGTTGAGCCCACAACATAGACCTTCTCCTTCTAATAGATTATAGTATCTAATTGTTGGTAAAACTGAGACACACAAAAATACATGCACAAATAAGCACAAAGATATGGACTTTGACTTGGATAATCATGAGAAAACTTCATATTTTGAACTTCAGTGAAGTAGTTTAAATACGTAAGCATTTGAGAGCACGAATTTCCATCAACAGTTCTTAAAAAAATCATACAAATGCTGCACTTAATTTTAAACAGCAGACTAAGTAGGAAACGAGCTAAATAAATTCACCAGATTTATTAAAAAAAATAGTAATATATCCACATTCTTATACACTAAGAAATGGCAGGAATTCAGAAAAACATATGCCAACCTTACGGCTGTCCTCGACATAAGATCTAAGAAGATAGCGCTGATACTTCTCCTTATCCCCATCAGAACCCAACTTACTAATCATATCTTGGCCAACAGCAGCACCACAGGATGGATCGGGACATCTCAGAACCAAGCACCCAGGACCATCATTGACTGATGTGGTTATATAAGCTAAAAAAGGAAAAGAATTGATTGTATATGATTTATAAATCACCGGGAATCTCAGAACAGCACATAAGAATGAGCTATTCAACAAAAAGATGTTACATAAACTCTTACACTTCCAGATATTGCTGTTACAAACTTCATATATCTTAAAACTCGGTCATTCAAAGTGTGCTAATGGATAGACAAACCTTTCCAGCATGCATCACAAAAAAGATGAGAACAGGCCGCAGATCGTAGACCGTCACAAGGGTAGCTTTCGAAACAAATCCCACAAGCCATCTACAGTATATTAAGAAAATTTCATTCAAGAAGATGAGATAAGTGCATGTGATTGAAAATAATAGGAACATGGGAGCAAGTCAAATCAATTACTTACTTCCTTAAAATTTGGAGACTTAACAAGAGGCCTCTCAAAAATGCCAACAGCTCTGCGCACTCCTTCTTCGTCAGCAAACCATTCTTCATGCACATCATTCACACTCCTGCATAAAAAAATATGTAAAAAGAGACTCATAGAAACTGAAATCTTATGTAAAAATAGGTTTGACTGACAAATGTTATAGGACTCAAGGACTTCAACTTATTTTTCACGTACCACACATTCAAAATGAAGACAAAATTAAATGAAATAGTCTTGCCATATTTCAAGAAACAGATGATAGTACAAAATATCATATAGTTCATGATTTTTTACAGCTAAAGGTTACCAGTTATATCGCCGTAATAGTATGCACGCTGATTCCCTTGAAATTGAAAGGACTGTAGAAATTTTGGTGATGTCTTCCGCTTGACGCTGCAGTATATCATGATCCTTCAGGATGGTATAGTTCTTCTGCATCATGTATATTAATTAATTAAAAAGATGAATATACAGCATTTCCAAAAAAAAAAAATTGAATATCCACTAAACTTCATAGGACTTTCTTTCAATTCTTAAATCATTATGGCAAAAATTCTTAAACTTGACTCTTGCAAATACAGATACCCCTGAATCCAGAAAAGCAGTATAAAGCTGCATAAACTAAAGTAGAGCAGGATAAAGAAACTTTTCCAACTTCAAAGTTCTAATTTGTAAACTCTTATTTCTAAAACAATAAGCAGAATTCTACTCCATCAATGCAGTATCTACTCTGACAGAGAACATATAGTAAAACTCTAAAAACCCCAATCCTCATCAGCACCAAACTTTCATTGTTAAACTTAAAAATCAATTCCACCAGGCAATAGTTTAACCCTACAAACATTAAATTATACAAGCTGTACAAAATCTAAAACTACCTCAGTCCATTAAAATAAAAATAAAAAACCAGAGTTTGGGCGCTGGTTTAATGGAAAGTGTATATTTTAATTTAATAAGTATTAAAAGTGTTTGGACATGGTTTTCAATAGAGCAAGTGTTGTGTAATAGAAGATTTTCCGAAAAGGGTATGTAACTATTTTTGGCAGACAATGAAAATATCAGTTCTGAAACACAAAACAAACCAGAAAATTGCACCTTGCATATCCAACAAAGAAATAGAAAAGATACAACAAAATCTCAATCCTCATCAACGCAAAAACTTCATAATTCAACTTGATAATCATTTTCAGACACCAATTTTTATGCCAACATTATTTTAAAGCTGGCTCTTAAAATGCCATAGTTATCCGTAATCTCAATTCAGCTCTCGTTAAACAAAACAAAAGAAGATAACTTCATCGTGCATATCTAAAATGGAAATAAAGATCGTTAGTCCATTTGAAGCCTAACATAGCATTTGCACTGTAAATCACAAAGTGAAATTTTTTTTAAAACCAAACTGCAACCTAATCGAATAAGTCGCACATCGTATATTCAAGTAAATAAAAAACAATCAGATACAACAGTTCACAAAGCTAACCTGCGAACGACTGACGAGAGCGTCATCGTCGTCAGAGTAATTGGCGGTGAAAACGTAATCGCCAGAATCGTCCTCGTCTTCATCGGCATAAACATAGTTGTAGTCTTCCACAGCTTCCCCATCATCCATGTCGTCTTCCTCGCCGCCGCTGTAATAGTCATCCTCCTCCACCGACGCAACCTCATTGGCGTCGTGCATATCGTCCTCAGACTCCATCGCGGTGGCCGATTCGCAGAAATTCAACGGACCCTCCAGGTGAAACCCTAGAGAGAGAAAGTAGGGAGATAAGGAGAATTGGGGAGGGTGGAAAAATGGAGATGGAATCAGTGATTCCCACTGAGCTTTAGGGCTAATATAATGATGCGATCATCACTTCTCCAAAAAGGGAAATTGGGTTAGACTTGGGAGGACTTCTGTAATTTTCACTTTATTTCATTTACTCCCTCCGTCCCGGGAAGTATTTCACGTATTGGTGTGCGCGGAGTTTAAGAAAATTTTGTATTTTTATGTATAAAGTAAGAAAGAGAATATATATTTTAGTTGATTTAATGAAAAAGGTGTGTAAAATTATTGAGAGATGTGAAAAAAGTGTGTAAAGTTTTTGGGAGATGTGAAAAAGCAAGTATTATATTGGGATATGTGTAAAAAGTGAGTATTAGTATAATGTATTTTTACCAAATTTAGTAAAAGTAAAGTGTGAAATACTTTGAGGGACGGATGAAAAAGGAAAGTGTGAAATACTTTGGGGGACGGAGGGAGTATTTATTTACATTTCCTTAATTTTTATTAAGAATTACCTTAAACCGTGTTTATTTTTATAAGTATTTGCTAATTGCTAATTTTTAAGCACTAATCTTGTGAAATATTTTGGTGTTATCGCCATTTTCTCTTTACAATATCTATTTAATTTAATATTTATATTTATTCCATGATTTCTTGTTTACGTTTTCTTTATATTATTTGTATAATGTTTAGGATTGTTTATTAAGAGGACAAAGTTTTTTTTTTAAATAAAATCAAAAGTTATAAATAAACATCTTTAAATGGACTTTTTATCTACTTTTCCAAAATTTAAATTTGATATCAATTTGACTAATCATTTTCATGTCTTAATATACTCTTTAAAATGAACTTGTCATAAAAAAAACAATAAATTTCATTTCATGTCTTGATATACTCTTTAAAATAATCTTGTCATAAAAAAATAGATCAATTGATAATGAATCATAAATTTAAAAATATACTATATGAGACAAGGAAAAAATATCATGTACTATATACTTTGATGATGTCAATGAATATGCAGTAAGATTAGATAGAAGCTCCTAATATTTTTAAATTGGTAAAGAGCTTAAGACTACAAATCTTGGTAACGATATGAAGTTTAAGTTAAAAAATAATAATAAAAAAAAATTTTAAAAAATATCAAATAATAAATTGAAAAAATCAATTCAAATACTTAAATATAGACCGTCAAATATAGGGACAAAAAATTAGACCAACAATAGAATAGAATATAAGCAGATATCAACATATACATGGTGTATTAAGGCGCGCACCATGTACAATTTAATCGGAATCGATGATTCAAAATTGGAAATTGGCAAAAACTGAACCGAAACCGAATATAGTTCGGTTCAATTCCGATTCCTTATTTCGTGAAATTAGAACCGGCAGTTCCCGATTAGAATTGCCGATTTTTCAAAAATTTTAATTTATTTTTTTTACGTTTTTAAGCTAAAAAAAATTAAAAATCGAAAACGGCGGTTTGGAACTGGAACCGAAACCTTCCTATTCTTGGTTCGATTCCGATTCCTCATTTTCGTAAACCAAAATAGGCGGTTCCAAAATGGCGTGTATGTCTAGCGCACACCCTCGAAATGGTGAAATTATTAGTAGATCTAATCTCATGAAATTTCAAATGGTTATATAATGAGCAAATATAGCATCACGAAATTTGAAATAAAAAATAAATAAATAGACTAAAAATTGAATTATCAAATACAACCGCAAATTACTCAGTATTAGGACAATAGATTAAATTTCATGAAACAAACTCTTATTAAAAAAATTTCAAATTATGATTCAGTACACTCTTAAATATTGAACTATTTAAAAAAAATAATAATAAGAGCAAAACGTTAAATGGCCGGATGAGGGGAAAGTCTTGAAGGGCTGGAAAAAAAATAAAGTATCTGGGAGGTTCAAATGAAAAAAAAAAAAAGAAGGTACAATCATAATGATTAATTGCAAAATAATTCTTTAATTAATTATTTAATGACATCCAATAATGATGCAAATATTAAACACAAAAATTAAGTAAATATGAAAAATTTGAGAAAATAAAACATTCAAAGAAATCTAATAATTCAATGTCATTATAAAAAATGGGCGGCTATTCGCATCCCAAAAAATACTAAACATATCCCATAATATATTTAAATTAAAAGATTTTTAATTAAAATGACTAAAATATCCTTATCCTTATACAAAATATATTATTGGATATACTATTGAAAACTTCCAAAATTAATCATTCAAGTGCATCTCCCTACTTTCAACATTCACGACTACAAGAGGCTTTACCGTGCTCTAATCGACTGCCACCACCGGATTCGGGCAAGATGGTTGTGCAACACCATATGCCGCCACCTAAATCGATCTCTGGCTGAATGCCTGGTGGCCGTTGTCTATAGGAGGAGTCCGACGCAGCCCGCAACCTTAGTATCTAAATCTTCAAAGCTTGTGCCTCTTCAAAATATCTTTATCCGCCAATCAGTTGTCAATTCCTCTTATGAATTCAGATAGAGCGAAAACTTGATTAATGAATGGAAATTGCCCCTTTCTGCCCTTATTTAATATCCGCATACATTTGCTTTTATCCATAATTTATTGCTGAGTTCAATATTCATTAATTCTTTGGTTGGAACTTGGAAGTTTTTCTTCCTACTGTATCTTATTTTATTTCATTAATCAACTGATTTATACTACCACATTTGGGGCCTCTGGCTGAATATTTTTGTTCTTGTTTCGCAGAACCAAGACAAGTGATATCACAAAAACTTCCCATTGAATTGGGAACACACTTTAAATTGTCTAAAACTGCTTCCTTCGTTACTTCTCTAACTCCCACCAGCGTCCGACTTAATTTATTAATCCCTATTATTAAATTTGAAACAATAATATATTAATTTACACTACCGAATTGTTCACGGCTACGCCGCCGTCAATAAGATTGAACTCCAATGATCAGCCGGAATCGTGGTGGTGGTGAACTAATGAGTCGGAGAAAACGTCGGTGATGCAGAGGTGGTAACCGATTAAAGCACGATAAAGTCATAGCAGATTGACGGTAGTAAATGCAGTTGAATGTTTTTTAATTTGGATATTTTCAGTAGTGTTTTAATTTGAATAGGGTTATTTAAGTCATTTTAATTAAAAATCTTTTAATTTAAATATATTATGGGGTATGTTTACTATTTTTGGGGTGCGAATAATCACCCTATAAAAAAAGGGGAGACATGACCATAGACATTAGAAAACTTGAATTAGATGCATGAATAAAAATTCTAAATATCAAATAATTACACCATTAATTTTTAAATTTAAATTATATTAATTAACAATTAATTATTATTTAATTATTGTTTTCATGAAGTATGGTGATATGTTGGCAGAACACCACTACTGCCTCTACTTATTTTGGTGAAAATTCAGCCCTTATTATTATTATTTTTTTTTTAAACAACAATATATTAAGTGAGACTAAGGTGAAATAAGAGTGGGTATATTATACATCAGCGTACACATATATTTATTAATTTTAATTTAATCATGTATATTATATTATTTTAATAAATATATAACTTTTTTTTATATAGTTTATCATTAATTAAAAAGTAAGAAAAAATTTACTAACATAGCTTAAGGTCGTCAAAATGAGTGAGACATGCTGGGCTGCCTGCCTCTCCATTTAAAAGTTGCGGGTTAAGCTTATATAAGTCTGTTCAAAGGCGGGCCTTTATAGGTTAGCCCAAACGGACCGCGGGCTTTGGCGGCTTAAAGGTAGACTAACTCGATAGATTTATTTTTATTTAAATTTTTTAATTTATAATTTATACATAAATAATTAATAATTAATAATATATTAAAAGTGCCTTGAGTAAGTGTTAACATTTTTTCCCTTTTTATCCTTACCTATATTTATTTAATACATTTTTATCCTTCATTTATTACATTACTAATATTCATAATACATATATATAATATAATATATTAAAAGTGACATTATTAATTATGATATATTTTTACTTCCTTAGTAGGTGTTAACATTTTTCCCCATTTTATCCCTACCTAAATTTCTTTATTATATTTTTACCTCTATTTATCATATTAAAATTCATAATATATTAAAAGTGACATTATTAATTATGAAATAAACATGTTTATGTCTTTTTATTTTTCATATCCTTTATTTTAATAATTAATTTTCATAAAAACATAAATTTTTTTAATCTTATTAATAATCTTTAATCTTAATATATTCAAAATGGGAAGGATATGAGAAACTTTTTTTTCAATTATATCCCTTCTTATTTTTTTTAATTACACATCTTTACCCTTTCATCTATTAATGATATATAATACTAATAATTTAATTATTTATATTCATTATATCTTAATAAATAATGACTCTTCATATTTATCATAATCAATATTAAATCAATTTTATACTTTATTATTATTATTATTAATATTATTATTATTAACCTTTTCATATGATCACATTAATGAATTCATAAATTCAAATAATATGAAAAGACAAATTAAACATTATAAATAGTGGAGTTGCCTTCAACCATGATAATGGGGTCGTCGGAGGTGCAATTCAAGAACGAACTCAATAGTAATGAAGAACTTCACAGCTACTCGGTTAGATGAGAGGAAAATCAAGATGTAGTCGGATATGACATCATAAAAAGAAACGACGACTACAGTGTATCAAATGAAAAGGAGAATTTCACAAATTTAATTGAAATAAGCAGACAAAATTGAAATGAAGAGGAAACGGGCATTTTCGAATCAGATTGCAAAACGAAAGAGTTGTGTAATTTTTATTTTTCTCTTACACCTCTATACCTATTCATCCAATGTGCTTGTTTGGTGATTGCATCCATAAAAAGTTTGTTTTTTTGCCGTAGTTGATGAACCATATGTAATTTTATTAGTTATATTTCTTTTATTTGTTTTTTAATGTAATTTTCGTATTATTTTATATAATATATTGTAATAAAAATTTCAAAAAATTAAATAATTAGCCCTGTGATATAATAATTGAAAAGTTTAAGAGAGTTCATTTTAAGGTTCATAATTAATAAAAATAAAATTATTAAATTAATAATAATTTGTTTAAATAATACATTTAAAAATATATATAAATGTAAATGTCTCTAACAAATATTAAAATAACGGTAATATTATTGTTCTGAAATTTATATTATAATTTTGTTCAAATTACTAATTAAATTAAGAGTATAATAAGGAGGAACATCTAAATACCTACAATAAGAAGATTAAAAAAAATGTTTTATTCTCTTTAATAGAAATTTATTATTAACATTATTATAATTAAATAACCAATCATTTATTAATCATCATAATAACAATAATATATTAACGTACGCAAAGTTTAATTTTTTAATTATTATATATTTTATTATCTATGAGTAAGTTAAAGAAATTATTTATGTTTATAATTTATTAGTTATATTTAACTATAATATAATACACACGCCCTTTTAACTTTAAAAAACAATGAATTCAGAAAAAGTAATATGAATACATAAATTAAAGAATCAATAAAAATTAAGATTGTAAGTTATTTGAATAATTAATAAGGCTTTAAGATGCATTAGAATAACATACCAGGATAAGAAGCAATATACACGTTGAAAATTAATTATAATTAGCAAAGGAGGAAAATGTAACACAAAATATGAGAAATTACAACATGTGTTAGCAACATGAGAGTTAGTATCTAAAACCAATCTACTTCAACAATTTACAGTAATAGATTCTCCAACAAATCTGTTTTCTACTATTGCAAATTAATCACCATCTTTGAAAAATTGTAAAAAAAAATCACAACATTTAAGTGTTGTTGTAAAACGCACCAAAAAAACCCTACTCTTAGTTACAAATTACATGCATTTTGCAACAATACTTTTTTGCAATTTCTCAAATGAAGATTAATTTGCAATATGAATAAAGTTTTTTTTTTTTACAATTAACCCCTAAAAACAAATAGTATAGCATACTAATACGTACATGTGACGTGCAACGCACGTCCAACATAACTAGTATATTAAAAGTGCCTTAGCAAGTGTTAACATTTTTTCCAACTTTGCCCTTAACTATTTTTCTTCACTACATTTTTACACTTATCATTAATTTATATCCTATTAATTGTTAAGATATTCATTTGAGTTTCTACATGCAGAAATCCGTTAATTTTTTTTGTTTACCATAACTATTCATCTTCTTAATTATTAATAATGTGATCTTTCAACTTCTGATAGTCTCTTGAACTTGTAAAGTCACACGGTTATAATGCAAAGGCTAAAAAACATCCGTAGTTGCGGCCCCGCCCTAAAGGCTAAATCATTTTCCTTCCAAAGCTCTGCCACGCCTTCGCCACCATCACACCACCTTCACTACAACTTCAATCTGGAAAAACCCAAAATCTCTATGGCTCTGCCCCCTGCCCCTCATCCGGCGGAAATCCAGGATCAGACAGAATGTAGTCTCTTTGGCGAAGAAATAGAATTTACATCGTGGTGAGATTCCTCTACTCAAAATGTTTTTTTACCTTCTAGGGTTTACGTTACTTATGGATGATTTTTCCTTTGTAATTACTTATTTATAGTGATAATTTCATACACGAGTCTGTGTTTGTAGCACTGGAAATTCTGATAGTTTTCTATCAGTCTTCACTTCTATTCTGTGTCTAATTAAATTTGATTATGGGATTATTCTTATTTAGGCCATACTGGGGTGAGATTGGGATTTAAGGTTACGCAAGTTTATTCAGACAAAAACCCAAATGATCCTTCGGCAACACAAAAATTTCAGGTAAGTTCATGTTCCTTTTGGGTTTTCTTTATGAGGAAGTATAAATTGCACATCTATTGTTTTATTTTGTAATAAAGAATACTGAGTGCGTCTTTTCTTTTGCAATTAAACTTAGATTTTAGGTGAAGTATATCAAGTGTCGAGTGATCCATCGCAAAGACAAGCTTATGACGCTCATGGGAAATCAAGATTTCAACGTCTATCTATTTTGAAATATTGCATGGTAATTAGATTTTCTCCTAAAGATACGAGGTTACCATCAATTTTTGAAGATGCGTTTCTTTGTTCTTAATTTCTTTCAGAGATTCAATAATCAACACTGCTGCAATCTTTTCCATGCCTTTTGGAAGTGAGCTTATTGAGGAGTACATCGACCACCAAACCATGGCATCAGTCGCTTCAATAGATGTTTTCTCAAAAGAAGAAGAGCTTGATCCAAAAAGTTGAAGGGAAAAATGTGAGTGAATTTCTTACACTACGGTTATTATTGTGTTTTTAGACTGCCTTTCATATCTCGAGCTTCGAAGTTTATGATGAGTTTAATGCTATATTATCTGATTTTTATTTACACATTTCAGTGCATTATGAAACATTATATACGTAAATTATGTGGTTGATCATATATGGGGTATCAAGAATCAACTAATTACCTTATATGGGTTTGCTGTCTGAGGGTCCATTTGGTTTATTTATTTATTTATTTAAATATCTTTCTTTTTTTTTTTGGTAGATTTTTAATGGAAAGGGAGAGGAAACTTGCTCTCTATACTGAAAGGTAGACTCGACCTGTAAGTTCAAAGAAATAAAGAATACTTTATTGCCATGATGAGGCGGAAGTGGCAATGCTTTCCAATGCAGGTAAGATCCTGAGAAGAAAGTGTCTTTTTTAGTGAAATTTTGGCAAGTTTCATCATTAAAATTAAAAGATTTCTTTAAAGTTTCTTTAAATCAGCTATCTTCCATTTTTTCTCATGTCATTGTCATCAGTTGGGTTGCCTTAGGTAGGAAAAGGTTGTTCAGTGTTAAAATTTGAAATGAAAAATACAGTAAATTTTTACAAATTAGTAAATACTCCATAACTAATAATCTTTGTTGCGTATAATTTTCTATCATGTCTTATTTATAAATGTTAAATTAATCATGTTAAAATTTGAAGTGAAAGCTGTAAAGATATTGTAGAACTTTTACAAATTCGTAAATGGGAGTAACTAATAACCTTTGTTGTTTTTATTTTTATTTTTTATCTTGCCTTATTCTTTTGCAGGTTAAATTAATAATAGCATAAATTGATATGAGAAAATTTCTCCAAATCACCAAAACATATCCATGTGATTCTTATTTATTTATTTTTTTTTTATCAATGATTCATGAGAATATAAAATATAATGAATTTGTCTTTTAATATTTAACTATGGATTTGCCTCTTTAGTTTTAATTGCATCTTGAAGTTTGGTCAAATTTTTAAATTGCAACTAAAAATAACATGGATTATTTTTTGGTTAGTGCTTTATAGAAAATGTTGTAGATATTGTATGCATCATTTGTAGTTCCAACACGCATTCATTGGATTTTATATTATTTAGTAACTAATTCGTACTAACCTCTGACCATGGTTCGGTGGTCTCAATCACAATATTTGTCGTACTCCTTTGCGCATGTATTGTGCTCGATCATCTATTGGAGGAAAGTTGTTGGATAAATGAATCGATCACTGCCCTTATAATTGTAAGTATGAATGCTTGATCCGACATCTATATGCCTGTGTTGACTCAATGTATGTATAACTACGAACTCTAATGATAGGGTATAGGCACTGGTGTTCTGATTCTACTTATAAAGTTGTGGAAAAACTTCGCATCTTTTGGTGTTCAGCGAGGATCTTTTCTTCATTTCTCTGCTTCCTCCGATCATTTTTCCACATGTCATGTCATCGTGCCCAAGTCACATGTGATTATCTCAGTATTTGAATATCTTCATTGTAATGATTTAATAAGCAGGATGTAAACTCCTTTCTTTCCAATAGTGGAAGAGATATTTCTTGTCGAAGGCTCTGCACTTGCTCAGTAAAATTGTTGAGAGTAGTATTTCCCCAAATATTTTTACCTAAAAGTTTATTCATACAAGATCTGTGCAATTTGTGTAGATTAAAGGAGGTGACTTCTTACTAGTTAGAAATGGTTAATCTTATAACACTTTCAAATGTGATTAATTATAATTTATTGATGATTGCATTTGTGTGTAATTAGGAATGATGCAAGAACCCGAGGATGTGTTGGAACTTATGGTGAAATCAATATTCATTCCAACATTATCACATAAAGTGCTATGATATGTAGATACTCTTTACACGGGCTAATGGTAAAAGGATATTCTTTCTAATTAAAATTCTGACAAGGGTTTTAAAACAAATGTAAAACGTATACGACGATCATTTGCGCACTTTTTCTAAAAGGACTTCACGAAGGTTTGCTTCTTGATTGGGAAATAAAGGGTTGTAATCTTGATAGGAGTACATATAATGTTATTATTTGGATGTTACTAAACAAAAGTGAAATTTACAAGGCAATTGAATTATTGCAAGAAATATTCTTGCAAGAAATATATCTTTGATGTGGGATATACTACAAAGAAAATGTTAAAATAATGATTTGGAATCGATAATAAATGTTATGCTAAAACTGATATATGAATTATTATCTATTTTGGTTATATGAGTTCGAGATAGTATATATGAAATATTTTCTTCTCTATTTCAAGCTTACAAGTTTGTGGTTTTGTGTATCATTGTAGTGTTCCTAAAGGAAAGAAAATTCGATTCCACTATAGAGAAGGGCTTTAATTGAGATATCATCAAATATATGATATTTATTAATGGATATTGCAAGAATGGTAATCTTGATGAACCCGACTCCTTTTTATAATATTCTACGTATATATAGGTTTAAAAACATACTCCAGTTTCTTATAACACATGAGTAGACAGTAGTGATGATATCTGACATGAGAATTTCATCATCATTGGTTAAATTATATTAATGAAGTTTTAAGAATAATCTCACGTAATCATTCTAATTGATATTGATATAAGATTAATCATGAGTTACATAACTTTGTGAATGTGGGTATACCAAATACTTTGAACAATATGAACACACCTTAGTTCTCATTGCGTTTTTCTGTATAATTTTGGTTAAGATTCAACTCACTAGCATGATAATTGATAACTATGCACATATATGTGTACGCAGTGTTTGCAATGGGCCATGTAAATTAGTAATATAGCTATGTGATCCTCTAAAATTCTCTATATTCTATATTTGTATGTAAACTACTTTGCACGAGACTAATCATTTTTTGTTTTCACAACTAGAAATTTTTAGTTGCACCTATGTTATTTTTCTATCTATTGTAATGCTTAAAATTTATGGTTTAGTTTGTGGTTTGTAATATGATCAAATGATAAAATTTCAGGCTTCAGCTTCCAATGTAATATTGCAATTTATGAGCTGAACTCTTATTGCAATTTATGAGCTAAACTCTTAGTTTCGTTTTAAATTTTCTAGGTATAGAAACTCATGAACAATGG
This sequence comes from Pogostemon cablin, assembly GCA_023678885.1. Classification (NCBI taxonomy): domain Eukaryota; kingdom Viridiplantae; phylum Streptophyta; class Magnoliopsida; order Lamiales; family Lamiaceae; genus Pogostemon; species Pogostemon cablin. The sequence goes on from CM042987.1 coordinate 6,765,394, forward strand.
TAGGTGACCAAACAAATGAGAGTTGTCTGGCAGGAGTTTGGCAACAAAGGCCCAAGTGATAATTCACAATACACTATACACCTTCAGTTTCTGAATAAACTATTTACTTGCAGCATATATATATTTTTCATACTTTTTGAGTACTAACATAATGACTAGGGATGGCAGCGGGTAGGGTACCCGCATTTTTTTGGGGTACCCGAACCCGTATCCGTTAAGAATACCACTACCCGTATCCGTCCCATTACCCGTTTAAAATATTATCGAAATATCCGTATCCGTTTCGAACCCGATTATTTCTATCCGCGGGTACCCGAACCCGTCAAACTTTTTTATAAAACTTAAAATATAAATTACAAATCTCAAACATTTAAATAAATGTGTCTACAACATTAAACAATAATAATTAAAATATGACATAAAATCACCACACAAGTTTAAAGATCTTCAATTCAAACTTTAAATAACATACAAATAAAATAAAATAATATGTTAGATTAATGATTTGTAAATTTATTTAAATATTGAAACATATAACAAGATACTTGTGTCTAAACGATGAACGAATATTTTTTTTAATGAGGTTGAGTGTTCGAATCCTCTAAAAAATACATACATACAAGTAAACGGGACGGATATATGCGGGTACCCGCTACCCTTATCCGCTTCTTTATACGGGTTCGGGTAGCGGGTACCCGATGGGGGTCTACCCGAACCCTAATGGGAATTTTTATTTTTTCCCAAACCCGTCCCAAACCCGATTATAGGTACCCGAACCCGTCCCATTAGGGTTTGGTCAGGTCGGGTACCCGGGAAAACCCGCGAAACTGCCATCCCTAATAATGACCTTTGGTTTTACTCATACTGCAGCAAAGAAATATATTAATTTCTCAACATGCATCACCAAATCACAACCTTAAGTAGGAACAAGATTCGTAATCAGAGTTGTGATTTTTTACTTATTTGAGACGATTAACGCGTTAAAGCTCACCCTTAAGAAATGAGGAACTCTAAGAAGTATGTGGTTCGTTCATGAATACAATATTTAAATGTGAAACTCAACATTTTATCGTAAAAAAAATGCAATAAAAATATTACCGAGTGAAACGTGCTGATGACGTGCAACGCACGTCCTAAATATCTAGTAATAAAAGTCCATGAACTATTTTAATTTATAGTTTTAAAATTTAATATTGAAGACAATTAGATAAATAAATCATACATCTATCTCTCTTATATAGTGATAGCACCCATTATCCTCTCTTTCCTTCACATAGCATCACCAAGGAACAATGTAAATTTCACTCTTCAACCTGTTCGTTACTATTTTAAACTTAATCTCCATTAAAATAATAAAATTGAATCACAAGTATAATTGAAAAAAATAGAATAATAAAGGCTGGTTGACCCGCTATAGCTCACAACCCACAATAGATTGGATTGTGTTCAACATATTTAACTCACAGTCCGTGTTGAATCTATTCTTTTAAACCCATCAAAACGTGAATGAGGCGGGTTATGGATTGGCCTGTCCCGCAAGTCCTATTTGTCGGTTATAATAAAGTGTATAATTTTTTATTCATTAATGGAGTATATATTTCGAGTAAGTCTTGCTCTCACGTGAGACAATTTTACACATTTTAAAATATTTATCACTTTCGCTATAAAATATTATATATTTTTCATTTATACTAAAAATTATTCATAAATTGCATTATTTACTTTTTATTAATTTAATATCACATTTTATTATAAAATTTATTACTTTTTTATCCGTCTTACGTAAATTGACAGTCTCACACAAAATTTTCGCATATGTTTTTATTAATTTATACCTTTTGAATGTAAGTGCACATTACACTAATTCATATCTTGCTTAATCAGGTTGGATAGCCCACCTAACTACTGAGCTCCTTACTAAGATGAGTGACTCGATTTCCTCTGCTTAATGAACTAACTATTAACTATACTAATAATTAACTTTTTTTATTAAAAAAAACATTTAGTAGTATTTAAAATTTTCATCTAATAAGTGGGAAATTTTGGGCAGAAATGACAAAATAAAATTCGGCCTCGCCAAATTCTGTGTCGTGGTGTCGCCAAAATACATCTAATGTAATGTACAGTTGCTTCTCTTTCTCTCTTCCGCCACTCATGTACCTCAATTTCTCAGACCGGTGTCGTTTTCGCCACACCGTCGTGACCTCCGCCATCCGCCGCCACCACCGCCGACGTCTTCTCAAATATACCCCCAATCACAAACAGACACCCACCCTCACGCCCACCATCTTCAAGCTCTCCGATGACTCTCTCCAGATAACCCTAAAACCCCCTGCCAATGCCCTTCAGAAGCTCGAATCAAAGCTCAATCAGTTGCTTGACCTCGGCCGGGAATCTTTAGGTGACTTGAGGACTCTCGTTATCGTCGATGGGGACAACGGAGGGGTTGTAATCTCCTGCAAGAGGTCCACGGTTGAGTTTTTAGCTGCAGTGTTTTTCGCTAGTTTTATAGTCGTTATTGCTTTTCGGAGTTTGTTTAGAATCAGAAAAAATGACGGCGAAGTGTTGATTTACAAGAGGGATAGGAGCCTGGGTGGCAAGGAAGTGGTGGTTGGGAAGAGGGAGAATAGTGGGTCGACGAGCCGTACATGGACGCCGTTGAGTTCGGATAATGCCAATTCTTCTTATCAGAAGAGAAGTAGATTGAAGACAGTGGGCAGTAGGAGGAAGGAAGAGTTGCCTCAGTGGTGGCCGCAGGTGGTGAATCAGGATCCTCTGGATGTTGATAACAAGGAGGAATATCAGAGGATCGCCAACCTGTTGATTCAAGGTTGGTTATAGTTCATCTTCACTTTTGATTCTTTTCTGCGATTGGCCATAGCTAGTTACCTACCAATAATTATGTAGCAGGATTAGATAGGTTGAATATTGAAATAGAATAATATGTAGTATTATATACTGAAATATAGCTGGAATATTGGGATTAGATAGTGCTAAAATATATCATGTCTGGTTTGTGATAGATATCAAAACGAGTTAGTCTCTTGTAAACCTTGTAAACCAAGTGGTTCCCCTTCAAATCCTATTATATCCTATGTATTGCTAGGGTTTATGTGAACCTGATTTACACAAGTGCTTGCCTATCAAAACTAGCGTTTTGGTGATGAAGTTAGAAGGATTGCCAAGAAATATGCTATTGACAGTACCAATAATACCACCCACGGATGGAAAATATGGCAATACTTGGTTCAGGAATCAGTATACATAGTAACTTATAAATTACAATAACATTTCTAGTGGCGCCGCGGGAAGTAACAAAAATTATCTACGGCTGGAGTCATGCTGGGAGAGCGTTCAGAAACCATGGGTTTCGAAAAACTATATTCTTATGTGTCTCTATATACATTTGCATGCATAATGAGATAGTTAACATAAATTAAAGATGATGAGTGATATTAGCTTTAGAAATTGTGTGTGGTCAGTTTGGCTGCTAAAACATTTTTTGTTAACTTAAGTTAATAAGCCTGGTAATTGTAACCTAATGTTACTTATGTCTAGAATGGGGTCATGGGTCTCCCATAATATCAATTTTTATTCATCTTGACGTACTTTCTATGTTCAGTTTCCTAAAAAAATTGTCAACATAGAAGCTGTTCTTTGGTTTTTAAACTTAAAAACATGCCTTATACATACTTGATTAAATCATAAAAGTAATGCCTTCAACTTTTACCCTCTCTTGGTTATGCATTGTATACAAGGACAGACTAGACTTGCTTAAAAGGTTTTTAATGCAAGGTTTTCTACTCATGGTAGAGGATAACTTATTCTAGTCTTTGTCATGTAGTTGTATTTTTTCAGTATAGCCTTTTGTAAACTTTGTTATTATTATTTTTTTGTTTGATCCAAATTTCCAACATCAAATACAGCAATCATGGACCGCAAAATGAGCGGGGAGGACATTTCGACAAACAATATAGTTCAGGTCAGTAATTTGCACTGATATGACTCCTCTTTTATCCTACATGGCTCCAAAAGTTTTTGACAATGGATCTGGTGGTACTGTGGCATAGGTGATTTCATGGAATTTTGTGGTTCATGTGCTATTTTACCATAGGGTTTAATCTTTAATCTTAGTGTTTATCTTCGGGTTCAGTGCTAATTTTTAGAGCATAATTGTAACCCCAGTTTCATGGAACCTTGTGGTTTACACTTCACCCATTGTGTTTAATCTTTATCTTTTGGGCTTACTGTAAATTCTTAGGGCTTAATTATATGTTATAAAAACCCCGTGGTTCATGTAATTTACCCTTGTGGTTTGAGTGATAATTGGCACTGTGTATAATAAAGTAACTTCATTACTTCGTCTACTGTCTGCCACAGTTACGTCATATATGCAAGACATATGGAGTCAGGGCCTTCATTAGCACAGCAAATGCACGTGACTCACTTTATCGTGTAGCAATTAACTTTGTTATGGACTATTGTGAGAGGTATACAAGACCATTTGCAAAACCTTCTCATGCTTATTGATTATCAGTAATGTCCGTCTTATAATCTCATTTTCTTTCACACATTATTAACCTGATTTAATCTTTTTAGCACACCAACTCTACAAACATCTATCCAGATAAATGGTGAGGATGTGCGGGAGTTTATTGCTGGGCTTGCTGATAATATTGGACTTGAGAGTACTCATTCTGCGAGAATGGTATCTGCTGTGGTTGCTGCACGCACACGGTCACGGATCTTGCAGGCTTGGGTGTGTTTTTCTGTTTCTTGTTTGTGACAAAATTACACATGTTCAGAGATTTCCTCATAAATGGCATTCTACCTTTAAATAAATCATGCATTGTCATTTTGTTTCTTCATTTTAGGATATGTAAATGAAGAACTAATTGGGTTTTCAAAGATCTCCAAGGAGATGCAACAGTTTCATGTTTAAACAATTTTTACTAGTTCCCATAATGCATTATTTTAATGAAGGAAGAAGTCTTGATGATAGTCTTTTTGTATTTTCCAACTACATATTTATTATGTTTCTATTGAGGTTTGATTATCGTGTTTTAGTCATCTTATTTCAGGCACTAGAAGTTCAGAACAAACATTCTGAAGCGCTAGTTGAACTGTTCAAAGTATGTCTTATTCACCGAATCTTCCCTCCGGAGGAGAATTCAGTACGTGTCTGTCTCTTGCTTTTTGTGTGACATGTCTTCTCTTGGTGTAGTACCTCCTAATTTGATCTATTATCCCTCTGCCCTAAACTATTACTCCATGTCAGATTCACATATAGACTCAACCCTCTTATGGCTGACTCATTAACTGCAGTTTGTTGAGTTAAATTTGGCGAGAGGTTATAGAATTATAATTTATATAATATTATCATATATTGTTGCAGGCTGAGATGGAAATGGTTGCTCGAGGCCTTGACAAGTCATTAGATGTAGATCAAAGAGAACATATATTGAACTCATACATTACAGTTTGTGGCAAAGATATTGATCAAAGTGTGGTGGAAGCACTGGGTTTGGTATGTCGTTCTAGACTTTGATCTTCATATTTTTCGCTGAAGTGAAGTGTTTCATTTAAAATTTTTATATACATACCACTAAAGTACATTCAATTATTTTGCACCAGTAAGAGGTTCTCATAATACCAATTCCAGCAAAAATAGGATTGATTGCACATTTGTATTAGTAGTGAAACCTCTGGAAAAAGCTTTCCACATTATTTGTTTTGGATTTTATAATCTTCAGTGACTTGCTCTCAAATCTCCCTTAACTCTATTGCTTTTTTCAGTTGCATTTTAGAAAATGAAAGTATTGATAATTTTTGGAACTTTTCATTTGCAAACAGAAGTTTACCAATGGATTGTCTTCTCGTTTTTGCTTACTTATTTTCTGGTCATTGAGTTTTAGTTTTAGAGTACTAACAATTAATCAATATTAACCTTGTTGGTATGCTTACGCAGGTAGGAGTCATGGATGAACAGGGTAACCAGCATGTATAAATTTAGTGATTAGACACTTCCTAACTGGAGTATTTGGTCAGAATGTAAGATATTTCTCACCCTTGCTCATTAATTTCAGCATAACATTTTTGTTCAATTTTACTTTGTAGCTGTAATCATGAGCTCCTTTAGCTCTTTGTCATATTAACTTGCTTTGGAATTTTTTTTCTTAATAACTGAAAATCTAAAAGCAAACGTATACGCTCGTCCCAAAGTGCCAAATATCTCTAGAAAAGAGATTTAAATTTCATGGTTTCTAATAAGGAAAGATTTCAACACTTGTGTACGATGATTAAGAATGTCGTTGTTTTGATCAACATTACCCCACTAGCAGAAATCTTGTGGAGGGAAAATAGTTTGAACTCGGGATATTCAATGAGCTAAGAAAATGATTTAGGCGTGTTAAATAGCAAAAAACTGGAAGATTATTATTCATGTATTGAAGTGCAGAATATCTTGAAATTTTTATGAAGTCAATGTTGAGCATTTATGATATTTATTCTTATTATACTATGTTAAACGTAAGGAAGATAAGAATGGAATGACACGGTGAGCCGGTTTGGATTTTCATTTGGTACGTTGTGAAAATGGACATATCCCTCATCTGTTCCAAATGTGATAAAATCATGATCTTTTTAGTCGATGACATTTATTTTCTATACATGATCAGAACCAGAGAACTTCAAATCTGATAGTCATGAGGAATACGTGCCAAGAATAAGTGGGTACCTGAATGCTGAGCAGCTGAAGTTTCATTTCTACTTGAGCAGGCTTATGTTCGAAGATTTAAGAAGAGCGGAATTACTTGTTGTATGTTCTTGATCTTTAGTCTCCTCAAAATAACATGGGACTGACTATATAATGCACGGCGTTTGAATATTCTTGTGCTGGTCGATCGAGACTGAAGCTCCTTCTCAATTAAAGTAAGATAGCCACACTGGAGGTTGGAAAACAAAACCTTATCTCAGGTATTATACTCCCTTTGGTGGATTATTTCTTCTCTAATTTTTCCGACCAAACTGGAATTTCCAAGGCTTCATATGCAATGGCATACTGAGCTAGATGTGACATGAATCATTCGACAGTATATGAAAAAGAAATGTATTTTAGTAGGTGATTTACATATTATTGCTAGTGATAATCTGGTTTTCGAAAATTTGGATATTGATTGCTCATCTATCTTTCCTTATCTTGCATACCATAGTTCTTTGGCGTCTTTACACAACTTCGAGGTCATTTGTGTTTTGAGAATTTTGGAATGCCACTATCTCTGATGTTCGAATAGTTCTTCGTGTAAATGCTGTATAAAAATACCGTGAGAAATACTTTGGAGAAGAGTTAGTCTCCTGAGAATCAGGTTCATGGTATAAATCCTGTAGTCCCCCTTTAATTTAAACCCCTAGCAATACATAGGGTATAATAAGATTGAAAAGGGGGACCATAGGGTTTAGGGTGAGAAAAGACCTGGATTTATATACTAAGCTGTGTAAATCGAGTTTATAAGAGTGTTTGTGTTTGGGGAAATATTTTTGAGGCTACACTGGAATTTTGGTTTCCCTTATTTTCCAGCTGTTCAAAGGTTGGTTAATCTTAATTGCCATGTGCCGGTTTGCACTTTTTTTTTATATATTTAATATATGGGTCTCACATACCTCGCTAATACGACTACTGATTATACATTAAATAATAATATTCCTTAATATACATGAAAAAAATAAATATATATCTATTGGGTGGCGGAGGGAGTAAAAGACAAGCTCATATTGTATATATTGAATTAGACAATACTCCCTCCGTCCCAGTGCATTGCGAACACTACCTATAAACTATAGGTAACTGTCTCTATTTCACTGGGACGGAGGGAGTACAATTTATAAAGTGTATATTTATTAATTTTTATGCTATTGTATACAAATAATAGTTTGAAAAAAAAAATACATGCAATGATGTACTCGTGTCCGTTATTGTGGCTGTAATTTTCCAAAAGTAATAATTTCTTAGAAGAGAAAGAAACGGAGTAATATTAAAAATGAAAACTAAGACTGAATTTTTAATTTCATCCTACAGAATAAATGTTCTCTGACAACAGAAGATCAAAGAGAAAGCCATTCTATTTCCTATATTTATACTAATTATTTGCTTCACACATCCATAAATCATTTTAGTCACTTGTTATTTTCATTGTAGGTAACGATTTAGATTTGCCACCTCATATAGCATGAGAACTACGTACCAATTACCATTAACAAATCTATATTATTAGTTATTTTTGTCGAAATAGTTTCGCAATGTCCTTTGAAAAAAAAAAAAAACATGTGTGATATTGTTTACATATTTTAAGAGAAAATATCAATTTTGATCTATAACTTTAATTAAAATCTATTTTTGAGTCTTATAACTTCTTATTTTATTTTGTTTTTAAATTTTAGTCCTTTTATAATATTAATTAATTTTCAAACTTACAAAACTTACAAGTTTTGCAAAAAGATAAAAATAGAAAGTTACAGGATAATTTATAACGACATAATATATGGAGCAAAAAAGAAAAAAAATAATTGACATAATATATGGAGCGAAAAAGAAAAAAATAAAATTAAAAAAAAGAAAAAAAGAAAAAAGAGTGAGTTGGCTGATCTACCTACCTCTGTGTACAACAAGCCATTACGTTGCTTCCATGGAAATCGATTCTCCAACCATAAAGAAATCTGCCACTGTAAGTAATATCCCATTCATTCACAAGCTACATTTCAGTTCTACCTTCTCTCATTTCTCTTTCTCTCTCCTATACCAGTATTAAAACCCTATTCTCTAACCCTTCTTCCAACCACTCTGCTTTTCCCCAGTTTCAATAACAATGGCGGTAAAACTCAGCATGAATTTCGCAATTTTGATGGCAATAATGGCGGCGGCAGCCGCCCAATCGTCGAAAGACATTGTAGTCAAAACGGTGAAGGGACAGAAGGTCTGTGATCAAGGTTGGGAGTGTAAAGGTTTGTCCAAATACTGCTGCAATCAGACGATTTCGGATTTTTTCCAGACCTATCAGTTTGAGGAGCTCTTCGAGAAGAGGAATACTCCGGTGGCCCACGCCGTCGGATTTTGGGACTACAAGTCGTTCATCACCGCCGCCGCCCTACACCAGCCGCTCGGGTTCGGCACTACCGGCGGTTCTGACATGCAGATGAAGGAGGTCGCCGCTTTCCTTGGCCATGTCGGCGCCAAGACCTCGTGTGAGTCACGCCATTTTAGTTTTTCTTCTTCAGATTGGCGATTTCTTCATTGTTTGTGTTTTCTGTTGGATTTCATCTTTCTCATATTCAATTTCGGTTCCTTAAATGTCGATATCTGGATTTGGTACTGAGAAATTTTGCTACCAGAAATGCATAATGTGGACTAATTTTTCCAGAAAAATGCCTCACTTGTGGGCGGTTCGATTCGAATTCTTCTATCTGAATGGTAATGTGTATCATTAAGGAGGTAGATCACAATGGAATTGAAAGTGATTGAAGGGGGAGAGTAGTTATTGAATCAATCATTTGAGGAGTTTTGATTCCCAATAGATCAAACAAGTTGATGGGAATCAATATACCTCCATTCCCATTAACCCCAACCAAGCATCTCCTTAATGTGTATTGAAATAGAATCAGAAATGCTATTTGGGTTGAATTACCTAGTTAGGGCAAATTGAAGTGATTCTCTTTTTTCAGTTAGATTTAATGGTGTCATAATCAAAGCTCCAATGGGTTATGAGTTAATTATACATCATTTTTGGTTGATGTTGCATTGTTAAGCAATGGTGTTATGATGCAGGTGGTTATGGGGTGGCCACAGGTGGACCAGAGGCATGGGGTCTATGCTACAACAAGGAGATGAGTCCAAGCAAAGATTACTGTGATGAATACTACAAATATGACTATCCGTGCTCCCCCGGAGCTGACTACTATGGTCGCGGTGCTATTCCAATTTACTGGTACCCCCAACATCCTTAATCATCATTCCATTTCCAGTTTACTCCAAATAGCTTGTTGTTCATGATGATGATTTCTTGAATAGCCAGTTTGTGTGTATATGATGATCACTTCTTCTTTTGGTGATGGAGGAATATGAACTATTTGATATTGAGAGTGTTATCAGCTCCATTCATGGCTCTTGATGAAGTTTATGATTCTGGATAAGAATGTTGTGCACTGTCTGGAAATTTTACAGGAACTACAACTATGGAAAGATTGGTGAAGGCATTAAGGAAGACTTGTTGAACCATCCCGAATACGTCGAACAAAATGCCACTCTAGCCTTCCATGCCGCAATGTGGAGGTGGATGAACCCTGTCAAGAAAGGACAGCCTTCGGCTCATGAGGGCTTTGTCGGGACGTGGAAACCCACCAAGAACGACACATTGGCCAAACGAGTCCCCGGATTTGGAACCACGATGAACATTTTGTATGGTGATAATGTATGTGGCCAAGGTGATGTGGATTCGATGAACAGCATCATATCTCACTACCTGCATTACCTCGACTTGATGGGAGTCGGCCGCGAGAAGGCCGGCCCCCATGAAGTGCTATCCTGCGCAGAACAGCTTCCTTTCGAGGTGTCCTATAAAGCATCATCATCTTGAATTCATTACATGCATACGAGATTGCCCATTCGATTTATTGCTGTATCTTGAATCTCTTGAAGAACCTTGTAATAAAAGGAGTTGTGTAATTTTGGTGAACTTGTTAAATGCTGGTAGTGTATATATGGAGATGCAATATTGCGATTTCTGATGTAATTTTCACACTTGAAACATATTATTCAAATAATATTTCATATTACTAAGAATATATTCAAAGCTATTTAAGTGAATAATTTTCAACATTAAATTTTTACACATTAAATCACATATTAAATACAAAGATATCAAGAAATTCACTTATTTATTTATGGTTTTAAAAAATTCTTAATACATATACATGGACAAATAAGTCTATAAATTATAAAACATCATATACTCCTTGCGTCCCTATAAACTCTTCACCTTTCCTTGTCTCGTCCCGATAAACTCACCTTTCCTTTGTACACTTTTGGGTTCTTTTTCTTCTTACAAACTCTTCACCTTTCCTTTGTCTCGTCCCGATAAACTCACCTTTCCTTTGTACACTTTTGGGTTCTTTTTCTTCTTAATTTCGATGCTTTTTATTTGGTAGCATAAAAAAAATTCCCTTTTCCTTTTAATGAATCTTTTCTTTTCAATTCTATTTAAATTTAAAGAAGTAATTTGTTTGGAATAAACCAAGGTTTCATTTTGTGTCTTAGAAAGTAATACAAATTCTAGGAAGAACCAAAGTTCCAGATTCGGTATGGGATGCTTTAACATTTTTTCATTCATTCCCATCTTTGTACAAAGGAAACGTGAATAGCTCATTCAGACAGAGGGAGCATTAAGGTAAAATTGGAAATTCATGCATTAGAAAATCAGTTAAAACGAAGGGAAAGATGATGCCAAATTAATGCAGTAAAGTGCAGTGCAAAAAACACAAACTAAAAGAATTTGGTTCCAACTTCCAAGAATACAGGCAAAACAATCTAAACTGCATTTTCAAAACATTTTTACAGCCACCAGCAAATCAAATCAAACAATTAAAAATAAAAATCATTCAACCATGCCATGTTTGAGAACTGAAAGCATAGTTATTTTGCCTCACAAAATAGCCAATCCCATCATCACACAGTCACGACTTGTAAAATATCACTACCAACAAAAGAAATAGAATCAATCATTGGCACCAATCCAAATCTCTCAAATCCAGAGAAAAAAGAGAAATGAACAAATAGGTAATTCATGGGAAGGGATCAGTGCAATTTATGAGAAAATGGATCCCGACCAGGCAATCCTCACGAAACAAGCAACTCGACCTAATGGTATTTAAGTCTCAGGAGCAGGGACGACAGCCGTCTTCAAGAGAGGCTGCAGAGCCTTGACAACTATGCTCATGTTTGGACGGAATTCGGCTTCATATTGCACGCACAATGCTGCTACAGCTGCCAGCTGGACAACCAAAATATTTCAGCAAATCAAATTCATAATTTCATTAATTTATATGTAGAGAAAACAGAATTACCCTACACCATTAAGGCACCAGATGAAATGGCCAATGTTAACTGCCACATCAAGAAGTGCCCTGGGTGGTGTGCAGGATAACCTCAATAATTTGCATGCAATTGTGAGAGAGAGAGAAGAAACCTTGGCAACCCCTTTCGGTGGATATTCACTCTTCAGTTTTGGATCAACACATTGTTTGACTTTGTCCTCGCTCAATCTTGGGGTGGCCTACAAGGAGGAAGGTATGGGTTATTAACAATGTTGAAACTATAGAAAAGAATAAAAACATGATGGAGTAGGCAAAACAAAAGATTCACCCAAGTAACAAGACTCTGCTGCCCACGAGGCATGGTATGATCAACAGGCTTCCTCCCAGTCAAAAGCTCAAGCAGAACAACCCCAAAGCTATATACATCACTTTTCTGAGTTAATTGTCCTGTCATTGCGTACCTGCCAAATATTCACAAATACAAGTGAATTTCTCAGAGGAACATAATCAAACAAATATTTACTATTTAATGGATTGAAGGGCAACCAACAAAACCTAGATTATTTTTTAGCAAGCTAAACAGCATGATCTTTTCGACCTGAACAATGAAAAAAAGCTTCCTGATAAAATAAAAAATTTTGTAGAAGTTACATTACTTGAAGCATCAATTTCAAGGCTCCATGTCAAATAATGTTATAACTGTTAACATTTTAGTTCCTCAAGCAACACGTTCAAAGTAACCGCCAGTCAGGAGAGCACAAAACTTCTACAGAATAACCCACAAAAACTACAAGGCTACAACCACCTTCTATCAATCTATTTGTTCCAAACTGTCAAAAAGGCTCAACCCTGTAAGCAAATGCGCGTAAATTGTCTATAACAGAGTTCCATGTTTCCTGGGATGACTATTTCCTAATCAACTAAATCACGCACACACAAATTAAACTTCAAAAATATCTTTATCCTTATATTTAAATAGACCTTCATTTCTAGAATCTGCCATCATTCACAGAATAGATCCTCAGAAATCTCACATAGCTTTATTTTACTATCCTAACAGATAAAAACACACTCAAAGTTTACAGGATCATGGCATTATTTACATAGGGTGTGTTTGCAAATTTAATAAGGGATCACTTCCTATTTTTAAGTTGACATTCATAGCTTTATAATAGAAGCGATTCTCACTATTGTGCAGTGCTTTCAAACACATCTATACTTTGCTATTGCTATATTGATAATTTATTTACATGGAAAAAAACTTCATTACGAATTTGCATTAATGTAGCATCGGTTAATATGTTGGCTATTGATCTGCTTAATGCTTTGATTACTTATTAATAAGAATCAGCAGCATCAACAAATCCTAACACTTAACACATTATTATTCCATGATGATACGCCCAAAGTTTATAATTTCATAATAAAGGTTTATTTTGCAAGTTCAAACATTGCGAGCTACATGCTGCTGTCTATTAACTTAAAGTCACAGATGCAGGATATTTAATGAAGAAAAAGAAGGGGCTTACTCTGGAGCATGATAACCAAAGGTTCCCAAAACTCGAGTAGAATGAAGCCGAGCAGCCATGTCAGGAGCTTGATTTGAAAGATTAAAATCAGCAATCTTGGCCTTGTAGTCTTCAAAAAGGAGTACATTGCTGGATCTGATATCTCTGTGAATTATTGAAGGCTGAACCTTCTCATGCAGATACTCCAACCCTCTGGCTGCATCTACGGCGATTCTTACTCGCTGCATCCAGTCAAGTGTAGGACCAGGTTGCGCTCCCTGCACTCCTTTCCGTCCTGAATTGATACATGAATTAGTTCCTCTAATAAGCGAAAAACCAATTACAACCAAGTTTATTCTACATACCATGCAGAATGTCGTGTAGAGATCCCATTGTAGCAAATTCATAAGCTAAGACACGAAGATTACCATCTACACAATAACCAAGCAATTCAACAAGATTTTCATGCTTCAATCTTGAGACCATGGAAACCTAAGAAAAATAGTATTGTTCTGACTGTTAAATATTCATCAAGCTTAAACAGGTTACATACTCCAGAAGGGTGAGAAGATATGATTTTTCAAAAACATAAATGTACTATACCTGAGTCAAGAACTCAACATTTGAATCAGGTTCAGATGACACGTCAAGCTTCTTGACAGCAACTTCTTTTCCATCATTCAATTGTGCAAAGTACACCCTCCCATAAGATCCTTCACCGATTAGGGCCTTGGATCCAAAGTTGTCGGTTTTCTCTTTCAGCTCCTCAAGGGACAGAGAAGGCACCTCAATTGGAGGTGCGGACTTCTGAACATCAGGCTTCACTGGAGCCGATGCCTTAGAGTTTCTTTGGTTCCCTGGGTTAGTGCATAAAGAGAGACAGTAGAAATAAGACATTGAGGGCAGAAAGTGGGCCACAAAATAGACCAACCAACGTCCAATACAAATGTGAAGGGCATTTTAACACTGCATGTAGAGATATTTAGAGCCACATAAAAATAAAATGGATAAAGTGAAAATAGATACTGAAAGCTAGAAAAAACTAGGAAATTATATACATCCATTCTACATGAACTGAACCACCCATTTCATCCATTTTTATACCCAAAATCTCATGAGGCTTTAAAAATAGGGAAAACTTTGGTATCAACATAAATAATGGAAAGTAATTTCCATTCAAATAGAAGCTAAACATAAGGATATACCAAATAAAAATGTCTTACCATCGGCATTATTCCTAGGGCTCTTGAGGTGCTCATTTTCGTTGGGTTGGTAGGACTCCTCTACTTGACAGGTACAGCACAGCCACCTACGCATACTTGTTCTCTTTCTCAAATAAAAATTGTCTTCAGCACTATTGTTCTCCAAACGAACAAAGTAACTGGGAGGAGGTGCCTTGGCCTGTTATCATCAATTAAATTAAGAAAACCATTACAAGATGAATAGGCAGCACTTCACCATATACTATCGTACACATGCAGCAAGCAACTACATTAGAAATATCAAACTATTACGCCTCCAAAATCTGAAAATATTTAACTGCAAACATAAGTCATATCTGTTGCCACTTTCTGAAACAAACTAACATAGAAAATAAATTCATGAGAATTAAACCACTAGAATAGATAAAAGCTTCAAGGATGTAGCTTCATAATTGATGCATGAGGGCCAACCAAAAGAAACCATTTGTCTGACAGAACTGAACCAAAAAATGCTATACGGCATAAGATAGCCATTTACTATTAAAAACCAAGAGAAATGTGCCCAACCCTCAATGCTTCTTATTCATCTCATCGACATGCATAATCATCAATTGCAATCCCAAGGTCCAGAAGTGCCTTTCATTTTTTTACCATGAAATGTAGAGAAGCAAATGCTTGTTCCCCAATTTCATATATGCATTCATATCTACACTGATCAAGTTTATACATTTTTTGAAATAATACAGAAACAGTAAATTCTTTCCTCTTGTACGGCCCTAAAAGTGGCAGGAGAGCTGTATCCTTAAGATCAGGATTACAACTATACGGCCTATCACCAAGCCCCGATGACCATAGAGAACTAACAATTAATACAAACCTATGATCATCCCATTATAAGGTCTGCTCAATCACATCCAGAGTAAATCACTAAATAAGTTCAGATCATTCATTAACAAAACGATAGAAACACACAAAGAAAGAAGATGCCGTTCAAATGCCTCAGAAAATTAATTCAATAACTTAGACGAGGCAACACATAACTCTAAACAAGGCAATTCAATCAAAGAAACATAAATCTTCCATTTGATGATTCCAATCGAGGGTCTTACCACGAAACCACGGCGATTGGTACGACTGTTATCCATCGCCATTATAACAAATTATAACTCAAAACGAGTATAGAAACGAATGGCGTACAGAGAAAACAGGTATTGGAGAAAGAGAAACTCGTAAATAGCCAACGAAAATGAGACCCCAAAAATCCCAGAAAAAACAGAAGCGATTAAATATATAAAAAGAGGATTCAAAATCAAATTAGATTACAAATAATAATAGCCCTTAAAGAGAAGAAAAACCAACCGAAATTCATGGGCCTCTATTAATTTAAAAAATTTCTGCTGCCCTTTTCCTCCTCACCTTTAATTCTCTGCGCAGTGCGCGAATCTGTCTACACAGAATTAAATAAAAAAACGCCCAATTATCGGTGATTATATAAACATGGCGACGAGGATTAGCTCCAAAAGAAATAATAATAAAGCGGATCGGAGAAAAAGTGGGGGTGGGAGGACAGGTGAGCGGACAGCCAAGCAAAGCAATTAAACCAACGAATGGAGGGGAAAGTGTGCGTGTTTGTGTGTGTGAGAGAGAGGGAGAGAGGAGAGAGAAGGGAATTCTACGGGGGTTAAGCAGGGGCTGTGGAGTGGATTGAATTAGAAGAAAAGTAAATTCTTTCTTCGCGTAAATGGTGTATGTATAGGTGTATGTATAGGTGTAATGTGTGTATAAATCTTTGACCCATAGCCAACAGAGAGATATTTTGGGTTTCCACCGAGTTGGACTGATTTACCACCAGGGTTTTTTTCAAACTAATATATTTTGATTTATTCTTTTTGCCTATTTTCTTTTCTTAGGTTATCTTTTGATTTTTCTGAAAATATGAAATACTAGAGTTTAGTATGTAAAATATAATACAAAAAGAATATTATATTTTAATAATAAAAAAAACAATTAATTAATTAATAAAAGGTGACAATAATATAATAAACTACTTGATTTCAGTATAAATAATGTTTATATAAAAAATTATAATTAATTAAAAATAATGTAAAACATCTCATCATGAGATTAAAGTAACACGATTTAATACAAATGTTATTCTAAATTCTATAGGGCAAAAGTTGGCGTGAGCCTATGCAAAATCAGGTTTTGTGTGTGTCCAGATCCGATTGATTAGACTATTATACCTTCATCATAAAAATAGATATACTCTTAAATTTTTTAATTTAAAAATTTTAATTTTTTTTAGCCAAACATTAGTACTTAATATTTTAAAATTTTAAGGTTATTTTTAATGAAAAAAACTATTACCTATTAAAATGAATACTCTTTAGAATAAAGATAAA
Source organism: Pogostemon cablin (assembly GCA_023678885.1). Taxonomy (NCBI): domain Eukaryota; kingdom Viridiplantae; phylum Streptophyta; class Magnoliopsida; order Lamiales; family Lamiaceae; genus Pogostemon; species Pogostemon cablin. The sequence goes on from CM042987.1 coordinate 6,782,587, forward strand.
GACTTAGTGTGATGACTTCATGAGACGAATAAGGGGTGATAACTAGAAAGAAAAAATTATATTGTAAAATGCATATCTTTAGAAGGATGGAGAAAATAATTACCCCCTCCATCCCAAAGATATTGATACACTTTTCTTTTTGGGTTGTCCCACAACAATTGACATATTTCCTTCTTAAGGATATGAGACACACAAAAATAATTTATTTATTTACATGGACCCACACACACATCACACTTATCACTAATACAATTACTCACTACACATTAAATATTATTCTCTCACTTCACTTTACATTAAATTATTATACTCCTTAATCTCCGTGCCCAAAAAAATGTGTCAATTGTTTTGGGACGGAGAGAGTACATAATTTTAGGATTGTGGATTACTCCCTCTGTCCCGCTAATAGGTATTCGTTTGCTTTTTACACGTGGATTAATGAGTATAATATTTTAATGTATAATTAGGTGAGAGAAATGATATTTTAATGTGTAGTGAGTAGTTGTATTAATGTTGATTGTGGGCCACATGTGGTCAAATCAATCCAAAAAAGGAAATGGATACTTTGTATTGGGACGAACCAAAATGACAAAATGGATACGTATCAAGGGGACGGAGGGAGTATCTTATATTCCCTCTGTCCCCTTGAAAGCTCCCTCCGTCCCCTTGAAAGGTATCCATTTCACTATTCCTGGCATCCGTTTCAAAATCATCAATTTCCTCTATTTAATAAAGAAAATACACAATATGACCCACCACTTCTCTCTAATACAATTACCCACCATATCTATAATAGTAATACTCCTTAATTTACGTGTAAAAAACAAATAAAGACCTTTGAACCGTCCATGTACAAACAGTAAACGAGTACCTTTCAAGGGGACGGAGGGAGTATTTCATTTTCTGAGTGGTCATGTTTAATATGGGACGAATGAAAATCGAGAAATTTAATTTTGAAGGAGAGTATGTATTAATTTTCAAAAGTTTTTTACTTTTCAATTGTAATTCTTATGGAAAACGTTGATCAAGAAGTTAGAATCAGCCTTTTCAGAGGATTACTAGAACCAATTTGAATTAATTTTGATTTTATTTTAATTGACATCTTAATATTAATATTTAAAGACAAGTGCTAGTTTTAATTTTCAAGTCAACCATTTGACATTATTTTTGGATGATTGGATTGCGTCCTAAACTCTCTCATATTATTATGCGATTGAGTAGGCTTAACTAATTACAGTCTATTTATGTTTGATATTACATCATTACATCATTGAATATCATTTGATAGGAAAAATAAAAAATAAAAAATAGATTTTGGTGCATATATTCACGTAATGTTGTGTATACAACATGAAAAATTATGCCAAAAAAATCATTATTTTGCTATATTGGACGTCTCATTTAAAGGTCTCTATTTTTCTCTTTTAATAAAAGAGTTCTATAGTTATTTTATTGGGACAACACTTTTTATGCCCTATATCACCCATGCAACATCTTTTTTGTCCTATCATTTTTAAAACATCTAATTTGCCATATTTTTGGTGTATATTCCTAATTTACCCCCCTGACACATGTCATATTTTTTTCTTTTTTTGAAATCTCGGAATAGTAGCCCAACAGTTAAAAGTACCGCTTTTAGAGGCATTGAAATTGGGGAGAGAATCTTTGACATTTTTTTTTCAAAATTTTTGTTTTTACTCTCTGTCTCTCTCTCTTTTCATCAGCCCTCATCCCACCCATACTCTCCCCCTCTCTCTCTCAAACTCTCGATTTTTCTGACGGACACAGCGCTCCGTCCGGGCCTCCGGCGTGTCGTTCAATCCATCGTCATCTCCACGTCGAAAATTAGCAGCAGCAAATATGGATAACCATGTATTCCGTCTTTAGAATTTTAGGGTTTTGTAGAATTGCGATTTAATTAAAGTATAGTGAATTTGGAGTTGTTACTGTAGAGTCTGAATTTGGAGTTGTTCTTGTCCCCCAAGGAAGTAGAGTCTGAATTTGGAGTTGTTACTGTATGAATTTGCCATGTCCGATGAATTTTAAGTTTACATGTTCGACGATAATTATTTGAGTATAATTGGAAATTTCAGTGTAATTTGTAGTGTAATTAAACTTGTCGGCATATTTTTCTAATCTTTTTGAGGTTGTCCGCCGATGTTTCTAGCGTAGTTGAACATGTCCGCCGATAATTGTATGTAAATTGACCTTGTCCGTCAATATTTGTAGTACAATTGAGCATGTCCGCCAATTTTTTGGCCCTAATTGAGCCTGTCCGCCGATTTTATGCATTTTTTGAGCCTGTCCGCCGAATTTCTGAGCATTATTTAGCATAATTTTGTCATTATTTCTGCATAAAATAGCTTGTCCGCTGTTTTTGTGCCTTTATTGTGCTTGTCCGCCGATGTTTCTAGCGTAGTTGAACATGTCCGCCGATAATTGTATATAAATTGACCTTGTCCGTCAATATTTGTAGTATAATTGAGCATGTCCGCCAATTTTTTGGCCCTGATTGAGCTTGTCCGCCGATTTTATGCGTTTTTTGAGCCTGTCCGCCGAATTTCTGAGCATTATTTAGCATAATTTTCCATTATTTCTGCATAAAATAGCTTGTCCGCCGTTTTTGTGCCTTTACTGTGCTTGTCCGCCGAGGAATAAGTCCATAATTTGTGTCATTGCTGATACTCGAAGCAATAAATAGCCTGTCCGATGTGTTTCTTAGCATTATTTAGCTTATTTTGGCATTATTTTTGCATGAAATAGCTTGTCCGCCGATGTTATATCTTAAATGAGCTTGTCCGCCGATGAATAAGTGTTTAATTTGCATCACCGTTTATTCCTCAAGCTTTAAATAGCCCGTTCGCCGAATTTCTTAGCATTATTTAGCATAATTTGTAATTATTTCATCATAAAAAAAGCTTGTCCTCCGATGTTGTGCCCTAATTTAGCCTATCCGCTGATGAATAAGTGTTCAATTTGTATCACCGCTGAATATTAAAGCCTTAAATAGCCAGTCCGCCGAAGTTTTTATGTATAAAATGTAGTCACGTCTTATATCTAATCGAGTTGGCATGCACTGTAGTGGAGCTGGAAACGACGTGGACTTCAATCTCGAAAAGTTGGGATTAAAGGTTATTGTAGGCCTTCCAAAGCTCTGAATTGCATACGCGAGGTGCTTACAAAGAGTGGCGATTAAACAGTGCGGAGGTTCAGAAGATCTTGTTTCGGGCATTTTTGGGATTTGAATTCAGATTATGGGTCTCCTAAAGCTTTATTTCAGCTGATGGCTCAGGAGGTTGTAATCCCTGGTTCAGATATGTATTCTCGGTACTTTAGGGTGTCTGATACAATTCTTAGCTTCACACCCATGGAGTTTATGCGTGTTATGGGACTAGGGTTTGAGGACCGTGGGGATATTGACCCGAATGATTCATTTCTGCCACCAGCAGACAATTTGTTTGCTACCTTTCGTTCGAAGAGGGTCCTAGTTGATGAACTTATGAGAAGATTCAATGAAAATAAATATAAGGGCCAAAATGTAGTGAAAGAGGCCAACATTTTACTGCTGTACTACTTTTTTCTAGGCCGGGATACGTCAAAAGTATACATAGAGCCCTGGGTATGGTATTTAGCTTAAAATGATGACCTGTGGAACTCTTTCCCATGGGGTAAGTACACATACCTAACCCTACTGCACCATATGGACTCTGTAAAGACTACGGTGCAAGAGTTAGGCAAACAGCAGCGCATCAACTTTTATGGATGCTCATTTGTCCTAGCAGTAAGTGATACTGACTTTATTTTACCATTTTTATTCTTATATTAAATGCATTTAAAAAGATATATGTTGACATGAAATTACTTTGATGTTTGGTCACAGGTTTGGGCCTCTGAGCGCATCACAGGTTTTGCAGCAATGTTGACCGATGGACAGCCCGAGCCGGATGTCAGACCTCTGTGTCTTCGCTGGACATATACTACTGCCAAAAAAGTTGACGACACTCAGTTTTTTAGACAGGTTTGTCACTTTTATGTTTACGCGATTAAGCTTTTGATTATGTAACTTAGATGCATTTGGAGGCCTTTTTTGTCACCTGAGTATATGTGTTTATATTTTATTATTTTACTTTCAGGACCCTAGAGTTGTTGATTTACCTGCCATCCTCCCTGAGGAGTCCCGCCGATCATATTTCAGGGGAATACATTCTGATTGGAGTTCTGGTTTTCAAGTTCAGTTTAGGGTCTTTGGGGATCCAAAGCCAAAAGGGAAGGCTAAGGGTAAGAAACAGGTGGTGCGCTCTAGTTCTGATTCCGAAGATGAAATTAGTGGTTAGGGTGCCATTCCGGTGGAACTGAACATATCTTCAAATTATGCTGGCGGTGAGCAATACTGTGGAATGATAGGTGTTGAGGTTACTGATACAACATTATGGGGGCAACAAAGAACAGCAGCACCAGAGGACTTACTACGTGATTTTCATGCCGTCGGAGGGGACGACGAAGATGATGATGATGATGAGGTAATGGGTGATCAGGATGACAGATCTTACATACCATCTGAGACAATAACTAGCCCATGCGGAGCTCCGTACGATTCTTTCAACCTTTGAAGAAACCAGCACCATGACTCATTATTTTCAGTGTCACCTACACCAACGGCCAGGGAAAAAACATTGTGGTTGCCATCCTGAGTGACCGCAACGAACACGATCCCACGGTACTTTTCTCTTATGTGTGTACCATCAATGACAATCACGGGACGACCGGCTCTGGCAAAACCCAGTATCGAAGCACCAAGTGCATAGTAGACATACCTGCATCGAAGTATTTAGTACACATATATACCTCATAATATAGAAGGGTTGTGTATTGACTTACTTGAAAGAGTTGTCATCTGCAGTTGCCAGTGCTGTATGCGTGCCTGGATTTTCCAACTTTAGGTGATGCAAGTACGAAGGTAGGGAATTGAAGAAAGAACTATGGTCTCCGTACGTGTGTCCCACAGCAATATGTTTTGATTTGAGGGCCAAATTATAGGAGATGTCGAAACCAAATTCTTTACGTATCTCATCTGCCATTCCAGCATGACACAATGCTGTGGTTTTATTAAACTGTCGAGCTGCATAGTATCTGCCAACAATTTTCGAACCAACTTGCATTGGCGCATTAGTGTCTGGGTTCAAACGACATACATGTGGAGGTCCAAACTTGATTACCCTCCATACTCCACCTAGGCTACTAGAATGCATCTCAAACATACAATCCTGCTCCACTCGGTACTTGCAGACGATGTTGAGCCTGTAGGTGTCAGATTTCTTGACCCGTGTCTCAACTTGATTCCGCAAGTTGTACATACCCAACGCATACTGGCAATCACCTTTTTTATCGAAGGTACTTTTTTCATGAATCTCCACTGAAGTATCAATGTTGTTGTTGTCTTCAACTTCATTGTCCACATTACACTGTTCCAAGAACCCTGCAACGATGGATTAGTTATTCTTCAATTGGTATTAGAATATAATAAGGTGCAGTAAATTACCGGGTACTATATTCAACACATACCTGGAATGCTCCATGGACGGCTGCAAGACCTATCTGTGTCTTGACTAAGACATACCGGTGTGGGCATCTGCATGTGTGTAGTAACGGGTTCTAGGAAACTCATTCCTCATTTGGCTCTGATGTAGGAACAGAACCTCTCGAATAGACAGTTTCAGGATCCTCATCTTCAGCATTAAGTTGATCACCATCGCGCCCCTCATCTTGCGAGCCTCAGCACCCTTAAAATCCTCACGCTGTGGACCCTCAAATGAATCATACCCATGGCCTTGCGATCCATCGGACCCATAGTCTTGAGAACCAGCAAAACCATCAAACCCATCACCCTCTGAACCCTCAAACCCATCAGAGGAGCACATCTCATCTCCATTCTCCACATCTTCTTCATCCTGCTGTTCGCTAGCGTACTCACTGTTCAAATCAATATTTGTCATACGACTGGACACGCCCACACCTATACTCGTACTCGGTCCGGCCAAATCTACGGGACTATGAATATTGACAGATGGAATCTGTGAACGAAGCAAGTCAGTCCAATAACTGCTCCCCACTGGCGCCGCACTAGTGCAACAATTATCAACTGATTGCTATGGTATGGCCTTAACTGTGACAAACAGCATCGGCTCATCAACTTGCTGATACAACCCCCTAATATCCATATCATCCTTCACCTTATGTTTTGTTATACAACCACCGATGTCCACAAGTGTGTGTATAACATATTTGAAATGATTCAAATCGGCGCAAATTAAACTGTGCACATGCCCAATAATAAAATCCAACGTCAGCTGATCTGAATTTAAAACTAAGCTCGTGTATTGGCCACGTACATACTCTAAACCTTACCACCAGCCGCCCCACCATATAAAAAAATTTCTCATTTCCAATCCAAGGCCTAAACCTTTCAACAAAAGGACAATTAATTGTTATATTGACACATGATTCATTAAAGTATTTTTCTGATACGTCAATTTAGTAGGTACACACAAATTAAGCATTAAATTATCAAGCACACATGCAAGTTAAACATTAAGTCATACGTACGCGGACAAGTTCAATTAAGGTCTATAAATCGACGAACATGTCTATTATACTAAAAAAAATAATGACTTACATGCTGAATTTTACTCAAACTTGATGGACATGCTGATCGTCGCTATTTTCACCTAAATTTTATATCATTTTTGTATGTGTTTTCGTCTTTTTGTTTCGTATTTTTGTATCTTTTTATATTGTATTTTGGGAAAATGATGATGATGAGTTTCATGTCTTTGAATATGTGATTATGAAGATAAATGGTGAAGAAAAAGCATGAAGAAAGGAGAAAGTTGAAGAAAATAAAGAATTAGTCAAAATGCATAAAAACACGCCCGTGTTTTTATGCAGTGCCCGTGTTTTTTTGCAGGTGCTAAAACTTACAGAAAGCTGAAAAATTGCAAGAAAACACGGGCAGATGCAGGAAAACACGCCCGTGTTTTCTTGCACTTGGCCTAAAATCGCGTTTTACACCTTTGTGCGATTTCTAGGTGTATTGAGGGGGTATAAATACCCCCAATATCATCATTTGAAGGCAGGAATCAAGGGTTTTGGGCTGCACCCAACCCATCTTCATCCATCCTCATCTCCATCCATCCTCCATCTTCATCTTCATTTCATCCATCCATTCCTCTTGATTTTCTCACATCCAACCATCCATTCCACCAATCCACCAATCTAAGAAGGGAAGAACATCAAGAAGTGAAGATTTGAGCATGTTGAAGGAAGATAAGGCAAACTTCATAAAGGGAAGTCAATCAACCTTTGATTTGTTGTTTTCTTCATTATTTAGCTCAAATGGAGCAAGCCATAGATTTTATTATTTTTGTAATGAGTTGTAGTGGCTAGTCCTCATGTGAGGTTAGCAATATGATTGGTGAAGGATAATGTAGATTTTGCACACCATGTGTTCGAAGAAATGATTGTATGAATATTTTCTATCATGAATGCTTATTCTCACTTCGTGTATGATTTGTGTGGTTAAATTTTCTATTCATAGTATTAGGATGGCCATTCCAATATTGTGCTTAGTGATTTAATTGAATCGTTGATTGCACGAGATGACTTAGTTAGTGTGAGGGGAGGTAAGCCATACCCTTCTTGTGCTTAGAACCTCATGATAGGACATTAGTGATGAACTAGTGAGGGGAACCCAACTTATAATCATAGTACATTCATGGGAATTGAGAATAAGACACAATTCTAGGAGATTTAAACTTGTAAAAGAGTTGAGAACCTAATTGCCTTGGCCATAGGGATTAGGGGTACATAAGTGATTGCCCTTAATATCATAACATGATGACATTCAAAGCATGTGTGTGTGTGAATCTACATGAGCCTTTTCCATTATATTGCTTGTCTTACATACTTCTTAGATTGTTCACTTTCACCCATCATCCATCTCATTTGTACATGTTATATCCTTTAATTACTTTCTTAGGTAGTTTGTAGTATTAATCACTCCCTCCTTTTATAGATTAGTCATTCTAGATTGAAACATCTTTCGAATACGGATACATCACTTTCTCCCTTGGGTTCGATATTATAAATTTTGCACTGGGTCACCACGTCTACACACAACGATAGAGTACGCTTACTCTTATCAATTTGTACCAAAATTGAGACTAAGTTCATGGCGCCGTTGCCGGGGAGAAAGGCTTCGGTGTAACGTGTTTGAATTTGTTAGCTCTACTTAGGGCATTTTTTTTATTTTTGCTTATATATTTGCTTTGAAAAACATTGTTCTAACTTGTTCTTCTTGATAGGTACACCAACCTTGATAGAAGAGAAGAAGGAGCAACCAAAAATAGTAAGTGGAGAAAAATTATAGTAGATCTTGAGAAGAAGAGCATAAAAATGGATCAATACTACAATAATGGAATATATGAGGGATGGCAAGGTGCTTACAATGTGAATACATTCCAATCGTATCAAACAAACACATATTCCGTACCAAGTTCTTACAACCAAGTTCCGACGGTTACCCCTCTATCTGAGAATAGTGCCTTAATGGAGTTGTATAGAAGATACGCTCATGGAGCAATGAAAGGCAAAGTGTTCAACCAAGTCTTCCTAGTTATGGGGATCAATATCTTCAAAGTATGCCAACTTCTTATACTACGGTGCAACAAGAGTGGATGATGCCAAGTTCTCAAGTAGAGGATATGTTTTACATGCAAGGGAGTAATTTCCAAAATCAAGGAAATTATCTCCAAGAACAAAGATGGCATCCACCGAGTGAAGAGATAAAGCCACCCGTAGAAGATCGAATTGGGCAACTCATGGATATGCTCAATGAGATGATTGAATAAAGAAAGAGAGAAAATGAGGAAAATGAGAGGAGATTTGAGGCCCTTGAACATCGAATGAGCGAAATGATAAGTGAACGGAACACTTTTCATGAAATAGAGAATTTCGATGAAGAGATTGAAGAAGAGTTAGAAGTAGAAGAGTGTTCGGTAGATAAAGAAGACTCAAGAGATGTTGAGCTTATTAAGGATAGGGAAGACAAGGTTGAAGAGAATTTGGGGGAAGAAGAATCAAGGGAGGTTCTTGAAGAGCCTATTGAGGTAAATGATATTGATGAAGAGGAACAAAGTCTAGAAGCAAGTGATGATGACTTGAAGAGTGAAATGAGCATTTCTAAACCTTTAAACTCTTTAAGTTGCTTTGAATTTCATAATATTGTTTTTATAGACTTTGTCTTACCTATTGATTCTTCTCATATTCTTAAGGATAAAAGGGAACTTGAAGACATGCTAGAACTCTATGTAGAGAGAAGGAATAAGTGGTGCTCAAGAATGGAAAGGTTGATGGAATGTAAGCTCAAAAGAGTAGAATATTTAAAGCCAATCTCGAAGGATGCAACTGAGGCCGTTACTTACCACAAATGCCTAATAGAGGAAGAAGCACAAAGATTAAAATTTGATGGCAAGAACGAACGATATCCTTTGCCATTCCGATGAGTTCTCCAAGTTCTGTCCTGCTTGAAGACGTTAAACTTAGCGCTAGATGGGAGGCAACCCATCATTATCTTTATTGCTTTATTTATTGCTTTCAATAAGGATGATGGATTTGATTTTTGGTATTTTGGTTTGATTTTTGTGTTTGTTGGTGTTTTGTGTAGAAATTATGTTGTGCTTGGTGTGGATGTGGAGTATATTGGATTACGAGAAGAGCTATGAGGGATGCTTCAAAGGGAGTACCTATTATTTAGCTCAAACTTAATTCTAGCCTTAGCTAAAAAAATAAGTTTGGGGGGTTGAATTTTTATGCTCTTGTAGTTCTCATTTTATGAACATTTGCACCGGCGCACATAGTTTCCTTGTGTCTTATATCTTTTGTCTTGTGTTTTTATATTTTTGTGATGTTCTTATTTTCTTATGTTGTGAGTCATTTTTTTTTAATATGAGTGATGATGTGTTGTTTGTGATAAGTGATGGCGAATTATGTTAAGGATCTCTACTAGTTAAATTGTGACATGTTCTATTTAACTTGTTCAATTTTAAAATGAATTGAGGTGTAATAAGTTTCTAAAGGTCCGAGTAAAAGCTTGTGAGCATTTGAGCCTTAACCGTGCATCCATGGTTATTTCTTCATGAGTGAATCGATTGAGCCTTGATAAGCTAGAACTTACTTGTGGACTACAGGAATGAGCCCGATTGATGGAGGTTAGTGAGATGATCTTAGGCCATCCTTGTGCTTTAAAGTCATTGCCATATATTTCCTTACCTTATACATCATCCCTAGTTAGCCACTTTGAGCCTTTAAGCATATTTCTTGTGAATTAAGCACATTATAAGCCATGATTACCCACTTAAGCCTTATATATACCTTTTGTGTGGGTGATTGAGGAGATGGTGGTCTACACGGTTTGATGTGAGAATTGTGCAAGAGAAAGATGGAAATGGTAACCAAGCAATAAAATGATGAAAAGAGCTCAAGCAAATATACATGCTACTTCAAAGCAAGAAAAAAGGAGCAAAATCAACAAAAATATGCTCATGCAAGCAAAAAATCAAAAGGAAGAAAGCATGAAATCAAAAGAAGCTCAAGAAACACAAAGAATGATTATGATAAGTGCTTGTGTTTAGAAAAGAAAAGAAAGGAAGATAGAAATGTGAAGAAGTTGAAGAAGTTGATAATCTCTTCGATTACTTATACTCGATAAGTCACTCTTATCCAAATTCTCCCTACCCTTACCAAAAAGCCTAACATTACATCCAAAAGATAAAGACCTTTTTGATCATTAGTTGAAGCCTTGGTGGCTTGTGAATGTAGTCCACGAGTAAGCATATGGTGCGTCGGGCCAATCGGTTGATGAGTGTTGATTTACCTTATCTTAATAGAGTGTTGAGTGTATTTGATATCCGATGTGAGGCTTGGATCAAAAGGGACTATATTATTCTTTAATCTCTTTGAATTGAACTTGTTAATTTTTCATGTTATGAGTTTAATGTTGTAAAGTGACTTGATATGATTTTTAGTCCTTATTGCTTATGATATGTTATTGCTTATGTTCGTTAGGTCTTTTTCTAGGTGTAAATTTCTTCTCTTGTTTTATCATTTTCGTTGTTCGGGGACGAGCAACACTTTAAGTTTGGGGGGTTGATCGTCGCTATTTTCACCTAAATTTTATATCATTTTTGTGTGTGTTTTTCATCTTTTTGTTTCGTATTTTTGTATCTTTTTATATTGTATTTTGGGAAAATGATGATGATGAGTTTCATGTCTTTGAATAGGTAATTATGAAGATAAATGGTGAAGAAAAAGCATGAAGTAAGGAGAAAGTTGAAGAAAATAAAGAATTAGTCAAAATGCATAAAACACGCCCGTGTTTTTATGCAGTGACCGTGTTTTTCTGCAGGTGCTAAAACTTACAGAAAGCTGAAAAATTGCAAGAAAATACGGGCAGATGCAGGAAAACACGCCCGTGTTTTCTTGCACTTGGCCTAAAATCGCATTTTACACTTTTGTGCGATTTCCAGGTGTGTTGAGGGGGTATAAATACCCCCAATATCATCATTTGAAGGCAGAAATCAAGGGTTTTGGGCTGCACCCAACCCATCTTCATCCATCCTCATCTCCATCCATCCTCCATCCTTCCATCTTCATCTTCATTTCATCCATCCATTCCTCTTGATTTTCTCACATCCAACCATCCATTCCACCAATCCACCAATCTAAGAAGGGAAGAACATCAAGAAGTGAAGATTTGAGCATGTTGAAGGAAGATAAGACCAACTTCATAAAGGGAAGTCAATTAACCTTTGATTTGTTGTTTTCTTCATTATTTAGCTCAAATGGAGCAAGCCATAGATTTTATTATTTTTGTAATGAGTTGTAGTGCTAGTCCTCATGTGAGGTTAACAATATGATTGGTGAAGGATAATGTAGGTTTTGCACACCACGTGTTCGAAGAAATTATTGTATGAATATTTTCTATCATGAATGCTTATTCTCACTTCGTGTATGATTTGTGTGGTTAAATTTTCTATTCATAGTATTAGGATGGCCATTCCAATATTGTGCTTAGTGATTTAATTGAATCGTTGATTGCACGAGATGACTTAGTTAGTGTGAGGGGAGGTAAGCCATACCCTTCTTGTGCTTAGAACCTCATGATAGGACATTAGTGATGAACTAGTGAGGGCAACCCAACTTATAATCATAGTACCTTCATGGGAATTGAGAATAAGACACAATCCTAGGAGATTTAAACTTGTAAAAGAGTTGAGAACCTAATTGCCTTGGCCATAGGGATTAGGGGTACATAAGTGATTGCCCTTAATATCATAACATGACGACATTCAAAGCATGTGTGTGTGTGAATCTACATGAGCATTTTTCATTATATTGATTGCCTTACATACTTCTTAGATTGTTCACTTTCACCCATCATCCATCTCATTTGTACATGTTATAATCCTTTAATTGCTTTCTTAGGTAGTTTGTAGTATTAATCACTCCCTCCTTTTATAGATTAGTCCTTCTAGAGTGAAATATCTTTCGAATACGGATACATCACTTTCTCCCTTGGATTCGATATTATAAATTTTGCACTTGGTCACCACGTCTACACACAACGATAGAGTATGCTTACTCTTATCAATTTGTACCAAAATTGAGACTAAGTTCACATGCTCAGGTAGCCAAATATAATCGGAGGACATGATATAATATGCTTAAAAAATGGCCAAACATGCTCAATTATGCATTAAAAATCGGCGGACATGTTCAAAAACCAGTAATATTTTGGCGGACATGCTCAATTAGGGTCAAATAATCAGTTCACATGCCCAATTACGGTGGAAAAATCGGCGGACATAATCTATTACGCCCAAATAATCGGCGAACATGCTCAATTAGGGCTAAAATATCAGCGGACATGCTCACTTAGGAAGGAAAAATCAGAGGACAAGACCATTTCGGGTGAAAAAATCGACGGACATGATCAATTAGGGTCAAAACATCGACGGACATGATAAATTAGGGTGAGAAAATCGGCGGACATGCTCATATAGGGTCAAATAGTAGGCGGACAGGGTCATATATGGTACAGATTCGGCGGGCATGCGCAAATATGATAAAATTATCGGCGGACAGGCTCATTTATTGTCAAATCATCGGCGTACATGCTCAATTTTCGGCGGACACACTCAATTAGGCCACAAAAATTGGCGGACATGGACGATAAGTCTCAAATAATGGGCGGACAAGCACAATTAACCATGCATATTAGCGGACAAGTCTACGATGGGTGTATGTAGTGGTATTCATGCATATTACATGCATACTTCACCATTTTCCTAGGCGGACAAGCATATTACATGCATACTTCACCATTTTCTTTGGCGGACATGGATATATATAACCATTTCACTCAGCGGACATGCATTTTTAAAACCCTAAAGCCCTAAAAACCCTAAAACATTAAAAACCCTGCGACCTTTAAATAAATTAACAGCAACATTGAAAGAAAGCAATAAATAAAATACAATGCAAACAACGTTCGTATCTTACCTTTGGCTCTAACTATGGATCCGTCGACGACAAAAACGATGGGTAAATAGGGGAACCAATCACCTTTTTATGCTCCAATAATTTATGGATACAGAGGAATGAAGTTTGAATCCACTGTGCCCAATTTTTTTGTTTGTTGATGGTGAAGTTATTTGGTTGGTGGGGATAGTTGAGAGTTTAATGTGACAAGAATTTATATAAATGAACTGATTGTGAACACAGTGCCTTAATTTTCACCCCATTTAATGAAGTGTGTTTGAGTGGAGTGGTAGGTAGTTAATTTTGCATGTGTTTAATCACCTAATTACTGCATGTGTTAATTAATAAAAAGCCTATTATAATCTAACAATTTAAGGAATTTAAAAATTATATTTCGTGAATTTTAAATTGTAGGTGTGCGCTTAAAATTGAGTGAGGCTTGCGTGCACCCGGGCGCACGGAACACATTCCGTGCGCCTTTAGAAATTTTGTATTATGGGTAAGGGTACATTAATTTGGTCTAAAGGGTATACACTTTAATTACTAAAAGGTACACAATTTTGTTCTAAAGGGTATACACTTTTCATTAATATTTTTTTTTCTTTAGAAAATAAAGGGTACACATTTTTATACTAAAGGGTATACAATTTAACACAAAATTCTAAAGGCGCACGGAGTGTTGTTCGTGCGCCCAGATTTTTCTTTAGAAAATAAAGGGTACACATCTGTATACTAAAAGGTATACAATTTAGCGCAAATTTCTAAAGGCGCACGGAAAGTGTTCCGTGCGCCCGGGTGCACAGGAGCTTTTGCCCTTAAAATTTGGATTTTCCACTTCATTCAGCTTGTCCGCCGAATTAGGGGTTATATTTTAATAGATTTATTTATTTCTTCTTTAATTAATGTGTCATCCCTAAATAATCAACATATTCCCTGACACATCTATTTTGCATGCAACTGTAGTTGTCTACTCATTCCCAATACAAAAAGGTGGACCATCATTGAGGGTATTCATGGCATTGCATGTATTTTTAGGGCAATTTAGATGTATTAGAAAAAGTAGGGCAAAAAAGATGTTGACTTCCCCATATAAGGCAAATTGTGGTATTTCCCTATTTTTATTTATTCATTGTTTGATGAAATGATACATATTGCAACTTATTTAAAGCACAACATTTTGGTGATAAGATAGAGATTACCCCTACAAGGCCAGCCCCACCCCAGCATTGGAGAAACTAGAAAATGTAAGAAAATATGTTGTTGTAGGCTATAGACAGAGCATTCTGTGTCATTACAATGCAAGCAACGTCTGATTGTGGTTCAGAAGTAGAGGACTGTGGAAGGCGAGCATCTTGTTCAGTGCACCAACGTAAGCACGAGCGCTGGACACGACAATGTCCGCATCTTCTCCCGTTCCACTGGCGGAACACAAAGAGTTAGCTCAACTCCATCCACATTTGTTTGATATACAATTTCTGGAAATTGAAGCTGAAGAGAAGGTAGAGACTTTGTACCTGAATGCACGATTCACCGTCTCTCCAGCCTCTTCGTCTGCACGAATTACAACCCTGGTTGTTGCTATTGCATCAATACCTTGAGCAGCTGCATTCCTGGAGTACTCCACCAATGTAACAGGAACCTACATCATCACACCAAGAAAACTAAGCATGATTGGAGAATTAAAAGCTAGAGTGGTAAAAGGCAATCAAGCAACTTAGTTTCAGACCTTAACAATGCGATCAATCGCCTTATACGCTGCATCAACTGGTCCTGTCCCGACTGAATAAGCAGTATGCACGTCTCCATTGGCATCAGTGAGTTTGACATGTGCAGCTGAAAGGCTGAAGGTTCCACTCGTAATCTGCTCATCATCATCACCAACATTCAATACTCGATCGCCATCTCAACCAAGTAGGCCACATATATATATATATATATACCTGTACATCTTCAAGTTTCCACACTACTTGAGGCTGGGAAACTTCATCCGAAACTAAGGCAAGAAGGTCGTCGTCTGAAATACTCTGCAAAAATCAACACTAGTTACATTAGTAGGTAAATTAATGAACAAAAAGCAGATAAATCTCACCCTGTTACATAATATATTATTACAAGACAATAAAGGGGGGATTTGAGGTACCTTTTTAGTTTCTGCAAGAGTTTTGAAGCGTTGAAAAAGAGTATCGAGTTCCTTGTCATCGATATTGTATCCGAGCTGCACCCAAATTCACAGGTCACAAACCGATACACTATACAAACAATCACCACTACTTTGAAAACATATGATCAAAATTACCTCCAACATTTTTGCTTTAAGAGCATGACGTCCGCTGTGCACATAATGTCAAATACATATAAGAAATCAATTACAAAAACTTGCATGCACGAAAGAAAGGAAACAATATAAAAGCAGCATACCTGTGTTTCCCGAGCACAATACCAGATTCGTTCGAACGAACGAGTCCAATGTCCTCTGGGGACATAATTTCATAAGTATTTTTATGTTTGAGCATTCCATCCTACAAAAAAGAGATTAGACCATCTCATATTTTGATAAATGGGTGGCGGTGAGATTAGACCATCATTCTGATATATATCATGTTTTTTAAATACCAACCAACCTGATGGATGCCACTTTCATGGGCGAAGGCATTAGCTCCAACAATTGCTTTGTGTGGCTGGACGCGTAGTCCACTGTACTCTTCCACCTGCAAATTCATCATAAAAAATCCGAACAAACGAACATGTATCAAGAATAAGTTATCATACCATCTTGCTTGTTGCTATTAGGTGCCGAGTATTGATCCCCGTACAAAGGCCATCTAATAGTTCCTCTCCGCGGCATTTCAAGGTCATTACGAACTGCAGCGAAGCAGAAGGTCTCTCAGTTCTCAAGAGAAGTTGCATACAATGAAATGAAGTAATGAAAAAGAAATGGATTAATACCTCCTCCAATGAGGCATTGCCACCTCTTTCACCAATTCCATTGATGGTCACCTCTACTTGCCTTGCACCAGCTTGTGCTCCCTGAAGTTACAAGGCATGAAGTTGGTGATCGTAGTCGTTACAGTGAAGCTTAAACTTTTAGACGAGGTGAAAATATACCGCTAATGTGTTAGCTGTAGCAAATCCAAGATCATTCTGACAGTGTGTGGAAAGGATGACGTTTTCAATTCCAGGGGTGTTGGCTTTGATATCAGCAATCAGCTGTCCAAATTCAGATGGCAAATTGTAGCCAACTGTATCAGGTATATTGATGGTTGTTGCCCCTGCTTTTATTGCTTCTCCCAATATTTCATAAAGAAACTCCCTATCTGATCTGCGACAAACAAAATTTTAAACACAAATTGAGATACACCAACAAATATACTCCCTCATACTAAAATTACCAATTTTGCTATTTTAGTCAAATGTACCCAATTCACTTATTTATTCCATACCCATTAAATAATGATATTTCTTACTTAAAAACAAATGGTACCATTAGGAGCAGAATGTCACATAGTGCATTTGATCAAATTGCCGAGCTCAGAGGCGACCCAAATAAAAGCACTGGGTGGGCCCTTGTTTATATATAATAAGTACCAAATGAGATTTTTTTTTTCAATTTTCTTGTTTTATCTTTTGAATTATTATCACACGCAAAAGGATTTAATGATCATTAACTATACTATATTATACTATTTCAATAAAAAAACAAATTATAAAATAGAAAGTCGAACATTATTGCAGAATAGGGGATTTAGACTGTTTTTTTGGGTGGTTAGAAAAATAACTCCCAATTATATAAGTTTTGCACTGGGGTGTACCGGTGTTCTTTGAAATTCTGCCTTTTAGGTTTGTAGAGATGAATAAGGCACTCTTAATGGTGTTGTGAATTGAAATGGTTTTGTTTTGTCAAGGTGATGTATTGCAAAATCCTGAGCATGGGTGTGATTTGTAACTAATATATTAAAGGTGATGTTTATTTATTTATTATTTTTTTTTTTTTTTGCAAAATCACAAAAGTTGTGATTAAATTATTAAGGTGGATTTTTTTTCAATTAATCCTTAAATTAATTATCTCTTCAAGATTTTTAATTTTACTTCCATATTACAAATATAATATAATAAAAGTAATAAATCCTCAAAATTTAAAAAAAAATTTTTTAAGCAAATTGCATTATTAAATAAAATATTAATAAAAAAATAACAAAATTATTTTGTGTGTTCTGTTAGACGGATACAAAGTGATTACATATTAACACTTGATTGATGAAAAATATTAATAATAATGCATTTAACTATTTTATGAATAATTTATAGTATACTCTCTCTGTTCTATCCGAAGAGGATCTTTTGTTTTTCCACGTGGATTAAGGAGTATTATTATTTAATGTGTAGTGGGTAGTTGTATTAATGAGAGTGAGAACTCCATATTTTAATTGTATTAGTGGGTGTGTATAGGTCCATATGTGTAGAAAAAGAAAGTGGACTCTTTTGGTGGGAAGCCCAAAATGAAAAAATACCCTCCTTAAGGTGAAACGGAGAGAGTAAATGAAAATTGATAACATTTTTAATAGAAAGCGACAATATTTTTTAATAACTAATAGAGAAAATGTAAAATGGTTCATCGTAATACGTTCTCACATCTTGCTCAATTATTTAAATTAAATAATTAGTCGGTCTCTTGTATTCTTAAAAATAGTTTCTGTCCCGAAAGAGTCAGATACATTTTTTGGAGATTAAGGAATATAATAATTTAATGAATATATAGTGAAGTGAGAAAAATAATATTTAATATGTAGTAGGTAGTTGTTTTTTAGTGGATCTCATGTATTAAAAAAAAAATTAGTCTACTTTTATGAGACAAGCAAAAAATGAAAGTATGTTAACTTTTATAGGACGGGAGAGTACTAAAAAAAATCATAATACCCATGAGGCTAGAGTTGTTAAAAGTCGTGTGTTTTCAACCCGTTTAAACCAGATTTTTTTTTTGCCTGGATTGATTAGCTGGCGGACTAATAAAGCTGACCTGCAGTGGGATGAACATTTCGAAAATGGATCCTCTCTCTACGGGAGGAACTGCACCCCTCACCGTTCACATGAACAGTGATGAACAGTGAAAATTACTGTTCGCGTGAACAGTGAGGGGTGCAGTTCCTCCCGTACGGGAGAGGATATTCACCCGAACATTTCATTCTCTTTTCCATTGACACGATGACACTACTCTTAGCTATTCATGGCAAAGACTCGTGTGAGACTGTCTCACGTAAGGGCTTACGTGAGACGGCCAGAAAGTTATAACTTTTATATAAAATAGTGATAATAAATTAATGAAAAGTGATAATATTATTTCATGAACAATTTATAGTATAAATAAAAAATGATAACATTTTATAACGAAATCGAAAGTTATAACTATTTTAAAAAGTGAAAAAATGTAGTATCACGCAATACGTACCCATCTTTTTTCTCCTTGACATGATGATAGTCGTAACACCTTCTCTTACTTCTTTTTAGTTACACCTTCTCTTTATAATTTATAATTATAACTTTTTTATAATTTTTAGTGTATTAGCTCAAAATGAAATTAGGGTTAGTTAGTCCGTTTAAATTAGTCTGAAACCGTTTCACTCTAAGAAACTGATGAAAATAGATTATGGCTCGCCGTTTGCTCTTCCTTCATTTTCATAAGTTAGAGAAGTGTTACGTTACGTATATATAAATAAAGGAGATGGAAGAAAGTGAAGCATATATATGTATACCTTCCGCCATCTTCAGGGCTAAATTCAACATCATTGCAACCCAAACTCCTTGCATAAGCCACCATACTCTTAGCCCTCTCCAACACCTCCTCCGCCCTCATCTTCAACTTATACTTCATGTGGATTTCACTCGTCGCGATGAACGCGTGAATCCTCGGCTTCTTCGCCTGCTTCACCGCCTCCCACGCCCTCTCGATGTCCCTCTTGTTGCACCGAGCCATGCCGCAGATCACCGGCACGTGATCGCCGTCCGCGTTCCCCACCTCACGCGCGATCAGCTCCACTGCCGCGAAGTCAGCGTCCGACGAGGCCGGGAATCCGGCCTCAATGACGTCGACGCCGAGCAGCGCGAGCTGTCGCGCTATTTGGAGCTTCTCGTTGGTGGTCATGGTGGCGCCGGGGCACTGCTCGCCATCGCGGAGGGTGGTGTCGAATATGCGGACGTAGTTAGGGTTAGGGATGTGATTGGGGACGTAGTGAGGGCGGGTGAGGGAGCACCGGATGATGGCGGTGGGGAAGCGGAGTGAGCGGAGGAGAGTAGTGGTGTGGTGGGGAAATTGATTGGAGAGGGGAGCTCTGATTGGTTGGCTGGAAATGAAGAGGGAAGAGGACGAAGACGCCATTGTTGTGGGTGAAGGCGGCGCAACTCACTGCAAATGGCGTTTTGTTTTGTCGACTGCTAACTGTGTTTTCTTTTTTATAGTAGTACGTAAATTAAGGGGAGGGGAGGGGAGGGGAGGGGAGGGGAGGGGTGGGGTGGGGTGCACTCCACTTGGATCTCCTGTTGGGATGGGAGGCAAGTGTCCCATTTTACACACAGTGTCCCATTTCACACACATAATTATGTGAAATGGGATACTTCTCTATTCTTTATTAAAATGAGAGACTGTCTTGTAGCCGGATTATTTGTGAGACGGGTCGACCCAATATTAAAATATGCTTATTATATACTCCCTCCGTCCCACGGTAAGTGTAGTTTTTGCTTTTTGGCACGTGGATTAAGGAGTATTATTATTTAATGTATATTCCGTATGTAGTTATATTAGTAGGAGTATGGACCCCATGTTTTAATTGTATTAGAGGGGATGAGTGTGTCCCATGTGTGTAAAAAAGGAAAGAGGACACTTTGGGTGGGATGACCAAAATGGAAAAAAGAGACCCTTGCGGTGGGACGGAGGGAGTACATAAAGTATGCTTATTTGTAGTTAAAGTATGTTAATAATAAATCATACTCCCTCCATCCGGTTCTAAGGTGTCCGTTTGCTTTTTTCACATGTATTAAGAAGTATAATTATTATACTCCATGTAAAGTGGGTAGTTGTATTAGAGGGAAGTGGTGGGTCATATTGTGTATTTTTTACTAAATAGGGGAAATGAATATCTTTGAATCGGACGTCAAAAATAGCAAAATTGACACATTAGAAGCGGATGAAGGGAGTATTATAACACATTAAAATCATACTTTAATGCATAATCCATCCTACTTTAGAAAAAAATTCTTAGAAGGAAAGTTTAACCTCTAAAGAAAATAATTGGATTTCTTTTCATATCAGTAATACAATGTGCAATGACACAAAAAATAATATACAAAAATATCGCCAAAATATCCGGTATTCATTAGGGTATGTTCACTTTGGGTTTAATCTTTCAGGTTTAGATTTAATAAATCTCTTTAAATCTCCCCTATATACACCTACATACCCTATTAACACTTACCCACCCCTGCAATAATTCTATATCCTCAATTAATGTTTTTTTCTTTATTTCTCTCTCCTCTTCTCTCACCTCAATTAATATTTAGTTTGACATAAAATTTAAACCTACCATACTTAAACCCAAAACAAACCTAACAAATATAGAATAATACTATTCACTGATTTATTAAATCAACTTTTAAACTCAAAACAAATATCATTAGGAGTAGTACAAGAGTGGTCCCAAGAAACCAGTCAACCATACCGCTTCAAATAGTGATGATTTTATGTAGATTACGGTTGACATCATATTCTTCCCGTCCACAGTTATGTATCTAAGAAGAAAATAGATCAGGTTGGCCTAGATCAGGTTAATATAATATATGCTTATTTTAAAATTCATTTAGTTAAATAAATTTGACCCAAGGCTTTGATGAAAAGTAGGTCTGTCTATATATAATGTTCTACTTCCGTTCCATTATATGCGCATACTTATTTCGTCCCGTGTTAAGTGTACGTATAAAATTTTTAACAGATAGTGTGTTGAGAAATACTCTCTCCGTCCGCTCAATAGGTATACATTTACTTTTTACATGTAAATTAAGAAATATTATTATTTAATGTGTAGTAGGTGCGTAATTGTATTAGTGAGGTGTGTGAGACCCATATATTAAATTTATTAGTGATGTCATGTGTGAGTCTCATGTGTTTAAAAAGGAAAATATATATATTTGGTGCGGACGCCTAAAATAGTAAAATGTATACCTTTTCGGCAGACGAAGGGAATATAATATTTAATGTATAATGAATAATTATATTAATATTGTAAGAGAGCTATGTGTTAATTAATTAATTATTTTGTATGTGTCCCATCCAAAAAAATAAATAAAAAAAAAAGAAAAGAAGAAGAAAGTAATAACTAGGGTGGAGTTACCCACAATCCACATAATCAAATGTTTGGACCGTATATTTTAGCTGATATTTTTTTCTCGTTCTTTTGTTTTTCCTTCCTATTTTTTATTTAATTTAATATTAGGAATATAATTGTAATTATACACTTGTAGTATAGAGTATATTTCACCCCTAATGATTTAGAACCTATTTTATTCCTAGGGTTTATTGTTTATTTTCATGGTTTATGGTTATTTATAAAGGTATAATTGTAATTTCACCATTATGGATTAGGTTATATTCACTATTAGGGTTTATGGTATAATTGTAGTTTTACCCTTATGCTTTATGTTATATTTTACTCTAGGGTTTAGGTTTTAGGCTATTATTAAAATTTCCCCCTTGTAGTTCAGGGTATATTTCACACATATGGTTTAGGGTTTAAGGTATAATTATAATTTCACACATAGAGTTCATGATATAATTGTAATTTCATCCTTGTGGTTTAGAGTATATTTTTCCCTAAAGTTTAAGATTTTGGGTATAATTGTAATTTTTTCATTCTGTTTTAGAATATATTTTACTCATAAGATTTAGGGTATATTTTACTTTTAGGATTTAGAATGGAGTAATAGTCTTTTAAGTTTAGTAATTTTTTTTATTTAAAATAAACAACATTAATGAAAGAGGAGAAATTAATTAAGGGTGGGGACCACAGGTTCCACCAATTCATTTGGTGGAATGAATTGGTTCACCCAAGTTGAAAAAAAATAAAAAAATAAACCTTAACTTGGGACAATCCACCAAAATGAAAAGCGTAAACCTTAACACTGGATGGAGGGAGTATGTTTTTTTTTCACGTATTTTAAAATATATAGTAATTATATGTCATGTGCACTTCTGATCCCATATTCTACACACCAAATCTTCTGTGATATTTTTGTGCACCATCTTTTGTGTAATACGTCATATGATTGATACGTAAGATGTGAAAGAAATTCAACAATTGCCCTAGGGTTTAAGCTTTCATTTTTAGATATAATTTTCCTTTCTCTTCTACGTGTCATCCATCCGATAATGCGGCACATGAGACGATGTACCAAAATAGCACAGAGAATGCGAACCGACTATTCTATAATTGTAATCCACTTCATGTTCCACCACGACCCGTCTCATACGTAACTGTTTTACAAGAGAGTATCTCTATTAATATTGTATTGCATTGTTTATTCGTAACAACATTTATTAAATGTATGTTTATAATAAATAGAATAATATAAGAGTTTTCTCTTGTATATTTAGGTGCACAAAGTGTAAAAAAGTGGAGTATAACGTTATTATAATTCAAGTGCACAAGGTGTTAAAAGGGTATAATATTAATATATTATTATAGGGATTATTAGTGATAGGTACGCGTATATATAATCTAATTACTAATAAATACATTGATCCAATATAATTACTAATGAATATAGAACGTCTTTTTCTTTTTCTAGCTTTACCCTTATTTACAACGTACATTCAACATTTTCACTTAACACTAATTTATACTAAATCAGATAAAAACAATGGGTGAGAGATTTAATGATAATTATAACAACTTTTTTTTCAATTTAATTAATAGTGTATTTTATGTTTCTCTGTTAAGCATGCACACTAATATTCGTACGGTTCTTCAATTTAATTGCGTATTATCTGTTTCTCTCTAAGAATGCACATTAATGTACTTAACAATACACTAATGTACATTTGTAGGTTTTTCAATTTAATCATGTATTTTCTTTTTCACTCTCAAGAAAGCACATTAATGTACGTTCTTCAATTTAATAACGTATTTTCAGTTTCTTTCTCAATAAAATGTACTTTAATGTACATTTGTATAAATAAAGTAATTTTTTTCCATCTTAACAATGCACACTAATGCACGGATATGCATAGGTATTATGAAAAAAAAATACTTCCTCCGTCCCACGTATTTTTTCCCACTTTCCATTTTGGGATGTCCCATGTATTTTTACTCATTCCATTTTTAGCAAAAATACATAATATTTTACTACCTACTTTTTACAATCTCAACAAATTTAATTACTTTTTTACACTTTATTCATCATTCCCAATAACTTTATTCACTTTTTCTTTTTAAATTACTAATTTATCCCTACTTTCTCTTACATTATATATTAAAAAAATAAAACGTCTTAATCTCCGTGCCCGTACAAATTGGTAAAAATACCCGGGACGGAAGGAGTATAATTTTATATTTATCGTTAATTTTCTGAAGCGAATGTATCGCTTAGTAATTATTAAATACGTTTTGTATTTACTATTTATTGACACATTATTATAATTCATGTAGGTATTATTTTTAAGTGAAATAGTTTTTTGAAATATAAATATGAATAATATTAATGTTTGAGGAATTTTTTAAAAAATAAATAAAAATATACTAAGTTTTTATATCAGAGAGCACAATATTTACGGTATAACTTTTTTACACCATCGTATCTAAACGCCGGAACATGCAATTAAATTTCATCCATATTAGTATAATGTTTGTACCTGAATTCTTTAAATATAGCATGCTATTCATTTTATTAAAACATTGTATCATCCTAAATGTCGACCCCTATAAGTAAAAATTACATCATATTAATTAAAGTGTAATTATGAATGCTCAACTACATTAATTAGACAACTGCTATCCCCTCTAAGATAAAAGTAAAACTATATTTTGGTTATACCAAAAAAAAGGAAAAATAAAAAAATAATAATTTTATATATTTGTCCTTTTAAGTGGAGACGATTTATGGCAGAAGGAATTGATTGTTGTTATTGACTCATGTGCCAACGTCCATAACTGATTAATTAATATGATAATATAATATAAATTTACTAATTCAAACTCTATTAATTAATTTAGAGAGCAATTAGGGTGGAATACTCCCACCAAATGAATGGATGGAATATGCGGTCCACACTCTTTTTAATTAATTCATCATCTTTCATTAATATTATTTTTATTTTATTTTTAAATTTATTATACTTAAAAGACTATTATACCCTAAATCCTTTAATCCTAGGGATAAATTATACCCTAAAATACAAGTGTAAAATTACAATTATATCCTAAACCCTAGGGAGAAATTATACCCTAAACCACAAGGGTAAAATTACAATTATACCCTAAACCCTAAATCACAAGGGTAAAATTACAATTATACCCTAAACTCTAGGGATAAATTATACCCTAAAGCACAATGGTAAAATTATAATTATACCCTAAATATTAAACTCTAAGGGTGAATATACCCTAAACCACAAGGATTAAATTATAATTATATCCCTAAACTTAAATAAAAAAAAAAGGAATAAAAGACGATAAAAAAAACATAAATTAAATTACTTGGGGGTGAGAAGAAGCCGTGAATTTGGGCGGCATAATGGACTAAATAAAGTGGGAGTGGGGACGGACCGGACGGTTCCACCAATTTGAAATTTGGAACTGGCCCTTGCCATTAATTTATATGTTTATAGAATTCACTATTGATTCCATATAAAATGTTTCATTTTATTTTTTTTTGTCATTTTTATGTATTTTTGATCTCGTTGCTTTATTTCTAAAATTCTGCCCATCAAATTAATAGAAAGGTTGATGTGGCCGTTAGGAATAGATTTCTTTAAAAAAAATAAAGCAAGTCCATTAAATTTATTTTAAACCCTAATTTCATCTCTGATCAAATGTGGACTCTTTTGATTTCATAAATAATAAAAGAATATAATGATAGGATGATGCTCACATTCTCCATGTTTCGATCACCCAAGGGTTCAAATACTGTTGTGGATTTGCAAGATTCCAACGAAATTTTGATATTTTGGTTAAAATGGAACTAAAATCGAGCATTTTCTGTAATTATGAGATTAAATTGAAAAAAATATATTTTTTGGGATAGAAAACAGAATATCTATTGTTATGAGACTGTAATTATGAGATTAAATTGAAAAATATATACTTTTTGGGATAGAAAACAGAATATCTATTGTTATGAGACAGAATATTGAATTTAACTCTTTTGTCTAAACTCTAATGATTGAATTAACTATAAAAAAATAAATTAAAGTTCAGAAGAAAGAGGAAAAAAGAAAAGAAAAAAAAAACATGAGAGAATGGTTTAACTTGAATCTTTAATTTAGTGGTTGTTTGGGCTATCCATACATGTATTCATTTAAATATTACTTATGTGTATTCGTATTTGTTTCATTAAAGCAAAATATTACCCGTCATTTCGAATTGGTTTATTAATACTTGCAAATTATCGTACTCATCCCAAATTGATTTATCAATACTTGAAAATTATATGTACTCATTTAATAGTTATTTATTTTATAGTGTATATTTATATTTTTTGTGTGTAAATTAATATTTTAATAAAAATTATATTATTATTTATTAAATATAATATAAATACGATTATTTTTATATGATTATGAAAAATATGGTTAAATAAAATTTATAACTATTAAATAACTGTATAAAATGTCTTTTAATATACTATATAAATAGGCAATCAAAGACATATGCTCATATCCGTCCCAAACTCTATTGAATATTTTAAAATTATAAATACCTATTACAAATCAGTTTAAAACTATTTGTATCTGTTCTAATAGAATTCAAGTAGATCAGGTACTTAAAAATACCAATTCTGTCATCATTTCTTATTCAGAATATTGACTTGAGCATGGGAAGATTGCAACGTTCTTTTTGCATGTCTATTTTAAAAGGTACATTAACGATCTTAAAAGACAACGTAGAATTGAAGACGATTGAAAGATTAAATCAATCTTTTATAGAATTATTTTATTTATTCATTATTTGATGAGTGATACATTTTGGTGATAAGACACCGTTACATGGGGGTGGTCTAGCAGGTGTACAACCTTAAATGAGAACCGATAAGAAATTAGGGGATACAATGATAAATCAATAATTAAAGGTACAACCTTAAATGAGAACCGATATGAAATTAGGGGGTACAATGATAAATCAATAATTAAAGGGTTAATTGCGTAAAAAATCACGAACTTTCAACGGATTGCAAATTAATCTTGACTTTTATAAAATTACAAAAAAAAAACCACGACCTTTCATATTTGTGCAATTCGCACTCATCGAGTAGCTGAAGGCTGCCCGACCGCTGACGTGGCGTTGACCTTGTCACGTCAGCTTTTAGTTGATTGCAAAAAAAACCCCAATCTTTACTTAAATTGCAATTTAATCCCAACCTTTGAAATTTTAGCAAAAAAGACCATAATTTTTTTTAAATTGCATCATCTAATAAAAAATTATACAGTATTTTAATTTTAAATTTAAATTCATAACTAAAGATTATATTAAATATTTATTTTGTATTTTCATATTAAATGTTATATTAAATATTTATTTTTTTACAAAAACTTTTAAATTTTTTTATTTATTAATTTTTTACTACTCCATAAAGTTCAAATGTATAAGTCTTTTATTTAATACAAAGACTTTTTATTATTTAAGTATGAGATTGGTTTGTATAAATTAAATATTAACGAATATTTTTCTCACTATAAAATTTGAGTTTATAAATTAATTTTAAATTATTTTTTAATAAATTATAAAATTCCTTAAATATTTCATAGGTATATTTTTCATTCTTTTATATATAATGTGAAATTATGAAAAGATATTGAGACATGACGAATACTTTGATTTTATAAATTATAATAATTTTATAATGTATAAAATATTTTAAAAATAAAAAAATTTAAATATTTAGAGATTGTATATTTTTTTTACTACTTAATAGATATAATTAATTTTATTCACATAATTTAAGTAATAAACATTTATTCAAATAATAATTTTATTATTTTATTTAATAATATTTTAGAGTTTACATTTAAAAATAAAATATTGTATAATTTTTTATTAGATGATGCAATTTAAAAATAAAATTAAAAATTTATGGTCTTTTTTGCCAAAATTTCAAAGGTTGAGATTAAATTGCAATTTAAGTAAATGTTGGGGTTTCTTTTGCAATCAACTAAAAGTTGACGTGGCAAGGTCAACGCCACGTCAGCGGTCGAGCAGCTTCAGCTGCCCGATGGGTGCGAATTGCACAAATATGAAAGGTCGTGGTTTTTTTTGTAATTTTATAAAAATCAGGATTAATTTGCAATCCGTTCAAAGTTTGTGGTTTTTTACACAATTAACTCATAATTAAATAATGAGTAATCAAATGGTGTTGTCAGCTGCATGCTATCGTTGGTAGGATTTGCAGCTGATATGGAAATTATGAAGAGTTAACACATCACTTCTGACTTTTCATGTTTTTTTATTACTAATATATTTTAGCGTTATTATCGATAAATGATTTTATTTTTAAAATTAAAAAATTAAAATTTTCCTATTTTTAAATTAGATTCATGCGTCAATTTATAAAAAAAAAAACGATTTATTTAACAATCACATATTTTAATCATACATCTTATCAACACACATTTAATATACATGAAACGGATTGTAAGATGAATCGATTTATTTATTAGTATTAAAGTATGTATGTATATTGATAGTTAAAGTATATTTGTACTAAATTATACTATAGTATGCATTTTAAAAACATACTTTAATTCATTATTCATCATACTTTAACTAATAATAAGCATACTTTACTATTATAATAATTAATTTAACAATAAATGACCTGTTTCACATAATTACCGTCTCACAACGTAATTTTTTTTTATTGGCAAAAACTAATATAGAAGTTATATAACATAAGACCTTGCTCTTCTTTAATTTCCCTCTTCTTAATTAATTAATTAATTAACTGTCAACTGACATGTACTCCTATATCTCTTTCGTTATTTTTAAAGCTAAAACTTGCGTGTCCTCGAGACACCGTGTTCCCAAATACTCAAATACAATATTTTTTTAAAGTTATACGTTTTAGTATTAAATAGTATACTATTTACTATAAAAAAGTGTACTCTTTATTTCACAGAAAAAAATAATTTTTTAAATCAAATATTTAAACTACTCATATTTCAATCGATCTTTTCAATAAAAAAATTATAACTTTATTAATAAATTGTATGCCCTTTACAACAAAATATTATACACTTACACATCTTGTTTACCTTAACAAAATTAAATAAATGTTATACACATCTTGTTATAAAAAGAATTGATATCATGTACATTAGGACTAATATCGATATTAATTTTTATTGCATATGTATTTCTTAATAAATGTATAATTTTTTATATTCAGTTTTTCATTAAAATAATTTTTAAAAAAATCACTAATACTTTAATGTATAGATATTTTTATTCATTAAATTCATGTACTTATATGAATGGGAGAATTTACCTCATAAAAAGTGTATCGAGTATTTCTTATTTTTTTAAAAATTAATTTTATTATTCCAACTGAAAATAATTTTACTACAGGCAAGCATAACTTTTTATAAATGGCTGTAACTTGTGTGCCGAGGACACCGTGCATTCAAATACCCTTTAATATTAAATGGTGTACCTTAAGGACGTGTATCTTTTATTTTTTGAAAAAAAAAATTAATAAAAGTGTATACCATTTAAAACAGAATGTTGTACCCTTACACATCTTGTGCACTTGGAAACACAAAATACCAACCCCTTATAAAAAGTGTATTAGTCTTTACATAACTCACTCTGTTAAGTAAGAACTTGCATGCTACAAAACAATGACAAATTTATTTGAACTGATCCATTAAGCTCAAATCAAGCCTCTTACATGAAGCAAAATGAAATGTTGAATATAAATAATAGTCAAGTGTATTCCAATCAATAAGCCAATTAAAAATTTGGCCATAAAATGAAGTAGAAACCTCAGTTCAAGAAAAGAAAATGAAATGAATGAAAAAAAAAAGTTTTTTTGAAAAAGATCAAGAACACCAGCCAGGGATCAGATGGTATCATAATCCTCCAAATAATTTCTGTCATCCGTGGTTGATAGGTTGCACAACATACAGACTTAAAAGAACCCGAACGATTTTAACCGAGTCAACTCGGAAATCATGGATTTCTGCTTATTGCAAATAGAGGCCAGGCCTGGCCAACAGTGGAGCACAAAACATCCACATGGTCATCTTCTACATCTAGATCCTGCAACACACAACTTAATGGTTATGCGCATATACTTTAAATTAAAGGATAATCACATGATTTGTTACCATTTAGATTTAGCTTAATTTTAAAAGAAAAAATCAACAAAGTTTGTGACCTTTCAAATAAAACCAATAGCCCCCCGATGTTGGTAAATGAAATACAAAATCAGGTTGTATAGTTTTGTGATATCCCTTCAAGTAAAAGAGGTGGGGTTGGATATTGCTTACTGCGCTTCATGTTGAGGCAGAATTTGCTGCCACATTGACAACGGAACGCCTTAATCGGGTGTTCATGGTCATCAAAATCAATGCCGTAATCCTGTTAGCAACAGAAAGCAGAAAGTATACAGAACAATGCTTCATATTAATTTGCAGCAACAGTTGTGGAAAAAATATAACAGAACTTATTATATAGTACTAGTTCTTATAATTTCATTCAATAAAAATTCAACTATTTCATTTTCAAGAAGCTTCCAGGGAAACTATTCACTCATAAATCATACTGAATAATTAATATAGTATATGTGTTATTACTTGACATTATATCATATCCATCAATTATGACATTTTCAAGTCACCAATCAAGAAACATTGATTATATTTGTCAGAAAAAAATTCGACTTACCCAGGTGAGTTCTTCCAGAGCTTTCACTTTTCTAGTGGTGAAGAAGGCAAGCTAAGAAAACAAATCCAGTTAGATTTTGAAAGATAACTGAATCCTGGCAAGTGGCAACATAAAGAACGAATATAAAAGGTGATGAAATCGGTAGCAAAACCGTAAGTGTATCCATACATGATAATAGTGGTGATCGGGAGTCTCCACTTCCACTGGTATCTCCACTAAGTTTGAATCATGACATCTAGAATGGTAACAGAAGATGGATAAAGAAAGTTAAGAATATCTGCAATTGCACTCAGAACAAGGGTAAGATGTTTCGAAAGAGAATTTTTCCTTGATCAGCCAGGGGAGCAGAAAATAAATACTAGTATCATTTTTCACTTTTTCAGTAGATAGAATTACAATTGTGCAAAGACAACTTTATCGACAAAGAAGGCAAATAAGCACCAGTATAAACAGACAGAGAGGAAAAGCGCAGTTGAATTATAATAGGTTTAAGGGATGGTTTTAATTACTCAAATAAGAAAAAGATCTCTGGACTTGCATATAACATCTTTGTTTTGTTATTCTCACAAATTGCAGATGCTGTGAAGTGGAAGGTATTTTTTGAGAAAATATAGAAGTGTTGAAAAGTTTTTTGTTTGTTTTCCCCCATAAAATGTAAACCTCAAAGAACAGATCTATCATGTAATCTAGTTTTGGTTTAGTTAGCATTAGTAATAGCAGAAGAATGATTCCTTTTTTATCAAATTTCAGGATGCTAGATATCTGAAAATTCTCTCTTAAGAAATAACAATAGTGATGCCCCCAAATATTTTCATGAAAAAAAAAAAGAAAAAAAAAGAAGAAATAAATTAATGCACTAATGAATAGCTTTCATATAATTTAACTTACTTGTGATTGATGAACCTTGCTACGTTTCCATAATATGTGGCATCTAAACAAAGAGCTTCTTCATCTTCTAGCACTCCTTCTGCACACCAATCAGCATCAAGAAGCACAGGATATGATACTTTATGCCCTTCAGGCATTCTCAAACCACGTTCAAACAGCTCTGCATTGGTCAAAACTTCTCCAACGTACTCACACACAAATGCACCCTTCGGCAAGTCTTCCAGAGTGCGTAAACCCCAACCTTTTCTTTTAGTCATAAACACCTTATTGCACATAACAAGGGGAAACAAAATGTTAATTCCTTTACAACACAAGTACAAGAGACTGAGCAAAGAAAAGTGCAGATATCAACTATAAAATACCTGTAATTTGCGAGTAATTCCTCTCTGTACCACACGATTGCCACACTGTTTATTGCAGCCACATTTCCTCCAACATTCTTTAATAAATTTCCTTACCAGATGCCCCTTACACGGTTCATAGATATCCTCACATTTTGATCTTTCCAAAGGACATTTATTGCAGAAAACCTGACAATGTTTATCTGGATAACGATTCATGGAAATACACTCATTCAGAAGTTCCTCCTTAACGAGACCATCTGCAGTGTATGCAAACTCGCCTCCAGTTTCAAATGAACATGCACAAGGTACGGATAGCGACAAACAATCCCCAGAACAAGTCTCACAGCAATTATTATCCCCAGTACGAGCCAAAGAGTCATTCATATACGCATTTTGGAACACTGAATTTTGGGGAATGTAGCAGAAAGATGGAGGCGGCTCGTCATTGACCTCATTCACTAGTGTAATAACAACATTTTCATGTCCCTTGGAAATATCGTAAACATCAGGCTGCCCGGTGAGCTCTGGCTTATTACAATCATCTAATTTGTCCAGCTGCAGCCCACCATTTATGTCATTGCATGGTGGATTAGGTACTATAGAATAGGGCCGTGGTAGCTTTGCACCAGAACTCAAGTAACCGAAATCTGCTTTAGAGTATTTACTCATTGAATTAATTGTTGAAGGTGATTCCGTTAGTAGTGACTGACCATTCAAATCAGTTCCTAGCTTCAAAAATTGTGCACATATTTCTTTCATAAGACTCATCAATGAAACTTTTGGCTCCGAACTTTTGGGTGCTTTGAGATGCTCATCCTCAACAAATTTCAGAACATTTTCAAGAGTAAGAGCATGGATCTCAGATCTTCCAGGAGCCAAGTTATATTGCAAAGAGATTTTCACCTCTCCAGAAGCGGAGGAAGCTATCTCTAGACTAGAAGAGCATTCACCTGATATAATTTTATCCAGCCCACCATTGTTCGTTGATTCTTTTAATGTTGCAGGGCCATCAGCAGTTCCTTTTTTCCAAAAAGATTGTATTGCTGCAGATTCACGAGATTTACATAATGAATCTCTCCCATTTGATGTAACTGTAAATTATGAAATAGGATTGTGAGAATAATAATATCAGATAAAATACTTCAGAAATTAAAGATATAAGAGATAACTATGAGTGGAATCATCAATTTGTCATTGTTGTGCTTGATAAGAAATATCCTACAACTGGACATCTCAATTGAGACCCACTGAAAGATCTGCGTGGCATGAACTAAAGTCCCATGATTAAACTGCCTGATATTAACAATTAAAAACTAAAGTTGGAAGTCCAAGTAACATATAATAATACCTCACATTTGACTCCTACCCCCCAAATCATTGAGAGAAGATATCTCAGGGATGTGGTGTTCTCTAAGATGGACAAACCAGTTAACACATGGATAAAAACGTCATAAATAAACAGCTAATAATAGATCTTTAAAGTTCATGTTAGAACAATGGACTTAAGGAAGCTGACTCTCATTCTTTGGACAAAACATGTGACCAGAATGAAGGAGTTTGTCACACTTTTTATGCATACACCGAGAAAAGATTAAAATAGCGAGCTCCATCCCAGCCAGAGAGCTTCCAAGCAAGGAAAAAATCAAACATCCACTACTAAGATTTATATTGATCTATAGATCTCCATTTCCTGCCAATGCACTAAGTCACTCACTCTACCTAGGGCCAACAAAGGCTGATATAATTATGACATTTTAATCAATCAGGGTAGAGAATGTCTTAGCATCCTAACGATGTCTCAGGCAGACAAGGGAAGCCGCAACTGCAACTGCATTAACGATGATATCAGCAGTTCCCGTACAAATAATTATTCACTCACCTTTAGGCTTAACTAAAGCATGATTTGCAGATTTATTCTTTTTAGATGACAAAAGGAAGCTACGGTCAACTTTCAGCCCTTCATGTGGTACAGCATTGGTTAAAATATTGGGAACCAACTTCTTCTTCCTGGTTGAAGTTTGAAGAGAGGCAGCTCTTCTGACGCTGTCTCTGAGCTTCATAGGATGAGAAGGTGAACTGAGATCACAACTAAATTGAGTACTATCCTGATTTCTGTTGATGGTACTCTCTCTGGGATCAGCACTCCCATGGTCATGGTGAACAAAAGACTTGGAAGAAATAGGGTTATGTCCATTACTGCTACCAGGTGACTGGCTGGTCACGGCATGTGGCTTAGTTTTTTTCTTTTTGACATTGTGCTGAGTTGACTCTACAAGACCTTTCGGACCATGAGGTTTTCCCAGATGGCCTTTAGATATTTCATCTTTACCACATGATTGCAGAGTTCCATGCATGCTGGAATTAGAAGTATTTGAGGAAGTTTGACCATTATGTGGCCTGTGACGCGACCTTTTCTGAGGCCGTTCAAGCTCTTCGGTTACCTGAGCTTCTTCCTCCAAACAGTCCTCCGCCTATTTAGGGAATCAGCCCAATACATAATGTCAAATTAGATAAGATATAATATTTCCATCAAGTAATAAAAACATTAATATTCAGTAGGCCACCAACTTGAGTGATCACAAAATGACATTATTGATTATAACAGAGCAAGCAGAGCACATACTTCATTGTTTACATTCTTTTTCGGAAACTTCTTCACCTGAAAAATAAAATATTATGAATCAATTATCCAATTTGATTAACATAGCTTTAAATAATAAAGATAAACAGAAGCCTAGATACGCACTAAAAAGGTATAACCTAGATATGAAGTAAAAGTAGCAGGAAAAACTAGTAAAGAGTGGAAATCCCTGCATTCAGCCCCACAAAAACTTACAAGTCATATCACTCATATATAGCATAAATAAGGACTCTATAGTTTCATCTTCATAAGCCCCCAGATTTTATTAAACAAATTCAACAAATCCTTCATTACTGGCGTTACCTTATCTTCTTTGATCCCAATAGCATTCATAGGACGACGAAAGGTATCCACAACTCTAGTTTTAGTTTCCTTGTTGCTCATCATAACAGACTATAGGCCAAAAAATTGAACCTGGAATAGATCTGAAATTTTAATATCATTTAACAATCAGAAATATAATCAACAGAAAAGTAGTCTGCTGAAGTTGCAAACATTGTAAAAGGTTAGACTAACATCATACAGTTGAAGATTATGCTGAACATCATGCTTCCATTTGAGTTGATATATTTCTTGTTTAGGAAATCTATGTTTAGTAGATAGATCTTTATTTTTGGTACCACTTTGTCTGTACGTTGTTCCTTATATTGGTTGCAACCTTAGGTCTTTTCCCCGCAATATATATCGGAGTCTTTTACTTCAATAACATATAAAATTCAACACACACAATACAAACAACTATTCAAGTCATCTTTCTTGTCAAGGTACATTTATATGGATTACGTCCACGATGCGAAAGAAAAAAAAAAAAAAGTTAGATGTGCTGTCAAGCTAACCTCATTGTCTGCTCCAAACCTAACCTCTCTATTCAGCCAAAATATATTTGCCTCCTCCACCACAAAGAAAATCATAATCTATCTAGCTGGCCCAAAAGAAAAAAACTGCAATTTGCCCTCTGCAATTTGCCGTCGTCCATATTTAATGATTGGTTTCCTGCTGCAAATCTACAAAAAAACTGTCAAATTGGCACTCTAACTGTATATGCAACTATTTTGCTTCATCATGAGGATCTCTATGTCACGGAACTGCATCCTCATGTGCAATTGGCTATGTTGTTTGTCCTAGCACACATCCAGCTTTATTCTGTGTCCTCTTGCACGGCTGGCTCTATAATGCATCCCCGTGTGCAGACAACCCAATTTTGAATCCTTGAGCACTACTTACTCTAGCTCCTTCAAAACCTGTGGAAGATAATGTTTTATTTATTGTAGTAGCACTTTATTGCATGACCTCTTCTACTGTCACTGCATGCTTGAACAACTTCTCCTTTACCAATATTGCATATTTGTTAGATTATATCAACTAGCTGCTCTTTAGCGATGCTTCTACCTAGTGCTCACTGCACTACTATTGTTGTTCCAAGAAACTCAAAATCCCAAAACTATATGACAAGCTGAACATATTATGTTATGCACCAGCTTGAGGAGTGTTGAAGATTATGCTTCCATGGAGTAAATATATTATTTGTTTAATGAATCTATGTTTAGTAGGTATATATTTAATTTTGGTATTCCTTGTTCTTTACTTCTTTCCTTATTTTAGTAGTAGCCCTAGGTCTTTTCCCCCACTATAAATATGGGAGAATTTACTTCAGTAACATGAAGTAATATACAATACACATAATACAAACAATTTCTCAAGTCTCTCTCCTTTGCAGGTACAAAATAATTAAAACAAAAGAGCATAACAGATCAAACAATCATCACTAGTTCAGAAAGAAGACAAAGCTGTCTTGCCATATTATCGGCACTTCAGATCATATATGAAGTTTGCTAAAACACTAGCTTAAAGTCACACCTTATGCCAATACTAAAGTTAGTTCTACTTTGCTTATTGGAAAATCAAGAACTGAAAACAATAAAGGAAATCCATCCAATACTACTCTATGCGCGAGTGTTATTCTATTCAGAGAGTTTCATCCTGTCTGATTGCGGAATGTTAGAAATTTAAGGTGTATAAAAAATCACCTTAAAATGGTGTCTATTAGATTAAAGTATCTTTGTGGAGAGTTGCGGCCAAAGAGTGTGATTAATGAATAAAAAGTGTCATTTCTTGAAAAGACGCTTGGATATAACTTAAAAAATCACTCCAAAGTTGCATCAATTCATGAACAGAGACCCTAAAATCTGTAATTAGACCCTCTGTTTTCACAATTCATTACAAGTGAGTCTTCTCAACACACAAGTCAAAACTTCAGGACACTTCCAAAATTGAAAGAAGAAAACATTTGTCACCACACAAGTTTTGGATATACAATTCGTAGTGTATTCCTTAGTTGTCCTAAGTTTTGGGTTGCCGTAGTTTGTGATGTATGGTACAATTATCAGAGTCATTATATATCATGAGATATTGCTACAGCACCATAACGGTGCAATTTTATCCCGCCTCCACTCAAATCCATCCGTCCCTTTCATTCTAGACATTTTTTTATAGTCTAACATATTATATCCAAACCCAAATATATCCAGCACGAACTCAATCAATTCAAGATAATAGATAGAATGACATATGTGGCTGGCTGCCACTTTAACTCCAGATAATTCCACTGCTTCCCAATGGGCTATAGGAACAACACTTGTGTTGAAAACATGACAACGGCAAAATCAGTCTTAACACTATTGTACAGAAATTACATCGCTATAGAACACTTAGAAATCCAAGCAAATGTTAGGTACGTACTAAGAAAATCTCAGGTAAGAGGCCGCTCTTGAACATTTTAATTTTCAAAACAATATTCAAGCTAATTATCTGAGAAGTTTTCAAAGAGCAGAGCGAGAGAGAACATTCGCATTAAAAAGAAGGAAAACGTACAGAGCGAGCAGAGGCGGAATCGCCGGTGGAGAAAGTCTGAGGTCGGAGAACGCCGTCAATCGAGATTCAGAGGAATGATTCACAAAAAGAAAAAAGAAAGACGCCGCCGGCAGATGCAGCGGTGGAATAACGACGGCGGAAATCGGACTGCGTTGGATTCAGCAGAAGAAGAAACCGCCCATATTTCATTCTTCTTTTTCTTTTCTTTTTTATTTTCTTTTTCTTTTTTTTTTTTAAATTAATTAATTGTATAACGGATCAAAAAGGCGGAGCCAAAAATCAAAGAGATCGCCAGTATAGAAGTGAGTGTAGACTGCAGTGTCATCAATTTGTAATAAAGTGTAAATATTAGGTAAAGATATTTTTATAAATAATAAGAGAAAAAAGAAATGCAGTATCCTAAAATTAAAAGGAAAATATTTTTTTATCCTAATTTTTACGACGTACTTATCTTTTTATTATCCTAAATGGACAAAAATACATTTTACTCAAATCAATTCGAAAGATTAACTCAAAGATAAAAGAGATTAATTCAAAAATAGAATAATGTTAACACGAAAATCTTTTACTCGTATTATTAGTAAAAATTTGCTTGAATTTTGAATTGTTAACTCAAAAGACATTTATTTAAAATTATATTACTTGAATCATTAACTCGACATTATTTGTCTTATCTTAACTTGAATTACTTGAAAATTCTGCTTATTCGAATTATTAACTCGAGATACTTTTATTTGAAATTAGATTTACTCAAAACATGAACTTAAAAAATATTAACTTAATTCTTTTATTTTTTGTGGAAAAATTAAATGCAGCGGATTCATGCTATGGACGAACTATAATTTAGTATGGTTGATGTATCTCTTTAGTGGTACAAGTGACACGTCCTGTGTGACAGTACTCAATTCCCTAACCTATCAAATCGACTAAATCGAATTAATTAATATTTTAATTATGAGTAGGTTTACTGTGCAACAATTGTATTTTAAAATCATAATAACTTGTATTTGAAAATGGATCAGACATGAAAGGCAAAAAAATCTAATTAACATCATTTATTCTTCACTCCTCTCTCTCTCATCTCCTCGGCGTCCCCTCTCTCTTCTCCCCCTATCTGCTCTCTCTCTCTAAATGATTTCCGTCCCTCTCTCTTCTTCCATGCGTCCCTTTGTCTTCTTTCCATCTTCTCTCTCTAAATAATTTATGTCGGCTGATGTCGACTTAGATATGGTGAGAAAAGAAGATTCGGTGGTGGTTCGACTTCGATTAGATTTAACGAGCGGCGGTGACATCCATTCATCCTTCAACGTTGTGTCGACGACTCTCTCTTAATGTCAAATCAGATATAGTGGGAAAAGCAAGATCCGGTGGTGAATGTTCAACTTCGAACAGATCTGACGAGCGCCGGTGGCATACATTCATCCTCTATTGTGGCGTCGACGACGTGGTACGACAACGGCAAACGACGGCGTGTGGTGGGCAAGGCAACGAAGAGGTGGTAAATCCGACGTGGTGTAGTGGTTGTTTCCGATGAGCTCGTGGCGGATAATGTAATTTAAACTGTATTACTTTTTTTATAATAATGTATTACTTATTATAAATTAATGTATAGTATGTGTTAAAGTGGTGGATATGAGGGAAAGAATAATCCAAGGAAAACATTTGCTGTAAAATTAACGTTGAAAAATTATTTCTGGTGAATTTGTTTATTATGCTTCAGATCTGTTATTCCTCCATTGCTCCAAATTTTCGTTATTAGATATTGTATTTTTTGTAATTCAATAGTGTATAAATTTTACTTAATAAGTGTATTACGTTTTTTTTTATTTTTTTTAATATTTTTAGTTTTATACACTACTTCAAAAAAAGTAATACAATTATAAATAAAATCATATATACATTAATACTGTCATTCTAAAAGTTGATTAATATCAATTTGAATTGAATAAAAAATTTGAATTAATTCCAAAATATTAAAATTTAAAATATAGAGATTGAAAAAAAAATAGGAGAAAGAACATGAAGAAATAAGAAAGATAGAGATTGAAAAAAATTAGGAGAGAGAACATGAAGAAGTAAGGAGAGAGCGAGAATTAGGAATGTAATCGAGCCGAGCCGAACATCTCCGGGCTCGAGCTCGGTTCGAAATTTTTTTAAGGGGCTCGAACTCGATTTGAATTTTTTTAGGCTCGAGCTCGGCTCGTGTGTAAAATATATAGCTAGCGAACAGTTCGCGAGCTCGGCTCGAAATATTTTTTATTGAATAAAAAAAATCAAACTCGAGCTCGAGCACGAATTCGACTTTATAAAAATTAATCATTAGTTCGAGCTCGGGCTCGTTAAGCTGAAAATTATCATTTTTTAGTTTTTTATTTTTAATGCGTAAAGGCTTGAGTGAGACCGTCCCATGAATAATAAAATTTTATTAATAAATTTTTTGATAAAAAGCGGTATCTAGAGCTATTATCAATTTTTATTAATTATTAGTAGTATTAATTATTAATTAAAATATATTTTAATAATATAACAAAAGATTTTTTTAATTAACATTTATAAGTATATGGAGTATATATTTTCTTTAAATTTTGGGGTAGGTCTTGTGTGAAACCGTCTCACGTAAATCTTTATATGAGACGAATAAAAAGTGATAACATTATTAATTAAAAGTTATATTCAATCGATAAAAAGTAATAATGATGTAGTGAACTATTTTATGAACAATTTATAATATAAACAAAACTGATAACATTTTATATGGAATATAGCAAAAGTTATACTCCCTCCGTCCGCCCGAAAGAGGGTCTTTTTGCCATTTTCGTCGTCCATTACAAAGGGTCCTCTTTCCATAAATGGCCTATAAGGGTCCCACTTATACTAACAAATAACCCAAACTTAATTTAACAAATTACACATATGCCACTCTTCTTATTAATACACCAATTACATTAAAAATCCCATTAACTTACAATTAACACATTAACACATGTCATTACACTAAATTAACTGTGATAATTAAACTCATCCCATTATATTCATATCTAACCTACCCATCGTGATTATCAGATCTACACTTCCTCTCTCATCTGAAACCCTAAATCCTTCGTACCCTCTTCATCTGAAACCCTAAATCCACTCCGCCGTGATTCTTCAGATCAGATCGTTGGCGGCTCTTCGGATGTCTGCCGCCCTTCGTCTGAAACTCTAAACCCTCCCTGATGCCGCCGTAATTTTTAAAACAAATCACTGGTTGCTCTTCGGAGTTGTCCCGATCTTCATCTGATCCTCCGTTCCCCTTACGCCGCTGCGATTATTCAAATCAGATCATCGCTGGTTCTTCGGCTATCTACCGCCATTCGTCCAAAACTCTAAAATACGACGTCGCGGCAATCTTTATAACGAAATCGTCGGTGGCTCTTCGAAGGTGTGCGGCTCTTGGTCTAAAACCACCGTCCTCTTACGCCGTCGCGATTCTTCAGGTTCGCAAATTTGGAGAGATGAACATGAACTATCCAGTAAGATTTCTTCTTGCTTTTTTGTTTTGCTTTTCTTCTCTTATCCTTATTAGTCTAGAAGTGATTAATTTTTGAAATAATTCTACTTTTGCTGGAGTAATTATTCATTTAAGAAAAGAAGAGCTAAGAATGGAAAGATTATTAATGTTTTGTTACTTGAAATAAAAATTCAAGTAAGGAATGTAGGAAATTATTTTCTGTATGGATTCGCAGCTTCATTTGATGTTTTGTTACTTGAAATAAAAATTCAGGAATGTAAGAAATCATTTTCGTATGGATTTGCAGCTTCATTTCACTATTTATTTTATTGATAATTTGTTACTTGAAATAAAAATACAAGGAATGTAAGAAATCATTTTCTGTATGGATTTGCAGCTTCATTTAACTATTTATTGATATTTTGTTACTTGAAATAAAAATTCAAGTAAGGAATATAGGAAATAATTTTCTCTATGGATTTGCAGCTTAATTTAATTATATCTCCATCTTAGATCTTGCTCCCATTATTTTTTTGCAGCTATTTGATACTGTTAACGATTCGCCGGATCCAGAATCAGATCTCTTTGAATCTGTGGTTCCCGAATCAGTGGACGTGTACGAGGGGCTGGTGGTGCCGGACTCCTATGATATGTACGAAGGGCTGGTGGTGCCGGACTCCTATGATATGTGCGAAGGGCTGGTGGTGCCGGACTCATATCCCTCGACCCTTGAAACAGCTGCGGCCTCAACTTATGAATACTATCATGATTCTGATCCGTTTGCGATCAGTTTTCTAAAGATACTTTGCCCTGCATTGGCAAAGTGTCCCGAATATGCTGATGAGGTATAATAGTTGCTCCTTCATTGTGCATATTAGGATATAAAATGATGATTATAATTAGAAGGAAAGGTGTAGAAATGTAAAGTGTCACCATGCATGATTTGTGAAGGTTGAAATTTATTTTTCATGTCGCCGGTTGTGCATTTATGAGACACACACCCAATGATGATATTATTTTGAGGGTGAATGCTGCAAATATTGGTTATTTGTTGTTAATTTGGTGAATTGAAGCCTGTGAGCTTATGATCTGTTGGTACATATTTGATGTTGGTATGGTGATTTGTTGTTTGTGAGCTTAGTGAAACCTGTGAGCTTATTTATGATGTGAAGCCTGTGAGCTTATGAAATTGAACCTGTGAGCTTATTTGTGATGTGAAGCTT
Source organism: Pogostemon cablin (assembly GCA_023678885.1). Lineage (NCBI taxonomy): Eukaryota > Viridiplantae > Streptophyta > Magnoliopsida > Lamiales > Lamiaceae > Pogostemon > Pogostemon cablin. Next base: position 6,824,778 of record CM042987.1, read on the forward strand.
GTGTGCTTATTTGTGATTTGAAGTCTATGTTATTATGATAATTTTATATGCAATGATAAGCTTGGGTGTTTATGATTAATTTATATGCACTGATCAGTTTACAAGTGTTACCAAATGACCATGTTAGAAGACAAATGCATCATTCATTTGTCATCACATGATCATTTAGGCGCCACACAAGCACTCTATGATGATTTTATAATCTGAGAGTATATTGTATGTTGCTTTATGTGGTACATAGGCTTTTTTTTATAGGCACAACACATACACATGCTGCATGATGACTTCATAATCACTCAATGATGATTTTATAATCTGAGAGTACAATAACATAGTTCAAACATGCTTACATAGTGGGGCAGACTGTTTATTGCTTAAACAAACTACTGAATCAGTTTGTTTAATAGTAGTAAACAGTCACTTTTGCATACACAACCTACCCATAATTAAGATTCTACCCATTTCTATATTTATATATCTAAAATAAGCCAAAAATCCTCCCCACTTGCAAAAAAAGCCTATGTTTCTTTCCTAAGGCTGGATGTTATCTATTTCTAGCCTTCAAAATATATTCCATGTTTTCTACCTTTTCAAAACAGTGCACGATGTCTCAAACCAATCCTTCCACACTCTCAATGAGTTCTTCTAAGCCATCCACTGCATTCTTCCCAATTAGATGATCAATACTTGATTGAACTAGATCTAGTTCCACTTCCAAATCTGTAGGAAGAGTCTCTTTCCTTAATAATACATTCTTTCTCAAGTGAGGGATCTTGTATCTATTTGATCCCTTGCAAACCAACTCTTGCCTCATACATGCTTGTAGGCTTAGAAATACTACATTTAGTTTAATGTGACACAATTCTTCAAATGAATTGTTAACTGCTTGCAACAGTTCATCAACTGTTGTAGCAACAGTTTTTGCTTGCAATGAATCCAAAGCCCTAAACCATCCTAAATCATTCACATTTAGATCTGGACTATTAGGAGGTTGAAATACCAATTGCATATTAAATCCATCTGAACATGCAGCTTCTCTCCACTCTGGATCATTATCATTTATGTGTGGCTTGGCATTATCTTGTTGAATATAAATGTGTTTACTTGCTCCACTTGGCCATTTAGCTTTGATGGCTGGTATTACTTAAAGTAAATGTCAAGAATAACACATTTTGCATGAATTCTAATCTAGGACAAGTTTGAGGTTCTATAACTCAATGATGCATATAATCTGAATTCATGTAGACAATAATGAGAGTTTACCTTATTGATCAAGAGATCTTTAGTCACATCCTTTGTGATTGATTGCATTGCTATGGTCTCGATTGTTCCAGCTTCTCTATTTTTTGAACTTCTCTTTGCTGGTACTTGTTCAGTAAATGGAAAGATACCAATTTTCCCATCAAATAGGCATTCCCCACTTGAACCATACAAAGGTCTTGCCACTGCACATATAAACATGACCTTAGTGATAAACCTTTTACTTTGACATTCTCTATGTGGTTCTATTTCAGTAGGCACCAAGTAGTATATTTCAGTAGTTCTTGTAAGATTGAACCACTTCTCATCTATGTGAATAATCTGCTGCATACTCTTGAATTTGATTAAACTATCATCTGCCTTCACTTCTAAAGCTAATAGGCTGAACTTCATTCTACTTACCTTGTGATGATATGTGAGAGCTGGTTTGATTGCATTGATATGAGACTTGATCAATCCCCTTTGTACACATTCTCCAACTGTGATTTTGCCTACTTTCATCCCAGTTGCAAGACTCCTAATTGTTCCCCTCTTGCTGAATGGAATAAGTTGTAGCTTCTCTGGATCAAATTTAGTAGATTTGGTAGGTACGCGTAGCTTTTTTGAGTTGACTAATGAAATAGGATTACCTTCTTCCATTTGTTGCTTTGCTCTTGCCTTTGTCCTTCTAATTGATTTCAAGTTGATGCAGAATTTGGCAGCAGCTTCCTTGAATCTACCATATGCAACCTTGCCATTTGAAGAGCCCACCAACAAGAATTGAACAATGTCATTTAATTCCTTATTGCTAAGATTTTTAGTTCTCATTTTTTTTCTATTTTTTGTTTGGAAGTTGTTGGTGGAGTGAATGTACTTATAGTGTAAATTAGGAAGATATTAGTAGGGTGTTTTGGAGGAAATTTTAGGTTAAATCAGCAATTTCATGACTGATTTGGAATATGTGGAGGGAATTTGTTAAATTTTTGGGGGAATTGAATTTGTAATGGATATGCAGCAGGTATTTTGTGTAAGATTTCTTAAACTCATTAACAGTAAATTTTTATATAAAGTTGACGTCAATGTCAGCTTGGATGTACTTTTTTTATTTATTTTTATCTTTACTGCTTTTACTACTTAATTAGCAAATTAACACTAATTAACAGGAGGGGTAAAATTGTAAAACAAACACTTCACCTACCCACTACACATTAAATAATAATACTCCTTAATCAACGTGCACAAAAGCAAAATGCTCTCTTTCAGGTGGACGGATGGAGTAATATTTTATGAAATTTTTATTCGTCTCAAGTAAGAGCTTACGTAAGACGCTGTCACACAAGTATTTGCCTAAAATTTGAATTATCTTTATGTTATCCCATTAACTATAATAATAATAATAATAATATTAATAATAATAATAATAAAAGGCAAATACGGGTGTATATAAATTCAAAAATTTCTCCTCTATAAAATTATACTATTAAAATATAAAGAGAGACTCTCTTGTGAGACGAATTTTTTGTGAGATGGGTTGACCCGTTATTAAAATATACATATCATATAGGTAAAGTATACTTATTTGTAGTTAAAGTATGTCAATAATGAATCATATTATAACATTCTAAAATCATACTTTAATTCATCATCTATCATACTTTACAAAACATACTTTAACAACAATTAAACATACTTTATCTATATAATAGGTATACTTTAACACGTTTCATAAATAGTCTCACATAAGTAGCGTCTCACAAGAGACTTTGTCAAATATAAATAAATAATTATATTAAATTAATTTATTTTTACATATAATTTATATATATATATTTTTTTGATGAGGTGTTGACTTTAAAATACTTACAATTTTATTAATTACTATTAGTTAAAATTTAATGTATATAAATACATATATTTATTTAAAATTTAAATATAAATAAATCAAAATTAAATCTTATTACTTATATAGAGCTCTATAGAAAATAAAAAAATTACATATTTAAACCCATTATAAATATGACTTTCAATTCATTATTTAGAATTAATAACATTCGTTCTCTTTTTCATTTTATTTTTATTAATTACGTTTTAATAATTTCATTATATCATTGTCATACTTTAAAATTTTTCTTTAATTTAAAGTATATACTATATTTTTAAAATTATAAATTTATATCCCTTATAAATTGTATTGATATATATATATATATATATATATATATATATATATATATATATATATATATATATATATATATATATATATATATAATTTATATATATATATATGTAAAGTTTATTTGTTTATGTAAAAATTTTTAAACTCTAAATTACCATATTAATATGTTATAATAAATAATAACAACAATAATAATAATAATAATAATTAAGTAATAATATTAAAAATGAGCATATTGACCACTATTCGAGCCTATTGACGAGCACTATTCGAGCCTATTATCGAACACGTTCACGAGTCTATAATCGAACACGTTCGCGAGCTTTGTAAACGAACATGTTCGTGAGCCTTTTAACGAACACGTTCGCTAACTTGTAAACGAACATGTTCGCAAGCTTTTTAACGAACATATTCGCGAGCCTGTAAACGAACACGTTCGCGAGCTTTCGAGATAAACACCTCCGGGCTTGAGTTCGGCTCAAAAAAATAATTGAGCTCGAAAATCGAGCTCGACTCGGCTCTGCTCGTTTTTTCTACGAACGAACTCGAACGAATTTTTTTCCAATCGAGTCTCCAATAACTTGCGAGCGGCTTGGTTCGTTTACGTCCCTAGCGAGAATTGAGGGAGAGAGCAGAAAAGAAAAGAGAGGAAATGAAAAAAAGAAAGGAATAAAATATGGGACAAATTTAATTATATATGATGGGTCAAATTACAAATGGATATGTGTTACTTATTGCACCTAAAAAATTGGTGCAAACTAGTATTTGCCTTTAATTATATATTGTAAAGTATTTTTGGAGAAAAGCTCCATTAACCTTTTTTTTTAAAATTGAAAATTATTGCCACCCATAGAATATAATTTATAATATCCACATTCATTTGTCCATTTTTGGACTAAAATACCCTCATTATGTCGGAATTTTGATGTCGAATCCGACATTCGATAAAATATCCACACCCTGTTGGAATGTTATGTCGGAGTTCCGACATTGGATCTGACATCCGATGATGTCGAAATCGATGTCGGAATCCCAACATAGCATTCCGACAGGATGAAAATATTTTGGTCCAAAAATGAACAATTGGGTATGGAAGTTAAAAAATTAACTTCATGGTTAACAATAATTTTTTTCTTCTCATTTTGGTTATTTTTGGCAATTTCCTCAAGTATTTTTTTATTTAGGAAAATTTTACTCACTTCATCCCTTATAATAAAGAGTGTGTCTTATGTAAACTTAAACTTTATTTTTTAAAATTATTACTCTTTAGTATATAAAAAATTATTTTTTGAAAAGTAATAATTTTTATGCAGAAGAGTAACAATTTATGTATCTAATGAGTAATTTTTCATATAGTAAAAGTTGTATGTAAACCCGATTTACAAAAGTATTTGTGTATAATTAAAGATAGTGTCAACAGGAAAAAAAATAACTAAAAGCCAAAAAAACTCACTCCCTCATCCCGGAGAAGCCGCCACTTTTTTTGGCATGAAAATTAAGGAGTATAATAATTTAATGTATAGTAAAGTGAGATAAATAATGTTTAATGTGTAGTGGGTAATTATATTCGAGGTGTATGTGAGTCCCATGAGTATAAATTAATTATTTTTTAATGGATCCCATGTTCTAAAAAGAAAACGTATCAACTTTTATGGATCGGAGGGAGTACTTTCTTTTCTAACCAAATAATACCCTAAAAGACCATTTTACTCTTTTGTCCAAAATTATAATAATTATGAATACACATCCACCTGCTGCCCGCCTTCGCTCCACCGCCGCCGCCGCCTTAATATGGTAACAGATACGGGATTCGTACCGATATCCGTACGTACATTAAAACTGACATTCATATTGACATCGGCGATCAGGATCGGCGATCAGGGGAGCGGCGACGACTGAAATCGAAACCGACATAGAATACATTAGATTTTAGGATTTGAATAGTGTGGGCAAAAATGAAAAAAAAAAGTGCATTTGGTTAGAAAAGATTTAAAAGAAAAAAAAATGTTGGTAATGCTATTGAATATTGAATTTTGTATAATTATTCAATTTTCCCTTAAAGATATCTATTTGCTTTTGTAGCTTAGATGATAGAATGGCCAAAATTTGTATACTTCTGGGGACACATCGTGCCCCATGGGAACACAAGGATTTATAATAATAAATTTTGGCAAAGACTTGTGTGAGACCGTCTCACGTAAGGACTTAAGTGAGACGATCAGAAAGTGATAACTTTTATAAAGGAAAGTGGTAATAAATTAATGAAAAATGATAATGCTATTTCATGAACAATTTATAGTATAAATAAAAAGTGATAACATTTTATAGCGCGAGTGATAACTATTTTAAGAAATGAAAAAGATTTCATGTGAGACGGTCTCACACAAGACCTATCCATAAATTTTTATGTTCCCATGGGGCACGGTGTGTCCCCGGGAACACAGGAGACCAACTCTTATAGAATATACTCTTCGTAAGAAATATAATATTTTAAGCACTAAGAGATACAAGAGTTAATATCACGTGCATTCGAGCAGGAGACCAACTCTTATAGAATATACTTTTCGTGAGAAATATAATATTTTAAGTACTAAGAGATACAAGAGTTGATATCACGTGCATTCGAGTACACACGTAGATCCATATGTGTATAAATATTTTTTAATAGTTTATAATATATATTTTTTAATATATGTATAATTTTTTTTACATTTAGTTTTTAATTAAAAAAACTAATAGAAAATAAGCTAACAAAGTATATATATTTTTATTAATTAGTGTATATATTACTCCCTCCGTCCCATAATACTTTTCACGTTTACTGTTCCACGTTGTTTAAGAAAATGTGCACTTTTTGACCAACTTTATTGACTTTGGAAGGGTATTGTAGTATTTTTAGATAATAAAAAAGTATAAAGTAATGAGATGTGTGTAAAAATGGAGTGTCAAATTTGAAATTAAAATAACTTTTGAGATTGTTAGATAAAGTGATGTTTCCTTTTTTGGGTGTGAAAAGTTTTGTGGGACAAACAAATGAGAGAAGTATGAAAGGTTTTATGAGACGGAAAGAGTATTATTCAAAAGTTTATATATTTTTTAAAGTGGGTGCACGGAGCACCGAGTGCACAAGATAATTTCGCAAGGCAAATTATTCTCTGTGTACTCAGGTGTACAGGATATCAACTCATAGCTAGTAAAATATCTCTGAGCTATTTGTTTCAGATCAAAATTTCAAGGATATCTGCAAGTTCAGCCCAACATCTAGGTTTTATGAGTGAAGTATTATGGAAGCAAAAGGGAAAAAAAAAAAACAATATGGATGCATAGTCGGAACATCTTCGAGCAGTCTTACCCGCCAACCCTTCGCCTCCAAAACGAACATGTTTCAACTTTGCGTGAAGGCGTTCCACTACACGTTGATCTCTATGTTGTCGAGGAGCCTCACGTTACCAAACCATGCAGCAATGCAAAACACAGCAGGCCTCTTAATCTCCTCCATTGTTTCCAAAGTCTCTTGGTCTACAATCTGTTTACAGCAATAAAGAAGCTCAAGAAACTCTCGAATCTCAGAAAGGTACGGAAGGATAGTTAAGATGGCTTGAATGACAGGAACATATCTGATTCGATAGGTCAGTCATGCAACAACGAACAAATTATATGAGAATAAAATAGTGGATATATTCTTTTCTCTACGGTATGTAGTTATCATTCAAAAGAAAATGTTACTCCTATGTGCCTTACCTCAGCATAATCAACTTTTCCACCAGCTACGTGTATGGCCTGTATAACTGAATCTTTCAACTCTCTGCAAACTATTTGACCCTTTTCAGCTCCAATTTTGGCGTTGAATAGTGACTTGCTTATTGACAACGCCTGAGGAGGAAAATAAAGGTTGGAAGGAATTAACTCCCTACCCCAATTCGTACCCAAAGGGAATCGAACATGGGTCACTCACCTTAGTGAGGAGCCCAGTGGCCAGGTGAGCTAACCCACCTGGTTGTGAAGCATAAGGCTAGCAGCTCATAATTTTTTATGCATGCATAAAGTTATGCCTGAGTATATGGCAACTATTATGAGATCTTGAGATACAAGGGAGTATTTGAGTAAATGGGTTATGTGTCTCATATATCTAGAAAAAGTCCCAACCACAATGAAAAATAAGAACAAATTATGAGCAAATTCTGCTTCTCTAGTAAACTTTGAATCTATAAGATTTGAAGGTATCATTTTTGTTGATATTCATTCTTCAGCATCAAATTATCACAAGATAAAGTGTCTAATTATGCCAATATTTCAAAAAAGAGATTAATTACTCAACAAAATATCTATACCTTCTCCCTTTCCTGTGGCGATAGGTGTACATTACGTGAACTTTTTGCAAGACCATCATCATCACGCACTAAATCAGCACCGATAACTCTAATGCCAAAATCAAGATCCCGCACCTACAACATGAATTTAGACAAGGTGAAGAAAAATACAAACAGAAAATTCAACAGAGGGGGTTAGAATTCATTTCTATGGCATTAATTGCAGGACATTTTCAACAGTAAATTATGTCCAGATCTTTGTCATCTAATCAAGTCAATTACAACTTTAACAAATAAACATCCCATCTCTATGGCCATTCAAAGCAAAGTAACCACATTCTAGTAAGTGGAATTCCTGAAGCAAAGAAAAAAGTGACAAAACTTACCATCCTCTGTATAATTCTCCATTGCTGATAATCCTTCTTCCCAAACACAGCAACATCAGGCTCAACAATGTTAAACAACTTGGTAACAATAGTTGCAACCCCTCTAAAGAAGACCGGCCTACTCTTCCCACACAACCCCTTCTCCAATCTTTCAACTCTGACCCATGTCTCATGACACATTCCATTATTTTCCACACAAGACACCACATTTCCCTCCAGTCGATCATCATTCTTCACCTTACTTTCTGCATCCTTACCATCACCTTGCTCATAATCGTACAAATTTTGCGGATGGAAAACAACATCAACACCACCAGCAATAGTTTTCAGTTTGTGAACATCACCAAGAAAATCTGACGGGTAAGTGGAGAGGTCCTCATTAGGTGAGAACTGGCCTGGATTTACATAGATGGATACAACAATGACCTCTGCGTGCTTCTTTGATTCTTGGACTAGAGACAAATGACCTTCATGGAGATATCCCATGGTGGGGACAAAGCCAATGGTCTTGCCTTGTGCTCTAATGGATCTTGACCACTGTCTCATCTCATCTTTGCCAGTGATTATCAATGGATCTTTATTTGCCATGAAGAAAGCCTTTCCTAAGAAAAAGAAAATGAAAGCAATCAGAGTTGTATTTCCTTTCATATTTAATTTTGGCATGAATGGAAACAAAAACAAGTACACGTACACGATTAATTGGCAATGGCACTGGAATATCCAAATCATAAGTAGGAAAACAGTAATAAACTCAGAACGAACTCCTTAATAAACTTTAATTAAAAAAAGAATACCAACTAACACAAATAACGTACGTTATTCTTTATTTATTTACTCATTAAAAATACTGGTTACCCCAAAAGTAACACTTTACTTAATCTAAGTAGAGTGAAAACAGGGATTTAAGAAAAAAAAAAATAGAAGAATAAAAAAAAGAGTATTATTATAAACAACTAAGACAAATATTCACATTGTTATACTGAATTTAGAATCCCAATAGAAACTTTAGAATAACTCAATCAAATGCTTCTTATTTAGAAAAGAATCAAAGATCCACAACTATCTACTGCAATCCAGTGAAAAAAAACAAATAGTGCCCTGATGGGGACGGAGGGTATTAGGTACTACTAAAAGCCTCCCAACAATTATCCTCCAAAGCATGGGTACCATGCATGATTTACCCATCCCTCCACCACTCTGTAGGGTCAGGGTGTGGGGTGTCCAGGGTGGGCGATTCCAATCTTCATTCACCAATTATCCTTCAAAGCATAGGTGCCAAATAGGCGAGAGGAACACAGAAGACCTAAGCGTGGGCGCCGCCTAAACAATATATGTATATATTTTTCTAATCAATATCCTCGTCTTTTACTAGAGGAATAGGTCTGGCAGAGCAGGGGTAACGCCATAGAAACGGCGGCGGCGGTGTGAACGCTATGCAATCGAGATTAAGAGGAATGATTCGCCGGAAAAAGAACGTAAAGTACCTGGTGTGCAACACAGGAGAATTGCGGCGGCTGTCGGGATAGAAGGTCACTAATCGGTTGAAAGAAGAAATTCAATGGAGGTCCTTCTTCTGTAGGTTGATTGTAGATTGCTATCCATTCAATTTGCAAATCAATGTCGCAACTGCTAGAAGCAAAACTCCGGCGGACGATAGTAGCCCGGCGACGGCGACAGTTGGGAATGTTAGTGCGAGAGGGAGGCAAGTGTTCACCTGGAGATTTGAGCAAGGCACAATATTTTAGGAATTAAATAATGTTAATTTTGACCCTTATATAAAAAAATAAATAAATAAAATAATAGTAATAACATTTGACTTGTAAAACGTAAGTTATGCTAGGGGTGTAAGCAAACTTAACGAATTATTCGAAATCTTAAGCTTGTTTATATGTGTGTGTTTGATTAGAGAAATGAGTACGGACTATTGACGAGACTAAGTTTGTTTTATAAACAAATAAAGTTTAAGCATTGAATAGCTTGTTTGTAAAAAAATTGTGGACAATTCGTTTAGGATATTCGTGAACAAGCTCGATTAATATAGTATTTTTTAATTTATCCCTGGGTCTATGTTGAAAGTTTCTATAGTAGAACTCATTCGAGATGGCTTGGGGTCTTAAAAATGGTTCAGGTGGAGGGTTTTATTAAGAATAAAGAAAACGAATAGAGATGACAGATTACGAAAACCACACCCATGATTTGCTCTATATTCGGACTAGTCAAAACTGCATTTCGAAAGTGTTCGACCTAGTGTTGTGATTCGTCTAACCCATCATCGGCTACAACACAAAGTATCAGTCCGCGTGACATGGAATTGTAACGTCAATTGTATTTATTGTGTTCGCGTAGATAGGGATCCAAGTAAGGATTCACCCCAATCCAGAGGAGTCCCCACCAGAAGACCTGAAAAGCTTTCGGATTTACAGACATCTACGGATAGCTTTCATACTGCTATTGAAGAATTGACTCCGCAGCTTTCTCTTTATTCATAATTAAATACAGAATTTTATATTAACATACTTAAATATTACTTCATCCAACTTAAATATTACTTCATCCATCCTGATTTACTCTTTAACGTTACTCCAGATATGGAGTTTAAGGAAAATTGATTTTTTTAACAACTTTATTAATTTGGGGGTAATATGATATTTTTAATTTTTAATTAATAAATGGAGTAAATAATAAAGTAAATTATGTGAGATGGCATTTAAAATTATGATATATTGAGATGTTATTTATTTTTGAACTTTTACTATTTTTAGGTGGTGAAGAGTGTATTTGAACGAATTAATGTGTAAAGAGTGAAAGAGTGTATTATTGTATTGTCACACCTAAAAGATTGAGACAAGAGATAATAAGGTTTGTAAGTATATACTATATGAGGAGGTTATTATCTATTTAGAAATTTAATTGTTAAACCAAATGTATACATATATTGCATATGTCCAACAGAATGACCATCTAATTAGGTTATTTTGCCTTCACATAAACCAATACTTCCGCCTGTGCACGTTTTTATCATTGAAATCAGACCGTTTTGATAGTTCTAGGGAAAAAAAAACGAATTTACACATGATAATAGAATAGAATAAAGAACAGGAACAATAGAATAAGCACCAATAATCACATTCAAAATACATAATGTATTTAAATTAAGAGTCTTACTTGGGTGCACGTGGTGCACCTATAAGATCTAAACCATTAAATTATATAATAATCAATCTCCACCCTTAAATTCTAATGAATAACTACCTTTTTAAAATGATGTAATTACTATTATACCCTACATTATACCATTAAACCCTTGACCGGTGCACCCAGAATTACCCTTAAATTAATACATAAAAATGCAAAGATCATAGTACATTACAAGTGAACAGATACAGCCATAAATAAATAGATAAAAAGAACGAAAATTTGTTGCATCATTATATATATTATTTTATTTCCAGCAGAGTCAAATTCATAACATGGAACCATCAAACGACTCTATAAGAACGAAAATGTAGGATATTCATGAATAACAGAGTAAGAGTTTTTCTTATATGTAACCCAGATTATAATAAAACCTTAATACGTGTATATCACTTGCAAGTGTTTAAAGGTGTGGTTCGTAACGATCAAGAACGGTCAGTATGAACTATGACGACAACTAAGTAATATCATGGTACCTCAAGAATCGGGTCTTTCCTGTACAGCAGCCACAGTAGAAGTCAGAATCTACTTCCCATCATCGTTACCACCGTATTGTGTAGAATTCCCGTTCCAAAATGCATTTCTGTCATTGAATTGACTCTCATCATCATCGTGTTTTAAGGTGTGGATGTTGCCCCCAAAGCGAGAAGTTAACCGCCTACTCTTGTTGTTGCTATTTGTAGCACTTGCAGATGAGGGCGTACTTTGATCGGCTGAGCGTGGTGGAGAACGTCCACCCCCGTTCCTAAGGGCACCTTGGAGTGAAGGATTTGGGCCTGCAACAAGAGAAGCAATCAAATTAAGTGTTCGAAGAATTACTTCATTTAAACCATTCATGAGAGAGAATTGATATGTCAGCAAAACCTTAACCAAACTCGAATGAATTAAGGAGACATCCGAACGAGGAGAGGATGTATGATAAAGCAAATTGACGGAATTTATGAGAAATAATTTAACGTACATTTCCTGTGTTTACCAGGTTCAACAAATAATGAAGTCAGCAAATATCATTACTATGCAGTTGTCACAATTATCCAATTCATTTTGAAATGCAGATAGGTTGCAAAAGTCATAACAATACATAAATGGGAGAACATGCAACGAAATACCATTCAAATAATACAAATACTTTATGAACAAGATTGATAATTTCTGGCAATGTGACGAGCATTAGTGTGACAAACAATTACTACTGGTCTTTGCAAATATTGTCAGAAAAATATGATTTTCTATATTCCCTCAAACAGAGCAAGCTTGAGGATCATGCACTAGGCTTACAGCTGACAAGGTTTCTCTAACACTGTGACAAAAAACTGAATGATTCTCCGTCCAAAAAAAAAAAAAAACTGAATCTTTCAACTTTCAAGATTGACGCCAAGGTTAATAGATAAAGCCTCAAATCACAACAGACATTCTAAAGTTATGTAGAGGACTCAGAAGCATACCAGGTTACAGTCACTTGCCATGGATATAAATAAGAATTAAATTAATTAGTGAAAAACATTAACAGTGATTCACTGCATGTCATCATTGTAATAGGGAACGATCAGTAGAACTTACTATATTGCCATAAGCCACTTTGGGATTCCCGAGCAGAATCCTGGGAACTGTCATTTCTGCTAATATAAGAAAATATGTTTGCGTAAGATAAAATTCTTTTCACGGATGCCCAATATCCTTCACTTTCATTTGAAGAGCCAGCATCATTCGAGGGATAAGATTGATACTGTAATGTTCCTCCTCTATGATGTAGATAACTTTTCTTTTGAGGAACCACAACCAATGCCTGCCTATTTAGAAGACCCAACTCTGATAATGTGCTGTCCAAATCTTTGTACAAAAGAAGCCACAAGACAATGAAAACAAGAGCACAAACCTTTTAGAGTTACATAATATACATGCCAAAAAATATAAAATCATATTTAAAATATTTTATTTCACATACAGCAAATCTGGAAGAATAATAACCTATCATGGCATTCAGACGTAAATAATATCAGATTTACAACTTTTGATGTATCAAAGGATGGAAATTTCAAGGAGAGTAATTATATCTTCATAACTTTCTTCTTTTGATAACCCATTTAGTCCCTGCGTTCCTAGTTGGCCATATTTTTGTCAATACAGGTTTGCTCATTTAATACATATAAAGTGTATTATTTCCTCTATCTACTTAATAAAAGAATAGTTAGATTCTGTCCCATAGGCCATAACAATTAGATTGGAATCTTTTTGCAACATACCCCTAACTGTGAATTACAAACTATGCCAACTTAACACTTAACAGTTGATACTAGAAAGTCAACCCCTAAAGAACTATAAAGAGACACTTCAAAGATCAATTCAAACCAGTTAAAGATTAACATCTCGCAGTCATGAGAGGTATAGCTTGTGTGTAAGTACTCATCAAGGCGGCTCACTTAATTTGATACTTCATCAGTCCTGGAAAATGCTTCACGTTCACTAGTACCACAGATATTAAAAAAACTCACTTTATTTACTTTCTAGGGCAATGTAGTTTTTTTTGTTAAAAAATAAAGTATAAAGTATGCTATGTGTATTGGGTGGGAATGACAATTTAGACATTATACCGTATGTTACCATCACTGGGTTGAGACATCATTTTCTTTTTTGGGGGTGAAGGGCTTTGTGGGACGAACAATTGAACATTTTTGTCTTTGTGGAAATTAACAATACATTTTTGCCCAATTTATCAGAATGCATAGAGAAAGGTCTACATGATCAAGATTAAGAATGAAACTATCATCCCACATGAACACAGGTAAGCTCTAGACAAAATAAAAAACAGATAAAAAAGTAACACATAGGATTAACAACTAGCATACCTTGGTCAGTGAAAACCTTGCGAGGGTAAGGAACTGCTAAACTAAAAGTGCCTAAGCTGCTTGTTTGGTTTTCATTTATGTAATCTTTGACCATTTTCAAAGTATCCATCACAATAAACTTCACTTGTAAGCTTGAACCATCAGGGAGTCTGATATTTAGGAAAACGTCATTTGATGTAACAATAGAGGGCTCTGAAGTTTCAGCCTCGTCAACTTTGATATTATCATCTGAATTAATCAGTGCCACTTCACTAAGTTCATTGATAATCTCTCTGCTAGTGCTCAAATGATTATCAGAGAAATCTAAATTCTTTTGTGGAATAGGTGTTGTAAATTTAGCGTTATTTTGACCCATCTTAACAGGGTCCGCTGATGCATTTTCTGTTTCAGTTTTTGAAATAGAATCATCACATTCACCATTGTTCAACACATTAGCAATAGCTGGTTCAGGAAGAGAAACATCATCACACTCATAATCTGTAGCCTGTTCATATAAAAAATCATAAAATTTAGAGGTACCACATAAAGTACATCTAATGCACACACACACAAAAGGAAAGAAGAAGATTAAAAAGGTAGAGTGACCTTGGAAGCATCTTCAGTAGGTTTCGTATCTTTTATTGCCTCAGATACTGGTTGTTCAGCATCCGGAGTCAGGGTATCAACATGCCTCACTGAAGCTGATACATTTGTCTCTTGTGCAACTTGCTGAGGGGAAGTATTCTCAGAAGTTCCAGAGAAATTTTGTTTCCCAGAAGTAAGAGCAGCAGTTAAGAAAGCTGCAGTTGTTTCCTGAACCAAAAAGATTCAGTGCATACTCAAAAGTTCATATTTGACCACAGTGCATACCGATGGAGAACCATAATAACACCACAGACACGCACAAAAAAAGAAAAAAGGTTGAAATAAACATGGTAAAGATGAAGATAAACTGGAAGAAAATGATGCCCATGTTAGTAGGAAGTATTGGAAAGCAATGCTAATGTTGGAAGTGATGAAGCGGGCTTAAGTGGATCAAGGAAGGTAGAAGGGAAGGGATGGGATGTAACGGATATATACAAGATATGAACAAAGTCAAATCAAAGGCAAGCTGAAAAACCAATCCACACCAGAACAGAATACATTTTTGTCTTTTAGGGGCTCTTAAAAACAGTTAGCATTGGCTCTCCCAAAAGAAAACAACCTGAACAAATTTGGTGTTAGGTTCTAAAATAAATCAACCATGCAAAATTCACTATTGAACATCAACTAACATACGCACATTCACACTTTTCAAAAAAAAAAAAAAACATACGCACATTCATCAACACATACATATCATTCAACAAAACAACATTGGTTCAAGACAGGACAGATAAGATAATGATAAACTGAATAGGGGAAAGAGGGAACTCTCAGAAACAAAAAAAGAATTGATAATATTCCAAAAAGTTTTGTATACGCCTGCATATCCCACCTGAAAATGAAGACTCAACCAGGCCTTCTCAAGACTGGAAGCCAGAACATCAGCATCGACAAAGCCCTCTAAGAATTAGTCAGTTAGAGAGCAAAAGATACATAAATACACTAATACAAAATAACCAAAAACTGCTTCACTAAACAAATTTATTTTTCTTATTAAAAAGAATTCAAAAAGTTACCTTTTTGCCAGAGTTTTACACCATTGAATCCAACAGCAGTTATACAAGGAACAGATTGCTGTGGATCTGCGGAATTTGATGCAAGGAGACAAACTTTTATCTATTTCTACTAATACATGCTTCGAAGTTTTTTAGTTTAACAAGTGATAAGAATCAGAACTAACACAAAAAATTTAACAGATGCAATCATCAAGGAACATGGCCAGATTAGAGAAAGAATCCATAATCCAAGAAGCAACAATTACATCTAAGTTCATGTTAAAGCCCATCCAAATAGATATTTCTTCAAAGTACAATGTTTTATCAAAACCAAATCCAATTATTATATCACAGAAGATGGTTTTAAATACTAAAAACCGTAAAGCTTATGTCTTGATATGCCAGAGGTTATAAAGTAATGTGTACAGGGTATGCTGAAAAGAGTACTGACCGTGTACCTGTAAACAACACTTTTGATCCCCAGTGTGGTAAGATTTTTTATGCAAAGAATAACATTCTACCCATAGCCTCTATATGCTGGAGTTTTCACTTAAAATACCCACTGATTTCTGAAGTTCAAATAAATATATAGCTCCACTCTGCTTTTATTTAACAAATAGTCAACACAAGTAGGTAAAGGTTTTCAATTTTCCAATGCCTATCCAAATTTGACAATGCCACATTGTTCACAAGTAAATTAAAGTAAGTTGATGAATAAGCTTCAGGAAAGGTTACATATTGCAGAAAAATTCAATGCTTCAGAGCTGCCTTCCAGGATGTGTAACAAAATGCAGTACTTTGACAGTATCTCAGAGACCTGGACGCAATATGAGTCATAGGAATATAAAGCCACTATTAGACTTCTTAATGACATCAAATCGCTGTTGTGCATAATAAGGAAAGACAACATACTTTTGGATCGATCCATGCAGATTCTTCTAGAAGTTTTGACTCTGCATTGTCACCTATTACACAAATTAACTTTGTCAAAAGAAAAGGAAATGCATCTTTATTGATGACTAAACAATATAACAATTGAAACTTGTCTAGTAAACTAGGAAGTAACAAAAGTTTCATCACCATAATAACCAAATAAGCCATGTATATAATGTAAAACAATCAGCACCAGACAAACTAGCATGAAATAGTAGAAAAGTACAAGCAAAACACTGAACTATCACACCTCTCAAATTTAACTAGCTCTTACCTGCAGTATAGACGACAAAAAGTTTCTTCTGTTGTTTTGCTTCAGCAATTGCCTCCGGAACTGAACCTTTGAATGCAAGAGAGGAGAGTGGCTGCATCATCTATACAAAATACATAAACAAATAACCAGTCATAATACTTCCAACAGATTTCCATTCATTGTAAAGTGCATGCTTAAGGGAAGCATGGCCATTAAATATGAGCAATAAAAAAAGCCTATGCTTAGATATTCTACCAGAAATATATAGCAGGAATAGAATTTGAACTCAATAAAAATTGAAGTCCTGGAATTCAAATTTTTTAATCTTCATATAGCTTTACTAAAATTGAAAGAAGGGAATGCAAGGAATAATCTCCACATATCCCCCTTAACATAACTGGACTATCACTCATAAATTTATGCAACTTCGTAGATAAAAAATACAACATAAAACCGAAGCAAGTATAAAATCCACACAGAGTCATGCATACAAACAGACACAAAGGAATGGATGAGTCAGTGTGAAGAAGCGGAACTCATACATTTTCTATTTCATCCAACACCTGAATTCCGATTCAAACTAAAATCATACACGGAATGGATGATCAAGGTAAAGGAGTTGAACTTATACATTTTCTCTTTCATCCAACACCTGAATTCTAATTCAAACTAAAAGGGTATCTGTCTCTCTCTCATTCCCCTCATGCTCATAGATCAAACTATTTACGTGTTTCAAAAATATTCATTAATTAGACGACTTATATCATAGGATTTTGAACAACTCTATAACAAAAATATTTTTTGTTTCCGATTTCTTCATATACTATCCTATTTCCTATAAAGCTTCGCCAATTTTTCCTTCCTCTTTAGAGGTGTGTTTCTAGTTATTGTCACGTTAATTCAAATAACTCCACTAATTGCCACTCATCAATAAACATAAAAAACGAGAAATGAAAAGAAGAAGATCAGCACTAAAATAAGTACAAGTGAAATCATATATGCGAACACCAGCAACCCAAATTTAATACTACAACTTTAAATTAGAAGCCAAAACAAAATAAAAAACATAATCTTCAACGAATTATCCGATCACCAGTAGTCGAAAAAATCACTGAATTTGAATAAATCCCATACACAAAATCTTCGTCAACATCAATAACAAACAACAGCGGAATTCACGTATGCTGCGTTGACAATTCTTACCCTTGCTACGACAGAGGGATTCAGAAGACGAAGCAGTGGAGCGTTCAATCAGTGCAGTTGATTTTAGAATGATGAGTTTCTCCTTTTCCTTTTACCGTAAAAAAATCTTACATTTATCAGAGTAGGAGTCTCGAGAAAATATCAATTTAGCCCTTACCTTTTGGCAAATTCAGTTTCAACCCTCTATTATTTCAATATTTCAATTTTGGTTATTTCACAATAATTTTTGCACAACTTTACAGCCTTACAGGTTTGCAAGAAATAAATAATTTATAGGAGTTCAGTCCTGTAAGTTTTTAAGAAATAATAATGAAGATAAAGTTGGTGCTTCCTAATAAAATAATATTATAGGGGCATTGCGGTTGCTTTACATAAGTTTAAAAAAAATTTAAAAAAATTAAAAGTTACATAATTAAATTAATATAAATAAATAAAATTGAAAAAATTATTGACTTAAAATTTGATGCTATTAAAATTATGGATCTAAAATTGTGTGAAACTGTTTAATGGTAAAAATATTTTACTTTTGTGATCGTTATTATTTTTCATGAATATCACTTTTTATTATAAATATTACTTTTTATAAAAATTATCACTTTTTATTCGTGGTACGAAAGTAATTCGTAAAACTATCTTTATTATATACTTCAATAGTTATCATATTTTTGTTATATAGCTATCATACTTTAACACGTCTCACGTCCCGTCTCACACAACACGTTGCATTATCTGTCTTACAAGAGACTATTAATTATTAATAAATTAAATTTGCTCAAAGAAAAAATCAAAATATACAACTCTATTCAACCATTAAAAATAACTACGACGATTTAATGATTCAACAGAACAAAAAACTTGATTTTAATGCACCACCCTCCACTCTTATGCAAATTAATGCATGCAGAACAATAATCTTGACTATTAAATCAAAAATTCTTCACAATTTTAAATAAAATAAATAAGGCAAGACTTCTAAATTATATACTGCATCTTTTTCCATCATCTAATCGCCATGCAAGCAACTTCAAGTCTTCAATGGTAATGCATGATCATACTCATAGTCAAAAGCATCCAACGAGTGGCTTCGAGTCCTACAAAAATTACTCAACCGGGATCCTTTCCCCTCCGTCTCGTTTCTTGATTACGATTGCCATCTTTTCCAATGATTCTAGTCGTAGAAGCGATTTTCAAAATTTCAAGAATTTGAGCTCGGGGCGTTGTCTTTCTTATCCGGTTGCCCTAAACCGATCTCCTCATCAGCAGCCTCACCTTTGTCTGGATCCATTTTGTCTCCCCTGCAGTTTGTTTCATCATTTAATTGACAATAAAAATCCAATGTTCATCTCAAAAATATTCACCAGATGCTTAAATATAACTTTGTATCAACATAAACTTTAAACCTTGGGAGATCATGATTCAGATTAACCGTTCTGGTTATTACATAATTGAAAAAGATGAACTAATAGACACAAAATTTGAAAAAATTGAAAGATGTAGAAGAATGATTTTCGTTAGTTCTTACATTACCAACACGAATGTACGAGTTTGGAACTTCTGTGCACTGTCTTATCGTGTTGTTTATACATCTTATATCATCAAATGGATCAGTTATGATTTTTATGATGGATTATACATGATCAAGCATATCTGGGATTACTTTTTAGTTTTGAAAACCTGCTCTATTCATTGTATCTGTAACTCCATGATAACCAAGAGTGAAACAAGTAAATGACAAAGGAAGAGGTGATAGTGATATTTTCAGCATACCCTGAATAAACAATGAGTCCAAGTGCAACAGCTGCGAAGGCCACGTAGTACAACCAATCAACCTGGAGAAAATCGTTGCTTCAAATTAGGTGCTCGGATTCAAAGACAACAGAAAATCTTTATATAAAATGGTAGATCTTGATCATCTTGATTTTTAAAATTATTTTGTAATGAATTCTGAGTTTTTTTCAGACCTTTTCATGATATGCAAAGATGCGAATCAAAACAGCCCACATGTCGGAGGTGAGCAATGACAGATTTAGCATTGCTGATCCACTGATCTGCATGGGAAGGTAATATAAGAAGTTGGTCCATCAAATACGATTGGACATCGTTCATTTAAACATGCGATAGAGAAAAAAATACGACTCATTTATTTACTCCACTACAGGGTTTGAGCTAAAAAAAAAAAGAGGTACCTTCAGTAAAACAGGAACTCCTGAGTAAAACAGAAACATGGCCACAGAAAATCCAACAAATGGAAGAATCTGAAAAGGTAAAAGAAGAGCAAATATCTAATTAAGTCTTATTTTGGTAACCCGTAAGTTAAATATATTGCATGCCGTCTATGAAATTGTGTACAAGGGGTGGGGGTTGTCAGTGACTCAGAGAGAAAATATAGACTAACCGCCCCATCTGACCACTGAATGGATTTGAGTTCATTTCGTTCAAATATTGCTCTGGATGCATCGTTAAAGAGTTAACATTCATCACAAGTAACAAGCGTATATTCAATTACAGCATGATATGGTAAGGCATTAATCAGCGCGAAGAAATCATGCATGGGATTTGTAAGCAAGAGAAAGGATACATTTGGCAAGCACTGACAATGGCACCAAAAATGCCCAAGAACGCCATCAGTTCCACACGATCAGCATTCTTAACAAAAAACTCCTGCATAGAACCAGAATGTTGAGGTTAACCTTCCAACCTCAGATATGAGAGGAAAAAACTTGGAACATTGGTTTAACTGAACATAGAAGGAAATCATATTTTACATGAACATTTTGAGGGGTAAACTTATTTCAATGTATCAAGATTCATAAGAACTTGCCTCGCTAACATTGCTAACACCATAAAGTGTGGCCCCAGCAATAATAATCAAATCACCTTTAAGAGGGTCGGAACCACCTAGAATAACAACAACAATAATCAGAAAATGAAATGATAATAAAAAGCAAGAGAGAAATCTAGATACATAATAGAAACAAAATTTGAAAGAAAAGTTGATGCATTAAGGTTATGTTTGCTTGGATGGAAGGGTAGAGAGAGGAGAAATTAATTCATCTAAGGGAACTGAACAACCTTATTCGAAAATAAAGGAAGGAGAAGCACAAGGGGGTGAGAAATGTAATCCAACTCGAAAAAAATACTTAAGAATAAGTATGCCTTGGTTAAATGAATTTTAAACCAGATAAGGAGACTGCTTACTCGTTCTATCAGCAGAATGTACGTCGGAGAAAACTACGATCACAAGACCAGCAATACACATTGCTACACCAACCAACTTTTGAAGTCTATATTTTGTCTTCAAAAAGAACCAGGTGAATATCAGGACACATGGTATTGCCCAACAATCAAGAAGCATAACACTTGTTATTGAAGTGTACTGGTACGCCTTAACCACTGCCATGTAGAAAAGGAGTTATGTTAGTCTATGGAAAGCTCAATAGCAGAACTTAAAAAACTGTCAGTTCTCCTTCAAGAAAAATTTGAAAAAGTAACTTCAGAACTTTTTATACACATTAAAGTTAGAAATTTTACAACTTACAACGATGCATTAGATATGAAATTTTAAGATAATATTCTGCACAACAATATGTTTTCTGGAATGCTTTACGTCAGTTTTTTGAGATCAATCGATCAACTTCACACTTCAGAAGATCATAGATATTCAACTTACCAAGAAAATTGGCTTCCACATCAACAAATCCAAGCAAGGCATAGTAATACCATTTGGACTGCTCAGAGGAATGGAGAAAAGTGTAAAATATGAAAATTCAGACGATATAATAAGTTTGTAATCAAAACTGTTAAAACATGAATCAAAAGTAGGACAAGACAGAAGTAGATGAACAAATATGAATGATAAACAAACATGTTTGCAAGATTAATGCATATGCTCCTCAATTTTGAGAAAGGAGATAACTGAAACATGGTTATGGTTTTACTGATAAGATTCAAAATTTCAAACCAGTATGATCAGTTTAAAGTGCCTTGCCTTCTAGGAACTTTAAAAATCATCAGAGACCAATTGGTTTTTTTTTGGTCGAAGGTCGCATGCTTTAGTCTTTGAATCATTATACCTCTGATTCTATGTCTGTTCATGCACATATTCATTTGATGATAAAAATTATTTCAATGACTGTAGAGGAGACAGTCAATAAACTTCTTACAATACATATCTAAATTCAGTTGAATGTACCCTACTCAGTTGTGAAGATCTATAATCCTAGTGAATTTAGTGCAGAAGTTGATAAGTCCAAATTTAAAAATTTTGATGTAAAAGAAGCATCACACATGACATAATAATACGTAGAACCTCTGAGAATCATACCAAGAATACTCATAAAACTTAAAAAGGAAAAAAAAAATAAAAAAGATCACTATCATCACAGAAATGCAAGCGCAAAAACTTGCAACTGAAAGATCATGTATCCAAAAGGCAAATTATGACCAAATTTGAGAATTCTGATGAAAGAACAATGAGCTCACCTTGAGAGGCTGCCTTCTACAGAGCATAAGGCCACCATAGAACAATGCCAAGAGAACATAATTCAAAAAAGACTGAGAAGTTGGTACATTGATTCCTACAATTGAAAGGCAAATTAACTGAGAATCAGGATAGAAAATGTAAGCACCATATGAAATTGTTTTCACCTCACAACTTTGAATTATGCGAAAACCCCAAATCCCAGAATGACGATAGCAATTGTGATCGTATGAAAAAATTAATTAAACAGTGAAAGGAAAGAAAGAAGAAGACCTTTGTTTTCGAGTTGAGAGGAGGCAAATCCAGTGGAAGTGATCATAAGAGAGAGAAACTGACCCAATCCAAGGCCCAGCAGTGTAGATTTCGTCCAGAAATCCTTCGCCATCTTTCAATTATATCACTATTTCTCTGAACTGAATCGCGTAGCCCTGAAAACTCGTTAGGTACACGTATAATGTGTGTGTATATGCACACATACAATCATATATACAGATTACACATAAAACGGAGAAGATTGTTAACATGTAGAGCTTTTTGTTATCTGAACATTGAAAAAGATACAGCTACTCCATGTATTTCTAAACGGTATATATGGAGTACGTCTATATACCCAAAAAGCTTGTTGGGCAAAGCCCTTTGAGACCATTTGTATATTTTTTTAATTTTTAATTTATTAATTTTTTTTCTAAAAATATTAGTATTATTTTTTATTTATACTATAAATAAATTATTCACGATCATTATCATTTTTCATTGATAGAATATACGTTATCATTGATTGAGTATATGTTATCACTCCTTATGCGCTTTACCTCCATCCAAAATTTTTTCAAACTTGTTTAAGATAGAATGAGACTATCTCAAGCCTTTCACCTAAAAAAACACTCCCTAGAAAGGTTTATGTTTTCTTTTTGCATGGGATTAAGGAATATAATTTTTAATGTGTATTAAGGTGAGAGAAATATTAATATTTTAATGTGTTAATATGTAGTGTGTAACTATATTAGTGCAGTGTTGTAGGCATATGGAGATATTTAAATTTTTGTGTGTGGGTCTCATTTACTATAAAGAAAAATACTCCCTCCATCTCATAATATTTTTCACACTTCCCTTATTTGTTTGTCTCATAAAACCTTTCACACCTTAAAAAATGAAATAACACTTTATCTAATAACCTCAAAAGTTACTTTAATTTTGTCGCTCGTCAGATTTTAATCTCTTCCTAATGATGAATTAATGTGGCTGTTATGGGGAGAAGATGATTACTCTGAGAAAAGCTAATATAAAAAGAGAGATTTGCCCCCTAGGCGTGCTTGTGCCTTTTTTCAAGTGGTGAAGGGATGATCGTATTGCTATGGAGTTTCCCATGTTTATACTGGATAATCTGACGTCACCCGTATCTGGGTAAGCACTTTTTTCAAGTTTATACTGGATAATCTGACGTCACCCGTATCTGGGCAAGTTGACAGATTATCGTGTACAGTGCGAGCATTAAATGCATTTTAGCCTCATGTGATTTATCTGTAGGATACGATCTAGGATATCCCCTACGCGTGTATCTTGGAGCAGATTCTGCGTATCTGAGGCAATTGGACCAAGTGGCCTATTTGGCTTAGTCAGGCGGAGCCTCTTTGTTTCTGGCCGTGAGGCTCGTGGGCTCCTAATGGAGAATTGGGCTGGCAGGCCCAATATATGAACAAGTGAAAGGCCCATTCTCAGAGTTTATACCACATTAGCCCCCAGGTTTCGTCGTCACTGGCGCGTGGTAAGTGGAGGCGGAACCTTCTTAAAGCATGCGCGTGGCCCGATTTTTGAATTTCGGATATGAAGCGACGTCTTAAGGATCGTGAAGCGACATTTCAAAATTTTGAGCTATTTTCGACGCACCTTTTCGTCATTCGATCTGCGTTTGCCAGGCTCCGCATTAATGACCCTCTGCATATAGGTCACGTCGATCAGGAAATTACGCTTTAAAAAAGGGCCTTTTCTCCTGTCACAATTTCATCTTCATCCTCTGTTTCCTTTCTGTTTGTCCATAGTATTTAAGCATAGAGCCGTTAAAATGGGTTAGTCTCGCGGGTCGGACTGCCCCCGCCTATAAAAAAGACGGGTTGGGCTCTAAAATCTACAGCCCGTTTAGAGGCGGGCCTAAACGGGCTGGCCCAAACGGGGGCGGGTTTTGGGCGGTCTAGGCGGGGCGGTGGCGGGTTGGCCCGCCTCCTTTTCTATTTTTTTTGGCAAAGCCCAAATAGGCTAAATTGTGATAATTATCAAAATAGGCTAGCAGCTCAAGCCCAAGCCCAACTAATAATATAAGACTTCTGTCGTGAATACATCAGAACAGTATACGTGAGAATTGAGATTGAAGAATTCAGTCTTCACTCTTCAATAGTTCAATCCCACATCAAAAAAATCCTACTGCCCGTTCCCACTGGCCTGCTCGTTTACACCGACCGGCGGCCACTACTATATCACCTCTCCGGTATTCACTGTAAGTCTATTTCAGACCCTCTCCTCTTCATCTTCGTTCTCTATTCTCAATCTTTTAATGTACTCTATTTTTTTTACCTGCACTCCTCAGTGGATATCGCAAATTGGGGATATCAAGTATAGAAATAAACAAAAATTTTGAGTTAAAATTACGTACGAATTTAAGGGCTTGGCTGGGGGTAGGGGATTAAAGGGAATAGAGGAAGCTGTTGCCTTTCTATTTGATTGCAGTATCATATTGGTTCCCATATTTAATCTTCAAGTGTTAATTTTTTTCGTGATTGTTCTATTATAGGTAGCAATGGAGGTAAATCTGATTTTAGTTCTTTAGTTTTTTTATTTTCAAAAATTTGTGAGTTTCTGATTCTGTGTGTTTATGTTTTAATCATTTATCATTTATGTTAGATGAATTAGGATTTAAACATAAAATGATTGTATTATATTTTTTACCTCTATTGTCTTAGTATTGCCTTTCGACTACCTTTACCATTTTATGTTTTCTATAATCACTCTATATGTGCAATTAAACTTATTAAGAATGGTGTTTATATTTTTGCAGATTAGAAGTAAAAACTATAGATTCTACTGATTTGAATCAAAGTAATAACATGGATGATAATGGAAACACGAGCTCAAAGTCAGAAGGTAAAAATAAGTCAAGGGAATTTTCTGGTGTTTGGAAATTTTTTTTGAAGAAAGGAACTGGTAAGGATAAAATTGCTGAATGTAAGGCTTGTAAACAGATTTACAAATGTGGGAGTAAATCTCATGGTACCTCTACCTTGAGACGCCACATAGAGAAGTGTCCAAAATTGAAATTTCATGATGTTGTTTATTAAGCATGATGGGAAGATAATGAATAAAAAGGTGAACCCATAGAAAGCATGTGAATTGCTTGCAAGTGCCATTATTAAGCATGATTTGCCTTTTTCATTTGTTGAATATGATGGCATTCGAGATTTTCTGAATTATGTGAGTCCAAATCTTCCATGCATATCTAGGAACACCCTAGTTTCTGATATTAATAAGTTGTATATGAATGAAAAGGCTAAGTTTAAGGAAGTTTTGGGTAAACTTAAGAATAGAATTTGCTTAACTTCAGATGTTTGGACCGCATGTACTGGTGAGGGTTATATTTGTTTAACTGCTCATTATGTTGATGAAAATTGGAAGTTGAATAGTAAAATTCTGAACTTTGATCATTTCCCTCCTCCACACTCTGGTGTTGAATTGGCTGCAAAAGTGTTGGAGTTTTTGAAAGAGTGGGGAATTGAAAAAAAGATTTTTTCTTTAACATTGGACAATGCATCTAGTAATGATGCTATGCAAAATATTTTGAAAGATCAGCTCTCCATGAATGGAAATTTAGTATGTGGTGGTGAATTTTTTCATATCTGTTGTTCTGCTCACATACTAAACCTTATTGTTCAAGATGGTTTAAAAATTGGTAGTGAGATTAGTGGAGCCTTGAGTAAGGTTAGAGATTCTGTAAAGTATGTCAAAAGTTCAGAAGGTAGAATGAAAAAATTTCAAGAATATGTGAAAGGAGTTCGTGACATTGATTCTAGTATTGGTTTGAGGTTGGATGTGGTCACTCGTTGGAATTCAACATATTTGATGTTGGATAGTGCCATTAGATACAAAAAGGCTTTTTCTTCTCTTCCAATGAGTGACAGGACTTATAATTGTTGTCCAACAAATGAAGAGTGGATAAAAGTTGAGAAATTACATGAGTTTCTTGAGCCCTTTTATGAGACCACCAACTTGATTTCTGATTCTTCTTATTCAACATCAAATTTATATTTTATGCAAGTATGGAAAATCGAATGTTTGTTGAAAGAAAACTTGTCAAATAGTGATACTTTGATAAGTGGCATGTGTAAAAAGATGCTTGAAAAGTTTGACAAGTACTGGAGTGAGTATAGCGTGGTGCTTGCATTTGGGGCTATTCTTGATCCACGATTTAAGTATCACATGATGGAATACTTTTACTCTCAAGTTGAGAGTGAATCTACAAAAGTGCAAGAGAAGATGACACTTGTGAAGAGCAAGTTGTATAAGCTTTTTGAGGATTACAATACGAAGACAAGTGACTCGAGTTCTTCAAAGTTGCAATCTCAATCTTCTCAATCTTCTTTATCCCCTTTGTTTGCATCAAGTAAGAGTGCAAAGAGCAAGAAATTTTTGGATGCAAGTATTCTTCTTATTTTTAATTCTTAATAATTTATTTGTTGTATTTTAAATTTGTTCATACATAATATGCTTCATAATTTATTGAATATTTCAATTAACGCAGGACATGAGTGCTTTTGAGACTCAAACTATAACAAAAGCTGGGAAGAGTCAATTGGATATCTATTTGGAGGAGCCAAAACTTGAATATAAGCATTTTCAAGATTTAAATGTCTTAGAATTTTAGAAGAATCAAAGACATCGATTTCCCGACCTTGCATTAATGGCATGTGATATCTTGGCTATTCCTATTACTACCGTTGCATCAGAATCATCTTTTTCTATTGGTGGTCGAGTTCTCACCAAGTATAGAAGTTCCATGATTCCCAAAAACTTTCAAGCCCTTATTTGTACTCGCAATTGGTTGCATGGTTTTCAATCTAATGGTAAGTTAGAAAATACTATTTATATTTATATTACCTTGTTTTTCTATCTTTCAATTATTTAATTATGTTTTTTTTTTTTTTTGGATGTAGATGGAGATGATCAAGATGATAAAATTTTTGTGGAAACTCACTCTACTGCGTCTAATCCTTTGGAGATTGATGAGGATGAATGCGAACAAGAAAGCGAGCAAGAAGGAGATGGTTGTGATTTTGACCATGATGATTTTATGGAGGATGAGTTTTGAAGAGATTTTAAGATTAGTGTTTTGAACTTGTGTTGACTTTAAATTTATTAGTAGACTTTTGGTAATTTAATTTTGGGTAATTGAGAACTATTAGACTTATGATGTTTTATTTACTTTGAGAAGTTTAATTAGTAGACTTTATGTTGATTGATTCATGATCTTTGTTTATTGTTATCACTTATTAGTTCATGTCTTCATGAAGCATGTTGACTATAAGAATTATATTTATTTATGTTTTAATAGGCATGCATGTTGACATTGTATTATTTTGTAAAATTTTCTCCTATTGTGGTATTTTATCTTAATATAATATTGTAATTATAATTTTAATAACATCATTTCTACTTTATAATTTTTTTAAAAAAAAAGGCAGGTAGGCCTGCCATAACCCGCAACCCGCCTCTAAATGGGTTGGGCCACATATTTTTAGCCCGCAACCCACCTAGGCCTACCCCACCTAAGCCCACCCAATGACGGGTTGAGGCGGGTTTTGGGTTGGCCCACCCAGCCGGCCCGTTCTGACAGTGCTACTTAAGCATGAATCCCAGCGGTCAGCCAACTAGTCAGTCAGGCCTTCGACGAGCAAGGAGCGGTGGTGAAGCAGTGTCGAAGTCTTTGGAGAGAGCCTTCCAGGATTTACAGGAAAAAACAGAGGTTTCTTCTTCTCGCCGAAGGCTTCTACCGGCGACTCGCTCTTTGCCCTCTTCGTTCGCTACGACGGGAGACATACCAGATCTGAGAACTGATTAGCCATAACTTGTAGTCGGGTTGACCAATTCAAGAATTTATCGAACCACAGGGAGGTCGATGCTAGCACTTAAGCGAGATCACGTTTATAACGATTTTATAGAAACAAATCATAGATGGATGGTTGATTAAACAAGTAATTAAATGAAAACCAATGAAAGTAGACAAACAATTATCAAATGACAAGATAAAATGATGAATGAGTGGTTTTCCAAATTGAGTAGAAGTGAGATTAACAACACTAATGAAGTGGTAACTCATGGACTCATGCATTAAACTCATATGTATCAAGGGTTAAGACTAAGGGCCAACACATATACCACCTAAACTTCCTCTCGAAATGAATAGGATGTAGATCATTTGCACAATCTCAAAATAGCTCAAAGGTTGGTTCTCAATTAAACTATTCCAATTAGGTACTAAGTTCAATTAAAGAATCCCTTCATATAATTAATTGACTTCTCAATCTAACTAATCACATGTTCTATCAAAGGGTTCTAAATAATAAAGGACTTCTCAATCACTTTACAATTTATAATGCACATGAGGTGTTTGATATAATGATTCACTTGACTATCCTAAACACATAATTGATTTCTCAATCTAATCATATAATTAGAACAATCAAACACACAAAACATCATAGATCTCAAGATATGTAAGCACCAATGATAGAAAATCAAATATCCCCATCAACATATGAATTTAATTACATAGATCCACAAATTAACCAACAACCTTCATGTTGCTAATCTCACAAGGGAGATTAGCCTACAATCTTCATAAGATCCATAACATAGACATTAGAATTCTTACAAATCATGGTAAACTAAAGGATTAACACAAAATTGGAATGAAAACTCCCTTGGAAATGGATCCAATTGAATCTCCCTTCTTCCTTTGGTGATCACCCAATCTTCCTTGCTTCTTCACTTGATTTGGATGGTAGAAATTATGGAGAAATAATGTAGATCCAAAAATGGATGAATGGGATGAAGAATATGGTGTAAAATCAAAGGAAGGTGTGTGAGGTGTGTGGGAAAGGTGGAAAATCGGATCTCTTCTCAAAATGTTGAATGGATTGGTATTTATACTCCTTGACAAGCTTCTAGAAGGATTCTGAATTTTCTGATCCCTGACATGACACGAGTCGTGTGGCGCAACACGGCCATAAGGTGCCCATGTTGCGTGAACTGATGCTCCCGCACGACCATCGCTTACAGGCCCGTGTTGGCTACACGGGTCGTGTGCTGCAACACAAGTCGAGCTCCGCAACACGGCCAAGTGGTGGTCTTGTTGGATGAATAGATGTCACCGCACGACCATTCTGGACAGGCCCGTGTCTGGTACACGGGCCGTGTACTGCAACACGGGTCGTGTTGCCAGCACGGCCAGTCGTGTTCTTGCACTTTTGTTCCTTCTTCCTTGTTTGATCTCCCGTCTCCATTTTTACTCCATGTTCACCTGTTATACATATGTTTAAGATCATTCTCACACATTCCCATAAAAACACATAACACCACCAAAATACACGAAAATACGGATAAAACAATACGAAAAATACACACAAAAAGGCACTAAAATTTAGATGAAAATAACGACAATCAAGAACATTCGGGCACGAATTGCATCTCACGACGGTGCCCATAATGGGATGTGGGCCCATTTTCAGGATAGCACTATTCCTCATACCCAATTTGAGGAACTGTGTTCGAGATATGCGACGTCAGGAGTGGACTTTATCTTGCCGGTCGAAAATGAAAGGGCGAGTAAACCAGCCCCAGGGCGAATGGCAGTGAACATTCATATGTTGAAATTAGGGTTTCGCTTGCCTCTTCACCCTTGTTTGGCGGAGCTCCTTAATTATTGGAATTTGGCGTCTTATTAACTTTCTCCGAGTGCCTGGGCTACGATTATTGGGTTCATACTTCTATTCTACCAGAAAGGGTATCGGCACTTGTCTCCAAGGAAATTGACTACCTGTGTCGTCCTTCGGAGGAGAATATGTATAAGGGGTTCTACCGAGTCAACCCTTCTCGAGGATTAACTCTTTCGGGGAAGTCTACCTCCATCAAGAATTGGAAGGAGTGGTGGTGCTAGGGTTAGGGCGTGTGGAAGCCGTCGCACATTAGGGTTCCTTCAGCCTTCCAGTTGATTCGTTCTCGCAGAGGTATTTTTGCCTTCTTTTGTCTTTTGTTATTATTTTTGTGTGCACGTGAAGTATAGTCACTGTTTTAAATTTTTAGACAGGGACACTCATCTTGGTCCTCCCCCTTCGAAAGAGTTCTTGGAGTTGGTGGGCGTTATTAGCAAAATGAGCACCCAGGAGAGGAGTACCGACATCATTACCGATAAGCTTTTGAAAAAGTATGGGCTCATGGTGGATTCGGAGGCGTCGGCTCCTCTGCAGATGGTGACCGTGGCTACTCATGCAGGTACTCATTCGGAGCCACCAGCAATCTCCCTTGCTGATTTGGATATCCTTATCGGGGTGGTGATAAATTCTATAGGGCGTTCGCCTCCCATGATCAAGCGGCTTCAAGGTCTGATGCCTTGACTGATATAATAGAAGTGGACGAGTCCTCCCGGAGGGAGATGAGTC
Source organism: Pogostemon cablin (assembly GCA_023678885.1). Lineage (NCBI taxonomy): Eukaryota > Viridiplantae > Streptophyta > Magnoliopsida > Lamiales > Lamiaceae > Pogostemon > Pogostemon cablin. The sequence goes on from CM042987.1 coordinate 6,856,123, forward strand.
CTCAGGCCTTACAGGGAGACACGGCCACACCGATGTTGGAACTGGGGACTTTACAGGAGATGATATCGTAGTGAATCATGAGTCGGTTGGTGCTATGCTTCAAGAGGGTCTTGACGATGTGGTAGTCGTTTCAGAGGGGAAGCGCGGGGAAGTCTTTCTGCTTCATGATTCTGGTTGCTCTTCTCCCGTCGTTCGCATGGTGCAGCGCCGTCCTTTGGGATCTAGCGGGATGGCCGTGGACGATCAGTCGGCGCCCGTCAGCAGGCCTTTCGAGCCCCAAGTAAGAGGGTTAGGGTTGATAGTTATGGTCTCTTCTCCGCCGGAGCTGTTTTAGGAGTGCCCTCCACCAAGACCCCTTATCTTGGTTTTAAGGTTAGTGCCTCTACTCCAGATGTTCGTTCTTTACCCCCAGTACTCCGCAGCTTGTACGGGTCAAACCCGTATGATCCCAGTCAGCCCACTCTTCCGGTGTATATATTGAGGGCGATGGAGTCTATCCCCACCAGTTTCACTCAAGATGAGAGTGACATCATAGGGGGTTTGAATCCGGATGATCTCATATACGCGGCGACTGGATACCATGCAAGAGCCTTAAGTTACTCCAATCAAGTGTCTCTCCTTTTAGCTCGTCAGAGTCACGAGGCGGCTCAAGTCGCTATTATTAATCGTCAAAAGGAGGCGGAGCTGACTCAGTTGAGAGAGGAGATGGAGAAAAGGGAGCAGAGGCACTCGGAAGAGATAACGGAGGTTAAAGAGGAGGCAGATCGCCAAAGCAAGGCTTCAGAAGATGCCCTAAAAGCCCTTCAGGAGGAGCTAAAGCTAATCGAGGGGAAGCTCTTCTCAAGTGAGGCGTCTGCGAAGGCTGCTGATGAAGCTTTGAGAGAGTCGGAGGAAGGAAGGAACCGACTCGCTCAAGAGTTGGATGATGCGAAGAGGCAGCTAGCCGATGCCCAAGGACTGAAGGTTAAAGGAATGGAGGTAACCATCTTGTCCCAAAAATATGAGACGAATTTCTCTTTCCTGATTAATTCTGAGAGAAAAGTTGCCGGCATAATGGGTTTTGTTAAAGCCTTGTCTCATTCGGTGCTATTGGCTAATGGAATCGGCGCAACTGTTCTTACAGAGAATTTTCGCCAAATATTGCATGCCCGTATAGCAGCTTCAGAGCTACCGGCTGACGTAGACTGAGAGTCGGAGGGGTTGAACTTTGCTCCATTAGGGCTTGTGTCGGACTTTTCCCATGTTCGCAATTTTCATAGTCATGTAGCGTCCCAGCCTTCTACAGCATCGACTTCCGCCGTGGCCCCCGCTCGATTTGTCCCTGCTCCGCCTGACGGGACTTAGCTTCTAGAATGGAATTGTAACTTTTATTCTCATTCGTTGATTTTTGCCTGGCTTGTAACCTTGTTCTTTAATAGCAATGATTGCTTTTAATGGTAGTTCTGACATATATTTATTACGCATTTAATGCGGGGGATCCCTCATATCCTCGCCTCCAGTTTTCCTTTCGAACTGTCACATCAACATCCCTGTCCCACGATCTTCTATCCTCGATATTATCCACGTGTCCTGATCGGATGCTCCACAATTTTCTTTGCAAGTGGGCTCTTTGAATTTCGAGGGGTGGGACGGAGAGTGAGGTAGTTATTGGGCCCCCACTTCTCTTCGCCTCCTCTTCTCCCTATAAAAAGGGATGGCCATGTTGAAATATAAACCTACACTTAAACTTTCCAGAGCAAACTTCTTCTTTCAGTTGAACTTGTTTCCCCAAGAATAGCAATTTTTCCATCTTTTGTATTATTTGTGCTTCCCTTTATGTTTTTTGTTGTTCTTCTTCCTCCCCTTATGGCGGTGGATTTGCGCTCCTCCCAAGAATTTCTCAGTTCTGAGGAAGAGAAAGAAGCCAGTAATGCTAGGGCTCCTTCCATCACACTCGTGACGCGGAGTGGGCATCATTCTGTTCCTCTGCCCTCACGTTATGAGATTCCATGGGAGCCTGTTCTTCAAGGGGAGGGTTCGTCGTGGCGGCGCGTAGTTCCTAAGACTGAAAGTTGAGCCTCTCCATCCTTCATTAACCTGGAAGATTCTGCTGGCCCTAATAGCACAAGCCGTCCTTCCAGACGGGACCGCGTTGTGACTGATTCCACTCTGCAAGGTTATCCCACCAGTATGCGGGATGAGGATGTGGATGGGGTCTTCGCTTTATACAGTTATCCTAGGATCGAGTTTGGCACATCTGGGTTACGTAAACGTCCCTGTGGCGGTGAGCCTGATCACGCTGCCTTTAATATGGGTATAATGCTGCCGGTGTCAGGTTACCTCTGGCTTACGTTATCGGGCGAATATTGATTAATTGGGGTTTAGCCCCAATGCAGATAATCCCTTCAGCTTGGGCGAATTTGATTGGTCTGCTAGTATTGCTCCATGAGAACGGATGTTCTTCTCCTTCTGCCCAGGATATCGACTATATGTATCGTTACGTCCGCGACCCTATTTATCATGGTCATTACTACTTATAGGTGCAGAGAGGCGTTCATCCTATATTTAGTAGAAATTCAATCGGTGAGCAGCATTGGAGGCGCCAGTGGTTTTGGGTGCGGGGTTTTGAATGTCGTGACCCACACAGAAATTATCTGTCTATACCGTGTACCTTTCGGACTCCTGAATTTGGTAAGTCTTATCGTCGCCTTTTTCCTTGTGCTCTTACTGTAACTTACCGGCCTCTTTTTTTTTCTTTTTCTGATAGCCTTGCTCCGGCCGGCTGAGGAAGAGTTGTCCTTAGGGTTCCGCCGTGCTTTTGATGTGATCAATCGCATGACTCTTTCCCGCGATGTGTTATCGCTTTTGTCGGACGACAGACTGTCGGGAGCGAATCTTTATCAGGATCCGACTCTGGCTCCGCCGATAAGCTTCGAAGGGAGGGTAAGTGATAATTTCTCATCTTGGAACGCTGCTCTTGACGAGTATTTTTCTGATCAGGTTATTTTCCTTTTGCCTCGAAGGCCCCGTCAAGAAGCCGGTCCTAGCATGACCGTGGCCAAAGATGCTTCCACAGTCACAAGGGGTAGGACTAGTCTTTGTGATGTTGTAATTGTTCTTGCTGACAGAACTGAGGAGACGGTGGTAAGTGCGACTCAAGGTGGAGCTCCTGCCGGTGAAATGGTGCATCCTCGTTCATTGGACAAGGAAAAAGCTCCTATGAAAGAGATTAAGTTGCGAGGAAGTGAACAGACAACTATCCTGGAAGCCATTTGTAGGGCTAATCAGGGTATTGGCGTTCGGATCAATCCGATTGAAGATCCGCCTAGTGCCAGTCAGCCTCAAATTCCCCTCCTCGATAGCGATCTGACTTCCGGGGAGGAAAGGTATGAGAATATTGCCCAACCTCGAGCTCCACCAGTACGAGAGACTTTTGTCCCGAAAGGCGGCATTGGTAGGGGTATTCCCCTAGTTGTGCTGGATGAGTTGTTACGAATGAGGAGTATGGGTGATGCTCGATCGGCTATTGAGTCAGAGCTGAGTGTCTCAGAAGCCGGCTTTGTCCCTGCTCGTTCATAGAATTATATGTTGTCTCGCTAGTTGCAGAGTGCGGGGCCTCATGAAATTGGGAATGCCGTCTTGGTGGGTGTTGGGCATGCATTGACTTTTCTGTGCCGCTTCCTTCTTGTGACAGAGTCTGGGCAGTCTATCCCTCCTAGAGTCGGTCTTAGCACGGGGGCCTCCACCAGTGCTTAGGGGCATCCTTCTATGGCGGAGACTCGCCAAACTATGGTAGCAGAGCAATTTATTACTGCGGCTAACACTAGGGCTACGTCCTATAGGGAAAGAGCACACATGGCCGAAAACCAGGTTCATCAGTTGGAGGTTGCACGTTACCTGGTTGAGCATGAATTGGAGCGGGAGAGAGAGCGTGTTGCCCAGCTGGAGGCGGAGGTAGTATGGATGAGAGTCTTCGTAGCTTCTCAGGAACTGGTAACGGTGCGGGCCCTAGCGGTACAGGCGGCGCAGGTCCTCGTGGTGTGTGTGGTGCGGGCCCTAGTGGTGTCTGATAGAGGCTCCTCATTATTTTGTGTTTTCCCTTTTGCTGTAAATTTTATTTTGACATTGTGGTGGTATGTGATGTGTATTTTCCTGCACTCTTTATTATGGTTTTATAACTCTGTAGCCTTAACTTTACAATTTGTGCATATAGGAATTTCACCGACTATGCTTAAGCATAGAAGCGTTTTAAATTTTGTATATTCCACGGATGCTTGATGCCTTCGCCACTGAGCTCACTTAGTTCATACGCCCCATTACCCAAATTCCTTTTTATTACGTATGGCCCTTCCCAGTTTGCTCCGAATACTCTGCCTGGTTGGCATATCTTTCTCATCACCAAATTTCCAACTGCGAAATCCCTATTGTGTACCTTTTTGTTGTATTGGGATTCTAGCCTTGATTTGTATATCGCATGTCTCTCCACTGCATGTAGCCGAAGCTCCTCCAACAAGTCCAGATTGAGTTTGGTGGCTTCTGAATTGGTTTCTCCTCCTTTTTGGAATACACAAAATGTGGGGCAAGCTACTTCTGTTGGTATGACTGCTTCCATTCCGTATGTTAATGAGAAGAGAGTCTCTCCGGTTGACGTTCTGGCAGTGGTGCGGTACGACCAGAGAACACCAGGCAGTTGTGAGGCCCAATTTTTCTTGAGGCTCTCCAGTCTGGTTTTGAGGGTATGTTTAATTACTTTATTGACCGCCTCAACTTGTCCATTCGACTGAGGATGGTAAAGTGTTGAGAACAACCTCCTTATCCCCAGCCCATCACAAAATTTTTTAAGTTGCATGCCTTCAAATTGTTTCCCATTATCCGTCACAATTGCATTGGGTATTCCGAAGTGACAAACGATGTTTCTCTATATGAAGGTTATCATGTTAACCTCATTAATTGTGGCTAACGATTTTGCTTTTGCCGATTTCTAGAAGTAGTCGATCGCCACCACGGCGTACTTGACGCCTCCTCTAGCGGGCGGGAATGGGCCTATCAGATCGATTCCCCACTTGGCAAAAGGCCAAGGTGCTGCCGTTGTGATCAATTCTGTAGAAGGAACTCTGATTATGGGAGAATAGATCTGACAACTTTTACATGCTTTGGCGTATTCGATAGCGTCCCTTCTAAGAGTGGGCCAGAAATATCCTTGTCGAATTACCTTCAACGCCAGTGCCTGTCCTCCCGAGTGATTCCCGCAGACTCCTTCGTGAACTTCCATCAACACTTTGGTGGCTTCCGCTTTATTCAAGCACTTTAGTAGCGGCATCAGGTATCCTTTCTTATATAACACATCATTTATCAATGTATACCTGGAGGCTCGGAGCCGCAGTCGCTTCACTTCCGCCTTGTCATCTGGTTTCTCTCCTTCTTTCAGGAAAGCCTTAATGGGAGTCATCCATGTCTTCTCCTCGCTGACTTGCCAAATCGTCTGGTCACTTGGGGCTTCTTAGTTTACTATGCTGATGCTTCTTAGTCGCTCGGCATTTTTCAAGGTTGCTAAACGAGCTAATGCGTCTGCTTGGGTGTTCCGCAGTCTAGGGACTCGCGCGATGTAGACGTGATCGAATTTTTAGATCATGTCTGCCACTAGCTTGCGGTATCCGACCAACTGTTGGTCTTTTACTTCGTAGTGTCCTATTATTTGGTTGACCATTAATTCCGAGTCACTGTAGATCATTACTCTCTTCACCTCGATTGTCAATGCCATTCTCATGCTGGATAGTAGAGCTTCATATTCAGCTTCGTTGTTAGTTGTTGGGAATCCAAACCTGATGGCCGAGCAAAACGTATCTCCGGTAGGGCTAGTAAGTACTACGCCGGCTCCAGAGGTGTAAGTCATAGATGATTCATCTACCGACATTTACCAGGATCGATCGGTCACCTCTCCTAGTAAAGTGGGGATGGTGAGTTCTGCAATGAACTCAGCCAGGGCTTGTGCCTTGATTGCCAGTCGAGGCACGTACTTAATATCGAATTGACTTAATTCCACTTCCCATTTTATCAGTCTTCCTGCTACGTCTGGTTTTGAAAGTACTTGCCTTAGTGGAAAAGATGTTACTACCTCGATTGCATGTCCCAAAAAATATGGTCTCAATTTTCGTGCGCTCATCACCAGGGCGTAAGCAAGTTTCTCAACTGCAGAGTACCTGAGTTCAGTATCATGGAGCATTTAACTCACGTAATATATTTGCTCCTTTTGCTTTCTTTCAGTCCGAACCAGTACCGCACTTAATGCGGACTCGAAAGCAGCTAGGTATAGACTGAGAGGCTCACCCAGCTACGGTTTGGACAAGGTTTATGTGCTAGCCAATGTGTCTTTTAACTCTTCGAAGGCCTTTTGAGCCACGGGCGTCCAATCGAACTTTTCTTTTTTGATCACATCCATCAAGGGTTTGTATTTGTCGGATGCTCTAGGTAGGAAACGACTGAGAGACGCGATTCTTCTGGCTAGCCTTTATACTCCTTTCGAGTGTTTTGGAGGCTACATGTCTTGTATGGCTTTCACCTTATCTGGGTTTGCCTCTATTCCTCTCTTGCTCACCATATATCCGAGGAATTTTCCAGTGGACATCCCAAACGTGCATTTTTTAGGGTTGAGCTTCATTCCATATTGTCGTAGGGTGTCAAACGCTTTTCTCAGGTGGCGCACATGATCGTTTGTATCTACACTCTTAACCAGCATATCGTCCACATATACCTCCATGGTCTTTCCTAGTTCCTCTCGGAACATCTTGTTCACCAATCTTTGGTATGGCGCCTGCATTTTTCAACCCGAATGGCATCATTACCTAGTACAGCAGATTCCTTTTAGTGTAAAAAGCTATTTTTCCACATCGTCTGTGTGCATAGGGATCTGGTGATAGCAAGAGTATGCATCTATGAAACTCATTAGCTCATGGTCGATCGTGGCATCCACCATTTGATCAACATGCGGCAGTAGGAAACTGTCCTTCGGGCATGCTTTATTGAGATCCGTGAAGTCGATACATAATCACCATGACTTGTTTGCCTTTTGCACTAGTACCAGGTTGGCTACCCAGGCGGGAAACAACACCTCTCTCACCAGATTGTTCGCCAATAATTTTCTGGCTTCCACCTCGATAATTTCATATTTCTCAGGGCTATACTTCCTTTTCTGCTGTTCTACAGGGCGATAGGATGGGTTTATGTTAAGTCGGCGGCATGAATATTTCGGATCTATCCCATGGATGTCACTGGATATCCAAGCAAACACGTCCAGGTTGGACTTTAAAAATTCCATCAGAGCCGTCCGATGGGGATTCTTTAGTTGTGATCCGATATACAACTCCAAGTCCGGGTTACTTGGCTCCATCATTATCGCTTCGGTTTCTTCGGTCGGTTCTCCCCTTTTCCTTTTCTTATCTGACCTTGGATCTTCATCGGTTATTGAGGGTAGATCGACTCCCTGAGCGTCGAAAGGTCATCCCCTGCCGTCAAGTCGCCCAGCGGCAGAACCTCATCCCGATTTGCTTCCTCTTCATGATCTTATTGTTCTATCATCATCAACTGGAAACTTGGGTCGTGGTAGTTGAGCCCGTCTCCTTTTTCGATGAATGAACACTCTCTGGCTTTCCTTTAGCTACTTCTAACGGTACCGACTCGACCATCGACGGTTACAAATTTTATGCATTAGTGTAATGTGGATGGGACATAGTTAAATTGATGAATGAATGTCCGTCCTAAGATGTAGTTGTAGGGTGATAGGAGATCTACCACTTTGAACCCAAGGACGTGTGAGCTCTTACCATCTGCTTCTCATCTATCATTTGGACTGATAGGTCTGTTTGCATCAAGAGGGTAGTGACGGCATTACCGAACCCTCGAATCTCATCACCGCATGGAGACGTCTTGTGGTGAGAGAGTCCTTCTATGGCTCCGAATGTCTCTTTAAAGATGATGTTTGTGCATGCGCCCGTGTCAACCAGGCACCGGTGCATCTTTACTCCTGAGATTGTGGTTGTAATCACTAATGGATCATTGTGAGGGGTTCGTATCTCGGCGAAATCCTCTTCGAAGAAAAAGACATTGGCTTCGTGTAAAGGTGGTCGCGAGCTTACCGTAAAAACGTGTTGTACCTGTCGAGCTCCCGTAGCTCGGCCTTTCGTTTTTTTCATGAAAGGGTGGTCAAGGCCTGGGAAGTCCCTACGTATCCTTCGTTCAACATGTATACCTCCCTGGGTGGCGTGGGCAGACGGTCTCCCAATCCCCCTTGTCCCTGAGGGTGGGCTGGTCCATTATGTCGTTCGTCTATAGCCTGGGGTTATTTTTTTCTTCGTTTCGGGCCAGCCGCCAGTCGATCTAGCTTCCCATCCTCGAACAGTCTGATGAGTTTGGTCAATAAATCTCGACATTTATTGGTGTCGTGGCCGATGGATTTGTGGTATTTATAGAATTTTTTCTTATTTAGCTTAGTCGGATCCGCGCGTATCCTAGGCGGGGGACTCAACAGGTTGGTATCTTATATCTTGCTGAATATCTCCTCGGGTGTAAGTTCAAGCAACTCTGTGATCTCCTAAATTTGGTCATCGTCAGGTAGACATGCACCGATTAACCGGAACCGCCGGTTCCAATCGAAAAACTGGCGGTTTTAACTGGAACCAAAACCGGCGGTTCTGAAACCGTGAAAAACGAAACCAAAACCGGTAGAACACAGTTCGGTTTCGGTTCCAGCCGAGCACGAACCGGAATCGCCGGTTCGAACCGCCGTTTCGCCGATTCACGGTTAAAACCGGCGGTTCCACTATTTTTTTATTTTTTTTTTGAACGGCCAAGATCGACTGTCCGTTGGAGATTCGACGGCCCAAAAAAAGTGACCGTTGGGGCGGTGAACCGGCGGTTCCGGTTCGAACCGGCAGTTCCGGTTCGAATCGGCGGTTCAGGCGGGATGGGCGGGCTTTTTTGAATTTTGAAAATTCAAACGTGCGGCGGAGATTGTGTGACCGTTGAAGATGAATGGTTGAGATGGACGAAGGAACCGGCGGTTCCGATTTTAATCGGCGGTTCCGGCTGAATTTTTTTTTTTTTTTAAATTCAAGGGTTGAGATTTTTTTGTGTTTAAAATTTGAAATGGATGGATGAGATCACTTCCAATCCTCTATAAATACCCCCCAAGTGTGATCAATTTGAGCACACAACATTCACATTCAATCTACTACTTCTACTACTACTACACTCTCTTCTCTACACTACTTATTCTTCTATTCCACATTCTTGATTGATTCTACATTTCTACTCAACTACTCAAGTTCTCAATTTCATCTCATCTCAACTCTCAAGTCTCAACTTTCTTTTTTTAGTTCATATATATCAAACTAAAAAAAAAATTGTAGTCTTTTATTTCAATTCTCTTATTATCACTTTCATTTCAATTCTCTCATTATAATTTTCTATTCTTTCCCACACATATACTACTAATTAGTATACTTCTACTTCTAGTCTCTTAGTTTTAGTTCATAAATCCTATATATTCATCCTTTTTTCAATCTAAAAAAAATGTCTAGAAGAGGTTCTTCTTCATCCGGTGCCTCACCTTCTTCTTCTAGAGGAAAATCCATACCCAACACCTTAAATTGTCCTCCACCACCTCCACGCGGACCACGCCAACTTCCACCAACTCTAGAAGATATTGAACTTGAAAATATTCCTTCGGATGAAGAAATCTCCCCTCATTTGTTCAACTTGAATGTTAGGGAGATACTTGGAGATGATTTCCCCTCCGACGACGACAACGATAATACTCAAGGTCAATCACAACAAAGGGCGAGTGGAAGTCAATCAACCTCGGGTGGTACGGGTACGGGTACCGGAGACGGAGCCGGAGGCTCTAGCGGAGGCGGAGGATCGACTCGAAGTTCCCAACAAGTGTTACGTTCCGATATATTTTCCATTCATTTCAAGAAGGAGGCGATTGAGAATTCGAATGAATTCAAAGTTATTTGCAACTATTGTGGCACTAAGTATAAATTCAAGCATGGCGGAGGATATGGAACGTTCATCAAGCACATCAACTCGAAGCATCCGGACAAGATTGGCATCTCAACCGGTCAAACACAAATAGGACGAGGGTTCACGGCCTCTTCCGGAGGAGAAGGTTCATCGGCGTCGGGTAACACTCTTTTTAAATTTGATGAATCTAATTATTTGAGATTATACCTTAAACTTATGTGCACCAAACATTTGTCATTTAACTTTGCCGATAATGTTTTTTTTCAAGATTGGGTAAATCTCACTTTAAATCCTCAAGCCCCACCTTTGCATTGTAATAAATGTAAACTTGGTGTTGCTAAAGTTGTTAAAGAGTATGGTTTGATTTTAAAACAAATTTTGCAACAATTACCTCATAAAGTGTCTATATGTTCGGATATTTGGAGCAATTTTTGGCAAAAAGCGGATTATATGGGTATTACTTATCATTGGATTGATAGTTCATGGAATTTGCAAAAAAGATTAATTGCTTATAGATCATTTGATGGTCCTCATACCGCCGTTAATATTGCTCACAAAATTAGTACTATTTTGCAAGAATATGGTTTAGTTACAAAGATTTTTACAATCTCATTTGATAATGCTAGTGCTAATACGGCTAGTTTAAAAAGTCTTATTGATATTTGTAAACCCTCAATTGGTGGTAGATTTTTTCATGTTAGATGTATTTGTCATATATTGAATTTATGTGTTCAAGATGGTATAAATGCTTTGAAAACACACATTCAACCTATTAAAAGTGCTATATGGTATATAATGAGAAACCCTTCCGTTACTAAAAGGTGGAAAATATATTGTCAATCTATGAACATTCACCCAAAAAAATTTCCTTTAGATGTTTCAACTCGTTGGAATTCGACGTATAAAATATTGCATGACTCTTTTGATTATAAAGATCATATTTGTGCTTTTTACTCACAAGATGCGGGTGGTCAAATCTTGTTTGCTAATCAATGGGATACATGTTACACTCTATGTGATGTTTTGCAAATTTTTAATGATGCTACGGAAGAACTATCCGGTGTTTATTATCCTACTTCAAATTTAGTTGTTGATAATTGTGTTAAAATTGTTATGGTTTTTAGTGCTAATGAAGCACACCCGTTGTTGTCAAATGCTATTCTTTCCATGAAATCTAAGTGGTTAAAATATTTTTTTCAAATCCCAGACTTGTGTTTAGTTGCTAAATTGTTGGACCCACGTATTAGAACGGATGGTTTAGAAGAATTGTTAACGCTTTACTATGATTCATTGTATGCTAATTGTGATTCTCCTACTAGACAACAAGCTCCTAATCCTAAAGACATAGTTGCAAGTACTTATAATCTACTAAAGGAACTTTTTAAGGAGTATAAAGAACAAAATGGTACAAATGATGATCAATCTAGTGGTGATGATAGTAGTGATAGTGTTGATAATTCTAGAAAATATGATGCTCTTCAAAAATTTTATAGTTTTTATGATGGTATATCTCAAAAACGTGCACGGGTTATATCTAATACTTTTCAAGAACTTGATTCTTATTTTACTAACACTTTTGAGTTTGAAACAAGCGGAACTAGTTTTGATATTTTGAAGTGGTGGTCAAGGAGAACAAAGTCATTCCCTATTTTATCATTAATTGTAAAAGAGGTTTTTGCATCTCCCGCCTCTACGGTTGCCGTCGAACAAGCATTTAGTCTTGGTAATCTCACTTTGGATCCGACACGATCCAATTTAAGTGTGACAAATTTAGAAAATTTGTGTTTGCTTGATGATTGGTCAAAGGCGGAAAGACGGATTCAAAATCAAATTGAAAAAGACCGATCGGATGATGAAATTACGGAATATGGAAGCGAGTTAGATTGGTAGAGTAAACAAAAAAAGCCATCACCGTTCACCTCCACGGAGCCAAAGAGGTAAGTTGAGGTAAGTTAAGAGAACTACGTGGGCTTTGATTCCTTTCGAGGATACGTAGGCAACTTAAATTTAAGTTGAACTTGAATTTTCAAGTTTAACCCTAAATTTAAGCTCAAGTCCTTTTTTTTACTTTTTTTTTCTCTATTATGTTGTTGTATTTTATCTTATAAAGTTTGTATTTTTTAAATTTTTGAAGTGTAACAATAGAGTAGTTGACATGGAAGTAAACTTGTAGTGTTCTCTACACTTCTACATTTGTACATTGTAATGGTTTAGACTTTAATAATTAAATTTTTTATGTGATCACATTAATTAATATTGTTTGATTATTATGAATTTAATATCAACTTTGAAATTTTTACTTGCATTATTGAATATTGCATAGTGCATACATCATGTTTTCAATTTTAATGATATTATTATTACATTAATTCAAATTCAATATTTCCATTTTCAATTACGCATGTTTCATTTATTTAATAAATAAATTACACATAATAACTGATAAATAACACATTGTATGATGTATAAATATAACATAAAGAAACAAAAAAATACAAAAAAAAAAAACGAAAAACCGGCGGTTCCAAACCGAAACCGGAACCGCCGGTTCACGAACCGAACCCCTATCCACCGGTTCGGTTCCGGTTCCCCCTCTGTTGGAACCGGAACCGCCGGTTCGGAACCGGAACCGGCGGTTCCGAACCGGGGTGCATGTCTATCGTCAGGGAATAGCTTGAAAGAAGAGTGAGCCTTGTAATCCTTCTCCCATTTCTTCCTCTTCTTGTCGCCTTCTTTAGGGTCGACTCTTGACTTCTTACATTCTTCGAGAATTTTCTCGCTGTGGATGAATACTTGAGCTGCGGCCATGAAAGCCACATAGCTGTTTGGCAATTTCTGCTGGCAGCTAGTCCATATAGGAGATCCTAGGAGTAAGGTGGCAGTTGCCAAAATAGTTGACGTTTCGTCCGACACTTCTTCCGTGTTAGCGCGCTGTTCGTTGAATTTCTTCATAAAGTCCTTCAAAGATTCCTTTTGGCCTTGCCGTAGACAAGCTAGTTTTTGTTTGGACTCCTTTCTTTATCCCAGATAGGCGAAGTGGGACGAAAAGGCCATGGCGAGTTGTGCCCAAGAGTCGATGGAGTTAGCGGGGAGTGACTCGAACCACACGTGCGCCTTGTCCCCCAATGTTAAGGGGAACATCTTACACCGATCCTCTTCTGAATGCCCTAGCGCTAGCATCCACCTAACATACTTATTAAGGTGCGAGATTGGGCTGAATTCGCCGGCGTATTGGGGATCTGAGGGATCTGTATTTTTTTCATGGTGGCGGTCATGATCACTCTGTGAGTGAATAGGGACCTCCTCGATTCCGGGTCAGGAATACCGTGGAGTCCGACGTCATTTTTTCTTTCCATTTAGTTGAGTCATTTTCTCAGCGCGTTGATTTCCTCATCATGCTATCACTTGAGTCGGGCGATAGGGTCGTCTCTCGCGCTTTCTCCTACTTGCTCGCGTCGAGTCTTCGTGGGATCTGATCCCAGTCGATCATTTGCGCTTACGCGTCCAGTCGTGTGTGCGGAGAACGGCTGGCGAATGAGTTAGCCAGGGACACCATCCTTCTCCGCTCGAGTCCTTCGTCTACCACTTTCTAGGCCTTCCTTGGTTCCTTAGACGTATCATTTTGGGTCATTCGTTCGTGTACCGACTTCCGAGGCAGAGTTCGTTCATGTCGCCGCTCGTTTGTCTATTCTGCTGAATTTTCTTCGAGGGTAAAGCTGAGTCTCCGACTGGCAGTCGTCGCTCGCTTTCTTTTCATCTGTTTGAGAAGGTCAAAGTACTTTTGCCAGAAATCAGTCTGTGGGTCGTCTTCTTCCAGGTTCATGTTGTGCAGCGGAACTTTCTTTTTCATGGTCCGGGGGAGGTTAGGGTCCTTCGGACGGCGTCGGCTGGTGGTCACATCGGCCCTACTAAGAGTGGCTTCGTCTTGCTCATCCATCATTTTTTACGTATAGTTGAGTCAGGGCAAACTGAAGAAAGCAGTCATCCTGAAGATCGAAGGCCACCAACAGTGCGTGCAGGGGCACCCTTCCTCTAGCGCCAAATGTCATTCGTCAAATTTTAATCTCTTCCTAATGATGAATTAATTGGCTGTTATGGGGAAAAGGCGCATTAATCTGAGCAAAGCTAACATAATTGTCCCGTAGGCGTGCTTGTACCTTTTTCCAGGTGGTGAAGGGATGATCGTATTGCTATGGGGGTTTCCCATGTTTATACTGGATAATCTGACGTCACCCGTATCTGGGCAAGTTGATAAATTATCGTGTACAGTGCGAACATTAAATGCATTGTATCTGAGGCAATTGGACTAAGTGGCCTATTTGGCTTAGTCAGGCGGAGCCTCTTTGTTTCTGGCCGTGAGGCTCGTGGGCTCATAATGGAGAATTGGGCTGGCTGGCCCAATATATGAATAGGTGAAAGGCCCATTCTCAGAATTTATACCACAAATTTTAAATTTGTCACTCTTTTTTCACACACACATCATTACTTTATACTTTTTATTACCTAAAAATACTACAATACCCTCTAAAGTCAATAAAGTTGGTTAAAAAGTACTCCCTCCGTCCCACAACAAGGGTCTCTTTTTTCTATTTTGCTCGTCCCATCCAAAAGGTTCTCTTTCCTTTTTTACACACATGGGACCCACTCATCCCCTCTAATACAATAAAAACATGGGGCCAATACTCCCACTAATACAACTATCCACTACATATTAAATAATAATATTCCTTAATCCACGTGCCAAAAAGCAAAAACTACACTTGCCGTGGGACGAAGGGAGTACAATTTTTCTTAAACAACATGGAACAATAAACGTGAAAAGTATTATAGAATAGAGGGAGTATAAACATTTTCTATAAAATGCCCAAAATAAAAATACGTAATCATTTAGATGAGATGGAGAGAGTACTGCTTAATCAAGAAAAATTAAACTCTAACACAGGACTTCATAATTGAGTCACTATAAAGTGTTCAATACTAGGATACTTCATTTCTCTCACATTTTTTTAACCTTTTTTATTTTCTTTCACCAACAAAATTTTTACTTTCCTAAAATAATAACAAAAGTAAAATAAATAAATAAATCTTCCATACACTATATTTACAAAATTAGCACTTCACCAAACACAACACAATTTATCTTTTATTTATTTTAAAAAAAAATAACAAAGCACTACAACTTTCTTACTTTATTTAATAAAATAATAAAATAAAAAACATTTACGAGACAAAAGGATTACTGCTTAACGAATTTATACATTTTGAATCTTTTGAGTTTTGATATAACATTTCAAAACAACTTTATATGATCTTTAAAAATTAAAAAATAATAATAATAAAAAAATTATTCAGTCAAACTCAACACCAACTTAGTGTTGGTAAACATCCCTGTATCTTTCTGACAGAGGGATCAATACTGTGAATTCCTATCATATATACAGTAATTCTTTCAAGCAATAATGTTAACTCAACATCCATATTTGCTTCTTGATTCAGTTATGGAGATGGCAATCCGAGAAACCAGTTAAACTTCCAGCCACCGCGGCTCAGCTCGATAATCTTCAGACTCCATCGAAATTTACCACAGACTATATATAACACAGGTGTGCCAAACAACATTTAGCTTATCCTGATTCGTAGCTTCATCTTCAGCCATCACTTGCTGTAGCCATCATAATCTCTCTTTATCTTCCTTCCACCATTGTTGTTAGTCGAAGTTCTAGGGCTCAAATCATGAGCAGTCCTCGTCTTTAAACTGAATGCTGCAAACTTACAATCATGTTTACTGTAATCCTCCAATTTCCATCAAAATGCAAACCATTTCCAATGCCTATCAAATTTTCGATCAACAGATTCAGAACTTACGCTGTGTATGTTCGTTTAACTTCGACTATAACAATATCCATGTGATTTTGAACCTTCCCGCGAGCTGCAACCATGTAATCTGCAAAGCAAAAGGGATTTAAATATTAGAAAGCATTGAATTAGAATCAATGATAATAGCATATATTATTTAACAAATTTTAATTTACTAAATTTATTGGCACTTAGTTGAAAAGACAACTACTGATTGCAGCAGAAAGCAGCTTGACATCCAGAATAATTAAGCATTGAAAACTTAATCAACACAATAAACTTAATTAATTGCATTATAAAGCATTGAAAAGACAAAGTTGAGGGCACCTTGCGTCGCATCAGCAGAAATTCTTACCCGGATATGACCAATTACTGATTGCAGCAGAATAGCAGCTTGACATCCAGAATAATTTTATGGAGAGAAGCCCAAATTTAAAACAGAATGGTCACACCTCTAAATCCTTGTGCATCCAAACGCTTGTGCGATCAGGTTGATCAGATGAGACGAGCTCTATAATGCCTTGAGATCCAAAGTATAATGTGAGGTTGACAAAAAAAAAATGACACCAGTATAGCTTTCTTTCTTTATGTTTTCATTTGCTTACCACTGGATATCCTGTGAATGAATAAGCATACGACAAATGTCAAGAGTATTATAACATTAAATGAAATCATACTAGGGCACTGAGGTTTACGACCTGAAACTCTAATTAATAAGCATAGTGAAAATGCAGCAACTGCCAACTGAAGTTGTTATCGAAGCAACAATCATATTCATTTCTGAGCCAAGTTCTTTAAAGAAAGGTAGACTAGATGGATCACTTATTCCACAGTCCAATAAAAATGCATAACACTATATTGTAGGTGACTCGTATAACTTCTTGGAATACATTAGTTAATTTCAGTGTTTTATGAATCAGTTCACAAACAAGCACTCCAAAATGTTTGTGTGTCTTACTTCTCCATGCGGTCGCAAATCCAGTGTTGGTTTATCTCTAATTAGTCTACAAAATGCATTCATAAGTAATCATAACTGCTGTTCCTTAGAATTATTAAATTATTCAAATCACCAATACGATTTAATTTTTGTATATTTTTAATATTCTACCTTCCACTATTGCATCATTAAAAAACATTGATTCCCAATCATACCTTTGAAATAGAGCATTCCATAGGCAATAGGTTAAAGAATAAAGACAGTAAATGACAATGTGCCAAGCAGAGCAGATAAGCACATACAACATTATAATAAATGTCTCTAGAGGCCCAACTATACCATGCCATGAGGCTATGCTTCAGTTGCAAGAAATCAAGTTCCCATAAAAAGAACCCAACTCATGAATTAGAAAAGTAAAAATTTTTAGATGGATAAGAGTATAAATATTCTATAGAACTAATATATTTAGTTCATGCATGAATATAATATAGCTAAAATTTCCATTGAGTGATTTTTGACAGCACACCCCCTCCCCCCCCCCCCCCCCCCCTTCACATTGAGTTAATAATACTCCATAGGCCTTAAAATACTAAAAATAAGGAAGTTTACACACTAATTGCACTTAAGCGGACTTAATTTCCTTCTAAGCCCGTACGTTAAAAGCAAGGGGCCAATTGGATCACAACCTAAGGGGAGGTGGCTTATAATATCCTATGAAACTAATAGAATCAAGGCAATTCTCATTCTCATTCCTTGTCTTAAACATTTCCTAGCCTTATTAACCCACCTACAGAATTAAGGCAATTCTCATGCTCATTCCTTGTCTTAAACATTTCCTAGCCTTATTAACCCACCTAATAATTTTAATGAACCAAACACTCTCTTAGTGTTTTTCCATGACAACATAATAGCATTCCCAGAAATAAAAAAAATGTAAATAATGATTAACCATGCAATAGCTTTAGAGTAATCTGCATACCATGTGGCATAAGCTTTCGGACAGTGCAAGTGCATCCTCCCATCTGTTATCCTTTATAAGCCCTTTCACGAGACCAACAATGGCACCAAACCCAGGAATTTCACCTTTTGCTATGACATCTTCATATAACTCAAATGCCTTGTCAACTCTGTTTGAAGAACACAGGCTCTCAATTAAAGAGGAATAAACTTCGTTGACATTGGACGAAGACGGTGACAATGAAGAGAACTCTTTATGCAGCTGCAAAGCCATCTCCAATCTCCCAGCCTTCTGAAAGCTATCAATCAAAACTTTGTAAACTGGTACAAGGGGAACAGAATCATTTTTACCCATTTCATCCACTAACTGTAGACTCAATAAAAATTCCTTGCTGAAGCCTTCTACAACCTTATGATAGTTCGTTAAATGACTTGGCCAATATGTTTGCTTCATCTCCTCAAGAAGTTGATAAGCCTCATCCAAGCGCCCAACAATGCAACAGTGATTTATCAAGACTCTATATGTGATATAGTTAGGGGCACATCCCTTTGCGATCATGTTCCGGAAGAGCTCAAGGCTTTTATCCACTTTTCCAGCTTTCCCATAACCATCTATCATGGCTGTATACGTAACAACATTAGGATTACAACCCTTTTCCTCCATCATCAACATCAACTTGTATGCTTCATCGGTTTTCCCAACTTTACAAAGGCCGTCAACCATCTCTGTGTATATAATAACATTGGGCAGGCAAGAATTTTCTAGCATTTTAGACAACACTTTTAAAGCAAGATCCAGGCGTTTATCTTTAAATAATCTGTCAATTAAAGAGCTGTAAGTATAAACATTTGGGGTGTATCCACGCTCAGACATTTTAGCGAATAGTTCTTGTGCTTCATCGAGCTTTCCAACCTTGCAAAATCCGTCGATAAGGGCATCATACACAATATGATTTGGTTCACAGCCTTCAGATGCCATTGCATCTAAAAGATTTCGAGCCTCTTTCACTCTGTGCACTTTGCATAATCCGTCAACCAAAGCGCCATATGTAACAACATTCGGCTCTTTGCTACCATCATCAGAAATTCTAAAGTACATATCTACATCATGGACATTTACATTTCCTCTCATTTTTTCATAAATCATGCAAGCCTTCTCTACATCTCCGGCTTTGCAGTGGCCATCAATCAATGCAGTAAACATGACAACATTTGGGGGGCATCCTTGTGTCAGCATAATTTCAAATAGCTCATTAGCTTCAGATATTTTCCTTGCTTTAAGGTAAGCATGTATAATTGCAGTATAGGTGACCAGATTTGGCATACACCCATCCCTCATCATTTCGTCAAACCAGCGACGAGCCTGCTGAATCAGGCCCACTTTACAGAACCTATCAATCATAATTGAATAAGTGTACACGTTTGGAACAATGCCATTCTTTTTCATTTCATGAAACAGTAGAAGAGCCTTGTCTATTTTTGACGCATCACAGAAAGAACCAATAATTTTGTTGTATGTACCAGCTTCTGGAATGAATCCATTGCCCATCATTTCTCGAATTATGTTATATGCTTTCTCATACTTCCCAGCCCCACATAGACAACCAGCAAAATTGCTGACATTAACTCTATTCAATGCTATTCCAGCATCAAGCATCTCATCATAAGCCTTTTCAGCTAATTCTAACATATCCTGGCTAGGAAACTCCTCATTACCACAAATACTACCAATTAGTATATTATAGGCAACATAACCATTACAATCACAATCCACCATTTTCTTGAGCAACTTATATGCATAAGAATGGTCCCCGGATTTACAGTAGGCATGGATAAGAGAACAGAATATCTTATGACTTGGATAACAACCTTCAGCAATCATCATGCTCAGAATTCGTTTGCACCTACCCAGCTTACCCTTATTTAGGCACCCACATAGTAAAATCTTGTACGTCGCAACATTAGGGAGACATGAATCCACTCGCATCCTATTCAAGAATTCCATAGCCTCATCAAACAGAGAGGCCTCACACAAGCCCATTATCATTTTGGTATACATCAAAGTATCAGGTTTAACTCCTTCAGTCTCAATCATATTCAGTGCATCTCTCCATTTACCCACTTTGCATAGAAAATGCACAAAACAGCCTAAAATATGCATGTCCATCTTAAAACCCAAATTTAACATCTCTCTATGAAGCAGAAGAGCAGTATCCAACTTATGCGCCTCCAAGAAAACCCGAATAAGCGCATTATATGTCACCCTCGAAGGCCTATACCCTAAATCCTTAAGCCTCCCTAACTCCTCCAATGCCAAATTCCACATCCCATTATGACAACACTTTCTTATCAATACATTAAGCAATCTTCCCAGCACTTCACTATCATCTTTCTTAATCGAAATCAGGAAATGATCATTTACTTTGACATTCTTACCCCCGCCTAATAACTCTAACAAAGCATCATAAACAGCCACACTATGAGCATACCCTATTTGCCTCCCAGCCCACATGAAGAACTTAACACCCAATTCAGGGATTTGCACATTTCTCAACACATCAATCACCAAATTCTCATCAAGTTTCTCCCTAAACTTCCTGAGGAACTTCTGGGATTCCTCTCCCAACTCATCATTGATGGCATTTACTATTAAAGAAGCGTCAGAAGAGATCTTACCGGAATCAACTTTGGTATCGGAAAAAGACTCCCTGAAAAATGCTAAGTCCTGCGGCGAAAACTGTGGGGAAGGAGAGGATTGAGGTGCGTCAGCGGCGGTGATGAGTTTCTTGACGGCTGCTAATCCTTGAAGAGTGTTGGTTTGGGTGGCGAAGAATCTGTGGAAGGATTGGAATGAGTGTAGGAATGGTGGGGGAGAAAATACAGCAGATTTGAGCACCCTACAGTTCATTCTACTCCCCTCCCTCCCTCCCCCTCTTTTCGATTTTCAGTGCACTCTCCCCAATATATGCCGTCGCCATTATTATGTTGAGAATTTTCTTTTCTTTCCTTTTAATTTTTTTTTTTTTTTAATCGAAACTTCGAAAGCATCTCGGTAATTTTTCTTACAACAAAATACTACTGTACAGAAATTTCACGAAAAATAAAAAATAAAAGAATTGCTGTAAATTCGTCCAAAGGAAAACGAAAAGAAAAATACAAAATTAATATACAATGCACCAGAGTTAATAAATTTTTTTATTATTATTATTATTCAATTGTTCATTAACAACCAAATAGAAAAATCCCTAAAAATTTATAAGTTTTAATTTATTATTGTGGAGTATGTTTTCATTAATAAGTTTATAATAGTTTTTCACACACTACTATTTTGTCTCATATTCACATTCTTAAAATAAGAAAATAACACATAATTAATTGGCCGATTCAATTCATGATCATTCCGAAAGCATCATATACTCGTTGAGGTAAGTTTGGATTTTTTTACGGATCTTTTATTTTAATGGTGTTACTCATCAAAATTCCAAAATTAAGGAGATTTGCCAAGTATAAAGTTGAGATTATCCTAGGACAAGTTTGTTGTACATGTTGACAGTCGTAAAATATCAGCTATGTGCCTTCTATATTTACATCATTCCTGTATCATCTTTCTTAATCAATTGGTAAAGGCTTTTACACCATTTCAGCTTTTGATTTCTTTATGGCCATTCATTTCTATTTTCATGCTTCTTGGTTCTTTTCTTTCATGGTATCAGAGCTTGTTATTTTCTTTGAAGTCATGTCTAACTCCTCTTACATTGTTACCTCTCCTGCCATGGAGGTGATAACTCATCTCTATTAAATTGAGTGATACAAATTATTGAGGTAGGTTTTGATTTTTGACGGATCTTTTATTTTAACACCATATAGCTCATCAAGATTCCAATTAAGGAGATTTTACCAAGTGTAAAGTTGAGATCATCCTAGTACAAGTTTGTTATACAAGATTCCAATTAAGGAAATTTTACCAAGTGTAAAGTTGAGATTTTACCAAGTGTAAAGTTGAGATCATCCTAGTACAATTTTGTTATACATGTTGACAGCTGTAAAATGGGTGCTTTCTAGCTTTCTATTTTACACCATTCATGTATCATCTTTCTAAATCAATTGGTAAGGGCTTTACACCATTTCAGCTTTCGATTTCCTTCTAGCAATTCATTTCTATTTTCATGCTTCTTGGTTCTTTTCTTTCAAATGGAACCCCTTCATTCATAAATAAATTTATGAATTCGACACCAAATACGAATGCAGGATTTCACAATAATAGGGGATAGAATCTCAAAAGTAAAATGAGAATTTAAACACTGAAGGTAGTCTCTAGTAGACTAACAAAATTAATAAAATCAAGAAAAGTAAAAGAATGGATGAATTTATTGAAAAGTAAAGCATACCACTTGTGAATAGTGGATGATGGTTTGTAAAAAAGAGTATAAACATAACAAAAAGGTGGCAACCTGAGAAAGGTAACCCTAGTCTAGATGTTGATAATATACAAAAATGGAGTAGCAACCACTATGACTACACTGCAACAAAACTCCAACAAATTAAAAGAATATGAATACACACATTACACACAGCCAACATCAAAATTACAAGTAAAATCAAACTTGTGGCTTCCAACCATTTCTCAAATCTCTAAATCTGCAACCACACTCACCGTGGCCTCTCATTTTTCAATTATAACGAGTGTAAATATCACCTCCGTTTTCAAGACGCTCATCGATAGCCGCCATACGGCTGTTGACCATAATTTCCAGCTCCCATAGGGTTATAACCTCCAGGCATAGTAGAACCGGGCGGTCCACCCATCGGCTGTTGCATATTCGGACCTTGACCCATGCCCATATTCATTCCCATACCCATGCCCATGCTTCCGGGCATATTCATGCCCATCCCCATTCCTCTCCCCATGGGCTGGCCTCCGTAATTTCCCATGCCCATACCCATACCACTGCCAGGTCCACCGGCCATGCCGAAATTCATATTAGTATTCGTCATTGGGTTTGGCGTGGGTCTTAGAGCAGTAGCACCAGCACGCCCCATACCAGACCCAGATCCCATGGCTTTACCCATGACAATGTTTGATGTTGCCGGTGTCGTAGTTGGTTTTTCCATCCTTTTCTCTTTGCGGTTTATCGCATCGAAATCAACTCCGATATTGGCCAATGGATTTGTTTTAGCTGCACAAATGTAATTTCACTTGAGCATTGGTATATACGTTTATATAATCAACCTCCCAGAATATGAACACATGAAAACTTACATCCTGAGATATTCAAATTGACCAATCCACGGCTCAGAGTGTCTGCCCAAACAGTGGACTTCGTCTCAAACTTGTCCGACGATGATACAGGAACTATAGCAGAAGATGTAGAAGCTGGAGTAACTGACACTGGAGCCATAAAAGGGCTCGATTGTACTGGTGGAGCTTGATGACCCATATGTGAAGCCGTAGGCACTGCAGAGCCTGAACTTGAGAGAAAATTGTGCTGCATATTGGGTCCAGTAGAGCTAGGAGGAACCATGTAGGGTGCAGCTCCACCTGTAGACGATGGTTGTTGATGATAACCTCCATAGAAGTTGGGATTTGACGGGTTTGGACCAATTTGAGGATGGAAGCCCATCTGTTGTGCTTGACCAGCTTGAACAGGGAAGGTTGAGGCCATGGTTTGACCCGAAAAGCCTGTTTGTGAAACAGTTCCAGTTGATTGAAGGGGATAACTAGCATGCACTGGAGGCTGGCCAAGCTGAGTGGGAAAAGTTTGTTGTTCGAAATTATTAGCAGGTGCATTCTGGCCACTGTAAGGTGACAAACCTAACTGTAACTGGTGTTGATTGGCTTGAGGGGGAAAGCCACCATGAGACACGGGTTGGTTGGGTGCAACATGATAACCACCTAAAGTATTGGGAAAAGGGGAAGGTGTAGACGGTGGAAGAATATCAGCTAATATATCAATATCATTGCTTGGGGTTGATAAATCCTGATGTGGAAACTGCACGCTCACAGTAGGTTGCCCACCAGAAGGACCAGAAGGAATGTGAGTTGCATCACCAAAAGGACCACCAAACTCATTTGGTGTCCCTTGATTTCCTTGAGCCTCAAGGGTCTGGCTTGAGTTTGCAGTGAAGGAATTAGCAGATAAATTGAACTGTTGTTGAACTGGTACATTGTCAGAAGGAATAGCTTTGAATGGGCCATCTCCAAATGGATCACCAAAAGGCTGCATGAAGAAGGCATTTTAGCAAGTAAATAAACAATCAAGACTTCTCATATCAACAATATTATATGCAGCAGAGTAGTGCACTATTTTACAACTATTTTACAAATCAAACAATTAATATATAGAAACACCAAAAAATAATGTTGATATAAATAGAATGATTGGAAAAAGAATATACATTCCTTATTGACATTTAAGCTACAGTTTAGTGCGTATGTCAGTTCAATTCAGTTTCAGTTATCGAAGAACCCTTAGGCCCTAAGTCTACAAATATAGCATAAACTGTCCATGGGTAACTCAGCCAAAAAGGGTCTCCATGTTCATTCCAAATAGACATATAGGAACAAGTATGCCTTCGAATGTGTGTTCAAGAATAACAGATTGGGGTATTGACTGCAATAAGAGGTGAGAAATTGACCATATAGGTCCATCTATAATCATCACACTGCCTTTTGCTTAAATGAGACTAAGATGGATAGACTCGAGGGAATTCAGGTCACAAAAGCAACTATTATTCTCCACAAGTTATACAAATACTGGGATACTCACCCCCCCCCCCCCAAAATATATATGAACACATATGTATGCATAAGGGAGCATTCATAGCTGCAAAACTCAAGGGGAAGTGCCAACAATTCTTTACCCAAATCTTGGCCCAGTAGACAAAAGGATTAAGGAGTAGCTGCAGGGTATTAAAACCCAGCACAGGAAATAAAGGTCTCATTGTCATCTTATCACCAAAGCCAAAATAGTGGTTTGTTTACTAAAATGAGGATTTTTTTTTTCCAATTGTTAAAACACAAGGCAGGCGTTTTGGATTTTTATCTTCTAGCTTAGACTTTTGTTCATATTTTCTTTGTTCAGAGGTGTGGTCTCAAATTCCTAATTCCAAAAGTGAATAAAACATCTGTTATGATTTGGACAATAAAATAAGTTAATGCTACATAAAAATATTACAAATACCTGATTATCATTTGCCAATGGTGGTGGTGCATCAACAGTCGTGGGCCCAGGCTTAAAGCTTGATGACGTGTCAGCTTCACTTTCCATGTCAGGTTGACCAGTAGGCACGAGAGCCAATGAATTTGAAGAAAATGACTCCGACAAGGAGCCCAGAAGATCCATCTCCACAGCAGATGCAGAAGGAGTACCATTTGACACCGATGGAGCAGCTATTCAAGGATTTGGAATAAGTCGTAAAAATTCACATTTCATAGATGAGTTAAAATGACGAAAAAAAAATATATATATATATATGGAAAGAACGATTTTTCTTCTTTTTCCCCTTAGAAGTGTTTGAAATCAGATAGTGTTTTTCATAGCAGTCCAAAATTAGTTTAACATCTGGAAGCTTACAAATGATAAGCCAATAAACAAAAAATCCTTGGTCCAAAATTCAGACTGAGCAATACCAAGAAAACATATGATGCAAAGTGAGGTTGAACAACACAGTTACAGTATGTTAAGAAATCTATTAACTAAAACAATTAGATTTATGGGGAAATAAAATTTTGATGCTAACCTATGACAACAATAGGAATATTAACAGGAAAATGGTTTAAAAGCATTTAAAAGATGACGAGTGTCCTCTATTGGAATTTTTAAATAATAGTAGACATCCCTGTGAGCCATCTACGATCAGAGAAACAAAACTGTCGCACAACCAGACATGGAAAAATATAAACTTAAACAATTCCATATAGTTATTGATATTTCTATACCTGAAAAAGAACCTCTTGGATCAAATTCGTCAAACCCATCAAATTCATTGTTTCCATGTTGGGCTGGGGACTGAGCTGGAGCCGGAGCTGGCGGGGATGCCGAAGCAGGGGGAGAAGCAGAAGCTGGTGCAGGGGGAGAAGCAGAAGCTGGAGCAGCTGTAGTTGTTATATGGCTTGGACTAGCAACAGAGGGGGGTGATGCTTTAGGGGCATATGCTGCCGAAGATTCTCCATCCCTATTAATGTTCATGATTAAGAAAAACACGAACTAAAACAGCTAAAAGTTCCTGAATTAAAAATTAATTTATCTACCGTTCACTATAGGGAGGGCTGCGGGTAGCACTGACACTATCCTCATAACTAGGAGGTGCATCAAAATTTTGCTCAGAATTTTTACGGTCGAGCCTCTTTCCAGCAGAACTGATGTGAAAATCAAGCTACCTTCAGTTGATAATTGTCTAATGGCCAAGCATAAGAAAAATGCATCACAAAAAAAAAATCAAATAAAAGTACCTCCCATCTTGATACTGATCATCAGCTTTAGCACCACTTCCTCTGCAAATGGAGAAAAATAAACATTGAAAAACACATGAATAAAGAATTACGTGTTTTTATCGAAATGTACCATAATAGCTTAACAGAGTAAAAACGAATAAGAAATACCAAACTCCTGTTACTTTGATAAGATGGTGTTGTAACACATAATTCTTCTCACACAATCAGCAAACATTTAATATAATCAATAAGGAAATTATATTGACAAGTTTATGTGGGTTCATAGAATACAACAAACCTGGATGAATATTGGCCATCATCATCATTTCCAGAATTCCTATAGCGATCAGCACTTCTACTTCTTGAATTATAATTATAGTCATCCTCCCTGTACCGGTCTCGACCATACCGCTCCTCATTATCTCGACCATACCTGTCTCCATCACGGCCATATGATTCCCCATATCGACCATACCTATCATCATCTCTTTCTCTCCCATATCCATCCCTCTCATCATCTCGGTATCCATATCCAGATCGGCCTTCAGATCGATCATCATCAAATCTGTCTCCATAGCTTCCAGAACCAGGACGATACATACCACCCACGGGGGTACTGCGGTACCTGCATAAATAGATTAAATAAAACATAGATTATATTAGAATACCAGAACTAGAGACTCAATAAAAAAAACAAACATATTCCACTTATCTATGTATGGAAAGCACTTAGCATTACAGAGAATAAACCTTACCATTGGAACCTGGGAGCCAATATATAAGAAACTATTTTAAATGCAAGAGGAATGTTTTGCATAAGCTAAGTGAGTTAGCAGCTCAATTGCTTTGGTCGTTGACGTTATATCTTGCAGAGAAAATATGTTGCTGATCCATATAATTGTCTAAGAATTTCTACCAATTTAATACAGGGCCACAGGAGTGTAAGGGAATTAATAAAAGAAAAACCACATGGATCCCAAATAGAAGAACAATCAATTTAATGGCATCATGAAAAATGAAAGACAATTATATAGCATAGTTCAGAAAGCACCAAGTTCCAGCTGACACTATAAAAGACAAGCATGTTAGGTCAATGCACATTGATACAATGTAGAGAAAGAAAAGGAACCATATTGCCAATCTGTGCAAGTCATTATTTAAGGCTTCAGTTTAGCAACCCAAGGTGCCTTCAAGATATCAAAAGAACTTTCAGCTGCAGTATGAAAGTGTATCTTGACCTTTGATTTTACTTGACTTTTTTTGCTAGAGATTTTTAATTTCTATTTCCTAGTAGAACAAAAAATTGATGCAAAGTAGATCATCTAAAAATATAGATATTGCATTTTCATTTGCTTTAATTAAAAATCCAGCCCTAAAATAGCACAAGAAGATTGCATGAATTTCAAACTTTTATGTGAACTGTAACAGAAAATGGCCAACAAAATAATTTAAACTCAATATATGAATCAATTTAACACCTAATACAAAAGGATATTTAATTTTACTAAAATGATATTTATACCATAATAAACTTGCAAACTGATGTAGGTTTAAAGGTACAAATATAAAGTATCACCAAATATTAATGTAGATGAACACAAGGCCAAACATCATTCAAAAAGTGCACAAGTAATAATCACAGTGACAAAAAAAGTATGCAGAGAGAACTTTCAAAAAGCATTCAATTGTGTAAGAAATATAGCTCATTACAGAAAAGAATCACACAGATATTTCTCACAGGACAAACTGATCTCAAACATGATGTTTACTGGCTTTCAAAAAAAAAAAATTATGTGCTGCTTACTTACTTTTCCCGGTTGGCAGCAGCCTTTTGACGAGCTTCTTGTATTCTTTCCTTATCATTTACTAGAACAACAAGACTCTGAGATTTCTTTCTAACATTATTTCCCTGGTCTTTTCCACTGGAGTCGATGTATTGAAAATCCGACAAAGTCTGTCACAAAGGAGAAAATATGGACACCACAGGTCAACGACAAACCAAACTATTTTAAGCTCCAAGAGAGAAAAAGAAAACTCAGATTAAAGAAACCAACTGATATTTGATATGCATGTTCTCTGATGTCATCAATGACACGTTCTGACCCATGAGCCACCAAGTACTCCAAGACAGTCAGAGACTATAAAAACAGCAGAAGAAAGACTTAGACAGTTCAAAAATATGAGCAGCAGCAGTGTGGAACGAACAAAACAAACATAAAGTACTATAGGCATCAGACAGGAACATATGCATAAACAAGTTTGAATATCTGAACTAAGGAAAACAACCTTATATACATGCCGCCAATTTTTTCCAGTATCATTGATACGTTTCCAGATCACTGACATGATCATCTGATACTCATGACTGTTAAAAAGCAAGTATCAGTACTTATAATTGTAAATGAAAAGCAACCTATAAAATGTAATTCATCTTTGAAACAGTTATAACTTACTAGTTTCTTGTTGCCTGGGCAATATCAGCCAGAACAGATCCGTGGGGACCCCAAGGCTCATTGCTAGTTGCATCAAGTACCTGAAACAGATGTCAAGCAACACTTGATTACACACAAAACTGCTTATTCCACCACTTCTCTCTGATTATACGCACACGCACACACACACACACAAATGATGTGCATCTCAAATCTCAATTAGATAAGAGTGGTTCCAGACAGAAGAAATTGATCAGTAGGTAAAGAATATTTACCTTCTGTTCAATTGATGGGACTTTAAGAACTTTCTTGTTTACCCCTCTCTTACTGCAACATGACACACATAAAAAGTGTGAAGAAAAGCTTAGGACAGATAAATGAGGATATTATTAATTCGCATATTACAGAGATCAATCAGGCAGATATTAATAAAACTAATATCAGCCAGATAAACAAATTTTCAATTTTTTGCAGTGTCTTATGCGAAGATACCATGGCTGAAGGAAAGATGGTCCATTACATAAAATGCAGATTTAATATAGAAAGAGCCAAGAGCATCGTCGGGAAATGGTACTTACAGGTCGCGGACAGTTTGATCAAAAGCCTTCTTCATTTCACCCTTGGGTCGAGGGAAGCTAAATTAGCTACCTCTTTTCAAGTTATTGCCTACACAACCCAAAGCAAACAGTTATCACTTCCACAAGGCACAACAGCCGCTCATGTTTCTTCAGATTTCCTCTTCATCAAATCACAACTAGAGCACACAATATGACGAACACAAATTTCAAAATTAATCTCATCAGATTGAATCATCACACCAAACGAATCACGCAAGAAATCATCCAACAAAAAAACTACAACCTAACCGATTTAACACTCATGTATTCCGCACGATAGAATCATATCGAGTTGCAATGCGAGAAAAGTCTTTCCAGCAAAAAAGAAGTACACAAGTATTAAATCAAATACAGATCTGAAAAATCGTAAAAACAAGATGAATTGCAAACATACAGCTCGAACAAATTAGATCCAGAAACGTATAATCAAAATTGAAAATCGGTCGTTACAATAACAAAAAAAGCATATGAAAACGATCCGGAAAAAGAAGAAGATGATACCTGAGAATGAACAGGCTCCTGCAGGCGGTAGATCAGATCTGAAGAAATGAGTTTGATGGCTGTCGAGATCGGTGGAGAGAGGGGTGGAGGAATGCGGTGCGGAAAAGCGAAATGAAGGGAAAAAGAGATGCCCCGCAAAGAAAATTCGTCGAGTTGAATGGAAAAGAGCTGTCTTTAGTTGGAAACACCAAGACTAATTATAGTTAATATCTATTTCGAATATTAATTATATATAGTTATTATTCCTATCTTAATTATAGCAGTAAATAAACAGATTCTAATAAATTTTTGTCCCATTATTTTTTTTTTTTATAGAATTAAATTTTTGTTCTATAATAGTAACTTTTTTAATTTTAATTTTTTTAGAGTTGGCATGATGGGAACGCGCATCTAAATCTATATTAGTTTGTTTTAATAATGTATTTGTATGTTTTAATAAATGTTTAAATCTTTATATTCAATTTCATTAAAAAAAAAAGTTAAAAGAAAAATTTACTTTATAATTCCATTAAGAAAATGTACAAGTTTTTATTTTTATTTGGGGTAAATTACCAAAACTCCCTCAAGGTTTGTCCAAATTACCAAATAAATCCTGTAGTTTGAAAAAATTATCAATTATCCCCTTTTAAAATATTTTTCTTTAAAAAAATAATAAAATTTAAAAATACAATGTTAAATATATGGTCTTGATGTCATTTTCATCCTTTTTATTTTAAGAAAAATTTTATTTTTATTAATGTTCAAATAAAAAACAAGTTACAGGGGGTAATTGGTAATTTTTCAAACCATATAATTTATTTGGTAGTTTAGACAAACTTTGAGGGGTTTTTGGTAATTTACCCTTTTATTTGTTGGTGTATAAGTTTTAAATATGAATGCATAAATTTGAATTCGTAAATTCGAGTATACGGAAGAATTTACCTTGTCTTTTATATGAACTTTAATCCAATAACTTTTTACTTTTGACAAAGTCTCTTGTGAGACATTAGTTACGTGAGACGGTTTGTGAGACGTGTTAAAGTATGTCTATTGTTTAGATAAAGTATGTTTAATGATTTTTAAAGTATGCTTTATAAAGTATGTTAAATTATGCATTAAAGTATGATTTTAGTGTGTTATAATTTGATTTATTATTGACATATTTTAAGTGCAAATAAGCATATTTTATCTATACAATAAGCATACTTTAGTGATGGATCGACTCGTCTCTCACCCGTCTCACTAATAACCCGTCTTACAAGAGGGTGTCTCTTTACTCTTATATAGTGTTGATCCTTAACAAAAAAAAATCATTTTTCAAACTTATAACACTTACAATGTCTTACAAGTCCTTACAATGTCTACCAACCAAATCAAACCTGCAAAAAGTGGTATTCTTGGGCCAAATTATGATATAAGGTGTGTTTTTTGTGGTACTTGTGAAGAGACTGAGAAACACATATTTTTTGAATGCTCTATATCTCATCACATTTGGATGAACTGTCTCTCATGGCTTGGTACCCAGACTGCTCTGCACTCAGGTACATTTACTAACTTGTCAATCTTTAGCAACATTTTCAATGTGAAGAAAAGCAAAAATGATGCGGTTTGTATTTGGCTTGAAACATTGTGGATGATTTGGAAATGGAAGAATGCAGTGATTTTTAAAAGTGAGAAGTTGTCTATTCCTAAACTTCTTAGCGAATTCAAATCAAGGTTGTGGAGTTGGTTTGTAGTTCGTAAACAAAATTGTCCTGATTTCTCATTTAAGGAATGACTTGTCAATCCTATAAAGTGTTTAGGTGTTTGATTTCTCATTTAAGGAATTGCTTGTCAATCCTAGAAAGTGTTTAGGTGTTTGATGTTGTAATTTTAATGATATTTTTTAGGTATTTCTTATACCTAATTTTGTGAATAAATTATTTTTACCGAAAAAAAAAAGTCCTACAATTTTAGGGGGGAAAATTAAATAAGTTAAAAATTTTAAGAGTAAAATTGATTATTAAAGAATCAAAATGAACAAGTTAACAATTATAAAAGGCAAAATTAGATTCTATCAAAATTATGGAATTAAATTTGAAATTTTTACCATATATAAAAAATCTCAATGAAAATAAAATTGAAATAAAGTAAAGGTTGGAGAAAAATAAGTAGGCTCTATCTTTGATTGTTCACTATAAATTCAAGGATTCTAAATTTTAGGGTGGTCCATTATCCTCAGTGTAATTATTTTGTATAATACTAAATATTTTAACCTTATAATGCAAAATAATAAAAAATACGAGTACATATCATTTAATAATAATCAATTTAAAAATGATAGAAAAATAGCTAAATCCTTGCACGGTTACACCCATTATATGTGCACCTTTTGATTAAATTTATCGGTAAATTCTCTCAAATGACCGGCATATAAAAGATAGATTAATTTATTTATTATTAGAGTATGATTATTATATATGTAAAATATATTATAAAAAATAATGTATTATAATGTGTTATAGTTAATAGTACTGAATCATACTATTCAAAATGCATCATACAGTTCGAAATGAATAATGCTGTAATAATATTTTAATGTATCATTCATCTCATTCATTATATTTTAATAAATTATATTTTAACTACCAAATAACATATTTTACCTATATAATACTATAATTATAGTTTATTAATAGGTTGTCTGGTATCGTATAGACATCTTTTAAGAAGATATCTTGTCATATTTTATTTTATTTTCTATAAACTAAAAAAAGGACAATAATGCATAACAATCAAACTTTTAAAAAATATAAAAAAAAATTCGTTTATATTAAATTAATTGACATAAATGTGACAATAGTAACATTCAAATTTCACTAACCTTCACCATTTTTTCAGTAGTTTTCAATTTTAATTTTTTTTTACAATTCAAATTACCATGAAAAATCCCCCTAAATTTTGTTAACTAGGTAACCGGAATTATTCTTCTAAATGATTCACCACTTTTTTAAAATTTTGCCTTTTAAAAAAAAGGTTTTTAAAAAACAGTATATTCAATTTTTTCAATTCAATTTATGTGGACTTGACTTTTATCCTCGAGTTGGTTGTGTACGTACAAAGGCGACAAGGGTAAAACTTGTGCCTACTAATTTTATGGAACTAAATTGGGTTAATTGAAAAAAAAAAAAAAATTATAGTATGCACTCGGGTGCATCCTAAGATAGGATGCATCTATATACAAATATAAACATAAACATATACAATTAAGAGCAAAAATATATATAATTTAATTGTTAGATTTTTTAATGAAAAAATTGAGTATAAAAATATACAATTATTAAAAAACATGTATACACTATTGAATAAAAAGTTGTACACATATATTGCTAATTTTTTTTAATGAAATACTTAATGTGAAAAAAGTATATAATTATTACGAAACACGTATACAAAATAAAATAACATGTGTACAAAATAGAATAAAAAGTTATACACATGTGGGTGCACCCTTGCACCCATGTGCACCCAATATACACTCAAAAAAATCACGAACTTTACTTCTATTGCAAATTAATCTTTACTTTTGAGAAATTGCAAAAAAAAAAAACCACCACCTTTAAGTATTGTTGCAAAAAAACTCAATTTGTAACTAAAAGTAGGGTTTTTGAGTTTTTTTCAATAATACGTAAAGGTAGTGATTTTTTTTTTTTGCAATTTCTCAAAAGTGAGGATTAATTTGCAATAAAAATAAAGTTCGTGATTTTTTTTGCAATTAACCAAACTAAATTTAATATTTTGTGTACCTGTAATAACAAATTTTGTATTTATAATAAAATAAACACAAAAGAATTACAATAATAATCCAAAGGATTAAACTTGAAAATTTAGGAAACAATCTCTATCAATCCTCTGATTCTTCTTTCGAACCAATTTGGCTTTGACTTTGACTTGTTGACTTTGACTTTGACTGCGTTGACTGCGTTGACTGTGTGTTTTGAGTCGGATCTTCAGTTGAAGCTTGTCCGAACTCGGATTTGGATCTTATTACGTTAATCCAGAGGCGTCGAGCCTTTATTTGGATTAAACGTACTTGATCCGAAGAACACTCGATCTGGGGGGCTTAGCACCTTAATCCCGGGTCGTATGTTGTTCTTGGCGCGAAGAACACCGAAGAACTCAGTATATGAAGAACGCTTGATTTGGGGGGCTCCGCACCTTAATCCCGAATCGTTTGCCGTTCTTGACTTGAAGATGCTTGAAGATCTCAAGGGAGCGCTGCTCGTGTTCTTGATCTCTTCAGAGCGTTTATGTCTTCAAGTATTTTAGTGTGTGTTGGAGTGAATGAAGGAGGGCTCCTTATATAGGTGAGGAATGAGCATGCCCCATAAATATCTCGCAATCTGATTGGTCTATGACAGATTTGGCCTGGTTCTGCGGGCTTGGGCCGTTCCAAATATATCACAGCTTGATTGGTCATTGCTTAATTTGACCTGATTCTGGAACCTTCCATGCTTTACTTAACTTAGGGGTCAAGCTTTACTTAATTTAAACCCTATTTAATTTGTTGGGTATTAAATTAATTATCAATTATTTATTAATCTATTTTAGGAATTAATTTATTAAATCCCCAAAAATAAAATATAATAAATTAAAATTGATATTTAATCCATAAAATCCACGTGTCGCCATTTGATTGGACCGTGAATTTTAATTGCTTACAAATGCCCCCTTGCGATTTGTTCACGGACAGAATGTCTTGATGTGAAGGAATCGCAAAAATTCCCACTTTCTTGCAATTTTTTTCTTCTTTTGAAGCTTTGAATTTACAAAGCATTTGGGCTTGAAGATTAACTTTATAAAATTTATTTGACCCAAGAGGGTAAATAATTTTATTTCTTTTGGTCCAATTCTTCATTTTTTTTTTTACTTACCATATCCCAACGGAATATAAATATGGCACAGGTGTGTGTCTTGTTCACCAAAATAAGAAAAATATGGAACAAATTTGTTTCTTACCCACCAAGATAAGAAAAACATGGAACAAATTTGTCTCTTGTTCCCCTTATAGATTTTACCCAAAATTATCCAATTTATTTTTTAGTAAGATTGTAGAGAGATTACACCTCCTTATAAATAATTTCCATATTTATTTCAGGGCTCACTAGTATATAATAGCCTTCCATCATGCTTATTTTTTCATCAATCTTGCCATTCTTCCTCTTTGAAGGAAATTGATGGCGGGGTTGATGGTGAACCTTGTCCCTCGGTTGTCCCTTAACGGTCGATTGTCCCTTAACGGTTGTCCCGATACGGTTGTCCCTTAACGGTTTTTCCTTTTAACGGTTGTCCCTTTTAACGGTTGTCCCGATACGGTTGTCCCTTAACGGTTGTCCCGATACGGTTGTCCCTTTGGTTGTCCCGATACAGGAATTGAACCATGAGCTCGTGTCCTTAATGATCTTGAGATGGCTACTGGTTGATAAGAGATCACTCATGGGGTTTTGATGGTGGTATACTCTTCCCAGTGACGGCATGAAGTCTGCTTCCCACAATCAGCAGCGACGCGATCCTCGACGAGGGATCAGCAGCTGAATTGCGACAGGAAGTGGCGGGTTTTGGCGACGAGCTTTGGAGTCTGCTTCCAATGATGTCAGCACGCAATCCTCGACGAGGGATTAGCGGTTGAACCTGAGTTGGAAGCAGCAACGGTGGTGCGTCACTTTCTGGCGACTGCTCACCATGGCAGCTGCTCGCTACGAGTTTCAATGGTGGCGGATTTCGTCGAGGAACAGTGAGATACGGTCGATCCGCGGCAGGCGTGATGACGGACAGCAACGACAGCTAACAGACGGCGGCTCTCTAGCGATGTTGGCAGCTTGTGATAGTGGTCTTCGATGGCTTGGTTGATGGGTTCCGAGGGTACGATGCTTCCAGCGGCGGATCTGACCGGCTTGGCTCGATTGTGCGCTGTGGCGACCGCATCGTGGTGACGAGTTCTTTCTCCGGCGATGGAAACTTAGAGAGGACAATCAGCGGAGGCAGCAGCGCTATTTGAGAGGTTTAAGAATTCTGCAAAAACCTCAACGGAGGCTGCTTCTCGAAGAAGAAGACAAGACACATGGCTTCAATTTTAATCAGAAGTTACCCTTTGCTTGAATCGCGACTTCCGACAGGTGTAGCTCGCGTTTTCCAGCAATGAGGGAGACAATTCGGACAGGGACTTATGGCAGTTTCTCCGATGAAGCGACGTCGGGGTGGAATCATGCTTCCGGCGGCAAGATTGGTGGGCATGGGTCACGACTTGGCGGCAGAGTGAGGCAGATCCTGCATGTATGGTGTTTTCCAGCGAACCGGGCGGGAACGCTGGGCTGTTGGCGAGGCAACGACGCATACGGGTGATGGTGGTGACTGTTTTGCAGCGGCGACAAGCTCGGGCTTCGGCGAGTGGAGGCAACGACGCATACGGGTGACGGCCGTTTGCTGCGCCTGGTGACCGTTTGCAGCTTTCGGCGACCAGCTCGATGCTGCGGGCTTCGGCGAGTGGTGGCAGCAGTTCGCACGTTTCCAACGACGGCTGCTCGATGAGGGGAGGCTGCTTCGCGGAGGGGAGGCTGCTCGCGGAGGGGAGCCTGCCTGATCGACGAAACGGACACCACCCAAGGCAGGGTTGTGCTTGGCAGCGGCGCTCCGTGGTGGTACGATCGTAAAGCAGATCCGGGCAGCGTCTGCTTGCGGGCCTCGGCGAGTGGCGTGCGGAGCAGGTGGTGGTGATTTCGTATTTCCGGCGAGAACGAATGCTTCCTTCTCCCGCAGCGAGGGGCGATGGCTGGAGAAACCGTGACGGTCGCTGGTGGTGGAGGCGATCTGCCAGATGGTGGTGTTGGTTAGCAAGTACATACAGCTCCAAACTTCCAATTTTGAAAGAGAAAGTTTGGTTTGAGAGGTGAGCATCCACCCACGTGTTTTGCCTTGGGAAATGGTTTAATTCAACTGCAACTTTGACCTTCCTTTCATACTTAAGAATGCATTGTTGAAGTCTTTTATTTATTTTGCTTTGGGCTTAACGTTTTAGCTTCACTTTGGGCTCCAATTAAATTGATTAATCAAGCCCATAACCCTTTCAACTAGTCATCACTTTGTCTTGGGCCCAATTTTCACTCATGGTCTTGGGCTTCAATTAATTTAACTTAACTGCTTCCTTGCACAATTTGGGCCAAGCAGCTAAACATTCTCGTTAAATCTAATTTATGATTTTAAGTTTATTAAACTTAAACATAAATTAATTTAATATCTCCTTTAGCATTTTAAACTCCACTCGTCATGGGTTTAATTTAAAATTTTGGACTTAATAATTAATTGATCTCATAAATTTTATTTTGGGACCTTTTAATTAGTTAAATCCATAAATTTGAATTTACATGAACCCATCTGCTTGCTAATATGAATCCTCTTGCAACTTTTTATGTGACAACATGGACCACTTTCATTCATTTAATGCTACGAGAATTTGAGATAATTTCATCACTCTAAGAACTTGAACTTCCTTTACCACTTCAATAATTTGAATTTCTTCACTCAACCTCGCATTCAATCACCATCTTCTCCTTATCAACCATTTTCTTCTCAACTCATTCATGCTTTAATTAGTTAAATCCATAAATTTGAATTTACATGAACCTATCTGCTTGCTAATATGAATCCTCTTGCAACTTTTTATGTGACAACATGGACCACTTTCATTCATTTAATGCTACGAGAATTTGAGATAATTTCATCACTCTAAGAACTTGAACTTCCTTTACCACTTCAATAATTTGAATTTCTTCACTCAACCTCGCATTCAATCACCATCTTCTCCTTATCAACCATTTTCTTCTCAACTCATTCATGCTTTAATTTATCGCTTGCTTCACAAACTTGATGTGAATGGCGAACTTATGACTGAACTTAGTAGAGTGCTAAGCTGCCTACGTACCTCTTTCCAGAAGATCAAGTCATAACGTAGTTCAAAGGGACATGATTTGATTTGAATGGGGGGTGCCGTACACAGTTTATACTCGTGCGGGCCAGGAGTGACTATTCTTTAACCACTTTAGACAAAGTAGGATATTCAATGCTTTAACCACTTAAAATATCTGAGTGGGGTGAATTAATAGTTTAACCACATATAATTACCTTTGGTGGGTGTCATGCACAGTTTATACTCATGCGGACCAGGAGTAACATGCAGTTTAGGCTCGTGCGTCATGGAGCGTTGTACATGTATTTATTTTACGCGTAGTAGCGTTTCAAGAACTTCCCATTTATAGGGCCAATGTTCACGCCATCTTCTGAGATCAACTTGTATGCGCCATTTGTATAGGCTTCCTTCACAACATGAGGGCCATCCCACTTGGGTAGAAACTTATTTCCAACGCGATGGGTGACTACTATAGGTCTTCTCACAGCAAGCACCAAATCACCAACTTGAAAAGAACGTACCCTCACCTTCTTGTTGTATGTTCTAGAAAGGCGAGATTGGTAACACTCAAGTCTTTGTTGTGCTTCCAACCTCTTTTCATCTAACGCTTCTAACTCTTGAAGACGTAACTTTGCATTTTCTTCCTCGGTGAGGCCTTCTTGTATGGCTATCCTCAAAGAAGGAATTTGCTTTTCAAGAGGCACAACAGCCTCAACACCATACACCAAGGAATACGGAGTGGCTTGCGTAGGTGTTCTATAGGTGGTACGGTACGCCCATAAAGCTTCATTGATCCTTTCATGCCAATCTCTTTTTGACTTGGAGACCACTTTCTTCAATAAACTGCATAAAGTTTTATTGAAAGCTTCGGCAAGACCATTAGCAGCTGCGTTATACATTGAAGATTTCTTTTGTTTGAAATCAAACTTCTCACATAGCTTATCAATCCAACTGTTGCTGAACTGCTTTCCATTATCAGTGATGATGTAGCGCGGAACACCATATCTATAAATGATATTGATCCGAATGAAATCAGCAACATTTTCTTTCTTTACTTCCCTCAGAGGCACAGCTTCAGCCCACTTTGAAAAGTAATCTGTTGCAGCAAGAATGTAGAGATGACCACCAGAAGACTTTGTAAGTGGCCCTACCACATCTAACCCCCAAGCATCGAAAGGCCATGAAGCGACTGTCGGATGTAAAGGCTCCGGAGGTTGATGAATCAAATTTCCATGGAACTGACAAGCTTGACATCTTTGTGCGTAATCCATGCAATCCTTCACCATGGTTGGCCAATAGTAACCCATCCTTTTAATTCTAAAATGTAGCTTCGGTCCGGATTGATGAGCACCGCAAATTCCGGAGTGAGCCTCCTCCATTGCTTGAATAGTTTCTTCCTTACCCAAGCATCTCAAGAAAATTTCATCGAATGATCTTCTATAAAGTGTACCCTTGAAGTAGATGAACCGAGGTGCCCGACGCCGAATATCAACCCTTTGTCGTGGATCGTTAGGCAACTTATCATATTTCAAATAATCCACAAGCGGTTGGCGCCAATCTTCTTCTTCAATTTCGAAAACCTCGACCACATGATTTTCAACTTCTTCATAATCATCATCTTCAAAAATTGGTGGTACAACCCAACTTCTACACACCGGTATTTGAATCTGCATTTCTGGCATAGCTATAATTGATGCTAACTTAGCGAGGGCGTCAGCTTGCTTATTCTCTCTTCTAGACAGATGCTTAATATCAACATCACCGAGATAACCCATAAGCTTTTGAGCATACTTGTAATAGGGGAACAACTCAGGCTTCTTCACTTCATACACTCCAAGGAGTTGATTTACTACCAATAGCGAATCACCATACACTCTAAGGTGTAGCTGCTTTATATCGACGGCCATCTCTAAACCAAGTATGAGTGCTTGATACTCAGCCACATTGTTGGAGCAATTTTCTGTTAAGGAAAATGAGAAAGGTAGAACTTCACCACTGGATGTTACAAACACGACTCCCGCACCAGCTCCCTCTCTATGAGATGCTCCATCGAAATACATCTTCCAAGGAGAAACTATGTCCACAGTGAAAGCATCTTCATCGGGGAGTTCATCAGATAGTTCCCATTCAGCAGGCATTGGATGATCAGCTAGAAAATCTGCCAACACTTGTCCTTTTACGGCCTTTTGAGGGACGTACACGATCTCAAACTGTTGCAGTTGGAGATACCATCTTGCAAGCCGATCAGAGAGTACTGGTTTTGACATGACAAATTTTAGTGGGTTGGCTTTCGAAACTAGCCGAACTGTGTGAGCTTGAAAATAATGTTTCAACTTCTGAATCACGAAGATAAGGGATAAACATATCTTCTCAATGGGTGAATACTTCAACTCATTTGGAGTCATGGTTCTACTTAGATAGTACAGAGCTCTTTCTTTACCATCATCATTTTCTTGTGCAAGTAAAGCTCCCACAGAACGCTCTTGAGCAGCTAGATAAAGGACTAATGGACGTCCCGGTATTGGAGCACTCAATACTGGTGCCTTCATCAAGTATTCTTTAATGCTATTGAAAGCATTATTGCAAGCTTCATCCCATTCGAATATATTGTCTTTCTTCATGAGATGACTAAATGGTTGGCATCGGCCAGCTAAGTTTGATATGAATCTCCTTAAGTATGCCAACTTTCCTTGCAGACTTTTGAGTTCATGTATGTTCCGAGGCACATGCATTTTCATGATTGCGTCAATCTTTGCTTTCTCAATCTCAATCCCTCGACGGCGAACAACAAACCCAAGAAATTTCCCGGATGAAACTCCAAATGCACACTTGAGTGGATTCATCTTGAGTTGATGCTCTCTTAATCGTTCAAACACTCGCCTTAGATCATGGAAATGATATTTCTTTTCCTTTGATTTCACCACAATATCATCAACATAGCATTCAACAATCTTATGAAGCATGTCATCAAATATCTTTTGCATGGCTCGCTGATAAGTGGCACCAGCATTCTTTAAGCCAAATGGCATAACATTATAGCAATATATCCCTTTCGGAGTACGAAAGGCTGTCTTCTCTTGATCCTCAGGAGCCAAACCAATTTGATTGTAGCCAGATGATCCATCCATAAATGAAAGGACCTCATGCCCCGTTGTTGCATCAATCATGAGTTCAGTAATTGGTAATGGAAAGTCATCTTTCGGACATGCCATATTCAAATCTCGGAAATCAACACATACTCTGAGTTGCCCATTTTTCTTTCTTACCGGCACGATATTGGAAATCCATGTAGGATATTTAACTTCTCGGATCTTGCCAGTTTCAAGAAGCTTATTAATCTCGTCCTCAATCAAAGGAATCAACTCTGGTCGAAATCGATGCTGCATTTGTTTAACCGGCCGAGTTCCCTTTTTAATGGACAAGTGGTGCACTGCAATTTTCGGATCTAAGCCTGGCATTTCCTTATGCGACCATGCAAAGACATCTCTGAATTCTCGCAAAAGGCTGACATACTTTGTTTCTTCTTCAACATTTAGCAGAGCACTTATGTAGGTAGGACGTGGGTCATTTTCATCACTTAAGTTAATTTCTTTCAATTCATCAACAGTGGCTTTCACTCCTTCTTCAAATTGTGGAGGGGCATCTTCAGCATCTACTTCCTCCATTTGAGAATCTTCCACAACAGTAATATGATTGGTGGAAGCTACACTTTCTTTATCATTATTACTATCATCTTTGGTAAAGACGATTCTTCGCACCTTAGCTTTCAATACTCTTCCACTCGAGATAGTCAAGATATTTTGCCGTTTGATACGAGATGGATTTTGACTCCGGAGTTTTCGGAGGTTAAGGGACTTGACATGATTTTGCCTCCTACACTTCCCTTTACAGGGTCCAAGCCTTTCGAAGACACTCCCAAGCCTTTCAAAAACAGATATTCTCTTGACTTCCCTACTACTTGTGTCAAACTTATCCTCCGTGGATAAAGCTTCTCCCTCGGTGATATAATTTGTACTTGCTCTTCTAATTGCAATGCGGATCGGCTTTTGAGGGACATATCCCAAACCTGGCTTAGCCTTCTTAATAGTGTGACCATCATTTTTTAATGTTTTCTGAGTAACATTGAGCCCATGTCCTGGTAGGTTGATAGTTTCTTGACACACCTTGCTCGCCATCGCTTTTTCCCTTGGTTCATAACCAGCCTTCATAAGGAGTTTATAAGCTTGTGGACTATACGACTTGGTTATTTCAGCTTCAAATACTTCACCGTGTTCGGTCTTTGGTCCTTCAATAGGACGTGTGAATCCTTTGAGTGGTGGAGAAGAAAGTTTACTAGCATCAATTTTTGTTAAAGGCAACGTTAACTCTTCCGAGGTCTCAAGCCCTTTGCCTTTGTTCTCCTTGAGAGTGGCAGATGATGTACTACCTTCCTCATCATTTATTTGTTTATTGCCCCCATTATCTTGCACCGGGGCTTCTTCACGTTTTACTTCCTTTGTACTCTTGAAGGAATATTTAGCATCGGCAAAGTAAGCTTCAGCTTCAGTAAATGGCTTGTCATCACCGAATACTCTTTTCACGTTGTCACCTTCACTATATTTGAAGCACTGGTGCAATGTAGAAGGAATCACGCCATTCTCATGTAGCCATGGACGCCCCAAAAGCATGTTGTAGGAAGTTTTTGCATCAATAACATGGAAAAGGACTGTGGAGTTCATCTCATCAACTAGCAAATCAAGAACTATTGTGCCGAGAGTCCTTTGTCCCTCATGGTTGAACCCTTGGATCATCAATCGGCTATGGATTAGTTCATCCATTGGTATTTCTATCTTCTTCAACATTCTCAAGGACAAAATGTTCACTGCCGAACCTCCATCAATAAGTATGCGATTCACTCGCATCCCTTTAGTATAACCAGTCACAAATAGAGGTCGATTATGAGATTGCATACCCAACAACATATCTTCATCCGTGAAGGTCACCTTCATGGAGTAAGCTTTACCCTTAGTTTCAAGTTGTTCGCTTTCATTGTCCTCATTCACGACATGACATGAGCCTCCATTATGACTTTCTTCTACAGAAGTGAAGTTTGTGCCCGCCTCATCTTCTAACACGATTTTTCCTTCCTTAACCAGTTGCATGATCTTTTCCTTAAGAACGAAACAATCATGAATTGGATGACTCACCAACCTATGATACTTGCAGTATTTTGGGTCATTAGTTCGGCCGGCTTCTTCTGGACGTTTCATTTCAGGAAGATCAAGGAGCTTGTTTTTCATCAGATCATCAAATATGCCAGAAAGATCTGAGTTCAGAAATGGATACTCTTTTTCTTGCATCTCCTTCAGAGTTAACCTTCTTTGCCCCCACTCTTGGGCAACTTGCTTCCCTTTGTCTTTCTTATCATTTTCATTCTTTCGAACCTTGACCGTCATAATATTTGTGGCCATTGACTCTTTGTTGGAACTTTTAACATAGGACTTGCCCCCCCTTTTGAAATCTTGTTTATCTTTAGACTTGTAGGAGTCCGACATCGGTGAATGTTTGATTCCACTAGCAGCCATACTTAATTCCATGTCATGGGCCCTAGTAGCCAACTCTTCGAAAGTCTTAGGTTGAATTCCTTTGAGTATATAAAGGAGATTCCATTCCATCCCTTGGATACACATCTCAATAGCAGACTCTCCGGATAATCGATCCTTGCAATTTAAACTCAAATTTCTCCATCGATTGATATAATCAATCACAGGTTCTTCCTTCAATTGACGAGTATTAGTTAACTCAGTCATACTAACAGTTCTCCTCGTGCTGTAGAAACGATTAAGGAACTCATGTTCCATTTGTGCCCAACTATCAATGGATTCAGCTTGCAAGTCGATATACCAATCAAATGCATTTCCTTTGAGAGAGCGAACGAACTGCCTTATCATATGGTCTCCATAAGTACCAGCGTCATGGCAGGTCTCAATAAAGTGTGCTATATGCTGCCTCGGGTTTCCCTTGCCATCAAACTGTTGGAACTTGGGAGGCTGGTAGCCAGCTGGCAACTTCAAGTTGTCCACTCTTTTCGTGTAT
The DNA here is from genome assembly GCA_023678885.1 of Pogostemon cablin. Classification (NCBI taxonomy): domain Eukaryota; kingdom Viridiplantae; phylum Streptophyta; class Magnoliopsida; order Lamiales; family Lamiaceae; genus Pogostemon; species Pogostemon cablin. Next base: position 6,899,852 of record CM042987.1, read on the forward strand.
GGCTTGACATAAGTAACAGTAGGCTTGGAATTCTCCTCAAACCTTTCTTTTATTGTTCCAAGTATAATATCCTTGAGTTGATCTACTTGGAGCATTCCATCAGCTGAAAGTGGCAACGTTCCTTGAGTTTGCTCCTTTTCAATAGTCTGGCGCCTTGTGACCTCTTCCACTTCACTATCGTCCATGACTCCTTTTCCGTTTGCATGGCTAGTCTCCGCGATGTCTCTTTTCATCAATTGGGAGATCTTTGTGTCTTGCGCTTCTATGTGTTTCGTGAGCCCCTCGATAGCCTTCATCATGTTTGCTAATTGTTCCTCAACAGTCGTGGCGCCTGCCATCATTACTGGAGCTGCAACGGAGTCAGATGAAGAGTTTGAAGATGCAGAATCTTCATCACTATCATCTTTCATAAGTAGTTGTTTTCTCGAAGCCTCCTCAACCGAAGGGTTGGATCCAGATGAGGCTTCCGAACGAGCTTTTTCTGACATGCTCCTTGTAACAACAGCAACATATTCAGTCAATGCCTCTGAGAGCTTAGAAGCAGCAGTCCTACCTACAGTAATCCTGACAGGAGTCATATCGTACTTCGAGCTTGTAGAGAGAAGAGATGAGAGGTAGAGACGGTCCCACTGGGCGTGCCAAAATTTGTAATAACAAATTTTGTATTTATAATAAAATAAACACAAAAGAATTACAATAATAATCCAAAGGATTAAACTTGAAAATTTAGGAAACAATCTCTATCAATCCTCTGATTCTTCTTTCGAACCAATTTGGCTTTGACTTTGACTTGTTGACTTTGACTTTGACTGCGTTGACTGCGTTGACTGTGTGTTTTGAGTCGGATCTTCAGTTGAAGCTTGTCCGAACTCGGATTTGGATCTTATTACGTTAATCCAGAGGCGTCGAGCCTTTATTTGGATTAAACGTACTTGATCCGAAGAACACTCGATCTGGGGGGCTTAGCACCTTAATCCCGGGTCGTATGTTGTTCTTGGCGCGAAGAACACCGAAGAACTCAGTATATGAAGAACGCTTGATTTGGGGGGCTCCGCACCTTAATCCCGAATCGTTTGCCGTTCTTGACTTGAAGATGCTTGAAGATCTCAAGGGAGCGCTGCTCGTGTTCTTGATCTCTTCAGAGCGTTTATGTCTTCAAGTATTTTAGTGTGTGTTGGAGTGAATGAAGGAGGGCTCCTTATATAGGTGAGGAATGAGCATGCCCCATAAATATCTCGCAATCTGATTGGTCTATGACAGATTTGGCCTGGTTCTGCGGGCTTGGGCCGTTCCAAATATATCACAGCTTGATTGGTCATTGCTTAATTTGACCTGATTCTGGAACCTTCCATGCTTTACTTAACTTAGGGGTCAAGCTTTACTTAATTTAAACCCTATTTAATTTGTTGGGTATTAAATTAATTATCAATGATTTATTAATCTATTTTAGGAATTAATTTATTAAATCCCCAAAAATAAAATATAATAAATTAAAATTGATATTTAATCCATAAAATCCACGTGTCGCCATTTGATTGGACCGTGAATTTTAATTGCTTACAGTACCATCAACAGTCAATTCACATGCACTTAATTTTCGTTTGTTAGGGTGTAATATGGGTTCTCCATAAATTAATATGTTCTAATACGTTGATTGGTGGGACATAATAATATGTGAAGGGACTCGCTATAGATATCATGTTCGATGGATTAATAATGTTGCCTTTAGCATTGTTAATATCACACTCAACATGGTATTAATATTACGCAGGGCATGGTAAATCCATACTGGAGATGAAAATTCCCAAAATAGGTCTGGAAGAACACGATTGCTTCATTCCCTTCCGTTTTCCTTCCTTTTCGTCTCTCGCCTCTCGGCTCCTCCAAACCATTTTTGTTTCTTCTCCAGAGGGCTTTTCACAGATCAACTGTACTAGGGGTTTTTCAATCGTGAAATTCCTTCATTTCTTCAATTCAAATTCGATTCTCGATTTTTTTCAAGTTTCTTTATGAAATTGGGGAATGGAGTATGTGTGCAGAAGGTTGAAAAAGGAGTTCAAAGGGCATTGGACGTTCTTCGGTTTGGTCCGAGCTTAAGAACTGGCAACTGGTTTTTTCAAGATTGTCTATGACGATGGAGATTCTGAGGAATTACCGCTGAAGGAAGTTGCTTCGCATTTGGTCTCCACTGATCCTCTACCTCAGCTATCTCGGAATCTTCAACTGGGAAGTTAGGGTGCAAGCCGAAGAGGCGTCGTGCATTGTTAGTGAAGGTAAAGATGATAGCGATTTAGGAAACGAGGGTAACAATTTGGTTGCTAGAGATGGTGATACCGAGGAATTTGACTTGAATTTGAATGGAAGGCTCGATTTGATTTAGGTCACTTAATTGGGAGTTTCTGATTTGATTACGTGGCCCATGTTTTTGGTTAAGTATTTACTGGTGCACAGACCTAGGTACATTATTGAATTACATCTTTGTCAATTGAAGCATTTTCAAAATGACTACTACAAACTGCAAATTTCAGTAAAGATTGAGATTTTACCTCATCTACAAGACGATGTAATTGAGATATAGTAGTAAACACAATCTCATGCCTGCTATTACATCACCACTCGTTGGGTTTTATTTATTATCTTCCATCGCTACACACAGACTGGGGTTTTTTTCCCCAATCGATGGCCGCCGGCCAAGGACCCTTTCCCGCTGTCTAGGCCGGTTTCCCTGTTCCGATTTGGCGGCTACCCATGTGAAATCAGCCGTCGGAGACTCCACATCGGTCTCTCTCAGTCTCGTGGCCATCGCTTTGTGCGATTTACCGGCCTTCCCCTCGCAGGTTCGGTGTTTCGTGGCCTCCCTGCTCTGGTCGTGAGATTGTGTTTTTCACGCCGCTGCTGGTGATTTATCACGACTGGTCTTCTCTCACAGCCATCGATGCTATGGAGCCTAGGGTTCCCTTTTCCAATCGAAGTCGGCCACGCTATCCAATAAGTCAGATGCCGTCGTTTCTCTCCACCACCGGCGTTTGCTGTACTGTCAGACGCGATCTCCACATATTTCCCCTCCCGCAGATTAGGGCAGATGGCCCTTCGTTGCTGCTGTCTGGTACTTTCCAAAATCAACACCAATCTGCCTCTTTTCCCTCGCTGGTAACATCACACCTTGTTTAAGTGTTTGTTTTTGATTTGGTCTTATCCTGCTCTTGGTTAAGGGCTGTACCCAATTTTTAGTTGAATATACATGTTCAGAGCTAGTCTATTACTTGAACATGATATCTTGCTATTTCTTGTGTCTTCTAGTAATGTATTCCACGGATGAAGTGGTATACTCTGAATTTTGGCTGAGAAGGTTGCAAGAAGCACTCGATTTCAGCGGTCTATTGTTCACTCTTATCCATCCCCTTTCTTACTCCAGAAGAGTCTTCATGACTGCTAATGTTTTTATTTCTGCTGTTTCTATTGATCTTTAGGGAGGCCACCTGTTTAGTCCTCTTTTTTAAGCCACTTGTTTGCCAATTTCAATTATCACTTTTGATTATTCTTTCAATTTCTCTTATTTGTGTACTTTTTTATTTTTTCCTTTTTATAATATCAACTATGTTATGTGTATAACATGCAAGAATATGGAGTATATATTATTAATAACAAAATGGAGTAATTAAATAATGGAGTATTATATTAATATACACATAAATTACATCCATATGACATGTGCAACCAAATGCAGAGATTCTAGACAGCGTTTACACGTCTAAGAATGTTTCGACCCTCTAGAAAGGTCCACGCATACACCCTATATTTAGTATAGTTTTTATTGTTAGTATTTAATTTCCACATATTTTGCTTAAAAAAAAACAAAACATTCCACATATTTTAACCCAAAATAGGCTAATAATTTATGTATTTCTCGTTTTATTTCAAAATTTGAAAGACTATTTTTTTTTCATTTACATTTTCACGTAAATAAAAATATTATTATTATCTTGTGAGACGGTCAATCAATCACTAAGGTATACTTATATTGTATAGAAAAAGTATGCTTATTTATATTTAAAGTATATCAATAATAAATCATTAAAATCATATTTTAATGCATAATTAAGCATATTTAGAAAACATACTTTAACAACCATTATACATATTTTATCTTAATAATAGACATACTTTAATACGTGAGGGATCTCAACTATGGAGATCTTAAAAAGCTCTCCTTAACTATTGAATCTAATGATTCAATTTAATGGAATTTAATGGGTGAGAATTGATCAATGGTGGCTTTCATAGAAGAGGGTATTTATGGTAGTAAGAATGAGAGAAATTTGAGTGAGTTTTCAATGTGGGACAAGTGGGGTCATGTAGTAGTAGAGTGAGAGGAATTTGTGGTAAGTAATCAATGTGGGATAATTTAGCTCATGGCACCAAAAATGGGATTTATAACAATTTTTCCTTTGGCCCGTTCTTGCTCGTTTCAACTCCAAATCGAGCTTCGTTTTCTCCCACATATTCCTCTTCACTTGTAGAATCTATTTTTATCAAAATTACCCATTTTTCTGCAAAAATAAACAAAACCGTCTCACAAAAGTAATGTCTCATAAGAGAATTTGTTTTTGTTAAAAAGAAAATAAATTTCTTTAGAGTAATTTGAATAAACTATCAAAATAATAAAATAAACATCTTTATGAGAGGACGTGGAAGTATATAACTACAATCAACCATATTGTTACAGGAAATGGGGAGAGACTCCCAAAATATCTCAGTCTAACATATCAATTTGGCTTAAGGATTACTAAGAGTATTGTTTGTTTTTAAATGTGAATTAAGAAATATTATTATTTAATATGCAGTGGATAATTATATTAGTGGTGTGCGATGATTCTATATCCTAAAGAAAAGAAATACAACTCTTTCAAGCAGATAGGGACCGGCTATTTGCACCCGTAATTACTGGATGTACCCCAAAAATATTTATATTGACATAATTATCCTTATAAAACTTATATATGTTCAGTTGTTGCAATCAAACAGTCATCTAACTTATTGTTCGGTTGCAATAAGTGAATAGAACAAAGAATTAATCTATCTTATCTGTTCGATTGCAGCAAACGAATAGAACAAAGAATTCAATTATCTTATCTGTTCGGTTGAAACAACCGAACATAAGGAGGCGGCATTGTTTCTTGTGAGTGATGAATCCGACAAGTATATTAGTGGTCATAATCTCGTCGTTGATGGTGGAGTTACTACCTCCAAGAATTTGCTTGGATTCTAGTATCTCTTTTTTTTTTAAAAAAAAATTATTATTATTTTTATTTTACCCTTAAATTTGATGAGATACTTTGATACACTTTCATTTGTGATTTTTTTAGTTCATATCTACATTATCAAAAAATAAGATAATAGAAAAGTTTCATGGATATCGATCATTAAATAAAGTTGGTTACTTTACTGAGAGAGAAATTACCGTCTTTGTTTAAAGATATAAAAAAAATCTTGTTCTGTTCGGTTGGTGCAACCGAACAGATAAGATAAGTGAATTCTTTGTTTTGTTCTGTTGCTGCAATTGAACAGATAAGACAGATGACTGTTCGGTTGTTGCAACCGAATATATATAAGTTTTATAAGGGTAATTATGTCAATTTAAATATTTTTTAAGTACGTTCAATAATTTTGGGGTGCGAATAGCCAGCCCAAGCAGATATCCAAAGTAAAAAAAAAAACTTTTAAAAACGGAAGAGGGAGTACAATATATGAATATATGACTTTTAAAATTAATTTTGACAATCAATTAGTAAGTCTACTTATCAAATTAAATTAATGCGATTTGGCATGTTAAATTATGCTCCCCACTCTTTTACTACATATATACTCCCTCCGTCCCGTTTCAATGTTTACATTTACTTTTTGTACGTTGATTAAGGAGTATAATATTTTAATAGACAGTGGATAGAAAAATATAATATTTAATGCAAAATGGGTAGGTGTATTAGTGTTAGATGATATATTAATTGTTTTAGGTGGGTCCCATATTCCAAAAAGGAAAACTTAAATATTGAAATGAGATGCGCAAAATAAAAACGTAAACATTGAAACGGGACGGAGGGAGTATATATTAGATACTCCCTCCATTATATTTCAGATGACACACTTTTTATTTTGAAATATTCCACAAAAGTTTACATCTCTCTAAAAAAGTAAAAAGTCAAACACAACCACCATTTCCCATACATTTTATTATTTATAAAAAAAACCACCTATTTTTAACAAACTTAACATACTTTATCATTTATTTATTATAAAAAAAATCATAATAATATCCCTAAAAGTTACTCCTATTACTTTTCTTAATATGCGTGCCGAGAAGGGTGCAAATATTTATGGGACGAAGGGAGTATATAATAGATGACTCAGTGTCACAACATATTGTCCATATTTTTTATATCGTGCTTAATACCCAACCCAGTATCATTCCTGACTAGGGAGCCCATATATCATTGATAACTTTCTTATGATCATCGTAATCGTGTACAGACTCCAATACATCTGAGCCTAGTCAAGTAATTGGGCCTGGCCCAAACTTTGTATCTTGTCCTGAATTCGATTAACAGTGTTTAGGAGGTGATTTTCCAATTCTTTGATTTCTTAGCAGTATCCATATACGCATGGCTAGTCCAATCAGACCACTGTTTCTGGGCCAGTTTGATGAATGGAAGGCCCAATATATTAGGACAACTTGATCTATCCTTCATGGGCTACGAAACGAAATACTTCTAATTTCCTTATTGAGCTGTAAATATTGGGCCTTAATAAATAGTTGGGCCGCCCTCTAGATTTAGTTAAATATATTTAAGTATACAGGCGGTTGGGCCCATATTAATTAACAGTCCTTTTGGTGTCATTTACATTTTTATTTAGATTATATATAAGTAAATTTCTTAAGATATTTATTTCATGATTGAAATGATGTAAAAATCGGTGTGAATTGAAAATTATACATATATACTATGAAAAACGTGAAATTGAAGTAATGGTTTCATAAATAAAAGGCAAATGAGATTCTAAACCAAATCATGTTGAGATATGCACGTATACATGAGCAAGTCTCATAGTAGTATAATATAGTGTTACACAATGTGTTATGTAAAAACAATACTTCATTTATATATGTAATAAATTCCAACCCCCCTCCCTACTTTGTCATTATTAATTAATTTTATGGTGTTACATAATCTATGGATCAATTAATATGAGAGAGACTAGAACTTGATATCTATATCCTTTGATGCTAATTTTAAACTAGAACTTTGAATTATATATGAACTATTAATACACCTCATATGTTTTAAATTTGATTTTAAGAAGTTACCTTAAAGCATCCAAAGTTCTTAACACTATGTCAATTCTACTTGGGATGATATCATTATTAGATTTATTGGGATTGATATCTTAGGATTAAAAATTTTGGAGTTTTGTGCCTATATCAAGATGCCATGTTGAATCATGTAAATATGGCCAAACTTTGGGGGATTCATGAGATCAATATTTGTTCCTTTTTGAGTCAATTAAATTAAAATTTAGAAGATTCAATACTTGATTTTACAAGATAATTTGGATTCTAAATACTTGATTTTACAAGATAATTTGGATCTTTAGGTGGCATGTAATCGATGTCATTACATGATGTATATATACTATTCAAAGGGAGTTGGTGAATTTTGGTGTAATTATAATCATGTATTATTATGGATGTGACAATAATTGAAAAGCATGATATAAAGGTTCTTGGACGTGGAAAAAGAAGACAAATTAGTCTAATGATGTGAGAGAGTGAATGTGACGTGCACCACAATATTATAATTAATTTTGATTTTAATTGGATGAGTAAGCTTAGCTATGTATTAAATTCCTTAATTAGGGAGTACAGATTAGTTATGTTCAAATGTGAAGTTCACTATTTAAAGCAAGGCAAAGACTTGTGTTTATTACGATGAGTACGACTATTCTGAGAAAAAAATAAAAAATATACTAAATTAATGAAAAATGATTGCAAATCATTTCATAAACCATTTATGATAAATGAATGAAAAGTATTATCATTTTAAAGAAAAATAATAATTTTTTAATAAAAAAATATAACTTATAATTACGAAAGTGTAAGGTACACTCACCATTAAACGGTATTGCCCTAAAGCAAAGATTTGAACAAAATATTACTCTTTGAAATATTATATTCATATTATAATTTTTTTTTTTGATAAATTTGTCTAGTATTATGGAGATGAGTACTATTTATTATTTAAAAAAATAAATTGATGAAGAAAATTAAGTATTTTCATAACGGAAATATACATTGTTAAGAAAAGTAGTTGCATAATAAATGTTGTATAATGAGAATCTAATAAATTAATGGGGTGGTTCTTCATTAAAAAGTAAAAAAGTAATAATATTCCACATGGTTTGAAAAAAATAATTTTTAACAAATTTTATTAATATGAAGTATTTTAGTATTTTTAGAATAAATAAAGTCGTATGAGTTTGAGAAAGAAATAACAAATTTAAAATTAAAGTAACTTTTGAAGTTATTAGATACAAAATATATACTCCCTCCGTCCCACAGCAAGGGTCACTTTTTTTCATTTTGGTCGTCCCACCCAGTGAAGGTGCCAGGATTTTAATTAAGGGGGGGCCGATTACTTAATAATATTAATAGAAAAGACATCTCCTTCCACTCGACAAACAATAATAATACTACTCTAAAAAATAATAAAAGTAGATTTAGAAAAATGTAAAAAATGAAATAAAATAGATCCAAAACAAAATAAATAATGAGGTTTGAGAAGCAAAATTGGAAAAAATAATGAGGTTTGAAAAGCAAAATTGGTTGAAAAATATATAAAATAAGGGTTTTCACCCCCCAAACTCGAATTTGTGACCTCCAATTGAAAAATGAACACACATCCCATTAAGTCATCCAACTTCTACTGTAATAATTAACACATATATAGTAAAGGCCCCCCTTGCCACCAATGTGGCACCGTCACTGGTCCCACCCAAAGGGTTCTCTTTCATTTTTTACACACATGAGACCCATTCATCCCCTCTAATACAATTAAAACATGGGGCCATACTCCCACTAATACAACTACCCACTACACATTAAATAGTAATAATCTTTAATCCACGTGCCAAAAAGCAAAAACTACCCTTGCCGTGGGACGGAGAGAGTATATATATATATATATATATATATATATATTTAAGTGTATAGAATTTTGTAGGACAAACAAATAAGGTGAATATAAAAAATTTTTGGGACGGAATAATTGTAAAATAAAAAATGAGAAAAAGAAAATATGAGATATAGTGTGATAAAAATAAGAAAACTTAAAGTAGGTTTTTTTTAAGTCTATGTATGATATATTAAAATATGATTTTAGGATGTTATAATATGATTTATTATAAATATACTTTAATTAATACGAATATTTTACCTATATATATAGTAATAATTATACTTTAACAATGGATACATTCTTTTCACACTTTTAATTTTTTTTGGGTCAGTAATTAGTAGGTAAAGAAAGTATTTAAGTATTACTAAACAATACATTCGCTTCAAAAAATTACTGATAAATACAATAGTGTACATTGTTTTACTCATAATAACTAACTCATCCGTACATTAGTGTATATTGTTAAGATAGAACAAAAATACACGATTAAATATAATATTTATACGAATGTGCATTAGTGTGTATTCTTGAGAGAGAAACAGAAAATACGCGATTATATTGAACAACCCTACTAATGTAAATTAGTGTGTATTTTTTAGAGAGAAACAGAAAATATCCTGCGTTCTTGAGAGAGAAACAGAAAATACGCAATTTCTTGAGAGAGAAATAGAAAATACGCGATTAAATTGAAGAACCCTACGAATATACATTAGTGTGTGATGAGTGATATTTTCACCTAGATTTTAGTGTCTTTTTATATGTATTTTTGTATTATTTTATCCGTATTTATGTGTATTTTGGTTGTGTTTTGTATTTTTATGGAAATATGTGTGAATGAGATTAAACATATGATTTTTAGGTAAAAATGAATTCTAGACGCGATAAGGAAGATGTAGGAGAAAACGGAGCTCAATTCGGAGTTGAAACGAGGGAGAATGAGTCAAATTAAGCAAAATGCTGAAAAACGCACGTCAAACTTGTGTAATTTTTCTGTACTCTTGTGGAGCTCAAAACTATAAGTGTAATATATGGTTGGAAAGCCACTGAAAAGAGGATCGTTTTGGTATAAGAAACACCTCAATTGGAGGCCAATCGAGAAAGTTATGATTAAAATGGTGACATCGCACAAGCTGTTCCTACTCAGCACGATTGTGCTACTTTGTATGACTTGTTGCACCTTCAAGCGTTGGAAGTTTTGTCAATTCTTTATATGCATAGAAAGCCAAGGAAGAGAGGATTACGTGAGCGTAAGAATCACCCAAATTGGATTCCGGATGTGAAAGTTATATGCAAAACGGTAAGACTGCGCTGCACCAATCCGAACTTGACCCGAATTCGACCCGAACTCGGCCCAAAGTCAATTTTATGATTAGAATGTGTTCTAGAATGTTCCAAGGGGTAAAAACACCCATTTTGGAGTGTAAAGATCAGTAAGGGATCAGATCTACACCTAATTCACACCATTTTTCACACACTTTCCCCTCCATTCCATCCATACTTGATTCCCTCCATCAAATCCACCATCTAAGTGATCAAGGAAGCAAGGGAGAGTGAGGTCACAAGAAGAAGAAGGAGATCTCCATTGAAGCACTTCAAAGGAAAAATCTAATTCTAATTTTTGTGCATTTCTTTATAGATTAATCATGGTTTGTAAGGATTTTAATGTCTATGTTGAATTTCTTGTGACTATGAGAGACTAATCTCCTTTGTGAGATTAGCTCCATGATTGGTATTGGATAATTTAATTTTTATGCAATTTGATTTTAATTTTGAATGGGCTTTGTGTATTTCTATCATTGAATTTTGATTGCTTGATGTATATGTATGATTTATAATTAATTGTCATGGACATGTGATTAGATTGAGAAATCAATTATGTGTTTATGATAGTTCATTGAATCATTTCATCATACATTTCATGTGCATTAATTTAGAATGAAATAGAGATATCATTCTATATTTAGAACCCTTTGATAGAACATTTGATTAGCCTAATCGAGAGGTTGGTTGATTAGATAAGAAGACCCCAAACCATTAGTGAATTCATAGTACCTTAAAAGGGAATATTGCTTACGATTTAGTACCTCGTTAGGGAACTCGTAGGGTAATTAGTACCTAGTGGGAGGTGTTCGCTATGGTATCGATCTTAAGTGCTTTTGGGAGTTTTATTGAGGGCCTACATCCTATCCATCTCGAGAGAGAGTTTAGGTGGAATTAGTGATCGCTTCTATGCCATGTCCATGAGAGATTAGAATTAATTGCATGATTACTTTATTATCTATGCCATGATTGTAGTTAATCTCATCCTTGCATAATTTGGAACCCATTTATCTTTGCATTCATTTTATCTTTGTTTCTTTCATTAGTTTAATTGCATTTATTTGTATCTTATCCTCCCATTCCGTCGTCCTTATAAAATCACGATAAACTTGAGATCGCTTAAACTCTAGTGCCTTCCTCCCTGTGGTTCGATAAATTCTTTAATGGATCATCCCGACTATAAAATGGCTAATCAGTGTGCATCTTGGAGGGAGAAACAGAAAATACACGATTAAATTGAAGATTTAGTTTTTATAATTATCCTTAAATCTCTGCTTAAATTTCTTATCCATTGTTTTTATCTGATTTAGTGCACATTAGTGTTAAATAAAACTATTATTACATGCAAACGTTAAATATTAATCATTGTAAATAAGGGTAATGCTGGAAAAAAATTAGACGTTATGCATTGATCAATAATTATATTAAATCAATGTATTTGTTAGTAATTAAGCTATATATACGCATATCTATCAGTAATAATCCCATTTTTTTTAAATTCAAAATAAATAAATTGAACAATATACTAGTAAAATTCTTGTTTGTGTATGATCGTCATACCTAACTCATTTGATGAAACGAATAAGAAATGATGGTGTTTTATTAAAAATAATAATTAATTGATAAAAAATGAAAAATGTCAAAATATTAAATTATTCATTAATAATTTGTAGTATAAATAAAAAAATAATATTGATGTTTAGACAAAGAAAATATGATTGTATATTATTAACTTAAATAAGTATATGTTTTTAATAAAAAAATGTATATAAGAATTTTTTAATTAAATGACAAATTGATGCAAATGAAATCAATAATGTGTGTTGGAATGTACTTTTTATACCATAACATGATAAAAGCCTCTTTGATTGACATTACTCAAAATTATTTTATGGGCCATATATGTTGAAAATTCTTGATCACATGTTGGAATCACAAAAAATCCTATTCTTATAATTTTGTCCTCAAATTTAGCAAAAGTGTGAGAAACTGTCTCACGATGATCATTTAAAAAAAATTAAATCATTTTTTATTAAAATTATTTGTTTAAAGTATTCATCTGTCCTATAAGTTTTTAATAGTATTTGATTTAATATATATATTTATAAAATATCATGTATATACTCCAAGGGTATAGATTAAGATAAAGACTTAGAGATCGTCCTACGTAAGAATGTTATTAATTTTTTTTAATACAAAATTAATAGTACTATTGGATAAAAAAAATCATATATATTAAGAAATATATTATATTATTAAATTAAAGCTAATATTATTTGTTAAGAAAGAAAACTGAATGCATAGAATTAAATTCGGACACCCATTATGCTCGAATGGATGTCATTTTTTATTTTTTTTGTTGGGTTACAAGGGCCATGTGTAATTATTATTTCGACCTATTACAAACTAGAATAAAGATAATTCAGATAAAGCAATCAATCTTAGAAGTATCATAAGAGAATACAATATTTAATACTCCTATCGCCTAGATATTCCTTATAATATCATAAATAAATTTAAATAATAATAATAAAAAAAAGAGTGAGGCTCCTGTGCACCCGAGCGCACGGAGCAGATTATGTGCGCCTTTACAATTTTCATGCTCCTTTACAATTTAAACCCCTAGCAATACATAGGTTTAAATAGGATTGGAGGGGAGGATTGTGTTCACATGGGGACACGGAGCATCTTTCCGTGTCCCCGGGCACACGGGAGCTTTTTGCCTAAAAAACGTGGGCTGCTTGACTTAACACAATCCCAGTGATGATATGGTCTATATTAATCCATCTATTATTTGGTGATGACAACTCATCCAAGAAAACTACAAACAGAATTTCACATTGATGTATTACAACTTACTATTTATTTATCCTAAAATATATATATTTTTTTAATTTTTAATGGAGTTAAAAATCAAAATCAAAATCAAATAAACAACACATAAGTGATAAGTATGCATGTGGACCCACTGAATTATTGAGAGGCTGCTCCTCAAAAGGAAGAAGTGTATTTGGTGTCAACTTTTGAAGGGATTCTTTTCACGAATTATATTTATTTAGGAATTTTATTGAAGAGCATGAAAAATGAGTAAATTATTAATTTAAGGCTTGAATTATTTTTTTTATCAATTAGGGGTCTGAATTATGTAAAGTATCAATTCTGAGCCTGAATTTAGGCCCTAAATTTGACAAATTCAGGTATTGGATTGATATTTTTACATATTTCAGGCCTTCGATTGATAGAAAAAATAATTCAAGTCCCGAATTGATAGTTTACCATAATTCGGGCCTTAAATTGATAAAATCCTATTTAGGAATTTTTAGTATTTTTTTTTAATAATGGCATAGTAGGTGGTTAAATTTTATTATTTTTAGGAAAAAAAATAGTATATATTAATAACATCTTAGCTTAACGGTTTAGATTACTCGAACGGTACCCAATTATACACCCAAACGCCTTCAAATTTATTTTATACAAAATGTAAAATAAATTAGGAAAAAAATTGGTGTGCATGTGGGGTATTTTTGTATGTAAGATATATTGACATTTAAGCCAACTCTCACCTATATTTTGGACAACATTAAATTTAAAAATATGATGTGCAATTTTTCTCTTGTTCTTTTGTTTGGATTTGTGGAAGAGAAGAGGGCCCAACGGAGACATTGGCATTAATTAGTCAAGGGGATCATTATTTATTTATTTTTAATGATTAACGTTATTTTTATAAGAAATTGAAATTAAAAGAAAATGACGTTTTTAACTCATCCTGTGAATATGTATCAATGGAGCGGTATAGATTTCAGTTATTCTTTTCTCCTAATTGAGTTCTTAGTCGAGTCAAGTCTATTATAAGCAGGCTTAAGCTTAGTTTATTAAAACTTTTTAAAGCTATATCAAATAATAATATTTTGGCTCAAGCTCGACTCGTTTGAAAAATAATAAGTTCGTAAATAATTTGAGTTCGATCCTAATAATAGCTTGAGTTCAAACTCGAACTCGTTAAAATATAGTTCTAAACCTTACAAACCACTTAATGAACTTGTTTGTGAATAAGTTCACGAACTCGCTAATTAACAAACAACTTCCCGACCTTTCGAACCAAATTCTGGTAAACTCGAGTTCTACTTAATAATTTTTGGATCTTGATATTTGATTTCGACCTAATTCGTCTAATTTAACAAATGAATTTGAACAAATATTTTATTGAACTGACATTCATATAGTTAACAAACGGCTTAATTTGATTAAATCCATACTTTCTCTAACTAGTTAACTTGCTTTATTTATTTTATTTTATAGAAAAAATTCTATAAGCTTGGGGAGGAGATAGAAGTTGCTTTAAATAATGATCTTAAATTAAATGAAAATGTATATTAATCAACTTATAAGTAATACTCCAATATTTTTAATTGGCTAATAATATTATGCACCTGGTGCACCCCAGGATACGGTGGACCCACTTTCATAAACGTATACAATTATGAATAAAAACATATACAATTATGAACAAAAATGTAT
The DNA here is from genome assembly GCA_023678885.1 of Pogostemon cablin. Taxonomy (NCBI): domain Eukaryota; kingdom Viridiplantae; phylum Streptophyta; class Magnoliopsida; order Lamiales; family Lamiaceae; genus Pogostemon; species Pogostemon cablin. The sequence goes on from CM042987.1 coordinate 6,914,920, forward strand.
TACAATTTGTTTGCTAGTTTTTTAATGAAAAATTGAGTGTAAAATATACAACTATTAAAAAATATGAATACACTATTAAATAAAAAGTTATACACATATGAATGTTAGTTTTTTTTAAAGAAAAACTGAGTGTGAAAAAAAAATATAATTATTAAGAAACATGTATACAAAATAGAATAACATGTATACAAAATAAAATAAAAAGTTATACACATATAGGCGCACTCTTCCACCGGGTACACTGAACATCAACTCTTTTAATTTTAGTAAACGATTCACACATAAACTTTGATTTATTGATTATTCACATGAAAAATTATTTTTTAAAGAAATGAACTTTCACACTTTTTTAAATGAAAAAAAAATCTTTTATTAATGTTTCATCTTACAAAAATGTCGTTCATATTTCTGTAACAAAAAAAAAATCAAATTCGTTACCCTGATTTATTAATGTTTCATTTTCAACTTGGACACTTCCAGCTGCAGTAAAATGAAATGAATATTATAGCATGCAATTAGCAGCACTAATTATTCTCAATAAAATATATTGTCGGCCGACGTCGATATATATAACAAATTCATTTTTTTTAAATCTTAATGCTAATTTAATAACTATTACTGTATAATATATTAATAAAAAAGAGTGTATATTAGGTGCACCTGGGTGCACCCTTGCACCCATATTTGTATAACTTTTTATTCTATTTTGTATACATGTTATTCTCTTTTGTATACGTGTTTTGTAATAATTGTATACTTTTTTCACACTAAGTTTTTCATTAAAAAAACAAGCATTCATATGTGTATAACTTTTTATTCAATAGTGTATACATATATTTTAATAATTGTACATTTTTTTACACTCAATTTTTTATTAAAAATAAACAATTAAATTGTATACATTTTTACTCATAATTGTATATGTTTTTGCTTATATTTGTAAGTGGGTTCACACTATATTTAGCCAATAAAAAATAATTAAGAATCGTGAGCAACAATTCATACAATCATACAAATCATCATATTTCTGTTTTCTATTTGTCTTCTAGTAGTCACTGTGTTACATACAATTAAAAAATTAATTAACAGTTCTTAAAAAAAAAATATTCCCATCGTAGTCAATTTAATCAATTTATAATTTATTAATTTGTTTGTTTTAGGACGGTGTAACTATAAATTGAGTATCATATTGAAAGAGCATCCTAAGCTAATAATAAAAAAAAATAGAGCATACCCATCATTAGAAATCCTTAACGTGAGGTAAAAGAAGTATATCGCAACATATATCCTTAGTAAGTTACTACAAATGATTAATTTTTCGCCTGTAATTAATTATCATTAATAATACTTTCTTCATTTTCATAGTCAATTTTAAAGGTATTTATTCCCTTTTTAGTAAAATGACCTCACACATATCAATACTCGTAATTAATAAAATTGCTTACTTTATAAAATAATAATTCACTCTTTAATCTACCTAAAAAAAATATTTATACATACAAAAAGTAAATAAATACGTTCTTATGCCAAAAATAGGATTTCCATGCACGCTCCCCTCATAGTCATTTTTGGTTGTACATGAAAATTGAAATCCTTAAAAAAATCCAAGTCTCATTAATTAATTATATTAATTTTTTGGGTAATTGGGGTTCAGTAGTTGCTAACAACCCAGAAAATAAACTTTATAAAAATTTTAAAATAATACATTTAGTATCTTTAATTATGTATTATGATGTTAATAACGTACCCCACTGCCACATGAATTTCTGTAGCAAAATTTGAAATTTAATGTTATTTACTTGTAGGCAAAAACTCATGTGCACCCGGCGCCTTTAGAATTTTGTGTTAAATTGTATACCTTTTAGTATACAGATGTGTATCATTTATTTTTTAAAGAAAATTATTGTGTGTATCTGGGCACATGAACAACACTCCGTGCGCCTTTAGAATTTTGTGTTAAATTGTATACCTTTTAGTATAAAAATGTGTACCCTTTATTTTCTAAAGAAAAAAATATTAATGAAAAATGTATACCCTTTAGAACAAAATAGTGTACCTTTTATTAATTAAAGTGTATATCATTTAGACCAAAATAATATACCCTCACCCATAATACTAAATTTTTAAAGGCGCACGGAATATGTTCCCATGTGTCCAGCACACGCAACCTAACTCTTACTTGTATATGTGTTCTTGCACCAGTTTATCAAACTCGTTGACTATGTTTTATACTCCTCTTTGAAGATATTCTAATATTAATATAGCCATTGTATATATCTATATTTATTAAATTCTTAAATTAAATACATAAATATGAGAAATATATTACACTATATATATAGGGAAAATATCAATTTTAGTTCTCAAATCTAATTTCAGTCCTCAGGTTTAGTAATTTCTTAAAAGTGGTTCTCAAGTGTCCGGTTTTAGTCATTTTCGTCCACTTTTTATCTTTTTTTTCCACTTTTAATCCTTAAAATAATGCCGGAAAAACTGATAAAAAATGACCAAAAGTAAATAAAAAATGACTAAATTCGGACACTGGATAACCACTTTTGAGAAATTACCATACCTGAGAATTGAAATTGGATTTAACATATCCTAAAGAATTAAAATTGATATTCCCCCACTATATACATATCCCAAATTTCCATGTATATCAAATAATAATAATTATTAATTTAAAATTGAGTGAATTCAAAGTATGTTGCTCAATTGAGTTTTTTAGAGAATTCTTAATTGTTTATTTAGAATGAATTGTTTATTTCAGTAAATATTTAAACTCAATTTTATTTTATTTAAAGAATTTCATCATTTAATTTTTAAAAACTACTCCCTCCGTCCAATTTCACATGATACACTTTTTATTTTGGGTTGTCCCACAAAAGTTTGCACATTTCTAAAAAAGCAAAAAGTAAAAAAAATCACCTTTCCCCATACACTTTATTTACAAAAAAATTATCTTTACCTAACATACTTTATCAGTTATTTATTACAAAAAAAACCTTTATACCCCTAAAAATTATCACTTTCTTAATCTCCGTGCCGAATTGAGGGTGCAAAAGAGGGATGGATGGAATATAATTTTTATACGAAAGTACTCCGATGAACTTTTTTCCCACAAATTTATAATTTATAGTTATCTGTTACTAGCTAGTTAGCAGCTGGTTAGCATATTCTGTATGATAATTGGGTTATCTTGAGGTTTTTATTCATTTTATTTTATTTTGTTTATAATTATTATATGTACATTTATACTCTAATTTTGTATAATATATTGTGTCAATTGTAAAAATAACCCATTAGGATTGTCAACAACGTCTTAACTTTCTATCATTTTTAGTCAGATAACCATTTTTTTTACCAAAATACTCCCACACTTTTTAAAAATTTTTTTTTTTATAGAAGTATTCATACTTATTAACAAAGCAATTCCCAAATATTAATGTATATATATGACATATTATATAGTGATAAAAAAAGAGCATGGACAAGATTGCAGCATAAATTTGGCAAAGTTTTTGTTGTGAAGAAAGACATCTTTTATTGCTAAGTTTTGTGCACATAGAGCGCAAGAAAATTACAAAGAAACAATGTGTAATGAATTTAAATTCAATCAAACAAAGCCATCCACTATACACTCACAAGATATAAGAAGCAAACTTATGAAATTACTCTGGCCCATGAATGCAACTTAAATTTCATTGACATGAATATCTTCTTCTTGCTGGCAAATGTTTCATCTTCGAGCCAAGGACAATGTGCAGGATGACAACTAAAGAAATAGAAGCAAATTGGTCCAACATGCAAGAATATGTGATGCTTCCGAATGATTGAAAGACCTTATTGAATAAACTAGTTGCGATTCGAACTTGACACTTGAAAACTCTCATTAGGAATCCCTCCTTTATTCTATGTTGTAGAGTAGATGCTGCAAAATAAACAAAAAAAATTAGTTATGAGTCTTAAAAGATGGTTTCTTAACCGATGATGTTTTAGATGGAATAGTTACTTACAAGGAAGCCTAAGGAATGTTGATGGTTCTTCAGAGTTTAATAATGTGTTGGAGGAGGCGGGGAGGCGTAGATGTATACTGGTGGTGGAGGTGACTTTACGGGTGGGGGAGGTGATGTGTAGTAGTACGGATGTGAAGGAGAAGGTGGAGGAGGAGGGGGAGACTTGTATATATAAGGCGGTGGGGGTGAGGGTGAAGGTGGTGGTGGAGAAGTGTAGTGGTAGGGTGGAGGAGGTGATGGGGATGGCGGGGGTGGAGAGCTGTAGTGGTAGGGAGGTGGAGGAGATGGCGATGGTGGTGGGGGAGAGTGGTAGTAGTATGGTGGTGGAGGAGATGGTGATGGTGGGGGTGGAGAGCTGTAGTGGTAAGGAGGTGGAGGAGATGGCGATGGTGGTGGGGGAGAGTGGTAGTAGTATGGAGGTGGTGGAGATGGTGATGGTGGTGGGGGAGAGTGGTAGTAATATGGCGGTGGAGGAGATGGAGATGGTGGTGGTGGAGATTTGTAGTAGTATGGAGGTGGAGGTGATGGTGATGGGGGTGGTGGGGACTTGTAATGGTATATGGGAGCAGGGGATGGTAGTGGCGGTGGTGGAGACTTATACATGTATGGTGGAGGTGGTGGAGATTTGTAGACGTACGGGGGAGGTGGAGGGGACTTGTAAAGATAGACTGGTGGAGGTGGTGGAGACTTGTAATGGTATATGGGAGCAGGGGATGGTGATGGTGGTGGTGGAGACTTATACACGTATGGTGGAGGTGGTGGAGATTTATAAACGTACGGGGGAGGTGGAGGGGACTTGTAAATATAGACTGGTGGTGGTGGTGGAGACTTGTAATGGTATATGGGAGCAGGGGATGGTGATGGTGGTGGTGGAGACTTATACACGTATGGTGGAGGTGGTGGAGATTTGTAGACGTACGGGGGAGGTGGAGGGGACTTGTAAAGATAGACTGGTGGAGGTGGTGGAGACTTGTAATGGTATATGGGAGCAGGGGATGGTGATGGTGGTGGTGGAGACTTATACACGTATGGTGGAGGTGGTGGAGATTTATAAATGTACGGGGGAGGTGGAGGGGACTTGTAAAGATAGACTGGTGGAGGTGGTGGAGACTTGTAATGGTATATGGGAGCAGGGGATGATGGTGGTGGTGGTGGTGGAGACTTATACACGTATGGTGGAGGTGGTGGAGATTTATAAACGTACGGGGGAGGTGGAGGGGACTTGTAAAGATAGACTGGTGGAGGTGGTGGAGACTTGTAATGGTATATGGGAGCAGGGGATGGTGATGGTGGTGGTGGAGACTTATACACGTATGGTGGAGGTGGTGGAGATTTATAAACGTACGGGGGAGGTGGAGGGGACTTGTAAAGATAGACTGGTGGAGGTGGTGGAGACTTGTAATAGTATATGGGAGCAGGGGATGGTGATGGTGGTGGTGGAGACTTATACACATATGGTGGAGGTGGTGGAGATTTATAGACGTATGGGGGAGGTGGAGGGGACTTGTAAAGATAGACTGATGGAGGTGGTGGAGACTTGTAATGGTATATGGGAGCAGGGGATGGTGATGGTGGTGGTGGAGACTTATACTCATATGGTGGAGGGGGTGGAGATTTGTAAACATAAGGAGGAGGTGGTGGAGACTTATAAAGATAGACTGGTGGAGGTGGTGACTTATAGATATATGTTGGTGGTGGAAGGGGTGGAGATTTGTAAATATAAAGGGGAGGTGGCGGGGACTTATAAAGATAGACTGGTGGGGGTGGTGATTTATAAACATATGTGAGTGGAGGAGGAGGTGGAGACTTATAGATGTAAGGCGGCGGTGGAGGAGATTTATAGATATAAGTTGGGGATGGAGGTGGAGGAGATTTGTAAATATATACAGGTAATGGAGGTGGAGGTGATTTATAAACATAAGGGTGTACCGGAGGAGGTGGTGACTTGTACACATAAGTTGGCGATGGAGGTGGTGGAGATTTGTAAATATATACATGGGATGGAGGTGGAGGTGATTTATATACATAAGGGTACACCGGAGGAGGTGGTGACTTGTACACATAAGTTGGTGATGGAGGTGGTGGAGATTTATAGACATATGTGGGGGTCGGAGGTGGAGGTGACTTATAAACATAGGTAGGTGTTGGAGGTGGTGGAGACTTATAAACATACGTGGGGGTCGGAGGTGGAGGTGATTTATAGACATATGTTGGCGTCGGGGGTGGTGGTGACTTATACACGTAAGTTGGTAATGGAGGTGGTGGAGATTTATAAACATATGTGGGAGTCGGAGGCGGAGGTGACTTATACACATAAGTCGGTGCTGGCGGCGGTGGAGACTTGTAAACATACACAGGCGACGGAGGTGGTGGAGACGTGTAGTAGTACGGCGTAGGGCTTGGCTTAGGCTTGTGGCACTCCTCATAAGGGGTCTTGGGAGCATAAGCAAATGGCTTAGCATAAAGCACCACTTCATGTTCATCCTTAGACTTCACTTTAAGCTTAGCTCCAACCTTTCCCATATGATAATTGGTTGGGATGTTGCACTTTGAATCCTTAGGGGGTGCATGTAGCTTAGCCTTGCATGCCTCAGCTCCATATTTGCCATACTCAAATCCTTCAACAGCAATGCTGAATTTTCCATTGATTTTAGTCTTGCCATATGCTACAATTTCTTTGTCCCCACACTTGCATGTTACCTCCACAACAGCACCTGATAAATATGTCAAATTAAAATTAATTACATTAAATAAAAAGTGCTTGCCAGCCATGATACATGTATAGAATCTTTCATGTGAGAACAATCATTTAAAAAACTTTTTCAACTAACAATTATCTTGTCTATTATATATTTTATTTTATTGATATTAGGGTTGCTCCACCATAAAGTACAATAATTTTTTTTAATAATTTCTTTCATCTGTAAGATGATTTTTTCACCATGTATGGAACCAGAGATTTATTCCAACAAAAACATGATTGAATACAACCAATAAAATAAGACATAATAAAAAGAAATGCAAATTTAATCAAGTCCCTGAATTGGTTGTGACGTCATAATCAATAACGGGCTAATAAATCTCTAATATATATTTCTGGACTTAAGTAATTTAATTCATTCATGCAAAGACAAGGATAATGCTAATGTTAATTTTCCAACTAAAGAAAATAAGAGAATTCAATATTGTTGACTATAAATAATATTTTTCACCTACTAAATTAATCATAATTCTTACACTAATCTTTTCATACAATCTTTTCAACAACCACTCTTAGTACTTAAGTTGTATGTTTGAGTGTCCAAGAGGAAGTGACAAAAATTCAACTGATCACATTTCAAATTTTGTAATAATTATCAACTTAATTTGCACATGTTAATGTGTATATTATGGCACTGAATGTTTAATTTGATTTTTTTTTCATTTTAGTATATCATCTTCTTGTCATACTGTTAAATAGATACATGTAAAAGAAAAAAGGAAACTATATCCTAAAAAAGAAAATATAAACTTTAGGAGTAATGATTGGATTCCTTTCTCCTCTATTAATCATATAACATAAAGAATATCCAATATTGTATCAAACATCTACTATCTAATTTACATCTTTTATTAAACGCATTAGAATATATCATGACATCTATATGTGATGAAAAAATTTAGCATTTTAAAAGCTACTTTCAATTAGCAACATCAAAATAATTATTCCCTGCATGTTACTATATAATAAAGTTGGTATATGCTGTGAAACTCAATTTTGTCACCTAATTAACCTTTAGACTATAATATTAATTAAAATAATAAAATAATAAATTGAAAAAATAAAACTAAAAGTACCTTTGAGATGTTTCTTGTCATGGGACTTCTCTGGGTATTTCCAATCGTAGCATCTGTAACAGTACACTTTTCCGACAACCTTAACTATCAATGGGTGGTGAGGGTGGTGTGGGGGGTGGTATGGGGGGTAGTGAGGAACCGGCGGCGGCGGCGGAGAAGTGTAGTAGTATGGTGTTGGGGGATGTTTCACCGGAGGCGGCGGAGAAACGTAGTAGTACGGTGGAGGAAGAGACTTCTTTGGTGGTGGTGGAGACACGTAGTAGTATGGTGGAGGAGGAGACTTCTTTGGTGGTGGTGGAGAGACATAGTAGTACGGAGTTGGTGGAGACTTCACCGGTGGAGGTGGGGAATGGTAGTAGTAAGGTGGTGGCGGAGAGGGTGATGGCGGTGGAGGTGATTTGTAGTAGTAGTATGGTGGTGGTGGTGATGGCTCCGGAGGTGGTGGGGACTTGTAGTAGTACGGTGGTGGGGGTGATGGTGAGGGTGGTGGTGGTGACTTATAGTAGTAAGGCGGCGGTGGCGATGGCTCCGGAGGTGGTGGAGACTTGTAGTAGTATGGTGGTGGTGGAGATGGTGAAGGTGGTGGTGGTGATTTGTAGTAGTAAGGTGGTGGCGGTGAAGGAGATGGTGGTGGTGGAGACTTGTAAACATACGGTGGTGGAGGTGAATGTTCTGGTGGTGGTGGAGACTTGTAAAAATATGGTGGTGGAGGCGAAGGTTCTGGTGGTGGTGGAGACTTGTAAACATATGGTGGTGGAGGCGAAGGTTCTGGTGGAGGTGGTGATTTATAAACATATGGCGGTGGTGGGGACGGCGATGGTGGTGGTGGAGACTTGTAAACATATGGTGGTGGTGGGGACGGAGAAGGCGGGGGTGGCGATTTGTACTCGTAAGGAGGAGGTGGAGACGAGTAAACATAAGGATCAGCGGAAACAATGGTAGAAGTGACCAAGAAGGTCAATGCCACTAGTAAATGAGGCGGCGCTCGGCCGTTTCTGGCCGGGCCGCGGCGGTGATTCGTCATTCTGTTGCCAGAAAACGCCACCAGCTCCGGTGAAGTGTGTGGAGAAACACTTCTTCTAGAAGATGGATTATTATGAGAAGGGAAGATTGAGTTAGTGGGATGATAAGTAAAGTATATATGTAGAGTGGGAAAAATACATGTTAGAAGCAGTCGTTAGAATAGAGCTGTCAGTTTGAATTTTGTAATAATTTACAAGAAATTAAACTAATCAAGCCATAACAACTGGACTCAATAGTAACGATAAATAAATTAATTAAATAACCACAATTCGACCACAAATTATTAACTAACCAGCTATAAATTAAATTAAACGGTGGCTAATTTACTAATTAGTAGATGGAATCTTTTAATTTCTTTAATGTTTCTACTACGTACTCAGATATATATCAACGTGAATGTCTTCTCTCTGTCAAAAAAAAAAAAAAACGTGAATGTCTTCTCTGAAATAAGACAGCATATACTCATGTCTCTTGGATATTTATTCGTTTTATCCTTCAATTATTTGAGATGTAATAAAAGAAAATACATAAGAAATGATAATAAAATGACAAAGTTAATTGTGGGACACTATCTGACATGAATTTAATTTATTATTAAAGTATTATTATTAAATATATTTATCAATAATTAAAAAATATATTTTTAAAATATAATGAATAATAAATTAAAATATATTTGTAGTATGTTGTAGTAAAATTTAATAAAATATACTTTAATTATTAATAAATATATTTTACCTATATAAAATTATACTACTTAATAATGAATCAACTTGTCTCACATATATATACAACATAACAATAATATTTTGTTATTATTATTGTCAAGAAGTTGTGATATCATTAATGTCTTTATTAGACTTTATATGAAGTTGATTTATTAAGAAAAAATGTATTAATATTCATAAATAATCACCTAATTGATTAATTAAATATAATATCTAATGGCTTAGAAAAAAAAAATCCATTATAAAGTTACAAAAAGATAGTATTAAATTTTAAAGTCTTAGTGAGGCACACTTTAAACATGGATCCACCAATAATTAACTAACTTTGGACCATGTATATTAAAACTAAAATTTAGAGTCTTATTGATATATTAAATAAAAATATAGAAACAACTAAAAATAGCTAAATTCTAGAAATAATCAATAAACTCTAGCTAAATGCATTGACGCCATTGAACTACATAATCATCATGAAAATAATTAAGATTATTTTCGTCATTTTAAAATGATTTAAACTAAATGTAAATCGTGTTAGAGATTTTTTATTTTTATTTATTATTTTATGTGTGTGTAATATGCACTACAAAAACTGTTTTTTACCAACGGAATATTCCGTTGGTAAAAGCCTTAATTCCATTGTTAAATTGGCTTACCAACGGATTAACAACAGAATCCGTTGGTAAAATTCCGTTGGTAAAGTGGTGGTTGCTAAATTTTTAGCAACGAAAAATCAATTCCGTTGGTAAATAATTCCGTCGACAATCCGTTGCTAATAATTTCGTTGGTAATTTATATAATGATTCCCTTGGTAATCCGTTGGTAATTACAAACAGATTGAATTATGTTGCTAAAATAGAAAATAAATTCGTTGGCATTCCGTTGCTAAAACAAAAATGTCATTTTTGTTGCTAATCCATTGATAATTACCAACGGATTGAATTCCGTTGGTAAATTCGATTGCTAAAAAATATATATATATTTTTTAGTGATGCATGGTTTTATTATGATTTTTAAAAAATCTTCAATGAGTGAAGATAGAAAGTTAAAACAGAATAGCGGTGATTTAAGATTTGTGGGTGGATGTAACATTTGTGGATTAAAAATGACTACTTTATTTAAATGATTGACAACATATTAAATATTAGGATATGATACACTATGCAATGTTTGAAAAATAAACCAACTGGCAAGGCTTTAGATTTCAAAATTAAGAAGGGCCGTACACTCATCAATTTATTCAAGTCCAATCACAGTTTTAGGTTTCATACACTCCAATAATACACGTTGTTACGGGTTTCTTTCACCTAGTTTTTATCACTCAAATCTAATTAATTTCACATAGTATATTTAAGCCTTTAAATTTTAACAAATACTTATGTAAACCATGTACTCCTCCTTCAAATCCTATATACCCTATGTATTGATAGAATTTTTAAATTTATAAGGGAACCACATGATTTATAAGAATTTATAATGTAAACCCGATTTAAAATAGACTAACTCTTAATGTCAAGGTGCACCAGCCACTGTCATTAGTATAAATTACTCTTTTTGGGTAATAAAATTAAAACAACTCCAAAGTCCAAACCATTTAATTTTTCTTGAATGGTGATCTCTTTTCAATAAATATTGTGCTAAATATTTTTCATATAATATTTTATTTGGACGATTATCATATTTCATACATTAAATATTTATTAAATTGTTATTACTATTATTTCTTGATTGAGTTTATTGAGATGATTTCATATAAAATTTTATCTAATGCTTCGACTACATTGAGAAAAAAAAGTAAATTATTGGGATGGAGAGAGGGATGTAATATATAGTGAGGCTTGCGTGCATCCGGGGACACATCGTGCGCCTCTAGAATTTAGTATTATGGGTAAGGGTACATTGTTTTGTTCTAAAGGGTATACACTTTAATTAGTAAGGGTACATTATTTTGTTCTAAAGGGTATACACTTTTATTAATATTTTTTATTTTTCTTCAGAAAATAAAGGGTACACGTCTTTATACTAAAGATTATACAATTTAATACAAAATTCTAAAGACGCACGGAGTGTGACCCGTGCGTCTGGATGCACATAAGTTTTTGCCATATATATGCATATGCATACATAGGTGTCATATATGATTGGGCACCGAATTCATCAAAACAGAATCAAGACCTTGGGGCTTATTTCAAGGCTTAATTTGAGGTCGTCAAATAATTATAAAATGCAAAAAATCTAGTCGGCTTCGAGTTTAATCTAATCCACAAATTCAAGTCTTGAAATTAAAATTAGCTAAAAATATGTTTTACTTCAATTTACGAAATCAAGATTACGTGTGATGAGAATCCTAAGAATTGGATTAAAGTGAATGGTTGCACTGCCTTATGATCATAAAATTCTCTAAAGTCTCAATTTTGAAATTTATTGGTATGGTCAATAATTGTTGAGTAAGTTTATATTAAGTACAAAACTCTGACTTAAAATGAGAGTTTCAGTTAATGGAGGATGAATTCTAACTTCTCCTAAATTAATCGATCTACAAATTAGATACCGATACATAAAAGATGATTTGACGAGATATACCGTAAACTCTAATTTGATGGCATATATTATAATTTGTCACATTATAAATGGTTCAAGCTCATATTATACAATATAATTTAGCAGGGTATAGTTTTAAAGCTTTAGATTTCAAGAAACATAGAATCTAATCGGGAACCAATAACGAATTAAATTACTTGTATTACGTTTCGAAAACTCACAATAAAATAAAAATTAATCAACTTTTATATTTACGATAATTTGTTATGCAAAAGAGTAATTATATATTAGGGAAAATAGATTTTTTTATCCGTTAACTTTGCCCAATTTTGAATTTAGTCCATAAGTTTTTCAATTTTTGAAAATCGCCCATTATATTTGTAGAATTTTGAAAATCGTCCATTATATTAGAAAATTTTGAAAATCGTCCATCATATTTACCAAGTTCAACAAAATCATCCGTTTCAACAGGTCATTAGCAGGTTATTCTAAAAAATTAAAATAAAAAATATGTAAAATATATATATATATATATATATATATATATATATATATATATATATACTATTTTAAAAAAATAGCCTCAACTAAGAATTTATATTATACTCTCTCCGCCCGAAAGAAGGCATTTTGCTTTTGTGCACGTTGATTAAGAAGTATTGTTATTTAATGTGTAGTGGGTAGTTGTATTAGTGGGAGTGTGGATCCCATATTTTAATTGTATTAGTGGGTGTGTGTGGATCTCATGTGTGTAAAAAAAGGAAGTGACCCTCTTTGGAAAGGACGATCAAAATAGAAAAAGACCCTCTTTCGAGCGGACGGAGAAAGTATCAATATTTAGTCAAATTTTCTCCACTTTAGTAATGAGATTAATATTGTTTGTTTGGTATACGGAAGTGAAAAATAAAAAGTGAGATAAAATTGGTTAAATAAAAATATGATATAGATTAATTGTGGTGAAAATATTCAAATGACCTGCCATAGCAGGTCAAATGACCAAAATGTTGAATTTTATGAAGTTAATGGACTAATTTTAAAATTATTATAAACTTAACGGACTAATTTCAAAATTAAAAAAATTAATGGATTAATTTCAAAATAAATGAAAGTTAGCAGACGAAAAAATCTATTTTCCCTATATATTACTGGGCAGAAGGGCCACTTTATAATCAGATCAATTGAATCCTCATCTTGCATAATTTCGTTGACTTAAATTATTGAAAAAAAAATAAAATAAAAATAGAAACTCTAATTCAATCACATAATTAATTTCATATATATATATATATATATATAAAAGGGGCGAATTTAAACATCAAGATCAAATTATGTTGTAAAATATAGAAAACTCCCATCTTTGGGGTAAAGAATATATTATTTGTTCATACAGAAAATATGCTTATTACATCTGCTTATTGCATCTGCTTATATAAATATGATTACCCAGCTTATATAAACCTAAAACAATTTAATTGCCTAATAAATATGATTACCCAGTAATTATCAAACATTGAAGTTCCTTGAGGATGATACGCTATTTCCATTTCTATACATGAAACGTATATTCCTACAGCCCCCCTCAAGTTGGAGCATGTGGAGCAAGATGCATGCCCAACTTGGAGATAAATTTGCTAAATGAATCTCCACCAAGCACTTTAGTAAACCCATCAGCAACCTGAAACTTTGAAGAAATATATGTAGGAAAAATGAATCCAGCTTTATAGTGATCCCTTGTCAAATGACAATCTATATCCAAATGCTTAGTACGCTCATGAAATACCAGATTGGTAATGATGTGTAGAGCAGCCTTGTTATCACAATGTAAAGGTATGGGAAGAGTAGGTGAAATGTTGAAATCCTGTAGAATGTATTGAATCCACTTCAACTCACACACAGTGGAACCAAGTGATCTATATTCGGCCTCTGCCGAAGAACGAGATACATTTGCTTGCTTCTTGCTTTTGTATGAAATAAGAGAACCTCCAAGAAAAATAGAGTACCCCGTGATCGACCGCCTTGTGTCTTTACAAGTGGCCCAATCCGTATCACAAAAGGCTTCCAAAGTGAAGGACTTATTAGCTGGAAAGAATAAGCCAAGAGATGGAGTGCCATGAAGATACCTGAGAACTTGCAAGGCTGCATTCCAGTGAGCAGTAGTTGGTGAGTTGATGAACTGACTTAGTTGCTGAACACAAAATGTGATGTCTGGTCTAGTGAGAGTGAGATACAATAGTCTTCCAACAAGTCTTCGATATCGATCAGGTGCGGCAAGTAAGTCTCCATCCGTGAGAAATAGGTGTAAACCAGCTAGTAAAGGTACCGAAGCTGATTTACAATTTAGCAAACCAGTATCTGACAGGATATCACGTATATATTTCCTCTGATGAAGTATAATCCCGTCTTCATCTCTTGCTATCTCAACTCCAAGAAAATATTTAGCAAGGCCAAGATCTTTGATGGTATAAGCAGAATCTAGATAAAGCTTCAATTGATTAATCAGATCCAAGTGAGAACTCGTAATCAAAATATCATCTACATAAACCAACATGGCAAGAAATTGGTTATCCTTATGCAAAGTAAACAAGCAGTGATCATGCTTGGATTGGACTAACCCAAAAGCTAACAACTTATGACATAGCTCATGATTCCACTTCCTAGAAGCTTATTTTAAACCGTAAATACTTTTAACATGCCTGCAAACTTCTCTTTTCTTTGCTTTTGAATAACCTTGAGGAGGTAGCATGTACACTTCTTCCGATAAGTGTCCGTGCAAAAAGGCATTATTTACATCAAATTGATGTAAAGGCCATCCCTTCATTGCTGCCACAGAAAAAAAATTCTTACCATCACTAACTTTGCAACAGGTGAGAAAACTTCAGAATAATCAATCCCATGTTATTGATTATAACCCTTAGCTACCAATCTAGTGTTATATCGTTCAATCGATACATCTGCTCTTCTTTTGATTTTGAAGACCCATTTACTTCCTATAGCCTTCTTCCCAGGTGGTAAAGAAGTAAGTTCCCAAGTATTATTGGCTTCTAAAGCTTCCAATTCCTTATTCATGGCCTCGACCCAAACTGCTTTAGACATTGCATCCTTATAATGTGTTGGTTCATGCTCAATGGAAATTTGATTAGAAAATGCCTGTAAAACTGATATAGCATCACATACAAAATCCTTTTGCCAAACAGGAGGCTGCCTTGCTCGGGTGCTTTTTCGGACAGGAGGATCATGTTGCAATAAAGTATCTTCTTGAAGATCCTCATGCTGAGACTGAGATGGAGTAGAATCAAAATCCGTAGCTCTAATTCTATCATATGTAGTGACATGTGTGTCCAAAACTGATCTTGGATTTTGACTTGTGTAAGGAAAAATATGATAAAAAAATGTCACATCTCTGCTAATAAAAACTTGAGAAGTTTCCAAATCCAGTAATTTGTAGCCCTTTTGCCCCTGGACATATCCCAAAAAAATACTCTTGACAGATCTAGGACAAAACTTGCTCCTGTGAGGTGAAGTAATAGCAGCAAAAGTTAAACAACCAAAAGGCCTCAGCTTTGTAAAGTTTGATTGCTTTCCATGTAATCTTTCAAAAGGTGTACCCCAATTTAATATCATGGTAGGCAGCCTATTTATCACATATGCTGCCATCAACACTGCATAAGACCAAAAAATATTAGGTAAACTTGCTTGAAAAAGAAATGCTCTAGCCACTTCCAACAAATGTTTGTGCTTTCTCTCCACAACACCATTTTGTTGTGGTATGTAGACACAAGTCTTCTCATGAACAATCCCTTGTACCTTAAAAAATTGCTGGATATTAATACTCAAAAATTCTGAACCATTATCTGTTCTAATCCTTTTAACCACCTGTGAAAATTGTCTCTCAATCATGATTAGAAAATGTTTTAACAAAGAAAACTCCTCTGACTTATGCTTTATCAGATAAACCCATGTACCTCTACTAAAGTCATCAACAATTGTTAAAAATATGAGGAGCCTGTAAGACAATCTTCTTTGCATGGACCCCATATATCCACATGGATCAATTCAAAATTGGCACTTGTTTGTATTGAGCTAGAGAGAAATGGTAATCTATGTTGTTTAGCCTTAAAACAAACATCACAACTCTTTATTGACTCAATTGCTTCCTTATTACAATCATTATGCAAGAAATATAAATGTCTCAAAGTATTGATGGAGGCATGACCCAACTGTTTATGCCAAGTATCCAAAGCAGCAACATTAGCTCTCTCTTCCTTATTCAGAATATATAGATTATCAACCAATTTTCCTTCTACAAGTTTCTTGCTACTCCGAGGGTCCTGAATGTAGCAAGAATCATTAAGAAAGACAAATTTCAACCCAAGATCAGAACAGAGTTGATGCACAGACAGAAGGTTGTACTTAAAACTAGGAATGCACAACACATGTTTAAGTATTATATCAGTAGTAATCTGAATCTCTCCTTCATACTCTACCTTTTTAGTGATTCCATCTGGTAAGCAAACTGTGACTCTTTCCTTCACCATATGCACATTACTCAATATATCAAAATTATAACACATATGTCTACTTGCACCAGTATCTATAAACCAACCAGACTTACAAGAATCAGAAAATGATGAAAATGCTGTCTGAAAAGATAACGTGTAAGTTTTACCTGCAAAATCAAACAACTGAGCATGATCAGTAATACTGTCTTCCTTGTTCTTTCCTTTCATGTATTGAGTAATCTGCTGTAATTGATGCCACATTGTCTCAATATCTGGTACATCCCTTCCTTTTTGAGAATTATCCAAGTCTCTTTGAGAAGATTGATTCTCGTAACCGACAGAATTTTCATAGGACTTTGTCTTCTTCTCTTTGATTTGTTTGTACCAATCTGGTACTCCATGCTTCTTAAAGCATGTTGTTATTTCATGGCCAGGTTTCCCACAGTTCTCGCAAATCAACCGAGCCTTCTCTTCCTTTGATAGCTTCCCACAATTTCTCCTTTTTTCACTACCCCAATTAGTGGATGAATTTACTGACTTGTTTCCAAAGCCACCTAATCTCACTGCCATGGCTGAAGAATCAGCTTCAGAAAAATTCATTTGAACTAATTTTTGTCTTTCTGCAGATAAAACCATTGAATAAGCTTTATCCACAGATAGCAAGGGCTCCATAAGCATGATTTGATTCTTCAGGTGATCATAAGACTCATTTAGTCCTATCAAAAAACTGAATGAGTCTGTCCTCCATCGAGTTCTGCAACAATATATTCCCTTCTTTGCACTTACACACAGCAATAGGTGTTATACACTGTAATTCATCCCATAATCGACACAGTTTATTAAAGTACTCAATCACAGTGTAACTCCCTTGAACCAAAGTACTTATCTCTCTCTTAAGCTTGTATTTTATTGGTCCATTATTTTCACCATATCTTTGCTCAATTGCATCCCATAATTCCTTAGATGTGTTAGAATAAACAAATGTTTCACTCAACTCCTTAGAAAGTGAATTTATAATCCAAAAAAATACAATAAGATCTATTTTCTCCCAAAGAGCATACTTTTCATTAGTTTTTTCAGGTTTAGGAAGAGTGCCATTGATAAATCCTAATTTACACTTAGCATCTAAGGCTATGGACATAGAGCGTTTCCAAGGTAAATAATTACCTCCTGAAAGTTGATAATGAATGAGAGACATCCCCGGATGATCTGCACCGTGTAGGAAGTAGGAATCATCATCTCCAGATCCAGCATTCTTCACTCCACCATCACCAGATCCAGCATTCTTCGATCCAGTAGTAGTGGTCAATAATGGCCACGGATTTGTAGAACTGTTGGCCATTTCTAAAAAATTATTTAAATGACTCTAGATACCATGTTGTAAAGTATAGAAAACTCCCATCTTTGGGGTAAAGAATATATTATTTGTGCATACAGAAAATATGCTTATTACATCTTCTTATATAAACCTAAAATAATTTAATAGCCTAATAAATATGATTACCCAGTAATTAGCAAATATTGAAGTTCCTTGAGGATGATACACTATTTCCATTTCTATACATGAAACGTATATTCCTACAAATTATATATAACTTAATTTATATGAGAAAATAATAAAAATATTATAGGCTCTGCTTCCCATATCTCAAACTTAAAGTAACTCAACAAGTAGTTTTTGTGATTGGCTCACTGGAGTCAATTTAAATAAAAGGTAAAATTGTAACTCTTTGTCAACTTATTAAATTTTAAACCATTTGAGAGTTAAGTAGATAATAATAAAAATTATTAAAGGAAAAATTAATTTGGAAGTCTACTATTCCCTCTGGAAATATTATTTATGTTTATAATTAAGTATGGTTGTATTTTGTTGAAAGCATGTGATTTGTGAATTATTAGAAGTAGAAGGTGCATGTTGAGTCTCTGAATCATACAAATGCATTTCCTTTGGGTGTTGGTCAACACTACTCCAATATTTAACAAACAAATATATAGGAAAACATAAAAAAGATTTTAACAAATAAATAAATACATATGAATTCTTTACCCTTTTCTCTTGCATTATTATTGATTCTATATACTCATATATACTTATGATCACTAATCCCTCCCTCCTAAGAAATTATCATGACATTTATTTACTGATGAAAATTTACTTGAGATTCTCTCATAAGTTTCGTGGATGGAATAACAAGATATACATAAGTATTCTCGAATTAATTTTTAGTCATTTTATTATTTTAATTTTCAATTTTAGTACTTTTTCAATGTTTTATATGTTTTCACCTTTGATTGGGTACGTACGAAAATTAAGAAAAATTTGACTTTTTAGGATATTATGACAAATTTTCAAAAATATTAGGTTTTATTTTTATAAATAAAGTATATAAGAGAGAGTAGTTGTTATAACCTTTTTAAGTTTTTTAGAAGGTGGAATTTTTTATGTAACAAATCAAAATGAAAAGAGTGAATAAGGAGGATCTTTTTTTCAATATAGTCATTTCTGACAAGTTTTTGATAATTAATTTTGCTATTTGAATCATTTTATATTCAATTTGGTCAAATAAAAAGTAATGCTGAAAACAAGTAATATACATATTTCAATTAATTTGATAGAAAAAAAGGTTTAGATTCTTATTCTATTCTGTACATCATTTCATATGTTACACAGTTGGATGAATGACAGGTAGAACAGAGAGAAATACTACACTTTAAAAAGAAAAGCTTTAAATTCTTGAAGCAATGATTGAGTTTTTTTTTTTTTACGGGATATGCTTGACATAAAAAATGATATATGAAAATGACATGGAAGATGCGGCTTTTAAAATAAAATGGTTGAAAATGGAATTTATTGTTTATTTAAGTGATATATTTATGGATAAAACTTTATAAAAATGGAATTTCATCACTAATTATCGAAATTTTAATGTATTAACTGTATGAAAAAAATTAACAGCGATTTGCTAACAACATTGGCCACCTGTTAATTGCAATGTAATTAAGAAAGCAACTCATCCAATAATTTAAGTCAGCACGTAATTAATTATTGCACCCAATTAATTATCAAACAAAAGATATTTTCAGCTTTTCAATCTTTTTCATTTTTGCACTTCAAATAAATTATTCAAATTATTTGATTAATAAATTCCATCTAAAATACAAGGATTTAATCACTTTTATATACATATATATATATATATATATATATATATATATATATATATATATATATATATATATATAGGCAAAAGCTCCTGTGCACCCGGGCGCACGGAACACTTTCCGTGCGCCTTTAGAAATTTGTGCTAAATTGTATACCTTTTAGTATACAGATGTGTACCCTTTATTTTCTAAAGAAAAATCTGGGCGCACGAACAACACTCCGTGCGCCTTTAGAATTTTGTGTTAAATTGTATACCCTTTAGTATAAAAATGTGTACCCTTTATTTTCTAAAGAAAAAAAAATATTAATGAAAAGTGTATACCCTTTAGAACAAAATTGTGTACCTTTTAGTAATTAAAGTGTATACCCTTTAGACCAAATTAATGTGCCCTTACCCATAATACAAAATTTCTAAAGGCGCACGGAATGTGTTCCGTGCGCCCGGGTGCACGCAAGCCTCACTCATATATATATATATATATATATATATATATATATATATATATATATATATATATATATATATATATATATATATTGGTAATATGTAAAATGGAAGCATTACATTTAGGGTGACACTATTGCCACCCATAACTTTATGAAACCACCCAATAATTCAAATTAAAGGGTAGGAATTGACAAAAATAACCTTAATATAATTACATTAAAAATTTATTATATCCACCCATTCCAAAAATCAAATTACTTTACCACCCTTTTATCTTATTTATCTTGAATAAGGAAATGGTGTTTAAGTTGCAGAGAAAAATTGAAATTAAAAATATGTTTGATTTTACAAATCTTTTAATTTGGACCAATAAATCAAGAGAAGTTCGTCACTCTTTTCTTACCCAAAAGAAATATCGAAAGATGCAATCCAAGCTTCCACCTTTTCTTCCCCTTCAACCATGATGCCGCCAAGATTCATCAGAGAAAACCCGTTATCGACGGAAGTCCCATTCACCATTCACTTTAGCCATCGTCGCCACCTCTCACCGGAAAATGCAACCTACCGACTATTGTTGCAAAAACAAGAAAACTCGCCGGAATTTTTTTTATCGCCTGCAGTTTTTTTTATTGGTTCATGATTTTCTACTAAACAAAACTATTACCATTACATTTCAAATTTAATTTTCACTTGAAATAATTGGAATAAGAAATAAAATTAGTGGGAAAAAAAAGAGAAACAATTATTGAGAAAAATTAAAAAGGATGTGGAATGGAGAAAAGAAGAATAAGAGATTATCATTTCATGTTTACAATTTTGAAGAGTTAAACAAGTTTCTCTTTTCTGTGTGAATGGTGAAGACTATGAGATTACAATTTCATGTCAATGTTGCAGAATTAAATGAATTTCTCTTTTCTATGTGAATGACGGTGTATTCAGTGTGTGAATTGGTGAAGGAGAAGATAGGTGGATAAAGTAATTTACTGTGAATTGGATGGAGATATTGAATTTTGTGTAAATTGGTGTATTAATTTTAAATATAATTAAATCAAGATTATTCTAGTCTTTTCATTTCATCTTATTATGATTATCGGGTGCCTATAGGAAAGTATTGGGTGCCAATAGTGTCGCCCTTACATTTAATGACTAATGTTTTTATTACCAGAAAAATCTATAACAACAAATTAAAATATTATATATATTGGTTATTAATTATTGTCTATGTTTTTCCAATTATGCCTATACACGTTATTGAATTTTAGTGCATATGTATAGACATCAGTTACTAATCGCATTGATATTTATATATTTATCTAATTTATACTAAATTTATTTGTAAGTATCTATGTACTAAGGTTGCACACAAATTTTTTGAGTTATTCTTCCATAAAATTTATGATTGTAAATTATGTGGTCTTTTTAACCCCATTTATACAAATATTTTCATAAAGAAATAACAACTAACAAGTGATGATTAGAATTGTTTCACCATATCACATGGAAAAAGCGGGCATTATGAGACATTAATTGGTAAAAGTTTAAAATATTGATTAGTCTACTTTATATAATCATATATGTTAAATGGCCCCTTCATCTAAAAGCTTAAACTGATAGAGAGATAAATTATTTAATACTTAATCGAGTCACTCTAACACGCCCCTCATATACAGGCGGGGAATTTCGCCTTAAGCCTTACATGTGAAATTTTTTTTCATAAATGAGTGACGAATGCTCTGATACCATATTAAATATAATATGACCATCTTATCTAACAAGTTAAACTGATAGATAGATAAATCTTACTGACAATATCATCAACTTATACTTGTTTAATTGATAAAATAATTACCTTATGAAGTCATGAAATTTTATCAAAAATTGCCTCTAAGTATTCATGCACGTAAACTAAAGCACACACGTGTGCGAGCATGTCTGTATGTGT
This sequence comes from Pogostemon cablin, assembly GCA_023678885.1. Taxonomy (NCBI): domain Eukaryota; kingdom Viridiplantae; phylum Streptophyta; class Magnoliopsida; order Lamiales; family Lamiaceae; genus Pogostemon; species Pogostemon cablin. Next base: position 6,937,114 of record CM042987.1, read on the forward strand.
GATGTATATTGAGAAGAGAGAGAAAAATGTTGCTTATGTACACAGCACATGCAAAAAGTCGTATTGATTTATCATGTACTCCACATACATAGAACTTAACATTAAAAAAATAATTAAAAAAAATGGATGAGACCGTTTCAGAAATGGTGAAACGAATAAAAGTGATAATATTTTAATGAAAAGTGAAAATAATACATATAAGATTATTCAATAAATAATTTTTAGTATAGAAATATAATGTGATAATTTTTTTTTTTTAAAATATGATAATTTTAATAAAGAAGGCTAATTCTCCTATGTACTGGGTGCATTACAGGGTACAGTGCATCTAATTTCAGAAATGTATACAATTATAAACAAAAATATATACACTTATGAACAAAAATGTATACACTTTATAAACGAATTTTCTACTAGTTTTATTAATTTTTTTAATGAAAAATTGAGTGTAAAAAAGTATACAATTATTAAGAAATATGTATACAATATTGAATAAAAAGTTATACACATATAGGTGCTAGTTTGTTTAATGAAAAACTGAGAAAAAAAATATACAATTATTAAAAAATATGTAAGTAATAGTGCACCCGGATGCACTGAATATCAACTCAATAAAAAATGATCACTGAATAAAAAGTGTAACACAAATTTAAGCAAGTTTAAAAATATATATAAAAAATAAAAAAATGCCGTACCTCTATATTCCATATATAATTGCTAAAATACAAATTTAATTTTATTGATAACTCATTAATAAAAGTTTAATAGTGACTTTTAAAATAAAATTTAATACATTTTTACCAAAAATTAATACCCGGCCCATTTCATGATCTTTTTCGAGACAGCCTCACTTAATATTTTCTAAAGCTTCATCTAATTTACCTTTTTAAATTAACACACACAGCAAAGTTAACATAAACATTCTTCACCATTTATGTGTTATAGTAATTTCATAATATAAACTCTAATCTTTGTCAAAACTACTGCTTCCAAATTAAAAGAACAAATCTGGAAAATTTCCACTTTTGTTTTATTGCATTAAATGGAGTTCGATATTTGTAGCATGAAAAAGTATCTTGTAACACGGTAGACGGTTTATGAGATATGTTAAACAGTTAAAATATGATTATTACATAGTTAAAAATATACTTATTAATAATTAAAGTATATATTTTTTAAAATATAATGAATTATACATTAAAATATAATTTTAATTTAATTAATGTTATAATTTGATTCATTATAAAAATATTTGGATTTATTACTACCTAGTACAAAAAATAAACTAATATTACTGATGGATACAAAGTATATATTTTATTATTATCTACTACAAATTGTTTAATGAAAAGTCACATTTATCTCTATCCCTATATACATTAATTATAACTAATAAAAAAAATTATATTTTCATATTTTCTATCCACGTATCGACTAAAACTGAAAATGAGAAATTCACGTTTTAAAATTTAATGAAAATTCACATTATCCATGAACGTTTCAATATATATTCGTGGATGTATAAATTCTCTTTACCTTAATTTATTTCTGAATACAATACAAATCTAAAATCTTTATTTCTGAATACGATACAAATCTAAAATTTAAATACTTTTATGTGAAAATTTCTTACCTAGTTAATATTTTATCAATCCTAATAATATTTTAAATAATTTTTTAATACCAAAATAATCTTATTCGTCACGTAATCTCTTAATTAATTTGTTAACTAATTTATTTCTGAATACAATGCAAATCTGAAAATCGAATACCAAAATATTTTTGAATACATTGTGGAATTTTCTTATCGTGGTATTTCTAAATCTGAATACCAAAATATTTGATCAATCCTGGTATTTCTTAATTAATTAAGAATGAATGTATTTCTTAATTAATTTCTGAATACCGAAATATTCGGATTCATTCTTAATAAATTTTGAATACTAAAATTATTATCGTGGTAACATTTGATGCATCCCTATAATTTTTTAATTAATTTTTGAATACCAAAATAATCTGAATTATTTTTAATTAATTTTTAAATACCAAAATTATGGAGTATATCTTGCGCTAGAAGAAATTGGTTATGATAATTTGAAATCCCACGAATTTTTAGAAGAATTAAATTTAATGAAATCTACGAATTTTAGAAGAATTAAATGTAATGAAATCTACGATTAGTTAGGAGAATTAAATGGAAATCTATTTTTTATTTTAAAATAAAATATCAGTATATTATTACTTATTATTAAATATAATCACATTAAGGATAAAAAAGGCATTTTAATCTTCCAAAATATATTGAATACTAATAAATTTAGGTTAACGTACTAATAATAGTACATAAATTGTATCTAATAGTAATGAACCCAAAATGTTTTAACTACCAATAAACATATTTCGTCATGTTTTTGTTTCATTCTTTACTGGGAATGTGAGGAGTTAGCAATAGATTAGTCCTGAGTTGCTGTTAACTTGAAGGATTTCTTAATTTACTTCCATTAGTCACACTATATTGTGCTTCTCATATGTAGTAGAATATTTTAATAATGAATCAATTTCATCCCACATGCTATCCTTCTCGAGTAACTTTCGTAATATATATATATATATATATATATATATATATATATATATATATATATATATATATATATATATATATATATATCGACTATTTATTTATGTGAATTTTGATCACATTATTGATGCCACCAATTATTGCCCTGTAAATTCATATATTGCATGGAAAATGAAGTGATTCTATGAAACACGCCATTAACTAACCTCGTCAAAAGAAAGGGGGTGGGGTGGGGTGGGGTGGGGGTGGGTGGGGGTTGGGATAATTACAAAGCTGGAGACACCACTAATTGACTATATACAGGAATTGGAATTAAACTTTTTACCTAATTGCCTTAAACAATCAATTAATCTTCCAAAATGTCGTATCAAAGTCTTTTACTCATAATTTTTAATCTTCTTTTGCTTCTTTACTTTGTGAATCAGATAACATTCCTTTATGTGCATGTTACCGACAGTTTAAATATAAATTATTCCCTATTTATTTATTTATTTGAAAAACTTTTAAACTATTTAGGACATTCAATTTCCTCTCAGACTTTTCAATTTTGCTTCGATTTAGTCTCATTATATTATTATTATTTTTTTATCAAATCGTCCTTTAACTTTATAAAAGTAGCGATTCAATCATATCCCATCAAATTGGAATAACTTGACATCTTTAAGTAAAAATGACAATTTTTGTAAGAATTTAAAAGTTATAAAATTATTTCTGAGAAATTAAATTTTTTGGGATTATTTTGATTGAAGTAATTTGTAAAAGACGATTTTGATTTTAAACTCCACGTATTGTTGTATTTGCTTATTAGAGTTAAATTCATTTTTTCTTATTATGAAATATTTTTAGTCTCATAACTATTGAAAATGTCTAATTTTAGATTTATTTTAATTGGAAAATCGAATTTTCGCCTGAATCATGCACGTGAGTAGCATGAGATTACTCAATTTGAGAATTTCTGACAATTTTGGGATCGAAATCGAGCAATATAGGTAGCTATGAAACTAAAATGGAAAAAATGTCATTCTTTGGATTTTGAGACTAAAAGAGTTGTATATATTAGCCAGAGTTTACAACAAAAAACAATTTCGTCTTAGAAATTAATTAATAGTATATATTTATATTGCAATCAAGTAATCTATTGTGTTACGAATTAAAGTGTTTACACTTCATAGAGTAACTGAACAGAGAATTAATCAATACAGTTTATTTTTGTAAATGTCATCCATTTTAAATTATATAATATATTTTACATTTTATATATTAGTTAAAAATACTATAATAATACTTTTAAATTAAGGGTGATTTTAGGGTGCACCTAAGAATAATGGGTTAAATGTAGGGGTAATGGGTAGTTATTTATTTAAAATTTGAATTGTTTTATTTTATTTTATAATAGAAATTTTATTAAAATTTAATTTAACGATTAAGATCGTCTAGATGAATTGGTGCACCAAGTGCACAGCAGTCGGACTCTTATATTAAAATATATACATTAATAAAATTATGATTAAGAAACAATGTGGAATAGTGTACATAAGTATTTTCATGTCGCAGGAGTATAAATGTATGAGGATACCAAATATTTATTAAAATATAAAATTAATAAACCATTAAGAAAAATTATAAAGATGTTGAAAATGAGAATAGTAGTACTTGTTTATAAAGCCCATTTAATTTGGGTCATTTGGCCCAAACAATTACAGTTAGTTCACTAGTTAAATAATACTACAATTTTTATTACATTTTCACATTTAAGTACATTAAAACGAGGCATATGTTTAGCAAATGAAATACTACACGTGGTATATGTTTAGTAAATAAATGAAATAATTAATTAATGTATCTTAAAGTTTATGAGTAATTTTTATAGTATATTTGATAATATTAATTATTTTTATTTATTTTAAGATGTATAAATTAAGTAAACCCTAATTTAACGAGTTACATTAATTGAATGAACGGGTATGCAATTGTACAATAGCACTTTGCAAAATAAAACTTTTTACACTTTTTTTCATTTGTTTGTCTCATAAAAATTTTTATACTTAAAAAAATTCTCATAACTTCAAAAATTAAATTAATTTCAAATTTGTGATTTCTTTATAACAATTACTTTACACTTTATTTATTACCTTAAAATATTAAAATATTCTAAAAATAAGTAACATTTTTTAGAATTGCATTTTTTTTTCTTAATTAATGTATTACAATACACGTAAACAATTAGCTTAAAACAGAGGGAGTATTATTTTATTTTTCCCATGTATGTGAGTCGGTTTTATATATGAATGTTGCATCATATATTTTTTTTTGACTAATAGGAAAATAGTCATAATAATAATAATAATAATATTATTATTATTTTTTACGGTAATTGAAATATTTTTCAAATCTATAAAGATAATTCTTAAATAAAAAAAAGTTTAAAAATTCTAAATAAAATCTCAAATTAAAGTAATCCAAAGATTTAGAATAATTATACTCCATGTTGTTTGTTCCTTAATACTACTCCCTCCATCCCGAGCAAAGGTCTCCATTTCTTTTGTGCGTATAGATTAAAGAGTATTACTATTATTTTATGTGTACCGGTTAGTTGTATTAATTAGTAGTGAATGATGAATCATATTTGGAACTCTTTTACTAAAAAGAAAAAATTAGGACCTTTAAATGAGTCGGACACTCAATATAATAAAATGAGACCTTCCGCTTGGAGTACAATCTTAAAACTAAAAAGTGAGTAAAATAATGTCAAATACTCAGTAAAATTCCATCACAAAATATTGAGCTAAAAGTGAGTAAAATAAATTATCTTACTACATGCAAAGTTAATTTGTACGTGAAAATAACCTAAAATATACATATTTAATTAATACAGCCGAAGTGGAAATTGTGGTAAAGAAATAAAAAATACTTGCAAAGAGTATTACTGATGATGTCTTATTCATTCATTTATTTAAAGTTAAATTTCATTTTAATAAATAATGATAATGGCTAACTAATATTTTCTACTTTCTTCTGCAGATAAGAGTTATATTAGTAATTCACAGCTGCATGCATGTAAAATGGAAATGAGGAAGTAGGCAAATCGTGGGTATAATCAAATTGTGAATCCAACTGTAATAACATGTTCTAAACTAATTACTCTATAATTTAATAATCATCAATTTGATAATATTCCTCTCAAATGGACAGCTCTTTGTTAGACTCATTCTTTTCATCCTCACTATATATACTTTGCTCATCACCCCTCCTTCAACCATCACCTACAACTTCCATCTTCTCTAATTCAGCCGGAGCTGGTGGTTTCCGACGACTCGATGACGATTCACAGCGGCGGCATGGCCCGTGGGCTGCCACAACTATTGGTGGCTTTGGCCATTCTGGCGGTTGCTACTATGGTTGCTGCCGATCCATATGTTTACTCTTCCCCACCACCTCCACCTTACGAGTACAAATCACCACCCCCACCTCCTCCGTATGTGTATAAGTCTCCACCACCTCCATCGCCCTCTCCACCACCACCTTACGTGTACAAGTCACCTCCTCCACCTGATCCTTCACCTCCACCACCGTATGTTTACAAATCTCCGCCACCTCCTTCACCTTCTCCACCTCCGCCTTATGTCTACAAATCTCCGCCTCCTCCATCACCTTCTCCACCCCCACCTTATGTCTACAAATCTCCACCACCACCTTCTCCGTCGCCTCCACCACCATACTACTACAACTCGCCTCCACCTCCGGATCCTTCACCACCACCACCTTACTACTATAAGTCACCACCACCTCCCTCACCATCACCTCCACCACCATACTACTACAAATCTCCACCTCCTCCGGATCCTTCACCACCACCACCTTACTACTACAAATCACCACCACCACCTTCACCATCACCTCCGCCTCCACCGTCTCCTTCTCCTCCACCACCTTACTACTACAAGTCACCACCACCACCTTCACCATCACCCCCACCGCCGTACTACTACAAATCTCCACCACCTCCGGATCCGTCACCACCACCACCTTACTACTACAAATCGCCACCACCACCATCACCCTCCCCACCACCTCCATACTACTATGTTTCTCCACCACCTCCGGTGAAGTCTCCACCACCTCCATACTACTACGTGTCTCCACCACCCCCGGTGAAATCACCACCTCCACCATACCACTACACATCTCCTCCACCACCGGTGAAGTCAGCTCCAACACCCTATTACTACACTTCTCCTCCACCACCAGTGACACACTACCCACCATACCACCCCCCACACCACCCCTCGGTGGTCAAGGTGACCGGAAAAGTATACTGCTACAAGTGCTACAATTGGACTTACCCTCAGAAATCCCATAACAAGAAACATCTCCAAGGTACGTACATCTAAATTTTCACACATCTTTATATTTTTATTTTTTATAATATTTTTTAATCTTTAAAATTAAATTAATTTGGTCAGTCTGATAAATGTAGTTGTTGTTTTTACAATATACGTATAAAGTACTCCCTTCGTCCCATAGAAGTTGACACATTTTTCTTTTTGTTGGTTCCACTAAAGTTGACACATTTCCTTTTTAATACATGGACCCACACAAAAAACAATTAATCTATTTTCATGGCCCCACATATCACCTCTAATACAACTACCCATTATATATTAAATATCAATTCTCTCACTTCACTTTACTCCACTTTACATTAAATTATTATACTCCTTAATTTCCGTGCCCAAAAAAAATTATACCAACTTCTATGGGACGGAGGGAGTAAATCTTTTAATATAACATGCATGCAATAATTTATGAATTTATAATATTTCTTTCTTTATTTTTTCTGAATTACAATTTTTACTTGTGAATTAATAAACTTTAACTGATCTATTCATACATATTTATTTATATCAGCAATAATAACTTGATTTTTCGGTAATAATTTAGAATTAGAATTATCTGGCCATTGACATCAACAGTTAATTAATAAAGTTGACCAAAGTGAAATAGTAATTCCAAATTGCCAAATTAGAGTCTTTGAATAGTGTACATAATTTTAATTTGACATATGTATCAGGTGCTGTTGTGGAGGTCACATGCAAGTGTGGTGACAAAGAAATTGTAGCATATGGCAAGACTAAAATCAATGGAAAATTCAGCATTGCTGTTGAAGGATTTGAGTATGGCAAATTTGGAGCTGAGGCATGCAAGGCTAAGCTACATGCACCCCCTAAGGATTCAAAGTGCAACATCCCAACCAATTATCATATGGGAAAGGTTGGAGCTAAGCTTAAAGTGAAGTCCAAGGATGAACATGAAGTGGTGCTCTATGCGAAGCCATTTGCTTATGCTCCCATGACCCTTTATGAGGAGTGCAAGAAGCCTAAGCCAACCCCCACTCCCTACTACTACAAGTCTCCACCACCTCCTTCGCCCGTGTATGTTTACAAGTCTCCTCCACCTCCAACACCAACCTACGTATATAAGTCCCCACCACCACCACCATATGTTTATAAGTCACCACCTCCTCCACCCACGACTTATGTTTACAAGTCTCCACCGCCGCCACCATATGTTTACAAATCACCACCTCCTCCCCCCTCGACTTACGTCTACAAATCACCACCTTCTCCACCCTCAACTTACGTCTACAAGTCCCCACCTCCACCACCATATGTCTACAAGTCTCCACCTCCTCCACCAAAGATCTATGTCTACATGTCACCACCTCCACCACCATACGTCTACAAGTCTCCACCTCCTCCACCAGCTACCTACGTCTACAAGTCCCCACCTCCTCCACCATACGTTTATAAGTCTCCACCCCCTCCACCCAAGACCTACGTCTACAAGTCCCCGCCTCCTCCACCATACGTTTACAAGTCTCCACCCCCTCCACCCAAGATCTACGTCTACAAGTCCCCACCACCACCACCATATGTCTACAAGTCCCCACCTCCTCCACCCACTACCTACGTCTACAAGTCTCCCCCTCCTCCACCATATGTTTACAAGTCTCCACCCCCTCCACACATGACCCACGTCTATAAGTCCCCACCACCTCCACCATATGTTTACAAGTCTCCCCCTCCTCCACCTCTAGCATATGTCTATAAGTCCCCACCACTCCCACCAACAACTTACGTGTACAAATCCCCACCACCCCCACCATACGTTTACAAGTCTCCACCCCCTCCACCAACTTACATCTATAAATCACCACCACCCCCTACTTACATATATAAGTCCCCACCTCCACCACCATATTATTACAAATCCCCACCACCTCCTTCTCCATCACCACCACCTCCCTACTACTACAAATCATCTCCACCACCGTCGCCATCTCCTCCACCTCCATACTACTACAAATCCCCACCACCTCCGGACCCATCACCACCACCTCCTTACTACTACAAATCTCCCCCACCGCCTCCACCTTCTCCACCGCCACCCTACCACTACACCTCACCTCCCCCACCTGTGAAGTCACCACCACCACCGGCATACATCTACGCCTCTCCACCTCCCCCCACCCATTATTAAGCCCCGAAAAGTTCGTAGTATCCCAAAGGCATCACTGTAAGTAACCATATAACCTAATCAAATTCTTTATTACCAAATATCTGCATTCTCAATACTCATCTAATTTTCTTGTTCTTTTTTGCAGCATCCAGTCTGCAAAACAAAATAAAAGAAGGCATCCTAATTAGGAGAATACGTAGTAATACTAGTAAACAACTTCAAAGAGAGACTAGTTTATTCAATAAGGTCTTCAGAGATTGCTCGTTGGACCATGTTTCATCTACATCTTTGGTCGTTTTCTTACATATTATCCTAATTCTTACATCTCCAATTGGACGTGGCTTAAAGATCTAATCATCAATGCAGTTCTAAGATCCCTTTACAGCCAAGATTTATACATAGGATTGTTTTCTTTTATTTTTTATTTGTATATTGGGTGGCCAAATTAATTGTTTTCAACATCCAATTTGTTAATCAATCATTGTATTTTTTTTCCTTGTACTCTATGAATTCAAATTTCTCTAATAAAAGGTCTTGCTTTGCTGCTCGAATTAATTCTTTATAAATTATTTTTAAAAAAAATATTCGTTCTAAGTATAAAAGCAATACTTGCATGTATATAAATTTAGTTAAAATATCCAACAAGCCCAGCATATGCTTTGATTTGTACTCTTTTCATTTTTAATTGAATGTGACAATTTAGTAATAATAAAGAATTAAAAATAATTCTTATCATGTACACACATGTAAAAAGATCATTAAAAAAAACTATTTTTTACCAATAAATATTCCATTGTAAAAATCTTAATTTCATTATTAAATTGGTATACTAACAGATTAACAATGAAATCTGTTAGTAATTTTCATTTGGTAAAAGTGGTTGTTAAATTGGTTTACTAACAGATTAACAATAGAAGTCATTGGTAATTTTATTTGGTAAAAGTGATGATTGCTTAATTTTTAACAACGAAAATTCAATTCCGTTTGTAAATACTATTTCTGTTTGTAATCCGTTATTAATAATTACATACTGTAAAGTATATTGGTAATTATTTAATAATTACATACTGTACGGTATATCGGTAATTATTTAATGATTCCGTTAATAAATAATAATGTTATATTATTCGTAAAAACGTAATTAATCAGTTAACATTTCGTTTGCTTTAAAAATAAATTGTTGGCAGTCCAAATTATTAACTAATTGAATTCTGTTGTAACATTATTATGATGTGGCCATCACGAGTAGATAACAACTCTCCTCTTCTGTATGGAGTGGGACAATTCTTTTGAATGTAATATAAGAACGGTTTATGATGATAATAAAAAGCTATCTGACCCTCGCTTTTGGTTGTTCTATTTTTCTCTCTATTTATATTTCTACTTTCATTTCTCGCTTCTTTCTTTCATGATTTTTCAACACATTATCAATACGATGTTCTTATCAATTGAGATTTTTTGAGATCCCACATTGTTTACTCTCAAAAGTTGAAAATTTGCTGTTGACTGAAGAACTGGAGATCTCCTTGAAGTTTTTGACGTTGTCTTAGGAAATAATCGTTTGCTTTAAAAATAAATTGTTGGCAGTCCAAATTATCAACTAATTGAATTATTTTTAGTGGGTGTACTGCAACATATTTTGATGTATGAGCTAAATTCTTTTTCTCTGGGAGATTTTCGTTTCAATATACTAATTTTTTTAAAATTTATCTCATAACTCTTCGATTTGATCTATATAAAACCATTTTGACTAGAATTTCAATTTCAATTTTATTTATTATTTATTATTATTATTATTATTATTATTATTATTATAATTTTGCCTAAAATTAATACAGTACACTTCAGACGAAATAACACTATGGCATTTGAAGTCAACCAACATTCAATCAATCTAATTACCAAAGTCACACTTATAATTAAAATAAAACAAAAAATTTAATATCCTCGTACGCCATTAAAATACAAAAAAAAATAAAAAAGAAAATGGAATGAAATTAATTTCCACACCATATTTTCATTATTACACAGTATAACTAAAAAAAAATTCATCCGAAGAACCACAATTTTCCAATTTGTAGATTAGGCGTTGGAATTCAAAATCAAGAAGCTGCTCCTTTATAATCAGAGGAAATCTCTGTGTTTTCTCATCATTGAGACACCACACCAACACCACTTACATGTAGCTGCATTTCGACCGCCGCAGGGGTTTTCCGGTAGGAAGGCCAGCCGAAATTCACCATCGGAAACTGCAATTGAAGATACAGTGGAGGTTTCAATTATATTTGAAGGCACTTATTTCTTTACTATGTAATGCATGGAAAATTACCTTTTTTTTTTGTAAATTGATAAAAAAGTGAAGATACATAGAATCAGTTATGCTCATTAACTCATACTCCCTCCGTCCCCCAAAGTATTTCACACTTTCCTTTTTCATCCGTCCCTCAAAGTATTTCACACTTTACTTTTACTAAATTTGGTAAAAAATAAATTATACTAATACTCACTTTTTACACATATCCCAATATAATACTTACTTTTTCACATCTCCCAAAAACTTTACACACTTTTTCCACATCTCTCAATAACTTTACACACCTTTTTCATTAAATCAACTAAAATATATATTCTCTTTCTTACTTTATACATAAAAATACAAAATTTTCTTAAACTCCGCGCACACCAATACGCGAAATACTTCCCGGGACGGAGGGAGTACAAAATAGGGTTTATTACTGTCAGATACACACTTTTAAATATATTTACTATTAGATACATGGAATTTAAATAATTACTTTCACTTACAAAATATTAAAGTAAAATACCAAATATAACTTTATACTTCATACACTTTTAAACCAACAACCCTACCCCTCACCCACCCGGCGTTGACCGATAGTTGACATGCCTTTGACCGGTCGTTGACCCGCGGCCGGACAGTCGCTGACCGCCGCCGCTTGCTGCCGGAATTTAAAATGTGCATAAACAAAATTGTGCAGAACAATTATGCAGAATCAAATTGTGCAGAACAATTGTGCAAATACATAGGGGTATTTATGATATCACAATCATAATTGTCTAGTTATGAGTAATAGTGCTTTGAGTCATGTAGTTTATAGTAATTATACATTATTTTATGTACCTCTAAGTGATCCTACAAAATATGTGAAAATAATTCGTATATGAAATCCTTCAAGCAAAATACTAAGATCTTTTATTAGAGAATTTGAGCACAAGAAAACAATGATTAATAAATTGAATACAAATAACAAGGCCATCCACTATACAAAAAAATAATAGTAACACAATTAAAGAAATAGATCAATCCTACATATGAAACTTGGCCGTAAATGGAACTTTTAACTGCATTGATCATTAGATCTTGTCATTCAAGAGTTTGCCTTTAAGCCACGTCCACTTGGAAATTTGATAAGGATACTATGTAAGAAAACGACCAAAGATGCAAATGCAATTTGGTCCAACATGCATTCTTTGAAGCTTCCCAATGTTTGCCAGACCTTATTGTTGAATGAACCAGTTACTCTCAAAAGTTGATTACTACTTTTTCTTCTAAAGATGCCTTCTTTTATTTTGTTTTGTGAACTGGATGCTGCAAAGTAGAACAAGAAAATTAGATGAGAATCAAGAATGAAGATATTTGGTGATTAGATATATAGTTACTTACAATGATAACTTTGGGATATTACGAACTTTTTGGGGCTTAATAATGGGTTGGGGGAGGTGGAGAGGCGTAGATGTATGCCGGTGGTGGTGGTGACTTCACTGGTGGGGGAGGTGATACGTAGTAGTATGGAGGTGATGGGGATGGTGAAGGTGGTGGAAGCGAGGTGTAGTGGTAGGGTGGAGGTGGAGAAGGTGAGGGTGGTGGGGGAGAGATGTAGTGATAGGGAGGTGGAGGTGATGGTGATGGTGGTGGTGGAGATTTGTAGTAGTAAGGAGGTGGTGGTGATGGGTCGGGAGGTGGTGGGGATTTGTAGTAGTATGGAGGTGGAGGAGATGGTGATGGTGGTGGAGGTGATTTGTAGTAGTAGGGAGGTTGTGGTGATGGAGAGGGAGGTGGCGGAGATTTGTAGTAATATGGTGGTGGAGGTGGGGACTTATATACGTAAGTATGGAGTGGTGGTGATTTGTAGATGTAAGTTGGTGGTGGAGGGTAGAGCTGTTAAACGAACCGAGCCGCTCGAGTACTCGGCTCGGCTCGGCTCGTTAAACTCGAGCTCGGCTCGGCTCGGCTCGTTGACTATTCGAACTCGAGTTCGAGCTCGCCCTTTTGCTCGTTTTCTTAACGAGCCGAGCTCGGCTCGGCTCGTTTAGGCTCGAAAATAATAATTAATAATAATATTATTATTATTATATAATTAAAATAGTATATAATAAAATAAATATTTAAAATATAATAAAAATATAAAATATATTAGTTAATACTCGACTCGACTCGACTGAGCTCGGCTCGAAAACTCGATATTTTTGCTTAACGAGTCGAGCTCGAGCTCGCTCGAGTATTTTTCGAGTCGAGCCGAGCTCGTACATAAGCTCGTCACCATAACGAGCCGAGCTCGAGCTCGGCTCGATAAGTACTCGAGCCGAGCTCGAGTATGGGATACTCGATCGAGCTCGGCTCGTTTAACACCCCTAGTGGAGGGGGTGGAGACTTGTAAACATATGGTGGGGGTGGTGGGGATTTGTACACGTAAGTTGGTGGTGGTGGGGACTTATAGACATAAGTTGGAGGTGGAGGAGGTGGAGACTTGTAAACATATGGTGGTGGTGGGGACTTGTAGACGTAGGTCGTGGGTGGAGGAGGTGGGGACTTGTAGACGTATAGTGGTGGTGGGGACTTGTAGACGTAGGTTGTGGGTGGAGGAGGTGGGGATTTGTAGATGTATGGTGGTGGTGGTGGGGACTTGTAGACGTAGGTCATGTGTGGAGAGGGTGAAGACTTGTAAACGTATGGTGGAGGAGGCGGGGACTTATAGACGTAGGTAGTTGGTGGAGGAGGTGGAGACTTGTAGACGTATGGTGGTGGAGGTGGGGACTTGTGGACATTGGTCTTTGGTGGAGGAGGTGGAGACTTGTAGACATATGGTGGTGGAGGTGGGGACTTGTAGATGTAAGTCGAGGGTGGAGGAGGTGGCGATTTGTAAACATATGGTGGAGGCGGTGGAGACTTGTAAACATAAGTCGTGCGTGGAGGAGATGGTGACTTATAAACATATGGCAGTGGTGGAGGGGACTTATAGATGTATGTTGGTGTTGGGGCGGTGGAGACTTGTATACATAAGTTGGTGGTGGTGGTGACTTATAAACATAAGTCGATGATGGAGGAGGAGGAGATTTGTAAACATATGCTGGCGATGGAGGCGGTGGAGACTTGTAGTAGTAGGGAGTTGGGGTGGGCTTAGGCTTGTTGCACTCCTCATAAGGGGTCATGGGAGCATAAGCAAATGGCTTGTTCATCTTTGGACTTCACTTTAAGCTTAGCTCCAACCTTTCCCATATGATAATTGGATGGGATGTTACACTTTGAACCCTTTGGGGCTGCATGTAGCTTAGCCTTGCATGCCTCAGCTCCAAATTTGTCATACTCAAATCCTTCAACAGCAATGCTGAATTTCCCATTGATTTTAGTCTTGCCATATGCTACAATTTCTTTGTCACCACACTTGCATGTTACCTCCACAACACAACAGCACCTGATAAATATGTCAAATTAACATCAATTACATGATTATTTAAAGACTAATTAATTTTGCAATCTGTAATAATGCATTGACATATATATATATATATATATATCAGCACTGCATAGACTTAACTTGGTCAACTTTATTAATTAATTGTTGATGTCAATGGTCAAATAATTCTAAATGTTACATAACAATTAAGTGATGGTTGCTGTCATTTATAAATACTTACAAATTTCATGAGCTAATCAGTTAAAGTTTATTACCAAGTAAAATTTGTATTTAGGAAAAAAAAAAAAAAAAATTAAAGAATTGTTGCGAACATGAGTTTTCCTTGCATCCTAATTAATGTTTGATTTAAACTACCATACATTAATGCAATTAATAATCATAAACTAGTATTTTCTTACGTAGAACCCATCGAACTACTAACAATCCTTAATGTATATGTAAGATAAAGAATTGTCGTTTGCATGTCTAAAAATTATAACCACGACTACACTTTTCTAACCAGATTAATTCAATATAGTAAAAGATAAAAATTATTATAAAAAAATTTAAAAATAAAAAGATGTACCTTGGAGATGTTTCTTGTTATGGGATTTCTGAGGGTAAGTCCAATCGTAGCACTTGTAGCAGTATACTTTTCCGGTGACCTTAACCACCATGGGGTGGTGTGGGGGGTGGTATGGTGGGTAGTGTGTCACTGGTGGTGGAGGAGAAGTGTAGAAATAGGGTGCCGGAGCTGACTTCACTGGTGGTGGAGGAGATGTGTAGTGGTATGGTGGAGGTGGAGATTTCACCGGAGGTGGTGGAGAGGGCCATGCCGCGGCCGTGAATCGTCATTGAGTCGTCGGAAACCACCAGCTCCGGCTGAAGTAGAGAAGATGGAAGTTGTAGTTGATGGTTGAAGTATTATATAGGGAGGGATGAAAAGAATGAGTCTTCGACATAGACAAAAAGTCTATATATGTTATCAAGCATGGAAAAACTGTAAAATGTCAAGCGAAGACTTTCTTGCAGGTTTCTTATTTTCAATTTGAATTTGGTTGGAACCATACACAGTTGATGATATGGCTCTCATCTGGATTTATAAACCTGAAAATTTGCTAAACCAAAATTTTCAATTTCAAGTTGTGAGTTCATCAACATGCTTAACTTAATCATGTATACATGATGTGTTCTTTATCTGGAGATTGACATTTATTACTATTGTATTGTTTATAATGAAAAAGTCTCTTGCTGGACAAGTACATAAGTGAAACGTTTTGGTGGTGTGTTAAAGTATGACTATTAAGGCATGATTATTATATTAATAAAATATGTTTATTGGTGATTAAATAATGTTTTCTAAAACATAATAAATGATGTATTAAAATATAATTTTAAAATATTAGCTATAAATATGTTCTACGTACCAATAAGAATGTTTTACTTATATAAAATAATAAACTTATATGGTATAAAATAATAAGTCGACTCATCTCACATATATCTGTCTTATAAGAGTTCCGTTTTAAATTATTATAAAAAAGGCAAAAACTCCTGTTCACACGGGCGCACGGACCACATTCCGTGCGCCTTTAGAATTTTGTGTTAAATTATATACCATTTAGTATACAGATGTGTACCCTTTATTTTCTAAAGAAAATTATTGTGCGTGCGCCTTTAGAATTTTGTGTTAAATTGTATACTCTTTAGTATAAAAATGTGTACCCTTTATTTTCTAAAGAAAAAAAATATTAATAAAAAGTGTATACCCTTTAGAACAAAATTGTGTACCTTTTATTAATTAAAGCGTATACCCTTTAGACCAAAGCAATGTACCATTACTCATAATACTAAATTTCTAAAGGTACACGGAATGTGTTCCTGTGCGCTCGGACGCACGCAAGCCTCACTCATAAAAAAAATATCATTAAAATTGATAAAAGAAATCAAATTAAATAAACAAAATTTAAAGTATTAAAAGGTCGAATTCAGACATTTGTAACAAAATATGAAAAGAGTACAAATTATTTACTTATATTTGAATTAAAATATGGATTCTGCGACCGCAATTTGCGATGAGCATCATGCATGGCCGTCTTTAAGTTTATTTAAATTTTCTATTACAGTTAATTTTTTTCAATTATTTAATTTTTTTAGTCAATCACAAACTTATTTAATCTTCCCAATGAAATTATAAATTTTATGGTAAAAATTTGTACGACAAAGAGTTGAATAAAAAGTGGTAACTATTAAAATAAAAAAATGATACTTAATTGATGAAAAGTAATAATATATAGTTTTGTGAAATATTTTATAAACAAATTATAATATAAATAAATAGTGATAATATTTTTATTATAATGAGATAATTAATTATAAAAGCTTAAATTTCACGAAACGTGAACCAAACCTACACAAATCCCAAATTTTGTTATGTACTACTAGTTTTACGATAGAACTAATTAAGTTTTCTGTGTTATTTTAACATCACATTTCCTATATAATTAGTTATATGATTAATACTCCATTTAAAAAGAGGAGAAAATTATATGAACCATTGACCATTAGTTATATGATTAATACTCCATTTGAAAAGAGGAGAAAATAATACTCCCCATCCCATTTCAATCTTTACATATTTTTAATTTGAGTTAAATTCATTTTTTGCCCTATAACTAAGCAGAACTTCGATTTTTACCCTAAAAAAGATAAATTGTTTCAATTTTTGCCCATTTTTGCCGAAAAATGCAAATTTCGCCGGAATTCGCCATGTCATGCGGTTGGTCAATCCGACTTGGCAATTTTGACTTTTTTTTAGCCAATGAATCCGCCACGTCATATCCCACCTATTTTTTATTTTTTTTAAATTTCCAAATCAGCATATTATTTAATTAATTTAAAAATATAAAAAAAGAAAAAAAATGTTAAGAATACAGAGAAATCCCTGGGAAACTCTGTTCATTAGCTTCTAAAATCCAGCAGTTGAAGCAAAGGGTTGCTTCTGGCAAAACTAGAAATGTCGATTATTACGCATTGATCGGATTACGAAGAGGGTGTTCCAGATCAAAGGAAACACTTGGTGTTGACATTGAGACACAAGCCTGACAAATCTTCCAGTTTCATCGACAAATTTGAATTTGCTGATGACAAGGACATGGATTCTGTGAGAGATCGCACAAAAATGTCTGCATTATTGCTGTACAGGTTGCTTCAGAAGGGATATGCTAATATAATGTCCACAATAATTTTGGATGAAGAAGCAGCAGAGAAGCAAAGGAAGAAAACAGGGCAGCAGGTTGTTAAAGTGGAGGCTACTCCGGCGGTGGCGGAAATGGTTAAAACTCCGCCGGCAACCTGCGCTGTTCGCCATTGCCGCAAGCCACCCCTTTGCTCGAAGCACCACTACCTGCCCTTCGCTGCTCGTTGCCGGGAGCAGACATCAGCCGCCACCCATTCGCCGGATTTCAGCGCCGACAGCCGCCATCATCGAATTGCCACCGCACGGCTGAAATCGCGAACGTTGTTGACCCATTATACCACATCAGTCTCCTCTTCATCCTTTGAAACAAGAAGCCCCTCCTCCTCCAAAATCGGCCGCCTCTTGCCGCCAAACCCTCAACGTTGGATTTCAAGTGTTTTAACCTGTTTAATTATCTTTTTTTTTCTTTTTTTTTAAAAATTATTTTACAGGCTTAATCTATTTAAATGATTTTTCTTTTTTATTTTCTTATATTTTTTAATTAAATATTATGTTGATTTGGAAATGAAAAAAATAAATAAAAAAATAGGTGGGATATGACGTGGCGGATTCATTGGCTAAAAAAAAGTCAAAATTGCCACGTCGGATTGACCAACCGGAATTGAAGCATGTCATGGCAGATTCCGGTGAAATTTGTATTTTCCGGCAAAAATGGGCAAAAATTGAAACAATTCGTCAGTTATAGGGCATAATTGAACCACTTATCTTTCTTAGGGCAAAAATCGAAGTTTTGTTTAGTTATAGGGCAAAAAATAAATTTAACTCTTTTAATTTGGGGCTCATATTTCAATCTTTATATTTCCATTTTTAGTAAATGGACCAACACAAATTAATTATTTATCAATTCACTACACTAATACACCTACCCACTTTACATTAAAATAATATTTATCTCACATCACAATACATTAAAATACTACAATCCTTAATCTACGTGCAAAAAGCAAACGTAAAGTTTGAAACGGAACAGATGGAGTATGAACTATTGACTGTAAATTTTATATATTTTTTAAAAGAATAGTTTTCTTTTCTCATTCGTACATGTTATTTATTCAACAATATAACATAAAAAAATATCACACAAAAATTGCTCAGAAAATGGCAAAAGCTCATGCGCCACCAGAGACATAAATGGATACTCCGTGTCCCCATGTGAACACAATCATTCCCCTCTATATTTTATTTAAACATATATATTGCTAGAGGTTTAAATTGCAAAGAGGTACAGAAATTGTAAAGACGTACAAAATGTGCTCTGTGCGCCGTGTGCACACGAGTCTCACTCTTAGAAAATTCCAACCTTACGACAACCGAGTCCGGTCTCAAACTTATTTGCGGAGTATTATTTTTTATAGGCAAAATTTTTATATGAAAAGTGAAAAGGTCTACATATATGTATGATAAAGATTTTTTTATTCATTATTTATTACTAATTTCTCACACACAATTAAATAATAAAAAAATTAAAATTGTCACTTATAAATTTACTTATAAAAAATAGTCTAAAAAATTTAATTTTTCTAAAATAGTCTAATAACTTTTAAAGTATCATCAAAATGGTCTTTTTTAATTTAAAAATGTTCAATTTTTCTAATTTCTTGGGATGCGACTGAATCCGTGCTTTTACAAAATTATGTGACGAAATTAATAAAAAAATTATTTTGGTTAGAAATCAAAGTCAAATTGAAAAGTTTGGGATGATTGATGAAGATGATTATCTTAATTATTTTTAGACATTTTCTAATGCTGAACCATTTATGTTATAAACCCTGAAAAGAATACAAATCTACGCGTGTGCTGGGCCTTATTGGACATTTTAAATAGGTTTATAATTAAGTATTGCTCAAAAAAAAAAGAGAGAGAAAACTTATATGTATGGAGTAGTGAAAAAACAGAATCTGAGAATAATTTATAGATGGAGTCCACAAGAGTTAATATATTGTAAATCGGGTTTATATCATAAGCTATAGTAAATTATATATGTGGTCCTCTTAATTTAAACCCAACACATGGGATATATAAAATTGTTAGGGAAAATCACAATTTTTACACCGTTAACTCATGTGATAGTTAGAAAAGCACGATTTTTATTAAAGAAATTTGAACTCATAGAGAACAAATTAGGAAAAAATAAAAATACAATGATTAAATTGAATGGTGCAAACAATTTGGCCATCCACTATACAAATAAAAAATGAAAGAAAACAATCCTATATATATAAATGGAATTTTGAACTGAATTGATGATTAGATCTTGTCAGTCAATTGCGATGTAATAAGGATAATATGTAAGAAAACGAGCAAAGAAACTTGGTCCAACATGCAATCTTTGAAGCTCTCCAATGCTTGTCGAACCTTATTGAACAATCTTAAAACTTGATTTCTACATATTCTCCTTAGGATGTCTTCTTTTATTTTGTATTGCAAACTGGATGCTGCAAAATAGGACAAGAAAATTAGATGTTCAGTTCAAAAAAATACGGATATTTGGCGATAAATAATTCGATTAGGCTATGTTGTTACTTACAGTGATGCCTTTGGGATACTACGAACTTTTTGGAGCTTAGTAATGGGTGGGGGGAGGTGGAGAGGCGTAAATGTATGCTGGTGGTGGTGGTGACTTCACCGGTGGGGGAGGTGATACGTAGTGGTATGGAGGTGGAGGGGATGGTGAAGGTGGTGGTGGGGATTTGTAGTAGTAAGGAGGTGGTGGTGATGGGTCGGGTGGTGGTGGGGATTTGTAGTAGTATGGAGGTGGAGGAGATGGCGATGGTGGTGGAGGGGATTTGTAGTAGTATGGTGGAGGAGGGGATGGATCCGGTGGTGGTGGGGATTTGTAGTAGTATGGAGGAGGTGGGGATGGTGATGGTGGAGGTGGTGATTTGTAGTAATATGGTGGTGGAAGTGATGGAGATGGTGGAGGTGGGGACTTGTATACGTAAGGAGGGGGTGGTGGTGATTTGTAGATGTAAGTGTGTGGTGGAGGGGATGGAGACTTGTAGACATATGGTGGGGGTGGTGGGGACTTATATACATAAGTCTTCGGTGGAGGGGGCGGAGACTTGTAGACATATGGTGGGGGTGGTGGGGACTTATATACATAAGTCTTCGGTGGAGGGGGTGGAGACTTGTAAACATATGGCGGTGGTGGTGGGGACTTGTAGACATAGGTCTTGGGTGGAGTGGGTGGAGACTTGTAAACATAGGGTGGTGGCGGTGGGGATTTGTAGACATATGTTTTGGGTGGAGGAGGTGGAGACTTATAAACATATGGCGGTGGTGGTGGGGACTTGTAGACGTAGGTTTTGGGTGGAGGAGGTGGAGACTTGTATACATACGATGGTGGTGGTGGGGACTTGTAAACATATGTCTTGGGTGGAGGTGGTGGTGACTTGTAAACATATGGTGGTGGTGGAGACTTGTAAACATAAGTTTTGGGTGGAGGAGGTGATGACTTATAAACATATGGTGGTGGTGGTGGTGACTTATAAACATAAGTTGGTGATGGAGGAGGGGGAGACTTGTAAACATATACGGGCGAAGGAGGTGGTGGAGACTTGTAGTAGTACGGCTTAGGACTTGGCTTAGGCTTCTTACACTCCTCATAAGGGGTCATGGGTGCATAAGCAAATGGCTTAGCATAAAGCACCACTTCATGTTCATCCTTGGACTTCACTTTAAGCTTAGCTCCAACTTTTCCCATATGATAATTAGTTGGGATGTTGCACTTTGAACCCTCAGGGGGGGCATGTAGCTTAGCCTTACATGCCTCAGCTCCAAATTTGCCATATTCAAATCCTTCAACAGCAATGCTGAATTTTCCATTGATTTTAGTCTTGCCATATGCTACAATTTCTTTATCACCACACTTGCAAGTAACCTCCACAACAGCACCTGATCCATATGTCAAATTAACATTAAATTACATTAATTTGTTGCCAACTACACAATAGTACAACTCTAAGACTAGTTTACTTGAATAATATTCATACTTATATATATTAATTCTTCAGTTGGACCACAATTTTCTTTCTGAAAAGAACACATCTGTAGTGCATGGGCAGATAAAGTAGCATAGACACAATTGGTCAAGTCTATTAAATAATTGTTGATGTCAACATCTTAGCCAAATAATTAATTCTAAATATTACCAAATTACTAATTAAGTGATGATTGCTGTCATTAATAAATGTATAAATTCAAAAAATGGAGTTACAGTTTATTAACAGGTAAAAAAAGTAGTTGTCGACCTTTTTCCATGCTTGATGCTTCTCTTTTTGTTCGAATTAAACTCCCCATAAATATTCTTTTTTAACATCATGTAATTAATTAATGATCTTATTATATCTTTAAATAGAACCCAATGATCTACTATTTAATGATTCTGACACTACACCTAGTTAAGTGTGAATGTGCGTGTTTATTTTATATGTTAAATTGAAGATTATTGCATGCATGTTGTATAAAAATCTTGATACGCATTTAAAACCATAATAACTACATATTTTTTAGACCGACCAGATTAATTCAATATTATTAATAATTCAAAATACTAAAAATAAAATAAATCCAAAAATTAATTAAGTGTACCTTGGAGATGTTTCTTGTTATGGGATTTCTGAGGGTAAGTCCAATCGTAGCATTTGAAGCAGTATACTTTTCCGGTGACCTTAACCACCGTGGGGTGGTGTGGGGGGTGGTATGGTGGGTAGTGTGTCACTGGTGGTGGAGGAGAAGTGTAGTAATAGGGTGTTGGAGCTGACTTCGCCGGTGGTGGAGGAGATGTGTAGTGGTATGGTGGAGGTGGAGACTTCACCGGAGGTGGCGGAGACACGTAGTAGTATGGGGGAGGTGGAGACTTCACCGGTGGTGGTGGAGATTTGTAGTAGTATGGAGGTGGTGGGGAGGGTGATGGTGGCGGCGGCGATTTGTAGTAGTAAGGTGGTGGTGGTGATGGATCCGGAGGTGGTGGAGATTTGTAGTAGTAAGGTGGTGGGGGAGATGGTGAAGGTGGTGGTGGTGATTTGTAGTAGTATGGTGGTGGCGGAGAAGGAGACGGTGGAGGCGGAGACTTGTAGTAGTATGGAGGTGGGGGTGATGGTGAAGGTGGTGGTGGTGATTTGTAGTAGTAAGGTGGTGGTGGTGAAGGATCCGGAGGTGGTGGAGATTTGTAGTAGTATGGTGGTGGTGGTGGTGGTGACGGTGAGGGTGGTGGTGGTGACTTATAGTAGTATGGTGGTGGTGGTGAAGGATCCGGATGTGGAGGCGATTTATAGTAGTATGGTGGTGGAGGTGAGGGTGAAGGTGGTGGTGGAGACTTGTAGACGTAAGGTGGAGGTGGAGAAGGTGATGGAGGAGGCGGAGATTTGTAAACATAAGGTGGTGGAGGTGACGGATCGGGTGGAGGTGGTGATTTGTACACGTAAGGTGGTGGGGGAGACGGGGAAGGAGGAGGTGGTGATTTGTACACGTAAGGAGGTGGTGGAGACGGGGAAGGTGGCGGTGGTGATTTGTACACGTACGGTGGAGGTGGTGGAGACGAGTAAACATATGGATCAGCAGATACCATAGTGGAAATAGCCAAGATGGCCATAGCCACTAAGAGTTGTGGAAGGGCACGGCCCATGCCGCCGCCGTGAATCCTCATTCCGTCGCCGGAAACCACCAGGGTCCGGCAATGTGTGTAGAGTAGATGATGTGTGTAAGTTGAAGTAGTTGATGATTGAAATTGGAATAATGAGGAAAGTATATATAGGGAGGGGTAATTGAAATAGTCTTAAGAAAGAGCTGTCCTTCGGAAGAAATCAAGATTCAATTTTATTTGATTATAATTAAAATATTTATTACAGCTGGAGTAGTATATTAGAATTTAATTATACCCAAGATCTGATTAGACAACTTTGATTTTTGCGTTTTCAACTTCTAATTACTCACAAACTTCCATCCTATTGTTGTGATTAAAAATAATACTTAATTAAAATAAATAAATGGAGTACACGTTGTAAATCGATCCATTAATTAATTATTTCCACTTCTTTGCATTTTGTAATTGTACATGTCACCACCACGATCCTTCACATGAGCAGTCATTTTTGTCCCTTTTTACTTTTGTTCCGTGGAAGCGATGTCGTTTTAAAGTTAGTGAGTAGTGACAATGTGAGGTCGATTTACAGTTTAATTCATCAGAATTTTATTTTTTTTTAAACAATTAAATTCATCACAATTCAATAAACATGACAACCAAGATACTCCTTTGTTAATGTCGGATGTTATGTTACATTTCCGCATTATATCTCATATTACACGCCTTAAATAAGTTACATACATGTGGAGAGAAAAATCTCAAACGTTCCAAAAAATTATTATTTATTTATTTTTGCGTAAAAACATCTCACGATATTTTACACTTTTTAAATAAGTTAACATGACTTTTTGTATAGGTTTAGAATGTAATTATAATAACTATAGAATGGACAAATAAGACAAATTTTCAATCATTGTAATTAAGACAAATTAAGGAAGTAGAATTATAATGAAATTATGATGTCATATTATTCGTGCATGTGACTTAAATAAAATTATTGGATATAATGTCAATTGATGTTTTTTCTTTGTTTAATTAAATATCATTATAACTTGAGTAGCAAAGTTTGAAATTTTGTTTGATTATATTATAAATTAATAGTACTAGTTTTCAAGTATCCCTACGGGCTACAACTGGGAAATGTACGCGTATACTCAACAAAAATAAAATAAAATAAAATACAATTATGCTATTATTTAATTTAAATAAATAATACTCCATAAAGCTATAAGAATATATATGTTCGCACCGACAAGATAACAAACAATATATATCAGGAAAAAAAGAACTCTTAACAGTATGTCCTAATTTTTTTGACTAATCAAATTCATCAATTTAATTAGCTCAATTATTTGCATGTTTTTTTTTCTTTCATATGTGGGAATCTTTAAAAATGCTACTTAAATCATAATTTATTAATTTTAAATATTTTAGCGCATAGTCTATATATTTCCTGTTGCTATACATCATTTCTTTCATTCTACAAAGAGAATAAAGCAAAATTAAAATTAAAACTAAAAAAATGAAAATGCAATGCTAATAATTATGTGTACAAAATCATAATTATTAAAAAGTTGACTTTAATTATTATATATTTATATACGTTTGGCATTTATTAAATGCCAAAATTTCAGAACTATACTTAATTTAATCCCACTCTTCCACCACAATTTAAAGTCGTTTTCAATAAAAATCCTTTTATTATATATTTTTTGTAATTCTTTTCTCTTTTGTAGAAGTGCATGTGATCTGAATTATTAGATTTGGCATGTGGACACAATTAACCAAACATTTTGCACCCTTTGTGATGATTTTGGTCAACAATTAACAATAAAGGTAAAAAGAAAACCAATATACCATTTAATTTCTTTAATATATTAATATTTTGCTTGAAAAATAATAATTCCAAACTCCCCTTGCAACGACACATATCGCCACTTTTACTTTCGATACGTGGTCCTAAGAAATGCTTTGCAGAAATATATTTCTTGCCTTCTAATTATTATTTCATAATTATATATATATATATATATATATATATATATATATATATATATATATACCTGTACTTGTAACTACTTTAATTAATTGGGATAATATATACTTTTTTAAAAAAATTTGACAGTTACTTTCACATACTTTTATTACTCACCCCGACCAACCGAGTATTACAAAAAAAAATTATGATCCATATTTAGTTGAAAATATTTAAATGCTTTAAATGATAAAAATACCCCATTCAATCTGTGACTCAATTTTAAAGATTTAATCAATCCATAAATATGTACGTCATAAAAAAATGTACAATCAAATTATAAATATATATATATATATATATATATATATATATATATATAATAGAGTCATTTATTTTTATAGAATTTGCAAACCAAATCAAGATTATATTGGTAAAATTGAGCATTTTATAATAACATCCCACCAAAAATAGGATAGGAAAAAAAAATGTATCCTATTACTGTTTGAAAGGCAAATTGTGGGGGAGGTGGATCACTGCACATGAGGATGTGAGAAAATTTCCCATAAACATATATAATGCACATACATATACTCCTTAATTTATTAATTCAAGTAGTTTAATTAATAACACTAATATGCATATGGGTAGATATTTAATTATATGCATGGTAAGAGAGTGCAACTTAATTGGCAACTTATGACCACTTTCTTTTCATTGAAGAAGTAAATATCCACTGTAACACACACAGAGCTTGTCCCTTATAATTAATTACATGTCTACTAAGTGATGACAGTGAAAATATTTCAAAATGTATAGTTAGAGGTTTTAATATTTTTAATTAAAAAAATATATATCTAATTCTATATAGAATTAAAATAATTCCACACAATACAAGCTTTAATAAGTAGGAGTAGTCGATTTTCTTGATCAATTTAATTTTATGATATTTTTGTATAGTATCTTTAATGCAAACTACAATAAGAAAATTTCAATATTTGTCGCTTGGTGATTGTTGGTTGGCTAATTATAGTGTGCACCCGAATGTACCATAAGATAGGGTGCACTCATATACAAATATAAACATAAACATATATATAATTAATATAAAAAATGTATACAATTTAATTGTTAGATTTTTTAATGAAAATTTGAGTGTAAAAAATATATATAATTATTAAAAAACATGTATGCACTATTGAATAAAAAGTTATACACATATGATGCTAATTTTTTTAATAAAAAACTTAATGTAAAAAAAGTATACAATTATTACGAAACACGTATATAAAATAGAATAACATATATACAAAATAGAATAAAAAATTATACACATGTGGGTGCACCCTTTCACCCGGTGCACCCAATGTACACTCTTGTTGGTTTTATTATTGAAAGTGATAATTACGAGTACTAAATGTAAGTAAGAATATATGGAGTATATAATTATATATACATACTAAATATGACAATTGTCTATTCATCATCACATTTGGAACAGTTAGATGTTACATCTGACTATAATTACCCTAATTCACTTTTTTTCTTATTTGGAAAAACAAAGATGTCTTCTTTAACACGCCATTGAATATTGCCACAACAAGGAAACACAATATTAGCTAGCATTACTTGTTTGAAATTTTTATTTTATTTTATAAATTAGTCTTTGTAGAAAATAAATAATTAATTCTAAGAACAAATGTTAAAATTTAAAACACTCTAATATACAGCATTTCACATAAAGTTTAAAAAATATTGTGTTTAATTTTTATTAATTTCATGATTTTTGTAAGTATAATTTTTAAATTATATTCAGCTCGTCCCATAAATAAATACTCGATAAAACGATACTTACTATAACATGTTCATTGTAAAATACTAATACTCAACGGTCACATGGGTGGCTGGAATCTCTTCGCCAAGGTCAAAACTACCGAAAATCTAAAATGTTTTTTTTTTTCTTATTTAGATTATATAATTTTTTTTTTTTAATAAGTTGAAGGAAAAAATATTATAGAAAGCAGTTTAACGTTCCTGCATCTATAAGATGGTGTTATTGAATGGATCGAGTAGGAAACATAATTAAGGTCTCCAACAAAAATTAACCTCGTAGACTGCACAAGATGCATGTTTTTTTTGTTTTAATCTTTTAATATGAGATTTCAAAAATAATCTTGAACTAATAATATAAAGGTAAAGATATTCTATGAATTTTTCTTCACGAATATATTTTTTGCATTTAAGTTTATTATTACCATTTTAATTTTATACTTTATGTTTACACTTTAAGTTATATTTGTTTGAGTTTAATTTGTATGGGCTATTTAGGTTTTAAGTTATATTTGTTTGAGTTTTTGTATGGGCTATTTATGTTTTTATTAATTTTGATAACATAAATTTTAACTTTATATATAAAATAAATTTATAAGTGATTAGTGTCTATATGTAAAAAATTATTAATTGATATGAAAGAAAGTTGTGGTAATTACGCATGCACTGCGAATTTAATATAAAAGCATACTATTGGGCTTGCTAATATAGTGTGCTAGAAAAAAAAAAAAAAAAGAATAGAAGTCGAATTAATATGATGGTCACATTATCGAACTCGTTGAGTCGTTGTTGTAACTACTTTAATTAATTGTTATTATATTTTCACGTACTTTTATTACTTACCGTGCCCAACCCCAACTGACTATTCCAAAAGAAAATTTATGACCCATATTTAGTTAAATATGTTTAAATGCTCTACAGGACAAAAATATCCTTAAAACTGTCTTTTTTAAAGATCCAATCAATTTATGAATATTTACTAGCAAATTATAAAAATTTATTATATAATATTCATAAATATATACAATCGAGTTATTTATTTTTATTAATAACAAATTAAAAGTTATATTGATAAAATTCAGCATTTATAACATTCACTGAAAATATACTAGGATAAGAAAAAAAAACAAAAAACTTAAACCAATGGTTTATATATGTAACCCATACTTACTTTTTTATTTATATATATATATATATATATATATATATATATATATATATATATATATATATAGTATATGCCATTGCTAAAAATATTCAAAAACAAAAATTATTTTCATCCATAGAATAAATTGTATAACTTTCATACCTAATTGTCCATTTTTGGATTAAAATAACCTCATCCTGTTAGAATGCTATGTCCGGATTCCGACACCGATTCTGACATTATTGGATGTTGGACCATCCTGTCGGAATGTGGGTTTCAACACTGATTCTGACATCATCAGATGTCGGATTCGATATCGGAACCCCGACATAATATTCCGATAGGGTTGGGTATTTCATCGAATGTCGGATTCGGTGTCGGAACCCCGACATAACATTCCAATAGGATGAGAGTATTTTGGTTAAAAAATGAATAATTGGGTATGAATGTTATACAAATTAATTAATTTTTAACAATGATTTTTAGGGTAAATGGGCCCATTCTCATTATGGAGGCCATTAATTAACTCCCTCTATGTTGATTTAAGGGTGTCATTTGCTTTTGGACACGGAAATTAAGAAATATTATTATTTAATATGTAGTTAATAATTATATTAGTGGAGATTTGGTTCCCGAGGATCGGGATAATTTCACATACACATACATTTACTCCTTATATTAATTCAAGTATATAATTAATAACATTAATATGCATATATGGGTAGATAATTAATTATATGCATGGTACGTAAGTGAGTGCAACTTAATTAAGATCACTTTATTGTCATTGAAAAAGTAAATATATATCCACAGAGCTTGTCCCTAATAATTAATTACATGTCTACTAAGTGATAGAAGTGAAAATATTTCAGAAATGTCACTTAGAGGTGACAATATTTTAATTAAAAAAATATTTAATTCTAAGTAGAATTAAGATAATTCCACACGATACTTGCTTTAATGATAAGTAGTCGGTTTTCTTGATCAATTTAATGTTATGATATTTTTATACAGTATCTTTAATGCAAACTACAAAAGAAAATTCCAATATTTGTCACTTGGTGACTGTTGGTTTATTGAAAGTGACAATTACGAGTATAAATATATAATGCAAGAATATCTTGTACATAATTATATACATACTACATATGACCATTGTCGATTCATCATCACATTTTGAACGGTTGATGTTACATCTACTTTAATTTCCCTAATTTACTTTTTTTCTTATTTGGAAAACAAAGATATTGTCATCTTTAACACGCCATTGAATATTGCCACAACACGGAAACAAGTACAGTATTTGCTAGCATTACTAGTTTTTTTAGTAAATTACACTTTGTGGAAAATAATTAACAATTAATTCTAAGAACAAATGTTAAAATATAAAATACTCTAATACACTGCATTTCACATCAAAAAGTTTTAAAAATATTGTGTTCAATTTTTATTAATTTCATGATTTTTACAAAGTACATAATTTTTTTTTTAAATATACTCACCTCGTCTCATAAATAAATACCCGATTAAAAGATACTTAACCTAACATGTTCAGGGATAAATACCGAATTGGTCTCATAACTATCCTCATGGTCCTTTTTAGTCCAAAAAAAAAATAAGTTTGCCAAATTAGTCCCACCCAGTGGCGGATCCAGAAAATCGCAATGGGGTGGGCTAAGTTTATTGGAAAAAAAATAATATATATATATATATATATATATATACATATATATATATATAATTTAAGAAGATATATTTATTTTTTACCTTCATTTCGATGGGCTTAATATATTTTTGGGTTGGGCTAAACTTAAAAACACAACGAAGAATTCTATATATTTATTTTTTAACTTCATTTGGGTGGGCTGAAAATATTTTTGGGGTGGGCTAAACTTAAAAATACAAATTATATATAAATTATTTACATATGATATAATGGGCTCTTGGGGGACAGCCCTGGGCTTGAGCCCGGGGTTGCCCCACATACATCCGCCACTGGTCCCACCAGTGAAGAAATATGGCAAAATACGTCCTATTTTCGCTGGAAAATGGTGACATCGCCAGAAAATTCCTGTTATCACGTGACAATCACGTGTTATTTTCTGGCGATGTCACCATTTTTCGGCGAAAATAGGACATATATGGCCCTATTTCTTCATCGGTGTGATTAATTTGGCAAACTTATTTTTTTGGACTAAAAATGACCATGAAGAAAGTTATGAAATCAAATCGGTATTTATCCCAACATGTTCATTCTAAAATAATTTATAATTTTCAACGGTCACATGGGTGGCTGGAATCTCTCCGCCAAGGTTAAATCTACCGGAAATCTAAATTGATTTTTTTTTCTTTGATTATATATAATTTTTTATTTTTATAAATAATTTAAAAGGAAACAAATATTATAGAAATCAGTTTACCGTTCCTGCTTCTAGAAGATGGTGTTATTGAATGGATCGAGTAGGAAACATAATTAAGGTCTCCAACAAAAACCTCGTAGACTGCAAAAGATGCATGTAGGTTTTTGTTTTTGTTTTTAATTTTATTTTATAATAGGTAATTGCAAAAATAATCTTGAAATAATAATATAAAGGGAAAGGATATACTAAGGATTTTTGTTCGCGAATATACTTTGTGCATTTAAGTTTATTATTATCATTTTAATTTTGTACTTTGTGTTTATACCATAAGATATATTTGTTTTGAGTTTTATGTATATGGCTATTTATGTTTTTTATTAATTTTGATAAGATGGATGTAACTTTATATCTTACCGTTAGTATTAATATGTGTACGAGATTATTAATTTATATGAAAACAATTATCAAGCTATGCATAAACTTAAATTTAATACTAGAGCTAGCATGTATACATATTTTACTTTTATTTATTTTGAGTATGAGAGTCAAACATTATCATATCAAATATAGGTGAATTGAGAATTTGGATTGGTGAAGTAATTATCATAACTTGCATATTTTGAATGAATTATTGCTTTTGATATTAAAGTAGGTGAACAAGTTAAGAATGAATATATTTTTGGAGATATTGAACTCATATATATTCCTTGTTTTTCCATTAAATTTTCCTCACAAATTTATTTCCTTAGTACGTTCTTATTTATTTTTTGTCGTTGTTCAAGAGTGAACAACATTTTTAGCACCTTTTTATGAGGATTTATTATCATAAATAGTACAAAAATCATACTTTTCATATATTTGTGAAAAATATACATTTGAGGTTTTAATATGGAAATAAAAGATGAAAAGAGTTTTATCCAGAATTTATCTATGTTGGGAGATGCACAAAGAAGAGATGATCATTTGGGCGCAATAATCACTTAAATGGAGCCTAAATGTGGTATTTATACTAAAAACGTTGTGGTCACGCACTCCCACTCAACATGGTCAAGCTGTGTCGCTCGACCTTTTGACCAGAACATCCGTTTTTTAGAAAATTCACTTGACTCCAAGCCATTCTTGCTCGACCTCGAGCCACGCCGCTCAACGTGTTTGAATGGGGTTGCTCAAACTTGATTTGACGTGTGGAAAAAGGCCCAATTTACGGGATGCATTCACTGTTCATGTATTGCCATATTTTTTACGAAAGGAATATCTAATTTGAGGATTTTTTTTTTGTTAAATCCTCCTACATTTTAAAAGAAAATTATTGTCATCACAATTCACAAGCTACACACACCATATCATTCTACAATTCACAAGCTACACACACCATACCTTCCGCCTTTTACTTTCTACCCATCATCTGCCAACCATCCCACACTTTGAAAATTATTATATTTGTCTGAGGAAGATCTATATATCAAGATAAAAGAGAAGACAACGAATTCCTTTAAAACAAGTGTTATATATTCTTCTATTCAATTCTTTTTTTTTAGATTATAGATTTATGGGTAAGTTTCGTTCCATCATCATGATTGTTGTTTGTATTCTTAGGATAGTTTTAGACATTTGAAGTTGTTTTGATCATATTTGATTGATAGACCTTTACATCGGTTTTCATATTACTGAAGAATTAATGTTTATTCCATTATTTATTTTATGAGTTTTATATGATTATTTTCTACTTATGATTTTCAATTATATATTCATGTCATAATAATCATTAAATGATGTATGATAGAGATTAGTTATGTGCTTTATAATTGAATGAAAAATATGTGATGATTAAGGAGGATTGATCAATATAGCATTTGATAATTAAAATTGTTAATATTGAATACTTAATTATTTTTTCATGATCATCATAAAAAATCTGATAATAATCCATTAATAACCTGCCCTAAAAATAACTCGACCCAAAGTAATCTGACCCAAAACAACCCATCTCATCTAAACCCACTAAAACACGGGTTATTATGGGTTGTGGCCTTGTGGGTTAGGTCGCCCCAACCAAATAACTGATGGTCTAACCCAACATTTATCCTTAACCCTCTTCCCAAACACCCCCCACCTACCTCTTAACCCAAACTCACGGTCCTCCATGTTGGAAAATATTAAATAAATGCAAACAAATCAACACATAGTGGGGATATTAATTTAGGATTAAACAAGTTCAACAATAAACATTCAACTAAAAATAAATAAAGATTAGGAGTAGCCTGGGTTGAAACACGCCTAAGCGCTATCTTTAGAGAAGAAACGCCCCCACTGCACTGGTATGATATTTTTGATTTACACGTTCTTCTCCCAAGATTCAACAATCTGATAATCCTCTCGTGTGCAGCGATGAGAAACCCGAACCACAAAATACTCAATGCTCAAGGAAATATAATATAGTATATAGGAATATTTTTGGTAGCTAGAAAGATATGTATATGAAGTGCAGTATGTAGGAAATCTGTGTATAAGTTGCAGTACGTAAAAATATATGTGTATGTATATCACATGAAAATATATATGTATGTATAAGTTGCAGTACGTAAAAATATATGTGTATGCATATATATATGTGTATGCATATCACATGAAGCTACTTTTGTAATATATATGCTAGACCACCATCATAAACATTGGATCTAAATAAATACAATTTAATGTAGGGAGTTATTACCATAGTTAATATTTGGGAGTTATGAAGGAAATAAATGTAGGGCAATCAATCAACCATATCATTTTTTAAACACATGATTAATGCTATTGACCAAAACTGTTCTTTTTAAAAACATGATAATTATATATATTAATTACTATTTTAAATCACTAAAATATCCAACATTCCCCCACATGATTTAAAATAAATAATATATATAAGAAAATAAATTGAGCATATAATACTGTGTAATAGGTGTAAGTACCTTCTGGGTTTGAACCTCCACTTAGTGTGAACAAACTACCACATTAGGTACATAGTGATATGAATGTCTTGAACTATGTCATTTGAAAAATATGACAATCCATCCCACACAGTATGAGTAAACATTGTTGTTCTATCAGTGGTGTGCTTTCCGGTCATGCACGGAATCTTGTATCATGAACATTTCTAGGGAGTATCTCAGACCCTCACAGTAGCGATCCCACCATTATGTTCACTTAGGTGAATCCTCCAAGGGTAATTTGTGACCAACCACCCCACAAAGAAATATGCCTTTGTATTCATTAAGAGTTAGACTCAACCTCAAACGTCACATGAAGAACACTTATCACCATAGGAATGAGAGTCGGAAATATTTCCGCAAAAATATTTTATTTATCAAGTGTGCTCTTCCAAGTCACCCCTTTACAGTTTCGTTTTTACCCGTTGAACTTCGTTCATGGGATCGCCATACCTCCGAAGACAGGTTTCCACTGTGCTGACTTAATTAATAGGCTCCAATCTCATTCCCCTCGATGATTATATATAAATAAAACTCGTTGACGCGTCAATCTCTTTGTAAGCGGATCCGCTGTATTATTTTCATACCTGACAAAATCCAAAAAAACAACACCGTGAAAAATTAATTGTCTTATTGATTTATGTCTAACACTCAAATGCCTTTATATTATTATTTTTTCTTTTAGCTTTAGCAGTTGCCACTTGACTATCACAAAGTAGAGAGTCATGAGTAATTGGCTTAGGCAACGAATGAACATCATTTAGTAAACTTTGTATCCATCTAGGCTCCACAGAAGCAACATCTATAGATCACAATTTATTTAGTGGACTTTCACGGTGTTGCTCCTCCACACATAGCCACCCACAAGTGGACTCTGCATTACTGAAATCTTATATGCCATTAGTAAAATCAGTGAATTAATTAAAAATATAATATATAGACCCTTTCAAAATATTTAAATAGTCATTCAAGTGCATATAAGTATACTTCATTAATTCACCAACAACATATGTGCACTAACATCAAAATTTTCAATATAATGAGATTGTAACAAAAAATGGAGTCACCATCTTTAATGAATTTAGTCCCCAAAAATTACATGTATAGGACTAACAACTTTCATTTCTAAATGAGATGACAATAATTTTCAATGTCATTAATAACATAAGATAACACAATTATCTCCAATAATTTTTTTTAAAACACATGTATCATATGATACTAAACAATAATAAGTCATGTCTTTATATCAAGCTTTCCATGCTAGGTAGTATGCACTTTTCAATCTATAAAAAGATTCAATAAATTTACAATCTATTATTTTCCTCACAAGCCACAATAAAACCTTTTGATTAAACTATATAAATATGTAATCCAACTCTCCATTTAAAAATCCACATACATGTTAAAATTAATCAAAATAACATATTAATCTTCTATCAAGAAGGGAGACATAAGTTTTGGAATATACATCAATCAGCAGGTAATACTCAAACATATAATTCAAGAAAATAAGTCATCACCTCATTATCCACAACTACTTTTTAAAAATGAGCATAATAAATAACATTATTATAAAAATTAGGATAATCTCCAAGCAAGCAATCATCACCAATTTTTTTTTTCTTCTTTTTATTCCTTTTTAAGGCTTATGTCCTTCACTAACAATAGAAGGAAAAATATAACTAGTAAAACCGCAATTAGTACCAACATATTAGAAATTGTATTTTTCATACAAAATATTTTCAAAGAAGAAATATCCCGAGACTTAATAATCGTATTATTAGAAAATTTAGAAACTTCAAAATTAATCACCAAAAATTTATTAAGTGGTACTATTCAAGTAATATCCAACAAAAATATAATAATAATTTTGGGATATATATATTTTTTCTTTTAACAACAGCATTATTGTATCTCACAAATCCAAATTATTTAATACCATAAAATCATAGTCTTATTCATAAACTAATTTATGGAGCACCGAAAACGACATAGTAAACCTTGAAGAGATTATTATTATCACTAACCCAATATAATAGAGCACTAATTGTATAATTTTTTTTTACTCATATATCATTTTCAAATCTATTAAGAAAAATAATTAAACCACTTTATTGGTCGGTAATCATAGAGTAACATGCAGTGCATCCAGTCTATTAATATAAACTTTAACCATAAAATTTAATGAATGGTTTGAAGAGAAAAATAAATCATACTCCCACGAATAATACCATCCATGTAATTACAAGAATCACCAATTTCAAATAAGGAATACTCAACAAACATATATCATAAAAGAGAATTATATTCCCTTCTCAAACAGATACAAATTTATATCCTTTATACTTATCAAAAAAATTTCTACTTTGTATAATTAGCCAAATAACATTTGTTAAAAATCATTGATAAAAATAATAAAAATAATAATTATCTCCACAAGCAAAGACATAATTACTATACATGAAAAATATATACGCATGAGAAAAAGATTAAGTGTAATAGGACTAGCGATCATAGTCAAACATTATATATCCCTCTTTTCAATTTCAATAAAATTTATTTCTAAATCGAATATGCTCCTCAAGAATTATGATCTTTCATACTATGTTCCCAACTGGATATACTCACCACCATGTGGAGAAATATTTATTACCTTCTTAAATAATTTTTATATCATAATATGCTAAATTCATTCCAAAATAAAAATTTTAAAATCTCTCAATAAAATTTGCAAGGAAAGAAATTTTCCAAAACACCACAAGAATTTAACTTGTATTCAAGGCCAATACATTTCAACTATGAAATCAATTTAATCATTAAAAAACTCAATATTAAATTCAACTTTAGTTTTATCATGAGAGTAACTATCAATTATACCAGAAACATGCATCAACAACAAAACATGAGTATACAAATATTTCGTCCAACGAGAGGCTTAAAAGACCAACATATGCGTTCAAAATAAATAGCCACTTTGCATAGCAAAATAAAATTATCAATAAGAGTAATAAAATATTGATTACCACCATGACTCAAAACACTATTACTATCACAAATATCTATAATTATCAAACCAAGCAATTGAGTATCTCTTTCAACTAGTTTTTTTTATTGTTTAGCAAGCACACAAATTTCACATTTTCTCATATATCACATGATTGTTTTAGCAAGGCACAAGAAATATTATTAGAGGAAGCAATACACTCAATCAACATAAATCACTCAAGATTAAACTCTTTACCAATAAATTGATTATCTCAAATAATAATAATTTTATTGTACTAGAAACCCGACTCAATAAATATTTCTCACGAAACTCTAATAAGTTTTTTTTTTTTAAAACGCATACAACATTTAAAAACAATATTTCATCATATGACAAAACCTTAGAAAATTCATTTTTGTTCTAAATTAATAAAACGTTTTCTTCTCTAAAATTGTTGAAAAATATTAAATAAATACAAACAAATCAATACATAGTGGGATATTAATTTATGATTAAACAAGTTCAACAATAAACATTCAACTAAAGATAAATAAAGATTAGGAGTAGCCTGAGTCGAAGCACGCCTAAGCGCTATCTTTAGAGAAGAAACACTCCCACTGCACTGGTATGATATTATTGATTTACACGTTCTTCTCCCAAGATTCGATAACCTGATAGTCCTCTCGTGTGCAGCAATGAGAACCCCGAGCCACAAAATACTCAATGCTCAAGGAAATATAATATAGTATATAAGAATATTTTTGGTAGCTAGAAAGATATGTATATGAAGTGCAGTATGTAGGAAATCTGTGTATAAGTTGCAGTACGTAAAAATATATGTGTATATCACATGAAGCTATTTTTTGCTATTTTTGTAATATATATGCTGGACCACCATCATAAACATTGGAACTAAATAAATACAATTTAATGTAGGGAGTTATTACCATAGTTAATATTTGGGGTTATGAAGGAAAGAAACGTAGGGCAATCAATCAGCTATATCATTTTTTAAACACATGATTAATGCTATTGACCAAAACTATTCTTTTAAAAAATATGATAATTATATATATTAATTACTATTTTAAATCACTAAAATATCCAACACTCCACCCCTCCCCCCACCCCACCTTTTATATTTATTAATTATTTATTAAAATAATTATATTTTATTTTATTTTTAATTATTTATTTTCTATTTTTGTTAAATTATTATTATTATTATTATTATTATTTGTAAAAAATTTAGGAGTTAAATATGCTCTAAACCATAAGGATAAAATTATAATTATACCCTTAAAATTAACCCTAAACTCCAAGAATAAATAATAAATTTTAGGGGTAAAATATGTCCTAAACCATTAGGGTAAAATATATCCTAAACTACAATGATAAAATTATAATTATACTCTTAAAATTAAATTTAAAAAATTAACAAAAAAACAGAAAAAAAAAACGAATAAATAAATAAATTAATAAACATAATACAGTTAATCGGCGATAATTAAATTATTAAATTAATGGAATGCAGCACAACCCCCCAAAAAAAATAAAAATAATAATAATAATCAAAATAAATTAGGGCAAGAAAGATACAGCTATAATAAATTAGCGCCGCTGCACACTCCTATAAGGCCCTCCCCAATGGGAAATTTTTAGTGACATGGCAGAAGTTAAAAACCTTGGGCAAAGGTTTTTATTGATGGGAGGTGTTGAAGGTTTTTTCAGATGTATTGAATTCACTACCTAGGTTTTTAGGGAATGAGGGAGAGTGGGGAAGAAGAGAGTGGTTGACACACCCCAACAGCGTAGCGCGTGTATTACACGCGCGTGTAAAAGCAGTGTAAAAGCAGAAAAAGAGGAGGGCCAGCTGTGCAGTCCCAACCGTTGCAATTTTTTTTTTATTAAATTCTCACTATTTTAATTAAAGTTGGCAGCCTGTTGTATGCAGCCTGTTGTATGCATGTTTTAAATTCAGCTTTCATATGGAGTATTTTTTTTTTAACAATTTTAAAGACACAATTCAATACAATTGATCAATCACAAATATTAACGTTATTGTATACCCGTTAAAATGTTACCGTTAATACTTTTTAATTTTTTTTAATTTTTTATATTAAATTCTCACTATAAATATATCTTTCATTCCAAAGAGGCAGCATTTCAAACGAGTGCAAGAGGCTGCTAGGAAGGATGTCGAACGAGCCTTTGGAGTGCTTCAAGCTCGTTGGGCAATGGTTAGCGGTCCAACTCGTTTTTGGTACAAGAATAACTTGAAGGATATAATGTTAACTTGCATAATATTGCACAACATGATAATTGAGAATGAAGGAAATGCAGCGATCGATTGGTCCGACGATCCAAATGTGGCCATTTCGCCTCCACAAGTAAGTCAAGGATCAACTGGATCATTCAATGACTACGTCAGGTGAGGTGTTCAACTACGAGATAAGCAGAAACATCTCCAGCTTCGACAAGATTTAATTAAGCATGTTTGGACCCAATCCGGAGAATAATTATCTACACATTAAATTGGTCGGATCGAAATTTACTTTGTTGCTTTTGGAAGTTTTACTTTTATATTTTAATGTGTGTTTTTTTTATTTGTGTTTTTATGTTTTATGTAATTCAAAAGAATAAACAATATTTTTTTTATAAAATATTAATAATTGAAATATATAATTATTTATAATTTAATTGGAAATTAGATAGAAAAAATTGATAAATAAAATGAGAATAAAATGAAATTGGTGTGGGTCCTACCAAAAAACCTGTCTTTTAGTTTTATTGTTGGGGAGGAGTTTTGTTTTTGAGGTAGGAATTTTTTGCTTTTGAGGTGGCGCTGACGTGGCGGGCAAAAAACCTTCTTTTTTGTTTTATCATTGAGGAGGGCCTAACCCTATCTTTAAATTATCTTTTCTTTTGGCAAAAACACAATCGCAATTCGCATGAAGGTTCTAACGGCAAACAAGTATCCATGTAAAAGGGCCCGCGTAGAATCGAATTGTGATGCCATGTCAGCATGTTGATGACGTGGTCAACCATTATTCCTAATAAAGGACGCAACAAATCTCCATTGACATTTGACTCTGTAAAACCCTTCCCGAAAGGAGCGCCTCCGAGCTTGCAGCCGCCACCTCCGCCATACGCCCACAAAATTCTCCGCCGCTTCGTCGGGTACGTGATATGCTTTTATTTAGAATACGAGCATGCATCCGTACACTTCTTTGGATTCGGTTTCATTGTTTAGTATGAATTCGGTTTGACGTTGAGGATTATTGTTATTTTGTGAATTTTTGGTGGAATGAAATCGTTGAGAATGTTAGCATTAGCTCAGATTCGACGTTCGAGTTCTGGAAAACGATTATGGTTTGGGTAATGTTTTTGCTCTGTGTTGCACTTCAGATTGAATCAGATTTTGTTTTCATTTGATTGGTTGTAGGAGCTTGAGGTAGTACTGAATGAGAGTTTGAATGAGTCGTACAGTTCTGTAATGGCGTTGAGTATAGAATACAAACTTGACAGATTTAAAGCTGATTGTGTCTATTTTCCTTGCTAACTTCTCTGATACTCTGTACTCGCCTTTCTACATTTAGACGACTTTTTGTCAAAAAGGCTTTGAACATGCATTTACCACTTTATTTGTTTTTGTACTCACAGGTCAAGAAGGAAATCGATGGCTCTTCGTTTTGAGGTACAACTACTACGTTTGGTTCATTATGCATGCTCACATAAATACGTAAAATTGAATGTTTTAAATTTTTTATTGTAGAATTTAATCCTTGAATTGCTGTTCTCATTACCAATAGCACTGGATTATGGACGATGTTAAAATGTGACTTTCATGAATGAGAATTTATCAGCTTATCACCATTAACAATGTGCCCTAAGATTCAATCATTAAGTTAGATTCTTTATTTACAAGATCGCTATCCTTTTAAATATATTCAAAATTCTAAATATTCTATAACAATCTTGTTGTATGACCTCCAATTTTGAGATACCTGCTACGTTAAATTTTGTTTTTCATATTTTCGGTACTAGATTCTTGGGAGGTTCAATCGTGCTCGAGCAGCTCAACTTACACTTCCTCACTTTGTCAGCCAGACCCCGTTATTTATGCCCGTGGGTACCCAAGGTAAGGAAATTCTGTGTTTTATGTTGCTTTGAAGTTTATATAAATCTGTTTCTCCTGATTTTTGTCATTTTGTG
Organism: Pogostemon cablin; assembly: GCA_023678885.1. Lineage (NCBI taxonomy): Eukaryota > Viridiplantae > Streptophyta > Magnoliopsida > Lamiales > Lamiaceae > Pogostemon > Pogostemon cablin. The sequence continues at coordinate 6,978,244 of CM042987.1, forward strand.
TCTCTTCAAAATGATGATTAAAGATTCCTTTGGTAGATGATTATATAGCTATTCATTGCGAATATTAGCATCATATGATGTTGTGGAAATAACATGGAGAAAGGAGGTGATATTTTCCTTTATTAGCAATCATGGATTTCCATCGTGCTTTTTAAGCAATAGGGAAATATATGGAGCATATGAAGTTGCCTATAATATTACCGTGCTCCTTCATCAAAGCACTACTAAATGCAATAGGAAATTCCCATTTTAGTGGACTTTCTGTGTAATTTTCTCTAGAAAGCGCCTGCAGTTATGCGCCTGTCTTTCTATACCGTTAACGCTCTAGATAACTTTGGATGATTTGATGAGTAAATTTAAGAATCGTACGAGTCACTCACAACATAGTAAAACATGTTTGCAAGAACAAATTGAGGTTGATTGCCACTTCATTAAGGAAAGTTTGATAACAGCTTAGGAAAATGTGTTTTGAGGATAGGAAAATATTGGTGTTCAGGAGGCGTGTATGAAGCATCAAGTGTTTCCTGTCTCTTGTGCCCTTAGAGGCACTAACCTTTGCGCCTCGTCGTATAAATTATAATTATGCTGCTAATTCCAATCTTAAAAAGCAGAGGGGGGGGGGGGTATTCATTTACTATGGTTAGGGAATAGGGTGGGTGCGTAAGATGTTGTCACCTGGTTTTATATTGTTTTCAGTTGTATATTTTTGAGTGTTTTGCTTATATATTTGTTCAATTTGTTACAGGTACAATAAAAGGTCTGACAACTAGTCAGCTTGAGGACATTGGATGCCAAATTATTCTTGGAAACACATATCACTTGGCTCTTCGTCCCACCTCAGAGCTCATTGATGAGTTGGGGGGACTTCATAAATTTATGAATTGGCCAAGGGCATTGCTCACTGACTCTGGTGGTTTTCAAATGGTAGTGCCGTCATCTCAGTTTAAAAATTGTTATAATTTCATTATTTATAGTACTACTATTTTCATATGTATTTGGGCAGTGGATCCAATATTTTATTGAAGTATACCCATGTGCCATGCTCTCTATATTAATTGCATGCAATCTCATTTCTACTTTTCTTAAAATTTTCATGTGTGAAAGTTTTAAACTGAAGTTCTTTGATGTATCCATAGTCATAATTATTAGTATTTCTTAGAAATTTCTTTAGTATTTGTGTCATTTGCCATTGTTTTTGGACATTTAGAGGAAGTTTCCGGTTCAAGCTTATTCTGAAGATCTCATAAGATGTTTTTGGAATTAGTAGATGTATTATTTTATTTTAAAAATAAGTTGGAAGTGTTTAGATAGTATTAGATATGGAGCATATATGATGTTACTAGTGATTGTTGTATAATTTAAATTATAAAATTTGAACTAGTTGGTCCAAATAAGATCTTGTTTTGAAAACTAGGCAAGGTTTCTTTTGGTCAAAAACAACTTATAAGCTCCTATCTTATTTTGGAAGCAAATAAGATCTTATTTTTAAAATTCTTATCTATCACTTTAGAGAAGCTTATCCCTATCTTATGATTAGTTTTAAAGAGCTTATGAGGTCAGCCACGCTTGTTATCTATGATCTCCTTTTATGCCTTGTAAGCAGATAATTTGGAGGCTGCCATGCATCTCTGAAGTTAATATCAGATAATTCTGGTTGATATTCTCTGGTATAACCATCACGTCATCACCTCTTTATGATGTAATTTTCCAAGTTTACATCATCCTTTTGGTCTTATTTCTTTCATTTTCTTGTCGTAAATCATCTTGCATTGCTTTTATGAACTCTTTTTATGTTGTTATCAGATGCAGTTTCTTGCTTCAATTAGATCATTAAGACGATTTTTATTTTAATATCTTGAAGAAATAACTTACTATGCAAATTGCTTCTTAATGCTTATAGGTCTCTTTATTGCATCTGGCTGACATAACGGAAAAGGGTGTCACCTTTCAGGTAATCTTTACCCATATGTTACTCATTTCGAACAGCGGTTGATTTCTTCTGATTGCATCCTGGCAGCCAGTATGAATTCCTGATTAATATTATTCATGTTTGCTTTTCAGTCACCGGTTGATGGGAAACTCATGCTACTTACTCCAGAAGAGTCAATACAGATACAAGTAAAATTCTTTGACTAGCTGTGCATGCAATTACTTCTAGAGTGTGGACTAAGAGATTGCCTGTATTTGAAGTTCCACTACTTTCATCTAGTATTGTTTGGATTACTTTTTTAAGTAAGGTGCTTGGCAACATGCTTCCTAGGTCACTACAATCCAAGTTGATGTGGATTACATTCTAGGCCAACTATGTCATGGATTGGTTTATTTAAAGCAAATAATAAGATGGAACACCAATCATCCTTGACCCATGCCAGATTGTATCATATGGAACACCCACCACTAATCATGAATATGTATGAAAAGGAAGAAACCTCTTCTTATTGTTAATGAATTTTAGATTTTAAAGGATTAGGCATTCAAAAATCAAATAATCAATAGTGTAATCTTTGGAATTTTATGTTGTACCAAACTTTAAGTAGGAATGAAGACAAGGAGAAATGGAGATTGAAAAGATCACTATTTTCTAACAATACTATTTTTTTTTTAAAAAAAGCGCAACACAAGTTAAGTTTACTGAAATTTTGATTGATAAATTATTAGATCGCAGGTTGCAAATAGAATATTTAGATGTCCACATGTGAACAGGAGGGGACAATTAACTGAGGTTGATCATGGACTGTTCAAGAAAAAAGCATATTGGGCCTACTTTGCACCATAGACTGCTTAAGTTTCCTGTTCACTCTGTAATTTTTTTTTTCTTGGAAGTTCATGATGTCACTGTTGAGTCTGATGAGAGAGTTCGGCACTTAGCTGGTCCACACATCACTTCTTGCTTCTTGTGGCTGTAGCGTCATATTTGTAATGGTTTTTCTTTGGTTATTTTCTGTTAATTCCATTTCTTTGTCTTCAGAGTGTTTAATGAATTATGTTTATGCTGAATTAGCTATTATTACCAATCAGGCCCTCTGTATCCTCTTGACTGAGTGACTCATTTGGTTATCTCTACTGTTGTAGAACCGAATAGGAGCTGATATTATTATGGCCCTTGATGATGTTGTGAGGACAACTATTACAGGACCACGGATAGAGGAGGCTATGCGTCGTACTCTTCGTTGGATAGATAGATGCATAGCAGGTAATTTCCAGTAAATTAGAAACTTGAACAAACAATTAAATGTTGCTTGAATTCTACAATGATAATAATCATATAATGATGAAGAAATCAGTGTAAATAAACTTGTAATCAGTTTAACTGCTGCTTATTCTATTGAGCAATTCTTTAGTAACCCACTAACTGCAATGTGAATGTCTACACCAGCTCACAAGAGACCCGATGAGCAGAATTTATTTGGAATTGTGCAAGGTGGCCTAGATCCAGTTCTAAGGTTAATTAGACTTTTAACCTCCTCAAATGGTCTGCTCAAATACTTTTCGCACATTAATGTATGTTAATTTCTTGTGCAATTAATTGCTACCAGGGAAATATGCGTCAGAGGTCTAGTGGAACGTAATTTGCCTGGGTATGTGAATCCCTCTTTGACTATATTATGCAAAAATATAATTTTAGCAATATTTGTCCTGGCTGAATTCAGAAATTATGGTTATCTATCAACCTAGCACACACCTGAACCTCTTGTTATCTTTCCAAAGATTAAGAGAATTGAACAACCTGAAAACTTAAATTAGAATCAATGTAGTTTCCCTTTACAATCTAATAAGTTGATATGATTATATTATGTAATTCTTCAGGGATTGAAATTGATAAAGATCCAAATGCAACTAAAAGTAACAAATATTTACGCCATCAACTTCTCTAGGTATTTTAACACTGATGTCAATGCTTTATTAATTAACCACAATTTAGCTAAGAAATGATTGTTTATCATGAAAGGCTGATGCTAGAAATATTTTTTCCCTTACTGTTTAAATAATTGGAATTTTCTTCTGGCAGATATGCAATTGGTGGTCTTGCCGGAGGTGAGGATAAAGATTCATTCTGGCGAGTTGTTGCACAGTGCACTGCTGCGCTGCCTGATAATAAACCACGATATGTTATGGTACACCCAACTTTGATTTTCTGTGTTATCACGTCTACTGGGGTTTTCAAGATTTTTTCTTTCTTGGCCAATTATTTTTCCAGGGCGTAGGCTATCCTCTAGATATTGTAGTTTGCAGTGCATTAGGTGCTGACATGTATGACTGCGTCTATCCTACTCGTACTGCACGCTTTGGGACAGCTCTTGTACCTCAGGTATTAATTATTTGTCATGTTATGGATTAATATGGGAATTTTTTTGTACAAAATGGTTAAGGTAAATTGTGCATATGTGCTTAATGTTTCTGTTCTGATGCAGGGTGTTTTAAAGCTTAAACACCAGGCAATGGCTGATGATACACGTCCTATTGATCCTTCGTGTGAATGCATGGTATGATCCACATGCTTTACCGATTGTGATTTTGATTTGTTATCTATTTTAGATTTTCTTATTTTTGGAGAGTGTTGTGACAGGTATGTAAGAATTACTCAAGAGCATACATACACTGCCTTGTCACTAAAGATGCCATGGGATCTCAACTATTATCTTATCACAATTTATATTACATGATGAAGGTCTGTTCTACATAATCTATTCAATCTCAAGATTTGTCCGGACATTTTTCCTTTTCTCTTCCCTGATGGATTACCTGCTCATTTCCGTTGTTGGTACAGCTTAGCAGGGATTTACACTCGTCAATCATCAGCGGCCAGTTTCCAGAGTAAGCTTTCTTGTAGTTTTTCATGGTTCCACACACACACATAAAGACATCTTGTTTTCTTTACTAACATCATTCATTAAAATCGACTCGTTTCTGTTTTTCACTAGTATACTACTCACCAATTTCTTTTGCCCTTATTTTCTAGGTTTGTTTGCAAGTTTCTGCAGAAAATGGTACTTTTTTCATGAATCTTTCTTGTTCTATGTTTTACTCAACTATTTTCATTCATCTACATTTTATTCTTAAAAATCTGATTCATATCCCATCCCAAAGATTGTTTTAATATTGTGCTTAATTAAGAGCACATAAGCGTTGAACGTTTCATTTTTAACTTTACAAGAGGATGGCATCCAACGAACCGTTATCTTAAATCCATTTGCTTGATCTGTACAAACTCTTATGCCTAGCCTAGTTGCTGAACCTGATCTACTGCTGGCGTTTTGTAGTTTCCAAATGGAGATGTTCCTCTATGGGTGTGCAATGCCATGGAGGTAGCCGGTATAGACATAACATCGTGCTGTAATCCGTTCCCCTCATCAGAGAGAAACAAGGGTGCTGTAATATCATAGGAATAGCTCATACAGTCAATACATACACATCTAAGCTCAAATTAAAGAGGGAGAGAAATCAAAAGGTAGATGACATCTATACATACACAGCTCCATATATTTTGTTAGTTAATATGGTGCTCTTTTCTAGAATTAGTAAAAAGATCCAATGTCATGTTGTATTAGCGAAAGTCTTTTTCTTTTTTTTCTTTTTTTTGGAATGGGAAAAACTAGCATATTGTGATTTTTATTTTTTACAAATCTAATATCTTTTCAAAATCGTGTAGTAAAATTTTTGAATTTATTGCTCTTGTACGGCTTATATCTGAGTTTTTTTTGGGGTAGAAAATAGAGTCCCCCTCCCCCTCTTTTATTTCATAATAGTAATTTTTTTTAGGTGTTCTTTTGTGCGTTTGGATACACAAGATGTTAAGAGGGCATAATATTTTATTTTAAATAATATATACTAAAAGTATTATTTTTTCAGTGAAAATGTTAATGGAAATATAAAGAATATTAACATTTTTTTTTTCAAAAAATTAAGGGTATAAATTTTTATATTAAATAGTATAATTTTTAATATTAAAGAATATAAAATATGCCATAACTTTTTGTTTATTGAAAAGATAACAATGTAAAAAGTTTAGTTTAAGAGGACAACAATATGTGAATTAGATAATTAGTAATATTTAAAATTTATTTTTAGGGATTAAAATTTTTTAAGGGTATAATTGTTTAACAGTATGTGTGTTCACACCAAACTCCCTAATTACTAATTTTCGCCAATTGATCTAAACTATTAAACAAATTTTGTGTTTTGCTAAACTATCAAAATTTAGGAAGTTTGCTTCATAACTTGAATATATCTTAGAAAATAATTTCAAGTCATTGTCATGATTTTCCTTCTTAATTCGTATCTCATAATTATTTGATCATTGAATCAGTATTATACACTTCAAAAATTATAATTATAACTTGTTTTTTCAAAATCCAGTTCAACATGTACTCTAATTTGTTGAACAAAAATTAAAAGAATTATATAGTATTATATAACAATATGTCATGTATTTAATTATGAGTAATATTTTTCAATGAAAAGAATAATAGTTTATGACTTCAAAAAATAATATGTCATGTATTTTAAAAATAATGTCACGATGCATGATGAATCCGTTGTCAGGAATAATTTGCGTTATCATTAATATCTTCTTTGTCAACTCTTATCATATTTCAATTCAAAAAATAAGATACTTCATATTCATCAAGTGAACTACATATTTAATTTTTTTTTAAAATTTATAGAAAAGTTAATGCAAACTCAATCGAAGTGCTTACAAAATAAAATGTATTTGCAAGGTGGAGACAAACTAGAAGTATTAATTATTGATTTAAATCAGATTAGATATGTTGAGAAGATCACACTTTGAAGTTAAACAAGTACAAAATCAACTCTAAAACTTAATTTATGTGGTTTTGATAAGTTTAGTTATGATTTGAAATTGACTTTATTGAATTAAAACTATTAAATATTAATCTTAAAGTCTCCAGCTGGAAACAATCCAAATAATTATACAACATCCTTGTTTTTTAAAAAATGTGTGCCCCACCTTCACGAGAACAATTCAATATTCTATTATATTTTAATATTGCATCTCCTATTATAAATTATTGGATAATTGACACGTAGGGTATAATAAAATCTATACTTTATAAAAAAAATAACATTCCTAAGAAAAATGTAAAGATTTTACTTCTACGTACGCGTGTAAAAAAAGATATAATATTAAAATATAACAAAACATCCGAGGTCTCTTAAGTAGAAAACTTATTATTTGAATGAATTAAGAAGGGGTTTGAAGCTCCTTTTTATAACTATCATCTAATTGAAAGATTTTTCCACCCTCCTTACCACCTGAACGATGTCTAGATGCAACACCACTTTTATGAATCTAAGGAATTCTGAAACTTAGCATTCATGGAAATGGATATCCACCTCTTTATATGAATCATAGAATCGTGGAAATGGATCGATTTCACCCCATATAAGTACTTAATTACTACTATTAAACATTATAATTATAAAGTTCACTTTACGTAGGAAAAAATGTAGGAGTATTATAAAAATTAGGAGACAAACAACTGTGAATTGTCTTTCGTAATGAATTTCATAAGATAGATAAATAGCGATAAAATTATTAAAAAAAAGGTTAATGTAACGTTATAGTTGTATAATGATTTGTTTTATGAACAATAGGTAGTAATATAAATTAACACGTCAGTCTAGTGATCTATTAAATTTGTATGAATCCTAAAAGAAGTTGAAAACTATCATTTCAGATTTATTTAATTTTAATTTAACACTAATGTAATTGTAATCCATCCATTTTTGTAGATGAGAAGTAGGAACTTGAAAACGACATCAATTTCAATCCAGAATCACTCTATAATCTGTATATATATGACTCAACAATATTTGGTGAACCAATCAAACCTAATCTCATAACAAAATTAATTGCAACCACCTAACTGAATTAATTTCGATATTTCGTTAATCAACGTACTTCTTGTTAGGGGCGATTAGGGATGTAACCGAACCAAATCAAACCGTTCGCGAACTATTCGGGTCTTGGTTCGATAAAGTGTTCGTTCGAGCTCGTTCGTTAATCTTAACAAACCAAACCAAACTTAAATTTTGAGCTCAAATAGTCTATCAAACCAAACTCAAGCCTAAGGGTGTTCGACTCGAAAGCTCGCGAACATATACGTTAATGAACTCGTTAATGGCTCGCAAACATGATCGTAAATTTTATAATTATTTTTCAGTATTATATATTATTATTTATTTATTAATATTCAATAATTAAATATTTTATATTAAACCACACAAATATGATAATAACTTAAGTCATTATTTAAATATTTAAATAATTTTGTAACATTTATTATTATATTTTGTTAGTTTGTTTATTTAATATTATGAATAACATTATATGTTTATAAATGAAACGTTCTTTTAATATTTACGAACAAAAATATTTAAATGTTCATGAAAAAATATTCATAAACAAGTTACTTTATGTGTTCGTGAACACGTTCGTGAGCCTTAACAAACAGTTTGATTTCGAGCTCGAGTTCGATATTTTTTTTTCTTGACGAGTTCGAGCTCGGGCTCGAGTTTGATAATTCGTTAAAAACGATACTCAAATCTAATAGTATTCGACTTGATTCGTTCGATTACATCCCTAGGGGCGATTATATATTTTTATCCCGAAAAAAAAAAGTTTCGAGAACTTAATCCGTACTTATATGATATAAGTGACAAAGTCTCATATGAGACGATAATTATACAAGATGGGTTGTGAGACAGGTCGACCCATTGTTAAGTATACTTGTTATATAAATAAAGTATGTTAATTTATAGTTAAAGTAGGAATATATTTTTTTTGAAGTACAATGAAAATGAATTAAAGTATATTTTTAAAGTGTTATAGTATGATTCACTACGAATATACTTTAAGTACCAATAAATATATTTTACCTATATAACAACTATACATTAACAATGGATCGATTCATCTCACAATCCGTATCACATATATCGGTCTCATAAGAGAGTATCTCGATGTAGATTTCATAAATCCATTACTCTTCTCTAATTTAAATAGTTGATAAAGTAATTAATTTTTCATAATTATTATATTTTACTTCAAAAACAGATCAATGTCATTTATTTAACACACAGCAGGTTATAATCAAATCAAATCAATCTTAAACATTTGAATTTCGAAGGGATAAAATATTCATTAAATTCATTTGTTAACCTCAACTTATTTAAACCCTACATCTCAAAATTGAAATATGAAGACATTTACTGGGCTGGGGAGGATTATTCTTCCAACACATTTAAATTTAAACTTTGCCTATTTACTAATATAGTTAGTTAATCATTTAATCGAGTATAAAATTTATATGATAATGATAGATTCGATAATAGACCTGCAAACATGTTTTGAATTATACTACTTGTTAATATATTTTTTCGAATCAAACTCAGAACAATAATAAAACAAACACTACAACATAAGTAGCATTAAATAATACCTCATAGTAACACTTTAAATTTATTTAACACAAAATGGTAACATTTTTAAAATTATTATGATATGTAACATTTTTGTAACATTTTTTATATAAGTAACATATAAATTTAACATTTTTCTAATATGTAACACATGCACATAACACTTTTATATGTATAACACATTTTATGTAACACTTTTACAAAGGTAACATTATAATGTAACACTTATTCATAAGTAATATTTTTAAGTAACACTTATACATACATAAATTATTTACATAATATTTTAAAATAGTATATTAAATACTCCTTATTTATAAGATTAATACTAATAAATAAATATATATATATATATATATATATATATATATATATATATATATATATATATATATATATATATTACCCATATTTAAAAAATAAATTACATATACACTTTTTAATAATTTTCTTAAAAAATTGAATATATTAGTTTAATGTAAATATAAAATACAAAATAAGTATATATAGTTCATTACGTAAAATATATTTTATTTTATAATATATTATTTAATAAAATTAAAAAAATATATTAATCATGAAAAATTATTTTAAATTATATTTGCTTATATTTTATGTTAACGGTTAAAATATTGAACTACAAAAGTTTATTTAAAAAGTAAAATAAAAAACTTGAAATATATACTAAAATAAATATTTAATATATGTTAAGATTGATGGTTTAGTTAAGTTGGTAGTTGAAACATATTATAACTCATAGGTCATGGTAGTTAATACATAGGTTCATAACTCATAGGTCATGGTAGTTAATACATAGGTTTAAATAGAATTTGAAGGGTGAGAGTTGTTTCTCATGAGGACACTGCATGTTCCGGGGCGCAGGAGCTTTTGCCTTATTGTAAATCTTCTATTACACCTTAAAAAGGTTAAATTGGGACGATCAGCCTAAACCAAGTACTGGCCAGTTGAGGGAATATTAAATGCTCTTATTTTATCTACAAAAAATTCTAACTGTCAAATATTACAGATTTAGTAGTGATTTGCTCAACCCATCTAGATGTTTTATAAAATACACTGTATTCTTCAAGAACTACCTTTGAAATGCAATTCTACTAGTGTTTTTTTTTTTCAAATTAAATGATTTATAAATGGTACGTAAAAAAAACTCATATTTTTATTAAAAAAAGAGATACATTTGCAAGAAAATTGTAGCATAACCGTCGATATTTTACCCTACTATTAGGGGCCTTGCTCTGAGAATAAATAGCAAGTATCTAATCTAAATAGTGTACCTTACCATTTAGAAGCCCTGAAGATAAATCATAGGTGAATCTAAGTTAAATAGTGTATCCTATAATTAGGGGTCCTGTTCTGAGAATAAATCGCAGATATTTAATATAAATGGTGTATCCTACCATTAGGTGCCCCACTCCTGGGGATAAATTGTCAAATGACTTATAGAAACAACTCATTGTTTGAATCCGTTTGCAAGAGGCCAAATCCATGATAAACGCAAGATTTGAACCCTCAACCTGCGGCTATTTGTTCAGTTGAAATTTTTTTCCATCCTCTCTTCTACCACCATCCATTCCATTGTGATTCTAATCTTTTTTTTTTTTACCAGACAAAGTTAGTTGTTAGTAGTTAGTTCACCAAATCTCCATATACCCTTATTCTCCCAAGCTTCCTTATAACTCCCCTCCTATTCGTTCCCAATGAGAATAGAACCCGGGTCACTCAATTGTGTGAGGAGCTCGGTGGCTTGGCCATTGTGATTCTAATCTAAAGTGTAGTATACTGTAAAGGCCTGAGTGGCTTGGCCTAATCGAATCCTCCAACCTCTACTCGTGTCGGGTAATTTCTAACGTATGGGTACCTATAAAATCCACCCGAACCCGCTTAACCCAGTCCAGAGATCGAGAGACATTTCAAAGATTGTGAAGACTTCAAGGTGCAACCGTAAAGCCCAAAGTGAGAATACGAAATGACAAGGTTGGTTTGTAGGCCCATCGATAGTGTTTTAATCTGAGTTGGGCCCATGTTTACTCCTTCTAAAGCCCATATTCTTATCTTTTAATTGTTTGAATTTCTGATTTAAAGATGCTTACATTTCTCATTCATATTCGATGATGCGAACTCAAAACTGATACTCACTAGTGGGTGATCCTCTTCTACCTCTCTCTTCTTTGGATTCAATTCGTGTTATGTTTGTTGATAATATATCTGAATCGTATTGCCATTTCTTTTACAGGAAAAGAATCCGGTAATAGCTTCCTGTTTACTTGGCGAGATGCCGTATGAATTAACCGAGCAGAAAAGTGAGTTAATCTGGTTTTTTTGTTTGATAATATGGTTTATTTTCATGTAAGTAATTCAAATTAATGTATCTCCAGGCGCTACTTGGTATTGGAATGTTGGATTTTTTCAAATGGATCTTCATGGAAATTTTGGAAAAATTATGTGTTATTATATGCCAATTGTTTTAGAATATGTAGTTTCTTATCTAGATCACTTGGGAAAATAATAATTGATCTTTGAATTGTCAATGGTTATTGATGTCGTTGAACTATTTGAATGTTTTAATTTTCCCTTGCTTTTTGTTAGGTTTAATGATGGAACTATATTAGGGTTTCCATTTGCACCACTAAAGTGAAGCACAGATGTTCAAGTTGAGTAGGAAGAGTTTTGACAACATTCAAATTGAAGTCAATTCTGTTCAATTTTGAAGTTTGCACAACCGGGTTATTAAGTATCATTAAGGCAGATGGAATATTGAGATGTACTGTGGCAACACTTAAGGAAAATATAGAACAGCCATCTAGAACAGCTTAAGCAGAACTAGACCTGAGGGTAGGCTCCTCATGTGGAATGACCATGTGAGATTAATTAAGTAATCTGGAAACCTTTTGCATGGGTCAGGTACTTTTTTGATAACCTAATAACCAAAACAACCAGTCTGCCAAGGACCAAGTGCTTTTCGCTGGGCCAAATTACTAATGCATAAATTATGTAATGTTGGTGATGCTTTTCAATTTATTGTGCACCTATGCAATCCCTTGTGCTAATACAGTTGGCTTGCCTTTTTGTCCCAATCCGTATATCTATTAATTTATTTCATACGGGAATTGAAGGTTGACATTTCACTTTGCTGTACCAATATATACTTGCAGAGGTTGGTCTGGGCCTAATTGGATTTGGTATATTCTTCACCTTTCTAGCCATAATTCTGTTTTTTGACAGAGGTTTGCTAGCACTTGGAAATGTAAGAAATTTGTGTCATTCAGCTTCCTTTATTTATCTACAACCCCTCTTAGGATTCTATTTTCATGTTTCTCTTTGCCTTTCCATTTGCCATCAGATATTTTGGCTAACAGGCGTAGCTATTTTACTTGGTTGGAGATCAACATTGCAGCTCTTCACAAATCAAAGGAATTATAAGGTACTTGCTCAGGGGAATGCATGCATAGCATTCTGTGTTTACATCATCTTGTCAAAGATTTGTCGTGATATACACATTTTTGGTTCACAATACTTATTCAGTTTTAGGAGTATATTTATCTTGGCCATTATTAATTATCTTTTCCATTGAAAGTGGAGCTCTATGAGATTATGCTAGTCCCTAGCATGCTTAAAATTCACTTGTCTCTGTTGCAGCATGTCAATTTTGTAGTTAACCTGAAAGTATCAATTATGTGAAAGGTGATGCTCTTGTCAATATGTATTCTGGATCCTGGCTGAAGAAAAGTTTTGCCTGCTTGGGGATCATATTATTGAGTTGAAAAGTGCACAACCTACGAACTACAAATGAATACCCATGTGTAACTTTTAGTTATCTGTTTTAAACAGGGTTCAGTTTCATTTCTTCTCGGGTTATTCTTTATATTTGTGCGGTGGCCAGTAGTTGGAATACTTGTGGAAATTTATGGCTGCTTTGTCCTATTTGGGTAAGCATTTGTCTTGATCTTGTCAATATACTTATCCCAGTTTTTCTTTTTGTTTTTGGCGCTGATTTTCATTCATGCAGCTCTTTATTATTTGTGTCATGGACATAACTTTAAATTATATGGTGTTCTTCCCAGTGGTTTTTGGCCCTCAATCAAGGCGTTTCTTTATCAGATTCCGGTATTTGGCTGGATTTTACAGTATCCCATACTGGTGAGTTAACGTTAGATCTCTGTTTTTGTTACTTTAAGCAAGAGGCCTTTCTTTGGGCAAAACATAGTGAATACTGTTAGTTATCCTCCCACCCCAGTTTATACCTTATTAGTGTTTTTTTTTTCCTTGGTTTGAACAGGAGGAATAATTAGCTGAAAGGAGCTATCATATAGTGGAAATTGTTGGTGTTATATTTATTTGTTTTTTTGTGCAATGTATATATTGTGTCAATGTTAAATAATGGCAACTATTTGGGATTTGGTTTTAAGATATTATGCCTAATGATTTGGGAAGGGCGCATCTTTAGTTTGAAAAATTTGGGTCACCAATCCTCTCTAGGTTTGACATTGATTGACCTGCAGGGTTTTTTAGATAAAATTCTAGCAGATTGAAAGATGAGGGCTGGTGCATTTTTGTCTTCTATGTATTTCAGTGGAAATTTGTGCATTTGCATTTAGCTGCAACTAATAGGAAATTTGTGCGTTTGCATTTAGCTGCAACTAATAAGTCTAATTATGTTACCCTTTCACGTTTCAACGCTTTCTACTATTCGAAAGAAAGGCATACGCACATGTGTTATTTCCTTCTGTTTATCATTTAGCATACTCTCCACTGTAGGAGACTGAATGAGTTCACTCGGCCAATGAAGTGATATTTAAATTGAAATGCATTTTTTGTTGTATAGATCTGTTGGAATACTCCCTAGAAAAACACACGGTATATTACCTTTGAACTTATTAAGAGTGTGATAAGTTTATAAATTATGATTTTTGAACTGATCTGGTGAGATTAGACAAATACTTGTATGGCTAAATTGCCCATAGAGCGTGCATAACCTGTCCTTTTCCCTAGGGAACTCTTGGCGTTCACTATATACCTGAAGTGTTAGTTGTGGATGCTGTTCATTTTTTACAAATGCTCGTTCGTTCTTATTTTCTTCTTTCCTTAATTTGATTGATGCTCTTAGGCTTCTCAGTTGAACATATTCACTTCTTAGTTTATATATGCTAAATTATGTTGTCTTACTGGATTCATTTCAGCTAATTAATCAGTTATGGAAGAGTTCTAGCTGACCGACCAGTAGTAAGTTCTCGAGTACATGATCGTGATCAATCTCCTGTATCCAGGGCAGTTTATTACTGCTTCTCTAGACCTGCTACAGCAAGGTGGAGGGACTAGGATGTAATTCCAGAAAAATTGCAAATAGGTACTTTGTCGTTTCTTTTAACCAATCTGTTATTCATTGGGCTTGTTAGTGTCATACAATCTGAAAAATGACTTTTGGGCGATGTGAAGAAAACGAAAATTGGAAAATCTCGTCATTGTTTCGATGCCCTACTTTTTTTTATAAACGAAGGAATATTTTTGGTTCATTGATTAGTTGGTTATAAACTTGGTGGTTGTTTGTCATATCATAGCATTCAATGTCCTAGAAGGTGAAGAAACTTAGGTGGTTTCTTGATTATTTGGGAGTAGGTTAAATTGTTTTGAATTCGAATACAGTACACAAGTTGTCCAAAATAAATGTTGTGAAAATTATGCAACATGCATCAACATTTGAGTTAATTGCTACAAAAATTATCAGACTAGTCCAATCATTTGAAATTTAGAAGAAAAAAAAAAGAAAAGAAAAGAAAAAGGGGCAGACAATTTTTACTAATTTTGGCAAATTGAACAATAGGTCAGATGAGCTGTGTCTGAATACTGACGTGAAAATGAACAAAAGCATAATTGCTTGAGAAAACCACCATTTGTAGCTTAGAAAAAAGGGTGCCGTTTTAATTAGTTTTGACAACTCGAACTACTGATTAGTTGTGTCATGTCCAAACGTAGACATAATACAACGACCTCGTTTATAATTTTTGAATAATTGTCACTGTTCTTCCTTAATATAAGTTTTATAACTCGCCATAAAAGCTCTATCTCTATGGGAAGTAGCGAGCTTTCAAAAAATAAAACTTCACATTACACTAAGAAATCAAAAGATAAAGGTAAATATAGATGGAAACTTTGATTTGTTAAGAAAATGAAAGATGTAAGAAATATCAATATGGGAAGTTTGATTGTTGAGATTAAATGGAAACTGTCATATACCCCTTAAAATTCTCAAATAAATCTAATAATTAGGTTTTAAGATATAGATGGCGTGAAATAATAATTATAAATTTTGAATTTGTAGATTGAGTATTGATTACTTAGTCTATCAATATTGAATTAATTTGTTAATTAGGATAAGAAAAAGAGAATAAAGTTTTTTGTGAGACAGTAATTATGTGAGACGAGTTGTAAGACATGTTGACTTATTAATAAAGTAGGATTGTTGTATGAAATATGTTTATTAGTAGTTAAGGTATGATTTTTTAGGGTGTTATAGTACAAATATATTTTAATCAGCAATAAGCATACTTTATCTATATAATAATCATACTTTAATGATGGTGGATCCGTTTCCCATATACTCGTCTCACAAGATCGTGTAGATGTTTGCATTGAATAAAGAAAGCAAAGATAAAGAGGTGTCGGTTAATTGGAGAGCAGAGGCCATTGAATGTGTTCACGCCCTAACACTGAAGCTTAAGTTTATGCAGTTGGTGCTATTTAATGCCCATCAAATTCCTCATTCTTTCACTCCCTCCATCTTATTCTATTTATCCTTACTTTTAAAACCATGATAGTGTAACACATGACCCAAATTATCGGTTAGTGTTTAGTCTTAATCGTGATTATTTAAGAGCGTCAAAAGTGAGTTGGGAGTTGGATTGGCTTATAACTTATCGTACAATGAATTTATGTGGGTTGCTTTATTAATGAAGCAGTCATTTGTTTGTTGAGTTGGTGGTGTAGGATTTGAGTGAGTTTTGAGGGGACGATGATGGACCAAATTTGTTAAAATATACTCTTTCCGTACCATTTTCATCTAACTTACTATAGAGACGTAAACTAGGAAAAGTTACTTTTTGAGGATAACTTTTAGGTGACATGTAATTATGATAATTTTGAAATTAAAATGTATTATGAGAATAGTAGTTGAGTGTTATTTTTCTTTATGAAAATGTGGAGTTAAAATTGAGACAGACTAAAACGGACGTGGTGTTGATGTTGGTACGGAGAAGTATTTTTTTTAAAACAAAATTGGAAGAAAACCTACAATAAAATTTTGAAAAAAAGTTATTTGAAATGAAATAATTAACCATAATCTATAAAAAGTCCTTTTCCCTAAAATTAGATGTGGTGGGGTATTTATGAATCTGGTAATTTGAAGTGCATATTATTTATGAGCAGAGACAAAACAATTATGTGCATTTACATGAAAAATACATACCCCATTTGTCCATTCGTTCGGCAATAATAATCGTCTCAAATTCATATTCACATTTATTATTTGAACATATATTAATAAAAGTCACTTTTTAACTTACTTTTAAGGATAATTTGATATTTTTAAGTAATAAATAAATGATAAAGTATATTATGTGTATTAAAAATGTGACGACAAATTTGAAATCAAAGTGTGTTGGAGGTATATTAGTTAGTTTTTTCTTTTTTTATGGAAGTGTTAAAGCTGAAGTGGGGACGGATTAAAATAAAAAGTGTGAAGTTGAAGTTGGAAAAGGGGTGTACATATTTTCAATTTAGGCTTCCACCTCAATAGTTACATTTCTTTTTTAATAAATGAGACTCATACAAAACAATTAATATTTTTCTATTTACTCCACACACAACACTAATACAATTACACACTTTACAAAAATATTATTTCTCTCCACTTACTACCGATTAAAATATTATATTCCTTTATTTTCATATAAAAAACAAACGTAAATATTATTGCGAGAGAAGTATATTTTTTTCTTTCATATACTTTATTATTTAATAATTCTAATGTAGAATTTATTAATGAGATTCTTATAGCCACATAAAATAAAAAATGTGTTTGAATTAAAAATAAAACGTTTTAAATGAGTTGGTGTTGTAGATATTAATATGTTGGGAAAGTCTCTCGAAACTCATTTTGTTAGATGGGTAAGAAGTAACAATAATATAATAAAAGATTATAATAGTGTTGTAAACTATTTTATGATCAATTTATGAGTCGAAATATGATGTACTTGGTATCGGTGGACCTAATTAATATAAATTATTAGATAAAAAAAATTCATAACTATCTTTAGATCAAACAAAATAATTAAGAATTTAAAAAATAAAAATAACTATATATCTTAAAAAACTATTCTATTAACTTTAGGTGCACCAATGTATTCGGTGCACTACATAATAATCCTCCATTTGAAAAGTGATAATATTCTTATTAAAAAATGATAATTTCATCTCACATGAATGTGTGGCCCTACTAAGTTTTGTGGATTTAAAATCCAAATAATCAAATCAATACATATTAAAAAGTCATAATCTTGGGTTTACACTCTTAGAATTAATATTAAATCTTCGAACTTGTTTTGGGTTTAATAGTTTAGATTTTGATTTAATAATTTTTTATTAAATTTCTTTTATATATATCTATAAATTCTATTAGTACTTATCTGCTACCTACAGTACATTATTTCTCTGAGTTAATCTATTGTAAATCGAGTTTACCTCATAAACTCTATATAAGCGTGGCCCTACTAAATTTTATGGATTTAAAATCCAAATAATCAAATCAATACATATTAAAAAGTCATAATCTTGGGTTTACACTCTTAGAATTAATATTAAATCTTCGAACTTGTGTTGGGTTTAGTAGTTTAGATTTTGATTTAATAAATTTTTATTAAATCTCTTTTATATATATCTACAAATTCTATTAATACTTATCTACTACCTACAGTATATTATTTTTCTGAGTTAGTCTCTTGTAAACCGTGTTTACATCATAAACTCGGTGGTCTCCCTTAATTTAAATATCTTATCAATATATAGGGTATAGAGAATTGAAAGAAGGGACCACATGGTTTACACGGTGAATTCGGTTTACACAAGTATTTGTGTATTTCTCTTCAATCAATATTTTTTCTTTCTTTTTTTATTCTCTTTCATCTTTCTCTCATATTAATTAATATTTGATTTTACATAAAGTTTAAATCTATCCTATTAAAATTAAAAAAAATATGGAATAACACTATTAATTAATTTATTCTATCAACTTAAACTCAAATATACATCCCTCGGAGTATTAATTTACTTTAGATTTCATACTATATCCTTTAATTTTAATATTTATTAATGTATAGGACTCATGTCTATATATTTTTTTATAAAATCAGATATATAAATACACCAATTATACATAATAGCATTTAAAATGAACAAATAGATAATTAATCTAAATGCACAAAAGGTATCGTGACTTTATATATGTTGATACGACAACTTTGTTCCAAGAGAATCAACCAACTTAGAAAATTTTCATTTTACTAATTTTCTCTAATTACTAGTTTGTCTAGTATAAAATTTTCATTTTACTAATTTTCTCAATCTCCAACCTTTCAATTAGTCTACTTCATTTTAGTAATCTTATTAAAGGGAGAAAAAGAAAAAAATTAATGGTTTGCTTGTTGGAATGTGTGGTATGGTTCATGTGGAAAAATAAGTATGTCATTATATTTTCAAAGGAATCAATTAAGGTGGATAAAGTTGTGGAAGAACTTAAAGTCTGTATTTGGAATTGGGTTTTTGAAAGAGATTCATCAAGATTGGTTGCGTGTTATGAGGAGTGCAGAAAATATCCTAACTTAGTTCCACTATTTTGAACTTGGAGGAGATTTTTTAGACTCTTATATGTAATATGGTAGCTATTATTGTAAAAGTTTCACAATGGGTAATTCTCATTCTCATTTTATTATTTAATAATATTCCCATTTTCCTATCAAAAATAAAAAATAAAAGAATTTCATGATCTCAAAAATTAAATAAAATAATCCATTTAAACAGTTCAACTCTATAGAACTTAGAGCTAAACGGGACATTAGGATGTGGCACTAACATTAAGATGTCCAAGTTTGATGCAATTGATTAAGGTGAAGAAATATTAGTAGGGTAAAGCAGGAAGACAAAATAAATTTCATTGAATGCAGTGTTAGTTTAGTAGGCACACCAATAAAATTAAAAATAGAGAGAAATAAATGGTGAAGTACAGTAGATATTACTATGTTGCTCTAGGCTAGGTGTCGTTTTCTTTATTTAAAACGGCTTCACTCTCACTCCACTTCATTACATACCCTGCTTTGAATTTGACCCATTGGGCGGGGCGGGGCGGGGCGGGATCGGGAGGGTGTAAAAATCGATTCAGTCTCATAATTTGGCTTATGTTTGTTTAAATATTTTTTTTCAATTTAGTATTATAGATTTTGAAATAGAATCTAAAATACCTAATTTTCAATGGAAAATGATGAAACCACCGTCGATTTTTATTGTGATTATGCGTCCTTTTCCAATTATTTCAGCATTTTCAGCGAAAATATGGCATTTTTTTGTCATATTTCAAAATCGATGGTACTAAATTGAAAATTTATTTTTTTTTGTACAAAAAATGAACATAAGCAAAGTTACGAGAATAAAATTGTTTTTATCCGGTGGGGTAGGGTTTAATTAAGTAATTTTTAATTATGATCATAGGAGTATGCTTTAATTTAATTTTTTTTAAAAAAACATGTATTACTCCTATTTTACAATTTAGTGATCAGAATAGACATGCTAGTAAAACGAGAAACCCTAAACCCTACTATTCAATTACTATATAGCATGAGCATGTATCAGTATCATTTTAGTTGTTTCAAAATAAAAATATATTTCATTTTTTAATAAGAATCACCCAAAACAATTAATATAACTATATGGGGTTCACACATAATATTAATACACCAATCCATTACACATTAAAATATTATACTCTTTAATTTACGTACAAAAAATAAATATATACCTTGTTTTGAGACAGAAGGAGTAACACATTTTTATCATTTGCAGCACTTGTGTGGGATCATTTCACATTGACATCCGTTTGATTTTTTAAAATTAATTATTTTTTTAATTAAATAGGTTAGTATTACTTTTTATTTATACAATAAAGTACATGAAACAAACAGGTGTTGTTACTTCATACGCTTCCTCTGTCTCAAGGAATTAGTTCCGTGAACCTGTACACAAAGCTGTTTTTCTTTAATCGTGCCTACATATAATATAAATATAAATACTAGTGTGAAATTATGTCATGAAATTCATTGCATGGTTAGATAAAAGTGATAATAATACTTTAATAAAAAATATTAATATCAAATAATTAAATTATTTTATAAATAATTTATAAATAAAAATGATAATAATAAAAATATCTAATTTATAAAAACGGCATCATCATTAAATAATCAATACAAGTGTTGCTCTAACATCAATTGTAAACAAAGTCACCAAATTTTGCAATATTCATAAAATGAGAAAATTATATGTATTTATATTGTTTAAAAAATAGTCATTTATCGTTTAATTACGCAGGACATTTTTTTTTTCATTTTCATTAATTACCAAAGGATATTCTTGCATTCAATGACTTCACTTCCTAACACGGCCCTTTATTTATCTTGGATTGAATCCAACAACACTAAAGTAAAATATTTATTGAGTCGAGTACTTTACTTACATACATTCTAATTTTATCAAAATTATTTTTTAATATATGAAAATTTATATTTTAATTTTATTAAAATTTATTATATAACTTTTTTTAAAATGATGAATTATTATTATTTTAATAAAAAATATTACCTTTAATTAAATTTTATTATGTTGTATTTTTTTATATTCTTACTAAGATGAGTAATAATTTTTACAATTCATCACAAAATAATAAATTTTTTATATATTAAAAAATAATTTCGATAAAATAATAAATTGGATTCACGATAAGCTCATATAAGATTCACCTGTTCCAAATTAAGAAGCTCGCATCCAATGCAGTTCCAATCTATCCAAATGCATCCGATTTGACTTGAAATTTTAAATGTGACAAGTATATATTAATACAAGTATGGCAATGTATAATTAAAAATCAATTTAGTGTCTTAATAGGAGAAGTGTACAGCTTACAAAAATGTAAGTTCTAGGGTACTTAATAGTTTTTTGTTTTTTGTTTTTTTTTTTTACATACCAAATTACCAATAGTATACACGTGAATATGTAAAGAAATGATATTAAAAATTGTCTTGTGGTAGTCATATTTTTTTAATTGACTAAATAATTTTTAACACACTTTAAACATATTAAGAGATACTATTATAAATTACTTTTATAAATCTTCTCACTAGTTAATCTAATGAAATTTCTTATCTTTTTAAATTAATATATTATACATGATGATTACTTAATCCAATTTCTTTATTATCCTTTTTTAAATATATAGTTAGTTATATAGTTAGTTTTTTTTGGAAGAAGAGATCTCATAAATAATTAAAGGCAAAGACTTGTGTGAGACCGTCTCACGTAAGGGTTTACGTGAGACGGCCAGAAAGTGATAACTTTTATAAAAGGAAATGATAATAAATTAATGAAAAGTGATAATGCTCTTTCATGAACAATTTATAAATATTTTATAGTGAAAGTGATAACTATTTATAGCGAACGTGATAACAATTTTAAAAAATGAAAAATAGTTTCACGTGAGACGGTCTCACGCAAGACCTGTCCATAATTAAAATATTATTTATTTATTTATTTATTTAAAGAGTAATTATTTATTGGCAAAGACTTGTGTGAGATCATCTCACGTAAGCGCTTACGTGAGACGACAGAAAGTGATAACTTTTATAACGGAAAATGATAATAAATTAATGAAAAATGATAATGTTATTTCATGAGCAATTTATAGTATAAATAAAAAGTGATAATATTTTCTAGCAAAAGTGATAACATTTTATAGAAAAATGATAACTATTTTAAAAAGTGAAAAATGATCTCCCGTGAGACGGTCTCACGCAAGACCTACCCTTATTTATTATATGGTAAATTATTTTGTTCACCTATACACCGTACCCATTTCTAAAAACTTATATACTTATATATAAAACATACACTACATGAATAAAAATGTATACACTATGTAAACAAATTTTCTGTTTAACATTTTTAATGAAAATTTTAAAATAAAAAATATATATATAATTGTGGGGTATATAGACAAACTCTCTTGTGAGACAGTAATTATATGAGACGGGTAGACCCGTTGTTAAAGTATGCTCATTATATTGGTAAAATATGTTAATTCGTCGTTAATATATGTTTTTAAAAGTATGATGAATAATAAATTAAGTATGTTTTTAAAGTGATATAGTACGATTCACTATAAACATATTTTATCTATATAACAAACATACTTTTAAAAATATACTTAAACTACAAATTAACATACTTTATAGTATAATAACTAAAAAATGATATTGATACAATGAACTATTTCGTAAACAATTTATATTATAAATAAAAAGTGACAATATTTTTAAAGAAAAATGATAATATATTTGGAATAAAAAGTGATAATTAATTAAAAATATTAAAATGGTTTCAATGTGAGACGGTCTCACCCAAAACTGCCCTAAAAAATTAATTCAAATGAATTAAATATATCAATTATAATTTAAAAAATTAAATATAAATTAACATTATAAAATAATAATAATAGAAATAAAAAATAGATTTAATATAATCTGAAGATAATACTTATTCTTCTTATATTTGGATTGAATAGTAAATACTGATGGAGTGAGGTAAGATATGGATTAATGGATTGAGGTAAGATCATGGATTTATTTAGACTAATCTCACGAGATTAGATTTTCCTAAAATAATTTATGAGTGTATCTCTAAATTTATTAATATTTTTAACTAATATAGTAATAAAATTTAATCATTAAAATTAATTAAAGTACTTTAATTAGTAATAAATTTTTATTATATTTCAAATATTTATTATATTATTGATATGGGTATCAAATTAAAGATTTTGAAAAGATGAATAATTTAATATAATTTTTATTAATAATAAATATGTAATAAGAGAATTATAATCATTTGAATTTTTTTCATAAAAAGTAAAATTATTAATAGATAAAATTTAAAAATAATTACATGATTGGTTGGTGATGAGAGAGAATATATTAATTGCTCTAAAAAAGTGTTACTTTTTTGGTAACCTGCCTAGTAAGTATCTCATCTACCATTAAAATATCTAATGGCTAGGATTGAAAGATTAAAATTTAAAGGTTGAGATTATCTTAGGTTATAGTGAACCATGGGTAGCTAAGTAAGCCCTAAATTCTAAGTAATTTTCACAATTTATTCTAATCTCATGTAATCATTCTATTTTGATTACTTGCCGACTTCCTATATAATTTACAAAAGAATTTTGAAAGTGATAAGGAGCTCCTTAAATTAGCTCAACTATCATCATTTATAAATTTAAAAAATTAAACATCGATCAAATGTCATGAATTTAATTAATTAATTATAAATATATATGCTATTATAATATTTGAAATGTGTATGTTACATCAAGAACATGGCATTTGTTTACAATAATCATGACCACAGCACTATTAGTGATAATCAGATCATTATCACTACATGTGCAACTAATTTTATGAGATCATTAATCAACAACCCTATACATATTCTATCTTTTCCATTAATATACTTTTTCTCTATATATCTTTTTTTCTTCTTTTATTTCATAGCAAATACTCTCTTCATCACGAACATTTTATCATTTTAATTTATTACATTTTCCTTTATATAGAAAATGGGACCTTATACACTGAAATCAATACCCTAATACTATGTTTATTTTTTTATTTACCTAGATTTTGAAAAGTAATAAATAGTACTCCCTTCGTCTCAGCAAACTTTTAACTCTTTTCTCATTTGTTTATCACATTACACTGTTCATCCTCTAAAAATAATAAAAAAATTCAAAACAAATAACTTCTTAATATATCGTATTTTAAAAAATGTCACTCTCACTAGCACACATAACTTATTTTATAATTTATTTATTACTCAAACATACAATTTTACCTTTAAAAGTCAATAAAAAAATATTTTTCTTAAACTCCGTATCTACATTAACGGTGAAGAGTATAGCGAGACGGGGGTTGTTTTGGGTTTGGTAAAAGTTCCTGCGCCCCCGGGGACACGGAGGGATATTCCGTGTCCCCATGTGAACACAACCCTCCCCATCTATATCCTATTTAAACCTATGTATTGCTAGGGGTTTAAATTGCAAAGGGGCACGAAAATTGCAAAGGCACACGGAATGTGCTCCGTGCGCCCGGGTGCACGGAGCCTCACTCTTTGGGTTTTTAGTAACATATGTTTTAATTTTGTATCAAATCAATGTGTAAAAGATGTGTGGTGATATGTGTAAAGTATATTATTGTTCCATTTATTGTTTTCATATTGATTAAGGAATATAATATTTTAATGTATAATGGGTTGAGAGATATAATATAATATTTTAATATATAGTAGATAGTTGTATGTGGGACCATGAGGATATATTAATTATTTTGTGTGAGTCTCATCTACCAGAAATGAAAATGTAATAGTATTTATGTGACACTCTAATTAGTGAAATGTAACAATATTTGTGAGACAAAAATGAGAGTATGAGAGAGAGGGGATATGAGAGATAGAGAGATAGAGTATTAATGAGGAAAGAAAATGTATAAAAGGTGGATGAGTTAGGGGTTAATAAAATTTTTAGGTATATATATGGGCTATTTTGAAAACTGAGTATGAATTTTGAAAAAAAATAATAAAATAAAATAAATTTTCAAAATAAAAAACAAACATATCGTAAAAACTTACACATTAATTGCATTTTTTTTTTGGCTTTTTTATCTTCTAAAATCGTTAATAAAAAAACAAAGGTGCAATGGAATGAAATTTTGGGAGGGGTGAGTTATGATATCCTTAAAATTAATAAAAGATAAAAAGGAATTTTTATGGCCATACGAACCTTGTTAATCACATGATTAGCTATATTCCCATATTAATTTAATGTAAACCAAACATTAACATAAAATTTAATCTTTATCTTTAATACTATTTAATAATAATTTTAATAATATGACTGTAATTATTTTATATTTATGATTCATGGTTTCTAATGTTAGAGTTTATCTCCAGGATATAATATTATTTTTTAGTGTATTATTATCTTTTCGATTCATAATTTAGGAGTGAATGACACAGCTTGTACCAATACATGTTCATATTAGCTTCATTTGATATTTTTCTTTCACTACAAAAAAACTGGCCGACAGTGACGGACTTTGTGACGGACTGACGGACTTTGTGACGGTCCCGTCACTATTAGTGACGGAATTCATTAGTGACGGAATTTGTGACGGTTTGTTTTAACCAATATTTGTGACGGACTTTTGTGACGGATTTCATTTGTGACGGAAAAAAGTCCGTCACAAACTTAAAATTCTAAAAAAAAAATTAATTAGGTGGGAATCGAACCTTGTCGCTCATGTGAGTGCTTCATGGCACCAACCGGACCGGCTACCGGGTAGTCCATTTACATTTTATTCTATTTCTACCCCTTATACCTCATTTACAATTTAATTGTATATATTGGCTCCCAACCGGGTTTGAACCTGGGTGGGTGCCAAGCAAGAGTACTTGTTAGCAAGGGTTGAGTCAATTTGGCTAGATGTCTTTTGTGTTAGTTTTTAATAAATATTGTATATATTTAATTAATTTGTATTAAAATAGCATCAACCAACTTTTAAAATAAATATGATGGTAATATTGATTAATGTAATATACATTAATATGACTAATAATTATCAAAACATTTATTTATTTATTTTATTATCTATTTAAGAGAAATATTAAAATTTTCATAATTAAATTAAAAAATCCTCATAAATTTTAAATTCTCAATCTATAAATAATATCTAAATATATTATTATTTATAGATGTAAAATAGGTTAATTATCTATTTATATTAATTATTAAAATAATTAAAAAATTATGGAGATGACACCTCATCAAAATTAAATTCTCATTTAGTATATTAAAGATATATATATATATATATACTAATTGCAAATACGCTACTATAAATAATTTTTAAAAATATGATGTGTCACGACGTGGTTAATCGTTGTATTTTTTATATTTTATATTTTAATATTATATACATAATCTTTCTATTTTTATATTTTTTAATATATATTATGATTTATTATTATATCACTATTTTATATCTCCAAAATATTTATTTTTATCTACAATATATTTGATAAGTCTTTATTCAATTAATTATTTTAATATAATAATTATCTAAATATTATAATATATTGAATAAAAAATAAATCCATCATTTAAAAAAATTAAATCTAGACTCCTTTTATTTTATTATAAGACAATATTTAAAAGTTAATTACTCTAAAAAAATTATTTAATTACTATAAAGCTTCTACTAAAAAAAAAGTAATATATTTATTTAATATAAATATTTGATTTATGAATATACACGGGCAAAAAAAATAATTATATAAATTATTAAATTAATCAATATACTTAATTAACATAAATATTGTGTTCATAATAATATTAAAATAATATATTTATTAATTTAAGATAAAGTATACTAATTAATCCGTGTATTACATGGGAGAAAAACACTAGTATATATATATATATATATATATATATATATATATATATATATATAATAACAAATACACTGTTATAAATAACTTTTAAAAATATGAGGTGTCGCAACGTGGTTAAATTTCGTATTTTTTTTGTTTTCATATTACATATATAATATTTTTATTTATTATTAATATTATCATTATCATTATGTATATATTAAATCATACAATAAATTAAAATCACCTTTAATCATATTTTTTTCATTAAGGAATAGATAATTAATAAAATATATTCAATTTATTAATATTATTATGGCTAAATATAGTGTGCACCCGGGTGCACACGAAGCTTCGTGTGCACCCACGTACAAATATAAGCAAAAACATATACAATTATGAGTAAAAATGTATACAATTTAATTGTTAATTTTTTTAATAAAAAATTGAGTGTAAAAAAATGTACAATTATTAAAATACATGTATACACTATTGAATAAAAAGTTATATACATATGAATGCTTGCTTTTTTAATGAAAAACTTAGTGTGAAAAAAGTATACAATTATTACAAAACACGTATACAAAAGAGAATAACATGTATACAAAATAGAATAAAAAGTTATACAAATATGGGTGCAAGGGTGCACCCGGGTGCACCTAATATACACTCTATTATTATTCATATACATCTTCAAATTAAATACCACCTTTAAGTATAATTTTTTTTATTAAAAATAGATAATTAAGTCAATCATACTTTTCTATTATTTGGCAAAGATTTTAAAATTAATATTACTATGTACAACACAATATATTCAATTATTTAAGTTTAATTAAATTCACAATAAATAATAAAAAATAATAATTCCTTTTTTTTAAAAAGTAACTATGTTCTTATAATTATTTTAATTTTAAAATTAATATTATTATACACAACAATACAGTACATTCTATTATTTAAGTTTAAATAATTCACAATACAAATTAAAAAATAATATTTTTTTAAAAAAAAAACATGTAAGTTTAACCTTTTTGTTTCATATAATTAAATTAAATGGCATAATAATGTACATGTGTAATGAGAAGTACAATTTTAATAATTTTTTTTTAAATTGTAATTTGTGACGGACTTTGTCCGTCACAAAGTCCGTCACACATATTTTGTGACGGAAAAAAGTCCGTCACAAATATTTTTGTGACGGAAAAAAGTCCGTCACAATTTTTTCCGTCACAAATGCCGTCACAAATATTGAAAATGATGAAATTTTAAACGGTTAACGGACTTTGTGACGGACAAAGTCCGTCACAAATATTTTTGTGACGGAAAAAAGTCCGTCACAATTTTTTCTGTCACAAATGCCATCACAAATATTGGAAATGACGAAATTTTAAACGGTTAACTATTAGCCGTCACTATTTTCAAAATGCCGTCATAAAGTCCGTCACAATTGTGACGGCAAGCTTTCCGTCACAAAAGTCCGTCACTGTCGAACAACTTTTTTGTAGTAATTTTCCAAACAACTAATAATTTTAGTGTAAGGTAAATTGATAATTATTAAATTTAAAAAGTTTGTTATTGATTAGAATTTAAGGGTGATGATTATTTTTTTCAAAATCTAATGGATTAGATCTTACAGGTGAATCGGGTGCACCATAGTAAGATTCATAAAATATTAGTTCGAAATTAAAAAAATATTATCTAGCTGGGAATATAAAAAATTTACAACATAACATAATAGTTATAATAATAATAATAATAATAATAATATTATTATTATTATTTAAAAGATTAATAATTTATTATTTTGAAGATAATGTTTTATATTTTAAAGAATAAAATTTGAATATACGAGCGAGGGAGCCGGATAATTTGCCATGTCCTTTTACAATTAAATTAACGAACAGACCAAATCGATAGATTTCCATATGAACTTAGATATTTATTTATTTAATTCAATAAATTGGTGTGTAAAATAATTAATGGAAGGAGTGAAAGATGAAATTAAAAGGTTAGCTAGGTTAACGTAGGAGACAAGGAATGTCACATTAATGCTAAATGTAGCAGCAATTCAAATAAGCAGGTAGCATAATAAATTCTACTCTATTCATTTTTTTATTCCACTTCCTTCCATTATGAAATCCAAAATTATGTAAAGATGTAGTTCAAGAAAAAATATTTTTTAATTTACTTTTAGGAATAGTTAAATATTTTAAGGTAATAAATAAATTATAAATTAAGTTATGTGAATTGTAAAAAAATGATAATTTTGAAATTAAGATATGTTATGGGTTATGGGGTTATTGGATTGTGTGTTGTTTTCTTTTAAGACCCGCGTAAAATTATTTATGAAACTAACAAATTTGTTTTCACACTTTCTATTTTTGTCCGTCAACATTAAATTTTACCATTCAAAAATTAAATATTATATCAATCTTCAACTTTAAAATTACATCTTAATTACAAATTTTCTACTTCCACCTAATATGCATAATTACATATTTTATAATTTAATTATTTCTTAAAAATATTAAATTACCCTAAAAAATCAATAAAGTGAGTTATAAAATATATTTTCTTAAATTCTGTATCTACACTAACGATACAACTTAACATACGACAGAGGGAATAAGTATAAATTTTTTTTTGGAGAGTAACATTTTTCCCTAGTGTTTATTCTTTATTATTAAGATCATTAAAAAAAAAATTATGACAACATTACACCATTTTCACTCTTATATTCATGTATTCTTTTTAACATCTAAACTCAGAGATAAAAAAATTCATAATTAAGAAGAGTGTACATATAGGAGATAAGCTCAAGGGTTAGTGAGTGAGTTATAAATGCAGATTGATCAGTTGTTGGATTTAGGCATTAAAGTGGCATCTACTTGTCACCCTTTAATGCTTGGCCTGCCTCCTTTTAATGTCTTTCATGAACATTCAATTCTTTCTCTCTCTCACACAATTAATATAAATTATTCTAACCATCTATATAATTAATTATTTGCATGTCACTAGCTCACTCTTCATATAATTCCACCAAGCTTCTTCTTCTTCTCATCCATGGAATTCACTGAACTGTCACTTGCCGGAGGGCAATATGGTAAAAGCATCGAAGTAGGAGACGACAACGGCGAGTCGAGCCAGTTTCCCATGAAGAGGAAATGGAGCAGTGGTAGTCAAGCTCCAAGCCATGTTGATCTTCAACTCAAACATCCATTGCCATCTGATTGGGAGCAGTGTCTTGATCTTCAAGTAGTACATCTCTCCCTCTCTTTTTTTTTTTTTTTGAATAATTAAAAATGGGTTTGTGTGTGTAAATTAAGGTGAGTATTGTGTGATGTGCCATGAGAAGTTAATTTGGGCCTACCTGCAGTCTCACGTGTTAATTTGCAACTGCTCTTCTTACATACGTGCACAACTTAATAACTAATTAAATGGTCCTATGTATATAATTTTTGTCGAATTAACATGTACATATATAATCATGTGTATGTGTGTGTAATAACTTAAAAGAGAAATTGTGTAATATTTTTATATATATATATAATTATTTTCCGTTTATCCTATGTGTGGTTAGACGAATTAATTCAATCAAACGCCTTTTTTTTTCATTATGGATTACATTTTGTTAAAAGTGTACGTAACTTTCTTTTTCATTTCAAGAATTTTATTATGTCGGTCTCACACTAATTTTCAATTTCTTATAAAGGTGTAATTAATTGCACAATAAACCATAACTTGTACTTCAAATATTATAAGAAGGGAAAAAAGTTATAAACAGCAATAAAGAAACAATTTTAATATATTTTGAAGAAAAAAAAAACCTACAAGTCTTCTTAAATTACTAAAGATTTTCATTTCGTGTAATTTTTTCCTCCTAGAAATTAAATTGCTCATTAGTTTGATATTTATACAACATTTGTTTAAAATAGTGTATATTATATATATATATATATATATATATATATATATATATATATATATATATATATATATATATATATATATAAGGTTCCAATTTTTTTTATTCACTGTGGAAGCAAATTAAATGTTATGATGAATTTATAACTATTAAGAGTACGTACGTATCTAGCAGAAGATTTAATTCAATTATAATATTAATTAATTAATTTATAATCAATATATATACATGCACATTCATGGCCAATATTAGGTCATAAGAAATGAATTTCAACAACCCCCAAATAAGGAATTCTGGCCTAGCTTTTAGTGCTGTCATTTGACTTTTATTACATTTCATTACCAACATTTAATTAACTTTTAAATACACTTAATTAACATCATAATCTAATTAATTACTATCCATGGAAGGAAACTAAATTATGTTGCAACAAATTCTCTAACAACACAACACAAAGTGTCCGTACGTATGCGTATTCTTGACGTTTTCGTGTCAACCATATGCGCAGATGGGAAGAATGTACTACGTGAACAGGAAAACGGGGCGGAGGAGCTGGGGTCGACCGGAGGAGCAGAAGTTGGACTTGGAGCTGAACATGTCGACCGGAGGGCACAATTACCGGGAAGAAGGCGGGTGCGGTGGCGGTGATGAGTCAGCATCGACGATGGTGGCATTAGCATGTTCAAATTGCCATCTTTTGGTCATACTAAGTAGGTCTTCTCCTTCATGTCCTAATTGTAAGTATGTCCATTCTCTTGCATCATCATCTGGTTTGCCCAAACTACCCCCGGGCCCTTCTAATTGGAGGCTTGGGTGATCATATCCACTAGGGGTACACATGGAAATTTATTATCTAGCTATGTACATTAATTAATTACTTAATTTTCATATATCCTAGCTTGTTTATTTTTGGATTTTGTTGCTTATATTTATATAGGATTCTTATTTGTGGGAATGTTGACAGGAAGTGGTAATATATATAGTACATAGTAGTAGTAATTCATTCTGAAATTAATTAATTCATGGTGGGTTTTTTAAATATATCAATTCTAATTATTTTTAAACAATAAATACTCAGATATATAATATATTGTTCCTTTGATCCTTTCTATTCATGTATATTCTCAATTATATGCATTATTCAGTCACATGTATTGAATTCTATATATTTAATATATATATATATATATATATATATATATATATATATATATATATATATATATATATATATATATTTGATTCATGCATGCATGTGTATTTTTTAAAAAAAAAAAGAAGAAATGAACTGAACTGAAACATTTCTTTAAATTATTTTGCAACAGATTAATGTAAAGCTAATTATAAGCCTTTGATTATTATTTAAAATATTTTTATTTGACAATAATTCATATGGGACAGTCTTACATACAGAGTAGATTATGTGACATAGATCATAATATTTTTTATGGTTAATTGCAAAAAAAACCACGAACTTTATTCATATTGCAAATTAATCCTCACTTTTGAGAAATTGAAAAAAAAAAACACCACCTTTAAGTAGTTTTGCAAAATAAACCCAAAAATACTCTATTTTAGTAAAAAAATTGAATTTATTTTTCAACAATAATTAAAGGTGGTGGTTTTTTTTGTAATTTCTCAAAAGTGAGAATTAATTTGCAATAGGAGTAAAGTTTGTGGTTTTTCTTGTAATTAACCCTATTTTTTATAATAAAAATGTGATATTTTATTGATGAAAATTGATAACCATCTCATTGAAATATAAGTCATATGACATATAAAAAGTTATGACATTTTTAATAAAAAGTGATATATTTAAAAAAAAAAATCTTATGTAAGATGATTCATTTAACACCTGATCGGTTTTTTTTTATTTAGATCTACCTTTACATTTCATGAATAATAATAATAACAAAAACTGATCATCAACAACCTTCCACTTATAGCTTATAGTATGAATGTTAAATACTTCCTCCAATATTTACATTTTTCATTTTTTTTAGTAAAAGATGCTATTATGACCCACACATTATTAATATAATTATTTATTGTATATAAAATAATAATAATAATTCTTAATTTAAGTAATAAAACAAGTAAACTTTTTTTTTGTGTGTGTTTTCCGAGGGATTATACAGATTGCGATCATTGGTGATGGAAATGAGTTAATTAGTTAGTTAAGTTGAGCTTTACACTGAAAAACCTAAGACCTACTTTTTATAGACTCAGGTTTGGCATGATTAACAAATTAGCAGATCCTAAAAATGTGTCATGTTACACTTACATGGGTCACCCCTAACTTATTAGATTCGGTTTTATTGGCTTTGGGTTAAACGTGTTTCGGACTAATTAAGTATGTTTAAATAACTACTAAAAGATGAATTTGACTCTAATTCTAACGAGTTTTGAGTTAAACGGGTTAGCCCTACTACCTATACAATAAAAATTACAAAAAATTATAAATACAAATATAAATTTTAAATTAAAAATACATAAATAAAAAATTCTAACATTAAAAAAAATAATAACATTTTTACTAAAAAAAATAATAACTAACTATAAAAAGTATAACATGTTCTTACCGCTCTACACAAGTCTGCCCATAATAAAGACTCTTTTCAATTAGAATTAACATTTAGATCTAGGTTGCAAATTGCAGTTAATCTACATAGATTAAAAATATTCATTTATTATTACTGATTTATATTATAAATTTACTTTAAACGCCCTACTAATTTCACCCTCATATCTTAATTAGTTAATACTACATTTATTTAATGAATTTTTATTAAAAATATTAAATTGAATTGTTTAAAATTAAGAGCAATACTGGCTTGGGACTGTCTCACGTATATATTTCATTAAAATATTATCCCTTTTTATTTATACTACTTATTATTCTGAGCTACTATTACTTTTCATCAATACAGATATTTTTTATTTAAATATTATCTTTTTTATTTATCTTATAAAATTCTTCCCGTAAAATAATACTCCCTCCATCCCACAAAAAATTGCACTCCCAATTCCGGCACGGAGATTAAGGAATTGATAACTTTTAGGGATATAATGGTTTTTTTTTGTAATAAATAAATGATAAAGTATGTTAGGTAGAAATAATTTTTTTGTAAATAAAGTGTATGGGGGATGAAAAGTGTGTCATCTGAAATGAGATGGAGGTAGGAGTGTCAACGGGCTGGGTCTGGGCCGGGTAGTTAACTACCCAGAACCGGCCCGTTTCTGACCCCGGACCCGTACGGGTCCTATATAAGAGAGAATAAATAATTATTCATATATTTAAATAAATAATCATAAGAATATTAAATATAATTATAATTTAATAAACTATATATATATCATATAGTTATAAATAATTTTTATGTATAAAATATAAAAAAATTGTATAATATATATATATATATATTAACATAAAATATAATTATATATGTATAAAATATAAATTAATTTTTAATATATTATATACGGGGCGGGGCGGGTCTAATTTAATACCTGACCCGTCCCGTATATGTACGGGTCCGGGTCGGACTGCCCCATTTCTCCTACAGGTCGGATCTGGACCGCCCCAAAACGTACGGGACGGGCTAGGTACCCATTAACACCCGTCACACCCCTAGACGGAGGGAGTATCACGCAAAACTTTACGTTAGGTTATTATTATTAAAAGAGAAAACAAGTCTGAACGGTTGAAAAAGAAAAACTAACATATCTTTGTATAAATAAGGAAGTAAGGAAGAAGTATATGATCAACTACCAAAGTATTGAAAAATAAAAAATTATCCTCAGAAATTTTAATCAAAAAAATCATAGACATGTATATTTAACTAATCGATGTCGACCATAGAATCATGAAGAACATTCGGAATTCAAATAAATATCAGCATATTCGGATATACATGGCACAAATTAATTGAACCAAAATAATAATTTATTAATAAAAAATTTTAGCACTCCAATATGACTTGTAATTTTCTTAATTTTTTTTAATTTTTTAATACTTTTTAAATATTTTTCTTATTTACTTTTAATTAACTTCTTTATTTAATATTTTTTTATATTTTATTTATTTATTTGGGTATCATTGATGAATTATCAAATCTTTTAATGCAATAAATAAATTAATTAATATCAAATTAAATCATATATAAAAGGAAAAAAGAATATTTCATATAATATTCTCTCACACCCCAACTATAAACAAGACTTTTTGATGATTAATTCTAAATACACACATTCAATTCTCCAAGAGGAATAAGAGCTTTCTTCAAATTCCTCTAGAGAATTTGATTTATGAAAATATAAAATTTTATTTTGATAGAACGAATCAAGTAAAGATTTGATTTACCTCTAAAAAAATCGATTGTATTCTTCAAGAGGAAGAGAACTGATTCAATTAATTTTTACATGATTTAATTATACGTTACATTATCAAAAGTCAAATATTATAATTTGTTGTAAATTTTTTACATTGATGAAAGAAATTGTCTAGCTAATAAAAAAAATCTCATTAATAAATATTATTACGTTATATAATACTAATTATTCAATTTTTAAAAACAAGAGTAATAATTAAAGGTAAAAACTTGTGTGTACCCGGGCACACGGGCACACTCTGTGCGCCTTTAGAATTTTCTGTTAAATTGTGTACCCTTTAGTATAAAGATGTGTACCATTTATTTTCTGAAGAAAAATAAAAAAATATTAATAAAAGAGTATACCCTTTAGAACAAAATAGTGTACCCTTACTAATTAAAGTGTATATTCTTTTAAACAAAACAATGTATTATTACCATAATACTAAATTCTAAAGGCACACGGTGTGCCCCGGGTGCACGCAAGCCTCACTCATAATTAAATGATCCCGTGAAGTACGCGGATTTCATATTAATATATACTCCCTCAGTCCGGATTCAAGGGTGTCATTTGCTTTTGGGCACGAAGATTAATGAGTATTGTTATTTAACGTGTAGTGGGTTGTTGTATTAGTGGAGGTGTGTGGATCCCATTTTTTAGTTGTATTAGTGGGTGTGTGTGGATAAAAAAGGAAATGAGACCCTTGAAGGCGGACGCCCAAAATGGAAAAATGATACCCGGACGGGGAATATATATATATATATTATGGGAAATCAAAAGAATATATACTTCGAAGTCCAAATAAATTTAGTTAGACGCGTATGTATTTTGATTTCATATTCATCTTCTAATTTATGTGTGCATGTTATCTAGGAAACAATATTATTATTATTATTATTTATTTATTTATTTATTTATTGATATAAGGGGGAAACAATCGAGTGTGAACTAGTTCACACATATTTCTTATTTTTTATAATTACTCTTTAATACATAAAAAATTACTATTTAAAATAAAAAATTATTATTATTTTAAATAAAAAAATTAATTCTTGGACATTCCAATTTACCGATTTCTTTCTATTACATGAAAATTTACTCTTTAAATATAAATTATTATTCTTCTAAATTAAAATTACTACAATCTTCGAAGAGTAATTTATCATTAATTAAAAAGTTATTTTAAAAAATAGAGTTAACGTGTAAACATGGTTCACACTAGATCATTTCCAATGAGTAAGCCCGATGTGAATCGGGTTCAAACATGAACCATATTTTTATAAAATTACTCATTAATCCATAAAATTTAACTTAAAGTGTAATTACTCAAAGGAGTAATAATTTATCTCTTTAAATAATAACTTTTCATGTACTAAAAAATATTCGATAAATAAGGGTGTGTAAGAATTTGAAGAGTAATATTTTTATTTAAAATAATAATAATTTATATTTCTGAAAAAGCACTCCCTCCGTCCCACCGAAAGGTCCCATTTTACTATATTGGGCGTCCCATCCAAATGTCCTCATTTCCCACTTTTAGTAAAAAGGTACCACATGTGGCCCACCACTCACTACTAATACAACTACTCACTGCATATAAAATAATAATTCTTCTTAATCTACGCACAAAAAGCAACCGATGACGTTTAGGCGGAACGGAGGAAATAATTTGTATGTAATAAAAAATATGAGTAAAAATTGGGTTCATGTTTGAACCCATTAAGTGTTTGTGCCTTGTATTTATTTACTTTTGCGAGAAAGACGTATATTTAAGGGGAGACGTTTAGCGTTTTGAATTTTTAAAATTTTATGTGTAATAGTAATAAATTTTAAATATGATTTCGTCACCCTTATATCGAAATTCTGGATTTCATACATGTTACAAGATTAATTAAGCTATTTTTTAAAGTTTTGATTAAATACTAATTAAAGTGGGATAAATAGATCAATTTGATGGCCAATTCAACTGCTAATCTTATCTTAATATTTGTGAAGTACTTTCCTTAATTAAATTTTTAAAAAAACATATGTGTCTGGTTAATGGTTGACTTTTATTTTATATGTGCCAACTTATTATTGGTTATTCTCTATTTATTACAATTAAATATTTATTAATGAATTAAGTTAAAAAGTTTCTTTAATTTGTTTTCTAATTAAAATACATTCTAAAACAAACTATATATACAAAATAGTATATTTTAATTTTAAAAAATAGTATCATTAGTAATTGAGATTTTAGATTTTCTGAACAAAAATAATAATTTTATTTATAAAATATAAATATAAATAACTGTAACCAATAATTCACATTTAAAATATAAAAAATGAAGTAAATTTTCTTTTTTAAAATTTATTAAAATATTGGTTTTTAAATTAAATTTTAAATAATATTTTAATAATTATGTCAGTTATACCCATGTTTAAGTTAATCACGTAATGCATGAAATATATAAAGATGAAATAAAACAGATATAAGAGAATAAAAAAATATCAGTTGAATAACTGAACATATTATAATTTATGATCATTTAAAAAAAATATTGAATTATAAATATTTATAATAATATTAAAAATATTTTTCATTTATAATTTCTTTTTATAAATTTAAATTAAGAAAAAAAAAATTCCGTGTAACACACGGCCCACGCACTAGTCATTGAATAAAAGAGATTCCATCACGTCGATTATTGTAATTAAAATTCTAGTTCAAATCATCATATTTAATTTGTCAAGATTCTTCATCATATCCAGCCAACTATAGCAACAGTATACTCTCCATTATTAGATTTGTATGAAAAGTGAATGATATTCGTTAAACGGATAAGAGGTAATAAAAATTGAGTAAAAAGTTATACACAATTCATATAAATTGATAATGACATAGTAAACTATTTTATAAGAAATTTATTATATAAATAAAAAGTGACAACGATTTTTAAGAAAAGTAATACTCCCTTGTTAAACTCTTCACTATTCCTTTGTAATTTACAAAGAAATGGTGAAGAACTTATCGGAATAGAGGGAGCAATATTTATTTAATAAAAAATAATATTTAATTAATTAAAAAAATGTGTTCTCACCCCTGCCCATTACTTATCCGAGCTTGTCTTCAATAAATTCAATTATAAATATATTTTAAAAATTATGGATCTTAAAAATAATCATGCCCAATTAAATTTTTAGAGTAATGATTAAACTCTAATTAAAGATAAAACTTACAAAATTATGAGGATGAAAATATAACTATATTATAAGTAATAATAAAATTCAATTATATGAGTTTGAAGATTCTATGTAGTCTTAGAATCAAGATTATAAATTTCATTTCTAATTTAATTCTCTATGTTTTTTTTTTAAATATATAGCTGACATTATATATTCACATTTAAATACTCATTCATCACGTTAAACAACCTTAATTCAAGTTCAAATTCTGAAAATAAAAATAAAAATCATTAATATAAAATAATTCATGATTGAGAATTTACTAGAAGAGTTTAAGGTGGAGTACGTTTATAATTAATCAGAGTAAAAATGATTGAATTTGAAAGCAATACGGACAATAATTCAATAATTAAAAGTAACAAATTGGCAAATAAAAAATAATAATAATAAAAAATAGGAATAGATGTTGTGATGAATGCGAAATATAATAATATAAAAATAAAAATTCAACAAATAAGATTTTATAGGATCAATTTTGGTTGGATTGATGAAGCTGGAGATCTACTTTTGTTCCCAAATCTGCAATCCACATCAACCCATGATTCACGATTTCACATCGTCAGACCAATGGGCCCATCTTAATGGGCCAACATGGGCCTTCTCTGTCTAACTAATATTCAACATAATTTCTTTTTCTTTGCCTAATAATTAATAAAATACAAGAAAATAATAGGGTTTACTTACTTAAGTTTTTTTTTTTCAAACAATAATCGATTATTATTTTGACTAGTTAATAATAGAAAAATAGATCTACCAATAGAAACAAGACATCTGCATTGAAATATTTTGAATTTCCAAAGAATAAATAAAAATAAAAGATGAAGTAACAAAATGATTGGTTAAATTTTATTCTTTTGGCTGACCAATTTAATTAGCATGTTACTTGCCATTCACTTAACAATTTCAATTAAATTGGAATTTGTAGCATAAAATGTATTAATCCGTCAATTAAACAGCTGAGTTCTAAATTGAAAAGTCATAATATCTACTTGCTAATATTTTATTTTAATTTCAAGCATCTATAAAAAGAAAGATTTGATATTATATATATATATATATATATATATATATATATATATATATATGAATTTTTATTAATAGTGTATAGTATATATTTCTCAATAATTATAAGTTTTTTTACATTCAATTCTTCATTAATAAAAATTAACAAAAAATTCTCTAACAAAGTATATTAGTTTTTACTTATTAGTGTATAAGTTTCTGAAAGTATATATATAGTGCACTTGAGTGACAGGATAATTTGACAAAAAGAAAACTGTATTTGTAACTTCAATTTATGGCTAAAACTTGCATTTTTCGGGATACCGTACACCTTAATCCAACACTTTTTGAAAATTGTACTCTTTTATATTAAATGTTATACCTCTTAATTCAACACTTTTTTAAAATTGTACTCTTTTATATTAAATGTTATATCTTTTAGTATAAGAAGTTATACATTTGATTTTTAAAAAAAAAATTAATATTTTTTAATCAAATATTTATATATTCATATTTCAACCAGTCTTTTTATGTAAAAATAATACCCTTAATAATTAAATCATACACCCTTATACACGTGTGCAAAAACGCAAACAACTCTCAATTTTATATAGTTAAATATGTAGTTGTCTTTTTTTTTTTTTTAATTCTTAATTATCTTTGTGCATTATTAATTGTATCACTTGATGATCCGATGAATGATTCATGCTCCATAAGAAAAGATGGAACAAAATTCTATAAAATAAAGAACAAATTTTAGGCAATTGTTGAATTTATTTTATGTATTATATGTGAATTGTATAATGTAAAGAGGAACCCACTTCACACTTAGAACCTGTTCTTATAAAATTACTCTTTTAAAAATAATTTTTTGTTGGAAAGAGAACGGATATTTTGGGTAATTGAATAGAATAAAGTGTATGATATATATAGTTGACATTGATTAGATTGTAAATAAAAGGAGACATTTTTATAATATTGTAATGTTATTGATATTGTATATTATTTTCATTTTTAAGATGTATAAATATTTTTGGACGAATCAAAATAAAAAGTGTGCAATTATTTTTGATACAGAGGGAGTAATTCTCTGATTCTAATCAACAATAATATAAAAAGTCAAAATATAACGGAATATAGTAATATTTTCAATTCAAAATAGTGATAGTTCTTAACTTAAAATAATAATTTTTCATGTGTGAATAATCTGTAAATTAAGATTAGTGAACCTGATTATTTAAAACATATACGAAAATGACTGAAAAATTCCATGACATATATAATACGGTGAAATAAGGTAAATGCCAAAGTAAAAGTAGGGGGAAAATGTATATAGTTAAATGACTTTTTGAGGTCAAATTAAAAACCCATTTACTCATCCTAACTTTTTGGGGTTACAGCATAAAAAATCAGACACCGTCTCTTAAAAGAAATTTTATGAAACAGCTAATAACATTTAAACAACAAAAGCTTTTTACTTTATTGAATTTGAATGTTTTACTACAAAGTTTACATTTCAAGTTTAGTAGAAGCTCTCAAATGGAAAATCACTCAATATATTTTACTTATAAAAGTACCATTAATACATATAATATACTTCTTACTTATTTATTAATTAAAATTACTATATTACTTAATAAAATCATGAAATATGGACTTTTCTTAAAATCCCTAATACTTACTTCAAAAAAAATAAAATAAAAAATATATATAAAGTCTAACGTGAACTCGATTTTCATGTATATTAATTTATAAAATTATTGTTTGGTACATTAAAAAATACTAACTAGAGAAATAAAATATTATTTTTTAAATGAAAAAAATTATTGATTTCGATAAAAATATAAAAAGTACAACATATTAGAATTTAAAAAGTTGTATTTTTTTTATTTAAGTGAGTAATTGTACATCTATCTAAAGAATATTTTTTATGTACGAAAAATAATTTTAATAAAATTATGTATAAGGTGAACTCGATTCATTAAAAAAAAGATAACACGTTGATTATGTGAGACAATTTGTGAGACATGTTAAAGTATGCTTACTATATAGATAAAGGAATAAAAATCAATTCAATCTCATAACTTTTATCATGATCTATTTTAGTTCCAATAAAGACAAGTTTGTTAATTTAGTCCCATCAGTGAAGAAATAGGGCCAAACACGTCATATTTTCGCTAGAAAATACTGACATCACGGGAAAATGACACGTGATTGTCACGTGACAACCAGAATCACCAATTTCCAGTTAGACGATGATATGGCGCATTGATGGCAGGTGAGTCAACAAATTAAATGTTATTTTAATGCCAACAAGACATTTTTATTTTCTAAAATTTTATATAATTAGAAAACAAAAATTAAAATTAAAAAACGTATTAAAAAACTGAATTAATAAGGGTCATGGACCCATTTCTCTTCTGGCACAGAATCGTCGCCACTAAAACCCACATCACAAATACCAGAACTTCGTCACTGATCACGATTTCGCCACAGGCACCGGCCATGACAGCGGCCGAAATTGCCTGCCATTCCTGGTCTTGTTAAAGGCGGCGTCGCGGCAGCCCAACAACCATGTCTGCTTCGTTGATTTTCCATGGAAACTGCTGTTGTTGTTTTCCTTATCACCGAACACTATTGAAATCAAGATCGTGGTGAGAGCTTTTTGGTCCCGTAGGACTTGGCCCTCGCCGAGGGGATTCTGCTGCAACGCTATTATTGCGATCTCCACTAGCTTCTGCCAGTGGAGCACAAGCTCGACACTGTGACTGGGTGTTGCAGATGCCGAGAGCCTTGACAGAGCGATCGATGGATCGGGGATGAGGCGGTCCAATGGCGGCTTGGAGAACTGCGAGGCATCGCGGCCCAAAACGATGATGGTTTTAAATTCAGCTTCGCAACAGAGGAAATTATCGAGGAGTTTGCGCAGTCAGAAGAGAGATGGGCGGAGGTGCCAGCGAGACGTAGGCATCTTGGGCAGCGGTGGGGAATTCGGAAGCGGGGGTGGGGATAGGGTTGGTGGGGAGAGTGGTGGAGGATAGAAGGTCAGCGAATCGGAGGGTGATGTGTTTCTGGAATAATTTGAGGTCTTCAAGGTCTGAATCATTATCGAGTTTGAACTGACTACGACAGATGCTGATGAGGTTGAAGAAGCCTTGATTGTCGGAGGTGGTCGGCATATTAAGGTTGAATTAATCTCCTGAATTATTAATTAGTTTTTTTAGTACGTTTTTGTTTTAATTTTTATTTTCTAATTATTTAAAAATTTAGAAAATAAATGCCTTGTTCGCATTAAAATAACATTTAATTTGTTGACTCACCTGCCATCAGAGCGCCACGTCATCGTCCTGGCCGAAAATCGACGATTTCGATTGTCACGTGATAATTATGTGTTGTTTTTCGGTAATGTCAATGTTTTCTGGCGAAAATAGGAAGTGTTTGGCTATATTTCTTCACCGGTGGAATTAAATTGACAAATTTTTCTTTATTGAGACTAAAATAGACCATAATGAAGGTTATGGGATTGAATTGGTTTTTATCCCGCTGACTCACCTTCCATCAGGGCGCCACGTCATCGTCTAGGCCAGAAATTGACGATTTCGGTTGTCACGTGATAATCGCGTGCCGTTTTCCGGTGATGTCAGAATTTCCGACGAAAATATGATGTCTTTTGCTATATTTCTTCACCCGTGGGACTAAATTGACAAATTTATCTTTATTGGGACTAAAATAGATTATGAGGAAAGTTATGGGATCGAATTGATTTTTATCCCATAGATAAAATGTGTTTAATGATTGTTAAAGTATGTTTTCTAAAGTGTGATGAACAATATATTAAATTATAATTTTAAGGTATTATAATATAATTTATTATTGATATATTTTAACATAAATAAAAATAATTTATCCATATAATAAATATATTTTAATAATGTACCGACTCATCTCACAAAAATTCATCAAAAATTCATCTCATAAAAAAAGAGGGTGTGTCTAAAAATACACTAGGGAGTAATAAAATACGTGGACGTGATATTATAGTGATGTGAGGAAAAATTCGACAGAAATTTGCTCATGATTAGGACCTCCTTATATGCAGAACTTGACAAAATTAGTGTTATTATATCTTTGGATGAAAAAAATCAACTATTTGCAACATTATTGTCAACATCAAACATTTGAATAATTAAACCAGTTAATATGAATTCAAAATATTTCTTCCATCCATAATACTCCGTGCTTCGCACATTAGCCGTGTAAATAAGTTTAAAGTATAAGTCGTACCATATCTTTTCTTTATTTAATAGTTCTCAAAATAGTTAAGAATATTTATTTTTGTCTCAATCCTTTTAATTTTGTTCTGATTTTGTTTTAAAATAATATTTTTTTATTAATTTTAGTTCACAACTTTATAAAAACACCGATACAGTCTCATCCCATGAAATTAAAAAAATTCAACATTTATAAGTAAAAATGACCATTTTGGTGAGAATATAATTAAAAGCTATGAGATTATTTTGGAGAAATTAAGTGTTTTTGGACTATTTTAAATAAAGTAAATTTATATGAGACTATTTTAATTTTAAACTCATAGTTACATATTTTCCATTTAAAAATTTCACTTCAATAGTTACAT
This sequence comes from Pogostemon cablin, assembly GCA_023678885.1. Taxonomy (NCBI): domain Eukaryota; kingdom Viridiplantae; phylum Streptophyta; class Magnoliopsida; order Lamiales; family Lamiaceae; genus Pogostemon; species Pogostemon cablin. The sequence goes on from CM042987.1 coordinate 7,022,661, forward strand.
TTATCTTTTTTATAAATATGGCCCATATAAAATAATCAATATATTTTTATGGGGCTTATACACAATATTAATACAATTACCCACTTTACATTAAAATATTATTACTCTCATGTATATTTAGAATATTATAAATTTTCATGAAAAAACAAACTTAATTATTATTTCGGAAAGGAAAGGAGGGAGTAAATCTCACATTTTTTCCCCTTACTATAATCCTTACTAAAAAAACCGGTAAATTCAATAATCTTACATATTTTAAAATTTTATCCCTATCCAACGCATATAATTTATTTTATATTTTATTTATTATCTTAAAATTCGTTGTTCTTTAAATTCTTCAAAACTTTGCATTTCTAACGTTTTCAAAATTATCACATCACACATGATTAGACGCATATTTCAAGATATTTTTCTTTCCTTTTTAATCCCAAATGTTGTAGGAGGTTGGGTATGACATTAAGGAGCACTTAGCATTTAGTATTAAGGAAAACATATCTAATGGGAAAATAATTGTGTGTGATGATCTTATAAAATAACTTTTATGAGAAGATTAAGAAATGATAGCATTTGGATTTGAGCAATTTCAATTAAACGAGCTGAGTACTAAATTGAAATGTAGTAATTGTTTCATTCCACAATAATAGTTATATATTTCTAATTTCGGCGTCTCATCTTAATAATTATCAGGGCCGGCCCATTAATTTTAGGGGTCAGGTGCAAAAAAAATTAGGCCTTAAAAAAAGAAGTTATAATTGCAAAAAATATTTATCATAATCATTATTTGATATGTCAATTAATATGGATTACATGAGGAAGGTTCATTGCAATTAATCCATACTCCATCCGTCCCATTCAAATAACACTGTTTTACTATATTGAGCGTCCCATCCAAATTGCATCATTTTTCTCTTTTAGTAAAAAGGGTTCACCAGTGGCCCACCACTACCCATCACATCTCTCTAATACACCTACACACCTTACATAAAATAATAATACTCCTTAATCTACGTGCAAAAAGCAAATGATGTTGTTTACCCGAGACTGAGAGAGTAATTTGTTGAAGAGAGCGCACATTCATAGGGCAGATTAATAAGTAAACAAGCGAAAAAATAATTTATATTAAAAAATTAAATAAAATTAAGACATGAAGTTGGTGAGAAGAATAAAAAGTGATAACTTTTATAATGGAAGTGATACTCAATTAATGAAAAGTAATAATGTTATTTCGTTAACAATTTATAGTATAATAAAAAGTTATAATATTTTATAGTGAAAGTGATAACTAATTAATTTAAAAAGTGTAAAATGGTCTTAAGTGAGACGTTTTTACTCAACATTTAATCTAAAATTATTAAAAAATTAAATAGGTTCATTTCATATTAATCCGTAATTTATTAAAAAATTAAATAGGCCAATATATTTAAAATATTAAATAGGTTCATGGTAGATTAATGCATAATTTATTTGAGGATTAGTGCACATTAATACGGTTAAAAAATTAATTTAAAAGTAGTCCTCAAAAAATTAATGCGTAATTTATTTGAAGATTAGCGCATATTAATGCAGTTAAAAAATTAATTAAAAAGTAGTCCCCAAACAACATTCGATCCCGGGTGGATTAGGCAAAGTATAAAAGAGAATGCCAACTGAGCTACATCATAATATATATTAAAAATATAATATATAATACATATAAATATATAATAAAAAAAATTCGGGGGCCCTCGCCGGAATGGGGCCCTGTGCGGCAGCACCCCCGTCACCGCCCCAGGGCCGCCCCTGATAGTTATACTCCCCTTTTTGGTAAATAAGACTTATACAAAATAATTAATATATCTCTATGAGATCCACACACAATACTAATACAACTACACATTTTAAATTATAATATTATATCTCTCACCTCATTACACATTAAAAAATTATATTCCTTAATCTCTGTGCATGCAAAATATAAACATAATTATATTGTGGAACGGGAACTTTGTATATCTAATCGGGATGGAAACTTTGTATTTGGATTGAAAAAAGAAATACAAAGGCATCCAAGATCCCGAGCGGAATTCCTTGCTCTTTGTGAGAGTTTGCATGTTGTTAAACAGTTGGAGTTAAACTCTGTTTTTTTCCTTAGGAGATGTTGAACGCATTATTCTTGTTATTTTAGGCTACCTTGAACCAAATGCACTATCTGACACCTATCCTTGTTGATATCCATAGTATTCTTGACGATTTCATAAAGCTGTGCATTTTTTTTTAGATAAGCCATTTTGAGATCTCATTGCTCATGATTTTTTTTATTGTAAAAATACTCATTCTTTTAATCACTCATGGTCGGTTCCTCTAGACTAGACATGCACCCCGGTTCGAAACTGCAGGTTCCGGTTCCAAGGTAGAGGGAATCGGAACCGAAGCGGGGTAGGAATGTTTTGATTCCGGAATCGGCAGTTCCGGTTCCTGTTTTAATTTTTTTTAAGTTTTAGTGTAAAAACGTAAAAATATAAAATATAAAAATTAAAAAACTGCCGGTTCGAACCGGAATCGCCGATTTTTTCCCATGAATAAGGAACCGAAACCGAACATTCCTTTATCGATTTAGGTTTTTTTTGCTGGTTCCGGTTAAAACCGGCAGTTCCCCGATTCGAACAGCCGGTTTCGATTTTTTGGTGCATGTCTACTCTAGACTTTATCCTTTCAAGATTCCAACCTTTTAATGCAAGTCATTTACCTATATCCGACTCGAATAATTACTTCATTTTCTACTTTTACAATATTAATTAAAATAAAATATTTGGCACTATATCATATATTAATATATATATATATATATATATATATATATATATATATATATATATATATATATATATATATTCGCAGGGGCGTATCAGTGCTGCCCACCTAGAGCCCATTATTTGTTAGGTATGTATATTTTATTTTCATTTAAAGCCCAGTCTAAACATGATATTAGCCCACCCAAAAAAGACTTTTAATAAACATTTCATTCATGTGAGTCCAAACCCCAAGACCCAAGCCTAGCCCTCTTCACAATGATTTAAATAATTAGCCCAATTTACAATAATTAAAATAATTAATTAATTGCACCAAATCCTTGAAATGAATGATAAGTTAGTAACGGAGAAAAAAAAAAGTTTTACTCTCTTCCTTAAATAAATAATTATATATATATATATAATTTATTTATTATTTTTATTTATTTATCTTAAAATAAATTTAGCCCACCCCTTAATTGAATCCTGGAACCGCCCGTGTATATTCGGTTGTGATTTAGTACACTCATAATGAGGTCAACCTACTTAATTAATCCCTGCAATTACACAGAAACTACGAACAAAATACAGTCATACACTCACTTATGGATTAATTAAAAATAATTAAAATGAAAATCATGCATTAATAATTCAAATCTTAAATTCAACATAAGATGTTTGAAGTCAACGAGGGAAAACTATGTGGTGGACGGTATTCTGTGTTTCGACGCTTTTGCCCCTCGTAATTTATTCCTTAGCCGCAAAACACCTGAATTTAATATTAACTGCCTCCCCTAACCGACCACTTATAGTTTGTATTTTCCTATTTTCTTTTTAATTAATTAATAATTAATTCTTTTGGGTCAAAACCTCGCCAAACATATGGTCTTTATTACTATATGTTTCCCATATTCTTGATGTTATTTATTTATATTTGACATGATTTAATTAATAAGGCATATCGTGACATGGAAGCAAAAAATACATTACTCTCTCCGTTCTACTATAATTTTCACACATCCTTTGTAAATTACACATGAGGTATGAAAATTGTGGTGAACGGAGGAGAGGTAGTATATGCTTTTATTATTAAATTAATACGACAATTAACTATAATGTACTTTTGCGGCTACCAATTTATACTCTAGTCTAGAAAATATTTTGTTTTATAAGAAAATTTATAAATATAAATATTACTATTAAATAATATGAGCACGAAAAGTATCAATCATGACAATCAGTGGCGGACGCAGTATTTCCGTCGAGGGGGGCCCAACTTTTCTTATACAATAGTTCGTGTTTTTTGTTCTACAAATTTTAAGAAGAATATTTTATTTACCAACTTTTATTAACATTTTTCTAAAGATGTTTTAGTGTTTTAATTGCATTATGTAAGAGTAACAATTTTGAAACTAAAGTCAATAAAATTATTAAATAAATATGTTATTTAGAGGGAAAATAAATACAATTTTGAAACTAAAGTCAATAAAATTATTAAATAAATATGTTATTTAGAGGGAAAATAAATAAATAAAAGAAATAGAAGAGTGGAAAAAAATAACAGTGCTGCATGAATCGAATACGGGACCTTTAAAACTAAAACATCCCCACTTTACTACTTGGACACAAAGGTATTTCAAGAAAATTTCTATATCTATACTAGTAATTTGTAAAAGTTCAGGGGGCCAGTGCCCCCTACACACCTAGTACGTCCGTCCCTGATGACAATATATACAATAATCAGCATTCTTTTAACTAAGAATATAATAATTCTAATGTTCAAAATAAAGTTAGGCAATTTCTCTCATCCTCGTAACAAATCATCAGTTCTTATATATTTTCTAAAAATTCAATTCAAAATACCAAACTTTATAAGTTCTTTCACCATTTGTTTACCATAATAATCATTCATTTTTTTTAATAATAAGGGCATTTCTGCTTTCTCTAGCTAAAGCAATCTACAGTACTTTTATGCGATATAATTATACGCACTATTCCCTCGTTCGACTCGCTTAACAGTTCTATTCATGAATAATGATAGAGTATATTTATTTTGGGTTTTGGTATAATAGATTTAAACTTCATATCAAATCAATTTATAAGATATATGTGGTAATACATGTAAGAGGGTACGATCATTTAATGAGATAGATGAGATGAGAGATGATAGAGAAAGAAAAAAAATAATTAATTGATGAAAAATAATGTATGATGTATGGGTTGATGATTTATAGGGTTTGTAGGTCATGTATGTAGTTGAGGTTTTTAAAATAAATAAATGGATGGATTTTATGAGTTTAAAATTAAAATTGTCTCATACAAAGTTACTTAATTCAAAATAGTCCCATAAGTTTTAAGTTCTCACCAAAATGGTTCATTTTATTTAAAAATGTGTACAATTTTTCTAATTCCATGAAATAAGACTAAATCAATATTTTTATAAAGTTATGAGACGCAATTGGTAAAAAAATATTCTTTTGGGATGAAATTAGAGTAAAACTTAAAAGTTTGAGACGAAAATGAATGTTCTCACTATATTAGAATATTTTCGAATAAAGTAAAAAGATACGACAAAATTTTTATTTTAAACTCCAGATTTTATAAATCTAAATCTTGATTATAAAACCCAAACAAATAAAGCCTTAAAAGATTAACACGTGGTAAGAATTCCTTACCCTCAGCAAGTTTATACACTTAATGACATAGAATACATCACACAAATTATTACAACACATCCAGGATACCACATTTAATGCATGACTCTAATATTGAGAGTCCAAAATCTTCATTTTTTAACATTATATATATGGACAAAATTATAAAACTTTTGAATTTTTTTTATTAGAATACCACTAAAATATAGTGTAACTAAAAATCAAATTTTAGTGAATATATACACTCAATTGCACAACACAAACTCAAATAAAAAAGTTCAAAAAGTGTATATGCAATACGAATTGCAAGAATAACTCATTTTGAGGTTTACTATACTAGCTTTTGAACCCGTGCGATGCACGGGATAAAGGTAAAAACTACAAAATTTTGATTTAAAATTAGTTTATGCATATTGATTATATTAAGTAGTGACGTTGATAATTGTGATATTGATAATTGTGACGTTGATAATTGTTTAATTATAATTGTAAATAAGGTGTCAATTTAATGTAATCTCATAATTATGATGAATGGATAAGATTCAATAATGTGATGAATGGATGAGATTAAAAATGGATTAGTAATCAAAATCAAAGGTGTAAATTAAAAATTGGTTCACTAAACCCTAAACCCTAAAACCCTAAACCCTTAAACCCTAAAACCCTAAACCCATAAACCCTAAACCCTTAAACCCTAAAACCCTAAACCCATAAACCCTAAACCCTTAAACCCTAAAACCCTAAACCCTAAAACTTTAAACCCTAAAACTCTAAACTCATAAACCCTATGTATAATCTATAATATAAAAAAGCATTATATTAAAAAGATTATATACTTAATTATTTTAATAACTTAAATTATATCATAAATAAAAAAAACTACTAAATTTTGATTTAAAATTAGTTTATGCATATGGATTATATTAAGTAGTGACGTTGATAATTGTGATGTTGATAATTGTTTAATTATAATTGTATATAAGGTGTCAAATTAATCTAATCTCATAATTGTGATGAATTGATAAGATTCAATAATGTGATGAATGGATGAGATTAAAAATGGATTAGTAATCAAAATCAAAGGTGTAAATTAAAAATTGGTTCACTAAACCCTAAAACCCTAAAACCCTAAACCCTAAAACCCTAAACCCTAAACCCATAAACCCTAAACCCTTAAACCCTAAAACCCTAAACCCTAAACCCTAAAACCCTAAACTCATAAACCCTATGTATAATCTATAATATAAAAAAACATTATATTAAAAAGATTATATACTTAATTATTTTAATAACTTAAATTATATATCATATTTTATTAAAAAGATTATATACTTAATTATTTTAATAACTTAACTTATATATCATAAATAAAAAACTACTAAACTTTTATTTAAAATTAATTTATGCATATGGATTATATTAAGTAGTGACGTTGATAATTGTGATGTTGATAATTGTTTAATTATAATTGTAAATAAGATGTCAAATTAATCTAATCTCATAACCTTAAATCCTAAAACCCTAAACCCTAAAACCCTAAACACTAAACCCTTAAACCCTAAAACCCTAAACCCTAAACCCTAAAATCCTAAAATCATAAATCCTATGTATAACTACCCGTACTCGTTCTTTTTAAGGTTTTGGTAAATCAGATATTCGAAAATATATGTCATGTGATCACCCTAATGTTTATTTAGTCAAATTCGTACCCACTTTGTTAAAAAAATTATGATACTCATACTCATACAAAACTCGTTTATCATTACCCGTTGATTATACATACTAATTTAAAATTATTAAGATGTTATGACGAATAATATTAATTCAAAATTATTATTAATGAAGAAAATAATTTAATAATGAATTAATTGTTACGTACTCGTATCCATTTAAATATAAACTACACATTTAAGTACCCGTTTCATTAAAAATATATATTATGATTCTCCCTGTCTCTAATCTGTTTATCATTACCCGTTGATTACACATACCCATTTAAAATTATTAAGATGTTAGGATCAATAATATTAATTCAAAATTATTAATAATGAAGAAAATCTAATCTCATAATTGTGATGAATTGATAAGATTCAATAATGTGATAAATGGATGAGATTAAAAATGGATTAGTAATCAAAATCAAATGTGTAAATTAAAAAATTGGTTCCCTAAACCCTAAACCCTAAAACCCTAAACCCTAAAACCCTAAACCCTAAACCCTTAAACCCTAAAACCCTAAACCCTAAACCCTAAAACCCTAAACTCATAAACCCTATGTATAATCTATAATATAAAAAAACATTATATTAAAAAGATTATATACTTAATTATTTTAATAACTTAAATTATATATCATATTATATTAAAAAGATTATATACTTAATTATTTTAATAACCTAAATTATATATCATAAATAAAAAAACTACTAAATTTTTATTTAAAATTAGTTTATGCATATGGATTATATTAAGTAGTGACGTTGATAATTGTGATGTTGATAATTGTTTAATTATAATTGTAAATAGGGTGTCAAATTAATCTAATCTCATAACCTTAAATCCTAAAACCCTAAAACCTTAAAACCCTAAACCCTTAAACCCTAAAACCCTAAACCCTAAACCCTATAACCCTAAACTCATAAATCCTATGTATAACTACCCGTACTCGTTTTTTTTAAGGTTTTGGTAAATCAGATATTTGAAAACATCTGTCATGTGATCACCCTAATGTTTATTTAGTCATATTCGTACCCACTTTGTTAAAAAAAATTATGATACTCATACTCATACAAAACTCGTTTATCATTACCCGTTAATTATACATACCAATTTAAAATTATTAAGATGTTAGGACGAATAATATTAATTCAAAATTATTATTAATGAAGAAAATAATTTAATAATGAATTAATTGTTACGTACTCGTATCCATTTAAATATAAACTACACATTTAAGTACTCGTTTCATTAAAAATATATATTATGATTCTCCATGTCTCTAATCCGTTTATCATTACCCGTTGATTACACATACCCATTTAAAATTATTAAGATGTTAGGATCAATAATATTAATTCAAAATTATTAATAATGAAGAAAATAATTTAATCATGAATCCATTTAAATATAAATTACTCCATTTAAAATTATTAAGATGTTATGACCAATAATATTAATTTAAAATTATTAATAATGAATAAAATAATTTAATAATAAATTAATTGTTAAAACTACATTATAAGTTATAATTATTAATTAATTAATTATATAACATAACATATAAGTTATAATTATTAATTAATTAATTATATAACATAACATATTTGAAATACCTGTAGTCGTAATTATTAAATAATTTAATAATGAATTAATTGTTAAAACTATATTATGAATTTTGTTAAAATATAAAAATTAGTGAAATATGATATTATTATTTCAAAAATTAAATAAGGATTTTAAATAAGGTATCATTATTAATGTATCATTTTAAATAAGGTATCATTATTATGACAAAAAAATGAATGTTCAAGATCTAATCTTATAAGTGTGATGAATTGATGAGATTCAGTAATGTGATGAACAGATGAGATTAAAAAAGGATTAGTAATTAAAATCAAAGGTTTATAATATTAAAAAGATTATATACTTAATTATTTTAATAACTTAAATTATATATCATATTATATTAAAAAGATTATATATTTAATTATTTTAATAACCTAGATTATATATCATAAATAAAAAAACTACTAAATTTTTATTTAAAATTAGTTTATGCATATGGATTATATTAAGTAGTGGCGTTGATAATTGTGATGTTGATAATTGTTTAATTATAATTGTAAATAAGGTGTCAAATTAATCTAATCTCATAACCTTAAATCCTAAAACCCTAAAACTTAAAACCCTAAACCCTAAAACCCTAAACCCTTAAACCCTAAAACCCTAAACCCTAAACCCTATAACCCTAAACTCATAAATCCTATGTATAACTACCCGTACTCGTTTTTTTTTAAGGTTTTGGTAAATCAGATATTTGAAAATATCTGTCATGTGATCACCCTAATGTTTATTTAGTCATATTCGTACCCACTTTGTTAAAAAAATTATGATACTCATACTCATACAAAACTCGTTTATCATTACCCGTTGATTATACATACCAATTTAAAATTATTATGATGTTAGGACGAATAATATTAATTCAAAATTATTATTAATGAAGAAAATAATTTAATAATGAATTAATTGTTACGTACTCGTATCCATTTAAATATAAACTACACATTTAAGTACTCGTTTCATTAAAAATATATATTATGATTCTCCCTGTCTCTAATCCGTTTATCATTACCCGTTGATTACACATACCCATTTAAAATTATTAAGATGTTAGGATCAATAATATTAATTCAAAATTATTAATAATGAAGAAAATAATTTAATCATTAATCCATTTAAATATAAATTACTCCATTTAAAATTATTAAGATGTTAGGACCAATAATATTAATTTAAAATTATTAATAATGAATAAAATAATTTAATAATAAATTAATTGTTAAAACTACATTATAAGTTATAATTATTAATTAATTAATTATATAACATAACATATTTGAAATACCTGTAGTCGTAATTATTAAATAATTTAATAATGAATTAATTGTTAAAACTATATTATGGATTTTGTTAAAATATAAAAATTAGTGAAATATGATATTATTATTTCAAAAATTAATAAGGTATCATTATTAATGTATCATTTTAAATAAGGTATCATTATTATGACAAAAAAATGAATGTTCAAGATCTAATCTTATAAGTGTGATGAATGGATGAGATTCAGTAATGTGATGAACGGATGAGATTAAAAAAGAATTAGTAATTAAAATCAAAGGTGTAAATTAAAAATTGGTTCAATTAATATTAATCCATAACATTACTTAATCCATAATATATTATAAGTAGTGATTTCGTTGTGTGTATTCATTTATATTAATTATATGGATTTTCCAATAATTATAAAATTTATTGTATAATGCAAAAAAATTAAAATTTTAAATAATTATATTAAGTAGTGATTTCGATTATATTAAGTAGTATTAATGGATATATATGAATATATATATTTTCTTTGTTGTAATTTTATATAATATATTATTAAGTAGTGATATCCTTACATATAAATATAAACGGCACCATATTAATCCATAACACTACTTAATCCATAATATATTATAAGTAGTGATTTCGTTGTGTGTATTCGTTTATATTATTAAATTTATTGTATAATGCAAAAAAATTTAAAATTTAAATAATTATATTAAGTAGTGATTTCGATTATATTAAGTAGTATTATTGCATATATATGCATATATATATTTTCTTTAGTGATTTCGTTTATATAATATATTATTAAGTAGTGATATCCTTACATATAAATATAAACGGCACCATATTAATCCATAACACTACTTATTCCATAATATATTATAAGTAGTGATTTCGTTGTGTGTATTCGTTTATATTATCAAATTTATTGTATAATGCAAATAAATTTTAAATTTAAATAATTATATTAAGTAGTGATTTCGATTATATTAAGTAGTATTAATGCATATATATGCATATATATATTTTCTTTAGTGATTTCGTTCCCCTAAACCATAACACTATTTAATCAAAAAAATATTATAATTAGTGAATTCGTTGTGTATTCGTTTATATTAATTATAAGTAGTGAATTCGTTGTGTATTCGTTTATATTAATTATAATATTCAATAATATTATTTATTATTATAATTATTAATAATTATTATAACCCTAAAACTATAAAACCCTAACCCCTAAACCTAAACCCCTAAAACCCTAAACCCCAAACCTCTAAAATCCTAACCCCTAAACCCCTAAAACCCTTAACCCTCGTGTTTATTATAGTACATTAAATAATTTTATTTCATAATATTATTAATTATTAAGTGTTAATTAATTCTCTAATTATATAATATATTATATAATATATTATTATGTGTTAATTATTTCTCTATTTTTTCTTTTTTTTCTTCTCTTTTATACATTTTATTTTCATATTATTTATATAATAATGTAATTACATGGGTTTAGGAATTAAATAAGGTAATATAAGGAAATTTAATTAAATGGAAAAGATCTTTTCTCATAATTATGATGAATGGATAAGATTAAATTATGTAATGAGTGGTCAAGATTCAAAATAATTTAGTAATCACATCCAATGATGTAAATTAAAAATTCCCTCAATACTTAATCCATAATATATTATAAGTAGTGATTTCGTTGAGTGGTCAAGATTCAAAATAATTTAGTAATCACATCCAATGATGTAAATTAAAAATTCCCTCAATTTTGACTTTTTCACTTTGCTATTATATTACTATATATATATATATATATATATATATATATATATATATATATATATATATATATATATATATATATATATATATATATATATATATATATATAACCCTAAACCCCCAACCCCTAAAATCCTAACCCCTAAACCCTAAACCCCTAAACCCCTAAACCCTCGTGTTTATTATAGTACATTAAATAATTTTATTTAATAATATTAATAATTATTATGTGTTAATTATTTCTCTAATTTTTCTTTTTTTTTCTTCTCTTTTATACATTTTATTTTCATATTATTTATATAATGTAATTACATGGGTTTAGGAATTAAATAAGGTAGTACATTAAATAATTTTATTTAATAATATTATTAATTATTATGTGTTAAATAATATTATTTATTATTATTATTATTAATTATTAATAACCCCTAAAACCCTAACCCCTAAACCCCTAACCCCCTAAACCCTAAACCCCAAACCCCTAAAATCCTAACCCCTAAACCCTAAACCCCTAACACCCTAAACCCTCGTGTTTATTATAGTACATTAAATAATTTTATTTAATAATATTATTAATTATTATGTGTTAATTATTTCTCTAATTTTTCTTTTTTTTCTTCTCTTTTATACATTTTATTTTCATATTATTTATATAATGTAATTGCATGGGTTTAGGAATTAAATAAGGTAGTACATTAAATAATTTTATTTAATAATATTATTAATTATTATGTGTTAAATAATATTATTTATTATTATTATTATTAATTATTAATAACCCCTAAACCCCAAATAATTTTATTTAATAATATTATTAATTATTATGTGTTAAATAATATTATTTATTATTATTATTATTAATTATTAATAACCCCTAAAACCCTAACCCCTAAACCCCTAACCCCCTAAACCCTAAACCCCAAACCCCTAAAATCCTAACCCCTAAACCCTAAACCCCTAAAACCCTAAACCCTCGTGTTTATTATAGTACATTAAATAATTTTATTTAATAATATTATTAATTATTATGTGTTAATTATTTCTCTAATTTTTCTTTTTTTTTCTTCTCTTTTATACATTTTATTTTCATATTATTTATATAATGTAATTGCATGGGTTTAGGAATTAAATAAGGTAGTACATTAAATAATTTTATTTAATAATATTATTAATTATTATGTGTTAAATAATATTATTTATTATTATTATTATTAATTATTAATAACCCCTAAAACCCTAACCCCTAAACCCCTAACCCCCTAAACCCTAAACCCCAAACCCCTAAAATCCTAACCCCTAAAGAGGAAAGAAACAATAATGAAATATGAATGAGAGAAAAAAAATAATAATGAAATACGAATTCTTTGTAGTAATGAATGTGATATGAATGTGATAGCATGTATTTAAATAGTGATTTTGATATATATTATATTAAGTAGTGATTTCGATTATATTAAGTAGCATTAATGCATACCCCTAAACCCTAAACCCCTAAAACCCTAAACCCTCGTGTTTATTATAGTACATTAAATAATTTTATTTAATAATATTATTAATTATTATGTGTTAATTATTTCTCTAATTTTTCTTTTTTTTTCTTCTCTTTTATACATTTTATTTTCATATTACCCCTAAACCCTAAACCCCTAAAACCCTAAACCCTCGTGTTTATTATAGTACATTAAATAATTTTATTTAATAATATTATTAATTATTATGTGTTAATTATTTCTCTAATTTTTCTTTTTTTTTCTTCTCTTTTATACATAACCCCTAAAACCCTAACCCCTAAACCCTAAACCCCAAACCCCTAAAATCCTAACCCCTAAACCCTAAACCCCTAAAACCCTAAACCCTCGTGTTTATTATAGTACATTAAATAATTTTATTTAATAATATTATTAATTATTATGTGTTAATTATTTCTCTAATTTTTCTTTTTTTTTTCTTCTCTTTTATACATTTTATTTTCATATTATTTATATAATAATGTAATTACATGGGTTTAGGAATTAAATAAGGTAGTACATTAAATAATTTTATTTAATAATATTATTAATTATTATGTGTTAATTATTTCTCTAATTTTTCTTTTTTTTTCTTCTCTTTTATACATTTTATTTTCATATTATTTATATAATAATGTAATTACATGGGTTTAGGAATTAAATAAGGTAATATAAGGAAATTTAATTAAATGGCAAAGATCTTTTCTCATAATTATGATGAATGGATGAGATTAAATTATGTAATGAGTGGTCAAGATTCAAAATAATTTAGTAATCACATCCAATGGTGTAAATTAAAAATTCCCTCAATTTTGACTTTTTCACTTTGCTATTATATTACTATAGATTTCGGTGACTACATAAATGTGATATCTTATCATATTTTCTAAATTAATGCTATATGTTAATTTTGATAATTAGCAATTATGCTATAGTAACTTTTATAATGGAGTACCAACATATTAATACTAATAAAAATTAAATTATATTTTAGTAACCCAATAACAAAGACTTTGTAATATTAATTTTTACTAACAAAATAATTTTCGTTATTATTTAATAATAAAAATAATACCAACAAATTTGAATTTTCATTGGAAATAAAATTATCAATCAAAATATTTGTTGTTAATCTGTTCATAAAAAAATTAGCAACGAAATTTAAGTAGTTATTTTTGTTAGTAAAATTAATGATATCAAAATCAGATCGGACCAATCAATTGAAACGGTAATTAAATCGGGAACTGGAGCTAGTACTGACCGGAAACGCCATAAAAACCTTTTTTTTTGTGTTCAAGTGGATTGAATCGGGTAGAACCAGTCAAAATTGGTTCAACTATTTATGAATTTTTTTATTTTCTAATATTTTATTTTATTTTTTAAAATGTTCAAGTTTTACTTTTATTAATTTTAAGATATAATATTTAAATTATGAATTAACTTATGAATTTTGATATATATAGATCGTGGAGTATATGAATTATGAATAATTAATACTTTTGTTTTATTTTATCTTTATTTTAAATTAAATTTTAACATTTGTAAAATAATTTTGATAATTATACATTTCATTTTATGAATTGTAATTTTATAAAATATAATAAGAATATGTGAAATTTAGTTAATTTTCTGATTAAACTAGTTTAATCAGTTGAACATTGAATTACTTTTATTTATTTAATTTTTAATTTATTATTATTACTATTATTATTATTATTATTATTATTATTATTATTATTATTATTAGATGGGCATTCTCTTATGAGACGGGTATATGTGAAAGGTCAAGTCTTGTATTAAACTGTCTCATTGTGAGACTATTTTATGCTATCCTAATTAATTATCGATCCCTCTCCCTATAAAATTTTATCAATTTCATTATAAAATGTTATCACTTTTATTTATATTATAAATAGTTCATATGATAGTTCACTACACCATTACACTT
Organism: Pogostemon cablin; assembly: GCA_023678885.1. Lineage (NCBI taxonomy): Eukaryota > Viridiplantae > Streptophyta > Magnoliopsida > Lamiales > Lamiaceae > Pogostemon > Pogostemon cablin. The sequence goes on from CM042987.1 coordinate 7,037,941, forward strand.
TTTATCGATTGTGTATCACTTTTCATTCATCTCACATAAAGACTTACTTGAGATAGTCTCACACAAGTCATTGCCTATATAAAACTGATCAACCCATTATTAAAATAATTATTATTATATAGTTAAAATATATTTATAGCGTATCATATTATAACATATCAAAATTATATTTTATTATATCATTTATCATATTTTAAAAAAACACATTTTGATCACTATTACTCCAGATATTTTTACTTACATAACACGTCTTGCAACCTGTGTCTGACTTTTTCTTATTATCTCCACACGGAGTATATTCAATCTAATAAAAAACAAAATTATGGTCTTGTTCCCTTCATAAATGCACTTGTGTGTCTGAAAATTTTCATTATGCAATGATATAACTCATGAATTTCCTTTTTTCGTGTGACATGATTAGGAGACCTTTTTTTTTTGTGGAAAAAACTAGGAGACATGTTGAGTCCACACACAGTAATTGAATAAAATATTGTTAAATTAATAAACTGTGCATATGTTTTTATTGAAAACTAGGATTGATGGTATTATGGTTTCTATTAATTTTCAAAGACCTATTAATTATGTGCAATTAAAACATTATTAATCTGAAACTCGAGTTTTTGGGCATATATATATATATATATATATATATATATATATATATATATATATATATATATATATATATATATATATATATATATATATATATATATCACATCGGATCTTCTGTGCCACACGTTATGTGATTGACACGTGAGATGGGGAAACAAATCCAACCATTGCCCCTAGGGTTTAAGGATTAGGGTATAATTTCTCTCTCCTACGTGTCGGTGTGGCACATGGGATGGTGTATCAAATGGCACAGAGAATCCGAGCCATATATATATATATATATATATATATATATATATATATATATATATATATATATATATATATATATATATTCAAGAATATAATCAAATTTGAAGACTATATATGCTAATCACATTCACTTGATTTTCTTTATGGACAGAATAAGACAAAAAATGGTTATTTCACGAATATAGTATATATATATATATATGTTCAAGAATATAATCAAATTTGAAGACTATATATGCTAATCACATTCACATATATATATATATATATATGTTCAAGAATATAATCAAATTTGAAGACTATATATGCTAATCACATTCACTTGATTTTCTTTATGGACAGAATAAGACAAAAAATGGTTATTTCACGAATATAGTACTGAGCTGCATGCCCTCCAAATATGCAACACAATAATTATATTTATACCCCTATAAAATTTGGTTTGAAATTTTTTATGGGATTATTAATTAAAATTATAATTTTCAATTTATCATCATTAATATCTTTGGTCAGCATAGATGAGAAGGATTGATGCCCTCCAAATATGCAACACAATAATTATATTTATACCCCTATAAAATTTGGTTTGAAAATTTTTATGGGATTATTAATTAAAGTTATAATTTTCAATTTATCATCATTAATCTCTTTGGTCAGCATAGATGAGAAGGATTGACGTGGAATGTGAATAATATAAAGGAGAATAATAATAATAATAATAATAATAATAATAATAATAATAATAATATTATTATTATTACTGTTGTTGTTGTATATAGATCATGTATGCATACGTATGTGTGGTATAAATCAACAGTGTACACATGGAAGATGAGGATTGGTTGAGCAACAAGCTTGATTGAAGGTTAGGATCAACTTGCTGCATAAGATGAGTCGTAGGATCAAAAGAGAAGTTGAGCTGATGGATTGATGACATGGCAAGAATCTTAGGTGGTTGATGATCAGTTGCAACCATTTGCTAGCTGGTTGATCACGTGGGATTACACACATGGAAGTTCATCAGGCCAATGCATGCTATATAAGGGAGGAATGCATCAGTTATCATCATCATCCATTCATATCAGGTTAGAACCAAGATTAGGGTTCTTAGAAGTTTATTGTTCATCTTCTTCATTAAGTGGTTGTAACCGGTTCATCATCATAGTGTTTTTCTTCTCCTTAAGAGTGGACGTAAGCTTTAAGCTGAACCACTATACATCCTTGAGTTCTTCTTCGTTTTTGTATCACTTTCAGTTTTGATTCAATATGTGAGGGTTTGAGAGAAAGATAGAGTGTGTGAGTTTGATCAAAGAGGAGTTCAAATTTGCATTCATTCATAAGAATTGGCGCTGTCTGTGGGAAGCCAAGAAGAAAAAGATTAAGTGGAGCAGAAGGTCAACATGGTTACTGCCAAGTTTGATATCAAAAGGTTCTCTGAAAAGACAGACTTCAGTCTGTGGAGGATGAAGATGGAGGCCATCTTGATTCAGCAAGGATTATCAGATGCAATCAAGCTGCTTCCTGTGAATCAAGCTGCAGAAGTTGATGCTGTTGCAAATGCAGCAGATCAAGAATAACAATCAAAGGCTAGAAGTGCAATTATCCTATGCCTTGGAGACAAAGCACTAAGGGAAATTTCTAAGGAAACTTCAGCAAGCACTACAAAAAACTCTCGGATTACCGACGGAAATTACCGTCGGTAATACTTGAAAAATCCGTCGGTAATGAGGTTACCGACGGATTAGCGACGAAATTTAATCCGTCGCTAAAACCATGGTCGGTAATTTATTACCGACGGAAATTATATTCCGTCGGTATTTACCGACGGATTTTGGACGTCGGTAAATAGAATTTTCCGTCGGTAATCATGAAAATAAAATTCGTCGGTGTTGCAAATTAGCGACGGATTTAGCGACGGATTTGTCCATCGGCAAATTAGCGACGGAAATTTCCGTCGCAAATTTAAAAAAGCAAAATCATATGAAAATTAGTTTACTGACGGTAATCTATCGGCGATTTCGTCTGTAATTAGCGACGAAAGTAATCCGTCATAAATTTTGCGACGGAATTATCCGTCGGTAATATTTATTTTCAAATTACATATTTCAGTTACCGACGAAAATTTCCGTCGCAAATTTATGTATATATTTGAATTTTATATTTTAAAATTAATATTAATACCTATTAATTAATATAAAATTCTAATTAATTAAATCTTCAAAACACAACCCAATGTAAGATTTAAATTCAACAATCTCCATAATTTGAAATAGATTATCCAAATTCAACACAAAATATCAAATTCTACTCAATCTTTGACACAACACATCCAATACAATAAACATGATCACAAGTCTCCCAAATCAGCATCAACCTCGTCATCAGCATCAGCATCAGCATCAATATCAAGGGCAGGCAGCTCACTTGGAGAGATAAAAGAATATTTGAAAGGGATTGCCCATAAGTGTCATGAAAATGTACAGCAAGCTTCTCTACAGGAACAACCTTTAGAACAGCTTCAAGCATTGGAATGACAGTACCTGAACAAAATGAATGAGAGACAGAAACTCAGATATTCATACATTGAAGTATATTAAGGTTAGATCTATCAAGTGAGTGAAGCATGTAGAGACAGACGAATTTGTGGGGAAAACACACATATATTCTTCGTATAGGTTCATTCTTCACACTGATGTTAAAGTATATAACAACTTTTTTTGTTTATAGAATTTTATTCATGCTAAAATCATCTTCATAGCAAACAGTAGAGAGGCTGTTGAAGTATTAACAGGTGTATGCTTCGTCTACAAAAAGCCTCACAAGCAGTTGGACTGTACAAGAAGTAATACCAGGAGTGCCGACTCCAATTGTATCACCAAGCGATATTTCAGCACACCCCATTTTTAAAAGTTCTTCAGCAACATATGCTACTTTTGATGGAGGTACAGCTCCTTCCACAGGACAACCCACAACACATGATACATATCAGACAATAAGCCAAGAATAACACTATAATTTAGGAAGATTTCTGAAAAACGTTTCTTAAGGTCATTTCATGATCCAAATACTTTTTAAACCACAATGATAACTACTTGGAGAGGAAAAGAAATGTCTATATAAGCAGTTCCATTAAGACAGATTAAAACCATAATTTTCTTATCCTAAATCAAACATTTTGGCTTATTTAGAGAATTTAGAAATTCGATATAGCATGGTGATGGCTAGTGTGCTAGTTGTTGTTAAGGTTAAAAGCAAATACCAGAGAATACTGGCTGCACCATTCCTCAAATGCAAGACTCTGTTTCTACAAGATTTAAAGCCCCATATTTTGTTTTCAAGAAAACTGAGAAGTCGTACACTATTAGAAATTTAGCAGAAAAATATCTTATTACAAATCATAACATAGCACAGTGGCGCGTACCCACGAATTGGAATTGCTGACATTACGTCTTTTGCATCAGCTAGCTGAGATTATTTTTTATCATATAGTGAACTGAATATAAAACAATTTACATAATGTTATAATAAACGACTCCAACAACACAATGCATACATCACGAAATCCATAGCAAATGAGTATGAGATCCACTTAATGAGTTAATGTCATTTCAAATAATAGAACAACTTTTGACAGGCAATTATCAGATTAAGTGATTAACAGAACAAGAGGTTTTCTGAGTGCAGAATGCTGATCCCCAACCGACACCTACCCACATATACACACCTAATTTGAATCCCAGAGCAGCATTGGTTGATTTCCAACAGTAAAGTTTTTTCTCCATTGCTGTAAGTTTCACATGTTCATCAAAATATGAATTATCATTTTCTGTTTGAAATGCAACATACTCAGATAAGATTTCACAGGATGAAATTACAGCAGCAGGTAAGTGGGCCAAAAATCAGTACGTCGGAAAAATTCACACTGAGAAAGCATTTATAATAACCAAGAAATTATTTCCCAGACATACCACCATCTGAAACCAAAGAAAGCCCCAGATTTTCTGTATTTGTTTTTTGGTGCTGGGGGATGGGGGGAGCATAGACATGATAAGAATTCTACAATCATCATTCATTATAGGGCATATAGAATCCTAAAATCAGATATCTTGGTCATGAAACACAAACTAAAGCCCTGTCAAGCAGATCTTGATTTTTTTTTTAAAGGTGGTATTTTATCGAAAGTAATATCATGCTCTAGTAAGAGCAACAAGCTAAAAAATATATGATAAACAAGTTCACATAAGAACCCATCCAAGTCAAAGATCTAACCAAAATGAGCATAAACTGATAGGAGAATCAGTAAACAGGAGCATGACACCTGGACAGCATAAAATCAAATAACACCACCATGAATATTCAGTCACAAACTTATCGTAATTGTAGGATAAACTAATAAATTGGAGAATGTCCAAGGATAATTCAGAAAACATTAGTTTTTTCCAGTTCAGAACATAAGACACAGATTTGGAAGAAAAATACAAAACTCAAGGGGAAGTTTGTTATACTCGAAGAGGTATTTACAAGAAAACAAACCATAAGGGTGAGTATCTTATATTCATCCCAATTTTCTATAACACCAATACAATCATTTTACCTGAGGTACCCATTTTGGAGAAACAAAACTAGTAGCCTCAATAACAGATAGTCCAGAAGAAACTAGCATTTTTATCAGTTCCATCGTCGATCCTCCACTAGGATGGGGGGAATGGCAGAGATTGTATGGTGCATTTATATGATCTATAAGCTGGCAATTTAAAGTTATATTTGAAGTAGATTTGGACAATTTGTCTAGGTGCCATTTGAAAATTTCTAAATCAGAGCAGAAAAATTGATGTATAATTGAGACCAATTCTTGTAATACTTACATATGCTGATTCAACGATTCAATCCTCTTTCACAGCCCAACAGCAATCCCTGCATGAGATATTCCATAGAAAAGACAATCAGAAAAGGAACTGATCAAGAAAAATCAGAACAAAAATTATTTCATAATTATTTTTAAAATATTTAAAGAAAAGTGTAAATCACCAACAGTGAAAAGAAGTCCCCTGTGCAATCCGATTCTGCAGATCTCACCCTAAAGGTAACCCCGATTCCAACACTATTTAACCCAATTTGATATCAAAACTGCGTAGATGAAAAAACAGAAGTCGTTGACCAGGTAGGGGAGGAACTTGAATGCAGAAAAGATACCTGAAACTAAACAAAAACACTACGCTTGTTAAATCTGAAGAGAAATTAGGGCTAATTAAAAGGAAGCCCCAAAAAATCCCAAAAAAATAACATACCAATTTGGATTATAGAAAGAAGAAGGCACGAGACGGCCAACGGAGAGAGGGAATAGATAAATGAGGATGAGAGATGGGCGGTGCGAGAGATAAACTTTGCCGATGGAGAAGAAGGGAAAGATTGCAGACGGTCGGCGCGGAAGATAAGAGAAGGCGTGTGAATTCCTATTCTGCTCTTCAGACGGATTATTCCAAATTAATAATGTTTAGAGATCATCTTATTTTATATTTTATATATTTACCGACGGATTATTCCGTCGGCAAATTAAAGACTAAAATTAATTTATTAAAAATAAAATTTCATATATTTACCGACGGAAAATTCGTCGGTAAATTAAAGACCAAAATTATTTTTTAAAAACTAAAATTTAATATATTTACCGACGGATTTATCCGTCGGTAAATTAAAAAATAAAATTAAATAAAATTTTATATATTTACCGACGGATTTAATCCGTCGGTAATCTTCCGGGATTAAATCCCTCCAAAATACCGACGGATTTACCGACGGAAAAAAAATCCATCGTTAATATCGTCGGTAATCCGTCGCAAAAACCGTCGGAAATTTTTATTGCTGATTTTTTAAAAAAAAATCATATTAAATGAATAAACCGTTGGTAATCCGTCGGTAAACCGTCGGTAATTACCGACGATATTTTTCCGTCGGTATTCCGGCAATTTCTTGTAGTGAAGAGGAGTATGAAAAAAATTGGAGGAGTTGTACATGGTCAAAAGTTTGGCAAATCGATTGTACATGAAGCAGAAGTTATACTCTTTTAGAGTATCAGAAGATAAGTCAGTCATCAGCCAATTGGATGAGTTCAACAATATTATTAATGATCTGGAAAATATAGATGTGGCTTTGTCAACTGAAGATAAAGCCGTCATTCTCATGTCAGCTCTTCTAAAGTCTTTTGAAGGATTGAGAGATACTCTCTTGTTTGGTAATGCTGAATCAATCACTCTTGAGCAAGTATTATTGCCAGTTAAGGCAAAGGTGCTTCATAAGAATACAGATCTACAAGTTATTGGAGAAGGTTTAGTAGCAAAGAAATAGAATCAATGGAGCAAGAATAACAAGAAAAACAATGCTGCTAAAAGAAAGCTAGAAAGGAATCAAAGTGCTCCATCAAATGAGGAAGAAAACAAGAATTACTATTACTGTAATAAGCCTGGGCATTTCAAAAGCAATTTTTCAAATGGAAGGCAATGGTGGCGAAGAAGATAGCTGAAAAGGGAGGAAATAAGAGGCCACATGCAAATCAGGTAATAACTAATCAAGTTGGTTCAGATTCTGATTTCATTGAAGCAATGTCAGTATGTTCTATTTCAGTGTCAAATGAATGAGTTATGGATTCAGGGTGTACCTTTCATATGACTTCTAGAAAAGATTGGTTTACTGAATTAAGATCACAAGATGAGGGATCAGTCATGCTAGGTGATGATCACACCTGTAAGATTGAAGGAATATGTTCTGTCAAACTTAAAATATTTGATGGAAAAATCAGATTGTTAACTAATGTCAAGATATGTACCAAATTTAAGAAGGAATCTAATATCTCTTGTAATGTTAGATTCACAAGGTTATGAATGCCATTTAAAGGGAGGAACACTTACTATCATAAAAGGAAGTTCAATAGTTGTTAAAGGAATTAAGATGTCTGATTTGTACTTCTTAGATGGTTCTGTAATGACTGGACAGATCAATACAATCAAGGATGATAGTAGTGTTAAAACATGGCATGGGAAGCTTGGTCATATAAGTGAAAGCAGCTTGCAAGAACTTTCAAGACAGAAGTTGCTAGAAATCAGTTCAATCTGTAAGTTAGATCAGTGTGAAGCTTGCATATTAGGCAAGTCAAAGAGGTTGAAATTTAGTGCTGCAGATCATAACACCAAGGCAAGGTTAGAATATGTTCATTCTGATTTTTTGGGACCATCCAAGATCTCAACAATAGGGGGTGGGAGGTATTTCATATCCTTTATTGATGATTACTCAAGAAAGGTATAGATAAGAATTTTAAAAACAAATGATGAAGCACTCTCAGCTTTTAAAATTTGGTTGACAGAAACAGAACTTCAAACATGAAGTAAGGTTAAATGTTTAAGGACAGATAATGGGCTTGAGTTTGTTTCACATGAATTCAATAAGTTTTGTCAAGAAAAGGGAATTAAGAGGCACAAAATTGTGCCAGGAACTCCGTAGCAAAATGGAGTGGCTGAGAGGATGAATTAGACTCTTCTTGCAAGAGTTAGATGTATGATAAGTAGTGGAGGTTTCTCAAAAGGATTTTGGGGTGAGTTAGTATCAACTGCAGCTTATTTAATCAACTTATCTCCATGCACAGCATTTAAGTTTAAACCACCTGAGCAAGTATGGACTGGAAGGATACCAGATTACAGTCATCTAAGAATAGAGGTTGCCAGGTGTATTCACATCAGAAGCAGGACAAGCTTTATCCAATAACTGTTAAGTGTGTGCTTGTGGGATATCTAAGAGAAGTAAAAGGGTACAAGTTATGGCGTTATAAAACTAACAAGCTCATTGTTAGCAGGGATGTAACATTTAATGAAGATAAAATGCCTCTAGTTGAAAGAGGTGTTGATAAGCTCATCACTACAGATAAGTGTGAGTTTGAGGTGAAGCATAGTGATAAAGCAATAGTGCAGCAGAATCAAGATCAGATTAATAATGATGTGCATGAGGAAGCTGCTGCAGAAGAAAGAGCTGAATCATCTAATTCCAGTGAAAGGAGGACACTAAGCAGCTATCAGCTAGTTAGAGATAGGTTGAGAAGGCAAATCAGAACACCTATAAGATATATTGAAGCTGATACTATGTCATATGCTCTCTATGTGGCATCAGATAATGAAATTTATAAGCCAAGAACATACTCAGAGGCAATATCAGGAAATGAGAGTATGAAGTGGCTAGATGCTATGGAAGAAGAGTTGCAATCATTAAAAAGGAATAACACTTGGATGATTGTTGATAAGCCTACAAATCAGAAACTTGTAGGTTGTAAGTGGATATATAAGAAGAAACTAGTTACAAGTAAAGAAGGAGGAATCAGGTATAAGGCAAGGATTGTAGCAGGAGATTTTTCACAACAAGAAGGTGTTGATTACAATGAGATCTTCTCACCAATAGTAAAACATTGCTCTATTATGATCTTGTTTTCATTGGTTACTCAGTTTGATCTAGAATTACATCAGATGGATGTAACAACAGCCTTCTTACATGGAAATTTAGAAAAAAAGATATAAATGAAGATTCCTGAAGGTGTCAGCTTGAAGGGTGCGGATTCAAAGACTTGTCTCCTGCTTAAATCATTGTATGGACTGAAGCAAATCACAAGACAGTGGTACCTCAGGTTTGATGATTATATTACAGCAAGTGGTTTTGTCAGAAGTATGTATGATAGCTGTGTGTACATAAGATGCAAGGATGGATGCTATACTTATCTACTACTATATGTAGATGATATTTTGATAGCATGCAAGGATATGAAAGGAATTAATACAGTAAAGGATACTTTGAGAAAGGAATTTGACATGAAAGATTTAGGAGAATCAAGAATGATACTTGGCATGCAAATTGAAATGAGCATATCAGCTGCTCAATTAAGACTATTTCAAGAGTCTTACTTGGATAATGTTCTTAAGAGATATAACATGAATTTCTGTAAGAGTGTTTCAATACCAGTTAAGCAAGGACTGAGTCTGTCATCAGTTCAAAGTCCTCAAACAGATAAGAAGAAGGTAGAAATGAGCAACATACCATATGCAAGTGCTGTTGGCAGTTTGATGTATGCAATGGTATGTTGCAGGCCAGACTTGGCTTATGTTATGAGTATGATCAGTAGATTTATGAGCAATCCTGGATTTTTACATTGGGATGCAGTAAAGTGGGCACTCAGATATATCAAAGGAACTATATCAGTTGGATTAAAATTTCATAAACAAGTCACTTGGGACAGAGCTATTGTTGGCTATGTGGATGCTGATTATGTTGGATTGTATACTAAAAGCCTAGTTTTAGTATGAATAATGTTATAACAATATTTGGAATGAGAATCATATGATCAAATGATTGCATCTTATAATTTAATTATATGCATGATGCAATAGTCCACTTACTTTATACTGTAGATAATATATTGTGCGACAACACGCAGAAGATCATATTATCGGTTTCCTTATAAAGTATAAACAAATGTTCACAACCGAGATAGACGGGAACTCGCTATCGGTATGGTTGTAGTGTGGTTTGGTATTAGCTTGTCTTGGCTATAGAATCATATTAGTGCACTTGTGTGTATTGAGCAGGACCGCTTGAGATCGTTCGACTTATACTGACTTATAGAAGAACTTGATCTCTGTTATTATGGAAGTTCGTGCTCTTAATCCCTATACAATAACCTCGACACGTAGGGCAGTATGTATTTCTTTGATTCATCAATGGGTGAGATTTATAAGTATTAAATCAATAAACTCGGTGAGTTGGGAAGTAGTGCTGTATCTATGGTGTGCTGTTGATTGTAGAAGGAATCTATGTCCGTTATATGTTGATGATGTCCCCTTGAGGAGCTCATAAGGTTTATAATGTATTTCTTGCAAGTGGATTAATTTCCGACATGATAATAAGGTTGAGTGGTACTACTCTCGGATGATATATTAATTAATTTGAGTTGTCACACTACAAGAAACTGTCAGATTACCGACGGAAATTTTCGTCGGTAAAATATGAAAAATCCGTCGGTAAACTGTTTACCGACGAATTACCGACGGAAATAGAGTTGTCGCTAAAATCATGGTCGGTAAATTTTTACCGACGAAAATTTAATTCCGTCGCTAATTACCGACGGATTTTGAGCGTCGGTAAATAAATTATCCGTCGGAAATCATTCATTGCCAATTCGTCGGAGATCATAAAATAGTGACGATTTTACCGACGGAATTTTCCGTCGCTAATTAACGACGAAAAAATCCGTCGGTAAATTAAAATGCAAAAACATAAAAATAATAAATTACCGACGGAAAAATCCGTCGCTAAAATTACCGACGAAAAAATCCGTCGGTATTCTAAATATTTTTATATGATTTTTTTTGTTTTATCGACGAATTCATCTGTCGTTAATTTATATTTATTTTATTATTATATTTGAAATTTCAATAATAAAACCTGTTAAAAAAATTAACATTTTAATTAAATAAGCATTCAAAATACCAACATAAATTTATCATTTAATATAATATTCAAATTATAATCTCCACAATTTCAAATTCAAATGATACAAAAAATTGAAACACAAAAAAAAAACATGTCATCAAACATTTATATAAGACAAAATACTAATAGAATCTGCAAGTCTTTGAATAGGTGGCTTCTCGTCCTTGAGCATCCTCTACCTTCAAAACAAGGAGTCAAAACATGTAGGATTTATATAGAAAATTCCAATGTAGGGGATTTTGTGGGTAATGCATAATGAGTATAAGAAAGCTTTATAATGTAAACTATACCATAAGTTGCATGAGATGACAATATAATTTATAAAGCTATGGTAATAGGGAATGCCACGTGTATCATTGAAATGATTCATCAATCTAAGGCTAAAATTCTAGAAAAGAATGTTTAGACTAGAAACTTAGTCATGCTAACATGTATCCTCAGTCTGAGGGCTATAATATAGCTTGAATCACAGTGACCTTCAACGTAAGACTAAAACTAGATCACAAGCAAACTCCCGCTGTTCACAGTTAATTGCTCAATATTCTTATGCATTTTGAAATTTTCAAATGTGATATTTTTAATTACTCTCATCAACTACTAAAGATCACACCACACTCAAACCTTAAGACTAAAACTCGATCACAAGCAAACTCCCGTTGTTCACAGTTAATTGCTCAATATTCTTATGCATTTTGAAATTTCCAAATCTGATATTTTTAATTACTCTCATCAACTACTAAAGGTCACACCACACTCAAACCTTTACGCAATCAAAAACTTCAAACATTCACACACTAACCAATTTTAAAGATGGGGAAGACTAAAGATCACTAACTAACTAATAAAGAGAAGTCGGAAAAAATAATCAAGCACGTACATGCACAGAAGAGAGGGGGAGGAGTAACCATGGTAACAATCTTGGATATTGTTTAATTTGAACCGGTAGAAGAGGCCTCTATCCGTAAAGGACCATCCTGGAAAAATGTTCATAAAACATCAATAAAACAATGAATAAATGTCAAATGTTAACATTTGAATTTATAGACATAAACACATCTGAACTATATTAATCAATTTTAGAGCATCATGCAAAACTTTAATAATATTTAAATAGAGGTGCTCTAAGTATCCTCATACCTAATTGATTGTTCTTGCAGAAACTGATAGCCCTTTTTCCTTGAATACAGGAAGAGGATTCACTAGTAAGCATGGACTCATCCACAAATGACTAACAAAAATACTCATAAACATTAACACATTGATGTAACATGTGTACTATATAAACATTATTAAAAAATATTTACAAATATCTAGATAAAAGCAACCCACAAATGAATCTAAAAGAGAATTTTTGATAATCTTGTCTACATAACTTGAGGGGAAAAATTGAATTCACTTACTTCCATATATTTATTCATTCCATACTTGGATCTTTCACGGCCAAGACTTGATCGTGTCACACTTCCAAATGGAGCTAACTATATTGAACGGAAGATGATGATTAATGAAAGATGAAGCATTCATTTATTATCTTTGATTTAATAAACATATATAGACTTTTTCAGCATTGAAGTTATCATACTTACCCATTGCGTGAAGGGAAAAAGGATCACAAGTATAATAAGATCACAAGTATATATTTTCTAGCCCTAGCATTTTGGGAATAGTTCACTGCTGATAGGTGGAGCACGGAGAAGTATAGAGAGCGTAAAAAAGGGCAGCAATCACAAAATTACAAGAGGAGCAAAAACCAAGAATGATAAACTGAAAGACTCATCCATATATCCAAATATAACAATAATCGAGCAGAGTCCATCATAGGTTGTAAAATTCAGAGTTAAAGATAAGAAAACTTCAACTACTGAAATCATAAGAGACAAGAACAATAAGAATACTCATGTGAACAACGTAAAGCTCCTTATACCAACTCTTAAACATAATCCAACAGGAACTTTATCAAAATTAAGAACGAAACAAAAAAATCATCAAGAATTTCAAAACAATCACCGTATCCTCTCCTAAATCCAGATGGCTTATTAAAACAAAAGTTAGTGAACTTTAAAGTTAGTATATTTTAGTTGGTTATTAGTATGTAATAATAATAGTAATTGCTGACATCCAATCAAATTACAGAGGCCAACTAAATGTACTAAGCAAACCTAAAGTAAAAGAAATCGATTCATTTCGAGTACAAAATTGAATGCTAATCAAACCTTGAACAGGATCATATTTCACATGCAAAATAGATGGGTTTTTTTTTTTCTGGTTGCAAACTACTAACTAACCTTGTTTTCTATTTGAAATATTTTTTTTCTTTTTTGTGCCAAAGGTTTCGGAGTGTTTTAGAACATTTAAAATAGTTTAACAATTTCTTCACTGAGTTGAATTCCTCTTCCATCACTATACAGTTTAAACCATGAATTCAGAAGGCTTTAACATTGCAGAGATGGATTATCAAAAGAAAATTTCAGTACATAACACAAGTAACAGTAGGTTAGAAATTCATGTCAAATCTCATGGGGAATTCTTGGACTACTACTAACCATGAGCAAAATAATCATAAACGCTACAGATAAAATCTCTACATATACAAAAAGAAAGCAGGATCTCCACAGAAACCATATATGATTAAGCAGTAAGTTTTTGCTTACTCTCACTCAAATTAATAATTTTTTTCTTGGACATAATTAACAGAGAATATAATATTCATCACCTGTGAGCTGTAACCAGGTTCTCAGTGAACCTCAAACCATCAAAATTAGGAAAAAAAAATTCCCCCTTCTCTGATCACACCCTTGATTTCCTGCTATTCACCTGATGGGCGGGCGCATTCGTTAGATGCGAAGCCAGGAAGAGCGGAAGTGGGGAAGGAAAGGGCTACCGTGGAAGTGGCAGCCGAGGCCGTGATGAGAATACTAGTGCCTTTCTTTTGCCTCTATGGTTTAAGATCTGAAAGAGAAATAAACTATCTTTTCTTCTAAGTTAGATGTAATTTTCAATTTTAGAAAGAAAAAAAATTATTAATTATCATGAATTGCAGGGGAGAAACTGTCGAAATTTCTGGCAGCTTTTCCGATCATGTACCTCTCTGGAGGCACGTGCGTGGCTCTGATCGTGATCGGCGGCTAGACTCTGAAGATATTCTACCAGACGGTGTGTGGACCCGATTGCACTTCCAAGCCGCTGACCGCGGTCGAGTGGTACCTTGTGTTTACGTGCGGGGCGGTGGTGCTGTCTCAGTTGCCTAATCTGAACTCCATCGCCGGAGTTTCTTTGGTTGGAGCTCTCACCGCCGTCGGCTACTGCACCGCCATATGGGTGGTGTCGGTGGACGAGGGCCGCCTCCCCAACGTCTCCTACGACCCTGTCCGCCCCGGCACCGACGTCAAGAAGATTTTCAACGTGCTCAACGCCTTCATCACAATCAATCTCAGACAACACGACGCCGTCGATTCTGGAAGAGAATCACCCCACAACCACCGCTGGCAATTTGTCGAACAGTTGGGAGCTTGTTTTATTTGAGGAATCGCCGCCGCCTCCTCCGCCTCCGCCTCCGCTCCCGCTGCAACAACCATATATCGAGCAGCAATTGTAGAATTTCACGGTGCCACAAACGTACTACAATCCATTTCTACAGGACACAATGGAAGTATCAAATTTTCAAGCTGTGCCTACATTTCAAGCATTCTCTTCTTTCCCGATGCAGTTTCCGATTCAGAGTTCGTTCGCAGCGCAAAATGAAAACGACCCATTTGCAGGTCCTTTATTTCCAGTTGAATCAGTGTTGAGTAGTTCCATGGATCAGCAGGATTTGCTGCAAGAACAGCAGTTGTGGTTACGAAACCAAAACAAGAAAAAGTGTTCTTCGAAGGCTAGAACGTCGATGGCCATCAGCTTGAAGGAGATGGAACTCGGGGATGAGTCCAAATTGAAAATCGCAAGGAATAAACCCCTCGGTGCTATTGACGGCAGTCAAATTAGGGCATCGGGGAGGGGGGAGAAAAAAATAGAATGAGAATATCTGCTCCCCTCCCTTGAAATAAAATTCTATTTTACCGACGGATTAAATTCGTCGGAAAATAAATAAATAAAATTTAATTTTATTTAAATTTGCTGATAAATAAATAAATAAATAAATAAATAAAGATTAATTTTTAAAAATTATATATATAATTTGATATATTTACCGACGGATTTACTCCGTCGGTAAATTAAAGACTAATTTTTTTTAAAGAAAATAAAAATTGATATATTTACCGACGGATTTAATCCGTCGGTAAATATATAAAAAAATTTAATTTTATTTACCGACGGATAAAATCCGTCGGTAAATTAAAGACTAAAATTAATTCTTTTAAAAATAAAATTTGATATATTTATCGACGGATTAAATCCGTCGGTAAATTAAACACTAAAATTAATTTATAAAAAAATAAAATTTAATATATTTACCGACGGAAAAATTCCGTCGGGAAATTAAATACTAAAATTATTTCTTAAAAAATTAAAATTTAATATGTTTACCGACGGATAAATCCGTCGGTAAATTTAAAAACTTAATTAATTTTCTTTAAATAAAATTTTATATATTTACCGACGGATATAATCCGTCGGTAATCTTCCGGGATTTATTCCCTCCAAAATACCGACGGATTTACCGACGGAATAAATGTTCGTCGCTAATTCCGTCGGTATTCCGTCGCAAAAATCGTCGGAAATTTTTATTTATGATTTTTTAAAAATAAATCCTATTAAATAAATAATCCGTCGGTAATTCGTCGGTAAACCGTCGGTAATTACCGACGATTTTTTTCCGTCGGTAAATCCATCGGTATTCTGTTAGTTTCTTGTAGTGATCAGTAACTTAATTAATTAATGGGCATTGTATATCTTAAACATGGGGAGACTATCGGGCTCATAATAAGAAGGAGCCCAGAACATAATTTTGGGATTGGACGGGTAGTGCAGTAATAATATTTTAGTGGACTATATTATTATTATTGGATTTAATTAAAAGCTTTGGGCTAAGCTTGGTTAATTAAATTCAATTGAGGCCCAGCCCAATTTCTCTTCCTGGTCCCTGCTGTAGCCCAACTATATAAGTCATCTCAGCTCCTGTTAACCCTAAGTTTGTGCCTCATTTAACATACGGGAGACAACAAAGAGCAGATTGAGAGAACTCTGGGGATTGGTAATTAATTCCCGCGGCCTCCATTATTGGTTTGTAAGTGATGTGAGTAAACTTGCGCGTTGGCAATAGATCCTTCCTCCCTAACGGATGAGTTTATTCACGGATCACTGGTACAAACTTCTTTAAATAATTATTGTTTGTAATGTGATGCATATGAACTTGCGCGTTGGCTATAGTGCCTTCCTCCCTAACGGATGAGCTTATATGCGGCTCACTAGTACAAACTTATATAATTGATGGTTGTAGAAAGTTATCTGAGCGCGTGTGTACTTTTCCAACAGTAAGGCACATAAGCTTGGGCAGCAGACTTGGGATCAAATAATGGTGTACACTTAGATGTGAATAATTAGTATCCTCCCCAACGGAGTCACTGCTATTATTTGCATGGCTAAAGAGGAACCGACTATTAATTATTTTGTCATAAAATTAGGTTGACAAATGAAATTAATGGGTAAAACCTTCTCTTGTAAATGTTCGAGTTTGTAAACGTCCACACTAACGTGGCTTGCAGACTCACGGTGCTTGAGATGTCGGTGAATTTTATTTTATATTATTTTGAGGGAATCAATATAAAAGGATAAAATTCGAAGATTTGATCGGAATATTTATTTGTGATTCTCTGAATTTCGAATGGTTTTATTTCACTAATTGTTAACTAAAAGAAATTATATTTACTAGTCCAAATTAATTGATTAGAAAAGAATCTTGGTTTTGAAAATTACTGCTTAAGAAAATACATGTGTATTCTCACAAAGGACGTCTCATGATGCCTATTAAAGTCTCTAGTGAAGAGATGAGAGGTTCATAGAAATATGATGGTCTCATGTAACTCTTCGGATACTTGAGTAAATTAAAAGGCAGAAGAACATGGTTGAATTGATGAATGAATTGGAAAAGCTTGGAATAGAAATTGAAAGGGAAACCTAAATCAATTTATTCTTCACAATTTGCCTGGATGTTTTGAGCAAGTTCTACCTGAAATACGAGAGGTTGTATATAGTGGAAAACTTCTAACAAAACATGTGGCAAAAGGAAACTCATTTTCATCATAAAGTGAACAAACTTAATATCGTATTCACTAGTTGTTTAAATATGATTAGTGATGGCATCTACTGACACGAAGTGCATAGATACTGGAATCACTAAATATTTATCACTGAGTAAGGATAAGATAATTATGACATGGGTAAAACTACAAAGGTAGTGGCTATTGCAGTGGGAGTTGTTTATTCATCTCATGATAAGAATAAACGATTGATTATGAGAAATTATTTTACGTACCCTTCATAGAAAGAATTTGATTTTGGTTTCTATGCATTAACGGATGGATACTTCATTCATTTAAATGACATGGTCATAGTAATAAGGAATGAGGCTATAATCCGTTAAAGTACGTTGGTGGATAATATGTAAACTCTTGAATCATATACATCACACAGATGCAATAAATAATAATTAAATAATGCGTCTTCTAATATAAGTAAGAGAAAGGAACATTCAAAGATGAACTAAACATACATTTGGCGTCTAAGATTAGTTCATTTTACTTGAGTAGGATTCAAAAGTTGATAGCCGATGGACCGTAAGGTTTATCTGAAGTGGAAACTATCAGACTTGCGAGTCTTGCTTGGAAGTAAAAATTATTAACTGCCTTTTTAAGGCTGTGGGGTGTAGAGCCAAAGATATATATGTTGGAATTAGTTCATTCTGATTCAAGCAAACCTAATATTATCCAGGCGAGAGATGGTTATGAATATTTGAAGATTATTCTATATACCAATATATTTATTTGATGCACTGCATGTCTAAGTTCTTTGATTAATTCAAGAATTGCAAGGCTGGTACAGTGAAGCGTCATGGAAAATATATTAAGTTATTACGATTTAATCATGATGGCGAAGACCTCTTGAGATAGTTAGGAGCTATTGATCAGAAGTTGAGATTAAATCTCAAATTGACTACACCGGGCATGCCCCAAACTGAATGGTGTGATGGAAAGAAGGAATAAGGCTCTTATGGTTATGATTAGATAGATGATGAATTATTTGGAATAATTAAATTCATTTTATGGATATGCCCTAGATACAGTAATTCGTGAAACATTTGTCTGTATATGGGATATCCTAAAAAAATGGAGGGTGATTTATTTAGTCCAAAAGATCGAAGGGTGATTGTCAACACAAACACTGGATTTTTTGGAAAAGGACTATGTAATAAATCACAAACCCATGTATGAGTTGTTCTAAAGGAAGTGAGAGGAAAACACAAAGTTAAAGTACCAAGTGTACAAGAGGATATGCCACAAGGTAAACTGCAACGCGTGTCGCGTCTGATACACAATTACATGTAGTGCCTTGTCGTAGTGGGAGGGTTGTATGACAACCCATAAATATATATTTTGGGAGAGTCGTGAGATTTGGTCCCTAGTAAACATGGTATTATCCCACGGATATGACGTAGCACTACAAGATTAAAATACGGAATCTTAGTAAGTTGCAATGTATGTTGAAATAGAATCTACGGATTCTAAATTAAGTCTGGAGCTTGAAGGATCACTAAAATGGTGTAAAAGCCATTGCAAGTGGTCATAGGAAATAAAAGAGGATCATAAGGAAAGGTGAAAATCTTGGAGGCAAAGCTTGTTGCGAAAAGGTGTACTCAGAAAGAAATGGTTCGATTATGAGGAAACATGTTCGCTGGTAGCTATGCTTATATTGATCCAGATTCTTTTATTTATTGTTGCTATGAGGAACAACAAATAGATGTCAAGACAGCTTTCCTGATTGGAAGTCTTGAGGAAAACATCTATGTGAAGGAACCAGAGTGATTCATTGCAAAGTGCTAATAGCATTTTGAAAGTAAGCTTAAAAGTGTCCAGCGATGGACTAAAGCAAGTTTTGAGATCGTGAAGCATCTGTTTTGATTAAGTAATCCAGTGGCATGTGTTTGCCTAATTTTGTAGCACTCACGAGCAAGAATACTCGATCATTGTAGTAGTATATCCCAAGAAAAATTATCAATCCTCAAAGGAGTTATGTTCGGATTAGCAAAATACGTGAGCTCATGTTCATGTCGTTTTTGTAAAGAATATAAGGGGGTTTTGGTATGATTAACAACTAAAGCAAGTAACAAGTAAATAAGAGAGCGAAAAGGAAAAATGACAAGTAAAGAAAATGGGTGCTAAAGTTCAAATATGAAAAACATGGGATTAGAAACATCCAAGCACACTCGATTCATATTATCATGCAAAAGGAATTCAACTCAATTGATGTAGACTAAGGGTGATCACGATTGTATCATAAGCTCCCTTTCGGGTTACAAAGGTTGTTGATCCATTTTAGACTCCCAAAAGCACTTAAGATCAAAGCCAAACATTAACCCCTTCCATCTAGGTACTAGTTAGAGTAAACTCTCCCTTTTTGTGTACTAAGGCCAACAAATGGATTGGTTCCCCTCATCGAATTCAAATATCCTTTCGGTCAAACCCAAACTCGATGTCTAATCATGCCTTCCTAATACTATAGAGGGTTGTTTCCGTCTCACTCCAAGCAATACATACATGAACATTATGATAGCATTTAATCACCATAAATCAATTCATTGATCAACAATCCATTAAACCAATAATCAATTATGAATAACAAACCATGCCATCACAACATCAAGACAATTAAACTCCATGAATAGAAATCAACATCAATTAAATCAAAAACTAATTTAATCCACATGATAATACAAATCTAATATGCTCTTCATGTTCCTAACCCCACTAGAGGGATTAGCCTAACATGATAAAGGTAACAAAACACATAAATGATTTATTACAAATATCCATAGTCTTAGATCCAAAAGAAAATCAAAAGAGATGTGAATCTTCCCTAACAATTTCTTGTAGAGAATCTTCAATACTCATGGATCTCCAACTCTAGCTCTTGATTTTGAAGTCTTTAGCACCAAAAATGGAAGATATGATGGGTGGATGAAGATGGATGAAGATGGATGAAGATGAAGGTGGAAAATGGAAGAAATGGTGTGTGAGGTGTGTGTAGAGGATGGGAATTTCGAATCTTCTCCACAAAGTGTTGAAATGAGGTCTATTTATACCCCATGTGGGCCTTCTAGAAGATTCCAGCAATTTCCTGCATTTTTGCACCAACACGGCTCGAGCTCCGCCGCACGCCCCGTGTTCTAACACAGCGCACGACTCGTGCGCAGCACACGGCCACAGGGGTGGCCGTGTTGTGTTTTCTGACGTTGTCGCACGGCTTTCTGGACAGGCCCGTGCACGGTGCACGGGTCGTGTGTTTATACTGGGCACGGGTCGTGTTCTGCACTCGGCCATAGGCGTGGCCGAGTTGGTGTTTCGAGTATCAGCGCACGACCACTTCTTACAGGGCCGTGCGCTATACACAGCCCGTGTTCTTGCTGCCCTGCTTCCTCTTTCACTGTTTTGGATCGTTCTCCCTCGTTTCAACTCCGAATTGAGATCTGCTTTTTCCTACATCTTCCTTATTATGTTTAGCATCAAATAAAAAGTAAAAATCACAGGTTTAAGCTCATTCACACACATTTCTATAAAAACACAAAACACAATCAAATAACATACAAATACGGATAAAATAATACGAAAACACATATAAAAAGATACTAAAATCTAGGTGAAAATAGCTCTAATCAATCCCCCAAACTTAAGGTGTTGTTCGTCCCCGAGCAACGAAAATGACAAATCAAAAGGAGAAAATTTCACCTAGAAAAAGACTAAACGAACATAAGCAATAAAATATCATTAGCAATAATAACTACAAACTATGCTAAGTCATCCTACAACATTAAAATCATAACATGAGAAATTAACAAGTTCAATCAAAAGAGAGTAATAGTGTAATATAGTCCCTTTTAGTCCAAGCCTCACAATGGATATCGATGTCTCTCAAAACTCTTTTGAAATAGGATAAATCACACTCATTAATCGATTGACTCGACTCGCTATAAGCTTGCTCGCGGACTATATTCACAAACCACCAAAGTTTCAATTAATGATCAAAAAGGTCTTTAATTAGGATGTAATGATAGGCTCTTTGGTATGGTAGGGAAGATATGGATAATAGTGACTCAACAAGTGTAAGTAATCAAAGAGATGGTCAATTTCCTCAACTTCTCCACTTTTCTTTCTTCCTTTCTTATCTTTACAATCTCAAGCACTATTCATTAACTTTCCTTGGATTGAGCTTCTTTTGATGCATGTTTCCTTTCTTTGAATTTTGTTTATTTGAGCATTTTGATGTTGATTTGCTCCTTTCTTACTTTGAGATTGCATGTCCATTTATTCCTTTTGCTCTTTTCATCCTTTTTCTTGCTTGTTTACCATTCCCTTTTCTTCTTTTGCTAATCAATCAATCCTTTCTAGCTACCATCTCCTCAATCACCCACACAAAGGTATATATAAGCTTGAATGGGTAATTAAGACTTGTAATGTGCTAAATTCACAAGAAATAGGCTTATATGCTCAAAGTGATTGACTAAGGATGATGTTCAAGGTAGGAACATATATGGCAATGACTATAATAACAAGGATGACCCTAGATCATTTCACCAATCTCCACTAATCGGGCTCGTACCTATAGTCCTTGAGCAAGTTCTAACTTATCAAACACAACCGATCCACTTATGAAGAAATACCATGTGTGCATGGTTGAGGCTCAAATGCTCACAAGCTTGTGCTCGGACCTTAAGGAACTTATTACACCACATTCATCTCAAAATTGAACAAGTTAAGTAAAACATGTCACAATTTGAAAGTGTAGAGATTCTTAATCATATTTTGTCATCACTTATCACCACAACCTATTATCACTCACGTTCAAAAATGACTCACGACATCCCAAAACAAACCACCAAACATCCCAAGACAAAAATGAAAATACACACCAAACATAAAAATAAAGAACTCAACAAACAAGTCACAACAAAAACACAAAACATGCAAAAACACAAAATACCATCATCCATAAGAAAATTAAGCACACATTCATCCCAACCTTTATTGAAAAGGAAATCCTAATATACGAAAGTAAACCTCCCACAAACATAACACATGAAGTAGCATGCTAGTCACAACAATCCAAATCAAAATCAATTCATTTCAAGTAATAAAATGATAAGGTGTAGAGTACTCCCTCAATAGGCATTTGGTAAAGAAAGCGTTAGCTCCAAGCTCTATCATGCTTCCAATACCTCTCATTCATGCTCAAACACTCAACAAACACCATTATTTCAACAATTTCATTATAAATATGGACTATCATGCACTTCAACACCACCAATCATGCCAAAATCAACCCAAACTCATGAGAAAATTTTTAAAATTGACCCAATTTTACAAGAATCATACTCAAGTGGTGAGTCACACCACACACTCTCCCCCCAAACTTAAATCGAAATAAGAGTTGAGACTTAAGTTTGCAAAAAGTGGTGAGACTTACCCTTGAAGTTTCCATTGATGATCTTCTTGTTGAGAAGTAACCGCATCCACACGACTCAAGCTATGCCCACCACGCACTAGCACCCCCCAAACTTAACTCGAGACAAGAGTCACGAATTAAGTTTGCAACAAGTTGTGGAACATGTCAACTTGAATCCATGAAGCATTTCTCTTTTCTTCAATGTGCATTTTTCTCCATGAGCACAATCAACCTACAAGGCCAAAACAAACAAGCATCAAAAGATAAAAAGAATGGGTTGCCTCCCATTTAGCGCTAAGTTTAACGTATTCAAGCCTGACGGATTTAAACTTTTAACATTCGGAGAAATCCAAGACCCCATCGGGTCTCATCTTCACTTTGAGAAATTTCTTGGCTCTTTTCTTTTCCATCAACATGATTTCTCCATTCTTGCTTATAATTATCAAATCATCACGAAGAATTGTGGATGGAAATGCTTCGTCTCCATAAGGCCAATAAAATTCTCCTTTATCAACCTTCCATTCGATGTCCGAGTCCTCATTCCTATATATATCAAGCAAAGACAAGTTAAGATTAAAATCGTCAATATAATCATGGAAAAGAGAATTAGAAGATTCAAAAGAGTAAGAATTTTCAAATCTATGAGGATCATCCGGAGGTAGGATTGGAGGCTTGAGGTAAGAATCTACCTTCTTTCTTGCCTTGTTACATGAAAATGTAACACTCTCCGTATTTGAACTCAAAGAAAGTTCTCCTCTTTCCACATCAATATGAGCTTTTCCCGTGGCTAAGAATGGTCTTCCCAAGATCATAGGCGTTTGAGGATCAACCTTCATCTCCAAGACAACAAAATCCACCGGAAAAGTCAACTTCTTCACTTCAACCACTACATCCTCCACCACCCCTAAGTGCTTAATAGTTGATCCATCCGCCACTTGAAGGCATGTAGTGGAAGGCTTGAGCTCTCCAATATCCAATTCTTCAAAAAGAGAATGAGGCATAATATTCACACTAGCTCCCAAGTCACACAATGCATTAACAATCTTCTTTCCTTCAACTTCACAAGGGATGACGAACTTCCCCGGATCACCAACTTTCATAGAAGGCTCCTCATGCAATGATTCATTTATTTCAACTAGCTTCGCTTTCTTTCTCTCTTCAAATTTCTTCTTCAAAGTTTCAACAAACTTTTGAAATTCCTCCATCTTTTCTTTTTTAACAAATCTTTGAGGATAAGGGAGTGGATAAGGAGTAATCGGAATTCCCCAATAATCACGTTCATACTCTACTTCTTTTTCCCTTTTCTCCTTAGCCTTTCTCCACTTAGGTACGTGCTCTTCTTTCCATTTCTTCCTCTTTTCTTCTAACTCAATTTCTATTCTCTTTGCTTCTTCTTTTTCTTCATCCACCGTGCAATCCACCAAACCTTCTTCAACCAAGCTATCCTCTTTCACCTTTATGCACATGCAATGCTCCTTTGGATTTATTTCTGTGGTAGATGGGAATTTTCCTTGTTGGTGTTGTGGTCCCACGGAAGAAGCAATTTGCTCCATTTGATGCTCAAATGCTCTCATCCTATTGTCGGATTTCCGTTCATTCTCCTCCATTCTAGCCTCAAGCTTTTTCATGAATGCTAGCAATGTCTCTTCCACCGATGACTTTCCTTCTCCATTGGGCGGCTTAGCACTCGGATCGAATCCCGGAGGAAATGAAATGGCGGCTTGAGGATTAGAATAAGAAAGATTTTCATGCTTTCTCGGCGCTTGATAATTTCCTCCATGAAAATTTCCTTGATTAGAGGGAAAATTACCTTGGAAATTCCCTTGATGTTGAAAATTCCCTTGGTAATTTCTCCTATCCATATAGGCAACATCCTCTACACTTTGCATCACATTACTCTTCTCGTTCAAGGTAGTACTCGTACTTTTCCCTTGACTCACTCCTTGAGTGATCAAATTCAATTGCTTAGTTAAAGCATTGATGCTTTCCTTAAATTCTTTCATGCCTTGGCTTTGAAACACATCGCTCTTCACTTTATGCACACGTTCCACTTGAGCTACCGTTCCAAATGCACAACTTTCCATTACTCGCTCGGAAGGCCATTGATAAGCATTCATTGCAATATCTTCAAAAATTTCCATTGCTTTCATAGCATCCACTCCAAATATAGACCCTCCGGATGAGGCATCTACATGCATCCGATTTTGTTGATTCAACCCTTGATAAAAGAAAGTCACTTGTTGATTCTCATGAAAATCATGTTGAGGACACTTTCGGAGTATCTCTTTGTAGCGTTCCCATGCTTCATAAAAATTTTCATCCGAAAGTTGCTTAAACTGAGTGATAAGGCTCTTCAATTGGAGTGTCTTTGAAGGAGGAAAGTATTTGTTTAGGAATCTTTGCTCAAGATCTTCCCATGTATTACAACTTCCCAAAGGAATTGCATTATACCATGCCTTAGCCTTGTCTCTTAAAGAAAAAGAGAACAACCTCATCCGAATAGCATCTTCCGATACTCCATTCATCTTAATGGTATTTGCAACCTCCAAGAAGCTAGCTAGATGCATGTTTGGATCCTCAAGAGGACCTCCCCCAAACTGATTTTCTTTGACCATGTTGATCAATCCGGTCTTAATTTCTAAATTGTTGGCTTGAACCGGAGGAACCATGTTGTGTACGGCTCTCGGTTGGAAGTAATCCCGAATTGCTCTAGGCCTTGGCCTCTCTTGAGGTATTTGCACATTTCCTTACATGGCTTGGTTATTGAACATATTAACCATCTCTTGGACATTTCTACGAACATGTGGTTGTGCCTCTTGTTGTTGGAGTATCCTTTGAGCTTCTTGATTGGCAAGCACATGCATATACTCTTGATTTTGAGCAAAGAAATTCCTCATTATCTCCGCTTGATTCTCTTGCACTTCTTCTTGTACCCCCCTTTGATCTTGTAAAGGATCTTGGGGTGGGTCATAATTAGCATTGTCTCTCTTGCTTCCTTTTTCGTGCGGTCATTTCAATCTCCAAATTCAAAGGAATGATCGATTGATTTCCCTTTGATCTTGTAATCATAAAACACCTACGAAAAGGCCAAGAGTGAGACCACAAACAACAATAGTAAATAAAGTAAAAATAAAATAAAAAGTATCCTTATCAAGAACAACTAAAACAATAACACAGTACTCGACTAGTTCGTCAAACTCCCCTTTGGCAACGGCGCCATTTTCTTGTTTGCCTAATTTTGTAGCACTCACGAGCAAGAATACTCGATCGTTGTAGTAGTATATCCCAAGAAAAATTATCAATCCTCAAAGGAGTTATGTTCGGATTAGCAAAATACGTGAGCTCATGTTCATGTCGTTTTTGTAAAGAAGATAAGGTGGTTTTGGTATGATTAACAACTAAAGCAAGTAACAAGTAAATAAGAGAGCGAAAAGGAGAAATGACAAGTAAAGAAAATGGGTGCTAAAGTTCAAATATGAAAAACATGGGATTAGAAACATCCAAGCACACTCGATTCATATTATCATGCAAAAGGAATTCAACTCAATTGATGTAGACTAAGGGTGATCACGATTGTATCCTAAGCTCCCTTTCGGGTTACAAAGGTTGTTGATCCATTTTAGACTCCCAAAAGCACTTAAGATCAAAGCCCAACATTAACCCCTTCCATCTAGGTACTAGTTAGAGTAAACTCTCCCTTTTTGTGTACTAAGGCCAACAAATGGATTGGTTCCCCTCATCGAATTCAAATATCCTTTCGGTCAAATCCAAACTCGATGTCTAATCATGCCTTCCTAATACTATAGAGGGTTGTTTCCGTCTCACTCCAAGCAATACATACATGAACATTATGATAGCATTTAATCACCATAAATCAATTCATTGATCAACAATCCATTAAACCAATAATCAATTATGAATAACAAACAATGCCATCACAATATCAAGACAATTAAACTCCATGAATAGAAATCAACATCAATTAAATCAAAAACTAATTTAATCCACATGATAATACAAATCTAATATGCTCTTCATGTTCCTAACCCCACTAGAGGGATTAGCCTAACATGATAAAGGTAACAAAACACATAAATGATTCATTACAAATATCCATAGTCTTAGATCCAAAAGAAAATCAAAAGAGATGTGAATCTTCCCTAACAATTTCTTGTAGAGAATCTTCAATACTCATGGATCTCCAACTCTAGCTCTTGATTTTGAAGTCTTTAGCACCAAAAATGGAAGATATGATGGGTGGATGAAGATGGATGAAGATGGATGAAGATGAAGGTGGAAAATGGAAGAAATGGTGTGTGAGGTGTGTGTAGAGGATGGGAATTTCGGATCTTTCACAAAGTGTTGAAATGAGGTCTATTTATACCCCATGTGGGCCTTCTAGAAGATTCCAGCAATTTCCTGTATTTTTGCACCAACACGGCTCGAGCTCCGCCGCACGCCCCGTGTTCTAACACAGCGCACGACTCATGCGCAGCACACGGCCACAGGGGTGGCCGTGTTGTGTTTTCTGACATTGTCGCACGCTTTCTGGACAGGCCCGTGCGCGGTGCACGGGCCGTGTGTTTGTACTGGGCACGGGTCGTGTTCTGCACTCGGCCACAGGCGTGGCCGAGTTGGTGTTTCGAGTGTCAGCGCACGGCCACTTCTTACAGGGCCGTGCGCTGTACACGGCCCGTGTTCTTGCTGCCTTGCTTTCTCTTTCACTGTTTTGGCTCGTTCTCCCTCGTTTCAACTCCGAATTGAGATCCGCATTTTCCTACATCTTCCTTATTATGTTCACATGTTTAAGCTCATTCACACACATTTCTATAAAAACACAAAACACAACCAAATAATATACAAATACGGATAAAATAATATGAAAACACATATAAAAAGATACTAAAATATAGGTGAAAATAGCTCTAATCAGCATGGATTTAAATCAATGAGCGGATGAGTATTGTGTGTTGTAAAGAGTGACGGAAACGTGGTGGTGTTTCTTATACTATACGTAGATAGTATCTTGCTTATTGGAGACAATGAAAGAGTATTATCGGGCGTATGGGTACGGTTAATAAAGCGGTAGAGATGAAGGACTTAAGAAAGGTAAAATATATCATTTTGATCACGGTAATACGGATCACAAGAAAGGATGTTATGCTTATCTCAAGTTTCATAAAATGATACAGTCCATACTCATTTAGCATGTGAATTTATCTAAGTGAATGTGTCTTTGAGACACAAAAAGAAGATAAAGGAGATGAAAGCGGTTACTTATGCTTCGGCAAATAAGGAAGCTTAATCTTAGGAATGCTATGGACGAGGTTGGATATCTGTTTTGCTAAACGCATGAACAGAAGGTATCAACGTAACCCGGAACAAGAATGATGAACTGTAGTAAGACATATATAAAGTGCCTGAGAAGGACTGGAAATTATATGTAGACTTACTGAGCAGATTCACAGCTTCTTATGGATTACGTAGATTCGGATTTTTAGTCAGATTGGACAGTAGTAAATTCTCCTCAAAGGTTATGTGTTTAATCTTAGGAAGTAGAGTCATAATGTGGAGGAGTACTATATAGAAATATATTTCAGACTCCGGACTCCATCATGGAAAGATGGTAAATTGGAGCCTAGGAGGCACCAAAGTATCTATATGACTCTAGAGACTTCATGATGGACTTTGAAGTGTTTCTAAGTTTGCCCAAGGTAATCACAATTTACATTGATGATATTGGTGCAGTTGTAAACTTGAAGAAATCACAAGTCCATAAGGCGATTAAACACATGGAGCGCGAGTACCACCTGTTACGAGAAATCGTATGAAGATGGGAGGTTGTTGTCGCCTAGATTGCATCGGATGATGACCTAGTAAATCCATTCACAAGGACCTTAAGGCGAGAGCTTTTAATGGTCGTGTAGTGGGAGTAGGAATCAGATGTATGGCAGAAGACATGACAGCATAGTCTTTTAGTATAAGTGGGAGATTGTTGGATTGTATACTAAAAGTCTAGCTTTAGTATGAACAATGTTATAACAATATTTGGAATGAGAATCATATGATCAAATGATTGCATCTTATAATTTAATTATATGCATGATGCAATAGTCCACTTACTTTATACTGTAGATAATATATTGTGCGACAACACGCAGAAGATCATATTATCGGTTTCCTTATAAAGTATAAACAGATGCTCACAACCGAGATAGACGGGGACTCTCTATCGGTATGGTTGTAGTGTGGTTTGGTATTAGCTTGTCTTGGCTATAGAATCACATTAGTGCACTTGTGTGTATTGAGCAGGACCGCTTGAGATCGTTCGACTTATACTGACTTATAGAAGAACTTGATCTCTGTTATTATGGAAGTTCGTGCTCTTAATCCCTATACAATAACCTCGACATATAGGGCAATATGTATTTCTTTGATTTATCAATGGGTGAGATTTATAAGTATTAAATCAATAAACTCGGTGAGTTGGGAAGTAGTGTTGTATCTATGGTGTGCTGTTGATTGTAGAAGAAATCTATGTCCGTTATAGGTTGATGATGTCCCCTTGAGGAGCTCATAAGGTTTATCATGTAAATCTTGCAAGTGGATTAATTTCCAGCATGATAATAAGGTTGAGTGGTACTACTCTCGGATGAGATATTAATTAATTTGAGTTGTCAGTAACTTAATTAATTAATGGACATTGTATATCTTAAACATGGGGAGACTATCGGGCTCATAATAAGAAGGAGCCCAGAATATAATTTTGGGATTGGACGGGTAGTGCAGTAATAATATTTTAGTGGACTATATTATTATTATTGGATTTAATTAAAAGCTTTGGGCTAAGCTTGGTTAATTAAATTCAATTGAGGCCCAGCCCAATTTCTCCTCCTGGTCCCTGCTGTAGCCCAACTATATAAGTCATCTCAACTCCTGTTAACCCTAAGTCTGTGCCTCATTTGACATACGGGAGACAACAGAGAGCAGATTGAGAGAACTCTGGGGATTGTTGACCACCCAACACCAGAGTTGACTTTGGGACATACAGTAGAAGATCAGAGGTAGTTCTCTATAGCGATTCATCATCTACATCAACCCAGAAGTACGGTAAACGATTTAATTTTGCTTCCGCTGTTATTGTTTGCCTGTTTTACTAACGAATCACGTTGAACCAAACGATCCAATTGCCAACAGATTATACAGCAAATTTAGATACAAGAAAGTCAATAACAGGCTATGTATTCAATCTATTTGGTACAGCAATAAGTTGGAAGGCTACACATCAACATATAGTAGCACTTTCAATCACTGAAGCTGAATTTGTTGCTCTTACATAAGCAATCAAGGATGGTGTTTGGTTAATTGGAATTTTGGGAGAGTTTGGTATTCAGCAAGATGCTATTGAAGTATATTGTAACAACCAAAGTGTTGTACATCTCTCAAAATATCAGGGGTATCATGAAAGAACTAAGCACATTGATGTAAGGTTATACTTCATAAGAGATATGATAGAAGAGAAGTTAGTAGCTGTAAAAAAGATTAAGACATCAGAAAATTCAACTGATTCATTCACTAAGGCTCTACCAGTTCAGAAATATGAATTGTGTAAGAGTTTGATAGGTCTTCACTAGAATAAGGAAAAGAGGTGAGCTGCAGCCTGTGATTGCAGCAAGATGGAGAAGCATTGTTACTTATGATGATGCATGGTCTAAGGTGGAGAATTGTTGTATATAGATTATGCATGCATACGTATGTGTGGTATAAATCAGCAGTGCAAACATGGAAGATGAGGATTGGTTGAGCAGCAAGCTTGATTGAAGGTTAGGATCAACTTGCTGCATAAGGTGAGCCGTAGGATCAAAAGAGAAGTTGAGTTGATGGATTGATGACATGGCAAGAATCTTAGGTGGTTGATGATCAGTTGCAACCGTTTGCTAGCTGGTTGATCACGTGGGATTACACACATGGAAGTTCATCAGGCTGATGCATGCTATATAAGGGAGGAATGCATCTGTTATCATCATCATCCATTCATATCAGTTTAGATCCAAGATTAGGGTTCTTAGAAGTTTATTGTTCATCTTCTTCATTAAGTGGTTGTAACCGGTTCATCATCATAGTATTTTTCTTCTCCTTAAGAGTGGACGTAAGCTTTAAGATGAACCACTATACATCCTTGAGTTCTTCTTCTTTTTGTTTCACTTTCAGTTTTGATTCAATACGTGAGGGTTTGAGAGAAAGATAGATTGTGTGTGTTTGATCAAAGAGGAGTTCAAATTTGTATTTATTCATAAGAATTATTATTATTATTATTATATTATTATTATTATTATTATTATTATTTATTAGGTTTACGTATATATATATTATAACTTTACATCATCAACTTAATGTTTTCCTCTACAGCTAGCTAGCTAGCTATGTACTGAAATAAATAATTGTATTCGAATTTCGAACTGAATTAACGGACAATGATTTTGCAAGAAATATTTCTAGCCAGATATTAATTTAACCAAGTTTGACTTTTTACTTTTTTTAGCAATGTGTAAATTTTTGTGGGACAACCTAAAATATAAAGTGTGTCATCTGAAATGGGACGGAGAGAATAAATAATAACGGAGAATTTACGAGTTGAAATATTCAACTAATAAATTGTAAATTATATCTATACGTAATTGTGATCGACGATTAACAATATTAAAACGTTAAAAGTGGAGAAAGTAAACTTATTATACTCGATGCAAACATTTATTTGAATCAGTTTCATATTACACCCTATGGTTAATATGCTTTATACCCAATTCGATTCCACTATTCCACAATGGTGTTTCACTCCCTGTTTCATAACTTGTTTCCATAAAAATATTATACCCTAGTTAATGACCAATAAACCCTTGGGGCATGTGATTGTATTTTAGGCCTTAGATTAATACACATGGCAAAAATCTAATAAATGAAACAGGAGATGAAATAGGGAAGTGGAATAGTTGATCCCAATTGCTTTATACCCTATACTTTCATGTTTACCTAGGGTTTTGAATTTAAAATTTTAATTTAAGAGTATAATTATCTTTTCAACTTATAAATTAAGGACCATATATTTACACCATAAATTCAGTTTAAGTGAGACTCACTCTTGAATCATATATATGTCAAGTGATCATTTTTACTAGCTTTGTATGAATAGAAAATCTTCCTATGAAGCGGTTAAACATGCACTCTATTTTTGTAAAAGTAATTTTTAATATATAATAGTTTATTATTTATGGAAATTAATTATTAGTTTTTTTGAATGAATAACATTATTAATCGACTTAACAAGAATAGTTCATCTTTTTAGAGAATAATTTTTCATTATTAAAGAGTAATCTATAAATTAGTGTGTACATATAAACACGGCTCACACAAGTATTTTATTTGTATGTATATAGCGAAAAATTTTAATTTAATCGTTCAAATTAGCTAATGAAAAATTTTACTTTTTAAATTTTGATATATTATGATTTTTCATATTTTTATTAATTAAAATTTGATGAGTACTAATACTTTTATTAAGAAGAGCCATAATTCATTTTATAAAAAATAATTTTGCAAAAATATATTGTATGGTGAGGGGACGTGGTCACGTGGGGAGTAGTTATAATGAAACTAATAGAATAATTAAATAATTAGAAATATTTTTTATTAACTAAGCATTATCAATGGATATGAATATTTTTTAATTCTCATTACCTTTCTCTGCCACATCCAACTACACGTCCCTTATATGTATTGACGTTGTATCTTAAAATAAGTTGGATGATTAACACGGAAAAAGATATACTCCCTCCATCCCACACTTATGTTCACACTTTTCGTTTACGTCCATCCTACACTTATCATTACCATCAAAAAATGAAAACTCCACATTAACCAATGACCTCAAAAATTATCTTAATTTCAAAAATATCACTCACACCTAACACACATAACATACTTTATAATTTATTTATTACCTAAAAATATCACAATACCCCTAAAAAGTCAATAAAGTTAGTCAAAAAGTAACTTTTCTTAAACTCCGTATCTACAATGTCGGTGAATATAAGTTCAGGACGGAATGAGTATTTATTAAAAGAAGGTATAATCCCTAAAAGAGTTCAAAATTTTTATAAAAGAAAGTATAAATCTTAAAGAGTTCAATTTTTTTTTTCACTTTTACATACTAATAGAATGTTTTGTTATATTTTCGTATTTCATCTTCTATCGGACACAATTGAATGAATGTTATGTAAAATATAATCTCACCGTCTCACAAAGTTTTCACTCGATTCATTTTTTGTTAATCCCACAAAGATTTTACTTTTTAAAAAGAAAGCAAAAATATTAAAACAATCCTCTCACACACTTTATTTACGAAAAAAAAAGAAAAGAAATCACTTATATAGCTAATGCAACTAACATATTTTATTATTTACTCAATTTATTACTAAAAAATGTCATAATACTTCTAAAAAGTTACTCTTTTCTTGATCTCTGTGCTCAGTCAAATGTAAAATTTTTTATAGGATGGAGCTAGTAGACAAAATATATACCTAAAATAAAAATATAAAACCCTAAAAAGAAGGATTCAAATTTTTCTCTCAGTGTTACTTATCTAATATAACAAAATATTCGTTATTCTCTTATGTGTCTCTTGTTATAACAATGGAATAATAAATGTAACTCGCCATTATTTCGAATTGCACATGATGTTTCATTTTATATTATATTTTATTAAAATATTGTCTTTTACATATAAATGAGAGAATATAATTTTTTAATAGGCAATAGGTAAGTTTTAATTGTACATATATCTTTTTACTCTTAACTTTATTTAAATTAATACTCACTTCATCCACTGTCAATCTATCTATTTTATCATTTTGGGACGTCCATCCTTAATCTATTCATTTCCCTTTTTGGATTATGGGACCCACACCTTCCACTAATACAAATAAAATATAGGACTCACACCTTCTTTTAATACAACTACTTACTACACATAAAATAATAATACTCCTTAATCCATGTGAAAAAAAACAAATAGATACATTGAGAATGGATGGAAGGAGTAATAAATTGTGTAATATTAATTTAATT
Source organism: Pogostemon cablin (assembly GCA_023678885.1). Lineage (NCBI taxonomy): Eukaryota > Viridiplantae > Streptophyta > Magnoliopsida > Lamiales > Lamiaceae > Pogostemon > Pogostemon cablin. The sequence continues at coordinate 7,072,105 of CM042987.1, forward strand.
TTTTTTTTTGGAAACTCACCCATCACAAAGAGATGTGTATATATTAAAGTGCAGTCTGATTTCCGTGTCATCTTCATATGACATATGTTACGATAATAGGAAGGAGAGATAGAGAAATTATATTATTAAAAAAACCAAACATAAACCTTATGGGCAAAATAAAAATTTGTGCGAGATGTCTCATAAAAAGATTTTCATGAAATGGACGAAAAGTGATAATATTTTAATGAAAAGTGAAAATATTGCAGTGAATTTTTTATGAATAATCTTTATAATACTACCTCCGTCTGCCGATAAGGTATTCATTTTACCATTTTGGTCGTCCATTTTAAAGGTATTAATTTTCTTTTTTTTAGCAAAAAGACCTCATACATACCAACCACTCACTGCTAATACAACTACTCACTTTATATAAAATAACAATATTCCTTAATTTACATGCAAAAAGCAATTGGATACATTACTGATGGACGGTGAGAGTATTGTAACAACAAATATTGTATTTATAATAAAATAAACACAAAAGAATTACAATGATAATCCAGAAGTATTAAACTTGAGAATTTAGGAAATAATCTCTATCTATCATCTGATTCTTCTCTCGAACCAATTTGGCTTGACTTTGACTTGTGTTGACCGCGCTGACTGCGTTGACTGTGTGTGTTGAGTTGGATCTTCAGTTGAAACTTGTCCGGACTCGAATTTGGAGCTTTATAACGTTTATCCAGAGATGTCGAGCCTTTGTTTGGATTAAACGTGCTTTATTTGAAAAACACTCGATCTGGGAGGCTTAGCACCTTAATCCCGGGTCGTATGCTGTTCTTGGCGCGAAGAACACCGAAGAACTTAGTTTATGAAGAACACTTGATTTGGGGGGCTTAGCACTTTAATCCCGGGTCGTTTGTCGTTCTTGTCTTGAAGATCCTGAGGAGCGTTGCTCGTGTTTCAACCTCTTCAGAGTGTCTGTGTCTTCAGATACTTCAGTGTGTTGAGTCGGATCTTCAGTTGAAGCTTGTCCGAACTCGAATTTGGGACCTTATAACGTTAATCCAGAAGCATCGAGCCTTTGTTTGGATTAAACGTACTTGATCCGAAGAACACTCGATCTGGGGGGCTTAGCACCTTAATCTCGGGTCGTATGTTGTTCTTGGCGCGAAGAACACCGAAGAACTCAGTATATGAAGAACGCTTGATTTTGGGGGCTCCGCACCTTAATCCCGAATCGTTTGTCGTTCTTGACTTGAAGATGCTTGAAGATCTCAAGGGAGCACTGCTCGTATTCTTGATCTCTTCAGAGCATTTATGTCTTCAAGTATTTGAGTGTGTGTGTCTGGAATGAATGGAGGAGGACTCCTTATATAGGTGAAGTATGAGGATGCCCCATAAATAACTCGTAGCCTGATTGGTCAGTTTTGACCTAATTATGCGGGCTTGGGCCTTCACTTTCTTAGGCTTTAAGTCAGACTTATTTGACTGGATCTTACCCAATTATAAATTATTTACTCATTTATTTTAGGAATTTATTTATTTAAATCCCTTAATAAATAAATAATTAATTGATAATTATTGCATTAATTTGCCACATATTTTCCTTAATGGGCAATAAAATTCAAGTGCTTACAAATGCCCCCTCGCATTTTGTTCACGGATGCCTTTGTGTTGAAGTGAACAAATTGCGATAATCCATTCTTGATCAACATGATTGAATTTTATTGCTTGCTTCACCAACTTGATATGAATAGCCTGAATTATGACTGAACTTAGTGAAGTGCTAAGCTGCCTGCGTACATCTTTGAAGAGGATCAAGTCATAACGTAGTTCAAAGAGACATGATTTGATTTGAATGGGGGGCCGTACACATTTTATACTCATGCGGGCCAGGAGTAACATGCAGTTTAGGCTCGTGCGTCGAGGAGCGTTGGACTTGAATTTGTTGACAGTTTATACTCGTGTCAATGAGTCTTGAATTTGAACTTGTAGACAGTTTATACTCGTGTCAAGGAGCCTTGTGTGGATATTTTTTACTCGTGTCGAGGAGTATTGTGTGAACAATTTTCGCTCGTGCCTAGGAGCGTAATGTGTAGAGAGTTTATTCTCTTCACAAGGAGATTTGATTTGATGGGTAGATAGTTTATACTCATATCAAAGAGTGTAACTTCAGGATTTTAGATAGTTTAAACTCATATCAAGGAGTATAGTGTGGACATTTTTAGCTCGTGTCGAGGAGCGTAATATGTAGATAGTTTTAGCTCATATCAAGGAGGGTTGTGTGGATAGTTTCAGTTCATATCAAGGAGCGTAATATGTAGAGAGTTTCATCTCTTCTCAAGGAGATTTAATTTGAGTTAGACAGTTTAAGCTCGTATCAAGAAGCATAATGCAGACAATTTTAGCTCGTATCAAGGAGCATTGTGTATGAGGGATTTTAGATAGTTTTAGCTCATATCAAGGAGCGTAATGCAGACAGTTTTAGCTCATGTCAAGGAGCTTTGACTTGAAAGATTTTAGATAGTTTAAGCTCGTATCAAGGAGCGTAATGCAGACAGTTTTAGCTCATGTCAAGGAGCTTTGACTTGAAAGATTTTAGATAGTTTAAGCTCGTATCAAGGAGCGTAATGCAGACAGTTTTAGCTCATGTCAAGGAGTATGATTTGTCTTGATTTATCAACAGTTTATTGCCCCCAATCTTGGGATGCACTATTTTCTCTTGCTTCAACTTCATTTCTATTAATCTTTATAGAAACTGCAGCCTTTGTTTGTGGTTCCTCTTCCAAGGGCTCATTGAAGGACATGTATTCAAACTCGAAAGAGTCTTGAATAGAGCGCCATTTGATGTCATTTGATGTCAGGCTTAACTCCATGTCGTGAGCTCTTGAAGCCAACTCTTCAAAAGTTTTAGGTCGAATTCCTTGGAGTATGTAGCTAAGATTCCATTGCATCCCTTGAATGCACATTTCTATAGCTGAAGTTTTTGATAGCTTTTCTTTGCAATTGAGGCTTGGACTCCTCCATCTATTGATGTAGTCGATGGCATATTCTTCATCCTTTTGACGAGTATTTGTTAACTCCATCATGCTAATAATTCTTCGTGTGCTATAGAAGCGGTTGAGGAATACTTTTTCCATTTGCCCCCAACTGTCAATGGAGTTGGCTTCCAAGTCGATGTACCAATCAAAGGCATTTCCTCTTAAAGATCGGATGAATTATCTCACCATGTGATCTCCGTTCGTCCCAGCATCATTGCATGTCTCGACGAAGTGCGCCACATGTTGTCTCGGATTGCCTTTGTCGTCATATTGTTGAAACTTGGAAGGTTGGTAGTCAGTTGGCATCCTCAAGTTGTCAATCCTCTTTGTATATGGCTTGGCGTATGTTGAAGAAGATTTTGAGCTTCCTTCAAACTTGTCTTTTATCGTCTCTAAAACGATGTTCTTCAGTTGGTTCACAGGAAGCATTTTGTCAATTGAAATTTGTATTTCTTCTTCAACTGGCTTCTTTTCAAGAGGATGGTGTTTCGCTGAGTCTTTTTACTCGTGTTCATCCCCAACTTGTTTCTCATTTGTATGACTTGTCTCCACATTCTCCATTTTCTTCATAAGTATGGAGATTTTTACGTCTTGAGCTTCCATATTCTTGTTGAGTCTATCAATGGCTCTCATCATACTTGCGAGTTGTTCCTCAATGGTCATAGCATTTGTTGTCATTACTGCAGCTACAGCTAAGGCAGATGGTGAGCTTGGCGTTGAACGAGGAGTTGAACAAGCAGAAACATTTTCACCATTCTTGTCTCCGTGCAATGGCTTGTTGAGAGTAATCCCCACCATATAATTTGCCTCTACGGAGCCTTCGGGAATACTTCTTGTAACGACTCCAACCTTTTTAGCATGCAATTCTTGAGGCTTTGATGCAGCAGGCCTTCGTATCGCAATCTTGAGTGGAGTTATCTTTTGAATTTCTTCAGTTTGCAACTCTGAATGCTTCAAGGTAGAAGGTCTTCTTATTGCAATCCTGAGAGGAGTCATTCTTTGTACTTGTGGAGAGAAGAGATGAGAGGTAGAGATGGTCCCACTAGGCGTGCCAAAATTTATAACAACAAATATTGTATTTATAATAAAATAAACACAAAAGAATTACAATGATAATCCAGAAGGATTAAACTTGAGAATTTAGGAAATAATCTCTATCTATCATCTGATTCTTCTCTCGAACCAATTTGACTTGACTTTGACTTGTGTTGACCGCGCTGACTGCGTTGACTGTGTGTGTTGAGTTGGATCTTCAGTTGAAGCTTGTCCGGACTCGAATTTGGGGCTTTATAACGTTTATCCAGAGGTGTCGAGCCTTTGTTTGGATTAAACGTGCTTTATTTGAAAAACACTCGATCTGGGAGGCTTAGCACCTTAATCCCGGGTCGTATGTTGTTCTTGGCCGAAGAACACCGAAGAACTTAGTTTATGAAGAACGCTTGATTTGGGGGGCTTAGCACTTTAATCCCGGGTCGTTTGTCGTTCTTGTCTTGAAGATCCTGAGGAGCGTTGCTCGTGTTTCAACCTCTTCAGAGTGTCTGTGTCTTCAGATGCTTCAGTGTGTTGAGTCGGATCTTCAGTTGAAGCTTGTCCGAACTCGAATTTGGGACCTTATAACATTAATCCAGAAGCATCGAGCCTTTGTTTGGATTAAACGTACTTGATCCGAAGAACACTCGATCTGGGGGGCTTAGCACCTTAATCCCGGGTCGTATGCTGTTCTTGGCGCGAAGAACACCGAAGAACTCAGTATATGAAGAACGCTTGATTTGGGGGGCTCCGCACCTTAATCCCGAATCGTTTGCCGTTCTTGACTTGAAGATGCTTGAAGATCTCAAGGGAGCACTGCTCGTGTTCTTGATCTCTTCAGAGCGTTTATGTCTTCAAGTATTTGAGTGTGTGTGTCTGGAATGAATGGAGGAGGACTCCTTATATAGGTGAAGTATGAGGATGCCCCATAAATAACTCGCAGCCTGATTGGTCAGTTTTGACCTAATTATGCGGGCTTGGGCCTTCACTTTCTTAGGCTTTAAGTCAGACTTATTTGACTGGATCTTACCCAATTATAAATTATTTACTCATTTATTTTAGGAATTTATTTATTTAAATCCCTTAATAAATAAATAATTAATTGATAATTATTGCATTAATTTGCCACATATTTTTCTTAATGGGCAATAAAATTCAAGTGCTTACAAGTATAAATAAAAAGTGAAAACATTTTTTAATAAAATGTGATAATATCTTTGATAAAAAATGATGACTATTTAAATAAAACGTCAAAATCTATCTCACATGAAATTTATTAAAATATCTTTGATAAAAAATGGTAAACGTAAAAATCATCGAAATTGTCTAATTAAAGTTTTGCCCTATAAGTAACCATTTCTTTCCTTTACTTGTTAATCACGAGTTGCCCTTGAAAATTATAAAAAATAATATACGTACAAGAGATCGGTGTGAATAAAGTGAATATGAAAATATAACATTTAACATAGTAAGTCCTACAAGACTTGCAATAGGAGATCATATAGAGGGAAATATAACAAAGTATTGAACAACAACAACAAAAAAAATACACCACAGTGAGAAACGTTTTACCTTTAGGACGAAAAAGAAATAGTACGTAAATTCAAGGAAATTTTAACCATGATTGGACTATCTTAGTTAAAGTCAAACAAATTAAATAATTAAAAAAAAAGTAGAAAAAAGAAATATATTTAAAATATAAGAGGGAACATCGAATCCATGTGTACTGAGCGTGTGAAGTTTGAAGTCAGTAGTAATTCTCCGGCCATCCTTGTCAAAACTCTCCCGCTACCCTTTTCTTCTACGTACGCGTGTATAAATATACATACACACACTTTTCTGTATATATATATACACTCCCCCCATCATTTCAAGAATCTCCCTCCCTCCATCTATGGCTTCCTCAGTGATCATGAATTCTGCCACATTCACTGAAGAACCCATCTCACGCCAATGCCCTTCTAAGCTAGATTTCCCATTTCTCAAATCGACTAATGTTGTGATTCCATCTCACTCCAACAAATTCAGCTATCTGCAATCTGCCATGGTTGATTCGAGGATCCGAGGTGCTAAATCCATGGCGTCCAAGCTTGCCGGTGTCTGGAGGGAGATTCATGGTCTGAACAACTGGGATAACCTAGTTGAGCCCTTGGATCCTCTTCTCCGCCGAGAGATCGTCCGCTACGGCGAGTTCGTAGCCGCCTGCTACCGCGCCTTCGACCTCGACCCGAGTTCGAAGCGGTACTTGAATTGCAAGTACGGGAAGAGATCCATGATGAGGGAGGTCGGGTTGGGTGATTCGGGCTATGATGTAACTAAGTACATCTACGCCACCGCTCCGGACATTAGTATCCCTATCCAGTTGGGACCGGACGCGCGGTGGATAGGGTACGTGGCTACTTCGTCAGACGACGAAGTAGCCAAGTTAGGGAGGAGAGATATAGTCATCACGTTCAGGGGGACTGTGACGAACCCGGAATGGATGGCTAATCTCATGAGCTCCCTAACGCCGGCCCAGCTCGACCCGCATGACCCTCGGCCCGAGGTGAAGGTGGAAGCCGGGTTTTTGAGCTTGTACACTTCGAACGAGAGTAGCTCTAGAAAGTTCGGACTTGAGAGCTGCCGCGAGCAGCTCCTGTCCGAAGTTTCTAGGCTACTAAACAAGCATAAAGACGAGGAAATAAGCATCACGATCGCCGGCCACAGCATGGGGAGCTCATTGGCTCTCCTCTTAGCTTACGACATAGCGGAGCTAGGGCTAAACAGACCGAACATCCCGGTGACTGTGTTCTCGTTCGGAGGGCCTCGAGTGGGGAACTCGGGGTTCAAGGAGAGGTGTGAAGAGTTGGGAGTGAAAGTACTTAGAGTGGTGAATGTAAACGACCCTATAACGAAGATGCCAGGGGTAGTGTTCAATGAGAATTTCAAGGGTTTTAGGGGTTCTTGTTATGCACACGTGGGGGTGGAATTGCTGCTCGATTTTTTCAAGATGCACAATCCATCTTGTGTTCATGATTTGGAGGACTATATAGGGTTACTAAAGTGCCCTAAAAGGGATCACCAAGAATTCAATTTGATGGAGTCTGCAAGAGGGTTTCTTAGTTCAGTGGGCTTTGATGGGTTACAATGGAGAAATGCAGCCATTAATATGTTCAATTTGGTTCAATCCCAAAGGACATGATATAGATAATGTCGTAAGTATATATATGTAGTATAAATTTTTGAAACCCTTATGTATTTTTGGATATAATCATGTATCATATGATCGAGCTAATATGAATGTGGTGGTACATATAGTTAGTTGATTAACTAATACACTCTCCGTCCCATAACAAGTTTCACCTTTCCTTTGTAAATGCGAGGGCGGTTCGGATTTTCTGTTATTACATCTTCTGTTATAAATCGTTGGATAATTGACATGTACGATATAAAAAAAGTTTATACCCTAAAAGGAAAATATCAACTCTATAGAGAAAGGTTGAGATTTTGCATAAGTATCACTCATCTAACGCGTGTAGCAAAAGATGTAATATCAAAATGAACAATAAATTTGAGATCATGGGATGGAGGGAGTAGTATAATCAAAGCGGAATCGATCCGTGTTATAATATATATATAGACAATCAATTCGAATTTTCTATGTCATTTTAATAAGAGATTCCGATTGGAAGCATTAGGCTTATGAACACACACTCGAGAGGAAAACATCCTCTAGCTGGATCGATTGGCTTAAAACACAGACACACCATGCTTCGTTGATATTTTTGGTTTATGACGTTGTTTATAGGGTTAAAAATTATCTTTCGTCTCAAAAGTAATCAAGTATTTAGTTTACAGTACTGCAAATTAGGCTTAAACATAATTATGAAATTGAAATAATTTGTAGGTGTTTATTCGTATTATAAACAAGCTATGTGCAAGTATCTTTTCAACTAATGTTTATAATGATCATAAGTAAATTACAATTTTTTCGTACTACTTTTTCAATAATGATTGAGTTTTATGAGAATTGACTAACTACACAAATTGATGGGTTTAAATTTTCATGATTTGATTTGTCACGACGTTGTAGTGATACGTAGAAGAGTTCGATCTTTTGTTCTAAAAAATGTGAATTGAGTGATACGTAGAAGAGTTGAATAATTCGAACAATTAATTCTCTTTAAAGTGTAGGCTAATTATAGTGTGCACCCATATACAATTATTAAAAAATATGTATACACTATTGAATAAAAAGTTATACACATATGATGCTAGTTTTTTTAATGAAAAACTTAATGTGAAAAAAGTATAGAATTATTACAAAATACGTATACAAAATAGAATAACATGTATACAAAATATAATAAAAAGTTATACACATGTGGGTGCACCCTTGCACCCGGGTGCATCCAATATACACCCTAAATTTATGCTTTCCAGCTAAATTTTAGGGCATAATTTCTATTTCTCACCTAGATATATATCTCATTTAATTATTTAGAACTATTGCTTCATCGCATATGCATTTTTTTGACAATAAAAAAAAAAATTTAAACCCCAGAATTTTTTTTTTACCTTTTTTGTTTGATAATTTACTTGAGAAATTTAATGCTATAAAGAATTTTATTGTCAACGTTGAAATGCATCAATTAAACACAAATAACCTATAAAGAAACCCTAAATTAACCCAAAATAAAATACAACAACTCTCCCGGGGTGACCCCCTTATTTCTGTTTTGTTTAGTCTAGCGTGTACATATTATTTCTCTCTAAAAATAATTTTTCATGTATTAGATACTCATGATCGTTTGGCTAATATTGTGTTTTTAATATCAAATATAATATTTTACATAAGATTGATAGTTGTATTCATGTACTTAGAAAGAATTAATGGTGCAAGATAATGCGGGACGAAATGAGTACTCCATATATTACTATCTCCATTCCGGGCAAAGGTCTCTATTTATTTTTTGTGCATAGATTAAGAAATATTATTATTTTATGTGTAGTGGGTAGTTGTATTAGTAGTGAGTGGTGGACCATATGTGGGGCCCTTTTACTAAAAGAAAAAAATGAGAACCTTTAAATAGGACACCCAATATATTAAAATGGGGACCTTTCGGTGGTACGGAGGGAGTAATTGTTATGTGGACGCAAATATAATACTTAATATTAGCAAAACGTTCAAAAATAGATAAATGGAACCATGTATACAGAATAAAGTAGTAAATAGTAATTTTGTAAAATTAGAAATATAGTGAACTAAGTTCAAAAGAGCTCCCTCTTTTCAAATAAGTGATGAAAAATATAAATACTAGTTTTAGGATTTTTATTTCTAAATTTATTATATTTTATATCTCATCCAAGAGAATATCCCAGGGAATCAGTTCCATATGGAATATTTGTGATCCTCGCCCATTTTTTTAGGGTTAATTGAAACTATATACTCCCTCCATCCCGGCATAAGAGGGTCTGTTGCTTTTTTGCACGTAGATTAAAAATAATATTATTTAATGTGTAGTGGGTAGTTGTATTAGTGAGAGTGTGGACCCCATATTTTAATTGTATTAGAGGGGTGTGTGGGTCCCATGTGTGTAAAAAGGAAAGAGAATCTTTTGAGTGGACAACCAAAATGAAAAAAAAGTCCCCCTTTAAATTGGACGGAGGGAGTATACTCTTAAACTAACAAATAGGTTTTAAAAAATATATATAATAAGGACAAAAAAGACAAAGAAAAGGTTCATAGGTGGAATGGATTTATAGAATAATTTACCCTCATCCAATGCTATGAAATTCTATGATTTTGATCATAAGAGTTAGTTCCCTGTAATCAAATTGTTCGATGAACCCTCCAGTTATGGTGTATGGTGAATTAATTCTTCTTATTTATTGATGGTCTCTCTCGTTTATGAATTGAAAAGACAATTTAATAAATATTTAAATCTAAAAGTATAATAAGATATACTCCATAAAACATGTAATAGAATGCAATGTATATCTGATTTATGAAATAATTTTTCTTTTCATAGTTAATTATAGGACCAGGGAAAATTCCCCCTAAATTCACCAACGTAATATGTATCTGTCTATATTATAATATAGATAGCTATGTTAATTAATTTGTTCAACATTAAATATAAAATGAGTGAGACTTGCGTGCGCCCGGGCGCACGGGAACACATTCCGTGTGCTTTTATAAATTTAGTATTATGGGTAAGGGTACATTGTTTTGGTCTAAAGGGTATGCACTTTAATTAATAAAAGGTATACTATTTTGTTCTAAAGGGTATACGCTTTTCATTAATATTTTTTTCCTTTAGAAAATAAAGGGTACACATTTTTATACTAAATGGTATACAACTTAAAACAAAATTCTAAAGGAGCACGGAGTGTTGTCCATGCGCCCAGATACACACAATAATTTTCTTTAAAAAATAAAGGATACACATTTGTATACTAAATAAAAGACTTTAATATATCATAAATACGTGCATAAAAAAGACGATTGTAAACCGTCGAAAACTTTGACTACGACGTCCAATACCCCTATCATGGTAACATCTACTATATTTGTAGCTTAATTTGGGTCTATTATTTTCCAGGATGCATGTAATTAATTAATTTGTTTTGGAATTTTAGATATTCTCTTTTGGATACTTTAGAATTCAAATTGTGTTTCTTCTCGAATTTAGCGTAAAATATAGTATACAGAATTCGAAAATAAATTAGTTTTTTTTTTAATCCAAAGTGCACAAGGTGTCCAAGATTGTAAAACTATACCCCATCCGTCCCGGTCAAACAGCATCATTTGCTTTTTACACATATATTAAGGAGTATTATTATTTTATGTAAAGTGCGTAGGCGTATTAGAGAAATGTGATGGGTAGTGGTGGACCATTGGTAGGTCCTTTTTACTAAAAGAGGAAAATGATGCAATTTGAACGGGACGACCAATATAGTAAATGGTGTTATTTAGGTGGGACGGAGGGAGTATTTTAAATATTATATATTTTTATTAATAAGTGTATTATTTTTTTCGTGTCAGTTGAAATATAAAGAATATTAATACACAACCAAAAATATTATTTAATATTTTATCCTCCAAAAAATTAAGGATATATATAAATTTTTATATTGAAATATATATTCTAGTTTATATTTTTCTATTGTATGTATAATTTATGAGTCAAAGCACGGCAGTAGACTAGGTGCATTAGTATATTTGAATAATCTAATAATTTAGATCAAATTTTTATTTAATTCTAACAACTAGATAAAATATATATACTATATTCTTATTAATTAAAATATGTACTTCTTCTATTCCACAATAATGTTTATATTTTTTTTGACGTCCCTTAAAAATATTTATATTTCCTTTTATAATAAGTGGGACCCACATAAAATATTTGAATATCTTCATGGGTATTTTAATACAACTATCCACTATACATTAAAATTTTATATCTCTCACCTTAATACACATTAAAATATTATATTACTTAATTTCGTACAGAAAGCAAATCTAAATATTTTAACAGAGGAGTATTTTATATATAATATCTTTGAACACCTTTGAGTACAGTGCCAAAATGACATTTTGTGAGAATTTATCATTTTGATGAAACTATCACAATACGTAAGACTTCGCATTTAGTTTATTTACTAGAGCAATTTTCAATTTTAGTTATTTATTGTCAAATTTTGATCCTAAATTAGAAAATGATTATCAAAAGTGAACAAACAGTGATGATCACTAAAATTTAGAAATGCAATAGTTAAAAGAACCAATTACGAAGGTCTAACATACTTACAAGAGCAAATTGTTATAATTTCTCATAAGAAAATACACCCAATCCAATAACTCTACAATAAAATATAATTTTACAATTATAATCCCACCTTAACTCACACAATTAAAATACTTTAATAGTCTTATATTTATCCAGGTATACGGCCCATACACCCAAAGATATATACTCCCTCCATTCCAGGAGAGTCTACACCCCACTTTCCGACACAGAAATTAAGAAAGTGATAATTTTTAGGAGTATTATAGTATTTTTTGTAATAAATAAATTATAAAGTATGTTAGGTGTATTAGGTATGGGTGATTTTTTTTGTAAATAAAGTGTATAGGGAAGTGTGATTGTGTTTGACTTTTTGCTTTTTTAGGAATGTGCAAACTTTTATGGGACAACCTAAAATGGAAAGTATGTTATCTGAAATGGGACGGAGGGAGTATATATATATATATATATATATATATATATATATATATATATATATATATATATAACAGTTGTCAAAGATATTCAAAATGGAAAGACAAAAATCATTGTCACCCATCAAATAACTTATATAACATCTATACCCAATTGTTCATTTTTGGACCAAAATACCCCCACCATGTCGAAATGCTATATTGGGATTTCGATACCGATTCCGACATCCGATAAAATACCCCCACCTTGTCGGAATGCTATGTTGAAGTTCCGACATCGAATATATATATATATATATATATATATATATATATATATATATATATATATATATATATATATATATATATATATATATATATATATATATAATTTCTTATATTTTTTTAATTTTTTTTTTAATTTTTGTTGTTGCGGTTGTTGGTATAGATTTTAGGTGATGAAAGTGCATCCATCATTAAGCTATCCGTGTAAAGATCACTTATTTCTGTTTTAATAATAAAAACATGAGGTTAATTGTATATAACCCTTAACTATATACATCCAAGTTAGCTTATTATCAACTCACAAAAAGGAAAACTTTATATTTAATTAATTTATAAATTACACTGGAGTACAGCAACAACCATCAATTCCATTAATTATGAAGCACATTTTATTGTCGCTACAGAAATGTAAGTTAATAAACGTTCCCTAATTTCTGAGACATATATAGAAGACTAGAAAGAAAATATGTAGACTGAAAATATGATGTTATGAATATCATGATTATCATTTTTTTCTACCTATCAAGATAATTTGGGTGGGGGACGGCTTGTGTACCTCTTAGAACTAAGTAATTAAATAAACAGGTGTAATAGTGTCTCACGAGAAAGAAAAAAATAATAAAAAATGTTAATGTTCACTTATGCCTATAAATAAATGAGAGACTCTTGTGACGGGTTATTTATGAGACGGGTTGACTCATTACTAAAGTATGATTATTGTATAGTTAAAGTGTGTTTATTTGTAGTTAAAGTATGTTAATAATAAATCATATTATAACACACTAAAATCATACTTTAATGCATAATACATCATACTTTAAAAAACATACTTTAACAACTATTTAACATACTTTATCTATACAATAAGCATACTTTAGTGATGAGTCAACTTATCTTACAAATAAACTGTCTCACAAGAAACTTTGTCAAAATAAATTCCTTCTATTTAAATTGCACACACATTTAAAGGACATTATTAGTAATATCCTTGAGGGTTGTCCACACGTTAGTATTGAGTTTGAAATACTGGTTTTTTTTTTTACTTTGTTAGAGAGTTGATATGCTACAATACATAATAGTAAAATAATAGTTAATATAATAGACCATTAACTCGACAGTTAACTATATGGGCTTCTAACTTACTCCCTCCGTCCTGAGAAAGAGGATCTTTTACTTTTTGACACGTAGATTAAAATATGTTATTATTGAGTGTATATTGGGTGCACTTAAGTGCAAGGGTGTATCCATATGTGTATGAGTTTTTATTCTATTTTGTATACATGTTATTCTATTTTGTATACGTGTTTGGCAATAATTGTATACTTTTTTCACACTAAGTTTTTCATTAAAAAACTAATATTCATATGTGTATAACTTTTTATTCAATAGTATATACATGTTTTTTAATAATTGTATATTTTTTTACACTCAATTTTTCATTAAAAAAACTAACAATTAAATTGTATACATTTTTGTTCATAATTGTATATGTTTTTGTTTATATTTGTATATGGGTGCATCCTATCTTAGGGTGCACCCGGGTGCACACTATAATTAGCAATTATTATTTAATATATTGTATTAGAGGGGGTGTGTGGGTCTCATGTGTGTAGAAAATGAGAAGGAACTCTTTGGGTGGGATAATTAAAATGAAAAAAATACCCTCTTTAAATGGGACGGAGGGAGTATAAAATAATAGTTAAATGTATAGACAATTTTAACCGGTAAATGAGAAACATTTTAATAAATCAAACCATTTAATGTAATTATTACCACCAGACATAGATTAATTTATAAATTACATTCATTTTATGCGAAAATTTCGAACATATTTTTAGTCCTGTTGTGATATTGTAAAAAATTAACATTAACTTTAATTACACTTACAATAATACACAAGTATGCAAAATTATCCTTTAAATTCTCCTCATTATGGAAATGTCCAACAAATTTCAAATTCTAAACCCCAAATTTAAATAAAAAAATTTCATGATCTCTCATACTCCGTTCCACTTCTTGTACGACGAAGAGGGCAAAATAGATATTTTTTTAAATTTGTGAGCAAAATTAATAATCTTTTTTAAAAAGTGGGCAAAAGAACATATGTCTCTCATAACTATTTCATGAATAATTTTTAATATAGTATATGACCTAAACTATATATACTAACAACTCCGCCACAAACTTTTAATGATTTGTTTCACTAACAAATTGTAAATGTTAATACTCATTAATGTGTATTATTACTAAAAAAATTATATGTTTTGAATGTATGTGAGCGCACAAAATAATTTACTTTAATTATATATGATTTCCGCAGCTAAAATATTCTAAGTTAACATTTGATATGGACGAGAAAAAACGTGGAAAGTCTTTTAATTTGAAAGAGTGAAAAACAAATCATAAATTTATAATTACTTTTATCATAATATGTATATTTATCATATATAAATTAATGGTAAGCTTTTAGGAAATTAAACGATATTCTGGACGGAGAACCTTTTCATGTATTGGTATATTTTTCAATTAATTTTTTTGGTACACAAAATATTTACCTTCTAAAAAAATGACACATCAACCTACAACCTAATGATGAAAAATACATTTCAAAATTGGAGTACCGATAGCTAGCTTATTTAATTTATTGACTTAAGAAAGTCCCTACATTCTACTTTTATAAACATGTTTTATTTTCCACACATATATCAAGAATGATCATTTAATTTTAGACAATTTATATTAAATTGTATTTAAAGAGATATAATGTATATTTTGTTGGGATAAGCAGATCTCATTCATTTCTAAAGGACAAATAAAGAAGAGCATAAAAAGCACAACACAAGAATTTACGTGGAAAACTCTAAAACCGGAGAAAAACCACGGACTGAGAAAATACCACTACGTGAAATTTTTTTACAATCAGACAGAATTTCTCTCTCCCGACCCCAATCCCTACACTCTTACAAATCTTTGATTAATTCACACATTTCTCCACATTCTCGCAACCGAGAATACAAGAAAGAAATTTAAGAAGAATCAAACACAAAGATTAAAGTGTACTTGATTGGTGCACTGGATATCATGACCAATGGCCTCTTTATATAACACCAAGGATCCCTCTTCTTTTACTTTTTATTCAATGTGGGGCAAAAAAATAAAAGAATTAATCACTTCTTTTATTCTTGACAAAACCAGCGTGAGATTGTATCAAAGAAATAGTTCGATGAGATGAATATATAAGAAATTATAATATTTTAATAAAAAATGTATATACAACTAATTGATAAAGAGTGATAATCTATTAAGTGAACTGTTTTCTAATTAATATAAGTAAAATGTTATACTACTATCTTTAACAAGGAGAAATAATACTTCTATTAAAATGTGATGATTCATAAAAATTTTATTGAGCGATCTCATCACTCATGCAAACATTAGTACTTGGATGGGAGAAAAAGAGTAACATTTTTATTTTAATGGAACGGGGTTCAAGATTCATTTTTCAGATAAATTAAGAGACATTTATTATTATTGGCATTTTAATATTTGGCTTAATTTTTCCTATAATTTCATTATAAAAAAACATTAAATAAAGATTTTTTTATATAATTTATATATAATTAACTATTAATTAAGATCAATTAATGTATCTCTTAAAGGAATAAACTAAAAGAAAGACAAAACATTTTGTGCACTCAAATTCGCAGACATTAATTCATATACACTTAATAATAATAATAAAAGGGTCCATTGGAAAAAAAAAACTTTACTTTAATTGTAATATAAGCTCAATTTTTGAGATTTAGCAAGAAAGACCACAACTTTTATGTTTGTTCCAAATCGTATTTACCGAACATTTAGATATTATATGATCGCTGATGTGGCTGATATATGTCACGTCAACTTTCACACATTATTTTTTGTTAATTGCACGACAAGTAAAATTAAATTTAATTAAAGTGAAATTGTTAATTTTTAGACATAAAATAAGTCAATAAAATTTATTATGGGAATAAAATTAATTATATATAACTTTTAAGTAATAAAAATATTAAACTAAAAGTATAAAACCTCTAATTAAATACTTAAAAATAATTATTTTTTATAAGATTTTATATATCATATAACGTTAATGCTTAAAAATTAAGAATTTAATTTTCTTATAAAGTTATAAATGTTATTTATGATTTTTATAATATTAAAAATAATTAATTAATTTGTTCATATAATAAAAATTAATATCTTTTATATTGTTTATTTATAATAATTGATGTAATTTTTTTTAAAATTTAGGTAAATTAAATATAAATATTAAATTTGAAATTTATTATTTTGTATAGTAATTTATGAATATTTCAATTTAAACATAAACTTTTAAATTTTATTATGTAGGTGTAATATACGGGCAATAAACAATCTAGTATTATTTTGTTGGGACTAAATTGCAATTAAATTAAAAGGTGGTGATTTTTCGTGCTATTAATAAAAAATGATGTGGAAGCTGACATGGTATAGGTCAACCACATCAGCAATCGGGCAGCGTCTAACTACCCAATGAGTGCGATTTGCAACAAACTTCAAAGATTATAATCATTTGCTAAATTTCAAAAGTTGGAATTAAATTGTAAGTGAAGTAAAGTTAATAGTTTTATTTGCAATTAACAAATATATGCACTATGAATAAAAACTTATAATTTTTTTAAATAAAATTTCTATTAATTTTTTAATGAACTTTTGAATATAAAAAAAATACTTCATCCATTAAAAAATAGATCTATATATCATTAAAGAAAATTAATAAAAATAGAGCTCACGAAAATTAACCCCATAAACCTAGCTGAATGGAATATCAACTAAAAAAAGAGGTGTCACACTTAAATTATTAATGGAATAGAGAGTTTTTAACATACTAACTAACATATTCACACCAATTGTTGAGTCCAAATTTTGTACGTAAGAGTCCACTCAAATACAAATTAATAAAAGTGCGATTATAATTTGAAAAAATAATAAATATGTAAAATGTTGGATTAAAGTTAAACAGTTAACGTATCATTTTGTCGAGCTCACACTTGTGAAGAAGAATTAAGTTGAGTCAACAATTTAGACAAAAAGTTTTTCAATTGTTCCATGTTTGAATTTAAGGGAACAAATGTTACCCACCGACCCAAAAGTAGCCCAGCTGTCACCATTTAAAAAAAAAAATTAATTCAATCTGAAGAATTTCATGAAAACAATTCATAAGAAAAAAAAAATCGAGAGATTTGCTCATATCAATTATACACATATGAATATGTTTCTATAAATTTTTTATGAATTAGTTATGTACAATATTGATATTATTTTTTATTATAAAAATTATTGATAATACTTTTTATTCACGAAAGTTGTTCTATGAATGTCACACAAGTATTTGATTTAGTGAGAAATTGATTTTTGTCACGATAATAAGACTGTATTCATTATTGGCAGATTTTTTTTTTTCAGTATATTTTTTTTAAGATTGTCTCAGTTATTTTTGTAAAATTGAAATAATGTGACAGTATAAGTTACAAGGCAAAGAAATTTGTTGTTCCAAAATCTTCGACATGAGATAAAAATAAATAAATAAATAAATAAAATAATAATAATAACTTTTTTCATCCGAAATTACATTTGGGACCTAATTTGTGATATCTATTTAAATAAACACTTCTATACATGATAAAGATAAAAAAAAAAATCCATAATTTAACCATAATACATAGTTTGATAATAAATTTAATGTTAATTTATACATATATATTTATAGGATGGAGACTAACTCAATAAATAATTTATAAAAGAATCTCAACTCGTCCTAATATCATTTGATTATATCCAAAAACCTAACTTGTTTGAATTTAAACCAATGACATTGTCATCTTTTCCGATGGCACAAAAATTAAACAAGATGATTAATTCATTATAAATTTTCCACTCTTTCAAATTTTAAGCGACTTCCATGAACATTGTATGGATGTATATTAGAATATACTCCCTTCGTCCCGGTCAAACTGCATCGTTTGACTGCATAAAGCATTTACAAAAGTTACAATAAATGTAGCGATATAGATGAGATAGAGGGAGTACTATAATAGGCGGGGCCCATTATGGTAAAATTCGTGATGTGTGTGAATAAAAACAATGAATCAATCATGTATTAAATGATTTCTACTCTCCTAGTATCAACTTATTTTTTCTCTTTTATTGTATACACAAAGTTGAAAAATAAAGTTGCTTAAATTTATTCTGCTTCGTTACTGTACACACAAAGTTTAAAAAAATTTACTTTCTTAACTAATTTTATTAACTTATAGAAGATATATAATGTAATACTTTTAAATAATTATAAAGTATGTTATATGTTGCGTGTTAGGTGTGAGTTTTAAATTTGTAATTAAAATATACTTTGGAAAAATTACTTGTAGGTATACACTTTGTACCCATAATTATTGTGAGATACATTAATTTAAAATAATTACTCTCACATATAAAATAATAAAGTAAAATAAAATATAACCCTAAACACATACACTTTTAAACCACAAACCCTAAATCCTCACCCACCGACGGACCGCCGCCGCCTCCGAACTGCCGGCCAATCGCCGGAAAACTGTCGGACGGTCGCCGGACCACCGCCGGAAAATCGCCGGACCACCACCAGACCACCACACTTTTTTGCTGCATACACTTTTTTTTTACTGCACACACTTTTTTTTACTGCACACACTTTTGATGCACACGAACTTTTGTTGCACACAAATTTATGTGCAGCACATTGTAAGGGTAATATTGGAATATCACTATATATTTTTGTAGTTAGTAGTAATATTTTTGTATGTTTGTATCTCATAGAAATTAAGGATTTTTTAGTGTACCTAGTAGTAATCTTCTCATATACTTTTAAGGTTGAAAATTAATGTGATATTTCATTAAGTTTAATGTATGACAGACAAAAACAGAAAGTATGAAATTTAGCTTGGGACTGGAGGGATTTTTTTTTTCAAAATATAAAAAATAAAACAAAATACGTATAAGTTATGAGTGTATATTAGGTGCACCCGGGTGCAAGGGTGCATCCATATGTGTATAACTTTTTATTCTATTTTGTATACATGTTATTTTCTTTTGTATGCGTGTTTTGTAATAATTGTATACTTTTTTCACACTAAGTTTTTCATTAAAAAAAATCATCATTCATATGTGTATAACTTTTTATTCAATAGTGTACACATGTATTTTAATAATTGTATATTTTTTACACTCAATTTTTCATTAAGAAAATTAACAATTAAATTATACATATTTTTACTCATAATTGTATATGGTTTTGTTTATATTTGTATGTGGGTGCATAAGAAGTTTCGTGTGCACCCGGGTGCATACTATATTTAGTCAAAAGTTATACACTAATTAGGTGGTTCATAAAATTTTCCATAAAACATAGTAATTTTCATTAACCGTTGATGAGTTTTACCCAAAGATGGGCTTTCAAATTTTTAATTGGGCCAAGCGTACTTTATTCAAACTAAACTTTCTGGTGGCCCAAATATGTCTTATAGCCCATGATTCTTTGTGTTTCAACTGTAGGATAATCGTAATTATTTACTAATCTGCTTTTTGAATTTTTTAAACATGGCGATTTTAATCATATATTGGTTCACTGAAATTAAAAAACTTGTAAATGAAATACAAAACAAATGAGCATTAAAATTCTCTTAATTTCATATTAATTTTATGAAATATTGTAACTCACCAATCCTCAAGATGGTATTTTATTGGGTCTCTTGATTTTTATTAATGGACTTAAATGATAATTAGCCCGTATAACTTCAATTAATATATAAATTCTGTAATTTTTAGCAAACTTTTAAACTCAATAAATATTATTAACTTAATGTAAATCAAAATTTCTCTGTATTTGAATTGAATTATTTGAAATGTGTTTGATCATATATATAAAAGATATATAATCACTCATGTTGGAATAATAAATCAAATCAATAAATTTATGAATTCATGATTTTAAATTAATGAATTTTATATTTGATTTTTTAGGTTGTTTTTAAAGTTATCAAATCCTTAATCAAACTCTATCACTTAAAATCTTTTTGATGGGCAAAAATAATATTTTAATATTTATAAGAACAATACATTAATAAAATAAAAAAATTGAAAAAAAAATTAGAAAATATAATTTAAAAAACTTATTTTTTTTTATTTTAATATCTACCCCAACACAGCCCCCACCACCACCCAACCTCTTATTCAAATTATTGAATTTTAAACAATTCAATTCAAATATAATCTGAAATCTTTTAATTATAAAAATAAAAATATTTTATTTATAATTAATGTTTATACATCAATTAATATTCACACACATATTATAACCTTTCTTACAAATTAATTTGATGTAAAATTAAAAGGACGGCGCTATTGCCACCCGAAACTTTTCTAAGGACACCCAAATTTAAAAAATTATGATAGTAAAATTCCTATTATGCCCCACCTTTAAATTTACACACACTAACTCTAATCAATTTATTTTACTTGGTCCACCCAAAACAATCACTAAACCACCCAAAATTATTTTTTCATATACCAAACATTAAACCCTAAAAACACATACTACGAAGAAAATTTAGAAAACTAAAAAGAAGAAGAAAAAAAAATCCAAAATTGAGTGCATCAATTGGGTACTGAAGACATCAAAATGCAAACAAAAACTCATGGCGTGAGAAACTCAAAGCATATGTACAACCATCATCATCATAAGTTATGTTTTTTTATTGCAAAAAGTGTCGTTTCTATTGTTCTATGCGTTAATCTTAACTATCTCATGTATTTTGATCCAATAAAATCCATCAATAATTGCGTTCAAACTTCTATATTTAATTGCAATCATCTCTCTGCAGACTTCTCCACCACAATGCGAGACAAATGAAATTGGGGATTTTAGATTTTAATAAGAGAATTAATTATATTTATACGAAAAGATTAAGCCGAATTTTTAATTAACACCAACATCTATTTTTTTCTTGTTTTCTTATATTGTTCTTGTTCTTCATTTTCATTTTATTTTTTCTCCAGGTGTGTTCTAAGTATTTAAGGTTTAATATAGTATGGAGTAATAATTTTGGATGAGTATATTAATGGTCTTGGGTGTATTTAGTAAAATAAGGTAATATAATTTATTGTGGGTGTAAATTTAAAAGTGGGGTATAATAGGAAATTTACCATTATTTTTTTAGGGATTCGAGTGCCCTTAGCAATAATTCGGGTGACAATAGTGCCGCCCAAATTAAAATCCACCTTATAAAAAAAACTCAACATAAACATAAATGATCACTATTCGTGATTTCAAAACCCACAAGAACCTCAAACAAATTTACACCATAGATTTCTTGTTTATGAATTATTACAAGAAATGAAATAGCAGATCCTTAAGCACTAATGAGGGTATTAGCAAAATTAAGATGATGGGTTAAGAATGAGCAGATTGGGCTGACATGGCAATTTCTAATTGCTGCAAAGAAATAGAAGGGAAGGAAAGAATTTCAGAGGGTTTGAGATTATTGCCCCAACTGGATACCGGGTTGACTGTGGTTGACCCGTCGGATCCTATGTGGGTGACGTGTCGAACATCTGTTGGATACCCTATTTCCAGCTCTTTTTCCACGTACTCCATCTCTTCTTTGTAAACTGATCATTGCCGTCCATTCATTACACATCATCTTTCAATCAATTGTATGAATTATAAAATGTAATACATTCATGATGTGCTTGATTTCAATTTGTCAAATCATTTCGTCAATGAACTAATAATGAATGGTGATTATGATGAATTGTAGGAAAAGTAAGTATAATGGCACTGAATTTAAACGAGGCATAATACATGCAACCAACTTTTTTTTTTAAATACCTATTTTCTTTAAAGTTGGTATCAATATGTCATTCATTCAATAGTTCGTAATAGGATATGTAATATTAAAATTATAATAATAAGAAGAAATGGGTAGACAATAGCACATATTCCCTCCGTCCCACCAAAAGAGTTCTTTTTGCCATTTTGATCGTCCTATTCAAAGGGTTTCATTTTCTTTTTTTAACGCATGGGACCCACACACCCCCTCTAATACAATTAAAATATGAGATCCAGACTCCCACTAATACAATTATTCACTACACATTAAATAATAATATTCCTTAATCCACGTGAAAAAAACAAAAATAACATTTTGGGCAGGATGGAGGGAGTAATATGGTGTAAAATTAATTTAATTTAAGATTATAACTAAGGTGCACCTAAATGATCTTAATCATTAAATTGAGTTTTTATTTTATCGCCATCGCTAGATTCAATTAAATAATAAAAAATTTTAAAAATCCCCACTACGCTTTATTTTAAACTAATTTATAACTATAGAAGCATCACGTCTATCTAGAATCATTCTTAATTTAAATTAAATGAATTGAGGATAAAAATTTTAAGTAAAGCATACTACATGGAGTAAATCCTAAATTCTTCTAAGGTTGCATTTGAATTAAAGGATTTGAGAATAGATTTAAAATTTTCAAATTCCTAATAAATGCTTCGGTGCAACCTTAAATCAATTAATATTTAAATTTATTATAGTTTTAAATGAAAATGGAAAAAATTGAAAATTATAAATAGTTTAAAGAGATGATAAATTATCCGGTCCCGAATAAACTATCCCTAAATGTAAACGGAGCTAACTCGATCGGGCAAAAAAGGAACCCGAACCCGAGTTGGTAAAGGTCTGGTCGTGGGGTTGGTTAGTATTATGACTGCCAATCCCATGTGATGTGATACAACAAACAAATTACCTATTACGACAACTTTTGTTCACAAGACTTGTTAACTTTCAACAACTTGCTTCTTTCTAACTAACCTATTAATTATTTTTCTAATTGTTCCATTGCTATATTCACATCAATCCATCTCAATTAGGTGCCAATATTTAAATTTAATATATATAAGACAAACATCTAATGTAGAATCTTTCCATATGACTCTACTCTACCTTATTCCTACAATTTTAATTTTTCGTTCTCAAATAACAATTCATGTTTATTGTTTCATGCTGTTTAAATAAAAAATATTTTTTAATAATTTTATTTACTTTAGAGTATATGACAGTATTTTTAAGTTATAAAAAGATATAACAAATGAAACTTGTATGGGATGAGATTGAATATTTTGAAATTTAACTAATTTTTGTTTTTAGAGTGTTAAAAGTATTATGACACGAATAACTGTATAAAGTGTGAAGGATACTACGGGATAAATTAATCAAAAATACTAGCTACATGCAATGGTGTGTCATTAAAAAAAAAATAACATAATAGGAAATTGGAAATGGGTTTAAAGAAAGAATTAGTTACCAAAGAAATGAGAGAATGTTTTGAATCTCCTCATCAATCTGTTAAACCCTTGTGTGAATATTGAGGCTTTGGTACTAACACTCCCATCTTTATCCATTTTTAACTTCTCTTCCCCTCCCTTTTCTCCTGCAAACCAACATATTAATTATTCAATTGAATTTAAATTCAATAAAAATAATTGAAATTGTTAAGTTGAAAAATGTGCCATATACTATATACTAGTACTTATTAATCAAAATTTGAACTAAAATCACTATTTTTAAACTTGGGCTATTAATCATTTTTTTTTTTGGATAATGTCAGTTGAAGAATTATAGAAATCAGTGAACACAAAACAACAATGGCAATCTACACAAGCTATATATGTGTGTGAATGTGTGTAGATGAGAGAGAAAATAGAGAGAGAGAGAGAGAGAGAAGTACCTGTGTTTGGTTGTTTGGTGGTGGAGGAAACAGCAGCAATTGCAACACTGGATTCAGAATCACATCTGATGGAGAAGGGAAGAAAAACAAATCTACCTGATCTCATTATCATTCAAATTTATAATATCCAACAAATGATGATATGATCATCAAATAACAAACTACACTAATCTCCCACTATTGATCAAGATTAATAGGCCTAGCTCATGACACCCTACTCCTATATATTTCTGCTTCCTTCTTAAGCTACCCACCTACAATGACTTACTTCATCATTTAATTTCAAGAATTAATGTTATGTAGCCTTAATTTGAAGGGGGTGGGGTGGGTGGGTGTGGGGTGGGGGTGGGGTTGCATTATGATGATCTAGTTGTGTGGGTTAGATGAAGTAGTTAGTGATGAGTTAACTGTACAACTCAACCTACTATTTGCTGTATCTTTAATTAATTTCAGAGCCCACTTAAACCAACTTCTTAATTATCATTTTTATTCTTCCTAATTATTAATCATGTTTATTTTTTGTCCATTGTATGTGTGCTTATTGTGATTGGTGGGCTCCATCCCACTCCTAATTTCTCTTGAATTCTAAGCCATTTTCAACATTCTCTCTCTCCCATCCAATCCAATTGCATGGCTTCTTTAAGTCATCATATTGAGATCAAGTGAATAGCAAGATATGTTGATCAATGTGATAATTATGATGTGTTGTTTAATTTAATTTAAAGAATATATTGAATGAGAGAGAATGCTAGAAATAGAAAGCACAGCTCACTCTAATTAAGTCCTTATTAATTTATGAGGGATGCATTGAATTATGTTATACCATTCTAGTTCCACATTTTTAATGAATGAGATTTTAATATGGTGGAATGTCTTCTCTTGGATGATTGGCATTTAAGGTTCAATTTATAAATTAAAAACTTGGTATATAATTATTGAGCATTAATAATGGGAATTTTTTTCGGGCACATGTAAAAATTTCAGGATTAATATATATATAACCCTTCATTTTTATTTACCAACTATCACTTTTATCAATTAAAAATTATCAATGGATTTTGTTATTAATCCCATTGATAATTTAATTTAACAATGAAATTAAAAAGTTTATTCACATAAAAATAAATTTTTAGTGAGATAAAGAAAAATAACTTACTTTATTAACTTTATAAAAATAATTATTTTGGACAAAAGTTCATGCGGGGACACAGTGTCCCATGTGAACACAATATTCTCACTCTATATTCTATTTAAATCTTTGTATTGTTAGATGTTTAAATTGCAAAGGGGCACGAAAATTGCAAAGGCGCACGGGATGTGCTCCATGCGCCCGGGAGCACAGAGCCTCACTCATTATTTTGTGTTATAAAATAAAGTATAAAGTATTATATATTATGTATATTAAATTAAAATGATTTTTAAAATAAAGTATATTGATAGTTTTTATTTTATTTTTTATTTTTTTTATTTCGGAGAGTGAAATGTATAATTGGGATAGATAGAAAATGTAAAAGTTTCATTATTGAGTGAGGTAATAATTTAATTATAGTAAACAATAAATGAAAGTTGTCATAGTATGGTTGTGTATATTAATGTTTGCTATTGTGGGGATACAGGACTTTGGTCTTTCTGATAGAAAAGGAAATCATTGTTATCGAGAGTTATTAATTAGGCCGAATGGTCCAAAATCTTATAATGTAGTTTGGTTGTACTAAAGTTTAGGAATTTAATATGCATCACATTATGGAATTCCAAATATATTTAAGACCTAATGAAATTTATCTTAAATAATCAGAAAAAAAAACTATATACTATTTAAAAATTTCAGGTGTCAATGTCATGTACAACCTACAAATAAAGCTCTTTTTTATTAATTTAATTTATGAACCGAATTCAATTTATTAATAGATTATTAACTGATTGTCATAAAAAATTATATTTTTCTTTTAGGAACGAAATACCATACATTTTTACCAACAAAATAAAATCGTGTTGCTATTTACTAATGGATTATCAACTGAATTATTGTATTAATTAATTATCAATTGAATTATTAGCAATGAATTACCAATGAAATTAAATTTTCGTTGTTAATAAATTATCAATCACCACTTTACTAACGGAATTAATAAACTAATTTATCAAAGAAATTAAATTTTTTACCAACCGAATATTCCATTGATAAAAGTAAATTTGTAGAGCGTATAAGTCCGGCTTTGTATACAATAATTCTTAGATGCAATTATAAGTGTGATCCAATACATAACTATACAATAACTAGATGATAAAGATGGATTAATATTGGCTCTCAATGTGACATTTTATCTAAAATATTTATTATGTTTGCCATTTTTCAAATGGCCAGTGTTAGACGTATCATTGTGACACCATTTTATGCTTTTGTAATTAGTTATCACTTTTAATTAAATATCACTTTCTTTTTAAAATATTATTACTATAATTTTTATTTATACAATAAATTATTTATGAAATGTTTCACTGCACCATTGTTAATTTTTATCAATTAAGTATCATTCTTAATTTAAAATGTTATTTTTTATTCATCTCACAACAATCACCCGATGAACACACGACTTTAATGGGGACTCTTGCTCATAAATTAAACTCCTACATTTCGAAGCAAGAAAAGAGAAAGTAGAATTGAAGAGATGCAAAGATAAATATAGGGAGGTGAATGGAGTATAAAATTTTCAAGAACAATACACATTTTGACTAAACAACTAAAGTTCCTTACATCAATCCACTCAATTATCTTTTGTCTCAGCTATTTGTCTAACAAACAGACTTGCTCAGTTACAAAATAAAAACTCGAAAAAAGTATGGAAATTGGAAACAATTAAATAAAATTATGACAATGAATGATACCAATTAACCACATACACAATTATGAGTGTGACAAAAACATGAATTTTACTCTTCAATTAATTTTTTATTTTTTATTTTCTTTTTGATATAGTATTGGAAACTCCACCTAATACTTTGTGTAATACTGTATTATTTTTTCTTAATCAGTTTGTATTACTTTTTTAAGTAAAAAGGTTACTATTAATTTTCTTTAAATATGTTATACACTTTTTATTTTATATCATGAATCACTTATGAAATACTCCAATTTATTTGAACAATTATTATTTTTCAACAGCATATTACTCCATTCATCATCTTAGAAAGTATTCATTGTGTTATTTTAATACATCTTATTATAAAATATCATTTTATATTTACCAAAGATGAACCTCAAATCCATAATGAAACCCCAAAAATTTACTCAACATTAAACAAATATGTCATCAGCTTAATTTAAAAGGTGAAGAAAAAAAAAGTAAAAATTACATTTAAAATTCATTCATTTACATTTATATTATAATCCTTAAATCATATGAAAAAAAAAATAAACGGATATCTTATAAGGAGACGAAGAAAGAGTAATTTATTAAGATAGACAAAGTCTTCTGTGTATTTGGACTCACTAAGTCTGTGGATCCAAATTCAATTTTATATTCTTTATACATTTTTATATAAAAATTTATACCTTGATTTTTTAAAAACATAAACACTTCTTACGTCCGGTTCTAAGATGTCCATTTGTTTTTTGCACGTGAATTAAGAAGTATTATTATTGTATGTAAAGTGAGTAGTTGTATTAGAAGGAAATTATGAGCCATGTTATGTACTTTTTTACTAAATAATGAAAATGAATACTTTGAACCGAACACCAAAAATAATAAAATGCACATCTTAGAAGCGGGCAGAGGAAGTATTTACTCATTCCATCCTATTGAAAGGTCTTCATTTTACTATATTGGTTTTCTCATCCAAATGTTCAAATTTTCCCCTTTAGTTAAATGACCCCACGTATTCATCACCACTCACTTCTAATACAACTATCAATACACATAGTAATACACTTTAATTCACATGTAAAAAGTAAAGGGTGACCTTTCACCGAACCGGGGAGTAATATTCATTATATTTCAGTGAACATTTTCAAAGAAAAATAATAAAGTCCATTACTTTAAAACTAGGTGTGCTTATTTTAATAAGATTCGGGTAGTGGCGGCACCGAATTGGCATCGCATCGGTATCTCCCTCGCCTGCTATCATACAAAATTCCCATCCCACCTCCCCCCATATACACTTCCACTGAGTTGACTCGGGTTACTCACATGGCGACCTCCATCTTGCTCTCTCACCCGCTTTCTTCACAACTTCATCTTCCCAACCGCAAATTCCCCTTACCCTATCCCTCTAAATTTTCATGTTTGTACCTCAAAAACCGTGCTCCCTTCGGATCCCCCATGGTAAACACCCCTAAAAAACTCAGGGAAATAGTATTACCACGGGTTGCGAAAACTGAAGCCGAGGAAACTGATGCCCCCCCTTTGGCGGGGGAAGATTCCGCCGAATTCGTCTTGTCCAACCAGAAGATTTCTTCGTGGGCCTATTTTACTGTGATTTTGGGGGTCGTGCTTTACATTCTTAATGTGGCCTGGATTGACAACTCTACTGGCTATGGTAAAGTCTTCATTGGTGCTGTTTCGAGCGTTTCCGACAGCCCTGAGGTTTGAATTCTGGTGTTGATTACTTTGATAATAATGTATTGCTTAGTCTTCGATCGTTAGTATTAATAATTTTATAAATGCTGGTGTTGGATGGTCTTTCGGCTAATGAGGCAATTTAAGATGATTTCACGTAGATGGTATTTTCTTTTTAATGATTCTTGTGTCTTGGGATGATATTGTTCAATCAAGATTTTCGTGGAAGTTTGATTCTGGTTAGCACTAAAGTGTATTTCTTCACATTAGTAATGATCGAATTGAGAAATTTTAGGATGTATTTAAGTTATACTGCCTGAACAACATCCCGTGGTGTTAAGTGTAATTGGTGAGATTGTCTTTCATAATTTGAAACTGGTTATCAAGTAGAAATTTCTGCTGTAATGTTAAGGAATATCTTGAGACATTGCTTACTGATGTTAGCACCATTTATATGTGCAGGTTGTAATGTTACTCCTCACTCTCATTTTTGCGGTGGTTCATAGTGGCTTAGCTAGCTTCAGGGAAACAGGTGAGAAACTCATTGGAGAACGAGCATTCCGTGTATTATTTGCTGGGGTATCTCTTCCATTAGCAGTTAGTACTGTTGTGAGTTCCTGTCCATGTTTTTCCAGTTACATTTTACAGTCTCACACTTTAATCGTTCACATGTTTGTGGTCTGTCATGTAAATGCATTGCCGGAGCTGATAAACTTAACAGTCTAAATCATGTTCTTGTGGCAGGTTTATTTCATTAATCACAGATATGATGGTGTGCAGCTGTGGCAACTTCAGGGTGTTCCTGGACTACATGAACTTCTTTGGTTCGCTAACTTTGTTTCCTTCTTCTTCCTTTATCCATCAACCTTTAATTTATTAGAGGTTGCAGCAGTTGACAAACCCAAGATGCATCTGTGGGAAACAGGAATAATGAGAATTACGAGGCACCCGCAGGTATGAAATTGATCATTATAGATGCATCTATAATATAACCTAGGATTAAATTTGTCAAGTTACAAAATGAAATTCCTGTTAGTTTTACCTCTTGCTTGTCTCAAGTTTCCTTATCGTAATGCTATTACTAAATAGCAATTTGATGAATTGATCTGTAGTTTAACTGATGGAAAAGGGTATTGTTTGTATTACTGCATTTGAAGAGTTACGTGTATAAAGCTTATGTAGTTTATGGCAGTATTAGATGTCGATAACTTTTGGTTCTTATAAAGCATCCTTAATTCTAGGCCTAAGAAGTTTTTAATCTGCAGATTTATTTTTCAGTTCTTACTGCTGTTGATTATTATTATTTTTCTATTAGTTTGTATGTACGGTTGAGGGCAAAGATACTGTTGATGCCACAAACAAGGATGAAAAGTATTTCAACTTAAAGTTCACCACCTTCAGTTTGAACTTGTTACAGCTCATATATCTTTTTAATTTTTGAAACATTGATTTGATAATTAATTCCTTGTCAATAGGCCATGGTTAGCCTTTATCTGTCAAGCAAAAAAAAAAAAAAGGGATAAGAAGCTTGACTTTATATAGTTCATTAATGAAAGAAAATTTTCTCCCCAGAAAGTTCTATCTGGTTATGTTCAGCAATAATAACCTCTACTGTCCAGAAACTGTCGATACTATTCTAAGGGGATGTTTGGTTGGACATTTTGATGGTAAAGGAATGGGAATGGAATGAATGGTGAATGTTTGTCTTGAGGAGGGAATAGGAATGAAGCCTCAAGTGAGGAATCAAATTGTGAGGAATCAAATCATTCCTGACATCATCAATCATACCATACCCTTTCCCACACTTCTATAATATACCAAACAACCTCTCAGATCATGAAACTGCCTTAAAGGTATCGTGGCGGACCACAAGTATCCAATGCCTAAAATCAAATTCTTTCACTGATGAAGCGATGTAACACAGTTAATGTTCACTCCAGTACTTCTAAAGTATTAATGTAAAAATTTGCTTTAGGGGGTTGAGTAGTGCTATAGTCATTATAGTTGTGACTTGTGATCATAATCTAATACATTGTCATTATCGTAGAATATATAGAATAGTATATTACAAGCACACACTTGTGTTGTAATTTATTTAGTTGTGACCTTGCTGGAATATTACGATGAACTAACAAAGATCTTACTTCAATGATGTTCAATTTTGCATTCCATGCTCTAATTAGTGAATATTTAATGTTGATGCTTACTTGTTTTTAAATTTAAATGTCAAACATATAACATGTGATTTTCTAAAGTTAGGTGTCTATTTGGTTAGTTTTACTACCTTTTAATTGATATTCTATTTATAAATCCTCCTCCTAAATCTTATTGAGCATCATTCTCACTGTTGTGAAATTTGAGACACTAATTTAAGTGAAACAAAATATGTTAATTGTCTGTAAATCAACATGTAAGACATTAAATGACTTGCCATTAACCTGTGGCCTGTTCCCAATTTTAATTTACTTTTTTCAGTTGGTGGGACAAGTAATATGGTGCCTTGCACATGCCATTTGGATTGGGAATTCAGTTGCTGTTGCAGCTTCAGTGGGATTGATTGGACACCATCTATTTGGTGCTTGGAATGGAGATCGAAGATTGGGCATACGGTATGGTGAAGCTTTTGAAGTTGTAAAGAGCAGAACTAGTGTGATCCCTTTCGCTGCTATTCTAGATGGCCGCCAGAAGTTGCCGGAGGGATACTACAAGGAATTTCTCCGGTTACCATATCTATCTATAACGGTATTGACATTAGGGGCATACTTGGCTCACTCTCTTATGCAGGCTTCCAGTTTTCGGCTTCATTGGTAGTTATTTGCTGTATATATTCCATGAGATGACTTGTTTGTACTATTTATCTTGATGCATGAAAGCAGCTGGATGGGTGGAGCATTCTGTAAGTGCTTAGAACACTGAGAGCCACCCTAGATGCTCATAGAAAATTGTACCAAAACTGCCCTTTTATATAGAAAATTGTACATTTCTGAATACTTGTAAAATCATGCCTTTTTTACATCTTTATTGAATAGTTATCAAGAAAAGCTGCAAATATTCTCATCTATCTTCTCTAGAATGTATGTGCTTTCTGCATACTCCTGATGAGAGATCTTGAAGATGAATAGGTACCAAATGCTCCAATAACTACACCGAATGCAATGAGAATCACATTCAGCAACAGCAGAGGCCTCTGGATTCCTCTCCAGAATATCTTAGTGTAGAAAGCACACGGAAAAACGATGCAGATTCCAACGCTGACTAGAGAGCCTGTGAGGCTGAGAACATGCTCAAAGAACGGCACTGACAGAGCTAGAACAAGAATGAGTAGCAGCAGAACCGAGCCAATTGTGCCCCGTATGATCATCTTTGTTCTTGACTTCATAGACCGAGGAAGCCTCTGCTCGAGCTGGATGGCGAAAGGCGTGAACTCGAGCATATTTTGTCATGGGTGTGAGCACTGTTGCCCAGAGAGCAATCTTGGTGAGCATGTGGCTTTTAGGCATGCTTAGAGTGATTTGTGAACTGACTTGTTGGCCAAACATCTTGGCTCCCATGAATGCTAAGGCTGTGTACAGTATTGTCACCATTGAGAAGCTCACCATAGATGCCTAATCATCATGCAAAATTCTCATATATTAGTATGCATGAACTTGAAAGTTTGTTTTCGTCGTTTACAGCACGAGGTGACATTTTAGTACAAGCAACTCACAATTTTCCAAAATCCTATACTTTCAGGGACTCTGGCGAAGACTTTTACTTTCAGGGACTCTGGCGAAGACTTTCTGAGAGATATACTAAGTCGGGAGTTGCTTGTACTAAATTTTCTTGTCGTGAATATGGAGAACATTATGTGCATGCATTACCTTGGTGAACTTGGAAGGATCATTCATGGCAGTGTAAATATTGGGGAAAACAATATGACCAGCATAACTGAAGATGTAAAGTCCAGAGATAACAGGAATTTTATGCAGATTGAGAGCTGGAATGATATGATCAGTTCTAACACCTCCAAAAACGGCTGAACATGCTACCGTTGCAAAGATGAGGAGCGACATGAGGATACCGGCAGTTGAAATGAAAGAAATCGAAGAAAGATCTCTGAGCCACAAGCTCGGAAGAGCAACCAACACGGCTATGGTCGCCAGGAGTTGGGAAGTCGATAAATGTGCCCATCTCAAGTTGAGATCCACACCCATGAAGACGATGGTGATGTTATCGTGAAGGGATATGGTGTAGGAAACGAGGGCCATGAAGATCTCCAAGTAGATGAATGTAGTTGCAATGATTCTTCCCTTGGAGCCAAATGCATGATTTCCAATGTCTTTGTAGTCTCTTGATTTAGGGTTTTTTTGCATGCATTTCCCAAGCAAGCAAGTGGTGTATGAACATATTGCTCCAAGGCCTAGTAGTAGGAAAGATGAAGACCACCCCCCCCCCCCCCCATTTTCTAAGGCATAGGGAGTTGATAGTTGGCCTAGACCTGTTAGACAACATACAAAAGAGTCGAGTTGAGCCAAATATACTACAAATAGACATTAGAAACTGAGTCAAGCCCGATTTCTAACATCTGAGCTTGAGCTTGAGCTTGAACGAGAAAGAAATTGAGGTTTAAACCAATAATAACTTGAACAAGAGGTATATATTTACCAATGAGCATCCTAACCTTGTTGATGACTGCATGACGAAAAGAAACGTTGGTTTGATCTCCATTGACCGAAATACCCTTTTCTTCTCCCAAGCTCTCCAAGTCCTTGCTTTCTTCCCCGAAAACTGCGACACTAGGCGGCTCGTCGTCGGCCAACGCCGATTTCTTTGAGCTCCGGTTAGATGTCACCTCCCTTGAATTCCAAATATTGACCCACATTTTTTGTTCTCCAAGTAGAGATACAGCTAGTTGTGAATTAGAAAGCAAACTTTGTAGGAAGAAATTAAATAAATTGTTTATTTGGTGGATGAGCAAGGATGTACATGCTATTCACATTTATAGCAAAAATTATATACCCGAATCCAATATTAAACAGTTTGGAATTTTTTTGGGAGGATTCCAACTCCAACTTCTTGGGAAAAATTCCATGTTCTATTATGAGAATATTATTACGTTTGTAACTTTTGCTTACGATTATGCATGTTGTCTAGTTGATCCTACATCAATCTATCTATTAATATAAATATGTACGTGTCTTTTAGAGGGGGTAAAAAAAAAATTAGGACACATTGATTCAGAATGATGCATGATACCATTTTTTTTTTAAAGTTTGATATTGGAAAAATGATTCTTCATACAATAACATGATTCAAACACTACTCCATTTTTCATTTAAAATTATATTATGTATTGTATTTTATATTTTTATTACAATGAGTATAAGTTCTTTTAAAAGATACCCTTTTCTCCCATAAAATTTTTCACTTTTGACTTTGCATGTATATTAATTAAGAAAAATGTAATTTTAGAGGTATTATGATATTTTTTTAATAATAAATTATTATAAATTTTGTTAGGAATGTAAGGAGGGTGTTTTTTTTAATAAAGTGTAACAGGGAGGTTAGTAATTTTGATTTTTTTTTACTTTTTAGGAAGGTAAAAAAAAATTATTGGACGAAATGTAAAAAAAATAGGACGGTAAGAGTAATAATTTATTGGCACCTAAGAGGAGTAAATAAATCCAATCATTACTCCTAGGGTTTAAGGATTATGGTATAGTTTCTCTCTCCTACGTGTCGACCATCTAACGATATGGCACATGAGATGATTTATCAAATGACACAGAGAATTCGAGCCGATATTCCCTTTATTCGTCTCAAAATTTTTCACCATGTGATGTCCCATATTCCCATGTTTTTGTAGGAAGAATTAATGTTAATTTATTATTATTATTAATCTTTTCGATTGGTACAAAATATGTTAAGGTAGGATGATTGGCATTAGAAGACACTTTTGCCGTATGTTTTGGTTTCTATACGTGCTTAAGCATGTCCGCCATTACTTGTTATTTACTCATTTAAAATAAATTATACTATTATAAGGCAGATATCGTCTTAAGAAAATCTTTTACGGATAAGAAATTATATTTTATTAATAAAAATTATTCAAGTTAATGAAAATTAATAGTAGTACGATAAATTTTAAAAAAAAAATCATAGTACAAATAAAAAATAGGGTATGTCTTGCGTGAGACCGTCTCACGTGAGATCATTTTTCACTTTTTGAAATAGTTATCACTTTCGCTATACAACGTTATCACTTTCGCTATAAAATGTTATCACTTTTTATTTATATCATAAATTGTTCATAAAATAACATTATCACTCTTCATTAGTTTATTATCACTTTTCTTTATAAAAATATCACTTTCTGACCGTATCACATGAGATGGTCTCACACAAGTCTTTGCCTAAAAAATATAATTATATTTAAATAAAAAGTAATAATATTAAAAAGATGTAAAAATAATATAGCATGGACGATCTCACATATGAATAGCTCCATACATACACATAAAACACATTCTTTGAGTGACGTGAAATAAATTGTGAGATGATTAAAACATGATTATATATGCAAAAGGTTATCCACATTGTGATTAATAGTTATTAATAACTTACATCAGTTGATTGTTAAAGAGAGTTGGAACAGGGGAGTATTAATTTACATTTACATAATATTATGCACTACTCTTTGAGTTGTCTCTTGTTATCTTGTAATCGAAGATCATCAACCATTGAGCTTGTTAGCTAGCTTGTCCACTTGTTATGATTCTAAGACACTATTCTTCAAGCCACGAATTCAAAATGAAGGATTGTAGGCATCACTAATCTTGTATTGTGGAAGAATTCAAAATAGTTGCCTCCTTTTTTTGTTGGTTTGCATAAAAAAGAATACAGATAAAATTGATCATTTTAATCATAAAAAAGCTGTGGATTGAAGAAACTAACCACATCATACTCCTCAAGGTTTGCATCATCAGCAGTTAGGAATTCCAGAACATTAAATAGACCCCACAAATTTGAAATCAACCTTCCTCTTAAATGGTGTACCCCACCATTAGGGTCCCCACCGCCCCTGCACTGGGGATTGGTGGAGGAGGTAAATCGCAGGATGTGCCTCAAGTGGCTTATAGGGAGGGCTCACTGTTAAACTTGTGCTTGCAAGGGGCCAAATTCATGCCAACGGCAGGATTCGAACCCCCACCCTGCAGCAACCAAGCTCAGCTCGAAAGCCTTTCCACCATCCCCTCTGCCACTTGAGCTATGCCATGTGGGCAAATCAACCTTCCTCTTAGAAAGTACATAAGGACATAGCCAAGTGATTCTAAATCATCCCTGCTTTGTTCTGCAATAAGAGATAAAAAACATAGAAAACTTCATCAAGAGAATAAAAAAGAAGAAACAAACATTTCCACAAAAAGGATTTCCAATTTGGGGAATCAGCCTCTGCCTATCCGACTTGGCATCCAAAATTAAAATAGACCAATCAAATCGCCATAATTTTAATTAATTAAATAAATATTCCAACATATCTCTTGGACAAAGTTTCTTGTCATACGTTATTTAATTACGTAAAACGGTCAGTGAGACGTGTTAAAATATGTATATTATTTAGATTAAATATATTTAATGGTTATAAAAGTATTTTTTCTAAAGTATGCTAGATTATTATGATTTTAGTGTATTGTAATTTGATTTATTATTTACATATTTTAGCTGCAAATAAATATACTGTACATCACAACAAAAACTGTTTTTTACTATCGAAATATTACGTTGATAAAAGTCTTAATTTCATAATAAAATAATATGGTAACAATACATTATAATTACACACCAAGTTTATTATTATTATCTAATTAAAAATTAGGAAACAATATATTTGTAACATCGGATCCTCAACTTTAATTATAATTTATTACTCGATCACCCAAATCTTTAATACTATCTGTTATATTGTGTACATGGCATTACCATATTTAAATGCCAAATCTATTTTTTAATAATAATATTGCATTTAATATAAAATATCAAGTTTAATTATAGAGTCACACTGCTGTATACCGGATGCACCTGAAAATTTTAAGTCCTTTGATTAAGATGGAATTATTCTGAATTGTTGGATCATTTCAAAAACTTTAATTAAAAAAAATAAAAAAACTTTAATTAAAAGAAATAATATTGCAAACTTCGCTTTCGGTTCCAAATAAATTAATTTTTTCAATTTAATTTCATAACTTTTAAATTTAATCTATTTTAGCCCAATTTTAATTGGAATTTTAAATTTCCACTGGTGGTAAAGGTGTTGGGGAATCAGCCTGCCTATCCTACTTGGCAAAGTTAATTTTTTCAATTTAATCCCATAACTTTTAATCATTCACATTTTTCATACCTCTCTCTTACCTTTTTCTCTCACCTATCTCCTCAGCCCACTACATGCATGTACTCTTACTCTCTCTCCTGAATTACAAACCCAATTCCATTTCCATTTCCATCACAGTCACCCTCCCCTCACCCCTAACCTCCAACCCCATCCCCGTGCAATCCCCTCAACCCTAACCTTCGAATCTCCCCAACCGCATCGTTGCTCTTGGGAATGCAAGCTCATCAACAAGCCGAACGAGGAGTTGTTGGCTGGACGAGGGAAATCGGTCAACCCGCAACGAGGTCGTGTCAACAAGCTTACAGTGGCTTGATATAGGGTTCCGGTGATGTTGAGGTCGTAGAATTCTTGGTACTTTTTAATGGCCGACTCTAGTATTGGTCGAAAACGTTGTAGTTTCGTTTAGGGTTTGTGCTCTGTTGAACTCTACTATGTCTTGTTTGTAAGATATTAAAATTAAATAATAATACTTCTTAACTTACAGTAACTTAAGTGAAAAATAAAAGAAATACCTTCTACTTGGTACGTATACTCAATGCTAAAAAACTTTTGTGACTCCGGCGTCTAAATACTCTTTAGTATTAAATGGTACACTTTTTAGTTTAATGATGTATATTCTTTATTTCCTAAAAAAAATTTTAATAAAAGTGTATACCCTTTAGAAAAAAATATTGTATCTCTATGAATTAAAGTAGGAGTATATAACTTTTAGAACAAAATGTTATTTTCTTACACACCTTGTGCACCTGGGAACACAAGAGCCAACTCACAAATAATTACATATATTAAATAATGAGTAGGTCTTGCATGAAATCATCTCACGTGAGACCAATTTTTAAAATAATTATTCCTTTCGCTATAAAACATTATCATTTCCACTATAAAATGTTATAACTTTTTATTTATATTATAAATTGTTCATGAAATAACATTAGAGTAAATATCAAAATTAGTCTTGTAAGTATGCCGATTCCAACTTTAATCCTTTATTTTCAGCAATTCTCAATTTTGGTCCTTTTGGTCCATTTTTTGTCATTTTTTCAAACTTTGGTCTTTTCTAGTCCACTTTTGGTCCAAAATTTATACATTTAGGATCAATTTTAAATATTTTTGAATATAAAGGATTAAATTTAGACAAAAAATAGATTTAAATTTGAGAAAATGACTAAATTTGGACTAAAATGACTAAAATCGGACAAAAAATGACCAAAATTGAGAATTGTAAATGATAAAGGACTAAAGTTAAGATCGGTTATACTTACAGGATCAATTATAATATTTACTCAATAGATTATCACTTTTCATTTATTTATTATCGCATTAACGATGGGTTGCACGTGACTTGCTCAACCCTTGGGCAGTTGATACTCTAAGTGTTGCATTGCATGAATTGGGACATATTTTGGGGCTTGCCCATTCCGAAGTTGATACTCTAAGTGTTGCATTGCATGAATTGGGACATATTTTGGGGCTTGCCCATTCCGAAGATCGTAAACCTATAATGTATTATCAATTGGATTATGGGGAACTGAAAGATTTTCGTAAACCTATAATGTATTATCAATTGGATTATGGGGAACTGAAAGATTTGAACCAAGATGACATCAAAGCGATCTCTACCCTTGAGTTGATCCATATGGTTTTGGGTTAGAACTGTATTTTTATTTTTATTTTTGTTCCTAATTAAGTTATGAAATCTTATATGATCTTCTTAGATTATATGGTGCAATCTTTATTTTATTAATTCGAATATACTACATAATCCTTCCGGATTTTCCGATTTTCTAATCAGATCAATTAATGTAAAATTAATGACACAATGACGTACTGTTTGATTCATAAATTTACTAAATATATATAAGGGAGTGTACATCATAATTGCACTAAACCGAATTTAGCCGCACTGTTTACATCAACTTGTGTGAGACCCTCTCAGGACTTATGTGAGACAAAACGGACAAAAAATGATAATATAATATTATTTCATGAAGTATAAATGAAAAGTGATAATATTTTATAGCGAAAGTGATAATGTTTTATAGCAAAAGTAAATAACTATGGTCTCACGCAAGAACTATCCCAAAAACAAATGGCTCGATGTATTATAACAATATCTTATAAAACTAATAAATAATTAAAACAAAATTTTTATATTCATTCTTTGTTATGGCAAAGACTTGTGTGAGACCGTCTCACATAAAGGCTTACGTGAGACGACCTGTAAGTGATAACTTTTATAATAAAAAATTATACTAAATTAATGAAAAGTGATAATATTATTTCATGAACAATTATAACATAACGAAAAGTGATAACATTTTATAGGGAAAGTGATAACATTTTATAACGAAAATTATAGCTATTTTTATATTTTTATTTTATTTTATTTTTTACACTTTATTCATTATTCCCAACAACAAAATTTTTATATTCATTGTTTGTTATAATATTTACAAATTTTATTAACCCACATAATATTTAATAATTTTAGTGAATTAAAAACTGATATTTAAGGTGTATTTCACGGAAAGTGATAAGGCCGGGAAGCTAAAAGAAGATCCTATATAAAGGTCCTTGAAGGCACACATAATTAGGGTATAAAGGTCGTTGAAGATCGTATATAAAGTGATTTACTCATTTGAGTTAAAATCATTTTTGTCCCATAACTATAAAGAATTTTTTATTCCATCCAAAAAAAGATAAAATTTTTATTTTCGGTCCTGTAACTCTTGACATTGACCAATTTTTGTCCCAAAATCACCAGAAATTGATTTTTTGGTCGGAAAATCGCATGTGCACCGTACATGACGCCTCAAATTGGGGCTTTCCGGTAGCTTCGGTTGAACAGAAACGCAGTAAGGCTGAAATTTTCAAGGAACATAGTAACTTTGTAAGTAGGAATTGTTAACGGATGCCCCCAACATGAATAAGGCAGCTACACAGTTGATCAAGTTCCATGAAAGTTATCAACAGTACAATAGAGATGAGTGTGGTACCAAATCTTACTCATTTATGCTTCATACCAAAAACCCTTGTGGAAAGGTTTCAAACAAACTCTATCTGGTCATGGATAATCTTGCTGATCAGTTTGGAATTGGAACGTTCTATCATTAATATCATGCGGTGATCTGAACAGAAATGTTCTCGCTCCTGCAGCCCCACTTCATCGTAAAGATTATTTGTTTGTCCACTAGGGCTCATTATCGGATCCACCCAGAGGTGGATTCACATTGGTACATGGGGGTACAGCTGTACCCCCAAATTGAACATTTGCCGACTACTCCCTCCGTCCCGAAAAAGTTTGCGCCCCCTTTTCGGCACGGAGATTAAGAAAGTAATAATTTTTAGAGGTATAATGATATTTTTTTGTAATAAATAAATGATAAAGTATGTTAGGTAGAGATAATTTTTTTTGTAAATAATGTGTATGGGGAAGGGAGGTTGTTTTTTACTTTTTGCTTTTTTTAGAAGATGCAAACTTTGTGGGACAACCCAAAATGGAAAGTGTGTCATCTGAAAGGAGACAGAGGGAGTATACCCCAATTTTTATTAGAATTAGAGAAGTATTATACTAATTAATAAAGAAAAACTATTTCTTTTTCTAAAAAAAAATTCTCCAGGACTAAAATCATTTAATTCTATCACTTTCTTTAAGATATTACATAGTTTTGTTTATAACTTTTAAGAAATTTCTCTGAATTTATTTATTTTTCTTAAGAAAATTTAATTGCATTAAATTTATTCATATGCATTTATCTTTCAATTTTCTGAAAAAACACACTACCAGGTTCCTTATTACTTTTAAATATGTTTTAACTTGTTATTTAGATTAACTATTGCATCACATATTGAATAACCATTTACTTAGAAAGATACTAAACTTAATTAAAATCTTGTGTCTAGTCTCATTCAAATATGTAGTAATATATAGTCAATTATTTTTTATTATATTTTAGTGTTATATTTTTTATCGTAAATTATTGAATAATTGACACGTATATAATCAAATTTATACCTTGAAAGAAAAATATACCCAGAGGAGAAAATAATTGAGATTTTCCTCGGGCCTAAAAGGAAATTATCAACTTTAAAGAAGAATGGTTGAAATTTTCCTCCTCGCGTCACTCATTTAACACGTGTAACAAGAGATATAACATCAAAATATAAAAAGAAATTCGAGATTATATATCGTACCCCCATATTCGAAATCCTGGATCCGCCTCTGGATCCACCATCGAGAAACGACAACTGATCGTTCCCCCCATAAAAGTGCATACTCGAAGAAGTCGAATTGTTACTCGGACTATTATTCCCGCCGACGTTGAGAGCAGCGGCATAGGAGAAAGGGCATGGACTAGTTCTCTGAAAAGCGGGGGAAGAAGGGTTGCTGAAATGGAATACATTGTTGTTGGGTATGGAGATTCGCGGCGAGGTTTGGGGAAAGGGGTTGTTTGGCCTGACGGAGTTAGATAGGGGAGAAGAAGGGTTAGTAGAAGTGATCCCCAAACGGGCCTTTTTCTTGGTTGATTGTAGGATTGCAAAAGGGAATCAGTATAATCTCCTTCTCCTCTGGTCTTGAATCAGTATATAGCCCATGATTTTGGAGGCGTTAGCTGAATCCAAACTCTGGATTCTTGACATCACAACTTTTGTAGCCTCATATGTATCCATGGCAGATGGGTCGCCACTCTTCACACTCTCCCACTCTCACTCTACTACTGCAAACCCCATGTGTGGTTTACTAAAGTGAAAAGTGTAAAATGGTTTCACATGAGACGACACCCTTTTTTATTTATTTTGATCCAAAATTTGATCATAAAAATTACTAAATTTGATAA
Source organism: Pogostemon cablin (assembly GCA_023678885.1). Taxonomy (NCBI): domain Eukaryota; kingdom Viridiplantae; phylum Streptophyta; class Magnoliopsida; order Lamiales; family Lamiaceae; genus Pogostemon; species Pogostemon cablin. The sequence continues at coordinate 7,114,248 of CM042987.1, forward strand.
TAGACTAATTATAGTATGCACTCGGGTGCACCCTATCTGGTGCACACTAAGATAGGGTGCACCCATATACAAATATAAACATAAACATATACAATTAAAAGAAAAAATGTATATAATTTAATTGTTAATTTTTTTAATGAAAAATTGAGTGTAAAAAATATACAATTATTAAAAAACATGTATAATAAAAAGTTATACACATATGATATGATGCTAGTTTTTTAATGAAAAATTTAGTGTGAAAAAAGTATACAATTATTACGAAACACGTATACAAAATAGAATAACATGTATACAAAATAGAATAAAAAGTTATACACATGTGGGTGCACCCAATATACACTCTAACTATATTTAAAGAGTGAGGCTCTTGTGCCCCGGGGACACGGTGCCCCTTTGTAATTTCTGTGCCCCTTTACAATTTAAACTCATAGCAATATATAGGTTTAAATAGAATATGAACGGGGAGGGTTGTATTCCCATGAGCGAGCGTCCGTGTCCCAGATACGCATGAACTATTGCCTAACTTAATATAAAATAAGTATAACGTTTTGATTCAGAATGATGATACAATTTTTTTTTTTAGTTTGATAGTGAAAAAAATTATTCCTCATACAGTAACGTTATCCTAAATCTGATTTAAATACTATTCCATTTTTCATTTCAATTTGTATTTTATTATTTATATTTTTATTACAATGAGTTTTTTTTTTTTTTTGAAAAGTACCCTCCGGTTCCATAATGATTTTCACTTTTAACTTTGCATGTATATTAAGAAAAATGTAATTTTTAGAGGTATTATAGTAATATTTTTTAGTAATAAATAATTATAAATTTTATTAGGTAAAAATTATACTCCCTCGGTCCGCTTTTAAGGTATCAATTTTACCATTTTTTGTGTCATCTTCAAATGTATCAATTTCCCCTATTTAGTAAAAGTACACAATATGGCCCACCACTTCCCTATAATACAACTATCCACTTTACATATAATAATAATTCACGGAGGGAGTATATATGTACTCCCTCCGTCTCATCGAAAAATTTTATTTTATTATATTGGGTGTTTCGCTCAAAGGTTCTTATTTACCCCTTTTAGTAAAGGCCCATGTATGACCCAACACTTACTACTAATACAATTATCAATTACATAAAATAATAATACTGCTTAATCTACACGCAAAAAAATGATGACTTTTGCCTCGAACGGGGAAGTATATGATAAATATTTGTATATTGTACCTCAAATTATTAATTTCAATTCAAATTTACACTAAATTCATTTTTATAAATTTATACTATAAATTCATTATAATAATGTCTTAAATTACTGTTTACAAATAAAATTTGTTGGTGTCAATAATAATTATAATTATTTTGGAGTTTATTTTACGATTTTAAATATCAAATACTCCCACCATCCCTTTAAGTATTTCTTTTTTTTAATCCGTCTCAATACTTATGCATGTTTAAAAAAATGATAAAAATATATCTCTATAATACTCACTTTCCGTACACATCTCAACAAATGTATATATATTTTTTAAGAAATTATTTAAAATACTCACATTTTACACACATCTCAATAACTTTACACATATTTAAGCATAAAAAATATGAGTATTATTTATGGGGATGAAGGAATTAATATTTTTATAATTACATGTCGTACTCCCGAATTTATTTATTTTATTTTTTTGGATCCGCCACTGCTTTTAGGAAGGTAAAAAATTTTTTGAGACAAATTAAAATGAAAGAGGTGAAAATTTTTAATTTATCAAATCAAAGTGTAATATTCCCTGTATTCTCAAAATTTTTCATTTAGTCATTTTGTATGTTGGTTTCTTAAAAAAAGAAGAGATTTTTAGACTGAGCGTAGAATAATCTGGAGTAATAGATTTCGGTGTTAGGTACTTATGTAATGAAATCTCCATTTCTATTACAAGGTATATATGGCTAAATCTGCCTAGCAAAATATCATTAAAAAGACATGGTTGGATTTTCTCCAAGTCTCAAGTATAGAATGTGGTTTGGATTGTGTGAGGCCCAATATTAGGCCCAATACATTGGGCTTAGCCCATTCATGGCTTGAATTCGACCAATATGGACTCGTTTGTGTAGTGCTGAACTAACAATGTCTCAGACTCTGGGATGGGCAAGGAGAACTAGGGTCTTCTTCACCCCCACCCCTATCCCCATCTCCCCCTCCACCGGAATTCTTTTTCCGGCAGCCCTCTCACGCCGCTTTCCTTACTCCTCTTCCGCCGACATAACCACTCGTAATGGATTCCCTCCCGGCGTGCGCCATACCGACGTCGTCTCCTACTTCAGAGACTGGTTCATGTCTCGAAGGAATCCCCTTTTCGATCGCATCTTCAAAATTCTCCGCACTCAGGAGGGTATGGCCGCCGATTCTGCCCTATCCGGTTTCAATCTCCGCCTCTCGGAACCTCTGGTTCTCAGTGTGTTGAACTATGAGAAGAAAGATATCCTCTCTTGCTTGAAGTTCTTCGATTGGGCCGGAAGACAGCCTGGTTTCTACCACACGAGATCCACCTTCGCTGCCATTTTCCGGATGATAACCAAAGCGAAGTTGACGAATTTAATGCTGGACTTGCTGCGAAGCTTCTCGAAGCAGAGGTATGATAAAGTATCGTATTACAATACCTTGGTTATTGGTTATGCTGTAGCAGGTAAATTCGAAACCGCACTTCGGCTTTTTGGTACAATGCGATTTCATGGCATTGATCTGGATGACCTCTCTTATCATATTCTTATGAATTCCCTCGTGGAGGAGGGTTGTTATGATTATGTGGAGACTATAGTAAAAGAGATCAGACTTAGGGGGTTCCAGAATCATATCACTCATTCCATTATGATGAAAAGTTTTTGTAACCAGAATAAGTTGAAAAAGGGGGAGAGGTATTTGCGTCGCATCTTGAAGGATGATAGGGTGGAACCTAATGGCGTTGCTCTAGCTGTCTTTGTGGGCGCCTTGTGCAAGAACAGACAATTTGAGAGGGCGTCATTGTTGATTGACGAGTTTAAGAATCTTGGCCTGGGTTTTATGGAGAATGCGTATGGGGTGTGGTTAAAGGCACTTGTCAAGGCAGGGCGATTGGATCATGCGCTAGAGTTTTTGAAGGATAAGCAGGGTGTTTGTAATTATGTTCCAGATATATTTCGTTACAATAATCTGATTTGGAAGCTGTTGAAGGAGAATAGGCTCGAGGAGGTGTATGATTTATTGGTTGATATGAAAGAAAAGGAGTTATTGCCGGATGATAGCTCAATGAATGCTGTATTGTGCTTCTTATGTAAAACAGGATTCACGGACACTGCAGCGGATTTGTATAATTCCAGGGTAGAGTTTGGGCTCTCTATTAATTACATGACCTATAATTATCTTATAAATACTCTGTTGGGGGCAGTTAGTGCTAGTGAAACATACAATATCTTGAAGGATTCCGTCAAAAATGGTTATCTCCTTGGAGGAAAGACCTTTTCACTTGTCGCTGGTGCTCTTTGTAGAGAAGGCAAGCTTGATGAGATGAAGGAATTGATTCTTTTCATTTTAGATAACAATATTGCTCCCGATAGCTTAATATGTAGCAAGTTCATTTCAGCTCTTTGTAGCGCCGGCAGAGTTGAAGAAGGATATTTGATACACGACCTGGTAAACAGATTGAGTAAAGCATCACGGAAGAGTGTTTACTGGAACATGATTAGTGGGTTTTGTGAGTTACGTAGAGGAGATATAGCAGCTAGATTACTGATTGAAATGCAAGATAGTGGTTATATCCCCAGCAGGAGGTTGTTTAGGGAGGTGATATGCTGCTTATGTCAAATGGATAATGGAGAAAAACAGTTCTGGGGACTGCTTGAGATGCAACTAGCACGCAATTGCTTGCCCATCTCTCAATGTTTCCTTTTCTTCATTGAAGGAGCTGGATTTGCGGGGAAACCTGAACTGGCTTTGCAAGTTTATGAAATGATGAGAAGAAGTGGTGTTGAACCAAACATATGTTCTGACATCCTATTACTGCAGAGTTATCTGAAAAACAAAAGAATTGCCCATGCTTTGCAGTTATTCTGTGATTTTACCATGAGATGGCATAACAGAAGATTTTGGCGAGCCATGATTGTTGGTCTTTGCAAAATAAGAGAACCGGAGTATGCGTCAAAGATATTGGAGAGTATGCTGGCAAACAAACGAACTCCAAGTATCGAATGTTACGAGGAACTTATAAAATTATATTGTGACATCCAGCAATATCACAAAGCTGTAGCTCTTCTGAATGATATGACTAGAATTGGTCGCCCGGTTTCTTCCTTTATTGGCAATATATTTTTGTTGCATGCACTGAGAACTAAGAGACTGTATGATGCTTGGGTTTCTCCAAGTTTGGAGCAAAATTTAACACCTACTAGTTGGATGTTGGGCCACTTGGTCGGTGTATTTTCTGGTTGTGTAGAAGGAAATTTCGACGTCAAGTATGTTGAAGAACTGATTCAGAAATGCTTCAATTTCGATGATTACACGAATAACATCATCTTAAGAAGATTAAGTCTTGAAGGAATAGACCTTGCTTGTACATATTTTAATAGCATGCGTGAAAAAGGGCATGAGCCCAATAAATGGAATTATGATGTAATTATTCATGCTTTGGCCAAAGGTGGTCGGAAGGCAGAGGCTAAGAAATGGATGAAAGAGATGTTCCTTAAGGGGTATGATCTAACGGAGGGAACCCAAAGATTACTCTAGCATGATTGAGGACCAACTTTGTTTTTCAAAGGAAGGTATGAACAAATGTAAACCTTCAAAAGAGCCAAGTGAGTTATATCAATTCTTAAGCATAGTGTATGATTTTGCTAGTAATCCTATTCCTTAGTTTTTCTGCACCGTAATTTGGTGCTTCTTGTACTATGTTCTACTTTATCCTAGGTTTGGAGAAAGCATCATAATATACCTAGTAATTTTCAAGGTGTGTTTTTTATTCCCATTTACTTCGTTTTACCCCTTGATGATTCTTATAACGGACATATTTAGCTCATTTTTTGTTAACAGTGTTAGGTCCTAGATTGATATTTCCTTTCTTAAAAAATTTAGCTCCTGGAATTTGACTTCAGGTAAAGGCATTTGCCGCGTTTCAGGTAAAGGAATTTGACTTCAGGTAGATTGATATGTCGTTTCGTGGCGCTTGAAGTATCATCTACTCAACCCTTGTGGTAGCTTGTTCTGTATACAGACATGTGCTACTAGAAAGGCGAACAAGGTGGTTGCTAAGTCCTTCCAAATTCTGCAATACTCTCAGCAGCATATCACAGAATCGGAGTCCAAGATGAATGTCAGGTATAGATTTAGACTATGTTTTTTAACCACTGCTATTCTACGTTCTATTCTGTTTTGAAACTAGATTACTTTCTATATGCTCATAGTTCTGATATTACTTAAAGGAATATGCCGAAAGAGATTAGATACTTAAAAGGAATAACTTGAGAACGAAACGTTTCAACCTTGAAGTTGGGCCGTTGGAACATAACTTGAGAACGAAACGTTTCAACTTTGAAGTTGGGCCGTTGGCTGTTCCAACTTCTCCGAGCAGCTACCAATCATCACCAGACCCCTCTCGATAGCTATAACATGAATGTTGCATGTACATTCTTTGATTGAGAATCAACGAAGGTCAAGGTGCGTTTTAACTGATTCGTTGAAACGAGATGAAGCAATGTGTATTTCCGTTGTTAGAAGGATATGAAAGAAATAGATAGGCATATTTTTGATAGGATTATTGCTTATAGATTCACAATTCAGCATCTTTTTTGCTATCTCAGTAATATTCTCTTCCTCATCCTCATGGTACTTATCCATCCATCTCTCTAATTGTTGATTGTAACACCATGAGTTAAACTTCTTTTTGATAGTGTTAGGGTTTTGGAGGTTTAATCATATTTGATTTATGACCTAGAATTGTTTTTGCTGACTTCCTATTCTTATATTGAAATAAACAATTGTAAGACGCTTGATCATGTTCTTAATTCTTATTTCTTATTATGGATGGATGAAGTTAGTTCAAATTGATATATAATTGGAATTATGAACGTGGATGATTATATTTGTATCTGTGGTAGGTAATTGAAGTGAATTTATTCATATAGCCTTTAATTATTAAATTTTTTTACGTAGGATTTCTGACTAGTGACTTCTTGCAAAAACAACTTTGTATGAATATTTTGATAAGAAACCCCAGAAATAAACTCCTTTAATACCTATAGAGAAGCGGTATTGTAATTGGATTTTATTTTCTTTTAATATTGTTAGACCTCACTTGATTATATTGTTTTATAATGCTTGAATGGTTATTCCTATAAATTTAATATCGTCTAAAGAATTTAACTGTTGGTTTAGAAAATAAATTCGCAAATAGTACGAAATTGGCGCAATCTCTCTCATATCCATGCGTTCTATGGTGATGAGTGCTGACTGAATTCAATCGATATTAATATAAGTTTACTTTAAAAAAAAAAAGAGTAACTCTGAAGTCTGATTTAAATATGTACACTTTTTTTTTAAATTATTTTTACACTTAATTTTTTTTTCTTTTTATTTTAAAAATTATTATTTAATTTAAAAAAAAAAACTTCTCAATTTCTATTCCAACCAGAAGCGAATCTATGTTGAAACAAGGTAACCCTGTATCCCAAATTAATTTTTATGTTACAAGAAATTGTAACCTCAAATTATTAATGGCTAGCATAAACTGATTCCAAATTCACTACTTTTTTTTATTTAATTTATGAAGATATCGCCCTAAATGGTTTTTTTTTTATAAATTATTATTATTTGACAGTGTTAACAGATAATTATAATGTTTTATGATTCCAAATTCACTACTTTTTTTATTTAATTTATGAAGATAACACCTAAAATTGTTTTTTTTTATAAATTATTATTATTTGACAGTGTCTACAACCCATATAAAATTTGAGTCTTTTAGTGCGAATCAATTAGCCTGGGTGAATCCATTGAGCTTGGAGTTATTATTATTATTTACTCCACGGCTCCACCCCACCCACCTCACCAATAGTTCATTGTGTGATAATATATACAATGGAAATATAAAATGTGTATATTTAACCTTCAACAATTAAGTTAAGGGTAATTCTTGGGTGACCACGTGATAATATATACAATGGAAATATAAAATGTGTATATTTAACCTTCAACAATTAAGTTAAGGGTAATTCTTGGATGACCCGTGGTCACCCACGACCCTCTCACATGACCTCATGTGAGAGGGTCGTGGGTGACCACGGGTCACTCAAGTAGGCCTCTTGAGTTAAACAATTTTTGTCTAATTTGATACTCTATTTCAATAAACACAAACACTCTGATAGTCCCAATTTACATATATGAATTCAATCTTTTCTCACCCTGAACTCTGATGTCCTCCTTTTAAATATATTATACTTATGTATTACTAGAGATTTAAATTAAATAGAATCACATGATTTATTCGTAACATGTTGATATGGTACTTAGAGAAAAAAATATAGTATTATTGAATGAGCATTGCTTCTATTCAATGATTCAATCTATAATTATAAAATGATCATATTCAGTTACTTCTATTTAAGGCATAGTTAGAAATATTAATCTGAAAAAAATAAATAAAATTATTCGGTCCATTCCATTCGGTTCGGATCTCCTGTTACATTTGGTGTTACATCTCCTGTTACAAACCGTTGGATGATTGACACGTAGGATAGATTAATCTATACTCTAACAATCAACCCTAAGGGGAATGGTTGAGATTTTTCCCTCCGCACACGTGTCACTCATCTAACACGTGTAACAGGAGATGTAACACCAAAATGTAACACGACATCCGACGCCCATTCCATTAACTCTATTCAATCCAAATTTCTTTTGACACTCTCATTTGCACACTGAACATATTTCTTTTATTCGTTCCATTCTACTAAATATTCGTCTCAATTTTTTCGTCCCTTTTTTCTTAAGCCTATTCAGTCCATTCTTTTTTCCTGTTCAATAAGCATGCTTCTTCTACTCAATTAATTTTTATTTCTATTCGATCTACTTTTGCCCAAGCCCATTCAGTCCACCCTCTCCTTTTCTAACATGATCAACGTGGAGATATTACCATTTAATCTCAGAGTGAATGTCATGGTGTGATTTTTGGACTCAATGTTACAAGTCATTTAGTTACTAGTACCATACACGAGCAGCAACGTCTTCAATCTCCTGCGAGTAGTGGCAATGTAAAGAAATATTTAAATATAATTCAATCTTAAATAATTAATATAGAATAGAATAGAGTGTATACAGAATTAATTAAAGATAATTTAGACTTTTTAGGTATATTAATTTTAATTATATAATAATAAGGGTGTGTATTTAAAAATTAAGTTTATACTCCCTCCGTTCCATAATACTTTTCCCACTTTCCTCATTTGTTTGTCCCACAAAACCTTTCACCCCTAAAAAAGGAAACATCACTTTATCCAACAACCTCAAAAGTTACTTTAATTTCAAATTTGACACTCCTTTTTCACACACATATCATTACTTTATACTTTTTAATTACCTAAAAATACTATAATACCCTCCAAAGTCAAAAAAGTTAGTCAAAAAGTGCACATTTTCTTAAACAACGTGGAACAGTAAACGTAAAAAATTTTTCGGGACGGAGGGAATATATTATATATAGTCGGCCTTAGTGATCCGACGGTGCTGAGTGGAAGGGCCGTCGCTCAGCGGATAAAAGTTACTCTAGGGATAACAGGCTGATCTTCCCCAAGAGCTCACATCGACGGAAAAGTTTGGCACCACGATATCGGCTCTTCCATACACCCACTAATATAATTAAAATATGAGATCCACACATAAGCACTAACCATTAAATAAATACTAATCCGCATAAAAAAGCAAATGAGATTTATTGAACTGGATGGGGGGAGTATATTACAAAATATAACTAGTTACTAGAACTGTCAGAATGGGTTGGTGGAGCGGTGTATCCCACAATCCACCTTTTGATGGGCTCAAGTGGGGCGGGTCACTTGCAGCGCGGTCTATTGGTGGGGCGGACTGCGGTTTTTTTTTTCCATTGTTGAGGTAATATTACCACTCAACTCTACCCCCTATCCACCACTCTCATCCACCCCTCACCCTCACCCCAACTCACCCACCCACCCACCTTCCAAAAAACTTTTTTTTAAAAAAAAATAGATTTTAATATTTAGAAATATTATCATCCAACCCTACCCCCTACACACCCCACCCACCCACCCTCCCTCCAAAAAATTAAAAAAAATTAGATTTTAATATTTAAATAATAAAAATATTATCACCCAACCCTACCCATCCCCCCAAATTTTTTTAAGATAAAATTTAAGATTTTAATATTTAAATAATAAAAATATTACCATCCAACCCTCCACCCACCCACCCACCCTCCCCCCACCCCGAATTTTTTTTATTTTTTTTAATTTAGATTTTAATATTTAAATAATAAAAATATAATCATCCAGTCTATTACATCCATCCGTGAGGGGTAGTGGCAGGGGGTTGGGTGGGTGGGTAGAGGGTAGGGTAGGGTAGGGTAGTAATATTTTTATTATTTAAATATTAAAATCTAAAAAAATTTAAAAAAAATTTAGCGGGAAGGGGGTGGAGGTGGGTGGGCGGGTGGGTGAATAGTGTGGTAGGGCTGGCCGGCTGGGTGATAATATTTTTATTATTTAAATATTAAAATCTAAAGTTTAATTGAAAAAAATTGGGGGTGATGGGGGTGGGGGTAGGTATGGTTAGGGTTGGTGGTAATATTTTTATTATTTAAATATTAAAATCTAGAAGTTGTATGACATTTTTAAACTTTAATTTATAAAGATGGGTTGATGTTGTTTTGATGGGGCGGTGTGGATTATTAGCCCACACTTTAGTTGGTTTGAGTGGGGCGAGCTTTTATGGGGCGGATTAAATTTTGGGTTGAAAAATTGGTGGGTTAAGGTGGGTTAGGGCGGGTTGGTCCAGTGGGCTCAGCCCATTTTTCACAGCTCTACTAGCTACTATTAAAAGGGATATTTTTGCAAGGGTTAATTGCATTAAAATACACGACTTTTTTTTTTCACAATTTAATTATGAAGTTTTTTTTTTGGTCAAAAAAATACATGACCTTCTGTTTTTCTCTTAATTTAATCACAAACTTTCTTTTTATATCAATTAAATACATGACTTTATATGTATTTTTTCAATTGAATCATAAATTTATTTATTTTAGTTAAGTATACATAATTTTTATATTTTCTTATTTAATCTAAAATCTTACTTAAATAAAAAAAATCTATTAAACAATTTTTACAAAAAATTATTAATAGAAACTTTTTAAGAATTAATAAAAAAATAAACTACTAAAATAATCAGATTTTACGTTCTTATATATATACTAGTATGAAACCCGCGTACAACGTGGAATCATTTAATTATTATTCTTATATTTATAATTAAATAATTCGTGTTATATAACCTAACAATATTATTAAGCATTTTTTTTCTTATAGCTAGACAATTTCTTTTATCAATGTAAAGAATTTGCAATAAATTATAACATTTGACTTTTGATAATGTATCACATAACTAAATCATGTAAAAAGATAATATATATGTATATATTTTCTAATTATTTTAAAGAATCTTTATTTATATATTTTTTAAATATTACTTTATAATATAATAAAATTGAAATAATTTATTACTCCCCCCTCTCTCTAAAAAAATGTACAACCACATATGTAATTTTGTCTCTTTGCTGTATATTTATATAGTTGTTAGTATTTCATTTTTTTCATAGTATTTAAGTGCAATTATAATCAAAGTATGTACTAACTCTTAGTAATAAATCCTTAATTTTATTGTTTGTCTAAAATAAATATCAATTATATATATAAAAAACTTTTTCCTACACATGATTTGATTTGATACTAAATAATTTATTTATATCAAAAGACTTATTTATTAATTGCAATTAATAGGGGTTTATTTTGCAACAATAATGAAAGGTGATGGTTTTTTTTTGCAATTTCTTAAAAGTGAGGATTAATTTGCAATAGGAGTAAAGTTCATGATTTTTTTTGCAATTAACCCTATCTTATATATATTAATTGCGAATACGCTGATATAAATAACTTTTTAAAAGTATAAGGTGTCCCGACGTGGTTAATTGTCGTATTATTTACTTTAAGTTCATATATATATATATATATATATATATATATATATATATATATATATATATATATATATATATATTATTTTTCTATTTTTATTTATTTATTTATTTATTATATTATTCATGTATATCTATAAATTAAATATCACCTTGAAATGGAACAAAAGGAGTATAATCTTTCTATTTTATTATTATTATTATTATTATTATTATTATTATTATTATTATTATTATTATTATTATATTACTAATGTATATCTTTATATTTAGAATTAAAAAGTAAACTTTAAAATTAGATTAATAAATCAATTAATAAAAATATATCTTAAAAAGTTTTGAGTATATCCTCATTATTTAATTACAATATGCATTTAATATTGGATTATATAATTAATTTTCTTATAAAATATAATGCATCCGCATATTATGCGTGAATATGTACTCGTATATATATATATATATATATATATATATATATATTCTTAGTTTCAGATTATATTAATAATTAAAGAAAACGAATTTATATGTCATTATTGAATAATTCAAATATATATGAATAATTAAATAAAATTAATATACTAAAATTAATAAATCAACAATTATTTAAAAACTCGATTCCAATATCAATTGCCAACATCAAGTAATATATTAAAAATAATATAAAATAATGATTAAAGTTAAATAACTTGAAGAAAGCTTTCGATTGAGGTAAATCGATTCCAATTGAATGATCTACATGAATAAATTTTTTATCCTCTTATTCATCTTAAATAATACATCTTAACAAAGACTTTAATAGATTATCTACTTGAAGAGGTAAATCGATTCCAAAAATACTTGAATGATCTACATAAATCAGTTTTTTAACCTCTTATTCATCTTAAAGAATATATACTTGAATCGATTATCTACTTGAAGAGATAAATCGATTTAAAAAATACTTGAATCGATCCTCTTATTCCTCTTCTTAAAGAATACTTGAGATTATATATACTTGAAGAGGCACCGATTCCAAAAATACTTGAATAATTCAAGAATTCAAGAATACTTGAATCGATCATCTTTTTCCTCCCGAAGAAAGAATACTTGAGATTATATACTTAAAGAGGTAAATCGATTTTAAAAATACTTGAATGATTCAAGTAATCAATTATCTTATTCCTCTTGAAGAATACTTGAATCGATTATATTATTCATCTTGAAGAATACTTGAATTAATTCTTTTCATCTTTAAGAATACTTGAATTAATTATTGAATAGAGGTGAATGATATTCAATTATTTAGAAGTGAATCGAATCTCGCTCCATCAAAATAAACTTTTATACTTTTTATAAATCAATTATCTAGAGAAACTTGAAGAAATCTTCTATTCCTCTTGAAAAATCAAATGTGTGTGTTTGGAATGAATAACCAAAAAAGTTTATTTATAGGTGGGGTGTGAGAGAATATTCTAAGAAATATTATTTTTTTCTTTATATATAATTTAAATTTATTCTTATTAATTTATTTACATTAAAAGATTTTGTAATTAAATAATGATACCAAAATAAATATATAAAAGAAATTCAAAATTTAATTAGTCATCAATCAAAAAAAAAAAAGAAATTTATTTTATGATAAATTAATGAGGTGCACATGTAACAAAAGATAAATATATTTTTAATTTATATTTTGATATATATTTTTAATTTGAATTTTTTTCTTAAATTATGTATATGTTTATTTTTATTTATTATTATCTCAGATAAATATAATTTTTATTTTAATTAATATTTTGTTCTAAATTTCTATAAATAATTTTTAAATTTATTGCCTATTTAAGATTAATAAATAAAATAAGAAAATACATTATTTTAAAAAGAAAATATTAAATAAGGAAGTTAATGATAAGTAAATAAGGAAAACATAAAAAAAAAAATTTAAAAATTCAAAAAAATGAGAAAATTACATGTCATAATGAAGCGTTCTGGAAACGACACGTAGACAGAAAAGTTTCTGCTATAGTATACTAAAGATATATATATATATATATATATATATATATATATATATATATATATATATATATATATAGATAGAGGTTATTTTCTAAACTGTAAGAACTCTTAATAATTATCCTTCAATATTATTTTATTTATTTATTAATTGCCGTATATTATTTAGAAAGATAATTAATTAAATTTGAGGTAAATTACGTGAATTTTTATGAATAGTACGTCTTACAATATATTTAATCTTTAAAATGTACTCCATATATCTATTTAAATTATTTAATGTGTATTGATTTTTCTTTAATAAAAGAACTTTAAACAAATGACAAAATATAAAATATAATATGAAAAATTTGTGATTGAATTGAAAAAATACAAAAAGGTCATGTATTTAATGGATAAAAATAAAGTTTATTATTAAATTGAAGAAAAATAAGAAGGTTGTGTATTTTTTTGACAATAAAAAAAAATTCATAATTATATTGAAAATAGAGAAAAATATTGTGTATTTTAATGTAATTAACCCTTTTGCAAATACTCTAGTTAAAATTTAGTTTTTTTTTTTTAAAATGGATAACCCTAAATTTAATGGAGTATTACTTATTGACCGGTTATAAAACACTGTCATTTGCTGCCGGCGAAAACAAAACCCTTTCTACCTTCTCTTCCGTCTAAAATGCCGTTGAACGACGCCGTCCTCCTCCGCTCGTTGGAGCTCCGCCTCCTCCGATGTTCTATGCCGTCTGAAAATCCTTCGCGCCCGCCTTCACCAGCTCAATCATCACCTCCTGTATCTTCGGAGTTTTCTCACCTCCACTCCCTCCTAAACGACGTCGTGGCTCTAATCGAATCGGGTCACTATCTTCGAGCCATTACCTCTTCTCTCGCCTCTCAAACCATATTTGCGAATCTCCAATTCGACTCGTCTGAGTCTGCTAGCCGCTTCTACTCCGAGACGCTTCCCGATTGCGTCAGCTCGTTTTTAAGCGGGAATGATGACTCAGTGGAATTGGGTTATAAAGCATTGCTTGTGATGGCTGTTGGTGTTGCTGCTTTGCTTGCCTTCACTCAATGCACCATTACTGGGTTAGTCACTTTTTATTTATGGTTCACTCTCATTTTTGTTCATTACCAGTTCATGGTTTTTCCACGATATAATCTTGAATGTTATTTTTATTTTATTTTATTTTTGAATTATCGATGAAATCTGCACCTTGTGCTTAGAAAGGTAGGATTTTTAGGAGCTGAAACGCACTAGATGGTGTAACAAGCTTGCAGATTGCGCCTCACTAATCTGTTTCATCCAGTTTAGAGGGCGACAAACAATGGTTCTTGGTTTTGGTTGAATTGATTTCAAAATTTATCAAAGTACATTCTGGATAAGCCAACTATACTATTTGTTGAACCTATTTGGTGTGCTATGTTATCCATTTGGTTGCAAGATTATTAGGCGGTCAGGTAGAATAGATGGTGAGTGGGATGGTTGATATGCACTCCGCAGTACTATTTGTTTGAATTAAGAAAAAAGCTATTGCAATTAGAATGCACTGCAAAATGTGTGCGCAGTTTTAAGAGGATATACAATTATATAACGTTCCCTAACCAAGATTCTGATGGTCAGATTGCTTATATGTTTTTTGCCTTGTATAATATCATTTCATGACATATGAGGTCAATTGGCATGTGGATTTCATTTGCTATCTCTTTTGACAATAAGAGTGAGGGTACATTGTTTTAATTTTTTTATTTATTCACAAGAAATTTCTAAATAATATATGTGTGTGTGTGTATATATATATATATATATATATATATATATATATATATATATATATATATATATAATTTACACCTAATTAGAACTGTGGCCAATATTTGTTGCCTTTTCTTTTGTTGTACACATGTATTAGGCCACAGGATGACATTGCTCTGATGCCACTTGCGGAATTATTGACTCACAAGGATGAGATAGGAGGTTGTGAATCTGGTAATTGGATAGAGTGGGAAGCATGGGCACAAAAGGAACTCATGTCTGTTGGTGCTGATCTGCGAGCCAAATTCTCTTATTTGCAGGTAAAAGCTTTTGTTCTTTATATTATCTTACAATTTTAAATGTATTCATCATTGAATTTGACTGTCCACTATTGATTGTTTATGTTTGATTTTGAATGTGGCCATCTATGTAATGCTTTAAACTATAGTGTTAACTTGTAAGATTGTCTTTTCACTTGTTTCCATGTTTACGAACAATATTGATTCAAATTATGTCTATTTAGGTGTCATTAATGTTATTTTGAAGCTGTTTCTTATTTTACTATGTTAAAGACAGGCAATTCACTCTTATCCAATAGTAAGTAGTTTATAAAGATCCTGTCTTTCTGTTCACATATTGTTTGTTTCTATGTGCCCAAAACTTGATGTTATATGCATCAAGGAGCAATGCTGTTACTGGGGAATCTCTGCATAATTTGCTTGCCACTATTGTTGTTTTATTTTTTGGGGGAACGGGGGTGGGGTTACTATGGATGTGTTAACATGCATTTACCCGTATCTTCTTCTTTCACCTAATTTTTGAAGGTTTGTCTCTGTGTGTAAATGTATTTACCAAGTCTTTCTTTCACCTGCAGTACTTAATATTTGGAAAGACTCTGCTGATGAGAATTAAAGATTTTCTTTTTCAAGGAAGCCATTCTTCTATAGATGGAGTGAGAAGCATGACATTGTGGTTAGCCAGAGCTTTTTTCTTGCACCAAAAACTGTTGGATGAGCGCTCATCTTTTCTTTTTGATTTGTTACAAGTTTTTACAAAAGAAAGCTTCTTTCATCTGGGTACCCTGGAGCAGGTCATGGAGTATTGGTCTGCAAATGAAGACTGTTCAACTATTCTCTCGTTGCTTCATTTGGAAGTGGGGATAATTGAACTTTATTATGGGCGTGTGGATGCCTCCAAGTGAGTCATCTTGATATATTAAGATCTTTAGCAAATTTAATTTAATTTGTTGCTAACCCTTTCATTTTTTAACTTGTAAAAGGTTGCGGGAACTTTAGCATTAATTACCTTTGACCTCATTTAGTTCAGTAATAAACTAGTAGGAAAGCATTAAAATTTCTTTTCATAGATACAAACATCAAAGACAATGTCAAGATTATCTAAAATGCATCTTCCGGCATTTAGGGACTTACTTTTTTTTCAGAAACTACCTGTCCCAGATGGAGTGTAACTTCTGTCTTGATGCTAGATTTTATGTCTCTTGGCCATTGAGCTCTAGTTTTAGAATTTCTATATGTCACAAGCCTTATCATAATGCATTATACTAACCACAAAGGTTTCTGAATGATGGTGTTCATCTAGAACCAACTAGTGTTTATGTATTATAAGACTACATTGTGCTATTTTTTTTTTCAAATGAAGGATAATTTATTGTTGTCGGTTTAAATGACTAGACATACTTCAAAATTGAATTCATTCTAAATCTGTACTCTGTCCTGTGAAACATGATGATCTCTAGCTATTTGAGATTGATGGAAGAATTCTGGTTGTTGAAATATACAAGACTTGATGCAGCGGTGTGGTTTGTTTGTTTCATCATAGTATAATTAACTACTCAATGAGCTTGTGTATCAGTGTTATATAATATATATTTGAAAATTAGATGGTTTCATACTTTCATATGCTGATTAACACAACAGTCAGCCCATACCCCTCTTTTCCTTCTGGCCGATATCCATTTTTCTGGCTATCCATGTTGTCATTATATATTTACCCATGTTATATCTGACTTGGATTTACTTTTTTTTGAGATTACACTAATAAGTTGCTTCAAAAATAAACCTGTATACTTACTGGTCTCAACAATAAAAAATAACTATATTCAGGGTGCATTTTGAATTAGCAGCTGAGCTGTCCAATTATAAATTTTTTGTGAGCGGTGCTCTGGGATTTCGGACTCAGCATCAGGTACGTACTGTACATGCATCACCTGAATTAGAAGGAATTCTTGTCCCTCTGTGTCTCAACTGATGATTGTCACGCATAGGTGGAACCAAAAGCACAGCTCCGTCTTTTTTCTGAAAAAAATGGTGGAGATATCTGTTTGCCAATTTTCCACGAGTCCAGCAGCTTGGATAGTTCTCCAGTTCATAAATCCTCTGAAACCTATGAAGCTTCTGATGTGTTCATGACCCCCAGATTTGTAGCTGATGAAAAAAATTCTGAAAGCGTTGAGCTGGGTGATAAACATCATGCTATTGCAGCCTCCCCACTGATCGCAATACACCAAGCAGTGATTCTGGCACGTTGTCTTTTAATTGAGAAAAATGCTCGTAATGATGAACTGCAAAGTATGCTTCTGTTCTTCTTTAAAGCTGTTTGACATCTCTCTTTTTTTGTTTATCTGTACCTGGAGAAGATCCCTAAGTTCTTGAAGTAATTGCAATTCAGAGTAATTAAAGAGGGGGATATTTTTGATGAAGAAAGGATATCAAGTAATCTATTCGAATTTTCATTTCCCAAACATTTTAACAATACAACAACATAGATTTTAAATTTAGTTTTATTAAGTTTAGTACCAATTATCTTCTCACTGATCCATGCATTTACGAGAAGACTTTCCTCTTGGTTACTGATTCCTATCATCCTATGCCAATAAAAACTGATGTTAGCTTCTGAATTTCTTTTGAGAGGGGGCAGCAGTTATCTAATTCGTGGTCTATGTTGCCTTGGGTTTTGTTTATGAGTCTTTGTGTAGTTTGAATGTTTATGTACTGTCATTTCATGTTATACTGCTCATAAAAGGTGAGTGAAGGTTCCACAATCGACTTTTGAAAGGATCTGCTGATGGTGGCACACCTCTTAGTTGATACCCCCATGTTCATTGCCTATTACCTCTCTGTGGAATTCCTGTTTCTTGGGATGCAAATTTGATTCCGCCTCTGCTTAAACACATCCTTATTAGTTGATGAATTCATTTTTCTCGTTTCAGTTTCTTTGGTTTTCTAGATCCATTTGAAAGAGAGATGCCATTTTGTTTTTTTCTTCTGCTCGAATCTTATGCTGTTCATAACATATCTTAGTGGGTTTCTCGTAATATAGGTCCCTTTTTTCATGTAAAGTTGTTATGGACTTCCCCTTGCGCATGAAATGATGTTAGGATATTCCTTTGCGAGTGCTTATGTCCTACTAGGCTTTAGTGCGCATTTTTTGTTGTCAAAGTAATGGAACACGTTATGACTTTTCTTGCAAGTGTTTAGGAACTTAGTTGGCAAGTTTTTCAAAGAAAAGTAAACACTGGTGCTGATGATGTGATACTTTGATATTATGGCTAAATTTAACAATACAGAGAAAGACCAAGTTTTGTGTCATCATGCTTATCAAAACTGAGAACATCGTTAATCAATAATGAACTTTTGAAATGATAGTGGATGGTCTGCTTGTTATTACTTTTCAATTAATGCCAACTTCTATATATGGGAGGGATTTGAGTATCCATAATTCTTATAGTTATAGTGGTTTTTTTCTTTCATATTATATACTTCTGTGCTGAATCTTCAAACCTTTTAGGGGTGATTTATTTCTAAAACAAGATGTGATATTGCCAAGGAGTTGTCTTGCGCTCTACTGAAAACATTTATTTCTTCATTTATCTTTAGATCAACCTTGCTGATGATAATTTTGTTTCAGAGTGGGAAATGGCTCCATATATTGAGGCTATTGATTCTCAGAGCTCAACTCCGTTCATGGTAAGCAAAGCATTATCACTCTGTTACTAAATGCTGCTCTTTTTAAGAAACTTATCTTTTAGTTTGATTGCCAATCTTCTTATCCTTTATGTTTGGTTTGTGTTTAGCATGTGTATTAGATTATTAGTGGTAGATAATTGGGTTCAATTACGAAATATGATATCTAAGAATGACTTCAAATAACTACATTCATGAAGAGAATGAATGTGGATTACTGAGGTTCAGCTTGCTACCAATATTAATGGAATCATGAACATGATTTTCACGTAAATTTATAGTTTCGTAAATTGTCTTGGTACTTTCTATATTATACTTGGAGCTTTGTACCCATCAATCCCTTAACATGTCAGGTACAGAAAAACTTGAATTTTTGGAAATTTATGCAGCAAATATGCTACTTACAAGTAGATTTCTGTTCTTTGTTACTGGAAGCATAAGGCTACCTTTGGGTATTTTAGTGAACATTAACTAATATTTTTCAAGTGTTTATATTTCTTGGTGTTATACTTGAATGAATGTTGTTACTTTTCCTTGAAATACCAATGATGAAAAAATTAGTAGTGCTTTCTCCTTCACCATTTTGTGACTAGCATTCCTTTGTCGCAGCACCAATTAAAACTTTCTTTATTAATTATTTTTTAACTTCTATAATAGATAATCTGATAAATTTAGTTTCAGCTTCAATGTTTCTGCAGTCTATTGCGTGTCCGCTGGGAGTCCAGTCGTGGTAGAACGAAGCAGCGGGCATTGATGATGATGGATCAGCTGGTATATTCGTTTGTATTTTTCTCATGGATTTCAGAAATATGCTCTATGTTACTCTAAAAAAAATGCCTGTTATACTTATCACTGCCATTCTTATGTGTTTTATGTTCCAACTCCATCTGAAATAATAGAAGTATAATGTTATCCATTTGTCAAACTTTAGATGAGTTTGTGTACTGCTAAGCGTTTTTTACCTTTAATAGTGTAAAAAATTGTGGTTGAAATATAATTGTGTGCGGAGAACATGTACATTTACTGATCCTATTTCTGCAGTTGTATATCAATATTGAGCTATCTATAGCTGCCCTTATGCTCAATAGGGGCGGAATGGGATTTTGCCATTATGGGACGAGTCGTGCTGAGCTTTACATAGGAAAGCTTGTTACCCATGAAAGGCTTTTTAAAAAGCCTAAGCCTGGCCATTTTTAATAGCCCTGCGTCTTTGGTTTAAAAGGCCTAAATAGTATCATTTAAATATTATTAAACGAGCTGAGCCGAGCTTTAGTGAGCCAGGTCATAGGCTTTTTGGATAGCTTGACACATTCCTACTCCTAATGGTCACAATTTTAATACTCTGAATTGTCATATAACAGGTGGAAGGTGTATACAATCATTCTCCTGGAGTTGCTCAACGATTACACTATTGTTTTGGAGTTAATATGCCCCCAATATCTGTTGTACGCAAGTAAGCTGCTTTTCTTGTTGGTTCTTTCCCTTATATTTTAGCTGGAAGGAAGGATTGTCTGAAATCTATTTTGGTATCACATTTCAGTATCTTGCATTATGCTTTACTGTTTTGGAGTTAATATGCCCCCAATATCTGTTGTACGCAAGTAAGCTGCTTTTCTTGTTGGTTCTTGCCCTTATATTTTAGCTGGAAGGAAGGATTGTCTGAAATCTATTTTGGTATCACATTTCAGTATCTTGCATTATGCTTTACTTGATTCCAGAAAAGTTCATGTTTTAGAAGTCGTAGTCATCCGTTAAAATTTCAATATAGGTCAGACGAGGACAAATAAGTTAAAACTACGACTAACTGAGGGTTGCAGGTTTTCATTCACAATTTATAAAGAGTGTACCTTTATTTAGTTAATTTATTATTTAAAAAAAGGTTTTAATCTATTCCATATGACTTTTTTGGGACGGGGTATTATTGGATTATTATAATCTCTCACTATATGATTGTCGCTGAACTCATTACCCAGGGAATATGCTGACCTTCTTGTCAGTTGTGGATTAACTGGGGAAGCTATTAAAATTTACGAGAATCTTGAGCTTTGGGATAATTTGATTTTCTGTTACCAGTTAATGGATAAAAAACCAGCAGCTGTTGAACTCATTAAGAAATGCTTATCTGAGAAGCCATCTGACCCAAGATTATGGTGCTCTCTTGGTGATGTAACCAATGATGAAGCGTCCTATATGAAGGCCCTCGAAGTCTCCGGAAAGCGATCTGCACGTGCTTTCCGATCTCTTGCTCGCTCTGCCTACAACCGAGGAGAGTATGAGAAGTCAAAACTCTTATGGGAGTCTGCAATGGGTCTGAATTCCATGCATCCTGATGGCTGGTTTGCACTTGGTGCTGCTGCCTTAAAGGCTAGGGATGTTGACAAGGCACTGGATGCTTTCACACGTGCTGTTCAACTTGATCCTGAAAATGGAGAGGCTTGGAATAATATTGCTTGTTTTCACATGATTAAAAAAAGGAGCAAGGAGGCTTTCGTTGCATTTAAGGAAGCACTGAAGCTTAAGCGAAACAGCTGGCAAATGTGGGAGAATTATAGCCATGTTGCTGCCGATGTTGGAAACTTCAGCCAGGTGATGGAAGCTGTACAGAAGGTGTTGGACATGACTAAAAAGAAGAGAATCGACACGGAGTTCCTTGAAAGAATCATGCTGGAGATTGAAGGGCGGCCACCTATTACTCTTTCTCAATCTCATAGAACCCCTTCTAGTGTTGATGAAAAGGGGAGTCTGGAGGTTGACTCCGCCAGATGCCGAGAAACAGAGCACTTGATAGAATTGTTCGGTAACATCTTAAAACAGATTGTACAAAGTGGTGGGAATGCTGAGGTATGGGGATTATATGCAAGGTGGCACAAACTGAAAGGGGATCTGACAATGTCGTCGGAGGCCCTTCTTAAGCAAGTCAGATCATACCAGGGATCTGATTTATGGGAGGACAGGGAACGGTTTATGAAATTCGCACGTGCTTCGTTAGAACTCTGTAAGGTGTATCAAGAACTTGCGTTGCGTGGAAGCAGTCGTAGAGAACTGTTTGCTGCTGAAATGCATTTGAAGAGTACAATCAAACAAGCTACAAAATTTTCTGGCACTGAAGAATTTAAAGATCTGGAAGCTTGTCTTGAAGATGTGCAACAGGCTCTGAAAGCCATGTCATTACCTGGTGCTTGAAGTTTTCTACTGGACCCTTATGGCAGTTTGTTCTGTATATGTACATGTGCTGCTAGAAAGGTTAAAATGGGGTTGCTAAATCCTTACAAATATTGCAACACTCTCAACAGCTTATCACAAAAAACACAGACAAAGATCATCTGAGCTCAGGGATAATTAGCAGATACATAGGTTTTTGATACGTTTTTTAACCGCTGCATCTGTACACTCCACTCTGTTCTGGTGCAAGATTGCTTTCTATATGTATGAAAATTAAAAAAATACTCCTGAGAGGAGAGAGAGTGAAAGCATGTGTATTAATTAAAGAGAGAAGAATGTATAAATAGAGATGATTTTTAAAATTGGATGAGGATTTTGAAAATTAAAATCTAGGTTTTAAAACCGAAACAAACACATCTTCCAAAAGTAATATGCCAAAAAGATTAGATACTTAATGCCAGCGACCTACTTAAATCAATTCATTATTCACTTGATCAAATTTAGGAGTTTAACTACGGGCTTGTACATCAATCGTTAATTAAATTTTTATTTAATCTTTATCATTCAATAAAATAAAATAATTAAAAATAAATTTATTAACTACTCACTATTTCTCAATTTTACCCTATAATTTTATGGGTGCGCCAGATGTAGTTATTTTTATCCCAAATTTTTGTTCTAATCACAGGGAAAACTAAAACCTATTCTTTTTTAATTTATAGGCTAATCTCATTTAATTTATTGAGCCACGCTAAATAATCAATTATTTTAGGTAAGAATTCAGTAATATTAAAATTGTAAATGTCAATGCGGTTATTTAACAAGAACATAAATTCTATAGCGAAATAAGTGATAATAATATATTAGTATAAGTGATAGTTAATCATATAACAAGAACAAAAATTTTATAGCGAAGGTAAGTGATAATAATGTTTTAGTATAAGTGATAGTGAATGGATGAAAAGTGAAAAAAGATATGAATAAAGAAGTGATAGTGAATTGATAAAAAGTGAAAATGATGTGAATAAAGAAGTGATAATATTTTTAATAAAAAGTTATATCTAAATTAGGCTAATACTACTGTGCACCTGGGTGCACCCCATGATACGGAGCACTCACTTTCAGAAACATATACAATTATGAACAAAAACATGTACAATTATGAACAAAAATGTATACAGTTTGTTAGTGATTTTTTTAATGAAAAATTGAGTATAAAAAAATATACAATTATTAAAAAACATGTATACACTATTGAATAAAAAGTTATACACATATGAATGCTAATTTTTTAATGAAAAATTGAGTGTGAAAAAAACATACAATTATTAAGAAATATGTATATAATATAGAATAAAAAGTTATACACATATGGGTGCACCCTAGCACCGAATATCAACTCTCTAAATTATAAAAAAATAAATAAATAATAATAATATATTTAATAAAAAATAAAAACTAATCAGCAAAAGGGTCACTATCACTAATTTTTCTCAAATTTAAGGGTGATTCTTAGATGACCCGTATCACCTAAGTAAGACTCCAAATCTAATGAAATTTAGCTTCTCCCCCTTGTTTATGCAGATTTAACGTTAGTCCTAGTTGGGCTCAAGTTAAATGGACCACTAATGGGTTGAAGAAAAAAAATTAATACAATTTGAAAAATAAATAAATGAGCACTAGAAAATATTATGGCATGAAGAATTATTAAATACGAGTATTATTTTTTGGTTTAATTGAAAAAAAAAACTTTCACATTTACTTCTATTACAATTTAATCCCAATTATTTAGATTTGACAAAAATAATCATAACCTTTGAAAATCGCATCCATCAGGCTACCAGGTGCTACCCGATCGCTGACTTGGCTTAACCTATGTCATGTTAGCTTCCACCTCATTTTATGATAATTGCACGAAAAACTATCACATTTATTTTAATTGCGAATTAATCTAAATTTTTGAGATTTTGAAAAAAAAAACTAAATTAAAATTCTTTTATAACAAATTACACCCACATAATAAAGTTTAATTATTTATGTTTAAATATAAATATTTAAAATTATTATATAAAATAATAAAGTTCTAATTTAATATCTATATATTTAATTTACCTAATTTTTTTTGAAAGATATATCACTATAAATTCTTATGTATCATTAATATAAATTTTTTAAAATTTAAAATGAACAACCTATAAATTTTAAAAAAAAAATTCATAAATAATAACTCAGACTTAGACCTAAGAATTACAATATATTAGGTTGATGAGGTCAAACTACGCAAATCCTCGTTGGCCTCGAACTATTGTGGCCCTACAAATGAACCCAACGAACAACATTCTAAAACCACCACATTAAATTAAAACCACCCATCTACGCGTATTTATTTATACTAGTTATTTTACACATACTTTGCACGTCGCAAATACTTTTATTTTTTGTGAAATTTATTATCTATATTTTTTATTTTTAAATGTTTACTTTTTAATATAATAATAATTTATTTATTTATTTACATTAATTCTTCATATGCAATTCACAATCAGTTTGTGAAGTTTGTTTTCTTATATTTTTTATTTTTAAATGTTTACTTTTCAATATAATAATAAATAAAATAAATTATTTATTTATTTATTTATTACATTAAAACTTCTAATATTTTTCATTTCCCAATAGTCATCTAATTTATCAATAATCAATAAACTATTAAATAAGTAAATTATGTTTATATCCTTTCTTTTCTTTGTCTTTTTTTATTTTTTATTTTATAGTACTATTTTAAATCGAGACATTCTCTTGTAAGACGGGTTATTTGTGAGACGGATATGAGACAGGTCGACCCATCACTAAAGTATGCTTATTGTAGAGATAAAATATGTTGATTTGTAGTTAAAGTATGTCAATAATAAATCACATTATAACACGTTAAAATCATACATTAATGAATAATCTAGCATACTTTAGAAAACCTACTTTAACAACATTAAACATACTTAACCTAAATAATAGATATATTTTAATACGTCTTACAAAGCGTCTCATATAAGTAGCATCTCACAAGAGACTTTGTCTTTTAAATCTTACGCCTTAGTGGTTCTAATTATAATATTGAGAATTTTTTTATACTTCCTTTTTATTTTAGTTATTCACTATGTAAATCTTTTTACATGAATAAAATATTTTTACGTCATACTTTGCATTTTTTTTAAAATTTTTTTAGAATTATGTTTTCAACATAATAATAAATAATTAAAAAAATATTCTATTTATTAATGATATTAAAACCTCTTTATATACTTATAGATTCAATAAAGATTTTTGTATTTTCATGGATTTGCATCTAAAAAGAGTAATGTATAATTTGTTCATGTAAGAATATATGTTGTGGGAGAAATATTCCAATATTTTGGAATGTTTGCCCTTTAGCCTCGTTAATTATTATTGCAAACAAAGTTTATGTATTAGCTTCGTTAAATAAAATAGTTTATGGATTAGCCTCGTTCATGTATTTTATACTGTTAGTAAAAAGTTTCAATAGCCAATAAAATATTAAATAAGAAAATAGTTATTTTTTCCTTTTCCTTTCTTTTGTCTTTTGTTTTTACATTAAAAAATATATGAAAATACTAAATACATAAATAATCGGAGGAAAAATATTCACTTAAACACTATTTTCATTCCTTACGTGGATCAACAATTAATTAATTACTTTAATATTAATTAAGTGATCTGAAAATATAAATGTATGAATTAAATGATTAAATATAATAAAGGACTAACAATCTAATATATAAAATTAATCTTTTAAAAAACTGGTCAGAACTAATATTTTTATATTAAAAGTGTTTCTTTGAAAAATATTTTTGCACAGTTTTTTCCCTTACCCATTTTATTATCTACATATTCATCTTAATTCATTATTAATAAAAAAACATAAATATGATTCCTTTCATTTTTAATATAATTTATTTTATTAATTAATTTCCGTTAAGTAATAAATTCTATTGTTATCTTCTATAAATCTATAATATATAATAATTAGTATACTAATTATAATAATAATTATTAAAGTTATAACTATAATTATAATATATTATTATTACTCTATTATTCTTTGCATACTTACAATTTAAAAATCTAGAAAATTACATACTTACCATTTAGAATCTTATCACGCCTTATCATCTGAAATTTTAAATTAAAAAATTTCAATGAATTAGTACGGCCATCACATTTGTTTTATAGAATTAAAATATAATACAAAAGAAAACTGATTATAGTACTTGATATTGCAGTAAAGATGGTCATTCGGCTACCTTGCGTTGGCTTTACGCCACAAAAATGCTTCCATGTGGATTGAGATTCATCGCTACGCTCCAGAAGTTGAACGTTAGATCGATGCCGGAGGAATTCAAGCAGAGCAGCAGACGGTGAAGGGGAAGACTTTCACAAAGTTAGCCATGTTCCTGACATCAAACTCGATTAACTAACTGGTTTGTCTCAGCTTCTTGTTTTCATGTCTCTATTATTATCAACATTGCTTTGTTGTGTGAAGTTTTGCTTGTTTGTCTGACTTCATTTGATTATTAACCGTTGACTTTGTAATCCATAAATTGCAGTAAACAGGAACCCCTGTCTTAAATAAGATTACTTTTTTGTTTTCTTAAAAAATTATCACTTTCTTGGGAAAGATATTACTATTACTTTTCATGTTATTATTTTTTATTTATATTATGAATTATTATTTTTTATGTTATCATTTTTTATTTATATTATGAATTATTATTTTTTATTTATATTATAAATTGTTCATAAAACAATTTACTATATCATTATCACTTTTCATTAATTCTTACTTTTTATTCGTTCTACAAAAGTTTTCTATGGAACGGTTTCAACTAGTATTTGCTATTGTAACATGATGATTTAGTTTATAAATTGCAGTTTTTTAAAGGTGTTTGGGTCTAGTATGAGATTTGTAAAGTAATATGGTTGTAATAATTAAAAATTGTTGCGGTGGTAATAATTGCATGATTGAGATGAGAGGAAGTATGTTTGAATCAGAAAAGTCATTTTGAGTTGATTATTGGCGAATTCTCGATAAGTGATTCCCTCCATCAAATCCACCATCCAAGTGATCAAGGAAGCAAGGGAGAGTGAAGATCACAAGAAGAAGAAGGAGATCTCTATTTAAGACCTTCAAAGGGGAAATCTAATTCTAATTATTATGAACTTCTTTATAGATTTGTCATGTGATTTGTAGATACAATTGTCTATGATTATTTTCTCTAAGACTATGATAGGCTAATCTCTATTGTGAGATTAACTCCATGATTGGTGTTTGATAATTTAGTTTTTATGCAATTTGATTTTAATCTTAAATGGGCTTTGTGTTATTTCTATCATTGATTGTTTATTGCTTGATTTATATGATGACATGTGTGATTAATTGTCATGGACATATGATTAGATTGAGAAATCAATTATGTGTTTTGGATAGTTCATTGAATTATTTCATCATACACTTCATGTGCATTAATTTAGAATGAGATATCCTTCTATTTTTAGAACCATTTGATAGAACATTTGATTAGCTTAATCGAGAGGTTGGTTGATTAGGTGAGGAGACCCAAACCATTAGTGAATTCATAGTACCTTAAAAGGTAATATTGTCTATGATTTAGTACCTCGTTAGGGAACTCGTAGAGTAATTAGTACCTAGTGGGAGGTGTTCGCTATGGTATCGATCCTAAGTGTTTTTGGGAGCCTTATTGAGGGCCTACATCCTATCC
This sequence comes from Pogostemon cablin, assembly GCA_023678885.1. Lineage (NCBI taxonomy): Eukaryota > Viridiplantae > Streptophyta > Magnoliopsida > Lamiales > Lamiaceae > Pogostemon > Pogostemon cablin. The sequence goes on from CM042987.1 coordinate 7,142,182, forward strand.
ATCTCGAGAGAGTTTAGGTGGAATTAGTGATCGTTTCTATGACATGTCCATGAGAGATTAAAATTAATTGCATGATTACTTTATTATATATACCATGATTGTTGCTAATCTCATCCTTGCATCATTTGGAACCCAATTTATCTTGTATTCATTTTATTATTTGCATTAGAGTAGTACATTCATTTGCACGTTTATCCTCCATCCCATTCCGTAGTCCTTATAAAATCACGATAAACTTGAGATCGCTTAAACTCTAGTACATTCCTCCCTGTGGTTCGATAAATTCTTTAATTGGTCATCCCGACTATAAATGATCAATCATGTAACACCTTTCCTCTAAAAATTTGATACATATTCAAAAGTAAAAATTAAGGGTGTGCATGGTCCGATTTTATGATTTTTTCTGCATAATTCAAATTGCATTGTTATTTACTGTTCGGTTTAGTAATGAAATAGCGGTAATTCAAATAATATTGATTATGCGGTTTTAAACAGTTTAGAGCGGTTTTTTGTGGTTAGACGGTTACACTTATAGATTAGCTTAAATAATGATGTTCTACTATTAATTTTTGGTAGTCGACAAAAAATCACAACGCAATTCAACCAATAACTATCCATTTCTAATTTCTTAGAAACAAAAACAGTTTAACAAACATTTAATTAAAAGAATTTAATTAATAACCATGCTCCAGAGAAATATGAGTAGCGCTCTTTACAATTTCTGAGATAAAGAGAAATTAAAAAGAAAAAAATGAAATGTCAAAAAAAAAGTGAAACCATTTGTAGATTGTAGAAGGAAGGTAATAAATTGATACTTGATAATTTGTAAAGTTTTTTTATTATACCCTATATACTAAGAGAAATTATCACAAATGATCCAGTAAATATTACTAAATTCACAAATAGTCTTGTATCTTTTGAAAATTTCAATTTTAATCATATTTTATCCAATTTTGGATATTTCTGTCCAATTTTGGTCCTAGGGGCTAAAATTGGACAAATGACTAAAATTGAAAATTTCAATAGTTTAAGGACCAAATGTGGATTTTGTAATAATTTGACAAAAAACTTAAAGGACCAAATATGATAATTTGAACGGAAAAAATTATAATTTTTTATATTATATTAAAATTATCACAATATCATAAAAAATATTTAAAGATATTATATTTAAAACAAAGTTTTCAAAATCGGATTGAACAGGTCAGTTCGAATGGAACACCCAAAAAAAGTTTTTAAGATTGAATCGGGTTGGACAAGAGAAATGGTCAAACCAGTCCAACTAATTATGTATAAATTTTTTAAAAATTTTATTTTTAAATTTTATGATGTTTCACATGTTGGATCGGTTCAACCAGTTTTTTTGGTCCAACCAGATTCAACCTTAAATTTTTTTTATATTCCGGGCTGGTTCTGGCTCCGGTTTATGGTCAAATCGGTCGGTCCGACCCGATTTCAAAAATATTACTTTGAATATAATATATTTAAACACTTTTTTTATGATATTGTGAGAATTTTAATATAATGTGAGGAATTATATTTTTTTCCGGTCAAATTATCACATTTTGTCCTTTAAGTTTTTTGTCAAATTATTACAAAATCCGCATTTGGTCCTTTAACTATTGAAATTTTCTTTTGCGTTTTACAATTTTTTTTGCCCAACCCTAGTAAAAATAACTAAATACAATTAAGTATAAATAAACTTTATATTTAAAAAATATACATTGCAACTTACTCTACACTTTATTTATTACATCAAATATAAAATAAAATAAAAAGAATAGAAAAAGAGTGAGGCTCTTGTGCACCCGGGCGCACGGAACACATTCCGTGCGCCTTTACAATTTTCATGTCCCTTTACAATTTAAACCCCTAGCAATACATAGGTTTAAATAGGATTGGAGGGGAGGGTTGTGTTCACATGGGGACACGGAACATCTTTCCATATTCCCGGGCGCACAGGAGCTTTTGCCATAGAAAAATGCACGTATTTGGTATCTATACCACCTAATGAATTTGTAACGTTACCTATATATAAATAAATTACTCCACTATATATTTGAAAAAATTCAGGGCCTGCATACAAGAAAAAGATGGTAAGAGTGTGATGTTGCGTTTTGTTTTCAATTTCAAGACAAGATGTGCAAATTTATAAGCAAGAGGGTATTGATAGAGGGAGCAGCGGTTGATCTCCAAAGAGGCGGCAAAAGTAGCATACTCTCCGGTGGCGCAGTGCCGGCAGAACCCTAGGAGCAGAGGCGGAGATGAGGAAGAGGAGAAAGATGATATATGTGAAGATTGGCGGGAAAATGAGGGAGGCCAAATAATGAGATCGGGGCCCAGAAAGGCGAGCTGAGAGGTGAGGCCCAAGTAGAGGAAGATGCAGGCCCAAATTGCAGCTGGTACATTAGTTGGAGGAGAGTGGCCAGGATTTGAACTGCCGCCACTCCCATCATCGTCCTTTCTCTTTCAAAATATTTATTTACGCTTCAACAATCCACTTTCTTACAGGCAGAGGCAGTGCACGTATGTTGCAATATTTAAAGACAGTGGAAGCAGTATTACACGTCACACGATTTTCAGCATTTTTTGTGAAAGGCTGCAATTTCTGTCCAACTTACCTTTCACACAAATTTTCCACAAAAATCTTCAAACGACTTTTGCTCAATCAATCGGGCTTAAGTGGACTTAATCAATCGGCGTTGAAGTTAATTCTTTGAAGCGGCGAGAAAGCAAAGGAATCCTTGCACGAGTGAACGGCGACGAAGTCAACGCTGATAAGGGCGGCCGACACTGAAACACCGATTGCAAGATGTTCGATTGCAGATCCGAATAGAAGATAGACGTCCCTGGTGGAAAAAATTTTGCTAATAAGGGCGATGGTAGAAAGGGATTAAACCCTTTGTGTTATTACCGGCGGTTAATCGTGAAAAGAAAAGGCAGTATAATGGAGGGAATGCATTACAATTCTATTAGCCTCAAAATCCAAAACAAACATAGAACACACTATTCATAATTTTTAAACTCCACGTAACTCAAAATCAACAGTATCTTAAACATAATTATAATTCATTTTAACGCAACATATATGAAAAAAAAAAAAAAAATATATATATATATATATATATATATATATATATATATATATATATAAAGTGAAAATAAATACAGCCAGCCGTTGGAGCTCTTCTAAACTTACTGAGGGAGTAAGATATGGATTATGCTATGGCAAAAGCTCTTGTGTACCCGGGCACAAGAAAACATATGGCGTGTGTTTTTAGAATTTTGTTTTAAATTGTATACTTTTAGTATAAAGATGTGTACCCTTTATTTTATAATGCAAACATTTGTGTGCGTTCGGGCGCACGGAAGCACAGTCCATGTACCTTTAAAGTTTTATGTTAAATTGTATATCTTTAGTATAAAGATGTGTACCCTTTATTTTCTAAAGAAAAATAAAAATATTAATGAAAAGTGTATACACTTTATAACAAAATAGTATACCCTTATTAATTAAAGTATATACTATTTAAAATAAAATAATATACTCTTATCTATAATATTAAATTCTAAAGCATATGGCAGCCGACTCAAGCCTCACTCTTATGCTATTGCGGTAACTCTTGTGGTGAGAGTTTCCTGTTTCTTTTAAAAATTAAACTCAAATTTTGATTTAGAATAAGTGGGCCACAATTTTTATTTGATTTTCATTAAAATGGTTTCCCCGAAATTTCTACTTCTAACCTCCTTTTGTCGAACAACATTCTGAAAGAACATTCTACGATGACAAATTTCAGAGAGGGATTTGACTTTTAACCGCTTAAGAACATAAATTATTTTTTCATTTTTTTAAATAGTTCCCTTTTTACATACGAGGAGATATTACTGTCACTCTTCATATTAACATTTTTTTATTTATATTATATATTTCTCTCTTCGTTTCGTTTTAATATTTATGTTTGTTATTTTGCACGTTAATTAAGAAATATAGTTTTTTATTAGTTAGCGGGTTGTAAGATAGTACTTCCTCCATTTCGGACCACCATTCTCGTTTACTGTACCACAATGTTTAAGAAAATTTGTTCTTTTTAAAAAAAATTATTGATTTTAGAGGGTATTTTAGTATTTTTATGTAATAAAAAATATAAAATAATGATATGTGTGTAAAAGAGGAGTGGCAATTTTGAAATAAAAGTAACTTTTGAGGTTGTGTTGGATAAAGTGATGTTTCATTTTTTTTTTGAAGTGTGAAGGGTGGTGTGTGGGACGGAGAGAGTATAATATTTAAGGTATATTAATGTTGGATGATGGTACCATGATTATATATTAATTGTTTTAAGTGTATCCATATACCAAAAAGGGAAATGTAAAGATTGAAATGAGACGCCTAAAATAAAAATATGTAAAGATTAAAATGGGATTGAGAGAGTATATTTATTAATAATTTATTATTATCATTATAATTTTTCATTAATAATAAAAGTGATTGAAGAATCGGTATTCTAACGCAAAAACAACGTTTCAATGCAAAACAGAAATGATGTTCTTACACCAGCCGTGTTTGAACATGAATCAGAATTAAATTGGAAGAAAATTGAAACGATTGTTTAAAAATATCGGGATGACTTCGTCATTCTCTCGGAACCATTCATTAGCAGATCACAATATTACAGACTCCATCTTAATACTCTCACCCTAAAGATGTTCCGGCCTTATGGACTTTTTCCTACTTAGACATCCTATCTAAGCAGACCCTATTTCACCGAAATAGACACTCTAGTATATTCTTTACAAAGCTCTAAAATACAACTGATAGGAGAGGTAATTTCCTTCTCCCACACACAACTTAAATAGATGTGGTATCATCTGTTCCTATTTATAATGCACTAATGTCTTGATCCACTAATCTTGTTGGTTGTTATATTAGTAATGTAACTGCAATTTGACTTCTCTTGTAACTGAAACTTGATTTCCTCCCTCTACTCTTGATTTATGCTGATCAATTTGTCATTCATTTGTCATGCTTCACCAAATGGACTGGATTCAGTTTAGTAGAAAATTATCCTACATATAGAAAAGTAATATAATGCCCATTAAATTTGTTCCAACCATGCCATAATCCAATATTCTACAGTGATGACATAATAATCATAGTCTATTATTCTCAATTAGTATAAAAGAAGAAACTCAGGCCAGTCCAAACATAGAGGATGGTGGATGATGGTTGTGTTGTAGAGGCATAGAGAGAGATTTTACGGCCCAATTATCAAAAAGCTAAGGCCCATTTTAGGCCCAAATGGCGTTGTCAGACAAAACCGGATATCCGTATGATTGAATTCAAACTTATCCAAGTTGAGTAGGGTTGTGGTTCCGGATACGGACTCTTTCATAATGCCAGCATCGGATTCAAACACATCTGATTTTATATTTTTATTTTTTTAAAAATATATAAGGATAAATACGATTTGTAGCATAAATTGGCATTGTTAACTTAAATTGATTGATTATTATTTGATCATAATGCTATATTTAGTATTTCGTGAAACACTGTTAGAAAACCCTGAAATTACGTTATTTAAGAGAGATTTAGACACTGTGTATACTACACAAATACACTTTTTAAATGGAGTAAATAAATACATACATACATACAGAAATAAATACTATCCAATACGACGACAATCATCATCAAACGAGACTCGTGCAAAATCCAGAGCAATGGAGTCGCGCTTCCACTCCTTACTGCTGCTCCTCGCTCTGCTCAATTTTCTCGCTCTTAATCCTGCATCCGCTAATGGCGGAGCGGGAGTTATCAAAGTCAATTACAAATTTTCCGGCGCCGATGCTAGTCTCAGCGCCCTTAGAGCTCACGATGACGTTCGCCACCTCGCCATTCTTGCCGGCGTCGACCTTCCCCTCGGCGGCACCGGCCGCCCTGACGCTGTCGGGTGCGCTTTTCGTATCTATTTATTTTTCGATTTTTGAACGGCGTTTTCTTGATCAGCTTAGGAGTGAAAGGGTAGTTGCTCACGGGATTTATGCAACTTTAATTTCCATAGTTTGACAAATCTCGTGTATAAAATCATGAGTTTCAGTTTTGATTTATGATTCCCTCACTCTAGTAGCACGCGCTTCAGTATTATAGTGAGTTTTCATTCGGGTAATCAATCCATTGATTGGAAGTGGAACAATGCGTTTGTAGAATGGGCAGCATTGCTATCGTCCGCGATCAATAGAAAGAAACAAATGAATTTCTAATGAAACAGTGTTTACAGAACAATGTTCATCAGCGCGATCAATTCAAAGAAATAATTGGGGGCATATGTGAAATGCATCCGTGGTTATTCTGAATCTTAGATTCAAAATACTCATATAGTATGAAATACATTTTATACTTTGTCTTAACAAATAAAATGCTCAAGGTTTACTATGTGGCTTCACAACTAATTGTTTAGCTACAGCACACATGTGCTCTGTTGAACTTACTTCATTCTTAAATGATTGATGTTATGACCCTGTGTAGTATTCATTCCTTATATATATTGTGGTAATTTAATTAGATATTAACCCACATATAATTGCAAATAGACTCTTTTGGGATTTTAATCTATTTGCTGAGCATTGCAGAGTTGCACAAGGTGTATAGAAGACTTTGGTCGGGTTAACTAGTTTAACTGTAGCCCCTTTTAGGGAAAAGTACTTTAGCAGGAAAGAAGTTGAGAATATATTGCCCTTAAATCTTCACTCATGCATCTTTCTTTCTGGAAAGTGATGTGGGTAGATAACTCAACCTGTGAGTTTACAAGAGTATTTAGTTTGATGCATTTAAATCCATGTATAAATGCACAAACAAAGAACTGGGCAATGATATCATCTTAATATTGTGGAAGACTCAATTAATTGCTTGTGACTGAGAATTGATGTTTACAATGAACAAGGTTCTTCAGCGTTTTTGCCATTCTGCAAGTTCTTGTCAGCATTCTTATTTTTCATTTCCGTAATGAGTTTACAAAAATTCTGACGCTATGTTAAAGAGCATAAAATAGGTAATAATGTGATTCAGTTTTGAAACAGAAAGAGGCACGGGAATTGTTTTGAATTAGTGTGAATTGTGACAACTTTCTTTTTTCTTATCAATTGGTTATTGATAATTTGATAGTGCAGGCTCTACTATGCTAAAATTGGTATAGGCACACCTTCGAAGGATTACTATGTGCAAGTTGATACAGGAAGTGACATAACATGGGTTAACTGCATTCAGTGTCATCAATGCCCCCGAAGAGGCTATCATGATGTATGATCTGTCCCTAGTTCTTATGTTGCTATTTATATTAGATATTGGGGGACAAGTTTAAGGTGCTGTTACTGCAGAAGTATATAGCTTTAATTTATTCTTTAATTCTCTTGTGATAAAATTTCTTTATATTTGGCAGATTGAACTTACCCTTTACAACCCAAAAGATTCTCTAACTGGAAAACTGATATCATGTGCCAACGAGTTTTGTAAAGAGATTGGTGGAGGCTTATCGGGCTGCACTTCAAATCAATCATGCTTGTACACTGAGGTTTATGGAGATGGGAGTTTTAGCATGGGCTACTTCGTTGAGGATGTTGTCCAGTATGATCTAGTCTCTGGGGATCTGAAAACTAATCCAGCAAATGGAAGTGTTATTTTTGGGTATGTATTAGTTTTATTGTTAATCGCTGTGGTGCCAACTACCTCTGATGTTATAGTGTCTGTAATTTAAAAATCAAGCGTAGAATATGCATTACACATTTAAGAATGTTTCTGACATGTAACAAATTAGGTAGCATAACTGCATAAGTATCTAAATGGTTCACTTGAACAAATAAATAAAGTAGCATATAAAATGTGATGCCACCTAACCCAGTGGAAATATCAGCCGTCCTGCATTTTTGTATCTCGTTATGTGTCATCTTGCTTTATGCCTAATACTTTTCATATCAAATCTTCTATGAAACACGTATTGGAAATTATGGAGATGGATAATCATTTGCGTTTATTACTTATAAGCATTGTTGACTTACCATAGTTGGAACCTTTTCTTTTCTTCTCTGATACTGGTTGGTCCTCCTTTTTCATCATCTTCCTTTATCTTTTTTTCTATTTCTGTTCTGTGTCAGTTGTCCTCGGTGTTGTCTCCTAATCCTCTTCTATTTATTCTGTAATCAATACATTATTCCCCATGGTTTATCCCCACTGCCCTCTTTTATTTATCCTGTACTAGATGATTCACATGGACGGATGGACCGGCAGATAGAAGCTCGGCTTAGCAAAATGATTTAATTTCCTCTCCTGATTTTGATTTATTATCTTATCTTACCATTTTCTCTGTCATATCCAAGTGGATATTAATGGTAGAGTTCAAAACTGTTTATAATAGGGATTTATGACTTTCTTATTTGTTGGACTTGTTAGTCTTAAAATGAGTGAGACTGATCACATTAAACAATAACTTCGTGTCTTTTTTGGCTTATTGAAATTCTCATAAATTCAATTATCATATATGCAATTATTAAGTGTTATCTTGTGAGCAGATGTGGTGCGCAACAATCTGGAGATCTGGGGCCCTCAGATGATGCTCTTGATGGAATACTGGGTTTTGGAAAATCAAATTCATCAATGCTTTCACAGCTAGCTTCTTCTGGAAGAGTTAAAAAAATGTTTGCACATTGCTTGGATGGCGTTAATGGTGGAGGTATCTTTGCCATTGGGCATGTGGTTCAACCTCAAGTGAACACAACGCCTCTAGTGCCAAACCAGTATGTCCAATTCATTTATTATAGTTATGTTTCTTTACTTTTAGCCTTTTCATTATGATTCCATTTTTAGTTAGTAGCTTGGATTTCCGTCTCCTGGTAAATTTGCTATTTTTAGGTAACTGAATTGCTTTCTCAATTCTAAAATAATTCTGGCCTACTTTGAACTTCTTGATGGAGACACTCTACTGATTGATTATGCAAGAAGATCCAGGGTCTAAGATTCTACGTACAACTGCTCTTATATCTTCTTCTTTTTCTTTGTTCCCTCAATGCTTAATTTTCACATTCGATGGCGTTTTTTAATGCTATATCAGCTACTCCGATTGTTCTTTCTAAAAGAAAATTCTGAAATTGTAGGCCACATTACAACGTCAATATGACTGGAATTCAAGTTGGTCATGATTTCCTGAATCTGACAACAGATGTGTATATTGGGGACAAAAAAGGGGCAATAATTGATAGTGGTACCACGCTGGCATATCTGCCACAGGTGATTTATGAACCGCTTGTGAAGAAGGTATCTGTTTGATGAATCCATTTGATTACTAGAGATCAGTTGAAAGAAGCTTTACCATTATATGCTCTTTTTATTTGTTAGATATTATCCTGGCAGTTGGATCTGAAATTGCAGACTCTTCATGATCAATACACTTGTTTTGATTTTTCTGGCAGGTATACCCATTTTTTGATGCTCTCTTGAATGAGTTAAATCTAAATTGGCATTCCTGTTTTATATTACTTTAGTGTCTGTGGTGTGTCTGCAACTTGCAGTTTTCTTAATCTTTATGATCTAGGGCAGTTGACATCTTTACCGATTTAATATTCCTGAGCCTCCTTTAAAGATTTAGCACTGCTCTCTTTCTTCCTCTGATGCTTGTCATTTCACTTTTGATTCAATTATAACTTGATCAGATATGCTATTTTTCTTGTTATCTTACTGTGATCCCATTTATGATATTCTTTAGGATCATTTTGCTTGTTGATACTATCTATTATTTTGCTTCCATTATTTTGTCAGGCAAATATTCCTCTCTTTATGTTATTGTGCACCTTCAGATATCTAGCTCGATTCGTGTATGGCTTTAACGTTTTTTTTACATGTATTAGAGGATTCCTTCTTGATCTCCACATCTCCACATTTGACTGCCTTGTCTTCCATTATTATATAAGCCATTCAAAAAAGTATCATGTTAATGATCCACATCTTATTTAGATAAGTTACCTAGGAACATCATTTACCAAGTTTTTTATTTTTCAAAACCCATCGTGATATGGCTTATTCATATTATGTAATGTCTTCCAACAGATAAGGTTCTTGGTGTCAGGTCCTCCTTTATCATAGTATTCTCTTTATATATTTTTTCTCTCTCTTTAGCTTGTAGAGTTTTAATTCTGTGCTTGTACTTATTAGATTCATCTTTGAATACATGGTTGGAGAAGTGTTATGCCTGGTTTTTTTTCCATGTGTGACTGGTAACAAAGCGTCAAAAGATAATCATGGAACCTGTTTCCTTTTATCTTGACATTCTGATATAGCATGTATAAATGTAAATTGTGATTCAGTTACTTGTATTTCACTTTTGGGTTTATATAATTTTGATTATGAGGAGTGTTATTTTATCTACTTCTGGATTGTTCACTTTTTCAAACAGATTGATACATGATATCTTCGGCAATTATACGGAGTTTCCATGAAGTTTTTGCTTTTTGGGCTATCTATTGATGTTATACAATATTTTGTATATCTTTTCTGCTTGTTGTAGTGTTGATGATGGATTTCCGCCCGTGACACTCCATTTTGGAAATTCACTCTCTCTGATGGTTTATCCTCATGAGTATCTGTTTCCATTTGTAAGTTAAATTCTGCTATTCAAGTATACTACCTCACTGTAATAGTTTTTTGTAATAGGTATTGGCCTAAGAACTTATTTTGCATAGCTAAATAGTTGTATACGTGACTAGAGGCCTTTGAGCTTAAAATCAGAATTATGGTCTTATTCTTAGTGATACCTAGTCTGCCTCTCTTTTACTTATTTATTTATTTTATTTTATTTTTTAATTTTTTTAAAAAAAAATTGCAGGAAGACTTGATGTGTATGGGTTGGCAAAACAGTGGAGTGGAGTCCCAGGATAAAAGGAATATTACTCTTCTAGGAGGTAGGACCTTTGTACATCCCAACTCATGTCTACTGTTATAGTGATGCTATTTAAGATGCTCATTGGATAAGAGATTTGTTTTGTTTTCTGCCCATTCTCAACTCTTAAACTCTTGAAGGAGCACTCGAGCCTAACATGTTTTACATGAATCTTGTTCTCTGTGCTTTCATTAATTGGCTGTGGAGTTCCTTATTGTCTCGCCAGCATTGTTGAAGCAAAAGTTGCTCAATGTCATATAAATTCTAATTCACAACTTCATTCACCTTTTATTTAGTCCAACTTTGCTGACCTTAAAGAACACACTTCAGTAGCATTTTATTGTTTTATTAATGTGACTTGTGAAGTTAAAATGGGCTGAATTTCCTCTACATTTCCATGTTGTGTGAGAAAGGTGGTCAGAATGTTTCACCCTCAAGTCTTCCTTATTACTATTCTAATGTCCACTCTTCATAGCTTCCCCAACCATTATGTGATTTGGCCCTCGTGTGTTTTTGTACTCCAAGAAATGTCAACCAATTGAACGACATTACTTTTCAATATAATTATCTTGCATGGGTTAATGATTTTGCAGATTTGGTTCTTTCTAATAAGCTGGTCCTTTACGATCTTGAAAAGCAAGCGATTGGATGGACCGAATACAACTGTAAGTATCAACATGCACATTTTCAATCACATCAAATCACACATTACACTGTATTGGACTGAATCTCTCTTTACCAGGCTCCTCAAGTATTGAACTGAAGGATGAGATCACCGGATCAGTTCATCTGGTTGGAGCTCACTCTCTCAATCATGGTTGCAGTTTCAATGCCCACGCCATATTTCTCTTACTGATGATGACCCTGTTGCACGGTTTGATACTTCCACCGCAAGTACTATGACTTGCATTAACCCGAAACATATCTGAGTATAGGAATCATTAAAAAGTCGAAGACTAGATGTGCATAATTGCCTAAGGTTACAGTATCATACCTAATTTCAACTACAATTAAAATACCATTTACAATTTTTTGTTGGCAATGTAAAAAGGCATGATGTAAATAGTTTCTCTGTACAGATTAACTTTTTCAGTTTCCACAGCTTCATGGTTATATTGCGTATATACTTCGGGTGAGCTTCCCCCACTCCCTAATATTGTTGAGATGAGAAAAGTTATTCTGTTATGAAATCTTCTGAATCGTGCGATTTAATTTTTTTATTTTTTGGTGATGGATTTGGAATTCATTATTAGTCCATTAAGTTTGACAATTTAATCTTTCTTTAAGTTGTCGGTAGTTGATGCTTGAATGAGTATCTTTTATTGATTTATGTATAGATATATAATCATTTGACATTTTAATATTTCCTGTAAATTTGTAGGTGGTTGTCTTTTAGGGTGGTACTATACTACTATTGCACCGAGGGCACCCACTTTTCTTATTTAAATTAGTTTGAAAAGACAAAAATTGTCTTATTTTAAAACCATTCAAAATTCAATCACCTAAACCCAAAAATATTCAAAACCCAAAACTTTTACTCTACTTTGCACTCAAAATTTCAGGGGTCACGGATGTTTCGTGCTGTTTCGCTGTGACATTTCATGTATTGGATGAATGATATATATGAGAAAAAAGAAATATTACTACCTTAAGATACTATATAAATTTTGGAAATCACTTGGGATTTTTTTTTTACACGTGTTAATTTATACAGAAGCGTCATAGAAATGTTATACTTGCATAGTCTTTTCGGCATATATAGGAAGGGTGGGAAATGTGAATATGTTTGGAAAAACTATAGGTTTGCACTTATTCTAATATACTGACTAATTATGGGCTAATTTTAGAATGTACCGTGCACCTAGAGTTTTTAGGTATAAATTTAGGGGTTAGTGGGTGGTTATTTATTTTATTTTTATTATTTTATTTTATAATTATAATTAAATCAAAACTTAATATAATGGTTATCATCATTTAGCGAGGGGTGCATACAAGTTAAACTCTTAATTATATTAGTGCATTACCAATATTAAATTGGTTTCCCTTAAACATATGATTACGGTCGAAACACAGTAATCTATTTTTAAATTTTCAAATTAAGTACTCCCTCCGTCCCGGGTATTTTTACCCGTTTGTACGGGCACAGAGATTAAGACGTTTTATTTTTTTAATATATAATGTAAGATAAAGTAGGGATAAATTAGTAATTTGAAAAGAAAAAGTGAATAAAGTTGTTGGGAATGATGAATAAAGTGTAAAAAAACAATTAAAGTTGTTGGGATTGTAAAAAGTATGTAATAAAATATTATGTATTTTTTCCAAAAATGGAATGGGTAAAAATACGTGGGACACCCCAAAATGGAAAGTGGGTAAAAATACGTGGGACGGAGGGAGTATAATTTCTCTAAAAAAAATCCCCCATGATGTGTGTATCTTAAGAGTCTCATTTGCTTTTGGGCACTTGGATTAAGGAGTATTATTATTTACTGTGTATTAGGTAGTTGTATTAGTGGGTGTGTGGGGACCCCATATTTTAAATGTATTAGTAGGTGTGAGTGGGTCTCATGTGTCCAAAAAAGAAAATGAGACTCTTTGGGTGTGACGACCAAAATGGTAAAATGACCCTCTTAGCCTGGGATGGAGGGAATATTTATTTATAAGAACATACTCCCTCCGTCCCACTCAAAGGTCTCTTTTTTTCATTTTGGTCGTCCCACCTAAAGGGTCATCTTTCATTTTTTACACACATGAGACTCACTCATCCCCTCTAATACAATTAAAACATGGGCTCATACTCCCACTAATACAACTACCACGTGCCAAAAAATAAAAACTACCATTGCCGTGGGACGGAGAGACTATTTTATTTAAAAAATGAATAATGGACTAATCTTAAAACCTAAAAACAATTAGAGCGTGAATTCCGAAGTCAGTTGTATTAGGTGTCGGCATATTACTGGATGAAACAAACACGTGTAGGTCATGCAATCAAAACGGACACCAAAACCTTTCTTAAATCCACTTCTGATTTCTCATTTTAAGTCCTCCCCCTCTCTCTCACTCCTCAGAATCATCGCTCCGTTGCCGCTATACCCCAATTTCCGACGAATAAATGGCACCCATCGCAGTTGGTGACGTCATCCCCGATGGTACCCTCTCCTACTTCGACGACCAGGATCAACTCCAAACCGTCTCCATTCACTCGCTCGCCGCTGGTAAGAAGGTCGTCCTTTTCGCCGTTCCCGGTGCTTTCACCCCTACCTGCAGGTAATAATAATATCACTTCCACAGTAGATTTTGCTTTTCCTTGTTGTTTTCTGTTAATTTTATTAGTGATTCCTCTTTCTGCGGCGTGTAGTATGAAGCACGTGCCAGGGTTTATTGAGAAGGCTGAGGAATTGAAGTCCAAGGGCGTTGATGAAATCGTCTGTATCAGTGGTATGCTTTCTCTCTCTTTTAACTCTTCTGTGAAAATTCAATTAGTGGTTTTGTGAAATTTGTCTGCTTTTTTCTAGAATTCGACGAATGGAATATCAGTATATGCTTATGTCGATTCAACCATATTTGTGGAATTTTATGGGTTATGGTTAATTCAAAGCTTTTTGAGCACTTTCTGGGGATTGATTAATGTCTTTTCATAATAGGGTCCGTTCGGTTTATGCCTTTATGGATTGAATTGTGTGTTGTTTTCTGTTTTCATCTTGGACGAAGCCTTGAACGCATGTGACTTGTGAGAGACTTGATCCAAATTTTATATATCCTAGCGTAATGTAGCATGTATTCATGTTGTGTTTTAGATTAAGAATACTTATTGGATTTTTTATTGCATAATTTAGTGTTTAAGTGCTGTCTTTTGTACTACTTGGTCACTGCCGGAGAAGTATGGCATTTCTTGTCTCTCTCTCTCTCTTTTTTTTCTTTTTGAACGTAGAATGGGAAAAATGGTACGTTCGGTATTTTTGTATTTTTTGGGTAACGATAAAAGGTAAAGTATGTTAGTATTTGAATTAGATGAGAATGATATTCTTTTAGAATAAAGTGTATCAAGTGGTTTGTTGTTTTAACTTTATTTTTACTTTGGGAAGTTGATTACTTTTGTGGGATGGACTAAAGTGAAAATGTGAGTATATTAGGGGAACTGAGGTAGTATCTCTTATTCGAATTTACAATCAGTTCATGTGTATTGAGTCGAAACACAAATGCAATGTGTGAAATGTTTATAGTTGCATGTCATCTGCTCCTCGGAAATGATAACTGAATGATAAGTCCATATTTGGATCGAGTTCACTGCCAATGCTGCACTTGTTATTTTTATTGCCACTATTTTTCTTAGATACGTCTGTTAGCTATTTGTTATGATACGAGCCTGACTATCTTAGTTTAGTTAATTGCTAACTGTACAACATCAAGTGCTGTGTTTTTACACAGCAGAGAGAGAGATCCAAAATCTGAAACTTTTGTAACATTTACATGCCTAGAACATGTATTCAAGACTTGACTGTGAACACTCACGTGTTGTTTGCAGTGAACGATCCATTTGTGATGAAGGCATGGGCTAAGACTTACCCAGATAACAAGCATGTCAAGTTTTTGGCTGATGGGTCTGCTAAGTACACTAAGTCACTTGGAGTTGAACTTGACGCCACTGAAAAAGGACTTGGCATTCGGTCCAAAAGATTTGCCCTCTTGGTTGACAATCTCAATGTCAAAGTTGCAAATATTGAGTCGGGTGGTGAATTCACCGTCTCTGGTGCTGAGGATATCCTCAAGGCTCTTTGATTGATTATTTCACCACCAGTACCTCATTATCAGTCTTCAAACTTTTCAGTAGAAATAAGAATATCTGTTGCATCTCCATAGTATCTTTTCCTTTGATCAAGTTATTACGTAAAGTTGTGCCATTTATCTCATAATATTATTACTATAATAATAATTTTGTTGATTATTGCAAATAGCCTACAGTGTAGCTTTATATCTGCATGATAAAGTAGGATGTCCATGAAGGCCTCGTTTGATTTATGGATTGTGTTTTGATGGTTTATAAGTTGAATTTGTCGGGATTAAATGTTGTGATGATAGAAGGGTGACTAGAATGTGCTCCCATTGAATTATAAAGAGTTCTATTTTTTTTATTTTATGCGTTTGTCTTAAGGGTTTTATTTCTCTTTTTATATGAGATTTCCACCTGATACAATTAAATTATGGGATTGAAGGGTGACTAAATTATGGGGTTGAACTTGACTAGAATGTACTCCCGTTGAATTCTAAAGAGTCCTATTTTTTTTATTTTGTTCGTTGTCTTAAAACCCGATTTTATATG
Source organism: Pogostemon cablin (assembly GCA_023678885.1). Taxonomy (NCBI): domain Eukaryota; kingdom Viridiplantae; phylum Streptophyta; class Magnoliopsida; order Lamiales; family Lamiaceae; genus Pogostemon; species Pogostemon cablin. Next base: position 7,158,421 of record CM042987.1, read on the forward strand.
CATTAAATAATAATACCTCTTAATTCACGTGTAAAGATTAAATACAATTAAATTAATATTTTTAAGTATTTAATTACAATAAATAGGAATTAACCAATAATATCACAACACACGTCTTTTTTTTTTATCGGGCAAAGTCAGTTGTTGATATATTTAGTAGTTAGTTTTACCAAGTTTTCATACACTCTTATTCTCCACAAGTCTTCTTAAAACGTTTTTAGAGGAAAGTTTTTTTTGTCCTATAACTATTGAAAACTTTAGATTTTATCCCAAAAAAGATATTTGTATCGATTTTGTTTCAAAACTTTAAATTGTATACATTTTTGCTCATAATTCTATATGTTTTTGTATATAATTATATATGGGTGCACCCGGGTGCACACTATAATTAGCCAAAGAGAAATATATAGATACAGATATATACATACACATATCAAGATGGGAAGAAATTAAACTTATATTAGAGGGAATCTAAAGATTCCTGGAATTTTCGATTGAGTGTGGAATTTTTCAGATGATCCAATTGTTCAACGGAGCAAGACTACTGATGGGATAATAACCATTTAAGCAGAACTCCCCCTTACATTACATGTATCAATAGAAGTAGAGTTATTACAAGAGGCAGAATAAAACAAGAGCAGAATGAGGCATTGATAAGTAGAGAACTCAAAGAAGAGAAATAAATAGAGGGCTTTATGCAGGTGTGGCATGGAGTACAAAGAGAAGCAAATCAGACAGCGAATGCAGAAAAATAAATTTTTTGAAAAGAAGGGTTGTACAGAGAAGAAATAGAGAGTGGAGAATGCAGGAAGGTTGGAGTAAACTGGGAAGGTGAAAATTTAAGGCGGAAAAAAATGAAGCAGGAGTTAGCGAAGGTTAAGTTCACCGTTGAAGAAGAGAGGCATCGGCTTCAGGTCTGGCCGGCCTGGGTATGAATATGAATTGAAAGTTTTGGGCCTTGATGAGAGTGAAAACTACCGTATTTTAGTATTCAATTTAACACCTTTTTATGAGAATTGTTGTCATATATTAGCACAAGTGTTTTATATTCGATATATGTGAGAAAATGGTGCGTTTGAGGTGTTTTATTATGTTTTAGGTGGAAAAATGATCAAAAGTGCAAAGTTGGAGAAAAGTGCATTTTGTGCAAGAATGCTGAAAAACGCACGTCCAACTTGTATAATATTCTGTGTTTTGTGGAGCTCTGAATTGGATGTGTGATACATGGTTAGAAAGACACAGAAGAGATGTTCGTTTTGGTGTAAAGGACACCTCAATCGAATTCCAAACGAGAAAGTTATGAGCAAAATGATGACATCGCGCAAGCTGTGCCACTTTGCATGACTTGTTATACATTCAAATTTTGGATTTTCTGTGAGTTCTTTATATAGATAGAAAGCTATGGAATAGAGGATCACGTGAGCGCAAGAATTACGCAAATCGGAGGTCAAATGTGGAAGTTATGTGCGAAACGGTGAGACGGCGCAATCTTGTTCGACCAATGGAGGTTGTTCGACCAGCATTATCTTGGTCGAACGGGGGAAGTTTGGTCGAACAAAATGTCCAAATCTTACAGAATGGTTGTTTGACCAGCGTTCGACCAAGGAGGACTTGTTCGACCAATGGAAGGTTTGGTCGAACAGAAATTCGCTGGTGCTATTTTTGGTAATTCCGTGGTGCTATTTTTGGTGATTATGGGTTTCTTTTACCAAATTTGGCATGTGTCTTAAGTAAGAGCCCTTCCAAGACCCATAAGGAGAGCTTACAAGTATAAAAGGGGATGTAGATCACCCCACAAGGGGGGGGAGATATTAGATTGGATTGGAGAGAGTCCACAACAATATTACACCCTACAAGGGGGGATCACCCCCAACCATCATCCACATCCTTTCCTCCATCCATCCATCACTGTGAAGATTCGTCTGTGGAATCTGTTGGATTGTATACTAAAAGTCTAAAAGTCTAGCTTTAGTATGAACAATGTTATAACAATTTATTTGAAATGAGAATCATATGATCAAATGATTGCGTTTTATAATTTATTTATATATAGATGCAATAGTCCACTTACTTTATACTGTAGATAATATGTTGTGCGGCAACACGCGAAAGATCATATTATCGGTTTCCTTATAAAGTATAAACAGATGCTCACAATCGAGATAGACGGGGACTCTCTATCAGAATGGTTGTAGTGTGGTTTGGTATTAGCTTGTCTTGGCTATAGAATTGCATTAGTGCACTTGTATGTATTGAGCAGGACCGTCTGAGATCGTTCGACTTATACTGACTTATAAGAGAACTTGATCTCAGTTATTATGGATGTTCGTGCTCTTAATCCCTATACAATAACCTCGACACGTAGGGCAATATGTATTTCTTTGATTCATCAATGGGTGAGATTTACATGTAATTAAATTAACAAACTCGGTGAGTTGGGAAATAGTGCTGTCTCTATGGTGTGCTGTTGATTGTAGAAGGATTCTGTGTCCGTCATAGGTTGATGATGTCCCCTTGAGGAGCTCATAAGGATTATCATGTAAACCCTGCAGGTGAATTTATTTCGGCATGATAATGAGGTTGAGTGGTACTACTCTTGGATGAGATATTAATTAATGAAGTTGTCAGTAACTTAATTAATTAATGGACATTGTATATCTTAAACATGGAAGACTAACGGACTCATAATAAGAAGGAACCCAAAACGTAATTTTGGGATTGGAAAGGTAGTGCAGTAATAATATTTTAGTGGACTATATTATTATTATTGGACTTAAGTATAAGCTTTGGGCTAAGCTTGGATACTTAAGTCCAATGGAGGCCCAAACCAATTTCTCCTCCTGGTCCCTGCTGTAGCCCATATATATAAATCATCTCAGTTGTCCATAAACCCTAATAACACGCCTAACACTGTGAGGGGGTAAGAGAACAGCAGATTGAGAAGATCTATTGATCGTCGCCCGCACGACGTCGAGATTGGACTTGGGAATACAGCAGAAGACCGGAAGGTTATTTGCTGCTGCTGTCCGCCACCTTGAAAAATTCATATAAAATCGTACAGTATTCTGAATTCAATGTTTAATATACTGACGGAAAGCCGCCGAAGAGAGGATCGTCTGAGCGCGTAGATCACTCCCATCAGAGTTCAGATGAGGAAGTTATGACCATTCTCGTGACGTTGCGCAAGCTGCCGGCAAGAATCCATCTTCATCAACATACCCTGGTGAAAGGTGATACGTTTCTTGATTTTCTTGCTTTCGCTGCATGTTAGAAACGTATGAAACCCTAATGGTTCATGTTAACCAAACGATTGAACGCCAACAGAATCAAGAGAAAAACTAAGAGGATTTGAAGAGACGGAAGAGAGAAGGAAGAAGACTTCTACACCAAGGGTTTTCCTAATTCTTTTCTTCTATTTTCTAATTTTCCAGACTATGAGTAAGATCTATCCAACACACATGATAGTTCTTCGCAACATCATGGGCTAGAACTGTTTTGGTAGATCTAGGGTTTTGAAGGTTTTATGAATTAATTAAACTCTCTTGTGTGTCCTCCGTACAATACTATTTGTGGATTGATTTTATATATGATTTTGCTTTCTTAATCCATATTCACAGTCGTTTTATGCATCTTCAATTGATATATAGAGTCTGAATATATATCTGGATTGTAGATTGAGTGTGTTCACCGCTGAACAGGATTCCATGTTATGATTCTAAGTGAGGGGACTCCGAAACTTCATTAGAACTATCATATATGAATGTTTATTAATTGAATTGAATTCGGGTTAGTAAGCAGGATAAAGAGGATAATTTTATAGTACCTATAAAGGGAGATCATATCGGGTTAGGTTCCAGACGTGAAAAATAATTGATACTGATAGTACCTAGAAATTACGTCTCCTGTTTCGAGGTTAAACACACGTGTTACGCGCATATTTAATTGTGTCTACAGAGTAGATTTGCATGGTTTAGTGATGCGTCCATAGTCCAAAAGGTAGAGTTGGCCAGCACATGAGAGGGAAGTTAAGTAGTAAAATTGGATTACCCTAAAGCTATCTATTCTCCTACTTAGTCCACTTTCGTATTCTTCTAGTGCTTTAATTTATTTTATTTTTTATTTTTTATTTTTGTTAGTAGATTAATAATTAAATCCATCACCTTTACTTCCTTTCGTCTTAATTAATTTAGTAAATAATTAAATTGATAATACGCCGTACTTTGGGTTCGATATTTAACTTGGTCGCTTATCTAAGCTACAATAAAATCCTTCATACTTGGGAATTAATTGTGTGTTGAGAAAACGCTCATCAGGACTTTTTCCATGATCAAATCGAATTTGATGTCGACGGGCTTCTGCACGGCCCAATATATTTATATCAGAACACAAAAATCATAAATCTAAAGTCAATTGTGCCCTAGCTAATTTATTTCTCCAATTCCATATACTATTCTACTGTACTGCTTGGATCAAAAGTTGTACGGTACAACATAAATAAGAAAAAAATATTAAAGAAAACTATCTTTAGAAAGTGTTATTTTTCGAGAAGATTAAGATTTGCTTTTATATATATATATATATATATATATATATATATATATATAAACAGTTAGGGAGAAAATAAATTAAGACAATAAATATTAATGAGACGGGATGTGGTGGGTGTTGAGAGTGGAAATTAGCGTGTTTGAGTGTCCAATTTAACACCTTTTTGATGAGTATTGTTGTTATATATTAGCACAAGTATTTTATATTCAATATATTTGAGAAAAAGGTGCACTTGGGGTGTTTTATTGTATTTTAGGTGGAAAAGGGATCAAAAGTGCAAAGTTGGAGAAAAGGTGCAATTTGTGCAAGAATGCTGAAAAATGCATGTCCAACTTATGTAATTTTTTGTATTCATGTGGAGCTCTAAACTGGAAGTGTGATACATGGTTGGAAATCTACAGAAGAGAGGATCATTTAGGCATAAGGAACACCTCAATCGAAGTCCAAACGAGAAAGTTATGATCAAGATGGTGACGTCGCACGAGTTGTGCCGAACAGAACGACTGTGCTACATTGCATGGCTTGTTACACCTTCATTTCTTGGAATTTTTGTGAGATCTTTATATTCAGAGAAAGCCAAGGAAAAGATGATCGTGTGAGCTCAAGAATCACTAAAATCTAAGATCGGAGGAAGAAATTATGATCAAAATCGTGAAGTTGCGCAGCTGCCAGCGAGAATTTTCGAAAATTACCTAATTTATCTCCTTATCACATAATCCTGCATGATTCACCCATATATATTTCTTTCCTTAGTTAATTCCCTTCTGACGCCTATATATATGTCACATCATTATTCATATGAGGAAAACACAAGATACAATTGAATAGAGGAGAGGCCACAAACAATACTACACCCCACAAGGGGGGATCACCCCCAACCATCATCCACATCCTTTTCTCCATCCATTTATCACTTTGAAGATTCGTTTGTGGAATCAAGAGGAGAACCTAGAGGAGGATTCAAAACAGAGAAGGACGCGACGACTCCCAAATCTAGGGTTTATTCGTTTCCTAATTTATCTTGTATTTTCCTGACATCCGGGTAAGATCTATCCAATACCCATGATTGTTCTTCGTAACATCATGGGCTAGAGCCTTTTTGGTAGAATTAGGGTTGTGAAGTTTTTATGAATTAATTGAACTTTCATGTGTAAACTCCGTACAACACTACTTGTGGTTTATTTTATATATGATTATGCTTTCTTAATCCATATTCACGGTCGTTTTGTGCATCTTCAATTGGTATATAGAGTCTGAATATATATCTTGGTTGTAGATTGAGTGTGTTCACCGTTGAACATGATTACATATGATTCTAAGTGAGGGGACTCCGAAGCTTCATTAGAACTATCATATATGAATACTTAATAATTGAATTGAATTCGAGTTATTAAATAGGATAAAGAGGATAATTTTATAGTACCTATAAAGGGAGATCATATCGGGTTAGAATACCAATTGGCTAGGAAAATAATTGATACTGATAGTACCTAGAAAGGGGTGTGGAATTATATCTCTTGCTCCAAGGTTATTCACACATGTTACACGCATGTTTACTTGCGTCTATAGAGTAGATATGCATGGTTTAGTGATGTATCCATATTCCACAAGGCAGAGTCGAACACAAACACACGAAAGGGAAGTTAAGTAGTAAAACTGGATTACCCTAGAGCTACCTATTCTCCTATTTGATCCACTTTCGTATTCTTCGCGTGATATTTTATTTTATTTGTTATTTTTATTAATTATTTATTAGTTCATAATCCTTCAAAGTTAATTGTCACACTTGTCTTAATTAATTTAGTAAATAATTAAATTGATAATACGCCGTCCCTTGGGTTCGATAATCACTTGGTCACCGATCGCAACTACAATTGATATCCTTCATACTTGAGGATTAATTGTGTGTTGAGAAAACGCTCATCAGCGGAAGAGCCGATAGAATCGGAGTCGAGGAACCAAGAGTCGTCGGTTAGCCGATAGCCTCCATCTGCAGATGTGGAAAGTGGAGTCAAGAGCCTCAATATACCAAAAATATTTCATGAATATTTCGTGGTACGTGAACATTGTATAATTGATAATTCGATTTGTTTTAAAAAAATATATAAAATTATTATTTTTTAAATGCATATAGAAGAAAAGACAAAATAGATATTATTGAAAGAGAAAAAAAATCACTTATTTGATTTAAATAAATTCCAAAATAATAGTATAATATTCAAGAAGAAAAAAATTGAAAATTGATTTTATTTAAAAAATAAATAAATAACCAAAATGTGTTGATTTTCAAAATAAAAATAAAATATATGCAGTAGTATAAAGATAGTACGAAAGATGAAAAAGATATTTGTGATTTTAAAAATATGTTAATTAGAGATATTTGTGATTTTAAAAATATATATTTGTGATTTTAAAAATATTTTAATTAGAGATATTTGTGATTTTAAATATATATTAAATTAATTAATAAATGATATGGAAGATGGAAGAAATATAAGTGATTATAAAAATATGTTAAATTAATTAATATGATTATCATTCGGGAGGATTACTTTTAGGTACACAAAAAATCCTTAATTACTATGAGATATAAACATACAAAAATATAACTATCAACTACATAAATATATAGTGATATTCCAATATTACCCCTACAATGTGCTGCACATAAATGTTGTGTGCAGCAAAAGTTCGTGTGTAGTAAAAAAAGTGTGTGCAGTAAAAAAGTGGAGTGGTCCGGCGGCGGTCCGGCGATCGCCCGACGGAGCTCCAGCAGAATTTCGGCGACCAGTCGGCGGTGGTCCGTCAGAATTTTGGCGGCCGGCCGGCGGCGGCGGCGGATTTAGGGTTTATGGTTTAAAAAGTGTATGGGTGTAGGGTTATATTTGGTATTTTACTTTAATTTTTTGTATGTGAGAGTAATTATTTTAAATCAATGTATCTCATAATAATTAGGGATACAAAATATGTATCTAGGAGTAATTTTTCCTAATCATTCCTGTTATTTACAAAATAATTTTTACATAAATAGTATTCATTACTATTCCTTAATCCTTACTGCTATACTATTATAATTATCATTTTTATTTTAATTTCTATTAATAAATCGAAAATAATAGTATGATATTCAAGAAGAAAAAAAATAAAAATTGGATTTTTTTTTAAAAAAAAATAAATAAATAAACAAAATGGGTTGATTTTCAAAGTGAAATGAATAATAAATAAAATACTTCATCCGTCCCACCCAAAGAGTCTCTTTTTTCTATTTTGGTCGTCCCACCAAAAGAGTTCACTTTCTTTTTTTACACACATATGACCCATACACACCCACTAATACAATTAAAATATGAGACTCACACTCCCACTAATACAACTACCTACTACACATTAAATAATAATACTCATTAATTTACGTGCAAAAAAATAAAAAGTACTCTTGGTGTGGGACGGAGGGAGTATATACAATAAAGATACAGATGGTATGGAAGATGGATGAGATATAAGTGAATTTAAAAATATAATAAATTAATAAAAAAATTATTACTAGGTACACACTTTGTACCCCTAATTACTATGAGATACATTGATTTAAAATAATTACTCTCACATACAAAATATTAAAGTAAAATACTAAATATAACCTAAACCAATACACTTTTAAACCACAAATCCTAAACCCCCATCCAGCGCCGGAGCACCGTCTGACCGGCAGCTGATAGCTGGAAAACTGCCGTCGCTGGAGCACTGCTGAACCGCCGGCCGGCCGGCCACCAAAAAGTCGCCGAGCCGCCGCCGCCAGAGCTCTGCCGGACTACCACACTTTTTTGCTACACACACTTTTTTTTACTACACACACTTTTACCGCACACGAACTTTTCCTCCTCACAATATTTATGTGCAGTATATTGTAGGGGTAATATTGGAATATCACTATATATTTATGTAGTTGGTAGTTATATTTTTGTATGTTTGTATCTCTGGGATTTTTTTTATCTAGTAGTAATCCTCCCTAAATTAATTAATATGATTCATATTATTTACCAAATAATTTTTACATAAACAATATTCATTACCATTCCTTACTATCATTTTTTTTTTCATTATATTACTATATTTTTCAAATAATTTTAAATGAAAAGTGTCTCACAACCCTCAACATATTCAACTTCTATAATATCTACTCACTTCATTTTCATTGTCTATTTATATCTCCTCTTTTTTTATACTATTAATTATCATATATTCTAATATATAGATTTGATATAAATTTAATAGAAAACTATTTTAAAAATTCAAAATAAATATATATCATTATTTATTATATTTTTAAATCCAAAAATCTCAATTGTATTCCTCAATTGAATATCACTTATAATAAGTATATTTTACCTATATAACAATAATATTTTAACGATGAGTTAACTTATCTCACAATCCGTCTCATGTAAATATCGTCTTACAAGAGAATTTATATTTAGTACAGAAAACGTAGAATAAAAATAAAGCTAAATAAATTGTACTCTAATATAATTAAAAAAATATATATGATTGGAAGAAAAAGAAAGGCATAATAAATATATCTAGGGAAAAGAATAGAGATTGAATTATAGAGTTTGTTGGAAGATTATAGAAAATTTTATTCCTTAAATGATAAGATGCTCTCCAATTTAAGTTTTAACATATAGGGTAAATATCAAAATTAGTAATGTAAGTATAATGTTTTCAAACTTTAGTTCTTTTTTCTTTTGCAATTCTCAATTTTGGTTATTTTTTATCAACTTTTGGTCTAGTTTTGGTCATTTTTTCAAAACTTGGTCTTTTTTTGTTCACTTTTGGTCCTAAATATATACACTTTCGGATCATTTTTGAATTTTTTTAACATAAAGGACTAAACTTGGATAAAAATAACTAAATTTGGACTAAAAAGACTAAAAGTTGACAAAAAATGACCAAAATTGAGAATTGCACAAAAAAAAGAACAAAAATTGGAAAACGTCATACTTAAATGACTAATTTTGATATTCACTAAAACATATATGTTGTAAAATGTAAAGATTTAGTTGGAGATGTTCTGTGAGTGATAACTTTTATTCTTGGTGATTTGAAGTATCTTTATTATGCGTGATATGAATTAGTGTTAATTTAAGGTATAAAGGTGATTTTATTTCGTAGTTTGAGTAATATTTTACTCCATTTTTTTAATTCATGACTTATTTTATTATTCAAATTATATAATATTTTGATTCATGTACTATTTTACCTTAATGTTTAAACTTTATTTTTAAGTTTAATGCTAATTATAAAAGTATGATTTAACTTCTCATTTGCAATTCATGTAATACGATATTCTTGTAGTTCATGTTCTAATTTCTATTTTACTCATATATTTGAGGTACGAGTTATAATTTTATGATGAAATGTTATTCATTATGATATATACTAGTTATTTCTCAAACTTATGTTTCTCGATGTCGCACTTGCAAATTATATTAATAGACTATGGATTATGATCTCTTTCAACTTAATTGGATCCTGAAATGAAGATCTCTTTTTCTTATAAAGAGGGAGGTTAAACTTCCTCCAAATTAATCTTTTTACACTGTAAATCGAATTTACTTATGTGTGCATGTTACTCTTTAGTATATAAGAAGTTACTCTTTACACTTACTCTTTTAAATTATAATAAAATTACTTTTCAAAACTCTTGATTTATTAATTATTTTTTAGTATATGGAAAATTATTTTTTAGAGATATGAATTATTATTCTTCAAAAAGTAAAATTTTATATACTAAAGAGTAATTTAAAAAAAATATATATATAAATTCAATTTACATGAGACTCACCCGTTTTTTATGAATCAAATATAAGTGAAAATAAATGTTAAGAAAATAAAGTATGAATATTTATTGTTAATATGAAAAATTAAACTAAAACATTAGAAAAAAAAGGTTTTTAAGTCAATGTCTCTCAATTGGCCACGTCAATTTGGCGGTGGCTAAGTGTAGGGAGACAAAATCTAATATCTTAATATAAAATCATGCCTTTTGTTCTCGACTTTGACCACTTTTTCTAGAATGTTTGGTAGGTATTTTATTAAGTATTCTATTCATTCCCCACAACAAGAGTTAATTACTAGTATTGTTTGAATCCCATAAAATTATAATGTTATGTGAATTTTATTTATTAAATAGAAAATTATAATTATTTTTTTAAAATATCCTATAAAATGTAACAATTGGGGCAATGAGGAGAGGAAGTATTCGTTAACTCTTTCAAGTTTATTATCTCAACCTCTATCAACTCATTTATAAAATTTAGACAAAACCTCTTAATTATTTAGATAAATCATAATAAGTATCAACTCATTTATAAAATTACGACAAAATCTTTGTAATATTTAGAGAAATCATGAAGGCAATGATTTGTGTGAGACCGATTTGAGATGGATAAAAAGTGATAGTTTTTATAATAAAAAAATGATACTTAATTATTGAAAATTAATGATAATGCTTTTTCATGAATAATTATAGTATAAATAAGAAGTTATATGAATAATTATACTCCCTTAGTATCACCGTAAGGTCTCCATTATACTATATTGTGTGTCCTACTCAAAGATCATTATTTTCTCCTTTTAGTAAAAGGCCCCACATATGGTCCATCACTCACTTCTAATACAACTATCCACTACACATAAAATAATAATATTCCTAAATCTACTAAGAGTAGTATAAATAAAAAGTGATAATATTTTATAGTAAAAGTGATAACTATTTTAAAAAGTGTACTGATCTCACATGAGACAGTCTAAAAAAAACTTACCCAAGTGCTTAAATATGATTGATTTATTTTTATTTAGGATAATCCATCAAAAGAAATTTCTTTAAAAATAAAAAAAAATAAACTGCAGTAAACTCAATAAGACAGCCGATTAAATTACTACTTCTCATTAAGAATGATTAACATCGCACTATTGAATAAGCCTTTAATGATTAACCTCACCCTCCTATTAATGCATGTAATAATTTAGAGACAATGTCTAATTAATTTATTTTCTACAATGTATAATTATTTATTTTATGACACACAAATTATAGAATCCCTTTTCTTGTTAAAAAGAAAAGATCCAAGACCAGTAGAAGAAAAATGCATGGTTAAGTTAAATACACATTTACTAAAAAAATAAAAAATGATTTAAATTTCATAAACTTTTATGTGTCTCTTTCTACTAGAAGGTTTAACTTGACGAGGAGAGTAGAAAAAAAGTTTTAGAGGTGGAAATGAGGAGGGATGACGTCATGATTTGAACTCTAGAACAAGAGTTCTCATTTGTCAATAATTAGTTGCATGAATAATACAGCACAATATAAGTCAATTAAAATCATGGAAAAGTTTTAATTATGACTTGGAGTATTCAAGAATTATCATTTTTTTCTTTTCATAGGAAAGTGAAAGTCAAGTGTGTAATAATAAGAGAAGATGTATTTATAATAGGCCAAACTATATTTATATAGTTCCTAAATCATTGTTTCCGGTTTGTTTTGCTACGTAATTCCTATTTATTTTTTTGAAAAGAATTCCTATTTATTTATGTTATTTAATTATATATATTTCCACTTTTTTTTTTAATATTGAATTATAAAGCCACGTGCTGCTCAACATGTAGAGTGCGTGCGACACTATAATTTCATTATATTTATTCTTTTATAAGGTAACGTTCGCCTTTTTTTTCTTTTTTTTCACGAGAAATTAAGAAATATTATAATGCTATTATATGTATAAATTCTTATTTTAAAATAATATTGTTTTTTAAGCAGACAATATTTGATAAAAATAAGAGATAATATTTGATAAAAATTGATAGTCTTATATATTTCAAGCATTTTTATTGATAGAGAAAATAATTTATGTCTTGAATTAAAAATCTATCAATTTTTCGGGTCTTGCATTGAAAAAGTTCTTATTTAATAGTATCGTTTACATTAAAATATATAAAATTCTTTTGTTTTTTTTTTTGTAATTTAGATTCATATCAAAATTTTAATGAAATTTTAATACGAGATATATGTTTATATCGTTTTATACAGAAACGCTTGTAGTAGTATAATATTTCAAAATGTTTATATTAAAAGTCTCTTATGTTTAATATGGTTTACAAATTTATGGATTAGAAAAATAATTATATATTTAAATATGATATAAATCACACCATGGTAATATAAATTATAAATCATGAACCGACATTAAAAATAACTATATTACAAAAATTATCACTAAATCCTAAAATTTAAAATCAAACCATACATACACATAAAATAGCACATGATGCAGAGAATAATTTCCTTACATTAAAATCATTTAACATTTGAAATAGACATATTTGAAAGAAACATTGCAATTGGCAATGAATTTAAAAAAAAGAATCCCTATAATAGCATAATGACAAGTGCTCCAAATTGGAAGTTGTTAGTGATGCTGCTCTTAATCTCAAGTATCAGCCCACCATGCCCCCAACTAAATTATCTCACCTCCCAAACTATTAATTAAATATTTTTGAATATATAGGTTATGGATAGTAAAAAATACAACATGCATTATAATAATATCATTATTGTAACCATACACGATAACAATAAATATTGTCATTACGTTTGTTTAAATTCCATCTTACTGACCCTCGAAAATGACCCGAATCTCAAAATAGAGATCACATCTAAGTTGCTTGATTATAGACTTATAATTTATATTTTAAAATAATAAATAAGTATATTATTTAGAATATTAAAATCCGATCGACCATACCATGAGACTTCTTATGGAGTACTTTTTTTTTCTTTTTTCATTATCTTTTTCTCATATGTACCAATTAAATTATAACTGGAAAAGGATTTTACGTGTAATTTCAATTTATTACCTTCTACTCCTATTTGTAAAGTGTTTGAATGTTCATCGTGAATAGGTGGGTGAAGAATTCCACTATAAATAATAGTAATACAACAATACAAGGAAATAATAATTACAGATAATTAGCACAGTGATCAGGGCAAATCACCACAGCAAATTACAAAATATTTACGTTGATTCTAATTGTCTAGATTGATTTGATTTGATCCAAATCTGTAGAATATTCTCTATTACCCCCGTCAAGCGAAGTGTCGGATTTTCTTGAACACGAAGCTTGGAACGTAAAAATTCAAAAAGAGGCCGAGCAAGGCTCTTAGTGAATATATCAGCAACTTGTAGTTCGGAGGGCACAAACTTAGTGTCAAGTTTCTTATTTGCAATGAGTTCACGAATGAAATGACAATCAATGTCAATATGTTTGGTACGTTTATGCGCAATTGGATTCTGACTTAAGAACAAGGCACTTTTGTTGTCGCATAATAGTAGAGGTTGAGAAGTTGGTTGTGAAATTGTGGTGGAACTAGGTTGCAGAGGTACAATAGAGATGTTTGGCAAAGATGGTATTTCATCATGTTCATTTGTAGTTTCTGAAGTAATAAGGTTAGTTGAAAGAGGTTGCATGGCTCCAATAATAACAGCAGGAGAGATTTCGGGTATATGCTGGACAGAGGAAGGTGATGTCGAGTCAAGGCATGCAAAGCAGGGTTTCGTAGCCAAAATTTTGCTTGATGATGGTTTAGTATACGGTTTACTACGAGGTGCCAATTTATTCAGAGCATAATCATGAAGATATGGGAAAACACGACAACCAAATACCTTAAAGTTTGCATAATTAGGAATTGAGCCAAAGAGAGTTTCAAAAGGAGATTTATTGTCAAGTAGAGCCGTAGGTAACCTATTTATGGTGTAGACAGCTGTAGAGAAAGCATCTAGCCAATATGGTATGGGAGCTTGTGCATGAAAAAACATCAACAAGCCCGTTTCAATTATGTGTCTATGTTTGCGTTCTGCTCGACCATTTTATTGAGGAGTGTAAGGACATGAGAAATTATGCAACACACCACGTTCAGCAAAAAAAAATTAACTCTAGAGTTTGTAAATTCAGTACCTCCATCACTCTGAAAAATTTTTATTGTAGAATTAAATTGATAGCACACAAAAGAAGTGAAACGTTGAAGCACATAAAAAAATTAGATTTTGCACACAATGGGTAGAGCCAAGAAAAATGAGAATGATCGTCAACAAAAATGGCATAATATTTAAACCCATCATGTGAAAGATTAGGAGCAGGGCCCCATAGATCACAATGAATTAGATCCAACACCTTCAAGGCACGTTTTTCATTTAATGTAAAAGACAAACGTTTATTTTTCGTTAATTGACAAGAAGAACAAATTGTGGGTTTTGGCAAAACAAAAGTAACAGCCAAGTGACCCAATTTATTTAATAATTGAATGATAGAAATAGAAATGTGGCCTAAATGATTATACCACAATTCAAATAATGACTTCAAAGTACTAGAGTGTAAAGCAGCAATTAAAGCAGATGTGCCATGCTCCAAAATATAAAGACCATCTTTATATTATCCTGTTGCTAGAGTCTCTTTTGTCGCCCGAGTCTTAATCACAAAAGATTTATTAGAAAACAAGACATCAACAGGCAAATCTGTAGTTAATTTACTTATAGAAAGTAAATTTTTTTGTAATGTGTGGAACAACTAGAACATCCAACAAACGTAATTGATTATTAACAAATTTAGATCCTGAATGAGAGATGGATATAGCGTCACCAGTACCTATGATGATTTTTCCGTTACCAGTATAAGATTAAAAGGTGTCGAGGTTGGTGGGCGAAGATGTCATATGAGCAGAGGCTCCCATGTCAATGAACCAATCAGATTGAACATTAGGTGTGACAGTGCACTAAGCTTCAAATGCTTGAGTAAGATTTGCAGCCTTATAGGTGTTATCTCGTACATAACGAGATGGACATTGATTTACATAATGTGGCCCACGATAAATTTGACATGTCGGAGTATATGTCTTTTTCCCAAAATAGGAGCCTGTAGATCATTTTCTTCATTATTAGTTTGGAAAGAGGAGGTACCAGGACGTGAGGCATCACGACCACGTCGGTTAGACGCGCCACCAAATGACCCATTGTGTTGTCTAGAAGGGCCGCTGAAGTCACGACCACGACCGCGATCAGAATTTCGATTAGCATAAAAGGCAACTTGAGAGTATTCGTCGGATGCCATAATACGATCATTGAGCTCGTATGTACGAGCTTGTTGGAGAAAGTCGGTGAAACTGAGTTTTGGCAACAACGTCATACGTAGGTCGGTAAAGACACAGAAATTAGGACCAATGCCCCGAAGGAACCAATGGCCTTTGTCAACATCAGAAACAGGACTGCCAATGGCAGCTAGTTGATCCCAAAGCCCTTTGAAAGTACGACCATATTCAGCAACAGTATTTGATCCACGTCGTAGAAGTTGAAGTTCATCACGGATTTGATGAGCATGGGAGGGAGAGGCATGACTAAAAGCCTGTTCGAGAGCAACCCAAACATCGCGCGCCTTTACGATACCGATGACTTCTGGCATGGATTCCTCAGTCAAAGAGGAGAAAAGAAGACTAAGGACAATGTGGTGACGTTTATGCCATAATGCATATTCTGGATTAGGGACGTCATTTTGATCATTGTCCTTGACAGTGAGAGGAGGTTCGATTGCAGATCCATCATCAAATGACAATAAATTATCACACTGAAGAACGGATACAACTTGTGATTTCCATAGGAGATAATTTGAAGACGTTAATTTTATGGTAATCATGTGAATGAAAGTTGCAAATAGGATGGAATCATAAGAAGAAGCAGGGAGTGCCATGGGAGATGTGAGAGAGTGGAAGAGAAAGGATGGGAGATATGAGAGAGAGGATTGAGATACGAGATAGAGAGAGAGAAATTGTAGGTTTTCAAATATATACTGTCGATACCATATAAAGTGTTTGAATGTTCACCGTGAATAGGTGAGTGAAGAATTCCACTATAAATAATGGTAATACAACAATACAAGGAAATAATAATTACAAATAATTAGCACAGTGATCAAGGCAAATCACCACAACAAATTACAAAATATTTACGTTGATTCTAATTGTCTAGATTGATTTAATCCAAATCTGTAGAATATTCTCTATTACTATTATACTAGTATTATGACTAGTTTAGAAACAAGTAAATCTCCATATATTTGTGCTATTCGTATTAGAATTTAAAATGACCATTTTATTAAGGGAAAGTATTTCCTACACTCGAGCACAGTTGAATTCACTCTTTAATACTGGTACTTCCTCCGTTCCAGTTAGCTCTTCACCACTATCGTAAATATGAAATTTAAAAAAAATTATGAACTTTAATTATTGTCTTTTAGGAGATATTTTGGTATTTTTAAATAATAAATAAATGATAAAATAAGTAGGTGAAAGTGACATTTTAAAAAATAATATGATGTAGTGAGAGATTATTTGTTTTGACACTTTAATTTACTATTTTTGGAAGTGAAAAGTATAGTTGGATAAATAAATGAAGAAAGAGTGAAAAGTTTATTAGAAAGGGGAGAGTATTAATATTCAAACAACTGAATTTCTAAGCATTTGAATAAATATTATTCTTTATTATTTCTATTCGAATTATGGGGCATTTATGGGTACATCTGGTGCAACTCTGAGTTAATAGTTTTAGTGAGAGTATATTGGTAATTATTTAATATTTCAAGTTAGTTATTAATTAAAATTTATAGGTGAGGATTGATTTCTTAAAATTTAACGAATTAAATCTTACATGTGCACTTTAGTAAGACTCGGAATTATATACTAATTTGTTATTAAAAAGTCTAAGTCTAAGTCTAACGAATGCAACGAACCGGACCAATTAATTATTACGCACTTTGTTGGTATTTCCTTTGTTAAACTCGCAATAATCGCATTTAACAATTACTATTAACTATAATGTTGTTAAGGTTTGAATTTCTTATTTTATAATAATATTCCATTTTATGTTTTTTAATTTATTTTCTATTAAAATACTATATATCTTAATTAATGATTATTAAACTCTAATTTACCTATAATAATTTAGGTATTGATTATAATACATTATATATATCTAATAAGTGAAATATAAGATGAATAAATGATCTAATTTGATCATTTGATTAAGCACATGTATGTATATATTTTTAATGGCAAAAACTTGTGTGAAACTTCTCACGTAAGTTCGAACTTACATGAAATTGATAAAAAGTGACAACATTATTAACGAAAAGTGATAGTACTCAATCGATGAAAAGTGATAATGATGCAGTGAACTATTTCGTGAAAAATTTATAATATAAATAAAAAGTGATAACATTTTATAACGAAAGTGATAATAATTTTATCATTTTTTATCTATATGTGACGGCGCCACACAACATCTCCATTTTTAATATACTCCCTAAATAAAAAATTAGGGAATAGATTTCACAATATAACGAAATTAGTTACATGAATCCTACTTTTGTAACTATATTTAATTTTAAATGAATTTACAATAAAAAATTCTAAAAAATATAATTAATTCTCTAAAACATTTTTTTTTAAAATATAAAAATAATAATAATAATCTCACGTTATCATTATATGTCTAAATTTAAAGTGATCAATTTAATTTTAAAAAGTTAATAATAAATTTAAAAAAAATTATATTAATATTATTGTAAAAACAAGTTTGCACATAGTCCTTTTATCCCACGTAAAATATGCATTTCATCATTTTAATCATCTCAGTTTTAAGGCATACTCCCTCCGTCCCTCCCAAATAGCACAATTTTATTATATTGACCCTGTTTAAATTGCATAATTTTTCTCTTTTAGTAAAAAGGGCCAACAACTATCAATCAGATCTCTCTAATACACATACCCACTAAACATAAAATAATAATACTCCTTAATCTATGTGCAAAAAACAAATAATAATGTTTGATCAGGACGGAGGGAGTATATACATTTCTCTATTTGGTTCACGTCATAATAATGCTACTCAATGGCTTTCAAAATTACTGAAAATAAAAAAGTTTGTATACTAATTGCATTTTTATAAGTTTATCTATCTTTTGAACCGATAATAAAAAGAGTCCAATAAGATAAAATGTCACGGTGCGGTTTGGGCGGTTTTTTTACGAAATTTAAATTGTCTTGCTATAGGCGGTTCAGTTTTACATTTAGTTTAAAACCGTGGTATTTCAATTATAATTCATTGATCGGTTTTTCGCAGTTTGACGGTCGATTTTGACGGTTTAGCGGTTTTAATAATAAGATATAATATAACTATATAAATAATATGAAACTTAAATATAGATAAATATGCATATTTCAATAAATGTACTTTAGTAACCCATGATGACAATTACAAAATGTATAATTCTAAACTATTCTAAAATGCTAATTTCTTAGTAGTAAGAACACATTTTTTATTTTAAATTTATAGTATCTCATTATAATCATGAATTTCAATATCTCTATAGAGTTTAAATAAGTAATAATCAAGAACGTTTTTTTTTTAAGTTATCATCATTTGTTAGAAATTTTACAATCATAAGTTTTGACAATAAGCAAAGGTTTACAAGAATATAACAAGTTGAGATTTCAACATTTAAATAAGTTTAAATCACATACATACAATATAAATGTACATAATATATGTATAGGCGGTGCGGCGCGGTGCAATTTTAGGAAAAAATTAAAATTGCACCGTTATGGCGTTGCGGTTTTCTCAAATATAAATAAACTACGATTTAGTAACGGTGCAATTCGGTGCGGTTCGGGCGATTTGAGCGGTTTTGAAAATTTTATGCTCACCCCTAAGGGGATTTGAGTTACTATTTCCAAACTAATAAAAATTAAGAAAATCTTTATGCCCACATTTTGTTAATAACATGTCTTATATTTATTAATCTATCGTATTAACTTAATGTGAACTAAATACTCTCTAAAACTATTATTCTAAATGTTTTATAACAGTACACAATTTGACATCAATTTAAATTAAAAATTATGTAAAAAAAGTAAAAATACAACTAAAATATTTTCATTATCTATTAAAATATTATATTTATTAATTTAAATGTAAAAGATAAATGTATAACTTAATTGGGGGATGAAGTGAAACTCTTACCCTCTTCCCATAAACCTTCACACTATTAAAATTGAAACAACGCTTTAGTACAATAATCTCAAAATTTACTTTTACTTCAAAACTATCATCTTCACCTAATGTTACCATTAGTTTACATTATTTCTTATGTAAAAATACTAAAATACTTTTGAAAGTCAGTAAAATTATGGACAATTCTTAGATGACCTGAAGTCATATATAACCCATGTATCAGCCGGTGCTAAGTTACAAGTGACCCACGTAATTAATAATTTCATTCATTCCTCTTTCTTCCTGATCACCGATTGAGTATATTACTTTTTATTAATGATGTTACTCCTTTCGTCCTGCTCAAACGTCACCTGTTGCTTTTTGTACGTTGATTAAGGAGTATTATTATTTTATATGTAGTGGGTAGTTGTATTAATAATGAGTGGTGGGCCATGTGTGGATAGACATGCACAAAATAACCGGAACCGGAGGTTCCATCTGGGAAACCGGCGATTCCGGAATCGCCCAAAAGAGAACCAAAATCGAATATATTTCAGTTTGATTCCTCATTTCTTGGAACCAAAATCGGCGGTTCCACCTATTTTATATTTTTTATTTGCGTTGTGAGTGTTAAAAAAAAAGAAAAAAAGAAAACCGGAACTGACGGTTTCAAAACTGAACCGAAACCGCCCTAGGATCGGTTCGGTTCCAGTTCCACATTTCTGGAAATCGAAATCGACGGTTCGGAACCGCCGTACATGTATATATGTGGGGTCTTTTTACTAAAAGTGAAAAATGAGGACTTTTAAATAAAACATCCAATATAGTAAAATGGGGACCTTTGGCTGGAACGGAGGGAGTCACGTAGGGTTTTACATAAGACGGGAGTATAATCTCGGGTTCGGTTAAGCAAGCCTAAAAAATTACTCTCTCCGCCCATCACTAACATATCAATTTTGTTATTTGGGTCGTCCCCTCTTAAAATATTAATATTCCATTTTTAGTAAAAAGGTCCACACATGGCCACCACTCTCAACTAATATAACTACCTTTTATATACTTCATCCATCCCATTCAAAGGGTCTCTTTTTTCATTTTGGGCGTCCCACACGAAGAGTGTCATTTAGTTTTTACACACATGAGCTCATACACACCCACTAATACAATTAAAATATGAGACCTACACTCTCACTAATATAACTACTCATTATATATTAAATAATAATATTTTTCAATTTACGTGCGAAAAAACAAAAATTATCCTTGAGTGGAACGGAGGGAGTGTAAAATAATATAATCCATGTTTTAAAAACAAACCAATACGTTTGTCATGGACGAAAGGGAGTAATTAAAAGTAATTTTTTTAAAAAGAAAAGTATGGTAAACAATTCTCAATGAAACAACCGTGTTGATATTTTTATTTTTTAAAGCTATTAACCTACTTAAAATGAATAAATGAATAAAATTGTAGGGGTTTATAGGTTAGGCATGCAGGAGGGACAAAGGAAGGGAAGGTGGAGCCCACGCCACAAAACCCCATTTATTCCCCGATAGATTCATGCTATAAATGATCAATCCTCCACGCATGCACTTTACTATCATTTCCCCACCCCCCACCCCCATCTCCCACCGCCACCGCCACCGCCACTTTCTTGTTCTTCCTTCATCTCGTACTCTCTCTTCTCATAACCTATCCAGCCACCATACTCCTCCGGCTACCCCACCCCACCCCACCCATATATATAGATACAGCACCATCTGCCCTTCTGTTAATACTATTTCCTGCAACTCTGCCACTACACCCCATTTGTTCCATTTCTGAGGTAGGTGAAAGCTTTTCAGTTACACTCTCTGCCTGCAGAAAGCCAGAAACTGCTTCTCCTTTACTACCTACTTGCTTTCTGTTGTTTACACCCTGATTTTGTCATATCAAAGTGTAACAATTCAGGGATTTCTTCATGTAATTTTGGTAGGTTTCTTTTCTAATTGTAACTGGTTGAAGTTCTTTTTGACAAATTCAGGATTTTTTTTTATCTTGTAATCTTGGTGGGTTTCTTTTCTTTGTAGCTTGTTGAGGTTCCTTTTACACCTCTGTTCAATTTGTTTTTGTTCTTTATTGGCTGTGGAATATTGTTCTTTGTTTTAATTTTTCTGGCTGGATTTTTTCTTCTCCTAGTGGGGAGAAAGTGACCCCCTTGGGTCGATGGTGTTTTGCCTTTTTTGGATTCTTCTTTCAATTTGCTTGTGGAATTTTTCTTTTTAAATTTGTGGGGTCTTTTAAATGTTCTGGAATTCCTAAAGTTTGAAGGTGTTGTGAATTATGAAGGTTCGTGAAGCAAAGAGGAAACCATGTCATACAATGGGGTTGACCAGAGGGATTACATGGTGGATGATGGGGACGTGGCAGATTCTATAGATGGAATTGATGAGGAATACCCAACTGCTGATGATGCAAATCTTGACGAGTATGATATGGTTAGTTTCTTCAATCCACAGCTTTATTATGATTAAACTGATCAATTTTATCTGTATTTTTTAGGTATTTGGTGGTACAGATATAATAAAATAATACTATCTTTTTGTCTTCTTGTGTTATTGTACAATCTTATCTGTGTGTATGTTGACTGTTTATATTATGTTTATTGAGTTTGGATTTTTGTAATTGAACTCAATTTGTTTTGGAAGCTCATGAAAGTGACGGATACATCATCTTCACAAGCAAGGGAGGGGAAAGACATACAGGGTATTCCATGGGATAGATTGAATATAACCAGGGAAAGCTACAGATTGACAAGGCTTGAACAGTACAGGAATTACGTTAACTTACCTTCAACTGAGGAGGGTGTTGACAAGGTGAGAAATTTGGACTGTTCTTTTTCTTAATTTTTTTACTGATCCCATATCCAATTGATGAATTAAGGTTGATTTCATTGAGTGCTCTGTTTATTTAATTGCTATAGGTATGCAAACCAACAAAGAAAGGAGGCAACTATTTTGAATTCTTCCACAATACAAGATTAGTGAAGCCTACAATCCTTCATTTTCAGGTGGGTTTATCTCCTTCTTAATTTTATGTCAATGATTTGACTAGCATTTAGAAGTGCTCTTGATCTGCTGCTTTTGGATGAATTTTTTTTCTCTTGTTTATAGTGGAATTTTTGGGTGCATAGACTGGGAAAAATGAGTCCAGCACTTCTTTTTTGAAACGATGTGTGGGCCTGTCAAATGTGTAAATTAAATTATACCCTTCAGATTCTGAAATAATATTTTCAATAAATTTCACCAAGTGGATAGTTTTTGGGTTTCTCAGTTTATGTCATTTGAACTAGCATTGCTTGTTTTGTTAGTTTGCGTAGTAGGGTGGCGAGATTGAGCTTGCATGCATGGAAAGTTATTGAAAGATTATAAATACTTTCAAGTTTGGAAATTGGTAATTGTTGATGATTATATGAAGGTGACTTTAGTTTTAGCTTACCCAAATAATTAATATGCCAACAAGAGCTTAGCTTCTCCTAATTAATTTTTCATGAACTCTCTATGGTGTTTTTTTTTTAACTCAGAATCTTGAGAATCTGATATACAGATAAATATTCGTTGATAGATAAGCTATCTCTTTAGCTCTGTCATCATAATCTCATAAATTGCGAACTATGAGAGCTAAAGCTTTACATACTTGGTTTGTCTTTCTATACCTACTTGGGCTGCTCCATATTCATCTATACCTTCTATATGCATCATCTGTTAAGTCATAGAACTATCACCGGAAGAATTTTTGGATCGAGTTCTGTTTATGTTAAACTAATAATGCTAATATGGTTGTGCACCTCTGCAGATCTACTGGCTTTTATTGAACTATGACTGACATGCTCTGATTGATACTAGCAAGCTTTATCTGAGCTATATCTACCATGTTTTTACTTCTATCTCCACAACTTTGTTATTGCACAATCATTAAGAAGTAGGTATTGTTGATGCTATGTGCAGCTGAGGAATTTGGTGTGGGCTACATCAAAACATGATGTCTATCTCATTTCAAACTACTCAATAATGCACTGGTCTTCATTACTCCAAAGCCTAACCGAAGTGCTCGACTTTTCTGGGCATATTGTACCAACAGAGGTACTTTAAATCAAGTGTAATTGATGTTTTGTTTTATTTTTTCTGTTGGATTATATTATGATTTTTTTTTCTATTTCCTTTCTCTCTTATATATAGGTATTTATCCGTCTAATTTTAAACAAGAATCCAATTTTATTCCTTTATTCTATTTAATTTATGTTTTATTAACTTGTTGATGTAGAGACATCCAGGGACCTTATTGGAAGGTTTTACACGAACACAGTTGAGTACACTGGCCGTGAAAGATCATTTTCTGGTGGCTGGTGGCTTCCATGGGGAACTTGTACTTAAGGTGAGATATATAGATATAGTGAATTAATTTTCTTTATGAATGATTAGTTCAAAAAAAAGCTAAATTTCAGTACCAACATTTACTAAAAAATAGACTGAAGCCTTTATGAATGAGCCATTTAAGTAATAATATAAGATTCAGAAGGGTTTTAATGTTTCTGAAAGCATATGAAAGTCTTGGTATTATCTTTTACTTGTCAAAGATCTAGTTTCTATAGCATATTAAGGACATTAATGTGGTCTTTGTTGAAAGACTTGTTGTTTCTAAGAATATGTGAGAAGACAAACACTTGTGTGAAACAGGCTCACGGTGTAAACCCTGTGGTCCCCCCTTCCTATTCTATTATACCCCATGTTTTGCTAGGATTTAAATTAAACAAGACAACAGGGTTTACAGGAGACTAGCTCATGAAAGAAAGGTTGATTATAGCTTCTCTTGACATTTGTCCTGTTTTTTAGACATATGACATCACTTGAGATGATCCTCCCATAATCCAGAAGATGATAAATGTAACCAATTTTAATTTGAGTATAGTGTATAACTTTTATTACGCTATCACATGACAGTTCCACATGATAGTGTGGAAGGGCATATGCATGGGGTCTACCTACGACAATGTTTCATGTTTAAGGTTCCCTAGGTCATATGCCTAAGAACTTCTGTTTCCGGTTTTGGTTTGCTGCTATAATTGCTTTCGCATTTTTTTCACCTTGATTTTATGAGCTCCATATAGAAGATTTGTACATTCTTCTACTGTTTCCTTTTTCTAACATCATATATTTGGGTCCAGTAATTCTGGATGACAGTGGTATCTTGTCTATTTGTGTTCTGATCTGCCTAATTGATGATTTTACTTAGTCTGCTCTCATTCGACCCGTTGTAATGGTGGGTTACATCTCTTTGTACTTGCAGTGCTTGGATAAACCAGGTGTAAGCTTTTGCACGAGGACCACACATCACGAGAATGCAATTACAAATTCCATTGAAATATTTGACAATTTCAAGTAATGTAGTGGTCAATTCACATGTGCGTTTGTTCTTTATATAAACAATTTGATTTTCATACTATTTTGCAGTGGATTACATTTCATGGCGTCTAATAATGATTGTGGTGTACGAGAATACGACATGGAGAGGTTTCAGCTTCTTAACCATTTCCGCTTCCCATGGCCAGTGAATGTAAGCATTTCTATGCAAGGCATTTATTTCATCTTTATTCTTTACATTACTATGTGTTCTGAAATATCAGCCTGCATTCTGTATCTCGACTCTCTGAATGTCTTTCTTGCAATCGGGGATGGTCAAGTCTGTAATTAATAACCTACATGTATGTAAAATTTTAATATCTGTCAACTCATACGGTTCTGTAATTTGTGTTATTCATGCTATAACTTGATAAATAATCACTGTACCCTTACGCTGCTACACATAGCTGGTCTTTAAATCTATCTTATGTGGTAGAATTTAGCACAAGGTATCTGTGATGTTAGTTAACCACAGAAAAAGTAAGTATGCAACATGTAATTTCTTTTGAATGTGAATTAGTTGGAGCCTTAATTGAAATCAATGTTGCCTAGTTTTGAAACGGGCGGTATTATGCTGATTTTTTTTGTTAGAATGGATGAAGGATCATACACGTGCCAATGGATATATTGAATTCCTTGCTAAACTTTTTACTCTCGTGCAGCACACGTCAATGAGCCCTGACCGAAAACTTATCTCCATTGTTGGAGATGATCGTGATGGATTGCTTGTAGATGCCAGAAACGGGAAGGTAATTGATTCTTAAAGTTCCTCTTCCTGTTAAAAATTACTCCCCCATACCATTTATATGGGCTTATTGGCCTTGGCACATGTATCAAGAAAACATTTTGAAACACAGATATTCAAGTTGATTAACTGATATGCCAATGTGTGTAATGATTGACATAATGTGTTAAGTGTAAACCAATAATATGTTTAGTACTTTTTTTATTAGTTAATAGGGGCGCATTAGTAAATGTCTAGATAAATGTTGAAAGTGGAAGTATATTTGGGACATTTTAGAAGGAAAACATGTCTTGTGTAAATGGAACGGAGGAGTAAGTTCCTCAGGCTATTTGGTCAGGGGGCAAGGCTAGTTGTATTCTAATGTTAAGCAGCTAAGTAATGCATAGATTAGAGAATACGTAATGTTGTGTCCGATCATTCTTTCTCTGATCAAAATTGTCATCTTCATTTTTCTTAGAAAGGCTGCATTATGAAGAGAATGATTGAGACTAATAGTAAGTTCATTTATCAGACAGTTGCTTCGGTCGTTGGTCATCAAGACTACTCATTTGCTTCAGCATGGCATCCGGACAGCAGGGTGTTTGCCACCGGGAATCAGGACAAGACATGCAGAGTGTGGGACCTGAGAAACCTCTCAACTCCAACAGCAATTCTCAGGGCAAATATGGGTGCAATCAGATCAGTCCGCTTCTCCAGCGACGGGCAGTTCTTGGTGATTGCTGAACCGGCCGATTTTGTGCACTTGTACAATACGAGAGAGAACTATGGGAGAAGGCAAGAGTTGGATTTCTTTGGGGAGATATCTGGCGTGTCTGTGAGTCCAGATGATGAGTCCATGTACGTCGGTATTTGGGACAGAACATACGCGAGCTTGCTACAGTACAACCGGAAGAGGACGTACGAGTATCTCGATTCCCTCATGTGATTGGTGTTTATCTCAGCCATGCTATGGCCAACAGACATGGATATTCATAAATCTGTGTGTTGGTTCACTAATAGTGTTTCTGTAGCTTTAATGTCAGGTGTACAGTTAACCATGCTCTTGATGAAAGAAGGCCTCAATTACTTTCACAGTAGCCCCCACAAAAAGGGGTTTAATCTGTTAGAATGTCAAATCCAAGAGGGTTAATGTTTCTTTTGGCATACCTTGGAGTTTGAC
Organism: Pogostemon cablin; assembly: GCA_023678885.1. Classification (NCBI taxonomy): domain Eukaryota; kingdom Viridiplantae; phylum Streptophyta; class Magnoliopsida; order Lamiales; family Lamiaceae; genus Pogostemon; species Pogostemon cablin. The sequence continues at coordinate 7,185,404 of CM042987.1, forward strand.
ATAAGATGAGTTTGAATTTTGTAAAGTAACATTATGACTTTTGGCTGTTGGCTGTTTGGATTTGTATGGATCTCAAATTCCTTTATTTAAATGAAGGGTATTATGATTTGTATGGGCGTGTACAAAGGGCAAGCAATGTATTTTTGGGGTATTTCTTGTAAATGATAGTATTTCTTTACTGATTAAAAATAAAAGATAGCTGTTGCCTGTGAGGCATAGGCTGTGTAGTATTAGAGAGTGTGTTGGTTTATCTAGTGATAGTAGTTGCTTTTGTAGCATCCATTAATTAGTATCTGAGCATGATAGAAGTGATTCAATTCTTAGTCAGATAATAGTTTGAAGTAGAACATTTAGCACAAGCATTTTTTGTGCTAAGACCATCCCAGCAGTAGTTCATCACAAAATTTATACTACTTCAAATAGCTCGCATTACATTTTTGCACCATATAAAATATTCTTAGAATATTTCATTTTATACCCTTAGGGGCCGTTTACCTGCATGGCAGGGTTACCCCTCTTTAGAGATAACTCAACCCCGCTCTATGGGTCAACCCAACTTATCACTTGGAGTTACTTCAACGCATATGCTTCTCCTTTGTAAAACTGTATCCCTTGAACTCACAAAATAGTACAGTCTTAAGCCTTCTCCATTCTCATTCTTTATGCTTTCAATGAGCGCCTACATTACGTTGCCAAGAACAAATTGATATCAACACTTTCTCAACCCAAACACCAATTTGCAATTATATGTCACTTTTGAGATGAATTTACATAAGACTAACTCATGATTTAAACACCCTCAATGACAATGTACTACAATTTCACATGCATACTTTTAACACCATATACTTCAAATAACACACAAACAAGATCTTTCACATATTCCTACCCACACCAACACACTTGTTCTAAGTAAGAAATAATTAGAATATAATAAAACAGAACTAAGACATATTTAGTAAAATCATATTCCTACCCACACCAACACACTTGTTCTAAGTAAGAAATAATTAGAATATAATAAAACAAAACTAAGACATATTTAGTAAAATCAATTTCCATAAAGAGCAGTGATGTTCAAAAAATAAGTTTCCAAACAATTGGAGGACCTCTGGACAATGAACATAAGCAAACTACTAAGAACGCGTCATGTTTAAAAAATCAGTTTCTAAACAATTGTTCAATTAATTCAAAGTAAAAAACACAAAAAAGGTCATACAATTTACATACCTTAGAGAGTGTGAAAGAGTTTTCATGGAAACACAATGAAATTTATGGATGTATTTATTCACATATTCGAAATTGAACATCCATCGAAAATCTCTTTAGATAGCGATCTTCAAGAAGCACAACCACCGTATAGAGTCACGTTCGAATTTCAAAGATGAAGAGCAGTGATGTTCAAAAAATAAGTTTCCAAACAATTGGAGGACCTCTGGACAATGAACATAAGCAAACTACTAAGAACGCGTCATGTTTAAAAAATCAATTTCTAAACAATTGTTCAATTAATTCAAAGTAAAAAACACAAAAAAGGTCATACAATTTACATACCTTAGAGAGTGTGAAAGAGTTTTCATGGAAACACAATGAAATTTATGGATGTATTTATTCACATATTAGAAATTGAACATCCATCGAAAATCTCTTTAGATAGCGATCTTCAAGAAGCACAACCACCGTATATAGTCACGTTCGAATTTCAAAGATGAAGAGATTGACATTGAGAATTCAATCGATTGATTAAAGGGCGGCGCTATTGCCACCCGAAAGAGTACTAAGGGCACCCAAATTTTCAAAATAATTATAGTGTAAATACTATTTTAGCCCTTACCTTTAAATTTAAATTATAAACTCATTATTACTAAGCACCACCAATCTATCTATTAAGCCCACCTGACTTTTCCACCCCCACTTCTCAAATACCCACGTCTCAGTGAAGATCATCGGAGTATGGATGCCGTGTCAGCTTGTGCGGCGGTGGACGACGGTGGTGGAGTAGAATGGTGAGTCAGTGGGGAACTGTTATAATATATTGAAATTTTTTTTTAAGGATAATAAGGTTACTGTAATTTAAAGATGAAGAAAACTAAATTAAAAAAAAAAATCGTATACAACAGAAAAGAAGGAAATTAAGAGAGAAAAGGTGAAAGAAGGAAAAAACAAAAGAAAAAAGAAAACACCAATCACCAAAGAAAAGCTATGTTTAATATTTATTTACGTTCACAAGAAAAAAAATTAAATTAAAAGAATATTTAAAACTATTGGTACTAGCTATTAGTGAATACATTTTGGCCAAGAAAACACAAATGAAGAATTGCAAAAATCTCCTCATAAAAGAGGGTCTTTGCAATGGCGATTGCAATTCTCAATGACAGTTTGTATTTAACGCGTGTACTGTGTGTATTTTTCTTACATAGCTTTTGAATTTTGTTTGTATGATGTTTTGGGTTGTTTGTCTTTGCTCTTTTGTGTCTCATAGACTGTTTCGATATATTTCCTTTGTGTGGTCTTCTTTCTTCCTCTTTTATTCTTCTTCTTCTTTTCTTTGATGGTCTGCGTTTTTTTTTTCCTAAGTTTTTTACATTGTGTTTGCAGTTGTGTGTGTGAAGATATACATGGGTAAGTAAATAGTTTGGGTGTTTTTAGCATAAGGGGGTTCATGGTGTAAGTTTAGGATAGGGGTTAAAATAGTCTTTTTACCGTAATTATTTTGAAAGTTTGGGTGCCCTTAGTACTCTTTTGGGTGGCAATAGCACCACCCTTGATTAAAGGTGACTAAGAGTCAAGAGAAGAGAATGAAATAGAGTAAGGAGATAGCCCTAGTTAGAGAGAGAAATTTTAAGGAAAAAATGAAGCAAAAATTAGGATTTTTTGTTATATATTCACCGGGTCAATTAAAGGTCAAGTTGGATCTGAACACACGGATCTAAATTCATGCGCCCGGGGCACAGGAGACTTTGCCATTAATAATTCTATTGGACCTTTTGAACATCTTACATATACTAATTGGGAGTTTAGTATGATGAGTTGTCCACTTCTCATGGAGTTTAGCCTATGTGTCAACTATATAGTTTAAGATGAATCCAATGTGGCAGTTTAGTATGATGAGTTGTCAACTTCTCATGGAGTTTAGCTTATGTGTCAAGTATATAGCTCAAGATGAATCCAATGTTTCAGTTTAAAAATAGTAAAATAATTATGTGTTATCTTAATTTTAATTATAAAAGAAAAACATATTATAAGCTCTTATTTAATTACTACATATTTCCTTGGAGAGTTATTGGAGTTTTAATTTTAATTAGCATATAATAAGCATACTTATTGCCTTGGAGTTACTGGAGTTTTAATTTTAATTAGTTAGAAGCACCTATTTTAATTTTAGTAAATTAAAATTGGATATTGGAATACATCAGTATTATAAGCACCTAATTTAATTTTAATAATTTTGAGTGTATATTGGGTGCACCCGGGTGTAAGAGTGAACCCATATGTGTATAACTTTTTATTCTATTTTGTATACATATTATTCTATTTTGTATACGTATTTCGTAATAATTGTATGCTTTTTTCACACTAAGTTTTTCATTAAAAAAACTAGCATTCATACATGTATAATTTTTTATTTAATAGCGTATACATATTTTTTTAATAATTGTATACTTTTTATACTTAATTTTTCATTAAAAAAACTAACAATTAAATTGTATATATTTTTGCTCATAATTGTATATGTTTTTATATATATTTGTATATGGGTGCACCCTATCTTAGGATGCACCCGGGTGCACACTATAATTAGCTATTTTAGAAATCTTAGAATATTTGGAATACATCACTATTATTTATTTTTATTTTTAGTAAATTAATCCTCAATGATTTCTATTAATATAATGGTGACGATGACTCTGCTGATTTCTAATTTTTCTTTTATTATATATAAGTTAATCCTATATGATTTCATTAACAAAACGTATCCTTATTATCATTATTATTTTTTAATAAGTTAATCATATTCTTAATATTTATTTATACTGATTGTTGCTACCTTCCATTATTAATAATTATTTTATTTAGAGTAGGTACATTAAAGGGGTTCAATTATGCTATATATGTGGATGGTTTTCTATTTCCACATTATTTCATTCTCAAACACAATTTGATATTATTTCTCATATTTGAACTATCTCTTTTATTTGGCTATATTTTCTCATTTTCGAATTATTTTTTTTCTTTTTAAGTCTTAAAAATGGAGTCAAGGTTTTCACCTTTGTCAGCTGCAAATTCCGGGAAAGAAACTTTGAATTGGGAGCATTATTTAATTTTTATTAATTGTCATGATGTTTGTATAATTGGTTAATGCTAATTAATATCGATAGTAATTATAGAGATACATTTATGTTACACAAATCATAAAAATTATGCATGGAAATGACGTTTGATCAAAAACATGCATTAATTAAAATTCATTTTTAATATTTCACAAAAATTTTGGACATATTTATAGTAACATGATTAATTCCAAAATGGTAAATAATAATCAAAACCAATTAACATGATGTTTGCATAATCGTTTAATGCTAATTAATATCTATAGGAATTAATTTAAAAGGTATCCCCTATAATAAATACTTTTTTTCTCATTACACCTATCAATCAATCACTTTAAAGTTTACATTCAGAATCTCTGATGGTCCATGAATCTCGAAGATTACATTCGGAATCTGTGATGTAGTCCATGCTTCCCGAAGATAGATAGTATCAAATCACCAACCAAATTAGGATGGCAAGCAATAGCAGAGAAAAGTTTTTGAGAATAAATTTAGGTAAATATTTTATTTAATTATTAATAGATTAAATATTTTCAAATAAATTTTAATTTTAAGCTGTATCTTGAATCAGCAAGAATAGCCCGTCATCATCGAAAAGAGTGTTTGCAAATTAAACGCTCACGTATCAATTCAGGTTAGAGATTTTAGTTTAATTTATCCAGTTATGGAATTGAATGAAATATTATATGCCGATACAATGGAAATTTATTATGACGTTGTTAATAATTTAAATATTACCTTTTAAAATTAGATTTTTAAATGCATATAACATTCTAAATAGGATTTAGTTACCTTCTAAATAGGATTTAGTTACTGATAGTATGATAAAAATGATAATATGTAAATGTAAATATAATAGTAAAATACAATTTTAATATTTAAATACCTAAATAAATTATTATAGAAAGTTTTATATTTTTTTAAAACTGTAATTTCTTTTCTGTCCCGTGCATTGGCACGGGCATCACACTAGTATACGATAATTAGCACTCCTGATATTGATATTTTAACACGATAACCCTTGCATTGAACTCGTTAAAGGAAATAATAATCTTATAAAACAATATTAATTAGGAGATCAATCAAATCAGACATATATAAACTTCTTACACATTATTATTTTAGAATTATATGACGAGGTTTTAAGATAAAATTGAAGCAAGAGTTGAACTCTAGTTAGGGGACAAGTATGGGTACCCTATATTGTGGCGTTTGTTAGGAAAGACGGCAAAAATTGAGCCGGAAGCCACCTTGATAGCCGGCGGCAACACCATCAGAAGAGCCGAAAGCCACCTCCATAGCCGGCGGCAACACCATCAGAAGAACCTTCTGTGTGCACTCAAAGGATGGATAGAAGCACTCGACATTGTGGTCCAAAAGGGATACAACCAAGAACACAAGCAATGAGAAAATTAAAAGCATGCACGAAGTCACCCAACCCTAGTTTAAACGACGAAAGATCCTGCGTTTAGTGTCGGAGCTCCGACATAGGATACCGACATCGTATATCGGGGCTCCTATACTTTGACCGATACAAAATTCGACATCTGATAGTGTCGATACCCTGTGTTGGGTTTTCAACAATATTACCAACACTGAATAATAAAACAACAAAAAATAAAGGATTGAAGCATTTTAACCAAAAATTAATCATTGAATATAAATGATATAAATTTAATTTATTGGATGATAATAATTTTTAATTTTTAACTTTCAATTTCGGCTGTTTTGGTCATTCTCTCTAATTCAATAATTTTGTTGATTAGGAAGTATCAAAATGTACTGTTTAAAATTTGATTATTAATAAAATGTAAACTTTAATTGTTATTATAACCTTTTCATTTGTATTAGTATATGAAATCTTAATTACTTTAATATTTTTTATATTAACTTAAAATAAATTCTTTCAATTTATAAATTATATAACTGAATATATAAAAAGAGATGTTGGCCATTTTGAACCTTCCAGGCAACACACTATTTTGGCCATTTTCTTTTTCATGATAATGTGATATGTGTCACATATTTAAAGAACGGATAATTTCAGGATGGCCAGTTTACAGCCGGTTCCCGGTTACCCCCTCTTTATACGTGGCATCATCTCTTTCCGCAACGTGGTATAAACAATCTCTTTCACCCCTTCTCCCCATCTAGGGGTGGGCGATATGGCATATCGAAGATTTTTGGTCATACCATATACCGTACCGAAATTTTTGGTATTTAAAAAATCATACCGTTACCTTACCTAAACTTTCGGTATACCTTAGTTCGGTATACCAATATTTCGGTATAAGAAAATAGTATACCTTCTGCTTACCAATATTTCGGTATACCATACCATACCTAAAATATCGGTATATATCATCCTATTACATAGTTTGCTATACCGTTATACATCTAAAATTCAATAAATCTTATAAAAACCATGTACTAGATAGCTATAAAACATACTCTAATAAATAACAAATTCAAAAATATACGACAATCTACAAACGACCAAATTAAATAAGAGTAAGTCTCATGAAAATCGGGTTTACAGGTAAGCCTTATTTTTTAATATTACTCTTTAATATATAAAAAATAACTCTTTGAAGAGTAATAATTTTTACACAATAGAGTAATAATTCGTATCTCTAAAAAGTAATTTTTCATGTACTTAAAGTAATCGATACATCGGGATTTACAAGAATTTGAAGAGTAATTTTTTAATTTAAAAAGTAACAATTCATGTGCTAAAGAGTAATTTTTTATGTACTAAACAGTAACCGAGTTTACATAATTAATATATCTAAACCCGTTTTACAAAGTGTTTGTCATTAAATAAATAGTACCTAAGAGATCTACACAAAAATATATGGAACTTATATTAAAATCAACACTTTTAAATTTTCATATACATAGAATTACTTAATTAAAAAATAAGTACTAATATCATGTAAGTCAATGATCTTTATCAATAATTTATAATTATGAAGAAATATACAGTAGGATTTTAGATTTAATCTTTAATAAAATAGTGTATATATATAATTTAATTAAAAATTATAATACATAAATAATAATTATAATTGTATGTATCATCTAATATGGTAATATCGTATCATATAACTCAAAAAATTGAATATTTTATGGTATTTCGGCATATACCAAAATACCGCGAAATTGATTATTTATATATCTTTATCGTACCAAAATTTTCAATACGGTATCATACCTTACCAAAAATTTCGGTATACCTAAAATTTCGGTAAAATTGATATTTTTCGTTATGATAAGTGCGGTATACCAAAATTTTGATATTTTTCTCCAGCCCTACTCCCATCTGATCGATAAACTCGACGCCGACTCAATTCTCACTCCCTCTTCCTACCTGATCAACTCACTCCCTCTCTCTTCAGATCGTCAATTCCGACGCTGACTCGCCTCTCACTCCCTCCTCCTCTGATCAACTTCGCCACCGCACATCTCCTTTTCTTATCCCTCCCGACTCATCTTTTCCCCCCACCGCAACCACTGCATTCTCCCAACGTCGACGGTACGTACGCGCTGCTTCCGCCTCTTTTCTCTACCATTTGTTTCTATCTATTACGGCAACAATTCTTCTGTGAAGGACTTTCATTCTCTTCTTCTCCACCGCATGTACTGACCAATTACGACCTCGCCGTCGTCGTACTCTATGCATTGTTGATTATTCTGGTCTAGAAAGTTGGACCGAAAAATTAAATTCAAGATAATCATCAGTCTCTCCGTGCCCTTGCTTGTGCTCGAACATTTCCCCCAGGTAAACTCTTTATTTTCTTTGGTTTTTCCGTACTCCAAATGGTGATTTGATATTCTCTGACGTGGGGTTTTTCTTAGGTGATTCGATATACCCATTGGTATCCTGCACTCCCTTTAAAGCGTATTCAAATGAAAGAGAAAGCCCTAATTTTATTGTCTTCTTCGTATTTCGTATTTCGTATTTCTTGGGTTTTCCTGTAGTCTCTTCCTTTGAATCCTTGGAGCCGACACTATGCTGGTCGTGCCACTATGCTGGTTGTGAGTTTTCCAACTGTTGTAAGTTACTAATTTACGATTTATGAATTATTTGTTTCACATAAGTTTTACACCAATGCTTGAGGTCAAGAAAAAAAATATTGATGCCTTTTTATTTGGGTATTGTTGTATTCAATTTTAAATCCTTTTTTTTTCCTGTATTGGTTTTTTTTATGCTACACTTATGTGATGCCATTTGCTTAATATAGGTTTTCTTCGATAGGTTGTGTGTGGGAGGAAAACATGTGAATTGGTGAACTGTTCCTGTAGCCCTATCCGAGTAAAGCCTTTTTAGAATTTTCATTTAATTAGCTTCAATTTCTGTGTTCTTTTACTGACAAAGTTTATGTCTGCTTTAGGTATCTCATTCGCATTCACGTTCCTCCTTACCCCAGCAAGCGTTTATTCCAGGTTCTTTGGGTCTAACCACAGTTTGTCTGCTTTAGGTATATCATCCGCATTCAAGTTCCTCCTTACACCGGCAAGCGTTTCTTCCAGGTTTTTTTAGGTCTAACCACGGTTCAGGTTCTTGATTATAAGATAATAACATGATTACACTATGTTTCTTTTGTTTTCATCGCCCCAACACCTGTTGTTCCAACCCCTTCATGATGAGTGTATTTTAGATGACTTGTTGCTCAGGATGCCATACTTGAACTAACTTATACTCTAGGCATTGTTGTCTAAATTACTAAGGAGTTATGAATAGTATAGTGCAAGAGGGTGAGTGGAGGAGTGAGTTCTAATTGGCTGCCTTCAGAATATGTAAAAGGAGTGGTTCAAGTTTGTTACATGCTTGAAACTTGAAGAATAATGAGGGCATTTACAGAATATATTGGCAGCTCAGACTGTTCAGTTAAAGCTTTTGTACTCTCAATTCTCACTATTTTTGTAAGTACCTGGAATCCGATCATGAAACTGTAGAAGCATTATTGAAGTTTTATTAAACACTCGATAGTTTTATTTTTCACAGTAGTCAAGCATACATATTTTTTCTCTTTAATTGCAGAGAGGACATGATGAGCTTCAAGCAAAGTTTCTTAAGGGAGAGAGCAGAACTTGAAGCTAGATACCCGAAACTTTATCGTGTTTTCTTTTCACTTTGAGGTAGCAATAATTTTCCCTTAATATAACTTTGATCTTTCTTTGTTTTTAGTGGGTGATATTACTACTAATCTATTGATAATCTTTTTAAAAATGTGCAGCGCTTTGATATTGTGAATGGCGTTGTGGAATTTGGAGGGACCAATTCTTCGATGGAGGAGGGAGAGGGAAAGGACAAATTAAGTGAAGGTAATAATAAATTATTTATATGATAAATCCGATCCCTACTACTACTTATTGATCTGCATTTTTCTTAGTATTAACTTTGAAGTAGTTTTGCCGTGATTAACAATATTTTATTCATGGTACTGATTAGCTTAATTTCGTGCTACTGTGAATTTCCATAATTTTATTTGTAGGCGATTAAATGTGAAAGATGGCTTGTGCTTTAAGTTCTCTGTTAACTCAGTTGGATTTTGTAATTCAGTAGTTTTTTTTTTCCATTTAAATCTTCAGAGTAGTTGATAGTATTTTTAAGAGGTTTGGAATTGTAGATAACACACTGTGCATTTGAGAGATCGGGCTGGATGTTATGAGGATATATATTACTATTAAGATCTTGGATTGATATGTAAACATGACAATTTTGATTACTGGTGGAGCTGGATTCATTGGCTCTCACTTGGTTGACAAGTTGATGGAAATGAGAAAAATGAAGTAAGCAATTTCTCATACTGGCATCATATAATAGTTCTATATGTTCAGAATACACATAATCCTAACTCTTTTGATGAAATTGGCTTAGGTGATTGATGTGGATAACTACTTGACTGGAATGAAGAACAACCTATGGTAATGGACTGGCCATCCACTATTTGAGCATATACAACATGGTTAGAATTGCAGTTCATCAGTTATCTGACATATTTGTGTACGTTCTACGTGGTCATGGATGTCCTTCTCTCTCTTTTGCAGGTGTCAATGGAAGTTTTAGTGCTATATAATTAAATATTAACTTGCGTGAATTTAGTGCTACTTTCTCACATGTAATTCCAATGGAACTGAGAATATATAAAATGTTACTAGATCTTATTATGAAAACATGTTTGCAGGGGTATAAGCAATGAAGAGAAATCACATCCAAAGTAAAAGTTATTATCACACCTACTAGAAGAGAACTATCAGGTAGTGCCTCCGATAATGGATGCAGATTAGTTAGTAAGTTGATAGATAGTCTGTTGCAATTCAGTTTAGTTGATTTATTCAACTGTGATTTCCCGTCACTACGTTCTGCATCATATTTACTTTTGGTGCTTTTGTATGTGATGCTGTTATTTCCATCTTAGTTTCTTTATGATTCTATTTTCTATTAATGTGGTTATGTTGCAGACTGCTCTTACTTTGGTTGTCTTGATCTCAAAAGGTCACATAGAATGTCCAACAGAATGGTAAGCCTCTTTGTCTTTGATGTAGAATTATTAGAACCTATTGAGTAATGATTGATTATCTCCGGTTTAATTACCTTGTTCACTAAGTAAATATCCTAATGCATGGCTTAAGGAGAAATGTTTAATTATAAAAAAGCTTGAAGTAACATAGATATACAATTGCTAGCTTTCAGTAAAGCTTCTTTAAGGGAGGATGGAACTGTGTTTTTATCCTACTCTCATTCTATATCTTTGATAGCTTGGTATAACTCTAATCTTTATATACGGGTAGCAAAGATGCCTTAGTCTGAATAAAAATAATTGAAATGAGGTTGAGAGATCCTGCTATATGGGTTTCAATTAGACAGGCCTGAAATTCGCATATCTAACCAGGAGAGTCTGAGTTTGATAGATAATCTAATGTCAGAAGAGGTAAAATGCAATAACATTTTGGTTTTTTTAGGTTCTGATGGAACTTGTAAGTTTAGACTTTAGAGAAACTGTGAGATAGGTAGAGGTGAAGGCGAGATGGAGAAGGTGAGCATGAAGGAAGATTATTATTCATATGATCGGTGAAGAGAAGAAGCTAAATGATGTGGAATATCTGAAAGGAAACACAGAGATTCTAAACCCATGTTTGCATCAAATTAACCTAATGATAAATAAGAGAATGACAATAATTGAGGCTTCTTCTATTGATATAAGCTCTTCACTGCAGTATCATCTTTATGGTAACGGGAAGCTTGGATGTAATGCACCTTCAAGGGAGACGGAGAATCGACTTCTTTAGAGACAGGTACTTATATTCATATTTAATGTGGTTCTGTCGGACCAACTCTTTGACCTTTTTTAGTTCTTTCGTTTTCTTATTAAGGTACAAATAAGAGAATAACACAATAATTGAGGCTTATTCTATTGATATAAGCTCTCCACTGCAGTATCATCTTTATGGTAATGGGAAGCTTAGAGGTAATGCACCTTCAAGGGAGACGGAGAATCAACTTCTTTAGAGACAGGTACTTCTTTATGTAGTGGCAACAACATAGTAATCTTCTATTCTGATTGCTTGTGAAGGCTGTAAATCCACTGTTATGAACCCTTTTCAGACCCCGCTTTATTTTTTAGTTATCGTGTCTTATTATTTCCCCTGCTTGTTCTTCGATATGTTTCGAATTTTATGTTTGTGCATATATAAAGGTACAAGTTGTTTGTCAAATTGCCTCAACCACAAGTTGAGTATTAATTAACCCACTTAACAATGCATGTAAAATTATGCACATATAAACTATGGCCAGAGCTTTCTAAGTGTCATATTAATCTTATTTTGGAAAAAATATCAATTAAATTTAAAACATGACTTATATATGATTCAAAACATAGAAGAAATTCAAGGTAGTCTTAAGGAATAGAAAAAGTAACACAACAGTCATCTCCAAACTTAGACTATTTGATCATTCAAACTATCATTTTGTTCCATGACATATGCAATCTTAGACTAAGATGATAAAAATATAATAAATAAATAATTTATTCTGCAAAGCATGCATTCTGTATTCATAGATGATGAGGTTGTTGATGCTACATAACCACGACTATCAGTACATGTTGACAAGTGCCGCGATCTGTTATTTCTTTATTCGACAGGGTTCCTTTTTGCTGAATAATAAATATTACTTCTACTGAAGTAATTTTTGCTTTTTTTAGATAAATCAAATAAATAGTGATGAAGAAATGCTCTTCTGGGACATTAAGGTTATTGGTTAGCAGGTTCAGTTTTCACTTGCTTTGTTCATTTCAACTAATATAAAAAAATTATTTGATGTATCAGAATTTCTGTCAGTTAGCATTATGTATTATTGGCCCCTCTTTTGTAATTGTAGAAATGTTGCCTCAACTGGAGCATCATGGGCTGAAAGATGTTAGGAACATTTAAGTTGTTGCTTTTGATAGAATTGATAAAGCCCCGCAATGAGAAATGGAGAGGAATTATAATTACATTTACAGCGGTTGGTATATTTCATTCTCCGCTTACTCTGATACTTGGTTTCCTTTTTCTAATTATTAGTATGTATGTTTGTGATCTTGCAGTCATTTGTAGAGTACGAGAACCCTATTTTGTTTGTTGACTGTTTTGAAAGAATGGCCAAAAGTTACTACATAAACCTTCTGCATAAGTTACTTGATCATGCTTGTATTTTTCTAGGGAAAATGTATTAACTACTTTCTCATAGTTAGGCAAGGAATTATATCTACCCAACTTGGGTTTGCTCCTACATTTCTTTCACAAACCCTCAATCCAACTAAAAGAAATAGATGAGAATAAATTAATAAGTATAAATTTAAATTATATATAAATGGAAAAAAGAATATTCCATATAATATTCTCTCGCACCCCACCTATAAATAAGACTTTTTGGTTATTAATTCTAAACACACATATTCGATTTTTCAAGAGGAATAGAAGTTTTTTCAAGTTTCTCTAAATAATTGATTTATAAAAAGTATAAAAATTTATTTTGAAGGAGCGAGATTCGATTCACTTCTAAATATTTGAACCTCGAACCAATTAAAGTATTCTTCAAGATGAAAAGAATTAATTCAAGTATTCTTCAAGAATCAATTCAAGTATTCTTCAAGATGAATAAGATGATCGATTCAAGTATTTTTCAAGAGGAATAAGATCGATGTATTCTTCAAGAGGAATAAAGATAATAGATCAATTCAAGTATTCTGAAATCATTCAAGTATTTTTGGAATCGATTTACCTCTTCAAGTATATAATCTCAAGTATTCTTTCTTCAAGAGGAATAAGAGGATCTGTTCAATTATTCTTGAATCATTCAAGTATTTTTTAAATCGGTTCATCTCTTCAAGTAGATAATCGATTCAAGTATATATTCTTTAAGATGAATAAGAGGTTAAAAAACTATTCATGTAGATCATTCAAGTATTTTTAGAATCGTTACCTTTTTAAGTAGATAATCTATTAAAGTATTTGTTAAGATTTATTCTTTAAGAGGAATAAGAAGCTAAAAAACTGATTCATGTAGATCATTCAAGTATTTTTGGAATAGATTTATCTCTTCAAGTAGATAATCGATTAAATATTTTTTAAAATGAATAAGAGGTTAAAAGACTGACTCGTGTAAAGAATTAAAATCTTTCTTCTTATTTAAGTTTAATTATTATTTTTTATTATATTTTTTAATATATTACTAGATGTTGGCAAATGATATTGGAATCGAGTTTTTAAGTAATTGTTGATTTATTAATTTTATTTAATTATTCATATGTATTTGAATTATTCAATTATGACATATAAATTATAAAATTCGTTTTCTTTAGTTGTTTATAATATTTGAAACTAATAAAAATAAATAAATAATGAAATTAATAAATTCATTATAATTTTTATGAATATTCAAAAGAATATTATATATATATATATATATATATATATATATATATATATATATATATATATATATATATATATATATATATATTATATTAGATTAGTTCTTGAAAATAACAATTAATGAAAATAGAATTATTATTATATAGTTAATTAAGAAATACTAAACCATAATAATTATGAGTAAAAAAATACATATATCAACTATTTAAAATATTTAAAAATTATAATTAATGAAAATAGAATTATTATTATATAGTTAATTAAGAAATACTAAACCATAATAATTATGAGTAAAAAAAAATATATAGCAACTATTTAAAATATTATATATATATATATATATATATATATATATATATATATATATATTAAGTATAGTATAGTAAAGTCCTTTTCTGCTAACGTGTTATTCACATATAGTCTTACTATTTATTTATTTTTCCTATGCATTTATTATAACCTATTTACTTTAGTATCATTAATTACAATTAATAAATAAATTATTCGATATAAATAAATTAATTAGTATCAAATCAAATTATTTATAGAAAAAAGAATAAATTGAGATTTTTTTATATAATTGATATTTATTTAGACAAATAGTAAAATTAAAAATTTATTACTAAGAGTGACATACTTTTATCATAATTACGCTTAAATACAATAAAAAAATAAAATACTAACAACTACATAAATATAAAGCAAAAAGACAAAATTGCCAATATATGGTTGCACATTTTTTTTAAAGAGACAGGGGGAGTAATAAATTGTTTTCAATTGTATTATACTCCCTCCGTCCATGGTCAATCTATCAATTTTATCTTTGGGTCGTCCATCCTTAATCTATCCATTTTCTTTTTTGGACTATGGGACCCACACCCTCCACTAATACAAATAAAATATGGTACCCACACCCTCCACTAATATAAATACATACTACACATAAAATAATAATACTCATTAATCCACATGCAAAAAACAAATGAATACATTGATGATGGACGGAGGGAGTATTATAAAGTAACATTAAAAAAATATACAAGTCAAGATTATTTCAAATAATTAGAATATATATATATGTATATATATTAATTTTTTACATGATTTAGTTATACGTACAATATCAAAAGTCAAATATTATAATTTGTTGCAAGTTCTTTATGGAGTATTGATGAAATAAATTATCTAGCTATAACAAAAAAATCTTTAATTAATGTTGTTAAGTTATTTATATAACACAGATTATTTAATTATAAAAATAAGAATAAAAATTAAATAATCCGCGTTATACACGAGTTTCATACTAATATATATATATATATATATATATATATATATATATATATATATAAATATAAATATAAATATAAATGTACACTCAAAACAATAAAATTAGACCCTTCTCCACTGCGAGAGTATAATATATTCCTTTTTATAACTAACCTAAGTAATTAGATAGTAATTTGTCTTACATAACTAATTTACCTTCCCTAGTGGATCACCAAAATACGCTGGGCTTTTACACTGCATTGGGCCCACTTGGTACATATTGCCTTATTGGGCCACAGGTTTAAATTTACTAACCAAAGTGTGAAATACTGTAACTACCACTGCAACCATTACATTGGGCACCTAAAAAATGAAAATATGCCCACCTTTAATTGAATTGACCTAATTGTTGTTAAAAAAATTGTTGACAAGCACGCTCGGGAATGTTGGGCGGCGCAGGAAGCCGTAAAGGTGCACCTGTTATTCGATGCGGAGGCGAAACAGTGCGTAACGGACGTCACATTGTTAAATTCAAGCCAGATTAGCTTTGTAAGAGCGGCAGATTCGCAGCAATCTGCTCTTGAATTTACCAAAGCCAGATTAGCTTTGTAAGAGCGGCAGATTCGCAGCAATCTGCTCTTGAATTTACCAATAACCATGACGTTCGTTACGCTCTCTTTCGGCTGCACATCAAAGAACAGGTGCACCTTTACCTATACGGCTTTACGCGCCGCCCAACATTCTAGAGTTATCAATCCCGGCAGATCGTGGAGATGTACTTGCAGCAGCAACCCGATGTAATGGAATCAAGTGGAGGCTTTTGGCCATTCAATCGAGATGAACAGGCGCCATGTGCCTCTCCCTCGTTCTAAACTCCGCTATTAATTTCATTTTAGTAGTTTTTTTTTTTTGCTTTCTTAGAACTTTTGATGTTTGTTTAACTCTATTTTGAACTCTGATTCTAACTTTATCGTCTGGATGTTTTTTTGTATTGATGAAACTGTTGATATGACTACTAGATTACTCGTATCAAATGTTGAAGCAAAATTGAGGTGGTTCACCAAGTGCAGGAAGTTGTAATTGTTGGAGGTTCACATGGACTACATCGCCACGAAAAGTTGTCCATTGCTGTATCAAAAAGCGATGAGGGTCATTCCCTTCCAGAAATAAAGAAGGATGGACGCTTTCGTGTTCGTACAGAGACATATCTAAATGGGGCTATTCTTTAGGAAGTAGGTTCTTCTGATTTCAGCTAACTTCGACTTACTAAATGAATATTAGTGCACTGCTAAATGTATTAAATTATTGATAATGTATTGAAACCTGAAATGGCTCACCCATAGTCTGATGTACATATAAATTTCCTTAAGCTTTCTACTGCAACCTCTCAGGTGTGGCTGGCACATCACGTCTAAGTTTTACAGTTTGTTCTTCAATTGTCATTTGCAGATATGCATTTGATGACGAGATATGCATTAATTCAACTTTTCATATATGTTCAATATGGAAACTCAAATGTGCTGGCCGTGCTGTAAAGGGTTTTTTTCCCACCTTTTATTTTGATGAAATAATGAGTTTTGTGATCCACTCTATAAATTTTCACCATATTTCAAATTTGCCCTCATCTCATTCATTGTTTGGGCTGTTACGTTTCTGAATTAGAGAGAAGACATATTGTACCATCAACCTCTGGTGTGGGTGGATTGTGTGCACCATATGAAAAGGCTTCTCATGTTCACGAGAGGCCTGTGGTGAATTGGCTCTTGGCTTCTGGTTGTCATCCGTTTGGAATGTTTTCAAACACTTCTAGGATTAGTCAATTAATGTGTGATATAGCACTGGTATGCCCCTCCCTATCCCCATCTCTCTTGTTGCTGAAATTTCTGTCGAATTGGTGCTTTTTTTGAGGTGTTGCTTTCTGAATTTAGTTTGTCCCCTTCCAATGTTCCTTTATCAAAAGCACAGACTCCCCAGTTTAGGATGAGTGCTTCTGTTGGATATGTGATGTTTTTAATAAGTGTGGCATGAGTACGCTGTCAAGCTGTGTAAAATGATGGATGCCTGACAAATTTGAAGTTATAAGTCGTAGTGTGGTCTGGACCTTTATGGGAACCGTGTATGGCCTGTGAAAGATCAGAATTTATAATCAATGCAATCTGAATTTGAAGTACTTTAGTCTAAATCAATGCAATCATCATTGCCAGCTTTCCTGTATGGCTGTATATATTGTTGTTATCTATTCACTGCCATTTTTGAATAAAATAGTGTTAGGATTTTTTGGATGGCATTGTTTAGTATAAATTGCTGAAGTTGTTGGGCTAAACGTGAATTTTTTGTTTTAAAAAATATTCAGTTCTGGTACTTGGAGCAACCTAAGCTAACCTTTGTTATCTTTGAAACAGGTCTACTGTTATGAGACAGCCGGTGTCAAGCTGCCAGGATGGCAAGGAGGAGGCTGGTGGGCCCAAACCGTTATTGGTTTATCGCCGTAGGCCTCGGGCTTGATTTGTTATTAGTTATTTCATTCTTATTGCTTTATATTAGCTATGGGCCGTCTGTGGGCTTTAGGGTTTAACTCTTGTTATTTAGTTGTAGTTACATCGTTGTTTTGATTATCTATTGAATATTGAAGAAATAGAAGGGAGCCTTTTGGCTATTGGGCAGACGCTTTTGCGTTTGATATTTTGAGTGCTAACAATTGGTCCGACCTGCCGGATATCTCACCCGAGATGACAAACACACGCAGCGAACAACGGATGGAGGAATTGGAACAAGGTCAGAAGTTGATCAAGGAGACGGTTGGGAAGATGGCGGAAGAACAAGCAAGCTTCGCCCAACAACTGGAGAGCATGGCCCAGACGATGGCCGGGCTGACCACGTCGATGGCGGCGCTGTCGGCGGCAGCCGCCCGTTCCGCAGCGGCCAACGCGACAGCGGGTTCCGCCTCGAGGACCCGCACGGCTGAGGAGGTGGCCTCCGTCGCCGTGGAGCCAGGAGCGACGTTCGCGGTGGGGACGGACAAGCCACCGACCCCTCCTTCGCTGCCTCCTTTCAATGGTGGGGAGCCTATCGGTTGGTTAGCTCGAGCCAACCAGCAGTTTGCACTACACCGCACACCGGAGGAGTTGAAGCTGCCGGCTGCCATGGTGGCAATGGAAGAGTCGGCCCTGTACTGGTTTACGTGGCTGCAAGCCCGGAAGCCTAACATGGTGTGGGATGAGTTTGCTAAAGCCCTCACGAGTCGTTTTGACGCACGCTTCAAGGGAAGCCCGTTCGAACGGCTCTCCTCAGTCAAGCAAACTGACTCTATAGAGGAGTACGTGACGGTGTTTGTTCAGTTGGCAAGCCAAGTTCCGGGGCTCAGCGATGAACACTACATGGGGTATTTCATGACAGGTTTGGCGGAGGATGTTAGGAGTTCTCTTCGTCTTCTTCGGCCGCCAGATTTGGAAACAGCAATGGATCTCGCCAGGGACGTGGAGTATAATTTGGCTGTCACGGGGGGCAGATTCCCGAAATCAGGGGCGGCCAGCGGGTATGCACGACCCTCATCCCAAGGCCGGTTCATGGCTAGCGGCGGGTTCAACACGCCAGCGAGGGTCAGCGGGACCGTGGGACTAGTGTCCGGGGCGTCATCAGCCGGTTCGTCGGCGCCACGGGAAGTTAGCCGTGTTCCCCCAGCGAGGTCGTTTTCGAACAGCCAATCCTTCTCGGCTGGCCGTCCTCCGGGGCCCGTGCGTTTTGCGCGCATGACTCCCGAGGAGATGTCGGAGCTTCGTGCGAAGGGGTTGTGTTTCCGGTGTAAGAAGACTTACCGACCGGGGCACCAGTGTTCGATGAGGCAGCTGAATATTTTGATGGCAGAGGAGGATGAGCCCATGGATCTACAGTGCTTTGAATTCAATGAAAACCGCGTGGCAACTGATGATTTCGAGGGGGCAACCGTCCAGTTGGAAGAAGGGAAGGAAGAGGCTGAGCTTCCGATATTTTCCATGGCAGGGTTTACGGGGCCTCGTACTATGCGCATGAAGGGGGTTTTGCAGGGGCAGGATGTCACCATACTTGTGGACAGTGGAGCTAGTCATAATTTTATTTCCAGCTCATTGCTCACTAAGTTGACTCTAAAACTTGACAGGTCCAGCCGTTTTGGAGTACAGTTGGGTGATGGGAGACGCCAGGAGTCGGAGGGGCACTGCCGTGGGCTAGAGATTTCAGTTGCTGGCACCGCCATAGTGGCGGATTACCATGTATTTCCACTGGGTGGCGTGGACGTGATTCTAGGGATCGCCTGGCTGGCAACTCTCGGTGATGTAGACACGAATTGGGCCAGGATGACGATGTCCTTCACACATGGTGGGAGTAGGGTGACACTGAGGGGCGATCCATCCCTTTGTCGCGCCCCAATGGATCTCCGCGAGTTGATTCAGATCCAAGACGCGGAGTTGTGTATCATGCTGGTGGAGGCGGGGCCTCCGAAGCTGACGGATCCGGTGTCCCGCGGCGTGGCGAAGTTATTGGCGCCGTATCAGCAGTTGTTCGAGGAACCGGAGGGTCTTCCGCCGGTTCGGTGGGCCGAGCACCATATTGTCTTGGCCTCCGGTGCCGGACCCATTTCGGTAAGGCCATATCGGTATGGGCAGGCTCAAAAAGACGAGATTGAAAGATTGGTGTCGGATATGCTCTTGGCAGGAGTGATACAGCCAAGTTCCAGTCCCTTCTCCAGCCCGGTTCTGCTGGTGAAAAAGAAGGATGGGAGTTGGCGTTTTTGTATAGACTATCGGGAGCTCAACAAAGTGACTGTTTTGAATAAGTATCCGATACCAGTCATACAGGAGATGTTGGACGAGTTGTCAGGAGCGGGGGTATTCTCAAAAATTGATCTCCGCTCTGGATACCATCAGATCCGAGTGGCGAGCGGGGATGTCCACAAAACTGCTTTTCGGACGCACAGCGGACACTATGAATTTTTGGTGATGCCGTTCCCATTAACTAATGCACCAGCTACGTTTCAGTCGGCTATGAATGAGTTATTTCGTCCCTATTTAAGAAAGTTTGTGATTGTTTTCTTTGATGATATTCTGGTCTATAGCAGGTCCTGGCATGAGCATGAGGACCATCTGGGAGAAGTCTTGCAAATCTTGCTAGATAATCAGTTCAAGGTGAATCGGAAGAAATGCTCGTTCGGGTGTCGGAGGGTGGAATACTTGGGCCACATAATTTCCGCCGCCGGGGTGGAGATGGACTCGGAAAAGGTGGCGGCCGTGGTGAGATGGCCGTGCCCCAGGAATGTCCGCGAGGTGCGCGGGTTTCTGGGTCTAACTGGCTATTATCGCCGGTTTGTGAGGGAGTATGGGCTGTTGGCGCGTCCTCTGACGGAGCTTCTTAAAAAGTCAGCGCCGGTGCCTTTTGTTTGGACGGAGGCGGCCGAGGGAGCCTTCCAACGGCTGAAATCAGCCCTTACTACGGCACCCCTGCTGGCTATGCCGGACTTTGAGAAGCGATTCGTGATCGAGTGCGATGCCTCTGGTACGGGAATCGGGGCGGTTCTTATGCAAGACGGGCGACCCATAGCGTACTACAGTAAATCATTGGCGGACAGGACACTGACAAAATCAGCTTATGAGCGTGAGATGATGGGATTGGTTCTTGCCGTTCAGCATTGGAGGCCTTACTTGGTGGGGCACCGGTTTACTGTCCGGACGGACCACAGTAGTCTGAGGCACCTTCTTTCTCAGAAAATTGTGACGCCGTCGCAACAAATTTGGGTAGCGAAGCTGATGGGCTATGATTTCGAGATAGAGTATAAGCCGGGAGTCTCGAACTCGGCGGCTGATTCTCTTTCTCGTCGGGGTGGTGGCGGCGACTTGTTAGCACTCAGCATGCCTAATTGGGGTGAGTTGGCCGACGTTTTAGTCGAGCAGTCTCGAGATGAGTATATTCGGAGTGTGACGAAGGAATTGCGCGAGAACCCGGGATGCCGGGTGGGGTTTGAGTTGCATGGCGAGAAATTGTTTTATTAGAGGGAGGATTGTATTGGCTTCAGATTCTAAGTGGATTCCGGTGCTACTTCGGGAGTTTCATGATACTCCAATGGGTGGTCACGCCGGCGCACTGCGGACCTATAAGCGTCTGGCTGCTAGTGTTTATTGGAGGGGAATGTTCAAAGCGGTGAGGGAATATGTAGCTCGGTGTTTGGTTTGCCAGAAGGTGAAGTATGAGGCTCTCTCTCCGGCGGGGCTGCTGCAGCCATTGCCGATTCCGGAAAGAGTTTGGGAGGACTTATCCATGGATTTCATCACCTCACTGCCGAGGTCGCAAGGGTGTTCGGTGATCTTAGTTGTGGTCGACCGGTTGTCGAAGTATGCTCACTTCTCGGCCATGAAGGGGGGCGTCTCGGCTCGAGGGTTGGCTGAGGTATTCGCGCGCGATGTCGTGCGTTTGCATGGCATCCCGGGGACGATCGTGAGCGACCGGGATCCGCTCTTTATGAGCTCTTTTTGGAGGGAGCTGTTCAAAGTGTCGGGAACCCAACTCAACTTTAGCTCAGCGTATCACCCGGAAACGGATGGGCAAACTGAGGTTTTAAACAGGGTGTTAGAAACCTACTTGCGCTGCTGTGCGGGTGAGCAGCCAAAGAAATGGGTCAATTGGTTGCCATGGGCGGAGTACTGGTACAATACTGCCTTTCAAACCGCGATCCAGACAACCCCGTTTGAGGTTGTGTATGGGCGGCCGGCCCCTTCTTTGCGAAGGTATCTTCCTGGTGAATGTCAAGTGGCGGCTGTTGCGGAAATGCTCGAAGGGAGAGATGCGATGCTAGCGCGTTTACGCGAGCATCTAGTGCGAGCACGGGAGAGAATGGTAAGGTTCGCAAATCGGCATCGACGGGATGTGAACTATGAGGTTGGTGATCGCGTCTTCCTTAAAGTCCGTGCTCACCGACAACGTTCTATCTCCGGGAGACCGCACAATAAGCTGTCGGCTAAGTTCTATGGCCCGTTTGTAGTGTTGGCGCGCATTGGGCCGGCGGCGTATCGGCTAGAGTTGCCCGCATCTAGTTGAATACACCCTGTATTCCATGTTTCGCAGTTGAAGAAGGTGGTGGGGGATCACGAGGTGGAGTTGGGCTTGCCCGACTCCTTGGAGCTGCCGGAAATTCCCATCTATGAGCCGGAGGGCGTGCTGGCCGAGCGCAGTGTAGATGACGAGGGTAAGGTGGTGGAGCAAGTTTTGGTCAAGTGGTCGGGCCAGTCGGCGGAGGATGCGTGTTGGGTGAGTTTGGCGGAGTTTCGGCAGCAGTTTCCTTGGTTCGACCTTGGGGACAAGGTTGATTTCAAGGAGGGAGGAGTTGTTATGAGACAGCCGGTGTCAAGCTGCCAGGATGGCAAGGAGGAGGCTGGTGGGCCCAAACCGTTATTGGTTTATCGCCGTAGGCCTCGGGCTTGATTTGTTATTAGTTATTTCATTCTTATTGCTTTATATTAGCTATGGGCCGTCTGTGGGCTTTAGGGTTTAACTCTTGTTATTTAGTTGTAGTTACATCGTTGTTTTGATTATCTATTGAATATTGAAGAAATAGAAGGGAGCCTTTTGGCTATTGGGCAGACGCTTTTGCGTTTGATATTTTGAGTGCTAACATCTACATTATTGATAGATAATGCACATACCTTACAGGTATTTATGTTAGGTCATTTTTTGGGTCCTTCCAATTTTCATCCGTCTATGCCAACCACCTCTATGATATAAAAAATAGTAAGTAATAGATAGATATGGTTGGTTGTCTGGTGAAAAGAGTTTTTAAATTTAATATATTCATAAAGGCTTGTACTTGATAATGATTTAGCACGAAAATCATCTTCTGACAAACCTCATCTATTAATATGTCATTAGCTAACAATGCCTGCCTTGGTGAATTCTGCTACGATTGCATATTTGGCTCCAAATTTGGATTGACTAGTTTGGAAAGGTTGAACTATTAGTTTTATAGGCCCAGTCATGCCAATTACTGTAAGATTTGATGGCTGCAGTCTCATTGATTAGGAACTCAAAGTTTTATATTTTCTGTTTGTTTATGTTACCTTCGGGGTAATATTTACATTTCTTGGTGCATGCTGTAAAATTTGACTAATAAGTCTTCCCGTTTAATGAAAATGCTGTAAATTGTGGCCACTCTGACTGCATACCTATTTAACCGTATTGCTTATCATTTGTATGAGTCACATATACTGAGTTTTTCATTCTTGGGTATTTTTATCTTGAGCTCTCCATATTACTTATTTACAGGGAAAATAAAAATCTCACTGGAACAGCTTGTTATGCTAGTGTAAACACCCATCTTGGCATTGGTAAGTGAACCTTATGGTCGTAGCTGGTAGGCTGAAGATGGCCTTGTTTCGTTGGGATTCCTGTGTCTCAGAAGAAAAGAAAAGAAAGCCTTTTTGTGGAAATGTTTGTTTCTTTTCTTTTCTTCATTTTTATTCTCTTGATGAAGTTTTCTATGTTTTTGATCTCTTATTGCAGAACAAAGCAGAAGGGATGATTTAGAATCACTTGGTTATGTCCTTATGTACTTTCTAAGAGGAAGGTTGATTTCAAATTTGTGGGGTCTTTTTAATGTTCTGGAATTCCTAAAGTTTGAAGGTGTTGTTAATTATGAAGGTTTGTGGAACAAAGAGGAAACCGTGTCATACAATGGTGTTGACCAGAGGGATTACATGGTGGATGATGGGGACGTGGCAGATTCTATAGATGGAATTGATGAGGAATACCCAACTGCTGATGATGCAAATCTTGACGAGTATGATATGGTTAGTTTCTTCGATCCACAGCTTTTTTATGATTAAAATGATGAATTATCTGTACTAGATTTTTACACGTGCGTTGCACTGTCACATGCATGTCATTCTTTCAGTATTCTATAAATGATTAAATAAGTAAATTATTGTATGGATAAAATACTGTCTTAATTTTTTAATTAATCATTCACACTTTAATTCGTACAGACTAACACAATATAAAATATATAATATCCTAAAATTATTTCTCACATCATTCATACTTTAATTTAAATTAGAGTATATATAATCTATAATTATTAAAATGTTATAACAAAAATAAAAAACGTAAAGAAGTATAAAATAATTAAAAAAAACTATAAAATATTTAATGAGATATTAAAATAATTAATTATAAAAAATATTAAAACAATTAATCATAATATCAAATATTTTAAATTTTATACTCTTATATTACAATTTAATTTTATATAATTAAATTCCACAATCATGTCTATTCACCTTTTTTTATAATTAATTTAATTAATTAAATGTAGCTTTTATGATCTTTCATTTAATTAAACGTAGTCATTTGAGATGTGAGATGATTTGTGAGACATATTAAAATATAATAATTTTTATATAGGTAAAATATAGTATTTATTAGTAGTTAAAGTATGTTTTTCTAAAATAATAAAAACGTTCCTAGAGTTATTAATAAATATATTTTAATTAATAATGTGTCGACCTGTCTCACATATCTCAAGAGTGTGTCTCTTAAAAAATATAAACAATAATGTATTAACTTTAATTAATATCAAAAGAAATACATCTAACTCTTCAAATAGTCATTCAATATTAAAATTTATTTTTAAAATTTATATTCACCTATTACAATTTAATTTTATTTTGTATAATTAATTTTCATTCAATCATGTGTATTTATTTTCTCCCATTAAATTTTGTTTTGTATGGATTATTGATTAAGAACTCAAAGGGTGTCTCTTAAAAAATATAAACAATAATGTATTAACTTTAATTAATATCAAAAGAAATACATCTAACTCTTCAAATAGTCATTCAATATTAAATTTTATATTCACCTATTACAATTTAATTTTATTTTGTATAATTAATTTTCATTCAATTCTCCCATTAAATTTAGTCTTATATGGATTATTGATTAAGAACTTAAAGGGACACAATTTAACAATTTAGAAAGTACATAATAATATTTTTACTTTAATTAATACCATATGTATTACATCTAACCCTTAAAATCGTCATTCTATATAAAAAATATTATTTTAAATTTTATATTTAATTATTACTATTTAATCTAATATAAATAATTTTCATATGTACTTGGATATAATTAAGCTTATGAATTATGGGAGAAGTCGAACCTAATTTTAATTACATAATAATTACCAATTTTATGATGATTAAAAATAAATAAAAAGATAAAAGTTAAATTAAGATGTGTACTTTAAAAGACTAAAAATAATTAATAATAATAATTCCAAAAATAATCAAATTAATTTTTTGATGGCCGCCTTTGAAAACCTTAAAATCAATATTATTAGACTAATAGGAGTAGTATATAACTTATAGTTATTTAACAATAATTATTTCATAATAAATTACTTACAGTATATGTGTTCATATATTTACCAGTAACAACTAAACTAAAGTTAGAATTTATAAATAATTAATATATTTTTTTAATATTCAATATTAATAACAATGTATATAATAATGCAAAAGTTTTTTACTGAAATTGTAAGAAGGAAACTTAGAAAAGAAAAAAAGAAAAAAAAACTATCATAGCTATACATTCATCATTTCACCACCAAGATCAAATACAAAAATGTTCTTTTCGCCACCTTTCTTGTCCAAATTATTCTTACATACACTGAAAGTATTGTTTAGATACTTTCCCAGATTGAAGATAAACAATTGTATGCTCAGTAGAAAGTCATGTATTACTAAGAAATTTAGAATAATAAAGCCGTGGAAAGCAATCATCCTCTGGACACATAACAACAGGAACCTAAGAAATACCAAAAGTTAGGATAAAAATAAATGGTGAGAAACAGAATGCGTGATTCCCCATATCTTCTTCCTAATTAACTTCAGCGAGAATCACCCTATCTTCTTCCCAATTAACTTCAGCGTCTTGCTAAATATATCACCCAAAAACATTTGATTTAAGAAACTACATTTCTCTCGAGTATTGTCGTGAATTGATTTCGACAAACGGCTATTCCACATTTTATAATGGTTGATTAGACTCTTCGATTTCTTCACTCATTAAATGATCTCATGAATAAATTAATTTAAATTTAAAAGTTGCATGTGTACATTGTATGATAAATATAATTTATTAAATTATCGATGTAAACAATCTCTTTAGCTTACTAATTAATATAAATAAATAATTTTTGTATTATAGATCAATTTTTAAATATTAAAGTATAAAAAAATATATAATGGCTCAAATATAATCTCAAGCTCTTTGATTATTTAATATTTTATTATTTATTATTAATATAGACATATTTAGATAAATATTAGGAGTATAGATTCGTAGGATATAAAATTAAAATTTATAATTACATGAAAATTAATTGATGTAATAAATGATAAGAAAATGAAAATACATGACATTAATAATAGAATTGTAGATTCGTAGGATATAAAAATTAAGATTTATGATTATATGAATATTAATTAATGTGGAGTAAATGGTATGAAAAATGAAAATATATGACAATCATATCTTATTATTAATATTAACTTAAATTAGGATAATAAATTAGGATATAATTGTAAAAATAAAATGTATAAGGGATAAATATGTCTAAAAAAGTTTCTCAAACTCTTGTCTCTTTTAATATATTAAGATTAAGATAAGATTCTTTAGGTGTATTTGGTGGTACATAGATAATAAAATAATATCTTTTTGTCTTCTTGTGTTGTTGTACAATCTTATCTGTGTGTATGTTGACTGTTCATATTATGTTTATTGTGTTTGGATTTTAGTAATTGAACTCAATTTGTTTTGGAAGCTCATGAAAGTGACGGATACATCATCTTCACAAGCGGGGAAAGACATACAGGATATTCCATGGGATAGATAGAATATAACTAGGGAAAGCTACAGATTGACAAGACTTGAACAGTACAGGAATTATGTTAACTTACCTTCATCTGAGGAGGGTGTCTACAAGGTGAGAAATTTGGACTGTTCTTTTTCTTTATTTTTTTGACTTATCCCATATCCAATTGATGAATTAAGGTTGATTCCATAGGGTACCCTGTTTATTTAATTGTTATAGGTATGCAAACCAACAAAGAAGGGAGGCAACTATTTTGAATTCTTCCACTATACAGGATTAGTGAAGCCTACAATCCTTCATTTTCAGGTAGATTTTATCTCTTTGGTAATTTTGTGTCAATGTATTGGCTAGCATTTAGAAGTGCTCTTGATCTGCTGCTTTCGGATGATTTTTTTTTTCTCTTGTTTATAGTGTTTTTTTTTTCAGGATGTATGGACTGTGAAAAATGAGTCCAGCACTTTTTTTTTTCAGGATGTATGGACTGTGAAAAATGAGTCCAGCACTTCTTTTTTGAAATGAATGAGTGGGCCTGTTAAAAGTTGAAATTAAATAATACCCTTTGGATTCTGAAAAAAGAATTTCACTAAATTTCAATAAGGGGATAGATTTTGGGGTTCTCAGTTTTATTTCATTTGGAGTAGCATTGCTCATATTGTTAGTTTGCGTAGTAGGGTGCTGAGTTTGAGCTGCAAGCATGTAAAGTTATTGAAAGATTATGATTAACATTCAAGTTTGGAAATTGGTAAATGTTAATGATTATGTGAAGTTGATTTTAGTTTTAGCGTACTCGAGACATGATAATTAATATGCCACCATAAGCTAAGTTTCTCCTAATTTACTTATCATGAGTTCTCTATGGTATTTTTTTGTTGAACTCAGAATCTTGAAATTTTGAAATACAGTTAAAATATTAGTTGATTGATAAGTTTTAACTCTGTCATCATAATCTCATAAATTGCGACTATGAGAGCTAACACTTCACATACTTGGTTCATCTTCTATACCTTCTTGGGCTGCTCCATATTTATCTATACCTTCTATATGCATAATCTGTTAAATCGTATAACTTTCACCGGATGAATTTTTGCATCGAGTTCTGTTTATGTTAGACTAATAATGCTGTTAATATGGTTGTGCACCTCTACAGATCTACTGGCTTTCATTAAACTAGGACTGACATGCTCTGATTGATACTAGCAAGCTTTATCTGAGCTATATCCACCATATTTTTACTTCTATCACCACAACCTTTTTATTGCACAATGTATCAAGAAGTTGGTAATTTTGATGCTATGTGCAGCTGAGGAATTTGGTGTGGGCTACATCAAAACATGATGTCTATCTCATTTCAAACTACTCAATAATGCACTGGTCTTCATTACTCCAAAGCCTAACCGAAGTGCTTGACTTTTCTGGGCATATTGTACCAACAGAGGTACTTTAAATCAAGTTTAATTGATGTTTTTGTTTTATTTTTTCTGTTGGATTATATTATGAATTTTTTTTTCTATTTCCTTTCTCTCTTATACATATGTATTAATCCGTCTAATTTTAAACAAGAATCCAATTTTATTCCTTTATTCTATTTAATTTATGTTTTATTAACTTGTTGATGTAGAGACATCCAGGGACCTTATTGGAAGGTTTTACACAAACACAGTTGAGTACACTGGCTGTGAAAGATGATCATTTTCTGGTGGCTGGTGGCTTCCATGGGGAACTTGTACTTAAGGTGACATATAGATATAGTGAATTAATTTGCTTTAGAATGATTAGTTCAAAAAAAGCTAAATTTCAGTACCAACATGGTCTTACTAAAAAAAATTGAGTGAAGCCTTGTTGGATGAGCCATTTAAGTAATAATATAAGATTCAGATGGGTCTTAATGTTTCTGAAAGCATATGAAAGGCCTGGTAGTATGGCTTACTTATCAAGATATAGTTTCTATAGCATATTAAGGACATTAATGTTGTGTTTGTTGATGAACTTGATAAACATTTGTCCTGTTTTTTAGACATATGACATCACTTGAGATGATCCTCCCATAATCCAGAAGATGATAAATGTAACCATTTTAAATTTGAGTATAGTGTATAACTTTTATTGCGCTATCTCATGTCAGTTCCACACGAAAGTGTGGAAGGGCATTTACATGGGGTCTACGTACGACGATGTTACATGTTTAAGGTTCCCTAGCTTATATGCCTAATAACTTCTTTTTCCAGTTTTGGTTTGCTGCTATACTTGTTTACACTTTTTTCACCTCGAGTTTATGAGCTCCATATAGAAGATTTGTACATTCTTCTACTGCTTCCTTTCTCTAACATCATATATTTAGCTCCAGGAATTCTGGATGACAGTGGTATCTTGGCTATTTGTGTTCTAATCTGCGTAATTGATGATTTTACTTAGTCTGCTCTCATTTGACCCGTTGTAATGCTGGATTACATCTCTTTGTACTTGCAGTGCTTGGATAAACCAGGTGTAAGCTTTTGCACGAAGACCACACATCACGAGAATGCTATTACAAATTCCATTGAAATATTTGACAATTTCAAGTAATGTAGTGGTCAATTGACGTGTGCGTTTGTTCTTAATACATCTTCATATAAACAATTTGATTTTCGTATTATTTTGCAGTGGATTGCATTTCATGGCATCTAATAATGATTGTGGTGTACGAGAATACGACATGGAGAGGTTTCAGCTTCTTAACCATTTCCGGTTCCCATGGCAGTGAATGTAAGCTTTTCTATACGAGGCATTTTCATCTTTATTCTTTACATTGTATGTGTTCAAATATTGGCCAGCATTCTGAATATCTCAACTCTCTGAATATCTTTCTTGCAATCTGGGATGGTCAAATCTGTATTTAATAACCTACATGTCACAGACTATGTGAAATTTTAATATCTGCTAGCATCATGTTAACTCATACGGTTCTGTTATTTGTGTCATTCATGCTATAACTCGATAAATAATCACTGTACCCTTGCGCTGCTACACATAGCTGGTCTTTAAATCTATCGTATGGGGTAGAATTTAGCTGAAGGAATGTCTGTGATGTTAATTAACTTCAGTAAAAGTAAGTATGCAACATGTAATTTGTTTTGAATGTGAATTAGTATTAGAGCCTTTGTTGAAATCAATGTTGCCTAGTTTTGAAATGGGCGGTATTATGCTTATTTTTATGTTAGAATGGATGAAGGAGTACACATGCCAATGAATATATTGAATTTCTTGCTAAAATGTTTACTCTCGTGCAGTACATGTGACTGAAAACTTATCTCCATTGTTGGAGATGATCGTGATGGATTGCTTGTAGATGCCAGAAACGGGAAGGTAATTGATTCTTAAGTTCCTCTTTCTGTTAAAAATTATTCTGTTAAAACTTATACTCCCCCATTCCATTTATATGGGCTTATTGGCCTTGGCGCATTTATCAAGAAAACATTTTGAAACACAGATATTCAAGTTGATTAACTGATATACCAATGTGTGTAATAATTGACATGATGTGTGAACCAATTTAATGTTTAGTACTTTTTTTATTATTAATAGGGGTGCATCAGTAAATGTCAAGATAAATGTTGAAAGTGGAAGTATATTTGGGACATTTTAAAAGGAAAACAAGTCTATGTAAATGGAACGGCGGAGTAAGTTCCTCAGGCTATTTGGGCATGGGGCAAGGCTAGTTGTATTCTAATGTTAAGCAGCTAAGTAATGCATAGATTATAGAATGAGTAATGTTGTTTCTTTCTCTTTGAGGAAAAATGCCATCTTCATTTTTCATTGAAAGTCTGCATTACGAAGATGAATGGTTGAGACTAATAGTAAGTTCATTTATCAGACAGTTGCTTCGGTCGTTGGTCATAAAGACTACTCATTTGCTTCAGCATGGCATCCGGACAGCAGGGTGTTTGCCACCGGGAATCAGGACAAGACATGCAGAGTGTGGGACCTGAGAAACCTCTCAACTCCAACTGCAATTCTCAGGGAAAATATGGGTGCAATCAGATCAGTCCGCTTCTCCAGCCACGGGCAGTTCTTGGTGATGGCAGAACCGGACGATTTCGTGCACTTGTAGAGCACAAGAGAGAACTATGGGAGAAGGCAAGAGTTGGATTTCTTTGGTGAGATATCTGGCGTGTCTGTGAGTCCAGATGATGAGTCCATATACGTCGGTATTTGGGACAGGACGTAGGCGAGCTTGCTACAGTACAACCGGAGGAGGACGCACGAGTATCTCGATTCCCTCATGTGATAGGTTTTTATCTCAGCCATGCTATGGCCAAACAGACATAGATATTCATAAATCTGTCTGTTGGTTCACTTATAGTGTTTCTGTAGCTTTAATATCAGGTGTACAGTTAATCATGCTCTTGATGAAAGAAGGCCTAAATTACTTTCACAGTACCCCCCAACCCCCACACAAAAAAGGGTTTAATCTGTTAGAATGTCAAATCCAAGAGGGTTGATGTTTCTTTTGGCATACCTTGGAGTTTGACGTAGGATGAATTTTAATTTTGTAAAGTAACATTAGACTTTTGGCTTTTGGCTGTTTGGATTTGTATGGATTTCAAATTCGTTACTTTATTTAAATCAAGGGTATTAAGATTTGTATGGACGTGTTTTCGGGTATTTCTTGAACTCTGTACCCTTCTAATGATATTTCTTTACTGATAAAAAATACTAATATAATTAGAGAGCGTCAGCAATGTATTTTTCGGTTATTTCTTGAAGACTCGTACCCTTTATAATGTTATTGGGCACGGAGATTAAGGAGTATAATATTTTAATATAAAGTGAAATAAGAGAAATAATATTTAATGTGTATTGGATAGGTGTATACGTTAATATTTTTTTTGGGTCCACATACTTTAAAAGAGAATGTGACAACTTCTTTGATTTTTCCACTGACTGGCCCTGTTTTGACGTCGCTTTGTGCGATTTATCTTCACTCCGCCGCCGATTGCTATACCAGAGGCGTCCTTCGCCTGATCGACCACCGACGAGGCTTCACTCCTTCGATGCGCTATGGAAGATTCCCACCGACGTGCGCGGCTCTTTTCTGAAGCAGGTCGTCTGACCCTGCTTCTGATACCTACTCAAATTCGCCGAATCACACCCAAGCTTTATTGCCGACTACTGACGACAAATCTGCCGCCGCCGTCGTGGCCGCTATTGGCCACGGTAGACATCGCTTAGCGATTTTTCGGCCATCGAGGGCGCCCTGGTGTTGATGTGAATTTTGGATTGGTCTGAAGCCCCGTTTCGACAGCCCTGTTCCTTTGATTGCCGTCTTTCAACCTGGGAATCTCTCCCGATGGGGTTATCCTCAACGGGATCCCACTTACTCCTGCTGCTACTGTTTTTCCCTGGCTGATATCTTCACCGGTTGCAGCGGGTTTACAATTCAGGGGCTATCACCTTTTCTAGCCATACCTAGCTGCCTTGGGCAGCCTTCAATCGCCATTGCCATTATGGCAGAAGCGATGATTTGCTTAATACAAGTCTATAACGCCATGCTTCGGATTGCTATACTTATTGGGGCTGCGTTGGGACTTTGCACTAGACTTTTTGGATTGATTGATGTATTTGTTTGCTCATCTTTTGTTATGTTTTGATTGCCTACTGCATATTGATGATGAGGCTTTTGCTTGGGTGTCGCCTATTCCCCTATACTGAAGGGGCAGGCTCCAAAGATCCCATTTTAGCTGCCCCTGTTCCTTATTCGTGATGCTTAAGCGTCGGAGATAATCCTGTGGTCTGTTAGTTTTGCCAACCCGGATCCCCTATTCCACTAAGGAATCCTGTTTCACTTTCCGGATGAACGACACGTGGAATTAATTTCTGAAATAAGAAAAGGTTCTGAAATAAGAAAGGGGGTTCTAACCGCGATTGAAAACGGGCAGGTCAGATTCCTAAGAACAACGATAATTTCATAAGGTAAGTTCAATCAATACCTGATCAAGAAAGGAAGAAGTATTCTCAACGATTACGTGATGAACGGAAGTATGTCTTCTATGTCAATGGAATACAATTTTCGTAAAAAGCACAGTCACACCTATTTGGACCAACCCTGCATCATCGGCGACGACAGGAAATTGAAGCGGGTGAGTATTCGTAAACCTATAATCGCTCACGTAAACCTATAATCGCTTCATCTCACGTAATCTGAATTCTTTGTTGTGTATTGCTAAATTGATTGGTGCTCGCTCTCAATGAAATCTTTGAATTCTCTATAACAAAATTACACCGCACACCAACTGCTTGATAAAATGTCTATGTGAGAATTTGCAAAATGATAGTTAGATTCTTGATTTCTTAGAGCTTCGAAATTTGAGTCTTTACAGCCACTTAGTTTTCGTACAAATTATGCAAACAATTTGGAATGGAGTTTTGAGATAGATGATTGTACTAGACAATTATTTGGTCGGAACTAAATCTTGCTGCTAATTATAAAGTGTGGTTTTATTTCTTATCTTTGCTTAAAGTGTGACATTAGAGTTCTTCGAAGGCTTCTTAGATTATGTTGGAAGGTATCTTGAAATGTTGACAAGGTAAGAGAGATTCTCACTCGAGGTGTGGAGAGTGCTCCATTGTCAAAACCGCTTCTGGAGGTTCTGTGCATTCTGTTTTACTTTAGCATTCCCTTGTCTCTCCACTTCATGCCCTTACAAAAAATGAAAAGAAACATACTTCATCATTTCTCTTATTGCATTCTCATTTTTTTTCCATTTGTTTCTTGGATTTAACTGTTTGCAGGCTATGATCCACTTAGAGTCAATTCAGTCTCTTCCTAAGCAGATAGAATATCTAGATTCTTTGGTAGAGAAATTCATATACCCTAGTGATTAAAACCTCAGTGTTGCAAGTGTGGAGGAAAGAGAGGAGCTATTAAACATTTTATTGGAGGTAATAATGGAACTGTAGTTGCCTAATGCATTTCAACTTGAGCAATTTTAATTCTTTCACTATGTTGATCATGTTTATTTATTTATTTATTTTTATTTTATTTTTAATTTCAATGTTATATTTTTCCATTTAGTAGCCATCGTATAATTTTGGAATAAAAGTTCATTAATTCTCCAGCATGCACATTAAGTTAGATTGATATAAGGTGTGGGAAAGGTTATTAGCAATATTCCAATTTTCAAGTAGTACTAATTTACGCCTCAACTAGTTATTTTTGCTATAATGTAATCTTTTGGTTTGTTCCTTCTTGATTTGCATCGACTCCCTGTGCTTTTGTTTTAATTATTGTCCATCATAGTTATCATATCCATTGGATGCTAGTTAATGTAAACATTGATGTTTATTGCTTATCTTGCTGCTTATATAAAGTGTGATGTTTATTGCTTATCTTTGCTTAAAGTCTTGCATTAGTGTTCTTCGAAGGCTTCTAATCTTATTCGCTTATCTTTGATCATCTTTTGGTATAGGTTTTTTCAGAATATTTGGTGTGCTTTCAGATGCATAGCTTGCAACAACGACGTTAACAAAATATACTATGAATGCAGAGGGTTCACCACTTATCAAGAAGAACATAAGAGATATTTCCATTGATGATATTCTCAATGATGGCTCTGGTTATCAGAGTATGTAGTTGTGGGAGTACATTTAGAGCTATTTTTGCATCTTGTAACCTACACATTACAGATAACTATTGTGTAAAAGAAAAAACTTAAGGCCTTTTTTTTATTATTATTAAATCTATGTTCTTGAAACACTATCCATTTTGATGAATGAAAAGTTATTTTCCCTTTATTTTTTGCTGTAATGTCTTAACTTTATTATGAAAACAAGAGTTAAATCTCTTAGCTACATGTTTAGAGTTTATGATATTAAAGTGGTACATAATATGAGAAACTCTTGTAGATCTGACGGCCAGGATTGAGCCTCTTATCAAGATCAAGATCTGACGGCCAGGGTTGCACCCCTTCATTTTTGAATTTAAATTTCAAATTTTGGAGCCAAATTTACTATCCACAATTTTGGTTTGAACCATAAATGGGCACGCGGGCCAGGCCCGACCCGGCGCTTGGCAGGCTGATCTGACGACCCGACCCGACCACGTGGACCGAATCGTCGACCCAATCCGGCAGGTGACCCGACCTGGTGCGTCCGATCCACCCTATATGTGCTCAAGTCTAACCTATCGGACCCTAGTTCGAGTCCAAAATGAGTGCCTGTTCTTAATGGTACACACATATAGGGTTTCACTTCAGACCCTTGTATACCAAATTTTGAACCCTAAACTCCTCTACACTCTAATCTTACTATCTCTTGATTTCTGAACCACGTATGGCCTTGTTTCATTGTGTTGACGAAATGTGGGCCACGTGGAGTGGTGGTAAAGTTTAGGGTAACCAAACTCAAAGCTAGATTGGTAGTAATTGATATGCTCTGAATAATAACCAACAAGAGAAATTAATAAGGAAATATCTTCCAACATTAATAAAAGATGCTCTGAATAGTTAAGATCCATTCTCATCCACAATTTTTTGTCGTAACTAACGGATATTAGTGAATATCTTCCAAGATTACTATCATTTTCAAAACATTAATGACATTAGGTATGACGTATTGCCTCAACCTGCAAATTAGTATTTACAGACCAATGTATCTATATATATTTGCAGTACTACAAATCAATTTACAATGGTTATAGTACTGTTAAACATGTACTTTTTTAGACACCTCAATACCCTTTACTTATAGTGTAATCATCAATGCTGCAGTTGGTTTAAGAAAGGATGTCATCAATGCCTTTTGCTTACTTATAGTGTAGTCTTGTTAGTGATTGATCCTCTGAGATCAAGATGCATTTATGGAGGAGTGTGGGTGGGCCTTTCCAATGAGATAAATGACCACTAACTTTGTTGGTTGAATGAAATTTGGTGGTTTATGCATTTCCTAATTGTACACACATATAGGTTTTTACTTCAAACCCCTTATATACCAAGTTTTGAACCCTAAACCCCTCTACACCCTAATCTTATTATCTCTTGATTTTTGAACCACGTATGGCCTCGTTTCATCGTGTTGATGAAATGTGGGCCAAGTTTATTTGGATGATGAAGACGAATACATTCTTGGTAAGATCATCTACAAGAAGAAAGAAGAGGGTATATGGAAAGAAAAAACATCTCTGAAACACTATTGAAAGAGTTTACCAATGAACTAAACAAGAGGCGAGGGCGGGAGTTCTCCATAAAAAATATACTCAAACAGTTCGAGGCTCGTTGGCAAACATATAAACATGTTGAAATAGTCGAATACTGAATTTTAATAAATAGAATTACTAAAAAGGCTGCATCTATTGGTATAAAAGGACAATTGGGCACCCTATTCGATTGTTACATCATTGTTTTAATTCGATGGTTTAAGTTTGAGGTTTATATTTGAGGCCCAAATATGCGTTAAAGTTGTCAACAAGTTAAAACCATAGCCAATTCAGGCCCAGAACAATTGACTTATTGGTTACCTACATGAGAACCAACTTGGTTACCTACATAACTACCAATGTGGTTACCTACATTACTACCAGCTTGGTTATCTACTTGGACAAAAAATTTATAATTAAATCCCATAATAGTTTATTATTAATCTTATAAAATAAATGATATCTGTATTTATTTAAATCATGAAGTTTACCGACTGATATCGGTACTTTCTCTTCGTTGATGTACCGCCAAATTCTCCTAAAATTGCTACTGCTTACGCAACCCTCGAATGGTCAAACAAATGAATTTTTAATTCTATTAGTGGGCCTTGGGTACGTGATTAATTTACAAGACCAACTTCTTAGTATAAGTACAGGAACATTTTGGATTTCTTTAGGTTTGAGGGCCGGACATGCATCCATTAGGCCACCAAGTTGAAACCTCCTTTAATTCAGGCCCGAACCAATAAACATGATGATAACCTATATATCTACCAGCATGGATACCTACATGTTTACCATGATAGTCTTTAAAGAACTTACATGTTTAATCCTATTAAGAACTTACATGTTTACCATGATAGTGTTGAAATAACTTGTCTAGGATTATTACCCATATAATTCAAAATCGCTACCTGCATAGGCAACCCTCGAATGGTCAAAAAAATAGATTTTTAATTCCATTAGTGGGCCTTGGGTACATGATTAACATGATGATGACCTATATAGCCACCAACATGGACACCTACATGGTTACTATTATGACCTGGCATGAAGCTAAACATGGCATGAAGCTTAAATACATCTGGTTATAAACCATAAAACCCTATCAGTTTAGAAACTGAAACACATTCAAATCTGGATACACAATAACAATTCAAAAATCAGACGTGTACACATATGGAATATTACCCAAAAATTGATGTCGATAACTGTCCAACTCTGAAGAAACTTCTCACGCCATCTCAGAGATTTATGCACACATAAGGCCATCAGCCAATTCAAATTCTACATAATAAAACATATTACGAAATTCATGATGTAAAATCAGAAGCCCAATCACTCCATGAGATACTTATATGGTGTAGAACATCATTTAAGGAATACATAATAACACGATCCACCTTATATAACTTATAATTCAAATACTAATTAAAATAAACATCATCATTAAAACAGCATATATTTTTTTTCTTTGATTTTCGAACTCGTCGCTGTTCTTCTAAATTAACCCCTGAAGTGAGGGTATATATATATAAAGTAAAAGCCACGTACATGGTAAAAATTGTAGCCACGTACTAATGATTTTTTTTAAAGCTAAGTGGATACGTGTCCATTAATAATCCAATGAAGTAATATGTGCTATCAATTAACTACGTATGCTGATACTTCAAAATTAAGTTTTCATTATTTATTATTATTGTTACTATTATTATTATCCATTACGACGTGGAATACTTAATAGCTAAGATTTTTTATCATCAAATGATGTTACGTGTCCAATTTGTGCCTCTTTTGTGGACTTTGACAGTGATCAGACACGCGTATTATTAACAAATGCAGCATGCATTCATTTGAAGAACTTAGATGTCTCCAAGCACACTTGAAATCTCTCTCCTACAAGTAGATTTGTATTGCTCTCAGTGCCTGCATATAGTTAATAGGTTTTATGCACTGTATGATAGAGTTCACAGTGGACCTTCATTTACACCTTGTTGCTGTAAACCAATCATACCACCTTTTCTCTAGAACTATACCATCAAATACTTGTTAAGGCACTAGCGCATTAGTTTCTGTTAAGAGTTTGTAAAAATATTTATAGTTGTATAAAACATTTGAGTTATATAGTGTCATGTTTCCCTTATTCTTTTTTTTACTTTATACTTACATCAAGAAACACAGATTTTTCGGAATCCAACACAATTTATGTTGCTAGTTTAACCATTTGTAGAACGACATTTGGATTTGTCGATAAGTTTCTTGTATCTCCTTTCCCTATTAGAATGTAAATTTTTTATTCTCTAACATTGTTTAGGGTTTATGTGATATTTGTGTAGTGGGATGGCCCCATTTTCGATCATTCTTGTGCACGCTAATGCTGAGTGGAACGACATGCCCTAATCATGGATTGTGAGATGTTATTGATGAGAAAAATTAGTATAGTGTCTAATTATGTTATTTGGACATGTATTTATTGAATAGTTGACTTAAACTTGTATGTGTGTATTTCACTTTTAGAATTGATCATACGATGCTTTCTCGATCTAAATATCATGAAGATTCCTATTATTCATTGCATTTATGTTTACAGGCCAATTCAGTAGCATACGATGAATTTTTCAGGTATAACACACCGTGAATATGGTATCATGCAGGTGAACATGCAGGTGAACATATCGGTGAACCTAATCATGCGTTCAAACAAACATATCTTGAAAATTGTACACCAATAATGATAAGTGTCAGCTTTACATGTTTCCCCCATGAGGTTTTTGAACATAGAGAAATGGGGCAAGTAATCGCAACTTTTCCTCTAGTATTTAAATATATAATTGACAATTAAAGATTTTTTAAAGGAATAAACGCAGGCCGACTGTGTGACATCTTAGATTTAATTTTAATTCGACAAAAAGCTAAAAGAAAACTCAATATTCATACTTATTACATAAGTCCAAAACTCGACTCCAACAAACAGTGATTTCCCATCTTTCATTTTATAATTGAATAAAAGTCTTTGAATTCAATATTTCCAATGAAACTTACATCGTACTTATAAAACTAGAGGGATAATTTAACAAATGAAATTTTAGTTGTTTGGAGAAAAACTTGATAAAAAAGAAACTACATGTTATGAATAAATATAACATGAACCCTCTTACCATATTAATTTAATAATCTTTAACATGAGACATACTTATTAAAAACAAATGCTTTAGGTTCAATTGTTGATGGACTTATATAATTATACCATCAATTGTTGCTGGATAGATTAGAGGATTCAAATAATCGAGTCAAGTGATATGTATCAAATAAATGATTTATGTCTGACTCATCAAAGTACTCCAAGAGGATCTTTAAGATGATTTCTGTTTGAGTTATCCTTCATTTAGGTTATCATGTAGGTGATCATGTAGTTGTTCATATATGTGATCATGTAAGTGATCATGTAGTTTTTCATGTAGGTGATCATGTGGGTGATCTTGTTTGTGATCATAAAGGTTATCATGCATATGGATGAGCTTTGGTTGGTAATGTGTATGAACATAATCTATTTATTTGACATATATTTCGGGTTTCTCTTTTTGTTTCTTAATTGTATTCTCTCTTATTTATTAACACTATAAGAAAGCAGAGGTTTAGCGGCAATTTTTTAACGACAAAAAAGTTTTCATCGCTAATAGGAGGTGTTTAGCAATGAAAGTTAACGTTTTGTAGCTAAGTTGACGATTCTCTCAAAATTAAATAAAAATTCAAGTTAGTGACCTAAAATATATTTTCGTTGCAAATATTTATGAAAAATATTTTTTATTTCATCGCAAACCTCTAAATTTGCGGCCAAATTAATATTTTTCAAGAGGATCTTTAAGATGATTTTTGTTTGAGTTATCTTTTATTTAGGTTATCATGTTGGTGATCATATAGTTATTCATATAGGTGATCATGTAGGTGATCATATAGTTTTTCTTGTAGGTGATCTTGTTTGTGATCATAAAGGTTATCATGCATATAGATGAGCTTTGGTTGGTAATGTGTATGAACGTAATCTATTTATTTGACATATATTTCAGGTTTCTCTTTCGTTTCTTAATTTTATTCTCTCTTATTTATTAACACTACAAGAAAACGGAGGTTTAGCGGTGTTTTTTAGCAACAAAAAAGTTTTCATCACTAATATGAGGTGTTTAGCGATGAAAGTTAACGTTTCGTAGCTAAGTTGATAATTTTCTCAAAATTAAATAAAAATTCAAGTTAGCGACCTAAAATATATTTCCGTTGCAAATATTTGCAACAAATATTTTCCATTTTATCGCAAACCTCTGAATTTGAGACCAAATTAAATTTTGATATTTCCTATGAAATATAATATTTCATCGCTAATTAAATTAGATATAAAAAAATTAAACCTTTAATAACCTATTTGCGACTAAAATTAATTTTCATTGCTAATGTTTGCGGCAAAAAAATTTCATTTCGTTGCAAATTTGGTAATTTTCGACTAATATTAATTTAGTCGCTACCCTTTGCAATGAATTTTATAATTTCGTCGCTATTGTATTAATACAATAAAAATATAGATTTTAAAAATCTTTTTTGCAACAAAATATTTTTTTCGCCGCTAAGTTTTGCAATGAAAAATAATATTTTCATTGCGAATATAATTATACAATAAAAAAATTAATTTAATTATTTTTCTCACCTGCTTACTGTAAGAATAATTTATATTTATGGTTTTATTAATTAAATTACTTGTGTATTAGCGATAAATATTTATTTTCATTGTTAAAATAGCTACTAATTGTTAAAAATGCATCACAACGTTTAGCGATGGATTATAAATTTCATTGCAAATGTTAGCTTCAAATCTGTAAGTTTCATCGCAAACGTAAATTAAGAAAAAAAGATAAAAAGATATGTAGACATGTACATATTAAAGGCTTTCTTAATTTTAATTATTTAGAGAATATTTTAGCAATGGATTTGTTCTCATTATTCCGCTCACCAAAAATTCCCAAGTATTAGTTTTCCCAAAATTACAACAAGATAAATTAATAAGGGAATATCTTCCAAAATTAATAAGAGATGCTCTGAATAGTTAAGATCATCCATTCTCAACTACATTTTTTTCGTTACTAACTGATATTAGTGAATATCTTCCAAGATTACTACCATTTTCAAAACATTAATGACAATAGTTATGACGTACTACCTCAACCTGCAAATTAATATTTACATACCAATTTAACTACGTAATATGCAGGGTCTGAAATAAAGGTAAAAAAATTATTTATTAAGTTAAAATAATTGATACATTATACTCTCTCTTTCAATAATTTTCGATCTCTCTCTCGACACAGAAATTAATAAAAGTATTAACTAATAAAAAAATATTTTTTCGATCTCTTTCAATACATTATACTCTCTCTTTCAAAGGTTTCCAGTAAGAAATTAACAATAGGTAATTAATGATGTGTGTGACCAATTAAAAATATGAAGCTTGCCCACATCATAATGTAATTGAAAATGAACACAATTATGCAATTGATGCCTTTAATAAAAAGGGCAATTAATCTCTGTAGCTCCATATCACAATACAGAACTTGTATTAAGAGGAAATAGTATATAACTCATGCAATTTTTAGAATAAAATTCCCCCTTTTCTATATCACTCAAATTTCAATAACAATACACAGAACGGGTGATTCAACATCACTTGGAATCACAAATTGAAAAAATAAAGGTTAAACCGGAAAGTCTCGTAAAACATAAACAAATTCTATTAACGAATCATACCTTCGAAATGGCTCAATTGAGGAAGGCGCAAAGAATACTTCGACGAGGTTAATCCGGAGAGATTCAGAATCTAAGAAGACACCAAGAAATAGTTCTACCAGAGCCGATTCAACAAGGGAGAACCTAGGGTCAGGCCTTCAGTCGACGGGAAATCAGGGCTTCGACCTTCAGTCAACGTAGTCAGTAGATTAATTTTAAAATGCAGATTGTAGATGTGCTTCGAGATTTCAGCGAGATGCAGAGTTTCTTGGAGATTTCAGCGGTGGGTTTGATTTTTGAATTTGAAAAATAAAATAGTTTGAAATTGTTAACTTGAAGGGTGTGTTGGTTTTAATGTTTGAGAATACAAAATATTTGAACACGTGTGATAGGGTGAGGGGTGAGTTCAAAATGTGTTGGGAGGAGAGGGGGAGGCAGGGGGGGAGGGGGGTCTGACCCAGTGGGTAAAATTAATAGTTTGAGAGTAAGGGCAATACAGTCATAAAGTTGATAAATGGGTATATTTAATAACTTGTTTTTAAAAATGTTGGTATTGATTTTCTTTAGTAAAATTTGTATAAAAAAAAGTCTGCCGAAAAAAAAATGTCACAACTTCTGTGGGACGAAGGGAGTAATAAATAAAGAGCATGTAAGTGAAGAAAAAGTACTGAGTAATAGTAGTTGCTTTTGTAGTAGAGCCCAAGAGAATAGATTTATAATCAAGTGATTTAATTCTTAGAGCCCAAGAAAATATTTTGAATTAGAACATTTAGCACGAGCAGTTTTAGTGCCTAAAGAATAGTTTGAAGTAGAACATTTAGCATAAGCATTCTTAGTGCCTAAGAGAATGGTTTGAAGTAGAACATTTAGCATAAGTCTATGTTGTGATGCGGGGACGTTTTATGGTAATAAGGGAACACATAAAATTAATTTGAAAATGATACAATGAGCTTTAGTCAATGATTATAAGAGTTATGTAAGACTAAGTAAGAGAGAGCGCAATTCATAAAATTATGAAAGTTGTAATTAGAGTAAAATTTGACAACTTTCATAATTTTATGAATTGCTAGTCTTACATAACTCTTATAATCGTTGACTAAAGTTCATTGTATCATTTTCAAGTTAATTTTATATGTTCCCTTATTACCATAATAAAACGTCCCCGCATCACAACATCGAATTATGCTAAAATAATTGGGATTTAGGGTCCATCAAATTAATTCCTTGGTTATGGTAAGGGATTGAGAATATGTTAAATAAATGGATTGGTACAACGTACTCATAAAACTACAGTGATTCTTCTTTACCTAGTGTTCAATACTGAAAATTTTAAAGTTAAACGTGTTTGACTTAATACCATTTTATAATAGCTAGGTTAAATCGCAGAAAATAATCTAAAATGATGGGAGAAGTGGAAGAAAATTTTGAATGGCAATGGAAAAAGGACAATGAAGATGAGAATACAAGAAATTTGGAAGGTTGCAAAAATAATATTGTTTGATAATTGTTTGTGAGTGTGTGCATGTGCTAAAGCTGCATGGCAAGGAATGTGACAAAGACCAAACAGATGGGAATGTGTATAAACGACACTCTTATCATTGAAATTTTTAATCATTCTAATATTGCCTCTTTATTCTACTTGTTATTATTTTATTTATTACGAAGTTGATATATTTTATGTCAATTTTCAATTTCAATCACTACAAAATTTTTTTTTTTTTACCAACGGAATATACAG
Source organism: Pogostemon cablin (assembly GCA_023678885.1). NCBI lineage: Eukaryota > Viridiplantae > Streptophyta > Magnoliopsida > Lamiales > Lamiaceae > Pogostemon > Pogostemon cablin. The sequence goes on from CM042987.1 coordinate 7,229,500, forward strand.
TTGGTAAAAGCCTCAATTCCGTTGTTAAATTGATTTACCTACGAATTAACAATGGGAATCCGTTGGTAAATTTCCTTTGGTAAAGTGGTGGTTGGTAAATTTTTAGCAACAAAAATTCAATTCCGTTGGTAAATAATTTCGTTGGTAATCCATTGCTAATAATTCCGTTGGTTGATTCACTTGCTAATCCGTTTGTAAGTACCAACGGATTGAATTCCTTTGCTAAAATAGAAAATAAATTCGTTGGTATTTCATTGCTAAAGAAAAAATGTCATTTTTATTGCTATTCTGTTGGTAATTATGAACGGATTGAATTTCGTTGTTAAATTCTGTTGCTAATTTTTTTTTTTTATAGTGAATTTTAAAGAGAGAAGGGAGGAAAAACGTGATATAGGGGTTAATACAACTCTCTTGTATAGGGGCAAGGGGTTAATACAACTCTTCCGTAGAACATATTAGTATTCTTTCAAGAAAAGTAATTTTTATACTTTTTTTTTTTTTAATCATACGTACCCACTTCCACGCAATATATACTTTGATATTTATTTTTTCAAAAGAGAAGAAAATCATATTTTTCTTATCCTTTTATTTTTTAATATTAAAATGGTATAAATTCGACAAACTATTAATGATATTATCTTTATAAGATAATACTTGTATGAAATTGTCTAATGTTAGATCGTTGTGACAGCTTTTTTTTTTAATATAATTATTCATCATAAAAAATATTACTCCTCCTATCCCAACTTTAACTTCACGCTTTTTATTTTAGTTTATCTAATCTCAACTTCACATTTTCATAAAAGGAAACGACACCCAACTTAACTTACGTATCTACAATAAATGGGAAGATGAAAATGGAATGGAAGGAGTATCATTTTTCATTAAAAATTTTATCACTTTTTATTTATACTTTAAATTGTTTATGAAATAATCAATTTCATCACTATCATTTTTCATTAGTCCGAGCATCATTTTTTATTAGAATGTTATTACTTTTTATCCGACTCACGGAAATATGAGGGTGTCACATAAATGCATGCAATCTATATATTACAAACTCTTATTTTATAATATATATTTAATTTTAAAAAATGAGGAATTTGTTTTCAAAATAGATAATTTGACTTAATTGTAAATATATAATGATAAATGAAAATTATGATAGAATATCCCATAAGACATATATGATAGCATACATTATGTTTCACTTAACATACATTATACGGAGTATCATTCAAAATTAACATTGATATAAGGTGTGGAGTATTAATTATGAGGATATCCATTTGTGTAAGATTACATTAAAAGATTTAATATTTGGGCCCCTCGGAGCAGGCCAAAATAGACCAACTTATTGCAAATACTTGCAACTATATTTGTTTTTCCATGTCTAATTAATACCTTTATTTGATAAAATAATCAAGTAATAAATATATCAGGTGTATTATGGGGAACTTTTGGAATGTTATTTCTTCATCACAAAAAAATAATTTAATAGTTCTGCTACATTTTATATTTCACGTGCACTGTTCATATATATATCTTTTTGAACCCATAATCCATGCATGTGTAACAACTAACAAGTTATCCTATGCATGCAATAATAAGAGTTGTGTTAGCATAATAAAAGAGAAAAAAAATTATGATCAATCATTAAATTAAAAAATAATAATAATAAATATTACTTCCCAACCCATATATCACTGTTGTTGTACCACAGACTTAAAAAATTACTTTATTGTAAAATATGTTAAGTGTTATATGGGAGAATTTTGAAATTAAAATATATTTTAAGTTTTTTTTTAATTAAAAATTGAGATGTCATTTGATTATTTTAGTATAAAAAGCTGTGAGCAGTGTGATGAGTTGTATGAGTCATAAATAAATTATTTAACAATTTATAATCTTAATGAGTAATTGATTTTAGTTAATTAATTAATTAATTAATTAATTATATATATATATATATATATATATATATATATATATATATATATATATATATATATATATATTTATTTATTTATTAGGCATTTGAAGTGGGCAGCGCAATCTATTTCATATTTCATATGTGACATAATATCATAATATATTAAAAGTTCCTTGAGTAAGTGTTAACATTTTTTCCCATTTTATCATTACCTATATTTCTTTAATACATTTTTATCCTTCATTTATTACATTACTAATATTCATAATACATATATAATATATTAAAAGTGACATTATTAATTATGATATATTAATGAAATGTCTTTTTATTTTCTATATAATTTATTTCATAGTTAACATTTTTCCAATTTTACCCCTATATAATTTTCTTTTTTACATCTATAACACCAACTTATTATCAATAATTTAAACTCTTTATATTCTTGATCTAATATACATTACATTAAACTATTTGTATTCCTGCCTTGATTAATTAGTAATAATTATTAAGTTATATTTGTTTGTGACTTTTTAGTTTTTACATTTAATCACCTCCGAAACATCACATTATAAATAGTTGAAGAAAAAGAAGGGAATTGACAATGGTTGGCACCAAAAAAACATGCGTGGATCAACATGGATTTTAGAGGAAACTTCTGAATAAATACAACGGTGAAGAAGTAGATGATGGAGTTGATATAACTTATTATATCAACAATGGTTGGCAGAAAAAAAAAACATGTGTGGATCAACATAAATTTTAGAGGAAATTAAAATTCAATTTTCGAGCATGATTTATACAAGGAAGAGTTTATCTGAGGTATGTGGGAAAATGTACAAAATAATCGGAGATGGAAATAATTATTTTTTAAAATATGTTACGAAGATGATTGAAGAAAAAAGCATCCTCTATTATGTATTTAAATTTTTATGAATTCGTCTGAAAATTTTTTTCTCAATTTTTTTCCAATTCATTCCCTACATTGCTCATTATTATATGCAATTTTTTTTTCTTTTTTCCTTCCTTTCTTTTTGTTTTTATTATTGTTTTTTAATGTTACTTTGTATCTTATATGATTGCATTTAAGTGAATATTTATATTAATGGCAAATTCCTTATAAAATCAAAATGTTTTTGCCTTTTTTTCCAATTAATTTAATCTCTAAATCTAATGCGTTTTTGCCTTTTTCCAATTAATTTGATATCTAAATCTAATGCGTTTTTGCCTCTCTTTTTTTTCCAATTAATTTGATCTCTAAATCTAATCCTTAAAGTTTGATAAGGAATTCCAAATTTAAATTTAATGAATGGATTGATACATGTTCAGACTTATACTTATGATAAATAAATTTGGTTTTTATATAACAAAATCCTTTTTTTTTTCTTTAGCCATACAGATCGATAAAGTTGCATTTTTTGTGCAGCCTATTGAATTGTATTTTTTAATGCAGCCTATTGAATTAAATAATAAATGATAGAAGAAATCAAAAGATAAAATCAACTATTTACTTATTTAAATCATTTACTATCTATTGTCACAACAAAAATAAAGAGTTAAATTTCGTTGTTAATTTATTTAATAATGAATGAATAATAAATGTTTTGGTTGGTAAAATGATTATTGGTTAAAAGAATTACTCATAAAATCATAATATATTAAAAGTGGGACCTATATTTCCTCACTACATTTTGACTCTTTATTTATCATATTAAAATTCATATTGTAATAATAATAATAATAATAATAATAACATAAATAATAATAATAATTATTATTATTATAATATATTAAAAATATGAAGGAGTTAAGAATTTTTTTTAATTACATATTTCTACCTTCATCTATTAATACATATAAAATTTAATGATTTAACTTATATTTACAATATTATATTAAATTTATATAAATAATGACTCTTCATATTCATTATAATGATTATTTAAATATGTATGTTTATATCAAATAAATTAATTTTATAGTTTTTAATAAATAAATTTATAATTAATTTTTATTGGTTAGGATTTGAAAAGTCTAATCCATGAGTATATAATGGAAATACAAATCTTCATCTTCATATGATCATATGATATTAAAGATAACATGAAGCAACCAATTATTAGTTGCTTGAAGAGTTTTTCTTCCATAAAAAAGAGATGTAAAGAAGGCTTAGACGAGGAGGATGCATAAGCCAATTAACAAAATCTGTCTTACTAAAGAATCTTTGCAAGTTTTGGTTTATTATATTTAACATATGTTTCCATGCATTTTATTCTCTAGCTTATTTTTCCGGTCTAACTTATTGTCTATGAACTACAGGTTAACTACTGTTCAACGACTGTAAAAATATATTATTTAGAAAATGTGTATCCTTAATTTCCACAAGTCTTACTTAAATTCTTAAAAGATATATTATAATGAAATATTCTTGAAGAGTCATATTTTTATTTTACTCTTTGACATCAGTAAATGTAATATACTCATTAAAAAAAAGGTTAACTTTATTTCTATTGCAAATTAATCACCATCTTTGAAAAATTGTAAAAAAAAATCACAACATTTAAGTCTTGTTGTAAAAGGCACCAAAAAAACCCTACTCTTAGTTACAAATTACATGCATTTTGCAACAATACTTTTTTGCAATTTCTCAAATGAAGATTAATTTGCAATATGAATAAAGTTTTTTCTTTTTACAATTAACCCCTAAAAACAAATAGTATAGCATACTAATACGTACATGTGACGTGCAACGCACATCCAACATAACTAGTATATATATATTAGCAACTGAATTTACCAACGGAATTCAATCCGTTGGTAATTACCAATGAATTAGCAACAAAAATGACATTTTTGTTTTAGTAATGGAATGACAACGGATTTATTCTTTATTTTAGTAACGAATTCAATTCGTTGGTAATTACCAACGGATTAGCAAGGGAATCATTATATAAATTACCAACGAAATTATTAGCAACAGATTATTAACGGAATTATTTACCAACGAAATTGATTTTTCGTTGCTACAAATTTACCAACCATCACTTTACCAACAGAATTTTACCAACGGTTTCTGTTGCTAATCCATTGGTAAATCAATTTAACAATGGAATTAAGGATTTTACCAACAGAATATTTAATTAGTAAAAAAAATAGTTTTTTTATAGTGTTACAGGGACAATTTGCTATAATTAAGAATCGAAGATTATTAATAGTAAGGTGGTAACAACCTCTCAAAAAAAAAATTATATAAAAGTAAGTGGTCTAGATTCTATTGATATATCTTGCTCAAATATTAGGTATTTAGGATTGAAAACAAAAATGAGTATACATTATTATTTTTTATAAATAAATTACAAAATATTAATTATAAAACTTGAAAATATATTATATGGATGCATTTAACTATTAATATATTTGTAATTATTAAAAAAATATTTAAATTTAAAATAAAAATTTTGTAAACCCGCCTAACACGCAGTAATATGCTAGTGTCATATATTTGCCCCGAATATAGGGCATTGATGTGGGCGATTATATTTTTATTTTATTTTAATTTAAGAATAAATATAGTTTATAAATGTAGGGTAGATGATAAATGTAGTGGGCCCGTTCCAGCAGCATTAGCAGGTCGAGGTAGACGCCCGTGACACCTCCCATTTACATCATGTGACTCACCTCTTCTTGCCATCACTCCAAATACCACTTAATAAATAAATGAATAAATAAATAAAGTTTTGTAATTTTTTATTTTTATTTTATAGGTTTAGACATTTTATATTACTAATTAGTTGTGTTTACAACGATTGTTATTAGTTTCAAGAGATCGTAACTCGTAAGATTAAAATGGGAATGAAATAATTAAAATTATATGAAAATGGCTAAATTAAAGTAGTTAAATAAGAAGACTGAAAATGATATAAAATGGTTAAAATACATAAGTTTTAATTCATCCATTTTCCACAATTCATTCTATTGGTGTGTTTAAATTTTAATTTTGTTACAGAGAAGATATACATCCAGATATTTTAGATATTATATGTTCATCTAACTTTATGAAATTAAAAAATTGTCGTTTATTAAAAATTTAATTGTAACTATCTCATTCATCAGGGATATTGTTGATCATAATTAGTTGGTTTATAGGGAGTAAAAATTATTTCAATTTATACTCTTTTTTTCTTTCAATTAATATAATATCAAATATTTTGTTAATTCATACTCTAGATAAGTTCAATTTAAAAAATTTATTGATAAGACCTTATAATTTTTTTTTAAATTTGACTAGATGTAGAGTATATTATAGACTTTTAATAAATTAATATACGCACCCTGAATTAATTTTTGGAGACATTTAAATAATCACATGTTTATTTCAAAATGGACCAGCCCCAAGGCCCCCAACCACCCACCTCAACCCCGAGAATGGACAGAAAAAACCCAAGTTTTTTATACTCATGTTTTGCCTACCCACATACTTAGTTATAATAAAATTTAATTTATTTATTTATATTTTATTATTGTTATTATTATTATTATTTCGTCTTCTGCTTAAAAATTTAAATGTCTTTAAATCAGTGCATACATTTATAATAATAATAATAATAATAAATACATATTACTTTTTGTGTGAAATATAGAAATTAAAGACATGAACTCTTTTATTAAAATAATAATAAGATACTATGTACATCTATGCACAACTTTTTCTTTTATGAATATTAAGAAAAATAATTCTTTTAACGTGTTTTATTGGCTACTTTAGGGTAGTTCAATTTTTTTAATAAATAAATTATAAAGTAAATTATGCATATTACAAATGAATGACAGTTTAAAAATAAAAAAATATTTTTTAAGTTGTGAGTTGAGTAATATTTCATTTTTAGAGATGAATATAATTAAGTATTGAAAGAACGAAGCTGTAATTTATGTTAGAAGGGAGGGCATAATACTTATTAAAATAAAACAATATTCCACTATTATACTTATAAAACAAAGTCTAATGTATATTTACGTGAAATATGTTTACGTTTTCTAAATTATTAACATATATTTTATTAAAGATATTATTATTTTTTATTAAAAATATTATCACTTTATATATATATATATATATATATATATATATATATATATATTATAAATTGTCCATAAAATAATTAATTTTATTATTATAATTTTTCATTAATTATATATTAATGTCTCTAAAGAAAAGTGATTTATGAGAGAGATCCTCATTTTACAATGCAGACATAATCACACAATTGTTTTTAGTCTCTTTAGTTTAAAAATGCAATAAATTGATTGATGAAATAAATGGAAATAATAAGAGGTTTAATTAATTAAGATGAGACGTGAATAATGTACACATTCATACATAAAATACAAAAAAGTAAGTTAAATTTCAAGTTTCAATTCATTCCAATCACGTAATCAAATTTTTCACTACAAATCAGACAAAGAGAAGAATGGTGCCAATTTTGAAAACGGTAAATTATAAAGAGTAAAACGACAACATGAGGTGACATAATAAAAGACACGTTACAAGTTCAAATGCTAGCATACACTATCAATTACTCACACATCAACAGTACATTTATTTATATAAATAAGGTCTTGGATTTTCATACTTTTGGAGAAATCAAGAATAATTACATGTAATACTGAAAATATGTCGGTTTTAATTTGAATTTTGGGGGACTATCCATGGATATATATATTATTATATTATTCATTCATGCCGATAAGATTTATAAATTGGAAAAAAAAAATAGAATTTTTATTATGAAACTTTCAAGGAATGCCATGATAAATTTTACAGTGAGGCTTGTGGGCGCTCGGGTGCACGGGAACATATTTCGTACGCCTTTAGAATTTAGTATTATGGTTAAGGGTACAGTGATTTGCTCTAAATGGCATACACTTTAATTAATAAATGTACATCATTTTGTTCTAAAGGGTATACACTTATTACATTTAATTTAATTTATTTTATTCTCACATAATACACATAACATACAATAACACATATACACTATACATTTTATTTTTTACTCAATCTAAAGAAAAAAAAACTGCAGTACTAAAAATCATAAAATGAATTAATAAAACAATTTTTTTAATAATAATTGTAGTACAACAATAATGCAAATAATCCCAAAGGGGAGAAAATATCAATTTTGGTCCTATATATTTTACCAAATCCAATTTTAGTCCTATAACTTTTGATATTTTCAATTTTAGTCCTTTTAGTTTTACTTTTGTAACTTTTAAAATTTCAATTTTAGTCCTATAAGTTTTAAATTTAGTCCTATATCTTTTGAATTTATCAAAATTAGTCCTATATCTTTTGAAATATGATATAATTTATAATAGGACTAATTTTGATAATTAAGAAAGATATAGAACTAATTTTGAAACTAATAGGACTAAAATTGAAATTTTAAAAGATATAGGACCAAAATTGAAACTAAAAGGACTAAAATTGAAAATCCTAAAAGTTATAAAACTAAAATTGAATTTAATAAAAAATACGAAATCAAAATTGATATTTTCTCTTCCAAAGGGGATATTTTAGTACTATTTTCGTATATTAAAAAAAATGAAAGATATGTGTCAGGAAAATGGTGTCCACATTTGGAGAATTTAGACCAACCCCCATAAACCTGTTATAGAAATTGAGTAATTAATTTTCACAAAAAACATTCTGTTGAGATTCTTGTTTTTCCATTTCATTAAACACTCCAATCCCCCGCAAAAATTTCAAGAAAATTAAATAGTAAACAAGTAAACATCAGTCCATCTCCAAGGGGCCCCACACACATACACACACTCTAACCAATTCAATCCAATGCACTCTCTCTCTCTCCTCCACTCTCTCTCTAAACTGTAGTCTCCCGTGAGCAAACTCATCTCATTTTCAGCCATTAGACTGATATCCAACAATCCCAACTCAAGACCTAATCATTCTGCTGTATCCATATCCAGCTTTCAATTCCTTTTCTTACACTGCCATGGATACATAGCTTAATAATTCCCTGTTTCTCTGTCATCTTGTAAGATGGACATCAAAATGCTGCTGCTTGTAGTTTCTTATCTTTCAGTAACGTTTCTTACAGGCTGTTGTGTGGCTGGGGAGATACTCCAGCTGAACGACGAAGTTTTGGGCCTCATCGTTTTCAAATCGGGCCTGGATGACCCGCTCAGGAACCTGGATTCCTGGAACGAAGACGATGAATCCCCATGTGCATGGAAGTTCATCAGATGCAACAATGGCGACAATCGTGTGTCTGAAATCTCTCTCGATGGATTGAGCCTGTCGGGGAAGATCCGAAGAGGGCTGGAGAAATTGCAGGGTTTGAAGGTACTTTCTCTCTCTAACAACAACCTCACCGGCGGCGTCTCGCCGGAGCTGTCGCTGGTGCCTAAACTTGAAAAGCTTAACCTCAGCCGGAACTCTCTCTCCGGCAACATCCCTCCCTCTGTTTTCAACATTTCAACTGTCCAATTTCTCGATCTGTCTGCAAATTCCCTGTCGGGCCCTCTCCCTGATTCCGCCTTCGGAAACTGTCCATCGCTTCGGTTTCTCTCTCTAGCTGGGAATGTTCTAGAAGGCCCGATTCCGAATTCGCTCTCCAATTGCGCAACTCTTAACCACCTCAACCTGTCGGGAAACCACTTCTCCGGCGTCCCGAGTTTCTCCGGCGTGCTGTGGCGACTCACGAGGCTTCGGACGTTGGACCTTTCCGACAACGCGTTTTCAGGATCCATACCCGTGGGTATCTCTGCTGTACATAACTTGAAAGAGCTGGTCTTCAATGGCAACCAGTTTTCAGATTCATTACCAGCCGACATTGGCCTCTGTCCACATCTAACCACTGTAGACTTTTCCGACAACCATTTCACAGGCACGGTTCCTGAATCATTCCAACGCCTGAAAGAAGTCAGATTCTTGAGTTTATATAGCAATCTCATCACCGGAGATTTCCCTCAGTGGACTAACCAGCTCACCACCCTCGAGTACCTGGATTTCTCCGACAATGGCTTCACTGGATCCCTTCCCACCTCAATGGGAGAAATGAGATCATTAAAGTTTCTCAGTATATCGAACAATAAGTTAACAGGAGCGATTCCCAACTCACTGAGTGACATATCGAGTTTGTCAGTGATCAAGTTCAGAGGAAACGGGTTCAACGGCAGCATACCAGAAGGTCTGTTCGACATGAAACTAGAAGAAGTTGATCTGTCAAGAAACGAGTTAACTGGATTCATTCCACCAGCGTCGAGTAAGCTTTTCGAGAATCTTGAGATATTGGATCTGTCTGAAAACAATTTGAAAGGAGACATCCCTGCAGAAATGGGGCTTTTCAGTAAGTTGAAGTACCTTAACCTGTCGTGGAATCAGTTGGAGTCGAGAATGCCGCCGGAGCTCGGCTACTTTCAGAACCTCACGGTGTTGGATCTTCGTTCCAGCGGTCTGATCGGTTCGATTCCGGGCGATGTTTGTGATTCAGGCAGCTTGGCTATTCTTCAGCTTGATGGAAATTCTCTGACAGGGCCAATTCCTGATGAAATTGGCAACTGCTCATCACTCTACTTGTTGTGAGTATTGAATATTAGTGTTTATGTTGTGTGTGTTAAATTTTTGGTGATTGGATTGATGTTGATGACATATGTTGTGTTATTACAGGAGCTTATCCCACAATAGTCTAAGTGGTTTGATACCAAAATCAATGTCATTATTGAGCAAACTCGAGATTCTAAAGCTGGAGGTGAATCAATTGAGTGGAGAGATACCTCAAGAACTTGGGAGATTACAGAATCTTCTCATAGTTAATGTGTCACACAATAGGCTAGAAGGTAGATTGCCATCAGGGGGGATTTTTCAGACACTGGATGCAACCTCAATAGAAGGAAATCTTGGCCTTTGTTCACCTTTACTAAAAGGACCATGTAAGCTCAACGTTCCCAAGCCCCTGGTTCTTGATCCATACGCCTACGGCAACCAAATAAACGGACATGAACGAGGCGAACCGCCTTGGCGTTCCACGAGTTCCAGGCACCACAGATTCCTCAGTGTGTCTTCCATTGTGGCAATCTCAGCGGCAGCAGCAATAGCAGTCGGAGTGGTGGTGATCATACTCCTCAACGCCTCGGCTAGGCGGAGGATCGCCTTTGTGGACACTGCATTCGAGAGCATGTGCTCAAGCTCCACAAGATCCTCCAACATAGCAGCAGAGAAGCTGATTTTATTCGACACGAAATCGTCTCACGATTGGCTGAGCTGCAACCTCGATACGATACTCTCCAAGGGTGCAGAGATCGGAGAGGGTGTGTTTGGGAAAGTGTACAAGGCGACATTGGGAGGATCAGGAGCAATAGTGGCAATCAAGAAGCTCGAAACAGGCAACACACTCCAACATCAGGAAGAATTCGACAGGGAGGTTCGTATTCTCGGCAAGGCAAGACATCCCAACTTGATCCCTCTTAGAGGCTACTACTGGACACCACAAATGCAGCTACTCGTCTCCGACTACGCACTCGAAGGCAACCTACAAACGAGTCTACACGACCCTCCTACATCTCCCCTGTCTTGGCCTAACAGGTTCAAGATTGTGATGGGAACAGCAAAGGGACTCTCACACCTCCACCACTCATTCCAACCCCCAATCATCCATTACAACATTAAACCAAGCAACATCCTTCTAGACGAGAACCTAAACCCGAAAATCTCCGATTTCGGAGTAGCAAGGGTGGTGACGAAGCAGGTGGTGAGCAACAGGTTCGGCAGCGCACCGGGGTACGTGGCGCCGGAGATGGCGTGCCAGAGCCTGAGAGTGAACGAGAAGTGCGACGTGTACGGGTTCGGAGTGCTGATACTGGAGGTGGTGACGGGGCGGAAGGCGGTGGAGTACGGCGAGGACAGTGTGGTGATACTGAGTGATCATGTAAGAGCGATGTTGGAACAGGGACAGGTGTTGGAGTGTGTGGATCCGAGGATGGGGAAGTATCCGGAGGAGGAGGTGCTGCCGGTGCTAAAGCTGGCGTTGGTCTGCACGTCGCAGATACCTTCGAGCAGGCCTTCAATGGCGGAAGTGGTGCAGATATTGCAGGTTATTAGGACACCGGTTCCTAATAGAGTCGAACCAGCTTACTGAGGCTACATCGTCAACTTTTTTTTAATTTCATTGTCTTTAAAATATGCTTTATTTGGTTATTATCAACATTTTATCACTGGAAATTATGTTTGATTTTGGAGGTTTTCAGTCGTTTTATAAGTCATTCTCATCGTCTCTTGGAAATTTGCATTTTGTTGAGTGACTTATGTTAACTTAATTTCATAATTTAGCTATTATGAATGTGTTTGTTCACAACTTGTATGGAGTACATATACTTGTATTATTGCACTAATTTTCTGGATTTTATGCGTGATACATCAATTTTTTTTAAGTTCGTGCGGTTGAATGTATGGCACAACTTTTCAAGAGTTATTTTTTTAAATATTAAGAATTACTCTCAAAATGCATAATTAAATTTCAATAAAATCCTATCTTATAATCATATTATTACTATTATCCATTTCAAACTATCTTAAAATATTTTTCAAGTTAAATTATCTTTTTACCTGTATAAATAAATTTCTAAATATATACTTAGAAGTTAATTAATGGAAACAAAAACCAATGATATGGTTGAGATTATAATTTACTGCAACATATCACTCCTTTTTATATATATATATATATATATATATATATATATATATATATATATATATATATATATATCGGACAAAAATTAATTCTTAGTATAGTTAGTTCACCAAGTCTCCATACACACTTATTTTTCACAGAGACCTCCTTATAACTCCACCCTATTCATTCTCAAAGGGAATTGAACCTGGGTCTCTCATATCACTCATCTAACGCGTGTAATAAGAAAAAATATAACACCAAAATATAACAGGACACTCAGTACCTCTTGTGAGATAATTATATGCGGATGAATTGTGAGATGTGTTGATCATTATTAAAATATAATTATTATAAAAAAATATGTTAAAGTATGATTTATTAAAGTATAACAATTCGTTAAAATATGATTTTAGTACATTATAATATGATGAATTCACTATCCAATAATTATATTTTAGTAAATTATACTATAACGCCCTATATTAAAATTTAATGCATCATTTGGAGAGGTAAAGAGTGGTGGAGATGTAAATTATGGTGACTCAACTGATCAATAGGAGCTAAGGCATTCGACAGAGTGGTGGAAAGATAAATTATGGTTACTCAATTGATCAATAGAAGCTAGACTACTACCCACTGCAGTGACTCAACTGATTAATAGGAGCTAGCTTGACTCAACTGATTAACAGGAGCTAGCTAGACCACTACTCATTGCAGTGACTCACCTGATCAATATGAGTTAAACCATTACTCATTGCACACAAGGAACCCGTCATTTTGAGAGGTTGCTCCCACACTATGACTATGAGATTTAATCCTTAGTTACTTTATGCAAGATGTCACCTTTTGATCAGTTGAGTAGCTCGACCGTTATAAAAGACAAATCCTATAAGTCAACAGAAATTAAAGTACAATATAAAATTGAGAAAATATAAAGAATAAATTATTATTGTTATTTTTTATGTCACTATCATTTCTCAATCATATAACTTCACTCGACGTAATTGACACACTACTTAACTAATCATTCATAATTTATTCATCCTTCTCATGTATTATTCTATTTTAAAAATAAATTACTCTTAACTTTTATGTTAAATTAAAGTAGTTAAAATAATGAAATCTTAAAACTAATAAAAAATGCAAAATGTTTTATGGAATTGATTCTACAAAATCGTATTGCCCTCTAAACATTAAAAGTTTTTCATTTGTTTCATTTCATCTTCATGTTTACCGTTTCTACGGATATTTATAAAAATCACATTTTGATTTTTTTTGTTTGGTAGTTTGATATTTTGAAATAATAAATAAATGATAAAATATATTATGTGTAATAAAAATGTGATAACAATTTTAAAATCAAAACACAAAGTGTAAAGTTAAAGTTGAGGAGTATTACCCTTATATTAATGGAAGGGATTGGTCATAGACTGATGATAGGGTATTGGAAGGGATTGGTCATCCAAAACTAATGCACCCAACTTCCTAAAATTTTCAAAATTGCCTAAATAAATAAGGGAAGCGGTTTACAAGTTGTGGGCAAACAATAAGGGATTACTATTATTTTTTCTAAAAAATAATTTTGTTCTTATATTATAAGAATAATAATTTATGAAGCATGATGCAATATTCAATTCCATACCATACTCTCTATAATACTCCTCCGATCAATGCAAACGTCTTAATTTGTTTTTTGCTTATGATTTAAAGAGGAATATTACTTATTTTATTTATAATGGGTAATTGTATTATTGATAAATTGTTGGGTTATATATTACTTTTACTAAAAATGAGAAATGAAGTTTTTTTAGTTGGCCGATCAAAATAATAAAATACTTGCATTGGGGAATACCTTATCATCATTCCTATCACAGATTTTTCAGTGTTTCTTATGTCACTAATCATGATGGAGGTTTATACTTCCCTTTTTAAAATGTGTTCACTGCTAATTTTATTTTTTTCTCTCAACGCATTATTCATTCAACTGAAGTGAAGAAAAGAAAAAAAATCTAAACATTACCCAATTATTCTTTCTTTTTTTATATCCCTCAACCACCCATCATTCATTCATACAATAGCTTGCAATAGAGAAGTAGGAGTATTACATTTTTGCATACGTTATTACATACCTAATGAGTTAATAAAAAATTAGTACAGTATATCCTTAAAGATATAAAATTGAATAATCTCTTACCCACTCTATATGAAACCTTCCTCCAAGAAGACCACATCCACATTACATCCATGGATCCATCTCGCATTACCTTGCGCCCGTTTAAGCTATCGGACGCCGAAGATTTGCTAACGTGGGCCGGCGACGATCGAGTAACCAATTCAGGAAGATGGAAAACCCTAACATCGACTGAGGAAGCGCTGAACTTCATCGAACAGTTCTGCCTCAACCACCCATGGCGGCGGTCCATATGCATCGACGATCGTTCGATCGGTTTCGTGTCCGTATTTCCGGGCTCCGGCGACGAAAGGTGTCGGGCCGACATGGGATACGCAATAGCAGTGGAGTATTGGGGACAAGGGATCACTACACGAGCAGTAAAAATGGCTGTCCCCCAAGTGTTCGACGAATTTCCTGAGATAAAAAGGTTGCAGGCTTTTGCACATGTGGAGAACAGGGCATCGCAGAGAGTGTTGGAGAAAGCTGGATTTCTTAAGGAAGGAACGCTGAGGAATTACTTTTATCTCAAAGGGGTAATTCAAGATGTGGTTCTTTTCAGTTTATTATCAACTGATTGCTATGATTGTCATTAGATTTGGGTTTGAATTTAATTTAAGAGTATATATTTGGACCTTCGTCATGATTAAGATTTCATATTTCTACTTTGGAGCCTACACTGTAACTTGTTGACTTCAATATGGATGTGTTTCGGCAAATACTTATCAAATACTTAGAATAAAATGGGATAACATTTTGTAGTACATATAAATGTTACTTGTGAAAATTAATTATATATGTTTAATATAATATTATAATTACTTAATAAAACATAAAAACTATCTCAAGTATCATGATTTCGCATAAATATTTTTTTAAAAGTAAAAGAATATGGAATCAACTCAAATTGCAAAAACAGATATCGAGAAGATCTTCCACACACGAAAGGAGGCTCAATGGCTCGACCCAATAATAAGGACTACTAATAAAACATGTTGTCCTAGCAATGTGATTTGCATTAGCAAAATTTATATCACTTTCACAAATAAACAAAAAAAATTATCAAACACTAACTCACTGTACTGAGTTTTGCAATAACATCATAAACTATTATATAGAATCAATTCATAGTACCATATTTTTATAACCTAAGTTTTTCACACAAATATTGACACGTGTGTTCTGGGTTGATACATTAACATATACGAGAGCAAGTTTTACAAGAAATTGTCTTGAATATGTTATAAAAGTGAACACGTTTATGTTTTATAATAAAAAAATTATACCCTGCGGCGCTGAAGTAACCCACAGCAAAAGATACTACACTTATTTAAATTGGTGATTAAGACAACTGTAATTGAGATGTGCATTTCAAAATTAACATTGTCCATATGTTTGAATTGGTATGAAAATATTTCTAACCAATTATAGAAATGAAAGTTTACAATATGAAATATCTCTATAACACATGATGTTCGAATTCTTTGTTAATTTATTTATATTTCATTTCATGTTTTATAACATGTTTTTCTATAAAAATATTATACTCTAATAAATAATAGTTAAACTCTTACGTATTTAACAATATTTTAAAGAATAATTGTAACACCCGACATATATTTAATAAATGAAATATTAGATGGAATAAAAATAAATAAATAGCTGACCCATTTACATTACATGATGATTGTATTTATTATGGGACATCAATCATCATGGGCTATTAAATTTGGACTGGATTAAAAAATCAAACGAAGCTTTAGCATGTTTTGTATTAGGCTTGTAAAACTTAAAGTTGATGTTCTACTAACAGATGTGAAAACACAATGTAATAGAACGTCTTAAAGTAGAAACAGGAGGACCACGTCACTCCCTCAAAACCATTCATTAGACGTCAACACGTCTTTGACAATAACTTGACCAACCTATCACAGCTACTTGTCTCGTTTGAATCTAACTCTAATTTTGGTCAATCCCTAGGACTTGTGATCAAGAATCTCTCTTGATCTACAATACCCTCAAACACTCAAGATTTACGACTATCAAAGAAGTTCTGCTCCTCGAAGGAACAAGTAAACAACAAAACAAAAGAAAACAGAAATACACGAAGAACACCTCTCTCCAAAAAGAAATAAGACCAAGAAAAATATAACAAGAACTTTTTCTGTCTTCACAAAACTTTACGCAACAATATTTTTCTCAGTACTCTTCTGCTCTTCAATTTTCCAATAAATAGACTTGATGACTTTGAACAAAAATCTTCATCACGATAATCATCTCAATCTCCTAGCATTCTTTCCTTAGTAATTTCACTCAAATCAAATCACTTTGAGATCATTCAATTATGGAATCAGTCATTGTAATCAATGACTTAATTTATCTTCTTTCCTTGTAGAACTCAATCACTATCTTTCAAAAATACATCCTGCAATGCAAGTAACAAACACAATACGGTTTCGCAATATATACTCATGACACAATTTCTAAACTCAACAAACTCCCCCTTGGCATGAGCTATATATTTTAATAGAAGATAAAACAAGCATACAAGTAATTAAAAAGAAGAAGCAACATTCCCCTGAAGTTAATTCCAAAAGAAGATAATCTGTTCAAGCATAAAAACAGAAATAAAAGGAAAGTTCAACGAGTGCAGAGTTTTGAAAAAAAAATAAACAGGGACATATCCCTCTTTCAGCTGGTAGAAGAATCCTCAGCATCAACAGCAGATTCTTCCTTATCCACCTGCTCACCGGATTCCCCATTATCATTATCTTCTTCTTCTTCTTTGACCATCTTTAGTTTCCTCCCAGCAGTATTCTTCTTCTCCTTCTCCCTCTTAGCTCTTGCCAAGGCTTCCAGTAACTCATCTAACTTGGTATTCTGCTTATCAAGAGTCGCCTGAACAGCAAGGATATCTGTCTTCATTTGAGTCACCAACTCAGCCTTCTCTTTCAGATTGGCCACCCGAAGAGAAACCTTCAATTCACTAAGCATTCTCTCAAGGGAATCCTTTCCTTTCATAAACCTGATACCCGCTTCAATTAAAAGTTTCCAGATAGTGCAAGGAAACGAAAGTAGTCTAGACTCATCAAACTTCCCAGCAAACCCCAAAATAACATCAAAGACAATCTGACCATAGGGCAAGTTTGCTTTGGAAGTAATGGCATGAATGAACCTAGCTTGAGATATAGTCAAAAGAGACTTATTCTTGGATGGAGTCCAGTTATGAATAGCAATTTTATGAAGAAGGTGAAACGATGTACCCAAATCAGAGGGAGACAGCCCAGCAGAAGGCCAAACAGACAACTTTCCAGAGGTAATGACCTCACAAACAGAGTTCAAAGAAGGAACTAAGTGCAAACCAAAAGCAGTTTCAGGAACACCCATAACCCTAGAAATTTCAGAGGGGGAAAACTTGCAAACTCGATTACGACAAAATATTGTGTGAAACCTAGGAGAATCACTATCAGCAATATATGGAGTAAGATTGGAGTAGAACTCCGTAACAATCTTAGTACAAAAGGGTCTAAGACCAGTGACAGTGCCAAGCAACCCAGTAGACTCAATCAAGGGTAAAACACCAAATTTTCAAAATCAGACACACAGATATTACGTTCAGAGTGAAAAGCCATGTCAACAAAAGTACCATACCAAGAGACTGCCACGGAAGAGTAAAATTATTTGGATCGAGCATTACCAATATCGAGAGCTTCAATAGGTTCATCAGACAAACAGGGGATACCGAAAGACACAATGGCACTTGACGGAGGGTTTTTCTTTCTAGCAGAACATCGTGACTTGTCCACCGCATTCTCATCAACTTCGACAACATCACGACGGGAAGGAGGCGAGGATTATCGTGTGATAGAGGAAGGGGCTGTGGCAATGGTATTAGAAATTAGAGAACCAGAATGATAACGCTTGATGCTGGAACCAGGGCGGCAAAGGGCAATTTGCTTCAGGCAAACCATAGTGAGGAAGAGAATAGAGAAAGCGGCTTAGAGTTTCACAGAGAGAATGAAATGATACTCAACAGTCGCTCGATCAGAAGAAAAAAGAATGGAAGGATTACCTTTTCATATTCCACGAAATTCGAGAAATATTAGCAGATTTTTTTTCCAAATAAAAACTGGGGAGGGAAAATGCCTAAGATAGGAAAGAAATCAATTTGGTCCAATGTGAGTATCCAAGTTTGAAAAGAACATCAATCATTTCTCAAAATAAAATATCTCACAATTCCCTTTTCCTTTTTTTTTAAAAAAAATCAATACCTTATAACTTCCAGACAAATATCCTTTAAGATGGATTTTGATTTGTCCATATGAATGATGTACTCAGAACGAGGGAAATTAACCAACCTTATAATTCATTTTTTTCAAAGAGAGAAACCCATAAATGCAGTGGCTTACTCCTCACGTTTTATTTTCTGTGTATGTAGCCCTTTTCAAGAAGATGGCTTTCACAATACATCATTTCAAGTAGGTAGCCCTGAACTGCATGGGTAATAGATGTTCAAATCAAACAAGAACAGTCAACTAAGGACCAAAGAGATATCTTTTATGAAAATGCCTAATCCTAGATGCAAAAGGATTTATATAGAACAAATACCAAGGGATTTTCTAAGGGATATAAATTTTTGAGTATCAAGACCTTTTGTGAAAATATCTGCCAGTTGTTTTTCAGTGGAAATGTGTTATATGTCCAGTGTTCCTTCCTCAACCAATTCTCTAATAAAGTGAAAGCGAATATCAATATGTTTGGTTCTTTGATGAAGGACAGGATTTTTTGAGATGTTAATGGCACTGGTGTTGTCACAAAGAAGGTACAGTTTATTGTGATTCAATTGATAATCAACTAGCATCTTTTCAAGCCAAATAAGCTGAGAGGCAAAACTACCTGCAGCGATGTATTCTACTTCAGCCGTGGACAGAGAAATACAATTTTGTTTGCAGCTGAACCAAGACACTAGGTTGCTACCAATAAACAAACACCCTCCAGAAGTGCTCTTACGGTCATCAGTGTCCCCTGCCCAATCTGCATCACAGAACCCTAGAACATTTGCATTGGTGTCTGTGGAATACCAAAGTCCATATTCCAATATTCATGCAACATACTTTATGATTCTCTTTACAGCTTTCAAATGAGACTCCTTGAGTGAACTTTGGTACCTGTCACACAAACAAACACTAAAAGATATGTCAGATCAACTGGCAGTTAAATAGAGAAGATTATCAATCATGCTCCTGTACAGGGTTTCATCAACAGGTGTTCCTTCACGATCTTGAGATAAGGATTCTCTAGAGCTAAGAGGAACTTTAGCATGTTTGGAATTTTCTAAACCAAACTTTTTCACAAGATTTTTAGCATATTTGGACTGATGAACAAACATACCTTCTTTGGATTGACTTACTTGTAATCCGAAAAAGTAAGATAGTTCACCTACCATGCTCATTTCAAATTCAGATGTCATGAGATTTGATCGTCGTCATTTCACCTAGGTTTTAGTATCTTTATGTGTGTATTTTCGGATGTTTTTATCCGTATTTGTGTTAATTTTGGTGGATTTATTGTTGTTTTGAGGAAAGTGGTACGAACTTATAGAATTGTGTAAATGAGCTTGAATATGTGTAAAACAGGTCATGGAACGGATAAAAACGGAGTCGGGAGCAAAAGGGAGACGAAGAATAGGTCAGGCAGCTGCACGGGCCGTGTGCGGAACACGGCCCTGTAGCAGATGGCCGTGTAATGTCATCAGAACACGCTTCTCGCCCAGGGATTTGGCCGTACGCTGGTGCACGGGCCGTGCGCTGCTACACGCCCCGTGTGCGGAGCTCGGCCCTGTAAGAAGAAGCCGTGTATTGTCATCAGAAAGTGCTACACGGCCATGATCAAGGCCGTGTATTGCAGCTCGAGCCGTGTCCGGAAGCACGCACAAAAACGCCAAAGTAGGTGTGCCCTACATGGGCCGTGTAGGTGCAAAATCCTGTGAAATTTTCAGAATGTTCCGGAAGCTTCTAGAAGGTCCATAAGTGATATAAAACCATGATTTGTGTGAAATTGAAGGAGGAATCATTTTTGGATCAGTTTCCACACACACTAAACACCAAAAATCACACACATTCATCTCCATCTCTTTCATCCTTCACCTCATCCATCCAAACCACTTGATCTCCTCAAATCCATCCATTAATCCATCCATCCACCAATCTAAGAAGAGGAATTCATCATTGATTGAAGATTGTAGCATGATCAAAGGGGAGGAAGTTCACCATCAAAGGGGAGCCAACTTACCTTTATTTTGTTATTTTCTTCATTATTTGGCTCAATTGGAGCAAGCTATGTATTGTATTAATTCTACTATGATTTGTAGTGGCTAGTCCTTATGTGAGGCTAGCAATATGATTGGTTAGGGATTATGTAGATTTTGCACACCACATGTTTGATGAAATGATTGTTATGAATATTTTCTATCATGAATGCTTATTCTCATTTTATGTATGATTTGTGTGATTAGATTCTCTATTCATAGTGTTAGGATGACCATTCCAATATTATGTTTAGTGGTTTAATTGAATCATTGATTGCATGAGATGGCTATGTTAAGTATGTGGGGAGTTTGACCATAACCTTCATGTGCTTAGAACCTCATGATAGGACATTATTGATAATTACTTGTGAAAGTGTTTGATATGATGAGGGGAACCAAGCCAATTTTTCACTTGACCTTAGAAAGGGAACACTAGGAAAACGTCCCTGCCTACTAGAGAAAATTCTTCGTGATAATATCTCTATACCGGTATATTAATATCCGTAAGTACCTATAGGAATAGTGAGGATTGGAGACACTCTTTGAGTGCCCTTAGTATCATAACATAAAAACCTTCAATTCATGTGTGTGTGTGAGTCTACATAAGCCTTATCCATGATGTTGCTTGCCTTACATAATTCTTAGATTGTTCACCTTCATCCATTTTCCATCACACTTGTACATGTTCTATCTTTCATTGCTTTCCTAGTTGTTAGTTTGTAGTATAATCAACCCCCTCATTCTTTGATTCGTCCTACTAGAGTAAAGCATTTCTCAAACACGGCTACCCACTTTCGCCCTTGGGTTCGATATCTTATAAATTTTGCACTTGGTCGCTTACGTGCTACACACGATAGAGTACACTTGCTCTTATCAATTACCGAAATTGAAACCAAGTTCAAGATTGATAAATTCTTTGACTCTTTTTTTCTGAAGTGGATCCAAAAACTATATCATCTACATAGATCTATACTATCATGATTTCTTTGCCCTTTTTCTGAAGAAACAATGTTCTATCAGCTCCACCCCGCACATAACCCTTAGCAATAAGAAGCTCTGTAAAACGTTCATACCAAGCTCTTGGTGCTTGTTTCAAGCTATAGAGAGCCTTTTTTAGTTTGAACACATGATCTGGAAATTCAGAATCAATGAACCCTTTTGGTTGTAACACATAGGCAGTCTCCTTAAGAATGCCATTTAAAAAGGCACTCTTTACATCCATCTGATAAACAGTAAAACTAAGATAACAAGCAACCACCAGAAGTAATCTCACAGATTCAATTCTTGCTACTGGAGCAAAGGTCTCATCAAAGTCAATTCCTTCTACTTGAGTGTATCCTTGAGCAACTAATCTAGCCTTGTTTCTGATGATGTTTCCATGCTCATCTGTCTTATTTTTGCAAATTCATTTTGTACCAATGACATTGTGATCTTCTGGTCTTGGTACAAGTTCCCAGACATCATTTCAAGCAAATTGCTCCAGTTCTTCTTGCATGGCCAGTATTCAGTTTGGATCATTCAATGCTTCCTTCACATTTTTGGGTTCTAGTTTAGAAACAAAACATGAAAATAAGGAGACATTGACCATCTTTCAATAGTCTTTTCTGGGAGAATTTCTGGTGCTAACTCTTGACCTAGGATCACCAATAATTAATTTCGATGGATAATCCTTCTGTATCTTCAATGGTGGATCTCTTGTTCTGAGAATCTAGTCACCTTCATCATCTTCTTCTTCTGACTCTACAGTTTGTACAGTTTGTTTATCTTTTCCTTTTTCAAGTAGAGATAATACTTCAGAAGGGACAGTATTGATCACTGGTTCTGTATCATCAAAGTCAACATTGAATGATTCAATAACATACTGTGTTCTGACAATCAGAACTCTGTATGCCCAACTGTTTATTGAATACCCCAGGAAGCATCCTATCATGCTTTTACTATTCAGTTTCCCACGTCCTTCTCTGTCATTTAAAACATAACATTTGCATCCAAAAATATGAAGATGTTTCAAGTTCGCAGTCTTACCTTTCCATAGCTGATATGGTGTCTTATCTAGTTCATGCCGAACATGAACTCGATTACCAAGGTAGCAAGCAGTATTCATAGCTTCAGCCCACCATTTTATAGCTATTCCTTTTGAGATAAGCATTACTCTGATCATTTCTTGAAGAGTCCTGTTTTTCCTTTCAACAACACCATTTTGTTGAGGAGTCTTTGGAGAAGAGTATTCATGGAATATTCCTTTTGATTCACAAAAATCATGAAATGACTGATTCTCAAACTCTCTTCCATGATCAGATCTAATTCTTTTTATTGACAAACCTATTTCTTTCTCGATCTGTAAACTTAACTTCCCAAAAGCATTAAAAGCATCAGACTTTTCTTTTAGAAATCTTACCCAAGTATACCTAGAGTAATCATCAACACAAACAAATACATATTTCTTACCACTGACACTTGTTGTTTGAAGAGGTCCCATTAGATCCATGTGAAGTAATTCTAAGATGCGAATCGTAAGAATATCAAGATTAGATGAATGAGACTTTCTTACCTATTTGCCCAACTTGCAAGGTTCACAAACATATTGGTCCTTTATTTTAAAATCAGGTATTCCCCTGACAAGTTTCTTTTGAGAGAGGGAAACAAGATTTCCAACGGCTAAATGACCCATCTTTTGATGCCACATTTCCAAGTCGTTATCCTTGCTTTGCAAGGATTTGGTATCACCAAGTTGATAACAGTTGTCAGATGACCTAGTACCTGAGAGAACACAATTATCATTTTGATCAAAAATAGAATAGGAGTTTTTAGTAAACCTGGCATAAAGATTTTGATCACACAATTGGCTGATACTGATCAAGTTGGTCTTCATATCTTCGACAAGTAAAATGCCATCTAGTTCAGGAAGCCCTGGAACATCCAATGTCCCAATTCCTAGAACTTTGTTACTCTTGCCATCACCAAAGGTGACATTGCTACATTTTACTGTCTTGATGTCCTTGAGGAATGATCTAATTCCAGTCATATGCCGAGAGCAGTCACTGTCAAAGTATCAGGTATTATAATTTTTTATATGTAGTCCTAAATGAGAGGACAAACATACTGACTTTTCAACCACTGGTATCCCAAACTGGTTCCAACTCATAACTTTTCCAGTAACAATATCATACTGCATCTTGTAACATACTTAGGTCTGATATGATCTTTTATGTTACAATAGTGACAAACTAGAAGTGTTCTGTGAATAGAACTGGACTTAGAGAAGTTTCCAGACGTGGATGGGACCCATGTATCCTTCCTACTCGGATCAGCTTTTTTAGGAGGAACAGATACACGTGGTTGAGTCTCAGAAGGTAAAGTTTTATTTGGGTGAGCAATCTTGATTGGCTCATGCTCCTTGGTAGAAGTCTGAAAGTTGTTCATAGCATGAACAAAAAATGTTTCCTTGCCCAAATCTTCTTCAGACTCATATCCAATACCTTTTGTTCCATATCCATTACTAGCTCTAATGACTTCATCCAATTTGGCTTTACCAGTATTCAAGCGATGAATGGATTGATTTAATCTTTCCAAATCACGTCGATCATTCTTTATCTGTTCATCTTTCCTTTTTATACAAGCCACTATTAGTTGATGCTGCTTCATGGTTTTCTCCAGGTGATCTTTGAGAGTTCTGATTTTGGAGTTTTTGTCCTCTAGAGTGATAGACATCTCCATTTTAAGAGATTCTATAATCCCAAGATAGTAATCAATAGATTGACTTTCAAGTTTGTTTTATACGGAGCTGAATCTAAAAGAACTTGAGAGGAAAACAGCTTATCTTCAGAGATTTTCAACTCCTTTTTTAAGAAGGAAACTTGATCTTCCAGCTTCTTTGTTATTCTGACAGCTTCAGAACTTCATTTGTTGATACATTGAACACATATCCTCCACAAAAGGAGAATCTTCGTTCTCAGAATCATCAGAACAATCTGTAAGATCACCACTATTGATTTCAGTGCCTGTAAAATATAAAAGAGAACTAACCAGAGCAAGATTATTCGTGTGATCAATGTTCTCTTCGTCTTCGGAATCAGAATCACTCCAGGTGGACTTAAGAGCCTTTGTTCTTCTCAAGTAAGTAGGACATTCATATTGATAATGTCCTATTCTCTTGCATTCACGACATTGATCTTTATCAATTTTTGAATCAGAAGCGATTAGCTTGTTCTTTTCTCCTCCAGGTTTGCGATCAATATTCTTTTTTAGATTTGATGAACCATCCTTGAATTTTCTCATCATCCTCCC
This sequence comes from Pogostemon cablin, assembly GCA_023678885.1. Taxonomy (NCBI): domain Eukaryota; kingdom Viridiplantae; phylum Streptophyta; class Magnoliopsida; order Lamiales; family Lamiaceae; genus Pogostemon; species Pogostemon cablin. Next base: position 7,254,891 of record CM042987.1, read on the forward strand.
ATAGTTCTTCGAGAGAAGATTCATGTGTTTCTCAAATTCAGTAACTGAAAGTTCTGAGGATCCTTCATCTTTGATGTTATCTTCAACATTGAATGCTATAGACTTTTCTTTAGAAACAGGATGATCAAAATTTTTATTCATCTCGAATGTTATGAGATCACCTATAAGTTCATCAAGACTGAACTTAGTAATTTTACTGAAGGTATCCAAGGGAGTAACTTTTTCACTGAACTTTTGAGGTAATGTCCTCATGAACTTCTGGATCTGTTTTTTTCAGGAATGCTTTCACCCAACAGATGAAGCTGATTGATTATGGAAGAAAATCTTGAATAATAGATATCAATATTCTCGTTATCCTTCATCATCAACCCATCATATTCAATCATCAATCGCTGGATCTAGAGTTTCTGACAGAATCTGTTCCTTCAAATTGAAGTTTCAGAATTTTTCAGGCCCCCTTGGCTTCAATACACTTTGAGACAAGTGAATGGCATTGAACATCTAATGAAGAGAGAATAGCATAAAGTGCTTTATTGTTGGATACAGCACCTTTTCTTTCTTCATCCGTCCAGCCTTCAGTTTTGAGTTTCTTAACACCATCCTTGTCAATGGTGAAAGGATGAGTCCATCCTTCTTCTACGGCCTTCCAAACTTCTCCATCTCCAATGGATTTTAAGAAAATTACCATCATGGATTTCCAATAAGAGTAATTGGATACATCCAAAAAAGGAGGACGAACAGCAAAGCTAGTATCACGAGAACTCATGATACAGAAAATGAAAAAATTAACACAGGTAAAATGGGATAACCTGCTCTGATGCCAATTGTAAAACTTAAAGTTGATGTTCTACGAACAGATGTAAAAACACAATGTAATAGAACATCTTAAAGTAGAAACAGGAGGACCACGTCACTCCCTCAAAACCATCCATTAGACTTCATCGCGTCTTTGACAAAAACTTGACCAACCTATCACAGCTACTTGTCTCGTTTGAATCTAACTCTAGTTTTGGCCTATCCCTAGGACTTGTGATCAAGAATCCCTCTTGATCTACAATACCCTCAAACACTCAAGATTTACGACTATCAAAGAAGTTCTGCTCCTCGAAGGAACAAGTAAACAACAAAACAAAAAAAACAGAAATACACGAAGAACACCTCTCTCCAAAAAGAAATAAGACCAAGAAAAATATAACAAGAACTTTTTCTCTCTTCACAAAACTTTACGCAACAATATTTTTCTCAATACTCTTCTGCTCTTCAACTTTCCAATAAATAGACTTGATGACTTTGAACAAAAATCTTCATCACGATAATCATCTCAATCTTCTTGCATTCTTTCCTTAGTAATTTCACTCAAATCAAATCACCTTGAGATCCTTCAATTATGGAATCAGTCATTGTAATCAATGACTTAATTTATCTTCTTTCCTTGTAGAACTCAATCACTATCTTCCAAAAATACATCCTGCAATGCAAGTAACAAACACAACACGGTTTCGCAATATATACTCATGACACAATTTCTAAACTCAACAAGGCTAATTATTCAGTGCAATATCCACCCACCTTAAAAAATTTATGCACTTTTGAATAAAAATGTACTTTATACACTAATGAATAAAAATGTAATATATACTTTGCTATGAATTTTTTGTTAGCTTTTTTTTAATAAAAAACTGATTGTAGAAAAACTATACAATTATTAAGAAATACTACTATACACTATTGAATAAAAAGTAATAAACATATGGTGTATGCTTGCACGGCACCAGTATACACCGAATATTTGTATTTAATACTAAAGCTTCATGGATATGTAAAAATTAATTAAACAAGTATAAAAGCAACAAAATCTTTATAAGAGTTGGTCTCTTGTGTCCCAAGTGCATAAAGTGGGTAAAGGTAAAATATTTTGTTCTAAAGAAAAATTTATTAAACAAGTATAAAAGCAACAAAATCTTTATAAGAGTTGGTCTCTTGTGTCCCAAGTGCATAAAGTGGGTAAAGGTAAAATATTTTATTCTAAAGGATACATACGTTAATTAATAAATGTACAACATTTTGTTCTAAAGAGTTATACACTTTCATTAATTTTTTTTCAGGAAATAAAGGTACACGTTTTTATACTAAAATGATCATTTAATACTCAAAGATATATGAACACGCGTTATCCCGAGAATACATAAGTTTTAGCCATAAAATAATACACATATGATAGATACTTGCATCCAATACATCGGATATCAACTCTTTTGTATTTAATACTAAAACTTCATCCATATGTAAAAATTAATAAAACAAGAATAAAAGTACTCCACCAATTTAAATTTTCATTTTTTTTTACAACACTTGCATGAGCCGTAAAATATCCATATGTAAAAATTAATAAAACAAAAATAAAAGTACTCCACTGATTTAAAATTTCTTTTTTTTTCTTTTTTCCCATAAAATATTTTTTAAATAGTTATCATTTTTAATTTTTATCTATCACTTTTTAATATTTATCAAGATATTAAATTTTAATTTTTATCAAAGATGAAGTATTAAATTACAATTTTTTTATGAGATAATCAACTACACTACTATCATTTTATATTAATTCGAATATTATGTTTATTAAAATATTATCACTTTTTATTGTCTCATGAAAGTCTTGTGTGACATAATGTCTATATATATATATATATATTTTTTATTTTTTTTTAACTTACACAATCGTTATCTATAAATATAGAGATGTTATTGAGATGTAGAAAAGAAGTTTTATAGAAGATATAAATATTTGAAAGTTTGTTTCTTCTAATGCAGAGAGTAGATATATGATGGTTGATTAGTATTGTTTATTATCATCCTCAAATTTAGAGTCAAATGTATATTGAAAATTTAATATTGATGTTGTTTTTCCAATACTAAAATTTGATATTATTTTATCTATACATAATTTAAAATTGAGATTGTTAGAAAATAATCTTTTTACATTTTTAATTTATATTGGGTGCACTCAGGTGCAAGGGTTCACCCATATGTGTATAACTTTTTATTCTATTTTGTATACATGTTATTCTATTTTGTATACATGTTTCTTAATAATTGTATACTCCCTCTGTCCCATTTCAATGTTTACATATTTCTATTTTGGGCGTCTCATTTCATGTTTACGTTTTCCTTTTTGGAATATGGGACCCACCTAAAATAATTAATATATCATTATGGATCCCACATCCAACACTAATACACCTACCCACTTTACATTAAATATTACTATTATATCTTTTCACCCACTATCTATTAAAATATTATACTCTTTAATCAACGTGCAAAAAGCAAACGTCGACATTGAAACGATATTATACTCTTTAATCAACGTGCAAAAAGCAAACGTCGACATTGAAACGATATTATACTCTTTAATCAACGTGCAAAAAGCAAACGTCGACATTGAAACGATATTATACTCTTTAATCAACGTGCAAAAAGCAAACGTCGACATTGAAACGGGACGGAGTGAGTACTTTTTTCACACTCAATTTTTCATTAAAAAAACTAGCATTCATATGTGTATAACTTTTTATTTAATAGTGTATACACGTTTCTTAATAATTGTATATTTTTTTTACACTCAATTTTTCATTAAAAAAACTAAGAAACAAAGTGTATACATAAATTAGAAGAATATTCTAATGTAAATATATCTTATTCATAAAAAATTAATGTTTTGGAAAATCTGCGTTTAAATCTTTAACCCTACTCTATGATACAGGTGCAATAACATTTAGAATATTGTATGTCAACAAAAGTTAACTTTTTTTAATTTTAATTTTAGTTAATAAATGTGTAAAATCTTTATATTTAGAATTTTCTTGTCGTAGCGAGGTTGAAAATTTAATATTAAGATTTTTTTTCTCAAATTTAAACTAGAATGTTTGATATTGAGAGTTTTTTCTTTGATTTAAATTAGATTGTATCATCCACAAATCTATAGTGAGAATTTGAGATTTATAGCCTTTCAAGCAAGACTCAGATAAAATAGCCACCACACTTGTCATCACATTTTAATATACTGCCTCAAAATTACATCAAATAGCCAAGACCTGAAGTTAAACAAAAATATCTTAAAAATATTATTCAATAAAAAAACCAGTTCTTTCTCGAACAAGAAATTTTTATATATTTTATTACTTTGGTTCATTATAAGAAAACCTACTAAAACGCTACACGCTTCTTTCGCCTTCGAATCAGATATGGCTATTCGAAGGATGTATGTATACGTCTGGTGTTGATTTCATCAGTTTGTATATTTTGTTTTGGATGTGTTGCTTGTATTTAAAATTTTTGGATTTCTCAGGTAAAAATCTGCTTTGCGGAGGTCTGTCACCTGAAAAACATAGAATATTGTGTGTTGACAAAAGTTACTTTTTTTCATTTTAATTTTAGTTAATTAATGAATGTGTCAATAACTGAAAATTTTATATTTAGAATTTTCTTGTCATAGCGAGGTTAAAAATTAAATTTTGAAATTTTTTTCTCAAATTTAAACTAAAATGTTTGATATTGAGAGTTTTTTCTCTGATTTAAATTAAATTGTATCATCCACAAATCTATATATTAATATATTGAGGTCTTTCAAATGAATTTGAGATTGAGATTGGGTTTCCCCTTTTCGAAGCACTCCGTTCCAAATTCAACTTCACGTTTACGGTAGATATAGTAGAATTTAAGAAAAATCAATTTTTGACTTACTTTTGGGGGTAGTGTGGTATTTTTGGGTAATAAATACTCTCTCTGTCCGCTTTCAAGGGTTCCAACTTATTAGAGGGAAATAGAACCCTCGAAAGCAGACAGAGGGAGTAAATGATAAGAGTGGGGCTCTTGTGCCCCGTGGACACCGTGCCCCTTTGCAATTTAAACCACCTAGCAACACATAACTTTAAATAGAATATGGAGGGGTTAGAATTGTGTTCACATGGGACACGGCGTGTCCCCGAGTGCGTAGGAGTTTTTGCCAAATGATAAAGTATGTTATATGTGTTAAAATGTGATTGGCAAATTTGAAATTAAAGTATATTAGAGAGATAATAATTAGTTGTTTTTTCTTTTTATTGAAATGTGAAGATGAATTTATTAGGACCAAAATGAAAAGCGTGAAGTTGAAGTTATGACGGAGGGAGTATATTCTATTATTTTGGTTAATTACAATAAAAACTACAAAAACGCTATGCGCTTCTTCACCTTCGAATCGAAGAATAGGTGTACCTCTACGGTTCATGCGCTGCATGTTTGGGAGCGGGAGCGCGTGCTTCAGCGCAACAAGAAAGGGAATTGTATAATATCTTAGGGGCGGAAGATCCGTAATTAAGAATCAATTTATATTCAAAACCACACGGCATACTTATAAATTTACATTCCTATTAATTTATATAAGGCACTAAAAATATTCACAATTTTTTTTAATGAGGCTCATGTGTACATTCCGTGCGCCTTTGCAATTTTCGTGCCCCTTTGCAATTTAAACCTCTAGCAATACATAGGTTTAAATAGAATATACAGGGGAGGTTGTGAGTATCCCTCCGTATCTCCCAGGGCGCATGAGTTTTTGCCATTTTTTGAGTGAGAATTTAAAAAAAAAAAACTGTCAAACAAGATAATGCATTATACATTAACCTTTTATATTATTTTCATTTATTATTATATTTATAAAGAGGTATAAATTATATATCTTAAGAGGTTAAATATAATGTGCATTCGAGTGCACCCTAAGATATAGTGCATCCATTTTAAAAAATGTATACTAATATGAACAAAAATGTATACAATTTAATTGTTAGTTTTTTTAATGAAAAATTGAATGTAAAAGAATATACAATTATTAAAAAACATGTATACACTATTGAATAATAAAAAGTTATACACATATGGATGCTAATTTTTTTAATAAAAAACTTAGTGTGAAAAAAGTATACAATTATTAAGAAACACATATACAAAATAAAATAAAAACATATACAAAATAAAATAAAAAATTATACACATATAGATGCACCCTTGCACTTGCACCCGGTGCACCTAATATTAACTCAAAAGTATAAATCTAAAAAAAATACTTAGATTATTTTTTTTCCAAAAATACAGATTATTTTTTTCTTTTGCGTGTCCTTAATTTACTAATTTATTTGACACATGAAAGAAGAGATATAACGTTGTATATATAATAAAATTCAATGTTAAATTTCATCGTAAGTTCCATTTTTCAACAGTTTAGGCGAAGCGAAAAAAGTTTCCTATGTTGTAAATTAATCTCACTTTGAAAAAAAAAAAAAAAAAACTTAGCTTTCTCTTAAGAGTTTTCTAACACTAATATTATCAATGAATTTTTTTTTTTTAAACAAAATTTAAATTACCATGAAAATGTACAAATTTAAAATAAGAGGAATTTTTTAAAAAAAATCTCAAGATACCTACTTTTTTTTAAAAAAAGAAATATTATTGCTTTTAAGGTATGAGGATTACCCAAAAAAACAAAAGGAGTACAAATTACAAGTGAAAACATTTATACTACTACCAAATACAGTACATCATAAAACCACAAAACAATCAAAGCTACCCATTTTCCAACAAGCACTTGCTCGGTTCTACAAACCAGTCAGCGTATCTAACATTCTGAGACAAACTTTTTTCCTCATATCCACCAACTCCATACTTGAACTTTTATTTCATTCATATTCTTCCTTAAGTTCCATTCAACATTATTAAAAACCACGTTGTTTTTACTTTTCCAAATAATCCACACCGTGCACATCCATATATCAATTGTAAGCCTATTTTTCTCCTTTTCTTTAAATAAATTACTAAAAAGCGATAAATTCACCTGGACTTTGTTGCTTAATGGTGTTTGCATCTTTAGCCAGTTGAGAATCTCTGTCCACAGCTCTGATGAGTATTTGCATTCGCAGAATAGGTGTGGTATTGTTTCTTCACTACTCTTGCATAGCGGACAAGTCATATCTCCATTTGGTGGTAGACTCCCTCTTTTCTTAAGCTCGGTTGTCGTCGCCAACCTCCTTCTAATAAGTCTCCAGGCCATTACTTTAATCTTAGGGCATGCATTATTGTTCCAGATTGCTTTGAAAGCTTCCATGTTTGCTTCTATCTCCATCTTTCTTCCTTCTAGTAATGCACATACACCCTTCACTTTGTATCCTTTGTTTGAGTTTTTCTCCCACCTCCAGTAGTCATAACCATCTTTAATATTGAACCTGTCAATAAGATCAAGCAAATTAAGACAATCAACACGCTCACAATCCCTAAGATCTCTTCTCCACTCACAATTCTATTTCCAATTCTCTCCTACCCAAGAACCCATTTGTTTTACGGACTTGTTCTTTCCTATACTCAGCTCGTATAATTTGGGAAATTTGCTTTTAAGAGTCACCTCACAATACCATTTATCATCCCAAAAGCTTGTCTCCTCCCCCCCTACAACTACCCTCTTCACATTCTCTTCAAACCAATTACCCTTCCTGTCTATCAAACTAGCCAACACACACCCCCACCCTCCTTTACCTCTCTCTCCTAGACCTAACTTCTCTCTCCCCACATACCCATCTCGTCGACCAAATAGCCTAGCCATAATAATTTTAACCCAAAAACTATCTTTTTCTACCAAAGCTTTCCAAGCCCATTTACCCAACAAGCTTCTATTATGACACACCAGATCCCTTACCCCCAATCCCCCAATATTTTTGGGACGAGTGATGAGGTCCCATTTGACCCAAGAGAGTTTTTTTAGAGCCTACATTTCCGCCCCATAAGAATTGACGCTGCAAAACCACAATCGATTTAACCACACTCAAGGGAGCCCGAAAGATCGACATAGTGTAAGTAGGAATTGAAGAAAGAACCGAATTGATCAAGACCATTCTACCTCCCATGGATAATTTTAGACCTTCCCATCTTCTTATTCTGCTTCTGACTTTCTCAACGATGTAGTTCCAATCACTTATTTTTTATGTGAACATCCTACCTTTGTGCCCAAATATTTCATTGGCAATTTTCCAAGGCTGCATCCTAATATCCTTGCAACATTCGCCGTCTCTCCTTCCTCCGTGTTCAAGCAAATCAACGAGCATTTGGAGGTATTAATTTTCAGCCCCGACAACCATTCCAAGAGCAGTAACATCCTTTTCATGAAGACAGCATTTTTTAAGGAAGCCTTCCCTAAAAATACCGTATCATCTGCAAATTGTAGGTGTGTTACTTTCATCTTACCTCCCCCCATCTCCAGTGGATCAAACATACCCAAATTAGAAGTTTTTTTCATAAGAGAACTGATACTCTCTGCAGCAATGATAAAAAGGAACGGTGATAAAGGATCACCTTGACGAAGGCCTTTTTCTAATGCAAAATCTCCAGAGGGACTCCCGTTGACTAAAATTGAGGCATGCGCTATTCTTACACACTCCATGACCCACTTCACCCACTTGGCATCAAACTTGAAAGCCTTCATCATTTCCTTCATCATTACCTACTTGATAATGTTTATTTATTGCTTGTGTCATAATCATGCATTCGTGTCAACCCATTCCCAGCTATAACTAGCATGAAGCCCGGGACATCAAATTAATTGTGTATTTTCAATTTTAAAAATTTAAATCTATAATATTTTATTACAAAAGTTAATTATGATTTTATAAAAATTATATGATATAAATTTTATAAATTGACATTGTAACAACAAATTTTGTATTTATAATGAAATAAATACAAATTGAGTACAAAGATAATTTCAGATGGATTTAAATTTGAAGGAGATGTAAGCGAGTTATAATCTCAATCAATCCTCTGATTCTTCTCTCGAACCAATTTGGCTTGACTTGACTTTGACTTGACTTGTGTTTGTTGACTTTGTTGATAGGTATGTGTTGAGCTGGATCTTCAAAACGAAGCTTGTCCGAGCTCGAGTGTGTAGTGTTGAACATTGAACCGGAGGTGATGAACCTTTATTCGGATTGAACGTTGACTAGAGATCCTTTCACGAAGAACGCTTGATCTAGGGGCTTGGAGCCTTGATCCCGGATTGGTAGCCGTTCTTGACTTAAAGCTTGCCTAAAGATGATCTTGTGCTTTTCTTGACTTGAAGCTTGAAGATCAAAGGCCGTTCTTGGCTTGAAGCTTGAAGACTTTGAGGATTTGCTTGAAGATCTCCGACTTGAAGCTTGAAGATGCTTGAAGATTGCTTGAAGCTTGAAGACTTTGAAGATCTTGAGGGTCTTGAAGCTTGAAGATTTGAAGACTCGAAGATCACTTGAAGACTTGAAGATCCTCGAATGTTCTTCGCTTGAAGCTTGAAGATTTGCTTGAAGATTTTCGACTTGAAGATTGAAGATGTTTGAAGGTTGCTTGAAGCTTTGAAGACTTGAAGTTGTCTTGAAGATCTTCGACTTGTTCTCCGCTTGAAGCTTTGAAGACTTGAAGATCTTGAGGGTCTTGAAGATTGAAGATTTGAAGACTCGAAGATCGCTTGAAGTCTTGAAGATCCTCGAAGGCCTTGAGCTTGAAGACTTTGAAGATGCTTTGATGATCGCTTGAAGACTTGAAGATCCTCGAACGTTCTTCGCTTGGAGCTTTGAAGACTTGAAGTTGGCTTGAAGATCTTCGACTTGTTCTTCACTTGAAGCTTTGAAGACTTGAAGATCTTGAGGGTCTTGAAGCTTGAAGATTTGAAGACTCGAAGATCGCTTGAAGATTTGAAAATCCTCGAAGGCCTTGAGCTTGAAGACTTTGAAGATGCTTTGAAGATCGCTTGAAGGCTTGAAGATCCTCGAACGTTCTTCGCTTGAAGCTTCAAAGACTTGAAGATCACTTGAAGTTCTTCGTTCGTTCTTCGCGTGAAGCTTCGAAGATTTGAAGATTTGAGGGAGCGCTGCTCGTGTTCTCGATCTCTTCAAGAGCGTCTCGTCTTCGGTTGCTTGAATGTCCTCCCAACGAATGGTGGAGACCCCTTTATATAGGTGAGGAAAGGAAGTCCAAGCCACTTGGGCCTCACTTAACAGGCTTGGGCCTTCAACTTGCTGGACCATAATCAGGCCTATTTGACTTGGGCCTGATTTAATTTATCTGGGCTTATTTGGCTTGGTCAGGCCTCATTTGATTTGGGCTTTATTTGACTTGGGTCAGACCTCATTTGACTTGGGCTTATTTGACTTGGGTCAGGCTTCTTTTAATTCAAGCCCAATTAATTTGTTGGGCTCAAATTATTTATCAATTATTTATTAATTTATTTTTAAGAAATTAATTTATTTAAATTCCAAAAAAAATAAATTAATATTTAATTAATAAAATCCACAATTTAATTGGACCGTAAATTTTTAATTACTTACATACATGTTTTTAAAATGCGTTTTATTTATAGAATAAATAGAAGTAAAAATAATAAATAATAATCCATATTTAGCCTAAAAAAATGAGAGGTGTCATAATTTCAGGTTGACACTTGAAAGGTATAATTTATATAATGATGGTAAAAAACTTATAATATTCCATTAAGTGATACTCCTATCAATTACAGCAAACAAAAAAATATATATATATGGTATCTCTTAAATAAGAGTTAACTAATTAAAATATATAATTGATTATAATAAATACTCTTTTGATTTTCGTAATTTTTAATTAGATCACAGAATACACGCAAGTATTTACTTCAAATAATACATGTATGTACACACAAAACAGAAGCTAAATACACACAAAAACAAGACGTGGCATTAAAAAAACTCGGCAAATAGATATATTTAGATAAGCCAATCATATACTACTGACTACTGTTATAGTATAATGTTTATTTATTTTTTTAAGTTAAATAGCCAAGGTATACGATAATTCTCATTCAAAAACTATCTAGAAAATTACAAATCAATTGCTAAGTACCACAAAAGCATAAGTTTCTGCAAAATCACAAATTTGCACGAAATAATTTGCATTCATTTTTCTAACAAAATACGCGTACAATTCTGCAATATGGATCCAAAATACGCAAATAAATAAATCACACGATTAAATAAGATTATTCTTGATACAGCAAGCAAAATATTTTACTACAACTCATTTGAAGAAAAGGATGGTCCAAAAATCTTCATGGATCACAGGATCAAAGGAGCCTTCACCAGAAAGCCCCGACTACGGCTGTAGCTTCATTCACTTCTCATGAAGAGCCTTCAGCAGATATAGTCTACTAAAGCTTTGTCCAGTAACTCTGTAACCCAGGCATCGAGATAAAAACATAATAAGCACAAATCCAAATGTAAAATATCTAGAGCAACACCTTTAAGGTATAAATATTATAATCATATAAAATATCAAGTATAAAAATAAGATTAGTTAAAAAAATATATATATATAGGAAAGATCCCAATGAGCACAAGCTTAATACCCAAACACCCTATAAATATCTATAGCAATCTTGCCGGACCAAAAACATATTGAATAATATAAATAAGATTTTATGGGCAACTTTGAAAAACAATTTCCATTTTAGAAAATGAGTCACATTACCAAAGGTTTGATCATCATTTTTAGATTGACAAGTCACCTTCATTATATGCTGATAGAAACCATCCAGAACGAACACATAAATGGTAGAAATTGTGCACACAAAGACATACATGCAAAAATGAACAAATAAATGCAAATACAAATGAATGCTGTACAAAGTTTGCAAGGCCAAAAATAGTTAAATACTCCACAATGGCGTAAAAATTTTGCAAGGCCATTAGATATTTAAATACTCCACAAGAAATGCACTATTAAACGCACATAGCAGTTACGAGCCAGTGAAAAGGCGGAACATTTTGCAGGTTTATAACCAATTTGCAGAACTTAAATTATACCCGTTGATTTGGTTGCAATAGTTGGCAATTTGATTTGTTATCAGGAAACTATCCAATCTTGATGGCTCAGGGATAGGCTTGAATATGGGGTTTGAGGGATCCTCCTCAGGTAATGGATCATCCCCTGCATTCTTCCGAGCCATGTTTTCAGCCCTAAATGTACAGAAGCATACCACAGTAATTATCAGAATTAAAAAAAAAATGTTATAGTAATTCAGGGACAACTTAAAAATACTAAACCTCATAATTGAAATAGAGGAAGTCTAGAGCCTAAAAACATTAGAGGAAGACGTAACTATTGGTTTAAGATTCCAAACACCTTCCAGTCCAAGAAATGGTAGAATAGAAATTATGCAACTTACTTTCTTTTCTGATGCCAGGCCTGTTGTTGAGCTTGTTGACGAGAAAGATTCCGGTAGTAGAATTGAAACTGGAGACAGCAAGATTGCATTACGTTGTCAGTAAAGCTTAGAGGTCTATGTGCAAGTAAAAGAAATGTCTGACCTTTTGTTGTTCCATTGACAAGTCATCCATGCATTCAATAAGAAATTCAACGTTCCTCTCTAAAAATGGACTGGTTGATAATTGCAACCTCTCATAATCACACTATCATAAGAATAGCAAAATCAACATTCTACTTAATTCTGTTAATAAATGGACGGCTAAGAAGGGAGTTAATTAATTACCTGAGTAACAGGGGTATCAGGCTCAAGCTCAGTCATAAAAGCATTGATAAGAGCAGAATTTGAAACCTTAATCTGTTGGATAGAAGAAGATAGTTCAGCATGTTTTGCACCATGAAAGAAAAAGATAAGTACGTTCACTCCTTCCCAAGCAACGCTTGAAATGTTGAATAGCACCCATGAACATTGTGCGAGTAAAGAAAAATTAGATAGGGTAAAATTTAATCATCCAAATAATAACACCCCTCTGACCCAAAAACAGTTGTCTCCCCAAAGTGCTAGTTTTTCAGGTCAAACGAATGAGAGACCTAAGTAGGTGGTACCAATTTAATCATCCAAATAATAACCTCTGTCCAAAAAAAGTTGTGTTTCTCCAAAGGCAACTTTTAATTTTTTCAGTCAAACGAATAAGAGATAACCCAACAGATAACCAAATTACCAATTCAGAATAATACCAGCCATTTATACGCTAATTTAACTTATTGAATCACAGGTAACCATCAAACATTATAGTGACAAGGGAATATAAAATTTTCATTGAATTACAAAATTTCAGAGTTTTGAAACTAGACATCTTTAAAACAAAAGGTAATAAATAAATACTCCATTCATCCTGGTAAATAATGCGCGTATATTTTGTGTACGGAGATTAGGAAAAGTTGCTTTTTAGGTGTATAATATACATAAAGGAAGGGTATTTCCAGGTAATTTCATGAGAAAAGTGGATAAAGTTGTTGAATTAAGCTTAAAATGTAGGTAGCCATTTTGTAGTATTGTGATATTGTGAGGGTGTTAATAGTGTAGATTGCTAGTTTTAGAAGTGAGTAAATTTTGGAACAGATGAATATGGAAGGTGTAACTGTGTTGAAATGAAGCTGGACGGAGGTAGTAATAAAATATTAAAAAAACTATAATAATGGTGATTAGTGATTCCTAATTACTTCATACTTATTATATTGACAATCTATAAACATTTAATATCTCAGAAAAACTGTATCTAGTGAGCAATCAAGAATCTAGAACTTACAGGGATCTCTTCAAAAATATCCACCCATGAAAGATTTTTTTCCCTCAACCTGAGATGCAAGTCATTGTTAAGGAAAATATATCTCATAAAAGTTCATATTTAAATCAGTTTCAGATTATTAAAGCATACTTCTCCCCATTGAAGTTATTAGTACGATAGAGCTCCATGAACGCATCAGAAAGCTTCAATGCCTTCAAAGCTAGAACGCCTTGGTTGGATCTTGATGGATCATAAATGATGCAGACACATCGCCTTATATTTTCCTGTTACCAAAATTATCACACCAAGTCAGATATGGAATCCCAACATTACTGTATACTTCATGGTGAATGCATCCAGGGTAATGCATATATTTTAGCACTAATCAATAATGAGGTTAGCAATTAAAGGTTGACTGGTTGGTCATAAATCTCAAAACTTGTTATTGACAGAAATGTACATAACCATCTGATCATCAATCTGAATCAAAATACAAGATGGAAACTAATTTAGAATAGAATTTAGAAAGCATACATGAGCAAGTATTCAATTCCCGATCTAAGATCATCTCACCAGTTACCAGAAAGAATTAAGAACCTCCAAGTCTTTATTGTATACTGTATAGTGCAGAGTTTTTTATATATTTGTATTTGCAACAATGAAGCTGATATGCCTCTTTAAGAGGCTTCAATTATGCAGAAAGGTATTAGAAGGGCAATAAATCACAGGAGAATACATGAAAGAAAACTTTCCAAACCCAGCAGCTATACCTCCTAAATATCTAAATATCAAAAGCGGTGGTTCATCTAAAGCTTTTTTCAAATGTCATTTCATTATTCAACAGAAGGGCCAGCAACGCACTGTATAATATTGCAATGGGTAAGAGATTACCTGGTAATTCATAAAGGTTTCTATCAACTCCACTGTCTGGAAAGAGCCAAACAACGTTGATTGATACCTGGCATAGTATCATGAAACAAATGTAAGGAAAGCATACAATCAACAAAAATCATTACCCATCACCATTCAACCAGTGCAAGTGTTCAACTAATCAATATCATTTTATCTGGAGGTAATTATAATATACTTCTGAAACGATGCTCAAGAAAATCATGAAGCTTCTGATTTATATGAGTAAATTCATACAGATAAATTGAGAATAAAACCAGAACGCACAGTAAGGAAAAGTAAGCAGACATGACTACACGTACACAATTAAAAAGTTGCTTTTAACAAAAAAAAAAGTAATTCCTCTGTATGGAGATCTGGGAAAAATAAATCCAAAGGTAATATGATGCAGTATTAGGTTTAGTGCCTTAGTGGACTCATCGCTCAAGGAAAGGAATACTAACCATCCGACGGTGTTGTTGTCAACATTAACTTCTCGCAAGCATCTCATCATTTCTAATTGATAATTTGCACCTTCCGCTTCAATCTCTTCATCTTCCTCACGAATCTGAACATATATTTTAGATCTTTTAGACCTATATCATATAAATAAATGCCTTCATATATCCTACTATATATCACAGTGAATTTATTTTAGTAATTTGCACACCGGGAATGGGAAACAATTAGTGACTTCAAGATCACTACCAACATCCAACCCAAGAAGCTGCCCTGTAACAAGAGCTGGTGAGAACTCCTTGCAGTGCTTGATTATCTTCAAAATAACCTGTATCATGTTACACCACATCCTATTAGATGACACTATCCCCACGTTGCATTAAAGAACAAACAAGAAAAACTGCCACACACAGGCAATTTAGAATAGCAAAAGGTGAAATTGAACTTGCAATATATTAGAACACATTGATTGAATTAATTTTTATTTTTATTTTTGAATTTTTTTACAAAAACATTAAATCATAAGTAAAAGATGCAAACAAGATATTAAAAACCAAGAATGTAAAGAAGAGTTCCCTGCTTAAATCATAAAAACCGCTATTCCATGAGACTTATCCCACCCCTTTCATACGCCATAACCCAAATTACATTGGTAATCGCAACTAGACTACCCACACTCAAGAACCGCCCCAAAATCTGGCCTATCCAACCCAAAGAGAGTTCTTTCCCCTAATAATCAACCCGATTAACGAGGAAAATATAGGCAATAACTCAAATACTCTTTCGAAGAATTAGGACTTTCTACAGTAAAACGCACCAGTCCTTCGATCTGAACAACTCTCAGAGGCGGTGTGGCCTCCTCCGTCGATGCCACTTGCAAAAACGATCGTGTAGCAGCTGCATTGAATTATATTAATTCATAAAAATAACAATACAAAATTAGAAAAGCAAGGGAAGCGCGAACACACCCATGACCACAGTTGAGAGAATGATGGAGAGCAGTTGAGAGAACGATGGAGGATGTGCAACTCTATCTAAGAGAATTCAGAAACCCTAGTTTCAATTATACTCGTAAAAGTGGAGTACTTTATTTATTTATTTATTTATAAGTTGCGATTTTTTAAGGGTAATTTTGAGATGCTGATAGTTTTATATTATTATTTTCTAATTATTTAATTTAATTAATAATAGAGATTAAATTAAAGTTTGATATAACAATTGAAGTTGTTCAGGTGGATTGGAGTTGAACTCTTCTTTTAGAGTATTATTATTATATTTTATTTTATATTATTTTAGTTGTATATATCATATATCTCAAAATAATTATTAATTCAAAATTGTATATCATCATATATATGATATCTCAAAATAATTAAAGGTAGGTCTTTGTGTGAGACCGTCTCATGCATTATTTTATATTTTTTAAAAGAGTTGATATTAGGTGCACCCGGGTGCATCCATATGTGTATAACTTTTTATTCTATTTTGTATATATGTTATTCTATTGGGTTAATTGCGCCAAAAGTCCTGACATTTTCGCGAATTTTAAATTAGTTCAAACTTTTCAATATTTACAAATAAATACTCAACTTTAGGCTCGTTTTTTAAATCAAGCTGCCCGAATACTGACATAGCATTTTGTTTGCAAATTAGTCTCCACGTGTCTGCTTGGATAAGGCCTTCCACAATGGGGCACTAGAAAAAGCTGGGTATTTTTGCCACAACAGTACCTCTCCTCTCTCTCTCCTCCCAATTTGTGTACAGAAAAAAAAAATTTAAGAAACGGAGGAGGGGAAAGCCCATTATTGTAGGGCCCACTTATATTGTTTAACATCCACCCGCACACCAGCGCACGCGCCTGTACTCTTTGTTTGATTGGGGAGTGTTTTCACTCCCATTTATCTCCACTCTCCCCCACCCAAAATACACAGGTATGATTTATTCTACCCAACAAAAATACCCGACCACCCCCCATTGCTAAATAGTAAATACCTCTGTCCTTGGATTTTTAGCATTGACACCTCACCCAAAATACCTCCCGTTGGGGAGGGAGAAATTGATTTGTAGTCTGTCCCACCTCAAATAATGTTTTTTTAATTCTTTTGTAATATATTTCCCTTTTGTTTTCGTTTCTTTACTCTATCAATGTTAATCATATTCTTTTGATGGTAGGTAGTTATTAACAAGTTAATAGATTCATATTTTGATGTTGGTGTTGTTTCTTGGAATTAATGTTATCTTTTCGTGATTGAGTTGGTGGAAGTATTTTTATTTTCCGG
This sequence comes from Pogostemon cablin, assembly GCA_023678885.1. Taxonomy (NCBI): domain Eukaryota; kingdom Viridiplantae; phylum Streptophyta; class Magnoliopsida; order Lamiales; family Lamiaceae; genus Pogostemon; species Pogostemon cablin. The sequence continues at coordinate 7,272,094 of CM042987.1, forward strand.
CAGATATGGGGTGGCATCGACGGCGCACGGCGGTGGAGTACAATCGAACCACACGCCACTTCGCCGTTGAAATCCTCTCGTCTCCGCCTCTCTCTCTTTCCTTCAAAGCCTAAAACTGCCGCCTCCATGGGTTCTCTGCTCAACAATGTCATCCGTCGCTTCCCTTCTCTCTCTCTCACCGTCACTTCACCTCCATCCGCCGCTTCCCTTCTCTCTCCCTTACCGACCTTCGTTTCCTCAATCGCCTTGGCACCGGCGATATCGGCTGTCTACCTTGCCGAACTCAAGCCGGTGCCCCTCTCGCATTGGCGGCGGACCCACCGAAACTGCCGCTATCTACGCGTCCGAGCCAACCTAACCGGCCCTTCCCTCTCCAGATCTCATCATTCATTCCGAAATTGGAGTGCCAGCCTTCTCCCAATCCCGTTGCGCCGCCTGCTTCGCGAACCATCGTCAACCACTGCAAGTATCTCGCCATCATCCGTGCAACCCACACTATGCGCTGTCACCAGAAATCAAGCAATGCCGCCAATTCGCCTCCGTTGTAGGAAGGAAGAAGTGACGACGTGGTTGAAGGTAAAGTTTTTTCGTATAGTTGCTGAAGTGGTGGAATTCTTCAGGTTGGACATTTGAAGAGAAGGATGAAGATGATGATGTGGAATTTTTCAGGGTGGAGCGAAGGATAAATTGATGACAAGTGAGGAAGGATGAAGGTGATGATGTGAAATTTTTTGGAAGAAAGTTTGACACGTCAGCCACCGGGCAGGCCTCCAGCTGCCCGATGGCTTGATTTGCAAAGTTTGCTTAAGGTCAAGAACTTATTTGTAAATATTGAAAAGTTTGGACTAATTTGAAATTCGCGAAAAGATCAGGACTTTTGGCGCAATTAACCATATTCTATTCTGTATAAGTGTTTCTTAACAATTGTATATTTTTTTCACACTAAGTTTTTTATTAAAAAACTAGCATCAATATGAACTTTTTATTCAATAATGTATAGTACATGGTTTTTAATAATTGTATATTTTTTCACACTCAATTTTTCATTAAAAAACTAACAATTAAATTGTATACATTCTTGTTCATAATTGTATATGTTTTTGTTTATATTTGTATTCATTTTTTAAAGTGGGTGCACCCTATCTTGAGTGCACCCGGGTGCACAGTATAATTAGTCATTTTAAAATAGCACTAAAAAAAATTCCCTTTGTTCAAACCTAAAGTTTATATTTGTTTGTTTATTGCAATTAAAAAATTTAACATTTTTTATATTGAAATAATTACTACTAGATACACATTTAATATCTAATATTACAATAAATAAATCAATTTAACCTCTAGATAAAAAAATATAAACCTTAATTCATCATAATTCTAAATACAATTGTTTGCCATGACCACAGTTAAGAGGAATAGAGAACAATGGAGGGTGTGTAACGCCGCGACTGCAGCAAAGTCCAATAACGTCAAGGGAAACAACTAGAATTCAGAAAAACCTAGTTTCACTTGTACTCGTGCAAGTTACTTTATTTATTTATAATTTGCGATTCTTTAAGATATATATAGTATTTTATTTTATTTTAGTTGTATATAGATAGTATATGATATCTCAAAATAATTAATTCAAATCAAATATAAATATAATAAAAAAATTATTCCCTAAGTTTATATTTGTTTGTTTATTGCATGGGAATTAAAGAATTTAATATTTTAATGTTTTGTTTGTTTATTTCATGGGAATTAAAGAATTTAATATTTTAATGTGTAGATGTGTAGTGGTTTAAGGATATAATAATATTTTAATACAGTAAATATTTGTAAAGTTAGTTTCTTGTGTCTCGGGGATGTACGTGTATAATATACTAGCATTTTGTTCTAAAAAATATGCACTTTAATTAATAAGAGTATAATTCCTCTGTCTCCCTTTCAATGCTTATGTTTATTTTTTGCTTATTGATTAAGAAATATAATATTTTGCCTATTGATTAAGAAATATAATATTTTAATGGATAGTAGGTTAGATATTTAATGTTTTTTGCCCATTGATTAAGAAATATAATATTTTAATGGATAGTGGGTTAGATATTTAATGTAAAGTAGGTAGGTGTATTAATATTGGATGTGGGTCCCATGATGATATATTAATTGTTTTAGGTGGGTCTCATATACCAAAAAGAAAACGTAAAGATTGAAATGGGACACCCAAAATAGAAATACGTAAAGATTGAAATGGAACGGATGAAGTAATTTTTTCGAGGTCTGTTCAAATATGAATATTATAAGTGTTTTTAAATATGAATATTATAAATGTTTGATTAACAAAATTAAGTTTTTTTCTAAGAAAATCAAAGGGCATAAGTTCTAATAATAAAGAGTATAACATTTAATACCAAAAATATAACTTTTAAGTGTGAGATGTGGGGCACAGTTAGGGATGGCAATGGGTAGAGTAGGGTACGGGTATGGCAAACCCACATACTACCCTATACCCTACCCTCCCTACCCATACCCTACCATATTACTCTAAAATAGAGCTTCGGGTAGGGTGTGGGTATACCCACTGGGTATATGGATAATTCGCGATTAAGCGGATACCCACAATCTTGGTAGATTTTGCTGATAATCCATGGTTATTCGAACCCACCGACCCTACCCGACCTTTTTTTTTTAAAACTATAATCCACCAAAAAAATAATTATAATACATAAATAAATAACCTAAATAAAACATGCAAATTAGAAAACAACCTCAATAACAAAAACGTCTAAGTTCATGTGCGTTAACAAGAAAACATCATAAATTCATAGTTAGTCAAATAAAATCATAAAACAAACATCATAATCCAACAATTGCTTTCATAGTTTGTGAGAACATTTTAAAAGAAAGTGATAATATTTTTAATAAAAATTGATAATTTATTATGAAAACGGAAAGCATAATATGGTTTCTTAGCGAAACGGTCTCAAACATGACAATTCCTTTCTTAAATAGCTATTACTACTTTTTATCAAAGATATTAATATTATTTTTCATTAAAAATGTTATTACCTTTTATTTATATACATAGATTATTCATAAAATAATTCTTTGAACCACTATCATTTTTGTTAATTCGAATATCATTTTTTTAAAATATTAAAAAAATAATTATAATTCTCAATTAATGTAAATAAGTATTATTATATTATTTTTAATTAAAAATAATTATAAATAACACATAATATTATAACATAGAACAAGATTTATTATAATTCTTAATTACTTATATTTATATTAGGACAAGAATATAAATTTTAATTAAAAATATTAAACATATTATAATAAATAAATATTATATACATCATAAATTTTACATCAACAATATTATTATATTAAAAATAAAATATTAAATTTAGGCATTTAATTAAAGGGAGGATTACTACTAGGTACACAAAAAAACCCTAAATTACTATGAGATACAAACATACAAAAGTATTACTACTAGGTACAAAAATATATAGTGATATTCCAATATTACCCCTATTAATGTGCTGCACATAAATATTGTGAGCAGCAAAAGTTCATGTGCAGCAAAGTGTGTGCAGCAAAAAAAGTGTGTGCAGGAAAAAAAAAGTGTGTGCAGCAAAAAAATGTGGTGGTCCGGCGGCGGCGGTCCGACAGCTTTTCCGGCGGCGGCAGTTTTTCCGGCGACCAGTTTTTTTTTTTTTCTTTTTTTTTTTTTGACGAACAGATTTTCCGGCGACCGGCCGCCGGAGCTCCGCCGGCGGCGGCGGCGGTCCGGCAGCGGCAGCGGTGGTCCGGTGGTGGGTGGAGGTTGGGGTTAGTATTTTAAAGGTATATGGGTTTAGGGGTATATTTGGTATTTTACTTTAATATTTTGTATTAAATAATAATTATTTTAAATCAATGTATCTAGTAGTAATTAGGGGTACAAAGTGTGTACCTATCAGTAATTATTTCTTAATTAAATATATAATACTATTATTAAATATATATATATATTCGGGTAAAATTCGAGTTGGTTACGGGTCGGGTATGGGTAAAAATAAGAGAACCCGTACCCTACCCTTACCCGCATAGTTTCCTTTCGGGTTAGGGTACTACCCGACCCATTACCCGATTTTATCCGATTTTTTCACACCCGATATACGGGTACCCGTCGAGTAACCCGACCCGAGGGGTAAAATTGTCATCCCTAGGCACAGTGTTCTCGAAAACACGCAAGTTTTAACTATTAACATCGTGTGTAAGTCCCATTAAGATATATTAATTGTTTTTTGTGGACAACATACTGCAAAATTTTAAATTTCAAATATTCTTAATTAATATGAATTAAATTAAATATCTTTACAATAAATACATTACTAATATATCTCATAAATTTCAAATGTCCTTAATTAATATGAATTAAATTAAATATCTTTACAATAAATACATTACTAATATACCTCATAGTTAGTAAAACTAATCATATCTACATATTAAATTATAAACCCTAATTTTACATTTCAATGTCAACATGAAAATTTTTTTTGCAAGTAGTCTATTCTTCTTCTATGAAAATTGAACATAATAGAAGCGTTTTGACTCAGCAGACTTCGTCAAGAGTGAAATGGTAGATGAGACATTCCATAGTTGAAGGGAGGAGAAGATGTGATATAACTTACATCTTTCGCTGTAAAAATGAATAAAATGCATTCAAAGTCCTTTTTCGTTTTGTTATGCTGTACACACTTTTTTTAACAAACGATAGGATTCATTTATATACTAGCTCAACAGGCTACGTCGGTGATGAGTGATATTTTTACCTAGATTTTAGTATTTTTTTTATGTTCGTTTTCGTAGTATTTTATCCGTATTTTATGTATTATTTGGTTGTGTTATGTGTTTTCATGAAAATATGTAAGAATGAGCTTAAACGTATGTAAAACAGGTGAAAACGGAGCAAAAATGGAGACGGAAGCTGAAACAAGCAAGAAACGGGCTGAGGGGACCCAACTCGACCTCCAACTCGAGTCGAGTTGGGGTCCTGAAATTGCCCAAAATTGTACAGTGAGCTAACTCGACTTGGGAGAGCCAACTCGACTTGCAACTCGAGTCTAGCTGCATCTGACCAAGTCGAGCTCCAAGTCGTGCGGTGCAGGGCAGGTGCAGAAAATTATACAGTAAGCCAACTCGACTTGCAAGCCGCAACTCGAGTTGTCAGCTCGAGTCGAGCTGGCTTCCGAAATAAATCAAGTTTCAGAGCCTCGCAACACGACCTGACAGGCGAGTGCTCGAGTTGCTGACTCGAGTTGAGATGGGTAAGCTCGAGTTACATTACAAGCAACTTGACTCGAGTAGCTAACTCGAGTAAGGAAAGCCAACTCTAGTAAGATCTTTTTGGGCCAAAAATCTGGATTTTCACCTGCCAATGCATGTAAGTGTGTGTAAAAAGCCCAACTAATATTAAATTCGTGGCCCAACTTGGAGAATGGATAAATAGCCTCAAGTTCAACATTTGAAGAAGGAGGAAAGAGAGGATCACAAGGGTTTCACTTGGACATACACATCACACACCATTTTCTCCATTTCACACCATCATTTTCATCCATTCACCATCCATTCCATCTACCTTCATCCCACCATCAAACCCTTCATCCAATTGAGGAAAAGAAGCAAGGAAGAGAGGAGAATTGCAAGGGGAAGAAGAAGATCACCATTGGAGACATCCAAGGGAGTTTTCATCCAACTTTTGTATTGAAACCTTATTGTTCATCATGTTTTGTAAGGATCTTAATGTCTATGTTGATTTTCTTTTGAATATGGTAAGCTAATCTCCCTTGTGGGATTAGCAACATGAGAGTTGTTGGATAATTTTGAGATTTGTGTATTTAAATTCATATGTTGATTGGGTTAATTAATTTTCTATCATTGATGCTTTAGATCTTGATGTTTATGATGATTTGTGTGGTTTGTTATTTTAAACATGTGATTAGATTGAGAAGTCAATTGCATATTTAGGATAATTAATTGAATCATCTTGTCATACACATCATGTGCATTATAGATTGTAAAGAGATTGAAAAATCCTTTGGAATTTAGAACCCTTTGATAGGACATCCGATTGGTTTGATCGAGAGGTTGATTAATCGTGTGAATGGACTCTCATTTCAAGCTTAATACCTAGTTGGAATTGTTTGTGTGAGAACCAACCTATTGAGCTATTTGAGATTAATATCATATCCATCTCGAGAGGGAGCTTAGATGAACTTAGTATTGGCCCTTAGTCTTATACCCATGATCATATGAATTTGATGCATTTATCCTAGGATTTCCACTTCTTAATTGTTGTTAATCTCACTCTTACTTCACTTGGAAAACCACCCTTCATTTATCTATCTTGTTTACTAATCATTTCTTGCTTGCTTGCTTTGGTTATTGTCATTTACTTATTTGAACATATAATACATTAATGATTTGTCTCTATAAAATTACAAGAAACATGAGATCGCTTAAGCACGAGTGCCTACCTCCCTGTGGTTTGATAAATTGTTGAATTGGTCATCCCAACTACAAAATGGCTAATCAGTCGGACTCTTCGGTAATCAACCGAGAGACAGTCCCTCCACAAGGAAGATTACAACTCCATAAAGGAGACTTTAACACCTCACAATGAGGACACACTCCATGAAGGAGACAAATAAAAAAAGCTCAAACAGTCGAGCAAGAGAAAGAGAAACATCAGGAGCAACAAATACAAACTGTTGAGCAAAGTAACCTATGCTAGTTAGATCCATAGATGAACCCTCTCAAAACCCAACAATGAGAAAAGAACAGAGAAACAATAGGCAATGGATCTAAAAAAATAATAAAAATGCAGCCAAAGAAGGCAATCCTCCTCTCCACCCGACCACCGCACCATCACCTGCTCCGCATCCTTCACCAGCTGTTCTTTCACCACATATCTGCCCAGATCTGGCCTCTGCCGCCCTCTCCGACCGTGCTGGGAACACAAACTCATACGGATGAGGATAAAACGAGCCAGGATCTACTGCTAGGGGAGAAGAAGGGGTTGACCGCTTCCTTGCTCCGTCACCGGACGATGACATCGCAGAGGGAAGGGAGGGAGAGGGGCAGGCAAAAGGGGTGGAGAGGGGGGTTTCAAATTTGAAATTTAGAGAGAGAGAGAATCTAGAGAGAAGGGGGAGCTTTATTTTTAGAGAGAGAAAAATGACAATCTTATTCGTTATGATGTACACACTTGATCTCATCTATTTCTTCTTAATTTCTAATTTGAATTGTCTTTCATTGGAGGCTTACTTAGGTGACCCATGGTCACCCATGACCCCCTCATATCCCATCTATTTCTTCTTAATTTCTAATTTGAATTGTCTTTCATTGGAGGCTTACTTAGGTGACCCGTGGTCACCCATGACCCCCTCATATAGGGGTGTGCACTTATAGGAAGATGCACACCCTCATGTGAAGTGGTCATCGGTTACCACAGATCACCTAAGAATTGCCCTTCATTTTGAGTTAGTTTTTGAGTGTGTTCGGTAAACTCTTCTTATTATTCATTGGTGTTCCTCTCTTATTTATGGATTAAAAAAGCATAGTCAACAAAAATTCTAAACCCTACAGTTTTAATAGGACATAAACCACTAGTGTGCAGGCCTGTAGGGAGAACCAAATTACATGAAAAAACACCATGACAAAAGGAGCAGAAAAGTGTAGATATAGAGCAGAAATTATCACGAGCACCAATTTTGAACCTGCCTTCCACAAGGGAACAAAATAATGTTTCTAAAAAATCGATAATTACTAAATGTGGTTTTTTTTTTTCAAAATAAAATGATATATAGAAGATTACAATTAAATCATTTCCTTATATGATTCTTGGGATAACACCTAGAGGCACCACCTCTAAATCAATTGAGATATTAATCCTTTACAGAACACAAAATCAATAAGAATTGGGAGTAGTTATTAGTCCTATTGAACATTTCCAAAAATATAGTGATACTTGACCAAAAGGAGACAGAATGCTTCTTCTGTCTGGTGATTAATTGCTTGATGATAATCACCAGAATCGGAGCAACGCAGAATCCAGCCACTCAAAAAACTTAGGGTGGTCGGATGACGATATCTTCAGTTGGGTTCCCGAATTGTATGATTCCACTGATGAATGAACTTCTGCAAAATGCAAAGAGAATAATCAGATTCAAACATCGCGAACTCTGTCAATGAGATGAGGATCAGAACTCATTGAAATCTTGTTCCATTCAAGATTGTAGAATTAGCAATTGCAAAGAAATAATCTAAATTATCATTCTAAATTATCATGGCGTATACACCAGTATTTGAGGAAATTGTAGAATGACCTCAAAGTGCAGCAAATGTTGAACTGCAATATGTTGAAGAACAAGCAATTACTCATATCTAACAGTCCTTGCTTAAAGTTTCCACAACCATAATCTTTTTCTTTTTTATTTACTAATCATATAACTAATTATTGAGTCCACTAATTACAGATAATAAGATAGTTTTAAGATTCGCAAAATTGCACATAAGATGCTCTTCAGTCCACTGAAATGTCCATATTTATCAAGCTGAAGGCACTCTCTTAACAATGTGCATACACTTCTTTAGCTTTGACCAAACTCAAATTAAGAGATTAACATAGCCTAGAAAATAAAAGACTGAAATTATTGAGATTTAGTAATTTCATAAATTTCATGACTGTGGTGCGTATTTAGTCAGGTAAAAAGCACAAAATCAAAACCAAATTGTGAGATGAAGACACAATTGCTGCAATTTCTATCTCACTCACTTGATAGAATTGTCAACTAGTATTATAATTTGAAAAGATTAAAGAAAATTACAGGCTAACCGGCCTCAATTTTATTCCCCATTCCAGTCTTTCAATTCACTGAGGGGTACGTGTAACTTAGCCATTCTTTCTTCAGCATCGATGTCATTCACTATACCACGGCATTTAGAAGAACCACAGGAACAAGCTAGCCGTTCTCCGATGGAGAAAAACCTGCAATGTGGAAAAAGTGTTTTATGTCTGCAGACACAAAAATAAATATAATAAGATAATGAGGTGGAAAACCTGTAATCATATGACAACTCTTCCCACTGTTCGATATCTCGCTTAGCAAATATAATGATGTGATCTTCGCCACTGACATTAATAACTCTCGAATAACAATTTGGCTGAAACATATGATACATTAAACTTCAGAAGTTCAGACTATGGAGTATTGTTTTCTTGTTTTTCCCTTCCTGATCAAGAACAAAATGTGCAAAGAAAACAATAAAATTGCTACATTATTAACATACTTCGCATGAGTGGTTAATCAAGTGTGCTATACTCCCAGCCCTTGTAGCATCGATAACACGCTCATCATCAATTCGAAACATATAAGTTCCAGCACCCTGCTCATCAGAAATGTTAAAAGATATTCAAAGGCAGTTAGCATCAGAAGAAATATGAAATGTGAGATGATAAACTTGATATATATGAATGAAACAACTACACGGAGGATATCAAAACAAAAGGCATAAAAATCCTCAGTAATTGAATAAGACGTCCATTTGTCCTGTCATTAAAAAATTATGCTGATTAATAAATATAAGAAAAGAATACCGCATTTTATTAAGGTACACAATACATCCGAGTTACAGTAAGTTATTAATGCAAAGAACAATAAATCACATTAAGATACATGGAACAGCTAGAATCCAATAGGTCAATGACAATAAAATGCTTAGGAAAGAAGGTTAATAGTAGAAGACAATCGCATAACACAATAATGAGACGAGAGATAGACAAGGTATGAGATAAATAAATTTACTAAAGACTATTAGACATTTTGGGTAGTAATATAGAAATGCGCAAGCAAGGAGAAGACTGCAGCTGCTCCCGTAGTGCTTGATGAATAAATTAACTGACGTATTCAGGACTCAATTTAACAGAAGAGCACATAATGCAACCGTCGATGGTAGATAAATGTTTATAAGAGAACTGTAGGACAAGCAATGTAAAGTTTGGAAGACTGGATGGTCCTACAGGAACAAGGTTGGTAGATACTTCTGCAGTTGTGTTTGATCAACTCCCTAGAGGCTGCTTTTGTTTCAATAAAAAAGGTTGACTTTCTATTTAAAAGATCTAAAATCATTTTGAGATATAGTTATAACACATATTTTCAAGAAAAAGCAAACAAGATTGTAACTATGACAGTATTTGCAAATACATTACAGTCAAGGCTACATTTCTGAACTTTTTAAAATTTGAGACCATATCAAATGAGCATCAGAGCTAAATATGCACACCTACAAAGAAACGCCTATGGCCCATGAGAAGAGATCACGTATGCAGAGGTCCTTACCAATAATTTATTATATATCAAATGTTCTCTCCTGTCTGCTACTGAAGCCCGAATAAGTTCACCAGTATACTCAATTATCTGCAGAGCATGAAAACAACAATTTAACATGTTGATCTCAAACTCATTTTTGGAAGAAATTGGTTGTTTGGCAATATACCATGTCTCCTGCTTTATGTGGGAGTTTAGTGAAGACACCAAAACCATGCACACAGGACTTTCCTATAATCAAATATTCCCAAAAGTTATTAAAAAATAATCAAGAAACTACTTTTCAAAAGAAGAATTAGACCAAAAATAATAATAATAATAATATAAGCACTATATTTAGTCTACAATATCTGCAGAAAATTTACCAAATGCCAATCTCTTTCTAAAGGTATCCTTCATGAAATTGTACTTATCAGCCACTGAAAGAATCTCTCCAGATGGTTGAAGTTGAGAGAGCCTTAACACCTGAAGATCAGGGTATTTAGAAACTGCATTGGAGGAAATTTTGTTCCACAATGGCATATTGGGCCTGCATCCACCAGGCAAGTGTGGTACATTCTCCAAATGCAAGCGCTTCACTGAAGCACCAGTGACCTCAGGTTCAGTGCTTCCTCTATTCTTTGTAAAATTGCTTGGCTCTAATTACAAACAAGGTAAAGGAGAAATCAGATATCCATGAGATAATTTAATATACTTTAAAATTGCAATTTTGGCTAAGAATACAAAGCAACCAATTTCATTACTATACTGGTGATCCAATAAACAAATTCCAGAAAAAGAAGCAAGAAGCACAAATGGCTTACAGTAAACCACACCACTAAACAGTATAAATTCGAAGGAAACCATTTGTTTTACAAAAATAAATAGACTACATGCCTGTGCCTAATTATAAACAATTTTTTTTTTTGGAAAAAGCTAAACCTTATAAAAAGGGCAAATGATGTCCTCTGTCAGATTAACAGGAAATTCATAAGAGTGAAAACCGCACACCGATAGCATAATAACAAAAATAAAATTAACTCAGTGTTAGCACCCAACCAATATTTATAGGTTAACGATGTAACCCGTTTACATCGGTGGTGCAATAACCACATTAAAATGGGTTGTCCCCGAAAATGGGAAGATTAGGTTTCCTCCATTGAAATGGCTTTTTATATTTACACATATAAGGAACGCAATTGAAAGATTTTAGTAAGCCATTAACGTACTAGTCATTACTCTCAGGAATCTAAATGATTAAGCCTTTACCAGGACAAAGCTCCACAGCCCTAAACTACAAAAGTTCCATTAAGAGAATGGGCATTCACATAGTATTGGAGCAACTGACATTTGACACAAATTTGAGAGGATGACACGAAATCAAATGCAACAGCACCATTGACAATTGCCCAGACTGCTCACTGCAGACATTATGATGTAACTGTATATCACATGCCACAGGATATCGTAGAGCTCAGTGGAGGTAGAAGAAGAGAACAAGGAAAAACACATATCTAAGCTTTATCCAAAGAAAAGAATACAGCAGATTACATGAATTTATCTCACATAGGAAAAGGCACTGGTGGAGGTTAGAGGAAAGAAAACTACATGCAGTACAGAAGGGAAACAGGACAAAATGTGTGTCAACCACTGCCGATCATCTGACAAAATTTTGTATCACAAACATGCCAATATATATAGATATGAACTTGTAGAGATATGACGAATGCTAAAACCAAGTCTACATACCAGTACGAGCACAACCAGAAGGATTTGTAGGTGTAACATATTCTGCATGTTCACAGGTCATTTCTCCGTTTCGTTCATCACAAGGCACACGCTCATTAGATTTGGGCCTGTGTTTGTCGCAGAAAGAAAGAAGCTGAATGCACTGATGCTCCTCATCCTCATCAAAAGAAGCCAACTGTAGTCTATCCATGTCCTCGGCCTACAAATCATATGAAGTACTGATTAACAGGGGAAAGTAAAGTTAAGCAATCAAGGCTAATAAGATATGCTGAAAATTCACTGAAAATTCAAAATACAGGTTTAATAAAAAAACCAATTTTGAATAAGATATATAAATGGACCAAGCATACACATAATCTAAATGAATAAACACGCACCTCAAGACAAAAGCCAGCAGCACGAGCACAGAGAGGATGGTATGCCACACGGCAATTATGGTTTGAACACTGCAAAATGATAAAAGAATATTCATGTATGTATGGAAAAAGAAACTCCAAAAAAAAAAAAAAAAGGAAATCAATATGAAGCAAAACATAAATCCCATAGCTTTGATGTTATTGACCTAACAAACCTAAATAGTACCTCATCAGCAAAACCATAACAACCATTTCATAAGAAAATTAATACATTATTTAAGAAGAGAACTATGTTTTCCATTTGATGAGGATCTCAGATAATAATTAAATCAGCTAAAAGGATTAGCAGGAGGAAGACAGAACTTCCAAGTTAATTGATCTCCAAATACATGTTGGAAAAACATAACTGAAATATGATGCAAATGAGTAGTACACAATGCTGTCAGACATTCTTAAGCATGATTTTCAAAAAGGATAATAGTTGATGCAACATTTTTATTTTTTCTGCTCTCGAGATGAAGAATTACTTTCAAATTTTCTTACAAAGAGAAAGATATCACAAATTTGCTTTACACTAGAACAAACTCCAAGGATAAAGAATATAGAATTCTCAAAATATTTTAAACAAAAATACATTTTCCATAAAAGAAGGAAAAATGGATGAGTAATAAAAAGCACAGCATGTGCAAAGAATAAAGATCTACCTGGATACATGCTCCATGAGAAACTTCACAGATGCTACATAACAGCTTCCAACGGTCCTTCATACAATAAAATAGGTGGAAAATTAATCAAAGATATCTAATTGAAGATGCAAATGTTTCCAAGTGAATGAATGCTGTAGAAAATATGGAAAAAGTTGACAGGGAAATTTATGAAAGCAGAAAGTACCTTATTGATTCTACAAATCCCATCGATAGGCTCCATCTTTTTAATATCAGATAAACAGGTTTCTGTTTGAAAATAGATGACTTCAGCAACCATAAAATTTTATACATGAAATAAAAGGTCCGCATATTCTTTATCTGAGAACTAAACAGCAAAACCTGGAATCCATATGGCACAAGCTAGATGAGCCCAACGCCCATCTGTGGTAGGCTTCATAGCACCTCCTACAATCAAATTCATTCACACAAATCACAAGGTTATATTATTCTTGACACTAAATAATAAATAAAAGGTTGGAAAGTAGTTGTTCACAAGTACCTACTATAGGACACAGGCAGCATACAGGAGAATTAGGAGCTTCCGGACGGCATAAATTGCATAACCAAAGAACACCATCGGTAGGCTCAAGTTCTCCATAGCACCTAGCATGAACCTGACAGGTATATGCATATAAACTATAAGTATGAAGGAAATAATAGGAAATAATAAAACAGAGAAACGAACAGAAAACCTAAAATAAAACAAACAAGCAAAGAAGATAAGGAAAAAATAAATAAAAATAGGAAACCCTTGATCAGATATTAAGCAAGTGAATATGATGGAAATACAAATGAGTTGCATAACATACTGATGTCGATCGAAAGACTCTGACATTGTGTCATGGAACAATAAAAACAATGATCTAGCATATAAGATCATAAAGTGTCGGTATTTTTCTAAAGAAAAAATATAGTTATTAAAAGAAGAAACCCCAAGCAGTGCAGTGTGCAGAAAAATCAACTGCACAACACTCTACTGATGTAAATATAAATCTCCAACTTTTTATGATTTATAGCTACCACTTGCTTATCTTTGGATTAAAGAATGTGATAGAGATGCAGAAACAGTAAATAAAAAACACAAAAGACACACGAAACAATCCCTCGAGAGGGCCACGGAGAATGAATTCTCCGCCACAAGCCCGAAGGCTGCACTCCTTCAAAGAAGGCCACAGAGATGAACTCTGCCACAAACCAATTAAGGTTGCAAATAAATAATTCTTATTGATGATCTCCCTACAATAACATACGGTACTTAAATAGTCTGAAGGCCCACAATCAAAACCCTAACCCTAATTACTAATATGGCAGAAATATGAAATAGGAAATAAGGAAATAAGAAATCAAATAATCTAAACCTAGGAAATTATTGACTAGAAATAAAATAAATAAGAAATCAAATAATCTAAACCTAGAAAATTATTAACTAGAAATAAAATACTAAAATAACTCTCTATCAGTATACACTCATTTTAAATCTTCTAAAGATCAAGAATTTTACATACCTTAAACTAAATATATATATATATATATATATATATATATATATATATATATATATATATATATATATATATATATATATATATATATATATATATGAGAATAAAAATGCAACATAATAATAGTATCTCCATTAATAGTCTTTCCTATAGCAGACCATCATATCAAGGAATGACTTGATCTGCAAAAATAAGTCTTCTTGGGTTACAGATGCAAGTTTAGTTGAAAGAAACATGGTTATATGACATTAATCAAATCAGGAAGCTTACCCTGTTATCCATTACAATAAGAAACAGACTATGTAGGTAAAGCTATCCATACCAATGATTTCACAGCCAGGATGAGTGGATGGCCAACTAACTGTGTCGAGATACATATGCACATAAATAAAAGACATAAGATAAATGGCATATATACAGACTTACCATCATCCTGCATTTGTCACACTGAAGAAATAAATTATTCTCGTACTCCTAAAAAAATACTTTATATCAGCCTTCATTCATTATTTATATTTGCACAGTATAACGAAGATGATTATCAAAGATATCAAAATGAAATAGAAGAGCCAACTTGAACCTGAGTACGACAAGCTAATCTTATTCAAAATAGACAAACCGTACCTCATCCATAAAGCAAACATTGCATTTATCAAGGTCCGTCCAACCAACAGTGACCCGCCTATTATCAACGGAAGAGTATTTGATTTTCTTATATGCCAACTGAGAGGATTTAGAAGCTATCCGATAATGGGACATTTCCTGTAAATATTATGACATTAATTTGTCTGCTACTAGAAACTTCAGTAAGCTGTATCATGTAACTGTTCTGCCAAATGCCACAGCGAGTGACCGGTAAAAAAAAGTGTATCATCAACGTAGTGTTTAAAAGAAAAGTGAGTCACATTTAATACAGCAATAAATAAAGACACATCGGAGCATGCACTCACACACTCTAGTCTATATGAATCTTATGACAGATCCCTGGATTAGTCTAAATATTGTGATGAAGAAAAAATTGCGACTGCATAAGCAAACACATTAAGAGATAAAACTGAAAAGAAGGAAACATAAAATCATACATAAACAAGTTACTCATATTCTAGAGGTCATCTTAGAAAGTTCAAGGATAATGTAAACTCCAATCTGCAGCACTATGACCTCAAAAATAGGAATACGCATTAAAATTTTGATTTAGTTAACTTTTTTTTTTCTTTCATAAGAATCGAAGATTTTTATTAAATGAGAAAGACAGGGATGAGGAATTCATTCCAAAAAGTACATACTGTAACAAAGCATACCACCAATTTCTAACTGAGTTTGAAATGTGAAGGTTTTGAAAATTCCATGACCTGATCCCCAAAGAGCAACTCTATATTTGACTCTGTCCAAAACCACCTCTAAGGATTAACAAAAAGTAATTAGATGATTTAACATCAGATGCAGGTTGTTAAAAACAACGCTCTGAGCTTGGTGGTCCAACTAATTGCTTTTAAAGGAGCATTTGGAAATAATACTTTTAATAACTAAAATCACTTGGAAATTATTGAAAAGAAGAAGGCGAGCAGTACACATTCACCAAATATTAACTCATTCAAGAAATGGAGAGAGATAAATGGGCAAACACGTTCACCTGATCATTTACATATATTCTACCATCCACACTTCAGAATCCTACTCTTAATACTAGATATTTGAATTTTCGTTTTAAACAGCAAAACATATGCAGACGTAGAAATTCAAGGTTAAGGCATGAAACCTGTCCCTCACCCGCTCAATAATGTATAGAGACTTGGAAATAAAGAACATTCATGAGAGATCAGTGTAACTGATACAGGCTGTGACAGAACACAAGTACCTTTATAAGTCTGGAAACTTTCGGGTGGGAAAAACCAAACATTTGAGACCCAGAGTCAAAACTCTGATCTGTTCTGTAGTCCCTATTTCTTATTTGCAGTATCCTGATCCTTTTGTATATTTTATTCCAGCAAGCAGTCGGAGTTGGTCCAGTAAACTGCATAAAGAACAATCAATAAAAGGATAATTTTAAATGCAGGTTTACAACGAAGCAGCATTAAAAGAAGGAATTTTTTACAAATACGCAATACATTCAATAAAAAGAAATTTGCATGTTAGAAAGAGAGAGAGAAAGCATAGAATAGAGGAGAACTCCAACTTGGTGCAAATCAATTGCTAAGTTGGAAATTAATAACTAAATCTAAAAAGATACTGAGTTTATTTGGGGCTAACTGAACCTTTATATCAAAATGTGCGACAAAATGCCCATCTCCAACGATCTAGAAAGAGAAAATTCCTCGCATAAAAAACTTCTAAAGTCAGTTTTTCAAAAGTCTAGTGGATGGAACCCTGATTCACTTTTGTACTACAGGGTGCTGAACGTTGGTCGAGACTTCATTTGATTTCTTAATACTCTCCATTAATAGTCGAAGTCTGACATCTTAAGGTTCGAGTGTACGTACCCATATTCCTAAGCTTCCTCCAAAGCAGACTCATGGATCAACATATATTTTATCTCTAATTTAGGGAACAATTGAAGCGGGAGAGATAAAACTAATTATCTCCACACTTCTTAGCCTGATAAAAAAATTAGAATAACCCAATTCGGGTAGCCCAAGCAGCTCCATCCAATGGGACCAACAAGAGGACCATTTCTCCATCCACTAAGCCATTTGGCCTGATCAACCAGCAATTCTTTTCCACCTAATCTCTCATCCATAGCTAGTCTCCTTCAGGAAAGGATGGGAGATTTTTCTTGACTTCTTTCTCCATGTGAGTCTCATTAGATTTAATTTCTTTCCATAGAAGAGGTTGTGATAATGAAGGAGATAAATTAAGTCCAAGTGGATGGAATGACCTTAATAATTTATTAGTGGTTAAAAAAGAAATCATGCATGCATAATGATTACTGCAAATTACTTCTGTGGGCATATGACTCAATATAATTCTCCACAATTTGAACTAAAAACAACGGGGAAGAGAGCTGTTTTTATGGATTCAATTTTTCATATTCCTTCAGGAAAATATAAGCTCAAAAGATAAACCTGGGGAAGGCGTAACTTTGGAGAAACATTAAAAAAATAAAAAGAAGTTTTAAGAAAAAGAGAAACTAAGGAACAGGAGATTGACAAAAGAAGCAAAAAAAATATGATGCAAGGATATATAAAAAGGAAAAATTAATATAGACTAAAAAACTGATTCTTCAAAATTGATACGACATGACAGTTTTATATGTACCTCTTCACTATCATTTGCTGTAACTCTAAATAGAGGTCGGGTCTTCGAGTCCAAATCTCTCAGTACTTCCATTTTATATAAAACTTGCTCACTTGGATCTGAAGACAAAAAAACAAAATGATAGAAGGGATGAGGGATTAAAAGACCACATAACAGGAAAAAATTAAATAACATGAAACACCTATCACAGTAATGAGTCACCTGTTATAGAATGAAACATCCTCAAAGCTGTATATCCTTCAGGCCATATAAATTTCTCATTTTGGAAATTATTAGAGTCTGTGACAATCTTTCCTGCATGCCAATTCCCACGCATAAATATATTGTAAGGTGATCATTAATTCTGTGCAGGCAGAATGACTAAACAAACTGATGTATTAACATTGTAAGGCAATGATTGTAGGTCTTAAGCGCAATACAACCATAGAACAGTTCAGGGCCCTCCACATATACGGGGCTAACAAGTATACAATTGACAAAACATAATACTCCATATCCTAGGGCTGAGTGAAAAAATCAGGAAATAATTTGTCAGCATAACAATATAACCACAGAAAGGCTTACCAAGGCTAACGATTTGCAACTCTCCATCTTCTAACGGGCAGCTTTTAAGATCATCAACTTTCTTGCTTATCTCATCATGGCTCATACACTCACCACCTGACTCAGCATTGTCTTCACGCTCTGCACCTCCAGTATCATTCACATCAGCATCAATGCCATCCCGTAACTGCTGCATTCTTTCCGGAAGCTTCTGTTCACTAAGATATCTGATCAAAGCAGCTTATAGTTAGTCATTACTACTCAAATAAATGTCATGCAATTAAAAGAAGTTTTGAAAAAGGTAATCTTTATGACATATAACATGAAGTTAAGAAATGCACATCTGAAATAAATATACAATAAATGGGTTCCTCATGGTGAATCAATATAAGTACCAACTAAACAAATTGCCCAATTTGTGGAACATGCAGTAATGTCATCATTAAAAGGAACAAAGCTATATATAAAAAAAATGACAAGATCATCACAATTCATGCTTATTGAACAGCAAGGAACTGTGAGAAATTAGCATGTATAGGATCTGACTGGTTCTCATACAACAGCAGACTGAGAAATAAGCTTACACTATAGAGTTAGAGTCAAGCCATTCTTAATAATTAAAGCCAAGAACAAGCACAACCATTTGTGAAGCGGTTAAGCACTAAGAGCTCTATAGGGATGGTTTAACATTCTTATGAATAAAAACCAGCTACATCACAAGAAAATTTAATATTAGATAGAAAAGAAGTAAACCCAGAGTTCTTTTACTCCACGATAAAAAATATAAAATAAAAAGTCTAATCAATCAATTAGACACACCAGTATTCAAAAGAGAATTCATTCAAATAGACTAGCAAGTATATCATGAGGGGTAAACCATCTGAATACATCACTTGCTCACAAATCTATGAATAACACAAGTCAATCTATACTTCACCTTGCAAGATATGTAAATGGACATAAATGATAGAAAGTGGAAATAAAAAAATTAGGATTGAATAATTCACAATGCATAGCAAGCACATAAAAAATGAGGTGATATGAACCCTACTTTGTTCTCCTCTAGATCATAATTTTCTTCAAACATAGTTGCATACTTTACAAAGACAGTTGATAGCATGCCATCAATAAGGGCCCCATTCTACTAACCGTAAAAAATAATAATTAACAGAATATTAAACTTGTAAGGATTTATTATTAAAAAAACAAAAAAAGACACACATTTTTGCCTCCTCCAATCCACAAATAAAAGTTGGCTTCTTGCACTTTGAATGGCAGGATGAAAGAAGGCCTTTGAGGAAAGAGATAACTTGTTTCCGTGGTACCCTAAAATACATAAAAATGAAGTTCGAGATGATATTAATCCAGAAACTGCTAAATAGAAATTTGGATTAAAAACCATCAAAATTGATAAAATACCTGGCAAAATCATGAGTACCAAAGAATTGTACAAGAACTGATTTTTCTCCAGATATTTTTCTTAGACCCTTACGTTCACCCACATGAGATTCATCCAAAACAATTGCAGGCCATACAGCATGTCCTATATTAAAAGAAAGGTGCAAATATTAGAAATTGAGTAAGTAGTAGCAAGTCTAGCATAAAACATGAAACTTGTAATTGTGAGACAAATAAAGATAATTCAAAAATGGACAATAAAATAAAGTTGCTCATGTAGGAGTTAGTCTCAGATGTCTACTGTTTGATTACATATAGAAAGAACACTGATACAAAGTTTCTTGACATCCTAAATTAATGCCTTCTCCTCAAAAGTTATAAGTAGAACACTCAACACGCCAAAGCAAGCATATGAATCCCCAACATGACCTAATTAAACATAAATATGTAATAAAGGACGTGACTGCTATGATTGTCACAAGTCTCAAACTGAGCATCTTAGGTCGCCATGAAATGAGTACAAATTATATAATTATTGACCATCATACAGAATGTAATAAAGGAACTTGATTGATTGATTGATTGGGGGAGGAGGAAAAGGAGAAACCTAAAGAAAGAAAGGTAAAGGAATTAAAGGCATTTATGAATTTGTAAACAAGATATCATTGGCATTTAAAAATCACAATTTATTACAAATAATACAATTGACAGAACAAAATCACAATAGTAGTGTATTTGCAGGGTTTCATTTCATGCATTTCCTCGAGCTAAATCAAAATATATCAATATGTTCTAGTGCAGAGAGGAATATTAATCCTTCCAAAGTAGATTTCTAAAATCCCAATCCAGACTCTGCTCATTTTTTGTTGTAAATAGTGGCAGGTGGTCAGGCATGCAGTTTGGAAAAATAGGTAAAAGTATAATTTTAATTTTCAACATTAATCATCATAATAGATTAAGGTAAATAGATGGGACACTCACATTGCTGATAACAATGCAAATAAAGTGGGAGGAAGGAGCAAGACTAATTCATATTCATAACAAGTTATAGAAACTCTAAAAAATCATTAACCAGAAGCTGACTATGACTAAAGCTTCTGGTTTATAACATTGGAATATACATCCCTCAATACTACGAAACTGAAGGAATTACAGAAACTAATGAGCATGCCTCTAACTTACATTATAAGACATTCATAAAATTTCCAATATTCATATTTAGTTTAAAGAGTAAAATAAAGATAAGCGTAATCAGATTCAGGTATGACAAACAATTGCATGCCAAACTCATCAAGTGCTATTGCACGTAATACTAACCTAAAAGCAGCCATTTTGTAATGGAAATGAAATAATTATATTAAAAATAAAATTCTAAATCTATGCAACAGACTCATGTTCACCAAGTTATCTTTACTCACTTAGGCAGATATGAGAATTTGTTATTTGTTATTATACAGTATGAGAATATTAGAGATTTTTTAATTAAGTTTCTATTGAAAATAACCAGTATCTTGCTATATCAAATAATAGGCTGTCAAATTTAGCATAAAAATATCATATGAGAGATCTAATGAGGCATGTAATAAATTTTCAGATTCATAAATTTCGTTTTTAGTTTAAGAAAATGCTATTTTTCTCATTTATTAATATATCCAGAGCTTCCTTAGTGGTCATTAGACCTACTTTATGAACAGACTATTACAGTGTTTGTTAGTGCTAATCATCTGGCTCCACTCAGACTAAGATGCTGAAAGCTGAAACAAATCTTTGCCACAAAACAATCTTATTTATAAGTTTATATTATGATGTGTCATGCCCATTTGAATAGAAAATCACTTCACAAATACTTACAGGTAGGTACTGTACCTATATACAACCACAACATGGTAATTGATAATGTAATTTCTGGCAGTTCAAAATGGCAACGATATCCTCACATCTTTCTTATTAAAAGCCTACTAAATCTTGAACGCACAAGCTCATAAAGTGATATAAAGTGACATGATCTGGGTATGTAATCCACAACATAGACTGCTTCTACTCTATGCAAAATCGAAATCAAATTTGGACAGAGACAAACCAGTAAGTTTAGCCCAAATTATATCCCCAGTCTCAATCTCTTGGCACTCATCCAAACTAGCTGCCAAAACCATCATCTCATTCACATCTATTTCATCAGCTTCTGAGCACTTATCACGAACCACCAAATTCAAATTGTGCATCTCTTCAGAAGAGACATAAAACTGGATACGTTCATTCCTTAAAACCAGATCTTCTTCCTCTCCATCATCATACTTTACCTGCATTGTTGCACCCCCAGAGATTACCAAATTGCCATCATTGCATGAGGATATCGAATAGTAAAATTGAACTCAATTGCCAATTAAAAGAGCATTACATGGTGTCGGCCACTCTTAGAATTGTATCCAACTATATGACCAGAATACCAGCTTGCGTCCAATGGCCAGTACACCTGTACCCTTTAACTCTCAAATTAGATTTAACAAGTACTTGAACATGAATACAGAGGTCAATTGCATGTGAAAATCAAGACATGTTATTAGTTTATTTTCGCAGCTGAGTACAATCAGAGGATAGAGTCCAATCACATGCATAGAAACTGCGCACAGTCAAATGGAATAATTTGATAATTATTTCAAATTTCAATTGTGCATCATACTTAAAAAGCTGTTTAGGTCAATAAAGTTTTCACCTTTGATTGAAGCCCAACAATTTTTTCTGGATCAATACCTTCAAAACTCAGCCTGCATCCGAAGAACAAAGTCGATTGAGATGCCCAAAAGTTTGACATCATAATCTCAGAGTGCTTGAACACTCAGTCCAAGAAAGGTCGAGAAAAAACAAAACAACACATACCAGACCCATTTCTTTGTCCGAAAAGCTTCAGAGTTCTTTAAGTCAGTTCTCAAACAATCGTTTTTCCTTTTTCTGATCTTACCATTAGTAACAGTGCAATTAACATTCCCTTCTTCCCTATCATTCTTACAATTAATTTCGTCAAAATCATCACCCAACAGATTTTGATCATCTAATTTACTTGGTGAGTTACAATCATTTCTCGATTTCATCAACTCCATTCTAACATCCACTCTCCTCCGCTTAACCGCACTCCCCATCCCTTCTTCATCAACCTCCAACCCCTGAGCCCGTTCATAAAAAGGCAGCCTTTTCTCTTTCCCCTTCCGCCGCCGCCTCGAGTAGAAAAATGCAAAACGGGAATCATCAGCGACCGGGTGTTGCTCCAATTGATCGTGGCCGTTGATTTGAGTCGGTTTACGAGCTGCAGCCTTGACCTTCTTCGATCCATGGGCGGTGACGCAGGGAGAGGTAGCGGAGTAGACGTCGCAAAGCGGGATGTACTTTCCCCTCCGGAATTCATCGTCCTCTAACGCCGGATTCCGCTTCACGGGCTTGTTTTCATCTGTAAAGAGGGGTAAATCGGCAGAGGAAGAGAATGCGGCAGCACCCATGGCGAACAATCTTCTTTATCTTCAACCTTTTCCCTCTGTGGTATGGTGTTGATTGAGAATTTTTTATTAGGGTTTTTCAAGGGTGGTGGAAAAAATCGATTTCCCGCCGTTGGCACCTGAAGAATGTGAGAATGGGGTGTGTTATTATATAGTTTCTGTAGACGTGGGTGAATTCAACTACAAATAACCAAATTTGATACTAGTGCAAACTTGCTACTTTTTCTCTCTTAAATTAGAAGAAGATAAATAAAAGGTTAATTGAATTTAAAATTTAAAAAAAAAATAAAAATTGTTTATGATTTCACACGAATTCATGCTCTTCGATTCCACACTTTCTTAAATCGTTATTTCCTAGCTATAGCCATACAATTTTTTCCATCTGCAAATAAGTTCTACATTGTATTCTTACTCACCGTTTTCTTGAAGTTAATGAAAAATATATTGGAACGTAGAAGTTGTGAGTGTTAGGGAATTTTAATTTCCAATATAATCTAATTGTCTAATTGTAGGCAATATATTATTATGCAATTATATTAGCTATTCAATTATTTATGGACTTAATTAAGTGATCTAATTAAGATAAAAAATCCATGGGCTATAATAATAATTAATATGGGCTTATTGAGTAGATACACAATACTACGTAATTAGGTGATAATGGGTAGTCTGATTAAAGTAGTATATAAGATTACCCCAGGTTATGGTCCCCAATATACTAAGCCGCACATAATTCTCTCTTCTCCCCATCGGGAGGGATTACTACGGTCCCCATAAAGGAATAAAGAGGCTTAGTTGATGAAGGCCATAAAATCATTGGTCTCCGAGTTCGTGTTCTGCCTAAGAATTCATTGGATCAGGTACACTTCCGCTCTACGGTATTATCTCATTTAATCATAATAGGGTTAAAGTTTATGAACTATATTTTTGAAAAATCACAATTTTATATTTGGATATTAAAACATGTTGATGGTTCTTGGATTTTTGGTTTGGTTATAAATTTTTCATCAATTGGGTAATCAGTGCGCGGATTAATTGTCATTATTGTATGTAAGATCTCATCGGAGTTTCTAAACCCATACAGTTTGTATTGCATCTTTACACCCTGTGAATAATGGGTGATGAATAATAGTAAATAGTAATGGATTTCCTTAGTAATGGATGAATGAGAACTTCATCTTTGGTATATGTGGCTTTTGCTAAATCATCATGGAAATAATTGATTTATGTGACTAAACTCCGCAACCTTTATTTTATGTTTGAATACCTTTTAGTGTACTACTGATTCTATTGTCATGGTTAATGGGCTAAAGTGTTTGCTTAATACTTTTACTTGTATAGCTCTCCCGACCAACAGAAGATGTAGCCTAAAGTGGATCTTATACCGTATTAGCATCCAACAAACTCAGGATCAGACTACTTTATGATCTCTAACAAATCTGATCTTTAATATGCAATCATGTAATATTTAGTTCTCTACAAATACTTTGTAAAGATCCATACTAGAGTTACTTAATTATCTGCTTAATATCAACAACAAAAACCAAATCAGGTCTTTTACAGACCTCATCATACAACAACTTCCAACAGTCAAAACATATATAGAATATTTCTACATTTCTTAAATCTTTAGTTTTTCTTTAGGGCACTTGATTGAAACTGCACTAGTGTGACAAAAATACAATCCTTCTTTCCAGTTGTCATTGTGTTATTATCTTAATTGATTTTATAGTCATAATTGTGTTATTATCTTAATTAATTAATTTCGTTTAGTGGGAAATATTGGGTTGTCTCTATTATTCTTTATGGGTGTGAAAATTAAATTAAGATGCAATACTCCATTTTTAAATTGCGCCACATTTTAATCACGCAATAAGTGCAATCCTTGATTTCTGTTGTTAGATTAATTCTTTTGGTTATACATTGTAGCAGGTTGATTTGGATTAATTTTTAAATGCTTGTAATGCTTAATTTGGTTCATAATATTTTAGAATAAAATTCTAATTTAATTAAGAAATCTTTCAATTTCTTTAAATTTGCATGAATCATCTAATATTCCCATAGATTTTAATTAAATTATAATTGGGGAGATTTTTTTTTTAATGTCGTTCAATTAAATATAAATATTTATTTAATTAGTCTAGTAATTTTCAATATAGTCAATCAAAACATCATGTTGCCATAGCAGATTCTGTGTGTGGAGTGTGACTTTATTGAAATTACATAGATGGGTGTGAAATTATTTATGTGTTCTGTGTTCGGTCCATAGGTAGGCATGGTTTGACAGAATAATAACACACATGTAATAGTAAGTATGTGATAATTATTTTAAAATGTTCATGTGAACATCAGTCGGTCCAAAGATAGACTTTTGTTTGACATAATTTATTATCAGTACTTGATTATTACACCAAGATTACCCTTGCAGTTAATTTTTGTCCATAGACGAGGTTAATATTGCACGAGGTGTCTTGTAATGGGTCTCCAATTAATAATGTTGTGCGAATGTATCTTCATGCGGGTATTGATTGGCCCAAAGGTAGATTAATATTTGGCCTGAAATACACAAGCACCTGTGGTGGTGAATACGTGATAATTATTTAGTTTTACATGTGAGTAATAAGTCGGCCAAAATGAAGGCTATTGCTTGACAGTTTTTGTTGTCAGTATTTGACCACTGCGTGAGAGCATCATTTAAATTAGTATTGTTGTCCAAAGACTTGATACTAATGTTGTGCTCGAATCCTCGAGATGATTCTAATTATTTAAATTTTGAAAGATTATAAAGTTTAATGCAAGCATAATAATTATTTTGGATTAATTCTCTGTACAATTAAGAGATCTGTTAATTAAGTTTAATCTATATCAACAACATAATAATATATGACGAGTGAACTTCAACAATAAGGATGAGCCTAATAGTTTTCTAACAAACTTTGTCTCAATGAAGTATAAGGGCAATAAAAGACAACACATTAAGAAAAACGGCTAAAAACTAAACTAAAGCATAACTTTCTGTTGTCTCTTAAAGGCTTGTGGAATTATCTTATAATATACCACATTAAGATTATTCAATGAAAGTGGTGTAGTTAAAAGATAAAATAAGAACTCCACATGATATGATTGAGAGAATACTAAAGATTGTAGCTTATGATCTCAATAAAGTTCCAACCAAAGTAGTTGTGAGAACTCTTTGAGTATCACATATGGTGATATCCAACGAAGGCTAGATCATTGGGATCTACTAAAGAAAATTAGACTCAAATAAATACAAGCTACTTTATTGGTTATGAATAAAGATAAAAGCTTATGATCCAATTAATCGGATGATATTTGAGACGGGTAATACGTTATTCTTTGAGGATGTTGATTTTGGGAGAAGAATAATATTAGAGACATTGTCCTTAAGGGGAAGTCGATTTGACCCCCACTTATACCTTTTAAGAATATAAAAATTTAGAATATTGATAGGACAATGTTAATAATATTTAAGGAATAAGAAATTCAACAACCTCAAGAATTAATGTCACTGAGGAAACCACTAGAGTTGGGAGAAAGACAATTGGGTTGCATATGTAGTTCTTCTTCTAAATAATGAGGACACTATGAAATTAATGGTAGAACATTTAAATAATGTTTATCAAGTCATGCAATGTCTAAATATTCTAAAGCGGGTTAATGCTAAAAGTTATGAGTTTAAATCAATACAAGATGATCAGGTTTGCATCTTGATAAAGGATTGCACTCAAAAGGGAATGCATTATTTTAAGAGACTTTCTATCTGGAATATAAGAAATACTCTTTTAAGATAATCATGGCATTAGTAACACACTATTATCTTGAATTGCAATTGATGGATGTAAGATTGTGTTTCTTAATGGTAATGTTGATGAAACGATCTCAACTTTTCAAGAACTTAAATGAAATCCATCTATGCATTCAAGTAAACTTTTCTGTAAAGGAATCACAAGTATCATCATGTTGTAATCATCTCATTTGGATTTGAGACTAATGTAGATGGTTATGTGATTCAGTGGGAGGAGATTTAAGTTAAACTAGGGAGACAAGTGCAGTCTCAATCAAGTGCCCTAAAGAAAAACTAAAGATTTAAGAAATATAAAAATATTCTATATATGCTTTGACTGTTGGAAGTTGTTGTATGATGAGGTCTGTAAAAGACCTTATTTGGTTTGTTGTTGTTGATATTAAGTAGATAATTAAGTAACTCTAGTATGGATCTTTACAAAGTATTTATACATAACTAAAGATTACATGCTTGCATATTAAAGATCAGTTAGAGATCATAAAGTAGTCTGATCATGAGTTTGTTGGATGCTAATACGGTATAAGATCCACTTTAGGCTACATCTTCTATTGGTCGGGAGAGCTATACAAGTAAAAATATTAAGCAAACACTTTAGCTCATTAGCCATGAAAACAGAATCAGTAGCACACTAAGGGGCATTCAAACATGAAATAAATATTGCAAAGTTTAGTCACATAAAGTTTATTGTGACAGTTAGTTTGCAGTAAAGTATTAACGACAAGAGTATTATAAGTCAAGCATATTGACATAGAATTCTTGGTTGTTAAAGAAAGTATTTTGTGTAGATAAAATTTTAGTATAGCTTATTGTGATAGACTCCAAATGAGGATTCGCCACTTATGTATTCAATGCCCTATTTTTGAGCTAGCTATTCATTTGGGTATTATATGATTTTAGAATATATTGGTTTAGTGGGAGTCTATATTTATTGCTCTTTAAAGTTTTCAAGACACTATAATTTGGATCATTCGGTTTTCTGCAAAATAAAGTTTATGGTTTTGAATTCAATGTGAATTCACTAAAGTTAATTTTTCTATTTTGTAATATTTTACATTACGGATTGATCTCACTAAAGACTAAAGTAGGACCAGTTGGAAATAGACATGATGTTGATCACATTGCATGTAATTTCCATGCTACTCACCATATTTGATCTATGTCATTGAGCATATTGATATGTTGATTGTCGGGGTTTAATCACGATTTGTAATGTGGTGAATGCCGCGGTAGTTCCATATTAATATATGAGATGGACCAGATTGTTAAGTATAGTCTGAAGAGGAATAATATAAAGTTGCGCAACTGAGGACTCTTGATATAATTGCTTTGGGAACAATATATAGCCAAAGTGAGAGATTGTTATAAAATTTTAATTTTCAATATAATCTAATTGTGGACAATATATTATTATGCAATTATATTAGCTATTCAGTTATTTATGGACTTAATTAAGTGATCTAATTAAGATAAAAAGTCCATGGACTATAATAATAATTGATATGGTCTTATTGAGTAGATACCCAATACTACGTAATTAGGTGATAATGGGTGGCCTGATTAAAGTAGTATATAAGGTTACCCCAGGTTATTGTCCCCAATATACTAAGCCGCACACAATTTTCTCTTATCCCCATCGGGAGGGATTACTACGGTCCCCATAAAGGAATAAAGAGGCTTAGTTGAGGAAGGCCATAAAACCATTGGTCTCCGAGTTCGTGTTCTGCCTGAGGATTCATTGGATCAGGTACGCTTCCGCTCTACGGTATTATCTCATTTAATCATAATAGGATTAAAGTTATGAACATATGGATTTAATTTCCAACAGTGAGAACTTTGAGTTGATCTTTTGATTAATCCTCCACCTCCGGTTCTACCTTCTCCATCCAAAATTGGTTGGCTTTCACTCTTATTTTGTTGTGAATGCGATTGTGTATCATCGTATTCGTGGCAGACGATATCATCACCAAGTATATTTTTAAACTTCAATTAATAGAAATAATGGGGAATATCTTACTCCGAAGGAAAATTATAAATTTGTGGAAGTTGTTGTGGTGCCGATGGTAGACAAATGATGATGTTGACAATGACTTTGTCTTTACATTTAAAAGATAATGACGAAGAATCTGAAGAGGAACATCTTTTAGATATTTTTTCTATTTCTTTTTAAGTGGAAATAGAAGTGATAGATAATAAATGAGAGAAATGTTAAGAGTTTATTATAGCATTGAAGTTTAACACTTGAATATTGAGAAGAAAAATCAATTTTGGGAGTTTGAGAGAAGTAAAGAGCTTGAAAGCGAGAGAGATGAGATAAGTTGAGAACTTGAGAGTTGTAACAACAAATATTGTATTTATAATAAAATAAACACAAAAGAATTACAATGATAATCCAGACGGATTGAACTTGAAAATTTAGAAAATAATCTCTATCTATCCTCTGATTCTTCTCTCGAACCAATTTGGACTTTGACTTTGACTTGACTTGTGTGTTGACCGCATTGACTGTGTGTGTTGAGTCGGATCTTCAATTGAAGTTTGTCCGAACTCGGATTTGGGACCTTATAACGTTAATCCAGAAGCGTCGAGCCTTTGTTTGGATTAAACGTACTTGATCCGAAGAACACTCGATCTGGGGGGCTTATCACCTTAATCCCGGGTCGTATGCTGTTCCTGGCGCGAAGTACACTGAAGAACTTAGTATATGAAGAACGCTTGATTTGGGGGGCTCCGCACCTTAATCCCGAATCGTTTGACGTTCTTGACTTGAAGATGCTTGAAGATCTCAAGGGAGCACTGCTCGTGTTCTTGATCACTTCAGAGCGTTTATGTCTTCAAATATTTGAGCTTGAGTGTGGAGTGAATGAAGGAGGACTCCTTATATAGGTGAAGGATGAGCATGTCCCATAAATAACTTGCAATCTGATTGGTCCAAGATAGATTTGGCCTGGTACTGCGGGCTTGGGCCGTTCCAAATATATCACGGCTTGATTGGTCATTGCTTAATTTGACCTGATTCTGGAACCTTCCATGCTTTACTTAACTTAGGGGTCAAGTTTTACTTAATTTAAACCCTACTTAATTTGTTGGGTATTAAATTAATTATCAATTATTTATTATTCTATTTTAGGAATTAATTTATTAAATCCCAAAAATAAAATATAATAAATTAAAATTGATATTTAATCAATAAAATCCACGTGTCGCCATTTGATTGGACCGTGAATTTTAATTGCTTACAAATGCCCCCTTGCGATTTGTTCACGAACAGAATGTCTTGTTGTGAAGGAATCGCAAAAGATTTGTTTCTTGTTCACCAAAATTTCATGAACCTTACCCAAAATTATCAAAGTTATTTGTAGTAAAGAATCTCCTACAATTTTGTAGAGCTTGCGCACCTCACAATAATCTCCATAATTATCCATGAGTCCACTAGTAATTTCCATAATTATCCATGAATAATTTCCATAATTATCCATGAGTCCACAAGTAATTTCCATAATTATCCATTAATCCACTACTATATAATGGTACTTCATGAACTCAATTTTTTTTATCAAAGCTATTCAACAAACAAGATATTCACTTCAATTCTTGGTTCTTCCTTCTCTTATTTGAATTTTTCTCTTTCTTTCCAAAGTGTAACATGAAGTGTTTCTAAATTTTTTTTTTCTCTTCTTCAGCATTGGTCCAAGAGGCTGTCAAGACAAAACACTCAATCAAAACACATCATCCAAAGAATTCAATCTACAAGTGTAAGCTTTCAATTCCTTAATTTGCTCTTTTTTTTGAACTGTTTATTCATCTTGTTTGCTTATTGCTCTTGCCTTCGACCAAGAACTTAGTAACATGCTTGTCCTCACCCCTCTTTCTCTTCCGAGAAATCTACGGTGAGCCTCGTCCTCGCCCCTCTTTCTCTTCCGAGAAATCGTCGGTGAGTCTTGTCCTCGCCCCTCTTTCTCTTCCGATAAATCTACGGTGAGCCTTGTCCTCACCCCTCTTTCTCTTCCGAGAAATCTACGGTGAGCCTCGTCCTCGCCCCTCTTTCTCTTCCGAGAAATCGTCGGTGAGCCTTGTCCTCGCCCCTCTTTCTCTTCCGAGAAATCGTCGTTGAGCCTTGTCCTCGCTCCTCTTTCTCTTCCGAGAAATCTACGGTGAGCCTCGTCCTCGCCCCTCTTTCTCTTCCGAGAAATCATCGGTGAGCCTTGTCCTCGCCCCTCTTTCTTTTCCGAGAAATCGTCGGTGAGCCTTGTCCTCGTCCCTCTTTCTCTTTCGAGAAATCTACGGTGAGCCTCGTCCTCGCCCCTCTTTCTCTTCCGAGAAATTATCGATGAGCCTTGTCCTCACCCCTCTTTTTCTTCTGAGAAATCTACGGTGAGCCTCGTCCTCGTCCCTCTTTCTCTTCCGAGAAATCGTCGGTGAGCCTTGTCCTCGCCCCTCTTTCTCTTTCGAGAAATCGTCGGTGAGCCTTGTCCTCGCCCCTCTTTCTCTTCCGAGAAATCATCGGTGAGCCTTGTCCTCGCCCCTCATTTTCTTCCGAGAAATCTACGGTGAGCCTCGTCCTCGCCCCTCTTTCTCTTTCGAGAAATCGTCGGTGAGCCTTGTCCTCGCCCCTCTTTCTCGTCTGAGAAAATCTACGGCGAGCCTCATCCTTGCTATGCTTTCTCGTCTGAGAAATCGACAGCGAGCCTTGTCCTCGCCCCTCTTTCTCGTCTGAGAAAATCTACGGCGAGCCTCATCCTTGCTATTCTTTCTCGTCTGAGAAATCGACAGCGAGCCTTGTCCTTGGCCTTCTTTCTCGTCTGAGAAAATCTACAGCGAGCCTCATCCTTGCTATTCTTTCTCGTCTGAGAAATCGACAGCGAGCCTTGTCCTCGCCCCTCTTTCTCGTCTGAGAAAATCTACGGCGAGCCTCATCCTTGCTATTCTTTCTCGTCTGAGAAATCGACAGCGAGCCTTGTCCTCGCCCCTCTTTCTCATCTGAGAAAATCTCCGGCGAGCCTCGATGTATGTTTCGCCACCACGTTATTGTTCCGTGTTGCTAAAAGTGGGAGATTGAGGCGGTAGTATGTAGTGTTGATGGGATCAGACCGGCGGCGATTTGTAGCAACATACATGGTGGTGTTATGACCCTTGGTAATGGCTGCTTCCGACGATCAACCAGACCGACGAAGGAGGATCCGGTGACGGCTACTGCGCCATCCGCTGGCGAAGACCTGGCGCACCTTCTGGCGACAGTCACTGGCGGTCGCGGGCGTCGACGACGAGGGGTGGCTTGACAGGCTCCGATGGCTGGAGACCTGGTCCCGGCGGCAACAGCGCGCACGATAGTGCGGTGACCGGGAACCGGCGGCTGTGGCGACCGCATCGTGGTGGCGGCAAGCTCGGTCGGCCTTGCATAGTGTTGACTGGTTCCGATGGCTAGAGTCGTCGTGAGGGGATACTCCGTCAAGGGGAACCGCAACAGCTGACGGTTGAAGTGGTCGCCGTCTTGGTTGGTGGAAAAACGGACAGAGCGGTAGATCTGGTCAATAACTCCGACGATGAACGATGCTATGTGTGAGTAAAAGGAGCGACTTTGCTTGATTGGAGAGAGAAAATGCTTGCTTTAAATCTCCAATTTGATTTCAGAAATCACGTGGCTTGCTGAATCTACCTGACTAATTAATTGGGCCTCTCAATCTTTGAAATTTGGGCCTAACTAATTAACCATGGGCTTGGGTTGCTTAACCTCCAATTAAGATTTTGCAATTTAATTTGGACTAATCAATTGGAGTTGCATTATTTCATACATCAACTTGGGCCTAAATTATTTAAACAATAAACATGGGCTCCATTCTCATAGACTTAAATTAAATTTAACTCATGCCTTTGAGTTTAAATTTAAACATGAATTAATTTAATTGTTTCCTTCAATATTTCAGGCTCCCTCCCTCTCATATGTTTAGTTTATAATTTTG
Source organism: Pogostemon cablin (assembly GCA_023678885.1). Taxonomy (NCBI): domain Eukaryota; kingdom Viridiplantae; phylum Streptophyta; class Magnoliopsida; order Lamiales; family Lamiaceae; genus Pogostemon; species Pogostemon cablin. The sequence continues at coordinate 7,305,218 of CM042987.1, forward strand.
AATTTAATAATTAACTGACCCATGAATTAATTTCGGGCCTTATAATTAATTAAATCAAAGAAATATAAATTAATTTGAACCCCCTTTTGCTGATATATTCTCCCTTATCTATTTTTCCTCTTCTTATTCATCACTGCATCTTTGGATTTGCTTTACTGCCTTTTGATGCTTACTTGCTGCCTTTATACCTTAATTTGCTTCTTGCTTCACAAACTTGATGCGAACAAACGAAAACATGACTGAACTTAACAAAATGTTAAGCTGCCTACGTATCTCCCTAAAGAGAATCAAGTCATAACGTAGTTCAAAGGACATGTTTGGTTTGAATGGGGGGGTGCCGTGCACAGTTTATACTCATGCGGGCCAGGAGTGACTATTATTTAACCACTTTAGACAACGTAGGATATTTAATGCTTTAACCACTTAAAATATCTGAGTGGGGTGAATTAATAGTTTAACCACATATAATTACCTTTGGTGGGTGTCTTGCACAGTTTATACTCATGTAGACCAGGAGTTCGTCGTACACAGTTTATACTCATGCGGACCAGGAGTAACATGCAGTTTAGGCTCGTGCGTCAAGGAGCGTTGAACTTGAATTTGCTGACAGTTTATACTCGTGTCAATGAGTCTTGAATTTGAACTTGTAGACAGTTTATACTCGTATCAAGGAGCCTTGTGTGGATATTTTTCACTCGTGTCGAGGAGTATTGTATGTAGAGAGTTTATTCTCTTCCTAAGGAGATTTGATTTGATGTGTAGATAGTTTATACTCATATCAAGGAGCATAACTTGAGGATTTTAGATAGTTTAAACTCGTATCAAGAGTATTGTGTAGATATTTTTAGCTCGTATCAATGAGCCTTGTGTGGATAGTTTTAGCTCATATCAAGGAGCGTAATATGTAGAGAGTTTTGTCTCTTCTCAAGGAGATTTAACTTAAGTTAGACAGTTTAAGCTCGTATCAAGGAGCATAACTTGAGGATTTTAGATAGTTTAAACTCATATAAAGGAGTATAATGCAGACAGTTTTAGCTCGTGCCGAGGAGCTTTGCATTTGAGTTGGTCAATAGTTTATTGCCCCCAATCTTGGGATGCGCCACTTTCTCTATCATTATTATCATCTTTAGTAAAGATGATTCTTCGCACCTTAGTTTTCAATACTCTTCCACTTGAGACAGTCAAGATATTTTGCCGCTTGATGCGAGAAGGATTTTGACTTCGGAGTTTTCGGAGGTTAAGGGACTTGACATGATTTTGCCTCCTACACTTTCCTTTACAGGGTCCAAGCCTTTCGAAGACACTCCCAAGCCTTTCAAAAATAGATATTCTCTTGACTTCCCTACTACTTGCGTCAAACATATCCTCCGTGGATAAAGCTTCTCCCTCGGTGATATAATTTGTACTTGCTCTTCTAATTGCAATGCGGACTGGCTTTTGAGGGACATATCCCAAACCTGGCTTAGCCTCCTTGATAGTGTGACCACTATTTTTCAACATTTTTTGAATAACATTGAGCCCATGCCCTGGTGGGTTGATAGTTTCTTGACACACCTTGCTCGCCATCGCTTTTTCCTTTGGTTCATAACCAGCCTTCATAAGGAGTTTATAAGCTTGTGGACTATACGACTTGGTTATTTCGGCTTCAAACACTTCACCGTGTTCGGTCTTTGGTCCTTCAATAGGGTGTGAATCCTTTGAGTGGTGGAGAAGAAAGTTTACTAGCATCAATTTTTGTTAAAGGCAACGTTAACTCTTCTGAGGTCTCAAGCCCTTTGCCTTTGTTCTCCTTGAGAGTGGCAGATGATGTACTACCTTCCTCATCCTTTATTTGTTTATTGCCCCCATTATCTTGCACCGAGGCTTCTTCAAGCTTTACTTCATTTGTACTCTTGAAGAAATATTTAACATCTGCAAAGTAAGCTTCAGCTTCAGTAAACGGCTTGTCGTCACCGAATACTCTTTTCACGTTGTCACCTTCACTATATTTGAAGCACTGGTGTAATGTAGAAGGAATCACGCCATTCTCATGTAGCCATGGGCGCCCCAAAAGCATGTTGTAGGAAGTTTTTGCATCAATAAAATGGAAAAGGACTGTGGATTTCATCTCATCAATTAGCAAATCAAGAACTATTGTGCCGAGAGTTCTTTGCCCCTCATGGTTGAACCCTTGGATCATCAATCGGCTATGGTTGAGTTCATCCATTGGTATTTCTATCTTCTTCAACATTCTCAAGGACAAAATGTTCACTGCCGAACCTCCATCAACAAGTATGCGATTCACTCGCATCCCTTTAGTGTAACCAGTCACAAATAGAGGTCGATTATGAGATTGCATATCCAACAACATATCTTCATCCGTGAAGGTCACCTTAATGGAGTAAGCTTTACCCTTAGTTTCAAGTTGTTCGCTTTCATTGTCCTCGTTCACGACATGACATGAGCCTTCATCATGACTTTCTTTTACAGAAGTGAAGTTTGTGTCTGCCTCATTTTCTAACACGATTTTCCCTTCCTTAGCTAGTTGCATTATCTTTTCCTTAAGAACGAAACAATCATGAATTGGATGACTCACCAACCTATGATACTTGCAGTATTTTGGGTCATTAGTTCGGCCAGCTTCCTCTGGACGCTTCATCTCAGGAAGATCAAGGAGTTTGTTCTTCATTAGATCATCGAATATACCAGAAATGTCTGAATTCAGAAATGGATACTCCTTTTCTTGCATCTCTTTCAGAGTTAACCTTCTTTGCCCCCACTCTTGAGCAACCTGCTTCCCTTTGTCTTTCTTATCATTTTCATTCTTTCGAACCTTGACCGTCATAATATTTGTGGCCATTGACTCTTTGTTGGAACTTTTAACATAGGACTTGCCCCCCTTTTTGAAATCTTGTTCATCTTTAGACTTGTAGGAGTCCGACATCGGTGAATGTTTGATTCCACTAGCAGCCATACTTAATTCCATGTCATGGGCCCTAGTAGCCAACTCTTCGAAAGTCTTAGGTTGAATTCCTTTGAGTATATAAAGGAGATTCCATTCCATCCCTTGGATACACATCTCAATAGCAGACTCTCCGGATAATCGGTCCTTGCAATTTAAACTCAAATTTCTCCATCGATTGATATAATCAATCACTGATTCTTCCTTCAATTGACGAGTATTAGTTAACTCGGTCATGCTAACAGTTCTCCTTGTGATGTAGAAACGATTAAGGAACTCATGTTCCATTTGTGCCCAACTATCAATGGATTCAGCTTGCAAGTCGATATACCAATCAAATGTATTTCCTTTGAGAGAGCGAACGAACTGCCTTATCATATGATCTCCATAAGTACCAGCGTCATGGCAAGTTTCAATAAAGTGTGCTATATGCTGCCTCGGGTTTCCCTTGCCATCAAATTGTTGGAACTTGGGAGTCTGGTAGCCAACTGGCAACTTCAAGTTGTCCACTCTTTTCGTGTATGGCTTGACATAAGTAACAGTAGGCTTGGAATTCTCCTCAAACCTTTCTTTTATTGTTCCAAGTATAATATCCTTGAGTTGATCCACTTGGAGCATTCCATCAGCTGAAAGTGGCAACGTTCCTTGAGTTTGCTCCTTTTCAATAGTCTGGCGCCTTGTGACCTCTTCCACTTCACTATCGTCCATGACTCCTTTTCCGTTTGCACGGCTAGTCTCCGCGACGTCTCTTTTTTCCATCAATTGGGAGATTTTTGAATCTTGAGCTTCTATGTGTTTTGTGAGCCCTACGATAGCTTTCATCATACTTGTTAACTGCTCCTCAATAGTTGAGGCGCCTGCCATCATTACTGGAGCTGCAACGGAGTCAGATGAAGAGTTTGAATATGCAAAATCTTCATCACCATCATCTTTCATAGGTAGTTGTTTTCTTGAAGCCTCCTCAACCGAAGGGTTGGATCCAGATGAGGCTTCCGAACGAGCTTTTTCTGACATGCTCCTCGTAACAACAGCAACATATTCAGTCAATGACTCTGAGAGCTTAGAAGCAGCAGTCCTACCTACAGTAATCCTGACAGGAGTCATATCGTACTTTCGAGCTTGTAGAGAGAAGAGATGAGAGGTAGAGACTGTCCCACTGGGCGTGCCAAAATTTGTAACAACAAATATTGTATTTATAATAAAATAAACACAAAAGAATTACAATGATAATCCAGACGGATTGAACTTGAAAATTTAGAAAATAATCTCTATCTATCCTCTGATTCTTCTCTCGAACCAATTTGGACTTTGACTTTGACTTGACTTGTGTGTTGACCGCATTGACTGTGTGTGTTGAGTCGGATCTTCAATTGAAGCTTGTCCGACTCGGATTTGGGACCTTATAACGTTAATCCAGAAGCGTCGAGCCTTTGTTTGGATTAAACGTACTTGATCCGAAGAACACTCGATCTGGGGGGCTTATCACCTTAATCCCGGGTCGTATGCCGTTCTTGGCGCGAAGTACACTGAAGAACTTAGTATATGAAGAACGCTTGATTTGGGGGGCTCCGCACCTTAATCCCGAATCGTTTGACGTTCTTGACTTGAAGATGCTTGAAGATCTCAAGGGAGCACTGCTCGTGTTCTTGATCTCTTCAGAGCGTTTATGTCTTCAAATATTTGAGCTTGAGTGTGGAGTGAATGAAGGAGGACTCCTTATATAGGTGAAGGATGAGCATGTCCCATAAATAACTTGCAATCTGATTGGTCTAAGATAGATTTGGCCTGGTACTGCGGGCTTGGGCCGTTCCAAATATATCACGGCTTGATTGGTCATTGCTTAATTTGACCTGATTCTGGAACCTTCCATGCTTTACTTAACTTAGGGGTCAAGTTTTACTTAATTTAAACCCTACTTAATTTGTTGGGTATTAAATTAATTATCAATTATTTATTATTCTATTTTTGGAATTAATTTATTAAATCCCAAAAATAAAATATAATAAATTAAAATTGATATTTAATCAATAAAATCCACGTGTCGCCATTTGATTGGACCGTGAATTTTAATTGCTTACAAGAGTTGTGAGTAGTTGAATTTTGAAAGATGATAAAAGAGTTATGTGATCAAAATGATCTCACACGTGGCGTATTTATGACTTATTTCACTGATCATCTTATATTTAATCTTCTAGATGATTGATATGTATCATAATCTTTTCCCAAATTACCGCCACATACCCCAATGGTTAAATAATCATTTGTTGGGAATATTTTTTTATGTTATGAATCACCAAATGCGGAATAAAAAATTCAATCCCCTCTCGAACGTAGAAATCATATATCTATGCATTGACTAGTTTTCTCGACATCTATATACATTTCCCGTGGCAAACAACCTCGATAGTTGATCATGTAGCACCCAATCTCAACATCAATTCAAGAGTTGTACAACAGTTATACTGTGTTTAATAACTTATTACTAATCAAACTTGGTTAAAAGGCATTATTAAGAATATAATACACATAACATTTTACAAAAAAGAAATCCAGCTATCTTAAAAAATAATTGAATGAAATTCGATCCGTATGCAAGTATTTACATTCCAAATAAATGATAACAAGTTAAATCATACAATTCAATACTATATTTCATAACTTTAAATAAATTATTTCATTTAGTGAATTGATAAATGTTTGATAATTAAAACCAAATCCACAAATAAGAGAAGAATCTACTTGTAAAAAAAGTTATAAAAAAAAGTAAAAAAAAATCATCAAAGTAAATAAAAGTCGAATTAAGTATAATGCAACTGAAATGGTGAAATAACTGAATTTTACGATTTCGGAAGGATCTCTTCCTTACTAGGAGTCTAAGAATTTCTCGCTCATTTGTGACACTGCTTCTGTTTTCTTTGCTGCAAAGTCATATATTGATTTCTCATCTAAGGAGCTGCTTTGTTCAAATTCCACAATGGTAGTGATAATGAGAATCATTGATGAGGGTAATAGTAATGAGAATGAAATTGATTGAAGGGGTGGAGGTATATATTGAGAATGATTGAGGAATCTAGATTCCCATTACCTTTAACCAAGTATGAGGAATAAGAATCAATACCATTTCATTCACATTACCCTCCGTTAGTACCTCTAACCAAGCACCCCCTAAATATATTCAAATCCTTTAGTATATTTATGCTATTCTTCCAGCGTCTGTTTGCAAGGGAGTTTTCCGGTATCCACGCTCATGCTCCTTAACTATATTGTTCATTCTCTATCATTTTATGTATTTTAATGTATTGACAAGTTATATTGAACTTCCTTTGTCATTTGATACTAATCGTTTCCCAACTTTAATTAATTTTGTTTTTGCTTAAAAAAAGAAAAAAAAGATGAACGTTTATGCCCACTGAATCAAAGTGAAAGCAATCATTGGCCAACTAAATTATGCCACAAGAGAAATGTACAAATGGAAGGTGTTTAGCTTCACCTATAAAAAAAAGCTCTATTCCATTCATTTGGACTCACTACTAGGGTTATTTCTTCAAGAATAATAGAAGTGTCTTTATTAGTGTCCTTTATCCTCATTGAGTCAGCTATGTTATGCTCCTTAGAGTTCGGTGGTATTCATCATATAATTGTCTTAAGAGTCAATATTTGATTAGAGATCGACGCATCTGAAGGTGCTAAGCTCACCTAACCAGCATTCTTAAGTGGGGTTTATTTATACATTCTATTATAAATAAAATGTTTTTTTAAATGAAGGAACGTTTATCACGAAAAGTTCAAAAGTCGGTGTATTATTCACTAAAACAGTGTGGCCATTGCATTAACAAAAAGCTCGAATTGCAAGCTCAAATACGATTAAGATGAAGATCGACTCCAAAAGTTAATAAAACAATCTCATATTGTATACATTTTATTATTTTTTATTCGTCACATTTTAAAGTATATATTTATCTCTTTGGTATGTAAGTTCAAATATATAATAATAATAATAAAATAAATAATAATAATAATAATGAAAAAAAAAACTAATACCCTTGGTAGTTTTACAATGTTGATGGTCATTCTCGTAGTGGTATTAATGGGCTGGGCTTGAAGTAGTGAAGTTAAGTGATAAGAACAAAGTCAATCAAACACAATTTATGGATATAAAAGAGGAGCACATTCTATTATATTGATGATAGTTTTTTTTATACCCTCAACTTTATAACTCTCTTTATGAATTGTAGAAGATGAAGTAATAAAAAGTTATATTACAATTTGGAGGAATGACTATATATATGTTCTTCATTTGCCATTTCATATGAATCATGACTTTGCACAAGCCTTAGCAAGTTAGCCCTATGAGAGGATGCCATGTGTTATTGGAGGAGAACAAACCTAACGTATATGAGAAATCAACCTTGCAAAATGTAGTTATGCAAGTTGTCCCAAAATTATGGAGAGTTTATGTGGGTTGAAAGCTTGCTCGTGTCTTTTGAGTATTGTTCTTTTATCTAAAATTATGAGAGTGACGTGTCATTTTCCATTTCTATGTGTTAATGTTGTTATGCAAGTTGTCCCCAAATTATGGAGAGTTTATGTGGGTTGAAAGCTTGCTCATGTCTTTTGAGTGCTTTTTATACATAATTATGAGAGTGACGTGTCATTTTCAATTCTAGGTGTTCATTATCATAGCTGATGTGATTTTAATGTTGTAACTTCTAATGAGTAAGCCAAGATTATTCTCGGTTGAACCGAGCTTATTAAGGTCGGCTCAACTCGAGGTAGTCATGCCGATTCTGTGTTAGGTTGGGTTGTGTGATCATATCTGCAGACAAGTTTGAGCTTCGTTGTTATTAGCCTTTGGGCCTTCATTGATTGTCGGCTATGACTTGGACGTGCTTTATCTTCATCCTTTATGCTCGGTATGTTGGTTTTGAGCCTTATGGAGTCTTTTGTATATTCGTATCTTCGTTGATAAAGATGTTAAACGGGCCAGGCCTAACGGGCTTCGGGCTAATTGGGCTACGGGTTAATCAATTCGGGCTAAAAAGCTCGGATGTTAAACGGGCTCAAATTTATTGGCTCTCACCCTAATTTTCTTTAGAGTTAAACGGGTCGAGCCCACGGTTTTCGAGCTTTTTAACAACTTTATAAGTTGAGCCCTATATTTGAAGTGAGATATAACATCTCGTAACATACAACATCATATAATTTATCATTAATTCAAATTAAATTATGAAAGAGAATGTACGAATAATGGTTTTTCTTAATAAAAATAAACAATAGGATGATGTATGTATATAGTACAATGTACTAAGCATTTGATGTTAATAAGTGGATTAGAAGATATAATACCAATAAATAATTGTATAATCCAGGTATGCACCAATCGAAGCCAGCTAAATTTAGAACAGCTATACACATATACATACAGTAGTGTGAAAAATTATTCTACTGTTAGATAAACCACTCTCACTAAACCCTAATCATTTAAATACTCCGCGCACACACATTCTTCGCTGTCTCTCTCTCACGGTGTTCTCCCTACTTTTCTCTCTCTGAACCCTAGAAAGAGAGAATACGAATTTTCATTCTTTCGGGTTTAGATTTCTCTTTCATTTAGTTTTCTCTGTTTCTCTTTGGTTGCACAAGAAATTATATTAGTTTTGAGGCGTGATGGATCTTCCGAGTTTGGCCGTGATCTTGCAGGGTGCTCTCAGCCCCAATCCCAGTGAAAGAAAAGCCGCTGAAGATAGCCTCAATCAGGTACTTCCGTCAATGATCTCTCTACTGAAATCCTGTGATTTTGGTAAAGATTGTTATTGGATTGTTGGGGGAATCAGTATTTATGGTTGGTCTGAGTGTCTATGGAATTGAAGTGATTGGAACTTGAGCTTGTAATTCTTGTTGCATTCTTGCAGTTCCAATATGCACCTCAGCATTTGGTGAGGCTGTTGCAGATCATAGTGGAAGGGAATTGCGATATTGCTGTTAGACAAGTGGCCAGCATATCTTTCAAGAATTTCATTGCTAAGAACTGGGCACCTCATGAACCTGGTAAAACTTCGAACTCATCAGTGAACGCATCCGATACGAAGAAATGCGTTTTCTGTATCACTCTCCATTAGGAGAAACATTTATAGTTTCAATTATCTGGGCTGTCTTTAATAGTTGAAGGATGATGACAAACTTTAGTTTCACTAAATTTCGGATGTCTTTAATGGTCCATGGATGGACAGATGTCAAGGTTGTTAGACTTTCTTTAACAATTGCGAAACATCTATCGTTTCAGTGATTTGGGATGAAAAAATGGTCTAAGGATGAGTAAATGACAAACTTATTGGCAGTTTTCTTAAAAAATTGATGATCCCGAATCTTTGCTTGGAGTTATGTTAATTTTTTTTTTCTCATTTCAATATGTGGTAATAGGTGAACAATCAAAGATCTTGCCCGATGACAAGGAAGTGGTGAGACAAAACATACTCAATTTTATCGCCCAAGTCCCCCCTCTTTTAAGGTATTGATAATGGATCTCTCCCGTATTTTCCTTGTATCAACAATTAATTAATTTACGAAAAGCTATAACACGTTTCAAACTTAATTTTACATATGCTTCTTCATTCAGACGTCTTAATGAAAAGTTGCTGTGGTGTTCTCAAACTGTACCTTTTGACGTCATGTTTTGGTTGTGAATTGTGTCTATGACAAAGCAGACCAGTGAAACCCTACAATTTAGGCAAAGTAACTATTCTGATAGCTAACTTCGAAATTGCCTTTTATTCCAAGCAGAGCACAGCTGGGTGAATGCTTAAAAACTATTATACATGCGGATTACCCCGAACAATGGCCAGCTCTTTTACATTGGGTGAAGCATAATTTGCAGGACCAACAAGTTTATGGAGCTTTATTTGTACTAAGGATCCTCTCCAGAAAATATGAGTAAGTTTATGTGAAGTGGGTACTTTTAATTTTCTTGTGTTATTTGCGTTGAAGTCAAATATTGAAATGTTCGACACTTATCATATATAAAGTATAATTCTGGAGGCATACTATGATGCAGTTTTACTCAGTAGGGGTAAGGTGTAGAATTATTATGATCTGAACTTTAAGCAGTACAAAACTAACTGAATAATTCAAGGCTTTCTCACAATTTGGCTGATAGAAGCCTTCCAAACAACAAGAACTGGAAGGAATGACACTCTCTGGAGATAGAGAACTTTTCTTATGTTGGAACTAAGGCAAAGGCCTTTATATTAATGCATGTTGCCTTGTGTGGGCTCTGGTTGGGCCTTTGGTGCTGGTAGATAATGACTTGGATGCATTTGAATTATATTCTTTCCTCTTTTAGTTAAATTTTTATCCTTAAATTAAATACTTGTCTTCCAAAGGTGATCGAATGGATTTTTTTTTTGGGAACTAGTCCTAACAGCAGAGCCTTTCTCATGAATAAGGCAATAATTTTAATACTTCTTTCTGCAGATTTTTACTGTTACTGTGCGAAGCTGTTTGTATTTTTGCTTGTGCTCTGTAATAACTTTGGTGCTATACACATTCCATGATGTATTCAGTTTCTTTTTTGTTTATCTTTTAATAATATTTATATTTTTGTTAGATAATCTTTTACTAATATCTATATTTTGATAGAATATGTAATCTATGAACTTTTCCAAAAATATGAATTGAAGCTCTTTTGTTCTGGTTATTGCACTGGTGAAAGTTCATAGCTGATTGACAAATTTTAGGTAGAATTCAGTGAATAATTATTATTGTAAAATTAGGCAACTGAGAAAGTAGGCGCGTCTTGGGAATCTGTGATTCTATAATAAGAAACTTCTTTCTCTGCACTTACTGAATCATATTACGAGATATTTCTCATGAATGCCTTGATTGCTTATGAATTTTGCAGGTTCAAATCAGATGAGGAGAGAATACCAGTTAATCACATCGTGGAAGAAACATTTCCCCATCTTCTTAGCATATTTAACAAGCTTGTTCAGATTGCTAATCCTTCGGTTGAAGTAGCAGATTTGATTAAGCTGATATGCAAGATATTTTGGTCATGTATCTACGTATGTCCACATCGTCTTCAAGTTTGTTTATATGCATTTTGATTTACTTTTTTTTTTTTTTGAGAATTAATATTGGTTTGGTGTTTTGTATATTTGTGAGGCACTGTTAAGTTAACAACCCTTGTCAGTGTCACAAAACATCTCTGATCTTCTTCACTTTTTCTTATTATCTGTTCTTTTCTCTCTCTCTATAACCTTATGCATGGGGTGTCATGACACATTTAATATAAACTAGTGCCCTGATAGTTCTTTCTATTGTGTCTTTGTGCAAGTATACTGAAACTTTTAGCTTCAACTAATTTGGTGTTAACTGCCCAGTTGGAGCTTCCCAAGCAGTTATTTGATCCAAACGTGTTTAATGCCTGGATGATTCTTTTCTTGAATATATTGGAGAGGCCAGTTCCTGTGGAAGGACAACCTACTGACCCCGAGTTGAGAAAATCATGGGGATGGTGGAAAGTTAAAAAGTGGACCGTTCACATATTAAACCGCCTTTATACTAGGTTATTAGTTATTTACTCATCTTCTCTTACAGTTTTATGTTTCTCTGAAATTTGATTGATATTCCTTGTTTATTTTCCCAGATTTGGGGATGTGAAACTTCAAAACCCAGAAAACAAAGCTTTTGCTCAAATGTTCCAGAAGAGTTTCGCGGGGAAGATTTTAGAGTGCCATCTAAATTTGTTGAATGTAGTCCGAGTTGGTGGCTATTTGCCAGACAGAGTTATCAATCTTATACTCCAATATCTCAGCAATAGGTATTTCATTAAATCTTATAATGATGTATTACTGTAGTTTTTACAAATTTGTCATATCTAGACCCCTTTTCATGAGCATTATTCATATATGGATCAGGTATAGGCTAATGTTGACCAAAACAAGCTATGCTTTAAATCACATAACTTGCTTTATCTAATAAACAATCATGGAGTCTAAATTTATATGGACATTTTAAGCAGTGTGATTTTGTAATGTGTGAGCAAGTCCGAGATATGGTAAGAGTATCAAGTAACTAAACTTCTACGAAGTCCTTGAGCAGATAGCTTTGTCGGAGGAGGTTACAAAAAAAAAAAAAGAGAGAATTGGATAACTACAAATCTGCTTCACTGCCGTATACTCTTGACGAAGGGATATTTATTAAAGAACTAAAAAAAAATGTAATGAACATTTAACTACATATCGTTTTATACTTTTGGCCACCTATTACTATTGTTGAACTCATATAGTTCGGTCGAAATGATGCAGAATGATGATTACTGATTTCATAATGCTATTGGCCAATGGTAAAATCATTTTAATTTTGTTGTTCATTTTATAACACTTCTAGTATCTCATGTTCTTCAGTTAGGTTTGAGAGGCTCATGCTATATATTAATCTTTATCATTTAGGATAATGCGCCTATCAAATTTGACTTTCATAATTGGCAATAAATATTATAAATGTATGTATGTCTTTTTTTTAAATCTTATATTCAAATTTTAAATCCTATGTTTGGTGGTTTGATGCAAGGTTACCTCATTAAATACACTAAAACTACAAACTGCATTCACTAAAACTACAAACTGCAATAATGTAGCTACTTTGTTTTGTCTTGGGAAGTGGGAACAATAACCAATTAAAGAAATACTAGAGATATATTCAGAGTTTTTGTGACTTATTTAACCCTTGTGCATTTCTTAGCAATCTCTCTTTGAATGTGGGATTACTCTGATGTTGATTACTAGAGACCTTGACTGAAGTGTGGGAAAGATGATGCACACGTTATATTTCTTGAATCTGACTTTCAGCTCCCATTCTTTGTAATTGTTACATATAGTCTTCTAGGCTAATTATTTTGAAGTATGCTCCTATGGACATTTATAATTATTGCCTGTGCTCATGTTTTGATATTGGTCTTGGCTATCTTGCAGTATCTCCAAAAGTACCATGTACAGTCAGCTGCAGCCAAGACTTGATGTCGTCCTTTTTGAGATCATCTTTCCGCTAATGTGCTTTAGTGACAATGATCAAAGGCTGTGGGATGAAGACCCGCACGAGTATGTGAGGAAGGGATATGGTAAGTTAAGGATCTCATATCATCATTAGTATTTAATATTTTTTCTAGTTTTTTGGACCTTCCAACTCCTGAATGATGTTACATCTCTAAATTTTATACTTTTGCAGACATAATTGAGGATTTATATAGTCCTAGAACTGCTGCAATGGATTTTGTGAGTGAGTTGGTAAGAAAACGAGGAAAGGAGAATCTTCAGAAGTTTTTATTGTTTATTGTCGAGGTGTTTCGGAGGTACGAGCAATGGTTATTAATTTTTGCTAATGGGAAACAGAAAATCTAAATCCAGATATTTACCGACTCATTCTCAAATTAGATATGATGAGGCAGCACCAGAATACAAGCCTTATAGGCAGAAAGATGGTGCCCTTCTTGCCATTGGAGCATTATGTGATAAATTGAAGCAAACAGAACCTTACAAATCTGAGCTGGAGCCTATGCTTGTAAGGCATGTTTTCCCAGAGTTTGTCAGCCCTGTTGGTCATCTAAGAGCTAAGGTAAGGAGACTTGATTCTAATTTTTATAACCTTCTCTTGATTCTAACTGGTTTTGATTTTATTTAGTACTATTATTTTAAGTTTATAGAAGTTAGTTTGATAACACAGATGAATAGATGTGGTGCCACTGATTTGTGTGCGTATTAGATGACCACTAAAATGCAGTTCACGTTAAGAATTTTTTATTCTTAATAGAAAATTTCAATTAATTTCTTTACAGTTCATCAATGCATCCACTGCAGAATGTCTTAAACAATTCTTTAACTGAACTTTGTATGGGTATATACTCTCTTGACCTGTGAGCTTATGCTCTTGTTCTATTCTTATCCATATGTATGGTGTCTAGGCTGCATGGGTTGCAGGGCAATATGCACATATTAATTTCACTGACCCAAATAACTTCCGAAGAGCATTGCACAGCGTTGTTGCTGGGATGCGTGACCCAGAACTTCCTGTTCGTGTTGATTCTGTGTTTGCGCTACGCTCTTTTGTGGAAGCCTGCAATGGTAACTTTTTTTGACTTGGCATTGCCAAATACTTTTCTGGTCTCCCAACTGATGTCTCTGGCCTTATACAGATTTGGGTGAAATCCGACCGATTCTTCCTCAATTGCTTGATGGTACAATGATTCTCAAACCCACTCAGTCTTGCTTTTCATCATGCGCAGGAGCATTTTTATTGAATTTTCTTTTGAAATGTTGTTTTCAGAATTTTTTAAACTCATGAATGAAGTTGAGAATGAAGATCTCGTGTTTACGCTTGAGACGATAGTGGATAAATTTGGAGAGGAGATGGCTCCATATGCCCTTGGATTATGCCAGAATTTGGTGAGACTACTAATACATCTATCATTCGGATGTATTAAGCTAATTATAGGTTTTTCTTTTGATCGTGAGTTTTTTGTGTTTTAGGCTGCAGCATTTTGGAAGTGTATGAATACTGCTGAGGCAGATGAGGAAGGTGATGATCCTGGGGCTTTGGCTGCTGTTGGTTGCTTGCGTGCCATTAGCACAATCCTTGAATCTGTCAGCAGTCTCCCTGATCTCTTTGTGCACATTGAGCCAACTTTATTGCCAATAATGCGCAGAATGCTGACTACAGATGGACAAGGTAGCTATCTTTTTCTCATCATGCTTATTTATTGCTCCTCAACATGAACTTTACATTCTGTATGATATCAATAAAATTTGTTAGAGTTGGATCTTTCTGATGGTAGTCTAAAATGCTGCAACCATATTTATATCTAGTATAAGTCGATATGATTCTCAATAATGCAATAAAATCAGAATGCATCATAATTCGGTTGTGCTCATTGTCAATATGAGTCAAAGGAACCTTGGACTTGATTTGGAAAGAAATTGACTTTTGGTTCAATGAATCACTTGAAACACATTCCACTGAACTTGGAAAATGCATCAGAAGGATGCGAAGATCAATCTGTAAGGTAATAGGGCATAAGCACTTTTTGGTTGAATTCTAATGTTCTCTAATTTCTTGTTGCAATGGGTATTCTAATAATTCGTTGTACTTCATTTCAAGTCTGACTTTTCATGTATAAAATATCATAATATTGCAATATCTTATTTTCTTTTATGTTTGTCGATATTATTATAGATGAACAGTTTGGTTGCAGATCTGAGATTAAATGGAACTATCTGAATCCTGATTCTCGCTTCTCTTTGCTAACCCCTAATCAGTCTTCATTCATTCTTCTTTCATAACAAAGTTGTATTTTTTCCAGAGGTCTTTGAAGAAGTTTTGGAGATTGTCTCATATATGACTTTCTTCTCGCCTACTATTTCACTGGAGATGTGGAGTCTTTGGCCCTTGATGATGGAAGCTCTGGCTGATTGGGCAATTGATTTTTTCCCAAGTACGCGCTATAAAATATCTTGTGCAGATGCTGGAAGTCTTTTTAGCTTCATTATGTTGTGTTATCTGTTTTCATTATTATTTATTGCAGTTCTTTAAATTTCTGTCTTTATTCGGCCTCCTATTCTCTATGTAGTATGCATGTTTTTGAAGCTATTGCGGGTTTTCAATTGAATTGTTACCGGCCAAGGGTTATTCAGGCTTCTTTTACTTGGCAAATAATATGCCCAAAATGTTATGGACTCTTATAAGCTTTTCCAAATATAAGCCTTATGCTCTATCGTGCTTGTCATTAGAATCCATCTTCTAGAGTTCTTTTGTGTTCTATATATATTTTTTTTGAGGATTTTTCTTTGGTGTCTTGTTACCTACTCGATTGTATGTGCATTTGAAATGAGATGCCATTTCTTGACCTTGGTGTTGGCTGAAGCTTGCTATATTCTTTTGTTGAAAAGTAAGTTATTGTTTTGCTATTGTGTATTCTTTGCACACATTTGAAATTGAAAGAGGATAATCAGATATTTCATCTGTGAATATGACATTTTGTTGGTTTGTTTTTGTAAAGATTTCTCATGCCTTGTGTTTCTATTGAATTTCCAGATATATTGGTGCCATTAGATAACTATATCTCTAGGAGTACTATGCATTTTCTCTCATGCAAGGAACCAGATTACCAACAAAGTCTTTGGAACATGATTTCATCTGTGAGTTGGTTCTTCATCTAAATCAGCTATTAGCTGGTGTGTAGTTTCTGACTTGATGTTTGTGCTGACCTTGCAGTTCATGGCTGATAAAAATTTAGAGGATGGTGATATTGAACCTGCGCCTAAGCTTGTTCAAGTATTATTTCAAAACTGCAGGGGAGAGGTCGATCACTGGGTTGAACCATACTTAAGAATCTCTGTGGAGCGTTTGAATCGCACTGAGAAGCCTTATTTAAAATGTCTCTTGATGGAAGTGGTAAGGAAGAAGTGTTTATGAACGGAGTTTATTAAACAGGCAGTTCACTTTTTCTCAATGCACTAAAAACATTTTAACCTGCAAATGAATTTAATTTGCAAGTCCCTATCATTTGAACATAATGACCTATGAAGAAGAAATGTTCTAGAACAGAAGGTGAGGTTGCTAACCAACTTCTAGGAGAGACATTATTGATGCTTTAACATCGGTAGCTATGCCTCCCACATAATTCATCCAACTCTACCAGAAACCACTGAATCTTTCTCTACTGGATATTTTGGTAACCAGAATGAGAAAGTATTCTTCGTTTTTCATTTTACCTATCAGTATGCTCATTTTAAAAAAAAGAAAAAGAAAAAAAAACATTTACATCTATGTATAATTTTTTTTGTCCTTGTACATGGTTCTTGTTTTCTTTAACTTGTTTAAGCCACTGTTGGAGATTGTTTGTGATCAAGCACTGGAAAATGAAAAGTGCAATGACTTTTGACAGGTAGCTGATGCTTTGTACTATAATGCGTCATTAACACTCAACATACTGCAAAAGCTTAATGTTGTCCCACAAGTGTTCAGCCTATGGTTCCAGATGTTGCAACAAACTAAAAAAAGCGGAGCACGTGCTAATTTTAAAAGGTATTCACTTATCTTCCTTGATTGCACTATATTTTTGCTCTCCTCTGCTCAAAATGAGAGTTATGTCTGTGTTTTCAGGGAACATGATAAGAAGGTATGCTGTCTGGGCTTGACGTCTTTGCTCCCTCTCCCTGCTGGTCAGCTGTCCGGAGATCTATTGGAGCGTGCCTTCAAGTCTTCTCTTGATCTGCTTGTTGCCTATAAGGATCAAGTAGCAGGTTGTTCCTTCTATTCATTTACCTGTAGCTCCTTTCTATATTTCTGTGAAGATGCTTGTTATATTAAATTATCTTTTCCTCCCACTCTTACCTTTTATTACATTGTTTCCTTTTTGGGTTCTGTTTATTTACTTTGTAAGTTTGAACAGAGGCTCAAAAGGAGGAGGAAAGGGAAGAGGAAGAAGAAGAAGACGATGATATGGCCAATTTTCAAACTGATGATGATGATGAAGAAGGTGATGATTCTGACAAGGATATGGGGGTTGATGCTGAGGATGGAGATGAAGCTGACAGTGTTAAACTGCAAAAGTTGGCTGCTAGGGTGGGTTATTCTGAATGATATTATTGGCATTTTTAGCATTGCATGTTGCATTTATGACCCCTTCATGCGCAACTGACTGTATACATATGATTCTGGCTCCAGATTGCATCTCTCACAATATCTGATTGCGGATATTTATTTAAAATTAACTACAGCATGCTTCAAAACTCATATAATGTTAACCTTGGACCAAATTGTAGGATCACTCTCTACTAACATTTCAAGAGTGATACATATTGCAGTAATTCTGGACTTCATTTTCTATAATATATTCCTTTCTTGCTGAAATATTATAACAAGAGTAGCATGCTGTTATCATAGCGACATGATAAATAGTTGGAAACATGTTTGCTTTTACAAAATCCTACACGTATTTAGTTGTTTGTGTTTTGGTGCTTCTTTCCGAGTATATCTCCATGACCTCACTAATAATTGCAGGCCAAGGCTTTCCGTTCTGCTGATTTTGATGATGAAGACTCAGATGATGATTTCAGTGATGATGAAGATTTGCAATCACCCATTGATGATGTTGACCCTTTTATTTTCTTTGTGGAAACTGTTAAATGTAAGTTTGTCATACTAGACGCCTTGTCACCTAAATAAACTGAAACTGAAATACTTTTTCCTAACCCACTGGTATTTCTGCCTTGTAGCTCTGCAAGTGTCAGACCCGTTGTTGTTTCAGAACCTCACGCAGACGCTTGATTTTCACTATCAAGCGCTTGCCAATGGTATTGCTCAGCATGCTGAACAAAGAAGAGTAGAGATTGAAAAGAAGAAAATGGAGAAAACCACAGAAGCACCTGCCGCTACCGCTTGATTTGGTCATCCGAATTCCTTGGCAGTCACCAAGTTGCTAGAAAACCAAGAGTCATCTTTTTCTCGGAGTCTGGGTTTTGCTCAAGTCGTCTTTTGTGGGTCGATATTTGTATATGGTCGTTGAGGTCCCAGCTTATTACGCAAGAGTTCCCCAAGACATGCGTCTGACTCAAGGGATCGGGTTCCTCAACATTGATTTAGCCATGGGCAGTTTTGGTCATTTGTCATCTGGTGGTATTGGTTCTTCTACATCAGAAGTTTCCAGTCTTCAATTTGTTGGTCCTCGCAGGTGTCCAGCAGTTGTACCATTTATATACAAATTGAAAATTTTTATTCAAGTAGAAAAAAAAAAGTTTACTGTTTGGAAATCCCCTTCTGTGTGGTTCTGCAGGAGGGTGAAAAATGCATAGAGATGTATGATGCATTGTAAGTCCTGTTTGGATAGGTAGTGATGATGACTGTATTATTCTTTTTTCTTTTTCTTTTTTTAAATTAAATTTTGGAGGGGTGGAGTCCTGAAAGTTTTGTCGTTTAATGCTGTGCCAAATTACTTGTTTCAATATTCATTGTTCATCTAGCTTTTGGGTGGTCCCAAGGTGCGTAGGTGAATTTTCTGCGTAATGTAAACCAGAGTGTATTCTTTTCACCTTTGATGGTATCACATCTGGGTGTGTTTCAATATTTGGTTTTTCAATCTCCCATTGAATTTCATGATTCTGTAAATAATTTAATAAATTTCCAAGTCTTGCTGTTAATGATAATTGCTATATTTATGTTCCACTGATGATTCATAATATAGGCTCGGGTCTAATGTTCTAAAGAAATTCATTATGATTAATTCTAAGATTACAATTACTGATTCCAAGTCTTGCAGAACTTTAGTATTGTCTAATGTGGTGATTTCAACCAACTTTCATCTTTCTTGTAATTTCAAAATATACAATTTCCATATCAAGATATGCAAACCCGTTTAATGTCTTCAATCGACTTTTTCCTTTTTCCTTTTAAATCAATTTGAAACCAATTTCTTTAAAAAATTTGAGATGATCTTTTCAGCCATCAAAAAGTTAGTGATGCCAAAGCTTTTTAAAGGTGACATTAAAAAGGAAAAAAAAAAAAATCATATCAGGGTGCATTTGTTAATAGAAGTACTCCATTAAAGAGACCTGATCAAATGGGACTTTCTTTTTTTCACTTCTAGTTACTAACTAGGTAAATAAGTAGAGATGGTGAGGGTTCGTCTCATAAGGAGCTTGGCCGCGACGATGCTACAGAACTTATTGTGGGGTATGTGAATGGATAGAAATCATCTGCAAGACATGAGTTAGAGAAAGAGAGAATGAATAAGGCTTCTTATGAATTGCGTGTGTATCCTGAATTTCTCCTCACGCTCAAACAGTTAAAGAGTCCCTTACGAATCATAGACCATGTCATCAAGACACAAGGTACCTTCAGCAAGAAACTAGCACATAATTCTCGAGCAAACAGTTTGATGACTCATGTGGTTCTGATGATGTAACCATTACCTTCGGAAGGAATGTTTTCATCACAAGGTACTTTTGCATTACAGCTGTATTCGTTCATGGAGATTCATCACATGTTTCGTCTAACTTGTTCATCTCTCTCTCCTACGATGGTGATGAGAAGCATCTCTTTCACGATCTGACCTACTCTCCCTTTCCCTGCTACTATATCTGTCTTCCCAGTGATGAGACTCAGACTCATATTTTCTTGATCTCTTGTCATTTCTCCAGTCACCTTCTTCACTGGAGTTTCGTTCACTGTAGCTGGACCTTGACTTTTTATCGGTAACTAACCTTCTATCATAGGATCTTTCTTCTCCGCCTTCATCGCCCCTGCCCCTGCTTTTATGACCCTCACGACTGGCTGTAGATCGACCGCTTCTTTCACCCAATGCTGAACCTGGAAACTTGTCCTGCACCCACCTTGATGATCTGTCTTCATCAGCACCCCATCCCGTATTAGCAGCTCTCTACAGAAAAAAGGATACACCATTTTAGAGGTAATTTGACTAACTACACATTGCAGAGTACAACAACATTGAGAAAAGAGTAAAATTCAACGTGTTGCACCTTCCCTGCTTTTAAAAGAGACAATTCAATCATATGTACATAATTGTATAAGGGTTTAAAAGATGGGACTGTATAAACAGATCTGAATACATAACGTTGATGAAGCATCATACATCTCAAGCAAAACAATTGGACAACAACTGAATAACATGGGAACTTGCAATCGAAGTTTTTCAGAGATAATCACGCACATCAAAAGTTTAGCCAAAAGAAAACCATTAGTAGAATACTTGATATCAAATAAAAAATAAGGCAGGAAACAATAAGAGCATAACTTGAAACACTTCTAACAGGCCACTATAATGAATGTAAATTCATTATCTTGCAAACATAACTATTGGTCTATCACAAACCAAAATCAAGTAACTTGAATTTATTAGCTGTATCATAAGTACCCAACATGACTGTTATAGATAAAGAACTCCCTTCACTGTGTATTACCATTTAGAAAAATCAATCACCTTTCTTAATTACAGGTCTGGTCCAATTTTACAACTAAGTCATCTTAAAAAAAGAAGGTTCAAAGTTTTCATATTTTGAATCTCTAAAAAAGATGATAATAAGTTCCAAATAACCAAGTAAATCAATCAACCTATCACCTAATGATGAAGATGAACTTCTCAGACTTTACATATGTCATCATTTGAGAAAAGACACATGGTAGAGTAACTCGACATTTTGTGTTTCATGCAAGTGGTGCAATAAACAGATAAAAGATAAAGAGAGATTCTCCAATGCTTACTTGCTCATCATGAGAAAATTTGCAACTATCTCCACGATTGCATTCTCCCTTCTGAAAAGCACGGCATATGCCTCGTTCCTCCCTCTTTTGCTGCTTGGTTTCCTCGTCCTCTTCCTCTAGTTTTTTATATCTGGTCACATGGTCAACCCTGATTGTTCGTCCCAAAATTTGAGCTCCATTTAAATTGTCTGCACTTACAACCCAAAAGCTATAGTAAGGATCAAAATTTCATATGATTACACCTTCAGAAGTAAAGTGGTAATAGACTAACCAACAGCAAGATTTGTACTCCTTTGATCCTCATAAGCAAGGAAAGCAAACCCTTTGGATTTTCCAGTACCTTTGTCTCTGACTAGATTAACATCCACAATTTCCCCATACCTACACAGGGTCACTAGCCAATAAATCAATTCAAATAAATAAATTATAAAGAGAACCTTAAAATTCATATCAAGGGCAAACTTAATTGGAAAAAAACATACTGGGCAAACATGGCAAGAAGATCCCCTTCAGTCAGGTCAAAAGGGATGCCACCAACAAAAACATAAGCAGAATCTTTATATTTAGCATGCCATGATGCCTCCTCAGATAATCCTAAACTTGCTTCCTTTTTATTTATATTCTGAATGCGCTTCACCAATGTCAAGGGATTCATGGAATACAATTTTAACTTGCAAAGCCCTAAATGCAAAATCCAAGGGTTTCAGTATCACAAGAGATGAATAAGAGGCACAAATTTTATTATTATCATAATTATTCAAATAATGTCCTAGAACTATTATTTAGGTCTCAAATCAGCTTCAGAAACAAGATTCTACTATTAAAATGAACGAAAAGAGACACCGCCAACGACGACGGAAATCGAGAATCTGAGGATCCACCCAAAAAAAAAAAAAAAACCCGTGATAACCTGGAGAGCAGCGCGAGCAGTGGCAGCGACGGAGAAACGAAGGCAGTCGGAATCCACTGGTTGAGGCGGCGCGAAGGTAGGACGGATTCAGAGGAAGGAGTATTCCTTCTTCTGTTTTACACCCAAACTTTAAATGTTTGCAAATTTGTTAATAGTAAGTTTTATAAATTACTCCCACTCACATTTCTTTCTTTCCTAATTGGCAAACGGTCAGATTGGACCCTCAACTTATCGCATAAATCAAGTTAGCCCTTGAACTTTTTTTTCTGTTCATTTACACTCTTTTTGTTTCTAATTTGAATCAAATGAACCCCTCATTTTTTTTTTAAATGAAACACTCATGCACTTCTTTAAAATTCATTCAACGGTGTTAAAAATTGCATTTCTTCTTCGCATCCACGAATTGGGTTCCATTTCCATTTCAAATCTCTAGGTTTAGAATCACTCAACAATCCATTGTCCAAATTCACCATCAAAACAGTGGCAGAGTAGCTCTTATTCACTCTCATGGAATCAAGCTCAACTTGAGAGCACAAATTGGAACTAAAAGATGAATGAACTGTGTGGCTCCTCAGAAACACAGCCACCTGATTCAGCCAGCAACCAAGCCTTATTATTTTCCGGGTTCCGGCCACCGCATTTCTCATCCTCCACCCCATCTTGGTAGAGCTCCGCCGGCGGACGGCGGGGGATTACACAACCTAAACCAAAATCCCAGATCATCCTGTACAGTAAAGACCTGAACTTAACTTCATAATCATCAAATTCACAGTTTCCATTCAACAAGTGATCATCACCATCAGAGCTTAAAGTCTGAGTCTTTGATGGAAAAGAGGAGAGAGGAGGCTCCATTGAGCTGATACAATTGTTTCTTGGAAATCCCATTTTTCAGATAAACGCAAAACGAAACAAAAGGCAAGAAACCCAGGAACACCAAAAGCAATAGCCCAATGCATCTAAAATGGAAACCAGGAACAATCATCAGCAGAATGTCTTTCCAATCAGCATATCTGAAAAATGACTCTCAATGAACTCTTCTTCGTTATCCGACGATCGGTGTCGCGGTCTCGATCACGGTCGCAGTCTCGGTCTCGGTCAACTGCAGATGAGGGCGTATCAGAGAACTTCCAGTCTTCGACCAATAAGATCCCAAATTCTTGAAGAGAAAGAAGAGGTGAAATTGGGGGGATTTTTGATGGAAAGAGAACTGATGGCTAATTTTTAACACCGTCAGAATGAATTTTAACAGATGCACGAGTGTTTTATTTAAAAAAGTGAAGTAGTAGGGTACAATTGGTTGTACCAATTGAATCGGTACAACCTTGGTCCCCACCTTTCTTAATTAATTCCTGTTTTTTTATTAATGTTGTTTTTTATATTATTTTTAAATTTATTTTATTTAAATGACTATTATACCCTAAACCCTAGGGATAAATTATACCCTAAACCACAAGGGTAAAATTACAATTAAACCCTAAGCCCTGGGGATAAATTATACCCTAAACCACAAGAGTAAAATTACAATTATACCCTAAACCTTAAACTATAGGGATAAATTATACCCTAAATCACAAGGGTAAAATTAGAATTATATCCCTAAAATAAAAAAAATGCGATAAAAAAATATTTACAGCAACAGTTAAAAAAAAAGAAGAAGGAAAACACACACTGAAGGTAAAGGAAGGAGGTTGTACCAATTGGAGGTTGTACACAAGTCTTTGTCAAAAAAGTTTAAGGACTAAATTTATCCGGTGAGATAAGTTGAGGGTCCAATCTGACTCTTTGCCCTTCCCTAATTAGTTATTTTATTAAAATTAAAATTATTTTTATTTTAAAAATATTATATTTTTTATTTATTATATAAATTGTTCATAGTTCATAATATCATTATCACTTTTTATTAATTGAATATTATTATTTTTCATAAAAATTATTACTTTTTATTCTTCTCACGAAAATTATTCCGTAAAATAGTCTCCTACAAATATTTGTCTTTCAAGAAAAGTTGATTTATTATTGACTTTTATAAATATTTTAATTTTTTTAATTAATAAATAAAGTGTAGGATTAATATTATGATCGAAGTGACAAATTTAAAATTAAATTATCAAATAAAATGTATTTTTTTCTGTAAGAATGTGAAGGATTTTATAGGATAAACATTTGAGAAAAGTGTTAAGAATTTTATTAAATAGAGAGAGTATTTATTTAACAATTACTAATTAAAAAAAAAACTACATAATAACTAAGAGAAATTATTTTCAAATGAAAAAATTGGAATCTTTTTTCTTTTTCAGAAAAGATTTTTTTTTATTAAAACCCCCATCTTATATGAATAGAGTTAGTCTCTTGTGAGACGGATTATTATAGAGACGGGTCGTGAGACGGTTTAACCCATATAAATTTATATAATTTAATATTATATTAATATTGTTATTATGGGTGGTCAACAGAGTATCCTAATTTAGTTCCTAAATTAGTGGGAGTATTCATTAATGTTTTCATCGTGGATAATTAAACCGCGTTATATTATCCCGATTTGGCTTGGCATCTCAATTTTTCTCAGCAGGCGAACGTAACGTGGGATCGGTCACCACCCCCATTTCCGGCGGTCTTCATCCCCATCTCCGACGACTCGACTTCGGTGAAATCAATGGATATTGTTCCATATTATGATGTCGATGAAAATGATGTTGAAGGTGTGCTAATACTTTCATTTTCAAAGATTAGAACATGTTATTGTATGTGTAAATGTGTGTCGTGAATTGTGTTTTTTTTTCTATGAAAATGCTTTACACCGTAATCTGAGTATTGTATTTGAATTATGGTGATAGTGCTTCCAGAGTAGGCTGTAGTATGTCGTAGGAAGGTTGGACTGTAGTTAGCTAATTTTTATCTGTGCTTTACTGTGTACACTGTAGCAATGGCGTAGTATGTCGTGAGGTCGTTAAAGTGTTAACAGATTAGGCTATAGTATGTCTTCAGATGAAGCTATAGTATTCCATGAATATGATTATAGTGTTCCAGATTAGGCTGTAGTATGTCGTATTAATGTTAGAGTGTAATTAATTAAATCGTATATTTGGGTTACTTTGTAGACAATTGCAATGGCAAAGTATGACCTGATTTTTGTTAAAGTTTTTGCAAATTATGTTAAAGTGCTTTCAGTTTAGATTATAGTATGTTGTCAGAGTAGGCTATAGTGTGCCGTGAATATAGTCTTAGTACTTCCGGAATAGGCAATAGTATATTGTCAAAATATTAAGAGTATGTCGTCATAATGGTTATGGTGCTTCTAGATTAGGGTATAGTATGTCGTCAAATTAGGCCATAGTGCTTCCAGATTAGGGCGTAGTGTGTTGTCAGATTACTTTGTACACTATTGCGATGGCATAAGTACTTCTAGTACTTATGACGATATACTATACCCTAATCTAGAGGCACTATAACCATTATGACGACATACTCTTAACATTTTGACAACATACTATGTCGTAAGAAGGTTAGAGTGCAGCATGTATTTATTTTGTTTTTTTTTTTAAAGTAACTTGTTATAGTATTTCATGATGATGTTACGATATGTCAGTCCTTGATTTATGCATGATATGGCGTATAGT
Source organism: Pogostemon cablin (assembly GCA_023678885.1). Taxonomy (NCBI): domain Eukaryota; kingdom Viridiplantae; phylum Streptophyta; class Magnoliopsida; order Lamiales; family Lamiaceae; genus Pogostemon; species Pogostemon cablin. The sequence continues at coordinate 7,330,956 of CM042987.1, forward strand.
ATGTCGATATGGGGTTATTATGTGTACTGATTTAGGTTAATGTATGTCGTTAATATGTTATTGTGTAAATTATTATTGTGTACAATTACGTATGTCGCGTTTAATTGTGTAGTATGTATTTTAGTTGTTATAATGCTTCTAGATTATGCTGAAGTATGCTGTCATTATGTTAAAGTACTTGCAGAGTGTCAGTGTTCCGTAGTATACTCTTCGGATTAGGATATACTATGCCGTGATTAAGGTTTTAGTGCTTCTAGATTAGGTTAGAGTATGTCGTCATAAGATTGGAGTGTCATTAGGGAAAGCGTATGTGTGGTTAACTTTGTACACTTTTGCAATTGCGTAGTATTACGTCATTATGTTAAAGTGCTTTCAGTTTAGATTATAGTATGTTGTCAGAGTAGGCTATAGTGTGCCGTGAATGTAGTCTTAGTACTTCCGGAATAGGTAATAGTATGTTGTCATAATGTTAAGAGTATGTCGTCATAATGGTTATAGTGCTTCCAGATTAGGGTATAGTATGTCATCAGATTAGGCCATAGTGCTTCCAGATTAGGGCGTAGTGTGTTGTCAGATTACTTTGTACACTATTGCGATGGCATAGTATGCCGTGATTTTGTTAAAGTGTTTGCAGATTAGGCTATAGTATTATATTGGATTAGGCTACAGTATGTCGTTTTATGTTTTAAGTGCTTCCCTTCCAGATTATGTTATTGTATGTCGTCTAAATGTTAGAGTATGCACTTATTATGGCTATAGTGCTTCCTGTTTAGGCTATAGTAGGTCGAGATTATGATTATGGTTATAATGACTTGACTTCGGTAAAGTGCTTCCAGTTTAGACTATAATATGTCATCAGAGGGTTAGAGTGTAGTTCTTTGTGTAAGTGCTTCCACTCTAGGCTATAGTATGTCGTAAGAAGATTAGAGTGCAGCATGTATTTGTTTTGTTTTGTTTTTTTTATAAAAGTAACTTGTTATAGTATGTCATGATGATGTTACTATATGTCATTCCTTGATTTATGCATGATATGGCGTATAGTATGTCGATATGGGGTTATTATGTACTGATTTTGGTAAATGTATGTCGTTAATATGTTATTGTGTAAATTGTTATAGCGTACAATTACGTATGTTGCGTTTAATTGTGTAGTATGTATTTTAGTTGGACAAATTCTCTTATGAGACGGGTTTCATAATATGTAGGTTTTTTCTTAAAGTATCTATTAATTCTGAATTATTATTTTTATTATGCTAGAGTATGTCATGTGGTGTTATGATATGTTAGTGCTTAATTTAAACATGCTACTGAGTATAATATATCAATTTTGCGGTAGAGTATCATCACGTTTAGTTATAATGTATCAAATATCTATTAATTATTTTGAATTGATATGTTTTGAAATATCGCAGACAACCAGGGCTCAAGTGAGGTACAATTTGATCAGTACCAAAATGTTGAAGAAGATTTAATTGTATCTGATGTGGATCAGCTAAATGACACAACTGATGACCAGTTCAAAGAAGTCACAGATGATATTAATGAATCTCTTATGGGTTATACTAGTGAGAAGATTGAAGATTTATATAATCTATATTGTCTTCATGCTCGTCGAGTTGGATTTAGCGTACGCAAATCTACAACAAGGATCTGTACCGATGGATCTGGGATTGTATTAGAGAAATATTTTGTGTGTTCTTCTGCTGGAGCAAAAATATCTGATATTTGTCACTCAGTTGATTCAGGTCAATCGTCTCAGAATATTGAAAGAAATGTTCCTGTTACACGTACTAAGTGTGGGGCTTTCATACGAGTAAGGTTACAAGAAGAAGAAGTGTATAAGGTAGTTTCTCATAATACTAATCATAACCACCCATGTACCAGGCCAGAATGGAGTCATTTTCATCGTTCTGAACGATCAATCTCTGAAGGAAAGAGAAAGGTGATTGAGAATATGATGAGATCTGGAATGAGAGCATCTGATTCTTTTCGATGCATGTCACAGGAAGCTGGAGGAGATAAATTTGTTGGACACACCATGCGAGATCATATAAATTACGTGAATCGATGGAAAATGAACGAGCTCGGTTCTGGGAATGCACAAAAATTGATCGAAACGCTGCATAAACGGAGTCAAACTGAGCCAGACTTTGACTACCAGTTCCTCGTTGATTCTGATAGTAGATTAAGTTGTGTGTTTTGGAGAGACTCAATGATGAAGGAGGATTACAATATATACGGAGATGTTATGATCTTTGATACCACGTATCGAACCAACAAATATGGTTTGATTTGTGCACCATTTGTTGGAGTAAACAATCATTCGAAGAATGTGATGTTTGCTTGTGCTTTTTTATCAGATGAAAAGGGTAAAACATTCAAGTGGTTATTCAAGACTTTTATTGAGTCCATGGGAGGTAAAACCCCTGTCACTTTATTCACAGATCAGGATACAGCAATGTGTGGTGCAATTGATGAGGTATAATATTATTTTTCTATCTTACTGTGTCAACTTTCATTAAAATAATATGATTTAAAGTGTCATGAGTTTCATGTTAACTTTGATTATGGTTATAGTGCTTCAAAAGTAGGCTGCAGTATGTTGTAAGAAGGTTAACCGTTAAAGTGTAGTTAGGTATATCATATCGGTGGTTTACTTTTGTATACTATTGCAATGGCTTAGTATGTCGTGAGTTTGTTAAAGTGTTTTCAGAGTAGGCTATAGTATGTCGTCACATTGAGCTATAGTTTTCCATGAATATGATTAAAGTGTTCCAGATTAGGCTATAGTATGTCGTCTTAATGTTGGAGTGTAATTATTTAAATCGTATATTTGGTTTTTTACTATGTTCGCTATTGCGATGGCAAAGTACGTTGTGATTTTGTTAAAGTGCTTGCAGAGTAGGCTATATTATGTCGACAGATTAGTATATTGTGTGTCATGATAAAGGTTATAGTGCTTCTAGATTATGCTGTAATATGCCGTGACTAAGGTTTTAGTGCTTCTAGATTAGGCTATAGTATCTCCTTAATTAATAATTTATTTATTACTTTCAGGTGTTTCCAAGTACAAGACATAGGTTATGTTTATGGCATCTCTACAAGAATTGTGTAATGAATTTTGGAAAGCTAAAGTCGAACCTCGCATTTAAGGAGGCATTCAAGAAGTGTTTGTCTGGATGCTTTAGTAGGGATGAGTTTGAGTGTTGTTGGAGTTCGATGATTTCAAGATTTAAGTTGGAGAAAGAGAGTTGGTTTAAACGGATGTATGACACAAAGGAGAAGTGGTGTACTGCACTAAACAAAGACTTCTTCTCAGCTGGGATTTTATCTTCACAAAGGAGTGAAAGCACAAATAATGCGATAGGGTTTAGGGCAAAGAAGACAACAGGTTTGACTGAATTCTTTAGTATTTTCAATGATACTGTGAAAGCATGGAGGGCTACCGAACAACATGATGAGTTCCAGTGTTCAAGATCAAATCCCACATCACGAATCGGACTAAGTGGAATTTTGAAGCATGCTGCGGATATATACACATTAACCGTGTTCAAAGATTTTGAGCAAGAGTTCATTTCTGGGATATCTACTATTTGTAAGTTACTGCATGAAGAAAACTCAATCAAGACTTATGAAGTTTCGTCCCATGAGTGTAATGCAGCTTCACATACAGTTTGGTTTGATGTGCGTAGTGTTTATGTGGCATGTTCCTGTAAGAGATTCGAGGAGTGTGGATTAATGTGCAGCCATAGTTTGAGGGCCTTTCATATGCATTCTATTATGGAGATTCCTTCAGTATACATTCATAAAAGATGGACAAGATTAGTGAAGTCTGAGGTTTGGGATAAATTCATTGATTGGTCTTCTAATACTGACACTGCTGGTGCTTCTCTACTTTGGCGTCATGATATGATCCGAAAAATGTACAATCTTGTGTTAAAAGCTCAAACTTGTGGAGATGCTAAGAAGATTTTAGAAGATGTCTGTAGTAGAGCTTCAACAATGATAGATGAGCTAGTTGTTGTGGAACCAAAATCAAATTATTGTGAATCTGCTGAAACTGAAGTAGGTACAGTGAAAGATCCTATGACTGCCAGGACCAAGGGTAGGAACAAGAGAATGAAAGGGCACCTAGAGAGTAAAAGAAAATCACGGACTTAGAAGTCGAGATACCCACTAAAATGTGCAAGTGTTTTCACTCCTACCACTACAGTACTCTGCATCATTTTGGTTATGTTAAGTTCTTGTTTAATTTTTTAGCAACATACGTTAGTGTTTTTTAATTCGGTTGTTTGATTGCATTTTGTGTTTATTTTAAAGATTTTCATGATAAGCTGGTATTTTCATTATAATCGACATAGTATGTCGTTTCACTATTTAAATATGTCATGTTGATGTGTTTTATTATTACCTATAAATGGACGCATGATACTGCTACTTACAGTATGTCTAATAATGTCTGAAGCATGTAATTCCGAAGTAAGTGTACTTCATTTAGATCTATTTTCATTTTACTCATTAGTATATCATTGTTTTGTTAAAGTGGTTGTTCAAGACTCTTGTGGAGATATAACTTAACAATGTTTGCTGTATTTTAATGATATAGCATAAAAGACAATGTATCTTGTGAAACCTTTCGTGAGACATGTTAAAGTATGTTTATTATATAGTTAAAATATATTTAATGATTGTTAAAGTATGTTGTGAAGTATGATGGATGATAATGACTTTGGAATGTTATGGAATGATTCATTTTAACATACTTTAACTACAAATAAACATACTTTACCTATATAATAAACATACTTTAATAATTGGTCAACCCGTCTTAGAACCCACCCATCACTAAAGTATGCTTATTGTAAAATTAAGGAATGCTTAATGTACTTTAGAAAACATACTTTAACAATCATTAAATGTACTTTATCTAAATAATAGATATACTTTTACACGACTCACAAACCATCTCATGTAAGAAAACGTCTCACAAGAAACATGGTAAAAGTGGTAAAGGATATCAGTAATTATTTCTGATAGTGCATAAGTATTAAAAAGGTCCAATATTAATTTCTTGTTATTAAAAACGAATACGGTGGTATCTTCAAATACATCATCAATCCCAAACAATAAACCTTATCTTCAAATACTTCATCAATCCTACATAATGACACCAAGGGATTGAAGAATTTAAAAAACCTCAAAAACTAGTCTATTTTTTCTTCTTTCTCTTTCCAAGCATCTGCGGTTTGCTTTCACAGAAGCTGTAGATTTTCTTCAATGTTTTATTTTTCAACAGGTTCTGCTCCGCAGTGACCAACGTAACACAAGTTTGCGCTCTTAATGCATTGCGAATTGATACCTTGAACACAAAAAGATGCAAAAAAATCCAAATCAATTTCAGTACAATCAAAAGGTACTTCAACAAAAACATACTAAAGATTATACATACTACAATACGTTATAAAAAAAGAAAATATAACTACATCTCACTCAAACTGTACGGTATGATTACTATTGAGAAGAAAAATACCTTTTTAAGATTTGTATGCCCATATATTGCTCCTTCAAAGAACTGCATATGGTGCATTAGGTAAACACCACAATCACCATCCCCACGTCTGCTCTTCCAGGGAAAAGGCACAGTTTCAATATCATAACGTAGCATCGCCTCAGCTTTAGGATGTCCCTTAGTAGTTAAGAAACGACTCATTAATGCAACCTGTGTCAACATAGTTATATTAAGTAATGCCCTAGAACATGCGCATAACATAATAAGTATATATATGTACAGTTTCATTACATACCAGAATCTGTATAGCTTCAACATTGTGTGACTCATCCGCATGACTCATATTATTCAAATACTGAATTTTTCCAATGTTAAAATTGATGCATATGGCAAAGTAATGATTATACAAGTTCACTGGAACAAAAATCTGCAGAGAATTATTGAAAGAAAACATTTAAACAGATAAGAAAATTGCATAAGTTATAATGTAATTACTTTCTTTATGAATCGCTCTAGATTACCTACCAAATGAAATTTGTTCATGTCAACAGAATCTCTTTCCGTCCATAATTGAAAGGACCCTATGATATTCTCTTCCATAGTTCCCTTATGGCCTTTACCCGCCAAAATGTTGCTCAATGAATGCTAGTTTAGAAATGAAAGTTAAGAAATGAGTAACATCATCATGACATAGTATGACAAGTTGCTGTTACACAAAAAAGAATAGATTCTAACAAAACAAATACATGCTGCACTCTAATCTTCTTACGACATACTGTAGCCTAGAGTGGAAGCACTTTTACGAAGAACTATAACTATAACCATAATCATAATCACGACATACTATAGACTAAACAGGAAACACTAAAACCATAAACAGGGCATACTCTAATAATTTGATGACATACTATAACATATTCAGGAGGCACTAATGACATAAACACGGCATATTGTAGCCTATCTGACGAAATATTGTAGCCTAATCTGCAAGCACTTTAATAAAATCACTGCATACTATGGCATCGCTGTTAGTATAGTGGTGCCAATGATAAATAGCATTTATTAATAACTTACAGTATGTCCAAGATTGAAGCAGAATCTTTGCACCAGTTCTGTACTATTCTTTGCATTGAGAATTATGGACCATGCATCTATGATCCCGGTAAAGATGTGAGCATTTGAGATTAATGACAGAATCTCTTCTTTTGATACGTAATTCACACCGCCATAGTGACATATGTGTTCACTGTAAAATCGATTGACTAGAATGTAACAGATGTGACTAATGAAATTATAATACAATAAGTAGAGTAACCATAGTAACACTTACAACTTATCAAATGATGGATCCTCATCGAAGCAATAATCAACAATATGCTTGCTGAAACAATCCATGTCTGCCAACAAGCTCGCATTTGCATTCACAAATTTGCATACGTAGCCTACATCCTTCACAAATGGCCAAGCTTCTGTGTCAATGTCTTGATATTGCCGTTTCATCTTGTTGCTAATGGATGAAATGGCTCCTTTCACCTCACTAACATCTAATCCTTCAGATTGTTCACTCTCGCTTCCTTCTTCTTTATTTGCACTCTTGGGAGTCTCACTTTCAGGTGTAAGCAATTGAAATGCGGGAGGATCAAACAACATTTGCTCTTCCAATTTCTTTCTTTGAAATTTTTGTATAATATCATCAATGTACTCATGAACCTTCACATCCGAGAAGAACTTTTGGGTATCTGATTCTTCATTCTCTACTTCATCTTTCAAGGATTCACGACTTTGACACATCATATCTTTAATTTTGTTCATGTGAAAATTGTTCACCACTGTCATGTCTCTCTTCCAAATGAGGAATGCTTCATGTAGTTCCTAAAAAAATTTCACATAAAGAAGAACACTATATTATGACGATACTATTACTACATATGTCGTATACTATAAAAGGTAAAAGTAATACTTTGGACATGCATAAATGAAAGTGTATTTTTTGCCTATATATAACAAAACAATAACAACTTACATCTTTTGCTTCTCTTTGTATAGCTTCGTTCATCTCCTCATCATCCAACACTTCAAATGATATCAACATTTTGCCTTTTGACTTCTTCATCCTAATTGGATGACACTTTTTCTCCCCATCACCATTTTGTTTATTCATAGAAGTTTCTGCAACCGATGTATCCTTTCCACTAATTGGGTATATACTTACGCACTCACCTAACCCAAACCCACCAGCTTGTAACTCTTCCCTAACTCTCTCAAAAAGTCTCTCAGCAGTCCAGTTTTTGACTAGGGGTAATGTGCAAGGCTCAGGCTTACCTTTCCATTTTAGTCTATGGAAATATGCTATCAGTAAGATTAATATACAGCCCCCTATGTTTTTCCTACCCTGATTTTCAGAAAATGATTTAACAGCAGCACACAATCTATCTAGCACGTAGGAACACCAATCCAGTTTTGAGATACTATTCACATCAATCAATGATCTAAGTGTGCTTAAATCTGCAGTACCATTTGCTGTAGGATTCAAAAAAGAGGACATTGAAAATATAACAAATAATCTAACAAAATCATCACCACCCTCTGCATAGTGTCCTAGTATCTTATTTTTAATTGTGCTTATAGTAGAGCTACAATTAACACCAACCCTTTTTGTAAAATCAGTCAAATATTGTGGTGTTTCATTACGCCTCAAGTCAAAAAGAACTTTATCACCATGATTTGGGAGAAGGAAAATATCATGAATATCTTCAGGAGTAATGACAAAATTTACCTTCTCATTGATGGTGAGCATACGACTTTGACTATTGAAACTTCTAACTAAGTATCTCATATCATTCGTAGGAACCCTAGAGATACAAACTTCCAACATACCACCAAAACCGGCCCTCTTTATATCATCCTTTTGCTTGTCATTTAACTTCACAACTACTTCAGATATACCATTTGGTCTAGAATGTGAAACGAAATTCCTTTAAAGGAAAAAAAAATTCGTTAGACGTATATTATAAACTATATACAAGACAAACCCATCACAAAGCATATATAACATTATACCTTTGTGCTTTGGCCGTGTTATCCTGTTTCTCACACTTTTCCACTTCCTTTTTCTTCGCACAAATTTTTTGACGAGCCATGAAGCACTAGAAGATTATTACAAAAGAGAAAATTAACTATACAATTAAGGTTTCACCAACTAAAAGATTGACACATACTATATAATAAACATGGTATTGTCACATTTAAGTAACATTAACATTGAAATGACATACTTTAACAGATGCACGACATACTTTCAATCACTATCAAGAAGACCAACAATTGACAGTAATAGTGTTTAACATATTTTGAGGAACAGTTGAACTTACAATGACACATTTAGAGCAATATACCACTGTCCATGAACTCTTTCATGCAAATACCCACACACTTCAGGCAAAGTCTCACCCACAGTTGCAAAGTATGGACAAAACTGAAGAATCAATACAAAATTTATACTTCTAGGTTAATATATATTGAATATTTTTTTGATACTTATAAAATAGAGTTGTGATGAAGCATATATGCACCACAAGTAATCACTATTAAAGAATTAATCTCACCAAATATATATTCTAGGTTAATATATATTGAATATATATTGAATATTGAATATTTATACTTCTAGGTTAATATATATTGAATATTTTTTTGATACTTATAAAATAGAGTTGTGATGAAGCATATATGCACCACAAGTAATCACTATTAAAGAATTAACCTCACCCAACTAGACATCAGATATCATCTTTAAAGTATAAACAATACTTATTTCATCATCATCTATGTTAAATAGAAAGCAAAAATATAACACAGTGATACTTCAAACCATACCCCAATTCCAAATGATGAATTGTAAAATGAATTGGCAGCAGCCTGCCTTAATTCAAACCCAATTTAAAGTATGCCCTGATTATGGTTATAGTGCTTCCAGTTAAAGCTATAGTATGTTGTGTTTATGTTAAGACAGTACATCCAATTGATGAAACTAATCTCAAATAAGTACCGATTGCACGAGAGGTCTATATAGATGGCCACCACAACTACCACTGCACACCGACCACCTCGGCACCTCCTTCCACCGCCGCCACCGCCACCATACAACTGCTGTCATCCATTCAGCCCAACCCAAACTCTAAACCCCCCTAAATACCAACTCTAATACATAATAACAAAAACCCTAATCTCTATAATAGTATCACAAAATTAGGTGTTTTAAACCCACAATAACACATTACATAATTAATTGAGGAGAGGAGCAGTACCCTGAATATCGAGACTTTGAACTTCTCTTTCTCTTCTTCCAGTCGAGAATGGAGGGATGCTAAGAATTTGTGAAGACATGCATTTCTCTTTTCTCTTCTTCTTGGTGTTTCGATTCTTTCAGTTGATGGAGTGAGGGATGACGTGAATTTGACAAAATTTTCTCTCCTGATTGGAGGGAGGGATGAAGAGAATTTGAAAAGACAATTCTCTCTCCTACATCTTTCTAAACTAATTGATCTAATTTCACGGGAGTATCCATGGATTAATTTAATTAATTAATTAATTAAACGGGTTAAATTATAATTGGGTACCCGTCTTAAACCCGTCTCACCTAAACGGATGTCTCACAGGAGAATTTATTGTTCTTTTGATAATTCAATTTCTGTCACATGAAATTGATTTCGGGGAACTTTGGTGATCTCCTAGTCTAATTACAATTAAACCTTTATAATTAAAATACTGAACATTAGAGATAAATCAGATCATAAAAATAAAAGACAAGATACCCAGACTAATTATAATTATTAATATACTAAACATTAGAGACAAATTAGATCATAAAATAAAAGACAAGATTCCCATAGATGGAATAAGCATACAATAATTTGCCTTTCGACATACCATATTCAACAAATTTGCAAAAATGTCATTAAATAACAAATACTAATTAGAAGTTTAATAACTTGAAAATTTGAACCGATAATTTAACTAATCAGCTTTTTTTTCAGCAATTTTTTTCTCCAGACAAAATAGCTACAGAACTAACTAGCAGTCAAGCAACATTACATAGTTGTTGGATCAAAATTCACCTGCTGAAATATTTCAATTTCAAGAAGAGAAGAAACATAATTAGCTACATAGTATTTGGAAAATCAGGTCATATTTACAACCAACTCATTACTCATTTTTCTCCCATCTCTTTCTTTTCCAATAATAACCCTCGCTGGAAGTTATTTCCCCATGTGAGTTAAAATCCTGCTGATCAGAGCTTCCTTCTTCCCAGCAACAGCCAAGTTGTGTACTGTAAGGTACACCTTAAGTTCTGGCACAGTCAACTCTTTCAACTGCAGAAATATGTTGTGTAAAACACTTGGAATCTAATTGAACATTAAAAGCGAAATTGTTTTTCTTTCATTAGATCATGTGGAGAGCGAGCGAAACCAGATTACCTTTCCCTCATCCGCAAGATTAGCCCAGTCATGGTTTTCATACTCCATTTTTGCATTATCAGAAATTGCTTTCCTTTTTCTGGAGGCTTCAGTTGTTTTTCCATTGTCCTTCGATTCGTTCTCCTCGTCGTAGTTCTCTCCATATACAGAAAGCTTGAACTCTTCTAATGCTTTGACAATACCCGGTCTTCCCGGAAAAGAACAAAAAACAATATTAAATGAAACCTTAGATTAATGAAATTGAAGCCAATAATCGTAGTAAAGACCCCTTATACCTGGACAAGCCTTCTTCATCGGGAAGAGTTTCATCCTTCACATCAGGCATTTCATCTTCATCAAGAGCCAGGGCTTGTAACATTGCATAGTGTCTCTGCAAAGCTAAATAGGAATTGAAATAATGCTGTGACTTGATTTAGGATTATTGGTTCAATCTATAAAAATGCATTAAAATTGCACAAAGTGAATTTCTCTGCAAATCATGGACCTCAAGCCATTGTCTATTGTTGTTCTCACGCGGCTTTGTGAATAAATGGCACAAGCTTGCCCATCCCAAAATATTCATATGTTTCAACTTCATATAAAAATTTTCTGAATCCAATTTTAATCAGCTTTTTTGCTGTGGACTCAAATTCTCTAGTCCATTGTGTTGCCCATCCCCAAATATTCATATGGCACAAGCTATGCATTCATTAACATTGCTAGCAAATACTTTGTGAAGACATCACAATGTTCGACTGAGTTCCCTTTCAATCCAATGTTACCCTTAAAATATAAGATAATTCTAAGGAAAAAGCATAGTCGGTAGTAAGAAATTCTGAAGAAGAAATATGATATCAGATACATTATACTAATGGCAACTAGATTAGAGTAAAAAACACATTGAATTATGTCAATAATGAAGCCTTAGCCGAAATTGGAAGCTTTAAGTGTGTTGAAAAAAATAGACACAGTAACGAAAATAACAATAAGAAATCACGAGATTTGTTCACCCAGTTCGTCTTTTGAAAGACTACATCTAGGGTGATGCCAAGCCAGGGGGAGATCTATTATTTATAATAGCTAGTGTAACTCTCATCCTAATGGGCTTCAGGATCAACTGGGACGACGCACAAAAAATGGGCTGGGATAAACAGTCCATCTGGCTCCCAAGCCGTTGTGTATTTTCTACTTTCCCTAAATAAATACCATAAGCATTTTGGCATGTATGATGCATGGTATAGCATCCCCTAGGTCCTTTCTGAATCCATTCATAAGATAAGGTGCAGTGTTATTTTCAATGAAATGTTGAATCCAGACACATTTCTTATAAATCATTATTCTCAACATAGGCCCTAAGGCACTCATACAGCTATTTCACAGAGCAACAGCCTCATTGACAGCACACAAGATATAATTTTGGAAAATAACTGACGTTACCAAATAATTAACAGTAGAAATTATTTAAGTTCAGAATACAGGTTCCCCACAACTCTTCAATATCACGTATATCAAAGCATTTCCATGAAGCATGAGACTAGTATTTAGAAAATAAAACTTACAAGGGTTAGCGAATTGGAAAACTGAGAAGTTTTTTAGGTCAATACGCTTCACTAATGAAACCGCAGTTTTAATTTGATCATCGGTTGCTCGTGGTGCCGCGGGATTTGTCTCGGTGTGAAACTATAAAGCCACCATTTTGTTGTTAATGACACAATCTTTTATCAAGAAACTTGGTGACCTAATGAATGTACTAATACCTCTTCAATGGGTCTAATATCATCAGAATATGGAAGATATATCATGTGCATTCCAGGTGGCTCAACCTGACCACTGGCACTAACTATCTCGTCCTGCAGTTGACAATAATAAATGATTTTGTAATATACAGCCTGACAATTACGATAAAACAAATATTTTTAATCTAAATTAATACTAAACTACTCTTGGAAGCCGGATAGAGAAGTCATAAAACTAAAACAGTACAGCACAAAAATAAGATCCACAAATAAAATCAAAAGAAATATTGCTAAATAAAAAGGTTACGGAAAAGGAACCGGAAACCGCTCTCCTAAGTCACTTCTAGATCTGTTCTAAAAATATGCCCATAAGTTAAGAAAGATAAAATACTTTGCATATGCCCCAAATCTTGTATGACCAGAATTTCCACTAATAACTTAAAGGGCAGTTTGCAATCACTTGCAACCAGTTTAAAACGCTTTACAATAAAATTTATTCTGCTCCTCAAGATTCAGTTGCAAACACCCCCTAAAAATGATGAATCCCTAAATTATAAAGAATCCACTAAGGTTTGTCAAACTAAATTTACCTTCCTGAAGACTGTTTCAGTTATCCATAGAAGTGCTTTTACAGTTTATCTTATCCAAGAAAATTTATCATGAAGTATCCAACACATGAAAACATTTACAATCACATAAATGTAATAGTATAAACCCAAAGCCCTTCCCATAATTTCACCATATTTTCACATGTACATAGGAATTCAACTAGCCTCTAATTCTATCAGTACTTCAAATGATATGATGTTGATACTAAGTCAGAAATAATTGCATCAATCTCCAGAAATAAATCATGGTTGACGTAGGGCTAATTGGTACCGAGTAAAATAAAAAAAAAAGATAAGTGATTGAGAGATAAAACATCTGAGAACTGTAATCTTAACAGGCTAAAGTACATAATTATCGTGCCAAATCTCTAATAAGCTAAAAAAAATCTCACAGGTCCACAGGGCCCTTCAAAGGCTCAGACCAACCTAAGGGAGGTTTGTGGTGGAAAAAAATTATTGTGGGTAAAAATACCAGCTTCATAAAATGGTGATTCCAAAGCCAAAATTAGATAATAATTAAAGTCATTGACTCAATCATAGACAAAGATTGATACAAAATGTAAGATGGAAAATGATGACAATGAGGTGGATTAATTCCCCAAGTCAAGGGAATAACTGCATTTATATCAAGCCTCAGTGGAGGTTTCATACTCCCGAAAAGGAAACCAACTTTTTACACAGTTAGATTTTCTAGTTTCCTAACCGTTGTTGGCTTGTTGCTTGAGAAATGATTTAGTAATTCAGTAACATGGTATGTTAGTCAATCAATTGTGCCATATGTTTCTTCACCAAAAGATTAAATTTCAATATTACATAAACTGAAAAGTGAAAATTACTCGGTATTGAGCCATTGTTGATGTATAACAATACAGCATCCTTTTTTATGATGAAGTCATGCAAAGCATATGAAAAAAAATTGTCTACCAAAATTTGATATCAAAACCTTAACAAAAAAGGGTAAGTGAGAGAGTCAATCTACTGTATAAAGTTTCAATTGCAAGATCATTATGCAAGACGAGCACTATATATTTATGTTGACATTAGATATGGCATATAGATTATACAGTGTTTCAAAACTTCACTGTTACACAAGCGTGAAATAAATAAATGATCAGTGAGCTTTCTTCTATTCAAATAACTTTATCTATAAGAGCATCCTAATGAACAATTGATAAGATATACATAGAAGTTATAAAAATACCGCTAAACATATTTTGCTTTACCACTGAAAGCATCTTACTTGTGCGACTAAAGCCACCAATTGAGGATGTGTTGGGCTTCCATAAAAGGCAATAGCAAAACTGCAAATTACAATGATGAATTAGATAACATAAGTATATCACAATGAAAACATCACGAAAAATCAACATCCACTAAGGACACTGCTTGAACCTGCGAATTCAATTCCCACTTTCTCCTTTAATTTGGATTATCACATTACAGCTACATTTTTACCAGTTCATGATCATTAATCACATTATCTCATTCTCAGGTCCACAAAAATAAAACAATATCTTTTTATGAAACAACACAAAGGAGAACTCAAGACCGGGTAATCTGTTGTTTTAAGCTGTACTCGCGTGCATGTATCCTGATATTAGTATAATCCAGGGGTGTATGAGGATGAAAAATACAACATTATACTTCCAGAGGATTAACATTTACTTGGATATTTATATAAGGAGGACAACATTTTTCAGATTATGTCAATAAAAGTAGTATTCACTGAAGTTGTGTAAAAAAATAAGTACCTGGAAAGGGCAGCCAACGTATTTACCTCTTTAAAAACCAACTTATGTTGAAAGAATAGTTTAGTGAAAAACATTGACAGAGGTCATTAAATTTAACTTTTTATCATTCTTACGAAATACAAGGGCAAAATGTAGCCACATCGTAATCTCAGTTCATTATACGGAAGAAAGGGGTTCATCTCACATCTCTTGTAAGAGAAGTGACAAAAGCAAAACATAACATCCATATAAAAGAGTTTCTGAAGTAGAATCACCGTTTCAGCCTCAACATGGAACTGTGAAGAGCAATAAAAACACAAGTACTTCCATAGATTTCCTGCACCGAAGAAATGAAAATAGAAGGACAATTAGCACAAATTGCACTATTCAGATCATGTGAAACCATGAACTGATTGTAAATCAGATAAAGAAAAATAATACTCCCTCTGTTCCCAAAATACCTGCACACTTTCCTTTTTGGTCCATTCCCAAATAATTTGCATACCCCAAAAATGGAAACAACACACAATATCAAACCCTTACAATACTACAATATTACAAAAATGCCACCTTTTTATACACAATTTAGTCAAAGTCAACTATATCGTACACTTTTTTCAATTAAATTACCCAAAAAAAACCCTACTTTTTCTTACATCATTACACAAAAAGTCATTTTTCTTAAACAGCGTGCAAGTCAAAGTGTGAAAGTATTTTGGGGACGGAGGGAGTATTTGGCTTTAGACCTTGAAAGAAGACCAGCCAGGAAATTTTAATTGAAGCATGTCATTTAAACTGTTAGGCATATACATGATAACAAGGAGGAAGTTCAAGAGTGTTGGTATGCGAATTGATTTCAGCAAAGAGATGGTTTCATAAAATGGGAAAACAATATAACGCGGGGGAATGGTTTCCCTATACCAAGCACTAACTTAGATTCCTTTCCTACTCCCTATTCTATACCAAGCACCCTGTGAAAGAATGATGAAAATGTACATAGACACTGAAGTTGATTATGGGGTCATATAGCTGCAAGATCATTAGCATGCTTCACCCTATCCATAACACAAATCCTGGTGCTGGTGGTGAGCCAATAATTAGAGGAAATACAAATGGACACATTAAGATGTTTATACATGATATTTTGAATGTGTGCAAAAGAACAATAAATTGGGCAGATCAGCCACTGTGTTGAAATTTAAGATACTGGGAAATCTTTCAGCCTACAATGTCACAATACTTAAAGCAGCGCAAGAAGATAGCATATATGATTTAAACAACACAAGTAAAATTATAAAGTGATGAGAATATAGTAACCTCATCACTTGGGAAAACAAATGTAGATGGCCTCAAGTTGTGGTAATCCTTTAAGCAACTTAGAGGCTTGAAACCTAGGAGACGCAGATGCCCCGTAGAAACCATCTTGATTTTCAAAATATCATCCGCAGAGAACATGATTTTCTCACTAGCATTTAAAACCAAGTCATTAAATAAATAAAGCTACCAAACAAAATATATGTTAACGAGAAGGCACGTATCAACAATAATAAAACCAGGAGAGCTATGTTGAATATTGCCATAATGAGAAAAGAACAAATGCCCTGATGTGAATCAACTACCAAAAATCTAATACGTGTACATTACCCTTTAATCAATTGTTAAGGGGAAATTCACTAATAAAATGTTTTGATGCTGTAGATATTACTTAATACATCATGAAAACAGCATTTTGGTTATCCATTATTAAATTCAAGTGAAGTTACGAATCACTGTTCAAATGGTACTCAATATGGAAATGAAGCACATGGAAATTTCAAAATAAAATTCCTTGAAATTTGATAGTGCTCAACAAATAATGCTGGTAAATACAGGCATAAAGGTATAATTAAATAGAATAAGTCAAATCTACCATCAAAAAGTAAATATTATAACTCTAAAAATCCATGAGCTATATTCTCAAGGCCTAAGAGTTGAGATAATAATTCACACTTCTCACAGTAGAGTAATCTCACTTTTTGTAAGTCTGAAAATATTTTGGAGGCTCCTGAAGAAGAGCACCAGTGTCCATACAGAAGAAAGATCTTTCTGCCTGCAAACGCATATTATATAAATTAGTTCAGAACTATAAGCTTTAGAAACACCATGACGCTTTCAAGATGAAACGACATTATACAAAGTCTTAACAGTAATGAAAAGAAATTCAAACTGAGCACGCAAAAACCTTTAAAGGAAGGTTAGAGACTGAATCAAGCCATGTAATAGCCCCTGAAATCAAAAGAAGAAATTAGAGATGCCTTAAATTGAAGGAAAGAATAAAGAAACATATAGACCCAGAACATACCAACAGTGGTTGGACGGACTAAGGCATAACTACTTAGTTCAATGGATATGCCACTGGCAATTATGAAGTTGATTCTTCGAACTTTGCGCTTTTTGAACATACGCTTCCTTAGTTGGTCTTTCATGTCTTCAAATCTAATGATAAAGGACTTAATAAAGATGATAAGGAAAAATAGAGTAAGAAAGGAAAACATATCCAGCATACCCCTCAATCATATCAGTATCCATAAGTCCATTGACTTAGTAAAATGAAAAACCTTTGGCGTTCAAAGTATAATGTTGCATGTCGGAGAAATAATTACTACTATAAATGTACATGAGCTTCCACTTACTTTACCTTGGGTGAAATATAAATGGCTAAATTATGAAAAGAGCATACTCATATGAGACATGATTTTTTTTCCATAAATACAAATTGCATGGCACAATAAGAAGAAATACTGATATAGTATTTGGGATATCCTTAACGGTATTGATAAGTACCACAAACCTTACTATCCAATACATAATGATTAAATATCTTAAAGAAGGCAATCTTGATAATTTCTTTAAGTTGTTATGGGAGCACTTGCAACAGATTTTAAAGAGTGAAAATCACTTGTATAATTCAAAAGCTGTGAGAAAGGTGCTTTTGAAAAATAAGTGATAATGCCCCCCCTGCCCCCCACCAAAAAAAAAAAGCTATTGCAAACAAGCTCTACGAATAATTCAGACATATCTTTCCAATTCCATGCATTTTTCCTGGGCAAGGGAGTGGGTTGATCTTTCCTACAATCTTTCAGTTCAATCCTCTCTATGAAATGGAACAAAGTCAACTAACCAAGATGCATGAACGAATAGAAATAATTCTTTAAGCATATACAAAATAAAAAAATAGAGTTTACAGGTTTCTTCTTCTGGGAAAGATTTTATCAAAAAGATGGAAAATTAGCAGAACAGAACCGAGTATGAAATTCAAACCTCTCTCCCACTAAGGCCTTAAACTCAGCCAGATCATTTCCCTCCAATCCCAGAAAATCCTGAACATATGAGAAGCCGAATCAGATATACACACGTGTATGTATATATAAGTGAACACTTCATAAGCATTAAGCATGACGTACAGCATAAAAAATTGACATATTGAAGTCATCATCTGGTCTACTCAAAGGGAGGAGTTCAATTGAGATTCCAAGATCTTGAGCATCCTGAAAAGAATCCATTCATGTTTTCACAATTCTATTTATGCACAAAATGCTGAGAGTTGGCATAATTTAAACTTCAAGAACTTTCTAGCTGTAAGAAGAAAAATCCACTACAACAGTGGTGAATGTGCATGAGGAAGCATTACTTTGGCTCGCTGTACTGTTGTTCTCATCATATCCATTTTTGTCATTCCCATTATCTTCCCGAAAGGATCATCTTCATTTGTAAATAACAAAATCCTTTTGTCAGCTGTTTTTGCAGACCTGATATTAGAACATGAACATCACCAACAAGATTCGCAGTTAAATATACAAACAAACAAAATAAACAGAGCTTTAGGCAACTATCTAGATTTCATGGTCTTTGCAATAAAATAAATAACCCATACCCTTTCCGTAGCAGTGCTTGAGCAACCCAAAGAGCATTGTAAAGAGTATTATCTCGAGTTCCAGACAAGATGCCATATTTGCTCCCAATTTGTTTGCTAAATGTTTCTGATATGACAAAGCATCATGTAAGAGAAACGAGCTAAAAAAACATAATTTATTCATATCATGGAGAACACTAGAACATTGATCATAAAAAAGCTACTCAATCAATGGGAATTTAATTGTCATTATGTTTTCTAAATTAAGTAAAAGACTCACAAGTAAAAGAGCTGATTAGAAAATTTCTGCAACAGATTGTGTAAGAGAAATGAGATCATATCAACATTGAGAAAATTAATTAAAATTTCCAGTTAAATTATGTGGCTTCACACTGGAGGTAGTCATGTTTATTAGCTCATGTTGAAGTCTTCTCATCAATTCATAGCAAAAAAAAAAAAAAAATGGTAGGCAAATTATGGTCTCGTGTGTAGGCTTCCATGCTGCAACAATGGTCAGGTAAATGTTACAATTCAAGTAGGATATTTCAAATAATAAATCAACATAAATGTAAATGTTACGATAAGGATACGGATAATGGTCAGATAGTGCATAATTGAAAACAAGTTACCCATATATCAAGGCCAATTTAATAGAACATTGCAATTGACCATAATAGGCTGACTGATACTAACCTTGTATGCAGTCAAACTCTTTGATAAGCCTAGCTGTAGGTCTATCTAAATCCTCTCGTTCAGGAACATTAAAAACATATACACCGCTTACATCCTGTAGATTCTTCTTTTCCCTCTACAAACCAAGCACCCATAACATCAAAGAGATTACTTGTAGATATCATAGCATAGAATTTATGCATTTCGGTCAATTAAAGATTGTAAAAATATAACTCAAACTTCATTAAGCTTACAGTATTGAAGAAGCATATTGAAACTTCATCATAAGACCTATTGATAATTTGAGTCTTCAAGGACACCAAAATGCTACGAACTGCAACTTCGAAGTGGCTGACTTCTTTCTGATCTTCCTGCAGACAATGACAAATCGGGTCTACATCATTTATCCAGAGTAGATAAATATATACGGATAATCGTAGCAGTTTATGATAGCTGATTCATTCTACTTTTATGTGTCTCTGCAGACAATAGATAAAAACAGTTGTTGAAATCTTTGAATGAGTAAAAGACGAATTGTTAACCAGAATGACCCGTGTCATTGCCAATCATTTCTGCATGTCATAAATCAAAAATACAAAACACAACATATTTATGAGAATTTTGACCGCCGGTGAAGCCTCGCATCCTCCCCCCTTCCAAAAGGAAAAATTCTCAAAAATTATGAGGCAAGGTTAATAAAGAAAAGAAAAAAAGACTAACCGAAGGACAAGTTGTGGAGAACATCTTGGGAGAAGCATCCACCAAATATACCAGCATCTCCTTTGTAGCATCTTTCTCCTGCACATTTTTACAAACAGTTTATCAGCACTAAAATGGTGTTTTATCAGCACTAAAATGGTGTATTCTCTATTTTCAGAACTTGGTAAAGAAAGGCTACTAAGGCCTTGAAAAAATTTACAACCTGGTAGAGCTCAAACTCTGGGTCTTCATCGTCGCGAAAAATGTCGTCGGGATCGATATCCATGGTTGGAAAACCAGTAAAAGTCTGTCAAGTAATGTTTGTGCGAGACTTACAGAAGAAGAAGACACTGCATTTTTCCCTTTTTCTTTTGAAAATTTTGATTTGTGTATTAGCCGACGACATTTATTATTATAATGTTGTTATAATGGACCGGGTATCGAACCGAGGACGTCGGTTCGAGATTTAACAGAGGTGGGATGAATTGAGAGTAGACATAGGGTGTCAATTTTATCCGCGGATGCGGGTATCCGTCGGATAATACTCTATTAGGTACGGATAGGGTAGGGTATTTTGGGTTTCGGGTAGGGTAGTACCCGCATTGAATTGTTGAGGGTAAGGATAGGGTATGGATTTTGTAAAATATCCAATTACTCTACCCGATTATCCGTTTATTTATTACACATTATATATTTTACATAATATACTTATATAATAACATAATATTTACTTAAACATGATTCCATGTGTTTGTAGTTAATTTGTTAGTATTATTGAATTAGTTTGTTTAACTATGCATTGTAATTTTATATATTTTAGATTTTAAAAGTGTTAAACTTACATGATTATATTTTAAATTATTTTTATAAATTTATGAATCTCATAATATATTGCATTGATAATTATTTCTTTTAAATAAATTGGTCATATATGTAGGATATACACATGCTGGGATTTTACAGATAGAATAGGCCAAACATTATTATTCGCATTACTTTTTAAAATTGCGGGTAACCGTTTATCCGTGGATTATCCATGTACCCGATGGACAATATCCGCACCGTACCCGATGATATATTTAAGGGTAATAGGGTAGGGTAAGGGTCCTAAAAATAGGATTAAGGGTAGTATGTGGATTAGGCATACTCGTACCATACACTACTCGTTTACATCCCTAAGTAGACATGTACTCCTTCCATCCCAGAAAGTTTGCACACCTCTTTCCGGCATGGAGATTAAGAAAGTGATAACTTTTAGGGGTATTATGGTATTTTTAGCAGTATTATGGTATTTTTTTGTAATAAATAAATGATAAAGTATGTTAGGTAAGTTAGGTAGGGGTGTTTCTTTTGTAAATAAAGTGTAAACTTTTGTGGGACAACCCAAAATGAAAAATGTGTCATTTGAAATGGACGGAGGGAGTATGTATTAGGCCTTCCCCAATCATTAAACTCAAAAGACAGATTTTTTTTCACCACGTCAGCACCGGCTCAAAAGCAAAAAACTCATACCTCTAAAACAAAACTCTTCCCCAATAATAAAACCAAAAAGTAGGTTTTTTTATAGGACCCACTTCAATTTCATTTTATTCTCATTTAATTTACCAACTATATTTATCTAATTTCCAAATAAATTATAAATAATTATATTTTCAAATTATTTAATTTTATAAATTTAAGAAAAAAATAGAAAAATATATTATTTATTTTTTCATTACATAAAACATAAAAACACAAATTAAAAGGACACACATTAATATATATATATATATATATATATATTATTTTTGTCATTATATAAAATAAATTTTGAAAAACCTGTTATAAAATACCTTATTATTTAAAAAAATCTTTTTTTTCATTACATAAAATATAAAATACAAATTAATAGGAAATATTTAAAAAAATAAAAACATAATATACAATAAAGAAAATAAATTTACACTCTTTATCAGGAAATTAAATGAAAGAATAGATAAAAGGAAAGAAAATAAAAAAGGAAATAATTAAGGGTGGAAGGAAAGAAAATAAATGAAAAACGTGGGAAAGAATTTAAAGAAAAAAAAAGATCACACCAAAGAAAAGAGAAAAATAGGCTTGGACAGGTGCGGCCCCACACGGTGTTAACCTCACTCGCGCGTGTCTTTCACGTGCTTGGATGATGCAGTGTGTCGCCCACTCTCTCTTCTCTCCCACTCTCACTTCCTCCAAAAACCTGGATTTTATTATACATGAAACCTCATCAAAAAAACATTTCCCTCCCCCATTGAAAAAAAGCAAAAGTTCCTGCATTTCGGGGGACACGGGAACACGGTCTATGTGGGGACACGGGGACATGGTCTGTGTGGGGACACAGTCTGTGTCCCCATGTAAACACAACACTTCCACTCCCTATCCTATTTAAACCTATGTATTGCTAGGGAGATTAAATTGCAAAGAGACACAGAAATTGCAAAGGAGCACGGATCTAAATCTGTGTGCCCAGGCGTTCAAGAGACTCGCCCATGAAAAAACCCTCATTTTTCAGGTTTTTTAGATTCTCTTACATTTTGCATTATGGAGGACCTAAAACCGATAGTTATTCTATTTTTTTCTCATAAAAATAAATCAAAATCTAAGGTGATGTTTGAGAAATTAAATTGAGTTTTTTATTTTTGAAAATTTAATGAATAGTGATATATTTTTGTTTTTGAATTTTTTTTGTAAAGTAAGTTTTAACTTTATGTGAAATCAATGAGTAAAAAATTATTAATTCCCAAAAAAATAGATGAGAGATAAAGAGAGAGAATATAAAATGAGGAGAGAAAATATTATGGGGATAAAATATCTGACCCAAATAGCAATGATAACTGATAGAGGTCCAGCGAGACAGTCCCAATGAGAGAAAGGCCCATAAAGGACTGAAGACAGGAAGCAAAGTATAGATGACACTACATCTTGGAAAGCCAGAAGATAAACCCCGGGTATACAAGGATTAAAACTCGGGATATTAGAGGATTGTAGCCAGACATTAAACTCAGAATTCCCAAGAATGGTAAATAAAATAACACATTGACAACAAGATATAGGCAACCTCGTGAGAACACACTTCGGCAAGGAAAGACGTCTCACACTTGTCAAGACTTCAACCCTGTCACGAAGAAAAAAAGTGGATCAAGTGAATGCGAAAGAATGATTCCCCAAAAAATATCCTAATATATAAAAAAATGAAGCTATAAAAGAGGGGCACCAGGGTTTTCTTTCTTCTGATCTTGGATGTCCTGTTATATTTTAGTATTACATCTCCTGTTACACGCGTTAGTTGAGTGACACATATGCGGAGAGGAAAATCTCAATCTTTCCCCTTAGGGTTGTTTGTTAGGGTATATATTAGTTTATCCTACGTGTCAATCATCCAACGGTTTGTAATAGGAGATGTAACATCAAAATGTAACAGGAGATGCGAACCGCTTTCTTTTGGGTAGGTTGTGCTGGAATAAAAAGGATTCTCTCTCAACCAATCAGACATGAGGAATCATAATAGCATCAAATCGGTTACCTAGGGATTCCCATAAGGACACATGACATTCATTTATTGGGGAGAATACTTTAAAAGAATAATGACATTTCTACTCACATAAGAAGAAGGGAAGAAACTATAAATAGAAAGGGATACAAATCCCGTGATACCTTTTGGTCACTTGTAAATTCATAGCATATGAGAGTGTGAGTTTGTGTCAAGACATTTCTGTCATTTTATCAATATATAGAGTGTTTTCTCTTCATTCCCCATTGATTGTCTAAGTTTGAGCAATTTGAGTCCTCATGATGAAATACTAATACATTTTTTATGATAATAAATTTTAAAATGTGTAATGCAGTTGAGATTTTCAGATTTAAAATTAAAATGAACATGAAATTATGTAGAATTCTATATCTCATTGTACATTATCTTTTTATCATCCTTAATATCTACGACACCCAAACCAAGAGAGAGAAATCAGTATCTCTTCCAATTAACAGTGTTAAGTGCTTAAATTGTGTATGTATTTGAAAAAGATCAACCTTGATGCATAATTTAAGAAACTCACTTCATTCTTCAATATAAAAAGGAAGCATTGAATATTGTAGAATTCCAATCAAAATTGAAGCAAACATACTCGACAAGGTTTTCTATTTTTATGTTAAACTAAACATATACAAAATTGAAGATGGAGAAGAAAACAAGATTAAAAAAAAGTAAAATGATAATAATGAAAAGTTGAACATGTATCAGTTAAGTAAACAAGAAAAAAAAAATCGTGGGTTTCAATCTTTAGTATTTGTTCGGTTGTTATTTTTCATGATGATTTGTTTAATATATCCAAAATATCTTATTCAATTTGAATATAGATGTCAATGTGTTTGACAAAATTCTTGAATCAATTGTAAAAACGATTCTAATAATGTTAATTAGAAAATTGGACTGTTTTTTTTTATTATTTAATGAATTACATGATTATTAAAGCTATATATTAACAATCACTAAATTCGTGAAGAGGTGAACCGAAGCATAAATTTTCCATAGCAAATAAATTAAATGATTATATTAATATTTTTATTTTTCTCTATAACTAATTGAAAAGAAAAAAATCAGTCAATTAGTTGAGGTAGATTTGCATTTTATAAACCATAAGAATATTAAAAAAGAAAAAGAAAAAAGTAATTGAGTCTTTCCTAATCTATGATGATTTTCATAAATTATGGACTTAACATTTTTAATTGGAAGAGTTAGGGGTTTCTCTCTAGGGCTAGATTGGTATGATTGAATGAAATGATGATGTAATGGAATAGAAATGGGAAATGAATGAATGAAAATGATAAATGAAAATGATGATTACAGTAATTGTTATGATTTAAAAATAACTCAACTAATAGAAAATGTATTACTTAACTGGTTCTAATGTCATTAATAATATTTTTATAGCATTAAAATTTAAAATTTATATATAAAATATTTAATTAATTATAATCTCAATTAAAATTTTATATATTTAAAAAAATTTCAGTAAAGATTTTATATTTAAAAGTGTTAAATTAAAAATAAAATAAAACCTTAATATTTATTAAAATATAAACAAAGAAATTACATATAATAAAAAATATTAAATTATATATAAAAAATAATTTTATATTCAATATTACATGTATATATTTAATTTTATCAATACTATTATTTTTTATTTATAATTTATTAATTTTTTTAAAATAAATATCAAATTAATTATATAATTTTTTAAAAAAAATTTAAAGAATAAAATTTAAAATAATATATTTTACTGGGTATATAAAATGCATGATTTTTTTTAAAATTTATAAATAATTTAATATTTTATTTTTTATTAAATAATATAATAATAAAGTTTTTAATTAATATTATACGTTAAACATAACAATATTAATTTATTTATAATTTTTTAATTATATATATATATATATATAAATTATGGTATAAATTAAGAGAATATTTTTATAATTTTTTATGATTTATATTATGCTACACAAATAAAAAAAAAGAAAAAAAAGGTTAATTCTGGAAAATATCCAGGGGCGTGATGAATCACCATTAATTTGTTTAAGGGAATGGTGATTCCAAAGGAATGATGTCTCTAGTGAACATAGAGAATTTGAAGATTATGTATTAAATGTCATTTTCTATGATTTAAATGTCGCATTCTTTGTTATGTCTGTCAAACTTCATTGCATGGATTAAAACAAACTTTGGACCACTGTTTATGTTTAATCAAAATAGAAGATGCTTTTTCTCTCCCTCCTTTGTTGCCTGCTCCTGATATGTCATATAAGATGGAGTATTTACTATTTAGTATCCCTGTTTCATTGAAGGTAAGAAATACCCCTGAAACAGGGGATTCTTTCTCTCACATAACAAACCCACACCCACCATTAGAGCGAGTGAGAGAGAGAGAGAGAAATGGGTAGTTCAGAAAAACAGCATCACATAGTGATGCTTCCCGCCATGGCTCACGGCCATCTCATCCCATTTCTAGCCTTAGCCAAACAAATTTCCCAAACATTCCACTTCAAAATCACCATCGCCGCCACGCCGCTCAACGTCCAATACCTCCAAACCGCCATAGCCAACACCTCCCACACCTCCCACATCCACTTCTCCCCCCTCCCCTACAATAGCTCCGACCACGGCCTCCCGCCGAACATCGAGAACACCGAGGCCTTACCCCTCGGCCAAGTCGCCGTCTTCTTCCAGTCCACCACTTCCCTCCGACTCCCCTTCCAAACCCTCATCCACCGCATCTCCGCCGAAGACGGCGCCCCTCCACTCTGCCTAATCTCCGATGTCTTCATGGGCTGGGCTAACGACGTCGCCCTATCCTGCGGCACCGTTAATCTCACCTTCACCACCGGCGGCGCGTACGGCACCGCCGCTTATATGTCTCTCTGGGAGCATCTCCCCCACCGCCGCAGCAACAATGATGAGTTCAATCTTCCTGGATTTCCCGATTCCCACACTTTCCACACCAGTCAGCTGCATCAGTATCTCAGAGTTGCAGATGGAACTGATCCATGGTCGAGATTCTTCCAACCTCAAATTGCTAACTCCAAAAAGTCCCTCGGGTGGTTGTGCAACACCGCCGCCGAGATGGAACCGTTAGGGTTGGATATTCTGATTAAGTACACGAATCTCCCCATCTGGTGCACTGGCCCCCTTCTCCCCCCTGCAATGTTTGCCGGAAAATCGTCTCGCGTAATAGGGCAACACACCGGCAGAGAGCCCGGAATTTCGCCGGAGAAATGCTTACGGTGGCTGGATTCGTGCCCTAAAAGCTCTGTTCTGTTCATATCCTTCGGTTCCCAAAATTCAATTAGCCCTAATCAGATGATGGCGTTGGCGGAGGGTTTGGAGGACAGTGGAAAGCCATTTATTTGGGTAATCAGACCTCCCACCGGATTCGACATCAGAGGTGAGTTCAAATCGGAATGGCTTCCTGATGGATTCGAAGAGAGAAACAGTCAGGGATTGGTGGTGCGGAAATGGGCGCCGCAGCTGGAGATCCTCTGCCACGAATCGACGGCTGCGTTTGTGAGCCACTGCGGGTGGAATTCGATTGTGGAGAGCTTGAGCCAGGGGGTGCCGATGATCGGGTGGCCGTTGGCGGCGGAGCAAGGGTACAACGCGAAGATGCTGGTGGAGGAGATGGGGGTTTGCGTGGAATTAACGAGGGGAACGCAGAGCAGCATTAGCAGGGAGGATGTGAGGAGAGTGATCGAGACGGTGGTCGGCGGTGGAGATAAAGCGGAGGAGATGAAGAAGAAAGCGGCGGAAATTGGAGCGGTGATTAGAGCAGCTTTGAGTGAGAATGAAGGATCTTCGGTGAAAGCCATGAATGATTTCGTGTCTGCTGTTCTATCCGCCAAGTCAGCCATTGATGATTAGCTTCAAGCTTCAATTGAATGTGTGCGTGACTTAGCTTCAAGCTTCAATTGAATGTGTGCGACTTGTTAATCCACAATTTAAAATATGGGCTCAACTCAAATAAAAAAATCTTTATTAAAATATATTTTAATTTTAAATTTGTGGTTGTTATGCGCCACTCAGTGTTCGCGCGGGTCTTGGCTACATATTTTCGACATACACATATCACACTTGGAATCGTGATTATACTTAAAATATTAAAATACACCAAAAGTGAATAAAATTAGAGTCCGAATGTGGTGCACGTGAACGATCTTAACCGTTTAATGTATTTTAATTTGATTTTTACCATAAAATAAAATAAAATAATTAATTTTTTTTTTCAAAATAAAACTACACAATCCCTTTTTTTTAACCCACTAACCACATGTGCACCACATAATCACCTATAAAATTAATACAATAATGATTTTTCTAAAAGGAACAATAAATGTAAATAGTTTTGTTGTACTCCATATATCAATAAAGTATTCCTAGAATCTTCATAAACCATAAAATACTATTCCCTCCGTCCCGATCGGAGGTGACCATTTACTTTTTGCACGTGAATTAATGAGTATTATTATTTTATGTTGGAGGGATGTGATGGATAGTGGTGAACTCTTTTTACTAAATGAAGAAAATGAGAACATTTGAATAAGACGTCCAATATAATAAAATGAGGACCTTTCTGTGGACGGATGGAGTAGTAAGCTGGACGTGTGAATTTACATAAATATACTTGGATGATGAGGTTGTAATTTCAAAACGCATCAACTCCAAGTCTAAAGGGAAGTACATGTTTGCGGTTTTAAAACTTCATTTTAAAATTTTGAAATTTTAAACTTTTTCTAATTTATATAGAAGAGTTGGTCTCTTGTGTATTTGGATCTATTAGGTACTTGATGATATACTATTTGATATTTTGTTTCAAATGATATATACTTTTATTAATAAGAGTATTATTTTTTTATTGAAAAATCGATTGAAATATGAAGAGTATTAATATTTGACTAAAATATTATAATATTGCCCCTCTCTTACAACATCCAAAAAAATTCAACGAATCACCCCTACTGTCCCATCTACCCCAAATTATCTTCTCAAATCGAACCTGCGTTGGAAGAGAGGAAAGTAGGGCTCTTCTGTTCGAGTTTCACCATTCGTGAAGGTATTTCTTTCGAATTCAATCCCTTCTTCTGGATTGAAATTTCACATAATCTCGCATTTTTCAATTGCTTCCCATAAATTTCTAATACCCTAGATTGGTGTGGCCAGCCCTAGTCTCTCCATCCCTTCGTTGATGCGTCGCAGCTTCACATTGTAAGTCGATTTGTTGCTATATCTTCCCATCCTCAATTTCTTGTGTTTTATTACTCGAAGTTCGTGGGTTAACGCAAGTTTGTATCTGTGTTATTCTTGTGGTAATTTTGTTTTCGTCAATTCATTGGTGTGCTTCGAGTTGGTGGCGAGACAGCGGTCGAGGAGATGCGAAAAGACAAAAATTGGGCTGGAGCCTAGCGTGACAGGAAATGCCGAAGCTGTGACGAGAATCGAGGAGGAAAAGGTGAAGCGCGTGCAGGAAGGGAAGCAGCAGCTGCAGCTGCAGATGGGGATAGGAAGGAGAGGTAGTTTAGTATTCTGTGCGGGTGAGGCGCAGGTTTACACGGTGGAGCAGCTGATGAGGGCTCTTGGGGAGGTGCACCATGGGGACCACCTACAAAGCGGTGCTGGACAATGGCTTGATCGTAACGGGTAAGAGAAGTAGGAGGTTTTCGACAGGCACATTGAATCAGTGGGTGGGTTGAGGCACCTGTTGGGCCCTTTGGGCCTTTGGCCCAAATGATGGTCTTCTTTCCTAAGTATTGGGTCCATTCCAATTAATTGGAATGTGGCCCATAGCCTTACACCGATCCCATTTAATCACCCATTTGTGACCCTTACGGGTAGAACGTGGATTTGAATTCTTGTGTGAGTTCAACGGGAATCTGAGCACTGTGGAGTTCTTCCCTCGACCACCTTCTCCAGCGTAGACGACGAATACGGACGACGATGACGACCGTATCCGCCTAACAGTGGTATCAGAGCCAAGCCCCAGACTTAACCGGCCCAGCCCGGGGTTGGTGGGATGTTCGGACCTCAAACTGGATGGTCTAGCTGCGGGACTTTGTTTGAGGGGGAAATGTTGGTTGGGTGTCAACCAAAGTCCCACATCGGTTAGAAGTGGGGATGGCGAGGGGTTTATAATTGAGGGATGGACTCTCCCTAGAATGAGGCCTTTTGGGTGTGATGCGCAGAGGCGGCTGGCCCTCTTATTACTATTCTTGTTTATTTCTTTTGTGAAATTGTTATCTTAGTCTTTCAATTTCCGCTGCTGAAAATCTGTCCTTGTGTGTTATACTGCTCCGTTTCTCGCTTTGTGTGTGATTAGAGTAGTGCCAACCTGGTGTGTGACAGATTGTTGCTCTGTATTTCTGTATTTTCTCCGTTCAAAGTGTGTTCTACTCAACTTTAAATACTCATGGCTTCGTCTTCATTTGGACAAGCACCGTTTGATGGTAAGCGAGACTTCAGTATCTGGAAATAGAAAATGAAGTGCATACTCATTCAACAAAGAGTATTCAAAGCTGTAGATCACTCGTATGATAAGGATGATACACCTGCTAAAAAGGCT
Organism: Pogostemon cablin; assembly: GCA_023678885.1. Lineage (NCBI taxonomy): Eukaryota > Viridiplantae > Streptophyta > Magnoliopsida > Lamiales > Lamiaceae > Pogostemon > Pogostemon cablin. The sequence goes on from CM042987.1 coordinate 7,361,382, forward strand.
GAGATGAATGAGCTTGCTTTATCTGCGATTATCTTGAATCTTTCTGATCCTGTGCTTAGAAAAGTTGGTGTGAATGAGTCCGCTAAAGTTTTGTGGGAAACATTAGATAAGCTGTACACTGAAACATCTTTGCCTAGTAAAATGTTTCTTCTAGAAAAATTCTTTCATTTTAAACTTGATTTAAACAAAGATGTTGAAGAAAATTTGGATGTGTTCACGAAATTGATTCAAGATATTAAGCTAACTGGTGACAAGCATATTGATGAATACACTCCTATTGTGCTTTTAAATGCTATACCTGATTCTTACAATGATGTCAAGTCTGCTATAAAGTATGGTCGTGATGACGTTACTCTTGATACTGTGGTGAATGCCTTAAAAAGCAAAGAGCATGATTTAAAACAAAATGGGGGTGTTAAGAATTCTGGGGGGGGGTTATGCATGTTAAGGGGAAACCTAACAATTGTAACAAGAACAAGAACAACAATAAGAACAAGGACAAAAATTCTAATGTGAAATCCCAGAATAATCAGAATGGGGACAAGAAAAAGAAGAAATGCTTTAATTGCCATGAATGGGAACATTTTTCGAACAAGTGTCCTCATCCTAAGAGGAATAATTCTAATGATCATGCTAATGTTGCCTCTGAATATGTGAATTATGGTGATGTGTTTGCTATTTCTGATAATTGTGTGAATTCTGTGCATTCATCTCTGTGTGATAGTGAATGGCTTGTGGATTCCGGTTGCACATTTCATATGACATCTTTTAAACATCTTTTCTCTTCATATAAAAATGTTTCTCATGGATCTGTGTCTATGGCTAATGATAGAAGATGTGATGTGCTTGGTGTTGGTGACATTTGCTTGCGTTTTGAAGATGATTCTGTGTTCACTTTGAAAAACGTGCGACATGTGCCTGATTTGTGTAACAACTTGATTTTTTGTGCTGCACTTGAAGATGAGGGGCTTGAGGGTAGGTGGGGAAAGGGTTGCATGTCTATTGTAAAGGGTTCTGTGCCCATCTTTAATGCTGAAAAAAGGAATATCCTGTATGTTTGTTGTGCTAAATCTGTTGTTATGTCTGCTAACACGGTTAAAGAAGATAAAACAAATATTTGGCATGGTAGGTTAGGTCACATGAGTGGAAAAGGCCTTGAAATATTGCATGAAGCTGGTTCTTTTGGTAATGATAAGCTTACATGCATTCCTTTCTGTGATTCTTGTGTGCAAGGCAAACATGCGAAGGTGAAATTTCCTGTTTCCCCATACCCTAAGACTTCTTCGTGTAGTGATATACTTGAGTACCTGCATGCTGATGTGTGGGGGCCTTCTAGTGAGCCAACTCAAGGTGGCAATGTGTATTTTCTGTCCATTATTGATGATTTTTCAAGAAAAGTGTGGGTGATTTTGCTTAAAAACAAATCTGATGTTTTTGAAAAGTTCAAAAATTGGAAAACTTTGATTGAAAATCAAATGGGTAAAAAGATTAAGTATCTTAGAACTGATAATGGATTGGAATTTTGCAATAATGCCATGGATGATTTATGTGTCAAATCTGGAATTGTGAGACATAAGTCTGCTCCTTACACTCCCCAACAGAATGGGGTTGCTAAGAGGATGAATAGGACTTTGTTAGAAAGGGTGAGGAGCATGTTGGTGTCTTCTGGACTTTCTAAAAAGTTTTGGGGTGAGGCGCTTATTACCGCTGCATTTTTAATAAACAAACCCCCCTCTGTGCCTTTGAAGGGTAAGTGCCCTGACTATGTGTTCTTTGGTAAAAGTATTGATTATTCTGTGCTACGTGTATTTGGCTGTGCTGCGTTTGTGCGTCAGAAACATGACAAATTGGATCCTAGCAGTAGAAAATATATTTTTCTTGGTTATCCTGAGGGTGTTAAAGGTTATAGGCTGTGGGATATCTCTGAACCTGGTTTCAAAATCGTGATTAGTAGGGATGTGATCTTCAATGAATCTGAATTTCCTTGCTTATCTGCCCCTTTGCCTGATGTTGTGCCTTTACATGATCCTACCACTTCTTCGAGTGAGGTGGAGTTGTCTCCCTTGTTATCTGATGTTGAAAACTTGTCTGACACTGTTGTTGATCAAGAACTTGTTGCCAATGAACCTGTTATCAATGATGAAAATGTGCATGATATTCCTGAAGATGATGACTATGTGTTGCCTAGGGATAGACCTAGAAGGAATATTATGCCACCTGCTAGGTATGATGATTTTCATATTGATACTCATGCTTTCAATGCGTTTGAAAATGTTGATAATGAACCTAAGACCTATCAAGAGGCTTTAAAATCTGACAATTCTGTGAAATAGTTAAATGCTATGAAAGATGAAATGAAATCGTTGCATGTTAATCATACTTGGACTCTGGTTCCAAAACCTGCTCATTGCTCTGTTGTTGATTGCAAGTGGCTTTTCAAGGTGAAACATGAGCATGAAAATGTTAGATTTAAAGCTAGATTGGTAGCAAAAGGTTTTACTCAAAAGGAAGGGGTTGATTATAATGAAATCTTTGCTCATGTTGTTAAATTCACCACTATTCGTATAATGCTTGCATTAGTTGCTCATTTTGATTGGGAATTGAAGCAAATGGATGTCAAAACGGTTTTTCTTAATGGTGATTTGGACAAAAAGATTTTCATGAAACAACCTGAGGGTTTTGTGGACCCCAAAAATCCTGACCACGTATGTTATTTGAAGAAATCCTTGTATGGCTTGAAACAATCTCCTAGACAGTGGAATAAGAAGTTTGATCAATGCATGACATCGTTGAAGTTTAAGAGAAGCTTGTATGATAATTGCCTTTACTTCAAGATTGATAATTCTGTTCCTATTTTTCTGCTCATATATGTGGATGATATGCTAATTGTTAGCCCTGATCTTGAATATGTTGAGCTTGTTCAAAAGAGTCTATGTGATAATTTTGATATGAAAGATCTTGGAGATGCTAAAAGAATTCTTGGAATGAACATTGATAGAGATAGGAAGAACCATGTTCTCTTGCTTAATCAGATTTCATATGTTGAAAAGATTTTGAGTAAATTCTCTATGATGTCTGCTAAAACTGTGAATGTGCCTCTTGCTGCTCACTTTGTGTTAAGTAAGGATCAGTCTCCAAAGACTGATTCTGAAATTGCTGAAATGGAAAAGGTTCCTTATTCCAATACCATTGGGTCTGTTATGTATCTTATGGTTAGCACTAGACCAGATATGGCTAATCCAGGTGCGCCTCATTGGGAGACTTTGAAATGGCTCTTAAGATACCTCAAGGGCTCCATGGAGGTAAGTTTGCGCTTTTCCAAATCTGCAAATGGTGTGAGCCTTGTTGGCTATGTTGATTCCAATTATGCAAATGATAAGGATAATAGAAAGTCTACAACTTCTTATGTGTTTACTTTGTGTGGCTCTTGCATAAGTTGGAAGTCTCAGTTACAGCATGTGGTTGCTTTATCTACAACTAAATCTGAATATGTGGCTATTACTGATGCTTTAAAGGAAGCTATTTGGCTGCAAGGCCTTCTGAATGAAATAGGTTTTCTTGACAAATGTGCCACTGTGTTTTCTGATAGTATGTCTGCGATTCAGTTGTGTAAAAATCCTGTTTTCCATGATAGAACCAAGCATATAGATATTAGGTATCATTTCATTCGTGATATTATGGAAAAAGATATTGTTAACCTGGAAAAGATTGCATCTGAGTTTAATCCTGCTGATATGGGTACTAAATGCTTATCTGTTGAAAAATTTAGGTCTTGCATGAGGACTTTAAATTTCGACTCTCTTGATTGAAGCATGTTGTATGCAGTTCTTTTCCGTGGATGTTGTGTCCACTCTTGAGCTTGTGTGCTCCGTTTATTTTGTCCTTGGGATATTGTAAACATTTTGTGACTGTGTGTCCGTGATCTTTGCTTCGGCTTAGATTTGTGTATCTTTTGTGATACCTTGACTTTTGTGTCAAATTTCTGGATCTTGCATTTGACTTTGTGTTTTTTCGTTTTGCAAGTGTCCGGGGAAAAGTGCAATGATGAATTCCCACTTAGTTATACACAAGGGTGGATGATTTGGGCCAAGGTGGAGATTGTTGGGCCCTTTGGGCCTTTGGCCCAAATGATGGTCTTCTTTCCTAAGTATTGGGCTCATTCCAATTAATTGGAATGTGGCCCATAGCCTTACACCCGATCTCATTTAATCACCCATTTGTGACCCTTACGGGTAGAACGTGGATTTGAATTCTTGTGTGAGTTCAACGGGAATCTGAGCACTATGGAGTTCTTCCCTCGACCACCTTCTCCGGCGTAGACGACGATGACGACCGTATCCGCCTAACAGCACCCTAATTTGGTGCCCATGAGGGCTTATCTTCAAGCCAAGGAAGAGATGTGTTGGGTGGATGCGGTCGTCCTCGTCGTCTCCCCGGTCTTCATCGCCGGAGCATCGCCGGAGGTGGTGGCGACGGGAGGTGCTCAGATTCCCGTTTCAAACTCACGAAGAGTATTCTGCACCAACCCATGTATTGGGTTCACAATTGGGGTTGATAAGGGCCAAAAGTGTAGAGCAATGGGCCAAGCCCAATACTTAGAGAATGAAGACCAGCAAATTGGGCCACAAGGCCTAACGGGCCCAACAAATCTCCACCTTGGCCCAAATCATCCACCTTGTGTTCATCTATATAGGAATTCATCATTGCACCTTTTCCCGGACACCTGCAAAACGAAAAACACAAAGTTAGATGTAAGATCCAGAAAAATTTGACACAAAGTCAAGGTATCACAAAAGATACACAAATCTAAGTTGGAGCAAAGATCACGGACACACAGTCACAGAATATTTAAATTATCCCAAGGACAAAATAAACGGAGCACACAAGCTCAAGAAAACACAAAGTTCACATAGTCATGTAATCACATAGATTAGAACTCACAGTTCTCATGACACACGAACAGTTCACATAGAATAAAACTAAGCACAAAGCTAACATGTGATCACAGATATATGAATTACACCATTCATAACATTTATCGCATAGAATAGAATACAAAATTCTAAAGACACATAGTCAAGTCACACAGACACACAAGTCACACAGACACTTCACACAGAAGCATGCAGTCACACAGACATAAAAGTCACACAGACAAACAACAATCAAATGTTACACCACATTCAAATGCACACAACATGTTCCACCTCACTAAGAGAAACAAACAAGCATGTAAACTAGACAGTCACACAGACATAAAAGTCACACAGACAAACAACAATCAAATGTTACACCACATTCGAATGCACACAACATGCTCCACCTCACTAAGAGAAACAAATAAGCATGTAGACAAGACAAGTTTAATGCATAAACAAGCACACAACGTAGAAAACACATTTCTAACAAGTTTCTCACAAAGAAAACACAAAATTCACAAAAAAAAACATAGATTCAAAGTGAAACAAGAAAGAAAAACAAATTTCCTAATCAACATGCGGAATTAACTAGTCAATTAACAGACACACAAGGTTTTAAAAGGCACAAATAATTCACACAAGAAATTATCTCTTAATCATAAGAGTCATTCACAGCTTTGAACACCCCCTCATACTTCATCTTCTGTTTCAAACGGATATTGAAGTCTCCTTGCCCAAATTCATTAGGAGAAGAGTCATTGGTGCTTAAAGTTGAGTGAATCGACTCACAGATTCAAGAAACAATACAAACACACACACAAGTGACAATCACACACACAGGTGAGAAAAATGCTATCTTAGGCCTGGAAACAAACTCAATTCACACACATAGCAGAAGGAGCAAAAAATTCCAGAAAATCAGATAAGCAGCGAAAGCATACCAAGATACAATATCACAAAGATATAAAATTCACAATAGATTTCAAGCAAATAAGAATTAGAGATACTAAGAAATTGACCAACTAGGTCACAAATCACAAAAAAATCCCTAATTCTACAGCACAGAAATCATCACACAAGAGGACCAGCCGCCTCAAAGCATCACACAGCACAAAGCACAAAGAAGGACCAACCGCCTCAGGGTATCACATAGATAGAGCATAACTGAATAAATCAGAAAGTAGAAAACACAAAGTTTAAAAAAGGAACAGAAAGCTCCCCTGAAGCGGTGGACGAACATTTTACCACCCCTACGAGCCACCAGCTTCCCTCGAAGGCTTGTTCACGTAGCAAACACGAACAGGGCAGCCTCCACTCCAAGTTTCAACCTACACACAAAGTGAGAAACTTTGGGGGTTAGTGAAGGCCCAATCTGAAAATTTTCAGAAAAGAACAATCCGGAAAAATAACAAAACAAATCTGAAATTTTTCGGAACAATACAAAAGGAGAAGAGGAGAGACACTTCCCTTCCTAAAAATGGACACTCAAATCTGACCAGAACCCTTGCGCCGGCGGTCAACGGCGGCGGTGGCTGGTGGTCAGCGGGCGGCGTCCGTGGCTGGTGGCCGAGCAGTGGCTGAAAGTGGCGGTCTTCGCGGCGGTCTCCAGTCGCGGTGCGCGATTCTGCAGATCGCGAACCCGACGGCTGCGACGGAACCCTAGCCCGGCGGTGGCTGTTTGCTGACGTGCGGCGGCACGACGAAAGCCTGGCGGGCGTGTTGACCAAACCCTAGGGGCGCGACGGGCGGGTGGCGGCGGAGTGCTGCAGATCGCGACTCTCTGACCACGGGCGGCGGCAGATCCGAGCAGATCCAGCGGCGGACGGCGCGTTTCTTCAAGCAAGCAGATGGATCGCGATTTCGGCAGGCTGCTTGGCAACTTGCGGTGGTTCGATCTGGAGCAGCGGCGGCGCGGCGGAGCGATCTGGAAGCTGGCGGCGGCGCGATTCTGATCTTCCGTGCGGCGAAGACCTAGCGGCGGCGCGGCGGCGGCGATCTTCTCTCTCCCACCGGAGGCGAGCAGCTGCAGCTGTCCGAACCTTCAGATCCCGGCAGCTGGAAGCGGTGCCAGCTCCGATCCTGTCAAATCGCGACTCAGATCGCGATTCCGGCAACGAAAATCCGGCGGCGGCCGGACGGCGGCGATCTCCCACCGGCGGCTGACAGTCAGCAGCTTCGGGAGATGGACGGATGACGAAACCCACTCTGATACCACTGTTGGGTGGATGCGGTCGTCCTCGTCGTCTCCCCGGTCTTCATTGCCGGAGCATCGCCGGAGGTGGTGGCGACGGGAGGTGCTCATATTCCCGTTTCAAACTCACGAAGAGTATTCTGCACCAACCCACGTATTGGGTTCACAATTGGGGTTGATAAGGGCCAAAAGTGTAGAGCAATGGGCCAAGCCCAATACTTAGAGAATGAAGACCAGCAAATTGGGCCACAAGACCCAACGGGCCCAACAAGATGCTCTTGATCTATGCCTAATGGTAGTCTCTTCTCTCTCTTTCATGGTTACTTCTATCTCTATCAACCTAATGGCAGTATGATCAAGTATTTGCTTGTAGATTTTGTGATTCAAATTTGTTTGTTTGATGTATGATGCATAGTCACTAGTGAGAAACTAGATTTAATAATATATAATACTCCATATATATGCTATGATTTGGAAAATCCAGTGAATAATCTTAAAATGAAATGAGGTATAAGGTTGTTGGAATGTTGTTGGTCAGAATCAGACACACTTTTCCAGCTTCCTAACAGCAATCTGGGGCGAACAATTTCTGTAGACACCCACTCCTATGAACTGGAATGTTGTTTCTCAGTGGCAGTATTAAGCTTATAATTTAATTTAATTAATTAGTTTAAGGGATAGCTAGGGTGGATGAGATTAGATTAATTATGGATGCACTATATTTTTGTACCTTTTAAAATATAGAGGATGGACCTTTGTAGCTTCTTTAAAGCTTTGTGCATGATTAGTACTCAGAGGACCACTTGCATTCAGATTGCATCAAGCAAATATTGTTTGTATTTTGAAAATGGTGTACCCCATCATTAGGGGCCCCACCGCCCCTCCCTGGGGATTGGTGGAGGATAGATAAAAGTCTTTTTGGTGAAATTGAATATGTAAGCATATTGGCTAACATATATTCTCAATATTGTTGCATCTGTATGTATTCTTGTTTTGACGGAGTCTACGTGGGTGCAAAATGTGTTGCTATTCTATCTGGTATTAAGATTCTTGATTCTGCAAAATGTATGCTCTGATGATATTCCTTGGGTTACATCTCCTCTTTGCTTTTTACAGCCCCCTTCTACCAAGGGTAAGCTGACGAAATTGCATAAAGGAAGCATCAAATTGGCTCTCTTTATTTCGAGATGAGACAGAAAGAATCAGAGCTTGTCGAGAGACACTGGAGAGGTTTCCTAACCAAAGCTCAAACACAAGGAAAATATGTATGGTGATGTCATCGTGTTATTGATTTGTTGTAAAATACTTCAGGCTGGGAAGTGGTTTTTTTTTCATGGGAGGTGTAATGTTCTTCAATCTATTGAAATGCAATACTCGAACGCATGTTCATTGTGTAATGGGGTAACATTCTGTCTTTATTTAAAGATGTTTAGCCACCCAACTTCTACTTTTAAAGAAAAAAATTGTTACTCCTTCCATCACAAAAATATTTTTCCATTTATCTTATATTGGGATGTAGGAGAATAAGATTTAAATTTAAATTGTTGGTTATTTAAAAATGATAAAATTACAATTCTCTAGTGTAAATGTTTTAAAAAAAATCTAATAGAGAACAAAACATATCAATCCAAAAAGTATTCAAGTAAATATCAAATCATATGAATGGACTAAAGAACACAAAGTACACAGCTTGGATATAAGATCAATAATTCTACATGATGTTTCTATCTTCCATTTCATCCATGTGAAATATAAAATTGGAACGTAACAGAATATCAAGAATCTCAACTGTGTATTGTCGCATTGAAATTGTCTCATTTAGATGACAAGTTTTAATCCAAAGAAGATAACTAAAGGAGATAGGCAACAACAAAACTCAACCACTTTTCGTCTTTCTCTGTTCTTGGACCTGGAATGCAGCACATATGTTCTTCCAGGAATGCACAACAATGGTGGTAGGAATTATAACCCACCACATGTTAACGAAAACATAATACGAGTAATAATAGAATGGACTGGCCGCAAAGCCATCTTCATCCAAAAGAGCAGTAACAAAGTACACAGCTGTTGCAAAGAGCTGTCCCAGATAAATGGCTATTTGAAGTATGTAACTATACGACTTCTTCGTTGCTACTGCAGATGCCCAAAGAAACAAATGAATGAAAGCTCGATATTAAAAACTAGAGGAAAAATAGAATAATTTAATTTACTACGCACACAGCAAGGATTAAAGCTGGACCCTCTATAGCAGCTGCAATCCCTTCACCAAATTACTCAACTTTAACTCAACCTTCACCAAAACTTCAACCAAAAATTAGTAAACCTAATGAATAAGGACAGGGTGATTTTTTCCATTATCATCCAACATCACATGATGTTAACTTCACCATAAACCTCAAGGGAAAATAAGTGAATAATCTCAGCACTTACTAATCTTCTCTCCCTCTCTCCCTCTCTGGAAATGGACTTATAAGAGAAAAGAAGAGAAAAGAGTGCAGTAGTATTCACCCTCAATTGAACTAAAGAACCAAGATAAGTCAATGATTATACTAACTCCAAGATATCCTGGAACAACTGCAGAGTTCTTGAAAAATATTAGCATTATTGAACTTAAAAGTCTAGAAATATATCTTAATCACTTCCAGTAATGGAAAACTTATGGGATTAGAGAAGGCTTCAGTCTGTCATTTTTCTTGCAAACAATTTCTATGAATCTATAGTTATCATTTCAGTTACCACTGAAAAATTGAGGGAATCAATACTACCCATTTTTTTTTCAAGAAAATAAACACTGTAAGGAATCGTTTCATATCGTTTCACTGTAAAAATCGAGGGAATCGTTTCATAACATTTCAGTTAACACTGGGATCAAAAATTTTCAAGAAAATAAACAGAGTAAGGAATGAAATCAAGAGCTTACCTACTATGAGCACAAGAATCAGGATAATCCCTGCAAAAAGACATGATTATTGATCAGAAAAGAAGAAAGCATGAGAAGAGATGAACGCCTCTTGGGTGCTTAGAGGAAGCGAATTTAAGAACAAAAAATAACAGGAATGTATTAGAGGAGGAAAACGTATGAAAATCGAACCTGAATTAAGGATTTTTTGTTACGATGACACTATCACAGCTGCGAATTCGAATACCACAAAAAAAAAATGGAGTTGAGATGCACTGTATGAGAAAAGGGAAACGTATTCATTTCATGAACTGAATCTTACCCATTCAAATGTAAACGGAGATCTCTATTTCCAATGGAGTGCGATTCCGGCGAAAATTTCGACGATTCAACTCTGGTTCTTCAGCAAATTACGTCTTCGTCGATCGCAATTGGCAACAGTAGAATTGGAAAATATCTCTAATATATTTTAATATATTTAGATAAGGGTGTTATTGTAAAATTATTAAAAGTAAACCCCAAAGTAAACAATGTACTCCAAGGTTAACCACTGTAGTCAATATTAACTCATCCTTCACTTAACCTTTACTAAAGGTTTGCAAACCTTAACCCTGTCCCTCAAAGTAAACGGACTCTACTTGTGTGATTAGTTGGGTTGTCACATACTAACCCATAAAAAAAGCTGTTTACTTGTTGTGTTTTTTTTGATAAGTAAAATATTATTCATCAAGGGTACAAGAGATACCCTAAAGAGTACTCCCTCCGTCTCTAAAAAGTTGGCACACTTTTCATTTTGGACTGTCCCACAAAAGTTTGCACATCCCAAAAAAAGCAAAAAATAAAAAACAATCACCCTTCCCCATACACTTTAATTACAAAAAAACCATCTCTACCTACCATACTTTATCATTTATATATTACATAAAAATACCATTATACCCCTAAAAGTTATCACTTTCTTAATCTCCGTGCCGAAAAGAGGTGTGCAAACTTTTTAGAGACGGAGGGAGTACAAATTTACAACAATTAATACCCTAATACCATACTCGGGTTAACTAGCCAATTACAAAATGAAAACTTAGAGCACCGAATCTTATTAACATAAAACCAACTCCAAAGTCTAAACTTAATATCCTCAACAATCTTCTCAACACTAAACTCCACGCCATTAAATATCAAATCATTCCTCCCTTTCCACAATCTCCAAATCAAACATAACCAAATTGTGACCGCCACCTTCTTCCCTATTTTGCCTCTTAAGATTCGACTATGTGCAATGAGATTGGATAAAATACAAGAATGTAATACAGTAGTAATTCCCAACCATTTGAAACAAGTCATCCATACCTCATGTGAAGTTGAGCATTCGAACAAAATATATCTTCCAGTTTCGATATGATTTCCACAAAGTACACATGTTGAATCATCGCTAGGAAGTAATAAATTCCTTCTTAGCAAATTGGCTCTTGTCGGAAGCCTATTCCAGAGTGCTCTCCATGCATGGGCAATTACTTTTCGTGGTGCAAATGTATCCCATATTAATTTGAATCCATGCATCATTTCTTCATCCACTGCTGCATTTCCTCTGAGTTCAACAAGGGCTGAATAGGCACTCCCTGTACTGTAGCAATCATTCGAGTTTCCAAGCCATTTCCATGAATCTACAACCTCCTGCCTTAAGGTAAACCTGTTAAGGATAGACAACAAAGAGTTAAAGGCATCAAGTTCCCAATCAAATAAAGATCTCCTCCACTCCCAGCTCCATCTCCATCTATCTCCCTCCCACTTCCCCATGTCTCCAGTCAGACTCTCTTTATTCCTACAAAGTTGAAAAAGACGTTGAAATTTCAGTTTTAATAAACCCTCACCCGTCCAGTTTTCATCCCAAAAATATATATCCCTACCATCACCTATCATCCTTACTAATCTATTTTTAAACCATGTTCCCTCTCCTCCGAAAGAAAGACTAAACACATACCTCCACCACCCTGACCACCTACTACCCACTATACTATCTAAATGAACACAATTTCTCCATATCCCATATTTAGACTCCACCACCCTCACCCATAAACTATTTTTTTCACTCAAATATATCCAAGCCCATTTACCCAGCAAAGGTTTATTAAAAATTTTCAAATCTTTTACCCCAAGACCCCCCTGAATTTTTGATTTGCAAATTTCCTTCCACTCAACCCAAGCTACCTTTCTAAAGCCCTCTTTACCCCCCCATAAAAAATTACGTTGTAAGCTCACAATATCACATAGGATTTTTTTTGGGGCTTGATAGAAAGATAGGTAGTAAAGAGGCAATGAAGAAAGAACCGCATTAAGGAGAGTGATTCTGCCACCTAATGAGATATGCATATCCTCCAATCGCCTTAGGCGATTTTTAATCTTTTCCACCACAATTGACCATTCAACTTTATTCTTATGATTCATTCTCACCTTAATCCCCAAGTAAATAAAAGGGATTGAGCCCATAGAACAACTTAGAATCTCTGCCATTTCTCTTAGTGTATTGCTCTCGACATTTATCCCATAGATGCAGTATTTTCTGAAATTGACTTTTAGTCCCGAGACTAGCTCCATACATCTCAAGACTCTTTTCATAGTCCAAGCATTGTCCACCGATGCATCCCCCATAAGAATAGTGTCGTCAGCGAATTGAAGATGGGATATTGTGACACTGTTCCTACCTATTTTTGCTCCCTCAAATAGCCCCATCTCAGTTGCCTTGGTCATGAAGATGCTCAAACCTTCAGCTACAATCAAGAATAAAAAGGGGGATAGCGGGTCACCTTGCCTCAAGCCTCGTTCCAATCTAAACTCACCAGATGGGCTTCCATTGACTAACACTGAAGCAGTTGCTGTAGACACACACTCCATTATCCACTTTCTCCAGGTAGGATTAAAATTGAATCGTTCTAACATCAAATTTAAAAATCCCCAATCAACTGAGTCGTAAGCCTTAGCGAAATCAATTTTGAGAAATAACCTTTTCAATCTCCTCTTTTTTGCCTCGTCTATTGCTTCATTAAGGATCACAATACTATCCAAAATTTGTCTGTTGCCCACAAAGGCGCTTTGATTTTCAGAGATGATGGAATCCAATACTCTACTCAATCTCCCTGCCAATGCCTTCGAAAGTATCTTGTATACTCCTCCGATAAGAGATATTGGTCTAAAGTCGTTTATCTCACTTGACGCTTCCTTTTTGGGTATGAGAACAATAAAAGAGGGATTTAATCCTTTAACAATTCTGCCATGCTGCTGGAATTCTTCAACCATCCTCATTATATCAGGTTTTAAGACCTCCCAAAAATCCTTATAAAAATAGAAGTTGAAACCGTAAGGCCCTGGGCTCTTTGAGCTTTCACACGACCACACAGCCTCCTTAATTTCCTCTTCGGAAAATGGTGCAATCAACATCTCATTGTCTGAGTCTGAAATTTTTTTATTAGTGAAACCTTCAATCAACGACGGCCTTGGAAAATTTTCCTTTTTGAAGTGCCCTTTAAAGAACTCAGAAATTCCTTTTTTCACTTCAACAACTTCTTCAACCCATTCTCCATTTAACTCCACACCTGTAAGCTCATTCCTTTTTCTATTCTTATTAATAATTTTGTGGAAAAAACAAGAATTGACATCTCCATCTTTGAGCCATTTATTTCGTGATTTCTGTGCCAGGAGCTTATTCTGCCAATTTAAATCCCTTAGAAGCATTGCAGTAGCTTTTTTCCTCAGTAGTACTTCATTATCGTCCAGGCCAAATGTTTCATCAAGCATGTCCAATCTGTGAATTTCTTCCTTGTTTTTTCAATGTTGGTATCCATGTGTCCAAACACTTGTTTGTTCCAAACTTTGATATCTTCCTTCAACATCTTTAGTTTTTCCTTGATGACATATCCTCCCCATCCCTCAACTTCATATTCTTGCCATTTTTTAGTCACCAATGTTTTGAATTCTGGGTGAGAAAGCCAAGCATCGATGCTCTTAAAAGGCTTGGGACCCCAATTCTTTGCATTGATCTCGAGCATTATTGGGCAATGATCAGAAATTGTTCTCCGTAAGCCTTTTTGATAGGAATTTGGCCATTTTGTCAACCATCGATCATTCACCAATATTCTGTCTAGTCTGCTTTTACAAGTTCCATTGGGTCTATACCATGTGTATTTTCTACCGTGGAGAGGGAGATCCACCAAAGCAGCACTTCGAATAAAATCATCAAAGGCACTTATATCTCTATTATTTGAAACAACACCCCTTCCCTCTCTTTCACATGCTCTCCGAACAGAATTAAAATCCCCAGCAATGCAGATACACGAAGAAGCATTCTGATTGATGATAACCTTAATTTTGTCCCAAAGTTCAATTTTTTCATCCAAAAAACACGAAGCATAAACATTCATGATGCAACAATGGATTCTTTCATGACCCCAAAGCCCATTAACAATAAGAACACCATCCATGAACCAAGAACTAAGACATGAAAAAATTTCAGAATTCCAAAGAGAAATTAAACCTCCTGACCTGCCATCGGATTCTTTCGCCGTCCAGCAAACTTTCTCATCTCTCCATAGGTTTTTACATATGAAGTCATTCATCGTTTCTAGCTTTGTTTCCTGAATACAACAGAAATCGATCATGTTTTTCGAAACCAATTCTCGAATCTCCTTCCTTTTCACTCTACTCCCCAAGCCTCTAATATTATATGAGAGAATCTTCATTACTTACAATTTCTGATAAACCCCTTGCCTTGTCCTCTTGATTCCTCATTCTTCTTTTCCAGTTCCGCAATCTTGTATATAGTCTCTTCCTCTGAAGTTGTTGCCACCAACCCGAGACTCTTTCCCACTTCCCACACTTGTTTCGCCTCTTCCATCTCACGATTTATACCTCGATTTTTGTAAAATTTCCCCTGTCTTTCCTCTGTTGATTCCATATCTTTGACAAATGCATTCCATGATTTTGCCTCACTTTTTCTTTTTTCTTGATTGGCTTTCAATTTCTCTCGCTTCTGTTGTTTTCTTCGAAATCCCTTCAAAGCTTCAGAATTGTTACATCCCATATGACATTGGGAAAAATTATCACCTCCTTCATCTCTTGCAGTATTATCATCCTCTACCACACAGACAGTATGTACGCTACTCGAACCGATCTCTCGGTATTCTGCTTTGGATTTTGCAGAAGAGAGCTTCTCGCATAAAAGAGGTTCTTGTAGAGTCGTGATATTCTGATTTGGTTCAAAGCCTGGTGGGAAATCTGGGCCTGTTGAATCTGATACATCCTCAATAAGCTTTCCATCACGTTCTTCACAATAACCAGGTTGAAGCCCAGGTAAGTGGTCCATATTTAATTCCTTTGAAATTATCAATCCATCATTAGGCCCAGTTTTAATATTTTCTTTCGCCATTTTGAGAGGCCCACTCTCTGATCCAAGGCCCACTAGGACTTCAAAATTTGACGTTCTTCCCAGTTTTGAACGTTCTGCATCATTCAAATTTCGTGGGCCCCTACTCGCCGCCATTTTCATGGAGTTTACTGTTTCCAATACAACATCATTGCTATCAAGTTGTTGGAAATTACATCTTCTCTGTGTGTAGCCGCCTTTGGCTTCATCTCCAAGAATAATGTCTCCTGTTAGATTTGGCATTGATTTGGTTTTTCGAATATCGTGTCGCTGATCGGAATACTCCGTCTGAACTGCATCTGTCGGTCCAGGCGAGACCAGCCCCTGTAGGCCGCCGGACCACTGGGATTCTTCATCATCACCATCTGTCACATTTCCTTCCTGGACATAGCCCAGTTGTATATCCATCTCCTCTACAATTCTAATTGGAAAATTTTTCCCATCCACACTAACTTGAATGACTTGGTTGATTTCAAATAGAAGGGGGACAGATACTAAAACTCTTGCCATATCTAATCTATTTTTCTTCTCCGTCGTTTCATCTATCCTCACAAAAGAACCAATTTTTTCACTCACCATTGCAAAGAACCTGCCATTCCATGCATGAACGGGGACTCCTACCCATCTTGTCCAAATAAGTCGGTTGTGGCTTACGTCAGTTTCTTTCCAAGGGCGAAACCATACAAACCAATTCTTAAACCATTCGTCTAGCTCTACCACAAGTTTATCGAAAGTCTTATCTGATTTATTCTCAAGCAAGATGATATTGTCGCCCAAGAATCTCATCAGTACGAGCCCTCCACACTCACTTTGTATATCTTCATAATGTTCTTCCCAAGAGAATTCTTTTTTCAATGTAGCTGTATAGCATTCTTTGAGCCATTTTTTCTCCTCCGGAATTGTAACATACTGCATCGTTGCTCCAATATTAGAGATGTCAATCTGATGATTATTAGCCTCGTTTGCCACCGCCTGCACATAAGACTTCTCCGGTTTCCTTATTCCACAATTAGAAGGAAATGAAACTGGTAATTTTTCTTGTTGGTTATGAGGTATCATCCTTCTCCGATTGAATCTCGGAATGAAGGCCCTTATCTTGTAGTTTCCAATCCATACCTTGTTCAGTTTATCCAGAATCTTTTCTGCATCGTACTTCGATGAGTATCTAACGAATCCGAAAGATCTCCCGAGCTTGTCCTTCTTCTTTGGTCTGAACATGTCCTCCACTTCACCTATCTCACTGAAAATAGACTTGAGATACTCTACTGTGCATTCCTCTGGAAAATTGTTGATGAAGAATGTCATAATGTTCTCTGATTTTTCATTTTGAAACTTATCCCAGAATGTGTCTTCATTACCCAACTTAATGCGGTTTCTTTCGTGAGTTGCCTGGTCGCTACCTATCCTCAAGGTCTGTTTCTGCCTCACCGGTGGTCTCTCGGAAAAGGGTGCTGATTTTTTGGTTTCTCCTCTCATCTCTCCCCTAATAGCTAACCCCAATTGCGACATTTACATTGACAACCTATAAAATCCTCCGTTCCATCTTAATACTGAGGGTTTAGCCCCCAGGGCATAGCTCAAGTGGTAGAGGGGAGGATGGAAAGGCCTTCCATCTGAGCTTGGTTGCTGCAGGGTGGGGGTTCGAATCCTGCCTTTGGCATGGATTTGGCCCCTTGTAAGCACAAGTTTAACAGTGAGCCCTCCCTATAAGCCACTTGAGGCACATCCTGCGATTTACCTCATCCACCAATCCCCAGGGCAGGGGCGGTGGGGGCCCCTAATGGTGGGGTACACCATTTAATACTGAGGGTTTAAGACTACATTTATTGGCAACCGGTCGTCCATATACGACAAACTTGAGGAATTAAAAAAAATGGAAAATAAAAATAAGGCCTCAACCGGTTGGCGTTTGAGGGTATACGACGACTTGTACGACAACCTCTGACACAACCACATTTGCTCCAAAATTATGACAAATACTCCATCACTGTATTATTAATTTAAATAACTCTTTTTATATAATTTAAATATTTGAAAAATAATTACACAGGGTTTCTTTAAAAAAATTAAATTCTTATTTCCCCTTTTAAATTTATAAATAAAATAAATTATTATATATTTTGCAATTATTATATAATTATTGTATTTATATATTATTTTTAGTATATTTTCAAAATAATTTTATTATTTAATTGTGGGATTAAAATTGAATTTTAAATATAAAATTATTAATATAATTTTAAATGTAATTAAAAAGTCTTTAACTAATAATATAATTTTATATTAATAAATGTGGTGTGTATATATATAGATGAGAGAGAAATAAATATTTTATTGAAATGATAGGTTGAGTTGGGTTGTTGATGGAGTATAGAAAAATTAAAGTTGAATTGGGTTGTAGATTGTGTATGTGGATGAGAGAGAAATGAATATTATATTGTTAGGTTGGTTGTTGTTGGTTGTTAATGGGGATAGTCTAACACTCGCGCCATCTAAGGGCCCGGTATTAATTCCACTGTGCAAATGGTTAATTTAACATTGTTTATTTTTATCCTCGTGTTAATGAAGGTAAATTACTAAATTTTTCTCTTAATTAGAACTTAATTTATTCATCCTTCTCCAACAAAACTGTACGAGACCCTCTCCTTTGTCTCCCTCTCTCTTCCGCCATGAGCGGCGGTGGTGCCATGCCGTCGTCGACGTTGAAATTCCCGACAGTGTGTAGCGTTTGCAACTGGGGACGAGAAACAGCGATGGCTGACGGCGGCGCAATTTCGGCGGTAGCAACGGTGGGCGGTGATTGCGTGACCAACGGCGGCAGATGGCGGTCGCTGGTGGTGGTGAGTGATTCCAGCAAGGGGAAGGAGGGTCGGCGGCTGACGGCGTGTCGGGAGTAAGATCCGCGTCGGCGGCGGCTGGTTTCGTGACAGCGGCGGTGGTATGAGATGACGTTTTCGGCGACTGGGAGTCAGATCTGACTGGCGAAAGAAATTCCGACAGGGCAACGACGGCGTGTGACGGCGGCTGGAGTCGGATCCAGAGGCCGCGTCTTCCCGCGATGAGTGTGGTGAGAATGCTTGACGTGTTGGGATGAGAGAGAAAGCAATTGCATCCCTTATCTTAGATTCACAAGGATTTGTATGTTGATGACTGCAAATTTTCACATGTGCAGTGCAACAAGAATTGGAGTGAAAGAGAAAAGGGGAGATTGGGGAAGAAGCACCTGCAACAAGAATGGAGTGAAATGGAGTGAAAGATTGGGGAAGAAGCATAGCATTGGAGAAAATTTTAATAATTTCAAGGGCAATTTTGTAAAAATATTTTATTGAAACCCCCCATGTAAACATTACACTTTAAAAGTGTTAACCTTTAACTTATGAATAATTTGACCATAGGCTGTGGTAACCTTACCACGAAAGTAAACGGCCTAAATGATAATAAAATTGGATTTGGAGCATTAACTTAGATTTGTGCGTTTGAGTGCACGCAATAATTTGCCCAAGTAGATAATTTTTTTAGAGTCCCCCTCATGTATATTAGGATGCATAGATATTAATTTGAATGAATTAAAAATGAAGTAATACTCCATGACCTAAATTAAAGGGATAAAATAGTAGTAATACTACCATTTTGGGTTTTTGGTGAGATGGCACACAAAATTTCCAAAGCAAAAAGTAGTCCATGTGATGATGACTGGTGAGAAACAGCCATTGCTTTCAAATAGGCATGTTATGTGGTTTTGAAAGTTGTCAGTAATAACTCCTGCTTCACACACTCCACCCCACTTTCTTTTCCTAAATCCCACCGTCAAAACAATTCAAAAGTTTGTTAGTGTGGCTTGGTGTAGACATGCACGGCGGTTCGGAACCGTCGGTTCCGGTTTGGAAAAATATTGAATCGGAACTGAATCGAGGGTAGGCCGATTCCGGTTCCGGTTCGAACCGGCGGTTTCGGTTTTTTTTTTTTTTTTTTTTTTTATTTTAGCCTTGAAACGTAAAAAAAAAAAATTTGAAAAAATCGCCGGTTCGGAACCAGAACCGCCGGTTTCGATTTTACAAAATGAGAAATCGGAACCGAACCGGAATATATCCGATTTCGATTCCGTTTAGGCCGATTACGGAACTGCCGGTTCCCGGTTCGGAACCGCCGGTTCCGGTTAAAATGTGCATGTATAGCTAGGTGTGCAATACTTTAGTCGCACTATGAACTCCACCTCTGCCTCCATAGCTCAAGTGGTAGAGGGGAGGGTGCAAAGACCTTCCAACTAAGTTTGATTACTGCAGAGTGGGGGTTCGAATCCTACATTTGGCATGGATTTGTCCTCTTGCAAGCACAAGTTAAACAGTGATCACTCTCTATAAGCCACTTAAGGGTGTCAACGGGCTGGGTAGTTAACTACCCGGACCCGGCCCATTTCTAAAAGACCTGCCCGGACCCGTACGGGTCCTATATCATAGGACCCGTGCCCAGACCCATACGGGACGGGTCCGTCCCGCCCTGTTTTTTTTTAATTAATCCTCAATCACATAAATTTAAATTTTCATGTACTCACATATAAAAAATATTCATATATTTATTTATAAATATTAATTTAATATGTAATCACATACAAAAAATATTCATATATTTAAATAAATAAACCATAAGAATATTAAATATAATTATAATTTAATAAATTATATATATATATATATATCATATAGTTGTAAATAATTTATAGGCTAATTATAATATGCACCCGGGTGCACCCTAAGATAGGGTGCACCCATATACAAATATAAACATAAATATATATAATTAAGAGTAAAAATGTATACAATTTAATTGTTAGGGTTTTTAATGAAAAATTGAGTGTAAAAAAATACAATTATTAAAAAACATGTATACACTATTGAATAAAAAGTTATACATATATGATGCTAGCTTTTTTTAATGAAAAACTTAGTGTGAAAAAAATATACAATTATTACGAAACACGTATACAAAATAGAATAACATGTATACAAAATAAAATAAAAAGTTATACACATGTGGGTGCACCCTTGCATCCAATATACACTCTAGTAATTTATATGTATAAAATATAAAATAATTGTATATATATATATATATATATATATATATTAACATAAAATATATTATATGCTCCCTTCATCCCGGGCTAAGAGGGCCATTACCTGGGACGGAGGGAGTATGTATAAAATATAAAATAATTTTTAATATATTATATACGGGGCGGGACCGAATATTAACTTAGACCCGCCCCGCCCCACCCCAAACCCGCCTCACCCCAAACCCGCCCTGTATATATACGGGTCCGGGCCGGGCCTCCCCGTTTCTCCTATGGGCCGGGTTTGAGCCGATGTGCGGGGTGGGCTGGGTATCCATTGACACCCCTCTAAAGTCACACACTTAGGCACATTCGTTTGTTTTCTTAATCGTCATTATCTTAGTATTCAGACAAATGATGATGTAATGTGGGAGACATTTTCAGGAGTTTGAAGAAGCTGTTATGATGAGCATTTAAAAATTGGGAAGTTACAACTTTCTTAAGATAAGATATAGGAGAATTATTGAGTGATTGAAGTGGGTGTCATCCTTGACTTATAAAAAGAAACTCAGCCTTCTTTCAAGATGGAAATAAGAATAAAACATTCATATATTCAAGATGTTTCTTTATGCTAGTCGGTTTCTCCTTCAATTTTACCATACTTTGATTGGCATATATTTATTCTTTGTGAAGCGTTGGAGAGATGAGACGTCGATCTCTTCTCATTTTAAGAGTAATTTTTGTGATTTCATATTATGTTTTTAGATCTTTGTAATATATCTATTTTACGAGTATAATAGGATATTGTGTTGTATTGTATTATTGAAAACTTTTGTTTTTATTGATTTTCAAGTTTAGTGAACGTTTAGCAATGAGACAATTTGTGGAAGAATTGTTTCATGTGTTGTCTCGTTTTTTATTTTTGATGTTACAAGTTTTATGCTAAGTGTTGCTATATATGGAACAATACCTGTCTGATTGTTTTTCAGCCACACATACTTACAAATTAGTTATTTTAAATTCAAAATTTATTCTCTTCTTGGTCCAAGGTGTTTTTGCACACTTTTTATTTATATCCTTACAGTTACTTATGCACGTTTTCAATAATAGTAATACTACACAATATTAAAAATTTAAAACATCTCAACATTACGAAAATAACAAATACATTTTACACTTTATTCATCAATCCAAATAATTTTATTTACTTTTTCTCTATGAATTACCAACTTTTTTTTTTTTTTTGTATTATACACCTAAAAAAACTTTTCTTAATCAACATATCTATATACGCATGCAAAAATACCGAGGATGGAAGGAGTGCGTTATAAATTTCCTTTTCTTCTATTTATTTGAAACTAACACTATTTGTTAAATTTACTAAATCCACATAATCTTAAATCTAACTTTCTTATTCTTATTTAAATCCAAAACAAAAAGACATTTTGTTTCGTTATTTTCAAGCTATGTAGAAGAAAAACGTATTTATCTTTGTGCAAATATTTAAATCTAACACTATTTTGTTTTGTATTCATGTTATCTTTTATTTTATATTTTCTCTGTCCCAAGCAAATACATACATTTTGTAATTTTAATTTGTATACATTTCTCTCTTGGTTGGATTTAAAAAAGAAAAAACGTATACCCATAAAAGTTCTACTATATGATATGGGAGTATAATTTGCCATAAATCTAAAGAGAGATTCTCTTGTGAGACGGATTTTTTGTGAGACGGTTGTGAAACGTGTTGACTCATTATTAAAATATGCTTATTATATATGTAAAGTATGCTTATTTCTAATTAAAGTATGTCAATAATGAATTATATTATAACATCCTAAAATGATACTTTAAGTCATTATCCATCATACTTAACAAAATATACTTTAACAACTATTAAACATACTTTATTTATATGATAGACATATTTTATCACGCCTCACAAATGGTCTCACATAAATAACGTCTCACAAGAGGCTTTGTTAAATCTAAATTAAAAGTAAGGTAACAAATAAATAAATAAATAAAACTTATCAATTACCCATTAAAATGTCGTATTTATCTATCGTGCAAGAAGTAGAAATGTAGACATATTTATCTATCATATCGTGCAAGAACTAAAAATGTAGACGGAGGGAGTGGAAGTTAAATTAAACTTTTATTAATTTCTCAATCACAATTTCAACTTCAAACTCCATAGAAAGAAATAATACTCCCTTAACTAATATTTTCAAACACATTCTAACTTCAAAATTTACATTTTTCTATTGCACATAATATATTTTATTATGTATTTATTATTCAAAATAATATCAAATTATCTCAAAAAAAAAATAGAATGTGACTTTTATTAAAATTTATCCAACGATGACAATAGTAAATGTAAACTTGAATGTGTGACAAAGGAGATACTCATGAACTATAAGTCGAAAAATCAAACAGAATTCAAATTAAATATATTTGTAGAGAAATTAACCTATAACACTTTACACTTGTATAGAGAAAATTTGGCTATGTTTCAATTTTGAAAACCAGGTTCAAACCGTAGTTTTCAGACCAGCATAACCCAACTATCCCTTATAAATTATCTCTTCTCATTCAATACTTTTTCTTTCTATTTTCTTTTATTATATCAATTAATACGAGTATCATTTATCAAATATCAACATATATATATACATACCCTTTTTTTTTATAAAATCCAAAACAAACATTTATCACCATTCAATAATTTTCAAATTCAACAAACATATTCGTTTATTTTGTTAATAAATTAGGATCTTTTAAATTGCAAAATCTAAAAAAAAAAAATATATTGAGCACAAATCGAAGATATTTGACTCATAACATGCACAAGAAAAGTTATGCTTTGCTGATTTCGTTAATAAATAAGGATCTTCAATTATTTCATGTGGTCTATCCAAAACATAAAACAAAATAAAATCTAACTGACCTGAAAAGAATAGTGTCTAAATTTATCATCAGGAGGCCCAAGTCGTAGCCCATATGGCAACATAAAGCCCATTTCCATGCTGCTACTTTATAATGTTGGCAATGACAACAAATTTTGCAGTTTATTTTCTCAAATTTCAGCATCTTTCCTTAAATTTTAAGACTATGACATAAACTAATACTCAGTTAACTTGGGACGTTAGAGCTCAAAAGTTTTATCTGTTTAATAATTATTTAAGGGAAAATAGATTTTTTCATCCGCTAACTTTCATTCATTTTGAAATTAGTCCATTAACTTTTTTAATTTTGAAATTAGTCCGTTAATTTTATAATAATTTTGAAATTAGTCCATTAACTTCATAAAATTCAACATTTTGGTCATTTGACCTGCTATGGCAGGTCATTTGAATATTTTCACCCCAATTAATCTATATCATATTTTTATTTAACCAATTTTATCTCACTTTTCATTTTTCACTTCCGTATACCAAACAAACAATATTAATCTCATTACTAAAATGGAGCAAATTTGACTAAATATTGATACTTCCTCCATCCGCTCGAAAGAAGGTCTTTTTTCCATTTTGGTCGTCCGTTCCAAAGAGGGTCACTTCATTTTTTACATACATGAGATCCACACACCCCCATTAATACAATTAAAATATGGGATCCACACTCCCACTAATACAACTACCCACTACACATTAAATAACAATACTTCTTAATCAACGTGCACAAAAGCAAAATGTCCTCTTTCGGGCGGACGGAGAGAGTATAATATAAATTCTTAGTGGAGGCTATTTTTTTAAAATAATATATATATATATATTACATATTTTTTATTTTTATTTTTTAGAATAACCTGCTAATGACCTGTTGAAACGGACGATTTTGTTGAACTTGGTAAACATGATGGACGATTTTCAAAATTTTCAAATATAATGGACGATTTTTAAAATTCTGCAAATATAATGGACGATTTTCAAAAAGTGAAAAACTTATGGATTAAATTCAAAATTTGGCAAAATTAACGGACAAAAAAATTCATTTTCCCATTGTTTAATTAATGGGTTGTGTCTAATATCATTATTTATTCTTGTGTTAAGATACAAAATCATTATCTTTATTTTTACTTTTATTACAAATTAATCACGTAAAATAGAGCATCATCTTAAAAGTGACACGGAATATTGATGTCTAAAAAAGTGATAAAATGGTTAATTAATACTGAAAAGACAATAACTTTTACTTAATTTGCAAATTATCACAAAACACTAGAATTTAGCAAAAAAAAAAAAAAAGGTTTAGGCGAATATAATATAAGTATTTAATACAATAACATTTTGATCTTGAAACTAAAAAAAATTAATTTAATCATCATTCCCCCAAACCCCTTATTTTTAATATTTTACTCATGAAATTCAATCTTCTTCCTCTATTTTTTCCCCTAATTTTGATTTCATATAAAATTGAACTTTAGAGTATTCATATATGGAGTAATATATATAAAAAAAATTTAATCGAATAACTTTCACTTTTAATCTAACTTTAGAGTCTAACTTAGGTGTACCTGTGGTACCGGTGCACCTAGATAATCAAAGCGGCCATTGAATCAATTTTCTATTTAATTCTCATCACTCAATAAAATAAAATAATTAAAAAAAATTATTAACTACCCATTACCCCTCTATTTTACCTTATAAATCTGCAGGTGCACCGATGTACCAGGTGCACCACAGAATAGCCCCTAACTTTAAGGTATTCATAAAAAAAGTTTAATTAAATAGCTATCACTTTTAATCGATCATATATATTTATTAAAAATAATATTTCATCTTATTCGTATCACGAAACTCATTTAGTAAGATTTTCCTATATACACAATTTTTTTTTAATAATAATCACATAAAATATTCACCCCTAAACAATGAGAATATATGCAGCATATATTGTATCATTGTAAAAGTGTGCCATTTTGGTTACTGGTAGTTGAGCTAATTTTCTTTCATAATAAGTTGAATTGATTAAATTATAAGCATAAGTTAACCTAATTCAGAACTAATTGGCTATAGATTTCAACATTTGACGTTACTGAGTTTCTATCATTTACGACTTTAATTTCCCTCTCTTGTGCAAAATATTGGTGCATATATACATCTTTTTCAAATCCAATTTTTAATTTAAATTTTCAAATCAACGCTCCCAAATTTCATTTTCTTTATTCTGACTTACGTGTATCAAGAAAAAAGAAATTGAAAATTTATTAAAGTACTGGATTTGCAAGTTATTGCATGATAACATAATTTAATTAATCGAAGAAAAAAAAAGTATATAGTAGCATAAAAAAAAGGTTAGTTGCTAAAAAAAATCATGACGTCCAATTGCAGATTAATCGAAACTTTAACATTTTCTAAATTAATATAGAACGATTTTAAATATGCGTTTATTTATTTATTTTTATTTTATGTAATGATTACATTTGTATGACACTTAGTAAACACGATAAACGTCCAAAAGAAAATGTAAAGATAAAAGTACATTTTGGTTCAAAATATTCATGATTCAATTCTCAATTAAAAAAGAAAAAAAAGAAAAAAAAAAGACTGATTTTTTTGTTTGCAAAGATTGTCTTTGTTTGTAAAAAAAAAAAAAAAAATTAGGACTATTAACACCGATAATTTAATTCTCAATTAACAAAAAAATAATAATTATGATTGGACTGTTGAACTAAAAACCATGATTCAAATATTATAAGCCATTAAATTAATAAAATTTATTGTTTGAATTGAGCTGTCCTAATTTTGTAGTTACAACTAACACTGAAGCAGAAAAGTAAATGACTCTGATAGGGTTTGTAATTTACAAAGGAGACAAATATTTTGTTAATACCAAAAAAATAAAATTTGATGCACACAGTTTTAACAACAAATAATTACTAGTCACTGCATCTGCAGACTGCAGCTAATATTTACCACCTTCAATCTCATGAATCTATAACGCATCTATTAATAATTTCATGTTTATTTAATTTTAGTTTAATATATCTTATACCAAGTCGTTGAATGAAGGACACATATATATGAGCTAATGAGAGATGAAGAAATTACACTATAAAGCATTTATCAAAAGGACAATGATTGGATTTTCTTTTCGTCTTACTTACAAATCATATAACGAGTGACTCAAAAAATAATACACTAAAATGACGTTGATCATGTGTGAATTAAATTAGGTTAAATTTAAAGCATATTCAAACATTTCGTTTGGTTGCCACCAGAAAATGATTTTTAACCCACTAAATTAAATTAACCTCTATTTGAATTAATATTCTTTTGTATGAGATCCCTCTCCCTCTCTCTCTTTTTTAATTTAAATTTAATTTAATTTATTTTTTTAAAGCTGTATGAGATTATAGTTTGGTAAGTTTAACTGTTTAAATAATTTAAATTGCAATGACGCCAGAGGTCATTAATGTGTCATTATCTCCCATGTCATTTTCGTCTCATCTTATTTGATCAATTGTTGTGTTAGTATGGAATATGAAGAAAAATAAATATATATAATAAATACTCTTAACTAGGGTCTGTGCTTTAATTTTATAGTTTAACATCATTTTTTATTTTAAGAGTCTTTCATGGTGTGATATAAAAAATAATACATCAAGTGTCACTAAAATTAGAACAGTATATTTTAAAATTATTTATTCATTAAAAAAAAAAAACGGTTACAAAGTCATTTTATCTTAGCTCATCTTAAATAATTTGGTCCGAAGTAAGAACGACATTGAGGGTGCTTATTCACGATCAATTATAAAACGAGCTTTTGATCTTGTTTAATTATAATGACTCCAAAACTACAAACCTCTCAAAATGATTAATTTAATAACAAAATGAGTATCTTGGAATGCTATGTATAGGTTAATGGCTATCATATCATAATTAATTAAGTGATTAGGAGGGTATGATAATGACTTTCAATTATAAGTAGATGTATCATATATGGTGAACTGTTCTACTACCGTTAATGGTATAAAATATGACCTACAAATGCGATCAATAATAAATTCAGTGTCATAAATATCTCGATGATATTCTACGATTTTCTTCCTCCACTAATCTCGATGCGATGGTTGTGGTTGTGGGAGCCCCTCTGTATACACTATTTTTTCATGCCAGCAAATGACGAACCCACACACATAGTACGTATGAAAGGTGCAAGCTCATACATGCACGAGCGCTAGGGTGGTAGGGCACAATCGACACCGAATATCTCGTTACACGCATTCGATGAATTATATGTACGTGAGAAGAAAAATTTAAATCTTTTTCTTTGGAATTTATATATATTTTTTAAGATATACTCCCTCCGTCCCTCACTGAGAGGATCTTTTGCTTTTTGGCACGTGGATTAAGGAGTATTATTATTTAATATGTATTGTGTAGTTGTATTAGTGGGAGTGTGGACCCCATATTTTAATTATATTAGTGGATTTGTGTGGATCCTATGTGTGTGAAAAATGAAAGGGAACTCTTTGGGTGTAGAGATGTTAAACGGGTCAGCCCTAACCCATTAGAGCCGGCCCTAACGAGTTTCGGGTTAATCGGGCTCCGGGCTAAATCAGGTCTGTTTAAACGGGCTATGAAAAGGTGAACCTAACCCTAACCCTAACGGGCTACGAGTTAAACAGGCCGGGCTTGCGGGTTGTACGATAAAAAATATTTAAAAAATTATAAATTATAATTTATTATAAATAATATAATAAATTCAAAATTAACTAATACATTATTTAAAATTTGAGAGAATTAAGATTAATACATGCAAAATATTGTTAAAAGATATAAATTAAAAGAATTTGTAATAATTAAATTAATCTTAATATATTTATTTAAGTATTATTTTATTTATTAGAGAAAATTGTGGGTTAAAGTGAAAAAAAAGATGAGAAAGAGATGAAAATTAAAAGATTGTGAGAGTTTGTCCAACGATGGGTTGGGAGTAGGGTGGGATTGGGTGGTCGATGTATAGATTATAGATATTAAAATTAATTAAACATAATAATAATAATTTCCAACCCTACGGGCCGGCCTGATTAGCCCATGGGCCAGCCCTATTAGCCCACGGGTTAATCGATTCGGGCCAAAAAACCCGGATGTTAAACGGGCTCAAATTTCTTGGCCCTAACCCTAATTTTTTTCGGGTTAATCGATTCGGGCACACGGTTTACGGGCTTATTAACAACTCTATTTGGGTAGGATGCCCAAAATGAAAAAAAAGACCCTCTTTCAAGGGGACGGAGGAAGTAGATTTTGTTTCTCTCACACGTATCATTCATTTATCGATCCACAATATGAGATGTAACATTAAAATGTAACAGGAGATTCGGATCGAGTGCAACCCCATGTATGCACGTGCGAGGAGGTGGTAGGGTACAAGCTCACACATGCAGGACAAAAAGGGTGGTACATTATAGTCAACTGACCACGCGGTTTGACTGGAATGAGAGATGAGAAAGGAGAGAGAGAGGTTCCACCATAAGTAAGGCGTGCCCTACTTCCTCTGTTTTGCATGCCAGACCCTATGTAGCTAGGGTACATCTTATTTTGTGGAAATGACAAAAAGTGGCCACTATCTCTATTAATATAATAGCAAAGTGAAAAAGTCAAAATTGAACCAATTTTTAATTTACACCTTTGATTTTAATTACTAATTCTTTTTTAATCTCATCCGTTCATCACATTACTGAATCTCATCCATTCATCACACCTATAAGATTAGATCTTGAACATTCATTTTTTTGTCATAATAATGATACCTTATTTAAAATGATACATTAATAATGATACCTTATTTAAAATCCTTATTTAATTTTTGAAATAATAATATCATATTTCACTAATTTTTATATTTTAACAAAATCCATAATATAGTTTTAACAATTAATTCATTATTAAATTATTTAATAATTACGACTACAGGTATTTCAAATATGTTATGTTATATAATTAATTAATTAATAATTATAACTTATAATGTAGTTTTAACAATTAATTTATTATTAAATTATTTTATTCATTATTAATAATTTTAAATTAATATTATTGGTCCTAATATCTTAATAATTTTAAATGGAGTAATTTATATTTAAATGGATTCATGATTAAATTATTTTCTTCATTATTAATAATTTTGAATTAATATTATTGATCCTAACATCTTAATAATTTTAAATGGGTATGTGTAATCAACGGGTAATGATAAACGGATTAGAGACAGGGAGAATCATAATATATATTTTTAATGAAACGAGTACATCTTTTTAATAAAATATGATATATAATTTAAGTTATTAAAATAATTAAGTATATAATCTTTTTAATATAATGTTTTTTTATATTATAGATTATACATAGGGATTATGAGTTTAGGGTTTTAGGGTTTAGGGTTTAGGGTTTTAGGGTTTAAGGGTTTAGGGTTTATGGGTTTAGGGTTTAGGGTTTAGGGTTTTAGGGTTTAGGGTTTAGTGA
Organism: Pogostemon cablin; assembly: GCA_023678885.1. Classification (NCBI taxonomy): domain Eukaryota; kingdom Viridiplantae; phylum Streptophyta; class Magnoliopsida; order Lamiales; family Lamiaceae; genus Pogostemon; species Pogostemon cablin. Next base: position 7,391,330 of record CM042987.1, read on the forward strand.
ATCAATTTTTAATTTACACATTTGATTTTGATTACTAATCCATTTTTAATCTCATCCATTCATCACATTATTGAATCTTATCAATTCATCACAATTATGAGATTAGATTAATTTGACACCTTATATACAATTATAATTAAACAATTATCAACATCACAATTATCAACGTCACTACTTAATATAATCCATATGCATAAACTAATTTTAAATCAAAATTTAGTAGTTTTTTTTTTTATGATATAATTTAAGTTATTAAAATAATTAAGTATATAATCTTTTTAATATAATGTTTTTTTATATTATAGATTATACATAGGGTTTATAAGTTTAGAGTTTTAGGGTTTAAAGTTTTAGGGTTTAGGGTTTAGGGTTTTAGGGTTTAAGGGTTTAGGGTTTATGGGTTTAGGGTTTTAGGGTTTAAGGGTTTAGGGTTTATGGGTTTAGGGTTTTAGGGTTTAGGGTTTTAGGGTTTAAGGGTTTAGGGTTTAGTGAACCAATTTTTAATTTACACATTTGATTTTGATTACTAATCCATTTTTAATCTCATCCATTCATCACATTATTGAATCTTATTTATTCATCATAATTATGAGATTACATTAAATTGACACCTTATTTACAATTATAATTAAACAATTATCAACATCACAATTATCAACGTCACTACTTAATATAATCCATATGCATAAACTAATTTTAAATCAAAATTTTGTAGTTTTTACCTTTATCCCGTGCATCGCACGGGTTCAAAAGCTAGTTGGTTAAGTGTAATTTTAAGTGGCCACATATGTTATACACAATTTTTTCTAGCAATTTTTAAAGGAATGGACCAAAATGCCCTTGAGGGGGCCACTTTTCACATGTTTGGAGAATGAGATTCCACACTTTTTGACCAAAAGTACTTAACGTACAGTAAAGGAATCGAATTTCTCTTTATTTCTGAATAAAGTGTGGAAGTACAGTCTACTGAATGCATTAATATGTTACATTTTTATGCCTCATGAATATATTTTTTATTAAAATAAAAAAAGATGCATTTTCACTAATATTTTATTCGTATATTTTTTTTTAAATTTTTTTAGGAAATATTTTTTCGATTTTTTTTAATTTTTTTGAAAAAAAGTGTGGGCCGAATAGAACAAATAGTGTAGGCCGAATAGAACAAATAGTGTAGGCTGAATAGAACAAATTGTAGGCCGAATAGAAGATTTTTTTTTTTAATTTTTTTTTGAAAAAAAAGTGTAGGCTGAATAGAACAAATAGTGTAGGCCGAATAGAACAAATTGTAGGCCGAATAGAAGAATTTTTTTTTATTTTTAAAATTTTTTTTTTTTGAAAAAAAAGTGTAGGCCGAATAGAACAAATAGTGTAAGCCGAATAGAACAAATTGTAGGACGAATAGAACAAATTGTAGGCCGAATATAACAATTTTTTTTTTAATTTTTTTTGAAAAAAAATGTAGGCCGAATAGAACAAATTGTAGGCCGAATAGAAGAATTTTTTTTTTAAATTTTTAAATTTTTTTTTTTTGAAAAAAAGGTGTGGGCCGAATAGAACAAATAGTGTAGGCCGAATAAAACAAATTGTAGGCCGAATAGAAGATTTTTTTTTATTTTTTTAATTTTTTTTAAAAAAAAGTGTAGGCCGAATAGAACAAATAGTATAGGCCGAATAGAAAAAATTGTAGGCCGAATAGACCGAATAGAAGAAATAATATTTTTGAAATTTTTTAATTTTTTCTGGAAAAAAAAATTTCCTATAATTTTAAATGTAGTCCCAACTACCCTATTTAATGCAGTCAACACTGACCTAATCATGCCTCCATTATTATTGTCTTTTATCTGACAGTTATGGGGGTAATTTGGGGAGTTCTCTAAATAGTGGCTACTAAAATTACTTTTAAGAGATGTGGCTATTTAAAATTGTACTTAGTCAACAGTGGCTACTAAAAATTCCGTCCCTCCTATTTATGGTACCCTTCCAATTTTTGATACGTCTACTCATTTATTTTATAAATAAATAGCTATATAATTCAAGCGTCAACAAATTAATACTACTACTTTATTATATATTAATACAGAGTAAAGTAAGTATAAAGATTGTAATTTTGCGACTTATGGCATCAACAATGTTACTCCATAGTCGATATCAACAATTTTAGGGAGGAGATGACTGGATATATAGTAACACTCTACACGTGGTGTCAAATTCTAGAACTACATTAATATTCTTTATTAAAAATTTTTATGTGTATAATTTGGGAAAATCTCTATAATTGATTATCTAATGAATTAATTTAACTGATTAAAACTTGATCCTCTAAAACTATCTTATCTTCTCTTTTGAAAAAAATTTCCAGCTATTAACCATGCATTGAAAAATCACAGTCTTAATTAGTTTTAGTTTAGTAATAACATAATTAAATTCATAGTATAGTATTAAATTTAGTCACACATTGTGTATAATTGATCAATTATAATTGAGAGTAATTATTTTTTTTATTGAAGAAAAAGAATGAACGCTCATATAAACTATTACTCCCGTCCCACTTAAACGTAAGCATTTTTTCATTTTGATCCGTCTCAATACAAAGTATGCATTTTTTTTTTGGTAAAAGGGCTCCACACAAATTAATTATTTCTCTCTCTTTGAACCCACACATCACACTAATACACCTACCCACTTTATATTACATTATTATTTTTCTCACCTCACAATACATTAAAATATTATATCTCTTAATCTATGTGCAAAAATCTAACGCGTACGTTTTAACGGGACGTAGGGAATATTAACTAATGTGAACCAAACATTTCCATAGAATATATTCTCCTCCGTCCCACAAATATTTGCACACTACTTTTAACTTTTAGGGATATTATAATATTTTTAGTAATAAATAAATTATAAAGTATGTTAGATGTGTAAGGTAAATATGATTTAATTTTTTTGTAAATAAAGTGTATGTGGAAGGGTGATTGTGTTTAACTTTTTACTTTTAATTTAGAAAGATACAAACTTCTGTGAGATAACCCAAAATAAAAAGTATGTCATTTGAAATTAAACAAAAAAAATAATTTATATTCTCCTTTTTACGTGTCAATAATCCAATAAATTTACACTGGATGACATCTAGACCCCTACAAACTGTGCGTTGGTTGAGATTAAATAGTGGGGACTGGCAACCAAATAAACACTTTCGGGAGAAAGATATTTTAAAATGTGGTTGCAAAGACGTGAGAATTCATGGACACGTGTACCAATCCATGCTCGGCATTTCTTACGTACCCACACTATTATAATTCACTAATATTTGAATTTTTTATGAAATCAGCTATCCGTATCTATGAATTTGCTAAACGTACTCAAAAAATAATTAAATTAAAATATTCAAAATTAATAAGACATAAATATTTTAATAATTAAGATTTTATATTGTGTTCGGTTGTAATACCTGAATAGTATATTGTGTTTTTGGTTGGAGTACTCGAAAGATGTATTCGATTTCATATTGTATTCGGTTGTAGTATCCGAACAACATAGTGTATTTGTTTGGAGTATCCGAAAGATGTATTCGGTTGGAGAAATTGAATGGTCCTTAAGGGATGGTGATAATACTTTCACTATGAAATGTTATCACTTTTATTATAAAATTTTATCTCTTAATTTTCATTTATATTATAAATTGTTCATAAAATAATATTGTCGCTTTTCATTAATTGAGTATCATTTTTCATCATAGAAGTTATTACTTTTTATACTTATGACGTAAACCCTCACCCGAGACGGTCTTACACAAGTCTTTTCCATAATATTAACAACTATATAAATCAATTAATAAAAATAATTTTATTCATAAAACTTTTTTAATATAAAAATTTTTAAACAAAAAAAATTTATAAAACACGTTAAACTTTTGTAATGTCTATTAAAAAGTTCATAACATTAGAGTATAAATTTTTATATATTTGTCAATGCAAAAACATATATTTTTATATATTAAGTTCTTATATTATCATATTTAAATTATTACATAAAAAAAGTATAATCTTAAGAAATCATAATTAAATATAAAATTATTATTAGGGATGACAACGAGTAGGATATCCGCTTATTTTTGGGTATTCGTACTCTTATGCGATTTAAAAAAAAACTAATTGTACACGTCCCATTTAAAAAATTTAGAAAAAATTACTTATAGGTACACACTCACAGTGTGTACCCTTGTGCCTCACAGTGTGTACCCATAATTACTGTGAGAGATACATTGATTTAAAAAAAATTACTCTCACATTATTAAAGTAAAATACCAAATATAACCCTAAAATCCATACACTTTTAAACTACAAAACCTACACCCTCACCCACCACCGGACCACCACCGGCCGATCGCCGGACCTCCGCCAGACCACCGCCGAACCACCACACTTTTTTGCTGTACACATTTTTTCTACTGCACACATTTTTGCTGTACACAATCATTTATGTGCAACACATTGTAATGGTAATATTGGAATATCACTACATATTTTTATAATTAGTAGTAATATTTTTGTATGTTTATATCTTATAGTAATTAAGAATTTTTTTAGTGTAACTAGCAGTAATCTCCCAAATAAGTTACATATTAAAATAAATAAAATTTGTACTATATTTTTGCATTTATTGGAGTGTGCCCCCCCCCCCCCCAATATTTCCAATATTTTCATAATTATATGACCCCACCGTTCTGTCCTCGTCTAAAAATTAAGTTTAGTATATTCAACTAAACCTTATTTATTGTTGAAAATCAAAACCCAACTCTACATCTATCATTTTTGTTGAAATTCATTCATCGATAAGTTAGTTATTTTGTGCACATCAATTACCTCTTTTTTTTTTTTTTACACATCAATTATATAAATTATAAGTTCATGCTATTAATTCAATGTTATTAATTACTAATATTTATGTTGTGATCTAGAACATATATTCCGTTATTCTATGTGTATCGAAAAACGCTTCATCACATTTACATGTTTTAAATACTAGTTTAAATGACGTGCGATGCACGTCGTATTCACGTAGTAATTTATAATATTTTTTTCTTCTTTTTAACTTTAATGTTCTTTGTATGTTATTTTTGTTATTTCAACATACTATGAACAATTTAACTAAATAATCTATTTAGTAATAAAGTTAAAACTTTTGTATGTTAAATAAATCATTTAATTAATAATATTACGTTAAAACCTCTTTATACACAATATTTTTTGTCTTACAATGATCTTCCGATCCAACCAAAACTTTTGTACTTTGCATGGATATGCCTCTCGAAAGTGCAACGTACAATTGTCCATGCGAGAAAACATGATTTGGTAGATACACTCCAACGTTTTGGAGTGTTTGTCCTTGAGCCTTGTTTATTGTCATTGCAAAGCATAGTTTTATGGAAAATTGCTTCCTAATGAACTTGAATGGGTATTCCTTATCATTTGCTGGGCTTAACGGTATGCGAGGGATGAATATTTTCTTTCCTATATGTTCTCCTGTGGCAATCTCCGCTTGAATCAGATGCTTTGTAAAACCTTTGCAGATCAACCGACTGCCATTGCACAGTCCATTTGCCAGATCCAAATTTCTTAGCAACATAATCGGACAATTTTCTTTTAGCAACAAACGATGAGGTGGAATTCCATTCGGTAATAAAGAGTTTAGGAATGTTTGTTGGTACTGATTCCCCGTATCATCAACTGCATTATCATAACTGATGAATTCTGTGCTGTCTCCAGGGAACTTTTCGATCATGATCTCATTTAGTTCATCAACGTTCTCGTTTGTTGTAGTTAGAATTGCTCTTTGAGTAATGTACTCAGAAGATCCGGCATTTTTCTCCATATCAATGTAGATTGAATTAATCAACTGGTGTTGAGGAGAAATGTCTTTCTTTGGAGGTAGAGTGATTTCTGCAAGCAAAGAAATATAATCATTTATTATGTGTGCTTTCGTTCCATTCCTTATCCTGAGTAAATACTCTGCAAACTTCTTATCTCCTGCAGCTCACATATTTTTTGATAGTTTTATTTTCTCCATTTTTTCCCAAAGATATGATCGAGCCAAACTTTCACTTATTGTTTGCTGTCTTGTTGCTTTTGGTATCACAGGGAGTACTTGCCTGAAATCTCCTCTGAATACCACTACCTTGCCTCCAAATATTTGGGTATTATTCATTATATCCTGAAATGTTCAGTCAATAGCTTCAATTGTTGTTCTTTTTGCCATTGGCGCTTCATCCCATATTATTAATGATGCACTTTTTATCAGCTCAGCTCGGCCACTTTACTTTGAAATATTATAAACTGTTGCTTCATTAGTCTGTAAAGGGATGTGGAACCTCGAGTGTGTCGTTCTACCTCCTGGCATTATAGAAGCAGCAACTCCTGAAGTTGCAGTGGCTAGCGCGATCATCCCACGTGATCTTATTTCCGCCAATAGTGCTCTGTAAGGAAATATTTTCTCTGTGCCTCCAGGTCTATCTACGAAGAAAACTTCACATTTTTTATCATACACTCTTTCTAGTATGATATTGTATGCTTTCTTTTGATCTTCATTCATCAATTGGGCAATTTCCAAATCTTTTTCAGGCGTAGCGACATATATTTCTTCTGTAATTTCTTTCGTTACCCTCTGATCGTCTTGTGAGTCATTCTAATTTATTTTTGGCAAGTCGAATGAACTTAACATTTTTCCCATTGACTCAAGAAAGGATCCAATATCTTCTAGAGTATGATTTTGCAATAAATCTGTAGAAGTATGGTTTTCTCTTCGGTAGTCTTCGGACAGGGAATTGAAGAACATATCCCATAACTTTCGCACATCAGTAGGCGTGCAGTGTGTGAGAACAGTTGCGAATAATCTTCTGAATTCTTTAGGCATTTGAAATGAAGCAACTTCTTCTAAGCATTCAATAATGCTTTCATCCGACTCGAGGAGCCCTCCTTGTTGTGCTGCTTCTTTGAATGTCCAGTATTGCGTTCCATTTACACTCATCAGGTCCTCAAATGATGTTGGTCCCCTCTTATGGTTGAGCAGTATCTGTTCATAATATCTTTCACCTTCACCTGGGTTCACACTTGCTACCCTTGAGACAACGTTTCCTCGTTTTCTTTTTGTCCATACGCGAGATTGTTTGTTCCACACGTAATGCTTTGAAAATTCCCTATAAAAAAGTTTCTTTATATCATTATCATTTTTGCACATCTCAAAGAATTCTGTGAGCATTGTCTTGCTTGCCCTGTCAAATTGAACGACGTTCCTCAGGTCTAGCTTTTCCCAATACGTAACGGATTGTTGATTTAGCAGATGCAGTTGAAGAGTTATTACTAGAGGAGACATCTCATTTAACGGGAATTCATAAATTCTCCATAGAGCTTCCTGTGCAGATACTCATCTTGCATCTTAGAATTCTTTTATCTCGTTAATTGGTTTACTTTCATCATCTTGAGCTACGTGGACACTTGCTCTGTCATGTCCTTTATAGATATATTTATAAAGGTATTTAACAACTTTCAAACTTGAACATATCTCGACATGGATGTGGCAGTTATATCTAATCAATAGATATGGATTGTAAGGAACTACCCATCTATTATCAAATGTGATACTTCTTCTTTGTACCTATAGTAGTTGCCAATCAATAATTAGTTTATCTTTTACTTAAAAAAAACTTGTCGAACTTTAAGAATTATGAATTATTTTTTAATAAAAAATAAAATTTTTAAGTAGCGTACCTTGGTCCCATCATTTCTTCTTCGGTAAATTGGGTATGAATCCTTTTCTTGCATTGTGGCTGAACAAAAGGTTCTTGGGTATTTGAACCTACAGACATTGTCAACCATGCATGCGCATTTTGGGTTATATTTTCCACATGGACCATGTAGCATATGTTTTTACCACGGCTTCATACAGTGGAAGATTCATTTCTTTATTCAGAATTTCCGCACTCACGTACTTGTAGTACTAGTCTGCATTTGTGATCTTATGACCACTTTGCAAAATTATCAACATATGAGCATGTAGAAGACCTCTCTTTTGGAATTCAATGACATAAACAAATGCTGCAACTTTTTCAAAAATTTCTTTCTTCAATATTTGATCTTTAAGGTCTATCCGCTTTCCTCTAAAGACTCTTGCAGCAAGATCCGGCCTATCTTGTGGACTCTGTCCTGGTAGGAGTAAATCTTTTATTTTATTCCACTCTGGGTTGCATGTCATTGGTAAGAAGATATCGGGTTTTTCAAAATTTTGCACTAATGCCATTGCATCTAAATATCTGCGGCGCATGTCCCTTGGTCCTCCAATAAAAGATGGTGGAAGTACCATCCGTAGTCCAATTTTGTCCCCCTTAGTTTCTCCTGCATTTATTGAGTCTACGATTCCTTGGTACAGCTCTGCTCTTATCAATCCTTGTTGATTCCTTAAAAAATCAAGTCTAGTTGTTTCCAACTTTCTCTAGTGTGAGAGTGCTGCCCAAGACATCCATTCTTACCGTTATCTTTGTCTTCTAGCCTGTCACCACTAGCCGTTCCCACAGTTGTGTCTGTACTTTGCCCAATTCAAATAACTTATAATCTTAATTTTTATTAATTCTTTATAATCTACTATTAATTCATGAAATTCAAGTATTTCTTTTAACTTTTGTAATATTATAAAAGCATAATTTTAATGCAAAACAAAGTTCAAATTTACACGAAATAATTGTATGAAGTAAGTTGCCCTCTATATGCATATCTATGTAAAATACAAAATCTTGGTTTGATCAGATTAATATTTTATGAGGAAAAATATTATTTATAAAAGAAAGTTTAAATGTAATTAAAATTTAATAGAACATTTACTTAAATTATTCATAGTTATGTTGGTGAAAAAAGATTTGAAAAAAAATATTATATTACAAAGTATGATGTGCATGTAACGTGCAACTCGGTCCACCAAGATTTGACTTTTATTGTAGCACGATTATTATTTTTTTAAAAAGAAAAAAAAAAGTTTTTTTTTTAATTTATTGATTTTTAGGACTAATTTTGGAGTATATTTTTAGATAATAAATAAAGTATAAAGTATGTTATGCGTGGGAAAAAATAATATTTTTTTTAAAATTAATATATACTTCTAAAATGTTAGATTATAATAATTTTTTTTTATGAAGATGTGTGACCAACCTGCTTCAGTAATGAAAGAGTGAATAATATTTAGGGATTGAGGGATTAAATATGTATATATTGACCAATTTTGCTTCCTTAAAATTTGTAAAATCATTTAAAATTAAATGTAATATATATATATATATATATATATATATATATATATATATATATATATATATATATATATATATATATGTATATATATATATAAAGGAGGGTTTTGGATTTATTAGGTGGCACATGAGAGTAATTTATGTATGATGTGTCATTTTTATAGATTTTTTATTTTTATTTTAATAATAAACTTGCTTAGAAGAAATGATAATGTAATTACTTTATTTTAAACAACCAATCAAAATATTTTATTTTTCTTTATCTTATTTAAAAATTTACCTAAAACTTTAAGTGTTTTTAACTTTTTATTTTTAAATCGAATTTATATAAAATTTATATCAAATTAATTGTCTTTTCGTGATCTTTAATTTGACATCCATATTATCTATAATATATGATTAGAGAAATAAATTATTAAATTTAATAATAATTTCTATATTATAAAATATTCTTTAATAAAATATATTAATAAATAAAATATTTTAAGAAGAGTAAGAAATTATTTAATACTTTAATCTATTTATCCTTAGAATTTTTAAGTTTAATAAATTTAATTTATTATAAAATTCTAAATAAGAAATTTCATGAAAATAATAAATCTTAGTTAATAGTATTAATTAATTTTCACAAATTTTTATCGTTAATTATTTATTTTATTATATTTAATAATTTATCCTTAATTATACAACTTATAATTGTTATATACATTTATTAATTTTATTTATTAAACGATAATAATAGTTAGGGATGGTAATGAGATGGGCATTTTCAAGTACCCGTTCTATTCAAATCTTAATAGGGCGGGTATGGATAGTTGTAAACGGGTTTGGGACGGATACAAATAGTTGTGAAAATCTCATTTGAGTTTGGAATGGGTAAGGATAATACCTCAATACTGGCAGATACCCCATTTATATATATACACACACAAAATTTGATATTTTTATTTAAAATAATAGAATTTAATTTATATTTAATTCATAATAATATAATTTTAAATAATAGAAAAGATATAAATATTTATATAATAATTTAATATTAAATGGGTGCGGGTACCCGCGGGTATTGATAAATGGGTATGAGATGAGTACGTGTACCATAATAAATTTTTGGGTCACTTATTATTGGATACATAAAATAATGCATAATTGTTATAAACTACATGACTCAAAGCACTAATACTCATAGCTACACAATTATGATAGTGATACCATAAATACCCATATGTGTTTGCACAATTTGTTTGCACAAATTTATTTTGCACAATTTGGGTTGCACAATTGTATTTTTGCACATTTTGTTTGCACATTTTAAATTCCGGCGGAGGTCCGACAGTCGACGGCAGAGGTCAGGCAGAGGCTCGGCGACCGAACGGCGGCGGTCCGGCGACCGGCCGACAGTGGTCCGGCGAGGTTCGGCGATCGTCCGACGGCGGTCCGGCAGTAGGTGGGTGAGTGGGTGAGGGGTAGGATTTGTGGTTTAAAAGTGTATGGGATTATAAGGTTATATTTGGTATTTTACTTTAATATTTTGTATGTGAGAGTAATTATTTGAATTCATTGTATCTCATAGTAATTTAGGGTAAAAGTATGTACCTATGAGTGATTTTTCCTTAAAATATGTTAATTGATAAAAATTATACTCTTAAAGTATAATTTTTTTTGGATAAGTAAAAAATTTATTAGAAAGGCATGAGTGATGAATAATATATTAAAATATAATTTTAAGATGTTGTAATATGATTTACTGCGAACATAGTACTTTTTATTGATAATTGAAATATAACTTTTTAAAGTATAATGAATGATGTATTAAAGTGTAATATTAGAATGTTGTAATATAATTTATTTATGAACATACTTTAAGTATCAATAAACATACTTTATCTATATACTCCTACCGACAAGAGCCAATTATTCTTATTTGTTTTTTGCATGTAGATTAAAGAATGCTACTACCTCCGTCCGCTCGAAAGAGTGTCTTTTTTCTATTTTGGTCGTCCGCACCAAAGAGGGTCATTTCCTTTTTTACACACATGGGACCCACACAACCCCACTAATACAATTAAAATATGGGGTCCACACTCCCACTAATACAAATACTCACTACACATTAAATTATAATACTCTTTAATCCGCGTGCACAAAAGTAAAAGACCCTCTTTTGGACGAATGGAGGGAGTATTATTTTATGTGTAGTGAGTATTTGTATTAATATTGAATAATAAATTATATTTGGAGTCATTTGTACTAAAAAGAAAAAATTGATACACTTGAGTTAAGCGTTCAAAATGATAAAATAGAGATCGTGAGTAAATCATGGTGACTCAACTGATCAACCGGGTTAAACGACACTCCAACACCCTGTTCTGAATAGTGAAGGAATAAATTATGATGACTCAAACTCCAACACCCCAGTTAAATAAATCATGGTAACTCAACTAATCAACAAGATTAGATTACTGCCCCACTACACACAGAGAACCCTTGAAATTGTTCCCACCTTTCGACAAGAAAAATTCGATTCATGGTAATTATGCAAGATGACTCCTTATTGATTTAGCGGTTCATTAGAAGCATAATATTGTCTTCACCATTTTATATAACAAGAATCGTGTAATATTACAACGTGTAATAAAAATACTAATAACATAAAATTATTACAATATAATAATTGAAAAAACGGTTGGACTAGGGTAGATGGGAATGGGACCATTAATAGTGTGTTCACCATTTTATAGAACAACAAGAATCGATGAAACCAGCAAAGCCTTGTAGCTAACGAGTTAATTAAGCCACTAATCACAACATGGTGTACCCCACCATTAGGGGCCCCCACCGCCCCTACCCTGGGGATTGGTGGAAGAGGTAAATCGCAGGATGTGCCTCAAGTGGCTTATAGGGAGGGCTCACTGTTAAACTTGTGCTTGCAAGGGGCCAAATCCATGCCAAAGGCAGGATTCGAACCCCCACCCTGCAGCAATCAAGCTCAGCTGGAAGACCTTTCCACCCTCCCCTCTACCACTTGAGCTATGCCCTGGGGCAACCCACTAATCACAACAATTAACCGGAATGTAGGGCAAATTAGGGTTGTCAAGAAATTGATCCAAGATAGAAGACAAGAAAGCAAGGCCCCCCCATTTCCCCCAACATAGAAAGTAGAGAATCCCACTTAATATTTTTGTTAACTGAACATCATGATTAAGACACCTTCCCTTGATCCCCTCAAAGTCCAAAAAGCACCGTTTTTTTACGTAAATCCACAGGCCACCAAGTTTTTCAACCCCCCACCCCACCCACCCCCCGTGGGAGCACATGATATAGACACCATTTTTGTTCTACTACAGAGTAATAACAAAGATTGTATTCACATTTTCATGTAGCCCACCTCACCCTTCTTCTCACACAAGAATGCCGGATATGGGTTTTCAAGATTTGAGATCGGGCCTCAGGGCCCGAGATTTGAGCCCGGATTCCGTGATTTTCACTGCTGAATCCAACTTCAGCCTCTTTTCTTCTGCTTCTGCTAGTGTGGAGCGCTGCTCTTTTGCATCTGATGTGCCTGATCAAGATTCCATCTCCTCTGTTGTTATTCAAGTAATGCTGCTTCCTTCCTCCATTTTTCACCTGGCATTGTTGTTTTTCAAATCTTGATTCTCTGTATCTGTATCTCTGCAATGTTCATTGCTTGTCAATCTGCTCATGGTGTCCATTCTGAAAGAGAACGAAATTGGTTGGTTCTTTTTTGGTGGGTAGATAGATGGTGGGGAATCTCTCAACTTAATTTCACATATAAGTTTGATCTGTAGCTAAATGTAGGTGTTTAAAATACAAAAACAAAAGTGTAGTGTGGAAGGAGCTGGAAAGTTTGAATCTTTGATTTGAAACAGCATTTGGCAGGGCATGAATTGTCTGAGGTATTGGGTGGTCCAGATCCAGATCCGAACAAATCAATACCAGCACACAAGAACAGTTGCCTCAGTAGAAAAGAGAAATCTAAAGGTATAATTAATGTACCCTTTTCTTGGTTTTTGAACTGTGCTGTTGTTTGCTAGCTTCAGCTATTTGATTATTCTTCAACATTTAAAATTGGAAATTGAACTGTTTCCCTCAATTTTAATTTGTATCTAGTTCAAAAATTTGATAGTAGTGAAGCTGAGACTACAGAGGATGAAAATGTAGCCTTAAATTCTGCAAGAAACTCATTTTCTCAAGCTCTTAAAGGTAATTAATTATTTGGTGTGTTCTTGATTAACAATAAAAGGCTAGGAATCTACTTCTATCAGTTGTGTTCATTTGCTCATTTTGTCCTCTCTTGTTTGATTAGAATGTCAAGATCGAAGGTTAAGATCTGAAGTTCTGTTGAAAAAAGCAGACCGTCGTAGGCCTGCTTCTCTAGATCTCAACAATCCAGTGACAAATGCTGTGAATTCATCATCCCCTAGGATGGATGTCATGAAGAAACCAACAGCTGCAACTCAAAGGACAGGTGCATTTCCGAGCCCCGGAACGCCTAATTATCGACACGCCAGCATCGGAGTTCAGAAAGGTTGGAGTTCAGAACGCATTCCACAGCACATAACTTCAAACAGGAGGAATGTGAATACTACATTGTTACATTACAACAACGGGAGGACATTGCCTTCAAAATGGGAAGATGCTGAGAGGTGGATATTTAGTCCTGTATCAGGTGATGGTACGACTAGAAACTCGAATCAGCAACCACAGAGGCGGCCCAAATCGAAGAGTGGGCCCCTTGGCCCTCCTGGGATTGCTTACTATCAAATGTTCTCCCCTGCTGCTCCCATGTTTGAAGGAGGGAACGCTGGGAAAGTAAGGGGAAGTTCTCCATTCTCAACTCAAGTAATGGCTGGTGATGGCTTATCTGTTCGATTTGGTGGTGGTGAAGGCACTGTAAACTTCCTCATGGTGACAGAGCCCTGTATGGCAAGGTCAATCAGTATACATGGATGTTCTGAAATGCTTAGCCAGTCGTCATTGCCAAGATGCCAGGGTACGAGGTTTCCTTACTTTTCCCCTTGATTGCATTCAAAAGATTATGTACGTGTTTGCAAATATTGGTGTAATATTTTTCTCATGTGACACTGCTAACTGAATTTGTGGAGGACTTGATCACAAAATATGCAAGTATTGTCTAAAATACAGCAGGGATGCCGTACGAACTGATATAAAGTTATGCTTATGGTATCACAAGTGATGGCTAGTGGCATGATCACTTCATGATTGCTTGTTTGTTTTGTTGCAACACTGCATTTTCGTAGATCAGTCATATCTTGCATTTGTTTGATGTTTGTGTTTAGACAGTACCATTCTAGTTGTCCATGTAGATAATCTCTCATTTGTTGATTGCTTAGTAGCTGCTTGTGTTTATATATAGATGCTAAATACGACCCGATTGATGATTCTGCAAACAACATTTCTCGTGCTGTTTCACGGAGGGATATGGCTACTCAGATGAGTCCAGAGAGTAGTAACCAGTCTTCTCCCAGGAGAGACTCTTCGTTTTCTCTAGCAACTCCTTCCATTCTACCTATCGTAGAATTGCAGAGTATGCATTCCTCCAGACAAGAAATCAGGGATGTGCCAGTTGATGAACGGGTGACCGTCACTAGGTGGTCGAGAAAGAACAAGGGTAAAAACTCGGGAAGGGGGAGTCGAAACTCTGATGACTGGAAAAGAAAAGCTGTAAATTTTCACTCTGCTAGTTGGGAAGTTTCCACAGAGACATCAAAGAGCATTTCAAAGTATTTTAATCTAATTACTCATTCTACTAGTTTATTTAATTTCTGTTTCATAATTCAAGCACATATTGAAACAGGAGAACTTCTCATAAGTTGATTCTCAAAACAGTAATTTCTAGATTTTTAATGAAATCATATTTTCTGGAGTATTTAGGTAATTGAAAGGCTCTTATATATTAGTCCAACCTGTAATATTGTGGATATATAGTATGATATAATAAAGATACATATTTCTATCCATTTATCTGTGGTTTAATCCCATTTCAGGATTCCGAGGGAGGAAGCCAAAATCACTGCTTGGGAGAATCTGCAGAAAGCGAAGGCTGAGGCTGCTATAAGAAAACTGGAGGTACATTCTCTCCAGCCTCCGTCGCTTGTTCGTTTCTTCATGTTTCGTTTGTCATACATATAAGGATTTGTAATTTGGCTAAAGTATATATATACAATTCATTTTCAACTAAATCTAGCTGATCTGATTATGAATTCCATGCATGTTTAAGTTAGAGGTGTGACACGTTTCATTTGTTCATAGATGAAATTGGAAAAGAAGAGGTCGTCATCCATGGACAAAATCATGAATAAACTGAGGTCAGCACAGAAGAAGGCCCAAGAAATGAGAAGCTCCATGATCACCAACCAGGCCAACCAACACATGGCGAGACCCTCCGAGAGAGCGTTGTCCTTTCGAAGGGCTCTACCAATTAGTTCGCTGAGTGGATGCTTCACCTGTCATGCCTTTTAGCGCATCATGCTCGTACATACGCGTTTCGTGGGGCTTCAGGGTGTCAGGTGTGCTCTTACAACCTATTATCTATTTTCTATGAAAAACATTCAGATCATGCCAAGCAAAATTCATCTCAAAATTTATAGTTGAATTTTTTAATCCAGTTTGTAGTCTTAGTGAAGAGCATGACAATGAAACGACAGCATGAAGCACTCAAAACGGTGTGGAAATATCAGTTTGGTGAAGTCTTGAAATGAGTTTGCAAAGATCCAATAATGCTTGTGATTGTTGTATGTATATGTAGTTAATCTGCATCTAAAATAGGCCTTTTGTTATTAATGAAATTAATCTGGATATTAACTACTTATTAACTACCCAAGTTGAATCCACTTATAAATGGTGTATCCCACCATTAGGGGCCCCACCGTCCCTGTCCTGGGATTGGTGGAGGAGTTAAATCGCAGGATATGCCTCAAGTGGCTTATAGAAAGGGCTCACTGTTTTGTTATTAATGAAATTAATCTGGATATTAACTACTTAACCATTAGGGGCCCCATCGTCCCTGCCCTGGGATTGGTGGAGGAATTAAATCGCAGGATGTGCCTCAAGTGGCTTATAGAAAGGGCTCACTGTTTAACTTATGCTTGCAAAATGCCAAATCCATGTCAAAGGCAGGATTCGAACTCCCATCCTGGTGCAACCAAGCTCAGTTGGAAGACCTTGCCCTAGGCGCAGTTGAATCCACTTATAAGTTATGTATTATGTGAGTAACTCACAAATTGAGAGGCTTCTGGATTTATGATTCTCCCTCCGTCTCATGTAGTTTTGCTCATTTGTACGGACACGGAAATTAAGATTTTTTTTAAAAAAATATGTAATGAAAGAAAAAATAGGGTTAAAGTTGATAATTTAAAGAAAAAAAAGTTTTTGGGAATTATGAATAACGTGTAAAAAAGTAAGTTAAATGTAAAGTGTATTTTTATTACTAATTAAACGTGTATAAATACTTGGGACACCAAAAAAATGAGAAGTAGGTATAAATACGTTCATCGGATGGAGTATTGCTAATATTCCTCACTAGTTAAATGTAATGCAGATCAAGGAATACTTACATTTGCAACTAATGTGCAAGAAATTACAAATTTGATTAATTAATGTTTGTAAGTAAATCAATAATCATGTCAAACAAGGACATAGAATCTATGTTTTTTGAACAGCCTTGAAGTTAAGCTTAGTCCTGTTTGAGATTTAGATTTGATGAGGTCAACCTCCCTAATCTAGTGAGATTATCATAATCAACGTTAAAGTGTTCTGTTAATCCTGGGATTAGTAAAGCTGTTATCCTAAACACTTTCATCAGCCAGGTCTCTTCATAATCCTTCCCTTTTATCCATCCAATCGTCCAACTTCTAATCAGCTCATAAACTGCATTTATAAACTTGGGCACAACTTGGAACAATGAAAAATAGTTCTTGTTTGGTTCCTCCTCTAAAATCTGCACAAGTCAATCAAATCGTGTATGAAATTACCGAACGAGAAGTTTGATCCAGTGGATTCTACTGAGTGCAGTATCTGCTACCCGAACATTAATGTGTGTATTTCTATCCAAATAGACGATATATAGATACTGCACTGTGTAGAATCCGCCGTTTGTTGCTCTGTTTAGCTTACGAGATGTCGAGAGCACAATAGCACGGACATTCCAAAGGACCTTGACAAAAGTAGGAAAAGGCGCAGCCACATACAGAGTGAACATAGTCCTGCCAGAGACATTAGCGTTTGCAAGGAAAAATGAGAAGAGGGGCTACGTTTTAACAGTTCGTTTTACAGCTGAAAATACTGGGCATAGAGATGGTTCCATCACCTGAATTTAGAACAGTAGAAAGCACACCATGAGAAGTCCCATTATGGTTTCTCGAGCATCTACTGTTCTCGTACTCTATAACACTCAACTTTTCTCATACTCTCTGTCACACTCTGTCTTTCACTCTTCTTGTTCTCTCACTCTCACTCTTTATTTATAGCAAACATAAGTCCGTGGATGTGGCCAACCACATTAGTCTAGAATTCTTGATTATTACATTAAAAGATCATAGCTACCATTTTCATGAGGCCGCCCATGCTTCAACTTTTAATTTTATCATGTGCTTATCCGAATCATTAGTTTGCCGATTAAGAAGATTCTGGAGATTCTATCACTTCTCGAGCTTTGTTGCAGCTTCTAAAATATTCGAACATATAATTTTTTTTCTCATATGCTTGGAATGAAGAAAGGTTGGAGGAATGCAAGGTGGTTGAAAAAGGATAGGCTAGAAAAGAGGATGGTTTGGGGGTTGATGAGACTAAAAAGAAAAGAAAAAAATAACCGTAAACAGATAAAAGCAAAAGAGTTAAAAGAAAATCTGTTGAAGGAGGAATTCAATAAATTTGTTGAGTCTCTTAAGAATATGCCTGAGAAAAAAAAAGTTGAGCTACCCAAGAATGCTAGTGTGTGTACAAATAAGGTTATTTAACAATAATAAAAAAATTCAGATCCGAGGATGGATTAGCTCAATTGTAGTACTTGTTGGATCTTAAAAGGCTCTGGAGTGAAACCCATGGAGCAAATTAGATTCACAAAGTCTTGTATGGATGCATAGTAAATAAGGTGTGGATCGAGGGCACGATTCGGATCAACCATTCCTAATTGGATCCAAATCGCGCCCTTGAATATCCAGGTCTTATTTACTATACATCCGTACAAGACTTTGTGAATCTAGTTTGCTCCATGAATCTCACTCCGGAGCTGCTCGGAGCATCATAAGATTTAACTACAATTGCACGAATCCATCCTCGGATCAGAATTATCCATCTTTCGTTGCTCTGTTTGGCATAGGGGAATTCGGGAGGACATTAATACGGACATTCTAAAGGACCGTGACAAACGTCGGAAAAAGCGTAGCGAGATACAAAGTGAAGGTAGAATCACCTCCGGACACGATGTCGATTACAGTCGTGCCGGAGACATTAGCATTTGTCTTATAAAAACTTAAGCAAGAACTTGTGAAATCTCTCAAGCTCTCACACTCTTAACCGGTTGATCACTCACGATTCACTCACGAATTGATTATCAATCGAAGAATGAAATGAAAACGATAAACACGAAGATGTATAGTGGTTCGGCGTAAGCCTACATCCACTTCCTAAGAGAAAAATTCACTATGATGATAATGAAGGTTACAAACTTACAAGCACACTTATCAAACCCTAATGCTTGAAACTGATATGTGAAGAAGATGATGATGAAGATGATCTGAATCTAACTTAACTAACAGAATGATCTCTCTTATACGGATGTGTGTGACCATGCTTTGGATACTCTCTCAACCAACCAGAAGCAAGCACACTGAATCAGTTATAACCAACTGATTCACTAACTGATTGATGCTTCCAACTGCTCCCTTTCCAACTGATTCTATTGCCATGTCATCAATCTGATCCCTTACTTACCAACCAATCATAATGGTCTATTTTTACTTCTGCATGCAATCAATCTTATCGCTTATCACTTGATCCTTCAAGCAACTTGATAGATTCAACCAAAACATGTTTGGTTCGACCTGTTCTAGGAAGTTGAACCCAAGTCGAATCCTAGTTAATCTGTTGTGGTTCGATCACGCTGCCTTTGGTTCGATCTGTTCAACATGTCGAACCAACCTCGAACCCACCTCAATCTTTTACGGTTCGACCACGACGTATTTGGTTTGACATGTTCAAACATGTCGAACCCTAAGTCGAACCTACGTATGCATGGTCTATATCTTCACAAATCTCCACCTTAGACCTTGCATCATCATACTAGCTTTATCTTCTCCACCTTGCTGCTATTACAGGCTGCAGCCCACCTTTCTTCCGCCATCTTTAGGATATACCAATAAGACTCTTACACAATTCAAACTTTTGAATAGGTAGAGCCTTAGTAAACATATCAGCAGGATTCTCAGCTGTCTTAATCTTTTTGACAGCAACTAGTTTCTCCTCTATCATATCTCTTATGAAATAGAGTCTCACATCAATGTGTTTAGTCCTCTCATGATACCCCTGATGTTTTGAGAGATGTACAGCACTTTGGTTATCACAAAACACTTCAATAGTGTCTTGCTGAACACCAAACTCTCCCAAAATTCCAACTAACCAAACACCCTCCTTGATTGCTTCTGTGAGAGCAACAAATTCTGCCTCTGTGGTTGAAAGTGCTACAATGTGTTGATGTGTAGCCTTCCAACTTATTGATGTGCCAAATAAGTTGAACACATAACCTGTCATGGACTTTCTTGTATCAAGGTTAGCTGCATAATCTGCATCCACATAACCAACAACAGCCTCATCCCAAACATCTTGCTTTTGGAACTTCAATCCAAATGACATAGTTTCTTTAACATACCTCAGTGCCCACTTCACTGCATCCCAATGAACCAGACCAGGATCACTCATAAACCTATTGATCACACTCATCACATAAGCTAAGTCTAGTCTACAGCATACCATAGCATACATCAGACTGCCTACTGCACTAGCATATGGTATTTTACTCATTTCAAACCTTTCTTTATCTGTTTGAGGCCCTTGAAGAGATGACAGATTCAATCCTTGCTTAACTGGTACTGATGCACTCTTACAAAGATTCATATTATATCTCTTTAGCACTTTATCCAAGTATGACTCTTGAAACAACCTCAATAGTCCAGCTGACCTGTTCCTTTCTATCTGCATTCCAAGTATCATCCTTGCCTCACCAAGATCTTTCATATCAAACTCCTTCCTCAAAGTATCCTTTACTAAATTGATTCCTACCATATCTCTACAAGCTATCAGTATATCATCTACATAGAGTAGTAGATAAGTGTAGCTTCCTTTATCACATCTTATGTACACATAGCTATCATACATGCTTCTGACAAAACCATTAGAAGTAATGTACTCATCAAACCTGAGATACCATTGTCTTGGACTTTGCTTCAGACCATATAGTGACTTAAGTAATAAACAAGCCTTTGAGTCTGCTCCTTGTAGACTAACAGCTTCAGGAATCTTCATGTAAATCTTTTCATCTAAATTTCCATGCAAGAAAGCTGTTGTTACATCCATCTGATGTAATTCCAAATCCAACTGAGTAACTAATGACAACAATATCCTTATTGAGCAGTGTTTAACCATTGGTGAAAAGATTTCATTATAATTCACACCTTCTTGTTGTGAAAACCCTCTTGCTACAAGCCTTGCTTTATATCTTATTCCTCATTCCTTGCTTGTAACTGGTTTCTTCTTATATATCCATTTACAACCTACAAGTTTCTGGTTAGCAGGCCTGTCAACAATCATCCAAGTATTGTTCCTTTTTAAAGATTGCAACTCTTCTTCCATAGCATCAAACCAATGCATACTCTCCTTACTTGAAACTGCTTCTGAGTATGTCGTAGGTTCATAGACATCAACATCTGATGCTACATATAATGCATATGATACAGTGTCTGCCTCTATGTATCTTATAGGTGTTTTGATCTGCCTTCTCAATCTGTCCCTAACCAATTGATAGCTACTTAGAGTTCTTCTTTCATTTGAACCAGATGACTCAGACTTCTCTTCAGCAGCTATTTCTTCAGGTACATTATCCTCTCTATGATCTTGACCATGCTGTACAATTATTTTGTCATCATGCTCCACCTCAAACTCATACTTATCAGCAGTTATCACCTTATCAGACCCTCTCTCCAACAAAGGCATCCTTTCTTCATTGAATGTAACATCTCTACTAACTATGAACTTGTTATTCTCATAACACCATAGTCTATACCCTTTTACCTCTTTAGGATAGCCAACTAGCACACACTTAACTGCTCTAGGATCCAACTTATCTTGTTTCTGATGTGAATACACCAGACAACCAATAATCCTCAAATGATTGTAGTCTGGTATCCTTCCAGACCATACTTCTTCAGCTGGTTTAAACTTGAGTGTTGTGCATGGTGACAAATTGATTAAGTAAGCTGCAGTAGATACTAGCTCACCCCAGAAACTTTTTGAGAAACCTCCACGACTCATCATACACCTATCTCTTGCAAGAAGTGTCTGATTCATTCTCTCAGCCACTCCATTTTGCTGTGGAGTACCTGGTAGTGTCATGTGCCTCTTTATACCCTTCTCTTGACAAAACTTATTAAATTCATGTGACACAAATTCAAGACCATTGTCTGTTCTTAAGCACTTGACCTTGTTTCCAGTCTGTAGTGTTGGGCAATTGGATCGTGCGGTTCAACGTGATCCGTTAGGATTAACAGCAAACAAAATCAGCGGAAGCAATAATGTGTTTACCGTACTTCAGGGTTGATGTAGAGTCTGAATCGCTGCAGAAGAACACCTCTTGATCTTCTGCTGTATGTCCCAAGTCAACTCTGGTGTTGGGTGGTCAACAATCCCCAGTCTGCTGTATGTCCCAAGTCAACTCTGGTGTTGGGTGGTCAACAATCCCCAGAGTTCTCTCAATCTGCTTCTCTATAACTCACGTCAAAAGAGGCGCAGGAAGTTAGGTTTCCAGAAGCTGAGATGACTATATATATTGGGCTACAGCAGGGACCAGGAGGAGAAATTGGGCTGGGCCTCAATTGAACTTAATTAACCAAGCTTAGCCCAAAGCTTTTAATTAAATCCAATAATAATAATATAGTCCACTAAAATATTATTATTGCACTACCCGTCCAATCCCAAAATTATGTTCTGGGCTCCTTCTTATTATAAGCCCGATAGTCTCCCCATGTTTAAGATATACAATGTCCATTAATTAATTAAGTTACTGACAACTCAAATTAATTAATATCTCATCCAAGAGTAGTACCACTCAACCTTTTTATCATGCCGGAAATTAATCCACTTGCAAGATTTACATGATAAACCTTATGAGCTCCTCAAGGGGACATCATCAACCTATGACGGACATGGATTCCTTCTACAATCAACAGCACACCATAGATACAGCACTACTTCCCAACTCACCGAGTTTGTTGATTTAATACTTATAAATCTCACCCATTGATGAATCAAAGAAATACATACTGTCCTACGTGTCGAGGTTATTGTATAGGGATTAAGAGCACGAACTTCCATAATAACAGAGATCAAGTTCTACTATATAGTCAGTATAAGACGAACGATCTCAAGCGGTCCTACTCAATACACACAAGTGCACTAATGTGATTCTATAGCCAAGACAAGCTAATACCAAACCACACTACAACCATACCGATAGAGAGTCCCCGTCTATCTCAGTTGTGAGTATCTGTTTATACTTTATAAGGAAACCGATAATATGATCTTCCGCGTGTTGTCGCACAACATATTATCTACAGTATAAAGTAAATGGACTATTGCATCATGCATATAAAATAAATTATAAGATGCAATCATTTGATCAATGATTCTCATTTCAAATATTGTTATAACATTGTCCATACTAAAGCTAGACTTTTAGTATACAATCCAACAATCTCCCACTTATACTAAAAGACTATGCTGTCATGTCTTCTGCCATACATCTGATTCCTACTCCTACTACACGACCATAAAAGGCTCTCGCCTTAAGGTCCTCGTATATGGTTTACTAGGTCATCATCCGATGCAATCTAGGCGACAACAACCTTCCCCTCATCATACGATTTCTCGTAACAGGTGGTACTGGCGCTCCATGTGTTTAATTGCCTTATGGACTCGTGATTCCTTCAAGTTTGCAACTGCACCAATATCAGCAATATAAATTGTGATAATCTTGGGCAAACTTAGAAACACTTCAAAGTCCATCATGAAGTCTCTAGAGTCATATAGATACTTTGGCTGCCTCTTAGGCCCCAATTCATCATCTTTCCATGATGGAGTCCGGAGTCTGAAATATATTTCTATATAACACTCCTCCACATTATGACTTTACTTCCTAAAATTAAACACATAACCTTTGAGGAAAATTTACTGCCGTCCAATCTGACTAAAAATCCGAATCTACGTAATCCACAAGAAGCAGTGAATCTGTCCAGTAAGTGTATATATGATAACCAGTCCTTCTCAGGCACTTCATATATATCTTACCACAGTTCATCATTTTTGTTCCGGGTTACGTTGATACCCACTGTTCATGCATTCAGCAAAACAAATATCCAATCTCGTTCATAGCATTCTTTAGATTAAGCTTCCTTATTCGCCGAAGCATAAGGAACCGCTTTCATCTACTATATCTTCTTCTTGTGTGTCAAAGACACATTCACTTAGATAAATTTACATGCTAAACGAGTATGAACTGTATCATTTATGAAACTTGAGATAAGCATAACATCCTTTCATATGATCCGTATTACCGTGATCAAAAGGATATATTTTACTTTTCTTAAGTCCTTCATATTTACCGCTTTATTAACCGTACCCATACGCCCGATAATACTCTTTCATTGTCTCCAATGAGCAAGATACTATCTACGTATAGTACAAGAAACACCACCACGTTTCCGTCACTCTTTACAACACACGAGATACATCCGCTCATTGATTTAAATCCATGCCACTGGATTACCTAATCAAAACAGATGCTTCACGATCTCAAAGCTTGCTTTTAGTCCATCGCTGGACACTTTTAAGCTTACTATCAAAATGCTATTAGTACTTTGCAATGAATCACTTTGGTCGCTCCACATAGATGTTTTCCTCAAGACTTCCAATCAGGAAAGCTGTCTTGACATCTATTTGCTGTCCCTCATAATTTAATATGAGCAGCAATAAATAAAATAATCTGGATCAACATAAGCATAGCTACCAGCGAATATGTTCCCTCATAATCGAACCATTTCTTTCTGAGTACATCTTTTCGCAACAAGCTTTGCTTTCAAGATTTTCACCTTTCCGTATGATCCTCTTTTATTTCCTATGATCACTTGCAATGGTTTTTACACCATTTAGTGGTCATACAAGTTCCCAGACTTAATATAGAATCCATAGATTTTATTTCAACGTACATTGCAACTTACTAAGATTCCGCATTTTAATCTTGTAGTGCTATGTCGTATCCGTGGGATAATACCATGTTCACTACGGATCAAGTCTCACGACTCTCCCAAACATATATTTATGAGTTGTCACACAACCCTCCCACTACGACAAGGCACTACATGTAATTGTGTATCAGACGTGACACGTGTTGCAGTTTACCTTGTGGTATATCCTCTTGTACACTTGGTACTTATACTTAGTGTTTTCCTCTCACTTCCTTTAGAACAACTTATACATGGGCTTGTGATTTATTACATAGTCCTTTTCTAAAAATCTAGTTATTGAGTTAACAATTACCCTTCGATCTTTTTGACTAAATAAATCACCCTCCATTTTTCTAGGATATCCCATATACAGACAAACGTTTCACGAATTACTGTATCTAGGGCATATCCATAAAACGAATTTAATTATTCCAAATAATTCATCATCTATCTAATCATAACCATAAGAGCCTTATACCTTCTACCCACCACACCATTCAGCTGGGGCAAGCCCGGTGTAGTCTACTTGAGATTTAATCTCTACTTCTGATTAATAGCTCCTAACTATCCCTTGAGGTATTCGCCATCATGATTAAATCGTAATGACGTAATATATTTTCCATGACGCTTCACTGTACCAGCCTTTCAATTCTTGAATTAATCCAAGAACTTAGACATGCAGTGCATCAAATAAATATATTGGTATCCAGAATAATCTTCGAATATTCTTAACCACCTCTTGCCTGGATAATATTAGGTCCGCTTGAATCAGAATGAACTAATTCCAACATATATATCTTTGGCTCTATACCCCAAAGCCTTGAAAAGGCAGTTAATCATTTTTACTTCCAAGTAAGACTCACAAGTCCGATAGTTTCCACTTCAGATAAACCTTACGGTCTATCGGCTATCAACTTTTGAATCCTACTCAAGTAAAATGAATTAATCTTAGACGCCAAATATATGTTTAGTTCATTTCCGAAGGTTCCTTTCTCTTACTTATATTAGAAGATGCATTATTTAATTACAATTTATTGCATCTGTGAGATGTGCATGATTCAAGAGTATAATTATTATCCACCAACGTACTATAACGGATTATACCCCCATTCCTCGTCATTATGACCATGTCATATAAATGAAATGAAGTATCCATCCGTTAATGCATAGAAACCAAAATTAAATTCTTTCCATGAAAACGTACGTAAAGATAATTTCTCATAATCAATCATTTATTCCTATCATAAGATAGATAAATAACTCCCACTGCAATAGCCACTACCTTCGTAGTTTTACCCATGTTATTAACAATCTTATCCTTACTAAGTGAAAAACATTTAGTGATTCCTGTATCTACACACTTCGTGTCAGTAGATGCCATCACTAATCATGTTTAGGCTATTAGTAAATAAGATATTAAACTTGTTCAGATCATGATGAAAATTGGCTTTCTTTTGCCACATGTTTTGTTAGAAGTTTCCCACCATATACAACCTCTCGTATTTCAGGTAGAACTTGCTCAAAACATCCAGGCAAATTGTGAAGAATAAATTGATTTAGGTTTCCCTTTCAATTTCTATTCCAAGCTTTTCCAATTCATTCATCAATTTAACCATGGTCTTCTGCCTTTTTAATTTACTCAAGTATCCGAAGAGTTACATGAGACCATCATATTTCTATGAACCTCTCATCTCTTCACTAGAGACTTTAATAGGCATCATGAGACGTCCTTTGTGAGAATTCACATGTATTTTCTTAAGCAGTAATTTTCAAAATTAAGATTCTTTTCTAATCAGTTAATTTGGACAAGTAAATATAATGTCTTTTAGTTAACAATTAGTGAGATAATACCATTCGAAATTCAGAGAATCATAAATAAATATTCAGATCAAATCTTCGAATTTTATCCTTTTATATTGTTTCCCTCAAAACAATATAAAATAAAATTCACCGACATCTCAAGCACCGTGAGTCTGCAAGCCACGTTAGTGTGGACGTTTACAAACCCTAACATTTACAAGAGAAGGTTTTACCCATTAATTTCATTTGTCAACCTAACTTTATGACAAAATAATTAATAGTCGGTTACTCTTTAGCCATGCAAATAATAGCAGTGACTCCGTTGGGGAGGATACTAATTATTTACACCTAAGTGTACACCATTATTTGATCCCAAGTCCACTGCGCGAGCTTATGTGCCTTACAGTTGGAGAAGTACACACGCGCTCGGGTAGCTTCCTACAATCATCAATTATAAGTTTGTACCAGTGTACCGCACACAAACTCATCCGTTAGGGAGGAAGGCCTATGCCAACACGCAAGTTTATGTGCCACATTACAAACAATAATTATTAATGAAGTCTGTACCAGTGATCCGTGAATAAACTCATCCGTTAGGGAGGAAGGCCTATGCCAACACGCAAGTTTACTCACATCACTTACAAACCAATAATGGAGGCCGCGGGAATTTATTCCCAATCCCCTCTCCCACTTAGTTATTTAATACCGAGGGTTTTAACATGTATATAATATTCCAGAATAAAATATACAACTAAGACATGCTTCTATTAACAGTAATTTAAATAAATAAATCACATAGAACATGTCTTTCACATATACAACAATAATTGATAATTAAATCAATTAATCAGTTATATAACATTAATTAATTGCATAATTAGTGGATCAATCAATTTGGGCCCAAGAGCAACAAATAAGCACAAAATGAGCAGCAGATTAAATAATTAATCAAGCTCATTATCCATGGCCCATAATCTTAACCCAAAATTAAATTAAGTCCACTTAGCCCACTAGCACAAATTAGTCCATTAATATAATTAATTAATCATGCTTGGCCCATTACTCACAATTAATTAAATTAATTAGTCCAGCAGCCCATTTCCATTTTAATTAAATTTGGGCCAACAGCCCAAAACCAAATTAAAATTGAGTAGCCTATTGGCCCAGCAGCCCAACACATATTTTAATTAAATTGGACCCCTAAGCCCAACAACCAAATTAAAATAAATTGAGCAAAGACCCAACAGTGACAGCCCAGCAGCCCAAAACATATTTTAATTAAATTGGACCCCTAAGCCCAACAGCCAAATTAAAATAAATTGAGCAGCCTTATATATATATATGAATAGGGCCCAACAGACCCAAGCCCAAAAATCAATTAATTCAAAAATTAAAAAATTGGGCCCAGTCTGGACAGCCCAAAACACACAATGCTGCCCTAATCTACCAGCCGCCGAAGCTCCTCATCGTCTCAGGCGATTACCGGCGCAACCTGGCGCCGCTGCCGCTGCCGCCGCCGCTGCCGCCACCGCTGCCGCCAACAGTCCACCGGAATCTCGCCGTGAGCCGCCGCCGAGCAGCATCCAGCCACGACCGAAGCCACCATAAGTCAGTATACACCGACGCTTCAACAGCCGCCACTGCTGCCGGCGGCCGCGCCGTCAAAACTGCTGTCCAACGCTGCCGTGCAGTCGCCCACCGGACTCGATCGGAGCTACCGAGGGAGTCACCTGGATTCCGTATCAGACGCGTCGCGACCCGAACGGTAATCGCACAGCAGACCCGCTCGGAACCCACCGCTGACTTGGCCGGATCTCCATTTCGCTCGTCTGCCACGCCAGCTCCGGCGCTTCGAGGATCCGCTGCAGCCGGCGTCCACGCCCTCAGCCGATCCTGTATCAGTTTTGTGACACGCCGCTGGACTCGATCGACAGGAGCATCAGACCCGACTGGAATTGCCTGGGACTAGCCGGAAGCCACCGTCGACTCATCCGTCGTGTGCTGTCCAGGTCAGATTCCGTCCGATGTCTCGCCAGTCACCAGCAATCCACGCCTGCCGCCATCTCTGTTTTGCCTCCAGCCGCCGTCGCTGATGATTTCCAGAGACTACGCGCCGCCGTCACTCGTACCAGTCGCCGGATTTCTTGACGTCTCAGCGCCGCCGTGAGATGTTTTGGGTGTGTGATAAGATGGTAGATAGATTTTTCTAAGTGCGTGCGTGTTGAGAAATTAACAAATAATTTAACAATCACACATACCAAATATCATGCCATGGTAAAAAAATAGCAGTACAGAACCCATAATATAATTTCCAGATTATATCACATAATCAAATTAATCAATAACATAATTCTGGGTTTACAAACATGCGATTATTCCAGATTAAAACAATTAATCATATAATCACAACCCACCTAACGAATCACGTTTCACCCCGAAACCAACGCTCTGATACCAATTGTTGGGCAATTGGATCGTGCGGTTCAACGTGATCCGTTAGGATTAACAGCAAACAAAATCAGCGGAAGCAATAATGTGTTTACCGTACTTCAGGGTTGATGTAGAGTCTGAATCGCTGCAGAAGAACACCTCTTGATCTTCTGCTGTATGTCCCAAGTCAACTCTGGTGTTGGGTGGTCAACAATCCCCAGTCTGCTGTATGTCCCAAGTCAACTCTGGTGTTGGGTGGTCAACAATCCCCAGAGTTCTCTCAATCTGCTTCTCTATAACTCACGTCAAAAGAGGCGCAGGAAGTTAGGTTTCCAGAAGCTGAGATGACTATATATATTGGGCTACAGCAGGGACCAGGAGGAGAAATTGGGCTGGGCCTCAATTGAACTTAATTAACCAAGCTTAGCCCAAAGCTTTTAATTAAATCCAATAATAATAATATAGTCCACTAAAATATTATTATTGCACTACCCGTCCAATCCCAAAATTATGTTCTGGGCTCCTTCTTATTATAAGCCCGATAGTCTCCCCATGTTTAAGATATACAATGTCCATTAATTAATTAAGTTACTGACAACTCAAATTAATTAATATCTCATCCAAGAGTAGTACCACTCAACCTTTTTATCATGCCGGAAATTAATCCACTTGCAAGATTTACATGATAAACCTTATGAGCTCCTCAAGGGGACATCATCAACCTATGACGGACATGGATTCCTTCTACAATCAACAGCACACCATAGATACAGCACTACTTCCCAACTCACCGAGTTTGTTGATTTAATACTTATAAATCTCACCCATTGATGAATCAAAGAAATACATACTGTCCTACGTGTCGAGGTTATTGTATAGGGATTAAGAGCACGAACTTCCATAATAACAGAGATCAAGTTCTACTATATAGTCAGTATAAGACGAACGATCTCAAGCGGTCCTACTCAATACACACAAGTGCACTAATGTGATTCTATAGCCAAGACAAGCTAATACCAAACCACACTACAACCATACCGATAGAGAGTCCCCGTCTATCTCAGTTGTGAGTATCTGTTTATACTTTATAAGGAAACCGATAATATGATCTTCCGCGTGTTGTCGCACAACATATTATCTACAGTATAAAGTAAATGGACTATTGCATCATGCATATAAAATAAATTATAAGATGCAATCATTTGATCAATGATTCTCATTTCAAATATTGTTATAACATTGTCCATACTAAAGCTAGACTTTTAGTATACAATCCAACATGTAGTTCTACCTCTGTCAACCATACTTTAAAAACTAACGGTGCTTCATCCTTGGTTTTCAGAATTTTAATCCATACCTTTCTTGAATAATCATCAATGAATGAAATGAAGTATTTCCCACCTCTTATTGTTGAAGTCTTGGAAGGCCCCCAAAGATCTGAGTGAACATATTCTAACCTAGCTTTGGTATTATGTTCAGCTGCATCAAATTGCAATCTCTTTGCCTTTCCTAATATACAAGCTTCACATTGATCCAACTTACAGGTTGAGCTGATCTCAAGAATCTTCTGTCTTGCAAGTTCTTGTAAACCTCTTTCACTTATATGACCAAGCCTCCCATGCCAAACCTTAACACTACTATCATCCTTAGTTGTATTAATTTGTCTAGTTACTACAGAACCATCCAAGAAGTATAGATCAGACTTTTTGAATCCTTTAACAACTACTAACTTTCCTTTCAAGACAACAAGTGTATTTCCTTTCAAATGGCACTCATATCCTTGAGAAACTAACATTCCAAGAGATATTAGATTTCTCCTTAAGTTTGGTACATATCTAACATTATTTAACATTCTGACATTTTCATCAAACATTCTAAGTTTAACAGAACCAATTCCAACAATCTTGCAAGTATGATCATCACCTAGCATTATAGATCCTTCATCTTGTGACTTCAATTCAGTAAACCAATCTTTCCTAGAAGTCATATGAAAAGTACATCCAGAATCCATAACCCATTCTTCTGATACTGAACTAGAACACACAGACATTGCTTCAATGAAATCAGAATCTGTAGCAACTTGATTTGTTGTTACCTGATTTGCATGAGGCCTCTTATCTCCTCCCTTTTCAGCTATCTTCTTTGCTACCATTGCTTTCCATTTGAAACATTGCTTCTTGTAATGTCCAGGCTTATTGCAGTGGAAGCAATTCTTGTTTTCTTCTTCATCTGCTGGTGCATTATAATTCTTTTCTAGCTTCCTCTTATCAACATTACTCTTATTATTCTTGTTGTTTTTGCTCCACTGGTTCTGTTTCTTCACTGTCAATCCTTCTGCACTTGCTTGTTGTTCTGGATTCTTGTGAAATACCTTTGTCTTAACTGCCAATAACACTTGCTCTAGGGAGATGGATTCAGCATTAGCAAACAATAAAGTGTCTCTTAAACCTTCAAAGGATTTTGGAAGTGCTGACATGAGAATGACAGCCTTGTCTTCAGTTGACAGGGCCACATCAATGTTTTCTAAGTCATCAATGACCTTGTTAAACTCATCTAACTGACCAATTATAGACTTATCTTCTGATACTTTGAAGGAGTACAACTTCTGCTTCATGTACAAACTGTTGGCCAAACTTTTAACCATGTACAGCTCCTCCAGTTTCTTCCAAACTCCTCTTGCAGTAACTTCTTTTGAAATCTCCCTTAGGGCCTTATCTCCAAGACACAAGATGAGAGCACTTCTGGCCTTGGTTTGTTGTTCTTGATCTGCTGCAAGAACCGCAGCATCAACTCCTGCAATCTGACCTTCAGGCAATGGTTTAATGGCATCTGATAAACCTTGTTGAACCAAAATGGCCTCCATCTTCATCCTCCACAGACTGAAGTCTGCCTTCTCTGTGAACTTCTCAATATCAAACTTGGTTGTAACCATGATTCTTCCCCTCTGATCTGATTACTTATGGCTGCTCCTCCTTCTTCCCACAGACGGCGCCAATTCTTATGAAAACTTAAGCAAGAACTTGTGAAATCTCTCAAGCTCTCACACTCTTAACCGGTTGATCACTCACGTTTCACTCACGAATTGATTATCAATCGAAGAATGAAATGAAAATGATAAACACGAAGATGTATAGTGGTTCGGCGTAAGCCTACATCCACTTCCTAAGAGAAGAATTCACTATGATGATAATGAAGGTTACAAAACTTACAAGCACACTTATCAAACCCTAATGCTTGAAACTGATATGTGAAGAAGATGATGATGAAGATGATCTGAATCTAACTTAACTAACAGAATGATCTCTCTTATACGGATGTGTGTGACCATGCTTTGGATACACTCTCAACCAACTAGAAGCAAGCATACTGAATCAGTTATAACCAACTGATTCACTAACTGATTGATGCTTCCAGCTGCTCCCTTTCCAACTGATTTTATTGCCATGTCACCAATCCGATCCCTAACTTACCAACCAATCATAATGGTCTATTTTTACTTCTGCATGCAATCAATCTTATCGCTTATCACTTGATCCTTCAAGCAACTTGATAGATTCAACCAAAACATGTTTGGTTCGACCTGTTCCAGGAAGTCGAACCCAAGTCGAATCCTAGTTAATCTGTTGTGGTTCGATCACGCTGCCTTTGGTTCGATCTGTTCAACATGTCGAACCAACCTCGAACCCTCCTCAATCTTCTGCGGTTCGACCACGACGTATTTGGTTCGACCTGTTCAAACATGTCGAACCCTAAGTCGAACCTACGTATGCATGATCTATATCTTCACAGTTTGGGAAGAAATATGAGAAGAAGAACTATTCTTTCACTGTACATTTCATCACCTGGATTGAGGAGAGTGAGAAGCCCCATTATGGTATCTCAAGCAGCTAATTTTTTCGAAATTCAATGAAACGTAACACACAAAAACTGCCGTTTCATCAACTTGTCACTCAAATATATTGAGCTACCACAAATTCTGCATTGAAGTAATTTTATTTAAATAATGTATCACTTTCGGAATAAATAATATTACATCCGTTCTAATATATTTATTCGTGTTTTTTTTTCATGTAAATAGAAAAATATAATAATATTTATATGTTGCAAGTAGTTTTTTTTTTGTTTTTTTTCTTATTTTTACTTTTTTACCTCTAATAATTTAAATTAATGATTTAGTTTGTAATGATTTAAAATTTTTAAAAATATTACTCAATATTTTATTTTTCAAATAAGATATTTCATCCCCTATTTCATTCATTAAATTCTTGCTGTATTTCATTTTCAATGCCCAAACTTCATCACACGCCCTAAGAGTTTAATGGTCATTTGTAAGGTATAATTTTTTGTACTATGAAATACCAATAAAACATCAAATGTGGAATAAAGAATTCAATCCGTTTTTTTTTTTTTTTAGATCTCATATGCACCTTATTGAAAATTGAAATTGATAGTATTTTATAATGAAACAAATATAAATAACAATATGAATATGCGGGTGGGATCTATTTCGTATACCATTTACTAATCATGTGATATGTAGATGGGCATTATTAATCCGGCCCAACTGATGGACTAAGCCCATTACTGGAGTCCAGCCCAATGACTCCTTTCCCACTTGGAGGGACCCACCAACCTTAATTACCGCCAACCGAGTAAGAGGGATACCACCAGCGTTATAAGGCGCGCCAATCAGCATCCGTTGCCGCCCCGACGCCACATTAAATCCAAGGGCCCCACCGGATTAAATTCAACCTATCCCCCCTATAAATATCGAGCATTAGACCTCAGACAGGGTCATCACTACATTCTTAAATTACTGTTACGTTAGATGTGTTAGGGTTTAATGGTTATTTAATAAAATATAGTCTTTTTATTAAAAATTTATTATGAAATATGAAGTAAAATATGATATGAAATAGGAACATATGAATATATTTGAAGGAAAAGCAAAAAGAAAATTTAAAAATGGAAATTGGAAGAAAAGAAAATTTAATTTTAAAGTAAATTTACAATATACTCGGTTTGGACACCAAAAGCAAGGTGGACGTGGACATCTAGCTCCTGGAGTTCAAATATCTATAAATGAAAATGAATATGGTCCACAGGCGCTGCTCAGATTAAATGGTGGGGGAAGATGCTTTTTAAGATAGTGATATATATGATGATAATTAACTTTTTTTCAAAATCATACATTATGTGCTTTATATATAGACTTTTTTCAAGTTTAATTGAATAAAATTATAAGTGTAACTTGGATGAACCTGTCCCACCAATTCATTTGGTGGAGCATGCGGTTTCCATTTATCTTTATTGTTTTTTTTAATTATCATTTTAAATTTATTATTATAATTAAAAGACAATTATACCATAAACTCTAAAATTTAGGACTGTTTGGTTAATGGAGAGGAATTGGAATGCTAATAGTAATAATAATAATAATAGTGAGGAATTGTAAAGGGTACGATTTCTAAAATTTTGATATTTGGTTAATAACATGAATTACTATCATTACCATAATTTTGTTTGGTTTTCATAAAATTTCTTTTGAAATGGAATCAATTTTATTTATTTATTTATTTTTGAGAATAATAATATTTTAGTATTATTATTATATTTTTATTATTAAAAATATTAATAAGAGAGAAAAATATAAAAAATTAAAATTCCATTTTATTGGTAAGGAATGATAGTAAAAGTATCCAAATTAGTGAGGTATGGAGATTCCTTACTTTATGGATATAGAAATACTGGAATTAAACCATCCAACCAAACATTAAATTCTAAACTCATTCCCATTCCACCCCTCTAGAAGAATGAAATTATTATAATTATAACCTAAATCTTAAACCTATATCCTAAATTGTAAGAGTGAAATTACAATGATACCCTAAATTTTAAGGAGTAAAATTATAATTATACCCTAAACTCTAGGGATGAAATATACTCTAAACCCAATATAATAAAATGGTACTATTTGGACGGGACGGAGGGAGTATATTTCATCTTGTGTTCCAAGTGGGTGAGGGATTGACACCTCACCACTATTTTAAATTGGGTTAATTGCGTAAAAAATACCCACCTTTGCTTTAGTTGCAAATTAATCCAAACTTTTAACATTTGGCAAAAAAAATCACCACCTTTATAAGGTTTGGCAAATTGCACCCAATGGGCAGGTCACTCCTGCCCGATTGCTGACTTGGCAAATAATTGCCACGTGTGCGGTTAATAATAAATAAAAAAATGTTTTATCGACCAGATGCTTATTTAGATCGTAACACGTGGCCACACTCCCCTTGCTCAAATTCGAACAGTCTCTGCGGCTCAACCTCAGCTCCCTCCGCGTACGCCCACTGCATCACCCGCTGCCGCCGTCCTCTTCTCCTCGCTCACCACTATCAATCTATGTTACATCTAAAGTTTCATTGAGGAAGAGAAATACTTTATCTTTCTTTATCATCCATTCACTAAAACCCCAAATCAATTTTATAAATCCAAAAAACATGGATTTTGAAAAGCATAAAGAACAGTAAATGAAAGAAGATACAGAGGAAAAAGAGAGGGGGACTAAGAAAGTAAGAATGGGGATATCTGTGATACAGAGGTGTGGCAGAGGTTCATTGTTGGTAACGTGCACCGGGGGAGGCGCACCCAGCACTCCAAAGAATAACATTAGATCCGACCTGGAATAGCCCCGGCCCGAAAGTGGAAGTAGACGGGACCCGATAGATCTACTGGCCCTGCTATTGCTCATCGGATCGACAGAATTCGGGTCGTTCAGATCCGGGCCCTCCCTCAATGGCGAGAGGGTCTCTGCACCGGGTCTCAGAATCCCCGATCTCGTTATGTACATTTTAGGCGGACCCAAGTTGGTGGGTCTCCTCCGGCGGCTCAGGCCCAAACCGAGGGCGACTGGCTCCGGCCACTCCGAGAATGAACCGGCGATAACCCACGAACTACCTCTTCCTTGAGAGTCGAAAAAAATCCTTGCTTTTGTTCCATATGAAAAGCAATGTGAGGAATAACACACTGCTGTGAGCAAATGTAGATTGAGTGGAAAATGAATTAGGAAGTGCAAATAGGAAGAAAAAATGAGGATCCAGAGAGAAGAGAGATGAAAGGAAAAGAGATTACGTTGATTTTGACTTGGACCTGCCAGGTCAGCAATTGGGCAGGGAGGGCTGTCCATTGGGTGCAATTTGCCAAACCTCACAAGGGTGGTGATTTTTTTTGCCAAATGTTAAAAGTTTGGATTAATTTGTAACTAAAGCAAATGTGAGTATTTTTTATGCAATTAACCCTTTTAAATTTTATACTTTCTCTGTCCCAACTTAATCTGCGTTGTTAATGTAGATGTGAAGTTTAAGAAAATCAATTTTTTTTTTACTTTTGGAAGTTTAAAAAAAGCAACGTTATTGATTTTTAGAGGGTAATGTAGTATTTTTTTTAAATTTGTAATTAAAATTATTTTAGGATTGAAGATTGATTAGATTTTTTTTCCTTTTGAGTGATGAAGTTTAATATCGTATAAAACAAAAAATGAGAAATTAATATGGAATGGGATTAGTATTTTAGCACGTTTAAAACTCCAACCAACCAGCTATCCCACAGATTAACCTCTAATCAAAGCATTGGATCAAAAGATTCAAAACAAACAGTCTCACTTTTGCTTTGACAACATCACGTAGACATTTGCCATGGCTTATCTTCAGTCAGAACTAGCTATATAGATGACACTAGATTTTCTGTTCTATTTTGATACAACGTCTCGTGGGATTGGAAAGAATTAGTTACTGGAGATACCATAATGGGACTTCTCACGGTGTGCTCTGTTGGGTTGGGTTTCCAAATATGTGAAGAGCCCAATAGCCAACAATGTTAGGTTAGCCCAAGTAGGCCCGATACTTGGTTTTATCTTGTCCCGTAAGTCATTGACGGAAGAGAGAAGAAAAAGAGGGCAAAAACACAATTCACGTTTTTGAGAGAAAATCCAGCGCAGTGATATTGCAGAGGCAATAACCAGAGTTTCAACCGTTGGATCGAGCTGAATTTTGGTCAGCACGTTCGAAACTTGGGAGGTACATTCTGAACGGTGGAGATCGTATTTAAAGATTTGGGTTGACGGGAATTCGCCGAAAACAGAAGCCGATTTTCTGGGCGATTTTGTTCTACGCAGTCGAGAAGAAAGAGCTTTTTCTCACAAACTAACCGTTGGATCGAGCTGTAATTTGGACAGAACATTTAGGACTCACAGAGGTTGATTCTGGACGGTGGAGATCGGATTCTGAGGGTTCTACAGTTGCGAACTCAGAACGTCAGTTTGCGTAGTTTGGTGAGGTCTTTCTAATCTCGTTGTTTGTTATCAAGTATTGATTGTCTTGATACGTTTGTGGTAGTTCGTCTGTGGTGGCAGATTGTAACTCTTGGATTTTTTGTCTCATAGTGAAGTGTTTGGTGGGCTTCGGTCCCGTGATTTTTTACCTTCTCACATTGAGGAGGTTTTCCACGTTAAATTGCTTGTGTTGTGCGTTGTTGATTGCTTGTTTTATCGGGCATTATATTATTAGGATTGTTTCCTGCTAGATTCACACAAGAGAGGGATAATTGATCATTCCGCTGCGTAGACGAATAGTTTATTATTTGATTATTCGTGTGTTTATCCCAACAAAGTGGTATCAGAGCGGGTTTCTGCTCTGTGCCTTGTGGTGAATATGGAAACCAATACTAATAGAATGGTGAATCTCAATGGTTCTAATTATCATGTGTGGAAAGGCAAGATGGAGGATCTTCTTTATGTGAAAGATTATTATTTGCCTGTATTTGACACTAAAAAGCCTGATGATAAAACAGATGATCAATGGAATATATTGCATCGTCAAGTATGTGGTTACATTAGGCAGTGGGTGGATGATAATGTATTGAACCATGTTAGTGGAGAAACACATGCACGAACATTGTGGAAAAAGTTGGAGGAACTGTATGCTAGAAAAACTGGGAACAACAAGTTATTTCTAATCAAGCAGTTGATGAATCTGAAATTCAAAGATAGCACTCCTATGACGGATCACTTGAATTCATTTCAGGGCATTATTAATCAATTGTCGGAAATGAATATCAAGTTTGAGGATGAAGTACAGGCTTATGGCTTCTTGGTACATTGCCGGATTCATGGGAGACATTCAGGACATCTTTGTCTAATTCAGCCCCCAATGGTACCATTACAATGGATTTGGTTAAGGGCAGCGTTTTGAATGAGGAAACAAGGAGAAAATCGCAGGGCCCTTTACAATAATCAGAGGTTTTGGTTACAGATAAGAGGGGGAGAAGTAATAGTAGAGGTCCAACAGGCAAGCAAAAAGACAGGAGGAGTAAATCCAACAGACACAGTAAGGTTGAGTGTTGGAATTGTAAAACTCCAGGACACATAGCAAGGTATTGCAGAAAACCCAAGCAAGATGACAAGAAAGAAAATGGGAAAGAAAGAAAGAATGAAGAAACGAAAGATAATGATCGAGTGTCTGCTGCAACAGGTGATTTCCTTATCTTTTGTGATTATGAAGTTGTCAATCTTGCATGTCGTGAAAACAGTTGGGTGATTGATAGTGGGGCATCCATACATGCCACATCTCGTAGAGAGATGTTCACATCCTACATGTCAGGTGACTATGGTAATGTTAGGATGGGTGATGATGGCTTAGCTAAAGCCATTGGCGTTGGAGATGTATGTTTGCGGACTAGTAATGGTGCTACACTAGTTTTGAGAAATGTGAAGCACGTGCCTGATCTTCGATTGAACTTGATATCTGTTGGGAGACTTGATGATGAAGGTTTCTGCAGTGTGTTCTTCGATGGTCAGTGGAAGCTTACAAGAGGTTCTTTAGATGTTGCTAGAGGTAAAAAACACTCCTCATTGTATTTGATGCAAGCAAAGCTACTTGATGGCTCTATTAATGCAGTTAAGAATGAGGGGATAGTTGAGTTGTGGCACAGCAGACTCAGTCATATCAGTGAAAAGGGATTGAAGATTTTAGAGAAGAGAAATCTCATTCCAGACTTGAAGAATGCATCTTTAAGGAAGTGCTCTCACTGTTTGGCTGGAAAGCAAACTCGAGTTGCTTTCAAGACCTCAACTCCTACTAGAGCATCAGGTATACTCGATTTAATTTATTCTGATGTTTGTGGTCCTATGAAAACAAGAACTCTTGGTGGTGCTTTATATTTTGTTACTTTTATAGATGATCACTCAAGAAAGACCTGGATCTACACATTGAAGACGAAAGATCAGGTGCTCGATGCATTCAAACAGTTTCATGCCTTAGTTGAGAGACAGACTGGGAAGAAGTTGAAATGCATCAGATCGGATAATGAAGGAGAATACATTGGTCCTTTTGATGAGTATTGCAGAGAGCAAGGTATCCGACATCAAAAGACTCCTCCAAAGACTCCTCAGTTGAATGGTCTTGCAGAAAGGATGAACAGAACATTGGTCGAGAGAGTAAGATGTCTGCTATCAGAAGCAGGATTGTCTTCATCATTTTGGGGTGAGGCTCTGAGTACTGTTGTACATGTTTTAAATCTTACTCCGTGTGTTCCTTTAGACTTTGATGTTCCAGATAGAGTCTGGTCAGGAAAAGATGTTTCCTATAATCATTTACGTGTCTTTGGATGTAAGGCATTTGTGCATATTCCCAAAGATGAGAGGTCTAAATTGGATATGAAGACTCGACAGTGTGTGTTTCTTGGTTATGGCCAAGATGAGTTTGGTTACAGACTTTATGATCCCGTGGAGAAGAAGCTTGTCAGAAGTCGGGATGTTGTGTTTGTTGAGGATCAAACCATAAGAGACATTGAGAAGAAGGATAGCTCAGTTTCTACACCTGGTGATGACTTGATTGACTTGAAAATTGTTCCTCACGGTCAAGGTCAAGTAGAAGCTGAAGAGGAGAATCAGGATCAACCTGATTTTGGTAATGACGAGCATGTCGATCATCCTTTGCATGATGAAGAGGATATCGATCAGCCGCAACCACCTGATGTTCCAGAACAAGAAGTTCAAGAACCACCTAGAAGAAGTAGTAGAGCTCATGTACCTTCTAGGATGTATCCTCCTGATCAGTATGTACTCTTGACCGACGGGGGAGAGCCTGAATACTATGGAGAAGCAGTTCATGGAGAACACAGGAATGAATGGTTGGAAGGAATGCAAGATGAGATGAAGTCCTTGCATGAAAATGACACATTTGATCTGGTGAAACTACCAAAGGGGAAGCATGCTTTGAAAAACAAGTGGGTGTACAGGATAAAACAAGATGAGCACACCTCAAAGCCTCGATTCAAAGCTAGATTGGTTGTTAAAGGTTTCAGTCAGAAAGAGGGAGTTGATTTTGAAGAAATTTTCTCTCCGGTTGTCAAAATGTCTTCTATCCGTTTTGTGCTTGGTTTGGCTGCTAGTCTTGACTTGGAGATTGAGCAGATGGATGTCAAAACTGCTTTTCTTCATGGTGAGCTAGATAAAGAGATTTACATGGTGCAACCTGAAGGTTTCAAGGTGAAGGGAAAAGAAGACCATGTATGCAAACTGAAGAAAAGACTCTACGGTTTGAAGCAAGCACCTAGATTGTGGTATCAGAAATTTGAGTCAGTTATGGGGGAGCAAGGCTACCAGAAGACTATTTCTGATCATTGTGTGTTTGTTCAGAAGTTCTCGGATGATGATTTCATTATATTATTGCTGTATGTTGATGATATATTGATTGTTGGCAGGAATGTTTCAAGAATTGACAGGTTGAAGAAACAGTTGAGCAAATCCTTTGCCATGAAGGATTTGGGACCAGCAAAGAAAATCCTTGGTATCAACATCACCCGAGATAGAGCAAACAAGAAGCTGCACTTGTCACAGGAGAAGTATATTGAGAAAGTGCTTGAGAAATTCAATATGAGCAAAGCTAAAGTGGTTAGTTCTCCTATTGCCACTCATTTTAAGCTTGGAGCTCATCATAGTCCTTCAACCGATGAAGAGAAGGAAGCAATGAGAAGAGTCCCATATGCTTCAGCTGTGGGAAGCTTGATGTATGCAATGGTGTGTACGAGGCCTGACATAGCTCATGCAGTTGGTGTTGTTAGCCGTTATTTGTCTAATCCGGGAAAGGAGCATTGGAATGCTATGAAGTGGATAATGAGGTATCTACGAGGTACGTCTAGTTTGAGACTCACCTTTGGAGGTGGGAAGCCCGAGTTAGTTGGCTATACCGATTCAGATATGGGATCTGATGTGGACACCAGAAAATCGATTTCTGCTTACCTAGTGACATTCGCAGGTGGCGCTGTGTCATGGCAATCAAGATTGCAAAAGTGTGTTGCACTCTCCACAACAGAATCAGAGTACATTGCTGCAACGGAAGCATGCAAAGAGGTGTTATGGTTCAAAAGGTTTATGGAGGAGATTGGATTGAAGCAACAGAGGTATGTAGTATTTTGTGATAGTCAGAGTGCTATCCATCTCAGCAAGAATGCTGCATTTCATTCAAGATCGAAGCATATTCATGTGAGATATCATTGGATGAGGGATGTCATCAATGATAAATTGCTTGAGCTTGAAAAGATTCATACAGATGATAATGGTGCTGACATGATGACGAAGGCATTGCCTAGAGAAAAGCTCGAGGTATGTCGTGTGATAGCCGTAATGGCTAGTCTCTCCACATAATCGAAAAGGGGGAGATTTGTTGGGTTGGGTTTCCAAATATGTGAAGAGCCCAATAGCCAACAATGTTAGGTTAGCCCAAGTAGGCCCGATACTTGGTTTTATCTTGTCCCGTAAGTCATTGACGGAAGAGAGAAGAAAAAGAGGGCAAAAACACAATTTACGTTTTTGAGAGAAAATCCAGCGCAGTGATATTGCAGAGGCAATAACCGGAGTTTCAACTGTTAGATCGAGCTGAATTTTGGTCAGTACGTTCGGAACTTGTGGAGGTACATTTTGAACGGTGGAGTTCGTGTTTGGAGCTTTGGGTTGACGGGAATTCGCCGAAAACAGAAGCCGATTTTCTGGGCGATTTTGTTCTGCGCAGTCGAGGTGAAAGAGCTGTTTCTTACAAACTAACCGTTGGATCGAGCTGTAATTTGGACAGCACGTTCAGACTCACAGAGGTTGATTCTGGACGGTGAAGATCGGATTCTGAGGGTTCTACAGTTGCGAACTCAGAACGTCATTTTGCGTAGTTTGGTGAGGTCTTTCTAATCTCGTTGTTTGTTATCAAGTATTGATTGTCTTGATACGTTTGTGGTAGTTTGTCTGTGGTGGCAGATTGTAACTCTTGGATTTTTTGTCTCATAGTGAAGTGTTTGGTGGGCTTCGGTCCCGTGGTTTTTTACCTTCTCACATTGAGGAGGTTTTCCACGTTAAATTGCTTGTGTTGTGCGTTGTTGATTGCTTGTTTTATCGTGCATTATATTATTAGGATTGTTTCCTGCTTGATTCACCAAGAGAGGGATAATTGATCATTCCGCTGCGTAGACGAATAGTTATTATTTGATTATTCGTGTGTTTATCCCAACATGCTCTCCACTGTTCTCAATCCAGGTGATGGAACCATGTCTATGCTCAATATTTTCAGCTGTACGAATGGTTAAAACGTAGCTTC
This sequence comes from Pogostemon cablin, assembly GCA_023678885.1. NCBI lineage: Eukaryota > Viridiplantae > Streptophyta > Magnoliopsida > Lamiales > Lamiaceae > Pogostemon > Pogostemon cablin. The sequence continues at coordinate 7,434,031 of CM042987.1, forward strand.
TTTTCTCATTTTTCATTGCAAACTCTAATATCTCTGGCTCGACTGTGATCTCATTATTTGGAGGGGAGTCTTTGTTCACTCTGTGCATGGCCGCGCCGTTTCCTACATTTATCAAGGTCCTTTGGAATGTCCGTGTTATTGTGCTCCCGATTTCTTGTGAGCTAAACAGAGCAACAAACGACGAATAATTCAGATCTGAGGACGGATTCTTGCATTTGTATTTTTTGGATCTTAAGAGGCTCCGAATTTGAGCGGGAGTGAAACCAATGGAGCAAACAAGATTCACAAAGTCTTGTACGGATGCATCGTAAACAAGGCCTGGATCAAGGGCATGGTTCGGATCAATCATTCCTGATCCGATGCCTAAAGGTGTGGCCGCCGGCCTACTAATAAACTGTTTTCCTTGATGGGTTGATTGATGTTATCAAGAGGATTAGCAGTGGTCATCATGGCTGATTGGATCGCCGTATTGGGATTATCAGATCCCCATTCATTCCTAGGAACAAATAAAATATAAGTGAGAAAAAGAACAACACAAGGATTTACGTGGAAACTCTGAAACCGGAGAAAAACCACGGACTGAGAAAAATATCACTATGTAAAAAGTTTTTACAATCACACAGAATCTCTCTCACGACCCAAATCCCTACACTACAAGAAACTGTCAGGATACCGACGGAATTATTGACGGATTACCGACGGATTACCGACAAATTAACATAATAACTTGATTTGGGCGGAAAAATAATTAAAAGTATTTAGTGACGGATTTACCGACCGAATTTGCGATGAAATCCATCGTTATTTTCGTCACTATTTCGGAGCAATAATTTCTCAAAAATTTACCGATGGAAATATTTCGTCGGTAAATATATAATAAGAATAATTTCTATGAAAGAGGTTACCAATGGTTTAAAATCCACCGGTAAAATTTATATTATAAATTTTAGTATATTACCGATGATTAGTATTCATCGCAAAGAAAATATAAAATAATTTTAATTTGAAATTACAGATGGATTTGTATCCGTCGCTAAATAAAATTCAAGTATTATGTGTTATAAAATATTTTAATAATTTATTCAGCGGCGTTACCGACGGAAATAATCCGTCGGTAAAATATTAGAATTTTTTAATTATGTAAATTTATCATGCAATTGGGTTCACATATTTTTAATTATTTTTTAAAATTAATTTATTGATTACCGATGGACATTATCCGTCGGAAACGTTTTCTAAAATTAGGAATTTCTTTCACTCCCAAGTCCCAATGTCATTCTTCCTCCCGATTTTATTCTCCCGCAGTGCCATTCCGCTAGGGGTGTTAATTTGGGCCCGGCCCAGTCTATATGGACCGGCCCAGACTCGCCCCGAATTGAAAATGGGGCAGACCCGCCCCGGACCCATTTTGAAACGGGCCGAGTTCGGGTACTATCCAAGACCCGAAGGTACTATGCCCGACCCGTAAAATATATTTATTATATTTTTTATTTTAATAATTATTTAAAATTCTATTTCATTACTACTAATTTTATAATTATTTTATTATTTATATTATATTTTTATTTTTTAACATAATTATTATTTGAAGTTATGGAAAATAATGAAGTGAGAGAGGTAGTAATTTAAGAGTGCACATAAAATTATTTTAAAAAAAATAAAAAAAGCGAACGGGGCGGAGCGGGACGGACCCGCCCCGTTTGGGTCTGGGTCTAGGCCTAAAAAATAAGACCTGTACGGGTCCGGGGCGAGTCCGGGGCGGGGGCCTTTAAAACGGGTCAGGTCCGGGTAGTAGGGTACCCGGCCCAGACCCAGCCCGTTGACATCCCTACATTCCGCCAATACAGTCGCTGGTCACTCTCGCCACTGCTACCGTCGTTGGTCTTTCTCATCGTCGTTATTACCGTCGGTCATAGGCGCTGCTGCTCTGGCCACGATCGATTTTAACGGCACAATCTCTTCTCTTCCATAGCCTCCGTCAATACTCCGGTCACTGCCGCTGTCCTCCCAACGTCGACCACAGGTAACTCACGACACCTTCTTAAATTTTCTGTCTTAATTTTTGGAAATTATGTCGTTCAGAAACTCATTACAGTCCACTCTGTTCTTCAATCTGCTGTTTCTCTTGATTATTAAGTTAGTACGCTATGTTTCTCTTGATTCGTATCCTCTGGGTCAGTACTGGGTTCTGTTCGGGCGACCAAGCAACAAAATATCGAACCCAAGGGAATTTAGGATTTGTGACCTTCAAGTTATAGTATCGTGATTAGTTAGGAACGATCGAAAAGGTGGGTAAGAAATAAAAGAAAATAAAATGCATGGAAAAGTAAATCTAATTACAATATTTTTGGATTTTCAATACCATGGTAGTTTTCATGATACACTCATATAATCAATCATCTAACATCTTTAATTGTTTTCCATTTTTAAGCTAATCATGGTAAGAGCGATCACAATTTTCACCTATCCCCAATGAATAGGATGTAGATTGTTTTCACAACCCCTAAAAAGCTCCTAGGATTGATCCTACTTGCAATTCCCTTCAAGGTACTACGCTCGTATGGATGGGGTTCCTTTCACTAGTTAAATCCTCGGGCCTCAGTGATTTTTCTAGTGTTCATTTATGTTGTTCTAAACATAAGGATTCCCTGCCAGGTTTCCCTTATATTAAACTGTTGAGAGTGAAATTTCACGTGATTTAGGTCTCACATTACACCGTTTTTGATAGAATGTGGCCATGATTTTGGGTAGAATTGAGTGATTTTCATATCTTGCATAATTAAGATGCTACTAAGGTGTTTTGTTGAGTTTTGAAGGGTAAAACAAGATCAAAAGTTAAAAGTTGGAATGAAGAGTGAAAGTGTGAAGGAATGGTGAAAAACACACGTCCAATTGAATAATTTTTCTGTGTTCGTGTAGAAGTCCAAATTGGTCATGTAATATATGGTTGGAAAGCCACGGAAGAGAGGATCGTTTTGGCATAAAAATCACTCAAATTGGAGTCCGTATGAAGAAGTTATGCTCGAAACAGTGAGACTGCGCAGCTGCCAACGGGAATTTCCGAAAATTTCCGAAAATTAGCCAATTTTAGCTATTTCTTGAAGCACAATTCTTTCCTTATCTCATTCCCTTTCTTGGAGCACAATTCTTTCCTTATCTCATTCCCTTCTCACACCTATATATATCTCACATCATTATTCATAAGAGACACCACCCTCCACAAGGGGATTACCCCCTACCATCCATCATCTACCATCATCCATATCCATCCCATCATCCATCCACATCAAAGGGGATTCAAGGGCTATTCAAGAGAAAGATCAGTCAATCGGAGAGATGGAGAAGGAATCTGAGACAACTCCAACACTAGGGTTTTTCTATTCCTTTCTTTAATTTTCTTTTGTCTTGATTTGTGGTATGAATTGCATAGCCATGAGTGTTGCTTGTAACCTCATAGGCTAATTTATTATACAGTTTTAAGGTTTGATGGATTGATTTGATTGATTTGGGGATTTAGACCAAAGATTGGGATTTTATGTAGTTGAGCTTTTGACCGTTTGGGTCTGGGTCTAGGCCTAAAAAATAAGACCTGTACGGGTCCGGGCCGAGTCCGGGGCGGGGGCCTTTAAAACGGGTCAGGTCCGGGTAGTAGGGTACCCGGCCCAGACCCAGCCCGTTGACATCCCTACATTCCGCCAATACAGTCGCTGGTCACTCTCGCCACTGCTACCGTCGTTGGTCTTTCTCATCGTCGTTATTACCGTCGGTCATAGGCGCTGCTGCTCTGGCCACGATCGATTTTAACGGCACAATCTCTTCTCTTCCATAGCCTCCGTCAATACTCCGGTCACTGCCGCTGTCCTCCCAACGTCGACCACAGGTAACTCACGACACCTTCTTAAATTTTCTGTCTTAATTTTTGGAAATTATGTCGTTCAGAAACTCATTACAGTCCACTCTGTTCTTCAATCTGCTGTTTCTCTTGATTATTAAGTTAGTACGCTATGTTTCTCTTGATTCGTATCCTCTGGGTCAGTACTGGGTTCTGTTCGGGCGACCAAGCAACAAAATATCGAACCCAAGGGAATTTAGGATTTGTGACCTTCAAGTTATAGTATCGTGATTAGTTAGGAACGATCGAAAAGGTGGGTAAGAAATAAAAGAAAATAAAATGCATGGAAAAGTAAATCTAATTACAATATTTTTGGATTTTCAATACCATGGTAGTTTTCATGATACACTCATATAATCAATCATCTAACATCTTTAATTGTTTTCCATTTTTAAGCTAATCATGGTAAGAGCGATCACAATTTTCACCTATCCCCAATGAATAGGATGTAGATTGTTTTCACAACCCCTAAAAAGCTCCTAGGATTGATCCTACTTGCAATTCCCTTCAAGGTACTACGCTCGTATGGATGGGGTTCCTTTCACTAGTTAAATCCTCGGGCCTCAGTGATTTTTCTAGTGTTCATTTATGTTGTTCTAAACATAAGGATTCCCTGCCAGGTTTTCCTTATATTAAACCCTCATGTAATAAATGGAAGAAACTCACATATGATAATCATTCAAAGAAACTAAGGGTAAAGCAACGACAAGACATGCTGATACACAATACACAACCTAATCACTATACACTAATATCAAAGACATAAATCCCATATTATTACAAGCATGTGAATTTCATAAATGTAACCTAATCAAAGCTGGAAATTCAATCAAGACATTTTCATAATTTAATCAATAATCATGCTTCAATCAACCACCAAACACATAGAAAATAGAAAGATAATAAGTAGGATTAGATTACACCTTAATGAAGTTTTTACATTCATGAGGATTATCATTTCCTTGGTGTCCCCACCTTCTTGGAAAATAATAAAAACTTAATCTAGAAAACATTTAAAGAAATTGATCCCTCCCACAAAGGAGGAGGAATCTCAAATACTGGAGATCTCTCTTTCAAGAGCTCCCCAAATTCTAATCTAAAATATGGAGTGAATTGGCTTGAATGGAGAATTGTTATCGATGGCCTTCATATGACATGGTATTTATAGTAGTGGGGTGTGAGGAGTGTTGGTATGTTTATTCAATGTGGGATACTTTAGTTCAAGGGCCAAAAAAGGAAAATTAGGCTTTAAAAATTCGTTGGCATAAACTGACACAAAAATTCGCTCGAATTTTTGTGACAGCACGCGCGCAACTTCACAATTTTGACTCGTTCTTGCTCGTTTGAACTCCGAATTGAGTTCCATTTTCTCTCACATCTTTCTCTTTACTGGTAGAATCCATTTCTACCTCATAATCACTAATTTTCTACAAAAAATATTAAAATACCTTTTTTCAAGTAATTAAGCAATTAAGTATATCTTCCATAAAACATGCTTAACTATTGAATTAAAGCCACATAAATCCAAGTAAATTCATGCAATTAAACCCATAATTCTAGGTGAATTTCACGCTGATCAAACCCTCCAAACTTAAAGTGTTGCTCGTCCTCGAGCAACGAAAGAAAAGAAAGAACGAGGAGGGAAATTCACCTAGAATTGAATCAAGATATCAATAAGAATTGAGTCATTTCAAAACCATTTCAATTCAATCAAAACAAGTGACAAGACATCAATTTAAATGCATACAAGTTAAGCTTAGGAAATATGAAAGCAAGTGAGACCTTCACTACTCCTCTCTATATTTTGTATTACTCTCACACTCAAAAGAAGTGTACGGGAAAAGTGTATACTCTCAAAAATCTATTCAAATGCATGACATTACCATATGCTTGACAAAAGTCTACGCTCTCTACCACTTATATGTGTGTTAATTGTTGAATCAATAAGGTCTTTATATGGGGTTGTAATGTAGGCTCTTTGGTATTAGGTAGGAAAAATATTTAGGAAAAGTAAGCTTAAGATTAGTAGAGAATTTAAGTTGACGGCCAATATCAACTCTCACTCTCTCTTTCCTCAAATTAGTGAAGAATACAAGTTGGTTGGTAACCTCAACTCTCATTCCCACTTTTTCATTTTTCCACCTTAATCAAAATAGAATTTATCCATCCAACAAACTAAAGAACCTTTTTCTTCTCTTCTTCCACTATTGAGTTTCTTTTTATCTCTTTTTCCCCAAGGGCTCTCTTTCTATTTTTCTAGTAGAGCTCCTTATGCTTCTTTTCTACAAGCTTTACTCATTTTTTTTCTCAACCTCCATTTTTTTTTTCATCTTTTCTCCCTCTTTTCTTGCACTTTCACCATTTCTCTCTTTCCAAACTCTCTTGTAAGCTCAATTCAACCACTTCATCCCCATTAATCCTCTAATAATCGACAAAGGTGATTAGGATATAAAATATGGATAAAAATGGTTAAATTTGTAGGTTGCCAAAGAAATAAGGATAATAAGCTCAAAGGGGCAAACTACGATATGATTTCATTTGGTAAGATCGATTTGGCTAAGTGACTTGTCAAAACAAAGATGGCCTTAAATCATTTCCAATAACCTTCACACACATGTAGTTTCAAGAAGACACAATGGCAAGTTTTAGAATGCGCACAAAATAATGATGCACACACAAGAAAGGAAAAACCATTTGATTTAATGATTTTAAGGCTTAAAAACTCATGGGCTTATAGTAGTGAAAGACAACACAAACCAAGCATAAACCATAGCTCAACATGTACACAACTAAAAATTCATCTCGTCACAAGTCTCAACCAAACATCATAGTCTCAAAATTCCTCACAATGAAGCACAAGAGAACTAAGAAAGATTTTCTCCTTATTGAAAGCAACAAAAGCACGAAAAACAAAAACTACAAAAAAGGAGAAAATATGTGCCAAAGAAAAGAGTAAGGACTTAAACGTGCGCCGGTGCAATATGCTCAAGTAGGAGTTCATGGATGCAATTTTATAATTCAAACCGTAGAAAAGTCAAGTAACAAAGACGATACACCCCCAAACTTAAATTAGACAAAGTCGAATTTAAGCTGGAAAGATGTTCGTTACTTCAATTTGCACCACTCATTTGCTCTTCAAGGCTAATACCATGGCTCCACGTCTTAATCCCTACAAACACAACCTTAAAAAAGAAAAACAAATCAAAGAAAAAAAAATATCACTATCCTAAACACTCAACGAACCCAAAGTCACAAATACAACTAAATTCCCCGGCAACGGTGTCATTTGATTGGTCGTTACAGTTCGGGCGACCAAGCAACAAAATATCGAACCCAAGGGAATTTAGGATTTGTGGCCTTCAAGTTATAGTATCGTGATTAGTTAGGGACGATCGAAAAGGAGGGTAAAAAATAAAAGAAAATAAAATGCATGGAAAAGTAAATCTAATTATAATATTTTTGGATTTTTGATAGGCTTTTTCTGTGCACTATAATTAAATCCTCAAGTGTAAGGATATCAATTGTAGCAGCAAGCACCCAAGTTAAATTATCGATCCCACTGAGACAGCTAATTATTTATTTTACTATTAATTACTAATTAATCAGAATTGAGTAACCAATATTCAGAGTATTGTAGTGAATTAATTATCTAAATTACTGAAATATTAAATAACTGAATTATTAAAAAGCAATAAAAATAAAAGCAAGTTTCTAATCAAGAGATGACGAACAGTTCTAAGGTATCAGGTAGAGACCAATCAATTTGGGTTATTAAATTTACGATTGTTCATTCATGCAGTTTCACTGAAAATACACCACATATCCCTGTTATCCCACCGAATATGATTCAATTCTAAGCTAACAGTATAATTTGGTTTAAATCCTAAGGTGCGCAAATATTACCAAGCCTTATTCCTAGATACTAATCCAGCGAACAACAATACCTCCGGATGGTAAGTTCGACTAAATATATTATGAAGACGTTACCAATCGGACCCTAACTTTAAGACATGCTTTTCTGCTTCGTAACGTCTTCATAATATATTCATGACATCCGCTATAATGCTTGGATTATTGTGTTAGCTTGTGTGCGTTCATGATTGGTATTGTCTATATGTTAGGGATTAGAGTAGCTCCGCTATAAGCACTTTAATTTCATGAACTGGTTAATCAAATACTTGATTAGTTTAGTGGAACAATGCAATTAGACAATCAAGTATGAAGTGAATAGAACCTTGTAGTAATTCCAGAAAATATCTTGTTAGTCGAACTTACCATCCGGAGGTATTGTTGTTCGCTGGATTAGTATCTAGGAATAAGGCTTGGTAATATTTGCGCACCTTAGGATTTAAACCAGATTATACTGTTAGCTTAGAATCGAATCATATTCGGTGGGATAACAGGGATATGTGGTGTATTTTCAGTGAAACTGCATGAATGAACAATCGTAAGTTTAATAACCCAAATTGATTGGTCTCTACCTGATACCTTAGAACTGTTTGTCATCTCTTGATTAGAAACTTGCTTTTATTTTTCCTTGCTTTTAATTAATTTAGTTATTTATATTTTCAGTAATTTAGATAATTAATTCATTACAAAATCACTTTGAAAATCAGTTACACAATTCTGATTAATTAGTAATTAATAGTAAAATAAACAATTAGCTGTCTCAGTGGGATCGATAATTTAACTTGGGTGCTTGCTGCTACAATTGATATCCTTACACTTGAGGATTAAATTATAGTGCATAGAAAAAGCCTATCAAGTTTTTGGCGCCGCTGCCGGGGACGGCTTAATTATCAAGTTTTTGGCGCCGTTGCCGGGGACGGCTTAATTATTTATTTTTCTTTTATTGCTAGTTTAATTAGGACTTTTTATTGCTTTTTTTTATTTTTCTTATTTGGATATATTCTGACTATAAATTATCTTTGAGGTACTGAGATGGACGAAATATTGAAAAGATATGGAAATCAGAATATTATGGATCCTTCTCCATGCATAGACAAAATATTGAAACGCTATGAAAATCATAATGTTATGGTTCTTTCTCCATATTACATGGATGAGAGGAATTATGGTTATGATTCTTTAGTGAATCAAAGTCATTCTCAGTACTACAGTCAAGTCAGATATGAAGATGAATGGTCTTGTGCTTACAATAAAAATTTATATCAACCTTATCAAGAGAACACTTATTCTGGATCGATTGGAGTTTCCCAAGAATTACAAGACGTGTTTGATACTTCCATCAAGAAGCATGAAGAAAATATGGGAATATTGGAAGCTCTAGAGAGAAAGATGAAAGTTCAATCGCAGGAGAGGGAAGTTGCATCGCAGGAGTTTGATCAAAGAACGAGAGACATAAACAATCTTCTTGCGAACATCAAGTTTAAATTCTCAAGGTCAACAAGAGGAAAGAATGGATAAAGAGGAGTTTGAGGAAGATATTGTTGTTCCATTGTGCCCTGGAATGCAATTTGAAGGTCCTATGCTGTCGTTTGAGGAAATAGAACTCGAAGAGGAGTCCACTCGATTAAGTCAAGTGGTTCCACTTGAATTGAGCTATCAACTGGAGTCAATTGTTGAGGAAGAAAAGAATGAAGAAGCGCAAAGCCATGAAGCAACCGAAAAGAACTTGAAGAATGAAATGAGCATTTCTAAACCTTTAAACTCTTTAAGTTGCATTGATTTTAATGATATTGTTTCTATTGACTTTGTTTTACCTAATGATTCCTCACATATTTTTAGGGATAAAAAGAAGTTAGAAGAGAGGTTGGGAATTTTCGTCGGAAGAAGGAATAAGTGGTGGAGTAGAATGAAGAGGTTGATGAAATTTGATCTTAACATGGTTGGCACTGTCAAGATAAATTTTAAGATTGCCAACGAGGCCATCCCTTGCCATAAGTATTGGATTGATGAAGAAGCACATCGATTAGAATACGATGGAAAGGATGAAAGATATCCATGGCCATTCCGATGAGCAAGAGGTATCCCGTCGTGACTCTCCAACGTTAAACATGAGCGCTTGTTGGGGGCTGTCCCTTCCGTTTTATTGCTTTTATATGTCTGTGTTGGTGTAGGAGTTTTATTAGGTGTTGCTTGACTGCGGTATATACTTCTTTGCAAACTTAGTTTCTCACTTCGTTTAATCTAAGTTTGTGGGGGGGTAACGTACATACCTTGTCTTGCAGTGTCGAAATAGAATTTTTACATTGTGTTGTTGCTTGGAGAGTCGATTTTTTGCGGATTCTTAATATTTTTGATTTATTTGAGAATATTGAGGGTATGATTTTTTGCGATTTTTCAGGTTTCGTGTTTTGTGGTGTTTATTGTTTGTTTTGCGTTAATCCTAGTGTCAGTGTAGTCGATTTATGGTTCTCTAGGATGATTTTCTGATTTTTCATGGCACTTGATTATATGTGTGATTGTGTTTGAGAAGCAGTTTGAGATTGTGCTTGGATATTGAGATACTTGAAATTTGATTATGTGCAAGGATGATTAGCTATGTAGCTTGATTAGGTTTGCTCGTTCATTCCTATAGCCATGTGAGATTTTGAGCCTTTTGAAATCATGACTAGTTGCATGATTTAGTTTATTCTTGTGAGTGTCGTTCATACACACGTATTCTAGAACTTGGCTTTGTATCTTGCTTGAAGCTACGTGTTTGACTAGACAATAGGAAATGATCTTAGGCCATCTTTGTTTTTTATTAGTCACTAGCCATATTATTTTTCTACCTAATGAAATATCCGTAGTCAACTCTTTTGAGCCTAAAAGCCTTATTTGTTTGAAGCCTACGTGATTAGCCAATTTATCCCTTTTGCTAGCCTTTAAAAAATTCCTACCTAGTAGAGAGTTGAAGGAGTCAATTTGGTGTCTTGTGAAGAAACATAAAAGGAGAATAAGTTGGAAGTGATGAAAATTGTTGAAAAGAGTGGTTAAATTATTGCATAAAGGGATAGTGCCCGAAACTGGTACCCCATGAAAAGGGTAGTGCCTGAAACTGGTACCCTTATTTGAAAAAAAAAAAAAGAAAAGAGGGAAGAAGAAAAAAAATTTCAAGTAAGGATGTGGTGTTCAAAAGTGAAGGAGGAATCAAATTGCAAGAAGCATTGAAGAGCGATGAAGAAGAAAGAAGAAAGTAAAGCTGTTTGTTAAAAAGCTGTAAGTCTTCTTTGATTCTCTACTAGTGATTGAGTCACCTTATCCATATACTCCCTACCTTTACCAAAGAGCCAACATTACAACCTAATGCAAGACCTTTGTGATCCTATTGTTGAAATTATCCCTTTAGTCGAGAGTTGAGATGATTGTCAAGCTTATGGTTACGCGTGTGTTTGAATTGACTTTGAGTGTAAACACCTTACCCTGAAGTGTATATCTCACACTTGAGCGATGAGCGTAAATACTACCCGTGAGAATGGTGGATGAGCATTCCGAAAAAGTGAAGTAGTTGATTTGAATTGTATGTTCTTAGATGGATGGTTGTCTTAGTATTTGAAGTATGATTTTTGAATTGTTATATTTTCTTGGATGTGAAGTTGTGAAATTTCCTCTCAATTACTCTATTGGTTTTATATGTCGTTGCCTCGGGACGAGCAACAGGTAAGTTTGGGGGTTTGTTGAGAGTGAAATTTCACGTATTTTAGGTCTCACATTACACCGTTTTTGATAGAATGTGGCCATGATTTTGTATAGAATGTCATGGTTTTCATATCTTGCATAATTAAGATGCTACTAAGGTGTTTTGTTGAGTTTTGAAGGGTAAAACATGATCAAAAGTTCAAAGTTGGAATGAGGAGTGAAAGTGAGAAGGAATGCTGAAAAATACAGTCCACGTTGCACAAATTTTTTGTATTCTTGTAGAAGTCCAAATTGATCATGTGATATATGGTTGGAAAGCCACAGAAGAGAGGGTCATTTTGACATAAAGAACACCCCAATCGGATTCTAAACGAGAATGTTATGATCAAAGTGCTAACGTTGCGCATGCTGTACCGAGCAGCCAATTTGTATGACTTTTTACATATTCAAATGTTGGATTTTCTGAGATTTATTTATATGTATAGAAAGCCAAGGAAGAGAGGAACACGTGAGAACAAAAATCACTCAATTTGGAGTCCGTATGAATAAGTTATGCTCAAAACGGTGAAGTCGCGCAGTGCAGTCTCCGCAGCTCGGGAGGCCGCTCGGCTCGAGTGGGACCAACTTTTTGCGAATTTCCAGCCGAGTGGGATGCCTGCAGAGCCCACACGACGGCCCCATTCCAACCATATGCTGCTCGGCTGGTTTGGGGGCCGCTCGGCCATGAGCTCGGCTCGAGCAAGGTGCCGAGCGGCCCAAAATCGGGCCCAGACGAGACCTGTTCGATGCAACAGCGTATATATACCCTCAAGTCGCGATTCTGAAGCAGTTTCGATCGCGAAAAAGCCCTGCATCAGTCCTAGAAACAATTAGGGAGATCGAGACACAAATTGGAGAGAATCCATCCATAATCCATCATCAATTCACACCTCTAACACTTCCATATCAGATTGACAACCTGATTTCACCATCCATCCACTTTCAAGAGGGTTCCAAGTGCTAATTGAGGGAGAATCAAGCAATTGGAGAGACGGAGAAGGAACGAAAGACTACGTCTACACTAGGGTTTCATAATTCCTATCTTTTCCTTCCTTTTACTTTGATTTTTGGTATGAATTGCATAGCCATGAGTGTTGCTTGTGACCTCATGGGCTAATTTTATATACAGTTCTAAGGTTTGATGGATTGATTTAATTGATTTGGGGATTTAGACCAAAGATTGGGATTTTATGCAGTTGAGCTTTTGATTTTACTTATTTTACTAAGACATGTTAATCTGCTTCGTAACGTCTTCATAATATATTCATGACATCCGCTATAATGTTTGGATTATTGTGTTAGCTTGTGTGCGTTCATGATTGGTATTGTCTATCTGTTAGGGATTAGAGTAGCTCCGCTATAAGCACTTTAATTTCATGAACTGGTTAATCAAATACTTGATTAGTTTAGTGGAACAATGCAATTAGACAATCAAGTAGGAAGTGAATAGAACCTTGTAGTAATTCCAGAAAATATCTTGTTAGTCGAACTTACCATCCGGAGGTATTGTTGTTCGCTGGATTAGTATCTAGGAATAAGGCTTGGTAATATTTGCGCACCTTAGGATTTAAACCAGATTATACTGTTAGCTTAGAATCGAATCATATTCGGTGGGATAACAGGGATATGTGGTGTATTTTCAGTGAAACTGCATGAATGAACAATCGTAAGTTTAATAACCCAAATTGATTGGTCTCTACCTGATACCTTAGAACTGTTTGTCATCTCTTGATTAGAAACTTGCTTTTATTTTTCCTTGCTTTTAATTAATTTAGTTATTTATATTTTCAGTAATTTAGATAATTAATTCATTACAAAATCACTTTGAAAATCAGTTACACAATTCTGATTAATTAGTAATTAATAGTAAAATAAACAATTAGCTGTCTCAGTGGGATCGATAATTTAACTTGGGTGCTTGCTGCTACAATTGATATCCTTACACTTGAGGATTAAATTATAGTGCATAGAAAAAGCCTATCAGGGCCTAAGTGATTTTTCTAGTGTTCATTTATGTTGTTCTAAATATAAGGATTCCCTGCCAGGTTCCCCTTATATTAAACCCTCATGTAATAAATAGAAGAAACTCACATATGATAATCATGTAAAGCAACTAAGGGTAAAGCAACGACAAGACATGCTGATACACAATACACAACATAATCACTATACACTAATATCAAAGACATAAATCCCATATTATTACAAGCATGTGGATTTCATAAATGAAACCTAATTAAAGTCGGAAATTTAATCAAGACATTTTTATAATTTAATCAATAATCATGCTTCAATCAACCACTAAAACATAGAAAATAGAAAGATAATAAGTAGGATTAGATTACACCTTAATGAAGTTTTTACATTCATGAGGATCATCATTTCCTTGGTGTCCCCACCTTCTTGGAAAAAATAAAAACCTAATCTAAAAAAACATTTAAAGAAATGAATCCCTCCCCCAAAGGGAGAAGAATCTCAACGAGTGGAGCTCTCTCTTTCAAGAGCTCCCCAAATTCTAATAAAAAATATGGAGTGAATTGGCTTGAATGGAGAATTGTTATCGATGGCCTTCATATGAGATGGTATTTATAGTAGTGGGGTGTGAGGAGTGTTGGTATGTTTATTCAATGTGGGATACTTTAGTTTAAGGGCCAAAATAGGAAAATTAGGCTTTAAAAATTCGTTGGCATAAACTGACACAAAAATTCGCTCGAATTTTTGTGAAGAGGGTTGAATTTTTGTGACAGCACGCGCGCAGCTTCACGGTTTTGGCTCGTTCTTGCTCGTTTCAACTCCGAATTGAGTTCTGTTTTCTCCCACATCTTCCTCTTTACTTGTAGGATCCATTTCTACCTCATAATCACCAATTTTCTACAAAAATTATAAAAATACTTTTTTCCAAGTAATTAAGCAATTAATTGTATCTTCCATAAATTATGCTTAACTATTGAATTAAAGCCATATAAATCCAAGTAAATTCATGCAATTAAACCCATAATTCTAGGTGAATTTCACGCTGATCAGAAACTTAGACACTAATGAATTCTCTTCAATCCACACATCCTCCCAAAATCTAGTATCCGACCCATTTCCAATTACTCTAGAGATATTTTTAGTGAACCAATTATCCCTACAATCCACCAAACTTAGGAAAACACCCCCCATCATCCTCTACCATGATCCCCTACTCTATTAATCCAAGGATTGAAACCAGACCCACTAAAACCGTAAGAAACAGACTCAACTACCCTCGCCCACAATCTGCCCTTTTCATGTAGAGCCCTTCAAGCCCACTTCCCTAATAAAGCCTTATTGAAAAGATCCACATCCCTGATCCCAAGCCCTACTAAATTTTTTTCTTGAGTGATAGATTTCAGTCAATCCAAGCTATTTTATTTGAACTCACACCGCCCAAAGAAATTTTCGTTGAAGAGAAGTAATGCTTTTAATCACACATTTAGGAGCCCGGAAAATTGACAAAACATAGGTCAAGATCAAGACTTCCTTAAATAGCACTAACATCCCTCCCCATTTATTCGATGTGTGGGGTAAAAGAAACAAAAGAAAACTATTCTTTTAAATTTTAATACTCGCACTCTATTGTCACTTTCTCATATTGTGAATTATTGAATGAATAGGAGAAAAAATAAATTTTATAGTACTCTAAAAAATAGGAGAAAAAAAACTGCACTCAATTAAGCATCCCAACTGATCATAAAAAAACTGCTCAAAGTAGCCACTCATCAGATCTCCCTTGGCCAAAATAACGATTTCCAACTTCTATTAACTAACTTGTTTATGATCAATTTATCTTCCATGCGTTTAAAACTCCAACCAACCAGCTATCCAACAAATTAACCTCTAATCAGAGCATTGGATCAAGGATTAATACACGAACAGTCACACTTATAATTGAGAAATTATAAACAGAAGGAACAGACGTTTACAATGACGAGATCGTGGACAGTGATAATCAATATCAATGTGCCACGAGATTTTATTAAGACACATGACACTTTTTATTTGACAACATCACGAGGACATTTGCCATAGCTTATTTTGACTCAGAACTAGCTATATAAATGACACGAGATTTTCTGTGCTGTTTTGGTGCGACGTCTCGTGGGATCGGATAGGATTAGCCCTTGGAGAAACCATAATGGGACTTCTCACGGTGTGCTTTCCATTTGTCTCAATCCAGGTGATGGAACCATCTATATGCCCAGTATTTGCAGTAGGTGTAAAACGAACTGTTAAAACGTAGCTCCTCATATCATTTATCCTCGGAAACGATAATGTCTGTGGCTGGACTGTGATCACGGTACCCGGAGGGGAGACTATGTTCGCTCTGTATGTGGATGCGCCGTTTACGTTTGTCAAGGTCCTTTGGAATCTCCGTGTTACTGAGGTCCCGATTTCTCGTGAGCTGAACAGAGCAACAAACGATGGATAATTCAGATCAGAGGATGGATTCGAGCAATTGTAGCTGTTGGTTCTTAAGAGGCTCTGAATTTGCGCGGGAGTGAAACCCATGGAGCAAACTAGATTCACAAAGTCTTGTACAGATGCATTGTAAACAAGGCCTGGATCGAGGGCACGGTTCGGATCAATCATTCCTGATCCTATGCCTAAAGGTGTGGCCGCCGTATTCATAAAATTTGTTATATCCTTGATGGGTTGATTGGTGTTATCAAGAGGATTGGCAGTGGTCATCATGGCTGATTGGATTGCCGATGGGCTCCAGTCCGGATGCGCAGCTTTGAGAAGCGCAGCAGTTCCGGCGACGTGAGGACAAGCCATTGATGTACCTGATTCAAGATTGTACTCGAATGGGATGTTACCAATGGTTGGATCTCCAGAATTGAGTACCTGAGGAATGTAGGCTGCTAAAATAGAGACTCCCGGTGCAATTAAATCCGGCTTCAAGATGCCCTCATAGCTTTCTGCAGGGCCTCTTGACGAGAAATCAGCGAGGGCAGAGGCAGCTATTGGCTCTGCTCCAAGAACAGTCTGCTGGAAAGCCATGCTTGCTCTCGGAGAAGTGGTACTTGATGCGTAATTGATCACTTCACTCGCTTGTGTTGAGCTGATTAAGGCTGCGGGAAATGTTATAAAGTCGAATTGAGTGTCCCGATAAACTTCGAAATTATCAGCGATGATAATGGCTGCTTGGACGTTTGACAGAGTCAGGTTACCCATAACGTAATCGAAATCGATCAAATCTCCGGTGCCTATATTGCATACGATGATACTGTTGGCTGGGGCGGCAGCTACTTGGGTTGGGCCGCAAGCAGATAAGGCCTGATTGTAGACGAGTGGCAAGTTCGAGACAACGGGTCTTGCAACTAACGTTGTCCATCCTACGACGGTTCTCCCGTTGCCAAGGGTAATAGTCCCAGCAAGCCACCGATCAACCGTCCCTGCGCCCACAATCACGGACCAAGGGATGCCTGTCTCTTTAATCCTTATATTAGGGCCATCGTTTCCAGCTGCGATAGAAACCAAGATTCCCTTCTCTCGTGCACCAAAACTAGCAATGGCTAGAGGGCTTTCATACAGATCAATAATCTCAATACCCAAAGATAGGTTGATTATATCGACTCCATCGGCTACAGCCTGATCAATGGCCGCCAATGTATCAGATGCCGCGCCACCATCAGCCCAGATTACCTTATACGCAGCTAGCCAGGCACGTGGGGCGACTCCTCGTGCCGTTCCAGGCGCATAATCGAAGAAAGACACGTCATCCACGTAGTTTCCGGCAGCTATGGATGCCACGTGGGTGCCGTGGCCGGTGTCGTCCCTAGCTGTATTGGTAAAAAGCTGAGGATTTGGATCCTCTGCTCGAATACCCTGATTGAAATATCTGGCTCCAATGAGCTTCCTGTTGCACAAAGGGAACCCGTTCCCTCCCTGGCAACTCCCCCTCCACCTTGCAGCAGGGACTGCACTCATTCCGCCATCCCCAAAGCTCGGACTCTCTGGCCAGATACCGGTGTCGACAACACCTATGATGACATCTTTGCCGTACTCAGAGGCTGGCCAGAGTCCATTAGCAGTGTTGAGGGAGAGGAAATCAGGGGAGCGGGTGGTGTGTAGTGTGACGGCATGATCAGCATACGCCGAAATGAATCCATCAGACTCCTTTACAGCTTCCAGTTCATCTTCGGACATGAGGGCACTGAATCCATGGAAAGCATGGTCGTAAGTGTAGATGAGCTCCGGGTCGGGTTTCTCATGGAGTGAATTTGGAGCTGCTGATTGTGCAGATTTAAGAATGGAGGAATACCAATAATGGGGAGTGGAAAAGGCTTTAGGCATGGAGGGTTTGTCCAGCTGGACAATATATACGGATCTTTTTTCTGCTACATTTTTGTGCACAAGAAGAAGAATCAAACAGAGCACAAACAGAGCAACTATTTTTGGGAACTCCATTTGCTATTGATATTTTAGATAACAAGAATTCTGTAGATTATATTGGGAGAATTGTAAGAAAGTCTGCGCAGATTGGTCCACTGCAAAAGATACAACGTGGCAATTGCTGATTATAGGTTAAAACGTAAAGCATGAATAAAGGATGAAGAATATGTATTGATATTTCCTAATAGTACGTAAAAATGTGATCCACGAATAAAAGATTAGGAACACGTATTTTAATTGCATTAATTTTGATATTGGCTGATTGTTCCTAAAAATGTGATCCACGGCTCTTCTCCCTATCATTTATTAATTTAAACTTTTAAATAAAGTGGTCATTTAATATAGTATCAAAGTCTTCCCTATCATTTATCAGCTTAAGTTTTTAAATGAGGTATTCATTTAAAATGTTATCAGAACCATGACCAAATGAAGGTCCGGAGCGTCAGATAGTCTCACGCAAGACTTACCCTTACATGTATAATATATATTTTCTATATTTTTCTTATTTAATTTATATTTTTTATTATTTAAAAATATACTAAAATTTATTATTCATTTAATTAAATTTTTAATTTAAACATAATAAATTTATAAAATATGATACTCCCTCCGTCCCAGGAAAGTCTGCACCCCTTTCCCGACACGGAGATTAAGAAAGTGATAGCTTTTAAAGGTATTATGATATTTTTTGTAATAAATAAATGATAAAGTATGTGATATATATTGGGTATGGGTGATTTTTTTGTATATAAAGTATATGGGGGAATGGTGATTGTATTTGATTTTTTGCTTTTTTAGGAATGTGCAAACTTTTGTGGAAAAACCCAATGAAAAGTGTGTCATTTAAAATGAAACGAATGGAGTAATATTTTTAAATTAGTAGTAATATTTTTTTAATATAAAAAATATATTGATAAAATAAAATGATAACTTTCTAATTGTTAATAGAATAGGAGTATCTCTTTATATATTGAATCTCCACTGAGAAACTAGCTCCAAGAATAGAAATGGAATAGATTTGGGGAGTTAGCATAATTAAGATGAGGGTAGCACTTGAAAGTGTTTCTCACCATCCGGGTGAACCCAAATGCGTGGGGCCCGGCCGTAGAAAGATTGGCATCTTTTAGCCTGTCTCTTCGTAGTTGTACCTCTTCACAAACTCCATCTGTATCTCATCCGAGAAGAGAAGACGGGCATAATTAATTACTCCCTCTATCCGCTTTTAAGGTGTTCATTTTATTATTTTTTTGTGTTCGATTTAAATATATTCATTTCTCCTATTTAGTAAAAAAATACACAATATGACCACCATTTTTCCTCTAATACAACTACCCACTTTACAAATAATAATACTCCTTAATTCACGTGAAAAAACAAATGAACACCTTAGAACCTGACGGAGGGAATATACTATCTTCTTACTGAAATAATGAAATGAATCAGTTGTTAATAAAATCAACAAATGATGCAGGCGACAACGTATGCATCAGGAAAGCTATTTTAAGTACAATCCCTCACTTTTCAGACACACATTATTAAGGGTAGGAATTAAGTGAGATCGTCTAATATCTAATTCTATTGTGTGTATAAAGCTTTTATTGGGACAGAAAGAGTATAATTTTCAAATAAATATTAAATAAAAAAGAGGCTAAATTGATAAAAATATATGAATAAAGGACTAGAATTTGACTCCAAATATTTTACGGCAATTTTCCGGCAACTTAATTTATTTTCCGACTAAAAAGGATCAAAATTGAACAAAAATTAAAATTAAAATATTAAATTTAAATTAAATTTAAAAAGGATCAAAATTGGAAACGAATATACTTACAATAACTTATTATTAAATTTTCTCAATATTTCCACATAATTAAAATGATTCAATATCTTTTTACTGAAATCATGAAATGCATCAATTGTTCATAAAATCAGCAATCATGCAGGCGACAACATATGCCTCATGAAAGCTATCTTTATGTAATGCCTCATGAAAGCTATCTTTATGTAAAATCCCTCTCCAGACTTTTATGGACACATAATTAAATCGTTTTAATTAATTCTTGACGAACAACTTGCAATTATATCCAAGCTTTTATAAGTGAAAAGGTATGTTTTTGCCAAATGAACAACATCTTTTTTGGCAGCATATGCAATAATACAGGGACAACATATATGTCATGAAAGCGATATTTGAGTACAATCCCTCTCAACTTTTTTAGATACATGATAAAACCATTTCAAATTTCAATTATGGGTTAATTAAAAAAAAATGACGAACTTTATTCCTATTTCAAATTAATCCTCACTTTTGAGAAATTGCAAAAAAAATCAACACCTTTAAATATTATTGCAAAAAAATTCAATTTTTCAATAAAAGTAGGTTTTTTTTTTTGTTTTTATTTGCAACCATATTTAAAGGTGATGGTTTTTTTTTGCAAATTTCCAAAAGTGAGAATTAATTTGCCCTAAGAGTAAAGTTATTGGTTTTTTGCAATCCTTGTCTAACTTTTTTAGACCCACATAATTAAATCAGTTCAATTATTGATGAACAGCTTGCAATATCCAATTTATTTTTTATTGGTGAAAATGCATGTTTCTGTCCACTTTAAAATATGCAAAATCTTTTTTGCCCGTACCTTTTTAAAAACATAAAATATACCCAACTTTATAATGAATTACCTAAAATAAACCTCATTGCATAGTACTTACTTGTTTAGTGAAGTTGTGTGAGATGAATGAAAAGCACACCCCCATTTTCGCCATTTTCATACATCATCTTTTGTGTCACTTTTTATATAATTAACACTTAAAAGGGTTTATGATAGAATTTTCTATGTATTGTAAAGATGTTTAAACTAAAGGAACCATAGAGTTTATAAGGATTTATGATTAAATCCAGTTTACAAGCGACAACTAATGAATCCTAACCACTCAACTGCCATATATAAAACAATAAACAGTTAACTCACACTACAAAAAAAAATTAGCAACGTAATTTACCAACATAATTCAATCTGTTGGTAATTACCAATGGATTAGCAATCAAAATGACATTTTTCTATTAGCAATGGAATGCCAATAGTTTTATTTTCTATTTTACAAACAGATTACCAAGGGAATCTTTACCAACGGAATTTTTAGCAACGGATAAAATTTAGCAACCACCACTTTACTAATGGATTCCGTTGCTAATCCGTTGATAAACATTTTAACAATGAAATCAAGGCTTTTACCAACTAAATATTTTGTTGGTAAAAAATAATTTTTTTTTAGTGTCGGGGGAGTTGGCTCAACGTTTTAATTTAATTAATTTATTATTATCCAAAAAGAAAAATAGGATTATTAACAATACAATTATAAAATTTTATTTTTTTTAATTTATCATCTTTTACCTTTAATTTATTTTAGATGTCTATTCTTTTCAATTTGTTCCACGTTTGTGCATTTGGCCAAAATTTCTCCATTCATTCCAAATTTATATATTAGTCGCAGTTTTCCTTATTTATCTCAAATTTGTTTATTCTTCATCCAAAATTTGTCTATTCATCTCTCTTTTGTCTATCCATCACAAATTTATCTATTCCTACCCTCAAATTAAAAATTAATTTTAATAAAATTATAAATTTTGGTATTTAATATATTAAAACTTTATTATTATTATTATTTATTTATTATAAATAAAATTTTAATCTTTATAAAAATTAAAAAATAATTGTTGAACTAGGAATTTGTTCTTTCATGAATCTATAATTATACTACATAAAAAGACATAATTTAAATAAAATAATCTAAAATTCATGTAATTTAAAACTCCAACTATTCAGCTAACTAAAAATTAACATCTAATCAAAGCATTGGATCAGGTGTTACACAAACAGTCTCACACTTATAATTGAGAAATTACAAACAAATTATTACACAAATAGTCTCACACTTATAATTTAGAAATTACAAACAAATTATAATTACACACATAATCTCACACTTATAATAGAGAAATTACAAACAGAGGGAACAGACTCTTAATTACAATGACGAGCTCGTCGTGGACTATTGATAATCAATATCAATGTGCCACGAAATTTTATTAAGAAACATGACACTTGCTTATGACAACATAACGCACACATTTGCCATAGCTAGTTTATTTTGAGTCAGAAGTAGCTAAATGGTGGGACATCTCTTGTGATAGAAAAGGATTAAATGCTGGAGAAACCATAATTGGACTTCTCACGGTGTGTCTTCCACTGTTCTCAATCCAGGTGATGGAACCATCTCTATGCCCAGTATTTGCAGTAGGTGTAAAACGAACTGTTAAAACGTAGCTCCTCCTCTCATTTGTCCTCGAAAACGATAATGTCTGTGGCTGGACTGTGATCACGGTACCAGGAGGGGCGACTGAGGTCACTCTGTATGTGGCTGTGCCGTTTCCTACGTATGTCACGGTCCTTTGGAATGTCCGTGTTATTGTGGTCCCGATTTGTTGTGAGCTAAACAGAGCAACAAACGATGGATAATTCAGATCCGAGGATGGATTCGAGCAATCGTAGTTGTTGGTTCTTAAGAGGCTCCGAATTTGAGCCGGAGTGAGACCCATGGAGCAAACTAGATTCACAAAGTCGTGTACGGATGCATCGTAAATAAGGCCTGGATCGAGGGCACGGTTGGGATCAACCATTCCTGATCCGATGCCTAAAGGCGTGGCCTGCGGGCTAGTGACAAAGTTTGTTGTATCCTTGATGGGTTGATTGGTGTTATCAAGAGGATTAGCAGTGGTCATCATGGCTGATTGGATTGCGGATGGGCTCCAGTTCGGGTGCGCAGCTTTGAGAAGTGCTGCAACTCCGGAGACATGAGGACAAGCCATTGATGTACCTGATGCAAGATCGTAGGAGAATGTGATGTTACCAATATTTGGATCTCCAGAAATGAGTACCTGAGGAATGTAGGCTGCTAAAATGGAGACTCCCGGTGCCATTAAATCCGGCTTCAAGATGCCTTCGTAGCTTTGTGCGGGGCCTCTTGATGAGGAATCAACGAGGGCAGAGGCAGCTCTAGGCTCTGCTCCAAGAACCGTCTGTTGGAAAGCTATGCGTGCTCTAGGAGCAGAGCTACTTGATGCATAATTGATCACTTCGCGCGCTTGTGTTGAGCTGATTAAGGCTGCGGGAAATGTTATAAAGTCGAAGCGAGTGTTCCGATAAACGCTGAAAGAATCAGCTATGATGATGGCTCCTCGCATGGTAGACCTAGACAGAGAGCTCATAACGGAACGGAAAGCGTTCACATTTCCAGAGCCTATATTGCATACGATGATACTGTTGGGTGGGACGGCAGCTAATTGGGTTGAGGTGCAAGCAGTTACGGCCGGATTGTAGAAGAGTGGCAAGTTGGAGACAACGGCTCTTGCAACTAACGTCGTCCATCCTACAACGGTTCTCCCGTTGCCAAGAGTAATAATCCCAGAAAGCCAACGATCTAGAGTACCCGAGGCAACAATCACTGCCCAAGGAATCCCTTTCTCAACTATAGTCCTCACACCAGGGCCAGCGTTTCCAGCTGAAAAAGAAACCAAGATTCCCTTCTCTCGTGCACCATAACTAGCTATGGCAAGAGGGCTTCCGTGCAGATTACTCACCCCAATACCCAAAGATATGGAGAGTATATCCACTCCATCGGCTACAGCCTGATCAATGCCCGCCAATACATCAGATGAAGCCCCACCTTCACGAAAGAGTACCCTATACGCCGCTACGCAGGCGCGTGGGGCGACTCCCCGTGCCGTTCCAGGCGCATAACCGAAGAAAGAAACGCCATTCACGTAGTTTCCTGCAGCTATGGATGCCACGTGGGTACCGTGACCGCCATGGTCCCTAGCTGTATTAGGAACATTTGGTGCGGATGCTTGAACACCTCGATTGAAATATCTGGCACCAATCAGCTTCCTGTTGCACGATGATGAAGGGAACCCGACCCCTCCCTGGCAACTCCCCCTCCACCTTGGAGGGACCGCACCCATTCCGTCATCCCTAAAGCTCGGACTCTCCGGCCAGATACCCGTGTCGATAACGCCTATGATCACATCTTTGCCGTACTGAGAGGCTGGCCACAGTCCAGTAGCAGAGTTGAGCCCAAGGAAATCAGGGCTGCGGGTGGTGTCTGGGGTGACACCATGATCTGCATACGCCGAAATGAATCCATCAGACTCCTTTAGAGCTTCCAGTTCATCTTCCGAGATGAGGGCACTGAATCCATGGAAAGCATGGTCGTAAGTGTAGATGAGCTCGGAGTCGGGTTTCTCATGGAGTGAATTTGGTCGACAATTCAGTTTTTATGTTGGTGTTCGACAATTTGACGAGGACTGACAAACATCGTCATGGGTGCAACCCATATTTACAATTAAAAGGCCGCAATAGTGGTGGGGTATGTTTAGCAATGTATTTAAATGGTGGAGTATGTTTAGTAATCTATTTAGGAACATACATTTTTATAAGGGTATTTAAGTCATGTGAAGTATAATCTATAAATTTAAATTCTTTTCGGTGTATGTCTAGCAATTTCGGGATGCGAATAGCTGACCTAAAGATTATTAATCAGCATTAAGTCATTTCGATTCTAAAACTTGATATAGTTTGATCAATCTAAATATTTTAAATAATAAATAGATATATATATATATATATATACTCTCTCCGTTCCATTTCAATTTTTACATATTTTCATTTTGGGCGTCGCATTTTAATCTTTACATTTTCCTTTTTGGTAGGTGAAACCTACATAAATTAATTATTTCTCTCTCCATGAGTCCACACATCACACTAATACACCTACCCACTTTACATTAAAATATTATTTCTCTCACCCTACTACACATTAAAATACTACATTTCTTAATCCACTTACAAAAAGCAATCGTAAAGTTTAAAACGGGACAGAGGGAGTATATATTATAGGCAACCATAAGGATTTTAAGTACAATTACTATTGTAAATATATAAATTCTTATTTCCCTATAAGAAATGCATTAGATTATTAAAAACTAAATGTATTATATGTATTATTGTAATTAATAGTTAAAAAAAAGTGGAAATCAAATTTTCACTTGTTCAAGCAATAGATCCCATCTTTAATTCAGACGTTAAATACATGAGTATTGATATTATTTTCATCCATTTTATTTTTTAAAAAAATGATATTTTTATTAATATTCAAATCAAATACAAATCAAATTGGAAAATTGATAATTTTTCAAACCACATAATTTTATAAAATAAGCATTATTATTTAAACAAAATGAACCAAATTATAATGATGTCAACATGTTTCAGTTATGAATATCTTACTAAATCATCATCATAATTCATAAAAAATAATTGAAAGCCAAATCTTTAGAGTTTATGCCAATATTGATATTGATTGTCATTTTATTCGTGAACTTGTCTCCTCCGGCAAGCTAACGACTCAGTTCGTGCCTTCTCATCTTCAACTTGCTGATACATTCACGAAGGCCCTACCTCGATCAGCTTTTGAGTGTCTTTGATCCAAGCTTCACGTGTGTCCTCAACCCACGACTAGCTTGACGGGGTTATTAGACATAACATGGTGATTTCAATATTCTTACATAAATAAGAATGCAAAGAAAAGTATTAAAGTAATGTAAGAAATAAAAGATATGATGAATACAAGAATGAATGGATTCAGAATGATGCAAAGAAGACATTAAAATAAAGAAATTATGCAACTAATGTACATGGAAAATGAACTATCATAAAAGTATTTTAAGCTCTCTCTCGAGTCACTTAGGCTATAGACCCTAAACAATGCTCCCAAAAGCTCTTAGGTTCGAGGCCAAAGTGAATACTTCCCATAAGTACTACTTACTCAACGAGTTCTCTATTTATTTAGATACTAAATCATAAACAATATTCACTTTTTATAAATCCACTAATAGTTTGAGTCCCTTCACCTAATCAACCTATAACCTAATTAAGCCAGTGAGATATTCTATAAAAGGGTTTTAAATATGGGAGGATATCTCTATCTCTTTCCCGATCCAGATATTTGTGGATAATACACAATATATGTATTTCATAGTAAAATCCCAGTAACTGGACCCATAACCAATTCAGAACACACAAAAAAAAATACGGATTTAAAGGTTAAACCAAATTGAATAGGGTTGAAACAGCCAAGATCGGAAAAATCGGATGAACCCGTGGACAAATTCTACCAAAGTATTGCTCAGAACTTATTATAAAATTTTCTCTATATTTGCACATGATTAAAATGATTCAATATCTTTTTACTTAAATCATGAAATTCATTGGTTGTTAATAAAATCAGCAATGATGCAGGCGACAACATTATACATCATGAAAGCTCTCTTTAGTACAAGACTTTTACGGACACATGATTAAATCATTTTAATTCTTGAAGAACAGCTTGCAATTATATCCAAGTTTTTATAAGTGAAAATGTATGTTTTTGCCCAATAAACAACATAATTTTTGCCTCATATCCAATAATGCAGGCGACAACATATGTATCATGAAAGCCATAGTAGAGCACAATCCCTCTCAACTTTTTAAGATACATGATAAAATCGTTTCAAATTTCAATTATTGATAAACAATTTGCAATATTATCCAAAAAAAAAATTATAGTACGTTTTTTCCCACTTAAAAATGGGCATGTGCAATGAGCGACAACACACACATCATTAAAGCGATCTTCTGAGTGAAATCACTGTCTAACTTTTTCAGATACACATAATTAATCAATTATTGATCAACAGCTTGCAATATGCAATAAGTTTTTATTTGTGAAATCTGAAATTTAAGTTTTTGTCCAATTTAAAATATGCAAAATCTTTTTTGCCCGCACCTTTTTGAAACATCAAATGTACCCAACTTTATAATGAATTACATAAAATAAACCTCATTACATCGTACTTATTGTTTAGTGAAGTTGTTTCAGATGAATGAATAGCACTAGGTTTTCTTCGTTATTTTCATACATTATTTTTTGTATCATTGACATGTATGAGAGGAAAGAAATCCAATCATTTTTCCTACGATTTAAATTTTCTTATTTAAGATATAGTTTCTCTCTCTTTTCTATGTGTTATCAAATCAATTGTGTGATACATAATATACCAAAATGACATAAAGAATCTGTATCACTCAATTGCCAAATAAAACAATAAACAATTAACTGGTAGTTGGTTGTAAGTGTAATTATTTACGATTATAAAAAAATAGGATTATTAAACGTACCTCAATTATTAAACGCACCCCAATATAAATGGGAAAAATACACTTTTAGTCCTGTAAAAGAAGTCTCATTTCACTTTTGGTCCTTTACACAATATTTTTGGTCCCGTTAGTTTTTTTTTCAAATTAAATTAACGGAATCTCACGGATTGTAAACGTGGCTGGTAGGAAATACTCCATCTGTCTCATTTCAGATGTCACACTTTTCATTTTGAGTTGTCCCATAAAAGTTTGCACATTTTAAAAAAAGCAAAAAGTAAAAAACAACCACGCTTCTCCCCTACACTTTATTTACAAAAAAAACATCTCTACCTAACATACTTTATCATTTATTTATTACAAAAAATACCATTATACCCCTAAAAATACCATAATCAGATGAAATAGGGCGAATTGAGGGGTAAAACAAGGGCATTTTTCACCATTCACGTAAAGGGGAAGGAGAGGGAGTCTGGATTCTGCCATAGGTGAGATTGACTGATTGAGAAGGTGAAGGGGTGAAATGGTAGTGGGAGAAGAGCTCAGGTTAGGGCGGATCTCGCGTGGTGAGTAGAAGCACGAACTGTGGAGGCTGAAAGTGCGGGGCCTGATAAGTCAGACTCGCAAGCAGAGCAGATTTTACTCTTGTTTCTATCGGTTTCCATCTGTGTCAGGAGGTGGGGTTGGCTGATGAAGAGGGTGGTGGTGCTGGTGGATTTGAGGCGGTGGTATTCACCTCTGGTATAGTTGGATTAGGCTGCGTTGGTGGTGGTGTTGGATTATGTTGGGGTAACCAGGAGGGGGTTGGGCTAATTGAGATTTGTTTGCGTGGTGGTGATTGTTGATTCCAATAATAATAATAATTATTATTATTATAATAATATAATATAATAATAATAATAATTATTATTATTATTATTATTATTATTATTATTATCTTAGTTAACAAAAAAATAGGATTATTAAATGTATCTCAATTATTAAACGCACCCCAATATAAATGGGAAATATGCACTTTTAGTCCCGTACGAGGAGTCTCATTCACTTTTGGTCCTATACACAATATTTTTGGTCCAGTTGGTTTTTTTTTCAAATTAAATTAACGGAATCTCACGGATTGCTAACATTCTAGTGATGCGGTTTCACTAATCCTTTCTTATCTAATTAATCTGTCGGATAATTAACCACCGTTTCTTATAATTATCTAAACTAATTCATCTGCATGTTTTCCACGTCATACTACTGCAACCACCTTCCTTCATCTTTTGCATTATCCGAAATATTCTAAAAAGATTGGTGTTGATCTTCAACACTCCCTCTCAACGCCGATTTTCTTCTTCGAATCACATTCATCTGCCGTAGAATATGAACTTGTCATAATCTCCACACATTGCTAAATATCGATACTCTTGGGCTTCTTGTTTGGCATGATATCTCTCGTCCGATCCACCAGTACGCCTTCTCATTTTGTATCGCCATTTTAGTTTTTTTTCTTCTTCCGCTTCTTCATGGACAACCGACTAGATTTTAACCACAGAAAGCAATTGGATTTTTCCACAAGTGAGCTCGCCGCTTTCGCTGCACAACTCTGAACTAAGCATGGCTTCTGTGTAGCCACATCTTCAACACGAACCTCTTCGTTTGCCTTTTCTTCAACCATTGGCAGAACTAATTTCACCTCATCCAACTGCTCCCCCACCTTCTCCTGCAAGATAATCTCCTTCTTGCAACCTGTTTCATCCACACAATCTTTGTTATTCTCGTTCTCATGCGGCAGCTCCTTCTCATCATCCACCATAGGCGATTCTTCTATTCATTCATCATAACAGCGGTACTTTTGGATTCTTCTCTCAAATCATCATCTTCATCATCGTCGTCCATCCATCCTCTGATTCACTCGATCCTTGGCCATCGACGAATGCTTCTTCTATCCAATCTTCTTCACAGTCGGTTATCCAATCAGTTTCATATTCCATCGAATCGGGCATACCTGATGACAGCATGGCTGCAGCCTTCTCCTCACATGACATCTCAAAGTCCCACTCTTCATCGCTTTCATCTTCTATACTTAATACGACCATATTACTTTCAACTGTTTCATTTTTCAACCAACTTCTAGCAACGTGATTTTCTTTTCCACACTTGTAACACTTCTTTTCAAATCTTCTTCTTTCATGGGATAGACCCTTCCATCCACCATCCTTATCATTCTTATGTGCTCTCCCTGATTGAGAACACCACGGCTGACTCTCTTGGTCGCCCTCTTTCTTCTTGGAGAATAACACCTCAAGAGTGTCCCAAGCATTTTTTGGAGTACTTGCATCTCGTACATACTCCAACAACTCTTTGCTAATAGTCATCTTGAGTGTGAACATTGCCTTTCCCGCCTTGATCTTCCACTTCTTCAAGGCACAGGCTTCCTTCGGCTGTTTGACATCGTCTCCTCCAACTACCTCCCACAAATCGTGACCTTGCAGATACGATTCCATGCAGGTCCTCCACGTGGTGTAATTCTAATTATTGAGCCTCTTTATACAACCTACCACTTGTAGGTCCGCCATCATGCACAACGCTTCCGTTTAATAATCCTTCGGCAACCGAGCCCATTCACTTCTCACGTACCTTGTACGCTACTCGCTCTTTCCCAACAATGTGGCTCTGATATCACTTGTTGGGTTAATTAAGGATCATAGGGTTTTAAAGTAAATATTTTATTAAAAACTCACACAATATTTTACAATTATACAGGATGCAGTATAGGTATAAGGGTACAACTGTACCCCAAAATAAAAAAAAAATCTATATATATATATATAGTATATAATTACCGTTGTACTCCAATAGTGGTTAGAGTTCTCCTACCTTAACCCAATTTTAAGGGTTTGACTCCCACTTCTTTCTTCTTCTTTTTTATATTAATATATTATTGTTTCAATAATTTATTTTATATTTTTCATTTCTATATATGCCCACTTTTGCAAACGGTCTCACCAATCACCGTCTGGTCCGTCCACAGCTTCTTTCCTCTTCTTTTCTATATTAATATATTATTGTTTCAATAATTTATTTTATATTTTTCATTTCTATATATGCCCACTTTTGCAAACTATCTCACCAATCACCGTTATACTTTGGTCAATCTCATTATCCATTTTTCTTCTTCATATTTATATTATTTATTTATTTATATTTTTTTATTTATTTCATATTAATTATTTATCAAACATATGTTTTTCTTTTAATGTTTACTCCACCTTTCTTTTTTTCATTTTAAACCTTGTGTTTTTTTCATCTTTCATTTTATCTAGTACTTAAATTATTAATTAATTGCAACATAAATTTATATTCAATTCACTATTATTGTTCTAAATATGTGTTATAAATTTATGATAATAATATTTTAAATTATTTTTCTTAAAAAAAATTAGACAGTGTCAATAGTAATTATAATTTTTTCAATTTTATTTATTTATTACTCTCTCTGTCTCCTTTCAAATGCATACTTTCCATTTTGGGCTGTCCCACAAAAAATTGCACATTCCAAAAAAAGCAAAAAGTAAAAAATAATTACCCTTCCCCATACACTTTATTTACAAAAAAACCAGCTCTACCTAACATACTTTATCATTTATTTATTACAAAAAAATACCATTATACCCCCTAAAAGTCATCACTTTCTTAATCTCCGTGTCGAAAAGAGGGGCGCAAACTTTTCCGAGATGGAGGAAGTATAGGATTTTTAATATTAAAAATAAATTTTATAATTATATGTGAGTGAGGCTCTTGTGCTCCGGTGACATTGTGCCCCTCTACAATTTCTGAAACCCCTAGCAATACATAGGGTTAAATAAAAAATATGAAGAGGGAGTGTTGTGTTCCCATGGGGGCACGGTGTGTCCTCGGGGACACACAAGTTTTTGCCATTATATGTCGTACCCCCATATCTTATTTCCTAGATCCGCCCCTGCAATTATACTTACACACTCAGAAGACATATTATTCTCTCACTGAGAACCCACACTGATCATATTGCCACGCTATATACAAACTATGCATAATTCATATTTATAATAATAGACAGAACATTATAATGATGCGGTTTCACTAATCCTTTCTTATCTAATTAATCTGCTGGATAATTAACCACCATTTCTTATAATTATCTAAACTAATTCATCTACATGTTTTTCACGTCATACTACTGCAACCACCTTCTTTCATTTTTCTGCATTATCCGAAATATTCTAAAAAGATCGGATCTTCAACAAAAAGATGAGAGAGAAGTAGGTGACTTTTAATTTGAGTTGTTTATTTTTTAATTAATTTTTAAAGATACTATCATGATTGATAAGTTTGAATTTGATTTGTCAAAGTTCTGTTATAAAATAGTAATTCCTCCGTCCCAAAGATTATTTCACGTATTGATGTACATGAGCTTAAGAATTTTATTTTTATGTATAGTGTAAGAAAGATAGTAAATATTTTACTTAATCTAATGTAAAAGTTATGTAAAATTGTTGGAAATGTGAAAAAGTGAGTATTTTATTGGAATGTGTGTAAAAAGTAGGTATAATTATAGTGTATTTTTTAAGTAAGATGTGAAATACTTTGAGGAACGAATAAAAAAGGAAAGTGTGAAATACTTTGGGGACGGAGGGATTGAGTATGATTGTCTCGATCGGAGTTATTTTATGTTGGTCATGATCTTCAACTAATTTTTTGAAGGACCTAATTCAACTCGAGCTGTCTAGCTTGAGTGGTCGAGTGACTTAGCTCGATCCGAGCAAAAAATTGTTTAAACTCGAGCTGGCTTGATCTAAAATCTGATGTTCCAGAGCTTCTCACCCAGCCAAAGCAGTTTCCTGAGCAAGATTGTAACATCCCGCAAGTGCCCACATATTTTCTATCATGGCCCAATCATCAAAACTCACAAATTCCAACTCCTTAAAAGCCCATTATTATCAATGCAGCCCATACATGTTTAAGACACCGTAAGTGGAAAATAGAAACAGAAGTTAGATTTCTTATTTTCCAAGAAATCAAACGTAATCTTCATTATTCATTAAAAAGAGATGTATCTTCTCTCCTTTTATCCTCTTATCAGCTCCCTTATTTTAGGAAAAGTTTGTTAAAACCCTTTGAAGGGATACGCACTGTTAATTCCATCAGCCGTAACAAAAAAGATCCATTCCACACTCACTCTTTCAAAATTTTTTCGCTTCACGTATTCAGCAAACACCGAGAAAGGTTTCGAAGGTGACGAGAAACTCGACGTTTAGTATACACGTATAAATTTCGCTAGTGTTTAAGGTGGGATTTAATTATGTGTTATTTATTTATTTAAAACCCTATATGTTGTGATTATACATGAACATGCTATGTTATTCATGAATTATTAAGTACAAGTCAAGGGTATTGAATCGCGATGCTTGCCAACATGGGTATTGAACCGAAAGGTGCTTACCAACATGGGTATTGAACCGAAAGGTGCTTACCAACATGGGTATTGAACCGAAAGGTGCTTGCCAACATGATATTAAGTTTCAAGTTACAAGAGTAAGACTTTCAATTTCACTCGTTGTAGTGTTTGAATAATGAATGGTGCATAATTTATTTCACTGAGCGTGTGGTTGCTCACTCCCTATGATTTACCCCCTTTCAGGTTAGCGTGGCGGTAGCGTACGAACGGTGGGACGATGGCAAGAGGAGACTTAATAAAATTTATATAAATTACAGTTTAGGTTTTATTTTTGCGAAGAAATTATATGATAATACATATTTCAGATTATTTGCATGGGTTACTTAGTGGGTTCTTAATTCTATTTCTATTATTTGGTTAGTGGGAGTTTTGGCGTACTGTTTTATTTCATTTAACTTTGTGGAATTGCAGAAGTTCAGAATAAGTTAATTTTTGGATATTTCATGTTTTAAAAACCTCCAATCATGATTCTGCTTCCTTCTGTCGAAATGATTAAGATATGGTTATGTGGGAGTTGGAGTTTCCGATTCTGTAGCCATTATATATATATGCATGTTAAGTGGTATTTATTGAGCGTGGTTTGTTAATTATTAAACATGTTGGGCTTGATGTTGTACCTTAAGGTACTATACATGTTAGTGGACTTTCAAATCCTAACAGATGAATAAGTAATGTCAGCAGGGTTGTAATTGGTACTCCTAAGTAAGTACAATAGCTATATTTATTATTCTTAAAATTTTGAGTGACCTGCATGCAAACATGTTCATTAAATTTTCATCTTAAGACTCTTTATACATATCAGTTGGTACATGTGTAAGGAGGAGGAATAATTTAGTGGTGGCTTTGTATTTTGAGGTACAAGTGAAGTATGCATGCTAAATCTTTCTCTACCATTATTTGGGAGAGTTTGCAGTTCAGGTGGTACATGTGTGAGATGCGAACTTTAGTACAATTTATGCTTGGAAAGTCAAACTGATTGAATTGCAAGATTTATCAGAAAGGTCTTTATTTAATTAATTATATCTGTGTGGCAGTTTTATTTATAAAAATTCTACTTTAGTTTTACTCTTATAAATTTGACAAGTCCTGTATGTTTCACATATTATGATTTTAGGAAATAAACTTTTGGTCCTTTTCTTTAAAGGTTTTTGCTAAATATTCTTCTTAAAATTAAAGTTGCAGAAATTTAAAGGACCTACCCCTTATTTAACTTCTTTTACTTTGAATTGGCTTAAAGTTCGCTGAAATTTATAGGACTAGTTCATTATTTAATATCCTTTGTCTATGCGTTATTACTTATCTGATTATTTAAATGTTTTGGTCATGCCCTATTTAAATTATTTAAAAGAATAAATGTAAAATCTCTTTATTTGAAAATTGGGGTGTGACAGATTGGTATCAAAGCAGGTATGCGATTCTGCATACTTGTTCAAAAATTTTTTTATTTCTATTTTTCCGCATATGCATATGTAAATGATTTATTTGCTATGAAAATATACATGAATAATTTTAAATAATTAAGTCTCTTGCTACGCACCCACCGAGTACGACGCCCACGCCAAACAAGGTATGAAAGATTTAAAATTTGCAATTATGTTTACATGTGAAATTATGTGCAAGTTAGGTTTTATTATTCCATGTGAATAAATTTATGAATTACTATGCAAGATTTGATTCATGAAATGAAATTTGTTTATGTGCTTTAATGCTTAGCTCATGTATGCTATAGGAGAAAAACTTTGAATGTCTTTATGATGTAAGTTCATATTGAGGAGTTAGTATTGCTTATTA
Organism: Pogostemon cablin; assembly: GCA_023678885.1. Classification (NCBI taxonomy): domain Eukaryota; kingdom Viridiplantae; phylum Streptophyta; class Magnoliopsida; order Lamiales; family Lamiaceae; genus Pogostemon; species Pogostemon cablin. The sequence goes on from CM042987.1 coordinate 7,468,487, forward strand.
GTTTGTGGACGGACGTTAAAAGTTATACATATTGGTATTGAAGGATGCCTCCGAGAAGAGCGCCTCAGGTTAACAACGTTCAGGTTAACGACAACCAAGCGAATGAGAACCAAGCGAATAACAATCAGCAACCAGCAGCGAATGAAGACGCCTATGCCAAGGTAATGAAGCAGTTTCGGTCCTACGCACCGCCTATCTTCAAGGGACGTGAGGGACCCGAATATGTAGAAGAGTGGTTGAGGTCACTCGAAAAGACTTTCCGCTCCATGAGGTGCAACGATCGGTACCGCGTCTACTGTGCGCAATATCAGTTCACTGAAGATGCGGATCATTGGTGGGATTCATACTGGAGGATGAGACCTGATGAGGACCCTGAAGCTATCACATGGGAGGCATTTAAGAGGATAGTGCTGGAGAACTACTATCCGCGAACTCACCGAGCTAAAGTAGAGCGCGAGTTCTACGATTTCAAGCAAGAAAATCAGACTGTGGTTGAATACGAGCGGCGATTTAATCAAATGAGCCGGGCAGCACCACAGCTAGTAGATACTGAAGAGAAACGAGCTCAGAAGTTGGTGGACGGTCTGCGTCAAGACATTCAGGATGCTATGGCTTCTCTGCCTGAGATGGGATATGCTGATACTTTTCAGAGGGCTCAAAAGATAGAAGCTTGTTTTGAGAGGGGACGTGCTAATCGTAGGTCGATGGAGAACTCAGGCAAAAGAAAGTGGGAGGACTCCAGCTCTGGAGGGAACAACAACAACAAACAGCTAAGGGCCAACACTAGTCCGCCCCCAGATGCCCAGAACACAAAATCGCTTTGCCCGAAATGTGAGAAGAGACACGATGGTGAATGCCTTAGAGGTCAGGGAAGATGCTTCAGATGTCACGAGGTCGGGCATAGAATTCAAGATTGTACCAAACCACGTAACTATGTGCCGGACCGAAGGGGACCGCCTGCAAGAGAAAATCAAAGGCAAACTACCGGAGGTGAAGGAAGAATCTTTGTCATGAACCAGAATGAAGAGGATAAGGAACAATGAGTCACTACAGGTACTTTATCAGTGAGTAACTCCCAAGCTTTCACATTGTTTGATACTGGTGCATCACATTCCTTCATATCTGCTAAGTAGTGTCGTAAGATTTATGTCTTTACGATTAGAATTTCAAGGACGAAATTTTTATTAGAAGGGTAGGATGTAACATCCCGCAAGTGCCCACATATTTTCTATCATGGCTCAATCATCAAAACCCACAAATTCCAACTCCTTAAAAGCCCATTATTATCAATCCAGCCCATACATGTTTAAGACACCGTAAGTGGAAAATAGAAACAGAAGTTAGATTTCTTATTTTCCAAGAAATCAAACGTAATCTTCATTATTCATTAAAAAGAGATGTATCTTCTCTCCTTTTATCCTCTTATCAGCTCCCTTATTTTAGGAAAAGTTTGTTAAAACCCTTTGAAGGGATACGCACTGTTAATTCCATCAGCCGTAACAAATAAGATCCATTCTACACTCACTCTTTCAAAATTTTTTCGCTTCACGTATTCAGCAAACACCGAGAAAGGTTTCGAAGGTGACGAGAAACTCGACGTTTAGTATACACGTATAAATTTCGCTAGTGTTTAAGGTGGGATTTAATTATGTGTTATTTATTTATTTAAAACCCTATATGTTGTGATTATACATGAACATGCTATGTTATTCATGAATTATTAAGTACAAGTCAAGGGTATTGAATCGCGATGCTTGCCAACATGGGTATTGAACCGAAAGGTGCTTACCAACATGGGTATTGAACCGAAAGGTGCTTACCAACATGGGTATTGAACCGAAAGGTGCTTGCCAACATGATATTAAGTTTCAAGTTACAAGAGTAAGACTTTCAATTTCACTCGTTGTAGTGTTTGAATAATGAATGGTGCATAATTTATTTCACTGAGCGTGTGGTTGCTCACTCCCTATGATTTATCCCCTTTCAGGTTAGCGTGGCGGTAGCGTACGAACGGTGGGACGATGGCAAGAGGAGACTTAATAAAATTTATATAAATTACAGTTTAGGTTTTATTTTTGCGAAGAAATTATATGATAATACATATTTCAGATTATTTGCATGGGTTACTTAGTGGGTTCTTAATTCTATTTCTATTATTTGGTTAGTGGGAGTTTTGGCGTACTGTTTTATTTCATTTAACTTTGTGGAATTGCAGAAGTTCAGAATAAGTTAATTTTTGGATATTTCATGTTTTAAAAACCTCCAATCATGATTCTGCTTCCTTCTGTCGAAATGATTAAGATATGGTTATGTGGGAGTTGGAGTTTCCGATTCTGTAGCCATTATATATATATGCATGTTAAGTAGTATTTATTGAGCGTGGTTTGTTAATTATTAAACATGTTGGGCTTGATGTTGTACCTTAAGGTACTATACATGTTAGTGGACTTTCAAATCCTAACAGATGAATAAGTAATGTCAGCAGGGTTGTAATTGGTACTCCTAAGTAAGTACAATAGCTATATTTATTATTCTTAAAATTTTGAGTGACCTGCATGCAAACATGTTCATTAAATTTTCATCTTAAGACTCTTTATACATATCAGTTGGTACATGTGTAAGGAGGAGGAATAATTTAGTGGTGGCTTTGTATTTTGAGGTACAAGTGAAGTATGCATGCTAAATCTTTCTCTACCATTATTTGGGAGAGTTTGCAGTTCAGGTGGTACATGTGTGAGATGCGAACTTTAGTACAATTTATGCTTGGAAAGTCAAACTGATTGAATTGCAAGATTTATCAGAAAGGTCTTTATTTAATTAATTATATCTGTGTGGCAGTTTTATTTATAAAAATTCTACTTTAGTTTTACTCTTATAAATTTGACAAGTCCTGTATGTTTCACATATTATGATTTTAGGAAATAAACTTTTGGTCCTTTTCTTTAAAGGTTTTTGCTAAATATTCTTCTTAAAATTAAAGTTGCAGAAATTTAAAGGACCTACCCCTTATTTAACTTCTTTTACTTTGAATTGGCTTAAAGTTCGCTGAAATTTATAGGACTAGTTCATTATTTAATACCATTTGTCTATGCGTTATTACTTATCTGATTATTTAAATGTTTTGGTCATGCCCTATTTAAATTATTTAAAAGAATAAATGTAAAATCTCCTTATTTGAAAATTAGGGTGTGACAAAGATCGAATTGTAAAAACTTGAGATAGATCTATCTGACAAATCTCAGTCAATCCAAGCCGGCTCGATTGATCGAGTGACACCCTAGATTTCCACCTAATAAATAATAAAAGGAAAAATCACTAATAGATACACACTTTTAATCTAAATTACTATGAGATACGAGGAATTCAAATAATTACTCTCACATACAAAATATTAAAGTAAAATACCAAATATAACCTTATAATCTCATACACTTTTAAACCACCAACCCTACCCCTCACCCACCCACCCGCCGGACTGGCGTTGACCGCCGGCCTGACAGTCATTGACTGCCCCCGGCTGCCAGAATTTAAAATGTGTAAAAACAAAATTGTGCAAAACCAAATTGTACAAAACCAAATTGTGCAAACAAATTGTGCAAATACATAGGGGTATTTATGGTATCACAATCATAATTGTGTAGTTATGAGTAATAGTACTTTGAGTCATGTAGTTTACAGCAATTATGCATTATTTTATGTATCCAATAGTAAGTGACCCTAAATAAAAACACCTAAAGTGTATCATTTCTCTAATTTATGATAAGTGAGATTATATTATGTTAAAATAGAGTAAATATCAAAATTGATCCTGTAAGTATGACATTTTCCAACTTTAGTCTTTTTTTATTGGATTTCTCACTTTTAGTCTTCCGACGTCCGTTTTTGGTCCAAATTTAGTCCTTTTTTACCAAAAAATTAAAACTCACCAAAAAAATTATGCGTGAGTTGCACGCGCTCAAAGTTGGTCCTGTAAGTATGGATCGTTTCAATTTCAGTCTTTTTTATTGCAATTTTTACTTTTGGTCATCTGTTATCCTATTTTAGTCATTTTTTTCCAAATTTAATTATTTTTTGCCAAAATTTTAAATAACTCGTCGGAAATCATGCATAAGTCGAACGTGCTCAAAATTCCCATGCTCACGATTTAAGAAACCTTTAATGTTTGCGGCAGAGAAAACAGATTGTTTCAAAATTGTAATTTATATTTATTAAACTTAAAATTGCTAATTAATAAAATACCCATTTGCTTCATTTGTATATGATACGATTAATTAAAATACCAAAAGCTATAATATTTAGGTAAAAACACAATTTCACATTACATTTTTTATGAATCATGTGGGGAATAATATTATTTTGGGACTAACAATTAATTAAATAATATACATGTTCTAGATTATTTATTTATTTAATTTTGTGTTACTATTTTGGCTTTAATTTTTTTAATTTTTTATACATAATATATAAATGTTATTTATTTATTTATTTATTAATCTTTTCAATAAAGTTTCTAGAGTGTTGATATATAATTTTCAAGCTTCTTAAGATGTACACGTAAATTTTCAAGAGGATTGAATCTTTTATTGGGTTTTATTGAATGGACTGATTTAGTTGGAATTGGTCTATGAGTCAAATCCATTTTTTATCAATATTTTTGTAATATTTCTTTTGACGACCATCAGATCTAATTTTAATTAAAAAATTTTATTTTAATTTGATCAATTTAATGTAAAAATTTGCTCAAATCCAATTCTGAGTGAATAAGTAATAAGTATGTTAAGTTTGTAATTTAATTTTAAAAGAAAAAAGAGAAATGAAGAGAAAAATGGAAAGTGGATAGGTCTATAGGTCAAATCTATTTTTTTATCAATATTTTTGTAATATTTCTTTTAACGACAATCGGATCTAATTTTATATTCAAAAATTTCATTTTAATTATAATAATTTAATGTAAAAAATTTGCTGAAATCCTTTTTCGAGTGAATAAGTAATAAATACGTAAAGTTTGTAATTTAATTTAAAAAGAAAAAAGAGAAATGAAGAGAGAAATGGAAAGTGGGAATATTAATGCAACTCACGCATGATTTCCGATGAGTTTTTTAAAATTTTGGCAAAAAATAATTAAATTTGGACAAAAAAGGACTGAAATAGGACAACGAATGACCAAAAGTGAAAATTGCAATAAAAAAGTACTGAAGTTGGAACGGTCCATACTTACAGGACCAAATTTGAGTGCGTGCAACTCACGCATAATTTTTTCGGCGAGTTTTTTGAATTTTCGGCGAAAAATGACTAAATTTGCACCAAAAGGATCAAAAACGGACGCCGGAGGACCAAAAGTGAGAAATGCAATAAAAAAGGACTGAAATTGGAAAATGTCATACTTATAGGACAATTTTTATATTTGCTCTGTTAAAATATGACCAATAATACTAAAAAAAAAGGGTGTTAAATCTAATTTAGAATGAATGAATTTTCAATCTCAACTATCAATTTCAATTTGTTTGATTTAATATAATTTTACTATTTTAAATTATCATATCATATTTTCAATCAAATTCATATTTAGATTTATTAAATATGTAACATATATAAGAACTTGTGTGCATTAACTACATGAATTAATACTCAAACCCGATGAAATTTTGAAAGAATTGGGTTAGGGTCGAACTGAAGTATAAAATATTAGAAACACAACCATAAAGCATTACGGTTATGAGCATAAAATATCACAAATATAGGTTAAAATATTATATTATGTATTCCTACTATTACAAATAAAAACTCGTAACGTAATTTACTAACAAAATTCAATCTTTTGTATATACCAATAAATTGCTAATAAAAATTATATTTTTCTTTTAACAATAGAGTTTCAACGGATTTTCTTATGTTATTACCAACATAATTATTATATTAATTATCAACAGAATTATTAGCAACATACGAATGAAATTAAATTTTCATTGCTAAAAATTCATCAACCACCACTTTATCAATGGAAATTACCAACGAATTCTGTTGTTAATCCTTTGATAAATCAATTTAGCAATGAAATTAAGGTTTTTATCAACGGAATATTCCATTGATAAAAAATAATTTTTTTATAGCGTACATAATGCAATACTTCCATTTTATATTTAGAATTACTAAGCAATGAAAATGAACTAAAAATCATACAACCTAAATCTTTATACACTGAACAAACTTCCTCTATTTCAATACTTAATTCAATCTTTACAACGTAATTGTAATAATTCATAAAATAGCAATAGATAAATTAATCAATCAATACAGATGATTAATTTATAATAATAATTAAAATGTCATAGAAACAGATAAATTAATTAATCAATCAATCCAGATGATTAATCTATAATAACACTTTTATTATCATGTTGGGCCCATACAAAAAATTAATTATTTCATATAGGTACACACACAACATTAATTCAACTACCCACTTTACATTAAATATTATTTTTTCACCTCAGTACACATTAAAATATTTCACCTCAGTACACATTAAAATATTATATCTCTTAATCTCCTTACAAAAAGCAAACATCAATGTTAATGCGGGACATAAGAAGTAATTCACAATTTACGTGTAAATAAATAGATTTATCCTAAATATGAGTGTAAAATCAGGAGTTATGAATGAGTCAATGACATCAAGGAAGAGGTTTCTGCTCCAGGGTTAGGTCAGGTAGTATGCATACTAGATTTAATAGCTTGTTTGTGTCTGTTTGGATCAAGTTGCATAGGGTGTAGTTGGAGCCATTATTTTCTTTGAATATCACATTTCTCTGTCACACACGCATTGTCTCCTCCCCACAACCGATCTCCTCTCGATTATCTTTTTAATTCGAAAGGTAAATTACCAAAATTTTCCCTTATGTTTTCTTAAATTACCAAATAAATTCTGTATTCGAAAAACTACCAATTATTCCATTTAATTTGTTTTTTGTTTGAATATTATTGATAAAAATATTTTTTTTAAATGAAGAGGAAATGAAATGACATTAATATTCATGAATTTAACATTGTATTTTTTAATTTCACTTTTTCTAATTTTTTTTAAATGTCGAAAATTGGGATAAGAGGGATTTTTTAAATTTTTTCCAAGTTAAAAAAATACCCTAGGTATTGAAATTTAAAAAAAATATATATATATATATAAAATAGTGAAATTTAAAAATATAATGTTAAATACATGGGTATTGATGATATTTTCATATTTTAAAATCCCTCTAACTCTAATTTTTTACATTAAAAAAATTAAAAAATAGTATAATTTAAAAATACAATGTTAAATATATAGGTCTTGATGTTATTTCCACCCTTCTTTATTTTTTTAAAAAAAGATATTTTTATTAATGTTCAAATAAAAATCAAGTTAAATGAGATAATTGGTAATTTTTCAAACCAAATTTTTTATTTGGTAGTTTGGAGAAATCTCGAAAGGATTTTGGTAATTTACCGTAATTTGATTGGGCTAAGTATTCCTTATACTATTTCCACGTGTATATATAACGTGGGAAAATCCTTTAAGCGTAACAGATTTAAATTTTAATTATTTTTTTACAATTCTCAATTTTTGATCATTCCAAATTTAGTCATATTTCTTTACTATAAAGTTAGGAGATGTTTAAACAAACAGGATGTAAGAAATCTTTATGGATAAATATCAAATTTGTCCGGTAAATATGTCGTTTTCCAACTTTAGTCTTTTTTCTTTTGCAATTCATAATTTTGGTCCTTTTTTGTCCATAAAAAAAGGACCAAATTTTGAGAAAATGACCAAAACTGGACCAAAAGAACCAAAAATGGACAAAAAAAGACCAAAATTGAGAATTACAAAAGAAAAATGACTAAAATTGAAAAACGTCGTACTTATAGGACTAATTTTGATATTTACCCAAATCTTTATATTGCGGAAAGCATCTAATTAAACTAAAAGGAAGGAAATTTATTACCCAGCATACATTGATGCTTAAAAGATTACATAAGTTAACACAAAGATCCCTGAACTTCAAATATTGATTGAGAAGAAGGATTAGTCTCCGAAAAACTCATTTGCAGCAGATATCATAATGGGACTTCTCACTGTGTTCTTGCCTGATTGTTCGATCCAAGTAAGGGAACCAGGCTTGTTTTGAGTCTCAATATCACCCTTATATCGAATGCTCAAAGTATAGCTCTTCTTCTCATATTTCTTTCGAAACAGTAAAGTTTTTGGCTCAACTCTGATGGTGCTGTTCACTGGTGCTTCCACTTTAACCTTGTATGTAGCTGCACCATTTCCCACATTTGTAACAATTCTCTTAAATCTCCGAGTTACCATTTTTCCTATATCTGCACGCCGAATGAGAGCAACAAAAGATGGATAATTGAGGTCGGATGATGGATTCGAGCAATTGTAGGTTGATCTGATGATGGTCCGAGTTTGTTCTGTAGTGAAGTTCAGGGAACAGACCAGATTTACCAAGTCCTGTACAGATGCATCGTAAACCAGCCCTGGATTGAGAGCCCGATTCGGATCAATCATTCCGGAACCAATGCCTAGAGGCGATGCAATTTGGTTAAAGGCCTGATCCATGATTGGTTTATTGGTATTATCAAGAATACTTGCAGTAGTCATCATGGCGGATTGAATGGCTGCAGGACTCCAATCAGGGTGGGCGGCTTTGAGCAGTGCTGCAACTCCGGATACATGAGGACACGACATTGATGTGCCTGACGAGAGAGCGTAGTCACTCGACAAGTCTATGTTGTTTCCAATTCTCGCTGTGGACGTGTGAGGATTGTATGCTGCTAAGATGAGAGATCCTGGTGCCATTACATCTGGTTTCAAGATGCCGTCGTACCCTCGTCCAGGACCCCTTGATGAGAAATCTGATAGGGCTGGAGCAGCTCTAGGCTCTGTGCCAAGAATTGTTTCCTGGAAACCAATACTTGCGGTTGGAGTTGCACTATTTCTCGCGTAATTTATCACATCAGTTCCTTCTGCTTGGCTTATTACGACTCCTGGGAAACGAAATACACGAGATCGAAAAATGATGGGATCGTCTATTATTATAACAGCTGCTCGGGCATTAGAGTTGGGTAAATCCCTCATCACGGAATCGTATTCAAAACCATAGACGGAGGTTATGTTGCATACAATGATGCTGCTATCAGGGACCTCCACCACATCAGCTTCGTGGCAACCGGATGCGGTGGCATTGTAGTAGAGTTGCAAGTTACTGATTGTGGCTCTTGCCGGAAACAGGGTCCACCCTGTGATAGTTTTTCCGTTTCCAAGAGTTAAAGTCCCTGCAAACCACCGATAAACCGTTCCTGATGCGACTATAACTGCCCACGGGATGCTGTTTCTTATACTTCCGAAAGAAGGACCTCTGTTTCCTGCAGAGACGGAAACCAGAATGCCCTTCTCTCTGGCACCGAAGCCAGCTATTGAAAGAGGGTTCTCGTACAGATCTGAGCCGAAGCTCAGAGAACACGATAGGATGTCAACTCCATCAGCCACGGCCTGATCAATGCCAGCCAGTGTATCAGCCTCAGTGCTTTCTCCAGCAAATATATTATAGACGGCCAGCCTCGCACGTGGGGCGACTCCTCTGGCAGTTCCAGGGGCATAACCAAAGAAAGAAACACCCTCCACAAAGTTTCCAGCAGCTATGGACGCCACATGTGTGCCATGGCCACCCACATCCCTCGCTGAATCTAAAGTTATTTCAACATCTGGATTTGTAGCTCGAACTCCTTGATTAAAGTATCTGGCGCCGATGATCTTCTTGTTGCACAACGAGGAATTGAATCCCGCCCCTCCTTGGCAACTTCCCTTCCACCTTGCAGGGACTGCAGTCATTCCGTTGTCCCTAAAGCTCGGACTTTCCGGCCAGATACCGGTGTCGATAATGCCTATGATGACATCTTTGCCGTACTGAGAGGCTGGCCATAGTCCAGTTGCAGTGTTGAGGGACAGGAATTCAGTTGTGCGGGTGGTGTCTAGTGTGACACCATTGTCGGCATATGCGGAAATGAATCCGGGAGACTTCTTTAGAGCTTGCAGTTCATCTTCGGACATGAGAGCACTGAATCCATGGAAAGCATGGTCATAAGTGTAGATGAGCTTAGGGTCGGGTTCGTTATAATCATGGAGTGACTTTGGAGCTACTGATTGTGCAGATTTAAGAATGGAAGAGTACCAATAATGGTGAGTGGAAAAGGCTTTAGGCATTGCAGGTTTGTCCATATGGACAATGTATATGGATCTTTTTTCTGCAACATTTTTGTGAATCAGAAGAATCAAAGAGAGCACAAACAAAGCTACTGTTTTTGTAAACTCCATTTACTCCTTCCACTCTGAAATCTGATTGCTGCTATTTTGGATAACATTATTTAATAGTTTTGTAAATTATTTTAGAGGACTAGAAGAAAGTCTCTGTATTGGTCCACTGCAAAAGAAATGAGATGGCGACAACGTTAGTTTTAGTATTTTAATGGGCAAATAATTGTATATACACTCAATCTATATATTACTAAACTTTTTTTTTTTTAATCCAAATAAGCTCTTTTAAAAATGAATGTTGTCATTTAAATTCTAGTTACAGGATTCCTTTATCCCAATCAACTTAAAACAAAAAAAGACTACATGTGTGAAGAGCATGAAAAATGATGAGAGAGAAGGATGTGACTTTTAATTTGAGTTATTTATTAAATATTGATTTTTCTTATAATTTGCAGCAGCTGCATAGGCGATTGATGGAGAGATTAAAATGGCGTTCAAAGCTAATCTGACTACATCTGAGGATTAGGTGCTCATGTGAATGCTAAATTTAATTGCTCATTTAACCTCCTTGGCAACTTCCCTTCCACCTTGCAGGGACTGCAGTCATTCCGTTGTCCCTAAAGCTCGGACTTTCCGGCCAGATACCGGTGTCGATAATGCCTATGATGACATCTTTGCCGTACTGAGAGGCTGGCCATAGTCCAGTTGCAGTGTTGAGGGACAGGAATTCAGTTGTGCGGGTGGTGTCTAGTGTGACACCATTGTCGGCATATGCGGAAATGAATCCGGGAGACTTCTTTAGAGCTTGCAGTTCATCTTCGGACATGAGAGCACTGAATCCATGGAAAGCATGGTCATAAGTGTAGATGAGCTTAGGGTCGGGTTCGTTATAATCATGGAGTGACTTTGGAGCTACTGATTGTGCAGATTTAAGAATGGAAGAGTACCAATAATGGTGAGTGGAAAAGGCTTTAGGCATTGCAGGTTTGTCCATATGGACAATGTATATGGATCTTTTTTCTGCAACATTTTTGTGAATCAGAAGAATCAAAGAGAGCACAAACAAAGCTACTGTTTTTGTAAACTCCATTTACTCCTTCCACTCTGAAATCTGATTGCTGCTATTTTGGATAACATTATTTAATAGTTTTGTAAATTATTTTAGAGGACTAGAAGAAAGTCTCTGTATTGGTCCACTGCAAAAGAAATGAGATGGCGACAACGTTAGTTTTAGTATTTTAATGGGCAAATAATTGTATATACACTCAATCTATATATTACTAAACTTTTTTTTTTTTAATCCAAATAAGCTCTTTTAAAAATGAATGTTGTCATTTAAATTCTAGTTACAGGATTCCTTTATCCCAATCAACTTAAAACAAAAAAAGACTACATGTGTGAAGAGCATGAAAAATGATGAGAGAGAAGGATGTGACTTTTAATTTGAGTTATTTATTAAATATTGATTTTTCTTATAATTTGCAGCAGCTGCATAGGCGATTGATGGAGAGATTAAAATGGCGTTCAAAGCTAATCTGACTACATCTGAGGATTAGGTGCTCATGTGAATGCTAAATTTAATTGCTCATTTAACCTCCTTGGCAACTTCCCTTCCACCTTGCAGGGACTGCAGTCATTCCGTTGTCCCTAAAGCTCGGACTTTCCGGCCAGATACCGGTGTCGATAATGCCTATGATGACATCTTTGCCGTACTGAGAGGCTGGCCATAGTCCAGTTGCAGTGTTGAGGGACAGGAATTCAGTTGTGCGGGTGGTGTCTAGTGTGACACCATTGTCGGCATATGCGGAAATGAATCCGGGAGACTTCTTTAGAGCTTGCAGTTCATCTTCGGACATGAGAGCACTGAATCCATGGAAAGCATGGTCATAAGTGTAGATGAGCTTAGGGTCGGGTTCGTTATAATCATGGAGTGACTTTGGAGCTACTGATTGTGCAGATTTAAGAATGGAAGAGTACCAATAATGGTGAGTGGAAAAGGCTTTAGGCATTGCAGGTTTGTCCATATGGACAATGTATATGGATCTTTTTTCTGCAACATTTTTGTGAATCAGAAGAATCAAAGAGAGCACAAACAGAGCTACTGTTTTTGTAAACTCCATTTACTTCTTCCACTCTGAAATCTGATTGCTGCTATTTTGGATAACATTATTTAATAGTTTTGTCAATTATTTTAGAGGACTAGAAGAAAGTCTCTGTATTGGTCCACTGCAAAAGATGTGAGATGGCGACAACGTTAGTTTTAGTATTTTAATGGGCAAATAATTGTATATACACTCAATCTATATATTACTAAACTTTTTTTTTTTAATCCAAATAAGCTCTTTTAAAAATGAATGTTGTCATTTAAATTCTAGTTACAGGATTCCTTTATCCCAATCAACTTAAAACAAAAAAAGACTACATGTGTGAAGAGCATGAAAAATGATGAGAGAGAAGGATGTGACTTTTAATTTGAGTTATTTATTAAATATTGATTTTTCTTATAATTTGCAGCAGCTGCATAGGCGATTGATGGAGAGATTAAAATGGCGTTCAAAGCTAATCTGACTACATCTGAGGATTAGGTGCTCATGTGAATGCTAAATTTAATTGCTCATTTATGTCGGGTTGGATCAAGTTGCAGAGGTTAGCTGGAGCCATTAATTTCTTTGCGAAATTTTCTTGAGCACCTGAGTGCACAGTGCACACGTAAGAATTCATAATATACAATACTTACTCCGTATTTCTTATATATTACTAGGTACGCGCACCTCACTTCGTGAGGTGTTAGCCTGTTAGGCCATATTTTTGTGGGATTTAATACATCACAGTGAAAGGACTTGCTTCATTTAGTTCTCGAAATACGACTATTCGTGTATTTTAATGCGAGTTCATCACAAGCTGCATGTATTTCAATGTTTTATGTCTGTAGATAAATTCAGCAGCATGAAAGAGTTTAATACAACCTTTTGCCTAACATCCATATTTTTAAGCTTGCATTTTGCATCACAGTGACTCTCCAACCTGAAACAAGCACAAGGCAGCAGAGAGCTCAAAGCAAAAAAAATTAATGAGACAATAGTAAATATTACATTCTAGTATCCAACACCCACATGTACTAAAAAGGCTTTATAAATTCATATGCAGCATGTTATTAGACACCTTCTGAAGGACTTCAAAAGAGTATCATATAGCCTTACACAACATCAAAAATGTTGAGTGTCGACAGAATATCCGAATGTAATGGAAATACATTAAAACTAACATTCCAGTAAATTTTACTCCAAAACAATATCTTTCCAAATAATGCATCATTTATGAAATAAGCATAACTCACCATGCCACCATTCTCCACGATAATGATCCTGCAGGGTATGCAATGGTTCAGGATATAGACATAACAACATGAAACTGAAGCAAACACTACACCCATTTGAACAAAAGCTCTTTATCATGTCAAAATAATCATTAACTCATGAAATGGGGCTCAGAAATACACGCATCTAGGAAAGAAGTCAATCAGTTTCTTGCACAAATAAAAAAAATTAATCACCAGATAAATATAAAGGAATGAGAAAGAATTTTACTCAATTCTATTCCTAGATATTTTCCACGCCTACGTTTTTCATAACTGTTACCTTCACACCATTCTCCGCTGAAAATAGAGAGTTGCGAATCGCACCACTCCCTAATCCAGGTTCATACTTGTCATGATTTTTTTTAAAAATAAATTTATAATTAATCAAAATATGCCAATAAGATTATGTGTAATGAAGGATCATATGTAAGGCGTCAGATTCGGTCTTCACACTATAAGAAAATGAATTAAAGAGAGATTTAAGCAGATGATAAGAGGGAATAACATATATTTGGGTGTCAAAACTATAGCTGCTGCTTCTACCTTACAGTTGTTTTTGTATTTAGATAAAGCCTATTGGGTAAGTATGCATAAAAGACTATTACCTTATTCACTTGTCTGGTTAAATTTCAATATCTCAGGTATCATGGCTCAGTGGCTATGTTTTGGGAGGTGGTGCCAGTGTTTTCCTTCCAAAGTATGTCAACCTCTTTGATTCCAATATTCTTTCTTGTTAAATAACAAGTCATATTTATTATCAGACATGTCATGTTGGATGATCGTGGAAGAGTGTAAGGACGTGCTCATAAGGACTTCGTATCTTACACCTATTTTGCAGCAAGATATTGTTGATAAACTCGATCACAATATTGCACTCAAGACTTTATGACTGTCCGAGCAGGATCACCTGGAAGATTATTCAATCACTATCCAGCTCCTCATAATAATTTTAAACATTCTCACTACAGAATTGCCACTAATTTCTCTAATGAGTGATCAATTGCCACAGTATGACTTTTGGCTTCTAGTTATACAGATAATGGAGCTATTTGAAGTAACTTACAGCTTTCTCTTATCCATTGAACTCTACCCTCTGTAGTGAACCATAACCATAATGATTATTTTATAGTGTGGCTTGCAACTTTCAAGTTTTCCACGAATGAGATTAACACTTAACTGCACCCTAAACCATACATAATATTGTTGAATTCTAAATAAAATCTAATTGCTATCTTTAATACATAATGTAGATAATTTATAACCACGGTACAGTCACTCACATAAATATTATATCTTGCTTTGAAGCTGCTAAATAATAGTTGTCCCAAACAAAGCTTAAACACCATACTCATAAACCATACATAATATTGTTGAATTCTAAATAAAATCTAATTGCTATCTTTAATACATAATGTAGATAATTTATAACCACGGTACAGTCACTCACATAAATGTTATATCTTGCTTTGAAGCTGCTAAATAATAGTTGTCCCAAACAAAGCCTAAACACCATACTCATTGACAATGAAAATAAAAACTCGATTATACGTGTGTATTATTTGTTATTATCATCATTTTTATCATTATTATTATTAAAATTTATCTTTATTTCTGTAGAAGAAAACGATAAACATCAACCAAACACCAACACACTTAAACAATACGAAAAGATCTTCCTCAGTTTAACAAGGTTATCCTATCCAACATCTTCTAACTATAGATATGCACCAATGGAACACACAAACCTCACAATGGGTAAAGATTAATAGCCAAATTAGACTTATAGGAAAACTGCTATCCCTTATGCATCACTTAATCCATATTTGTGCAGAAAAAATCACCATTGCATAGCAGAATTAAGTGAACAAGGAAAGAAGAAATAAATTAACATTCCAAGACTACCTCAAAATTCCATGAAGCCCTAAAATCCGTGCAGAAGCATACGCGCGCGCACACACTCATAGAGAACTGATCTCAGCGTCTATCCTGTAGTAGAAAGACAATGAAACATCTACTTTGCTTAGTAAAATTCTATAGCCCAACAACATATTTGAAATTATACATGAAGATAATTCAACCCTTTTCTTGGCAACTCGAAGTCTCAAATAAGTATGATGTTTTACGTTGGTCAGATTCATTTTACTGTGATGTAAAATTGTTCAGTGATGGATAGAAAAGGAATGAAGCAAGGTAGTGTAGCAGCTGGTGCGGGCAAAATCAGAGGACTGAAAAAAACCCAATTAAGCCTTTCGCAAAGAGAAAATAACAGATGTAGGTGGAGGAGAGAGGCACATCTTGATATAACGCAGTTTGCTTTACTCTTCTTAAGCCACGTAGCAGAGGAACAAGGCGAAACGCGTAGAAAATTAGGCGTGAGAGAGGAGCTGGCCGATGGTGACTTACCTCTCAAAATATTTCCGTAAATTTCTACAGCGCAAAGCTGGTTTGTTTATAAAAATGTGAAATGTAACTTGTGTGAATCAATTCAAAGGGACCATACAATTAAAGGTGTTACTCAAATCTTATATAACTTAAAAACAACAAATAAAGCTCAGGTGCAGATAACGTGAAAATATTATCTACCTTTACAGAATCTAAGAGTGCAGTAGAGAATTTGAACTCAGAGGCAAGATTCAGTCTTTTATTCAATCCAGCATCTTTAAAATTTATCCTCAACTATACATGGCATTAATTGATTTCTTTAACTGGATATCAATGCTGACAGTAATGAAATTGAGTGGTTTAGTGATGCAATGATTACTGAAATGGAAGCAAATGTATATGCCCTGAACATCACAAATTTAGTGGAGAGGGGATAAACTTTACTTACATGCCACACTGCACTCACGGTTTGAGTAGCCAGCAACTGAAAGAAGCCTGTATTTTTATCTTTCTGAATCAGCCCTATATTACCTTATGTAATACTGATTGAGAAAGTAGGGCAACAAAAAAGTAGAGCAGAAACAGATTAGATAGCTTCTCAAAATCACATTCTTTATTTGAATAGATCAGCTAGAGATAAAATTACCTTCCCACAATTCTCATTATGGCAAACATATGTCTCCCCCCATGGATATGAGAATGCTTCCTCAAAGCACCAACATCTATAAATGTCTTCCCGCAACCGTCATAATTGCAAGGGAAAAAAACTTCTGTGGTTGGTTCAGGTTTAGGCTCCACCACTTCTGGTCCTTTGGACTTCTCCTTCATGGCTTTGAATGTAGCCTCTGGATAAATAATACAGACAGATTCATGCCAACTTTTCAGAAATTATCCACCCCTAATAATTTGCATTAGCAACAGAGAAAAGGTGATTATGGCACTATTCTTATTCTAAATCACATAATAGTTTGTATAAACGACATCACACCAGATAATACTACTACCGAGTTCAACTCATCAAACAAGTGATTGAAATTAAAAGAATACATGGAAAACTAACCATTAACCCATTTCAATACAACACTCAGCGGTTGTGACAAGATCTTGTGGCACCCTGCAAAAAAATTGATACTCCAATGAATTCATCAATTGATAAGTAATTTTATATAAACCAACAAAAAAGCTTACCTCAAGAAAATTGAGAAATTACGCAAGGATTAAAGTTCTCTTATAAAACATTCTTTGAACCATTTAACAGCAGGGCCCCTAGACCTGGTTATGGGTCTTCTATCAAACAGACTCTGAACTAAAACCACAACAACAATCATGCACTTGAATTTACACTATGAATCTTCAATCAGGGTATTAAGAATGATTAAGTCAATTCATACAAAAGTGATGAATGTAACCTCGAACAAAATCAATTGAATGAATTCTTATAAAGGCATAGTTACTGGTCATACCAAGAATAATGATTATCTCAAAAATTAAGAGAGCAATGAGAAATCTTACCACTTTCTTTGTGTGTACTTGAGAGGAGAATAAGAGTGGCTGCTCGATTGTAAAAGGGGAAAATAAATCAAACTATAACAAATTTGTTTGCAATCGTACAGGGAAAGAAGGTGGAGGTCTTCCGCCGGAGAGCATGGGTATATGAGATGGAGATGAGCGGTGACAACGGAGAAACGAAATGGATGGGCAGTCGACAAATGAAAGATTTGGCGAAGAAAGAAAGCAAGGAGAAATTTAGAGTTCAGAAATCGATGAACAACGAGGCCACGTACACAAGCAGCAGAAAGAGGTGTCGACGCGTGTTAACTTTGGCAACGGGCAACCGGGAGGAAACTGGCCAAAAACCGGCTATCCTCCTTTTATATATAGTTATAGATGTGACCAAACAATAAAGGAAGAATAAGACATATGTTGATCTGCAAGCATCCAAAATTTTTCGGCTTGATATATCGGAATAATTATTGCACGGAGATTAAGAGATATAATATTTTAATACATAATAAATTAAAGAGAAATTATTTTTAATATAAAGTGGGTAGTTAAATTAGTGTTGTGGGTGAACCTTCCATAAAATAATTGACGATTTTGTGTGGCCCAACTTGATAAAAAAATAAAATATAAACCTTTACTTGGAACAAACCAAAATTAAAAATGTAAACAATGCGAGATGGAAGGAGTAGGTAATTAGGATTTTAATAGGGTATGTAAAGTAATTTTGGAAATTGTATAGTAATATACCATTTATTAATATGTGACTCATAAGGATATTTAAGTCATTTAACTAAAATATTTTTAAAATTTTTTTTTTGGAATATGTACAGTAATTTTGGGGAATGAGAAGCCACCCTTTATATACTGAAAATGAATAAAAACTTATATGCTAATAAATACTCCCTCCGTCTCATTCGAAGATAGTCTTTTTTCTATTTAGGTCCTCCCACTCAAAGAGTCCCCTTTTCTATTTTACACACATGGGACCCACACACCCCCTCTAATACAATTAAAATATGGGGGTCACACTCCCACTAATACAACTACCCATCACACATTAAATAATAAAACTCCATAATCTATGTGCAAAAAAGCAAAATGGGCTCTTACGCTGGGACGGAGGGAGTAAGAATTTATATACTTCTTCTATCCCATCCAAAGAGTCCATTTTTACTATATTGGGTGTCCCACCAAAAGAGTCAACTTTCCTTTTTTATATACATGGGACCCACACACCCCCACTAATACAATTAAAATATAGGCACACACTCCCACTAATACAACTATCCATCACACATTAAATAATAATACTCCATAATCTATGTGCAAAAATGGAAAATGGACTCTTACGCCGGGACGGAGGGAGTAAGAATTTATATACTTCTTCTATCCCATCCAAAGAATCCATTTTTACTATATTGAGTGTCCCACCAAAAGAGTCAACTTTTCTTTTTTATATACATAGGACCACACACACCCACTAATACAATTAAAATATAGGACACACACTCACACTAATACAACTACCCACTACACATTAAATAATAATTCTCCTTATTCCACTCGCAAAAAACAAAAACAACCCTTTGGGTAGGACGGAGGGAGTATGCATTTTGTTAGTGAATTTTCTCTAAGTTTTTTAATGAAAAATTGAATATAAAAAAACAAAAACACTCGTATAAATCAAGTTCATAATGTAAACCATGTGATTTTCCTTCCGAATCTATATACCTTATGTATTACTAGTCTTATGAATTAATGCAAGCTTGAACTCCTCTTTGATTAAACTCACATACTCTATCTTCCTCACTTTTCCTCACATATTGAATCAAGATGAAATTGAAATAAACGAACAAGAACTCAAGGATGTATAGTGGTTTAACTTAAAGCTTACGTTCACTCTTAAGGAGAAGAAAAATCACTATGATGATGAACCGGTTACAAAACTTAATGAAATGATGAACTAAACTTCTAAGAACCCTAATTTCTTGAGGAAGATGAACTGAATAATTGATTATACATCAAAACATTGTTGATGCCTCCTTATACTGATTCTCATCTGCTCCATGTGATCAAGCTAGCTGGATTGGTTGTTATGTAACAAACCAACTAGATTCTTCATCCCACATACAGTAAGCTGCATTCTTCAAGAATTGATCCACATAGCAAACAACAGCTCTGTCCCAAGTGACTTATTTCTGAAATTTTAATCCAACTGATATAGTTCCTTTGATATATCTGAGTGCCCACTTTACTGCATCCCAATGTATAAGTCCAGGATTACTCATAAACCTACTGATCATATTCATAACATAAGCCAAGTCTGGCCTGCAACATACCATTGCATACATCAGACTGCCAACAGAACTTGCATATGGTATGTTGCTCATTTCTGCCTTCTCCTTATCTGTTTGAGGACCTTGAACTGATGACAGATTCAACCCTTGCTTAAGTGGTATTGAAACATTCTTACAGAGATTCATGTTATATCTCTGAAGAACCTTATCCAAGTAAGACTCTTGAAACAATCTTAATTGACCAGCTGATCTGTCCCTTTCAATTTGCATGTCAAGTATCATTCTTGTTTCTCCTATATATTTCATGTCAAATTCCTTCCTCAAAGTACCCTTTACTGTATTAATTCCTTCTATATCCTTGCATGCTATCAAGATATTATCTACATAAAGTAGTAGATAAGTATAGCATCCATCCTTGCATCTTATGTACACAAAGCTATCATACATACTTCTGACAAAACCACTTGCTATAATATAATCATCAAACCTGAGGTACCACTGTCTTGGGCTTTGTTTCAGTCCATACAAAAATTTAAGCAGGAGACAAGCCTTTGAATCTGCACCCTTCAAATAGACACCTTCAAGAATCTTCATGTATATCTTTTCTTCTAAATTTCCATGTAAGAAAGCTGTTGTTACATCCATCTGATGTAATTCCAAATCAAACTGAGTAACCAATGACAACAAGATCCTAATAGAGAAATATTTTACTACTGGTGAGAATATCTCATTATAATAAACACCTTCTTGTTGTGAAAAATCTCTTGCTACAAGCCTTGCCTTATACCTGATTCCTTCTTCTTTACTTGTGGTTTAGGGTATAATTGTAATTTTACCCTTGTGGTTTAGGGTATAATTATCCCCTAGGGTTTAGGGTTTAGGGTATAATTGTAATTTTACCCTTGTGGTTTAGGGTATAATTTATTCCTAAGGTTTAGGGTTTAGGGTATAATTGTAATTTTACCCTTGTGGTTTAGGGTATAATTATCCCCTGGGGTTTAGGGTTTAGGGTATAATTGTAATTTTACCCTTATTGTTTAGGGTATAATTTATCCATAGGGTTTAGGGTATAATTGTAATTTTACCCTTGTGGTTTAGGGTATAATTTATCCATAGGGTTGAGGGTTTAGGGTATAATAGTCATTTAAATAAAATAAAATAAAAAACAACATTAATAAAGGAGTAGGAACTTATTAAAAAGGGTGTGGATCAGGGCTATACCAATTTAATTGATACAACTGGTTGCACCTGGTCCCTCTCTTCTTATTTTATGAAAATAAAATACATAATTTACATCCATCATCCATACCTGGAACAGGAGACGAAAGAGAAGGATATAAAGGGGATGGTGGTCAATAATTGGGAGTCTAGTCGCCACCACTTTCCTTTTGCAGTGGACCATACACACATGCTTTTCTGGAGGCATTGTCGGACCATACACACATGCTTTTCTGGAGGCATTGTCATTAATAAAGCTACTTAATAATAATTAAAGCAATAATCTTGATTAAGCTAAAAACGCAGCTCGACTGTCGGCTGCTACAACCTGTTACAATAATTGAGAAAATAAATTAAAATAAAATAATAAAGGAGAAAAATCATGAAAATCGAGTCTTTAACATTTATAAATTACAGATTTGTGTTATCCAGATATGAAGCTTCAACGTTGAGAGTGAAATTAGCAAATGGAGTGTGCATTTGTTTGTACTCTGTTTCTGCTGTCTTGGTTTTCTTTGGTTCATGTTGATCATGCTTCTGCAGAAACAAGATCCTTATACATTATCCACATGGACAAACCCTCCATGCCAAAGGCATTTTCCTCTCACCATTATTGGTATTCTTCCATTCTCAATTCTGTAAAATCAGTAGCTCCAACTTCGCTCAATGCCCACAAACCCGACCCAAAGCTCATCTACACTTACGACCATGCTTTCCATGGATTCAGTGCCCTCTTGTCCAAAGATGAACTCCAATCCTTGAAGAAGTCTCCTGGATTCATTTCCGCTCATGCCGACAATGGTGTCACGCTGGACACCACCCACACCCCTGACTTTCTTTCCCTCAACACTGCTACAGGACTATGGCCAGCCTCTCAGTACGGCAAAGATGTCATCATAGGCATTATCGACACCGGTATCTGGCCGGAAAGTCCGAGCTTTAGGGATGACGGGATGACTGCAGTCCCTGCAAGGTGGAAGGGGAGTTGCCAAGGAGGGGCGGGATTCAATTCCTCATTGTGTAACAAGAAGATCATCGGAGCCAGATACTTTAATCAAGGCGTACGAGCTACGAATCCAGATGTTCAAATAACTTTGGATTCAGCTAGGGATACGGATGGCCATGGCACACATGTGGCGTCCATAGCAGCTGGAAACTTTGTGGAGGGTGTTTCTTTCTTTGGCTATGCCCCTGGAACTGCCAGAGGAGTTGCCCCACGTGCGAGGCTGGCAGTCTATAATGTGTTCGCTGGTGAAAGCACTGAGGCTGATACACTGGCTGGCATTGATCAGGCAGTGGCTGATGGAGTCGACATCCTATCATGTTCTCTGAGCTTCGGCTCAGATCTGTTCGAGAATCCTCTTTCAATAGCTGGCTTCGGCGCCAGGGAGAAGGGCATTCTGGTTTCCGTCTCTGCGGGAAACAGGGGCCCTTTTATCAGAACTATAAGAAATGGCATCCCCTGGGCGGTTGTAGTGGCATCAGGAACGGTCGACCGGTGGTTTGCAGGGACTTTAACTCTTGGAAACGGAAAAACCATCACTGGGTGGACCACATTTCCAGCAAGA
Organism: Pogostemon cablin; assembly: GCA_023678885.1. Lineage (NCBI taxonomy): Eukaryota > Viridiplantae > Streptophyta > Magnoliopsida > Lamiales > Lamiaceae > Pogostemon > Pogostemon cablin. The sequence goes on from CM042987.1 coordinate 7,491,110, forward strand.
GCAGTGATCAGAAATTTGAACCTCTACTACAATGAGACAGCATCTGGTTGCACCTCAACTGATGTGGCGGAGGCCCCTGATAGCAGCATCATTGTATGCAACTTAACCTCGGACGAAGGTGCTTTCAGTTCTGTGATGAGTGTTCTACCTAACTCAAATGTCCGAGCAGCTGTCATAATTGTTGACGATCTCAGCATTTATCGATCCATTGCGTTTCCTTTCCCTGGAGTCGTAATAACCCAAGCAGAAGGGCCTATTGTGATAAATTACGCCAAAAATAGTGCAACTCCAACCGCAAGTATTGGTTTCCAGGAAACAATTCTTGGCACAGAGCCTAGAGCTGCTCCAGCCTTATCAGACAGCTCATCAAGGGGTCCTGGACGAGGATACGACGGCATCTTGAAGCCTGATATAATGGCACCAGGAGTACTCATCTTAGCAGCATTCAATCCTAATGTAGCCGAAGCAAGAGTCGGAAACAATATATTCTTGTCGACCGACTACACTCTCTTGTCCGGCACATCAATGTCGTGCCCTCATATATCCGGAGTTGCAGCACTGCTCAAAGCCGCGCACCCTGATTGGAGTCCTGCAGCCATTCAATCGGCTATGATGACTACCGCAAACATACTTGATAACACCAATCAACCAATCAGAGAGCAGGACAACACACTTGCCACGCCTCTAGGCATTGGATCCGGAATGATTGATCCGAATAAGGCACTCAATCCAGGGCTGATTTACGATGCATCTGTACAGGACTTGGTAAATCTGGTCTGTTCCATGAACTTCACTGCCGAACAGACTCGGACCATCATCAGATCAAGCTACAATTGCTCGAATCCAACCTCAGACCTCAACTATCCATCTTTTGTTGCTCTCATCCACGCTGCAGAAGTTGGAAAAAGGTTAACTCGGAGATTCCGGAGAATTGTTACAAATGTGGGAGATGGAGCAGCCACATACAAGGTTACAGTGGAAGCACCAGTGAACAGCACCATCACAGTAGAGCCACCAACTTTAGTGTTTCGGAAGAAAAACGAGAAGCAAAGTTATCGGGTGACGATTCGTTACAGGGGAGATATTGACCCCATACAACACAGGCCTGGCTCCCTCACTTGGGTCGACCAAGCAGGCAAGTACAGAGTGAGAAGTCCCATTATGGTATCAGGTGCAGCTGATAATTTTGAATAGTTATTTATGATATCCTTCTGGCTGATCAATAAATGAAGTGATACCAACTTTGTGTATAATCTTTTGAGCATCAAAGAATGCTGGGCAATAAATTTCCATGTTTGAACTTAGATGGGTTCCGAAACACAAAAGAATGCGCATAATCTGTTTGATGAAATGCTGCATAGACTTTTTCATTAAAATTGCAACAGTACCACCCATCCAACATTATTATTAGTATTTTATGTCACCCCAGCATTGTCTTTTGCGTAAATGATATAGATCTGGATAACATAATAAATTGACAAGACCCAATCAAGTGGATGATGCTTTGTAGTTATTGTCCTTGTGGGGACAAGGAGGAGGACACAATTTTCAGTGTGACTGATTAAATAAATAAATATCTCAACTAACAGCTACAACTTGATCACCTTAAAAGAAAAAAAAAAAAGGGTACTCCACCACACTTTTATAAAAGTAAAATATAACTCCACCGCACTTAAATCAAATCTGCTTCGAGTTCGCAATATTCTTATCAATAAAGGTGATTCAATCTGGCACTGCACGTGACATTCACATAATTATTTAATATGTACTATATAATTTATCAATAATGTAATGAAACAAAATTATACTCTATAAGCTCAAATTCATCCTCACGTTTATACGAATATTAATAAAAGTCATTTTTTTAATTTATTTTTGGATAGTTTGTTATTTTTAAGTAATAAATAAATGATAAATTATGTTATTTTTATTAAAAATGTAATGATAAATTTGAAATTAAAGTGTGTAGAGTGATATTAGTTAATTGTTTTTCTTTTAAGAAAGTGTGAAGTTGAAATTAGACGGACCAAAACAAAGAGTGTGAAATTAAAGTTGGGACCGAGTGAGTATAATATTAAAAATATTTTTTTTCCATCCTTCATAATGTGTCATTTTTGTCTATTTCATTGCAAATTATTTACTACTCCTTCCCTCCCACACCACGCTTCCCATTTATTGTACCAATATTGTTTTAGAAAAATTGTACTTTTTGACCAAATATATTGATTTTAGAGGGTATTATAGTATTTTTAGGGAATAAAAATATAATGATATGTGTGTAAAAAAGTAATGACAATTTTGAAATAAAGTAACTTTTGAGATTGTTAGATAAAGTGAAGTTTTCTTTTTTTTGGATATGAAAGGTGCTTGGACGGAGGGAGTATTTTTTTTAGAAGATATAAATCTGATGGCTCATAACAAAACTCCAAAAATTTGTTATTAAACTACACAATATATCATCACTTTAAATTAAAAGAAGTGGGCACATAAGGTAAAAGATCATCCAAAACTCACCCACTGTGCGTTAAAAAATTCTCATTAATCCATGTACATAAACAAAAGAAGATACACCATACATTAAAGTAAGGCTTATGAAGATGTATGTCCTAACATTTGAAAGTCTTAATTGTATAGCCCGTCGGTGTATCCAAATATTCTAATCTAACATATCACTCCGTATTAGAACGTTATTAACGCAAATTCTTCTTGAATTAAAATAACTGTCCATTTAACTCAATAAATAAAGTTATATACCCTATAAATGCACAGGGCACCCTATAATGACCCAAAATTTAATGAGAAAGACATCTGAGGCAATAAAGTTATTTACCAAATTTTGTTTAATTGACTATTTTTTGTTTTGTCTATTCAGATCCTATTTTTCAATTTTGTTTATTCATCATATTTTTTAAATTTTATTTATTAGGCCTATTAATTCAAAGCCACGTTAAATGTTGTCCGTTAACATTGACTGAGTACAAAAGATAACGTTGAAAACTTAAAAACTGAGTACAAAAGATAACGTTGAAAATTTAAAAACTGTGTACAAAAGATTATGTTGAAAATTTGAAATTAATCACCGTGAAATTTTTCCCTAATAATTGCTACCCCTCCATCCATCAAAAGGTTTACATCGCATAAGATTCGGTGTGCAAGAAATGTAGCGGTAAATTTAAAGGGTATTTTTATTTTAATGTCATTTATTTTAATTTAAATTGAGGACAAAATTATGTAATATATATTATAAAATTTTTAGAAGTACTAGCTCATTTTTAGATATAGAACTCACACTTGCTAAAAGAAAAAATATAAACTTTTAAATAAAACGTAAAGAACTTCTTGAATTGGCTGGAGAGAGTATGTGCCAGTGATACCAGGGGCGGATCCAGAAAAATTAGTTTGGGGTACGACATGTAATTATAAAATATTATTTAATATACAAAAACGTCTCATAAATAAATTAAAATTAAAAAATTGTAGTTATTATTGACATTTTTGAATTTTTATTTATAAAAAGCAATTTAAGACATTATTATGATGAATTTATAGCATAAATTTAGAAATAGAGCAATTAGTTGATGGCAAAAGCTCCTGTGCACCCGGGCGCACGGAACACTTTCCGTGCGCCTTTAGAAATTTGTGCTAAATTGTATACCTTTTAGTATACAGATGTGTACCCTTTATTTTCTAAAGAAAAATCTGGGCGCACGAACAACACTCCGTGCGCCTTTAGAATTTTGTGTTAAATTGTATACCCTTTAGTATAAAAATGTGTACCCTTTATTTTCTAAAGAAAAAAAAATATTAATGAAAAGTGTATACCCTTTAGAACAAAATTGTGTACCTTTTAGTAATTAAAGTGTATACCCTTTAGACCAAATTAATGTGTCCTTACCCATAATACAAAATTTCTAAAGGCGCACGGAATGTGTTCCGTGCGCCCGGGTGCACGCAAGCCTCACTCTTAATTGATTGTAAATTTATGTCACAATTAATAATTTAAAATAAAAAAATGAAAAAAAATGAATAAACTTAAAACATAAATACTAATATATTGTGCACGAAGAGGTTTAATTAAAAAGAAAAAAGAATTAAGAAAAAATATAGTACCATAACACTAAGAGGGATATATTTTGATTTAAAAAAATAAAATACTAATTATTATATAAAAAATAAAATAATTATTATAAATACAGGAAAAAAATATGGGTGGCGCCACGGGGATCGAACCTGATCACCTTAATCAAAAGAGTGGCTGCCAACCTCTACGCTGCAGCTATATTTAAATATCATTTCACATATATATATATTGAGTTTCAATTTGGGCACCCTTTGTCCCACACTAGATCCGCCTCTGAGTGATACTATTTAAATTGCTAATGGTGTGAGTTCAAGTCTTAAGTAGGTTCGAATTTGGGTCACCAAATTTTGTAATTTAATTTTAAAAAAAAAAATTTACTCAATCTGTACACCCCAAATGTCTTCATTTTTACTATTTTGGGTGTTGATTAGTCATTTTGTAGTTGGGATGATCAATTCAATAATTTATCGAACCACAGGGAAGTAGGCACTAGTGCTTAAGCAATATCACGTTTCTTGTAATTTTATAGAGACGAATCATAAATGGATAGGTGTTCAAACAAGTAATTAAATCAATCAAAGCAAGCAATGATCAACCAACAAGATAGATAAGTGAAGGGTGATTTTCCAATTAAGTAAAAGTGAGATTAACAACAATTAAGAAGTGAAAATTCTAGGATACATGCATCAAATTCATATGAATCATGGATATAAGACTAAGGGTCAACACTAAGTTCACCTAAACTCCCTCTCGAGATGGATAGGATATGAATCTCAATTAGCTCAATGGATTGGTTCTCACTCAAACAATTCCAACTAGGTACTAAGCTTGAAATGAGAGTCCCTTCACACAATTAATTAACTTCTCGATCAAACCAATCACATGTTCTATCAAAGGGTTCTAAATTCTAAAAGATTTCTCAATCTCTTTACAATTTATAATGCACATGAAGTGTTTGATGAAATGATTCACTCAATTATTTTAAGCATATAATTGATTTCTCAATCTAATCACATATTTAGAACAACTAAACACACAAACCATCATAAACCTCAAGATCTCAAACATCAATAATATAAAATCCATTTGCCCAATCAACATATGAATTCAAATACACAAATTCAAAAATTAAATTATCCAACAACTCTCATGTTGCTAATCTCACAAGGGAGATTAGCCTACCATATTCAAAAGAAAATCAACATAGACATTAAGATCCTTATAAAACATGATGAACAAATAGGTTTCAATACAAAAGTTTAATGAAAACTCCCTTGGATGCCTCCTATGGTGATCTTCTTCTTCCCCTTGCAATTCTCCTCTCTTCATTGCTTCTTTTCCTCAAATGGATGGTAGATTGATGGTGGGATGATGGTAGATGGTATGGATGAAGATGATGGTGTGGAATGGTAGAAATAGTGTGTGAGGTGTGTGAAATAGTAAAACCCTCGCCCAATTTAATCAATTGTTGAATTATTGGGTATTTATACCACTTAGGAAGATTATAGAAGGTTTCTGAATTTTTAACAGAATTTTACCGGACTCAACTCGAGCTCATGCACTCGGCTCGAGTCGTGTCACATTTTGGTGGTATTTTTCGGCAGCAGACGGAGCTCGAGTCGAGTAGCAGAGCTCGACTTGATTGCTGAACAGAACACGGTTCGAGTTCGGCACACGGGCGCAGGGGTGCCCGTGCAGGATTTTCTGACGCTGGCGCACGGTTTTCTCTTACAGGCCCGTGTCTGGCGCACGACTCAAGCTGCACCATCTCGACTCGAGTAGCAGATTGCATGAAAATGTTTAGTTTTCTTTTTATCGGACGATCAGTCATCTAGGGCAGATTGCTAAGAAGAGGTTGGACTACAAATGATAGATTCATTTCACCGAGTTATGTCTGTTGCTTCACGACAAAGTTGGGCAGACTTGTCTGAGATCTCTGATGATCAGCAGCCGCAAGGCGGTCCTTCAGGGCGAATAAAAGAGGAGGATGGCACCTTTTTAGGAACATTAAAGCTACCTCCGTTCGGGCTGCCCGACTAGGGCATCCCTCTCTCACTTAGAGTTCAATGCTTACATTTCCTATAATTCAATAAGTGACAGTGGATTAAGGAATATAATATTTTAATATAAAGTGAAGTGAGATAAATAATATTTTAATATTAAGGTGATTAGTTATATTAATGTTATGTGGGCCCATAGAGATATGAAATAATTATTTTGTGTGAGTCTCATTTATCAAAAAGAATTAAGTACATATTGAGGTGTGACGCCTAAAATGAAAATGTATACTCCCTCCGTCCCCTTCAAAGAGGTCTTTTTTCCATTTTGATCTTTCCACCAAAGAGTTCCCTTTCCTTTTTTATACACATGGGACCCACACACACCCACTAATACAATTAAAATATGGAACCCACATTCTCACTAATACAACTACCCACTACACATTAAATAATAATACTCCTTAATCCACGTGTCAAAAAGCAAAAGATCCTCTTAGCGAGGGACGGAGGGAGTAACTGAGATATAATTATATAATTTTTAAATTTTATTTATCAATTTCAGTTACTTTATTTAGTTTTTTTTCACTTTATTCGTGGTCTGATCCTTATTAGTACTTCCTCCATCTGTTGGAAATGTATACATTTGTCATGTGTAGTAAGTAATTATATTAGTGGAGTGTGTGTCATATATATTAAATGTATTAGTGATATGTATGGGTCCCATGTATTTAAAAAGAGAAATATATACATTTGACGCGGACGTAATTTCACAACTTGTAATAGCATTTACAGGATTAACGGCCAACAACCACCATAACTAGCACGAAAATAAGGATAGGATTCTTTATTTAATAATTCATGCAAATGATCATTAAGATCTTATAGCATTTGACGTTAATTTTGGATATTATAACGACACGTGTTAATTATTTTAAAAGTGGAATATAAGTATGAGTATAAGATAAAAGATGAAGTTGGAATAGGTTTAACCGTAATTATCAGCTCCTCCAGAAACCACAATTGGACTTCTGACCACATATTTACCACTCTCCTCAATCCAACTAACCGACCCTGCTCGAGCCCCAACTGAGAGGTAGGAGAAGTAACGAATGCTCAAAGAATAGATCTTCTTCTCATATTTCTTTTTGAACACTAGACTCTCTGGCCAAATTCTGACCGTCGTGTTCTCTGGTTTCTCCAACTTAACTCTGTATGAGGCTGCGCCCTTTCCAACATTCGTCACTGTCCGCTTGAACGTTTGCGTTATCGTCCTATCTCTTTGATCAGAGTTGAAAACAGAAATGAATGACGGGTAGTTGAGATCAGAGGACGGATTCGAGCAGTTGTAGCTTGATCTTATGATCGTTTGCGTTTCTGCTCGTGTGAAATTCATGGAACAAACAAGATTCACGAAATCTTGAGGTGTAGCATCGTAGATCAGGCCTGGATCAAGGGCGCGATTCGGGTCCACGTGTCCTGATCCAATGCCTAACGGATTAGCTACTCTGTAATTAAAGGCCATGTCTTTAATGGGTTGGTTGGTGTTATCCAGATGATTGGCAGTCGTCATCATGGCAGATTGAATGGCAGAAGGACTCCAATTTGGGTGTGCAGCCTTGAGAAGTGCTGCAACTCCAGCAATGTGAGGGCAAGCCATGGATGTTCCTGATAAGAGCGAGTAGTCGGTCTGCAAAGGTATGTTACCAATTCTGGGATTTCTGAAAGACAGAGGACTAAAGGCTGCTAAAATCAGCACCCCGGGTGCCATTATATCCGGTTTCAAGATCCGGTCGTAGCTCTGCCCCGGACCTCTTGACGAAGAACCTGACAAGGCTGGGGCCGCCATCGTCTCCTCCCCAATGAACGTTTGTTGGAAATCTATGGTTGCTGTTGCGGACTCGTTGTTTGATGCGTAGCGGATCACCTCTATGGCTTGTGTTTGGTTGATTACAGCTCCAGGGTAAGGGAAATATATTGATCCAAGTATGCTGGTGTCTTCAGAAATGATAATAACTGCACGAACTTGATCTTGAGCTTCTGATATATATCCCATCAAAGAGGACATATCCGTCTGTCCATCTGTTAAATTACAGATTACAATATTTCTGCTAAATGGTGGAGCCTCTCTCAGCAACTCGCTTGAGTTGCAAGCAGCCAACGTCTCGTTGTAAACGAGACGCAGGCCTATAATCGAGGCTCTTGCAGGAAACATGGTCCATCCTCTGATGGTTTTACCGTTTCCAAGTGTGATAGTCCCTGCAAGCCATCTATCTACTGTTCCCGAAGCCACCTCAATAGCCCATGGAAGGCCTGATGTTATAGTGGCAATACTTGGGCCGGAATTTCCTGCAGCCAAACAAACGACGACTCCCTTCTCTCTGGCGCCAAATGTAGCTGTTGCAATTGGATTTTCGAACAGAGTGGCTCTTCCATAATTTAGAGAGAGAGATAATATATGGACTCCATCTGCAACAGCCTGATCAATTCCTGCTAGAGTATCAGATTCATAGTTGCCAATGTTGTAAGCCGCGATCCTAGCGCGTGGGGCAACACCTCTTGCTGTTCCGGTGGCGTAACCGAAGAAGGAAACACCTTCCACATAATTCCCAGCACCTATGGATGCCACGTGAGTTCCATGACCATCATCGTCCCTAGCTGAATTCCTTATGGCAGTATTGGTGGGGTCAGCTGCTTTAGCTCCTTCGTTGAAATATCTAGCTCCAATGAGCTTCCTGTTACAGAGTGAAGAATTGAACCCTTCCCCTCCCTGGCAACTCCCCTTCCACCCAGGGGGAACTTCAGTCATGCCATCGTCCTTGAAGCTTGGGCTTTCTGGCCAAATTCCAGAATCCACGAAGCCGATGATCACATCTTTGCCGTACTGAGACGCAGGCCACAGGCCAGTGGCGGTGTTGAGGGAAAGGAATTCGGTGGAATGGGTGGTGGCTAGAGTGACGATGTTGTCTGCATAAGCGGCGAGGAATCCTGGAGACTTCTTTAGAGCTTCCAGATGGTGAGGCAACATGACAGCGCTGAATCCATGGAAGGCGTGGTCGTAAGTGTAGATGAGTTTTGGGTGGGATTTGTGAGCATGGAGTGATGATGGAGCTTCTGATTTAACAGAATTTAGAATGGAAGAATACCAATAATGGTGAGTGTTGAATGGCTTTGGCATGGAGGATTTGTCCATGTGGACAATGTATGTGGATGATTGAGCTGAAGCATGGTGAGACAATAGAAACAATGAGATCAGAAGTAGAGCAAATGGATTAGGAAGCTCCATTTACTCCTCACTTCACTTTTAGATCTGATGAATTATATATTCTAAATAAGTAGCATTCTGCTACTATTGACAGACTAAAAAAGCAGTTGATAAAGAATTGTAAGAATTGGCTGGCTTCATTGGAGTTGGCCACTTGGCCTGATCTTTTCTACTCATTTATTGCAGACTCTAGCTGTCGGCGGATTGCTGTGGCATTTTTGTGTAATACTTTCTGTATTACATTATTGAATGGATTACATGTAGAAGAAATGAAAAATTATAACCTCAAAATGTGAGTATATCAATTACACAACTAGTAAGGAAAGATGATACACAAAACCGTGTGAGCTGTTGTTATGTTGTTTCAGAAGATATTTTAAGTAGGGAATTATATCCACATAATTTGTGATACTAAATACTCCTTGAAATTACTCCATACGTAATAAATTGCAAAATTTTGTGGACATGTAATTTTAAAAAGTTCGACTTTTTAACTCATTTTGTCCAATTTTACTTGCTCCATTTTTGAAGTTACGCATAAAATTAACGGAAATATGCGTAAGATAGTCGTTAAGATTTCATCCTTTCGTTAAAAAAATCCCAAATTCAAATTATTGGAGCCCTAATTTTTTAAAAACATTAAAATTGACGTAAGTGTGTTGGAGTAATTTCATTGGGAGCAGGGAGCGGCCGATGTCGAAGAAAGGGCGGAGGAGAGAGAAGAGGGAAGAATTACGAGGATGAAGAGGGTGAAGAAGGAGATGGTGATTTAGAGACAGAGAATTGAGCTTCGGTGGTGGATGGGGACGGCGCGGCTGGGCAAAGGTTGTTGACGAGTATATTAGCGATTGAATTCATCTCCTTAATTACCCATCTCAGCTCTTGCAAATCGTGAAGGTGCTGGAATTAAGTCTTCTAATCCCAGCTTCAGCTCGTCAATTTAATTCGCGATAACGTCTGTTCACTCATTAAGTGTTCTAGAATATCTTGCGCTGCCGCCAGCGTTCTTGATTTTCCTCTCCTGCTGCCTTCCTTGGGTAAATTTTCCTGAATTTCTTGCAAGGAAGCAATTTCATTTTTGAGGGATTAAATTTGTTGTTTCCCATTATCAGAAATAGGAAGAAGGACTTTATTCAGAATGTAGTCAATTGTTTGTGCAAGTGAAATAAGAACAGCATAATTCATGTGTTATATAGAGGAACGAGCAAGATTTACCAAACAAAAATGGGATTTAGTGGGGAAGAAAGAAAGTAGACAGTCATTGGAAAACGACTAAACAACAGACACAACCAAGGGGCAAGGAATAGTAAATTGGAACGTAAATATGATGCGCGAAAGGAGAGAAGAGAGAAGCGAAAAGACAATTTTAGCGATGAGAGTGATGAAGATGATTGAATCAAGAATGGTTTTTTTTTTCTGCTAGTTTCAGTAGATTCTTCAGGTATAATATTTGCCAGCATCAATATTTTATCTTCATGAAACAAATTTGAATTTTATGGAGTATCATATTTGTGGGGGCATGTTATGATGAAATGTGAAGTCTATTTGATCATCTTAAATTGCTGCTTGTTGTGGGTAGAGCAGAGTTAAAACATGTATTTGTTTAAGATGAATTTATTGTTTAGCAAAAAAGATAAACTGAGTGATGATAACAACAATGTAGGTTTCGGAGTGAATAATATTATGAAGCAAAACCCCCCAGTTTCCGACTATCTATGTACTAGCATGGAGCATCATATGATTTTGGTCTTAGGTTCCCTTATGCTTTTGTTTATAGAATTATGTTTATGTCTTCCTTTTTTGTCGGTAGTGTGTCATGTAGGCTGGTTTATAGAAGCCGTAGAAAGTTTCGATGTTTACTCTATAACCTATTGTTGGGATATGCACATCTACCCTTAAAAATATCTATCTATGTAATTTATCATCTTGATGGTCACATAAATATGATTAGTTGGTTCTCTGATGATCTCTATTGCTGTAAGTTTGTTGCGACTCCCTATCTCTCTCTCTTTTAATGTGTTAGGGCTATTTATACATGCCAGCTAACTATGTTGTTTGATATAGTTCATAATAATTGGGAATCCTGCTGATATATGTTACATATAGGCGTGTGTGGTGAACGTGTTTCTGATTAATTGTGTATTAGTTTTTGTCTAGTTAAGTTATGCTTTTGAATCATTATGCTTGTGCTTAATAATGATTGATGAAGTTATATTGACCAAGAGGGTATCAAAATCAATAATTCAAGATGTTAGTGGGTTATGTATTCTGTTTGTGTTTCCCTCAAGATTACATGTTCTTCCAGGGTACAACACATATTTTAGTAGATTATGTATTTAAATACTTCAACTATAATGTTCACTTGCTCTTATTCAAGTAGATTCTTTTAATGGTTTAATCTTTGTTCTGAAAATTTTGAGATGGAATGGTATGTATGTAGTTGCTGTTACAACCTCTTTTAATTGTTTAATCTTTGTTATGAAACTTTTGAGATGGAATGGTATTGGTATGTATGTAGTTGCAGTTACATTTATTTTTTTAATATCTGTTGTGAAAAGTTTGGAGTAAATTGTGTATAGACAGTTTGCCTAACTTTAACGGGATGAGGTCAATTCTCTTAAAAAAAATTCATTTTTCATTTTTTTCTTTGATTTAACGGTTTCCATCCAAAAGTTAATGCAGAGACCAAAGTTGCAACTTTTGAGATTTAAAAAAAGGTTTAGGTACTAAAAGTGCAATTTACCTTGTTGAAATAAGGCATTTTACATGGTCTGGTCCTTATTAACTTTTACAACTTGAAACAGCATTTACAGGATTAACGACCAACGAACACCAAAACTAGCACCAAAATTAACCGTAATTATCAGCTCCACCAGAAACTACAATTGGACTTCTGACCACATATTTACCACTCTCCTCAGTCCAAGTAAGTGACCCTGAAGCAGGAAACGCAGAAATGTCGGAATAGTAACTAATTCTTAAAGAATAACTCTTCTTCTCATATTTCTTTGTGAACACTAAAGTTTGTGGCCAAATTCTGACTGTAGTGTTATTTGGTGTCTCCAACTTTACTCTGTATGTGGCTCCACCGTTTCCAACATTCGTCAATGTCCTCTTGAATGTTTGAGTTATCGTCATATCTCTTTGTTCGAAGGTGAAAACAGATATGAATGAGGGGTAGTTGAGATCGGAGGACGGATTTGAGCAGTTGTAGCTGGCTCTTATGATTGTTTGCGTTTGTTCACGTGTGAAATTCATGGAGCAAACAAGATTCACGAAATCTTGGGGTGTGGCATCGTAGATCAGGCCTGGATCAAGTGCGCGATTTGGGTCCACGTGTCCTGATCCAATGCCTAACGGATTGGCCACTCTGTAATTGAAGGCCATGTCTTTGATGGGCTGGTTGGTATTATCCAGATGATTGGCGGTTGTCATCATGGCAGATTGAATGGCAGAAGCACTCCAATCCGGGTGCGCAGCCTTGAGAAGTGCAGCAACTCCAGCAATGTGAGGTGCAGCCATGGACGTCCCTGATAAGAGCGAATAGTCGCTCTGCAACTCTATGTAGGAACCAATTCTTGGAGTTCTGGAAGACAGAGGACTTAAGGCTGCTAAAATCAGCACCCCGGGTGCCATTATATCCGGCTTCAAGATCCTGTCGTAGCTCTGCCCCGGACCTCTGGACGACGAACCTGACAAAGCTGGGGCCGCCCTCGTCTCCTCCCCTATGAATGTTTGTTGAAAATCTATGGTTGCTGTTGCGGACTCATTGTTTGATGCGTAGCGGACCACATCAATGGCTTGTGTTCGGTTGATTACAGCTCCAGGGTAAGGGAAATTTGTTGATCGAAGTATGCTGGTGTCTTCAGAAATGACAATTACTGCATGAACTTGATCTTGAGCTTCTGAAATATATCGCATCAGAGATGACATATCCGTAATTCCATTTGTTAAATTGCAGATTACAATATTTCTGCTAAATGGTGGCGCCTCTCTCAACAACTCACTTGAGTTGCAAGCAGACAGCGTCTCGTTGTAAACGAGACGTAGGCCTATAATGGAGGCTCTTGCAGGAAACATGGTCCATCCTTTGATGGTTTTACCATTCCCAAGAGTGATAGTCCCTGCGAACCACCTGTCAACTGTCCCCGAAGCCACCTCTACGGCCCATGGAAGGCCTGCTGTTAGAGTGGCGGGACTTGGGCCGGAATTTCCTGCAGCGAAACAAACGACGACACCCTTCTCTCTTGCGCCAAATGTAGCTATTGCAATTGGATTTTCGAACAGAGTGGGTCTTCCATATAGCAGAGAGAGTGATAATATATGGACTCCATCTGCAACAGCCTGATCAATGCCTGCTAACCTATCAGATTCGTAGCTACTAACTTGGTAAGCTGCTATTCTAGCACGTGGGGCAACTCCTCTTGCTGTTCCCGTAGCGTAACCGAAGAAGGAAACACCTTCCACATAATTCCCAGCACCTATGGATGCCACGTGGCTGCCATGACCATCATAGTCCCTAGCTGAATTCCTTATGGCTGTATTGGTGGGATCAGCTGCTTTAGCTCCTCCGTTGAAATATCTGGCTCCAATGAGCTTCCTATTACAGAGTGAGGAATTGAACCCATCCCCACCCTGGCAACTCCCCTTCCACCCAGGGGGAACTTCAGTCATGCCATCGTCCTTGAAGCTTGGGCTTTCCGGCCAAATTCCAGAATCCACGAAGCCGATGATCACATCTTTGCCGTACTGAGACGCAGGCCAGAGGCCAGTGGCGGTGTTGAGGGAAAGGAATTTGGTGGAATGGGTGGTGGCTAGAGTGACTACGTCGTCCGCATAAGCGGCGAGGAATCCGGGAGACTTCTTTAGAGCTTCCAATTGGTGAGTGGACATGAGTGCGGTGAATCCATGGAAGGCGTGGTGGTAAGTGTAGATGAGCTTTGGTTGTGGATGTTGTGATGTTGATTTAGCAGAAGTGAGAATGGAGGAGTACCAGTGATGGTGGGAGGAAAAAGGCTTGGGCATAAAGGACTTGTCCATGTGGACAATGTATGTGGATGATTGTGCTTTAGCATGGTGAGCCAACAGAAACAGTGACAGCAGAAACAGAGCAACTGGATAAGGAAGATCCATTTACTCCTTAACTTTACTTTCAGATCTGAATGTCAGAATTCTGGTATTATGGATACATTAAAAAAGTTGAGAAGAATTGTCAGAATGGTGGCTTCATTGGAGTTCTCTTGATTTTTTTGCTCAATTATTAGCTGCCAGTGTGTGTGACGTTTTAGAAGATATTTTGAGGGAATGGATTATGGATGCCCACACAAATTTTGTTATAATAATTTACTATGGAGTACTATATTATTCAGTAGATATTCTCAGTGACCCACTTTTTTATGCTTCTCAACCAGAATTTGTGTGCCGCCGTTGTTCTTGGATTAATACTCCATCCGTTTGCCCGAAATGTCCACATTTTGCTATTTTGGACGTCCGCACCAAAGGTCCACATTTCTCTTTTTAAACACATGGGACCCACACACATCACTAATACAATAAATTTATGAGACTCATACATCCCACTAATACAACTACCAACTTCACCTTAAATAATAATACTCCTTAATCCACGTACAAAAAGCAAATGTCCACCTTTGTGGCGGACGGAGGGAGCATATGTTATGTGTTCGAGTGCGGACATGTAAGGGTAATATTTTTATATAAAGAGTATATACTTTATTTAAGGGTAAAAAATCACTGTACCCTAAATTAATTACCAATTTTCTATTCTATCCTAAATATAACACAAACTCTTTTTATACCCGAATTGACCAAAATACTCTTTACTCGAATATTCGAGTAATGTATTCGAGTTAAAGCATTCGAGTAAAACAATAAAAATGAAAAAATATTACTCGAAATATATTACTCGAATATAACACTTTTACTCGAATACATTACTCGCTCCCTTATGTTACCCGAAATTGCATTACCCGTACCTCATATTACTCGAAATTGCATTACTCGCTCGCTCATGTTACTCGAAATTGTATTACTCGCTCGCTCATATTACTCGAAATTGCTTTACTCGCTCGCTCATGTTACTCGAAATTGCATTACTCACTCACATTATTCACATTACTCGAAAATTACATTACTTGAATATATTCGAGTAAAGGGTATTTTTCGTCAATTTGGGCATAAAAAGATATACCCTTATAATTGGGATAGAAAAGTAAATTGCAAAATCTGAATGGGTACTGCACCCAATTTCGTCTTTATTTAACTAATAGGGTATAATATTTTTATTGAAAAGATAATCTAAAATATGAATGATATAAATCTTTAAATAAAAGATAATCTAAAATTGAGAATCCAAATGCTTAAAGGCCTGTAATTGGATATTGATATATTTAATTGATTAAATGTGATATTTTCTCAAATTAGGGGTGTTTCTAGGTGCGCTGAATGCACCCTAAAGTTTATAGGATTAAAATATGTTGCCATGGATAGTTAATTTCTAAAAAATTTACTATTTTATTTTATTTAACTTAATGTTGGAAATTAAATAAAAACTTAGTCCAACTGTTAAGATCGTCAAGTTGCACTCTAGTTGGACTAAAAAGTTAAAAACCATATGATACTTGTTTCGTACCAACAAATTTTTCACTCTTTCCTCATTTGTTTGTCATACTATACTCTTCACCTTAAAAAATTAGTAAAAGTTACAAAACAAATAACCTTTTACTGCATATCCTATCATAATCTTAATATATATATATATATATATATATATATATATATATATATATATATATATATATATATATATATATATATATATATATTAAAAGCTATTTGGAAAACTTTTTTTCCCATATTGTCCTCCCACTATTTTAAAAATTCCTTTAATTAACCTTATCAAATACTAATTGCAAAATATCAAATTTAGTAATTTAATATATTCATTAATATCTAAATTGATTAGAAAACTCTTCAAATTCAAAATACATTTGAACTTCTTAACATCAATAATCAATAACATCTGCCATGCATTTTCCTCCAATGCCACCCCTCTCCACATTAATAACCTCTCCACGTTACATCTCCCCCAATATTCATTTTTTAATTTTTAAATGTCCAATCTTAATAATCTTAGTTTTTCATATTCCTCATTTCCTACATTTACGTTTTTACGTTTGTGCATTTCTTCATCTCAGACCTGACACGTCTCATCTTGTGTAGGAGAAGAGTGTGGGGAATGAAGATGTCGTATCATCAGCGGCAGATGTGGGTCTCAGATGTGTTTGCGATTTCTGTGACGGTTCTTCGGCATCTGGTAATGTTACTTTTCTTTCTCTCTTCCGTTCGATTTTCTTTTTGAATCTTATAAATTTTATGGATTACAACTAGGTTTGTTGCTCTTTGATGATTGTTGTCTCTGGTTTATTCTTAGTGACGGTTTTTTTTATTTCTGTAATATTTATGAATATTAACTTTGATTTTGGTTTATACAATATGTGGTTTACTAACCGATGAAGTTTTCCCTTTTCTAGGGAAGATGGGTACCACTTTCACAAGATGCGCTTTGGAGTGCGCATTTTCTTGGTGCGAATTTTTATTTTATTAATTCATAGTGTTTCTAATTTATTGGATCACATTCAATTTATATTGCCCCTAAAACATTATTTTTTTTTTCAAGAAGATGGACATGAGAAGTTGGCCTGCCTCAATTTGAAAAATATGGAAAAGATCCTACTGTAAAAATCAGTATTTACTTGATATGTTTGAGACTTCTCCCTTATTTTACAAATGCTATAGAATATAGATATATATTTTGAAGTGGGTCTGTCCTGCCTTTTTGTTCTTTGCTTATCCTTGGACTTTGGGTTTCGAAGTATACTCTTACAGTGAGAGAGAGGCAGAGGAACAAGCTAAGCATTAATGTTTGCGAAAATAGTAACTTCATGAGCAAGAACAATTCAAAAGTCAGTGTAAAAGTCTTAACTCTTAACATTATGTTGTTGGGAGTATTTTTCATTCTAAAAAATTTCTGATATAATCTGTCTTTTTGGTTTTATTTTTAGATGAGCCTCTTGGAATCACATATAGGTATTGGGATGGCATTGGCCATCGACAAGTGATTCAGGCATATATCACTTAGATTATGAAAAAAATGTATCATTTGCTTGATAGAGGTCAACCACACGACTGTCTTGCCATGCAAGCAAATGGTAATTTTAGTGGCTTCATCCTTAATTTTGTTTGTCCACAAATTGTTTATTTCTGACTTTCAATCAAAACAATGTGATTATTGAGTGAAACATGCTAGGTTATTAGGAACTTTAGCTACAAGCAATTTATCCTACATAAATATCTCTCTTTTTTGTGTTTAATATTTTTTTGGTCCTCTGTTATGCATATAACTTGGACAATATATAAATAACCAATAATAGTGAGAGGAAAGAAGCTTACCTTCGGAATTTTCTTGACCTACCTCTGCAGCAGTGGCGGATCTAGAAAACCGCATTGGGGTGGGCTAAGTTTATTAAAGAAATAATAATAATAATAATAATTAAAAAATAATTTTATATATGTACGAATCACTTATCAAAAGTGGACAGAAAATAGACTAAATTTTAATATATATTGTAATGGGCTCATAGAATATTTTTAATTTGAAAAGATATATTTATTTTTTTGTTTTATTTAGGTGGGTTTAAAATATTTTTGGATTGGGATAAACTTAAAAACACAAATTATTTACATATAATATAATGGGCTTTTGGTGGGCAGCCCTGGGCTGCCCCTACATAAATCCGCCCTGCTCTGTAGAAAATGTTCTCATAAAGCCAATTCATTAATATTCGCCTCTATATATTTTTTCTTTTAACCAATCTTTATCTCTTTTTTGCATCACTATGACTTCCTTAGATAATTAGATTTTTTTTTTAATTTACAATAGTTTCAGTTATATATAACCACTGTGTTGTACAGTTTCGTATAAAGCAACAAAGTCTAAATGTTTACATGACTTGACAAATGCTTTACCTGATTGAGCCAATAGATTAAATTGCTATCTAGAAGTTACAGACATATGAGGAAAAGAAATTTGTTGACATTAGCAAGGAAGATCTGGAGCTTGGTAAGTGGAGCATTTTTTTTATTTTTTTGGTCAATTATGAAATTTAAAAACAGCCCTAGCCCTTAAAAAGAGGCATAGTGTGTGTGTGTGTATAAGATCATTTCTGTGATAATCTTCAAGAAAAAATATCTGAGATTGGATAGAAAGATATGTTACGTGCCTGGAAGTTCAGCTATTAAACTCGGAATCGCAACTTTAATCTTTCTTTCCATAGCTCAATTCATCCCAACTATATTCATCAAGAATTCTCTGTTCTTATTTATTGTTTGTTGATTGTCAAGTGTTCTGTGTGATGTGGGGGAAATGCAATATCTTTTGTGTCATTTCTTCTAATTCTTGCTTCTTTCTCCTCTAATTTCAAGTCTTCCCTGATCTAGGTTACAGCAGATTCCTCATCTAAAGGTACTTTTTGTCCTTCAGGCCTTCAATTTTTTTTATCTTTCTTTTATTTATTTTTTAAAAAATTCTAACATATTGTAATTTAAAGAGTATTTGCTTATGAATACACATCGTATTAAATATTTACCCTACTCTTATACAAAACAGAGAATGAGAAGAGGTAAAAGAAAGAGAGGACAAACAAGAATATAATGTTTTGTACCTGATACATCCTTTGAGTTTGTTACTGCATCCTTAATCTTGATATTTGTTGGTTGGATGTTATCTACCATTACTATAACTAATGTTTTCTACTTATACCCCATCATTTTTTTCCCAGTGAAAGTTTGTTTTCATTTCAATAGGTTGAGCCGAGTACCTTGAGGATTTATATATTGTGTTCAGTCGTTTCCAGGTCTCTTTTTTTCAATCATACACTCACTTATTCATGCACAAGACCCTTGATAAAATCTCCTACACTAATTTCATTTAAGTTGATTAGATGATTAGACGTTGTACATAGGTTTTGTAAAAATAAATGTTTACTGAATTCATTGACTTACTGAATTCATGTAGTTGTTACCTCTGTTTTTTTTAGCATTCACTATTATTATTTCACTTTTAAGAAAAGTCACTTGATTGTTACATTACTGACTTTAAGAGCGTAATTTAATTTTTTTAAGGGTGTAAAAAAGATTAATAAATAAGTTGATCTAGAAAATAAGAATTCTCAAATCTATTTACTTATGTTTGTCTTTCGGTATTTCATCTATGATGATTATTCTCTCAACTAAGGAGAGCTTATGTTGTTTATTCGAAAGTCCATGCTAGGAAGGGGCGGAATGAATACAGGCATAAAGTTTTCAAGGAGGTATGCAACCTTCTCGAGATATTTTGTTATAACTCAAATGATGAATCACACGTACATATTATCACTAGAGTGGATAGGCATGTTGAAAGGTAGTCATTATATAAGCATAGGTTCATATGAAGGCAAGACTACAGCTATGTAAGAAAAATACAAAGCAAATGAATTCAGCTGAAAGAAGCATTGAAAATACCATTTGGATGAATTAAGCTATTGACTGCTGCATCTCAAAATATAAGAGATTGAGAGGGTAATGAAGTCATGAAGATAGTGTGTGCAAAATAAAGGGAATGGTCTAATGATACATACAGTAGTATGTTTATGCTTTCACATGTACAGTTACTAGACCTTGTGACTTCATTGTTGGAGCTTTTTTAGAACCTAATGTACACACCAATTATAGAACAACATATATTTCAAAAAGTTACATGTAAACTTAATGCTTAAAGGATGAGATAACCAAGCTTAACATAATTTATGTTGATCAAATTAATGATGTGATTTTGTCTCATTGTTATACATTGCCCAAACAAATTTTATGTCCTCCATCTCAATCTCAATCATCTCTCTGTTCTCTCCCTCTTCTAAGTGTATACCATTAATTATATGAGGATATCCACATGTATCATGTATGATATAATAACTATTACTGTACTTTTAAAATTTATCACAATGTAATAATTAAAACATTAACCAATTCACTAATTTACTTTCAAATAAATTTTAGCTGGATATTCAAATATACATTATTTTTTAAGCTATAAATTCTACTCCATAAAAGAAATTATATTACTTCACAATGTATGACGTGCATGTAACGTGCAACGCACGTTTTATACACTAGTATATTAAAAGTGTGAAGACTTTGTAAAATATTTTATCCCCATTTTATCCTTTATAATTTTCTCTTTACTTTCTTGACCTTAGCTAATAATGTCCTTAATTAACTATTATCCTAATCATATTCCTGATTAATGAAATTTTTATTACTAACTTGATCCAAATTCCTGTTTGATGCAAGTTATAATGTCCGTCCAATTCACTGAATCTGAATCCTTGCATTCAGCACCAATGTTTAAAAATTTCAAAAATATCCACGATATATCTATATTTAGAGTGTACCGATATCGATATTGGGAAAAAAGATATATCTTTTCTGATATCGTGGAAATATCAAAAAATATTGTTTGAATATATTTTACTCACGAGTAAGAATACTCGATCGTTGTAGAAGTATACCCAAGAAATAAAATTATCGAACCACAAAGGAATTAAGTTTGGATTAATAAAATACGTGAGCTCATGTTTATGTCACTTTTGTAAGGATGATAGGGGTTTTGAGTTGAAAATTATCAACTAAAGCAAGTAGCAAGTAAATAAAATAGCAACTAAGAAAAATGACAAGTAATATGATTAACGAGAAAAGAGAATAGGTGCTAAAGTTCAAGTATGGAAAAACATGGGATTAGAAACATCCAAGTACACTCAATTCATATTATCATGCAAAGGGAATTCAACTCAATTGATGGAGATTAAGGGTGATCACGATTGTATCCTAAGCTCCCTTTCGGGTTAGAAAAGTTATTGATCCACTAAAGACTCCCAAAAGCACTTAAGATCAAAGCCCAACATTAACCTCTTCCATCTAGGTACTAATTAATTCTCAATTCTCCCTTAGAAGTACTAATTAGAATTAGCTCTCCCTTTTTGTGTACTAGAGCTAACGAATGGATTGGTTCTCCTCATCGAGTTCAAATATCCTCTCGGTCAAATCTAAAGTCGATGTCTATTCATGCCTTTCTAATACTTAAGAGGTCATTTCCGTCTCACTCCAAGCAATATACATATGAATATCATGATAGCATTTAATTATCATAAATCATTCATTGATCAACAATCCATTAAACCAATAATCATTCATAAATAACAAATAATGTCATCACAACATCAAAACAATTAAAGCCCATGAATGGAAACCAACATCAATTAAGTTAAAAACCAATTTAATTCACATGATAATATAAATCTAATGGGCTCTTTATATCCCTAATCCCACTAGAGTGATTAGCCTAACATGATAATAGTAACAAACACATAAATGACTCATTACACATACCCATAGTAAAAATCCAAAAGAAATACAAAATGAATAAGTTCTTCCCTATCATTTTCTTGAAGAGAATCTTCTATTCTTCTTGATCTCCACCTCTAGCTCTTAAATTCTTGAGGTCTTTAACACCCAAATGAAAGGGACGAAGAATGGATGAACATGGATGAAGATGATGGTGTGAAATGGAAGAAACGGTGTGTGATCTAGGTGTAGGAATGAAACCCTTGTGTGGAATATCCAATCTCTCTTCAAATGTTGAACTTGAGGTTATTTATACCCTCTACAAGTTGGGCCACGAAATTAGCTAGCATCAAATGGGCTTTTTACACATACTTACATACATTGGCAGGTGAAAATCTGGATTTTGGCCCAAAATGACCTTACTCGACTTGGCCTTCCTTACTCGAGTTAGCAGCTCGAGTCGAGTTGCATGAAATGCAACTCGAGCTATCCCAGCTCGACTCGAGTTATCAACTCGAGTACTCGCCTGTTCGGTCATGTTGCAAGGATCTGAAACTTGATTTTCTTCGGAGGCCCTACTCGACTCGAGTTGCCAAGTTGTGTTGTGACTTGCAACTCAAGTAAGCACACTGCATGATTTTTGAACTTTGCCCTGCTCCGCACGACTTGCTGCTCGACTTGGAGAGACACAGCTCGACTCGAGCTGCAAGTCGAGTTGGCTCTCCCAAGTCGAGTTAAGCTACTGGACGATTCTGGACAAATTTTGGGCCCCAACTCGACTCGAGTTGACAACTCGAGTTGCACCTTACAAGAGTTGGGTCCCGTTTGCTCATTTCTTGCTCGTTTCAGCTCTCGACTCCATTTTTTATCTGTTTTTAATATGTTTAGGCTCATTCACACATATTTCCATGAAAACACATAACACAACCAAGATACACATAAAATACGGATAAAATAATTTGAAAAATATACAAAAAGACACTAAATCTAGGTGAAAATTGCGGCGATCAACCCCCCAAACATAAAGTGTTGCTCGTCCCCGAGCAACAAAAATGACAAAACAAGAGGAGTGATTTTCACCTAGGAAAAGACTAAACGAACATAAGCAATAACACATCGATAGCAATAAGAATCACAATTTATACTAAGTCATCCTACAACATTAAACTCATGACATAAGGAATTAACAAGTTCAATCACAAAAGAATAAAGTGTAATATAGTTTCTTTTTGGTCTAAGCCTCACATTGGTTATCATTGTCACTCAACGCTCTTTAAAGTGGTAAAACAACACTCATCAATCGATTGGCTCGATTCGTTATAAGCTTGCTCGTTGACTATATTCACAAACCACCAAAGTTTCAATTAATGATCAAAAAGTTCTTTCATTAAGGATGTGATGATAGGTTCTTTGGTAGGGTAGGAAGAATATGAATACAAGTGACTAATCAAGTGTAAGTAATCGAAGAGGTAACTACTTTCTTCCATTCATTAACTTATCTTTCTTCCTTTCTCAACTTTGGTAATTACAAGCACTAATCATCAACTTTCCTTAGATTGAGCTTCTTTTGATTCATGCTTTCTTCTTTGGACTTTTAAGTACTTAAGCATATGTTGGTACTTTGCTCTTTTTCTTATTTTATGATTGCACATTCATTCTTTGCTTGTGCTCTTTTCATCATTTTTCTTGCTTGTTTACCATTTTCTTTTCTTTTCTTGTTATTCAATCTATCCTTTCTAGCTACCATCTCCTCAATCACTTATAGAAAGGGTATATATAAGCTTAAGTGGGTAATTAAGGCTTGTAATGTGCTAAATTCACAAGAAATAGGCTTATAGGCTCAAAGTGGTTGACTAGGGATGATGTTCAAGGTAGGAAAATATATGGTAATAACTTCAAATAACAAGAATGGCCTTAGATCATGTCATTAACCTCCACTATTTAGGCTCATTCCTATAGTCCTTGAGCAAGTTCTAACTTATCAAAAATAATCGATCCGCTCATGAAGAAATACAATGTATGCACGGTTGAGACTCAAACTCTCACAAGCTTATGCATTGAACCTTAAGGAACTTATTACACAACATTCATCTCAAAATTGAACAAGTTAAGTAAAACATGTCACAATTTGAAAGTGTAGAGATTCTTAATCATAAATTATCATCACTTATCACAACATGTCATCAATCCCATTCAAAAGCGACTTACAACATCCCAAAACAAACCACCAAATATCTCAAGACAAAATTAAAGATACACACAAAACATAAAAATAAGGACTCAACAAATAAGACACAACAAAAACACATAACATGCAAAAATACAAATTACATCCATCCATAAAAAAATTAAGCACACATTCATATCATCCACAATCAATTAAGCTCACAATCATCCCCATCTTTGATTGAAAATTAAAATCCTAAATTACGAAAGTAAACCTCCCACAAACATAACAAATGAAGTAGCATGCTAATCACAATAATCCAAATCAAAATCACTTCATGTCAAGTAATTAAAAGTTATAAGGTGTAGAGTACTCCCTCAATAGGCATTTGGTAGTGAAAAGCGTTAGCTCCGAGCTCCATTCATGTTTCCAGTACCCTTCATTCATGCTCAAACACTCATAAACACCATTAGCTCAACAATGTCATTAAAAATTATGGACTATCATGCACTTCAACACAACCAATCGGACCAAAATCCTATCCAAACTCATGAGAATTTTTTTTTAAATTGACCCAATTTTACAAGAATCATAATTCAAGAGGTGAGTCACACCACACACTCTCCCCCCAAACTTAACTCGAGACAAGAGTTGAGAATTAAGTTTGCAAAAAGTGGTGGGACTTACCTTTGTAGTTTTCATCAATAATCTTCTTGTAGAGAAGCATATGCATCCAAACGAATCAAGTTATCTCCACCACGCACTAGCCTCCCAAACTTAACTTGAGACAAGAGTCGAGAATTAAGTTTGCAACAAGTAATGTGATATCCATACTCGAATCCATGAAGCACTTCTATTTTCTTTAATGTGCATTTTTCTCTATGAGCACAATCCATCTACATACCAAACTACAAGAAAATAAAACTAAATAAGAAAACTTACTAAAATGGGTTGCCTCCCATCAAGCGCTTGATTTAATGTCGTCAAGCTAGACGCATTTAAGCTCTTAACAATCGGAGAAATTCAAGACCCCATCGGGCCTCATCTTCACTTTAAACATCTCTTTAACAACCTTTTTATCAACACTTCGTGCTCCTCTAACACTTGAACTCACTTCGTTTCCTCTTTTCCTCATGTTTTTAAATCCCGGAGGTCCTTTATCAATCTTCAAATCAACATGTGGATTTTTCCCAAGCTTATTCCTCTTTGAAGAGAAATTTCCTGCAAATTCAAGAAAAAAATTAGTTAATTTTTCATCTTTTAAAATATCACTTATCACTTTATTTCGAACATCCGTAGGCTTAATGGGTGGCTTCAAATGAAGATCTCTCCCTTTTAAATTCTTGCTTGATAACACCAATTCTCTTTTATTTGATCAGAGTGTGAGTTCCTTCTTATCCATGTCAAATTTTGCTTTTGCTGTTGCCAAAAACGGCCTTCCAAAAATTAATGGGATCAAAGGATCCGCTTGCTTCTCAACTATCATAAAATCCACCGAAAATACAAAATCCTCTATTTCACTAGCATATCCTCCACAACTTCATGGGGCTTTATCATTGAACCATCCATTATTTCGATTTCCACATCCGTTTCTTTTAACCTCTCAATGCCAAGTTTTTCAAAAATTTCCAAAGGCATCACATTAATGCTTGAACCAAGATCACATATAGCATTAAAGTGTTTCCCATTTCCAATTTTACAAGTAAGAATAAATTTACCGGGGTCTTCCACCTTTAATGAAGCATCAACTTCAACAATGTCATGATCTTGTTTCAACATCATCTCTTCATCACACTTACTTTCATCATCCAACAAAGACAAAAATTCACCAATTATCTTCTCATCATCCAAAGACAATCTTCATGAATGATAATTTCCTCCTCCACGCTTAACACAACTTCATCACAAACTACTTATTCAACCTTGGAAACAATGTTTGTTGTTTCCACCAACCCTTTCTCCACCTTACTTTTCATGTTGCACACGGTAACATACAAACATTGCTCCTTAGGATTAGTTACCGTGGTAGATGAGAATTTTCCTTTTTGGTGTTGAGATCCCACGAAAGAAGCAATTTGTCCCATTTG
The DNA here is from genome assembly GCA_023678885.1 of Pogostemon cablin. Lineage (NCBI taxonomy): Eukaryota > Viridiplantae > Streptophyta > Magnoliopsida > Lamiales > Lamiaceae > Pogostemon > Pogostemon cablin. The sequence goes on from CM042987.1 coordinate 7,517,166, forward strand.
GTACTCAAAAGCTCTCATCCTATTGTCGGATTTCTTCTCATTTTCCTCCATTCTAGCCTCAATCTTAGCATCTCTTTTTTTCATGTAAGCCCTTGTATCTTTCATGAATGCTAGCAACGTCTCTTCCAATGATGATTTACCTTATCCATTGGGCGGCTTAGCACTCGGATCCAATCCTTGAGAAAGTGCCACGGCGGCTTGAGTATTGGAGTAAGAAAGATTTTCATGCTTCCTCGGACCTTGATAATTTCCTCCACTAGATTGATTAAAATTATTCCCCCGAGCTTGCCCTTGATATCCTCCTTGAAAATTACCTTGGTTAGAAAGGTAATTATCTTGGAAATTCCCTTGATGTTGGAAATTTCCTTGGTAATTTCTCCTATCTAAATAGGTAACATCCTCTACACCTTGCATAACATTGCTCTCATCATTCAAATTAGCACTTGTACTTCTCCTTTGACTCACTCCTTGAGTGATCAAATTCAATTGCTTTGTTAAAGCATGGATGCCCTCATTAAATTCTTTCATTCCTTCACTTTAAAACACATCACTTTTCACTTTATTAATACTCTCCACTTGAGCCACCTTTCCGAATGCATAACCTTCCATTACTCTCTCGGAAGGCCATTGATAAGCATTCATTGCAATATCTTCAAAAAATTTTCATAGCTTTCATAGCATCCACTCCAAATATAGGCCCTCCGGATGAAGCATCTACATGCATCCGATTGTGTTGACTCAACCCTTGATAAAAGAAAGCCACTTGTTGATTCTCATGAAAATCATGTTGAGGACACTTTCGTAGCATCTCTTTGTAGCGTTCCCATGCTTCATAAAAACTCTCATTCGGAAGTTGCCTAAATTGAGTGATAAAGCTTTTCATTTGGAGAGTCTTCGAAGGAGGAAAGTACTTGTTTAGGAACCTTTGCTCAAGATCTTCCCATGTATTACAACTTCCCAATGAAATTGTATTATACCATGCTTTAGCCTTATCTCTTAAAGAAAAAGAGAACAACCTCATTCGAATAGCATCTTCCAATACTTCATTCATCTTTACGGTATTTGCAACCTCCAAGAAAATAGCTAGATGAGTGTTCAGGTCTTCAAGAGGACCTCCCCCAAACTGATTTGCTTTGACCATGTTGATCAATCCGATCTTAATTTCAAAATTGTTGGCTTGAACCGGAGGAACCATATTATGCATGGCTCTCGGTTGGAAGTAATCCCGAATTGCTCTAGGCCTCTGCAACTCTTGTTGTTGGAGTATCCTTTGAGCTTCTTAATTTACAAGCAATTGCATGTAGTCTTGATTTTGAGCAATGAAATTCCTAAATATCTCCGCTTGATTCTCTTGCACTCCTTCTTGTACCCCCTTTGATCTTGTAATGGATCTTGAGGTGGGTCATGATTAACATTATCTCCACGTTGATTCTCCATCTTTTCTTTTCTAGCTTTTCGTCTCTCTCGTTTCCTTTGTCGTGCAGTCTTTTCTATCTCCAAATTCAAAGGGATAATTGATTGATTTCCCTTTGATCTTGTGATCGTAAAACACCTACGAAAATTCAAAGAGTGAGACCACAAACAAAAATAGTAAATAAAATAAAATAAAAAGTATAATTATCAAGAACAACTAAAACAATAACACAGTAATCTACTAATTCGTTAAACTCCCCGGCAATGGCGCCAATTTCTTGTTTGAATATTTTTTACTCACGAGAAAGAATACTCGATCGTTGTAGAAGTATACCCCAAGAAATAAAATTATCAAACTACAAAGGAGTTAAGTTTGGATTAATAAAATACGTGAGCTCATGTTTATGTCACTTTTGTAAGGATGATAGGGGTTTTGAGTTGGAAATTATCAACTAAAGCAAGTAGCAAGTAAATAAAATAGCAACTAAGAGAAATGACAAGTAATATAATTAACGAGAAAAGAGAATAGGTACTAAAGTTCAAGTATGGAAAAACATGGGATTAGAAACATCCAAGCACACTCAATTCATATTATCATGCAATGGGAATTCAACTCAATTGATGGAGATTAAGGGTGATCATGATTGTATCCTAAGCTCCCTTTCGGGTTACAAAGGTTGTTGATCCACTAAAAACTCTCAAAAGAACTTAAGATCAAAGCCCAACATTAACCTCTTCCATCTAGGTACTAATTAATTCTCAATTCTCCCTTAGAAGGTACTAATTAGAATTAACTCTCCCTTTTTGTGTACTAGAGCTAACGAATGGATTGGTTCCCCTCATCGAGTTCAAATATCCTCTCGGTCAAACCTAAACTCGATGTTTATTCATGCCTTTCTAATACTTAAGAGTGTCGTTTCCGTCTCACTCCAAGCAATATACACATGAATATCATGATAGCATTTAATTATCATAAATCATCTATTGATCAACAATCTATTAAACCAATAATCATTCAAAAATAACAAACCATGCCATCACAACATCAAAACAATTAAAGCCCATGAATAGAAACCAACATCAATTAAGTTAAAAATCAATTTAATTTACATGATAATATAAACCTAATGTGCTCTTCATATCACTAATCCCACTAGAGGGATTAGCCTAACATGATAATGGTAACAAAATACATAAATGATTCATTACACATACCCATAGTTCAAATCCAGAAGAAACACAAAATGAATAAGTTCTTCCCTATCAATTTCTTGAAGAGAATCTTCTATTCTTCTTGATCTCCACCTCTAACTCTTGAATTTATGAGGTCTTTAACATCCAAATGAAAGGGATGAAGAATGGATGAAGATGATGGTGTGAGATGGAAGAAATGGTGTGTGATCTAGGTGTAGGAATGAAACCCTTGTGTGGAATATTCAATCTCTCTTCAAATGTTGAACTTGAGGCTTTTTATACTCTCTCCAAGTTGGGCCACGAATTTAGCATCAAATGGGCTTTTTACACACACTTACACACATTGGCAGGTGAAAATCTGGATTTTTGGCTCAAAATGACCTTACTCGACTTGGCCTTCCTTACTCGAGCTAGCAGCTCTAGTCGAGTTGCATGAAATACAACTCGAGCTATCCCAACTCGACTCGAGTTATCAACTTGAGTACTCACCTGTTTGGTCGTGTTGCGAGACTCTGAAACTTAATTTCCTTCGGAGGCCCTACTCGACTCGAGTTGCCAAGTCGTGTTGTGACTTGCAACTCGAGTAAGGACACTGCATGATTTTTGAACTTTGCCCTGCTCCGCACGACTTGCTTCTCGACTTGGAGAGACACAGCTTGACTCGAGCTGCAAGTCGAGTTGGCTCTCCCAAGTCGAGTTAAGCTACTGGACGATTCTGGATAACTTTCGGGCCCCAACTCGACTCGAGTTGGCAACTCGAGTTGGGTCCCATCAGCTCGTTTCTTACTCGTTTCATCTTCCGACTTCATTTTTGACCTGTTTTTAACATGTTTAGGCTCATTTACACACATTTCCATGAAAACATATAACACGACCAAGATACACATAAAATACGGATAGAATAATACGAAAAGACATACAAAAAGACACTAAAATCTAGGTGAAAATAGCGACGATCAAATATAGGTAACAATATCGATATCGGTTTGCCGCAATTCAAAATTTTTCAGATGTCGAGATATATCGAGGAAATATCGCTAAAATATCAAGGATATATCGAAAATATAAAAAATTATCCATATTTTTATGAAAATTTTAATGATTTTTATATTACTTTTACCAACTAAATACAATTTTTTATTAATTTGATCAATTAAAAAAATAGAGCAACATTTGCATGAAATTATTAAGACTGTTTTATTTTATTTAATTAATTATCACTTATTATCACTCTTCATTAAAATTATTACTACTAAGTAAATGATGAGTTTCTTTTCATGTACACAGTGTGATTGTATACTCTGATTAAAAATACAATTATTTTAATACATTCAATCGAATCGGGACGGAGGGAGTATTTTATATATTGGTACATAACAATACTATTGGCGCATTCAAAACTATGTTCACAATTTCTCTAATTCGATGAGTTGATACTAATATTTTTTAGATCAAGATGACATCACATGTTTTACCTTTGAACATCATAGATTATCATTTTGGTATTAGTTATTGTATTAAGTATGGTATGATTTTAGACTATTTAAATATGTTGTAATTGATTTGTTTATCTTATGTTTTGAGTTTTATTAATATTTTAAATTGCATTTATATATTAAAATTAGTTAAAATATATTGCAAAGTTAAATAATTAATTTTCTTTTTTTTTCAAATTTTCATAATTTTTTTAATTTTTATCAATATCGATATTTCTACCGGTATGGATATTTTAAACCTTGTTCAGCACTAAATCTACAGTTAATCGCGTACTCTAATTTTTATATAGTCTATGGCTTGAGTTGTTTCGGAACCCCATCGCCGCTCCCACAAGGAGGGCGGCGGTTGTCGACCGAATGTGGAGGAACACGACAGTGTTTTTGAGAGACAGACAGTTGCCCTTCAACGGCGATGGCAAGTCAAGCAATGGCTATTTCTGAAACGACAAAAAACAGGTGTGTCTAGAGAGATTAATTCTGAGTTTTGCGGCTGCGCTGAGATGGACTTTTGCTTTCTGAGATGTAAGTGGTCGCTAAAGAAGGTAATTTCTTCATTCGAGATTTCCTATCTGAAAATTAGCTTTTTCCCATTCAATGAGATTCTATGAATGCTTTATTTTTAATTTCGTTTCAGTTGGAATACCAATGTTAATTCCTTTGCCCTGTTTAAGTGTCAAAGTGTTTTAAGGGCTGCTTTTATCATATTTTTTTTCAAGGGCTACTTTTATCATTTTTTGTATGTATATATATATATGTCTTTTGTTCGTATTTATAGCCAATGCAATTTTGTTCAATCTCTACTGGAACACTTAAGGTGGAATGGGAAACAATTGGGTTAAGGAATCTATGTTTAATTTTTCACTAGATGTTCACACATAGACGTGGAATGCTTTGTGCTTCACTTTCAAGTTCTGAAACAACAAAACCTTCATCATCAGGCCGCAAGGTGCAGATGTTTGCCATATGAGGACATTAACACATGAAAGCCAGTAACTATAAAAAATTTCATTCCAATATATGATATTTTTCTGTAATTTTCACGAGTGTTGCTTTATTTATACTAATAGTCTCAAAAAGGACGTGGCTGATAAGGAAACATAGAATCATGCAGACAGGTGATAAGGAAACATAGAATCATGCAGACAGGAGTAGCATAGTTGCTGCCTCTATAAATTTTTCTTGGTTCTTATACTATTTCCTCTCTTGCTTTAGGTGTCTGTTGAAAACACAGAAATGAATATTTGTTTTGCTTCCTTTAAAATGTAAATTTAATTATTCATTAGATTTGTGCAGAGGGTGTTGAAATATAGTATATATGTTGTAGATTTATCTCCTCAGTCAACTTTTAAGCTCATACTCGAGAGTGCTACTCATGAGGCCTGGTAATTGCTAAATCATTCTCTGAACTTACATTTTATCTTGTTGAGGCTAAGAACAGTGGAGTGAAGTATATAACCATATAATGTTCACATTTGTTATGTATAGTCTCAATTCCAACAATTTTAGTGGATTATACGGTTAGGTTGCCAGTTGTACCCATGCAAAAACTCTTTGGAGGCTTCTATCGAAATGACAAAATCAAGTGAAATTGATGTATTGAAACCTGGTTCCGAATTACTAGATAAGGTATATTTTGAAATGAGAATCACTCTGTTTTAGTCAATTGATAATTTTAGAGAAGAAATTTCTGTATAACTATTAAACACCTGAATGAATATAATGGAACTTTATTCTCAAGCACAGAGTCAATTACTTTATCAAGTGCTAAATTATATGTGGGTTTCTAGGTTTAGTTCTTCGATGTCTTTCTTATAACCCTAAGATTCATGGATTATTTCGTGAAGGTAGATACGCTAATGGGGGAAAGTTTTTCAAGGATATGGAAGGTGACATATAACTCCTGATTTGGATGCTTACAACAACTTTTTAAATATAGTTAATGCCAAAACCATAAGATTGTTGAAGCATTCTAATTGCTAAAAATGGTGTTCACCCAGATATAATCACATATGCCACCCTCATTGATGGTTTTTGTTGGGTTGGAATTGAAGAATCTATGATCCAAAAAAAAAAAAACTCTCTTTCTAACCAACTTCTTGCCAAGGGTTTGGTAGCTTTTGAAATGGAAAAAATGGTTGTTATCCACAATGTTACTAAAGAGGGTTAAGTTTACAATGCAATGACTCTTGCAGGAAATTTACATTGCCAATTCAGCTGATGGCTACTAGGAAAAAGTCAAGATGATTTGCTAGCTGGAATCGATTATCTTATCATTATTTAAGTGTTTGTTATTTTTGTTTTTAGTATAGAGATGATTCGAGGTTTCTGTCACTTTCTGTACTTTTCTTTCTCCCTTCGTTGGAGTTCACACTCACTAAGAGAGTGATTTTTCGTAGTCGTTTATTTCTTTTAATTTAAGTTGTATTATGATTTCGGCAATAATTTGTCATTTCTCATCTTTTTCCTTCTCTCTTAGTAGACTTTTTTGGAATGTGTCTATTCTACAATGAACTTAATGTTCGAAAGCCTGATGAGGTATTGTTTCGGCGGAGGCATAAACAAATACTTGTGTGGATTATCGTGGTTTAAGAGGAGTTTGCAATTGTAGTGACAATTCTGTGCAAATTATCAAGGTTAATTGAGTAGTTATAATACTGCACATATGATGAGCATACTTCTTTATTCATTTGAAACTGAACTTATTTTTTTTGACCATATGTTTCTTAATAATTGCAATTCTTCTGCATCAAATGTCTATTTAACTTAGATCTGCTTTCTCTGTTGCTACCTGAAAAGGTTGAACTCTTTGTATACAATACATATATGCTCTAGAAATTTGTTTTATTGTTTTCCTCTCTTATTTAAGCTTGGGTATGAACTTGATTGTTGATGTATATGATAACCCAGGGTAGCTAATTTTGTTGCAGATAATATGGAGATTTGGACTTAGGAATTGTCAGCTTGGAAACTAAAATGGAATATGGACAGGTAAGTAATTTTTTCCACTTGATCAATCTTACTCAAGCTGATTAATATAATTAGCATAAGAGAATTTTGTTCAACCCCCCTAATGGTAGGAAGTGGCCTAGAAATCGTTTAACTTTTATTGTTGGATATTGCTTGTATTCCCTTATGTGCATTTGTCGTTTAGGTCAGCAACTAGCTGTAATTTCTTTTGATTATCGGCATTTACTTTTTTCCCCATAGGGAGACGAAGATCTCATTATTAACCATGACTCTTTACTACGAAGATTGTCATTTATCTCTAGCGGTTAGTATTTTGTTTATGAGTGTCTCCAACAATCTGCAAATTGCTGATGATTTTGAGCAATGAAGTATTTGAAAATAATAATACCTTGAAAGAGCTAGCAGAGATGCCACAGAGGACACCTGAGAGCTTCTAAGAATTGCTTCCTGCTTCACTTATGCTTAGTTTAATAAGAAACTGTTGTTCTTTATTCGCCTTTCTTTTTTCCATTTGATTCATGATATTTTGCACATTGAACATAGCTGGGGTTCTATCAAGCATTGTAAGAACCGTTTCATTTATTTCACAAACGTTTAATGTTTATTCTGATATCATTGAATCCTCAATTGCAGGTGCATGATAGAGGTCAGGTGTGTTTATTTCATGTCCTGAAGATAGCCACAAAAAGCCATTTTATGTTGATGTCATCACAAGACAGTTTAATATACCTCGTTTAAAATGTGAATAAAAAAGAACTATTTATCTTGGTTTGGAATCTCTCTTTGTCTACTCTCTACCCTCTCTACGGAAAAAAGGTCCTTAACGTACTTCACATAATTCTGGTATAAGTTTTGATCGTAGCCTGGTGATAAATGAATAACCACTACATTCTTAGTCACTATATTTTTAGAATGTATAAAGAGGTGTTGAGGGTGTCATAGTTGCACTCCAATTACGATTCCTTTAATAATACTAAATTTGAAATGTAAACAACAGAACTCATGAACTTTTATGTGCTTTCTATCTTATTTATTACCATAATTCAATATTCTTATAAAATATTTTGCAGCATATGTAACTATAATAACCACTCAGGGAGTATCTTTAATTTCATATTTCTGTGAGACGGATTGTGAGACCGGTTAAAGTATATTTATTTTATTAATAAAGTATGTTTAATTATTGTTAAAGTATGTTTTCTAAAGTAAAATAAATTATGAATTAAAGTATGATTTTATGGTGTTATAATATGATTCATTATTGACATACTTTAACTACAAATATACATACTTTAACTATATAATAAGCATACTTTAGTAATGGGTTGACCCGTCTCACGACCGTCTCACAAAAAAACCGTTTCACAAGAGAGTAACTCTAAATTTAAAACTAAAATTCATTTTAAAGAAATACTATAAAGTAACATGAAAGCAACGTGCACGTTATAAAATCTAGTTTTTAAAAATGTCACCCTCACCTAATTTACATAACTTCTTTTATCATTTATTTATCAATTAAAATATCACAATACCTTCTAAAAGTAAATTAAAGTTAGTTAAAAAAGTATTTTTTCTTTAAAATATGTAACTATAATGGTGAAGAACTAATTACCATGATGAAGGGAGTATTTAATTGATTTATGAACAATATGTGACATAGCTTAAAAAAAGTGAAAACAATTTTAAAGAAAGAATATAAATAACTATTAAAAAAATTAAATTATCTCACCTTTTCACAAAAAGTGAAAACAATTTTAAAGAAAAAAATATAATTAACTATATAAAAAAAGAGTTTAAATTATCTCAACTTTTCACATTCTTGATTGGCATGGATCATTTATATCCAATTTGGATAGTGAAAAATTATTGTAGTCAACAACTTACATTTATATAGGTAAATTTGTGTGATTCGGACACATTGAGTTTAGATATTCTTTAGTATTAAATGATAAAGAATTTTAGTATTAAATGATATATATCATTTAATATAAGAATGTGTATCATTTATTTTTTGAAAGAATTAATTAAAAAAATTTTAAAAAAATAATTAAAATATATCCTTTAGGACAAAATGATGTACGCTTAAAGAGCATAATGTTTAGAAAAAAATGTTATATGAGGATCACCTTGTTGAAAGAAGACATTTTCCATGGTCAGATCCTTAATAACTTACACAACTTGTAAGCAGGATTTACAGGATTAACAACCAACGACCACCAAAACAAGCACGAAAATCAACCGTAGTTATCAGCTCCCCCAGAAACCACAATTGAACTTCTAACCACATACATACCACTTTCCTCAATCCAAGTGAAGACCCTGCTCGGGCCCCAACAGAAATGTCAGAGTAATAACGAATTCTCAAAGAATAGCTCTTCTTCTCATTTTTCTTTTTGAACACTAGACTCTCTGGCCAAATTCGGACCGTCGTATTCTCTGGTTTCTCCAACTTCACTCTGTATGTGGCTGCACCCTTTCCAACGTTCGTCACTGTCCGCTTGAACGTTTGCGTTATCATCCTATCTCTTTGATAAGAGCTGAAAACAGAAATGAATGACGGGTAGTTGAGATCGGAGGACGGATTCGAGCAGTTGTAGCTTGATCTTATGATCGTTTGCGTTTCTGCTCGTGTGAAATTCATGGAACAAACAAGATTCACGAAATCTTGAGGTGTAGCATCGTAGATCAGGCCTGGATAAAAGGCGCGATTCGGGTCCACGTGTCCTGATCCAATGCCTAACGGATTAGCCACTCTGTAATTAAAGGCCCTGTCTTTAATGGGTTGGTTGGTGATTGGCGGTTGTCATCAGGGCAGATTGAATGGCAGAGGGACTCCAATCCGGGTGTGCAGCTTTGAGAAGTGCAGCAACTCCAGCAATGTGAGGTGCAGCCATGGACGTCCCTGATAAGAGCGAATAGTCGATCTGCAAATCTATGTTGGAACCAATTCTGGGATTGCTGAAAGACAAAGGGCTATAGGCAGCTAAAATCAGCACCCCGGGAGCCATTATATCCGGCTTCAAGATCCTGTCGTAGCTCTGCCCGGACCTCTGGACGACGAACCTGACAAGGCTGGGGCCGCCATCGTCTCCTCCCCGATGAACGTTTGTTGGAAATCTATGGTTGCTGTTGCGGACTCATTGTTTGAACCTCAATGGCTTGTGCTTGGTTGATTACAGCTCCAGGGTAAGGGAAATATGTTGATCGAAGTATGCTGGTGTCTTCAGAAATGACAATTACTGCATGAACTTGATCATGAGCTTCTAATATATATCTCATCAAATCGAACATGGAGGTCTGTTCATCTGTTAGATTGCAGATTACAATATTTCTGCTAATTGGTGGCGCCTCTCTCAACAACTCAATTGAGTTGCAAGCAGTCAGCGTCTCGTTTTGTAAACGAGACGCAGGCCTATAACGGAGGCTCTAGCAGGAAACATGGTCCATCCTCTGATGGTTTTACCGTTCCCAAGAGTGATAGTCCCAGCAAACCACCTATCAACTGTTACCGAAGCCACCTCAATAGCCCAAGGAAGGCCTCCTCCTATAGTGCCGAGACTTGGGCCGCGATTTCCTGCAGACTTACAAACAATGACGCTCTTCTCTCTTGCGCCAAATGTAGCTGTTGCAATTGGATTTTCGAATAGAACGGGTCTTCCGAATTGCAGAGAGATGGATAATATATGGACTCCATCGGCAACGGCCTGATCAATGCCTGCCAGAGTATCAGATTCATAGCTACTAACTTGGTAAGCTGCGATTCTAGCACGTGGGGCAACTCCTCTTGCTGTTCCAGTAGCGTAACCGAAGAAGGAAACGCCATCCACATAGTTTCCAGCACGTGGCTGCCATGACCATCATAGTCCCTAGCTGAATTCCTTATGGCTGTATTCGTGGGGTCTGCTGCTTTAGCTCCTTCGTTAAAATATCTGGCTCCGATGAGCTTCTTATTATAGAGTGAGGAATTGAACCCATCCCCACCCTGGCAACTCCCCTTCCACCCAGGGGGAATTTCAGTCATGCCATCATCCTTGAAACTCGGGCTTTCCGGCCAAATTCCAGAGTCGACGAAGCTGATGATCACATCTTTGCCGTACTGACAACGCCGTCCACGTAGGCGGCGAGGAATCCGGGAGACTTCTTTAGAGCTTCCAGTTGGTGAGTGGACATGAGTGCGGTGAATCCATGGAAGGCGTGGTGGTAAGTGTAGATGAGCTTTGGTTGTGGATGTTGTGATGTTGATTTAGCAGAAGTTAGGATGGAGGAGTACCAGTGATGGTGGGAGGAAAAAGGCTTGGGCATGGAGGATTTGTCCATGTGGACAATGTATGTGGATGATTGTGCTGAGACAATAGAAACAGTACAGAGATCAGAAACAGAGCAAATGGATCCATTTATTCCTTCACTTCACTTTGAGATCTGAATGTTATCAAGTATATATGAATAAGCAGCATTGTGGTATTTTGATGCATTAAAAAAGTTGAGAAGAATAGTCAGAAATGGTGACTTGAGTTCTCAATTATTGCATTCTTAGCTTCCGGGGTATGTGACGTTTTAGAAGACAGTTTAAGGGAATGGATGTCCACATTAATTATTATCAGTGACGCTCAATTCTTTATGCTACATATATCACAACCACCAAAATTTGTGTGTCCCCTTATCTTGGAGAGGATGAAATAACATTTTTAATAATAATTATGGGACGAAATATCGCATTTGGTTAGATAAATATGCCAAAATTCAATTTTAGTCTCTTTCAATTTAAGTCCTTTTTATTTCAATTTTGATTTTTTTTCAAATTTGAGTTCAATTTAATCTTAGAATTAAATGTTTGCCGGAATGTTGACATGAGACGCACATGGTGACCAAAATTTTGGGGTTTTCTTTCGATTCCGATGAGCTAAGCTTATGTGGAAATTAAATTAACATTTTTTTCGGACCAAATCACATTCCACGTCAGGCTAAAAAAAGAAAAAAGAAAACTCGTAAATATTAATTCTGGGGTATTAATTTGAATACCCATTGCCAGACTCTTCCAAAAGATTCTACCCACTTGTCTTTTGGCAAGAAGAGATTTCGAGAGAACCACATCTGCACTGTGCTGCTACTGCAGGGTGTAGAATAATGAGAATTGTTGATGTATTGTAATTGTTTCTAATTATGATGTGCTTAATGCGGAAGTTTCGCCTGATCCAATAGATTCATATTTTATGAATCTTATAATTGGCGTTACTACTGAATTTGAAGGTGCTCGATTGATTGATTTTAGGTTACATGAATTCAAAGATGTCTCAGCCCGTCTTCGTACTTATTTTATTCGTGATACGACCCTGCACGATTCGAGGGTGAATCGTCTCCAAGCGGAGGAGAATGATGTAGATTTGATGGATATATAAAATATAATTAGTATAATAGATTTTGATTGTTTCCTTTTATTCATAATTGTCATTAATATGGTAGATCTTGATATCAGCTATAAATAAGTGATCTTGTAATTGTTTTAGGAGAGTTGAATTGATTAATGAAAATGAGAGTTGTCTCATAGCCTCTTTTACGGTATTCTTATGAATCAACATATTTGAGAAGTCTATCTTCCGGTATTCTTTAAGAATAAACGGATTATAGAATTTGTTCTACGTATTCATTCTTTTATACGCTCTCGCTGCATCACTGGGCCTAGTCCACGAAGAAACCAATTCGATTTGTCTGTCTCGTCAACTGGTCGACCAATCGCTGCCAGCTGCTCACACAATGCCTTGAATTTACGGCCATAGTCGGCTACGGATAGTGGTCCACGCTTCATGAGTTGAAGATCATCTTTCAATCGGAGTTTACGTGATTTTGAGGAATGGATATAGGCTGCAGCGAGAGATGTCCAAACAGCCTGGGCAGAAGTACAACCGAGTACTTCACTCATAGATTCCTCCATTAGAGATGAAAGGAGCAAAGTGAGAAGGTGTTGATCGGTATTCCGCCAAGTAATGAAATCGGGGTTCGCAACGTCGTTACCAGTGGTGTCTTTTATGAGAGGAGAAGGGGAAGGAGTGGAACCATCAACATGGTGCAGAAAATTTTGACATTCAAGTATTGATGTCATCTGCTTGCGCCAAAGTAAGTAGTTTGATGAATTCAGTTTAATGGTCACCATATGAAGAAGGGTTGCGAAGGGAAGGACATCTTGAGTAGGGGCGGCCATTGATATGAAAAAGAGAAGAAATTTGGGAGTAGAAGATTAGGGCATACTTGTGCCTTTTTTAGGCTGATACCATGTAGAATAATGAGAATTGTTGATGCATTGTATTAATTGTTTGAAGACGTATAAATACATACAAGTGTATCCTTACAATATCTATAATTATGGGAAAAATTAAATTTACATAATTTGTGGAGATTATCTTTCAATTACGTATTCTGTGGAGATTCACTATCTCTAATACAGGGGATTGATTCGTGACGGGGGTTTGTGAATTAAAGGTCATGCCCTAATTTACACTTCTATCTCTACATGTTTTTTTTATTTAATGACATGTTTTTTTTATTTACAGTTGGAATATGAACTTGACTAGTTAAAAAGCATTATGTTGATGACATTATTGTCATATAAGTATAATCAGGAAAGAAAATCTCAAATTTTGATCCACAATTAGGCGAAATTAAAATAATCTAACTAATTGATTTAAAATTGATCAAAATGATCAAAATTAAATAAAAATGGCAAAAATTAAGAATCCAAAATACTTAAGTGGTTTTTTTTGTTTTGGGTTCAAATAAAAATGAGAAAATTAAAAAGTATATATCCTTAATATACGTTAAAAAGAACTTTTACATGTCCTAAGTTAAATTTCATATAAAAGTTTTTTTAACTTAGGACATACACCTGTGTATTCATCTCCTTCAATTCCCTTGTTTTTAAAATTCCGTGGAGTTCTTTTACATAGTCCTTTTTATTAGTATTTCACATGCCCTTAATAAAAGTTCGTACAATAGCAACATTATTACTATTTATATTGCTACATATTAAAAGTGGTCACAACTCACAACTTACAAGACAATACAACTATGGATCGGGACCACTGCTTTGAAAAGTCATATTATCTGCTTTTAATTATTCATACTATATAGTAGTAATTAAAAGACAAAGATTAATGGCCAACAACCAACATATTAACTATCAGAAATTATCAACACCACCAGAAACCACAATGGGACTTCTCACCCTGTACTTGCCCATCTCCTCAATCCAAGTAATTGACCCAAATTTTTGGCCAGCGAAAATGTCAGAGTAGTAACGAATGCTCAAAGAGTAGCTCTTCTTCTCATATTTCTTTTTGAATACTAAAGTTTGTGGCCAAATTCTCACTGTGGTGTTGTCTGGTTTCTCCAACTTTACTCTGTATGTAGCTGCTCCATTTCCAACATTCGTCACTGTCCGCTTGAAAGTTTGAGCTATCGTCATATCTCTTTGATCAAAGTTGAAAACAGAGATGAATGACGGGTAGTTGAGATCGGATGACGGATTCGAGCAGTTGTAGCTCGATCTTATAATCGTTTGCGTTTCTTCACGTGTGAAGTTCATAGAGCAAACAAGATTCACAAAATCTTGAGGTGTAGCATCGTAGATCAGGCCTGGATCGAGGGCGCGATTCGGGTCGACTTGCCCTGATCCAATGCCTAATGGAGTGGCCTCGGAGTAATTGAATGCCATATCTTTGATGGGTTGGTTGGTGTTGTCGAGATGATTGGCAGTTGTCATCATGGCTGATTGAATGGCAGAGGGACTCCAATCCGGGTGTGCAGCTTTGAGAAGTGCTGCAACTCCGGAAATATGAGGGCAAGCCATGGAGGTTCCTGATAAAAGGGTGTAGTCTGTTGACAAAAATATGTTGTTGCTAATTCCGGTGTTGGCAACCAGAGCACTATAGGCTGCTAAAATCAACACCCCGGGTGCCATTATATCCGGCTTCAAGATCCGGTCGTAGCTCTGTCCGGGTCCTCTTGACGAGGAACCGGACAGGGCTGGAGCTGCTCTAACCTCCTCCCCAATAAATGTTTGTTGGAAGTCTATGGTTGCTGTTGCTGCCTCGTTATTTGATGCGTATCTGATCACCTCTACGGCTTCTGTAGGGGTGATTACAGCTCCTGGATGACTAAATGCTGTTGATCGAAGTATGCTGGTGTCTTCAGAAATGATAATAGCTGCTTGAACTATGGCTTCAGATAGATATCTCATTAAAGAGAACATGTCCGTCTGTTCCTCTGTTATATTGCAGACAACGATGCTGCTGTGTGGGGTCTCTCTCAGCAACTCAATTGAGTTGCAATTAGCCAGCGTCTCGTTATAAACGAGACGCAGGCCTCTAACCGAGGCTCTCGCCGGAAACATGGTCCATCCTCTGATGGTTTTACCGTTGCCAAGAGTGATAGTCCCTGCAAACCACCTGTCGACTGTTCCGGAAGCTACCAGAACAGCCCAAGGGATGCCTGCTCGTAGAGAGGCGAAGCTTGGGCCTCGATTTCCTGCGGACATACAAACGATGACTCCTTTCTCTCTGGCGCCGAATGTTGCAGCTGCCATTGGATTCGCGAACAAATCGGAACTCTGGTAAGTTATCGATATGGATATTATGTGGACTCCGTCGGCCACAGCTTGATCAATGCCTGCTAGAGTATCAGATTCATACATACTGCCAAACAGGGTGCTGTAAACTGCAATTCTAGCACGTGGGGCAACACCTCTTGCTGTTCCAGGAGCATAACCGAAGAAGGATACTCCATCCACATAGTTTCCAGCAGCTATGGATGCCACGTGGGTGCCATGTCCTGTTTCGTCCCTAGCTGAATTCCTTATGGTAGTATCAGTGGGGTTAGCTGCTTTAGCTCCTTCGTTGAAATATCTGACTCCAATGAGCTTCCTGTTACAGAGTGAGGAATTGAACCCATTCCCTCCCTGGCAACTCCCCTTCCACCCCGAAGGAACTTCAGTCATGCCGTCGTCGTTGAAGCTCTGACTTTCTGGCCAAATTCCGGAATCTATGACGCCGATGATCACATCTTTGCCGTATTGGGACGCAGGCCAGAGGCCAGTGGCGGTGTTGAGGGAGAGGAATTTGGTGGAGTGGGTGGTGTCGGGCGAGACGAGGCCGTCTGCGTATGCGGCGATGAATCCCGGAGACTTCTTTAAAGCCTGGAGTTGGTGGGACGACAAGTGTGCGGTGAATCCATGGAAGGCGTGGTGGTAAGTGTAGATGAGCTTTGGTTGAGGATGGAGGGATGTTGATTTTGCACTAGTGAGGATGGAGGAATACCAGTGATGGTGGGAGGAAAAGACCTTGGGCATGGAGGACTTGTCCATGTGGACAATGTATGTGGATGATTGGGGTGAAGCATAGTGAGCCACTAGAAACAGTGACAGCAGAAACACTGCAAGATGCTCCATTTTTTCTATAACTTCAACCTCACATCTGAATGTGGTAGATTTATTTTATTTTTAAAAAGCAGCATTTTACTATTATAATAGTAACTCCACACTAAAAGAGTCGTGCGACTAGTAATAATTGGCGGCTTTATTCAGAGTTTTTAGTCAATGTAAATTCTTAGCTGTTGTGGTGCAGATGATGCTTTTTCTTAGGATATATTATCACCTATGTAGATGAAAAGTCTTAAGAAATTCTTCTTCTTGGATAACGTACTCATTTTATTATTTTTTTTTCGTTAATTATTTTACATTTTAGTAAAATGACCCCACACTCATAAGTCATTCACCATTAATATAATTATTCACTTTATATAAATAAAATAATAATAATATTTAATCCACGCGAAAAAGCAAATGGATATGTTAAAAAGCCTTCACGTTTTTGTATTTGTGTGGAGATGTTATTATTAGGTACTTCTGACCAGAAATAAGAAAATGCATTCTCAATTAAAAAACAATTGATCAGAAACATCAACCCTCAGGAGTCCAAATGTATAGTTATTAATTGATTTACATTGATTTATCGAAATTATTCTTCAATACATGAAATATTATTTTTTAGAATGATGAAATATTACTCTTGAGTATAAAAATATTACTCTTTAAATTTTGATATATTGTAATTTTTATATTTTTATTGAGATGATTAATATTTTTGTTTAAAATAATAATAATAATAATTCATTCCTTTGTCATATATTAAAGTTTAATTTTGTGAAATTAAAATTGAGTAGGTTCACACTTGTATATATAAAAAATAAGACAAATTCTCTTGTGAAATGTTATATATGTTGTTGGAAATTTTAGGTGAATGAAAATGGTGTCTATTAGATTAAGTGTGTCTATGAATAAATGCGAACAAAGGTTGTGATTGTTGAATAAGTTGCGTCTTTTCATTAAAAGACATGAATTTGAATTCAAATTTAAATCCAACGGTCGCATCAATTCGTGTAAAGACGCCTTGAAATCTATAAATAGGCCCTCTCATTCCATGATCCTACACTCCGAACACATTTTTCGTAATTAGAGTCTTGGTCTCTAAACATTTTTATGTCGTCATACTCCTAAGGTGAGTTCATAATATCGGTTGGTTTGCCGTATCTTGTGATTTGTAGTGCTACTAATATCACAAGATGTGAGTCGTTGTATCTTGGAGATGATTGCCATCGAACCGTAAGCACCAGAGCGGGGCAATTTCGTCTTAAGGAGAAAGAGTGTAACTCTTGACTCGACTCAAATTCCATTATTATTTTTCTGTCATATTTTTCTAGTCAACATATTATACCGAAACCCAAATATACCCAACAATCTTAAGACGAAATTTGCTCATGGCTCCGGTATAGTATTGGTTGATTATAAATAACGTCGTGAAAGAAATTTTCGAATGCATAAAAGAACGAAGGTACGCAACTTTTTATATTAAAAATATTAATCTGCATGTGGTGGATAATATTCTATGTAAATTGAAATTTATTTGAATAAATAAAAGACAGAAATGGAAAAGACGTGTTATTTGTGATAGAGATGTGTTAATTCAATTGTGAATTTCATGCAAAGTACAGTTAATAATATGTCTTAATATTCATTTTGAAATTTGAATATCAATTAAAAAAAAAAAATGGATTGATTGGGCAGTTTGCATGGCTTCGCCCAAGTGTTACGAACTCTCGCGAGAATATTTGCAACCGTTGGATTCTTAACCAACCATTAATTTGAAATATTAGTTATGATGCCAAATTGCGGTTATGCTAAGCAAATTAATTTTGTGTATTAAATAATAATAATAATAAATAAGTTTCAGATTTCCCTCTCAAATTGGTAAAATTGAGTATATGTGATTAGATGGGTTTCGGGAAGTGGAAACTTAGCATGTTACTAGAGTTATATATATTTGATAATGTGGAAAGTTTCTGTTGATTCTCGCTGGACATGACTTGTGCCATTGTTGGTTGAACATGTGCGGTAGGCTCTGAAATTTTTTTTAATAACTTCAAATATAATTTATTTTTACAAAGTATGAAAACCATATGGAGATGATATATGTATTATGGAAGGATTATGGGTTTGATTCGTTAAATATCTGGCATATGGTAAAATATCTTTTATGATTTTGAATTAGTAAGATAAAGGATAATATCCCTTTATGAAGATTGAAGGGATATGTCTATCGGTAAAGAGGTGTCTCCTCGTGAAGAGATGTATTTTTTGAAGAAGAGTTATGTCTTTTCGTCAAGAGTTATGTCCCTCGATGAAGGGTTAACGTCTCTTCATTAGAGTTGAATCTCTTGATAAAAGTGGTATTCTGTTGGAGAAGAGTTGTATCTCTTCATATAAGGGTATGTCTCTTGGTGAAGAGATATGTCTCCTTGATGAAGAGATGAGTCTCTTCATGAAAAGTTATATTCTTGACAAGAGTAATTGCAAATTATAGTTAAAGACTATATTTTTATTTGGGTGTGTTGACCTAAATTATAAAGTTTTGGACTTGAAAAATGATGAACAATTCAAACAATTATTTCAATCGATCGATTGATTAATTATTTTAAAAGAAAGGCCAATTAACTGTAATGTGGGAAGCCTCCGGAAACATTTAAATGTGGGGAGAGTCCCCGTGGACATTCAAATGTGGGGAAAAATGCCCCTAGACATTTAAATGTGGGGTTATTAGTTGATGACTTAGCCCCTAAAGTTAAGTTGGTGTAAGGCAACTGATCTCAAGAAAATTAAATGGATCCGTAATAAAATTTAAATGGAGAACAAATATGTTGCATATCTAAGAGGAATGGGATAAAAAGCCACACATTAAAGAACATTTATAGCGGTAACTCAACCATGATGAGTGGAGATCCCACAAACTTGGTTCAATGAGACAACTAAGTTATTTTTGTTCAGATGTGCACTGTTGAGAGTGGAATTTCACGTATTTTAGGTCTCACATTACACCGTTTTTGATAGAATGTGGCCATGATTTTGTATAAAATGACATGGTTTTCATATCTTGCATAATTAAGATGCTACTAAGGTGTTTTGTTGAGTTTTGAAGGGTAAAACATGATCAAAAGTTCAAAGTTGGAATGAGGAGTGAAAGTGAGAAGGAATGCTGAAAAATACAGTCCATGTTGCACAAATTTCTGTATTCTTATAGAAGTCCAAATTGATCATATGATATATGGTTGGAAAGACACAGAAGAGAGGGTCGTTTTGACTTAAAGAACACCCCAATTGGATTCCAAACGAGAAAGTTATGATCAAAGTGCTAACGTCGCACATGCTGTACCGAGCAGCCACTTTACATGACTTTTTATATATTCAAATGTTAGAGTTTCTCAGAGTTCTTTATATGGATAGAAAGCCAAGGAAAATAGGAACACGTGAGCGCAAAAATCATTCAAATTGGAGTCCGTATGAAGAAGTTATGCTCAAAACGGTGAAATCGCGCAGTGCAGTCTCCGCAGCTCGGGAGGTCGCTCGGCTCGAGCGGGACCAACATTTTGCGAATTTCCAGCCGAGTTGGATGCCCTCAGAGCCTACACGACGTTCCCGTTTCATCCATATACTGCTCGGCTGGTTTGGGGGCTGCTCGGCCATGAGCTCGGCCCGAGCAAGGTGCCGAGCGGCCCAAAATCGGGCCCAGACGAGACCTGTTCGATGTAGCAGCGTATATATACCCTCAAGTTGCGATTCTGAAGCAGATTTCGATCGCGAAAAAGCCCTACATCAGTCCTAGAAACAATTAGGGAGATCAAGACCCAAATTGGAGAGAACCCATCGATAATCCATCATCAATTCACACCTCCAACACTTCCATATCAGATTGACAACCTGATTTCACCATCCATCCACTTTCAAGAGGGTTCCAAGTGCTAATTGAGGGAGAATCGAGCAATTGGAGAGACGGAGAAGGAACGAAAGACTACGTCTACACTAGGGTTTCATAATTCCTACTTTTCCTTCCTTTTACTTTAATTTTTGGTATGAATTGCTTAGCCATGAGTGTTGCTTGTTACCTCATGGGCTAATTTTATATACAGTTCTAAGGTTTGATGGATTGATTTAATTGATTTGGGGATTTAGACCAAAGATTGAGATTTTATGCAGTTGATCTTTTGATTTTACTTATTTTATTAAGACATGCTTTTCTGCTTCGTAACGTCTTCATAATATATTCATGACATCCGCTATAATGCTTGGATTATTGTGTTAGCTTGTGTGCGTTCATGATTGGTATTGTCTATCTGTTAGGGATTAGAGTAGCTCCGCTATAAGCACTTTAATTTCATGAACTGGTTAATCAAATACTTGATTAGTTTAGTGGAACAATGCAATTAGACAATCAAGTATGAAGTGAATAGAACCTTGTAGTAATTCCAGAAAATATCTTGTTAGTCGGGCTTACCATCCGGAGGTATTGTTGCTTGCTTTGATTAGTATCTAGGAATAAGGCTTGGTAATATTTGCGCACCTTAGGATTTAAACCAGATTAGACTGTTAGATTTGAATCGAATCATATTCGGTGGGATAACAGGGATATGTGGTGTATTTTCAGTGAAACTGCATAAATGAACAATCGTAAGTTTAATAACCCAAATTAATTGGTCTCTACCTGATACCTTAGAACTGTTCGTTATCTCTTGATTAGAAACTTGCTTTTATTTTTATTGCTTTTTAATTAATTTAGTTATTTATATTTTCAGTAATTTAGATAATTAAATTCACAACTCCTGGATATCAGTTACTTGATTCTGATTAATTTAGTAATTTTAGGAAATAAATAATTAGCTGTCCTTTTGGGTTCTATAATTTAACTTGGTCACTTACCGCTACAATTGATATCCTTCATACTTGGGGATTAAATTGGAGTGCGCAGAAAAAGCCTATCAAGTTTTTGGCGCCGCTGCCGGGGACGGCTTAATTATTTATTTTTCTTTTATTGTTAGTTTAATTAGGACTTTTTATTGCTTTTTTTTATTTTTCTTATTTGAATATATTCTGACTATAAATTATCTTTGAGGTACTGAGATGGACAAAATATTGAAAAGATATGAAAATCAAAATGTTATGAATCCTTCTCCATGCATAGACGAAATATTGAAACGCTATGAAAATCAGAATAATATGGTTCCTACTCCATATTACATGGATGAGAGGAATTATGGTTATGATTCTCTAGTGAATCAAAGTCCTTCTCAGTATTACAATCAAGTCAGATATGAAGATGAATGGTCTTGTGCTTACAATAAAAATTTATATCAACCTTATCAAGAGAACACTTATTCTGGATCGATCGGAGTTTCCCAAGAATTACAAGACGCGTTTGATACTTCCATCAAGAAGCATGAAGAAAACATGGGAATATTGGAAGCTCTAGAAAGAAAGATGAAAGTTCAATCGCAGGAAAGGGAAGTTGCATCACAGGAGTTTCATGAAAGAACGAGAGAGATAAACAATCTTCTTACGAACATCTCTTCAAGTTTAAATACTCAACTTCAACAAGAGGAAAGAATGGATGAAGAAGAGTTTGAAGAAGATATTGTTTTTCCATTGTGCCCTGGAATGCAGTTTGAAGGTCCTATGTTGTTGTTTAAGGAAGAAGAAGTCGAAGAGGAGTCCACTAGATTAAGTCAAGCGGCTCCACTCGAATTGAGCTATCAACTGGAGACAATTTTTGAGGCAAAGGAAGTGATTGATGAAGAATTTGACGATGTTGAAAAAGAAAAGAAAGAAGAAGAGCAAAGTCATGAAGCAACCGAAGAGGACTTGAAGAATGAAATGAGCATTTCTAAACCTTTAAACTCTTTAAGTTGCATTGAATTTGATGATATTATTTCTATTGACTTTGTTTTACCTAATGATTCCTCACATATTTTTAGGGATAAAAAGGAGTTAGAAGAGAAGTTGGGAATTTTCGTCGGAAGAAGGAATAAGTGGTAGAGTAGAATGAAGAGGTTGATGAAATTTGATCTTAACATGGTTGGCAAGGTCAAGATAAATTTTAAGAATGCCAACGAGGCCATCCCTTGCCATAAGTATTGGATTGATGAAGAAGCACAGCGATTAGAATACGATGGAAAGGATGAAAGATATCCATGGCCATTCCGATGAGCTTGAGGTATTACGTCGTGACTCTCCGACGTTAAACATGAGCGCCTGTTGGGGGTTGTCCCTCCCGGTTTAATTGCTTTTCTATGTCTGTGTTGGTATAATAATTTTATTAGGTATTGCTCGACTACGGTATATACTTCTTTGCAAACTTAGTTACTCACTTTGTTTGATCTAAGTTTGGGGGGAGGTTACGTACATACCTTGTCTTGTAGTACCAAGCAAAATTTTTGCATTGTGTTGTTGCTTGGAGGGTCGATTTTTTTGCGGATTTTTAATATTTTTAATTTATTTGATGATGTTGAGGGTTCGATTTTTTGCGATTTTCCAGGTTTCGTGTTATTTTTGTTTGTGTTTATTTGTTTTGTGTTAATCGTAGTGTTGGTATAGTTGATTTTTGGTTCTCTATGATGATTTTCTGATTTTTCTTAGCACTTGATTATATGTGAGATTGTTGAGAAGCAATTTGAGATTGTGCTTTGATATTGAGATGCTTGAAATTTGATTATGTGCAAGGATGATTAGCTATGTAGCTTTATTAGGTTTGCTTGTTCATTCGTATAGCCATGTGAGATTTTGAGCCTTTTAAAATCATGAAAAATTTCATGATTCAGTTTATTCTTGTGAGTGTCGTTCATACACACGTATTCTAGAACTTGGCTTTTTATCTTGCTTGAAGCTACGTGTTTGACTAGACAATAGGAAATGATCTTAGGCCATCTTTGTTGTTTATTAGTCACTAGCCAAATTATTATCCTACCTATTGAAACTATCCGTAGTTAACCTTTTTGAGCCTGAAAAGCCATATTTGTTGGAAGCCTACGTGATAAGCCAATTGATCCCTTTGTTAGCCTTTCAAAATTCCTACCAAGTAGAGAGTTTAAGGAATCAAGTTGGTGTCTTGTGATGAAGTATATAAGGAGAAATAAGTTGGAAGTGATGAAATTTGTTGAAGAGAGTGGTTAAATTGTTGCATAAAGGGGTAGTGCCCGAAACTGGTACCCCATGAAAAGGGTAGTGCCTGAAACTGGTACCCTTATTTGAAAAAAAAAAAAAGAAAAGAGGAAGAAGAAAGAAAATTTCAAGTAAGGATGTGGTGTTCAAAAGTGAAGGAGGAATCAAATTGCAAGAAGCATTGAAGAGCGATGAAGAAGAAAGAAGAAAGTAAAGCTGTTTGTTGAAAAACTGTAAGTCTTCTTTGATTCTCTACTAGTGATTGAGTCACCTTATCCATATACTCCCTACCTTTACCAAAGAGCCAACATTACAACCTAATGCAAGACCTTTGTGATCCTATTGTTGAAATTATCCCTTTAGTCGAGAGTTGAGATGATTGTCAAGCTTATGGTTACGCGTGTGTTTGAATTGACTTTGAGTGTAAACACCTTACCCTGAAGTGTATATCTCACACTTGAGCGATGAGCGTAAATACTACCCGTGAGAATGGTGGATGAGCATTCCGAAAAAGTAAAGTAGTTGATTTGAATTGTATGTTCTTAGATGGATGGTTGTCTTAGTATTTGAAGTATAATTTTTGAATTGTTATATTTTCTTGGATGTGAAGTTGTGAAATTTCCTCTCAATTACTCTATTGGTTTTATATGTCGTTGCCTCGGGACGAGCAACAGGTAAGTTTGGGGGTTTGTTGAGAGTGGAATTTCACGTATTTTAGGTCTCACATTACACCTTTTTGATAGAATGTGGCCATGATTTTGTATAAAATGACATGGTTTTCATATCTTGCATAATTAAGATGCTACTAAGGTGTTTTGTTGAGTTTTGAAGGGTAAAACATGATCAAAAGTTCAAATTGGAATGAGGAGTGAAAGTGAGAAGGAATGCTGAAAAATACAGTCCATGTTGCACAAATTTCTGTATTCTTATAGAAGTCCAAATTGATCATATGATATATGGTTGGAAATACACAGAAGAGAGGGTCGTTTTGACATAAAGAACACCCCAATTGGATTCCAAACGAGAAAGTTATGATCAAAGTGCTAACGTCGCACATGCTGTACCGAGCAGCCACTTTGCATGACTTTTTACATATTCAAATGTTGGAGTTTCTCAGAGTTCTTTATATGGATAGAAAGCCAAGGAAAAGAGGAATACGTGAGCGTAAAAATCATTCAAATTGGAGTCCGTATGAAGAAGTTATGCTCAAAACGGTGAATTCGCGCAGTGCAGTCTCCGCAGCTCGGGAGGTCGCTCGGCTCGAGCGGGACCAACATTTTGCGAATTTCCAGCCGAGTTGGATGCCCTCAGAGCCTACACGACGTTCCCGTTTCATCCATATGCTGCTCGGCTGGTTTGGGGGCTGCTCGGCCATGAGCTCGGCCCGAGCAAGGTGCCGAGCGGCCCAAAATCGGGCCCAAACGAGACCTGTTCGATGTAGCAGCGTATATATACCCTCAAGTTGCGATTCTGAAGCAGTTTCGATCGCGAAAAAGCCCTACATCAGTCCTAGAAACAATTAGGGAGATCGAGACCCAAATTGGAGAGAACCCATCGATAATCCATCATCAATTCACACCTCCAACACTTCCATATCAGATTGACAACCTGATTTCACCATCCATCCACTTTCAAGAGGGTTCCAAGTGCTAATTGAGGGAGAATCGAGCAATTGGAGAGACGGAGAAGGAACGAAAGACTACGTCTACACTAGGGTTTCATAATTCCTATCTTTTCCTTCCTTTTACTTTGATTTTTGGTATGAATTGCTTAGCCATGAGTGTTGCTTGTGACCTCATGGGCTAATTTTATATACAGTTCTAAGGTTTGATGGATTGATTTAATTGATTTGGGGATTTAGACCAAAGATTGAGATTTTATGCAGTTGATCTTTTGATTTTACTTATTTTATTAAGACATGCTTTTCTGCTTCGTAACGTCTTCATAATATATTCATGACATCCGCTATAATGCTTGGATTATTGTGTTAGCTTGTGTGCGTTCATGATTGGTATTGTCTATCTGTTAGGGATTAGAGTAGCTCCGCTATAAGCACTTTAATTTCATGAACTGGTTAATCAAATACTTGATTAGTTTAGTGGAACAATGCAATTAGACAATCAAGTAGGAAGTGAATTGAACCTTGTAGTAATTCCAGAAAATATCTTGTTAGTCGGGCTTACCATCCGGAGGTATTGTTGCTTGCTTTGATTAGTATCTAGGAATAAGGCTTGGTAATACTTGCGCACCTTAGGATTTAAACCAGATTAGACTGTTAGATTTGAATCGAATCATATTCGGTGGGATAACAGGGATATGTGGTGTATTTTCAATGAAACTGCATGAATGAACAATCGTAAGTTTAATAACCCAAATTAATTGGTCTCTACCTGATACCTTAGAACTGTTCGTTATCTCTTGATTAGAAACTTGCTTTTATTTTTATTGCTTTTTAATTAATTTAGTTATTTATATTTTCAGTAATTTAGATAATTAAATTCACAACTCCTGGATATCAGTTACTTGATTCTGATTAATTTAGTAATTTTAGGAAATAAATAATTAGCTGTCCTTTTGGGTTCGATAATTTAACTTGGTCACTTACCGCTACAATTGATATCCTTCATACTTGGGGATTAAATTGGAGTGCGCAGAAAAAGCCTATCATGCACTTGAAATAAATAAATTATTCATTCCTAGAGACAAATCAAGTGCAAATGAACATGTTGACGTGTGGTAAGGATAAGCATAAAAGCTTTTAATGACTCTTATACCTAATAAAAGTAGGGTATGACATGATACACTTGATAAGAGGTCACCTATGTAAGTGCGAAGACTGGCCGCCTCAATGAAGCGCTTATGAATCCAAGATATGGTCCATGGCCGAAAAGGACACAACCATGAGAACCAAAGGTATTAGAAGAGGTGTTATGTTGGTACTGTTATCTTGGCATACACAAAAGCTGAGTAGTTCAAGGCATCACGTCCACTAAACTGCAAGTATGTCTGATAGTATTCAACTAGGGAAGGTTCAAAGTCGGAAGCTACCTATTTCGATGTAACATCTTTTCATTTGAACTCACTTTATTGTCAGTCTCCCGTGTCATAGTCTTTTTCGTTGACTTTATCCATTCATGTGGGGATTGTTGGAAATTTTAGGTGAATGGAAAAGTAAACTTAAAAATGGTGTTTATTAGATTAAGTGTGTCTATGAATAAATGCGAACAAAGGTTGTGATTGTTGAATAAGTTGCGTCTTTTCATTAAAAGACATATGAATTTGAATTCAAATTTAAATCCAACGGTCGCATCAATTCGTGTAAAGACGCCTTGAAATCTATAAATAGGCCCTCTCATTCCATGATCCTACACTCCGAACACATTTTTCGTAATTAGAGTCTTGGTCTCTAAACATTTTTATGTCGTCATACTCCTAAGGTGAGTTCATAATATCAGTTGGTTTGCCGTATCTTGTGATTTGTAGTGCTACTAATATCACAAGATGTGAGTCGTTGTATCTTGGAGATGATTGCCATCGAACCGTAAGCACCAGAGCGGGGCAATTTCGTCTTAAGGAGAAAGAGTGTAACTCTTGACTCGACTCAAATTCCATTATTATTTTTCTGTCATATTTTTCTAGTCAACATATTATACCGAAACCCAAATATACCCAACATATGTGAGACGTGTTAAAGTATGTATATTATATAAATAAAGTATGTTTAATGATGGTTAAATTATGTTTTCTAAAATATGATAAATGATGAATTAAAATATGAATTTAAGGTGTTATAATATAATTCATTATTAAACATACTTTAACCATGAATAAGCATACTTTACCTATATTATTAAGTATACTTTAACAATATGTCAATCCATCTCACAATCATCTCACAAAAAACTTCTCACATGATAGTTTCTCAAAAAATAATAATAACACTACAACTTTATAAATTATAGCTAGTGAATTAACATTGTTGACTTATTAGTCAATGTCACGGGGGATAGAATGTCTTAATGTCATGAATCATGATACATACACGATGTAGCATGAAGGCACATGCGACATACTAGCGTTTGTCTTATTTATTGTTCTCGTCGTCACCTAAAACAATTCACTTGTTTTTTCACCAATTTTTATAAGAATAAATTAGAAGAGAAATTTTGAAAAATGTCACAAAATGATAATCTTTCTGTTCATAACAATTTTCACACTTTCTACGTTTGTTTGTTCTACAAACTTTCACATCCAAAAAAAAAAAATTATATTCAATAATTTCAAAAATTACTTTTATTTCAATTTTGTCATTCCTTTTTTACACTCATAACATTACTTTACTTTGTTTATTACCTAAAAATACTAAAATATCCTTAAAAATTAATAAAGTTAGTTAAAAAAGTAACTTTTCTTAAACAACGTGGAACAAAGTGAAGACTGTTTGGGATGGAAGGAGTAGTTGATTATAAAAAATGTCATCCAACATAAATTTTTTGAAAAAAATATTCATTTTTTTACTTTTTTTGTCCCTTTTATAATATAATTCATATATAGCTATATGTATAGTCGCACATATAGTCATTTGCAGCATCACAAATATATTAGTGAATAAAAATATATTCTGTTATGGGATGGAAGGAGTAGTTGATTATGAAAAATGTCATCCAATATAAATCTTTTGAAAAAAAAATCATTATTTCTTTTTTTTGGTCCCTTTTTATAATATAATTCATATATAGCTATATGTATAGGCGCACATATAATCGTTTGCAGCATCGCAAATATATTAGTGAATAAAAATATATGTATGGTCGCACATTTAGTTGTGTATAAGATTGTACGGAAAAATTTGTGAATGAAGTCACAGATCTGTCGCATCTAAAAATTGTATTGGGGTTGGTGGGTGTAGTTGTACGAGTTGTTTCATTAAAATTGTGTATGAGGTCTCAAATTTAGTTGGAGACGTAATAGTAGAAGATGTCGTACAACAGGGTGAATTATGACCAAAATTAATTTAAAAAAAAAAAGTGACATTTTTCTAAGAAAAAGAAATTATAATGAATAATATTTTTTTTCAAAATAACATGACATTTTTGTTGATGCCCTATTTTTTAAATCGGGTTGAAAAAGCATTTTGCAAAGAGGACAGGTATTTATTATGAGGTGGTTGCTCTACTAATGAGAAAATGGACACTAATAGAACAGGGGGCAAATAAGGTGACAATAATTTTTCATATGATCAGATGATTTATTATTACTCTATCTTCATAGAGTATCTTCTAATCAGCAAAGCCGGATTTATTTGGAACACATTGATCACAAAATTTCCATCATCTTTAGCTACAATCGTCTCGAAATATATAATTTTGAGACTATATTTCAATCGGGCAGAGCACCGCAGACAGAATCTGCGGGTCGGAGCCCTGCTCGATTGACAGGAACAGCCTTGAGAGGCACAGCCTTCTTCAAAGAAAACTCAAACTTATCATTCATGTCAATATCTTGCAACTTCATTCCATCCTGCAGTTTCCATTCAAACTTGTGAATCAGTGTGGCCACGACCAGGTGCACCATGCGATGGGCCAACGGCATCCCCGGACAAATTCTCCTGCCCGACCCGAATGGAATCAGCTCGAAATCTTGGCCCTTTACATCAATCTTGCTGTCTAAAAATCTCTCGGGCACAAACGAATCAGGATCCGACCATGAATTTGGGTCTGTGCCAAGAGCCAACACGTTGACCAGTATCTGAGCATTTTTAGGTACGATGTAGCCATTGATTATAGTATCAGCTTCGGCCTTGTGTGGGACCAGTAATGGACCTGCCGGATGAAGCCGGAGAATCTCTTTCATCACTGCCTGCAAGTATGGCAGCTTGGCTATGTCGGATTCTTCCACCTCGTCCTTGCTTCCTATCACCCTTTCCAGCTCCTCTCTTACCTTCGCCATCTTCTTCGGGTGGCATATCAGTTCAGTCATCGCCCATTCTTCTGTTGTTGCACTTGTGTCTATTCCTGCAACAAATAAATCCTGAAATAGAGAGAAATGTTAGCTTTTAGACGAGATGATCAATTTACTCATTCGTAAAATCATGTTCAAGAATGTACTAAAATCCTTTGCTCAAGTCAAAAGTATTAATTAGTGTTATGTTTTCTAGATTAATCACTATGTTAATTCTCATGTGCCCAAATGAGTATGTATTAGAAATAATATCAAATGGAAAAGAAACTTACTAGAAAATTATCAAATAGAAAACAGTAGCTTTGCTATTTCATATCCTCAAAGTGCATGGTGATGTTATCACTTTTTCTTGTAATGATACTACTTTTTATCTATACTATAAATTAGTGATTATGAAATAGTTTACTGCACTATTATCATTTTTCATTAAAATATTATTACTTCTTATACGTCTCACATAAATCATTCCGTGTGACGGTCTCCCATAAGTATTTGTCATTCTCAAAATATTATTTATCCTAAAATTGTTATATGTAACAATGTTGGAAATAGTCAAAAAAAATGAGGAGATTACCAGAAGTAAATGTATGATTTCTTCTCGGCTTAACTCACTATTGCGATTCATATCAAGCAATGTATCCAGCAAATCATACTTAGGCTCACAATCCATCAATCTCCTATCAATTATCTCATCAAAGATCCTTCTCACTTTCTTGGAATAATACTCTGCTTCTCGTTTAAGCCCCTGAGGATCAACTCCTTTAAGAAGTGGAAAAAAGTCCGCCAAATTAGGCGTTCCCAGCACTCTCATAAACCCATACACAATCTCCTTAAACTCCCTTGAAGAATCCGAACCAAACAGCCCGAAATCAATGGAGAACAGAGTGGCCGAAGTAAGGTTCATCGACGTAATGAATGTAGCATCAGCAATGTCCACAGCTCTTGATCCATCACTACATTCCTGCACGTAGTCCCTAAGGCTCCTCAGCTTCTCCCGACGAATCCCCTGGCTAGCATCAAGCCTCTGCAGAGAAAACATCTGATCTCTTAACAATCTCCGGAGGTCCCTCCACCGGGGGCCTGCAGGGAGCCACACGATCGACATCTGGTTGTGGCTGTCGATATCCGTGACAGCATGCTGGAATCGGCTCGACAGAAGCTGGTCGTGCTTTTGAAGTACTTGTCTGGCAAGCTCAGGAGAGGACACAACTATTGCGTCTAGAGTACCTGTTAGAGTGAACTGATTAAATATTAAACGATTATTTTCTTTAATACAAGTTTAAATTTTTAGATAAGGTGGTTATTTTACTGTACCGAGCTTGAGGTACATCAAGGGGCCGTAGATTTTGGATAATTTGGCGAGTGATCGGGGAGTGTTTCGACCGACGTGGAGAATGTTTCCGATTATCGGGAAAGGAGGCGGCCCCGGAGGAAGATTTGGTCGTCTGGTGGGACGTGCATAGTAGCATGAAAACAAGAAAATGCATAG
This sequence comes from Pogostemon cablin, assembly GCA_023678885.1. Classification (NCBI taxonomy): domain Eukaryota; kingdom Viridiplantae; phylum Streptophyta; class Magnoliopsida; order Lamiales; family Lamiaceae; genus Pogostemon; species Pogostemon cablin. The sequence continues at coordinate 7,548,214 of CM042987.1, forward strand.
TAGAAATGAGAATAAGACAAGGTCCATAATTAATTACTACACAAGATTTTTTAGTTTTGATCGAGCAGTAGTATGATACTAATTGGTGTGGTAAGTAATGCATTGAAATTGGAGAATTATTTATAAGTGTGTGGCTTGTTTGTGATAAGCTAACGAGAAAACTAAGGAATGAATGATCAGTGTAAGTAATGTTTAAGATAAGTTCATAATCGATCATTATATTATAGTATATACCAACTTACATAATTAAGCTGACATAAAAACTTAAATAATTATTAATTGATCAATTATTATTATTTTTTTTTAATTTGACAAAAATATATGAACTCCAGAATTTATGTCCTTTCTTTCTTGGATGTATAATGTTTCATTGTTATGCAGAAGCGGACTTAAGAAGGGGGTAAGGGGCACTTGGCCCCCTGAACTTCTAAAAATTACTAGTATAGATATAGAAATTTTTTTGAAATAGTTTTGTGTCCAAGTGATGAAGTGAGGATGTTTTAGTTTTAAAGGTCCCGTGTTCGATTCATGCAGCACTGTTACTTTTTTCCCCTCTTCTATTTCTTTTATTTATTTATTTTCCCTCTAAATAACATATTTATTTAATAATTTTAATTACTTTAATTTCAAAATTGTTACTCTTACATAATACAATTAAAAATACTAAAACATCTTTAGAAAAATGTTAATAAAAGTTGGTAAATAAAATAATTATTCTTAAAATTTGCAGAACAAAAAACACGAACTATTGTATGAGAAAAATTGGGCCTCTCGACGGAAATCCTGCGTCTTTTTTCCCCTCTTCTATTTCTTTTATTTATTTATTTTCCCTCTAAATAACATATTTATTTAATAATTTTAATGACTTTAATTTCAAAATTGTTACTCTTACATAATACAATTAAAAATACTAAAACATCTTTAGAAAAATGTTAATAAAAGTTGGTAAATAAAATAATTATTCTTAAAATTTGTAGAACAAAAAACACGAACTATTGTATGAGAAAAATTGGGTCCCTAGACGGAAATCCTGCGTCCGCCACTGTTGTTATGTATTATCCAGGAGCATGACGTGTATAGCTACTTTGGGGGCGTCGAGAAAATGATCATTTTGGCTGTCATTGAATACGACATATCAATTACTTTTTGTGTTTTAATCTCATTAATTGAAAGGGGAACGAGCAAAATTGCCCACTGCCATAACTAAATAATCAACCCGGTCCTTCCTTACAAAACTAAAATTGCCCACTTTTATCCTTAAAAGACAAATATAGCCTTGACCCCTCTTTCTCTTTCTCTTTCTCTTTCTCTCTCTCCCTCCTCCCCAACTACCGTATATAGTATACTACTTTACTTTTCTTTTCTTTTTTTCCTTTTTTTTTTCTATCAATTATCGCTTTATTTCCTTTTTTTTTTTCAATTAATTACATGAGGTTCTCAATTTACTAATTTATTTATTTTTTGTAATTATATATAGGCAAAAACTCCTGTGCACCCGAGCGCGCGGACCACATTCCGTGCGCCTTTAAAATTTTGTGTTAAATTGTATACCCTTTAGTATAAAGATGTGTACCCTTTATTTTCTAAAGAAAATTATTGTGTGTATCTGGGCGCATGGACAACACTCCGTGCGCCTTTAAAATTTTGTGTTAAATTATATACCCTTTATTATAAAAATGTGTACCCTTTATTTTCTAAAGAAAATTATTGTGTGTATCTGGGCGCATGGACAACACTCCGTGCGCCTTTAAAATTTTGTGTTAAATTGTATACCCTTTAGTATAAAAATGTGTACCCTTTATTTTCTAAAGAAAAAAAATATTAATGAAAAGTGTATACATTTTAGAATAAAATGGTGTACATTTTATTAATTAAAGTGTATACCCTTTAGACTAAAGCAATGTACCCTTACCTATAATACTAAATTTTTCAAAGCGCATGGAATGTGTTCCCGTGCGCCCGGGCGCACGCAAGCCTCATTCTTATATCATAATGAATTATTAATTTATTTGGACATAGTTAAATTACATGACCTTCTTAAATTAATTTTTTGATGTGAATAATTTTAAATTAACATGACCTTCTTAAATTAATTTTTTAACGTAAATAATTATATTAGTATTGTATTTTATTCCATATAAATATATTAATTATTTTGTGTGAACCCAATCTATCAAGAAAAAGATAAATAAAAAAATTAAAATGGGCATTTAAACTGAAAATATATACAGATTAAAAAAGGTAATGAATAAAAATATACAATTTGTAAATTATGTGTTAATTGCTAGCTTAAATTTAATAATCAATTAAATTATTTAGAAATATAATTATTCAGAAATAAATTAAATTATAATATAATTAGATAATAATTAATAAAAGTTTAATGATTAATTATGATAAATTAAATATTAAGACCCTATATAAATTATGAATATATAATTGCTCTTTTTTCATTTTACAAATTTTATAATTTTATTTTATTTTTTCTTTTAAAATTAAAATTATAATTTAGTACTTAATTTTTTAATTACTAATAAATTTATATTTTCTTGAATTACTAATAAATACTAATTATAATACTAATAAATTTTATAATTACTAATTACCTAAGTACTTAAATTTATATTTTCTAATTATTAATAAATTTATATATATTTATATAAATATTTTTATTTTCTAATTACTAATAAATTTATATTTTATATTTAGTACTTGGATTATAAAAAGAAAAAAAAAAGTTGGTTTGACAAATTTGAGGGATACTTCTATCAAATCAATAGGAAGTGGGCAGATTTGTATATTTGTATTGAGAGTGTGCTTTTTTGAATATGGTATTTTAGTATTGGGCACTATGTGTCATTTCCTCTAATTGAAATGGGTCAATATATCCTTTTTATCATTTTCATCTATCATCTCCCACTACGAAAAAGTATTTTTTAACAACCGAATTTACCAACGGAATTCAATCCATTCGTAAATTGGTAATTTACCAATGGATTAGCAATAAAAATGACATTTTTATTTTAGCAACGGAATGCCAACGGATTAATTCTCTATTTTAGCAATGGAATTCAATCTGTTGGTAATTACCAACGGATTACCAAGGGAATTATTATATAATTTACCAACGGATTACCAACGGAATTTGATTTTTCGTTGCTAAAAATTTACCAACCACCACTTTACCAACGGAATTTTATCAATAGATTCCGTTGGTAAACCAATTTAACAATGGAATTAAGGCTTTTACCAACGAAATTATTTCCGTTGGTAAAAAATAAATTTTTTTGTAGTGTCCTTTGTTATTAAATATAATTGACACATAAAAGTAAAAGAAAATTTAATCATTGTCCTAGAATTTATATTTTTCTTTATGTTATAATTATCGTCTTTCTACCACATGTCAATCATATGACACAGGAAGATTCTTCCAAAATATCACCGAAGATATAACTGGATCGAAGGAGATGTCATTTTTTATTACAGGAATGCTCGCTGTAAATAAATACTTATAACATTTCATTTATTTTAATGTAGAAAAAGCTTTAAAAAGGAGATCATTGAAGTATATTCTTGTGCATTCTGCAGGGAAGAAAATATATTGTAAATAAAGAAATGACTTTGAGATGAAGCAATGAGCTTCAACATAAAGAAATGAATTTCGAAACAAAGCAATAATAAAATAATGGCAAAGACTACAATACAATTGTCCTACCAATTCAAAAATGTACAACCTCCTTCCTTCATCTTCAATGTGTGTTTTCCTCTTTTTTTTTTCTTTTTTTAAACTGTTGCTGTTACTGTTTTTTTCGTTTTTTTGTTTATTTTTCTATTTTTTTATTTATTTAATTTTAGGGATATAATTATAATTTTACCCTTGTGGTTTAGGATATAATTTATCCTGGTTTAGGGTATAATTGTAATTTTACCCTTGTGGTGGTATAATAGTCATTTAAATAGAATAAATTTAAAAATAAAATAAAAAATAATATTAATGAATGAGCATTAATTAATTAAAAAGAGTGAGGAAAAGGTGTACCAATTGAATTGGTACCCCTTATTTACCCTAGTCCCTCTCTAACATAATTATGAGATTTGAGATGAAAGCAATGAACGAAATTAATGAAACAACGAATATCGAGATAAATAATAAATTTCAAGATTAAAAAAAAATGAATTTGTAACAGAAAAAAATTATGTATTCTTTTTTTTTTTGGGTAGAATTTTTTTATTGAACTTTCATACTCCGGAATCCTCTCTGAAGCAAGCGAGATGGGCCTAAAGTTGAATTTCTGGGCCGGTTTGTTTCTGGAAATATGGGCTAAGCATGGATAGAGAGAGTGAACTAATGCTAACTTGAAGCTCTGTGTTTTACAACAAATTGGGCTTCGTAATTGGTGGATTGCAGTGTGATGGTTGATGTGGGACCAAAGTTGGCCCAACAAAGGGTGCAATTTGTTTTGTTTTTAATTAATTTTTAGGTCGACATTACCTCGTTGATTTTGAGTTCTTTCTATTATAACACGTGGGATATACTATTTGTTTAATTAAATAGAGAAAAGGTGTGAGGTGATATATTGACTTGACTAGAATGAATCCGTTGTTTACAATTTTTTTTTTCTGTTTTTCTCTTCTATTTTTATTGTGTTCTGATCTATTTTCTATTCCTATTAGGTAATTTAATTGTTTTAAGCGCTAATCTATAGATAAATAAATATATTAATAACGTATTCATCTTATTCATGCATTTTGATTGATGATTAAAATCAAATTATGTCCTCTACATCTTATATTATTCTTCATTCGATAGATACGCAGTATTTTCTTTTAATTATTAATTTCATTGATTGTTAAGGGTATTATAATTTTTTTTATGTAAAAAATAAATTAAAAATATATTATGTGTATTAAGTGGGGTTATAATTTTAAAATTAAAATATGTTTTGAGTTTATGAAATTCTTATTTTCTTTTAGTGATGAAATTTATTGTGGGGTGAATAAAAATAGAAAGTGGAAAGTTTATTATATATGAGACATAAAGCTGTTAAAATAATTGAGCTTCTCAAGAGTTCGACTCGACTTAACTTGTTAAGGCTTGAGCTTGGCTCGCTTCGAGACTATTCGAGGTCGAGCTCGAGTTCGAGCTTACCTTATGTTCATTCCATTAACGAGCCAAGTCGAGCTTGGCTAAATAAGATTTGATTATTTTAATAATAATTATAATTAATAATAACATTAATAAATCTTATTTAATTAATTTTATATAATAATATAATAATTATTAAATTAAACAATAAATATAAAATATAATTCATTAAAAATCGGCTCATTAAGGTCGATAAACTCGACCCAATTTGTTTAATGAGTCAAACTGAGCTCGAGCTCGATTTAAAAATTACTCGAGCGAGTAGTTAAACTCGTTTTCTTATCAAGTTGAGTTCGAGTATGAACTACTCAAGCTCGCTCGGCTCAAATAATAGATTCAATGAGATGATAACAAATCTAGCTATCTTTTTCTGGTACAGTTGTACCCAATTTTATAAAATATAACTATCCAAGTCTATATATGGATTTTTTTTGAAAAAAAAATTAAAATGTATTTTGTACCATGATTTTTATTGACTTTGAAATGTATTATTCAAAATTAAAAAAAAATAAATAAATAAATAAAAAAAAAGAAAAGGTGAGAGGATCCAAATTGAGAAACAATAGAATGATAGATAAGTTGCACCAAGCTTGCTTTTGTCAGAATCCCACATAGACCTTTCATGTAAGCTGCCTCTGTCCCTGACGTGTGTCGACATACGAAAATCGGCTAATGCTTCTTTCACCAATTTGGAACCCAAATTTGACTTCATTTACATTTTTCAATAATTAATCACTATCCAAATACTAGGATATTTTTAAACTTGATTAAATTATTCGAATAATACGAAAGCTATTTTAAGAGTTATCCAAGAGCTAGCTTCGTTTCTTAATTACGTAACTAGGGAAAAAAAAAAGGCAACTGCGTCATAATTACAACGTGAGACTGTTTTTAATTTTTTAAAATATTTATTTATAACTTTTTATTAAAAATATTATAACTTTTTTATTTTTTATTTATATTATGAATTATTCACGAAATAATTTATTATAAAACTATCATTTTTCATTAATACGGGTAATATTTTTTATTAAATATTATTACTCCTTCTATCCCAAATTCATCTTTATATTTACTGTGTATACGAAATTTAAGAAAAATCACTTTTTGACTTACTTTTGGAGGTAATATGATAATTTTTGTTAAAATGATTATGACAAATTTTGAAATTAAAATATGTTAGAGAAATATCAGTTAATTGTTTTTTCCTTAAAAAGAAGTGTGAAGTTGAATTTAAAACAAATCAAAACGAAAAATGTGAAGTTGAAGTTTGGACGGAAAGAGTACTCTTTATCCATTTCATAAAGAACTTCTTATAAGAAGTGTCACACAAGTGTTTTCCAAAAGTAAAATGCATAGTGATGGAATGTGGGCGCTTCGTTTCACACACACATGGGTGTGTGTGGGATAAAAAAGGTGATATATCGAATTATATTTGAGAGTTGTAGACAAATGGTGTTGAGATGGCCCCTCATTAAGCAAAACTAGGGCCACTCACTCACAATCTAAGCTAGCTTCAAGACTAGTATGAAGAATATACACACATACTATATTGAAACTATTATAATATATATTATATATATATATATATATATATATATATATATATATATATATATATATATAATCTTGTTGAATTTCTTTATCACGAAATAAGGTTGGTGAGAAAAGTAATGGACTATATTTATATATAGTGTATAACTTCTCATGTAATTATTCTCAAGACTAATAAGAATGATATTTGTAACTGCTACATTATATAATCTATTTTTTTTTATAAAAAAAAGAGTGAAAGTTATAATCTTTTGAAAATCCGTTGTTCTTAAAAAAAAATATAAATAAATAATAATAATAATAAAAAAGACGGTTACATATACTTAATTGGTATAGGTTAATCTTGCATCCTAATTTTATAGTTCGAATTTAATTTTACATAGATTGTGTCACTTGTGTAGCAACAATTTGCATCGTGTTAGGTCTTATAATGGTGTTGTAGTTTTGTTTGTGCGTTACGTCAAGAGAAATTGTAATAGCCGGTTGACTCATTTGAAATGATATACCTATCTTTGGGAAAAAAAAATTGTTATTGAAATAATACTCATAATTAGGGATGTTAAATGTGTTAGCCTTAATCCAATAGGGTCATTTCTATCGGGTTTCATATTAAACAGACTTCAGACTAATCGGACATGTTTAAACGGGTCACTGAAAGGTGAACTAACCCTAAACCTAATGGGCTTCGAGTTAAATTGGTCAGCCTACGGGCTATACAATAAAACTTATAAAAACTTAGTAAAAAAAATATTAAATGAAGAGCAACACTAGGGCGGGCAAGTTCCACCGATTCACATTTTTACAATCGTTTTCGCTTTTCGCTGGATTGTTTTTCTTTTTTTGTTTTTTTAGAGGTATAATTATAATTATACTATTGTGGTTTAGGATTATTTTACCCCTAGTGATTTAGAATATACTTTACTCATGGGGTTTAGGATTTAAGGTATAATTATAATTTTATCCTTATTGTTTAGGGTATAATTTATCCCTTAGGGTTTAGGGTATATAATTGTAATTTCACCCAAGTGGATTATGATATATTTCACCCTTAGAGTTTAGGGTATAATTGTAATTTCACCCTTATGGTTTTGAGTATATTTCATCCATAGGGTGATTTAAGGTATAATTGTAAATTTCACCCATAGAATTTAGGGTATAATTGTAATTTAACTCTTGTGATTTATGATATATTTTACCCCTAGGGTTTAAGGTTTAGGGTATAAATATAATTTCAGCCTTATAATTTAGGGTATAATGTTCTTTTAAGGAAAGTATATTTAAAAAAAAAACTACATTATTAAAGGAGGGAAATTAATTAGGAAAGATGGGACCATAAATTCCACAAATTCATTGGGACTAGTTTCATCCAAGTTTCTATCTTAAATGAATTACACATCACACAATAAACACAAAACTAATTCATCAATTTTTTAAAATTTTAAAACAATTACTAAAATTAATGCACGAAAAAAAAGTATTAGAAAGTATCATAATTTTATTGGAATTATAATTAAAGTTAATTAATTTATATTATATTTATAAATTATAATTAAATATTGAGTTATAGTGATAAGATATAAGGAAATTTATGATGATTAACAATTGTTTTTGTATATAGAGTGAGACGAGAAAAGCAAAGAGAGAAAACATATGGGAAAAGAGAGGGAGGAAATGAAAAGGAGTAAGAGAAGATGCCACGATTGTTAGCATGCAAGGAAATAAAGATGAATGAGAGAAGATATCCCCGTGTCAAAAGAGAAGATGAGTGAAAAGGTGAGGGAGTGATAGGGGAACAAAAGGATAGACAAATAATAATAATAATAATAAATAAATAAAAATTCAATCCTACGTATCAACTCTATTAACCCGCGAGCTAATCGATTCAGGCAAAAAAAACCTCGTTTTAACAAGATGGAAAAACACGGCCCTAACCTCATTTTGTGTGGCTAATCGGCTGGTCCTATGGGCTATGGGACCTATGATTTTTTTAACAACTCTTCCCATAATCTATGATCTAAAAGTTAAGGAGATGGTGCTTTATAAGTTGATTTTGCTTCTATATACCGATAATTTTCCGTTCTGTATGAAGTTATACATATTTTCATTTTAAGATATATATATTTTTCTTTTTAATAAGTTATTTTTTTTAAAAAAAATTAATACTTCTAAAAGTTTTACAATATTACATAATCTACCATAAATTTAAATTTAAATTAGGGTTAAGAAAATAAAAGTACCATTAAAACATATACACTATTTATTAAAATATTACATACTTAAATGTATAAACAAACAAATAGTACTACATTTATTTGGGATATGAGCTAGTATAAAATATCTTACCATGACTCAACAATTATTATTTTTTTTCTTTCTAAACATTACTCACTTTTGCTTTTAATCATTTTTCTTCTTGAAATTATTAAATTAAATCACCTCATCAAGTAAAATAAAAAAATAAATAAAAAACAATAATATTCATAGATTTTACTAATGAAAGATATAGAGGGGAAGAAGGAGAAAGAGGAGGAGAGAGAAGAGGGAGAAAACGTCCATGTGATGCAAACAAAGGGCGAGGTGCTTCGCGTGAGGATTTTGATAACCCACTGGCTTTAAGAGCAAAACCACAAGAAAGAGAAATATTTTTTTTATTTTTTTTGTTTTTTAATTTGGCAGGATCTTGAAGAAAGAGTTGAAAAACAGGCAAAGATGGAAATGCTTGCATTTGGTGATCCACACTCCGACAAGAGATTGTATTACAACAACACATGACCCCATAATAATATACTCCCACAGCCACAATCAATCCCGCATTTTCTTTTTCCTTTTTCCTCTTTTCCTTTAATTTCAATTCATCTGCGGAAACTGCAGAGAAAGAATCAGCTCATGACCTTTTCCATTAATATGCATTAATGAAAATTGAAAAAGTTTATTCATTTTTTAAATATTTATTTCCTTTCAAAATTTCTCGTGTATGCGTGTATAGCACAGAGTGTGAAATGTGGCCCTTTGAGATGGCTTATTGGTGGGGTGTTTTGGAGTAAATTAAAGAATACTGTCCTCATTAATCCCTCCACCCATCTCTCATATTTCACACCACACCACCCACCAGTTTCATTCCCATCCCATCTCCTCCTCTCTCTCATCTCATTTCATAACTCTCTTTTTCCTCTCTCTCTCCATCTTCCCTTTCTCTGTCCATTCTCATCTGTATGAGTTGAGGGGTGTGTTCATATTTCTGTCATTTCTACTTTGTGCCAAAGGGTGGGGAGAGGTGAGTGGAGGCAGTTTCTGATCATGTTTCCAACTTTGCTAATTTGTTTCTTTACCTGCAGAACATTGTTTGAACGGTTGCTTTTTCTGTTTTCAGGTCTTGACTTCAGATCTATTGCCTTTCTGCTTCTCTCTGGCTGGTAAAATTGCTCGGATTCTCTTATCTATGTGTTGATCTTCGATGATGCTTCACTTTTTTCTTTTCTGTTCTTAATTTGGTTCTTATGTGCTCATTTTCTGGTTATCTGGCTTATGGGATTCATCTGTATCCGGTCTTTTGTTCTTAAAACTTTCATTTTTTTAATGGGTTTAGCTTATTTTCCTCCCCCTCCCTTATTTCTTGAAAAAAATGAAGATTTTATATGGCTTTAGTAAAAATCTCCTTTTTTCTGCTTTTCCCCTTGAAATCTAGTATATATTTGATTTACGAAAATCATTTTCTCTAATCTACTAATTTCTTTGTCTAACATCGATTCCATCTCTTATTCTCACAATCGAAAATTTTTCATTTTTAAAATCTCTATTTTGTTATTAGCTGGTTCTGCTGTGTATCCACATGTAAATGTTGAACTGATAGATGACAGATAAATTTTGTGAAGAATGCTATTTCTCAATTTCTGCATAAGAGTGTCTTGTTTTTCAAAAAAGACTTAGTACCGTGTTGCTGTCTGGTTGGTGATGCTCCCACTTCCAGCACACTTTCTTTGACGTTACATCAATGCCAAGTTGTTGAGATTTTTGGAAATGCTTTCTGGTGCTTCGAGTTATATTCAGAAAGAAATGAGACTGCATAGGCTCATACCTGTTTTCCAGTATGGCAACGATTGAATGCTCATTTATTCCACAAGTTGATGATTTTTGAGGATATTTTAGTTGACATCTCCTGGTTCGCGTTTTCATATAAAATATTATAATGTGCTTGTTTGAGTTGAGGATTTTGTGTATCAATGTTGACAATGTTGAAATTGGGATAATAATGTGCACATTCTGAGTATTTATGAATGTGAAAGAACTGTCTTAAGGATCAAAATTCTTGTCCCAATCTAAAAATTGTTGGAGCTGTGATCCACCTGAACCCAAAACCTCAACATCTGCAGATTACTTGCAAGTCTAATGAGTACCATTGACGAGATATATCTTATTAAATTGTATTTGTTAGCTTAAATGGATTTGATGTCCCCTGTTTCTGTAGTGTGTAGCATTTTCTTGCTTTCTCATTCTTTATAAGTTTATCAAATGACTTATTCATTAGGTTGAATATAATTATGTAATTTCTTAAGTACCTTCATGGAATTCACCTTTGCAAGTTAATTGCAGATTTTCTGGTGGAAGTTATATTGTAATATTCTATCTCCCTTCTATTACACTGATCGCGAGTATATTGAATCAATTATTCTTGAGCCCTAATGCAAGGGCAAAGTAGTTCTATGACCACCTTGCCTGAAAATCTAGGCTTTGATCATGGCTCTACGTCAAGTGATGCCGCGATAGATTCCCATGTATCATGGACTAGCTTGCAGGCTTCTGAAGAAAATCGGGTACCGGAGTACATAATATCATCCAGTGATACCAATTCTCAGTATCTGCATCGTGTTGGGCGTGAGGGGTTGAATGGTGTGTGGACTTTAGGTGAAAGTAGTTCTAGTGCTTCACAAAATCAAGCTAACCATAGTGAAAGAAAAAGAGAGCACGCATGGAGCATTCGCTCACGAGCTGCTCTCCATTTGGAAGAACGTCACTGTGAACCAACTAATATTCTTCCATTGGATGCTATTGATGTCGATAGCCATGACAATCAGACAGATAATGGGTCATCTACTCTGCAAATTTCTGGTCCTGATGCAATATCTCAGGACCTTAACATGTTTTCAGAGTTCAGAGACAGTGAAGATGATGAGTGTCAAATAGTTGAGCGTCCCAGTACACAAATATCGGTCAGATCATCGAAGGAGAAAATGCCACATACTGGTAGTTCCTCTGATGCATTTGGTTTGCCTTCTGGATGCAGTGGATATGGGATGGAGGGTAGTGATTACAGGCCAGGTTGTTCATTGGATGGTCAGCGTATGTCGTGCAAGAGAAAAGCCCTTGAGGTGCATACAGGACAGTCTATTGGAGAAGGAAGTTCGAATTTCTTTGAGCATGCCGGAAGAAGTCAATGGCATGCTGTGTCAGCTCCACAAAATACTTCAAGCAATGTTAGCATCTCAACACGGGCAGAACACAACCTGCACTTAAGCAATGAATCTGAACCAGCTAATTCAGGGATTCGGCTTGGTATTGGAGCTGTTTCTGCAAATCCTTACTCTTCAAGTGTCAGAGGAACTGCTGAAAGTTCCAGAAGAAATTTGCGATTGCGAATTAATAGCGCACACCATCAAGATCATCACATAACTGGTATCCCATTTTCAACTGAAGCAAATGTAGGAAACTCAGATGTTTCATCTTCTCGGCATTCATCACGTCTAGTTCTTCGTAATCGTTTAGTTGACTTAAATCCAACTCCTGCTGTCGAAAATGGAAGCCATTATAGTCAAACTGTTCTTTCACATGTTCCTTCTGTACGTCGTAATACTCAAACTAGATGGAGTGTAGCCTCTAGCACAAGAACTAGAAATTCATCTGCTTCTGCTGTCTCTGTAGAGAGGGAGAGGGATGCTATTCTTTATGGAGAATCAACTTCTGGAAGCCTTCCTAGAAGCATTTCTGAACATCCTATGTTTGTTCCTGCTAGTGAGATGGGGAGTTCATCTCAACATCCCACAAATTGGAACATGGCTGGCGGGAGTAACAACATTGCTGGTCATATTGCATCTACTTCTCGGGCAGGCTCTGCTTCAGGGGTTAACTCATCTTCCCCTACTTGGCCTCATCGAAGTTATGCTCAATATCCTCGAAGGCTAACTGAAATTGTTCGAAGATCTCTGTTATCGTCAGTAGGCACTGAGTCTGGCGGTCAGAGTAGTAATCATGCCACACGATTGAGTTCACCAGGTGTCACCCAGGAAATGGTAATGGCATCTGGTCCTGGTAATCATGGTCATCATATATCAAATTTGAGGTCAGCATTGTTGGAGAGACATCTTGATGGTGCTTTCGGGTTACCTCATTCGTTACGAAGCTTGGCTGTCGCTAATGAAGGAAGAAGCAGCATAATGTCTGAGGTATGCCTCACACTATCTGTAATTTGAGCAATTCCAATGATTGAGTTGACATAAATATTTTCTTTTTGTACTCATATTGCTTGTTTGTGTTATAGATTTTGATTGCAACTGACATGGATTTGAGATTTTTTTTTTCCATTTTGTTCTAAGTTGTCAATTTCTAATTCATAATATTTGAGGATGATTACAAGTCAACATCATCCTCTGCCTAAATTCAGGAAATAAGTTTTTGGAGCTCAAACTGTGTCCATTGTTGCTTTTTTTTCTTTTTTTGTGTTATATGTCGTGATTTTTTCATTTGCTGATGCATGATGACAATTTGTACCCTTGTTGCTTACCCTACTATGTAATTTGCTGAAACAGTTGATTTTGGTCTCTCTTTTGAAGTCACACTTTTGCCTCTTCTTAGTATGATACTCTGTAGAAAACTGACTTGTTGCTTGGTTAACATGGAATACCTGGATATTTATGCAATATATTTTACTGACACTGTTGGTGGAAAACTTGAACCTTGTTTATAATAATTGAGGTTCCGTTTCCTAGGAGTGTTTTAGTTGTATAACATTAAAATTTCAACAAAATCTAACACCACTGATAACCATGAAAACTATAAAACTTTCCCTTCTTGGAAACACTCAAACAAGTCTTGTGTTATGTTCATGATTTGAGCCTAGCTATATTATCAAGCAATAACAAGTATGTTAATGTTAATTCAGAAAGTTATGTGAGGTGGGATCCTGTTCATAATAGCTATGCAACTAGATTTCATTGCACATAGTTAATCAGGAGGCCAGCCTGAACCTTGGGATATGGGACACGGCAGGAAAAAGGTGCAGTGAGGTGCATGCCTCTTGCCTGTATAGGTGTTGACCAGTTGACCTTCAAGCCTCTTCCACCTTTTGTCTTAGGTGCACCCACGGCTTCCCTATATTGACTATGGTAAGTGATCATAAAGAAACTACAAGTGATTTGTTAACTTTAAAAAAGTAAGACGTTTTGGAGGAAGTTGATAAGTCCCCTACGAAGAATTAGGGAAAAGATGTTTGTGGGAAATTTCTGGAGAAAACAAATGGAATCTTAATCAACGATTGTATGTTTAGGATAAAAAAGCTCCCATAGAAGAACAATCCAGATTATGTGTTCCAACTAATCCATACCTATAGATTTTCAGAACATTAAGGAGATAGTTATGAAAATTTATGTAACCACATACATACATTACCAGCCAGGAAAGAAAGAAAAGGTTACTGAAGGATATATAAATTGTTGGCATTTTGTGGTCATGAATATCCCTCAACTACTCCACCTAGATTCCGAGTTAAAGTTGAATCGACTATTTTCTAGAAGTTTTCTAATGATAAAGAACTGTAAGTGATCTGTTCACTAGATTAGTCCAAAAATAAAATTCCTACATTAATTGCAATCAGTGTAGAACTTTTGTTGCAAGTTAGTGTTTTTCATTAGCTAAACTTATTAAAAATGGATTTTCTGTTTTATAATTTTATGTGCCTGGATTTATTTTGCTGTAATCTATATGATTGACTTCACTCAGTTCTTGCTGTCCATGTTTTCAGTTAGCAAAATACAATTTCTCAGTTTTAATTTCATGCATTATTTTATGGATTCCTACCTTTTTTTCAGAATGCATTAATTTTTACCCAGTGCTTTTAGCCGGGCCATCTACAATTTTGCATATATTAACATCTGTAACTTGATGCTGCTTTATCTATATTCGATAACTGGTTCAACTTGTTTATCTGTTTTATTGTTGTCTTGCACACCACTTTTAGATTCAGCCATTGATTTACATTTTGATTTTAGCAGATCCGCCATGTCTTGGATCTCATGCGAAGGGGAGAGGGCTTGAGAATTGAGGTTAGTTATTCGCCCTTTCTTGGTCTACCTTTCTTCTATTTTTCATATGAATATGTTGCGTGCAAATCTCGAAAGGACAAAGCATCTTAATTTTTTTTGACCACTGGCTTATACAAATTATTTTTGGTATGCAAGGATGTTTACATGAGACAGTGTTGTTTGTGTTGATATTTTCTGCTTTGAAATGCATGTTGAGTACTGTTTAGTCAACTTTAATGACTACTTTTCAACTATGTTACTCTAGTTTACCCTAATTATTCCAAGATTCAATCATGATCCAAATCTTTCCACCCGCCCCATCATGAATAAATGTTTTCTTGTACGCAATATATTGCTAATTGAAGTTTATTCAGTACACTTGATGTATTGAAATGCGTAGTGTTATGTTGAGCGGGCGAGTTTGTTTGGTAGCTTATAGAGCATGCAATTGCAAGTGCAAATTCATAGACTGGATATGGGACTTTTTTTTAAAGTTTAACAGACACTAGTTTATCAATATAACATATTGATATGAAAATTCATAGACTCAAATAACGTATTGATAAGAGTTGGTTATGTATTGCATATTGGAAAAACAAAAATTATCGAATTACCAAATTGATTTTGGTAATTCAAACATCTCATCAAACTAATCAGATTATACTATGAAGTGTGCTTTGATGATAGCCAATTATGTTTACAGATATGTTATGTAGAGATTATGATAGAAAAACTAGGGCCACTAGAAGGACCTTAACACCAAATTATAAGCTACAATAAGCTAATTTTGATCAAATCAACAGTTTTGATTAATCATGTATCAATGAGATTATGAGTAATTATAAGCTCAGCTTCTTCATTTAAAAAGTAGATTGAAGTGTTTTGAATGGATAACTTGGAATTTAAAATTAAAAAAGTAAGGGGTCGGGATGCATCTAGCTGATTTTGCTTTTACTCTAATAAATTTTCAAATACAAAATAACCAAACACTACACTTTAAAATTTACAAACGCCACCCACTTTTACTTTTGATCATGCTTTTCACCATCATTAACTTATCTCTTCTTCAAAGTATTATTTTTTGCAAACACCCCCTTAATCTAATTGAAATGACTTGATCTAATAATCGATAATGACGTCAACTGAAATCTTTTTATTTGGTTGGATGCACCAAGAGTAAAATATATACAAATATTGTCCTTTGGCTTGACAGATTATGACCTGATATAGCTTTCAAAAGACAAATAGTAAATTTATAAGCTTTCATATGTATTTAATAAGTGCTGCCAAATAAATATAAAAATAAAGTTACCTTTCCATCCGTGGGCTTATACTGTTGTTAGTCAAATTTTTATGAGTGTAAGATTGTAATTATATAAATGAAATCTAACTAAAAACATAAGCATTGATGGCCAACCCCAAGGGTCCAAGTTCAACAATATTAATTGAAAGTTGAGTACGTAACAACATGTGGCATGTGCGCCGCATGACACTATTGTAGATGTATCTTTTTGAGGTGATATGTCCTTGAGCTGGCTCTAATGGGGCTGCAGGCATAGAGCTGTCTTATTTGGGTTTCGTTCTTGAAAGTGGTCGTGCCTCCTTCCCAAAGAGGTTGGACCTTGGCTGTTCTTTGTTCAGTCATCTATGGGCTAACCCTTGAGGCTCACGGCTGCTTGAGCCTTTCTTTTTGTTGATTGTGTCTGGTGGTTTGCAGGCTCGGGGGTCGATTTTAGCCTTAGGCATGAGAAAGCAGAGGCCTCAGACCTTTCAACCTTAGTCTTCTCCCCAGTGTTTGGGGTTTGGTGTTGACCACCTATAATATATATGAAAAAGCCTCCATACTTTGGTTGGTTATGTAGTATGGCTACCCTAAGAATGGAAGATCATAAAATTACACAATAAAAATGTTATCTAATTTTGTAAATATGAATATTTTTGAGGAACTCTTTATATCTTTGATTTGTACTGTTCATTCTACAAATGGTCAGTTGTATATATAATATGAAAAGATACTAAACATCTGACGTGAATCTAGTAATTTACTAATATATTTGTTTCGAAAATAGATCAGATTTTTTTACTAGTAGTTCTGTAATTTAGGCTATATAAAATTTAGGAAAATAATTTCTTAGCACCATTTTTTTTTTCTGAGGGAATATATAATTAATAGCGGAATAAAGTGGTTATTTTAGAATAAAAAATTAGGAAATAGAATCGAGTATTTATATATTAATATATATCATAATAATATATGCAAATCGGTTAGCCTCCCATCATATATGTATCTGTGATAGAATTAGAATCGCCTCATTCACTCATTGCAGTGAACTCAACGCCTCCGAACAATCCATTTTATATCCACATAATGAGATCATCGTTATTTATGTTCTTCACTGTTGAATGTGGTAGGATATGATGATTCTCGATCAGTCTGGTTTCTTTGGGATGGGTGACGCAGTCGACCGGCACCGCGACATGCGAATGGACGTCGACAACATGTCGTACGAGGTAAGGACTCCGCTGCAGTCGAGCTCACATCACTACTCCGTTTTCATCTGATCACGATGAGACGTTGTTGGTTGCAGGAGTTGTTGGCTTTAGGAGAGCGCATCGGCGACGTATGCACTGGCCTCACCGAAGAGACCATAGCCAAGCGCTTGAAGCTCCGGAAATACCCCACCCGACCCGCAGGCGAGGCCGAACCCTGCAGCATTTGTCGGGTAGGATTACACAGCTGCTGCCTCCGTTTTTGGATCAAATTCTCACGTTTGTTTTTGCTGTGTATTGCAGGAGGAATATGATGGAGTAGATATGGGTATACTGGAATGTGGACATGATTTTCATAGAGACTGTATAAAACAATGGCTCTTGCACAAGAATTTGTGCCCCATTTGTAAAATGACTGGACTCACCAAGTGAGATCCTCTCTCTCATCTACATTCTCTCTCCTCACTCCATTGCAGGGTGGATTTTGTTTTTGCACCGTCAAGACGATCAAATTACTTGTTTCAATTGAAACTGCATACATTTTAATTTACCTTCTTTAGATAATGGAATTATTTAATTATTTTTATTTGATTAATCTCTGCTTTGATTTCATTTATTTTCCATGATCTTGTTGAGATTTATTATCGAGCAGTTGAATGTTTCTCGTCGCATTCTTCGTTAACTAATATCTCCGATTTATACTCTATAGATAATAATAATGATTTGTATAAAAATAAACTTAGTATATATTAGTGCTATTACATAAGAGTGAGAATTTATATTGCTTGTTGTTTGGTATGACAAAATCAATGTAAGATAATTATAAAATTATGATTTTGATATCACAAATAATATCAGATAATTATTGTATTTAAATATGAAAAATACAAAAATGCCCTTCATTGAAGTGCATTATTTCTCAAGTGTTTTGACCATTTCAACCAACTGCTCCCATTTCTGCGATGGATCTTTCACTCTTTAACTAAACTCGAACTATTATTGGGTCTTATATAATGATTAAATTTGATTTGGGCTATGAATGAGCATTTCAATAACTGATCTATTTTATATGGTTTACATGGAAGTTATACTGGATCATTTTTTAAAGTTATGTGAACTACCAAACTGTACTCCGTGCATTTTGCTAGCATTCGCACCAAAGGTATACATTTCACTCTTTAAATACATGGAACTCACACACATCACTAATACATTTAATATATAAGACTTACACATCCTACTAATACAATTATCTATCACACATTAAATAATAATACTCCTAAATTCACGTGGCTCCTTAATCCACGTACAAAAAGCGAATGATCATCTCTCCGTCCAACGGAGGAAGTATAACATTAGTTATATGTTATATGGGGTTATTATAAGCTATCAAATGAGCGTACTAGAAGAAAAATACATTCCAAAGTAGTGATTCTTTTTCAAAATTCAAACCGCTTTTATTTGAGAAATAAAAGGTAGCACACGATGGTTTATTTCTAAGAGAATTTCTAAAGGCCCATATAAGTATTAAGTATTCCTTATTTTAGAAAGTTAACGTCGGTTACTTTTCATTGAGAAGCTTATTCCAATTAGGGCCTCTGGGTCCGTTCAAATTTTATAATTTGAATCACAATAGGTGTATTTAGGAAACCAATTACAACAATAATAATTCAAATTTTATAATTTGAATCACAATAGGTGTATTAAGGAAACCAATTACCACAATAACAAAAATGATTGAACGGTGATTCACATCAAAAAAATCGAGCATCAATATAAATATATATATATTATCCTCGTTATATCCCCACCAATTGCCTCAAAACTTTATTATATAACTTTTAGATCACGAAATTTAAAAGGGCCAAATTAACTGTATTTATAGTTAATAAATATAAACACATTTATTTGAGGCGGATAATAAATGAAAAAAATAAAAAATCTAATTTATAAAAAGTGATAATTATTCAAATAAATTATTTCATATAACGATATATTATGAAAAATAATACTCCCTCTATCCCATAATACCTTTTATGCATTCCTCATTTGTTTGTCCCACAAAATATTTCATACCCCAAAAACAGAAATATCACTTTATCTAAAAACCTAAAAAATTACTTTAATTTCAAATTTGCTACTCAATTTTCACATATATATATCATTACTTTATACTTTTTTATTCCCTAAAAATACTACAATACCCTCCAAAATCAATAAAGTTGGTCAAAACATAAGTATTATATGACAAAGAGAGTAATTAATTAATTAAAAATAAAATTATTTCATCATGAAATAGTCAAACATAAGTGTAACTGTAACTCTCTCTTTCCGAGCAAAGTCTTATATTTTGAAATTTTAATTTGCATCATGATAAGGTTTATATTTATCTTTTTATTGAGAGAGATGAGTATATCATGAGGTCCACACATTAAACTAATATAACTACTCACTATAAATTAAATATTATTTTTCTCACTTTACTATATAGTCTACATATACATGTAAAAAGCAAAAGTAAAAGTTAACTCGGAACAGAGGGAGTATATCATGTGGCTCATACACAATACTAATACAACTATCCACTACATATTAAAATATTATACTCCGTTTGCTTCTAAGGTATCTATTTTACTATTTTTGGTTCCACTTCAAAGGTATCAATTTCCCTTATTTAGTAAAAAAGTACATAATATGACACATCACTCCCCTATAATACAACTACTAATTTTACATATAACAATAATACTCCTTAATCCACGTGCAAAAATTAATAAACTACACAATATTGTCAAACAGTTGTGTGAATCAGTCAACTTACATTCTAGTGGTTCATGTCCTATACCCCTACCGTTTAGTGTTTAAAATTAAGAGTTTAGAAATTTTAAGGCTATGTTTGATTTGATTTTTTAGTCCAGATTTTGAGATTCAATAAAATAAGATTACATAAATTTCACCTATTTCATATCCACATCACACCATATTCTCTCATACACATCATCCTACACTCTCATATATTAATTTAACATAAAGTTAAAATTTATTATATTTAAATTCCTAAAACAAATATATATAAACTTTTTGTTAGATTTACTAAATTCATCTAATCATAAATTTACATTTCTTATTTATATTTAAATTCAAAACAAACGTCACCTGAGCTTATAAAAAAGAGGGCCACAAGACTTCCACTTGAAAATTGATTCAAGGAGACTCACCCTCAAATACTGCTCCCCCGTCTCGGGCAAGGTTTCAATTTCCTTTTTTGCATATATCAAGAAGTATTATTATTTTATATGTAGTGAGTAGTTGTATTAGTAGTGAATCATGGGTCATATGTGGTATCATTTTACTAAAAAAAGAAAATAGGGACATTTGAATGAGACACTCAATATAGTAAAATGAGAAATTTCGGTGGGAGGTAGGGAGTATATCTTTTAATTTTCATATAAAAAATAAATGTAAAATTTTAAATAAAATCATGTGAGAAAAAAATAAATGTCAAGTCACAAATGGGTTGGAAAGAAGAAAAAGACGGGACTGGGTTGGTCGGTTATATCCCTATAATAAAGAAGTCCTTTTGGCTGATAACATCAACATGCCTTCGTCACAAAATTTTCGTACACTTTATCGTTTTAACTTGTTCAAATTAATTTTAAACACTTTTTAAAAAGAGAAATAAGAATAAATTATAAATCCACTCATAATACCATTTTAATTTTAGACATGATACGAAAATTACATACATTTATATTATGGTGCGTTATATATATTGTATTTGGGTCTTATCGTATAACTTATATGCCAATTTATAGTGTGCACCGGATAATTTAAAGATAGGATGTACCCATATACAAATATAAATAAAAACACATATAATTAAGAGTACAAATGTATACAATTTAATTGTTAATTTTTTAATGAAAAATTATATAATCCCTCCATCCTGGGTATTTTTATCCGTTTGTACGGGCACGTAGATTAAGACGTTTTATTTTTTTAATATATAATGTAAGAGAAAGTAGGGATAAGTAAGTAATTTAAAAAGAAAAAGTGAATAAAGTTATTGAGAATGATGAATAAAGTGTAAAAAAGTAATTAAAGTTGTTGGGATTATAAAAAGTAGGTAATAAAATATTATGTATTTTTGCCAAAAATGGAATAGGTAAAAATACGTCGGACATCCCAAAATGGAAAGTGGGTAAAAATACGTGGGACGGAAAGAGTATAATATTCAATAAAAAGTTATACACATATGGATGTTAGGTTTTTAAATGAAAATTTAATGTGAAAAAATATACAATTATTACAAAACACGTATACAAAATAGAATTATATGTATACAAAATAGAATAAAAAGACCTATGAGTGCATCCTTGCACTAGGTGCACCCAATATACACTCAACTTATATTTATTAAATTTTATATTTTGATTAGTTGTGTCTTCTTATCGAGTGGATGTCGTGTCATATAATGCTAAAATTTGTTATTAAATTATTTTATTTATATTTTAATTATTAAAATTTTAACACTAATTTGTTTCAATATTGGTGTAATAAGTTAAAATTCTTATTGTATTTGTATTTGAAATTGCTCATTCCCGAGTAAAAGTCTATATGGAGTATATTTTTGGTATTTTTATGTCTCAACTCTCAAATTAATGTTTACAATTTTCTTTTTGTAAGACCCCTACCAAAAAATTAATATATATAGACTCATACATAATATTATGACTAACTCTTCATTTAAGTGAGAGATTCAAATTCAATTTTTATTGAGAACGAATTAGGAGAGGAGATATAAAGAGTCTTGGAGAATGGGAAGTATAGAGCTTGTTGAATTAAATACTAATTATACTAACGACTAATATTTATTGATTAAAAAAATACAATTACCCATTACAAATAAAAATATTATATTCTTAATTTATGAATTAAGTGCAAACAGCATCGTACACATTTAGCACAAAATGGATGGAGTATCATATTGTAATCTCTATGACCCAAAATACCTTCTATCCGTGCTCAAATAACTTACATATGAAAATAATACACATATATCTTTACAAAACTTCCGCATTATAAAAATGACATATTACAAATAATTTAATCAAAATTAATCTTTATTCTATTTAATTATCTAAATATTTTGTTTTTATCATTACAAAAAAAATACTCCCTCCGTCCCGTTTCAATGTTTACGTTTGCTTTTTACACGTTGATGAATGAGTATAATATTTTAATATATAGTGGGTGGAAAAATATAATATTTAATATAAAGTGGGTATGTGTATTAGTGTTGGATGATATATTAATTATTTTATGTGGGTTCCATATTCCAAAAAGGAAAACGTAAATATTGAAATGAGACGCACAAAATAGAAATGTAAACATTGAAACGAGACGGAAAGAGTATTATTTTTCTAAAACTAACCACTAAATATTATTTTGAGTAACGAGTGCATAATAACATGGGCTAACAGCTAATTTATTGATATATTGTAGTTTTAATTCATTTTAATTTAACAAATTATAGTTGTTTTTAAGAGTTTAATAGAATAAGCGAAGTCGGCACTCTAAGTGTTGTCAAAAATCATACCCCACTATCAACTCACTAGAGAAGTCATCCATTAATGATTAAACTCCTACAAACAACCATAATTTGTTAAATTAAAATGAAAACTACAATATATTACTCATAATTTATTAAATTAAAATGAAAACCACAATATATCAATAAATTAGCCTAATAACATGGAAAGCTACACAGTAAAAAGAATGAGACCCTCGCTTACAAGAGATGTTAAAAGAACCCGTGATATATGGAGGGCGATAAGAGATATGTCATGAGGAATAAATTAGGAAACTTTATCAATATTTAACACCAACGTTTAACCTTAAAAACTAACAAAATAAAAGAATAAATATATTACTCTTTATAATATAACAACCAGTGGTGAGTGGACCATGAGAAAGTGGTAATAGTATTTAGTACATGTAAATTAGCCATAAATGAGGTTTACTCACTCTAATCCACGTAGCAAATATCGCACATTGGACTTTACTGCAAAAATTGATGATTCAGTCACCAATTTTTGTCCCCATTTCAAAAAATCCCATCACATTTCGCCACGCCCCACTCTCACTCTCCCTCCCCATCTCAACAACGCAAGAATTCAATCGTTTGATAACCATGTCTGATGTAAGAAAGCACACGTTTCTCAAAGAGGAGTTGTCCAAACGGACCTCCATTTTCGGCCTCCATTTGTGGGTCGTTCTTGGAATCTTCGTCGGTACAGCCATCGTCCTCTTTCTCCTCGTTATCTCTCTCTGGCTCACCTCCAGAAGGAGCAACAAGGCTGCGCATTTGCCGTCTCACAATTCCACCATCCCCAATGTTTCCAGAGAAATTCAGGTCGACTCGACTCGAACCCACGAATCGAACCCGAAACTCCTGCTCCCACCGCCGCCGACCCACCCGGTTCCGGAACCCGACGCGAATGACCACCGCGTCGAGATTGGGAAGGCGAGAGTGGCTCCCGGTTCCGGGTCGGGCGAGAGGCGGGGCGGGTGCGAGCCGAGTGGCGGGCCTGAGGTGTCGCACCTGGGGTGGGGGCATTGGTACACCCTGAGGGAGCTTGAGGAGTCTACTAATGCATTTTCTGATGAGAATGTTATTGGGGAAGGAGGGTATGGAATTGTTTACCATGGTGTTCTTGCTGATGAAACTAGAGTGGCTGTCAAGAATTTGCTCAACAACAGGTACTCTGTAATTGAATTCTCTGTTTTTTTATCCACATTCTTGGAGTGATTATTGGATTCATTTGACCAATTTTGATTACCATACTTGTCATAAGAATGAAGTTTTAATTCAATTTCACATGTTGGTTGGTTTGTGTGATAACTTCAGGGGTCAAGCAGAGAGGGAATTTAGGGTTGAAGTTGAAGCAATTGGTCGTGTTCGTCATAAGAATTTGGTGAGGTTACTTGGCTATTGTGCTGAAGGAGCCCATAGGTGAGTGATTACTCATATAAGCTAATTAATTCAACAGTTTGTAATATGTTTGATGAAATGAAGGTGTGTTAGAATATGTGTGAATTGTGAATCCTCTGCTTTGCAGGATGCTTGTGTATGAGTATGTTGATAATGGAAACTTAGAACAGTGGCTACATGGAGATGTTGGCCCTTGTAGCCCTCTTACATGGGAAATTAGGTTGAAAATCCTACTTGGAACTGCAAAGGGGTAAATGTGATTAATTATATTTCAACCACTTGGTGTATTACTATGTTGTTCCTCTTTGCAACTTAGACGTGTTGAGTTTCGTAGGCTGACCTATCTGCACGAAGGTCTTGAGCCAAAGGTCGTTCATCGTGACATTAAATCGAGCAACATTCTATTAGATAGAGAGTGGAATGCTAAGGTGTCTGACTTTGGTCTTGCTAAGCTCATAGGCTCTGAGAAGAGTTACATTACCACGCGGGTTATGGGTACATTCGGGTGAGTCGTCTTGTCTTCGTATATGCCGAATGTGATTGATGTGATTAAAATCTCACCTTGGTTTTATTGTCTAGCTACGTTGCTCCTGAATATGCAAGCACTGGTATGTTGAATGAGAGAAGTGATGTTTATAGTTTTGGCATTCTAATAATGGAAATCATCACCGGGAGGAACCCGGTGGACTACAGCCGTTCCCCAGGGGAGGTTCGTAGACGTCCTCTTCGTTCAAATTCACTGCTAATCATCTCATTAGTTTAAACTCACTGAATGATCAGTGTGTCAAAATTTTCAGGTGAACTTGGTTGATTGGCTTAAAACAATGGTTTCTAATCGGAACGCTGAGGGAGTTGTGGATCCTAAGTTAGTCGAGAAGCCTTCATCGAGGGCACTGAAACGAACCCTTTTAGTCGCCCTACGTTGCGTAGACCCTAACGCCCAGAAGAGACCAAAAATGGGGCAAGTGGTACACATGCTCGAGGCCGATGACTTTCCCTTTCGCGACGTAAGTTTGGAATGCATCCAACATGAATTCGTTGGGACTTTTAATGAATGCTGCCAACTGCACATGGCACTACCTTGTCTTGCTCCTCCATTTAGTCCTTTTTCTCGTGTCATTCTCATAAATGGCATCAATAAAGACTATTACTAATCTTGATGGAGAGTTATCTCTTAGCTATCAACTCACACCATTGATGTGTTTTGTGCAGGATCGTCGGGGCGGAAGGGAGCACGCGCGGCCACAATACCGCGACGGGATGAAGGAGAGGCACGTGAGCGAGCCGGGCGACAGCAGCGGGTACGAAAGTAGCATCCAAACGGATAGGTTTTCGTCGAGAAAGCTAGAAACTGATGAAGAGCAGTAACAATCCTAATGTAAATTCCTCTGTATCGTTTTCCACGGCCATGTATGTTGTTTAGAAGTTTAAGATTATTAATCAATTAATAGAGTAGCATTAATAATGTGCCATTTCTCTAAATTTCAAGATTTAGTTACCCTTGAAAAAAAAGAAAAAGAAAAAAGAGGATTTAAATGAAATTATGAAGTTAGAACTGACTAAGTACAGAAATGCCCCACGTAGATCGAGTCATGGACAAGATCTTACTTGTAGGTCATACTGTACTCTCTTCAAATCTTAACCAGATCAGAAAATATTGTATGGCTGACCTCATCAAATGTTGTAAATAACTAAAAATAGGAAAAAAAAAAAAAAAAGGAAGAAGAAAAAGAAAAAAGAAAGAAGAAACAAGTAAATTTAAGCCACCTAATGGAATTGGACATATATAGCTCCATCTAATCAGTATTCAGTACTCCCTCCGGTCCCCGAAGTACTTCACGTATTGTTGTGCGCGGAGTTTAAGGAGAAATTGTTATTTTATGTATGAAGTAAGAAAGAGAAGAAGTATTTTAATTAATTTAATGAAAAAGGTGTGTAAAGTTATTGGAATGTGTGAAAAAGTGAGTATTATGTTGGGATGTGTGTAAAAAGTAGGTATTGTTATAGTGTATATTTTACCATTTTTAGTAAAAGTAAAGTGTAAAATACTTTGTGGGACGGATGAAAAAGAAAAATGTGAAATATCTTGTGGGACAAAGGGAGTATTATTGAATGTGCATGTGAGTATACATATCATCAATAAATGTGCAAACAAAACTTTAAACTATGATTTATGAAACTCATCTCACATGATAAAATTACATTAGAATTTCTTTTTTAAATATAAAATAACAAATTAATACTTTTATACCTTATATATACTACTTAGGCAAATTTTAATACTTGAGGCTTACCCATATCAGGCAAAGTTTACGTACACTGAAGCACGTAGAGTTGATTTCGTGTATGTGCAAATTAAATTTTATACCTTAGTATACTATTTAGTATAATAAATTATACCTTTAATTTTTTAAAAAAAAATTAAAATTTTGATAAAATTTGCGTGCCCAGGCACGGGAACTGTACACTCAAATTCGACGATTTTAGAAAGTTCTACCATTTTAATATTAAATGTCGAAGTCTTTAGTATAAAAAAATTATACCTTAAAATTTTCGAAATAAAAATAATATTTTTCTTAAACAAACTTTAATACTATTTATATTTTGACTGACTCCTTTATTAAAAAAAAATACTCTTATGAATTAAAGTGTATTTCCTTTAAAAGAAAATATTACTCCATATTCTTTTACTTCTTGTACACTCAAACGCACATGGGATCAATTCTAATAATATTTTAGTATTATTTAAAAAATCAATTATACAATAATTTTATGGGACACTCTCTTATAAAATGAGTATATGTAACACTAGTTGTAAGACAAGTCGATTCATTATTAAAGTATGATAATTATGTAGGTAAATTAGTACTCTCGCTGTCCCAAATTCATCTTCACGTTTACGATAAATACATAGTATAAGAAAAATCACTTTTTGACTTACTTTTGGGGTAGTATGATATTTTTTTTGGATAATAAATACATAATAAAGTATGTTATGTGTTAAAAAAGCGGATGACAAATTTGAAATTAAAGTATATTAGATGAATATTAGTTAAATGTTTTTTCTTTTATGGAATCGTGAAGTTGAATTTGGGACGTACCAAAACGGAAAGTGTGAAGTTGAAATTAGGACGAGGGAATATAATTTTAGGTAGTTATATAAAGTAGACTTACTAAAATACGATGAATAATGTATTAAAGTAAGATTTTAAGGTGTTATCACTTATTAAAATAATCCAAATTTACATAAATATCATTTATTTTTACAAATTTATACTTTTTAAAAATATTATCACTTTCACCATAAAATGTTATTACTTTTCATTTATATACTATAAATTTGTTCATGAAATAACATCATCACTTTTCATTATAAAAGATACTACTATAACTTTTTATCTGTCTCAACTCTTACTTCAGCCCTTACATGTGACAATCTCACACGAATGTTTGTCTTAAAAATTTTATCACTATATAAAAGAATTTTGATTAAAAAAATACTGTTCTTTTTACAATTTCTATTTAATTAATTATAATGTGCAACAAGATTGCGTGGTATCATTAAGTCGCCGACAGTAGTAGTTGATGCATATAACAAAAATTCTATATTTGACCCAACTTAATGAATCATTGGAGTTATTGCTTAGATTCAGAAAACAAAATTAAACCATTTTAAGTGTTCAAAACACGTTGTTGTTGTTGTTTTTTTTAATTATTATTATTATTATTATAATTTGGATTAAATATCATGCAATATTAATTTTAGTGGAAGTGGATAATTAAATATAAGATAATTGAGCATTTACATTCATTTTTATACAACTATTCCAGCATTTAAAATAAGACTATTGGTATACAATTTTTTTCTATTCCTTACACTTAAAAAAATATTTTTTAGTAATGGAATTTACCAACAGAATTCAATCCGTTGGTAATTACCAATAAATTATCAACTAAAATGATATTTTTCTATTAGCAATAGAATACCAACGGATCTATTCTCTATTTTATCAACGGAATTCAATCCGTTGATAATTATCAACGGATTACCAATTGAATCTTTATAGTATAAATTACCAAAGGATTTTTTAGCAACGAATTACCAACGAAATTATTTACCAACGGAATTGATTTTTCGTTATTAAAAATTTACCAACCACCACTTTACCAACGGATTCCGTTACTAATCCGTTGGTAAACCAATCTAACAATGGAATTAAGACTTTTACTAACAAAATATTTCTTTTGTAAAAAACAATTTTTTTTTGTAATGTTACATCGACTCTGCGTATTTTTTACTTATTTATCTGACATTTCTAAAAATTGTCTTTCGACTATTTGGGTTGGCATACTGTGTTACATGTGCATTCCAAATTTTTTTTTCCATTTGTAATTTTTTTTAAATCTATTCAGACTTGGTGTGTTTATTTGGTTTATTCTGTCAATTTTAAAATGTATTGCATCTATTCGGGCTTAATGTTGATTTTTTTTTCTATCATTTGTAAAATATGTCTTTCCACCCGGGCTAAATGTTAATGAAATAATACATTTATTAAATATTTTGTTGATCATAAAATTAAAACAATCAATTAATTTGCATAAAATCAATATTTGATTCATAATTCCACGACAGTAGATGTTATAAGTGTAGGAGCTGTACACGTACTACACTTGAATTATGAATGCTCAAGGGATTAATGGCTTTTCAATAAAGTAATTAATTTGATTAATATTTCACATCCAAATTTCAAACTCTAGAAAATAATTAAAAAGTAGGAGTACATATTTTCTGTAACCGATTCAAGTGAAGCCTTAAACCTAAGAGATAATTGTTTCTTAAGAATTAAAATTATACTCATCCATCCGCTTCTAAGGTGTTCATTTTATTATTTTTGGCGTCCGGTTTAAAGATATAAATTTCCTCTATTTAGTAAAAAAGTACACATTATGGCCCTTCACTTCCCTCTAATACAATTATATATAATAATAATACTCTTTAATCCACGTGCAAAAAGCAAACGGACACCTTAGATCTGGACGGAGGGAGTACTTTAAAGTAAACCTTAAACTTAAAAAGTAGAAGAGTCGATTTTTGTCAATTATTTTTGTCGTACTACTAATGATTTGACACATCATATTGCTCGGGCGTCACGTTCTATTGCTAGCTAGCCCCCAATATTAGATCGAGCTTCTAATTTTGTGGTAGGCCTTTTATGCTAGCCCCATTGTTGGATCGAGTTTCTAATTTTGTGGTAGGCCTTTTGAATATGTGTTGTTAATGTTATCTCTATTAATAAGAGTCAATTTTAGTGTTTAAAAAAAAAAAATTTAAAAAGTAAAATAGTTATGAAGTCCAAATGAATAAATATTATAAGAACCACAAGTTTTATTAATCGAAGAATTAATTAAGTCTATCTAACATAAGAGTCTGCCGTGCGCAATGAACATTACGGCAATGAATTTACCGTAAAATGGTTTCCTAATCAAATTTAAAAAGCATAAAGATAAATAAAAAATAAAATAAAAAAGTAATGACTAAAAGTAAAGTGTTTCATATGAGATCACTCAATTTTATTTATTAAATGTATGCTACATATTATAATCATCTTAAAATTAAATTATGGCTAGGTGTGCAAAGCATAATGATCAGTTTTAGGTTGTATAATAATTTAATAAAAAACATGTTATTAAATAGGGTTAATTGAAAAAAAAAACTACGAACTTTACTGTCATTGCAAATTAATCCTCACTTTTAACAAATTGCAAAAAAAAAACAACTACCTTTAAGTATTGTTGCAATTATTTTGCAACAATACTTAAAAATGATGATTTTTTTTGTACTTTCTCAAAAGTGGGGATTAATTTGCAATATATGTAAAGTTTGTGATTTTTTTTGCAATTAACCCTGTTAAATATGAATTGCTTAGGAATTTCTTTGTGTCAAGTATAATCTCCTATGCCGCCACTATTTCTATGATTAGCGAGCAAAAAAAATCCAACCATTGTTTATAAGGTTATATTTTTCTTTTATGATTATATCTTTCTATCTTCTATATATATCACTCATCCAATGGTTTAACATAATCGATAATATATTAAAATAACAGAGGGAATTCGGACCGTATGGAGTAGTTGGTATACCACCGCTGAACAGGAAATTAGTGAAAATGTTTGGAAGTCAAGAGTTTTTTTACATTATCTCCTTCAATTATGTCCAACAAAATTAATTATCAAGTACTTTTTATTCCCAGTGGTTTCTTATTTATGTAGCTAGATGGCATAATTGAAGAGAACACTGGTGTTGTTCTCTGGTGTTTATTAGTAAATTTGCTAGAGAGAGAAACAGACAAAGGAGTGCTTTCAACCCTCTATGATTAAGAAACATAACTGACAGGCCAACAACTCAAGACTGCCATTGTTTCTATCGTAACAGCTGCCAAAGAATTATTAAAAACCTAAAGGTGTAAACGGGTTCACGGTGTAAACCCCCCTTTTAATTTTATATACCTTATGTATTGCTAGGGTGTTTAAATTAAAAGGGTTCACAGGATTTACAAGGGCTTATGATGTAAATCCGATTTACAAGATGACTTAACTAAATATATACAACCAATTACATTCAAGCTGAAACTGATGATTATCACCATATAAGTAAAGAGGCCGTCTTAAGACGTCAATTCTTGATTTATTGTTTCTATATTTTTGTTCGTTGTCGCTTGGACAATGAATATAATGCGAGTACTAGGAAGTGTCCCAAAATATAGAGGTTCCACAATTATGGAGTTCACTAGGCAGGTTCTTGTGTTGTTACTCTTGTTTTCACTAATCTCACTCTTCAATGGTGGATTAGTTTTGGGACAGAGATCAACCTACATTGTCCACATGGACAAATCTTTCATGCCAAAAGTTTTTGCTAACCACAACCAGTGGTATGCATACTCTATAAATTCCTTAAAATCTGAGAGCACAGCAAAATCTTTGGACCACCATCAACAGCTTCCACGAAGACTAGTTTACACCTACGACAACGCTTTTCATGGATTCAGTGCGGTGTTGTCGAAGAGTGAACTAGAAACGCTCCAGAAGTTGTCCGGTGTACAGCGATCGAGCCGTGACACTCCGACACCACCCACACGTTCGAATTCCTGTCTCTGAACCCTTCAACCGGGTTATGGCCTGCTGCTGATTACGGCAAGGATGTGATCATCGGTGTCATTGACACCGGCGTATGGCCCGAGAGTCGCAGCTTCAACGAGGATGGTATGACTGAAGTTCCTCCGAGGTGGAAGGGCATCTGCGAGGCAGGACAAGAGTTCAATTCCTCTCTGTGCAACAAGAAACTCATTGGTGTGAGGTATTTCAACCAAGGTGTCAAAGCAGCCAATCCTAATGTAACTATCAGCATGAACTCTGGAAGGGATACTGCCGGACACGGCACCCACATCGTCCACTGCAGCAGGGAATCACGGGATGGACTATGCTCCCTGCTGCTGCTCTCGTCAAAAATCTACCTCTCGTGTACAACGACACCGTATCTTTGTGCAACTCTACGGAGGCGTTGGTACATGCTTTTAATAGTATAGTGATCTGCGAAAATGGATATGTTTATGATCAAATGAGCACAATTGCCAGATCAGAGGCTGCTGCTGGTATCTTCATCACAGACTTGATGGACATATACGAATTCAGCCATTTCAGTAGCCCTGGCGTGATGATCAGTCCTAAGGACGCACCAATTGTGATTGATTACGCAAGAAAGAGTAATAATCCATTTGCTAGTGTACCATGCTAACAAGCAAGACTATATCAATCTTCTATGCTCGATGAACTTCACTCGGAACCAGATCCTCACTATAACACGATCGAGCTACAAGTGTTCAGATCCGTCTCCGGACCCGTCGTTCATCGCGTTATACACGAATGCAATGGGTGGAAAAAGGAATTTAGACAAACCCCTTGATCTAACAACGCCCAACTATAGTGTGTCTTTGACTTTATAAAAGTCAGCTGATTTAAACTCGTGCAAGTTAAGCAAGATTAATTTGTCTGCTGTAGTCGTATATTTTGTAAAAGGAAGCATATGATTAGGGTTCTAAATAATATAAATATACCGAGTAAAAAATAATGTTGGGTTGGATCAATTCGGATGACAACATACACCATAGGGCCGTATGGATAACGGGGCGGGCCTTTTAAGAACGGGACGGGTCCAACTATCCGCCGGCCCGTCCCATTAACATGCTAAATGGTGGTGTATATGTTGGGTTTATCCGGCAGCGGCGCCAAGAACTTGATCGCTATTTTCTTTTACCCTCAAGTATAAGGGATCGATTGTAGTGCGCGTGACCAAGTGAAATATCGTTCCCACAAGATAGTTATAAATTTAACAAGTAATTCTATATGATAATTCCAATGTAAGACAAATCTGGGGGTTTTTGGAAAAGATAATTAATTAACTAATAAAAAGTAAAAGTAAATAATTAAACTAATGCAAATAAAATAAATCACGCAGATAAAACGATTTGGAATTCAAGAATGGAGAATTGGTAATGCTCGGGCAAACAGTTTAACTATGTGACTAATTTATCTAGACCCAAATTAATTACCTGCAGACGTTTATAAGAGGATCACTAAGCCTAGTTAAACCACCTTGATCGGGTAGGATCTAACACTTATAATGAGCTGAAAATCCTAAGATCAATAAGAAATTAACTCCCTCTCCCTCTATAGGTACTTCATGCTAAATTCCAATTAAGGCTAGAGCACTAGACTTCATTTTCTAGGTACGCGATTGTTAACCCTTTTGTCTCCTTATTAATTACTTAATAATGATATTTTACCGAATAATTAATATTCCAAATTGATTGTCTAACACTCTTAGGTATTATAGGCCAATCCCCTAAGATTGTCACAGGAAACAACAATTATTATGTAGAAATAAAGAATCCTATTAACTATCAATCAGTGATACCATCAAGAATAATTAAAGGAATCAAAACTCAAAAACACAATAATATGAAGTTTCAAAATATCATCTTCAATAAGGAAATAAACAATCTGCAGAATAACAAAATCCAAGTCTAGGGTAAAATCAAATCACATAGTCAATACTGTATTAAGCCCTAACATTACCAACAAAGAAGCTTAGCCCATGGATTTAAGGGGACAAATCACAAAGATATAATTAACCCTAACCATTGTGCTAAAATAACAAAAATAAATAATTAAAAATAAAGAACCCTTTTGGAGGACTCCGTCTCTTCAATTACGATCTCCGTTGAATCTCCGTCTCCAGTGGTGAATGATGAAGGTTGAATTAGGGCACTGTGAGGCGATGGGGGCGTGTGTTCAGAACTGTTGGGGAAGAGATCGATTCTTGGCACTTCCACTCTATTTTTGCTATGAAAACCACTTAAATAGCTCCACTAACACCTGATTCATGCTAATTCACAATATATATAGGTTTTCCACCTATTTTCACCTCAAAACTCTCCAAAACTAGCACAAAACATGATGCCAAACTTGTGAATTTACACACTCATCAACGAGCTATCTTGTCTGAGACTTCTTCCCACTTTTCTTTAATCTCATCTCAATTTTACATTTGAATTTTGAAGTTCTCGGGTAAACGATCTTGTAGCCTCAGCTTCCTGGTCACTGTATCCACATTCGAAGGCCTGTCATTCCTCTTCTTCGATCTTGCTTCATCCGCCTTACCTTTTCCTTTAGTTGATCCTTGTCACTTTCCTGAAAACATCTGCTTCAATACAACCAACAAGACAAGAACACAAGTATATGACTAGCATATCCTATACTCCACTCAAGACTTCAAGCATCCATGCTTAATCATCCCAACTATCATCTCAACATCACTTGCTTAATTAACATGCTCAAAACATCTTCAATCACACAACCTTTAATCTTCAAATCATAAACAACAAGCATGCATCAACTAATTCAAGCTATTCAACAAGAATTTCAACAATTGTCAACATTAATCAACTTACCCACAACACATTTCTTGTAATAAACTTCAATCCTAAGGTAATTGAGTTAAAAAAAACGTACATTTAGTCTTGCCCATGGTTAACTATCGAAAATTGGCACACAACACTCAAAATGCGCGACTGAAGCCCTAATTCGCGACAAAAATCGCCCAAATCCGCGCCCAATTCAAGAATTAAGACTGTAATGTTGTGTAATCGGTGCAAAATCAAGTGTAATTGACGAATTTGTGCAAGGGTGTTAAGGTTCGGGGAGGGTTCGAGGTTTGGTGAACAAAAAGAATGATCGAACCCTTCTAAAAATCCAACTTAAAATGCGTACTGAACTTGGTCTCAATTTTGGTTAAATTGATTTAGAGCAAGTGTACTCTATCGTGTGTAGCACGTAAGCGACCATGTGCAAAATTTATAAGATATCGAACCCAAGGGCGAAAGTGGGTAGCCGTGTTTGAGAAGTGTTTTACTCTAGTAGGACGAATCAAAGAATGAGGGGGTTGATTAACACTACCAACTAACACTAAGAAAGCAATTAAAGATAGATGGATACAATGGACATGTAAGACGGATGATGGTAGAGCAATCTAAGAAATATGCAAGGCAAGCAACACTCATGGAAAAGACTTATATAGACTCACACACACACATGCATTGATGGTTTTCAAGTTATGATATTAAGGGCACTCAAAGAGCGTCTCCAATTCTCACTCTTCCTATAGGTACTTACGGATATTAATATACCGGTATAGAGATATTATCACGAGGAATTTTCTCTAGTGGGCAGGGACGTTTTCCTAGTGTTCCCTTTCTAAGATCAAGTGAAAATTGGCTTGGTTCCCCTCATCATATCAAACACTTCACAAGTGATTATCAATAATGTCCTATTATGAGGTTATAAGCACTTGGAGGGAATGACTTTCCTCCCCTCATACTAACTAAGTCACCTCATACAATCAATGATTCAATTAAACCACCATACATAATATTGGAATGACCATCCTAACACTATGCATAGAGAATTTAACCACACAAATCATGCATCAAATGAGAATAAGCATTCATAATAGAAAATATTCATAACAATCATTTCATCAAACATGTGGTGTGCAAAATCTACATAATTCCTAACCAATCATATTGCTAGCCTCACATGAGGACTAGCCACAACAAATCATGAATAATTCATTACAATCCATGGCATGCTCTAATCTAGCTAAATAATGAAGAAAATCACAAATTAAAGGTAAGTTGGCTTCCCTTGCAATGTAGGCCTTCCTCTCCTTCAACATGCTCAAATCTTCACTCCTTGATGAATTCCTCTTCTTAGATTGGTGGATGGATGGATTTGAAGAGATCAAGTGGAGTTGATGGATGAAGTGAAGGGTGGAAGAGATGGAGATGAATATGTGTGAAAATGTGGTGTGGAATGTGTGTAACTGCTCCCAAAATGATTCCTCCTTTCAATTTCGCACAAATCATGGTTTTATATCACTTATGGACCTTCTAGAAGCTTCCGGAATATTTTGAAATTTTCACAGGATTTTGCACCTACACGGCCCGTGCTGCAGTACACGGCCCGTGTAGGGCACACCTACTTCGGCGTTTTTGTGCGTGCTTCCGGACACGGCTCGAGCTGCAATACACGGCCTCGATCATGGCCGTGCAGCACTTTCTGACGACAATACACGGCTTCTTCTTACAGGGCCGAGCTCCGCACACGGGGGCGTGCAGCAGCGCACGGCCCGTGCACCAGCGCACGGCCGAATCTCTGGCCGAGCAGCGTGTTCTGATGACATTACACGACCAGCTGCTACAAGGCCGTGTTCCGCGCACGGCCCGTGCAGCTGCATGGCCTATTCTTCGTCTCCCTTTCGCTCCCGACTCCATTTTTGTCCGTTCCATGACCTGTTTTACACATATTTAAGCTCATTTACACAATTCTATCAGTTCGTACCACTTTCCTCAAAATAACAATAACTCCACCAAACTTAACACAAATACGAATAAAAACACACAAAATACATAATAAAAAGACACTAAAATCTAGGTGAAAACGACACCGATCACGTACCTGACTGGGTTTGACCTCGGGTTCGACCTGGAGAACAGGTCGAACCTCGAGCGATGAGGTCAAACCTACCTTCTAGACAAACTTACCTTTTGGTTCGACCTAGGTTCGACCTTCTGAACAGGTCAAACCACTCTTGTGACGAGGTCGAACCTACCTTCTGGACAACTGCTCCTCGTGGTTCGACCTGGGTTCGACCTTCTGAACAGGTCGAACCACTCTTGTTTTGGTCGAACCTATCACCTAAAAAACAGAGTGCTCTGAACGGACTGGTTCGATCTCAGGTTCGACCTTCTGATCAGGTCGAACCATAACGGCTCAGGTCGAACCACCATACTGTAAATTTTAAGTCACCGGGTTCGACCTTGGTTCGACCTGTTAAACAGGTCGAACCAGCAATGATCAGGTCGAACCACCTCACTGGATGATTTTCTGCGTCGGTTCGACTTCCTCTGCTTGGTTTGACCTCCTGGCACTGGTCGAACCTACCCTGGCTTTGGTCGAACCACCCTTCTAAGCTTCCAAACTGAGTGTTCTTCAATCCCTACACACTTAAAACTTCAATACGAATTATTAGGTACCAACTAGAGCACAACTACATCAAAAATTGTTCCAAAAACTATCATTCATGAGTAACTCCGTAAAAGAAAACACAACCAAAACCCACTAAATATTAGGCAAGTTGTAAAAAAATTGTCACATCAAAATCGATTAAAATTTTAAATATGGCGCAAAAACCAACTCCCCTAACAAACATCACAAAGAAAAGATTATACTATCGGTGCTTATTGAGGTAAGTACATCACACCCCCCCAAACTTAGTAGAAACCATAGGTGAAACTAAGTTTGCAAAGAGATGTAATTGCCGATAAGTAAGTACTTCAAATATAAAAATTTCTTACTCACATGAATGAAATAAAACAATAAAACGGGAGGGAAAGCCCCCAACAGGCGCTCATGTTTAACGTCGGAGAGTCACGACAATACCAAATCAGATCAAGGTATCCACAAAGAACTTGATCGCTATTTTCTTTTACCACCTGGCTTTGATACCACTTGTTGGGTTTATCCGGCCAGGGAGCCGGGCCGGGCCCCTAGTATAGTCAGGCCCACTCAATCTACTAGCATGATATTGTCCGCTTTGGGCCGCCCACTGGCCCGCACGGTTTTACCACTCTGGGCATCACACCCAAAAGGCCTCATGCTAGGGAGAGACTCTCTCACACTTATAAACCCATCGACATCCCCACTTCTAACCGATGTGGGACTTTGGTTGACACCCAACCAACAGTATACTGTATATCATGAAGTATGGACGATTAGATGATTAAAATTGAGAATTAGGTTGATGATTTCCAAATTTTTCTTTTATAATTGAAAATTAATCTCGTACTTCTATTTTCGAAATAAGGTTTTTTCATGTTGAAAAGGCGATTTGGCTCGTTCGAAATTTCATTTTTATCCAAAATTCCTGATTGACGCATGATCATTTGCACGATGGCGTGGCATTACAGAATCTTCATCGACGATCATGCACCGTACTTGTGTCACTCATGTGGCACCCTTTAATCTTTGTCACGATCGTACCACTCTTATATGCTACACTTTCTACTTTTTCGAATCCCCTACTTTCAATTTTGCTCATTTTATCATTTTTTTATCTAAAAACATGACATAACACCCTAATTAATCACATACTTAGCTTTATTAATCTACATGTTAACTTAATACTATTCAAACACGCCTTTAGAGTTTAGTATTTATTTAAGAGTATAATTATCTTTTTAATTCATATATAAGGCGGTCCAAATTTCATATTAAACAATGTTATTCCATTACATGTTCCATAATTTATATATTATTAAAATACTATACCCTTAAAAAAATGAATACTAAATTTTGTAGTGGTAATTTAGACAAAACTTATACTCCCTCCGTCTCATGATAAATTTTACCCTTTTCATTTTCATCTGTTCCAAATTAAACTTTCACCATTCAAAAGGAATTATCACATTAATCCTCACCCATGAAAGTATATTCCCTCCGTCCCATCCTAATGGTTACATATTTTCATTTTGGGCGTCTCATTCTAATGGTTACATTTCCCTTTTTAGCATATAGGACCCACACAAATTAATTACTTTTCTCTCCATGGGCCCACACATCCCACTAATACACCTACCCACTTTACATTAAATTATTATTTCTCTAACCTCAATACACAATAAAATGTTATATCCATTAATCCCTGTACAAAAAGAAAACGTAACTATAAGGACGGGACGGAGGGAGTATATTAATTACAAATTTACCACTCTCACTTAACACACATAACATACTTTATAATTTATTTATAACCTAAAAATACTTTACTACTCTCCAAAAGTTAATAAAATTTGTCAAAAAATAATTTTTTTTAAACTTCGTGTCTATCATAATAGTGAAATTTATTATGAGATGGAGGGAGTAATGCATATAAATAAAATAGGAAATGAAATAGGTGATTCATATGTATATTAATATAAGGAGGATTAAGATTTACCTTATAGTACTCTTGTTCACCTATTATTTTATTTCATTTATTTATTAAATGTTTATCCTTGAAAATTTTTGTATTCACTATTTTTCCAAGTTTAGTGAAACGTTTAGCCATGAGATCGCTACAACGTAAGTTTGTGGAAGACTTACTTCTTGTCTTATTTATATTTTTCGTTGTTGCTTTTATTATGCTTGTTCTTCATCCTTGCACACTTTCAAGTGGTATCAGAGCCGAAACTTGACTTTACTAAGTTCACGATCTTGTTGTTTGCGTGCTGTCCTTATTATGGAAAACTCAAGACATTCGTTTTCTCTCCTTCCATCTTATTCAAATTGTAATTGGATAAAACACACGCTATGAAGAGATTCTTGAAGCCTTCCTAGTGATAGGGGGAGTTTCAATTATGGGAGAGAATGTTATGTTCGGATAGGCGAAATTGGAGAAGTTTGTTGGAGCTTAAATTTCATCTCTCCAAAAGTACGTTTATTTCTCTTCAAGAAGGTTGCTCAAAGATACACCAGGTTGAAGGAATCGACTATGACAAAACTTTCTCACCCGTGGCAAGAATTGAATCAATAAGGCTGCTACTTGCTGTTGCTTGTCATATCAAGCTAAAGTTGTTTCAAATGGATGTAAAGGCTGCCTTCTTGAATGTGATTTTACTTGAAGAGGTATACGGGGAACAGCCTAAAGTGTTTGAGGATTCATTCCTTCCTAATCATGTATTCAAATTAAAAAAAGCTTTGTACGGGTTGAAACAAGCTCCTCCAGCTTGGTATGGAAGGCTCACTGATTTTCTCCTTCAATATGGATTCATTAGAGGAGAGGCTGATCGAACTCTGTTCGTCAAGAACGATCAAATAGGTTATATGATTGCTCAAATCTACGTGGATAATATTGTACTTGGCTTTTCTTCTCAAATCATGATCGATGATTTCATGAAGACCATGTCAACTACCTTTGAGATGAGCATGGTTAGCGATCTCACTTTCTTTCTAGGATTTTATCAAGCAGTTGGATAGTGGTATTTTTGTCTTTCAAAGCAAGTATGCGAGAAATCTAGTTAAACGATTTGGGTTAGAGCAAACTAAACACATGAGAACTTTAATGGGGTTAACCACGAAGCTGAGTCGTGATGATGCTGGTCAAAGTGTTGATCACACTTTATACAGATCAATGATAGGTAGTCTGCTCTATCTTACTTCTAGTAGGCCTGATATTATGTACAGTGTTTGTGTATGTGCCAGGTACCAAGCTAACCCAAAAGAATCATATATGCATGCTGTCAAGAGAATTATCCGTTATGTTGCTGGAACAGTAAAGTTCGGATTGTGGTTTTCCAAAGACACAAATATCAAACTTGTTAGATTTAGCGACGCTGATTGGGCTGGGGATATTGACGACCGAAAGAGTACCAGTGGGGGTTGCTTTTACATGGGGAACAATCTTATCTCTTGGCATAGTCGAAAGCAAAATTGCATTTCCCAATCTACAGCCGAGTTTGAATACATCGCAGCTGGTACTTGTTGTTCTCAACTCCTTTGGCTCAAGAAAATGTTGGATGATTATGTGCTTGAAACTGATACACTTATCATTTATTGTGACAATACTAGTGCTATTAACATTTCAAAAATTCCAGTGCAACACTCTCTTACAAAGCACATTAGCATCAGACACCATTTTTTGAGAGACCTTGTTGAAAAACAAATTGTAAAATTAAATTATCTACCCACTGAGAAACAACTTGCTGACGTTTTTACTAAAGCTCTTGACTTTGAGAGATTTTCTAATCTTAGAAAATCTCTTGGTCTTAGCATTCTTTAATTTGCCTGCATAATAGGTTATTTCAAGAGTGACATCATTTGGAATAAATATTCTCGAACTTTTCTCTTATCAGTTCTTGAATTATTTTGTTGGTCACTCTGGTCTTTACTAATTTTTGTTTGGATAATTTTGAGGTGCAATTCTGGACATACACGAGATAAAAGCACTAGTTCTATACAAAATCAAAGGTCTAAATATGCTGAGTAACTAGATGCACGAGGCTGACAACCACGATGCACTCTCTTCAAAAGACTATTTAGTTTCAAAAAAAGAAAAAAGAACGATTCCTTAAACTTCTCACTGAGTAACTAGCCACACGAAGCTGACAACTACGATGTGTTCTTTTCCAAAGGTGAGTTGAATTTTTTGGGTATCAAAAAGTGCATAAAAAAATGTGTATGCGTGCCTTCAAAAAAAATCAACCTCATGTGAATTTCCAGATGTTTTTTGGTTTATTTCAGAGTGAATGACTTGGTAATTTTATTTATGATTTGAGTTTAATTCGGTCTATTTTTTGCTGTTTGTTTTAAATTTCTCTTCTTGTTGCTTGTTTTCTCTCGGTGGGTTTTGATTGGTCGTTAATAGTTGGGATGACCAATTAAAGAATTTATCGAATCCAAGGAAATTTAGGATTTATGACCTTCAAGTTGTATTC
Source organism: Pogostemon cablin (assembly GCA_023678885.1). Classification (NCBI taxonomy): domain Eukaryota; kingdom Viridiplantae; phylum Streptophyta; class Magnoliopsida; order Lamiales; family Lamiaceae; genus Pogostemon; species Pogostemon cablin. The sequence continues at coordinate 7,589,776 of CM042987.1, forward strand.
TCATATTAGTTAAGGACGACCGATAAGGAAGGATAATAAAAATATGAAAAGAAACTAATTACAATATTTTTGGAATTTTCAATGCAAAGTAAGTTTTCATGATGCACTTCAAATGGATCAATCATGTAATACATCTAATTGCCTCCCCAATTTAAGCTATCATAGGAAGAGCGATCACAAATTCTACCTAAACTCTCTCTCTCGAGATGAAGAGGATGTAGGCCCTTACAAAGGCCCCAAAATAGCACATAAGATCGATACCATAGCGAACACCTCCCAATAGGTACTAATTACACATACGAGTTCCCTAAAAGGTACTAAATCATAGGTAATACTCTCATTCTAGGTACTATGAATTCATTAAGATTGGGTTCCCCTCATTAGATTAATTGATCTCTCGATCTAACCTCTCTAGTATCCATTTATGTTGTTCTAAATATGAGAGGTCGTCTCCAACTCTTCCCACATTAATCCACATAACCCACATGATGAAATGATTCAATTAATTTCTAAGACACATAATTGAACTCTCATTCTAACCACATGGACTAGATAATTAACCACACAAATCAAACATATAGATTAAGCAAAAATGAAGTTTTTACATCCACCAAGCTCATCCTTTCCTTTGTGTTTCCACCTTCTTAGAAAGTAATAAATTCCTAATCTAAAAAAATATTTAAAACTACGGATCTCTCGCCCCAAAAGGGGGAGGGATCTTAACTATGGAAGTCTTACTTAAAAGCCTTCTCAACTATTGAATCTATGAATGATTCAATTTAATGGAATTAAATGGGTAGAGAATTGTTCAATGGTTGATTTCATGGAAGAGGGTATTTATAGTAGTAAGGATAAGAGAAATTTGAGTGAGTTTCCAATGTGAGACAAGTGGGTTCATGTAGTGGTAGAGTGAGAGAAATTTGTGGTAAGTAATTAATGTGGGATAATTTAGCTTATGGGACCAAAAATGAGATTTATAACAAAATTTTCTTTGGCCCGTTCTTTCTCGTTTCAACTCCAAATCGAGCTCCGTTTTCTCCCACATCTTCCTCTTCACTTGTAGAATCCATTTTTATCAAAATCACCCATTTTTCTGCAAAAATAAATAAAAATATCTTTCTCCAAATAATCAAGCAATTAATAGTATTTTCATTAAAATCATGCTCAATTATTAAATTAAAGCCACAAAAATCCACTTAAAACCTAGGTGAATTTCACTCGGATCAGGTTTATGGTTTATTTTCTGATGCGTATGTGTTGTTCTTTCTAGAAGTGGTGATTTAGCTTATGTGTTGTTCTTGAAAGTGTGTTTTGCATTTTTGTTATCTGTCTCTTTAGTGCACACTTTACACTTGTCTTTCTTCAAGCACATATATCCACTTTCTTTTTCCTATTTTTTATTTTTATTTGTTTAACCCCTTCATTTTCCGTGCCTTCTTCTCCTTATATCCCTCTGATCAGTTATGTTCATTTCCATCGCTTATTCCTTGCTCATTTGGTTTCTTCTTCTTCTTCTTTTCTCTCCTAGTGCTTCTTGCGATGTTGCCCTCTTCCATCCAACACATACTCTTTCCAATCCTTCTTTAAATAGCCTATTCCTTCTAATTCCATGACATCTGATTCTGACTCTTCCCCTTGGTCTTCTCTCGGTCAAAATCGTCCCAACTCAAGAGGAAGCATCCATCGTGCCGTTATCAATGAGTGATTGCTAAAGGGGAGCTCCAAAAATGGCAGAATCTTCAAGGAAGGTAAAAAGGCTAAAGGGGATGTTGGTACTGATCCCATTTGCCTTGGTATCTCAGACTCTTCAAATTCTCCCGATCCCATTGCATCTGGTGATGATAATCTTGCTTCGGAATTCGATATGGCCCTTACTCTGACGAAATTGACTCAGAAAGATGTTGCTTGCCTATCTCAAAGCTCGATTGCTGCCTCTCCTGATCTGGAAATTAAAACTCCTGTCGACGATGAAAAAGAAGAACTCGTGGATTCACGTTATGATATTGAGTCACTCTGGACAAATCATTTTTGCAAATGCTCTTCGTTTTGCTGGTTCATCTGAACCGGATCAGTCATCTGATCATAGTGGGTCTCTTCCTTATGCCTCTCTGATCTATAATTTGGTCAAATTAGCTGAAGTAGAATCGACTGAGTCGGACTTTCAAGGAGCAGATGCTATGGTCTTCACTATAGTAAACAAGCTTGTCTCTGGTGATCGCATCATTGATCTCCCATATATGAATCCAACAGTTGCGGCATCTCAACCTTTTACTCATGCCATCCCCTCAAATTCTTTCTCTATTACCAGATTATTCATTGAGGGGGAGATTCTCCATCATGAGGGATGTCTAGTCTTCTGGAAATCTCTCCTCTCCACAACCACAGGGGGAGATGAAGTTGCCAAGGATGCAGTTGGTGAACAAGATGAGGGTGTAGGCGGTGATATGAGTGTGTATGTAGCTATGGGTGTTGTTGTTGCTGCTACTGATGATGTAGTTGCTTCTAGTGATGTTGCTGAGGGTGCTAGGGGTATTTCTGAATGAATGTAGAATGAGTAGTTTGATCTTGGTCTCAGGGGAAGTAGTGCTTTTGTTATTTGCTTTCATGTTGTTTTGTTAAATCTCAAACTTGCTCTGTCCTTTTTGATAATATGATGCATTTAGTTTGGATTCTTAGTAAATGGTATTTATTGGTTAAACCTGCATCTTGAGTTTGTGGTTGTGAATAGGTGAAATTGGGGGAGTTTGTTAGTGCAGTTGCTTGTGTTGTCTCACTTGCAATAACACTATGAATTTCACCCATCACTTGTTTGTGTTTCCTTGTTTGTGTGTCTGCTGTTTTTCAGGTATTTTCAATGATGACGTGCATTGACAATTAGGATAGATTGGAAGCAAATAACGTGGTCAAGCATGTGAGATAGCAGGGAGTTTTCAAAGTATCTACTTTTAAGGAAGCAGTTAGAAGAAGGTTGCAGTTGAGAAGATTGTGGTCAAGGAAAACACAGGCATGATCATGAAAGGGATGATGAAGGCACGATCTTTTCATTTGATAAAAAGTCTGAGAGCCTTTATTATCAGTGTACAGAACGTCTGATATTTACACTATACTAAAGTTGTCTTTCTTGTGCGTTGGTTCTAGTGTTACAACACTTGGGCTCGCATTTGTCTATTCCTTTGGAGCGTTGAAAAGATTAGCGATCTTTTCTCACATGCTAAAAGATTGTATTTGTCAATTTACAATATTCGTCTTTAGAATAGTTTTGGTGATTTCATATCACATCTTTAAATCTTTGTAATAGGTTTACTTTACGAGTTTGATAGGGTAAATTCTAGAGATTGAATTGTATCCTTGAAAACTTTTGTATTCTCTATTTTTCCAAGTTTAGTGAAACGTTTAGCCATGAGGCCGCCAGAAACGTAAGTTTGTGAAAGAGTTACTTCTTGTTTTATTTATCTTTTCCGCTGTTGCTTTTATTATGCTTGCTCTACATCCTTGCACACTTTCATTTGTCATATGTCACATCATTAATTAGGGTATATAATATTCTAATAGAAAATAAATTATGAAAAAATAGAATAGGGGATGCACATTTATATTGTTATCTCCAATCATTATATCGAACAAACTTTATTACTAGTAATAATATTCTTATTTCCTATTGTTTCTTGTTTATCTAGTTACATGGCATTATTGGCATAATTAATTGACGAGAATATGGGTGTTGTTCTCTGCTGCTCATTAGAAAATTTGGTGAAGAAGAAATTGACAAACGAGTCCTTTCAGCTCTCCATGATTAACAATACAAATTGACAGCCCAGCAACTCGAGCCTCCCATTGTTTCCATCGTAACAGCTGCCAACGAATTATTACAAGAGTGAGGCTCCTGTGCACCCGGGCGCACGGAGCACATTCCGTGCGCCTTTACAATTTTCATGCCCCTTTACAATTTAAACTCCTAGCAATACATAGGTTTAAATAGGATTGGAGGGGAGGGTTGTGTTCACATGGGGACACGGAGCATCTTTCCGTGTCCCCGGGCGCACAGGAGCTTTTGCCTTATTACAAACCTAAATACATACACCCAATTACCTTCAAATGCTAAAAAACAGTATATATATACATATAAAAGTAGCTCAAATTGAAATGATGATCACACACCAGCTGTAATATATCCTATTTCACCTTATAAGAAAGGTGCCGCCTAAGGACGTCAATTCTTGATTTTTTCTATATTTTTGTTCGTTGTCTCGATCGTTTGGATGGACGATGATTATAATGTGAGTTCTAGGAAGTAAGAAGGCATATAAATAAGAGACCCCAACTCTGTTTAAAGGTGTCCCAACAATTAGAAGTTCAACATTAATTATGGAGTTAATTCCTTTGTTGTTACTGGTGTTTTCACTTATCTCTCTCAATGGAGGGTTAGTTTTGGGAGAAAGATCAACCTACATTGTCCACATGGACAAATCTTTCATGCCAAAGGTTTATGCTAACCACAACCAGTGGTATGCCCACGCTGTAAATTCCTTAACCACCACCAACCACCATCAACAACAACTTCCACGGAGACTTGTTTACATCTACGACAACGCTTTCCATGGATTCAGTGCGGTGTTGTCGAAGAGTGAGCTCGAAACGCTTCACAAGTTGCCCGGTTTCGTCTCCGCTTACAGCGATCGCACCGTGACGCTCGACACCACCCACACATTCGAATTCCTGTCTCTGAACCCTTCCACCGGGTTGTGGCCAGCTTCTGATTACGGCAAGGACGTGATCCTCGGTGTCATTGACACCGGCGTATGGCCGGAGAGTCGTAGCTACAACGACGACGGTATGACTGAAGTTCCAACGAGGTGGAAGGGCACCTGTGAAGCAGGACAAGATTTCAACTCCTCAATGTGCAACAAGAAGCTCATTGGTGTGAGGTATTTCAACCAAGGTGTCAAAGCAGCCAATCCTAATATAACTATCAGCATGAACTCTGGAAGAGATACTGAAGGCCATGGCACCCACACATCGTCCACTGCAGCAGGGAATTACGTCGAGGGAGCCTCGTTCTTCGGCTACGCCAAGGGGACTGCTAGAGGGATGGCGCCACGTGCTCGTGTGGCAATGTACAAGGTTTTATGGGACGAAGGGCGTTATGCCTCGGATGTACTTGCTGGTATGGATCAAGCAGTAGCTGATGGAGTAGATGTGATTTCTATCTCCATGGGATTTGATGATGTTCCGTTGTATCAAGACCCCATCGCCATAGCTTCTTTCGGAGCTATGGAGAAGGGCGTACTCGTTTCGGCCTCAGCTGGAAACGAGTACAGTATTGGAAGCTTACACAACGGTATTCCGTGGGTACTAACCACTGCTGCAGGATCCATCGACCGTTTCTTTGCCGGAACGTTAACTCTTGGTAATGGAGTTACAATCACTGCATGGACTCTGTTTCCTGCTGCTGCTATCCTCACCAATCTACCTCTCGTGTACAACGAGACCTTCTCTTCGTGCAATTCGACTGAAGCCTTACTAAATGCAGCTTTTAATAGTATAGTAATCTGTGAAGATGGATCTGCTTCTGTTTATGATCAAATGAACATAATTGTGAAATCAAACGCTGCTGCTGGTATCTTCATCTCAGACGACATGGACATATTCGAATTCAGTGATTTCACCAGCCCTGGCGTGGTGATCAGCCCTAAAGACGCACCAATGGTGATTGATTATGCAAGAAAAACTAAGAATCCATTTGCCAGCATCAAATCCCAGCAAACATTGGTGGGAACAAAACCAGCTCCGTACGTGGCCTCGTACACTTCACGAGGCCCCGCACCGAGCTATCCAGGGGTGTTGAAACCCGACATCATGGCCCCCGGATCACTCGTCTTGGCCTCATGGATCCCCAATACACAGACGGCGGCCATTGGATCGAACATTGGTTTAACTAGTGACTTCGTTACCATTTCCGGAACATCAATGGCTTGCCCTCATTCCTCCGGCATTGCTGCCCTGCTCAAAGGTGCGCATCCGGAATGGAGTCCAGCTGCTATTCGATCAGCAATGGTTACGACAGCGAACCATTTAGACAACACTGGTGATTACATACGAGATTCTTTCTTTAACTTTGATGTTGCCACGCCTCTGGCAATGGGAGCAGGGCAGGTTGATCCGAACAGAGCATTGGATCCAGGGCTAGTGTACGATGCTACCACGCAAGACTATATCAATCTTCTATGCTCGATGAACTTCACTCAGAATCAGATCCTCACCATTACAAGATCGAGCTATGAGTGTTCAGATCCGTCTCCGGATCTAAACTACCCTTCGTTCATCGCGTTTTACACGAATGCAACAGGGGGTACGTTTGTGCAGAAGTTCGAAAGGGTGGTGACGAACGTTGGGAGTGATGCGACGTCGTATGAGGTTAAGGTGACAGCACCGAGTGGGTCGACTGTGACTGTTAACCCGACGAAGTTGGAGTTTGGTAGTAAATATGAGAAACAGAGTTACTCTGTAACGATAGAGTATAACAACCAGAGTGGAGCAATCACCTTTGGTTCGATAACTTGGATGGAGGATCTTGGCGACCACACTGTGAGAAATCCGATTGTTGTTTCCCCTATGATTCACACTTGGTAATTTTTTTTTCAAGAAATGGCTGGATAATGTAATTCATTTTAACAAGTGTGCCTTTGACTTTTTAAAAGTCAGCTGCAATAAATTAACGATTTCAACTTTAAGGTTAGAATTAATTACTTGATATGTAATGTTTCAAAACTAAAAGATGCGTCGTAATACTTGTACTCTTAATTATATGCTCATAACCTCATAAAATCTATATAACATAAAGTGAAATCCTAATTCCCTTCTCAAAATCACAAATCAAACTCTCTTTCACTATATATTCATGGATTAAGTCGACAAAGAATATATGATTCTTCAGAAAACTAGTAACGGTAATGTTAGTGACTATAAAGAAAAATTAAAGATCACATTCCTATAAGAAAAGGAGATACATATTAGGTTGTTGTATATTTAGATTGTCCCACATTGTTTATGTATAGAGTCTACACTCTCACTTGTTGTATTTAACATATTGTTGTGATTAATATAATCATTCTTCCATCATTCCTTATATGGTATTAGAGCTAACTGGCTAATCGCCTCAATCACGATCCTCTCCCCTCCTTTCCTTTTTTTCCTTTTCCCAGATTTGCTGCTCCTTTCGGCCATCCATGGCAGAAATCAACAGAGCTGCTCTCTCCACAGATGCTCCTGCTCTCGTCGCCTTCAACACCGCCTCCCAGGTTCCTCTCAAACTAACCACCACCAATTACGTTGCCTGGAAATTTCAGCTTCGAACCCTTCTTTCCGGCTATGATCTCTTTCGCTTTGTCGATGGATCATACACATGTCCGGATGCCACAGAACCTGTTGAAGGCGGCACTCACCCGAATCCTCTACACACGTATTGGGTTCGCCAAGATCAATTAATTCTCAGCACTTTGATCGGCTCTATCACGCCGACTTTGATCCCCTTCATCGCCTCGGCTAACACATCCGCTGATACGTGGAAAACCCTAGCCTCCATATATGGCACTTCGTCGAGGGGGCGGGTTCTTGCCTTCAAGAATCGCCTGCTCAATCCCATCAAGGGTACTCGGTCGATCACGGAGTTCATGCTTGACATCAAAGGAGTTGTCGATGAACTCGCTCTTCTTGGGGTTTCCACGGACAATGATGATCTCGTCTTGAAGATTTTGCATGGCTTGGATGACTCGTATAAGGAGTTGGGCTCTGCCATTCAAGCTCGCGATTCCACCATTTCGTTTGAGGAGCTTCATGACAAACTTTTGGGATTGGAAGCCCAGATTGTGCAGCAGACTCCACTCCAATCTGCCCTACCCACCACTGCTTTCCAGGCCAGCCGCCGTTCGTCGCAGCAGTCTCGCTCCGGCTCACGGCCTGCCCCTCCTCGTTGCAACAGTTACGACCAACGATCTGGACCACAATCACAGCAGCCTCGACCCTTCTCGTCTCCGCAGGCTGGACAGCCCATCGGCCGTGGCTATCAAGGCAAGTGCCAGCTGTGTGGCGTCTTCGGGCATTCGGCACGCCGCTGCCCTGATCTTGCTCAACATGGCCACACACAAACTGAGCATAGCAATTCACGGCAACAATTCTTTGCCCTTCCCACTGCTCACTCGGCAGTTTCCACCCCTCCGGCACACAATTGGGTGTTAGACTCAGGGGCGTCGCATCACATCACTACGGACCTGTCCAATCTGTCTCTCCACTCCCCGTTTGATGGCCAGGACAGTGTTGTCGTCGGTGATGGTACACATCTGCCTATTACACATACAGGCGTTCTTTCCTTTTCTCGTTTTCCTTTCCTTCTGTTTTCAAATACACTTGTTGTGCCATCCATCTCCAAAAACCTTATTTCAGTTTCTCAGTTGTGTTGTGACAATAATGTTTCTGTTATATTTTCTTCTGTCTTCTTTCAGGTGAAGGATCGAGCGACTGGAGCCGTTCTGCTGCAGGGCCCACGAGTTAATGGACTATATTTTTTGCCCTTTCCTCCAGTGACGTCAACTTCGGCATCCCATGCACTCCTCTCTTCTCGTAATGAGCTCTGTTTATGGCACTCTCGTTTAGGTCATCCCTCCCCTAAAATACTTCGTTCTATTTTGTCTAGTAATAATTTGTCATCTCTAAATACTTCAAACTTTCATTGTGATGCATGTAAGTCTATGAAGAGTCATAAACTTCCTTTTGGTGAGTCCAGTTTAAATGCTACAGTACCACTTGAGTTGGTTTTTTCTGATGTTTGGACTTCACCCATCACCTCTTGTGATGGTTACAAGTATTATGTTATCTTTGTTGATCAATTTACTAAATATTTGTGGCTTTATCCTTTAAAACGCAAATCTGATGTGCTACCCACTTTTGTTGCCTTTAAATCTCTGGTTGAAAATCAGCTTCAAACTCGTATTCGAACTCTCTATACTGACAATGGTGGTGAGTTTATTGCATTACGTTCCTTTCTTGTTCTACATGGTATCACTCATCTTACTACTCCACCTCACACCCCTGAGCACAATGGAGCTGCAGAGCGCCGTCATCGCCACATTTTTGACACTGCTCTTGCTCTATTATATCATGCTTCTATACCACTTCAATACTGGCCGTTTGCAGTTTCTACTGCTACTTACCTCATCAATCGCCTACCCAAACAAAACCTTAACATGGTATCCTCTTTTGAAAAGCTTTTCCACAAAGCACCCAACATTACAAAGGTTCGTGTTTTTGGTTGTCTCTGTTATCCCTGGCTCCGTCCCTACACTTCTCACAAACTAGCACCTCGCTCCATACCCTGTACCTTTCTAGGATACTCTCTCACTCAGAGTGCATATTTGTGTCTTGACCGTGTCTCACACAAGATCTTTACATCTCGTCATATTGATTTTGTTGAACATGTTTTCCCATTCTCACCATCACCCAGCTCCTTATCACCTACACCAAATGATATCACCCCAGAATCACTTATTCCCTTACCACCACCTGTCTCCACTCCTACACCTATCACTCACCCTAATCCAGACCCTGCAAGTCCTGCACTCGTTCCACTGCAGCCGGCGTCTCCACCACATCCTTCACCACCAACTCCTCCTCCCCCTCATCCTATGGTTACTCGGTCTCGGAGTAATATTTTCAAACCCAATCCAAGGTATTATCTTACATCCTCTCTTTACTCTGACACGGAACCTAACACTGTTTCACAAGCTTTGTCTGTTCCGTGTTGGCGTGATGCAATGTCTTCTGAGTTTGATGCCTTACAAAAAAATTGTACGTGGACTCTTGTTCCTTCATCCTCCGCTCACAACATTGTTGGTTGCAAGTGGGTTTTCCGTATCAAGCGGAAGCCGGATGGCTCGATATAAAAGTACAAAGCTCGCCTTGTTGCCAAAGGATTTCAACAGCGTCCAGGGATTGATTTTACTGAAACCTTCAGTCCGGTTGTGAAACCGGCCACAATTCGCATTGTTATCAGCATTGCCGTCGGTCAACAGTGGCCTCTTTATCAGTTTGATGTCAACAATGCCTTCCTTCATGGAGCTCTGTCCACTGAGGTGTACATGCAACAGCCTCCTGGGTTCGTTGCATCTGATCGTCCATCACATGTTTGCAAACTCCATAAATCCATTTATGGTTTGAAACAAGCCCCACGGACGTGGTACACTGCTCTTCGATATTTTCTCATCTCAGCTGGCTTCTTGTGTACCAAATCAGATGAATCACTCTTTGTTTATCATCAACATGGGGTTCTTGCTTATTTTCTGGTTTATGTTGATGATTTAGTTCTGACAGGAAATGACAGTGCTTTCCTTTCCCGCTTTGAGGATGATTTGGCGTCTCCTTCTCTGTTAAGAAGTTGGGTGATTTATCTTACTTCTTGGGTATTGAGGTGCATCGCTCCAAGCAAGGCTGTCATCTCTCTCAACACAAGTACACCACTGACCTTCTGTCCAGTCTTAACATGATCAATTCAAAGCCGGTCTCTACTCCTCTAGTTGTTGGCTCAAAGTTTTCAAGTTCTGATGGGTCTGAACCTTTTGATGCAACACAGTATCGCAGAGTTCTGGGGCGTCTTCAATATCTGCTGCTTACACGGCCTGACATCGCCTTTGCTGTTAACAAGTTGTCCCAGTTCATGCATGCTCCTACTGTCACTCACTGGGGTGCTGTTAAAAGGCTTCTTCGTTATCTCAATGGGACTCGGCAATGCTCTATTTTCCTTCGAAGTGTGTCACCACTCTCGCTTCACTGCTTCACTGATGCTGATTGGGGTGGTGACTGTGATAATAGGTCCTCTACTGAGGCCTATGTTGTATTTCTTGGTTCTAATTCTATTTCCTGGAAATCTCGCAAGCAACGGACTGTGGCTCGTTCTTCGACTGAAGCAGAGTATAGGTCCCTTGCTTCAGCTGCTGCGGAAGTTCAATGGATTCGCTCATTGCTTACCGAGTTGTGTCTTCCATCTTTGACAGCCACTCCGGTGATATATTGTGACAATATCAGTGCTACTTACTTGTGCTCTAATCCGGTTTTTCACTCCAGAATTAAGCACATTGCTATTGATTATCACTTTGTTCGGGATCTAGTTCAGTCTTCGCAACTTCGGGTTGCTCATGTTTCTTCTTCAGATCAACTTGCTGATGCTCTTACCAAGCCTCTTGCTCGCCCTCGTCTTTCTCTTCTTATGTCCAAGATTGGTGTTGTTAATCCACCACCATCTTGAGGGGGTGTATTAGGTTGTTGTATATTTAGATTGTCCCACATTGTTTATGTATAGAGTCTACACTCTCACTTGTTGTATTTAACATATTGTTGTGATTAATATAATCATTTTTCCATCATTCCTTATAATACAGTGCACGTCATGAGACGATTTCACACAAGCGTTTCATCTCTTGGTGATGCAGTGTTTCGCGATCAAAACTCCGGTGGGAGGGCCGGCGAGTACAACATTGCAATGCGCATACAACCAATACGAGTAATGAAAAATACCTCCTAGTTTCGACTTTGTCCTAAACAAACCCCTGATCTCAAAGTTAACTCTTCCTTCACCAATCTGTTTCTGCAGATCCACACTCTGCCCCATCGACAGCCTCACCTGGCTAGTCATCATGTGCACATTTTCAAATCTCGAGTCCCTCTTCCCCACCGAAAATGGTTCGATGTAACGCGTGGCGATCACTTGCTTGTCGTAATAAAGATCCAAAACGACGTAGCTGAAGTCCACATTCACCTTGGTGTTCAGGTTGCTGAAATTGGCCAGCACCATCACGTCCGCATTCAGCAGATACCCCATGTCGAGGTACGCGGCGTTCATGGTGGCCGTCGAGATGTCGAACCTTGGGCTCCGTGGCCGGAACACAAGGTAGACGATCAGAATTATGAGGCCACCTACTATGATGAGTATCCAGAAGAGCACACAGAATGCCGCCACCAGCCACGCGAAAGGTCTCGTTGGCTGAAAGCTTGGTCCGTGGAAATACGGCTGGCGGCGGCGAGGGTGGTGGTGCTGGTGGTTTTGGCCGTGCTGGACTGCTCCGGTATCTTCCTCCGGTGCGAAATGGGTGCGGGTTTGAGGTGGTGTCTCATTTTGATGATGAGGTGGAGATGCTTTTGTGTGTTGAGCTGGCTTTGGCACGTGGGGGTGGTGGCTCGGGGGCGGCGGCCGCCGTGATCCTGGTGGTGGTGGAAACTCTATTACTGGACCGTTGTTACTCTGACGTGGAAGAAAGTGAGGGTTTGATTCAGGGTGGCGAAACATTGGACCTGGAATCAATCGAATGTCTGAAACAATTTGATTAATTCAGTATGAAAACTGGTAATGCAGGTAGTTGTAATGGAAGAATTTTTATTCTTATTCTAATTTAAATTTTTGGGGAAAAGAATCAGATTAGTTAAGCATTCAAGGCAAGTAACCAAAATGATGCCAAGTGAAAAAAGTGATGCCCTTAAGTTTGTTCCTGCATTAATAATAGTGGAATACATAAGAAAATAACCAAGCTTATGTTATACTCCATCCAACATATTGTAACTTTATATTTCGTCATTTGTTTATCTTATTAGTACATTTTATACATTTCAAAACAATAAATTATTTTAAATATATTACCTCTCGAGGCAAAATCCAAATCCAATTTTAACACCAAGCAACTGAGGCATAGGCCGACCCATCACAACCAGCAATATTTGGGCCACAAAGCCCAACGGCCAAACAAAGAAGGATGATGTTTGGCCCAAAAAGCAAACGACCTCTCCATTCTTTCATGAAGTTGATTTGGGTCAACTCAATCATTTGCACTTTTATCGGCTCGGATTTGTAACTCTCATACATCATCTTCTTTGTCACTGCTACACATAGTATAGGAGAGAAAAATCACAAACCCTACCGGTGTTAAATCCATAAGGAAAATAATAATATATACTCCCTTTGTCCCATTCAAAATGGTATTTTTTTCATTTTGGGCGTCCCACCCAAACGGTCCCCTTTCCTTTTTCACATACATGGGACCCACACACTTCCTCTAATGCAATTAAAATATAGGGTCCACACTCTCACTAATACAACTACCAATAACACATTAAATAATAATACTCCTTAATCTAAGTGTAAAAAAGTAAAAGTCCATCTTTTAAAGGAACGGAGGGAGTAAGTGGCAAATCAGCTTTCTTAATATATTCTATACCTTGTATGGATTTAACACCATTAAGTAGAGGGGCTATTGATTTCTCTCACTCATGCTACGTAGCGACAATCAAAGCAGTGATACAGGAAATCAAGTGGGCTAGCTCACTTTTACTGGATCCTCACTAAAGTGAATGACGCATGTTCGATTCCCTTTGAGAACAAATTAGGGGAGAGTATAAGGAGGCTTAGAGAAAGGGGGAGTATGGTGCTTGGTGAACTAACTACTAACATTTACCGATTAAAAAAAAGTAGTTGTACAAGAAATGATTTACGAAAGTGGCACAGGGAATTCGAGCCGATATTGTCACATCATAAAATATTACTGATCCATCTCATAAACAAATTCACACCTTATATCATCTTATAAACAAGTTCACATCCCCAAATAAGAAATAGCACACAAATTAATAACACCACAACATACTTTAATTTCAAAATTGTCATTCTTTTACAACCACATAACTTATTTTATAATATATTTGTTACCTAAAAAATACCTAAATACCATAAAAGCAAGTCAAAAAATAATTTTTCAAAAACTCTCGTAACTGTGAACTAGGGGATAGAGTACATTATTTTAAAAAGAGAGAAAAAGAATCCCGAATAATTAAATCCCTAAACGGGCTAAACTTAACAAAAAAAAGTTGCGATTCCCAAATCAAATTAGTCCGATAATAATTATTAATAAAGCATAAATCTTACTCAATGCAAATAATCTTCATTGCAAAGTGACAAGAGATGGAAAGGGATAATCTCTGCGTGTAAAATGACTACAATTTTATAAATAAGTTCCATAAACAAATTTGCATTAGTTTACAAAAGCTATATATGTTTCTTTAATTGTGAGGTAATCAACCGTAATGGTCAACAATTGGAACTAGTATCAAGCAATTAATCGGTTCTTATATGAGAGTTAAATAACTCACTAGTTCATTGGCATAAAGAATTCAAGATATATAACAGGAGATCGATGAGTCCTGAATATGTATTTGAGAGACACCTTCCACGGGAAAATGGAAGATGGATAACTTTGTGATGTGACGATAGCGATTGTAATTCTGGATAAATAATTATCCCACCGTCTCATATTAATCTATACATTACACTAGTTACGGTAGATATTAAATTAAAAAAAAAGTTATTTTTAACTATCTTTATGAACTATTGGAGTGATGTAGTTTTTTAGATAATAAATAAATAAATTATAAAGTATGTGAGTTGTATTTTTGAAATAAAAATTTATTTTGAAATTATTAGATTGATGTGATGTTTTTATTATTGGGTGGTGAAATTTATTGTAGAGTTCATAAAAACATAAAGTGTGAAGTTTATTATAAATTTTTTTGCATATATACACTCCTTGTGCATATATTTGGTTCCAATTTGAATTAATGGCTAATTGCAAATGATGATTGAAAATTTAGATGCTGCCAATCCATGAAAACTTAAAGTATGTCCAATTCAATTTGGAAATGCTTTTGGACTTGAAAAGGAGAATAAACTTGTGTGAATGTGTTGTTATGCTCTATATTCGGATAATATGAAATTTTTGAAACAATATTTTCTTTAATTATAAAGGGTGGAGTCTACAAAAAGTTGTGGAGGAAATCAAACAACACACATACATGGAATTGGTGGAAGTTGAAAAAGAGAGAATTGAAAAAGAATGTTTAATTTTCTATGTGGAGTGAAAATCTTACAATTTGTTTAGCATAATTACTTCTGTTAGAATGGTTTGTTAGTTTTTTGAGCACTCTAATTACCCGTATTTGTTATGTATAATTTAGGGTACGTAAATCTGATATCAAGATCAAGGAAATTTTTGTTTTTCCAAAAAATAATAATAATAATAATAATTATTATTATTATTATTTAGTTCCAAGTTTAATGATTTACCAAAAAGGTTAGAGTTTCATTGTTTTTTTCACACTTTGTTTGTAAGATTTATGAGTGAGGCTTGTGTGCGCCGGGCGCACGGGAACACATTCCGTGCGCCTTTAGAATTTAGTATTATGGGTAAAGGTATATTACTTTGGTCTAAAGGGTATACCCTTTAATTAATAAAGGTACACAATTTTGTTCTAAAAAGTATACACTTTATTAATATTTTTTATTTTTCTTCAAAAAATAAAGGGTACACATATTTATACTAAAGGGTATACAATTTAACACAAAATTTCAAAGGCGCACGGAATGTGTTCCCGTGCGCCCGGACACACATAAGTTTTTGCTATGGTACACATCTTTATACTAAAGGGTACACAATGCGCCCGGACACACATAAATTTTTGCTATGGTATACATCTTTATACTAAAGGGTACATAATTTAACACAAAATTCTAAAGGGTATTATTATTGCAAATAAAGTCCCAACCTTTACTTTGATTGCAAATAAATCTAAACTTTTGAAATTTTGCAAATAAGTACCTCACTTTAAAATCTTTTTGCAACAAGAACCACAGGACAACGAGAGGCTTACGGACATGTCAGCGACCAAGCAGGCCTCCCGCTACCCGATGATTCTTTTTGCAAAATGACATTAAAGTGAGGTACTTATTTACAAATTTCCAAAAGTTTAGACTTATTCGCAATTAAAGTAAATATTGTAACTTTATTTGCAATTATCCCTTAAAAATACTAGGCTACATTCTAAAGTCAACTAAATTGCTAAAAATAGAAAAATTTCTTAAACAACCAGTAAATGAGAAGCAATGGGAGTATATATTTTTGGGTTATTTTTTAATAAAAATATTAAGATATTGACCTTACAATACGAACACATTGAACTTACAATATTAGCATCATATATTCATATTAACCTTACATCATTAACTCACATCGAGTCGGGTTGAAAGTGTGGATATGATCCAGCTGCTAGATCCATGTATAAATATAAGTTTTTTTTTAATAAAAGTTGATGAATAATTATTTTTCCGCGTATGAGTATTAAATAAGAGTTAAAAATAAAGGAAAGGAAATGGAAAAGTAAGAAGGACAGCGTGGCATGAACGCATGCGATTGTCGGAAAGTCCAAAGATATGAATCATATGATGGTGTGAAAGCGTTGCAACATTAGTAGCATTATTCTATGAAATTGCAATTAACAAATTAGTCATGTGAAGCTCTTCCAACAAATCTACACCGTCTTATATTTTCTTTCTTACATGCTCGCCAAGCCACAATTTAACGTGTGTCGGTCCGACAAGTTTTTATTATTTTTATTATTTTTTTAATCAAAGTGAAATTTTATTTTAGAAAGAAGTACACGAATACTCTCCATAAATACAAGAGTCTAAAAGATCCGAATGCAAGTATATACAATTATGTGGCTCAAAATATATTGTAATTGGCAAATATTTTGTGAATCAGGCAATTTCACTTATTAATCTTTAATATACAAAAAAAAAAAAATAATAATAATAAATTATTCTCTAAAGAGATGAAATATGGTATTTTTGAATGAAAAATATTACTTTTCAAATTCTGATATGTTGTGATTTTTTATATTTTTGATGAACATAATTGATAAGGAGCAATATTTTTTATTTAAAAGTATAATAATTTATCTTTTTAAAAGGTAATTTTTTATATATTAAAAGAGTAATTTTGAAAAAGTAAGGTTCATTATGAATCGAGTTTACACTAGACTTACTCATTGTAATTAGAATGAAAACTGACTAAATATTAAATAAGTATTTCTTTTTACAAACTTAAATCTTTAGATGAACCGGTTATTTATCGTGAAAGTCAATCAAATGACTAAAAAACTTAAAATGTGAAGGCAAACCTTAAACTCTCTCCCTCCGTCCCAGATGTTGACACACTTTTGTTTTTGGGTTGTCCCACGTACAGAAGTTGACACATTTAATTTTTTAAGTATATAGGAGACTCACACAAAATAATTAATACATTTACATGAGATCTACACACACTCCACCCACTATTAATACAATTATCCACCATACGTTAATTAAAATATTATATTCTCAATCTATTATCCATTAAATTATTATATTTCACATACTACTCTTTCAACTTTATATTTCATGTGGAACTTGAAGTGAAACAAATACACGCCCATGAAATAAAGACATGAAGTCAATTACTGAAAACAATTTGAGATCCCAAGTTAGGTTTCAGAGATACACCTAAACGCCCACAAGTGAGAATCAAGTGTGCAAAACTAAAGTCGAAATTCAAAGTTGAAGACATTCCGTTAGTAAAAGCATGCATTTATTATAAAAACCCCACATAAATCCAACAAATCTCCAATGTAAGAAAATATGAGAAAGATTGGTAACATTTGATTGTCAAACACCAATTTGGGCCCACTTCCAAAGCACCCCACCGACCCCTCTCAAACCTCCTATATATACCCCAACTACTATTGTAGCAAAGAATATAAATTCTTACAAACACTTTGAGCAACCATAGTATGGCAAACACCAAATGCAGCTCAACTAAAATGATGACTTTTCAGTTCATTTTGGTAATCATGGTACTGTTGCTTTTGGGCTTACACTTGTCTCCGGCTGACTGCCGACCCCTTCGGCCGGCCGACGGAAAGGCCCCTACGGTGGGAACAGAGTTTACTCTGTCTTCCAAGATCAATTCCAGTGTTAGAAGCTCCCCACTTTCAGCAAGAGGGTTGGCCTTCATTTTGGTGTCGGGCCCAAGCAACAGAGGACCAGGGCATTAGACTAGATTATACGTTCCATGATTCATTTTTTCAACACATGCATTATTTTCTTTTTTAATTTATTATGTTAGAGCAGTTTCACATATTTTACTGTGCAGAGGAATCTTAAATTTTCCTTCTTTTTTTTTTTTTTGTAGGAAAATACATGTAAACTTCTATCAAGTGTTCGTTGAGTTAATTTGTTCATAATTTTTCACAACATTTAGTAATGTTATTATATATTCTCTTGCTTATAACCTTCGTTATTTACTTTGTGATTAACTCGATTAGCCTTTTATTTATGATAATGTTAGATATTTTAACATATTATATTCATGAATAATTTATAAGATAAATAAAATGGAGTTTAAAATTAAAAAAGCATCTTTTTGCTTTATTAAAAATGGTTCCACGAAAGTTAAAATAATCAAATTCTGAATTATCGAAAATAAATTTAGTCCCACACAATTTCAAAAAGTGAGACATATTTTTAAAACTTTCGTTCGACTATTTTGAATAAAGTAAAAAGGTTTAACATGAATCATACCTGAATGCTACAACAGACACTCAATTGGAAAGCACCAAACTTTTTGGGTTCATGTGATCTGCCCTACATAATTCCGGAGATTTTATAAATTTTCAGTAAAAATTGAAGTAATTTGATGCAATTTTAAAAGCTGTGGTATATAGGACTTCATTGATTTTTATAACTTTAGTGGAACAATTTTTAATAAATAACAAGGTGTGGAACAGTTTTTTTAATTAAAAACTCAATATATAAATTGTGATGAATTTTTAATAAAAAATTAGAAAACTAGAAAAAAAAAAAAAACGTTTCGGGACACATTAAAAAAATTTAGGGATAAGTATTCCTTGGTTTTTCTCTTTTTTGAAAAATTGAGGATTGCTTGTTCAAATTTCGGAATAATAATAATAATAATAATCATTAACGAAGATAATAGAAATGATATTGAAATTGATTGAAAGAATACATTATTCAATGCATCAGTGAGAATCATTAAAAAATTTAAATTCTCATTACCTTACCCCAACATCAATAACCAATCACCACGGAGTAGCATTTGGTATTGAAGGAATATATATGACTTGACATTGTCACATATTGATGGAATATTATGAGAAGAGTGTATATTAGGTGCACCCGGGTGTACCCTTGCACCCATATTTGTATAACTTTTTATTCTATTTTGTATACATGTTATTCTCTTTTGTATACGTGTTTTGTAATATTTGTATACTTTTTTCACACTAAGTTTTTCATTAAAAAAACAAGCATTCATATGTGTATAACTTTTTATTCAATAGTGTATACATGTATTTTAATAATTGTACATTTTTTTACACTCAATTTTTTATTAAAAAATTAACAATTAAATTGTATACATTATTACTCATAATTGTATATGTTTTTGCTTATATTTGTACGTGGGTGCACACGAAGCTTCGTGTGCACCCGGGTGCACACTATATTTAGCCTTATGAGAATAATTAACTGTATACTTTATACATGAGATACACCTATAGGCGGCCGATAAAATATGGTGCATCCTAGGATTAATTAATTTAAATATAAGTAGAAAGTCTATTTTTTTCTTCATCAATTGTTTTTTTCAAAAAGGGGCTGATCTATTGTATATATTTCCTTGGTTTAAACACTCTCTTTGAGCCAATTGATAAAAATGGATGAAATTTATTATGTGTATAATATCACCTCATTAAAAAGCAAGTCAGGTAACAAAATTAATTCGAAAAAATAAAACTTGATCGAAGGCAAAAATAATACAACACAACTAATACAATTATGAACAGCTTCTCTGGATCTCTGCATCCGCCTAATAATATGTGCACTCATATATCTAAGTAATTAAAAATCTTATATCCCTATATATTGCACCCATTTGCTCAAAGATTCTCCTTAACAATGACTTGATGAATAAATAAATTACAAGGAAATTTTGTCCGTTCGTAATTGTAGAAGATTTTCTTTTAATGCTCATTACATGGGGTATGTGTTGCTTTTATAAAAATGACCATGGTTATTTGTATATCCAAAATACACCTAAATAATAACAATACAAACATCAAACCATTTTTATAATAATTATAATTAATTGTACCTTAAAAGGTCCAAACTATCCCCACCCCAAGATCGCTCCACCCCTCTTACCTCCCCCTCCTGCCACCGCCACTGGAAGCCACCTCCGGCTGGCCACCACCGCCGCCGCTGACCCCGGTTGCTGGTATGGTCATCGACATTCATTCTGACATGGGACACTCACCGACACCATAACTGACATCCATATCGACATTGGACACTCACCGACACCTTACTGGCATGTGACACATTGGATATTATTAGATGCATAATAGGGAGATTAAAGTTCAAAAAGTGCATATTGGTTAGTTTTATTATAAAAATTATTTGTTGTTGATATTATTAATTTATTTAAATAAATGGTTATTTTTTGAATTGATCCTATATAAAAAGTATTACAAAAATATTATATATTACTCCCTCCGTCTCATGGTAAGAGTCTCATTTGCTTTTGAGCATGTGGATTAAGGAGTATTATTATTTAATGTGTAGTGGGTAGTTGTATTAGTGGGTGTGCAGGCCTCATGTTTTAATTGTATTAGTGAGAGTGGGTGGGTCTCATATGTCCAAAAAAGGAAATGAGATCCTTTGGGTGGAACAATCAAAATGGTAAAATGACCCTCTTAAACTGGGCCGGAGGGAGTATAATAATTTAAATTTTTTATTATTTCATGTTACAAAAATTTAAACTAATACTATAAAATGTTATTTAATGCCCATTATCTTAGAGTGAATGTATTTGGATAAAAATATTTTTTTGTTCACTACCTGCCACTTAGTAGGATGTTTTGCGGATAGATCAAGTTGAATACATGAATATCTTTGGTCGCTCTATTTCGGTCGATAAAGTTTTTTTTTGACACGATAATTATATAAGATCGATTGTGACGAGTCGATTTATTGTTAAAATATTATTGTTATATAGGTAAAATATGTTTATTTTTAGTTAAAATATATATACTTCCTTCGTCCGTTTCTAAGGTATCCATTTTACTATTTTTGGCGTCCACTTCAAATGTATCAATTTCCTCTATTTAGTAAAAAAGTACACAATATAGCCCACCATTTTCCTCTAGTACAACTACCCACTTTACATATAATAATAATACTCCTTAATCCAGGTGCAAAAAGCAAATGGATACCTTAGAACCGGACGGATGGAGTATTTTTCTAAAATAAGATGAATAATAATAAATTAAAGTATACTTAAATGGTACTCCCTCCGTCCCATTGAAAGGTCACCATTTTACTATATTGAACGTCCCATCCAAATGTCCACATTTTCCACTTTTAATAAAAAGGTACCACATGTGGCCCACCACTCACTACTAATACAACTACCAACTACACATAAAATAATAATATTCCTTAATCTACGCACAAAAAATAACCGATGACGTTTGGGCGGGACGGAGGGAGTATTATATATTTCACTATAAATATACTAATTAATTAATTGACAATAAACAATACTTTACTTATAAAATAATTACTGCATTTTAACAATAAATCGATCCATTTTACACATACCCATCTTAAGGAAGAATAAGTTCATTTCGGTCACTACCTAGTAAAATGTTTAATCAGTAGGTAGTGACCCACCAAACATCTTATGCCGAATTAAAATTTTTAGCATACAGTAAAATGTCTAATAAGTAGTGATAAAACATAATCTATATATTTTCTAAAATTCTAATGTTTGACCATTACTTCCAAACTTTCAATACGATGTTCGGCTGCTTTCAATAGGATGTTCGGCTAGCAGCCACCAAATAGAATTTGGGATTTCATTTTTATAAGTGGATTGATCATTGATATTAAAATATTTTCACATTGGATACTATCATGTAAGACGAATTATGAGACGGGTCGATCTATAATTATTAAAGTATGTTTATTGTATAAGTAAATTTATGGAAATTAAAGTATGTTAGTAGTGAATTATATATTATATAATACTCTAAAATTATACTTTAATACATCATTCATTATATTTAAAAAAAATATTTTAACCATCCATAAACACATTTCACCTATATAACAATCAGACTTTAATACGTTTGACATCCAGTTTGCATATGCAACGTTATACAAAAGACTTGTCATTTTATGTTAGTTTTTTTTTTTTCAAATGCCTTTTTAATAAATTTTCAAGTAACACCATCGTCGCCCTTAAAAAAGATTGTTGAAAAAAAAGTATGTGGGTTTATGGGTGTATAAGATTATAATACCAAGAAGTGCATGATCACGTTATATAACACAAATTTTACCATCAAATTTTAAAATCTCAAACATATGAGTACATAAAATCAAATCCTCGTTCAAATTCAATCAAGACAATTTCCTTATTCTAATCTAATTACTTGGAAACACGAAAACTAATATGAAATCATTCATAAAACAAATTTATTTTAATTTTTTATAGATGCTCTCGAAACTCATTCGGCACGTGGTGCATCCGCCACCTCATCAGCAGCATAGCCTTTCTTGTGCCACCATGGGCACGGGAAAGGAGGCTTCGCAAACATCCAGTCGCCGCCGTCCGGCATCGGAGAAAGAGCAAACGGCCACTTCTTGTGGTAGTATTTCCACTTGTAATAACCGCCACTGGGCAATGGCGGGTAGACGAAAGGCCACCCGCCCTTGAACCACCAGTCCTTTCCTATTCCGGGAGTTTTTTCTCCCGGAGATGCTTCGTCTGGTGAAGCAGCGATGCGGGAGCGGGACCTGGTGTGGCGGCTGAAGCCGTCGGGGATAAGGGAGAGGAGGAGGAAGAGGAGGAGAAATGAGGTTAACTTTGTCATTGCTGCTTAATTAATCAATTATATGATACTATAAACTTGAAACCAGCTTGTTAATTATATTAGAACAGGGTTTAATTTATAGTAACGTGAGGGGCTAAAAATCACAATTGCCATTTTTCATTTGTCAACTGCATGTGTTGAAGTTAGATTTGTAATTAAATTAACACCCAAATTAAAGAGTGTTACTCGATCTGTACGAATCATATATGTCCATTTGAATATAACTGATTCACTATAAAAATTTTGAACTAACTTGCTGGACCCAATATTGTGTTTGTTAACCGGAATTATAATTGTGATTAAAAAATCCGAATGTTTTTTAGCCCTACTTAAATCCAATAAATATCTTAAATTCAAAAAATAAAAATAAAAATAAATTATCACTATTTATTGGATTTCCTAAATTCATGACTCAATTCTAAGTCTGATTTTCTTATTTTTATTTACACTCAAAACAAACATTACCTTTATTATAGTACATAATCTAAGTGAAAAAACAAGTGTATCTTTTATATTTTTTTGCTTATATGTTTCCATCATTACTGCATTATCACACAATATAACATTCATAATCAACTTCTCAAAATTCTACTCCAACTTCACTTTACAAACCATATATTTTTTAGGATTCAAGTCAATTTTTTGTTATACATGAATTATAAATTGTCAATAATTAAAGTACTATTAAGCTCAAAACAAAAATACCAAGAAGTTAATTTAAATATCACTATATATATATATATATATATATATATATATATATATATATATGAAACCGTCACAAGTAAGCCCTTAGGAAATACAAATAAAAATTATTATCGATCGATGAAAAGTGATAATAGTGTAGTTAACTATTTAATGAACAATAATATAAATAAAAAATAATACTCCCTCCGTCCCAAGAATACATTCGCACTTTCCATATGGTCCGTCCCAAAAATACTTTCATCCCCTAAAAATTGAAATAATACACAATATCAATAAGCTTACAATACTACAATATTACAAAAAATGTCACCTTCTTTTTACACACAATCTAGTCAAAGTCAACTATATCAGAGTACATTTTATTCAACTCAATCACCCAAAATATCCCCTCTCTTTCTTACATTTCACTAATAAAAAATTATTTTTCTTAAACTTCGTGTCAGAGAATACGCGAATGTATTTTTGGGATGGAGGGAATAACATTTTATAGCGAAAGTAATAATAATATTGTCACTTTTTATATGTGGGCTTACGTGAAATGGTCTTAAAGCTAGTCTTTGCCGTACACACATGTATTATACCTACTGCTTTATGCTATGATGATACTAATCCAGTCAAGTATTTACTTTTTCTGTAAAGAGCTAGGATGAAAGTAGTGCATTTTAGACTCTGAAGACATTTTTTCGGATATAAAATTAATTAGTGTATTTTTATATATATTCTTTAACCTCTAACGATGTTAATTGTATCAACAAAAGGCTTCATTAATAAATAGTTAGGCGAAAAAAAAAGTACTTGAAACGAAATGACCATCCGTACACGTTTCTTCGAATCATAAATACTCTTTTGACATTATAATAGAGTTTGGACCTCACATCGATTGAAATTGCAACGTGTATAGCTTGACCTATGGTTAATAGGTTGAGAAGTTTGTCAAACAACATATATTTGTTAATTATGAGTGAATGATGGTTTATACAAAAATATTATGTACCCCATTATCAAAGTATTGCACACTTTAAAAATAGGGGTGTGAATAAGCTCTATTAAATTGAACAATGTTCAACTCGAACTTAATTTGATTAATAAATTCGATGCTAAAAAAGATCGAGTCGAACTCGATCAAGTTTAATTTTTAAAACTCAAGCTCCACTCAAGGAAGAATTTGAAAAAAAACTTGGACTTATCTTAAAGAGAAAAAACTTATCATTTTTACATATAAAAATAATTAATTAATTAAGAAATATATTATATAATAATCTTATACAAGTTCGATTAGGCTCGTGAACTCGAGTCGAATAATAATGAGCTCGAGCTTGAAAAGTGTTTGAATAGTTTAAACTTCTTATATTAAATTCGAGTCAATTTTGAACTTTTTTAATATGGAGCATGAATAATTCGTGAATCAGCTCGACTCACTTACAATTCTAACTTATACAATACTAACACCCTCATATTATCACAAATATACTATTAAAATGTCACACTTATTTTTTTATTTTATCAACTTATATTAACAACTTTATATAATTTTTTGTTTTTATTGAATTACTATAAATACACATTTTTATTATACTTTATGTACCTGAAAGACAATTTTTTTAGTATACGCTTGAAATAATATTCATAATTAACCGAGAAACTATTATCTTATTTATTTACTAATGGATGATTGATGCACAGAGATAAGGCGCGCAAAACACAAAAATGGTGTATTTAAAGTATTAAAAAATTTTTTTATAATTCTAAAGATAAAATTAATATAAGTATATCATAGTATTAAAAGATCAATATTTTAATATAAAAAAAGCTATTATATTCACTTTATCTATTGTATAGTTATATTGTTAAAGATATGATTTTGGAAATTTTAGAGTTTAGGGTTGTTAATAAACACAGCATTAGAAAAGCTAATGAGAATGAAAATTGTTAGTTACCAATTTACCATTTCGCATGGGTGTAAGGGTTTGGGAATCAAGTGTATGGTGCTCTCTTTTGAGGAGGATTATTTTTTAAAATATAAAAAATTATATACTTTTTAGAATTCACATGTTACTTTATTTGAAAGAGTTCGTTAACAACAATAATATTATTATTTTTATATAAAAGTAACTCTGTCTCTTATACTGTAAAGTAATTCAATTTCAAGTGTGATCAATTCACACTAATGTTTACATTCGAACAATGCACCTTTTTACTTTTAAATACGTCGGGGTTTTTGTCTTACAACCGAACTTTTAGGATTTTTTTTTTTAATTATAGGATAATATAATTTATTTGAGACTTATCTCATTAAATAAATAATAGTATTTTTTTTGAAAAATTCTCTTCTTACTATAATATTAATTAAAGTGTGATGTTCGTATATGAGTATTTGACACTCATTTTTTAGTCGGAGTTTATTCTTAATTTTAATCGAATATCGTGTAAAGCTCGAGAACATACTAACGACATGAGTTCAAATTCTGTGATATTTGATATTTGGACTCAACTCAACTGTATTTGAGATAAAAACAATTAGGAAATGTAAATTAGTCCAACGGCGAACTACCCAATCAATTATTTAATTTTAGTGGGCCGTTCTTTTAGTAACTGAATTTATGGCCCAAAACGATATTTCCCTCATCACATTTGTTGGGTTGGGCCCCTACTACAACCATATATCATGGCAAATCAGTTTTACAGCTTTTCAATTTTTTACATAACCATCATATGTAATTTTACTTTTTTACTGTGAAAAAAAAGCTTAAAACATGTCCAGCATTGAATCCCCAAATCAAAATTCCCAAGCGCAAGATCTTCCGCCCTCAGCCACCGCCATGGCCGAAACCGAGCAAGCATCGACTGAATCTCAAACTTCAGCCACCGCCGCCGCCGCCCTAAAAAATGCCTCCAGCATTTCGTTCTGTATTTGGCCACCAACGGAACGCACTCGCGAGGCCGTCAGGAACCGCCTAATCGAAACCCTCTCGTCCCCGTCCATCCTTTCCAAGCGATACGGCACCGTTTCCCGCGAGGAAGCTGTTGAGGCCGCCAAGATCATCGAGCAGGAGGCGTTCGAGGAGGCGGGGAAGGTGGCGACCTCCGATGATGACGGGATCGAAATTTTGCAGATTTACTCTAAGGAAATTAGTAAGAGGATGCTGGATACTGTGAAGGCTAGATCTGGGGATTCTACGCTTGCTCCGGCGACGCCTCCGACCAATGGCGAGCCGCATAAGGCGGAGGAGGAGGATGCTGGCTCCACGGCACCTCCCCAAAGTGAGAAAACTGAGTCCGTTGCTGACGAGGAATGAGTGACATAAGTATTATCTCTCTTATCTTATTCCTTCTTTAATTTTGTAATCACTTCTCCTGGATGCTTTTCTATGTTGAGATCTGCTTGGTGTTACTGTTATGTGGATCGATTATGCTAAATATGGAGTAGTTTATAAGATCTTATCACATTAGCATTATATTTTTGCTTATATTAGTCTAAAATTCCTGTGTTTGCTGGAAATTTTTGTTGCCTGATCATAATTTTGATCGGTATTAGCTGCTTCATTAGACATCTACTTTAGGTTAATTACTGCAGATGGAGTGAGAGTGATGATACATTTTTAGAGGGACATATAGTCTTAGCTGTAAAGGTTGTTCCATGCCATTGTAGGCCATGGCATTAGCTTTACAGAGATGAATTATACAAATGATTCTTACTTATTCACTCCTTGGTGCGTGACACTAGTGCTGTGAATGCTCATGTGTATATGCAAAATGGGTTGAGGGCCCTTTGCCTTGTCTGTCCCATCTGTCCATTGTTGGCCATGGGAACCCAACCCAATAAAAATTATCCCTTTAATTGAAATGATGTGGACTGACTAACTGTGCTTAACTGTCTATAGAAGAATTTCACCTAGTTATGCAATATAGGTGACTTATAAAAATTGGATGTTGCATCTAATTACTGTAGGGTGACCTAGGGTCTTAGACATTTGGTCTTGGCTTATGTTGAAGGGTGAGTTGGCATAAACTTGTTAGAATTCTTGTTGATGGGCCTAGGTTAGTTAGTTGTGTTAGTTTGATTAGTCGCCTTTTGTTGGCGATTAACATAAAATGTATATTTAGAGCTTAGGGAAGCTTTAGTATTACCCAAAATGGAAATGGAATCACCTAGTTTGTGTGAGGCCTTAGAACATAGTTCTTCCCCTTTCCATTTTGCGACTGTGCTTTGTCTTTTTTTCCAGCAAGAACAGTGTCGATATATTTTCTATAAGGAGTTGTATCATGTTGGATGGAAACATTCATAACCTTGATGAGTGAAACTGAGATAGATCGATTCCTTAAACGTAGCTGCTCATATTGAAGAGTGGAACTGTAATTCAGGATGAAGTGGTGAACAAATGTTCAAGCTCATGCTTGAGTTAAATTTACACTTTACTGGTAAAAGAAGTAGCATTAAATATTTATACTATTGCCTTTTACGAGGTGGGTTTCTCATTACTCATTAGTGTGTTACCTTAGAAGGCACTTGTTTAGGTCCCTCATCAATGCGGTTTGGTGGTAGTGTAGGGTATACTTCAAGTTGACAATCATCCATTTTTCTCTACCATTACCATATATCAGATGATTCTGCTCTTGAAAGTGTATACAAGTTGTATATATGAATTTTCTTTTATTAATAAGAATTATAAATTAGTTATAACTCGTGAGACGCATGGCTGATAATGATAGTTCTGTTTACATGATCTCTAATAATTATGTTGAAGTTGTACCCATATTTTTTACCTGATTACCTATAATGCCCTATATTTCAAGACCCATCTTTTGAAATCAACTAAGATTTTCAATATTTTTTTAGGGGTAGTACTAATACTTGTGACTGTTTTATTTTTTCTTAATTGTTTATCACTTTTCATAAGAGATGCTATTAATTTTCAATATAGGTGAGGTTTTGAAAACAAAAACTTGGGTTTTGAGAATCAAAAACAAAAATCACCTTTTAGTTTCCTTTTCCGCCAAGGCTGACTTGTGTACTTCTTCGTTTCAATAGAATTGTTATATTTCATGAAAATTTCTTATTTTGCCTTGTTAATGTATTTGAAAAGGGTTTTAATCAAAATTTAGATACTCATTCCGTCCCACGTATTTTTACCCACTTTCCATTTTGAGGTGTCCCTGGTATTTTTATCCATTCCATAAATGGAAAAATACACTTCATATTTTACCTACTTTTTGCACTTTATTCATCAATTCCAATAACTTTTTTTATTTTTTTACACTTTATTCATCATTTCAAACAACTTTATTTACTTTTTCTCTCAAAATTACCAATTTATTCCTTCTTTTTCTTACATTATATATTAAAAAAACAACACTTCTTAATTTTCGTCCTCGTACAAATGTGTAAAAATACCCGGGACGGAGGGAGTATTATAAATAAGGTTATTATAGTAAATAAACATGTAATTAAGGTGTTGAATGAAGAAGTATACGTACATTGTTAAATGAAGTGTGAACCAGTGATTTGAAAATTGGACCGGATCGACCGGTTCAACAGTGATTTGAAAATCGGACCGGATCGGTCGTTTCAACCGGTTTAATTGGGAATCGGAGCTGAATCCTATCCAGAGAACCCACATAACCGTTTCTGAAGTTAAATCGGAAAAAATCGGTCTAAACCGGTATAATCGGATGAACCGAAAAAGCCGGGAACCGGCCGTTTGTTTAAATATGTAGCGAAAGAGAAGAAGAAGACCATTTAACTACTCAAACACTATCCTGCAATAATACAGACAGTTAAATATCAATTGGAATAGATGTTTTCAACAACCTGGAAATAAAATCCAAAATAATCAGCCATTTCACTCTTGAATCTAACCACAAACCCTATATCACAACCACAAATAAACAACAGCTGAAATGGGCGGCAGAGGAGGTCCTGGAGGAGGTGGCTACCATTCTGTCAAAGCCTGGAGTTATTCTAGAGAAGACAAAGGAGAGAAGATAGAGAGAGTATTTTGGAATGAAGAGAGAGAAAGGATAAAGGGGTTGTTTCAAAGAAGACGAAGGTAGAGGGGATTGAGAGCAGAGTCATTCATTGGAATAAGGAGAGAGAGAACAGAGAGGCCTAGGATTAGGGTTGTAAACAAATTGAATCGAATATTAAGGTATTTGAATGGTATTTGATTAAGTATTCGAATATTCGTATTCGAATTCGATTATAATCGAATTCGAAATCGGATTCGTATTCGATTCGAAAGTAATAAACGAACTATTCGAATATATTCGAGTATTCGAATTTAAACATTCGTAATTGAATATTTGAATTCGAATTCGATTCGAAATTGTAAATTCATTTTTTTAAAATAATTATTTTTTGAAGTTTTTTCAATTCAGGGCCCGAAATATATATTAACTATCAGTTTAAGGCTTGGATTATATTTTTTATCAATAAAGGACTAATTAATTCAAAACTATCAATTTAAGGCTGACAATGCTAACACCGTTAACCAATCTTTTGACAGAAGGTTATGCGTGAGTTAATTTGCCATGTGGCATCATTTGCCATGTGGCATCCAAATCATATTTAAAATATAAATTAAAAATAATTTAAGGTAATTATGATATCAGTTCAATATTATTCTCTTTTCTTCCCTTTCATTACTAGTCTCTTTGAAAATATGCTTTTTTTTAACGTTGATTGACGAGTATTATCAGTCAGAATTACTTCAGTCTTCGCCAAAGACTCTCTTAATACATGAGAAGAACTTAAAGAACGATAAAAGCAATTGGATATGTACTAGACATTTTATCAAACACATCATAGGCATTAGTTTGGAACATAAGGTCTCTACAGTCTAAATCAATACCTAATGTTTTCTAAATTCATTATCAATCTGTGCATCCAAACCAACCACCAATTTTGACACCAAATCAAAAAGAAGAATGAGAGTTAAAACATATTTCAACTCAAATCGTATGATATATAAAGAACATAAAATAATCTTGAATTGTTTCAAACTTTCGTATTATTAGTTGTAAATTTTCTATTCAGTGCTCTACAATGTTTCTTGGGAACAAAAATAGAATCCGACACTGCAACAAATAATTTATTTGACTCTACTTTCTTGTTTCTTATATAATCATAGATTTGAGAAAGATGGAGGGAACCTTGAATATAATTATCCCTGTAAACATTCTAACGTTGAAGAAGTCAATAAATATGAGAAATTTTCTGCAGATTGTTTTACGCATAATCCATGGATTCATTTCGGAATTTCTATGAATATTTTCGTGCTTCAGCGTTTGAATAAAGGAGAAGATGAATCTGCCCTTTTTTCTCTCACTAATTATTTGGTTGATTCAAAATTTATTTAATTAATATTTTAAAAATTCCACGTAGGAAGTTAACTTGACAGTTAATCACATGTCAGCATACGTCGAAAGATTACTTAACGTTGTCAGTACTTTTAAGCCCTGAATCAAGAATTTTTAATTAATTAGGCCCCTAATCGAGAGAAGTAATAATCCAAGCCTTGAATTGATAATTATCATATATTTCGAGTCTTGGATCGAAAATCTTTTTTTTTTAATTTCTTGTGCTATTAATAAATTTAAGAAGAAATACTCATTAAATACATCAACCATTAAATTAAATTATTAAATAATTCTCATTATATATATATATATATATATAATAATAATAATAATAATAATAATAATAATAATATGTCTTTCCTCTTTATTTTAAGATAGTAATAAATTAGATAATATACATATTTATTTATATTTATAAAACAAAATATTATATTTAATATATAAAATATATAATTAATTAATATTAATAATATATAATTAATATATATTATATATTAATATTCAAATATATTCGCGAATATTCGAATCGAATATCTTATGAATCATATTCGATTCGAATATTATTCGAATTAAAATATTTGTTCGAATTCGAATGCTGATATTCGAATTCGAATATCAAATCGAATTCGAATTATTTGATTCATTTACAAGCCTACCTGATGAATGAATAGGGTTATGCTTAAAAATTCAATCAATTTGTGTTTTCCCATAAAGTGACTTGTATGACCTTACTTTACTAACTCTTTTCTTTTATTTTTTTTAAATTTAATTTAGGCTAATGGAAGTAATTCCAAAAAATAGTTAATATATTTAAAAATGTGTGATTTTTATTTTTTCCGGTTGAACCGTCCGATCCGACGGACCGGTCGGACCTTGAACCTTTAGAGTCACCGGTTGGCTTCCGGTCCAATTTTCAAATCACTGGTGTGAACAACAATAAGAAAAATGTATGTGTCTTAGGGATATTTTCAATTCAAGGCATGAAAAATATGTAAATTATAAATTTGGGACTTAAATTATTTTATAGTAGGGATTAAAATATACAAAATTATCAATTCACACTTGAATTTAGGCTCTGGTTTGATAAAATAGAAAACAACATGCTATAAATTTAGGTCTTGAATTGCAAAAACGTTGGAATACAATAACAGAAGAAAACAAGTAAAAGAAATAGAGGGTCATGGTAGTTTCTAGTAAAGTAGATTATCAGTGCTAGTTTGGTAAGAGATTTTTAAAAGTGAGTTGAAAAGTTGGTTGCATTGTTGTATTGCTATTTCTTAAAGTGTTAATGGTTGTATGAGATGACGAAGAGAAAGTATAAAACATTTTATGGAATTATGAAAATATATTAAAAAATTAACTATTTTCATTTATGAAATAAGATAATCTTTATGAGAAACATAATTGGAGACAATACAATTTCAACAATAGAGTGTACAAAATCTGTTTCATGTGAAACCTTTCTATTTATTTAAAAATTACAAGGGTACTTATTCTTTTAAATATTATAAACCCTAAGAATAATTGAACATAAACCGCACTGTCTACATAATTAATTATGTAAAACCCGGTTTGCACAATTAATTATGTGAACTCGATTTACACAAGTGTTCATCTTTTAGTCGTAGTTAAGGTATGTCGAATGAGTGCATAAGTTATACCAGACTGAAACATCAGAAGGATATTCCAATGACTCAAATCGCTACTTATTAATTTAGATGTATTACAGCAAACAAGCTAACAAGCTGAGTCATCAAAGCTGTGACAGAAGATGAGCTGCTTGTTTCCTGGGAATGCACACAGCCTCCAGAGGGTTCTTCTTGTGCAATGTGACTTGTAAATTAGCACTGAAGTCCATCTCCTCATCTTCCAACGGTTTCTCCCACTCGAAACACTGAACAAACACACCCAACGCCAATGAAATCGTGCGCTCCGGGGCAAGCCCTTCGTCCCACTCCAAATGGCACAAACTTATACCCTTCTCTTTCCATTTCCGCCGCCTCAAACCTCTCTGGCTTGAATATCTCCGGCTCATCCCACACCTTAGGATCCCTGTGCATTGCCCAAGCATTCACCAACAAGATTGTGCCCTTGGGAACGTTGTATCCGCTCACCATGCAATCTTCCGATGAGTAGTGGGGTAAAAGGAGCGGCGCTGCAGGATGCAAACTTAGAGTTTCGTTGACGACACAACTAAGATAAGGAAGGTTAGGAATATCCGACTCGTTCAACAGTGATTGTGTCCAACATTTTCATCGATCTCTCGTGTCAGTTTTTGCAGTACGTGTGGATGATATAGCAGAAGCGACATTGCCCATTCGATTGTCAATCCAGAGGTGTCCGTACCAGCTGAAATTAGTACCTAAGCCAAGAATTTCACTTCTTCATATGACCTCCCAATCTTATTCAACCCAGATTAATGAATGTTTCTCAAATATATGAAAGCTGTTGAGAAGTTTACATGCAGACTAATCTTAGTGAACTAAGAAGCTTTTCAAAATTTTCAAGGTGATAATTATATTAATGGGCAAACACTTGTGTGATCAGCTTCACTCATGCACGTTGATCAACGATAAGTCTTCAGTGCATGAAAAAAATACTCTTTCAAAAGATTATTCTCTCCGTGCTAGACGAGTTGACTCGTGGAGATTAAAAAAGTACACTATTGACTTATCAATTTACTTTTTTAGGGTAAAATTGTCTATTTGTGTTATTTAATTTTAAGTGTTGTGAATTTAACTTTATGTGTTAACTTTTTAAGGGTAGAATTATCGATTTGTGTAATAATTTTTTGTTATTTTAGGAAAAATCGTGTTAGCTTTTGCTGGACAACAAAAAAGGAAAATGTACTAACTTCTCGTAATGAGGAAATAAGTTTTTATATACTTAAAAAGTAATTTTGAAAAAACCTGACCTACTCTTTTATTAAATATATGGCTGAAGATTTCGTGAGAGCATAAATTTCAGATCATCAAGTAACAAGTTGGCTTTCAAATCAACATAGATGAATATGGATTTGTTTCTGTTATAGATATAGCAAAATAGAAAAAGAGATGTATGGTTGACTCCAAATTCATGTGAAATTGATGATAAAGTGATATTTGGTGGTATGAAAATTTCCAATACAAAACTTTTGATGACATCATCAGTGTAGAATTCAGGTTCTGATTGTTGAAGAGATAACAGAGTTCCAACCAAACTGTTCTTCCTTTCACCTTCAACGACGTCGTTCTTCTCCCGGAATTCATCAATCAAACTCTGCAACACCTCATCCCTCTTCTCATGCAAGCCAATCAAATTCTTCTCCAATCCTTTGTACCCAATCCACCTCAAAACTGGAAAATAATCACAAATCCCCAATGTTATGGCAGGAATAAAAACCCCCTTGATTCGTTTGATAGTTTCCTTTCCGTCTTTGCCGCCGATATCTTCCTCACCGACGCACGATTTTCCGGCGAGAGCTCTCATGAGGATATTATACGTGTAAGTTGTGATCAAATTATTCAGATCAACTCTGTTCCTGCAGACTCTGCTCAGTACACGAGCAATCTTACGTATTTCTTCCTCGCGTATTTTGGTAGATTTCTGTAGGCTGTGGGAAGAGAAGATCTCGACGACGGATAATCGGCGGAGAATCCTCCAGTGGTCGCCGTACGATGCGGACGCAAAATGAGCGTAGTTGTAAGAGAGGAGGTCCGCGGCCATGTAACGAGGGCGGTTGGCGAAAACGATGTCGTTGTTGGTGAATCATTCTCCGACGGCGGACGGAGAGGAAACGACGAGAAAAGATCTGCAGCCTAATCGGAGGGAGAATATGGGGCCATAACGGGCTGATAAGGAGGCCAACGAGAGATGGAAGGAATTGGTGATGAGATGGAAGTGGCCAATTAGAGGGAGAGATGGTGGAGATGGTGGTTTTTGATGAGATTGAGATGAGAAGTAGTGCTTCAGTAAGATGTAGAAAAGGAGGGGTGGGATTAGCAGAAGGTAATAGCTCATGAGATTCTCCGGAGCTCTAAAGAGGCAAGTGTTTTGGAGTTGAAACCTCACACCTAATTATAATGACCTTTTACCTTGTCAATATTATGTACAATTATAACTCTCCCCTTCGTTGAGTTTTATTTTTCTATTTTGAGCGAATGATCTTATTTTTCTTTTTAGATGCATGTGATCGACACATTACAAATACAATTAAAATATGGACACATTTTACCATTACAACTACTCACTATATAATAAATAATAATTCCTCCGTCCCGTGATAAGATACCTATTTTGCCATTTTGATCGTCTACTATAAAGATATTCAATTTTTCTTTTTAGTAAAAGGATCCCACATCTACCAACCACTCACCACTAATACACCTACCCATTTTATATAAAATAACAATACTCCTTAATTCACATGCAAAAAGTAAATGAATATTTTAATAGAGGACGAAAAGAATAACACTTTAATTCATGTGCAAAAAGCAAATGACACGAAAATGGCGGGACTACTACCTGGACATGCATCACTAAATTGGAGTAAACTTTATTTTTGGTGTAAAATTGACAAAAACGTGCATATGGAACATGAATTCAAGAATACGTAGAAATATGAAAACAACTCAAAAAGTATCTTATAGCATCTTATGCCCACCATCCGCCGTTGGTCCCCTCCGCTGTTGCTCTGATTAAATAATATCAGTGTCGTTATATAATTGATGTATAATAGGGAAAGGAAATCAAACAATTGCTATTAAGAATTATGATTTCCTTTTTAAAGTATAATTTCTTTTTCTCTCATACAAATCATTTGTCAAATGGGTGTGTTACAGGATATGATGTATTAAAATGGTACAGAGAATTCGAACCGTCTAACTTCTCACTTCATTTATTTGAGGAATTGTACTGTTGCCCAAAATTGAAATCGTATAATAAGAAATACCCATTTTAATTAAAATTTAGCAAGTCTGTCAACTTTATTTATTGAAATACTCCTCCCATGTGTCAATACCGTCAAATCATTCAGTAATTGAATATTACTTCCCCCTTCCCACAAAACCTTTCATATTTTTCTCATTTGTTTGTCCCACAATACCTTTCACACCCCCAAAAAAAGAAAAATCACTTTATCCAACAACCGCAAAAGTTAATTTAATTTCAAATTAGCCACTCATTTTTCACACATATATGATTACTTTATACTTTTTTATTATCTAAAAATACTACAACACCCTCTAAAGTCAATAAAATTAGTCAAAAAGTACAACTTTTCTTAAATAACGTGGAACAGTAAACGTAAAGCGTATTGTGGGACAGAGGGAGTAAATTTTTATTCTATTAATATAATTTAATTCTATTTAGACAATTTTTGTTATTTTATTCCGATAAGGTATGATGTCAATGAGACCTTCTGTCAATGTTTTTTAATTATATTCGGGCAATGTAATTTTAATTCTATTCGGACAATATTTGTTATCAATTTTTTCTTTCAATATTTTGTAAATTTAAAGAATCTCTTTTTGTTCTATTTGGGTAATTTTTTTTATTCTATTTAGGCAATATTTGTTGTCAATTTTTCTATCAATGTTTTGTGAATTCAATTTTTTTTTCTATTCGGACAATGCTTTTTTTTTTTTCCAATTCAGGTAATTTGTTTTTAAATATTTTCGGTTACTTATTTTTATTATATTTGAGCAATCATTCAATTGACAAATCAATTTAAAATCAATCCAAGATTTCTTTCAAATTTAATATTTCATTTAATTTATTTTTATAATTTTCTTGTATCTCAGTCCATTCATTCGTAATCAAATGTTTGAAAGAGTAATTGAGTAATTTTTCAGTAAGAATTTGGTAATTTCAATAATCAATCTAAGAAATTAAAGATTGAGGAATTAGGGAAGAAGATGAATTCGGCGAATAAGGGATTGAGGGGATAAAAGTTAAATTGAGTTGTGAGCAGTTTCCATATCCATGCTTAAGTTAACGGCGACGTGTAATGACATATATGTAATGACATGTGTAAATTCCATTAGGGCATCCATATTGGTTTAAAATAAACGAGTTTAAACCAAAGAATTTTTTAAAGCAAATGAACAGTTTAAACTAAAACCCCCTTTCAATTCATGACTTTGAATTGTTTTTAAATGAAAAATAATAAAATAATGCGGATGTTTTTTAGGTAGGTGTTATACACAATTTTTTATTTAATTGATTGGTATTATACACTTAAAAAAAAGTGGATGGAGTTGCGTTAATGACGTGGCCCACTCTTTTTCCTCACACAAAAAAAATAAAGAATTTAAATTAAATAATTAATGAATAAAAAAAGAAATTAAATTAAATAATGAAAGAAGGTGTTTAATGAGAAATTGTATAAAATTGATTTGATACAAAAAAATTTAAGTTTAAACCTTACCCAATGTGAATGCTCTTACCCAATAAGGAAAGATGCACTAAAATTCTAAACTTCTTATAAGATTATTATGCGAGTAAATTTTTTTTTTTTGACATTAGACAATATTTTTGGAACTAAAAATGAAATTTTCTCTATTTAAAATTGGATACTATAATTCACATCCCTAAAAAAGTAGTGAAATTATGAAAGTACAAAGAATAATAATCCTAATTTCATTTGTGAAATAAGATAATCGTCACAAGAAATTTCAATCACGTGTTCCACATCCTATTGCTTCCCCTAATTTATTTTATGGGGTTGAAGTGTGGACACGTCATGCATATGAAACAATGACTGAAGGATTAAAATCAATACAATTTTAAAAGTAGATAGGATACATAAAACTAGTGCATGTCAAACCTCAAATTTCATCAAATTAAAAGTAGATAGGATACAAATTTGTAAGTCATTAATATAGATTTATTACACCAAATTTCATCAATGTTGTGATAGAAGATGAGCTACTTGTTTCCTGGGAATGCACACAGCCTCCAGAGGCTTCTTCTTGTGCAATGTGACTTGTAAATTAGCACTGAAGTCCATCTCCTCCTCATCCAACAGTTTCTCCCACTCAAAACACTGAACAAACACACCCAACGCCAACGATATCGTGCGAACCGCCATGGCAGCTCCGGGGCAAGCCCTTCGTCCCACTCCAAACGGCGCAAACTTATACACTTCTCTTTCCATTTCCGCGGCCTGAAACCTCTCCGGCTTGAACCTCTCCGGCTCGTCCCACACCTTAGGATCCCTGTGCATCGCCCAAACATTCACCAACAAGATTGTGCCCTTGGGAACGTTGTATCCGCACACCGTGCAATCTTCCGATGAGTAGTGTGGTAAAAGCAGTGGCGTTGCAGGATGCAATCTTAGAGTTTCGTTGACAATGCAACTGAGATAAGGAAGCTTAGCAATATCCGAATCGTTGAACAAGTGATCGTGTCCTACATTAGAATCGATCTCTCGTCTTAGTTTTTGCAGTTCTTGTGGATGAAATAGCAGAAGCGACATGGCCCATTCGATTGTCAATGCAGAGGTGTCCGTACCAGCTGAGATTAGTACCTAAATCAAGAATTTCAATTTTGTCATCTCACTAATCCATCTTATTCGATCCACATTAGTGAATAGTTCGCAACTATATGATGATGCTGTGGAGTAACCATGCAGAGTAATCTCAGTAAAATATGAATTTTTTCACAGTTTCCTAGAAACAACGCCTCTATTGATAATATCTAAATTATTTTGAAATAAAATTTGTATTTTAAACTTTATTTATTATAAAAATACTAAAATATAAACCCATAAAATTAGTTAAAATATAAATTTCTTAAACAACATTAAATAATATGAGATGGGGTGGTACTATTGCTTTCTGTGGGACATGTAAAACAGTTTATAATATTTTTAATGGAAATAATACTTGAGAAGTGATAAATTGTACAATAAATTATTGGGTGATTCTAGTGCACCCTATGCTTAATGCCAATGGGGTTAAATGTAAGGGTAGTATGTAGTTATTTATTAAAATTTTAAATAATATTATTTTTTATTTAATAGCTAACGATTAAGATCGTCTACGGGTGCATAGCAGTTGTACT
Source organism: Pogostemon cablin (assembly GCA_023678885.1). Lineage (NCBI taxonomy): Eukaryota > Viridiplantae > Streptophyta > Magnoliopsida > Lamiales > Lamiaceae > Pogostemon > Pogostemon cablin. The sequence continues at coordinate 7,628,737 of CM042987.1, forward strand.
CTAAATTATTTCATCAATAAAATTGTCTTATACTCCACTGACGTTGCTTTATCGACATTGCTGAAAATTTCATGACAGCATAAATTTGAGATCATCAATTTAAGCCTTTCAAATCATCGTAGATGAGTATGGATTTGTTGGTATAAGTTTCAAAGCCATCATCAAACAGAATATTGATCATATGCAGGAAATTCTAGTGATCATACGGCACAAAAGATGTTTGGTTGACTGGACTCCAAAATAAGGTGAAATACTGAAATTGATGATAAACAGTGTATTACTTTAAGTGATGATAAGAAATTACCAGCAGAATACTTTTGATGACAACATTGGTGTAGTATTCAGGTTCTGATTGTTGAAGAGATAACAGAGTTCCAATCAAACTCTTCTTCCTTCCACCTTCAACGACGTCGTTTTGCTCCCTGAACTCATCAATCAAACTCTGCACCACCTCATCCCTCCTTATGCAAACCAATCAAATTCTTCTCCAATCCTTTGTACCCAATCCACCTCAAAACCGGAAAATAATCGCAAATCCCTAATGCCATGGAAGGAATAAAAACCCCTTTCAATCGGTTGATAGTTTCCTTCCCCACTTCACCGCCGATATCTTCCTCACCGACGCACGATTTTCCGGCTAGAGCTCTCATCAGAATATTATACGTGTACGTTGAGATCAAATTATTCAGATCAACTCTGTTCCTGCTAACTCTGCTCAGTACACGAGCAATCTTATGAATTTCTTCCTCGCGTATTCTGGTAGATTTCTGTAGACTGTGGGAAGATAACATCTCGACGACGGTCAATCGGCGGAGATTCCTCCAGTGGTCGCCGTATGATGCGGAGGTTAGCAGGGCGTAGTTGTAAGAGAGGCGGTCCGACGCCATGAAGTGAGGGCGGTTGGCGAAAACGATGTCGTTTCTGGTGAAGCATTCTCCGACGGCGGATGGGGAGGAAAAGACAAAAAAGGATTTGCAGCCTAATCGGAGAGAGAAAATGGGGCCATAACGAGATGATAAAGAGGCTAGTGAGAGATGCAAAGCGTTGTTGATGAGATGGAAGTGGCCAATTAGTGGGAGAGATGGTGGAGATGGTGGATTATGTATTTTATGAGAGTAGTGGCAGTGCTTCAATAGAATACAAAAAAGAAGGGGTGGGATTAGCACAAGATAATAGCTGATGAGATTCTCCATGGATGGAGCTTGAAGAGGTGAGTTGTTTTGGAGTTTGTAACCTAACACTTTAATAATACTCCCAGGTATCGCATAAAGGTCTACTTTAGTATTATTATTTTAAGTACAGTGAATAGTTGTTTAGTAAAGTAATGAATGATGGGTCATACGTTGTTACTTTTTTTATTAAAAGAAGAAAATGAAGATTTTTGAGTAAGACATTCATTATGGTAAAATAGGGACCTTTTCGTGGGATGGAGTATTTAAGATGTTTAAATTCTTTATCTCACTACACTCTTCTCCCTTTAAAAATAATAAAAGTTTCAAAACAAATTACATCTCACAACATTAAATTTTCAAAATGTCATTTTTACCTAGCTCAAATACTCCTTCCGTCTCACAAAACTCTTCACACTTTTCTCATTTGTTTGTCCCACAATACTCTTCACATCCTAAAAAAAAGAAAAATTACTTTATCCAACAACCTTAAAAGTTACTTTAATTTCAAATTTGCCACTTATTTTGCACACACATATCATTACTTTATATTTTTTTATTATCTAAAAATACTACAATACTCTTTAAAGTCAATAAAATTGGTCAAAAAGTGTAATTTTTTTAAACAACATGAAATAGTAAATGTGAAGCGTATTGTAAGTTGCAAGTTATAGTGACCAACCCACCTTTATTATTCTATTTCTTAAATTGTATTTTGATTTAATTTATTATTAATAATAAAGATTAACCTTAAAATAGTGGTGATGCTAGGTGAAAGAAAAAAAAGGAGAATGCATTGTTATCGCCATTAGAAAGAAATAGATGCATGATTTATTTTTTTAATTATCTTCAATATTGAATTTTAACGCTAGAACTTATTTGAGATTAAATATTTAAAGTAGCTCATGGCATTTTGTTATTCTACTTTTTATATTATTATATTATGTATAAATTATAAATTTAAAAAATTAAATAAAAATAAATTTAGCGGCCAGCAACCTACCAAACCCCACGTCCTGTTTGGCTAATCTATAGGCTTGAGTTTATAAAACTTAAGCTCAGCCCCTCACTTTTTCAATAGTGGGGCGGATTGACCCAACATGTCTATAATTAATTTTGACAGCTCTACTCACACCTAAATAATACACGTGCCTCTGAAAATCAAAATTATAGTCTTACATGAACAATTAAATCCTCGAAAATTATATCCTTATACGAACCAATTTGAATGTACTGTGTTGTTTTGTTGTAATATTTTAACATTTCTTGTGACGTATTATTCTAATTATACATGCAAGTAATATAAGATAACTATATCATTAAGAAAAATATAAATTCTAAGATAATTAATCATTAAATTATTTTTTCTTTGGGCAAAGGATTAAAAAGGCCCTCAAACTTATTCACCAAGATCAAACAAGCCCTCAATCTTAATTTTTGTACATCTACACCATTTTTCTTTGATAAAAGGGTCAATTGAACCCCTATACTTATTTTAAGGATCAATAAAACCCTAATCTTCTTTTTGATACATATAAACATTTTTATTTTTTAAATAGATCAAATTCAAGCCTCATTTTATAATAACTAATCAAATACACCCTCTATCTCTATAACTTAAACATAAAATTACTTCATACCCATTTTATCTCTGGTCTTTTTTCTTTTCTTTTTTTCTTCTGAACTTATTTTTATTTTAAAATTCTCTTCTCTTCTTTAATTATTTATTATTATTACTATTATTATTATTATTATTATTATTATTTTATAATCAAAAGGTAACTAGTTCTTCTTTGTTTTATATTTTACCCTTTTTTATTTATTTTTAATTATTTCACATATATACATATTACTTTTGATTAGGGTGCAAATTGATCCCAATTTTTTTATTAAATAGTGAAATTGAATGGATGTCCGATGTATTATTATTAATTTTGTAAAATAATATTATTAAATAATATTAGGGTTTAAATTATATTATTATTTATCAAATATCATTTCTTTTGGTAAAAATAATATTACTTTTTATAAAAATATTATCACTTTTTATGTTATATGTATTGTTCATGAAATATTTTAATTCGACGAATATATATATAATTTTTTCTTGATCACGTATCATTTTTATTAAAAGTATTATCATATTTTATCTTATATGAATTGTTTATGAAATATTATTTTTATATAAAATCTATTTTCTAATCTATATATATGTGTGTTCGCGCGTGAAATAATTGAAAAAAAAACAAACGATCAAATATAAAACAAAGAAAGAACAGGATTCAATATTACCTTTTGATTATAAAATATATATAATAATAATAATAATAATAAATAAAGTTAAGTAAAAGATGAGAATTAAAAAAAAAAAAAGTAAGTTCAGGGAAAAATAGTAGGTGATTAAAATAGGTGTGAAGTAATTTTATGTTTAAGTCATGGAGATAAAGGGTGTATTTGATTAGTTATTATAGAAGGAGGGTTGAATATGATCTATTTGGAAAATAAAAGGGTTTATATGTATCAAAAAGAAGATTAAGAGTTTTATTGATCCCTCAAAATAAGCATAAGGGTCAATTGATCCTTTTACCAAAGAAAAATGATTTAGATGTAAAAAAATAAGATTGAGGGCTCATTTGATATTCGTGAATAAGTTTAAGGCCTTTTTGACCCTTTGCTCTTTTTCTTTAATAAATCATTCATATAACTAATTGCACAATAAATGATACACAAAATAATAGGAAAGATTCAGGGTGGATATGAACAGTTAAGATTAAAATTACAAGAATTATAATGTTATATAATTCTAATTATAATCTAGAAAATAATAATATACTTTAAGTATAAACATTAACCACAAATAATTACTCCATCCGTTCAACGGCAAGGGTAGTTTTTGTTTTTTGGCGCCTGTATTAAGGAATATTATTATTTAATGTGTAGTGGATAGTTGTATTAGTGGGAGTATGAGCCCCATGTTTTAATTGTATTAGAGGGGATGAGTGAGTCCTATGTGTGGAAAAAAGGAAAAAAAATCTTTTGAATGGGACCATCAAAATGAAAAAAAGAGATCATTGCTGTGGAACGGAGGGAATATAAAGAAGGGTTGAATCATTAGAGTGTACGTACAATGTGATGCAAAGAATACTTACTTTTATTAAGTTTAATTTTTATTTTTTTAACTATATTAATGCTTTTGGAATAATTTATCTCTAAATAATAAATATAAATTATGTAAATTGAAAAATTAACACACGCAATTCAACTTTTAACTTTCAAATCCTGATAAGAAAATGTACAAAAACCGGAACCGGCTGTTCGAACCGGGGAACCGGCGGTTCGAACCGGAACCGGAACCGCCGGTTCCGGAACCGGCAAAAAAAAAAACCGGAACCGGCTAAGGAAGGTTCGGTTCCGGTTCCTCATATTTGGGAAAAAAACCGGCGGTTCCGGTTCCGAACCGGCGGTTCCGGTTCGAACCGCCGGTTTTTTATTTTTTTTTTTATTTTTTACGCTTAAAATTAAAAAAAAAAATAAAAAAAAATAAAATCGGAACCGGCGATTCCGGAACCGAACCCTTCGTACCCCGGTTCGGTTCCGGTTCCCCCTATCTTGGAACCGGAACCGCCGGTTCGGAACCGGAACCGGCGGTTCCGAACCGGGGTGCATGTCTCATTGAGAACTACTCTGATAAATAAATTCTTGAGGTGGGAGCCACCATTGACCCTTATGTCCATTCAAACTTCAAAGTGTGCAAGGTTCTTCCTCCTTTTCTATTTGCCAATATCTTTTTAGACTTTTTTTTTTAATGATTTACTTCGGATTATCTTTTGACATGGATCACAATTTCATAAAATTGATTAAATATTTTAATTTTAATTTTAATTTTAATTTTATGATGTTACTGTTAAAAAAAACTTTTATGACGTAGGATTTATCCTTTTATCTTACATTATGCATATTTTAGAGGTTTATCATCAATTATGAAGAATCAAATTATCACTCGGCATGTAGGGAGGTGTGATATCATTATTATAACTTTAGGTGATGTTTGATTTTGGGTTATGTGAAGTTTGAAAATCATGAATGGTGTATTTTATGTTTGTTTTGAGTTTTGAGTAGTGTATAATTTAATTGTATGTCAAATCAATGTATTAATTTATTTAAAAAGTTAAATGAGAGAGGAGAGATAAAAAGAGAAAGTGTATTAATTGAACAGAGAGAATGTAGTAGGTATATATAGAGTGGTTTTTAAAATTTGGATGTGGATTTTGAAAATCAAAACCTGGATTTGAAGACCGTAAACGAACATTGCCTAAGAGTGTTTGATTTAAACGAGTTTTAATTAGGAACTGTTCAAAATGATTCCCCCCGTAATTTGAGCTCAAAACATGTATTTATACACTGAAGCTTTTAGAACACGTGCTGATCACGAATTTGACTTTTACCCAAGCTTGACTCGAGTTGTCACAATTCGACTCGATCCGGGTCTCGTTCCTCGGCAGATTTCTACATTTTACGGAGCTCGACTCGAGTTCTGAACTCGAGTAGCGGGAGAGGTCGAGCAGGTGTTGTAGGTGTGTACAGTCGACATTCGGTGGCCGACCTTGAGCATCTCGACCCGAGCTAACAACGCGAGCTCGACTCGAGTCAATCTGCACTCTTTTCCTGTTTTCGACTCTTGACTCCGTATTGCTCCGTTTTAACCTGTTTTTCATACAATTAAGATTAATTTCACATATTTATCAATTCAAAACAATAATCTCCATATCATCATAAAACACCGCTAAAAGATATACAAAACAGATAAAAACATACTAAAATAAACAATTAAAAGACATTAAATTTTAGGTGAAAATGATACCGATCATGAGCATGAAAATTTTCTTAATTTTATATTAATTTCAAAATTTTATATTAATTTCAAGGTATATTACTGGGCTTAATTTCAAGGTATATTAATGGGCTTAAAAGGTTGATAAACTCATATAAATACCTGCAAATTCCCCTTTTTTTTAACGATTTTAATAATTTTTAGACATATTGAGTAATTTTAATTTAATATGAACTAATCACTTTCTTCGGTATTCATATTTACATTTACTCGTTTAGGGTATATTTGTATGGAGTTAATATGAATTTTGAAGATAATTTATGTTTGAATGTAGTTTTTCATATGTTACATTTTAATTCATATTTACATTTACTCGTTTAGGGTATATTTTTATGGAGTTAATATGAATTTTGAAGATAATTTATGTTTGAATGTAGTTTTTTCATATGTTACATTTTAATTTTATGTTTTTATGTTTGCCCAATTATAATTGGGCTAGAAAATAAATAAATAGAAGCCCACTTATAAAAGAATTAAAAGTGGCCCTTAGATGAATTAAATTCATGAGGCCCAAAGAGAACCCATCATGGCCTCATGGTTAAATAAGTTGCTTGATTCCTCCAGTAAGCAACGGCGAGTCCAGAGAGCAAAAAGAACAAGGGTGAGCGAGAGAAAACATAATAGAAAGAAGGATGAAATTTACGTGAGAAGCTATCCATTTTGTGTTAGAGTAATGTGCCCAACGCACCAATTAGATTGGATTGTACTCTTTATATTGTGAATATAAACAATCTCATTGAAAATTTTATTATTATAGGCTGTTTAATTTATCTATATAGTGAATTATACATTTGTTTATTAGATAAAGTTTCTGAACCAATTTAAGTTGAAATGTATGATCACGCATATGATGGTGATCATGGAATTATACATAGTGAGCTTTGGTCTTAAACTTTGTTCCGAGTCGAGAGTTTTTCTAAATGGGACAAAGGATAACTCAGTAAAAACTCGTACATATGATGAATGCTCATGGGACGAGAATATTGCGTTCCATCAATATTAGTGTTGTGACATAAGTTTATATATGTGGATACTTATTAGAGAATAAGTTTATCGAACATGATCCATAGGAAATTCTTATTGGATGTGTCGAAATGAGAATTTTCTAATTACGATAGTACGCGATTAGTCCTCAGACTTGAAGCACCACGGTAGTCTTGTGTACATCTTGTAATACTTAGATTTATCTTCTGATTGTTTAGCAATCACAAAGGGGGTATGTTGGGTATTATATTGATATACATGGAGACTTTTGTGTGGTTAAGATAGAATCTGACACTAGTCTAAGAGATAAGAGAATCTCCTGTGTATTTCATTGTTAATGATTCAAAGACATTGGCCAAGACAACTAGAATAAAGATTTACAATGAATCATTGTAAAATGAAATAGAAACACAATTATTGAGTTAGTAGAGTTTCGATTAATATTCCTACTCTAGACTTAATCGGGAGATTATTTGTTAGAAGGACCGTACGTGTATGTCACTCGTTAATTTACAGGTTTACTCGCTATTTCACCTAATACTGGATGATCACGCTACTTGCTAGGTGTTGCCGTGATTAGTAGGTTCTTGAAATTAATTAGTTAATTTCAAATCAATTAATTAATTGGATTAATTAATATAATAATTGTTATTACAAGTTATAAAGTATTGTAAGCCTACTGCTAGAGTTAGTAGTGAACCTAAAGGATCACACCTTAATTTGGATGAATGACTTTTGTCAATTGGTGTAATGGTTAAATTGTTAACCATATATTATAATTGAATAATTTGATTATTTAATTACAATAAGAATTAATTTGATTAATAAAGTTAAAAGAAACAAATCAATTGGATTGATTAATATATAATTGGGTTAGTCTTAAATTGGATTTATTTAAGCCCAAACATAATTAATGAACTTTATGATTGAGCCCATTAATTAATTTAAACATTACAGAAAAGATAAAGGGGAGACGCACTCATCCCTCGTTTCTGCATGAGAAAAGGGAAAACGTGGTGGTTGAGAAGATCATGGGAGGCACAATGTGTCTTCTTGTTTCTGAAATAAAGTGGTTAACCTTTTCAGAAAAAGTCTGATTCTTCCTTTTCTGCTTCTTTTCTCTTTTCTGTTCTTTTCTTTTAACTGTTGGAGACAATAAATTAATTATTGTTCTTCAACCTATTTCTAGTATCACCCAGTTGATACTTAGGAATGCTCCAATGATATAAATAGATTTACACTGCTAGCGAAGTATAAAATCTATGTTGTTAATCCAATCGGTGAATTTTCTTTAGAGGGGATACACTTGGATCCCTCTGTGAGAAGAATGGAGTTTTAGCCACAATCCGGGAATCGATTCCCTCACTCCTTGCATCAACTGGAAGAAAGTCTACGAGGGTAAGAGTAATCTTTACGATAGATTTCTTTCAGCATATTTTAATACCGGATCCATCGTTTCCGAGCATTCGGGGTGAAACCTTTTATATATTTAATAAATATGATTTATTATTTTGAAAAATTTTAAATTCCGCTGCTTTCACCCGAATCGCTATAACGAACCCAACATTTTGAGGGGCTGTTTCTTCACTGTTTTACTTTAAATTTCGAGAGAAAGTACGTAACAGAAATCTTTACACATTAATCGGAGTGGATTTCTGCAAAAAGTGTCCGACGACACTTAATCTCTTTGTACTATTTTATTGTTCTCCTTTTCCATTATGAATTTGTATTCAAAAAGTGATTCCCTTAGGGTGTTTTGGTATTGGGGCGTTCCTCTATTTGTATAGAGAGATTAAACCATGTACTTTTGCTTGATCAGTGAATTGTTTTCTGCACAAGTTTCCTGATGATTTTTATTTTTGGTATTGATTCATGTTGATTACTGCATGGTTTGTGATTTTTATGACGGTTTATTTACGTAAAAATCCATCCTTTAGGTTTTTAGGGATTCCATATAAAAAAAAAATACACGGGAGGGCTTAGTTGTCAGGTCACTAACCCATTATTGGAAACCAATTCATTCCGACACACTCGAATCTCACCCGCAGCGTGGGAGCAACCTCTTAATTAAGGGGACTCCTTGTGTGGTGGGTTAAAAGGTCTAACCCTTGTTGGTTGATTGAGTAACCATGATTAATTTCCTTCACATGCTGTCGGGCTGACGTGCGGGAGCGCCTGGGGTGGGCGAACCACATTTTTGTACAATTCATTCCGACACACATGATATTAACTTATTAGTGGGGCCATGAGTATGCTAATTCACGTGAGGAGACCATTGTTTGAAGGAAGCCCATTACTGACCCATCACACTACCTAAGCTTCTTAATCTTCACGCCATTCACACGCTCGATGCCGTGGGATAATATTATCTCAAAGATTTTACGTATATTTTAATGTACAATCTCTATTCTCTGAAATTTTCAAAGTCATTTCCTTTTATTTATTCATAAATTGTTGGAATTCTTTGAATGATCTACTTCTGTTTGATTTGTGTAAGTGATGGAAGGAAAACTAATGTATAATTAAATCCCACAATTATATGGTTAGGGTTTTGTTATTGAGTTGATATGCTGTACATCAGCTTGTACATCAGCTGGTGCACACTTGCATCCATATGTAGTATAAGTTTTTATTAAATAGTATATATATATTTTTTAATAATTGTATAGTTTTTTTACATTCAATTTTTCATTAAAAAAACTAACAGAAAATTTACTAAAAAAATATATACATTTTTATTCATAAGTGTATATATTTTTGTTCATGAATGCATAAATTTCTGCAAGTGGGTGCGCATAGCACCAAATAATTTGCCTTTTAATAGTTTCATAAGGCATTATGAAGCAGTTATTATATGTTGATCACGAATTCATATATATATTAAATTACCTACAATTATGATTGGGATGTTGTTGAATTAATCTATGTGTATTCGTAGCTCTGTATTAATTAAATAAATATTTTAATTTCCTCCGTTTCAAAAATTTTAACCTTTATTTTCGTACTTTTCTTTTAAAAATAATTAAAATAGGCAATATTAGCTAAAGGGCATTTTCACACAATGAAAGGATTAATCAGAGGCTAAATCATGGGAAGACCTCAATGACAGATCTTAATCCTAAAAGAGGCTTAATGTTGTAGGTTGTGAAGCCAGCCGACAAGAAGAGTTTAGACCACTCTTTCTCATTTCTCTCTTTTCCAGCATTGCAAGTCATCATAAGCATATCCATTAACAACTGAGTTTCAGTTGTCTTCTCATCTTCTTTACTATCTCCCACAACTATGTCAATAATAATAACCTTCCCTCCATTTTTCTTGCTTGGACTGATTGCCTCTTTGCATTTTTTCAAGATTTTAACACAATCTTCATCGTCCCAATCATGAAGTGTCCACTGATTCATGATTATTTTGACATTAGATTATATAAAATTAAAATGGGATAATTGCAAGAAAAACCACGAACTTTACTCTTATTGCAAATTAATCTACATTTTTAAAAATTGTAAATTAATCCCCACCTTTAAGCATTGTTGCAAAATGCACCCAATTTGTGACTAATAGTTCGGGATTTTTTTTGAAAAATTAGATGCATTTTGTAAAAATACTTAAAGATGAGATTATTTTGCAATAGGAATAAAGTTCATAGTTATTTTATTTATTTATTTACTCCCTCCATCCCACCAAAAGAGTTACTTTTTTCCATTTTGTTCATCCCACCCAAAGAGTCCACTTTCCTTTTTTACACACATGGGACCCACACACACTAATACAATTAAAATATGGGACCCACACTCCCACTAATACAACTACAATCTACACATTAAATAATAATACTCCTTAATCCACGTGAAAAAAGCAAAAACTACCCTTAGTGTGGGACGGAGGGAGTATTTATTTATTTTTTGCAATTAATCCAATTAAAATCATGGATTTTTAAATAGAAAGAAATTTGGTACCTTGAGAAAAACAACATCAGCATGAGTAATAAACTCAAACATGTCTCCACTGACATAGCTCAAATTTTCAGACCCTTGCAAGCCATTAACAACGTGTGGAAGGTCAAGTATACCGTACATTTCATGTTCGGAAATGTACGAGAGTTGACGCCGGTGAACGTCCCCGTGCCGCCAGCGACATCCACCATTGTTTTCACCCCCTCGAACACGTGCTTCCACTTGTCATGATCAAAAGTAAGTACACTTGAATCGCAAGCCATTCCCTCGTTAAGCAATTGATTCCACCTTTGATCACTCCTAGCATACTCCCAAGGATCCTTCCCATGTTTGGTGACAAATGGACTGGAGTCTTCGTTTTGAAACCACTCACTCGTGTGATGGAATGTGTAACACCCCATAAAATTATATACGTGAATTATTTGAGGCCCAACCCTTAGAAACCCAATACAAGCATGAAACTTGTCCAACCACTTATTCAACTACAGCCGTGTGAATGAGAGAGTATCAACATGTGATCCACTTTCCTTATACATGAAATTCTTCCTGCCCAAGAAAAATATTATCAAATCTCGTCTCTTCTCAACGAAATATCTTCCCTGCAATCAAATCCAAAATTGATCTCTTTACTAAGGAAAGTTTGACCTCTCCTACGCGTTATTTTTCTGGAGAGATTGCCCAACCATCCAAGTATAAAACTGATTTTTCTCTTCATTCCTTCACGATACTCATAATTTTTACCACCGGCTGCTCTAATACGAAGAGAGAAGGGTACCGTGCCTTCAAATCTCTTCCCCTCTTCTTATCTCTTCCATCGATTCTATCCCCGATATTTGTCCATGGTTATTCTATTTTAATTTTCTTTCATCGTGTAAAGTCTTGAGTTAGTAATGTGTAGTTGTATGATGATAGGTTTCAAAGGAGTTTCGGATCGATACGCGTAGGACTCGATTCTTTTCGCAAGAAGTTTAAGGTGGGGATTTTCTCATCCTTATATGTGTTTAGATGATTTCATATGTGATAATTGAAAAATATTAGAAATTGTTGTCACCCTATGAGTCGGTGATCATACATAAATGTTATGAGATCATATATTACATGGGTAAGGGATGTAATGGTGCCTTATTATAGTATGGGTAAGGGCCGTGAAGGAGTGCCTTACTAACGAATCGCGATATCATATTTCATGAATAATGGGCCGAAAGGTGCCTTATTGACACGGCAGGATTGTATTGTAAGTGGAAATTTAATTCTCATACATGAATAGTTTGATGCGTGTAAGTATGATTTAAGCCTCACTGAGCTTGTAGTTGCTCACCCCGATAAATTATTTTATCTCAGCTTAAGCGTGGCGCAAGCGTACGAGTGGGAACGCGTAATCGGAGAGACACAATAAAATGTTTGTTAGACCGCAGTTTATAGGCTGCTCACGTACTTGCTTTTAATTCGAAAAATTTTACTGATCTTGAAACATGAAGTTTTGCATGATTGTGCATCTGTCCTCGACAGAGTGTTCTGAATTTTATTTCACAGACATCGCTGGATAAATTTCCTTTAATTTTTGGATTCGAATGCACCCTGGTACTTGGTTTCTGAAAAATCAAAAGTGTGTTGCGTAAAGTCAGATGCTTTATTTTATTTGGACTATCGGAGGGTAAACATGTTAATTTATATATATATGTTTTTTTTTATGCGTGGCTGTAAGTATGACTATTAGTGAATTATGGTCTGTGAAGAGTTAATAATTACATGTTTTATTTAGTTGATGTTCATGGGGTAGTCAAACTTTATTTTGTTGCTTAGTTGGTTTAATAGCATGCGAATTATTATACAGCTGACTTTGAGTAAGGGATAAATGTTGAATCAATTGATGGTTGAGTTGTACTCAGGGGTACAACTCGATAGTCCACGCCTTAATGTGGCAAATTATATAGTGGTTGTTGATTGCTAATTTGGCAGTACAATTTGCATGGCACATACTAGTGTGATGTCAATAATATTTAATTGCCACTATGGCTCTAATAGTTAGTTAGTGGTGGTAGGTCTTTCTTTATTAATACAGTGTTAAGCATGTCTGCGTGGCACATTTAACAAAAATTATACTCCCTCCGTCCCTCCTTAAGAGGGCCAAATGCTTTTTGGCACGTAGATTAAGAAGTATTATTATTTAATGTGTAGTGGGTAGTTGTATTAGTAGGAGTGTGGGTCCCAACATTTAATTGTATTAGAGGGAGTGTGTGGGTCCCATGTGTATAAAAAAGGAAAGGGGACTCTTTGGGTGGGACGACCAAAATGGAAAAATGGCCCTCTTAACCTGGGACGGAGGGAGTATTTAGTTTAGAGTTATGCACTAGTGAGTCCAGTATCTTTGATTGTCGTGAATTGGAGTGTTCAAATTAAGTTTGATTTTCCTAGCCTGCCTCGCGTTTCGGGCTCCTGGATTTTATTCTTAAACTTATAGGACCGACACATCCCTCTCCTATGCAAAAGAAAATCCCTTGATTATTTATTTGATAAGACTATATGACTGGTAGTATATGTATGTCCTGTACGTTGGAATTATGTTGTCCTTTTGGTCAGTCGTGCGTGTTTACATGGTCATGAAAGTAACTTCAAAAAAAAAAAAAAACTTATAGGACTAGTTTCTTATCTACTTACTTACCTTCTTATTTGCATTAGTATATAGTTAATGATTGAAGAAATTTCGAGTTCATTCCCTATTTATCATTTAATTCCCAAAACATTATGCAAAATTCCTTTCAATGAAATTTGGGGTGTGACAGAATGCATCTTCAACAGCCCGGTCGAGCATGAGAAGTGACAAGGGCAGGGCGCTCAAGGGGGTGTCTCTTAACAAGAGACGGGACGTTGGCGTGAGACATTATGCCTCCTCGGCCACATCCTCATCCTTGAGAATGTTCACGATGGTGAAGATTTTGGAGTGGACTAGGATCCGCATGAGACGATAGAGGCCGTCGTATTTGGCTTTGTTGATGGGGAGGGTGTCGGCTAGTTCAGAAAGCGTCATCGGTTGGCCGTGTTTGTGGATGACATCGGCTATACCTAACTGAATAGCACATTTTAAAGACATGGAGTTTATGTAATTAAGAGTGTGGTTCCACAGATGAGCTTGAGCATCATGAAGCTCTTTGGTGGAATCAATTCCTTGAAGGATATGCATTATTGGAGATATATATGGAATTGTTATAAATCCAATGGAATGGGGTACTACTTATATATAGAAATAAAGTGTCAACAATTAACTGGAGATGGCTATCATTTATGACTTTTTATTGGTATTTAAAGGTAAAAGATGGATGCGTGGCTTGAGGTTGAAAGTAGTTTTAATTGAATGATAGATTAATCTTGAAAAGAGGAGTGGTTAATATTAGTGAGGAAATTATTTGACAGATGGGTTTCTTCATTATTAATTTTATCATACAACCCATATTTATAGATACACGTGGCCTTATTCAGGAGGTAACATGCTTTCTCTATAATTTTCTACCTTTTCTTTTTATATGTTTTTTATTTTATAATATTTCATGCTTATTTTTTTATTTTTCAAGAATAATCCAGCATATGCATCAATTTTGTCACTCTCCTAATTTGATGCTTATTCGAATGATTCGAGTTTTTCTTATCTTGAACTTTGCTTTCATTCTCCTTGACTTTTTCTGAATGACAGTTTTAAATTTTTCAAACTCAATAGTCATTTAGTTGCATGTCTCATTGATTTCTCTTATATATTTACTTTTTTTTTTTGTTGTTTCAACATGGCTGGTCCCTCTTGAAATTTAGGTGGTGCTGGAGTCTCTAGATTTGGAGGAACTTGATTCAATTCTGGAATTTTTTTTCTTTCTTCTGCTTCATTTTCTTGATGTTCATTGGGTTGTCTTATTGTGTCACCATTATATTTTGTTTCTCGACTTTATTTTCATCCCAATTACTTGATGTATTTTCATCGAACTCAACATCTCGACTGACTATTAGGTTCTTTGATTTGAGACTGTTGAGTCAATAGTTTTTGGATTGAGAGTTGTATCAGAAAAATATGCATTTTTCGGTTTTCTCTTCTATTGTGTGCTTCTTTTCTTTTAAGATGTGCACATAACAGACACTCCAAAAAACTCTTAATGTTTTGCTGATGACTTTCGTCCACTCCAAGCCATTTGATTGGGGTTATATTTTGTACAATTATACGGCCTTCATTGGACACTTATTCAACAAGTAGATTAGTGTAGTATAGATAGCTTCTGACCAAAATACCATGGGCATGCTTTCTTCCACTAGCAGTGTCCTAGCCATATTCATTACAATCTAATTATTTCTTTCTGAGACTCTGTTCTATTCTGGAGTGTAGCCAACTGTTAGATGACGATTGACTCATTCTGCTTCATAGAATTTGTTCAACTCCTTGGATGTGTACTTGTTGCTCGTCTCGAAACAACGAAAAAAATAAAAGAAAAATAGGACGTGACGTATGAATGTTTTGGCTTCAAAAATCAATTCAAATCAATAAAGCAGACAAACTGTGAGATACATCACAGAAATCATTACTCCTCCGTTTCAACTTAAACTGCACTATTACTGTAGACATGGAGTATTAAGAAAAAGTTATATTTTATCTAACTTTATTGACTTTTTGAGGGTAATGCAAAACTGTATCTTACCATTTGGACGAAGGCTATATTATGTAGCAAAGAAAACAATACCAACTCTCTTTCAAATAGTTTCGACCATACACTAATTAATTGTCGTGAGATATATTATTATAAAAATCCAGAAATTAATGTGAAGATAACAAAGAAACAGATAAAAAAGTCCCAAACTCACCCAAGAAGACATACAAGGCTAAAAGAGAAACCCAAATGGCCTCCTTAAAACCCACTTGTATAAAATTTTTCAGAATAATAATTAATAGATCTGGGTATTTAATTATATACTACTATATTCGATATATGCTCAAATTTGCTCAAATTTAAAACAGTATTTGTAAACTCTATAACAATCGTATCTTATTTTTGACTTTATACGTTTAAAATCAATGATCATGAATCGCATCATCATTTATTTAGATGCAGAATATTAGTGAAATAAATCACAGTAAGAGAGGATTAATTAGAAGCTAAATCATGGGAAGACCTCAATCACAGATCTTAATCCTAAAAGAGGCTTAATGTTGTAGGTTGAGAAGGCAGCCGACAGGAAGAGTTTAGACCACTCTTTCTCAGTTCTCTCTTTTCCTGCATTGCAAGTCATCATAAGCATATCCATTAACAATTGAGTTTCAGTTGTCTTCTCATCTTCTTCACAATCTCCCACAACTATGTCTACAATAATAACCTTTCCACCATTCGGACTGATTGCCTCTTTGCATTTTTTCAATATTTTAACACAATCTTCATCGCCCCAATCGTGAAGTATCCACTGATTCATGATTATTTTGGCATTAGATTACATAAAATTAAAATCATGGATTTTTAAAATATAAAGAAATGTTGTACCTTGAGAAAAACAACATCAGCATGAGGAATAAACTCAAACATGTCTCCACTAACATAGCTCAAATTTTCAGACCCTTGCAAGCCATTAACAACGTGCGGAAGGTCAAGTACCGTACATTTCATGTTCGGAAACGTAAGAGAGATGGCGCCGGTGAACTTCCCTGTACCGCCGGCCACATCCACCATTGTTTTCACCCCCTCGAACACGTGCTTCCACTTGTCATGATCAAAAGTAAGTACACTTGAATCGCAAGCCATTCCTTCATTAAGCATTTGATTAAACCTTTGATCACTCATAGCATACTCCCACGGATCCTTCCCATGTTTGGTTGCAAATGGAACGGAGTCTTCATTTTGAAACCACTCACTCGTGTGATGGAATGCATCCACAAGAGCCGAGTCGAGCATGAGAACTGACAGAGGCAGGGTGCTCACGGGGTCGTCTCTTAACAAGAGACGGGACGTGAGGGTGAGACAGTAAGCCTCCTCCTCGTCCTTGAGAATGTTCAACATGGTGAAGATTTTGGAGTGGACTAGAATCCGCATTAGACGATGGAGGCCGTCGGATTTGGCTTTGTTGATTGGGAGGGCGTTGGCTAGTTCAGAAAGCGTCATCGGTTGGCCGTGTTTGTGGATGACATCGGCTATACCTAACTGAATAGCACATTTTAAAGACATGGAGTTTATATAATTGAGAGAGTGGTTCCACAGATGAGCTTGAGCTTCATGAAGCTCTTTGGTGGAATAACCTCCTTCAAGAACTGCCATTATTGGAGATGGAATTGTTGTGTGATGATATAATTCCAGTGGCATGGGGTACTACTTATACAAATAGGTACTCCCCCCTAACTAACCAAAGCGTCAACAATTAATTGGAGATGGCTATTATTCATGACTAGTAGGGGGTGACTCAAAAATGACTTTTCTAATGGTAAATACAAATTTGTTTTCTCAGCTAGATTAAGTGGTTGGCAAAATTGCAATTTTAGGAATGTGGGTATTTGCATGAACACTATACTCTCAGGTTACCAAATAGAGTACATCATATCTTAATTTTTTTCGCTGCTAAAAGATAAATTTGTTTGTTGGATGTCAACCAATGTCCCACTTCTATGGCGGAGGGTTTATAAGTGAGAGAGTCTCTCCCTAGCATGAGGCCTTTTGGGCGTGATGCCCAGAGTGGTAAAACCGTGCGGACCAGTGGGCGGCCCAAAGCGGACAATATCATGCTAGTGGATTGAGTGGGCCTGACTATTCTGTAGGGGCGGATAAAACCAACAAGTGGTATCAGAGCCAGGCCCCAAACTTAACCGGCACAGCCCAGGGTTGGTGGGATGTTCGAGGTTGGTGGGATGTTCGGACCTCAAACTGGATGGTCTAGCTGCGGGACTTTGTTTGAGGGGGAAATGTTGGTTGGGTGTCAACCAAAGTCCCACATCGGTTAGAAGTGGGGATGGCGGAGGGTTTATAAGTTTGAGAGAGTCTCTCCCTAGCATGAGGCCTTTTGGGCGTGATGCCCAGAGTGGTAAAATCGTGCGGACCAGTGGGCGGCCCAAAGTGGACAATATCATGCTAATGGATTGAGTGAGCCTGACTACCTAACAAAATTAAGTCAAAATTTTAACTTATGGGCTCAAGTTCACGTTTTATTTCGCATGAACCCTAATAAATGAGCTTCTTATGCCTTATTGTCACCGACACATCCTTAGAAATTTCCATGTCATCCTAATTCTTATTTTTTCTCAACCGGATTTTATGAGTTTAATAACGCAATCTTGAAGGGTGTGGCAATGACATGACATAAGAAACTTATTTATTGCGCCTCGCGTGAAAAGGATGTCGCAACGACATGACATAAGAAAGTTATTTATTGGGCCTCGAGTGGAAAAAAAAGGGTTAAATGCAAAATAAAAATGAACTTTACTATTATTGCAAATTAATCATCAGTTTTGAGAAATTGCAAAAAAAACAATCACCTTTAAATATTGTTGCAAAAAAATTTCAATTTTTCAATAAAAGTAGGATTTTTTTGGATTTTTTTTACAACAATACTTAAAGGTGGTGATTTTTTTTTGTAATTTTTCAAAAGTGAGAATTAATTTGCAATAAGAGTAAAATTTATGATTTTTTTTGCAATTAACAAAAAAAAAGAGGGTGCAATTATGACAGAAATGTCAATTTGGACTAATTTATTCTTTAATTGTGAAAGTTTAGACATAATAATTGCATGTTGGACAACATAATGTTCTAGAAATGCAAATTCTTTAAAGTTACTGTCTTGAAATTATAATTTTTTCAATTATTATTTTATATATAGTGCGTAACTATTATAGTCTTTAATTACTTTTAAAAATAAAAGGATGGTATAATAATTAGTTGTAATTTTATATAATATTTTTTAATATTAGTTTGTAAGTGTGGCCGGTCCTCATTTTTTTTTTAATAAAATAAATGGATTCTTATCAAATGAACAGTTGACAATGAAAGTATATACTCCTTCTGTTCAATTTAAAAATGATATTTTTTCTATTTTAATTGTCATACCCGAAGGATTCTTTTTCCTTTTTTACGCATATAAGACACACACCCCACTTCTAATACAATTAAAATATGGGGCTCACACTCCCACTAATATAACTATTCATTACACATTAAATAATAATACTCCTTAATCTACACTAATACAACTATTCATTACACATTAAATAATAATACTCCTTAATCTACGTGAAAAAACAAAGACTCTCTATGAGCGGTATACAGTATAGTGTTTGGAAAAAAGTTATTTATTTATGAATTAATTAAAACATATTGTGAGATTACTGTGTTCAGCCTAAAATGAAAATTATTCATTTAGTGAACCCAACAACCAAGACCAACAAGCTGTGTCGTAGTAATTCTACATCAGCTAATAGAACAGTATCATATTAGAAGCTTCTGTGCAGCTGATATTATATAATACAGAAAAGGAGACAACAGCTCAGTGACACTAGTTTCACAATGGAATTGGCCACCTTTTCCAATTTTCTTTTTAAAAAATTATTACAACCTAAATTTTAAAAATATTTTCACATTTTTTTTCACGTGAATTATTAAAAAAGTTCTTACCTTTAGACGTATTTTAATATTTTTGATAATAAAAGCTAATATATACTCCCCTCTCCTTCAAAGATGATATTTTTTATATTTTGGGTGTCCCAAAAGTCTTCTTTACTTTTTTACATACATAAGACCCACACACATCCACTAATATAATTAAAATATAAGACACACGCTCTCACTAATACAATTACCCACTACACATTAAATAATAATACTCCTTAATCTATGTTCAAAAACAAAAGACCCTCTTGCTATGAAACGGAGGGAGTAGTAAATTAGGTGTGTTAGGTAGATATGATACTTTTGTAAATAAAATGTAGGTGGATGGTTAGTTGTTTTAACTCTTTACTATAATAGAAATGTGAAAACTTTTATTGGATGCACGAAAATAAAAATGGAAAATTTTTATGGATAGAGAGAGTATTATAATTACGGTAGGCCATGAATACTGAGACCGTCTCACGAATTTTCTTATGTGAGACGGATTCTGTCCTTCTCATTAATATAAAATAAAAATAAAATATAAAAATGAGTTAAAGAAAAACAAGGGCTTTATTTGGCTTAGTTAATTAAGATTACCAACTTAACGATACGGCGACGGCCATCCACTTCCATGTGATACAATATGTATATGCTGTTTTACATCAATTATTTTAACTTTTTAAAAAAATTACTTCTAATATCTTTTTATTAAAAGTATAATAATAATAATTATTATTAATTATTCAACAACAATATTATTATTAGTAATTATTTTTTAAATAATTTAACTATTCTATTATCAATTTATTTTAATTAGATATTACTTTATATTAAAAACATTATCACTTTTTATTGGCTAAATATAGTGTGCACCCACGTACAAATATAAGCAAAAACATATACAATTATGAGTAACAATGTATACAATTTAATTGTTAATTTTTTTAATAAAAAATTGAGTGTAAAAAAATGTACAATTATTAAAATACATGTATACACTATTGAATACAAAGTTATACACATATGAATGCTTGTTTTTTTAATGAAAAACTTAGTGTGAAAAAAGTATACAAATATTACAAAACACGTATACAAAAGAGAATAACATGTATACAAAATAGAATAAAAAATTATATAAATATGAGTGCAAGGGTACACCCAGGTGTACCTAATATACACTCCTTTTTATTTATCCTACAAATAATTCATAAAATAATTTAACTAAACTTTTATAACTTCTAGTATATCATGTATCACTTTTTATTAAAAATTTTAACACTTTTTTCATATTCCAGTGAATTGTTCGTGAAATAATTCAATTGTACGAATATCACTTTTATTTGATTAGGAAACACTTTTTATTAAAAAAATTATCATGTTTTATCCATTTTATAAATTATTTGTAAAATACACTTTGGTAATTAGTTATCACTTTTTATTAAAGATATTTTTTTTGAAAAATATTATCACTTTTTATTTATATTATAAAATATTCATAAATAGTTAATGATATTGTTATCACTTTTCATTAATTGAATATCACTTTTCATATAAAAGTTATCACATATTATCACTTTTTATAAATTTATATACCATATTTAAATTAAAACATAAATTCAATGGACGAAATTGGGTGTAGTGCCCAATCAGATTTTGCAAATTACTTTTCTATCCCAATTTTAAGGACATATCTTTTTATGCCTGAATGAGTAAGTAATGTAATTTTTGAGTAATGTGAATAATGTGAGTGAGTAATGCATTTTCGAGTAACATGAGTGAGCGGATAATGCAATTTCGAGTAACATGAATGAGCGGGTAATGCAATTTCGAGTAACATGAGTGAGCGGGTAATACAATTTTGAGTAACATGGGGAGCGTATAATGCAATTTCGAGTAACATGGGTGAGCGGGTAATGCAATTTCGAGTAACATGTGTGAGCGGGTAATATATTTCGAGTAACGTGAATGAGCGGGTAATACAATTTTGAGTAACATGAATGAGCGGATAATGCAATTTCGAGTAACATGAGTGAGCGAGTAATGTATTTCGAGTAATATTTTTTTAATGATTTTTCATGTTTTTATTACTTTATTCGAATACTTTACTCGAATTTATTACTCGAATATTCGAGTAAAGGGCATTTTGGTCAATTCGGGCATAAAAAATATATACTTAAAATTGGGTTAGATAAGTAATTTTGTATATCTGAACGGGTACAGTAAAATTTCACCCAATTAAATGAATAACAAAATTTAAATTATTACATTTTAATTAATAAAAAATATATAAATAAATAAATATACACACATAATTAATTTCTCAACTTTTTATTTTGATAGCAACCAAACAAAACCCTTTAAAATATTTAAATTTAATTAATTTCCTTTTATTAATTTATTTTTATATTCTCGCTTTAATTTTTTTTTAATTGGTTAATAGATAATTTTTCTCACATAAAATTATTCGTGAGATAATCTCACCAAGTCTTTGCCTTATAATTAAAAAGCCGATTACATCCTTGATTTTTAATTTATTGTATATTTAAACTTAGTGATTCATGGCATATTTTACTATTTATAATTAATTTAATAATTTTTAGGATATGTATGTAATTTTATCTTTATGGCTCATGGTGTATTTTCATTTGTGTGGGGTTTATGATTTATTTTACACCTAAAATTTATGTTTAATTTAATTTATTATTATAGTATATAATTATAATTTCACCTTTATGATTTATGGTGTATTTTAATTAATAAATTATATTCTATTTTACACTTTGGGATTTAGAATTTAACATTAAAATTTAGAGTTTATTTTAAGAGTATAATTGTTATCAAATAAATTTCTTTTCAAAAGTAATTAATTAACCAACCGATTACATTATAAACCATAAGCTAAAATAAAAATATTGAATAAATTGTAAAAAATTGTGATCTTTATATTACCTTTTTCTTAAAGGACTTTTAAGGTAGAAAATAAAATCCGTATACTATCATGTAAAATATAGTCTATTGGCAAATAGAAAAGGAGGAAGAAACGTGCACACTTTGAATGCATAAATGGTCGATGGCTCCCAGCTCAAGAATTTATACCCACAGTAGTTTAATATTCTAAGGTTACAATTAAGACTTACTTTCATTTACTTATCTGGTTTGAAAGTTAAAAACCATGGATAACTGATTTAATGAATTTAGTAGTTGTAAAAATATAGGAGTTTAAAATATAAACTGTATTGTATTTTTTTACTTTATTCGAAAAAAATAGTTATGACATTCATTTTCGTCCTTAATCTTTCAGTTTTACTTTAATTTTGTCCCAAAATAATATTTTGAGTACTAATTTCGTTTCATAACTTTGTAAATCACTAATCGATTCAATCCTATCCTATAAAATTGGAAAAATTAAACATTTTTAACTAAAAGTAATTATTTTGATGAAAATTTAAAGAGAAAATTGCAAAATCAGTCCCACCCGTCACGGTCTCGTTTGGGTTTGGTCCCAATAGTCTTGACTTCAGTCCCAAACATTTTTTTTCAGCAATAGTGGTCCCGCCGTTAAGTTTTCCGTTATGCCCGTTAGCAATTTTGGTCCCACTGGACTAATCCTTAAATACTGGGACCAAAATTGCAAGAATCTTGCAATTTTGGTCCCAAAGCACCTGTGCAATCCATTTTTTGCTGTGAAATTGGATAACTTTTTGGCGCTCAATCTAAACCCTAATAACCACCCAACTCTGTCCTTATAAACCCACTTAACCACAGCCCTACCTACCATCACAACACAAAAACATATAGAGAAAATCTACCGTCATGGTTCAATAACATTATCCATAACAATACAATTTAACACCAATACAATCACATAAGATAAGATCATGTCATAAGCAACATAAAGCAAGAAACATGTGAACATAGTTCTAGACAATTAGTCACAACCAACATAGTTCTTACTAACATCCTAAATCATAGTTTGAATCAACATAAATCAACAAACACGTGAGCATAGTTCAACATTCATTAAAAATTCAATAATGTAGCAACCAACTACTTCTTCCCCTGCTTCTTACTATTTGTGTAGCCTTTTTCTTCAACTTAGATGTCTCCATGAGAGTGTAAATAGTCACAAACTTCTTACCCACTTTTTCTATGACTTTCATGCACTCTCCCCTGCTACTTTCACCACCTACATTCATATTGCATCCAATGAATGTATTTGGACTAAGAAGTGTTGTGTGCGTGTATGGATAATTAGATAGATAATGTTGTAGTAAACACTTAGTGTACCATAAAGAGTTCAAGCAATGACACTCAACTATACATGGCTATTCTTTAACACGCACATACCATAGACAATATAACTCAATGCACAAATTCAGAATAGACCGTATGCTCGTCTGAACATACACTCCTCCCTCTTGCAACATTTTATACTCACCTGTGACTTTCCAATATGCTCTCAAAATAATCCACCACAACCCTATTCAAGGATACACAGGATGTTAACATACTCATGTTTATTAAACTGAACAGTAATGCACTATTAAAATAAAGTAATTTTAATCCCAGTCCAACCACACAAAGTTGATTCATATTCCAAACAAAAGAGATCTGCCAAGCCTACCAGAATCAACATGTTCTCCAAAATCTGAAGTATCCTCAAATTCTCCCTCAAGAGGCAATTCTCCGACTTTAAAACCTGGGCTGTAGCAGTCCACAGTGTTTTCCCAACACTAGTTGAAAATCATTCAAAAAGTAATATAATTTATGTACTATGATAACCATGTACTCCATAATTGCTTAATATTTCACTGTCTCAGCTGTGAAGCAAAAATGCTTAAGAATGAAACATTCTGCAATCCAATTCGCAGTCCACATAAACAGAAAATGAAAAACAAAAAATATTACTTCATTCTTATTTTATTCATATTTATGTCTCCAGCAGGTATGATCATGCAAATAGGTATTCAAGGTATCAGAAATGGCCTTAGTGATTTCAACATATAAAACCAAAAAAAAAATCACATTTACTCTTAGTCTGACTGCATTCAATACTAAATAAAAAAATTAATCAGATTAATTGTATGCATAAAGTTAAATAGGTTAATTGAAGCCATGACTCCCCACTTCTTTCCTTGATGCAGTCAACAATATAGTCTCGAGAGGGCGGCAGCAGGGGCGAGCTCCAAAGTAGCGACTTGGGCATTCCCATTTAAGAAGCGGAGTCTGAAGACCGACCAAGATCCAGGATCTAATCCCGTCGGTGGATTACACCACTCCGATTGAAGAGATTCCGATGGTCACTGTTCAGTTGACTACGTTCCGTTGCGGCAGCGGCAACTTCGGGATTGGAATATCCCACGTCATGGCGGATAGTCCAAGCGCTCTCCACTTCGTCAACGAGTGGACGAAATTTGCACGTGGGGTAGGGTCGTCGTTCCGCCGTTCCTCAACCGGAAAATTATAGAGACGAATGAGCCCCAGCGGTGTTCCGCTGCTCGCCGACGCTGCTGGGCAAGGAGAATTTAATGAAAAAATGGCAGGCTTAGCATGATGTGAGGTAAGGGAATTGAGATTGGGATGGAAAATTAGGGAAAATGTAATTTGGGGGAAAATCTAGGGTTTCAATGCTTTGAGGATTTGGTTTGAAATTTAAGGAGAGAAACCCCTATTTTAATCTACTAACGGCCGCGTGACGTGCACATGAGGCTCTCCGTTATATTTAGATGAAAATGGGATGAAAGTTGCAAAAAAAAATTTGTGTGGGACCATTATTGTTGAAAAAAAAACGTTTGGGACTGAAGTCAAAACTATTGGGACTAAACTCAAATGGGACCGTGACGGATGGGATTGATTTTGCAATTTTCTCAAATTTAAAAGTTATAAGATTATTTCGAAAAAATAAAATTTCTTCAAATTATTTTGAATGAAGTAAATATACATGAGATGAATTTTATTTTAACGGTTATATATACCATAAATTATAACAACAGTATTGATTAAATTTAGAGTTGATCTCCTGTGCCTCCGTAGACACATTGTGCCCCATAAAAATACAAGAGTTTTAGTATTAAAACTCTTGTGTTCCCATAGGACACGATGTGTTTTCGGAGGCACATAAGTTTTTGCCTTAAATTTATTCGGACCAAGTGCAACGGCGTAATTGGTCCCTCTATATTGGGCCATTAGATGCAAAAATTATTTTTAGGTGTTGATGAGTGATATTTTCACCTAGATTTTAGTGTCTTTTTATATGTGTTTTTGTATTATTTTATCCGTATTTTATGTTCTATTTGGTTGTGTTTTGTGTTTTTATGGAAATGTGTGTGAATAAGCTTAAATCTATAATTTTCACTTTTTATTTGATGCTAGATATGATAAGGAAGACGTGGGAAAAAGCGGATCTCAATTCGGAGTTGAAACGAGGGAGAACGAGCCAAAACAGTAAAGAAATACAGGAGCCAGCACCAACACGGGCCGTGTAGCCAACACGGCCCTGTAAGCAATGGCCGTGCGGCGACACCTATTCGTTCAACACGGGCACCTTAAGGCCGTGTCCAGTCGCACGAGTCGTGTCGGCAGCACGAGCCGTGTCATCAACACGGCCCTGTAAGAAGAGGCCGTGTGCCGACATCAGAAGACACAACACGGCCACCTTATGGCCGTGTGACAGAGCACGACTCGTGCTGTGTAAAATTCTGGAAAAAAATAAGAATCCTTCTAGAAGCCTCCCAAGGGGTATAAATACCCAATACTTCAATATGCAAAGGGAGATCCGAAATTCCACTCTTCCACACACACATCACACACAATTCTCTCCATTTTACACCATCATCTTCATCATTTACCATCCTTTGGATCTACAATCATCCAACCATCAAAATCATCATCCAATTGAAGAAAAGAAGCAAGGAAGAGATGAAGATAACAAGGGAATGAAGGAAATCACCATTGAAGTGACATCAAGGGAGTTTCCATTCATTTCTTGTATTAAACCTCATAGTTTCATCATGTTTTTGAAGGATCTTAATGTCTATGTTAATTTCCTTGTTGATATGGTAGACTAATCTCCCTTGTGAGATTAGCAACATGAGAGTTGTTGGATAATTTTGGGGATTTGTGTATTTTAATTCATATGTTGATTGGATCTATGATTTTCTACCATTGATTATTAATTGCTTGAATTGTATTGATGATTTGTGTGTTTAGTTGTTCTAGATATGTGATTAGATTGAGAAATCAACTATATGCTTAGGATAATTAAGTGAATCATTTCATCAAACACTTCATGTGCATCATAGATTGTGAAGAGATTGAGAAGTCCTTCATAGTTTAGAACTCTTTGGTAGGACATGTAATTGGTTTGATCGAGAGGTTGATTAATTGTGTGAAGGGACTCTCATTTAAGCTTAGTACCTAATTGGAATTGTTTAGTGAGAACCAATCCATTGAGCTATTTGATATTCATATCCTATCCATCTCGAGAGGGAGTTTAGGTGATCTTAGTGTTGGCCCTTAGTCTTCAATCCATGACACATATGAATTTGATACATAATTCCAAGAATTTCCACTTCTTAATTGTTGTTAATCTCACTTTTAATCAATTTGGTAAACCACTTTCCATCATCATCTTGTTCGTTTGATCATTGATTGCATTTGATTACTTATCATTTATTTGTTTACAATCAATCCTATTGATGATTCGTCTCTATAAAATTACAACAAACGTGAGATCGCTTAAGCACTAGTGCCTACCTCCCTTGAGTTCGATAATTTCTTGAATTGGTCATTCTCCACTATAATATGGCTAATCAAATGGCGACGTTGCCGGGGAGGCAACGGTTGCTAGTAGCTTGAAGAAAGATCGTTTTGAGTAATCTTAATAGAGACAAATTTTTTTATTTATTTTATTTGTTTACTTGTATTTGCTTTGTGAAACTTTGTTCTAATCTCTCTCAGTTTTGAAGGTATATGCAAACAAGATCCAAGGGGAAACAAGTAGAACCTATCGATTGGGAGATTGAGCATACATTGAGAAGGAGAAGAAAGGAGAACAAAAATAGTGAGCGAATGGAGAATTTTCAAGGTGATAATCGTGTGGAGATAGAGCATGATGGGGAAGGAGGACACAATATGAACGTGCATGACAACGCATATCAATTCAATGAGAATCCTCCTCAACAAGCCTATCAAAATCATGGAGCTATGAACAACCAAGCTTTGCTTCAACAAATGGTGCAACAAGTTCTAAGGCAACAAGGCTTTCAACAAGCTTATGCTCCTCCGCAACAAGCATATGTACCACCACCACCACCTCCGGTGCAACATGGAATTCACAATGATCAAAGGGTGATCCGGGATTTCTTCATGCCGAGGACAATGCCACAAATGATGGGACCACCAATTCATGCCAACAACTTTGAATTTAAAATGGGCTTGATTTCATTGGTGAGAGAGCAACAATTTAGTGGAACTCCGAATGAAGATCCTAATGCTCATCTAGCCCAATTTGTGGAGATTGCTAACACCGTGAAGATGAATGGGGTGAGTGAAGATTGCATCAAGATGAGGTTATTCCCATTTTCTTTAAAGGATAGAGCAAGAACATGGTTATCTACCATTACTCCCGGTACGTGCAATACTTGGGATGAGCTAGCACAATTATTTTTGAACAAATACTTCCCACCTTCAAAGACGCTTCAAATGAAGAGATTGATCACTCAATTCAAGCAAATGCCTCAAGAGAGTTTTTATGAAGCGTGGGAAATGTTTAAGGATATGCTACGCAAGTGTCCACAACATGGTTTCCCGGAGAATCAACAAGTTGGATTTTTCTATCAAGGACTTGTGAATTGGCAAAGAGTGCTTGTTGATGCTTCGGCGGGTGGATCCGTACTTGGAGTAACTCCAGAAAGGGCCATAAAAATTTTTGAAGAGATTGCTACAAATGTGTACCAATGGCCATCGGAGAGGGTAAGTGGATGATATGAGTTTGAGAGCTATGATCAAGGGCAACACTCGAGTGTGAAGAGTGTGAATGTTGAGCCACAAACTCCAAGCATGGAAATGATAGTAGCGGAGGTAATGAAGCAAATGAGTTTGAAACAAGGAGTGACTAATCAAGGAGTTAATATGGTTGATGGCCAAATGGATCAAAGTGTGCTTCCTCCAAATGGTGTTAGTGGGGAACAATGGGCCAACTCTATGCCACGTGTTGAGGATGTGTCGTACATGCAAGGAAGAAACTATTAAGGGAATTACCAAAATAATTTCCAAGGTAGTTTCAACCAAAGTCAAGGAAACTATCCACCAAGGCAAGGGGGCTTTAATGGTCAAAGTAGTGGAAGCTCATACCCACAACAACAAAGGCAAATCAACTTCTCCTACTCAAACCCGAGCAATGCGGTTGCGTATCCTCCGGGATATCAACCGGGGGATAAGGCACCAAACAATGAGGGGAGAGCATCTATTGATGAGCTACTTGAATAAATGATTGCCTCAAACAAAGCTAGAGATGAAGCTAATGAAAGAAGATTCAAAGCTATTGAGGAAAATAATGAAAGAAGATGCAAAGCTTTGGAGTACAATGTTGGACAAATGGCAAGTTCATTGAGTGCTCAACAAAAAGGAAAGTTTCCGGCTGCAACCGAAGTGAATCCCAAAGCTCAATATTTGTTGGTTGATATGAAGGAGGAACGAAAGGTTGAAGAAGGGTTGGTGGAAAGCAAGGTTGTTGAAGAAATGGAAGAGATAAAGAAGAAAGAAGAGAAGGGGCCTAAATGGATACCTAAGTGGAAGAGGGTGCAAGAGGAAAAGAAAGTTGAGGAGAAGATCAAAGAAGAGGAGTACAAACGTGACTATTGGGGTATTCCAATCACTCCATTCCCTATTCCCTATCCACAAATGTTTGTAAAAGAGGAAAAGAAGAAGGAATTTGAGGAGTATGTCAAGTCGCTCAAGAAGAAATACGAGGAGAAAAAGAAAGAGGAGTAACCCGAAACAAGTGAGTCGATGCTAAAAGGGGGGCCTACGAAGGTTGGTGATCCGGGGAAGTTCATAATCCCTTGTGATTTTGAAGGAAAAAGCACCCTTGATGCATTGTGTGACTTGGGGGCAAGTGTCAACGTGATGTCTCATGCCACGTTCAAAGACCTTGCAATTGGAAAGCTAAAGCCTACTACTATCCGTCTTGAAGTTGTCAATGGTGAGATTGTGAAGCCACTAGGAATTGTTGAAGACGTGGAGGTAAAGGTGAAGGGGCTAGCTTTCCCGGTCAACTTCATGATTTTGGAAGTAAAGGCGGACCCCAAAGTTCCACTCATTTTGGGAAGGCCATTTCTAGCTACGGGAAGAGCAAGAATTGATGTTGGTAGAGAAGAGTTATCCTTGAGCTCAAAAGGAAAGAGTGTCACGTTCATGTGCAAGAAGGAAAAAGGAGCCAAGTCTCACTTAAAGCCTCCGGATGATTTAATGGATCATGATTCTCTCCTCTTTGACAATTTAAACTCATTTCTTCATGATTATATGAAAATGTCCAATTCTAACTTATCTTCTTATGATGTTGATAGGATGAAAGCATCGGAGCTTGATTGGAAGATTGACAAATGAGAACGAGGACGTCCACTAGAATCACTTCGTGATGACGATTTGATGCTCGTGAGCAAGAATGGAGAAGTTGAATTAGTGGATAAGAAGAGGGCCAAGCTAATGTTCAAAGTGAGGATGCGAGGAGAAAGTGGGATGGACCATCCTTTGGTCCAATGATCGTAAAATTCCGTCCGGCTTGAAGACGTTAAACTTAGCGCTAAATGGGAGGCAACCCATTCTTTTGTTATTTTGATGCTTTTTGTTGATTTTGGTCTTGTAGGTGGATTGTGCTCGCGAGAAAAATGCACATTGAAGAAAAGAGAAGTGCTTCAAGGATTTGAGTAAAAATATCACCATTTATTGCAAACTTAATTCTCGACTCTTGTATCGAGTCAAGTTTGGGGGGAAAGTGCATGGTGAACATAGCTTGAGTCGTGTGGATGCGTTTACTTCTCCACAAGAAGATCATCAATGGAAACTACAAGGGTAAGTCCCACCACTTTTTGCAAACTTAATTCTCACTTCTAAGTTCGATTTAAGTTTGGGGGGAGAGTGCGTGGTGTGACTCACCACTTGAGTATGCTTGATATGATGATATTGATGATGATAGGTCTTCTTGTAAAATTCACTCAATTTTAAATTTTCTCATGAGTTTGATTGGATTTTGGTATGATTGGTGGTGTTGAAGTGCTTGTGAATCCATATTTTTAAGGCAATTGTTGAGCTAATGGTGTTGTATGAGTTTTGAGTATGAATGAAGGGTATTGGAAGCACGAATGGAGTTTGGAGCAAACGCTTTCCTTACCAAATGCCTATTGAGGGAGTACTCTACACCTTATCACTTTTAATTGATTTTGATTTGGATTGAATGGATTAGCATGTTACTTCATGTGTTATGTTTTTGGGATGTTTATTTTTGTAATTTGGGATTTTCTTTTCAATAAAAGTTGGGATGATTGTGAGCTTACATTGTTATGGATGAGTTGAATACGTGCTTCATTGTTTAATGATGGTGATTTTTATTCTTGCTTGATTTGTGATTTTGTTTTGTTTCTTGTTTGTTGAGTCTTTATTTTGTTTTTGTGAGTAGTTGTTTTATTATTCGTGTTTAGGTTTTGTTTGGTGGTTTGTTTTGGGATGTTGTGAGTCATTTTTGAACATAAGTGGTGATATGTTGTGGTAGTAAGTGATGACAAGTTATGATTAAGAATCTCTACACTTTCGAATTGTGACATGTTTTAATGAACTTGTTCAATTTTGAGATGAATGTGGTGTAATAAGTTTCTTAAGGTCCAATGCATAAGCTTGTGAGAATTTGAGCCTCAACCGTGCATACATGGTTTTTTTCCTTCATGAGTGGATCGATTGAGTTTTGATAAGTTAGAACTTGCTCAAGGACTATAGGAACGAGCACGATTTGTGGAGATTAGTGAAATGATCTAAGACCATCCTTGTCATTTATAGTCATTATCATATATTTCCCTACCTTGAATATCATCCCTAGTCAACCACTTTGAGTCTTAAAGCCATTTTATTGTGAATTTAGCACACTACAAGCCTTAATTACCCACTTGAACCTTACATACATACCTTTTGTGTGAGTGATTGAGGAGATGTGGTTTAGAAAGGTTTGATGAGAATTGTGCAAGAAAAGAAAGAAAATGGTAACAAGCAAGAAAAAGGATGAAAAGAGCTCAAGAAAGAATGAACATGCAACCTCAAAACAAGAAAATGAGCAAAGCAACAACAATATGCTCAAGTATTTAAAAGTTTAAAGAAGGAAACATGCATCATAAGAAGCTCAATCCAAAGGAGAAATTTGATGATTAGTGCTTGTGAACATTAAAGACAAGAAAGGAAGAAAGAAAAGTGGAGAAGTTGGAGAAATTTGCCATCTCTTTGATTACTTACACTTGATTAGTCATTCTTACCTATATTCTTCCTACCCTACCAAAGAGCCTATCATTACATCCTTAATGAAAGACCTTTTTGATCATTAATGGAAACCTTGGCGGTTTGTGAATATAGTCCACGAGCAAGCTTATAGCGAGTCAAGCCAATCGATTGATGAGTGTTGTTTTACCCTACTTTAAAGAGTGTTGAGTGAAATTGATATCTATGTGAGGCTTGGACTAAAAAGGGACTGTATTACACTATCATTCTCTTTAGATTGAACTTGTTAATTCTTCATGTCATGAATCTAATGTTGTTGGATGACTTAGCATAAATTGTGATTCTTATTATTATTGATGTGTTGTTACTTATGTTCGTTTAGTCTTTTCCTAGGTGAAAATCACTCTCCTTGGTTTATCATTTTCGTTGTGCGGGGACGCACAACACTTTAAGTTTGGGGTTGTGATGAGTGATATTTTCACCTAGATTTTAGTGTCTTTTTATATGTGTTTTCGTATTATTTTATCCATATTTTATGTTCTATTTGGTTGTATTTTGTGTTTTTATGGAAATATGTGTGAATAAGCTTAAATCTATAATTTTCACTTTTTATTTGATGCTAGATATGATAAGGAAGACGTGGGAAAAAGCGGATCTCAATTCGGAGTTGAAACGAGGGAGAACGAGCCAAAACAGTGAAGAAATACAGGAGCCAGCACCAACACGGGCCGTGTAGCCAACACGGCCCTGTAAGCGATGGCCGTGCGGCGACACCTATTCGTTCAACACGGGCACCTTAAGGCCGTGTCCAGTCGCACGAGTCGTGTCGGCAGCACGAGCCGTGCCATCAACACGGCCCTGTAAGAAGAGGCCGTGTGCCGACATCAGAAGACACAACACGGCCACCTTATGGCCGTGTGACAGAGCACGACTCGTGCTGTGTAAAATCCTGGAAAAAAATCAGAATCCTTCTAGAAGCCTCCCAAGGGGTATAAATACCCAATACTTCAATATGCAAAGGGAGATCCGAAATTCCACTCTTCCACACACACATCACACACAATTCTCTCCATTTTACACCATCATCTTCATCATTTACCATCCTTTGGATCTACAATCATCCAACCATCAAAATCATCATCCAATTGAAGAAAAGAATCAAGGAAGAGATGAAGATAACAAGGGAATGAAGGAAATCACCATTGAAGTGACATCAAGGGAGTTTCCATTCATTTCTTGTATTAAACCTCATAGTTTCATCATGTTTTTGAAGGATCTTAATGTCTATGTTAATTTCCTTGATATGGTAGGCTAATCTCCCTTGTGAGATTAGCAACATGAGAGTTGTTGGATAATTTTGGGGATTTGTGTATTTTAATTCATATGTTGATTGGATCTATGATTTTCTTTCATTGATTATTAATTGCTTGAATTGTATTGATGATTTGTGTGTTTAATTGTTCTAGATATGTGATTAGATTGAGAAATCAACTATATGCTTAGGATAATTAAGTGAATCATTTCATCAAACACTTCATGTGCATCATAGATTGTGAAGAGATTGAGAAGTCCTTCATAGTTTAGAACCCTTTGGTAGGACATGTAATTGGTTTGATCGAGAGGTTGATTAATTGTGTGAAGGGACTCTCATTTAAGCTTAGTACCTAGTTGGAATTGTTTAGTGAGAACCAATCCATTGAGCTATTTGATATTCATATCCTATCCATCTCGAGAGGGAGTTTAGGTGATCTTAGTGTTGGCCCTTAGTCTTCAATCCATGACACATATGAATTTGATACATAATTCCAAGAATTTCCACTTCTTAATTGTTGTTAATCTCACTTTTAATCAATTTGGTAAACCACTTTCCATCATCATCTTGTTCGTTTGATCATTGATTGCATTTGATTACTTATCATTTATTTGTTTACAACCAATCCTATTGATGATTCGTCTCTATAAAATTACAACAAACGTGAGATCGCTTAAGCACTAGTGCCTATCTCCCTTGGGTTTGATAATTTCTTGAATGGGTCATTCTCCACTATAATATGCCTAATCAGGTGTTTATACAATTATTTGAGAAGGAGATCCCAGTTCCATAATCATGTTTCAATTCGTGTTTTATAAAGTCAAATGTTATGCTCTAAAATAATTATTAAATTTTTATAAGGTTGTCATTAATTTAAAAAATAATTGTAACATATGATAATAAATAAAACAATGGATGAAAGACTATTATAGAATAGTGATATGGAATGATTGTTTTAGTTAAATTTATAAACAAAAAAAATATGTACAATCATTAAACCTAAAGTACTATGGCCAGCTTACAAAAATTAAAATCAAAACGCCGATCGAATAAAATAAATATTGAAAATTCTTAGTTGATTTTTCAATGATGGCTCTTGAAATATATGGTTTTGAAGGTAATTTGGTAAAAAAAAAAATGATTACCACTTCAACATTATTAGAGATAATGTAAACAGAACTAACCGGACATTATTTCTTAAATATTGAATGCTATGTATTACAATAATTTTTTAAAGGTCACTGCTAGTTGTACTTTCGGTTCTATTAGATGTACAACATAAATTTATAGGATTAAAATACTTATATTTGTTTAAACGTAAATACTCCCTGTATAAGTTATAAATTAAGATTTCTTACTCATATGGTGTTTGGTTGCACATTACCGAGTTAAAAGTGTTTTTTGTCCCATAACTTTTTAGAACATTAAATTTTGTCCCAAAAAAAATTTGTATCGATTTTGTCCTGTAACTATGAGTTTTATTTCAATTTTACTCAATTTTCGCCGGAACCCTTGATTTTCGCTGTAAATTGGTCACTGCATTGTATGTGACGGATGAATAGATATGCATATGTATTAACATTTGCTGCGAGAAAATATTAAAATTGATCATGTAAGTATGGATTATTCCAACTTTAGTCCATATTCATCTGTAATTCTTAATTTTGGTCATTTTTTGTCTACTTTTAGTCATTTTTATCCAAATTTAGTTCTTTTCTAAAATTTAATAATTTTTTTGTCCAAATTTAGTAATTTTCAAAAATATCCAAAATTGGTCCGAAAATATATAAATTTTGGACAAAAAGTGGACAAAAAGGACCAAATTTGAAAAAATGACCAAAATTGGACTAAAATGAGACAAAAAAGATCAAAATTGAGAATTAAATAAAATTGGAATCGATCATATTTACCGGACTAATTTTGATACAAGTATTGTTAAATACACACCCCTTTTTATTAAATACACACCTTTTATTAAATACTCACCCTCTTTAATTTTTTATTTCTTAATTTTATTGTATGCACACCTCTTAAAATTCCAATAACACCCTTTTTAAAATTAAAATTGCACACCCTATTAAAATCCCTAATTCAATATTACTAAATTAGATTAAGTTTTCCTACATGAAACAATCGAATCTCTTATTGTTGCTGAGGTTCTTTATTCAATACAGAAATGACTTTTCTTTTGGGTATGTGATTAACTGCCACAAATCTTGAAAGTTTGCATCTCATTGACCCAATACACATTCAATCACAGTGGGACTCCAATCCATTCTCAAAATTATTGAAACTGAAAAATATCCAAAGAATCCACAATTACGTTATGAAATTCGAACTAATAAACTCATTCTAAATAAAAAACACCACGTATCCCCTTCAATCAAAAATAAAAACGATCAATATTCTAATTCATAATTTTTAAAAGAAACACAAGCTTAAAGGTTCAGCCTCTACCATTTAAAAACATATGACAGTGTAATTTTTTCAATAAAAATAGAAAAATATATTATTATTTCTCAAATGCTTAAAGTGGACGGAAGAGATTAAATATCAAAGAAATGATTATGGAGTTTATTCTTATTTTTAGTTTGAGCAAAAAAAAATATAATAAGTGAGGCTTAGCATAATCCAAAAAATGACATGACCATTCTCTTTCCATCCATTACAGCTATAGCTTTCCCTATTTTGGCGCCAGATGAATATGCCGTAGAAGATGATCGGTGATTATTAGGAATAAATATAAGGGTGTGTATTTAATAAATTAAGGTTAATTTAAACTTTTTAAAATTACATAATTTAATTATATAATTAAGGAGTGTGTATTTAATAAAGAGGGGTGTGTATTTAGTGGAACCCTTATCTCATTCGCTGAACACAAGATTAATTTGCTCAAATTTAAAACTGTAATTGTAAACTCAATATAACAATATTATCTTATCCATGACTTTGTGTGTATAGAAATAAATGATCATACATCGCATCATCATTTATTTTTAGTGCAACAAATCACATGATGGGAGGATTAAGAGATAAAAGAGTAAATTAGACACTTAATCATGGGAAAACCTCAATTAGGGACCTTAATCCTAAGAGGCTTAATGTTGTAGGTCGTGAAGCCAGCCGACAAGAAGAGTTTAGACCACTCTTTCTCACTTCTTTCCTTTCCTGCATTAGAAGTCATCATAAGCATATCCATTAACAACTGAGTTCCTCTGCCCTTTTCATCTTCTTCACAATCTCCCACAACTATGTCAACAATAATAACCTTTCCACCATTCTTCTTGCTTTGACTGATCGCTTCTTTGCTATTTTGCAAGATTTTAACACATTCTTCGTCGCCCCAATCGTGAAGTATCCACTGATTCATGATTCATAATTATTTTGACATTACATTTCAATTTTTTTTATTAAAAAAACATTATATACTTAATAGAGTGTCCCCTATACTTAATTATATAACCATTATATATATGATGTGCCATTTATCTATTTGTTTTATAAATTTTATTTATTTGTTACACTTTAATTAATAAAAGTATTTGTTGTGAATTTGGCAAGAAACTCAAAACAAGACTCATTACATCACATGCACAGGAACTCACATATTTGGGATAGACGAAAGAAAACGAAAACACGAGAGGATTTACGTGGTTTGGAGATAAAACTCCTACGTCCACGGGAGAGGAAAAGTGTTCTTTATTCATGAGAGATTACAGAGCAAAAACGCACACCAACTAGATGATGAAAACTCTGAATCCTAATGACCACATGAGTGAATACTCCAACTTATAGGACTAAATGAGCAGTTAAT
Organism: Pogostemon cablin; assembly: GCA_023678885.1. Taxonomy (NCBI): domain Eukaryota; kingdom Viridiplantae; phylum Streptophyta; class Magnoliopsida; order Lamiales; family Lamiaceae; genus Pogostemon; species Pogostemon cablin. The sequence continues at coordinate 7,665,931 of CM042987.1, forward strand.
TTCCTAAACTGATTTGGAGCCTTTAACTAACTCTATCCCACTGTTTCTATTTACCAATAGCAAGCCTGCTATCCCAACTGCAATATCCAGCTGATAGATGGTTACTTTTGATCCATATAACAGCCTACAACTGCCTCCAAAGTCAGCTGCTCACTAATGCTTCAAACCTGCTCCACATGCCTTTGTTGCTTCTACCTTGCATTTCTAGCCACGTGTTCATGTTAATTCATTCATGTTTTTCGACCAATCAATAGATAACAAGTCATCCTACATGATATACTAATTACATGTAGCCATGCAAGGTCTATAACTCCACAATTCTCCACCTTAGACCTTGCAACACTCCACCTTAAACCTTGCATGTAATAAGAACAAACCTCTAACTCTCCTTCACTGCTCCACCTTGAGCAACAATGTTTTACCATTTCTCCACCTTGAGCAATTACCTCCATCTTCCATCAAGCTATAATAGGTCTGTTCGGATCCTTCTCCTACTGAATGTGTCGCCTCTTGAAGTTGATTCTAACTCACTAGGATTCCCGATGCTTTCTCCCACTTGCCGATTAATACCACGTCACTCTTTACCGATATAACACTACTGAGTCCAAGTGACCACATCTCCTAGCATCCCGTAGAATCCATCGCTTCTCACGTCACTAATCAGTACAGAAAAATTCTATTCTACAAACCTTGTTGAGCTGACTTGTCTTTGTGAAAAAATCCAAGCTGTTGAAAAACTTATTTCACCTCCATGGAAACCCATGTCCTGATAATCAAACTCCACCTTCAGGGGAGTCCTATGCTATTGATGCATCCCTTAAACAATGCTAGCATACTACCTCTCACTGATTTGGTTCTTCGAACCTGTAGTGAACCCTCAAGCCATTTCTGACTCCACCATCTTCACAGATAACCTGCTGCTCATCAATGAAAATTGTCCTTCACCTATGAACAATCCCACTTCAGAATTAATTCAAATTCGCCTTGCTGGAAGAGATTCTTGCAACCCCGACGTGCCATAATCGAGATCGTCGGCTGCCTACTAGATTGCCATTACTGAGTATAGCCATTCCAGTATACCATTTCTTACTGGCCAGCCGCTTCAGACGATCACCATCTCCACCTGAGACCCACTGCTCATTAGCGAAAACTACTGGAATCACGAATAATCCGACGGAAATTTAATCCTCTCACCGGAGAAAAAATTGCTACCTATGTTACCTGGCTACAGTTCTGAATCATTGCTGAAAAAATTGAATCACGATTGGGTTGATCCACTTTCCTCATTGGAATATCGCGGACCCGCATCTGCCAGAAATTGTCTCCAGCCGTCGCCAATTCAAGATCGCTACCAAGAACCAAGAATCTCACCGAAAATTGTGACCCAACCTTCTCACCAGATGGTCACACTGGTTCACCCCTAGAAGTCGTTTCCCATCGCCGATCCTTTCCATTTCCTGTCTAACCGTCGATCTCGTTTCAACTGCTCTGAAATTTCTGCTGATGTCAATGACCCCAACCACCGCTTCTTAAATCCAGCACTGATTGTCTTATTCTCATCAGAAAATACTCCGAAATCTCTGATTGAACTCCCGCTGCCCAATTTTACCATCTACCACCGAGTTCCACAACCGAAGATCCCCTCTTGACCGCCGGAGGAAACGCCTGCTGCTCTCTTCACCGAGAGCCACCTTAGAAGAAAACCATCTCCTACTCTCAGCTGTAGCCTTTTCCTCCGCCAACAGTTGACGATTCTCCATCCACTTCAGGTAACCACCGCTACCAACGACCTATCATTGGAGAACGAGCTCATCTGTCGGATTATCATAGCTCTCCGATTCTCACAGCTTTGTACCGCTGCCCCAAATGATTACTCATTCTCTCTCTCGCTGATCTGCAAGAAACACCTCCTATCTTGCATCTTACCGTTCTTCATCTTCATTCCAAAATCTTCCGTTCTTGACATCAAACCGGTGTAGATATCTTCTTGATCTTCCCGTTTCTGCCTTCTTCCCACAGACGGCGCCATTTGTTGTGAATTTGGCAAGAAACTCAAAACAAGACTCATTACACCACATGCACAGGAACTCACATATTTGGGATAGACGAAAGAAAATGAAAACACGAGAGGATTTACGTGGTTTGGAGATGAAACTCCTACGTCCACGGGAGAGAAAAAGTGTTCTTTATTCATGAGAGATTACAGAGCAAAAACGTACACCAACTAGATGATGAAAACTCTGAATCCTAATGACCACATGAGTGAATACTCCAACTTATAGGACTAAGTGAGCAGTTAATTTCCTAAACTAATTTGGAGCCTTTAACTAACTCTATCCCACTGTTTCTATTTACCAATAGCAAGCCTGCTATCCCAACTGCAATATCCAGCTGATAGATGGTTACTTTTGATCCATATAACAGCCTACAACTGCCTCCAAAGTCAGCTGCTCATTAATGCTTCAAACCTGCTCCACATGCCTTTGTTGCTTCTACCTTGCATTTCCAGCCACGTGTTCATGCTAATTCATTCATGTTTTTCGACCAATCAATAGATAACAAGTTTTCCTACATGATATACTAATTACATGCAGCCATGCAAGGTCTATAACTCCACAGTATTAATATTTTTTTATTGAAAATATCGATTGATATATAAAAATTATTAATATTTTTTAATTTTTTATTTCCTAAAAAATCATGAATATTGTAAGTTTTTAAAATAAAGGTATAACTTTCGATAGTTTTAAAGAATATAAAATTGATTTTTTTTAATAAATGGACTTAAATCCTGCGCATACACACAAGACTTTGCTACCTCCCTCATAGCGTGATTAGGGGTGGGGAAAAATACCGAAAACTCGGTATACCGCGCTCGCCGTATCGAAAAATGCCGAAAAATATCGAAAATTCAATATACCGAAATTTTCGGTACGGTATGGTTGTCGTACCGATAATTTCGGTACGGTATCGGTATAGGATATTAAAATTTTCGGTATTTCGGTATTTCGATATCGGTATACCGATACCGATATACCGAAAATTTTATATAATTTTTTTTAAAAATTTAATTATACATAATACAATATTTAAGTATATTTTATATTATAAATATATTTAAATTATTTTTATTTTATTATGTATTACATTTATTCATATATATTTTTTAAAATTTAAAATAAGCTCTAATTAAAATAAATAAAAATATAATACACATCTAAATAAAAATATAGGAGTATAAAAATATAATAATAAAAAATTTGTTATTTAATCATGAATAAATTAAAAACAACATAAGTATAATGTTTGAGATTAGAAAATTTAATTATTTTGAAATATTTTTATATTGATTTTATTATTTTGATTAAAATTAAATATTATTTTTCGGTATGGTTTCGGTAAATCGGTATTTTTCGGTATGTTGAATTTTCGGTATGAAACGGTATGTCAACATTTCGGTATTAATTGGTATTTACGGAAAAATCGGTATGGTGTAAATTTCGGTACGGTATCGGTATCCGATTTAATTTATCGAAATTTCGGTATGCCGAAAAATCGGTATACCGAAATTTCGGTATCGGTATCGGTATGGATTTTTTCATACCGAAATTTTCGGTATGATATTGGTACGGTATCGGTATTTTCGGTATACCGATATTACCCACCCCTAAGCGTGATAGTCAAATTCTCTCACTGGTCAATTTTATCAATGAAGAAATTATGACGTAGCGTGATAGTCAAATTCTCTCACCGATCAATTTATCAATGAAGGAACTGAATCCTCTCTCTATAACGTAACTAATTTCATAATTTTCTCCGTAAAACTAATATATCACAAAAATTGTTACTCTCCACATCTCATAAATAAATTCATAACTATTATTTTTATTTATCTTATAAATAAATTAATACTCTCAAATAAAGAAATAGCATACTTCCTCCGTCCCACCATAACGCTTACGCATTTTTATTACGTATTATATCTTTCACCCTACTATATATTAAAATACTCCCTCTATTTCGAGCAAAGGTCTCCATTTTCTTTTTACACATGGATTAAGGAGTATTATTATTTTATATATAATTAGTAGTTATATTAGTAGTGAGTGGTGGACCATATGTGGAGCCTTTTACTAAAAGTGGAAAATGAGTACCTTTTAGTAGGACACCCAATATAGTAAAATATGAACTTTTCGATGGGACGGAAGGAGTACTGTATTTCTTAATCTCCATGCGAAAAGCAAATATAAACTTTTGAACGGAAAGAGGGAGTACAATCCAATAACTCCAAAAAAAAATGTTTTAATTTTAAAATTTTCAACTCTTTATAATTCATTTCATAATTTCTTTATTTATAACTTAAAAACAAATACTCAAAAAGAAACATTTTTTAGAAAATTTAAGTAACCGTGAAATTTACTATGGGAGGAAACGAGGGTGGCTTTAGATTTAAAGTGTGATTTTAAATAGAAAGAAATTCCGTACCTTGAGAAAAACAACATCTGCATGAGGAATAAACTCAAACATGTGTCCACTAACATAGCTCAAATTTTCAGACCCTTGCAAGCTATTAACAACGTGTGGAAGATCAAGTACCGTACATTTCATGTTCGGAGATGATGCCGGTGAACTTCCGTATGCCACCGGCAACATCCACCATTGTTTTCACCCCCTCAAACACGTGCTTCCACTTGTCAAGGTTAAGATTAAGCATACTCGAATCGCAAGCCATTCCCTCGTTAAGCCTTTGATTCCACCTATGATCACACCTAGCATACTCCCACATATCCTTCCCATGTTTGGTGACAAACGCAGTGGAATCTTCATTTTGAAACCACTCACTTGTGTGATGGAATATATCAACAAGAACCGGGTCGAGCATGAGAACTAAATGGGGAATGGTGCTCATCTCCTAACAAGAGACGGGACTTGAGCGTGAGCGTGAGACAGTAAGCCTCCTCCTCGACATTCTCGTCTTTAAGGATCTTTGTCGTGGTGAAGATTTTGGAGTGGACTATAATCTGCATGAGACGAAAGAGGCCATCGGATTTGGCTTTGTGGATCGGGTCGGCTACACCTAAGTGAATTGCACATTTTAAAGACATGGAGCTTATGTAATTCAGAGTGTGGTTCCAAAGATGAGCTTGAGCATCAAGAAGCTCTTTTGTGGAATCAACTCATTGAATCATTGCCATTTTTTGAGATGGAATTGTTGTGATGCTATAAATCCAATGGCATGGGGTACTACTACTTATAAAAATACTATCCGTCTCAAAAAGTCAACAATTATTTTCTTTTTTTAAATTATAAACAAAATGTGCTTTATTGTGATCAACTTCATTGCTTTTGTAGGGGTAATATAAAACTTTTAAATAATAAATAAAATATAAAGTATATATATATATATATATATATATATATATATATATATATATATATATATATATATATATATATATATATATATATATATATATATATATATATATATGTTACGTGGATTAGGAAAAAATGTTAATTAAAGATTAATATATGTATAGTGGAATTTTTGTGTTGAGTGTAGTTATCAAACTAAGATTTCAATTAGGGTGTAGGTATACGTGGACCATCTAGGGATTAAATTTTTAATTAAAATTAAATAAAATAAAATAATTAAAAACTAAATAAAAATAGCTATTCATCACTCTCTATTTTAAACCTATCAACTTTAGTGTGCACTGGTGCATTACGTGCATTATAGAATCCCCTCAAATTAAAAATATTCACGATTTAATAAATTATACTAAAATGAAAATATTTCGCAGTTTAATAGAATTAATAATAATAATAATAATAATAATAATAATAATAATAATAATAATAATAATAATAATAATAATAATAATAATAATAATAATGAACCCTAACAACCAAGGGATCAACGAACTCTGTCGTAGAAAATTAATCAACATCTATTCGAGGCTCTGTGCGACATTATATAACGAAGACATCTCCATTCAAACAACCTAAATATAAGCTATAAGCTCACCATTCCCCATTTTATTAATTAAAATTCGTATCCTTTAAAATAAAATTTAATATTCTTGAACAACTTGTAAATTCAAGTATAGAACAATTATCGGATCTATATTGCTTAAGCGGGCTTTGCCAAAGAATTATCTCAAAATTTGTTAAATTTTTTAAGAAATCTTCATTTCACGGTGAGATCGAGATTTATCCTATTCTTATGTTATATTTTGATGTTACATCTCCTGTTGCGCACTATTGAATAATTGACAGGTATAATATAATAAAATATATATCATAAAAGGAAAATTTAAACCCTAAGAATAATGTAACGCAACATCCAAGATCGCAACCTCCAAGATCAATTTAATGAATTGAAAAAAAAAATTTGAGCGCCACTATTGCCACCGAAACTTTACTAAGGGCACCCGAATCTAAAAAAAATGAGAGTAAAGTGTCTATTATACCCTAACCTTTAATTTACTCATAATATTATTATTTAGTCCACCTAATTCATTTTTGCTAAGCACACCCAATGATGTTGCTAAGCTTAATTTAACAAAATGAGATCTTTTTTAAATTCAACAATGGCGTTCATATTTTCTGGATTGGAGTAACAAAGATTGGCTTAAACATTCGACAAATTAACAGTGCAAAATCTGCCTCCAAACCCATCGAATGTCAATGGTTCGCATTTTGACATTCTTCAAACCCAGAAGGAGAAATCTAAAAAAAATCATGTAAAACCCCAAAGGGGATAACCAGGTAAGCTTCCACGTAAAAGAAAAAAAAAATTCAGAATTCCTATGAGGGTTATTTAATTGGAAAGATGTGTACACAAGAAAGAATCAAGAGGGTGGGAAGAGAAAACTAAAATTTCGGATAGAGCTGTTTTAGTTTTAGTTTTAATTTTTTATTGAGGAATTAGGGTTCTAATAATTTGGAATTAGTTTTTGTTTTTGACGTGGAAGAGTTTTAATGTTTATATATAAAAATTATAAACAACAATTGCAAACAATTTACTTCAGTAATCTACATTAACTATTTTCTTTGTTGTTTTTTATCTTGTTTTTTGTTTTTTTCTCTTTCTTCTTTCAAATTTTCTGCAATTATTTTTTCAAGGTTTAAGGTTTGTGTATGAAGAAATTATTTTATGTGTATTTAGTGATAGTGTGGTGTGGGCTTAGCGAAATAGATTGGTTGAAATTAATTTGTGTGTTAATTTAGAGGGGGTATAATAGACATTTCAATATCAATTTTTTTGAAAAACGAGTGCCCTTAGTAACATTTAGGGTAGCAATAGCGCTGCCCAAAAAAATTGCATATTAGAATCATTATATAACGGTGCCGGCGGGACCACTTGCATTAAATAGAAATGATAAATTATTATTAACTTATAATAAATCTTTCCAATTTTGGCGGTATAGATATGTTATTATATTTACCAAATTAAAGAAACTAATTGCCTAGACTACGTACAAACAAATTAATAACCAATTAGTTGGCACAGGACCTATATATTAAGTATTTTTTTTATTATCTTATGTATCATTAATTAATTATATAATTATGATGTTAGAGGAAAAATTATTATATTCAACAATGTCCTTAGAATATACTCGCTCCGTCCGCCTTTAAGGGTGTAATTTGTGCTTTTCACGTGGATTAAGGAGTGTTATTATTTAATGTGTAGTGGGTAGTTGTATTAGTGGAGGTGTGGTCCCATTTTTTAGTTGTATTAGTGGGTGTGTGTAGGTCCCATATGTATAAAAAATGAAATGAGATCCTTGAGGGCGGACGCCCAAAATAAAAAAATGGTACCCTTGAAATCGGACGGATGGAGTATACTTTAACTTTAGGCTATAATTTTCTCATTTTTCCAATGGGTTACGTGTCATTCATCTATAATAATGTAATATAAGAGATGTTATAAAAAAATAACAAGAAATCAGAACCACAATTAATTTACTAAAATTTTCTTAGATAAATAAATCTAAAGTTAAATAGGCCGTGCTTTCTTTGATTTGTTAATTAATTTTCTGTGCAACCTAACTTGAGGTTTAATTTGAAATATAAATGAAAATTTTATACTCATATAAATAAAAATAATTAATTCTCATGTAGAAATTTTATATCTTTGTCATTATTATTATTTTTTAAAAAATTTTACTCATTTAGACTCAACTTTAACTTCACCTTTATATTTGGGATATTAATAAAAGTTATTTTTTATTAAAGGATAATTTGTACTCCCTCCGTCCAGCACAAAGGGTGCATTTTGCTTTTTACACGTAAATATTATTATTTAATGTGTAGTGGGTAGTTGTATTAGTGGGAGCGTAGACCCCATGTTTTAATTATATTAGTGGGTGAGTGTGGAGCCCATGTTTATAAAAAAGGAAAGGGAACCCTTTGGATGTGACAATCAAAATGAAAAAAAAAAAGAGACCTTTGTGCGGGACGGAGAGAGTATTTTTTTTTAGTAAATAAATTATAAAGTATATTATTTCTCTCATAATTTAAAATTAAAATATATTTTAAGATATTAGTTAAGCTTTATTAATAAATTTTTATGGAAGTGTGAACTTTAATTTGGGATGGATAAAACAAATAGTGTGATGTTGCGTCCCAATCTCCTATTATTTTTTGGTGTTACATCTCTTGTTGCAAATCGTCACAAAAGTCACATTTGGTGTTTGCACAAATATTTGTTGTTGTGTCCTAATCTCCTAATATTTTAATATATAGTCGATTGACAATTATAATATTTTAATATATAGTAAATAAGTATATTAGTATTTGGAGTTAATATCATTTTTAGTCCTCTAAGTATAACGTTTTCCGAGTTTAGTCCTTTAACTATTGATTTTCTATTTTTCGTCCTTTATCTATTCTAGTTTTCTCAATATTAGTCCTTTATGTTTAAGTTAGTCTATTACCAGTCCTATATGTTTACAAATGGTCCAGAATTAGTCCTATTTTGACTAAGTCAACATTTATTTTGACAAAGTCAACTTTTGTTTTGTTGAATCCAATCTAACGTTCTGCTATTACCAGATTTTTTCAATATTATGTCCAATTTTATATAATACTTCATTTTAAATCTGATTTTCACCCATCTTCTTCAAAATAGAAATAGTACATTATGACCATATCAGGCCCAGCATGCTTCCGTACATAATTTAAACCACATTAATCTCGTAATTAACTGGTTTGAAACAGTAACAGTACCTTTTTTTACCGTCAATCCACCGGGTGTCCAGGAGATTTTACGACTGCTCCTCACAGCCAACCACTCGCCCCGCAGTGTGATGGATCAATCCTGTCCCTTCAGCGGATCTCAGCACAACCCTAATTCGTTTCCTACTCTGGGTGTACAGGATGCTACTACTGTTTCTCACCGAAAAATATGGAGGTTTAAAGTTGCATTAAAAATGGAAGGCTACATGCGGGCAGAAGCCCAAGATTATTTATTTATTGAATGGAGAGTTTATTACACACTCATCCTCACTGAACAAGAGGAGATAACTCCTTTAGCTACTTATTGTAGCTGCACTCAGAACACTCATACAAGGAAAGAAAGATGCAATATTTATTTAGAAAGAAAAAATAGAGGGGAATGGTCGATGCCTTCTGCTTCCTTAACACACCTATTTATAGAGGCTTTCAGATTTGAAATTCGAATTTCAAAGCCTCCAAATCTTTTGTGACGTCACTGCTTACGTCATTGCTCTTGCGTCAGCACATACGTCATTTACATTGGATCCCAACTTTAGTAGTTGGCTGGTCCTTCTCCTTTATTGGATTCGAATTTCAAAGCCTCCAAATCTTTTGTGACGTCACTGCTTACGTAATTGCTCTTGCGTCAGCATTTACGTCATTTACATTGGATCTCAACTTTAGTAGTTGGCTGGTCCTTCTCCTTTATTGGATTCTTTTTTATGGGCTATCCTCCCTGTCGATCATATGTCTGTTACCCATTCAAAAAGGTCACCTGGCTCTTACTTTTTTGAGGAGTCATTTGTCCTCTTTAGTGCCTGATAATTCTCCCGACTCCTGGGTATTCCGAAGAGATTTTACCCTTTTCTTTCCACGTGTCTCCTTTAGGGGTGGATCAGCAGTTCTGATCATCCCTATGCCCAGCCTTATTCCTCTTTCAAACTCTGGCTCTGTTTAGGTGGAACAGCTCGAACATACCTTATTTGTCCACTGCCCGAAATGGGCCATGTTATAATATCTCCGATGAGTTTGTTTACTCACCAGAATCTTATTTTTTCAGAGAAGTTCTTGTTTTTCTTGGAACGCCTTCTCCGCAAACACTGTCTTCTTCCTTGTTAAAGTATTCAACAGGAAAGACCCATTCAAAGACTTATGCTCAAACTTGAAAGGGAACTTCACCTCCACCATGGCTTTGATGCAGGCATACAAACCCCTCGCTCTTCGCGTAGAGATCTATTCTTCAGAAAATATAGAAACCAAGACTGGTTTCTTTCCAGAAGACTCTTTAATCTTATTTGATGCTGAGACATCGGGTCTTCTTAGCTTGATGAAATGGAAGGCCTCGTGGTTGTCTTTCCCAATTGGTTCTGGGGCCGCACTGGTGAAGTACAGCTCTAATACATCGCCTCTGGATAGAGTCGAGTTGTTTTTTCATGCCTTGAAAACCTTTTCTCCGAGCCAATCTGGAAGTTTTGTAAGTTCTGAGAAACCTGGTGCAATAGTATAGATCGAGGCTAGTGCCCCAAAGTCATACCACTGCTTTACATCTATTGGATTTGAGCCCTCTCGCATCCAAACTCAGGGATATTCTCCTGATATATCCACCCGGTATTTCTCTGGTCGGATTCCTTATCTGGTGTTCAATTTCTCCTAGTTGGCCTGGTATTCCTGCCAATAAGAGAAATCGGCTAAGTTAATACCAACCTTAGCAGTGTCTGTCATAGGCTTAAGATTGATCTCTCCCTCTTTGACCCCAGAGGTGCTGAGTTGACTCGTCGACTCTAGATGTGACTCTAGATTTTCAATTTTTCCTTGGACCGGTTCCTCATTTGGAGGTTCCAGATTAGGACTTGTGCTAAGGGTACTTGAATCCCTTGCTCCGGGTTTAGAGCTCTGTTCTCGACTACTCTCCTTTTGTCGATTGATATTGCCATCAACAGCCCGGAAGAGTAGCTCTGGTAAAGACTCGAAGAGACTTGCATTATTGCGAATACAAACTCGTATGCGATTAGACACTTTGGTCCGATCGCTTTCTTGTAATTTTCCAACACACATTGTATTGAGTGCTAGATTCTCGAATTCCCTTTGGAGCAACTCCAGATTGTCCATCAGGTGCCTTGAAATAGTCAGGATGGAGTCTATCTCAACTCCTTCCATCTCTCGTCAGGAAATCTGCCAAAACATTATCAACAGATTTAATAATGACAATATTAAAATCATAATATTAGCATTCTGCTTGCCATCTTAGTAGTCTAGCCTTTTCAGGTTTAGATTTAATTTTATTTTTCTAAAAGGCTTTGACGCTTGTAATATCAATTTTAAGGATGAATTTATTCGCGAGAAGGAATAGCGGTCATTTCTTGAACGCCTTCCGAACCGCAAAGATCTCCTTTTCATTGATGTGCCACCTATTTGTTTCATTCTCCGTAAAGAGTCCGCTACAGTACCTACATGACACTTCTCCTTCGGGTGTAGACTTAGTTAGAACCGCTGCCCACCAATGGTCACTGGCATCTGTGTAGAGTACCAGTTCATCCTCGTCATTTGGTATTGCTAAATTGGGGAGCTTCTTGCAAACCTCCTTTAGCTGCTTAATCATCTCTCGGTGTGATTCCTCCCATTTGAAATCAGCATCCTTTTTCAATAAAGGACTGAACACCTTCCTGTATTGCGCCAGATTATTGATGAACATTCCAGAAAAGTTGACAACTCCTAAGAAGTTTTGGAGTTGTTTCTTGTCCTTGAAATCTTCAGGAAATCCTTGAACCTTTTCTACAATATAAGGCTGAAGAATAATTCCGGACTCATCGATCTCTACTCCAAGGAACTCGATCTGCCTTGTTGCTATTACTGCTTTCTTTTCAGAGAGCACTAATCCCTCCTTGTGACATACCTCTGAAAATACTTTCAAATGCGCCAAATGCTCCTTCATGTTTTTTGAGGCTTTGAGGATGTCATCCACATAAAAGAATATGAATGAGAAATAATCTTTGAACAGATTATCCATCTTCCTCTGGTATATCAGGGGTGCGTTCGCCAAGCCCATAGGCATGACATTCCAAATATAATGGCCTTGTGGTGTGGAGAAGGCTGTGAACTTCTTGCTCCCTTCTTCCATCATAATCTGGTATAACCCAGATTTGCAATCAAACTTTGAGAATACATTGGCATTCTTGATACAGTTAACCAAGTGTTCCCTACTTGGTATGTAGTATCCATCGAACTCCAAGATGTTGTTGATCCCTTTGTAGTTGATCACAAGTCTTGGCTTTTCCCGCTTGACTTCTCCATGATTTCGTACTAGAAATCCTGGACTGCTATATGGAGATACTCCTGGAGATATCAACTTAAGGTCTAGATGTTCCTTAAGTATTTGTTGCATATCTTTCTGATCTTCTTGATTCATCAGGATAGGCTTGTATCTCACGAACTCATACTCCTTTCCTTCTTTCACTTTGAGAGAGGCTTTGAGCTCATTTTCGTCCCACCAGGCTAGAGGATCCTCATTGAAGTTCCTTTGTATCTTCCTTTTAACGTCCTCCAAAGATGTTTGCTCTTTGATTGTGGTGTCTTTCTGTAAGCTTTCTCCCAAGCTTGCCTTGAGAAGGTGGATTGTGTTTTCTTTCAGTTTTTCCATCTTCATCCTCCTCTGGTCTCGGTTCTCATCTGAAGGACTGCTTCGCCATATCTCCTTCGATCATTTATCTTTGGATGGCTAAGTTTTCCTTCATCACCACGCTTGCTGCGAAATCTGATTGGCATTTTTCTTTGAAATGCATTACGCAGTCTTGGTGCGATGATCTTATGTTCATAAAGGGTTGTGAATATATGCCTTCTTATTGCGTTGTTTTGGGTAAAACACTTGAATGTCTGTAGGAAGTTATTTTCTAACAGAATATCTGCTCCGGTATCGTGAAAATATATCGGTGGAGTTTTTACCTTGTACCATGGGGTATGATCTGCTCCTCTGATCATAATCTCCGCTTGTTTGATTCCTCTGTTAAGGATTAGCACCCTTTGAGAGAAATCTTTTCCTAGTACTGTTGGCAATTCTTCGTTTGAGTCTTTAGGAAAGACTCCTTCTTTTGCTGTGTAGATGCCGGCTCCTGAATCAATGTATGCTGCAAAATATTCCACACGATGCTCCTTATATATCTTCCCGATGGTGATATATATCGAGAATGGACTTGTGGCCATGGGTGGATCAGAGCCTATAAGCTCGAGCCTCTGCTAGTAAACCTTATATCTTTTCCCTTTGACCGTAAACTTCATTCCATCTTGTAGTCGTTCCCAAGGTTTGTGATCCTCAAGAAACTCCAATCCTAGTACTAGTTGCTCTTGGAATCTTCCTGCAACTCTCTAGATTATCAGCTCAAGATCACCAAGTTTGAGATGTCCTTGGTATCTCCAAGTTGTTGTTTGTTGAAGATAATACAAGACATCACACGGAATAGAGTTTTTCTTTTTAGTGATATCGAATATTACTTCGACTCCTCTCCATCCTTCTGGGCATTTTAGTTCACCTTTTGTTGTGAACTTCTCAGGTTCCTGGATTACCTCCACGATTGGTTTATTTTCCTATTTCTCGCTGATCATCCTATCTTCTTGGAAAAAAATCCTTCTTTGCTCGAATCTGAGGTTGTCTTGTCTACTCCAGATCGGCTTATCCTTGATTCGCAAATCCATGTCGTGAATCGGCGGTAACTCCATGATCTCCGGCCTGGTTGCACATGCAACCCTTTCAAACACTTCTGGTATCTCGATATACTCTTTCATTTGGAATAAATTTGAATGATGAGTGTTGGATAGAGCATATGAAGGTAATATAGTAGGGTCGATTCCCTTCTTTCATCAGGTCTTTATTCTTGAAAACTTGATGAAGGGTGAGTGCTCTACTAAAATCTATATCGGCCAGATTATAGGCAATCCTCAGATAGATGTAGGATGCCACCTTTCCTGCATATAGGTTCCCTGAGTTCCTCCCAGGCATGCTTCTCTTGGATTCTTGATCCTCTTATCAAAGATGGCAATATCGATTGGCGTATCGATTCTGTCTTTGAATGTAGCTTTGATGAGGATCCGAATAGCTCCTATATGAGCCTAAGACATAGTCTTGGATACTTTTTTCGAGAGCTTACCAAGCTCCCTCCTGATTTCTTCATAAGGAACCAGTTGCATTTCCATCATATTTCCGGTGAGCTCCATCAGGATGGCAATCTCCCCTTCGGTCACCTTATATATGATGTTGTACTTTCTTCTTTTGAAGCTTGGAAAGAATTTATCCATCCTTCCTACGGTGAATCCATCATATAGGTTGAGCCTTGGATCCTCCTTCATAATCCTCATAAGGGCTTTATGAGAAATGGATGTCTGGAAAAAGAATCCCGACATATCCTCTTGCATCCCCTGTCTGAAGTTTTCTTCACTCCGACTCATCTTCAGAAGACTCGTCTTGGCTAAGGAATTCTTCTTCATAGATGCTCTCATCTGGGAGTATATCTTCAAATTGATATACATGAACTAGATCTTGGAAGTAAACAGCTTCCTCCATTTCTGGAGTGGTTTCAAATTATCATACTCCCCTCTTCTGGTTTTTTGGGCAATCTGGTGAGATGTGCCCCCTAACTCTATACGTATAGCAGTTACAGTCCTTGAATCTTTCATTGACTCGTGTAGCCGCTCTTCGAAATATTTTTCTTGTGGGAGTTCTTCCTGTACTCCTCTGGTTTGATCCTGAGGATGAGGCTTGAATTTTTGAACTCCATCTTGATAGTCCAGATCTCTGCCCCAATTTATAGCTTCGGGTCTTCTGTTTAGACCAAAAGGATCTTGGTCTTCTGGACCTCCATCCTCCGCTCTTTTGGGTATAATGATGATGTTTCTTTATCCTTTTCTGCTTTCTTGGGTTTCTTCCAATAATAGTTGGAAGATCATTGCTTTCACAGCATAAGGGTACCGTTTTGTTGATTCCCCTTAATCTCTTGTAGTTTTTATGTAGTGATGCTTGATAACACCACTCCGCAATCTTGGCTTTGAGAAAAGACATCCTCCTCGCTATTGAATCCAGCTCACATGGTTCATATTCCTTGATCAGCATTTCCCTCCATGGGCTTGGAATCTTGGCAAAAAATAGGTGGAATACTTCCTTCTCCTTGATCTTTGATTTCCATCTATACTCTATGAAGAGTTTGATGTACTCATCTACGTGACAGATGTCAAGTAGTTCTAGGTTGTATAGAGAATTCCTATACTTCTTCTTCTTTTCTTCTTCCATTCCTTCGAAATAACCTACTCCGATGAAGTGGATCTTGAAGATCTTGGCCATGCGATCAATAATGTTGCCTAGATCTTCGACTTCCATAGCCTCCTTCTTGACTTCATCTGAGAGTACCTCACAGGCGCACTTTACTGATCCTTCCAGGCTCATGGTTAGGAATCTTATGAACCCTTCTTTATCCAACTCTAGTGCACCTCCTGCGATCCTCATGGCATTTGTCCATTCATCGATCAAGGTTTCTCTATTTTTGAAGTCGAGGGTGTCGAGGTTTAAGATCAACCCGTATGGATTTATCGGTTCAAGGTGAGACCGACCATATGGAGTGTTGTGTAGATTAGATCCTCGAGCTCGGCTTGCTCCTGTAGATATTCCTATTGCCTTCATTTTGAAGTTTTCTGGTTGTTAGAATGTGTCTTCTTGTCTTGCCTCATGGACTCCATGTGATCCAGAGGTTCCTTCATTTTGGCTCCGATCTTGCTGAGCCTGCGACTGTTGTTGGGAATTTGATGATTCTCCAACATTCATCTTTAGATCTATAATTGATAGTCCTTGGAAGGACTCATATAGATCTTGTAGATCTTCAAGATTTGCTCTTTTCATCCGTGGATGTGGATTCTCCTCGAAGGATAGCAATCATCTTCTCACTTTCAGACTTTGGCCTTGTGACCTCTGTTGTCTTTCCCTTTTGATGTAAAAGGGGTTCTATTCCGAAGGTTGGTGGCAACCTTCTTCCTGGTCTTCTTCTTGTCACCTTGGTTTTCAAGAATTTTACTTGTTATGTCAGCTTCATGATGAGGTCGAGTTGCTTGTTCTGCAACTTCTCCACCTTATCCATCTTAAAGTTGATCTCTAATATTGTCTTGGATATGCTCTGGCAATATTCTCCAAAGAATATCACCGTCTTTTGCAATTCTCTAAGATCTTGATTGATTTTAGAGTTATCTTCCTCGATTGCCTTCCACTCTGTCATTCTGTCCAGTATGCAAAGTGATAGGGTTTGCAGATCTCTCTTGGACCTTGGTTTGGTCGTCTCCTCTATTGTACTTGTTTGGGGATACGTCCATGGATCTCTGTGAAACTTCGAATTTCCACGATATTTCTTGGTATCTCTTTCGAGTACCTTATCTCCATCTAGCGTAGTTCCTCCAGAGATTCCTCTTTGGTGTGGTTAGCACGGGCTTCCACTAGTTTAAACCTTCGATCAAGGTTTTTCCAAAATCGATCGGCTTCCACGTATTCTTTTTCTACATATTGTCTATACAACACACAATAATATTGTTGTATAGAGCTGCTTGTCTCATCATAGTTGACAGGCCAAAAATCCCTGTTACTCCAGCTTTGAACAGGGCTGATAGTCCTGTCACTCTCGGATGTCGAACTTTCGTTCGAATCCATATATCTTTGAAACTCTCCTCTCTTTAAGCGATAAATAAGTGTATAATAAATTTTTTCATTCATAAATAAATAAACATAGGGCTCTGATACCATTTTTAGCAAAAATCGGATGAAAACCAGCCTTATAATCAAGTATAGAAATTTTTGGAATCCTAATGGCATTTTCGTAAATATCATGGTAGAAAATTTTGGTTTGAAAATAGCAAAAGGACAATTTTTGGACTAAATGACTGATTTTGGATCTTTTAGGACTATAATTAAGAATTCGCATAGATAAAGGATCAAAAGTGGAAAAGGCTATAGTTAGAGGACTAATTTTGAAATTAGCCCTAATTTAAAACATCTGACATATTGATAATATTGGCAGTATTTATTTATACATAGATAATGAAAAGAAAATCATCACAGATAATGTCCTATAGATTAATTATTATTCTTTTAAACAATCGCACAGTTGCCTATTAATAATTTGTGTAGAAAAAAAAATTAATCATTAAATTTATGTTCAATTAAAGCCAAAAAATAAGGTGTATACAAATTTTTAAAAATATATTCTTTTCAGTCAATAGTGTATACATTAAAATTATAAAAAATAAAATTAAAAGAAAATGGGTGGACAATAAACACAAAATCATATGATAATCCATTAACGAAAATAATATATATGACTATTATTGTTCAGCTGTCAATGCAAACAAAAATTTTGAAATTTGAATGTGGAATCAATGTAAATCGAAGGATGGTTCCATGAGTAATACTTGCTGCCATAAAGAAATCCTTTAATCCTCTATTCAAATAAACACTCTTTTTTTCATAACGAAGTCCAACCGATAACATGACTTTATCAAAGTATATTAATACATCAGAACAATATTCTATTCGTCCTTAACATGCGAACACCAAAACCAATGGGGAACAACCTGAAAATTACATAAGAACATTAAAATAAGGGAGGATTACTACTAGGTACACAAAAAAATCCTAAATTACTATGAGATACAAACATACAAAAGTATTACTACTAGGTACAAAAATATATAGTGATATTCCAATATTACCCCTATTAATGTGCTGCACATAAATATTGTGTGCAGCAAAAGTTCATGTGCAGCAAAGTGTGTGCAACAAAAAAAGTGTGTGCAGGAAAAAAAAGTGTGTGCAGCAAAAAAATGTGGTGGTTCCGGCGGCGGCAGTTTTTCCGGCGACCAGTTTTTTTTTTTTTTCTTTTTTTTTTTTTTGGACGAACAGTTTTTTCGGCGACCGGCTGCCGGAGCTCAGGCGGCGGCGGCGCGGCAGCTTTCCGGCGACCAGTTTTTTTTTTTTTTTTTTTTTTTTTTTTTTTTTTTTTTTTTTTTTTTTTTTGAACAGATTTTCCGGCAACCGGCCGCCGGAGCTCCGCCCGCGGCGGCGGCGGTCCGGCAGCGGCAGCGGTGGTCCGGTGGAGGTTGGGGTTAGTGTTTTAAAGGTATATGGGTTTAGGGGTATATTTGGTATTTTACTTTAATATTTTGTATTAAATAATAATTATTTTAAATCAATGTATCTAGTAGTAATTAGGGGTACAAAGTGTGTACCTATCAGTAATTATTTCTTAAAATAATAATAATAATAATAATAATAATAATAATAATAATAATAATAATAATAATAATAATAATAATAATAATAATAATAATAATAATAATAATAATAATAATAATAATAATAATAATAATAATAATAAGCCTTTTTTAAGTCAAAAGTAATATATATTAAAAAAAGGAATATACAAAAGAATTAGATAAGCCTGTATTAAGCCTAAGTAAAAAAATAAGACCGTATTATTAGATATTAAAGCGCAGAAAATTATACTCCCTCCGTCCCGGAAGTATTGACACATTTTTTTTGGGCACGGAGATTAAGGAGTATAATAATTTAATGTAAAGTGAAGTGAGAGAAATAATATTTAATGTGTAGTGGGTAGTTGTATTAGTGGTGAGTGTGATGGGTGTGTGGGTCCATGTAAATAAATAAATTGTTTTGTGTGGGTCCCATGTTCTTAAAAAGGAAATATGTCAATTTCTGTGGGACAACCCAAAAAAGAAAGTGTGTCAATATCTTTGGGACGGAGGGAGTATTAAATTATGTGAATTATAATATTAAACTAATCATTCTCCCTCTATTGAAGTGATGAAGTCAGACATACTAAGCCTTTTTGTATAAAAAGGGCTAAAATGGTTAATAACTTCTCCTGTTAAAAAATAATAATAATATAACAAAATCAAAAATAAATTAATTAAAAAATAATGATTGCAATTAAAAATAAATTATTTGATTAAACATAAATAAATAGCTGATCATTTACCTTTAAGATCAGTCTTTATTTAATTATTTCTGTAATTCAATGAGCAACGATTACCTCGTATATATATATATATATATATATATATATATATATATATATATATATATATATATATATATATATATTCTCAGGCAAATGAAACAAAACGTTGAAATAAGTTTGTTCAGTAACATCATGTAGCTTTAATAAACTTGAGAGAACCAATTCCACGGCTTGATCGTGAAGGCATAATAATAATTTGACAGAGGATTAAAAATAATCTTACAGTTACCACTTGCAAATGCATACTGGAAAATATTATTTGGAAATACCTAAAATAAATAAATGAATAAAGTATAATTAAAAAACAGTCAAAATAAATAACGCATTATATTATATGTATTATAACCATTGCGTGATTTGATGATTTGAGAATAATGCAATATCAATCCAATACAAAACAAAATAAAAAAAGTATATATTAGATTAAATAATTACAACATTATAAAACAAACATACATGTTGCGTCCCGGGCTTTACACAATAGTCGACAATTTCAATATCACGTTCTCCATCATCTACAAAAAGATTCAAGACAAATATTTGACGTATATATTTAATAAAGAAATTATAATAAAAATATATTCAAATAAATACAAATTAAATGAATAATAATACATTAGCCAAAAGATTTACCTTCGGTATGAAATCCAAGCAAATATGGTTTCCTAATAAATCCATCATCGTCATGGATTCTAAACATCAACACATTATCTCTAAAATATGTAAACGTTATAATATCACTAATGCATATGTTATAAAACCTTTCAAAAATATACCACCTTGATCCAAAATAGTACTTGTTACGTTTATGAACTATAGAAACTCTTCAAGATTTATTGTTTGTATCCAACAGAATGAGTTCATTTGAAAATTCAAACAGATAGGTCTGGATAAACTGGATTGGTATAGTCTGCTAGAAAAAAAAATGAATTTCCAAAACAACTAAATGGAAATATAAAATCGCATACAATAAATTGGACAAAATATATTAAACATAAGAAAGTTTACCATCATTTCATCATGTTCACTCCATATGTGTGGCACTATTAATAAGATAAAATAATTATTATTAAAGAAGAATCTTGAAAAATTGTGCATGTTGCATACCCAAAGTTAAAGATTTCACAATGAAAAGTTGGTTAAATAAAAAATCAGTGAACTTAAATAAGGTAATTAATAAATAAATAATTAGTGCTATTACACAAATTAACTTATGGAATGGAATATGACAATGCGATTCAAATGATAATAATGATTTTTTTTATTTAACATAGAAAGATTGAGAGAGCAATTTTAAGATTGTCATTAATTATTGAATAATTTGATGTTTTTTGAACATTTAAAACATTAATTAAAACTTATAAAAAATTATTACGATAATTAAAACACATAATATAATATAAATTTTACTTACCGAATTTTTTTATTTAACATAGTTTGATTTAGTGAGCATTTTTAGGATTGTCATTATTAATTAAATAATTTTATGAGATTGAACATTAAAACATTACAATTTATAAAAATTATTACGATAATTAAAACGCGTAATATAATATAAATTTTACTTACTGAATATACAACACCACAAAATTAATTGCTCAACAATGTAAAGATAAAAAAATAGAATTTATTTTAATATACTATTATTATTATAGGTCTATACATACATACATTAAAGGATACATACATTTAAAGTTGTGTTTGACCTTTCAACGCAAAAATAAAGAAGTCTTAAGTCAGGTTAAATAATTCTACAACAAAACTGTAAAAAAAACGTAGACCCTAAAGCGACATCTTTCTAAAAGGATAGAAAGGACAGAAACAAATGGCTCATTAGTAGGAAATACAAACAAAAAAAAAAAGGCATCAACACATGATGCATACATACATGAGTTTTAGTGCTCTAAAATTTATATATAGCAAAATCAACACAAAAAACACCTTCCGTCTAAGATCTACCCAGCAAAAGCAACAACAAACACCAAAGGATTCTTAGAACGAAGCGTGAAAGAGCACTTGGTACCCTTAACAACATGGTTGTCTCGAAAAAGAGCAGGCATACCCCTTTGAAACATAACCCTGTATTTCTCAAACATTATACCATCAACATAATCAGACTGACCAACAATAAGAACAGCATCACGATCATCAGATGAAAGATTATGATTCACAAAACCATGGGGTATAACCTGAAAATTTGCAAATACATAAATTTAATTAGCATAGGATTATAGAGGACAAACAATCATGTAAAAAGTATATCAAAAAATGATGACACACCACTCTCTTCTTGCGACCCTCACATCTGGTGATAGTAGTTTTAAAATTACGAACCACTACTGCTCCAAGAGATCCCCGAGCAGAATGAAATGCAAGGTCATCCACCTTCTTTTCAAGGTATGATAAATCCTGGTCACCTGCGAATAAGTACTCATATGAAATTAAATATAAAGGATCTGCAATAAGTGTTCATAATTAACCACAATTTAAATATGGACATTATAAGGTAAATCGAATAAAATGAGTTGAATATGCTAAATGATACAAATGTTTAAACATCAAAAAATTGAAAGGTCAACAATAGATTTAAAGCCAAATGATCGAACTCCGTAAGCTGAAATACACGCACAAAAAATATATAAATATTAATTAAAAAAATAATTACAACAACATGACAACAATGCTTAATATGTACACTGCATGAACAAACAATAACCGAGGCATGTACATCAAACAGATAAAGTAATACCTCTATCAGAATCACACTTGCATTTTCAACATGCAGAACAACAACACCCAAAGATGATGTAGAAAGTGCGAAACCCTTATTATTAAAGAGAGTACGAATGGAAGACTTGAACCGATCCAATGAGACAGAAACAGGGCCTGTTTATCAGATAATAAATAGAATAAACCAAATATATAATATGTCATTTAAGAAACCATAATGAGTTGAAATAATATGTACCTGAGTTCATATATGAAAGCATTAAAAAGAAAGATATCCTAAATGACATATATGGTCTGACCAAAAACGTGTTCCGCCCATAATAGCACACAATTATATAACACTTACGTCAACCAAAAGCGATGACAGCCATTTGCATTAAAGAATATTGAGACAGTACCGATCATCAATCTCATCGATAACGAAATTTCCATTTCTTCTATCATCCATTCTAATAATACAGCCATCAGCCGGCAGAAGTGGTCGAACCACGTCAACAAACGAAGTAAGGATAAGCTGACATAAGACACAAAAAATATGAAAACAAAAAACTATGAATAAATAGGTCAAGTAATATAATGCATATTTAGAAGAAAATTGAAAAACTCACAATTTTCGGATCAATTGGACAATAGAACTCAGGAACGATTGTATTTTCCAAATGCAAATCTAAAAATATACAAATTCAAAATAGGGTTAATTGCAAAAAAAATCACGAACTTTACTCCTATTGCAAATTAATCCTCACTTTTGAGAAATTGCAAAAAAAATCACCACCTTTAAGTATTGTTGCAAAATAAACCCAATTTTTGACTAAAGTAGAGTTTTTTTGGGTTTTTTTTTTCAACAATACTTAAAGGTGATGGTTTTTTTTGCAATTTCTCAAAAGTGAGGATTAATTTGCAATAGGAGTAAAGTTCGTGGTTTTTTTTGCAATTAACCCAAAATATTATAAGTAACCTGCCATAAATCTATGAGCCATATGTTAATAAATATAAGGGAAAACATAACATAAAGGCAAATATCTAATCAAAGAATAAGACGAACTACCTTGATCAAAGTTATGTGATTCCACCAAATACGGTGTAAGTAGCCGATGAATAAAGAAGTCATCACCAAATACCCTAAGATAGAATTTCGACCTTTCCACCAATGTAAAGAACATGGGTTGCCCAACCTGGACATTGTAGTAAGAAACGATATCCTTAATTGTTAAGGAACAGAAATAGAAGGCACAACCAATACACTGCAAAGCACAATTCCATCTCTTACTAGCAACATCATATTACTCTTAACATCCTGAAGGATCAGCTTTGGAATAGACTGCCACGGAATACAAAGTATATCAAAATGTAGATTTAAAAAATTTAAGTTTAAAGAATAATCTAAAAAGGCCAATCAGGTACCATTGTTTCTTTATAGACTGGACTATGTTGATCATTGTAGAACAGAACAAAGTCCTCGAAATTGTCATAAAATAAGTCCTTGTAGCAATCAAACTTATCATAACCGAAACATTTAAAGTTAGCTACATTAACAAATTAGGAAACAAAAAACACTACATTAGTAACGAAGATGAAACACAACAAACTCATATAATAGAGAGGAAATACATGGGTAAACTAAATTCTACAAATCACTAAATAGATGCCAAAAGAAAATAAATGCAGAGCACACATTATTATACTAAAAAAATCAAATAAAAACAACCAATATGAAGCACAACTAACAAACAGAATAGAAAGAAAATAATCTGGGAAATTAAAACAAAAACCAACAAAAGAAACAGAAAAGCAAAAAACACCCCAATTAAGAATTTAAAGTAACAGAAAAGCAAAACAAAGTAACAGAAAAGCAAAACACACCCCAATTATTTTAGAGTAACTAAGATGAAACAAAAACATTTATGAAAACAGATCTAGATAGTGCATGCAATAAAAATATAGAAAAAGACAAAATCAGTTGCAAACAAAACTTACCGATGAGATAATTCACATAGATAATGCATGCAATCCAAAAGTTTAATATAAAATCATAACACAAAACAATTTGTATAAGAAAAAGGTAAAATGAAATTTCTTAAACTAATGAAACCTTTAAAACCTTCCGTCTGCAGTTCATTCATCAGATATGGGTTCCAAAAGAAAATATATATACATATATATTCAATAAATTGAAAAGTGTTAGATTGACTACAATCTTAAATAATTACCTCATATTTACCTTCATTGCTGCTACCCATTGTGGAAAACACGAATTAAAGACTCTGAATCAATGAAAAGTAGATAAGAAAGTGATGAAGAAGATTGAAATGAAAAGATAAGAGAAGAATTAATTTCATCAGTTGATGGATCAAAAGAAGAAGAGGACTATACTGATTAGAGAATGATGGGGATTTCAGAGAAAATTAGGTGGAGAAAACTTGAGTAAATAGACGTGAGAAGAGTGAGAACATTGAAGACACATCAAAGAAGAATTGGGAATTGGAATATGGGTACTCCATCACGCATCACAAATTTCGAAGGGCACAGTAGAAGTTTTATTAATAATTCACTAAACAATAAGAGAAGGGAAAACAATACCTAGATAAGGGCAGAAGAAATAACATAAAAAACCGGTTAAGGAGCGGAAAACACAGAGTGCCCCATTAGGGGCTATTATATATATAAGACATCATCTAAAAGAATTAAGAGGTTAAAAACCAATAACTAAGAAAGAGAAAATTGCTAGGAACTATTGCCGACAAAACCTAACTCATTCAAACCCATAATCAATACTTTGTTGCAATTCTACAATCAATAATCAGTCACCAAATATTCACATAAATCTAACTCATTCAAAACACCAAAACAAATTAAGTGCAAAAGTCCAACTGTAATATAAGAGTCTTATTTCTTATATAAGAGTCTTGTTTCTTAAACAAATAATCAGGTTAACCCAATCCTTCTAACCATTCCACCCACCCCACCAAGAAAATGATGCTGAAAGTTTTCAAGTAGAAGATATGAACATGTGTGGAGGAGCACAATAATCCACCCTAACAATTAATTATATACAAATTTTAAGTCATACCAATAATATGAACATTGACATCATAAAAATAAAAATCTCGGAAATCACTAATCACTAATTAAAAAAAAAGAACATAAATTATCATTCAATTTGTAGTATGTTGCACAAATTTACAGTACAATATGGTCTGAACATGAATAAATTTGCAGTACAATATGGTCTACATCTTACAAACAAACAAACAGATATACCTATACTATAAAAGTGAATACCTTTCACGACTGCATTATACACTGTGACAGTATTGCAATGAGGTCTTACGATGCAACCAAAATATAAGGATCAGTTCACACGTTTACTTGTTACAATCTACAATACACTCCCAAAAACTAAGAGCCTCGGAAAAGGTGACATTTTCCACTCGCATTGGCACATTGCATAAAAATGAGCAGCGATCTACCTATAAATTTTCAGAAAGTGCTTTCCAAACACCAAAGTGATGCCAATATTTATTTGCATCGAAAAAAAAATCCACAAAGAGGTCCACATTTCATGTTCAGCTAAAAAATTTATATTTTACAACCAATTCATTAAACACTGAGGAATGATACAGTTCATCAATATTCCACAGCTATATGTACACAAAACTAAAACATGTTCTGAATGTGAAATATGTACATCAAGATAGCTACAAAAGGAGCTATACGAAGACATAGATGAATACTGTAAATAATGAGTGGGACATTAGGGAGTAAAAGTGTGGAAAGAAATAAAATTCAAATGAGTTGAATACCCCAAGTGCACCAATCTGAAATATCAAGTATACTATCATGATTGAATACCCTACAGTAAGATTTTGATTAAGAACATAAAAGTAAAATATTTCTACTGTGGCTCAAAATATTAGAGAAGTGTATAAGTCAATATACATCTCCCACGTAGTCAAATAAATACACAAAAAACATTTTGCTATGTCTTAATATCAATTTCCTAATAGCCTTGGTAGAGCCACAACACCACCAAACAATGCAACATGAACTTTATTTTGAAAAGTACATCCAGTGATAATTTCGATTAGATGTTAGCATAATGTGTTTCTGCCCATAAGATGATTGATAAAACTAATGAGAGAGCCAAAAAAAATAATAATAACATGACCAAGTCCTGATAGTTCAATTCTAGATACAATGACTAAATTGAATAAAGTCAAGAGAAATAAATGAGAGATCATAGGGAATAAATAAAAACAGAATTTAAACTTAAGAGAAATGGTTTTTATGATGGCTAAGTTATGATATCTTATCCACCTGGGCGGGGATTGGGAAAAG
Source organism: Pogostemon cablin (assembly GCA_023678885.1). Classification (NCBI taxonomy): domain Eukaryota; kingdom Viridiplantae; phylum Streptophyta; class Magnoliopsida; order Lamiales; family Lamiaceae; genus Pogostemon; species Pogostemon cablin. Next base: position 7,692,282 of record CM042987.1, read on the forward strand.
ATAATGAACCAAACAAATTTATTGTTCAAAAGAATTAAAGAGTAAAATATGGAATGCCCGAATAAACTTTTGTTGCCTTCAACTTGTTAAGATGAACGAAATTCCAGAGAAGCCTTTAAAATTAAATTTAAAAAAAAATCACTAAAGAAGAAAGATCTAAAACAACATAGAAGAAGAATAATAATTGTTCGCCACATATGATCTTGACATCAATCATGAAAGAGCAACAGTCTTTGTAAAAATCATATCACTTGCATTTTAGATATAGTAAATTTATTAAATCATGCAAAGCAATGAATCCAATATGATAATCACCAAGCTATAAATAAATAATTATATACTATATGACACACACATACAGGCATATATGTCTATCAAGTGTAAATTGGAAAAAAAAAAAGCATCAAGCTATCATCATCATAAGAACTAAACTTCTTTATTACATCAACATTTGAGTTCGAAACATGCTATCAACATTTAAGCAAAGTGAGATCTAATTATATTTGATTTAAATATTCTTAATAAAAAAAGTTACTTTAATGTTAACAAAAGAATAAAAAAATCACTCAAGTCTAAAAAAGATCAAATCAATATTAATTGCTCATTTATAAATAAAAATAAAGTTTGGAACCTGCTCCTCAATTTTCATACACTTTGAGAAAAAGCTTTGTATGATGGTACACCATTGATAGAATCCGCAACACCATCTATTAGAAAATTATACTCCATCAATCCTCTTATATCTTTATACTTCTTTCGTAAAAAGATAGTGTATATTAAGCTAAGTGAGATGGAGGGAATATAGCTAAATGGTAACACTTAATTAAGACTTTTTTTTCGGATGGGGCATGTTGGGGTTAAATCCGCATAAGAATATCTATACACACAGGTTATTACTTATAAAGCTATGCTCTTGAGCTATTAGGATTGGTTATATATATATATATATATATATATATATATATATATATATATATATATATATATATATATATTGATTGATTTTAAATGAAAGTCTTCAGAGATAATATTTTCAACTTGAAAAGCACCTGTTAGGAGAACTTATTACAAAGAAGTGCATGATTCCGAGGACCATTTAATCCAAATAAGACTCCCATCTTTGTAGTATACTTTTTAGAGGAATAAATAGTAGAAGGATTTCTTATTTAGGAAGACCAAGAAATTTCAAGGCTTACATCTATTATGTGGTCCCTTCGTATCCATGGATTGACCTCAGCCTTTTGCTCAATAGAAATGGCAAGCTTCACAATGGTGCAGAGAAAGCAGCTCCAACATATATGCAATTGAATGGTGAGAACACTCCAGCATAAGCTGAAATGTCATCAGGAATGGCATTATAATCCCAAAGATGACATGCAAGAATATAAAATATTGGAACTATTTGGCCTATCAAAAAATTCTAACTTACATTAATTTCATGAATAACATGTGCCACTGTAGCTCTGAGCATATGCCTAAACATTCAAAGAGAAGGGTAGAAACTTAAAATAAATAAAAATTTCACAGAATTTCATATTTAAATTCTAAATACGGATCGAACAAAAATGAATAATACCTACCTAAATCGGGCCTCCGCCGCCGCTCTTTGCAGTGGCCGTCAAGTAATATTTATCATCGTTCCCTTGGTCAGATGTAGCAATTGGATACTTGTCCATCTTCTTTCCCAGTAATCTTTTAGATGCGAAAAAAGACATTCCAACCAAGCATTTTTATTTTAGAAAATGCACAGGTTTACTAATCATCTTGTGCAATCTACTATTACATTTCATAGGTATCATCACAATAAGAAAAAAAAATTTAACTGCAGAATTGCAAAGCAGAACACATACAACACATACGTTTAACAATATGAAAAGTACTTACGCAAGGTTAAATTCATAAGATATCAAGCCACATAACTTAGTTCGATGAGACTATAAAGCATCATTCCCTATATAATATACAAAATCGATATGTCAATTCAAAAGAAAGTTATTGAACATGTACATATAATTAGTTAGAAATAAAATTAAAAAAAAAATGATTCAAACATTATAATTGAAATTATGTACCCGTTCCTATTAGATTATAGCGTTAGAAGCAGCGGAACATGAGATGTTCTCAAATTCCAGGTTTACCGCGCAATCGCTGGTGATGAGAATGGATCCATTGAATTCAACATACCCAAATGTATAGCTTTTGCAAGCACTACTGCAGGGGAATGAGCATGCTTTTCACGCAACACCTCCTCAAACTCTTGTGTGTTAAGTTGCTCATCCATAGTGATCCAATCATCTTCCGGTCATACATAATCGTTGACCTAACTTTCCTTAATTACAAAGCCATTAAACAATATCACCTATACAATTTCAATATCATTTTTAGTTTCACTTTAAAGGAACTAATAAAAAGTTATAAGGTGCAAAATTGTAACCATAATTACAGCATTGGATTCTTGTAGCTTAGAAAGAATTGCTTATCGAGTACAATAGATGCCCAGAAATTAGTACAATAAGGGATAATATTAGACACCATTGTAATACCAATATGCAAAAAACAACAATGGAGCTATCTTAAACATATCATTAGTTTACTGGCCTGAATAAGGAAACCTAACTTGTTCACCGTAAAAGCAAATGAACTATCTCTGCATCCATTTTATACCTTGTTTTAGTTAAACTTTTTAAGTAGTATTAATTCATCAATATAAATTATATAAAAAAGAGTCAGTCTAGTAAATACATATCCAATATCTTAAGAGTTAAACAAATTATTATTCTCAGATTTGCAGAATTTCGATGGATTTAGATTCCTAAAGTTGAAGAATGATATCGAATAGTCATTGGCCTATGAGGATATTCATTCTTTCTTTAGCCTGATTTATCCAGGTATTTTTTAGACTCCACTAAAGTCATTTATGAATGTGTGAACAGCCATGACAAGCCACATGCTGCACAAATTAAATTACAAATACTTGTGAATAAGAACTTAAATCTATACTAATTACTATAAGTGTGTGAACAGGCATGGCAAGTTCACAATTCTAGTTCAGGATTCTCTAATATATGTGCGTTTGATCCTGTATAGATAAAATAGTTCGAAAAGAAAGAACTTAAATCTATACTAATTACTATGTAGCGAATAATAAAGTTAGTTGCATATGTAAGGATATCTAACAGCTAACTTGTACAGGTTTTTTTTTTCATCCACGTAGGCTTCATTTGTCCTAGTGAGTGTGGGAGCCCTTCAGCAATCTCTCCAAACACCGATAAACAAATAAATATAAAATTAAGGGTCATTACATGGATACAAAACTGTCTTTGCATTTGATGATGTATGCTCATTACAATAAAAAAAATTACTACACGATAAGCCTCATATCACATTGAAAAACTACCCGTATATCTAGGCCTCACTGTGGAATTAAAGACGCCACTCGTCAGTAGCACAAGGTCGTCATAAACTGTGACAAACAAATGCAGAGAACAGGACACTTCACAACAACTGAAAAGACTCAAATAATGGCACAAAGATCAATTTATAGTTATATCAAAATATAGGCTTAAACTATATATTTCAGAAATACAAAATGTATCAATTTAAAATTGAAGAAAGATAAATGCAGAATAATAATAATTATTATGATTAAATTATTATTCTAATTATTATTATTATTATTATGTAAATAAGGGAAACGAAGCAGATAAAAAGCATTAAAAAAGGGGTTCAAACTTCAAACCACCAACAAAAAAAAATAGTGATTGGAAATAAAAAAGAGATAATAATAAAAAAAATGGCAGTGAGCAAACAATAAGCAACAAAACCTAGATTATCAAAGGACCAATTCAAATTATTGAAGCACGCAAAAAAGAAAAACTCGCCATCTTAGAAATCGAAGATAAGAGACGAAAGGGGGAATAGAGTAATTGTTAAAAATAGAGGAAACAGTTTGGATCACGTTTGACACGCCATCAAATCCCTACCCTCCATGTCCGTAATAATCGAATGCCTCTGGATGGGCGTGGGGTGCACGAACTCACCCCTCCATTTGCTGTTCATCATATCCGGCGGGAACCCATCTCCTTAAACGATGTTTCCGGTGGGGAAATGTCGGGCCCCTCTGCCTCCATGGAAATCCCTAATTAAATGTTGAAATAAAATAATATAAGAGGAACCGCATAGCAAAATAATCACGATGAGGGGATAATCTGACATAATACATAAAAAAATACGAAAACAATTAAAATCAAGAAATACCTCAAGAATCAAATTGGATTGTTGGAAGAAAATAGACAAACTCAGACGTCTTTGACCTAATTCAGACAAAAGAAATTATAAATGGAACAGTAGATTTAACCTAATTATGCATGACATTAATCAAAATTAATGTATTCTCGCAGAGGAATAGGCAACTCTATCGCATAATAGATTTTGAAGAAAATGATTTTTAGATAATAATTGACGAAGGGAATAGTAGAAGGGATAATAATAATGAGTGAGGCTCCTGTGCACCCGGGCGCACGGAGCACATTCCGTGCGCCTTTACAATTTTCATGCCCCTTTACAATTTAAACTCCTAGCAATACATAGGTTTAAATAGGATTGGAGGGGAGGATTGTGTTCACATGGGGACACGGAGCATCTTTCCGTGTCCCCGGGCGCACAGGAGCTTTTGCCAATAATAATACCTAAATAAGGGCAAAATAAGAACTTAAAAAATCGGTTGAAAAGCGGGAAAACACAAAGTGCCCCCATTAAGTGCTATTATATAGATATATATATAGAATATATAGATATATAGATTTAAAAATTATGTGATATATAATCATAAATGATTTTGGTAAGATATAATGTCTCCACAAAAATCTCTATCAAACAAAATTTTAAGGAATTCAAAAAAAAAATATTATTATGAAATTACTTATTTTTTATAATTTATTAGGCTTTCTCATTAGGTTATTGTTGGGCCCATTTGGCCTATGTTGGCCCAAAGTGTTGGTCTTCATTTAATCCTAAAGCCCTTATCATCCCCTATGAGTGTGTGTGGGCAGTGACACAATTCTTGGTGAGTTGTGGAGAGGAAATCTGAGCACTCCCACCTTCCACCACCTCCGGCGACGTCTACCGGCGCGACGACGAGGACGACCACTTATACCCAACAGTGGTATCAGAGCTTAGACATGTTTACAAAGCTCATTATTGATATTAAGCAATCTGGTGATAAGCACATTGATGAGTATTCCCCCATTGTCTTGTTAAATGCTATTCCTGAATCTTATTGTGATGTCAAATCTGCTATTAAGTATGGTCGTGATGATGTTACTCTAGATGTAGTGGTTAATGGCTTAAAAAGCAAAGAGCATGATTTAAATCACAATGGGGGTGATAAGAATTCTGGGGGTGCTATGTTTGTTAAGGGAATGCATAATAATAAGTTTAAGGCTAAGAATCGTAGATGCTATAATTGTAACGAGCGTGGTCATTATGCTAACAAATGTCCCCACCCCAAGAAGGATAAATCTAGTGAACAAGCCAATGTTGTGACTGAAACTGAGTGTTTTGGTGAGGTTTACTAGTTGTGCTTGTGTGAATTGCTTGAGCCTTTAATTTGTGTGTTTAAATGGCTTTGAAAATTTGTTTTTCTTGTGTTATTTTTCTTTAAAACTATGTGTTTTCTTTGTGTGAAATCTTGTTAGAAATGTGTTTTCTACGTTTGTGCTTGTTTATGTGTTAAACTTACTAGGTTTTAGGCTGCTCCTAGTGAGGTGGAGTATGTGCATATGTGTTACCTTTATGCTTTTGTGCCTTGTTTACATGCTTATTTGTTTCTCTTAGTGAGGTGGAGCATGTTGTGTGTGTTCGAATGTGGTGTAACATTCAATTGATGATTACTGTGTGTGCTTCTGTGTGAAGTGTCTATGTGACTTATAAATGCTATAGCTTGTATGTCTATATGACTAGACTATGTGTCTTTAGGATTTTGTATTCTATTCTATGTGATAAATGTTATGAATTGTGTATTCATGATCTTAGTGATCCTATGTTAGCTTTGTGCTTAGTTTATTGCTTTCTATGTGATTTGCTTGTGTGTCATGAGAACTGTGAGTTCTAATCTATGTGATTACATGACTACGTGAACTTTGTGTTTGAGAGCTTTGTGCTCTATTCTTTTATCTTTGTGATAATGTGCCTTTTGTGACTATGTGTCAATCTTGTGTGACTTACTTTGTGTTTGTCAATTTCTGGATCTTGCATCTTACTTTGTGTTTTTGTTTTGCAGGTGTCCGGGAGAAGAGTGCGATGATGAATTCCTAAATATTTTTTGATCACGAAGGTGGATGATTTGGGCCAAGGTGGAGATTTGTTGGGCCCATTGGGCCTATGTTGACCCAAAGTGTTGGTCTTCATTTAACCCTAAAGCCCTTATCATCCCCTATGAGTGTGTGTGGGCAGTGACACCTTGGTGAGTTGTGGAGAGGAAATCTGAGCACTCCCACCTTCCACCACCTCCGGCGACGTCTACCGGCGCGACGACGAGGACGACCGCTTATACCCAACAGTTATAAAGTTTAATAAATATTTTGATTTTGTTTCCAAAACTTCTCACTTCTTCTTATTCTCTTAACTTTTGTTTATGTTGTATTTCAATTTGTTGGTGTGTGTTTTGAGTTATATGTGAGTGTGTGATTTTAATGTGCGTTTTTGGTATGGGTGTAACAAAATATATTTATTTTGATATGTAATAAATGAGTTGGACTTAAAAGAATGTATGAAGATATTAATAAAATAAAAAAATTCTACAAATTGAGTGCCTTGAGTAAAAATGGCAGTAGTACCGCCCAAACGATAAAGCACGCAAGATGAATTTTTTTAGCACATAAATGCGGCCTATTAACTGATATTTGGCCCATTTGCAATTAAAAATGACAGGTGGCCCACTTTTGATTTGGAAATCAAACTGTTGTTTGATCATTAGTGAAAAAGGCGTGCATATTTGAAATGGTGTACCACACCATTAGGGGCCCCCACCGCCCCTGATCTGGGGATTGGTGGAGGTGGTAAATCGCAGGATGTGCCTCAAGTGGCTTATAGGGAGGGCTCACTGTTAAACTTGTGCTTGCAAGGGGCCAAATTCATGCCAAATGCAGGATTCGAACCCCCACCCTGCAGCAACCAAGCTCAGCTGGAAGGCCTTTCCACCCTCCCCTCTACCACTTGAGCTATGCCCTGGGGGCAAGGCGTGCATATTTGATTGAATCCATACAAAGGGCCCGCTTTTCATTTTTGAGGAGAACTTCAAGAGTGCAACAATTGATGGCCCACTCTATCCATTTGATTTATGAGTTAATGTAAAATAAAATAAAATATACTCCCTCCCTCCGTCCCGTCCTTATAGTTACGTTTGCTTTTTGCACGTGGATTAATGAGTATAGTATTTTAATGTGTATTAAAGTAAGAGAAATAATATTTTAATGTAAAGTGGGTAGGTGTATTAGTGTGATGTGTGGACCCATGGAGAGAGAAGTAATTAATTTGTGTGAGTCTCATATGCTAAAAAGGAAAATGTAACCATTATGATGAGACGCCCAAAAGGGAAATATGTTACCATTGGGACAGAGAGAGTATTTAATTTAGAAGAGGATTTCAATAAAAGTAAGCTCTAATATGCTCTTCACATTTAAATTTTAGAGAATTATTTTCTCTCTTCAAATTTGAAGAGCCAAACCACTCCTAATAAAAAGTGGAGTAACATTTTTTTGTAATGATGTAAAAAAGAAAAGGGTACTTTGGATTATTGAATAGAATAAAATGTTAATATATTTGACTTTAACTAGATTGTGTGTAAAAAGAACATGGCAATTTTTTATTTATCATTTTTCTCTAATTTTAAAATTAACTTTACGTAATTTGAAATTAGTCCATCAAATTTATAAAATTAGACAATATCATTCGTTTACCAGTTGTAGGCTTGTAAGGTGAAGCAATCGATAATGCCTACGTATCTTGTCTCTCTTTTTTTTTTTTTTAATTTAGAAAAAAATGTCACGTGGATTAGAATTTATAGGGTGAGAAACCCTCCTCCCCTTCCCTTACCGGAAGTTTGGTCTATTGTTCTATCCTCCGTCACAAATATATATGTCCCTGGAGCACCAATGAATCCCAATAATTTAAAAACTCAACTTGAACACACTGTTTTTATAGGATATACTATCACATACTTTACACATTAATTAGTATCCATTTATTATTTCAAAATATTATGTTAACCTCACAAAATGAGTATGGTGGTTTTCTTAAATAACATTAACACTTAAACAGTTACATTACAAATTTTCAATAATACTGTTTTACATGTACATGTTACACACATACATTTCAAAAGAGTAAATCCTACTACAACACAAATTAAACTGAAACAGCAGTACAGGCACAGCTCTGATCAACCTAGATAAATAAATTTATGTTACAACAAATTCAGAGCACATTTTATGAGAGTAGTGAAAGCAGATGAGCTGCTTGATTTCTGAGAAGGCACACAGCCTCCAGAGGCTTCACCTTATGCAATGTGACTTGTAGATGACCACTAAAGTCCATCTCCTCCTCATCCACCGGTTTCTCCCACTCAAAACACTGAACAAACACACCCAACGTCAACGAAATTGTGCGCACTGCCATGGCAGCTCCGGGGCAAGCCCTTCGTCCCACTCCAAACGGCACAAACTTATACCCTTCTCTTTCCATTTCCGCAGCCTCAAACCTCTCCGGCTTGAACCTCTCCGGCTCGTCCCACACCTTAGGATCCCTGTGCATCGCCCAAGCATTCACCAACAAGATTGTGCCCTTGGGAATGTTGTATCCGCTCACCGTGCAATCTTGTGATGAGTAGTGAGCTAAAAGGAGTGGTGCTGCAGGATGCAGTCTTAGAGTTTCGTTGACGATGCAACTGAGATAAGGAAGCTTAGCAAGATCCGAATCATTCAACAAGTGATTGTGTCCTACATTTTGATCGATCTCTTGTCTCAGTTTTTGGAGTTCATGTGGATGAGACAGCAGAAGCGACATGGCCCATTCGATTGTCAAAGCAGTTGTATCCGTTCCAGCTGTGATTAGTACCTAAAGAGTAGTTCAATCCAATGAATGAATAAGGGAACAACAGAGTCATATTTCCAAGGTTTAATTACCATTGCTACCACACGGATACTCTGTATCATTTTCGTGTACATTTCCTGAACTACTAATTGTATGATTGACACGTGAGATGAGAAAGAAATCCAACCGATCACATGTATACTTTATAGTTTTTCCTCATTCATACACCAAAATAGGGAATCCAAACAATGAGAACAAAGAGATTGAATCATATTATGACTTTGAAATCGTTATAATGAAAATTTGCGTCAAATCTTCAATTCGAATGCAGGATATTACTGTGATAATTAAATTTGGGAAAATTGCGGAAAGATCTATGCAGATGAGCTGAGTTTTTACCAGTATAAGACTTTTGATGATGTCGTCGGTGTAGTATTCCGGCTGTGATGCTTGCAGATTCAACAGAGTTCCAATCAAAGTGTTCTTCCTTTCCCCTTCAACGACGTCGTTTTTCTCCCTGAACTCATCAATCAAACCCTGCAACAATCCATCCCTCTTCTTCTGCATTCGCATAAAATTCTTCTCCAATCGTCTGTACCCAATCCACCTCAAAACTGGAAAATAATCGCAAATCCCTAACGATATGATAGGAGCGAAATTCCCCTTCATCCGTTTAATAGTTTCCTTTCCGGCTTCACCGCCGATATCTTCCTCACCGACGCACGATTTTCCGGCGAGAGCTCTCATCAGAATATTATAACTATAAGTTGAGATCAAATTGTTCAAATCGACTTTATTCCCGCTAACTCTGCTCAGTACACGAACAATTTTGAGCATCTCCTCTTCGCGTACGCTCGCGGATTTCTGCAGACTCTGTGAAGAGAGCAATTCGACAACGGATAATCGGCGGAGGGTTTTCCAGAGATCGCCATAAGATGCGAGGGCGATATGGGCGTAGTCGTAGGTGAGGTGGTCGGCGGCCATGGATTTTGGGCGGTTGGCGAAAACGAGGTCGTTTTTGGTGAAGCATTCTCCGACGGCGGCGGGAGAGGAAACAACGAGGTAGGATTTGCAGCCGAATCGGAGAGAGAAAATGGGGCCGTAACGAGAGGATAAAGAGGCTAGTGAGAGATGCAAGGCATTTTTGATGAGATGGAAGTGGCCGATGAGTGGAAGAGCTGGTGGCGCCGGTGGTGGATTGAGGGATGAGTAGAAGTAGAGCTTCAGTAGGATACACAGAAGAATGGGTGGAATTAACACGAGAAAATAGGTAGTATCCATAAATTAGATTAGGAAGGACTAAGATTTTACTGTAATTTTAAGGTTGTTAGTTAGTGGACGACTGGACGGAGGGATTGAGAGACATCAAACTGATATGAGCAGGGAAGGCGACGTCCTTATTCTTAAAAATCCATACAACAGCAATATATTATTAAAAAAAAATTAAAACAACAATATTTTAACAAATTAGCCCAATTGTTGATAGTGTGCGTAAGTTAACAAATATACTTAACTTAATTTTAACATCTAATCTTTTATAGCTTGTCAGATTTTAATCTCTTCTTGATGGCTGGATGTTATGGGATGAAGAGGGATTAATCTATGCAAAGCTAACATAAAATGAGAGATTTCTCCTTTAGGCGTGATTGTGCCTTTTTTAGGGGTGAAGGGATGATTGTATTGCTGGAGGATTCCCATATTTATATTGGATAATCTGACTTCACCCGTATCTGGGTACGTTGATAGATTATCACGTACAGCGCGAGTATTAAATGTGTTTTAGCCTCATGTGACTGATTTTAGGATTTGATTTAGGATATTCCCTACGCGAATATTACAGAGGATATTCGCATATCTGGGGCAACTAGACCAAGTGGCCTAGTGGGCTTAGTCAGGCGATCACTCCTCGCTTGTTGCAGGGGGGCTCGTGGGCTTTTAAAGGGGGCTATTGGGCTGAAAAGCCCAATACATGGAATAAAGCTCAATCTCAGAATTCATACCACATCTTTTAATGATCGAATGTCAAATATACTATTTAGTCGAATACATTGGAGTAATGTATTCGAGTAAAATAAAAATTAAATTTCAAATTAAATTTCAAGTCGAGTAATGAATTTGTATTGAATAATGCATTCGAGTAATAAATTCGAGTTAAATAATGAATTCGAGTAATGTTTTTTAATGATTTTTCAAATAAAATTTGTTTTACTCGAACACTTTACTCGAATATTAAAGTAAATGATATTTTAGTCAAGTCGGGTATAAAAAGATACAGTGTTAAATTTAGAATAGAAAAAAATGTGTATAAAAAATATGGTACAGTAATTTTTTTCCATTGTTAAAATATATCATCCTTCGTCTGCTTCAAATGTCTCGTCGTTTTAAGCATCCCTTTCCACTCAAAGGGCCTCATTTTCTCTCTTAGATATATACCCACAGACTCGGCATCTTTTTACTATACAATTATTCAATACACATAATAATACTCTTTTCGTTTCATCCTAATAGTTACGTTTGTTTTTTGCACGGTGATTAAAGAATATAACATGTTAATATGTATTGAGGTAAAAGAAATAATATTTGAATGTATAGTAGGTAGTTTAAAATCATAACAGAAAAATGCATTGTGGAAGAATCTCGGGCTTCTTAGCCAAGAAGACCTCTCTCACTGATAGTAAAATGCTTACACTATTAATGTTGTTGGTGGGTCCCATAAAAATATTTTAATTATTTTCTGTGGATCCACATATCAAAAAGGGAAATATAACCATTAAAAATAAAATGCTCAAAAAAATATAACTATTAAGAATAGACGAAGGGATTCACGAACAAAAAGTAAATGAGGGGACGAAAAGAGTATTACTTTTTTATTTATATTAAATTACTAAACCACTATAATTTTTCATTAATTCAAGTATTATCTTTTGTTAAAATATTATCACCCCTTATCCATCTCATAAAAGTCTTCTTATAAGGCGGTATTACAGAAATATTTGTCTTTATAATTTTATATTACAATTTCTATTACATCTATGGATTTATTACTCCCTACTACAAAATATACACTAATATTACTAGTAGATACTCCCTCTTTCCCCTTTCAATGGGATCATTTTTTCATTTTGGGCGTTTACTTTTATCCACACACATCAACTAATACAACTAAAAAATGGACACACATCTCCACTAATACAACTACCCACTACACATTAAATAACAATACTCCTTAATCTCCGTGCTCAAAAGCAAATGTCACCCTTGAATACGGACGAAGGGAGTACATAATATATATTTTATTACTACCCACTACAAAATTATTTAATGAAAAGTCACACATGCTCCTATTTCTATAAAAATTAATTATAAATAAATATTATATATTCCTTTAATTATTTTCATCATTCCTATATAATATTCCCACCATCGTAGAAGTGAGAAAAAAATAAATTAGCGATGATAGAAAATTCAAAATATCTGGTGTGAAGAAACTGGATGTCATTGGCCATAGATAAGTGATCGGATTCGGAATTGCTAAAGTATCAAGATTGATGCAATTTGGAATCTCTATTATAGAAGAGAAGATTTTATATGACAACATTTCTGAAATGAAGCTGCAAATTATCACCTAGAGGAATCCGATAAACGTGCAAAGAAACCCACCACCAAGATTTTCGTGATTCATGGAGACATTAAATCTACTAATGTATTCAATTTTTCTTTTATTTAATTTGTGGGATGTTTAATTTTGCGTATTCAATGGCTCGTGTTCATTTTGTTGAATTTTTCATCCACAATAATTTTGGAGTTCAATGTTAGATTTATTGAGTTCTTTGTATTCAATTCTTCCATTTACGAAGTCGTCTTTTGATTTAGTTGAATTAATCGTAGTCAATTTATTGTTTTCAATTTTTGGAATGTTTGATTATGCATACTCAATGACTCGTATTCATTTTTTTGGGGTTTTCATTTTTTATTTTGGAGTTCAATGAGGGTTAAATTGCTCGGTATTCAATTCTTCATATATTTGGATTTTATATTCTCCGTATACAATTCTTGAAATTTTAAAATTCTTCATATATGTGGAGTTTAATTTGCTTGAGTTTTCACCAACTATTTCGGTGTTCAATTACTTTATTTTATGTTTTTGTATATTTTTTTGTATTGTGATGTGTATTCAAAAATATTAATGTAATATGTGTTTTGTGATATGTATGCAGAAATAGCTTTGTTACGGTTTCAATGTTTGTTGGTGGGGATTCCTATCTTATGCATCAAACAAGTTTATGAGATTAGCATTATGTATTCAGGAATTTTCAATAATGTATTCAGAATACATATAAACAAATTTATAAGATTATCACTATATATTCAAAAAATTTTAGTTATGTATTCAGAAATTTTCATATTTATAAGATTAATACTGTGTATTCAGAAATTTTTAGTAATGTATTCAAAAATTTTCATTAATATTTACACGCAATATCAACTTTCCTCTTTTCAGGATTTTGGAGATTGGAGTGATCTTCCACCTATTTTTGTGGAGAAATTAGTGAGAGTCTTTAATTATCTTTTTATTATTACATTATATATATCATATCTTTTAAATTAATTTTGAACACAATTAAAAAAGAGATAAGAGTGGTATTTTACGTAGTTATTTTGAATTGATCGGTAATATTTTTGCCTATTAGCACATAAAATGTATCTAATAGCAATGGACCATATATCTATTAAATAAGTTATACTCCTTCCATCACCTTAAAGTATCCATTTATTTTTTGCTAATAAATAAAGAAAAATAATATTTTAATGTATATAATAGTTGTAATAATATAGTATATGGTCCATAAAGAAATACTAATAATTTTGCATGGTGCATGGGGAAGGAAAATCTAATATTTACACTTATATTTCTATGTTCATTATTAAGGTATTCATTATATTATTTTTATCGTCCACTCTTAAAATATATATTTTTTAACAAAAGAACTATATATAATCTAACCGTCACTAATACAATTATCTATATAATATAAAATTATAATACAATCACTTTAAAAAAGGAAATAAAAACATTTGATATGGATGGAGGGATTATTTTTTAAGTATACATTTTACCAATATCATCCCGTAGATATGTTACACCAAAACAAAAGATTCAGACCGCTACATCTGACGTGAACTGGAGCTGGCCTTACTTTCATTAACACGTGAATTCATATGTGGACCATTTAAATTTATTATTTTAAATTAGTATTCATTCATATATTTTAAAGAATACGTAAACATGTATTGGAATCCCAAAGTGATAATGGCGAGTATCTTACGTTTCTTAGTGGCTCCCTTACCTCTTAGTGGGTTTGATTTGATTTATTATTTCAATTTTAAATTTAACAAAAAATATTTATATATTTCTACAAATTCTAATAGCATTTACTCCAATTTTTTAATATACATTATTTTTTTAATTAATTTCTTTTCTCCATTTTTCAATCATTTTTCATTTCTTTATTTATATTAATAATATATTTTATTTAACATAAAATTTAAATATATTCTACTAAAATCCAAAATATATATATATATAAATACTATTTATTGGTTAATCAAACATAGCCTGCATTAAATATCTCATTGTTATGATATAGCTATAATTATTCTTTTCAATTTTTAATTGACTATACTATCATGGTGGATTAGAGGGATGTCAATGGGCCGGGCCGGGCCGGGTCGGATAGTTGAGTATCCAAACTTGAATTCATTCATTTATCGCGGGTCCGGGCCCATTTTGATTTTTATTTTATTTTAAATATTTATATTTATTATAAATAATATGTAATATATATTATTTTATTTAATTAGTAATTATATAAATAGAAATTTCACGTATTTTTTATTTAATTAATCAATTAAGCCATATACTTTATAAATAATGAATATAATAAAAAATATAAATAAAATATACTACATGTTATACACATAATATGTTATATAATATAAATATTAAATAGGTCCAAACGGGCCAAAATGGGGTATAACTACTATCCAGACCCGCCCCATTATTGATACGGATCAGATCGAATCCATCCCAATTTCACGGGTCAGAGCGAATCCGGTTGGGCCGGGCCATTTTTGACCTCTCTATCAGATTAGTACACTGTACACGGCATGAAAGGATTGAGATACTGTTAATTTAATCTATATTAATCTCTTTATTTATGGACAAGTTTATCCATCTCTCTTCATATTTTATTACGCCATGATTAGACTTGCATTAATGAATACTCCGCTCAATTGCATCAATAATTTCCTTGGTTTACATCATTATTGACACGTATCCACATTCCACACTCCACAATGTCCACATCCATTTTAAGACGCAAGTTATTATAAATTTTATCTCAAAATCTTATACTTTTATTTTTTAATTTAGTTATTTATGTCAATTTAAGTTCTATAAATTTTTAATCTTTAAGTTTTAGTCTTTTAGTATACTTTTATTTTTTTAATTTAGTTATTTATGTCAATTTAAGTTCTATAAATTTTTAATCTTTAAGTTTTAGTCTTTTAGTACTAAAAGACTAATATTTAAAAAGTACTAAAAGACTAAAACTTAAAGATTAAAAATTTATAGAACTTAAATTGATATAAATAATTAAATTAAAAAAATAAAAGTATAAGATTTTGAGATAAAAATTATAATAACTTGCTTCTTAAAATGGATGTGGACATTGTGGAGTGTGGAATGTGGATACGTGTCAATAATGATGTAAACCAAGGAAATTATTGATGCAATTGAGCGGAGTATTCATTAATGCAAGTCTAATCATATATATATATATATATATATATATATATATATGATTATTATGTGGTGCACTGATACATATGTGCACCTAAGATTTTCAGGCTAATTTTTAGTACATGATCAATTTTATTTTTTTAATTTTTTATTATTTTATTTTATTCTAAGGATGATTATTAAATAATTTCTTAATCTAATAAAGCATATTAACTAGGTGTACCACCCTAATTCTAACTCAAAAATTTATCGAACTTGTAAAGTTCTATAAATTGTGTAAAATTTAAAATTGAAATAGTAAAAAAAATTACAAGACTAAAATCCATCTTTATCACAAACCATTGAGCTGTGATTGACAAAAATAAGATAAATAAAAAAAGAAAAATAGAAATAAGGCATGGCCGGTTAGGAGAAAGAGGTCATTCAGGTTTCAACAACTCATTCCATAACCTAAACCTTCTTCAATTGATTGACAAGTGTTACAATATAATTGGTTGTAGTTAAAAATATTTTTATATAAATTAAATATTTGATAAATTATACTCCTCCGTCTCACAATCAAACTCACCTTTCTGTGTTGTTTATGAAAATTTATTCTTTTACCAATTATATTAATTTTTAGGGGTGTTTTAATATTTTTAGATTATAAATAAATATAAAATAATAAGTATTACGTATGTTACGCAACAGTAACAATTTTGAAATTACATATGTTACTTCCTAAGTAATAGTGTTAGAATATTATTGCCTCTGATGTATGAGGATTACCCAAAAGAAAGAATTACACCATTATAAATAAGTGACTGTTAAAATCAAGTTGGGCTATTACCCATTTGTCTCAAGACTTCTATAAAAAATTGGGAGGATTATTAGGTACATACAAAAATCCTTAATTATGATGAGATACAAATATAAAAAGTATTACTATTAACTACAAAAATATATAGTGATATTTCAATATTACTCCTACAAATGTGTTGCACATAAATGTTGTGTGCAGCAAGTGTTCGTGTGCAGCAAAGTATATGCAGTAGAAAAAATGTGTGTGCAGCAAAAAAATTGTGGTTGTTCAGCGGAGCTCTAGCGGAAGTGGCGGTGGTCCGATGGCAACTTTTCCGGCGGCAGCAACCGGCAACATTTTCTAGCGATCGGCGGCAAATTCTAGCAGGCGGGCCGCCGGCCGGTTGTCCGACGGTGTCCTGCGACCGGCCGCCGATCGCAGCAATCCGGCAAGTGGTCCGACGGTGGATAAGATTTGTGGTTTAAAAGTGTATGAGTTTAGGGGTATATTTAGTATTTTACTTTAATATTTTATATATAATAATAATTATTTTAAATCAATTTATCTAATAATAATTAAGGATACAAAGAGTAATTTACCTTGGAGTAATTAATCCTAAAAAATTCAATAAACAGAAAGAAGGGGTAAAATTAAGCATCAATCTGAGATTCTGAAAGCTCCGAGGAGATATAGTATCATAAACTAAGAAAGCTCTGAGATATTACTGACAGACAGACAATGAGGGCAAACATCTATGGCTGCCTATGTTGTTAGCAATGCCATTCATTCTTATAGCTACATTCTACAAAAAAATCAATCATTCACATCGACGATAAAGGAATCGTGGCAATGTTCATGAAGCCCACATCCAGCACTAGTAAAAACAGATGCAGAGGTAGTGAGATCTATGTGCACTTTTATCAAAACTTCAATACATGTGGCCTAATCACTCATCTTCCGTATTGGTGAAAAATGTTTCTGGGATTTCTGAAGGTGAAGACAATGTTGATACACATTTGAACTGTAATAAAAAAAAACATTTTTAAAATTAGTTTAGGATACAGACAATTAGAAAGAACATTTAGCGGTTGTATAGATATACCAACCTTGTGTTGTCTGTACTTCACCCTTGCAGCTTCCAGAGAGCTAGCCTTTTTACTCAATTGCAAGTCGTGAAGGATGCACACACATTCTTTTAGATCTGCTGCTTTATATCCTGAATGATGCTCAAGAACCAAATTCTGTAGAAAGTGGAACCTCATTTTAGCTTACAGATCATTTACAGTTAAAAATCATCTAAGGTTGCATTTAGATGGGGGGATTACAATTGAAAAGTTAATTGTTCTAATCAAAGTAGATTTCAAGTCTAAATAAATCACTCAAAAATCAGTTTTATTAAAATGTTGGATTCCAAATCCTTGTCAATAAAACAACCGTCAATCAAATTTGTAATTATCAAGTACAAATTCAACTTCAAATGTAAACAAGGACAGTAAAAAGGTCTGGTTGTTACCCATGGATTTTGTTGGGGTCGAAGTGTAAATCTTGAAAGGAACATGACTGATGCAGCCACCATGGAAGGCAAGAATTTATTGCATCCATATTCCAACAAACTTAACTCGGCTAAATAGTAACCCAAGAACTCCAACTGCAGGCTGGAATCCTGTAGAAAGATGGTATGCATTCATGAGATTCACTTTCAAAAGGAAAACAAAGAAACAATATCTATTTCAGATATACGAGCTTACCTCAAAATCTTCTATTGAAATCCTAGTTAATTTTCTGCAAGACCAATCCAAAGAAAAAGGCAAACCTTTAAGTCAGCATTTCTAAGATGTGATTGAAAAACAGAAAATATATGGGGACAGATCCCCTACCTAAGAAATGTCTTCACTGTAGGACTTCCCACTTCAAATCTAAGAGATTTGAGCACATCAGCCTCCATCTTCACTAACTCATCCTTCCCATATGTGTTATCCGTGATGTAACAAAAATCATCCACATGAGGAGGATTAATTTCCTCATATTTCCTACAACAGTTTAAGAAAACATGTCAGTATAGATTGCAACAAAAGAGTATTAATCAACAGCAGGATTTAAGGCTAAGAAGATGCATCTTACGAGGCAATGAGCATTGACGAAACACCAAGAAGCTGAAGTCTTTTACGATTAATAGGATTCAGAGACAAGAATCTGTCGATGTAGGAAACTGATAAGTACAATGTATCAGGAAGAAGCTTGTATTCTTCAGCAACCTCAACCATCCAATCTATCAAAACCCCTCTCATGTTTGAGGTTACATCTTTCTGAATTTTCTCCAAGTAATCTGACAATGGCCTTCTCTTTGCCTCCATCTATATAGATTATATCAGTCAGTATTACTGGTTAACATAAGCACTTTTCTATGAAGAGCTGAAGGAAACAACACCTAAAGTTTCTAAAGTAATATAAAATCTATATTACCATCACATTTCTCAGCATAACCTAATCATTTAAAACATACTTAGATCTAAATGCTCTAATCCCATCAATAGTTGAGCAAAAGCAGACCAATCTAGAAAGAAATCTTGAAATTACTAAAGTTGACTACATATATCTTCAAAATAAGAACTTACCCACAAATATACCTAATTTCCAAATCGAAACTAGATATATTCAACATTCAACATTCAAACCAAAAGGGGAAACTAAAACCCTAAAACCCAAATCCAATAAACCCCAAAACGACGGCCAATTCAATCCAAGTAAACAGAGCATTCAGCAGATTAAAAGGGTAAAGTAATACTAACCTCTAAATTATGAAGATACTCATAAATATCAGAAGCATAGGCTTCGCACATCTGTGGGTCGTTGCGCTCCCCATCTAAATCAATCGCATTATCAGCTACCCTGATTGAACCCTTTAATTCCTCAGGTTTACACACTTTCTCTCTCTTAACATTCCTCTTGGACTTGCCCTTCTTCTTATCATTCTCAACACCGACCTTCTGATTCTTCCTCAATCCCTCAGATTGAGAAGGCAAAACATTCTGAATCTCACCCAACACCACCCTCTTCTTCTTACTCTTCTCGGAGACAATTGCCATTTCCGCCGCTCTCTTCTTCGCCGCCAAGCGAGTGACCCTCATGCAGTTTTCGTCCGCCATTGCAGGTCAAATGGAGGAAACTACAGAGGGTGAGAATGGATCGAGTGTTGGTGAGAAGTGAGGAGGAGGAAATGAGTGGGAGTATATAAGATGCAACCAAATACCGCCATTGATGCCGATTGTTTGAAAATTTTGGGTGAGAGCGGGGATTCTTTTTGCAGAAGAATTTACTAAAATTTTGAAATGGAGGGTTTGCTTCACTTTGATTTGGTTTCACGGTTCCATTTTTTTCTTTTTGCGGGATTAAAAGTTTTCAAAACTGAGCGGGTTTCACAATTTTGGTACGGGACAACACTTATATTGTCATATATTATCCATCTATTTTGTCCTAATATTTTAAAAATATCTAATTTATTCAGTTTTTGGTGTATATCTCTGATTTACCCCCTTGACACATGTAATTTCTTTTCCCTTCTTTTGGGAATCTCCGAATAGTGGCCTAGCAATTACTTTTTTATCGCTTTTAGTGGCGTTGAAATTGGGGATATAATCTTTTACCCCTTTATCTCAAAAATATAACAAATTTACAATCTCTCTGTGTCGTCGCATAATTTCCCCCTTTCTCTCTCAAACTCTCAATTTTTCTCGTGGACACAGCTCTCTGTCCGGGCCTCTGCCGTATCGTCCAATCCCTCCTCATCTCCACGTCGGAAAGTAGCAGAAGCAAATATGGATAATCAGGTACTCCATCCAGCCGTATATCAATTTGGGGTTTAGGATTTTAGGGTTTGGGCGGAATTTCGATTAATTAAAGTATAGTAAATTATTTTTTATTTGCGTAGTCGTTTGTGTACTGTGCTGATGTAGTGTAAATTTTATTCGAGTATAATTGAGTGTAGACCGCTTGTCCGCCTAGGAACTAGGTTGTAAAAATAGATATGTCTGTAAAGATAGTGCAATTGAGTGTGTTCAGATGTATTGTAATTGAGTATATAATGTTCTTGTCCCCCGAAGAAGTAGTTTGATTTTGGAATTGTAGCTGTAGGAATTTGCCGTGTCCGTCGAAAATAAATAGTATAATTTTACATGTTCAACGATAATTTGAGTATAATTGGAAATTTCAGCACCCTATCTTAGCAAAATTTAGCTTGTCCCCCAAAATTTGTACTGTAATTGAGCGTGTCCGCATATTTTCTAATCTTATTGAGCTTGTCCGCCGATAATTCTAGCTTAATTGAACATGTTCGCCGATATTTCTAGCCTAATTGAACATGTCCGCCGATAATTCTATTGTAATTGAGCTTGTCCGCCAATATATGTAGTACAATTGAGCATGTCAGCCAATTTTTTGGGATTTTGTGCGTTAATTGAGACTGTTCGCCGAATTTCTTGGCATTATTTAGCATAATTTGCCATTATTTCTGTATAAAATAGCTTGTCCGCCGATTTTGTGCCTTAATTGAGCTTGTCCGCCGATGAATAAGTGTTTAATTTGCATCACCACTGATACTTCAAGCTTTAAATAACATGTCCGCCGAATTTCTTAGCATTATTTAGAATAATTTGCCATTTTTTCTGCATAAAATAGCTTGTCCGCCGATTTTGTGCCTTAATTGAGCTTGTCCGCCGATGAATAAGTGTTTAATTTGTATTATCGCTGATGCTTCAAGCTTTAAATAGCATGGCAGTTGGTAAATTAAGGCGTAATTTTAGTGTGATTAGATACATATTCATAAAAATATGTACTATATTATTTAAATTGTAGGAATATAATAATATTTTTAATTATTTTCTATCAGAAATTGTTATGTATAAAATGTAGTCACGTCTTATGTCTAATCGAGTTGGCACGACGTAGGCTTCAATCACGAAAAGTTGGGATTAAAGGGTATTGTAGGCCTAAGAAAGTATTGAATTGCATACGCGAGGTGCTTACAAATAGTGGCGATCAAACAGTGCGGATGTTCAGAAGATCGTGTTTCGGTCATTTTTGGGATTTGGATTCTGATTATGGGTCTCCTAAAGCTTTATTTCAGCTGATGGCTCAGGAGGTTCTAATCCCTGGTTCAAATATGTACACCCGGTACTTCAGGGTGTCTGATACAATTCTTCGCTTCACACCACTGGAGTTTATGCGTGTTATGGGACTAGGATTTGAGGATGGTGGGGATATTGACCCAAATGATTCATTTGAGCCACCACCAGACAGTTTGTTTGCTAGCTTTCGTACGAAGAGGATCCTAGTTGATGAACTTATGAGAAGATTCAATGAAAATAAATATAAGGGCCATACCGCAGTGAAAGCGGCCAACATTCTACTTCTCTACTACTTTTTTCTAGGTCGGGATACGTCCAAAGTATACATAGACCACTGGGTATGGTATTTAGCTGAAAATGCTCACCAGTGGAACTCTTTCCCATGGGGGAAGTATACATATCTAACCCTACTTCACCATATGAACTCTGTGAAGACTACGGTGGAAGAGTTAGGCAGACAGCAGCGCATCAACTTTTATGGATGCTCATTTGCCCTAGCAGTAAGTGATACCGAGTTTATGTGAACTTTTTATATTCTTATACTAAATGCATTTAAAAAGATATATGTTGACATCAAATCACTTTGATGTTTGGTCACAGGTTTGGGCCTCCGAGCAGTTTCAAGATCCTTATCTTCAGCGTTGAATTGATCACCATCACGCCCCTCATCTTGCGAAGCCTCAGACCAACAGAATCCTCATGCTGCGGACCCTCAAATGAATCATTCCCATCGCCTTAAGATCCATCAGACCCATCATCTTGAGAACCAGCAGAACCATCAAACTCATCACCCTCTGAACCCTCAAACGAATCACTTAGAGAACATTCATTTGAATTGTCCTCATCTTCATTTTCTTCAGAGAAGCACATGTCATCTCCGTTCTCCATCTCTTCCTCAACCTGTTCTTCGCCAACGTACTCACTGTTCAAATCAATATTTATCGTACGACTCGAAAGGTCCACACCTGTACTTCTACTAAGTCCGGCCAAATCTACAGGACTAGGAATATTGACAGATGGAATTTGTGAACGAAGCAAGTCAGTCCAATAACTGCTCCCAGACGGCGCCGCACTAGGACAACAATTAACAACTGAGTGCTGTGGTGTGGCATTAACTGTGACAAATAGCATCGACTCATCAACCTGCTGATACAAGCCCCTAATATCCAGATCATCCTTCACCTTATGTTTTGTTATACAACCACCGATGTCCACAAGTGTGTGTATAACATATTTACAATGATTCACATCGGCACGAACTAAACTGTGCACATGCCCAATAATAAAATCCAACTTCAACTAATCTGAATTTAAAACTAAGCTCGTGTGTTTGCCACGTACATACTCTAAACCTTGCCACTAGCCACCCTACCATATAAAAAAATTT
Organism: Pogostemon cablin; assembly: GCA_023678885.1. Classification (NCBI taxonomy): domain Eukaryota; kingdom Viridiplantae; phylum Streptophyta; class Magnoliopsida; order Lamiales; family Lamiaceae; genus Pogostemon; species Pogostemon cablin. The sequence continues at coordinate 7,715,465 of CM042987.1, forward strand.
CTCATTTCCAATCCAAAGCCTAAACCTTTCAACAAAAGGACAATTAATTGTTATATTGACTAATGATTCATTAAAGTATTTTTATGATACGCGTGTTTAATAGGTACCTAATTACAGAAAAATATAATCTTTTATGAATATGTAAGTACACACAAATTAAGCCTTAAATTATCAGCACACATGCAAGTTAAACATTGAGTCGTACGCGGACAAGCTTAATTAAGCTCCATAAATCGACGAACAGGTCTATTATACTAAAAATAATGACTTACATGCTGAATTATACTCAAACTTGACGGACATGCTCAATTAGCCAAATATAATCGGAGGACATGATATAATATGCTTAAAAATGACCAAACATGCTCAATTATGCAATACAAATCGGAGGACATGTTCAAAAACAGTAATAATTCGGCGGACATGCTCAATTTGGGTCAAATAACCAGTGGACATGCCCAATTACGCTAGTAATATCGGCAGACATACTCAATTACGGCCAAATAATCGGCAGACATGCTCAATTAGAGTGAAAAAATCGGCGGACATGATCAATTAGGGTCACAAAATCGGCGGACAGGACCAATTAGGGTGAAAACATCAACGGACATGCTCAATTAGGGTCAAATAATCGGCGGACAAGGTCAATTACGCTACAAAATCAGCGGACATGCGCAACTATGGTCAAATTATCGACGAACATGCTCATTTATGGTCAAATTATCGGCGACGGTGTTCAATTATAGTCAAATTTTTAGCGGACAAGCTTAATCGGGCTACAACTTTCGGCGGACACGCTCACTTAGTCAAAAAAATCGGCGGATAAGCTTAATTAGTGTCAAATAATAGGTGGACACTTTATTAGGCTACAAAAATCGGCGGACATGTTCGATAAGGCTCAAATAATGGGCGGACAATGACAATTAATCATGCATATTAGCGGACAAGTCTACAGTGGGTGTATATAGTGGTATTCATTCATATTACATGCATAGTTTACCTTTTTCCTTAGCGGACATGCATATTACATGCATACTTCACCATTTTCTTCAGCGGACATGGATATATATAACCATTTTACTCAGCGGATATGCATTTTTAAAACTCTAAATCCTAAAACCCTAAAATCGTAAAAACCCTAAAATCGATACATTATAACCCACAAATAAATTAACAGCAAGATTGAAAGAATAGTTTAACCATTAAATAAAATACAATGCAAACAGTGTTCGTATCTTACCTTTGCCTCTAACTATGGATCAAGAGAAATGAAGTTTGAATCCACTGTGTCCAATTTTATTATTTGTTGGTGGTGTAGTTATTTAGTTGGTGGGGATAGGTGAGAGTTTAATGAGACAAAAATTTACATAATGAACCGATGGTAAACAGTGCCTTAATTTTCACTCCATTAAATGAAGTGTGTTTGAGTGACAGTGGTAGGTAATTAATGCATGTGTTTAATCACCTAATTATTGTATGTGTTAATTAAATATGCCTATTTTAATCTAACAATTTAAGGAATTTTAAAATGATATTTGGTGAATTTTAAATAGTTCGTGTCCGCTTACAATTTTTCTTTTTCACTTAATTGAGCTTGTCCGCCGAGTTTATTTTTTGGAGGTGATAACTTTTAATAGATTTATTTATTTCTTTTTTGCTTAATGTGTCATCCTTTAAAAAATCTCCATATTCCCTGACACATGTAACTGTACTTCTCAACTCATTCCCAATACAAAAAAGTGGGTCATCCTTGAGGGTATTTATGTCATTACATGTATTTTTAGGGCAAATTAGATGTATTAGAAAAATTAGGGCAAATTAGATGTTGACCAATTCATATAGGACAACTTGTAGTATTTCCCGGTTCACCGCATTACATCTCTTTTTATTATTTTTTTTTCACTTTCTTTCTTCTGTATACTGTGTGTTCAGTTTTTTTAATAATTAGTTAATAAATAAATTTTCATTTTCATATATTTTGTGTTAGATTACTTAATAATTAAAATATTATACTCTATCCGTCCGATTAGCTTTTTTCTATTATTGTAGATACAGAGTTTAAGAAAAATTTCCACTTTCACCTAACTCACCTTATCATTTAGTATTTAAAAATAACACAAAAAATAATTATTAAAAATATAATGTAGTACTCCCTCCGTCCCATAGAAGTTGACACACTTTTCTTTTTGTTTGTCCCACTAAAGTTGACACATTTTCTTTTTAATACATGGGACCCACACAAAAATAATTAATCTATTCTCTTGGACCCCACATATCACCTCTAATACAACTACCCACTACACATTAAATATTATTTATCTCACTTCACTTTACTTCACTTTATATTAAATTATTATACTCCTTAATCTCCGTGCCCAAAAAAAATTATACCGATTTCTATGGGACGGGGGAGTACTAGATTATTTATCCATTTTTCTATTAACTACTCCTTTTTATTTATTTATTCTTTTTTAATAATAATATTAGTAATTCCAATTTTAATACCCCATCCGTTACTCCAAATTGCTGGGCAATTTTACAAGATGAAAACGGAGTAGTATTTGATTCACGGAATCATAAGGCCGTACAATATTTTTTTTTTTTGCTCTAGTGGAAATTACAATCACATTCGTTACTTTCTTACATACTAACACCTAAACTGAAAAATAGAATACACCTTATTCTCCAAAGATTCCGACAGGCGCGAATGAGCTAGTAATCAATTACATTTGCATAACCGAGTTTCCGGAGAATCTGATCCACATTCTTGAGCTTGCTAAGTGCATCTCTTATGTTCATTCGAGCATCAACACATTCATCAGCACACGACAGCCCAACTCCCAGGATTGTGACCATGCAATCGCCTACACTTCCACGCTCTTCCGACATGCAGTTCATATGCTCCACCAACTCGACGTCCACCACTTGCTCGACGTCGGTGGGATATCGCTCTTGAACCCAACTCCTTAGGCTTAATCCTCCTGTGAAAATCTCCTCGGTAGGGCTTCTCCCTGTGAATAGTTCCAGCACAAGAATGCCGAAGCTGTACACATCTCCAGCTGTTGATGGTTTACCTCCATACCCATATTCTACAAAATTATATAATTTGAACAAATCCAACGTTAGTCTCTTGTGATTATTCAGAGTGTATGATGAATCAATCGGGTGGAGTAATTCACCTGGCCACTGGGCTCCTCACTAAAGTGAGTGATCCAAGTTCGATTCCCTTTGGGAACGAATTAGGGGAGTTATTAAGAGACTTGGAGGAAGGGTGTGCATAGGTGTTTACTGAACTAACTTCTAACTGTACTAACAACTACTAACATTTACCGATAGAAAGGAAAAAAAGAAGAAGTGTACGATGAATCTCTTTATTTAGTGGTGAACCCTTCTTATTTATGGGTTGAAAAGACAATTATACCCTCAAATATTCTAAACTTGAATAATGAACATTAAACCCTAAATATGAAATCAAACTATTATCTCGTATTTATATATGTTTTTCTATAAGTATAGTTTTCTCATCTCTCCTATCATCCATCCAACGGCATGATACAATAGATAATGTTACACTAAAATGGCACAGAAAATCATGCGAAACAAACTAGAATAATTACTAGGATAGAGAATTTCATGAGAGAGTGAGAGAGAAACCTGGAGGTATATAGCCAATAGAACCCCTGAGAGCATGTGTAGAACTAAGAGAAGTTTGGTTGTTTGCATCCATCAGCAACTTAGCAAGACCAAAATCTGCAACCTTTGGAGTCATGTCTGAATCCAACAGCACATTGCTAGGCTTCAGATCACAGTGAACAATGGGCACTTCTATTTCATTATGCAGATAATCTATGGCTGATCCAATTCCAATCGCATGTCTCAGTCTATCCACCACACCAAACCTCATCCCACTTGCATTCCTTCTCTTCCCACATATCCACTCATCCAAGCTCCCATTGCTCATGAATTCATACACCACAGCAAGAAACTCCTCCTTCTTCGAGTCGATACTCGAACACACAGTCACCAGCTTCACAAGATTCCTATGCCTCACATGTCTTAAGGCTGCACACTCTGCCAAGAAGGTCTTCCGCGATCTAGCTATCGTGGAGTCGAGAACCTTGACCGCGATCGTAGCTCCTTGAAGGACTCCTCTGTACACAAATCCAAAGCTTCCATGTCCAATGAGATTCTCTTCACTGAAGTTATCAGTTGCAGCACGAAGCTCGTTGTAAGAAACCATTTGTGCCTCGTGTGCCTTTAAGGTTTCGGATGGAACCTTCACCATCTTCTTTCGTCTCCGCACGTGCCACAATATCATGCCAATCACGAAACAGAGTGATGCAGCAGCAGAAACAATTATGACTATATACATAACGGTCAGTTTCCTTCCACGAGCATGAGGACTTTTGCACGACAACAATGTTGTCGTGCAGAGTCCTCTGTTATTTTCCAAGTGAACTTTGGATGGATCTTGAAACACTCCTCCTGTTGGGATTCTTCCATCCAAGTTATTGGATGAGAGATTCAAGAGCTGGAGTAACTTCAGATTCTGAAGTTCTATTGGAATCGGACCAGAAAGTTGATTCGACGAAAGGTCAAGAGTTTGCAATCCTCTCACAGATCCTAAAGTGTGTGGAATTGGACCAGAAAACATGTTTCTAGCAAGCAAAAGCTGCTCCAAACTCTTGCAATTTCCTAGTGATTTGGGAATATTACCAGATAATTTATTATCAGAAATGTTGATAACTGCAACATTCTTTAGAGCCTCAATTTCAACTGGTAAAGAACCAGTCAAATCATTATGGGAAAGACTAAAGAATGCACTCAATTGAGGGAGATTGACAATCTCTTTATGTATACTTCCATTTAAGCTGTTTTCGGACAAGTCCAATGATATTAAGGTTTGAAGGTTCCCTAAAGACTTAGGTATAGAACCATACAACCTGTTTTTGGACAAATCAATCTTGGTTAACTTTTCAAGATTGCCTAAAGAATCAGGAATTTTTCCAGATAACATAGTATTAGCTAATCCCAAAACCCTCAACTCTCTCAACATCCCAATCTCTGAAGGAATTTCACCAGATAAAGAACTATCACCCATACTCAACAACTCCAAAGCTCTAAGCACACCAATGGAAGTGGGAATCGAACCACGTATGTCGTTTCCACCCATGTACACCTTTGCAAGAACCTTAGAAAGATTTCCTATGGACTTTGGGATCTCACCCTCCAAAAGATTGCCATCAAAGGCGAGGAAGTTCAAGCGCGTGCTATTCGTCAAAAGTTCAAGAAAATCGAACCCCCCAACTATACTATTGAATCCTATGTTATAGAATTCAAGATTTGGGAGGTTTCCAAGCCCTGGTGGGATGGTCCCATGCAGGAGATTATGAGCCATGCGGATCATCTTAATATTGGTGAGGTTTTGCAATGACCAAGGAATAACACCGGTGAAGTTATTGAAGCAGAAATTGAATACTAAAAGATTAGGCAATGTGATGCCAATGTTGGTAGGAAGCTCACCCCACAAATAGTTGGAAGCAAAAGATAAGTGTACCAAAGAAGACATGTTGTATAGTGACTTAGGAACAGTACCTGAGAAGTTGTTTATGACAAGGTCAAGGAACTTCAAGTTTGTAAGACGTTCCAAATCGCTTGGAATCAGTCCGACAAACTTGTTCGTTCCTAAGTTCAGCTCTACGAGAGACGAAACGTTGCTTAAAGATGATGGGAATTGACCTGAAAGCTGATTGCTAGCTAAGTTCAAAACTTGGAGGTGTGTTAGAAGGTCCATTACTTGGGGAACTTGTCCTGAAATCTTGTTTTGCATCAAGTCTAGCACTTTGAGATTCAGACATCCACTTATGTTTGAAGGTATGTCTCCTTGTAGGCTGTTGAAACTGAGGTTCAACAGTCTAAGTCTGAAAAGATTGCCCAAGTTGGGAGGAAGATTGCCCCCCAACTGGTTGTTTTGCAGCTGGAGTGATCTTAAGAAGGAAAGATTGGACAAGTGAGGGGATATGGGGCCCGTGATTCGGAGGCCCGAAAGGTCGAGCCCGATCACACGTCGGCGATGGTTGCAAGAAACACCAGTCCAGTTGCAAGGAGAGATGTGATTGTCTTGCCAAGTGGATAGAGGATTGGGAGGTGGTTGGGTGGTGAGGTGAGATTTGAATGAGAGCAAAGCTTGTTTGTCAGTGGTCATGCTTAGAGGGGTGGATTCTATAATAAGGAGTGGACTAAGTAGAAAAGTGATGATGAAGCTGAAACAAAAATCCATCTTGCTTAATTTGAAAATTTGATAGTTGAAATAAATTAATGGAGCTCAAATTTATAGACAAATCAAAGACGGTGGCATTTGAGTTATTGTGGAGAAAATTAGTCCGACTTTCCTACTCCACAACATGGGAATGCAAAATGAAATTGAGGTGTGGAGTCATCACTCATAGTTAAGGGTACTATGATACTATATTGTTGAATGTTATGTTACATTTTGATGTAATATCTCTAATTGGGTTTTTAACATCTTAGATAAAATAAAATCTTTATCATAAAAGGAAAATATCAGGAAAATATTAAGATTATTTAAAATAAGGAGTCAAAAGTAAAAGCATAATTAAAATTTCCAAACTACACAATAAAATTCTTAATATTCATGTTCAAAGTAATGATATGCGTTTGAAATACTCTCTCCGTACCACTCAAATGTTAGTTTTTACTTTTTTACGTGGATTAAGGAGTATTATTATTTAATGTATAATGGATATTTGTATTAGTGGAAATGAAGTATTTTTAGGAGAGAGGAGAGAAATTATACCCTAAATCAACCAGTAATCCCTAGAGGCATGGACTTGGATTTCTCTACCCCGCCACGTGTCATTCAATAAGGATATGTCACAGGAGATGTCACACCAAAGTGTCACAGAACATCCCGTGCCATAAGTGGGTGTGTGTGGTCTCATGTGTGTAAAAAAAAAGAACTCTTTAGGTGGGACGCTCAAAATAAAAAAATAAACTCTTTAAATAAGACGGAGAGGAAGTATATTTGTTTCAAGTTTAATAAATCAAATTTTAAATTTAATAAATTTTCTTTATACACACACTTACCATCCCAATTAATTATTCTTATCCTATGATCTATCTATCACTCGCTTAGTGAGAAGTAATGGTCAAATGAGCCTACCTAGTTACTAATCAACATCCATTTGATAAATTTAAACATATCCAACCAAAATATAGATTATTAATATTAATTTTTTATTTACTTAAAATCAAACAAACATAATTGTGGAGGGTCTAATTAAACCATGAGTAAAGTAAATCATAAACTACAAATATATATATTATCTTATTAATCACATATATTGGCAAAATTAAAATCACACACTTAAAAGTTAATACTGAATCTTAATGAATTACAGGTTCGTAAAATAATATATAGATTTTAATTAAATTATCATTAACCATAAAGTAAAATAAGTTATGAATCAGAATGTTACGTATAATCAATTGTATGCGCCAATAACTTTTTTTTTAATTCAATTTTAATCATTTTTATTAAAAAAAATTAGACAAAAACTTGTGTGAGACCATCTCACGTAAGGGCTTACGTGAGACGGTCAGAAAGTGATAACTTTTATATTGGAAAGTGATATTAAATTAATGAAAAGTGATAATGTTATTTTATGAAAAATTTATAGTATAAATGAAAAGTGATAACATTTTATAACTAAAGTGATAATGTTTTATAACGAAAGTGATAAATATTTTAAAATGTATAAAATGGTCTTAGGTAAGACCGGTTCGGATCTTTGATTAGAGTTATTTTCACCTACATTTTAGTGTCTTTTTATATGTATTTTCGTATTATTTTATCCGTATTTTATATGTTATTTGGTTGTGTTTTATGTTTTTATTGAAATGTGTGTGAATGAGCTTAAACATAAGATTTTCACTTTTTATTGGATGCTAGACATGATAAGGAAGATATAGGAAAAAGCGGATCTAAATTCGGAGTTGAAACGAAGGAGAACGAGCCGAAATAAAATGTGAAAAACAGGGGCATGCACCAACACGGGCCGTGTACGGAACACGGCCCTGTAAGAAGTGGCCGTGTGCCGACATCAGAAGATCCAACACGACCACCCTGTGTCCGTGTTACAACACACGAGTCGTGTTGCAGTACACGAGCCGTGTTGCGTAACACGGCCCTGTAAGGAGAGGCCGTGCGGCAACATCAGAAGACACAACACGGCCACCTTGTGGCCGTGTTGCAAAGCACGACTCGTGCCATGTAAAATCCTGCTGAAATTTCCAGATCCTTCTAGAAGCCTCCATAGGGGTATAAATGCCCATTTTTTCAACATTTGAGAGAAGATCCGAAATTCCCATCCTCTACACACACATCACACACCATTTCTTCCATTTTCCACCATCATCTTCATCCACCTTCATCCATCTTGATCCATCTCCATCATCTCCATTAATTCTCCATCAAAACTTCATCCCTTCCATTGGGTGTGAGAGATCTCAAGAAATCAAGAGCTAGAGTTGGAGATCCATGAGTATTGAAGATTCTCTACAAGAAATTGTTAGGGAAGATTCACATCTCTTTTGATTTTCTTTTGGATTTAGACTATGGATATTTGTAATGAATCATTTATGTGTTTTGTTACCTTTATCATATTAGGCTAATCCCTCTAGTGGGATTAGGAACATGAAGAGCATGTTAGATTTGTATTATCATGTGGATTAAATTGGTTTTTGATTTAATTGATGTTGATTTCTATTCATGGAGTTTAATTGCCTTGATGTTGTGATGGCATGGTTTGTTATTCATAATTGATTATTGGTTTAATGGATTGTTGATCAATGAATTGATTTATGGTAATTAAATGCTATCATGATGCTCATGTATGTATTGCTTGGAGTGAGACGGAAACGACCCTCTATAGTATTAGGAAGGCATGAATAGACATTGAGTTTGGGTTTGACCGAAATGATATTTGAATTCAATGAGGGGAACCAATCCTTTCGTTGGCCTTAGTACACAAAAAGAGAGAGTTTAATCTAACTAGTACCTAGATGGAAGGGGTTAATGTTGGGCTTTGATCTTAAGTGCTTTTGGGAGTCTAAAATGGATCAACAATCTTTGTAACCCGAAAGGGAGTTTAGGATACAATCGTGATCACCCTTAGTCTACATCAATTGAGTTGAATTCCTTTTGCATGATAATATGAATCGAGTGTGCTTGGATGTTTCTAATCCCATGTTTTCCATACTTGAACTTTAGCACCCATTTTCTTTACTTGTTATTCATCTTTACTTGTCATTTCTCCTATTCGCTCTCTTATTTACTTGCTACTTGTTTTAGTTGTTAATCTATCTCAAAACCCCCGATCATCTTTACAAAAACGACATGAACATGAGCTCACGTATTTTGCTAGTCCGAACATAACTCCTTTGTGGATTGATAATTTTTCTTGGTATATACTACTACAACGATCGATTATTCTTGCTCGTGAGTGCTACAAAAATAGGCAAACAAGAAAATGGCGGCGTTGCCAAAGGGGAGTTTGACGGACTAGTGGAGTACTGTGTTATTGTTTTAGTTGTTCTTGATAAGGATACTTTTTATTTTATTTTTACTTTGTTTTCTATTTATGTTTGTGGTCTCACTCTTTGACTTTTCGTAGGTGTTTTATGATCACAAGATCAAAGAGAAATCGATCGATCATTCCTTTGAATTTGGAGATTGAAAAGACCGCACGACAAAGGAAGCGAGAGAGACGGAGGGCTAAAAAAGGAACAAATATGGAGAATCAACGTGGAGACAATGTTAATTATAACCTACCCCAAGATCCTTTACAAGATCAAAGGGGGGTACAAGAAGGAGTGCAAGAGAATCAAGCGGAGATAATAAGGAATTTAATGGCTCAAAATCAAGAATATATGCAATTGCTTGCCAATCAAGAAGCTCAAAGGATACTCCAACAACAAGAGGCACAACCACATGTTCGTAGAAATATCCAAGAGATGGTTAATATGTTCAATAACCAAGCTATGCAAGGAAATGTGCAAATACAACAAGAGTTGCAAAGGCCTAGAGCGATTCGGGATTACTTCCAATCGAGAGCCGTGCGCAATATAGTTCCTCCGGTTCAAGCCAATGATTATGAAATTAAGACCGGATTGATCAACATGGTCAAAGCAAATCAGTTTGGGGGAGGTCCTCTTGAAGACCCGAATGCTCATCTAGCTACTTTCTTGGAAGTTGCGAATACCGTCAAGATGAAGGGAGTATCAGAAGATGCCATTGGTATGAGGTTGTTCTCTTTTTCTTTAAGGGACAAGGCTAAAGCATGGTACAATACAATTCCATTGGGAAGTTGTAATACATAGGAAGATCTTGAGCAAAAGTTCTTAAACAAGTATTTTTCTCCTTCAAAGACTCTCCAATTGAAAAGCTTTATCACTCAATTTAGGCAACTCCCGGATGAAAATTTTTATGAAGCATGGGAACGCTACAAAGAGATGCTCTGAAAGTGTCCTCAACATGATTTTCATGAGAATCAACAAGTGGCTTTCTTTTATCAAGGGTTGAATCAACAAAATCGGATGCATGTAGATGCCTCATCCGGAGGGTCTATATTTGGAGTGGATGCTATGAAAGCAATGGAAATTTTTGAAGATATTGCAATGAATGCTTATCAATGGCCTTCCGAGCGAGTAATGGGAAGTTGTGCATTTGGAACAGTAGCTCAAGTGAAAAGTGTGCATAAAGTGAAGAGCGATGTGTTTCAAAGCCAAGGCATGAAAGAATTTAATGAAAGCATCAATGCTTTAACTAAGCAATTGAATTTGATCACTCAAGGAGTGAGTCAAGGGGAAAGTACGAGTACTACCTTGAACGAGAAGAGTAATGTGATGCAAAGTGTAGAGGATGTTGCCTATTTGGATAGGAGAAATTACCAAGGGAATTTCCAACATCAAGGAAATTTTCAAGGTAATTATCCCTCGAATCAAGGAAATTTTCATGGAGGAAATTATCAAGCTCCGAGAAAGCATGAAAAATTGGATATTGTGTGACTTGGGAGCTAGTGTGAATGTTATGCCTCATTCTCTTTTTGAAGAATTGGATATTGTAGAGCTCAAGCCTTCCACTACATGCCTTCAAGTGGCGGATGGATCAACTATTAAGCCCTTAGGGGTGGTGGAGGATGTAGTGGTTGAAGTGAAGAAGTTGACTTTTCCGGTGGATTTTGTTGTCTTGGAGATGAAGGTTGATCCTCAAACACCTATGATCTTGGGAAGACCATTCTTAGCCACGGGAAAAGCTCATATTGATGTGGAAAGAGGAGAACTTTCTTTGAGTTCAAATACGGAGAGTGTTACATTTTCATGTAACAAGGCACGAAAGAAGGATGATTCTTACCTCAAGCCTCCAATCCTACCTCCGGATGATTCTCATGGATTTGAAAATTCTTACTCTTTTGAATCTTCTAATTCTCTTTTCCATGATTATATTGACGATTTTAATCTTAACTTGTCTTTACTTGATATATATAGGAACGACTCGGACATCGAATGGAAGGTTGATAAGGGAGAACTTCAACTGCCTTATGGAGACGAAGCATTGCTATCCAAAATTCTTCCGGATGATTTGATAATTATAAGCAAGAATAGAGAAATCATGTTGATGGAAAAGAAAAGAGCCAAGAAATTTCTCAAAGTGAAGATGAGAACCGATGGGGTCTTAGATTTCTCCGACTATTAAGAGCTTACATTCGTCCGGCTTGAAGACGTTAAACTTAGCGATAAATGGGAGGCAACCCATTCTTTTTATCTTTTGTTGCTTATTTGTTTTGGCCTTGTAGGTTGATTGTGCTCATGGAGAAAATGCTCATTGAAGAAAAGAGAAGTGCTTCATGGATTCAAGTTGACATGTTTCACCACTTGTTGCAAACTTAATTCGTGACTCTTGTCTCGAGTTAAGTTTGGGGGTGTTAGTGCGTGGTGGACATAGCTTGAGCGTTTAGATGCATAGGCTTCTCCACAAGAAGATCACCAAAGGAAACTACAAGGGTAAGTCTCACCACTTTTTGCAAACTTAAGTCTCAACTCTTGTTTCGATTTAAGTTTGGGGGGAGAGTGTGTGGTGTGACTCACCACTTGAGTATGATTCTTGTAAAATTGGGCAAATTTTAAAAATTTTCTCATGAGTATTGGTTTGATTTTGGTATGATTGGTGGTGTTGAAGTGCATGATAGTCCATATTCATAATGAAATTGTTGAACTAATGGTGTTTGTTGAGTGTTTGAGCATGAATGAGAGGTATTGGAAGCATGATGGAGCTTGGAGCTAACGCTTTCCTTACCAAATGCCTATCGAGGGAGTACTCTACACCTTATCATTTTACTACTTGAAATGAATTGAGTTTGATTTGGATTGTTGTGACTAGCATGCTACTTCATGTGTTATGTTTGTGGGAGGTTTACTTTCGTATATTTGGATTTCCTTTTCAATAAAGGTTGGGATGAATGTGTGCTTAATTTTCTTATGGATGATGGTATTTTGTGTTTTTGCATGTTTTATGTTTTTGTTGTGTCTTGTTTGTTGAGTTCTTATGTGTATGTTGTGTGTATTTTCATTCTTGTCTTGGGATGTTTGGTGGTTTGTTTAGGGATGTCGTGAGTCATTTTTGAACGTGAGTGATGATAGGTTGTGGTGATAAGTGATGACAAATTATGATTAAGAATCTCTACACTTTCAAATTGTGACATGTTTTACTTAACTTGTTCAATTTTGAGATGAATGTGGTGTAATAAGTTTCTTAAGGTCCGAGCACAAGCTTGTGAGCATCTGAGCCTCAACCATGCATACATGGTATTTCTTCATGAGTGGATCGGTTGTGTTTGATAAGTTAGAACTTGCTTAAGGACTATAGGAGCGAGACCGATTAGTGGAGATTGGTGAAATGATCTAGGGCCATCCTTGTTATTATAGTCATTGCCATATATGTTCCTACCTTGAACATCATCCTTAGTCAACCACTTTGAGCCTATAAGCCTATTTCTTGTGAATTTAGCACATTACAAGCCTTAATTACCCATTCAAGCTTATATATACCTTTGTGTGGGTGATTGAGGAGATGGTAGTTAGAAAGGATTGATTGATTAGCAAAAGAAGAAAAGGGAATGGTAAACAAGCAAGAAAAATGATGAAAAGAGCAAAAGTAAGAAGGCACATGCAACCTCAAAGTTAGAAAAGGAGCAAATCAACATCAAAATGCTCAAGTAAACAAAATTCAAAGAAAGGAAGCATGCAACAAAAGAAGCCCAATCCAAGAAAAGTTAATGAATAGTGCTTGAAATTGTAAAGACAAGAAAGGAAGAAATAAAAGTGGAGAAGTTGAGGAAATTGGCCATCTCTTTGATTACTTACACTTGTTGAGTCACTATTATCCATATCTTCCCTACCATACCAAAGAGCCTATCATTACATCCTAATTAAAAACCTTTTTGATCATTAATTGAAACTTTGGTGGTTTGTGAATATAGTCCGCGAGCAAGCTTATAGCGAGTCGAGCCAATCGATTAATGAGTGTGATTTACCATATTTCAAAAGAGTGTTGAGAGACATCAATATCCATTGTGAGGCTTGGACTTAAAAGGAACTATATTACACTTTATTCTCTTTTGATTGAACTTGTTAATTTCTCATGTCATGATTTTAATGTTGTAGGATGACTTAGCATAGTTTGTTGTTATTATTGCTAACGATGTGTTATTGCTTATATTCGTTTAGTCTTTTCTAGGTGAAAATTTCTCCTTTTGATTTGTCATTTTCGTTGCTCGGGGACGAGCAACACCTTAAGTTTGGGGGGTTGATTAGAGCTATTTTCACCTACATTTTAGTGTCTTTTTATATGTGTTTTCGTATTATTTTATTCGTATTTTATATGTTATTTGGTTGTGTTTTGTGTTTTTATTGAAATGTGTGTGAATGAGCTTAAACTTAAGATTTTCACTTTTTATTGGATGCTAGACATGATAAGGAAGATATAGGAAAAAGCGGATCTAAATTCGGAGTTGAAACGAAGGAGAACGAGCCGAAACAAAATGTGAAAAACAGGGGCATGCACCAACACGGGCCGTGTACGGAACACGGCCCTGTAAGAAGTGGCCGTGTGCCGACATCAGAAGATCCAATACGACCACCCTGTGCCCGTGTTACAACACACGAGTCGTGTTGCAGTACACGAGCCGTGTTGCGTAACACGGCCCTGTAAGGAGAGGCTGTGCGGCAGCATCAGAAGACACAACACGGCTACCTTGTGGCCGTGTTGCAAAGCACGACTCGTGCCGTGTAAAATCCTGCTGAAATTTTCAGATCCTTCTAGAAGCCTCCATAGGGGTAAAAATGCCCATTTATTCAACATTTGAGAGAAGATCCGAAATTCTCATCCTCTACACACACATCACACACCATTTCTTCCATTTTCCACCATCATCTTCATCCACCTTCATCCATCTTGATCCATCTCCATCATCTCCATTAATTCTCCATCAAAACTTCATCCCTTCCATTGGGTGTAAGAGATCTCAAGAAATCAAGAGCTAGAGTTGGAGATCCATGAGTATTGAAGATTCTCTACAAGAAATTGTTAGGGAAAATTCACATCTCTTTTGATTTTCTTTTGGATTTAGACTATGGATATTTGTAATGAATCATTTATGTGTTTTGTTACTTTTATCATGTTAGGCTAATCCCTCTAGTGGGATTAGGAACATGAAGAGCATGTTAGATTTGTATTATCATGTGGATTAAATTGGGTTTTGATTTAATTGATGTTGATTTCTATTCATGGAGTTTAATTGCCTTGATGTTGTGATGGCATGGTTTGTTATTCATAATTGATTATTGGTTTAATGGATTGTTGATCAATGAATTGATTTATGGTAATTAAATGCTATCATGATGCTCATGTATGTATTGCTTGGAGTGAGACGGAAACGACCCTCTATAGTATTAGGAAGGCATGAATAGACATTGAGTTTGGGTTTGACCGAAAGGATATTTGAATTCAATGAGGGGAACCAATCCATTCGTTGGCCTTAGTACACAAAAAGGGAGAGTTTAATCTAACTAGTACCTAGATGGAAGGGGTTAATGTTGGGCTTTGATCTTAAGTGCTTTTGGGAGTCTAAAATGGATCAACAACCTTTGTAACCCGAAAGGGAGCTTAGGATACAATCGTGATCACCCTTAGTCTACATCAATTGAGTTGAATTCCTTTTGCATGATAATATGAATCGAGTGTGCTTGGATGTTTCTAATCCCATGTTTTCCATACTTGAACTTTAGCACCCATTTTCTTTAATTGTTATTCATCTTTACTTGTCATTTCTCCTATTCGCTCTCTTATTTACTTGCTACTTGTTTTAGTTGTTAATCTATCTCAAAACCCCCGATCATCTTTACAAAAACGACATGAACATGAGCTCACGTATTTTGCTAGTCCGAACATAACTCCTTTGTTGATTGATAATTTTTCTTGGGATATACTACTACAACGATCGAGTATTCTTGCTCGTGAGTGCTACAAAAATTGGCAAACAATCTTCTGTTACAATTTGGTGTTACATTTCGTATTACAAATCGTTGGATGATTGACACGTAGGATGAACTATTTTATACCATAACAATCAATCCTAAGGAGAAAGGTTGAGATTTTTCTCTCCGCATACATATCACTCCCCAAACGCGTGTAACAGGAGATGTAACACCAAAATATAATAGTAACCATTGAAATTTTATCAGAGTGAGAACTTTACGTGCACGAGATGGGTGTCGATGTGAAAAGTTTCTATCCATAATTTCCACACTAACAGCCACGTTTTTTTTCACTTGAAATCAGTGATCCACACTAAAACCAATTAAATCTTGGTATCCTGTGCGACCCGGCATAGAGCGTTCAATATTAAACATTTTGGGTAAAGACGCATGTGAGGGCGTAGTTCCTACGTGAAATGGATAAAAAATAATAATTGCTATATGAAAAGTGATTTTTCAAGTGACTAAAATGATAATATTATTTTATGAATAAACAATATTTTATAGTATAAATGAAAAGTGATAGCATTTTATAGCGAAAATGATAACATCGTGAGACGGTTTTAGCAAGACCTCCCCAACATTCTGTTGACAAGATTTACACTTTAATTCATAAAGTATTATTTTTTTCTAAAGTAAAATATTTTTATTCCAGAATATTAAAAGTATAAATTTTTATATTAAGCCGTCGGTCTAAAACATGCAAGTTTTATCGTTAAACCAAATAGCACGATTAAGTGGTTAGAAATTCCACGGTTAAGTCAAGTAGTTAGAAATTTTAGGTTGATGATGCACTTTCTCAATTTACAACGTTGACAAATTATTTTGTGCAACTAAAAATATAGCGGATTGAATTCACTATTTTGGTATTTCTTTGTTATTTCATAATATAAAATAATTATATCTTACAAATGACTATTAAACCCTTTAAGCATGTGGTGAATTTTGAGGATTGATTATAACACATGACAAGAATATAATTAATGGAATAAGAGATATAATATAGAAAATGAATAGGTGATCCCATTTGAAAATATAGACAAAGACTTGTGTGTCCGTCTCACGTAAGACAGATAAAAAGTAATAACATTATTATCACTTTCGCTATGAAATATTATTACTTTTTATTGATACTATAAATTGTTAATGAAATAATTCACTGCACCAATATTACCCTTCATTGATTGAGTATCACTTTTCCTTAATGATATTATCACTTTTTATCCGTCTCACGTAAAGGTTTACGTGAGACGATCTAGTCCATATTAATGAATAAAAATATATACACTGATAAATAAAAATTTATACATATTGTTAGGAAATTTTCTGTTAGATGAAAATTTGAATATAAAAAGTTATATAATTATTAATAAACGCATATATACTATTAAATTAAAAATTTTACACATGTACATAATGGGTGCAAACATGCACATGCATGCATTAGATAACAACTCTCTGATTTCTTACTACCTACTCCATCCATACATTTCTTTTTTCTCCCAAGTAAAATTGACACATCTCAACAAGTGGAAGAGACTCCATAAAACTTCCCTTTCAATAAACTTTATTTTAAAAAAAAATGTTATCACCATCCAATACACATTTACTTTACACTTATTAATTACCTAAAAAATATTAAATTATCAAAAAAAAAAGAAAATGTATTTTTTTAATATATATGCACAAAAAGCTTGTGTTCATGATTTCTCCAAGATGAAGAAAGATTTAATTTCAAACTCCACATAAAGTTCAAACGAAGTATACCCTAAATATAGATAGTACATAATATATTCATAAATATAATTATCTTTTCTACTCAATATATCAAAACTTGTTGGAAAAAATTTGTGTAATTTGACAATAACATAGGAACTCAGTGGGGGATGGATAATTAGTGCCTTTGATTAATTGGAGATGGGTATAAAAGATGGCGTTCGTTCGGTTGCCTAAGAGGACTGCAAAATGGATTAAATGGTCACCCCAATACTTATTACTTTTCCTTTTGGCAATAATTGGAAATTTGGAATGGGAATTTGTTTTCATCAGTTTTCATGTATAAAATTGAGAAAAAAAAAAAGATACATATTTATGAAAAATCATTTTTATGAACTTAGTTGAATGAACAAGTAGGATAATTTTGGAGGTGCTATTGTAACTAATTAGTTTATTAGTAACTTTCAAAAAATTAGTTATTATTAAGATGTTACTATTTATAATACTACCTCAACACAATTTTGTTTTCATCTTTTTTTAATTTTTTAAACCGTCACACGAAAGTTTTTCATTTTTTTTAAATAATTAAAACAACTAATCTACCTTAAAATTTATTTTTTTATAACAAAAATACCACCTATAACTTATCTAAATATAACATATTTTGTCCTCTATATATTGAAAAAGATATTGGGTAA
The DNA here is from genome assembly GCA_023678885.1 of Pogostemon cablin. Taxonomy (NCBI): domain Eukaryota; kingdom Viridiplantae; phylum Streptophyta; class Magnoliopsida; order Lamiales; family Lamiaceae; genus Pogostemon; species Pogostemon cablin. The sequence goes on from CM042987.1 coordinate 7,733,494, forward strand.
ATTAAAAAGAAAGAGAAAATAAATTAAGACATTGTTGGGATTAAAAAGTACAAAGTATATTAAATTGTCCTTTAATAAGCGGAAGCTAAACTTATTTAGAGCTTTGTACTTTGTAAATTTTTAGGTATGTCTCATGCTTATTAATAAAATTTTTATTTACGAAAAAAAAACTAAGTATATTAGTTGTCTAGTATGTATATTAATAGAAATAATTACTGATAGGTACACACTTTGTACCCCTAATTACTACTAGATACATTAATTTAAAATAATTATTATTTAATACAAAATATTAAAGTAAAATACCAAATATACCCCTAAATCCATATACCTTTAAAACACTAACCCCAACCTCCACCCACCACCGGACCACCGCTGCCGCTGCAGGACCGCCGCCGCCGGCGGAGCTCCGGCGGCCGGTCGCCGGAAAATATGTTCGTCAAAAAAAAAAAAAAAAAAAAAAAAACTGGTCGCCGGAAAGCTGCCGCGCCGCCGCCGCCGGAGCTCCGGCAGCCGGTCGCCGGAAAAACTGTTCGTCCAAAAAAAAAAAGAAAAAAAAAAAAAACTGATCGCCGGAAAAACTGCCGCCGCCGGAAAAGCTGCCGGACCGCCGCCGCCGGACCACCACATTTTTTTGCTGCACACACTTTTTTTTTCCTGCACACACTTTTTTTGCTGCACACACTTTGCTGCACATGAACTTTTGCTGCACACAATATTTATGTGCAGCACATTAATAGGGGTAATATTGGAATATCGCTATATATTTTTGTACCTAGTAGTAATACTTTTGTATGTTTGTATCTCATAGTAATTTAGGGTTTTTTTGTGTACCTAGTAGTAATCCTCTCATATTAATAAAACGGACAAAAATATTTTTGAACAATTAAAATGCAAAATTACGCTAGCCAGATCAGGTGGAACCGGAGGAAGTATAAAATAAGTATCAAAATTTAAAGGAGCAAAATTCCTTTTTATCGACATGCTATATTAACATTTAAAAAATCTAAGAAAAAAGCTACAACATTACATTCAAAATTCTTCATAAATGTTATTATATTCATTATAATATGAGTTTAACAATACATTCTATAATATATACTACTCCATATAATTAATGCCAAAAACTTGTGTGCATCCGGGCGTACGGATCATACTCCGAGCACCTTTAGAATTTTGTATTAAATTGTATATCATTTAATATAAAGATGTGTACCCTTTATTTTTTTAAAGAAAAATAAAAAATATTAATGAAAAGTGTATACCTTTTACAACAAAATAATATACCCTTATTAATTAAAGTGTATACTCTTTAGAACAAAACAATATACCCTTACTCATAATACTAAATTCTAAAGGCGCACGGTGTGCCCCCAGGGCACAAGAGCCTCGCTCTATATTAATTCACATGAGCTTAAAATAAACAAGTACCTATTTTAAAACCACAAACACTTGTATAAATTGGGTTAACGGTATAAATTCTGTAGTCCCCCTTTCAATTCTACATACCCTATATATTGCTATGACATTTAAATTAAGGCATCACTGAGTTTAGAATGATTTATGATGTAAACCCTATTCACAAGAGACTACCTCTTTTAAAATTGGATCCATGCCTAAATTTTGAAAGTACCGTCGGTGCCTTGGTGACCGGTGACCACTGACCAGTTTGTAAATTTACGGTGGGAATCTCCTATTCTAAAGTAATTCATAAATAATACTCCTTCCGTCCATCTTCAATGTATTTATTTACTTTTTGTATGTGGATTAATGAGTATTATTATTTTATGTGTAGTATGTAGTTATATTAGTAGAGGGTGTGAGTCCCATATTTTATTTGTATTAGTGGAAGGTGTGAGTCTCATAGTCCAAAGAAAGAAATGAATAGATTAAAGATGGACAGCCCAAAATGATAAAATTGATAGATTAACAGTGAACAGAGAGAGTATATTGGGAGAGAGATAAAATTTACATCAATAAAATAAAATAAATTAACATGGAATTGGTTCTATTACTACTCTCACCATCTCATAAACTTTTATGTTTACTGTTCCACATTGTTTTAAAAAAAAATTCTTTTTGACCAATTTAGATAACTTTAAAGAATATTTTAATATTTTTAAGTAATAAAAGAGTATGAAGTAATGGTATGTGTATGAAAAAGGAGTTGCAGATTTGAAATTAAAGTAACTTTTAAGGTTGTTGGATAAAGTAATATTTCTTATTTTAGGATGTGAAGAATTTTGTGTAACAAACAAATAAAAAAAAGTGTAAAGTGTTTTGTAGGACAGAGTGAGTATATATAGTATATGGACATATACTCTTTTGTACAAAAAGTAATTGTTTATTGTTGAGAGTGAAATTTCACGTGATTTAGGTCTCACATTACACCGTTTTTGATAGAATGTGGCCATGATTTTGGGTAGAATTGAGTGATTTTCATATCTTGCATAATTAAGATGCTACTAAGGTGTTTTGTTGAGTTTTGAAGGGTAAAACAGGATCAAAAGTTAAAAGTTGGAATGAAGAGTGAAAGTGTGAAGGAATGGTGAAAAACACACGTCCACTTGAATAATTTTTCTGTGTTAGTGTAGAAGTTCAAATTGATCATGTGATATATTTTTGGAAAGCCACGGAAGAGAGAATCGTTTTGGCGCAAAAATCACTCAAATTGGAGTCCGTATGAGGAAGTTATGTTCAAAACGGTGAGACTGCGCAGCTGCCAAGGGGAATTTCCGAAAATTTCCGAAAATTAGCCAATTTTAGCTATTTCTTAGAGCACAATTCTTTCCTTATCTCATTCCATTTCTTTGAGCACAATTCTTTCCTTATCTCATTCCCTTCTCACACCTATATATATCTCACATCATTATTCATAAGAGACACCACCCTCCACAAGGGGATTACCCCCTACCATCCATCATCTACCATCATCCATATCCATCCCATCATCCATCCACATCAAAGGAGATTCAAACCAGATTAGACTGTTAGCTTTGAATCGAATCATATTCGGTGGGATAACAGGGATATGTGGTGTATTTTCAGTGAAACTGCATGAATGAGCAATCGTAAGTTTAATAACCCAAATTAATTGGTCAATACCTGATACCTTAGAACTGTTTGTCATCTCTTGATTAGAAATTTGTTGTTATTTTTCCTTGCTTTTTATTAATTCAATTATTTATTATTTGCATATTTTAGTTAATTCGCAACAAAACATTGAAAATTGGTTACTCAATTCTGATTAATTAGTAATTTATAGAATAAATAAATAATTAGCTGGCTTAGCGGGATCGATAATTTAACTTGGGTACTTGCTGCTACAATTGACATCCTTATACTTGAGGATTAAATTATAGTGCGTAGAAAAACCCTATCAAGTTTTTGGCGCTGCTGTCGGGGACGGCTTAATTATTTATTTTTCTTTTATTGCTAGTTTAATTAGGACTTTTTATTGCTTTTTTTATTTTTCTTATTTGGATATATTCTGACTATAAATTATCTTTGAGGTACTGAGATGGACGAAATATTGAAAAGATATGGAAATCAGAATGTTATAGATCCTTCTCCATGCATAGACAAAATATTGAAACGCTATGAAAATCATAATGCTATGGTTCCTTCTCCATATTACATGGATGAGAGGAATTATGGTTATGATTCTTTAGTGAATCAAAGTCATTCTCAGTACTACAGTCAAGTCAGATATGAAGATGAATGGTCTTGTGCTTACAATAAAAATTTATATCAACCTTATCAAGAGAACACTTATTCTGGATCGATCGGAGTTTCCCAAGAATTACAAGACGCGTTTGATACTTCCATCAAGAAGCATGAAGAAAACATGGGAATATTGGAAGCTCTAGAAAGAAAGATGAAAGTTCAATCGCAGGAGAGGGAAGTTGCATCGCATGAGTTTGATGAAAGAACGAGAGAGATAAACAATCTTCTTGCGAACATCTCTTCAAGTTTAAATACTCAACTTCAACGAGAGAAAATAATAGATGAAGAAGAGTTTGAGGAAGATATTGTTGTTCAATTGTGCCCTGGAATGCAATTTGAAGGTCCTATGTTGTCGTTTGAGGAAGAAATAGTCGAAAAGGAGTCCACTCGATTAAGTCAAGCGACTCCACTCGAATTGAGCTATCAACTGGAGACAATTTTTGACGCAAAGGAAAAGATTGATGAAGAATTTGAGGATGTTGAAAAAGAAAAGAAAGAAGAAGAGCAAAGTCATGAAGCAACCGAAGAGGACTTGAAGAATGAAATGAGCATTTCTAAACCTTTAAACTCTTTAAGTTGCATTGAATTTGATGATATTATTTCTATTGACTTTGTTTTACCTAATGATTCCTCACATATTTTTAGGGATAAAAAGGAGTTAGAAGAGAAGTTGAGAATTTTCGTCGGAAGAAGGAATAAGTGGTGGAGTAGAATGAAGAGGTTGATGAAATTTGATCTTAACATGGTTGGCAAGGTCAAGATAAATTTTAAGAATGCCAACGAGGTCATCCCTTGCCATAGGTATTGGATTGATGAAGAAGCACAACGATTAGAATACGATGGGAAGAATGAAAGATATCCATGGCCATTCCGATAAGCTTGAGGTAATACGTCGTGACTCTCCGATGTTAAACATGAGCGCTTGTTGGGGGCTGTCCCTTCCGTTTTATTACTTTTATATGTCTGTGTTGGTGTAGGAGTTTTATTAGGTGTTGCTTGACTGCGGTATATACTTCTTTGCAAACTTAGTTTCTCACTTCGTTTAATCTAAGTTTGGGGGGGTAACGTACATACCTTGTCTTGCAGTGTCGAAATAGAATTTTTACATTGTGTTGTTGCTTGGAGAGTCGATTTTTTGCGGATTCTTAATATTTTTAATTTATTTGAGAATATTGAGGGTTCGATTTTTTGCGATTTTTCAGGTTTAGTGTTTTGTGATGTTTATTGTTTGTTTTGTGTTAATCCTAGTGTCGGTGTAGTCGATTTATGGTTCTCTAGGATGATTTTCTGATTTTTCATGGCACTTGATTATATGTGGGATTGTGTTTGAGAAGCAATTTGAGATTGTGCTTAGATATTGAGATGCTTGAAATTTGATTATGTGCAAGGATGATTAGCTATGTAGCTTGATTAGGTTTGCTCGTTCATTCCTACAGCCATGTGAGATTTTGATCCTTTTGAAATCATGACAAGTTTCATGATTCAGTTTATTCTTGTGAGTGTCGTTCATACACACGTATTCTAGAACTTGGCTTTATATCTTGCTTGAAGCTACATGTTTAATTAGATGATAGGAAATGATCTTAGGCCATCTTTGTTATTTATTAGTCACTAGCCAAATTGTTATCCTACCTATTGAAATTATCCGTAGTCAACCCTTTTGAGCCTTTGAGCCTTATTTGTTGGAAGCCTACGTGATTAGCCAATTGATCCATTTGCTAGCCTTTAAAAATCCCTACCTAGTAGAGAGTTGAAGGAGTCAATTTGGTGTCTTGAGAAGAAACATATAAGGAGAAGTAATTTGAAAGTGATGAGAATTTGTTGAAAAGAGTAGTTAAATTGTTGCATAAAGGGGTAGTGCCCGAAACTGGTACCCCATGAAAAGGGTAGTGCCTGAAACTGGTACCCTTATTTGAAAAGGAAAAAAAAAAGAGAAAAGAAAAGAGGGAAGAAGAAAAAAAAAATTTCAAGTAAGGATGTGGTGTTCAAAAGTGAAGGAGGAATCAAATTTCAATAAGCATTGAAGAGCGTTGAAGAAGAAAGAAGAAAGTAAAGTTGTTTGTTGAGAAGCTGTAAGTCTTCTTTGATTCTCTACTAGTGATTGACAGATTGAGTCACCTTATCCATATACTCCCTACCTTTACCAAAGAGCCAACATTACAATCTAATGCAAGACCTTTGTGATCCTATTGTTGAAATTATTCCTTTAGTCGAGAGTTGAGATGATTGCCAAGCTTATGGTTACGCATGTGTTTGAATTGACTTTGAGTGTAAACACCTTACCCTGACGTGTATATCTCACACTTGAGCGATGAGCGTAAATACTACCCGTGAGAATGGGTGGATGAGCATTCCGAAAAAGTGAAGTAGTTGATTTGAATTGTATGTTCTTAAATGGATGGTTATCTTAGTATTTTGAAGTATGATTTTTGAATTGTTAAATTTTCTTGGATGTGAAGCCGTGAAATTTCCTCTCAATTACGCTATTGGTTTTCTATGATGTTGCCTCGGGACGAGCAACAGGTAAGTTTGGGGGTTTGTTGAGAGTGAAATTTCACGTGATTTAGGTCTCACATTACACCGTTTTTGATAGAATGTGGCCATAATTTTGGATAGAATTGAGTGATTTTCATATCTTGCATAATTAAGATGCTACTAAGGTGTTTTGTTGAGTTTTGAAGGGTAAAACAGGATCAAAAGTTAAAAGTTGGAATGAAGAGTGAAAGTGTGAAGGAATGGTGAAAAACACACGTCCACTTGAATAATTTTTCTGTGTTAGTGTAGAAGTCCAAATTGATCATGTGATATATTTTTGGAAAGCCACGGAAGAGAGGATCGTTTTGGCGTAAAAATCACTTAAATTGGAGTCCGTATGAGAAAGTTATGTTCGAAACGGTGAGACTGCGCAGCTGCCAACGGGAATTTCCGAAAATTTCCAAAAATTAGCCAATTTTAGCTATTTCTTAGAGCACAATTCTTTCCTTATCTCATTCCCTTTCTTTGAGCACAATTCTTTCCTTATCTCATTCCCTTCTCACACCTATATATATCTCACATCATTATTCATAAGAGACACCACCCTCCACAAGGGGATTACCCCCTACCATCCATCATCTACCATCATCCATATCCATCCCATCATCCATCCACATCAAAGGAGATTCAAGGGCTATTCAAGAGGAAGATCAGTCAATTGGAGAGACGGAGAAGGAATCTGAGACAACTCCAACACTAGGGTTTTTCTATTCCTTTCTTTAATTTTCTTTTGTCTTGATTTGTGGTATGAATTGCATAGCCATGAGTGTTGCATGTAACCTCATAGGCTAATTTCTTATACAGTTTTAGGGTTTGATGGTTTGATTTGATTGATTTGGGAACCTAGACCAAATATTGGGGTTTTATGCAGTTGATCTTTTGATTTTACTTATTTTATTAAGACATGCTTTTCTGATTCGTAACGTCTTCATAATATATTCATGACATCCGCTATAATACTTGGATTATTGTGTTAGCTTGTGTGCGTTCATGATTGGTATTGTCTATCTGTTAGGGATTAGAGTAGCTCCGCTATAAGCACTTTAATTTCATGAACTGGTTAATCAAATACTTGATTAGTTTAGTGGAACAATGCAATTAGACAATCAAGTAGGAAGTGAATAGAACCTTGTAGTAATTTCAGAAAATATCTTGTTAGTCGGACTTACCATCCGGAGGTATTGTTGCTTGCTTCGATTAGTATATAGGAATAAGGCTTGGTAATATTTGCGCACCTTAGGATTTAAACCAGATTAGACTGTTAGTTTTGAATCGAATCATATTCGGTGGGATAACAGAGATATGTGGTGTATTTTCAGTGAAACTGCATGAATGAGCAATCGTAAGTTTAATAACCCAAATTAATTGGTCAATACCTAATACCTTAGAACTGTTTGTCATCTCTTGATTAGAAACTTGCTTTTATTTTTATTGTCTTTTAATTAATTTAGTTATTTATATTTTCAGTAATTTAGATAATTAATTCACAACTCCTAGAAATTGGTTACTCAATTCTGATTAATTAGTAATTTATAGAATAAATAAATAATTAGCTGTCTTAGCGGGATCGATAATTTAACTTGGGTACTTGCTGCTACAATTGACATCCTTATACTTGAGGATTAAATTATAGTGCGTAGAAAAACCCTATCATTTATGAACTCTATTAAGTAGAATAACTCTATGTATTTTAAAGAGTAACTCTTGATATTTTAAAGAGTAATCATTCTCAAAAGGTCGCATCATACATTTGGGGCTTGTTTGCTTGTAGGGATTAAGTGGTGATTGATGCATAGTACCTCGTAATACTATGTTTCTCTCGATGTATTTATAATACCTTTGATCAGGTATTAATTTTACCCTATATTAATAATACCATTTCCTTTGGTATTGTGTATCACACTTCAATAGGTGGGATACACAATACCACCATTTAATATTAGGTATTAAACCTAATTTTATCATTATACCCTTACCCAATAAGAGGTCGTTTGCTTGTAGTGTGATCATATAAAGGGATTGTGTATATCGAGATTTGTTTGACTATTGATTAATTGTACTCCCTCCGTCCCGGGTATTTTTACCCGTTTGTACGAGCACGGAGATTAAGACTTTTTATTTTTTTAATTTATAATGTAAGAGAAAGTAGGGATAAATTAGTAATTTAAAAAGAAAAAGTGAATAAAGTTATTGGGAATGATGAATAAAGTGTAAAAAATTAATTAAAGTTGTTGGGATTGTAAAAAGTAGATAATAAAATATTATGTATTTTTGCCAAAAATGAAATGAGTAAAAATACGTGGGACACCCCAAAATGGAAAGTGGGTAAAAATACGTGGGACGGAGGGAGTATTATTATTTGGTATTATGGAAAAATGAGATTGTGAATAACTAGGTATTAGTTATTTTAGGTTTGTTACTGAGTATTAACAAATGGGATAATAAGTAAAATGATATATTTACCCCTTGTTGTTGTTGTTATTATTATTATTATTTTAATAATAATATTATTAATAATTATCATTATTTATTATTTATTATTTATTTATTATTATTATTTATTATTAATATTAATTATTATTATTATTACTATTGAAAAGTTCCAAAAGAAGTCTTATAGACAAAGATATAATAAGAAAAAAGAAAGATATTGCAAAATATGTGGTAAAAAAGGTCATACCAAAGAATTTTGCTGGACGAAGTAAAAGATTAATAATCTTCAGATTCCTGATGATATCAAGGAAATAATAATACAGACTCTTGAGGAAAAATCTGAATTTGAGAAATCAGAATCAGAATTTTCATCTATTTCTGAATCAGAAGAAGAAATCATCAACAATTTAATTGATGAAGATATTTCTGAATTAGAAGAATGTGAGCCTTGTAAAGAAGGATTTATATATCCTAAAGAGATTAATAATCTTGATAATAATCAATCTGAGTTTTATAAGATTATATCTCAATTCTTAGATATGTCAATTAATGTTTTAACCTCTGATAATATCTTTGAGGTGCTAAAAATGATTAAAGATCCTTTATTAAGGAATCAAATTATTAATGAAATTGGTAATGAAAATGAAGCTTCCTCTTCTAATAAAGAAGAAGAATTGACTCAGGACATTCTTAATAAGAATAAGTCTTATAACATGACAGAAGTCATGAACCAGTTAAGAACCAAATACCAGGTTCAAAGAGATATATCTCTACAAGATCTTCATAAAGAAGTTAATAATCTCAGAGAAAAAATAAAATTATTAAATAATAAGAATCTAATTCAAGAATCTAGAATATCTAGATTGGAGGAATTTTCTAAAGGAAAAAATATTTCACATGAGAGTATTTCTCAAAATATTGAGGTTAATAAACCAAGTATGTTTCTTTTTATCATTTTCATAATTAAATACCTTCATAAAGACTAAAAAAGGTGAGATTGATTTGTCAAGAAAACGTGTTGAGAATGTATCTTTACTATTGATTCTCTACTAGTGATCGAGTTATTTATCCTATATTTTCCTACTCTTGTCCAAAGAGCCAACTTTAAAACCCTAAGCAAGTCCTTTGTGATCCCATCGTTAAGTCTTTCAAATTAATGGAGAGTCTAGATAATTGTCAAACTTATGGTTACGCATGCATGTGAATTGATTTGAGTGCATATATTTTAACCTAAGTGTATATCTCACACTTGAGCGATGAGTGTAAACACTATCCGTGAGAGTGGATTATGAGACTTCTGAAATGGGAAGTGACTAATTTGACGTGTGTGTTTCAATTGATAATATTTTGGCATTCGAATATATTATCTTGGTTTGGATATGTGTTATCCATTATTTGCTATAGAATTTCAACTCTCATTTCTCTCTTGTTTTGAATTCGTTGTTTGGGGACGAACAATATAGTAGTTTCGGGAGTTGATGAGAGTGCAAATTTATATTTTTTTGATCTCATAATACCTTATTTTTGTTAGGTTAAGGCCATATATCCGTTTCGGATTGTGTAGTTTACGTATTTTACATGATTATTGTGCTACTAATGGGTTTTGTTAAGTTTTGAAGGTTAAAACAGGGTAGAAATGAAGCAGAAATAAAAACGAGCAAGAAACAAGGCTGAAAAGACCTAACTCGAGTTGCAAGAGCCAACTCGAGTTGCAACACGACTTGCACTCAAGTCGAGTTGGGGTCCAAAATGTGTCCAGAATCGTCCAGAGAGCTTACTCGAGTTGCAAGGTCCAACTCGACTTGCAACTCGAGTCAAGTTGGGGGCAGAGCAGCTTCCAAAAATCGTCCAGTGAGCCAACTCGAGTTGCAAGGTCTTACTCGACTTGCAACTCGAGTCGAGTTGGATCCCGAAGATAGTCAAATTTCAGAGCCTTGCAACACGATCGAACAGGCGAGTGTACGATTTACCAACACGACTCGTGTTGGGTTTACACGGGTTGTATTTCAAGCAACTCGGGTCGTGTTGCCAACTCGAGTTGGGTACCCCAACTCGAGTTGGGTACCCCAACTCGAGTTGGGTTATTTTGGGCCAAAAATCGGGATTTTTAATTTCCTGTGCGTGAAGAAGTGGAAAATAGCCCAGTCAAGTCAGTTTTTGTGGCCCATGATATATATACATATCAGAACACCTAGAGAGGAGGACCGATCACTCACCACAAGAACAGAACGTGAATTCAATTCACGCACCATCCACCCACATCCACTCACATCAAAATTTCTTCATTCATCCATCTCATCGGTCCGGAGGAAGAATTAAGTGCGGTTGAGAGAGCAATTCAATCGGAGAGATGGGGAAAGAATGCAAATCACGTGACACTAGGGGTTTCGTATTCTTTTCTAAATTTCTTCAATTGTTAATTTTGTAATGAATTTTTCAGCCATGAGGGTTGTTTGTAACCTCATGGGCTAAAAACCCTTTACTATTATAAGGATTGAAGGTTAGGGCAATTGAATTGGAAACCTAGACAAAGTATTGTGATTTCATGCTATTAAGATTCTTGTTTATTTGATTTATTTCAGACTATATTATATATTGGTAACGTCTTCATAACATGCTATTGATGTTTCCCGTGATGCTTGGTATGTTGTGTTAGCTTGTGTGCATACGTACTTAATATTGTCTATTTGCTAGGGATTATAATAGTTTGCCCGTGAACACGATAATCCTAAGGGCTGGTAAACTTGATACTTGGTATTCTTAGTGGAACAATGCAATTAGGAAATCAAGTAGGAAGTAAATAAGTTTGAATATTACTTTCGAGAATATATGTTAGTCGAATTGGCCATCCGAAGGTTTATGAAATTTGTCTTATTAGTATCTAGGAAGAAAGTTCAAAACTGTTCACGCATCATCTTGTGATGTATTTTCATTAGAATAGCGTGAATGAACAATAGGAAGTCTAAAAATCCAAATCAATTGTACTACACCTGAAACATTAGAGCTGTTACTTCTCTCTTGATTAAATCTCGAATATTCCTTACTTTTAATTATTTGTTATTTGTTATTTAAATTCTTTAGTTATTAATCAAAATTCAAACATTGAGAATTGGTTATTTAAATTCTAATTGAGTAGTAATACAAATTAAATAGATAATTAGCTGTCTCAGTGGGAACGATATATACTTGGGGTACTTGTCACTACAATCGATATCCTTATACTTGGGGATTTTAGTTGGAGTGCGTAATTTTAGCCTAACATCCGCCGAAGAAAATGGTCAATTATGCATGTAATATGCATGTCCGCCGAAGGAAATTGTCAATTTATGCATGTAATATGCATGTCTGCCGAAGGAAATTGTCAATTTATGCATGGATAGCACTAAATACAGCCACTCTAGGCTTGTCCGCCAATTATGCATGGTCAATTATGCTTGTCCGCCAATAAAATTGATTTAGATTCGCATGTCCGTCGCTAATAAAATTAAGTTTTTACTCAATTATGCATGTCCGCTGCTAATTTAAGAAGTGTGTCCACTTATATTTAAATATATATTTCAAGCATTACATACAATCTTTATATGTATCAATCTTATAAGTATTTAAAATAATTAAGGTAGGTATAAAAAAATGTTGGTACTACGTTAATTTAAGTTTTTTTTATATATACAATATCTATCAGTTAATTATTAAGTTAATATTATAGCAAAAATTAATTTGTTCTTGAGTTATGATAATTATTTTTTTTAAGAATATATAATTATTAAATATAAATTTTTATAAACATGCCTATCATAAAATACTTTAATTAATATACCCGTGTCAATATATCTATTTAACAATTAATTGTCCTTTGTTGAAAGATTTTGGCTTGGAAATGAGAAATTATTTTTTTTGTTGGGACGGTTGGTGGCAAGGTTTAGAGTATGCAGGTGACCAATGCACGAGCTTAGTTTTAAATTTAGATGAGTTGAAGTTGAATTTTATTATTGGGCATGTGCATAATATAGTTCGATCCAATATGAATAATTGAAAATATGTTATACACACACTTATGGACATTGGTGGTTGTATAACGAAACATAAGGTGAAGAGTGATCTCGATATTAGGGGCTTGTATAACCAGGTTGATGAGCTGATGCTATTTGTCACAGTTAAAGCCATATCACAGCAATCAGTTGATAATTTTTGCTTTAGTGCGGTGTCGTCTAAGAGCAGTTATTGGACTGACTTGTTTCGTTCATAAATTCCATCTATCCATATTCCTAATGCAGTAGATTTGGCTGGACTGAGTGGGAGCACAGGTGTGAACCTTTCGTGTCATATGACTAATATTGATTTGAATAGTGACTACAACGACGAAGAACACATTGAGGAAGAGGAGGAGAACGGAGATTACATGTGCGCATATCTGAAGAAAATGAAGTTGAGGACAATTTAAATGAATGTTCTCAAAGTGATGCGTATGAGGGTTTAGAGGGTGAGGGTCTGATGGTTCTCAAGATGATGGGTTTGATGGTTCGCAAGGCGATAAGTCTGATTTCTCTGAGGGTCCGCATTGTAAGGGTTCTGAGGGTGATGAGGGTTCGTAAGATGAGGGGCATGAGGGTGATCAAGGTAACACTGAAGTTGAGGATCCTTTAACTGCTCTGTTTGAGGGTTTGTGTGCCTACATCAGAGGCAAAGGCAGTATGAGTTTCTTGGACCCGTTACGACATAATGCACATGCCTATACCGGTACGTCCCCGTCAAGATACAGATAGTTCTTTCAGCCATCCATAGATCATTCCAGGTATATGTTCATAATAGTACGTGTTAATTTACTAAATCTTATTGTATAGCAATACCAAATTAAGAAACTGTATTTCTTGCAGGGTTTAGGGAATAGTGTAATGTGGACGCTGAAGTGGAAGACAACAACAATATTGACACCTCAGGGGAGATGAATAAAAAAAGTGCTTTCAAGAACAAAGCTGATTTGCAGTTTACTTTGGGTATGTACAACTTGCGGAATCAAATTGAGGCATGGGTCAAGAAATCAGACAGGTACAGGTACAGGCTCAATGTCGTCTGCAAGTACCGAGTGGAGCAGGGTTATATGTTTGAGATGTACTCCAGTGGCCTTGGTGGAGTATGGAGGGTAATAAAGTTCTCACCTCGACATGTATATATGTCATTTGAATCTAGACACTAATGCGCTAAGGCAATTGGTTCAAAAATTATTAGGAGATACTTTGCAGCTCGACAGTTTAATAAAACCACAACATTATGTCCTGCTGGAATGGTGAATGAGATCCTTAAAGAATTTGGTTTCGACATCTCATATAATTTAGCCCTCAATTCAAAACATGTTGCTGTGGGACATGTACGGAGACCATCATTCTTCCTTCAGATCCCTACCTTCGTATTTGCACCATCTTAAGTTGCAAAATCCAGGCACACACACAGTGTTGGCAACTATAGATGACAGTCGTTTCAAGTAAGTAACTACACATTTTTTATCAATGTTAAGGTATAATAATGTACTAAATATTTCGATGCTGGTATGTCTACTACGCACTTGGTGCTTCTATACGGGATTTTGCTAGAGTGGGTGGTCCCGTGATTGTTATTGATGGTACACATATGAAAGGGAAGTACCATGGTATCGTGTTTGTTGCAGTCACTCAGAATGGCAATCACAATGTTTTCCCCCTAGCTGTTGGTGTAGGTGACACTGAAAACAATGAGTCATGGATTGGTTTCTTCAAAGGTTGAAAGAATCGTACGGTGTCCTAATGGGCTAGTTATTGTATCTGACGCGCATAAGAGTATCTCACACGCTATACAGACTATGTATCCAGAGGCACACTATGGTCTATGTTCTTATCACCTGAAGAAAAGACTCAAGAGATTTGGGAAGATTGTGCTGTATCAGTTCAATATGGTTATGGAGGCATATATCAAGCGTGAATTTGAGAGGTATGGGAATTTTTTTAATTCATAATACATGTTTTATTTGATTTATCACATTACCGTACTACACAGATGGGAAGGAAAGCTGCGCAACCATAATAATGCTGGGTTGATGGATTTGCTAGAGGGGTGGGGTTACAATAAATGGTCGAGGTTTCACTGCCCGGTCACTCGTAACGAGTTCACATTATCGAATGCAGCAGAGACCTTTAACAAAGCAATCCTATGGGCCAGGATACTACCCATTTGTAGTTTGTTAAAGATTGTATGTGCTCTCATTCAGAGATGGTTTTATGAAAGAAGAACGAGTGCAGAGTATAGTCGGGAAATACTTTGCACATGAGTGCACAGAGAGTTGGCAGAGTTGAATGGTGAGGTTTGGAAACTTAAAGTGGAAAATTTTACAGTGAAAACATTTCAGGTCACTTCCACCACAAAAAACTTCACTGTTGATTTAAGGGATTGTACTTGCTCTTGTGGCAGCTTCCAGTACTATCAATACCCTGCATTCACGCGTTGAAGGCGATAGAGTACGTTGAAAACATATTATACTTATCATATAAGCTTTCATACTCATTCATTGCCTTAATATGATAATTATCTAGTATATAATACTACAAATTATCCAGCTCCACTACATTGCATGCCAACTCGGTTAGATATAAATTTCTAATACAAAAATAAAAAAAAATTACAAATTATTTAATTAAAGATTGTTTTAAAACAAGTTTTTGGTAATAATATGATCCAATTAAAGATCATCGAATTCAACTTTTCTATTATTAGTACCTCAATAGAAGTATATTAAAATATTATTTTTTACTAATAAAATAAAGATTAGACAACTTTCAAAATATATATTTAAATATCTATTTGTGTCGTATTATAGTTAATATTTTCAAGCATTACATACAATCTTATACGTAATGTATAATATTTTTAAAATATAATTTGATTAAAACAATTACCTTTATAGATAATTTGCAAATTTAAAATCAATTTATTCTTTTAAGATTGCAAACATATTTTTGAATAGGTACCTAATTACATTAAAGTATAAATTTTTATGAATAGGTACCTAATTACACTCAAATTAAGCCTTAACTTACCAACTGCCATGCAATAACCAAACAATTTTATCGGTGGACAGGCTATGCAAAGCTTAAAGTATCAGCGAACATGCAAATTAAACATTTATTCATCGGCGGACAAGCTCAATTAAGCTCAAAAAATCGGCGGAAATGCTATATTATGCTAAAATGGCAAAACACGCTCAATTATGCTAAGAAATTCGGCGGACAGCCTCCATTAGATTAGAAATATAGGCGGACATGGTCAATTAGGCTAGAAATATCGAGGGACATGCTCAATTAGGTTAGAAATATCGGCGGACATGCTCAATTAGGTACAAATAATCGGCTGACAAGCTCAATTATGGTAAAAAAATTGACGGACATGCTCAATTGGACTAGAAATATTGGCGGACATACTCAATAGGCTAGAAATATCGGCGGACATGCTCAATTAGACTAGAAATATCGGCGGACATACACAATTAGGCTAGAAATATCGGTGGACGTGCTCAATTATGCTCAAAAAAGGGACTGACATGTTCAATTATCCTCAAAAAAATCGGTGAACATGCAATTATTAACTATTTATTTTCGGTGGACACGACAAATTCCAACGGCAACAATTCAGAAATCAAACTAGTTCCTCGGCGGACAGGCAAATTATACTCAATTACACTACATCAACACACACTCAATTGCACTATATTTACAGACAGATCTATATTTACAAACTAGTTCCTTGGTGGACAAACAGACTACACTCAATTATCCTCAAATAAAATTTATACTACATCAACACACAAATCTATACAAACGAATTATGTATAAAAAATAAGAATTAATTACCCCTAATTTACAGATGAAATGCCGATGAATCCCTAAAATTTTTAACCCCCACATTGAAATACTAACAAACCTGGTTATCCATATTTGCTTCTGCAACTTTCTGACATGGAGATGATGAGAGAATTACGCAAATATGGCCGGACAGAGAGCTGTGTCCGCGGGACAAATTAGGAGAAAAAAGAGGAACGAGAGTGAGAGAGAGAGAGACAGAAACAGCGTGGAGAGAGAGAATGTAAAAACCAATTTTGAAATTTTGTGATAAGTGGTCAAAGATGCGGTCCCCACTTTCAACGCCATTAAAAGCGATAAAAAAGCAACTGCCAGGCCACTTTTCGGATTTTTCAAAAATAAGAAAAAAGAACTGACATGTTTCAGGAGGATAAATCGGGTATATACACAAAAAACTGGACAAATTAGATGTTTTTTAAAGATTAGGGCAAACTTAATGTTGCATGGTTGAAAGAGGGCAATATAAGTGCTGTCCTTATTTAATTTTGTAGAATATGGGTATGGAGTGAAACCATTAACAGCTGGAGATGTGTACAACTATGGCATTCTTGTGCTGGAACTGTTCACAGAAAGAAGCCCTACGGAGGAGATGTTCAGAGGAGGTTTGAGCATAAGTTGGGTTGAAGAGCGATACCATACGGACGTGGAGCAAGTGGTGGACGTCGAGTTGGTGGAGTAGATGAACACTGAACAGCATGTCGGAGGAGCATGGGAAGCCTCAAAGGCGATTGCATGGTCACAATCCTGGGAGTTGGGCTGTCATGTGCTGATGAATGTGCTTAGCAAGCTCAAGAATCTGGATCAGATTTTCCACAAACTCGGTTTAGGGTTGTAAACTAATCCAATCGAATACTAAGGTATTTGATTAAATATTCAAATATTCGTATTCGTATTCGATTATTAATCGAATTCGAAATCGGATTCGTATTTAATTCGAAAATAATAAACGAATTATTCTTATTCGAATATATTCGAGTATTTGAATTTGAACATTCGTAATTGAATATTCGATTCGAAATAGAAAATTCATTTTTTTAAATAATATTTTTTTAATTTATTGTACTATAAATTTAAGAAGAAAATACTCACATCTACCATTAGATTATTAAAAATTATAATTAAATAATTCACATGTTATATAAAAAAAATTAAAATATATCTTTTCCTCTTTATTTTAAAATAGTATAATATACATACTTATTTATATTTATAAATTAAATATTATATTTAATATATATATAATTATTTAATATTAATCTATAATTAATATATATTGTATATTAATATATAATTAATATATATTATTATTCGAATATATTCGCGAATATTCAAATCGAATATCTTACAAATCATATTCGATTTGAATATTATTTGAACTAAAATAATTATTCGAATTCGAATTTGAATTGTTTGATTTATTTACAACCCTACTCAGTTATGCCAATGTAATTGATCACTAGCTCATTAGCCCTATTTGAATGCGTGGAGTAGATGTGTTGTATGAGTTAGTTTGACTTACATTATAAATTCTTATAAACTAAATAGTCATTTTAATTTAAACAAACTAGTAAAACATATATATAAGATTGGATAGGGACTATAATATTTATACAGTGAACCCAATTTGCGGAAGTGTTTGGGTTAAGTTTTAATAATTTCGCCAAAGTCATGTAGGAAAGTAACAAATGTGATTGAAATTTCCACTTGACCAAAAAAAATTTGTACTTATAGCCTAATGATTCCGTGAATTAAATACTCCTATTACTACGTGTTTATCTTATAGGATTGGCAATAGATTTGATGGAATCGTGAGACGTGACATATAAAAAATGGCAAATTATTGTATAGAAATGTTGCCTACACGAGGCACGAAAAACCCACATAAACCCTTTGCATTTTCATCATTTTTTCCACAGAACTTTCACAAAAAAAAAAAAAAAAAAAAATTAACCAATAACATCAAAAGTTATTTTAATTTTAAATTTATTACTCATTTTTTTATAATCATAATATTCTTTTACATTTTATTTATTTTAATTTTAAATTTATCATTCATTTTTTTCATAATTATAATATTATTCTATACTTTATATTTAATAAAGGGTACGGCTATTCGCACCTCCAATTGTACTAAACGTACCCCGATTACTAAGTATAACCCTATTAAAATTAAAAGATCATATATAAATTACTAAACATATCCCGTTTTAAATCATTTTACCTTTTAATTAAATCCAAATCCATTTTAACCTTTTAATTAAGAGAACAATTGTTTATACTCCATATTTTACTTAATGCACCCATCAATTAAACAAATCAATTTAAAATGAAGATTTTTTTTTTTACTTATAACCCAATTTTAAATGATATTGACCTTTTATTATTATATATTAAAAAAAGAAAACTCATGAGTTCATTGATTTAATCAAATTGGAGATCCATTATTTAGTTAATTAATTCAATGGGATTAGATCGAATTTTAAGACGATTTCCAAAAAATTGTAAAATAAACACATGTTTGACAATGTTTAAATTTTAAAATTATCTATTTATCAAGTTTAAATTTGGGAATTAGGTTCTAAAATTCTTCAGCTACTTAATTAGTCATTCTGAAGATAACTTTTATGAAAGAATTCAATTTTTGTACGTCATATTCTTCCGTTAAATTCATGGGAAACAAAAAAGTAATTAACAAAGGCAAAAACTCATGCGCTTATGAGGACATGCTCGAACACAACTCTTCCCTTCTATATTCTATTTAAATCTATGTAACTCTCTCCTTCTATATTCTATTTAAATTTATGTATTGTTAGGGATTTAAATTACAAAGAGGCACGGATTGCAAAGGAACACAGTGCCCCGAGAGCACAATAGAATATGGAGGAGGGAGGGTTATGTTCACATGGGACACGGGTGCGGCCGGATGCACCGGAGCTTTTGCCTATTTACATCAAGATCCGACCAACTTACCCGACCCGGAATATATAATCCACATAAAAAAACCCAGTTCCTTATTTTCTTCAAGTTCATCCCTGAGCATCACAACGCGGATTTCTCCTTCCATCAAATTCATCGCCGATTTCACCCTCCATCAAATTTTGCTTCTACTTTCTACCAAATTCTCTACTCAATCGATCGATTTGTCTCTCCAACAAATTTAGCCGTTTTTCATTTCTTCTTCAAGATTTTCTGTTCAATCGATGATAAAAGGTATGATGTTTGTGATCTACTTTGGATTTTGATGCTCTGTTCTAAATTTCCACTAAATTCTCTTTTATGAATGCTTTATTTAAATGTATTTCTAGATCTATTTACGGTATTTATGATATTTGTGTGAATTGTTTGGAAATTTTTCTTTTGAAACTTTTAATTTATGGCATTATGTGGAATAAAATTGAACACATAGTAGAAAGGTGAAAAGAAACAGAGTAATGAATGTTGGGTTTATCGGCCAGCGGAGCCGGGCCCACTCAATCCACTAACATGATATTGTCCGCTTTGGGTTGCCCACTTGGGCGCACGGTTTTGGCTTCACACCTAAAAGGCCTCAAGGGAGAGTCTCTCTCACACTTATAAACCCATCGCCATCCACTTCTAACCGATTTGGGACTTTGGTTGACACCCAACCAACAATGAATTCACGAAACCTGTTGTACACAGTATTTCCATGAAAACTACTGAATTTATTAGTTTATTCTCATGTAACAAAGTACTGGTAATCAAACGGAGTTTTGGCATTCGGACTTCGATGCTGTGAAAAGTAAGGCGTCGCAGCCACAATAACATTACGATTAGCACTGTTCACCATGGAGGTTATGGAGGAGAATGTGACCTCCGGTGCTATGTAAATTCCATAATCAAGTTTAATTGTCGAAAATTTTGAGAAAAAGCCATGAAGAGGAATAGGAATCTGAGTTTTGTAAGACAGAACATTTTGAGTTTTGAAAATTTGAATTCCGGGATTTGAAGAATACATACTATTGATAATAAGTTTGCAATGAAGATGTTCGATGAAATGGCTAAGACCAATTTAATTATGTAGTGTGAGGATTGGAGTACTTGATTTCCTTGTCATAATCTTTCATTCATTGGAATATGCAGTTAAGTTTGCATGATGAATTATGCTGCTAAGAGTATGTTATTAGCTAGCTGTATTAGCTATGAAATACTCTTAATTATTAATTAATTGATATTAGTTTTAAATCGCTCGAGCATGTGTTTTATCCTCCTGTATTTTTGGTGTATATTCTTTGCCACATACCCGATAGAATTTCTTGACAAGAGAAGAAGAAGCTGGAGAATTGGAGAGCCAAGAGTTTATACTATAATGAATATGCTTTTGAATCTCACATTGTGAATCAAATCCATTTTCATTTTTCCACTTCTCTCTCAAAACTTGAAGCAATTTCTTCAATTCCGGAAGCTGCAGAGCTATATTCATCATCAGAAGGAAGTGGACATGAGCACGAGGGCTTCTTGTACACACAATGGATGGTGAAAACTGACTTTTTGATGGAAATGGAGTTGGTTTTGTGAGTTGAATCGGCGGAGATGCGGAAGATGAGAGTTTTGCTCACAAGTCACTAGGGCCATTGATATTCGGCAAGTTTGAACTCCAAGCTCAAGTTTTAACTGTGTAGATTTGAAAACCAAGAAAATTCATTTGGGACACAAAAGATTGTGGGTTTATATACATTTTTGTATGGAGTGGGATGAGGGGAGAATGCAGAATAGGAGAAACGCATATTGAATTGGATTGTTGGAGGACGCTTCCTCAGCTTTAGGGGTTATAATTAGAGTGATACTAAAATGAATGTTATGCTAAAATATTTATATGTTGGAAAACAAATAAGATGACTTTGTTTTTAATAATCAATAAAGTGGCACTTTAATTAAGTAGAGTAATAGTTTTTATAATTAAAGAGTAATCATACTTATAATACAGTTTATATAAGAAAATAATATATAATAAATGATAAAAAAAAGAGAGCGACGCTTAAATTATTTAAAAAGTAACACCTTGTATAATTTAAAAATAACAGTTCTTATAATTAAAGAGTAACACTCTATGATAATAAAATAATACTATGCTATTAAATAATATTCTCTCCGTTCCGATAATTACTGCATACTTCCTTTTTAACCCGTCCCAATATTTACTTATGTTTCCAAAAATGAAAAAAATACATTACAATACTACTTATCTTTTACGCACGTTTCAACAACTTTACACACTTTTTTTATTAAATTAAATTATCTAAAATACTAACTTTTTATATATATATTTCATTAACTTTACATATCTTTATACATAAAAAGATTAACTTTTCTTAATCTCTGGCTCTAGAATATGTTCGCAATATACCAAGAGAGGGAGTAAAAAAGAGAACAACACTTCAATTAACTAAAGAGTAGCATTTCGTATAACTAAAAGTAAATACTTTATAGTGACAAAATAATAAAGGCAAAGACTCCGATAAAAATTGACAACTTCTATAATAAAATGTGATATTCAATTAATAAAAAGCGATAATGTTATTTCATGAAAATTTAAAATATAAACGAAAAGTAATAACATTTATAAAGAAATTGATAATTATTACAAAAGTTAAAATGATCACATCGTGAGACGTTCTCATATAAGAAAATGACACTCAACTATTATATTCGCAGTATACTTTAATTTTAAAGTTGTTATCTCATTTCTTCACTCATTACCTACTTTATAATTTATTTATTATACAAAATACCACATAACCTAAAAATAAATTTTCTTAATTTACATACTACAAATGAGAAGATAAAATGGACCAATGGAGTAAATTAGAATGGGTGTAGAGGCGATTCGGATCTCATGTTATATTTTGGTGTTACATCTCATGTTACAAACCGTTGGATGATTGACACGTGGATAAACTATTCAATACCCTAGCAATCAACCCTAAGGGAAAAGGTTGAGATTTTTCTCTCCGCATATGTATCACTCATCTAATATGTATAACAGAAAATGTAACACCAAAATGTGACAGGACATCCAAGATCGGATTTGACCCGTCTGCCACTTATCTTTAGCCAACAAACGTAGTGTAAATGTACTTCTATCTTGCAGTCTTGTTGGGCAATGGCAGTCTTGTTGGGCTATGGACTTCTATCCGATCTTCAATCAATGCACGACGTGCAACAATTACCTGTCCTTGACTTCCTTCACACCCGTCTAATCAATGTCATTGTAATTTGCCATTCACACTCGACGACTTAGATAAGTAGAGAATCACACAATCTTTATGCCAATATTACAACTCATCTACCATGAAAGGATAGTTTAGGTCTCAACCTCGACCTCGCATATTTTGAATTTAAGTCGTTTTAAATTTAAGTACAGTATATCATAAAATTATAATATGACACTCAATTTATAACCTCATACTATGTTAATTTAAAATGGGTAATTCTCTTGTAAATCAGGTTTACATTATTATACCTTATAAACCATGTGGTCTCCCTTAATTTAAATACTTTAGCAATATATAGGATATATAGAATTGGAAGGAGGACCAATGGATTTACATTGTAAACCCGATTTACATAAGTGTTTATAATTTAAAATTATAATTTTTTAACACAAGTAATATTCTTTATAATTTTTTCTTTAAGAGAAGATACCACGTGTATTACCCCAAAAGTAAATAAATACTCCCTCCATCCCACCCAAAGGATAGTTTTTGTTTTTTGCACGTGGATTAAGGAATATTATTATTTAATGTGTAGTGGGTAGTTGTATTAGTGGGAGTGTGGGCCCTATATTTTAATTGTATTAGTGAGTGTGTGTGTGAGCCTCATGTGTGTAAAAAATAAAATGAGACTTTTTGGGTGGGACGCTCAAAATGAAAAAGATGACTCGATGGGACAGAGGGAGTAAATAATTTTAGTAATTTATGTGGGAAAACAAAAAAACAGGTGAGACTAGTACCAAGTAATATATACCTATGCAGTGGCGGATCCAGAAAACCGCGGTGGGGTGGGCTAAGTTTATTGAAGAAAATAAAAAATATTAATAATAATTAAAAAATAATATATATATATATATATATATATATATATATATATATATATATATATATATATATATAAATAAAATTTAAGAAGATATATTTATTTTTTAGCTTCATTTCGGTGGACTTAAAATATTTTTTGATTGGGCTAAACTTAAAAATACAAAGAAAAAAGAAGATATATTTATTTTTTAGCTTTATTTGGGTGGGCTGAAAATATTTTTGGGATGAGCTAAACTTAAAAATACAAATTATTTATAAATTATTTACATATGATATAATGGGCTTTTGGGGGACAGCCCTGGGCTTGAGCCCGGGGCTGCCCCCACATACATCCGCCACTGTACCTATGTTTTAGTATCTCTCAGGGAGCTTATAGAGTTCCTAGTACTTACTGGGAGGAGTATGAAATTTGGAGTAGATCCTAAGAGTCATTTAGGGAGTACATTTGTAAGAGTCCAAATCCTCTTCGTTTTGTGAGAGAGTTTAGATGGAAATCATTTAGTTGCATAAACTCTAGATTTTCGTTATCCCAATTTCATCTTTATATCATTTGAAATCTAGTTCACATTCATCCATTCACTTTTAACTTAAACGCCACTGTAATTTGTCTATAAATTTGAGCTCCAATTATTTATATTATCAAATCTTTAGAGCAAACATATTAATTAGCTAGAGAGAGATGGATTTGTGGTCAAACTTCATCATCACTACTCAATACGCGTTTATGCTTCTTTCTGTTGGTTTGCTTATGCTAGAATCCACCCCTCTAAGCATGATAACTGACAAAGAAGCTTTGATCTCATTCAAATCTCAACTACATGTCACCCAACCACTGTCCACTTGGCAAGAAACCCAGTTCTCTCCTTGCAACTGGACCGGGGTTTCTTGCAACCATCGCCAACGAGTGATCGGGCTCGACCTTTCGGGCCTCAGAATGACGGGCTCCATATCCCCTTACTTAGCTAATCTTTCTTTCCTTAGATCACTTGAGTTGCAAAATAACCAGTTGGTTTGCAATCTTCTTCCCAACATGGGCAATCTTTTCAGACTTAGACTGTTGAACCTCAGTTTTAATAGCCTGGAAGGAGACATACCTTCTAACATAAGTGGTTGTCTGAATCTCAGGGTGGTAGACTTGATGCAAAACAAGATTTCAGGACAAGTACCCCCAGAA
The DNA here is from genome assembly GCA_023678885.1 of Pogostemon cablin. Classification (NCBI taxonomy): domain Eukaryota; kingdom Viridiplantae; phylum Streptophyta; class Magnoliopsida; order Lamiales; family Lamiaceae; genus Pogostemon; species Pogostemon cablin. The sequence continues at coordinate 7,758,300 of CM042987.1, forward strand.
ATGGGCCTTCTTAACTTGGCTAGCAATCAGCTTTCAGGTCAATACCCATCATCTTTAAGCAACGTTTCTTCTCTGGTCTATTTGAACTTAGGAACAAACAAATTTGATGGTCTGATTCCAAGCGATTTGGGCCGTCTTACAAACTTGAAGTTTCTTGACCTCGTCATAAACAACTTCTCAGGTACTGTCCCTCCTTCAATATACAACATGTCTTCTTTGGAACACTTAGCTTTAGCTTCCAACTATTTGTGGGGTGAGCTTCCTAGCAACGTTGGGATCACATTGCCAAATCTTCTAGTATTCAATTTCTGCGTCAACAATTTCACTGGGACTATTCCTTGGTCATTGCAAAACCTCACCAACATTAAGATGATACGTATGGCTCTTAATCTCCTGCATGGGACCATCCCACCAGTGCTTGGAAACCTCCCAAATCTTGAATTCTATAACATAGGGTTCAATAGCATCATTGGGGGGGTTCGATTTTCTTGATCTTTTGACGAACAGCACGCGCTTGAACTTCCTCGCCTTCGATGGCAATCTACTGGAGGGTGAGATCCCAAAGTCCATAGGAAATCTTGTTGGTTGTGTGTCAACCAAAGTCCCACATCGGTTAGAAGTGGGGATGGAGATGGGTTTATAATTGAGGGATGGACTCTCCCTAGCATGAGGCCTTTTGGGTGTGATGCCCAGAGTGGTAAACCGTGCGGGCCAGTGGGCGGCCCAAAGCGGACAATATCATGCTAGTGGATTGAGTGGGCCCGGCTCCCTGGGCGGATAAACCTAACAAATCTTTCCAAGCTTCTTGCAAAGGTGTACATGGGAGGAAATGATATACGTGGTTCGATTCCCACTTCCATTGGTGAGCTAAGATCCTTGGAGTTGTTGAGTATGGGTGATAGTTCTATATCTGGTGAAATCCCATCAGAGATTGGGATGTTGAAAGAGTTGAGGGTTTTGGGATTAGCTAATACTATGTTGTCAGGGAAAATCCCTGATTCTTTAGGCAATCTTGAAAAGTTAACCAAGATTGATTTGTCCAGAAACAGGTTTTATGATTGTATACCAAATTCTTTTGGGAACCTTCAAACCTTAATATCCTTGGACTTGTCTGAAAACAGGTTAAATGGAAGCATACCTAAAGAGATTGTGAATCTCCCTCAATTGAGTGCGTTCTTTAGTCTTTCCCATAATGATTTGACTGGTTCTTTACCAGTTAAAATCGAGGCTCTAAAGAATGTTGCAGTTATCAACATTACTGATAACAAATTGTCTGGTAATATTCCCAAATCATTAGGAAATTTTAAGAGTTTGGAGCAGCTTTTGCTTGCTAGAAACATGTTTTCTGGTCCAATTCCAGACACTTTAGGGTCTGTGAGAGGATTGCAGACTCTCTACCTTTCCTCGAATCAGCTTTCTGGTTCGATTCCAATAGACCTTCAGAATCTGAAGTCACTTCAGATCTTGAATCTCTCATCCAATAACTTGGACGGAAGAATCCCAACAGAAGGAGTGTTTCAAGATCCATCCAAAGTTCACTTGGAAAATAACAGAGGACTCGTGCAAAAGTCCTCATGCTCTTGGAAGGAAACTGACCGTTGTCATAATTGTTTCTGCTGCTTCATCACTCTGTTTTGTGATTGGCATGATAATGTGGCACGTGTGGAGGCGAAAGAAGCTGGTGAAGGTTCCATCCGAAACCTTAAAGGCACACGAGGCACAAATGGTTTCTTACAACGAGCTTCGCGCTGCAACTGATAACTTCAGTGAAGAGAATCTCGTTGGGACATGGAAGCTTTGGATTTGTGTACAGAGGAGTCCTGCAAGGAGCCACTATCGCGGTCAAGGTTCTCAATTCCACGATAGCTAGATCGCGAAAGAGCTTCTTAGCAGAGTGTGCAGCCTTAAGACGTGAGGCATAGGAATCTTGTGAAACTGATGACTGTGTGCTCGAGTGTAGACTCGAAGAAGGAGGAGTTTCTTGCTGTGGTGTACGAGTTCATGAGCAATGGGAGCTTGGATGAGTGGATATGTGGGAAGAGAAGGAATGCAAGTGGGTTGAGGTTTGGTGTTGTGGATCGACTGAGACATGCGATTGGAATCGCATCAGCCATAGATTATCTGCACAATGAAATCCAAGTGCCCATTGTTCACTGTGATCTGAAGCCTAGCAATGTGTTGTTGGATTCAGACGTGACTCCAAAGGTTGCAGACTTTGGACTTGCCAAGCTGTTGATGGATGCAAACAACCAAACTAATTCTCTCACTTCTACTCATGCTCTCAGGGGTTCCATTGGCTATATACCTCCAGGTCACTGATCTCTCTTTTTACCATGAAATTCTCTATCTAGTCATTAATCTAGTAACGTTTTCCGTCGAATTTACTGTGCAACATTTCCAAATTGGCAAAAACTTGTGTAAATTGGGTTCACGGTGGTCCCCATTCTAATTCTATTATACCCTATGTATTGCTATGGTTTTAAAACTCTGTGGTCTCTTAATTTAAACACCCTGGTTTACATTGTGAAAGTGTTTGTGTTAAATTAAAGGGGGGAGTATAGGGACTACACCGTAAACCCAATTGACAGGAGATTAACTCTTTCAAATTATGTTTAATTTTGTAGAATATGGATATGGAGTGAAACCATCAACAGCTAGCTGGAGATGTGTACAGCTATGGCATTCTTTTGCTGGAACAGTTCACGGGGAGGAGCCCAACGGAGGAGATGTTCGGAGGAGGTTTAAGCCTACGGAGCAAGTAGTGGACATCGAGTTGGTGGAGCAGATGAACAGCATGTCGGAGGAGCATGGGAAGGCTCAAAGTGTAGGCGATTGCATGGTCACAATCCTGGGAGTTGGGCTGTCGTGTGCTGATGAATGTGTTGATGCTCGAATGAGCATAAGAGATGCGCTTTGCAAGCTCAACAATGTGGATCAGATTCTCCACAAACTTGGTTATGCTAATGTATTTGATTACTAGCTAATTAGCCCTGTTGGAAAGTGTGGAGCAGATGTATTATAGTCTGCATTAGTTACCGTAGCTTTGTGTTTTATAACTTTTATTCTATTAAAAAAAATATATTATACCTTAATAAATAATCATAAAATCATTATACAAGTGATGTAATTTAGATATCGATTTATTATAAAGTAACAAGTGAAATATGATAGTATGAAACATGTAAATAAAATAGATGCATGATGGCATTTGAATGTACTCTAATGTATTTAAGGGGTGCTTGATATTTAATTTGAAATGGGAATAAGAATGCAAATGAAAGTATTAAGGAATGAGAATGGATATGGACATTATAAGTATTGTGTTTGGTTGAACTTTAGAATCACTATGATAATCATTCATTTTGTTTGGTTATCGGAATGGAATCAATATGTTGTGTTTTTATTTTTTATTTTTTAAATTTGAATAAAAAATTAATGTTATTTTTAAAATTATATTTATATTAGAAAAAATAAAAATAATTTTAAAAGAAAAAATAAAATAGAGAATAAAGACAGCATGTAGTTGGGTATGAAAGTGATTCTCCCAAAAACTTGAGGAATGGGGATTCCCAAAATATTCCCTCCGTCCCGGAGTAAGAGGGTCATTTGTTTTTTTCACATAGATTAAGGAGTATTATTATTTAATGTGTAGTGGGTAGTTGTATTAGTGGGAGTGTGGGTCCCATATTTTAATTGTATTAGAGGAGGTGTGTGGGTTCCATGTGTGTAAAAAAATAAATGAGACTCTTTGAGTGTGATGACCAAAATGGAAAATGACCCTCTTAAACTGGGACGGAGGGAGTACGGGATATCAAAGTATTCATCCAAACGCGCTAAGTTCTAGTAGTTTTGACAAAATCATGTAAGAAAGTAATAAATGTGCTTGAAATTTCAATTTGACCAAAAATTTTTGCATGGCCTTATGATTCGGAGAATTTAATACTCTTATTATGGCTCGGATTTTCTGTGCCATATGGTACATCGCTTTCTGTGCCACACCGTTAGATGAACGACATATAGAAGAAAGAAATTATACCCTAATCCTTAAACCCTATGAGCAATGGTTGGATTTATTTCCCCCTCTTACGTGTCAATCACTTAACATGTAGCATAGAAGATTATGTACAGAAATGGCGCAGAAGAAGATCCGGTGTGCTCCTATTACTCTAAGTTGAATTCCCTATTCCGCTATTTCATTGAGATTTCACAATATAAAATAAATTACTATATCCTACAAATGATCATTACTGTTTATTGGGATTTTACAATATAAAAAAATTATATCCTACAAATGACTATTAAAACATTGGGAACATTGATTATAACACATGTCAAGCATTTAATTTGTAAAATAAGAGATGAAACACCATTTGAAATAGGTGATCCCATTTCTCCTATTACTATGTTTTTTTTTCTTGTAAGATTGGCAATGAATTTGATGGAACCGTGAGTCGTGACATATAAAAAAATGGGGTCTAGATTTTCTGTGTCACTTTGGTGTGATATCTCTTTTGTCACTCTGTTGGATGAGTGACACACAAGAGAGAGAAGAGAAAATATACTCTAAGTCAACCAGCCAACCCTTGGGGCAAGGGATTGAATTTCTCCACCCCGACACGTGTCATTCCATAAGCAGGTGTTACAGGAGATGTCATACCAATATGTCACAGAACATCCCATGCCTAAAAAATAGCAAACAAATTATTGTATATAAATTATACCTCCATGATTTTTTTTTGTAATTTTTATACCATCTCCATTGCATAAAACCCATCACACTTTCCTCATTTGTTTGTCCTATAAAATTTTTCATACTCCAAAAAAAAAATTTTTTATCCAATAACCACAAAAATTATTTTAATTTCAATTTTGTTATTTATTTTTCAATCTCATAATATTATTTTATATTTTATTTGATACCTAAAATATTAAAATACTCCTAGAAATCAATAAAGTTAATAAAAAAAAATCTTGAATAACAACAAACTTGTTGGATGATTGAAGTATTTTTATGTGATTTATTTATGACATATTTTATCTTTTGAGTTAAATGTTTAACCTTAGATAATGTTTTCTTTGGTTTAAATAGCTAGGTAGTATAAATTATACTCCCTGCGTTTCCTAGTTCCGTATCAATACAAAATAATTATTCTTTTTTGTTGATGTGATACACAAAATAATATATTATACTCAATCCATTATACAAGAGATTTACATTCAACACTAATATAATTACCCATTACACATTAAAATATTATATCCTTCAATCCAATGCATATTAAATTTCAACTCTGTGGGGTTAGTAAGATATTTCAAACGTAGACGATTTTCACGGATATATTTTTTGCAGTGACATCTCGAGCCCCTTAGATTAAATCGGAGCTCCGTAATTGCTCATGCCCGACCCGAAGCGTATCCCGTTGCAATCCCAAATAAATGGAAGAAATATTTAAAATGGGGATAAAGTACTTTTTTTACCTCGTAAATTTAGTCATATAAAATTTTTGTCAAAAAAAAAGATTTGACATTTATCCTATTATCTTTATAATTGTACTAATGTTAATCCATTTTCGTGGGAATTCGATATTTTTATCGGAATTGATCACGTAAATGTCACGTGATCATTGAATTTGGCATTTTCTAGTGGGAAAAAATATTTTTGTTGCCCAGTAAGTTTTGTCATGTACAATTTTTACCCAAAAAAAGATAAGATTTGAGCATATGTCCCAATATCTTTATAATTGTATCAATATTGCCCCATTTTCTCATAATTTTGTGAGAGCCACATATTTTGTGATCCGTTTGTTGGTGGTAGGCCCCCGAAGAGGAAGATTCAATAGTTGCCGCCATGGTGGTGAGAGGGTACATGGGGGTTTTCCAAATTGATAAGAAAAGAGATTTTGCGGAGATGGTGAAAGCATGTGGAGGACACGTGAGAAATGAGTTCATCGATTGAGGGTGTTTTTTTTAAAAAAATTAAATTATCAATAAAATATTATTATTATTGTTGACAAGAATGCCACTGTGTCGCCAAGTCAGCAAATTCGCTGGAAAATGCCAAATCCGATGATCATGTGACATGTATGTGATCGATTCCGGTGAAAATGTCAAATTTCTGAAAAAATGGGACAAAATTAACGCAATTATAAGGATATTGGGATAAATGCCCAAATCTAGTCTTTTTGGGTCAAAAAATTGTAATTCCTCCATCCTACCGAAAGGTCCCCATTTTACTATATTGGGTGTCCCATCCAAATGTCCTCATTTTCCTTTTCTAGTAAAAGGACCCCACATATGGCCCACCACGCACTACTAATACAACTACCCACTATAAATAAAATAATAATATTCCTTAATCAACGTGTAAAAAATAAACGGTGACCTTTGGGTGGGACAGAGGGAGTACATGCAAAATTTATGAGGCAAAAAGATATTTTATCCTGTCGGAAAATGTCAAATCCGATAATCACGTGACATGCACGTAATCAATTCCTGCAAAAATGTCAAATTCCGACAAAAAAAAGTACAACATTAGCGCAATTATAAAACTAATGGAATAAATAAATGCCCAAATCTTATACTCCCTCCGTCCATAAACAAATTCACACTTTCTATTTTTGTCCGTCCCATCAACAAGTTTACACCCCTAAATAAGGAAATACACACAAATCAATAACCCCACAATACACTTTAATTTCAAAATTGTCACTCCTTTACAACTCACAAAACTTACTTTATAATTTATTCATTACCTAAAAATGTCAAATTACCCCCAAAAATAATTTTTTCTTAAACTCTGTATCTACAATAACTGTAAACTTCTTTATGGGACGAGTACTCCTTCTAGAGAAAAATTGTACATGGTCAAATTCAAATTCACACGGTAAAAACATACTCTCTCCGTCCGCCCGAAAGGTCAACATTTTGTCATTTTGGGCGTCCGCACCAAAGGTCACATTTCCCTTTTTAAACACATGAGACCCACACACATCACTAATACAATAAATTTATAGAATATATACACCCCACTAATATAACTATAATTACATCTTAAATAATAATATTTTTTAATTCAAGTGCAAAAAGGAAATGTCTACGGCGTCGGAGGGAGTAATTTTATACCATATATGAAGCCAATACTTGTGCCCTTCACGTGCGTTAATGGGACAACCTGCAGCCTGCCGGCGTTCAAGCACCAAATCCCTGACAATGACCAAATTACCCTCAACCATCCAGCGTGTATGTATATCATTGGTCCACGTGAGCAAAGATTTTCAGAAAACGACCTCTTCAACGTACACGTAGATACACCGTACTCCTGCTAATCTATAAATTCCCGATCCCCTGCCACACGCCATACGCCACCGCAGACTTCCAATTCCTCCGCCGCCCACCACCACCACAAAGCTTCAAGTATAAAAACCCTAAATCTGGTCAGAATATAGAAGTTGCAATTCGAATTATCCAATGAACTCCACTACGCCACCGTATGACCATGCAACCCCAGATTCTCACTTAGAATTACAGCTACGAACAGGTGAACGCGATCAAGAAGAAGAATCCCACCGTTTACTACCTTCATCGGCATCCCCTAAATCCGACGCGGTCCCGGTTCAAACAAAACAAAAGGAGGACGATGAGGAAGCAGCGTATGAGACCCGCGAGAAGATCCTGATCGACGATTTCGAATCTGATTTCCCAAATGATTCCAGCGTCCCCCCTTTTTCGTTCAAAAAGCTATGGTTATTCACGGGTCCGGGTTTTCTAATGAGCATAGCGTTTTTAGATCCGGGAAATCTCGAGGGGGATCTCCAAGCGGGAGCCATTGCGGGGTACTCTTTGCTGTGGCTGTTGATGTGGGCGACAGCGATGGGGTTGCTAATTCAGCTGCTGTCGGCGAGAATAGGGGTAGCGACTGGGAGGCATTTGGCAGAGCTCTGTCGCGAGGAGTATCCCAATTGGGCGGCAATTCTACTGTGGTTCATGGCGGAGTTGGCGCTGATTGGGGCGGATATTCAGGAGGTGATCGGAAGTGCAATAGCTATTCAGATTTTGAGCCGTGGGTTTTTACCCCTTTGGGCTGGTGTTCTAATTACTGCAGCTGATTGGTAAGTTATTATTATCACTGTTTTCTCAATTTTACGGTTCATTGATATGATAGAGAAGCTCTGTGGCTTTTGTGTATACAATTTCCTTCCAGATAGAAAACTAAATCAGGAACACTCTCATGAACTGAAATTGAATCCGATAAAAGCTACTGTATAAGTGCAGAGATTGAAGCTGGTTGAATCTAAGATTTTTCGTTTATTTTGTAGAATCTGTAATTTTTTGATTTAGGTTCGTACTAAGCTTAATCCTGAGGAGTGTGGTTTATTCCCTCCCCCCCATTACCAACTATTTTGATTTTATTTGGCTTGAAATGGCTTTTTGTATTATCCTATATAAGGAAAGTGTACATTGAGTCCTAACCAGACCCCGTGTACGGATAGAAAGTCGATTTATCCGATTCCCATGCTTTCTGTTGGTCAACAACCAACCGCAGCTCTCATTTCGTTTTTCACTACTCGTACAGGAAGGACTCTCTTTCTGTATGGAGGGAATCAAAGGAAAAAATCCATCAATCATGCCATTCGGAAGAAGTATTCTACAGAAGAAATTAAAAATACTTCAGCAAAATATTATGGCCATTTTCGTTTAAAGGGCATTATTTTGTTTTTTTTCCTGGAAAATAGTGTGATGCACTAGTTAGTGTACTAGTTAAGTGGTTCACTGAATTGATGTGGAATCCACCATTAGTTTGGCACTTCAGCTTTATCATATTTTGGAAATCAGAGTCACTAACTTTAGATCTCGGTGGAAACCAACAGAACTTTTACATAATAGTGACTTTTGTCATATAAATTGTTATTCTTATGCATAATATTGTGTTTCCTTTCCTATCTTGATGTTATACTGATTGCTGCATGTGAGAAAGTTTCAACTTTCTGCTTTAAAAATAGGAAAAAGTTTATTTGATGTGCTTTCCTACTCAGTAAACTATTGCATATGCGTTATGGGTGACGATGCCACACATGTTTATGTGTTTGTCTTTTTAGGTGATTAATTGATCTGACTTTGGATCTTTTATGATACAGTTTTATATTCTTGCTTCTTGAAAACTATGGAGTGAGGAAGTTGGAAGCAATGTTTGCTCTTCTTATTTCTACTATGGGGCTTTCCTTTGCTTGGATGTTTGCTGATGCTAAGCCAAGCAGTAAAGAGCTTCTAATTGGTTAGATGCTTAATCACAATCCTTAATTTTTACCCTGAAATGCCTGGATGTGTTATGTCATTAGTGCTTGTCTGCCACAATATTCCAAATGAAAAAACACATGATAGTAAACTAAAAGTTAAAAAAAATAATAATTAAATGAACTGATTTAGAAAAGACATCTGCGATACTGAATGTTCGTTCTCTCAACAGGTCTTTTGGTTCCGAAACTTAGCTCAAGAACAATTCGTCAGGCTGTGGGAGTTGTTGGTTGTGTAATAATGCCTCACAATGTCTTTTTGCACTCTGCTTTGGTACAATCAAGGAAAATCGACCCTAACAAGAAAGGTCAGGTCCAAGAGGCACTCAACTACTACTCCATTGAGTGCTCAGTTGCTCTTTTCGTGTCCTTCTTGATCAACTTATGTGTAACAACTGTTTTTGCTAAGGGTTTTTATGGAAGTAAACAAGCAGATGGTATAGGCCTTGTAAATGCAGGACAATATTTAGAGGAGAAGTATGGTGGAGGTCTCTTTCCGATTCTCTATATATGGGGTATTGGATTATTGGCAGCAGGGACAAGTAGTACAATAACTGGAACTTATGCTGGACAATTTATAATGGGTGGGTTTATCAATTTACGTCTAAAGAAGTCATTAAGAGCCTTGATTACGCGAAGTTGTGCTATTATACCCACTATAATAGTTGCGCTGGTTTTCAACAAATCAGAGTCATCCTTAGATGTTCTTAATGAGTGGCTCAATGTGCTACAGTCTATACAGATACCATTTGCGCTCATCCCACTTCTCACCTTGGTGTCTAAGGAAGAGGTGATGGGAGTGTTTAAGATTGGCCCTGTATTAAAGGTAAATAAAAATTTCATTGCTTTCCCGTTCTAATGTATATCCGTGCTCTGAATATCATTTAAAAAAAAACGAGTATTTTAACTTAGTACCTTGGAGAGCCCATTCAGTGTGTTTGATTAACAGCTTAATTAGCTTTAAGATTTGCAAATAAGGGGCATATGTCAGTCCTTATAGATTATGAATTTATGATAACTGTTCCGTTTCTCCCAATTACTTGATGCGATCTTTTCACGCTAGCTTTAGCAACTGGAATCTTTATTTTAGTGAGATGTAATTAACCAATAATTATACACTTTTATTATAGTTATGCATTTCTCCTGAGACATCTCACCTTGGACTATTCGCCCATTATCATGTCTAGGTCTACTTGGATATCTTATTTTTGGTTGTGGAAAAGAAGATTCACCATGCATAAGTCAACTATTAACGGCAAACACCTGTGTAATTTTAAATTAATGGATGGTGAAAAGCTGTGAGTAGATCGTCCAGAAGCAGTAAAACTGCTTCTGTGCTGTGTTAATACTTTATAATTTTGAACATGAGCATTTTATTTTGAAGAAAGTGACGGGCATTAAATGAACCGAATATATATGTTTTACACTGCTTTCAGTTGAGATAACTATGCTCTATAGTATGAACAGACGGACTGATGTTTGTTATTCAATGCTAATCTATTATTGTTAGGAGCATTTTGTAAATTTATCAATACTACATTTACCTATCCATCTTAAAGATGTAAAAGTTAGTATCTAAACTTTGTTTTCCACTTTTCTTGTACTGTAGAAGGCTGCATGGACTGTGGCTGCCCTAGTGATAGTGATTAATGGATACCTTCTGCTCCATTTTTTCATCTCTGAAGTTGATGGGCTACTAGTCGGTATCCTTGTCTCTGCGGCGACCGTAGCATATGTGGGCTTTGTGGTCTATCTTATCTCACGTAACAACAGTGGCCTTTCTAACTAGATCAGCAGATTCTGTAACCAGGATATTTGCTTGTTGTGGTAATTAAGCCAACGAAAGAATCTTGGAACTCGAGTGGTTACGCCAAACAAGTGTAACATCAAATAACAGGTGCCTCATTGGCATGCTCCCTCTACTGATATGACCAATTCTTTTACCAAACGGTTTCTGGTTTGGTGCTAAATTTGGTAGGTTCCTCAAATTTGTATTATCTGTATTCTACTGTGAATTTATCGGAATAAATCGGTGCTAGATGTTGAAACTGAAAATTTCTATTTATTCATCCAGGAGGGTGTCATCTCAACACAGAATGGCAACCACATTTCATTTTCCAATCCAGATGAAGATTGGAGTTATGATCAAAATTGAACAGTAATCAAATTGTGCTCTATACTAATCTTGTTAATTGGATGCATATGTAAATTATTTTCTCATTCATCAGTTTTGTCCCAGATAATTTAGCTGGAAAATGTACAATTTTTAGTCAACACAAGGTTTTTATGATCACGAGGCTGTACTTTCTTGTAATCCTACTGTACTCAGATGGGCTCCACCTTTATCATGGATCGCATAGAACCGGGAGCCCGTCGTTCCAACGGATGTTCCATCTCATGTTTCCGGGGCTTAGATGGGTGAGGTGTGTAACATTTTCTCATGATTTAAAAATCTGCGTTAAATGAATTAAAGTGACACATCATCTTTGGAGCAAGAGATGAAACAGGGGATCTGGTTGTAGGACCCGTCCGGTGGTATGGGATCGAGTCCCTTCACCCTGACCTTAATCCTTGTAGTATAAAATCAAGATTATCATTGAGTATTTGTTAAGCAGATGATGCACATAACTTAACTTCAATATGCATAATATTATGTCAAAATATACAAGTAATTAAATGAAAATTAAATAAGTTTCTTGTTCATTGTGATCACAATCTTTTCATTGGTACAACTCGCATTTGATTAATGGCTCTAGTGATGTGAGCTAAACATAATTTATTTGACTACTATCACAAAATATGATTCTCGTACCAAGTCATTTTCTCATATATATATTTCCTTTATTTGCTCCAAAGAATTATAATCAATTTATCATATAAATAGAATATAGTTTGTTGAGCAGTGAGCATTACAAAAAATGGATAATGTCTGCCAAATGGTGGGTCATTTAAAAATAATCAACTTGCAAATGGAATCCAGTGCATACATTGATAAAGGGGGGAATCTCCATCTTCTTCACCACACAAGAAGAAACATGGGTGCACCTTTAGTAGCACAAAGCGTGACGAATCAAGAGATCGAGCGTTACTGGAAGCAGAGGCTCGTCTCCGAGGAAGACCACCTCTATGCCGCTATCAAGGCTGCAGCTCGTATCAGGGCCCGGAATCTCTCGGTAAGTCCTTTCAAGATAGCTTTTGTTTCCAACTCTTGGTGTTTCTTCATGCATACATATTCTTTGGTAGGGTAGTGAGGGGGTGGGGTGATTGTAAGAATTTGGACCCTTTATTGAGGTCCATCTGTTTTAAGGATGATCTAAGATATCTGGTTGCAGGATGAGGATTACATCCAGTTTGAGGACTCCTTGAAGGAAGATGATCACAATTGCTTCAAAGAATACAAGACGGGGATAAAGGACTGGTAAGCTCGAATATTTTCGGCTTGTGTTTGGATTGAGTAATTTGATATTAAGGGCTTGGGATAAAGGACTGGTAAGTTCGAATATTTTCGGCTTGTGTTTGGATCGAGTGATTTGATATTAAGAGCTACAAATAAGAGATGTGAACATCAAATTTGTCCTAAAATTCTTTTATTGGTAAATAATTTATCCTCAAATTCTTATTATTTGTGCAGGTGGACAAAGAGCAAATATGCATACCTAAACCAGCCAGCTATGAAGTTCATACATTAATAAGTCATCTCTGAATTTCATTGACATGGAAATCAAGTTGATGATGCATAGTTTGTTATAATTGGATTTATTTACTTCATGTTAAGTTGTATTTACGAGTGTAAATATATATAAACCTGATTAAGCTGTACATCCAAATCTATTTTTTTTATGTACTCCCTCCGTCCCAAATTCAAGTTCACGTTTACTATAGATACAGAGTTTAAGAAAAGTCACTTTTTGACTTACTTTTGAGGGTAGTATGGTATTTTTGGGTAATAAATAAATGATAAAGTATGTTATGTGTGTTAAAAAGGTGATGACAAATTTGAAATTAAAGTATATTAGAGGGATATTAGTTTGTTGCTTTTTCCTTTTATGGAAGTGTGAAGTTGAATTTAGAACGGACTCAAACGGAAAGTGTGAAGTTGAAGTTGGGACGGAGGGAGTATTTATTTATATAGATATAAACTTATGTGGAAGATGTGACATGTGAATTGTATAATATTCCCTCCGTCCCGGCGTAAGAGAATCATTGTTTTTTTCACGTAGATTAAAGAGTATTATTATTTAATATGTAGTGGGTAGTTGTATATTAGTGGGAGTGTGAGTCCCATATTTTAATTATATTAGAGGGGGTATGTGGGTCCCATGTGTGTAAAAAGAATTAAAAGGGAACTCTTTAGGTGAGACGACCAAAATAGAAAAATGACCCTTTTAACCTGGGACGGAGGGAGTACTGAATAATTAGATTAGAGAGAACAATAAATTAAGTGTGAATAATGAAAATGAAGTATTATTTTTAGGTAAAATCTCCACTTTGGATGTTTGAACAAGCATATTTTAAACCTTGAAATTTATTAGATTTTCTTATTAAATTTGATAATATCAATTCAATTAAAATTGAATGAGTCATTATATGATGTACGAATTTACAATGGAAATGAATAAGAAACTAACTCTTATCTGTTATTAATGCTTTGTGTGTAGCGCAATACAGATAGGCAATCATTTGTGCGAGAGATTCTCACAAAATAATTTCCATAAATAAAAAACATTTATAAAAAAGTGATAATAATAATATGAATTATTTTATAAATAATTTATAATATAAATAAAAAATAATAGTAATATTTTAAAATAAAATAATAAAATATTTAACTAATTAAAAAACTTAAAATAATAAGACGAAATAATCTGTGCCATGCAAATATAAATCTTTGAGTCATTTTTAATACAATTTCAATAACAATTCTCCATCATTATGATTGACTTAAGGCAAAAGCTCATGCGCTCCCGGAACACGACTTAAGGCAAAAGCTCCTGCACTCTCGGGAACACGGAGGGATACTCCGTGTCCTCATGTGAACACAATCCTCCTCTCAAATTCTATTTAAACCTATGTATTGCTAGGGGTTTAAATTGCAAAGGGACATGAAAATTACAAAAGCGCACGGAATGTGCTCCGTATCCCGGGTGCACAGGAGCCTCACTCATGACTTAAACATGTCATGTACTACCATTCCAAAGCCTAAAAATCTAATTTACAGTTGCATGAAAAATAGTTTAGTAGAATGAGTTCAATACAATTCCAAAACCTACAAATCTTGTTTACAAGTTACATGAAAAATAGTTAGTAGAATGGGTTCAATTTTATTATTTAGTTTATGGTCTAGGGCTTATCACTTATTATTAGGATTTATGCATTTTCATTTTAGCATCTTATCGTGAATTTATATAAAATTAAATCACTTTGCATATGTGAAAACACGATAAATTTGTCTTTTTCCACATTGAAAGCACATTTCTCTTTTCTCTTTGTCAAGAAAGAAGAACTTTTTCAAGCTATGACATATGGAGTTGGAACATTTTTATTTGTCTAATGCAATGAAATCTCTTTTGTGTATAGGATGTGGAGAATAAGAGGTAGAATTATGTCATTTTGATCTTATTATACAGTTAGAAACATTTATACTATTAGGTCTGCTGGGTGTGTCGAGTTATAGATGTTCACATTTTTAATTGTATTTGTGGGTATTTCTCATACCCAAGTAATATTTCAATAAAATTTCTTTTCCCAATAAAAAAAAGCCTCTTCAACCAACTGATCCCAACGAGAAATATGGAGTTTCACATGAGAATGCAAATATAGCCAACTTGTGAGCCACCCTATTGCCCGTTCTTCTTGCCTAACTGTATTTAACATCTTGACAAATCATTCTCACAATTTTCTATATTATCCTTTCAAGATAAGATAAATAAAATGATTGTTTATGCAATGTGTTCACCACTACTTGAAAATCTGACCCATCACAATTTTCTCATGACCACGATTAAATGTACTTATTTCAAGTCCCTTCTCCATAGTCTTTGCCTCAACAACCTCCACTTTATACACTTCTCTTCATCGCTCACCAAAGCACCAGAAAATCTCTCCTCTACTATTTCTCATCACACCTGCTATGGTAGCACCAAACCCTTACCTCACTTAAGGATCCAAATTCAGTTTCTAACCATTACCAAACCCACTAAAAAATTTGATTGCAAGGCATTCTAATCAATTATCATATCTCCAAATTCACCTAAATTTTAGAATATAAATTTAAAAAACTCCCTAAATCTCAAAATAAACAATCATTATTATTAAATTAAATAAATCAACAAGAGAACTCTTTTAGTTGTAAGTTCAGAAAATTTTAAGTCATAAAATGATTCAAAATAATCATAAAAAATCGTTAAAGCAAGCCGATCACTGGCACTATAGAATACTAGGAGAATAGTAAGGTGAGAATTGAGATCATCTCCTTTACACTATCACTGTTATTTAAGATATTATCAACATTTATTTATATTACAATTACTGTATTGATGAAATATTTGTTGGACTGTTATCATTTTACATTAAGTAGAAATAATTTTTTAATTAAATACTCCCTCCGTCTGTTTAAAAGATGATCTTTTTTCCATTTTGGTCGTCCGTTCCAAAGAGGGTAATTTCCTTTTTTACACACATAGGACCCACATACACCCACTAATACAACTAAAATATGGGGTCCACACTCCCACTAATACAACTACCCACTACACATTAAATAATAATACTCCTTAATCAATGTACACAAAAGTAAAAGACCCTCTTTCGGGCGGACGGAAGAAGTATTACTCATATCACTTTTATTTATCTCACTAAATTCATTTAATGAGACGATTTTACATGTATCTACATCTTATGAAAAATGTCACAAATTTATCACTAGCTAGTATGCATAATATTGCGTGAAATATAATTCAAATAAATATAAAATATATTTATAATTAAATATACAAACCACATTTATTTACAAGTAATTTTCACTTATAAAAAAATAGGTAAGATATGTATAGTTAAGATGTGTAGTACTACTCCTTAATGAAATGTGCATAATTAACTGACATAATTCAAGATAAAAAATGGCTAAAAAATGTGTGTAATTAATGAAAAACATACATAAAATCTTATTAAGAACAGAATAACTTTATACAGCTAGTATGCATAATCAGCGTATTGCGTGAAATATAATTCAATAAATATAAAAATATATTTATAATTAAATATACAAGCCACATTTATTTACAAGTAATTTTCACTTATAAAAAAATATAGGTAAGATATGTATAGCTAAGATGTGTAGTACTACTCTTAATGAAATGTGCATAATTAACTGAGATAATTAAAGATAAAAAAAATGGCTAAAAAATGTGTGTAATTAATGAAAAACATACATAAAATCTTATTAAGAAGAGAATAACTTTATACAGCTATGTCCTTTTTAATGTTTTCCTTGGTAGATTACTAAAAAGATTTCCGGAATTAATCAAGGGTGAGTAACACGACTGTCCAACTCCTGAAAATATCAAACATCCCAATAATTAATTAAATCAATTAAGACAATTAATTATTTCTACTATATATACTAACACCACAACAAATCATAAACTTTGCTTCTTATTAACGTCATACCCCCCCCCCCCCCCCAACCCACCCCTTCTCTCTCTCTCTTTCTTCCATCTCTATCATCTGCAGCTGACTGTACTGCTTGCGCTGCCATTTTTAGTCGCTTCTGTTCTCCCAATACTTTTCCTCTCTAAATTTCACTTCGAAACAGTCGAATTTGCTTCGCATTGCTGGAAATGGAGCGACGGCACGGATTTTTCTCCACTCTCAAGGAGGAAGTTGTTCGAGGACTCTCGCCGGCTAGGTCGAGGAGGGGCCGGGGTCGTTCTCCGTCCAATTCAGGCCTGCTCCGGCGGAGGAGACGAACTAGTGTGGACCCACCGGAAATGCTGGTATCGAGATCGGGAAGTTTGAGGCCAGTGGCTGAAACGCTGTCGCCTCTAAGGGAGGGTCCGGATCCAAATGGGTCGGATTCCAGTGACCCGAAGAACGATAGGTGGGCAAACTGGCTGTGTCGGGCTTCGTCCGTTTCGTCTTCCGGGTCGGGTTATTCGAGGTCCGATCTGAGACTGCTTCTCGGTGTTCTAGGTGCGCCGCTGGCGCCGGTGCACGTTAGCAACAACGACCCTTTGCCTCACCTCTGTATTAAAGATACCCCCATTGTTAGTCTCTCTTTCTCTCTCACACTAAATTTTGGCTTTAAATTCTCTGGCATTGCTATTTTGCGCCTCATTGATGTTGGCATATGGCTGAAATGGGAAAAGCTCTTTAATTAATTGAAATAAAGAAAAGATTCAGAACTGTTTTGTTTATGTAGGAATTTATTAAACCGTACGGTCTGTTTTCTTCAATTACACGCATTTAGTTTGCATTCTGTAGAATTTATTCAGTTGGTAAGTTTGCCATTGCTGATGATACACTCTGTTGCACATATTTGTTAGTAATTCTTTCTGTAATTTATTCGTCCCTTTCTAATTAGACTTGCAATTTGTGGATAGGGTTCATTAAATTTTGACCAAATAGGCAAATTTGTTTGATATAGCAGGATTCTTGATTTATAGGCCTGGTTGATTCCAGTAGAGAAGTGAGATGTTGGAGGGTAGTATGAAAGGGTGGAAATATGGAAAATGGTAAAATTATCAAATGATATTATTCTGAAGGAGACTTCTGACCACAATTTTTGGTTGGTAAAATGTCACTGTGTTCATTAATTCTTCAAACTATTATGAGAATGAAAGATATAATATTTAGATCATGCTGCACATGGTGGTCCTTGTTGGGATTTCTTTCATTTTTCTACCTTTTGAACTTGATGCACTTTTACCTTTTGTAATATTCCTGGGAATTGTGTGCACAGGAGACTTCTTCTGCTCAGTACATACTGCAACAATATCTAGCTGCATCTGGAGGGCAAAGGCTTCAAAACTCCATACAGAATGCTTATGTGATGGGGAATGTCAAAATGTTGGCATCTGATATCGAGACTGCAACGAAGGTGATAAAGAACAAGAATTCATCAAAAGTGGCCGAGTCTGGGAGTTTCGTGCTCTGGCAAATGAATCCTGATATGTGGTATGTCGAGCTCGTGCTTGGAGGGAGTAAGGTTCATGCTGGTTGCAATGGGAAGCTCGTGTGGCGCCATACCCCATGGCTCGGTGCACATTCTGCCAAAGGGCCTGTTAGACCTCTTCGTCGTGCCCTCCAGGTTGGAACCAACTTTTGTAATTTGTGATGGAAGTATGCCAAAATTACATTTCGTTTTTAAGTCTGAGATATATATTTTGTCCAAGATGATACCCTTTTGAAATTGTGGTGGTTTAGCCTGAGTGTATGGACCTGATCATTTATGACAGTCAGTTTTAATGGGCCAGGTTAGAACAAATTAGGTTTTGTTTGATAACATAGTAGGTGTTGGTGGCTAGGAAAATAAAGGTAAAATGTCCCCAAAAAAGAAAATTATCCACTTGCTTGTAAGAATTTGGCTCATTATCCTTGGTAGTACAACGTGAAACTTTTTTATGTTATATCTGCAGTTAATTATTAGTACTTGGTTTCAGTCCTTTGATCGAAGTCTAACTTGCAGGGATTGGATCCTAGAACAACAGCAAACATGTTTGTCAAAGCTAGGTGCACTGGGGAGAAAAAGATCAACGGAGAAGATTGCTTCATTCTTAAACTTTGTGCTGATCCACAAACACTGAAAGCAAGGAGCGAAGGGCCTGCAGAGATCATACGACATGTTTTGTTCGGCTACTTCAGCCAGAAGACTGGGCTTCTTATTCACTTGGAGGACTCCCATTTAACTCGGATACAGACAAATGGAGTTGAAGCTGTATACTGGGAGACTACAATCAATTCAGTTCTTGATGATTATCGGCCTGTTGAGGGTGTCATGATCGCACACTCTGGGCGATCGGTGGTTACCCTTTTTAGGTTTGGTGAAACAGCAATGAGCCACACCAAGACTAGAATGGAAGAATCATGGACAATTGAGGAAGTAGCCTTCAACGTCCCTGGTTTATCCATGGATTGTTTCATCCCCCCTTCCGAGCTAAGATACGGGTCCATCAATGAAGCGTGTGAGGTTCCTCAAGATGATAGGGTGAAGAATGCCGTTGTAGCAGCTGCAGCTGCTGCTTACAGAGCCAAGGTTGCTGCTCTGGAGAAATCGCGTGACAGCAATTCGAATAACGTGGCTGTGAAGAATTTGTAGGGAATGATGTAGATGTCATTCTTGTTCAGAAAAATGTAGTTTAGTTTTGTGGACTAACAGATCCAAGTAAAGATTAGTAAAAATGAGGAATATTATCTCTGTATATGGTTGTAGTGAGCGTTTGTTTATCTATCCTTAGTTTTAGAGTTCTATTATGGATCCAGCATCTTTCCATTTGAATGTGCAGATGTAGGAACGTTGTTTTCTCTCTCATGATCATGTAAAATTCAATCTTGGATTATACTACTTTAATTGTTTCTTAAATATGAAATAGTAATAATGAGGTTTTGGCAGCTCATTATGGTTAAGTGTTTTATATGACTAGAGCATGGTGTCTGATTATGATTATGACAATGAGAGCTACTAATTGTGTGACCAATCTTTTTATAAGAGGTTGAATTCTACTCCCATTTCCTGTTTCCAGACGTGTGGCTGATCAATTTTACACTCTCTATGTTTTGCACTTTCCTCGTTTGTTTAAAAAAAAAAAACTTGCACCCACCATAAACATGTCATAATTTACATGTAAAAATTACCTGATCATCTTAAAACCTATTGCATTCAGATTTCAATGTTTTCCTTTTCTTCCTTAAAAATTGACACAAAATCTGAATAGGTAAATGTGGGGTCAATGTAGAATGTGGGGTGAAATATACTTATTTTATACGTCTAAATATGGAATCTGAATGAAGCGCACACAGTTTCTTTCCCCTATGACAAACTTGGATTGAAATCACATAAACACAGCTCTCATCTTTGCAAGAAACTACACCCTTTCTCGAGGGAAACGCGACCAAGAAACCTCGACTCTACAACATCAAACCTTTTTCTTATAAATCAAGAAAACCAAAGAAAGAAATAATTGTAACCTTTCACCTTATCATACAGACGTTCATGAATAATTGGCACGGACAACAAGATGGAATATAATATTATGACAGTTAATACATGTGATGAATCATGTCATATATATATATATATATATATATATATATATATATATATATATATATATATATATATATATATAGATTGATATAATACAAGTGAAGTTATACATGCATTACATTGAACAGAAACTCCAGAGGAACAAACATTCTGAAATGTTTTAAGAACATTTACATTAATCTTACGAAGACGCCCCTTCCTAACAAGGCTCCAGCAGTAAATCCTGAACCATGAAGCATGTCACTGATTTAAAGTTACCATCTGCAGATCATTCAGTTTCAATGAACTCTGATCAAATTATTCATTCTTGCAGATAAACAATCTTGAGGTAATAACCGCAGATATTATAAGAGGATTGAGGTAATAATGTTGGATTATATCTGTCTTAATCAAGGATAAACTGAAATAATGCATGATACCAGTGGAGTACCACAAAAATATCTGCAATGAAGATAATTTATTTCCAAGAGATTGCTTCACAAAAAGAATGGAACTCAAGAAAAGAACAACAGATGTGGTGAAGAAGCCCATTGATTCATCATGGACAGAAATTAAATATAAAGTCAAGAGGGATTGACAAATTACATGAAGAATGTAGCATGAAGACGTGGAGAAGAGGTAATATTAGCAGCTTCATCTTGCTATACGACACCATCCTGCTGCAACAAAGAAAAGTAAAAAAAACAGCTTTTCTAATTTTGCTAGCAATAATGAAAAGAAAAGTCAAAAAAAAAAAAATTAAAAAAAATGAAGAATTTATAAGGAACTCTCTTAAACATGCATTACATTAAGGTGGGGTTCTAGCCAGCATTGCAGCACAAAACACAAATGGAAAAAATAAAAGTAGAAAGAAGCTTCATAGCATTTGTGAGAAAATAGAGATGAAAAATGTAAGGTGTGCCAAACACTAATTAAAATTATCTCATCTGCTTGATGTACTGAATTACTTGAATAGCTTAAACATATAAATCAAGAACTCATTAAATAAATAATACTATCTTCCATGTTTCTATGATGCTATCAGAAGATAAGATTTTTGTATTGTGGTATCAAGTTTCAGACAGAAGAGTGGACATGATAGATTAAAAGGTGATCACATTAATACACTAAACCTATTATCCACCCAACTCCGTAAGGAAATTGGATCGTCTTCTGTTATAATCAAAATGAAGTTTAGACAAGAAAAGAGGATGATACCCAATTTTAGCAAAGTTTAATGTATGTTTCTCCCTCTTTCATGCTAAAATAGCTCTTACTTGAGTATTGTATAAGTACTTAAGACATGTTCTTTGAAAGTTATAATAAGATTAAAAGTAGCACTGCGAATTACAGACTGCACTATGGTCACCTTCTCAACAGAACTTCGGCCAGTGCTAGTAGAATCATCAATACTGGCAATCAGTTCTGATTTCCTGAAGAGGAATGAAAAAAATGAAAGCATTAGTTAATGATGATGCAGCGAAAGCGTATTAAAAGATGATAATACGAGAACAAATTCTATAATCCGTTGATTCCTATGAATACCGGAAAATAGGCTTCTCAAATACGTTGATTCAAATGAATACCGTAAAAGAGATTATGAGACAACTCTCATTTTCATTAAACAAATTCAACTCCCTTAATACATAAAATGACCACCTATTTATAGGTTATAACAATATCTACCACATTAATGATAAATATAAATAAAAAGAAACAAATCAAAATCTATTATACTAATTATATATTATATCTCCATCAGTTAAGAGCTTAGACCTGCTCAAACAGACACCGAATATAGGTTGGAGGTTAAAAACAAGAGTTGATATTAGGTGCACCCGGGTGTAAGGGTGCATCTTTACCATATGTGTATAACTTTTTATACTATTTTGTATACAAGTTTCTTAATAATTGTATACTTTTTTCACACTAAGTTTTTCATTAAAAAAACTAGTATCCATATGTGTATAACTTTTTATTCAATAGTGTATACATGTTTTTTAATAATTGTATATTTTTTTATACTCAATTTTTCATTAAAAAACTAACAATTAAATTGTATACATTTTTGTTCATAATTGTATATGTTTTTGTTTATATTTGTATACGTTTTTTAAAGTTGGTGCACCCTATATTAGGGTGCACCCTATAATTAGCCTAAAAACAATCACTAACCTTCCGGGCTTTGCTTCAGATATTTCACCTACTGTTTCCATCTTCTTTTCATCATCATCATCCTAAAGATCACAGATCACAGTAAGGGTTACATTTAAAAAAACAGCTTTAAAGTGGTTTAAGAGTAAATGATAATCTTACAGCGGGAGAATAATCGTGCATCCACCCAGGTATATTATCAGAGAGGACTTTAATATACTGCTCCATTGCCGCCTCCTGGCTCATGTTTCCAAGCTTTTGCCATGCATTCCTTGCACAATGGAATAGCGCCCCCCATCACTCACACATAGCGGCTTTTCAACCCTGTTATACGACTACCAATCAAACTATACCCCGACAGCTATCCAAGGGCCAGGCCTATGGTTCTTCTTCCCGTATTAAGATCATCATTAAGATATTTGCCATATTATTCATTTTTTTTTATGTGTTTTGAAGTTATGTACCCAATAGCATACCACATTCTAGATCCCATTGTGAAAATTAAGTTGCACTTGCTACATGAGATATCCTGTCACTTTGTCAAAAGTGGCTTCACAAATATCATAAGTTTGGTAAGGTCAAACAATTCCTTTAACCTAGTATAGGTTCAAATTTGGACCAAAACTTGGGGAGTTTCTTCCTATAATCCAAATATACACTATAGCTAAGAATTTGATTCCCTAATTGCACAACACTCTAAATGTTATACATTGGTTCCATTTTTGGATTATTTTGCCACATCTTACCACAACATACTAAAGAATAATGCACTACTGACTTCAACAAAAACAGGTAATTAAGAGTGCTGTATAATATAGAGCAACTAATCAATCATAATACACGAAAAAATCGAGTACCATTTGGCTCGAGCCGACACCTTGAGAGCCATAGGTTGAGATCCTCCACAAGGCCCTTCAACTGCAACTTTGTGAAGCCCATACAACTCCATCTGCACATCACTACTCAGTTTAACCAAATGATCACCTTCTCTCTCCTTTCTCCCTCCATACTCCACATAATTAACAGCCTCGGCAAACACTTTCTCCATCTCACTCCTCTCAATCCCTTCCCAATCATCATCAACACTCTCCTCTCTCTGCTCCATATCCCCTGTATCTATTCCCCCATAATCCACAGCTTCATTTCCCACTTTTTCATCAGTAATAGCATCACCACCTCCCAATCCCACTTCAATCTTCTCTTTTTCAATAACCACACTCACCAAAGGCTTCTCCTCATCCACTTCATCACCAACCCCCTCTTTCTCAATCAGCATTTCAACCCTTTCAGATTCACTCCTCTGACCACCGCCATCATCCAAACACTTTTCTTCAATCTTTCCCACTCCGGAATCTTGATTCACTCCAAATTGATCAACCCTTTCATCTGATTCCCCACCCACGCTCTCCTCTCCCACAATCTCTTCCCCCACCGACACAACATCGTCAGACAACACGAGATTGTCAGACCCTTCGTAACGATCAACCCTTCTAACCTCAACATCATCAACAAACTTCACTCTCTTCTTCCCTTTAGAGCTCCTCACTCTCAACCCTCTATTCAAAGGAACCCCCCCACCTTCATTAACAGAACAAACAACAGTACTACCACCATTAGCAGTGTAGTTAGAAATAGCAAAAAAAACAATCTTTGCAACAACAAAAGACAGAATTAGAGCCAGAAAAGCTGTAAAAACGGGTTCTTGCAAAAACTCCATCTTCTCTCCCGTGGATTGATTAATCCCAATAAACTTAAAGATTGTCAGAAGGGGAAGAAAAGAAAAAAAGGGATATATAGACAGATGAACACAAAAGCTAGCAAAAAGATAACGATGAGCGGTGGCAATATTAATGATCGTAGCAAACCGATAGTGTATAACTAAAGCATTCTAACTTTTTCTTCAGTATTTATTTTTTTCTTAATCTGGGATTTATATATAAAATAAACGATATAATATAAATATTGAAGAGGGGATGTTTGCAGAGAAGAGCAAAGCATATTCCTTTTCTTTTTCTCTGTGCATCTCTTTTTCTTGATGTGGGCCCACTTCTAACCTTGTTGGTGGGGACAAAAGCCGCACTGGGACCCATTAATTCTAACAATGTTGTCAAATATCAAAAGGGGCCGGCTATTTACACCCAAATCTACTAAACGAACCCCATTAATTTATAAATTTAAAAAATATTTATATGAAAATACGTAAATACCCTTTTATAAATATTGAATGCACCCCACCTTATAATCGTTAACCATAAACTCTAAGTCTTATGAATTCAACGCAAAATCGGCTGGCGTACCGACGGTGCAATCGTGTGCCCTTCACCACATTCAAAGGAGAATAATGAAATAATGGTTGAAGTTGATCAGAAAGTGGTGAATGAGGGTGGTTGCCCTCTCTGCAAACCCTATGATTTCATGAAAAATATTCAACAGCCCTTGAAGAATGAAGATCATGTTAAAGTACCATATATAAAATGACTGCGTATGCAATCCCTATCTTTCTTTCCATCTCTCTCTCATATAGTGCGACGGAGCTGTGATGATGGTTTTTGATCTGTTCTGAGCTTAAGAATTGGGAAATTTGAGACGAACCTACTCATATGTTGGCGAGGCAACCCGGATGGCATCCTTTTTCGGATGCAACCGATGATTCTGCAGCCATGGCGTGGTCGGATTCTCGTTGCCTGAACTCAACAATAGATCTGAGCCTCCATTTCGTTCTCCTTCCTTTTCTTCTTTTTCTTTTTTGTGAAGAATGAATGATTTTTTCTTTGACTGTGGAATAAACATACAGCGCTTGTGGAGACAAAATCGAAAAGCTTCATTATATTCATGTGGGCGTATCTTGGAAATTAAAGAACCTCCGCTTCATTCCTGAAACACTCATCGTAGATGGCCTCACTACAGAAACACAAATTCAAATTATCCATACTTAATTTTCAAATTTTGAAACCAACCCAAACCTTAGAATCCGTGTAAACGGTAGATGAAGAAGCAAAATGATAAAGAAAACGTGGTACTTGCTTGACATTGACGAAGCTTGACGGTGGAATAGAAGGAGTTCTTCCCTCTCCTTTCGCTTCTGATCCAGATTCCGCAGAGCATACCAGTCGTCGTTCCAATATTTTCTTTTCTTTTCATTTATTTATTTTTATTTTGTGATTAATTAGTTTTTCTTTAATTTGGGTATAATTATTTAAAAGGATAGAGTTGTCTTTGTATGAGGTGTATTTAGTATTTTAAATACTCCCTACGTCCCACGTATTCTTATTCACTTTTCATTTTGGGGTGTCCCATGTATTTTTACTTATTTCATTTTTGGCAAAAATACATAATATTTTATTACTACTTGTTACAATCCCAACAACTTTAATTATTTTTTTACACTTTATTCATCATTCCCAATAACTTTATTTACTTTTTTCTTTTTAAATTACTAATTTAACATTACTTTCTCTTACATTATATATTAAAAAATAAAACGTCTTAATCTCCGTGCCCGTACAAATGGGTAAAAATACCCGGGACGGAGGAAGTATATAATTTTTAATTTTAGTGGAATACGTTTAGTAAATGGGGTTTATTTAACAATTTTGAAGTGCAAATAGCCGCCCCATATCAAAATTGGTTAACATTGCATGTGAATGTCTGCAGTTTAATCAAAAACTATAGATTTTGGTGGGAAAAAAAAAAGTTGGAGCATCATACACTCGGACAGATATAATGATGCAGACCTAAATCTAGTAACTTAATTAGTTGATTAATAAAAATTAATTTAAATTTATTGGGCACAATAAAGTTTCTTATTTTGAGATATTCCTCCCTAAATCGATCGTGAATTGTCATAATATATTTAAGAAACACGTTATGAACAAATAAATTTATAATATTAGTTCACTTTGGAATGTATATATTTTTGTTACTTTTAATTAATAATCCATACAGTATTTGTTTTCCTTTATAAGAAATTTGTCTCCTGGTTAGGGTTGAAATAAATCCAATAATAATTAATAAATATGATCGACTCGAGATTTTTTGAATTAAAATTTGTTGGAGTTTGATTAAATATAGGAAAAAAATGTTAATAAAGTTTATAGTGTGATTATTAGGCTCAACTCAAGGTGGATAAGTACAACAAATAAAATAGAAATGGAAATATTTACTCCATAATTATTTAATTTAAACTCGTATTGACTCGAATATAATTACTTGTCAATTAAATTTAAATATAAATTCCAAAAAGCTCAATAATACCTTGAATATGTTAGCAAATATTGAATACTTTATATATGTTCAACTCAAACTGTTTTATACTCTCATCTATCATGTTGTAGTGCAAGTTAGCTAATTAGTTTATATTTTAGATATTTATTTATAGCTATAATATGTATATCTCGTTAGAAATTTATAATAGTAACATGAAAGTATTGGTTTAGAAACCAATTAAACTCTGAAATTCCATGTTATAGGATGAATTCTAGTTGAAACTTGAAAGAGACTAATTATGGGGCTCCGATTAATGTGGAGCCCCGAATTTGAGAATTGAATCTTGGAGAGTCGAATTTGGAAGCATACGTCGTCGTTGAAATGCATGCATAGGTTCGGCCATTAAGCTATATTTTGTCGGAATTAGACTTTTTGAAGAATGATGGATTTGAATTTTGATGCCAATACATTTATTGGTTACTACAAAAAATTATTATCATTCATTCCAATAGAGTTTTCACCACGTCACTTTAAGAACGAAAGATTTTTATTTTTTTTAATTCAATTTTGTTGATTTCTAAAAGTAACATTATAACAAAAAAAAATAAAAAATTGTATTAACTGAGGAATAAACATAAATGAATATTACAAATATAATTCAGATGGATTTAACTTAAAGAATTTGCAAACGAGTTACAATCTTTAATTACTCCCTCCGTCTCATTTTCATCTTCATATTTACTGTACGCACGCAAATTAAGAAAATTTACTTTTTGAGTAACTTTTGGGGGTAGTTTGGTATTTTTGAATAATAAATAAATGATAAAGTATGTTATGTGTGTTAAAAAGGTAATGACAATTTTGAAATTAAAGTATGTTAGAGGGATATTAGTTATGTACCTTTTCCTTTTATGGAAGTGTGAAGTTGAAATTGGGATGGACCAAAACGGAAAGTGTGAAGTTGAAGTTGGGACGGAGGGAGTAATACTTTGATTCTTCTCTCGGATCGATTTGTTGACTTGACTTGTGTGTTGAATCAGGTCTTCAGTTGAAGTTGTTGGTTTATAGGTATACCAATCAATCACTATTACAATGAATATGGAAATAGAGCGGAGAATTACTAACCTTATTTATAGATCTGGATCTAGGATCTATGATCTTGAACGTCTCTTGATCTACGATTTAGGATCTTGAAGATCTCGGGATGATGATCGAAGTCGAGTCGAGTAAAACTCTTTCCGCAAGAAAAAACACGCTCCCGGTAGTGCTTCGGTCTTGGCGAATCTTCCTCAAAGGTGAAATGACTTCTCATTTCTGGTGAAACAGCACCGCTATCGTAGGAACTCCGGCTAACTAAAAAGAATGGAGAACTGGATCGTCTAGACTGTGCACTATGCAAGTGTATGCAGATGTTTTGTGTTTTTGGTGTCTTAGTATGTTTATCATCGAATGCATTGAATTTCTTCAATACTTTCTCAATGTAATGAGATTGTGACAAAGCAATTCCATCAGATGTTCTTTGAATCCTGATTCCACGTATCACATCAGCTATACCCAGGTCCTTCATGTCAAAGTTCCTATTCAACATTCGTTTAGTGTCAACGATTATGTCATTACTGCTTCTCATGATAAGCATATCATCTACATAGAGGCAGACCATGACAAATCTATTTGGTGTAGTTCTTACATACACGCATTTGTCACTTTCATTGTTTCGAAAACCATTTGACATCATTGTGTTGTCAAACTTCACATGCCATTGATTTGGAGCTTGTTTAAGTCCATACAACGACTGCACGAGTTTGCACACCTTTTTCTTATTTTCAAGAATATTTCTTCTTCCAACCACTATTTAAGAAGGTTGTCTTCACATCCATTTGATGTATCTCTAGATTGTGCAATGCAGCAATCGCTATAAGTAAACGAATAGACGTAATTCGTGTCACTAGTAAGTAGGTATCAAAGAAATCATACCCTTCCTTTTGTCTAAAGCCATTAGCCACCAACCGGGCTTTATACTTGTCTATCGACCCATCAGCTTTTTATTTTATTTTAAGGATCCATTTGCATCCTAAGGTCTTGCAACCCTTTTGTTAAATCTACCAATTCCCATGTATGATTTTGCATAACGGAATCAAGCTAGCTATCTATAGCTTCTTTCCAGAATGGTGCATCTGGACGAGATAGAGCTTCAGATATGGATTCGGGCTCATCTTCAACTGCGTAGGTGAAGAAGTCTTGACCAAAGTCCTTTTCTACTCTAACTCTCTTACTACGTCTTGGTTCTACACTCTCTTGTGTAGATTGAACCGCAGTAGTATTAGAAGATGTCACTTGTTTTTTACCTTTGCTAGGAAATATGTCTTCAAAGAATATTATATTCCTTGATTCTATCATAATGCCTTCAGTCATGTCAGGTACTTTCGATTTATGAATCAGAAATCTGTAAGCACTGCTGTTAAGTGTGTACCCTATAAATATATAATCAACTGTTTTAGGTCCGATTCTAACTTGTTTAGGTAGAGGCACTTCAACCTTGGCTAAACACCCCCACACTTTGAGGTATTTGTATGATGGTTTGCGTCTCTTCCATATTTCATAAGGAGTTTGATCCTTAGATTTGTGTGGAATCTTGTTCAGAATGTGGTTAGTTGACTATCTATAGCTTACCCCCACAAGTTCTGAGGCAATCCTGAACTGATTAACATTGCGTTCATCATTTCCTTCAGAGTTCTATTCTTGCGCTCAGCAACGCCATTTGATTGAGTTGAATAAGAAGTCGTTGTTTGATGTATGATGCCAGATTCAGCACATATTTGTTCAAATGGTGTTACGTATTCGCCACCTCTATCACTCCGAACTGCTTTAATTCGAGAGTTAAGTTGATTTTCAACTTCATTCTTGTAGCGTTTGAATGCTTCTAAAGCTTCAACTTTGCTTCTCAAGGGATACACATAACAAAATTTTGTGCAGTCGTCAATAAAAGTAATGAAATACTTTTTCTCTCTCTAGTTTGTACAAGTTTTAAATCACACGTATCAGTGTGGATCTACTCTAGAGGTTTAGTGCTCCTTTCCGTTGTTGGAAAATAGTTGTTTGTCATTTTTCCTTCTACACACACCAACAACATCAGCTTCTGTTTAATGTTCGCAACTTTAAAAACTTCATAATCCGATCTCCACCGTCCAGAATATACCTCTATGAGTTCTAAACGTGTTGTACAAATTACAGCTTGATCCAACGGTTAGTTTGTAAGAAAACTCCTTCTCCTCAATTGCGCAGAACAGAATCGCACAAAAACCTGACTTCTATTTTTGGTCAATTCCTGTCAATACAGAGCTCCATACGCGATCTCCACCGTTCAAATCATAGATCAAAAGTTACAAACGTGCTGACCAGAATTTAGATTGATCCGACGGTTGAAACTTCAGTTATTGCCTCTGCAATATTACTGCACAGAATTTCTAAAAAAACGTGAATTTTTTTTCCTTCTATCTTCCCTCAATGACTTCTAGGGTAAGATAACACCAAGTATCGAGTTTACTTGTGATTTTCCATTGGCTTCTTGCCCTTGTTGTTGGACATCTTCCTCTTTTTGGAGGGTCCCGCACGATATTCAGTTAAGTTTGTCTTTGCCTTAATTGAGGATTGGTCAAACTTCCCATCCATCTTCCTGTTGTCATCCTCGATTCTCAATTTGACAATTAAGTCTTCTAGAGACATCTCCTTTCGCTTGTGTTTGAGATAGCATTTGAAATCCTTCCACATTGGAGGCAGCTTCTCAATCACAGAGCCGACAACGAATGCTTCTGGAAGCATCATCTCCTCGGAGAGGATTTCGTGCACTATCAGTTGGAACTGCTGCACTTGTTCAACCATAGATTTAGAGTCCACCATCATGAACTCCAAGTACTTGGCTATTGCGTATCCTTGTACTTCTTCTCCAAAGAATCCCACAGTTCTTTGGATGTCTTCATGTTTAGATACACTTTGTATAATGCATCACTAAGTCCACTAAGGATATAGTTCTTGCACAAGTAATCAGTGGAGGTCCACTGATCAAGAGCTATACATTTTACCGTATCAGTCTCTTTCTCATCCACCACTGATACAGACTTCTTTAAGAAGTTCATCAGATTCAGCGTGGTGAGGTAGAGCATCTTTTGCTGCTATCTCTTGAAGTTTACACCCCCAAACTTCTCAGGCTTCTCTGCTTGAGCCGGAACCATGAATGGTCTCGACATCCCATTGGAGGATACATCATTTGGGAATCAGTCCCAATAGGAATCTCAGCATTAACTCTCTTGGAGTTATTAGCATTGAATGTTTCAATCCCGTCAATATCCATTAGATTAGTCATAGTTAGGGGTGGAAAAATACGTATACCGAAAATACCGATATCGTACCAAAATTTTCAGTATGCTATTTTGCATACCGATGTTGATCCTGAAATTTTGGTATACCAAGATTTCAGTATACCGAAATATTGATATCTAAAAATATATACCGTTGCCAAACCGTAATTTATACCGTGCCGATTTTTTCGATATATACCGTATTTTACCGAAATGCCAAAAATTAGAAAATTCAATATACCGGAATTATACCAAATATTTCAACATACCGAAAATGAGTATACAGAATGCCAATAAAACTTGGATCATAATGTACCCACTGCTTTATCAAGATGACTGGGTATGCATAGTTATCTAATATTAATGACACACTAAAGATAAAAAAGCAGACTGATAACACTTCTTTTTCAATAAAAAGAACATGCCATGAAATCTTGAAGTCTGAAACTCAATGTTCAGAATACATCATCACATATGAAAACTACAATATGGAATGGAGATACAACTATCTATTCACCAATATCCTTTTTGTATACAAAAGAATTTGTATCATTCTTCAACATAAAAAATACAAAAGGCAAACAAATAATAATCTCCCATAAGTAAATTCATAAGAAAGGAGGGAGGGATAGAAAAATCATAACCTATAGAATTAGAATCAAATGATAACCCCGATTAATCAAATGCCACAAAAGTTAATTGCAAGCAATCAAAGAATCCCAACCAATACTAATATTCCAAGCAAGATTAGTAAAATAATGTGAAGTTGTGAACCAGCAAAAAGGCTCGCCTCGCCGTCACTTCAAAAGGCCCAAGTTTTTTTTACATGCACTCCCGCACAGAAAGACAATCATCGATTCATCATCTATTAAACAAGAAACAAAACTCACACCGTAATAAAGATAAAGAAAACCCAACAAATATTTTATATACAAATCTAAGAAGTAAAAACATGTCACACAAACACTTCTTGAAGGGTGTCGACGGGAAGCTAGGGTTACTGCAAGCGAGCAGCCGAGATTGATTGCGACAACATGAAGTGATTTAGGAAGAAGAATATAGCTATGCCTAGGGTTTGACTTTTGAACAGAGAAAAAGAACCATTGCGGCGTTACTCGAGAGGAAGAATGTGATTTGGGATTTGGAAATCGGTAATAGAGTAGTATGAAGTTAGGGTTGGAATGTTAATTTTAAATGGGCTAGGGCCTGGGTTATAGTTTTGGGCTTGGTTATATATTGGGAAAAACAGGGGCCCATAAAATAAAATCTATAAAATAAAATAATAAAATATATATATATTTTTTCTCGGTATATCAAAATATCAAAATTTTAATTCGATATATACCGATACTGAATCAATTTTTTTGGCACGGCGACTATACCATACCGAAAATTTCGATATACCTAAATTTTGATATTTTTTTATACGACGAGCTCGGCATACCGAGTTTTTAGTTTTTTTCCCACCCCTAGTCATAGTGATTGTAGGGTGTGGAGGCTAGATGTTTCATCTTGCGATTTTTGGTTTATAGGTACACCAATCAATCATTATTACAATGAATATGAAAATAAAAAGGAGAATTACTAACCTTTCTTATAGATCTGGATCTAGGATCTAGGATCTTGAACGTCTCTTGATCTACGATTTAGGATCTTGAACGTCTCGGGATGATGGGCGAAGTCGAGTCGAGTAGAACTCTTTCCGCAAGAAGAAACACGCCCCGATAGTTCTCCGGTCTTGGTAGATCTTCCCCAAAGGTGAAATGACTTCTCGTTTCCGGCGAAGCAGCACCGCTATCGCAGGAACTCCGGCGAACTAAGAGAGAATGGAGAACTGAATCGTCTAAACTATGCACTATGCAAGTATATGCAGATGCTTTGTGTTTTTTATGTATCTTAGTATCTATCGTGTGTTTTGAATGAATGCACAATGACCCTATTCATAGGTTCCAAATAGGGGTGTCAATTTGGGCCCAGCCCGCGGGTACCCACCCGACCCGTACGATATGGGCCGGCCCAGACCCGCCCCAAATTAGAAACGGGGCGGGCCCCGCCCGGACCCATTTTGAAATGGGCCGGGTTCGGGTATTAATTTAGACACGCGGGTACCCGGCCCGGCCCGACCGTACAGAATATATTTATTATATTTTTTATTTTAATAATCATTTAAAATTCTATTAATTTACTACTAATTTTATGATTATTTTATTATTTTTATTTATTTTTTATTTTTTAACATAATTATTATTTGAAGTTATGGAGAATGATAAAGTGAGAGAGGTAGTGATTTAAGAGTGCACATAAAATTAAAAAAAAATAAAAAAAAGAGAACGGGGCAAGACGGGGCAGACCCGCCCCGTTTGTGTCTGGGTCTAAAAAATAAGACTCGTGCGGGTCCGGGTAGTGGGGTAACCGCCCCAGACCCGGCCTGTTGACATCCCTAGTTCCAAAGACCATTCTCATAAGAATAAAAACCTTTTTAGTCCCATAACTTTTTCTATGGTTTTTTTAGTCCCAAGAAAGATAAGTTTATCAAATTAGTCCCACCGGCGAAGAAATAGGGCCAAAAACGTCTATTTTTTGTCGAAAAAAGCCACGTCACAACCAGAATTGCCAATTTTCGACCGGTATGATGACGTGGCGCCCTGATGGCAGGTGAGTCAGCTGGATAAAAACCTATTATGTCCAATAACTTTCCTCATGTTCTATTTTAGTCTCAATAAAGATAAATTTATCAATTTAGTCCCACCCGTGTAGGAATAGGCCAAATACGTCCTATTTTCACCGAAAAATACTGACATCATCGAAATCGCCAATTTCTAACCAGGACAATGACATGGCGCCCTGATGGCAGGTGAGTCAACAAATTAAATATTATTTTAATGTCAATAAGACATTTTTATTTAAACAATTCCGACCGTTGTCATGGGCCGTGACAAAATTGTGGTCGGTGGCGAAGTTCTGGTGTTTGTGATGTGGGCCTTGGTGGCGGCGATTCCGTACCAGAAGAGAAATGGGCTGATGACCCTTATTAATTTTTTTCTAATTATTTAAAATTTTAGAAAATAAAATGCCTTGTTGGTATTAAAATAATATTAATTCCGGTTGGAAATCGGCGATTCCGATTGTCACTTGATAATCACGTGCCATTTATCAGTGATGTCAGTATTTTTGGGCGAAAATACGAAGTGTTTGACACTATTTCTACACGGGTGGGACTAAATTGACAAACTTATCTTTATTGGGACTAAAATAGAACATGAGAAAAGTTATGGGACTGAATAGGTTTTTATGCCGGTAACTCACCTGCCATCAGGACGCCATGTTATCATACCGGTCGGAAATTAATAATTTCGGTTGTGACGTGACTTTTTCCGGTGAAAATATGACGTTTTTGGCCCTATTTCTTCGCTGGTGAGACTAATTTGACAAACTTATCTTTCTTGGGATTAAAAAAGACCATGAGAAAAGTTATGAGACTAAAAATATTTTTATCTCATTCTCATATGATAGGATTGTTATTTTAAGTAGTGATCGTGATCACTACCATATTTGATTAATCACCATATTTGATCAATTTACTAAATTTGATAAATTCCACATGTGAGACTAATTTCACTCACTTTAATTATTATTTAATTGATGATTAATTTATTTATTAATCATTTCTAACCAATTAAATTCTCCAACAGAAGTTTGTCCAAGCCCAAATTTGATATTTACAACGTTAATTCAGAAGCGTCGAGCCTTTATTCGAATTAAATGTTGATTTGAGTTTTTTTAACTATGACGTTAAGAGTGTAATAAAAATAGACTAATGAGGATATGTGAATAATTTATAGGGATAGGGGTGTATAATAATGTTATCAAAATTGAACCAAACAAGGTGGTTCAATCGGAAACCAGAGTGGAACTGATCTAGTAAACCAGTAGATTTTAAGCAGGGGTGGGCATTTTTTTCGGGTTTCGGGTACTTGATTCGACCCGAAAAAATTATTCAAAAAATCTTGATTTTTTCAGGTAATTTCGAGTTTCGGGTTTCAGGTATTGAAAATATACTCGAAATACTCGATCGGGTACCCGAAGTTTTTTTTTACACTCATGCTAATTATAAAAAATAATTTGATTCATGAAATATCAATATTTTGATGCATTCTTAATTTTTTAATCATAAAATATATTTATTATCCTTTAAACATTACTTCATTAAATTTATTTTTATTTTTTAAATTATCAATTATTTTTACGTAATAAAAAATAATTTTGTATTATTACATCCTTATCTTATCAAATTTAATTTTGAATTCTCCTTATATCATTAATTTTAATATGAATAAATAAATAATTTTATTATCATATACTTTAATGTATAAATAAATATTTTTAATTAATTAAGTAAAAATAACATATAAAAATATATAAAAATTTAAATATCTCACAACATAATTAATATATACTCACTATCTAAATCCTAACATTATTCTGAAAATTAATATTATTATGATGTGATATGGATTTATTATATTCTTTTATATAATTATTGAAAAAAATGATAAAAGAGATCAAATAGAATATTACCTCAAATATTAAACATTAAAAAAATTATTTAAATCACACCTAATTAATTTATTAGTATAAAAATACTTATTTAAAAAAAAGTATTTTCGGGTACCTGAATTTTTGGATATAAGAAATTTTGGATCGTGTTCGAATAATGAAATTCCTAACCCGAAATTTCAGGTACCCAATCTGAAAACCCGAAATACCCGAAATCCGATCTGATGTCCACTCCGAATTTTAAGGTTGAATCGGGTTGAACCAATCAAAATCGAAAAATCATTTGAACCAGTCCAACCGATTTCTATAAATGAAAAAAAAATTGATTTTTTATTTTTTAATTTTTTATTATGATGTTTCACTTATATTTCTGCATTTAGAACATAATATTTAAATTCTGGATTAAAATATGAATTATAGTATTGAATGAACATGCTATGTATCAAGTACGAATTATAAACTATAGTATTTTTATTTAATTATATTTTTATTTAAATTGTTTTTTTAACTTTATAAAATAATTTTGGTTGTTATACAGTATTTATTTATTTATTTATAAATGGTGATTTTATAAAATATAATTGAAATTATATGAAATCCAATTTTTTGGTTGAATCAGTTCGACTAGTTGAACTTTCAACTGTTGCCTTTGCAAACTTTCAACCATTAGCCTCCACCGATTTGGTTTTCTGTCCGATAGTAAAAACACTAGCTAGTATACAATGTTAAGTTAGACATCAAATCTGATTAGGTATAATTTTATGGTACAAATATTAAAGTGTCAATAAGCAAAACTACACAACTCTCACCGATCAAATTTCAATACCAACAACTTAAATACATTCTTTTTTTTTAACCAAATCCCCCAAAATGGTCAATTATACCCCTCCCAACAAAATGAAAAAAATTCTAAGTATCCACCCACACACCCCACTGTCGCCGGCCAGCCAGCCACTGCCCACTGCCGCTACCATGTGAGTGACCTACATCGTGACCTATACCGGAACCGATGTGGATGGACCCGTGTGGGTGACCAACACCGTGATCTACACCGAAACTGATGTGGGTGGACCTGTGTGGGAAGGGACGGATTTATGCCACACCGTGATCTACACCGAAACTGATGTGGGTGGACCTGTGTGGGAAGGGGCGGATTTATGTGGGGCAGCCCCATGCTCAAGCCTAGGGCTGCCCACAAAAAGTCCATTATATTATACGTAAATAATTTATATTTTTAAATTTAGCCCAGTCCAAAAATATTTTAAGCCTACCTAAATGAAGTCAAAAAATAAATATATCTTCTTAAATTATATATATTCTATGAGCCAATTACAATCAATATTAAAATTTAGCCCATTCTCCATCTATTTTTGAGAAGGTGATTCGTGTGTGTGTATATATATATATATATTATTTATTATTTTTTTAAATTATTTTTTTTCTTTAATAAACTTAGCCCACCCCACTTCGATTTTCTAGATCCGCCATTATGTGTGGGTGACCTACACTGAGACCTACACATGGGATACATTGGGTATTTGATTTTGAATGCAAGAATAAAAAAGTTCAAAAAATTGCAATCTTGTAAAAAAGATAAAAAAAAAAGTATTAGTAAAAATTTTACACAATAAATTTTGTATATTATTTCACTTCTCCCGATATTAAATCTATATAACTAGGGCACACAAGTGTTTTAATATTTTTGAGTGAAATTTATATGCATTAGTTACACGGATATATGCAACTAAATCTTGACTTAACCCAAAACTTGAACTTCTTTAAATAGTACTATAATATTTATCCTATATTTATCAATACTTATGATTATGTTACTTTAACTTTGCATGGTGATATAACATTGTAGTCATAAAATATCAATAAATATAAAATAAAGTATCACATGACTATACAATATTTGCATAGTACTCCCCCATCCCGGTCAAACTGCACCGTTTGACTGTATAAAGCTCTCACAAAAGCTACAGTAAATGGTGCAATATGGGCGGGACGGGGGGAGTATGTTATCTATCTTATACTACATTTTAAACTTTATAATTGAATTATTAATACTCCACTTTGTAAGATTATTATGGCGTAGTGCCATTAATAATTAAATATATAAGAAATTTATTATGATCAAATATCTTAAATAAAGATATGGTTTAAATAAATAAATAATATATATGAGATAAATAAAGTTATACATATATTTATGGATAACAATCACATTAATAGAATGAGATTTGATAAAGATTTAATATCCCGATCTGGTCCTCTCTCCACCATAAAAAGAGATCTCATAAAGTCTTACATACATAAAGAAAGGGGTGAGGTGAGAGAAATCAGTTCCCGGCGTAATTTGCAGGAACATATCAACCGCAAGATCGAATTAAGGTAAGTCTTCTCACCATTGTATTAAATGTGAAAATATCTAATATCCATGACAATTAATAAATTAATTGATTTATGAATTTATGCTTACCCACTTTACATATGAGTCCGGTTTCTTATCGGATTTAATTAAATATGATAAAAATTCTATTGTATGGATATTAAATTCATATAACTAGCACATTTTTAAAAAATAAAATTAAAATATCTGTTCAGGCATAATAAAATGGGAGCACTCGTAGAAAGAAAAATAAGGTGTACGTAGTGTATAACGACCCAAACAATAAGAAACTACGGAAAATGAAAATTGACAGTTGTAATATGTTGTACCCAAACATGAATTTTATTACTACTTCATCTTCTTAAGTCCTACACAAGTCATCATTAACTTAACTATGTTACCCTATTTTGTATCTATACTTCCCTCAATTTCGATCAGAAGGAAATAAGTCATAATATTACTTCAAGGAAAATCATTCTTATTATTATAACATATTAGGAGGAAAAACTCCAAAATAATCCAACACCTCTGACTTTTTATTTTTATTTTATGCATTCTTGTGTACATTCATTAAAATTTAGGTTATTCTGTGGTGCATCTGGTTGTGGTATATCGGTGCACCTAAGATTTTATAGAATAAATGTAGTGATGTACTGAGTAATTAGTGTTTTATTTTTAATTATTTTATTTTATTTAGTGGTTAGGATTAAATATAAATATGATGTAATGGTTTAGGTTATTCAGGTGCACCGGTGCATCCGGTGGTTCGATTCTTAAATTTATCACTTATATTTAAATACAATTTTCGTCCTACAATATACTTCAAGTTTAGTGTTTTTTTTATGTTATTTTTACTAACTTTATTACTTTTGGAATATTTTAATAATTTTAGGAAATAAATAAATTATGAAGTATCATGTTAAATGAGAGTTACAAATTTGGAATTAAAATATTTTTAAGAGTATTAGATAATTTTTTTTAAAGGAATGTAAAACGTGTTATGGTACAAATAGATAAAAAAAAAAGTGAAGTGTTTTATGGGAGAAAATAATTAAGTGCAAGAGTCAATTTTTTTACATTTATTATTTAACATTAATTTTTAAATAAGTATTACATTTTTATGATTATATTGTTTTTAATTTTATTTAAATAATTATAATTTTTAATTAAAAATACTATTATTTCTTATTTATATTATGAATAATGAAATAATTATTATATTTTTATTAATTTAAATATTATTTTTATTAAAATATTATTATTCCTTTTTAGATCACCAAAATTTTTGGTAAATACTTGGGTGAGACCGTCTCACGAATCTCCTTATGTGAGACGGATCATCCATTAACTCATTAGTTATATTTTAAAAGGTTTTGATTGTAATCAAATTAAAAAATTAAAAAATTAATTATGTAACTAAATTAATTAAGTCTTTTATTCTCCCTCCGTCCACTGTTAATCTATCCATTTTACCATTTTGGGCCGTTCATCCTTAATCTATCTATTTTCCTTTTTGAACTATGTGACCCACACCCTCCATTAATACAAATAAAATATGGGGCTTACATCCTCCACTAATACAACTACCTTCTACACATAAAATAATAATATTCTTTAATTCATGTGCAAAAAACAAATTGATACATTGAGGATGGACGGAGGGAGTATTAATGAAACTCGCATAAAACGCGGGATCATTTATTTTATAATTCTTATTTTTTATAATTAAATAATTCGTGTTATATAACGTAACAACATTAATTAAGGAGATTTTTGTTTTTCTTATAGCTAGACAATTTATTTCATCAATGTAAAGAATGACAAAAACTTGTGTCCCCAGGGACACAGGAGACTAACTCGTAAGGAATTTGCAACAAATTATAACATTTAACTTTTGATAATGTAACGTAAACTAAATCATATAAAAAGTTGATATATATGTACATGCATTCTAATTATTTGAAAAAATCTTGACATGTATTTTATTTAAATGTTACTTTATAACATAATACAATTGAAAACTATTTATTACTCCCCATATCTCTCTAAAAAATATGCGACCACATAGAGGCAATTTTGTCTCTTTGCTGTATATTTATATATTTTGTTAGTATTTTTTATTGTATTTAAGTGCAATTATGATTAAAGTATGTAACTCTTAGTAATAAATCCTTAATTTTACTGTTTGTCTAAAATAAATATCAATCAATATATATATATATATATATATATATATATATATATATATCTCAATTCATTCTTTTTTTCTATACATGATTTGATTCGATACTAATTAATTTATTTATATCGAATGATTTATTTATTTATTACAATTAATGATACTAAAGTAAATAAGTTATAATCAGTGTATAACGAAAAATAAATATACATTAAGACTATACAAATGACAAAGGACTTTGTTATACTATACTTAAATATATACTCATTTCGTCCTACCGAAAGGTCTCCATTTTACTATATTGAACGTCTCATTCAAATGTTCTTATTTTCCTCTTTTAGTAAAATGGCTCTACATATGGTGGTCCGCCACTCACTAATAATACAACTACCCATTACACATAAAATAATAATACTCCTTAATCCGCGTGTAAAAAGCAAATAGGGACATTTGCCCGGGATGGAGGGGTATATATATAATGATTATTTATGAAAAATAAGGTTAAAACAAAATTATTAAAATATTTTAAATAGTTGCTATATATATATTTTTAAAAATAAGGGGTTTAGTATTTCTTAATTAACTATATAATAATAAATCTATTTCCATTAATTGTTATTTTTAAGAAACTAATATATATATATATATATATATATATATATATATATATATATATATATATATATATATATATATATATATATATATATATATATATATATATATCTGAAGTATACTATAGCATAAACTTTTCTGCCTACGTGTCGTCTCCAGAGCGCTCCATTATGACGTGTAATTTTCTCATTTTTTTGAATTTTTAAATTATTTTTTATGTTTTCCTTATTTACTTATCATTAACTTCCTTATTTAATATTTTTTTTTAAATAATGTATTTTATTATTCTATTAATTAATCTTAAATAGGTAATAAATTAAAAAATTATTTATAGAAATTAAGAATAAAATATTAATTAAAAATAAAAATTATGTTTATTTGAGATAATAATAATAAATAAAAATAAACATATACATAATTTAAGAAAAATTCAAATTAAAAATGTATATCAAAATATAAATTAGTGGGGTGAAAGAGAACATTATATAAAATATTCTTTTTTCCCTTTATATATATATATGATTTAATTTTATATTAATTAATTTATTACATTAAAAGATTTATTATTTATAGGTGGGGTGAGAGAGAATATTATATAGAATATGTTTTTTTCCCTTTTATATATATATATATATATATATATATATATATATATATATATTATATGATTTAATTTGATATTAATTAATTTATTACATTACATTAAAAGATTTAATAATTAATTAATGATACCCAAAAATAAATAAAATATTAAAATTTTAATCTTTATTAAAAATAAGAAACACATTATTTAAGAAATAAAATATTAAATAAGAAAGTTAATTAAAAGTAAATAAGGAAAATATTAAAAAAAAGTATTAAAAAATCCAAAAAATTAAAAAAATTACACGTCACATTGAAGTGCTATGAAGACGACACATCATTAAGAAAAGTTTCTGCTATAGTGTATATATATATATATATATAATTTTTTCTTTTAATTTATATTTTTTATTATTTAAATTTTATTAATTTAGAATTTGTTATTCATTTAATTTAAAAATTATAAATTTATAAAATGTGATACTCAATTGATGAAAAATTATAACTTTATTGTGAACTATATTTCATGAATAATTTATTGTATAAATGAAAAGTGATAAATTTTAAAAGAAAAGTGATAACATATCTCATAAAAATGTGATAACTGGGATAAAAATCTTTTTAGTCCCATAACTTTTCTCATGGTCTTTTTTAGTCCCAAGAAAGATAAGTTTGTCAAATTAGTCCTACCGGCAAAGAAATAGGGCCAAAAACATCCTATTTTCGACGGAAAAAGCCACGTCACAACTGGAATTGTCAATTTTCGACCGGTATGATGACGTGGCGCCCTGATGGCAGGTGAGTCACCGGCATAAAAATCTATTCAGTCCCATAACTTTTCTCATGTTCTATTTTAGTCCCACCCGTGTAGAAATAGGGCCAAACACTTCGTATTTTCGCCGAAAAATACTGACATCACTGATAAATGGCACGTGATTGTCAAGTGACAACTAAAATCATCGATTTCCAATCGGAATTAATATTATTTTAATACCAACAAGGCATTTTATTTTCTAAAATTTTAAATAATTAGAAAAAATTAATAAGGGTCATTAGCCCATTTCTCTTCTGGTACGGAATCGCCGCCACCAAGGCCCACATCACAAACACCAAAACTTCGCCACCGACCACGATTTCGCCATGGGCCATGACAACGGTCGAAATTGTTTAAATAAAAATACCTTATTGGCATTAAAATAACATTTAATTTGTTGACTCACCTGCCATCAGGGTGCCACATCATCGTCCTGGTTAGAAATCGGCGATTTCGATGATGTCAGCATTTTTCAGCGAAAATAGGACGTGTTTGGCCCTATTCCTACACGGGTGGGACTAAATTGACAAACTTATCTTTATTGGGACTAAAATAGAA
The DNA here is from genome assembly GCA_023678885.1 of Pogostemon cablin. Classification (NCBI taxonomy): domain Eukaryota; kingdom Viridiplantae; phylum Streptophyta; class Magnoliopsida; order Lamiales; family Lamiaceae; genus Pogostemon; species Pogostemon cablin. The sequence goes on from CM042987.1 coordinate 7,801,244, forward strand.
CATGAGGAAAGTTATGGGACTAAATAGGTTTTTATGTAGCTGACTCACCTGCCATCAGGGCGCCACGTCATCATACCGGCCGGAAATTGGCAATTCCGATTATGACGTGGCTTTTTCCGGCGAAAATAGGACTTTTTTGGCCCTATTTCTTCGCCGGTGGAACTAATTTGATAAACTTATCTTTCTTGGGACTAAAAAGACCATGAGAAAAGTTATGGGACTAAAAAAGTTTTTATCCCATAGTTTAACTGTGGGAAAGTTATGCTAACTCTTGGTACCTTTATCAATGGATGATTGCAGGCTATTGATGATGCTGGTCATGATAAAGCGAGCGTATTCAAAGTGAAAGGTTTAGAAACTGTGGATCGAGCTATAGGGCAGCTAGCTAAGCTGCTATGGCAAGCAGAATCAACTGGGGGCTTATCAATACTACATCTGTGTGACTGGTGATCACTCGACACCAGTTGAATATGGTGATCACAGTTTTGAACCAGTCCCATTTACACTACGTCGTTTGAAAGATTATGTTGGTGCTGTGGGTGGGGAATCGAGTGTTCTGGAAACTTCACTCGACCCGTTTCCTCTTCCAACAGTGGAATCTGGTGAGGACCTTTCAGACTCCTACACGAGCCAAGACGGTAAACATGGGGCATTTAAAGGCGAAGCCGTTTTCGAGTTCAATGAGATAGCAGCAGCAAGAGGGATTCTTGGGAGGTTCAGTGGGAGTGAAATGATTGAAATAATTAAGGCATTTGTTAAGCTCTAACCATTCATCTGAATCTCCAGCTTATGATTTTGCTACTGCTTATGAAATAAGGATGTTTGTTGTTCAGAGATTCCCCCCACTCCACATATTTACTTGTAATCTTTTTCGAAGGCTCCCATTTAGGAGTTGCAGGATTCTTAAACCAAAGACTTGTCTGCAAGGAATCTATCTGCATTACAAGACAAAACTACTTGTTTGAGAGTATAGGTATCTATCGATGTTTTCAGAGTGGCCATGCTATATCATGAAAATATAATACTCTTTCCAATAACAATTATGTGAAATATAATGAATAAAAGTGATGTACAGTATTATTAATAATAGCAACACTTGTGATAGGCCTCACGTGAGAGGTTTTATTTAATTAGTTAACACCTTTTAATGATGATATTTTTCCATTAAAAACATCTTTTTATTTATTTTACGAAATAATTCATTAATTAGTTCACAATACGGTATACTCCCTTCGTATCAAGTTAACGTTGACGTTTGCTTTTTACACGAAGATTAATTAAGAGATATAATATTTTAATGTTTAGTGAGGTGAGATAAATAATATTTAATGTAAAGTGAGTAATTGTTTTAGTGTTGTATATGGGTCCTACATGACATAAATCTTAACGTAGGATGGATGAAGTATTTTTTTATTAATTAAGTATTATTATCTTTTGAAATATTTTCATTACATGACTTGAAAGATAGATAAACTATCATTAAGGGACCTAAAAAAATTTTTGATATCAATTTAGGACCTGAAAAACTCCTTTTTAATTCACCTGAATCAAATAATTACTTTGTTGAAGGAATATTTCAAATATTATACTAATATTTGCCACTTTTTGGCATTGACTTAGGGTATAATTGTCCTTCTCTTTCTCGATCATGTAATGAATTGACACAAAAAATGTCACACCAAAATAACACAGAAGATCCGGACCCTACAATTTCACCTCTTTGCCGGATATGTTATTAATGCCCCTTTTTTGATATCATATTTCACAAATACTTAGATAGTTATGGATAAGAATAACATTTAAATACTATATTTTAACACGTGAGATCCCCCAATAAGTTAGCGTCTCACAATATACTCTTCTTTTCTTTTCTTTTTTTATAATATAAATATTGTTTAGTAAACGCAAGAGTCAACGTGGTAGGAAAGTGTATCCCTAACCACTATATATATGTGTGTTCATATATACAGAAGAATTTATTGAATTTGCTGAAGAAAAACGGAAGCCATGGGTGGCGGCAATGGCCAGAAAGCTAAAATGGCCCGGGAGAAGAATATGGAGAAAATGAAAGGCCCAAAGGGTACCTACCTCTATCAATTCATTCTCTATTTTCTCTAATTTTGTTTTTCGATCGGAAAGGGCAGGGCTTTTTTCACTCGAATTAAACGCGAATTTGTTGAAAAGGGTTTTCCTGATTTTTTATGCAGGAAGTCAGCTTGATTCCAACAAGAAGGCCATGTCTATCCAGGTTCTTTTTCTAATTTCGATCTAGATAATTGCTTCCTGTGTATATAAAAAATTTAGGGTTCTATTTTTTTGGGGGTGAAATTGAAAGGAGTTTTCTGAAATTGTTATATGCGGTTTCTACTTAAATTTTGTAATTCGCAGTTTATTTCTTCGTTAACTTTGAGCAATCAACTTCATTATTGCCGATTTTTATCTTGGGTTTTATTTGAGTGATTTTGAAGCGATATTTCTTTCCATCATTCTGTTCTAGTGGATTATTAATCACTGTTAGACAATCAAACACATTAGTAAAGCGATTAAATCAGTTTTACTTAGTCTCCTTCAATTTAATGATGGTTTTTTTTGTGTAATATCTTGGAAGCCTTAAACCGTTGCATCTGAATTTGAATAAATAAGCAGTGGATTTAATAACAAAATGAGTTCTTTAATTCATAACTAGAGCAGAGAGATGTTTCTGCCCACCTAGTGTTGGTTTCTTTGAGTTGAATTTTGTAACATTTGTTTGATCTTGATGGTAACAGAGGTGATCGTATACTGAGTAGCTTTTTCTGTTATTACGTATACACGTATAAGCATAGTCGACTTTTTCACCGTTTGGTGATTCTCTGGTACGGCGAAACTACCCTTTACCTTACTTTGTCCTATAAGAGTGAATGACAACAATTCTAAGCTTAAGGTTCTCACTATGTGAATTTATCGAGCAGGTTTTAATCACAAATTAATACAATCTTTACTCCGAAATCTGATGTAGTATGGTAGTATATGCATTTCAATTTATCTTGTCAATCATTTATTGGTTGTAACCTAATATGAGTGGATCCATTCATGTAAACTGTGTGCCAAATTCTTGTTTCCTCTCTTCGCACCAAAACACCTCTTAATGATAAATGATCAACATAGGAATGTTGACATCCCAGTACAAGTTCAACTTACACAGAAATGCATGGAAGGAAAAGGAAACACTAGAACTTGACAGGATCATAAACTTAGCAACTTGGTTGCTGATCTGTGTATCTGCATCTGGATACCATATGTGATCTGTAATTATGCTTTGCGGTATTTTCCGTTGCATTGATTTCGTTGCTTTAGTGACGGTTCTTGTGTGGTTGACAGTGCAAGGTTTGCATGCAAACATTTATTTGCACAACTTCGGAGGTGAAATGCAAGGAACACGCTGAAGCTAAGCATCCCAAAGCTGATCTCTTCACTTGCTTTCCCCACCTCAAGAAATGATGCTACACTCCCATGTCCTAATCTGTCAACGTGTTGAATTTGAAGTTGTTTCAATATTGATACTGGTATGATTGTTCATAACTAAGTATGTTGTATGAAACTCTTGAATGTCTTGTTATGTCTCCTCTTCCCTTGCACTGTCTTTTCCTGACTTTACACTTCAAATGCACCTTAACAAGGTATATGTAACAGGCAGATAGAAAGACTCCAAAATATCACCTCTTTTGTTTTGTTTTTTTTTTTTTTTTTTGGCATTATTTTACCCATTTCAGGGATGACTTGCCCTGAGATAGAAACATGGGGTGGGTATAAGATCGATCATGTAGGGGTATTTGTGTTGTCATAAACTTTGGTGATACTATTTTACGAAATCTTTGGGTATAACGAGTATTATGTTTTCACTAAAGGGTATCCACCTCTTAAATCACATAATCAGACATTGTCTTACGAATTATAACTATGCACTCATTAAATCATTAGGTGAGATTTCACACATTATAACAAAATTTGGTGACGTACGTAATACTTCCTCTGTAATGGCACAAGATGTGCATTTACATTTTGTATGATATAATATTTTAATTTATAATGGGTCAAGAAATATAGTTGTAAATTTGTAATTATAAATTTTATTTTGAAATTTAAATCTAAATATTGGATTCAATTGTTTTAAGATCAAAAGACTAAATCTTACTGGTGTACGGTACACTTTGCATAGCGGTGCACCACAATAGTATTAGTTTTATTGTTGAGTCAGTGAATTATCTCTTGTTACGTCTTTTGACACATTATATTCCGTGTAGATTTAATACTATTTAAAGGAAAGTTTTTTATAGCTCTGTAGCATAGTATTTGGCTTATGAGAAGAATTATTATCCTCTTTTCCAATTGAGAACCACAACATAGTTTTCTTCCGTAATAATGAGAACTTGGTATTTTAGGAATTAGTAGTCCCGTTATGGATCAAGTTTGTCACTATGAAATATACTGAGTGGTTGGTCGGGGGTATTAGGTTATGGAGGTGTATTGATTCTCATTGTTGATATTTGTTTGATTTAACGAAAATCAAAATTCCTCAATTATTCTCATTGATTCAATAATTATTCCCCTGTTCAATCACTTTTCATTCCATTGTGATTGAGCTCCATAATAATATCCATTGTCATTCCAATTAAAGAATTTGAACCAAGCGATCGCTAATCTCAATTGCTCTTCAATGACATTGATGAATAAAATATAATGTTGGGCTAAATTGATGAAATTGCTAATATCTTTATATTTATCTTTAATTTATTTATTTAATTAATTTAACTTATTTAATAGGAGTACATTAAGATTATGTTCGTTTTCGAATTTTAAATCCAGGTTTTGATTTTCCAAAACCCACATCCAAATTTTAAAAACCTTCCCTATATATACATACTACATTCTCTCTCTTCAATTAATATATTTTCTCTCTTTATCTTTCCTCTCTCATTTAACTTTTTAAATAAATTAATACATTGATTTGACTTAAAGTTAAAATCTACCCTATTCAAAACCCAAAACAAATATAGAACACACTATTCATGGTTTTTCAAATCCTACATAATCCCAAACCAAACATTACCTAAAAGTGTGGAATGTTTGAGAAATATTTTTAGACAAGTTAGTCCCTTGTCAATCTTATTATCTACAACTTTATCCTCTTCTTTTATAATTTAATATTTAATTAATTAATTTCTTTATCTTTAATATATTAAAAGTGTAAAATGTTTGAGAAACATTTTTACATAAATTTGTCCCCTGTAAATCTTATTATTTACAACTTTATCCTCATCTTTTATAATTTAATATTTAATTAATTGATTATGTCCATTCATTTTCTTTTATTCAATTAATTTATTTGTAACTTTCAACTATAATAGAAATATTTATGAACTATAATATCCCCATCTTCTTTCTTTTTTCTTCTTTCTTTTTTTAACTATTTACTTTACACTAAATTTTGTTATTTTATGATGATATTTAAATTTTTATTAATGATGACTCCTTGTATCCACTATTATTATTTATTTTAATTTATATTAAAATAAAATATTTAAATTTATCGTAATCAATATCTTCACCTTGCAATTATTTGTATCATTTGTCATTGTCGTGGAATGCCACCAAGCGTCGTCTCTCTCTCACATTGCCGCCTTCAAACCTTCTCCATCTCAATGTAATAAACCCTTAGAGCTCGTGTGCTTGGGTGTATCATGGTGAGATTAAGTAGGGATAATATTGAAAGAAATGTTTCTCAAATGCCTTTCCAATTTTAATATTATATTATAATTATGATTATGATATAATAGATAGGATATGATATATAGGTGATAAAAAAATATATATTATTATTTATTCGATATTGTGGTTATATATAATAATAATAATGAGCTAAGGCATTTTAATCTAAGTGACATATTGCTAATTGTGGCGGTGAGGGTCCCTAATGGTGGGTACCATATTGCTAATTGTATGTAAATGTCATAAATGATGATAACTTACCATTACCTAGACATATTGCTATGTGTATGTAAATGTCATAATGACAATAACTTACATATACTTTGTAAGCTGACAGTAATAATAAAATTTAATTAAAAATTAAAAACAAAAATATAAAACATAAGGGTATTTTTTCCTTTAGATTATATTTAATCCATCCGTCCATCAATAAAGTAACTATTTGCTTTTTTAAAGATAAATTAAGAAGTATTATTATTTTATATATATATATATATATAGTAGAATGACTAAAATGACAAAATTAATATCTTATTAGAGAACAGAGGATTATTAATTTGGTGAAATTGACAATTATGACCTTATTGAGCTGAATCAATTTGATCCAATAAATTTACTCTTAAAATCCACAAAATTCGCGAAAATTAGAAAATAAAAAAATCCTTCCATCTGCAAAAACTGCAAAATTGTCTGTAGAAAAAAATATGAAAATATAAATTTGAAAAAGTAAATACAAGAACAGTGGAGGGGACAATATATAGAGGAAGCCTATAAAAAAAAGTCAGTTAAACAAACAATTCAAGGCATCTGATGTCGAAGAGGTAAAATGCAATAACATTTTGGTTTCTTTGGGTTCTGATGGAATTTCTTATTAGTTTAGACTTTAGGGAAAAAGTGAGATATAAATAGATATAAAGGCGAGATGAAGAAGGTAAGCATGGAGGAAGATTATTATTCGGATGAAAAAGATGAGAAGCTAACTGATATGAAATATATGACAGGAAACACGCTTGCAAATAATGCTGTATGCTGCACTCTCATAATTTTCTATAGTATCTAGTGTTAAATAAACAAGGCAGTTAATAACTAATTCTAACATGAGAATTCGTAATATGTGAGAAAAGTACTTTAAATTGTAAGAGAATCTATTATACAGGCTATAGCATACTACTATGATCATTAATCTGCATCATCCATTAATTAATATCAATGAACGTTAACTTGCCATGTCATCAAAAGGATAAAAATACACGGATTTAACTAAATAAAAAGATTCTAATAGTAGATGACATCTCAAGTTGTTATTGATGGTAGCGGCAGTAAAATGAAATTCACATAAATTTACCAATTAAAAACGGAAGAGGATTCAAATCGTACTACTATATATTAATTTTTTTCATTAAAAATATAAGCTCCTGACAATTTTTAATTTTTACTTGGTTTATGACATATTCTTTTGACATGTTTGATATTTTTCACACTTCCAGTGTATGATTTTTTATTTTTTTACGAACTTTATCGTTTTTTTGGAATAATATGGTATTTTTAGGTAATAAATACTAAATGATAAAGTAAATTATGTAAGTTATGTAAGAGCAATATTTTTGAAAATATAATGTATGGCAATGATTTGGGTGGAGTTAGTTCACCAAATCCAAATTTTACAACCTCCTTTCTTCACCTTTAATGTGTATTTGTTGTTTCATCTAATTTCATTTTTTTTTCATTTTATTATTTTTTATTTTGTTTATTTTTCTATTTTTTTATTTAATTTTAGAGATATAATTATAATTTTTACCCTTATGGTTTAGGGTATATTTAAATCTTAGAGTTTAGGAATTTAGGGTATAATTGTAATTTTACACTTGTGATTTAGGGTATAATTTACTCCTAGGGTTTAGGGTATAATTACAATTTTACCCTTATAGTTTAGAGTATAATTTATCCCTAGGGTTTAGGGTTCAGGATATATTTATAATTTTACCCACCACAAGGGTATAATTTATCACTACGGTTTAGGATTTAGGGTATTATTGTAATTTTACCATTGTGGTTTAATGTATAATTTATTCTTAGGATTTAAAATTTAGGGTATAATAGTTATTCAACTATAATAAATTTAAAAATGAAATAAAAAACAATATTAATGAAAGAGGAAGAATTAATTTAGAAGGGTGGGGACAACATGTTCCACCCAAGTCACACTCATAATGTATTAATAAATTATTTATTTTTAAACTTTTACTACTTTTAGCCATTTGAGTGATGAAGAGTGTATTGAGACGGATTAATGTGGAAAGAGTGAAATGTAGTACATTAAAGCCTGAGTTAAATTGTAAATACTCCCTCCGTCCCGGGTATTTTTACTCATTTATACGGGTACGGAGATTAAGACATTTTATTTTTTTAAGTATATACTATAATGTAAGAAAAAGTAGGGATAAATTAGTAATTCAAAAAGAAAAAGTAAATAAAGTTATTGGGAATGATGATGAATAAAGTGTAAAATAGTAATTAAAATTGTTGAAATTGTAAAAAGTAAGCAATAAAATATCATGTACTTTTGCTATTAATGGAATGGATAAAAATATGTGGGACAACCCAAAATAAAAAGTGGGTAAAAATACGTGAGACGGAGGGAGTATAAAGAGTCTTGTATTGAATGAATAGATAAAAATGAAGAGTCGTAATATAATTGAAAACTCAAGTAACTCATACTCCCTCCATCCCAACTTCAACTTCACACTTTTCATTTTGATTCGTCCCAAATTCAACTTCACACTTCCATAAAAGAAAAAAAGTAACAAACTAATGTATCCCTCTAACATACTTTAATTTCAAATTTGTCAACCTTTTTAACACACATAACATACTTTATCATTTATTTATTACCCAAAAATACCATACTACCCCTAAAAGTAAGCAAAAAAATGACTTTTCTTAAATTCCATATCTATAGTAAACGTGAAAATGAATTTGGGATGGAGGGAGTATTTTTTTAATAGGACAGCGCTTTTTATCATTCAAAATCTTATTTTACTAGGTGCACTCGAACTAGGGATGTTAAACGGGCTGGACCTGAACCTACAGGGCCAGACCTATAGGGTTACGGGTTGAACGGGCCACGGGTTAAGTGGTCCATATTAAACGGGCCGTCATTTATGCGAACCTAATCCTAACCCTAGCGGGCATCGGGCTAAACGGGCCACTAACGGGTCGGTGAATAAAAAAAATAAAAAAATATTAATTAAATTTGAAACATAATTAAACATTAATAATACATCAAATGTTCTAACATTAATAATGAACTATAAATTTATAAATTTATACGTAAAAAATAAAAAAGAATTTTGGGATTCCAAATACGTCAATATTATTTGTGAATTAACATAGTTTATTTTCAATATTACTTTTTAAAATGTCTCACATGCTTTATTCTTAAATTATTTTATTTTAAAATGACAAACCAACAAAAATGTAGTAAGTTAGAGGATATTAAATTACTATTAGATATAATTATCAATAGAAATTATTTGTTAACATAAAAAATTATTATTAATTTTAATAAATTAAGTATATTATTAACTAATTTTTTATTATAAAAAATTTAATCGGGTTAATCGGGCCAGCCCTATTAACCTACGGGTTAGCTCTATAGGGCCGCGGCTAATCGGTCCGATCCAAAAAGGACCTGATTTAAACGGGTCACTACTTATACAAACCTAAACCTCCATTTTTTCGGGTTAAACGGGTCGGACCTACAGTCCCGAACCATATTAACATCTCTAACTCGAACCTAAAAGAATGGTATTTAAATTAATATTATATCCATGCCCCTAAATTTACCCTCATACCCCTTTTACTAACCCTAGTATTTTGCTAATCTTAGCCAACATTATTATTAAGTCCACCAAAATCATTACTCCATACAATAAGGGCTCGTTTGATAGGCGAGATGAGATAAGAGAGTATATATAAGAATTGAGATTTTAATGAAGATAAAAATTCATAATATGAAAAATGAAGATTGTTTGATAGACTGTATTAAAATATGCATAACAAAATATTGAGATGCAAGAATCAAGATATATGCTTAAATTACATTTACACCCTTTCTTTATATATTATTATTTATTTATTTATTATTTGTTAATAAAATAAAAAATTAATTTTTCACTTCTTTACTCCAAACCACCCCCTCCCCCACTCATTTCTCTCTCCTCCCTCTGAATTAACACCGACCCACCCAAACCTTCTTTCTCCCTCCTCCCTTCCCCTTCCCTCTGAATATAAACTGACCCACCCATACCTCCACCCTCTAACCACATCTTCTTTCTCTCTCCTCCCCTCTGCCCTATCTTCTTTCCCCTCTTCCTTCCCCTTTTCCCTTCCTCTGTATATACAGACTTCATGAGGCAATTGAAGCGGACTTTACATGCAGGCAGCTGTTATCCTCTATCTAACGATCGGAGTCGGAGATTCGAGAACCGTCGCTCGCCGGTGCTTCTGAATGAAGGCCGCCAAGTTGCCATTAATTTGGGTGGCCTTCTTTATACTCTCTCTCAAACCCTTTCTAAACGAGACTGTTTTTAATTCCTCAAGGGTCGGAACTGTAATTTCAAATTATTATATAGATTACTGTTAAACTTTTATTCTCAATACTGCGATTTTGTCCATATAAGCAATGTGAAACTAACAGTGATTTAGCAACGGGCTCATTGATAATACCGGGCCCTTCCCTTTTTCAGTATTTGATATCAAACAGTGTAAATGGTAGTAAAAATGCATGAAAAGACCATACAAAATGCATGAAAAGATCATAATACAGCCTATCAAACGAGGCCTAAACCTCAAATTCTAAATGCACACTTGCAGATTTCAAGCCCAAATTTTTATTTTGAAAATATAATCTTATTTACTCGATACACTAAACCTTAAATTCTAAATGTAAACTTGCAGTTTTCAAGCCCAATTTTTTATTTTGAAAATATAATCTTATTTCGGTGTGGATTTCGAAATGTCAAATTTTATAAACCACACATACCTATATATTAATATCTATAGGTATAAGAATTACATATCTCTTACACATCATACTCTACTCTTACCTATTAATTTAATATAAAATTAGAACATAATATTCTACTTAAAATTCAAAACAAACATATATTATCACTATTTTGATTTTCAAAAGCTAGATTTTCAAATCCAACATAAACCCTAAACAAACCTATATTATCAATTATTCATTTGATTTTTAAAATCTTAAATTTCCAAAACCCCACGTAAAAGAAAATAAAGATAACCTTGAAAATACATATAAGATAATCAGGTTCGATTCCTATTGGGAACGAATTAGGAGATGTGATATAAGGAGGCTTAGAGAAAGGGAAATAAGGGTGCTTGGTGGTGTATACTTACTACTAACTGGACTAACAAACATTTACCGATAAAAAAAAGAGTAAAAGAAAAAAATATGAAACAAAAATAACAAAAACAAGAAAAAAATAACATTAATAAATATTAGTGTAAACTGCCATCAATAATCATGAGATTCCAAACGCATTTTTTGTAAAATGAGAACACTAGTCTATCCGTTTAATCAATAGGGAAACATCAATCCTTTATTTATTTGGGGGCAGTGCACTAACTACCATAGAAGTAGATCAATTAATTAATCAATTAGATAATTTTAAAAATGGTGCTTTCATATGTTTCTTTACTCACTCTCTCCCTCTCTTTCATTCCTCTCTTCTCTTTCTCTTTCTCCTTCTCCTTCTCCTTCTCTTTTTTTTTTTTTTCTTTCTTCCAGTATACTAATGTGTGTTTATATATACGGCTATGGAGATGCGTGTGATGGTGTCGGGGTGAGATTAGTAACAAGGGGATTTGAGTGTAAGTTTAGGAGACAGTGTAACTTTAGTCTATACTTTATTTTCAACTTTTTTATTCTAAATCAATAATTGCATCCTTGTTACAGTTGGGATTTAACAAAACTACTCCCTCCGTCACATGGTCTTTTTTTTCGTCTCACTTAAAAGGTCTCCTTTCATTTTTTACACATATAGAACCCACACACCTAATAATACAATTAAAATATGGGGCCCACATACTCACTAATATAACTACTCATAATACATTAAATAATTTATACTCTTAATTCACGTTCAAAAAGCAAAAACAACTCTTTGCATGAGACGGATGGAGTATATTACATGAATCTCACACATATTTTACACACATTACATGAATATTCTACTTTCACGTACACATCACTTCTTATCCAAAACAAACATTACTAGGATTCGTGCGCCCTTAGTCATACAAATATCACCCCCTACCTTTACCGAAAACAAACATCATCTTTCGATTTAGGTATCATTAGTCGAGTGTACTTTTAAATAAATTGATATCTTGTGCATCCTAGTGAACAAATTTAATTTTTGGGATAATATATTTATTTGTCCATTAATTTTGCCAAATTTTGATTTTAGTTCATGGGTTTTTTATTTTTTGAAAATCGTCCATTATGTTTGGAGAATTTTGAAATCCATCCATTATGTTTACTTAGTTCAACAAAACAGTTCTATTACAGGTCACATCATGTCACTTGCAGGTAATTCCAAAAAAAAAATTAATTGGAAATTACTTAATATTTGCTTAAAACATCCCGAATCAAAAACCTATAAATCAAAACCTTATATCATACTCACCTTATATTCACTTTAAGCCAGATTTTCTTTTACTTTCTACACGCTTTCAAAATGGTATCAGAACCCTAGGTTTATTTATTTATGAATGGAAAAATTTATTATAAACTTATATCACTTAACGAGAGGAGAGTTTCAAGAATTATGGATCCGAACGAAAGTTCGACATCCGAGAGTGACAGGACTATCAGCTCTGTCCAAAGCTGGAGCAACATGGACTTCTGGCCTGTTAACTATGACGAGACAAGCAGTTATATATAACAATATTATTGTGTGTTGTATAGACAATATGCAGAGAAAGAATACGAGGATGCCGATTGATGGTGGGACGGTATAATCTAAAGGAGGAAGTTGGCAAATATTCGTGCCAACCATACCAAGGAGAACATCTGAAGGAACTACGCCAGATGGAGATAAGATACTCCAAAGAACTATCAAGAAACATCGTGAAAATTTAAAGTTTCACCGAGATCAATGGAAGTGTCCCCCAGACACAGACAATGGAGGAAACGACCAAATTAGGGTCCGAGGGAGATATGCAAGCCTTACCACTTTTCACACTGGACAGAATGACAGAGTGGAAGGAAATCGAGACAGATAACTCTAAGAGAAATCAAGATCTTAGAGAATTACAGAAGACGGTGATATTCTTTGGAGAATATTGCCAAAATATGTCCAGGACAATTTTTGAGATCAGCCTCAAGATGGAGAAAGTGGAGACGTTGCAGAACAAACAACTCGACCTCATCCAAAAGCTGATGAATCAAGTGGGATACTTGAAAACCAAAGTAACCGGGAGAAAGCAAGGAGGAAGATTGCCACCAACTTTTGGAATAGAATCTCTTTTACACCAAAAGGGGAAGACGATAGGGGTCACAAGGCCAAAGTCCGAAAGCGAGAAGATGATTGATATCCTTCGAGGAGAATCCACATCCCCGGATGGAAAGAACAAATCTTGAAGATCTACAAAATTTATATGAGTCCTTCCAATGACTATCAATTGTAGATCTAAAGATGAATGTTGGAGAAACATCTAGTTCTCAACAACAGTCACAGGCTCATCAGACACAACATGATCAGGGCCAAAATGAAGGAACCTCTGGATCACATGGAGTCCATGAAGCAAGACAAGAAGAAACATTCCAACAACCAGGAAACTTCAAGATGAAGGCAATAGGAATGTCAACAGGAGCAAGCCGAGTTCGAGGATCTAATCTACACAACACCCCATATGGTCGGTCTCACCTTGAACCAATAAATCCATATGGATTGATCCTCAATCTCGACACTCTAGACTTCAAGAACAGAGAGACCCTGATCGATGAATGGACGAATGCCATGAAGATTGCAGGAGGTACACTAGAGCTGGATAAAGAAGGGTTCATAAGATTCCTAACTATGAGCCTGGAAGGATCAGTAAAGTGTGCCTGGGAAGAGCTCTCGGACGAAGTCAAGAAGGAAGCCATGGAAGGCGAAAATCTCAGCAATATTGTTGATCGCATGGCCAAGATTTTCAAAATCCACTTTATCGGAGTTGGTTACTTCGAAGAAATAGAGGAAGAAAAGAAGAAGAAGTATAGGAATGCCCTATACAGCCTGGAACTACTTGATATTTGTCATGTAGATGAGTATATCAAACTCTTCACAGAGTATAGATGAAAATCGAAGGTCAAGAAGGAAGAAGTATTCTACCTATTCTTTGCCAAGATCCCAAGCCTATGGAGAAAAATGCTGATCAAAGAGTATGAACCATGCGAGCTGGATTCAATAGCAAGAAGAATATCCTTCCTCAAAGTCAAGATTGCAGAGTGGTGTTATCAAGCATCACTACACAAAAACTACAAGAGATTAAGGGTAATCAACAAGACAGTATCCCTATGTTGCGAGAATAACGATCTTCCAACTATCATTGGAAGAAGTCCAAGGAAGCAGAAAATGATGAAGAAAAGTCATCCTTTCACACAATGTAGCGGAGGATGGAGGTCCAGAAGACCAAGATCCTTTTAGTCCAAACAAAAGGCCCGAAGCTATAAAACTGGGCAAAGATCTGGACCATCAAGATAGAGTTCAAGAAGTCAAGCCTCCTCCTCAGGATCAAACCAGAGGAGCACAGGAAGAACTCCCACGAGAAAAACATTCCGAAGAGCAGCTACACGGGCCAATAAAAGATTCAAGGATTGTAACTGCTATACATGTTGAGCTAGGGGGCACATTTCACCAGATTGCCTAGAGAACCAGAGCGGAGAGTGCTACAGTTCGAGACAACTCCAGAAATGGAGGAAGCTGTTTACTTCCAAGATTTGGTACAGGTATATCAGTTTGAAGATATACCTCAGACGAGAACATCTATGAAGAAGAATACTTCAGCCAAGACGACTCTTCCGAGGATGAATCAAAGTGAAGAAGAAAACTTCAGACAAGAGATGCAAGAAGATATGTCGGGATTCTTTTCCCAGACATCTATTTCTCATAAGACTCTTATGAGAATTATGAAGGAGGATCCAAGGCTCAACCTATACGATGGATTCACTGTGGGAAAGCTGGAGAAATTCCTTCCAAGCTTCAAAAAGAGAAAATACAACATCATATACAAAGTGACCGAAGGGGAAATTGCCATCCCAATGGAACTCACAAGAAATGAGATGGAGATGCAACTAGTTCCTATTGATGAAATCAAAAGGGAACTCAGTAAACTCAAGGAAGGAATAGCAAAGACCATGCCTTGGATCCATATTGGAGCAATTAGGATCCTCATCAAAACAACTTTCAAAAAAGGTATCGATACACCAATCGATATTGCAATTTTTGATAAAAGGATCAAGAACACAAGAGAGGCATGTCTGGGAGGAATCTCAGGAAACCTGTATGCAGGAAAAGTGGCATCTTATATCTACCCGAGGATTACCTATTATCTGGTAGATAAAGATTTCAGTAGGGCACTCACCCTTCATTAAGATTTCAAGAACAAAGACTTGATGAAAGAGAGGAATAGGCCTTACTCGATCACCTACAGTATCTCGTATGCTCTGTCCAATACTCATCATTCGGATTTATTCCAAATGAAGGAGTATATTGAGATACCAGAAGTGTTTGAAAGGATTGCATGCACAACCAGGCCAGAAATAATGGAGTTACCACCAATCCACGACATGGATTTGCGGATTAAGGATAAGCTGATCTGGAGCAAACAAGATAGCCTCAGATTCGAGCAAAGAAGGATTTCTTTCCAAGAAGATAGGATGATCAGCGAGAAATGGGGAAAGAAACCAATCGTGGAGGTAATCCAGGAACTAGAAAAGTTCACAACTAAAGGTGAACTGAAATGCCCAGAAGGATGGAGAAGAGTCGAAGTAATATTCGATATCACTAAAAGGGAAAACTCTATTCCTTGTGTGTCTTGTATTATCTTCAACAACCAACAACTGGGAGATACCAAGGACAGCTCAAACTCGGTGATCTTGAGCTGATAATCGAGAGAGTCGCAGGAAGATTCCCAGAACAGCTAGTGCTGGGATTGGAGTTTTTCGAGGATCACAAATCTTGGGAACGACTACAAGATGGAATGGAGTTCACGGTCAAAGGAAAAAGATATAAAGTTTACTAAGTAAAGGCTCGTGCTTTAAGCTCTGATTTACCCATGACCACGAGTCAATTCTCAATATATATCACTGTCGGGGTGATATATAAGGAGCATCGTGCAGAGTATTTTGCGGCATATATTGATTCAGGAGCCGGTATCTGCACAGCAAAAGAAGGAGTCTTTTCTAAAGACTCAGGTGAAGAATTGCCAACAGTACTAGGAAAAGATTTCTCTCAAAGGGTTCTAATTCTTAACAGAGGAATCAAGCAAGCGAAAATCATGATCGGAGGAGTGGATCGTACCTCATAGTACAAGGTGAAAACTCCACCGATATACTTTCACGACACCGGAGTGGATATCCTATTAGAAAATAATTTCCTACAGACATTCAAGCATTTTTCCCAAGAAAATGCAACAAGAAGGCTTATTTTCACAACCCTTTGTGAACATAAGATCATCACACCAAGACTGCGTAATGCATTTTAGAGAAAAATGCCAATCAGATTTCGCAGCAAGTGTGGTGATGAAGGAAAACTTAGTCATCCAAAGATGAATGATCGAAGAAAATATGGCGAAGTAGTCCTTCAGATGAGAACCGATACCAGAAGAGAATGGAAGATGGAGAAACTTAAGAAAGATACAATCCACCTTCTCAAAGCAAGCTTGGGAGAGAGCTTACAGAGAGACGTCACAATCGAAGAACAGACATCTTTGGAGAATGTCAAGAAGAAGATACGGAGGAACTTCAATGAGGATCCTCTAGCCTGGTGGGATAAAAATGAGCTCAAAGCCTCACTCAAAGTAAAAGAAGGAAAGGAGCATGAGTTCGTGAGATACAAGCCTATCCTATTGAACTAAGAGGATCGAAAGGATATGCAGGTAATACTTAAGAAACATCTGGACCTTAAGTTGGTATCGCCAGGAGTATTTCCATACAGCAGTCCAGGATTTCTGGTTCGAAATCATGAAGATGTCAAGCGGGGAAAGCCGAGACTTGTAATCAACTACAAAGGGATAAACAACATCTTGGAGTTCGATGGATACTACATACCACGTAGGGAACACTTGGTCAACTGTATCAAGAATGCCAAGGTATTCTCAAAGTTCGATTGAAAATCTGGGTTTTACCAGATTAGGATGGAAGAAGGAAGCAAGAAGTTCACAGCCTTCTCCACACCACAAGGCCATTATATCTGGAATGTCATGCCTATGGGCTTGGCAAACGCACCACAGATATACCAAAGGAAGATGATAATCTTTTCAAATATTATTTATCATTCATGTTTGTCTATGTAGACGACATCCTCATAGCCTCAAAAAGCATGAAGGAGCACTTGGCGTATTTAGAAGTATTTTCAGAATTGTGTCACAAGGAATGATTGGTGCTTTCTGAAAAGAAAGCAGTAATAGCAATAAGGCAAATCGAGATTCTTGGAGTCAAGATTGATAAGTCCGGAATTATTCTACAGCCCTATATTGTAGAAAAGGTTCAAGGATTTTCTGAAGATTTCAAGGACAAGAAATAACTCCAGAGCTTCTTAGGAGTTGTCAACTTCGCTGGAATGTTCATCAACAATCTAGCGCAATACAGGAGGTGTTCAGTCCTCTATTGAAAAAGGACGCTGAGTTCAAATGGGAGGAATCACACCGAACAATAGTTAAACAACTAAAGGAGGTTTGCAAAAGGCTTCCCAATTTAGCTATACCAAATGACAAGGATGAATTAGTACTCTATACAGATGTCAGTGACCATTGGTGGGCGACAGTTCTTACGAAGACCACACAGAAGGAGAAGTGCCATGCAGATACTGTATCGGGCTCTTTGCGGAGAATGAAGCGAAGAGGTGACACATCAATGAAAAAGAGTTTTTTTGCGGTTCTGAAGGCATTCAAGAAATGACCGCTATTTCTTCTTGCGAAGAAATTCATCCTTAAAATTGATAACACAAGCGTCAAAGCCTTTTTGAAAAATAAAATTGAATCTAAACCTGAAAAGGCTAGACTACTAAAATGGCAAGCAGAATGCCAATATTATGATTTTAATATTGTCATTATTAAATCTGTTGATAATGTTTTGGCAGATTTCCTGACGAGAGATTGAGGGAGCTGAAATAGACTCCATCCTGACTGTTTCAAGGCACCTGATGGACAACCTGGAGTTGCTCCAAAGGAAATTCGAGAATCTAGTACTCAATGCAATGCGTGCTGGAAAATTATAAGAAAGTGGTCGGACCAAAGTGTCTAATCGCATACGAGTTTTTATTCGCAACAATGCGAGTCTATTCGAGTCCTTACGAGAGCCACTCCTCCGGGCTATTGATGGTAATAGCAATCTACAAAAGGAGAGTAGTCGAGAACAGGGCTCTAAACCCAGAGCAAGGGATTCAAGTACCCTTAGCTCGAGTCCTAGATCGGAACCTCCAAAAGAGGAACTGGTCGAAGGAAAATCGAAGACCTTGAGTCACATCTAGAGTTAACGAGTCAACCCAGCACCTCTAGGGTTAAAGAGGGAGAGATCAACCTTAGGTCGATAACGGGCACTGCTAAGGTTGGTAATAACTTAGTTGATTTCTCTTATTGGCAGGAATACCTGGCCAGCTGAGAGAAATTGAACACCAGACAAGAAATCCGATCGGAGAAATGCTGGATGGATATACTGGGGAATATCCTCGAATTTGGATGCGAGAAGGCTAGAATCCAAATTATGTTAAACAATGGTATGATTTTGGGGCACTAGCCTCAATTTATACTGTTGCACCAAGCTTCCCAGAACTTGCAAAACTTCCAGATTGGCTGGGGGAAAAGGTTTAAGGCATGGAAAAATAACTCAACCCTATCCAGGGGAGATGTATTGAAGCTTTACTTCACCAGTGCTGCCCCAAAACCAGTCGAGAAATGCAATCATGAGGCCTTCCATTTTATCAAGTTAAGAAGACCCGATGTCTCAGCATCAAATAAAATCAAGGAGTCTTCCGAAAAGGAACATTCCTGGTTTTTACATTTTCTGAAGAACAGATCTCTACACGTAGAGCGAGAGGTTTGTACGCCTGCATTAAAGTAATGGTGGAGGTGAAGTTCTCATTCAAGTTCGAGCATAAATCTTTGAATGGGTCTTTTCTGTTGAATACTTTAACAGAAAAGAAGACAGGGTTTGCTGAGAAGGCTTTTCAAGAAAAACAAGACATTCTCTAGAGAAATAAGATTCCGGTGAGCAAACAAACTCATCGGAGATATTGTAACATGGCTCATTTTGGGCAATGACCAACAAAATATGCACCAGCTGTTCCACCCAAACCGAACCAGAGTTCGGAAAAGGAATAAGGTTGGGCATAGGGATGATCAGAAGTGCTGAACCACCCCCAACAAAAGAGATACGTGGAAAGAAGAGGGTAACCTCTTCAAATTACCCAAGAGTCAGGAGAATCATTGTAATGCCCCGGGTTACGCTATGGGGTTGGGACGCTACTAGATATACAATTCTCAAATAAATAATAAAGGGGTCGAGAGTGCACAGCAAAAATAATATAAAATCCCCAAAGTGATATTATAATAAAGCAAAAGTTGCATAGAGATTTTTACATAATAGCATCTACTCATCCGAGTAGAGTGAAATATCCAAAACAAGTACGTTCAGATGATATATCTGAAATAAAATTCTAAAAAAATATTAAAAGATAAGACATAATATAAAGTCTTCTATGGGCTTGGAACATCTGCGTGGGCCTCTTCATCTTCTAAACATTGTTCTGAAATCAATAAGGGGTGAGTGTCTAAAATACACTCAGTGGGTTAACTTAAATGATTGCACAGTTAAAAATAAATATGCATGCCAAATATACCATAAAATGTAACATATGCCATTTAATAAAATAATTTGCACATTGCCGTTCGATAACTCAATGGAAATATTTTAGACTGAACCGTCGCCCGATAACTTGTGTTAGTTGGTATATATGCATCGGGCCGTCACCCCAATACAATGATAGATACTTTGAAATATATTTTAGTACTGAACCGACGTAGCCAGTAATTTGTGTTAGTTGGTATATGTGCACCGAGTCGTCACTCCGTACAAGTGTTAGTAAAAAAATATTTGTCATCAAACTAAAAGCACACATGCCACATAACATGACATATAAGTAACACATATCACATTTTAACATAGCAATCATGACATGAAATTGTAGCACTCGGTAAAGAGTGAAAGTTACCCCCAACTTGAACTTTCAGGGAAATAGTAAACTGGACTAGGCTTGCTCTTCGGTCTCGGGTATGCTTGCAAAAGTATACTAAATTGAGTTCTACTTCTAATAATAATTCCTACTACTTAAACTAAATTTCTAATATAGTATGATTAAAAATAAATAAATTATTAACTTAAGAAAATATAAACAATTAATCGTTAAATAAAATGAGTTAAAATAAAATAATAAATAGAAATGCATACTCTAAAATTTTATAATTAATAATTTAACAATCATAGTTTTAAAAAAAATCATAGTTTAAATACATACAAATAACATTAATTTTATTAAAAATGGATATCAAATAAAGATTTTATAATAATAGTAGTAAAAAGATAAAATTATTAAGTTAAGTATATATATATATATATATATATATAATTATGGTATTAACATTTAATTAAAGTAAAATAAATAAATAAATAAATAAATATAACATGACCAAAAGGCAAAGCTACTGCTGTCGACTTTCAGGAACTTAATCAGTCGATTTTTAGGGATTTTATATACTGACTAAAACTTTCTTTTCACTTAATTATTTATATTATTTATAAATTGCAGTTAAGTCCCTGTATTATATTAAATTTTTATTTTAACTTACCCTAAACTTAAATCTTATTACAAAATGACCCAACTTGAGTTATACAACTCCATTTGAAAATCTGAAAGTATGTATGGAGTCCTCACAAGGCGAGGATCACATGCATACCATTTTTTCATGAAAATAATGAAGTTTAAAGGGGACAAAATTTTGACACGAAGTGGGTCTCTTCCTATTTTCTTCATTTTACATCCAAACTCAAAACTAATTATATGTTTGTGATCCTCGTGAGGAGGGCTTCAAAATGGCCTATGATATCAAAATTATATCCCAGCGATACAAAATATGCTATTAAAGGGGTGAATACTTCGACTGAGTTTTTCTTATTCATACGAAATTCATTTCACCAAAAAAATCATATATATAGAATCTACGCCTCGAGACGATCATTTACATATATAACATGATAAAAAATAAAAAAATAAAAGTGAAGATGAAAGAGAAGCAGTCGTGTACTATATATATATATATATATATATATATATATATATATATACTAACACACACATATATATCCACCTCACCTTTTGGATTCTTCTGAATATTTCTTGAACAATTACAATAGTAGAAAATGATAGGTGTATATATATAGTAGGCATCGGGTTAAAAAGCTAAAATTCATTGCATGATCTAACCAAATCTCCTCATGATTTCCCAAATCTAGCTTACGTAAGCACTGCTTACGTATGTGTGCATTATTGACAGTGTAATATATATATATATATATATATATATATATATATATATATATATATATATATTATATCTATCTGCAACTAGTATTATAATGCATACATATATATATAGTAAATATAATATATAATATATGATAATAATAATAATAAGACATATACAGTGAGTATTACAATCATCAGGCACCAAAGAGGACAAATGACTTTTAAAAAAAGCAAGAGCCAGATGACTTCTCCGAAAAGGTAAGAAACATGTGATCGACAGGGATGATCCACAAAAGGGAATCCAATAAAGAGACCAGCCAGCTACTGAAAAGTTGGCATCCAATGTGAAGTGACGCAAGCAGTGACGTCACAAAAAGAATCAAAGAAAGAAAATGAGACCAGCCATCTGCTGAAAAATTGGCATCCAATGTGAAGTGACGCAAGCAGTGACGTCACAAAAGATTGAGAGGCTTTGAAATCCGGATTTCAAATCCGAAAGCCTCTATAAATAAGAGCATTGAGGAAGCAAAAGGCATCGACCATTCCCCTCTGTTTTCTCTTTCTAAAATAAATATTGTATTCCTTTCTTTGTATGAGTATTTTGAGTGCAGCTACAATAGTTAGCTAAATGAGTTATCTCCTCTTGTTCTGTGAGGATAGTGTGTAATAAATTCTCCATTCAATAAATAAATAATCTTGGGCTTCTGCCCGAATGTAGCCTTCCTTTTTCTACAACTTTGATCTCCATATTTTCCAGCGAGAAATAGTAGCAGCATCCTGTACACCCTGTGTAGGAAACGAACCAGGGTTGTGCTGAGGTCCGCTGAAGGAACGAGATTGAACCATCGTACTGCGGGATGCGTGGTTTGCTGTGAGGAGCAGCCGTAAAACCTTTCGGATACCTGGTGGATCGACGATCAAAAAAGGTAATGTTATTGTTACAAGTTGGTTAATTACGAGATTAATGTTGTTTACGGAAGCATGATGGGTCTGATATGGTCGTAATGGACTATGTCGATTTTGAAAAATAGAAAGTGATAAAAATTTGGCGAAAAATGATATGATATAAGTGATTTAGGGCTGAAAATCCTCAAAATACCTGTTGAAGGACTAAAAAGTTGAATTTTGAAAAATTAGTGGACTGATTTCAAAATTTAGGAAATATTATTGTCAAAACCTGATGGTCACCTGCTATAGCAGGTCAAAGGACCAAAAGTTGAGATTTATAAAGATAATGGACTATTTTCAAAATTGAGGAAAATGATTGATCAATTTCAAAATAAGGGAAAGTTAACGGACGAAAAAATCAATTTTTCCTTAATTTTTATGCACTCAATATGTATTAGTTTTACTAAATTAATACTCTCTCCATCCCACCCAAAGTGTTGTTTTTACTTTTTGCACGTGGATTAAAGAGTATTATTATTAAATATATAGTGGGTAGTTATATTAGTGGGAATGTGACCTCCATATTTTAATTGTATTAGTGGGTGGGTGTAGGTCACATGTGTGTAAAAAATGAAAGGTGACTCTTTAGGTGGAATGTCTAAAATGAAAAAAGGGATGGAGAGAGTATATAGTATGTATTTGTATTATTATTTATTATAAAATTAATAAGAAATTCATTAACCAACTATATAGTTTTTTAATCTTTATTAATAAATGCATATCTTTCGGTGCATAATACTCCCTCCATCACATAAATAAATTCACACTTTCTATTTTTATTTATCTCATAAGTAAATTCACATCCCAAAATAAGGAAATACACACCAATCAATAACCTACAATACATTTTAATTTTAAAATTATTACTCCTTTACAACTCATATAACTAATTTATTTATTATCTAAAAATATCAAACTATACCTAAAAGTAAAACAAAAGGCAAATTTTTTTTAAACTCTTAAACTCTGTATCTACAGTAATCGTGAACTTCTCTTTGGGACGAGACTTCTCTTTGGGACGGGACGGAGGTAATATAGTGTAGTAGTTTGAATGTAAATGGTTTTCAGTTGCAACGGGCAAGCTATAATCACTCTGCGTCGTCTTCCCCTTCCAGTTTTGGCCTTGCTTTCTGCAAACCCCTGAATCCGTTTTAATGCACCCCTCACTTTTGATTTCCCCCAAATCTTAGGGATTCAATTCAACCAACATGAGCAGATTTCATCTCGTATCCCATTTCCTCCAATCCCCCCACCGCCGATTCGCCTATCAACAATGCCGATCGCACACCCCTTCCCGCCATTTCAACCGCAAACCTGACCATTCTCCCACGCTTCTGCGCAGGTCTTACTCTTCCAAATCTCCCAATACTAATATGGGGGGATTTCTCGGCTGGTATTTGGGCATGCTCGAACGACGTCCAATTTTCACCAAGAGTGTATCGTCGGCCCTTATTTACGGAGCTGCTGACGTCACCTCCCAGGTTATTCAGCTTTTGATTTCTTAATCAATCCGTCTTTGGTGTCTTCGTTTTCATGATTGCTTTCCCTACTTATGTATCTGTTTGATTCAGACTGCTCTGTATTTTATTCTTCCTAATTTTACGCTAAAGGGTTTTCGAATTGAAGTCATGAGCTGGTGTGCTGCATTTCTTCATTTACGGTTGACTGTGTGATTTATTTTTTAATTTGTTTGTGGTAACTCAACTTATGTTTGCTTGAGAAATTACACATTAGATTTAGATGCATTCTACATGAGATATTCGCATGTTGTGTGATCAGAGCACTTTTTTTCTGGGAAAAGGGTAATTTTCTCTTTTAGTTTTGTTACTTTGTGTTTGCAAAACAAAAAAAAGGCAAACTTATATTTTTCATCTGTTTGTTAATGAACATGTGTCAAGTATAATCTTATGTATTCCCAATGCTCACGTTTATCATTGAAGAGGTCTGTCGTTCTTTAGTTCAGAATTGAAAGCCCATAATTTTCTGCTCATTCAATCCAGAAAGGTAAAGGGAATAGTTAAGAAAATTATGGCTTTCAGGAGTTGTAAAGTTCAGAAAAACATTGAGATTAGTTTTACATTTTATAGAAATGTCAGGAAAACTGACCCCAGGTTTAGTACTTTGAGATTTCAAAAACAAATTATAATGACTTTCTGAATATGAGAAAATGGACCTTTTAAATAAGGTCTAATCTGCATTTGAAAAACTATATGCTCATTTTAATCTACTTGGAAATGAGCTTGTTAATCAGTATTATCTAACTTCTGAAAATGTAGAAAATTTATACTTTCAAGTATGTTTTGAGTAAATAGAATTCTATTTATGATTAGATGTATGTAGAGATATTCTTTTAGTAGTAATATATTTTTAGACATATACCACATAAATGCATTTACAGTGCATAATGAATAATCCATAATTGGATTGTCCGGTCAAGTTGGAATATAAACTTCAAACCCTCAGATTGAAATGTACTTTTCATTATTTAACTAACTCAAGAACCAAACCTATAGAGGTTTGGGTTGGATGTATGACTGTATTTGTTTTAGGAACATAAAGGATGCGACTTGCAATCACAATGTAACAACACTAATCATGAAATTGTACCTTCACTAAACTCCAATATATAATTTGTTATCATGACGTTCAGATCTTTCTTTTTATTTTAAAAAAATCGATATGAGAATAAAGGTATTCCTATGTTTGACGCTGTGATATTTTCAATTACTTATTTCTAAATTGCTCAGCTTATCACAATGGTGCCCCGTGATAATTGGGATCCTATAAGGACATTGAGGATGGCTGGGTTTGGGCTGGTTATTTTAGGTTCGGCGCAGCATTTGTGGTTTAACTTTGTAGCAAGACTACTACCAAAACGAGATGTGATAACTACCTTCAAGAAACTAGCAATGGGCCAGCTATTTTATGGTCCGATAATCAACAGCGTTTTCTTTTCTTTCAATGCTGCTTTTCAAGGTACATTACTTGTCATGCGCTTATTTGGTAAAACTCAATTTTTGATTCTAAATCACCTTATTATCTACATCAGCATCCATGCTTCAGCTGCAATTCCTATGCAGTGCATATACAGACACATGCATCAACATACAAAAATTAATAGATTTGAATCATTTGATGACAATTCACTGAAATAACCTTTGACACTAAATACTTCAACTTTGTCCTCATGAACCATATCTTAGGAAGAATAAGTTCTGTATGCCCATAACCACTAATAAAAGAATTACTTCTAAAGAAAATAATTTAAGTAACCTCATGTATAGTGCTTTTTGTAGCCTTAAGCTTTACCAGGTAGCTTTCCATGATGTTGTCATGGTCTTTGATTTTGTGCAGTGATTCACGTAAGTACATAGAGTATCTATGAAAATAAAATTTTGACCATCAAACTAATTCCTTAGCTTTAGTTAAATGCTCTTAAACTAGTTACTAATCAGTTTCTCATGTAAGCTTATTTATTTATGTTCAATTACTTTAGATTAATTATGCTGCTTTTGAGAGCTGGGAGTTCACTAGAAGGTCCTTGTGTTAAGTTATCATCAAGTTTTTTTATTCTTTTAGCAAGAGTGACACATTAAGTTGAGTTCGTCTTACATTTCTTGTATTCTTTTGCAATATAAATCCCTAAATTCCTGGGTCTAATAAACATAACAGCTCTCTGGAACAGGCACTTTATATTTGACGTTCCATAACCAGGTGGAAATGAATCTTCTCAAATTGATAAGTAAAAAAATTAATCTTCTTTTGCAAAGTCATATTATCTATATACTACACTTGTGAGCTATTATATACTATATGTATTCCAAACAAAATAAATGAAGTACAGGAAGAAAATGGATAGAAGACTCTTGTGTCCTGTTGTATGGATAGACGACAACTCGAACTCGATTCAATGTCCTTGTTTTATGATTAACTGGTAACTCAACTCTGTAGAGCTGTAATGGGACATGTAGATATCTAATTCATCCCTTTCACTCTCTGTAATTTCCAAGTTCAGGAGAAAGTGTGAATGATATTGTTGCAAGATTGAAGCGGGATCTGCTTCCTACTTTGCAATCCGGTCTTATTTACTGGCCTCTGTGCGACTTCTTGACATTCAAAGTTATCCCCGTCCATCTACAGGTATGTTTACATTGCAGAGCTTAATGATCCATCTATAGATAAATACACACATGTAGCCTTAAGTTTCTCTTCTGATATACTTTGGAATACTGATTCTTCGAGCTTTGAACTGATATGGTAACTTTTGTAGCCGTTGGTGAATAGCTCATTTTCGTACTTGTGGACCATATATTTGACATACATGGCAAGCTTAAAGAAAGCTGTTCCTGGTTAAGTTATGACTGCATTTGTACTCTTAATGAAGATGGAGAAAGCTATATTGAGGAGTTGGAATTTTGTAACATTTCTTCATCTTTCTCATTTCCTATTACATGCATGCATACAGTTTTTTTTTTTTCTTCCTTCAATTAAAGTTTTGGTTTCGACTTTCTGTTATGTAGTAGGAAAGAATTCATTCATGTTTGAGGCACATTTACATAGATTTAGCAGTGAACAAATTTTATTTGAAGTTATCAAGGCAAATTAGTTTCAAAGTTGTAAACAAAATTTTCACTCAATCACACAAATGAAGGCATACCTTAAAAGAAAAATATACAATATATATACAAAGACTCTCCTATGATATGAATATATGTGAAATTGGTAGGTCTATTATTAAAGCATAGTTTTTAGATAGATAAAGTAAAATCTTGTAAAATAATTAAAGTATCACGGAAAGTATGATGGACTTTACATTAAAATATTCTTTAATTCTAAAAGATTATACTATGATTAATTAAAGCATATATTGTGTGATCCATTAAAGTGAAGTATCATTTTAAGTTCTTAATAGAATCACATATCTTATTTTAATAATGGATCCTTAATAATTTTATTTTAATAATGATCTATATGTCTCATTCGCAGACGATAAAGTCTCACAACAGACTTTATTACGAAAATCTATATATATCTATACCAATATATAAAGAACTTTTGCCTGTAAAATGGCCAGTTAATGTCCGGTACTCAGTCACCATATGGCATACATGACTCACAATCGAGGAGAGATATTCAGCACGCTCCAACCTACCCGCAGCTCTACATGTCACGTGTCCATTTCTGCTCCTTTCCTTTTCTTTATCATCTTCACGAGTTAAATTCATTTTTTGCCCTATAACTAAGAAAAACTTCGATCTTTGCCCTAAAAAAGATAAGTGGTTCAATTTTGCTCTATAACTAACGAATTGTTTCAATTTTTGCCTAATTTTTGCGGATTTCGCCGGAATCCGCCACGTCATGCTTCAATTTGGGGATTTCTGGATGATCAAGCCGACGTGTCAATTTTGACTTTTTTTTAGCCAATAAATTTGCCACGTCATATTCCACTTATTTAATTTTTTTTTCATTTTCCACATCATCTATACATTGATATTGCAATTTAAATCATAAAATAAATTTGAAAATGATTATATTTAAAAAAAAAAAACTAAATTAGCAGCCACTCACCTTTAACTCCTAATATCTAAAAATATTTTATTATTTTTAATTATCTAAAATATTTAATAACATAGAAAAAATTAAAATATAAATTAAAGAATAAAAAAATAAAATTAAAATCACTCCTAAAATTATAATTTCTTTAAAAATGATAGTACATTAAAAAAAAATATTAACTAAAAAAAATAAAACTAAGAACACATCCACCGGCCATCAGCTCCATCCCTACAAGCAACGCCACCATCATCTCCATTCTGACGAGCAACGCCACCAACGATATCTCCAACCAAGCCGACGAGCAACGCCACCAACCTCCATCTCGAACCACTGCCGACAACCTCTTCTTTGACAGGAAAATCATCCCAAATGAAAATCCAAAATCCCCAAATCTACATCAATGAAATAGAAAAAAGATACAAGAAGAGAAGAAACTTCAAGTCCCAAGATGAAAGCAAATGTGTGCAGAGATGAAATTAGGGCAGAAAAGGGGAAAATTTCCCCATCATTCGAAATTGAGAGCAATTTCCATTAATTATCCAATTCTTCGCTCTATCCGGCTCCATCATGAATTCATACGGTGGACTGATAATGGATTGCAGGATAAATCAGAAATCTTTTCGACGGGGTACAAGCTTTGAAGCTCTAGATACTACATATGCATCCATGGACATGTAAAATTGAGTTCTCTGAAGCCTCACATAACGACGGAATTGATCGATGGAAGCAATAAAACCAGACGAATCTCAGGGCTCCTATTGGTGACTAGATAAGCAGGCAGAGAGAGATAGCTGTGCTTGCTGGCACTGGCGGCGCTTAAGGGCGGTGCCGCTGCTGGAGCAGAGGCTGCGGACTGCGTCGGACTCCTCCGGACAGACCACGGCCACCAGGCATTCAGCCAGAGATCGGTTGAGGTGGCGGCATGCGGAGTCGCGCGACCGTCCTGCCGGGATACGGTGATGGCAGTCGGTTAGGGCACGGTAAAGCCAATCGCAGCCGTGGACGTCGACGGTGGGCGGTCCAAAATCCCCAAATCAAAATACAAGATTCCAAATTAAGAAAATCATCAGCAGCAAACGGATGCCCACCGCTGGCGATAAAAGAAAAGCTCGAGGATGCCCATCGCTTATCATCTCAATCCGGCGACGGAGGCTCCGCCGACAGGAGGCCCTGGAACCCGGATCTGCCCTCGTCGGCCTCCCCTTCTTCTTCTTCATCGTGATCGGCCCCATATTCTTGCCAGATTCTACGGCGGGGCTATTTTCTCTCTCCTCTCTCTACGGTGGCGGAAGGCACCGGAGACCAGTTGACTCGGGAGGTAGGCGCCTCTCGTTCATGGTCTGTGAGTCGCCGGATTGATACCGCGGCTCGGCGGTCGGCGGCTTCAACACAGCACACACGGCCGCCGGATAGACCCACGACGGCAAGCACCCAATCTGAAGTTCATCGTGTTCTTCAATTTGGGGATCTGCTTCCGTGGCTTTTTTTTTTTTTTTTTGGAATTCAGTTAATATGTTTTTTGTTTTTTTTATTTAATATTTTCATTTTAAATTTTAATTTCTGATTTAATTTATTTTTATTATATGATGTGGAAAATAAAAAAAATTAAAAAAATTCGTCGAATCCTTATTATTCCCTCTTCCTTATTTGAACACCAGGTTCTCCACTGCTTCTTAGCATATCCACAGGCTCCACTGCATCAAATTCTTCTGTGGGGTAGCACCTTCATAAGAAAATACTCCCTCCATCCCAAAGATATTGACACACTTTACTTTTTGGATTGTCCCACAACAATTGACATATTTCCTTTTTAAGGAAATGAGACTCACACAAAAACAATTTATTTATTTACATGGACCCACACACACATCACACTCACCACTAATACAACTACCCACTACACATTAAATATTATTTCTCTCACTTCACTTTACATTAAATTATTATACTCCTTAATCTCCGTGCCCAAAAAAAATGTGTCAATTGTTTTGGGACGGAGGGAGTATGTAATTGTTACGATTTGTGATGGATTTGCTTATTTTTAATCATGCCTATGTGATGCTCGATTAAATGCCTGCAATGGATTTGTTTGTTTTTAATCATGTCTATGTGATGCTTAGTTAAATGCCTAATTCTGAATTTGTGAGTATGGCTTTCTTCTCTTCGACCCCATTGAGTCAATTGAGTCATTCACTTAAAATATGTGCCCCCTTAGAGCTTGGCTGCTGTTATTACAGTAGAGTAGTTGAAGTTGGAGCTACGGTTGATGGCATTAACGAACATGAAATTGAGTCTGCTCTGCTTTTAGGTAGTACACTGCACACCAGCTGCGGCTTTTGTGCATTGAATGCTTATCCTTTTGAAAGCTTTAATTTCTTTAATCAGTTGTGTTTCTTTCTTGCAAAAATTGTTGCAGTGGAGATATTTTAGAATATGATTGGTGGTAATGTTAGGAGTTTGAAAGCGTTCTAAATCGTGTTTAGTAGGATTATTAGGATTCCTGTCTGATTCATGTGGTAGATTAAGGTGTTTGATGTATACTTCTTAAATTTGGCTTGTGATGAGGTGATACAAAAGGCTGAATGAGCATCATTTACTTGCTACACTTTGCATTTTTTTCAGCAACTTGTTAGGTATTTTTAAAAATTATTTTGGGTTTATTCTGTTCATTTTTTGGAGAGGAATGACGAGCTTCACCTCCTGTTTATTATAATTATCACCATTATTGTAATGTAACAATGATTGCTTATTACCTCATAATTATCACCATTGTTGTTATGTAGTCGATGTATTGTTATGTGTTGTTTTTTTACCTATACTATTGTAGAGTTCATGTAGGCTTTAACACTTACTCATGGTTGTGGGAATCATTTTTATTTATTTCCAATGATGGCGGACATGTTATTAAATTGGGTAGGTTTCCCTGTAATAATTCTAGGTACAAATTTTGAGTATCCTGTCAGATTTTCACATGCGAAACTGAGTTCTACATATTTAGGAAAAAATAAGGCGTTGTTATGATTCCAAGGCCAAGAATTGTATAGTTATAGTGAAAAGTATGCAGAACCAAAGTTGGGACCGGATCAAACTTACTCAAATGTAAGGAACACACATTCATGAAAAGAGAAAAGGTATAGGAGATGCACTTGTAGTAATAGATCTTACTTATGGGTAAGATTAAGAAAATCTGTTAGTTCAAATTTAGATTTATAGAATGCATGGTGCCAAAAAATATAATCATACCTCCATCTTTCTCAACATATACTCCATGTTTCTCGACATCTCTATTACCAAGAAGTATATCAAAGATCTCATAACTCTAAAAGGAAGAATCATTTGGCATATTACTTCATTTCAAGCTGCACTCTATCATTCTCTTCCTACGTGTTGATTTTATTACCTAAATGCTTTTTTTATTGAAATTATTGTGTCAGAAAAAGATGCATACAGTAAAATGAGGAGGAAAATTCTATAGATATGTTCCTTTTTTATTTATTTGTCCTTTTTCCTTTTGATAAAAAAATCAAAATGAAACCCAAATCTCAGATCTAATGCTTCAACAAGAAAACTCACCAAGATCTTTTTTTAGCACAAAATAAGGGACCCCTGCATAGGTCTACTGAGTTGTGTGTTAACATAAATTTCCCCTTTCCTGCAGTCAGAAACTGTAGTAATCTTCATGGATTTCTTTCATTAATTTTTGCACCTAAGGGACAGGGTCACAAATTTTTACCGGATTTGTGAAATGCTTGGTAATGAGAAATAAGGAAAGGATCAATGATGGATCTAAAGAGAAAGCTCCACACTATAACTTCATCCTTTGATCCATTTTTACATATTTTTAGAAGACTATCTCATTTTTAGCATCCTAGACCCTCTTTCCAGACAACTTGTGGTAGGGATCCAGCATGTACCAATCCTAAATATGAAAAAAAAGATCACTCATACTACAACAGACCATCAGTGATACAATATCGCAGGTTTTACAGTTAAAATTCATTTATTCCTTCTTTATTTCATGTATGGTTATCTCAACACAAATAATAGGACCTGTACACTTGCTATTTTGTTTTTGGTTGGCATTGGCAGGTTGATCCATTCTGTGTCTATTCTTGCACCTACTTTAAGAGCTATCATAAATTGAAACAGGAAGAAAATGCTTAATCTTATGCTGTTCCATCTTAAACCCTGTAAAGAAAAACGTAGACATTGGATTGTTTATTGTCAACTACGCCTATAAAAGCATTTTAGTTTAGTTGATATATATCATTGTCCATGAAAATAAATTTTTTGCCATATTTATGTGGAATGCTACCCTCTTAGGGGCAGAATCTTTGTGACAGTTATAGTTGGCCTCAGCATGTTTGAATCCTAAGATGCCACTTAGCTTTTGGTAGAGAAAGGAACTTATGTACACAGAGTAGTTAGACAACACATTTAAGCTGATTATTTCTACGAAGGTTATGAGGGATGACACCCTATGACGCGGCTATATAGTAATCCATTGATGTAAGAGAGGTTGCTCTATCATCTGATTTGTGTTAATTGGGTTCTTACTGAAATAATTTTAGGTGACACTTATTACTGCATAATTTGCATATGATTCATCACTTTGCTTCTGTTTATTATTTTTCCTTCCAAACTGCATTCAAAATGTCATATCAACATGAAGTGAGACTTATAAGAAATGACGTCAATACAAGTACAAGTACAACCGTCCATTGCTTGGGTCTCCATTACTTGAATAACACTTTTTAAGAAAGCTTCATTTAGTACACCCCAAAAATATGCAATGGTAGAGTGGAAAATTTTCAGTTATATCTAAGATAGCTTAAGTGAAACTTATTTAGTACTTGTCCATTTGGAGTAAATTAAGTTACTCTACGAATTTGTTGACTCTACATACATGCATGAGATAGACTTACTTAATTTACAAAATGACTCAGTTCATGTCAACCCCTTATCCTACGTACAGATTTCCTTGTTATCAACTGGCAGTACAGGAAAAAAATTATGTATCTTTTTCCCTTAATACTATAGATGATATTATTTGCTGCACACACAACATGAAACTAGATTCATCATACTGCCGGTGTAAAAGGTATATTATTTTCTTTTAGTTTATTTTGAATTTTCAAAGTTTGTGCTTTAGAAGCTCTCGTGTGTATATTTTATTGGCATTTACGTTTATAATAATATCAATAAAAATAGAAATACTTTGCACATCGTGTTACATTTGGCCTAATTAGTTTGCTTAACAAGAATGACAAAAAAAACTTTCACCATCTACATTATATCAATCATAAAATGCTAGCAAAAGAAAATACGCTTGCTTAAAAGACCGAAGGTTAGCAAAGAATGCCCGCCGAAAATTCAACATGAAAGCCGACCTGAAATCATATCTAAGATGCCACGTGTAAATATTGATCCCTTACTATATTTTCCTGACACCCCAGCTCTGCTACCCAACATACCCAACTGTAAATTTTGCAATGCAAAACGTATTTACATGGAGTCCCCAACCTTCTGCTGTTCAGCAGGGGATACAAAATTATTACAAACTGAAATGCCTCTAGATTGGTTCACCTTTACCTTGGCACCACTGAACTTGCTAAAGAATTTCGTACAAATATCCGTAGTTATAATAACATGTTTGCCTTTACATCATTAGGTGTGCATTCTAATAAATCTTTAGCTAAAAAGAATGCTGGAGTTTACACATTTCGAGTGCAAGGATAACTTTATCATTTCCTTGACTCATTGATACCATCAAACAATATAAAGCCCAAAAATCTGCAACTGTATTTTTTTTATACGGAGCATGAAATTTTGAATCGCATGTCGATCAACTCAAAATTTAGAGAAAATCTTTTAGAAAGATTGGTGCAAATTTTACATGTAAACCCTTACGCAAATTTTTTCCGTAGCCTTAACAACGTCCCTGACTTGAATGAATATAGAATTGCTTTGGAAACTGACCCGCTAGCTGACCAGAACACTTTTAATAAACCTTCGACAATATGGATTGAAACAAATAATGACATCCAATGTTCTAGCCCCCACATTCAGGTCTTCCCAAATACCACTTATTCACAGATTATTAAGCAGTATTTCGGGTGCTATGACCCTATACAGTACCCTTTAATATTTCCCAATGGAGAACCTGGTTGGCACCGTGGCATTAAAAAAATAAACCAACGACAAAAAAATATTGCCCCTGGCCTAACATGTGATGGAGAATATGACAATAATATCCACAGCTGTGCAGACGCAACTGAATTTTTGCTGGCGGAAACCTAGGTACTTTGAAAAAATTTAATTGTATTCTGTGTCAAAGTTTAAGATTTATGCTATTTTATTAAATGTAAATTGCTTTCTGCATAGGTGCTCAAAAGAAGAGTTGCGACAGGACAACAGTATCCTGTTGCAAATACTACTCTTATAAGCTACAAATTAGAGAAAATAACACATTATTTTTATTACATACTGTAAGACTTCTACAACAATATGTCGTAGATATGTATATTAAAATTAAAACATCACGATTAGATTTCTTTAGAAGTACAGAGGTATAAAAACGCTTGAGAAATGACATTTATCGTGGTTTATTAGACGGCATTGAACAAGGACATAAAACAGGTTATGATATTGGTTTGCGCACATTACTACCAGCATCATTCATTGGTGGGCCTAGAGATATGCGAAAAAATACATTGATGCTATAGCTT
The DNA here is from genome assembly GCA_023678885.1 of Pogostemon cablin. Classification (NCBI taxonomy): domain Eukaryota; kingdom Viridiplantae; phylum Streptophyta; class Magnoliopsida; order Lamiales; family Lamiaceae; genus Pogostemon; species Pogostemon cablin. The sequence continues at coordinate 7,836,036 of CM042987.1, forward strand.
TAGTCCAGCGCTACGGTAAACCAGATATATTTTTTACAATAACCTCAAACCCAAATTGGCCTGAAATAAAAGAATTATGCATATTTTCTGATGAAGTACAAAATAGACCTGATTTAGTGGATAGAATATTTCATGCTAAACTCCAAGTCTTGAAAAAAGAATTATTTGATAAAAATATTTTTGGCGAAATTGTGGCATACACTTACGTTATAGAGTTTCAAAAAAGAGGTTTACCCCATGCTCACTTTTTACTTATCTTAAGCCAGTCATCAAAATTGTATGCTCCAGAAGCGTTTGATAGAATTGTCTCTGCTGAACTTCCTGATCCATCTACTGAACCACACTTATTCTCTTTGGTGAAAAAACATATGATGCACGGGCCTTGTGGTTCACTTAACCCAACATGTCCATGTATGAGAAAAGGCTTTTGCAAGTTCAGATACCCTAAAGAATTCTCAGAGAACACAAAAATTAAAACAAACTCATACCCCATATATCGACGGTCTAATAACAAACGCACTGTAACTATTAAAGGTTCACAACTTGATAACAGATGGGTTGTACCTTATAGTCCATATCTTTTGGCAACATTTAATTGTCATATTAATGTTAAAATTTGTTCAACCATTCAAGCTATAAAATACATGTATAAATACATTTATAAAGGCCACGATAAAATTGCTTACACATTACTTACAAATAATGATGAACCTGTTGTTGACGAAATAAAAGATTTCCAAAATGCAAGATGGATTTCTCCTTCTGAAGCAGCCTGGCGAATTTTTAAATTTGAACTCAGCCACATCTACCCTCCAGTAATATGCTTGCCAATTCGCCTAGAGAATGAACATACAATCAGTTTTTCTGCTGATCAATCTTTAACAAGCATTGCTGACAACCCTAAAACTAAAAAAACTATGTTAACACAATTCTTCTACATGAATGAGCATGATGAATATGCCAAAAGTCTTAATTGCTTATATATTGAGTTCCCAGAATATTTTACATGGCATAATGACTTGAAAGAATGGAAACCTCGTGTTAGAGGCCAAGTAGTTGCTAGAATCGCTAGCTGTCAGCTATCTCAAGGTGAACCATTCTATTTGAAAGCCTTATTGATGCATATTAGAAAATTGCCTTCATATACGTATTTGAGAACAATCAAAGGAGAAACATACTCCACATACAGAGAGACATCACAAATATTAGGATTAATACAAAATGACAACACTGCTGAAATGTGTATTCAAGAAGCTATCGCATATATGATGCCTTATGCTTTACGACAATTATTTGCCACTGTCTTGGTTCACTGTAATCCGAAGAATCCAAAATAATTATGGTTAAAATTTGAAGATTTATTCTTTGAAGATTTTAAACAAAATAGTGCCCTTACTTGTAACATGATCAAACAGAAAGTCTTATATGCTCTTGATTACAACCTTTATTCAATGGGAAAAAAATTACAAGATTTTTTCACTATAGATAACGAGCAACCTGAAAATTTTCATGATAAGTTGACGAAGGAACTACAGGCTGAACATGAAGTGCATATACCAAAAGACGATATTTTAGCTGTTGAAAAATTAAACGAAGAATAAAAAATTGCATATGATCGAATTCTATATCATGTTAATAATAATATGTCAAATGTGTTTTTTATTGATGGCCCTGGAGGTACTGGAAAAACTTTCCTTTATAAAGCACTACTTGCCATGGTAAGATCAGAAGGGCATATTGCACTTGCTACAGCTACTTCAGGAGTAGCAGCATCTCTACTTCCAGGAGGGAGAACTTCCCACTCAAGGTTCAAACTACCCTAAAGGAAAAGGACATAAAATCATGTAACATTAGTAAACAAAGCACATTATCTCATTTGATTAGAGCTGTAAAATTAATTATTTGGGATGAAGCTACGATGACAAAACGCAGTATCATTGAAAATTTTGACGAGATGTTAAAAGATATAATGAATTCACACATAAACTTTGGTGGTAAAATTGCTGTCTTCGGAGGAGATTTTCGACAAACACTATCTATTGTTACTCAAGGTTCTAAGGATGATATTATTGCCACTTCCATTGTCATGTCCTCTTTATGGAATCAATTTGAGAAATTCAAACTTCAGAAAAATATGCGAGCGCTGCTTGATCCCACATTTCTTTTTATCTACTAAGAGTTGGTGATGGAATTGAACAAAAAAATGAGAAAGATGAAATTGAAATGCCAGCATCGATTAACATTCCTTACATTGATGACTCTGCATCATTAGATCTATTGATTAACATGGTATTTCCAAACATAACTGATGACAATTTAGATTTTTCATTATTCGTTAGAAGAGCCATACTTACTATGAGAAATGAGTTCGTTCATGAAATAAATGATGTGTTACTTAATAGATTCCCCGGAGAAGAAACTACATACTTTAGTTGTGACGAAAGCACATGCTCCTATGTTACACCTCATCAACAAGAGTTGTTTCACTCTCAAACTCCTTCAGGTCTTCCTCCTCACAAATTAACCCTCAAAATTAATGCACCAATCATGTTACTACGAAATATCAATCCAACAGAAGGACTTTGTAATGAAACACGACTTCTTTGCAAAGGGTTTGATAAAAATATCATCAATGCTGAAATTTCAGTAGGCACACATGCAGGTAAACCTGTATTTATTCCACAAATAACATTAGAGGCCCCAAATGATACCTTCTCCTCTATATCATTCAAAAGAAAGCAATTCCCAGTGCGATTATGTTTCGCAATGACAATTAATAAAGCACAAGGCCAAATTTTAAACTATGTTGATGTTTATTTGAAAGAACCCGTATTTTCACATGGTCAACTTTACATTGCACTATCGAGAGCTCAAACTGAAAATCAAATTAAAGTTCTTGTACGACCATCTACACCATTAGTGCAAACAACAAACTACACAAAAAACATTGTTTACCATGAAATTTTAAGAGCTGCGGACGCCGATTAAACATTTGAAAAGGTACTAAGAAAAAAGTTCAACATTACTTTATTTCACTTTTCAATTGCTTAGATTTTTATGCACGCAGATTTACATCTATGCATGATTACAGTATGTGTTATGAAAGCCAAGTAGAAATAGAAGATAACTTTTTGTTAACAACATGCTACTTGGTAGTTCATTCTCCCTAGGTTTGTGTTTTTCTGAATTTCACGTACTACGCAATTACTCCAACTTTTATAGCTGCATTTGTCTATTTTTCTGCCAATTCTGCCTACCCTTTATCTTCAATCTTTAACTTTTAGAATTCAATATTCCACACTTCAAGTTTACAGCAGATTCGCTCTAGCATTACAACTATATTTTCACATATTTGCCATCATTTAAATATGTTATATTTCTGTTGCAGCTATCCCTTTACACATTCTGTGAAATTGGTGTCCATGGCTATGGTTATCTTTCAAGACAAGGTTGATTATACAAAATACGGTAACCAGGTATACATCCACCTATGGTTATTCTCCTTATTCCCGAAGACTACTTTTTTTTTTAATTATATCACTTATATAATATCAGAGTCGAAAGATGATCTTCCTAAAATTGGGTTCTCATTTCTTGAAGACAACAGGCTATGTACTGTAATATTTCACACTCAATTAAGCTACCACAACAAAAGAAAATAATTTTTCAATGATGAAGTACAATTCTACTTAGCGGCTCTTGCTCAAAAGAAATATGTTCTTGTTATGAAGCCTTTTGGAAAGGTAAGGGTAAGTTGAGGAATCCATCTTCCAAATTTGTTTTACCTCTGTAGAATTATGAAAAATCTTACTACTATATAGATGGATTGTTTATGTTTAAATATAGTTACTAATTTGCTGCAATTATGTTTCTCCCCCCTCAGATTGATTTAGGGAATATTTACCCCGATTATTGGCCCGTGACTTTACCCAAAAATGCTTCCACCAGCATGTACAATTCACTTAGCTTGGTAAGTATTCAGTTCAGTTTAATTATACAGCTAACTCTGCACATACATATTCCCACCCAATTCAATTTTTCTTATTATAAAACTGAAATCTAAAGTATGGATATGATGATATTCATTATGAATTACCTTAGTTATGACTTCTTGTGGTGTCCGCTATTGAATTTCAAACATTAATTATTCAATTAGTGACTACCTAGAGTATTGAGTTGATATTATTGGATTTATGAATATTGACAAACTATTGGATATTTTGTGAATCTTTTAAAAAATACAATATAGCTTGACTTGATTACATGACATCTGTGTGTTTCTTTTTTATATTTTATACATTGTTCAGCTATCAATGTTTTCTACTACACCCATATCTTCAGTTACAATGGTTCTTTACTGTGAAAAAGATATAGTAGCGAAATAGTAATGTCTGGACTTAATTCATTTATACTAACGATTTATATATTGTGCATTAAATTATTCGTTGATGAATTATGTAGCTTATAAGAGTAAATTTATCTTTACTATACTAAACTCAAATACATAAAAAAACATAATGACCCTTTCTGGTGTATCAATCAAAGAGGATGTTATAAATAACATTTTGGGTAGATGTTAAACTGCAAACTAGGTTTCATCTTTATATTGATACAGTATTTCTCCTTGTTTTGATTCAAATCCAACTTTATGCAGGGTTGACTATGAACCTGAGCTAGCTCCAGTTTCTACAAGTTCTCACACATACTCTATACCATACTCTTGGAATATGAAAGTGTACTTGGCACCTAAGGTGCTACCAAAACCATTAATACACTCAAGTGGTATGGCTATTGTGTCATTCATATGCGGATTTATAGAAATACTGTTGTTTTCTGCTTTTTTTTTTACTTTTCTTTGTGGCTTCTTTGCAAACTTTAAAGATTGTGCACACCCTAATCTATTCAATAATAATTATTTTAGGAATGCAAGGCTTTAAACCTGAGAAATTTCCAGAAGTGGTCATGTTTACTTCCTAAGAAACAACACGATTCAGAATTAGCTGTTTGGGAAAGGTAAATCCCTCATATCATCCACCTTCTTGCCATTGTATTTTTAGTTCTTTCACTCTATATTTCACAACTGATACATACATTATAATTTCATTTGAACTTCACAGCTACTTGCTAGCCGAATGTCAAGAAAAGGCCATGCTAGAGCTTAATGAAGCAGTCTTGACATTGTCATTATCTACTGAAAGTGGTTAAATAAAAACACAGAAATTGCAGAACAGCAAGGTGAACCCTTAGAAAAAAAATACCTGTTCTCAACCACAAGATACTAACAAATATTTCCCACCACTTCTACTCAAAGCAGAAATGCTTCTGTTATAGAACTAAGATTCTAAGGTTGGAGTTGCTGGGAATTTATCATTATATCATTACATATATTCAGATTACATGTTCAAATCCTAGATAGCAACATATCATAGGACATTTGGATATTCCCAGCTGAAAAATAGAACTATATTAATTCTTTTCTAATACTTTTATGATTGGTTTGTGGAAATGTATTCAGTTAGAGGTCATTTGTCATAACTGAAAAAATTCAACACTGGTATTCAGTATCTGGAAAAGGTAAGCACACCTTTCATTACTTATGACATTTAGTTACAGAGTTGAACGATTTCATTCTACATGCACATTTTGCGTCAGTTACTATTTTTTATCGATGCGAATATGCACTTTTCTAAATACAAATGTATAATATGTATGACTATAGATGTTTAACATGTAAAAATATTAGATAAAAAAATGTTAATCTAATATAAATGTACAATGAAAAACAACATAATAATACGGGCTAGCACCTCATACGTGAGGTGCAGCATTCCTAGTATCTATATAAAAGTAGCAAATTTGTAGTTATCACAACAGATTTTATTATGAAAATCTATATGACTATATATATATCTATATAAAAGTAGCAAATTTGCAGTTATGGTAAATTTTGAGTTTTCCCGCTCAAACAATCTCATTTTGATATTTTTCCAATTTCTTATTTTATCTTCAATTTATCACATGTTATCAATTATTATTTATGGTGTTACGTTCTGATATCTCCTCAATTTCTCATCTTTTCTTCAAGTTATCACATGTTATCACCTATTTTCGCACGTTCTCATCTAACATATTTAATCTAATTATAATTAAAGATCTCAAATTATTGGAAAATTGCTTATTGTGTTAAATTCACAAACCGAATCAATTATGTCGCAAATTATAGAGTTGCTTTAATTGAGGAGTTTGTACTTTTATGTGCATAATAATACGAGCTTTTAATGTGAAAAAAAATACTAGAATGATAAAATAACTAAATACGTGGGACAAGGAGTATTAAATTTTATAGGATTTATTACTATCCAATACATATTATACTCCTATATTACTACTAGATACAATAGAGTAAAATTATTACTGATAGATACAATGTACTACAATGAGATACCTAATATACCCCTACATCATCTTCCACGTAGCACTATCCTGAACATCACCGACCCATCTTCCCTACAACACTATTCTGAACACCACCAATTTTTCTCCTTTTTTCTTAAACACCCAACTAATCAAAATCTTGACTTAATCTTTTCACATAAATAAAATTAGTTTTCATATTAAAACCCTCAATTTCATTTTTCAAAGTGCGGACTCTGCATGCAATTCCATTTTATCTTACAAACTAATATGATACAAATATGCTGTACATCAAAAAAAGATTCAATGATAAATGAAATTTCAATTTGATTTTGTTCAGGTTTTTGCAAATTCGATTATGAGTTTTCAAAAGGATTTATTAAGATTTCGTATCATGTATTCTGCATTATATATCAGAGCATGAATTCTACATAATATATTCGTTGATAAGTTATGAATTGTCTTGAGGGTAGAAATGTTTTCTCAATTTTTCATGAAATATTTAGAATATATTACAAATTCATTCAATTGAAATGCTTTTGTATTCAAAATCAATAACTATTCAAATTATTAATTAATGTTTAATAACAAATGTATTCAAAATTAGTAGGTATTCAGAATATTTAATGCCCAGTAACAATGTATTCAGAAATTAAATACACATAATATGAGGCTCAACTCACGCTTCCTATCAACGTGGAATGAGTTGAATTAATCTCAATAAATTTTTAGGAGAAAAATGTGTAACGAAATCTAATTTTAATTTTAATATAAAATATCTTTACATTTTAATATATTATTGAACACAATTTAGAATATTTAGAAAATTTTAATAAAATCAGTAAGTATTTAAAATATTTAACGTTCAATAACGATGCACTCAGAAATATTTTCTCAATATTCACGAAATATTTAGGATGTATTCAATATATTTCAAATTCTTTAATGGAAACTCTTTTGTATTCAAAATTAGTAGGTATTCAGAATATTTAATGTTCAGTAACGATGTATTCAGAAATTGAATATGCATAATATGGGCTTAACTCACGATTCGCATCAGCGTGGAATGAGTTTAATTAATCCCGGACTTTTAGGAGAAAAATGAGGAATAAAATCTGTTTTTAATTTTAATACAAAATATCTTTATATTTTAATAATGGGTTTTTATCAATTCAAGACCCGAATTATGGATAAACTATCAATTAGGGACCTGGATTATTTTTTCTATCAATCCAAGACATGAAATATGTAAAACTATCAATCCAAGGCCTGAATTTGTCAAATATTATCACCTATTTTATCAATTTAGGGCCTAAGTTCAGGCTCTGAATTGATAGTTTTACATAATTCAGGCCCCTAATCGATAGTATACATAATTCAAGCTCCGAATTGATAGATTATCCATTTTTCAGGCCCTGTATTGATAAAATCCCTTTAATATATTATTAAATACAATCTCATAAGGATAAGAAGGGAATTTTACTATTTAAAAATATATTGATTAATAATATTTTTAGTATAATGTACCTATAAGTAGTAATAATATATAAAATGTATTTGATAGTAATAGACCCAATTTTATACAATAAGTGTATTTTTTTATAATAAACAAAATTAAAAACTATAGAGTGCTTAATATAAAATGTGAATTCATTGTTGTTAGCTAAAAATAAAATAAAATAATGCAAGATTCATAATATCAATTAAATCATAAAACTTACATCAATTAGAATAGAATATTATAAATGTTTTAATAATTTTTATTAATATCTCAATTCCTAACATATGTAATGAAAAGAATTCATAATTGTTCAATATATATATTCATACTTTATATAAAAATTAATTGTATAATTTTGAACTATTTTTTAATCTATTATTTTTTATGTGTGAAATGAATTGATTTATTGTTAAAGTGTGATTGTTATATTGATAAAATATGTTTAAAACATTGGTAAGTGGTAATTGATAAGGAATGGAATCATTATTCCTACATTTATTACTAATGTCATGATTGATAACATATTTATAATTGAAATCACCATTCCTTTTGGAATCACAATTCCTTAAAACAATGAATGTGATTCATCCCACCCCTTTGGTACTCTCCATTCCCACAATGAAGGAATCAATTTTTTATTTTTTTACAATTTTTATTTATGTAGCATAATATATATTATAAAAATTTATAAAATATTCTTTTAATTTATTATTGTCCATAAGTACAAAAATTATAAATAAATTAATATTTTTATGTTGAACATGTAATATTAATTAAAAATTTTCCTATAAGATTATTTAATAAAAAATAAAATATTAAATTATTTAAAATTAAAAAAATACCATACATTTTTATATACCCAATAAAAAGATATTATGTTAAATTTTATTCTTTAAACTTATAATAAAATTTTATAATTAATTCAAAATTTTGTTTAAATATAAATTAATAAATACATATATAAAAAAGTAGTGTTATTGATTAAATTATATATATATATATATAATTTAATATTTTTAATATATGTAAATTTTTTACTTATATTTTAATAATATTAGGTTTTTATTTTATTTTTAATTTAATACTTCTTAAATTTGTATAATAATTATTTAAACATATGAAACATTGAAATTTTGAGTTTTTTTAAATATATAAAATTTTTATTGAGATCTTAATTAATTAAATATTTTATATATAAATTTTAAATTTAATACTATAAAAATATTATTAATGAGATTGAATCAAATTAAGGAATACATTTTCTATTACTTGAATCATTCCTAAACAATATCAATGATAATAATTATTATTTTTAATCATTCCTTTCACATCTCTATTCCATTCATTCATAAGTTCATTCAATTCTATCATAATTCCATTCAATCATACCTCATTCAATTCTATCATAATTCCATTCAATCATATCAATCAAGCCGTTATTAGTTTCATTTCAAAATTAAATGAGGCATAAATATTAATCTATGTCCCCATTCAAATTGAAATACGAAAAATTATTAAATCTTAAAAAAGATGTATGTGCAACGCATGGGTAACGAGTAGGATGGCGTAAATTCCAACTGTTTTTTAGGTGTTCACTTACAAGTTAAATTATGAATACACGTTGTGTTTAAAAATAGATTGCATGTCACCAAAAAATTATCAATACATGTCATTAGAATTTTTTATTAAATATAATTATATAATGAAACATAAAAAATAATGAAAATTTGCAATTTTATTTTTTTTAATTTATGATGCTTGATTACCCGTAAAATATATATATATATATATATATATATATATATATATATATATATATATATATATATATATATATATATATATATATATATATATATATATATATATATATATATATACAAAAAATTAAAAATTTCATGAAATAATATTTATTATATATTGTAAATTTTTTAAAACCTATCCCCGTTTCACGGGTAAGTGTTTTCTAGCTAGTTATCATACCCAACACAAAATTTAAGTGTTAAAAAATTGTCTTGAAAGTTCCATAAAATCATTCCGAAACAATGTGGTGCAGTATTTAAGTACCAATAAACGACTCTAATTAAAGATATTTTCCATAACTTTTTCCATGATTCTTTAATTAAGTTTCTTTTTATTAAAAAAAAGTTAAATAAAAAAATCTTATATAATTAAATGATACACGGATTAGAGAAAAGAACATGGGATTAGACAAGCATTAGCATCGTCTAAATTCATTGGCGTAAAATGAAAAAATGGGAATTAATAATTAATTAAGGTAAATCTATGATATTCTTCCCCCCCCTCTCCTCATTAATAGGATAGCCAAATATTAATATTAATTATAATTAATTAATAAATCTCACGTATAAAATGCACCAAGACTTTTCATCAATTTATCCATCGCCTATATATCCATCTCATTCCCAATTCTCTCACACACCATTTCACGCACTCATACACACTGGTGTGTGAAATTATCTGAGTTCCTTGTATTGTATGTATTAATCTATTTGTGGCCAATTTGATAAATCCCTTGATTTTCTCATCCAAAATAAACAACATCATTGATACAATATTCATACCAAGATCATGAAGAGAAAGAATTGGGACAAGATGATGATGGGTCCCATGAAGAAGGCTTTGTCCAAACTCTACGAAAAATTAGGCCTTCACAGAGATGCAGGTATCTCAACCCCCCCCCCCCCCCCCCCCCCCTACCTAATTATTTATTCATAATTTTTTTTTTCTTTTGAATGATAATTTAATATTTTTTGTGTTTCAACATGCATCAAGAATGTATAGTTTCCTATTGATTTGATGCTATGAAGGATAAGATTGAAATTGGGATATAAGTATATAATTAAAATGAATTAATTGCAGATCATATAAAACTTCAACAAGATGTGAGGTCATGTGAGTACGAGGATGTGCACGTGCTGTGGGAGATGCTGAAGAGGAACGAGGTGGATCTCTGCGGGTCGGATTCCACCAAAAACGGGTCATTTTGGGAGTTTATTCAATGGGCAAAGCACACCCCTTTGATTTGCCGTTGTGGTTAATTAAATAATTAATCACCTTTTTTAATTATTAAGCCATATATATGTGACATGCAAATCTATTCACCCGATTCTTTCTTCTAAAAATACAAGTCACATACATAATTAGTTAACTTTATATAAATTTCCTAAAAGCATTTTTTGCAAATTAATTAATTTCTTTTTGGCATTGCCACCCCACATATATGTACTTCATGCAAGAAATGTAGTACTTCGGAAGTGGTGTAGAATGCAATTATCTTTGTTAATTGAATGTGTTATCTGATTTTCCAGTAATAATTATCTGAAAACAAAAGATATATATAGGTGAAATGTTTAATTGAGACCACTATTGTAACATGTAAGTGGTTAATTTTCCAGTGAGAATAAAATGTAGTAGATATTGTTAGTATGTAGCAGGGTAAAATCATGTGAGACATATGTAAGTGTTAATGGCACCATTTTTTTTTCTAAAAAAAATAAATAAATCAAACTTGCCATTTTATTTCTTTATTTTTATTCGAGTACCCTGATTGTTAAACAATTAAATAATTAACTTTGCAATTAAATACCAAATTCTTCTCTCTCAGTGTCCTAAGCTATAAAAAGATAATGAAAAATAAATTAATGGGTTAATTGCAAAAAAAACTACGAACTTTACATTTATTGCAAATTAATCTTCACTTTTGAGAAATTGAAAAAAAAATCACCACCTTTAAATATGATTGCAAAATAAACCCAATTTGTAACTAAAATGAGGGGTTTTTGGGTTTATTTTGCAACAATAATTAAAGATGGTGGTTTTTTTTGCAATTTCTCAAAAGTGATGATTAATTTGCAATAGGTATAAAGTTCGTATTAATTGCAAAAAAACCACGAACTTTACATTTATTGCAAATTAATCTTCACTTTTGAGAAATTGCAAAAAAAATCACCACCTTTAAATATTATTGCAAAATAAACCCAATTTGTAACTAAAATGAGGGTTTTTTGGGTTTATTTTGCAACAATACTTAAAGGTGATGGTTTTTTTTTGCAATTTCTCAAAAGTGAGGATTAATTTGCAATAGATATAAAGTTCGTGTTTTTTTGCAATTAACCCTAAATTAATTAAGCTCATCTCAGTACTGTTCCATATATATAGCTTTTTCTCACTTTTTTTTTCTTCTTCTTATTTTACTTTTTATGATCTTTTTGGTTTAATATTTACCTTAGTGTATGTATGGAATACTCCCTCTGTATAAATAAATTTTAGGCTAATTATACTGTGCACCCACTTTTAAAAACGTATACAAATATAAACAAAATATATACAATTATGAACAAAAATGTATACAATTTAATTGTTAATTTTTTTAATGAAAAATTGAGTGTAAAAAAATATACAATTATTAAAAAAATATGTATACACTATTGAATAAAAAGTTATACACATATAATGCTAGTTTTTTTAATGAAAAACTTAGTGTGAAAAAAGTATACAATTATTAAGAAACACGTATACAAAATAGAATAATATGTATATGTGATACTCGAGCTTCTCACTACTCATGTGTCAATATAATTTAATTTGTGTTATGTGCATTTTATAATAATGTGACAATTATGTGATAATTGTTTTTACATTTTATTTATCGTTACATTTTATTTGAGACATTCGTGATAAAAATTGTGACAGTATGTGAATATATGGGTGCATAAATATTTACGTGCATTAATTTGGATATATGAGTAAATTATTTTATGAGTATAAATACACTTTTCTTAATTATTAAGTATCACACGTGTTCTCGTAATAATAATAGTGGGTAGAAAAATGTACACATATATGTATTAATTTATAAATGTATTATATCTTAGCTATTAAGTATTGCACGTAAATTAAGAATTAATAATAATAAAATAATAATAAATAAATAAATAAAAAAGTTGGGGCGGTGGGATAGTCGCGTGCGACTTCCACCCCACCCCTCTATATATAAACATTTTTCTAAATTTTCAATTAATGCAGGTTATGAGGTATTCTCCTTTTATTGTTCTTTCTAGAATAAAAACATAAGTTCTTTATTTATATTGTGTGAATTTATTTAGTTTTGATGACTACTTTTTATGAGAAATTTGTGGAGTATAGTAAAAATTTGCGAATCCTTTGTGGAATTTGATAGGCGTTTTCTCAACACACAATTAATCCTCAAATATGAAGGATATCAATCGTAGTTTTGAAGGTGACCAAGTTATATATCGAACCAAGGGACGGATAAATATCAATTTAATTATACTCTAGTAAACTAAGACTATGTTGGAAATTATAATAGTTGTGATTTTGAAATTGAGTAACAACTATGAATTAAAATAGCAAATAAAGATAACAAGAAGAAGAGATAGTAGGTTGTGATCAAGTAAGATAGTAGGTAGTTCGTCAGGTAATCCAGTTCCACTTATTAATTCATACTTTCATGTGACGGTGTCCGACTCTGCCTTGTGGTTTATGGACGCATCACTAAACCATGCAAATCTACTCTATAGACACAAGTAAATATGCGTATGCCACGTGTGAATATCCTCGGAGCAAGACGTATACTTTACCCCCCTTTCTAGGTACTATCATAATCAATTATTTCCCGTGCACTTAGTACTCTAACCCGATTTGATCTCCCTTTATAGGTACTATAAAGTTATACTCTTTATCCTACTTATTAACCCGAATATGATTCAATTAACAAGTATTCATATAAGATAGTTCTAATAAGACTTCGGAATCCCTTCACTTAGAATTATAACATTAAACCCTGCTCAGCAGTGAACACACTCAACCAATAACCAAGTTATGTATTCAGACTCTACACAATAATTATTAATGCACAAAACGACCGTGAGTATGGATTAAAAATGCGCAATCTTATATAAAATAAACCACAAGTAGTGTTGTACAGAGTTTACACACGAAAGACAAATTAACTCATAAAACCTTCATAACCCTAGAACTACCAAAGCGACTCTAGCCCATGATTGATCTAAGAACAATCATGGTTAGTTAGACCGATCTTACTTGAATCTCCAGCGGAACTCTATCACAGCCCCTCCGGATGATGGACGATCGACTCTCCTGTCAACTCTACGCTCCTTGTCTTCTTGATCAAGTCGTCTCTCTATGATGCTGCATAAGCCTTCTTTTATACTTGTAATCACGTCTCCTAGGCTTGGCATGGGCTTTTTAAGTGATCACACGCATTGACGGTATAAAAATACGGATATGGTAAGTTCCAGAGCATCGATTCGACCTCAGCAACAGGTCGAATTAACCATCACAAGTTGAATCAGAGGTCGAATCAACACATTGTAAGTCCCAGGTGCTCGATTCGACCAAATGTCCTAGTCGAATCGATGTGACGAGGTTGAATCGGCATCTCCGCCAATCGATTCGACCTAATGCCCAGGTTGAATCCCCCTGTCGTGGTCGAATCCACCTTCTATACATGTTGTGTTGCCAATTCAACCTGAAGGGCTATCGAATTGACCTCCTTCAGGTCGAATCGCACTTCTGTTTCACCCAATCGGATGGCTTCGACTTCCTTTCTTCAGTTTTCAACACTTCCACTCCAATTTTCTTCGAAAAACCACTCGAATAGCTCCAATAGTACCTGATTCATGCTTTTTCACAATATATATCGGTTTACAACCGATTTCAACCTTCAAATACTCCATAATAGCACAAATTCAGGTGCAAAATTCATGAATTAACACACTCATCAAACCCCCAAACTTACATGTTGCTCGTCCCGAGGCAACACAATCAAACCAAGGGGTCGTGTACAATTTACGAGATCACCAAGTACAACACATATTACACATACAATTTCATCAATTAAAGACAAGTATTTCCTGCATCATACATATCATTCATGCAAAACATCACTCAATCATATTACCATTCGGAGTACTAAGTCATCAAGCTCACAAGATAAGTGTTTACTCTCTCACTCAAGTGCTAGTTGCACTTAGAAGGTTAATATATACGCTCATACTCAATCCATACTCACGCGTAACCATAAGCTTAGCAAGGGTCTCAAAAATCAACTCACAATCAACTCATTACTAGGATCACAAAGGACTTGTTTTTGGGTTGTAATGTTGGCTCTTTGGAAAGGGTAGGAAAATTTAGATAAAGTGACTCAAACACTAGTAGAGAGTTACCTTGGAGGTTCTTGCTTTCTTCATTCGGCTTCAAATTCTCCTCCAATTTCTTCTCTTGCACTTGCAATTTTTGAATTTTATTCTCTTTCTTGCATCAACATCATTCTTCTCTTGATAACTCGGGTACCGGTTGTAGGCACTACCCTTTTTAATCGGGGTACCAGTTTCAGGCACTACCCCTAAATAAGATTTAACCATACACTTCTCTTTCTTTACTCAACCACACTCCACCATCCTTCTTCCTCTTGCAACACTTATTTACCTCAACTCTCTATCAATAGGGTATTTAAACAAAGCTCAAGTAAAGGTTAAATAAGGCTCTTTTATGCGGCTTGCCAAAGAAAAAGCTTTTAAGGCTCAAACGGGGCTACCAAAGGCATACATAATCAATGGGAAGGTAAAATTTGGCTAAGTAACTCAAATAATCAAGAATGACCTAAGATTATATCCTAGCTATTCACCAATTGTAAGTCTCACACAAGACTCCAAGTCAAGTTCTAGAATATGTTCATATGAATTATTCTCTCAAGAATAAACTATCATGATCAAACATGATTAAAAGGCTCAAATCCTCACATGGGTCAATAGAATCCTAAGTACTCCTCATAGCACATAATCAAGATCAATTTCACAAGAACTCTACATGCCTATCAAATTATACATGCTCTCATCAATGAACATTAATACATGAACATATGAATGCACAAAAATCTATGAAACCCATATATCAACTCAATCATACAAGTATCTCTACAATCCCATCTCATGCATCAATCTATCCTCACCTTCCACATCCAAGATCAAATATATCAATTTAATACATGCCACTCACATAAGAACACACCCCAACTTGTAAAGAGAAAAAGAAGAATGGAGATGAGATGAATCAGTGAACACAAAAACCTGCAGCTCTACTCCTCCGGAGCATCATCCTCACTCATATCATCAAACCTCCGCTCCACAATCCGGTGCAGATCACCGATGTGTCTATCCAACAAGTTCACATGATCACTCAGCTTACCAACCCGCTCATTTATGGCATTGTATCGATTATTGAGTGTGGCGTAGTTGGCATTAGCGAGCGCAAGCTGTCTGTTGGTCTCCTGCTGATTTGCGTTGATCGTGGCCAGGTGCTCATTCAACAGGCGGAAGTGCTTTCATGTATAATCATTCGGTCCAGCCCACTGCTGCTGTGGCACTTCCGGAATAGGGCGAGGCACCCTCTCATGCTGCTCGGGAATATCCATCTCATGGTGCTCCTCCTAGTCTCCATGTGGCTGCTGTGGCGGTGGCTGCTGTGGCGATGGCTGCTGTGGCCGGAACTCTCCTTGATCAACAATCTGCTGCAGCTCCGCCATCAGACCCGCTGCGCATATCTGGGCCACCGTCCTCCAATCTTCTCTCGTCCGAACAGTCACGGACAAGGCGGTGTGTCCCAATTTGGTCATCAACTGGTTCCTCTCCTCCCGAATGGTAGTCATGTTACTCATGTCAAAGGAGAACATGAAATCAAAGAGCTTAGGTCCCCTCGTAAAGAACCAATCCCCGTCTAGAAAGTGAGCAAATTCTCCCCTCACACAAGAGAACATAACAAATCAGGCTCTCCACAAACAAGTGTGATGCCGGTGAAGTCCATGTGATAATGCTCAGCCACGGTGGTGAGCAATCCTCCATGTTCACTTTCTGAAACCCGTAGACTCTAAACCGATTCAGCTGATAGATAAATTATGAACCCACATTGAACTTCACCCCATTCAACATGCAACACAAAACATAGAGCTCTCCTCTAGACACGCAACTTCCCTCAAAGCGGGCAAACAGTGTGTTGCTCAATACTCTATCCATATACCGGAGCACAGGATTCTTGATCATCAAGGCACGAGCGTCCTGCGTCTTAAAGTCTCCATCCTTTCCAGAAATCTCTCGCCAAAAAGTATTGGCATTGAAAAATCCATTCTCCATCCGAGATATCTCTGTAGGAGTCTGAAACAACACGTTGAACTCCTCCGCAGACCATGTCCTCATCACTCCCCCGAGCTGAAAAGTACACTCATAAGGATACCCCATAGGATCCTTCTCCATCGTAATCGAGCACAAAACCTCAGCCGTCACATGGAAATATGTCGGCTTCTTCAGCTCCATAAAATGCCGGATCCCAACTTGATCAAACATCCATAATATATCATTCCGGATCCTCATTGTGATCATAGCCTCCTCATTTTGGTACCTCGTTCTAGCAATCTTTTCCGACACCTCAGACCACTTCTCTTTAATCTCATCCCACTTATTCATTTGGATTTTGAAGTTCGCAGGCAACCTCTCCTTTAGCCTCAATTTCTTCGTCACATTATCCACACGAGTAGGCTTATCCTGCCTTTTCTTAGATCGAACCTCAACCTTCTTGCCCTTGTCTTTACCTTGACCTGAAAACAATACTTCAATGACAACCAACAAGAAAGACAAACCAAGTAATTGACTAGCATAGCATCCAACTCTACTCAAGACTTCAAGTTTCAATGCATAATCAACCAAGCCAAATTTGTTCAATTCACATCCAAACTCAATCCTGTATATACCACGATCCCAACCAATCAAGCATAGTAATCACTCAATCATAACCATCAACAAGCATGCATCATCAATTCAAGTAATTTGATATGAACAAGTACAAGAACTACTCGAATTCAATAATTCTAACCCATATTCAACATGCTCATCGATCACACTCTCTAATCACCCAAAAATTTACACAAAACTCAAGGTTCTAATATCAATTAAGCAATCAAACCGAACCAAATAAGTATTCATATGAAGCTGTTCACAACATTCAACTATCACCATGAACTCTCAAATAAAACACATTTAATCAACTTACCCATACCAAAATCAACATATAGAACATCAATCCTGGGGTAATTGAGTTGAGAAAACATACCTTTTGTTCTTCCCATGGTTCAAAATCAAATAAGTAATGATCTCCTTCGAATCGCGTGGGTAAACCCTAGATTGCGACTAAATTTGCCCAAAAATACGATGAATCAAAGAAATTGAGGGTGGAGTATAGTGTAATTGGTGTGAAAACACGAAGGATTGAAGAATTTAGGCACGGGTTCTTCGATTAGGGATGAATTCTGGTGGAGATGGTATGTAAAAGTGGTCGAATGATTCAAAATTGGGAATAAAAACTCACTTACCTGGCCCAATTCGACCTCAATTCGACCTGTTGAAGGGGTCAAATTGAATCCACCTTGGTCGAATCGACCTTCTGGACAACTTTTTCCTTCGATTCAACCTCGATTCGACTTGCTCTGCTGGTCGAATTGGAACGCCTCAGGTCGAATCCACACACTGTAAGATTCAGGTCCTCAATTCAACCTCAATTCGACCTGAGCTGCTGGTCGAATTGAAATGGTCATGGTCGAATTGGCTCACTGAAAGATTTCGCACTTCGATTCGACCTTGATTCGACCTGGGCCTCGGGTCGAATTGCCATGCCTCAGGTCGAATTGGCTCCCTGATGCTCCAAAATCGAGTGTTATTCATCCCCTACACACTTCAAGCTCAACACACGAACATTAGGTACCAAAATAGAGTATAACCTCATCAAAAATCAATCCTAAAACATAACATTCATAAGTAACTCCGCAAACAACTCAAAATACGGAACAAAACACCACTAAATATTAGGCAAATTACAAAAAATTGACACATAAAAACCGATTAAAGTTTTAAATATGCCGCAAAAAATCAACTCCCCTAACAAACATTACAAAGAAAATATTATACTATCGGTACTTATCGAGGTAAGTACATCACACCCCCCCAAACTTAGTAGAAACTAAAGTCGAAACTAAGTTTGCAAAGAGATGTAATTACCGATAAGTAAGCACTTCAAATATAAAAATTTCTTACTCACACGAATAAAATAAAGCACGAAAATGGGAGAAAAAACCCCCAACAGGCGCTCTTGTTTAACGTCGGAGAGTCATGACGGATTACCACATTGTAGACAACTGGATCAGAGGACGGTCCTCTCGCATTCTTACCTTCAAGTACTTCTTTTCTCTTTTATTTTCTGCACCAATCATCTCACCCTTCTTTATAACTAAAACAGAACGTTTTGAATTTCTTTCCTCCCATGACTGGCTTGATTCCTTCTTGTCAATCCTCCACTCAATTGTAGGCTCAACTTGCGTAGCAAAACAAGAATCAAACAAGTTAGAATTTTCAACACCAATATAAGAATAACAATCCGGAGGTATGTTCGGAGGCTTCAGATATGGATCATCCATCTTTTCTGCAACCAAAAGATGATCAAATATCACATTAAAGTTAGTAGTAGGAAAAGTAAGAGATACGCTTGGTCCTGTGATCTCATCACCACTTCAATCATCTTGCTCTCATGCTTCTTTTCCTTAGCAGCAAGCTTCATTTCTTCCTTAGCAATGGACCTCTGATTCACCATGTCAACAGTGGTCTTCCTTATCTGTTCATCCCTGGCATCACCTAATGCAAGTAACTTCTCAAGATAGTCAATACATGCATCATTGGAGAGACCATCAAGCTCGGTTGTGGGAAAAGTAAGAGGCTCCGCCAAACATTTCTCAAGAGGATCTTTCGATAGAATCAAAGACGTCTTCCTTCACAATCTCCTCCACTACATCAATACTATGACATTGTGACTCCATAGGCATCTTTATTGCTTTGTCAAGATTGAATAGGACCTCTTCTTTATCCATCCGCAACCTGAGCTCCCCCTTTTTAACATCAATCATGGCCCCAGCAGTAGCAAGGAAAGGTCTCCCCAAGATAAGAGGGATATTATCCTTGTCATCTTCCATCTCAAGTACAAGAAAATCCACAGGAAAGATTAGTTTATCAACTTTGACAAGAACGTCTTCAATGATACCCTTCGAAAACGTCATCGACCTGTCCGCCAATTGTAGAGCAACTATTGTAGAAGATAACTCCTCCAAACCAAGCCTTTGAAAGATAGACAATGGCATCAAATTGATGCTTGCCCCAAGATCGTACAAAGCTCATCGTGTCGGCCCTTTTCCAATCTCACACAAGATAGTGAAGCTTCTCGAATCCTTCATCTTCTGTGGCAGCTTCTTTTGAATAATCGAGCTGCAATTTTCAGACAAGTTCACCATCTCAACTCCGTTCAAGCTTCTCTTTTTTAACAATATATCCTTAAGGAATCGGGCATAGTACGACATCTCCAATATTGCATCAGAGAAAGGAATACTCAAGCTTATCTTATTGATGATATCTGAAAACTTCTTGAACTTCTCTTCCAATCCCTTCTTAACCAGCTTATAAGGAAACGGCGGAGGTACCTTTATTTTGGGGATACCCCATTCATCACGCTCGACCTTCTCTACTTTATCCTTTTCGGCTCTCAATCTTTTGACTCTTTCCCAATTCTTCTCTGCTATGATCTTAGTATTTTGCTCATTCAGAACCAATGGAGTAATGTTCACATCACGAGGAGAGTTCAGTGAAGAAACAGGTATAGTATGGGGTGATTCGACCTCAATTCGACCAGGTGCTCTAGTCAAAGTGGGCACATAGTGGTCGAATTATGCACCTAGAACACGATTCTCATCTTATATCTCCAATTCGACCTGGATTCGACCAGAAGGTCTGGTCGAATTGAAGTTCCCCTGGTCGAATCGGCTCACTGTAAGATTTCTGCCCTCCGATTCGACCTAAAGGTCTGGTTGAATTGAACTGCTGCTGGTCGAATCGGGCTTCTGATAAAATAGAGTGCTCCAAAAGGATGGATTCGACCACAATTCGACCTGGCCTCCAGGTCAAATTGAATGAATTTTGGTCGAATCAAGGCACTGGTGTTTCCAAATCACGTCCAGGCATCCAATTCGACCTCCCCTGTTGGATTCGACCTGAAGTGTTGGTCAAATTAGAGTCGAATTGAGCCTTTGACGTGTCCAATTTCAATTCCGGCCTTATAGGTCCCTAGTACTGTGTTCCAGACCTCAATGTGATGGCGTTGCAGGACTTTGGATTCTCAATACTTTGCGACGGGAGCTTTTCTTTCTCAATAGTTTGAGTGAGCTTGTTAACACTTTCTACCATCTCCCCCATCAACAATGTAAGGTCCTTCACTTGTGTAGTCAAATCCTTATGGTTTGCATCAATCTTCTTCTCTAACTTGGCCTCAAGATGATCCACTCTAGCATCATTCCTAGCCATGTACCTATTCACCGTATTCTTGAAACCAGGCTTTCATTCTTCCACTTTCGCACCCGGATCAACACCCGTCGGAGGTTGAATTGCATTATTAGGATTACTCCATAAAAACTCCGGCCTCCTAGGCTGTTGATAATTACCCGGGGGATCACGATTGTTGTAGTTCCCCTGATTATTTCAGTTGCCTTGATTTTGATACCTCGTTCCTTGAATACTTTGGCCCATAGCATAGTTTGCTTCTTCCATCTCCTCTTGGATCGCTCCGTCATTCATAACTTCCTGCTGCATGATTGGTACGCGCTGAGATATATCGCTAATTTATTTTTGTTGGGACTCAAGTAGCTTGTTGATACTCGATAAGCTAGAGACGATCTCATATTCTCTACTTATTTTCACCATAGCATGTTCAACCTTAGCCATATTTCCTAGGACGTAAGTGTCTCTCACTTTATCAGTTGGTTAATCTCTCGAGTTCATCGAAATATCTTCAAAAAGTTTCTCGGCCTCTACAGATGACTTAGTAAGCAATGCTCCATTAGAAGAAGCATCCAATAATACATGAGAATCACAGTCCAATTTGCTGTAGAATATACTGATATATTGAGCTTTAGATAGCCCATGTTGTGGACACTTATGAAGTATGTCCTTGAATCTGTCCCAAGCTTCATGAAACTTCTCTCCACCACCGATAGCAAATTGGTTAATGTCTTGCTTTATCTAGAACACCTTCGAAGGTGGCATGTATCTTTCTAAGAACTTTAACTTCAATTGCTCCCAAGTAGTGCATTCAGCTGCGTTGATAGTGTCGTACCAATCTCTCGCCTTTTCAGTAAGCGAGAATTTAAACAAGAGGATCTTCCGAGTATCTTCATGTTCTCCTGCATCTTTTTGAGTACTTGCATAGCCCAAGAACTTGTTTAAATGCTACTGCGGATCCTCAAAAGTCCCTCCTGAAAAGAAGTTCCTTTCTATCATGCTAATAAGAGCGGGATGAAGATCGAAGTCCGCATTAGCCCCCTTGCTCCTAGAAGCCCAGAGTGTCCAGCCCCGTTGTTCTTGAAGACTTCACGGATGGCCAGATTATCTGGATTTGCTGCCATGTCGATTGTCTCTGCTTCCAAATTCACTTCGGTTGCAGCTCCAATCGTTTGCAAAATCTGCACGTCAACTTCCACTCCAAGGTTAAGAGCTTCAGTTGGATCTATGTTCTTATTCTTACTCTTCTTCTTCTTCCTCGATGATGCTCCGATCTCAGGATTATATGGTTCTAATTCACCTTTCGCATACACCTGAAAAGAATAAAAGTTAACAGCAAAACAAGAATTAAAATAGTCCTAATAAAACTAGAAATAATAAAAAGATATTTTAAGCCGTCCCCGGCAATGGTGCCAGAAACTTGTTAGGCGTTTTCTCAACACATAATTAATCCTCAAGTATGAAGGATATCAATCGTAGTTTCGAATATGACCAAGTTATATATCGAACCCAAGGGACGGATAAATATCAATTTAATTATACTCTAGTAAACTAAGACTATGTTGGAAATTATAATAGTTGTGATTTTGAAATTGAGTAACAACTATGAATTAAAATAGCAAATAAAGATAACAAGAAGAAGAGATAGTAGGTTGTGATCAAGTAAGATAGTAGGTAGTTTGTCAGGTAATCCAGTTTCACTTATTAATTCATACTTTCATGTGACGGCGTCCGACTCTGCCTTATGGTTTATGGACGCATCACTAAACTATGCAAATCTACTCTATAGACACAAATAAATATGCATATGACACGTATGAATATCCTCAAAGCAAGACGCATACTTTACCCCCCTTTCTAGGTACTATCATAATCAATTATTTCCCCTGCACTTAATACTCTAACCGATTTGATCTCCCTTTATAAGTACTATAAAGTTATACTCTTTATCCTACTTATTAACTCGAATATGATTCAATTAACAAGTATTCATATAAGATAGTTCTAATAAGACTTCGGAATCCCTTCACTTAGAATTGTAACATTAAACCCTGCTCAGTAGTGAACGCACTTAACCAATAACCAAGTTATGTATTCAGACTCTACACAATAATTATTAATGCACAAAACGACAGTGAGTATGGATTAAAAATGCGCAATATTATATAAAATAAACCACAAGTAGTGTTTTACGGAGTTTACACATGAAAGACAAATTAACTCATGAAATCTTCATAACCCTAGAACTACCGAAGTAGCTCTAGCTCATGATTGATCTAAGAACAATCATGGTTAGTTGGACCGATCTTACTTGAATCTCCAGCGGAACTCTGTCACAGCCCCTCTGGATGATGGACGATCGACTCTCCTCTCAACTCTACGTCTCCTTGTCTTCTTAATCAAGTCGTCTCTCTATGATGCTGCATAAGCCTTCTTTTATACTTGTAATCATATATCCTGGGCTTGGCATATGCTTTTTAAGTGATCACACGCATTGACGGTGTAAAAATACGGATATGGTAAGTTCTCGAACATCGATTCGACCTCAACAACAGGTCGAATTGACCATCACAAGTCGAATTGGAGGTTGAATCAACACAATATAAGTCCCAGGTACTTTATTCGACCAACTGTCCTGGTCAAATCGACGTGACGAGGTCGAATCGGCACTCCACCAATCGATTCAACCTCGATTCGACCTAATGCCCAGGTCGAATCCCCCTGTCATGGTCGAATCCATCTTCTGTACATATTGTGTTGCCAATTCGACCTTAAGGGCTGGTCGAATTGACCTCCTTCAGGTCGAATCGCACTCTTGCTTCGCCCAATCGGATGGCTTCGACTTCCTTTCTTCAGTTTTCAACACTTCCACTCCAATTTTCTTCGAAAAACCACTCGAATAACTCCAACGACACCTGATTCATGCTTTTTCGCAATATATATCGGATTACAACCGATTTCAACCTTCAAACACTCCATAATAGCACAAATCCAGGCGCAAGATTCGTGAATTAACACACTCATCAAAATTATTGTTGCTGTAATTTAGGTATACAGAAATGAACATTATTACTAATGTCTTTCAAATGAATTTTTATTGTTTTGTGAAATTCTTGAAGTCACTTTCATGCATAAGAGGATTGTAAACACGCGTTGATTTTTAGATTATCCTTCTCCTATTTGTGATCTTGGCTTCTTGGATGCTTTATTTTATTGCCAAACATCTCTGTGATAGTAGACTCTTTGATTCTATTCGCTTAATGAAATCATATTACACCTCCCTATCAATTGATAGACATTTTTTTCACAACTAATAACCTAAACACAATAATATTGATGGACCTCTTACAATTCCATTGTAAATATCCTTCTAATAGTTCTTACCAATTTGAATCTCATTTGAGTATTGTTACATAAGTGACATCTCATTTAGGAATCGAATAAGTGACACCCTATGTTTCTACAATTCGTGTCTTTAAACTTTAATGTATTTTTTGAAAATCCCTAGGACATAAATTGATTGTGGCTTCTTTGATCATGTTGGTTTGCTGTTGGAGAAAATTTCAGGCAAGATTCAAAAGACATTGAATACCGATCATTAAGAGAAAAATTTGTGTCATAGTAACAAAGTCATGGAAGACACATTTTCATGGGAAAAAGAGGTTTAATTATCTCATCATATCCAACGCATTTTTTTTCTCTAAATCAGAGGCAAAAATTTTTTTTCAAAATTGGATAAAAAAATTGGACAAAAAAGACCAAAATTGAGAATTTCAAATGATAAAGGATTAAAGTGTGAAAATGTCATACTTATATGACCAATTTTGATATTTATCCTAATATCAATAGAAACATTAAAAATAAAATTTATTAATTTAAATAAATAAAGGAATATTTAAATAATAATTTATCAATAATAAATACTACTTAAATAAAAAAAATTAGGACATATAAATAATATAGTACTTTTATACTATCAAACCTAACAGTATATATATATATATATATATATATATATATATATATATCACTCAATAATTTAAAATAATACTCCCTTCGTCCCACTAAGTTCTTCACTAATAGTGTAGACACGGAGTTTAAGAAAAGTTATTTGTTTGACCAACTTTATTGACTTTTAGGGAGAATTGTGGTATTTTTAAGTAATAAATAGTAAATGATAAAGTAAGTTCTGTGAGTTAGATAAGAGTGACATTTTTTAAAATATGATGTAGTGAGAGGTTATTTATTTTGAGACTTATACTATTTTTAGAGGGTGAAGAGTGTAGTGGGACGAACAAATAAGGAAAGAGTAAAGAGCCTGCTGGGACGGAGGGAGTATTACTTACACAATATACTATAATCATTTATTGTAATGCATCATGACACAATTCTTTATTTATATTTTGTAATAGGAGTAAAGGTTATGGTTTTATTTTTGTAATTAATCCAATGTGTTTGAATTAAGTCATTTAAAATTTAATGAATTTGAAAATGAATAGATTTTAAATCATTTCATTTAAATTACGTTGTTTGGATGCATTTATAGATTTTTTAAAGGATTTCAAATTCATAGTTAAATAATGAATACTGATTAATTTAATCTCCACTATTAAGTAAAATAATATAGATAAATTTATTTTGAATAAAAAATGGCACTATCCTATTTTAACTCATAAACAGTGTTCATTATTCATGCACTTAAATTCAATTTTTTAATTTATTTTGGTTATTATTCCAAAAATTATTCTAATAATTTAATGAAAATTATATAAATTTACTATGAGAATAACTGAATATTTTATTTATGTTAATAATATTAAAAATTTTCCATATATTTAGTTAATAACAATAGTATATTTTTGATGTTAAATATTAATTTCATCACTAAAATTAAAAATATATACTAATTGATATTAAATGAGTATTTTTATCATATGGATATAGATAAACATGTCTAGGATGACTACAAATATGATTGAGTGAGTGCGGGTGCATCATTTAAATCTTATTTTTTTAAAATTATTCTTTAGTACATAAAAAATACTCTTTAAATATTAATAATTTTTATTCAAAAAAATAATAATTTATATCTTTAAAGAGTAATTTTTCATGTATTAAAGAGTCGAAAACTAAGGATTTACAAGAATTTGAAAAGTAATTTTTTATTTAAAAGGTTTAATAATTTATAGGTATATACACTTATTAAAAAAAATGTACTCCCTCCGTCCCATACTCATCTGCGCCATTAGATACATAGTTTAAGAAAAGTTATTTTTTGACTAACTTTATTGACTTTTAAGGAGTATTGTGGTATTTTTAGGTAATAAATAAATTATAAAGGAAGTTATGTGTGTTAGGTGGTAGTGGTATTTTTAAAATTAAGATAACTTTTGAGGTTGTTGGTTTATGTGAAGTTTTTTTTTTTGGGTGGTGAAAATAAGTGTGGGACGGATGTAAACGGAAAGTATGAAGATAAGTATGGGACGGAGGGAGTATAAACTAATGGAAAAAAATGTATACACTTTGTTAGTTAATTTTCTGTAAATTTTTTTTTAATGAAAAAGTGATTGTAAAAAAATTGTGTAGTCATTAAGAATGATGTATACACTATTGAATAAAAATTATATATAGGTGCCATATATGGGTGCAAGCTCATATGTGTATAATTAGGGTTTAGGGTTTATAGTTTAGGATTTTAGGGTTTAAGGTTTAGGGTTTAAGGTTTAGTGTTTTATAGTTTAGGGTTTGAGATATAACTCTTAATAGTTATAAGTTTTTTAAATTATACTACCTCCGTCCCATTTCAAACTTTACATTTGCTTTTAAAGTATAATTTCTTTAGGTTGAGGGACAAATTATGCTTAATTGATTAGTAGAGAAAGGGAAAAAACTTGATAGGGTGCCTTTATCCTTTTGATTTCTTACAATTTTCTTAGATTTCTATTGATTAATTGATTGATGTCGACATGCACTTTCTTTTAATTTCTTACAAATTTTATCTAGCTATATTGATTACTTGATTAGCTATAGGCATGTTAATTTCTATTGAATTGACTAATATTGTCTAACATAATTTTTTCATTTTGTTGTTAGTCAAGGACGAGAGGAAGACTATTAGAAGGAGCTTTCTTCTTTTATTCATTTATTTTTTAATTACATTTTTTATTAGGTAGTAATTTGGCGTAATTGTATTTCATATTGTTATAGGAATGATGTGAGCTTTCTAGCAAAACACTATTGTAGAACCATTGATCAATGAAGAAATACGACACTAATTATCATAGTAATTTTTAGTTTCTTTAAATTAATTTAAAATGTTATTTCTCTGACATGTAATTCGATTGATTGCTTATGATACCAAGCCCTTGAAAATATCTTCAAGTGTTTTCAATTCTAACAAATACTTGCCAAGAACACCTTTATATCTTATTAACTAATTGTGATTTTTGCTCTACATGTAGGCGCGATGGAAGTTTATTTGATGCTATTGACAATACAAAATCACATTTGATCAAGGTCCTTTTGGCATTACGTTACACAAGGTGGGTTTTTTGGTCACTTCTCCAACTCTCTTTATTCATTACAATAATGGATACGCACATGTTCATAATGTGTTGGTCCATGAATTTTCCTACATTCAGCAACATAGTTTATTTATCAAAAAAGAAAGTTATTTTAATAAGAATATAACAGTCACTTCTGTGATCGCCTCTCCAGCCTACATGTGGTCTGTTACTTATGTGTATGCACTTTGTCTGTCACTTTGCATAAGAATACATGACATATTTAATGTATGTCAGATACAGTTATTTTAATTTGAATTGTTCTAAATACATCCTTTTGTCCATTTTCATTTGCATGTAAAATGTTATGTATCTTGATAATTGATAATCTAGAAATTGGACATGTAGATATTGAATTGTGGAGACAAGGAAATGAACCTATCCTTACTTTTTATTTTTTCATCATTTATGTTGATGCTTTCTATGGCCAATGTTATCCTGCAAGGAATCCAAAATTGGCAAATTCTCACAATTAATCCTAAAAAGAGAAAATCAAGTTTTCTAATATTTAATTGTAACGAAAAAAGAAACCAAGAGAAAAGAGTAGAAGCCGTAAAAAGAAACATACGTTACATGGTTCTAAAAAAATTACAAAATATTGCATTCCAATAAAATTCTATTAACCTTATATAAAAAAGAAAATTGTATATATTACTCCCTCCGTCCCAAGAATACATTCGCGTATTCTTGGGCACGGAGTTTAAGAAAAGTAACTTTTTGGTGGTGTGATGTAAGAAAGAGAAGGGGTATTTTGGGTAATTGAGTAGAATAAAGTGTATGATATAGTTGACTTTGACTAAATTGTGTGTAAAAAGAAGGTGTCATTTTTGTAATATTGTAGTATTGTAAGGTTATTGATATTGTGTATTGTTTCCATTTTTAGGGGGCGAATGTATTCTTGGGACGGACCAAAATAGAAAGGGCGAATGTATTCTTGGGACGGAAGGAGTATAATATTTCAAAAATTTCTCTGACCGCGCAACGCGCGACCGAGTAAACGCTAGTAAAAGAAAATAGTAAAAC
This sequence comes from Pogostemon cablin, assembly GCA_023678885.1. NCBI lineage: Eukaryota > Viridiplantae > Streptophyta > Magnoliopsida > Lamiales > Lamiaceae > Pogostemon > Pogostemon cablin. The sequence continues at coordinate 7,864,961 of CM042987.1, forward strand.
ATTCAATACAAATAGCGCTCCTCAAAACATTTTACTTTAAAAATGTTCCCCACCTTACTTGAGTACCTTTTTAAATACCTGTATAGTATACAATCGAAATGGCATAAAGAATACAATTAAATAATCTACCCATTGAGCATCTTATAATAGGGAGTTCTTCAACGCACATGTCGTCTATAACTAGTACACTGTCGGCGTGCGATGAGAACTGTGTTTGTTATTTATTTATTATTAATTTTAAATTTATATTTTTAAATAAAAATTAATTATATTAACTTAGAATAATTGAAAGTATAATTTATTGTTTAACCAATAAAAAAACATATATAACTTTAATCGTGAAAAAACATGCATTCTTGATTTATTTCACATTAATAAGAAAATATGGTATGTATCACTGGGGGTTGAAGTGATCCTCCTCAACATTATTAGAATATATCAAAATAGGAGTAATAATTGATATGTAAAATATCTTAGATATCATATACGAATATCTGATATAATTCATATTTAAAACTTTAAAGATCACTTGATTTCCTGGAAAAAATAAAAATTGTGTTTTTAAAATGCATAGCTATAATTCTTAATAACAATATTATAGATACTATTAATCATTTTAAAATGGAATAAATATATGAAATTTGGGTATATAGTAAAAATAAAAAATACTTAATTAACTTAGTCATACCATCTAAGTTATCTAACATTCTAAATTTTAATTTTGAAAAATGGGATGTTTGATAATTGGGCTTTTATATCTCATACCCGCTGAAGGTCTAATTCAACATGATATGTAATAAATTTTTTTTTTATATTTTTAAGATGAAAATGGGTCACACTTTAATTTTAGAATTGAAAATGAGTAGAATAATGGCTACACACTCTCTACTCTTAAAATTGGAAATGAAAAATGTGATGTTTGATAATTTGGCTTTTAAATTGTGTCCAATCTCATTAAAAAAAATTCAATTGAAAGTATAAAGAAAAAGTGTAAGTAAAAAAAAAATTATGCGAAAATTGAGGTTTGAACCCGCAACTCCTCATAATCAACTTACGAATGTTATGTTGCCACCTCACAAATTTCATATAATCATAAATGCTAATTCAATATATGATTGCCACCTCACAATTTGATATTCTAAAATTTCAATGTTATTTTACTTTAATATATAAGGAGATAATGTATCGCATTGAGTATCTTATAATAGGGAGCTCTTCAACGCACATGTCGTCTATAATCGTTTGCGCTATGTGTCAAATGTATATGGAGTTTGAATGCTTACGTGTCTGTCATCTCTAAATATTAATTTTCTGCTTATCAAAATACTCCCCGTCCCGGACAAAGTGTGTCATTTGTTTTTTGCATGTAGATTAAGGAGTATTATTATTTTATGTAAAGTGAGTGGGTGTATTAGAGAAATGTGATGGATAGTGGTTGACCATTGGTGGACCCTTTTTACTAAAAGAGAAAAATGGTGCAATTTGGACAGGACGTCCAATATAGTAAAATGGTGTTATTTGGGCCGACAGAGTGAGTAATAAATAATCTAATTGGATTGTGACTCATTTATGTAAGAATTAAATATTATGAAAACTTTTATGTGTATTAATTATTTATTATGGTAATTGTATGAAAACTTTTAGGGGTACTTACTGTTAGGTACTTTGAAATCTCCTTAATTACTATGAAATACCAATATACAAAAATATTACTACTAATTACATAAATATATAGTGATATTCCAATATTACCCTTACAATGTGCTGCACATAAATATTTGTGTGCAGCATAAAAGTTCGTGTGCAACAAAAGTTATGTGCAGTAAAAAAATGTGTGCAGCAAAAAAAGTGTGAATCATAAGTGTCATGTGCAGCGAAAAAAATATATACTCCTACTCTCTGGTGGTGGGCCAACGGAGGTCCAGCGGTGGTTCGGCGGCCGGTCAACGTCGGTCCGACAGTGGGTGGGTGAGGGGTTTAGTGTTTGTGGTTTAAAACTGTTTGGGATTATATTGAATTAAGGTTATATTATGGCAAAAACTTGTATGTCCCGGACACACCATGCTCCAAATGAGAACACAAAATTTTAATACATTAAATTCTTATGTTTTCAATTCCCATGAGGGCACGGTATGTCATTGGGGACACAAGAGACTAACTCATAGTATATATTATTACACAACAATAATCTATAAATATCCTTTTATAATTCATGTTTATTCACATTATTATTTCATTTAATAAAATATTAAAAAAATTAAAAAATAATTATGAGTGTAAAGGATGATTTTTAAATTTAAGTATGAATTTTAGAAATATAAACTAGGATTATTAAATTCATAATATATGAGTATTTTTGTGTAAGTATATTTTGATTATATTTTTAAAATAAAAAAATATTAATTTTCAGAATGATTAGTTATTATTCTTTTAATGATAAGTTTTTATTTATCTCAATAAAAATATAAAAATTTATGAAATAGCAAATTTTAAAGATAAATAATATTTTTTATTTAAAAGTGTATTAATTTATTAATTTGATGAGAAATAATTTATCATTTAAACAATAAAAAATGTAATGTGCAATAAATTCACAAAATAATTTACTCCTTTTAAAATGATTTGATTATTAATTTATTTCAATATATTATTATACATTGATTAATGTCACTATTATTATATTTTATTAATCAATATATTTATATTTATATTATGTTTTATATTATACTTTTCGTTTATTTATTAAATTAAAAATTTTATGTTAATTTTATTTAAAATTGACGTTTTTCACATGTAATGAATGAGGCATGATAGTATATTGTATCATTTAAAAGAATAATAAAATTTAATATACCATGAACCGTCTTATGCCAATAAGATCTCACATGAGACTTTATCTTTATTTTTACTTATTTAAATTTAAAAAATATAAATTTAATTTAAAATTAATTTATTACATAATACTAGTTACTAATATACTCATCTCAATTATCACTATTCATCGTCTCAAAAACCATATAAAATCGGGGTGGGCTAGTCCTCTGACCACTGGTCTCCTTACTAAGGTGAGTGATCCAAATTTGAAGTTATAAGGAAGACTTAGAAAAAGAGGAGTGTATAGGAGCTTGATAAACTAACTACTAACTAGTCAAACAATTAACAATTAAAAAAAACAAAGGGAAGGGATGAGCATATTTTTTTTAAAGAGAGGGACTAGGGTACAACCGATTGTACCAATTGAATTGGTACAACCTTGATCCTCATCCTTCTTAATTAATTCCTACTCCCTCAATAATGTTGTTTTTTATTTTATTTTTAAATTTATTTTATTTAAATGAATATTATACCCTAAACCCTAAATCTTAGGGATAAATTATACCCTAAACCACAAGTGTAAAATTACAATTATACCTTAAACCCTAGGGATAAATTATACCCTAAACCACAAGGGTAAAATTACAATTATACCCTAAACCTTAGGAATAAATTATACCTTAAACCACAAGGGTAAAATTACAATTATACCTTAAACTCTAATGGATAAATTATACCTAGGGGTGGGAAAAAATACCAAAAACTCGGTATACCGCATTCGCCATATCGAAAAATATCAAAAAATATCAAAATTTCAACATACCAAAATTTTCGGTACGGTATGATTGCCGTACCGATAATTTTGGTACGGTATCAGTATTGGATATTAAAATTTTCGGTATATCGGTATACCGAAATTATTTTCGGTATTTCGATATCGGTATACCGATACCGATATACCGAAAATTTTATATTTATTTTTTTTAAATTTAATTATACATAATACTATATTTAAGTATATATTATATTATTAATATATTTAAATTATTTTTATTTTATTATGTATCACATTTATTCATATATATTTTTTAAAATTTAAAATAAGCTCTAATAAAAATATAATACACTTCTAAATTAAAATATAGGAGTATAGAAATATAATAATAAAAATTTTGTTATTTAATATATAATCATGAATAAATTAAAAAAAAACGTAAGTGTCAAAGTAGAATGTTTGACATTAGAAAATTTAATTATTTTGAAATATTTTTTTATTAATTTTATTATTTTGATTAAAATTAAATATTATTTTTTGGTATGGTTTTGGTAAATCGGTATTTTTCGGTATGAAACGGTATGTCAATATTTCGGTATTAATTGGTATTTATCGAAAAATCGGTATGATGTAAATTTCGGTACGGTATCGGTATCCGATTTAATTTACCGAAATTTTGGTATACCGAAATTTTGGTAAAATCCATACCAAAATTTTTGGTACGGTATCGGTATTTTTCGGTATACCGATATTACCCACCCCTATACCCTAAACCACAAGGGTAAAATTACAATTATACTCTAAACGCTAAACCCTAGGGATAAATTATACTCTAAACCAAAAGGGTAAAATTGTAATTAAATCCCTAAAATTAAATAATAATAATAATAATAATAATAATAATAATAAAAACAGTAACAACAACAATTAAAAAAAAAACACACATACTGAAAGTGAAGAAAGGAGATTGTAACGGGGTTGTACAACTTGTCTTTTTAAAAAATAAATTTGTAAAAATGGGCGGGGTGTTGTTGCACCGTCAAAGGAAACATGGTATGTTTGTTGAGTAGAAGACAGCAGTGCAGAGAGATGTGGGAATGGAATTCCACGCACCTCCTCTCTCTATTTATTACTCTGCTCTGCTGTCATATTCCTCTCTGCAGCAAAACAACAAACGCATTTACTGCTCCACATCCCACAATTACCCTTTTTACTCTTCCCAACTCCTCCACCCTACTGCAATGGCGCTATCATATTCAACCCACCTCTTCACTCACCCCCCCTTTTCTATCAATTGCTCTATTTATGCTTGGATTTGTGTTTTAGCCCTTTTTTTCTGGCGGATTTGTTGGGTTCCAAGATCAGGTGAACAAAGCTTCTCCCTTTGAACTACACCTTTTTTATTGTTTTTTTCTACTTTGTTTCATTGCTTTTTGGCCACCTTTTTGTCTCCATTTGGCAGTAATTCAAAGAATTAGACAAGGGATTCGAGGAGAAAAAGACAAGGTTGTCTTTTGGTGACAATGAAGGCTTTTGGCCTCTTCTTGTTGTTGTTCTTGACAGCTACTCTTGTGTACCTTAGTGATTCCAGCAAAGGAAACTCAATGTTGAATTCTGGTAACCTTTTTTGCATCTTTCATTTGTCTCTTTTCTTGCTCTTCCCCCCGCCCCCCATGTAGCTTATCAGAGCATAAAGGTAGTATTGTTGCAGAAGCATGAAGGAAAGAGTATTGTAGGGTGGGGTGAAGCAAGATTTGTGAAATATAGAGTACTTGAGCCTTGATAAATTGCATTTGCACATGTAATTGTTGTTTAATTGCTCTTATTCTCAGTTGGATGGGGTACCTTGCATGCTCTCCAAAATTCATCCCTTTCTTTCTTAGTGTTCTTGGTAACTCTTAGATAAAACATATACTCCATAAGCATAAAATGGTGAGGTATGCAGCTATTAACACCCCAAGAATCCTCTATATATTTTGCCAAATAATCCTTAAATTAAAAGGCAAGCTTACCCTCTTATACTTAATAACATTTTTTGGCCATGGAACAAGAGTATTTTATTCAGCAACCGATCACCCTTGCTTAGAAAAATTTCATTGCATTTTGTTCGGCCACTAGACACTTTGAAAACTTTCATGTGGTTTTTTGTTCGGTGCCTAACACTTAGAAAACTTTCATTTTGTTCGGCACTAAAAAGGGAAATATCAATTTCAGTCGTTTAGGATAGGCCAAATCCAACTTCAGTACTCAGGTTTGGTAATTTCTCAAAAGTGGTTCTCTGGTGTCCGAATTTAGTCATTTTTGTCCACTTTTGGTCCGAGGAATGTTGAATTGTCTGAAAATTGGGGTGTACTTGGTGGAAAAAAATAATATGAATGTGTTAATGTGGGGTGTACTTAGCATTCCGGTTGTATGTAGAGAATTTAGAGGTTTTAATGGCTGGGGCCAATGGTGAATTATTTGAAGGGTTATCAAAGTTATATACATGGGTTTTATCAGTTGGAAGATTGTGTTGAATAATTGTTGATTATTGGAATCTTTTACATGGGATGTTCTTATGTATGTTAAAGAAATGATGCAAGTGGTTTGATAAAAGGATAGATGCAGACTGCAGTTAACTTGACTCTTTTTGAAATACGTCGAGTTCAATCAACCTGTTCAGAACAATATCAAAGTCCATGTGATGCTTAGAACTGCTGTTGTTCTGAAAAGGATTCAATGGATCATGTTAGGAACTTCAACTTGAATAAATGAACTATTCAACGAGAAATTCATATTTCATAACGAGAGTCATCAGGTTGCTTTTGAGTTTGTATGTATATGGGCTCAAATCAATCACGAGGCTTTCACGTCGTTGATGGAGTCACAAAGGGCTTTCTGTTTCATGCCTGCCAAACATGGATGCAAAAGATGACTAAAACTAATTTATATCATCATTTGAATATTTATTCTATGATGTCTAGCATTCCTTACAAACAAAGAGATGATTCCAAAAGATAATATACACTATAAATGATCAACTAAGAATGAATTTAAAGGCATATTTGGAGGTGGGGAAGCAACATCAGGGTTATTTAAACTTCTCTGTAGTAGTACGTTTTGCTGCTGTTATTTGCCAATCTTGATACATTACTATTTGGCATGATATATTTATGTTTGATCAAGCATTGGAAATAATCTTTTTCTTGCTGTACACCTTTTTATTCCCTGTAGAAGTTCTTGAAATTTGAACACTTTTAAATGAAACTGAGAAAGATGACACTATGATTCATATAAATGTGAAATAAAAGTCATATTGCAGTTAGTATGCTTTGATCTCAAGCAGCAAAAACTCAACATAAATTTGGGTTGTGGATTGTTTTGTGAATCTAGAGCTCCCTTCGATAATTTTGTTCGCTACACCTGCAGGGATGGTGTCAATCGACAGTAATAGCATGACATTGACTATGTTTAGAAGGAAGCTTAAGGTACATTTCATCCAAGATCTCTTTGCTTTCTTCTACATCATGGCGGAATTAGTATCCGTTGAAATCCTTCCTCCGTAACATATCTAGTGTTTTGCTGTCTCGATGGACGACGCAACACAATAGATATATGCCATTTTTGCATTCATCCAAGTAGTGTAACATCATTTCTGTCACAGATGATTTCATCTAGTTTAGGGTGAGCTGATATGACATGAAAGCTCTTCTTTCTTCTTTCCGATCTGCAGGCGAATATGGATCCTCCTAGCAAAGATAGAAACAAAGCAGATGCTGTTCAGTTGGAGGATTATCGCCCTATTGATCCGATTCCAAGTTCTACTAATTCTATAAAACCGGCTCCCATCCAGCACGGTACGCCTCTGATGCCTTACATCCCAGGACCTTCGCCTCCCCCCGGAGAAGAAAGGCGCGGTGAGTCTCCGTAGTGATCAATTCCCACAGGCTAAAATGAATTTAATGTGTAATAGCTATTATGTTATGATATTGAAGTTATGCTGTTTGATCTTGTATGCATCTGTTTATAACTGCTGAAGAGTTGTTACTCAATGTTCATCTTAACTCTTGAAGTTCAGTATTTTGAATATATATCACACTGTAAATGCTGCTCCTGGATTTTTAGAAAAAATATAAATTATATTCCCTTCGTCGCGTATGCACTTCACTTTTTTTTTCCATGTCATTACTATTTTCACACCCTAAAAAAATAATGTCACTCAACATCATAATTTCACACTATACTTTAATGAGTTGGTCTCCTGTGTCCCGGGGACACATCGTGTCCCATGGGAACACAAGAATTTAATACTAGAAATTCTTGTATTTTTATGGGAGCACGGTGTCCTGGGGCACATAAATTTTTTCCTACTTTAATTTCAAATTTGTTATTTCTTTTCTACCCACATAATTTATTTTATAGTTTATTTATTACATAAAAATATCAAAATTAATATATCTTAAAAAAACAATAGAATAAGAAGAAAAAAAATCCTATTTTTTCTTATATTTGCCATTCGTGTAAAATTATGAACATTTGTACGACACAAATATAGTACTCTATTTGTCCGTTTGAAATTTTTTTTTTTTCATTTTGGTCGTCTGTCTCAAAGAGGGTCATTTTCTTTTTTACATACATGGGGCTCACACACATCCACTAATACAACTAAAATATGGGGTTCACACACAACTACCCACTACACATTAAATAATGATACTCCTTAATAAATGTGCACAAAAGTAAAAAATCCTCTTTCGAACGGACCGACAGAGTATGAGATTGTAATCATGGAATGGAATGTTGGTGAGGAAAGAAGAATGTGCTTCTGTTCCTTTTTTTTTTTTTTTCAAATACAAATTCACTTTTATGAAAAAGTGATGTTATATTAAATTATTTCATAAAACTATAAGGAAAAAAATTGTAATAAAAAATAAATATTATTAAGAAAAAATGATAAATATTCAATTAAAATTTGTATGAACAATTAGTAATAAGATGGATTAAAAGTGAGGAGTAAAATTTATAATGAAAGAGTCGCCCGTACGGGGCATGTTTAGTCTTCAAACCCATTCCGTTCTAGTACAAGTAGATCTATTAAAATAAACGAGCTGTTCGAGAGCTTGATTTATTAAAGCTCGAGCTCAGCTTGATTCGTGACTACTTGAGCTCAACTTCGAGCTCGAGTTATGCTCATTTTCTTAACCAGCCAAGCTAGGCTTGATAAAGCTCAACAAGGCTCGATAAATTCGATTTGATTTGCTTAACGAGCCAAATCGAGCTCGACTCGAAAATTATTTGAGCGAGCTCGAGCTCGAGCTTATTCTAGGCTCATTTTCTTAACGAGCTGAGTTCGAATTTTCGAGGCGAGCTCGAGTGCCCACTACTCAGTCTTACACGGCTTGAATATCAGTTCAAATACATGGCAAGGTTGGTTTCGTCTCAAACGGGTGCGGGACATGAGCGGGTCACCCGGTGGAAATGGAGTGGGTAGTGAGAAAAGTTAGCAGTGGATTGGACGTACTGAAGATGCGGCGAAACGCAGAAGTCTGACTTCACCCTTTTTAAACCAACTCCAATATTATTATATTTGTGGAATTTAAATAATTTGTCCTACTGAGGAAAAGGCAAAATATTTAATCATTATTTTGTCAAATAAAAATGATGCGATGACGTGGATCCAACTGCTCGTGGAGGAGGGCTATTTTGTGGGGCCTCATGACGTGGATTCCACACTAATTGAATTGTACTTGTCACTTTTTTTCAAACCCCATACAAAGACAATCGCATCACCATAATTTCAATGATTTTTGTTTGTTAAAATTATTAGGTGGATTAATAAAATTTAAAAATATTATAATAAAAAATTATTTTTTATTAACGGAATGTTCTGTTAATAAAAAATTTAATTTTATTGTTAAATTGGTTTATCAACGGATTAGCAACGGAATCTGTTAGTAAATTTTTAGCAATAAAAATCAATTTCATTGGTAATCTGTTACTAAAAATTTTGTTGTTAATGTATATAAAAGATTCCCTTGGTAATCCATTTGGTAATTACCAAATGGATTGAATTCTGTTGATAAAATAGAGAATAAATCTGGTGGCTTAGTATTATTTTGATTGCTAATCTATTGGTAATTACTAACAGATTGAATTACATTGGTAAGTTCCGTTGCTAATTTTTTTTATAGTGTTATAAACAAGAGAGAAATATGAAAATTGTAACAGTTATTTATTAGTTTTGTTTATGAAATATTATAACTCACATTCTTTAGATTATACTTCCTCCGTCCGCCTTAAAGGTGGACATTTACTTTTTGCATATGGATTAAGGAGTATTATTATTTAAGGTGTAGTTGGTAGTTGTATTAGTGGGGTGTATGAGTCCCATAAATTTATTGTATTAGTGATGTGTGTGGGTCTTATGTGTTTAAAAAGGGAAATGTGAACCTTTGGTGCGGACGTTCAAAATGGCAAAATATGGACCTTTCGGGCGGACAGAGGGAGTAATTTATTTGACCCTTGTTTTAAATTAATAGGCTTAAAAGAAAACTAAAGTGGTTGAAGTGCAATTTAGTGTAAATTTCCTTATTTTGGGTAAATTTTTAAGCTTCATAAAGTATTATTAACTTAAATCAAATACTCTCCAAGCCTGCCAAAAGAAATTGAACCTGGGTCACTCACTTTAGTGAGGGCCAAATGAAATAGGAAGGTGTATAAGTGTTTGATGAACTAATTACTAACTATACTAACAACTAACTTTAATCGATAAAAAAAGAAAACTGCAAGTCTATTATAAAATGATCCTTGAATTTATAGTTTTATGTTGTTTAAGAATTTTTTATTAATTTCTTTTTAGATAGATTTGATATTTTTAAATAATAAATAAATTTTAAAATGTTTTAATTATGTTTAGTGAAGTATTTTGAGATTATTTGATTAATTAAATATTTTCTTTTTTGAGGTATGACAATATTATAGAATAAATAAATGAGAAAATTAATAAAGAATTTTTTTTATAAGTAGAAATAGTATTATATTTGAGAGTGGGAAATTAGAGAATTATAATGAATAAAAAATATAATTTTTCTTAAATAACATGGTACATTAAATGTAAATAGGAATGGTAATTAGGGATGGAGGGAGCAATATACAAAATGATTTTTTTTTAAAAAAATGATATGCTCATGTAGTCGACGAATGTAAATTTAATAAGGCAAAAGCTACTGCCCATTTAATAATACACGATTAAAACATTGATCCCTAGTACATGGTTAAATAAAGAGTTAAATAAAGAATATGGTGAAGTGTGATAAAAGAATATTTCCTACAAAAACCCACGAACGACTCTGCCATATAAAAGAGGAAATGTCACTCTCTTCAAAACCTCGCTACACTTTCCAGTGTTGTCAATGTTATAAGTAATTAACATTAACATTATTATTATTATTATATATATATATATATATATATATATATATATATATATATATATATATATATATATATATATATATATATAATTCAATTTGCACTCTAATTTTATAAAATTATACTTTATACAAGAAGAATATCTATGAAATGAAATATTACTTTATTTTTAATTAAAAATATTATTTATCTCAATTTAAAAAAATAGATATATATCACAATTTTAAGAATAATATTTTTCATTCAAAAAATAGTACTCCATTTCTGTAAAAATAATTTGTACTAAGAATTAAATTCAAAAAAATTAATGTAAAATCAAAAATAATTAAACTGTAAGAAAATTAAAATTACATTATTCCAAAAATAATTAAATAAAAATGTAGGTGAATTAAAATGTGCTTAATATAACTTAAATTTTGACCGTAAGTCTCATTTTTCTTTTTAATTAAACCCTAGAAAAATTTAAACGTTAAGAACAAAAAAAATACACTCAAACAAATATTGATACTACAATTAGTATATGATACATGCATCAACTTAGGTCACCTTCTAAATACTCAATTTCACACCTCCTACAGAAAATACCACCAACCAAGCCTATAAACCAATGAGCTCAAAATTGACTATTTATCCTTCTTTTTCATAATGATAGCAAAATAATATGGTATTCCATTTTTGTGTTCTAATAAGAGAGAGTTGGTAATATATAATGGATATGATTGAATGTTACATACTCCAATTCTTAGATCATAGACAAAATTGAAATAGAAGAATATGGTTAATCCGAAGTTTATTTAACTACTCCTTTAATAAATTATTAGTATAGTCATTATTTTTATTATTAATCAAAATAGTACCCCTCCTACAAAAAGAGGTACATTTTCCAATTTAAACAAAACTCAAAAAAGTCAAACAACCCTCACTCAGTCCCAAAAGGTTAGTCTCCTCCCATTCACCCTAAACCCACCCCTTAATATTTAAAAAAAAAATTAAAAAAAGAAAAAAAGATTAACTCTGTTTTTGTTATTAATTAAGCTAAGCAAAAAGGTTAAGAAGCTTTGGCTTTTTGCTACCAACTTGTGTCACCCCATTCACACTCTCCGGCGATACTTCCGATATCCCCGACCCAAACGACGCCGTATTCTCCATGCAACTCCCCTGCATGCCGCCCTTCCGGAGTTCCTCAGCCGGCCGTAATACTCCTCCGGCGAACACCGTCTCCACCGCCGCCTGACAGAGGCCCCAGTTCCCGGAGGACAGCAGCCCCACGGCGCCGTCCACCGGGTTCACCGTCCGGCCACAGGCTTCGTACAGCAGCGATTGAAACAGAGCTGCACAGAATTAATCAGAGGAAATTAACATAAAAGGCACATGCAGAGGGCGTAATTGATTGTCGGAATACCTGGTCGTTTGTTTTCCGGCACGGCGGCGATGAAGGATAAGAGGTCGCTGCGGCCAAAGAACTTGGAGACGAAGAGAGTGGCGTTGCCCTGGGCTTGTGGGGATTGGATCCATTCCAAACAGGGGCGTATGATGCATTCTTCGCTGCAGCCTCTTCTCAGAACTCGGCAGCCATTGCAGCTCATCTTGGTGGAAATGGAATCTGGTTTTTCTTTCTTTCTTTCTCCCCCCAATTTCTGTGGGGTTTCTTGAACTCAAAGAAAAAGGAAGAGAGAGAGAGAGAGAAAGAGGGGGGTGGGAGGGTTTGGGTTGGTGTTAATTATAGGGTTAGTGGCGTGGTTGTGTATGGAGTAGGGTTATGGGATAAAGTAACTCTGGTTGGGTTAACTTTAAGGATGCGTTTGGCCTCATGGATTCTCAAGTTTTCACTGTTTTCATCTCCCAATTTTTATTTTCTCATCTTTTTCTTCTATAGCATCTTACAAGTTACAACATCATGCTGCAAGAATGTACTGATCAATTCTATCCACCTCTAAATTGTACACTCTATGTCTCTATCCCACAAAACACTTCAAAATTCATTTGTTTAAATTATTCTAGAAAATCCTTCACTTAAAAAAAAAAAAAGTAACATTCTATCTCATAATTTTGAAAATTATTTCAATTTTAAATTTGTCAATTTACGCACTAAAAATATTTTACTCGATTATCTAAAAATATTAATATATCTTAAGAATCAATAAAGTTAGTAAAATAATAATTTTTTTAAACAATGTAGAATAATAAATGTGATAGATATTGTGGGAGAGATTAAACATTTTCATTTTCTTTTGTGTTTATTTAAATGTATAGTTATATAAGCATTCGACAAAATAGTTTTATTACATTTCAATTTTAAAATTATAATCTCTTTTATTACATATAACATACTTTATTATTTAATTTACTCCCTCCCCATAAAATCCGTCACACTTTCTTCATTTGTTTGTTCTACAATATCCTTCACACCCAAAAAAGGAAAAAATACTTTATACAACAACCTCAAAAGCTACTTTAATTTCAAATTTGACACTCCTATTTCACAAACATACCATTATTTTATACTTTTTTATTACCTAAAAATACTAATACCCTCTCAAGTCAATAAAGTTGATTAAAAAGTACAACATTTCTTAAACAACGTGGAACAGTAAACATGAAGCGTATTTTGGGACGGAGAGAGTATTTTAAAAATACTACATTATATTTATAAAAGTCAATAATATTAGTTTATAATATCTTTTATTAAATAGAAGAGGAAAAAAAAGAGACAGTAGCAGTACGATGTTTAGGTGGTAATTAAAATTAATGAATTAGGTATCAAAATTAATAAATACTCATTCTGTTCTAAAAAGGACCTCAAACTTTTCAATTTTAATTAGAGCCGTCAATTTTACCCGTGAATATGAATATCTATCGGATAATACCCTACCAAATGAGGGTTGGGTTGGACATTTCGGGTTCGAGTAGAATAGTACTTGCACCTACATAGAAATATTAAGGATAAGGATAGGGTATGAATTTTATAAAATATCTGATTACCATACCAATTACTCGTTTATTTTATTGTATAATTTTATTACAACTATATACTCCATTTATATAATAACATGTTATACATATAAACTTGATGTCATGCATTTGTAATTAATTTGTGGAATTAGTTTGACGAATGATACATTAGCGTAAAATTTAATTTAAGTTTTGATTGTGTTGCACTGTTTGTTTAAGGTGAAAGTTGCATGATTATATTTTATACAAGTAATTAATTCTACACTACAAAAAAAAGCCTTGAATAGAGACGGCTTTTAATGATTTGAGATGGTTTTATGGCCGTCTACAATTTGTGTGTAGCTAGAATAGAGATGATATTAGAGATGGTTTTATTTTGAGACGATATTTGAAATGGTTGTAAACCGATCGGACCGATCGATTTAATTTGAGACAGTATTTGAAACGGTTATAAACCCGACCGTAACTACTAGCATGCAAAAATGAACGGATCAAGGTTTGAACCATGGCTACCATGCCCCCGACTGAGGCTCGAGACCCATCAGGCTAGCATCATATGGGCATCATGTATGCCAACTTTGCTAGAAGTTATTCTTATTATGTATTCATTACACTATATATGTATGCATACACTTATTTCTGCTCATGGTGGACATGGTTTGAACCTCGATTCAATAATTTTGGCAAATTTAATGGTTAGAGGATTTTAGAAATGGCTAAAAACCGTCTCTAATTGAGATGAAAGAAAACCATCTCAAATACAGTCTCAATTACAAACCATCAATAGTTTGAGACGGCAAAAAATCATTTCTAATACCATATCAACTTAAAATCACCTCTAATACCGTCTCAAATTGAGGCGATTTACATCCGTCTCAATAATTGAAACGGTCAGGAACTGTCTCAAAATTACACGATCCGGTTCTCTAGCCTGCCGACACATTCTGTCTCTAAAACTGTCTCAACTAGAGACGAAAAAACTCATTTTCTAATTGAGATGGAAGAAAATCGTCTCTAATACCGTCACAACTTAAAAATGTCTCTAATACAGAGATGACAAAAAATCATCTCTAATTGAGACGGTAAAAACTGTCTCTAATACAGTCTCAACGTGAAGCCATTTCTAATACCGTTTCAATATTAAATTTGTTATTGTTGATCAATAGTCAACGAGAATGTCGTCTTTAATTCTAAAAAGTCATTTCAAAAGCTATCTCAAATAGAGACAGCTAACACACGTCTCAAATCAAAGCGTTTTTTGTAGTGCTATATTAATGAATCACATGATATATTGCATTGATAATTATTTCTTTTAATTTTTTTCAAATGTTAGATTCTGGTCATATGTATATAATAGGGTAGGCTGGACATTGACTATTTACGTTATTTTCTAAATTGTGGGTAATCGTTTATCCGCGCGCGTATCCGATGAATAATATTTGCATCATACCCAATGATATATTTCAGGTAATAAGGTAGGGTAAGGGTAATGGAAATAGAATTGAGAGTAATATGTGGAGTATATATACGGCATACTCAAAGCATATTCTACCCATTTACACCCATACATTCATCCCATAAAAGCTTTCATTTTCATAAAATATTAAAAAGTTCAAAACAACTAATCTCTATTTTACACTTTGTTTACAACAATATCACTCGTACATAATACACCTAACATATTTTTATTATTTATTTATTACAATAAAATACCAAAATACATTTAAAATTAACACTTTTCATAATTTACATTAAAAGAAAAAGAAGATTAAGACCTTTTTTTAGATGTATAGAGTATTTTAATTTAATAAAATGTGTGATGAGAACAAAAGAGTGGAAAATTAATGAGTTTCCATTTCTTTATTACTACTATCTCAGTTTATTAAATTTGGGTCATGTATTATAATTATTTTCTAAATTATAATTATCAGTGTGCAAAAATTTAATGATCATTTGTAAGTATGTAATATTTCAATTAAAAAAAGTTATAAAATATAAATTGATATATATATATATATATATATATATATATATATATATATATATATATATATATATATATATATATATATATATATATCATTGTAGAATAAAAAAATCAAATCGATCGAAAAAGAGCCAGAGTTACTAATAAAACGAATTAGTAACAAAATATGATAACATCTACGATAAAAAAATTATATCATTTTAATGAAAATCGATAACTAGTAATAATAAAAAAAAATCCATAAAACAATCTCATACGTGCTCTTGTTCAAGAGCAGTTCTTGGTGCAGATTCACATGTAATGAGTTATCACAATTGGATTTTTTTTTTCAAAAATAAATTAATTTGATTTTTTTCATACTTTTCGCATCTTTTAAATTCAATTTAGAGACCTCATTTGTTTGTTCAATATACATTGTATTGTATATAGAAATAATGATTTTATTCTTCCTTTTCATATACTATAATGTTTGTCTACAATACCTTTTCTTTTCATATATTCCCTCTATTTTATAATAGATTAAAAAAAAACATTTTGATGCAAACTATTTCGAAATACATTTCAAAATCCGACTCATTATAACTATTATGAAGCAAAATGCATAAGGAGGCGTGACACATTGCCTTCTCTCCAGTAATAATTATGAAGCTCCAACTTTTTAGGTCATGGAAAATAAATTTATTAAATGTTTGTTGATAGTCTATGGTTATCAATATCTTTCCATCCATTAATTTTTTAGAACATAAGTATTCAATTTTAAAAGGGAGTTTCTAGATATCTTTACATAAATGAATGTCCACTCTGCCATGCCATCATATAAAACAAAAAAACTATCTGAGTGAATAGTTGTCTCTTATATTCGATAGTATGAATAAAAAAGAATATGTAAATTTAGGAAATATTGACAAATCTAGCTATGACGAATAAACAAATTTTAGACTAAAATTATTATTAACAATAAGATTATAAAATATTAATTTTTTAATTTGTCCCACCTATGACTATTCATCTCAAATTTGTTTATTCATCTCAACCAACATCATAATCTTATTTGTCCCATACTCCCACCTCTTAGACCTCTACCGATTATTTGCTCTATTCAGCAAAGTTAACGAATCTTTACTAAAAAAACAAAATAAAAAATATTGTTGGTCTGAACAAATCTTTATGATTTAAGTATTAAACAATAAAAAAATAAAGACTTGACACTGTCTCATGTAAGGGCTTACCTAAAATAGATAAAGTTATAACTTCTATAATAATAAATAATATTTAATTAATAAAAAATGATAATATTATTTCATGAATAATTTATAATATAAATAAAAAACAATAATATTTTATAGTGAAAGTGATAACTATTTTAAAAAATATAAAATGGTCTCACATGAATCTATCCAAAAAAGTTATACAATTATCTATACTTCATCCTTTCATCTTTCATCCAATTAAAATTAAAAAAAATCCAATTTCCACTTCAATAATATCAAAGATGTTCTTATAAATTAAAAAGAAACATATGAAAATAGTTATTAATATTGAAAAATAGCGTCATGTTCCATTTATTCTAATAGGGACATTTGAAAACGTATTCTACTAAATTATGAACAATCATAATTTCTAATATAATAAAAACCACTTACATAAATGATAATCTTATACATGGAGTAAAAAATAGAGAATAATGTGAGAAAAATGCCTACATGGTATATAAGTTTTTAAAAAAATTCTATTTAATTAAGGAGCTATGTTAATAGGTCTAAATGTACATTATTGACTAACTTTTTATTCGATTAAATTACATAACTCAATTATACATATTTATGATTTGAAGGTACATATTTATCAATCACTGTTTATGAATTTGATTAAAGTTTGAGTAACATGTCGATTCAACACTATTTTATTATTTTGAACCCTTAATCTTTTATAACATCAAAAACTTTCACTAAATCCATTTGGCCAATTGAAATTTAACTCTGAAAAATAAATAGTGGTATAAATGAAACCAAACGCAACTTAGAAGGATGACGTGACATTTGAGTGGGAGAGAATATCTGCTTCCAAACTCGGGGTTCGAGCTGCTCCGTGTTTCCGCGGCTTTTTGGAGGGGCCGAATATCAGCCGTTGGATCATTTTTCTCCAGATTAGACATTTTGTCTTTCTTTTCTTACTTTCTAAGCTGGGCCCCTCTTTACTAATATCTTGCCCCACTATCATTTAATGGACCTCTTTTATTTTATTTACATTTATTCCTCACATATTTAATTCACGAAATTCCTTTTCTTTAATATCTTTCTTTATCTAAAGAATAATCATAAGTTTATCAACACTTATCTAGAGTGCACGCATCTACTTCAAATTTCTTCTCAATTCTTTTACATTTTATTTTATATTTGATTTGATTTTTATTTGAAATTAATAATAAAAGAGTCCAATTGCGGTGTACTTGAACGATCTTAACCGTTAGATTCATTTTTAATCTAATCTCAACTATTAAATAAATTAATATAATTGAATTTGTTTTTTAAAAAAATCACCCACTACCCATTTTTTAACTATTAACATAGGTGCACCAGGTGCACCCAAAATAATCCTAAAATTAAGGATTTTCTTTTAAAAAAAAATTGACTTAATGTATATGTTTAATAAATTTAGTGAGACTTAGATGGAGCATTTTATTGACTCACATATATATCAATTGTAAACTAACTCACATCCACAAATAAACTTACAATTGAGTGACATTTCAATTGATTCATTCATAAATTTATCTCCAATTGAGTCATATGTTTATATTCAATTTGAGTCAATTAAATACAAATATATGACTTTATAATTGAGTTGTATATTTATGTTCATTTGAGATACTAGTGTTTACAATCAAGAGTAAAAAGTTGAGTCATGTTTTTACAAACTATTTTTTCTAGTTGGATTGGTACAATGAGTCGATTTATGAGTACGTAATTAAGTCAAAGACTTTTACGTAATATTGAATATAAAATGAATTGTTCTTAAATTTGGATGGAAAATTCTCTAAATTCTTTAAGGCATAATGTAATTTATTCCAAATTTCGAGGTTTTTTTTGGGTGCTATAACAAGAGATAGAATATGAAGACCTTTTACAATTCATTAGATTTTTTAAAAAGCTCGAGGTCCATGGGACCAGCCCAATTAAATCTTAAAAAAAAGAGGATTAGAATCGTGTTTTTTTAGCCCATTTAAAATTAGGTCTTTTTATCCAAATCGATTAGTCTATATGTCAATTGGTCTAGCCTATAGGGCTTAACTTTATATATATATATATATATATATATATCATTGTTCCCTTTATCTCTCTATCTCACATCTCACTTGATACAATGATACATCCCCTCACTCATTTTGTCTCTCTAATACGGTGACAACGGTGACACTTTTTATCGCACCTTCTCATTTTCCTCCTCCCTCTCTTCTCCCTTATGTTCTAAATCTTCACTTCCCTCATCTCCCTTACAATTTATGCTTTAGGTCATCAACAATTTAAGGTGGATTCATTTTTACTTAACACAGCATGGTAGAAATCTCCTAAGAATGAAAAAAAGCTAGGATCACTCGATCACGGAGAATAAATTTAGACATAGAAGGTTAAGGCAAAAGCCTACCTAGGAGAAACAGATGTTAAGGCAAAAGCCCACCTAGGAGAAACAAAGAAGACCAATTAT
The DNA here is from genome assembly GCA_023678885.1 of Pogostemon cablin. Taxonomy (NCBI): domain Eukaryota; kingdom Viridiplantae; phylum Streptophyta; class Magnoliopsida; order Lamiales; family Lamiaceae; genus Pogostemon; species Pogostemon cablin. The sequence goes on from CM042987.1 coordinate 7,884,604, forward strand.
AAACACCAAGGCCCAACTCCCATTAATTCATCTGAGTCTTGTAAGTCAAACTACTAAGCATGCAGCTAATTAAGATTATTCAAGTTCCATAGCTGAGGCAGATTACATCTTTAGTTAAAGATGATCACAAGGATGATTTATTATTTTCTGATCATAACAAAGTCATATTAAGTGTTTTTGGATAAATAAAATATAGTGTTGTTCCCTCCTTTCGAATGCATGAAGGAAGGCATTACCATTAGTATATACTCCGTATTCATTATAGTGGCTTTTATAATGCCATAATTATTTTTGGGCTTGCTTTGATGTTTCAAATTATTAACATTATCAATAGATTTAACCAATTAACAAAAAGGAAAAATCCAAATGGAGAATTATAATATTGAAAAGTTTGGAATTGAATTATTATAGAATAATTATATGACCAAATGCATTGTTTTTTTTTTTTAAAATCCGGCGAAATATAATTTATTCCGATCAAATAAGACCAAAGTTGACCCAAATTTAAAATCTAAAAATGTAATGAATTGAAAATCAATTATGACATACTTACTGTCAATTTGCGAAATATACTATATACTAAGGGAGGGTTTTGGATTTATTATGTGGCATCATGTGAGTAATTTATGTGATGTGTCATTTTTATATATTTTTGAATTTTTTTTAATAATAAACTTGCTTAGGAAGGAAGATAATGTAGTTACTTTATTTTAAATAACCAATCAAAATATTTCATTTTTCTTTATCTTACTTAAAAATTTACCTAAAACTTTAAGTGTTTTAAATTTTTTATTTTTAAATAGAATTTATATAAAATTATATCAAATTAATTGTCTTTTCATGATCTTTAATTTGACATCCATATTACTAATAATATATGATTGGAGAAATAGATTTTTAAATTTAATAACAATTTTTATATTGTAAAATATTCTTTAATAAAATATATTAATAAATAAAATATTTTTAGAAGAGTAAGAAATTATTTAATAGATTTAATCTATTTATCCTTAGAATTTTAAGTTTAATAAATTTAGTTAATTATAGAATTCTAAATGAGGAATTTCATGAAAAAATAAATCTTAGTTTAATATTAATTAATTTTCATAATTTTTTTATTGTTAATTATTTATTTTATATTTATTTTATTATTTTTAATAATTAATTTTAATTATACAATAATCTATAATTATTATATACATTTATTGATTTTATTTATTAAATGATAATAGTTAGGGATGATAATAAAATGGGCATTTTAAGTATCTATTCTATCCAAATCTTAATAGGGCACGTATGGGTAATTGTAAATGGGTTTGAGACGGATACAAATAGTTGTGAAAATCACATTAGGGTTTGGAACGAGTACGGATAATACCGCAATACCCTCGGGTACTTTAAAAAAAGATATTAAATCAATGATTGTGCTATTTTATGAACAACTTATGGTATAAATGACAGTGATAATAATTTATATCGAAATTAATAATATTTTATGGCGAAAGTGATAAGTATTATAAAAAGTATAAAATGATTTCATGTGAAGCGGTTTCATGCCAGACCTATCATATTGCATATTAATGAATAAAAGAATTTATAAAGTTTGTTAATAATTTTTTTCCAGATTTTTACTTAATTTTTTAATAAATTACTGAATATAAAAAAATATATACAAATGTATATACCCTAAACTCTAAAACCCTAAACCCTAAATTTAGGGTTTATGGTTTTAGAGTTTAGGGTTTAGGGTTCTTAATAAGTATTAAGAAATACATATATACATTAGTATTGAATAAAATTAATATAGATGGGTGTACGCGTGTATTCGAATGCATGAGATAATTCATTATTATTTTAAATATTCGTTTTGTCATTTTGATATTTCCCATTACAAAGTACTATTAATTTCTTTTTATATAAATGAGATATATATACAAAATTATATTAAAGATATGAGTGCACAACATGTCCCGAGGACACACAAATTTTTGCCTTATTATAATCCTTATTCTACCAATAAAGTTAGATATTTTTATTAAGGTTAGGTCTTGCGTGAGACCATCTCAAATGAGGTAATTTTTCACTTTTTAAAATAGTTATCATTCTCGCTATAAAACATTATCACTTTGGCTATAAAATGTTATCACTTTTTATTTATACTATAAACTGTTCATGAAATAGTATTATCACGTTTCATTAGTTTACTATCACTTTCCTATATAAAAGTTATCACTTTCTCACCGTTTCACATAAGCCCTTATGTGAGACGGTCTCACGCAAGTCTTTGTCTTTTATTAATATAATTTATAACTTTTAATATTTTTTAATTTCATTAATATGTTTTAAAAATAATATTTTAATGATCCCGCGTAACGTGTTACGCGGTTTCGTACTAGTTTTCCCAATATTAAACACCATTGAACTGTTTTAGAGTACAAGGGTATGAGTGCAAAACTATAAATATCAATACCCTCACATGCAATAAGTTGAAGTAAAATACAAGGGCACGAGTGCAAAATTATTAATATCAATACCCTCCCCCATTGCTCTCTTGTTCCCAAAGAAAGCCAACCAAAAGCCACATCATAAAAGAATTGGAAATTCATAGATTGTGCGAGATATGGCCGGCATGGAAAGACTACACCGGATGTTTGCCGGCGCCGGCGGTGCCCTTGGACATCCACCGCCAGACTCCCCCACCCTCGATTCCTCCGAGCAAGTCTACATCTCATCTCTTGCCCTTCTCAAAATGCTCAAACATGGTAAATCTAGGGTTTTCTCGTTTCCTCAATCCTCGTGATTACTCTCTATTTGAAGTCTTAAGTGTTTTTCGATTAAATTAGAGGTTACTTTATGTGTTCATTGCTAATTTTAGGTAGAGCTGGAGTGCCGATGGAAGTGATGGGTCTGATGCTGGGGGAATTTGTGGATGAGTATACAGTGCGTGTCGTCGATGTTTTCGCAATGCCGCAGAGTGGTACTGGGGTCAGTGTGGAAGCTGTGGATCACGTTTTTCAGACTAATATGCTTGATATGCTCAAGCAAACTGGCAGGTAGTAATTTATTATACTTTATGAGGCATTTGTACTTTCAAGGAAAAAAAAATCAGCTGAAATATAGCTTAAAGATTTTTCTTTAGCTATTGGAGTATTGAGTAGTACTGTAGATTTGTATTATTTTAGATTTGTGGACGTAAATTGATGAAAGGAATGAGGCATATCCATAACATTGGCATGATATGAACTGGATGTGGTATGGATTTAGTTTTCTTTTTACGGAAAAAAAAAGTGTGTGTTTATCTCCCTGATAATAAGACATGCCTGGGTTACTGCTGTTTCTTTCAGCTAGCCCAAGAAAATCCAGTTTATCTTCACATTAATTACCAGTAAACTTGTTTGCAACTCTTCTTAGTCTATGGGAAATAAGCCTTATATTATTAACGTCACCCCTAGTTTTGGCAAGGGGTTTAAATCAATGGTTCTTTTTCAGATGAGTTATTATTGGAGGATAGTTGTAGCCTGTAGAATATTTTATGAGCCACGTTGTCGTTTGTTAATTGGAGCATTAGCATTTATGCTTTCTGACACCAATTTCATAAACGAAATTATAGGTTCTCTCCTTTTAGTCGGAGCATTAGTATTTTTGCTTTCTTAGCACCATTTCATAAACGAAAATTTAGCCTATTCTTTTCTTGTTGCTCAAGTTTGATGACTTCCTTTCATAAATTGTAAATTTATTTCTTGATCTGTTCTTTGAGTATTATTCAGAAAAATGAATTTCTGAACTATTAGTAATTGGACCCTGCATCTTCTATATTATGTTGGTTCTATCTTTTATAGCCTTGCATCTTGTTATTTGGGAATCAAACTTTTTCATAAGAGCTTTGCTTGATATTTATAATGGGTCTTAATCTAATAAAATTGGCACATTCTTGTATGAGTTTGATGTGGCTACTGAATATATTATTTTATTTTCAAATTGGCAAAATTTCTTGTTTTGTGGTGGAGGCATAGTTAAATAAAGGCAAGGCGCACCAAAGCATTTAGTGCCTGTGGCCAGAGGCACAAGGCGCAAGCCTTAGGATTAGGTGCTTCTTGGGAATAAAGATGAAATAAGTATATTAAAAGATATCCTACAATAAATATAGCATATGTAGAACATATTTACCTAATAAAAAATGAAGTTTTAAAGCACTTACTATAACAATTGACACTAATATGACTATGCATTAAAATTAAGCACACAATATAAAACAATCCGCCGTAATTAAAATATAACAAGAAGTCAATTATTAAAACCTAGAACTATTATATAAACCCTAATTTTAAAGTTTTGCTGAATAACATATATTCTTATTTAGCAATCTTGCTATTTCTCTATCAAAATAACCTCAATAAATTACTCAAAAAGCTGGAAATTAGCAAAATTCTATGCAACTAAGGCTCAATAAACCAGAAGGCGCAAAAAGGTGCAGTCCTAAGAATTAGCACCTTGACACCATGACTTCAAGACTTCAAGTTGCAAGAGATTTAGCCTTGGCCAAGGCACATGGCACGCCTTTTATATATATGAGTGGAGGATGTTCACTTGTTATTGTTATTTTTGCTTGAATTAGTATGCAGTTGTTGTTACTTATTTGTAGAGTTTTGGGTTGTCTTTTCTGTGTACAGACCTGAGATGGTTGTTGGATGGTACCATTCACATCCTGGATTTGGTTGCTGGCTTTCTGGTGTTGACATCAATACTCAGCAGGTAGTTATACTTCACTCTTTCATTTATTTATTTATTTTAATTTCTAGATCAAACATTGTTGTGTCTTGGGGTTATTTTCCTGTAATAAATGCATGCTTATTATATAATTATATAGTTTAAAATCATAATTTTAGTTTGCATGGTAGGAAGTCTTATGTACCCTTCATTCAGCTTATTGGTAACAAAACTGTGCCTGATTAAATATAAAAAATATAGATTATGAAAGATAACCGAAAGAATAAAGTATAATATGAAACCATCCTGCATTCATGCTGGATGGTGCTGTTATCTGGAGGGAGTTGGCCGGTTCAGATTGTTGTGTTCAGATATCTTCTGTGAGCTGGAAATGTCATGGACCAAAGCTTTTTACCATAATTAAAAGTTTAAAACCAATGCTTGATGTCTTTTGTATTTTGTAGAGTTTTGAAGCTTTGAATCAGAGGGCCGTAGCAGTGGTGGTGGATCCAATCCAGAGTGTTAAAGGAAAGGTGGTAATTGATGCATTTCGGTTGATCAATCCTCAAACGATGATGCTTGGTCAAGAGCCACGGCAGACAACATCCAACTTAGGGCATCTTAATAAGCCATCTATTCAAGTAATGGCACGATGCTTTAGTTTATTGTTATGAATTCAAGTTCTTCTATCATTGATTTTTAACATGTGGAAGGTGCTATGTTTTTCAGGCGCTGATTCATGGTTTGAACAGGCATTACTACTCCATAGCTATTAATTACCGTAAGAATGAACTTGAGGAGAAGATGTTATTGAATCTTCACAAGAAAAAATGGACAGATGGTTTGACTCTCCAGCGGTTTGATACCCACTCCAAAACAAATGAGCAGACTGTCGAGGTACTTTCAGGATCTATTTAGTTTATGACAATTGACAACCTTCTTGTGTATTATTTCAATATGCTTTCCATAACCGGTAATCTTTCCATGAACCTAGTATTTGATGGTGGTTGGTTTCTGTAATCATCTACATTAGATTCTAAATGGGTTGGGTCAGCTTTAGAAAAGTCATTCTGCTCCTGTAAAAGTAATTGCACAACCCCTTTATTTCCATTCTATGTGGATTAAATTGAAAAGGGGGATCGAATTCTTGACACATAATCATGATAATTATAGACTGATTTTTGCGTGACAGGGTGTAAAACCCATTTTACTAACTGATTACTGTAAGACCTGGCCGTGAGTGTGTTTCTTGGGGTCGGAGATCCACTAATTTCTTTCTTTTCTTTTTCGAGGTGAAAATTTCATTTAATCTCTATTTATGTTGATATGAAGTGATATGATACTTGTACTTCAATGAGAACATAAAATGGAGAAGATGTTTGTGAATGTACCTTGCAACTGATTTAGATGCTGTTGGGGTGAGTTGCAGCAAAACGCTGCTTATTGACTTAACCATCCTCTCGAGCCACATCTTTGTGTTTATTATTCCCAGAACTCCTGTTTAGAAAGTTCTGTATGTACCATTATTTGTGTCCTGTAAACGTGGTTTTTCATGGTTTGCTAAGGGTGCGTCAACTGAGGTTAATTACCTATACCAGTTTTCACGCTTGTACGAATGCTACATAGATTTTACGCTTTATGGATGCCATGCGCTACATATGTTCCATGTACAGATAGTTTCTCCTGGTTTTGGATATGTTATCCGCTTGGCTTTATTACCTATTAGGCTATTACTTAGAAAATCAAGGTGACCTGGTTTTTCTATTTATTTCTACGAGTGTATATTAGTAAATTTGCATGTTGAATTTTTTGAGTATGATGCTGTTACTTTTGGCTGTAATCAATGCAGACTTTTAGAGTTTAGTCTCATTATCTATGTCCATGATGACCTCATGTAATTCGATCTTAGTAGATGATTTAATATTTAGAATAGGATGAGTTTTTTAGTAATTTGACCCTCGTTTATTACTTTTTGGGTGATAATGTGTAGGAGATGCTAAGTCTAGCCACCAAATATAATAAAGCAGTTCAGGAGGAGGACGAGTTGCCACCAGAAAAGCTAGCTATTGCGAATGTGGGAAGGCAAGACGCAAAGAAGCACCTGGAAGAACACGTCTCGAATTTGATGTCTTCAAACATTGTTCAGACATTAGGTACAATGCTGGACACTGTTGTCTTCTAGATTTTTGAGTGGTATCTCTACTGCTCGTTCACTCCCTACTCATTTAGGTCACCTCTGATGTGCTCTCTGCGTTGTTTTCTCTTTCGCATTTTAATTGGATCAACAGTATGTTATATTCATATTCGTTGAAAACCCCCACCCCGCCCCATTTCCCGCACCATCCACATTAATTGCGATCATTATAGTTACATCTTTGTTATTGTCAATTACTCTGTTTCATTTTCTATATTTATCTAAGATTTAGTTCCGATATGGATACTCTTCATTACTTTTACGTGAATCTCTTTTAAATTTAGAGGGATGAATGCAGTATGAGGCCCACTATTTAAATACTCCATCCGTCCCGTCCTAATAGTTATACTTTCTTTGTAAATTATGAAGGAAGTCTAATTATAAGAATAGGACGGAGGGAGTATACAAAACGGGGAGGATTCATTTTTGTTTAGTTCACAAATGCCAAAATTCAGTCGTTATGCTCAACTTCCCTACTTAATAAACACTTCCAATATTCTTATTTGACTCAATAAATCTCGGACTTGAGCTCGAGCTCTACTTGTTTAGTTAACTAATTGAGCTGAGCTTGATTCCATTAGGTTTGACTATGATAATAATAAAATATATAATATTATTTCTTCTGTCTTTTAAATTTATTTTGCATCTTTTACTTTTACATTAATTCTATAATAAAAGTTTTTACACTCTTAAAATTATAAAAAGTCAAAATAACTAAATCTCTTTTACGTTTTATTTAAAAAATACAATTTCTACTTAACACATCCAAATTACTTTAATATTTATTTATTATAAAAAAAACTAAAATAAAGTATATTAGTGATTTTTTTTAAAAAAATGAAATGTATGAGAGAGAGTGTTTTGATTTTTTTTTTAGGATGTAAAAATTTTTGTGGTACGAATCAAAATGAAAGGGGTAAAAACTTTTTTTTTTTTTTTGGATGGAGAGATTATAATACAATAATTATTATTAAATGTATTATTAAAAATAAAACTTGGCAAGCTTGAGTCGTTTTGATGAGTCGAGCTCTAACGAGTAATTTATAAATCTAGTCGAACTTGTTTTTAAAATAATTATGTAGTCGAGTCAGAGATTTAGCCTACACTTGTTTAACAAACCTAAAAAAAAGTATTTGAGTTTTTTTAACCTTTTTAAAGAAAGTGAATTTGTTAACCTTTTTAATTAAACGTATTTAAGTTTTTTTTATTTTATTTTAAATAAATAAAGTTGAAAACGTATTATGTGTGAGATGATTATAATAATTTTGAAACTAAAGTCTCTTTTAAGATTATTAAATAAATTATTATTTTGTTTAGAGAATTGTGGAAGGAAAAAAAAAGGAATACATAAAAAGTTTTTAGGAAGGAAGTATTATCTTGTTAAATACTAAGGTTTAGTTATACTGAGCCAAATAATAAGTTATTTAGGCTTAACTTTGGATTGTTCTAGCGGTGAGAATTTGAAATGCGAAATTCTTTAAGATTTTAGGTTCGAAACTCGCGGTTATAATTAACTAAGATCTCAGGTTCAAAACTCGTGGTTGCGATCAATAATAGTGGAGTAGCTTAGAATGAAATTCCCTAACATCTCTGGTTCGAAACTCGAGGTTGCGATCAATAATTGTGGGCCCCAGTTCATACAAAACGCAAACTTTAGCTTGACATGGAGATCCTCGCCAGTAGACGATGGGTTCTAGCCTCTTCCGGATTAGTCGGTCTATGAATTGGATACCCATACATAAAAAAATAAATAAAATATTTAGGCCATTTTTGTTTTGGATTTAATATATATATATATATATATATATATATATATATATATATATATATATATATATATATATTTATTTATTTATTTATTTTTTCTGTTTTTGTTTTGTTTTTGTTTTAATTAAAAAAACCTCTATTTAAATCTAAAAATCATAATTAATCATTTATCTACCTATTTTTCCATGCATTTCTCTCGGCAAATTTACATTTTTTCATTTTGTCACTCCTCTGGTCTTTTCTCCCTCTCTCATACTAATTAGGAGTAATACTCTCTTGTATATTATATGATCATCATTTTTTTTACGCATTAATTTAATAAAAAATTAAAATCTACTATACCAAAAAAATTTAAATCGTTTTTCCACATACACTACATGAAACGAACATATGTCACGTTTGAGTTTTAAGAGAGATAAAGTGGTTAATGTTTTAGGGGTAGATTAGAATCAAATTGGACCATCCAATTGGCAGCCTATTTATAATTTGGTGGATCATTACAGCTTTGCCCTCACCCACCAACTAATCTAGATTATTCTACACATTAATATTTATAGTCTATTATAAATTTAAATTTAAAATATATTTTAAGTGACACTAGCGTGATGATTTGGTTTGCCACGTTTTTAATTGTAGTTGCCGACTTCTCATGAACTAGTTACTGTCACTTTGGTGGCTACTATATTTTATTTTATAAAAGTCTAACTACATAATTAAAAATATTATTATACATATATTTCTAAATTTTTACGGAATCAGGTACTATCTCAATTATTTTTTTTGTATTTGGGAAAGACTTGTTTAAAGCCGTCTCACGTAGGCCGTCCGTGAGATGAATAAAAAGTAGTAATATTATTAACGAAAAGTAATACTTAATAGATGAAGAGTGATAATGATATAGTGAACTATTTTATGAACATTTTATAGTATAAATAAAAAGTAATAACATTTTATAGCGAAAGTGATAATATTTTATAGTAAAAGTGATAATAATTTTATTTATTATTTTTTATCCGTCTCACATAAGGGCTTATGTGAGACGCTCCCATACAAGACCTGCCATTTTTATTTATATTTATGTTAAGAGTTATTAATGTTTGGTTTGAATTTTTCTGCACTGTTAATTTTTTTTATATACTTTTATTATTTAATGGTGACATATGATATAGAAAAGGATCATATTTAAACATCTAAAAAACACAAACTTTAGAGACAAAAATTAGATTTCATCCTCTCTATATAATATACAAATTCATTTGTTACATATCACTTGTACAATTAGTATTACAAGAAATAATAAGAAAAAAAAATGCCATAGAAATTTGAATGAATATTTGGTGATAAATTTTTAAAGAGAGATTGTAATATTAATTTTTAAAGATAAAAACATAAGTCATAAACAACAATAATAAAACAGTAATATCGTACCTCTATATATTTGGATTAAATTTAATTTTAAATAAATTGAAATTAAATACTCTAATGTCCCTCAATGCAATTATGTGCAATGTTCAAATAAAGTACCTTTAATAATTAGTTTGAATCTATAAAGTAAATCTGTAAAGTGTGAATTTAGTTTGGTGTAAGAATCTACAATGATTGTTCTATGTGGGACATCAACTTCTCACTCTCACTTTCACTACATTTCTTTAATTTTCTTGTTATTTAAGTTGCAAAATTTTTCATCTCATTGATTACTCATACATCCAAAATTAATTTTGAGTTTTATACATTAACTTCTTATACTCGAAACGCCATCTTTAAATTTACAATTTTTTTATTTATTTTCAACATATAAAACACGGTACGAATATTAGTGAAAGTTGAATTTAACTCATCACTTACTGTAACCGATCCCAACAAAAATTACATAGATTCAAATAGTGAATAAATTAAAGGGTTAACACTTTTAACTTAAATTACTATTAAATACATGGAATTTAAATAATTACTCTCACATACAAAATATTAAAGTAAAATATCAAATATAACCTTATACTCCATACACTTTTAAACCAACACCCCTACCCCTCACCCATCCATCGACGTTGACCAGCGTTGACCTGTCGTTGACCGGTGTTGACCGACCGTTGATCGGTGGCCGGACAGTCGTTGACTGCCACTGACCGCCGCCGCCTGCTGCCGGAATTTAAAATGTACAAACAAAATGTGCAAAAACAAAATTGTGCAGAATAATTGTGCAGAACCAAATTATGCAGAATCAAATTGTGCAGAACAATTGTGCAAATACATAGGGGTATTTATGGTATCACAATCATAATTGTGTAGTTATGAGTAATAGTGCTTTGAGTCATGTAGTTTATAGTAATTATACATTATTTTATGTACCTCCTAGTAAGTGGCCCAAAATTAAATTCATATTTTTCACAAAATGAAAATAAATAAAAATCCACAGAGGTTAAATTTAGATTTTTTTTTAAATTTTGTATAATGCATTAGCGATGTTGTAATAAAAAGCCAAATGGCCGTGAACATCTAATTAATTCATCGCATGCAAAATAAATAAATAATGTGCATGCATGTCTATTATTAATCTTGTCTAATTAAACGATCAAACCCATTATTAAACTTTCCCTCTAATCAATTATAATCATTTGTCTCCTTCCTATATTAATTTAATCATGTTACCTTTAAAATATTTGGTAATGTTGTCATGCCCAGTTTTTTGTAATAATTTGATTAATAGAACAATTGATAGTTTAAGAAAAAGAGGGCCATTTGTCACCCTAATCAATTGTAAATAGTATTAATAATAATATTAATTCATTAGAATAAAAAGGGGTTGTAAATTGGTGTGTTGTCGCTGGCACCCAAAAATAATATTTATAAATTACCGAACAAACCCATTAAATGTAATAGGACGAGTACGGGTCGAACCCAATGGAGTAATTGAATTTTTAATTGAATTTAACGTGTTTTCAAGTGACACAAAAAGGGGGAGATTGAATAGAGTTCTAAATCACTAAACATGAAAATAAAAAGCAATTAAAATAGCAAGAATGTAAAATTACGTGAAAATAAAATTGAAACCTAGTCCAAGGATTTGATCCCTTCTCGTATCCTAATTCACATATATGAAATTCCTAAAATCCTAATAAGTTCATAAACTCAAGCCCCTAGGCTAATGGTACGACCAAATTAACCCGAAATATCTTTAAGATTAATAACCTAGGGTACGACCTCTAGATTAAACTACCTTTAAGCGACCTAAAGAGGTTCGAAACTAAGAGTGCTTTAGGATTTAGATATTAGAACTACTAGGCTATGAAAACGGGGGTAGCGAATCATATAACCAAGACCCTATGAATTCTAGAGGTACTCCCTCACTTCGCCACTAGATTTGCTAAACTATGACAATTACGGATCATAATCAAACAAAATGACATTAGATATCATAACTAAAAAGTATAGACGGCCAATCTAAACTAGCAATTGAATATCATGAATCTCAACAAAGTAATTCATAAGATAAATTCATAAAACAAATTGGTAATTTTAATCATAAACATTCATGTAAATTCATAATGGAAAGTTCACATCTCCTTGGACTAGAAACTAAATTGCATAATTAAAAGTATAAAATTAAATTGAGAAAACTAATGTTCTTCATGTCTTGATGGTGGCGGAGCTCCTTGCCAATCCCCAATCTGCAGATGATGCGTGGGTGTGTGATGGATCTGCTGTGGTGTAGAGAATGTCCAAGGGGGATGTATCTCCCTCTTCTTATACTTTCCTTTTCCTCTTCTATTTTTCTTGGTAAGTCTTTTAATTTTTAGCTCAAATCCATCCTTCCATCAACATCTTGGTCAACACCCTTAATACTCAGATTAAATATGATTTGAAGTCACAAAGGGATTACAGATTGTTGCAAACGTTTCAAAACTTTTCCTCGACTTCGAAAATATATCACGTTTTGGCCTGTTTGGATAGTAATTTAAATAATCAAAGATTAATTGTATAAAATATAAATAAGTCGTAATTAACATTAAATAATTCACAACTCACGTGTAAAATTTTTTACCAAAAATCACAAATGGTTCATCCTAATCAGTTGCACAGTTGGACAATAATTGCTCTATCTTATCCCATCCACCAAATGTTTATTCATCCTCATCCATTTCTTTGCCATTTTGCTAACTATTTTATGCTGATTCCAATAACTAAGATTTGAGAGCAAACCTAAATTATGTTACAACTTTAATTTCACTATTGATTTTAAGCCTTATTTTATATTAAGATGTTTTTTTTTTCATGCATCTGGTCATATGTATTCATATTGTATGGATATTAGATTCTGTGTTTTTTATAATCAATTTGATTTGATCTTTTAACGAAAAGAATGGACAATAAAACTCTAAAATAAAATACCTATCTATTAAGGAATGATTCAAAAGGATTTTTATTCCTCTATGTAAATCTGTGAAAATATTTTCTATTCCTTATTTTTAGGATCTATTATAGGAATTAGTTATGGGGCTTTAATTGTTAATATCCCCATCTTTGCACTATATAATTGACCGAGTATTGATGAATAGAATTAACCCAATTCCTATAATTCTGCAACTCTTATATGGTATCAGATTGAAGCCTCTCTCTCACGAGTCTTCTCGATCCTTCCCTACCATGACTACCAGCGGCCAATCATCCACCACGGTTCAAGTACTTGCCACGACGGAACCTACGGTAACCGTCACCTCTCCGGCAGTTATTCCGATCTCTGCTCACCACCACTTACCCATAAAATTGACCCAATCAAACTTTCCTTCATGGCGCACTCATCTCTGTGCCTTATTGAATGGCTTCTCATTGATCGGTCACATTGACGGATCCTCACCATCACCAAATTCTGCTACTGATCCGGAGGGATATCTCCGGTGGTTCAAGCAAGACCAATTGCTTCTTGCAGCCATTCTTGGTTCGGTTTCGCCGGACATCTTGCCTATTATTTCCACCGCGTCCACAGCGGCCGCTGCCTTCTCGACGCTTTCTGCTGCCTTCGCCAGTACATCCAGAGCGCATGTGATGTTTTTGAAGACATCTCTCACTAATGCTTCTCTTGAAGGTAAATCTGTTTCTGAATTTGTTAACCGCATAAAATCGTTATCGGATGAACTTGGACTCATTGATGGGCCTGTAAAAGATGATGATCTTACTCTATATATTGTGAACGGACTCACGCCTGAGTACAGGGACATAGTCAGTGCGGTTCACACCCGGGACACACCCTTTCGTTTTGAGGAGTTACGTGATCGGCTAATCGAACACGAATTGTACCTTAAGCAGATTGAGGCGAAGGCAGCCTCCTTGGTTGCTACGGCCAATATGGCTCAGTCGGGCTCCTCCTCATCCAACAAGTCTGGTTCGAAAAACTCTGGTGGTGGTCGGGGACGGCATGGCTCACAACGTGGAAATTTCAGTGGGGGTCGTGGAGGTGGTTCCCCTCAAGGCCGTGGCCGTCACCAGCAGTCCCAGCGTGGAGGTGGTCGTGATTACACTACAGAGTGCCAGATTTGTGGCTACAAGGGGCACACTGCTCCCTTTTGCAGACGGCTTCAGCAAGCCTCGGCACACTTCGCTCAATCCCCAACACACGGTTCCCAGGCACCTTGGCTAATGGATTCCGGAGCTTCACACAATTTAACGAGTGATCTTGGTAACCTTTCAATCCACTCGGAATATGACGGCACAGATGAAATTCAGATTGCAGATGGCACAGGTTTACCTATCTCTCATACTGGCTCTACTCACATTCATACACCGTTGCGCACTTTTCAATTATCTGATGTATTATGTGTGCCTGGTGCGGCGAAAAATCTTATTTCTGTGCATCAATTTACTAAGGTAAATCATGTGTCCCTAGAGTTCTTTCCTGATTTTTTCCTGATTAAGGATCCCATCACGGGGGCACTTCTGGCTCGAGGGCCCTGCAGTAATGGTGTCTACCAATTTCAACCGTCGATTACTGGTTCGGTTGATAAAGTTGCTGCTCTTGGTGTGCGTACTACTGCCAGTCAATGGCATTCTCGTCTTGGTCACCCCTCTGGGCGAACGAGCTCATTTATTTTATCTGCAAATAATTTGCCTATGTTGCAAACTTCGGCGCCTGTGCCTGACACATGTTTTTCTTGCAATGTGAGCAAGTCTCATAAACTGCCGTTTTCAGATTCTATTTTTACTGCTTCTCGACCTTTGGAATTTTTATATGCCGATGTTTGGGGCCCTGCGCCTACTTCAATTGATGGTTGCAAATACTTCTTAATCATTGTGGATTTATTCAGTAGATACTGTTGGGTGTATATGTTAAATGCCAAGTCGCAGGTACTTTCCATCTTTCGACAATTCTGTACTCTTGTGGAGAACCAGTTTTCCTTGCCTATACGAAATTTTTACACAGACAATGGAGGTGAATTCTTGGCTCTAAAGCCTTATCTTTGTGCATCTGGTATTTCTTGGTTGACTACTGCACCCCATACTCCACAACAGAATGGGATTTCCGAGCGACGTAATCGGCATATTCTTGAGGTAACCCGGGCACTTCTTCATCATGCAAGCTTACCTAAAAATTACTGGTCTTTTGCAGTACAAAAAGCAACATATTTAATTAATCGAATTCCCTCCTCGGTTCACTCGGCTAAGAGTCCTTTTGAGGTTTTATTTCGTCGCAAGCCTAATTATCGTAAACTCTGCATATTTGGGTGTATCTGTTTTCCGTGGTTACGTCCGTATCAACTGGGGAAGTTAAATTTCCCGTCCAAACCATGCATATTCATAGGCTATTCTACGAGTCAAAGTGCCTATCGTTGCTATGATCCGGAAAATGGACGAATTTTCGTTTCCCGACATGTCAAATTTTCTGAAACAACCTTCTGGAATTTCACTGCACCGGTACATGCTGAGTCTGCTTCTTCTCCTTCCTTTCTGTCGCTACTTCCGGTTGCTACAGGGGATGCAAGCCCTAAAACCCCGGTAAATGCTCCGCCTCCTGCTTCGGCAGTTGTTCCACTGCCCCCTGCAACCTCACCACCGGCACCTGTTCCAGAACCGCCGGCACTGCCCCCACCTCCGGGCAGAACTCACACCATGCGCACGAGAGCTCAAAATAATATCTACAAACCAAAAAAATTATATGCAGCAACAAAACACCCGCTACCGCCCGATGTAGAGCCGCCTTGTGTCTCCATGGCCTTGTCTTCACCTCATTGGCGTCAAGCAATGGCCGAGGAATTCACTGCCCTACAACGACATGGAACCTGGTCCTTGGTTGCACCTCCGCCTAATGCTAACATTGTCGGGTGTAAATGGGTTTTTCGTATTAAACGAAATCCCGATGGATCAATTGAGCGTTATAAAGCCCGCCTTGTGGCTAAGGGTTTTCATCAACGCCCTGGGGTGGATTTCTTTGAGACATTTAGTCCGGTGGTTAAACCCGTCACGATTAGAACTGTTCTTATCTTGGCACTTTCGGCTAACTGGCCTCTTCGCCAACTTGACATCAGTAATGCCTTTCTCCACGGCTCTCTAAAGGTTCCAGTTTATATGTCACAACCTCCGGGGTTCGTTGATCCATCACAGCCTTCTTCGGTTTGTCTGTTACACAAATCACTGTATGGTCTTCGTCAAGCTCCGAGGGAATGGTACATTGCTCTGAGCTCCGCTCTCACCTCCTTTGGTTTTGTGCAATCCAGGGCAGATCATTCTTTATTTACCTACACTCATGACAATACTCGGCTCATCATTCTTGTCTATGTGGATGATTTAATCATCATCGGGTCATGTCCTACTCAGATTCAAAAGGTTGTCTCACACTTGCAGTCCTTTTTTGCTCTCAAGGATTTGGGACCACTATCCTTCTTCTTAGGGGTTGAAGTTGCTCGTTGCAAGGAAGGTCTTTTCCTCTCACAGCACAAATACTTAGTTGATCTTCTCCGTCGACACAACATGGATGGCGCTAAGTCTCTTCGCACACCTAGTAATCCCAAAGCTACCTCTTCTTCATCGTCCGTTGATTCAACTGAATACCGCAGTGCTATTGGTGGTCTTCAATACTTAGCTTTCACACGGCCGGATATCTCCTTTACTGTGAATCGTCTAGCCCAACGCATGTCTGCCCCATCTGGCTCTGATTGGTGTGAAGTCAAACGGTTATTCAGATATCTTAAAGGGACTCTTCACCATGGTCTTCTCCTTCGTCGCCCATCCACTCTTCGCCTCACGGCTTACTCTGACTCAGATTTTGCTGGTGATCGTCTTGACTGCAAATCTACGTCTGCTTATGTTCTTTTTCTTGGTGAGAATCCGATTTCTTGGCGCTCTCGTAAACAGACAGGTGTTGCTCGCTCCTCAACTGAGGCTGAGTATCGCTCTCTTGCTTCCGCTGCCTCTGAAGTGGCTTGGGTCGTCAATCTCTTCAAGGAATTACACATTCCAGTTTCTACTACGCCTCGACTCCTTTGTGATAATATGGGTGCTACACGGCTTGCCCTTCATCCGATTCAACATTCTCGAATGAAGCATATAGCCATTGATGTTCATTTTGTACGTGACCTTGCATCAAAAGGGATTCTCTCAGTTTCGTACGTCAGCACAGTTGATCAACTGGCCGACATTCTTACGAAACCCCTACCTCGTACACGCTTTGAGCTGCTTCGAGACAAAATCTCCATTGCCGACGGCACGTCCATTTTGCAGGGGCGTATTAAGGAATGATTCAAAAGGATTTTTATTCCTCCATGTAAATCTGTGAAAATATTTTCTATTCCTTATTTTTAGGATCTATTATAGGAATTAGTTATGGGGCTTTAATTGTTAATATCCCCATCTTTGCACTATATAATTGACCGAGTATTGATGAATAGAATTAACCCAATTCCTATAATTCTGCAACTCTTATACTATCTGGGAGGGAGAATGTTTCCCGTTTATTATTTAACGTTATTTAAAGATAATTGTTCTTTTTTATCAATTTTATTGAGTTTAGAGGATATTGTAATATTTTTAGGTGATAGAAAAAAATTTAAAGTAATGGTATGTGAGTAAAAATGAATGATAAATTTGAAATTAATGTAACTTTTAAGATGGTTGGATAAATTTTTTTATTTTTTATTTGAGATGTGAAGGTTTCTGTGAGGTAGATAAATAAATAAATAAACAGTGTAAAGAGTTTTTGTGAGATTGGAGAGAATATTAAAATCTTTTCACATAATTTGAATTTTAAAAATAAGACATTAATTAGTACTCCGTAACATACAAGAACACTGCTTTTTTCATTAAAGGGTAAATTAGGTAGAAAAAACTCTTATCAATTGCATAGGAGCTCGAAAATATAAATATTAATTTCAATTTCTCTAGAATAATACAAAATCATGATTTCAAGGGTTTCCTCTCTAAAAATATTTATATACTTTAAAAGTATAACTTTTTTTAGTAAAAAAATTAAAATACATTTATTTTAATACATTCTCCAGAGGCAATCTTATGATATCAAAAATCGACTATCTACATCGCTCTTTATTTTCATTGTCATTGATTCTTTAGAAATACCAATTGTCATTCCGATTAAAGAATTCGTACTAAACGGCCCATAATTGTTTTGTATGGGTCGACTCATGTATCTAAAAAGAAAATTTGTCAATTTCTATAAGACAATTCAGAAAAGAAAGTATCACAACTTCTTTGGGATGGAAGGAGTAATATTTTCTAAAAAATGCATATATATTTAATAAAAAAAATTATGACTAAATAAAAAATGTATAATGATTTAAGTAAATAATTTAGAGTTGATGTTGTACCGCTTCCTATCTGATAAGGAAATGAATAAACTTTAGATGAGTTGCATTAAACTAATCCCTCATGTGGTTGAACCTAAATTAATTAATCAAACTACTAAGGCTGATTCAGATACCTCTAAGGATCTCCAATTGTTTACTTATTCTTAATTATAGATTTCTTCCACGTTACTACCTTTTTTTTTTTTTGTCATGTCACTGTGCACCTAAAATGTTTTCACGTTTATATATATTTTTAACGTTTATATTCATCCCTAATTACTCTATATACAGATACTAGCTACTTTTTTAAATATTTGCTAATGTGGAAATTCAAAGGAGGAAAGTGACAGAAAGTTTTTTTTTTTGTTTTGTTCTGTGAAATAGGACGTAGAAAGTAATTTGAGTATATACAAAAAAAAGAGAGGGATTTATGGGTAGGGATGTAATCGAACCGAGGCGAGTCGAATACTACTAGGTTTGAGGATCGTTTGTTAAGAAATTATCGAACTCGAGCCCGAGCTCGAACTCGTCAAGAAAAAAAATATCGAACTCGAGCTCGAACTCAAACTATTTGTTAAAACTCGCGAACATGTTCACGAACACATAAAGTAACTTATTTATGAATATATTTTCATGAACATTTAAATAATTTTGTGCCTGGATATTAAAAGAATATTTCGTTTATAAACATTTAATGCTACTCATAATATTAAATAAACAAACTAACAAAATATAATAATAAACGATAAAAGTATTTAATTAATCACTTAAGTTATTATCATATTTGTGTGGTTTAATATAAAATATTTAATTATTGAATATTAATTAATAAATAATAATATATAATTCTAAAGAATAACTATAAAATTTACGAACGCGTTTGCGAGCCATTAGCGAGCCTATAAACGAATATGTTCGCGAGCTTTCGAGCCGAACACCCTTAGGCTTGAGTTTGGTTTGATAAAATATTCGAACCCAAAATTCAAGTTTGGTTTGGCTCGTTAAGGTTAACGAACGAGTTCGAACGAACATTTAATCAAACCGAGACTCGAATAGTTCGCGAACGGTTTGGTTTGGTTACATCCCTATTTATGGGCATCCATTGGATTCATTTTAAACTTTGGATAAATTAAAACGTTTGAGGTAGCTTTGCATTTATAAGGGTACATTAGAAATTTTGATTGTCATCAAAATTGGAATTAAACCACTCATTTTCTTTATAAATTTTAAAATTGTGATAGTGTTATAATTAATTGTGAATGGTATAAGAAAAATCAACCTCTTTACATCTTTTTATAAAAGAATATACATAAATTTATTTAGTTCAAAATTATCGTTGTGACAGTGATATTCAAATCAATTAATTTGAAAAAAAAAAAAAAACTCCAACCCACAGTGCCTGGGTTTTGGTTAGTTTGTGCATTAATTTGTGGTACAATATTTTATTGTACCTAGCTAATTATTAAAATTGAAACTTGCACTAAAAATCACATTAGTAAATCTTGTACCAATAAAAATGTGTACAATATATACCTTGGTTGAGATGCTGTTGGAATGTTTTTCCAAGGTGGTCACTAGCCATGCATGTGTAATAACTACAAATCCCAACTTTACAATAAAATTAACAGCTAATATTGGGTGGGAATTCAAATTATGGTATGAAATTGGATCCTTTGTAAGTATATTCATCATAAATCATTTGACATGTAAATTATGCGATTTACTTTCACCATCAATTCATATGGTAAGAGGAATATAGGATACTAAATAATGGGATACTTACCCCATTTTACTACAAATCTCTTGAATGACGTCCCTTATTTTAACTTCATTGAATTAGCATGTTTAATTTCATTGAATTGAAGCTATCGAAGCAAGTGTTATAGTGATTTATGATGCACTTCGGGTTCATTTTATTTTTAATTTTTATATATATATATATATATATATATATATTACCATTTTATCGTGATTTATGACGTACTTCGGGTTGATTTTATTTTTAATTTATTTATATTTAAATTATCCAACATATATATAAATGTGCGATAAACTATTTTATATTAATGATTTATGACTTCTTATTTAAAAGAAAAAAATAAATAAGTGCAACACTCTCAGTCTCTCCACTAAACCGAATATTGAACACTTTTTATTTTTCCTCCAAATATATAATATCATATTCATAAAATTATGTTCTTATTTGGGAAATGATATTAATTCTTATTGTGATATTAATCATATTAGACCATCCACCATTCATGACACAACCTTAATTCTTGCATGTTTTCCAATTGGGTTGATATCAATCCCTCCATTTGGAAAACTACTATATTATTACAAATAAATATTAGATCCAACTTAATCTAACATTAAGAAATAATTGGTGAAAGAATAGTAAGATGCTAATTTATTGGTGGATACTTAGATGAACTACACTTTTATATGACAGAATGATGTAGGGGTAAATCGCCACTATACTTCAATTTGACATAATGATAAAGAAGTAAATTATACTAATCAATAGAACGATGGAGAAATAAATCGCCACTGTAGTGTGTGTAACAGAATGATAAAGAAATCAATCATACCAATCAATAATAGAGGATGCTAATTTAGGTGTTAATGCTAATTAGTTTGGTGTTGAATAACAAAGTTGACATTTTCTTTTATTTTCCTTTGAATTTCAACTCTAATTTTTCAATATTCTACTTTTATTTTCACTTCACATTTATCCTATCAAAATTATAAACTGTACCATCAAAGATTTAGAATTTTCCAGCAATTATCGAACAACAATTTTTTGAACAATGGAATTAATTTTCTGTATTCTAGTCTGTGTGTTACAAAAAATTAAATTCAATCAATTAAAAAAAAAAAAAACTAATATTCTTATGTACACCCAAAAAATTTTCCAACCATCACAGAATTGAATTTCCGAATCCCTAATTTCTTCAGCAGATTTCAATCTTGGGTTGCGATAGCCGAGATTTCTTGGATGGATGTGGGCTTTCCACTTCGTCTTCGATTCCCGGCCAGAATTCCGGCAACGCCGGCAGGTTCAGGTCGAATCCCCGGTGGCTGACGGTGGACCCCACGCCGGACGACGTCGTCACCGCGCTGGCGCCGTTTCCGCTCGGCGCGCCGCCCTCGTAGTGGCGGCGCTTGTGCCCTCCCAGGGCTTGCCCGGTGGGGAAACTCTTGTGGCATATGGTGCACTCGTGGGCCTTGCCGCCGCCGCTGGCTGCGGCGGAGGTAGTGGTGGCGGTTGTACCAGAGGCGGCGGAGTGTTCGTTTGCAGGGCTGAGCTTCCGGTGGCTGGCCTTGTGGCCTCCGAGAGCTTGGTAGGAGGCGAAGGCTTTGTCGCAGACGGAACACTTGTAGACCAGTTTGGAAGGATCTGCGGGCGGTGGTGGCGTTTGTGATTTGGGTGGGGCGGCGGAGGCGGAGGTTGAGGCGGGTCCGCCGCGGGCGAGCATGATTAGGCAGAGGGCTAAGTATTCTTCCTCGGTGGGCTCGAGGGAGCGGGGGCGCTTGGTCCGTTTGCCCTTGGTCCATGGCTCGAGGGAGCGGAGGGCAGCGGCGTCGTAGTCGAAGGAGGGCGGAGCGGCGGTGGGGGAGTTGAGAGCTTCGAGTGCCATTTCGCGGTTGGAAGTAGAGAGAGAAAGAGAGTTGTTAATTGAATGTTGAGAGAGAGAGAAGTGTGAGAGTGGGTGTGTATATATACGGACGGGGGGGGGGGGGGGGAGAAGTGGAAAAAGTTAAGGGTGGAAGTTGCGTGACAAGTGTAAGGAAAGTAATGCAAGTAACTTGGCTAACACACCCAAATAAGTAAGCTAATTTGATGGACACCACAACACGTTTAGTTCAACTTCAACCAAGTGGAAGCTACTAGAAGAGAGAGAAACATGAGAGAGAAAGTGTGGACCGTGAGTGGCCGACTCAGTCCACGTCAAACCTTGGACGCGTTATGAATAATATTGCAACGAACAGAAGAGCAACTTCCCCCCCTCTTTTTTTTCATCATAATTACATGTCATCATAATCTTAATATAATTTACCAAATTTAATCAAGGACTAAATTATTTATTGTCGATTACATAGGTATTATTTTTCTTTATATAAAATCTTAACTTAATAAAAAAAAATATAGAAACAATGGAAATGTTTTTTAATGGAGGGAATAGGGAATAGAATCATTAATGCTTCTTTTAATTCACTGTGTTTAAATCACTGCAAAATAAATTAATGATCTCCTACAAGCACGTTTCACAAATGTTAATTTTTTTTTTTTAAAAGAAAATATATACGCAAAATACTATGTTGTTCAATTTTATTTGCTTTGTCAAAATTACAATAATTAATACACACGAGATCAGAGTTTTCAACTACACATTTAATTTCAAACTGAATTAGTTCTAGATAAGATCTTTCTACCTTATCAAGAAACACTCAGCCAACTGTTTAATTTAAACTAGTTGAAAAAATTGGCACACCCTGAATTAAATTAACAATTTTAATTTTATTAAAAAAAAGTAAAGAAAAGAACCCCACAATATAGAATTCTTCAAAGTATTTACAGTGACTATTAGCCTAATTAATTTCCCAATTGGAAATAAACCGATAAGAAAATAAAATCTATATATAAAAATTAAATTAATTAGGTGCGTGCCAAAGAAAGTAAGTAGTTTGGTTGTAACAGAATAGCAGCCAGGGTGGGGGTGGGGGGGGGGGGGGTTGAAGAGTCGGCGGCTTAAGTGGACAGATTCATGTATGAATCCACAAATATGACTACCGCCACTCTTAATTAGCTAAACAATTAATTAATTAATTAGGATTAATTAGGAGGAAGCAGCAAGTTGAGAAAGTAATTAAGCATCTATCTCTCTAGAATGGTCAATTGGTGGACTAGAAATCACATATTCTGTTGTATGACTAATGAATATATATCCTTTCCTTTTAGCCAACTTTACTCTTATTTCACATGTTAGTCGTGACGTGTGAGATGATGACATTCTACTTTTTTTTTTTTTGTACATCTTTTATCAACTTTTATGAAAAAATTATGAGAAAGTGTACAAAAAAATTAGTTATCATGTTAGGTTTATTTAATTTTGATTGGATTGATGTTAGTAATTTTATGAAAAGAATGTAACTAATTTTAAAGGAAATTGATAAGTAGTTATATCACATATTCTTAAATATGAATTTAACTTTGAATTATGATGAAAATAAGAGATAAATTAAAACAAAAACAAAATAGTGATATTGCACTTAAATATATGCAATTTTTTTTTTGTCAATATATATGAATTCATAATTCCTTCTTACAATTCCCTTCCTTCTTACATTCTTAATATCTTCTGTTCTTACAATTTCAATTAATATCACATTCCCTTGTTTTAAAATATATACTAATAATGGAAAATTTACACTTTTGCCTGTTTCAAAACTAGCGGTCTCATTTTATTTTTGGTCCATAATAATCTTTCTCTTCCGTTTTTTTTGGATTAATTGCGTAAAAAAACCCTGAACTTTTGAAGTATTGCAAATTAATCCCGACCTTTATGTAATTGAAAAAAAAACCATGACTTTTTAAGTTGGTGCAAATCGCACCCGTCGGGCAGATGAACCCTGCCCGATTGCTGACGTGGCATTTTAAATCCACAAAAGACCTCCACGCGGGATTTGAAACTACGACGTTTTGTGTGTTAGCGCCACCCTAATTCTTCTCCATTCTCCCTCTAATTTTCTTCTCCATTCCACGAACAATTAAGATCAATGGCACCACCCAAAGATGCATTCCTTAAATTAAGTGAAGTTATAATCGGTGAAGAAGCCAATGAAGCTGGTATATTACCAGTGAATTTATTAGATTGAGCTGAAAAAAATGTTAACCTCACAAATTTTATCAAAATCCGGAAGAAATCCTATAAACACATTCGATCATAAATCAATATGAACAAGATTGGAGAGGTTGCCCATAAAACCTATTCTCCTGAAGAAACAACTTCTTCAAACCCTTGTGACAAAACAAATCTTCAGGAAAGCTACCAGAGATTGAATTTGGGGAAAGATTAAGCTCCTTCAATGAAGTACAATTCCCAAGTCCTTGAGGAAGAACACCACTCAAGAGATTATCGCCCAAGCTCCAAATTGCCCAACGATTTAGATATTAGGTCGTTAATCCTTCTCCGCCCAAGCTCCAGCTTAAGCAACTGACCAGAATCGAGCGAATTGTTCAAGCCAAGAGATGACGACGACCCGCAAATTATTCCAACCCAATTTCAGCATATGGAGAAGCATAAAATGGGAGTGAAGAAAGCATGGAGGTGGCAGATGGGGAAAGAATTAATATTGATTTTTACCTAAGCACACCTTTTTTTGGTCCAATACGACTGCCTTTTCTTCTCTGGAATTTGGAATCGTGGATTGGAGAGGAAGAATTAGGGGAGATTTGGTTTAGGGTTCCTAAGAAATTGGCAGGGTTTTAATTTTACAAAAAACGACGTAGTTTCAATCCCACGTGGAGGCCTTCTATGGATTTAAAATGCCACGTCACCGGTCGAGTAGGGTTCATCTACCCGACGGGTGCGATTTGCACAAACGTAAAAAGTCATGATTTTTTTTTGCAATTACATATAGGTCGGGATTAATTTGCAATACTTCGAAAGTTCAGGGTTTTTTACGCAATTAACCCCTTTTTTTTCAAAAAAATTGCAATTTTCGTACAAAATAATATTCATGTAAATTTGAGCATTAAAAGACTTGTTAGATGACTAAATACAGGGTATAAAAGAATTTTGAAAAAAAAAAATTATGTGAAATGTAACCCTCAAACCAATCGAATAAATTGACAATGCATCTAGTGACTCAGAAAAAGGACAAATAAGTAGTTACTACAACACCACAATTTTGCACACTTCACCATACAGTACAATGCAAAACTAGAATAGAAGACATGATACAATATGTGCAAGCTAGGAGACAAAATGTGCTGATATTTATTTACAAGAATCTTAATTTCCACAAACAAACTGAATGTTCTTATTTCTGAGAATACGAGTATTTTTGAGAATTATAGGCAAGCCCCAAAAGAGTTCAAGAAGATACAAATTACGATAGCTTTGGTTTGTTATCTTGATGTTCTTGCTTTCTCATCCTCGATACCATCTGCTCAGTAACCTACCAAAGAAATTTAATACATTTACACTACTGGAGAACGTATTTGACACAACATAATGTCCAAAAGAAGAATGAAGAATTAAATATCAAGAAAATTGAGAGAAATAGGGTTGGAATTTCCAATGTATGGATAGCATTTGTACATCAAATTTCGTGCATATTTCAGACTACATATCTATACACAAAACATCATGTGCAACAGTCTTACGGATCTTAGATTCGTACAACTTGGTCAAACATACCTGAATTCAACGTGAATGAAAAAAATATTATGAGCACACCTCGACGTATAAGTTACAGTTTTAGTGAAAAGTTTCGTATCATGATACGTTTACTCGTGTAGTCTATTAATACTTTTATTTATATAACATGAAATATTTGCCCATATAATGTACTCTTATTGAATTTGATACCGTTACGTTACCTATATGGAACTTTCACCAGTCAGAAGATACAACAATAATTTATAAAGCATCCCCCTATTTCTTATTTTGGCAACTTGGACAGTCAATTGAGAACAATAATTCAACAATTTATAAAGCATCCCCCAATTTCTTATTTCTTATTTAAAATCAACAATTCAAGCTGCTTTACTTAAAATATTCAGATTGATCGAGTAGTGACCTGCTCAGTGTGTGGTAGATACTTCCCATCTAATGTGACAACTACACGATCCTTTCCGTCTATGCCTTTGATTTTATCCACTGAGCAATAGAAGTCAATCGCAGACATGCTAACCATTGAGGGGGCAGAACCAACATCAGAGGAAAAAAGACGTACTTGTTAATCAAATACAGTTAGGGGTATAAATATAAAAAGATGTTCAGCAATATAATTGGAGTAAATTTTGATGTTCCAAAGTCATGAGCAGCGTATATATTTCTGCAATTAATGATCTATACCAAGTCCAAATTTCTATTAGGAAAATGACTGGTATTAATTGATGAGATCTCACAAAATATGGTCCCATATGATGTCTTGAATGTAATACTTTTTAAGTGATGATCATAAATTATACACAGAAACTTGTGTGCATCATTTTGCAATGATCTTAAATCCATGCAACTGTGTCGACCCGGTTCAAATTTTGATCCATAATAAAAAGTATTAATCAATACACATAAAAGAATCACATCACACCAGAAAAGGTATTACTGAAAATTGTGAAAGTTGTGATACTTATATGTTGGTTCATAATATTATCATGTTATGCTTATATTCTCACCAAAATAACAAATGAATAGTTGGTTTAAATAAAATTAAGCACGAAAACCTTCCAGGTGTACTGAAAAAAACTGCAAATTGTAACAACTTACATGCCATCCCCAAATTCTTCATTAACAATTTCTTTAATGCTCTCCCCAAAATGCATAACTGCCTCGTGTAATCTGGAATCATAGAATCTCTAAAATAGTTAGAATTGTACAAGAAGTACAAAACAGAACATCACTAGGAAATTTGGTGTTCTACAAGAACTCCACCACAGAGAAATTTTACAGTAAAGGGTTGTGTTCGATTCAAATCTTTTATCTTCATTAGCAGAAATGCTCTAGTCCAATGCACTGAATTCCAGTACAAAAGTTGCATACTCGAATAACACAACTTCGTAATTAGGGATGGTTTAAGGGCAACGCCTATAAAATTTTTAAAATTTTACACAATATGTTGAATATAAAAAGTTGAATACTATATACCGGGATCTATCCGAAATATAGAGATGTGGAAAGACAATAAAGCCCAAAGAATTTATATTAACCCAAAGGGTAACACTCAAACTTTGCCTACAATATAATATAAAAAATTCATCCTGTAGACTTCTTCCTTGTGGGCTCTTTGCAATAGAAAGCCAATCATATAAAAGACCTTGCCAACAGCATAATATATAAAGTTTCATCCCTAAACTACTTCCTTGTTGTCTCTTTGTAATTAAAACCCAATCATTAGTAACGCTTTGATTAATTAATCATTTACTTAATTGTTGTTGCTCATTTACTCAATATTTTCAAAGAATTTGTAGAGACTATAAAAGAAAGATGAGAATATGGAAGAAAGTAAGAAAGAAAAGAGAGAGAGAGAGAGAGAGAGAGAGAGAGAGAGAGAGAGAGAGAGAGACCTGTAAACAGTAGGTTCTTGAATTAAGTGAGGGTCATAAGAACGGAGGGGGATCTGCATCATTTGTTGAAGTTGATGATCTGTGAGGGCTGGCAGGGCGGCACGCAGCAAAGGGGCAGTGGCAGGCTTGAGCTGGGCTTGACGCCGAAGGAGCTGAGCCACATAGACGTTGGTCAAGCCAGTCTCCTCAGCTATCTGCCCGTAAGTCTTGCCTGATTTCTGTTTCACTGCTTGGAGTTCTGCCACAATCAGAGCTTTCATATTGCTGCTCTGCCCTTCCATGCTTATTTTAACTAAGGATGAGGATGAGGCTGTAAGGCAAAAAAACTGGTTAAAGTGCAAGGATGATAACAAACAATCCCTGTCCCATTATTTAATCACCCATCACCTCATTTCTCCATAATAATTATATACTAGAGGAGTAGCACCTCGATTGTTGAGGTGGTAAAGCAGAATTTCAACATTCTATCTGATTTACAGATTAGTGTTAAAATTTGAGAATAGTTCATATACATTGTATATAATTCAATATAATTTTGGGGCAAGGGCAACATGACAAAATACTCTGTAAACAGAATCTCCAACCTGAGGCGTCATTTAACAACTATCATCAAATTGCCACCAAAATATCAATTCCTTATTAGAAAGTTGTATGTATCAAATTGTGAACTCCAACAAGCTACTGTGATATGCTATATGCGGAATAATTAGTTACCGATAAAAAACCATTGAGTCAAGGACACCATTGAATAACGACCTACTATCCACATAAGTGTTTTCTTTAAATTACAAAAAATTCAGAAGATAATCAACAGAGATCAACATATTGAAATCAAAAACAGAAAAATAAGAGCAAAATCATGAACAGAAGCATTAGGTGAAGTGAATGATGCAGAAACATCTATTCTTCTGTGCAATAACATGTCAAAACTAATCATAAATATTTCTTTTCTGATTTTAGAAAACATTTTAATATATAAAATAAAAAATTGGGGAAAAATAGTAAAAAAAGAGCAATTTTGCAAGTTCAAATTCCATGTTCCGTACACACTACGGAGGCAGAGCCAGCTACCCAAGCCCAAAGTAGAAACTTACAACCTAATCGTTGAAATACAACCTAAATAAATCTACATCTTTGAAATGGGTAAAGGCATGAGAAATCAAATGAGTGCGTAAATCGTAATTAGGTCACAAGTAGTAGCATCGGAATTGAAGAGCGAGGGAAACAGAGACTTACAATTCCTTGGAGGTTTTCTCAAAATAATAGAGTCTGTAGGATAGAGAGCAAGAGAAGACGAAGTAGAAGTAGAAGTAGAAGTAGAAGTAGCAAAACGAGCACTTAATGTATTCTCATTTATGATTATTGAAAAAATGGTGTAGGATAGATAAAGATGCAGATAAGACTAAAGATATATGACCCACCCCACTTTCTTTTTTATTAAAAAAATATGGTACACATTTCTAGAATATTAAAAAAGACAAAAGTTTTTGTCATGGAGAATACTTCATGTTCTCATGTGAACACAATTCCCCCCTCCAATCCTATTTTAAATATATGTATTGTTAGGGTTTTAAATTGTAAAGATGCATGAAAATTGTAAAGACACATAGAATGTGCTCCGTGTGCCCGAGTGCACAGAAGTCTCACTCATTAAAGAATAGTTAGTATGATTATTCTACAAAATTCTAGATCTATAAATTGTAACCTATCAAATGTAATCTAGATTAATCTAGAAAACTAAGAAAAGCCACCACCAATCTAGAATGTCCTAATAGCAAGTATAAATAGGTGATGTTGTATCACATTTGATGTATGAAAAAACCTATCAACTAATTCAAGTTCCAATTATCTAATTCCCTTGCCTACTCCTCTGTTTCACTACCATTTACATACTAAATCTTTCAACCACTCACCTAGTCATCTCTAAACCATCAACCACAATTCCATAATCTATATTCCACATATCCTAAATTCCTAAATATCATCAGTGGCATCAGAGCCTCGTTCGATACAATTTAGCATTACTATGGCCGACACATTCCGCACTATTCCAATCCCAAACTTTCATGGTGACAACTACGATTTTTGGGAGATCAAAATGAAGACCTATCTTTTATATATCGGATAGTAATATTTCTATATTACGCACATCTCTCTCATCAATTCTCAGAAAAAAAGCTTCTCATCTGTCTTCATGCATAGATATATCAGCTTCAACTTCCCATTCGAGATCAAATCTTTCAACAAAACATCCACATTCAAAGCCATTATCAACATGGCTTTAAAGCAAACGTACTTGAACTACACAGAGATGTAAGAACCCCTCGAATGGGCTTTGCTCCTCTGAATCTGCCAGAGCTAGAGAGCGGGTGGCTGGTCCGACGAGCGATAAAGGAAGCGTGCAAAGCTTTTATTATATCCGACGAGGATTGTAACGCCATTGATCTCAAGTTACGACTACTTTTATTAGGCGATCAAGATTTATCTGCTGAAGGGGATTGGTGCATCTGTATGGACGGTTTCTCCAGTGGCGGAGCCACCCGGCTGCCCTGCTCTCATGCTTACCATGGCGGCGCATAAAGAGATGGTTGAGAGTTAGTGATAGCTGCCCACTTTGTGGAAGGATAATTAAGTTGATGATGATTAGTTTGATCAAATAGAGTTCTTTATTAAGTTTAGATGAATTCAAACTTGAACTTTTTTTTAGAGTGACGCGTGCTTTTAAAATTTAGTATTTAGTATTATGAGTAAGGGTACATTGTTTTGTTTTAAAGGGTATATACTTTAATTAGTAAGGGTACACCATTTTATTCTAAATGGTACATTTTTTATTAATATTTTTTATTTTTCTTCAGAAAATAAAAGGTACACATCTCTATACTAAAGAAAATACAATTTAACACAAAATTCTAAAGATCGTGCGCTCGGATATACAAGTTGTTGCCTTTTTTTTAAGTAAATTTTCTGTTTTTTTAGAGGTAGGTTTTTTTTTTTAAATCGATATTTAGAGGTAGTAATTATTAGATGATTCTAATTGTAGAATTTATTCATTAGAATTGATTTTTTATTAATTTAAAATTTAACGCTAAATATTTTTTTATTCATTGATTGTTGATGTTGCTCAAATTGATAAAAAATGATTATTAAGATTTCTAATGAATTTAATAATGGATAGCTCTTTGGATTTAGATGTAGTCTTTTTGGCACTTTGGGGTGATGTAGTATTTGGCATCGTATATACACCTTTCCTTGGATTGCAATTGGTTCCAACGGCAGTTTTCATCCTCTGTCT
Source organism: Pogostemon cablin (assembly GCA_023678885.1). Lineage (NCBI taxonomy): Eukaryota > Viridiplantae > Streptophyta > Magnoliopsida > Lamiales > Lamiaceae > Pogostemon > Pogostemon cablin. The sequence continues at coordinate 7,915,650 of CM042987.1, forward strand.
CTTGTCTGTTCCCCTGCCAGCAGCCTAGGCCCCACTTCCTTATTCTCTCCTGTTGGCTGGTTTTTTGCTTCAAGTGGCTTATAGGGAGGGCTCACTGTTAAACTTGTGTTTGCAAGGGGCCAAATCCATGCCAAAGGTAGGATTCGAACCCCCACCCTACAGCAACCAAGCTCAGCTGGAAGACCTTTCCACCATCCCCTCTACCACTTGAGCTAAACAGCCTTGTGTTGTTGCTGCCGGCTGCCGTTCAAGTTGCATCATCTTTCTCCATTGGGATATTGCTCAGGCTGTTCGGTGGATTCAACGTGCAGTGGCGGCTCCCTTCACACTCCCTTTGTGAGAACACATCCCTTGAAGAAAATGAATAAGCAAGTGTAAAATTTTATTAATTAGTCACTCTTCACATATGATATTACATTAAAAAAAAGAGACAACCTTGAGGTTATTTAATTATATACAATGTTACTCTTTTTAATAAATTAAATTATTTTTTGATTTGATATTTTGAAAATCTGAAAATAAAGTTATTTACAATGTTACTCTTTTTTATAAATTGGATTACTCTTTTGATTTGATATTATGAAAATAAGAAAATAAAATTATGTACTATGAAGATTAAATTGTATACAATTTGTAAGTTAGTAGACACTCTATAAAATTAATTAAATTACTCTTTAAAATTAATTAAATAATTTTTTTAAATTAAATTATAGATAATTATGTAAAAATAGTTAGATTACTCTTTCAAATTAAGTTGATAGACACTCTATAAAATTAACAAACATGTCATGCGGTCTTCCTTGATTCAGTCTCATTATCTTTAACACCATTATTCTCTTTCTTCGGATTCCATTAACACTAACTAATGGATTATTGCAATTCTTGACTTCTTTATTACCGCTAATAATTAATCTCAGTCTCTTGCCAAATCTAATCGTATGGTGTGTATAAGATACGTATTTGTTTAAAATACTTGTATTTGAAAAAAGAATGGAAAAAGGGGTTGGCGTGGTAATAGGTGGTGATGAAGAAATGATTCTGATGTGTGTTCCCAATTTCCATGTGAATCCAAGTATTCCATGGATTCTTGACTTGTGAAAGCTAATGTGAACTTAATTGCATGAATTCTTGCGTAACTATGCAAATTAAATTTCTTTTCGACCTCCGTTATTTACGTCGTCGATTGCTGGTGCCTGGTGTCTATGTTGTTGTCCGACCGTCGTTTACTCTGTCATTTGAGCTCCTACGAAAATACACTTTTTGTGTACCATCTTAATTAAGAATTCACCGTAAATTATGGATGTTGTTCTATATCATGAGGAAAAAGAAGACAACATCGATGAAGATGCATGTCTTTATGTTTATGCTATATAAAAGTATGTTTGTTTTGTCTTATAAGACTATGTTGTTAAATATTGTAAAGTAGTCATATATATATATATATATATATATATATATATTTTGTACAACAATGTTTATATAACATATGTAGTTTTATATTAAAGTATGTTTAGTGTATGCTACAGAATGCATTTTTTTAATTTTTTTTATGTAAGAAAATCTTTGTACATTATTCAATAATGTACTCTAATAAGAAACAAACATACTTTAGGATATTAAATATACTTTTGAAATGATACTTTATCGAATAATATATAAAATATGTCAGTTTTGCATTATAGTATGTTATCAATACTATAAAATAGACATTTATATTGTATTACTATATTCCCCTTAATGTTATAAATTTTATTTATACAATCTAATGCATAATATATTTTAGTATGTAGAAGTATTTGGTAATACCCCAAAGTTTGACTACATTATAAGATTTGTTATCTATTCACATTAAAATTAGGAAAAAATAATGTTCCAATTAAAAACTAGGATAATATATATTTTTAAATATACGTGCAAAAATTTAATAAATATAAATATTAGAAATGGAGAAAGTATAAATACTAACTTTTAATATAAAAATTGTACTCCTCTCGTTCAAAATACTTGCACACTTTAACTTACACGTAATTTAGAAAAAAAAAACTTTATTTGGATCGATGTAACAAAAAAGTAGGTCTTTTTTTTTAAATAATAATAATTGAATAAAACTTATGATATGATTGATTTTGATTAAATTGTGCCAAAAAAAGAAAGTGATGTTATAATGTTTAATTTGGTCTAAACTCATAAAAAGACATATTTTTCAATCGAAATTGAATTGTTTAGTTATTGGGTGAAGTTGATTTGCATGTTCGTATTTTGAAATAGGTATGTATGCTCGAACTTGGTTGAACGCCGGAAATAGGTATGCTCTACCATCGGTTGTCGAACAATCATGCAAAAAAGACCAACGCTGGACGTGGATTGTGGCTTGGTTCGACCAACGTTGTTCGAACAATTAGGAAATTTTCATCCACCACTGGACGACGGATTTGATTTCTGGCGGCCATCACTGGTCGAACGGATCCCCATCTGGCATCCAACATTAGACGATGGACCTAGCTTCTGTCGGCCGGTGTTGGTTGAACATATTCCTGTCTTGCGTCAAATACCAGTTGTTCAATACCATATTTTTTCTTTATATCTTTTTACTTGTGTAATGAAATGCTAATCTTTTTTAATTTCTTATAAATACTTTCAAGCGTCAGAATCGGCCCACGACATCATATAGACGCCAACTAGAGGAAGCACAACGGGAAATAGCTCCACCCTTTCCCGAGCCAGCTGTCCCTCATATTATATATGAGCCGGAACCAGAACTAATTAGCCGAGGGATACATTGATTCGTAGACTTAGTGTTAATTACTTGTATGATGTTCAATATATGTTGAAACTAATTTCGTATCTAAATTCAATGTATGTTGAAACTAATTTGGTATCTATGTTAAAAATAAATGTTGAAACTAATTTCGTATCAAGTTCAATGTATGTTGGGACTAATTTCATATCTATGTTAAATGAATGTTGAAACTAATTTCTCTTGTAGAAACATGTTTGTCACTATCTTTAGGTTTACTATCTTGTTTTGGGTCTACTTCTTTGAATCGATTAGGCTTACCCTTGAATTTTCGATATACACCACCTTGATCACAACCTAAAAGTAATCTTCCTTTCTTCTTACCTCCACCATTATTAGATCGTTTCACAACCACGACATTTGATTTCGAGTAGCAACATCTTGAGCCCACTTTAATAACACCTTCGAATTCTAGAAATGGTCATATGTCACAAACAAGTCACTATGATCAACCAACATCATCACATCCCTATTCAGTTCATTTTCAACGAAAACAGCACTACTGCGTTTGGATACTCCTGCAGGAATCCTAAAATTAAACAACAAGGTGTAAAAAAATTCTCAAATTTTTGACCAATAATGGATGCTAGAAGGTCCTCTGTTTGATCAACACTAGACGTTTATTAACTAAAACCATCGACTAACGTTGGACGAAAAACCTTAATTCGTTCTTTAGGCATTGGACGATAGTTTTTACAATTTTCATCCGGTGTTGGACAAAAATTTTGATGACTTTCGTCCGGCATTGGTCGAACTGTCCAATAACTCTCAGCTCTGGTTGGACGTGATTTCCGCGACAACATGTGCACACAAATGCTTAAAAACAAGTTTTAAATTGGTGAAAAGATTTAAACGACATACCTTAAGCTTCGTAACTGCTTCTTGCTCAAATATTATAGTCTGTGGGTGTTTTTTTTTTTTTTTGAATGGATTAAGAAGTTCTCCATTCACTATTTTGCTTTTAAAAAAAAAGAGTGAATGTGAAGGAAGGTACAAGAGGTGTATAATTTTATGTTGTTTGAATTGAATGTATTTTTTTATAGTGGGTGTATAATTTAAAATGTTGAATTAAAAGCAAGTGTGTGAAGTGAGTGTGATTCATTAAGGGCATTTTAGAGTTTTCAATATTTGGTATTTTTGTAAATAAGAAAAGGTGGGTGTACGAAGTAAAAATAGTGATGTTGATTTCTGCATCCTATTTTTAGAGATAGATTTATACGAAGATATTCATTTCCTAGTACAATTGGAAGTCTTTGCCTTTTAGTAAGAGTTGAAACTCGGAAAACCGTCTAAATTCATCTGTCCCTTTATAATTCTTTACCCAAATTAGATTGAGTGGCAGACATGAATATACTATGATTATGATTACTCATTTTCAAACCATACATTATTAATTTATTTTTTTATATATACCTCCTCACAATTAAAAAACCAAGAACCGCCGGTTTACTCATTTTACCCTCTCCTACTCTCTTAATCCCCACTCATGTACACTCTTTCTAAACCCTCATTCTTCCTAAGCCCCAAGGCTACAATCGTCTTCTACAATCTTCAACAAAAGATCTTCTTACCTAACACCCCGGCCGCTACTCCGCTGATCTACGGCGGATCATTTGGTGGCGCAGCCGTACCTCAACGGCGACGACTGACCGTAGCAAACATGACTTCCACTAATGCCGAAAACATTGATGATCGCATCCCTAGGATCGCTTCCACCATTCGCGTCATACCCGATTTTCCTAAACCTGGTGAGAATATTTACTTCGAGTCTTTTACTACTGGATTATGTGACTGAACCAGAATCATTTGTCTACACTGTGGATAGGGATCATATTTCAGGATATAACGACGTTGTTGCTTGATCCAAAGGCATTTAAGGATACGATCGATTTGTTTGTTGAGAGATACAAAGACCAAAACATCAATGTTATTGCTGGTAAGTTTCTTACTCTTTTTGTGTATATATCTTCTATTTGTTATTTACTTTGGTACATTCTGAGAAATTATGTCATGGAATTTGGTAGTTGCGTGATTCAGTTACCGAAGAAACTTGGTTATTGTGAGAAAACTCAAGGCGTTGGTGATAGGTCTTAAGAATTTAAGGCTATGTAAAGGCATTCAGGTGTTTTGGATGTCTTTTGATAGAGGAAATTGAAAATAGATGTAATGGAATATGTTATGTATTAAGAAGGGGATGTTTAGGGAACTGCATATAGAATTGATTATTAAAAAATGCATTTACATTTAATCATATTTCTAGGAATGTAATGAAGATTTATTTGTTTTAAACTCTGTTCTGGCAGACTCTCCTATGCCATTTGGTAAATAATGGTTGAAAATGATATAAATGCCTTTAATACCCTAGGTTTGAAGAATTTTTGGGTGATTTATTTATAATCTGATAAAGAATATTGTAAAGCACTGGATGCATGCATTATTCTGTGTCCACGGTTTATCTGAGTGGGTTTTGAAGTGATATGGTTAGTCCAAGAATAAGTGCGATGCTGAAGAGGTTTTTGAAATGAATCTCCTGCGTTGCAGCAATCATCCCTACATAATTAATTGTTATTTGACACCTTGAAATGGTACAGGTATTGAGGCGAGGGGTTTTATATTCGGTCCTCCTATTGCATTGGCTATTGGAGCAAAATTTGTTCCTATGAGAAAGCCCAACAAATTACCTGGTATTGATTCATAATCCTTTTATGATCATTCAAATGATTACAATATTTGTCTTTTGATGTTTTATCATCTGTGCTTTTTCTTTGAGTGACTTATTTTACTGTCACTGATACAAGATGCTGGTAGGGAAGATAATCTTATCTCTTGAAATTGTTATATAGATGAATTTCCCTTATATTTTCAGTTATCTCTGTTATTAGTACGTTCAGTTGAGGGCTTAGTGTGATCAACTGGGATGTTAATTTCACTTTTACTTACCGAAAGTCGCTATTGTACTTTCACTATAGGGATTCTTGAGAGAGTGTTTCATATTTATGTAATATTTTTGGTTTTTATTTATAATGACGGAGAACCTGTTTACGTTACAAAAACTCCTATGTAGTAGCTGTGACCTTCTAAATTTTTTAATTAAGATAAATAAGAAGTTGCATAAAATTTATGTAGAATGTGAAATTAGGCTCGTAACAACTACTGATCTATGCATACACTTAACATTTGATTGTTCACTTTTGAACTGCTGCTTAGAAATCACTGTGTGCAATTCCTTTTATGATATTATTTACAATTCATAATCCAGTTCTTTGAAGTGCTATCATCATGTAACATCTAGTGCATGTTATTCTTATTCATTTCATGTGGACTTAAATTATGTGACCATTTAACTGTCCTATGTTTGCCGTCTTGTCGAACTATCAGTTGCCAGTACTTGGACAGCATCAGCCTATTCTTGAAAACCTTATAGATTCTTGAAATTCATAGGTGCCTTTATGCATTTGTTGTGATGTATAATTTATTTTTTTGCTCTACTGTTTCCTCATCAGTATCTTTTTTCTAGTGCTACTCGAGAGCTGATTAACGAAACATCATGCCACGGTGATAAGCACCTTATGGATCACTGGTCACTGATATTTAGGTGACTTTAATTATTAATCTTACTATCTGTTAGGGGAAGTAATATCAGAGGAGTACTCGTTGGAGTACGGAACTGATATAATGGAAATGCATGTTGGAGCTGTCCAACCAGGGGAACGTGCAGTTATTGTAGATGATCTCATTGCTACAGGGGGTACCTTGAATGCTGCTATTCGCCTACTTGGTATGTCTTTCAACTAGAAAATTGTATCCTTTTCTCCTGTATCTGTTTTTACATTTTATCACATTGTTTTTGTCAACTTAATGTAGAAACTTACTCGTCGATATGTTTCTGATGGTCTTTCTTCATGGTGAGTCTAAGTTTAGGCGAAATGACTGGGATAAAATGATGATTACAGAATAAAAATAAAAATCAGGTCAAATATGAATATTTTGCACTTGGCAGAAATAATAGGAGGTGTTTTGTAAGGAAATGTGATTAAGTGATACCATTCTGATTTGATTCATTTGAAAGAAAGGATTACACAGACAGCATATACAATTCATAGCTAATTTCATAGAAATGGCATATCACCCAATGCTTGTGGTTCCATTACCATCATTATCATTGTATTTCCTGTACCCCTATTCTAACCAAGCTGCTCTATAATATTTTTCCTAGCAGTTCTATTTGTTCTCTGAAATAACTGCAACAATTGGTGAATAAATTGAGAAATGTGCTTTATAGTGTCAAAAGATTGGGGGTTCAAACTATATAGTCTTGTAGATGATGAACCTGAATTATATGCTGAAAATCTATAAAAAACTTATCTGTACTTCTATTCAACTAAATATTGATTTCCTATTTTTCATAATAACCTATATTGGAAAAGTTATACAGTACTCCCTCCATCCCACACCACTCTTCACGTTTATTGTTCTACGTTGTTTAAGAAAAGTTTTTTTTTTGACCAACTTTGTTGACTTTTGAGGGTATTTTAATATTTTAAGGTAATAAATTAAGTGTAAAGTAATGTTATGAGTGTGATAAGGTAGTGACAAATTTGAAATAAAAGTAACTTTTGAGGTTATTGGATAAAATGTTGTTTCCTTTTTCTGGTTGTGAAGTGTTTTGTGGACAAACAAATGAAGGATACTGTGGGACGGAGGGAGTAATAAATTAACATAGGGAAGTTATATACTTATATATAATTGAATATGACATATGCTGCATATCAGATTCATTTATGACTTGGTCCACAACCAAGGAACAGTTTAGGATTTTGGCATACTATACTATGGCAAACCTTTTTTTCCCAACTAATGTTCAACTAAATCTTCTTGGGAAACTTTTTTCTTGTATTAATTTGATTGAACTTCTTTGAAGAATTATAACGTGATAGGATTGAGGAAATGGTCTAGGACCAGACTTGATTTATGTTTTCTGATTTGGTCAAAATATGTGCCCACAACTGTGATACAGATTAGTATATGTATTAGTGAACTCCTTTACCAAATTTCAGTTGACTGCTTTTTTAAGGTGACTTTGTTTCTTGTTTGATTTTGGACAAGCTTTCTTGTGTAATTTGAATTTTGCTGCTGTACTTGTTTTAGTTATTGCAAGTAAACACCTTAACTGTTCAAATAAGCAAGTTTTGTTAGATGTTGTTGATGCCACCTTAACTTGTTGCTGGATGAAAACATGAACAAATTTTTTCATGACAATTAAAAAATGTGATTTATGAATGACAATTTTCGAGGAATTTCCTAATCAATTGTAAATTTCAGTTAGTGAAAATGAAAAGTTAGAGAAATTGTTTATATGACTAAATCAGGAACTGTTGTAAATCTTAATTTAGAAGAAAACTTCCTAACAAAAATTGAAAAAGAAATTAGCAGTGGTCTGCATCTTTTCAATACGTTGTGTAATACAAAATTGCGTGTGGTCCCAATGATTACATGTCACATGAGATGGATGAAGTCCCAATTGTCAGTTTAGCGTTCAAAGTTCTTGTATCAGCTATAATCAGGGACCCACAGTTTTTATCCTTTGAATTAACTTTAGGGAACCTAAAGGGCTTAAAAAGTACTCCCTCCATCCAACAGTAACGATCGTGTTTACTGTTCCACGTTGTTTAAGATAAGTTACTTTTTTTGACCAACTTTGACTTTTTGGGGGTATTGTAGTATTTTAGATAATAAATAAAGGGTAAAGTATTTTATGCGTGTGAGGTAAGAGGGGCAAATTTGAAATTAAAGTGTCTTTTATGGTTATTGGATAAAGGTGTTATTTCCTTTTTTGGGGTTTGGAGGATGTTGTGGGACAAATAAATGAAGAAAGTGTAAAGGGTTTATGGGCCAGTAACTCTTTTTCTTGGAAGTCGCATGATAATTTTTTTTCCCTACTTTTTTTCTTGAGAGCATTTTAATGGGAGACAGTCGACGATGAGTTTGAAAATTTATATTGTGTAGAAAGTATATTATCAATTTAACAATTCTGAGAGTTTTTTTTTTTTAATAAATGAGTGAATAAACTAACATTTGTGGAATCTAGAAATTTCTAATGCGCTCTAGATTTTTATTGCAGAGCGCGTTGGAGTTGATGTGGTTGAGTGTGCCTGTGTTATTGAATTGGAGGGGCTGAAGGTATGAAGCTACAGTTCAAATGAGCAATATTCTTAATATCTACTATAATTTTGTATTTTTGCCTTCAATGATGTGTAGCGTAATCCAGTTCTTTATGCTCTCTGAAAACACTTAAATCTTGATTCCATCTTGAGGAAGCATGAATGAGAGTGAGAGGTTTAAAGAGAAAGCAAATAGTTTGTAATTTTAGGAATTGCTCGAAAAAGAGGTGGTAGTGATGTATCCAGTTGATGTAGCGTGTGAGATGGGATGGTAGTTTTGCTGACTGCTCTGCTCTTTGTTTCGTGCAGGGTCGGGACAAGATAGGGAACAAGGCGCTGTTTGTTCTTGTGAGCTCGACTTGAACAACACCAATCGTTGCCGGTTTTTCCGTCTTTTATTGATGACTTGCTGTCTTCTGATCGCATTATTAATCGATTCCTGTCATTGTGTGAAACAAAACTACTTTTTATTTTTTGGGATGGCATTTGGAAACCCCCCCTGTGAATTCAAATCGTTATTCAGCAATCTAAAGGAGCCCCCTCTGTGTGTGTGGAGGGTTCATTTTCTCACGACATTGCCCCTAAATGGAGACCCACTCTTAAAAATAAGAACAGACATATCCGTTAGTTCTTGTGGCCTTAGTCTGAAAATTTATCGTTATGCATAGTTCATTCGTTCCATGAATATTGTCACATTTTATAAAATGAGGCACCTCACAAATATTGTTATTTTCCTTTTTGTTAGATAAGATTCATAAAAATAATAATTAATAATGATAATAGTATTATTTTTCAACCAAATTCACGTTATTTGTGGGATGGAAAGGGTATGTAATGAAGCCCGCCGATTTGCCCTTTCAAAAATTTCATCCAATTATAATTATTACACAAACGGTTAATTGCAATAAAAAACCCAACCTTGCTTCAATTGCATTTTTGTCCAAACTTTTACAATTTGACAAAAAAAAAAAAAAATCATAACCTTTTACTTTGCCAATCTTATATCTATGGGCAGTATGATGCTGCCCGGATGATGTGGCAATTTTTTATTCTCCTCTTTTGCATCATCTCTCTCCTCAATTAAGTCCCTCTTGCTCACTGCGTTGAATACTCTCTTCACAATCCGATCTCACAGTTCAGACCACAACACACCACACTGAAATCTCTCATTCGTGCACGCAAATATTAATCAAATCACTCAAATCGTTCTGCCATTCGTCGAACACATTAAGAGCACCAGATTGTGCATCATTTTCCTCGCACTCACTTTGTTTCTGTTTATCCTCCATGGACGAACTCACAGATCTCTTGCCATGGATACGAATTCACTAAACTTGAGACACCGACGTCTGCTCCAAAGCTCAAATTTGGCTAACAGCATCGCGAATCCACCGTCGGAAAATGAGTGGACTCATCGGACTAGTCCGTGGCCGACGGCGGAGTGATCATCGGAGGACTCGTCACCGCCATTTTCGCGGCGGTTTACTGCTACATCCAAGCCACGAGAACAAAGCATACTGAATCCGTGGGTTGAGTTTTGATTGATAATTAATGGAGAGATGCGAATATTAAATTAATTGGATAATGTGATTTTGATGATTTGAGAAGTGAGATTCCTAATGATTCACTTGCACTGGTTATTGAGGAGGGAGATACATTGGAATTGAGGAGAGATGATGGCAGTGATGATGCAGAGAAGTAAGGAGGAGAGAGAGGCTTAATAGTTGCCACGTCATCAATCTCACGGGCAGCAAACTGCCCGTAGGCGCAATTTGCAAAGTTATTAGAAGTGTTAGGCGGATAGGGTCGTCATCGTCGTCCGTGTACGTCGTCTACGCCGGAGAAGGTGGTCGAGGGAAGAACTCCACAGTGCTCAGATTCCCGTTGAACTCACAAAAGAATTCAAATCCACGTTCTACCCGAGAGGGTCACAAATGGGGAGATCAAATAGGCCACAAGTGTAAGGCTATGGGCCAAGACAAACTTGGCCCAATACTTTGAGAAAGAAGACCGGCATTTGGGCCAAAAGCCCAACGGGCCCAACAAATCTCCACCTTGGCCCAAATCATCTACCCTTGTGTATAACTAAATGGGAATTCATCATTGCACTTTTCCCGGACACCTGCAAAACGAAAAGACACAAAGTCAAATGCAAGATCCAGAAATTTGACACAAAAGTCAAGGTATCACAAAAGATACACAAATCTAAGCCGACGCAAAGATCACGGACACATAGTCACAAAATGTTTAAAATATCCCAAGGACAAAATAAACGGAGCACACAAGCTCAAGAGTGGACACAACATCCACGGAAAGGAACTGCATACAACATGCTTCAATCAAGAGAGTCGAAATTTAAAGTCCTCATGCAAGACCTAAATTTTTCAACAGATAAGCATTTAGTACCCATATCAGCAGGATTAAACTCAGATGCAATCTTTTCCAGGTTAACAATACCTTTTTCCACAATATCACGAATGAAATGATACCTAACATCTATATGCTTGGTTCTATCATGGAAAACAGGATTTTTACACAACTGAATCGCAGACATACTATCAGAAAACACAGTGGCACATTTGTCAAGAAAACCTATTTCATTCAGAAGGCCTTGTAGCCAAATAGCTTCCTTTAAAGCATCAGTAATAGCCACGTATTCAGATTCAGTTGTAGATAAAGCAACCACATGCTGTAACTGAGACTTCCAACTTATGCAAGAGCCACATAAAGTAAACACATAAGAAGTTGTAGACTTCCTATTATCCTTATCATTTGCATAATTGGAATCAACATAGCCAACAAGGCTCACACCATTTGCAGATTTGGAAAAGCGTAAACTTACCTCCATGGAGCCCTTGAGGTATCTCAAGAGCCATTTCAAAGCCTCCCAATGAGGCGCACCTGGATTAGCCATATACCTACTCAAGCAACTAACAGAATATGCAATATCTGGTCTAGTGCTAACCATAAGATACATAACAGACCCAATGGCATTGGAATAAGGAACCTTTTCCATTTCAGCAATTTCAGAATCAGTCTTTGGAGACTGATCCTTACTTAACACAAAGTGAGCAGCAAGAGGCACATTCACAGTTTTAGCATGCATCATAGAGAATTTACTCAAAATCTTTTCAACATATGAAATCTGATTAAGCAAGAGAACATGGTTCTTCCTATCTCTATCAATGTTCATTCCAAGAATCCTTTTAGCATCTCCAAGATCTTTCATATCAAAATTATCACATAGACTCTTTTGAACAAGCTCAACATACTCAAGATCAGGGCTAACAATTAGCATATCATCCACATATATGAGCAGAAAAACAGGAACAGAAGTATCAATCTTGAAGTAAAGACAATTATCATGCAAGCTTCTCTTAAACTTCAACGATGTCATGCATTGATCAAACTTCTTATTCCACTGTCTAGGAGATTGTTTCAAGCCATACAAGGATTTCTTCAAATAACATACATGATCAGGATTTTTGGGGTCCACAAAACCCTCAGGTTGTTTCATGAAAATCTTTTTGTCCAAATCACCATTAAGAAAAGCCGTTTTTACATCCATTTGCTTCAATTCCCAATCAAAGTGAGCAACTAATGCAAGCATTATACGAATCGTGGTGAATTTAACAACAGGAGCAAAGATTTCATTATAATCAACCCCTTCCTTTTGAGTAAAACCTTTTGCTACCAATCTAGCTTTAAATCTAACATTTTCAGGCTCATGTTTCACTTTGAAAAGCCACTTGCAATCAACAACAGAGCAATGAGCAGGTTTTGGAACCAGAGTCCAAGTATGATTAACATGCAACGATTTCATTTCATCTTTCATAGCATTTAACCATTTCACAGAATCGTCAGATTTTAAAGCTTCTTGATAGGTCTTAGGTTCATTATCAACACTTTCAAACGCATTACAAGCATGAGTATCAATATGAAAATCATCATACCTAGCAGGTGGCCTAATATTCCTTCTAGGTCTATCCCTAGTCAACACATAGTCATCATCTTCAGGAATATCATGCACATTTTCATCATTGATAACAGGTTCATTGGCAACAAGTTCTTGATCAACAACAGTGTCAGGCAAGTTTTCAACATCAGATAACACAGGAGACAACTCCACCTCACTCGAAGAGGTGGTAGGATCATGTAAAGGCACAGCATCAGGCAAATGAGCAGATAAGCAAGGAAATTCAGATTCATTAAAGATCACATCCCTACTAATCACGATTTTGAAACCAGGTTCAGAGATATCCCACAGCCTATAACCTTTAACACCCTCAGGATAACCAAGAAAAACACATTTTCTACTCCTAGGATCCAATTTGTCATGTTTCTGACGCACAAACGCAGCACAGCCAAATACACGTAGCACAGAATAATCAATACTTTTACCAAAGAACACATAGTCAGGGCACTTACCCTTCAAAGGCACAGAGGGGGATTTGTTTATTAAAAATGCTGCGGTAATAAGCGCCTCACCCCAAAACTTTTTAGAAAGTCCAGAAGACACCAACATGCTCCTCACCCTTTCTAACAAAGTCCTATTCATCCTCTCAGCAACCCCATTCTGTTGGGGAGTGTAAGGAGCAGACTTGTGTCTCACAATTCCAGATTTGACACATAAATCATCCATGGCATTATTGCAAAATTCCAATCCATTATCAGTTCTAAGATACTTAATCTTTTTACCCATTTGATTTTCAATCAAAGTTTTCCAATTTTTGAACTTTTCAAAAACATCAGATTTGTTTTTAAACAAAATTACCCACACTTTTCTTGAAAAATCATCAATAATGGACAGAAAATACACATTGCCACCTTGAGTTGGCTCACTAGAAGGCCCCCACACATCAGCATGCAGGTACTCAAGTATATCACTACACGAAGAAGTCTTAGGGTATGGGGAAACAGGAAATTTCACCTTCGCATGTTTGCCTTGCACACAAGAATCACAGAAAGGAATGCATGTCAGCTTATCATTACCAAAAGAACCAGCTTTATGCAATATTTCAAGACCTTTTCCACTCATGTGACCTAACCTACCATGCCAAATATTTGTTTTATCTTCTTTAACCGCGTTAGCAGACATATCAACAGATTTAGCACAACAAACATACAGGTTATTCCTCTTTTCAGCATTAAAGATGGGCACAGAACCCTTTACAATGGACATGCAACCCTTTCCCCACCTACCCTCAAGCCCCTCATCTTCAAGTGCAGCACAGGAAATCAAATTGTTACACAAATCAGGCACATGTCGCACGTTTTTCAAAGTGAACACAGAACCATCTTCAAAACGCAAGCAAATGTCACCCACACCAAGCACATCACATCTTCTTTCATTAGCCATAGACACAGATCCATGAGAAACAATTTTATATGAAGAGAAAAGATGTTTAAAAGGTGTCATATGAAATGTGCAACCGGAATCCACAAGCCATTCACTATCACACAGAGATGGATGCACAGAATTCACACAATTATCAGAAATAGCAAACACATCACCATAATTCACAGATTCAGAGGCAACATTAGCATGATCATTAGAATTATTCCTCTTAGGATGAGGACACTTGTTTACAAAATGTCCCCTTTCATGGCAATTAAAGCATTTCTTCTTTTTCTTGTCCCCATTCTGATTATTCTGGGATTTCACATCAGAATTTTTGTCCTTGTTCTTATTGTTGTTCTTGTTCTTGTTACGATTGTTAGGTTTCCCCTTAACATGCATAACCTCCCCAGAATTCTTAACACCCCTATTTTGTTTTAAATCATGCTCTTTGCTTTTTAAGGCATTCACCACAATATCAAGAGTAACGTCATCACGACCATACTTTATAGCAGACTTGACATCATTGTAAGAATCAGGTATAGCATTTAAAAGCACAATAGGAGTGTATTCATCAATATGCTTGTCACCAGTTAGCTTAATATCTTGAATCAATTTTGTGAACACATCCAAATTTTCTTCAACATCTTTGTTTAAATCAAGTTTAAAACGAAAGAATTTTTCCAGAAGAAACATTTTACTAGGCAAAGATGTTTCAGTGTACAGCTTATCCAACGTTTCCCACAAAACTTTTGCGGACTCATGCACACCAACTTTTCTAAGCACAGGATCAGAAAGATTCAAGATAATCGCAGATAAAGCAAGCTCATTCATCTCAGTCTTTTTAGCAGGTGTATCATCCTTGTCATACGAGTGATCTACAGCTTTGAATACCCTTTGTTGAATAAGTATGCACTTCATTTTCTGTTTCCAGATACTGAAGTCTCGCTTACCATCAAACGGTGCTTGTCCAAACGAAGACGAAGCCATGGGTATTTAAAGTTGAGTAGAACACACTTTGAACGGAGAAAATACAGAAATACAGAGCAACAATCTATCACACACCAGGTTGACACTACTCTAATCACACACAAAGCGAGAAACGGAGCAGTATAACATACAAGGACAGATTTTCAGCAGCGGAAATAGAAAGACTAAGATAACAGTTTCACAAAAGAAACAAACAAGAACAGTAATAAGAGGGCCAGCCGCCTCAGAGCATCACACAAGAGCAAATAAGAGGGCCAGCCGCCTCAGGGCATCAGACAAGAAAATAAATTAAGAAAGGCTCAAGCTATTTCACCAGAGCGGTGTCTCCGACGAGAACACCGTACCACCTCTACGAGCCACCAGCCCGTTACTTAACGGGGGTGGATCCCTCGTAGTCTTGTTCACGTACCAAACACGAACGGGGCAGCCTCCACTCCAAGTTTCAACCTACACACAAAGTGAGAAATATTGGAGTTAGTGAAGGCACAATTCTGAAAAAATTTCAGAAAAGAACTATTCGAAAAATTAACAAAACCAAATCTGAAATTTTTCGAAATAATATAAAAGGAGAAGAGGAGAGACACTTCCCTTCCTCACAATGGTCACTCCAATCTGACCGGAACCCTAGTTCCGGCGGTCAACTCCGGCGGTCAACGGTCAGTGGCGGCGGCGACGGTCAACTGGACAGCGGCGGTCAGATCCGGGCGAGTAGCTCCCGGAGGCAGCGCGAGCTCCGGCGGTCGGCTCCAGGCGCAGCTCCCTCGTCGCGATCCCGGCGGATCTTCAGCAGGGCGCGTTCCCGGCGACTCCTCAGCAGGCAGCGGCTGAGCTTGGACGGATCTGGGCAGTGGCGGAGGCGGCGCGAACTCCAGGCGCGATCCCGATGGACTGCGCGATGGAGGTGGCGGCGCGCAGCGGCGGGCTTCTCCTCAGCGGCGGCGGCGCGTTTCCGAGCAGATCCAGCAGTGGCGGCGTCGCTGCGACGCGATTCCGGAGGCGGCGGCGCGAGCTGGAGCAGATCGGCTGAGCGGCGGCGCGATCTGAGCGTGCGGCGGCAGGGCGGTGCTGGCGACCTCAGATCGGCGACCTCTGAGCGCGACGGAACCCTTGCGCGGTGCTGGCGGCAGGCGCGATTCCGGCGGGCAGATCCAGCAGCGGCGGCGCGTCCCTAGTGATCTCCTCCTTCAGATCGGCAGTGGCGCGGCGGCTGTGGAGCCCTAGCAGCGGCGGTGCGATCTGGAACAGCGGCGATCTACTCACCGTCGCGATTCCGGCAGGGCGACGACGTCAGTTAGTCGCGAATCCGGCCCTTCAGAGCCCGGCGGCTCCGATCCGGTCAGATCGCGACCAGATCGCGATTCCGGCGACGGAAATCCGGCGGCGGCCGGACGGCGGCGATCTCCCACCGGCGGCTGACGATCAGCAGCTTCGGGAGACAGACGGACGACGAAACCCGCTCTGATACCACTGTTAGGCGGATAGGGTCGTCATCGTCGTCCGTGTACGTCGTCTACGCCGGAGAAGGTGGTCGAGGGAAGAACTCCACAGTGCTCAGATTCCCGTTGAACTCACAAAAGAATTCAAATCCACGTTCTACCCGAGAGGGTCACAAATGGGGAGATCAAATAGGCCACAAGTGTAAGGCTATGGGCCAAGACAAACTTGGCCCAATACTTTGAGAAAGAAGACCGGCATTTGGGCCAAAAGCCCAACGGGCCCAACAAGAAGGTTATGATTTTTTTTGCCAAATTGTAAAAGTTTGGACAAAAATGCAATTGGAGCAAAGGTTGGATTTTTTATTGCAATTAACCTTACACAAATATTAGGGGAAGGCTTGTTAGTTTTTATTGACGTTGCAATATACACAAGCTTGTTTTTGTTACAGATTGTGTGATGAAAATAAAAATGGAAGAGATTCCATCTCAGATATGGAAGAGAAAATAAAAATGGAAGAGATTACATCGCAGATATGGAAGAGACCGTGGCCAAGAGTAGTCTGGAAAATCCTGCCTTATTAAGATGAGATTCGTTATTTATGGAAGTGAAGATCCGTTCCAATTATGGTAGATTTGGTGAGATATTTTGGGAAGAGATAATGAAGAACCGCAGATGAGGTAATTCGATTTTGTTAGAATTGTGCATAACTTGTAAAGTATTTCTGTTCCAAGTGTTGGGCGAAGTGTTTTTGTGTAATAAAATCAAAGGGGAGAAAGGTTCAATTGAGAGTTGTTACAATGGGAGGTGAATCCTGGCGTGGAAGAAGTGCTGCAGGGAGACGTAGTAAAGATAAGAGTAAAGGCAGTGGGCGGAAAGAGCAATTGAGCAGAGATGGAGACAAAGATAGATTGTGGGAGGAATGAGGAGAGATATGAGAAAGAAAATGATAGAGTTGAGTAGAGGGAAAAAGATAAACAAGGAAAAGGAACTTGTTGATAAAGAGAGGGAGAATGTTAGGCATAGAAACAGAAAGATGATAGTGAGCAAGAATGTGGACAAAGATGTATCTGATACTGAGAATGACTCCAGAAAGACAAGGCTGATAAGAGTTTTGGATGGCATTTCAAAAATTAGAGAAGAAAGGTTGATATCTGCTGGATTGGGTGTTGATGGGACAAGACAAAATCTTAAAGAAGAATCCCAATGTAGCCTCTGATTCCCCTGCACAGGAAAATGATGAGACAATTCCCTTGGCAAAGCTCTAGCTGCTACTCTCAAGAATCGAAGGAAACCACTGAATGGGGCGAAGGAAAGCAAACTTGGCAGCAATGATGAAGCAAAGGAGATAGTCACACAAGTTCCATGGAAAAGGTCCTGTAATAAAGAAACAAGAAAAGCGCATCAGGCAACATCAAGTGGAGAAGCTAAACTACAAACACCATATCTTGTTTTAAGTTAAACCACCCACAAGTGGTTTTCAAGGACTTTGTGGGAACACCACCCCATTTCACCCACCCCTTGCAAACTCTTGCTTTATTTTTTCATGGACATACTATCTTAAAATCTTTTTTTCTTTAATGAATAATTGATTAAGTTTTTTCTACTTTTATCTATACTATTTGATCCACTATTTTGATGTATCAATCTAAGGTGATTTAGCAATTTTCTACATGATATTTAGCAAACTGGTTAAAGAAAGTTGGGTTAAAAAGTGGGGTGGATTCATATTGTATAAATAATGAGAGAGAGAGAGTTCTCAAAGCGAGTGCTTAATGAGAAAAGTAGTGAGAACAAATCTAGATTAATTTGCCTATCCTTAAAAGTTTAGGCTAATTCTTATGTAACCTGGTAATATATGACCCAAATAGATATGGATCATTAGATATGCTAGATTTAAGCATCATCGTTAGATAAATAAATTACTTTTAAAAAAAAATAACTGCCTTTCTAAGTTGCCAGTAATCATCCATTTTCTTTAAGGGTAGGCCTTACGTGAGACCGTTTCACGTGAGACCATTTTTCACTTTTTAAAATAGTTATCACTTTCGCTATAAATCGTTATCATTTTTGCTATAAAATGTTATCACTTTTTATTCATGAAAGAGTATTATCACTTTTCATTAATTTATTATCACTTTCCTTCATAAACGTTATCACTTTCTGATCGTAAGCCCTCATGTGAGACGGTCTCACACAAGTCTTGGCCTCTCTTTAATCAAATACGCATAAGATTTGCAATATGAGCATATTATCCCATTAAAATAGTTAAAATAACTTTTTAATCTATTTTTTATATATATAAATTATGGATATGTCTTGCGTGAGATCATCTCAAGACTATTTTTCAATTTTAGTAATAGTTATCACTTTCGCTATAAAATGTTATCACTTTTTATTTATATTTTAAATTGTTCATGAAATAACAATATCACTTTTCATTAATTTATTATCAATTTCATTTATAAATGTTATCACTTTCTGACCGTCTCACGTAAGCCCTTATATGAGACGGTCTCACAGAAGTCTTTGCCATGAATTATAATTATTTAAAAAAATTACATGTCTTCTGATTAATATATATATTTAAAAGGATACGATTTTTTTTAAGGCAAAAGCTCCTGTGCACCCGGGCGCACGGAACACTTTCCGTGCGCCTTTAGAAATTTGTGCTAAATTGTATACCTTTTAGTATACAGATGTGTACCCTTTATTTTCTAAAGAAAAATCTGGGCGCACGAACAACACTCCGTGCGCCTTTAGAATTTTGTGTTAAATTGTATACCCTTTAGTATAAAAATGTGTACCCTTTATTTTCTAAAGAAAAAAAAATATTAATGAAAAGTGTATACCCTTTAGAACAAAATTGTGTACCTTTTAGTAATTAAAGTGTATACCCTTTAGACCAAATTAATGTACCCTTACCCATAATACAAAATTTCTAAAGGCGCACGGAATGTGTTCCGTGCGCCCGGGTGCACGCAAGCCTCACTCTTTTTTTAAAATTAAAATTACGTTTGAAATATTATAAAGTAAAATTAATAAAAAAGCAAAACACGTATCTTTATCATAATACAAATAATTTTTCATAATTATTTTTTAAAAAATACACTTGTTCACACCTTATTTAATATTTAATTTAAAATATTGTATAATTATTACAAATTAAAATAATTTAATTTTTTAAAAAATAATATTTTAAAATTAATTTTTACTAGGGTAGGTATTGCGTGAGACCATTTTTTCACTTTTTAAAATAATTATCACTTTCGCTATAAAATGTTATAACTTTTTATTTATATTATAAATGGTTCATGAAATAGCATCAATTTATTATCACTTTTCTGTATAAAAATTGTCACTTTCTGACCGTCACACCTAAGCCCTTACGTTAACGGTCTCACACAAATTTTTATCTTTTTACTATTATTTGATCAATTAAAAAAAATAAGATTATAAATAAGAATAATTAGATTGTTATAAATAATTATAAATCACATTACAGTTAATTAATAAACTAACGAGAACGTGCAATTAATTGGCGATGTGACAATAATAAAGAGTAATAGGAGTAATATAAACCGATAATACCCGGAAAAAGTTTAGGTACCCAAGTAATCCCCAAAAGTTTACAATAATGCAATCATATTAGGAATGATAACTTTATAAACAAGATATAATAACAATAATATGAAAACTATTTGAAATAATGAGTTAGTGTTTAGAATTATAGTTGTGTTCGTGCCACTCTCAAATAATAAAAGCTTATAAATAATTTAATTAAACCATGTATTTCATTTGATCATTAATATATTTCAATTTATGCAAAATGATAACCATTAATTTTGCGCGCAATGTTGATTATGGAAATAACGTGATGTAAAACCATATGAATTTTAAAAGTAGGCACCATGAAAATTTCTCAATAGATGTAATAGCGTTGTCGATTTAAGAGATTATTGGATAAATTAAAATTGCTTTATAAAATTAATTTGAAACAAAAATCCCTTCCCATCAAATGAATAACAATTAAAAAAATTAAGAACATATAAATATAGAAAAAAATCCATTAATATTTTTATTTTAAATATGCATTGACATCCGATCCATAAATCAATTTTTGGGTGGAGAAATTTCATTAATATTGGGTATGAGATTTACCCCAAAATATACACAAGCAAATACAAATCATTAAAATGTCCCATGAATAAAAATAATCTAACAATAGCATCCTATACTAGACAAGAAATAGGATTTTCACTCCACCTAAAAAAGCCAACATTCTTTTTCAACCCACCTCTTTCAACTTCCACCATCTCCATTGATCCATAAATGGATTAATTAAGTGGAGAACAGAGCTCACCATCCTTTAACAGAAAACTCATTTCAAACTAGAAATTTATGCTTAGTATGAATTGACTCTTTAATTATTGATGGTCCATTATTAATTTTGAAGGGTGTTTAATCGCGTATAAAAGATCATAATTAAATGGTCTCATTTATCAAGTCCAACACTTGGTATAAACAAAATATGCCTCTTTATTGTAATTGTTATTCACTTATTCTTATATTTGGTCAAATGAAATAAGAATATAATAATACCTAAATAAGCAATATAATCATTTATAAAAAGTAACTACGCTTGTGAATTAATATAATTTTTTTTTCTCTACAAGCAAGTTATATGCCAATTATACAATGAAGACGGAAAATAATAATAATATTTTTTCAAAAAATAAAAATAAAAATATATTCTTTATTTTTAAATTCTTAAAAATGACATTCCTTACTAATACCCATAATATTCAAAATACTCTAAAAAAATTAATAATTGAATAATTACATTCTTTGAACTTCGAATGTGTAGCGACAGAGAAACGTTTAACGGGTATAGGAAATACTCAATTCATCCCCTACGAAATGTGGCCATTTATTTTTTGCATAGATTAATGAGTATTATTATTTTGTCTTTTTGTGCATAGATTAATGAGTATTATTATTTTGTGTAATATGTAATTGTATTAGTAATGATTAATTGTGGGTCATATATGAGGCTTAAAAGTGGAAAATAAAGACATTTAAATGAGATGCCCAATATGATAAAATGAGAATATTTCGGTAGAACAAAGGGAGTATATAATAACATGTACGAAATAATATCATTAAGAGTTAATTTTCTATACTCAATTTGTATTATTTTTATTCATAGATGTTTTATTAATATTTTCTTTTTATATTCACTTTCTCGTTAAAAAACTTGTATATATGAAATATGAAAAATTCTCTTGTGAGACATTATATATATGAGACGGTTTGTGAGACGTGTTAAAGTACGCTTGTTATATAGATAAAGTATGCTTAATAATTGTTAAAGTATATTTTCTAAAATGTGATAAATGATGAAGTAAAGTATGATTTGAAGGTGTTATAATATGATTCATTATTGACATACTTTAACTACAAATAAGCATACTTTACTTATATAATAAATATATTTTAGTAATGGTCGACCAGTCTCACAATCGTCTCACAAGAGAGTTTCTCATGAAATATATTCTTTAATATGTTATATATATATATATATATATATATATATATATATATATATATATATATATATATATATATATATATATATATATATATATATATATATATATATATATATATATATATATATGGGTAGGTCTTGCGTGAGACCGTCTCATGTGAGACTATTTTACACATTTTAAAATAGCTATCACTTTCGCTCTAAAATATTATCACTTTTTATTTATATATACTATAAATTTTCATGAAATAACACTATCACTTTTCATTAATTTAGTATCACTTTTTCAGTATAAAAGTTATCACTCTCTGACGGTCTCACGTAAGCCCTTATGTGAAACGGTCTCACACAAGTCTTTGCATATATATATATATATATATTGGGCAGATACTTGTATGAAATCATTTCTAGGAAAGACTTTTGTGACTTTGATAAGAAGTTATAAAATTTTAATAAAAAGTGATACTTGAATTAATGAAAAGTGATAGTAGTGCACTGAAATATTTCATGAACAATTCGTATTATTATAAATAAAAAGTGATAATACTCCCTCCGTCCCACACTAATCTTCACACTTTTCATTCTCCTCTATTCCACACTTATTTTCACTAGTCATAAAAGGAAACATCGCATCAACAATAATCTCAAAAGTCTATCTTATTTTAAAAAATATCACTCTCATCTAACACACATAACAAACTTTTTACTTTATTTATTATTTAAAAATACCACAATACTTCTTAAAAATTAATAAAATTAGTAAAAAAATAAGTTTTCTTGAACTACATATCTATAATATCGATGAAAATAACTACGAGACGAAGGAATATTCACAACGAAAAGTAATAATATCTGATGATAATTGTTTTAGAAAACATAAAAAACGATCTCATATAAATGTTGTACTATAATTTGAATGTGAGCGGTGCGACTATGTCTCTATACCAAATGGGATCACCTATTCCATTATGTGTTTCATCTACTATTGCACTAATTAGATTTTTGACATGTGTCGTGATCAATGGTCAAATTTTCATCCCATGCCCCAGGGGTTTAATGGTCATTAACTAGGGTATAGTTTTTTAATAGGAAAGAAGTTATGAAATAGGAAGTGGAATACCAAAGTGGAATAGGGGATTTGGGTTGGTCTCTATACCCATTTTACAAGATATTTTACCTATTTTTGAGTCCCTTATCATTTCGGTTCCCTGAAACCAAACATGCCGACTTGACTTGCTCTTTTATAGATTTAAAAAATTTATCCTATGTGAAGAGAAACTCATTAGTTCTTACTATTTATTAATTTCACAAAAATCAACTTGGTGCCTAATTTAGTAATCAAATATATACATTTATATACTAATATATATTAATATTAATCATGTTAGTATGAAACTCGAAAATGCGTAGCACCATGAGCAAAGATTTATATGAAATACACAATAAATTATTATACCTTTTCTTAAAAGCTATTCTTTTAAATAATTAAGTTAGTCCCTCTGTTTCTATTTAATTTTCGTTTGGGTATGTAGATTAAGACAAAGCTTCTTATAAGATCGAAATGAGTTGTAATACGGTCGATCCGTTGTTAAAGTATATAATTATTATACAAATAAAATACTTCTTCCGTCCGCTCGAAAGATGGTCTTTTTTTCATTTTGGTCGTCTGCCCCAAAAAGAGTCATTTCCTTTTTTACACACATGGGACCCACACACACCCATTAATATCATTAAAATATGGGGCCACACTCCTAGTAATACAACTACCCACTACACATTAAATAATAATACTCCTTAATCCGCGTGCACAAAAGTAAAAGACCCTCATTCGGACGGATGAAGGGAGTATTAATTTATAGTTAAAGTATGATGAATAATGAATTAACATATATTTTTTAAGTGATATAATATGATTCATTACAAACATACTTTAACTATCCATAACTATCGATAAGCATATTTTAATTATATGACAATTATATTTTAATGGATCAATCCGTTTCACAATCCATCTCACGTATACTTAGAGAGTACGTATGTCATAATAAAAATTAATTAAAGAACTTTACGAATTTAAAAGTCCATGCTCCCCTTGATTTTGATGCGAATAAATTAATGAAAATAGTTTTGACATTTTGCAATTCATATTATTATAAAAGTAAAAACAATAGTATTAGTATAAGTAAAACTCTTTGAACATTTAGGTATGTGTAACACAATATGTATTTAATTTATGTAAAGTCGTATAGTGACCTTATTTATTTGTTTAAAGTCGTATATTGACCTTCTTTCATCACAATAACAATTAGGAAAATGCAGGCCTTTTCCATAAAATATATATTACCTCGGGAGGGGGAGAGGGTCGTCGACTTTTATATAAAAATTTATGCACACTATTCACAAAATATGATTTAAGTACTTTTATTTTTTTCAAAGATGTCAACTTTTTTACATAATTAAAAGTATTAGACAAGTGAAATGCAACTCGGATCCCCTATTACACTAGTGTGTTTCATCTACTGTTTTACCTCTTGGATGATCGCCACGTGAACATTTTTCCATATTGAAAAATGAGAGGTTAACTGCATTTTTAACAGAGTTTAGACCACCTTTCACTCCAGGAGGAAATATCAATCTCATTAATTACACAAAAAAGGAAATAGGATTATGAGTATACTCTAAGTGCTCGTTTGCTTGGAGGTATTAGAGAGGGATTGATGTACAGTACCTCGTAATATCATGTTTGTCTTTGATGTATTAATAATACTTGGTCAAAGGTATTAAAACCCCCCTATATTAATAATACCATTCCTTTGGTATTGTGTATCTCACCTCAATAGGTGGGATGCACAATACCACCATTTAATACCTAGGTATTAAATGTAATTTTACCATTATACTCATATCCAACAATAATAATAATTATTATATTAATAATAATAATTAATATAATAATTAATAATAATAATAATTAAAAGTAATAATAATAATTAATAATAATAATAATTAATAAATAATAATATTAAAATAATAATTAATAATATTATTATTATTAATACATAATAATAATAGTAATAATAATTATTATAAATAATAATAATAATTAATAATTATAATAAATAATAATAATAATTAATAATATATATTGATAATAAATAATATTAATATAATGATATAATAATAATTAATAATTAAAAGTAATAATAATAATTATTATTATTAATAAATAATAATAATATTAAAAATAATAATTAATAATATTATTAGTAATAATACATAATAATAATAGTAATAATAATAATTAATATAATAATTAATTAACAATAATTGATAATAAATAATATAAATATAATAATAATAATTAATAATTAAAAGTTTAAATAATAATAATTATTATTACTATAAATAATAATAGTAATTTTAATAATATTATTATTATTAATAATAATAGTAATAATAATTAGTAATTATAATAAATAATATTAATAATAATAATTAATAATATATATTGATAATTAATAAATAATAATAAAAATAATACTTTATAATAATAATGAATAATAATAATAATAAAAAAATAATAATAACAACAACAATAACAAAAAAAACAATAAGGGTAAATGTGTCATTTTACTTATTATTCAATTTGTTAATACTCAATAACAAACATAAAATAACTAATACCTAGTTATCAACAATCCAATTTTTCCATCCCCATACCCACAAGCAAACGACCTCTAAGTTGATTGTGGAAATCAGATTCTGTAAAAATCACGAATATTCAATTACAAGAAGGAAGATAAGCGGTGACAGCCACACCAGACATAAAGCACTCGTGGCTTTAGGATTACACACCCGCGTCGTCGACGGTGATACCGGATATGCATGGTTGCTTCAATCTGGTGCGATCATGAAATAATTTATCCCAGTCTAGCAAGGGCTCGATGCTCAAATTCTTAAGTTTACGACTCTTTTATCCCGAAGGAATGGATGGTTGAAACTTGGGGACGTAGAAACAAAAGAAATGGATTAAAATTTAAAGGGCACTAAGAAATCGACTTTGCAGTTTCCGACGTCTGCTTTGATGTTTCAGAAAAATGCTTTCACTGTTAACACTTCCATGTGATGATCTTATTTCCTTATTTTGTGATACAAGAATTAATTATTACTTTTCTTATGACCTAAACGGTTGTCTAACCCTGTTAAAAATCATAGTTAACCAATCATTTCTCAATATGGAAAAAATGTCCACGTGATGATCATCCGTGAAATAGTAGATGAAACACACTAGTGTAACAGGGGATCCAAGTCGAGTGAAATGGGCAACGCATTGATGTAAATACTTAAGTCTCTTGGATATACAACCGATGTGTATGCATTTCTCAATTATAATTTGAAAAGAAAACTTTATTCTTAAAATTTATACAAAAATTTAGAATTTAAAATGAAATTTTAGATATAAAATAGTATATCAACTATACATAAATTACTAAGACTGAAAATATAAATATACCTTAAAAATTAACACTTAATTCTAAATATAAATATTAATTTTTCACATCTAACTCCGATGCGCACCTGGTATTAGTGCATTCGAAAAATTCACTGCACTACACATAAAAAATTGTATTTCTTAATTTTTGTACAAACAATAAATGTAGCAAAACTTGCGGGAGGAAAAGATTTTTATTAAAATATTATCAATACTTATTCACCCAAATCTTTGCCTTAGTTGTTTATTGTTAGCCTATACTATAAGTTAGCCAAGAACAAAAGAAAACTAAGGTTGTTTTTAAATATAGGGATTTGGGAGAGATTTATATATTCTCTTCCACAAATCTCAAGACAATCTCTTGTGAGATGTATTGTGAGACGGATCGATTTATTGTTAAAATATATTGTTATATAGGTAAAATATACTCCTACTTAATTTAGTTAAAATATGTTTATAGTGAATCATATTATTACACTTTAAAAATATACTTTAATTCATTATTCATCATACTTTAAAAAATATACTATAAATATAAATTAACATAGTTTATCGTTATAACAATAATACTTTAACAACGGATCAACCCGTCTCACATAATTACCGTCTCACAAGAGATTTTGCCTTAGAACAATAGATTTGAAGTTGATATTTTTTAGTTTTTCTTTAAAGATTTTTCAAATCCATACTTAAATGTATAATTTGAATCCTTTCAATGAATAAAGAAATATTTTTATATCTATAAAAAATAAATAAAAGAATTTTCAAATTTTTTTAATTTAATTAAATTTTTTTTATATTTATCCCAACCGAACTCTCCCCCACCCCCCTTCGTTTTTTGGTTTCGTCATTCGTCAACTGTCAATACCTTCTCACCCAGTTTTATTTTTTAATTGTCATTTTTTTAAAAAAAAATTTACATTTTATTCACATAAATGGGAGCTAGCTAATGAGATTCATTAAATATTTCATTTAATACATCATCTTGTGTTCAAACCACCTCAAATGACTCATTGAACAAATGAATATTTGCCTGTAAACCAGTAATTTAGTCATAATTTTATTTTTATTTTTTCTTGCATACTAGGTCATGAAGTCTGTAATTTACTAACTGGAAATAAATAAGACAATGAAAGAATTCATTATATATTAAACTGTAAATAAAATAATCAAAATTAACTTGGGCCCAGAAGAATGTATATATAATATATATATTTTTTAAATATGAATAAAACTTATTCGAAAGTAATCATTAACTAGAGACATTAATTGACTTGTATGTCAAATAATTAGTGAATTAATAATGCTAGGTAATAAGCAAGAAAGACTGTTTTTAAGAAGGATAACGTATTCTACGCCACCTAATAGCAGAATTAATGTTTTAATATTGCCTAATTAGCTGCTAATTCTAAACATTTTTTTCTTTTGGAGAAAGACAAGTCAAACCAATGTACTGTAAAGATGGTTGGTAAGATTATTAAATATATTTTTATATATTTTTTCAGTAATTAAAACTCTTTTTATATATTATCTATATCTATATATATATAAAATAGCCCCTAATGGAGCACTTCGTGTTTCCCGCTCTTTAACCGGTTTTTAAGGATATTATTTCAGCCCTTATTTAGGTACTCGTATTCCTTCTTCTATCATTATCTTCATTGTGATGGAATAAATTCTGATTCATCTCTGCACAATTAAATCAATTTTACTGTTCATTCTATTTCCTCATTCTTCCCCTTCTCTTTAATTTTTTTTTTTACAGTTCACGCTCTAAATTCAGTTCTTAAAGGAATGACTGTAAGATAATTATGGCCTAGTGCCATTAATAATAAATATATATAAGATATTTATTATGATCAAATATCTTAAATAATGATATAGTTTAAATAAATAATATATATGAGATAAATAAGGTCATATATATTTATGGATAACAATCACATTGATAGAATGTGATTTGATAAAGATTTAATATCCCGATCTGGTCCTCTCTCCACCTATAAAAGAGACACAGTTTTATTAATTCTCTATCACATTAAGTCTTACGTACTGTGCCATAAAGAAAGGGGTGAGGAGAGAGAAACTAGTTCCCGGCGTAATTGACAGGAACGTATCGTTGGAGGACCGCCATTAGTGGCGTCTCAAGGTAAGTCTTCTAATCGTGTTTATGTGGTGTGAAAATCATGAAGATCTAAGATCCATGTCAATTAATAAATTAATTGTTTATGAAATTATGCTTACAATGACTTCTGCCCTTTACAAGAGATTATTTACTATGTCAATTCCTTTCTTCCATCACTACGTTTTGATTTGGAAGCCTTCTCTCCTTTCGGTATTGTTTTTCACTGTTTTCGTGTCTATTTGTAGATCTCAAATATGTGTTTGTATTCTTACTTTTTTTTTGATTCAATGTTTGATTTGCTCTTACGTATCCTAATTTTCCATCAATTCCATCAAGTCTTGATCTTAAAACGGTGTCGTTTTATATATTTTTATGTTTCTATGCTTTTGGTTTGAGAT
Source organism: Pogostemon cablin (assembly GCA_023678885.1). NCBI lineage: Eukaryota > Viridiplantae > Streptophyta > Magnoliopsida > Lamiales > Lamiaceae > Pogostemon > Pogostemon cablin. The sequence goes on from CM042987.1 coordinate 7,944,936, forward strand.
TAGGTTCTTCTATTTGCAGATTTCGACCGTAACAAGAAAAGATCAATGGTGACACAAAGGTTTTCGCTAAAAATTTTCTATCGGTGTTGATAAGCAATGTCGTCGGTGCTAGAGATGTGGCGGAGGTGAAATCAAGTGTTCCAAATGGGGTTGCTACCATGGACAAGAATTGGGGCAAAATTGGCATATGAATGTGGATTTGAAGTATGAACTGTTGTGGTTTGAAATCACGAACAACGATGGCATCATCGTGATGTCATACAGTGTGGCGCCGCCCAGGATCTGGGAGTTCAGTACTGTCTTTCGAAGGTAAGCAATTCAATTCGTATAAATTTGCAATCATCAATTGATTATGTATATCTCCTCAATCATCAATTGATTATGTATATTTGCAATTCATAATATAACAATCAATCATTACCTCAGAACATGAACATTTTTTACATATTCTGTATATTATGCTTTCATTAAATAATTCCATCAAATTTCTTATGTATTCATTCGTAATGAAAGGTATTTGCTTGATGTGTAGTTTGGGAACTTGATTGATGCATAACACATTGATGAGTTGTCATTGATTATAAGCATCTGCAGAATGGTTTTTAGATATGAATTTCCAAGTCAATAACTTCATTAATAAAATCTCTACAAAATTTCGGTTTTTTCCTTAATTACACGTGGAGTTAATATAAATTTGAGTAATGCATTGAAAATATAATTTAATTTAGATGTAATCATACTATGTAAGCTTTTAGTGGATGTGCTTCAATTCCTTTTTTTTTTCAAATGTTGCGCCATTAAAGGAGGTAAATGATATTGTTCTAGGTTTTTACTTATTTTTACATTATTTTTTAATTTCGTGCGATTATGTGATTTCGTTGGTGAGATGTTTAGTAGACAATAGGCACTTGGAATGAATCATGTTCTTTTTCGAATCGCACTTAGAATGAATCTCGTGCATTGCGTTAGGATTTGTCTTTTTGATAGGTCTCAATTTCTTCATGCTGTCTTTTAAAATAACCTTGAGGACCTAATGTTAATTTTACTTTAACTTTTTCATTTAAAGTTTAATTTTTATATATCCTAAAAAAATTTCTGTTAAATGTAGGCGATAATGATTATGTATGCAACCTTTATATGTGAATTTGGCTTATAGACTCTAAAGTTTTCAGGATGCTATATCTGTCAACTTTGTGAGTTTGATACGTATCTAATTGTTAGTGAACTTGAAGTCTACAATAAATTATGTGGTTTTTTAATGCTAGATTGTGAATAGCTATCATTTCATCTAATTTGCCTGAAGTCTTATTATTTTTTAGATGAGAAAAATTAATTCTATTTTTTGATGGGAAGAAAAATGAACTCAACAGTAATCTATTGTTTGCTTCTATAGAGAATATGTAGTATGGTGTTACAGTGGATGCTCTTCACAATGTAATTAGTTATTCTTTTTGTTCCATTTATTTCACATATTTAGGAGTTATCTGCAAATAGTTGTTAAATTCGCGTATCACCTAATCATGTTCCTATTGCATTTTAATCATGCAATGTTCTCCCATTTAGGTATTTGCTTGCTTTAGAATCTGTACAAAAAAATAAAAATAGCAATGATAATAAAATTATCATTTTTTTTTGTGGAATTAGATCTTTTTCATGGGGATTATATTATATCCTTTTGCCTTGAAACTTTAATATATTTTTATGCTAAATGTCTAAGTTCAATGCTCTGATAATTTGGTTTTTGAAAAATGTTGCCTTAACTTAGTATTTACCCAATTTGGATTCATTTTGCAACATGTGAGTCAATTTTATTTAACTTATCCTATGAGTAATCTTTGTAAATGTGTAGTTGGAAGTTTGCTGATACATATTTGGGTCTTGGTTATTTCATTCATGTTATTTCATGTGGTAAAAGATTTTCTAGCAGTGAGGCCATCACTTTTGTCATCAGCTAGACTTATGAATTAGATATATGAACTTTAATCCTTTTGATGAGTTGGCGAGATTGGTACTACTTAGATTGGTTTATAAATCTGATCTATGGAATTATGGATTTCAAAAATATAGTTTGGTTAGGCTTGACAATTATGTGAACGTAGAAAAATGTAAATTTTTGTAGTCTAGATTCCAGGGTGAATTTACAGGGCATGTGTCTCCTCTTCAGCTAATATAATGAAATTTAAAATATAGAATTAGAACATTTATCTTCTTATACTTAGATCAATTATCCTCAAGAATTAAACAAAACCTTTTCTAGTGATGAATCCATTATCAAATATTTTAAAATCTTAGACTTCAATTTCCATTATTAATTTTGTATAACTTAAAGGTTTCTTATGTCCTAAAGTAAGATAGTTGATTACATTTTTAAAGGACAGTTTACAATTTAATTTTTAGATAATCATATTTAATTTAATGTTTAGAAATATACATTAAATCTTTATATATATATATATATATATATATATATATATATATATATATATATATATATATATATATATATATATATATATATATATATATATTCAATTATTGTTTCATGTTTCCATAATTTGATTTGTTTACCATATTTTCAGAAAAAATATTTAATCAAATGTTGACCTATTTAATTTATCAAACATCCAATATATATTTCAATTAAATGATTTGATATATAAATATGTTTATTACTTAATTTGTGCCACAATATTCAAATCTCTTAATTTAACATCAATAATAAGGTAATAAATTTAGAGTGAGGCTTGCGTGCACCCGGACGCACGTCGTGCGCCTTTAGAATTTAGTATTATGGATAAGGGTACATTATTTTATTCTAGAGAGTATACATTTTAATTAATAAGGGTACACCATTTTGTTCTAAAGGGTATACACTTTTCATTAATATTTTTTATTTTTCTTCAGAAAATAAATGGTACACATCGTTATACTAAAGGGTATACAATTTAATACAAAATTCTAAAGGCACACGGAATGTACTTCCGTGCGCCCGGGCGCACACATGTTTTTGCCATAAATTTATTAATTTCTTCCTATTAGGATTATTATTATTGTATATATTGTCGAATAATTAGATCAAATATATATATACAATATATATATATATATATATATATATATATATATATATATATATATATATATATATATATATATATATATATATATATATATATAATATTTTTTAAATATACTTTATATTTGTTACAGATTACATATGTAACATATCATAATGATTTAGAAATATATATTTATGAAACAACGTAATTTATTAATATTGAATTGGTTTAAATGATAAATAAATGTATGATTTTTTTCGTTAGGTTTGTTGTATACCGAACGTAACATTAGTTTAATGGACTTATTGCTATAATATTATATCATATATATTATAGAGATTTATATTTGTAATATTTGATAAAAATTATGGAATACAATAATTAATATACGTGGATATGAAGATAAAAAAAATATTTGGGGAGGAGGGTGTGTCTAACATGAGACCGTTTAACACGAGACCATTTTATACTTTTTAAAATTTTCATGATTTTCACTATAAAAAATTAGTTGACTTTATTGTGAGAATATTAGAAATGCATTACCAATTTAATTTTAATGTAATAAATCCGATAAAACCTTCCATATGTTATATATATATATATATTGGCTAACCCGGGTGCACCTCAAGATACGGTGCACCACTTTAAAAAACTTATACAAATATAAACAAAAATATATGCAATTATGAACAAAAATGTATACAATTTAATTATTAATTTTTTTAATAAAAATTTGAGTGTAAAAAAATATACATAATTCCAAAATATGTATACACTATTTAATAAAAAGTTATACACATATAGATGTTAGTTTTTTTAATGAAAAACTTAGTCTAAAAAAAGTATATAATTATTAAGAAACACGTATACAAAATAGAATAAACATGTATACAAAATAGAATAAAAATTTATACACATATGAGTGCACCCATGCACCCGAGTGCTCCAAATATCAACTCATATATATATATTAATATAAAATATTTTAAAATAATTAATCATAATTCTATGATTTTCGAAAATAGTTAGACAATTTTTAATTAGAATAATAATGCTTTTTATAACAGATACATTATATAAATATATATAGATCATACGATAATGATTTCTTCCTTAGGATGATGCCATTAATTTTACTTCAGTCAAATGATCATTTTATTTCTTTATGGCATAAATAATGACATGAGGTAAAGCTTTTCTTTGAAAAAAACATAGTTGATGAAAAGTGACTAATACTGATTGGAAAAGATAAGTGACTAAAAAATTTACAACACTATTTTATAGATAGAACTTTTTTTTTATTCACTTCATAGATAATTATATTCTGGGATATGCAGTTCTTGATTGATGTTATATGATATTATTCAAGTGTTTGATGTCTATTTGGAAGGGGGATGTGGTTGTGGTGAAGTATGAGAAAATGATGGTGAGAACACAGGGTTGCAGCCAGTGATGAAGCCAGGATTTTTGTTAAGGGTGTCCGAGGAATACAACCCTTTGTTTTAGGTTGATGTATCGAATTAGTAAAAATATTTTTTGACATGATAATTTTTTTAAAATATTTACAGATGTCAAATTAGTGAGTCAAACTGTAGTGAACTGGATAATTTAAATCATTAAATCAGTTTTTTATTTAATCCTAACCACTAAATAAAATAAAATAAAATAATCGAAATAAATACAATAAATACCCACTATATCCTAACTTTTATCCTATAAATCCTCAGGTACACTAAGTTCATACTTTGTGGACAGCTGCTGCTAAGAGTAATCTTTGTTAATCGCCCCGTTCTTATGTTGTTGATGCGTATTTTTGGTTTACTATGTTTTAATCTGCTCTGTTCCTATTATTTTTTTAATGTTTTCATCTCATGTGATGATGTTTTGTTCCCATTTGAAGAAAAATATAGATGAGACGATGATGGAACACATCACTAGATTGCACTATATTTGGGAGATAAATTAGGTTGTTTTACCAATGAATCAGTTTTAGTGAAATTATTGATTAAAGATATGGTTATATTTAAAGATGAGGAGAGGCTTTACAATTTAAAGATGAGGGTAATGACTGCTACTTTTTTCCTTCAATTTTTTTATTTTGGATGCAGTGAAGCTCACAATTGCTGCAAAAGTCATTGATAAATTGCCCTGGGTAATATGATCTTATGTTTATTTACTTATACATAATCAGCTAATCTCTGAATGAACCAATAGGGAGTAGATACAGTCGAAATCTTTCACCAAATTTAACGTCATACTTAATGCACTAAAGAGGTCTTATGTACTTTGACTAAAATTCATAGAGTTTGCGCAAATTTACTGCAAATATATATATATATATATATATTCATTACTGTCAATTTGCACTAAAATATGACAGATTTTATGATTATAGTCTCGAATTGTAGAATTTATTTTATATTTTATTTTTTTTATTACCTTAAACTGATATTGCTTCTTCCAACGCCATTTTTTTTTGAATTGGTACGCAAACAATACATATTCTCATGTTTTGTAACCTTCATTTTTGTAGCTTTAAATAATTTGTACATGTATGATAAATGATTGTAAGTTATTGGTTGATAAATATTTTTAGATTATAAGGTGAATCCTTTTTGAACATCTACGATAATTTAAAAACAATACATTCTATTGCAGAATTATATCATAGTTATGGATGAAGTGTACCAAGTGGGATCAGTTCAACCGGATTGAGGTAAGACATTATGTTTGACTAATATTCATTTTTAGTAAGACAATTATCTTTTACACTTATGAATGCAGTCCAACAATCTGATCAGTGAAAGTAGATGTGTAGATATATGATCTTATATTTTTATAATCTCAATTGTAGGGTGGTGTATTGAAGTGTAATGTTTCCTTAAATTTGACTGTACGTTGTTGTTATGTTGAATTGAGTAGTGTATCCTCACATTTTCAGCTTTGCGAATAAGATTGTTGCAATATATCAAAACTTATGTGACATGATGCTTTGTAAATGCAGTTGCAGTGTCACCACTTCTTGATCATGTAAGTTTTAGAAGGACCATCTCAAGTGTAGTTTCTTCTTTGTACAATTTTTAATGAAAAATGCAGTTGCAGTGTTACCACTTCTTGATCATGTAAGTTTTAGAAGATTATCTCAAGTGCAGTTCTTCTTTGTACAATTTTTAATGAAATTGTCTTATGTTAATGTATCTTGGATTGATGATCGGGTATTGCAATAAATTCTTGCATGCCTTCCCTAGACATATTTCTGCCCTTATTTATGTACACTTATCCCTTTTCTCTGTTGTATCTTTCATTGTGAAGGCATAAATTTCAATCCACTGCAAATTTACTGTTAATTCTCTTTCTCTTAACATCTTTCTTGAGCAATGAAGTTGCATATTCCCATTCTCCATTCTTCTGCTGTTATTAATTTTTCCTTCTTCTCATTCTTCTTTCATGGTAACAAATAAATTAGTTTTTCCACTGATTCTGAGGCAGATCGTCCCCTTCAGAATTGGGTTTCAAATCACGATTTCATTGTAAGTTTCTATTCTCCCTGGATTCATCGTCTCCTTTCTCTATGGAATCATGATGCGGTGATTGGTTGTCAATGGCAACCTTCACATCCTTTATCTCCTGTTCCTTCTTTAGAACCTCTACTGCACCGCCTTATTTTGCCTTCTGTGTCTTTTTTTCCTTTTCCAATCGCAGAAGAAACTTCAGTAAATTCCGACTCGGACCCCGGGTTGTTGTTACTTCTTCAACTTACATATACTTCGACGATTATTTTGAGAGATCACATTGTACATCGAGGTAAATTGTGTTTACTGATAGTATTTTTTTGTGAATCGAATTAATTTTCTTATCGAAGTGGTGAATTATGATTTTTGAGTTCCTTATAAAATTGTCTCTTTCTTGGATCATATTGTCTTTTATCGAAGTGGTGAATTATGATTATTGAAGTGGTATGAGACGTCTATGAGAAGAAAATAAACCCACATCTTCAAGCCCTCCAATCGGACCCTAATTTGTCTTCTTCTTTCAAATATTTTGCAATTGGTCTCATTAGAAACCTGAGCAGGGTTCCATAAATGATAGGGTTCAGATGCTGGCTAAGTATCGATTTCTCAAGGTATTTGAATATGAATTTACAGTTTGCTTATTGTCGATCTGATTTTATTTTGCTACTACGATTGTCTTTGGGTGACACAATTTACTTTGAGAATTCTTTTTGCGTGCACTGTGCATTATCTTTTCTTAATTAGTTTAGGTGTTTTATTTGATTTGAAACTATCCTTTCAATGTCATGGGCTTCTGCCATTGTTTACATAATACATAATACAAACCATCTTTAACATGCATCTAATGCAGTATTTGATTTTTCCAGTTCATATAATTAATTTGATTCATTTTTCTATATTAGTTTATAAGTTATTTATTTGTTTGATAGATGTACTGAGATTAGAATCATCCTACTTTTTGGGCCCACTGACATTTTCAAGTTAATTAATTACTAAGAATACTAACGACTATTTGTTTTCAATTCAGCATTTAGATCATGCTTGATTACCTTAAGAAAAAAACTGGATTGAAAGTATTTTGTGGGCTTCTTTGTTTTGTTTTGTTGATTTAGTGTAGATGATGCTATTTCTATTATTGATAAAAAAGAGAAAACAATGAGTAGAAGTATTTCATTAAATTTATGATTATTGAACATGGTTCGATCCCCTCTCTCCTCCCCAATCGCTATCACACACTTTCAAGACTAACTCTCAAGGTCCTTCCTTTCTCTCTCATTTTTTCATTCTGAATTTGAGTTATGCAGACGTAAATTAAAAACCTCTTTTTTCGTCTTTGTTCTGCGGATAGATAAATGAAAAGCTCGGCGAGCCATGTGCAGATAGGTGAATTAAAATAATTTGATAGCAAGACACATAATGATGGCGTTGATCTTGCACCCTTGGTAATTTCTTTTATAATAACTCTTACTAAGGACATCCTTTGTACAATAACTATGGTATTGGACTCACCACATGAATTCTAACTTGCAAGTATAACTCTAAACACGTGAATGATTTAAATGTTCAATATCCTGCTGTTTGATATCATGTTATGGTGGCCTACATGAATTATGTTACCTTCTTGAGTTAATGGATAAATTGTAGTTATGATAAAGATTAAGGTAGAACACACGGTTAGTTGAATGCTTTATTTTAGTTAATGGAGTTAATTGTTCCTGCCGATGAGTTGACATATTTACAACTTACATTTATATTATGTTTGTAAGCGCATAAATCAATTGCAATTCAAGCTTTCTGTTAATTCCTCTTTATGTTGTTAATTCCTTCATCAATTGACGTCTGTGTTACGCTAATGCTGCTTCAATTTTTCCTCATTATAAGATTTTTCTATGCCGTGCAAAATCTATCATTGTTTTAAATTGAGGCAATGCGTCATGTAGAAGAACAGTAAGTCTTGCTGAGAAATACATTGTTATGTTTTTGTGTTGAATTGGCCCAAAATTACATATATTGGTTGTTTGATCTTTTCAATATTTAGAAAGTGGATTCTAAAGCAGCTAATTCTACATTGTTCGATTTTGGTATGTGAAATGTTATGCGAGCAATTTTTTGAAATTTTGGGAATCACAAATCTTCTTTTACTGCAGTGTGGTTTAGAAATATTATTAAACAAATAACCCTTAACAAATATAATTCAAATAATAGGTATCGTCTAATAACATAATTCTAACATTTTATTATTGCGTGTTTCAATCTCCTCCCTCCTAATAATAACGCCGGATTTTTACATAAGTAATTTTGAATGTTCTTAATTTATTTTAATTACTTAATAAATAAATATAAAACCGTGCATGCAGTGCATTGGCAATGTACCAGAAAGATATAATTTTTAAATGTTTTTTCAGTCCTGTAATAATTGTTACGTTCGCATTTTTTTTTTAGAAATAGAAATATCATATTCCCTTCATCCCACGTATTTTTACTCACTTTTCATTTTGGAGTATTTTACTCATTCTAATAATGGTAAAAATACACTACATGTCTCATTCACTTTTTATACTTTACTCATCAATCCCAATAATTTAATTTATTTACTTTTTTCCACTTTATTCGTCATTCCCAACAACTTTATTTACCTTTTCTCTCAATATTACCAATTTAATCATACTTTTTCTTACATTATTTATTAAAAAAACAACACTTCTTAATTTACTTGTCCGCATAAATGGGTGAAAATACCCGGGACGGAGGGAGTATTTTATTGTATATAAAAGTGAGAGAAATAATATTTTAATGTGGAGTTGTATTAGTGTTGTATGTGGACCATAAAATATATTATTTATTTTGTGTTGATTTCATTATCTAAAGACAAAATATAACTATTGAGATAGGACGTCCAAATTGAAAATATGTAAATATTATTATGAGACGAAGGGACTATATATTATAAATGTTAAAAATAAAAAATATATTAATATTTGTATTATTATAAGAGCATTTATGAAAAAAATAAATTTAAATAACATTATTTTTAGTTTGATTTATAAAAATAATAAAGCACGTGCAGTGCACGAGTATTTTAATTTTTAGTTTATTGTAATTTTCTCTCCAATTTCTTCTAATTAGATATTTTGTGGTCGTTGAGAAGCAAATAATGGGTCGATTTAATTTGTTTGGTATATTTTTTTCTTTTGGTTTTATTTATATATTCGCTAAATTTGTCTTCATTTGCCGAGCATGAAGAGACTGATCATGATGATTATGATTACTTTTCCAGTGATGGTAGCAGCTATGGTTCTTACACTTTATTCGTGTCCTACCGTATTCTGTAGTACCACTTATTTATTGTTTAAAATGATCAATTGTTCTCATTTTTAAGATATGGATTGTGACCTCTTATTTTAACTTCATGTCTGCCATGTACATGCCAAATCTTAGAATAACACCACGTAGTTACATTTGAGATAATTAGCACTGTTTTTATTCAAATCTATAACAGACCAAATTTATTGGGTTTTTTTATACTAAATGTGGCTTAACGTATAGTTGTTATTTGTTTGGTATATTTTTTCTTTTGGTTTTATTCATTCATTCGCTGAATTTATTTTCATTTGCAGAGCATTAAAAGACTTATCATGAAGATTATAATGACTTTTTATGGTAGCAGCTATGGTTCGTACACTTTATTCATGTCCTACCGTATTATGTAGTATCATTGATTTAATGTTTAAAATGATCAGCATGTTTTCCTTTCTAAGATATATGGATTGTGACCTCTTATTTTAACTTCGCGTCTGCCATGTACATGTCAAATCTTAGAATCTCACCACATAGTTTCATTTGAGATAATTAGCTCTGTTTTTATTCAAATATATTGCACTATTGGTAATTTACTTCTTTTGTTCATCTATTGCATAACTTTCTGATTAACAATGAAGTGAAGCATGTTCATAGTGTTCTGTGATTTTGAAAGTCCACAAGGAAAGAAAATTGGGATCCATTTTAAAAATCCTTAGAGGCTCATTTGAATTTGACACTTCTTGGCGTCTTTAGCTTCTTTTATGTTCCTTATTAATTTTAAAAAAAGGGTACCAGTTGTTATAATCTCTTAAAGCTGTATGGTTCATTTGGTTCCATCATTTTGAACATACCTGTAATTTTCTAATATTAGTTTGGATGCCCAGATTCATTGATATAAGTTTCCATGTGCAAAAAAATCCTATAGTATGTCTTTGAGTTTGTTATTTCTGTAATTTAATTCTCATGCTCCTAGGAATTTTTGCATTGTTCTTCAGGGTTTCCATGACTTTCTGCATATAATTTGAGTCACTCTCCTTAATTAACTTAGTAGTGCAAACTTATGGGGAAGCTTATTTGTACTTCCTTTTGAGTCCATTTATTGAAACTCTGATACATCTTTTGAAAGAATGGTTCGAGAACAAGTTTGACTTTCCATTGGAATAAACAAGAGGGCAACGGAAAAAATAGGAGTCATGAATCATTAAGTTGTGTTGGGTAATGAGTGCAATTTTTCTTTTCCATTGAATTGGCTCTAAATTATTGTGCATTCCTTTAAAACTTTTAGCAAAAGATTTCAAGTTGTTATCCAAGATCTTTTATTTTTATTTTTTAAATGCAACTTTAAGATTTGTGTGTGTGTGACTATGAGTAAGTTAACAAATACTCTCATTAAAATAGATTCAATAGATAAAACATTGAAGAATGGTGAGCTCACTGTATTTCCTGTTCATTGTTGATTTGTGTTGTTGAGTTACTTATGTATCTATTAATTGTGCATGATTTGTGGGTTAAATCATGGATTTATATGAATGAATTTAAAGGTTGAATCAACAATAAGAACAAGATGGACCATTGAAGAATAAGAAAATGAGAAATTGCATGATTGCACTCGGTATAAAAATTCTATACTCTTCAATACACTATTGTAGAGGACACTTAAAAGTTAAAACCCTCCAATATGTGGTAATGAATGTAAGAGATTAAATTTGTTATTCTTATAAGATTTTAACAAGGAATTAGGTAAACTTATGATAGTTTTTTGTTTATAAATATTATATTGTTCAAAAGATAAATATTATTTGTTAATATATTATTTCATTAAATTAAAGTTTTGGTTTATAATTTTATAACTTTAGTCACAATATTACATAATTTATCAAATTGATATAAAATAAATTTGACGAATATAAGGAGATCAATACACATGAATAGCTTCGTCCCTAAAACTCAACGTCTGAAGGGTAAAATAAACAAATATTCAAAGAAAATAAAATCTAATTTATAATATGCAATCTTCAAATTTATTTAATCCGTAATTTTTATGGTTATACAACTTGATAAATCAATCCTATAACTTTGTTTATCTTTAACTAATAAAAATCAAATACTAAAAATAAAATATTAAACGCAATCCCGTGCATCGCACGGGTCGAAACGTAGTACTAATAAATATGGCCTTTAAGAGTAAAGATTGCAGTACCAGTTCCACCTCTTAAGTTCTCAGAGAAGGCATCGCATGGAATATATTAAAGAATTTAAATGAAAATGTATTGTTTAATTTAATTTAATTAATTAACATGAAATGCGCAGATGCTGTCACAAATTAAATTATAATTATAATTTAAACCATACTATTAAGACGTGTTGGTCGGATAGCGTCTCATGAGATTGTGACATAACTGAACTTACACTATGCGAAATAATTGTCCAGAACCTAAAATTTAAAGCAGAAAAACAATTGTTTCTATTTTGTTTTCCCTCAGTTTTTTTTATTTTTATTTTTTTTATAACCACTTTATTTAAAAGTTTAAGCTGGTAAAGAGGAAAACAATTTAATTAGGTGGATTAGCTCACCTGGTCACTAGACTTCTCACAAAGCTGAGTGATCCAGGTTTGATTTCATTTCGTTAGGAAAATAATCTTGGAGTATGAGTGTACTAACCATTAAAAAACTAACTTTGTCCTGTAAAAAAACAATTTAATATTTAATTAAATCATACTCTAATACTCATATGCAAGCGAATCAATTTGACTAAGCCTATCACGTGAAGGCCTAATTATAAAGTTGAATTTCAAATCCAATAAATCCCACACTATAATACTTAATACTTTTTAAATTCAAATATGAATGGGTCTTTTATGAATTCTGATGCTCAAGGTATTTAAGAATATTATACATTACTATATTCTAAAAAGTATTTATTTTTATTAATAAAGGTTTTTTTTTTAAATAATCTGCTGAGATATAAAGGTATTTCTTTTGACAAAGTCTCTTGTGAGATGCTACCTTCATGAGACGGTTTGTGAGACGTGTTAAAGTATGTCGATTATTTAAATAAAGTATGTTAAATGGTTGTTAATGTATGTTTTTTAAAGTATATTGGATTATGTATTAAAGTATGATGTTTGTGTGTTATAATTTGATTTATTATCGATATACTTTAATCACAAATAAGCACACTTTAACCACAAATAAGCATACTTTAGTGACGGGTTGACCCGTCTCACATCCGTCTCACCAATAACCCGTCTCACAAGAGACTAACTCATTTCTTTTAACTAAGAAAATTAAAATTTTTAATTTAAAAAATCAAATATATTAGTTATTATACTATAAAGGAGTATATTTCAAAATGAAAACTAAAATGACAATTATTTTGTGATAAAAATATAAACTTAAATAGCTTGCCCAATTTTAAACAAAGTTACGTGTATCCTCCTTGTAGAATTATATGTGATGAATTACAAAAGTAATACTCCCCTATCCCCGACTCATCTTCATTTTCATAGATATTAAAAATATTTATTTTTAACTTACTTTTAAGATTAATTTAATATTTTAAGGTAATAAATAAATTGTAAAATATGTTATGTATAATTTGACAGTAAAATTGAAATTAAATTATATTATAAAATTATTTGATTTGATAATATTTCTTTTTATAGAGTATAAAGATGAGTTGAGAACGAATGTAAATAAAAAATGTAGAGTTGAATTGACATAGAAGAAATTATACATCAGGAATCACAAAGTTAGTTAATGAACCATAATAATAAGAGTATAATTATATCCTAAAAATAACCTTAAATTTTAAAGATAAGTATGAACACAAAAAATTAAAATAAAAACAAATCAAGGTCACAAGTATTACTTTCCCAAACTAAAAGTAGTTTAATTAGTATTTTAATCTTTTGTTACATTTGTGTGAATGACATTTAGGATATAAATAAACTAGTTCTATGTGGAATTTTTATGGTTTCCACTCATTTTAATATTAATCGTAATTACCTCCTTAAAATTAAGAGTTAGTCTAATGTGAATCGAGTTCACAGTATAAATTATGTGTTTCTTCTTTAATTTAAATCCTACCAATACACAAAGTATAATATAATTGGAAAAGGGGACTACAGGTTTACATAGTGAACCCGGTCTATACAAGTGTTTGCCTAAAATTAATACTATACCTTAGTGTTTGCCTAAAATTAATACTATAACTTAAGATTAAATCCTAATTAAATCATAGGAGAGTGTTTGATTCATTAAAAGTAATAGGTGGGTTGATAAAGTTTGAAAATGTCATAAACAATAAATGAGCACGAGAATTGTCTTAATTATTTATTGACAATAACTAGAATGGAACCGTTCTAAATTTTAAAATGTGAAACCGGATGCTCCACCTCTAGTGTGGTCCTCTTTACTGGTCCCCTCTTTATATATTTCCTTTCTTCCTTGTGGTCCCCTCCTTTATATATTTCCTTTGTTAATTAAAGCATGTACGTGGTCCCCTATTATATATATATATAGTCACCTCCTAAATTAATTAAATATGTGGTCCCCCATTTTAATAGTCCACTCTCCATTAACCGACGGCTATTTATTAGATAATATTGTATTTTTTTGTTTTATTTTTATTTTTATTTTATTTAAAAGAGTGATCTAGTTATTTTTGTAGAGTAATCTAATTAATTTAAAAGAGTAATCTAATAACTTCTATTAGAGTAATGTAATAATTACTTCATATTAGGATTTTAGAAAATAAAATATTATTTTATTTGGTTAATATTTTTTTAGATTACTCTTTTATGTTAATTGAGTTGCTCTTTCTAATAATTTGGATTACTCTTAATTTTATATTCGGATTAGAGAAAATAAAATAATTTTTATTTATTTAACATCTTTTAGGTTACTCTTTTATATTAATTGGGTTACCTTTTTATAATAGATTAGGTTACTATATATTTTGAATTTTTTATTTTTTTAAAAAAAGTGATATTGCAGTAAAATATAGAAACAATTATGAAGAGTACATAAAAAAACACTTGCACTTCACGACCAAGGATAAGAGTAAAGGTTCCCTAAAAAAACACTTACACTTCACGACCAAGGATAAGAGTAAAGGTTAGTGGGAAAATATATTTTTTTGTCCTCTAACTTTGTTCAATTTTGAATTTAGTCAATAAGTTTTTCACTTTTTGAAAATCGTCCATTATATTTGCAGAATTTTGAAAATCGTCCATTATATTTGAAAAATTTTGAAAATCGTCCATCATGTTTACCAAGTTCAACAAAATCGTCCGTTTCAACAGGTCATTAGCAGGTTATTCTAAAAAATAAAAATAAAAAATATGTAATATATATATATATATATATATATATATATATATATATATATATATATATATATATATATATATATATACTATTTAAAAAAAAAGACTCCACTAAGAATTTATATTATACTCTCTCCGTCCGCCCGAAATAGGGCATTTTGCTTTTGCGCACGTTGACTAAGAAGTATTATTATTTAATGTGTAGTGGGTAGCTGTATTAGTGGGAGTGTGGATCCCATATTTTAATTGTATTAGTGGGTGTGTGCGGATCTCATGTGTGTAAAAAAGGAAGTGACCCTCTTTGGAACGGACGACCAAAATGAAAAAAAAAACCCTCTTTCGAGCGGACGGAGGAAGTATCAATATTTAGTCAAATTTGCTCCACTTTAATAATGAGATTAATATTATTTGTTTGGTATACTGAAGTGAAAAATGAAAAGTGAGATAAAATTGGTTAAATAAAAATATGATATAGATTAATTGAGGTGAAAATATTCAAATGACCTGCCATAGCAGGCCAAAGGACCAAAATGTTGAATTTTATGAAGTTAATGGACTAATTTCAAAATTGTTATAAAATTAACGGACTAATTTCAAAATTAAAAAAGTTAATGGACTAATTTCAAAATGAATAAAAGTTAAAAAATCTATTTTCCCAATGTTAGCCCTTCATTTCCTTAATCCATTTGTTGTTTACTTTACTTGTCAACCATACATGTTTTTACTAATTAACGCCTCATAAGATGAAAAAGAAAGAACGTAGAATAACAGAAAGGAAGAAAGAAAAAGAAAGGAAGAAGAAGAAATAGAGCAGATATTCCCCAAATTAAAAGAATTTTCAATCCAAGCTCATCATCAGATCCAACGCCACTCCATCCCTCGGAGTGAAGCTCCTCTCCACCACATCAGGGAATATCAACAGCACATCCAAAACTATAGCTTGCATAGTGTTGAATCGCACGTATCTACTGAAATTCGGATTTCTCACCACGGCGAAGTAGAGCATGATGAAAACCAGAAAGCCGTTGAAAGGGAAGCTCTTGAAGACCTTAATGGCGGGGACCAATGGCTAGATGAACGATTGAAAGAGAGAAAACTGTGTGATAATGTATTTACCGTACTGGACGCCGTCGAAGAAGGGGTAGAAGTAGACTATTGCGGATAGCAATCGGTCCGGCGCGTAGGTGGAATCGCCGCCCTTCGATTGGACGGTGACGGTCGTGATTCTTTGATTTCTCGACCATAATTGGAGAATCGGGAATGGAGAGTAGATGAATTTAGGTTTGAGTGAAGATTGGATGTTCGGCGTAGTGGAAATGGAAGGGAAGAGTAGCGTATTGAGAAAGAAGAAGAATAGCGTATCCTGAGGGATTGGGTATGTGTAATTTTGGAATCACAGTAGTAAGAGAAAAGAAATTAACCCATTTCATGCTGGTAGAGATCCGGTTCCAACAAATTTTCATGGGACAGGTCTCACCCTAGTCACTCTCTTATTTATTAGTTTCATAAGTAATTGTAACTCACATTCGTCTTAAATTCTGTTTCATTACCCTTGCTTTCAACTAATGGGTTTAGAAGGAAATTAAGCTTGTTGCTTAAGTGCAATTTAGTATGTAAACTTTCTTTTTTTTGTAAATTTTTAAGGCCCAAGTATTATTAATTCTAGACATGCACATTTTAATCGAAACTGACGATTTAAAATGGAGAACCGGCCAGATTTGGAACCGAATATATTTTGATTTGGTTCTGGTTCCTCATTTCGTGGAATCAAAACCGACAGTTCCTCTATTTATTTATTTATTTATTTATTTTTACAGTATGAGATTGAAAAAAAAATAAAAAATGAATTGGAAACCGACGGTTCCAAAATCGGACCGGAACCATCCTAGTACATGTTCAGTTTCAAAACTGGACTGGAACAGTTCTAGGACCGATTAAATTCCTATTCTTAATTTACCAGAACCAATTATTCCGAATTGGATTCATGTCTAATTAATTCAATATGAATCAAACATTTCCTAAAACTATAATAGGGCATAAATCACATTAAAAAAATCACATTAAAAAAAAACTCCATATATGGAACCGTTCTATAAAATACTATTCTTTTAAGAAAATGAGAATAATTAAGATTTTCATCCTACTTACATACTTGTTACACATTTATCTACGCGTGTAATAAAAAATATAATAAAAAATGGTAACATTTCATTTGTTAGAATCAGAATATGTAAGTGTGTAGAGTAAGAATTTATTTAATTTAATATGAAGTATTACTATTATAATTTTTTTTATTGTTTTTTATTTTATCATAATTAGTGGTACAATGAAAAGCGTAGGTGTTGATCCCAGGCGTGAAGTGAAGCGGGAGTAACGGCGGAATCAAAGGTTAGAAGAAATTAAATGACCAAATTCAGGTAACCTCACCTCAGGATTAAAATTTCTAATTAATCTTATGAACCCAATTAAGATTTCACAGCTAAGAATTGTTTCTTATCATAAATAACATTTACGATTCCTTCATCATTAAATATTCTTTAGTTAATTTATTTATATGCATGACACCAACATAAGTATTCATACTTAATTAATAACTATGTCGACTAACTAAATAGGAGTATTTAACAACATAAAATTAAGAATGCTGACATTATCTTTCTAGGAATTTGTAAAATATTTTGTACCGCTATAGATAATGATACATGTGGAGAATTATAGGTCATACAGTGTTCATAGAAAAATTATTACACAATATAAAACGACACATTAAAACTTAGCTAATGTGCATGTAAGAAATTAAAAGTATTACTGCAATTTTTCCTAATGAAGGTATCCGTGTTATCAAAAAGGGATATAAAGCGCACATAAAATTATGTCATTATACTATCACTGCATATGGGATATTTTGTGTCATTTTATATGATTGACAACGAACGGAAAAAAAATCCAATCATTGTCCCTAAGGTTTAAATTTTCCTTTTTATATATGTTTTTCTCTTTTTCCTACATACATAAAATAATGTATTAAAATGGCACAGAGAATCCAAACTGCAATGAGAGTATTAAGTTATGTAGGTAGGAGTACATACTACTGCGTTGAATAAATTAACGCATTGGTAAAATTACAATTACGAATGACAACTTTACACATGAAGAAGAACTCTAAATTAAAATCGTCTCATACAAATTTTCTTTATTTAAAAGTCGTAGGAAATTTAATATCTCCAAAATAGTCTCACAACTTTAATTTTTAATCAAAATGATCCTTTTTACTTAAAGTGATAATATTGACAAGTTTTACTTAGTACGTGATCTTATATAGTAAAATATCCATGTTAAATGACCACCTCATCTAAAAGATTAAATTGATAGAGAGATAAATCGTTTAATACTTAATCTAGTCACTTCAACACGCCCACTCACATGCAGGCGGGGTAAATTTTTGCCTCAAAGATTTGCATGTGAAATTTTCTCATAAATGGATGACGTTCGAAAACCGGATCTTCGCTAGGTCATTGCTCCTGACCACCTTGCCCTTGCCCTTGCCCTTGCCCGAGCCTAGCAAGTTTTGTCCTAAATGAAAATGAAAATGGAAGAGATGGTTAATAATATGGAGGTGGACAAAGAGCGAGTTTATCGGTAGGAAATGTCGGCTTTGTTGTCCAAAGGTAGAGTAGATTAGTTAAGATAATGGTAATGATATACTCACCCTCACGTTCGCAATTATAACTACCTACGTACATTCATCCGCCCGCCCTCTATATGATACTCTATTCCACGTTCTCCCTATTCTATATTATTATTATTTTCAATTTATTTTCTTCTTTTTTATTTTCCAAACTTACAACATTATCATCATCTCAAATGTATCCGTGGAATATATAGTAAACTATCATTTATCATATGGTCCATTTTGTTGTGATATCAATTGAATAGATGACATATAAGAGGATGTTGATGGTTGTTTTTATGGAACTATTAATGGATTGGGTTTATGTTTGGAGTTGCGAATAAATGCATTCTCGATTGAAAGAGTGAGGCCTTTTGCATGTTGTTCTTTTGACAGAGATATGAAAAGTGACTCACTCTTATTTAAATTGGATGCGTGTACATCATATAAACGTACATTTCTTTATTTGTTTGTCTCAATAGATATTTCACACCTCATAAAGAGAAAAGAAATCAACACAATAACCTTTTAATAAAATTTATTCTAAAAAATGCCACCACTATCTAACAAATATAATTTAAGACTTATAAATACAATTTTACCCCTCAAAATTGATTAAGTATCTTTTCTTAAACAATGTGGTGCTGTTGGAACAAAGAGAGAGAGTATTATTTTTTAACACAATGTCACGTCATTATTTAATAATCCTTGTGATTTCGGGCACTCCTAAAATTTAGTTATCTTTTAGGGTTGTATTGTCAATTTATACCAATTAAAATGAGTCAATCTAGACACCATTGTTATTATATTATCAGGGCATTTTTCACTCTTAGAATTTACTTATTATCATTTTTAGTAGTCTAAGACATTGCTCTTTATCTCCAAACCCTATACCAATTACCACATATCGAGTTAAAGAAGTTGCCATTTTTAGCAAGTCTTGATTAGGTGGGTTAAGCTAGCTAAGGACATAATGTCTATGTACTTTGGTGGCCCCCCTCATGAGTTGTATTTGGCCTGTTTTTGGCCCCACGGTGGACTCTTGAAGTTAGTTATACAATGAATTGGGACCTAACCCTTTTAAATATAATATGGTATAATATTAATTACTAATAATTCAATAGAAAATTCAAGTCAATTATCACTGCAATGGTATAAATATGATGCTGCATTTTGTAAGTTTAAGCATCATAAAAAAACCCAATTCACATACATTGATCATCCCACTTCAACCCTACTAATTCTCTTTCTCTCTCTTAAGAGTTTCTTTCAAATTAAAATGGAAGGTGTAAATGTTGAAGCTTTTCTTGATGGAGAATGGGAGTCACTAAGCAAACTCTTCTCCTGTGAGGATTCTGCTGTTGAGCTCCATTTCAATGGCGCCAACTTGCTCTTAAACGACTGCGAATTCGACCCGAGTTTCTTGGCGTCCGGTCTTGATCATCATCATCATCCTGCAGCTGGATTTGATCTTGCAAGTTTTCATTGTGTTTCACAAGAAAGTAGCAATAGTAGCACTGATCATTACCCCCCAAATGTTCTTCTTCATCATCAATATCTTCTTAATGATGCCACATTGGAATCCATCAACTTTCCAGCCATGGATGATGATTTGATGGAAGAGGTTCTTCAGTTGAAAGCACAAATATTGAGCAATGTAGATCAGAGAGATGATGATCATCACCCATTCAAGGAGACACCCCACGACTGCGCCATCCAGTCCCAACCGAGTTCTAAGAAACGCCCTCGTGTTTCTAGGGTCGATGTGAGTAGTCGAAAAGTTTTACTCCCTTCGTTCCATATATTTTTATATTAGGGTTTTTGTACTTATTAGGGTTTTCTTGTTATAGGCGCAGACGAACAAGAAGAATATTGTGCAGTCGAGGAAGAAGAAGAAAGCTTGCAATGATAATGAAGAAGGCATTAATGGACATATCTCAAGCACGTGCAACTCCGAGGAGGACGATTCTGAGTCGAAAGGAACGGTGTCGACCGGGAAAGCTAAACCTAGCAAGGGGCCGGCTACCGATCCCCAAAGCCTTTATGCTAGGGTAAGGACGGATTTAGAATTTGATTATTATTAAAAAATAGGAAATGTATAAGATTCCCTAAATACATTCCTGCAATTAATATCATGTTTTGATTAAAAAAAATTAAATGAATTATTCTTGTGTATGGAACCTAATTGGAGCAAACTTTTGACATTTATCAGAAAAGAAGAGAAAGAATCAATGAGAGATTGAGGATCTTGCAAAATCTCGTCCCCAATGGAACAAAGGTAATCAAAATAATATCTCATCTTTAATACTTATTCCATCAATTAATCTTTAAGCATAAGGTTTAATTCGATATTAATTTCTTGATTAGGTTGACATTAGCACAATGCTCGAAGAGGCCGTACACTACGTTAAGTTCTTACAGCTGCAAATAAGGGTACGCACGTCATTTTGTCTAGTTAATTATATATATATATATGATACTCCATTTCGATTATATTATTAATAAAATTAAATATATATTTTTTAATTGTTGGTATGGTACGTACGTGTGCAGTTGCTAAGCTCGGATGATCTGTGGATGTATGCTCCCATAGCTTACAATGGAATGGACATTGGAGTTTATCAGAAGATTGTTCCAAATTTATAATTAATTAACTAATTAATTTATTAACCACCTCAACATTATTATTTCCTAATTAAATAAAATAATTATCAGGGTATATATATGGCCCATATGTATAAATTAATTAGGTGGATTGGTTGAAATACGTACACGAGTCAATGTACCTATACGGTATGGTACGGAAGAAATGGAGACGATGTATGTACGTAGATGACGAGAATAGCACTTTTTTTTTTCGGGAAAATTTTCGTGTCACATTTCCATTAATTAGGTACTTATAATTTATTTAAATTGTATCATTAATATTTTTATTGATATTGTATTCTGTACAATGATTGGATAACTGTTTATCGAAATAATATTGTGACAAATATGGGTACACCATTTTTGAATGTAACTACATAGTTTTGATGCAGTGCATGGAAGTTGTGCTGGGTATTTGCCTATTTGGTACATCAAAAATGTAAATGACAGATGTTATGTAATAGTATTCATGGTTTATCGGGAAAACAAATTGTAACTAAAAGATCATTACATGTGACCGGCAACTTTGAAAATAGAAACCCAATGCAAAAGGTCAAACTTTTATACATCAATTACATTGATTTAACTTCCATGTAAACAGTTCAAACTTGACTCAAATTACTAACCTGACCCGAATCCGACAAAAAAATTGTCCATTGACTTTGATATAAAGTGTTATTAAGTACTATTAATTAATAGAATGTAGAGTGAAATATTATACTATAGAATTTTGATTTTGTGGAGAGCATGTCATAGTTATAAAATATAAACAAATGGAGTATATGACGTATAATTCATTATGATGTAGTATAAAAAGTGATAAATTTGACACACTCTCTTCTGATATGATTTTTTAGATGGTTGTGAGACGCAATCCATTAATAAAGTATACGTAGTTAAATATATTAATAATGAATCATATTATAATATTCTAAAATTATATTTTAATTCATTATTTATTATACTTTAGAAAACATACTTTAACAATCATTAAGCATACTTTATCTATACTAGATTTTTGAAAGTGCATTGCACGTTACATACACGTTGTAATTTGGAGTATGTGTTAAAATGAATTACACAACTTTGGAGTATCTCTTAATAAAGTGCGTTGCACGTTACATACACGTTGTAATTTGGAGTATGTGTTTATTTATTTATCTATTTATTTCTCTCATTTTAGGATTGAATGGCAGCTCAAATTCCTCCTCCTCAGTCCTCCCGCTTCATCACCTCCTTTGCAAATCATCGCAATCACTGACATGTAATAGGTTATAGATTATCAACTTTTATTAATACTATTCAACTTATTTTTATATGACAGAAGAAATAAAATTTTAGAAAGTAAATAATGTATTAATTAAAATAAAAGAGGAAAAAAACCTAAATAGTGATGTATTAGGAAGAAAAAATTATGTATCAATTAAAATAAAGGAGGAAAATAAAAATACTAATTTTTCCAAATATATCAAAATTGCTATAATTGCAAAATTTGCAGAAAATTTGAAAATGCCCCTAATTTGCTAAAACTGTAAAATATGTCAAAATAGCATAATATTCCATCACTTATATGAATAAGACCTATATTATAGAGTATATGATTCGATTATAGGAAACACCATGTTAATTTTTGGAATTCTAAGGAAGCATAAGCCTCCAATATACTCGAGGAAATTAGATGTGATTGGGAGTCATTCCTTAATAGCAAGGTTGGTGAGGTATGCTGCTAAGAACAAGCAGTCAGATTAGAACGACAACAAGTTCAAGAAAACAGCGGAAGATTTCATTGATTGGCGACACAAAGACCAAGGAAGATGCGGAGGTAAAATTTCCACTCCCTGTCCAATTCATCAAATTTGAAGAAGATGATCTCGACTTTGACCCCAATGAGGAGTCAGAGGAGGACAAATCCAAGGAGGACGATCCTGACTTCGATCCCGATGAGGAGCCCAACAACAGCATAAGGAGTAGCAACGGATCATGTAAAGTAGCAATGCCTTAGCAAACCAATTACATCAGCATGCCATTAGCACCAAAAGACAGAGCAATAGCAACCCAACCCATCAGCTCCAAAAGACAAGATCAGGAAACAACAAGACCATATAGCAATAGAAATCAGCTATAGTGCCCATCAGCATGTGGCAATAGAGAGCCATAAGAGCAGGATGAAAACCATAGAAGAAGATAGGATATTCATAGTAGCAGTTAGAATCAACGAAAGTAGAAGAAGATAGAAAAGGGAAACTGTATTTTCATTATTCAAAACTCTAAAATGAAAAGTTACATAGTAAGTATTGAGAAAGATAACCCATGGAAATATGCCAATTGGCAATACAATTGAAAAATATCTTCTAAATGATCATGTGCTAGGCACATGTCTACACGGAGGACGATTCTTCTGAAATTGTGCACATTCCAAAGTTTTGAACTAGGAATGTCATCATCTCAATGATAAAGGTGCTAGTAAACGCAGATGACACTCTCAGAGCCGGTTGTATTTCAAATATAGGATTGAATGGCTACTCAAGTTCCTCCTCCACCTCTCTCCAAATAATCTCAATCACCGACATGGCTGGTGTAATAGGTAAGACTAATTTTGCCAAACATATCAAAATTATTATAACTGCAAAATTTGCACAAAATTAGAAAACTTTAAAATCTGTCAAAACTGCATAATATTCTATTACTCGCATGGATAAGACCTATATTATAGAGTATATAATTTCGATCATAGGATCGATTTCGCATTATGATCGATTTCGCATAACTTTTAATAATTCTGTAAAGCTTCCGTATAATTAGCACAATTATTCCACATGATTCATAGCATTATTTAAAAATTTATTATTTAAATATAGGTAATAAACATTACTCCACTTAGTAATGTTATACAACATTCATTTCGAATTAGATGGAGAGGAAAACTCAAGAAATCTTTGGAGCAGTTTATCGTTGTGCGGTCAGGCTAATGCTAAAATTTTGTATGTAAATTTTAGTGACGCCAGGGTGATTCGTGTTGAATACGAAATGGATGACAATGTCTCAATGATGCTAATAAAACGGTGATGGTACTCTCAGGCCTGACTGTATTTCAATTGGATTAGCACTCGAGGTTAAGATTCTATGTTCTCGGTCGAACGTTACGTTGCTTGCATGTAATACGTTGTCGTATATTTTTTCAAATAAGTTACTATAATTTTAAATTTATTATATAAAATTAAAGTATGGGCCATTTTGGGTACACTTGGTGCACCGGTGCACCCTAACATTTATAAGGTAAAGTGATATTAGTGGAGTAATTTTTTATTAAAAAATTTTAATTATATTTTATTGTTTAATGGTAAAGATCAAATTTAAAATTAATCTAACGATTAACATCATTAAGGTGCACCCTAGTTGTACTCTAAGGGTATCTATTCACATATAAGAGCCCGTGGAGATTTTAGAAAATGGACTTTTTAGTTATTATAGATAAGATATTCAAGGAGTATTTTGAATAATTCAAAGAATATTAAAATTATTGAATTTCGATTAATATTCTTCCGTCCATTCTCAATGTATCTATTTGCTTTTTCGCTTTTTATATGTTGATTAAGAAGTATTATTATTTTATGTGTAGTAAGTAGTTGTATTAGTGGAGGGTATGAGTCCCATATTTTATTTGTATTAGTGGAAGGTGTGGGTCCCATAGTTCAAAAAGGGGATAGATTAAGAATGGACGGCCCAAATGATAAAATGTATAGATTGACAGTGGACGGAAAGAGTAAATAAAGTGTAAAATTATATACTACTGTTTTTATAGCATTATGCTTGTAATAATGTTTTATAGCATTATGCTTGTAATAATGTTTTACTAGAGCACTCATTTCAGAGTTATATACTCCCTCCGTCCCATTTTCATCTTCATATTTACTGTACGCACGCAAATTAAGAAAAATCACTTTTTGAGTAACTTTTGGGGGTAATTTGGTATTTTTGGGTAATAAATAAATGATAAAGTATGTTATGTGTGTTAAAAAGGTGATGACAATTTTGAAATTAAAGTATGTTAGGGGGATATTATTTATGTACTTTTTCCTTTTATGGAAATATGAAGTTGAAATTGGGACGGACCAAAACGGAAAGTGTGAAGTTGAAGTTGGGACGGAGGGAGTATAATTTATTTTTGGGAGGATTACTATTAGGTATACAAAAAAATCCTTAACTATTATGAGATACAAACATACAAAAGTATAATTACTGACTATATAAATATATAGTGATATTCCAATACTACCCCTACAATGTACTACACATAAAAATTGTGTGCAACAAAAATTCGTGTGCAGCAAAAGTGTGTGCAGTATAAAAAGTGTGCAGTAAAAAAAAAGTGGGGTGGTCCGGTAGAGCTCCGGCGGCGATCCGGCAGCTGGCCGGCGGAGCTCCAGCAGCCGGCCGGCGGTTCGGCGGAGCTCCGGCATCGGTGGCAGTGGTCCGGCGATCGGCCGGCGGCGGCGGTGGATGAGGGTTTAGGGTTTGTGGTTTAAAAGGGTATGAATTTAGGGTTATATTTGGTATTTTACTTTAATATTTTATATGTGAGAATAATTATTTAAATCAATGTATCTCATAGTAACTAGGGTTCAAAGTGTGTACATATGAGTAATTAATCCTTTATTTCTTATTCTTAATGTTTATTTGTTCCAAACAATTTATGTGCTTTAAATTTTTTTACCAAATGATTTTATTTTGTTTCAAACAATGGAGTGTCACATGCATGAGGTCTCACACCAAAAAAATTACTTTTTAAAAATAATCCATGCTTAACCCAATTTCAAATGTGGATTGGTCAAAATAATTTGAATCTCACGCAACTCAAATTGATAACTAATTCATTTATTAAATTGTGGGGAGAGAACACATTTTAAATTTAAAAAATTTACCCACTGCAAATTTATATTATATTAGTTAGTTTCTAACATACAAAAAGTGTTCACTTGATAATTCCGTTATGAATTTAATCAGTAAATTAAGTTAAATTAATTTAATTTAATGAATATCGTTTTGTGTAATTTTTTATTTTTCTTTTTTTGTCACTTTGTAAAAAATTTTGTACTAAAGTTTTGAGAACAACCTTCTTATAGAATAGTTCCGGATGCATTCAAACTAGATTAGTATGATTGAATTAAATGAAATAATGATAGATTTGAATGAACGGGTTAATGGAATAAAGATGGGAAATGTATGATTAAAAATGAAAATTATCAAAATTGATATTGTATAGAAATAACTTAAGTAATAAAAAATGTATTACTTAACGGGTTCTAACTCATTAATAATATTTTATAATATTAAATTTAAAATTTATATATAAAATTTTAATTAATTAAAATCTCAATAAAAATTTTATATATTTTAATAATTATACAAATTTAAAAGTATTAAATTAAAAATAAAATAAAACCTTAATATTATTAAAATATAAATAAAAAATACACATATTAAAAAAATTAAATTATATATTAAAAATAATTATATATTCAATATGACAATTGACAGGTATATATTTAATTTTATCAATAATATTACTTTTTTGTTTATAATTTATTAATTTTTATTTAGAATAAAAATTAAATTATTTATATAATTTTTTATTAAAATTTTAAAGAATAAATTTTTTAACATAATATCTTTTTATTGGGAATATAAAATTATATGATTTTTTTTAAAATTTCTAGATAATTTAATATTTTATTTTTTATTAAATAATCTAATAACAACGTTTTAATTAAAATTATACGTTAAACATAACATATATTAATTTATTATAATTTTTAATTTTATATATTATGGTATAAATTAAAAGAATATTTTTATAATTTCTATACTATATATTATTTTACATAAATAAAAAATAAAAAACTAAAGAGTTTCCTTTATGCATGCATGGGAATAGGGAATACCATGGGGTGAGATGAATCATCATTCCTTTATTTAAGAAAATGGTGATTCCAATAGGAATGATGATTACTATTCAAAATGTATACCAATCATGAGATTGGAAATTAAATTAGGAATGATGATTCCATTCCTAATCCATTCCCACGTACCAATTATGCCCTATGTATTCCTAAGAAGACTGATATGGCATCGTGTGATGCGTATTATGATCCTTTTTGAATCGGACGAAATCGAATGAATTACAAGCCTGGAAATGGTCAAAGAGAGTGGATAAATGAGGGGCAGGCGCGAGGAAGATGTGCTATTGTCGGAGGAGGGAGGCTTTAGATTTTAATTATTTTGTTTATAGAGAGCTGGAGAAAAGAGAATGTCTTTATCAGATTTTTCATTTTTCAATTTCTTTGATGATCTTCTTTCTGTTTGTTTCTTAATGTATTTTACTTGATTTCACGGGGAAATTTATAGCTATTCAAAATTTGGTTTCTTAAATAGTTTTTTTTTCTTTCTTTATTGTCACTTGTATCATGGCACCATACATCAAGAAGTTGCAGGTTTGGAATACAAAGTTGATGAATCGATGTCTGATCCTTTGAAGATATCTCCAAATGCAAATCGTAGAAATAATTTATGAAATGGAAAAGTAGATTTAAATTAAAATGGCAAAATAGTCTTGATTTGGGGCATGTATTGTAATTATTTAATTTTTAATAATATCTATTGGGGTATATATAGTAATTGGGGGTGTATATAGTATTTATGTAATTTATTGAATTGAAGTTGTTTTTTTATTTGTCAAATTCTCTTGTGAGACATTATACATATGAGACGGTTTGTGAGACGTGTTAAAGTATGTTTTTTAAAATATGATAAATGATAAATTAAAGTATGATTTTAGGGTGTTATAACATGATTTATTATTAACATACTTTAACTATAAATAAACATACTTTACCTATATAATAAATATACTTTAGTAATGGATCAACTCGTCTCACAACCGACTCACAAAAAACATGTCTCATGAGAGAGTTTCTCTTTTTATTTATAACTTATTTTGTAATTTTAAACTTCCGTTACCCATTTATATTTTTAAGAAGAAATTAGCACATAAAACTAATAGTAGTATAATTAACCACTCATAACATATTAAATAATAATATTAATACATCATTTTAATAATGGCAACCTATCTATTCAACTATTCAAGCTCTTGGAGTACTGCATAAAAGGGGAAGCTCTTGGTAAACTTTTTTTCTGATATAAGAACATTAATTTAAAGCGCATTGGAAATATGATGAATGATGAGCTTTAGATTTTTTAATTTTTTATTTTTTAATTTGGCTATCAAGTTCTGTAACAATAAAACCATTCACTCAAAAATAATAATATCAACGAGCAATTGGAAGCTCAATTTCTTTAATCTTTTTCTTAAGAATAGAGTTATAACTTAAAGAAAAAAAGGAAAATATAAAAAGGTATATAGAGAATCCATAAGACAATAAAAAATATATTGGAGAAACATCGAAAAAACATTCTTGAATGCTTTTAATTAGACATTCACATTCAATTTGAAGTCAAAATAGAGATTTAATAGGCTGATATTTTTAGTTAGCAAGACTATTACTATAATTACAATTGATACGATGGAATGAATTTGGAAATGAAATCAACACTCAATCTATTATTCACAGCCTGATTTGTTAATGGGAAAGTTCATTCAATAAAAAATGTATATCTTATCTTATTTTAACATGCATTTTAACCCGTGTGACTGGGGATAGATTTTAAAAAATAAAATTATATAAATATAGATTTTTTGTAATAGTATATATATATATATATATATATATATATATATATATATATGTAAACACATAAACATATATAATTACGTATTCCCTCCGTCTCATCATAATAATTATATATTTTTAAATTTGGTATTTTATTTTAACGGTTATATTTTTTTTTGTGTATGAGACACACACAATTAAATAATTAAAATATCTTAATGTGACTCATTCACCACATTAATACAATCATCCACTATACATTAAAATATTATTTATCTCACCTCAATAAACATTATAATACTAAATTTCTTAATCCCCGTGCAAAAAACAAATATTACTATTAGAATGGGACCAAGAGAATACATACGTATGAGATTTTATATTGTGATTGTATTTATATTTAGTTTAGTTCTTTATGAGTAATGAATTAAATAGTTTTTAGTTGAATCGACGTTATACGACCCTTATTTATTTTTCATGTATAATAAATTAATGTAATTATAAAAAAATCAACAATTTTAAAAATTTTATTAATATTTATATTTCATTAGGTAATCATATTGTTATAAACAATTAATGTCTTAATTACTTAACATTATTTTCAAATACAACCAAAATTTTCTCAATAATTAACTCAAATTGAAACAAATTTCAACATGTTAATTGATAAAAAAAAATGCATACAAAAATAATGTCTTTAATTTTAATTATTTTGTTGGACACAAAATTATTAGGGTTAAAAAATATGATAGTAAAACACCTAAATATATTTATTTAAGGAAATAAGAATAAAATGAGTGGTGAGAAA
This sequence comes from Pogostemon cablin, assembly GCA_023678885.1. NCBI lineage: Eukaryota > Viridiplantae > Streptophyta > Magnoliopsida > Lamiales > Lamiaceae > Pogostemon > Pogostemon cablin. The sequence continues at coordinate 7,974,992 of CM042987.1, forward strand.
TTGAAGAAAAATTGGGAAGAAGTGAGAAATTGAAGAGATTTTGACCCAAATTTTGAGTTGGAAAAAGAAGTAGATTTTAAGTGCTTATATATATATATATATATATATAGATGATACTCAAACAATAAGTCAACCTATCTTACAATCAATCTTATATATAATTATCGTCTCACAGCATTATATATAGTGTATACTTATAAATTCAAGGCTAAATATAGTGTGCACCCGGGTGCACACGAAGCTTCGTGTGCACCCACGTACAAATATAAGCAAAAACATATACAATTATGAGTAAAAATGTATACAATTTAATTGTTAATTTTTTTAATAAAAAATTGAGTGTAAAAAATGTACAATTATTAAAATACATGTATACACTATTGAATAAAAAGTTATACACATATGAATGCTTATTTTTTTAATGAAAAATTTAGTGTGAAAAAAGTATACAATTATTACAAAACACGTATACAAAAGAGAATAACATGTATACAAAATAGAATAAAAAATTATACAAATATGGATGCAATGGTGCACCCAGGTGCACCTAATATACACTCTAAATTCAATAACTCTCAACATATTTGTTTATAGTAATATTTTTTCTTTTTATTTAATACTCTTTCTATTTAAGTCTCTTTTCTCTCTCGTATATATATATATATTATGTTTTGAAAATCAAATGAAGTTTTAAAACTTATAGCCAAACATGGTGTACCCCACCATTAGGGGCCCCCACCGCCCCTGCCCTGGGGATTGGTGGAGGAGGTAAATCGCAGGATGTGCCTCAAGTGGCTTATAGGGAGGGCTCACTGTTAAACTTGTGCTTGCAAGGGGCCAAATACATGCCAAAGGCATGATTCGAACCCCACCCTGCAGAATATTATATTTACCGTGGGATGGCAGAATATTATATTTACGAGCAACAGCCACTGGGTAGAAAACCCCTTGGAAAACAACCAACTGATCCACCAATCCTTGATTGAAATCACACAAACCCCATATCAACCCTCCCACAACACAAATCATTCATTACTTTCTTTCAATTCACCGCCTTCCTCCGATAATCCCTTGCAGTTATCTACAATGTCGAATCGATTTGGAAGCCAAAACAAGAGTGATCACACAAGTTCTGCTAAACCCCTGAAGAAATTTATTCCCAAGAGGGATTTACGAGACCCTAACTCTCACCAATCACTCTCTAATTCCCTTCGCGCAGTCACCTCCTCCGCCGCCGCTAGCTCCTTTGATGCTGCGGTGGCCTCGACAAGCGGAGTCCAGATGGGGGAAGATGGGGAGTTGGTAAAGAAAGCCTCCACAGGTGGCAATTTTGTTATTTACTTGCCCCAGGATGAGGCGGTGGCGGCTGGGTTTGGCCCCGACGAGGGCGGATTGGATCCTGTCGAGTCGCAACGCGTGGTTGATTTGTCCAATAAGGAGTTATCTCGGTTACTCAAGTTGAATCCTCGACAGTTCTGGAAAGAAGGTTCGTGGATTCTTTCTTTTTTTGATAAGTTTGCGGTTTTAATGTGTTATTGAAGCTATGTGGATATTTTACTGATTAATTGCTTTTGCTGCACAGCTGATTTGTTGTACTGGATTAGAGTAAATAATACTCTTCCTGATATATTTTGAGCATTTGTTCTGTTTGTCGAAGAATCTTAGTGTATTTTTTGCTGTGAAGATTTCCTAGTTATGATGTATCTATATATACATTACGGATTGTGCAGTGATTTCTGGATACCCATTTATCTTAAGCATTTTATGTAATAATTCAAATGATGATTTGTTATTACAACGTGAGGTATCCATTATGCATTTCTCAGCTAAAATTCTCTCATTTGCAGTGGCTATGGACGATTCTCTGAATGCTTTCCTTGAAAGTTTTCTCAAATTCAGAAGAAGGTGGTATGATTTCCCACACCGTGGATCCCGAGGAACAGTTGCTGGAGTGATTGTTGGAGAGTTTGAGCTGTGTCGACGTGTCTTCATGGTCTTGTATCGCTTGTAAGTTACAGGAGAAGTCTTTCATTCATTTATAGTATCTTTCATTGTCTTTTTGACTTTGTTACAGATGTTAAATTTCTTTCGCTGCAGGTCGTCCAACCGCGATCCTGGGGCAAAGGCTGCTGATTCATTGAGCGCAAAAGATCATGAAGGTGTAATGATTTTTTCATCCGGCAATAATTGTACTAGATGTAGTTTTTGTGATTTTTGTAACTGTGTTTACTCAGACCTTCTTACGCTTACCATACACCATAAATGTGCCTATTTTATTATGATGATTCTGTAGAACTGTTGCTTATATACCTTTTTTTTGTCGCATCTATTTATTGATTATGTTATCGTATAACCGTGCATTTATTTTTAAGTACAAACTGAGTTTTAATTAGACCTTTTAATTATATACCCATCTGAAACCAGATAAACTAATTTTATGTGGATAGCTAGAATACTCTTAACAGCTTAATATTGAACCCCTACATAATATGATGTAATTAAGTTATTAACTTTTTGGGATTGGCTCCCTTTTCTTTGTTAATCTATTACTTGCTATTAGACCACATGTTGTCGATATTTTTCAACCTTCTGGACGAAAGAGTCGGCGTTCAGTCTGTCATTACTCTTCTCCTAATCCTCCCAAGCCAGGACTTGGGTGGTGTTTGCACTAAAATGCATTGAGAAAGGATGTGTGTATGATTGAGATTAGGAATTGATTTGATTCTAGGTTACACCCCCTCATGGTAGGCCTACTGTCAGATTCTTTCGGGTTCTACCCAATTTGTTCAAGTTAGGGGCTTAGGGCTCTAGAATAGTGAGTAAATCTGCTAGTCTTGGTTCGAACTTTGGTAGGATACACTCGAGATTTAAATATTGTTATCTATGAAAAATATAGATATTTATGGAAATATAGGTGGATATTTGTGAATATATAAAATATTTTAAAAATATTAATGGATATAACAATATCAAAGATCACATGTTATGCAAATATTGAGACATCAAAGAAATATTTTGAATTTAGGGTATAATGCCCAGTGGCCACCTCAACTGATAGAATACTAGACAGTTTAACAATAAAAGAGAAACCATGGGATGTACATAATTATGAAGCTGTCACATAGTTTTCAGTTATGTTCTTTATACTTCACCCTACATTATCCATCTCCTCCAGAAATGTGTAATCTTCTATGGATGTTCTTGGACGTAAGACAGCAGCAGCAATGATGTTTGTTTTTTTTCTTGCTGATAGTGAGGGTTTCAATGGGGGCAATGATATGGCAGACCTGAACAATGTATGATTTCTAATATGTTGTGTTGCAACTGAATGTTATTGGGGGAAACAATTCAAGACTTAGTTTAGTAACTATTTGAAAGATGAAAAAGCTAAAACTGAAAACTAATAAACTGAATTTATTTAGTTGGATCTGAACTAATTCTGTTAGATTTATGACTTTGGATTGGTTTAGGTGTAAGGAAATCTACCCTTTGTTCTCAGAAATAGGATCTGTTATATGAGATGAAGTTATGTTTAAAATGGCTGCTCATAGGAAAATCAGACCTTGAATATGAGAACAGGTACCATGAGAATGTAGCATATTGGTGATGATTACTCAATATTAATATATTACTTTCTTAATTCATGCTCTCACATGCAGCTTTCTTAAGATCCTTAATTGCTTTTGTGAGTGCGTTTATGGTCTATTGCCTGGAAATCCTAGGTTCTACTTTGAATGAAATGCATAACAGTCATTGTAGCATATTTTCTTCGAAGCATCCAGGACATATCTGACTCAAGTTAGTAAGGAAGGGTTACTTATTTGATTAAATGTAGTATATTTTGTCTAAATGAAAAAGATTATCTTAAACTTGTCCACCTTGCTTATGAATTGTATGTATAGCCCTTCTGCAGGACAAGAAGTTGCTTGATTTGCCAAAACTCTTAGATATATGTGCCATTTATGGTCGCGATAATGAAGATCTGACGCGGATACTGGTATGCCTATAATAGCACATTTTGCTTGCTGCTGTTCTATAATCATTCTGCCTTCTACCTTCCACAAGCATATCTCTCTGTCATTATCTCTCACGTATAGATACTTACGTTGTCCAGGTGATGAATGCAATGAAGGCACAGCCCCATATTCATGATGGTTTTCTTGTTCTAATTTCTCACTTCTTGAGTATTGTCCAGACCATGCATCAGCGGTGCAGCTCAAGTGTAGAGGTGTATTTTCTACTCTTGTAATTTTACCTAGGTAGTGTTGCTTTTTAGAGAAAAATGATCTACTGGTGTGTATCTGATACTCAGATGTTTAAGTGTAGTTTTATGTTTTTTTTTTCCCTTTTTTTAATCACCTTTCTTTGTAATTAGGAAATTATGTGCCAAATAGGGTAAATTCAAGTGTAGTATTTGTAGGAAATTTTATGTGGCCTGTATACTCAATGTGCAAGAAGCAGGTCTCTGGTGCTAGAAGGCCTCTTGTACCTCTTGCCCCTAAGAACTATGGTTTTGACTTATGCAGAATACTGTAGCTCTTCTGAGCTTTTTTTGGAAGGTATGCTGTTAATATTTATATAAGTGAGTTGGCACAGGTTTTGCTAAGTTCTGGTGGTCACCACGACCAAGGATCCAGCCGTCTTCAAATTGACTATCTTGAGGTACTTCATTAGTTTACTTTGTATTAGCTTTTGCTTTTCAGAGTACATTTGATATTATAGTTACTAAACAATCCTTATTCCACAAGATCAAATTATTTCATTAATACTGTTTTGAAGACAACTTCACTTGTTTTTCATTCTTGAGACATGAATATAAATATTCAGTGCAGCTTCACAGATCAATCATGGTCTTTACTAAATATTGTTTCAGTTCTTGTTGATGTGTCCATTTTTGTTTGGCCTATTTTTTTTCAATTGTTCCTCATCCTTTATTTGCAGGTTATGGACTTCATAAATGATTCCGTTGTATCACTGGATTCATTTGTTTATGCGTATAAACATGCAGCTGTCTACTTCTCTTCCCCCATTGAGATGAGGTACTACGCTGTCGACTGACTTTTAAATTACGCTTTAAGATCCTAAGCATTGGGAGTTTTGCCATATCTGCATCTCGCCTTTTCTTGAATTTACCATGTTGTGGCCGAACAGCCTAGTTGAACCTTTGAGAACTGGGAACTTTGTAATGTTCTTGCTTGAGGTACTTTTGTTAAATAGTCCTTGGAAAATGTAGATATGTTTATAGTTAGGTTGAAGCAATAGGATACATTTCATGCGATCTTGAGGATGTTTCGTTACTGGTATACCTGATGTGGTCTTCATCATTAACCTCGTAAGAAATCAATTTTATTAGTAGAAATGGTGGGTAGCACAAGTCTCCTTTTAGTGTTTCCACATTGCGGCTCCATTGTGTTCATTAAAATGAAATGTTGTTCAATTCTTAGTCTTTCTAGTTCCTATGCCTAAAGTTAAACAGAAAAAGAACTGTAAAGTGCAATAGTTCAGAATTTGATTACTTTGTGTCCTACACTGAAATCTTGCTCTAATTTCTAGCCTCTCCAACTATATGGATGCCACACTAACATGACCATCCCAGTCAATTCTTGCTTCATCTTGACTATCTAGCCAGACCCAATTAACACAGTCATTTGCTGGAATTGAGCACAAAAATAAAATTGAGCACAAAAATAAAGGAGAATCAGAGGTGTAATATGATAAGAATCATATATCTCTGTATCTTGGTTCTACTAAAGCAGTCACTGGGAGAAGCGTCATGGCCATGTCAATATTCCACATAAGACCAGTCCAATTGCTAAGTCATCCTGTGTTATTTCTATCGCTTGTTCCTTAGATTGAGACTGTCAAAGTTCAAATGGTTTTTACATATGTGCTGAACAAAATTGCTTGATTCAGTATTTAAAAAAAAAAAAGAAAGAGAGAGAGAGAGAGAGAGATAGAGAGGCGATCTCTCATCTTTGGTTGATAGATATCCTTATCATTATGCATGGATGAAACAAGGTTATGCCAGTGGTGTCAAGCGGCTATTCTATATTCAGCACCACCGTTTGTGCCACTGTCTCTATTGGCATTTTTGTGTTGCCTGAGTTTTGGTAATATGAGAGAGTTTAAAAACTTCTCTCTCTCATAATCTGTAAATACAGCTCTGCTGGATAGAAACATCATAAAGATGGAGATATCAGATACTTCATCATAAAAATTAGTACATTATAATTTATTTTAATTTATTTTTGGGATATTTTATATTCTGGAAGGTCCTTGAAATTTCCAATGCTACAAATCATCTGTCAGTATGATAACATTCTGTTGGATTAGTAGAAGTTTTCTACTTAAAATATAAATTTGCTTGAAGTGACTTTCTTATATATATATATATATATTTTTTTTTTTTTATTATTATTATTATTATCATTTTCTTACTCTATAGGAGCGCTGGTTGGTTATTTGATTCACTAGTGGTAGTAGTGACTAATGACTATGGTTTCTTCTTCTGTATGGGGAAGGACTAAGTAGTATCAAGTGGTTGACCTCATAAGGGAGCAAAATCATTCCTATGGCTTGGTTGACTGACTTTTTGCCATGGGCCCATTAGTGTCCTATTTTAAGGTAAATGTGTACTAAAATGGTTAAGTTTCTGTTTTCTTTGCAGTTATGGGAATGGAGAATTACTCACTACCCTTGCGAGGATACATGACAAACTTCTTCAGTCTTTGCTGAGGGGTTTTCATGTTATCTTGGGTGTAGTTGAAGATAGAAACAAGGAGATGTCTAGTGATTTGCTTTCAAATGTCTTTACTAGTCTGAAGATGTTATCAAAAAGGATAACAACATTTGGGTGGAACTTACTTTATTTATGCTATCTCAGTGATGATTTATTTCAAGGTAGTTATTCTCTTCCAGTTTCAATGAAGATGTTTCCAGCAAATGTGGAGGATCCTGTGATTAGGGCTGACATTCTAATACAAACAATAAGAGATCTTAATGTTGAGCAGACACCTGGTATTGGGGGCCAGAGTTGGGGAACATTTATCCAAGATATTGAGAAGAATCACAAAATGATGAGTAGGATTGAGTTATTGCGAAGTTCAGGTGAGCATTTTCTTGTTTTTCTGGTTATCCTCGGGTTCTTGTCTGCAAATGTGAATTTCATGTCTCTCTGAAGAACACTTGGTTCTTTTAAGTGCCATGCATACGCATTTGTTTTTCGCACTGCATGTTAGGTGCATGGGCGCGTCAGTTTGAAGTGTTTTTTTGTCTTTATATTGAGTTCATCAATCGCTTCACTGGATTGAAGCAGATAATTTGAAAATTTTAAATTTTATATGAAACAATCCTAAAGACCTTAAGGAGTTAAATCTGAGGTGGAACTTACATCGCATGCTCCCAAATAACAATAATTCGAACACAAAATACCTTTACATGAATGATGCCATTTTATTTAGGTACAGAATAACATATATCTGGGTTTGCTTGAATTTTGGAATCTATTTATGCAAGAAACATTCATGCAAAAGTATTTAGCTTTTCTCTACATGTCCCTAAGTTATATTTTAAGTGTAGTACTCCCTCCGTCCCAAAAAAAAGCTTTCGCATTCCTAAAATAGTAATATAGTCAAAACAACTAACAACCCGTACACTTTACTTACACAAGTATCACCCCTACCTCACATAACTATAGCATACTTTATCATTTATTACCAAAAAATACCAAAATGATACTAAAGTAACATCTTTCTTAATCTATGTGCAAAAAAAAATGTGAATGACTTTTTTGGAACGGAGGGAGTATCATATTTCAGGTTCATAAAATATGCTTAAAAGTGAAAGTTGATGGAAACTGCCACCTTTCTAGTTTGCCACTAATAGTTTAACAAGTTTATTGGTGACTGTTTACAATGAAATTATAATGGCAAAGTTAATGGTTGGGGCAATTTTGGTTTATATTCTTAGATTCTTTAAGGAATTTCTGAAAACAAAGCAATGAAGTCGCTCCCTTCCTACCAAGAATGTATTGATGCTATTTCTACTTTTATCTTTTGAGTGAAAATAAATAAATAAACTTAATTGTTGTATTCTTTAGTTCCTGGTGGTTTATTTCACTGGTGTCGTTTTATTGAAGAAAAAAAAGGTGTAGAACTTATTTTATTGATCATGTCTACGTGTTTAGCATAAAATTATGTTTCAGCATTCATAAGCATATTCTCGTGTGATTGGGCGCCATACCTATCTTGAATGAAATAGTGCTTTACTCACTATATACCTGATTGTATTCTTGCTATTTGCAACTGACACAAAAATAGAACATATGTATTATCTGCATTCCGTGATCTCGAATTTAGGAGCTCATTAGTAAAACGACAAACTGAGGGTGGTGCTTGATACTTTGTTCTTTGCATTTATCTTCTGCCTGTTCACTAATGTTTTTGAAATCGGACCAAAGGTTGGTTATCAATGGATGATGAGCAATTCCAGTTTCTTTTTGTGATCACGAGGACTTCACTGCAAGCTGATAGCAAAGTGACACCCACCTCTTCAATCCCACCGAGCACCAACATCAAACAGTCAGATGAAGATATGGCAATCATAGAGTCAAAAATCAGCCAAATAAAGGAAATCTTTCCTGATTATGGTAGTGGTTTCTTGGTGGCATGCCTTGAAGCGTATAACCACAACCCGGAAGAGGTTATTCAGAGGATTCTTGAGCAAACACTTCATGAAGAATTGCAATCTCTTGATATTTCATTGGAAACACCTCCACCTACAAAATCCTCATCATCTATGAGTAAAAACAAGGGCAAAGGGAAACTTGTAGAGCCTGTAGTTTCTCCTCCAGAATTTGAGGTACCTACTGTCAAAAACCATGCCGGGGTTTCTTCAGGTTCATCCTCTTCCTCTGCTGGGAGATTCATGAGGAAGAACATGAATGACTTGTCTGATTCTGAGACCCTAAATGCCAAACGAGATAAGGAATTGGAAAAAACTGCAGCTCTCGTATCACAGTTTGAGTATGAAGATGAGTATGATGATTCCTTCGATGATCTGGGTCTAAGTGTTGGAGATTCAGGGTTAGAGGAGTCTGAGACACTTGATGATAAAACAGACCTACACGGAGGAAGAGGTGATGATGGCAGCGCAACTTCAAATACCGACAATTCAAAGTGGGGCTCCCGTAAAAAGCCCCAATATTTCGTCAAGGATGGTAAGAATTACAGCTATAAAGTCGAGGGTTCTGTTGCTGTGGCCAATTACAATGAATCAAGATTGGTTAACCAAGCACAGAAGGAACTCATACATGGCCTTGGACAAGGTGGCAACATTCCTTTGGGTGCGGTTAAAAGGTTAGCCGAATCAAAAGAGGAACAAAATGATGAACAGAATACTGATGAAGTTGTAAGAGGAGGACGAGGAACTGGTAGGGGTAGAGGGAGGAGAGGTGGAGGTAGAAGATCTATAGAGTCAACTGAGGAGAATGAAGGAGAACAAACTGATGAAGTAGGAGGGAGGGGAGGCCGGGGAAACTTCAGAGGTGGATGGAGGGGAGGCCGAGGAAGAAATAACTTCAGGAAAGACAGAGCAATGAGTAAGCATTTTTCTGGAATGCCCGGTCATTATAATTAGTGATGGGCCATCAACATATTTTGCAAGGTTAGTAATTGATGCCTCATTTGGTAGGACTCTGCGCTAGGCATGGTAACTACTAAACCTTTTTGTATAGACTCCGAGGAATTTTACAGGTGGTTGAGTAAAAAAGATTGAAAAAAGCGCGTTTATAGCCCTAGATACAAGCAAGTTGTATGTTTGTGCTGCATATCAGGACATTGACCCTGCATCATTATGGTTGTGCTATTGTTGTTTCATCTTTCTTGAGATTACAGATTGTTTTACATGTCCATAAGAGCTGCATACTTGAGAGAACCATGGAGCCTTGAACTCTCTGCTCAACTTTAGGTCACATAGTTTGGTTCAGTCCTATAAACGGTTATTTTCTTTTCTTACGCTGTGGAAATAGTGTATGAAGCAGAGGTGTTATAATAAACGAGCTCAACTCATTCGTGACTACTCAAGCTCGTCTTATGCCGTTCATTTAATGAGCGGAGGACTTGATAAAGATCAACATTAATAATAATTAATAATATTAATAATTATTAATACTCCTTCTGTCTGTCCGATTGAATGAGTCTCTCTTGCTTTTTGTACGTGAATTAAAAAGTTATTATTATTTAATATGTAATGGGTAGTTGTACTAGTGGGTGTGTGAATTTTATATTTTAATTATATTAGTGAGTGTGTAGGTCTCATACGTGTAAAAAATGAAAAGGAACAATGAACTCTTTAAAGCAGACGAAGGGAACATATTATATAATTACATATAATAATAACTATTAAATGCAAGTAACAAATATAAAATATATTAATTAAATTATGGCTTGATAAGTTCCAACTCGTTTTGCATAATGAGCTGTGCTCGAATGAATAATTTTCAAACCCTCATTTATTGGCTTGTTAGCTAATTGAGCTGACCGGCTCGATTAATAGGCCTAGTTTGAAGTAGCAGTTTCATTTGGACAGTTATTTGCTGATTTGCTCTTATCAATAGCGTACACCTTGCTGATTTGTTACACACATATCTTTCATATAATACTTTGAGTAAATACAAACACTTTTATATTTGAAAATCAGTTTTGTTATGATTTGACTTTTGAGTTTTTTCAGACCGCTACATACACATACAAATTTCATTAGAAGTTACCCTAAGAAAAACTAAAACATAAATTATCACTATTTAATTGATTTTCAACATGCAGTAATTTTCAAAGCCAAATTTTCAAAATTCAAATATATTTTAAATAAATATACCCTAAAAATCAAACATAAACTAAAAACTCCATTAAATCTCAAACAAACATACCTGAGAATAAATTTAAGAGTAACTTCGGTGCACCTGTGTCACCAGAACGGATATAACTGTTAGATCAATCTTTAATTTAATCTATACCATTAATTAAATAAAATAATTTAAAATAATTAAAAAACCTACCCACTACCCCATGTTTTTAGCCTGTATATTATAGGGTGCACCCCAGAATCACCCTAAATTTAAACATAAACTAGAAGCACGTACTAAACATTAACTACGTAGAACCTGTCCTTTTTATGCCTTTGCCGAAAAAAATTACACAAAATGAAATTACATATAAGATACTTTGAAGACTTCATTGTCATCTGTACATGCACTCAAATATTATAGTATAGTACACAAATGAACAAATCATCACAATATCATAATATATTATATGTATCCTTCCTTATAATGTATACATCTGTTGATGGCTTAAAAGAAAAGAAGAGTATCTGCAAATAGACTGCAATGATAGTAGTACTAATAAAAATAATAGTTCCAGCCTCCAGATTTTAAGCATCAGCGTAATCAACTGCAAAGCGGCCAGTGTTCTTACCCTGCACACACAATATACAAGACCATCAGTCCTGCTGTTCGCATTGACACCACTTTTTCTGAGTTTAATAAATACACGATTTGTCGTGTAGCATATGAAAACGGATGACCAGGACTAGAGAGATAAGAAGGGGATAACAAGAAAGGATGAGATTGATGCAGAGTATCAACTAAAGAAGACATGAATGACCTGAGATAACATCCTTTGTTTGTTTAGTAATTGCGTCCTCGCCTTGTTCAAGGCTGAGTTTGGTGACTTGTACATCCTCTGTCAGATACAACAAAAAGCACATACAGAAAATATAAGCAATTAGTCAGTTGAAAATACAAAAAACTGTGGTGCCACAGAACTTGGTGAATACAGATACCTAATTTGTACACACGCATGCGCGCGCGCGAGCACACACACACGCACCCAAAAAAAAAGATGCTAAAACAATTCATGTTTTCATTCCAACAATGCACTTACCATTCTAGGATTAAGCTATATTATTCTAAAGAACAAAACAATGAAGCCCAACACACAACCAATGGCCTGAAGATAAGAAACAGAAATGATTTTCTACAAAAGTTTACTACTCCATTTGGCCCACAAAAGTTGACATATTTTCCTTTTTGAGTTGTCCCACAGAAGTAGGCACATTTCCATTTTAAATACATGAGACCCGTCACAAAACAATAAATATACCTCCATGGGGCCCACAACACCACTAATACAACTACCCACTACACATTACTAAATATTATACTCCTTAATCTCCGTGCCCAAAAAAAAGGACGTCGACTTCTCCAGGACGAAGGGAGTAACATATATGAAATTATGATGAAAAATTATAAAAGTTATACCAGTGTCGATTATAATAATTCAGTGCAATAACTATGGAAAAACAATTTTGACTCCAAGTAATAGAGTGTAGCAGCTTTATCAAAGAAACATATGAATATCATGATAATTGCAACTGTAATAAAAAATTGACCAGTGTCAAAATGAATAGAGATACATTTCCAGAAAATGATACACTAGAAGAAAAGACTGTGAGGAGGAGAAACTGACAAAAAAAAAAATTTAACTCAAAATCGACAGGATATTATAGCGCAATCTCAATTCTCAAGGTGAACCGACATTACTATATAGATGGATGATGAGGTAGCTGTGAGAATATTTAGGTATTACTAACCTTTTCACCCCCAGACATACGATGGTCAACTCCTGATAGAAACTTCTTCTTGGGCTTGAAGTCAAAGACATCATGAAGAAATTGGTTCTCCTATGCAACACAAGATAAAATAGCAAATCAGTGATAATCCATTAAGTGAATGATATTTTACAAGGGCCTGGAATCAAACTGTACCTGCATGTGCTTAACAAATCCTCCTCCAAGAAAACGCTTAAGGAAGTTCAACTGCAATAATTCACAGAGATGATGTTTAAAACTATAATGTCACTCGGGTAAAAGATGCAAGCATATAAGGTAAAAGATGCAAGCATATAATATAGACCTGTATCAATTGTGCCCATGACCCTATGTTTAGAGAATCTCCACCTATTTTTGTCGAGGTCTCTGGAGTATAACCATTCTGGAATACACATAAATACATTAATAATTTTTTGCAATTCAGAAACCAAAACAGAGTAGATTAATCTGATAATGGCATACCTCAAGAAAATCCAGAATATCTCGAAATATATTCTTCTGAGCATTGAGATCTTTCTTGGCAGCACCTTTACCACTGGCTTCAGCAGCGAGGGCTTGCACTTGATTAAGAACTTTATTCCTTAAACCATGTATGTACATCAATCTTCGAAAATCCTTCGCTTCTTCGATAGGAGTGTCTGCAGAGACCTTAGTTTCTCCACAGAACTTCTCAAGGCTCCCAATCTCAAAAATTAAGGCAAGCGCTTCACCAGCTGCAATGCGTAGTAGTCGGTCATCCTTGTCTAGCAGAGTGGACAAATACGTGATTGACCTGAATTATATCAGAGGTTTGGAAACATTACTAATGTACGATGAAACCACTTTTTAACAAATAAGCCATATGAAAATCAAGCACAGCTGAAAATGCAGAGCTAACAAATACTAACTCTTGCCAACTCTTAGGGTTTAGTGCAGAGCCATCCAATGTAGTAAGAAGAAATGACCATGCAGAGACCACCATTGTTATCACTGCTGCTTGAGGTTTAGCGGCAGTCACCTGAGTGAATCAGAAAGCATAAGACAAAATTGGCCAAATAAGCATAGGTACTAAAATACAATAGCCGAAATATGCAACTTAAATCACAAGGGCTAACAGACTTGTAAATAAGAAACCAAAAACATCTTGGGCAAAGCTTGCAATTAAATACATACATTAGGACCCAATTTCGGATGAGCGACCTGCCACATTATGTTCATTGATTTCTCTGTTTGCTCGGGTTCGTCAGCTCCAACAAAAGTAATAATAGCCAAACACTCGAGCAACTGTTATAATATCAGGTTAGTACAGAAAAATACCAGATTAGATATTAAAAAAAGGACATGAAAAAAAAATTTAATTGAACCAGCCGAAAAACATATATCACCGATGATGTCTTGGATGTCTCAGGCCGAATTCTAAGAGCTTCTGATATAACAGTGATTGATTCTTCCAGTATCTCTTGAGCTTTCTCCCCAGGACCAGTGGTCAGAGCTAAGAGTCCTATAAATGAATGAAAATCAATAGTTATTGGAAAATATCAGCTAAAATGAGTGGCTAAAGACAATATGTGAACAGCCATATCAGAACCTATTGCATGAGATGCCAAGGCAACCTCCTTTGCGGAACCCTTTTTGATTGAATTCAAGCACTGGTGCAGCAACGTTGCAAACCTAGACAGAGAACAACTTTAAGACCTTAATGCACCTCTTACATTCAAAATCCAAGACAATATGCTCGTACCCAACAAATTTGAAAGATTTATAAAGTAAACCCAAAAACATACTACCCATTCAATCAATTTTGATGCCAAAAATTGAAGATGATAAAACAGATAAAAGTTAGGTTATAAATAAGCATGAGCTTTAATGCACAGATACTAAACTAAGGGGGAGACTGATTGGAGAGAAGCAAGTAGAAAAAGGTTTGCCGAAGGATCAACAATATGTTCCAAGTGTTGGTCAGTCAGACTACAGCCCATTATTTGACTGACATATATCAACAATGAAGTAATAATCCAGATGAGTACGTGAAGTTTAGCTAATATACACTTACATTAAACTCAACTATAGCATAAGTCAAGATAACCATATACCTATACCCAATTCAGAAAGGATATTAACATGAGTAATATATACAACAAAAACCTCCAAGCACATAATCAGTTTTAGCTATCGCGTGTAGGAGACAACCCCACATGCCTCATGAAACCAATGCACAAGTAAATGTAAAAATCCAGTAGAAAGAAAGGATGAGTACTTCTTCTCCACAAACTCATGTTGTAAGCTGCTGTTAAAGGCTTCAATGATAGATACCAACGCCTTCTCTCTAGTAGTCCCTCTGCACGAAAATAAAATGAAATAAAATAAATAAAAAAACACAAACAATTCATTAGAAATTTCTACATTATCCTCTTCACATAAAAACTAGTCGACTCCTCTCACTCTCAATTCAAAACTACCCATTTTAAAAATAAATGACATTAATACAAATGGACAACTTCATTATTATTCATAACAAGGCACCATTTCAATTATTCTGAAATCTGAATAACTACCACAGACGAGAAAAAAATAAAATCAACCCTTTTTTAAGTTACCCGTTATCTATTTCTGTAAAATGATATGAAAGACGACAGATTACCTCTTCTCATATAATGCATCTAAACTTTCATCAAGCAAAGTTTCCTTCATCACCTCCACTTCCTCGGTACCAAGATCTACCATATTGGCAAGGCGCATAGATGATGAAGATGAGCTGACACTATCTGTATCATCACTATCCAGCATCGCAGCACTTTTCTTTTGGGAACTCCCTAAAATGCCACAATTAAAACCATTTAACTCCAGATTATATATGCAGCATTTGCAATGACATTTACCCTCATTACATGTTACAACAGTAAATGACATATATTTCAGAAGAAGGAATTTATGTTTTGAAGCAAAACTAAGAGTTATAACACTAATCAAAAGTAACCAAAGAAATTTGAAAAGGGGTCGATAGATAGTTAACTTTGTCTGTATAACAACAAATTTGGTAACATACTTCCTCAAACAATATGTACAGGTGGCTTTACCCCAGGAATCAGGATTGAAGACTTAGTCAATACTTAGAAGAAAAAATCATAATTTCATGTACATTTAAGGTAATTAATGGGAAACCATATCCAAAGTAGGAAGAAGAGAAAAGCAACTAACTACTCTCTCCATGAACCAAATTTGGTTACAAAAGTTTGTGCATGGGATTTAATGAAAATTGTGTATTTTAATGTAAAATTTATCAAATGTGAGTGGACATGGTTTTCAATAAAGTAAGTGTTGTGTAATAGAGAGGTTTCCAAAAGGATATGTAACTAATTTTGGTGGACGGAGAAAGTACAACAAGAGGTTATAGTTAAGGGAATTGTGAGAATGATTAAGAAAATTATTTTCTTGTTTTACAATATTTAAAATAAAAATTAATACCAAAGTTGGAGGTTCTAGGAAAATAATAATAACCTTGATTTATTTAGGTATGAATGGACTAGGAATAATATTTAGAGGAATTCAATAAATATATATCCAATTAAAATTATCTTATCGTACTTGTTTTACCCTTCGCAATCTTTGACAAAGATTATCTAAACGGATAGAGGAAAAGAAATTTTTAAGAAAAACTTAAATGGGAAAATGTTGATTTACCAAATATCATACTATCACTTAGCTCAATAGGAACATGAAATTGTACTATTTCTAATTAAAAACCAATTTCGTTAAAAAAATTAGATAGCATTTTTACATCAGATTTTTTTTTAGACAAAGCAAGATTAATACCAAAGCAATGAATGTTACATACACCTTTTAATTTCAGTGGTTTTCTCCAACAAATAGTCATCCTAGATTGATTGGTACAAAAGGGATCAAACAAGGCATCTGGGACCTATTGTTTTGTGGGGGAAAAATAACCCCAGAAATTAAAAAATGACCGAGTGCCTACAACAACATGCATATTACTCCTTGAAAAGATAAACTTATACAAAAGGAACCGAAAAAGATAATCAATTTCTTCCATCCATACAGAAAGACAAAACCAATTGACGAAGACATGCAAGTGCAACAACTTAAAATTTCAATTGAATTAAACACCATTCATACTTTAGCAACTCCATCATTTTACAAATACATTAGTATTCTCACTGCTAGTTGAGTTAGAACCAGAGTGCAACAGTTATAAATTGAAAAAGGCATTCAACCTTGATCCAAACAAGATTCAGTAAAATGATAGAAAACATTCGAATTGAGATCAAGTAATTATTTCCCAGCTCAAATAAACCACAAGAAGAACCACAGAAATCGCGAACATAAATTCGTTCTTCTAGTTAACAGAACAAAAACCTAAAAGAAACCAGAATTTTCCAAATTAGAGGGGAATAAATCGAATTATTGAAAGAATAAACAGAAAAAAGAACTAATTTGGGGGGGAAAAGAGTACTTACTTTTACCCATGATGATGGCTCGAATCAAATCCAAATCCAAATCCAAATCTATCCAAATTCTGCAAGCTCAGAAACTTAGTTATAAAGAGAAGATACAAGGATAAGTAAAATCAGAGCGATGAAAACAATCTACTGAAAACGGAAAATCGTGAACTGAAGAAGAATTAAGAGGGTAAGCGAACGAAAACTCCTCAATTGAATCGAAGAACAAAGTATCCATGTAAAAAGTGAAGGGGAAATTGAGGAGAGAGGAGAGATTGCGTGGAGATTGAAGTCTTTGGGGGAGAGAAGGAGAGGCAGTCGTCAAGGGTTAGGCTACATATGTATGTATACGCTTGCTTGAAACAGACAAAAGGAGATTATTAAAATACGTATAATTTTGCAGATCAAATAAGACCATGTTTGGTATTCATATGATTCTTTTCATAGCATAATTAGGATGGCATATAGAGTATGGTATAATTTGGACCAAGCAACTCTTAAATATGTATATATTATTTACATGGATAATATTTGCAGAGCAAAGCAGTTCTCAATAGGAATTCCAACCTCCAATTTTGGCAATTAGGATTCGCCTCAACTTTAGGCATAAGAGTAGACCTCATCACAAATTTTAATCTTAGACACCTTAAGATTGACCTCGGTCTTAGTCCTTTCATAATTGTTGATCAGCCATACGTAGTTTTCATTATTTCGCCATTAAATTGATTCAATATAAGTTTAGTTTAACAAAATAATAATCATAATTTCAGTTTTAATGTTACTATATGATAATAATAATAATAATAATAATAATAATAATAATAATAATAATGTTTGAATTGCCCAATGATACAAATTTTATGTTTTCATCCGATTAAAACTCAATGTGGACTTCTTCTTTTTTTTTTATCTTTTTCTCTTGTTTTCTCAGTAAGATATTAAAAAAAAAAAAAACTAATTATACGCACCCGGGTGCACCCACTTTCAAAAACATATAATAAACAAAAATGTATACAATTTAATTTTTAATTTTTTAATGAAAAATTGAGTGTAAAAAAATACTTCATTCGTCACATTGAAACGTACGCGCTTCCTTTGTAAAACATGTATACACTATTGAATAAAAAGTTATACACATATGAATGTTAGTTTTTTTAATTAAAAACTTAGTATGAAAAAAATATACAATTATTAAGAAATACGTATACGAAATAGAATAACATATATATAAAATAAAATAAAAATTTATACACATATGGGTACACCCTTGTACCGGGTGCCCCTAATATCAACTCAAAAAAATAATAATAATATAATATATTGAATCGCATTGATTTTAATTAGAGTAGATGTATATCATGCTTTGTTATTATTGTGTATAATTAATTAGAGTGTAAAATATGAATATTATTATAAATAATACATGTCACAGAAAAAAAAAAAGTAAAATTTAAATATAAAAAAAACAAATTAAATCTTGAAATGAGTACAATGTTGAATTTCCTAATCCACATTCGGTGTTTCATATATTATATAAAAAAAATTATACCCTACAAATGACTATTAAACTATTGGAGCATGTATTAAATTTTGGACATCCATTATAACACGTGGTAAGCATTTAATTTTTGAAATATGAGATGAATTAAATACCATTGTAAAATGAAATAGATAATCACATTTGAAATGCGTACTATTTAACTTTTGAAATATGAGATGAATTAAATACCATTGTAAAATGAAATAGATAATCACATTTGAAATGCGTACTATTTGGAACCAGTACTATTTAAAGTAAGAGAAGTAATATGTGAGATTATCATTGTACTTACCTAGATGGAGTGTTATTTTTATTATTTCACAAAATACTTATGAAATACTAGGAGACTTTCATAGTGCTGCTAATTTATTCATATTTTTTTTCTTTTTTATTCATTTTAATGTTTATGCACGTTGTTAGAAATACAAAAAAAATTATCTTAATAATATCCATTTTTCACAATTTCTCAATAATTTTATATACTCCTACATTTTTACATATATGTTAACAACTATCATTATCTAAAAAAAAAAATCGTAAACTCTGAATACAAAAATACGTGTAATTTCTTAAAACGAATGGAGTATAATTTTTAATTAAAATTATTATTACTTAGTATTCATTTCATCAATTTTTTTCGTAAAAGATCTCACACGAGTTTTTATTGAAATTTAAAATTTGAGTCCTAACATTTTTTTAGAAAAAAAATTAAAATTTCAAGGTCAACCCAATTAACCGTTACATTAATTAATCGGGCCCAAAAATATTTTTAAAAATTAATACTCCCTCCGTCCCGGATATTTTTGCCCGTTTGTACGGGCACGGAAATTAAGACGTTTTATTTTTTTAATATATAATGTAAGAGAAAGTAGAGATAAATTAGTAATTTAAAAAGAAAAAGTGAATAAAGTTATTGAGAATGATGAATAAAGTGTAAAAAAGTAATTAAAGTTTTTGGGATTGTAAAAAGTAGTTAATAAAATATTATGTATTTTTGTCAAAAATGAAATGGGTAAAAATATGTGGGACACCCCAAAATGAAAAGTGGGTAAAAATAAGTGGGACGAATGGAGTATTAAATTTAAATAGATCTCCCTAACTCATATACTGAACCTCCAAAAAAAATATGCTAGCATGTTAAAGAGTGGATGAGGGGATATTCGATTAGTATATACCTTGTCAGCTTAGGGTAACCAAACAAGGCCTTAAATTATGGGGTGTATTTTCTACGACAACCTATTTGAGACAAAATAAAAGGAGAATTATTTAAGGCGAGTGGTTGTGAATAATCAGGAAATGTGTGGTGTGGGAAGGAACAGAGATGGTTGTGTGGGGATGAACACGTGGCTACATCTTTAGCCGTAGATGGATGAGTTAGCGGTGGTGGATAAGGGACTTGTGATTAAAACAGAAAGCACGTGGTGCCTCATCAATGTACACGTGGCAGCAGCCGCCACATTCTGAGCTCCTATCCTTGGGGTCAAACTTGAAAATGGAAAACGTGTTTTTGATATTTTATTACTACGTTGGGAAAACACTTTCTTTTTTTTTCTTACAATGGAGTGTATATTACTCTTGCCTATTCAATTTACACTTACTTTCGTGAGATAAAGTAAGATGATTTTTATATGAACTTGAAGTAGTTAAATGGACTAAATATTAATAAAACTCATTAGAAAAGATCCATGAAAATAAAAGTATACTCTCTTTGTATTATGATGAAATGTTTCTACATCCCCAACCTCTCAACTCTCAAAGTGAGGATGATGAAGTAATAAAAATCTAAATTGTAAATACATGTGTTACTATTTATTTGTTCCCCCAATCATCTTCCCATGCTCTCACTCTATGCACAAACTTTGGACCAATGAAGCAGTACCATGTGTCTTGGAAGGAATCGAATCTGCTGTTTTTTTGGGATTATTTATGTTATAGAGGACTCTTATTGGTTGATAGGTGTATCATATCATTTGTATAATGTCCTTTTGTGGAATGTTGAGAATGGTTGGCTCTTATATATCCATTTTAAGGTGTTCATGTGTGATTAAGTTTTAAATAAACTAATTACTAAAGAGTTAGTCGAGTTTATCCTCAACCAAATCGAGTCTAATTAAGGTCGGTTCAACTTAAGATGATGATAATGCCCAGCTTTTGCTAAACCAGTCTTATTGCATAAGTCCAACCTGGATTGGGCTTTACCATTCTTGGCCTTTGTACCTTCATTCATTATTAGTTTCTCTCTGCAGACATTATCTTAGATATTATACGATCACCTAACCTTGGACTATAATAGCTGCATTTGGACATCCTTGGAACATTTAAAAAATTTCAATAAAATCATCAAAATTCTTTCTTAAATTTCTAAATGTGGTGTATATCCGGTGAATATGATATTTTGTATATATTAAATCATATACAATTTATATTTTTTTAAATGACTTGACGTATTTTTCCATTCTCTTTGATGACGTAACGGTGTGAAAATAATTTGATTATATATTTTGTTGAGAAATTGACTTATTTTGTCATTTAAGCATGTCTTAATCACTTTTTTGTTCTTTTAATATCTTAATTAATTCTTAATTAGGGAATGTTTTGTTCATTTTAATAATTTTTTTCTAATTTTAATTATTTTCTGTTTAATTGTAATTAAATTAATTGAAAATTTAAAAATTAATACTGGCAATTCGCGCGTGGTTATACCGAAAATCCCCGATTTTGAAGATTGCTATATGTCCGGTTACACGTTCGAATTTCCAACATTAATTTTAAATTTTGGATTAATTTAGACCAAATTGAAAATTGTAATACCATTTAAATTATTTCATTTTCCTGAGAAATTTGAGTGTGTAAAGGGCTGCTGACTTGGGCCTCCATATGCAGGCCTTCATTTCAGATTTACAAAACAGTGTTCGTGTGGGAGGGTTGGCCCAATTATCTATCATATTCATTCTTCCAATCAATATAAAGATTTATAAATTCCCTCCATCACTACATATTTATACACATTTTTTCCTAAGTATTTATGTACCTTTCATTAATAATAAAAACACACTATATATACATCTTCTAATAATTTTGTTCACTTTTTTTCTTTAAATTACCAACATCTTCTAATAACTTTGTTCACTATTTCTCTTTAAATTACCAACTTATCACTATTTTTCTTATAGTAAATATTAATAAAAAGAAAAAATTAATTTTCATACTCGTACAAATTGGTATAACTAGAATATTTCACACTGATATTTATAATTTTTTTTTCAACTAGTCAAAGCTAGGCTAGATCAAGTCCTAGTATATACATAATCTTAAAGACAAAATTGTATATACATATGTTACGCACCAATCCAACCATATTAAGAAAAAAAAAAAACTCTCTTGTGAGACGGGTATTTGTGAGACGGATTATGAGATAGATCAACTCATTGTTAAAGCATAGCTTGGGCTTGTTTGGAAAACAACTCAAGTATAATTGTTATATAAATAAAGTATGTTTATTAGTAGTTAAAATATGCTTATAGTGAATCATAATATAACACTTAAAAAAGACTTTAATTCATTATTCATCATACTTTAAGAAAACATACTTTAACTACGAATTAACATATTATATAACACTGATACTTTAACAATGAATCGACACATCTCACATTATTAAAATCTCACCAGAGACTTTGTCTTCAAAGAATAAAACTTTGTCCCGTACAAAAATTAAATTTTGGTTTGTCTCATACTCTCCCTCGATGGTATACATTTTTTCTTTGACAAGTGGTCTCTGTACGCAAAAACCAATGTTATTAAAAATTCTATAATATTAGACAATTTATTATCAATTTAAATTAAAATTGAACGGAAAAATATAAAAATTGTATCAAAATCTGTCCAACAATCATTAAAATACAAAAGGCAAAAACTTGTGTGCGGCTCACAGGATACACCCGTGCGCCTTTAGAATTTTGTGTTAAATTGTATACTCTTTAGTATAAAGATGTGTATCCTTTATTTTCTGAAGAAAAATAAAAAATATTAATGAAAAGTGTATACCCTTTAGAACAAAATGATGTGTATACCCTTTAGAACAAAATAATATACCATTACTCATAATATTAAATTCTAAAGGCGCACAGTATATCCCGAGGGCACGCAAGACCAACTCAAATACAATATATGTTAACGTAAAAAAAAAAAAAAACTTCTTTGTAGTAATAAAATTTACCAACTG
The DNA here is from genome assembly GCA_023678885.1 of Pogostemon cablin. Lineage (NCBI taxonomy): Eukaryota > Viridiplantae > Streptophyta > Magnoliopsida > Lamiales > Lamiaceae > Pogostemon > Pogostemon cablin. Next base: position 7,997,862 of record CM042987.1, read on the forward strand.
AATGTCAACTAAAATTACATTTATTAATTATTATGTTAATATATAATTATCATTATATAATATTAATAATAATATTATTATTATTATTATCGAGTCTTATCAATTTGGCTCGATAATGTAACGAGCATGCATTAGACGAGCTTGAACTCGAGAAGTCACGAGTCGAGCCGAGCTCGAACTTGAGAAGTCACGAGTCGAGCCGAATTCGAATCTTATCGAGGTTAGTCGAGTCAAGCTATCGAGCGACTAGTTTATTTTAACACCTCTATTAATAAGTAATGAGATGTTTGGATTGAAAGGGGAAAATAATACAAGATGCAAAATTCCAACATATAGCATGCAGATTCGAGATCCTTTACTCCACACTCTTGATTCATTATGTATTCTATGGAGATGTGGAGTTGATACATCACTTATTTTTCAATCTTAAAATTGAAAAATGGATGATATATAATTAGGGGTGGCAATTTGTGCTAATGGGTAGGGTTTCGTGTCGACACGATAGTGACACGACACGATAAGGGCAAACCCGAACACGACACGATAAGAATTCGTTCCAACACGACACGAACACGAAAAATAACAGGTTGACACGACACGACACGATAACAACATGATAAGAAAATAAAAAAATAAATAAAAAAAATAAATTTTTAAGTAAATATATTTTAAATTATTATTAAGTATTTTTATCATATATTTGTCTAATTTTATATTTATATTGGGTTATTAACAAGTTAATGGGTTGTTAACGGGTTAATGGGTCATCTGTTAATATTAATCGTGCTTAACGGGTTGACACGAACCCGACACGTAATTTTCGTGTCCTTATCGGGTTGACACGATAACGACATGAACCCAATAAGACCAAACACTAACCCACAATTATCGTATCGTGCTCGTGTCATACTATCGTATCGTGTCAGTAATTGCCACCCTATATATATAGGGGTGGCAATTCCCGACACGACATGATAGCACGACACGAGCACAACACGATAATTGCGGGTTAGTGTTTGGCCTTATTGGGTTCGTGTCATTATCATGTCAACCCAATAAGGACACAAAAATTTCGTGTCGTATTCGTGTCGAGTTCGTGTCAACCTGTTAAGCACGATTAATATTAACAGATGACTCATTAACCCGTTAACAACCCAATAACCTGTTAACAACCCAATATAAATATAAAATTAAAAAAATATATGATAAAAATATTTAATAATAATTTTAAAATATATTAATTTAAAATTTTATTTATTTTAATTAGTATTTTTTTATTTTCTTATCGTGTTGTTATCGTGTCGTGTCGTGTCAACCCGTTATTTTTCGTGTTCGTGTCGTGTTGGAACAAATCCTTATCGTGTCGTGTTCGGGTTTGCCCTTATCATGTCGTGTCACTATCGTGTCGACACGAAACCCAACCCGTTAACACGAATTGCCACCCCTATATATATATATATATATATATATATATATATATATATATATATATATATATATATATATATATAACTCCACACCCTATAAAATAAAATATAGAATAGGTGTGGTGCTGGAGCAAGGAAATTGAACTTTGGAATGTAGTACAAATTACAAAATATGAAAGATATACTAAAAGCATAAATATTGCTCATTGTCACTTTTATCTCTAGTCCATAATAAATTCCATCTTATTTGTCACTAACTTCTTGTTGGTTCATAGTATATAAAATTCCATTCATGCAAATTAATTCTCTAAAATGTTGTCACAAAAATGTTTAGGCCATTCTCACACTTGTTGAGGTGGGGTTCCATTAATGAGAAGAAAGGGCATGTGAGCACGCTGCCATAGAGTTTTGGGAGATACAGGTTCTAAGGGGGATGAGATGTAGTCAAAACTTTGGGAATCCAACTTTCTCTTTCTCTCTCTTTAAAGTTTAAACTATCATTTTCTCTATCTTCTCTTCCAATGTTTTTTTTTAAATAATTACAAGGTAAGATTAAGAGTGAGGCTCCTGTGCACCCGGGCGCACGGAGCACATTCCGTGCGCCTTTACAATTTTCATGCCCCTTTACAATTTAAACTCCTAGCAATACATAGGTTTAAATAGGATTGGAGGAGAGAGTTGTGTTCACATGGGGACACGGAGCATCTTTCCGTGTCCCCGGGCGCACAGGAGCTTTTGCCTAAGATTAATGGGGCATTTGCTTCTTGGAAGAGATGGGTATGGGAGTTTGTGTTAAATTTTGAGGTATTTCTGTCAGGATGCAATAAGGCACCATCCCTGTTGTTCTATTCCCACCTGTTTCTGATCATTATTTTTGGATATATATTCATCACTCACAATTCCCAAATTTTAATGATTATTGCCTTATCCACATAATTTTAGAAGTTTCACCTCCTCCTTTTGGAAATAATATTTTTAGATCCACGTTCCTTAAACCCTAACACAAAAGATTAATAGGTTTTATGTCTTCCTCAACTAAGCCTCTTAATTCCTTCCTTCTGGATCGTCGTAATCTCTTCCGATTGAGGAATAGAGAAATATATACAGTTTAGTGTGTTGGAGATCATAACCTAAGATAATAACTTTATATTACTACTAAACCAGGCTACCCATAATCACCTAATTACATACTAATATTGAGTATCTACTCATTGACTCATATCAAATAATGTATCCTATGAATTTTTACTTTAATTTAATCACTTAATTAAACTCAATATATTATTTGAATAGCTAATATAATTAAATATTAATATATTTGCCCACAATTAAATTATTTAAGAAATATAATTTTCCTAACACCTCCATCTCCTTGTGAGGAGTGCATTTGTTTTTTTCACGTAAATTAAAAAATATAATATTTAATGTGTAGATGAGGAGAAATATATAATATTTTAATATATATTGAGTAGTTATATTAGTATTTTGTGTGGGCTTCATGGAGTTATATTAAATTTTTTGTGTCTCATACTCTCATTTATTAAAAAGAAAAATGACAAAATGCAACTCTTCAAAGAGACGAAGTGAGTATTATAGTGGATAGTTGTATCAGTAATAAACATGTGTGAGTTTTTTTTATTAAAAAATAAAATATTTTGATATATACCATCAAAATAGTAAAATAGATATATTATCATGCAATGCAGAAATTTATATATTTGTGAAAAATATATATTATTAAATAGCCATCGTGGAAGGGATTATTTACTTTCATAACGTTTGTAGGGTGGTGATCGAAATTGTTCCCTAATTAATTAAAGTTACATTCAAGATTTTGAGTACCTAGTTAGTTTTGAGAAATATTTGTTGCAAAATAAGAGAGTCTCAAGGAACATGGAGCATATGTGAGTGACATGATTGACTTCGTATTCTTTTATTTAAAAAAGAAATCAGTACAATCTGGAAAAATGGGCTAACAATTGGTAAATAGGGATTCAATAGATTTTTTCTAGAATCTGAAAAATACTCCCTCCGTCCGGTTCTAAGGTATTTATTTGATAACAATGGGTAGTTGTATTAGAGGGAAGTAGTGGGTCATATTGTGTACTTTTTTACGGGAAATTGATACCTTTGAAGCGGACATAAAAAATAGTAAAATTGAAACCTTAGAAGCGGGCGGGGAATATTAAATTATCAATATAGAACTGAAAATGATAAAATTGTTCTTATAATTATGTATTGTGTGCAACTATATATAATGCGGTAAAAACACTTTTATTAGGAGTTTAAAACACAATTAAACCTTGTGAATTAATACTATACCTTAAACTTAATGTTGATAAATTATGAAAAAGAGTGAAATTATAATTATATTCATAAAATAAAAAATTAAACTCTAGAAATAAATAATACATACAGAAAATCACAAGATTCTATCAATTGAGTAGGTAAAATACATCATGAATCACAAAACTAAAAGACAATTACTAGCTTGAGCCCGTCTTATTTTTTAGATTCATGAAACCGGATCTGCCACGTCATATATTTTAAAATGGATCAAACCCATGTGTAATCCTGCAATCATCTTCTCTCTCTTCCTTTATCACATCGGATTTCTTTGGTACCGCTCTCATCTTCGCCGCCGATTTAGTATACGCCGCCGGTGATAATCTTGCCAGACTTTCAGTATAGAGCTATTTTTCTGTTCATCATTGGGTTTTGGATCCTCGATGTTGCAAATAAAATGCTGCAGGTTAATTGAAATCAATTTCCCCCTTCCTCATGAACCCTAATTCGATTAATTGAGCAATCAATCGATACTTTATGCAGAGAGTGTAAAGGTTGCTGGCGGATTTATCAGCCCAAAATTCAAAAAAAAAAAAAAAGAGAGCGTAAATCAACCCTCAAATCCTTAAAAGCTTCTTTCAAATTCCAGTGCGTGATTGGGAACGAGAAAAGGTAGATTAATTGGTTGTTTTTATTGGTGGGAAGCTCTTTATATAAACTCTTAATTTTTGGATTTCCTAAAACTTTCAATTTTGGAAGGATTTCCTACGCCTTTTAATTTGAAAGCATGTATTCTTCCTGTAATCTTGCAAACTCAACCCCACAAAATAGAGTATCGATTGAAAATTAACAGTTTGTTAAGAAATACAGGGAAGTGATAAGAAATGTTAATTGAAATCAATTTCCCCCCTTCCTCATGAACCCTAATTCGATTAATTGAGCAATCAATCGATACTTTATGCAGGGGACGTGTAAGGCGTTGCTGGCGGCTTTATCAGCCCAAAATTCAAAGAAAAAAAGAGAGCGTAAATCAACCCTCAAATCCTAAAAGCTTCTTTCAAATTCCAGTTTTTCTTTCAATTCTCAGCCTCATTGTGTTCCGTATCCAACCTAAAGCGCTTCAGCAAGAAACAGAGGAAGGAATTCAGGTTATATATGGTTGCAGGTGTTTGCATTCAAGAAACGTCAATAGTATTCGTAGAGGCTTGAATCCACCTGAGTTCATTATTAGCTATTTTGGGGTTTCTTTTAGATTTTGAAAGAGGTGATTCTTGGTTTTTTTTTTCCTCTGAACCAGTGCTAGGTGCCTCAAACCCTCAAAAGTTTTAATCTTTTTAATTGTTGTGAATGGTCTGCATTGCATGTAATAGCATTTATATATTGTAATAATTTGTTTATTAACCATAACCATAAGCATTATTTCTTGAAGGGAGTAGGAAGTTCTTTTCAATTGAAAAGAGAAGCAGTCATGCTATTTTGTTTATCGGGCCTCAAAACCTGCAATCACGCCATTTTGACATCAATCATTTTGTTTCCATGACAAGTCACGTGGCGATGAAGAGTAACTCAATTTATAGAAAAGAGTAACCTAAATTATTATAAAAAGTAATTCAATTAATATAAAAGAGTAACCTTTAACCAAATATTCCGAATATGAAATTAAATAGTAACTCAAATTATTAAAAAATAGTAACATAAATGATGTTAACCAAATAGAATAATATTTTATTTTTTGAAATCCGGATACGAAATTAAAGAATAACTCAAATTATTAAAAATAATAACCTAATTAATAAAAAAGAGTAACCTAACAATATATTTTTTTTATGTGAAATTTATATTGTTATATTTGATCAACATCTTTTAGGTTACTCTTTCATATTCATTTAAGGCTACTATTTCTTATTAATTGGGTTACTCTTTATAATAAATTAAATTATTATGAACAAGTTTTTTAGATTACTCTTTTATATCCATTGGATTACTCTTTTATATTTATTGGGTTGCTCTCTATAATAAATTAAATTATTATAAACAAGTTTTTTTATTACTCTTTCTATTGGTTTATTTATGTTATGTTGGTCAACAACTTTTAAATTACTCTTTTTTTAATTTTTGGGTTACTTTATTTTTATTAATTGATTAAAGTGAAAAGAAATTAAAATTTTATTAGTTTATTTGTCTTCAAACAATTTGATATTATAATAAAACCAATGGTTACAAAAGAAAATAAAATGATTAGTAACTTCTTGCTACACACAAACCAATGATGAGTAACTTCTTACTCAAACAGAAAACAAAGATTAGAAAAGTGATCCCTTCTTCACTTCCTTCCCACGAGCTGCCAAAAATTCCTCCACACTACCGGGTTCTCCAAACCATCTTAATCGATCAGCAATCAGGTGCATATTATTACAACTATAGCACCTAGACCTTTGAGAATTTTCTAACTGATACAACATGTTATTCCAAAATGCAATAAACTAATGATTCACTATGGCAACCGTACATCTTTACTACTCCATTACAATCTATTGCACTCATGGAAACTGTACATCTTTACTACATTTACAATTTACTGTACTCATAAACCAAGTACCTTCTCCCATCTTCATATTCATGGCTTCAAAAAGGAAGCACATTGTAATTGTAAATAATAATTATTTATTATTATTTATTTCCACATAAGAAGTGGATGAGAGAGATAGGTAGTTATGTAACGGGAGTTTCAACTCCCATCTTCTGGGACACATACAACTGTGTGAAGGCAGTTAAGATGTGCATATATATGTTGAAACACAACATGCAGAAGAAAGGGGTGTGTAAAGCATTTATGCGCAAGGCAGAAGCAGAACGCGTACGGTGAAGCACTCATACGTTTGCGTTACAGAACGCAGAATGTGAAAGCGTTCTTCTCTCTCGTGTATTCTCTCCCGAAATCACACACAAAATCCAGTCATCATATACTGCATATTAATACACATTCGTGAAAATATATTCTCTCAACCCCGTGTTGGAGGATTGATCCAGAGATCACGGTTTAACAACGTGAGTATCAACCGGGTTCTTAAGATTCTTCCGCTGCAACATACACGGTGAGAGGTAAGTGAGATTACTCTCTTTGTATGTTTGTTCGTTTATTGAACGTGAGTTTTCCAACATTGGTATCAGAGCCAATGGTTGGTACTCCGTTAATGTTGTCTCTGGATTTTTGCGTTAAGTTTTCTGCTTTTGCGTTTTTTAAACATTTTCACATGATTTTGTTTGAAGTTATATGATTAGTGAATTGTATGACTTTGATGGATTATTTATGTGAGTATGAGAAAGATTAACTTCATTTCCAGTGCATATGTGTTCATGACTATGTGATTCACCATGAAACTTACAAGGGTGAATTTTTTTGTCATTTTTTCGTGCAAGCAAAAGCATGTTTTAGTTATACCACTGGATAGATCTCGTCGAGAGGAGTCCGTCAGTATTTTTTGTGGATTTTTTGGCCTTCTAAAACTCAAGTTATGAATTTTTGAAGTAATTTTCGTAATTGGGGCTAAACTGCAAAAGTTCAGAAAGTTTGGGGGTCTGTTCTTGAGAATTCGATAAAGGTCAGGGACCATTTAGCAATTACAAAAATTAATGGGTTGACCGGGTCAGACCAGCCCAAACCGGACTGAACCGACGAGAACCAGACCGGACCGGAGACGCACCGAATCGGGTCAGAGACAGCAGGGGAACGCCTGAAGGCGGTGGCGCGTGAGATCCACGTGCCGGTAACCGACCAATCCGTCGGTGGCGCGTGAGTTTCACGCGCCGGTGGCCGATAAATTGTCGGTGGCGCGTGTGGAACACGCGCCGGTACAACCAGCCGGCAATCAGCGCGTGGGGGCGCGTGAGGGCGCGTCCGGGCGCGTGGACGCGCGTGGTGGCGCGTGGAGTCTCTGGGCGGCGCGTGTCAGCGCGTGGCGGGCTTTCCGGCTACTGTCCGATGTTTCTCTGACGTGTTTCGATGCTTGGAGTGCAATGGTGATGTTTTCGAGAGCGTTTGAGATCATCTTTAAGTGTGTATGTGTGATTTACTTCATTTTATGACATGTTTGTTGAATACGAACCCATGGGGTGGCTATTCGGTTGCAATTTTGGTAATAATGCACCTTAATATGTCATTTAATTCTAAATTCATGGTGTTAAGTGTTGTTATAATTGTTCAAAACTCCTGTAGCCTATGAAAGTGGGAGCCAAAGTGAGTTGGACTGATTCACTTGTGAATATACCTATTGTATTTTGGAAAGTTGTTTCCATATGCATTAAATGAAGAGGAAATTCATGTGATATAGTTTGACTAACACTGGTATGTTTGTTTTTGGTTGCTCATTTTCTCAGAGCCATGTCAGGATCGGGAACAATTTCAGAGAAAGACATTAGTACTAAAAATGAAATCCTCCATGAATTCTTGAATTATAAAATGAAGCCTACACACAACATAAGGGACCACGCAATTGATTTGATTGAACTATACAACCGATTGTTGCCTTTAATTTATAGCAATACGATTCCACGTGATAAGTATTTTGAAGTTTCCAGTCCTGAGACCTGGACGAACACTTTGCCTCCTTACCTACAAAAGGATTTTTGGGTTCAGTGGGAGACTTATGAAGTGAAGCCTAATGGTCGACAAATTAGGGAAGATTTGGTTGATGTTTCTGTAGCAAGAGATAGGACACAGGCACTAAGATCGGCCAGCTTAAGGATGGGAAGGATTCGACGTTCTGATTCTTTAAGACTAAGTGGTCGAGAGAAGCGTCGGATAAAGAATCCTCATATAGATCCTTTGGGGCAAGCTATCTATAGTGTGGGGACTAAGAAATTTGATTGTGAGCATCGATGGAAATCTAGTAATGATAAATTAGGGAGATTAATCCATAGATTTCCTTAATTCATTTCCATTGTATTTCTAATTGGAAACTCAGGGAGTTCATTAGAATTTTATGTTCATGACTTGTCAGACTTGGTGTTTTTGCTATTGTGGATGGTTGTTTAAAGTTCAATTTATGAGTGGATGTTCAATGTTATTTGATTAATTATTTGAACAATGTGTTTTACGTTTTGAAATAAGAATCTAGTATTATGACACTTGATGAGATTGATGATTAGTAGTCTCCGAGCTATTTTTCGAGATCAAATCTTGTGTTATTTATTGAGGTGTCTCTATTTGGCTTAACGTGAAACTTGATAAAAACATTATTAACATACTGAATCACTTTAATCTCTATCAAAGAAATGAGCTTCAAAATCTATTGTCGCTGAGTTGAACAAAGATGAGAAACTCATTGGTGACAATTATGACACAAGGCGTCATAAATTTTGGTACGTATTGTATGAACAAGATACATTGGATGATATAATCAAGTGATGGCTGATCCAGGCGAGGGTATTGGAAATCAAGAGAGGCGTGACTAAGAAGCGTACTAGGCATGGAAAAGGAAAATTCCATTGCACGAGGTATTCTTGTAAGCTCAGTAATCGATGCAATGATCCATGAATGTGAGCAACAACCCACCGCACATGATATCTGGGTGTATCTGCGTGAGATATGGTGGTACATCGGTTATAAGGCTTAGGCAGTAGACTATTAAGTTTGACACCTTCAAAAGGAAACCTGATCATAACATTAGACAAATTCTCAGGGAGATGTCTAATATGATAATCGAACTTAAGACTGCCGGTTATATACTCTCTGATGAACAGTAAATCTAAGCCCTGTTCCGCTCTTTACCTGATCGTTGGAAACGTCTCAAAGTCAACTTGATGCATTATAAAAAGAATTGAACTTTCAATGATGCTTCTTGTCATGTTGAGTTAGAAGATGAGAGGCTCGGAGCCTCAAAGCTTTCTTCTGGGACTTTTATGTCAGTTCTACTTCTAAAGGAGCTTCAGGCTTCAAAAGGAAAAGGAATTGGAAGAAGGGAAAGAAGAAAAGACGATCTAACGGTAATGGTGGTAAGCCTGGGGATAATCCAACAACTAAAACTGATGAACGGAAAAAAGAAAAGAAGCGTGACAAAAAGAATAAGAGAGATAAAAGCGAGATGCCATGTTACAATAATAGTAAGCTTGGTTATTATGCTCATGAATGCCCTGAGCCCAGGAGGGACAAGGTGTATTGATCTTATTTTGTTTTGTGTGAAATTAATGTCTCGAGTACTATCTTGCTTCCTGATTCTTATCCTTTGTGGATTATAGACTCAAGAGCAACAGACCATGTGACAAGGGACAGTGGGAGCTTTTGTACATTTCCGTCGTGTTCCGATGGGGACTAGGTGGATATATGTAGGAAACAATGCACGAGTTGAAGTCAAAAGGACTTGGGACTTGCATATTGGATTTTGACGATGGTCCGGACTTTATCCTACATGATGTTCTATAACTCCAGAGAATCACGCGAAATTTAATTTCTGTTTCAGTTATACTTAATTTGGGTTATATTTCTCTAAAGACACTATGGTAATGAGCATCAATGATATTTGTTATGCATCTGGATATATAACGGATGGCTTTATGGTTTTAAATTGTAAAGAATGATGTTTAGTAGTTATGATGATCAATCATATTCGCTAAACACTTGTTCTTCTAGCAATGCAAATGTGAATGATGTTTGGCATGCTAGATTAAGTCATGTTGAGCAAGATGGATGATAGACTTGTGGAAGGATTGTTGAATCTTTCTTTTAAGGTCGAATTATCCAAATGCGAACATTATCTTGCTGGCAAAATGACTAGAAAAACTTTTGGTAAAGCCATTGTGCCTTAATCTCTATTAGTAGTAATCCATTCTGATATATGTGGTTCTGTAAATGTGAGAGCACGACATGGAGCTCACTATTTCATTACGTTCATTGATGATTATTCAGTCTATACGATATCTCACATGTCTGAAGCATTGGATTGTTTTAGACGATACTTGAGTGAAGTAGAAGACATGAATATCTATCAGAACAATTCAAGGAATTTTGTAATGAAAAGGGTATAATCCGACAATCAACTGTTCCTTATACACCTCAACAAAATGGTGTCACTGGAAGAAGGAATAGGATTTTGTTGGAGATGGTTAGATCCATGATGGCACAAGCTAATCTAACGAGATGCGTTGCTTACGGCAGCTTATGTGCTTAATCGCGTGCCTTCAAAGTCAGTTGCTTCGACTCTATATGAATTTTGGACGGGTAGAAACCTGACTTGAGTAACCTTAGAGCTTGGGGATCAGCAGCTTAGTACATGATTCATCAAGTCAGTATGAAAAGTTGGGTCCTAAAGGCAAACATTCTAAGGGTTACGTGTTCATAGGAGATGAGGATGAAAGCTTAACTGAGACAGAATCGCGTAATGCTCATTTTTTGGAAACTGAATTTCCTAGTAGAAAAGGGCATCAGGGATGCCGGACCTATTTTCGAGATGGTAGAAAACCAATACCTACAAGATCCAAGTGGGAGTAATAAGCTAGGATGTGGATCTTGATCGTTGATGGTGTGGATCTTGATCTTGATCGTTGATGGTGTGGATCTTGATAGATATTTGCCGATTGAGAATCAGGTGATTCTCAATGAGAGCATTTTGTCTACAGAAGACCATCATAAGTTATCTCATCTCGAAAAGTTCTAGGATGTGGATCTTGATCGTTGATGGTGTGGATCTTGATAGATATTTGCCGATAGATATTTGCCGATTGAGAATCAGGTGATTCTCAATGAGAGCATTTTGTCTACAGAAGACCATCATAAGTTATCTCATCTCAAAAAGTTCTAGGATGTGGATCTTGATCGTTGATGGTGTGGATCTTGATAGATATTTGCCGATTGAGAATCAGGTGATTCTCAATGAGAGCATTTTGTCTACAGAAGACCATCATAAGTTATCTCATCTCGAAAAGTTCTAGGAAACATGTGCACAAAAGGCATTATGACATTGAAGAACATGCCTTCTTGGTTTCACCAGAAAGTTGAGATGTTTTTCCTGCTGATGAGGAAGAGCCCAGAAACGTTAAAGAAGCTTTAACTTGTCTGAAAAAGAAGAAATGGATGAAAGAGGAGATGGAGTCTATGAAGTCAAATCAAGTCTGGGGACTTGTAGATCTTCCTAAGGGATGAAAGGAAATTGAGAATAAATAGATTTTCAAAATCAAAAGAAATGTTGATGGCTCAATAGAGAGGTAGAAAGCTCGCTTGGTGGCAAAAGGTTATACTCAACAAGGGTATAGAGTATGTAGAAACTTTTTTCACCTGTAGTGAGGTTTGCCTTGATTCATCTACTGTTGGCTATAGTGTCTAGTATGGAATTAGAATTACACCAACATGGATGTTAAGACCGCATTTCTCAATGAAGAATTAGAAGAAGAGATCTACATGCAACAGCCTGTAGGATTTATTCTTTGAGGTCGAGAGGATAAAATTTGTAGATTATAGAAGTCATTCTATAGACTCAAGCAATCCTCTAGACAGTGGTATTTGAGGTTTCACACAACGATTATCTCATATAACTTCGTTATGATAAATGAAGACCACTGTGTTTACGTTAAACGATCCAACAGTTGTTTTGTGATTCTATCCTTGTATGTGGATGACATATTTCTAGCTTGAAATAGAAAAGAGTATCTTGAAACCATTAAAAGGTGGTTATCTTCAAAATTCGAAATGAAAGATATGGGTGAAGCAGAGTACATACTTGGTGTGAAGATCCATAGGGATCATTCAAAGAAGTTATTGAGTTTGTCTTAAGAGACTTACATCAAGAAACTTTTATAACGATTCAAGATGGACACCTGCAAACCTAATGATACTCCTATTGTGAAAGACGAATCATTGAGTCAGCAAATGTGTCCCAAGGCTCTAGATGAGAAGAATAAAATGGCCAGAGTACCATATGCCAATGTGATTGACTGCAGATTATTCTTTCTGTTATCACTGAATGGGTATACAGACGTTGACTGGAGTGGTGATTTAGATAAACGTAAATCAACTCTCGGTTATGTCTTCTTGCTCAATGATGGAGCAATCTCATGGTGTAACAAGAAACAGACTTCATCTGCAGTTCAAGAGGCTATTTGGTTGAGAAGATTCATGAAACATTTGGAGGTCTCAAACACTCCAGTGGGAGCTGTTTCAATTAATTGTGATAATCAGACGGTTATTGCTTACACAAAAGACCCCAAATATCATGGAAAGACCAAACACATTGACATGAAGTTCAACTTTGTTAGAGATATTGTAGACAAGAAGAAAGTGATTCTTAGTAACATTTCTACTCGTTTGAGTTTGCGAAGGATTTAAAACGATGTATTGAATGTATGTTAATGAAATAGTTAATGGCTTAACTATACATATATGTTTTATAAATTATATGTGATGGTTCATATATAATAGTATGTCGGCAAGTTATGATTGGCTCTCTCATACGAGCAATCGCCTCTGGCTCAGTGGGAGCGCAGAGATGAGATTACGATAGTTAATGTAATCGGGATAGATTTCGCCACGAATCTAATCCAACTTGTTATAAAGCTAAATCGACGGAGATCCTATACGTTGGAGGGAGGATATCCGGGTTAAGTGTATGGAACACACTTGAACTTTGATTTACACGATGTCTAATTAAATGAAATACGATATATGCTTTCTTGGAAAGAAGTTAAAGACATTATGACATGTGTTTTAGGAAAACGACATGTGCTAAGTTGACCCCAACAGGATTGAGAAAATTATCCCTATTTTCTCAAAAGTATGAGTCCTTATCTATTGATTACCCTTATGACTTTCTACTATATTCTAAGTCTTCACTTTGGTGTTGCTACTTTAGCATGTTACCAAAAGAGCTATGGTTAATAACGGCGATGCGGTACATGTCTAGGAAAGCAGCTATAGTGGGAGACTGTAGATACTTAGTGAGATGGGAAGAACGTCTTAATTTAACATATACTATTGTGATTCATTGACTAGTCAATCAAGCAGGGTCTTGATTATGAATACATAGTAATTTGCAAAAAGGTTGAATATACTCTGACAAATTCAGGGATTGAAAAAGAGATATGTCAACTTATGTTAAATGTTCAAGAGTTCTGGGGTATAACGAGCTTGTTGAGTTTCATTGATAAACTGGTTGAGTTGCTATATATCTCTAACAAGTGTATAGCGATAAAAACTCATATCTCGTGGGTCACACGATGTATTAATCTGTGCGAGAATATGATTCATGGAGAATATGAGTCAGGCGACTTTTGGACTTCATATGTGAGTGGGAGATGTAAATAATAATTATTTATTATTATTTATTTCCACATAAGAAGTGGATGAGAGAGATAGGTAGTTATGTAACGGGAGTTTCAACTCCCATCTTCTGCATATATATGTTGAAACACAACATGCAGAAGAAAGGGGTGTGTAAAGCATTTATGCGCAAGGCAGAAGCAGAACGCGTACGGTGAAGCACTCATACGTTTGCGTTACAGAACGCAGAATGTGAAAGCGTTCTTCTCTCTCGTGTATTCTCTCCCGAAATCACACACAAAATCCAGTCATCATATACTGCATATTAATACACATTCGTGAAAATATATTCTCTCAACCCCGTGTTGGAGGATTGATCCAGAGATCACGGTTTAACAACGTGAGTATCAACCGGGTTCTTAAGATTCTTCCGCTGCAACATACACGGTGAGAGGTAAGTGAGATTACTCTCTTTGTATGTTTGTTCGTTTATTGAACGTGAGTTTTCCAACAGTAATGTTTCCGGCTATCCTTCAGACAATTGATACCTCACTTCGACCTTGCCAAACTTTAGCTCAAAAGGGTCACAAAGTCTCCTTCGTCACTCATAACTTGGAACTTATGGCTCATGTCCTTAGCTTCCTGAATCCATAAACAAGAATATGTCAATGTAAAACAATGAAGATTTGATACAACAAAAATTTTGAAAATATGTAATAGAGATATGTAAGACATATGGAAGCAGGTTTGGAGGGGTGGAATAAGAATAGGTTTGGTAATAAAACTGGTCCAAATATGTGAAGATACTGATTACTGAATAAATTAAATACCTTGCTTTCTCATGGATTACACTTACCTTTGAGGTCTGCAAATTATAAATATCTCTCTTCACTTTCAATTGGAGGATACCAAACCAGTTTATCTTCTACCTCTCCCAATTACCCAATTCTTTTTCCTTTTTTAAGAGTAATTATATTGTATATTATGAGACAAAATAACAAACCTATCTTAATACTCACTCTACAAAATCCCAACACAAGACCAGGTGTAGGAGTCTTGCTAAAATGGATAATTCAACACACAAGTTTCTCACCTCCATTCTCATTGTTTACTCAGCAGGTATGTATTATATATATATATATATTCTTCTTGATCTCATATATTCTAAGAGAAATAATTAAGTAGATCTGTACCATTTTTCCTTACCATCAATTAATTAGTATAATATAAAATATAAAAATTAAAGAAAAAGGCGGAGATGGCCGGTCACCGAGCAAACCCGCGGAAATAGAACATTTGATTGAATAGACGATGAGCAATTAATTAACTGAGATATATTTTCCTTTTTTTTTAATCAATGATTTTATTATTTATTAATTTTACAAGTAATACTTAAGAGTATAATAATATGATCATTACACATAAAAGTGATAATTGAAAATTCAAAAGTGATACTTGTAAAAAAAAAAAGTGATACATTTATTATTGAACTATTTTATGAAAATTTTATAAATAAAATAGTGATAATATTTTTAATAAAAAATAATATTTTAATATGAAAAAGTGATACTCGATTAATTAAATTATTTCATAAATAATTTGTAAGAAAAACAAAAAGTAATAATATTTTTAATCAAAAGTGATACACATCCAATTAAAACTATTTAATGAAAATTTTATAGTACGGATAAAAAATAATAACATTTTTAATAAAGAGTGATAACTGATCAAAGAAAAGTGATACATTTCTAAATATTTTATTTAATGAATTTTTAAAAAAAATAAGAAGTGATAATATTTTTAATGAAAAATGATACTGATAAAGAAAAAGTGACAATCAGTTAATGAACTTTTTCGTGAACTATAAATATAACAAATAAAATGAGGTAACTAATTAATAAAAGGTGAAAGGGTGTGAGATCGTCTCACGTAAGCTCTTACATAAGACGGATGAAAAGTGATAACATTATTAATGAAAAGTGATACTTAATTAATGAAAAGTGATAATAGTGAAGTGACCTATTTCATGAGCAATTTATAGTATTAATAAAAAGTGATAACATTTTATAGCGAAAGTAATAATATTTTATAGTATCCGTCTATATAAGTGTTTATACATGAGACATTTCACATAAGTCTTTGGAAAAGGTGAAATTATTATCTATTTTTTTTCATATTATTTTAACACAATTTACATTAATTGTGTTCTCAAGGGAAATATTTTTCTTACTTTATTTACAAATGATAATATCAATGATGATAATATCAATGTAATAATATATGTTTAATAAAACAAAGCCTAACATAATTGTAAAAAAAAATAAAAAAATCAAATAGCAGAAAGAATGAATTAGTTTAGTTGATTGGAATAAATTTAGCAGGTAAATGAATTAGTTTAGTTGATTGGAATAAATTTAGCAGGTATTAAGTTGGGGAGATCCGCGCGGCTTTTAATTGAGTTTTATTTGAGCCATCTCACCAAATGAGATCATAGACGGTTTTGGGCAAGTCTTTTTCTTTTATTTTTAGTTTTATTATTTTAGAACATAATATTTAAATTTTAGATTAAATTATGATTCACGGTATTGATCAGTGCTATATCTGTATCAATTATATTTTATAAATATTTTATTTTAAATTAAAATTTAATTTTCTAAAATAATTTTGGTGGATATAATTTTTTTTATAAATAGTGATTTTATAAAAATAATTGAAAGTAGGTAAAAGTTTAATTTCCAATTGAATATTTGGTTGAATCTCGAACCATTATCTCCACCGATTACGATTATAAGAACATTGATGTAATATGTGATTGATGATATTTGTAATATAATATTTATTGATGTGAGATAAGAGATAAGATGGGAGAGATAAAATATATTTATTTGAAATAAAGATACATAAAACTTAAAAGGTGAATGAGTTAAATATTAATGAGTTGGACTCTTGTGTACACATGTGCGCAATGTGGTAAGAGTATAACATTTTGTTCTAAAATGTATAGGTTAATTAATAAGGTTATTATTTTTTTAAGGAAAAATCATTGATATATAAATAGTATTAAAGTTTAACTTAAAAAAATTAAAATCAAGGTATAAGTTCTTATATTAAAGTGTATATCATTTAATATTAAAGGCTAATACTACTATGCACCTGGGTGCACTCCAAGATACGGTGCATTCACTTTCGAAAACGTATACAATTATGAATAAAAATATATACAATTATGAATAAAAGTGTATACACTTTGTTAGTGAATTTTTTGTTAGTTTTTTAATGAAAAATTGAATGTAAAAAAAAATACAATTATTAAAAGACATGTATTGTATAAAAAGTTATACACATATGGATACTAGTTTTTTTAATGAAAAATTGAGTGTGAAAAAATATGCAATTATTAAGAAACATGTACTCCCTCCATCCCGGAACAAGGTATACGTTTACTTTTTGCATGGAGATTAAGGAGTATAATATTTTAATGTGTAGTGAAGTGAGAGAAATAATATTTTAATGTATAATGCGTAGTTGTATTAGTATAGTGTGTGGGGCCATGTGGATATAATAATGGTTCACTACAAGAAACTGTGAGATTAGCGACGGAAATTTTCGTCGCTAATATTAGGAAAATCCGTCGCTAATCGGATTACCGACGAATTATCGACGGGAATCGAATGGTCGCTATATCGAGCGTCGGTAATTATTTACCGATGGATTTTTAAATTCGTCGGTAAATACCGATGGAATTTTCTGTCGGTAAATAAAAATATCCGTCGGTAATTATGCAACTCAAATTCGTCGGAACCCAAAAAAATAGCGACAAAATTACCGACGGAAATTATTCGTCCCTAATTACCGACGGAACTATCCGTCGCTAAGCACAAAATATTGTGTCAAATAAAACTTAGTTTAGCAACAGAATTACCGACAGAATAAATTACCGACGAAAAAATCCGTCGCTAAATACAAAATATGGAATTATAAAAACTTATTTTAGCGACGGAATTACCGACGAAATATTATACCGACGGATTTTTTCGTCGGTAAATAAAATGAATTTTCATATAAAACATAATTTAGCGACGGATTTGCTGACGAAAATGTTGAAAGTGAGATTTAATGACGAATATTTTCGTCATTAAAATATTTTTATATTTGTAATATATATTTTAAAATTAATATTAATACCCGATAAATAAGCAAAAATTGTAATTAAATAAACCTTCAAATCATAACCTAATATAAAATCTCAACAATTTCAAATAAAAACCCAAATTCGCCACAAAATATCAAATTCTACCAAATCCTTAATACAAAATATCTAATATATATGTCAGCAACAACTTATTTACACCAAGAAATTTTATCATATTTTTCTATGTGCAAAGACAACTTGGGTTCTTACTTTTCCCTAATTTTCTATATTAGTAGCCACTAGAGGACGTTCACCAACATCCTTTCCAAATATCATGAGGAGAGCAGCTGAAACCACCACAGACCTGCAATCATGAAGTGTTGAGAAACCACAAAGTTATCCCACTCAAATGGAGTCAATATAAAGACCACTTACTTCACAAGTAAGACCACGCAATGCATTTCACTGAACTCTTGCCCAAAAATATTCCTTCTGCATAAAAGATAGAAAAACATTATTGGTGGATGAGAATAAATTGGAAGCACAAGAAATGAAAGCATGATACTTATTTCCATTAAATGCAAAAATGCTTACACATAATATCTCATTCATAATTAATACAATTATAACAGAGAATGACGTAACACTCAAACTCTTGATAAATAATGCTATAGCTAATAAAAATGAAACTTTTTAAAGAAAGAAAATAAATATATCGATGAAAAAAGTTGGTGTCGGTACCACCCACATTCAAAACCAGAACTATCCGAGATATCATACATTGCCTTCTACTCATGCTTATCTAGGCAGACACAAAACTCCAGACAACACATACCGTTGATGGGCTACAAAATACCAATAGAAGAGGAATAACTCACCATATACCTTGACTGGGATGATATCCTGTCCAGATTTGGCAACAATAGGATCAAAGCGTTCCTACAAAGACAATAAAAATTTAAATAATGAATATTCTCCAGATATTCAGAGTTGACGAGTGGACTTCCCAGCAATAAGATTTTTATAGATAAGGGGAATAATCCATATTTCAGAGTTGACAAGTGGACTTCCCAGCAATAAGATTATAGCTTGTAAATGCTTTGAAAGTGTTGAATCCTTAAAAGAGAATTTTCCAACAAACAGTATATCTAAGTGCATTTTTTTACCTGTTAAATTCACTGAACAGACACCACTAACATCTTATTTGGTTTTGCCAGTGAATAGAAGATATAGTTATTTAAAAGGTTGATACATAATTAGTAAGCATCTTGTCAGTATCCAACTAAATTTTATCTTACTACTTTTGATGAAAATTACGACGGAGCATATTTAAAAAAGTAAAATGAAAGCATCCTCCAACATTGGCTTATATTTATAACTGTATAAGGCCTCTCTCAACATTGAACTTAATTTACTGGGAAACACAGAGAAATTAGTGCAGCAATACCACATCTAATGGCTTCTCCTTTGAGTCCTAGCCAACATCTCAATCGCACAAAGTACATTATTAAATTTGTGACTTTTACATGGTGCAGCTCCACTAAGTTATTTTATTTTCAAAAATAATATTAAAAGTCTTAAATAATTATGTGCTCAGTAAAAATAAGCCCTCACAAGTTCTTCAAATCAAAGTTTGCTTCAACTAAAAATGGTAATAAATTAAAAATAAGCTGAAATTTTCCAGAAAACAAGATATTGTTACTTTATCTCTTCAATTTTCTCCTTCATCAAACATAATTTCTGGCATAGGTCTGGTATCATCAGTATGAATTTATTAAGTAGCAAAGGTGAAGGTAGGTATACAAATGTTCCATATCTTAGCATATCAGGTAAAGAAAAATAGAAACACCTTGAGCAAGTTAATATAAGAGCTTACATGAAAGATTGATGCAGCTCGAGAAACTAGCAATAGATGCTCGGGATTCAGAAAAATGGCTTTTTCCACTTAAAATGCACCATTGGAATAGACACATCATTTAAATATGTTTTTGTCTGCTTCTGATTGACTACAGCTGACGCTGATGTTGATATTATTTCAAGTCCACTGCCAGCAAAATTTGGAGTACTTCAAAATTCTCATTGCAGTCATTACAACAAAACATTTATCCTCGGGAAGTTTCTGGAGCCATGAATTGAACATCCATTATATGATTAACTATCAAAGACCACTGATATCATCAATACAAAACATTTTAACTTGCCTTCAAATCACACAACCTAGACTCACGTAGACAAAAACATGATATTCCTCCTCACACTAGACAACAAGATAAATTAAGTATCAATTATTATGAAACTGTGCTAAGTACTATGTATGTATGTATGTATGTATGTATGTATGTATGTTATTATGTATTAAACTATACAGTATATATGTATCATTAAGATGAAAAGGAAAAATTGAGTAAAGTAAACAAGCAAAATTAATATACTCATGAATTTCCAAAACCTGCTATATAACCAATCAACCAAATGAGAAAAATCCGAGGCTGCCAATCAACAACAAATTGAAAATTCAGAAATAAATTCCAATTGTTCAACCTTTAGGGCAAAAGGAAGAAACAGGGTTGTACCTTCAAATCCAGATGATAGATTCAGGTGGAGGGGGAGATAGGGGCAGGTGCAGGGGGCAATTGCAGTCTGGCGAGAAGAGCAGTGGTGAGAGTAGCCTCGGATCTCAAGCTACCATCAGGAACCCTAATCACCACATCCTGGAGCATCAAATCGTTGATGCAGGACATGCTGGCATGATGCACCGGCAGCTCCAGGTCCCTAATCGTGTTCATCAGAATGATCAGTATCAGGATCAACCAACGCCCTAACCATATCTGAAATCCCAATTTGCAGCGGAACAAACAAATTTAGGGTTCAACATTGAGACACTAATTATGTATATTATTCACCACGCTTTGACAGAAATTGAGCATATGGTAGATGAGCGACTGCTAATTTTGAACAATTGAAGTTCTAAATTGAAGGCAGAGGGCGTAATTTCAGGCAATTTGTTAATCCTCAATATTGATCGATAGAAAATGCGAAGAACAGCAAGTAAAAACAATTCGAAAATAAAATTTAGTACTATTTCAGAAATTTCATTTAAGAAGAAGGGTTTATGAAAGGGGACGAAAATCACTCACAGGGTTTAAGGATTGAAGTTTCCAAGTCTTTCCGTACTGGCCGCTCCGCAGTCACCGGCGCAAGCGCCGCCTCCATCGACAATGAGGGATTAACATCTGATGCATTAGCTTCAACAGTTGCCATCTCTGTCTCTCTCTCTCTGTAAATCAGTAGCAAGAATTTCCTTCGTAAAGCTCTGATTTTGTTCGGCACCACCGACCGACCGACCGCAGCGCGTAGAACCGGTGGTTCAGCTTCTCCCGATGCTGCCTCTTCCCCTTCATAAAGAAAGGATTCCAAGAAAAGAAATGGCAGCGAGTGGCAACTCCAACTCCAGCAACAGAAGAATGGCGGGCGGCGACGGAAAACACGGTGGCGGAAGGTGATCTCCGCCGTATTCCAGGCCTATCAGCTGAACAATCGGCACTGGAAGATCTGCTCGAAATATACTCCTCAAATAAGTCTGCCGTCGAACTTTACGCTAAGTCCATTCGCAACATCGCTTGCCGCTGCAGATGGTGGCGTGAATCGTCGGCTAGTACCGGTGGCGTGAACAGATGGGTGTCGGCAGATTGAATCTCTTATCGGTGGCGGCGTGAGGGTGTTGAATTAGGGCTCAGTAGAAAATTAGGGAAAAATGTATGGCTGGGAGTAAAGTAGTAAACCTTTATTCCCAATTAAATAAAATTTAATATCATTACCAACGGATTAACTCCGTCGGTAAATTAAGGACTAAAATATTCTTTAAAAAATAAAATTTAATTAATATATGTACCGACGAATAATATCCGTCGGTAACTAAAGACTAAAATGATTTTTTAAAAAAATAAAATTTATAATTACCGACGGATTACATCCGTCGGTAAAGTAAAGACTAAATATTTTTAAAAAAATAAAATATAATATATTTACCGACGGATATAATCCGTCAGTAACTAAAGACTAAAATGATTTTTTAAAAAAAATAAAGTTTAATTTAATTACCGACGGATTAAATCCGTCGGTAAAGTAAAGACTAAAATATTTTTTAAAAAATAAAATTTAATATATTTACCGACGGATATAATCCATCGGTAACTAAAGACTAAAATGATTTTTTAAAAAAAATAAAATTTAATTTAATTACCGACGAATTTAATCCGTCGGTAAATTAAAGACTAAATTATTTTATATTTACCGACGGATTTAATCCGTCGGTACTTAAAAACTAAAATTATTTTTTTAAAAAAATAAATTTAATATAATTACCGACGGAATAAATCCGTCGGTAAATATAACATAATTTAGTCTTTAATTTACCGACGGATTAAATCCGTCGGTAATTAAAAACTTAAATTACTTTTTTAAAAAAATAAAATTTAATATCATTAATCCGTCGGTAAATTAAAAACTAAAATTAAATTTCTTTAAATAAAATTTTATATATCTACCGACGGATAAATTCCGTCGGTAATCTTCCGGGATTTATTCCCTCTAAAATAACGATGGATATATCGACGGAAAAGAAATCCGTCGCTAATTCCGTCGGTAATTCGTCGTTAATTCCGTCGATAATTTTTATTGATGATTTTTTTAAAAATGAATCATATTTAATCAATAAAATGTCGGTAATTCGTCGGTAATTACCGACCGTTTAATTCCGTCGGTAAATCCGTCGGTAATCCAGCAGTTTCTTGTAGTGGTTTTTTGTGGTTCACATCAACCAAAAAATGAAATATATACTTTGTTTTGAAATGGACCAAAATAGGAAAATGTATACCTAGTTGTGAGATGGAAGGAGTATACCATATAGAATAAAAAGTTATACACATAGTGCACCCTTTGTGCATGAAATATCAACTCAATATTAAACGGTGTAAAATTGGATTTTAGCGTATATAATTAGCTTCATGCGACTAAGTCGCAAAACTTTTCCATTATTAATTAGGTGTAGGAGTGATTTTTTTTTAAATTTTAATGTTGATTTAAAAGCATAAATTTGGATTATTAACCTAAAATAAATATTCGCTACATTAAAGATAAAGTAGTACACGACACACAAAATTCCACATATGATTGCACACAAAACATTATCTTGTTTTTATAATTTTCTACAAATCATGATCTCGGAAATATTTAAAAATATGAAATATAATTGTGATCATTTCCCCATTCTGAGGAAAACAAACATGCTTCCTTTGTAACAATGATTCTTTGTTTACAAGTTCCCAGAGTTATACACTTGACCATACTAATCTGCTACCATAAAAGTTATACTAGGCGATTTATTTATTTATTTATTTCAGTTTTGATTCCCATTATTAAAGGAGTAATTATACAGATTAAAAGATAAATTAAAAAGGGAACTTTAAGTTCAAAAATTAATTGTACCCCATTAACTTTGAATTTGTCTTGAATAGATTGAACAATCTTCTTTATTTCTAAGATGGCTTAATTAATATCGTCCCATAATACTTTTCAAGTTTACTTTTCACGTTATTTAATAAAAGTTGCACTTTTTGACCAATTTTTATTGACTTTGGAGAGTATTGTAGTATTTTAAGCTAATAAAAAAGTATAAAGTAATGATTTTAAGAAATTGGGCCAAGATACTGAACTTGTTTCAAGTGACCAAGCCTAAACTATCTCAGTATCACCACGATCTACTAATCCCCAAGATTCTAGTATCGCTGGCCACATCAGCTGTTGGATTGTATACTAAAAGTTTAGCTTTAGTATGAACAATGTTATAACAATTTATTTGAAATGAGAATCATATGATCAAATGATTGCGTCTTATAATTTATTTATATTCAAGATGCAATAGTCCACTTACTTTTTACTGTATATAATATGTTGTGCGACAATACGCGAAAGATCATATTATCGGTTTCCTTATAAAGTATAAATAGATGCTCACAATCGAGATAGACGGGGACTCTCTATCGAGATAGTTGTAGTGTGGTTTGGTATTAGCTTATCTTGGCTATAGAATCACATTAATGCAGTTGTGTGTATTGAGCAGGACCATTTGAGATCGTTCGACTTATACTGACTTATAGAAGAACTTGATCTCTGTTATTATGGATGTTCGTGCTCTTAATCCCTATACAATAACCTCGACACGTAGGGCAGTATGTATTTCTTTGATTCATTAATGGGTGAGATTTACATGTAATTAAATCAACAAACTCGGTGAGTTGAGAAGTAGTGTTGTCTCTATGGTGAGTTGTTGATTGTAGAAGGAATCTGTATCCGTCATAGGTTGATGATGTCCCCTTGAGGAGCTCATAAGGATTATCATGTAAACCCTGCAGGTAGATTTATTCCGACATGATAATGAGGCTGAGTGGTACTACTCTCGGATGAGATATTAATTAATGGAGTTGTTAGTAATTTAATTAATTAATGGACATTGTATATCTTAAACATGGGGAGACTAACGGGCTCATAATAAGAAGGAGCCCATAACGTAATTATGGGATTAGAACGGTAGTGCAGTAATAATATTTTAGTGGTATATATTATTATTATTGGACTTAAGTATAAACTTTGACCTAAACTTGGATACTTAAGCCCAATGGAGGCCAAACTATAATTTCTCCTCCTGGTCCCTGCTGTAGCCCATATATAAGTCATCTCAACTGTTCAGAAACCCTAATCTATAAGATTAATCACGCCTAACACTGTGAGGAGGGTGAGAAAATAGCTGATTGAGAAGATCTCGAAGATCGTCGCCCACACGACGTCGAGATTGGACTTAGGAATACAGCAGAAGATCAAGAGGTCGTTTGCTGCTGCTGTCCGCCAAGTTGTATGATTTTTATAAAATCTTAGAGACCTCAGAATTAGACTTGTGATGTACTGACGGAAAGCCACAGAAGAGAAAATTATTTTGGCACATAGATCACTCAAATCCGATATCGGATGAGAGAGTTATGCCCAAAACGGTGAGGCTGCACAGGCTGGTGACGAGAATTCATCGTCTTCAACATACCCTGGTGAAAGGTAATACGTTTCTTGTTTTCTTGCTTCCGCTGCATGTTAGAAACGTATGGAACCCTAACGGTTCATGTTAACCAAATGATCAAATGCCAACAATTGGTATCAGAGCTTCGGTTTCGTGGTGAAGCGTGAAACGTTAGGCATGGGTTTATGTGATTATATATTTTTCTTTCGAAATAGAATCGCATGAGAATTAGGATTTTGGTGTAATTTGATTATACCTGTATAATCATGTATCATCTACGGTGAGCGTATCGATGAAACTTGCTCGTCAATTCACGCCTGGAAGTGACGATGAAACGAGCGTAATGCTAGAAAGGGCACAAGTCGACATGTGGCACGAGACTGGAGCGTGGTCTGCTGGTGGCTCTGTCGATGGCTGTCAAGGAATAGCGGTAGATCCAGCGGGCTGGAGCGATATCACGAAGGCAAGACATCTCCCGCAAGGCACCATTGCAATGGAGGCTGAAGGTGAGTGCAACCGACACGGGAAAGACAAATGCTGCGGGTTAGGATGACTGACGTGTGGTGCAAGCCACACAGGCGGTGTCATGTGGGAGCAGCGATGGCTGGGTCGCGTCGGGATGGCATTCCGAGCGAGTTCTCTGAGTTGTCGATTTGAGTCTGCACGTGTTTGGGACGGGTTTAGTATGTTTTCGATTGAGTCCCCTTTAGCGTGCTGGGCAAGCTCGATACCGACAGTGTGGCAGGCGATTATAGTTGTCAGCAGTGGACGGCGGCGTGATTGGCAGCGACATACACGGCACCCGTTAGCACACACGATGGGTGCAGATTGACGGGCTGATGGCTGAGCACGGGCCAAGGGCACGACTGCAAGACTTGTCATGCAGGCATAGACGGCGTGCAGCTGGGCAAATGTTTGCATGTTTTTGGTTGGGCACTGGCGCTATGCTGGTAGGCCGGGGACGTCGTTGGACACATCTCAGAGACGCGAGGCTGGCTGTCGGACGGAACGACCGGAACTAGCAGACAACACGTGGCGTGTGGCATTGCAGGTTTGCTATTGGGTGCTGGATACTCGCGGTCGTGTGGCATGCTTGCTGGTGGGCAGAAGACGTGCACGACAGTGTGCCAAGAGCACACGGATCGTGCCGTGCGTCAAGCGGACGAATGTGTGTTTGGCGGTGTGGACACTGCGTGTGGCAATACATGTAGGTGGGCAGCATTGAAGCTGTGGAGCAGCACGACCTGTGCAAGAAATGGCATGAGTTGTGCCGGCAGACTTCGATCCGTCTGGTGATGCGAGGCAGGCAAGAGTGCGGCACGAGCGGCTGACTATGTTGGCACGAATGGAGGCATAGGCCTGCATAAATCGTGCCGGCAGGATGTTGGGACAGATGTTGCATGGCGTGAGCAAGCGAGAGGCGGCTGCGTGGAGGGTGGCACGACTCGTGCTGGTGCCTTGCACGAGTCGTGCCGGCGAGTAGCGAGTAGCGTGGGCTGGTAGTCTCGTTTCGTATGGTGTGGGCAGTAGATAGATTTTCTTCAGGGCGCTGCCCTGCACCCTGCGACCTCAGCGAGGAGGTCGAACCCCTCATAGTTGTAGTTGCCCGCATTTCGTGATTGGTGGCGAACAATCGAATTTGTCGGTATATATATAACTGCGAATAATTGATTTATTTATTGATTATTGTTATATATGTATGCATGTTCTCTGTGATTTACAGTCTTATGTGCGTAATAGGTGCATGCTAGGTTGCGTATTTTATTATGAATATTATGTGCATGTAAAAATCCTCGGTGTTAAAATTACTAAGTGGGAGAGGGGATTGGTAATTAATTCCCACGGCCTCCATTTTTGGTTTGTAAGTGATGTGAGTAAACTTGCATGTTGGCAATAGGCCTTCCTCCCTAACGGATGAGTTTATTCACGGATTACTGATACAAATTTTATTAAATAATTATTGTTTGTAATATGGCACATTAACTTTTATGTTGGCATAGACCTTCCTCCCTAACGGATGAGTTTATGTGATGTTCACTGGTACGAATATATAATTGATGATTGTAGGAAGTTATCGGAGTGCGTGTGTACTTCTCCAACTGTAAGACACATAAGCTCGCGCAATGGACTTGGGATCAAATAATGATGTACACTTAGGTGCAAATAATAAGTATCCTCCCCAACGGAGTCACTGCTATTATTTGCATGGCTAAATAGGAACCGACTATTAATTATTTTGTCATGAGGTTAGGTTGACAATGAAATTAATGGGTAAATCCTTCTCTTGTAAATGTTCGGGTTTGTAAACGTCCACACTAACGTGACTTGCAGACTCACGGTGCTTGAGATGTCGATAAATTTTATTTTTATATTATTTTAAGGGAATCAATATAAATGGATAAAATTTGAAGATTTGATCGGCGTATTTATTTGTGATTATCTGATTTTCAAATGGTTTTATCTCACTTATTGCTTACTGAAAGAAATTATATTTACTGGTCCAAAATTAGATGTTTAGAAAAGAATCTTGGTTTTGAATTTTACTGCTTAGGAAAATAAAATGTGTTCTCACTAAGGATATTTATATGATGCCTATTAAAGTCTCTAATGGAGAGGTGAAAGGTTCATAGAAATATGATGGTATCATGCGACTCTTCAGATACTTGAGAAAGTAAGAAAGACAAGAGGTCATGGATAAGTTGATGAATGAATTGGGAATGCTTGGAATAGAAATTGAAAGGAAAACCTAGATCAATTTAATTTTCATAATTTATCTGGATGTTTTGAGCAAGTTCTACCTGAAATACGAGAGGCAGTGTATGGTGGGAAACTTCTGACAAAATATGTGGCGAAGGAAATTCAATTTTATCATGATGTGATTAAAGTTAGTATCTCATTCACTAGTTGTTGAAGCGTGATTACTGATGGCATCTACTGACACGTTGTGTGTAGATACCGGAATCACTAAAAGCGTGTAACTAAGTGATGATGAGATTATTATTATGGACATGGGTGACACTACGAGAGTAGTGGCTGTTGCAGTGGGAGTTGTTTATTTATCTTACGATAGGAATAAACGTTTGGTTTTGAGAAATTATCTTTACATACGTTTTTCATAGAAAGAATTTGATTTCAGTTTCTATTCATTTACGGATGGATACTCCATTTCATTTAAATGACATAGTCATAGTGATGAGGCATGGAGCTATAATCTGTTATGGTACGTTGATGATAATTTGTAAACTCTTAAATCATGTTTATCCCATGGATGCAACAAATAGTAATTGATAACGCGTCTTCTAATTCTAATAAGAGAAAGACTCTTATAGAAATGGTTAGATAGATGATGAGTTATTTGGAATTATTAAATTCATTATATGGATATGCCCTAGAAACAGTAATTCGTATGAATATTCATCTGTTTGTGGGATATCCTAGAAAAATGAAAGGTGATGATTTATTTAGTCCAAAAGATCGAAGGGTGATTGTTAACACAAACACTAGATTTTTGAAAAAGGACTATGTATTAAATTATAAACACATGTATAAATTATTCTAAAGGAAGTGAGAGGGAAAAACACAAAGTATTAGTACCAATTGTACAAGAGGATATACCACAAGGTAAACTGTAATGCGTGTCACGTCTTATACACAATTGCGTGTAGTGCATTGTCGTAGTGGGAGGATTGTTTGACAACCTGTAAGATATATGTTTTGGGAGAGTCATTAGACTTGGACCCTAGTAAATATGGAATAGACCCTCGGATACGACGAAGCACTACAAGATCGAAATGCGATATCTTAGCAAGTGCAATGATGTTGAAATAGAATCGATGAATTCTAAATTAGATCTGGGAGCTTGTAGAACCACTATATGGTGTAAAAGTCATTAGAAGTGGTCATACAAAATAAAAGAGGATCATATGGTAAGGTGAAAACCTTGGAAGCAAAGCTTGTTGCGAAAAGGTATACTCAGAAAGTCGATCCGGACTCTTTTATCTGTTGCTACTCATATGGAATATGAGGGATATCAAATAGATGTCAAGACAGCTTTCCTGATTGGAAGTCTTGAGGAAAACATCTATATGAAGCAACCAGAGTGATTCATTGCAAAGAGCTAAGAGCATTTTGATAGTAAGCTTAAAAATGTCCATCGATGGACTAAAGCAAGCTTCAAGATCATGAAACATCCATTTTGATAAGGAAATCCAAAGATATGGATTCATTCAATGCGCGGATGTGTCTTGTGTGTTGTAAAGAGTGACGGAAACGTGGTGGTGTTTCTTGTACTATACGTAGATAGTATCTTGCTCATTGGAGATAATGAAAGAGTATTTTCGGGTGTATGAGTATGGTTGATAAAGCGGTATGAATGAAGGACTTAAGAAAAGCAAAAATATCCTTTTGATCATGGTAATACGGATCACAAGAAAGGATGTTATGCTTGTCTCAAGCTTCATGAGATGATACGATCCTTATTTGTTTTAGCATGTGACTTTATCTAAGGAAATGTGTCTTGAGACACAAAAAGAAGATAAAGATGATGAAAACAGTTCCTTATGTTTCGGCGAATAAGGAAGCTTAATCTAAGGAATGCTATGTACGAGAATGGATAACTGTATTGCCAATGGCATGAACAGTGGGTATCAAGGTAACCCAAAATGAGAATGATGAATTGTGGTAACACATAATTTTGAAGTATCTGAAAAGGACCAGAAATTATATGTGGACTTACTGAACAAATTCACTGCTTCTTATGGGTTACATAGATTCACATTTTTCAAATCAGATATGGACAGCAGTAAATCCACCTCGAAGGTTATGTGTTTAATTTTAGGAAGTAGAGCCATATGTGAAAGAGTGTTATATAGAAATATATTTCAGACTCCGGACTCTATCATGAAAAGATGATAAATTGGAGCCTATGAGGTAGCCAAAGTATCTGTATGACTCTAGAAACTTCATGATGGACTTTTGAAGTGTTTCTAAGTTTGCCTAAGGTTATCACAATTTATTTTGATGATAATGGTGCAGTTGCAAACTTGAAAGAATTACGAGCCCATAAGGCAATTAAACACATGGAGCGCGAGTACCACCTATTACGAGAAATTATATGATGAGGGGAAGGTTGTTGTCGCCTAGATTGCATCGGATGATAACCTAATAAATCCATTTATAAGGACCTTAAAGCGAGATCTTTTGATGGTCGTGTAGTGGGAGTGGAAATCAGATGTATGGCAGAAGACATGACAGCATAGTCTTTTAGTATAAGTGGGAGATTGTTGGATTGTATACTAAAAGTCTAGCTTTAGTATGAACAATGTTATAATAATTTATTTGAAATGAGAATCATATGATCAAATGATTGCGTCTTATAATTTATTTATATGCAAGATGCAATAATCCACTTACTATATACTGTAGATAATATGATGTGCGACAACACGCGGAAGATCATATTATCGGTTTCTTTATAAAGTATAAACAGATGCTCACAACCGAGATAGACGAGGTTTCTCTATCGGGATAGTTGTAGTGTGGTTTGGTATTAGCTTGTCTTGGCTATAGAATCACATTAATGCAGTTGTGTGTATTGAGTAGGACCACTTGAGATCGTTCGACTTATACTAACTTATAGAAGAACTTGATCTCTGTTATTATGGATGTTCGTGCTCTTAATCCCTATACAATAACCTCGACATATAGGGCAGTATGTATTTCTTTGATTCATTAATGGGTGAGATTTACATGTAATTAAATCAACACTCGGTGAGTTGGAAAGTAGTGCTGTCTCTATGGTGTGCTGTTAATTGTAGAAGGAATCCGTGTCCGTCATAGGTTAATGATGTCCCCTTGAGGAGCTCATAAGGAATATCATGTAAACCCTGCAGGTGGATTTATTCCGGCATGATAATTAGGTTGAGTGGTACTACTCTCGGATGAGATATTAATTAATGGAGTTGTTAGTAACTTAATTAATTAATGGACATTGTATATCTTAAACATGGGGAGACTAACGGGCTCATAATAAGAAGGAGCTCATAACGTAATTATGGAATTAGAACGGTAGTGCGGTAATAATATTTTAGTGGTATATATTATTATTATTGGACTTAAGTATAAGCTTTGGGCTAAACTTGGATACTTAAGCCCAATGGAGGTCAAACTCTAATTTCTCCTCCTGGTCCCTGCTGTAGCCCATATATAAGTCATCTCAGCTGTTCGGAAACCCTAATCTATGAGATTAATCATGCCTAACACTGTGAGGAGGGTGAGAGAATAACAGATTGAGAAGATCTCGAAGATCGTCGCCCACACGGCGTCGAGATTGGACTTGGGAATACAGCAGAAGATCAAGAGGTCGTTTGCTGCTGCTATCTGCCAAGTTGTATAATTTTTATAAAATCATAAAGACCTCAGAATTAGACGTGTGATATACTGATGGAAAGCCACAGAAGATAGGATCATTTTGGCACATAGATCACTCAAATCTGACATCGGATGAGAGAGTTATGCCTAAAATGGTGAGGCTGCACAGGCTGGTGGCGAGAATTCATCGTCTTCAACATACCCTGGTGAAAGATAATACGTTTCTTGTTTTCTTGCTTCCGCTGGATGTTAGAAACATATGAAACCCTAACGATTCACGTTAACTAAATGATCGAACGCCAACAATCAGCACCATAGGGAAGCCCAATTCTTCAGTCCCTAACAGTGAAGTATCCCAAGTAAGTAGCAAAGACTTTCATACTAATAAAAAATCTGCAAAGTGCACGAAAGGTACTTCACTTGGTATAAACCTGATGGAACACGTAAAAGCAGGTTGGATAGGTGTCTTATAAGAAATGGTTGGCTTGCAAAATGGTCGTGCTCTCACCAGACGGGCCTTTAGAGATCTTTGTCAGATCATTATCCTATTGTTCTAGACATCAAGAGGAGGGATTGGGGTCCAAAACCTTTCCGTTTCATCAACACATGGCTTTCTCACCCAGACTTCAAAGACTTTGTTCTGGAAAAATAGAGGAGCTACAATGTGGAAGGTTGGGTTACTTATGTCTTGAAAGAAAATTTAAGAGACTAAAATCTGATTTGAGGAAGTGGAATGATCATACTTTTGGGAATATAGAGAATTCAATTGACGAAAGGCGCAAAAAAAATTTCCAACTTGATATGGTGGATGATGTGTTAGGCCTTGATGAGATGGAGGTTGCGAGCAGAAATAAAGAGAGAGCTTGGCTGTTTAATGATGTAAAAAATAAATATAGCATATTGTTCCAAAAATCAAGAACTAAATGGATTCAGGAAGGAGATGCGAATACAAGTTTTTTTCACAGGCGCATCAACAATAGAATGAAGTTCAATGAAATATCAGGAATTAATATTGGGGGGAGCTGGAAGGAGGAGGTGATAGATGTGAATAAAGGGATCTTCGAGTTCTTCAGCAATCATTTTAAATTGGGTAAGCTTATAAGGCCTAGCCTTGGAGCAAACTTCAATAGCAAAAAAGTTTCAAAAGAAGATAACACTTGGCTTACGGCAGCCTTTTCAGAGGAGGAAGTTAAAAGAGCAATAGAGTCTTGCGAAAGTTCGAAAAGTCCAGGTCCAGATGATTTCAATTTCAAATTCTTGAAGGAATTTTGGGGCATGTTCAAAGAGGATTTCATGAGGATGATGACGGAATTTTATCAAAATGGAAGACTGGTTAGAGGTATAAATCCTTCATTTATTGTCTTAATCCCTAAGAAGGAGGAGGTGGTCAATCTTAGCAACTTCAGACCTATTTCTTTGATTGGTGGCATCTACAAGATTATTGCAAAAGTGTTGGCTTTCAGGTTGAGTAGGGTGTTGGAATTTATAATTTCAGAACAACAATCTGCTTTCGTGGGAGGAAAACAAATTATGGATAGTGTAGTGATCATCGATGAGGCTATTGAAGAGGCAAAGCTGAAAAAGAAGAAAATCATGTTATTTAAGATTGACTTTGCTAAAGCTTATGACTTGGTAGAATGAGATTATATGGAAGAATTGGTGAAGTCCTTTAACTTTAATAAAAGATGGATTGGTTGGGTGATGGAATGTATTACTTCAACCTGAGCATCGGTCTTAGTGAATGGTAGCCCGACCGAGGAATTCAAGCTGGAAAAAGGATTGAGACAAGGGGATCCTCTTTTCCTCTTTTTATTTTTATTGGCGGCAGAGGGAATGAGTATCCTTATATCTAAGGCGGTTAATAATAATCGTTGGTTATGAACGAGTGCACTTATCACATCTTCAATTTGCTGATGACACAGTCTTTATTGGGGAAGCGAGAGAGGAAAATATTACATTCCTTAAAAGATTTCTTGTTATCTTAGAGCTAGTCTCGGGATTGAAAATAAACAAAGAAAAATATCGAATTTTAGGATTGAATGTGGAAGAAGCTTGGGTGCATAGAGCAGCTGAGTGTCTGAATTGTCAAGTGGAGAGAATTTCTTTTCATTACCTTAGGATAAAAGTCGGTTGCGCTCATCATAAGGTGTCAGATTGGGGCTATGTAATCAAGAAAGTGAGAAACAGATTGAAGAATTGGGAAGGTATGAAAATATCTTACGCAGGTAGACTTACATTCATCAACTCTGTGTTTTCATCTCTTTCCACTTATGTGATGTCCATCTATCGTGCTCCAAAAGCTATCATCAGTGAGATCACTAAACTTCAACGTACTTTCTTTTGGGGGGGATAGGGAGAGTGTCAACAAAATTTCTTGGGTAAAATGGTCTACAATTTATCAACCAAAAGCATCGGGGGGCCTTGGGTGAAAGATTTAGAATCTTTTAATGCTGCATTATTGGAAAAATTGATGTGAAGGTATTTGACTGAGAAAGATAAACTATGGGCGAAGGTGATTAGGTCTAGATGGGGAGGATCTTGGGATGTGAAAACTAATGATATTTCGAGAAGCAGAAGGTGCAAACCTTCAGGGTGGTGGAGTGAGATTTTAAGGGTAGTTGAGGTCTTTCAGGGAGGTTGGTTCTTTCCAAATTTAGAAATAGTATTAGGGGATGGATGTGATACTTCATTTTAGGAGGGAGTATGGGCAGGGGATTGTTTGAAGGTGAAATTTTATAGACTATTTCGTCTTAGTTTAAATAAGTGTGCTAGCGTCTCAGAAATGGTAGAATGGATGGATGAGTGATGGAATTGGATTTGGAGGTGGAGGAGGCCGTTAAGAGAAGGAGAATTACTTATTCTTAACGATTTGATTTCAGTGATTGACAGGTATACCCCAAAACAGGAATCAAAGATGCTTGGCGGTGGAACAACAGAATAAAAGAGACAAACACTACAAAAGGAGCATACGAGAAGATCATGCAGTTGAAAATAAGGATTGAACCGGAGGTTAAGGAGGAGTTTGTCCTCATGTGAAACAAAATTGCACTTCCAAAAATAAAGGTTCATGCATGGAGAGTCTTATGGGAACGAGTACCAACAACGATGAAACTCCAACAAAGGAAGATTCTTGCATAAGATGCCAAGGTGATATGTCAGTTTTGTTCAGAAGAACATGAGACGGTACGCCACATATTTTTTGAATACAAATTTTCTTATCAACTTTGGATGGCATGCTTTAAATGGGTTGGTGTACAAGCGGTGATGTCCTCTGATCCCTCTATTAGTTTACTACATTTTAGTAGACTAATTAGAGGGAGGAAAGGAAATGTTCATGGTTTGTTTATGTGAAAGCGTTGTGTGGATATTATGGAAAAGTAGAAATGTCATTATCTTCAAACATGAATCGATCTCGTTAGATAAGTTGGTGGAAGAACTTAAAGCTCACATGTGGAATTGGATTTTAGGAAAGTTTTCTAAAGGATTGATAATTTGTTATGAGGAATGAAAAAAATGTCCAAAGTTTATTCTGTAAGGGGATGTTTGTTTCTAGGTTTGAAACCCGAAATTGGAATTCAAATTCCACACCCAAATTTTAAAAACCACCCCTATATATACATATATGCATTCTCTCTCTTCAATTAATACACTTTCTCTCTTTATCTCTCCTCTCTCATCTACTTTTTTACATAAATTAATATATTCTTACCTATTGATTTGACATAAAGTTAAAACATACCCTATCAAAAACCCAAAATAAACACAACATTATTATTCATGATTTTCAAACTCCCCAAAACTCCAAAACAAACATTACCTAAGAGTCCTGTATTAAATCTAGAGTTAGTAGAGGTAGACCTTTTTACTCTGACTGCTGTAAGTTTTTATAACGGGTAATTCTCTTACCCGTAATCTTTAATAAAATTGTTTCTTTTCTTATAAAAAAATACAAAGTAATGATATGTGTGTGAAAAAAGAGTGGCAAATTTGAAATTAGAGTAACTTTTGAGGTTGTTAGATAAAGTGATATTTCTTTTTTTGGGGTGTGAAAGATTTTGTGGGACAAACAAATGAGGAAAGTATGAAAGATATTATGGGAGTATATTCGATACATGTATGGAATTAGCTACCCTTCTTCAACATAAAAAAAGAAAATTAAGAATATATAAACATTAATAATAACTACATCTATGAGAGATAGTGAGGTGGATATATTTTTAAGAGATACTATTTTGAGAGACGGGTAAATATGAGACGAATTGTGAGACGGGTCGATTGCTGTTAAAGTATGTTAGTTATATAAGTAGAGTATGTTTGTTGATAGTTAAAATATGTTTATAGTGAATCCTAAAAGCATACTTTAATTCATTATTTATCACATTTTAATTAACAATAAGCATATTTTACCGACATAACAATAAAACTTTAACAATTGGTCAACCCGTCTCACATAACAACCGTCTCACAAAAAACTGTGTTTATTTTAATTAATTATAACTTTTCATTAAAATTTATCATATTTTATTAAAGATATTATCATTTACTTAAATATACTAAATTTGGAGGGCTATCATTTTTTATAAATCAAGTATATACTATATTCTCTACGTCCGCCTTAATTTTTTTTTCATTTTAGGCATTCGCCTCAAAGAGTTTATTTTTTTATTCACATTAGACACACACCCACTAATACAATTAAAATATGAGACTCACAAATCCAATAATATAACTGACACTTATATTTTAAAATAATAATACTCGTTAATTCACGTGCAAAAAATAAAACAAATTCATTTAATGTACGGAGGGAGTTACTTTTCATTCATATGTTATCACACTTCTTATCAAGAAAACTCATTTTGTGAGATCATTTCACACAATTCTTCGTTAATTTTGATAACTTAACGTAACTAAATACCTAATCAACAAATTAAGATTCTTATTTAATTAGAAGCTATGGATCAAAGTGGTACGAGACTACGTTAACTCAGATTTTTTAAATTTTATACTCCATGTAGCATGTAATTTTTTCTTTTAAAAACAAATCTACTCATTTATATATAATTTCTAGATGATCTGCTGTTTAGAAATCCATTCATATTATTTATTAAATCCTTAACGTGGGTTAAAAACTTTTATTTGGATAAATAATCACATGCAGTTTCTTACACGGATTAAATTAATATCCCAGATGTATCAAATGTAATTGAGATTGCTTTTTATGTGCTGCTTAATTAATTATCTTATCCTCGAATTTTATTGCAGAAATAAAGTATCATTTATATAGTTGAATACGTGTATATTTAATCAATTCTAATAAAATAAGTTCTAATAAAAATGTACTTTTCTTGTGAATAAAACTAGATTGTAGGAGTAATAATTAGGTATTGAAGAAGTTTAGGTAGGTAGCTTGATAGGTGATGGCCATCAATAAGATTCGAATTTATATGCAAGTCTTGATTTGACTAGGTTGTCAGATTAATAGATGGCATAACATAAAATGATTATTAATTAATTAAGGGGCAAAATAAATAGGATTATTGTCATTAAAATTAATTAACATCCCGAAACAAATTCTACGACTTGAATTAATTAATTAATTAATTAATTAAGGAGTAAAATCAACTTTTTGATTTGATAAATTGTTGGTAAATAATTGTGTTTCGATGTGAAATCACGTTGACTAAAAATTTTAAGTAGAACTGTATGAAAATATTTGAGTCGAAGCAATACCTGTAAAACTTTTAAAATAAAAAAAATTAAGAATTTAATTAGCCGAAATTGTTTCTTTTTTGTGCTTGTGTTTTTATGACAATCATCTCTTAGAGCCAGAGTCGGTCCTATAATTTAAGGGGCAATGTACAAATTTTTTTTTGGGACTTTTTATTTTTCTAAAAAACATAAAATAAATAAAATTGAAATATAAATATAATTATACTTATTAAATACATTAAATGAGGTGTATGATAATAAAAACATTACATTAAATATGATTAAATAAATCATCAAATAAAAAAATAATCCTACTTAATAAAAATTTACAATTTTTGTTCAACAAATTTAATAGATAAGTAATTTAAAAAAATAAAAGAAGATTGATAGAAGAAGAAAGATTTTGTGAAAAAAGTAAGGGGGCTTTTGGTTTCTGGGAAGTAATTGGAATAAGAATTATAGTGACAGTGGTGGGGAATGGTAATAAGTTTGTCTTTTATTTTTATATTGTTTGGTTGATAATACGAAATGAGTATTATAACTATCAATGTTGTTTGGTATGATTAAATTTTTTATGAATGAATTCATATTTTTTACTATTAATTTTTTATTTTATTATACATTTATTATTAATAACAAAAATTATTATTATAATAATTTTTAATTTTAATATAATTTCATTTCATTAAATATTAACTAAAAGGGGTTTGGACTTGTCTTTTGGTATGGAATCATACCCATTCCACTCAAAAAGTCAGGGAATGATGATCCTCATTTTCAAGATATCAAATTACTGTAGCATGGAATGAAAGTATCACACCAAACATTCTTTTTCATTCCATTTCCATTCCCACCCTCAAAAGCCTCCATCCGAACGCTGACACTAGGATTTTTCTATTACTTTCTTATTTATTCGATTGTCAATACTTCTATAATATGACTTTGATAGCCTTGAGAGTTGCTTGTAACCACATGGACTAATTTCGTTTACCGTTTCAAGGTTTGAAGTACATATATAATTGATTTGATGAACTAGACTGAATTTGTGAATTCATGTGGATATTATTTTGGTTTATTTGATTCGTCTTAATACTTTGAAATCATGCTTCGTAAAGTCTTCAAATTAAATTCATGACATTGCCCGTGATGCTTGATTTATTATGTTAGCTTGTATACGTTCATAAATTGAATTGTCTATCTCTTGGGGATTGAGGTAGTTTGTCCGTGAACACGTTAATTCTAAGAACTGGTAAATTAGATGCTTGAATTGTTTAGTAGAACAATGCATTTAGACTTTCAAGTTATAGGATAGTGAATAGAGCCTTATAGTACTTGCAGAGAATTCTTGCTAGTCAAACTTGTCATCCGGAGGTTTTACGTTTGCTTTGTTAGTATCTAGGAAGAAGACTTGATTATATTTACGCGCCTGAGGAATTAAATTAGATTATACTGTTAGCTTTTAATCGGATCATATCCGATGAGAAAACAAAGTTATGTGGTGTGTTTTCATAAAGTCTGCATGAATGAACAATTGGATGTTTAGGGATTCAGATTGATTAGTCTATACCTGATTTCCTTAGAACTATTGACCTTCTCTTGAATTAATCTTCAATCTTTCTTTTGTGATTTATTTTACAAGTTATTTAATATTTTCAGTATTTTAGATAATTAATTTACAATAATTGAAAATTGGTTACTAGTCCTAATCAATTTAGTAATTTTAGAAGTAGATAATTAACTGTCATGTGGGTTCGATAATTTAACTTGGTCGCTTGTCATTACAACTGATATCCTTGATACTTGGGGATTATTTAGTGTGTAGGAAAACGCTTAACAACCCTTCATCCCAAGAATATCTGTACATTTTCTATTTTTATTCGTTCCAAAATACTTGCACACTCTAAAAATAAATACAATACACAATATCAATAACCTTATAATACTACATATTACAAAAATGTCACCTTCTTTTTATACATAATCTAGTCATAATCAACTATATCATATACTTTATTTTATTCAATTACCCAGAACACCTATTTATTTTTACATCATTATAATAAAAAATTATTTTTCTTAAACTCCATGCCACTAAATACATGCATGTATTCCTGAAACAGTTGGAGTATTATTTTTTATTTATATAATGAATTATTCATAATTATTTTTTAAATTTTAAGTGAATGAACAAAATTTTGTATTAAAATTACATAACTTGCGAACCCTCAGGGGTTGGCCTAGGGTGAGGACTTGAGGTGACTAAGGGTGAAATTCTCAAAGGTCTCAGGTTCGAAACTCGTAGGTGCAATCAACCACTGAGGGCTCACTCTATGCAGAGTGTAAAGCTCTGGCTTAAAATGGGGGTCCCCGTTAGTGGACTGTGGGTTCTGACCTCCCCCAAATTAGTCGGTCTACGGATCGGATACAGGTGCATCAAAAAAATCACTCCCTCCATCCACCGCAAATATATCCATTTGCTTTTTGCACGTAAATTAAGAAGTATTATCATTTTATATAAAGTGAGTAGTTGTATTAGTGTAGAGTAGTTGGGAGTGGTGGGCCATGTGTGGGTCATTTTACTAAAAAAGGAATATGAATATTTTAAAATGTTAATTTCTAAAAAATTCACCACCTTATTGGTAATTTTCAAATCTATCACGACCTTTTATTTTTGTCAATTCAGTACACGATCTATTTAATATTTTCAATTCTATCATTACCTTTTATTTTGTCAATTCAATACGTAATTTATTTAATATTTTCAAATCTATCATAACTTTTATTTTTTAATTTGCTACATCATTTATTTCATATTTTTAATTTAATTTATTATTATTATTATTATTATTATTATTATTAATATTCCATTATAAAATTAGTACAGTTTGCTTATTAATTAATGGACTTAATATTCCATTTTTTTATTTTTAAATTTAAATTGATTACTAATTATTTATTGTTACTTACTAAAAATTACTTAATTAAGATATTTTAATTTATTGAAAAATTTCCAACAAATTAATTATAAATCCACATGAGCTGTAATAAAAATATCGTATAAATACAAAAATTAATAATTATATTTATAAATAATAGAAAATAGTATTAATCTTATGAAATAAGTGTTCGTGTATTTTAATTTTAAATAATAATAATAATTTTTAAATAATAATAATAATGAAAAAAATTTTAAATTAAAATAAAAAATTAATGGTGTATTAAATTAAAAAAAAAATAAAAGTTGTGATAAAATTGAAAATATAAAATAGATCATGTATTGAATTGATAAAAATAAAAGGTCGTGATAGAATTGAAAATATTAAATAGATCGTATATTAAATTGACAAAAATAAAAAGTCGTGATAGATTTGAAAATTCTCAATAAGATGGTAAATTTTTTAAGAATTAACCTTACTTTTAAAGTGGACAAACCAAAATGGCAAGTGATAGTAGAGGGGAGTACATAATTTGCGATCCATTTCTCTAAATTAATCTTTAATCCAATCTTATACAAGTGTTTATCATAAAAATAATAAAAAAATCAATTTATTAAATATTGTGCATCGCTGAATAATTTGGACAAAATTCTTGCAAACTAATTAATTATGATTTTTTTTTACATAAATAAAAGAAAAGAAAAGTGGAGGGTAATGGGAGTTCAGTCAAAGTGTTGACTGGCACAGAATTCCTTGATCTTTATTCCATCTTGTCTTCTCTGCAATTTTGTATTCTCTATTTTACCAGAATTCTTCTGCAGGAACGAGGTGATGTGCTAATCTTTTTTTATTTTATTTTATTTTTCTATTTTTTTAATATACTCCACATTTTTATACTTATAAAACTGCAGCAACTTTTAGGAGATGTTTTGGTTTTGGACAATTTCTATGCTAAAAAGTTTATTTATTTAAGTAAAGCCATTTTTTTAGTGGGCTTCACATAGGTCATGACCACTGAAAAACAATAAGTAATTTAATTTAAAAAGATAAAAGTAAGAAAAAAAATTCACTTCTTCTTTTTAATTCCCTTATTATTTTCCTTTTTAAGAAAAGAAAAAAGGGGAGCGAATTTTTTAATGTGGAAAAAGTTAAATTCTTTACTCAGGAAAGAGGACAGGAAATAATCATTTTAAAAACGATTATAGTTACTTATTTAACGCATTTGAGCTCCCGTTTTATACCATTAATTATACTCCTCGTGACCACATTTAAAAAAAAAATTGTCCATATTATCACCCATAAAATGAAATATACAACTAATTTTTTTCTTTCTTATTTTTGGATTTAAATTAACAAAATTTTAAAATTCAAGTTTTTTTTAATTAAAAAAAGTTGTAACTGGAAATTATAAGTACACAAAATATATTACAGCATTTCCAATAAGATTGACCAATCTTCTATACCTCCTTTCACTTATTGATGTAGAATACATGCTTAGAATTTTCAATTATATAGGCTAATGTTTGGTTTAGGATTATGTGGGGTTTGAAAATTATGAATAGTCATAAAATTGTCATTCTAATAATATATTATCCTAAAATTACATTTTTTTTAATCCGTAGGTGGTATAGTTTAAGTGAAAAAAATATTGATTTGTTGCCTATTAATATTGAAATCATCCTATAATTTTATACATATGCTATTTATTAGACATTGTAAAATCTACCATAAATATTACACATTTATCTAATTAATCTTTTTATTATTTTTACAGTTAGAAGAATAATTTTTAGACACCCCATGCAAGCAATTAAAATATCTATTAATTTAAAACAAATGATAATTAAAACTTGTGATAAAACTTTCAATTAGTATATTTAAAATTGATACACACGAAATCCTAAGGCTTCTTTAGGGCATGTCATGAACAATGTTGAAGCAGAATAAACTGCTTATGATTAATATATATAATCATTAAACTAGCTATCATCACTTTTTCAGATTTCCCTCTTCCTCTCTTTTTTGAATCTAAGCAACCATCTTTAGTTCTTTCAATTCTATATCAAACATCAAACTCTGTGTAGTGGATGAGTGAATACTGAAAAGCAATAAAATACTATTGTAAAGAGCATAAATATTACTCCAACCATTTTAAAGGTCTCGTTATATCATTTTGGATGCTCACTTTAAAGGTTCTCATTTTCTCTTTTAAGTAGATTTAGGAACCTAAGAACTATCCACAAAATAATAATAGTACTCCTTAATCCACGTAAAAAAATAAATGGTAGTTTATGGAGTGTACGGAAGGAGTAATTATTGAAATATAATGTTAAATTGAGTACAATTAATGTTGAATGTTATGAATTCGTTCTCATATTTATGTGTTCATTCAAATGAAATGTAGGTAAATTGCATCATTTGCAAATAATAATAAAAAAATCGATGCATCGGTATTTGATCCGTTGACCGATTAATCGGGGAATATCAGAATTCATTGTCCATTAACGGAGACTCCCATTTCAAATCAGAGCTTTGCTATGGATTAACCCCACAATTGTTGATTTGTATGTTTGTTTATTGTTTTTAAGTCTGATTTCAAATTTTAAAATTTTATGTAGTTTTGGTGTGAATTTTGAAAAATCAAATTTTACAATTCATATATACTTATATATCTATCTTTATAGTTCAATAATTTTTAATTTTATACATCTCTTATTCATTGATTTGAAATTAAGTTAAAAAATTTCTTACTTAAAAACCTAAAACAATCATTACTAATATTAATTTGATTTTCAAAATCAAAAATTTTAAAATCAATATAAACCGAAAACAAATATAGTAACCATTAAATGAGAAAAAAAGATTAAAAAAAAAAATTTAATTTCATGCTTTGTCAAATCTTCGTCTTTCATGTTATGTGTTCAAAAATCTACTCTATTACTCCAAATAAATAAATAATCTTATTTTTATATATTTCTTACATAACGTATCAAAATTTTCATTTTTATTCATCTCATTATAAAGTATTATTTTTGTTTTAGTAAATATAGATCCTACATTTCAAAACAAATTATATTTTAAAAAGTTATTAAAAGTTACACAATATTTTATCACTTTAAATTAAAAATCTGGTGGCAAAATAGTAAAAGAACATTAAAAAAATTATTCACTAAATATTAAATATTATAATCTCTCAACATACATATAAAAAACAAATGCATAGATTGTGAGGGGAGTGAGAGAGTATAAAGATAAACATTAACTACATTTTAATTTCAAAACATCTAACCCACATAAAATACATTTTAATTTTTTCTTTTGTTAGAAATATTAAATTATCCTTCAAAGGATAATAAAATAGTCGAATTTTTTTTTAAATGGATATGAAGGAAGTATGTAATATTTAAGCTTCATAATTCTATTCATTCATAGCTCCTATTTTCTTTATGACATATTGAATTATTTGCTGCTTTAAATTATTTTTGAAAAGTTGTCATAGACCAATTATAATTTCTTTGAAAATGATTTTAATAATTTTCTCCCTATTTCATTTTACTTATTTATTATCATAAAAAGATAAAGAGATTCGCGTGAGATCGTGTTATGAAACAAAAGTGGTTCATTTGATGTAACAAATAATAAGCGATATTAACATTTTTAATTAAAAATTATACCTAACCAATATAAAATGATAATCAAATTTTAGAAACTTATCATTTTCAAAAATCAACCTATGTATACATATAAATTTTACTAATCCCAAATTCATTGGTAATATTTTGTAAATACATTCTCTATCTTCAATTAATATTTTTCCACTCATTTTTTCTTCTCTCTCATTTTAATTCTCACATAAATTAATACTCCCTCCGTCCCGCACCAAGGGTCACTTTTTTCCATTTTGGTCGTCCCACCCAAAAGGTTCCCTTTCCTTTTTTATACACATGGGTCCCACACTCACCCACTAATACAATTAAAACATGG
This sequence comes from Pogostemon cablin, assembly GCA_023678885.1. Taxonomy (NCBI): domain Eukaryota; kingdom Viridiplantae; phylum Streptophyta; class Magnoliopsida; order Lamiales; family Lamiaceae; genus Pogostemon; species Pogostemon cablin. Next base: position 8,042,020 of record CM042987.1, read on the forward strand.
GGTCCACACTCCCACTACATATTAAATAATAATACTCCTTAATCTACGTGCAAAAAAGCAAAATGCACCCTTGGTGTGGGACGAAGGGAGTACTTTTTTCACGTATTATCATATACTTATTTCTTACAAATTGATTTGACATAAAGTTAAAATCTATCATATTAAAAATAAACTTTAATTCACGTAGACCCAAAACAAATATAACATTAAGAGGTGTCGTAAGGGTGGAAATTTACCCTTCTCTACGGGGTTATTAGGTGACCCGTGATCACCGGTGACCCCGTACATGAGGGTGAACACTGCTCTCTCATTTTATCTCTCACATAAATTAATATTTTTTCACGTATTATCATATACTTATTTCTTACAAATTTATTTGACATAAAGTTAAAATTTATCATATTAAAAATAAACTTTGATTCACGTAGACCCAAAACAAATATAACATTAAAAGGTTTACTTAGGTGACCCGTAGTCACCGGTGGTCCCCTCATATGGGTTGCGACTCACATGAGTGTGCGCACACCTCATGTGAGGGGATCACCGGTGACCACGGGTCACCTAAAATTTGCCCCGAATAGTGAAAAAATAGTGACAGGTAAATTTCGTCCATATTGATGATCATCCAAATCCTAGCATTAGAGATTTTATAAAAACAGAAGAACATTAATACTCTTACACAAGTTGATATTCTTTGTGTTTTAATACACACGTGAATACATATGTGTAGTAATTTTTATTCAATATTATATATTCTCTCCATCCCATTTAAAGAGGGTCTTTTGCTTTTTGTACTTGAATCAAGTAGTATTATTATTTAACTCCCTCCACCACATTCAAAGAGGGTCTTTTGCTTTTTGTACGTGAATCAAGGTATATTATTATTTAATGTGTAGTGAGCAGTTGTATTAGTGTGAGTGTGAGCCCCATATTTTAATGGTATTAATGAGTGTATGTGGATCTCATGTTTGTAAAAAATAAAATGAGACTTTTTGAGTGGAACGCCCAAAATGAAAAATATGGACGGAGGGAGTATGTAATTTTTATTAATTGTATAATTTTTTTATATTCAATTTTTTATTAAAAAAACTAACAGAAAATTCGTTAAAAGTTGGCTAAAAAAATGTATAAGTTCTTATTTATTAGTAGTATATTTTTATTTATTGGTGTATAAGTTCTGGATACAGTGCTCGAATTTGAATTCGTTCATGCACAGGTGAATTTGCATACCACATATTTCATCCATTCCATAAATACAGATTTTGAGAAAATTTGCCTTAACTTACTTTATTTATAATTTAATATTTTAAGATGACAAATAAATTATAAAGTAAGTTATTCAAGTTGAAAATAAGTGACAATTTTAAAATTAAATTATATTATGAGATTATTTGATCGAGTGTCTTTTATATATATATATATAAATATATATATATATATATATATATATATATATATATATATATATATATATATATAGTATGAATAAAAGTGGTAAGTATGAAATTGTTTATGTGATGGAAGGAAGTAATACTTTCTTTGTTAGGGATGTCAACGGGTTAAGTTGGGTAGTTAACAACCTGGACTCGCCCCGTTCAAAAGGTTCGCTCCAGACCCGCCCAGTAATCCGCGTGGGTCCTATATTACATGTATGTGTCTTACCCCGTATGATGCGGGGCGGTCCCACCCCATCCGTTTTTTTTTCTAAATCAATAGTCATCCATAACAAAAACATTAATTTAACATGCATGTACTCACATACAAACAATATTCATGGTCCAATTTTTTTTACATATGGGACCTACACACACCCATTAATATAATTAAAATATGGGGTCCATACACCCACTAATACAATTACTCATTATAAATTAAATAATAATACTCCTTAAATAACGTTCAAAAACAAAAATAATCTTTTGTATGGAACCTAGGGGTAGAATATAATAATATGTATAAAATATAAATAATAATTATTATATTGTGTGCAAGGTGGAGCGTGGCTAAACTAATACTTGGACCTGCCCCATATATTTGCAAGTCTGGGCTGAGCCCCGTTTTTGCTACGCGACAGATTTGGGCCGCCCCAAAACATGAAGGTCGAGGTGGGTACCCATAAGCCAGGTATCCATCGTCCACCCCTAAGGCTATCGTATATTTTTTGTAGGTGGATTAAGACGTATTATTGTTTAATATGTAGTGTGTAACTGTATTACTAAGTTGTGTGTGTTCCATATTTTAATTGCATTAGTGGTGAATGTGGATCTTATATTTTCAAAAAGGCAAAAATGGTACTCCCTTCGTCCCATCACAAGGATTGCATTTTGTCATTTTCGTTCTTCCCAACAAAAGAGGTACATATGGGACCTTACAAAACAATTAATATATCCTCATGGGATCCACACACTACACTAATACACATACTCACTGCAATAGGCCCAGCGTATTGGGCCCCCAAAAAAAGAATATGGGTTGCTCTTAATTTGACCCTAAGGAAATACACCCTATCTCACATCATCAGGCCCAATATCGCAAGTCCCTAACTGAAGGGCGGCCGAACGTGTCTACTCTGCTCTCTCGGCGGGGACGAATTAGCCGCCTCCCCCACTTGGCCATTTGCTCCTCCTAGCCTGGGAGCTATGCAGATATTCCTAAAACGGATCGTAAAAATAGCTGCATTAGGCTATAGCATTTAATGCCTACAGTGTATGCATTTATTATGATGTGACTTGACGATATCTCCGGAGATTTGAATGACGTCAGGCCACTCGATATATAGGGCATGCCCCAAATGAATAAAACAAAACAACATATTCACCTCCACAAGGGCACAAAAAATCGTTTGGAGGGAACCGATGAGTACTCTTTCTCTTTCTACTGAATCATTATGTAAGATTAGTACGGATAATCTCCCTATCACCCCTAAACAGCCACATTATCACGTCATTAACGGAGGATAAAATCCGGCTATCTACACTCACTATACATTAAAATATTATATCTTTATTCTCATTTACACATTAAATATTATACTAATTCTTAATTTACGTGAAAAAAGAAACGTCAACCTTGTAGTGGGACGAATGGAGTATTCTTTAAATCGCCTTATATTTGTGGCTTACTTGTGTATGACCACAACGTGATATTTGTGACAAAATGATTCTTTGAAGAAATGAGTATGACCACTTAATTAACTGATGATTTAAAAGATAATTTTCTAATATGATAAGTATAATAAATTTATAATTGAAATGAAATACTTACTCCCTAAAACTGAAGGTAGATTGAAAATGAAGTGGAAAGGTATGGTCAGTGGTCAGTCCAGCAATAGGCTGTCTTTGGTAGGGGTGAGCTTCTGACTGCTGGGCTGGGGTGTGTTTGGATGCTACTGAGATAAATAATAGTGGCCAGGTTACCATCACTATCACTTTACTAAATAAATATTTAAATAAATACTGTACATATTTTTGTTAAAGTAAATGAAAAAGGAAGGCAGTATCAAGAATAGATGGTTAGGGTTTGATCAGGCATTGGCCATTTTCTGAGGCTTAATTGACTGATGAAGATGAGAGAGAAAATGGACATGCTGACCTACATATAGCCATTACTGCCCTCAACTCATGTTATTGTCTCCCCTCACTCAAATAACGTTATTCCCTCCCGAATACATGCACGAATTTGGTGGCGTGGAGTTTATAAAAAAATTAATTTTTTTGTTGTAGTGAGGAAAAAGGGTATTTTATGTAATTGAATAGAATAAAATGTATAAAATAGTTGATTTTAACTAGACTATGTATAAAAAGAAAGTATCATTTCTATAATATTGTAATATTATAAAGTTATTGCTATTATGTATTGTTTTCAGTTTTAAGATGTACAAATATTCTTGAGACAGACTAAAATAAAAAGTGTGCATGTATTCTCACTATATATATATATGTATGCTATGAATGTATGAGGATTTCAGAAAATGTAAATTACCAAACCATAATCAACCACATACTTGCAAATTTAGAATAGAAACTAGTTTTCAATGTTAAAATTATATGTTAATTACAAATTTATCATTTTTTATTAACACACATAATATACTTTAAATTGAAATATTATCCTTAAAAAGTTAAATAAAATTTGTTAAAAATATTTTTTCTTAAATTCCTTATTTACATTAACAAATGCAACTTAATATGGATTTGATAATATGGAAATGAGGAAGTATTTGCTAGATAGATTCTGACCTCTGTTTGTAACCATTATCATAACATGAAGATCGATCTTCGATGCGTGTGCACCTATGTGTCAAACGCACTTACGCACACAAATACATCCATAAATAAATTAATAAATAATTATAATATTAATATTGCGTAGAGGTAAAGGGATGTTATATAAAAATAGTTTGAAAATGTATATAATGAATGGATGCCAATGGAAACTCATGAAATTGCAAAATTATACTCCCTCTGTTCCATTTCAGATGCATATTTTTCATTTTGAATTGTTCCACAAAAGTTTGTACTTTTCTAGATAGTACACTTTCCATTTTGGGTTGTCCCACAAAAGTTTACACTTTTCTAGAAAAATAAAAAACAAACACAATCAATCTTCCCCCATACACTTTATTTACAAAAAAACCACACATATCTAACACACCTAACATACTTTATCATTTATTTATTACCAAAAAATACCATAATACACCTAAAAGTTATCACTTTCGTAATCTCCGTGTCTGAAATGGGGGTGCAGACTTTCCTGGGACGGAGGAAGTAATCATTAACTTAACCAAATTACTCTTCTCGAAACACTTTTTATGTTTAAATATTTAAAAGTTAATTTATTGATTATTTGGAATAATTTGATATTTTTATAGTATAATACATGATGAGCAAAGTTTTGTGTGAGATCGTCTCATATGAGATCATTGTACTATTATTAAATTAGTTATCACTTTCGCTATAAAATATTATCACTTTCGTTATAAAATATTATCACTTTTCATTTATACTATAAATGGTTAATGAAATAGTATTAACATTTTTCACTAATTAAGTATCACTTTTTATTATAAAAAGTTATAGTATACTCCCCCCGTCCCACACTTATGTTTACACTTTCCGTTTTCGTCCGTCTCATACTTATGTTCACCACCCAAAAAAGGAATCTTCACATCAACCAACAACCTCAAAAGTTATCTTAATTTCAAAAATATTACTCTTACCTAACACACATAACATATTTTATAATTTATTTATTACCTAAAAATACCACAATACCCCTAAAAAGTCAATAAAGTTGGTCAAAAAGTAACTTTTCTTAAACTTCGTATCTACGGTGCCGGTGAACTTAAGTCCAGGACGGAGGGAGTATTATTTTTTATCCGTCTCACGTAAACCCTTACGTCAAGGTCTCACACAATTGCTATTAATAATATTATTGTAAATAATGTGTTAGGAGGAATGACAAAATTGAATTTAGAGTGTATTTTGAGATAATTGAATTAATTTGATATTTAATTTTTTTTTAAAATGTTATGAAATAAACTAAATGAAAAAGTATGGGAAGAGGAGCTTGAATCCTCTGCATTTAATCTATGGCTACAGTGAAGGAAATGATCAATCCATGAATCCATGGAAAGAGTATGAATTAATGATTGGATCTTGGATTGCTCATATATATTAACAGCCTCACAAAGTGCAAGATCCAAGAGATGACCAAATTGTGTACTTGTTTAGGGTTATTACAAAGACTAAGCTAAATAGTCATTTCATTTATCATAATTTATTTATTTCAAAGTTATATAAAATTGGTGATTCTTTTTTCTTGGATGGACCCTATTGCAGCGGTATGTGGGTTCTATTAAAGTACAATGTTGAATTCAATAATTTAACCTAAGCAATTGGATTTGGGAATTCTTCTTAGATAATGGAGACAAAAATTCGGGGATTAAAATAAGGTTAGTGCATATAAAGATTGAGTACCACTGTCTTAACTTTGAACAGTTTGATTATAAATTAGTTTAAGTAATTAAAATTAAAAGTATTGGATCTTGTGTTCTACATTAGTTGTCTGTAGGGTAATGGGCTATTTGGCTAATGGTATACTTAAACCTGTTCTGATTTTTTGAGCAGTGAAATGGCATCTTTTATTATTGTCTATTAATTGCCTATATGTATTTATATCCTAGTGTATAGTAGTAGGCATTAATGGATTCACAATCAAATTTTCTATTTTAGGGGAAATATATTCCCTTCGTCCCATAATAAACTTTACTGTTATTCTAGATATATAGTTTAAGAAAAGTAATTTTTTGATCAACTTTATTAACTTTTGGAAGATAATATAGTATTTTTAGGTAATAAATAAATTATAAAGTATGTTATTTGTGTTAGATTAGAGTGGTAAAATTGTAATTAAGATGAACTTTTAGGGGTGTGGATTGATATGATATTTCTTTTTTGGGTGGTAAAATTTAATTGGGACGGACGAAAATGAAAAGTTGAAGTTTATTATAGGACGGATAGAGTAATAATAATAATAATAATAATAATTTTAATTTTAATTTAACACTGTCTTAAGATTATTTCATTTTCATTATCCGGCTACACTTGAGTTGAAATCTCCATTGAGTTAAATAATAAATTTGGTGATGTAAAACTATTACAATAGAGTATCCTTGCTTTACTCACACGTAAAGAAAATAGCGATCAAAGGGTGGAAATACCTTCCAAACCTATTACATTGATTTGACCTTACATACGCAATCAAACAATAAGTTTTCTCTATAAATTATTTGAGGAATATCATGTAATTTACTTTCTTTATCGATTCCCATGGCAGAGATGGTGGGGCTTCTAACGGCGATTCAAATTCCCTGTGCCACTTGATACATTATCTTCTGTGCCACACAATTGGATGGATAATACGTAGGAGAGAGAGAAACTATACTCAAAGAAGGAAAGCTAGCTTAAACCTTTGGGGCAATAGTTGGATTTCTTTCCTCTCTTACGTGTCAATCATGTAATGTGTGACACAAAAGATTATGTATAAAAATAACGCAGAAAATTCGGTGTGCCTAACAGTAGGGTACATAATTAATTAATGCTCCTACTATTTTACACATATTACCACACACCTCTAGGGGTGTTCACGGTACGGTTTTGCGGTTATTTCGTCAAAATCTAAATTGCATTGTTATATGCGGTTCGATTTGACAATTAATTTTAAATTGCAGTTTGTCGAGTAAAATTTATTATGCGGTTTAGACAATTTTTTTATGGTTTGCCGGTTTGAGGGTTTAAAAATTAACATACTTAACATAACAATAGAACACATATGGATATATAAAAAAAATAAATATGCGTAAATGCTTAATTTAAAGTGTTTCTTCACGCTTAAAAATAAAATATTGTAACACTTATCAAATTAGATAATAATATCTTAAATATATGAAAACCATCATTCGAAATCTATAAACAAACGAAATAATGTAATATTCATAACATAAAGTAACTTATAATTAAAATTATTTTGTGATCTAAAGTATTTAACCTTGTGTATTATTTTTTTACCTTTTCAATAATACATATACATTATATATATATATATTTATAATTTATATAATAGAGTGCGGTGCGGTGTAGTGCAATTTTTTATGAAAATTAAAATTGCACCATTCAAGCGATGCAGTTTTCTTCAATAAAATTAATCACGATTTAGGTAAAAAAATCAATAAGTGCGGTTCGATCAGTTTTTGCGATTTTAAAAAAAAAATTGCCCTCCCCCTGCATACCTCTTACCCTGACATAATGTTAAAATCTATCTAAAAAACTATTTAAAAAAATGAATATCACTATTAATTGATTTTCAAACCTACATAAAGTCAAATTAACATAAAAATATAATACTCACTCTGTCTGCTTCTAAGGTATCCATTTTACTATTTTTGGAGTTCACTTCAAAGGTATCCATTTCTCCTATTTAGTAAAAAAGTACATAAAATGGTCATCACTTCCCTCTAATACAACTACTTACTTTACATATAGTAATACTTCTTAATCCACGTGCAAAAAGCAAATGGATACCTTAGAACCGGACGGAAGGAGTAAAATATAAATCACTATGCGTGCAAGGTGAACATGATGCAAGGAATACTGAAAAAATCAAAATCTCTTGAGTAAGGCTCTTGTGCCCCTGGGGACACCGTGTCCCTTTGCAATTTACGTGTCATTTAGCAATTTAAACCCCTAATAATACATGAGTTTAAATAGAATATGGAAGGGGAGGATTGTGTTCACATAGGAACACGATGCGTCCTCGGGGAAGCTTTTGCCAAATCTCTATACATGAAAAAATAAAGGCTTGCTATCTATTAAACCACATACTCCTTTCGTTCAAAGAAAAAACTTTTGATATGTTCCAAAATACGTAACACGTAACATACTTTATTATTTATTTATTTAAAAAGAAATACAAAATACCTCAAAAATTAATATTTTTCTTAATCTATATAGAAAAAAAATGTGAAGACGTTTTAGTAACAAATAATAGTATATAAATCTTTATACATGGACCCGTAATAAATTTATTATGACAAGGTGAATCAAGTCAATAAGTTCGCCAGTTGCTTATTAATGTTTGAATAATTAATAATAATAATAATGATTAATCATCTGTTTTGATTTTTTTTAAATTTTTAAATTTTAAAAAGGAATTTATCATTATTCTTCTGTTCCTTCATAGATCAAGACAAGATATAGGTTAATCATGGGCATAGATAATCGATTACGGAAATTTAAAAGGAGATGCTCGACCTTCATCAATGATAAGCTTTAATTTTGCATTAATGATTAGAAAATCTCGATGAAAATTAAATTGAAATACATGTACATTAAATAAATAATAATATATTGTTATAATGGAGTATTATTTTATGAATAAACAATTCATAATATAAATAAAAATAGATAATATTTTTAATAAAAATAATAATATTTTTATTAAAAATAATAGTAATAGCTATTTTAAAAACATAAAAACAGTATTACGTTGCTACATCGTAACACAATTTTCGGCAATACAAAAAATTAAGATAAATTCATGTTTTTCGATTCGATAAGTTAAATATAAATAAAATTCAGAGTATTTTTTTGGCTAATTATAGGATGCACCCACTTTAAAAAACGTATACAAATATAAATAAAAAGATATAAAATTATGAACAAAAATATATAATTTAATTGTTAATTTTTTTTAATGAAAAATTGAGTGTAAAAAAATATACAATTATTAAAAAAATATGTACTCCCTCCGTCCCACTCAAATAGCACCATTTTATTATATTGGGCGTCCCATCCAAATTGTACCATGTTCCTCTTTTAGTAAAAAGGGCCCACCAATGGCCCACCACTACTCATCATATCTCTTTAATACATCTGCCCACTTTACATAAAATAATAATACTCATTAATTTACATATAAAAAGCAAATGATGTTGTTTGCCTAGGACAGAGGGAGTATACACTATTGAATAAAAAGTTATACACATAGATGCTAGTTTTTTTAATGAAAAACTTAGTGTGTAAAAAGTATACAATTATTAAGAAACACGTATACATAATAGAATAATTTGTATACAAAATAGAATAAAAAGTTATACACATATGGGTGTACCCTTGCACCCGGGTGCACATAAAACTCTTTCTTTTTTAACAAAGTCTCTTGATGGGTTATTTGTGAGACGGGTCAATCGTATGTTTATTATATAAATAAAGTATGTTTAATGATTTTTCTAAAGTTGTATGATTGATTATGCATTAAAGTATGATTTTAGCGTGTTATAATATAATTTAGGCTAATTATAGTGTGCATCCGGGTGGACCATTTCCACTTAAAAACGTATACAAATATAAATAAAAATATATACAATTATGAACAAAAATGTATACAATTTAATTGTTAGTTTTTTTAATAAAAATTTAAGTGTAAAAAGATATACAATCATTAAAAAACATGTACTCCCTCCGTCCTATCCTAATGGTTACATATTTTCTTTTTGGGCGTCCCATCCTAATGATTACATTTCCTTTTTAGCATATGGGACCCACACAAATTAATTACTTCTCTCTCCATGGACCCATACATCACACTAATACACCTAACCACTTTACATTAAAATATTATTTCTCTCACCTCAATACACATTAAAATACTATACTCATTAATCCACGTGCAAAAAGCAAACGTAACTATAAGGACAGGACGGAGGGAGTATACACTATTGAATAAAAAGTTATACACATATGGATGCTAATTTTTTTAATGAAAACATAGTGTGAAAAAAGTATACAATTATTAAGAAACACGTATATAAAATAGAATAACATGTACTCCCTCCGTCCCTCAAAGTATTTCACACTTTCCTTTTTCATCCGTCCCTCAAAGTATTTCACACTTTACTTTTACTAAATTTGGTAAAAAATACATTATACTAATACTCACTTTTTACACATATCCCAATATAATACTTACTTTTTCACATCTCCCAAAAACTTTACACACTTTTTCCACATCTCTCAATAACTTTACACACCTTTTTCATTAAATCAACTAAAATATATATTCTCTTTCTTACTTTATACATAAAAATACATAATTTTCTTAAACTCCGCGCACACCAATACGCGAAATACTTCCCGGGACGGAGGGAGTATACAAAATAGAATAAAAAGTTATACACATAGGTACACCCGAGTACACCTAATATCAACTCTATGATTTATTATTAACATATTTTAATTATAAATAAACATATTTTATCTATACAATAAATATACTTTAATGATGGATCGACCCATCTTGCATCCATCTCATAAGAGATTGCCTCTTCTTTTTTACACTTAAGCCCAATTGTAAAATATATACGCGTGGAGTATTTAATTGCAAAAACCTACAATTTAAATTAAATTAAAACTATCTATACACGTGTCATATATAATGGACTCACAAGAAAATACCTTGACTACATATAAACAGATTCCACGTGGCGACATTTTATTCGTTGATTAATAATAAAAAAAAAACCCTCCTAAAACCCAACTCAATACAACTGTACAAGTGAAGTTATTTTCAGTTGCAAAACAAAACCCCCCAGTTCCTCCACCTGACCACTCTCCGCCACCACCCCACCCCACCCCCCACCACCCACCACCACCCCCACAGTATAAGATTGAAGATTAGTCGCCCATTAATCCTGTTTTAATGGTTAGCAGCTTATTACATGCCTAATTACACAACACTATCAATTCATTATCAGATATACATACCCGCGTGTTTTGGCGGCACCAATCTCTCCCATTTCTTTCTCCTCCACTCCAACAAATCTCATCTCGCAAAACGAAATCAATCTCACTCTACTCTCCAACTTGATGGACGCTTCTCCCTCTAATCTACTGCGCTGCGACGAAAACTTGAGTGTTTCCGATACTGAAGATGAAATTATAGTGGAGGGTTATGATGATGACTACATACGGGTGCTTCTTGATAAAGAGGCCTCCACCGTCGGGCTCCAAATGCAGGATGTGGAGCAAAATTCATGGATTCTGGAGGCCCGTTTGGAGGGAATCGACTACATTCAAAGGGTTTGTTTCGAGACCCATTTCGATTTTCAAGCTTAATTTCTTTGTGTGGTGATTGAAATTTGAATGTGGGAAATTTTGGGTTTCTTTTGTTGCAGACGGTTACAAGGTTCGGGTTCCGATTCGATACTTGTTTTGTGTCAATTGCGTATTTTGATAGGTTTCTTGCGAAGAGATCTATTCAAGTGAGTGGAAATCTTTTCCCCCAAGTTGTGATGATGATAATGTGGGTGTTTTTTGTTTATTGATTCTTTGGTGGTTGATTGATTGCAGCAATCGCCACTGAAGAAGAGTTGGGCAGTGAGGTTGTTGTCAATAGCTTGCCTCTCATTGGCTGGAAAAATGGAGGAAAACAGAGTGCCCCCATTGCCAGAGTTCTGTGGTGATGGTTTCAATTTTGAGAGCAGTGTTTTGAAGAGAATGGAGCTTCTGTTATTGGACACATTGGGGTGGAAAATGGGGTCTGTCACCCCCTTTGTTTTCACTCACTTCTTTGCAAACAAGTTATGTGATGATTTGTCTGCATTATCAACAACTGTGGAAGTCATTTTAGCAGCAGCAAAAGGTGGGTTTCAGATTCATTCATTTCTACCTTTTTTGTTCATTGCAATGAATCTTGATTGATTTTGTTGTAAAATGTTGGATGCAGATGGTAAGATAATGTGCCACAGGCCCTCAGTCATAGCAACAGCAGCTACATTGGTTGTGATGGATCAAGAATTGACAAGAACAGCCTTGGAGCTGAAAATAGCTCCACTGAATTTGGTTCATTCTTTCGACATTGTGAGGCGTTTTTCGAACGAATTCCTGCGTTTTCTTGACACCCCATTTGTTGGATTGTTCTGATTTACATAGTATATACTTGCAGGAAAGCATTATATCATGTTATAGCTTATTCCAGGGAATGGATTTAGAAAGATTGAAGATAAGGGAAGAGGTTATTAAATCTCCTGATTTGTCACCAAACAGGTTACTTCCTCATGGAACATCTTCTGCCACTAGTGGATCAAAAAGAAAGAGGCTTGTGTTTGATCAAGATGATGATCTTGGTGAAGTAGCTGACGAGAAAAAATCCAAGTAAGCAATAATTTGGTGGGCTAATGAGATTGCCAATTACATGATTAGTTAGTTAATGTGTATATGATTTGGAGTTGATTGAATACAAGTAGAAGAATGGAGGAGATAAAACACATAAATTTGTTTGGGTGAAAAGTAATAAAAAGAGAAGGAAAAAAAAAAAACAGAAGAAGTTTTGGCAGCATAAAAGAAAGCAACAAAGTCACAGCTCACAAGGAGTGGAAAAGAAGACATGACTTGACACAGTTTAACAAGGATTGATTTTCTTCATACATTGTCCCATTTTTTTCATTTTTTTAGCTACATTTTAATTTCATTTTTTTGTTTTTCCTGTTTATAGCTTACTATGAATCCATATGCAACCCTAGATTTTAGAGGGTGTGCTTTTGGATGCTTTTTTGCTTTTTGAGATATGGGGTTATTACAGAAGCTGTCTCTATGATTTGATACATCTGTGTTGCATATTTTCCATCACTAAAAAAAAAGTTTGTAATAGATTGATTTTATATTTTATGTGATTGGATTTGTTTGAATTTTTTTGGCAACCCCTTTTGAGGTAGGTACTCTTCTTTTCTCTTCATTGCTATTATCAAAGGATGTTTGATTTGCTTATGAAAAGGATATTACTAATGTTGTCACAACTTGCTACTTTTGGGGATTACTACGTTCCATCTTCTCCTACAATTCTTGTACACAATCTTTGTATTCTAAGTAGTATTTCCTTTATTTTTAGTTTCTTTATACAACCATATGGTACTTTCTAAGAGAAAATAGTTTCTTCCATGTTTGCTTAAATGGACTTGGTTCAATTTGGAAATTGGAATTGATTAATTTACAGAGAGAGATTTATGTGTATGGGTCCCACAATAGCTTGTTTAGAGTTTAGACATTGGTGTTTAGGGTTTAGGGACCCACACATTTTAATTCTCTTTAAAAATTGAACCATTCTTAAATGGAAAAGATCCTAATTTGAGTGTAAGATATTTTTCTTTTCTTTTTAAAAAATCTGACCCATTTTTTAAGATCGCATTCAGAGTGATTATGCTTATGCCAATAAAATCACCGGTGAGATAATGATTATGAGATAAGGGTTGTAAAATGAATGAAAGAAAGTATGATTGTTTATATATATAAAATATGTTTGTATATAAAGTACTCATTCCGGACAAAGGTTTTTATTTTCTTTTTGCGCATAGATTAAGGAGTATTTTTTTTATGTATAGTAGTAGTTGTATTAGTAGTGAGTGTTAGGTCATATGTGGGTCCTTTTACTAAAAAAAGAAAAATAAGAATTTTTGAGTGAGACGCTCAATATAGTAAAATGAGAATCTTTTGGTTGGACGAAAGAGTATGACTTTTAAAGTATAGTAAATTATGCATAAAAATAATGATCTTTTGATGGGATGGAAAAAATATAATTTTTAAAGTATAATAAATGATGCATGGAAGTATGATTTGAAAGTATTATAATATATTTTTTATAAATATACCTTAACTACATTATAGTTTCCCAAAATAAATAGTTGATAAATTAATCACAATAATAATAAAATGTTCATCTGGGCCACTATAGTTTTTTCTCCCTCTCCATTCCTCTCAATTTTTTTTAGTTAACTTTTGATTGTTAATGAGAGTAAAAAGTAAGTGATAAATAAAATATATTAGAATTAAGGTTTATTAACTTTATAAGGTGTGAGAAAGAGACTCATAAATGTTGAAAAGGGGATAATTAAAATAATTAAATTTCAGTTATAAAGTGGAATTTGTGGGCTTCTTGATAAATCATAACATCAAAGATCGTGACTCATGAGTGGGTTGCTGGAAACATAATTGATTTTCTCAAAGAAAATATAAAACTCCAAATATTTATATTTTAGATTTTTTTTCTTTTTTTTAATTATAATAATAACTGTTGGTTGTTGAATTATATACATCTCGCTTTAAGATGCTCTCATCTCATCTGACATGAGAGTGTGGAGTACTCTGTACTATTATCTGATGAGTTATAGTCTTTTAATAATTTCTTCATTACGACCTTGGTCAAATTGGAAGCTTTTCAAGAACCTACTCAATTTGCTGCTCATCTCATCAAGTTTCTTACTCGGGACAAAATAAAAAATATGTAACTCTCGAGTAGATTACATTTTTTTTTTCTATCTACTCAAATAAAAATATATTTTTTCTATCTATTTTTATAGATTTATATCTAAAATATTCTTAATTCAATTAGTTTTCAGTTAATGATAGACTATTTTTTTATTTTTTTTAAGGGATGAATTAGGGGTGGATAAAATTACCAAAATTTCGGTATACTGTAGTTATCGTATCGAAAAATACCAAAAATATCGAAAAAATAGGTATACCAAAAATTTCGGTACAATATGGTGCCGTACCGAAATTTTTTGTACGGTATCGGTATATAAATTTTTAAAAATTAGTATTTCGGTATTTTTTCAGTATTTCGGTATATACCGTACTCAAATATCAAAATAATCATTATTTTTATATTTAATATAAATTATTTTCAAATATTATATAATAATTTCGGTATGAATCGGTATTTTAACGGTATGAATCGATAATTTTCGATAAAATAGGATGTTTTAGTATTTCGGTATAAACGATATTGATCTATAGTATACCGAAATTTCGGTATACCGAAACTTTCGATACGGTATCGGTATGATTTTTTTAATACCGATAATTTCGGTACGGTATACGGCATGAGTCGATATTTCGGTACGGTACGGTACGGTATGTCACCCCTAGGATGAATAGACAAAAAAAAAGTCTGAATAGAGATTGAGTGGGTTGAAAAATACTTGGGACGAATAAACAAAAATTTTGGGTCGAATAGACTAAAAATATTAGTCGAATAGAAAAAAATGGGATGAATAGAGATTTATTGTATTCTTGTCGACAAATTTTAAAAATCCAACAATTATAGGTCAAATACAGTAAAAAGTTTGGACTGAATAGACAAAATATAAGCCAAATAGACAAAAAAAGGATTGAATATAGATTATCAAAAATCAATAAAATATAGACCGAATAGAATAAAAATTTTGGGACGAATACAAAAAATATAGGTCCAATAGACAAAAAAATAGATCAAATAGAGATCATTAAAAAACACAAAAACATAGACCGAATAGAGTAAAAAATCTTGGGATGAATACATAAAAATTAGGTCGAATAGACAAAAAAAACTAGGTCGAATAGAGATTTATAATAATTTTTAAAAATAAAAAAATAAAACAAAAGATTTATGGGTTGGATAAAAAAAATTTGAATCTAATAAATAAAATTGAGTCACCAACAATATATAAGGGTATTTTTGAAATAAATAGTACTCCTTCATCCCACAACAAGAGTGACGAAACTTTTTTGTACGTAGATTAAGGATATAATATTTAATGGGTAGTTGGTGGTACTTGAGGTGATAGATAATATTTTAATGTATAGTGGGTAGGTGTATTAGTATGGTGTGTGGGTCCCATGGAGATATATTAATTATTTTGTATGAGTCCCATTTACCAAAAAGAGAAATGCACATCTTGTATTGGGACTGACGAAAATGGTAAAATACACTCCTTGTTGTGGGACGGAGAAAGTACAAAATTGGTAGAATAATTACTTTTGAGTAGGTAGAAAAAATGTAATCCAAATAAAAGTGGTTATTTTAACACATTTGCACTTCTTACTCCTTTAAATTAAGGTACATTTGATAGATATGATAGAATATGTATCACGAAACGAGAGTTATTGATAAAATTTCGAATGAATAGTGGTAACTGTCCATTGAATTATTTCACAAAATAAGTTTTATAAGACGAATAAAAAAATAATAATATTTAAATGAAAAGTAATAACCGTCTAATACTCCATACTATTTCTTAAACAATTCAAAGTAGAAATAAAAAGCGATAACTAATAAAACTGAAGACGCTTCTTGAAACGACACTGGATTTGGACACTGGTTCGCGCAAGCTAGAGACTTCACATTTCTTGCCCTAATGTTCTTACTTAAATGCCCAAGACGATACTCCCTCCGTTAGATACAGAATTTAAGAAAAAATATTTTTTTGATCAATTTTATTGAAATTTGGGGGTATTGTAGTATTTTTAAGTAATAAATAAATAATAAAGTAAGTTACATGAGTTAGGTGATAATGATATTTTTGAAATTATAATGTAGTGAAAGATTTTTTTTTTTGAAACTTTTATTATTTTTTGAGAGTAAAGAGTATGGTGGGACAAATAAATGAGGAAATAATGAAAAGTGGAATGGAGGGAGTATGGTTTAGGACATGTGGTGTGTGACATGATAGGGAGAAGAATACGTCAGCGACCGAGCAGATATCGTGCTGCTCGATAGTTTGATTTGCAAAATAAGATTTAAGTTAGGTAATTTTTTTGGCAAAATCTCATAAGTTTGGATTAATTCGCAATTAAAGTAAATGTTGAAATTTTTCAGCAATTAACTCATTAAAAAAATTAAATAAAGTTATTGAGATTAATTAATAAAATATAACAAGTACTTCATATGCGATATTTTTATAATATTGTGAGAATATTAATATTATGCAGTGAGACGTAAATAACATGAGCATGATGAATTTATTAATTATTATTTGAAAATTTTCAAAACAAGAACTTACAAAATAGATAAACTATCGATTAGGGATTATAAAATTAATTTTTATCATATAGGGACCCAAATATATGAAACTATTAAATCAGAAACTAAACTTCATAAAATTGCTAAAATTATGTAACATAATTGTAAAAATTTGTCGTTGATTAATATTTTATTTTAATAATAATAATTATAAAATAAAAGCTTTAAAAACATGTTTAATAGAGTATATGAAATTTTAATATATTTTTAATAAAATAATGAGTTAATAGAAAAAAAAAAGCAAACAAACAAAACGAACTTTCACTTATCGTAAATTAATTTTCACTTTTGAGAGATTGCAAATAAGAATACTATATTCAAGTGTTGTTACAAAATGCATTCAATTTCATAAATTGAGTATGTTTTGCAACAATTAAATGTAGTACTAATTTTTTTTTATTTTTTAAATGTGGAAATTTATTTGCAATAAGAGTAAAGTTTGTGATTTTTTTTTCATCAACCCTTAAATAATTTTATTTTATGATTTTAAATTGTTAACTGAGAATTTATATCTAGTTTCCGTTTAATAGAAAAAAATCGAATCCTCCTCATTACTTTTATGACAAATTCTCTTATGAAACGTTAAATATGTGAGACAGTTTGCCAGACGTGTTAAAGTATATCTATTATATAGATAATGTATGTTTAATAATTATTAAAATATATATTTTTAAAGTATGACAAATGATGAATTAAATTATGATTTTATGGTATTATAATATAATTTACTATTGACATATTTTAACTATAAATAAGCAGACTTTACTATATAATAAACTAGTACAAAACCCGCGTATTACGCGGGACATGAAATTATAATATTAAGAAATATTATAATTTGTTGTCAAAAAAATTATAATAAATTTAAATTTTTCATTAATTAAAAGAATTAAAAATATATCAAAAAATAATTTTTAAATCAAGATCTTATCAAAATAAAACTCTCACTTAAAAGAAATTAATCAATTTTTTTTTTTTTAAAATACAAAATTAATTTAAAAAAGAGAAAAAAATCTTGTGTATGACCGTCTCACGATAAGACTATCTTATACTTTTATAATTAGTTATCATTTTCTTTTATAATGTTATCACTTTTTATTTTATTTGTATTATAAACTATTTGAGTATAAAATAATTTACCGCACCATTATCACTTTTCAATAATTAAGTAACACTTTCCTATGAAATATTATCACTTTTTATTTATCTCACAAAATTTATTTCATGAGTAAGTCGGTCTCATAAAAGTCTTTGTCAGAAAAGAACGATAGTAAAGGAAATAATTATAAATAAAAGAATTAATACTATATGTTTTAATATCAAGGATTAGAAAAAGATAAATTTAATTTATCAAAACAAAAAACAAACAACGTTAAAAATAAATTAAAAAAAGTAAAAAAAATAATCAAAATAAAATTTAAAAAGTATAAAGAA
Source organism: Pogostemon cablin (assembly GCA_023678885.1). Lineage (NCBI taxonomy): Eukaryota > Viridiplantae > Streptophyta > Magnoliopsida > Lamiales > Lamiaceae > Pogostemon > Pogostemon cablin. The sequence goes on from CM042987.1 coordinate 8,060,848, forward strand.
AAAATTAAAATAAACTAGTAATACATATATATTTTTAAAAGAAATTAAGAAAAATAAAAAAAACCTGATTAGTAGAAATTTAATAAGAAAAAAAATAAAATTCATGGCGGACGAAAAATGTAATATATATGAGTGAGGCTTGCATGCGCCCGAGAGGACGTCGTGCGCCTTTAGAATTTAGTATTATATATAAGGATACATTATTTTGTTCTAAAGGGTACACCATTTTGTTATAAAGGGTATACAATTTTCATTATATTTTTTATTTTTCTTCAGAAAATAAAGGGTACACATCTTTATACTAAAGGGTATACAATTTAACACAAAATTCTAAAGGCACACGCAGTGTGCTTCCTTGCGTCCGGGCGCACACAAGTTTTTATCTTGTAAAATAAAGGGTACACATCTTTATACTAAAGGGTATACAATTTAGCACAAAATTCTAAAGGCACACGGAATGTGCTCCCATATGCCTGGGCACACACAAGCTTTTACCAATATATATTTTAATATAAAGAAATAAAAAAGAATAACCCTTAATTTACCTTAAAAGAAAAAATTATTTAAATATTGAGTGTATATTAGGTGCACCCGGGTGTACCCTTGCACCCATATTAGTATAATTTTTTATTCTATTTTGTATACATGTTATTCTCTTTTGTATACGTGTTTTGTAATATTTGTATACTCCACTTTTTTCACACTAAGTTTTTCATTAAAAAAAAAGCATTCATATGTGTATAACTTTTTATTCAATAGTGTATACATGTATTTTAATAATTGTACATTTTTTTACACTCAATTTTTTATTAAAAAAATTAACAATTAAATTGTATACATTTTTACTCATAATTGTATATGTTTTTGCTTATATTTGTACGTGGGTGCACACTATATTTAGCCTTAAATATTTATCTACATTAAATTTTAATTAATAATTAATTTTGATTGGATCATGTTCATATTCAAAACTTAAAATAAATATACGTATTTATCTTTATTAAATTTTAAATTTTAAAAATAATTAAAATAAATAATATATTAAGTAAAAATAGTGGCACTTTTAGCCAGATATACGTATGAATATAAATCTCTTCATAAATAAATAATATATATATATATATATATATATAATAAAAATAATTAATAATAAAAAAATTAAGAAAATTATGACACCTCAGTAAAATATAAAAATTAGTCAATGTATTAATAAAAATAATAAAAAAATATTAAATATTAGGTTAAAATGAATTAAATTTATAATACATTAGATTTAAATTCATAAATTTTTTTTATTACATCCATATTTAAATATTAAATTAATTTAACTATTTATCTTAAAATAAACACATGTTTTTATCTTCATTAAATTTTAAATTTCAATAATATAAATAACATAAATAATATTTAAATAAAAATTGTGGCATTAATTAATATCTAATATATATATATATATATATATATATATATGTGAATATCATACTAAAAATAATATATATAGATCATACTAAAAAATATACTATGAATAAGGATAATAAAAATAATTAATATTAAAAATTAAAATAATTGAGAAAAATTGTGAAGATGATACCTCATCAAAATTAAACTCTCCTTTAATATATTAAAAATAATATATTTTAGTAAAGAGTCGACCCGTCTCATAACCGTCTTAAAAAAAGAGAGTAACCCTACTTTTATTTATTATAAAACTCTGCCTCACCATTAAAAAAAAATACTCCCTCCTTCCCACGTATTTTTACCCACTTTCTATTTTGGGGTGTCCCACGTATTTTTACCCATTCCATTTTTGGCAAAAATACATAATATTTTATTACCTACTTTTTACAATCCCAATATCTTTAATTATTTTTTTACACTTTATTCATCATTTCCAATAACTTTATTCACTTTTTCTTTTTAAATTACTAATTTATCCCTACTTTCTCTTACATTATATATTAAAAAAATAAAACGTCTTAATCTCCGTGCCCGTACAAACGGGTAAAAATACCCGGGGACAGAGGGAGTAACATAATACTACGCGATAACTCTGAATTGTGATCGTGGGTTGAACGAAGACGAACGAGTCTGTTGAACGATATCGGAAGAGGATAGGGGGATTCCAAATCATTGCATCACTTGATTGTATTATCGTTCCATCCATTTCATATATCTGTTTATATCATCCGTACTTTGTGTGAACTTCTTAATTGGGTTGAGAATTGGAGGTGGAAGAATTGGAGTAATTGTGGGGAGGTGAAAGATCAAAGATGCGAGGACGATGTGGAAGGAGACTAGAGAGAGAGAGTTCGGGAACCTGCGCCCTAATTTGTTCTGCAGTCATATTTCCAGATCTAGGGTTTCATCCATTCAGCTTTCCAATTCCAAGGAAATAGTCTCATCCCACCGCGGCTCAGTTAATTCACTTCAGGTCCTTTTTCACGTTGCTCCTTACTCTGATTTATTTATGTTTTCAGTTGATGTTGTATTTTAACTTTGTTTAGGTTCAAGGTTAAATTTTCTTATTTAATCATTCATAATTGGTACCCCTGTGGTCGGTTATACAGGGAGCATGATTCTGAATTTCGCTCCCATGCATGATGAAAATTGTACTGCTTTGTGAGTGATTCTTATAAGAATTTTAAGGAATTGATCACAGTTATTTATCTCGTTGCGAGTTAATTTTGATGGCTGACTTTCTTGTTGATCTTTTTTTCCCACATAGGTTTGACAGTCTGAGAGTGCAATTTTATTGATGTGTAATGAAAATCACAAATTAAAATGTTGGAGGGAAATAGAGGGTGTTATGGAAACATTCTTAAGTTATAAGTTCTATTTTAATGATGCTCTCACTAATGTTTTAGCTCGAATTTCAGTATTTTAATTTTGCCAATCCACTCTCTTGTATATTTGGTCAAAAGCATCTTTTATTGTTGCGGTATATGTTATCTTATAAAGACTTCCTTGGGCTCTTTACGATCTCAAGATCAGGTTGATTTGACAGAGTCGATATTTACTGGCCGGAGCGCAAGATGCGACTGTTGCAGTCTACGACATTCAGCGTGCGACTGATTATGAGGGGCGTGGCCTAATTGCAAAGCACAAGTCATTGTTATCCATCAACAAGCAGCATGAGCATGGCCATAAATATGCTATTTCCTCAGCCATATGGTATCCAATTGACACGGGGCTCTTTGTTACTGGTTCTTATGATCATCATATCAACGTTTGGGATACAAATACTACCCAAGTAAATTATTTTCCTTAATTGGATATTTAATATAATTTCCAAGTTTCTACCAATTTATAATTTTGAATATATTTTGTGCAGGTTGTAATTAACTTTAAAATGCCTGGAAAGGTCTATAAAAATGCCATGTCTTCAATAGCAAGGTCTCACATGTTGATTGCTGCTGGAACTGAAGATGTCCAAGTTCGATTATGTGACATTGCATCTGGTGCATTTGCTCATACTTTGTCTGGTCATCGTGGTATGCTAAGAGCAATCTGTTATCTTGCATGCCTTTGTACTTTCTAGCTTCTATGGTGCCCCTTATTTATCACTCAATTTTGAAAGATGTTCTTCCAGACATGGAACCTAGCCTTTAACTCTGCACCTAAGAATTACCCATACTTTGTGTTTGTCTCATAGATCTTTCATTCTAAATGCAGCATCGCTCTATAACATAGATACAGAAGGTTGCACATAAATGTGCAACTTCAGTATGGTTATAAATTTAATATGTTTTCCAATTGATGAAATATTGCCTATGCTCATTTTCTTTTAACCAACCACATCTCGTTAGGTACATTACCATTGAAATGCTAAAGGATCAGGGTTTCACATATTACATGCATGGTGTATACATAAACTTTATGGGATTCATGAGCAGTGTAGCCTATCCATCATTACTTGGTGAATTCCCTATTTAGACACTTTTTATATTTCAGTATTACTCGAGATATTTTCTTAGGTTCTATTAGTTGAGTGTAGTTTAGAGATGAAATTAGCTTAACATAATGCTGCACTGCAGCTGTCAAAATATCGCTTCTTATGATATTTGGGGTTTAATTGAAACTGTGGACTCACTAAAATTACATTAAATATAAGATGCTACTTTTAAATGCCATAAATAAGATTGAAATATCACACACCAAATTTAGAAAATATTCTTTGGATTAAGAGACTTGTTACTTTTGAGTTAGCACGTGGTAGACTTGACAAATTCTACAGATGTATTATGTACTTATATTTCATGGCTTTTGTATCCACATTATGATTATTCCTTTTTTTTTTTAATACAGTAACCTTTAATATTATTTTGACCAACCGGCTCTTAATTCTTGCCTATTATTTACTCAAGTTGGGTTTAATGCTTAATTCTGTATTTTGAGTTACTATTTATTCTTTACTCCATTCGTTGCCACAATATTATTATAACTCTTCTCTCAATTCTGGCATCAACATAGTATGTCTTGCTCTATTTCAAAATTTAAAGGTAGGAACATCTATTTATTTTCTTTTCATTAATTTTGCTGTGGAGCCTTGTAACAATGAAACACATTTTCAAAATCTGGCTTATCTTTAGCGTTATCTTTTGATTTTGATGACAGATGGAGTAATGTCCTTGGAATGGTCTACTTCTTGTGAGTGGGTTTTAATAACTGGGGGATGTGATGGTGCTATACGGTTTTGGGACATCAGGAAAGCTGGATGTTTTCGTGTTTTGGATCAATCTCATTCTCAGTTTGGAAGACGTCCACCTCTCCTTCTGCGTCCTACAACAAATAAGGTTCCAATTTCCTCTGATTTATCTGTTTGACAAGTAATCTGTGGATATAGTCTGTAAATTTGGCGATTAAAATTTAACAATTAGCTGGCTGCTTCCAGTGTTCTTTGAGGCTATGCATCATTAACCTAGCAATTGATATGCGATAAATATGCTATATATTGCCTACCTATAAGTTATCTGGCTAAGATTGGTTCCCTGTCCAAATGTACTGTTTACTTTATGAGGAAGAGATTGCTGCATCCCTGTGACTAAATTGAAACTTCTAATACTTGTTCATAATGGGGGGACTTTAGTTGTATTACACTAATAGGATCCACAGTAGATGCTCCTTAGCTGCATACTGCAATGTGGGCTTCCCATGAGCACATCCTCTGATTGCCCCCTTTTAATGAGATTAGTGGCTTTACCCGCGCACTCAGCTACCATTGGCCCGCTTTTTAAATTCACAAACTAGCTCTTTCTTAGCCTCTCTTGCTTTCTTTGTCCCCAGGCTCTACTGGTATAGATTTTGTGGATAACAAGCTGTGTTTGATCTTTTTTTTCACTCACTATTGAATTAAATTATCTATCTTCTTTTCTTTTTTTTTTCTTTACTTTTAAACGCTGTTACATATGTTTGACAATTTGAAGCTGTGAAATAGATCATTTGAAAAGCAATATATGCTGCGCATAGTTTTTTATGCAATCATAATTAAGGTCTATTGGCCAGACATCTGTTTGACAACAATATATTAATTGCTCATTTATTGTCAATGCTTCTGCAGAAATCTTCCTTGACTAGTCAAGGTTCTTTGGCAAAGCCCCGAGCACCTCAAAAAAAATCCATTAATGGAAACACTTTAAAGTCCCATGCTGTTGGTAAGGCATCTAGTCAAATGAAAACAACGAAGCAAAGATCACATCCTGGAATGTTATCCAGCCATGATCGTGCCACAGCCCACTATGGTGTTGTGACTGGATTAAAGGTGACCGAAGATGGCATGTATCTTCTAAGTGCAGGTTAAATTTGCTCTTTGAAGTTACATTTATTATATTGCCAAATTTATGTATTTTGAATTACTTTTGGTTGCCCTGTAACTATTACAGGAATAATTTCATGGCTACTTTTATGTTCTCAGAATACTTGGGATGAAAATAAAAATGTTTTGTTAATGAGTCCGATATGAAGCTATTGTTTTCCAGTGTGTCATTTTGGCTTGAGAAATTACTGCTTAATAGTAATGATAATTAGTTATCTTCCACTAGACTGACCATCTGTACTGGTATAAACTGAATTACTTTCAAACCTGTTTTTCCATGCTCCTTTGAATTAGTTACATGAAGGGACAAATATATTCCTTAAAATTTTCCCATGCTTCGTATTTCAATGCTGTTACATGAAGTTGTACTTCTCACATAATTTTGTAATTTGTTGCATTAGTTAATGTGGTGGTGTATATGTATGGAACATCGTCCAGTTTAGACACAGGATTTCATATCCATGCCATCTTTCCATGGTTGTAGAACATATTAAACTGACTTGAGCATTTAGTTTGTAATAGTAGCCACAATCTTTTGTACTCTGGTTGTTGAGCGAAAACCTTTAATTAGGTCATGTACACCAACTCATTATCAAGGATATTGAACTTCTTCATGCTCTTCCTATTTTCAGGGTCTGATTCAAGGCTTAGATTGTGGGATATAGAGTCTGGGTGCAACACACTTGTAAACTTTGAAACTACACGCCTACAAAACAGCAAAGCTATTCAGATGGCTGTCTCCCAGGATTCTGCTCTTGCTTTTGTTCCCTGCATGACCACTGTAAAGGTATGCACAGTCTCATCCTTCTTTCAGACACTCAGCTTACCTTTCAAGTATGTGATCAACAGTATCCTTATTTTGACAATCTTTTAGTTCTTTGACATTTGGTCTGGCCAAACTAAGGGGAGTTTCCGTGGGCACTATGAGAATGTGAACTGCTGTTGGTACAATGCAATGGATCAGGTTCCCCCCTCTCTCTCTTGTATATAGTTTGTCGTAAATTGATTATAAATTACCAATGGGAATCTTTCAGGATCTAATCAGTTACTCCTTGATTTGTAGGAATTGTACACTGGTGGAAATGATAGGCAAATTCTTGTTTGGTCTCCATCCAGGTTTAATTCTGGTGAAGTGGTAAGCTTTGAAACCAAACCTTCTTATGGTGGTGCTTTACAAATCAAGAATGCAGCTTGAACTTTACTTCTTCACAAATGCAGGATGAATGGAGGAATGAGCAGGCTTCAGCTGTTGACCGGGATTACTGGAGCGATTAAGTTGATTTATTTCGTGGTCACACAGTATTTACATCCTCATCACTTGACGGTTAAGGGAAATAAAAATCTTTTATAGCCACAAGTTAATTCTATTCTTTTTCTGGCCAAGAGAGATCTTTTCCCCATTTCAGAAACTTCGCCTTTCTTGCCCGTATCATCACACTTAAGGCCGTTTTAACCTTAAGCTGGATCAGCAGAAGCACACAGTTTCACTCACACCATTTCTGTTATGAATAAGAGTACATTCCCCTCATCTTGTATCGCCAAAGTCCAGTAGGGCATCATTGCCAAACCCTCGTTTGTTTGGTTGTATTACTTGTGTATATGTTTCATGGTGTATAAGTTTCATACCTTGGTTATAATGGATAATATAGAATCTTACTACCTGATGTTGGCAAGATGCAGATACTGCCTATTTGCCCTTCTCCTAAGATACTACCATCCAAGCTGAACCATCGTGGCCACAGATAGGTTTAAGTTTAATGGTGGAAAATTTATGATTTCACTTGCTTCTATTTTTCTATTTATATGATCTGATCATTTTAGCATTTCTTCTTAAAATTATTTTTTGAAATCTTTTCTTTTACCTTTGTGGACGTTTTAAGTTTTGATATCTTCTTTCTATATTTAATTTTTACCTTTAGAATTGTGCAGGTTGTTCATATACACTGAATTAAGGCTTAAAAAGATAATTATGTATGAGGTGTTTACCCTGTTTTAAGGGTAAAATTAATATTTAAATAAAGAGTTAGTCTCAGGTTTATGATATAAAAATTGTGGTACCTTCTAATTTAAACTTTAGCAATACATAGAATATAATAGAATTAAAAGGGGATATCATATGTTTTATATCGTGAACTTGACTTATACTCTCTCCTTTCCTTTGATAAATTGTTTATTTTGTCATTTTGGTCTATGTCAATACAAAGAATTTATTTCCTTTTTGGGTTGATGTGACACATACAATAATATTATCATAATCAACCAACAACATATGAGGTTCACACCCAATACTAATACAACTACTCACCTTACATTAAAATATTATTTTTCTCACTTTATTATACTTCTTAATCCACGTGCAAAAAGCAAATAGACACTTATCAAGGGAACTGAAGGACTATATGAATCCAAGTATAAGGGTAGATATCCTGTGCATTCGGGTGCACGAGAATTAATTTCTGCACTCCCGAGAATTAATTTCTGCACTCAATTTGTATTAGGTTTAATAAGTCATTAATGTGTTATGTGTTTATCACACGATACGAGAATTAATTTCTGCACTCAATTTGTATTAGGTTTAATAAGTCAGTAATGTGTTATGTGTTTATCACACGATAGTTGTGCAGCTGGTGCATGTGATATTTTGACAGTGTAAAGGTATATTTATGTTCTAATAATAAATAGTTGGTGATATTTTGACGGTGTAAAGGTATATTTATGTTCTAACTTCTAATAATAAATAGTTGGTTTGATTATATAATGTATAAATGTCATATCTCATTTAATTCCATATTTGGTGGGTATCTAATTTAAGTTCTAACTTCTAAGGCATGAAAAATAAAAGAAAAAAACTTCCTTTTCACTAACATGAAGGTATGCATGTCCTCTCCCCTAGGGATCAATTCTCAACTAACCGTGGGAAAGTATGTATATAGCTTATAAAGTTATGATTGGATAGATTTTACAAAGTAAATGATATTGTAAAATTATATTTTGAAAGTGATGTGATAATGATTGTATATTGAGCGGATAGAAAATTAGGAAGTGCAAGAGATTAAAAATTATTATATGTAAAAGATATATGTAAAACAAGTAGGCATTTTTGTAATAAAAGTTGGCTTTATAAACAGAAGTGTATATATCTTATGATATTGGAGATTGTCTTTTAGTTTTGTTTGTACTAATTTTGTTGTGTCTTAAGAGTAGGAAAAATTGGGAAAATATATCAAATTTGTCAAAATTGTCTATTATTAAAAGTATGAAAATTTTGCAAAATATGCTGAATTTACAAAAATTCAGAAACAAGCTTTGAAACAAGTTAGTGGTACATCTTAAATTTTAAGTTAAATTAGGATTAAAAACACTCTTTTTTATTCATTATTAAAAGTATGAAAATTTTGTAAAAAATGCGGAATTTACGAAAAGCATGCTATGAAACAAGTCATTCGTACGCCTTTGATGTTAAATTAGCATTAAAAACACTTTATTCATTAAAATTACTTTTAAATATGATTTGAATATCCAATACATTACTGACTCTTGCAATTGAATGATTATGTTGAATGTGTTAATTGATTTTCTATCATTGATTATTAATTGCTTGATTTGTTTTGTTGATTTATATGTTTAGTTGTTCTAGATATGTGATTAGATTGAGAAATCAATTGCATGCTTAGGATAATTGAGTGAATCATTTCATCAAACATCTCATGTGCATTATAAATTGTGAAGAGATTGAGAAGTCCTTCATAGTTTAGAACCCTTTGGTAGGACATGTAATTGGTTCGATCGAGAGGTTGATTAATTGTGTGAAGGGACTCTCATTTAAGCTTAGTACCTAGTTGGAATTGTTTAAGTGAGAACTAATCCATTGAGCTATGTTTAGAACCATATCCTATTCATTTCGAGAGGGAGTTTAGGTGATCTTAGTGTTGGCTCTTAGTCTCTTACCCATGACACATATGAATTCATTGCATGATACCTAGATTTTCCATGCTATGATACCTAGATTTTCCATGCTTTAAGTATTGCTAGTCTCATCTCTATCTACTTGGCTCATTCATCCATCTCCCATTCATCTATTCATTTATTTTATTGTCATTTATTGATTATCTTCCCTTTATGATCATCTCTATAATACTATGGTGAACACGAGATCGCTTAGACCCTAGTATCTTCCTCCCTGTGGTTCGATAATTTCTTTAATTGGTCATTTTAACCAAGATCTCCACATCACCACTAGATCCACTGAAGGCGAATAGTGTTACTAAGGTGACATTGCAAAGTTTTTTTGGTCCCTGACTTTATTGACAGGACTACGAGAGAAAAAATAAATAGTAACAACCAAAGTTTACATAAAAATGGAATTTATGAAATTAGAATGCACACCTTAAATTTGAAAATTGAATTAAAAACACTTCTTTTATTTCATTAAAATAAAATGAGCAATCTCTATTGCATTAGATTGACGTTACTCACAATTATTGACAAATAACTCACACTCCTATCCAAAATTAGTGACGAATAACTCATGCCGCTCTTATTTGTTAATATGTAATATAAAAAATATTAAAAAAAAACTCATATATAAAATAAAATTAAAAATAACACCATGAAAAATATGCCATTCTAAAAATAATATAACAAATATCTCTTATTTGTAAAAATATATAATAGTATAACATAACAATTTGTAAAACATGTAATATAGCATAAAAATAATTTTAACTCTTATTTGTAAAATATACATAACAATTTGTAATATATGTAATAGTATAACATAAAAATATTTTTTAAAAAAAAATTCCATATATAAAATAAAATATAAAAATAAGAAATTTACAATTTTTTTTTGAATATAATACTCTCCAGTCCATCACTAACATATCCCATTTTGGGTCATCCTTCACTAAATGATCAATGATGAGTCATGCCCAATGTAAGCGCCTTCTCAGTTTTCTTTACTAGTGCATAGCCATATAGACGGTTGCTCAGTTTTCTTTACTAGTGCATAGCCATATAGACAGTTGCTCAGTTTTCTTTACTAGTGCATAGCCATATAGATGATTGCTGGTTGGTTGTTGGTTGCTTTATCTTTTAATATACTGCTTCATTGTCTCGAATCATGAGCTGACACTAAATCTGTTTTCAGTATTGACTATCTTTATCTTTTAATATACTGCTTCATTGTCTCGAATATGAGCTGATACTAAATCTATTTTCAGTGTTGACTATTGTATACATTGGCCATTGTCGTAAACTCACACTCCTATCCAAAATTATTGACGATTAACTCCCGCTCTTATTTGTAAAAGAGAGATGCTAAATGGATATAATCTATCTAGAAAGTGATTTTTTTTTAATTCAAGATACAAAGTAGGGTAAAGTATTCATTATGTTACCAAATTACTCTTTATCTCCCCTCACCTCTCTCTGCCCTTTTAAATATGATTATATTTTTCAAGGATGCAATCAATGAGATAATGCTACTTTTAAGATGTAATTATATGCATGCATTAATAATTCCATTATTTACAAAACAAATAAAACAATATTTTTATAATTAATTATTAAAAGATAATCTTTTATTTTTATTTATTCTTATGATTATTTTCATGTAATTTTTGTTAATACAATTACGTATAAACTAACTTTTTTCTTTTTAATATTATTTTTTATTAATTTGATTGTGATATAATTTGTTGTTATAATTTTATACTCCAGCTATTTTTCTGTAAATGTTTTTTCTTCGTAAATGTATTAGGTTATATAAAAAGTTATTGTTAATATATTTCTTGAACTATATATAACTAAAATTATATTAAATTAATTTAATTTTTTTTAATAAAAATATACACACAACTTCAAATAGTGAATGTAACTTTAATTAAAATAATCTTATTTGTTTAATTTAATATGTAATATTTTATTAATTAACGTAAAAATAATGGATTTAAGTTTAATAGTGATTCCAAATAAAAAATTTATACCTTACTCATTTGACATATAATATAAATTTAGAATTAAATTAATTTTAATTATAGGAGTAAATTTATTCAATTAGAAGTAAAAAACTTATAATATTATTTAATTTACAATAATACTAATTAATTATTTGCTAAAACTTCTGTACACCAATTATGAATATAATACTTCATATAATATTGTATAATAATTGGATTATGCCCAAACTTTTCAATTACTTTATGCTAATTGTGCACCCAAATTCACATAAATTTATGAATAAAAATATAGCGAATCATAATATGATTTAAAATAATTAGAACTAATTAATTTATACTTTAAAAATAATAAATTCAAATTTCAAATTTAACAATTAAAAGTTCATAAAGGCTAAATCATTAAATAAACAAAAAGAATAAAAATTTCAGTGGGATGAATATCATATTTTATTGATTATAAATCATTTCTTTTTATCAATAACTGTTATTCCCTCCATTTTATGGAAAGGTTTCCATTTTACCATTTTTAAGAAAATTATATACTACATATAAAATAATAGTAATATTCATTAATTCACATGTAAAAAGTAAATAGAAATTTTGCCCGAAACGGATGGAGTAGTTATTATTAGTTAGAAGTTAGTTCACCATTCACTTGTACCCAAAATTTCTTCATGTTAGTTGTGAGTAGTTAGTTCACCAAGCAACTATCCAAACGAGAATCGAATTTAAGTCATTCATTTTAAAATATTATAAATTTATATAAGTCTGACATTGTAAAAATATAATACTATTTTAAATAAAAAGTGACATTTAATTAAAAAAATGACAAATGTCTAATTAAATTATTGAATTTTATTAATAATTAGTACCATGAATAAAAAATGATAATATTTTTAATAAAAAGTGATAATTGGTTAAAAAAAGTGATAGCTATCCAATCATATTATTTCATAACATATGAATAACAAGTGATAATATTTTTAATAAAAAATAATACATAATTAATGAATATAGACAGCCGACCAATTAAATTATATCATGTTTGGATTATTAAAATATTATCAATTTTTATTATTCTAATAATTTTTCGTGAAATACATTTTTTATTAGCTATCACTTTTTATAAAAAAAGGTATTATCACTTTTTTTAAATGTTATCACTTTTCATTTATATTATAAATTGTTCATATAATATTTTACAGCACTGTTATAACTTTTTATCAATTGAGTAACACATTTTATAAATTTATAATATTTTAATACAAAATATATTAAATGAATAATTAAATTATATATATATATATATATATATATATATATATATATATATATATAATTTAATTAATTTACTTTTATAATTAAATTTTTAATATTTTAATTTGAAAATAGGCCATTTAAAAAATAATTAATGGGTTCATGAATGATCCGTCTCACATAAAGGGATCCATGAGATAGTCTCACCCAAATCTTTACCTTTCATCAATGGGTATAATTTATTATTTTAAGAGTTTATATTTTGACACTACATATATCCATATTCGTATAATTTTTATTCAATAATTTATAATCTATACTCATTTCTTAATAAATTTATAATTTTTTTTTATTATTCAGTTTTTCATTAAAAGATTAATAGAAAATTCATTAATAAAGTACTATATATGTTCTTACATTAACATATAATCTATATATTTTTTTCATTAATGTATAGAATCTAAATATGGATACACGAATGTGATGGAAATTGTGTTAATTGAATTTATCTACTATTTAATTATTTATTATACTAATATTATTACTACTCATTGTATGATTGTTTAAATAATAAATCAATATTTAATTAAAATATACTCACTTCGTCTTGCAATAAGGTAGACACTTTTCTATTTTAATCCGTCCAAAATAAAGTATATATTTTCCTGTTTGATATATAGGACTCACACAAAACAATTACTCCATTGTATGAGTAGGTCTTGTGTGAGACCGTCTCACGTGAGACCATTTTACACCTTTTAAAAAATTGTTATCACTTTCACATTTTTCGCACTAATAAAATGTTATCACTTTTCATTTATACTATAAATTATTCATGAAATAGCATTATCACTCTTTATTTATTCAGTATCATTTTTCGTTAGAAAAAATTACCACTTTCCACCCGTCTCACACAAGTTTTTGTTTTATTATATCCATATATGGAACCCAAGCACTACACGAATACAATTAATCACTAAACTTTAAAATATTATTTCTCTAATTTTAACACACATTAAAATATTATACTCTTTAATCTACGGGGAAAAAAATAAATGTATATAGTAAATTATTTCAAGACGGATTGAGTATAATTTAAAGCATTAAGACCTATTAAAATTTTAAGTTTTTTTTTATATGGGACTTTTATAAAAGTATTTAATAAAACGATTGTTAATATTATTTTTTTTTTAAAATGAAAATAATATTTAATTTTTGAGTGATTAAATATGATGAATTCTTATTCCTTCTTTTATGGAGTATTATATATATATATATATATTTATTTATTTGTCATTATATTTGAATTAATATTTTTCTATATTTGTATTTTATAAATTATATAAATTCTAATTAATTTGCATTGGGATCATTGATGGAGATAATTATGAAGGAAACATCATAAATGATAAAACATTTAGAGATAATTATGGTATCCAAATAACATTACACTACAAAAAAAGCCTTGAATAGAGACGGTTTTAGAGACGACTTTTATGGATTTGAGACGGCTTCTGAGATGATTTTATGACCGTCTACAATTTGTGCGTAGCTAGAATAGAGACAATATTAGAGACGGTTTTATTTTGAGACGATATTTGAGACGGTTTTTTTTCCGTCTCAATTTTGAGACGGTTTTTACCGTCTCAATTAGAGACCGTAAAAAACCGTCTCTAAAGCCCTCTCTAATTACTAGCTTTGCAAAAAGAAATGGATTAAGGTTTGAATCATGGTTACCATGCCCCCGACTGAGGCTCGAGACCACCAGGCTAGTATCATTTTTTATTTTAGCCAGATATTTTTTATTTATTTTAATTTATAGGAATATTGTAATTTCAAGCCTTGAAGAGGATTCGAACCTGTAGGCATTGGGAGCCCATGGACATCACGTATACCAACTTTGCTAGAAGTTATTCTTATTATGTATTTATTACACTATATATGTATACATACACTTATTTCTGCTCATGGTGGGCATGATTTGACCTTAGATTAATTAATTTTTGGTAAATTTAATGGTTAGAGAGGGCTTTAGAGACGGCTACAAACCGTCTCTAATTTGAGACCACAAAAACCGTCTCTAATACCGTCTCAACTTAAAATCGTCTCTAATACCATCTCAAATTGAGATGGTTTGCATCTGTCTCAATAATTGAAACGATCAGAAACCGTCTCAAAATTACACGATCCGATTCTCTAGCCTACCAACACATTCCGTCTCTAAAATCGTCTCAAATAGAGACGAAAAACTCCGTTTCTAATTGAGACGGAAGAAAATCTCTCTAATACCATCACAACTTAAAATCATCTCTAATATCATCTCAAATTAGAGACGGCAAGAAACCATTTTTAATTAAGACGGAAAAACCGTCTCTAATACCGTTTCTAATACCGTCTCAATGTAAAATTTGTTATTGTTGATCAATAGTCAACGAGAATGCCGTCTCTAATTTAAAAAACCATCTCAAAAGCTGTCTCAAATAAAGACAGCTAAAACACCGTCTCTAATTTTGATCTCTAATGAAAGGTTTTTTGTAGTGTTAACGTAGTTATAAATTGAAAAAAAATTAAAAGGGTAAAAGAGTAATTAACAAAAGGCATTTATTACTTCTGTTCGGATAGATTCTATCCAAGAGGTATTACCGTTTGTAAAATATGTAATATAAAAGATAATTTTTTTAAAAAAAAACTCATATATATAAATTAAAAAATAAAAATAACACAGTAAAAAATATACCATTCTAAAATTATAACAAATATCTATTATTTGTAAAATAGTATATAGTATAACATAAAAATTTGTAAAACAATTTGTAAAACATGTAATATATCATAAAAATAATTTTAACTCTTATTTGTAAAATATATAATATAACATAACAATTTGTAAAATACGTAATATAACATAAAATAAAATTTTTAAAAAAAAATTCATATATAAAATAAAATATAAAAATAAGAAATTTACACATTTGAAAATCTATTAGCGTATCCATTTTGTTATTTTTGGTCATCCACTCTTAAAGTATCTATTTTACATTTTTAATAAAAGGTCCAATACATGACCATCACTATCAATCATTCCTCACTAATACAACTATTCACTTTATATAAAATAATAATATTCCTTAATTCACTATTCATTTTATATAAAAAACAATTCTTATTAATCCACGTGTAAAAAGTAAACGAATATGTTGGCAATGACGTATGAAGTAACAAATAAAACTTTCATCGTGAAGGAATTTAGGTGGGAATGTGCTAGATATTCATTATGACATATTCATAAGTTTAGATCAATCCTTGGTTAGTCTTACTACAAGAAGATTGATACACCTTTATTCATTCTATCTTCTATTGTGCACTTCGTCTTGTACAATTGCTATTTTCTTTTATTCGATAATTGTTAGTTCATTGTTAGTCGCCATAGCTATATTAAAATCTACACATTGATCATTCTTATAAAGTTTAACAAGGTTAAGACACGTATATACTATACCCCTCTATTGTGTGGATTTGATAATAGTAATTGCTCTTATTGCTATAGAGATTTTAGTGATGAGAAACCTATAAATAAAATAAAAATTAAAAATTAGAAAAAAAGAATAAAATTTAAATAAAGACCGATTAAAATACTATAAAAGTAGGTAGGGTTTATTAAAAAAAAAAAGGAGAGCGCCAAAAAAAAATCTAAAAAGAAATAAAATAATAATAATAATAATGAGAATGATTGGATAAAGAAAATATTTAAATAAACAAGTTCAAATAAATTAAGAGTGAGACTCATGTGCCCGGGGATACCATGTCTCGTTGTAATTTTCGTGTTCCTTTGCAATTTAAACCCCCTAACAATACATAGGTTTAAATAAAATATAAAGGGGGAGAGTTGTGTTCACATGGGGACACGCCGTACCCCGGAGGCGCATTAGCTTTTGCCAAAGCTGGATTGACTGGCAGGGAAATACTGCTTCACTAGCACTTAGCATCAAATGATTTCATAAATGAAAGAAAAGAGGTCCACCACATTTTCTCAAAACTTGAAGGAGGGTTGCCAAAGTCGAGCAGGAGAGGCGGTTTGCGAATTGGCGGATGAGCGACACAACAACTTTTGTTGCAATGTCGACGTGTATTTATGTGCCACTGGAAATGAAGTGACAGGAGCTGATGGAACAACTTGAGAGGCCATATGAACCTCGGCACTCAACAACTTTTTATGTAAATCATTAAAATTAATAGTATTGTTTCGAGCTTGAATAGTGTTGGATAGATCTCGATAAGTGTCATCAAGACCACTCAACACCTTGAAAACAAGATCTTCTGGATAAGTCACTACTACAAATCTGTGGAAAGACATCATTGAATAGACATCGGTTTTGAGTAAAATGTGATGTCTTTTTATGAAGAACCGATGTCTTTTCAATAACCGATGTCTATCAACAAAAAAATACGCTGATAGACATCGGTTTTAATTCAAAATGCGCTGATAGACATCGGTTTTAACTAACCGATGTCTATCAAGTGATGCCTATTCTCAACTTAAAAAAACACGCTGATAGACATCGGTGGACTAAACCGATGTCTTTTATATGATGTATATTCTTTGATAGACATCGGTTTCACTAACCGATGTCTATTATCACTACTAGAAAAAAGGTTATAGACATCACATAATAGACATCGGTTTTTCATGAAATATGATGTCTATTGGTTAAAAACCGATGTCTTTTCTAGAACCGATGTCTATCAGCGTAAAAATACGCTGATAGACATCGATTTTCATTGAATGTGCGCTGATAGACATCAGTTTTTACTAACCGATGTCTTTCAAGTGATGTTTATTATCAAATATTATATAAAATAATAGATAGACATCTGTTGTAAGTGACCGATGTCTATTCTCTGATGTCTTTAAATATTTTTATTTTCAATTAAAATATTGATATATTTTTTATAATTTGTTATGAATTGTGTTCCAATTTAATTTGTATATTTTATATTTTATTTTATTTACAGTCCTTCAAATTTTAATTAATTAATTTAATTTAATTTAATATTAACATTATTAATTTTAATTAAATTCAAATTAATAATTATAAAGTTCATTTAATATTAACAAATAATTAATAAATAAAATTAAAAAAGGCTTAAAATTGTCGCACTATGAATCACCCAAATATTTCCCTGCACAAATTAATTTTTCACAGTAGTATAAATTATAGTAATTTAAATTATACAATTAATATCATTATTAATAATTAAAATTTAAAATATTGTTATGGAGTATATTTTAGAAAAGAAACATAAATTTTATTTTAATTTTAATTTTTAAATAAAAGAAATAAACAACAAATCCCTAAAGCCCTAACCAGCAGCGCTCCTCTCGACTCCCCGCTGAAACCCTTCACCGCCGCAGACCAAAAAACCACCGCAGTCTTGGGCCGCGTGCGTACGAAGACCGTGAAAAAGTCCTCCCGCTTGGTGATTGAGCGTTACTACTCAAAGATGATGCTGGATTCTCACTTGAAGAAGGAGAATCTCGAAGAAGTGGCCATCAATCAGTCGAAGAACCTCCGCAAAAAGATCGCCGGCTTCGCCAATCATCAGTTGAAGCTTATCCAGAAGGGGCTGGTGCGTGTCATCTCACTCTAGCTGTAGGAAGAGGAGTGCGAGCACCGTATGGATTTCGTCCCTGATGAGTCCACTATTTAGATCGACCGCATCGAGGTTGACTAGGAGACGGTGGATTTGTTGGAATTTCTTGGAATTAAGGACTTGCACGATGTTGTTGTCAAAGACGAAGGGCCAATTGCCTCTGAACCGCCAGGAAACTTTGGCCGTGGAGACCCGAGGCGATACTGAGGCATATTAGGTTATGTTTTCCAATCAATTTAGTTATATTTTTTTGTGCTTTTGGATAATAGGTTATGTTGATTTCACATATTGAATTTTCTGAGACATTCACTTCTCTTCTGTGGTGAAAACTTGCTTAAGTATGAAATTTTAAAGGTTATAATTAATTTCGTGTTGTTTTTCGTGTTCTTTTTTCTTTTGTTTTAAATTCCCCATTACATATTAGTGGTGAGTTTGTATTGATTAAGTTTTACTGATTCATATTGTTTGAGATTTAACTCTTGAACTATATTAATGAAAAAATTGGTAGGTTTATAACTGGATATTTAGATTTGGATTGTGTTACTGATGCATACTTGATGAAATAATGGATTTTGGCTACCCACAATACACCAAGTAAGTTTGTTTTTCAAATTTTCTTTTTTCTTACCAAATTGCTCATGCGCAATGTATGCATCTTTGTCAAATATTTACTACATCGCTGCAGACAGTGTAGGTAGTGCATGAAATACTCCATTCTTGGAGAAACTGCAGACAGTGTAGGTAGTGCATGAAGTACTCCATTCTTGGAGAAACTTGTTGAAAAGGATATTGAAGTGATGTTTATGCTTTCTTGATTTGTCTGCCAGCCATTTAGTTTCTCCTGCTTGGTTGATTACCATCACTTGCTACTCTATTGCAGGTTCTTTTCTTAGTTGATCCCATAGATGAGGTTGCCATCAAAATTTGAAAAGGATAAGAACTTTGTTGACATCAGCAAAGAAAATTTAGATCTGGGTTAGTTTATGAAACCTTCAGTGGACAATTTACTCCATTTTCTGCCTTTTTTATCCTCTAACTATCTGCTAGAAATTTCTAGTTATGTATTTTTAGCAATTTTATATTAAAAGAATTGTATGCTATTTTTTATTGTCTCATGTGAGATTTGAACTACAGGATTTTGATTACTTACTGTTGCTTCTTTTGGGTTGGGATTCCTAATGTCCTTTGAATTGATATATTGTAGGTGACAAGGATGAGGAGAAGGATAAAAGAAATAAAGCAAGAGTTTGGCCTAATATGTGACTGGATTAAGAAGCATTTAGGCGATAGGGTTGCGAGTGTCTCAAATTGTTTCAGTCCATCACCTTGTGTTATTACTTCTGGAAAATTTGGTTGATCTGCAAACATGGAAAGGTGAATATTTAAGCTTTTGCTTTTGCTGTGAGATGGCTAACTTTAACTGCCATTTAATTTGTAGTCTAAAGGCCCACGTTCTTAATCATTGGATATTTGGGGCATGGATGGTTGTCTTTAGATTCTTGACATGTTGAAATAGAATGCCTTGTGTTGCTGTAAGTGTTCTCACTCCTAGTTATTTGTTCTTTCTTTCTTGAGTTCATGAAACCTTAGCCTTTGAGATCATGCTAAGATTATGATTTTTTTTTTTGGAATTGTGGGTTAGAAGTGTCATTACTAATTGGATTTCAATGCAGTAATCTCTACTTCTTTTTAACCTTGTTGGTTCTTGAATGTCACACACAGATACTTTAATAGTTAGTTAAGTTGATTTCTTAAACACTTCACAGCTTCTTTTGTGGTTTATGGTACTGTAGGTTTTGTCTATACATGTATTTTGGCTCATAAGTGCAATCATCTCTCCAAATTATGGATAAAAGTTGTATCTGGTCTTATAAATAAAAAGTGAGGGGGATTGTTTGATGCCATGTTCAGTTCTACTTCTCAATTATGGGATTTTTGCACTTATATGCATTACTCGTCTACTTATATTCATATATGAAGATATGAAGAAGAATAATGTGAATGCTTTTTTGATTTTTTTTGATTTTTTTTATTTTTTTTTTGTAGTTTAAATTGGAAATGATTGTTGTTATTAATTAAGTTTAATAAGAAAGTATAAAAAACAAGTTTGTTAAAAAAAGATTGATTTAAACTTGCGTTGGTAGTGGATACTCTTATAAAGCATCTTTCCCATCATCTCATTACTATTAGGTTTCACATCATAAAATATCTAAATGATTTTAGTGTCAAGATGGTTATAAATTAAAACCAAGTGTTACTGATGTGCAGGTAAAGGAAAATGGTGATAATCCAAGGCTTGAGGCTATGCTGCAAAAGGTTTTGCAATTGTATGCTTTCCTAGTCTTCTCCAAGTGTAGCTATAGGTGTAGTGATGCATTTATTTTGTATTACGAAGTACATATACCTGTGCACAAATAATTAGTGTTAGTTGTGAAAATAAACTTGTATAGATTGTGTTGGTGTTCATTATAACATTATGTTTTGGGTTGTTCATTAAGGAGTTAGTTTTTGGTTTTGCACTTTTGTTCTTTTGATGTATTGTATTTGTACAGTTTACCTTTAGATATAATAATTTTTTAGTTATATAAATTTAACCTTATATTAATAATAATTTATATTTATGTATAATTAGATTTAAGAAAAAGGAAAAAAAATTCCAATTGATGTCTTTACTTGGAAAGACATCAGTGGATAACCAATGTCTAGTGTGTTTGAGCTGATGTCTTTTCTAGAAAAGACATCGGTGTATAACCGATGTCTTTTGCTTTAAGCCGATGTCTTTTTTTGAAAAGACATCGGTGGATAACCGATGTCTAATGGATTCGAGCCGATGTCTTTTCTGGAAAAGACATCGGTGGATAACCGATGTCTAATGAGTTCGAGCCGATGTCTTTCAAAGAAAAGACATCGGTGGATAACCGATGTCTATCTGCGTGAATTTTTAACATCACAGGATACAACATCACCCCTTTGGTGAAATAGACATCGGTGCAGCACCAATGTCTATCAGCATTTTTCTAGTAGTGAGTAAAAGTGCCAAAAAGAGAGAGTTCATCAACTACACTTTGAATTTCCAGCAAATAACCAGTGATAGATTTAACACTTTTTGTGAGTGTACACAATTTTTTTAATGAAACAATACGACTTCGAGATTTCTTACCATATGTGTTGGCAAGAGGGACTGTCCCACGCTGAACAAGTCGTGGTGGCTGAGGCTATAACGATATGAGAATCGGTGTCAAAGAACTTATGATAACACTTAAAATCAGCTGGTCTTGGCGGATCCATAGGTTATACTCCGAATTTGGAGTTTGAGCACCAATTGGACCTACCATTGCTGGTGGATAGCGTTGATTGCCATCAAGATACCCAAACAGATCATATCCGATCAAAAGTGTGCGGAATTAAAATACCCAAGCGTTGCGGTTGAAGGGCATGAGTTAGAGGGATGTCTATGCACTAATGTTGAAAGTGACATGTAGAGAAGACATGGGTGGAAATTGAGAAGTGTTACTTGAATCAGACATGAAGAATAATTAAAAAGAAAATGAAAATGGTATGTGAAGAGAATGAAAGTAGGAAATGTGATTGAATACGCGAGTAAAGTTTGAGTAAGAGTGATACAAAACTAAAAGATCAAGGGGAGAGAAATTAGTGGGAAGTATCCCAAAGAGATAAAAGAGAAAGAGAGAGAGAAAGTAGTGAGAAAGAGAAAGTATAATTAGAGGAGTGAGAAGTGATCCCAAAAGGAAGAGAAAGTCTCTATTACCATAAAGAGATTGATTGAAAAATATATACTCCCTCCGTTCACGTTTATATGGACATGAAGATTAAAAAATTGTTTTTTTTTTTAATATATAATGTAAGAAAAAGTATGGTAAATTGGTAATTTAAAGAGGAAAAATAAATAAAGTTGTTTGGAATGATGAATAAACTATAAAAAAGTGAATAAAATTATTAGAATTGATAAATAAAGTGTAAAAAGTAGGTGAGATGTATAGTGTATTTTACTATTAATGGAATGTAATAAATACGTGTTTCATCCCAAAATGAAAAAATGTGAATAAATACGTATGACGGAGGGAGTATTGTTCATATGTTAAAGGCAAATAAATACATTTACAAGAATCCATAACTATTACAACATTATAAAGTTATGATACGAAACAATGATATATACAAGATATATATTTTCTAATATTAACATTTTCCAAGACAGTCTTTGTAACTTCGAACAAATATCTTTTTGACAATAAAGTTATTCAGTCCACCTTGAGATAACTAAATTTATTCTTTTATATGATAATAATAAATACTCACTATCTGTTTTTAAGGTGTTCATTTTACTATTTTTAGTATCAAGTTTAAAAGTATCCATTTTTACTAAATAAATATACAATATGGTCCACCACTTTCCTCTAATACAATTACCCACTTTACATATAATAATAATATTTTTTAATTCACGTGCAAAATACAAATATATATCTTAAAATCGAACGAAGAGAGTAATTTTTTTTTATACTTAGAATTGACTAAAGTTGTTCTGCGCTTTAATTTTTTGATATAATAATCCTTCTATATCAGCTGCAGCTAGGACGAAGAGAGTATGACTTATGTTTTCAATAATGGATTCTAACTTTCATAAATGTCATATGAATTATTTTATTTATTTATACATATAAATAACTTCACATGATTTTGTATCCAATTTAATCTAAGGCATATCTGAATATCCTTTTTCTATCGCTTATTGATGATATAATTAATGAATTTAAGTTTAGATTTATTAGAAAAATTGAACAAAAAATAAATAAATAAAGAATAGAAAAGAAGAAAGCGCACTAAACTTAAACCCGGAAAGATAAAGGAAAGAAGCTTCTCCGCACTCGTTAAAAGCTGAGACATCTCACACGTGCTGTCCTGACTGGGATTCTCCACAGCCTTCCACGTGTCCCTTCTTCAATCCCCCTCCCGTTTATATTCTTCCCTTCTTTCACACTTCAAATAGTCGTGCCCCCCTCTCTCCGCCATCCTCCCCCCAAAACGCCGTCGTTCCCGTACTCTCTCCGTCTCTCCTTCCGATAAAGTCAACCCCAACACCGCTCCCCAATTTCTCGGAAATGATAACCGCCTACTGAAATCATCATGGATACTGATTCCGTTCAATCCACCTTTAGTTACATGGGCCGTAAATTCAGCGATATCAGCCTCAACGACTCCTCCTCCTCCGCCTTCAGCGACTGCAACAGCGACAGATCCGGCGAATTCGCCACCACCTCCAACCAGAGCCGCCGCCTCTTCCTCGCCTGCGCCTCCGATAACTCCGACGAGCTTATCTCGCAGCTCGTCGCCGACCTCGATTCCGAACTCAGTGATGTCCAGAAGCAAGCCGCCTTGGAATTGCGTCTCCTCGCGAAGAATAAACCGGAAAATCGAATCAGAATCGCTGCAGCAGGAGCGATTAAACCGTTAATTTCGATCATCTCGTCGAACGATCCTCAGCTGCAGGAGTACGGCGTGACGGCGATTCTGAATCTCTCATTGTGCGACGAGAACAAAGAGGAAATCACGTTTTCCGGCGCGATCAAGCCGCTGGTACGCGCTCTGAAAGTCGGCACCGCGACGGCGCGTGAGAACGCAGCCTGCGCGCTCCTCCGGCTATCGCAAATCGAGGAGAATAAAATCGCGATAGGGCGATCCGGCGCGATTCCGCCGCTTGTGAAGCTTCTAGAGAACGGGAATCTGCGGGGGAGGAAGGACGCGTGCACGGCTCTGTATTCGCTCTGTTCGGTGAAGGAGAACAAAATAAGGGCGGTGCAGGCGGGGATAATGAAGCCGTTGGTGGAGATGATGGCGGATTTAGGGTCGAATATGGTGGATAAATCAGCGTTCGTATTGAGTCTGCTGGTGTCGGTGGCGGAGGCTCGGGCGGCGGTAGTGGATGAAGGGGGAATTCCGGTACTGGTGGAGATAGTGGAGGTGGGGACGCATCGGCAGAAGGAGATAGCGGTTGCGATAGTGTTGCAGTTGTGTGAGGATTGCTTGGCGTATCGTACTATGGTGGCCCGCGAAGGAGCCATTCCTCCCCTGGTGGCTTTGTCGCAAACCGGGACCAGTGGCGCCAAACAAAAGGTAACCATTTCTTTTCTTCCTAAAATCATTTTTGAGTGAGGCTCCTGTGCACCCGGGCGCACGGAGCACATTCCGTGCGCCTTTACAATTTTCATGCCCCTTTACAATTTAAACCCCTAGCAATACGCATGTTTAAATAGGATTGGAGGGGAGGGTTGTGTTCACATGGGACACGGAGCATCTTTCCGTGTCCCGGACGCACAGGAGCTTTTGCCATCATTTTTTATATTTTCACCATAATTCTCTTTTTATAACTTAATTCCACACCACTTATTCTGTTTGCCTGATGCATATCATAATTTTTCAAATGTTTGAATTTCAAATTTTACATGGGGCGTCATTTTCGTGTATTATCTTTTATGGGATTTTCTGTGGTGTGTTATTATCTTCACACTAATTATGTAATTGACACGTAATTGGATAACGAAATCCAATTTTAGATATTTTCACTGCTGGGTATAGGTTTTCATCCCTCTTACTTATATCATCAATTATGTCATACGGGAAATGTTACACCGGGCTCTTAGAATCTTATTCTGTTGAACCTTTAATTTTTACTATTTGGCCCCCTCGAATTTAATATACTATAACATTGATTTTTTTTATATAATATTGTATATAAAGATACTATGCTACGGTATTAGTGCTAATTAGAAGTAGAAATATTTAGAGAGTGAAGTTTCCAAGAGTTAGACGATATATAACAGTGATTACATTTGTACAGATCTGAAATCTTGTGTTAATAATTTATTAAAAATTGACTGCGTTGGGATGAAACTATCAATGTTAAAATATGAAGTTTGGTAGGTTGTCTGGTAATGCTGTGAGAATTTTATATAGGCATTGAATGTGGTTCTGATTAATAATTGGTTAGATTATTGAAAGAAATAAGTATTGGCTGTTAATGTTACACGGTTGGACGAATCACTCACTAGTTGTCATCACCTAATTATCAATTATTAATGGATTAATGTGTTCATGATCAGCAGCAGTATAGATGGGATTAGTTTATCAATTTTTTCCTTTTAAGGTGCGATTAGCAAATCTCAACCAATAATCGTGTTTTGCGTGAAGACTTAAAGAATTCTTTTAGACAAGTTGTTTGTCCCTGAGGAGTGACTCCCCAACTATAATTTCAAAGAAAATAATATAAAACCCTATTAGCAAAACTTTGGTTTGAGCTTAATTTGTTTTATTATAATTGATTTAAATTTTAAAGCATACATGTTTGGTGTTTAGAGTTACAGTGGAGTAAAATTTTGTAAAGTTGATGATGCCATGCGATGAAGATTAGAAAATAGTTAAGTATGAGAGAAAAGATTAGAAGTATGAGAGGTAATGTAAAAATATATTTAAAATGAGTAAATACTAGTGTTATAGAATAATAGTATGATTTTGTGGATTTGGAATTTTGTATTACAAAATAAAAATCGAATTTGTGAGCGATAACCAAATATAGTTAGAATTCTAAATTCCTGTAAGATAGTTTAAATTATAATTGCAGAATAAGTACATGTGGGTATCCATAAGTTTTTGTCATTCATTGGATTAATATCCTCCTATATATGATTGCTGTTAGAATCTAGATGGTAGGTATAATCTACAGGGTTATGATAGAGAAAATCATAGTACTCCATTTCATTAAAAAATATGATTGATTTTACATTAGAGACTTATACAACATGATCTTTGTAGGTATGGATTAAAATTAATAATTAAGTAGAGTTTGTTTATTAGTATTTCGCGTGGAAGGTTTCCAAGTTTCTGCGTGTGCCCACACGATTGACCTCCCAGAAATGGCCAAAAAATACAACTACTTTTCTTCGTTGAATCCAAAAGTGTTTGTAGTGAACCAAAACAGAGTACAAGAGCTGTTGCTTTCTCTACTAGATCTAATCTCTTGAAAAATCTGTGTGTATTGGATTTTTAATTTGTCCTTTTCCTTGTACCTAGGTTACGTGGCTTCATTTGGTTGGATCATAATGTTTTCACATCTTAATTACACTTGTTTAAAGATGTTTTATTTCGAACTATAAATTTCAAAGTAGTGGGGATTTAGTAATTCTTGATTAATATAGTACTCCCTCCAATATTAGTTTCTTTGACACCTTGTATGTCCCACTATAAATTGCACCCCGAGAGAATGGAAGTATCACCTCAATCTTGGGACTTCCAAATACATTCTAATTTTAAATTTTTTATCTTGATGCGCATAATATACTTCATAATTGATTTATTACCTCATATATTAGACTATACAATCCCGAAAGTCAATCAAATTAGTTTATAGAGTAAAGTGTATTATGTGTCTTGAGATCATTGGATAGATGAGTTTTTCATTTTTATAGGTGTAAAGTTTGTCATGGGGTAGATAAATAAATGAGGAAAGTTTAAAGGATAATTAGAAGACCGCGGAAGTCTAATATAAGTAGGTTGAATTCGACTCAGATTCTCTGTGTCATCCTTGTGCCACATCGCTAGATGGACGACACATAGGAGAAAATAACTATTCCCAAAACCTTAAACCTTAAGAACAATGGTTGGATTTATTTTCCTTCTTACGTGTCAATCACAAAACGTGTGGCACAGAAAATGATGCACGAAAATGACACAAAAGATTAGTGTGGTTGAACTTGTTTCGAGGTTATACCGCAGTAAAATAGCATTGACATCATGACCCACACTAGTGTTCAAATATTAGATGCAACATTATGGAAGAGGAAGTCAACACAAAATATAGTATCAAAACAGAGGGATTTCAAGGAATAATTTGTTTTTTTATTTTTTATTTTTAATGATATATGTGAATGATGTGATAAACAGAGTGGACGATGACATAATGTGGTTGTATCATGTATGTATATGTGTATGTGTAAGGTGAGGTGTGTGGATGAGTAATGGTAGTGTGTGTGAAATTGTGGACAGGCGGAAGCACTGATTGAGCTTCTAAGGCAGCCAAGATCCACCAACGCCGCTGCTGCAAATCCCATCTGACCTGTCGCTTTCTTCCACCCCCACATGCACCCCATACCCACCCACCCCCTATTTTGCCGACACAACAAACACCAAGGGTGGGGGAGGGTCAAATTGTAAATATACACGCTCTGATTTGTGAAAAGATATCAACATTTAAAAAAAAATAATGTAAATTTGCACAACTTCCTATTCGGTTTTGGTCCTGGTTAATAGAAAAGAAAAGAAAGGAAAGAGTTCTAACACATTTCTTTATTTTAATTTTTGTCAAGAGGTTTGCATTTTGTCCTCCCAAGTTTGTAATTTGTAGTTTCTTTGTTTATTTTATGCCTTGAATTCTTTGCTGATTATATTTAGATAAAGGAAGTGCGCGTTTCATTATTTAATAGAGGGATCACAACGGATATGGACCCCTAATTTAGGGATATTCTTACTGATATAGGTTTAATTTTTAACTACTTGTATGTTTAATTGTGAAATCAACTTTTGTGTGTTTCTATAGTCTAATCAACTACTATAAAATTTCATGGTCATAAATTAAAGAGTTGTATTACGTGCAAGGGTGCACTTATATGTTTATAATATTTTATTCTATTTTGTATATAGGTTATTCTATTTTGTATACGTGTTTTTTAATAATCGTATATTTTTCTCACACTAAGTTTTTCATTAAAAAAACTAGCATCCACACGTGTATAACTTTTTATTCAATAGTGTATACATGTTTTTTAATAATTGTATGATTATCTTTTTACACTCAAATTTTTATTAAAAAAACTAACAATTAAATTGTATACACTTTTGTTCATAATTGTATATGTTTTTGTTTATATTTATATACGTTTTTTTAAGTGGGTGCACAATATAATTAGTAATTTAGTATGTAAATAATATTTGTTGGGTCAAATTCTTGAGTTTTTATTTTTTAGACAATGAATTTCAATTATTTAAAAATAAATGAAACTTGTGCGCATCTGAATATAATATTTATGCAATAAGCTCTTGACTAACCTGAAAATTTTAATGCATTTGCAATGCATTGTATAATACTTTCTCTTATATTGATTGATATTTTATGATCAATATTTCCGATACATTTACATGATCAATGACGGAGCGACCATAGGCACCGTCCCGGCAAGTATTTCACGTATTGTGGTGCACGGAGTTTAAGAAAAAAATATTTTTTTGTATATAAAATAAGAAAGATAAGAAATATTTAGGTTAATTTAATGAAAAAGTTGTGTAAAGTTATTGGGATATGTGAAAAAGTGAGTATTATATTGGAATGTGTGTAAAAAGTGAGTATTATTATAGTGTATTCTTTACCAATTTTAGTAAAAGTAAAGTGTGAAATACTTTGAGGGACGGATAAAAAAGGAAAGTGTGAAATACTTTCTAGGATGGAAAGAGTATATAATATGTAAAGATTATTAATAATTGTAAGTTGGTATGCTGGTTAAATTCTCAAAAACCATTCACTTCCACGCAGGTTCGAATCCTGTAAGCGGTGATTACTTTTATTTTTATTTGCTACTTATTATTTTCATTATTAATTCTATTTTAATTATTTATATTATTATTATTATTTATTCTCTTCCCCTTCAAAATTAAAAAATGACATATATTTTATTTATTTTTTCTAATTTTTTAAAATATATAAAATCATTTATTTGATCTCTTTAAATATTTTTTTTAATTCTCTTTCTGTTCAAAATTAAAATGACACATATTTTATATTTTATATGTTTTTTTCTAATTATTTAAAAAATATATAAAATAATTTATTTGATCTTTCTTTAAATATTTTTATTTTATATTTAAAATTAAAAATGAACCCTTTTACACTTTCTTCCTATAAATTTAAAATAATAATAATAATAATAATAATAATAATAAATATTGTTATTAAACTTCTAATGTACTTATTCAAATTATTTATTCCTTGAACTTTACTTCAAAATTAATTAGGTGTATTATTTAGTTTATAAACATGTTTATTTCTATTTAAATTATAATTAATTTTAACAATTAGTTTTTACTTTCCTATGGTGTATAGTCGATCGAAATCGAATATCAATTATTAAATTTATGTATATTAATTTGGCCCCCTAAATTATTTTTCTGGCTCCATCACTGTACATGATGGTATATAGTCTTGCAAAGATATTAACATTATATTCATATAAGTATTAACATAAATATAATAAACTACAAGATTATTCTAGTTGACCCAAGGTTATGTAGATCCCATTTTCTAATATTGAAAATATAGGTTGAATATAAATGGTGTACCCCACCATTAGGGGCCCCCACCGCCCCTGCCCTGGGGATTGGTGGAGGAGGTAAATCGCAGGATGTGCCTCAAGTGGCTTATAGGGAGGGCTCACTGTTAAACTTGTGCTTGCAAGGGGCCAAATCCATGCCAAAGGCAGGATTCGAACCCCCACCCTGCAGCAACCAAGCTCAGTTGGAAGGCATTTTCACCCTCCCCTCTATCACTTGGGCTATGCCCTGGGGGCATATAGGTTGAATATAGAGAATATTAATAGTTGCTAAAACTTTTAGAAAGGATATAAATTTTTATGCTAAAAAAACATATAACAATCAATATAAAGAGTACAAATTAGATTTGGCTGCATGAACTTAAATTCGTATGTTTTGGTAACGCAAGACTTTGTCATTATAGAATTATAACTGATATTTTATTTTATGAAAGTGTGCGGACTTAAGTTGGGGATGAATGGAAAAGTATAAACTTAAGTTTAAGATGGAGTAATCCCTTATGTCTCTATAAATATAAATATAGAGTGTCTTTTTTTTTTCTTTTCTTTTTTAACATAACTTTCATAAGATGATAAAAAGTAACAGTAATGTGTTCTTAATACTCTCTTTGTACGTTTTTTTAAATTAATTATTAGTTTTTATTTATACTTTAATTTTTTTATGAAATAATTTACTGAATCATTATAATTTTTGTTATCAATTCTTATTCATCACATTTCATAAGAAGGTCTTATACAAGTATTTGCTCAAACTTTTTTTTCCATAAGTGGGGATCTACACCTAAAAGTTCTACAATATTACAATTTTCATTAATTCAAATTAAAGTAAAATGCAAAAATAAAATAAAATAATAATAATAATAATAAATTACTATAACATAGTACATTATAACTTTATATTCCTTAAATTTTTATTTTTTTTTCAAAAAAACAATGGTAAACATTTGATGCTGGAAGATGGGAGTAGATCACACCCACCGTTCAAAGGGATGCAGTAAAAAGCATCTAAGTAGAAAGGTGGGCAGGTAAAGGAAAACATTATGAAAGTGGAGAACTGAGGTAGTAGAATGTATTGCAATAAAAACACTGCAGAAGTATTTTTACTGTACAAGTAGAGTGACACTGATCAGAAATAGAGAAAACATTGCAAAAGTAGTAGAAAGTAGTAGAGTAAAAGCACTGCAGAAGTATTTAAAGTATTACTGAAGGAAATATGACACAAAAGAGGAAATTAACACTACAAAAGGAGAAAAAACATTGCAAGAAATTAAGGAAGTACTTACATTGCAGAAGAAGAAAAAACATTGTAGAAGAGCACTAGTGAGAAGGAATAAGTAATGCATTAGAGACGTTTCAGAGAAACTGAGAAAGCACTACAAGGAAGAGTCATAGTCCCACACAGACTATTCAATTCCAACACTTCGGAGGAAGCAAGTTACTCCCTTCGTTTTAACTTCAATTTTACACTTTTCGTTTTGCTTCGTCTCAATTTCAACTTCATATTTTTTGGAGTAGGAAAAATCACTTAACTAATATTCCTTTAGCATATTAATTTCAAAACTGTGATCACTTTTTTAACACATATAACATAATTTATCATTTATTTATTACTAAAAACTACTACTCCGTCCCGGAGAAGTTGACGCATTTTTTTTGGGTACGGAGATAAGGAGTATAATAATTTAATGTAAAGTGAAGTAAAGTGAAGTGAGAGAAATAATATTTAATGTGTAGTGGGTAGTTGTGTTAGAGGTGATATGTGGCCTCATGAGAATAAATTAACTGTTATTGTGTGGGTCACATTTATTAAAAATAAAACGTGTTAACTTTAATGGGACAAACCAAAAAGAAAAGTGTGTTAACTTCTATGGGACGGAGGGAGTATTAAACTATTCTTAAAAGTAAATCAAAAAATAATTTTTTTTAATTTGCATTTGTACCCTAAATATAAATATTAAAATAGAGGTTATTTTGTGGTGCACCTGTAGGTTTATAAGGTAAAATAGAGGAGTTAGTGGGTAGTTATCAAAATTATTTTAATTGTTTTATTTTATTGAGTGGTGAGGATTAAATAAAAAATTGATCTAACGATTGAGATTATTTAGGTATACCGGTGCACCAAGTGCACCACAGTCAGACTTTAAAATATAACGAAGGGAACATATACTCTCTCCGTCCGCCCTTAAGGTATACATTTGTTTTTTGCACGTGGATTAATGAGTATTATTATTTAATGTGTAGTAGGTAGTTGTATCAGTGGGGTGTGTGGGTCCCATATATTAAATGTATTAGTGATGTGTGTGGGTCCTATGTGTGTAAAAATGGAAATGTATACCTTTGGTGCGGACGCCCAAAATAAAAAATGTATACCTTTCTGGCGGACGGAAGAAGAATTATAATGCTCCCTCCTCCGTCCATCCTCAATGTATCCTTTTATTTTTTGCACGTGGAAGAATATTATTATTTTATGTGCAGTAGGTAGTTGTATTAGTGGAGGGTGTGAGTTTCATATTTTATTTGTATTAGTGAAGAGTGTAGATCCCATAATCCAAAAAAAGAAATGTATAAATTAAAAATGGACGACCCAAAATAATAAAATAGATAGATTAATAGTGGACGAAGAAATACTTGAATGTCACAAATCTAGGTGCCAAAATGAGTACGGCCTATGTGGGCCTAGAGATGTTAAACGGGCCAGCCCTAACCCATTAGGGCTGGTCCTAACGGGTTTTGGGCTAATCGGGCTTCGGGCTAAATCGGGTCTGTTTAAACGGGCTATGAAAAGGTGAACCTAACCCTAACCCTAACGGGCTACGGGTTAAACGGGCCGGGCTCGCGGGTTGTACGATAAAAAATATTTAAAAAATTATAAATTATAATTTATTATAAATATTATAAAAAATTCAAAATTAACTAATACATTATTTAAAATTTGAGAGAATTAAGATTAATACATGCAAAATATTGTTAAAAGATATAAATTAAAAGAATTTGTGATAATTAAATTAATCTTAATATTTATTCAAGTATTATTTTATTTATTAGAGAAAATTTTGGGTTAGAGTAAGAAAAAAGATGAGAAAGAGATGAAAATTAAAAGATGGTGAGAGTTTGTCCAACGATGGGTTGGGAGTAGGGTGGGATTGGGTGGTCGATGTATAGATTATGGGTGTTAAAATTAATTAAACATAATAATAATAATAATTTTCAACCCTACGGGCCAGCCCGGTTAGCCCACGGGCCAACCCTATTAGCCCACGGGTTAATCGATTCGGGCCAAAAAGCCCGGATGTTAAACGTGCTCAAATTTCTTGGCCCTAACCCTAATTTTTTTCGGATTAATCGGTTCGGACCCACGATTTACGGGCTTATTAACAACTCTACGTGGGCCAACTCAACCCCTCACCAAACTCATAAAACCCGCCTCATTAATGGATAACTAGAGGTATTAATTGTTTTTTAGTAAAGGAGCTCCATAACATCACTCATCACAAATACAATTTATTTTATATATAAAATAATAATAAAAGTACTTCTTAATTTAAATAAAAATAACAAATGAATACTTGTGAGATAGACGAGATTGAATAAGTATTTTTAGGATAAAATTTTTTTTTTTTATAAAAAAAAAATCTGATAGGGCACTGCTCTCATTCACATGAAATTTGTAGGTCCGTAGGGATCCGACAGAAGTGAACAGGTGTCATTTTTTGAATCACACGTGAAACTGTCACATCCACATGTTTCACGTGCTAATTATCACTTACTGTAGTCTTTTTAAATTTCAAAATCGCATTATTGACAGCCCCCATTTCTTGTTAATAGTATGCTTTATCACTCCAGTCTCCACATGTATGCATATCATTTCTTTTTTGAGACATTATCTCTTAGTACTCTGTTCGTTATAAAGATGGATATTTATTTTTTGCACGTAAATTAAGGAGTATTATTATTTAAGGTGTAGTTGATAGTTGTATTAGTGGAGTGCATGAGTCCCATAAATTTATTGTATTAGTGATGTATGTGGGTCCCATGTGTTTAAAAAGGGAAATGTGGACATTTGGTGCGGACGCCCAAAATGACAAAATATGGACCTTTCAAGCGGACGGAGGGAGTATTAATTTATTTTTAAGTTGATATACCTGGTATATTTAAATTGACCTATATAGTTAAATTTAATTTCATTACATTGACCTATATTAAGAGAGTATAAATTAATACTCCCTCCCCCACGTCTAAATGTCACCGGTTATTTTTTGTGCGTAGATTAAGGAGTATTATTATTTTATGTGTAGTGGGTAGTTATATTAGTAGTGAGTGGTGGACCACATGTTGTACTTTTTTACTAAAAGTGGAAAATGGGGACTTTTGGATGGGACGTCCAACATAGTAAAATTGGGACCTTTCGGTGGGACGGAAGGAATATAATAATATCAACCTGTTATATTTAAATTGACCTATATATAGTTAAATTTAATTTCATTACATTGACCTATATTAAGAGAGTATAAATTAGTATATAATAATAAATTGTAATTACATTTTTTAAAAAAAAATGTACTCCACTAAATTGCAAGCGCAATTAACCACTATATACTCCATATGAAAAGAATAAGAATAGTAATTGCTCCAAAAGAATTAATAAATTGATAATAAAAACTCGATTATCTTAGATTTTAAAATTCAGATTAAGATTTTCAAAACCCAGGTTTTTAAAATCACCTTTATAATATATATCTACAAATTGTATGAATCGCAAATTGACTCGCATCATTTTCATACATTTTCATTTTGTAAAGTTAATATTCTTTACTCTATCTCTTCTTTCATCTCTTTTTTTACATCAATTAATAGTTTCTCATCACTTTTTCTACATTATTTAATAAATTTTTTACACATATTGTAAGTCACGTCTAACATAGTGATTTAACATAAAAGTACTTCACCACATTAGAACCATAAATATATAAAGATTATCCTATTTATGATTTTAAGTCTCACATAAATCTCAAACAAAGTGTAATGTAACCCATTTAAATAGGCCTTTAACCCGAATATCATTTAACATGTAGCCTATTATGACCGACCCTATAAATTAGGGTTGACCAATTTAACACTAGTTATTAGCTTCTCTTAATTAACTTAATTAATAGGCCTGCCATGAAAAAAAAAAAAAGAAAAAAGAAAATGATAATTGTTAATAACAATCTTAAAAGCCTCCATGACTTAATATAAGACTATCCTTTTTTACCCTATAAGTGCCCTAATAACTTTGGATATGACTCTGAAGTGTCAATTTTTTCTTAGATTAGTTCTGCTATAGGAAAGCCTACCCCAAACTTGTGCTTAATGGTAATTGAATTCCTCACTCCATTTCTAAGGTTTCGTTACTAAATACACTTTCTTTATTGATTAATATTGTGACAACTTAATGAGTTAAGATGCTAAACGGGATGACCTCAATTCATTAGAGCCAGCCCTATAAGGTCGCGGACTAAACAATTCATATTAAACGAGCCTTTATTTGGAAAAAACCTCTGCCCACAAGTAATCAGTGATGTATGTATTTTGAATCAGTTCATCATCTTCGTTTTGATATTGCAAGCTTTGGGAGCGTTTTGCAAACCTCTTTCAGTTTCTTAACTATCATTTGATGTGATTCATTCAATTTGAACTCGACATATTTCTTCAAAATAAAACTAAACACCTTTATGTGTTGTACTAGATTTGTAATAAACATTCTAGCAAAGATTATAACTTTAAGAAAATTTATGAGTTGTTTCTTGTCTTTGAGATTATCTGAAAATTCTTGAACTTTTCTACAATTATATATTGTATGATAAAAAAGAAACAGAATATCCACCAACAAAGAAGCCTAAAAGGCTGAAGGAGAAATCTATCAGAAACTACAGAAGAGCTCCAAGAAGACATTTTTGAGATTGCTGGAAGTTGAAGAAGCTAAAGTAGAAAAGCCTGCTGAAGCTGAAGAATTGTTGATTGCTAGCAAATCATTTTTCCCAAGGTTTAGGATGCAGGGTAGATTGATAGCGAAGCCAAATATAAGAGACAGACCATCAATACAAGCCACAAGACATGAGGAGAATATTGAGCACAAGGATATTCCTAAGATAATGGATGGACAAGGCACCTAGGTTCATAGCAGCAACTGCCGAGGGCGGTCCGAATATCCTGTTGCATTTTGGTGCTACATCTTCTATTGTAAATCATTGGATGAATGATAAGTAGGATACAGACAAAAACTACTCCCTCCGTCCCGCGTTAAGATTTACACTTTCCATTTTTGGGTTATCCCAAGTTAAGGTTTACATTTTTTTTTTATCAAGTTGGGCGCACACAAAATAATTAATTATTCCATGTAGGAACCACACACAACACTAATATAATTACCCATTTTACATTAAATATTATTTCTCTCACCTCAGTACACATTAAAATATTATATCTCTTAATATCTGTACAAAAAGTGAACGTCAACGTTAATGCGGGATGGAGGGAGTATATCCCAAAAGGAAATTATCAACTTTAAGGGAAAATGTTCATATTTTCCTTCAGCGTATATGTCACTCATCTAATTCGTATAACATGAAATGTAATACCAATGTTTCACAGCATTTCCTCAGCAACCTCAAATTAGAATGATTATGAAATTATGTCTCATTACTATTTATATATAGCCCTCATTCTTTTATACTCTAAGTGCTCGTTTGCTTGTAGGTATCAGGGGGATTGATGCACCACGTTTATCTTGATGTATTTATAATATTTGGTCAAAAATATTAATTTTACCCCATATTAATAATACCATTCCCTTTGGTATTGTGTACCCCATCTCAATAGGTGGGATACACAACACCACTATTTAATACTTAGGTATTAAATGTAATTTTACCATTATACCCTTATCCAATAATAATAATAATAATTAATATTAATAATAATAATTAATATAATAATTTATAATAATTAATTAATATAATTGATAATAAATAATATTAATATAATAATAATTAATAATAAAAAGTTAATAATAATAAATAATATTATTAAAAATAATTATAATTATAATTATAAATAATAATAATAAATATTATTATTATTAATAAAAATATTAGTAATAATAAATAATTATAATAAATAATATTAATAATAATTAATAATATATAATGATAATTAAAATTAATAATTAATAATAAAAATAATACTTTATAATAATAATAATAATAACAACAACAATAAGGGTAAATATGTCATTTTACTTTTTATCCCATTTGTTAATACTCAATAACAAACATAAAATAACTAATACCTAGTTATCAACAATCTCATTTTTTCATATTACTAAATAATAATACAACTAATCACAAGTTAAACAAATCTCATTATACATAATCTCTTTATATCCCATACCTACAAGCAAACGAGCACTAATGCTCGTATTTGAAGTTGGTAATTGGAAATTCATATTAACAACCAAGTCCTCAACATAAAATTAGCTAAAGCCTAAATAAGCGTGGTAAGCCCAATACTGAAGACAAACTATAAGCCCATTAATGGGATGAGGCATATTACTCGTTAAGAAAACCATTCGATTATTTTATTGGGCTGCAACATTACTGTGGGTCTGTTTGAGAATGATATAGATCATACGAAATGAAAAAAAAAAAAAATGGGTATGAATACTCAAAATAAGTAGGATACCTTATATTCCTAAACATCTCCCCTGGAAAGTTTTAACTAGTGAAGTTATTTGTGTCTAAGCAACCACTATATTTAAAGAAAATTAAATAATTATATAAATAATAATAGATATAATAATTCAGTGGTGCACAAACAGTGCCCCCCAAAAAAATTACATATTTATTTAAAAATACATATTATAAAGAAGTCATAATTGTTTTGAAATAAAACATGACACGTGTACATATACAGCATGTACTATAACATAAATTTAAACTGTACATCACAAAATTAATTTGATCAGAATTTCTAAAAACTACTCCGTTACGAAAATTGTTTCACATCCACTGTTTCACTTTGTTCATGAAAAATTATTTAATTGATCAATTTTATTGACGTTTTAATATGTTATTTAATTTTTTTTTAATAAATAAATTATATAAAATATTATCATGCACGTATATTAAGCGTAGATTATAACTTTGAGGTTAATGTGTATTTTGAAGTTGTTATAATGAACTGATGACATTAAACAAAAGATTAATCACCAAAATATAGTGGACATTGTAGTAATAATTACTTTATATAGAGTCCAAAAATTTTCATATTACTATTTTTGGCGTTTAATTCAAAAATATTTATTTTTTCTTTTATTTAAAGGACCTCATATATGGCTAACCACTCATTATTAATACAACTATCACGGCATAAAAATTAATAATACTCCTTAATATAAATTTAAAAAAAATTAAATATGAACATTTGAAATTCATGGAAGTTCAGGGTTAAAATAGTATTTGAAAAAAAAAAAAAAAATATATATATATATATATATATATATATATATATATATATATATATATATATAGTACTGTTAAAATAATGATGGTTAGAGGTTTAACGTAAAATCACGCGTGCAATACTGGTGGTGATGAATTGATGCTCTATCATTAATACTCGCCTTTTTATCCTATCTTCAGTTTTTTGACCTCAACCATAAAATTTAATTTGATTTCCCAAAAATAATTAAAATGAAAGTTAAGTGTATTTTAAATCACTGATGATTGAATACTTTTACCTAAATTGAAGCCCTTATCAGCATCAATTATTAATCTTAAGTTGCAATTACTTTTTTCTTCATTTGTTCAAATAATTTCGATTGACTAACATTAAGAAAGAATGACAAATTTTGGTTCAACAGTATTTTAAAAATGCTCATGGAGAAATTCGTGTATTTGTAGATAACTTGAACTCTTGCTGTTGAGAGATACTCCCTCTAACCCATGTGCAAATGTTTACTACACAGTAATTACTTCGCTCATAATTCATTCAATAATCTTGTAACACCACCTTTCACTTTTTCTTATTCATTCGTCCCACACCACCATTTACATCTCAAAAAAGAAAACATTATTTTATGGGTACTTACTACTTGGTACATTAAAAATTTCTTTATTACTATGAGATACAAACATACAAAAATATTACTACTAACTACAAAAATATATAGTGATATTTCAATATTACCCTTACAATGTGCTGTACATAAATATTTGTGTGCAATATTAAAATTCGTGTGCAGTAAAAAAAGTGTGTGCAGCAAAAAAAGTGTATATCCGGCGGAGGTTCGGCGACCGACCGGCGGTGATCCGGTGACGGCAGTGAGTGGGTGAGGGGTTTAAGGTTTGTGGTTTAGAAGTGTATGGGTTAGGGTTATACTCCCTCCATCCCATGGTTAACTTCACCGACACTGTAGATACGGAGTTTAAGAAAAGTTATTTTTTGACCAACTTTATTGACTTTTTAAGGGTATTGTGGTATTTTTAGGTAATAAATAAATTATAAAGTATTTATGTGTGTTAGGTGTAGAGATGTTAATACGGTCCGGGATCGTAGGTTCGGCCCGTTTAACCCGAAAAAATATAAGATTAGATTTGTATAAGTAGTGGCCCGTTAAATCAGGTCCTTTTTGGCCCGGACCGATTAGCCCGCAGCCCTATAGAACTAGTCCATAGGTTAATAGGCTGGCCCATTTAGCCCGATTAAATTTTTATAATAAAAAATTAATTAATAATATACTTAAATTATTAAAATTAATAATAATTTTTTATGTTAACAAATAATTTCTATTGATAATTATATTTAATAGTAATTTAATATCCTCTAACTTTCTACGTTTTTGTTGATTTGTCATTTTAAAATAAAATAATTTAAGAATAAAGTATGTGAGATATTTTAAAAAGTAATATTAAAAATAAACTATCTTAATTCATAAATAATAATAACGTATTTGGAATCCTAAAATTCTTTTTAATTTTTTACGTATAAATTTATAGTTCATTATTAATGTTAGAACAACATTTAATATATTTTTAATGTGTTTCAAATTAAATTAATATTTTTTTATTTTTTATTCATCGACCCGTTAGTGGCCCGTTTAGATCGAGGCCCGCTAGGGTTAGGGTTAGGTTCGCATAAATGACGGTCCTTTTAACATGGACCGCTTAACCCGTGGTCCGTTTAGTCCGTAGTTCTATAGGTCTGGCCCTGTAGGTTCAGGTCCAACCCATTTAACATCCCTAGTTAGGTGGGAGTGATATTTTTGAAATTAAGATAACTTTTGAGTAGTGAATTCAGAATCGGATCAGAACGGCCAGTTCGACCGATTTAACCGGGAACCGAAGTCGAAACCGGTCCAAAAGCCTCCCTAAAACTGCTTTTGCAGTCAAACCGGGAAAAACTGGTTTGAACCGACTCAAACCGGAATAACAGGTAACCGGCGGGTCTCTTTTTTTTTTTTTCCAACTTCTTTTTATTTGTATTTTTTTAAATCTTCACTTTGAAACTTGGATCGTCGACTAATTTAAGAGCCAACAATCCCGACAAAACAAGTGTGAAGAAAGGGAAGTGTTGATCATTATATATAGAGATCCAATACTTCTTCCCTCCAAAAAGAAATCAATGTGGGATGAGAAAAAGAAAAAAAAGCTTTAGTCTTTATATAGAGTTCCTATGCCCACTTCTTTCTAATAAGTAACCAATGTGGGATATTGAGTAAAAGAAGATGAAGTATTTTATTAAACAAAATATTTACTACATATAATTTAATACTAACTCATTATTTGTTTAAATTTGAAATAAGTAAATTTATTTGCTTTGTATACAAAAAAAATAAAAAACAATTTTTTTTAATAAATGTTGATTAAAGTTAGAATTAATTATTTTCTTTTCATTTTTATTTCAATTTCAATATCCATAATTAATTTTCTTTTGATCCATTATTTTTAATAGATGTATATTCACATGTAAATTAAATATGTTAATGTAAAATTATATATAAATAATAAATGATTAAGTTATATATAAATATTAAATTATATATAAAATAATAAAATATTAAAAATATGTGATTTTCGTTTTTTTCGGTTGAACCGCCGGTCCGACCGTGAACCTTAGGTCAGCCGATTTGATCTCCGGTTCGATTATGAAAATATTGCTTTTGAGGTTTTTGGTTAATGTGAAGTTTCTTTTTTTAAGTGGTGAACATAAGTGTGGGACGGACGAAAACTGAAAGTGTGAACATAAGTGTGGGACGAAGGGAGTATTTAGTATTTTACTTTAATATTTTGTATGTGAGAGTAATTTTTTTAAATCAATGTATCTCACAGTAATTATGGGTACAACGTGTGTACCTACGAGTAATTTCTTTATATTTTTTATTACCTAAAAATATTACAATACCCTCTAAAGTTAACAAATTTGATCAAAAAATACTCCACAACTTTTCTTAAACAAATAAACGGAAAGCGTGGTGTGGAACGAGGTGAGTATTAATTTTCTCGTAAATTAAAAAATAAATTACTTTTAGGATAATTTGATATTTTAGACTAATAAATACTCTGTATGGTATGTTATGCGTGAATTAAATTGTATTATTAAGTTATTAGGTTTAGCATTATTTCTTTTTATGTGGTGAGAAGATGAATTGTGGAAGAATTATAATAGAAAATGTGAAAATAGTTGTGGTACTGTTTACAAAAAGAGTAGTATTTTAATAAGCAGTTGGTGCGTATTAGTTATGGTTTAACATTTTGCCCCTAACTTTAATTTGAATTAATGGCAAATTTTGTAATATTGAAAAACTTTTTAAAATATTAATCTCTATAAGTGTGAGACTTTCACTTACCTAAAATAAAAATTAATCATTAAAATAAAATGTCCAAATTAAAAATAGGGTTAATTACAATAAAATATACGACATTTATCTCTTTTTTTAATTTAATCACGAAATATTTTTTTTATCAAATAAATATGTGATCTTTTTCATTTTCTTCAATTTAATCATAAATCTTCATTTTATCAATTAATTACACAATCTTATTATAATTTTTTCAATTTTATCACAAAATTTCTTTTATATTTATTAAATATGTGATCTTTTATGTTTTATAATTTAATTTAATTTAAATTAAATTCCTCTATTAATAAAAATCAATACTTAAAATATAATGCAAAAATTACATATTAAATATGAAAAAAATTATAAAAATTTGTAAAAGTTCATATAATATATCACAAATTGAAAATTATCTTTTAAGAAAAATAAAAAATTCTCAACTTACTGTTTGATTTGATTATTATATTCTAGTCAACAATGTAAACCTATATTTCGACCGGCGATGATATTCTTTTTATTTAAATTTATCATTTTTTTAATTTTCTAAAAAGTTAATTAATTTTGAATCGATTTAAATTATAAAAAAATTTATGTATATTTTATGAATTTTTAATATTTAATATGTAATTTCTACACTATATTCAAATATTTAATGTGTATAGAATTTAATAATAGAAGAATTTTAGTTAAATTTAAAACATAAAATATTACATATTTAATTAATAAAAGGAAAAAGTCGTTATAAAAGTAAGAAAATGAAATAAGATCATGTATTTAATTGATAAAAAGAAAGTTCGTGATTAAATTGAGAAAAAATAAAAAAATCATGTATTTTTTTTATGAAAAAAATAATTTATAATTAAATCGAGAAAAGAGAGAAAAGTCATGTATTTTATCGTAATTAACCTTAAAAATACTACTCCCTCCGTCCCAACATGTATTTCACGTATTGGTGTACACGGAGTTTAATAAAATTTTGTATTTTTATGTATAAAGTAAGAAAGAGAATATATATTTTAGTTGATTTAATGAAAAAAGTGTGTAAAGTTATTGGGAGATGTGAAAAAGTAAGTAAAAGTAAGTATTATATTGGGATGTGTGTAAAAAATGAGTATTGTTATAATATATTTTTTATCAAATTTAGTAAAAGTAAAGTGTGAAATATTTTGAGGGACGGATGAAAAAGGAAAATGTGAAATATTTTGGGGGACGGAGGGGGTATATCACTACAGAAATCGTCCAAGATTGAAAATATATGATTTGTTTTGATTGGTTGGCTACCTGTTAGACACACCCTCTTAATGTGTTACGTGTGGTCTCTATCTTCATTTAATGCTCTATTGAATGATCCATCTTGATGTGGAGTATATGTTGTAAATCTTGTACAGTTTTTATTGTGCCTAACCAATGATCTATTGCTGTTTCTATGAAGTGTTTTGTCTTGATCCTTCTTTATTCGTGTCTTTTTTTAATGCAGACATTCTCTGAAGTGATAATAAGAGTTAATCGGTTTTTATTCTTACGCAGGCATTTCTCGGTTTTTACTCAAAAACGATTATAAGAGTTAATCGGATTGGTTCCCTGTTGAACTAGCCGGTCCGATCTCATTCGATCCGATTTAAACATCATTGATTATGCAACCAGGAATATGGTGTAATATTTTGAGAATGATTACTCTTTAAAATATTGATGATTATTCTTTAGAATATATAATTACTTAATTTGAAAGCGTTTATTAACAACAGTAATATTATTTTTTTTAATATATAAGAATAACTATCTCTTATATTATAAAGTAACATTTCATTGTAAGTGTTAATGTGTAAACATTTTAAGGGGATGTGGAATATAAGATGGAATTCTATTTGGAATAGGGATCTCCTTTAGTCCTACCCTATTCAAATTGTTTATAGATAGGACATATTGATTCAGTAGATTCAAGGGGTCCAAATTCACGCAAAAAAACAGGATTCGAAAACCACCGTAATTAAATT
Organism: Pogostemon cablin; assembly: GCA_023678885.1. NCBI lineage: Eukaryota > Viridiplantae > Streptophyta > Magnoliopsida > Lamiales > Lamiaceae > Pogostemon > Pogostemon cablin. Next base: position 8,104,791 of record CM042987.1, read on the forward strand.
GTTTATAGAAAAGATTTATTATTTGATTGTTATACTTGTAAATAGTTCAAATTCATGTCAGAGAAAGAATTAGAACCTTAAATCCCCCGTTCTACTCAAACTGATTATAAAAAGAACTTATTGTTTAACGGTATTTCAAGGAGTTTAATTTCATAAAAAAGAATAGTACTCCCTCCATTCGTCGGAAATATATATTTTTTGTTATTTTAGGCGTACGTATCAAAGGTATACATTTCCCCTTTTAGACACATGAGACCCACACACATCACTAATACATTTAAGGGTCCAAATTTTTACTAACCACTATTCACTAAGTACAATTTTATTTGGCCACCTTTCTTAAAAATAATTTTTATTAGCCACTATTAAGTGCACTTCCCAATTTACTCCTATAATTGTCAGGATAAAGGACAAACTGTCAGGATAAAGGACAAAAATCATGGGAGAATTATTATGTCAGTGTTGACCACATTAAATAGAGTGGGTGAGACCACATTTAAAATTATAGGAAAATCTCAGAAAATTGATTCTTCTATTCGGCCCAAAATTCCTTCTATTTTTGCCTATATTTTTTGTTCTATTTAGCTTACACTTTTTTTTCAAGAAAAAATTTAAAAAAAATTCGAATAAAATTTTTCTTCTATTCGGCCTAAAATTTTGTTCTATTCGACCTACACTTTTTTTCCAGAAAATATTTTAAAAAAAATCGAATAAAATTTTTCTTCTATTCGGCCCAAAATTTTGTTCTATTTGGCCTATCTTTTTGTTCTATTCGACCTACATTTTTTTTTTCAGAAAAAAATAAAAAAATTCTAATAAAAATTTTCTTCTATTCGGCTTATTCAGCCCAAAATTTTGTTCTATTCGGCCTATATTTTTTTTTAGAAAAAATTAAAAAAATTCGAATAAAATTTTTGTTCTATTCGGCCTATACTTTTTGTTCTATTCAGCCTACACTTTTTTTCAGAAAATTTAAAATAAATTCGAAATTTTTTTCTTCTATTCGGCCCAAAATTTTGTTCTATTCGCCCTATACTTTTTGTTCTATTCAGCCAACATTTTTTTTCCAAAAAAAATTAAAAAAAATTCAATTTTTTTTCTTTTCGGCCTATTTGGCCCAAAATTTTGTTCTATTTGGCCTATATTTTTTGTTCTATTCGGGCACCACTTTTTTTTCAGAAAAAATAAAAAAAATTCAAAATTTTTTTCTTCTATTCGGCCTATTCGGCCCAAAATTTTGTTCTATTCGGCCTATATTTTTTGTTCTATTCTGCCTACACTTTTTTTTCAAAAAAAATTAAAAAAATTGCATACGGATAAAATTAATGCATCTTTTTGCATTTTAATAAATAAATATATTCATGAGACATGTAAAAGTAATAAATTAATGCATTTAGTAGACTGTAAAATAAATTATTGTACTTTGGTACTTTTTGGTCAAAAAGAGACCTCAAACATGTAATGAGTGAGTCCCTCTCAAGGGCATTTTGGTCAATTCCCATAAAAGTGGCTATAATAAATTGTTTTTAACACATATGGCCACTTAAAATTACTTTTAAGTAATAGTGACTACTTTTTGCCATTATCACTATATATATTTAATATATGGATCTTACACACCCCATTAATATAATTATATACTATATATTAAATAATAATACTTCCTAATTACGTTAAAAGTAAATATATATCTAGTGGTTGATATAGAAAGTATTCAACTCCACTCAATTAGAAGTTTTTAATGCTTGGAGTATGCCATGTGGCAATAACAATAATAATTATTAATATGAGTGGAAGTGTTTGGCAAAAGAAATAAGGCACGAGGTGTGGGGACCCACAAGCAGAGATTGAAAAGTTCACTAAACTAGATTGGATTGGATTGGATTCTACCAAATCATAGTTGGAGCATTAAACTCCAAATGCCAATTGCATTCCAACTCACCCAAATTTATTTATTTGTGTTCCACTCTAAATTCCATTTATTTTTTATTTAAAAAAAGTTACATTCTAATAAAGACTAACACAAACTCTTAGCACATTGATAGGGGAGTTTTTATTTTTTATTAGTAAAGAAAATTCATTAAATTAAAAAAAAAATACAAGTGCGAAAATGCCGACTTAAAATACTCCATCCGTTCCTAGGTAAGAGTTCCATTTTACCATTTTCATTATCCCACCCAAAAAATCTCATTTCTTTTTTTTATATATGGGACCCACCCACACCCACTAATACAATTAAAACATAGGGCTCACACACCCACTAATACAACTACCCACGACACATTAAATAATAATACATCCTTAATCCACGTGCCCAAAAACAAATGAGACTAATACCAAGGGATGGAGGGAGTATAGATTTGCCTTAAAGATTTCACGAATAACTCTAAAAGCGTTATATACCAAGAATTAAAATTAATCACAAAATCAACAGGAAATTTAGCATGAAACAAATTCAAAAATCTATTTATAATAATTCTATAAGCATTCCAGCTCCACGTCTAAAAACTAATCTTATTTCTCCATTTCAATATCACCCAAGTAATACAAATCCACATACTCAATGCAATTTTTATGGATACTTTTCCTTCCAACATTGATAAGAAATGGCAGAAGTTATCTTTACTATAGGAGTGTATATTTAACGAACAACTAGTAACTTGACTTGATAAGGGTTCGTTTATGTATGTTTGATTAGTGAAATAAATATTAGCGGTTCATTTATGTATGTTCAATTAATCAAATAAATATTAACTAGATTTATTTTTAAATTCGTACTACAATCGAGCAAAGCTACATAGCTCGTTTGTTAAAAGATCGTGAATAGACTCGATAAGAACTTGATTAATGTACGAGTATTTTATTAATTTGGTACTATTAATAGTTAAATATTTTTTATTAATATTTATAAATATGATAATAATTTAAATGGTCATTTAAATATTTGTATAAATCATTTTAAATTTAATTAATTTTTATTCACAATATTATGTATTCACAAATTATTATTTTTCTTACACGAAAATTTAAATTTTTGTAAAGTAGTGCTCATGTAGTATATGTTATCAAACGTGTTCATGAAATTCTTAACCAAACTCATTTTATTAACAATCTTTGTTCACGCTCGGATCGAATTCGTTATTTCTTAATAACAAAAATCAAACTTATAAAAACTCGAATCTACTAAGCTACATCCCCACACCACACTGAGCTCTAATTTAGAGAACATAGAGACGATGAAATGGGCCCAATGAGGAGAAATTCACACTTCACTAAACATAACAAAATTAAATCCTGATCGTCCTTATCCCCTCTCTCTCCCCCTCCTCCCAACAAACAAAACAAAAAGAAACCCTCACAATTATTCGCCACGTGTCCGCCCATTATTCGCTAATTTTTCTGTTAATTCATCTGGGCAGCGCCCGCCGGAGTTCCCTCGCCAGAAGATTGGGGGCGGAGAGGTGCGGCAGATGCCCCTCTATGTTCAGCAAGTGCACCGTGCTCCGCCCTCCCAGGTGGCTCTGCAGATACGCCGCCACCGAACCCGGCACCGACACGTCCTTCGCCGTCTGGATTATCGAGCACGGCACCCTCACCAGCCCCAACACCCCCCTCAGGTCGCTGTTGAACACTATTCTCGACACGAACAGCGTGATATCTGGCCTCATGTTGAACAGAGTCCGGCTAAACTCCTGCACCGCCTCCGGCACGTCCGCCCCCACCGCCAGCGGCGCGAACCCCTGCACCCACGCCTTGTAATTCGCTTCCATCGCTGAGAACACCTCCTCGATCTCCCCCTGCTCGAACCCGCCGTGGTAGTTCCTGTCGTTCAAAAACCTGCATCCACCCCCAAATTAATCAATTTGAAACCCTAATTTCCGCAATTAGTCACTAAATCAGTTCTCACCTGGGCGAAGCGCCGACGAGGATGAGCTTGGTGAAGAGCTCAGGGCGGCGAATGGAGGCGAGGATTCCGATGGAGGCGGAGATGGAGTGGCCGACGTAGGTGCAACGGTCGATCCGGAGGGCGTCGAGGATGTAGAGGAGGTCGTCGACGTAGGCGTCGAGGGTGGTGTAGCGGCGGAAATCGAAGTAATCGGGATTGACAGTGCCGGCGCAGACGAGGTCGTAGAGAACAATCCGGTGATCGCGTTTGAAGAAGGGGAGAATGCGCTGCCACGCCGACTGATCGGTGCCGAAGCCATGGGCGAGCACCAGAATCTTGTCGCCGGAGCCCTCCACACGGACGTTCAACGCTTCCAACAAACTGTGCCCCATTGTTTTTTATTTTTTTATTTTTGGAAATTATATTTTATTTCATTTGTGAGGGAGAGAATAGATAGTAGTGTAGGGAGTGGTTGAGAATTGGAGAATAATTAAATGCTATTGGGGGTTTTTGGTGCAGGGAGTATTTATATGGGATAATTAACTGGGAAGGGAGAAAAGAGTGTTTGTTTGGATGAGTTTTTGTTGATATGCTAAAGTGAGTTTGGATATTTAGCATAAAGGATGACAGCTGAGTCTGGAATGCCATTTCTTCTTTTGTGGTTCAATGGGTTGGGGATTTTTGCTTATGATTGAGGATGCCCAAGAAAAAAGAAGGCACCATAGAAAAAAAAAAAAGAAGGCAAACACCTCAACAAATCGGTTCACCGTGTAAAATAAATTTGTGGTTTTCCACTTTTTCTTTCAATAATATTATAACATATACCCTCCGTCCCATTTTAAACTTTACGCTTGCTTTTTGCAGGGAGATTAAGGAGTATAGTATTTTAATATGGAGTGGGATGAGATAAATAATATTTTAATGTAAAGTGTGTCGGTATATTAGTGTTGGATGTAGGTCCTATGGTGATATATTAATTGTTTTAGGTGGGACTCATATACAAAAAAAAAAAAACGTAAAAATTGAAATGAGACACCCAAAATAAAAATATATAAAAATTGAAATGAGATGGAGGAAGTATATTATAATTTAAATCAGAGAGGGACCAAAGCATAAATTTTGGTTTACAATATACTAACTCTTTGAAATAGTATGCTGAATTTACATTAAGTTTTTTTTAATTATTATAATAATTATTATTGTATGATTTTGATTTTTTTTAAGGGCGGTATTATTGTCACTCGGGTTTCTACTAAAGGCACCCGAATTTAAAAAAAGTGTGAAATTTCAATTAAATCCTCTTTTTTTTTTTTTAAAATCCTAACTCTTTTATTACTTTAAAAGAATACAATTTACTTTGCACACTCAACCCATATTACACCTAAAACACACAGTAAAACACACATATTCACACCAAGAACATACACTAATTCACGCACGTGAAAAGAAAAAATAAAAAGAGAGAAGAGAAGATAACTGCAAATAGACCACTTCTCTCTCCTGGGCACTATTTACCACCAAGTCACCACCCGATCAAGTTTGCTGAATAGGAATAGTAGGAATTTGTTCTAACAATTAAAGATTTATAAACCCAGAAATGAATAAATATATGAATTTAATTAAAAGTATTTTGTGATTTTATCAAATTAAAAGAGAATCATACTGATTCATCCAAAAAAACATTCTCCATCCTCCGTCAATCCAAGGCTAATGAATTATCAGGACGTACTTGGTATCAACAATTTTCACTGATATGGAATCGGACACCCAGTATTTATCTTCATATTTTCATCTCTACCGTGATCTTACCCATCCACGTTATAGCAAATTTTGTAAATTTTTTTCCGGTGTGTGTGTTGTGCATGAGTTAGTGTGTGTTTTTGGTGTGAGTGTGTATGTTTTACTGTGTGTTTTAAGTGTAATATGGATTAGGTGTGTAAAGTAAATTGTGTTTTTTTTAGTAATAAAAGAGTAAGGATTTTAAAAAAAGAATGAGGATATAATTGGAATTTCACATATTTTTATTTTTAATTCGGGTGCCTTTAATAGAAACCCGGGTGGCAATAGTGCCATTTTTTTAATTGAAATGTAAATTAATGGATTTGGCACGTTTTATGCTGATACGCAGAAAATCTTGCAATTTCATCGTAAATTTAGTTTTAGCCCAATATGGAGTATGTACTTTATCAATTTTAATTATATTTGCTTGATTTTGATTATTATTTTCTTTTTATGAAAATTAAATAACAGATTTCACAGTATATTTTAATTTTGTCAAAATTACTATTTAATTAATGTAACATTATTTTTTTAGAATAATAAAATATTACTCCTCCCGTCTCGTTTCAATGCTTATGTTTGTTTTTTCATGTTGATTAAGGGTATAGTATTTTAATAGATAGTATGGTGTAATATTTAACGTAAAGTGGGTAGATGTATTTGTATTGGATGTGAGTCCTATGATGATATATTAATTGTTTTTTGTGGGTCCATATACTAAAAAAAGAAATATAAATATTGAAATATAGAAATGCCAAAATAGAAATATATAAAGATTGAAATTGGACGAAGAAAGTATTATACCGCATAAATGTTGGTCAAATTTTTACATTGTGTGATCATATTTTATTCCTATTGAGTTCTCTAAAAAATTACAACAATAAGAATTTATTAGAAGAATTATCTTTTGAAAGAGTAATTTTTCCATCACTTTAACAAGTACTCCCTCCGTCCCATTGAAAAGTCTCATTTTATTATATTGGACGTCCCATTCAAATATCCTCATGTTCCATTTTTAGTAAAAAGGTACCACATGTGGCCCATCACTCACTGTTAATACAACTACCCACTATACATAAAATAATAATACTCCTTAATCTACGCACAAAAAGCAACCGATGACGTTTGGGCGGGATGGAGGGAGTAATTCTTTATTAATTCGAGTGTACTCAATTACAGATTTAATGAATAATTTGCATAAGACTAATGTAGTCATGATAGTAAAAAGTATTATTCCATGCTTTAAAGAGTAAAATTTGAACGTACCATAAAATAGATCCACACTTGATAAAGCTATGTCTAAATTAAGAAAATGATAGTAAAAAGTATTATTTCGTGCTTTAAAGAGTAAATTTTGAACGTACCATAAAATAGATTCACACAAGATAAAGCTCATATGTGTAAATTATTTCTTGCAGTGTACATACACCCACATTTTACACATTAGTAATTTAAATACTCTCTCCGTCCGGGGTATTTTTACACGTTTGTACGAGCACGAAAATTAAGAATGATTATTTTTTAATATATAATGTAAAAAAATAGGAATAAATTGGTAATTTTGAGAAAAATAAGTAAATAAAGTTGTTGTGAATGATGAATAAAGTGTAAAAAGATAAATAAAGTTATTGGAATTGATGAATAAAGTATAAAAAGTAGGTAAGAAGTATAATGTATTTTATCATTAATTGAATGAATAAAAATACTTGGGACACCCCAATATAAAAAATGAATAAAAATATGTGGGACGGAGGGAGTATTACTTTATAAAATAGTAAACTATAATTCTTTTATATATACTGTATACATATAAAATTACTTAGGTTCAAATTGTGAATTTTTCACAATTTTATTGAAATCAGTAAGTAGTATATTATTCAAAAGAATATATAAAAGAGTAATATTTCATTATTTATAGGCTAAAATTCAGTATCATAAATACCATATAATGGGTTTATACAACATACCATATAATAGGTTTATACAAGACAAGCGCGCACATATGATTAAATAAATGCTCCTATTATACATGAAAAAAAAAAGAACTCCACTCATTCTTTTATCTTTCTAAAATACTTTCACCATCAGCTTTAAATAGTTTTTTTTTTGGGTACGTTTCAAAACGTTTCATTTATTTTTTCGATGACAACAGGTAGGGTGTACCTGTATCCAATTGAAAAATAATTATCGAAACCTGTACGCGTCCAAGTTAAAAAAATTATTATGTAATCATACATGTTCCATTCTCGTTAATCAATGCACGCGCGTATTCATACCATTTAATATTTATTTATGAGTTGATCTTTTGTGTCTTCAGGTAGTAACGGACCCATGATTTTTATTGAGGGGCCCAAATATAAGACAAAGTATAACGTATTTCCTCCGTCCTTTGTAATTTTGCATTTTTTTTGCGTGCATATCGATCAAGAAAAATTACTTCTAAAATGTACTCCTTTTGTCCCACACTTATGTTCACACTTTCCGTTTTCGTCCGTCCCACACTTATCTCTACCATACAAAAAAGGAAACTTCACATTAACCAACAACCTTAAAAGTTAACTTAATTTCAAAAATACCACTCACACCTAACATACTTTATAATTTATTTATTACCTAAAAATACTACAATACCCCTAAAAAGTCAATAAAGTTGGTCAAAAAGTAATTTTTCTTAAACTCCGTATCTATAGTGTCGGTGAACTTAACTATGGGACGGAGGGAGTAATATAATTTAATAAATAAATAAGGTAATCCAAATAAAAATATCGATCAAGAAAAATTACTTCTAAAATGTAGTATTATTTAATGAAAAATAAATAAGGTAATCCAAATAAAAAAAGTGAATAAAATTGTTAAATTTAATTGAAATACGTTAATTATCAACAACTTATAGTATGTATTTCTTTATAAATGATGGGAAAAAATTAAAATAAGAAGAAAGGAGATAAATAATAAATAAAAGAGAATTAAAAAAACATAAGTAATTACAAATTAAAGATAAGAGAAAAATAATAACATATTAAAATAAACTTAAATCTTAAAAGAGAGAAAAAAATAAATAAATAAACAGACGGAAGATTAAAAATAAATAAATAAATAAATAAAAGAAAGAATGCCATTGAGAGAATGGAAGGAAAAATAAACCTGGGCGGAAGTCGAACCCACGACCTCCTTTTAGCTTCCAAAAGCTAATTTCATTTGGCCAATATCATATTTAATAGAATTGTCATATACACCATATACTAACAAATATCAAATTTTCAGGGGGCCGTACGTCCGTCTGTGTCCCAGGTGCCTGTGTAAGGGTATAACATTTTGTTCTAAAAGGTATACATTTTTGTTAAAAATTTATTTTTTCAAAAGTTAAAGGGTACACGTCCTTATACTAAAAGGTACTATACCATTTAATACTAAAAGATATCTGGACGCACTGTGTCCCCGAGCACATAAGTTTTAGCATTTATTTATTTTATACATATTTATATATTTTTATTATTAAATAAATATAATAATAAAAATTACATTATTATTAATTAAATATAAAGCAATTAGAATATAAATTCTATTATTTTAAATAAATATGATTAAATAAAACTCATAAATGGAGTATATAATATATCTAATAATATACTATAAATTATACTCCCTTTGTTCGGGTAAAAAATAATCGTTTGTTTTTCGCACGTGAATTAAAGAGTATTATTATTTTATGTGTATTGGACAATTGCATTAGAGAGATGTGATGAGTAGTGGTGAAGCCTTTTTACTAAGACAAATTTTATTGTGAGACATTACATATGTGAGACGATTTTTGAGACGTGTTAAAGTATGTCTATTATATATAATATAAAGTATGATTAATGATTGTTAAAATATGTTTTATAGGGTATGATAAATGATAAATTAAAGTATGATTTTAGGGTGTTATGATAAAATGATTTATTATTAACATACTTTAATTATAAATAAACATACTTTACCTATATAATAAGCATACTTTAGTAATGAGTTGACCTGTCTCACAACCATCTCACAAAAAATTCGTCTTACAAGAGAGTTTCTCTTTTACTAAAAGGAAAAAATGAGAACTTTTGAATGAGACGCCCAATATAGTAAAATGGTGACCTTTCGGCGGGACGAATGGAGTATAATATATATTAAATTTTATGGGTAGGACTTGCGTAAGACCATTTTTCACGTTTTTAAATAGTTATCAATTTCGCTATAAAATATTATCATTTTTTATTTATACTATAAATTGTTCATGAAAGAGCATTATCATTTTTTTTAATTTATTATCAATTTCCTTCATAAGAGTTATCATTTTCTGGCCGTCTCACGTAAGCCCTTGTGTGACGGTCTCACACAAGTCTTTGCCAAATTTTATATATATAGGTATTGAAGCATTACCCTTACCCGTTCCAAATTCTAATGAGATTTTTTACAACTACCCGCACACGTCTCAAACCCGTTTACAACTACCCGTACCCTTACCATTAGAGTTTGGGTAGACCGAATACTTAAAAATACCCCTCTCATTGCCATCCCTATTCACACATATCAGATTCACACACAACTACTAAGGCCTCCCACAGTGAAAGATTTTTTGCCCACGTAGAATTTTAAAAAACCCAAGAGAAGGGGTTTTTTTTTACCATTGGGAAAGTAGAGGTTTTATACCCCTACCTGGGTTTTTATTAAGAACAAAGTCTATTATAAGATGGTAATTAAGTGAAAAAAGTTATGAGACGGTCGATCCATTGTTAAAGCATATTTGTTATATAGGTAAAACATGCTAATTTATAGTTAAAGTATGTTTTTTTAAAGTATCATGAATAAAGAATTATGTATTTTTTTAAAGTGTTATAGTATGATTCACTACAAATATATTTTAACTACTAATAAGCATACTTTACTTATTATAACAACTATACTTTAATAATGGGTTGACCCGTCAGTATTCACCTAACATAAATCCATAATTCTCACAAGAGAACAATAAGATAAAAGAGGTGAGAGGAGAGAGAAAATGGTCGCACATTTAAAAAAAAAAAACCTTCTTTACGAAGTTTATGAATGAAGGATTAATACAATTAAAATATAGGACCACATATTCATTAAAAAGCAAAGAAGTCTCTTTTAGTTGACGAAGGGAGTAGTAAATACGTGAAAATAGCTAACCTTCTCTTATGACAATACTACTCATATCTAAAACACGTAACATAATTTATTATTTATTTAAAAAAAAAAACTTATAAAAGAACAATTTTCTTAATATTCGGGAAAAATGTGATTTTTTTACAGAAGGAATACTTACTAAATTTTAATTTAATGTACATAAGTATTCGAAACTGAGTTTCTGGGCAACATTTGATTTGGTTAGGGTTTCTATACCACTGTATATTTCATAATCTATTTTCTATAAAAATATTAGAATTGATCTTTTATACACCGATATAAAAGGTGCTCAAGAATATAATATTTTATTTAAAGGATATATTTTGATTAGAAAAATATTATTTTTTATTAAAATTGTCGGTTTAACCGTAATATACATTTAATAAATAACATATAATAAATGAAATAGGAAAATTGAATAGAATATCAATTCCATTTGTTTGCATTTAAATCTCCAAAAGAAATTATGAGTAATGATGAAATTTCCCTCCCTTCTTATGTTTCAATTAATTATATAACAAAATAGAAGATGATACAAAAAAAAATGACAGAGAGATTTGTGTGGAATCAAACATTATATTGTCTTATTCAATTAATATTTTCCCTTTATCATAAACAAAACAATAAAAAAAAAATATTTATTCCAATAACTCTGCAAATACACGTTAATTTCAATATTTTTGTAAAAAAATATATTTAATCCAATAACTCTGCAAGTACACGTTAATTTCAACATTTTTGTTTCTCATTAATTCATATAACATATTTTACCATTTATTTACAACATAAATGTATCAAATTGCCTTTCACAAAGCTGGTAAATTTTTTTTTTCTCAAATTGTAAATCTAAAAGTATTATACTTCTGCACAAGAATAAGGTATCAATTTACTTTTACAAATAGATTAAATAACTATTTTATATGAAGTGTGTGATTTTATTAATGGTAAGTGTTGCATATATGTGAGGCGTTCTGCTAAAAATAAAATAAATATTGACCAAAATGAAATTAATATTTTATTTGGAAGGAGTAACTTAGTATGAGATGAGGAGTACATTTCAAATAAAAATGATCATTTTTAAATTTGTGGTATTTTTATTTATATTGTTATAAAAGATCTTTATCTTTAATATACTATATTAACTTTTAAAATATATTCACCCGTTTCACACCGCCTTTCACACTTTTTTATTCGTCCATCCCACATTATCTTTTACACCCAAAAAAGGAAATAGGAGTATCACTTTATCCAACAACCTTAAAAATTATTTTAATTTCAAATTTGTCATACTCTTTTTTCACACACATATCATTACTTTAAATTTTTTTATTACCTAAAAATATTACAATACCCTCTAAAGTCAACAAAATTAGTTAAAAAATATAATTTTTCTTAAATAATGTGGTTCAGTAAATGGAAAGGGTGGTCGAGGAAGAGGAAGTATATACTTTCTATTTTTTTTTTATTTCCTTTTAATTTCAGGTAACCCATTTCATAATATGTGTTGAAAGAAACTTATAGGGTGGTATAGAAAGTTATGGATAGAAAGAAGTTAGAGGGTGTGGTCAACAAAATAAAGGTGTGTATAAGAAGAGTGATATGAATGGTACAATTTGTGAGAATGTTCCATATTGTCAATGTGACTCATCTCCCCTTATCTAAATCTTATCCATTCTTACATCCTTCACTTCTTTTTCAGTTTGTTTACTTGCCTTTTAGCACGAGGGAGAGACAACACATTATACCACTTATAATTTCTGTAATTATGAGTACCAAAGAAAATTATCATGAAAATTCACGTTGAAATTTTTAATAAAAATTCTAACTCATATGAGTAAAATCTGATATGAAGTTATACAAGAGCAAAATATTATAAGTCACAAGGATAGAAACAACATTCTCTTCATTAAAAGAAATATTTTAACTAGGTATACTTTAAAAGAAATAACATTAATCTTACACCCTAATACTAGTACTGTCAAAATGGGTTGAGACCAGTGGCCCCACCCAGCCCCACCATAACCCTCCTCACTAGTGGCCCGCCCTGCAAGTGACCCGCCCCACTTGAGCCCATCAAAAGGTGGGTTGTGGGATAAATCCCCCACCAACTAATTCTGACAACTCTACCTAAAACCCTAAACTGTTCGATTAATATTCATTCTCTTCATATGTTCGATTAATATTCATTCTCTTCATATCTCTCTTCTCTTCTCCCACATCAATTAATACACTTTTATATGTATAACTATACATCTCTTACGCATTGATTTGAAATGAAGTTAAAACATATCATATCAAAAACTCAAAACTACAAACATATACTACTATTCACTAATTTACAAAACTCAGTAAACCGAAAATATAGATTACTTTCTATTATGAGTTTAATGTTTATTTTTAATATTTAGAATATTTAAAATTTTAATTATTTTTATAACTTTTGAAAAAGGAGAATGACCTTTCTTAAAATTTAGAATATTTAAGAATTTAATTATTTTCTATACTCACTCAGTCTTTATCGTCAAATTTTATTGTAACCATTAGAGGATGTATTTAACGCTCTCTTATGAAACGAATTTTTATAAGACGGGTCGAACCATTACTAAATATGCTTATTGTATAGGTAAAATATGTTTATTTGTAGTTAAAGTATGTCAATAATGAATCATATCATAACACTCTAAAATCGTACTTTAATTTATCATTCATTATACTTTAGAAAACATATTTTAATAAACACTAAACATACTCTATCTATATAATAGACATACTTTAACACGTCTCACAAACCGTATCATATAAATAACAAACTTTGTTTTTACGAAATTATCAAATTTTGTTGTAATCATTAGAGGAGATGTTCACCAAATCACGAAATTATCAAATTTTGCTGTAATCATTAGAGGAGATGCTCACCAAATCACAAAATTTCGGTGAAATCCCATCATTTGGTTTGTCTTTTGTAACACTAGTGACATTCACATATACTCCTTCCGTCCTGTGTAAACTTTTATATTTATATTTTGCACTTAGATTAAGATATACTCCCTCTGTTCTTTTTGCACTTAGGTTAAGATATACTATTTCCGTTCCGTTTTAATAGTTATGTTTGCCTTTTGCAATGAATATAGTATTTTAATGTGTATTGAAGTGAGAGAAGTAATATTTTAATGTAATGTGGGTAAGTGTATTAGTGTGATGTGTGTGCCCATGGAGAGAGAAGTAATTAATTTGTGTAGGTCATATGTCAAAAAGAAAAATGTAACCATTAGGATGAGACGTCCAAAAAGGAAATATGTAATCATTAAAATATGATGGAGGGAATATAATATTCTAATGTGTAGTGAGACGAGAGAAATAATATTTAATGTGAAATGAGTAATTGTATAAGTGTTGTGTTTAAATCCTATATTCCAATGTGTAGCGAGGCAAGAAAAATAATATTTAATATGAAATTAGTAATTGTATTAGTATTGTATGTGAAACCTATATGGAATAATTAATTATTTTGGGTTGGCCAATCTAATTATAAAATAAATACTATAAACTTTAATTTGTGACAAAGGTAAATGAAAAACGCAAACAATGACACAGAAAGAAGGGTTTAAGTCATAAAAATAACAATAGCCAGAAAAGAAAGGATGACCCATGGACCATAATTGCAGAATCAGTCGCATCTTGTGAATTGTGATGTGTTAGATTTTAGCACGTACATGTCATCATCACAAAACAAACAAACGAAAAAAACAAAGATAAAAAAAAAATAAAAAATAAAAAAAGAGTAGATAATGAATTAGATTAGGAATCAAGTTTGTAAGACATACAAATCCAATTACAAAAACCAGTATAAAACACAGAAATATAATATATCTAAAATCCTTATCAATGTAATAGAAACAGAAGAATTGGTTACATCGAGATTCAAGATCACAAGGTTCCCAGGGAAAGATCACCATAAAGATGACACTCATAGGTTCATCAGTAGGCAGTCTCAAACTTCTATTGGGGCAGGCAGCATACCAGAACTAACATGATTCCTGCTACGGTCCTGCAAAATGGCAGCTACAGACGATATAATATACACACCCCCACTCCCACCCCACCTCAAAGAACAATTCACTGCAGATCCTAACTAGCAGATTTATAATCAAGGGAGAAAAAACAAAAGTCTTAATGGAAGAAGGTGAGACGAATAGTTGCGCGAGACTCCTTCAAACTTTTTTTCTTTTTCCTTTTACCGCAAGAAAATCTCACTAGAACAAGTCCACTAAACATGTACACATTTTCTAACAAGCTACAAAATGTAAAGAAAAATGAATATAATATTAGAAACTCAATGTGAAGTTACAAGTGACCTCAAACCAGATCTTATAAATGTTAGCTTCGCAACCGTTTTCTCTGACTCTCTCCTTCAGCAGATTCCTGCACCATGGAAAGCAACCTCAGGGTTGAATTTACTTATCATGGAGATATAACCCCCTAGGAAATGAAGAATGTAAGATTTATCTATGCAAGGGAGTCAATACAAGGAAGGATGTGGGGAGTACGTACCGTTTCACCCTTTTTAAAATCTTCCCCATGGGAGTCTGACCTACATTTAGCGTGCACTATAGGACCTAACTGCGACCTGTCCATTCCCACTGTTGACCCATTCGGTTCATACATGTAAACAGCTCCCCTATACATCCATTCTTCCGTCTCATCACTGTAAAAATCGTCAAAGGGCTCTCCACATAACGCGCAAGCATTCTGGTCTTCATCAGCAGGAACAGCCAATTCTTCATCCTCCTCCTTTTCCACAGTGTTCTCAGCAGGTAGAAAACCAGGAACTGCTTCAGTTCCAAAGGCTTCTGTTCCAGTGAGCCACATGTTAGCACTCACAAACCACTTGGGAGAAGGCTTTGTCTTGCGGTTTTTTAATGTTCGATTCTTGTTGACATGCCAATCCATATGCTTGCTGTGCTCTTCTTGGCCTTTGAATCGAAGACCACAAGTTGTGCATTGTCTCGGAAGATCAGCATACAAAGAATTGATTACAGATTCATTACGTGTTTTGAGACGATCTTGATCAAACTCCACTCCAACAGAATCCTACACAATGCATACACTTGCAAGTGAAGAAAAATTCATGCGACACAAAATTCAGGGGGGTGGGTGTAAACACATACCTGCTTCGTTACTGATATTAACCCTTGGGCCATTAAAGAAGTAATCAACCCTGAAAGGTTACCACCAACGGGGGAATTAGGAGTGACTTGGCCAATATTTTGACCAATAGGTAAGGCCTGAGTTGTGCCAGGAAAAGGACCCCTCGGTAGAGGCTGTAAGCTGGCTCCAGATACATGATATGACATATTAGAAGCATTGGGAATTGGCAAAGATGATTGCACACCTGGAACTAAATTAGGAGTAGAGGCCCTAGGAGGCCCCCGTCCGTGTACCAAGTATCCATAATTCAAAGATGGTACCATTGTATTAGATGGCATAGGTGCCGAAGAAAGCAACGGTAAATTGGGTCTGGCCTCTTGAGCCATTAACAAATTTTGCTGTAATAGAGAAGGTTGTGTGGCATTTTGCATATTTACAGGAATGAGTCCAGGGCGAATACTAGAAATTTGTGGCAAGGTCACCTGAGACATGCCTCTAGTGCTACCCGGGTCAGGATGAACTTGACCCCTGAATGACATTTGGAAGGGAAGTGCAGTGGGCGGTACGTGAGAATTATGAAAAGTTGAAGGGTGCCATGCTTTTGTTAAAGGTGCTGCATCAGCTAATCGAACCTCAGAAGCTGGTGAGTCATAGGTTGAACCAAATGCTGAAACACTAGAAGGCCCACCAACCTTCCCATGCTTTTGCTCGCCAGCAGTTAAAAACATTCGACTTTCATCTACTTTAGCATTAAAATGGCTCTGAGACAGCTGAGGTGCCGACATCAAGGATTCTTGGGTAAAAGGAGGAACATGATTCGTCAAATCACTGGTGCCAGCAACATTTGGCAGGACTCCAGCCAGCTTTGCAATTGATCCATGACCAGGCTGTAAAAAAGGAAATAGTCATGGTTCAACCTTAAAGGAACACAGAAATAATGCATCCAAAATGAATCCAATTCCGGGTTTTGCATCCATCTGATTAATGTTTGATACAGTTTTTTTCTTCATTCATAATATGGCTTTTATCACTAAATAGGAGTATATGTAGATTTTAGGTGAAAAAGTGTAAAAATTTTGATCAGATCATCTCAATCATACAACATAACTTTCAGGCCACATAGATCCCACTAATGAAAATGTAACCATTATCAAACAAGATCAAGCTTAATAACAAAATGAGGATTAACATTATCATACTAACAAGAGATAAAGAAAGAAAATCAATTTCCAAAATTTATCATAAGAGTGACACAGATATATGCATACTGTGACTGTATAACATGAGAAGCAACTCCAATATGGAAGAATGTAACAGAAAAAATAAACATCACTCACCAATAGAGTGGTATGGCTTTTAGTAAAGCTGTGTCTTGCTGTCATGTTACCAGGAGGTGGAAGAGATGGATATATATCGTTGGACTGTTTCCGATCTGGTAAATTTGGGGTCACATCATCCCAGTCAAACTCTTCTTCTTCAGTGTTTTGCCATGTCCTGATAGATACCTTGTGCTCACCACCATTAGTATCCAACTCCTCAGCTGTATGATGTTTGCGATTTAAATGCTTTTCTCTTTCATCTATTCCATAGGCGCTAATCAAAGCTCTAGGTCCCCGAAGATCCAGTTCACTGTCATATTTATATCCAGACGATGCTTTAAGCTGTGGTTTGGGATTTCCCTGCCAATTTCTTTTTCGCCATTCACTTGTCTCCTCCTCTCTTCCTGTCACTTTGCTGAGTCCATAATCAATTCCAGGACGAGATGGTGATGCCCTGAGAGCGACTTTCTTCGAAGAATTGTCCATATTAAACTCTTCGAGTGAAGGTGACAATGATCCTGAAGGCCCGAGTCCATAAGGGGATGCCGGCCTTGTTATCCTAGCAGTTGATGGCAGAGTCTTTTTTGCAACATCAAGACCAGAAGTTGTAAGGCCTGCACGACCAGTTGAGCTCACCCCTTCAGTTCCAAACTGCAAATTATATATATTGAAATTATGAGAAACATACTTATTATGCCCCATAGAAGGAACATCTATAGGATTTGCTTCAGATCTTGAAGTTCCATCTGCTAAAAGCTAATAGCATATAACTTCCATCTAGACATATAAGATTTCTATTGCAAAGAAGCATACCATCATTATATATAGCAACATGTCACAAAGGAAAGGAAAGTTGGTCAATTTTAGTGAAGATATTACTCCCTCCGTCCCGGGTTAAATTTCACTTTTATTGCACCACAGATATTTAAAAAAAAAATTGCTTTATTGACTTATTTATTGACTTTCAGTAGATAATATAGTCTTTTTCGATAATAAATAAATAAATAAATAAAAATGTAAAGTGTGTTACGTATGTTAGGTGGGGATTGACAATTTTAAATATTAAAGTATCTTTAGAGGTTAATGTGTTGAGGTGTAATTTTCTTTTTGGGTTGTGAAAGGTTTGGTAGGACAAACAAATGAGAAAAGTGTGAAGCTTAATATGGAAAGGAGGGAGTTGTGAAGCTTAATATGGAAAGGAGGGAGTACAATCTTCATCACGAACCTTAGCATCCAGTTAGCTGCATTTAGCATAAGAAATTTTGGAACTACAAATCAAGTTTGTAATTGACCAATGAAAATTAAATTCTAAGCATCAATTTATAGGCAAAAATGGGAGAAATGTTTATAAAAAGCACAAATATATATCACCCTATCTCTAAATAGTTTATAGAACCACTTGCCAAAAGCCAGTACAGCTATTAAAGCTTAACTATGTAGAGTGATATGTCAACCATTTTCACAGCAGAAACGATAGAAAAGGAAATTCAATCGAGTGCTCCAACCCATTCATAATATAATTGTCAGCCATTTTTTTTAATCGTCGCATCGTATGATATCTGTTTTGATAATTCACATCTCTGTCCAAGTTCAAACCACCAAAAAAACAAAAGATATAATGCACAAATATTCAATTAATGAGAGTTTGAAATAGTTATACAGCTAATATCCTTGGTAACATGTGGTGCATTTGGATAACGAGTATCAAATGCGCATACTTGATAAGCAACGTTTGGAAGTAGACAATGTAGGAAGACAAGATAAGTATTGAGTAAAAAAAATCGAGAATTCATTACATACAGGATCTCCAGTTGAATGTCCAAACTGATGTTGTGCTTCCAGATATTTTGGGTTTATGTGTATCCCATGTGTTGGACGGGGGGATTCAGAAGCTCTTGAAGAACTCAAACCAGAGGATCGGCCATTTATGGAAGGGGAAAACTGTAACTGAACCTCAATCTTTTGAAGTACTGACAATGGGAATACTGCTGACCATGTACCAAAAAGATGGCGCATTGCCTGGTGCATATTGGGGTGGACTTGATTATAGGCCTCACAGAAAACCTTTTAACAAATGAGAAGAAGTAATAACACATGTTATAACTGATGAGTTGCAAAAAAGTGCAAAGGAATGATGAATAACATGCATTCAAATTTTTCTCACCTCAGGCAAGCGGGCAGAGAAGAATTTAATATATTCCTTGCCAATGTTCTTCACAATGCTATCCAAAAGATACAAAGAAGGCAGTTTTTGATCAACAGGAACCTGGAAGTACCATTTATCAATGTATGAAGATGAAAAAAATCAAGATAATGTTTGTAACTCAAAAACAGTGTTAAAAAATAACTTATCCAAGATTAAAAACTAAAAAATAAGAAAGGAAAAACTATGAAAGAATCGTACAGAGAGGATACTTGCAAGAAGAGTAACAATACAATGATAAGGCAAAATGTTGAGCCAACACCATCTTGTCTTATAAAAGTAACAATATTGATTTATTACAGAGTCCAAAGAACAGATAAAACATAAGTGGCTGACATCATTACTATTAGCACTTATGACATCCTCAGGAAGGAATTTGTATTCCTGATTTCAACCATGGAGCAGAAAAAACCATACAGCCTCAGGTAGAAATGTTAGGTCTAAAATACAACACTGCAGTACTTACACTATGCTGGCTGGCAAACCATCATATTGTCCAATTTCCGGCCAGAAAAATTAAATATAAGATACTTAGCTTCTACGTATAAGATAAAGCCCAGAAGTGAAGGAATAATATTTAACTTCACACTTAATTGCATTACACCTTTAAAAAGTTATACAAAAGGGTGAAATTTTCACATTTAAAAGGTAACATTAGGGTTTGTTGTTCTTCTTTTTTTCAGCCAGAAAGATTCCAAATTCAATGTAGGAATTGCCAAGTAGCATATCATTACAAAATATTGAAATAAAATATAATAAGATAAAACAAAAGAATAAACCATTAGAGAAGCCATGATCAGATAAAACTCAGGCCTACATGTAACATACACAATATACCCTAGATCAGTGCTGGGGGTGGGGAGACAAACAAACAATCGAATAACACAAACTGCTTTTCATACATTCTTCATGATCTACTACCATCTCTTGATTTCACTGTGCACTTCAACAAAGTTGCATTTTCTTGTGAAATCAGATAACTGAGTTTTTAAATTAAGAATTTCAGGATGCATGGGGTGATTAAAATTGCAAAACTTATAAGTCACCAACTCACTGATTAAGTTTTAAACAGCTTGGTTTGCTTGGTCTTTTAGAGTATCTTTATATTAACTCAGATTTGTTTTAATTACACATCCTCATTTCAATAACCATGAATTACAACTTTTTCTTCTGCTTTAATCAATGTGTTATCACCATTCTCACAATTTAGTAAAACATTGTGAAAATTTTGTAAAAGGAAAATAAAAAGTAGAAAAAAGAAAAATAAAAGGAAAGCATAAAAGAGAGAGAGAAAGAAAATAGGAAAGGCATTTCGATTTCAATCAACTTTCTGCACAACAGCTTCTACTGCAACAAGTACAATACAATTGAAATAACTAAATCAAGAAATTACAAGAAGAGCCAAAGTCGTCCAGAGTCCAAGAGTGACCCTAAGTGCTATACCTCAATAATCCGTGCGCAAATGGCACCAGCAATGCCCTCACCATGCACCCTCTGCTCTCCTGCAATTATAGTGAGATCAGTGATGATGGGCTTCGAATTGATGGTGAGCTCGGACAACACAACTTCATAAATCCGCACTATTTCATCCGTACTCAAGGGCAAAACCGCCGCACCACCGAAAACCCTAAGTTCCTCTTCTCTCTCCTTCACCATGGCCCTAAATCTATCAAGAATCAGCGGCGGCAGGGGCTTAATCCCAACGCCATCATTCTGAACCAATGGAGGCTTATTAAAACCACCGCTGCTCAGAGGCATAGGGTTCTGAAATCTCGAACTACGGTCCATTAACTCGGGCACGAAATAAAGGTTAGGGTTTTGGACAAACGCAACGGAGAAACTACAAAACCACCAAAATAATGAACCCTAATCTAAAATCAAGCACATAATTAAACAGCTTATTCGGCGCGTTTCCCCTTAGCCACTGTTCGCGTGTCGTCAGAATAGATAAAAACTAACCGAACCGTAGGATAAAGGACGGTAGATATTGCAATAGGAAAAACAAAAGGTTGCGAAACTGTTGGTCCGCGGCGGAGACGGCGTAGAACCGCCGGCAAAAGCTTGAGATCTACGGCGAACCACCGATGCAATAGAGCGAGGAGAATTGAGGGCGGGGTTTGGAAGGGACAGTGTTCTGTTTTTATTTCACTCCTAAATTTTATTTTATTTTTATTTGAATAATTATATAGATGCAGATGTGTTGTTATTTTTTATTACTATTATTATTACTACTAGGTTACTAGCTTGGGAATTTAGGATGCTTGTAAATGGAAAGATTTATAAATAGGGCATCAAACTTGCAAACGTAAAATGCAAACATTTGAAAGGGAATATGATACAATCGGTTGTACCAATTGAATTGGTATAACCTTGACCCCACTTTTTTAATTAATTTCTGCTCTCTCATTAATGTTTTTTTATTTTATTTTTAAATTTATTTTATTTAAATAACTATTATATACCCTAAACTCTAGAGATAAATTATACCATAAACCACAAGGGTAAAATTACAATTATACCTTAAACTCTAAACCCTAGGGATAAATTATACCCTAAATCATAAGGTAAAATTACAGTTACCCTAAACCCTAGGGGATAAATTATACCCTGAACTACAAGGGTAAAATTATAATTATACCCCTAAACCCTAGGGGATAAATTATACCCTAAACCACAAGGGTAAAATTACAATTATACCCTAAACTCTAAGCCCTAGGAATAAATTATACCCTAAATTACAAGGGTAAAATTACAATTATATCCCTAAAATTAAATAATAATAAAAAAATAGTAACAGCAACAGTTTAAAAAAAAGAGAAAAACACACACTGAAGATAAATGAATGAGGTTGTACCGGGATTGTATCAAAATGGAGATTGTATACAAGTCATTGTCTTTATGTTTTACTCCTTGTACATAAATTATCATTCTCTTTTACGTCATACACATCCAATTTATCTCTCACACAGAAAATTTTAATTGGGCAATAGGCAAAAATACCCAAAATGCCAAAGTCAAATATCAATACTAAACTTTTTTTGATTTGATATCTTTTCTACACTTTAAGACAAAAGAGGACCACTATGCTCTTACAGGAGATATTTGACAAGACCTGTATGGGTAACCTACATGCTCACCCATATTGTCAGCCATACAGTCCTTTACAAAATATTTCAATATATTTTCACCCGATATAATCAACGAGAATTTTCAATATTTTCTCACGCTTCAAAATAGTATCAGAGCCCTAGGTTTATTTATTTATGAATGGAAAAATTATTATAAACTTATATCACTTAAGAGAGGAGAGTTTCAAAGAAATATGGATCCGAACGAGAGTTCGACATTCGAGAGTGACAGGACTATAGGCCTTATTCAAAACTGGAGCAACGACGCCTTCTGGCCTTTTGGATATAATAAAACGAGCAGCTCTATACAACAATACTACAATGTTTTGTATAGACAAAGAGCAGAAAAGAAAGTCGAAGCCATCAATCGATTTTGGAAAGGTCTCAGAAGAGGATGAAAACGAACAGAGGCTCGTGCCGATTACACCGAGAAAGAACACCTGGAGGATATCTGATAAGTCGTAATTTTACTTCATTATTTTAGATGGATTCATATATATTTTGTATAAATTGTGTGTTGTTACATGTTAATTACGACTTATTTACGTGTCACACATAAGTACTTTAATTATTATATTTCTTGTCCAAACAGGCCTAAAATAACACATTTTCTTAGAGGAGTTATAACATATACTAATGGGTCAAGGCAATCATCATTAAGGGTTGAGGATTATATGTCAATTAAGTTAATTGCTAATAATGGTGAGAGATTCATTGGACATAGACACCCTTCAAAATGAAAAGAAAGTAAAAGGATGGGGGAACCACACCATGTTGGAGCAACATCTCACGTTGGGGGCCTGCAAGGGTAGCCACTGGAAGAGGACGCAAGCATCACCATCAAACATTATTGGTTTTATAATTTTATCTTTTTAATTTAGCTTTTATTATGTAATTTTGTTTACTAGTCTAAGGAGATTGTGAACTTCCCGTTGATAAATTTCATGTTTGTTTATGAATAAAATTACCAATTTGTTTTATAAATTTATCTTATGAATGGCTTTGATAGGATTCATGATATTCATTTGCTAGTTTAGATTGGCCATCTATACTTGTTAGTTGTGATATCTAATGTCATTTTGCTCGATTATGATCCGTAATTATCATAGTTTAGCAAATCTAGTGGCGAAGTGAGGGAGTACTGATCGATGTCATTTTAGCCTAAATTTTAGTGTCTTTTTATTATATATTTTGTGTGTTTTTATTCATTTTGTATATCATTTGGTGGTGTTATATGAAGATATGGAGATGTGTGCCTTGAAATGATAAATGTGTGATTTTCATGATTAAGTGTCTTAAATTGTGCTACATATGTGAATATTTAGAGAATTGGTAAATTGATATAATTTGTGTGATTATCAAGTAAAAATAGATTCTAGACACGATAAAGAAGATGTAGAAAAAAACAGAGCTCGATTTGGAGTTGAAACGAGGGAGAATTAGTCAATGCAAAATACAGAAAAATGCACATCCAATTTGTGCAATTTTTCTATACTATTTTGGAGCTCAAAACTAGAAGTGTGATACATAGTTAAAAAGCCACAGAAAATAGGATCGTTTTGGTATAAGAAACACTTCAATTGGAGCCCAACCGAAAAAGTTATGATTAAAATAGTGACGTCGCGCAAGCTGTTCCTACTCAACACGGTTGTGCTACATTGCATGACTTATTACACCCTCAAATGTTGGAAGTTTTGTTAGATATTTATATAAATATAAATACAAGGAAAAGAGGATCGTGTGAGCGCAAGAATTACTCAAATTGGAGATCGGATGTGGAAGTTATGCGCGAAACGGTGAGACTGCGCTGCACGCGCTGCACTACACGGCCCGTGTACCGAGCACGGCCCTGTAAAGGATGGGTGTGTTCTGACACCAGAAAATACTACATGGCCACCCCCATGGCCGTGTGCCGTTACACGGCCCGTGTAGGTGCAAAAGACAGTTTTATGATCTCTAAATGTTCTAGAAGCTTCCATAGGGGTATAAATACATGTTTTGACCACAAAATCTGGGAGGAATCATTTTGGATCAGTTTCCACATACACTAAACACCTAAATCACACACATTCATCTCCATCTCTTCCACTCTTCACTTCATCTATTCAAACCACTTGATCTCCTCAAATCCATCCATAAATCCATCCATCCACCAATCTAAGAAGAGGAATTCGTCATTGGTTGAAGATTATAGCATGGTCAAGGAGGAGAAAGTTCACCATCAAAGGGGAGCCAACTTATCTCTATTTTATTATTTTCTTCATTATTTGGCTCAATTGGAGCATGCCATGGATTGTATTGATTTTATCATAATTTGTAGTGGCTAGTCCTCATGTGAGGCTAACAATATGATTTGTTAGGTATTATGTAGATTTTGCACACCACATGTTTGATGAAATGATTGTTATGAATATTTTCTATTATGAATGCTTATTCTCATTTTATGTATGATTTGTGTGATTAAATTCTCTATTCATAGTGTTAGGATGGTCATTCCAATATTATGCTTAGTGGTTTAATTGAATCATTGATTGCATGAGATGACTTAGTTAGTATGAGGAGAGGTAAGCCATACCCTTCAAGTGCTTAGAACCTCATGATAGGACATTAGTGATGAACTAGTGAGGAGAACCCAACTTATGATCATAGTACCTTCATGGGAATTGAGAGTAAGAATAATCCTAGGAGATTTAAACTTGTAAAAGAGTTGAAAATTTAATCACATTGGCCATAGGGGTTAGGGATACAAACGTGATTACCCTTAATATCATAACATGAAAACCATCAATGCATGTGTATGTGTGAGTCTATATATACCTTACCATGAATGTTGTTTGTCTTACATATTTCTTAGATTGTTCACCTTCAACCATCTTCCATGTCCATTGTATCCATCTATTTTTAATTGCTTTCTTAGTGTTAATTTTTAGTGTTAATTAACCCCTCCTTATTCGATTCGTCCTACTAGAGTAAAGCACTTCTCAAACACGGCTACCCACTTTCGCCATTGGGTTCGATATTATATAAATTTTGCACTTAGATGTTTACGTGCTACACACGATAGAGTACACTTGCTCTAAGTCAATTTAAACCAAAATTAAAACCAAGTTCATGGCGTCGTTGCCGGAGCGAAAGCCTTCGGTGTAACGTATTTGGATTTGTTAGCTCTACTTAGGATATTTTTTCTTATTTTTTGCATTCTATATTTATTTTGAAAATTTTGTTCTAACTTGTTCTTCTTGATAGGTACATCAACCTTGAAAGAAGAGGAGGAAGAACAAACCAAAAATAGTAAGTGAAGGAAAGTTGTAGTAAGCCTTGAAAAGAAGAATATGAACATGGATGGGTGGAACCAATACTTGGGAGAAAATCATGGAAATCTACTTGGTTTGGTTCCACCACAACAATCAAATGGCTACAAGGATGAGAGCAACTATGGGTATAGTAGTCAAATGAGTCAAGCAAGCTCTCAAAGCTACAACAATGGGAGCTATGAGGAATGTCAAAGTGCTTACAATGCGAATACATTCCAACCTCATCAAGCACACACTTATTCCGTAACAAGTTCTTCAAGCCAAATTCATTTGCCTATATTTACTCCTTTATCCAAAAATACAATGGAGTTGCTTAGAAGATATGCTTATGGAAATTATACAAGGAAAAGCTTTCAACCAAATCTTTCAAGCTATGAGCCTCAAAATGCCTACTCAATGCCTACTTTCAACTTTAATGGGGGACAAATATGGAATATGCCCAATTACCAAATGGGAAATGAAACATGTATGCAAAACGGGTATGGTCAAGAGAATTTTCAAGGAGAATGGCCACCAAACGATGATGGAAGACCTTCCTTACCAAGTTCCTACAACCAAATACCTAAGGTTACTCCTTTATCCGAAAATAGTACCTTAATGGAGTTGTATAGAAGATATGTTCAAGGGAACAATGCAAGACAAAATTTTAATCAAGTCTTCCTAGTTATGGGTCTCAATGTGTTCAAAGTATGCCAACTTTTTATCCTACGGTGCAACAAGAGTGGATGATGCCAAGTCCTCAAGTGGAGGATATTTCTTACATGCAAGGGAGTAATTTTCAAAATCAAGAGAATTATCTCCAAGAACAAAGATGACAACCACCGAGTGAAGAAGCAAAGCCATCCGTAGAAGAAAGATTTGGTGAACTCATGGAGATGATCTATGAAATGATTGAAAAAATAAAGAGAGAAAATGAGGAAAATGAGAGGAAACTTGAGGCCTTAAAGCATCGAATGAGTCAAATGATATAAAAACAGAACACTCTTCATGAAATAGAGAATTTTGATAAAAAGATTGAAGAAGACTTAGATGTAGAAGAGTGTTCGGGGGATAATAAAGAAGACTCAAGAGATGTTGAGCTTAGTGAGGATAAGGAAGACAAGGTAGAAGGAAGCTTGGAGGATGATAGTGAAAAGGATAAAGAGCCCAAGGTAGAAGAAAGCTTAGAAGAGGACGAGATTATCTATGATTTCGTGTGCCTTGATGATAAGAAAAATTAAGTGAAGATGAAGAATCAAGAGAGGAGTATGAATTTGATGAAGTGGAACAAGGTCTAGAAGCACTTGATGATGAGTTCGGGAGTGAAATGAGCATTTCTTCATCTTTTAACTCTTCAAGTTGCATTGATTTTCAAAATATTGTTTATATTGACTTTGTTTTACCTATTGATTCTTCTCAATGCCTTAGTACAAAAGAGAGCTTGAAGAGATTGGGGACATACTTGATAAAAAGGAATAAGTGGTGGTCTCGAAAAGAAAGGTTAATGGAATGCAAGCTCAAGCGAGTTGAGTTTTTAAAGCCAATCTCGAAGGATGCTACTGAGATCGTTACTTGCCACAAATGCCTAATAGAGGAAGAAGCACAAATATTAAAATTTGATGGCAAGAACGAACGATATCCTTGGCCATTCCGATGAGTTCTCCATAATCCGTCCGGCTTGAAGACGTTAAACTTAGCGCTAGATGGGAGGCAACCCATCGTTTATTTTAATGCTTTCATTTAATTGCTTTGATTTGTTTCTTGCATTTTTTGGTATGTATGTGGATTGTGCTCATGGAGAAAAATAAATATGGAGAAGATGAAATATGTTCGAGGATTACCCACTTAAACCTTATATATATAATCTTTGTGTGGGTGATTGAGGAGATGATAGTTTACAAGGTTTGATGTGAGAATTGTGCTAGAGAAGAAAGGAAATGGTAAACAAGCAAGAAAATGATGAAAAGAGCTCAAGCAAAAATGTACATGCGACCTCAAAATAAGAAAAATGAGCAAATCAACAAAAATATGCTCAAGGAATTCAAAAGTCGAAAGAAAGGAAGCATGCAAATTAAAAGAAGCTCAAAAATCCAAGGAATAATAATGATTAGTGCTTGTGATTAGAAAAGAAAAAAAAAGATAGAAACATGAAGAAGTTGAAGAAGCTGATCATCTCTTCGATTATCTACACTCGATAAGTCGCTCTTATCCATAATCTCCCTACCCTTACCAAAAAGCCTAACATTACATCTAAAAATAAAGTCATTTTGATCATTAGTTAAAGCCTTGATGACTTGTGAATGTAGTCCGTGAGCAAGCCTATGGTGCGTCGGGTTCAATCGATTGATGAGTGAAAATTACCCTACTTTATAGAGTGTTGAGTGCATTTTGATATCCGACGTGAGGTTTGGACCGGAAGGGACTTTATTACTCTTGATTTTCTTAGACTTGAACTTGTTAATTTTTTTATGTCATGATTTTAATGTTGTAGTGTGGCTTGATATGGTTTGTAGTCCTTGTTAATTATGATGTGTTGTTGCTTATGTTCTTTAGGTCTTTCTCTAGGTGAAAATTCTCCCTCTCGTTTTTTCATTTTCGTTGCTCGAGGACGAGCAACACTTTAAGTTTGGAGGTTGATCGGTGTCATTTTCACCTAGATTTTAATGTCTTTTTATTATATATTTTGTGTGTTTTTATTCATTTTGTATATCATTTGGTGGTGTTATATGAAGATATGGAGATGTGTACCTTGAAATGATAAATGCGTGATTTTCATGATTAAGTGCCTTAAATTTTACTACATTTGTGAATATTTAGAGAATGGGAAAATTGGTATAATTTGTGTGATTTTTAGGTAAAAATAGATTCTAGACACGATAAAGTAGATGTGGGAAAAATAGAGCTCGATTTGGAGTTGAAACGAGGGAGAATGAGTCAATGCAAAATATAGAAAAATGCACGTCCAACTTGTGCAATTTTTATGTACTCTTTTAGAGTTCAAAACTAGAAATCTGATACATGGTTGGAAAGCCACATAAAAGAGGATCGTTTTGGTATAAGAAACACTTCAATTGGTACCCAAAAGAAGAAAGTTATGATTAAAATAGTGACGTCGCGCAAGCTGTCATATTCAACACAGTTGTGCTACTTTGCATGACTTGTTATACCCTTAAATGTTGGAAGTTTTGTCAGATCTTTATATGGATAGAAAACCAAGGAAAAGAGGATCGCGTGAGTGCAAGAATTACTCAAATTGGAGATTGGATGTGGAAGTTATGCGCGAAACAGTGAGACTGCGCTGCACGCGCTGCACTACATGGCCCGTGTACCGAGCACGGCCCTGTAAGGGATGGGCGTGTTCTGACACCAGAAAATGCTACACGGCTACCCCCATGGCCGGGTGCCGCTACACGGCCCGTGTAGGTGCAAAAGGCAGTTTTATGATCTCTAAACGTTCTAGAAGCTTCCATGGGGGTATAAATACATGTTTTGACCACAAAATCCGGGAGGAATTATTTTGGATCAGTTTCCACACACACTAAACATCTAAATCACACACATTCATCTCCATCTCTTCCACTCTTCATTTCATCCATTCAAACCACTTGATCTCCTTAAATCCATCCATAAATCCATCCATCTACCAATCTAAGAAGAGGAATTCATCATTGGTTGAAGATTATAGCATGATCAAGGAGGAGAAAGAGTACCATCAAATGGGAGCCAACTTATCTCTATTTTATTATTTTCTTCATTATTTGGCTCAATTGGAGCATGCCATAGATTGTATTGATTTTATCATGATTTGTAGTGGCTAGTCCTCATGTGAGGCTATCAATATGATTGGTTAGGTATTATGTAGATTTTGCACACCACATGTTTGATGAAATGATTGTTATGAATATTTTCTATCATGAATGCTTATTTTCATTTTATGTATGATTTGTATGATTAAATTCTCTATTCATAGTGTTAGGATGACCATTCCAATATTATGCTTAGTGGTTTAATTGAATAATTGATTGAATGAGATGACTTAGTTAGTATGAGGAGAGGTAAGCCATACCCTTCAAGTGCTTAGAACCTCATGATAGGACATTAGTGATGAACTAGTGACGGGAACCCAACTTATGATCATAGTACCTTCATGGGAATTGAGAGTAAGAACAATCCTAGGAGATTAAAACTTGTAAAAGAGTTGAGAACCTAATCATCTTGGCCATAGGGGTTAGGGGTACAAACGTAATTGCCCTTAATATTATAACATGAAAACCATCAATGCATGTGTGTGTGTGAGTCTATATATACCTTACCATGAATGTTGTTTGCCTTACATATTTCTTAGATTGTTCACCTTCATCCATCTTCCATGTCCATTGTATCCATCTATCTTTAATTGCTTTCTTAGTGTTAATTTTTAGTGTTAATCAACCCCTCCTTATTCGATTCGTCCTACTAGAGTAAAACACTTCTCAAACACGGCTAACCACTTTAGCCCTTGGGTTCGATATTATATAAATTTTGCACTTGGTCGCTTACGTGCTACACACGATAGAGTACACTTGCTCAAATCAATTTAAACCAAAATTGAAACCAAGTTCAAGTACCTCTAGAATTCATAAGGTCTTGGTTATATGATTCGCTACCCCCGTTTTCATAGCCTAGTAGTCCTAATATCTAAATCCTAATAAACTCTTAGGTTCGAACCTCTTTAGGTCGCTTGAGGGTAGTTTAATTTAGAGGTCGTACCCTAGGTTATTAATTTTAAGAATATTTTGGGTTAATTTGGTCGTACCATTAGCCTAGGGACTTGAGTTTATGAACTTATTAGGATTTTAGAAATTTGATTCATGTGAATTAGGATACGGGAAGGGATCAAATTCTTGGACTAGGTTTTAATTTAATTGTTCTTTCAATTTTATTTTTCTTGATATTTTAATTATTTATTTTATTTTCCATGCTTGTTAGTCTCAATCCAAACCCCCCACCCGATTACTTTTGAAAATATGTTAAATTCAATTTAAAATTCAATTACTTCCTTCGTTCGACCCGTACTCATCCTACTATATTTTAGTGGATTTGTTCGAAAATTTTATAAGTATTATTTTTGGTTGCCGGCGACAGCACACCAATATCCGTCAGGATCAAATAAGATACTCTAAGGAGATTTCAAGGAACATTGTGGAACTCCAAAGTTTCACTGAGATCCATGGAAATGTTCTAAAAAACAAACAATGAAAAAGATGGCTAAATCAAGGTCCGAAGGAGATATGCAAGCCCTATCACTATTAATGATGGTCAAATTGATGGTCAAAATGATAGAGTGGAAGGCAATCGAGATAAATAACTCTAAGATAAACCAAGATCTTAGAGAATTACAGAAGACGTTGATATTCTTTGGAGAATATTGCCAAAATATGTCCAAGATGATATTTGAGATTAGCCTCAAGATGGATAAGGTGGAAACGCTGCAGAGCAAACAACTCAACCTCATCCAGAAGCTGATAAATCAAGTGGAATACCTAGAAACCAAAGTAGCCGGGAGAAAATCAGGAGGAAGGTTGCCACCAACCTTTGGGATAGAACTACTTTTACATCAAAATGAAAAGACGTCGGAGGTCAAAAGACCGAAGACGGAGAGTAAAAAGATGATCGCTATCCTTCAAGAAGAATCCACATCTCCGGATGGAAAGAGCGAATCTTGAGGATCTATAAGATCTATACGAATCCTTCCAAGGACTAACAATCGAGATCTGAAAATGAATGTTGGAGAGACTTCAAACTCTCAACAATAATCTCAGGCTCCTCAGATTCTATAGGATCCAAGCTAAAATGAAGGAACTTCTGGAGGACATGGAGTTTATGAAGCAAGACAAGAAGAGACATCCCAAAACCAAGAAAATTTCAAGATGAAGGCATTAGGACTATCAACAGGAGCAAGCCGAGCTCAAGGATCCAACCTACACAATACTCCATATGGTCGGTCTAACCTTGAACCAATAAATCCATACGGGTTGATCCTAAACCTCGACACTCTAAACTTCAAGAACAGAGAGGCCTTGATCGACGAGTGGACAAATGCAATAAAGATTGCAGGAGGTGCACTAGATCTGAATAAAGAAGGGTTTATAAGATTCCTAACTATAAGCCTAGAAGGATCAGTAAAGTGCGCCTGGAAGGAGCTCTCAGACGAAGTCAAGAAGGAGGCTATGGAAGGAGAAGATCTCGGTAACATTTTGGTAATCGCACGGCCAAGATCTTCAAGATCCACTTCATCGGAGTAGGTTACTTCGAAGGAATGGAAGAAGAAAAGAAGAAGAAGTATAGGAATGCCCTATACAGCCTGGAGCTACTTGACATCTATCACGTAGATGAGTACATCAAACTCTTCGCAGAGTATAGATGGAAATCGAAGATCAAGGAGGAGGAAGTATTCCACCTGTTCTTTGCTATGATCCTAAGCCCATGGAGAGAGATGCTGATCAGAGAATATGTACCATGCAAGCTGGACTCAATAGCAATAAGAATGTCTTTCCGCAAAACCAAGATTGCAGAGTGGTGTCATCAAGCATCACTACACAAAAACTACAAGAGATTAAGGGGAATCAACAAGACAGTACTCTTATGTTGTGAGAATATCGATCTTCCAACTATCATTGGAAGAAATCCGAGGAAACAGAAAAGGATGAAGAAAAGTAATCCTTACACATAAAGAAGCGGATGATGGAGGTCCAGAAGACCAATATCCTTTTGGTCTAAACAAAAGTCCCGAAGCTATAAATCAGGGCAAAGGTCTGAACCATAAAGATGGAGTTCAAGAAGTCAAGCCTCGTCCTCAGGATCAAACCAGAGAAGTACAGAAAGAACTCTCACAAGAAAGATATTTCGAAGAGCAGCTACAGAGCTAATAAAAGATTCAATGATTGTAACTGCTACACATGTGGAGATAGAGGGCACATCTCACCAGATTGCCCGGAGAACCAGAAGAGGAGAGTACGACAGTTTGAAACAACTTCAAAAATAGAGGAAGCTGTTTATTTCCAAGACCTGATACAAGTATATCAAATTAAAGATATACCCTCAGACGAGAGCATCTACGAAGAAAAATACTTCAGCCAAGATGAATCTTCTGAAGATGAGTCGGAGTGAAGAAAAGAACTTCAGGCAGGAGATGCAAGAGGATATGTCTGGATTCTTTTCTCAGATATTTATTTCTCATAAGACTCTTATGAGAATCATGAAGGAAGATCCAAGACTCAATCTATACGACAGATTCATCGTGGGACGATTAGAACGGTTCCTCAATTTCAAAAAGAGAAAGCACAACATAATATATAAGGTAACTGAAGGGAAAATTGACATCCCCATGGAGCTTACGGGAAATATGATGGAAATGCAACTGGTTCTTTATGAAGAGATCAAGAGGGAACTCAGTAAACTCTTGGAAGAGGTATCTAAGACTATGTCTTGGGTCCATATTGGAGTCATTCAGATCCTCATCAAAGCAACATTCAAAGAAAGAATCGATACACCAATCGATATTGCTGACTTTGATAAGAGGATCAAGAATACGAAAGAGACATGTCTAGGAGGGCTCTCAGGAAATCTGTACGCAGGGAAGGTAGCATCCTACATTTACCCAAGAATCGCCTACAATCTGGCAGATCGAGATTTCAATAGGGCACTTACTCTTCATCAAGATTTGTATGAGTGTTTTTGTTTCAGCTACTATAGGTTGCTAAAGGAGTCTTCTCCTCTTGTTTAAGTAGTATGAGTGTGTAATAAATATTTTCATTTAATAAATAAATATTCTTGAGCTACTGCCCACATGCAACCTTAATCTCCATACTTTCCGACGAGGAACAGTAGCAGTATTCTGTATACCAGGTATAGGAAATGAACCAGGGTTGTGCTGAGGTCCGCTGAAGGAATGAGACTTGAACCATCATACTACGGGGCGCGTGGTTGGCTGTGAGGAGCAGCTGTAAAACCTCTCCCGGATACCCGGTGGATTAAAGGTCAAAAAATATACTGTTACTATTTCAAACTGGTTAGTTATGAGTTTAATGATTGTTTAATTAATATAAGCATGATGGTCTTGATATGGTCGTAATGGACTATGTCTATTTTGAGAAAAAAAATGTTAAAAAAAATTAGTTTGAAGTGTAGGTAACCTACGTTGGTACCTACACCCACATCCACATGAGATATATTGGGCAGAAGGTTCCAAACAGTAAGGGTATAAGGTCCAAAAATGTGCTATTGTTTAGAAAAGATATAAAACAAAATGGATGGGTGGTAAAGATATGTGATGTTTGACTTTTGGGCATTTTTTGCAATCCTCCATTTTAATTTTTATGAGATTGATGAAATATGATACTCCCTCCGTCCCAAATTCAAATTCACGTTTACTGTAGATACGGAGTTTAAGAAAAATCACTTTTTGACTTACTTTTGAGGGTAGTATGGTATTTTTGGGTAATAAATAAATGATAAAGTATGTTATGTGTGTTAAATAGGTGATGACAAATTTAAAATTAAAGTATGTTAGAGGGATATTAGTTTGTTGCTTTTTTCTTTTATGAAAGTGTGAAATTGAATTTGGGACGGATCAAAATGGAAAGTGTGAAGTTGAAGTTGGGACGGAAGGAGTAATATTTAAATAAAAATTTTAATTTATATGAGATTGATGAAATATACTCCATCCGTCCAGTTTTAAGGTATCCATTTACTTTTTGCACGTGGATTAAGAAGTATTATTATTATATGTAAAGTGGGTAATTGTATTAGAGGGAAGTGGTGGGTCATATTGTGTACTTTTTTACTAAATAGGGAAAATGGATACCTTTGAAGCGGACGCCAAAAATAGTAAAATAGATACCTTAGAAGCGGACGGAGGGATACTATCTCACTCCCAAGAATACATTCACACTTTCTATTCTGGTCCGCCCCAATACTTTCACATTCTAAAAATGAAAACAATACACAATATCAATAACATTACAATACTACAGTATTACAAAAATGTCACATTCTTTTAACACACAATCTAGTCAAAATCAACTATATCATTCTATTCAATTACCCAGAATGCCCCATATCTTTCTTGCATCACTATAATAAAAAGATTATTTTTCTTAAACTCCGTGCCATCAAATACATGAATGTATTCCTGGAACGGAGGGAGTAATATTTAAATAAAAATTGAAATTTTGATGAGTGATAATATATTTAATAGAGTTGATATCCTTATAAATTATAATTTAATAATGTACGAGTATAAGTTTCTTAATAATTGTATAGTTCTTTTACATTCAATTTCTCATTAAAAATTTTAATAGAAAATTCACTAATAAAATATACTCCCTCCGTCCCGTTTCAAACTTTACGTTTGCTTTTTACGCGTAGATTAAAGTATGTAGTATTTTATTGTTTAGTGAGATGAGAGAAATAATATTTTAATATAAAGTGGGTAAGTGTATTAGTGTGATGTGCGGACCCATAAATAGAGAAATAATTAATATGTGTGGGTAAATGTAAAGATTCAAATGGGATGGAGGGAGTATACTCCATCAATCACATCCAAAGGGTAGATTTTGCTTTTCGCACAATAATTGTATAATTTTTTTACATTTAGTTTTTCATTAAAAATTTAATAGAAAATTCACTAACAAAATATATACGGAGTAAATTTTTTTTATTCATAAGTGTAAACATTATATTTATAAGTGTATATATTAGTTTTTTAAAGTAGGCGCACATGAAGAATATTGATAACATATTTAATAAATAGTAAGTTTTGGGTGAGACCGTCTCATATATATTCTTATAACGGATCATCCATAAATAAAAAGAAATAAAATTTAGATTTAATCAAAAAATAAATAAATAAGTAAATAAAAACAAGTACCGTGTTTGGTTAGATTAGTTCATTACAATTTACAATTTTTTTCTTATTTTGTTTAATAAATAATTTTGTTAAGAGTCACTTGCTATTGGATACATAAAATAATGCATAATTGTTATAAACTATATGACTCAAAGCACTAATACTCATAACTACACAATTATGATTATGATATCATTAATACCCCTATGTGTTTGCACAAATTTATTTTTGCACAATTTGTTTTGCACAATTTTATTTTGCACAATTTGTATTGCACAATTTTGTTTTGCACAATTTATTTTGCATAATTTTATTTTTGCACAATTTGTTTTGTAATTTTTTTTTGTTTGCATATTTTGTTTTGCACTTTTTTTTTTAAATTTTGCTTTAGTTAATCAAAATGAATCGACACTTTATATTACAAACCCCTTTAAAAGTAATAAAAAAACTGCTCTATCATTTTGAATTAGCTTCACGTTAAATATGTTTAATAAAATTTTTCTATAGGAATGGATTCTAGGAATGCGATTGCAAAGAGCGTAATGGACCAACTTGAGGATATTGCACAGTTATATAAGACCCTGCATAACTTGTTGGTGGCAATGCATAATTGCTTGCATTTTTAGATGAAAGATCAGAGTTGCCATTTCTTATCGATGGAACCAAGGAGGAGAAAGCAAGTTGATTCTGCAGTTGTTGTAGGCGATAACTGATGGTTCTGTAAGTCCCATTTGCCTACAAAGGCAAGCACAGAATCAACGAGCGAGTACAAAAATGCAATATACAATGTAAAGACTTCAAATAGATCGAGATTCTTCGAGTAGGTGAAATTCAACAAACCTGATAACCACCCACATCCATTAAATGGAACATAACCAAGAGGTAGAGCATTAGATTGAGCTTTGAACATTTCCAAGAAAGCTCTTTTAACCTTACGAGCCTGTCGTTCCTTCTCCAAATCAGCCTACTTGACCACCAAGGGAATAGTAGATCCCTATCAAGAAAATTAAATTTTTAGCAGTTCGGTTGGCTTCTACACTTGTAGCTTGGTGATCTTTTCCTCTATTGCACATATAGAGAACAAAACCTGTGAAACTGGCACTCACCTCCATCTTATGCTTTCCATTGAGGGCTTCTATTGCAGCAAGTGCTTGTTTCTTAGTCTCATATTTAATGAAAGCACAACCTATAAGAGCAAAGTTTTTTGTTAGATTAAAATTAAAGCAGATGAAATCAGATCCCATTGCTTCAATCATAAAAAACCAAGCAAGAATACCAAGCCAAAGAGGACATGAAAAGAAAGCACGTAGATCAGTAATCTTTACTAGCTTGAAGAGAACCTCCAATAACTTGCAAGTCCAGTATGGTTCCGTATTTTGAAAATAGATCAGAGACATCAACATCAGAAATAGTTTTTGGAAGCATGCCAACAAACAATTTGTGCTCTGAAATTTTTGTTTAGAAACAACATGGTAACCATAAGGAAAATGAACAAATATTAGTAAAAAATAATAGAATCATGAACAGAAATATAGCACATATTGAGGTCAAAACAGCACCATTATTTATGAACCATCATAATTAAGAAATTGTGGCAGAGACTAGCAGGTAGCTAAATAATCTGTGGATCTAATTCAGAAAAAATCTGAATTGACAGCATTAGCTGCTTATATAACCAATAGTAATTGATTGACTAACATATCAAAAGTGATTAATTAATTAGGTTAACTAATAGAGCCTTGCTTGTTTTATAATTCTATTGATTTAAATGAGTTCATCTCATTAAGCATCAATTGACTGAGATATGGTTGATATAAGAAGCTCATACAGGAATCAGAACAAGCTTAAATCTATTTGCATTACAAGTTTTGTTTTATAATTCTATTTCATACATCTATGTAAAGATTATTTACTACACTACAGCAACAAAGATATCTGTACTCAATCAAATTCAAACAAAATGAAGAACACGTATTCCGTTATAATAATACTCTTTATCCGAATCATCAAATAATAAATGTCAAAAAAATCAACGTACCAACCTTTGATAAAGGATGTGCAACCGCCACATGAATCGTGATGATGGTGATGATCGTAGTGGTGGTCGATCTGAGGCGGCGGAGTGTAACCTCCGCTAAAGAGTCCTGATAGGATCCTGGCGGCGGCGGAAGGCTACCCTAGAAAGCTGGATTGGGCGAGTCGGAGGCAGCCCAGAGTGGTGTCTACGCGGTCGACAGAAAGGCAATACCTAGCGGTGCTGCTTCTGCAGGAGTCCCAATGGTGAGAAGGCGTAAAATAAGGGAGCCTTGAAAAGGAGAAGGAAACAGTATCTCATTGGCAGAAAGGAGACGGATCTCCGACGTTGTGGGTGGCAGCCGATAGGCGCGGCCGACAGAAAAAGGGGAAGGTCGTGAAAGGTTAATTTGGTCTCTGCAGTACTAATTTGTGTACTCAAAAGCAATTCTTTTTATCCTTTGTATTGTAGCGTAAATATCCTCCAAATCGCGTATTCAGAAGTAATAAACCCTTTTGTTAATTATTTAAAATATTTTTTTTTTATTTTTTATTTCTAAAAAAATCATAATCAGGAATCACTAAATTCTAATATGATTTTCTTATACTACCAATACATATCCCAATAGGTTCGGGTAGAACAGTATTGAAAAATATTCATGTTGTCATTTCTACTTATCTTACATGTTCTCTAGCATTATTACTTAATTTCGTAGAACTCTATGTATATCTTAAGTCTCCTTAATGACTAAACGTGTATCTTTACACAACTTTTTACATGATATATATTTCTCTTATATCTTTCTAATTCTACTTGTACCCATCGAATTTAAAAAAATTCATTAAATTATATTCTAAACCCGTTTATTAGTACTCACATACTAAGATTAACAATGAAAATGTGTATTGATATTTGATTAGTTAAATTAAAATGGTATTTTAGCGTAAAATAGGTTAATTATATTAAATTAAGAGGGTATTTTAGAGTAAACATTGTATAATAAGTACATAAAAAAATTAAAATAAATTTAACAAAAAAAATTGAACTCTAAAATTAAATTAAAATTAAATAATTTAAATAGATTAGTTGAATATTAAGAAAAAATAAATTATCAAAATATAAGTCTAATATAAATTAAAATATATTAATTGATATATATTGATTGAAAATTAGTATATTAATTGAAAATTAGTTAAATATGCTAAAATTATCTTTCATGTTCAAAAAATTTATATTGTTAATTAAAAAATAAAAAAATTATTATTGACTTAAATATGATCCAAAATCAAAAGTATTAAATGAACGGTCAAGATTAAATTTGAATGCTGATAAATATAGTAAAATTAAAAAGATGGATAAAATTTGAAGATAAAAATAGTAGTATTAAATTGCCGGTAAATATTAAAATTGAATGCTTGCTAAATATAATGAAATTAAAAAGATGTAGAAAAATTGAAAATAAAACTAGAAATTTAGATTTGCTTTTTATAATATATATATATATATATATATATATATATAAATATAAAGTATGGTAATTTACAGGATGTATAAAAATGTATATATTTTGTTTATGGTTGTTGTTCTTAAAAGTTAATAAAGGAATAGAGTAGCAGCATGTAAATATATAAGACAAAGTCTTTTGTAAGACGGGTTATTTGTAAGACAGATATGAGACGGATCTATCAATCATTAAAGTATGCTTATAGTATAGATAAAATATGTTTAATAATTGTTAAAGTATATTTTCTAAAAT
This sequence comes from Pogostemon cablin, assembly GCA_023678885.1. NCBI lineage: Eukaryota > Viridiplantae > Streptophyta > Magnoliopsida > Lamiales > Lamiaceae > Pogostemon > Pogostemon cablin. The sequence goes on from CM042987.1 coordinate 8,144,384, forward strand.
ATGTTGAATTATGCATTAAAGTATGATTTAATGCATTATAATACTCCCTCCGTCCCAGGTAATGAGGGCCGGAGACATTATGTTTAACATAAGAACATAAGGTCTCCGGCCCTCTTTACCTGGGACGGAGGGAGTATGATTTATTATTAACATACTTTAACTACAAATAAACATACTTTATCTATAAATATACTTTAGTGATGGGTCGACCAATCTTACACCCGTCTCACAAGAGGGTCTCTCAATATATAAATAGAAGCATGAGGTGATCAAGTCAAGTTTTTCTTTTAAAGCACTATTAAAATTTAAAATATAAATTCTGATTTATCATACTAGAATTAATGTTTGCTATGGGTTCAGAAGAAGTTCTTTCTACGGATTTGTTGAGTTATATTTATAGCAACACAGTGCCAATGGTTCAGTTAGCTCTAAGTCAATATATACTCCATTTACGCAACTGTATGTAATTTACGCAATTGTGAGTAGTTGTTTCAGTACATGTAATCTATCATTTCCAAAGTCATTTAAATAATGCTATAATAATTTGAGTAATTTTATTTGTAATACACTGCCCACCACCTATGAAACGAATCATTTTGAGTAATTTCATTTAAAATCCACTGCCCACCGCATGTGAAACGAATCATGCTTGTATTTCCAAAATCATATAAATAACACTAAAATAATTCTAAGCTATTCCTCCAAAATCAGCGCCTATAAAACGAATCATGCTTGTATTTCCAAAGTCTATAGATAACACTAAAATAATTCTGAACTATTCCTTCACAATCAAATGAGAGACCCCCTAAGGTTATTAACAATATAGAATTACTCAAAATGATTATAGTATTATTTATACAATTTTAGAAATTAAAATATGGAGAAATAGCTTGAATATTCTTCAGGGGATTTTTTCTTACCATAGTGTAATGTCTTGTAATGTGGTAACGCTTCATCTCCTTTACAAAGAATTCTGGGTTGCTTGGTCAAAGGTGCATCTTATCCCTTGGAAATTACAAGATATTATGTACACATTAATCCCATATATTGTTTTCAAAAGAAAAATCTCATGCATATCAACCCTCTGTGCTCTGTCTAGTAGCACCATAACCCTCGGATGACGCATATAGATGACAAAAAAAATATATCCTGAAAATTATATCCATTACTCCTGTTCAAATATAATAGGATTAATAGTTGTATTTCATTCTCTGTTCAAAATTTTTATATAATTTTTATACATCATTTTATGTGTGTATTATGATTGATGGTTAAGAGAGGAAGAAAATCCAACCATTGTTTTTAGATTTTAAATTTTTTTTTAAGGTGTGACACTAGAAATGATGTACTACCAATTGGAGTAATTAGAATTTGTGTTATTGATTCATACTAATTTCCATACAATAAAATACTACTTGGTTTCATATAGATGGTAATATATTATTATAGGCTAATTCATATATATATATGGGGAGTATATATATATATACTCCCCCGTTTCAGGCTAAGAGTCTCATTTGCTTTTGGGCACGTGGATTAAGGGATATTATTATTTAATGTGTAGTGGGTAGTTGTATTAGTGGGTGTGGGGGCCCCATGTTTTAATTGTATTAGTGGGTGTGGGTGGGTCTCATGTATCTAAAAAAAAGGGACTCTTTGGGTGAGACGACCAAAATGGTAAAATGACCCTCTTAGCTTGGGACGGAAGGAGTATATATATATATATATATATATATATATATATATATATATATATATATATATATTTACGGATGGACAAGTAGAGAATATAATAAATAAAAGATTATACTCCCTTCGTCCCACATTAAGGGTAGTTTTTACTTTTTGACACGTGAATTAAGGAGTATTATTATTTAATGTGTAGTGAGTAGTTGTATTAGTGAGAGTGTGAGTCTCATATTTTAATTGTATTAGTGGGTGTTTGTGGGTCTCATGTGTGTAAAAAAGAAAAGTGGACTATTTGGGTGAGACGACCAAAATGGAAAAAAGACTCTTTGAGTGGGACGGAAGGGAGTAAAGTGTAATGAACTGTTTCATGAACAGTACTATAGTGTGTGAAAGTGATGATTATTTTAAAAAATATAAAATGGTTTTATGTGAGGCGATCTCACGCAAGATTTACCCTTTTAACATTAAAGTTAATGATTATTTCTAAGAGTTTAAATTGCAAAGGGGCATGGTATCCCAGAACAAAAGATTCTCACTCATATTAAAATAGTAAGTGAAATTTGTTTAGGTGATGTTTGTTTTGGGATTTTGGGGGAGTTTGAAAATTATGAATAGTGATATTGTGTTTGTTTTGGGTTTTTGATAGGGTAAGTTTTAACTTTATGTCAAATCAATGTTTAGGAATGTATTAATTTAGGTAAGAAAGTAGATGAGAGAGGAGATAAAGAGAGAGAGTGTATTAATTGAGAAGAGAGAATGTACTCCCTCCGTCCCCCAAAGTATTTCATACTTCCCTTTTTCATCCGTCCCTCAAAGTATTTCACACTTTACTTTTACTAAATTTGGTAAAAAATACATTACAATAATATTCACTTTTTATACACATCCCTATATAATACTTATTTTTACTTATTTTTTCACATCTCCTAACAGCTTTACACACATTTTTCATTAAATCAATTAAAATATATATTCTCTTTCTAATTTTATACATAAAAATACAAAATTTTCTTAAAGTCTGCGCACACCAATACGTGAAATACTTGTTGGGACGGAGGGAGTATATAGATATATATAGGGTGATTTTTAAAATTTTGATATGAAATTTCAATTTAAATTGAGTTTCAAAACCCGGAACAAATATCCCTTATGTTTTAAAATTATAGTCCTCGTCCGGTGTCAATAAACGAAAATATTAGAAGTTAAATAAAGCTGAGATACTCTACTCCGACTCCATTAGAGACCACCATGAGCGACCGCAAACCACTGAAAACTATCCTACCAACCGAACCATTCCAACTCGAATCCGGCCTCTCTCTCATCCCTAGGGTAAGGCTCAACCTCACCATTCACCGCGCCGACAAGTCCGTATTCCCAATCGACGATTGGAAACTCAAGCGCTCCTTAATCGAATACCTCAAAACTTCGCATTCAATATCCACTGCGGAAGAAGACATCAACATTTTTAAGTATAAAGACCTGAAGAAGCGGAAGCGTGAGGATGCGGTCGCGCGCGGGACCTTATTCCTGTTGGATTTTGGCTTTCTCGAGAAGAAATTAGGGCTGAGCGGAGAGGATGGCGTGGAGAAAGAGTTTTTCGAATGGAGGAAGGGGATTGTGGCGGAGATGAATGGAATGGAGTTGAATTTGGAAGGGGTGAAGTTTAAGTTGAGTGTTGAGGTGCCAAGAGGGGATGATTTTGAAAGGATGAGGAAAGAATGGAAGGAAATTGCTGCATTTGGAGTCAGAGGTTTGATATTTCTGTTCAAGGAGTTGGTTTAAGATAACGTGTGCACGTGCTTTAGAGTTGAATTGGAAGATTAAATGATTTCTTATGCCTCTTTTTTCTTTTTTTGTTCCATGGTGAAATGAGCTTAATTCTCAGCATGTAACTATTTGATAAACCAGAATTCAGATACAAACACATAAAAATTATAAAAGAAAGATAAAGTACAGTGATTATTCTGGACTATGATCAGCTATTAAGCACTGGGATTTTGAAAGGTTTGATTTTACGCACTGTGCAACTTGTACTACTTGCTAGTTGCTAGGAATCTGGATTCAATAGATGTTTTGGGTTATATATCCTGTATTTGCTGATTCTTGTTTCAAATTGAGTGCCTTTCCATAGCAAGTTGTCCTACAGTTGAGGAATTCCAGGCCTAGTTTGGTATGAGCCAATCCTAATCTCTTGAAAATATTTCAGTCACTCACTTTTTTGTTGTGTGAGACTGCCAGCACTCAGCAGCTCAACTGATCATATCATTTTACCAGGTTTACACTGAGTGGCTTGTCCATAAATTGAGCTAAAAGTTTCATGTCTGATATATTGGGCTTTCTGTTAAAACTCGTGTTAATACAAAATTACCTAGGAAGTCCCTTAAAGTTATAATTCTTCTCCTTTGACAAGCGTGCTATAGCTTGCAGCATGTCTCTATAACCCTTTTAAGTTATTGATTTTTTATTTTGATCTGGACAAATTATTATTAGAAATATGCTTCATTATAATCTCAACACATTCCATCTTAAGTTGTTGATTACATTAATATTGATCTGGACATATTACTGAGGGAAAATATACTTCATTATGATCCAAACTTATTTGATTGATCATATTTCAAATAGGAGATTCACATTATGCTTGATGCACATGTAGGATATGCAAGGAGCGAGAAGCATCAGCCTGATACAATCATATTGAGAGGTGTTCCTTCTAGGTGGTTTGCTGAACCACGGGTTTCATCTAAACCTTCGATGCTGGTTACCCATACAATTTTTTCAGCATTTGGAAAGTTAAGGTCTGTGGCTTTCCTACCTTTTAGTGCTTTGTTTGGATGTCATATTGATGAAATCATTATTAAATGCTAACAGAAGGAATCATGGGTTGACAAATGAACATATTCTCCCAGATTCATAAGAATGCTATTTGTTTTAATTTTTATATTGGTATGTCGTATTTTTATAAAGTATATCAGAAGATTTTTATGACACACCTGTGTTTTGATAAGGTCATTTTTACTTTAGAAGACCTATTACACTTATGATGATATATTTTAGTCACTATTAAGCCAGGTAAAAAAATAACAATTACTATAGGTCTTCAGAAACTCACAGGTAAAAAAATAACAATTATAGGTCTTCAGAAACTCACATTAATCTATTCATTTGTAGGTGTACATCTGATGCTGTGTAACAGTAAGATCTTTTTGTGACCTTTTCATATCTTTGAATAAATGACTTGAATGCTCGTAACTGACAATGGTAATAAATATTTGATTCCTTGCTCAATTTATTTCTGCGTAATGCCGTAATGTTAGTGGCAAAGCTTATGTAAGCTAAGGGTACACTCTATTATTGGAGAAATCTTGACTCATGATAGAAAGCATAGTGTTTCTCTCCTTCCATTAGGTAGATTTTTGATGGAAGATGCTGCTTTCCTTGTTCCTCACAGATACATGCAACAGCTCATCTCAGCAACTCCACTATTGAATGTTTTAATGTCGCTCTTGACTTTTCCTAACTGCATAAAAAGATGTGTTTCTCCCAAATGTAATACATAAATTATATTTCTCTGTAATCGAGGGGGTGTCGTGGTAATTCTTTCTTTAGGATTTCATAGAGCTGGCCAGAGATGGAGTCTAGACCCAGAATATGATTTAAATAGTCAAGAGTACTCTTGCAAAGAATGCTTTCAGAAAATAAAAAAAAGGTGCTTGTCAGTTGTCACAGATACTACATTCTCTGATTCACCTTTCAATCACTACATGGATCACCATGTCTCACTGTTAATATTTTCACCACCCTCGTGTCTCTCATAATTTTCTGATTCTTCATTAAGCATTTTAAGGCCATTTACCACCGTTTCCATGGATGTCATGGTCTCCTATAATTATGGCAGTATATGACTGGGGATTGTGCAAATCTGGCTGTGGTGGAATAGGATCTTTATCTCTCCCCTTTTTAAAATAATTTCAATCAACTTTGTTTCCCCTTCAATCCAAGGTTCAAACACATTTTCATCACATTCCATACTTGTAGTACATTTTCCCCCGGGGGGTGTTTGGTATTTTGAAGGGGAATGGGAATGGGAATGGGAATGGGAATGGGTATGGGTATGGAAAGGGTTGGAATGATTCCCATTCATCTCCTTTTTGGGAGGAATGGTTGATTCCTTACTTTTAAAGAATCATTCCATTCCATACAAGACACCAAACACATTTATTTAATCCCATTCCCATTCCATAGTGGCAAAAGTGCCCAAACAAACATGCCTTCAAATATTTGCACACACTGTTGTGTCCTACATAGCATGCTGACCTATTTAAACAAGTTATTTTTATCTCTTAGATATCAGTTTGCTATGAGAGTCTATACATGTGTAATGTATGATGCAAAAGATCACAAGTGATATCCATGTATAAATAATATATTTCCAGGCCTTATTATCATCTGAGTTACACTATGATCTACTCAATTTTTTAGGTGGGAGAAGTGAGAACTTGTCGAATTTGAATTCTTTTGGGTTATTTACTGGGGATTGAATGGTTTTGTATGACTAACTAATTTGCCCAAATGAAGTAGGTTACGTTTTAAAAGTGATCCCTTGACTGCTTGAATATGAGAACACATGGTTTAACTGGGGTTTGAGTGCTGTCAGAGCATGCGGGGGACATACTTCTTTATTCAAAACTTTTGTAATTGGTAATCATAATCAGTTAATGCTGTTTCAGTATATGTTGTTTGTCACGCTCATTATTGCTCTCTTAATCTGTTCATCATTAGGAATCTTGATGTTGGTGAGGACAATAATATAGCCGTAGGTGAAGATGATGATGAAGATGGCGTGAACTTAGTTTCAGGTCTCCATTGTAAGATTGTTGTTCAGTTTGAAGGTCACAAGGACTTCTATAATGCCTTGAAGGTTTTATGTGGCCGCTCTTTAAATAAGGTAGACACATAATTTTTCATTTTCAGAACCATTTTCTTACCCAATGTTCAATATTTTTAGAACATAGAGCAGTAACTACTTATATCAATTCGATCTATTCAGATCAATGTGTATAGTTTTCATATGTATCATGAATTTTCTTGATGCCTTCAAATATGAATTTGCTGAGAAAAGGTTGCAATTACTGCAGCAAGGATCGCGCTTGAGAGCTGATTATGAAGTCATCTGGGACAAAGATGGATTCTTTCGTAACAGTAGAGGCCGAGCAGAACAAGGCAAAAGATGGACCCCCTCAGGCAATTCGGGAAGTTATAGAAGTGAAGTTTCTGGACATCAGTCACAAGTCTCTCGGCTTAGCACTGATGTTGCTCGAAGAAAGCGATTCAAGGTATGTCAAGAATACAACTTTGTACTCTAACCAAGTGGGCATGAAATGTAAGACTAAATAATTCTTTTGTTAATATTCTTCATTGTTCGTAATATTTCATTGAATAAACACATAATCTAGTTTAGTGGGAGGAATTTGAGTTCAAATATAGGATTGATGATGATTCTCTTTTATACTTGCAGGAGTAAAAATAGAAAGAGCTAGTCTTAAGAAGATTTAATGCAGCAGAAAGAGATTGGCCTGTCCTATTCTTAAACTGGCCATATTTTATTTTTAGATTTGAGGTTTTAATTTTTATTATTTTTTTAATGTGCTAAAGTACTTTTTTAAAGGAAATATTTCTTTAGGGGTATAAGTAAACAGCTGGTGGCTCGACTTGATAAGTGTTCGTTTATGTCGTTTGATTAGTTAAATGAACATTAATGGGATCTATTTTTAAGCACGTTTTATAAACAAATAGAGTTTGAGCATTGCACAGCTTGTTTGTTAAAGCTCATGAACAGACTCGTTTTGTGTGTTCAAAAAAAACTTGGTAAGAGCTTGATTAAATATTTTATATTAATATAAATAAATATCACTTATTTAAAAATTTAGATTATGAGATGTAACATTTAAATATTGTTGAGGTTATTGATTCAATTTAGTAAATAATTTTGGATGTCTTGTTATATTTTGATGTTACATTTTTTGTTGTTACATGTGTAATTCGTTAGATGACATCGTATGAGAAAAGTAAAATCTCACCATTTTCATATGTAAGTGTCAAACACTTTATAAGGAGTAGAAGATTAGGAGGAGATTAAAGTGTTGCATCACACTTTTCCAAATGGAATTAACCTTTGGCATTTAATTCATGTAAGTTGAGCCACAATAGTAATATTTTAGAATAAAAATTAGAGGCTCACTTGGTCAATTCCTCCTATCACAACCTTAACCTGAATCGTTTTTCTCGAATAAGTATGCCATGGTATACATGATAGATGGAGCTTTGTCCCATATACTCTCTCCGTTCTTACTTTTCGTTTTTATCCGTCTCAAACTAATTGTTTTATTCCAAAAAAGGAAACTTCACATCAACCAACAACCCCAAAAGTTTATCTTAATTTCAAAAATACCACCCCCACCTAACATATATAACATACTTTATAATTTATTTATTACCTAAAAATACCACAATACCCCTAAAAAGTCAATAAAGTTAGTCAAAAAATAACTTTTCTTAAACTCCATATTTACAGTAACTAAGACAACGAGTTTGGGACGAAGGGAGTACAACTTTGTTTACGCATGAGGATTAATGCATAAATAAATTAATTACTAAGTTATAAACCCAATAACCCACTTCTCTTATTGTTTTTCATTACCTAGAGAGCTAGGACCAGTTCAAGATTTAGAATAGAATACCATGTGGATGTACATGCTCTGTTTTCTCAATTTTGACAATTTCTAAAACCAAATGTACCAAATTTATTCACTTTGCTAACTAATTTGCACACAATTTATGAACTCGTAATTAACTCCAAAATTTATCGGTAATTTTTCGGCGGCTTTTTTAATTTTCCAACGAAAAAAAAAGATCAAAATTAGATAAAAAAGAAAAAAAAAACCAAAATTGAGAATACAAATCTAAAATAATTAAACATGGAGGTGTTAGTAAATAATTACATGGATGTGTGTTGTGTATATATACACTAATGTACATTCAAGAACATGTCAAATTAAAAAAAAAATTAAAAAAAAAATCCCTCAAGTGATGAAGATCATCTTCTCATGATCGAGTATGTTCTTTTACTAAAGCTCCCAGAGGTGTGATCATAATAATGATGAACTCCCCCATGAACAATCTTTGAAGGTACCAAATACCAAGCCATGGATGTGCAAAGAATGGCCATAGATCTTCCCACTATAGCTAGGAACAGCAAAATCAGTAGCATCATTGCAGGCAAGAAGTAATGATATGGCTGCACCCTCCACTTTTCTCTCTTACTCAACACTTCTCTCTCATCTCTCTTTTCTGCCACCTTTTTATCCTCTGATATTATTACAGCTGCAGCTGATCCATGGTCCAAAGATTTGTGAGGAGGTACGAGGAAGATCTTGCTGTCCATGCTGCTTTTCTTCTTGGGCGCTGATCTTACGATGATGGGCTTCGCCTGTCGGGAGTCGTCGGAGTAGACGAATCGGATGAACGAGATGTCCTCACTTCCCATCTCATCATAAATCCTCTGCTTCTTCTCATCGTGATCTGCTAAAAGTGCAAAGAACTTGTCTAAACCCCCATCTGCATAAGGGTTCTTGCTTTTGGCACCTCTCAAACTCTTGCTCCTTTTCGATTCTTTTCGAGTCGAAGATGAGCTGATAGACCTTCCATTTTTATCCTCCCTTTCTAGACCTTCCATTTTTATCCTCCCTTTCATGGCCAAAGCTTCTGCTCCCACAGATGAACATGCCCAATAGGGATTGATTTAATTTGTTGTCTTAATTTGAGAGATGTGGATTGGTGGTAGTAAAATATATGTATGTGTAATAATAATACATGTGTGATGACATTTGAAGATTTAATTGTCAAGGGACATTAGTGAAAAGTCTTCCCTAAGAATATATAATTCCATATATGGGAAATTTCAATAGTGTTGCATGTTTTGGAGGGGGGGGGGGGGTGGTTTGACCTCTTCAATCTTCCTTGGGGGAGTGGAGCTAATTATTAAAAATTTGCTTGTGTTTCAAGGTTGCTATTAACCTACATAATCTGATCTAAACTTCATCTGATTATCTTTTTTATTTATTTTTATGGGGATGTTATGTTTTATAAATTTATTATAGTTTAGAACTATTTTTACAAGGCTTATATTTATAATACTCATCTTCTAAAACGCGGTTTTGGTAAAAGTCAATATTTTTCATTTATAAGAATCTTTCAAAACTGATGAAGACTTGCTGCAGGTCACAGAGTTTTTTTTATGTCGTTTTCTTATGGAGTATTATTCTTTAGGTAGGGACAATTGAAAAAAAAAACCACAATATTTATTAAAATTAAATTTAATCCCAATTTTTAAGAATTATACTTATTTATTTTGAGATTGAAAAAATAATATTTTAATAAAAAGTGATATATTATGCTCTATAAAAAAATATTACAATTCATGGACTGAATTATTCGATGCATTATTTGAATTATTCTCGGGACGGAGGGAGTAATAGAATTAATTGCCTAAAAAATTCTGAATTTTCATTCAAATTAATCATAACTTTTGTAAAATAATAAAAGAATCATGACCTTTAATATTTGTGTAAATCGCACCCATCAAGCAGAGGAGCTGCCCGACTGGGCACTTTAATTCCAGGTCAAGCCTCCAAACGACGTCGTTTTGCGTGGAAATATATGAAACACGAAGCCCCACATCACCAGCACCATCGCCACCGCCTTCAGTCCGGTTAGTTTATCATCAAGGAAGATCACCGCCAGCACCGGCGCCACCGGCAGCCCAACCACACTGATCACATTAGAGAACAATGAGGAGATCTTGAAAATCAACCCAATACACCCCACCATCCAAAACAAGTTCATCACGTACGAAACCCGACCCGTTTTATACCCCTCCATCTCCCCCACTCAGCTTCCTCCAATCCCGGCTGGCGAACAGCCCCACCAGGATCGCCTCCGTGACGACCATGTTCTGGTATATGGTCATCTCCTTTCTTCCTCAAATTTATCTCCTGAAATTCTCAAATTCCCTGCTCTACTTTCACATTTTTCGTTCATCCCCACGGACGACCACTTTCGAAATGCCGTCGAGTCCGAGATCTCATCAAACAGGAAATTCGACAACGTTATGTTATCGTCACTTTAAGCACAACGTTAACGGTTTCCATCAGCTCCGCTTCCTCATATTACGCTGCCGACGCCGTAGGAGAAACACGGGATGATGATATCCTAATCGAGGTAAGATTCGACGACAATTTCCGGATTTCCTTGGCGATGTTGTTCAGATTCTTCGCGTGCGCCGTGATTTTTTTTTATCATCCTTTCTTTTAATGTCAATCTGCATTGCGAGAACTCTTCTGCCCTTTAATCGCAGAACAAACCCCAGAAAGGAGGTGGAGAGAAGAATTAGGGGAATCTTGACTTGTAATTAAATTAGGAATTAATTTAGGAATTCCCACGCAAAACGACGTCGTTCAGTATGAAATTGGAGGCTTGACTTGGAATGAAAGTGCCACGTCAGCAGTAAGGCAAGTTTCTCCAGCACTATGGGTGCGATTTGCACAAATATTAAAGGTCATGATTTTTTTTGCTCTTTTACAAAAGTCAGGATTAATTTGTAATACGATGAAAGTTCGGGATTTTTTACGTAATTAACTCAAAATAATATCTTCATTAAAAAGGTAATAATTATATAACGAGCTAATTTTAAATTTATGTGTAATTTTAAAGTGTTGTTTGTATATCTTGTTATTATATTTTGGTGTTACATAATTTTTTTTGCAAGTTATTAGATGAGTAGCATGTATATGAGAGACTAAATCCATATCTTAATTAAATGTAAAAGATTAATTCTAAAAAAATGTTGAGATATTTTTACTCCGTACTTGTTAGGCTTTTAAAGTGTACCACACCTTATCAGTTACCATATCTTTGAATTGAATTTCCTATTCCACATTTCATGTTTTATCGGTATTTTATATTATAAAAATTATACCTTACCATTTACCATAAAACCTTAGGAACATATGACATTAATCTATGTAATAATAAAGACACGTGCTAATTAATTTAATTAATGAGTGAAATATTATATGAAACACCAAATTAAAATAGGTGAGATCCAGATTGCCATATCTTACATAGTTCCTGACTCTTACAATCAATGTATATTACTAGTTACTAGTAATTAATATACTCATTCCATTGTATCTTTCATATTTTTTTTAAATGAAAAATAATAATATTTTAGATGGAAAGTGTTACTTCTAATTAGAAAAGGGGTGTTACATTACATCTAAGGTTAATGTATAGTAATATTACTATTTAATTTAAATTGATAATATTAATTAAAAAAATAAAATTATAATCACTAGGGGTGTAGGGCATATGAGCTTTAACTTTTGAATCTGTGGATCGACCAGCTAATAACCTTGAGGCTTCAATGTACCTTTATTCCATGAATAGAAAAATAAAATCATGTGACAGATCTTTACTATAATCATCGCCCTTAATTACTAGGGCTACCCATTTATGTCTGGCATCGCACTATTGTAATTGAGTGAGGCTCATGTGCACCCGGACGCACAAAGCACATTTCGTGTGCCTTTACAATTTACATGCCCATTTGCAATTTAAACCCCTAGCAATATATAAGTTTAAATAGGATTGGAGGGGGAGGGTTGTGTTCACATTAGGACACGGAGATAATTACCGTGTTGCCATCTGCATACAATTTTATGCATTATATAACATCTAGCTACGACTATTCATTCTATATAATATATATAAATTCATGTGTATATTCTCAAATTTCGTTCCAAATTTTTATTTATTAATTTATATATTAATGAGGTTTTCAAAATATTTGATAAGTTCAAAAGTTATTCAACTTGAAGTAATTTCTTTCATACAATCCTTTCTTAGAAACTTAAAAAAAAATTGCTTGAAATGATATTATTATATATATTAAATATACGCAAATACGTGATTTGTAAATAAAGATTAATTTGAAATCAATTAAAAAAGATTATAGAATAAAATCTTAATAATGAACAATCACGTTAATTCTCAAAGTACAAAATAATGAACAACACTATAGAAATAGAAAGACAATACAAAAGTATTGATCTTTCAATAGTAACTTAAATCTCAATAATAAAAAAGGAAGTAAACTATTCTAACATTCTTATACCGGCTTAAAATCTTAAAAGACACTCCAAAATTAAACTAAACAAAAAATAATTATCAATTTTAGAGCCTCCACAGCATCTATAAGCTGATTGATACTTTAATATTGGAGTGTATATAAATTTAGTACATGATATGAAAAAAATAAGAATAATAGCGGAAAATAAATGGAGGTGGTAGCCTCCTCTCCGAGAAACATCAAAGTTGGATACCATGAAATTTTTGGTCTATAAGTTAAGGTATCCAATTCCTATCAAGATACAAAGATGAAGTATTATTTAAGCGTAATATGTGCACTAATGATACTCACGCTTCTCTTGTCATTCTTGTTCATGTCACAAAATTATGATTTTCTTGGAAGACCCATCTTTAAAACCTTCTTTCATATCTTGAGTCCTCCTACTCTAGTTCTTGTTGATTAGATTCAACTCGCACTTGTACTTGCACAGTTGCACCAATTATATTGATCGTCCACCCTCTCCCTCTTTCTCATACACAATGTAAAAATTTATTTTTCCAAGCATCGAAGTGCATTGTTTCAAGCTCTTAGTTTATATACTATATAGGTTCTAAAATTACCATATAAAATTTCAAGAGTTGCATGTTATTAGAAATTCAAAAGTTGCATTAAGTTCAACATAAATTGTATTAAGTTAGTAATTAAGAGTTGCATGAAGTTAAGGTGAATTTTGAAGGATTAGTAAAAATTAAATTAATAAGGTTAAAAGAATAATTATTAAAAGAAAGGAGGGATAAAATGGGAAGAAATGTTAACCAAGATGCTAGCCACTTTGAATATATTATGATATATAATATAATATAATAGATAGATAGATTTTAAGATGTGCAATGCATGTCACACGTATGTCATATTTTGTAATAATTATAATTAAAAAACTCACATTTTATAATAATAAAAAAGAAAAGCAAACAAATAAACTATTTATTTTTTTATAAAATCCATCTTGTAGCTCTCTAGAATTCTTATAAATAATATAATAATGTTAATTATATATATATATATATATATATATATATATATATATATAGTGCTGCAAATTGTAGATCAAATAGTATAAATAAAAGTGCACAACTTCAAATCACAAAAGGAGAAAATAGAAAACAATAAAAAATCACAATTATCTTCAATTTTTTCCACTTTCTTTTAATATATCATAAAAATAAAATAAAAAATTATGCTTGATACATACACAAATTTTACACATAATCAGTTTTCCCTTCCCATTCTTAAAGAAATTTAGTCAATCCCAAAGAACATAACTACACAAATCATATATGGGCTTATCAACCATTGCTACTTACTACTCTCAAAACAATATCGTTATCTTCTCCTTCGATACTGCATCCGACTCCACCGCTATGCCCTTCTCATATAATCGAGCATTCAAGAAGCTCTTAATTATCATTGAGAATCCATTTAGGGACTCCACCTTTGACACTTCCATCATTATATCACTCCACATTTTATAATTTTAGATTTGTCTTTTCATATTATTTATTAAATGAATTTTATGAATTTATTGTAATTTATGGAGTAATAATTAATTAAAGGATTCCAAGAGATTTGAATAACCTAAATGAATGCAAATAGTCTAATATAATAAATAATTTATTTTCAATTAATTAAGGTTAAAAATGTAATAAAAAAATTAAGGAAGGATAAAATGAGAAAAAATGTTAACCAAGATGCTAACCACTTTTAATATATTATGATTATGATATGATATGATAGTTAGATGGGAAAGAATTCCAACAGAGCTTACAAGAGTTCAAATTCTATTTTTGACATAAATTTAGGTGTAATTGATCATATTCATGTAATCGTGTAATTTTTTTTTAAATATATAATAGTGTTATTATTTTTTTTTTCTAAAATGGCATTTATTTTTCTGTATAAAAATAATACTTTATGTATGAACTCTTTCAAGCAAAGTAGCTCTCAGTATTCTAATTAAGAGTTGAAAGAAAACATTATACATTCAGTTGCACACTAGCATCTCTTATCGAACTAAAATAATTATCTTTCATTTTAAAATATCATGCTTAACTAATCAAATATACTAACCAAATTAAATTAAAACTTTTGTACATGATATGAGATTGTGGATCATGCATGCATGTGCATATAAAATGACCAATTATATATGATGTGAGATCATGGATAATAATGTATGGGAAAATATAAAATGACGAACAACATATTGAAGCATGATTTAATTTTTCAAGATAAAAATTGCAAGCATTATAACATCTATCACACACGCCACACGGACAATAAATTAGTATTTATAAATTTTAAATTAAAATTTAATTATGTGTGGTACGATAATTTAAGTTGATAGAGTTTTAATTTGTACGAATATTACATTCTTACGATTATATTATTTCTATTCGTATAGCAAGATTGAATATGTACTTTTTTTCATTCCAACAAATTTCGTATATTTTTTATTTATCATATAAAAGTTGACCAAAATTTTAAATTAAGACATTCATTACTAAGATGATTGTGTCATATATATATATATATATATATATATATATATATATATATATATATATATATATATATATATATATATATATATATATATATATATATATATATCGGAGCTCAGACATCATAATTGACACCGAATTCGATATTTAGTGCTTTCATGATGGTGTTGGACATAATATCGGTACCCTATATTGAGTTTTCAATATCATAATCGACACCAAATCTGACATAAGATGCTATGGCGATAATGTCTAATGTCCATATTCTGTGCTTGTATCCGACATCCGCAGTGAACAATTTTTTTGATAAAAAAAGTTGACTAAATGGATGGAATTTTACTATAAAACTAAATGATGAGTGAAAATGTTCTTTTACTTAAAAAATTGGGTGCTTATGTAATCTCCCCAAAAATTTATCCTATTCGATATAATATTTTACTTTATTCAATAGCATATTTATTCAATTTTTGATTCGTTTTACAAGTTCTTGTAATTTAGCAGGCTTGTCCAAATGGGTACAATTCCTCGAAGTGCGCATGGCTCGAAATTAAATGGATTTGCTTCAAATCTTTACACCTAGTCTCTTTGACATCACTATCTAAACTTGGACGTACCTCCAATTTTGCTTAATTATTTACAAGACTTTATTTTTAATTTATGGGTCACTAGGGCGACGGTTACATATGAGATCGAGTTGTGGGAGGGAGTTATTTATTATTAAATTACGTTTATTATATAATTAAAACATGTTCATTGAAAATTAAAGTGTATTTGTAGTAAATTATAAACCTATTTTATTTACATAAATCTTACAAACTGTATAATATTAAGAGTTGGTCTCTTGTGAGACGGGTTATTGGTGAGACGTGTCAACCCATCACTAAAGTATGCTTATTTGTGGTTAAAGTGTGCTTATTTGTGGTTAAAGTATGTCGATAATAAATCAAATTATAGCACACTAACATCATACTTTAATACATAATCCAACATACTTTAAAAAACATACATTAACAACCATTTAACATACTTTATTTAAATAATCGACATACTTTAACAAACCATCTCATGAAGGTAGCATCTCACAAGAGACTTTGTCTAATATTAATACAGTCTCATTAAAAACTTTCTTAATTGGTCAATTTGTGATATTTAGTAAATTATATCTATTATTGCTATTAGTATTTCTTGAAAAAAAAAAAGAGGTGGGAAAATATCTGGTAATAGGTAGTTGAGTCTTGGCAGAGGGACCAAATGATTGCCAAATGTCTATTCCTTCAATTAAATTACAACTGGGCTAATTGCCCTCCTCAATCCCCTCTCTTATCTCTCTCTCTCTCATTCATTCTCTCCACACCATTCTCCCTCTCCCTCTCTCTCTAGTCTCTACACAAACACACACACACACAAGAGAAGAGAGAATCAAATCATCATAGAGGGTTTAGTTTCTTGAGAAGACAAGAGTAATGGCATTTGCAGGAACAACCCAGAAATGCATGGCTTGTGATAAGACAGTTTATCTGGTGGACAAGTTGACAGCTGATAACAGAGTCTACCACAAGGCCTGTTTTAGATGCTACCATTGCAAGGGCACTCTCAAGGTCTCTCTCTCCCACTCTCTCTCTCTCTCATCTTCTTTTTCCAACTTGATAACTCATCTCACACATGGATCTTGTAGTTTCCAATTAATCCACCATTTGTCATTGAAATCTTGATTAAGTGAATATTCCATTAGAAAGTGGGGAACTTGTGTTTCTTTGTGCTGGATTATCTGATCTAAGAGTTTGTTCAACAGATCTGAATTCAATATTAAACTTGAAACTATTTTAGTAAAGTGCAGATTTCACACCAACTGTATTAAAGATCCTCTGTTTATGTTGAATTACAGTTGGCTAATTACAACTCCTTTGAGGGTGTGCTGTATTGTAGGCCACACTTTGATCAGCTCTTCAAAAGAACTGGAAGCTTGGATAAAAGCTTTGAAGGTAATTAATTTATCCACCATAGATGCTAGCTACTATTATCTTGATTTGTTTGATTTTATTTTAATTGTAAATTATCATATTTATTTTAATCAGGAACTCCTAAAATTGCAAAACCTGATAAACCATCTGACATTGAGGTGAGAATCCTTATCCTTATTCAGCCCACAATTTCAAACTCAATAGTTGTCTTGATAACCCGTGAGACGGGCTCACACAAGTCTTTGTGGATCTCGCAGAAACCACACGCAAACAAAGTGTCCACTATGTTTGGTGGAACGAGAGAGAAATGTCTGGCTTGTAAGAACACAGTTTACCCAACTGAAAAGGTAAAAACTAGCAATGATCATATTCTTGATTCAGCATTGTTTCATTTGATTAACTCAGCTTATAAGGAGAAGCAATTGATGGTGATTGATGCGACGAATTACAGGTGTCTGTAAACGGAACGCCTTACCACAAGAGCTGCTTCAAGTGCAGCCACGGAGGGTGCGTTATTAGTCCATCGAACTACATTGCACACGAGGGCCGTCTTTACTGCAAGCACCACCACATCCAACTTATAAAGGAGAAAGGAAACTTGAGCCAGCTTGAAGGTGAGAAGGATGCAGTTAGAAGCGGTGGTGTACCTGCAGAGTCGTAAATCCTTTTAACTTCACGATTTCCTGCGCTGTTTTCGTGTTTGCTCGTCTTACCTCACTTTTGGTCTTTGGATGTAGCATTAAATCAGGAATGAGTTTAAGCTTTGAACAGCCAATCTGTGTTTTCTCTTTTTTCAGATTTGTGTTGTGTGTCTGTTGTGTTTTCTCATCCTAATGTTGATGTTTTCAATGAGATATGAAGGCTGGATTGCATTTGTGTTTAACTACCCAACTGATATTTCTACAACACACGTATAATTTGCTTAAATATGATCATTGTTTAAAGCAATGAAGAACATAAAGGCTGGATTGCATTTGTGTGATCATATTTCCTATTCATCACTCATTCAATTGAGTGATTCAATTAAAATTAAATGCTACAGAAGATGTCCCGTCAAAGCATCACTGAATGACTCTTTAAGTGTTTTAGAAAATATCACATCAAAGTATTATAGTGCATTTAAATAAAGTTTGGGGTACATAACATTCTACTTCATATATTAAGAGCAGAATGCTGAATGAGCAATTCAATAGTAAGTTTTCCAAATAACAACAGTTAATTCTAACAATTGCAACAACAGTAAATACGTACAATGGTAATTTTAATAAAGGGAATTCTCCAATTCATATTATTCTATATAACTTAGAAGGAAATCCCATATTTATTGATTGACCCAAGATGGAGGCAACATCAACTGTTACTTGGCTCTATGGTATCAAGAACATGACCATCTTCCACAATATGCTTCAGATCTATGATGTAATTGTCTCGAAGAAAACCAAACCCGAACGTCCCATTCCTATACTGCCAAATTCTTCCCTCATCCTGGCGAGGATTTCTAGCACTCCCAACTAAGTCTGGAATAACCAAGTCGTAGCTCGAGTTCACAAAGAGCATACGGGAGACATCTCCATAATCAGAAGATGAAGTATGGTCAATGGTTTGATCTGTCTCTTCAGGTGGCCTAAGATGTATCCGACAGTTGTATATGTGATCCTCTTCTGGCGAAAAAGGAGATTCAATAAATTTCAAATTAGAAGTCCAAAATATTGGGGATTGAGGTCTATTAGAGTCACCAAGCTTTCTGCAATTAATACCCCCAACATCATCATAGGACACTAGATAGAAATCCAGGCTCTTATCACCACAAATACCCTGCAACAACAGGCGGATATCAAAGGAAAGATCACACGGTTGATTACAATCTTTCATCACATTCAAAAATTTCATATAGTGCAGTTAAGCAGACAATGAGAAGTAAAATATGTAGATGATGATGGTGATTTATATAGTCGCACAAGTCTTGGAGCTTGGTATTTTGTTGAGACAAAGAGAATTACATAGTTTGATAACATATCATCAATCAAACATTATCAGACAGTAATAAGTGTTTGAATATTATTACTACCAAAGTGAGCCGATATAAATGCAGAATCTTGACAAATATATCTACCACAAGATTAAAATCATAGAAGCATGAAGAATCAGTACAAATTTAATCAATTTCCAAAGGGACTTCGAAATTCAAGTCTAGATTCTGAATTCCGAGATATATCAAGTAGCAAACTAAGGTCCAAATCAAGTACAGGATGGAAATTCAATAAAGTTAAATGTACTGCAGCAAAGGCTTCTTCTACATTTACAAAACCTACAGATGAAGTTGGGAATTGAGATCCAGGGATTAACATTGATTTCCCTCTAAATAGACGCTCAATACTTTGAATCACTAATTCTACTATAGGCTAACTCATATAGCAGATTGATATATCCAAAGAAAAGTGGATTGAATCGATATCTTGATAAAGACAATGCATCTAAATCTGGAGAACACTATCCTCACAACAATGACAAATGCCTATCAGATTGAGTTAGTTATGAATGAATTTGTAATTCCTATACCTTTTTGTTCAGCTTACTTCATATCATATAAATAAGCAAAGAGTCAGCAGCACATCAGAAGCACTGGAAGGAATTTACTTTATCGTTCATCCTTCAATTCAACCCCCTTTTTTTTCACATAAGAAAACTATACCAAAGAGCATGCACTTAAGCTCAGAACAATGAATTGTATAAGAATCAAAAGGACATATATACTATATCTACACAGCATAACCAAGTCTAATAAGTAAAAGAATGCAGTCATTTCAAGAAACTTCAACATGTGAGACAGATTGTCTGACACATCACAAAATTTCTCCAGGACATATTACTTAAAGACACCAAGACAGAATTTTCAACAGAGCCATCTGAGACTATATCTGATCAAAGATGCACGCACCAAAGGGGAAATTCACTGCAAAAACAAGAATGTTGGTGTAATCATAGTACCTTCCAGAGACCCTGCAATGGGCGTGAATATATGGGAGAACAGTTGACAATCTTGACAAAATGCTCGGACTCCCATTTTCTCATCCTCCCCTGCTTCTCTCTCTCCCTCCTCCTCTGCCTCCTCGATGCCCCATTACCACTGGGACTCGTCCTGTTTGCAAAATACTGATAAATTTCAGTCGTCAATCTATCAGGTGGTGACCCATAAACGTTTTCGTAATCCTCTCCCTTCAAATTCCCAGAGCTCGAATCCCTCCTGAAACCAGAAAACCCCAAATTTTCCTCCACCACAACATGGCGTTCCCCGATGAAACTAACGTTCACCTGAATCAGTTCACTCTCCACAACACCCGAATCGCCCATCAAATCCACCAACGCAACCTTCCCATCCGGATCAAGATAATTCACCGGCTCCCCATTCGACGCAATGCTCATCCACAAGAACTGCTTTTTGGTCACGGCGTAGCCCCCATTCGTCGACGGAGAAATCCTGGATCCGGTGATGTAAAAAGGGCCCCATTCGAAGAAGACGAGAGGCAGCGAAGAAGCGGCGATGTCCCCACAGAGGCGCCAGAATCCGATAAGGTTGTCGTAGTCTTGGAGGATGCGGTAGAGGGTTCTGTAGGAGATCTTCCCGCTGCCCCATTTGTTGATTAGGGTTTTGGAACCCCATCGGCGGTGGCACAAGGAGAACCAGAGACGCTGATCGCGGCGGAAGAGTGAATCGAAACGCTTGCAGGTGCAGGCGAGCGCGGAGAGGTCGGAGGGCAGGAGGAAGGACAGCACACAGAGCTGGACGTCGTCGGGGAAATCGCTGAACGATAGCGGAATTGCAGTTTCCATTTCCATTACAGTTCCTTCCAAAACAACAATTGAATCCTAAAGGACAATGGGAATGAGAATCGAGCTGGATTTTCAGTTGGACAAGCTTTGAATTGCAGATTGAGATGGAGAAGAAGTAGCTGAAGCTGTATGAATGTAGGCTGATGTATTGCATTCATTCATATCCAGAAATTTGGAAATCGAATACGGGGAGGGTAAGACTGTCTTTTCATCGGAAATTAGACGATTCGGTGTTCCTGGTCCTCACGCCTGGCTCTGTGGAAGCTCTTGCAGAATATTCCTCCCTCGTTACGAATTACAATTGGAGTACTTATTAGATTTTCGCTGGATGGATTAATTTATGAATTAATACATAAAATAAATAAATAATAATAATTCTAATAATATATATATTAGCTAGGATAAAGATTTAGAAATGAAAAAATAAAATAAACCTGCATAGGATTGTGAATATGTTAGCTCCGAACTCTTGAGAAAAGAGAAACTTTTTTGTATTGTTTGATGACGCGTTGCCTCCTTTATAGTTTATACTCCCTCCTAATAATCTTCATTTTCATGATTTCTATTCAAATGCGAATTAAGAAAAGTCTTTTTTTAAATTTATTTTAGAAAATAATTTAATATTTTTAATATTAATAAATAAATGGTAAAATATGTTATACATAAAAAAAATATAGCAATTTTAAAATTATAATGTTTTGGTGGATAGTAAGTGTTTTTTTTAATAAAATTTTGAATTGGAGGAATAAGAAAGTGTGAAATTAAAGTTGAAAATTAATAGAAATTCAAGAATCAGATTTGTTGTTAAACGGATTGATGAGTACTCCTCCTCCCCAAAATATTTCACACTTTCTTTTTACATTCGTCCCTCAAAGTATTTCACACTTTACTTTTACTAAATTTAGTAAAAAATACATTATAACAATACTCACTTTTTACACACATCCCAATATAATACTTACTTTTTCATATCTCCCAATAACTTTACATACCTCCCAACAACTTTACATACATTTTTTCATTAAATCAACTAAAATATATATTCTCTTACTTTATACATAAAAATACAAAATTTTCTTAAATTCCGCGCACACCAGTACGTGGAATACTCGTTGGGACGGAGAGAGTGGTTGAATTTGGAGCAGAGTGCAGGTGGCATTGAACCCCTTAAACTGTTGTAGGATAGGATATGTCAATGTGATGCAAATGCATAGAAATTCAAGAAAGGATAGGATATTCAGAAAAGTTATGGAGTATTAAGTTAAAACGTTACCACAATCCTTATCTTTATTCAGAGTTTGGGTCCTATAATGTACGTGTTTTAATTATATCTAAATACGGCTTGAAAATACAATCGTAACTAATAGACGCAACCCAAATCCCCTTTTCCACTTTGGTATTCCACTCCCTATTTCATAACTTCTTTCCTATTAAAAAACTATACCCTAGTTAATGACCATTAAACCCCTGGGGCATGGGGTGAAAATTTGACCATTGATTACGACACATGTCAAAAATCTAATTAGTGCAATAGTAGATGAAACACATAATGTAATAGGTGATCCCATTTGCTAATAGACGAGGCCAAAAAAGAAAAAAAAAACAGAGTTATTAACAATTCCATTCAAGTTAATTAAAATATTATTACAACCTGATTTGAGTAGGATTAGGTGGTGATCAATCACTGTCATCAAACTCCGTTGTTCGATAATCCTTACTAAAACGAGGAGTTCTAACCCGTTCACCAGACATCCTCGGACCACCGGAGTCAGTTCGTGTAAGATTATGTTTTCCATCAACATCACCACTCTCAAAGATCTCCCTCAACAGAGATTCAATGGAAGCAGGAGATGGATACTTATTCTTGATCAAAACAGCAGAATGTCTGTCCACAAACTCTTTATACACAGGCAACACCAGCCTCACTGTAGCATCCTTCATCTGATCCCTCAAATCTGCTTCAGACACAATCTTGTAACTGCTTCTATGTCTCTTCCACATCTCATCAAACCCACCCATGAATGCCTCCATTCTCTCTCTCACTCCCTCCTCTCTCTCTAGAATCTTCACCAGACCCCCCCAAGCTTGCTTCTGGTACTGGTAGGCTGATTCCTCTGCTGCATTTCTGTATCTCCTCTTCATGTACTGCTCCCCCACCAGCTTGCCTAGCTCTGTGTTCTTGGTCCTCATGTAGATGTACCAGTAGGTGTTCATAGAGAATATTTGGGCAAGGATTTTGTCCTTGATTCGAGCCTTTTGAGCCTCGATGTTCCGCTGGATTGCCTCCATGACATTGGAGACAGCGTCCTTGAGCAGACCACGATCGTTTTCGTGGTCTGCTGGGAGCGGCCCACCTTTCCAGGACAGCTCAGTTTGAAGCACCATCTCCATGGGTAAGCTGTAGCTGTCCATGGTGAGGTTCTTGAGGTAGTTAACAGCGTACCTAACGAGCTTAGGTACGGACCCGTCTTGGGTCGAGGGCAACCCGTCCTGGTTGCCCTCAATCTGGAGGCCGAACTCCCAGAACACGCGGGTCGACGCGTGTACTAGGAGCTTCTCGAGTTCGCGGAAGCGCGAACATATGTCGGCCCCGGATTCGCCCTCGAAGACGAGGGCGAATTCGGGTTTGAGCTTCTCGAGGGAGTCGAACATGTCGAGGAGCTTGAATAGCTTTTGGGGTTCCTTGTTGCTTCGTGCGACGCCCTCTCCGAAGCGGAAGAAGACGGCCATGATCTTGTCTGCGATCTTGATGTAGCACTCCGGCCATATCATGGGTCCCATGTCGGCCAGCACTCGGCTGCAGAGGATCTTTTCCGACACAAGTACGGATGTTACGGCGAGGTGGAAGTGCTGGATCCAGAGAGAAATTGATGTTTCCAGGCTCTCCCATTCCATCTCGTCGATTTCTTCGGGTGTGTATTTTTTCAGGTAATCTGGACTTAGTTTCATCAGTGCTTTGGCAGCTCTTCTGTATCTTACCTGTTAGAATTAGCCTGCATTTGTTAATCATTTGGATAAACTGCATGTTTTTGTATTAGTATGATTTACAACATATATAACCAATTAGTATTACTCCATATATATTAGCTTTTGGAACCTGCAGTTATATTGACTTAGCTAGTCACATAATTAAGATCAATTACTAATATCTTCATTTCAGTAATATTGAGGGTTGTTTGGTTGGTTGATTTGAGTATAGGATTGGAATGTAATAAAATCATATTCCAATATTGAGGAATTAAACCTAGAATCAAACATTCCATCTTACAATCATGCATTTTCCTTTTCCATTTCCTTTCCAAAATATCACACGCACCTTATGACCTTAAATCATGTTGAGCTTGTATTTCATAGATCTGATTCATATTAAATCAAATCTAGAACGGTCATACTTCCACATGAAAACTGTTAATTTGGCCATATATTTTTTTAAATTTCAACTATATAGTTAATTTGAATTCTTTAATTTTTTGAAAAATACTACTCTCTCCGTTCCACCTAGTCCATTTTTTTCATTTTGGCATCCCACCCAAAGAGTTATCATTTCTTTTTTAAACACATGGGACCCACACACACCCACTAATACAATTAAAATATGAGACTCACACTTCCACTAATACAACTACCCACTACACATTAAATAATAAGACAAAAGCTCCTACGCCCCCGGGGACACGGAGGGATACTCCCCATGTGAACACAACCCTCCCCCTCCAATTCTATTTAAACCTATGTATTATTAGGGGTTCAAATTGTAAAGGGGCATGAAAATTGCAAAGGCGCACGGAATTTGCTCAGTGCGCCCGGATGCACAGGAGCCTCACTCAAATAATAATACTTCTTAATTCACGTGCAAAAAACAAAAATTTACCTTTGGGTGGGACGGAGGGAGTATATACTCCATACCACTACAATCTTATTACGGTAGACAAATTCTTGTGTGAAATAGACCAACACTTGTATAAATTAGTTTCCTTTACGGCTTGATTTTATTGAAATTATTCTTTAATATATGAAAATTACTTTTTAAAGCCATAAATTGTTTTACTCCTAAATAAAAAAATATTACTCATCAAATTTTAATGTATTGTGGTATTTAAAAACATGTTGAAATAAATAATATTTTTTTAATAAAATTTTAACTTTCTAAAATAGGATTACAATAAACTCATTCTAGACATCTAAATCCTTGTTGATTATATTAGTAAGGAATAAATTAAAGATATTGTTACCTTCACAAATATATCAATGCATATATCCAAGCAATCATTTTCAGCCAATGTGTGAGAAATCTTTGTAAGAATCTGAATCTCCAAATCACTCCCCATTCCATGATCACTACTACCCTTATGATCATCATGTCTTAATTTTTGCAACAACCCCTCATACTCATCTTGCAAGTTCAACAAAGCCTCATCTAAAACCCCATCAAACCTCATAGCCTCAATCTCCGTCTCACATATCGCCTTGAGCGTGACCAACGTCTCCGTCAGGTGTTCCGTCCTGTAACGATCCGTGGCTTTCGTCCTGCTCAAGAACTCCACCACCTCCTGCAGCTTCTGAATGGCCGGCTCGCTCTCTTGCCCGATCGCGTTGATCGACTCGTTCAGCTTGTCGACGCATTCCACGTACTTGATCAGCTTCTTCAGCCTCTTTCTTGGGTTCTTCTCCGAGAGGAGGTGATTGGCTATGTTGAGGAGCTTGCGTTGGAGGGACTCGTTGAGCTTGAAGCTCTCGAGGAGGGATAAACCGGGCGATATGGCCCGGTTTATCCTGGTCTCGAGAGCTTTGCTCGCTATGGACATGGATTGTAGTGGAGCTAGTCTTCTTGATGATGTGTTGAGCTTCTCTTGTATGGATTCCAATCTCTCATCCACTTCTTCGTAAGTTGAATCGATATTGATGGAGGATTTTAGGATGGATTCAAGATGAGAACAGGCTGATTGTAACTTGGTGATCATAGCATTTGTGTCATGATCTTCTAGCTCCATTATGTGTGATAGTGTGTGTTGTTTATTGATAATCATATGTATATAATGTGGTGGGTGAAAATGACAAGAATAGAAAAACGATGTTAACCAAGAGCAAATGGCAGTTGGGATCAAACAAGACAATCGATACATACGGAGAATCCAACCGGTATATATTTGACCTAGTCCAATTACTGATTTTATTTATTTTTGGGAAAAATAATTCTGAATTAATTAATTAAATGTAAAAACTTTTTGTCATTAGTTTAATTTAAGATTAATTATAGGAAACTTATGAAGATTTTTTTTTTATCGGACTTTGTCCAGTTGTTAGTATAGTTAATAGTTAGTTCACCAAGCATCCATAATTCTCCTTTCTCTAAGCCTCCTTATAACTCCCCTCCTATTCGTTCCCAATGGTTCCCAATTGGAATCGAACCTGATCACCCACATTTAGTGAAGAGGCCAGTAGCCAGGTAAGCAAGCCTACCTGCTTAACTTAAGAAGATTATTATTGTGAGGATTGTGTAAATCCTTGCTCCAATGATGATGTGACAAGTCAGACATGGAGTATTGTAGTTAGATGGAGGTTTTAAACGAGTTGTATGGATATAAACTGATCAGACCGTTAGGTAGTTAGATGGAGCTATAAGATCAGTTTTTTGGCCAAGTATAAAACTGATCGGGTAGCAGATTTTGAAGCCTTTTCTTGCTGATCAGATAAGATATTTATGAGCTGTTTTTTGGCTGCACTTACTCACTGCCATGTGGACTAATAGTTGGAGCTGGTTGCACACATTTTGGTTCACTATATAGACAGGAATCCAGCTCACAACACGGAACCTTGAAGTTAGTCTTCAGAGAGTGATTTTGACAGATTATACGTAATATAGAGAGTGATTTCATTAGTGGCTTGATTGGCCTTAGTGTGTTGTAATCAATCTGTAGTGTTCAAGATCATCAATAAGAGTTCTTCACTTGCCTCAGTGGATGTAGATCATCAAAGATCGAACCACTTGAACGATTGTGTTCATTGCATTTCCATTCTTTCTTATTTTTCTATCATGATTTTGTGTGTTAAACTAATCTGTTTCTCATTTCTTGTTTGTGTTGGCATCTAAATCACGACAATTATAAAAGAAATTTGACTTTCTGAAAATGATTAGTGATCTCGTGCTTTTTTTTTTTTTAAATTTTATTATTTTTAGCATATTAGTATATATTTTTTGATATGCACTAGAATCGTGATGGAGACAAAAATTAAACTACTTACAAAAATATAAGACAAAGTCTTACATAAAACTGCAAGAACGTTTATAGGTAAATTTGTATTTCATGTAGTATTATTTACTGTTGACGAATAATTTTATTTTTAGGTTTTTTTGTTATTTTGTCTTTTTTTTTTTTAACTTGGATTTTGAGAATCTACTTTTAAAATTAAGAATTTTGAAATTGAATAAATAGAAAAATAAATATGACAATGCGAGAATAAGGATATCACTACAAAGTCTTGTGAGAAGTTACTTACATGAGACGGTCAGTATGCATAATAAATAAAATATTTTTAATGATTATTAAAGTATGTTTTTTAAAGTATGATTAATGATGAATTAAATTATGATTTAGAGTGTTATAATATGATTCATTATTAACATACTTTAACTATAAATGAGTATACTTTATTAATATAATAAGTATACTTCAAGGTCGATTCATCTCACAAGAAAATACTTCAAAAGAAAATATAAATCACAAAAACTCATAGAGAATGCCTCAAAAGAAAATGTATATAAAAAGATGGATGGATTGAGAATTAAGAAGTTTTTAAAATCATTTTATTTATTTATATTTATTCAGGGCGATTCCAAAAAAAATTATCATTTTCAATAAAATTTGATTTAAATAGAGGCAATTTTAAAATCTACGAAATTAAATCGCTTTTTATTTGACTTTTTCGAACTTTTCTAACAAATTCACATTTCCCTAACTAATTTGTTTATCTTAAAAAACTATCTTCACAGTGTTATAAAAGTAAATATTTAATTTGCGTGAGATCTCTCACGTGAGACCAATTTTCACTTTTTAAAATAGTTATGACTTTTGCTATAAAATGTTATCACTTTTTATTTATACTATAAATTGTTGCTGAAATAGAATTATCAATTTTCATTAATTTATTATCACTTTCCTTTATAAAAGTTATCACTTTCTGTCAGTCTCAGACAAGTCAAGTCTTTGCCTTAATTCAATAATCACAAGATACACTTTAATTTTAAAATTATTATTATGGGTTAATTGCACCAAAAACCCTGATATGTTTAGCGAATTAACCCATAATTGCACCAAAAATTATTATGGTTCGAGTTGCAATACGAGCTTAAAGTCAGATACGTCAGCACCGGGCAGGCCTCCCGCTGCCCGGTGGCTTGATTTGAAAAAAGGTTAAAGGTCGAGAACTTATTTGTAAATATTGAAAAATTTGGACTAATTTGAAATTCGCGAAAAGATCAGAGTTATTAACCCAATTATTATTGACACAAGTAATATACTTTGTGATTTATTTAATTCTTAGATTCTGTGGCATAGTGTGGAGCTCTTGTATGGAGATTACTACTTTTCTACAAATGCATACAAGCGGTTAGATTAAGTTTGCAACTCATAAACCTTCTTCATAAATAAAAGAACAAGTTGGAGGTTGAAACATATATTAGTTGAGTATAAGGTGACATGGACCTTCTTCAAGCCAGAGGAAGCCTATGAAAACCGCTTAGTCTACAAGTTTGGCTTCCATTTTTGTTCATTAGAGAGTGTGAGTTGGTGTGCAAATTTCTGCTTGTAACCTTTGGTTGATTAATAAGACCTCGTTTTTACGATCCAACCACGTAAACCTTGAGTGTTCTACATTTTCGATTACAATACATAACCACACTTCACATAATATTCCAAAATCAGATTCAATTCTTAATTTTTTGATCGTGGTTTAAGTTGCAATTTCAACAATTATAAAAATAATAAAATAGACTCCTATGATTCAAGTTCATCGGGTGTATTTTATTTATTGTTGGTTCCCTTATTTATGGATTAAAAAGAGAATATATCCCAAAGTTTCTAAACTCCAACGTTTTTTTTTTCGAAAATTAAATTTTGATATTCAAAATCCCGTATACCTACAAATCATATTAATTGAATAGACGTCCACTTGTTTAAATTGTCTCCCCTCAATAAATACTTTTTTTTTTCTAATCTCATTTTTCATATCAATTAATATACTTTACATATATCATCTACAACCTGTTATATACTCCCTCCGTCCCTTGATAAGAGTCTCATTTGCTTTTGGGCACGTGGTTTAAGGAGTATTATTATTTAATGTGTAGTGTGTAGTTATATTAATGGGTGTGTGGGCCCCATGTTTGAATTGTATTAGTGAGTGTGGGTGGGTCCCATGTGTCCAAAAAAGGAAATGAGATCCTTTGGGTGGGACAACCAAAATGGTAAAATGGGACTTTACCTAGGAACGGAGGGAGTATTGATTTGACATAAAATTAAAATCTATTTATGGTAAATTCAAAACAAACATATATCACTATTTAATAGTTTTTAACTTCATGAACACGAAAAAAAGCATGTCCTAATACTATGTTTGTTTCCAATTTAAGCATTTCGGTGGTTCTTCTTTTACATTTTGGTGTAACATCTCCTTGTGCACTCTTGGATGATTGACACGTATAATATAATAAAACATATACCCTAAAAAGAAACTTAAACCCTTAGGACAGTGGTTGGGATTTTGTTCCTTGTACATGTAACAACAATTTTTTGTATTTATAATAAAATAAACACAGGAGAATTACAATGATAATCCAGATGGATTAAACTTGATGATTAAAGAAACAATCTCTATCAATCCTCTGATTCTTTTCTCGAACCAATTTGGCTTGACTTTGACTTTAACTTTGACTGCGTTGACCGCGTTGACTGTGTATGTTGAGTCGGATCTTCAGTTGAAGCTTGTCCGAACTCGGATTTGGATCTTATAACGTTAATCCAGAGGCGTCGAGCCTTTATTTGGATTAAACGTACTTGATCCGAAGAACACTCGATCTGGGGGGCTTAGCACCTTAATCCCGGGTCGTATGCTATTCTTGGCGCGAAGAACACCGAAGAACTCAGTTTATGAAGAACGCTTGATTTGGGGGGCTCCGCACCTTAATCCCGAATCGTTTGCCGTTCTTGACTTGAAGATGCTTGAAGATCTCAAGGGAGCGCTGCTCGTATTCTTGATCTCTTCAGAGCGTTTATGTCTTCAAGTATTTGAGTCTCTCTGTTGGAGTGAATGAAGGAGGGCTCCTTATATAGGTGAGGAATGAGCATGCCCCATAAATATCTCGCAATCTGATTGGTCTATGACAGATTTGGCCTGGTTCTGCGGGCTTGGGCCGTTCCAAATATATCACAGCTTGATTGGTCATTGCTTAATTTGACCTGATTCTGGAACCTTCCATGCTTTACTTAACTTAGGGGTCAAGCTTTACTTAATTTAAACCCTATTTAATTTGTTGGGTATTAAATTAATTATCAATTATTTATTAATCTATTTTAGGAATTAATTTATTAAATCCCCAAAAATAAAATATAATAAATTAAAATTGATATTTAATCCATAAAATCCACGTGTCGCCATTTGATTGGACCGTGAATTTTAACTGCTTACAAATGCCCCCTTGCGATTTATTCACGGACAGAATGTCTTGTTGTGAAGGAATCGCAAAAGATTTGTTTCTTGTTCACCAAGATTTCATGACCCTTACCCAAAATTATCAAAGTTATTTGTAGTAAAGAATCTCCTACAATTTTGTAGAGCTTGAGCACCTCACAATAATCTCCATAATTATCCATGAGTCCACTAGTAATTTCCATAATTATCCATGAATAATTTCCATAATTATCCATGAGTCCACAAGTAATTTCCATAATTATTCATGAATCCACTACTATATAAGGGTACTTCATGAACTCAATTTTTTTATCAAAGCTATTCAACAAACAAGATAATCACTTCAATTCTTGGTTCTTCCTTCTCTTATTTGAATTTTCCTCTTTCTTTCCAAAGTGTAACATGAAGTGTTTCTAAATTTTTTTCTCTTCTTCAGCATTGGTCCAAGAGGCTGTTAAGACAAAATACACAATCAAAACACATCATCCAAGGAATTCAATTTACAAGTGTAAGCTTTCAATTCCTTAATTTGCTCTTTTTTTTGAACTGTTTATTCGTCTTGTTTGCTTGTTGTTCCTGTCTTCGACCAAGAACTTAATAACATGCTTGTCCTCGCCCCTCTTTCTCTTCCGAGAAATCGACGGTGAGCCTTGTCCTCGCCCCTCTTTCTCTTCTGAGAAATCGACGGTGAGCCTTGTCCTCGCCCCTCTTTCTCTTCTGAGAAATCGACGGTGAGCCTTGTCCTCGCCCCTCTTTCTCTTCTGAGAAATCGACGGTGAGCCTTGTCCTCGCCCCTCGGTTGTTCCTTATGGAATTAAGAACTGCTCCTCGGTTGCCTCCCGATACGATTGTCCCGACATGGTGATTGAACTGTGAGCTCGTGGTTTCGAAAGGGTTCGAGGTCGCTTGTTGTTGGTGCTTATGCTTACGAGAGGGGCGGTGAGTGATGCTCGGCCATCGGTGTTGACAATTCGACCGGGAAGCGGCACGATAGGGTCGATCCGTGGGTACTTAGCGCGGTTGAGGATGTACGCCCGATCTGGGTAAGAACCTCGGAACAACAGTGATGGCTGCTTGGCGATGACAGCCGGTTCGCGTGCCTCGGTACCGTGAGATGAGACGGTGGTGGCTTCGCATGATTATGGCTGGGCAGCACGCGGCTGCTGCGTTTTTGAAGAGGCCAACAGTGCGTCGACGATCAGTCACGACGGGCGACGGCTGCATGCGATGACGCGGTGACACGGGGGACCGGCGGCGGCGTCCTTGCGTGGTTCGTCGCGAAGTTGGCATGGGGCGGCAACCTTGCGTGGTTCGTGCACGTTGGCGTGGGGCGGCGGCGTCTGCTGGTGGTGTGGACGAGCGGCGCGCGGTAGTTCTCGGCTTCGACTGGTGAGCAGCGGATCTGGTGCGGCGGAACGCGCGAGCTGTTGCTCGGCGACGGGTTGTGGCAGTGCGTGCTGGGCGAGCATCTGTCGTCTTTCCTTTCGGCGGCAGCGACGCGCACGGACGGCGGCTGCTATTTGGCAACGCGTGCTTGTGCGGCAGCGCGTCGTGGCTGATACGGCAGCAACAGCCGGCGCTGCTGCTCGCTTACGGCGACAGCGACGAGCACACGACGGCGGGTTTCGGCAGTCACCGGTTGCTGCAGGCGTCACCGAGAGTCCCGATCGGTAGAGAAAGGAGAAGCCTTCTTTGACAGATTCACGCCTGGAATGCTAACACCCAATTTTGACTTTCAACATTAATTTTGACCTTCCTTTGTGAATTTGGGCCCTTCCCACATGAACACAACTTTTGACTACTAATAACATGAGCCCATGAGAAACTATTTCTTGATTTGGGCTTCTATATAAATTGGGCCCACATTAAATTCAATAATCATGATATTGGGCTTTCAATTTCCAACTAACTTCAATTCATACTTTAAACATGAATTAATTTAGTTGGTCACTTTGATATTTTAAATTTCTCTTCATCATGGATTTAACTTACAACTTTGAATTCAACAATTAATTGATCCCATGAATTTATTTCAAATTCTTTTAATTATCAAAATTCTTAAACTATTATTTTCAAGCCATACTCCTGTTCTCTAACATTACTTTTGCTTTTTTTTCGCAGCCAATCTCAACTTCAGAATGGTTAAATTTAAGAGTCATACAACAGATTCCAAGGAACGTCAATTGCTAATCCTTGATACCCAGCGTCCACTATCAGACATAGTAACCCGTCTTCCCATCGAAAGACCTCTCATGGGCCAACCTATAGAGAAATTAGCTCAAGAAGATAATGTCTTCAATTTAACGACTTGGACCAGAAACATGGAGCTGGACGAAATAGGAGTCGTAACTTTGAGATCGGCTAATCATACCAAGGAGAAGCTACAAACTGACCCTTTACCAACACTAGGACACCAAATAATCAGAGGTAATGCGGCATGGGGCGACCCAATGAATTTTCTCGGGGAATTTCATTACATCCAAGGGTATTGGGAATGGACCGAGGCTATCTTAAGTAGATATCGCTCTATTCTTGAGAAAACAATGCTTTATGAACCTATTTTCGCATCTCTATTTACATATGACTGTAATCGAGAGATCATCAAAGCTTTTTGCGAGGCGTGGTGCCCTACCACTAACACCCTACTTACTTCCTTTGGAGAAATGTCGATTTCTCTATGGGATTTGTATAACTGGGTAGGATTGCCGCTAGCTGGTCACCTATATGAAGAAGTTGTGCCTGACAAGCCAGAACTTTTGAATGAGCGTGACGCCACTGGCTTACGTATCCCACCTAGTTGTCAGCACTTACTTCATGCTTATCATAGAATCCGTAGCCGTGATGGTACTGACTTTGTTTCACTTTCTCGATGGGTGAGCTTTTGGTCTCGTAGAACTATGAAGCATAAACAGCCCCCTCCACGTGCAGAAAGTAAAAGGAAAGCACGCCTCAAGAGTACGCATAACCCCAAGGGTATTATCGACGACTGTAAGAAATGGACTTCCATAGAGATGGCCCCTTTTAAAATGCTTCATGTTGATGCCAAAGAACAAGAGGAAACGTATCTAGCTGCCCATTTAGCTTGTTGGCTTTGCTCTTTCGTACTTCCTAACGATGAAGTAGATATGATACGTCCTGGTACCTTCAAGGTAGCAAGTTTGATAGCTGTGGGAAAATCAGTTTGCCTTGCTGTTCCTGTTCTGACAAGCATATACCGAGGTTTGAATGGAATCTCCAATGAACTTAGACCCTCTGAAATGAAGTCAACATTTCCCGTGCACTTCGTTTACACTTGGTTGGCTCATTATTTTCAAACTCATTACCCAAACCCTCATGATTTGAAAGCACCTTCAATGGTGACCTACTCAGGCGAAAATGGAGCAAAATTCTTTAGTTCAATTGGTGCTCGCAAACAAATTCAAAATGGAAACAAAGCTTCCTTGTCTTGTAATGTTCTCCCGAAAACAGACCCCATGTGGTATATTGACCATGACAAGGCACCTTGGCGTGATTGGGCCTACTTCATTGCTATTCGCACTAATTATCTTACCTTGCGACAGAATGGAGGCTTTCTTATTGAACCCTACAGCCCACATCGATTTAGCCGCCAATTCGGCTTTTATCAAGATACTCCGGGGAGAATGAAAACAGACATTCGAGAAACCACCTTGGAGCGAGGGCTTCAGTATTGGAGGCAATGCACCTTACGTAACTCTCAATCTACAGCAACTTTTCCATGTGCATCTTCAGAATTTAAAAATTCCTGCTCATCAGAATACAAACAGTGGTTATCTCAGATTCATGGCACTTACTTCTTAGACAACGTGTTGAACCTAGCTGAGGCTATCCCAAACCAGGATGTGGAAGAAGAAGTTGACATCGTTAATAATTCAGATAATGCCAAAGCTGATGAGGAAGCTGTATCACTAGAGGCTCCGCCCCTTCGAAAGGTGATTGTAGGGAGGTCTAATGAAGCCGAAAAGAGAAAGAACGGTCTCTCACATTCAAATGAGAGCACAACCGACCACAACCCGAAGCGGATCAAAAAAACCAAATCTCCGATGCTTACCCCGACAACTAAGGCTAAGGTTTTAATCCCTTCTAATCATAATTCATATACATCCATTCTTGCACATATTTTCTTTTCATCTCTTTTACTCCTTTTTTTTTTTGTAGTACATGCATGATGTATTTGGTTCTGATTATGATGACTCGAACGAAGAAGGATCAACCTCTGTTGCAGCCCCCGAAATCTTAATTGATGATGACCTTTCGGATCACATTTCTCCTATCATGAATGAATCTCCCCCATTAATTTCTGTGGCCCAAGCTCCAGACATTACAGAATTTGTCTTTGATAAAGAGATTATGGACGCTAGGAAACTAGTTAACTTGGCAGTGTGGAAACGCTTTCAAGAAAAACTAAGAAGAACCCCTGTCAACGCATTATCTTCTGTGAGGAATGAAGGGCTTAAGATGGTGGACACCTTCAAAAGCGCTCAAGGAATTGACGGATCCGCTCTAGAACAATCATTCAATTTCCTACTCTCTAAAGCCGATGCGTATGACACCATGAAGATAAAACTTGCTGATGGAATAACCAAGAAAGACATTGAAAAGCGTCTAATTGATGCAAAGAAGCGCGCCCATGAATACAAAGACCAAGAGGCTACAGAGACCAAGCAACTGCAAGAATCTGAAACTAAATTGAAGCAGATTGAAACGAAGATCGAGACTCTGCTGAAGGAGAAGGAAACCATGTCACAAACAGCTGAACGTCTCCGCCAATCTATTCAAAGCGCAAAGCTTGGAGCTCAAACTGCTGCAAGGAATATTAGTGTACTGAAGAAAACACCGATCTTAGAAGATTCCATCGCTGACGAATTGAAGAGCGTTACGCAAGCTTTGACAGACGCTCGAGAGGAGCTATCCACTATGGATATTTTTCATTAATTTCTTTTGAAACCAACTCACCTTAATACCTCCATTTTGTTTTGATCACTTAATGATATTATCAATAAAGTGCTTTTTATCCCTTATCTCTTATTCTTCTTCTTGTTATCCATCATTAACTCCTTATTTGCATCACTATGTCTGATACTTACTCACTATTTTACATACTTCAACTTATTGCTTTGCTTCACAAACTTGATGTGAACAAACCGAAACATGACTGAACTTAACAAAATGCTAAGCTGCCTACGTACCTCTATATAGAGGATCAAGTCATTACGTAGTCCAAAGGGACACAATTTGGTTTTGAATGGGGGGTGCCGTACACAGTTTAAACTCATGCGGGCCAGGAGTGACTATTCTTTAACCACTTTAGACAAAGTAGGATATTTAATGCTTTAACCACTTAAAATATCTGAGTGGGGTGAATTAATAGTTTAACCACATATAATTACCTTTGGTGGGTGTCATGCACAGTTTATACTCATGCGGACCAGGAGTTCGTCGTACACAGTTTACACTCATGCGGACCAGGAGTAACATGCAGTTTAGGCTCGTGCGTCATGGAGCGTTGTACATGTATTTGTTTTACGCGTAGTAGCGTTTCAAGAACTTCCCATTTATAGGGCCAATGTTCACGCCATCCTCTGAGATCAACTTGTATGCGCCATTTGTATAGGCTTCCTTCACAACATGAGGGCCATCCCACTTGGGTAGAAACTTATTTCCAACGCGATGGGTGACTACTATAGGTCTTCTCACAGCAAGCACCAAATCACCAACTTGAAAAGAACGTACCCTCACCTTCTTGTTGTATGTTCTAGAAAGGCGAGATTGGTAACACTCAAGTCTTTGTTGTGCTTCCAATCTCTTTTCATCTAACGCTTCTAACTCTTGAAGACGTAACTTTGCATTTTCTTCCTCGGTGAGGCCTTCTTGTATGGCTATCCTCAAAGAAGGAATTTGCTTTTCAAGAGGCACAACAGCCTCAACACCATACACCAAGGAATATGGAGTGGCTTGCGTAGGCGTTCTATAGGTGGTACGGTACGCCCATAAAGCTTCATTGATCCTTTCATGCCAATCTCTTTTTGACTTGGAGACCACTTTCTTCAATAAACTGCATAAAGTTTTATTGAAAGCTTCGGCAAGACCATTAGCAGCTGCGTTATACATTGAAGATTTCTTTTGTTTGAAATCAAACTTCTCACATAGCTTATCAATCCAACTGTTGCTGAACTGCTTTCCATTATCAGTGATAATGTAGCGCGGGACACCATATCTATAAATGATATTGATCCGAATGAAGTCAACAACATTTTCTTTCTTCACTTCCCTTAGAGGCACAGCTTCGGCCCACTTTGAAAAGTAATCGGTTGCCGCAAGAATGTAGAGATGACCACCAGATGACTTTGTAAGCGGCCCCACCACATCTAAACCCCAAGCATCAAAAGGCCATGAAGCGACTGTCGGATGTAAAGGCTCCGGAGGTTGATGAATCAAATTTCCATGGAACTGACAGGCTTGACATCTTTGTGCGTAATCCATGCAATCCTTCACCATGGTTGGCCAATAGTAGCCCATCCTTTTAATTCTGAAATGTAGCTTCGGTCCGGACTGATGAGCACCGCAAATTCCAGAGTGAGCCTCCTCCATTGCTTGAATAGTTTCTTCCTTACCCAAGCATCTCAAGAAAATTCCATCGAATGATCTTCTATAAAGTATACCCTTGAAGTAGATGAACCGAGGTGCCCGACGCCGAATATCAACCCTTTGTCGTGGATCGTTAGGCAACTTATCATATTTCAAATAATCCACAAGCGGTTGGCGCCAATCTTCTTCTTCAATTTCGAAAACCTCCACCACATGATTTTCAACTTCTTCATAATCATCATCTTCAAAGATTGGTGGTACAACCCAACTTCTACACACCGGTATTTGAATCTGCATTTCTGGCATAGCTATAATTGATGCTAACTTAGCGAGGGCGTCAGCTTGCTTATTCTCTCTTCTAGATAGATGCTTAATATCAACATCACCGAGATAACCCATAAGCTTTTGAGCATACTTGTAATAGGGGAACAACTCAGGCTTCTTCACTTCATACACTCCAAGGAGTTGATTTACTACCAATAGCGAATCACCATACACTCTAAGGTGTAGCTGCTTTATATCGACGGCCATCTCTAAACCAAGTATGAGTGCTTGATACTCAGCCACATTGTTAGAGCAATTTTCTGTTAAGGAAAATGAGAAAGGCAGAACTTCACCACTGGGTGTTACAAACACGACTCCCGCACCAGCTCCCTCTCTATGAGATGCTCCATCGAAATACATCTTCCAAGGAGAAACTATGTCCACAGTGAAAGCATCTTCATCGGGGAGTTCATCAGATAGTTCCCATTCAGCAGGCATTGGATGATCAGCTAGAAAATCTGCCAACACTTGTCCTTTTACGGCCTTTTGAGGGACGTACACGATCTCAAACTGTTGAAGTTGGAGATACCATCTTGCAAGCCGATCAGAGAGTACTGGTTTTGACATGACAAATTTTAATGGGTTGGCTTTCGAAACTAGCCGAACTGTGTGAGCTTGAAAATAATGTTTCAACTTCTGAATTACGAAGATAAGGGATAAGCAGATCTTCTCAATGGGTGAATACTTCAACTCGTTTGGAGTCATGGTTCTACTTAGATAGTATAGAGCTCTTTCTTTACCATCATCATTTTCTTGTGCAAGTAAAGCTCCCACAGAACGCTCTTGAGCAGCTAGATAAAGGACTAATGGACGTCCCGGTATTGGAGCACTCAATACTGGTGCCTTCATCAAGTATTCCTTAATGCTATTGAAAGCATTATTGCAAGCTTCATCCCATTCGAATATGCTGTCTTTCTTCATGAGATGACTAAATGGTTGGCATCGGCCAGCTAAGTTTGATATGAATCTCCTTAAGTATGCCAACTTTCCTTGTAGACTTTTGAGTTCATGTATGTTCCGAGGCACATGCATTTTCATGATTGCGTCAATCTTTGCTTTCTCAATTTCAATCCCTCGACGGCGAACAATAAACCCAAGAAATTTCCCAGATGAAACTCCAAATGCACACTTGAGCGGATTCATCTTGAGTTGATGCTCTCTTAATCGTTCAAACACTCGCCTTAGATTATGAAAATGATTTTTCTTTTCCTTTGATTTCACCACAATATCATCAACATAGCATTCGACAATCTTATGAAGCATGTCATCAAATATCTTTTGCATGGCTCGCTGATAAGTGGCACCAGCATTCTTTAAGCCAAATGGCATAACATTATAGCAATATATTCCTTTCGGAGTACGAAAGGCTGTCTTCTCTTGATCCTCAGGAGCCAAACCAATTTGATTGTAGCCAGATGATCCATCCATAAATGAAAGGACCTCATGCCCCGTTGTTGCATCAATCATGAGCTCAGTAATTGGTAATGGAAAGTCATCTTTCGGACATGCCATATTCAAATCTCGGAAATCAACACATACTCTGAGTTGCCCATTTTTCTTTCTTACCGGCACGATATTGGAAATCCAAGTAGGATATTTGACTTCTCGGATCTTGCCAGTTTCAAGAAGCTTATTAATCTCGTCCTCAATCAAAGGAATCAACTCTGGTCGAAATCGACGCTGCATTTGTTTAACCGGTCGAGTTCCCTTTTTAATGGACAAGTGGTGCACTGCGATTTTCGGATCTAAGCCTGGCATTTCCTTATGTGACCATGCAAAGACATCTCTGAATTCTCGCAAAAGGCTGACATACTTTGTTTCTTCCTCAACATCTAGCAGAGCACTTATGTAGGTAGGACGTGGGTCATTTTCATCACCTAAGTTAATTTCTTTCAACTCATCAATAGTGGCCTTTACTCCTTCTTCAAATTGTGAAGGGGCATCTTCAGCGTCTACTTCCTCCAT
Organism: Pogostemon cablin; assembly: GCA_023678885.1. NCBI lineage: Eukaryota > Viridiplantae > Streptophyta > Magnoliopsida > Lamiales > Lamiaceae > Pogostemon > Pogostemon cablin. The sequence goes on from CM042987.1 coordinate 8,184,196, forward strand.
TTGAGAATCTTCCACAGCAGTAATATGATTGGTAGAAGCTACACTTTCTTTATCATCACTATCATCTTTGGTAAAGACGATTCTTTGCACCTTATCCTTCAACACTCTTCCACTTGAGTTCCCTTTGATATTTCGTCGCTTGATGCGAGAAGGATTTTGACCCCGGAGTTTTCGGAGGTTAAGGGACTTGACATGATTTTGCCTCCTACACTTTCCTTTACAGGGTCCAAGCCTTTCGAAAACACTCCCAAGCCTTTCAAAAACAGATATTCTCTTGTCTTTCCTACTACTTGCGTCAAACATATCCTCCGTGGATAAAGCTTCTCCCTCGGTGATATAATTTGTACTTGCTCTTCTAATTGCAATACGGACTGGCTTTTGAGGGACATATCCCAAACCTGGCTTAGCCTTCTTAATAGTATGACCATCATTTTTCAACATTTTCTGAGTAACATTGAGCCCATGTCCTGGTAGGTTGATAGTTTCTTGACACACCTTGCTCGCCATCGCTTTTTCCCTTGGTTCATAACCAGCCTTCATAAGGAGGTTATAAGCTTGTGGACTATACGACTTGGTTATTTCGGCTTCAAACACTTCACCATGTTCGGTCTTTGGTCCTTCAATAGGACGTGTGAATCCTTTGAGTGGTGGAGAAGAAAGTTTACTAGCATCAATTTTTGTTAAAGGCAACGTTAACTCTTCCGAGGTCTCAAGCCCTTTGCCTTTGTTCTCCTTGAGAGTGGCAGATGATGTACTACCTTCCTCATCATTTATTTGTTTATTGCCCCCATTATCTTGCACCGGGGCTTCTTCACGTTTTACTTCCTTTGTACTCTTGAAGAAATATTTAGCATCGGCAAAGTAAGCTTCAGCTTCAGTAAATGGCTTATCGTCACCGAATACTCTTTTCACGTTGTCACCTTCACTATATTTGAAGCACTGGTGTAATGTAGAAGGAATCACGCCATTCTCATGTAGCCATGGGCGCCCCAAAAGCATGTTGTAGGAAGTTTTTGCATCAATAACATGGAAAAGGACTGTGGATTTCATCTCATCAATTAGCAAATCAAGAACTATTGTGCCGAGAGTCATTTGCCCCTCATGGTTGAACCCTTGGATCATCAATCGGCTATGGTTGAGTTCATCCAGTGGTATTTCTATCTTCTTCAACATTCTCAAGGATAAAATGTTCACCGCCGAACCTCCATCAATAAGTATGCGATTCACTCGCATCCCTTTAGTATAACCAGTCACAAATAGAGGTCGATTATGAGATTGCATACCCAACAACATATCTTCATCCGTGAAGGTCACCTTCATGGAGTAAGCTTCACCCTTAGTTTCAAGTTGTTCGCTTTCATTGTCCTCATTCACGACATGACATGAGCCTCCATTATGACTTTCTTCTACAGAAGTGAAGTTTGTGCCCGCCTCATCTTCTAACACGATTTTTCCTTCCTTAACCAATTGCATGATCTTTTCCTTAAGAACGAAACAATCATGAATTGGATGACTCACCAACCTATGATACTTGCAGTATTTTGGGTCATTAGTTCGGCCGGCTTCTTCTGGACGTTTCATATCAGGAAGATCAAGGAGTTTGTTCTTCATTAGATCATCGAATATGCCAGAAAGGTCTGAGTTCAGAAATGGATACTCTTTTTCTTGCATCTCTTTCAGAGTTAACCTTCTTTGCCCCCACTCTTGAGCAACTTGCTTCCCTTTGTCTTTCTTATCATTTTCATTCTTTCGAACCTTGACCGTCATAATATTTGTGGCCATTGACTCTTTGTTGAAACTTTTAACATAGGACTTGCCCCCCCTTTTGAAATCTTGTTTATCTTTAGACTTGTAGGAGTCCGACATCGGTGAATGTTTGATTCCACTAGCAGCCATACTTAATTCCATGTCATGGGCTCTAGTAGCCAATTCTTCGAAAGTCTTAGGTTGAATTCCTTTGAGTATATAAAGGAGATTCCATTCCATCCCTTGGATACACATCTCAATAGCAGACTCTCCGGATAATCGGTCCTTGCAATTTAAACTCAAATTTCTCCATCGATTGATATAATCAATCACAGGTTCTTCCTTCAATTGACGAGTATTAGTTAACTCAGTCATGCTAACAGTTCTCCTCGTGCTGTAGAAACGATTAAGGAACTCATGTTCCATTTGTGCCCAACTATCAATGGATTCAGCTTGCAAATCGATATACCAATCAAATGCATTTCCTTTGAGAGAGCGAACAAACTGCCTTATCATATGGTCTCCATAAGTACCAGCGTCATGGCAAGTCTCAATAAAGTGTGCTATATGCTGCCTCGGATTTCCTTTGCCATCAAACTGTTGGAACTTGGGAGGCTGGTAGCCAGCTGGCAACTTCAAGTTATCCACTCTTTTCGTGTATGGCTTGACATAAGTAACAGTAGGCTTGGAATTCTCCTCAAACCTTTCTTTTATTGTTCCAAGTATAATATCCTTGAGTTGATCTACTTGGAGCATTCCATCAGCTGAAAGTGGCAACGTTCCTTGAGTTTGCTCCTTTTCAATAGCCTGGCGCCTTGTGACCTCTTCCACTTCACTATCATCCATGACTCCTTTTCCGTTTGCACGGCTAGTCTCCGCGATGTCTCTTTTCATCAATTGGGAGATCTTTGTGTCTTGAGCCTCTATGTGTTTCGTGAGCCCCTCGATAGCTTTCATCATGTTTGCTAATTGTTCCTCAACAGTCGTGGTGCCTGCCATCATTACTGGAGCTGCAACGGAGTCAGATGAAGAGTTTGAAGATGCAGAATCTTCATCACTATCATCTTTCATAAGTAGTTGTTTTCTCGAAGCCTCCTCAACCGAAGGGTTGGATCCAGATGAGGCTTCCGAACGAGCTTTTTCTGACATGCTCCTTGTAACAACAGCAACATATTCAGTTAATGCCTCTGAGAGCTTAGAAGCAGCAGTCCTACCTGCAGTAATCCTGACAGGAGTCATATCGTACTTCGAGCTTGTAGAGAGAAGAGATGAGAGGTAGAGACTGTCCTACTGGGCGTGCCAAATTTTGTAACAACAATTTTTTGTATTTATAATAAAATAAACACAGGAGAATTACAATGATAATCCAGATGGATTAAACTTGATGATTAAAGAAACAATCTCTATCAATCCTCTGATTCTTTTCTCGAACCAATTTGGCTTGACTTTGACTTTAACTTTGACTGCGTTGACCGCGTTGACTGTGTATGTTGAGTCGGATCTTCAGTTGAAGCTTGTCCGAACTCGGATTTGGATCTTATAACGTTAATCCAGAGGCGTCGAGCCTTTATTTGGATTAAACGTACTTGATCCGAAGAACACTCGATCTGGGGGGCTTAGCACCTTAATCCCGGGTCGTATGCTATTCTTGGCGCGAAGAACACCGAAGAACTCAGTTTATGAAGAACGCTTGATTTGGGGGGCTCCGCACCTTAATCCCGAATCGTTTGCCGTTCTTGACTTGAAGATGCTTGAAGATCTCAAGGGAGCGCTGCTCGTATTCTTGATCTCTTCAGAGCGTTTATGTCTTCAAGTATTTGAGTCTCTCTGTTGGAGTGAATGAAGGAGGGCTCCTTATATAGGTGAGGAATGAGCATGCCCCATAAATATCTCGCAATCTGATTGGTCTATGACAGATTTGGCCTGGTTCTGCGGGCTTGGGCCGTTCCAAATATATCACAGCTTGATTGGTCATTGCTTAATTTGACCTGATTCTGGAACCTTCCATGCTTTACTTAACTTAGGGGTCAAGCTTTACTTAATTTAAACCCTATTTAATTTGTTGGGTATTAAATTAATTATCAATTATTTATTAATCTATTTTAGGAATTAATTTATTAAATCCCCAAAAATAAAATATAATAAATTAAAATTGATATTTAATCCATAAAATCCACGTGTCGCCATTTGATTGGACCGTGAATTTTAACTGCTTACAGTACACATATCACTCATCTAACGCGTGTAACAGGAGATGTAATGTCAAATATAACAGAACATTCAAAATCCAATTTAATGTCCACATTAAGATTATTTAATTTATTCCATGACTTCAAGTTGGAAATTAGTAAAATCAAAATTGCATAAACTCTATCTACCTTTTACACACATCACCACCTCGTTTCTCACGTATACTCCCCCGTCCCACCCACTGAAAGGATAGTTTTTACTTTTGCACGTGAATTAAGGAGTATTATTATTTAATGTGTAGTGAGTAGCTATATTACTGGAGTATGGGCCCACATTTTAATTGTATTAGTGGGTGTGTGAGTCCCATGTGTGTAAAAAAAGAAAGAAGATTTTTTTGGATGAGACGCCCAAAATGAAAAAAAGAGACCCTTTGAGTGGGACGGATGGAGTATATTTCATCTTTCTCACATAAAATTAAAATGTATTCTACTTAATTAAAATTTCAAAACAAACAAATTATAAAATTGCCTGGAAAAAAATACAAAACCATGCATTTAAAAAGAAACAAACTTATCCAAGTTAAAAAAAAAAAGGAAAAAGAAAGAGATAAGGGCGATGCAGAAAACGATGCAGTGGCATATGCATGCATATGAAAAACCAATGGAGAAGGTTTGAATACATTGGAAAGCCATAGGTGTAGCCATGCATGTTCCTACACCCCACACGTGTTCTTGCACCTACACTACTCTGCTCTGAGATCTGTGCCCACCGCCTCACTTTGCCTTCATTCTTGCCCAATCAAATCTAAACACCTGTCACCTTCTTCCAAACTTTTTCTTTTTAATTAAAAAAAAATTCAATGGAAAATGAAAACTCTTCTGTTCAAACAACCTATAGAACGCTGCCATAATAGAGTATATAATATGTCTTGTTAAGGCTCGACTTACTAATAATTCGCTAAATTGAATTTCAAAATTTAATTGACTTGTTTAGTTCATTTTAATAACTATTTTCATTAATTTATTTTATGTTATATAAAATATATGTAAAAATATAAAAGAATTTTGAAACCTACCCCCATCTCATCAAAACCCACTCAAAAGTCTTTCATACCCAATTTATAAACACCCGCCTCATTCTTACCTATAAATTGATAGATTATGATGGCTTTTGTGTAAACCTAAAACGCCAACTCACTTTTATACTTCGGTTAAACAGATTTTTGCTTTCCAGTTAAAAAAATAATAGAATTCGAGCTTATTATCAAGAAAATTAAATATACTCCATAAAAACGAATTTGAATTCGAATACTGTTTACTAAGATATGTTTATATTGGTAAACACATTTGACATGTTTGCAAACACAATATTTAATAGTAATATTTTCATGAACATTTGTTTAGAACATACTCCGTCCCGAATTGACGTTTTTCTTTTTCATATAAATTAAGAGATATAATATTTTAATGTGTAGTGAAATGAGAAAAATAATATTTAATGTGAAGTGAATAGTTGTATTAGTATTGTGTGTTGCCTTAGATGGAATAAATAATTATTTTGTGTGAACCCAAGTTGATAAAAAGTAAGGCAAAAACTTCTGTGCACCCGGGCGCACGGACCACATTCTGTGCGCCTTTAGAATTTTGTGTTAAATTGTATACCATTTAGTATAAAGATATGTACCCTTTATTTTCTAAAGAAAATTATTGTATGTATCTGGGCGCATGGACAACACTCCGTGCGCCTTTAGAATTTTGTGTTAAATTGTATACTCTTTAGTATTAAAATGTGTACCCTTTATTTTCTAAAGAAAAAAAAATATTAATGAAAAGTGTATACTCTTTAGAATAAAATGGTGTACCTTTTATTAATTAAAGTATATACCTTTAGACCAAAAGCAATATACCCTTACCCATAATACTAAATTTCTAAAGACGCACGGAATGTGTTCCCGTGCGCCAGGGCACACGCAAGCCTCACTCAAAAAGTAAATGTAAACCTTAATTTGTGACACCCCAAAATGAAAAATGTAAACTTAATGCGGAAAGGAGTGAGTGCTGGCGGCGTTAACGAGCAACAGGTGCTGACGGCATGAATGGGCGGTGTGGTTGGTGGGAGCGTGAATGAGCAGCAAGTGTTGACGGCGTGAACGAGGTGTTGATCGCATAAATGGGCGGTGTTGCTGGCGGCGTGAAGAACAGGTGGTGGAATTAGACATAGTTACAGGACCAAATATTTGTGAGTTGTTCGTCGAGTGCTTAAGCTAATTGGTAGCTGCTGGTAGCGTGAACGAGTAACAAGTGCTGATGGCGTGAATGATCAACAGATGTTGGCTGCAGCGATATGGTTGCTGGTAGCGTGAAGAATATGTTGTGGAATTAGACATACTTACAGGACCAAATATTTGCGAGTTGTTTGTCGAGTGCCTTCGCAAATCAAGACCAAATATTTGCGAGTTCATCGGGTGCTTATGCAAATGGGTAGTTTCTGGTGGCGTGAAGAGTAGTTGAAGGCGTGCTGACGACATGAATAGGCAGTGTGATTGGCGTGCATGAATGGGCAGTGTGGTTGCTGACAATGTGAAGAACAGGTACATACTTATAGGACCAAATATTTGCTGAGTTGTTCATCGGGTACTTATGCAAATGGGTAGTTTCTGGCGTGAAGGAGCAGTGCTGACCGTGTGAAGAACAGGTACATACTTACAGGACCAAATATTTGCTGAGTTGTTCATCGGTGGTGCATGAATGGGCAGTGTGGTTGCTGGCCGTGTGAAGAACAAGTACATACTTACAGGACCAAATATTTGTTGAGTTGTTCATCGAGTGTCTGCGCAAATTGGTAGCTGCCAGCGTGAATGAGCGGTATTATTGCTGGCAGGACAAGTAGTTGGTTATGAAAAAACAATTAGCCATTAGTCATTTTTATTTAAATATATTAATATCAGTGAAATAAATATCGCTGATATAATCGATGACTATAACATGTATAGATACCGTTAATAGATTATATATATAGAGGAATCGATTTTACTTTGATTAAACTAAATCTTCAATTTATCACGATATGATGATGTATTTTCTGCAACGCAAGCCGGCCGGCGAATCTTTCCTCAACCATTACTCCGATCCCTCCGCCATCTTTTACCCCACCCCTCTGCCACCCTGATTTCTCCGCCACCGTGTGCCGGATCCTGCAATGTCCAACGGCTATTCGTATTCCATGAGCATCATTCCTCACTGCCATACCGTGTAGTCGGACTCTATATCAAGTAAGAAAGACATCGTTGACATAACCGATGGCTACCATATAAATATATATATATATATATATATATATACATTGGCGGACGTATATGGGAGGTAGGGGGGCACTGGGCCCCCTGAACTTTTACTAATAAGTAGTATATATATGTAAAATATGACAAAATTCCACATTGGCCTAGTGGTGAGACAATTTAATTAATGTGTTGAAGGTCTAGTGTTCGATCCCCTCTTAGGACAAGCTTTATTTATTTACTTCTTCCCATCTTCTATCTCTTTTGTTTTACTTAATATTTATTTTTTTCTCTCTTTTATTTATTTTAATTGATACATTATTAAAATAATATATTCATTTAATAATTTTAATCTCAAAATTATACTAACTTTTACCTAACACAACTTAAATACTAAAATATTCTTAGAAAAATGTTAATATAAGTTAGAAAAATGTTAATATAAGTTGATAAATAAAATATTTTTTCTTATAATTTGTAGAACAAAAAACGCGAACCATTGTATGAGAAGAATTGGGCCCCCCTCCATGAAAATCCTGCGTCCGCCCCTATATATATATATATATATATATATATATATATATATATATATATATATATCAAATATAATTGGTAATGACGTATTTTGATATTAATTACTGAACTTAGTGACATGTAAATTTTAGAAATACTAACAAATAACCAAAATCTACCTATGATATTTATCAACATTTCAAAATTTACACAATAATAGTGATATTTATCACAATTTATTGTGCCTTCATATATATATATATATATATATATATATATATATATATATATATATATATATATATATATATATATATATATATATATATAAATATTGTATTTAATTCATAATTTCATAATGTAACATCGGACTTTTAAAATATAATATTAAATCATATTTCCTTCGACTTGCAATATCTAATATCTTTCGCTTTTACTATAAATAAGATTTCTTTTATTAGTTTTATTGACATTGTATAATTTTTATATAATTAAATAATAAATAAATTGAATAATGTATTAGTATTATGTGTGTTAAGTAAAGAAAAGAAATTTGAAATTAAAGTTTATTTTGATATATTATTGGAATTGAAATTTTGCACATATCAATGGATGAAAATTAATACATGTGAAAGCAGAATTTTATGGTTTCTGATATTCTAATTCATCTTTTATATTTCTACAAAACTTTTCAACTGAAAATGGTTTAAATCTCGTCCGTGTTATGGATTTTTTTTAATTAAGTGTTGGAATTTAGAAAACTCATAAAAATTCATATTGGGTTTTCAATTTACATTTTAAAATTAAATTAATATTATAATAAAATTTTATATTTATATAATAATTTTTTAAAATAATAATAATCGTGATTTTTAGTATAATAAAATTCAAAGATGATATGGAATTTGACTCGTAAAAATCAACGCCATGTCAACTATAAAACTAACACTAATTTTACTTGAAGAGTGATGGTTTTTTGTTTTGCTAAAAGATCTGAAAGGTTGGAAAAATTATAAAGTAAGTGATTATTTTTTCACAATTCATTTTTTTTTTCTTTCTTTCTTTTACCCAAACTATCTTTATTCTTCTCTTAGTTGATACTATCAGAAAATACTCATTTGGTTCAAAAAAATCTTTACATATATTATGAATATGTTATTTTAAAAGATATTTTGATTTCTTTTAATTAATAAATAATAAGTATATAATGCATGTTAGGTGAATGTGGGTTTTTTTTAAATAATAAAGTGTAAGAATAGATTAGTTAGTTAAATTTTTTTTGTGAAGAATTTTTTTTTTTAAATGAAGGAAGTTTTAATTTACATGTGTAAGACTTCGAATTTGCAATTTTGATACTCACATATATGTTTGGTTGTCTGTAATTTTGCAAAGAATTACACAAACGAGGAAGAGAACAGATTTCATTTGGTGCTCTAACACATTAAAAAGACTCATCACTACATTAGCTGTTAGATTAAAGACACATCTATCATTTTTTTTTTTTTAAATACGAAATGAAATACTCACTTGAAATTGAGAATCACATTTTAAAGAGGAAACATGTGTGTTGGGTCATGGGATAGTAGAGGAATGGAATATTTTGCAAATAATATTACTTCATTATCTTCAAGGAGTGAACAATTAATGTCACAAGAAAACCAAATAAAAAGTAGAATAAAAATAAAGAAAAAGAAGAGTGTATATTACGTGCACCCGGATGCACCCTTGCACCCATATTTGTATAATTTTTTATTTTATTTTGTATACATGTTATTCTCTTTTGTATACGTGTTTTGTAATAATTGTATACTTTTTTCACACTAAGTTTTTCATTAAAAAAACAAGCATTCATATGTGTATAACTTTTTATTCAATAGTGTATACATGTATTTTAATAATTGTATATTTTTTTACACTCAATTTTTTATTAAAAAAATTAACAATTAAATTGTATACATTTTTACTCATAATTATATATATTTTTGCTTATATTTATACGTGGGTGCACACGAAGCTTCGTGTGCACCCGGATGCACACTATATTTAGCCGAAAAAGAAATGTGAGAGGAGGGTTAAGTGTAAGGTTGCATGTTGGTGAAAAGCAATTAGAAAACCCAGATGTCCCCATCTCTTACTTCCTCAAACACGTACCCACCGTACACCTCCACGTGTCACCTCACCTTCTCATGTTCTCTCATGTTGCCGCTTTCCTATTGGTTCTATTTTCCCATAAAACTACCACACACCTTTCTTCACCTCCACCCACCCCCCCCTATCTCACCCTACCCCACCCCCTTTCGCCACCCTCCACCACCATGATCCAAACCGTCAACCCCTATGCCACCTCTCGGACCGCCCAGATCATGTCCAGATACCGCCCCATCGCCCCCAAACCGGTGGCCCCCGCCGCCACCTCCGCCGCCGACCCCGACGCCTCCGCCGTCCCCAACGGCATGCGAAAGTCCGCTTACTTGACCAACGTCTGGGCCCACCTCCAGGCGCGCCCCACCCGAACCAGGAAGCGCGGCCGCAGCGCCACCTTCACGCCGCCGTCAGCCAAGAGAGGAAGGACCTACCTTCAGGGGCTGTCGCTGCCGTACCCGGTGAGTTCTCCGGCGAAGAGCCTGGCCATGCATGGATTCACCCACGCCGGAAATGGCCTCTCTCTGGTCCCCAATTTCGACACCGCCGCGGCGGAGCCTCCGCCTCTCCTCTGCTGCGCCGCTCACCATCCGGGGAAAGGGAACTCCGCCAGTGTGATAGATTTGAATCTGACGGCGGAGCAACCGCCGGAAGAGTTGGACCTGCTGCCGCAGATCCGGGAACCGGAAAAGCCACGTGTCATCTCGCCCCGCCCGGTCCGACCGGTCGGGTCGAATATCACGGTGAGAAGCGTATCCGAGGACCCGCTCAAGCAAGCGACGGAGCAGGCGGCGGAGGAGGAGGTGGAGGAGGTTCTGGAGGCGGAGAAAGTGCCGGCGATCGTATCCGATTCCAATAACAAGGTGAGGATTTGCAACTCGGCCTACCGGGAGATGGTGGGGCAGCCGGAATGCTGCTGGCTGGAGTGCGCCGGTTGCGGAGGCGGGAAGAGAATCGGCGGCGAGGTGTCGGTGCAGTTCGCGGATTCGACCATGGTGCAGACATCAATGGCCGCGTTCAGTTGCTCGGTGAAGATCGAGTGGGAGAGAGAAGGGAAGAAGATGAAGGTGGATGCATCTTGCAGTGGAGTGAAGATTGCATGTGAGAGAAAGGATTACCAGTTCATGTGGAGGTTCTATATGAATTGAAGTTTGTAGTTTTAGATTTAGATAAATATAGGATGTTAATTATGAGTAGTAGAGGAGAGGAGTGTATAATATATATAGTTATAGGATATAGATGAGAGTAGTGTTTCATCTTTTTGATCAACTATTATGTGTTGAATGATGATGATCTGCTAAATTAATAATACTGATGAATCCATCCAGTAATTTTGACTATATCTTCTTTCATTACATGCGAATTTGCCCAAGAATTTGTTTGAACTGCGTGTGACATTATCGGTCTAAACAATTAATTACTCTGTCCTAATCGAAATGTCTTGGATTGTGTAATAGATAAAAAAAACAAAATAAGGATAATGTTGTGTTAAAGTGATTTGTTTTCTAAATAAATGTGAATTGTGTGATATTTTTTCTTAAATAAATGTAAAATGTAGGATGAGAAGGAGCGATAATACCAAATTGTTCCAGATGAGGGTATTACATCAGATTGTTGAATATGGTTGGATGAATGTATAAGAAGAATTACCTCTCTTATTACATCTCTTTGTTGTATAGATTGCACAAATAACATGATTTACATCTCATCCACATATGACAAATATCATGATTTACATCTCCTCCACATATGACAAACAAAACCTATGATTTATGATGTCTTGTTATATTTTAATATTATATCTTATATTACACGTATTAAATTTATAAATTTTATTATATCATACATGTCAATCATCTAACAATTTATAATAAGAGATGTATTTTCAAAATATAAAAAAAATCCAAACCGAAAATTTATGTACTCCATTTTGTAAAATACCTAACACACCAACTTTTTACATAAAAGGAGATTCAAACCGAAAATTCATAATGTAAAATACTCCCTCCGTCTCGGCGTAAGAGGGTCATTTGCTTTTTTTTCACGTAAATTAAGGAGTATTATTATTGAATGTGTAGTGGGTAGTATTAGTGGGAGTGTGGATCCCATATTTTAATTGTATTAGAGGGGGTGTGAGTCATGTATGTAAAAAAGGAAAGAGGACTCTTTGGGTGGAACGACCAAAATAGAAAAATGACCCTCTTAAGCTGGGACGGGGAGTAGCTTGTACGTAAATCTACACTTTTCGCCTCTACATTTACATACAAATCTCATTAATTCCTAACACACCAACTTTTTATACCTTTAATACCTTTTATCTCCTCAATTAATATCATTTTTTCTCTCTCATATATTTTCTTACATCAATTAATATCATTTTATATATTCACTTTATCTCATTTCAATTTTTACATATTTCTAAATGGCAATTTCTACTGTACCACTATTGTACCTTAATAATAGGATCAACCCGATCCAAAAAAAAGAATCCGACCCATGGTGCAAAAGTGCAAATTTTACTGTTTTTCATTTTTTTCACTTTTTTCCCCTTTTCTCTCCATTCTACTTTTCTCTCTCATTCTTTTTTGCGGATCTTTTTCTCTCTCTTTCTTCCCTGTGGGCAGCGCGGAAGGCGGCGGCCATTTCTCTCACCGGAAGTAGACAGCGAGGCAACGAAAGGCGGCAGATGTATCTCTTCCTCTAATATTCTCTCGTTGTCGTTGGCAGAGAGATGGTGGCAGAATAGAGCGACACATTTTCTTCTTATTTTTATTTATTCTCTCCGACGAGAAGGTGGAAGATAACGACGACATTTGGGAATTCTGTCTCTTAACTCTCAACACGCAAGCGGGAGATTGTTTAGAGATTTAAGCCCTAATTCTTTTTTCAAATTTTTAGATCTAAGCCCTAATATCCATTTTGTTTGAGCATCTGCACAAATAACAGTGAGATCCCTAATATCCATTTTGTTTGAGCATCTGCACAAATAACAGTGTTTTGAAGAACATGTCATTTCATTTTCTTTGAGTATTTAGACTAATAACAGTGCCCTTAGATTTCAGATTTATTTAACTAACTGTATATATTTTTATCACTAAGTGTATTAGTTCTTATTGATATAAATGTATGATATTGATAAGCTAGTGTAATATTATGGTGAAATTATTGTACTCCCTCCGTCCCACGTATTTTTACCCACTTTCCATTTTGGGGTGTCCCACGTATTTTTACCCATTCCATTTTTGGCAAAAATACATAATATTTTATTACCTACTTTTTACAATCCCAACAACTTTAACTACTTTTTTACACTTTATTCATCATTCCCAACAACTTTATTCACTTTTTCTTTTTAAATTACTAATTTATCCCTACTTTTTCTTACATTATATATTAAAAAAATAAAACGTCTTAATCTCCGTGCCCGTACAAACGGGTAAAAATACCCGGGACGGAGGGAGTATTATTTTTACTTTATTAGTATATATATTATATTAAATAAATGTATTAAATTTTATTCTTAATTGTATTATTATCTTTCATATAAAAATAGTATTGAATTGCATTGATTCTTAATATACATTTTAATAATAGTGTATAAATTTTAATTATATAATGTATATGTTCTTTTTAATAAAGATATTACTCTTATAATAAACTGTATTGATTATAATTAAATAGTGTATATCTTTTTTTTTAATAAATTGTATTAGTTGTAATTTAATATTGTACGAATTTTACTGTTTTCATTTATATAAACACAAACATTAATAAATACAAGTTTATACATTAATAAATTAAAACTACTCCTACATTTATTTAGAATTCAAAAATTGTATTGAAATTTTATACTATTCTGTTAAGTTACAAATATTACACAGTACATTAATAAATACAAACATATACATTTACAAGTTAAAATTAATACATTTATTTATAAAAATAAGAAATAGTATCAAAACCTAATACTATTCCAAAAATATCTGATTTATATCTAAATTTTAATGTAGATAAGTTGATCTAATTTTAATGTAGATATGTTGATCTGAAAATCTGCGTCTGCGTAAATATGAGATTTGAACAAAGGTGAAGTGGATGCAGATTTGACCGCCGATGATGTAGATCTGGAAGGATGATGTAGATCTGGAACGGACGGTGAAGCAGAGGGGAGGGGAATAGATAGTGGAGTGGAGGGGAAACGGATGGTCGAGTAGGGGAGGCGGAGTGATGCTGATCCGGAACGAAAAGTAGAGCGGAGGAGAGGAAGTCGGAAGCAGCAGACAAACAGCCAGTTGAACGGAGGGGCTTGAGAGAGGAGGCTAAAGCAAGCAGAGAGAATTTTCACTTTAATGTGAAGAAGAAATGATTCAATCCGAGTTAATTGGATTTTTTGGGATTATATATGCAACCCGCTTGGCGATCCGCTTTTAATATTATGATATGTTTTTAACATACCATACATTGCACAGTAGAATAACTCTTTCTGATTTTGGTGTCTTAATTCAATGTTTAAATTTTCCTTTTGATAGATGGGTTCCACACAAAATAATTAATACTCCATCCGTCCGCCCAAAAGGAGTGTATTTACTTTTTGCACGTGAATTAAGGAGTATTATTATTTAATGTGTAGAAGAAAGTTGTATTAGTGGGTATGTGGACCTCATATTTTAATTATATTAGTGGATGTGTGGGTCTCATATGTGTAAAAAGGGAAATGAGACCCTTAGGGATGGACGCCCAAAATGAAAAAATAAAACTCTTTGGAGCAGACGGAGGGAGTATATCTCTATGAACTCATACACTACACTAATACAACTAACCACTTACATTAAGATATTATATCGCCCCCAGGGCATAGCTCAAGTGGTAGAGGGGAGGGTGGAAAGACCTTCCAACTGAGCTTGGTTGCTGCAGGGTGGGGGTTCGAATCCTGCCTTTGGCATGGATTTGGCCCCTTGCAAGCACAAGTTTAATCCTGCGATTTACCTCCTCCACCAATCCCCAGTGCAGGGGCGGTGGGAGCCCCTAATGGTGGGGTACACCATTTTTTTTAAAGATATTATATCTCTCTATCCACTATACATTAAAATATCATATTACTTAATCTCCGCGCAAAAAGTAAACATTGAAATAGAATAAAGGAAGTATATTGATGCGCATTTTTTTGCACGCAAAATTAATCCCCAAGTATTAAGGATATCAGTTGCAGCTTAAGCAAGCGACCAAGTGATTATCGAACCCAAAGGACGGTGTATTATCAATTTAATTATATACTAAATTAATTAAGACGTAGGGCAATAACGTTTGAGGTTTGAATGATTAACTAATAAATAATTAATTAAAATAACAAATTAAATAAAATATCACTCGAAGAATATGAAAGTGGATCAAGTAGGAGAATAGGTAGCTCAAGGGTAATCCAGTTTCACTCATTAACTTCCCTTCCGTGTGTTGATGTCCGACTCTACCTTGTGGAACATGGACGCATTACTAAACCATGCATATCTACTCTATAGACACAAGTAAACATGCGTGTAACACGTGTGAATAACCTCGGAGCAAGAGATATAATTCAACCCCCCTTCTAGGTACTATCAGTATCAATTATTTTCCTGACCAATTGGTACTCTAACCCGATATGATCTCCCTTTATAGGTATTATAAAATTATCCTCTTTATCCTACTTAATAACTAACCCGAATTCAATTCAATTAATAAGTATTCATATATGATAGTTCTAATGAAGCTTCGGAGTCCCCTCACTTAGAATCATAACATGGAATCCTACTCAGCAGTGAACACACTCAATCAATAACCAAGATATGTATTCAGACTCTACATAACAGTTAGTGATGCACAAAACGACCGTGAGTATGGATTAAGAAAGCACAATCATATATAAAATAAATCCACAAGTAGTGTTGTACGAAGTTTACACACGAAAGTTCAATTAATTGGTAAAAACCTTCACAATCCTAATTCTACCAAAAAGACTCTAGCTCATGATGTTACGAAGAACAATCATGGGTGTTGGATAGATCTTGCCCGAATGTCCGAAAAATATAAGATAAATTAGAAAACGAATAAAATCCTAGATGTGGGCGTCGTCGCATCCTTCTCCATCTTGAATTCTCCTCTTGATTCTCCTCTTAACTCCACAGATGAATCTTCAAAGTGATGGATGGATGGAGGAAATAATGTGGATGATGGTGGGGGGTGATCCCCCCTTGTGAGGTGGTGTAGGATGGATGTTTGGCTCTCTCCAATCCAATATGACTCCATGATGTAAAAAATATATAGGTGTGAGAAGGAATTAAATAAGGAAATAAAAGATATGGGTGAATCATGAAGGATTATGTGATAAGGAAATTAATTGTGCTCCAAGAAATAGGTAATTTTTAGAAATTTTCGAAAATTCTCGAAATTCTCGTTGGCAGCTGCGCGACTTCATGATTTTAAGTATAACTTCCTCGTCCGATCTCTGATTTTAGTGATTCTTATGCTCACGCGATCCTCTTTTCCTTGACTTTCTCTGAATATAAAGATCTCATCAAAAGTCTAACATTTGAAGATGTAACAAATCATGTAAAATAGAACAATCGTGTTGAGTAGAAATAGCTTGCGCGACATCACCATATCGATCATAACTTTCTCGTTTGGACTTCGATTGAGGTGTTCCTTACGCCAAAACGATCCTCTCTTCTGTGGCTTTCCAACTATGTATCACACTTTTAATTCAGAGCTCCACATGAACACAGAAAAATTACACAAATTGAACGTGCATTTTTCAGCATTTTTGCACAAATTGCACCTTTACTCCAACTTGGCACTTTCGATCCTTTTTCCACTTAAAACACAATAAAACACCTCAAGTGCATCTTTTTCTCACATATAATAAATATAAAATACATGTGCTAATATATAACAAGAATTTCCATAAAAAAGGTGTTCAATTGGACATTAAAACACACTAATTTCCACTCTCAACATATCATCACACATCTCTTACATATTTATTTGACATAAAGTTAAAATTTACTCTACCAGAAACCCAAAATAAACATACTTTCTCCATCCAACAATAAGGTAACTATTTGCTTATTGTAGGTGTATTAAGAAATATTATTATTTTATATAAAGATGATATATAGTTGTATTAATGGTGAGTGGTGAGTCATGTTTGTGTCCTTTAAGCAAAAGGGGAAAATGAATATCCTTAAAATGAACAACTTAAACGACAAAAATAATACTTTAGCAGCTGAAAAAAAAAGTACACCAATATTCAATGTTTTTTAAACTCACGTAAATCGAAAACAATTACTCCTTCCGTCCCATAATAAAAGGGTCTTTTGCTTTTTGCACGTTGATTAAGGAATATATTATTATTTAATGTGTAGTTGTATTAGTGGGAGTGTAAGCCACATATTTTAATTGTATTAGTGAGTGTGTATGGGTCTCATGTATATAAAAAAAAGAAATTAGACTCTTTGGATGGGACGCCAAAAATAGAAAAAAAGACCTTCTTTAAAGGAGACATGGGGAGTATGTTTATTTTTAATTTAAGTATGGAGTGAATAAACCAATAAAATTTGATAATCCATATTAATTTAATTTGAATTTTCATATATAATACATTTTCACTTTATGTTAAATTTATGTGTAAAAAAGTATTAATTGATGTGAAAAAAAGATATGAATACGGGATAGAATAAGGAAAAAAAAGTTTATTAATTAAGTAGAGATAATGTATGTAGGGATGTAAATGGGTAAGGAAGGGTACAGATTGAGCAAATCCACATACTACCCATTACCCAATTACCCTATCCATACCCTACCCTATTATCCTCAATTGTAGCATCGGGTAGGATGCAGATTTATCCATCTGGTAAATGGGTAACCCACGGATTACGGATACCCGCAAGAAATGATGGACGGATATTTTAAACGAGTATAATACGGATACCCGCAATAACTTGAACCTAACCAACCCTACCCGCATCGATCCACACCTTCCCATATCAATTTTTTTCCATCAAAATCGACACAAAAATATCAAAATATAAAACATAAAGTATAAAAATAAAATTCATAATAGAGAATAATATTTAATCCAAGTGCAACAACAAGAAATCAATATAGTTAATATAATAACAGGAGAAGAAATATCGTAATCCAACACTTGAAAGTATATCAAAAACTACGATCTCCTTAGTAATATATAATATAATATAATATAATATAATATAATATAATATAATATAATATAATATAATATAATATAATATAATATAATATAATATAATATAATACAATACATATATATATATAATATAAATATATATTATATAACGGGTAATCGGGTCGGGTACGCGGGTATAAAAGAAAAAACCCGTACCCAACCCTAACCCACTGTTTTTTTCGGGTATTACCCGATTCTCTACCCAATTTTGCCTATCCTATTCTTACCCAATCACCCGGGTACCCGCGGGTAACCCAACCCGGTGGGTAAAATTGACAACCCTAAATGTAGGGTTAATGAGTATACTATAATTAATAAGTTTTGTAGGTGTATGTAGATAAGAATTATTAAACCTAAACCTTATAAAAAAAATAAAAAAACTTGCTTGTCCCGGGGACACTGTGCCCTCAAATTTGACGTTTTTTCAAAAGTTGTACTCTTTAGTATAAGAATTTGTACCCTTTATTTTTCTTTAAAAAAAAATTAATTTTTTAAATAAAATATTTACACTATTCATATTTCAGCTGATCTTTTTAATAAAAAAAATATCTTTATTGATTAAAATGTATATCATTTAAAACAAAATATTATACCCTTACAGTACATTCAAAGACATAAGAAATCAATTCAAGAAAAAAAAAACTGAAAATAAATTTAGTCTATAATTTTAGATAATCCTTTTATCTTATTTTGTTCACTTTTTTGGCCATACTAGTATATTCTTGTAATAATACATTGCCCTGTAAAGATATTAGCATTAGATAAAGTCTTCTATACATCCCTCTATCTCAATTGAAATTGTAACATTTTTCTTTTTAGTTGTCCCACCTAAGTTGTAACATTTCATTTTTAGACATATGGGACCTACTCAAAACAATTAATATATTTATATGGGGCTCATACACAGCCCACACACACTATTAATACACATACCCACTACTCCCTCCGTCTGCCTTTAAGGGTGTCATTAGTTTTTAAAAATATTATTATTTAATGTGTAGTGGGTAGTTGTATTAGTGGATGTATGAGTTCCATTTTTTAGTTGTATTAGTGGGTGAGTGTGGGTCCTATATGTATAAAAAAGAAATGAGACCCTTGGGGGCGGACGCCTAAAATGAAAAAACGATACCCTTGAAAGCGGACGGAGGGAGTATATATTAAAATATTATATCCTCAACCCAGTACCCAATAAATTATTAAACTTTTTAATCTCCGTGCCTAAAAAAATATTACATTTTAAGTGGGAACGAGGGAGTAATAAGTATAGATTCGTACAACATGATCCAACCCCATAAAGTAATACCCCTCCTAATTTACGCGGAAGACCCTTTAGGGTGAAAAAAAAATAAAATGAAATAAAATTAATAATAGTAATAATAATAACGCCTTCAACTAAATATATATCTTATATATACTAATTACGAATACACTGCTATAAATAACTTTGTAAAAGTATGAGGTGTCGCAATGTGGTTAAATTTCGTATATTTTTTGTTTTAATATTACATATATAATCTTTCTAATTTTATTTATTATTATTATTATTATTATTCATGTATATATCTTTAAATCATATATATCTATAAATTAAAATCACCTTTAATCATATTTTTTTGATTAGTTAAGGAATAGATAATTAATAAAATATATCAAACTTATTAATATTATTATTCATGTACATCTTCAAATTAAATACCACTTTTAATCATATTTTTTTATTGAAAATAGATAATTAAGTCAATCAATAAAAATATATTCAAATAATATTTTTTTTTATTTTTTCTTGGTTACAAATAGATAATTAAACCAATCAATAAAAGTATATATATCTTAAAAAAAACTTTATAAATAGAGCAAATATTAATTAATATACATAAATCATACTCCCTCCGTCCCAAAATTGATTGCACACTTTCCACATTTATCCGTCCCAAAATAGATTGCACCTTTCCAAAAAAGGAAATATCACATCAATCTCCACCTCTAAAAGTTCATCTTAATTACAACTTTACCACACTCGCCTAACACACATAACATACTTTATAATTTATTTATTACCTAAAAATACCACAATACCCCTAAAAAGTCAATATTTCTTAAACTCCGTATCTACAGTAAAGGTGCAATCGATTTTGGGACGGAGGGAGTACATAATTCTTTAGGGCTATTCATGTTTATCTTCAAATTAAATACCATCTTTAATCATATTTTTTATTAGTTAGAATACTACTTTTATTTATTTATTTATTTATTATTATTATTCATGTATATTTTTAAATTATGTATATCTATAAATTAAATACCACCTTTAATTATATTTTTTGATTGATTATAATAATTCATTCGCGTATTACGCTCGTGTGTGTGTATATATATATATATATATCAATGAAAATTTATTACGTTATCATTCTTAATATTTTAATCAAATATCATTTTTAATAAAAAAAATCCTTATTAATTAAAATAAATACAGTTTCGAATAAATGTATGTACTCTCAAATATTCATATTTACGTATTAAGTGCACAGAAGGCCAAATTTTAATATAATATATTAATAAAGTATCAACAAGACAACAAACCTAAAATATTATCCGTCGTCTATTAATATGTGAATATGTGCGTAGTTGAGCCTAAAGAGAGTGGATTGGTGGACTTGCAAAAATTCAGTTGGGCTAAAAGTTTATTGGGCTGAAAGATGAGAGAAGAATTAAATTAATTTAAAGTTTCACGTAGAAAAAACAAGGGTTAGATTATTATCGTATAGAGAGTGTCATACACGCTACTAAAATTTTGTTTATACCGAAAAAACAATAATGTAAAATATAAAATGCTTTCGTTTTAAACGTAAATATCAATGTTTTTTGTTAGATTATTATTATCTTAAAACAATAATATAAAATATAAAATGCTTTCGTTGAGAGTCGAACTCAAGACCTCCGGCTTACTAAACGGGTGCTCTAACCAACTGAGCTACGAAAGCTCCATATTGCATTGAATTATTTTTAGAAATAAAATCAAGTATTCACATAACATAAGAAATGCTTTTCTATCCACCCAAAGGCCCATCTTAGTTGTTCTTTGAATTCTTTCTTATGTATAAAAGACAAAGAATCGTGCACCTTATTTATTTTACAAGTATATATCATACTATATATTATTATACACATTAATTTGACCATGGTATCTTATAATATTTTATTTTTCCTTTCTTATTTATGTATATATTATTCACTTTTTCTGTGATCAATAGTGGTATTTTTAAATGAAGTACTGTATACTAATTAATACTCCCTCCGTCCAGTTCTAAAGTATCCGTTTGCTTTTTGTACGTTGATTAAGGAGTATTATTATTATATGTAAAGTGGGTAGTTATATTAGAGGGAAGTGGTGAGTCATATTGTGTACTTTTTTACTAAATAGGGAAAATGTATACCTTTGAAGCAGACGCCAAAAATAGTAAAATTGATATCTTAGAAGCGGACGGAGGGAGTATTATATTGAAAAGGTAAGTATAATTGGAGGTGTTAAACGTGCCGAGTGAGCTCGAGCACATCATACTCAAACTCGGCTCGAGTACTACTTATTGAGCTGAGCTCGAGCTCATTAAGTAAAAAAGTTTGAGTTTTCGAGTCTTATCGAGTTGAGTAGTCAAGCCTAATATTAATTAATATATTTTTATTTTTTATTATATTTAAAATATTTGTTTTATTACATATTATTATAATTAAATAATATTAATATAATCTAATACTATTAATTAATATATTTATATTTTTATTATATTTAAAATATTTGTTTTATTATATTATATTATTATTTTCAAATCTTAACGAGCCGAGCCAAGCCTTCGAATTACTCGTTAACTAAATGAACGAGCTCGAACTTGAGTTCGAATAGAAACGAGTCGAGCCGAGCCTTCGAATTACTCGTTTTCCATAACAGCTCTAACTGTATAATATACGTATTATTCTCACCCAAATTTTTATGATAAATTTACATGGAATTATTATATAAGTATAATTATTTAATTTCTACGGCTGATTTATTTTTAAAAATTTATATATATTATTATAATTTGAATTTGGCATTTAGCAATAATAAATAAAACTGATGAGGAAGAATGGTGAGGAGACAAAAATCTGAAGCACATGGTGTGGAACAGCACACGTGTGGAGCTTGACCAAACCTTGGGTTTATGTTGGCCCATCGCATTTTTCGACATTTCTACTATTTCAATCAATTTTTACAATAATATAAACTACAACTCCCTCCATCCCATACTCGTTGTCTTACTTTTCATTTTCATCCGTCTCAAACTAATTGTCTTATACCAAAAAAGGAAATATCACATCAATCCTCACCCCTAAAAGTTCATCTTAATTACAACTTTACCACACCTACCTAACACACATAACATACTTTATAATTTATTTATTACCTAAAAATACCACAATACCCCTAAAAAGTCAACTTTTCTTAAACTCTGTGTCTACAGTATCGCAGACATCGAATCCGGGACGAAGGGAGTATATAATAATAAAAATAGAGATACTGTATTATGAGATGGATTGTGAGACAGATAGACCCATTGTTAAAATATGTTTGTTGTATAGATAATATATGTTTATTGGTACTTAAAGTATATTGGTAGTTAATTGTACTATAATACTTTAAATTTACTATACTTTAATTCATTATTCATCATATTTTTAAAAACATATTTTAATTATAAATTAACATATTTTGCCAATATAATAAGCATACTTTAACAAATGATCGATTCGTCCCATGTTAGGATTTTTTTTTTGAAACACTAGCGTTTTTTATTGTCAAAATCTAGTCGAATGTTAATTGAGTTAATGATTTTATTTATTTATATTCTCTCCGTCCCGCACCAAGGGTCTCTTTTTTCCATTTTGGTCGTCCCACCCAAAGGGTTCTCTTTTCTTTTTATACATATATGAGTCCTACACTCACCCACTAATACAATTAAAATATGGGGTCCACACTCCTACTAATACAACTACTCACTACACATTAAATAATAATACTCATTAATCTACGTGCAAAAAAGCAAAATACACCCTTAGTGCGGGACGGAGGGAGTACATAGCAATTGAGAATTATTTATTTCCTAGAGGAGTTTTTTTAACAGGGGTCTCGAAAGATAAGTTAACTATCAATTAAGGATAAAAAAAACTTATTTTATCAATTCAAGATCCGAAAAATATAAAACTTTCAATTTAAAACTCGAAATCATCAAATCACTCGAAATAATTTAATAATTACATTAAAATTTCAAATATCAAACATGTATTTTAAAATAATATTTTATTATTTATTATCATTAAAATTACATGTTAATTAACCAAAAAATTATACGGTTACATTATATAATTTTGGGTGATTTATAATTTTAAATTTTGAATTGATAGTTTCATATCTTTCAAGTACTAAACTAATAGAAAAAAAAAATCAGATTCCTAGCTAATTGATAGTTAACCTATCTTTCGAGTTTTATATTGAAAAAATTCTTTGATCGGAATAGAATAATCACTAACTCGTTATTCTTGTCGCTAAGTGATATTAGCAAATGTAAATTCCTCACTGCAAATCTACGCTAGAGGAGCATCACGAAAATTAAATTGGCTCCAAAATCACAACAATGAATGGACGTCTCCACTGTTAAAAATCCCAAGAAACCCTAAACGATGTTGTTGTGACTCAAGTACTAGGTCTTGAAAAATGGGTGCTTGGTGAATTAACTTCTAATTACTTACAATTAATATTTACTGATAAAAAAATACCTCGAGAATGGGTACTTGGTGAATTAACTTCTAATTACTAACAACTAATATTTATCGGGAAAAAAAAAATGTACAGCAGGTCATGTTAGTTTGATCTAGATATTTTCTATCTTTCACTTCAACTTACACTCACTCAATAGGTTGTTGAAGTAGGGTAGTAGTAGTAATAAAAGAGGAAGATGAGAAAATGCATGATAGGTATATATGAGCATAATAGCAAAGAAAGAGAGAGTAATGTAAATAAGATGGAATGAGCTAGCTTACAATTCATTGGTGTCAGTTTGAAGCTGACAGGGTCATCATTCTACACAAACAATATTGGACCTTCATCTCTCTCTCTCCTATTTCTCTCTCTCTCTCTAAATGTATGTGTATGGATGCAAATTGGCTGTCAACTCTGAGAATGATAGTACTCTTCTTTGTGCAATGTGTGGTGTGTTTGTGTTAGGTCCACTCCTACATTTATTGTTCAGATATATGCCATTGAATTATTGAAGGGATCATCCAACCCAATTTAACTCCATCTCAAATATTATATATTTGCATGTGTCTGTATAGTGTAACTATGTGTGGATGTAACCCTAGGTTACCCCATGGATGGATCCAGTAATTTATGTCCACGTGGAAACTTTTCTTTTTAAATGCTCATGTGACTTCTATTACATTGGTTGATTTTCAATACCCTAATTTGATTTGCATGTCTCACCCTTTCATGCATAGTAGATGCTGTTTTTCATGGAGTCCAAATTCCCCCTACCATCACCAGATGACTCCGCAATTAGTCAAGCAAGGGGATAATTTGTATAATGATCAATAATTGAATTCCATCTAAGCGTGGGAGCAACCTTAAGGGGTGCGGGGCGTCTGGGGTGGGCGACTCCACCGAATATTCCATTACATTTTTTTTGTGTGTTATATCTTATGTTATACTTTATGCTTACTTTTTAGTTTGATTTTTATGATTCATTTAATGATATCGTAATATTAGATGTAATATCAATGGTATTGTGTAGGATTGTCTCATAAAATGTGTTATGTGATATGCACAAGGAGTTATAACATTTTTAATAAAAAAAAAAAGTGATATCTGATCAATAAAAACTTATATATAGTCATCAAATAAAATTGATTTCATAAAAAATTAGTAGAAAAGATGAATAATGATATTCCTCCTATCCCAAGGTAAAGTATACGTTTTATTATTTTGATTTGTCCTATATTAAGGTATATATTTTTCTTTTTGGTAAAATAGTCCTCTAAAAAAAAATAACAACAATAACAACAATAATAATAATAAAAAATAATAATAATAATAATACCCCTAAAAATTGGAGTACAATATTACATAATTTATCATCAATTCAAAATAAGTTTAAGGACAAAAAAGTAAAAATACAATTTGAACTTCCCAACTACTCCCTCCGTCCCAAAGAGAAGTTTCCGGTTACTGTAAATACGAAATTTAAGAAAAATTATTTTTTACTTTATTTTTAGGGATAATTTGGTATTTTTAGGTAATAAATAAATTATAAAGTAAGTTATGTAAGTTGTAAATGAGTGACAATTTTGAAATTAAAGTGTGTTGTGGGATTACTGATTGGCTAATTATAGTGTGCACCGGGGTGCACCCTAAGATAGGGTGAACCCATATACAAATATAACCAAAAACATATACAATTATGAGCAATAATGTATACAATTTAATTGTTAGTTTTTTTAATGAAAATTTGAGTGTAAAAAATACACAATTATAAAAAAAAACATGTACACACTATTGAATAAAAAGTTATACACATATGAATGTTAGTTTTTTTAATGAAAAAAAAGTATACAATTATTACAAAATACGTATACAAAATAGAATAAAAAAATCATACACATATGGGTGCACCCAATATACACTCTTATTGATTTGTGTATTTTTCTTTATATGAGAATGTGAACTTATTTATGAGACAAATAAAAATAAAAAAGTGTGAATTTATTTATGGGTTGGAGGAGTACTCATTAAAATATCATCCCTACACATATTGGATTGAAGAATCAATATTTTTTATGAAAAATAAAATTAATTAAGAAAATTTGAAATTAATTATAGATGGACTAATCATTTTCAAACCCCATTAGATCCAAGAGCAACACCTGAATGAGATTGTTTCATATAAATTGTATTTACAGTTTTTTAAATAAATTTTTTTTATTAATGATATTAATATTATCGATTTATTTATGCTATAAATTGCTTATTAAATAATTCCATGTACTACTATTATTTTTCACTAATTTGATTATTATTTTTTATTAAAATATTATCAATTTTATATGTCTCACGAAAGTGATATGTGAGAAGATCTCATTGTTTGTTTGCCAAGATCCAATGTGTTTGATAAACTAAAGATTAGATCTTTTATTTTTATTTTTACGGTTGAATACATAGTTACTCTTTTATTGGATGAAATCATTTTTGAACTACTGAAAATGTATTCTGAGTTCATTTCCATTCACGTGAATTCATAAATCACATCAAAGTTGATTAAAAATAAAATGAAAATTTTTTATATATAGATTCCATCTTTAGTGTACAAGCTGTCTCATTTTTTTTTTAATTTTATTATCGTATCATTTGAATGAAGGTGAAATTTTTTTATTTTTTACTTTTAATTAAAGATCTCGGATTCAATACATATTATACAACAATAAAGAGTGACAATGAAAATAATATACTATATATTTACGGTTATAATTCGATTATAGGTGTATTATGGTTTTTCTTTATTGTTATATACACTACAAAAAAACTGCCCGACAGTGACGGACTTTGTGACGGACTGACGGACTTTGTGACGGACTTTGTGACGGGAAAGCGCCCGTCACCCGAACATGCGTCACAAAGTGTTTGTGACGGTCCCGTCACAATTAGTGACGGATTTTGTGACGGAAATCATTAGTGACGGAATTTGTGACGGTTTCTTTTAACCAATATTTGTGACGGACTTTTGTGACGGATTTCATTTGTGACGGACTTTGTGACGGAATTTTCCGTCACAAACTTAAAATTCTAAAAAAAATTAATTAGGCAAGAATCGAACCTTGTTGCTCATGTGAGTGCTTGGTAGCACTCAACCGAACCGGCTACCGGTAGCCCATTTGTATTTTATTACATTTTTACCCCTTATACCTCCTTTAGAATTAATTATGTAGATTTGCTCCCAACCTGGGTTTGAACCTGGGTTGGTGCCAAGCAAGGTGCTTGTGAGCAAGTGTTGAGCCAATTTGGCTAGATGTGTTTAGTGTTAATCTTTAATAAATATTATATATATTCAATTAATTTGTATTAAAATAACATCAACCAACTTTCAAAATAAATATGGTGGTAATATTGATTAATATAACACATATTAATATGACTAATCATTATTAAAATATTAATTAATTAATTTTATTATTTATTTAATAGAAATATTAAATTTTCTTAATTAAATTAAAAAATCCTTATAAATTTTAAATTCTCAATCTATAAATAATATCTAAATATATTATTTATTTATAGATGAAAAATAGGTTAATTTGCATTAAAATAATTAACATTCTTATAAATTTTCAATTTAATTCTCTTATAAGAAAATACATCATCATTATATTTTTCTTAATTCAATCACAATATATACTTTGTTTTTATCAATTAAATACACTATCTTTTTTTTTTAAATTCAATCATCAACTTTCCTTTATATATATATATATATATATATATATATATATATATATATATATATATATATATATATATATACTAATAATGAATACGCTGTTACAAATAACTTTTTAAAAATATGAGGTGTCGCAACGTGATTAAATTTCGTATGTTTTTTATTTTTTTTAATATTATATATATAATCTTTCTAATTTTATTTATTTATTATTATTATTATCATCATGTATATATTAAATCACATAATAAATTAAAATCACCTTTAATCATATCTTTTTGATTGATTAAGGAAATAATCAATAAAATATATCCAATTTATTAATATTATTATTCATGTACATCTTCAAATTAAATAGCACCTTTAATTATTTTTTTTTATTGGAAATAGATAATTAAGTCAATCATATTTTTAATCATATATTTTTATTATTTGGCAAAGATTTTAAAATAAATATTACTATGTACAACACAATATATTCAATTATTTAAGTTTAAATAAATTCACAATAAATATTAAAAAATAATAATTTTTTTTAAAAAAGAAGTAACTATGTTCTTATAATTATTTTGATTTTTTTTAAAATTGTAATTTGTGACGGACAAAGTCCGTCACAAATTCCGTCACAAATGAGCCCCTTTTCCGTCACTAATTAAAAAATAAATAAATAAAATATTTTTGTGACGGAAAAAAGTCCGTTACAAATTTTTCCGTCACAAATGCCGTCACAAATATTGAAAATGACGAAATTTTAAAAGGTCAACTATTAGCCGTCACTATTTTCAAAATGCCGTCATAAAGTCCGTCACAATTGTGACGGCAAATTTTCCGTCACAAAAGTCCGTCACTGTCGAACAACTTTTTTTAAATATAATATATATTTTTTTTTTCTTTTTTTGAACACTTTAAAATTGAGTTATACTGAAATTTAAATAGAAAAATAAGCTTGTGTATGAAATTCTTCAAATTTAAAAACTATACTTATATCCAGATAAATCATGTTGATATGATTGGTGCAAGTATATATGTTACTGTTGGTCTACTAATTAAAAATGCACACAAATATTTCTTTATATATATAATGGCAAAAAAAAATTGTGTAAGTAGTAATACGAATGAGAGGTGATTATAATTTTAATAGTTAAAAATAATATGAAAAGTGATAATTGTCTTTTCAATTGTTATTGAAATATTTTAAGAATAATTTGCAGGATTGATGAAATATAATACTAATACATTTAATAAAAATTATACTTCATTAAGAAAAATAAAATGATCAAATCAGTAAGACGATATCATTCGATACTTTTTTGTTTGTAATTATGAATGTTAAAAAATTGATGTATGTATTAGTATGGAAGGAGGGCACCAAATCACTACAAGAAAGTGAAGATTTGCTAGCGATGAAATTCATCGCGATTTTCGTCGCTAATGTGTGCTAAGTGATGAAAATAGCTCATCGCCATGCTTTAATGCTACAAGAAATTTGCAACAAAAATTTTATTTTTGTTAGTCAAGTTTAGGGACAAAAATAAAATTTCATCGCTAAACGTTAATAATGATTTCATCGCAAAAGTTTGCAATGAAATTTCAATTTTTCATCGCAAATATTTGTAATGAAAATAAATTATTATCGTTAAAATCGGTAATGAAAAATTAAAAACAAATTCTCTTGTGAGACATTATACATGTGAGACAGCTTATGAGATGTGTTAAAGTATGATTCTAGGGTGTTATAAAATGATTAATTATTGACATACTTTAACTATAAATAAGCATACTTTACCTATATAATAAGCATACTTTAGTAATTGATCAACACATCTCACAAAAAACCCGTCTCACAAGAGAGTTTCTCAAAAGGCAAAAGCTCTTGTGTTTCCAGGCACATGGATTTAGACCCGTGCGCCCAAACCAAACCCTGCCCGCATCATTAACCCGACCCGGAATATTTAAAGTAAAAAAAACTAATTCATTATTCACATATGAACATTACACGCTTTTCTCTCCTTTCCTATTCCAGCTCTCTCTCCCCTTTTTCTTTCTTCTGTCCCATTCCTGCTCTCTCTCCCCTTTTTCTTCTCAATTGATTCTCCGACTGCTACTCCCGTCAATTAACATGGTATTTTCGGTGGAGATCGCGAGTGTGGCGACGGTTCGCAAGGTATCAATCGCTGAAGTTTGGAAATAGCTGCTGAAAGTTTTGGCAATCATCAAGTACTCCGTGTTATCACTTTTCGCTGACCGATTTCATCTAGCTTTGTTCAAGTAAAAAAAATTCCATCTATCTAGTGTTCGATTCATGATATAGTAGTGTTAACTTTTAATTACTTGTAAGAGATTGTAAAATATGGTAAAACGATCTCATACCCTTGCCTTTGAGAGTCAATAGAGTTTTCTAGTGTAAGGATACTGTTTCTGTTATATTTGAACAAGTATATGTAAATTTTAGAACCGACTATATTACCAACATTGAAAGTATGTTAGTTAAATGCTTGAATTATTTTTGGGCCAAGTTTTAGTACTCTTTTATCCATGAAGGTTGGATAGAAGTTGGAAGTTCCAATAATAAGGTGCTTAGGTTGTTTTGAAAACTGCAGTAAGAAACATCTTAATGCCATTAGTTGATAAAGATGACCCTTTCTCTCTATTGCCAATCCTAATTTTGTTTATTTATGTAATGAGGACAATGTCATTGTTAGTGTACTGCATAAGTCTTGTATGCTATAGCGCAATACTGTCTCCATTTTAAAAAAATGTCTTGTTATCTCTATGATTTACTCACAGTTTTCTTGCCCTTTTGTTTTCTTTGTCAAAGTTCCTTATATCTTTTTATCTTTTGTTTTTCATGAAACTTGAGATTAGGCTTATACTAAGGATTGAGATTTGTGCAACAATGCTATCAAATCAAAATGAGATGAGAGCTCGAGTAACTAAATTTGCATATGAATTATACGAGAAGAAGCTTTGACTTTTAAAGGTAAAAGCTGAGGAAAAAATGAAGAAGCGCTAAAGGCTGTAGAAGAGAACAAAAGGGCTGCCAAGGAGAAATAGAAAAAATTGGGAAAAAGTCAACTTGGAAAGAGATATATTTGATGGTATTTATTTGTTGCTTCAACTTTTGGGTACATTGTGTTGATGACTAATGTATGAAGGTAGTTATAATCAAGATGGAGCCATAACTGTATATGTTCTGAATGATTAGTTTTTTCTATAGTATATGCTCATTATATAAATAGTTGAATTAGTATAGTGAGACCATTTTTGTTTTCTATGTGAAGGAAATATACTTTTATGGTCCTTCATTTACACTTTGTTAATTTGTATTTGAATTTAATCAGTGTGATTGTTCAATGCAAAGAGTATATTGTTAATGAGTAAATGATACATTGTGATCATGTAAAGTGTATGGACTTTGCAGTGTTTTGAGTTTATGTTTATAAGGTATTATAGCATGGTGTAAAGGGTATATTGTTGATAAGTAAAGTGTACATTGTGGTCATGTAAAGTGTATGGGTTTATAATATTTCGAGTTTATGTTTATAAAGTATTATGGTACGGTGCAAAGGGTATACTGTTGATGAGTAAAGAGTATATTGTGGTCATATAAAGGGTATTGTATGAAGTTGCAAAGGATATATTATTTATGAGTAAATGGTATATTATTGATGAGTAAAGGGCACATTGTGGTCATGCAAAGAGTATGGAGTTTAGAGTGTTTTGAGTTTATGTTGTTAAGGTATTATGGCATGGTGCAAAGGGTGTATTATTGATGAGTGATGGGTGATTAGCCATAATATAGTGGGCATGACCAATTAAAGAAATTATCGAACCACAGGGAGGAAGGTACTAGGGTCTAAGCGATCTCATGTTCACCATAGTATTATGGAAATGATCATAAAGGGAAGATAATCAATAAATGACAATAAAATAAATGGATAGATGAATGAGAGATGGATGAATGAGCCAAGTAGATAGAGATGAGACTAGCAATACTTAAAGCATGGAAAATCTAGGTATCATGCAATGAATTCATATGTGTCATGGGTAAGAGACTAAGGGCCAACACTAAGATCACCTAAACTCCCTCTCGGAATGAATAGGATATGGTTCTAAACATAGCTCAATGGATTGGTTCTCACTTAAACAATTCCAACTAGGTACTAAGCTTAAATGAGAGTCCCTTCACACAATTAATCAACCTCTCGATCAAACCAATTACATGTTCTACCAAAGGGTTCTAAACTATGAAGGACTTCTCAATCTCTTCACAATTTATAATGCACATGAGGTGTTTGTTGAAATGATTCACACAATTATCCTAAGCATGTAATTGATTTCTCAATCTAATCACATATCTAGAACAACTAAACACACACATCAACAAAAAAATCAAGCAATTAATAATCAATGATAGAAAATCAATTAACCCATTCAACATAATCATTCAATTGCAAAATACCCAAAATTATCCAATACAATTCATATTGCTAATCTCACAAGGGAGATTAGCCTCTCATGGTCACAAGGAATCCAACATAGACATTAAAATCCTTACAAAACATGATAAACAATAGGTTTCAATACAAAGTGTAGATGAAAACTCCCTTGGATGTCTCCAATGGTGATCTTCTTCTCCCCCTTGCAATTCACCTCTCTTCCTTGCTTCTCTAGCTACTTGGATGAAGGATTTGATGGTTGGATGAAGGTAGATCCAAAGGGTGAAGAATGGATGAAGATGATGGTGTAAAATGGAGGAAATAGTGTGTGAGATGTGTGTAGGAGTGAAACCCTTCGAAAATCTCCTCTCAATTGTTGAATAAAGGGGTATTTATACCCCTTGGGAAGCTTCTAGAAGGATTCTGATTTTTTTCTGATCCCAGACATGACACGAGTCGTGCGACGCAACACGGCCATAAGGTGGCCGTGTTGTGTCTTCTTTGCTCTCACACGGCCATTCTGGACAGGGCCGTGTTACGCAACACGTCTCGTGTGCTGCAACATGTCTCGTGTGCTGTAACACAGGCACAGGGTGGTCGTGTTGGATCTTCTGATATTGGCACACGGCCACTTCTTACAGGGCCGTGCGCTGTACACGGCCCGTGTTCTTGCTGCCCTGCTTCCTCTTTCACTGTTTTGGCTCGTTCTTCCTCGTTTTAACTCCGAATTGAGATCCGCTTTTTCCTAAGTCTTCCTTATCATATCTAGCATCCAATAAAAAGTGAAAATCATAGGTTTAAACTCATTCACAAATATTTCAATAAAAACACAAAATACAACCAAATAACATATAAATACGGATAAAAATATACGAAAACTCACATAAAAAGATACTAGAATCTAGGTGAAAATATCACTCATCAATGGGTACATTGTTGTCTTGCAAAGGGTATGAAAGTTTACAGTGTTTCGAGTTTATGTTATTAAGGTATTATGACACGGTGGAAAGGGTATATTGTTTATGAGTAAAGAGTATATTTTTATAAGTAAAGAGTATATTGTGGTCATGTAAAGAGTATGGAGTTTACAGTATTTCAAGTTTAAGTTGTTATGGTATTATTGCAAGGTCCAAAGATTATATTGTTGATGAGTAAATAATATGAAATTTAGAACATCTATTGTTGACAGTGTTTCAAGTTTATGTTGTTAAAGTATAATGACATGGTGCAAATGGTATATAATTTTATATTAAAGAATGAGCATTGGGAAACAATACATGAGAACATAATCATCTGTTTTGCATTCTAATTGTAACTCAAGACTTCTCCGCCTCTACAAAGAAGCACGAAGAAGACAAACGAGAGTTAGAAATAGACATGGTTCCACGAATCCTAAGCGACACAGTAAAGCAATTGCAAAATATAACTAACTGCAAATTTATTGGATGAAAAATAAAAATTTGAACGTAAGTACTGTCATTACAACTAAAGAGTATATCAACTATTATTGAAGGATGCATTGTTGTCATGCAAATGGTGTATTGTTGTCATGTGAACTGTATGGATTTGCAAAGGGTATATTATTGATAAGTAAAGGGTACATTCTTGATGAGTAGAGGGTACATTGTTTTCATGTAAAGTGTACGGAGTTTAAAGTGTTTCAAGTTTATTATAAAAGGTATTATGGTATGGTGCAAATGATATATTGCGGATGAGTAAAGGGTACATTATCGACCTGTAAAGAGTACATTATCGACGTGTAAAGGGTATACATATATAGATTAAAACCATAAAAATTAAAAGTCATTATATATGATATAATGCAACATAGACTTCAAAAGCTGAGGCATTTCGTTAAACAAATTTCATACATTTTTTCATAAGCCTAATAAGAATTATGCACTCCTCTTCCTCGTATTAGTGATGTTTTGTGTTAGGCATAATTTGCGCACTTCAATTAAAATCCCCAAGTATAGGGATGTCAATTGTAATGACAAGTACCCCAATTAAAAATAATATCATTCCCACTGAGAAGCTAATTATCTATTTAATTTATATTACTATTCAATTAGAATATCGTAACCAAATTTCCAAGTGTTTGAATTGAATTAATAACTAAGAATTTAAATGACAATTAACAAATACATAAAAGCAATAGGAATTATTCAAGATTGATCAAGAGAAAAATAACAGCTCTAAGGTACCAGGTGTAGTGCAATTGATTTGGTCTTCTAGACGTCCTACTGTTCATTCATACTGTTTTAATGGAAATACATCATAAGATGATGCGCGAATAGTTTTGAACCTCCTTCCTAGATACTAATAAGGCAAATTTCATAAACCTCCGGATGGCCAATTCGACTAACATATATTCTCTGAAAGTACAACTCAAACTTATTCACTTCCTACTTGATTTCCTAATTGCATTGTTCTACTAAGACAATCAAGTATCTTATTTACCAGTCCTTGGGGTTATCGTGTTCACTGGCAAACTACTATAATCCGTAACAAATAGACAATATTAATTTATGTATGCACACAAGCTAACACAATATACCAAGCATCACGGGCAACATCAATAGCATATTATGAAGACGTTACACACATATTAACAAAGTCTTATAGAATCAAATAAACAAGAATATTCAACAGTATGAATTCACAATATTGGTCTAGGTTCCCAAATCAACTACATCTAACCTTCAATCCTTAGAACTGTAAAAGGGTATCTAGTCCATGAGATCACAAACAACCCTCATGGCTAACAATTCCATACCAAAATTAACAAAAGAAGATTAAAGAGAAAGATACAAAATCCTAGTGTCACATGGTTTATGTTTTTCCTCCGTCTCTCTGATTGAATTGGCTCTCTCAACTGCACTTGACACATGCGGAATGATGGATGGTTGGAGTGAAAGGGTGGAATGGCGTCAGTAGGTGAGTGGTAGAACGGTGGTTATGCTTCAGAATGCGATCTATAATGCATGTCCCCTGTTCTATTCTTCTCTTTCCCCCCCGCCATTCACGTGTGATGATGGGCTTTTCTTTTCATTTTTTCTTGCTATGCCCCATTGTTAGGTATTTAATTTGACTATGCTTGATTCCATTGGGCCCACTTTGAAATTATAGATCAGAACATGCATGCAATTCCAATCAAAAGCATGAAGGTTACGTGGCATTAAAAGGATTAGTGTATTGGGGTCTTTTGGGCCAAAATTTGACCAGTTTCGAAAATTTCGTCAACAGCTGCGCAGCCCACCGTTTTAATCATAACTTTTTCATTATAACTCTGAATAAGGTAATTTTTATGGCCACACGTTCCTCTCTTCCATGGCTTTCAAACCATATCTTACACAATCAGTTTCGGCTTCCACACGAACACAGCATAATTATGGAAAATGGACGTCTGTTTGCTTGCAAGTAGCACAAGTTCACCCTTCATTCTAACTTTGCATTTTTTTATCCCTTATTCCTATCAAAACATAACAAAATATCTTAGTAGCACTATAATCATGCAAAATACGTAAACCACGCAATCCCACACTAATATATGGCCTTTTCTAATAAAAACAGTGTATTGTGAGACCGAAAGACGTAAATTTTCACTCTCATCACTTTGTTAAGAATCTGCATTTTGGAAGGAAGCTGTTTGATTCTTGCCCTATTTGGAGGTGGCTCTCATCTTCACACTGTTCTACATTACCAATGTCAAGTTGAAGATGGCGCAACGTCTCTATAATTTCACGTTTACATTAGGACAAAATATCACTTCAAATATATGTAATATAGTAATCCATACAAATACAATTAAAAAAGAAAAAAAATACTTGTGCAAGAAGGTAGAAGTAATTCAGATCCTTTGAGCACATATTCACCTCCTCCTCCAGAAGGAAAAACGACATCGTTGAGCGCCAAATCATTCCATACATATCCATTCTTGTAACTCCTTTTGCAAGACCATGAGTAAAGTGAAGGCATGGCTTTACCTCTTAGAACAGTTAGGCGATCCAACACATCTATAAAATAATTACATTAATTAAGGGCATATATTAAAAGAAAAAAAAGTCTAGTAGATGAGTACCTTTCAAGCGAAAGTGTTGGTGAGGAGGAAGAGTGAATTGAATGTATTGGGGATGGTGAAGGTGGCCATTAGATGTTGCTAATTAGTAAACAACTTCTACTTTCTTGTATGTTAATGTGGGATTAGACTTCATCATCATCCTTCTACTTTTGTCCTCAATACCTCTCACTTTTCTCGCTACCTTCTCCCAATCTCCATTAACGCAAGCTCTCGACCACCCACAAGGTTTTATAGATGCCTCGATCAGCGGATCTAGAGAGGGGGTCATAGTTGGTAGAAAATTAAATTCAACTTCAACTTTAACTTCGACTGTACAAACTAGAAATCACATCACACCATTTCAATACAACCACTTTCAACACACCAGACCACACCATTTACAATTACATCTAACAACAAAACTTTGACTTACTAAGCAACAAACAACCAGTGGCCAAGAGAAAGGGGAAAAAAGAATCAAGAGCATTTTGTCAAACATATTCCATACATTTTTTCAGAAGCTGATCTAATTTGTTGTATAACATGAGATTTCCCCTCAAATTTGAAGGCATAGCAATATAACTTTTGAATTATCCAAATACTGTGCCGATGTTAATATTAATTGTTAAACATATGCACTAATTACCCACGCATTACCCAAAACTATGAGTTGAATTTTACCTATTTGAAGAAGAAGAAAAACAGCTTTATATGTTTATTCGATTCCCTATTTCTTCAATCTATCAAAAGAAATAAGAAATAACACTCGAAATTAAAATCAAATCTGAATTGTTGACGATGATCGCAATTTCGCTCCAGAACCTCAATTCAATAAAGTCGAGTCTCGAATTTAAATCTCGAATCTCTCATGCTTTGATTCTACTGTAATTTTTTGGCAATTTCAATGTGTGGAATGAAATCTCTATACTTATCGGTGATAAATTGCATAATTGAAGGTATGAAATTTAAGCAACTTATGAAATCTGCAAAGATGATGAAGGTATGAATTCGAAAAAAAAAAAGGAATTACAGATGATGAATTTGGAAAGAGATCAAAATGAAATCTCCAGAGAAGGAAGTGAAGTCGCACAGGTGAAGAAAGGAGATGAAATGAGATTTGGGCTTTTTTCAACTTATATATGACCCATTTAGTAAATGATTCGGGTTGGGCACACGGGTACTATTCATGCACCCGGACACACAAAAACCTCACTCTTCTCAAAATTAAAATTCATCGCAAGACTAGCAACGAATCCATATTTTCTTCGCTAATTTATTAACTATTCGTATTATTTGGATATTTTTAATAAATATCTGTATTAATTAAAAATAATTTTTAGTTGTATATTAAATCTAAATTTCTCAATCACAAAATATATCAAATTTGAAATTAAATAATATTACAAAAATGGATACAAAATAACATTATCTGAATTTGTTCTAAAAGTTCTACAATCATCCATTAATTTTACATATTTTCAAACAAGAAAAAATTATAATGTTTCCTCTTCCCAAAAGTTTTGATAGGTTAAGAACCTGCCAATGGAAGAAATAAAATAAAATTTTAACTGTTAATGATAGAGGGTAAAATGTGCAAGGAAGTAAAGCTAAGACAAAATTTAGAGCAAAGATCATTACTCAGTAGCTCAAGACCAGATTGATTGACCAAAAAAAAAAAAAAAAAGATCAGATCATTAATTTCTATGTAAAAAACTTTTGTTGTCAACTGAACAAGAACCAAGTACTAAACAAAAGGATTACATTTTCATGATACATCTCACGTTATGAATATTAGATGAGTGATACGTATGCGAAGGGAAAAATCTAAACATTTTCCCCATAGAGTTCATAGAGTTT
Organism: Pogostemon cablin; assembly: GCA_023678885.1. Taxonomy (NCBI): domain Eukaryota; kingdom Viridiplantae; phylum Streptophyta; class Magnoliopsida; order Lamiales; family Lamiaceae; genus Pogostemon; species Pogostemon cablin. Next base: position 8,222,180 of record CM042987.1, read on the forward strand.
ATTTATGTATATATTTTTCTGCATATAAACTTTATTTTTCTACTACACGACATTCATCCAACAATTCACAATTACATTAAAATGTAAGATGAGAATCGGACCATTGAGAAAGTAATACTTAATTTTATACTCCTTTCGTCCAACAAAATTTTTCACACTTTTCTCATTTGTTTGTCCCACAATATCCTTCACACTCTCAAAAAAAGAAAAATCACTTTATCCAACAACCTCAAAAGTTACTTTAATTTCAAATTTGTCATTCATTTTTCACACACGTATCATTACTTTACACTTTATAATTTATTACCTAAAAATAATACAATACTCTCTAAAATCAATAAAGTTGGTCAAAAAGTGCAACTCATCTTAAACAACATGGAACAGTAAAAGTCGTGAAATTTTCTAAAATATGGGCAAATGGAAAGAGTTTGAGATTTTTTTTTATTATTTTTTTTTTGTCATTGCATTTAATACCGTTAGTAAGAACAATCACTTAAAGCATAACATGTAATGCATAAAGTTAATAATTTAATATGCATATAAAATAAGAAATTTTATTAATCCACATCCAATAGCACTTATTTTCAAACTCTAACTAATCTTATAGCGTTTGCGAAAAGTATATTCATCTGTTTATGAACAGTGATTTTCTAAAGAGTTTTATTGATCGAAAGGGACAATTAGGAGTATGAATCAATCAATAAATTGACGAATTTAAAGTAAGACTGTGTAACAATAGACTACTTAATCATGAGATAAATAAAAATAAATGGATATCTTCAACTCACATAATTCGATCTGTATTTTTTGGGCTAATTTCAAAATTAGTCCTATAAGTATGGCATTTTCCACTTCTGGTCCTTTATGTATGTGAATTCTCAATTTTAGTCCTAAAAAGTCCAAAATCAGTCCTTGAGTCCAAAAATGGTTATTTTGCTATTTCCAAACCAAAAAATTTTCACCATGCTATTTGACATTTATCACGTAGACGAGTATATCAAACTCTTCACAGAGTATAGATGGAAGTCAAAAGTTAAGGAGGAGGAAGTATTCCACCTATTCTTTGCCAAGATTCCAAGCCCATGTAGAGAAATGCTGATCAAAGAATATGAACCATGTGAGGTTGATTCAATAGCAAGAAGAAAGTCTTTCCTCAAAGCCAAGATTGCAGAGTGGTGTCATCAAGCATCGCTACACAAGAACTACAAGAGATTAAGGGGAATCAACAAGACAGTACCCTTATGTTGCGAGAATAATGATCTTCCAACTATCATTGGAAGAAGTCCAAGGAAGCAGAAAAGGGTAAAAAATCATCCTTACACACAAAAGAGCGGAGGATGGAGGTCCAGAAGACCAAGAACCTTTTGGTCAAAACAAAAGGCCTGAAGCTATAAGTTAGGGCAAAGGTATGGACCATCAAGATGGAGTTCAAGAAGTCAAGCCTCTTCCTCAGAATCAAACCAGAGGAGTACAGGAAGAACTCCTACGAGAAAGACGTTTCGAAGAGCAGCCATACGAGCTAATAAAAGATTTAAGGATTGTAACTGCTATACATGTGGAGCTAGAGGGCATATCTCACCCTATTGCCCGGAGAACCAGAAGCGGGGAATACGACAGTTCGAAGTAACTCCAGAAATGGAGGAAGCTGTTCACTTCCAAGATTTGGTACAGGTATATCATTTTGAAGATATACCCTCAGACGAGAGCATCTATGAAGAAGAATTCTGCAGTCAAGACGAATCCTCCAAAAATGATTCGGAGTGAAGAGGAAAGCTTCAGGTGGGAGATGCAAGAAGATATGTCGGGATTCTTTTCCCAGTCAATTTCTCATAAAGCCCTTATGAGGATCATGAAGGAGGATCCAAGACTAAATTTATACGATGGATTCACCGTAGGAAGATTGGAGTGGCTTCTCAGCTTCAAGAAGAGAAAACATCACATCATATATAAGGTGACCGAATGAGAGATTGTCATCCCTATAGAGCTAATAGGAAATATGATGGAAATGCAGCTAGTTCCTGTCGATGAGATCAAGAAGGAACTCAGTAAACTTCAGAGAAAAGTTGTTAAGACCATGTCTTGGATCCATATCGGAGCCATTCGGATCTTTATCAAAGCAACCTTCAAATAAGATATTGATACACCAATCGAAATAGCAATCTTTGATAAGAGAATCAAGAATACGAGAGAGGCATGCCTGGGAGGAATCTCAGGAAACCTGTACGCAGGCAAAGTGGCATCCTACATTTACCCAAGGATTGCTTATAATCTGGTGGATAAAGATTTCAGTAGAGTACTCACCCTTCATCAAGATTTCAAGAACAAAAATTTGATGAAAGAAAGGAACCGATCGTACTCTATCACCTATAATATCTCATATGCTCTATCCAACACTCATCATTCGGATTTATTCCAAATGAAGGAGTATATTGAGATACCAGAAGTGTTCGAAAGGGTTATATGCGCAACCAGGCCAGAAATAATGGAGTTACCACCAATTCACGACATGGATTTGCAGATCAAGGATAAGCCGGTCTAGATCAGACAAGAAATAGCCTCAGATTCGAGCAGAGAAGGATTTCCTTCCAAGAAGATAAGATGATCAGTGAAAAATGGGAAAAGAAACCAATCGTGGAGGTAATCCAGGAACCAGAAAAGTTCACAACAAATGGTGAACTAAAATGCCCAGAAGGATGGAGAGGAGTCGAAGTAATATTCGATATCACTAAGAAGAAAAACTCTATTCCTTGTGATGTCTTATATTATCTTCAACAACCAACAACTGGGAGATACCAATGACAGCTAAACTTGGCGATCTTGAGCTAATTATTGAGGGAGTGGCATGAAGATTCCCAGAACAACTAGTGTTGGGATTAGAGTTTCTTGAGGATCACAAACCTTGGGAATGATTACAAGATGTAATGGAATTCACGGTCAAAGGGAAAAGATATAAAGTTCACTAGAAAAGGCTTTCATAAGCTCTGATCTACCATGACCACAAGTCCATTCTCGATATATATCACCATTGGGATGATATATAAGGAGCACCATGTGGAGTATTTTGCAGCATATATCGATTCAGGAGCCGACATCTGCACAACGAAAGAAGGAGTCTTTCCTAAAGGCTCTGGCAAAGATTTGTCAACCGTACTAGGAAGAGATTTCTCTCAGAGGGTACTAATCCTTAAAAGAGGAATCAAATAAGCAGAGATTATGATCGGAGGAGCGGATCGTACCCCATGGTACAAGGTAAAGAGTCCATCGATATATTTTCATGACACATGAGCAGATATCCTGTTAGGAAATAATTTCCTACAGACATTCAAGCATTTTACCCAAGAAAACGCAACAAGAAGGCTTATTTTCACAACCCTTTGTAAATATAAGATCATCGCACTAAGACTGCGTAATGCATTTCAAAGAAAAATGGCAATCAGTTTTGCAGCAAGCATGGTGATAATAAAGAAAAACTTAGTCATCCAAAGAAGAATGATCGAAGAAGATATGGCGAAGCAGTCTTCAGATAAAAACCAAGACTAGAGGTGGATGGAAAATGGAGAAGCTAAAAGAAAAAATAATCCACCTTCTCAAAACAAACTTGGTAAAAAACCTACAGAGAGGCATCACAATCGAAGAATAAACATCTTTGGAAGACGTCAAGAAGAAGATACAGAGAAACTTCAATGAGGATCCTCTAGCCTCGTGGGATAAAAACGAGCTCAAAGCCTCACTCAAAGTGAAAAAATAAAAGAGCATGAGTTCGTGAGATACAAGCCTATCTTGATGAACCAAGAGGATTGAAAGGATATGCAGCAAATACTTAAGGAACATCTGGACCTTAAGTTGATATCACCAGGAGTATCTCCATACAGTAGTTCAGGATTTCTAGTTCGAAATCATGGAGAAGTCAAGCGAAGAAAGCCGAGACTTGTGATCAACTACAAATGGATCAATAACATCTTGAAATTCGATGGATATTACATACCAAGTAGGGAACACTTGGTCAACTGTATTAAGAATGCCAAAGTATTCTCAAAGTTTGATTGCAAATCGGGGTTTTACCAGATTATGATGGAAGAAGGAAGCAAGAAGTTTATAGCATTTTCCACACCACAAGGCCATTATATATGGAATGTCATGCCCATGGGCTTGGCAAACGCACCCCAGATATATCAAAGAAAGATGAATAATCTTTTCAAAGATTATTTCTCATTTATGTCCGTTTATGTGAATGACATCCTCATAGCCTCAAAGAACATGAAGGAGCATTTGGCACATTTGGAAGTATTTTCAAAAGTCTGTCACAAAGAAAGATTAGTGTTGTCTGAAAAGTAGGCAGTAATAGCGGCAAGACAGATCGAGTTTTTTGGAGTCGAGATCGATGAGTCCGGGATCATTCTACAATCACACATTGTAGAAAAGGTTCAAGAATTTCCTGAAGATCTCAAAGACAAGAAGCAACTCCAAAGCTTCTTAGGAGTTATCAACTTCGCTGGAATGTTCGTCAACAATCTAACACAATACAGAAAGGTGTTCAGTCCTCTATTGAAGAAAGATACTGAATTCAAATGGGAGGAATCACACCAAGAGATGGTTAAATAATTGAAGGAGGTTTGCAAAATATTTTGATTTTAATATTGTCATTATTAAATCTGTTGAAAATATTTTGGCAGATTTCCTGACGAGAGATGGAAGGAGGTGAAATAACCTTCATCCTAATGAGATCCAAGCACCTGATGGACCTCCTTATGGTGCTCCAAAAGGATTACGAGACTCTGGAAATGAATGCTAACATTACTGGAAAATTATAACGAGAAGATGAGACCAAAGTGTCTAATCTAATACGAGATTTTATCCGCAGTCATGCGGGTCTATTCGAGACAATAAAAGTGCCTTTACTCCGAGCAGTCATGAACAATCGGCAAAAGGACTGCATTTGGGAACGGAGCCCTAAACCCGGAGCAGGGGATTCAAGTATCCCTAGCACGAGTTCTGGATTAGAACTTCCAATGGAAGAACTGGTTCAAGAAAAAATTGAGGCTCTGGAGTCACATCTAGAGTCGACGAGTCAACCCAGCACCTCTAAGGTTAAAGAGGGAGAGATCAACCTAGGCCTATGACGGGCACCACTAAGGTTGGTATTAACTTAGCTGATTTTTCTCATTAGCAGGAATACCAGTCCAGTTGGGAGAAATTGAACACACGACAGGGAATTCGTCCGGAGAAGTTCCGGATAGATATGTTTGGGGAATATCCCCTAGTCTGGATGAGGCCTGGGTCAAATCCAGAAGACGTCAAGCAATGGTTTAGCTTTGGGGCATTAGCCTCAATATACACCATCACTACAACAAAAATGTTGATAGATATCATTGAATAAACATCAGTTCTACGTAAAATGTGATGTCTTTTTATGAAAAACTGATGTATTTTGGATAACCGATGTCTATTAGCGTCAAAGTATGCTGATAGACATCGGTTTTCATTAAATTTACGCTGATAGATATCGGTTTTCAATAACCGATGTTATTTTGGTGATGTCTATTCTCAACCCATAAAAAAAGACGCTAATAAACATCGATTTCAAAAATCGATGTATTTTTACATGATGTTAATGCTCTAATAGACATCGCTTATAATGCACCGATGTCTGATATGTGATGTCTTTTTGTTTTTTAATTAAAAAAATTAATTTGAAAATTTAAAATAAAACTTTTCTCATGGCACACGTTTTCTGAATATATTAAATTACTCATAAAAATTAATTGAATGTAACTTTCATTTAATAATCTCGTCACACTCGATCGCCCCCTTCCACCCCCATCCATTGAGCCCTAGTTTAGCCACTGCTCGTATCTCAGGAACCTGCCGTCCATCGCCTACCGTCACCCACCGCCTGCTTCGCCACTGGCTCCCCGCTCCAGCTTTCAGTCTCCATCGTCGTTCCTTTTTTTTGCACCTCCTCATTCCTTCCACAAAGAAGCTCTCCGATGTTCATAGGTAATTACCTTGAGCCTTCTCTCCTCCACCCTCTCATCCTTCGCCTTCAGCCGCTGTCCTTCTCTTTTTAACCCTTCCCATTCCACTTCTCTTCCGCTGCCGCAAAATCCCCTTCTGAATTTTCGATCACCACCTACCGAGCTCTCTCTACCGAACACATTTGGGCATGTAAGCCCTACTCCGAGATGCCCAATGTCGATCCGCCTACTATAGTAGAAAACTCAAAATCCTATATAACCCAATCTCAGCTCTCTCTCTCCCTCAGACTACAATCTCTCTCTCACCAACTTCACAAATCCCAAATCTAAAGAAAGTTACTTAGCCTCAATTCTGAAATTGAAGGTCAAATCTCCTATTGGCTCTCTCCAGTTTTGAAAGCTCTGTGGTCTGGGATTTTTGCAAGAAGTTGGAAGCGGCAGCCAGTCGCAAATAAAAAATTTGATGGTGCCCAAGCCGCTTTCTTCTCGCGCCTCCTCATCCGTTTGAATGCTTCCCGTTGATTTTTATGTTGGTAATTCCATGTCTTATTTCAAACTTAAATGGCTAGAAGAGTTTTTTTTTCTGCTACTTAAAAGGATTTTATACTTGCAATTTATCGTCCCATTACGCATGAGCATTCACTCAGATACGATAATTTGTTATATGTTGGTTATGGGTTATTGGTTTGGGTCCAATTACACTTATTTGTTCTTAGAATTTTCAGCATATGTGGGAGATTATTGTTTATTTATGTGCTCTCGTTACTCATTGATTTTTATCTACACTAGTGAAAGCAGGTTGGTGCTACTTCTCTCAGGAATAAGGTTGCATGAATGCCTTGCCTTCGATAGACTATTTTTCTAAGGTACGGTGATGTCAAAAGTTTAAGATATCACTAAATTAGGTTCATTTTTAGATTTTGCCATTATAACTTAGTGATGAGGTGCCATGCATAACCTGATTAATCTTTTTATTTCTTTTATTTGTTTTGTATTAATAAGTTTCTGTTTTGATTTCTAAGTCTAGGAGTATAGTCATTCATGATATGTAATTTAAGTTGGGTGGCATTCTTGGGAAAAACATATACCTGTAGAGTAGCGAATCATTTCTAATAGTTACATACTCTCGGGATGTATCTTCTGCAAAATCTTAGTTTAGACTAGCAAACTCTTAGTTCATACTTGCATCTACACAATTTAGTCTTTGGAAAATGAGCAAATGAGTGTGGACCAACTTGATAGTAGTTAATGATATATAAGAAAGCTTCTATGCATGAGAGCATAATTACAATAAGCTCAAAGATCTAAGTTGGAGTTACTTGCCTCATTGTTGGATACCTTGTTAATATTGTGATGGCCTCATAACATGATAGGTTAGAGAGTTATTAGTTATTCTGCAATTATTGTTTTTTGCAGTTCTCTTCAAAGAATAACCATTATATGTTTATTGGTTTTATCCAATATATGCATATGATCATCTCATTAACTAAATTACATATCTTATGACATATTAGGGGGTTCTCATCGTTGTGCCACTATTATTGCCTCAACATTTGCTGCTATTGCTTATCTGGTATTTCTTGCTTCAATTTCATTATTCGCAAGGATTATACAACGGAAAAGAGGTACCTATTTAATCGCTCATTGTACTTCTTATTTCATGGATTAAACTTTGTTGAATATCTAAATCAAATCAGTCTGATAACAGATAAGATGAAACTTGGTGCTCTACTGTCCAAAATTACAAAGTCAAAAATTAACTTTTCATATGAAACTCTAGAGAAGGCCACAAATTACTTTGACAATTCCAATAAGCTGGGGCATTGAGGATCAGGTTCTGTTTACAAGGTAACCTAATTTCTATGGTTTATTCATCAAGAAAGAAAAATTACCTTTGGAACTGTTAATGCTATTTTATATTGACTCTTTTTGGAGAATGGAGTATTTCCAGGTGGGGAGATTGTTGCAGTTAAGCAGCTTTTCTTTAACACGACACAATGGGCAAATCACTTCTTCAACAAGGTTAATTTGCATAAAGATATCCAACATGTAAACTTAGTGAAGCTTTTGGGTTGCAGCATTACAGGGCCTGAGAGTCTCCCCGTTTACAAATTCTTGCCAAATCACATCTTTCATGACTTTCTTTTTGGTTGTTACCTAATACATTTTCCATCTTGAATTGCCTTTGATTGTCATTCCCTTATTCTAACATTTGTTATCATCATTTCTCATGATCAGTTGGGAAGGATGTAGCACACTGGGATAGGAATAATGGTAGAATATCATATTGGATAATGCCGAAGGTTTGGCTTTTCTTAATGAAAAATCAAAACTAAGGATAATACATGGGGATATAAATTGAGCAATCCACTTTTAGATGAGGATTTTACACCAAAAATTGTTGAATTTAGTTTTGCTAGATTGCTCTCAGAAGACAAGACTCATATCAGTACTGTTGTTGCCACACTGTAAGCCTACAATTTTCTTCTCTTCTATTCTGGAATACATTGCTTCTTTCAAGTAAATTTATCCAATGAAACTGACATAAGTTGGTGATCAAATTGACTATTGAGTGGTGAACCATTTGGGAACACCGTTTAATATTTGGATTGTTAATCACTTGATTGTCATTCTATTTCGTGTTCATGTATGATTATTTGCCATTTCTACTTTGATTTTGTAGTTTACTTCAAATAAGATGATCTTGTTATAAATTTCTTGAATAAGGCCGAGTAGATAAGCAACCCAAATTTTATTCAAGAAGGCAGAGTGAAAATTTATGCCATTTTAGAATGAGAATTTTTTTCTTTAAATTGAGAAATTTTTTATCATGAGAATAGATGTGATTCCTTTGTGCACGATTTCTACTAATAAATTATATTCACTCCTCTTTACATGAATGTTAAAATCTTGTAATATTTTGACTATTTTTAAGACAAGAAATTTTGCTTAGTTAGTCAAACAGTCAATTAGTTTAAGTCATAGTAATTTTTTTTCCAGTAAATATCTTTAAGTCATATTATTAAGTGTTAAATTATTAAGTACTTGGTAGTTAGTTTTATTGTTTCTTGTTCTCCTTCTTACAGATTGTTCTTACATGTTGTTGTGGGAGTCCTTTAATTTGTTCCATCTAACCAATGGTGAAGAAGAATACTCCTCCTGTTAAGAAAAAACAGCCATTTCATGTGTCCACCCGATGCTGATTTTCGGTAAGGGTTAGTGAATTTGGGCTGACTTTCGATTATGCTAATGTTAATAGTTGTGTTAATAGTTGTGGGTTGATTGCCAATGTTATTAGTGATAGTGGGCTGATTGTCAATACTCATACTGTTGTCCACGATACATATGGTTATAATGCTGATTTTTCTGAATTAAATTGTATTGCTGATGTTGATTTTTCTACTCCCAAGGCAGAAAGAATTAGATGCTAATGGTATATGCTTTCTTGTGTATCTAAGTCGTTGAGAGTAGGGAAGCACATACAAAGTTGGAAAACTCATTTTTTAAAATTGTGAAATAAAAACATCTCTGCTTTCTTCCTTTTCTTTTTAATTTAAGCATTTTATTTGTGCTGAATGTATTATACTTATACTATGGTCTATGGATTCCATTTTTACCTATTTTAATCTGGTAGCTTCTATGATCTTATCCATAAATCATCCTCATTCCAAAAGGTTAATATGCTTGATAGCCCTGAGCACTTTTTGCTTTATTTTCTCTTTTATCTTGAATATAGTTGCTCTAATTGTCGTGATATTATGTTTTGTACTTGGTTTTTCATCAAGCAAGCAAGCTTATGGACATCAAACTTCACATTTATGATCTTTGAGTATTCTTCAAGTGATATTTGGAGAATTTTTGAGGATCGAGAAGAAAACATGATGATCTTTGGATGTAATTTGTTAGGATATTCTTGTACTTTTAGATTTAGAGGATGTTTTTCTATGTATTTGAAATTAAATATTGAAATTATTGTAAAAAAATTATAAGTTTTGAGTTATATAGCATGATTGTATTTAATCTTATTTTAATAATAATATAAATTTATGTATAAAATTAAATAAAAATAAAAATAAAAATATGAAAGACATCATGTAATAAACAATGTTTATTGGTGTAGAACTGATATCTTTGCTAGGAAAGACATCGGTGGAAAAATGATGTCTTTTGGATCCAAATCTATGTCTTTTTAAGAAAAGACATCGGTTTTAAATCGATATTTTTAGGACCCAACTGATGTCTTTTCTTGAATAGACATCGGTTTATAAACGATGTCTTTTGTTCGCAACCGATGTCTTTTCTTGAAAAGACATCGGTTATTGACCGATGTCTTTCCAAGATTAGACATTGGTTAATAATCGATGTCTATCAGCGCCTACTTTCAACATCACTGGCTTCAACATCTGCTGCTTGATGAAATAGACATCAATTTTTAACCGATGTCTATCAGTGTTTTTGGTATAGTGCATGGCGCCTAGCTTCCCAGAAATTTCAAGGCTACCAAAGTGGATAGGGGATGCAGTGTCCAAGATATGGTCAAACAATAATACTTTAACTAGGGGAGAACCATTAGAGTTATACTTCATTAGTGCAGCTCCGGAACCAGTTGGGAAAGGCCGCCATGAAGCCTTTCATTATATCAAGCTATGAAGGACAGATATTAAAGTTGCAAATAGCATCAAGGAGCCTTCCAGGAAGGAACCAGTCCTGGTTTCAACCTACTCATAGGACCAAATCTCTACGCGAAGAGCGAGAGGTTTGTATGCATGCTTCCAGGCAATGGCCCAAGTCAAATTTCCGTTCAAATTTGAAGACCACACAGAGAACGGATCTTTCCTGTTAAACACCTTAACAGGAAAAAAGACAAAATATGCAGAAGACTCTTTCGAAGGGAAGAGAGAACTGCTCTGAAAAAACAAGCTGCCGATGAGTAGAGAAACTCATCAAAAATTTTGCAGTATGATCCATCGAGGAAGGTGGAAAGAAAAAATATGCACAAGATGCTCTATCCAAACTGAACCAGAGTTTGAGAAAGAGGTGTAATTGAGCATAGAGAGGAACAGGAATGCTGGACCACCACTAGCAAAAAATGAGACACGAGGAAAGAAGAGAGTAGCCTCTTCAAAACCCCTAAGAGCCAGAGGACCCTTCGAATCCCAAAGGAGATAAATGATTTTTCAAAAAAGTAAGAGTCAACTGACTTTTCCAAAGGGATAAGAGACATGTGACCCTGTAAAGTACAAGGAGGATGGCCCAAAAGAAGGCATCCAAGGCAGAAAGAGGGACCAGCCAGCTACTAAAGTTGGCATCCAATGCAGATGACGTAATTCCTAAATTAAGAATGGTGACGTAAGCAGTGACGCCATAAAAGATTGAGAGGCTTTGAAATCTGGATTTCAAATCCAAGAGCCTCTATAAATAAGAGCTCTGAGGAAACAGAAGGCATCGACCATCACCATTTGTTTTCTCTCATTCAATAAACATTGTAGTTTCCTTTTCTTTTTTTGTATGAGTGTTTCTGTTTCAGCTACCATAGGTAGCTAGAGGAGTCTTCTCCTCTTGTTTAAGTAATATGAGTGTTTAATAAATATTTTCATTCCATAAATAAATAATTTGAGCTACTGTCTGCATATAACCTTCCATTTCTTCTGCAACTTTAATCTCCATACTTCCGACAAGAAACAGTCGCAGCATCCTATGCACCCGGTGTAGGAAATGAATCGGGGTTGTGCTGAGGTCCGCTGAAGGAATAGGATCGAACCATCACACTGCGGGGCGCGTGGTTGGCTGTGAGGAGCAGCTGTAAAACCTCCCAGATACCCGGCGGATTGGCGATCGAATAAGGTACTATTACTGTTTCAAATTGGATAATTATGAGATTAATTTTGTTTAATTTACGGAAGCATGCTGGGCCGGATATGGTCATAATGGACTATGTCTATTTTGAAGAAATTATGGGTAAAATCAGAATTAAAATGAAGTATTACATAAAATTGAGCATTATATTGAGAAAATCTGGTAATAGCAGAAAATGGATTGGTTTTAGTAAAACAAAAGCTGACTTAGTCAAGATAAATATTGACTTAGTCAAAATAGGACTAATTCTGGATCATTCATGAACATATAGGACCAATAATGGAGTAACTTAAACATAACGGACTAATAGTGAGAAAAAAGGGATAGATAAAGGACTAAAAATAGAAAGTCGATACTTAAAGGACTAAACTCGGAAAACACTATACTTAGAGGACTAAAAATGATATTAACTCGTATTCTTTCAAATGAATTGATAATTTTTTATCTGAGATAGATTTTGACACAGATTCTTTTCTGATGATAAATATTGTGAAACTGTCTTACGAAATGAGTTCCGCGAAACGAATAATTAAAAAGTGATAATATTTAATAAAAAAGTGATATTTGATTAATGAAAAATAATAATCGTCTATTGACCTAGTTCATAAAGAATTTGTAGTATAAATAAAATTAATAATATCTTAAATAAAAAGTTACTCCCTCGTTCATTTCAAACGTATACATTTATTTTTTACGCGTGGATTAAGGAGCATTATTGTTTTATATAAAGTGAGTAGTTATATTAGTAGTGAGTGGTTGGCCATGTGTGGGACCCTTTTACTAAAAAAATAGAAAATGAATATCGGATGATCAAAATTGCAAAATGAATACATTAGTGATAGATAGAGTACAGTATTACATTTCAATAAAAAAAATGGTAACTAATAAAAAAAAAGTAAAACTGTTTTTTTAGACGGTCTCATTCAAGCATTTGCTCTTAATATATTGGTAAAATATTAAAATATTCACCTTAAAGTATTTAAATATTGACCTTACTACATTGACCATAAAATATTAAAATATATGGAGTATATTTTTATATATTCCATCCATCCCGTTGAAACGTGTGCGTTTATTTTTTGCATGTAGATTAATGAATATAATATTTTAATGTGTAGTGAGGTGAGAAAAATAATATTTTAATGTAAAATGGGTAGATGTATTAGTATGTGATATGTGGGCCCACAGAGAGAAGTAATTAATTTGAGTGACTCTTAAAAAAATACATATTTTAATTGTATTGTATTGGAACGGACCAAAATAACAAAACGCGTACGCTTCAATGAGTCGAGGGTAGTATTATTTTTCAGTGAAATTTTATTAACACATTAACCTTATGAATTTGGTAAATTTTATTTCATTATCATCGGTTACATACTATAACTAGGGGTGGGGAAAAATATCAAAAACTCGGTATGTCGAGCTCGTCGTATCGAAAAATACCGAAAAATATTTAAATTTAGGTATATCGAAATTTTTGATACGGTATAGTCGTCGTACCGAAAAAATTGATTCGGTATCGGTATCTACCAATTTAATATTTCGGTATTTCGGTATACTGAAAAAAATAATATATATATTTTCTATTATTTTATTCTTGTGTTTCTAATTATATTTTAGGGGCATAGTAAGTAAGCCCAAAAATAATATTCTCTTTGGCCCTAACCCATTTAACCTTCCAAAGTCCCAAAACTTCCCAATCCATTAGGATTTAAGACAACCTGCGTCACTGCGTGCATACACTATACTCCCAATTCACGCCGCTGCAGTCGTTCTTCAGTCTTCACTTCTTTTTTTCTCAAACTTCAAACCCTAACTATAATCCTCTTCCCACTTCATGTTGTCAGCGATCAATCTCACTTCATCTTCTATCATGCCTCTGTCCACTCTTATTAGATTAAAATTTTTTAGGGTTTTTTCTTGAGATGTACTTCTCGACTTCTCCCTAAAAATTAGGGATTATTGTCGTTTCCAACCTGTAACCTTCTCTATTGGCCCGTAAGTTTCTGTGTGACGATTTTGAGTTCTAGAATTTGGGTTGTTTTGATTTTTTTAATTTAGATCTGTGAGCAAATCATGTACATCTGTATGCATACTTATGGTCTCTATAATTTAGATGTTTTATTTTGTTTGTACAGCAAATATTTGTTGGGTTTTTCTTATACCTTTTATCACTTTTTGATTTTTGTTTGGTGGATGATGTTTGGAAGTATAAATCCTTTTAATTGTCCCGACACTAATTATGTATTATTATTTCTCACATCAAATGTAGAGCATTATCATTTAATCTTACTGTATTAATTTGTTGTCATTTTCTTAAGCTCTTTTTGATGTTTTTCATGAACGAGGAATTTGGGATATTGCTAGTTACTCTTCACGGCATTATTTTAGATAATTAGCAAGATTGCGATGGTTTACTATTTTGGAAAGCTTTATGTAAATTTTGTAGTTAAGAATTTAATTTTTAATTTTCGGTATACCGAATTCGGTATATTGAATTTTCGACATGTAATAAAATTTCGGCATTTCGATATCGTAAGGTATATACCGAAAAATTGGTACGGTATAAATTACGGTTTGGCAATGGTTTGCATTTTAAGGTACTGAAATATCGGTATATCGAAATTTCGGTATACCGATATTTCGGTATCGATATCGGTATATAAAACATCATACCGAAAATTTCGGTACGGTATTGATATAGTATCGGTATTTTCGGTATACCGTGTTTTTCCACCCCTAGCTATAACAATATACTTGTTGATCATACAAGAAATACTTCCCACCTGTCATCCTTTGTAGTTAAGATACAGGTTAACTATCTCTAGCCACTGACAATGTACTCATACAACTTTCGAATTGCTGAGTGTTCCTCTCCATCCAAATTTGATTTGATTTACGGTTACCGCCATCGCTGTTAGTATTAATCTTCGAGCATTAGGGTGATTCCTAGTATATATCTTTGAAGGCTTTCCTGAAAGCAGCTGCTAGTGTGGTGAACTGAGTGTTCCATCCTAGCCATTCCTTTTTCTTCTTCCATATCTGTATTGTGAATGGGCACTCAAAGAAAATATGCTTATGGCCGGGTTTCTGGATTGCCAACGCAAAATCCACAATTTCTGTTTTCTAGCTCTCCTCGAATTAACACATTAACCTTAAAGTATTACTATATTAATTTACTCCCTCCGTCCATCCTCAATGTATCTATTTGTTTTTTGCACGTGGATTGAAGAGTATTATTATTTTATGTGTAGTAGGTAGTTGTATTATTGGAGGGTGTGGGACCCATATTTTATTTGTATTAGTGGAGGGTGTGGATCTCATAGTTCAAAAAGGGAAATGAATAGATTAAGGATGAACGGCCCAAAATGGTAAAATTGATAGATTGACAGTGGACGGAGGTAGTACAATATTATCGCATTAATCTTAAAGTATTAAAACATTAGATCGATTCGGGTAGACGGACATTTATCCGAATCATACCCTCGCCCGAGGGCTGAGACACGCCATCAACTCAAGGATTGCAACATTTTTCCGAAATTTTATTTTTTTCGCCTTTTAATCCTTATAAGATTAGGATATTAACTGGTCTTATAGTATTAGAACATTGATACTTATCAAGTTGAGTTAGATCGAATAGTATCAAGTTGAGTTGGATCGAATTAATAAATTTGGGTAGGATCTAATTAAACAAATAGTAAATCTATGTAACTAGTGCGTACAATTTTATTTTTTTAAATGTTAGTGGTTAGTTTATTAAACATTCAAATTCTTAATTTATTCTTAAGGAAAATCGAACCTAAATCACTCATTTTGTGAGGAGTTCAGTGACCAAATGAGTTAGACTTGAGTACAAGTTTCTGTTTTTAGGAATTTTCTAATTTATAGTAATCGTCATGTTTCTTGCCATTCTCTATTTGCGTTTTCCAATCTAGAGCTTATTTCTCTTCAGCTATTTTGGATTTATATTAAATTAGAAAACCAATTAATAGTAGGGAATATATGTTTATTTTTAAATTATTGATACAAAATGAATATTAATTGATAGTAGAGAAAAGATATGAGAAAAATAATATTAATTGAAGAAAATAATGTATAAAAGGTATGAAAGTTAAGAATTAATATAATTTGTAATTATATACAGAAATGATTTTAAGAATTTGAAAATAAAATTTAAAAACCAAAATCCAATTTTAAAAATCGAAACAAACAATATTTTAATTATTTTTTAATTATATTTTAATGAATCACACTTTAATTATCTTAATTAGAATTTTACTTTCATTGAATCAAATCTCATATTTTTAATAAAAAATATATTAATGAATCATACATATTTTACATTCATAGAATAGTATATTAAGGAGATGTTTGGTTAGAGACGTGGGATGGATGACATTAATTGAGGATTGAGGTATATTGATTCATACTTGTTTGATTTAAATTAAATAGGAATCAAAATTTCTCAATCTTCATTGATTGAATAATTACTCTTTACTCTTCAATCATCTACCATCTTATTGTGATTGATTTCTTTCATTATACTCATTCCCATTTTTATTAAAGAATTAAAAGAATATACTTCCTCCGTCAAAGAGTTCACTTTCCTTTTTTATACACATGGGACCACACACTCACTAATACAATTAAAATATGGGGCCTACACTCCCACTAATACAACTACCCACCACACATTAAATAATAATATTTCTTAATTCATGTGTAAAAAGCAAAAACTACCCTTTGGGTGGGACGTGTATTTGGATTGGTTTCAATATCATACCAGGTTGACTAGAAAATTTGACCAGATTGGTAGGGAGTGATTTTAGTTGATGCATGGATTAAACAAAATTGTTCTATTTTGATGCTTACAATCTATGACAATCATCTACAATATTATAATGACTTACTTCTTGTAATAGTAACATTAAACATCATTAAAAAATATTAAACCAAAATGTATTTTGAATTTACTTTAAGAGTGCAATATCTTGATTTCCTTGACTTGATTTGACATTCAAAACTTGTACTCCCTCCTTCCCAAAGATATTGACACACTTTCCTTTTTGGGTTGTCCCACAGAAATTGACATATTTCCTTTTTAAGAACATGGGACCCACACAAAAACAATTTATTTATTTACATGGACCCACACACCCATCACACTCACCCCTAATACAACTACCCACTACACATTAAATATTATTTCTCCCACTTCACTTTATATTAAATTATTACACTCCTTAATCTCCGTGCCAAAAAAAAATGTGTCAATACTTCCGGGACGGAGGGAGTAGTATTAATTTTTATTGAGAACTCGAAATGTGTACTTGGAAATGTATTTCTACTTGTGCTCTTTGGAAGTATATATATTCAAGTGTGATATAGAAAAAGAGTCTAATCATAAATTTTAAGATGTACTATAAAATTCTATTGACTTTTCAGAAAAAAAAAAAAATTCACCCTTTTATTAAACATCTTCATAAACTCACTTTCATCTAAAAAATTAAATATCATTTTAAGGTGATATATATTTTTATTCTCTTAAATTTTCAATACCATACTTTAATAAATCACGTAATTTATATTAGTTAATTATATGTTAATTATTCCAGTCACATAGAAGTTCATACACTTTTCTTTTTGGTTTGTTTTATAGAGGTTGACACATTTCTTTTTGTGGAAATGGTAAAAAGTGGCCACTTTTGGATAACTGTAATTTTAAGTGGCCACATTTGTTATACATAATTTTTTCTAGCCACTTTGAAATGAATTGACCAAAATGCCCTTGTGGGGGACCCACTTTTCAGGTGGTTGCAGATGAGATTCCACACTTTTTGACCCAAAGTACAGTAAAGGAATCGGATTCTTCTTTATTTGTGAATAAAGTGTGGAAGTACAATACCTAATACCTAGTACTACTATGTAGGCATGTGCTCCCGTAGCTCCCCCATATCCATACAAAATAATGAGGATAATATATAGTGGAAATTGAAAAATGGGGGTGGTCGTCCAACACATATTAAAATTTTTTGTACCAGAGGTTGAGCATTTGGGAGCAAATTTCCAGTAATTTTGGAGAGAATTAAGATATTTGGGTAGCAGGTGTACAAGGTATGTTAAAACAAGTTTTATAATTGTGATGCCCTAATTTTATAATTGTTGACATGGCTCATGAGTGTATTCTAATTATTCAACGTTTTTATAATAGAATAGAAAAAATTGTATGACTTGTAGAATAATTTTGTAACATTCAAAAGTTTTTCTCTCTTAAATCTTCACCACTCATGTTACATCTTAATTTTTTTAATTAATCTTTTCAAATTTGTTAAACAATGGTGAGTAGGCCGAATGGATTCAGTTGCTGGGCCGAGTAGAACAACTTTTTGGGCCGAATAGAACACCCGTCGGCCGAAATGCCCAAAAAATGATCTTTTTATTTTGTGAAACTTAGTAGGCCGAATAGAAGAAGTTAGTGGGCCGAATAGAATAGCTTGGTGGGCCGAATAGAGTAACCGTTGGCCGAATAGCCCAAAAAAATTATTTAAATTTCAGAAAGTTAGTAGGCCGAATAGAAGAAGTTAGTGGGCCGAATAGAACAACTTTGTGGGCCGAATAAAACACCCGTTGGCCGAAATGCCCAAAAAATGTTCTTTTATTTTCTGAAACTTAGTAGGCCGAATAGAAGAAGTTAGTGGGTCGAATAGAATAGCTTGGTGGGCCGAATAGAGAAACCGTTGGCCGAATAGAGAAAGCGTTGGTAGGCCGAATAGAAACTCAATGTTGGCCGAATAGAGCAAGTTACTAGGCCGAATAGGAGACACTTTTGGGCCGAATAGAGGAATAATTGGCCGAATAGAAGAAAAAAATACTGACACATTTTAAGGTGTGTCAAGGGTTTAGGGTTTTGTTGAAACAGTGTGGGTTTGCATACATTAATTTGTTGACTGGATAGAATACAAATTTAGTACAAATTTTCTAATGATTTAATGATGCAACTAATTATATAATCTTTTAATGTTGATGTCATTAAAGTTGTTTTTGAAAAAATGTGCAGATGAGTTATAGAAAAGCTGGGATATGTTGGGGTGGAGCATGGGAAGGATTGCAATATATAGGTGGAGTGGTGAACTGGTTGTTCTTGCCAGAGGCCAGTTTGTGTTATAGTAGCTTGCTAAAAGAAATTCATGACATAGTGCAAGCTGATTTGGGGCATTGGGGTTATGTAGTTCATTCTCTAGTTGATTACAATGGCCGTTTGTTCAAATATAAGATAAAGAATGATGCACGTGTGGCAGAAGTGTTCAAGTGTGTTGATGATGTCGGAATGATGTACGTCACACTCTGTCCTATCACGGGTGCAGGGAGTAGTATGGTTTTAGGGATGGGTTATGATGACGGAGGTGCTGGTACGAGCAATGACCCATGTACGAGGGCAAATTCTTCTGGGAGGCATGATTTTGATTTGAATGTGGAGTGTTGTCCGGCCTCAGAGATGCAGTGTGCTGGTTTTAGAGAATCTGTAGATGCAGAATCTGGTGATTTCTCTGGTGAGGGTGCGGAGGACGTAGACGGTTGTAACGATGATGATGATGACCCCGGGAATAGAACGGTGGAAGAAGGGGATCGCATACAGCAGGATACTAATCAGTCTTCTAGCGAAAGCGATGATGGTGCTGAGGAGAGAAGACACCAATTGTATGAAGAAATATGTGATTACATACGTAAGAGAGGAGGGCCTAGCTTTCTTGAACCGATTAATCGTGAGTTGCGCCGTCCTGAAATGCAGTCAGAAGAGTTGCGTAGTGCACGGCCCAACACCCGTCCTTGGTTGATTCCAGGCATGCCGATTGAAGCAGAGAGAGTAGATCAGCTGACTGGCCTTGAGATTGATGCGTCTGGTGTTATTGAAAAGAACAGTGTATTTCAGACAAAAGAGAAGATCCAGACAGCAGTAGGCATGTATAACTTGAGGCACGGAGTGGAGACCTATGTTGAAAGATCTAGCACGACAAGGTACAACGTTGTATGTAACATGAAGGGTCAAACAGGCTGTCCATTTAAGTTGCACGCAAGAATGAGCTCTGGGTTGTGGAGAGTGGTTAAATTCGTCGAACATCTTGGTTGTTTAAATGATCCTGACAGATCTGCTCCTACACAGGTGTCGTCCAAAGTAATCGGTCAATATTTTGTTGCTAGGCAGTTTGATAAGGTTCATGGCCTCCGACCCAGTGCGATGATAGATGAGATCAGGACTGATTTTGGATTCAACATTAGCTACAATATAGCGTTAAAGGCGAAACACTACGCTGTTGGACACACGTACGGGGATCACGATAGCTCATACGAATTGCTCCCTGCTTACATGTATCAGTTGGAATCCACAAATCCCGGTACGTACACCCGAATATCTGTCGATGAAGATGACCGTTTAAAGTTTACATTTTATGCACTTGGAGCATCGAGGCGGGGGTTTTTAGAGTCTGGTCGTCCGGTCATTGTCATTGACGGCACTCATACGAAGGGTAGTCACAGAGGAACCGTGTTTGTCGCAGTCACGCATGATCCAAACCATCAGATATTTCCACTCGCCTTAGGCACTGGCGATGTTGAGAGCAACATGTCGTGGACGTGGTTTCTAGAAAGGTTACGCGAGTCCTACGGATGTCCACGAGACCTGTTGATAGTTTCTGACGGTCATGCCAGTATTGCACACGCTATTTCTACTGTGTACCCTGATGCCCATCACGGTCTATGTGGCTACCATTTAAAGCGCAGATTGGCTGGCTTTGGAAAGAACGTTTTATATACATTCCATCGTGCGATGGATGTATACCTACCGAGAGATTTTGATAAGTGAGTCAATCAACATATTACACTTTTGTAATATTTTTTACAAGAACGAGTTGGTACAATGTCTTCTTTAACCTAATTTTACCACTCCTACATTGTTATTTGCAGGATGATGGACTTACTGAGATGTGGGACATGATCGCAGGAGTTAATGGAGTTGATTGGGTCGTGGGGATATGAGAGATGGTCAAGGGTGCATTGTCCTGTCAATAGATACGAGTTTATGACCTCAAACGCAGCTGAGTCGTATAACAATGCCATCCTTTGGGCGCGGAAGTTACCTATCTGCACAATGCTAGAGGTTTGTCGGACTACCACTGAGAGGTGGTTTTACGAACGTCGAACAGCAGCTGAAGAACGGAGTACCATCCTATGCCAGCGTCTCCATGACGAACTAGTGGAACTTTCTCAATCAGCCCAAAAGCTAGAATTTTCCATGCTCCTTGAAAATAAGTTTGCGATCAAGGATGCTAATAATATATTCACTGTTGATCTGAACTACTACACCTGCACATGTCAGAAGTTCCAGAAAGAACTTGTTCCATGCATTCATGCGATGAAGGCAATCGAGTACGCAGTCATTACCTTACTTACTTGCATTGTTATAATTTTTATGTGTCTCTTACACTATACGTTGTACAGTGCTTGCGGTTTGCCAGCCAGCGGTTTTGTGTCTACAGCTTATCATAATACGAGTGTCGTGAATATGTGGCGTGGTCCAGTATTGCCTGTTCCCCACTACACTCAGTGGGACATACCCGAAGGAGTCCTGTCACAGAAGGTGAACCCCCCGCTACCACACAGACAGGCCGGCCGACCACGAATGTCTCGTATAAGGTCAGGGATCGAGTCGTCTAGGAGACGTCACAAAGAACATGTGTGCTCAAGATGTCGACAGCCAGGTCACAATCGTAAAAATTGTACTGGATTGGCGTGCTCACAAGATAATACACGTCTACGTTGTCCTTCTTAAACAAAATTAAAATTAACAAAGTTCATCCTGTTCTACCCGTCTCATACCTATTTATCCATATTTGTCTATTTAATTATATTTCAAACAAAATTTAATATTACTTTTTGACAATAAATTTCATTTAATAAATTAAATATATGAGTTCATATAATACAACATAATCTACCTTTAAAAAGAAAATAAAAATGAAAATTAAAATTTACTAAGTTCATCCTATTCTAGCACACTGAAAGATCGTGAAGGCAACGTGCTTACGGAAGCGCAGGATGTGATCAGGGGTGTCCCAGTTAAAGTTCCTTACTAACAGTCCCTCTATGGTTCTCAGACAGGCTGGTCCGCAACTCGAACCGTCCTCTTGCTTGAAACAATACTCTCTGGGAGCTGGTGATAGAGGGAATGTGTGTGGGACCCCGGATGAGTCAAGCTCGCGCATCAGAGATGGGATGACACGTCTGTATGGTAGAGTCTCCATTATCCGGCGCTCCTTCATGTCGGGCTCCTCATCCCATCTATGGCGAAACGAGTCAAAACAAATGAATTTCATTTGCTTTGTAAGGACCACACATGGGTAATAGTGCCCTGAGGTGTGGACAATGAACAATAACTGCCAAAGAAAGTTAAAAGGAACGCATACATTAGATGTAAAAACACTAGAGTCATTCTAGGGGATATTATCCTGTAAGTGAAACAATGATTAGGATATAATACCATATCACAATCAATCCAGAATCTCGACCCCCTCCACATTGGCAATGAACCTCGGGCGTACTGACGGAGATCTGTCAACAATTCATTAGTTATGTTGGCATATGTTGATCTATCATCCCTAAACTGACCCGTGTGCTCATTCCATACTGCTTGTACTCGGACCTTACACGAGAATCATTCATAATATTAGTCTCAAAAAATTAAATACCAAAATTGCCACAGTCAATTATAATGAATTAATTTACTTACAGAGAACTCCATGTCCATAATGCAGTAGGGGCCCACCTCCGGATGCACGTGTACACCTATGTCAGAGGGGCGCTCCGATAATAAGCGGAGGTATGCATCCAGGTGCTGAAAATCCATCGAATAAAATTAACAATTGATGATATAATGAAAATATTTACAACAATTTATATAAACACGAACTAAATATTTCTGACCTCACTTCCAAACCAAACACTGGGGTTCTCCATCTCAGTGAAAAAGGAAGCCCCTACTGTAAAACTAAGACCAACGTCGATCCTGCATTCAATAATTCATTAAAATCAAAGCACATTGTTTAAAGTAATATATGATAACGTCTACACTACTGGCGTAGTACTTACTGTTCTCTGCTTGAAATAAATCTGCGGTACAGTTCCCATCGGCGCTCTCGGTCTGTCGTGGTAAATGGAGACTGTAACGCTGCAGATGGATTTCGCTGCCTCTTAGACCGCATTATACCCTCTTCATCACCCCTGGGTGTGGGGGCCATCGGGCTGAGCGCCTCCACCGGTCTAGTAGGGGAATGTCTAACCCCTGACCTCGAGCTGGTTGGCCCAGCTTCAGATATCCTGGTCTGCGCAAGCTCTGATCGAAGGCGCCTAATCTCAGCCGTAAGTGCCTGTCGAAAATAGTGAGCTGTTTGATGCTCAGACACAACCTGACAAGCAAGGTTGTGTAAAAATTCATCCTGTTGATCCAGCCTACGAAAGACCCTTTCTTGGAAGTCCTGATCATATCCCTGGTGGGGTTGATCACCTCGGTATGCGTCTCTAGAGCCACTCCCATGAAAACCTGGGGAATCATTCATCCTATCGTCAAGAGGCTGCTGCGCGTCTGCGTCGTAACGATGTTGTTCGTCATGCTCTTTCATAAATCGAGCATGCCAGCCAGCACTCGGATCATAGGAACCGGGCTCAACATACGTCCTCTCCCCTGAAGCATATCCGCTGTGATCAGGACTGGGAGTACAGCAAGGTTGGTAAGAATGGGGATCCCGGTTTGTCATCCAAGCCGCAGCATCATCCGCATGTTGGCCCCTCCACGCATCATCAACAGCCACACCCGTATAGTACCGCTGATCCCATGGATTACCGGTAGGATCGTATGCCCGGACAGCCTTTGTGCTGGTTTTAGAGAATGACTTTGTGTACATCCCCATGATCAACCCCTCCAAAGGCTCATCCTCTATGCCAATCCAATACCCTTGGCTAAGCTCATCAGGAAGGATCATCGGAAAATCAACCACATCAAGAGCCTGATTCAAAATAAACAATTACATAAGAAACAATATAAAACATATATGTCTTCACTAAATGGATTAATAAGTCATACCTGATCAAACAGAGTCCTATCAACCCTCTTCCATTTGCGAAAAATCCATCGCAAGCAGAGTGGCCTTAAATTCAACCTACCGTGGGGAACATGGCCATACGGTGCAGCAACGGCAGGTAGACGCTCGTACGCCCAAACCTGTCACACGTAAACCACATATGTCAGATAATTAATACTAAAATTGAAAATACACTATAACTTTAATATATCAAACCTAAAACACGTACCAGTAATGCGAATGTGCACCCGTAAAAGTGGTATCTGTACCGATCGGGATTTGCTTTAGCTGGGACTTTGGTCACAATGTGGTCCATAAAGTGCAAAAGCGTCATATAGCTGACCTGTCCCCAAGGGAATAAATCCCATCTCTGTTCGTCCTCCACTAGGCACCAGACCCAGTTGTCTACTCCCACCTTGGTGACATCCGACCCAAGGAGAAAGTAGTACAACAACAGAACTTTAGCAACCTTAACTGCGTCCTCAGGGCTAACACCTATAAATCTTCGCCCTTCAAAGTCACTAGCAATCTGACTTACTAAAGGTCTCTCACCCTGACCATAAAACCTATCATATAACCCACCAGACGGGATACCATACGTCTCGTTCGGATCAAAGCCGAGTCTATCCCGAAAACAGAGTCCCATAATCCTCATGAACTCTACCCGGCTAAATCTAAGGCACACGTCTCCAACCTGAAAATACCTAGCCGTTAAATCGTCCCCCCTATGTATGATCTCACAGGTCATGAGACTGTGCAGATGAGCATTCGCGTTCCACTCATCGCTGAGATCCCAGTAATGACCAAAACATGATCTCTTAAATATCTCCTCCGCATTACCCCCAACCCTAGTTAACTGCCTACGAATGATATCCATAACTACCCCAGGTTTGCAGTAATTATGTATACTGCATTGTTGACCCTGCATGGAAGGACGCTTCCATTCACCCTGCACATATATATTTTTTTTTGCTAAATAAGACATAAATTCATAATTATGGGCAAAATAACAATAAGTTCATGAAAACCCTAAAACGAAATATTTGAACACAAACATTTACTCTATTCGGCCCAAAGTTCCTTCTATTCGGCCTACCAATTCCTCTATTCGGCCTACAGAGTTGTTCTATTCGGCCAACTCTAAATCTCTATTCGGCCAACAAAAATTTCATTAAATTTAAAAATACAAGTCTTCCAGTTTACTCTATTCGGCCAACACTTGTTCTATTCGGCCTAAAGATTTGTTCTATTCGGCCTAAAGATTTGTTCTATTCGGCCTAAAGAAAACCTCTATTCGGTCTACCAAAATTAAAAAAGTCATTACTACACTTTGCTCTATTCGGCCTACACACTTGTTCTATTCGGCCTGAAGTATTGTTCTATTCGGCCTGAAGTATTGTTCTATTCGGCCTACTGAAAACCCCTATTCGGCCAACCAAAATTATATGTCATTGCTCATATATTTTGCTCTATTCGGCCTACACATGTTCTATTCGGCCTGAAGTATTGTTCTATTCGGCCTGAAGTATTGTTCTATTCGGCCTACACTTGTTCTATTCGGCCTGAAGTTTTGTTCTATTCAGCCTACACTTGTTCTATTCGGCCTGAAGTTTTGTTCTATTCGGCCTACACTTGTTCTATTCGGCCTGAAGTTTTGTTCTATTCGGCCTGACGTTTTGTTCTATTCGGCCTGAAGAATTGTTCTATTCGGCCTACTGAAAACATCTACTCAGCCAAGACAATATTTAAAAAAAACCAAAAATAAATGAACACCACTGCATTCCTACTACAGTAAAGGCCAATTCAACACCTTACATTACATTACACACAGTACATTATAGGTATTTTAACATGCCAATAACAATGCTTATATACATACCTGAAAATTTGCCATTTCAAGTTGATGCACTCTGGAGACTGCAAATGGAGAATTCTGGAGACCGCAAATGGAGAATTCTCCACCAAGAAATGCACTGTTCTTCACTGGGACGAATGGAGAGAAGAAGAGAGAGGTGTTGGACGAATGGAGAGAAGAAGAGAGAGTGTGTTGGACGAAATATGAGATAGAAAGAAACAAATAAACAAAGAATGAAGGGAGAGAAAAATGTGAAAGTGATGGGTATTGATGTACCCCACCAACCCACGTAATCTTAAATTCAAAATTTAAAACTTCAAAAAATGTGGTCCACCCACCCCGCATTTATTGCAGTCAAAACTGACATGATGATGGCTCAATTATTTTCGTCCTTTGTGTAACAGTTATGGGGGTAATTTGGGGAATCCACTTGAAAGTGGCTAGTAAAAATTGGTTTTAAGAGATGTGGCTATTTTAAATTGTACTTTATCAGAAGTGGCCATTAAAAAATCGGACACTTTCTTTTTTTAGTACATGAGATCCACACAAAAAAAATACTCTCTTTGTCCCACGTATTTTTACCCACTTTCCATTTTGGGGTGCCCCACGTATTTTTACTCATTCCATTTTTGGCAAAAATAAATAATATTTTATTACTTACTTTTTACAATCCCAACAACTTTAATTACTTTTTTACACTTTATTCATCATTCTTAATAACTTTATTCACTTTTTTCTTTTTAAATTACTAATTTATTCCTACTTTCTCTTACATTATATATTAAAAAAATAAAACGTCTTAATCTTCGTGCCCGTACAAACGGGTAAAAATATCCGGGACGGAGGGAGTACTTTATTCTTATGGGGCCCACATATACCTCTAATACAACTACCCACTACACAATAAATATTATTTCTCTCACTTTATTTTATATTAAATTATTATACTTTTTAATCTCAGAAAAAAATGTAATAACTTCAGGGAGTAATTATTAATATAACATACCTTTGTTAACAATCACACTGGAAAAAAAAAGGAAAAGTGGTGGCAGTATTTGGATGAGAACATTATGGAAAATTTGAAGGCAAAGAAACGAATTTATCTTTAAAAAAAATAGCGGAATAAGAAAAGGATGCTTGGTGAAGTGAAAGCTAGATGTTGGAGTTGGCTTATAAACTCAAATCAAAAGGTTATGGATATGAAAATTTTCAGGGGAATGGTGTATTAATCTTAGAAATTGTATGGAGTTGTGATCTTGTTTTCCTTTACTGATGTGGCATTATTGTATCTAAAATCTGGAGCAATCCTCTTGCCTAATCAATAAAATTTTACTTTTCTGATAAAAAAAAAATACCATTTTCTTCGATGAAAAAGTGAGAAATCTCCATAGTGAATAACCAATATATTGTTACTACTACTCAACCATTGCCGCCGTTGAACTTTAGGTGTGTTTGGTATAATTCATGAGAATGGGAACGTAAATGAAAAGGTTATGGATTTGATAAAGTGGAAGCCATAGTTCTCAGACGATTCTCAAAAAATTATTCCATTTCAATTCTTTTCATCAAAAATCATCAACCAAACACTCCCTAAATGAATAATAAAAGAGAACTCACGCTTGACTTGCTTGTTGCAATATTGAAAAATACATGAGAGATATTTGCAATGAACATGAGTCCTATAAAAAATATATACTAACTATCACATGATTTTATAAGAGACTTTGTTTTGAAGCATTTGGATATTTTGTTAGGTATATATGGGTTTTGCTATAATATGTTGACTAAAAAATATGACAGAAGATTATAGAAATAGAATTTGAGTCGAGGCAATAGTTACACTATTTCTCCTTAAAACGAAATTGTCCCATTTTGGTACTTACAGTTCGATAACAATCATTTTCAAGATACAACGACTTACTTCTAGTGATAGTAGCACTATAAATCACAAGATATGGCGAATCAAATTGTATTATAGATTCACTTTAGGAGTATGACAACTTTAGAATACACTATGAATTGTTAGTATACTCAACTTCATTCGATTTTTTTGGACATTCCCGACTTGTGAGATTGTGAGAAGTGCTCAAGTGACTCAAGTGAAATTCGAGTGGTTCATTATGGAAATTGAAGGGCTTATTTATAGATTTTGTTAGAGTGACTTGATTAAATATTAAACGATTCTCCTCTCTATCAATTTAAACTTTTAGATGAGGTGTGTCATTTAACATGGTATCAGAGATATGGCCAAATTAAGGTCCAGGATTTGAACCTCATCGTCAGTCATTTATAAGAAAATTCCACATGCAAGGCTTGAGACAAAATTTAACCTTACCTGCATGTAAGGAAGCGTGTTAAAGTGATTTGATTAAATATTAAACGATACATAGACACTATTTTAAGGTTACTTTTTCATTCACCTTAATTTTCCTAACATATTTTAGACATCCTTTTATTTTCTATTCATTATTATAAAATGAGAAGTAAGGTTGGGAGAGGGAACTTTCAAAATACTAATATTTTATGAAAAAAGAACACTCTTATGCAAGGTAGGAGATAGGGATTTTGAGTCAATTGATGTAGACTTGGTTCTTGTTTTTGAGTCCATTCAATCAAAGAAAACGATTGAAATTCAAAAAAGCCTGCCTAAATCTATATTTTCCATCTAATTTCACATTAAATTTTCTCAAATGGGACCATTTTATTAATTATCGTTATATTATATACACACGTATATATTATAGTATATTATATTATTTTGTATATGAACATAAGGTTGCCCATGCTGCATTATATACCATCATCTTCAACTTTGAGATAGAGTCAACTAATGCTGACAACTATGCACTCTTTTTCACTACCGAACTTTAACTCTTTCAGCATAACTATAACGTAGGCATATATTATAGGCAAAAGCTCATGCGCCCAGAGACACACCGTGTCCCCATGTGAACACAACCCTCCCACTCCATACTCTATTTAAACATATGTATTGTTAGGAGTATAAATTGCAAAGAGGCACGGTGTCCCCGGGGGCACAAGAGCCTCACTCTATATTATAAGCCTCATCTAAGTCAATTGGGGGAATTCTCTTGTCAGAGGATATATATGAAACGAGTGGTGAAACGGGTTGATCCATTATTGAAGTATGTTTATTAGTAATTAAAATATACTTGTAGTGAATCATATTATAACATTTTAGATCGTATTTTAACACGTCTCACAAACTGTTTTATATAAATAACATCTCACAAAATACTTTGTCAACAGGCAGTTAAATATTGTAATTAAAATCTCACATGACATAATCTCATAAAAAATTATTTCCTCCATCGATCTTATTATAACATTCTGATCACTTTTTCTTAATTTGTTTGCCTTATTATATTCTTTATATTCCAAAAATAATAAATTTCAAAATAAATAACTTTTTCAAAAATCAATAAATTTAGAAAAAATAATAATTTTTTTTAACTCCATATTTAATAAACAGTAAAGAGCTTTTAGAAATTAGTGGAGCTTTAATAGTATTAGTATTATATTTGAAACTCATACTCTCATACTTATGCATACAGTTTATAAATGTGTTTTTAAATAGGGTAAATCTATACAGCTCAAATTGATCCAACTCGGCCAAAATGGTCAATTTTAGGTTATTAATATTCTTACTAGACAAAATTACCCTTATCATCACCATTCTTTATTTAATTAAGTTTTCCTGCCATTAATATTTGAATTCAATAATGCAATTAATGTTTAAGTCTTGGATATACTCCTATCCATCAATCATTTATTACACGTTATTATTATTTTTTTATTATAAACTTACATGTATTTATCTAGTTATCTAAATTAATTAAATAAATATTTATTTAATCAGAAAAAAATTATTTTATCATATAATCAGTTTGAGTAATCTATAATTTGTTGATTAGAAAAAAATAATTAATTCAAAACTTTTTTGTGATAATAATCGGTTACTGCAATGAATTTTTTTTTCAAAATTAATTTATTAATTCTTCCATCCATAAACAATTATTTTATTAACTAATACGAAATCCCGTAATACGTGGAGATTATCGAATTTTTTATGGGACTATTTGTACCTTTAAATTGGCTAAATGTACGTATTCAAAAATAATTAAATTAAATTAAAATATTCATAATTAATAAAATATAAATATTTTTATAATTAAGATTTCATTGTATGTTCGGATGGAGTATCCAAATGATGTG
Organism: Pogostemon cablin; assembly: GCA_023678885.1. Lineage (NCBI taxonomy): Eukaryota > Viridiplantae > Streptophyta > Magnoliopsida > Lamiales > Lamiaceae > Pogostemon > Pogostemon cablin. The sequence goes on from CM042987.1 coordinate 8,252,233, forward strand.
TTCGTTTTGAGCAATGGAACGGTCCTTGAGGGATGATGATATCCAAATGTGAGAGTGAAAAATTATTTCTCAATTTACACAAACCATCCTCAAGCACGCATATAATGGCACAAACATGATTATAACACGTAATTGAAATTCTACGAATTTATAATTTAAAAAATTAAAAATAATATATTTTTCCTAATTAAATTAATTTTATCATAACATGTTTTAAGATATTTCAATCTAAAAATGTAATTTTAATTAAATATTCTTTCAATCTCATTTATTAGTTATCATTTACTTAAAATATTTCAATCTAAAAATATAATTTTAATTAAATATTCTTTCAGTCTCATTTATAAGTTATCATTTACGTTACGCAAGTAGATTAAGGGATATTATTATTTTATGTATAGTTGGTACTTGTATTATTAGTGAGTGCCGGACCATATCAATATATGGGGCCCTTTTACTTAAAGGTGAAAATGAAGATATTTGAATTAGACATCCAATAGTAAAATTAGTACTTTTAATGAGATGGAGTGAGTATAAAAATAATTATAATTAACTATTAAATTATTATTATATTTTCTTTATGGGACAGAACATGTATCATCGCTTTCTATAAATAAAATAGAAAAAATTTCCATGTCTTTCTCATCTGCATGAGAGATCAAATTTAAAATTTGCAACCCTTCCGAAGATATATGTAGATTATTGATCTAGTCATATCCAAATATATATTTTTTTATTATTATTTTAAATTAGTTTAGGTTTTAATTTATTTTTTTAGTATATTTATAGAAAATTAAATGAAACACGTAGTTTTTTATTGATAATTTTATTATTTATAAAAAATACATAAAAATTAGAGAAATAATATTTTTTAAAAATTAAATTTCCTCTTCAAATGTATTCACTCTTTTTTTAGGAAATATATATTATTTATTTAAATTTAAATTTACTTAAATGAATCTAAATTCAATGATAATTTGAGTATTTATAACATTTTGCGTATTGATTATGAATAAATAAATAATTTAAACAACTTTTTAATTAATAAAAAATAATTTTAATATCATAAAAAATATAAAAATATATATTCTATTAAGTTATTCTATCTTAAATTAAGTAAATAATGTTAAGAACTATATGAATTAATAAAAAAATAATTTTATTCATTAAAGTCAAATGTTAAATTTTTTAAATCAAAACTATAATACTTAACTTTAAACTTTTCTCGGGTTATTCTAGGTGTAATGGAAGGTTTATAGTGTAAAATTGAGGATGTAGAGGTAGTTATTAAATATATTAAAGAATTAATATTTGATTGAGTGATGAGGATTAAATAAAAATCAAATCTAACGGTTGATACTATTCAGGTGCACCGTAGTTAGACTCACTTTTTTAATGTCTATTAAAAATTTCACAGAATTATATAATTTTATTGAGTGATGAGAATTAAATAAAATCCGATCTAACAGTTGATACAATTCAGGTGCACCGTAATTAGACTCACTTTTTTAATGTCTACTAAAAATTTCATAGCATTATATAAATACATTTTGAGGTATCCCATATACTTATGAATATTCTATTATTAATAAAAATATAATATACATCATATATATTTTTTATACTTTATTCATCAATCTCAACAACTTTATTTATTTTTTAAACTTTATTCATCATTCCCAACAATTTTATTTATCTTTTCTTTTAAATTACCAACTTACCTTTATTTTTCTTACATTATATATTAAAAAAAATTCTTAATCTCCGTTTTCGCATAAACGGGCATAAATACTCGAAATATGTATATTGTTATTATTATATCATGGTTTTATATATTGATTTTTTTTTAATGAAACTTAGTTATAGTAGATTATAAATTTCTCAAAACAATGAATTTAATAATAATAATAATAATGGAGTTCAAAAAAAATAATAACAATATTAATATTAATATTAATAATAATAATAATAATAATAATAATAATAATAATAATAATAATGATGATTACACGTGAAACCAATTCATTATTAATCATGTGTTTGCTAGTTATTTTTTAATATATGAAAAATTATTTTTAAAAAAATAAATTATTACTCTTTTGAATTAAAAAAAAAGTACTTTTTAAATTATGCTCAACAAGAATATAAAAGATCACAATATATATTAATTGGAAGAGTAATGTTTTTTTATTCAAAAGATAGTAACTCATTTTTCTAAAGAGTAATTTCTCATCTACTAACAAATAATCGCCGGAAGTCAAAATTAATTATTATAATTATACCCTCGGTATATGTATCCTTAGTTAAATACTTCGTGTTAATGATTCATTAGGATATATATGATTTGTTTATAAAAATATTTACAATTATACAATGTATATGTTAATTAATAGAAAATAAAATTATATAGATACAGATAAAATTGTTACCACCTCTTCAAAATTGATGAATAAATGTTTCCTTTCAAACTTTGTGAATATAATTATTGTAATAAATTTATAAAATTAATGAGTTCATAAATGTAGTATAGAATCATGTGTGCAAGGAAAAATATATATATTTATTTTGAATTGGAAACATGCATTAATGAAGGATGATATAGTAATTTTATGTTATTTACATGCTATTGATCCGGATCAAATTGATCCGAATAAGCATTGTCCTTTTAAATACTCCTTCTTAGAGGGTCTTTTGTTTTTTGGCACATGGATTAAAGAGTATTACTATTTAATGTGTAGTGGGTAGTTGTATTAGTGGGAGTGTGGGTTCCATATTTTAATTGTATTAGTGGGTGTGTGTGGGTTCCATGTGTATAAAAAAAGAAAGGGACTCTTTGGGTAGGAAAGACGACCAAAATGAAAAAAATACCCTCTTTAAAAGGGACGAAGGGAGTATATAAAATAGATTAATTATCAATTACCTAAGAGCTTAAAAGATTTTTATACCAATTCAAATTCAAAATATATGAAATTATTTATTTAGGTTGGAAATCATAAAATTAATTAAAATAATTCAACAATAACCATAAAAATTTATCAATTAGTTATAATATGTCAAATATAACGATATAATATGCAGAGTATTAAAAAAAAATGTTTAAAAGACATCTATTAGTAAGTTGTGAGTATGTGAGACCATTTTATATGAGATTATTTTATATTCCCTTCGTCTCAAACTCGTTGTCTTAGTTACTGTAGACACAAAGTTTAAGAAAAGTTGATTTTTGACTAATTGTATTGACTTTTTAGGGTATTGTTGTATTTTTAGGTAATAAATAAATTTTAAAGTATGTTATGTGTGTTAGGTGGGAGTGGTACGTATTTTTGAAATTAAGATAAACTTTTGAGATTATTGGTTGATGTGAAGTTTCCTTTTTTGAAATAAGACAATTAGTTTGGTACAGATGAAAATAGAAAGTAAGACAATGAGTTTGGGACGGAGGGAGTACTTTTTAAATTAATTTTCACTTTCACTATAAAATGTTAAGTATTATTTTCACTATAATATGTTATCACTTTTCATATTATATATAGTCATAAAATAGCATTATCACTTTTTATTACTCCCTCCGTGGCAAAGGTGGTCGTTTGTTTTTTGCACGTGTATTAAAGAGTATTAATATTTTATGTGTATTGAGTAGTTGTATTAGAGTGATGTGATGGGTAGTGGTGGGCCCTTTTTACTAAAACGAAAAATGGAAACCTTTGGATGAGGCATCCAATATAGTAAAATGGAGACCTTTCGGCGGGACGGAGGGAGTAATTGATTATCACTTTTTATTATAAAAATTGACAATTTTTATTAGTGAGGCCTCACGTAAACTGTTACGTAAAACGATCTCACACACATCTTTATAAAAATTATAACGTACTTTTAAGTTTTATTAAATTATTATAAACAATTTTATAATTTTAGGCTTCAATAGATCATAACTAATTAACCAAAATTTTCAGCATGTATTGGGAATCTCCTATTCTACCATTCATTTCTTGCGTAAATGTAATGTAAGAGTATGTTGTCTTCCGAAGGCATCTCACTAAAACTGCACGTGGATTAATTCGGACTGTTTTTAATACGAAACTCTCGAAATATAAATTACTTATCAAGTAGGAATCTAAAAAAAAAAATCTATCAATTAAGACAAAAAATACGAAACTATTAATAATGAACCTAAACCCATAAAATTAATTAAAATAAAATAATAAATATATTAAAATTTTGATACATTATTTTCTAAGATAATATTTTATAATTATCAATAAAATACTAATTAATGATAAATTATACGATTACATTAAAAAAATTTATTGATTTTATGATTAGGTTCTAAATAGATAATATTATATTTTTTGGGCTCTAAATTGATGGTAAAAAATATTTGAGTCTCTAACTAATTTACTCCCTCCGTCCCATTACAACGTACACATTTGTTTGTTGCAAGTAGATTAAGCGATATATATATATATATATATATATATATATATATGATTTTTTTAATTTTTATTTGGTTTGAGATGGTTTGTAATGGAAATGATGAATGTGAGAAATGAGGTGGAAAGAGATATTAGGAAAAGTCCAAAGGGGTTGCATGCAATTAATTAAATTAATTTAAATGGCATGTGCAACTGCTCGGGACCACCTCCACTCATGTGCCGTTTCGCAATTACACATTTTTGGCTTCCAATTCATATGTCCCCACCAAATTAAATGGTTTTCTCGATCAGGGGCGGGCTCACGATACCCTTTTTTCGACGTAATAATTTATTTTAAATAATATTACTTTTTATTAATTGAATATATATATATATATATTTTAAAATATTATTGTTTCTTACCATCTCACGAACCCACACGAGTATTTGTTTAAGAACGTATTGAAAATAAAATAAATAGATGAATTACTAAAATATGCTTATTATTATATAAATAAATAAATTAGTATATCTAATTATAGTTAAATTTTATAAATAACAAATCATATATTATATGAAAGTGTGCACATCTAAATATTAATATTTTCTTCACTAAAATAATAGATCATAGTCCATATAGTAATATTATTATAAAAAAATGTCATATCAAGTAATATTTTTTTCTCTAAAAAAAATATGCTCCATCCTCCATATATTAATATTTTATTTTTGCCGCATAGGTGATAGGGATATTATTATTATTATTATTATTATTATTATTGTGTATTTTCAATTACTCCATTTAATTATTACTCCATTTTAATAAAATAAATTCTACCGGTTAAATAATCCAAATGCTTATCATTAATAATTATTTCAACGTTTATATGGAGTAATTTTTTTTATGAAATGTCCCATTTTAATTTAGACAAATTCTTGTTAGACGGTGTTTATGCAATGAAACGTGTTAAAATATATATAATTTTTATATAAGTAAAATATGTTTATTAGTGTAGTTAAAGTATATCTTTTAAAATATGACGAATGATGCATTACAATATAATTTTAAAGCGTTATAATATACTTCACTATAAATATATTTTAACTATCAATAAAAATATATAATAAATATATTTTAATAATAGATCGACTCGTTTCATAATTTTTCTCAATCTCGTAATACCCATCTCATGAATTGTGATAATTTATTCAGAATATTCAAGTGGGATGCATTAAAATAAAATTCGCTATTTTGAAAACAGTGGATGAACACAGTTCATAAGAACCTCAGAGCCTGCCTTCTAGATGAAGAACACACTACCAATGCTACGTGATGGGAGGGTAATATTTAAATAATGGTCTTCTCAGTTTTGATATTTATTCTTTGTTACTACTTTATTATTTTTTTTATTCTGTTATATGATTTATTTATGTCATCAACGCATTATTAAATATTTCATATAATTATGTATGATTAATGATAAGAGTCATAAAAAGTTCTAATAACTATTTGATGACGTTTGTGGACCGAGTGATATTTATGCAACTGGAACGAGTTTATATTAATTCTTTAGACTTTATTCAATAAATAAATTGATTTCATTTTTTCCTCGATACATTATTTCAATTATAGAATATATCCTCATATGCTTGCTTTTTATGAGAAATATTCTCATGGAATAGGAATGTAGGTATTTTTTTTAAGTATTATTTTTTAAAATTTTGAATTTATTTTTTTAAAATAATGAGCATTAATCTTTTTCAAAGAGTTGTACTTAGTTTGTCATCGCAAACACTTTACATAAAAATTAATTTTTAGACACATAAATTGTTATTCTTCAAAATTAAAAAAGGGTTAATTGCAAAAAAAATCACGAACTTTACAACTATTGCAAATTAATCCTTACTTTTGAGAAATTGCAAAAAAAAATCACCACATTTAAGTATTGTTGCAAAATAAACTGAATTTGTGACTAAAAGTAAGGTTTTTTTGGTGCTTTTTGCAACAATAATTAAAGGTGATTTTTTTTTTTGCAATTTTTCAAAAGTGGAAATTAATTTGCAATAGCAGTAAAGTTCGTGATTTTTTTTGCAACTAACCCAATAAAAAATCACTATTCAAATTTTTATAAACCCTAATTTTTCGATTACTTTTTAGTACATGAAAAATTATTCTTTATAAACATGAATTACTACTCTTTTGTATAAAAATTACTCCCTCCGTCTCTAGGTAAGAGTCTCATTTTACCATTTTGGTTGTTTCACTCAAAGGATCTCATTTCCTTTTTTTGACATATGGAACCCACTCACACCCACTAATATAATTAAAATATGGTGCTCACACACCCACTAATACAACTACTCACTACACATTAAATAATAATACTCCTTAATTCACGTGCCCAAAAGCAAATGAGACTCTTACCAAGGGACGGGGGAGTATTACTTTTCAAAAAGTAATTTTTATATACTAAAGAGTTATTTTAAAAAGTATGATTTACATGTAAACTCATGTATACCCGATTTATATGAGACCCGCTATATCTTATATATATTAATTAAAGCATCTCCAAGAGGCTCTTTAAATTTTAGAGAGTATTTTTACAAAATATAGAAGATTTTTAATTTTAAAGAATCAAAATTTTATTATTCTCCAACAAGCTCTTTAAATTTTTATTTCCAATGTACATTTATAACATATTTTCTCTTTTAATTTATTAAAAATTATTTTTTTTAAGCAAAAACACATAAATAAGTCAATAACATTTAATGTTATTTAAGTTTGAATAGTGGATTTGGCTCTTCAAATTTAAAGAGTGAAAATGGTTATGTAAATTATAATATTAAAATAGAGAGTGTGTTGGAGTTCAATTTTATTTAAATCCTCTTTATAATAAGAATATTTTGTATTTTACATTAGCTTTTGGAATTGATGTTACGAATACGCTGCTATAAATAACTTTTTAAAAGTATGGGGTGTCGCAACATGGTTAATTATCGTATATTTTTTATTTTTTATTTTAACATCACATATATAATCTTTCTACTTTTATTTATTTATTTATTTATTTATTATTATTATTATTAGGGGTAATTAATTATAGATACGTGTATTTAAAACCTAATTATTAATAAATACATTAATCTAATATAATTACTGTGCGATACATAACGATTTTTTTCCAACATTACCCTTGTTCACAATGTTTAATACCCAATGTTTATACAGAACAATAATTTAATTAAACACCAATGTACACTACATCAAATTAAAACAGCGAACCCGTATTTCTTTGTATCAATGTACATCAATGTACACAACAGTTATACTAATGACTCGAGAAGGAGGGTGAATTTAGGAAGAAATCGTTTGAAGATTTGCATGCCAATGTACCGATTTTCTAAGAAAGATTTTGGGGGAGGGAATTTCGGAAAAAAACCAATAATCCTTTGAAGATTTGCACGGCAATGTACCGATTTTCTAAGAAAGATTTTGGGGAAGGGAATTTCGAAAAAAAAACCAACAATCGTTTAAAGATTTGCACGCCAATATACAGATTAGAGAGAAAGATTTGAGGAAGGGAATTTAAGAAAAAATCTCGGGGTCCCTTTTATTTATTCTGAATGCACGTTAATGTACATATTAGTATCTTTAAAATTTGAAAGATTTTGAGGAAGAGAATTTAGGAAAAAATCTTGGGTCACTTTTATTTATTTTAAATGCATGTTAATGTACATATTAGTATCTTCAAAATTTGGAAAAAAAATCATGTTAATGTACTTCTAAAGAATTTGAAAACAAAAAACGTTTTAGTGATTCTCCCTGCTTACTTTCTATTATTTCTCTCTAAATGCACGTTAATGTACAAAATTTTTATAAATGTACACTGATGTACATTTAAATAGTTAATTGAATTATTTTCTCCCCGACAAATATTTATCTTAAATGAGTGTACAGTGATATACATCTAAATAGTTTATTGAATTGTTTTCTCTCTTTTAATTTGCTTTACACGATGTACACCGATATTCAATAAGTATAGGTAATATGGGAAAAACAAAATTAAATTTTGTATCAGTGCGTAATTTTTTTTAGCGAATGTATGAATTAGTAATACCTAGATACGCTTTGTACCTAATATTTATTGACCCTTATTATTATTATTATTATTATTATTCATGTATATATGTTTAAATCATGTATATCTATAATTTAAATATCACCTTTAATCATTTTTTTATTAGTTAGGAATACTAATTTTATTTATTTATTATTATTATCTTCTTTAAATCATGTATATCTATAAATTAAAGACCACCTTCATTCATGTATATCTTCAAATTAAATACCACCTTTAATCATATTTTTTGATTGGTTAGGGATACTACTTTTATTTATTATTATTATTATCATTATTATTATTCATGTATATCTTTAAATTATGTATATCTATAAATTAAATGTCACTTTTAATTATATTTTTTGATTAGTTATAATAATTCATCCGCGTATTACGTGCGAATGTATACTCGTATTTATATATATATGGATTTCACATCTAATAACAAAACTTAAAAAATTAATTTTACACATAAATTGTTACTCTTCAAAATTAAAAAATTACTCTTCAAATTTTTATAAACCCTGATTTTTCGATTATTCTTTAGTACATGAAAAATTATTCTTTATAAATATGAATTATTACTCTTATGTATAAAAATTATTATTTTTCAAAAAGTAATTTTTATATACTGAAGAGTAATTTTAAAAAGTATGATTTACATGTAAACTCATGTAAATCCAATTTATATATATATCACATTTAATAACAAAACTTAAAAAAATTAATTGAAAATCCTTTTAAATTAAAAGATGATTAAAATAGATAAAATAACATTTCAAATTTAGTCCTTGCATGCAATAAAATGGTATACTTTTTTAGTCTACATACAAAAATTAAAAATAAGTTCACACCATGGTCACGAGGGAGTGAAGTTATTAATTTTCATCAATATGTATATCCTACAAAATATACATGAATTAATTTAATTGAACGATAATCATTTTAATTATAACAATAAAATGATTCACTAATTTATAGTGGTTTATTTATTTCTTTATTTTAAATTATAGGAACTATTAATGGACTAGTTGGATTAGCATTTAATTAAGTCCACGTGCAAGAATCCAAAGCACTTGAACAAGTTTGAACTCCTTATGGCATTCGAGTGATGATACTTGTTTCATAATTTAAAAAGATAATTATAAATACTACCACATTTTTAAATAATTTGAAAATCTGATGAATTGAAATTTAATAAGAGAAAGTATTGAATACAACATTTTACGTTAAGCCTTCGCCATACGGGTATGGATTTTCTATGTCACTTTGGTGTGACTTTTTTGTGTCACTTCGTTGAATGAGTGACACGTAAGAGAAATAAAAGAAACTATAACTTAAGTAAATCAGTAAATCCAATAAGATTTTGGATTTCTTCACCCTACCATATATCATGTCATAAAGAGATGGCACACCAAAGTATTATAGAAGATTATGTGCCTTCCTATACATGCATGCCTATAAAAAAATAAATATAAGTGAAAAAATAATTATACATTTTGGATTAATATTAAATTTCTTTATGGTGTGTTTAGTTAATATAGCTGTTATTACTTAATAGGCCTTTAAATATTTTAAAATACGATGAAATATATAGAAATAATTACTGATAGGTACACACTTTGTATCCCTAATTACTACTAGATACATTGATTTAAAATAATTATTATTTAATACAAAATATTAAAGTAAAATACCAAATATACCCCTAAACCCATATACCTTTAAAACACTAACCCCAACCTCCACCCACCACCGGACCACCGCTGCCGCTGCCGGACCGCCGCCGCCGGCGGAGCTCCGGCAGCCGGTCGCCGGAAAAACTGTTCGTCCAAAAAAAAAAAGAAAAAAAAAAAAAACTGGTCGCCGGAAAAGCTGCCGGACCGCCGCCGCCGGACCACCACATTTTTTTGCTGCACACACTTTTTTTTTCCTGCACACTTTTTTTGCTGCACACACTTTGCTGCACATGAACTTTTGCTGCACACAATATTTATGTGCAGCACATTAATAGGGGTAATATTGGAATATCACTATATATTTTTGTACCTAGTAGTAATACTTTTGTATGTTTGTATCTCATAGTAATTTAGGATTTTTTTGTGTACCTAGTAGTAATCCTCCCAAATATATATATTACATTTTAGTTGGGTTTAATGCACTAAAGTAGAGAGAATTTCATTTAAAAAATAGGGTCCATTATACTATATATATATATATATATATATATATATATATATATATATATATATATATATATATATATATATTACTAGTAGGTACATTATTCAATAATAAATAATATCCATTACAAATTGAACACCTTAAATACCCATTTTAACCCTATTATAACATTTACTATGTGGAAAAATTAAAATAAAATTAATATCCATGAAATTAGGGAATTTGTTTGCCTAGTCAATCCACTCACACACTGAATACAAATTTACTGTATGTGTTCAATGTAATCTAATACATCGAAACGTCCGCACGATTTTGGGGGAATCCTCCGAGGGATTTATACAGGGCAAAAGTGGGTAGCGGCTGAAGGCTTTGAAGACATTGTATTCAAGTAATTGAGACCCATTTAAGTATTCAGATTTCCTGTTAATTATTCAAAATTTCTTCTAAATTTGCATACCTTATTTGTTGAATGGTTCTACTGTATCCAATTCCTTCTATTGTCGTTTTAAAGAGAAAGGAGGACGCGATTGTTCTTGTTCTATTTTGTATTAGGGGTGTAGTTGAAATGGAATTGTGTATTCGAATTTTAGGTTTTGTTTTTGGAAAATCCAAAACCTAATAATGAACAAGTGATTGCTTCTGGAATTGGCGTTGAATACCCAATTGTTTTGAATTTCCAATTGTTTTGAATATCTAAAACCTAGTAATTAACACGTAAGTATTCAGAATTCCCAATTGTTTTGAATATCCTAATTGTTATATGATTCTGCATGTATCCGACTCTGATACGTGGAGCTTCCAAAAATAGATTCAGAGGAGAGATAACATAAAGCAGCCAAAAATCCGACTCTGATACGTGGAGGATGAATTACATAAATAGATTCAGAGAAATAACATAAATAAACCTATTCTGGAGAGTAAACTTGAGGAATAATTCCAGAAATATATTCAGAGGAGAGATAACATAAATAAACCTATTCTGGAGAGAAAAAACAAGTTTACATATCTTTCTAACTAACTAATCTTTAAATTATGTATTCAGATGATTATTAAAGGGTAATTAAGACTTTACATTGAATATTTTTTACCTAATAATAATTTAATTTATAAATTGTATTTAGTAGTAATATTATCTTAGAATTTGTACCTATAAGTAATAATTCCTAAAAAATAAAAATAAAAAGTTCAAGTACTCTTACCTTAAACTAAAATATTCATCCTCAGAAAACTAATTAATAATTTTTTTATCAATAAATGTTACTATAATTATAATTAGTTTATCAAGTATATTATAACTTCCCTAAAATTCGTTCCCAAATCCAGTAATCAGGTGAGTTGTCTCACCGATTGCCTAATTATAGTAATTTGTTTTTTCTAATTAAACATATTTTAACGAAATTCAAATGTACTTAACAATTTCTAAATTTGTCAACTGTACTTGGAAACTACTCTCGTTTTTCATTGAGAGTTGGTTTCATGTGCTCCGGGGACACACCGTGCCCCATGGGAATACAAGAATTTTAAAATTCTTGTGTTTTCATGGGGCACGGTGTGTTCCCATGGAGCACGGTGTATCCCCGAAGATACAGAGTTTTTGCCACCATACCCCAGAGGTACAGGAGTTTTTATCTTTCATTGATGTAATTCAAATACAAATGATGCTGTTAGATTCATAAAATGTTGTGATTGTATCAAGGAATATACAGTCAGGATTCTCTCTTTTATATGAAATTTAAGAAAAGTCGTTGTTTGGCTAATTTTATTGAACTTTAGGAGTATTGTAATATCTTTGGATTCCAACATAAAATATAAAGTATGTTATGTGTGATAGGCAGTAGTGATAATTTTGACATTAAAGTATTTTGAGATGATAAGATTAATGTCACATTTTCATTTTTAATTTGGTGGTGCAAGTTATAAGAATGAAAATGGAGGGTGTGAAAATAATTTTAGGATGAAGGAAATACTCCCTCTGGCCAATGCAAAAGTATTTATTTTATCATTTTGGGCGTCCAATTCAAAGGTATTCATATTCCATTTTTAGTAAAAAAAGTACAACCCACCACTTCCCTTTAATACAACTACTCACTACATATATAATAATAATACTCCTTAATCTACGCTTAAAAAGCAAAAAGTTACCTTTGCATTGGCCGGAGAGAGTATCTTTTAAAGATTAGCACTTAGCATCAATTCAAAACTAATTACAACGCAAATATTTTGAGATAATAAGATTAATGTAACGTTTCCATTTTTTAGTGGTGCAAATTATAAGAAAAAAAACGAAGAATGTGGAGATAATTTTAGGATGGAAGAAATATCTTTTAAAGATCATCACTTGGCATCAATTCAAAACTAATTACAACGTGCATCATTCACTTAAAAGTGTAACATTAGATGAATTTAAAGATTTTTTTTTAGATGTTTTTCTTGGAGGAGATTTTAAACGGTGGTCTAATCACGTTGTGTTAAATTTTTCATCGGAAAAGATCTTCATTCAGAATTCTTTCGATTTTGTTAACATTTTGCCAATTTGTACTTCTAAGGAGGTTTTAAAGAGACCAACATGGATTATATTTTTTCCGAGCTTCTTTGGACTTTCTTTGCATGATTATTCTCCTGTTTCTCTATTCTTCATCTGTTCTATTTTCTTTTATTTTCGTCTTATATAAATCATTTAGATTTAGATTGATCACTACCAAAAAAAAAATGTTTTTACCAACAAAAATATACATAAATTTTTAATTGAATTATTAGCAACATATTACCAATAAAAACATTTACAAACGGAATCAATTATATATATTATTATTTTTAGTTATATATATAATTGATGACTCCATCATGTGCCATATATCTAAGACGCAAAAATACAAATTAAATTTCTTGAATGTAGGAAAGGAAACAAATAAAAATATATATATTATATATTTAAAAGTGAAAATAAAAATTAGTGGTGTAATGTGAGAGAAGTACTAGTGTATCTATCAAAACCTATCTGTGCATGTTACCAGAAGCACATGATGGGCCTATCAGCATATGTACCCTTTTTATCTCAGCTGGCTTCTGCCATTCTCTTTCTCACTAATGGGCCAATCCTGCATTTATTTTTTTTAACACCATATACTTATGTACACTTCTCTAACATTAATACTCCTAATCAACATCAAAAATTAAATTTAAGATTAATTACTAGTTAAATATTCCTCATGCCCTAGACAAGAAAATAAGACAAAATGAACATGCTAATCAAGATCAAGATTGCCCTTTTATGGCTCACTTTTATCAAGTGATTTACAGTCAAAAGTTAGGTTTTAATGACCAATTATTGGGGAGGATTCATTGTGCTGTATTAATGTTTACAGACAACCTAAATACTTTATGCAATTTCTTGCTGTGTATGAAGCTGGCCAAAGAGCATGCTGATTAGTATTTTTTTTCTTTTTAACTCTTTTGCAAGATTGCTTTTTTACTTGTGAATCCTTACAACACTAGTTTGTGTCCTTGTAAAGTTGGACAGAAAAAGATAATAAAGAAAAACAATAGGGCTTACTATGTTTGATTCAATCTGCTGCATAATAGATCAATCTATGGTTACATTGTAATTAAGGCAAGAATTATATATCATGATACATAGTCACATTTGTTTGTATAATTGTTTTCTTCAATGGACTATTGTTTGTAACCTATTCATCTACGTGTGAATAATCCATGACCACATCAGCAACTGTCACAAAGATGGCACATCACCACATTTTACGCTTTTTTCGCCACATCACGATGAGCTTCTAGGCTTAATGTGATGTGTTGGATGGATGATATTAACAACTTTGTGCAGGGCGTGGCAGAGCAAGTCAGGTACCAATTCTCCCAGACGAGACGAGGGAGGGTATATGTAAGCCGGGCCAATGATGCACCATCACTTGACTATCATTAAAACTTCCTCTCCCCACAATGACCAAGACAACTGGCAAATTTTGATTCTTCTGGAAACAGATATATATAATATTGTGGTAAAGGGTAGAGCCAAGGACAAAATATAGTCTAGGATTTGAGTGTGATTTATTTGGTCATTTCTCTTCCTCCCTCTCTCTCCCTCTTATAAATACATACAAATAAAGAGCAAAACAGGCCATATATCACTCCTCACTCTCTCTTTATCTCTCTCTTTCTTTCTCTCTATAATTAATTGATCTTGGTGAGTAGAGCTCAAGTTCAAGTGAAATGAACATATCAACTTCTGAATGCAGCAGCGGGTGCGAATCGGGTTGGACCATGTACTTGGATCAGCTCTCAAATTCAAGTACTGATCCATATAGCAAAGGGTTGTACACAAACTATGGAGGAAAAGGAACACATGTGAAAGATGAAGATGAGGATGATGAAGATCTATCCATGGTTTCAGATGCATCCTCAGGGCCACCCCACTATTATGCCTACACATCCTCTGTTTCTCAAGACACTAACAAATTCAAACACCAGAGAAAAACCAAGACAAAAGAGCCCAAAAAGAAACAGAGTGTGTGTCTTGATGACACTGCCAGCTCTCCCTTCTATAGCTACTCACAGGCAAGTACTTCAACAAAACACACACACATACACACGCGTGTGTGTGTGTGTGTGTGGTTTAGATGTATTGTTCTTAATTTAGATGGTAACTGAGATTCTTGATCATTGGATTGCAGAATAATGTACCTCCTTCATATAATCATAATTCAGTGGAAGTCTACTCTGATACACAGGTGCTAGTTTATATCATGGTTTACTAATCTCTCTCATAAGATTCACTAAATATGCATCTAATTGTTGGATGTGTTTGTATGTAGGGTGAATCTATGTCTAAGAAGCATTTAAGTTTCTTCAAGTCATCCACAAAAGGGAAATCAGGTGAATTCAGTGATTGGTTTTTTAATTTTTATTTTTTTTTCCTTGACAATTATATTATTCATTTCAAGATTGTCTGATTTGTGTGTTCCTATGAACAGGAAGTTTGCTGGGAAGAAAGAGGCAGTAAGAATGGGAAAGAGATATTTTCTGTGGTTTTGATGAAGAACATTATGAAAAGCAAAAGGGAATGGCAGATGAATCCCAACCCTCCTTGTCTGTATCTACTTAATCTTATATTTCTTTAATCTTTTCTACCTGTTATTTGTTCCTGTCCATGCAGTAGGGAACAAACCTGAAATCATAAATGTAAAAATTTTAATCTAGAAAAAAAGAACAAAAAAAAAAAAAAAGTAGACAAGCATAATCCTATTCTTTTCTTCTTTCAACACTGAATCTCCAATGCCTCATATTTTTCACAACACATTCATTTTGTTCAAGAATGTATTAAAAGATGGAGGAAAGCAAGCACATTTTGTTTACAACACTTTTAAGTGTTGTTCCGGATATATTATTACGGCGTGTTTGATAGGTGAAATAGTTTTACAGTCGATGGACTATATTCGTCTCGTTTAGTTTACCGAATCGAGTCGACACGGAAAGAACACGAGAAAGAATATGAGAGCAAGGTGAGAATGAGAGTGATGAGCAGGGAGTGCTGCACTTGGAAGTTGCCAGCCTAGCCAAGCCAAGCCAAGTAGTAGGTGAGGTGGACTAAAGTTTGTAATATCATTATGGAGTATTGTTTTCTTGAATTATAAAGGGAATCATTTTCAGAAAAATTGGGCGCCCCTTTTTGTATATAATTAATTTCCCTCCCACCAAAAAGTCCAAAAAAAGGGGCATATGACAGCTACATACTGAATTAGTGATCATTCAATTCACACAATTATTGAAATTAGTTCAAATTGAATTCTTCTTGTAGATCTTTATTTGCAATGTTCACAATATGAAGCCCATATCTTTGGGAATGACACAGATTTTAGGAAAAGGACAACCCCTCCCAGCTGTATTAACAATCACTCCCTTATTTCATGCAGCTCTAATAATTGAGAATAATGCTATTCTCACACCTTTAATTCAAAGGGGTAGTAAATACTCACTTACTTTAGCTAGTTTAGGAGGTTGAAATTTTGAATTATATTATATTTTGAAGTGGGGAGAGTAGGTGAGAGAGAAAATGTGCATAGATGTTTGGGATTAATTTTAAGTGTAATTAGTCCTTGCTGGACTCAACTAAATATGGTAGCATTAGTAAGTTAATTGCAATAGTGGGTTTTGATTAATGGATTGCTTTATATCTAGTCAAATGTTTGTCCCATGTTGATACAAATATTTGTCCACATTATGTTAAAAAAGCAAAGGATTTGCCCCCCAATTATTCTTTTTTCCCAACTTTTATTGATCACCAATTATTGAATTAATTCATGCACACCACACACGTGCACTACATGGAGACTCACCAACAAGAAAATATTAAATTAAGACATTGAGCGGCTAACTAAATTTCCAACATGATAAACATCCACGTGTGCTCACTCTTACATTAAACTTAAACTTATTCCTCTCTTAATCTTCTAACTCAACTTTTGCTAATGATCCATAAAATAATTTTCTTGAATCTAGTATGCAATGTTTTGTTAATGAATAGGAAACCCCAAATCCAGCTCGATATGAAAAGACAGCCAACAAATAAAATCCACGTATCTATATCTACATATGTATAAATAATTAAATACTATAATTTAAAAGCTGTTTGGAATAAATTATTAGGAGGGGGGTAAGTAAATGATGAGGAAGTTGATAAAGTAGTTTAGAAAGATAAGCATGAATGATATGCAAGTTGGGCACTAGAAAACAAAATTTAATATCATATCCGCACTCTAGGGCGAATTTAAAGATCTTGTGCAAATGGAATCTTGACACATTTACTTTAATAATTCTCAAATAGAGAACTTTAATTTTCTTTGTAATGATAACAAACAGATGCAGGCAAACATAGATTGTTGGATGCACTTTCTCAATTTGCCATGTCACAAGAAATTAGTATGAAGGTTTAAAATGGCAAGTAAAGCATAAATCTAGATATAATAAAGAGAGAAGAGAGAAATTAAAGGATTTCCATGATGTGAAATATAGGAAAATAAAGGGGAGAGACATCATAAAGTTTGCAAACAAATGAAAATGAAGAGAAGCAATTCAAGAACAGCTACTAGAAAAGTTTAAAGATGAGAGCAAAAGACTTCTTCAAAATAGAAAAATTGTAATGAAATTAAATTACTATCACTTGTTAACACAACTATAAGGGATACATTGCACAACATGATAAGACCGACTACCCTCCCGACTGATCACCAACAAGCAAGAGCAAAAATGATGAAGGCAATGTTAGCCTTCCCTGCCTAAACAAAAAGGTGGCCTCTAAGAGAGTGTTATGTCCCATAAATATGTCTATGGACAGGCCGGGAATCAAAAGCGTCGACAACTTGCATCCACGGTTTGTCTATGACCAACAGAGAATTTTTAGAAAGATGTTCCACAAATAAAACAGGATCTCTGAATGCACAAAACTCAAAGTTCTTTCTACCAGTGTGTTTAGTTTCTAATCCATGCAGTTTACGTTTAAGGATTCCATTGCTGTGTAACTTTCTTGTAAGCCCCTGACCATTCGCCAGGTCAACATCATCTTCTTTATCAACGGGCATACCGAAATCAATCAAGCACATCGCCCTGGAGCACGAAAGATGTCAGTATTGGAAATGGAAATACAGAATGGCACGAGTAAAATTACAAGAAAAGATTTTAAGGGTCACAGACAGTTAAAAGCGAGGGGCGCACGGACCCCTAGGCGCGCCTGAGCTACATTTTGCCCAAAACTGAATTTACAATGTATATACACAAATATATCCTACTTACGATCATATTACCTAACTAAACTAAGGTAAAAATCATATAACATCACGTAATGATACATAACTCATAATAGCATTATAACACATAAAACATACACACAAATAAAGTTCAAGTAGGCGGCAGATGGTGGAGGTAGGCGGTGGAGGTGAAGGCAGCCCACCTTTTTGTCTTTGTTTTAAAAGTTCAAGTACTAAAACCCTAACCCTAATTCTCTATTTATTTCATTTTATAAGAGGGCTGTCCATTTTTATCTTAAAAACGTGAAAACCCTTTAATAATTGAGTAGCAACTTCAAAAAACTTTAAAAAAAAAAAAGAAAAAAACAGGATGTTGAAGAAGTGCGCCTAAGGCACACCTAGGCGCGTGCCTTTGATACATGAGCCTGGAATAGCAAAAAATCAACAATCTAGGCGCAGACCCATGAGCCTGAACGCCTTGGGCGCGCCTTTAACAACTATGGTCATAGACACCAGCTTCTATCAAAACCATTTCTCTAGATCCATGTATAAATTTTCTGAAGCGGTCAAAACTCTCCTTCACTCATGAACACCATTCCATGCCCATAGAATTATTATATCTGATAGAGAATTTCTTCAGAAGTATCTCAAGAGTTTTCATTATAAGACAAGGAGCAACGTGCCACATCATCACCCCACTAAAATTTTCAATTTTTAGTTAATAACATACTCTCGTATCCATATTAACTACATTATTTGTTATTTGGAAGTCCCATTATAAACTTTTATAGTAACAATATTTGTAGAGTCCCTATATAATAACTCGTTAATGGTTAAGAACAGTTTGTGCCACGTAATTGGTATTAACAAGTCTTTACAATGACTTTTAAGTCTTTAACAGAGAAAGGTGTCAACAACAATCCTAAGTTAGGGGTTGCGAATGCTCCAAGGATGTATTAGTGGACCAAAGACTAATTTTACAACACATTGAGATTAATTATCACGAGAGCAAACTAGAAATAGTCGAACTTCATAATAAGCACCTGAGGAACTTAAACTAACAAATTTCAACTCTATTTGTTAAATGAACACCAACATAAAAATACATTTAGAAAAAGAAAGAAAAAACAGTATCTAATAAATAATATTCGGTCTAGTTTACCTGGGACTATAGACGATCACAGAAGATGAACTTGAAGATGGCTGGAAAGAAAGTCCAATAACTTCTCCAGGAAACTCTTGATATCTCCTCGGCAGGGAAAACGTGTGGCGCATGGACCAGTCCCCCAGCTGTTTCGCCTCCACATCAAATGCATAAACCTGATTTGAAGAGGTTGAGATGATGAGAATATTGCTATTTTTAGGAGTAAACCCACCAGCTGTGACAGCAGCTCCATCCAATCTTGAAATAAACCAGTGTTGCCTGCAATAATAAAGATATTACAGACTAAGTAAAGGACTCCAAGAGATTTTTTTTAAGAATCATCATTTAATCATGATCACAGCTTATTATGAACTTTTCAAGCAAATAGATTAATAATGCATTACTTACCCTGTCCAGATTAGTTAACAAAAAGAAATGATAAGAAAAATAAGAACTATGATAAAAAAAGAACAATTATAAAAATTGTATGTTCTTTCTTAAATTAACAGAAAAATTAAATTTAGTCAATTTGGTATTCACTTGAAATTAAAACAAAACATGATTTGATACAAGAAAGCCTTATTTTAACATTTAGCAGGCCAACTATTGACAAGAAGACATCTACCATACCTCAGTGTTTCGAGATTGAAAATATACACATCTCCAAAACAGTTGACGGCAGCTAACCACTGGCCATCATTACTGGTGAACATTTTTGTAATTGGAGGTTCACTGGGCGGTAAACAATCAACTTCATCTTTCCGACGAGGAGTGAAAGCATGAACTACCTCTGAGCTTCCAACATCTACCACCTGCAATATGACGAGAAATTTTAATGTAGTTCTAGAAAAAATACTAAGGTTGCCTGAAACCGAACACTCAAGTAACATAAAGATCCCTTGATAATGAAATTTCAGTTATGTTACTTGTGTGAGGGGAAACAGGTTATGCTAAACTCTCACACCTTATCTCATTCCATTATTTGTATGTCATTACTTTGCTGGCTCATTAAAATGAATTTCTTTCCTGAAGTAGATTACTTATCCACAAGATGCAGTATTTTATTTGCATTCTTATAAAGCTAAAGAAAGCAATGGTAATATAAAGTTTTTAGGGATAATTCACATGTAACAATTAACGATAAACAAACACAAACACCACACAAATAAGCAAAAAAGTTTATAATCTTTTCTTAAAGGGTTCGGGTATGCACAATGTCTGATCAATTCACCTATATCATGAAGAGTAAGATGCTTTTCTAGGAATGCAGAAAGCTAGTCCACTTCCTTCTTGTGTGGATTAATCATCCACGAATTGTAAGCATTTCAGTATTAACAATTGTCATATTTCTTGACAAGTGAAATGATGCAAAGGCATTATATATATAAATTTATAAAGGTTACATAAAATGTAAAATAATTAATGATAAGCAAAACTACTATATGCACAACCCTTTATAGCAATAAATAATCTTTAATACAGATACAGATATGCAACGGTCTTATCACGCTGTCCACATCTAAAGTGTGTCGTTTTATGCTTTCAAGCAAATTTGTAGGCAAAATTGAGTGGAGGCAGTTCCACAGAAAAGGCTGCAATTAAGTGAAATAACACTCCTATAATGTAGTTTAAGGGATAATTACAAAATATATCTTCAAGATAAACATGTTTAGCCTCATATCAGTGACCTAAACTAACACCTCTCGGGGGTATTTAATTATTTATAACATTAAAACATATTGGGATCTTCTGACAAAGGTCATATATCAAGACTACAGCTTAATTTTTTCCACAAGTTATTGTTTGTTATAATAAGAGAGAAAAATGCTTACATATATCTTTCTGTCCTGCCCAGCCAATAGTAGTCGTGAAGAATCAGAGCTGAAAATCATGTAATGTGCAAATGGCAATTCCTGAGGGAGCTGTCTTTTATTTACAGTCCACAAATTCTTGCCTGATTTATTTCTCTTTAACTCAAATAAATTGGGTTTCACATGATCAGAGTAGGCAAATGATGACCCCAATGAAGAAATTGCACTGCAGATGATCTTCCGAGATGCCTTGCATTTAACTCGTGCCACTAAATCAGTGCTTGCAAACCCACCAGATGGGCCAGGACCTAGATCAGATACAGCACCATTTTTCAATCGCACACTATATATGTCTAGATAGTGTGAAGCCTGGATCAATAGTAATGGAGTCTGATTGAATAGTGTTTTCAGCACAAGTTGCATTGGCATTCGCTGTGGTGCAGGGCATATATCATGCGGAGAGAACTTCGTAAACTCTTTCACAGAATATGCAAAAAGTTTAGTATCATCTCCACCTGAGATAAGCATAGGTACACCCAAATGAGCCCATTTGTGATAACTGAAATCGAGGGGTTTCTCACGGCCACGTGACCTCTTCACCTTTTCATCAGGAGGTAGATCTGCTGGTGGAAAGAGAAAAACTTAGGTCCACGTTAAGGAAAGAAGAGACAAGGTAGTTAAAGAAAGAAACACCCATCATAAATGCCAGCAAATGTCAAAAATATCAGTACACAGAGCACAAATCTACCTTCATGGCTGATGGGTACAGCAACAGTCAATGACCTTACATCGTGAGTATGCGCCCTTACATAGCCAACATAAATCCATTTCTTAATAGCTTCAGGAACTGACTTTTCATTATTGGAATCAACAGCCTCGTTAGAAAGTTTATACAATATGACCTATAAAGATATCAATCAACAAAAGGTAATTTAATCAAACCAAATAAGGAAAAGAAAATATGGAGTAAAATTATTATTAGATTATATAATTATAACTTAAATTACCAACCATATAAATAATCTTAATACAACCAAAATTGTTGATTTTAAATTAACTAGATAATAAATAGAAAATATTATGTGCATGTCAACCATCCCTGACGTACAGAGGAACAAAACCCACTTAAGTACTGATATAGTACTAGAAAACAGAGTGGGTATGTCCAACCATACAAGTATGTTTGCATAGAATAAGATTAAAAATCCACGAAAAGATTATCATGGAAAACAAACCATTCAGATAGTGACATAATTATCGACCATGACTGAGGTAGAGAATTATAGAAAGTAAAGCAACCTACAGATCAAAACTACATTAATAAACCAGATTATGATTATACCTGACCATCTGATCCAGCAGAAAATACTCTGTTATGGTTAGGAGCAGCAGCTAAGGTATTTACATCACCTTTGTGATAAGAATGCGCCTGTAGAAGAGTTCCGAACTGACCATCCCAGAACTGCACATTACCAGAACTATCCCCGCTGACGATGGTCCCACATCTGAAACACCACCAAAACCACCCCAAGAAAAAGAAAAAGGAAAAAAATCAGTATGGCATCACTCTAATTCTGATAGGTAAAGACAAAGTGATCTATTTGAACCAAACTCATACCTCAGTGCAAGTAAAGACCATATGCAAAGATCGTTTGCACCTCCAAGACCTCCAAGGCCAACCGTAATTCGGTATATCTCGTGCGTCGATTTGACATCCCAACATCTTATGAACCTTTTTTTTAAAATACAAAACACAAACATAAATTGCAGAAACTTGAAATTTTGAAATTAACAGATTAATTGGCACCTATCACCACACTGTATGGCATTATCGTAATCATATTATGTGTTTTGCTCAACATCAAAATTGCCCAAGGTGGTGAGAAAGTAAAATTAACCCGAGTTATATTAGTTTTAAAATAAATAAAATTTCAGTAATTAACTATTAAAAAGTGGGAACAAAAAATGATCAAGGCATCTTTTTGTTGTATGCTTATTTACATGCATCATCTTTTGAGTAGATTATTTTCTAGGTTTTTTTTTAATTATTTAAAGAGAGTGTCTACATGCATGCACAAAGGGAGGGCACTTCAATTGCATCTAGCCCCACAATAAACAAATGGCCTTTGAACCTAGATGTGCCCAACTCTTCTGGATCTGGCAACTATGGAGTGTCACACATTCAATTCAATATATAAACAACAAAAGCATACCCATCACTACTCCCTGAATAAATCCTAGTTGCATCTGAACTCCAGGTTACACTTAGCGTACGCCCTGAGGAATGAAAATAAAGAAACTATTATTATATACATCAACCAGGAATGGTGAAATTGTTCATCAGTCATATAAGGAAGATGTCTCACCACTGACCCTTGGCATCGTTTTATTGTAAGTAAGTCTTTCCGAACCCGACATACCATAGAGCCGCACACAGCCATCATCACAAGCAATTGCTAGACGGGTATAATTGACATCATTGTCATCATGAATCTGAACTGCATCTTTATCAGCATTGTCATCATCACCTTCACTATTATCTTCATCATCAACCCCACTTGTTATAGAATAATCATCGTTTACATGAGACTTCTCTTCCTGCTTCATGCTGGGCTGTGAATCAAGACATGGCTCCGCAGAAATCTGCCAAATTGAGAAGCCGATGGAATCCAGAACCGTCTGCAGAAAAATAGAGCAACAAAAGCAGTTGGCATTAAATATCCTGGTTAAATCTTCTCACTCTAATAATTTAAACACGAAAGCTCTCTCTAATAAATATACAACCTCAGGATACAGTAACAACGCAATAAATGAATTTAGACAGCTACTAAAAAGTTCCCAAGTAATGTACAGAATCAACAAAATTGTGTTTAAGTGCAGTTCATTCAAACTCTCCACAGAATTCCAATTCGATGCCTTTTTCTCTTAATGGAAAATGATATCATAATCATAGTATCGTGTAATATGAAAATGCTTGGAAGTAGTACAAGTACTCAATGGAAAAGATAGGCACCTCAATATCAATATTCAAAAATCCATATTCCATCAACTTCTACCAATTTGTACAACTAAGTTCTTAAACACACTTAAACGTAAATGCAGCAAACATAGTCCATCTTAGGCACGTATTTACCTTTTGTCTCAAATCGAACAAGTCCCATTCTGAAACCGACCCATCAATGTCCGAAGACAATAATCGACCCAACTGCCCACCTCTCGGCCCCGACTGACACCATACCAGCGAAGACACTCTCGAATTAGGGTCCCCATGTATCGTCTACACATGAAATTCCCCCAAAAATAAAAATCAAATTCGCAAACTTTTTTAATACTATATATGCTAAAATTAAAACTAATGTATGAAATACGAGAGTAGTGGTGTCGTACAAGCTGACAGTGCCAGCCTACAGAGCCGGGAGAAACGAGCCAAATCTCAAGCGAGCCGTCGGCGCGGGCAGCGGCGACCTGCGAGCCATCGGCGCTTGTGGCTAGGGCAACAACAGCTGATGGGTTCCACTCCACAGAGCTGATTCTGTGAACTTTAAGCATCTCACCTTAATGAATGTTCTCAAAATCTTTGGGGGATTTTGACGAGATGAAAGAAGGGAGAAGTAGCATAGAGACAGGAGCTGTGGAGTGGGCGACGAAGAAGAAATGAATTAGGTTTTGAGGGTTTTAGAAAGGTCGGGTTGACTTATTAGCGGGTCGGATACGGGTCAGGTACTATCAACAATTCAAATATTGGTCTCTACTCAATTATCGCCATTCTTTTCTTTTATTTTTGAGATACTCCTACTCCTTTAATAGACGGGATTTTTTAGAAGGCGCCGGCTATTCGCATACACCGATTTACTTCATACACCCAATTATAACTACACACACATAAATGATATATACACACACTTGGAAAATACTACACTACCCTTAATGAAATACACCCCTATTCACAATCTTTTCTCTCCACAAGTCCCACACTTAATGTAAATATTAAATCATGCACCCACCTCACTTTGCACCCACTTCACTTTGCACATTTGAAACAAAGAAAAGAAAAAGGAAAGAAGAGAAGAAGGGAAAAAGAGGAGAAGAGAGATCAACCTTTAGTATGAAGATTTCCATCAAACATTGAGAAGAGAGGAAGAGGAGAAGAAGAGTACGTTGATATATGTTTTTATTGGGGTATTTGATTGGGGTAGTGCGAAAATTTTGTCAATTTAACGTCGAAAATAGATCCAGCGACGTCGGCCCTGGTTTGTCGGAATTTTAGCATATGTTCAACCATACGTGGTCGAAAAATTAACTTATCGTCGGCCAGCTGTGGTCGAAATTTTTCAAAAAATTCGACTGCCTATGGTCGAAATTTTCTAAAAAATTCGACCGCCTATGGTCGAAATTTTTCAAAAAATTCGACCACATCTGATCGAACACAATAATATTTTTCGGTCCTGGTTGGTCGAACAATGCATTGACGGGAAAAAAAAATGCAAAAAACAATTTTTTAATCGGTGTAAACACATAAATAAAGGTACAATTACGTTCTTAGGTGTTTTTTCTTCGGACATGATACCCGTGTGAGCGAATGTGAGTGTCTATTGATGGGGAGAATCTAGGATTTATGGAGGTTGGAAGAAGAAGAAGTGGGTGTGTGCTTTGTTTTGTGATTTTTGCTTGAATGTTTGATGTGAATGTGATGTGTGTGTATTTATGCTTTTGTAAATTATTATAGTTAAAAGTGTTTGGGTGTGTGTATGTTGTATTTATTATTTTAGGATTAATAATGTTGTATTAAGTGTGTGTATGCCAAAAGGATAATTTAGTAATTTAGTATATATATTTATTAATTTAAAATTCAAATGGGTGTATAGAATTAAATTGGTGTGTGCGAATAGCCGCGGCCTTTTTAGAATTGGTTGTGAAAAAGGCGATCATTATTAAAGTATTGGAGTACTTATTTTATAATTAAAGTATGTCTACTTTTTAGTTAAAGTACATCAATAATAAATTATATTGTAATAATATTCTAAAATTATACTTTAATTTATCATCCATTGTACTTTAGATAATATATACTCTAACAACAATTAAGGCTACTTTATCTATATAATAGACATATTTTAACAAACAAATCTTACACAACGTCTCATAAGAGAATTTGTCTTAATTTTTTTAGCAAGCCTTTTTTTTTAATTAAAAGTTGAACGTTATGAATTACTTTGAAAATTATAATTTTAAAGTAAATACTTGTGTAAATTTGTCTTACACAATAGCTTTTCGTGACATGGATAAAAAGTAATAATATTCGAATAAAATATGATACTCAATTGATGAAAAGTGATAAGAGTGCAGCGATTTACTTATGAATAATTCATAGTAAAAATAAATATTTCTAATAAAAAGTAATAACTAATTAAAAAAATATAAAATTATCTTGCCATGAGATTGCTTCACCTAATATGCCCCTAATTATAATAATATATCCTAAAAAAGTAGCACTGTTCATAAGATAGTGATTAAATCTATAAATATATCATGAATCATAAGAGTGTAATATACAAGAACCACGTAAATAAAATAAAAATAACAAGCTCTAAAAATAAAGATTAACTGATTTGTATGATTAAATGAAATTATATAAAAATTAAATAAATTCGTGAATAGAAAATACATTTCTAAATTTGATTAATTAAAATTTACTATTTGTATTTTATTTATATTTTAAATTAATTTAAATATCAATAAATTTAATATATCTTAATAATTATACT
Organism: Pogostemon cablin; assembly: GCA_023678885.1. NCBI lineage: Eukaryota > Viridiplantae > Streptophyta > Magnoliopsida > Lamiales > Lamiaceae > Pogostemon > Pogostemon cablin. The sequence goes on from CM042987.1 coordinate 8,279,424, forward strand.
ATTAAAATTTTATGAAATTAAAATAAAATAAAAATTTATAATATTTAAAATATAAAAAAAAAACTATAGGTAATTTAAAAAAAATTTTACATAAACAAAATTAAATTTTATATTTAATATCATATATGTATTTAATTTAAATTTTATATAATATTTTTTATATATACTTTTATAATTTTTATTTAGATTAAAGAATTAATTAATTATATAATTTTTCGTACTTTAAATAATTTAATTTTTTATAATTATTTTTATTATAATGAATATTAAAATATAGGAATTTTTTAATTAGATTTTAAATAATTTAATTAATATCTTTTTGTGTATAATTTAATATGAAAATTATATGTTAAATGAAAAAATTAATTTATTTTTTATTTTCGTAATTATACAAAAAGTGATGTGATATAAATTAAAAAAAATATTTATAATTATTAATGTGTTTGATTCTATTTAAATAAAATAAAATAAAATTTTGATTCCATAACACATGGAATATGTAAACCCATGGGGATAGGGAGGAATGGTTAGGGATATAAACGAATCAAGCCGTTCGTGAGCTATTCGAGTCTCGGTTCGAAAAAAAATTCATTCGAGTTCGTTCTCGAAACTAAACGAGCTGAGCCGAGCTCGATTATTTTTTCGAGCTGAACTCGAGCCTGGGTGTGTTTGGCTCGAAAGCTCGCGAACGTGTTCGTTTGCGGGCTCACGAACATGTTCTTTTATAGGCTCGCGAACATGTTCGGTGTTAGGCTCGCGAACGTGTTCGACAGTATGCTCGAATAGTGCTCGTTAATAGGCTCGGACACTATAGTCAATAGGCTCATTCTTATTATTATTACTCCATTATTATTATTATTATTATTATTATTAATATAACTTATTTTAAATATGGTAATTTTAGAGTTTAAAAAACTTTATATAAAAAATTTAAATTATATATATATATATATATATATATATATATATAATTTATACGAGATATAAATTTATAATTTAAAAAATATAGTATACTTTAAATTAAAGAAAATTTTAAAGTATGATAATGAAAATAATAAAATTATTATAATGTAATTAATAAAAATAAAATTAGAATAAGAACGAATGTTATTAATTCTAAATAATGAATTGAGAGTATATTTATAATGGGTTTAAAGATGTAAATTTTTTTATTTCTATCTCTATATAGGATTTAATTTTGATTTATTTATATTTAAATTTTAAATAAATATATGTATTTATATACATTAAATTTAAAATAATAGTAATTAATAAAAGAGTATTGTTAAATACACACCCCTAATTATTGAATACACACCTTTTATTGAATACACACCTCCTAAAATTTTTCATTTTTAAATTTTATTATATACACACCCCTTGAAACTCCAAAATTACCCTTTTAAAATTAAGATTATACACACCCTTCAAAACCCTAAATTACTCTAAGTACTCCTATATTCCATCTCCTTCTTCCTCCTTCGTAACTGCAATCTAGTTTCAATCTCAACATAATTCTTGAAATCCAAAAAATCACATTTCAATAATATTTTACCGACAAAATCATATGAAATTTATTTTAAGAATTGTATGGATCTAAATAATAATATTTCAGATCTCTTTTTTTTAATAAATTTTTTAATTTATTTAAGCTAAATACATAAATTGCGACAATTCAAAGGATAACAAACGAAAATCTTGTTTTGAGTAGCAAAGAATTAAGGAAGATGATCTGCAAGGAATTAATTAATTCTGTCATTAATGATCTCCATCACAAAATAGATTTCTTAATCCTTCAAAAGAAGATAAAAAGTAATCTTCACTGTCCTCATGATGCTGCATTGGGAATTTCAATAACTAACATAAATTATGTTTTCGGTACTGATTTTTCTATGAGATTTTTAGGGTTCATAAAAATACGATAGCAGTGTGTAGGGAGTATATAATTTAGTTATAAACATAATATAGGGGTGTGTATTTAATAAATTAAGGATAATTTAGACTTTTTAAAAAAATATATTTTTTAATTAAATAATATGGGGTGTGTATTCAATAAGGAGGGGTGTGTATTTAAAATGACCCTTAATAAATTTGTAAATAATTTTAAAGTCGACAACTCATTATATATATAATTTAAAAATTAATTAATTTAATATAATTATTAATTTATATTTTAATATAATTTTATTTATAGTAGAAATTTTTGAATTTATATACACCCATATTTGCCTTTTATTATTATTATTAGCATAGTTAATGAGATAACATAAAGATACATTCAAATTTCAAGCAAAGACTTGTGTGAGACCGTCTCACGTAACTCCTTACGTGAGACAGATAAATAGTTCATGAAATGTTATCACTTTACTTATAAAATGTTATCAGTTTTTGTTTATACTATAAATTGTTCATAAAATAGTTCATTGCATCATTATTACTTTTTATCGATTGAATATCACTTTTCATTAATAATAGTATCACTTTTATTCGTCTCATGTAATGATTTACGTGAGACGGTTTCACACAAGACATACCCTAAAGTTTAAGTAAATATATACTCCATATACTTATAAATGTTAAATAAAAAAAATCTTTTGTTATACTATTAAAATATATTTTAATTAACAATCAGTACTTCTAATAATTAATAAAAAATTGATAATAACTCTAGATACCGCTTTTTATCAAAAATTTATTATAATAAAATTATATTATTCGTGAGACATTCTCACTCAAGCCCTTACACATTAAAAAAATAAAAAATGAATAATTTTCAGCTTAACGAGCCCGAGCTCGAACTAATGACTAGTTTTTATCGAGCCGAATTCGAGCTCGAGTTTGATTTTTTTTATACAGTAAAAATATTTCGAGCCGAGCTCGCGAACTGTTCGCGAGCTATATATTTTATACACGAGCTGAGCTCGAGCCTAAAAAATAAAATTCAAATCGAGCTCGAGCTGGGCTCGAGCCCCTTAAAAAATTTGAGTCAAGCTCGAGCCCGGAAATGTTCGGCTCGGCTCGACTCGATTACATTCCTAGGAATGGTGATTCCCTAAAAAAAATACCAAAATGTAGGAATGAAATTCAAATTAGGAATGCTCATTCTATTCCTATGTCATTATATCCTACCAATCATGACGTAAGTTATAAAAGTGAAATAGATTATGAATCACAAAGTTTTATAAACAATGTGATAAAATAAGTTAATGAAATATTATTATTAAATTTTAATTAATAATAATTAATTGTTTATAAAAAACAAAAAATAACAATTCATACAATAGGTTTCCTTATTAAATGTATTTTTTATTTATTATATTATATATTATTTGTTATTGAAACAATTTAATCAATAATTATTACTTTTATTATGGATCAAATATTAATTTTTAAAAAAGTAAATATTGTATTAAAATTATTTTTTTATTTGCTAACAAAATGAGTTTCAACTTCAAATAATTTTTTGGTTTTCCTCTTAATATCCAGACTATAATGAATAGATTTGTTGTCACGCTCTTCACATTGAGACGTGTATACCCCTAGTTAGATTAACGAATATGGTACACTCCCTTCGTCCCGTTAAAAAAGGTATTTTACTTTTTTACACGTAAATTAAGGAGTATTATTATTTAATGTGTAGTGGGTAGTTGTAGTAGTGGGAGTGAGGACCCCATATTTTAATTGCATTAGAGGGGGTGTGTGGGTCCCATGTGTGTTAAAAAGGAAAGGTGGACCCTTTGGGTGGGATCACTAAAATGGAAAAATACTCTCTTTAACTGGAACGGAGGGAGTATTAATATGTAGCAGGTAAAAAAATAAAGGGTTAATTACATGAAAAGTCTCAACCTTTTTTATCGATTGCGAATTAGTCCAAACTTTTAAATATTTAAAAACAAGTAACCGACTTTAATAAGGGATCGAACCACCTATCAAATTTTGACAAATTTTGATTCTGCGCAATTCCAACGTGGAAATGAAAAAACAAATTATTTCCCCTGCAACCCCCCTCTCTCTCAATCTCCAGTCTCGCCAACGTCCAACAACCTCATCTATTGTCGCTCAACTTCTTCAATCGCCTGAAATCATGTAGCCATCAAAGCCACCACCAACAACCGCGACGAATTCGAACGCCTTCACCATCGTGCACCACCGCTCGTCGCTGGAAGCCCCGACAACTCTCCGCCAGCGAAGGCCGAAGCCGCTTCCAACTGGAGAAGCGCGTCGCTCATTGAAGGAAGGAATTCAACACCGTCGACCGCCACCACCATGCGCAGCCGGCCCCCATTACCTCAGTCCAGAACGCCGAGCTGCCCAAAGCCCATCGCACTACCATCGCTGTGCGCCGTCAATGTCACACCAGATCTGCCGGACGTCGAAACCACACGTCTCCATCCTTGCGCTGCTTCCCGTTGCCGGAGAACACCGCTACAAGCTGTCGCTACGCCACCGCCACCACTCACTTCGCCGAGACACCACCACGGTCATTCCCCTCGTCGAAATTTAGGGTCGTACAAAACGCCATTGTGAAAAGCCTATTAATTGATTAACCCATATTTTAATTATGCAAACTAGCTGTAGATCCAAGTTTAAATTCAGGTTTTTTTTTTTTTTTTACTTTCAGATTTGTAAAAATTGGGCACAATTAAAATTTTCTCTCACTTATCGAGAGAAAAGGCGAAGGATTATAATGATGAGTTGATATTTGTTTGTTGTTTAGAAAAGGATGTGTTGGATTTGTATATAGCGTGAGGTGGGAATAGTTGAGAAATGGTGAATTGTTTAAAATTGATTATGTGTTTTTTGATTTGAATGATTTGTATGTTTAGGTCCACCATTTTTTTAAAAACAAGTCAAGGTTTAAAACATTTACGTGTTGACATCACCGGGGAATGTCGAAGAGAGAGAGCCTTGGTGAAATCAGAGATAGCATGGTTCAAATAGAAGATGGTGGAATGGTGTAGGGGCATCTCCAGCAAAAAGGCATTTCAAGCAATTCACCATTTTGGCGTGAAATGCCTTTTTCCTGCAAAATATCCACTCCAGCAGTGCACCATATCTCGCGGCATTTTTGTGTTGAGGATGATTTCCACACCAAAATGGTGCTGCTTTGCTGTGAGTTTTAATCACATTTATTATTTTTATTTTTTATTTGTTATTTTCAAAATAATGAAGAGCTTATTTAAAAAAAAAAAATAATAATAATACTCCATAAAATTAGCACTTTTAAAAGTATTTATTTTTAAAAGTTTAATACTTCACACCAACTGATATTTTCTCGACATTTCTGTTATATTTTTACTGCATTAATTAATATTTTATTGTTAAAATATTTATTATTAATAGTGTTATATTGTTATTATATATTAATATATCAAATATGTATTTAAAAAAGCAATTAAAATAAATATAATATTTAAACATAAAAATAAAATTACATCACACAATACATAATTAAAATTACATTACATATTACATAAAATTACATAATTAAAATTACATTACACATTACATTAATTACATAAGCAAATTAAAAAAACATAAACTTATATAATAATAAAATAAAACTAAGTTAAAAAAAATCTAATTTATAGATGGAGTATTCCAACTCAGAAGACTAGTTATTTAAGCTATTGATCATATTGTAATTTAATTTTCAAGTGTTTTATTAATTAATGAATATCTTTTAAACATTTAATATAGATTTATTTTGTTTAAATTAAAGATAAATATATCAAAATTAAATGTATAACAATTTTAAATATGTTGGAAAAATTAAATAAAGATTAAAAGAATATTTTATTTTTTAGTGAAAAAAGTATTGCAAACTGCTGGAGATGGATTACTATTTTCACACCATTTTTGTGCTTAAATGTGCTGCAAAATAGTGCAAACGGCTGGAGATGACCTAAACGCTTAGTTTGATTTGTCAGAGGGATAATTTTTTATTTTTTTTACATATGGAATTTCACACTAATACCCCAAACGGCATCATTTGCAGATGTGGAAGGTGATATGGATGAAAGAGGGATACATCAGTCACCGGGCACTTTCAACTGCCCGGTGATTCAAATTGCAATACAGGCTTAAAATCAAGTTCTTATTTGTAAATTTCCTAAAGTTTGAAGTCATTCGTAATTGGCGCAAAAGCAGGACTTTTGCAGTAATTAACCCAGAGATAATATATTTCTATGTAAAGTAAAGAGTTATATTAGTGTTGTGTGTGAGCCCATTGAGATATATTAATTGTGTTAAGTATATTTCATTAAAAAATGTAATTATTATTATGAAACATTGGAATTAAAAATATGTAATCATTATTATAGCATAGAGCTAGTAAATAATTAGTTTTAACAAATCATCTTATTTTAAATTTTGTTTGTTTAATGGTCTTAAATTGTATTGTTTGGCAAAGACTTGTATGAAACTGTCTCACGTAAGACTTACGTGAGACAGATAATAAGTGATAACGTCTATAATAAAAAGTGATACTTAATCAATGAAAAATAATAATACTATTTCATGAATAATTTATAATATAAATGAAAGAGAGAGACTAGGGTAGGACCAGTCCTACCAAAATTTGGTGAAACCGGATTCTAAAATCACACCCATATATCAATATGAATCTCGCGGGTTAACTGTTCTATTATCTCTCTTCCTAAAATTACGTGAGAAAACCAATCTCCCCCACTCCTTCCTAATGTGGAAGGACAATTCACTACTATCTCCACCACTTTTTCCGCCGTCTGCCATTAACAGCCAACCACTGTAATTGCTCACGCGCCGTCGATAATCTACCATCCCCGATTCGCTGTTCGCACTCCGCTGTACGCCTTGTGGCCGTCGGATTTTTTATCAATTACTGCCGTCGCTCAACCTCTTTCCCGTCCTCACCGCTCGCCCTCACATTCTCTCTCCGCCACTTGCCCCTCCTCCCCACCGTTCCCCTCCGCCGTCAACAGCCTGATCCTCTGCGTCCTCTCCCTCGTCATGGCCATGGCCTCCACCCTCTCAATCCTCCGCCAGACGTTGCTGGACCAGCCGGTCTGAGCCCTCTGCTTCCCGGTTAATCGAACACCTCCGTGGGTACTACCTGCTGTGCGTGGTAGGGATGCGGTCGTGGTAGAAGAAGATGGTGACCAACTTCCAGATTGTGCAGTTCATGTTCGGCTTCTTGATGTCGATGCTAATGGATTACATCACTGGATCAGGTTGCGAGTGGATATGGAGCTGGGGATTCACAGCGGTTTTCAATGGATCAAACTTTTTTTATGGGGAAAAATATTATTTTTTATTTGGGAAAGAAAGAGATTTGGGTTTGTCTGTGAGGTTGGACGATGGCACAAATTGGTGATTGGGAAGATAAATTAATATTGGGAATGACAATTGACAGTTGCTACAGTGACAAATGATATAGTAGTGGAAAGATAAAAAAGCACTTTTTAATTGACAGTTGCTATAAGGACAAATGATATAGTAGTGGAAAGATAAAAAAGCACTTTTTGACTAATTGGAATGAGCAATAGATTAGTATTCCCTCCGTCCCAAATTCAAGTTCACATTTATTGTAGATACGGAGTTTAAGAAAAATCACTTTTTGACTTACTTTTGAGGGTAGTATGATATTTTTGCGTAATAAATAAATGATAAAGTATGTTATGTGTGTTAAAAAGGTGATGACAAATTTGAAATTAAAGTATGTTAGAGGGATATTAGTTTGTTTTTTTTTTCTTTTATGGAAGTGTGAAGTTGAATTTGGGACAGACCAAAATGGAAAATGTGAAGTTGAGACGGAGGGAGTAGTTGATAGAGATAAAGACAATAATTAAGTGCTCTTTATAGTTTATTTGAAAATAGTGATTCAACTAATTGCAAAAAATGATAATTATTTTTTAGAGGCAACAAGTAAGATCGATTACATGAATATTTCAGCATGGTTGCCTGTTTAATATTTAGTATGTTTTTATTTCGATGTTTCAGAAAAAGAACCTTAATTTTCAGAAAATTAAAGTTTCAAATTAAAGAGTAACTCAAATTATTATAAATAGTAACCCAATTAATAGAAAAGAATAACTTAAAAAATGTTAAAAAAAATATTTTATTTTCTGAAATCCGAATATGAAATTAAAGAGTAATCCAAATTATTAAAAATAGTAACCCAATTAATAGAAAAGAGTAACCTAAAATATGTTAACTAAATATAATAATATTTTATTTTCTGAAATTCGAATATAAAATTAAAGAGTAACCCAAATTATGAAAAAGAGTAACTCAATTAATAAAAAAGAGTAACCTAAAATATGTTAACCAAATATAACAATATTTTATTTTCTGAAATCTTAATATATGAAATTAAAGAGTAACCTAAATTATTAAAAAGAGTAACCCAATTAATAGAAAATTGTAACCTAAAAGATATTAACCAAATAGAACAATATTTATTTTCTGAAATCTGAATATAAAATTAAAGAGTAACCTAAATTATTAAAAAAAAATAACTCATATGTCTTAGTAGCCTGTCCAAGTCAACAATTAAAGAAGCAGCTAACAGCATGGAGATTGGATGTGAGCGGCTTAGTAGGTAAAAAAAGGCTGTCCAAAGAGAATAAAAGAACATCCTAAACAAAAGCTAACAGGCTAGGGCACGGGCTTTTGAACAAAAAGATAACACAAGAAATGGCAAGAAGGAAAAGGGCATGGGCTGTTTAACCTAAAATAGAGGGGAGGCATGTCTAAGCGTTAAATGCTATGGACAAACAAAAGAAAAGAACGGCTAGCTACTGACATTAAGAACAAGAAAAGCCTACAAGGGTACAGGGGGCCGAGAAGGGAATTAAAGCATTGTTCACACTATGCCTGGTGAAGTAGCACCGGCAGAAGGCGGTGGAGGCGTTAATCGACAGAATGGTGGAGTTCAAAAAATACGACACGGAGAGAGCCCTAGCGACCGTAGAGCTGCTGTGCCGAATTCCATCGGGTTGCGCGGCGTTTTCATCTCACGCGCTGACGATTCCGCTACTAGTGAAGATTATTTTGAAGATCTCGGATCATGCCACGGAGTATGCCACTGGAGCCCTACTATCGCTGTGCTCGTCGTCAGAGGGAGCTCAACAAGAGGCGGTGACGTCGGGTGTATTGACTCAGTTGCTGCTCATGGTTCAGAGCGATTGCACGGACATGCCGTGTTGACTCAGTTGCCCTTCGCCGTTGCTGGGGTTCGTTGTTGATGACCGCCGGTGAATTTCAACGAATGTCGATGATACAACAGATTATAGATGGAGAGAGAAGACAAGACATAAAGAAGAAAGAGGACGCCAGAGGCAAGAGGGAGAGGAAAGAGAGAGAAAGAGAACAGACGTGTAATGAGAAATAGGCGTGTGCCAACCCATTTAACTTTTTTTAACCCATATCTAATAAAAGGATCCGGTTGTACCAGTTAAAAAAAAAGACGGGCCTATTGAAGTCTTTTCCTAAATAAAAAGTGATAAAATTTTATAGCGAAAGTGATAAATATTTTAAAAAGTGTAAAATGATCTCACGTGAGGCAATTTCACGCAAGACTTACCCTTAGGTGATGATCGAATTAAAAATTAACAATATTTAAGATTTTCTTACAAGTAATTGGCACTAAAGTACATGAAACCTTGATGGTGGCCTATTTCTATGAAACTTTCGTTGTTACACACGTTTGTTTAAGGTGTGGGTGGAGGATAAAAATATCATGAACATTAATATATAGGTTTATTTTGGACTTTCTTTTCGTGAATTTTAATTTTATGTTAAATTAATGAGTAAAATTTGGATAATATAATATATAAGAGCATAGATGAGATTGAACAAGTGATACAAAAATATATATTAATTAAAAATAAATAATGTGTGGTAAATTGATGGATTTAAAATTAATATTTGATTCACCCTCCACCAATGGAAATACCCTAAGACATGATTGATATGATGAAATGGGGTGGAAATGGAATCATAATTCCTAATTATATTCACATTCCTGCGATTGATGTGTTTTTAGCAATAAGAATTCCGATTCTAAAGGAATGTGTATTCCTTTATATGTGGGAATGGACATTCCTTCCACCCCATGATATTGCCCATTCCATTCCATATTTTTCCCCCACCATCCCCTCTCTCTCTCTCACACACACACACATATACATTTATTTATATAATTATAAATATGTTACTATTTTTTTATTTAACATGTAATATTTATTAAAATAATTTGTATTAAATTATTTAATAAAAAATAAAATATTAAAACATTTAACACCTAAATAAAAAAATTAAATATTTTTATATACTCAAATCGCTAAAAAAATATATATGGGGTGCACCCCCAAATTTATAGCTAAAAAGGTAGTGGAGTAGTTTTTATTTTTTAAAAAAAATTAATTATTTTTTTCTTTTTTAATGGTGGAGATTGAATTGCGTGTTAATCTAATGGTTAAAATTGTCTAGGCGCACCGGTGCATCATAGTTGGATTCTTACATTGCAGTGCACCCGGTGTATCTGGAGAATCTGAACTGTTAGATCAAATATTTAATTAGTCCTAACCACTAAATAAAATAAAATAATAAAAAAATACAATAACTACCCCACTACCTAATAATATTATTCTATAAACCATCACGTGCACCCAGTGCACCACAGAGTAACCTTTAAATTATATTCTTAAAATTTTAAATATAAATGTTTATAATTATTTTAATATTTATTCAAAATAAAAATTAGTAAATTATATATAAAAAATTAATATTATTAATTAAATTGAATATATACATGTAATATAAATATAATTTTTTATACATAGTTTAATATTTTTTAATATATATAAATTTTTTTATTAGTATTTTAAATTTTATTTATAATTTAAAAATATTAATATATTTTTTAATTTAATATTTTTATATAATTATTAAAATATATAAAATCTTCATTAAAATTTTAATTAATTTAATATTTTATATAAATTAAATTTTAAATGTAATATTATAAATACTATTAATGAGATTGAAATTAATTAAGTAATACAAATTCTATTACTTGAGTTATTCCTGAACGATACCAATCATGAAAAAAGTAAATTTTAATCATTTCATTCCCATTCATTCATAAATTCATTTCATTCACCTGTTATTTCATTCAATCATACTAATCTAGTCGTAAGGATTTCGGTACTACTTTCATAACATAATTAATTCCCTCAAGCACTCGGCATCTCCTCATTAGGTAAAAGAAGGAACTACAAAACCCTATTTCCACTTGTGGAACAAGTGGATAGGTTTATATAACTAACTTCATGAATTGTGAAGAGGACTTTAATTTATTTTCACTTCATTCACTTCAAGAAATGGTTGAGAATTTTTGTAAATGAAAACCCATCAAAACCAGATAAAAAAGATACGTCCAATTAACAAAACAAACATTATCATAGAACAAATATAATACAACTTTCACAAATATGGGCAACTGTAGGTCAATGAATTAGAGCAACGTGCAAATTTAATTAGACTAAGTCTGGTTTGCGATTAAAATATGTTAAAAGGGGATCATAATGTATAGGTTTTCTATACTAATATGGTAGATTATCTCTTATATTGCTCTTAACTCATAGACGTTTAAATGATTTGATTTCATCTTTTATATTTCCATTACCATTATCAACAATTACAATAAGAATGGGGTACGAACCCTAAACAGGACTTCAATAAAGCCAAAACACACCTTCAATAAAAAAGTCCATACTAAATCCACCTTATTAACATAGACTAAGCAAATTCTGAAATTGGACTTCAATAAAGAGTCTAGGTAAATCCACCAATGAACCAAATTCAAATATAAATGGACTTCAAAACATCTAAAACAAGCCTAGATTGAGAAACCCTTATCTTTATCTGTTTGATGGAGAGCTCAAACTTTCCCATCTTTAGCTTCTTCTGCTTCGATCTTCCTCAATCCCATTCCCCACCTCAAATAACCTTGAACCCATCCTCAACATCATCTCCTACACACGATTTCCACCAACATCCACAACAAAATCATATGAATTCTCTACACTTCTCTTATTAGACGCTTTTCTTACTGCAATACCATTGAATCTCGGACTCCCAGCACCCTTATCGTTCTCCCACAAAGTTAAGATAATTCATAAGTTTTTTTTCATGGTCCTTGTAAAGAATTATGTCTTTACCACCATTGTCTTTACTATTACTTTTATTTGTTCTCATATTTTCTTTGGAGCCTTTTAATCTTATCCTGCAATTGAGACAAAGTGACTTCAAGGTAAAGTTTATACTTGATGAAATCATGGAAAGCCCTTATATCCATCACGGGGTCCAACTTTTTCTTACTTGACTAGTCAATCATGCCGTTTAAGATGGCGATTTTATAATTCTCACTACAAGCTCTTTGAAAAAGTGATCTCTTCTTGACCGTCTTTTTTTTATCTTCGAAAGGTGTCAAAATAAAATAAGGTTGGTTTTTTATCCCACATCGGATGGGAGATCAAAATGGGAGGAATTCTTATCCTATTTAAGGAGGTCCCTAGTTTTGATGTCAAGTGCATCAATCAAGTACATTTTATTCTTTGTGTTTGATTCTATTTAAATTCATTTCTTGTATTCTTGGTTGTGAGAATGGGGAGAAATGTGTGAATCAGTCAAAAGCTTATAAGAGTGTAGGGATTGGGGTCGGGAGGGAGGGAGAGAGAAATTCTGTGTGATTGTAAAAAAATTTCACATAGTGATATTTTATCGGTTCGTAGTTTTTCTCCGATTTTGGAGTTTTTCACGTAAATTCTTGTATTGTGCTTTTTATGCTCTTCTTTATTTGTCCATTAGGAATAAATGGGAATTTATTTATCCCAACAAGTGGTATCAGAGTCAAGCCCCAGACTTAACTGGGCGGATGGTGGGATGTTCGGACCTCTAACTGGATGGCCTAGCTGCGGGACTTGTTTGTGGGGGAAATATTGGTTGGGTGTCAACCATAGTCCCACATCGGTTAGAAGTGAGGATGGCGATGAGTTTATAAATGAGGGATAGACTCTCCCTAGCATGAGGCCTTTTGGGCATGAGCCCAAAGTGGTAAAACCATATGGGCTAGTGGGCGACCCAAAGCGGACAATATCATGCTAGTAGATTGAGTGGGCCCGGCTCCCTGGGAAGATAAACCCAACAGAAGGGCATTTTGTAACCGTCTTCGGGGTAGTAGTAGAAGCTTTGACTCTAAGTTCGTTGGGTGGCGTGATGACATGGGCCTTGTGTTGGTGTCGGGTCGGGCAAATTTTAAATTCGATTCAGATCCATATTCTTCCTTAGACGAAGAGGCTTAAGGCTAAACTTTCTTCTAGTTTGCTGGTGTTGTCGTGGACTTTTCAAACACTTGTTCGGGTTTAGATTCAAGTTCAGAATCTTCCTTATAAGAGGATTTGTCGCCGAATTCTTCTGATTGTGACTTAACCAAAGGCTACCGATTCTTATTCATTTCAAGGTGAAATCTGAGAAGGGAAGGTGATGTAAACAAGTTAGATTGGCTTTGATGGATTAATAGATGTTGAAAATCAAGATACTGAATAGGCGTCATAGTCGTGAAGAAAGTGGATTCTTTCTTCTTCTCCCGCGGCTAGTGTTGGAAATTTAAACCCATTATAATGTGGTGGTGTCACTTATTCATATATGGAGTATGAAAATCCTTTCAAACATACTCTCCAATTAGGCATACTCACATGTCATAACTGAGATTTATATTATGATAGTGATATAGTAGTGATTGAAAATTGAAATTGAGAAATTATATTGAAATATATATGAAGATGATATACGAGATTTAAAAATTAGTCTACATTTCTTCCCAAATATAATTATTCTCCTATAAATTTACATAGAAATATGGTATAAAAATGTATCAAAAATACGTGGCCTGTGTATACACTAAAAATATTGTATGCTAGTGCATTTTGTTTTTCAGAATGATGGGCAAGAAAGATCTTAATCTGGCATTCAAGTCAAATGTTGACTTGGTTACTATGTTCCAATTTCCTACATAATTATGATGCATATCTCTTATATTTTTAAATGACACACACATAATAGATTTTTTATTTTTTAATTGTTGGGTACATTTTGGGAATCACTCCAAAATGTCTGACATAAAGATCACTCACACCACAAATGTGATTCACTTACCATCAATGAAAATACATTAAAGATTTTGGCACCACTTTCAATAAATGAATTGGTTCAATCAAGGCACTTAGCATCCCCTTATTTGGCTAAAAAAATGTGAAAAACCCTAGATTCACTTGTAGGACAAATGAATAAGTATATATAACTTACTTTTGAATTGTGGAGAGTATTTTAACTTAAATTCACTTCATTCACTTCAAGAGAGGATTGAGAGTTCGTAAAAACGAAAACCAGCAAAACAAGATAAAATGGATACACAATACACATTAATTTAACAAAACAAATGTCATCTTAGAATAAATATAATATATCTTTTACAAATATGGGTAGTTGTAGGCATGAATTAGAGCAACGTGCAAAATTAATTAGACTAAATTTGGTTTGCAATTAAATGAAAGGGGATCATGATGTATATATTTTCTATACTTATATGGTGAATCATCTCCTATATTACTCTTAACTCGTAAACGTTTAAATGATTTGATTTCATCTTTTACATTTTCATTACCCTCATCAACAATTATAATGGGAATGTGGAGGCATGAATGATTAATTCAAATGTAAATAAAAGAAAGGTACCTGTTCAGCACGAAAATTCGCGCCTTTTGTAGGCCTTTTTATATGATTATTGCCTAATTTTAGCATCGTTTGTGGAGTTTATTGCTTATTTTTATGACTTCACGGATATTGTTGAGATTTGACAGATTTAGGCTTATTTTTTTGAAATAAAAAGGCCAATGATAAGCCGAGTTTTTTACATTGGCATGGCTGAATTGGAAAATCATGGAGAATAGTTATTGTGGGGCCATACATGTATTAGATTGAAAGTCAATACTAATTTTCATGCCACGTCATCACCAAATTCGAACATGCAATTGTGGTCAAGAAAATCAATTCTTGCATCAGCTTGGTGGTGGGCTCCATTTGATTCAAACATGGTTAATGGATCATGCAGAGAGAATTGAAGAATCCAAGTCGTTCTAATTTGTGAATGGGCCCATGTGGAATTGTTAAATCCATTGTCATGCCATGCAAATTAAATATAGAGTATGCAGCCCACGTTAACGGTGTGAAGCCCGTCTATCCAATGCCCAATCATGCTTGAAGCCCATCACTAATTTTATTTCTTGTACCAACGCGAGAAAACATAACTCGTGAACGCAGATTCACGACAGAACGCAATCGCATCCATTCCACCCCTATATTCCGTCCATCATCCCAGTGTGTTCGATTGGAGGAGGAGATTCGTAATAATTGGAAGAGACGGAGAGAAGAGCGGGCACGATTCTTCACTCTAGGGTTTTATTAATTAAACTCAATTTCTTTCCAGTTGCAATGAAGTTTGGTATGATCTTTCCTACACCCATGGAAGTTGCTTATAACTCCATGGGATAAACAATTTGAGTAGTTTTAGGGTTTAGATGGGTTAAGTTATTTTTAATTTGGTACTTGATGATGATTCATGACTTGTAAAATGCTATTTGCTTTTTCTATGAATTTCTTGGAAATTGTTTAATTTAAATTGCGTAACGTTAGTGGTTATTTCATGATATTGATCAATACTTGGAATAATTATAACTTGTGTACACAATTAAATTAATTGGTTATTTTGTATAAGTTAAAGTAATTGAATTGATTCTATAGCTTATTAGACATAGAAATTGTGATGAATGTTATTGATTTGATGCCTTGTCATATTAGTAATATTCAGGAAATTAGGTAATAAAATTATAGTACCTAAAAGGGGAATACATATTAGTTCTAGTACCTGACGAGTGAGGGAATAATATAGTAAGTAGAGGGAGATACGTTTATTAACCTAGAGTCCTAGGAGATAAGCCTGATCAGTTACAAATTTGCTTAGATCAAATAAGTGAATTAGTAAGGTTTAGTGACTCTTCCATAAGTATCTATAGGAATTGAACCTGACCATCAAAGTATTGAATTAATTAGCTTAATCCAGAACCCCTAGATCTACTATTTCTCATTCTTGAATATCCATATTTTATTTAATTGCTTTTTATTTAATTTTTCAAGAAATCATTAGTTTTAAAAATCATCAAAACATTGAGTTTGTCGCATGTCTTAGTGATTGTTGAAATAGATAATTTACTGTCCCTAGGATTCGATATTATAACTTGGTTGCTTACTGCTACAATGATCATCCTTACACTTGATGATTATTATTTGTGTGCATTCAAAAAATACCCAATAGTACCAATGAAAGGCAATCTACAAATGGATACCAAAAGAGTTGATTATTGAGAACACGAAAATTCAACAAAAATACCAACTAAGAACCCTAAATAGGACCAGGGCCGGCCCTGTGAGGGGCCTGGTGCGAAATTATTTTGGCCCCATATTTTTAACCAACGTATAAAAGTAATAATAAAATAGTAATATAAATATAAATGTATAATTAAACATATTAACTGGGCATAAAATAATAATAGACGTAATGATATAACTCATCAAATAAAATATTTTCAATATTTGTTATAAAATTATATGAAACTAGTTATGAAAATTTGATCTTCTAGCCCTTTTTTCACATAAATCGTCAATAAATTTTTCATAATTGAGTTTCTCTAGAAAATCAATTAATTTGTTCTTTTTCTAAATCTTCAAGTAATGAAATTTTTTGTTCTTTCGTAACAAAAAAATTATCTATTGCTCCTCTTTGAGTTTAAATAAATTCCTCTTTTTTCTTCTTTTTCTTACATTTTTCATATCCGGATGGGTATTTTCGATGAGGCATCTCATACTATCAATTAACTATTAAGAATAATTTATAAAAATAAATTATCAATTCAATGAAATCATAAAACAAATTTGAATAGAAAAATATATAGAGTAAAAAGTACTTTTGTAAAATTAAAATACCTGTTCGAAAAGAATAACAATGTATGATTCTTCTCAAAGATGTTACCAAAATTTCTGTTCACCAAATATCGTAGAGAAAAAAATATAGATTTAATTTAAGAAAAAAAATAAAGGTTCTCTGCTCACGATGAATTGAAATGAATTACGAAAAGAACAATGAGGATATTTAAAAGAATGAAAAAGATTCAAAAGAAATAAAGATTTTTTAGAACACATTATTGTGTAATTTATTTTCAATCTATTAATAAATATTTAATATCTCTCTCAATTTCAAGGAAAAAATCTATAAAAATCTTTATACATAATAAAAATAAATCTATTAATAAGGAGTATTTAATATCTCTCTTAATCACAAGAAAAAAATTAAAAAAAGAATGAAAAAGATTCAAAAGAAATAAAGATTTTTTTAGAACACATTATCGTGTAATTTATTTTCAATCTATTAATAAATATTTAATATCTCTCTCAATTTCAAGAAAAAAATCTAAAAAAATATTTATACATAATAAAAATAAATCTATTAATAAGGAGTATTTAATATCTCTCTTAATTACAAGAAAAAAAATAAAAGAAATTATTACTGTTAAATACAATTTTTATAGTGATATTACTAAAAGATTATCAACTACAAAAATATATTTAAAATTACACCTTTAACCTTAAATAGAATTCTAATCATCAATATACATGGAAATCCCATGATATATTGCGTCAGTTTCATTATCCAAACAAATATTTTCCTACGTCCATTAGCTTATCGTCGAAATAGATATCTAGATTTGAAAATTTACTAATGAATTTTTGATTAATCATACGCTTGATTAAATTACCATATAAGAATATTTCTTATCAATATTCTGCAGATTTTATTGAACACCAAAATATTAATTATGAATTTACGATTTTTTTTAATATTGAACACCAAAATTTCTGAATACATGACATTTGAACATTGAACATCGAAAAATTTGAACATTAAATATGCAAATCGAATCTTCATTCTTAAATTGAAAGTCACTGGAAGTTTATTGTATCTAGTAGTAATATAGATATATAAAATGTAACTATAAGTGATAGACCCAAATTAAAATAGAGTGGGGCTCCTGTGCATCCGGGAGCACGGAGCACATTCCGTGCGCCTTTGCAATTTTCATGCCCCTTTGCAATTTAAACCCCTAGCAATACATAGGTTTAAATAGGATTGGAGGGGGAGGGTTGTGTACACATGGGGACACGAGACGCAGGAGCTTTTGCCATTAAAATATCTTTATATATATAATAATTGCATGTGGATATGTGCATGCAAATTAATTGCGGAGATAAACTTATCTTGTAGGATTCGAACCTGCGTGGTTGGTGGAAAGTAAAAAGGTAGAAGCCAGTTGAGCGAACCAACATTCTTAAACATAAATCAACTTTAATAATATATATAGTTATATATATATATATATATATATATATATATATATATATATATATATATATATATATATATAATCGGGGGCCCTCGTCGGGGTGGGGCCCTGTGCGGTGGCACCTCCGGCACCGCCCCAGGGCCACCCCTGAACAAGACTTCAATAAAGTCAAAACACACGACTTCAATAAAAAGTCCAGACTAAATACACCTCGTTAACATAGACTAAGCAAATTCAAAAATTGGACTTTAATAAGGAATTCAGACTAAATCCACCCATGAACCAAATTAAGATATAAGTGGACTTCAAAACATCTAAAACAAGCCTAGATTGAGAAACCTTGACCTCTATTTGTTTGATAGAGAACTCAAACTCTTCAACCTTTAGCCTATTTCACTTTCGCTCTCCCTCAATCCCATTCCAACAACCCTGACTCTATCTTCAACAGCATCTCCTCTGCACGATTTCCACCGATATTCACAATAATATCATATGAATTCTCTGCACTTTTATTACTGCAATTCTATTGAATCTCGGACTCCCAGCACTTTTATCATTCTCCCACACAAGTTTAGATAATTCATATATTTTTTGGGTCATTTGTAAAAAAATTATGTATTTACCACCGTTGTCTTTACTTTTACTTTTGTTGTTCTCATATTTCTGTCGAAGCCTCTAAATCTAATCTTATCCTTTAATTTAGATTGGGTGACTTTAAGTTGAAGTTTCTCCTAGATAAATCATGGAAAGCGCTCATATCCTCCACGGGGTTCAACTTTTTTCTTATTGGAGTAGTCAATCATGTCGTTTAAGATGGCAATTTCATCATCCTCACTCCAAACCTTTTGAAAAAGTAATTTATTTTTACCGTACACTTTTTTTGTCTTCAGAAGGGCGTTATATGACCGTCTTCGGGATAGTAGTAGAAGCCTTGACCCTAAGATCGTTGGGTGGCACTGATAACATGGGCCTAATGTTGGTGTCCAGTCGGTCAGATTTTGAATTGGATTCAAATCCTGATTTTTCGTAAAACGAAGAGGCCTGAGGTTCGACTTTCTTTTGGATTTTCGGTGTCGTCGTGGACTTTTCAAACACTTGTTCGAGTGTAGATTCAAATTCAGAATCTTCCTTATAAGATGATTCATCGCCAGATTCTTTTGACTGTGACTTAACCAGAGGCTCGCGATTCTTAGCCGTCTCTATGTGAAATCTGAGGAAGATGTGTTTGATGGATTAATAGACATTGAAAATCAGGATAGTGAATAGGTACCGTAGTTTTGAAGAAAGTGGATTCTTTCATCTTTTCTTCCAAGTGTTGAAAATTTAAACCCGTTATAATGTGGTAGTGTCACTTATTTATATATGGAGTATGAATATCCATTCAAATATACTCTCCAATTAGACCTATTTACATGCCATAACAGAGGTTTATAATATGATAATGATATATTAGTGATTGAAAATTGAAATTGATAAATTATATTGAAATATATATGGAAATATCTACGAGATTTAAAAATTGGTCTACTGATCGGTGTCATTTTCACCTAAATTTTAATATATTTTATTATGTATTTTTGTGTATTTTTATTTATTTTGTATATCATTTAGTGGTGTTATATGAACATATGAAGATTTGTGCTTTGAAATGATAAATGTGTGATTTGCATGAATAAGTGCCTTAATTGCCCGATATTTGTAAATATTTAGAGAATTGGTACTTTGGTGTAATTTGTATGATTTTCACGTAAAAATAGATTCTAGACATGATAAGGAAGATGTGGGACAAAACAGAGCTCAATTTGGAGTTGAAACGAATGAGAACGAGCCAAAGCAAAATGCTAAAAAATGCAGGTTCAACTTGTGTAATTTTTTGTATTCATGTGGAGCTCAAAACTGAACGTGTTATACATGGTTGAAAAGCCACGGAAGAGAGGATCGCGTGAGCGCAAAAATCACTCGAATCAGAGTCCAAACAAGAAAGTTATGCGCGAAACGGTGAGACTGCGCTGCACCTACACGACCCGTGCTGCGCCTACACTCCCCGTGTTTAGACAAAAGTCAGTTTTTCGTCTAGCACATGTTCTAGAAGCTTCCAAGGTGTACAAATACCCATTTTGAGTGTAAAATCCGAAGAGGAATCATTTTGGATCAGTTTCCACATACACTAGACACCAAAATCACACACATTCATCTCCATCTCTTCCATCCTTCACTTCATCCATCCAATCCACTTGATCTCCTCAAATCCATCCACTACTCTATCAATCCACCAATCTAAGAAGGGGAATTCATCATTAGTTGAAGATTTTAGCATGATCAAGGAGAAGGAAGTTCACCATCAAATGGGAGCAAACTTACCTTTATTTTGTTAGTTTCTTCATTATTTGGCTCAATTAGAGCATGACATGTATTATATTGATTTTATTATGATTTGTAGTGGCTAGTCCTCATGTGAGACTAGCAATATGATTGGTTAGGGATTATATAGATTTTGCACACCACATGTTTGATGAAATGATTGTTTTGAGTATTTTTTATCATGAATGCTTATTCTCATTTTATGTATGATTTGTGTGATTAAATTTCCTATTCATAGTGAGGATGACCATTCCAATATTATGCTTAGTGGTTTAATTGAATAATTGATTGCATGAGGTGACTATATTAGTATGTGGGGAGTTTGGCCATAACCTTCATGTCCTTAGAATCTCATAATAGGACATTATTGATAATTACTTGTGAAAGTGTTTGAAATGATGAGGGGACCCAAGCCATAACTCATTTGACCTTAGAAAGGGAACACTATGAAAACATCCCTACCTACTAGAGAAAAATTTTCGTGATAATATATCTATACCGGTATATTAATATCCCTAAGTACCTATAGGAATAGTGAGGATTGGAGATACTCTATGAGTGCCCTTAATATCATAATATGATGATCATCAATGCATGTGTGTGTGTGTGAGTCTATATAAGCCTTTTCCATGATGTTGCTTGTCTGGCATACTTCTTAGATTGCTCACCTTCATCCATATTCCATCCCATTTGTACATTTTCTATCTTTAATTGTTTTTTTAGTTGTTAGTTTTTAGTGTTAAGCAACCCCCTCTTTAATAAATTAGTCCTTCTAGAACCATACACTTCTCAAACACGGCTACCCACTTTCGCCCTTGGGTTCGATATTATATAAATTTTGCTCTTGGTCACTACGGTCTATTACGTGATAGAGTACACTTGCTCTAATCAATTTAACCAAAATTGAAACCAAGTTCATCTACATTTCTTACTGAAT
This sequence comes from Pogostemon cablin, assembly GCA_023678885.1. NCBI lineage: Eukaryota > Viridiplantae > Streptophyta > Magnoliopsida > Lamiales > Lamiaceae > Pogostemon > Pogostemon cablin. The sequence continues at coordinate 8,301,222 of CM042987.1, forward strand.
CTAATTATCCTCATATAAATTTACTTAGAAATATGGTATGGAAATGTATCAAATATATGTGACCCGTGTATACACTGAAACTATCATATGTTAGAGCATTTTGTTTTTCAGAAAAATGAGTGAGATGATACTAATGGGCAAGAGAAATCATATTTTGACATTCAAGTCAAAGATAATTTTAAATAATTGAATGTAAGTTTGCCAAATCAATGGCCAACATTACCATTATGAAATTTTGTTTCTAAATAATGGCGATGAAATTAAAGTTTAGAGTTTCACTTTTAAAATATTGATTGATAAGGTATGGAGATTTGATGCATAAGCTTATAACATGAGAAATTGACTTGGTTATTAGGTTTCAATTTCCTACATAATTATGATGTATATCTCTTATATTTCTTAAATGAGACACACATATAGATTTTTTTTAATTGTTAGGTACATTTTGGGAGTCCCTCCCAAACATAAAGATCACTCACACTATAAATGTGATTTACTCTCTACCAATGAAAATATACTAAAGATTTTGGGACCACTTTTAATAAATGAATTGATTCAATCAAGGCACTTGACATCCCCTTATCAAGCCAAAAAAATCTTCAAAACCCTAGATCTACTTGACAAGTGGATCATGTATATATAACTTACTTCTGAATTTTGGATATGACTTTATCTTATTTTACTTCATTCATTAAAAGATAGGGTTAAAAGTTCATGTAAATGAAAACCAGCAAAAAAAAGATAAAAAGGATATATAATACACATCCATTTAACAAAACAAACATCATCTTAGAACAAATATAATACATTTTTAACAAATATTGGTAGTCGTAGGCCAATGAATTAGAGCAACGTGCAAATTTAATTAGATAAAGTTTGGTTTGCAATTAAAATATGTTGAAAGGGGATCATAATATATAGGTTTTCATTACTATGAATCATCTATCATATTACTTTTAACTCATAGATGTTTAAATTATTTGATTTTATCTTTTACATTTCCAATACCCTTATCAACAATTAAAATGGGAATGAGGTGGCATGAATGATTAATTCAAATGTAAATAAAAGAAAAGTACTAATGAAAGTCAATATGCAAATGGATACCAAAAGAGTTGATTATTGAGAATATGAAAATTCAACAAAAATACCAACTTCGAACCCTAAACAGGACTTCAATAAAGCCAAAATACACGACTTCAATAAAAAGTCCAGACTAAATCCACCTCATTAACATAGAATAACAATTTTCAAAATTTGTACTTTAATAAAGAATCCAGACTAAATCCACGATGAACCAATTCAGATATAAGTGGACATTAAAACTTCCAAAACAAGCCTAGATTAAGAAACCTTCACCTCCATCAGTTTGATGGAGTGCTCAAACTCTTCTACCTTTAGCCTCTTCTGCACTTGCTCTCCTTCAATCTCATTCCCCACCTTAATAAACCCTAACCTTATTCCAAACATCATATCCTCTATACGATTTTCACTTACATCCACAACAATATCACATGAATTCTCTGTACTTCTCTTATTGTACGCTTTTCTTATCGCAATACCATTGGATCTCGAACCCCAGCACCCTTATCGCTTCCCCATACAAGTTTAGATAATTCATAAGTTTTTTATCGTTGGCCATGTAAAGAATTCTGTCTTTACAACCTTTGTCTTTGCTTTTGCTTTTGTTGATCTCATATTTCTTTCAGAGTCTCTGAATCTTATCCTGCAGTTGAAGGTGGGTTACTTCAAGTTGAAGTTTCTCCTTGATGAAATAATAGAAAAAGCTCATATCCACCACGGGGTCAGACTTTTTCTTACTGGAGTAGTCAATCATGCTGTTTAAGATGACGATTTCACTATCCTCACTCCAAACCCTTTGAAAAAGTAATTTTTTTTACCATTTTTCTTTATCTGGGTTGCCGGCATGGTCATGAACTTTTCAAACACTTGTTCAGGTTCAGATTCGGATTCAGAATCTTTTTCATAAGAGGATTCGTTGCCGGATTCTTCCAACTGTGACTCAAACCAGAGGCTTGCGATTCTTAGCCATCTCTAGGTGAAATATGAGGAGGGAAGGTGATGTAAACAAATCAGGCTGGGTTTGATGGATTAATAGACGTTGAAAATCAAGATACTAAGGCGTCGTAGTTGTGAAGAAAGTGGGTTCTTTCCTCTTTCTCTCGTGACTGGTGTTGAAAAATTTAAACCCGTTATAATGTGGTGGTGTCACTTATTTATATATGGAGTATGAATATCCATTCAAATATACTCTCAAATTAGGCCTACTCATATGTTATATAAAAGGTTTATATTATGATAGTGTTATATTAGTGATTGAAAATTGAAATTGAGAAATTATATTGGAAATATATATGGAGATGATATACGATATTTAAGAATTAGTCTACATTTCTTACTAAATCTAATTATCCTCCAATAAATTTATACAGATGGAAATGTATCAAAGATACGTGGCCTGTGTATAGGAAAAGACCGACATATGGGCCAATGGGGACATTGGGCCCCCCTAAAATTTGAAAATTCTTAGTATATATGTAGTATAATGAGATACGATGTACTCCATCCGTCCATCCCTAATCTATCTGTTTGTTTTTTGTGCGTGGATTAAGAAGTATTATATTATTTAATGTGTAGTGGGTAGTTGTATTAGTGGGGGTGTGTAGGTCCCATATTTTAATTGTATTAGTGGATGGGTGGGTCCCATGTGTCTAAAAGTGAAAATGGATAGATTAAGAGTGGACGACCCAAAATGGTAAAATTGATAGATTGACAGTGGACGGAGGGAGTATGTTATATCCAAATTGGTAAGGATGCTTTACTTTAATATATCTGATAAGGGCTCGGAACCCTCTAGCAATATCTTTATTTTTAATTTTTTTTATTAAAAATTTTATCACTTTTTATTTTATAATATAAATTGTTCATAAAATATTTCATTGTACCTTTATCACTTCTAGTTTATCATATATCACTTTCTTATTAAAATGTTATCACTTCTTATTTGTTTTTTTTTTAATTAAAGATTTTTTTTATTAAAAATGTTATCACTTTTCATGTTATAATACAAATTGTCCATAAAATATTTCATTGTACCATTATTACTTTTCATTTATCGGGTATCACATTTTTATTAAAATATTATTACTTCTTATTTGTCTCATGAAACTCATTCCGTGAAATGATCTTATAACTGGTCAGTATAAATTGGGCCCACTCAACTAAATTCTTGGATCTATCACTGCCTGTGTACACACTGAAAATATCATATGTTAGTGGTGATGTTTGTAAAAATAATGAATTTATATATTCGTTGATTTGATGATAGAACCAATTTCATCAGGAGGTATTGGATTTATAAATTCCTCTCAAATCCATCAATCCAAACGCAACATAAGTGAATTGCAGGGGTTTATACGGTGTTTTTAAAGCTTCATTAAAAAACAAATAATTCTACACTTATGCACCGGTGCACCTAATGATTTAATGGTTTAATTTAAGGTATAATAGTAATTACATAATTTAAAATATTGGTTATTCATAAAAATTTAAGAGCGGAGATTAATTATTAGAAAATTTAATGGTTTAGATCTTAAGGTGCACAGGTTTAACAGATGCACCATAGTAAGACTCTAAAAAACATAATACTCTATTAATTTTGAAAATTAGTTTTGTTTCAAGTTTAGTAAATTAGGGTTTAGGTTTTAAAAATTTACACCTAAATTTAAAAAATTTAAAATTTTGATTTTCAAAATTGCATATAGATTAGGGATGTCAAAAATGGCCCAGCCCGCCCGGACCCTTGAATTTGGGGCGAACCCGACTTGGCCCGTATCAAGAATGGGGCGGGTCTGGGTAGTAGTGATGCCCCGTTTTGGCCCGTTTGGATCCGTTTAGACCCATTTATTATTTCTATTATATAACATATTATGTGTATAACATATATATTTTATTTATATTTCTTATTATATTCATTATGTATAAGATATATTTGTTTAATTGATTAATTAAATAGAAAATACATGATATTTCTATTTATATAATTACTAATTAAATGAAATAATATATATTATACATTATTTATAATAGATATAAATATTTAAAATAAAATAAAAAATAAAAATGGGCCAAAAATGGGGCGGACCCGCCCAGCCCCGTACGGGTCACAGGATTGCCCGGACCCTCGACAAATGAGTGGGTCTGGGTCCGGGTACTCAACTACTCGGCCCACCCTGGCCCATTGACATCCCTAATATAGATTTGTTTCTGAGGCTTTAAAAATTTACACCTAAATTTTAAAAATTATAATTTTTTTTAAAATTTTTAAGAGTGAGGCTCTTGTATGTCCGGACACACAGATCTAATTATGTGCGCCCGGATCACCCATATGAATATGTGTCATATATAAATTAAAAAAAATTCAAAATACATTCTTCACCTATGAGTGTGTGTTTCTCTTCCACAGCGAGTGTTGGTGATTCTGGAGCGCGAGCGATCAATCCGTAGCGTGGGTGATTCGACCTTTGAGTGCAATCATCTGATGAGAAAAATACTGCAACAATATGAGCGGTACTTCTATCCATGATTTTCTGTAATTAAGTCTCTGATAGTTTCGCTATTTTTTTTTCTCCTGCAAAATTCGGAGATGTGATGAATGATTATTTTGGTTCGTGTTTCTGAATCATCAGTGTGACTGATAAACCTTACCAACCTCTGATCTCTACTAATTGTATTGCTGCAAATTTTGGTATATTGAAAATGTATAATTGATTCTGGTGAAGTTCATTACTTGTGTTTATGGAATAGTGTTTAACACCTTCATTGTTGAATTTGACGAATACCTATCGTCTTTAATTACTCAGAAATATCAATTAGGGATGTTTGACTGTTGTACGCTAATGTCTTTCTGATAAGTTTTTAATAGTATACCCTTTGCATGACAAACAATGTACCCTTTACTTATCAATAATGTACCATTTACTCCTCAATAATATACCATCTATATGAATTTTGCGTGTAATTATCCTTAAAGACAACTGCAAGCCTTGCAGCTCTCATGTCTTCATCACTGGTAACTTTTCTTTTGCTCTTCGTGTGGTGACAATTGGCCTCGTTATAGTTCTGGTCCTTCTCAATTTGTTTTGCATTATATATTTATTATACTTCTACGGTCATATTTGTGATCAAGCCCTTGGATGTTTCAATTATTTTAGTGGTCCTTGGATGGTCAAGATCATATTCATCATTTTCTTCGTGTGAGTAGGTGTTGTTGAAATTATTCAGTTGACTATATTGCGGCATCAAAGAAGTATCTTGGATGCAATCAAAAATCTAAAATGGTAGAAAATATTTGTTGTTGCTTTATTGTGTCAATACTTGGGATTTGCGGAACCATACATATTTCTGACTCTCGTTTGTCTTCTTCGTGCTTATTTGCAGAGGTAGAGGAGTTTTAAGTTACAATTGGAAAGAAAAAACAACTGGTTCTCATGTATTGATTCACAATGTTCATTATTCAGCTTGTAGTTATTCTAGTTGAATCAAGTACAAGGATAAAGACAAAGAAAAACTACATTCTTATTTCATCTAAGCAGTTTCTACTCCTCGTATAAAGGCTGAATATGTTGTTATCTGCACCTACCTTCTATTGAGTACCCTATTTCTAAGTCTCTTCACAATGGTGCTTATAACCTACGTGTGGCTTTGAAAGCTATATACTTCACTTGGCAATCAATAAGGGTCTGCAAATGAGATTGTGTACATTATATTTTTGGTTTCAAGTTTTTACCATTAAGTGTTTGTCGTTCTGCTTGGTTTATAAGTACTATTGATGCCTGAAAGAGCCTTGCTTGATGCCCATAGTCGCATAACAAAAAAAGGAAAAGAAAAGCCATGAATACAAGGGGAATCCTTGTGGTTATTAATAATTTTAATTGATTAATTTAGTAATATCACAAGTTAAATATTGTGAGAGATTCTGATAAATTATTACATTTCTTAAATTTCGAATGAGTAAGTTCTAGTCGTTTAAATTATTTTTTTGACATAGTTATTGAAAGTTATACACTTTAGTATAGAGTGTCGTACCCTTTAATATAAAATTATATACCCTTTGCACTATGCCATTATACCTTAACAACATAAACTTGAAATACTATCAACAATAGATGTTCTAAACTCCATATCATTTACTCATCAACAATATACTCTTTACACCATGCCATAATACCATAACAACATATACTTGAATACTGTAAACTCCATACTCTTTACATGATTATAATGTACTCTTTACTTATAAAAAATATACCCTTTACTTATAAGCAATATACACTTTTCATCAAGTCATAATACCTTAACATAAACTCGAAACACTATAAACGTCATACCCTTATAAGATTACAATGTACTCTTTACTCATCAACAATATACCATTTGCACCATGTCATAATACCTTAACAAAATAAACTTAAAATACTCTAAACTCCATACTCTTTACATGACCACAATGTAACCTTTACTCATCAATGATATACCCTTTACTCATAACTAATATACCCTTTGAAACTTCATACAATTTACATTACTACAATATACCTTTTACATGTTCACAATATACTATTTACTCATCAATAATATACTCTTTGCACTGCCATAATACCTTACAAACATAAACTCGAAACATTGTAAACTCCATACACTTTACATGACCACAATGTAACATTTATTCATCAACAATATAACCTTTGCACCGTGCCATAATACCTGACAAACAAAAACTCAAAAGACTGTAAACTTCATACACTTTACATGACCACAATGCACCCTTTACTCATCAACTATATACCCTTCATATTATGATTCAAATACAAATTAGCAAAGTGTAAATGAAGAACCAAAATATTATGAAATTTCCTTCACAAACAAAACAAAACGGTCTCACTATACTAATTCAACTATTTATATAGTGATCATATACTATAGAAAAGTCTAATCATTCATAATAGCTTACACAGTTATAGCTCCAACTTGATGTTAACTACCTTAATACATTAGTCATCGACACAATGTACCCAAAAGCTGAAGCAACCAACAAACACCATCAAATATATCTTCTTACCAATCTAACTTTTTCACAGTTCTTTTTATTTCTCCTTGGCAGCCCTTTTCTTCTCTTCTATAGTCTTTAGCGCTTCTTCATTTTTTCCACAACTTTTCCCTTTAAAAGTCGAGATTGCTTCTACAGCCTTTGCAACTCTCATCTCATTTTGATTTTACAGCATTGTTGCACAAATCTCAACCCTTAGTATAAGCCGAATATCAAGCTTCATGGAAAACAAAAGTCATAATAAGTAATTAAATAAATAAACTAACTTTTCATTTTACATATACATATACAAGCAAAACTAATAGTAAAAAACAAATTACAATGCTCAATTCAGGAGTAAGACAAAGGTATAGAACCAATTTTTATAACTTATACAAAAAGGATCAATTTCCTAATCGTCATCTTTGCTTTTCTAAACTCATAGAAAGGACATGGTGTACAGTGGAAGTTCTATTGCTGCATCCTTATTCAAATTATACTCTCTAATAGAGTATGAGCATATAATAAAAAGCCTACAAAAGGTTGAGATATAAATCCCAATAACAGATTACAATAAACTGAACCAAAATCAATTAGCAGTCAAACATGTAATATTATAAAGAGCCTAACAAAAGGTTGTTATAACTTCTAAAGATAGGAAGCTCCATGATTCAACAGCATGTCCAGATCACCATATTATTGTTGTTATGCTTCTTATGGAGTTAAATTTCTCTCTCTTACAACACCCACATATAATTAATTCTCTTTCTATCTCTCATAAGAAATTAATTCTATGTTTTTTGAGATTGAAATATATATATATATATATATATATATATATATATATATATATATATATATATATATAATAGTTGGTTATGTAATTAACATAAGGGTTGATGTTGAAATAAGATATCCAACTGTTTTAACATCACTAATAAAAGGCAATTTAACAAACAAAAACTTCCAACTATTTATGCAAACTTTATGTCATCTCTAGACAAAATAGAAAAATCAAAACATAATTAAAACCATCCAGTACAACATATAACAAATTGCAAGTGATTGAACTCACCAATAAAAACCCTAAAAACGAGCCTCTTTCTTTCTAATGCAAATAAAAATTTATTAATCTGAATGTATCACCATCGCAGTTAAGATAAAAGCATAGTGAAGGCAACCTTCAGATTCTCCGGATTTGAGTTTAAACGGGTATAATATCACAAAGAGGAAAAAGGGGAAAAACAAGGTAATGAGAACATACTGTCACCTTGCGATCCAATAGCCTTCACTTTGACTCGACAAACCACCGAATACACCGTCGTTAATGGGCGGCGAGTAGCAGCTGAAGAATCGAGACGAGAATGAGATGATCCATAGTGTGCTGAGAACGGGAATGAGAGAAGCGTGAACGTGAGTAATGATGAGAATGGATTAACGTTTTTTTCCTCCCTTTAAGTATTCCGGGTCGGGTTACTAGAATTGGGTTTGGGCGCACGGATCCATGCGCCCGGTGACACAAGAATTTTTACCAAATTTTTAATTAACATGAAACAATAAACATTGAACTGTTTCGGGACGTAAGTAATAATTAATTAAAGACGGTTCTAAAGCAAACTTTTATTCCGAATTTCTATTATAAGACAGGTAATTAAGTAAAGACGATTCTAAAGCAAACTCTTACTTACGAAATTTCAATTTTAAGACACAGAAACGATTTACCGGCAACATAAGATCTGATGGACACTGCGGCGGAGGCGCCACTGCAATAACCCACACGTATATTGCATTCTCACTCATAAACCCTAAATCCCATTTTAATAAATCCAATCTTGCTTCATTGTGACGTTTCCCTTCACCATTCTCATTTTATTTATTAAATTCTTAATTAAAAAAGTTGAAGTCGTAAGAAGCACCGAGGACGGATTTTCAGGGAAGACGATCAAATCCCCAACGTAACCTCATAATATCAAGAAATCTTGGAGAAATAATGGAGGATGCCTACGCCAGATCAGTCGGCGAGGTAAATTCTTCTGACATTCGACTATGCGAGAACATTAAGTATGCTACATTATGATCCTCTGCTTTGTCGTATTTTTCTTTCTCATTACAATCAAGACATGCGGGATAATAGATGGGAGTTCAAGATTCTTATTCTTGAATTCAGTTGACTCGATATACTTGTGTTCCATAATTCTAGAGCATGCGATGCGTTATAGATGGTGAAGTGGTGTCAGAAAATTTAGGTTCTTAGCATTGTTAGTTTTAATTAAACAGGATATGCTTTGTCATTTCTTCAACTGGATGTTATTTGATAATGATATGTTCATTCAAACAGGTTTTGGAATTCTTTGCTGTTGATCCGGCTAGAGGCTTGACAGACTTCCAGGTAGAACAGTTAAAATTGCTCGATCTGTTGATTTCTGCCCTCACATGATTCGACCAGTGTAGTTTAAACTTTATACATTGAATATGCTTATTCCTCGAAATTAAGACATTTGAAAAGGCTTAACTAGTGGAGCCCTGCTTCTGTTTCCAATTCATGGAGTTTCTTTGTTACTTATCCGTTTTGAATCTGAATGTTTCAGGTTTCAGATCATGGTATATTATATGGGAAAAATGGTTAGTGTGTTTCTCTCTCTTGGTCTGGCTTTATAGTTTTATGTTCCAAGTAATAGGTATGATTTTGAAAGATCCAGCAGGCATAGTGTTGAGAATGTTTAAATTTGTAACTGTGGTGTTGTGTTCGCAAACAGTCAAATACTGTAATCTTTGTACCTGAATTATTCTATCTGTTGATGAGTGATGTCCAATAATAAGGAAGAATTTATACTCAATTTCTATCAGATTTTTACTGTTGTAAAGATTCTGAAGAGTAATAGGTGGATAATTTGTTTTGAGATGTGTCTGCTTATTATTTCTTCCACAAAATATACTACGGGTCTTTTTTGTGGCTAGTTAGATATTTTTCAGCTCTTGTATTGCTTAACTTGAGAGCTTAAAATTTAGGGTGAATTTCTATTAATAAAGCTTTAGGTGTAATCATGTAAAGAGATTATCTGTAAAAAATTTTCTACTAAAATCTGTTGGAACATATATCAAGAAATTTCCTGCTAATTAATTTTAAACAATACATTGGCCCCAAACACCTTGAAGTATGTGGTTGCGCTTATCAGTTTCTTGCATGCATGAATAAAATGAAAGCTTTAAAATTTGATGTCCTAAAACTTTAAAATACCCCCATTGAATAATATAGGATAGCCTACCTGATGACACTGGAGCCTCATAACGGACGCACATCTCATGAGCCCTTAATTTGGGCATATAAACAGAGAGGATATGATAGATATAGCCTTATTTCTTTTTTTATTAATCTATTGAATATATTTAAATTATAAAACTTTATATATTTGATGTTGTAATGATGATTTGTTTGTTTATGGAGTGACCTGTTTGGATCCCTGGTACCTTAGTTTTGATGAGCATCGTAGAATAAGGCTTTTGGTTTGCAGAGTTTACTACTAGGTCGTGTATCAGTAGAAGAAAGACAGCTGGATTTTGTATTTAGCGAGTATTTGAGTGCAATTTGGATCCTGAAATGTATAATCTTTTCCCTTAGAGCAAACATCGTGGGAGTTTCATGGGGAAAAAGCTAGCTAATAGCTATATTAAAAAAGATTTGAGGATTGTGATTCTGTCTACCACCTGATCTTCAGTCTGGTAGTTCCTATTTGGGCTATGTATTTCGAATTTGTTAGTGCATCCTCCCTGAAGCGTCATTTACCTTCATAGCTCTAAGAATCTTTAGTTTTCTAGGAACAAACTATGGTTGTTGCGTAAGAAAAGTAACTATGAATTGATTGAGTAATGGAAATTATGAAGCAGAGGCTGCTTTTTTCGACATTGTTAGTTCTCTGAACTTTACAATTAAAATAGTATCTTTGCTGTTTTGATTTAGCGCTCTTTGGAACACAGTAGTGCATGTCAAGCATATTTCTGGTTATATTTTTATTTTACATCAGATTGGCTTCAGCATTTTGGTTGTGATTTATAACTGTGTATAAAATCCTTCTAATATTTTTTTAACACTTTGGTTGCATGTAATATATTTGGCTCCAGTGCTACCTCAAGAGCAAAGTAAGTGTATCCTTCCATTTCTCTCCGTCTCTCTCTCACTCAATTCGTATACACACATACCACACAAACTCACAGGGGCGCACTGTCATGGACTGTAGTCTCTCATTTTATGTCTTGAGTGTGTGAAGGAAACTTGTGCTCTTTATTATACTTATTTACGTCTTTTAAAGCATGCATGTTCCTCTTGCGATGATTTGGTATTGTATTAACTATGATATCATAAAGAGAGCTAGCTTAATTAATTGCAGATAGTCTGAGAATCAAATCCTATGCCTTGCTTTGTACAATGATATAAGGTTTTGGAGCGTGTTTATTGGCTTCAGATACTTAGAGAAATAAATTCAAACCAAAGAATAAACCTGAAAAGCTTGTCAATGAAAAATTCTTAGGAATATTTAAAAGATATTCTTTTTGTCAATCTCAATCTGTTTAACAAGTATTTTTTTCTCTCAAATCTTAATCTATTCCATGAGCATCTGGAGAGGTTTAGATAAGTAGATCTATATGATACTAGCTGTTTATTTTACCAAGGATTCTTGACCCTTTAGTTACAATGGTCCGACACCGATAATCCCCCAATGCCCCTCTGCTATCTATAACTGGTGCAGACATGGCTATGATTTCATATACTTGTCTATCCTCAGTTGAATTTTGAATCCTCAGATTCATGAAAGAGAAAATGTTGTTATGATCTGTTTTTATCAGCAGAAAGTCCCAGAGCTTCCTATTTGTAGCAAATAGCGGAAATGGGCTTTGATAATGATAATGATGCCAATTCTTCTTCGCTTTGAAGTCATCTAGAGCTTTGTTTTTTAATATTTGAACGAGGTGATTTCTGACATTTTGTGTGATTATTACTTACTGGCTATTCCAGGCACTCCTTTTTGGCGGTTGGTACTGAAGCAGTTTGATGATTTACTTGTGAAGATATTAATTGCTGCTGCCATTGTCTCCTTCCTTTTGGCCTTGGCAAATGGAGAGACAGGCTTATCTGCCTTCTTGGAGCCTTCTGTAAGATGTCAGCTTCTTGAGTTTCTTTTCCCATCCAATTACAGTTACATTAATTTTCTCTGACAATTAACATTTTGTGCCTTGCACATGTTATTTGACATCTGAACCTGAGATTTGGGGGATTGCTATAAACAATTAGTCATTAATCCTTCCAATGCTTTATAATTTGCTTATTCATTGTTTTTTTTTAAGATGAGCGTGGGTGGCTTCCTGTAGTTTTGATTCAGTTTGATAGAAAAATGATGCATTTCAATCATAAACTCAGTTTGGCCATGCTGATATACTTATTTAGGAGATCGTTTCAATCATTTAGATGAATCACTCCAACCTTTATTCCAGGTGTAGAATTCTATATTTTTAGGCTTCTGGTGTCCAAATTATTCTCTTATAAGATATGTTCAACCAGTTGAGTGCTTTAATCCACATATATAACTATTATATGCAGATGCTTTACTGGAAGCATTTGAAATTGTAAACTTGGTTGCTAAAGATTCCGGAAGAAAGTTTAGACATTCGTCTCTGGTCTTGTCAATATAACCTTTATGTAATTTGAGCACATATGACTGACATTATCAAATTCTCTTTATTGATTTCTCTAGAAGTGATACTACCTCGGCCTCTTACATCATTTACGTGTTCAATATATATTGAGAGCCTGTTTATAGAGTGAAAGTAGGTGCATGAAAAGAAAACACTGGAAATATTCTTTGCATCATTCATAGTTCTGAAGGTCTACCTGAATTGCATGTAATTCATCTTGTAAAAGAAGAGAGCTACTTATCATCTATTTCAAGATCTTGTGATTTCTGCAAGTTTAAGATGCTAACTTTGAACTAAATGAATGCTTACGATTGATGAGCTCTCAAGTTTTATACATTTTATATTATAGGTCATCCTCATGATTTTGGCTGCAAATGCAGCTGTTGGAGTAATCACGGAAACTAATGCTGAAAAGGCCCTTGAGGTTAGTATTATTTCTCAGCAGGTTTATTAACATTGCCAGCGCATACTTGTTTTATAGAACATTGGCTGTACTATTTATTATGACTATCTTAGCACTCGGTTTCTCATCTGTTATTCTAGACTTGGATTAACTCCCTTCTAGATCCTGCAAATTGATAAACTTTGTGTGTAAGATGCTTTGACGTCTAGTAGGTCGAGATTTTGTCATACTGTTAAAGAGTTTTGTCCCGCATCAATATAGTGTATAAAGTTGGTGCATGCACCCTTTTCATTTCTGCTTTCTTTTGGGGATGAATTCTACCCAATGCATTGTCAGGTTTGTAAGCATTGTTTTTTTTTGTTGATTATTTTTGTCGCGGACCATTAGTGGCATGCTCTTGACATGGGTGATGGGGCGCTCTTGGTGTGTGAGGGGTGGTTGTTAAATTGTATTGTGCCATGTGAATATTGTGATAAATTTTATTGTGTATATATGTAGTTTTGGCAGCCTCTCTCTTTGAGCTAGCTTTTGCAAAGTTCTACTCTAGGCCAAATCAACACGTACCAACCCTGAACCCACTCAACAGATCTCAAAAGATGTAGCAAACACATTTCAATTTCTTGTTAGACTGATGTTATTAAGTACATTGTTGGGGTTCAATTAGTTTATGATGTAAAGTTGTGAAGCTATTATACCAGTTTATGCATGATTTATGATGCTATAACTCTCTCCTTGATTAATTAATTATTTTCCTATTTATATACATTAGACATTTGATAATAGAAACATACCATTCTAAGAACATAGTGAAAGTGGATGTATGAATTTTAATCAAGCATCTTTTTCTTGTTGTCTCATGTCTTATACACAATTTCATGGTATGCAGGAATTACGTGCGTACCAAGCTGATGTTGCAACTGTGCTAAGAAATGGTATATCAAGCTCTATTACACAGTTACTGAAGTTCCTCATTTTGTTCTGATGGTACTGATTGATCCATAAATATTCATATTTGGGGCCTAAATCACAACCTGATATTTTAGTTATGGAGTTATTCAATCCTTTTTAACTTTTTTGATACTAGTTCTCACTTGAAATGTGTTATGAGATAGCCAAACTCGTGATGTGTACTCTGGATGGTCCTTTAATATGCTGATTTTATCTCCATCATCTCATCCCTCTGCCCATGCCAAAACAGAATAATGGGTAGAAGTTGTACATGCACATATATGTTCTGAGTTGATTGAAATATGATTTCAATATGCATATTACTGCATCAATCTCAGAGTTAAGGTTTGGTGCCATGAACATGGTGCTAGAGAGAGAGATACTCAAGAAATTAAAATTGATTTTGGTGTTGAAGTATAGTATTTTTATATGCATTGGGTGCTTAATAATTTCTACACCTGTTTAATTTCTGTGTAGTTCAGCACGTATATAGTATATACGCAGCATATATATATCACAACAAAATTGTTTGGTATTTGCCTCTGGGCTTCAAATTGTGACTTTGTTTTTTTTTTTGTTAATCAACTTGTAGCTTTCTTTAGTTTTTTATTTAATGCAGGATTATATCTATATGCTTATCTGGTAAAAAATTTTTAAGATTGTATTTTTCAAGATCTGCATTGTAAATTTGTTAGGTTGCTTCTCTATCTTACCTGCGACAGACCTTGTTCCTGGGGATATTGTAGAAGTTAGTGGTATGTCAGTCTCTTCCTATTTTTATATTCTGAAGGCCACAGCAATGTAGCTTTCTGTGAATTTAATTGCAGTCTTATTGTTTTTTGTTGATGTCATAGTGGGATGCAAGATTCCAGCAGATATGAGGATGATAGAGATGCTGAGCGATCAATTACGTGTTGATCAAGCAATTCTTACCGGTACTTTCATCTACATTCTTTACTTTAAACATTTATTTCTAAGCAAATGGATGGCAAATGATCTATATGCATCTGGTTGTCGAATTTAATATTGTAAATGTGTATGTTCTATTGTTCTCTGAAATTTAGTTGACATCTGTGGCCTATATGGGTTACTCATGCCCATTGTCAGTTAAAGGTTGCTTGTTATGCCTACTGTTCTAATATATCTGTAATATCCTTATCACGTTGGGCTCAAGCTTCGTATACTGGGTTCATATAATGAATCCATATTCAGGAATGAATTTGGTTTTACTGGTTGATGTTTAATTGCCAAATATTATTCCTTGGTTAAGTGATCAAAAGGATCCTGTGTTTATAATTGATTCAAGATCTGTTTTACTTTAAATTTTGCTAGAAGAAAGAAACATTAGAAATTTCGACTCCATCTTTTACAATTCAACTTTGCTTGCTTAAAATCTGTTTGCTGTCTTTGTAGTCTATGAATTGAGAGTTGTATGCTTTTGAGTGGAAAGACCTGAACTTGATTCAAATTCTTACTCTCATTTGGTCAATTTCATTCTAATTTAAGTTAACTTGATTGAATGATATAGGAGGTTAATTCAGTTCTGGTCTGTTATGCAGTCTCTTTATCCCCTCTCTCATGTAGTTGACAGATCTTTTTCTAAGTGAGGTACTTGATGGGATTCATTTTCATGTGCCACTATAAATCTTAAACAAGCCCCATCGCTGAAACTTAGGCTGTGCGTAATTGAATGTGTTTCATCTTATTGTGCAGTTTACTGTTTACTTTGATTTCTCTTACAAACTTTTTGTGCTAATAAAAGGCAATAACAATCTTTCTTTGGGCTATCATAGGTGAGAGTTGTTCAGTTGAAAAAGAATTGGACGCAACCAATGTGACTAATGCAGTATACCAAGACAAGACAAACATTCTTTTCTCGGTAACATCTTGAAAATTATTCCATTTCATTTGATATCAGGTGCTTGTGGTTACTTTTATGATGCTTGGATTATCAATTTGTATAATAGTATGGTCATGGTATTGCTGCATATTTGTTACATTTATTCTCATATCAGGAAAAAAAAATTGTTTCGTGGTTTAGTTCAATGTTTATCCTCTTGATGTAAGTGGTTTAGTTCAATGTTTATCCTCTTGATGTAAATATCGTATAATTTGGTAAGATAGTTCAATGTTTATCCTCTTGATGTAAGTGGTTTAGTTCAATGTTTATCCTCTTGATGTAAATATCGTATAATTTGGTAAGATTAATTCAGTATGTTTGATAACATGAAATTTAGTAGTAAAGCGATGAGATATGTAGTTATATTATTATGAGGGTTGATGATTGTTGCAGGCTGACAGCCTAAATTCACCCCACTTTCATACTTGTTCGTCATTTTACTTAATTTTACAACAAGTAGTCTATATTCTTCTAAGAACTCAGATTGGCACTTCGTGCCTGTGTAGATTTTTCGAACCTCATTTGTAGGCTTGCACCAAAATTAACAGAGAAAATTTTCCGTGATATGAGTATATTTATATTTACAAGTAGTCTATATTCTTCTAAGAACTCAGATTGGCACTTCGTGCCTGTGTAGATTTTTCGAACCTCATTTGTAGGCTTGCACCAAAATTAACAGAGAAAATTTTCCGTGATATGAGTATATTTATATACTTTATTGTATTTGCAACTCATTGACTGAGAACCTTGTGTATTTGCTCCTTGATCTTTTTTCCCTTAGTTCCTTTAAGTTTGCAATTTGCTTTATTCACTTGTATTCGACAATACCATGATATCATCGAGTATGTAAATAATTTGGT
The DNA here is from genome assembly GCA_023678885.1 of Pogostemon cablin. Taxonomy (NCBI): domain Eukaryota; kingdom Viridiplantae; phylum Streptophyta; class Magnoliopsida; order Lamiales; family Lamiaceae; genus Pogostemon; species Pogostemon cablin. The sequence continues at coordinate 8,318,129 of CM042987.1, forward strand.
GACCAATGTGTGGTACGCCTTACGCCTTACACATCGAGTATGAAAATCTGATACTTGCCTACTTCTTGAGACAAGGTAAGAACCCAATGAATATGGATCAATCTGTACCATCACATCTGTGATCCAACTTTTCAAGGCACAAAATAATGGCTGACAAACTTAGGATGGTTTTATTTTCGATACCAATAGAATTGCTGTTAGTCAAGGTGAGGATGAAGCTTGGAATATAATAATAAAAACATGACTGCTGCTTTCGGCTTGTACCATTCTTTGGGTAAAGTAAAAAATTTGCAATAAGTTTGTAACTCTATAGATAGGCTGAATTCTACTCACTTGTTTGTTTGAACTAGACCTTTTAGCTACAAACAGTCATAGCATGCATTACAAACTGGTAGTTACTTGGATCTTCCTTTGAGACTTGTTGTCTCCTCTGTATTTGGGAATGTTGACGTGGCAAAATTTGAAACATGGATTCTGTGGTTGCACAACTGTTCTTTGTTAAGTTTTATCATTACTAGTGAATTCTTCATTTTTAAGATCTTCAATGCAATAGATGATTCATTAGCTCTTGTATTCACTATATCTGCGTTCATTTACTTTTCAGGGGACGGTAGTAGTTGCTGGTAGGGCAAGAGCTGTTGTTGTAGGTGTTGGCTCTAATACTGCAATGGGAAATATACGGGACTCCATGTTGAAAACTGAAGACGTAAGCTTTTCTGATTCTTTTAAACTTTGCTGCTTCGTTAGTGGCCAAGTTGACTGTCTTATCCATTTAGATTATACTAGAGGTTGGAGTTGGAATACTGAGTACCTGGTGATTTCTTTAGCTTACTTAAAATTGCAATAGATTTTGATTTCAATTCAGTGAATAATGTGCATTGATTATATCTACTAGCATAGCAGAGATGTCTATGAATTGCTGATTAAATCCTGATTTAATTGAGTCATTGACCTTATGTGATGCAGGAAGTGACGCCACTAAAGAAGAAGTTGGATGAATTTGGTACCTTTTTGGCTAAGGTGAATTATGAACTATCATGTTAATGTTTTTTTAAAATGTTAAACAGATATCTGATTGCTTGAGTTCACTTTGAAAATTATTCTTTTGCTTTCCAGCTATACTATTTTTCCTAAACTATTTGCTCAATCTAGGTTATTGCAGGCATATGTATTTTGGTTTGGATTGTTAACATTGGCCATTTCCGGGATCCTGCCCATGGAGGTTTCTTGCAAGGCGCAATACATTACTTTAAGGTATATGAATGTTTTTTTATTGACCTCTTATTGGATTACTTCATTGGACGTCCTTTAATTTTTCTAACATCTTCCTATACATATTACTGGTTAAGTATTTTCATACTGGTTATACATAAATTCAGCCTATAAAATTAGGCTTACGGCCTTTTAACAATAGATCATCATCTATTGTTTTTGTGAGTAGTGAGTACTTGAAAGCTGGACTTATGTCGCTTGCAGTGGAGTTTATGAATAGCTATAGTATGCTGTTTTCATGATGAATTTCGCAACATAACTGTGATAAAAGAACTCTGATCCTCATCTGCAATCTATATGGATAAACTTGTATTCTGGTCAATTGTTTTAACCTTTTGAAATGATGATCTTGAGGTCCTGGGGAGTTAAAAACTAGTTACTGCATATTTTGTTACATTCACTCAGACTTCAAGCTGCTCTATTTCACCAGCAATATCATGACTTTGCGCTCTAGTTGGATGGTGAATCATGGCAAAAGTTGCTAGTGACTAGGGACCGAAAGACTGGCACTCAGCACTCACCTTATTATACAACTCTAGCTTTTAAAACATTCATTTTCAATGCGAACAAGTACACCTTTTTCATTTCCATCTCTATGGCATAAAGTGAACCATCACTTTTGCAAATAATTGGTTATGTTCCTTAGTGATCTAAAAGTATTCATCTTTTTGAGAAGAGAAATCTATTGATAATCTGTATTGGAAAAAAAGGCATAATGACCTCTTATTGTTGGTCTTCCTTTATTTTTTAAAAACTTTTTTGGTTTTCCCCCCTCTTAATTTCACCATCAGGACATAAATGAAGGACCTCAGTTACTCGGTCATAAGTCAACCAACTTCAGGAAATTCAAAAAGAAACTTTCAATTATTAATATTTTTTTTCTGATAAATTTTTTTTCTCGATGCCAAATATATTTTGGATTTTTTTTCTCTCTGCTCAGTTTACTGTATTAGGCTTTTCATTAAGAGATGCAGAATTATTAGTTTTGATGGATAAGATGGGAGATAACTTACTTGCACATGAATTAGTTAATCTCTTAGTTTTGAAATTGATTAGGATTCTTCATTTAATAATACTTTTTTTCTATTTTTGTTTCCTTTTTGTCATTTCCAATTTTCTCTGTTTCTTCTTTTGTCTGTTCTTCATCCTTTTAGCTGCTGCATTTGGGATTCTAAATATTATAGGTTTGATCATTGTTTTGTTGTCATTAAATTTAGAGTAGATCAGTGTTCAAAATTTAGCTTGTATGGCAGACCATGTTTAATTTGGGATATAATTAGTATAATTCAAAGTCAATATCTAATTGTTAAGATGACATTTGTCATGTACTCATTTAACTGGTTGCATGATGAAATACAACAGATGATGCTATCATCACATGATTCAGTTTTGCAAGAGAATTATTAAATTATTAAATTTATTTCCTTCTGATTTTATTTATTTGTGCTTGTAATAATTTATTTGCGTTAGCTATGTGCATCACTGCTATGTGTTATAGATGTAGCTCTATTTTGTGGGAGATGATATTAATTGTATTTTTGGCTTTCTAGATTGCAGTTGCTCTTGCTGTTGCTGCCATCCCTGAAGGGCTACCTGCTGTTGTCACAACGTTGGTTCTTTACTCCATCATACCATCTAATTGGTCATATGTGTTTCAGTTCTGCCTACCATTCTGCACCTAAGAAAAGTTTGCACATATAGCTGTTGTCACAATGTTGGTTCTTTACTCCATCATACCATCTAATTGGTCATGTGTTTCAATTCTGCCTGACATTTTGCACCTAAGAAAAGTTTGCACATAAAAGTGTCTGTATCTGAAATTGAACCATGCATGTAGTTTCCAAGTAATCTTTACAGTAGTAGAGCCTGATTGTGGGTTGGTAGCTTTTATGCAAAATTAAATTGACCTAGTTGTGTTTAGTTTTACGGCTATCGTGTTGAAATTTTTAAATTTCTTTGCCATGTTCCCTCATGCTCGCGTTCTAATTTAATGTATGCTGTTAATCGTTGAACATTTTTCTTAGAAGCCTTTCGGAAGCCCCCTTTTATTTGCTGGTGTCTAAAATACTTTTATTAAACCAGTCTCTAGGTTGTTCTGAGTTGAACGCTTTTATTGCTAGTGTCTCTAGGTTATTCTGAGTTGCAGTGTCCTTAATGGCATATTCATTCCTCAATTCACACCTTTGTGTCACTTGAAACAATGTTTAGTTTTACTGTACTCAGTTCCCCAGATGTACAAAGTTTAAACTTGTATTATATGCTTCCATTTTTGAGAATATATTCTAAGCTATTCCCTAATTCTAGGAGGAGTTAATGACGGGTCTGAAGTGATATAGTGGTTTACAACGAGGAGTGTATTATTTAAATATTTCTGCTATTAATAAATTTTTTCTTGTGTTATAATATAAGAAATATTTCCAGAGAATATTACCTTTTAGTTGGGTTACTGCTTCTTGGGTGCTCATGCCACATCTGAACTTAGTTTATTTTTTCATTCTATAGTGTTCCTATGCTAGTTAAAAAAATGTGAATTTCTGCGGGGAAATTGTTTTGTGTTTAACGAAGCAGCCTTTTAACTTTTTGCTTAAGACATCTTAATTTCTCACTCTGGATTGCAACAGGTGTCTAGCTCTTGGAACGAAACGAATGGCTCGTTTAAATGCTATAGTTAGGTCATTGCCGTCAGTAGAGACGTTAGGCTGTACAACAGTGATTTGCAGTGACAAGACTGGTACATTGACTACCAATATGATGTCTGTCTCGAAGGTATCAATTTACGATATAGGTTCTGGTTCTTCTTTCTCTTTTCTCACATTCTTTAATGTCATCTGAATGTGGAATGGAAGATGTGGAGTTTGTGGTTGGATATAAGTTTATCTTTAGGTTCAGTCACAAGCTCTGGATCTCACAAATCTACCAGAATGTTATATGTCTGCTTCCCCTTTTCACCACTTACTGCTAGCAATTTTCTTTTCTTGCCCTTCTTTTTATCCATTTCAATTATTTTTGTCCGTGTTTCCAACTAATACATACTCTTGTTTGCGTCATTGATGTCATTTTGCTGCCAATTTTCTTACAGCTTTTGCCAACTTTTATTGTTCAGTGTTCACTCTTCTTTAATCACATGGCATCGTTACTTTAGATCACTTAATGTAGGCATAGCCCCTTCTTCTAATCTTTTAATGGAGGCCTTTATTTTTTTCTCACAACTTGATGCCAGTCTGTATCAGCTGTTCCTAATAACTGATACAGGTGTAAGCTAGTGAAGTTTGCTTTTTAATGTTCAGGTGTCTGCGCTTCATTCTGCAAATGATTTTCCTGTTGTAGCTGAATACACTGTAAGTGGCACCACATATGCACCAGAAGGTATTATATCCGACAGCACTACGGATGTGCAGGTAGTTATTCTGGTCATAGACATATATTTCCTTTTCCACTTGTGTTTGTCATTGACCATTTTATTTTGATTTGATTAAAAGTTTGGCATATTTATTGCATCAAGCTTTTATATTTCTAGTACTTAGATATCAAGAATGAGAGTTGATGGATAGTTTGACTGCATTGCTTATCTTTTAACATGAAAGTTATTTAATTTTTATTATCTGAAATTCATGTAGTCTATAGTAACTCCATCAGTTTCCAAATGAGTGCTGGTGTTCTCTTTTGGTTAATGATTCAATAAAAAGATTTATTAGAACATATTTGCATTTTTCTTCCGAATATTTGAGTTTAAACTATCATATTTGTTGATCCTCTTCTGTATAACTTATCACTGTAATTCTACTTTTGGAAGTTGTCTATTTAATATTGCTATTATCATGGTCACATGTTTTCAACACTTTTTTTTGTTCATTGATATGATCTTCTAAACAAAATTTACTTGGGATTTAATACAGCTAGAGATTCCAGCAAACTCTCATTGTCTTCTACACACAGCAATGTGCTCAGCCCTTTGCAATGAGTCCGTTATTCAATACAACCCAGATAAGAGATGTTATGAAAAAATTGGTGAATCAACTGAAGTAGCGCTTCGAGTACTGGCTGAAAAGGTTGGTTAAAATTATGTTCTACTAATTCTGTTGTCTGACATGTTCAGCTGCAGCTTAGTTTCGTTATCTCAAGTTCAAGGCATCATGCTGTCCATTTACTCTTTCTAATTTGAGCCTGAGTTTCTATTGTGTATCTACCAGATTGGTCTTCCTGGTTTTGATTCTATGCCTTCAGCTCTTAATATGTTGTCCAAGCATGAGCGGGCATCATACTGTAATCGGTATTGGGAGAACCAATTCAAGAAGGTTAGTTCCAGCTAATGTTTTCTGTTAGGTAATTTATCACGACAAACAAAACTGTGTTGTTCTTACTATTTTTAGTGCCTTCTCATGGTTTAAAACAAAATAAATGATTAGCTGAATAGAGGATGTAGGTTTTTGTCATTCTGTGTATTATTATGTTCGTATCTGACGGGGAGGGAAGAACCTAGCAGGTGGGTTTAAATTAATTGAAGACAATTGGTATAAAGTAACAGGGGGTAATTTCCTCTACTAGACTGATAGGCTTTTCTAGGTAATAACCTATTACCAAGAGGAAGATTTCTATTCTCCCTGACCAATCAAAGTCACAATTGGCATGCAATGCAAGTGAATAATTTGCTAATAATTTCCATTGATACTGATCATGCACTTTTAATGCTAATATTGTTGGAATCTCTTTGATTATGATTTTGTCTTGAATAAATGATCCATGAGTTATGCCCAACGTTAGCGTCTTCTCTATCAGTTTTCTTTACTAGTGCATATGCATATAGATTATAGAGGGTGCCAAAGTGGCTGCTTTATCTTTTAATATACTGGTTCATTGTCTGGAACCATGAACGACATTAAATTGTCTTCAGTGTTGACTATTGTAGTACATTGGCCATTGTCGTTGTCCATTTTTTCCTTAAAGTTTTGAATATTCAGCTCTAATTGAGAAAGAGTGGGATGTAATCAAATAAAGTTTCTGGATCAAAAACTGGCACATGAAATATTAGATGTGTTATAGCCAATAGGATTGTGGTATAATCATCTGAAGTTTGTTTCAACCTATCAGCTTTATTTTTGATTGTTGAGAAACTAGGTGCACATAATGATTTTTATTTTTTTAAAAAAATGATGTCCCTGTACTTGCCTAATATAGTGAAATTATTTCACAAAAATTGATTTTAGGTTTCCAACAGCTGCTCCCACGTATTTTAGTTATGATCATTGTTTTTACTGTGTTCTGTGTACACATCTTTGTCAATGTTGTAAGAGGTCAGTTTTTATTCATTTTTCAATAGCATAGGCTTGAAACTCTCATGCTTGTAGGTCTCAGTCCTGGAGTTCACTCGTGATCGGAAAATGATGAGTGTGCTTTGTAACCGGAAGCAGATGCAGATTATGTTCTCAAAGGGTGCTCCAGAGAGTATTCTTCCTAGATGCACCAATATTATGTGCAATGGTGATGGTTCAACTGTTCATTTAACATCGGAAATTAGGTCTGAGATTGAAGCCAAGTTCCACAGGTTTGTTAAATCTTCATTGTACTTGGATTGGATTCTCTCCTTTTGTATTTACACAAAAATTTACATATTTCAACATTGATGTGTTTGTTTTTCTTTAAGCCCATTAACATAAGTTAAAATGAAGTGGAGAAAGATTCTCAAGCATTTAATTGTGTAATTGCACTATTTAATGAAGAATCAGAGTTAATTACAGTGGTATTGTTGTTTTTATTAGTTTGTCAGCATTCACGTTGGATAGAATTATGGAATGTATTGAGACAAAGATGATGTTATTGTGACAGTTTTAACTATTTTGCAAGTGCCACAATGGAGTTAATATATGTTTACTGCTTTACATAATTCACTCAAATTGAATTTTTTTTTTTTTGGAACCTCTTCTTGTTGGAAGAGTTGATTCATATACCCTCTTTTGTTGTCCTGAACTTTGTTGGATGGTAAAACACTCTTAACTTTGACATCGGTTTTTACTTTTGGAGAGTATATTCTTAAATATTTTGGTCATCTCTGGATTGCCTTTGGTTGTTATGTTCTTTGAAGATTGTTTTCCACCCAATTCTCCTTTCTCTAGCTTGTAAATGTTTTTAGCTCTGGACACCTATCTGTCAGGAAAAAAAACTTTATTGTACTACTATTGCTCCCGCCATATGTGTGTTGAGTTTCTGGTAGCACTATTTCAATAGTTCTGCAGATAAAAAGGACTCGCATTTTTCCTGAATATTTAATTTTATGCTCTCTCCTTAATTTGAAACTTAAGTTCCACATGAATTATAATGTAGATGATAGATCCAATAACTAGGCAGTTTGGAATTTTACTTATTTAGATGTTAATGAATTTTCACTTCAAAAACCCTTGATCTGATGATGCCAATAACTAATTGTTTTCCCAAATATATCAAATTATGTGACAAAGCTCCATAACAAACTGTCCATAAAACTTGTTTGAGCATTAGAAACTTGCATTATGCCATTACCTTACCCCTCCTTAATTTATTTTCTTCTAATAAGTTAAGATGCATCGGCGCAGAAATTAGTTGTCTTGAATTTGAGATTAGCATGCAGTTTATATGCTCTATATTAAACTTAAAATACCCTCCGAACAATTACTCTGTGTATGTGTATGTGTATGTGATTAGATGTTTAGTATATTTGTGCCTGCTTCTGACTAGAATTATTGCATAAAAGCTTTGATCATTAAATGAATTGTTCCTGTCATATCTGTAAGTTTTAAACACTGGAATTGAAGTGCTTTGTTTAGGAGTTAAGCCTTCGGTTACTAGAAATGCGCATTATTTAAAGTTAAATTCATTGTTTGCAATTTTTTCTCACAAGCGTAGGTTGCCAATTCATTCTTTTGAATGACTGGATGTACAGACTTCTGTTACAATAATCGACCCTTTTCTTTATAATAATTATTGTCTTATGAGGAAGTTGAACTTTTGTTTATTTCAGTTTTGCAGGAACTGAAACCTTGAGATGCTTGGCTCTCGCTTTGAAATGGGTGCCATTGGGGCAGCAAGCTCTGTCCTATAATGATGAAAAAGATCTTACATTTATTGGGTTGGTATGCTTTCTCTTTTATGCAGCACATTTTGAGTTGTCCGTTAAAGTTTTAATCTTCGATAACGTAGTTAGTTATTTAGTTGTTATTTGATATATAAATTCATTGAATTCTTTTTGGGACTTATAGTTTGATATTGGTGATTAATTCAATAAATATGTAGTTTGGCAGTCACAATTTTACACCTTTTCACCATATTTTTACTTTGGAAAGGTTGGCATGCTTGATCCCCCGAGGGAGGAAGTACGGAATGCTATTCTTTCTTGTATGACTGCTGGCATACGTGTCATAGTTGTTACTGGAGATAACAAGGTGAGTTGTGAATTGTGATCCTTGGGATTTCTTGTTTTGAGCTGTTTTATTATATGAGAAACTCAATTTTTTATTCTGGAGTTGGTACATGTGTAGACTACAGCTGAGTCATTGTGCAAAAGACTTGGTGCATTCGATCACTTGGATGACTTTGCGGGTCTCTCTTATACTGCTTCTGAGTTTGAGCAACTTCCAGCATTGCAGAAGACTGTGGCATTGCAACGAATGACAATTTTCACTCGGTATTAGCCACCGTTATTTTTTTTTAGAAGAAAAATTGTTATTGCTTTTATGAGTTCCTTGCCGCATGATTCACTTTTTGTTCGAGACTTCCTTTTCATTTCAGATTTTATTTAATTTACTTGCATATTCAAATTTTGCTAGGGTTGAACCATCTCACAAGAGGATGCTTGTTGAAGCACTTCAACATCAAAATGAAGTGGTAGTCTCTTGCTTTCCCGTTTCTTTTTGGTATAGTAATTGATGTACATAGTACTTTTGTTTGTGTCTCCAAAATGCTTCTCGTTGATTCTTTGATTTCGTACTTCCGAAGTGTTATCTAAAGTGGCAATCATCTTGCAACATGCATGATTCCCCTAGAATTGTAACTGGTTGCAGATGTGGAGCTCTTTTTGGGTGCAAAGATTGATCTGATGAAGGATATAGATCTGTTAGTATTAGTTGAACCAATCATTTGCTACATTAAATTTCCTATGAGGCTATATGCTTTGAACTACTGGATGGAATCTCCGAATCTGGTTTATTATGAACCCTTTACTTGATTTAAAAGAAATCACATATTATTAGGTTTTACAGCCAATCAATCAACTCTAGGATAACTGTGACCTAGTTATTTACCTGTTGGTAGCTTTATTCACCTATGCTATTCATGCACAACATTGTTCCTGATGTAGTTTGGCTCTGACACAAAGCTGTGTTTAAAACATGATCTACTAAAATTATTAACTTTGAGAAATTACTATCACAAGTCTTTCAGGGAAATTTTAAAATATTTAATTACTATCATGCTATGTATGGATCCTTAACTCATCCCAAAACCTTGGTCAGGATTTATCCTCCATCTATATGCTCTGGGATGTTGTAACAATCCATCCCCTCTTTGAACTGGATGTCTACAGATGGCACATCCTGTGTGGTCTCTTGGCGGAATCCCTGTGTGCCCACTTTTGTCGTGGCAACCCTTGGGTCCACCCTTAGAGAATCAAGCCAATATGTTCTAGTCTATCAACTTTCCAAACATTCAATGAATCTCCCGAATGTCACAAGTGAATGAATTTATCTATTGGCAATTACGAATAAGTAATGCAATATCAACCAGTCATATCTTTTTCATGTTAATGTGATGAGTAGATCAAATTTTGGTATATGATAAAAGTTCTTTAGCAACTACCTTCTTGTGTTTTTATGTCCTTTTTTCCCTACATTTTCTTCAAGGAGCTACATTATCATAGAGGTCTGGTCCCGTCAGCATGAGAAGGATTGCCAGTTATATAATATCCAATCTGGGTCTCTAATAACATTCCCTGATTTCTCTTTTTAAGGTTGCTATGACTGGAGATGGAGTCAATGATGCACCTGCACTGAAGAAAGCAGACATTGGCATTGCCATGGGATCAGGCACTGCAGTAGCAAAGGTATTTCATTTAGAACTAAATTTAAAGTGAGCATAAATATATTTTCTCATAGAGCCTTGGATAAGAGCTTAATTGTGATTTGCTATACCTCAGAGAAAGAAATAGCTCTTCCTCTTTCTCCTTTTGCTCTCTTTAAAATTTGCTACAGCTGGATTTATCATCCTGATATTTTACTACCTGATAGCAAGAATCTTAATACTTTATTCTTATATGCTCATATCATCATCTTGGTTCCAAGTACTTCCAATAAAGTTTTTTTTTTCCCAACTCATTTTCATGATTGAATTTGTTGTTGTTAAATGACTGACTTTTGGTTTCAAATTCTGTTTGATAATTTGCTGCAAAATTGCTTGCTGAATTTATGTCATATTTGATCTTACAGAGTGCTTCAGATATGGTTTTGTCAGATGACAATTTTGCCACAATTGTTGCAGTAAGATTTCTATTTTGAATTTCTGCAATTGTTCAAGTGCCTTCTACTGTTCATCAGCCATACCTTGTTTTCTGATCAGGCTATTGCAGAGGGAAGAGCTATTTACAACAATACGAAGCAATTCATCAGATACATGATCTCGTCAAATATTGGTGAAGTAGTTTGCATTTTCGTGGCTGCTCTGCTTGGCATCCCTGACACTCTCGTACCTGTGAGATAATTGCAATAGCATTTACTTTTCCAATTTCTGAAGTTAACCTTGTCTTTTCCTTTTTTGCTATTTTTACTTTGTTTTCACCTGGGCTTTTACTGAATCCTATTTTGCTTTTGAATATTTGTACATTTTCTTAGCATGGATTTGTACCATGTATGTCGATCTTTTGTTTTTTATTTTTATTTTCACCTTCAAATTTATTTAGATTATGTGTGAAGTGTGAAAACACATTTTCCCATGTCATTTGATCATGTCTTAGTTCCTTGTAGGTCCAGTTGCTTTGGGTGAACTTGGTAACAGATGGTTTGCCTGCAACTGCTATTGGCTTTAATAAACAAGATTCTGATGTTATGAAGGCTAAACCTCGCAAGGTACTTTGGAGTTCTGAGTTTCAAGCACTCTAGTAGTTGAGTGGGGTTATACCTATTTCAATTTGTGGTCTATAAGAGTGCTGTTTATTCTTATTCTTTGTTTGTGGTAGTATATGCCTAGCCTATCAAAACATCTGCCATCATTTGTTGATTATTTAATTTTCTTTTTTGTGGTTAATATAATCATGCATTAGTTGATAGGTGTTTTCCTGTTAGATCTCTGATAATTAAATGTGTCTGTAAGATGAACATAATATGTAATAGCTTCTTGTGCCAAGGATATACTACACAGATCCACTTCATTAAAATCCTTCCATCCCAAATAAAGAGTACCATTTATTGTTTCAAACGTTCAAGTTAATTTTTAATTCTTCTATCATGTTTGACACAGTTCACTGACTTAAATGTGATCAATTATTAAACATCAGATAAATGGAGAGGCATAACTGAGAATCGACGGCTTATTCAAGGTTTTATTCTGTAGATTAATACTAAAAAAAGTTATACTTGGGATATACTCCCTCCGTCCATCACTAACGTATCCATTTTGCCATTTTGGGTTGTCCACTCTTAAATTATCCATTTTCCCTTTTTAGAAAAAAGTACACACATGGCCCACCACTCCCAACCACTCCCTACTAATACAACTACCCACTTTATATAAAATAACTTACTCCTTAATCCACGTGCAAAAAGCAAACGAATACATTTGCGGTGGACGGAGGGAGTACAAGATTCTTTTGTGGGATAGAGCAAGTAATTCTTTCATCATTCTTCCAATTTACCTTCTATTCTTAAATTTCCGTTCTCATTTTCAGTCTTCTCATATTCTTTAATGGAGACAAATTCATTGAAGGAAAGGAAACACTTGGAAGCAAAATGGCTTAACTGACTTTTCGAAATTCTATGATGTGATATTACTATTTTACCTTTGTGGTTTGTGGTTTATCCTTTATCCTTAGGGTTTTTTACATTCTCTAATTAGGGTTTGTATCATCATTCATTCAAAAGAAAATTTGGCGCACGAAACTATGATCAGTATAACTAGTATGTACAAGATGCGAGAGTGTTACTCTTTTCTATTCCCTTTTGGAAAGATTTTCTTTTGATATCTCTTTTAAATATCAGTTTTTGTCTCTATATTCAAGGGAAAAATCATTTCTGAGTTTACGTGACAATGCTTCTGACTTGTTCTGTATAGCTGCTTAAGAATATTTCTAGTTGTGGTAAATGATGTTGACTATTAGTGTGATAATTTTTGGTCTTGTATCACTGGATATTTGATTAAACACGATGTGGAATATGATCCATGTAGCTGACCTACACTGGGATAAAATCTTTATTTGTTGTTTTTTGCTGTTGTATCTCTGAACATTTGAGTACTTATGATAGTTTGAGTTGCAAGAGAATTCTGGATGTTTGCCAAGTGTCTGTTGAATCTGTTCTCTTGTAACTCTATTGGTTGCAAATTCACGATTTGTGCAAATTATTCCCTGGTGTTTCATTCATCGATACCATTTATGGAGAATCCCCCATTATCTATGTAGGCATTGTTAGATTGTCTTATGTGTGGTTACTGGCTTCCTTACATGATTTAAGTTTGAGTAATCGTCTATTTGTTCTTATGTAGGATTAATGCCTTCTGTTAAAAACGAGGTTTTCTTAGCATTTATTTACATGGATTTATGGCAGGTTAATGAAGCTGTCGTCACTGGATGGCTGTTCTTCCGTTATTTAGTTATTGGAGGTACCTATGGATGTTTCTACTATTGCTTTTTGTTGCATTGATGCTATCGTTTCTTTAGTTTATTAGGGAGTTCGTCATATCAGAAAGTACCACAAGGCTTTCATTTTTTATTTTTTTTGTAGGACACATGTCAAATAAGTTCTCATAAATATTCAACTTTTATATACATCTCTTCTGAGTGCATATTTCCAAACTAAAGGACATTCTACTCTTGGTTTAATAAACATTTCATGGCTTGGTTTCTACACATGTAATACATAATATTGGTTGGAAATTTGAAGGGACCTCTCTTGAACATTCAAGCTGTTATCCTATTAGTACTCTTAAAAAGTTTAAGCCGTTATACTTTTGATACTCTTAAATTGAGAAAATATGTTATGGATATGAAACCAGGATTGTGTACTAGGACAATCAACTGGAGATTCTGATGTTGTAGGCAGAACGTTCCCCTTTTCTTTTCTTTGATCGAGCTATGTTGGCAAATAAATAAACAAGTTTGTTGAAGGATGTTTGGGCATTATGGCTCATTTTCTAGACGGAATATTCTCATTAAATATCAATAACTTTCTTCTTATTGATATTGCTATTCATGATATATTGTGTAGAAAGCTAGAATTAGCAGCTACAGTTGAATTGCTGCCCTAAATTATTGCCTTTAAAGATGATATAAAATCAATCCTTGCTAAGATTAAATTGCCAATCTTTAGATTTCATATAATTAGGAGTCATTAGTTAAGATATACAAATTAGAGGTGATTTATTTAGAAAAAATATAAGAAAAGGTAAAATCATGACTTTCATGGATTCGAGATTTATAAAACTGAAATGCTAGTGAGCTAGAATAAATGATCCATTTGTGGAAATGAATATCACCCGTGCTAGATGATATCCATGATCCTTAAACTTATATAATAATGATACCTCTGTATGTAATACAGTGATTTGGACTGCATACAATTAAGTACTCCCATTTGGATAATATAAAACATTTGCTAGGTGGATGTATAATTTAGATGTCTAAGACCCCAGTTTGATCGCTGACATTCTTAGATCGGAGTATTCAATTATTGTTTTGAATAACAATCTTAAGTGTCCCATACAAAATACAGTCAAATTTAAGTCCATTTATCCACATTATCAAATACAATTGATATCAGCTCATTTATGTAAGTAGAATATTAAATTACTGCTTTATTAGTGTTGATGAGATTTTACTGGTGCAGTATACGTTGGGCTTGCTACTATTGCTGGCTTCGTGTGGTGGTTTCTATACTCTGATAATGGGCCTAAACTCCCGTATACTGAACTGGTATGTTTCAGTCAACAATGCATGTGTTAGTTAATGAGAATTTTCAACCCTTTTCTCGTAATACAGTTTCTCTTCGTCATGGTTCTGTTGAGAATTTCTATTTTCTTGAATTTTATATTCTGGTATTACTTGTTCATGAAAATTAACAAGTTGGCTACATCAAAATTGAATCTCTACTTCAATGTGCCACCTTGTTATTGAAAGAAAAGATTCAAGGATCGAGTATTTATCGTATTTTTTGGGCTTTGAAGTGGGTATCTGATCCAATTTCCCCATGATATCTTATTCAATTTATTTATGAGCCAATTACGTGAAAAAACTTGTTTATCTATATAATCCACTGCTTTGGACTAATGGTGCTCTTAACTGGACAGATGAATTTTGACAGTTGCTCAACAAGGGAAACAAATTATCCTTGCTCTGTGTTTAGTGATCGGCATCCATCAACCGTTTCAATGACTGTACTTGTTGTTGTTGAGATGTTCAATGCATTGAACAATCTCAGTGAAAACCAATCACTCATGTGAGTGCTCATTAGTAGCCTAATATGTGTACAGTTAAAATTTTTTTTCTCCCACCCCAATACTGAGTGCTTGTCTGTTAACCCTTCTCTTTATTTCTGCTATCCTTAAAGCTTGCACATGGAGAGTGTTAATCTATTATATCTTTCAAAAGAATGTGTTCATGGTATTGATGTAATTTAGATACCAACAGAAAGACATTTAAGTTTATTCTGCAGTAAGAGCTTTTATGTCTGTTATTGGACATATGAGACAATTGGAGGCCTTTGCAAACTTATCATATGGGCTATTACCATAGGTTTCTGCATGATCACATTTAGGAACTGACTTCCTGCAATTTTTGTTGAGCTTTTTTCATATTGCTATTCGCTATCTTTCTTCCCAAACATCCATACATATACATTTAACTAATAGGCATGTGGCTATGGTAATGACAACTTTTTTCTTGATCAATGCACGGACATGAGCTTGCAAGAAAATACTATTATTTCGACACAAATTCAGCTGCACTTTCATCAATTTGGTATTATAAAAATACTTTAATGCAGAATCTTATGCATTAGATATATTAAGCATGGACCACACAAACTCATAAAGTGGGATGCCTAATCACATACTGCAAAATACATGTAGTTGTAATTTGAAGAAGATGTGTAGGTACCAGTCTTCTTTTACTGTTCTCTTTTTCTTGCTTTCAGTCCTGAAAATTTGACATACATGTGTCCTAAATAAGTTGAGGATATTATCACTTCTGTGAAATTCATACTTGTTTTCAATTCATGTGATCTTTACCTTTCCATAACATTATAAATGTTCTGTACACTGTACATGATTTTCTACTTTCAAGATGTTATAATGAAATTGAACAAATAATAAGATTACATGACTAACAGTTGTTATGCATCCGACTTTAGGGTCATTCCCCCCTGGAGTAATTTATGGCTTCTTGGGTCAATTCTTCTGACAATGTTGCTTCATGTACTGATCCTTTATGTGAAGCCACTGTCTATTCTTTTCTCTGTAAGTTGGTATTCTCCATCATTAGTAGTTAAATATGTTTCATAGCGAATTTTTGCACTCTGGAGAATCTTTTTGTTTACCTTTTCTGGGCATTGAAAGTTGCATTATTTTTTGGTGTAGGTGGCACCACTGAGTTGGGCAGAATGGACTGTTGTTTTATATCTTTCTTTTCCTGTAAGTATATGCTATCTTAAACTTATACTGTCCGGTGGTTTTATCGATCTTGCATTTTGTGTCTGTGAACTTCCCCATTTTTTTCGAGTAGACTTTCTGCTATCTTTGTCCTCATATTGTTCATGATTTTGTGTTGTGGAGTGCCTTTTCGTATATGCCATTAATCATTATTCCATGACTGAGTAGCCCCATAGATCAATTTTTTAATGCACAGTTTTCTGTAAAATTAGCACTGGCATCATATTTTTGGATTCTTGGACAGCAAAGTCTTGCTACCTTAAACTGAAGAGTCAGAAAAATATGATCTTTTCAATTAATTAGCAGATTTCTAGTGAGTAAACAGAACAAGGAAGTTAAGAGTAATGTCAATGTACTAATATAATTATGGAGAAAGGGTGAGGCTTGTTTTGTGAATCAGATATGCAAATCGAAGTGGTTATGAGTAATGATCAAAGATTCCCGTGGCTTAAAGTTTTCAATAGAAATCAATTTCTTTTCACATGATGAGTTAAGGACAACGTACTGTATTCTTCACCCTAAACCCTTGGTGCTAAATGTTTTGGTTTGTTCTGTTTCTCCCCATTTGTTTGGTCGCCTTCCTTTGTCTTCAGCTTCCGCTTTCATGTATGTACTATAATTCAGTCAAGATCCTTAGATTTGGCGTCTTTTCTTAATCTACATATGAACATAAGATAAATTGTTTCTGCTCCAGAATATAGTGCCTCTTCATACAAGTCTTTGAATACAGGGTTTTCTAGATTTGATCATTTATATTATCACATCTTATGCACAACTCTATTTTGCAGGTAATATTAATTGATGAGATATTGAAGTTCTTTTCAAGGAACTCAAGAGGTAAGCTTTATCCTTGTTTGCTTTGTGTATCCATTGGGGATATTAGTACAAGTTGATCCTTGCAGTTCTAAACCCCCCTCACTCTCTCTCTTCGTTATGTTACAGGCATTAGGTTTAACTTTAGATTCAGGAGAATGGACTTATTACCAAAGAGTGGAACGCACGACAAGTGAT
Organism: Pogostemon cablin; assembly: GCA_023678885.1. Lineage (NCBI taxonomy): Eukaryota > Viridiplantae > Streptophyta > Magnoliopsida > Lamiales > Lamiaceae > Pogostemon > Pogostemon cablin. The sequence goes on from CM042987.1 coordinate 8,335,286, forward strand.
GGAGAAAACTCAGAACATCACATTCACCAATCGAGAGGCACAAATTTGCTCATGTTATCGACCAATGGAGGTATTTCTACGCAGGAAGTGTTGTGTTCTCCTAAGTTGAAGTCAAATTTGAGCAAGAACCATTTGATTGAGAGATGTACTAGGGCCATTGCTTTACTTGGATGTTGTGTTGTAAAAGGAAGAGCTAAAAAGCCTCGTTATGTAGGGAATTTTAGACGGGTAGTTACAGTCAACAGTTGAAAGGGAAAAAAGAAATGAACATAATAAAAGTTGGTACATGATGAAAGTTGGATTCATATATCATTCGTATATTTATAAAAAAATTATTGTTTTTAATTCATATTTGTTTGAACCCTGGATCAATTAGAGATCATTTCTCATAGGATTGTTTTGTGAGCTTAGACCTTATAAATTAAGGATAAAACTTGCTTGTCTCTCCCTTTGAGCGTTAATCGAAGCCCTTGCACCCACGGAATCTTTGGATACCATTTCGAACGAGAACCCGCGATTGGTCGTATAGGGTCTGAAAAGCCCTTTCTGTCTCTTTAGGAGAGGAGTTAAGGGTCGCCCTGGTGTCGACTCTTTAATCTTCACTAGGGGCCAGCCCTTAGGATTCTTGTCATCCTGGCCTGCATTCCCTCTAAACCACCATGTGGTTGATTGACATTCCTGTCTGAACCTTCCCCTGGCCACAGCAGGAGTGGTATCTAAACAGATTGAAGGGCTTTTGCCTAGTCCCGTGACATCTAAGTTGATTGGTCGGAATTCACTGCTCGAAAGCAGGGAAGCGCACCACTTCTAGAAAGTTAACCCTTTAATATTAAATGACGTACTCTTTATTATAAAAAATTGTACTCTTCGTTTTTCGGAAAAAAATATTTTTCTTATTCAAATATTAAATTCTTTTTATATTTCAATCTTTTATTAAAGAAAAATACACTCCCTTAAAAAAGAAAAAAGAAAAAGAGTGATACCTTTAAATATTAAAAGTAGTAATACATTTTTTTAAAAACAAATGAAACATTAAAAATTTATGATTATGAAAAGGGGCGAGTATTTGCACCCCAAAAATACTAAATATACCCCAAAAAAATTAAAACTAAACTAATAAGACAAAAATACCCTTATGAAAAATATGTTTATAATATCTTTATTATTTATACCCAAAATTATTAAATATACCCCATTCATTAAAAACCCTAACTTAATCAGTATTTTTTTCTTCGTTGCCTTTGTTGCCAAAAATGACGTGGCAGTGGAGGGATCGCTCTGGTTCTGATATCATCTGAGGTTCCCGGAATTGTACCGTACATTCGTAGCAGCGGAGGGATCGCTCTGGTTCTGATATTATCTGAGGTTCCCGGAATCGTACCGTACATCAGTAGCGCTCTCTCCAACTCCTCATCCCTCAGATGATTTTGTCCTTCTCTTCATCTTCTACTCTCAGTTTACCACAAACTCTCATACTCTGATTTCTTCTATGAAATTCATTGTAAATTCTTTTAATATACTAAAAGAACTTTCACATGTAAAAGTTACAGGTGTTAGCTCGCGATGTTGGTGGTGGCGAGAGGAAGCACAATTGATGGCGAGACTGATGATGCATCCATAATCTATATCTCCATTAATTCATCTTTCTTAGATTCAATTTGACTGTGAGAAAAAAAAATGATTCAAAGCTACCATGCATCCATAATCTATGTCTCGATTAATTATCTTTCTTAGATTCAATTTGACTGCAAGAAAAAAAAGGATTCAAAACCATCAATAATGAGATTTTAATTAATTAAATTAAGGTTTAATGATTGGAGTATATTTAGTAATTTTGGGTATTAAATATTAAAAACACTATAAACACATTTTTTATAAGGGTATTTTAGTCTCATCAATTTAGTTTTAATTATTTTGGGGTATATCTAGCATTTTCGGTGCAAATAGCGAGCCCCTTATGAGAAACAGTGAAGAACAAACTAGTGATCGATTTTGGCACAAAATGTCATTTAGTATTAGGGCACCAAATTTGACGACGTATCCTAAGCCGCAATTAGGTCCCGTTCTAAAAGCCGTGGCGACTTCTTCCCTCTCCCAATTCCTAACTCTTTCGATGGATCCTAGTCCGTAGTGATCGATTTTATAGATCTTTCCAACCACTAACTAATAAAGAAATTTTTTCCAGCCTTAAATTGATAATCAACTTATTTTCCAATCAATTAATTTATTTTTAAACTAAAAAAACCTCTTATATATATATTAAATACAAGGGAGGATTACTACTAGGTACACAAAAAAACCCTAAATTACTATGAGATACAAACATACAAAAGTATTACTACTAAGTACAAAAATATATAGTGATATTCCAATATTACCCCTATTAATGTGCTGCACATAAATATTGTGTGCAGCAAAAGTTCATGTGCAGCAAAGTGTGTGCAGGAAAAAAAAAGTGTGTGCAGCAAAAAAATGTGGTGGTCCGGCGGCGGCGGTCCGGCAGCTTTTCCGGCGACGGCAGCTTTCCGGCGACCATTTTTTTTTTTTTTTTTTTTTTTTTTTTTCTGACGAACAGATTTTCCGGCGACCGGCCGCCGGAGCTCCGCCGGCGGCGGTGGCGGCGGCGGCGGTCCGGCAGCGGCAGCGGTGGCCCGGTGGTGTGTGAGGTTGGGGTTAGTGTTTTAAAAGTATATGGGTTTAGGGGTATATTTGGTATTTTACTTTAATATTTTGTATTAAATAATAATTATTTTAAATCAATGTATCTAGTAGTAATTATGGTACAAAGTGTGTACCTATCAGTAATTATTTCTAAATACAATATATATAATTCTATTAGATTTGGGGTGTGCTTTGTAAATGTTGGGGTGAATTCAGTAATTTACATATGCAGTTCACATCTCAGAGACTTTACACAAGAATCAACTTTAGTGTTGTTATAAGTGGGGGCTTACACTATGCTCTCAGTTTCCATGGCTGCTGCATTATCATCGCTCTTCAACCTCTGCTCAAATCACACACACACACACACACACACACAAAAGAGTCAGGTTAACCATCATTTCAAAGAAAGAAAAAAATATGAGCAACTGATAATAAACAGTCTCTGTTTGATCATCAGCCCGATATATGGGTTAATAAAACACAAGTGAACAACATGGGTTAGATACTACTCACATTTTATGCATCCCGTTGAATACAAACTATGGTGATGAGTTTCAATATCCAATCGAAGTGTGTGTTTCATCAAACAGTATTCATAAACAAATTTTATTTATTAACATATTACAAGTCAATAGTGTCTCATGAACTCATATTGGGATGATGAACCAAACACAGTGTCCAACTAAAAGATTGCAAATACAGCAATCCAGGCATTGAAATGATATATTTGCTAGAAGTGGCTACTTACTTTTGCAGCAAGAGAAGTATCAGTAAGTTTGGGTGAGAAGATGGCTTTGTAAAGCTTTGCATCTCTCCTATTGCTCTCTGCTTGAACTTGCTTCAGATTCTTCAGCAATACCTTCACTTCCCTGAAAATCGGCCAAAAAAGTTAGATAGTTAGGGGGGCCTTAATTAACCACAAGCAGAATATATTTTGTGTTGATACTCGTACTTGTTTGCGGGATCCACTTCCAAGGCCTTCTTAATGTCCAATTCAGCTTGAAGTAATTCCGCAATTCCAATATAAGCCTGAGCTCTTCTGTACAGTGCTTTGACATTGCAAGACTCTACATCTAGGACCTATAATTCCACAATCACAAAACAAGAATTGTTCAATCATTTATTAAGCGATACTAGAGCCACAGAATGCGTAACGAAAAGGAAGATGCTATATTTTGACATTATGTAAATATCGTTTCCAGAAAGAGCAACTAGTGCGTTGTGACGAGAACAAAATCAGGGTGCTATTTATTTACAATTTTCTTCATGTATAATTACAAAATCTACCTCTGGGATTTAGCTTAATTACACTCAGAAAAAAAAAAGAGCTCTTTAAAAATACCGATTTCAAAAAGATCAACTTGTGTGTTGTACAGAGAATAACTGTCAGGACGCTAGTTGTTATTGTTGACAGTGCTTTGACTAAATCCCAGAGGTAGATTTTGAAATTATACATGAAGAAAACAAATTCATTTGTCCAATATCCACGTCAATTCTACACTTCAAAAAAATATCACGACACGAGCACTACACAAGCCTGGAGTCATATGTGCAAACTAAACGACTCGTAGATTTTGCTCATTCGTAAGACTAGTACAATGTGTTATTTACCTTTGAACATAGATTGATCACTTCCCTGTAATTATTCAGTTTAAGAGAACAAGCTGCACTATTTAACCAACATGACAGCCTCAGCGATTTAACAATTTTCTCATCATCATCTTTAGAAGGTCCATCTTCGCTGATGAAATCAATCGCCTGATAGGAAAAGTAGAGTGACTTCAGAGCCGAACTACAAATGTTACATTTCTGCAAAACAAACCAATCAGTTACCTTATCATACTTCTTCGCAGCTCTCTTGTAACTTCCGTTCTTAAAGAGCTGGTTGCCTTCATCTTTCTTCCGACCAGCTGCCTCAATCCTCTCTGGATTACTCATTTCCCAAGGTGCCTTTTCCTTTTAGATGAACATGAAATGAAGATTATTAAGAAATAATGCATCATCAGGCAAAACAGCGATCAAGACTGTATCTACAAAATATTTTTGAGCTAAATTTCATCCAAAGCCTAAAAATCTTTTGGAGTGAATCTCGGGAGACAAATGACTGATTTTACCAGTAACTAGTCAAGGTGTCAAATTTTGTAATGGAAAACAAATATGAATATTCGAAGCTAAACAGAAAATATTTGGCATTAAGATAACATCTTCTTTGCAATCAGGATTTCAAATCTTATAATGAGCATCCCCCTCAAAAAGATACATAATGTTAAAGTTGCAATATTTTACCCTGATGAAATCCAGCATTTCAACTTCATATAGAATAGTTGATGATGGTGGAACCGATGAAAGATCCATCTTTACTTCAGAATTTCCAAATCCATATTCAGGGGATATGGTTATTAACGCAAATTCATTTTTTTTCATTGTAATGGTGGCACGATCAAGTCCAGCAATCACTTGTTCTGCATGCAATTTGTAAATTAAAATGTAACTGCAATGTTACTAAATGGACAAAAGGAAACTTTCTTTCTTAAAGCATAAATCATAAACTTTCCAACATTGAGCACTTCTACACCAATAGGAGTTAAAGCATACTGTACTTTAAATATTGCAGAAAATTAGAGTTCCAAGGTTTTTATTCCTCATAGAGAAATATGAGCTACTGATTAATCCTTTCCAGCTTATGCATAGTAATTCTACTTTAAGAAAGTCCATGTCCATGCATTCATAGAAAACTAAACCATTTCACAATGTCTAATGGCATTACTAATGACCTACGAACCTTCATCCGTGATGAATTGCAATGGCTGTTTGCCATCAAAACCCTTTCTCTCAAAAACTGTACCATCCTCCAACATAGCAGTGTACCTTACTGCAAAGTTCGGAGACAGATTGCCAGATGAGAACTTGAAAGTCAAGAAGTAAGAGGAGATATTGCTATTAAGATTCACATGTCAATCCATCACACTGTAAAACGAAAAAGTAGAGAGAGAGAGAGAGAGAGAGAGAGAGAGAGAGAGACTTACTAGTAACAGAAGCACCTTCGTTTGCAGTGACAGTGCCCTCACCTTCTTTTATTATCTTCTTTTTTACTTTTAAATCACCAGTAATGTCAATGACAGGCTTCAATGAGATCAATTCAACAAAGATGCTCAAGATAGAATCAGGTGGGATGCTAGGAAGTTCGTTGTTCAACATATTACCCACCTCCGCAAAACCATCTGAGTAATTAGATTAATGGAATGGCATTAATTAAAGACCAAACTCTTACCACAACAGAGTGATAAAGAAGTTATTTAAAAGATTAATTCTGAACAATCAACCGAATCTTTATAGCACAAAGATATGATGCGTAAATCATCATAGCACGATTAACATAAGAAATATTAGATGACTAAACTAAAATTCTTTCTTCACGGTAAAAAAACAAAAGAAAGTGAATTCAGAACCCATGTAGACAAGTACTAATTTGACCATTCATTAGATAATCATGATAAATGGAGAGCAAAGGTGCCACGCCTACCAATTTAAATTAAATGCACATACCTTGTAACATGCACATACAACCAAAAACGAACTCCACTAAGTCAACATGTTTTTCATTGTACAAAATGTTTCGAGCATGTGTAATTTTTAAACAATTATTTGTAATTTCGTTTAAGCACATATATGTGATCTCAATTATGATTTCATTAATTATAGGAGACGGCAGCTTGTAGAATCAATTATGAATTATACATTCCACAGGAAAGATATAAAACATTTTCCTTCGAGGAAGGTCACTCTATATCCCTGTATTGATATGTTAATGGACACAACATAAATATGGAGATATATTGTGATTTGACTTGACGGTGGCGCCTCAAATAGTGCATCTGCAAGCAACATGAGACAGGTAACTAATCTAGTAATCTAAAGGTAATTTTGTTCATTCACATTAGACGATTTTCTCTTTGAGAGCCCAATAAAAATATTTGCTAGTGAATGGATTTGGTGCTTAGGCAATTTTAACCAAATTACAATCAAGTATATTTCAGATAATGTAACTACTAATAAGGAAAACAAAAGGCTTGCTTCACCAAAGAAAAAGGATGATTTCAACATGTTGCAGTTGCTTACTTGACTATCACATCAGCTATAAATTATGCTTCAGTGCACCAAACACAATAATTCGGTGCTGCAAAAGGACAACTTTCACCATTTTAAAGTTTCTAAAAATCTAAAGGTCACATAATCTGAAATCAACCTGGCCAACACAACAAAATACATATGGGAGCAGTATGTGTCATTCCTCAATTAAAAGTGATCTAAATTTGCAGATAGTACCTCAAAAGGAAATTAAACAGGCTAAAAGCACATTACAAAAGTGCAGCTCAAATAAAAAAAATAAAAAAAAAAAGCCGTGGAAATCCAAAATAATAAGTCATTTCTCTTCCTCCAAAATCTGCTGTAGTAATTAGTATTAAATAATGAGAAGATGCTAAGAAGTAAGAATTAAAAAAAAAAAAAAAAAGCCTCACTTGCGAAGTATAGAAAGTGATATACATCACAAACAATGAATCAATGAAATAATATTTGCGAAAAAAGTTAAATTAGAGAAAAAAACACAAGTCCCATTGATATTGATGTGCAAGAAACAGGCATTGCTTTTGACCTAGAACTCCACATTTAACCAAAGGTCTAGGTTTAAATGAGTAAAATGCTCATCAGTGAAGCTGAGAAAGAAAGACCAGCACAACAAGAACCTCAGAAAATTAGGATCTGTACTTGTTAATAAAAAGAATAGTTCGGAAAACATACACTGTGGCTGAACAACCAAATGAACTCTTTCTCCTCTCTTCATGGTCTTAAGTGCTTTGGTCAATGCCGGGCAAAAATGGCCTAGGAGAAGTAAATGTGTTAATACAAAGAAAATTCTTGAGGACAACTTCTTTAAGGACCAGAGTGCAATCAATGCACTACAACTTACCATCTTTCACATAGAATTCGACACCCTCCTCAGATGTTTCTGAAACAATGGTGCCATCAACCAACATTGCCTTGTAAGTGACTAAAAAATAGAGAGCAGTGTTAGAAGCAGTGACACGATCATAGTTTGGAACTCAAGACAGATCAATTAAAATACCACAAACTTCATCAAGATCACTAGGAGGCCCAAACTGTTCTCCCTTCTCCAGGATTTTCTTAATAATTCCACCATCCTTGCAGACATCCACCAAGGTAATCCACGATAAGAGTTCTACTTCAAACTGAACAATTGAGTTTGGTGGCACACCAGTTGCCCCTAATACTCCATATGCAAGTTCTGGAGTTAGTGTGAATAACGCCATTTCCCCTTTCTTCATAGTAACAATTCCATGATCCAACCCACCAGGTACAACCCCTACAACCCAATAAGAAATATATAAATATCAAAAGCTATAAAAGAAAAGTCTTTAACCACTATTAACTTAGAGATTGGATAGTGAATAACTTATATATATATTTATTTATTTATTTATTTGTTTTATTTTTTAATTAATTAATTAATTTGTGGCAATGATTAGACCTAAACTGAAACCCAAGAAGGAAAGTAGTAATACAGAATCAAGGAAGGCAAGATGTACTGACTGAATCAGTATGGAAAAAGGAAGTTTAAGTATAAATAGCAAACAAGGATACATTCAATGGAAGGTCATCCAAGGATTAGGGCCGGAGATTAGGTCTGATGACATTCATACTGAAATTTCTATAGACATTATTTACCCAAATGAAATACCTGCAAAGATTGGGCATCCAGATATGAAGCTAACATATGAAGGATGAAAGAGCAGTAACTCAAATATAATAATAACATTCAAGAACTCACCATGTCCAAGCCTGAAAGTGACGGGCCCATTGCTAGCCCTTGTTGACACAAATATTCTCCCATCCAACAAACTCCCCACATAGTGAACTATGCTTCAACGTACAGAAAAATGAATAAAATTTATTAAGTACCTAATAACACATCAACTCCAAAACAGAAGTATTTTCTGTAGAAAAAGTATTCACTACACTTAGTCATGTACAATGAATAAGGTTAGACATATGAACTCAACGAAAAAGCTCAGAAAAGATAATTAACCTAAACCATATTAAAGATTGCCTAGGAAGCAGACATCAGAACATAATGCTTTCAAAAGTAGAACCTAATTTGCTTTATCACAAAAATAAAATAGAATTATACTTGACTGAACAGTGATCTAGAAACCTAAATATCCCAAAACCATAGTTGTTAAAAATGAGAGGTGCAGTGAGGCAAAATGGGCCTCCTAGAGTGCCCAGGTCATAGGCGTGCATTGAGGACATAACATTATCTACAAATCCAACACTTGAGTTTAATTTATTTGGCACATAGTTACTAACTAAAATAAAGTTAAAATCACGCAGTCTAACTTAAAAACTCATAAATAACACATTGATCATGAAGATAGTCAATTTTACAAAGTTATCATTAATTAATACTTGCAAGATTAATGCTTCGGCAAACAAGTCATTATATTCAGGCCAAGCACTTCAGCAGATCACGCTATTCGTTCCAACCCATAATCTCTGATGCCCAACAAGTACTACAGCAAGAACAAATACAAAGAAACATTAAACAATGTCCAACAAATACGCAATTTTATAAGTACCTCCCCGGAATGATAAAATTTCAAGCACTAATGAGTATCCTCGAAGGATATAGATTACATATAATAGCTCTGGAAGGTGATGTAGTAGTTTCTAGTAATTGCTAATGCACAACGGCTATGAAATTGCAAGTTTTCACATACTCCAATTTATGAGAATACAAACCCTAATTCGTGTGCACAACAGCAAATATTATAAACTCCCATTTGTGAATGCAAAGGAATTGAAATAGTGTAATATAGAAATGTGAGAAAGTAGATTGCATACTGGTAACTTCATCACCCAATTGAGGAGTCTCCCAATCAAGACCCCCTTTGATGAGCTTCTTCTTGAGGCCATTTGAGGTTATTTCTCTCTCTTCGCCTACCTTCAGCGGCGGCGCTGACTCGACTTCTTCTCCGGCCTCTTCTTCTTCGTCGTCTTCATCAACGATGTCTTTAATGTTCACTTTCGAGAACTCCACCATTCCGATTTTGTTAACTAAGTCTAAATCCTAAAAGGATTTTCTGTCTTCAAATTCCCTCTGGAGAGCGGTGATGATCGGAAGCAACGAAAGTTGCGGTAACTGTTAAGTGTGTTAGTGCAGTTGCGTTGTTCGAGAAGTATCTAGACTCAAATCAACTTGAATTGAGCATAAAATAAAAGGCAAAAGATTATGCGACACCGAGAACATGGAAGGATACTCCTTGTCCCATGTGAACACAACCCTCTTCATATATTCTATTTAAACTTATGTATTGATAGGATTTAAAATGTAATAAAGGGGCACGAAAATTGCACAGGCGCACGAAATTTCGTGCGCCTGGGTACACAGGAGTCTCACTCAAAATAAAAAAACGAAGAAAATTACTCGTTCGAATTTGAGTTTAGTAGCTCATTTAGCAAAGCGAGTCGAACTTTAACGAGCTCATTTACCCTTATCAAGATATTTTATACTCCTTCCATTTCATAGAAGTGACATTTTCCTTTTTAAATTGTTCCATAGAAATAGTCACATTTTCTTTTTCAGTATAGGAGACCCACACAAAACATGGGGCCCACACACACTCCATTAATACACTTATCCACCACACATTAAAATATTATATTCTCTACTCACTATCTATTAAAATATTATACTCCTTAATCTCCGTGTTAAAAAAAATAATAACTTTAATGGGACGGAGGGAGTATTTATTATTACATTAAATAATGATCACTAGATACGAGTGGAGCTCTTTTTCTATGGATTCTACTCCCTCCGTCCCACAAAAGATTGCACCCCAAATTCCGGCATGAAGATTAAGAAAATGATAACTTTTAGGGGTATAATGGTATTTTTTGGTAATAAATAAATGATAAAGTATGTTAGATAGAGATGATTTTTTTTTGTAAATAAAGTGTATGTGGAAGGGTGATTGTTTTTTACTTTTTGCTTTTTTTAGAAATGTGCAAACTTTTATGAGACAGTCCAAAATGAAAAGTGTGTCATCTGAAATGAGACGGATGAAGTAATTTTTATCTTTGATTTTCCTTTTTCATTCTTGATTTCACTTTAAAACAAGACAAAACATATCAAATGCACAAATTTCTTAAATATTCCGGGAAATTAATGAGAATTGAGCTAAAATATAACAATTGTACACGAAAAGATGTGCTAAATCAGACTATAAAACACATGAATTTTCCTCTCTCAACAGTAGACTTCCACATAAGTACATCGTTCTGGCTGGAAGAAGAGTTGGGATCAAGGTTAGAGGGAAGGGTTGGTGGTGCTAATTCTTTTCCAAAGAGTGTGCTTGTTTTGTTAATAGATTACATATAAATAATTCTACTTAAATTTATATCAATCTTTTCCAAAGAGGTTGGGATTAGAGGTTGGTTTGGTTTAGAGGTTGGTTGGAACCAAAGTAAGATCTTTTGGCCAAAATGGGTAAAATAGATTTATTTAGTTTGATGGAATCAAAATGACCACACCACTACTACCTGTATACTTGAAAAGATTTATTTATTATTTTTTTTTTCCTATGAATGATTTATATATCAAGAACGACTTTTCTAAAAATATGAGTCTAATTTATTTTACCCACACTAACTTCAAAAGTGTAATGACATTATTACACAAATAATTGCAGCATCGCTTTGTATTTATTAAAAATATTATCATTTGTAGTTTATTTCAAAGAATTCATTTTATTAGATAATGTTACACAACTTTTTATCTAGATTTTAATTTTTTTTTATTTACTGCTAATCTTACTCTCATCCTTAAATAAAAAAGTGTAATAGGTGTAAAATTAAATTTTCTCCTGTGTCTTTTATCCTCTTTTTGTCTCCTGTATTTTATTTTGCTTTACAAATATGACTTTTCTCTCTTTTTTTTTTCCCTCATGAATAGAGCTAACACACGACACAAGAGTAAAAGAACTTATATTTGCATATCAATATTATTACATTTTATCTTATGTATTGCCATCTACTCTCAAATGTAATCCTATTCATAACTTTTCATTCTTAATTAAATTGTTACTCTCCACTGTCCTCACTAGTGTCATACATTTATCATCTATTGGTTATAAATGCATTAGCAATAGACATCTGCTTACACACATGAGTTAGACATAAAATATCAAATAGACGGTAAATTTTCAGAAGAAAAAATAGTGCTGTATTACTTTTGTGTATGATAAACCAATTTCCAAATTAATAGTTTACCTATGTGTTTGGATTTAAAAAACTGAAAAAATACTAAGAAATTATATCATTGACAAGAGTGTTCCGGAGTATTTTTGTAATACTTATCCCAAAAAAAAAAAAAAAAAAAAATTACATGGAAGAATCAAAATCAGAAAGCAGCAGCATGACTTTTACTTCTTGGATATTTCAAGTCATTCTTGTTGATCTTGATATCAACGATACTATTATAATCACCTTCTTCACCCTCTTCGTCAATTCTACCCATCGCCACGCTGGCGCTTCTCGGCGGAAGGGCCCGCGGGCCCTTCCCGGCCCTCATCTTCGCCAAGTACGCCTCCAAATCCACCCCGCCTATGCCGCGGGCGGACGCAGCCCGGACCAGCTCGCGGTAGTCCTCGTCGTCGTACGAACCCGACGACGCGGCGCTGTAGCTCCGCGGCAGGCCCGGGTGCTGCGACGCCCGCTGCAGGCCCGGCGCGTTCATGTTGGCGCAGTTGATCATGCTGTTCACGTAGAAGTCTCGGGCCTTTAGGAGGGCCCGATAAGGGGTCGTGATGACCCTAAACAATTTGCTTGGCTGGCTTGCTCTTCCCTTCATCTTTCTATCTAAAAAATAATATTCTCTCTCTTGTGATTATTTAAAGAAACTTGAATGTGAATGATTGAGTTTATAATTTGGGGAGTAATATGTAGGAAGAGAAGCAAATTTGAAATATTATTTATATACTATGATTTTTGGTGGAAGGTCTTATTAGAAAGATGTGGACCTTATTTGTCAAAGTTTGGTTGGAATAAAATAGCAATGGATAAACTATTAAGGCAATTGACTAAATACATATATGCATGCTAATTATATAGAACACGTATTGCACGAAGAAATTGGGGTGATTTAATTAATATTTTAATTAGGTGGCGTAGGGTTGATGGTGGCTTTTCTAATTAATATAAATAGATTGAGAAGTGGAAAGTTCAAATATTCAATGGAAGCCGCCGGCTAATTAAGAAATGAGTCAGCCCATAATAATTGAGTCAGCCCATTGTATACATATCCATGCTTGAATCAATAGGCTATGGCTATTTACATTCCTTTAGGCCTTAAATAACATATCCCATAAACAACAACAACAAATTCAATAATTTTATAATACAATTTAAATTTTAAATTTTCATTAATAAATAACATAATTTACCATTTATTTATTATCCTAATTAAATACCAAATTACCAAAAAAAAAGTCATTTTTTAAAAAAATGTCTGTGAAAGGTATGTATTATGACAAAATCTTTTTGTGAGACGATATTTATATGAGAGGGTTTGTGACATGTGTTATATCATGATTGTTATTATATAATAGAGTATATTTATTAATAATTAAAGTATGACTTTTAGACTATAATGTGTCATAATATGATCACTATAAACATATTTTAAGTATCCATCAACATACTTTACCAGCTATATAATAAACATACTTTAATAATGGGTCAACCTGTCTCACATAAATCCGTCTCATAAGAGGGTGCCCTTGTATTATATGTATTTCTCAATTAATAAATGAATTATTTATAATTTGATATTCTGTGCATCTTGGTGTACACGTGCATTAATATGTATATACATTTTTATTCAATAATGTATGTTTCCTAATAATTTTATAGTTTTTTTATATTCAAATTTTCATTAAAAAATTAGTAGAAAATTCGCTAACAAAATGTATACATTTTTATTCATTAGCAGTGGTGGATCCAGAAAACTATGGTGGAGTGGGCTAAGTTTATTAAAGGAAATAAATAATAATAATAATAATAAAAAAAAACACACATACACACACACACACATATATATATATATATTCACATACGAATTATCTTCTCGAGAGGGACGAAGAATAGACTAAATTTTAATATTTATTTATTGTAATGAAATCATAGAATATATATAATTTAAGAAGATATTTAATTTTTAGCTTCATTTGGGTGGACTTAAAATATTTTTGAATTGGATTAAACTTAAAAGCACAAATTATTTACAAATTATTTATATATGATATAACGGGCTTTTGGGGGACAGCCTGGGCTCGAGCCCGGGGCTACCAATGCATACGTCCGCCAATGTTTATTAGTGTATATCTTTTTTATTCATAAATGTATAAATTTGTGAAAGTGAGTGCACGATGCGTCTGCACAATACACAAGATAATTTGTCATTATTTTATTATACTTTAGACTAAAAAAGTAACCATTCATTGTAAAAAAAAATAAAAAAAATCCATTGTTAAGAATAAAAAACAGTTACATAAAAACACGGTTGCTAACAATTATTTGTGTTTAATTATTATTATTATATAATAACAGTATGTGCACTATATTTTACTCCATAAAATGTGGAATACACTTAGTGCCTCCCGTCTTATTGGTATAAAAATATATAAATTGATAATAGTATTAATTAAATTGTATGAATAAAAAATATTATTTACTAGGGCTATTCAAACATAATTGAAATATGTTATTTATTAAGAAGAAAATTCGTTACTAAATATTCTTCACATTATTTTGTATTGGTAGAGATTTTCAATTATTGTATAACGAGTTTGCTGAAGTGTCCTTTCGATGCACGTCGAAGAGGAAACATACTTAGTCAAGAAATGACAATTTGAAAATTTCAAATTATTTAAGCATTATTGCCTTTATTCAAGTTTGGCACACAAAATTTTATAATAATATTTTAATATATATTTCATATGAGCTCCATGTATAGTCGGTGAGTTAAATATATTAATTGTTTATAGGGGGTCTCATCTACCAAGAATAAAAATGAATATTCTTTGTAATGGTGAACCCGAGGGGACTAGAGCCGTCAAAATGGGCTGGGCCCGTCGGGCCGAAGGGTTGGGCCGAGTATTTCTAGCCCGCAACCCGCCTAGGCCCGCCAGCCTAAGCCCGCCAAATGCGCGGGTTGAGGCGGGTTTGGCCCACCCCGCCCCGCCCCACCTAAGCCCGCCACATGTCAAATTCGAGAGAAATGCCTAAAGTTTTATCTTTCGCGTATTATACTTTACAAAAGTTTACTGCTTTAAACATGTTCTTTTAATTCTTGATTTAGATTGAAAATTTGAAAAAAAAAAATTGATATGTTTAGGTAATTATTTTGTTTGGGGTAATTAATATTTGTGTTTTTATTTATATTCTTGCAGATTAGAAAGAAAAAATTATGGAGTTTGTCGATTTGAATTAAAGTAATACTAATATATTATATTAGAAATACAAACTCAAGTGGTAAATATAAGTAGAGAGAATTGTCAAATGTTTGGAATTTTTTTTGTGAAGAGAATGTTGGTAAGAATGCAAATTCTATAGGCATCATGTTTATGTTGATATTATAGTATTTTGTACCATTATTTTGGTATTTCATTTTAATAATATCATCCCTAATTAAAAAGGAAAAAAATTCGCGGGTTGGCTCGCCATAGCCCGCGATCCGCCTTTGAATGGGTTGAGCCGAACATTTCTAGCCCGCAACCCGCCTAGGCCCGCCCCCTAAGCCCGCCAAATGCGCGGGTTGAGGCGGGTTTTGGCCCGCCCCGCTGGCCCGTTTTGACAGCTCTAGAGGGGACGAAGGGAGTCATAATCTTAATATGGATACCTTTGGAGTGAATACCTTTTACTTTTGTAATGAGACTGAGCAAAATGACAAAAATAAATTTCTTTTAAGGAAATGAAGTGAATAATAATTTTAATAATATTAAGGTGTATGATGAAAAGAGTGAAAAAATTACTCTTCATATATAATATTACACTAGTGTAGATTCATACAAATTTAAGAGTCACTCGACATTATGAAGGATAAAATGAGGAGGTGTTTGATAAAGTGTATTGAGGGAGGTAATGGTATAATGAAAATGTATTGATTTCTATTCTTCATAGTATGACTTATGAGATCAAATGGGAACTCAATTATTTCGATTACTGTACACCTTCAACCAATTTTATTCTCATTATTATTATCATTTCTGATTTTGAACAAAGCAGCTAGATTTTCCCTTCAATAAACTTCATTCCAATTATATTAATCTAATTAATGATTCTAATTATCCATTTCGAAATTTGAATTAAGCGGAGCCTGAGATTTTTGAGTCACTGAAAAAAATAAAAAAATAAAAAAATGATATAGACGCAAAAAGCTGAAGTTTATGGCGGCCCAAATGCCACTTTATACGGCCTTATTTTAACTTGGACCAACACGCATCCATTAAATCATGTTTTGAGGCCTAAATGTAGCCCACAGTTAATTATGAGTTTGATTTGTTTAGAAGCCACCTTTTGAGCCTAATTGTAGCCCATGAGGGTAGAGAGTCCATTGGTACTTATTATATTGGGGCATCTGTAAAAGAGTTAGGATAAATAACCTACAAGCACACTTTAACCAGCTTGTCATTTGGGCCCCACTTTATTGGACTAAGCCCACTAGCTTTTGATCTTCCATTAATAGAAGGCCCATTTTTTGGATACTGAAATTAATTGAAAGTGAAGGCGTCACACCAATTTTATCCAACAAACATATAATTCAAAAAGTTAAAAATTAAATAACTCATACATGAAAATAAAATGCTTACATATTTGGAATTTTCATCATAATGGTAAGATATCTTACAATTAGTTACTGCAACATATAATTTCGTAGGCCATCGGCCCATTACCTGTAACATAACTTGCAAGGATACCTTACAGTCCATAATAAAATGTATGGGATATGTATAATAATTTTAAGGTATATTTAGTAATATATTTTGATAAGGGTATTTAAATAATATAAATTATGAATATATAAATATTTTAGGTATGTTCAGCAATTAGTTGACTATATTAATTGAATATTGATTGGAAATCAGAATATATGATTGACAATTAATCAAATATGCCAAAAATACCTTTTATATTTACTAAATTTATTGTTTTATAAAGGGTTTAAGGGAGGAGTTCTTCAATAAATTGTTTACATAGCAGGAATCCGATTATATTGGGATGGAGTGTGATACTGTTATTTTAGAAAGAAGAATTTGGAAGAGGTGATGAAGATTCGATGATTTAGGGATTCATGAAAAAGGGCTAATTTGAAGAAATATGAATTGTATCCTTAACCCTGATCAATCACGTGAGAAGCACGTGCTTGTTCCATTTGTTAATTTGATAAAAATTCATAAAATAAATAACAGGATAAAAAATATAGTGAAAATGACAAAAAATGAGATGAGACTTCTCGTATGAAATCAAAATTGTAATTTTTCTAATTAATTTATAATATGTGTTAATTATGTGTTATCTCCATGTGATTTATAAATGATATTTTATTTCACAGAAATAAACACTTTATTTGGGCTCGACCGAAAGTTTAATTGAATATAATGAGGATACACGAACCTTAGTTGTAAATAGCATTCAAAAAGAAAAATATATATGGAGGTGACAAAAGTTCAAAAAAATAAATAAATAAATAAATACTAAATAAAATCTCAACTCTCGTTTTTCTAGCTTATATGCTACGTTTGTTTTGATTTTAAAAAATCAAAATTTGGGTTCCAAAAGAAAACCTAGATAGGCTTTACACTTCTTCAATCATTTCACATCTCTTCTTTCATACTATTTCATTTTCAATCAATTTTATCATTTTGGTTCGTCCACTCTTAATTTATCTATTTGTCAATTTAAACATATAAGACCCATACACTAATACAATTAAAATATGTGACCACATTCCCGCTAATACAACTACCCACCACACATAAAATAATAATATTCCTTATTCTAAGCGCAAAAAACAAATGGATAGATTGATAATGAACGGAGCGCGAGGAGTATAAATTAATTAATTAATATTCTCTTTCACATATTACTATCCGTTTTTTATAAATTAGTTTAACATAAAATTAAAATTCATTATATTAAAAAATCAAAACAAAAATTAATTATCACTATTCTTAATTTTATTATAAAATCTAAAAATCTAAAAACAGCATGACAATAACTATAGTACGACATATTTTAGGAATAAATTAGTTTTAAATTTTAAAAATATTATTGTAATTTAAACCCTTTAGTTTGGGATATATTTTATTTTTAGAGTTTACTCCCTCCATCCCAGACTAATTGAGTCAAATGCTTTTGGGCATGTAGTTTAAGGAGTGTTATTGTTTAATGTGTAGTGGATATGTGGAACTTGTGAATTACGTATCTTTCTACCTTTCCACCTAATTAATCCATTAATTGTAGTGGAGTGTTTTTGTCTTTGGAAATATAAAATATTATTATGAAGTATTAGTGGTGTGACCCTCATATTCCTAAAATAGAAACGGCCCCTTTTAAGTGGGACGACGAAAATGGTAAAATGACCCCTTAGCCTGAGACGGAGGGAGTATGTGTTATTCTTAATCTTTAAGATTTTGTGTTAATTCTAAGGTATAATTATAATTTCACCATTGTGGTTTAGGATATATTTCACCCTAAAAGTTTAGGATTCATGGTATAATGTAGTTTCATCCTCGTTGTTTAGAAGTATAATTATAATTTAACCCTTGTGATTTAATTAGAACATATTTCTTTCCAAGAGTTTAGGGTTTAGGGTATAATTGTAGTTTCACTCTCGTGGTTTAGAGTATATTTGCCTTTGATATTTAGGGTTAATTTTAAGGGTATAATTATAATTTTTCCATTTTAATTTAAAAACACATATTACACCTGGAGTTTAGGGTTTAGAGTATAATCGTCCTTTAAATATATATTAAGAAAAAAAAGGAAAAGAATATAAAAAATAGTATTAATTGAGGGACTACAAATTAATTAATTAGGGGGAGTGATTACCATTAATCTAATATATATTGATAAAAAAAAGGTGTAGTTTACTAATAGTTAAGTCTTGAAGAGATTGATTAATTAATTAATTAATGTTGTTATCTTGTGAGAACAAAGCACCTTAACCCAACAAATTAATTAGGGTTTGGTTAATTTATTGTGGATGATTACAGCCAAACAACATGATTTCAACATTAATTATCATTATATTATTCCAGTCTCGACAGATACCAATACAATAGAAGGAGGCAGAATCTATACCGTCACATGCAGACAAATACTTGGTTAAATTAAGGAATACTTTGTGAATTTATTTAATTATTACAAAATTGGACAATGTTGCAAATGCCAAACCACTGTAACTTTAATACACATCCATGCAAATAAGTTAACTGCAACACATGAACCCAACAAACCAACACAGAATATTCACATGTTAAATAAAGCTCAACACTGCTATGTTGTTTTCGCTTCACCTAGGAATTTGGAAATCTGATTTTGAAAATATGAATTTTGAAAATCAAAGAAATAGTGATAATATATGTTTATTTTGGTTTTTTTAAGTAGGGTAAGTTTTAATATTATATCAAATCAAATATAAGAGGTGATTAGTGATATTGTGTAAGAAATGTATAAGAATAATATTATTATATTTATAGAGATAAATATGTATGATTTATAAAATCTGACAAGCTGGCTCATACCTCTTTTTGAATATAATTTTTTTTTTATCAGTAAAATAATTACTCCCTCCGTCCCCTTGAAAGGTATCCATTTCACTATTCCTGGCATCCGCTTCAAAAGCATCAATTTCCTCTATTTAATAAAGAAAATACACAATATGACCCACCACTTCCCTCTAATACAATTACCCACCTTATCTATAATAATAATACTCCTTAATTTTCGTGCAAAAAGCAAATAAAGACCTTAGAACCGTCCTCGTGCAAATAACAAATGAGTACCTTTCAAGGGGACTGAGGGAGTACTTTTTATTCAAATAAAAATGAGTGAGGTAAGAGAGTTACCTACACTTGACATATAATACAATTAGATTGGAAAAAAAATAATATGATCATGTCCTAGACACATTTACTAGGCAAAAAAAATAATGTGATCATGTCCTAGACACATTTACTAGGCAAAAAAAATAATATGATCATGTCCTAGACACATTTATTAGGCTCACCTAATTACTACAAAGTTCAAACAACTCCTAGGATTATGTAACCAATCATATATACTACATTTTTTACTCATAAAATCTTCTTGAAGCCAACTCCATAGCTTTGATTATAAATATGAAATATAGTATCTTTATGTATATATTATATGTTTTAAATATTAACGATAATTGACGTGGACATTCCTATTTTATGAATAATTTGATAAATTTATTAATGTATTTATTCTTTAAAATAATTTTCTTTTTTATTATACTTGTATATTATACGAATTCTTATAAAATTTTATGACAAAGTCTCTTGTCTCTTGTAAAATAGAAATTTTATGACAAAGTCTCTTGTCTCTTGTAAAATAGATTCTGAGACGTATTAAAGTATGATTGTTATATATGTGAAGTATGCTTATTTATAGTTAAAATATATTTTCTAAAATAAATGATTAATGTCTTAAAATATGATTCTAACTAGACTATTATAATATTTTCACTATAAATAAACTTTAATTACCAATAAACATACTTTATTTATATAATAAATATATATTACTAAATTGTTGATTGATTGTCTCACAATACTCATCTCACAGAGAGTGACTCAATTTTAATATATCATTAATTTAAAGTTTTTTTTTTAAAAAAAATTAATAAACAAGTCTAAAAAAGCTGTTTATAGGCTTTCAAGTCCGGCTTATTTGTTAAACAGGTTAAGCTTGAGTTCATCCATAGATAATAAAGTCATACTATAACATTTTCAAGTTAGGCTACACAAAATCTAGCTCGACTCGACCTATTTCCATATCTCTAATAGAGGGAGAGAGAGTTGAGAGCATGTTACCCAGCAGTACTAGTAGACGTTGGTCGATTTAAATAAGATGTTTGCATAACATGAATTAACAGAAACCAACTGCAATGGGTTTATTTTAATTACATAACGACGAGGAATATTCCTTATGCTTTATGATGTCTTAAATTACGAAATTTACAAGAAAACAAAAACTAGGGATCTATGATACTAGATCTAGTCACAACAAACAAACAACATTATGGATTGTTATTTACTTTTAGGAATTCTATTTTAGTTGTCGGGAAGGAAGAAAAAGAAAGAACCAAATTTCAAGGATTATTTATAGAATTATTAAAGTTCCAACTATATGGTATGATCTTAATTTTATGCAATTAATTCAAATTTAAGACCACATGCATCCTCTTTAGACCCAGTGTTTTTCTCTTTTTTTTTTTTTTCTTAGATCCTCCAACACTAAGTCGGCATCTTTTTTTTTTTCTATTATATTTTTTTAAAGAAAATTTATAATAAGAATTTGAAGTAAAAGGATACTTCAACCCTTACATTATGACGTGTTGAAAATTCTAAAATAATTATTCAATCAACTCCAAATATTTTAGATCTACATTCCAATCAACAAAAGAAATTTTATTTTTAAAATCTCCATTTACTACTAACCATATATGACTCTACCTTTGCTTTGATCTCAAGAAAAAATTTCTGAGGCTTTAAACTCTTTTTCTTGAAACACTAAGTCATTTCTCCCTTTCCATATCGTCCATATGATAGCAGCTCAAATTATTGTGTAGATTTTGGAGTTCCTGTGGTTCCCAAGCAGATTACTATGTTGCAAGAGATGTTGAGAGGGATCAATATGAGGCACCATAATCATCTTTGTCCATTCGTAGCAATAATTCCACAATTAAATTTGCATCTAAAGAAAACAATATGAAACATCATCATCCTCCCCTCTACAAAGATCACAAATTGTATCCATATTTACCTGTAGAGCACTGCGTCTTTGTAGATTCATTTTTGTTGGTAGTCGTTGTTTAATGACTTTTCACACAATTGTTTTTACTCTATTCGGTGCATAACTTTTTCATAAATTCTTGTAAGCCTCTGTATCAAAGGAAGCCTCTTTTGTATTTAAGCTCTCCACAATATTTATTATTGTAGGCTAAGCTTGTCAAGTACACACCATTGGCAGCGTGTATCCATCTCCAAATCATCTTGCATATTTCAATCATAAATTATTTAAAAATAAAATGTAATAATCATCCATCGAAATATCTAAGTCTCCCCCTTTTAGTCTCGTTTCTAAAATTATAACTCCCAAGTCCCAACCAACCAAGATCGTTTCTAAAATCATAACTCCCAAGTCCCAACCAACCAAACTGTAAAGACTTGGTTAATATATAAAATTAACAAGCAAGAGAATTACCGCCAATTCATATCATGTACGTACATGCACAGATTCAAAAATAGAAAATTCAAGTAGGGAACTTCACAAAAGATCAACTTAAAGAATTTAATGTCAGACGTTAATTACGACTTAATTAATACTTTTTTCATATTTTTATCATTTAAATTAATTTTTAGTTATACCAATACGTAGGTATGAGTTAAAAACTAAAATATTTTTATTGTTTTTAACTCATTCAAAATGGTCTTGAATTTTTTATTTTACTTAGCTATATATATTAGCTTCAAAAATTGCCTCTATTCATTTCAAATTTCATCGGAAGTTTAAACTTTTTAAGGAGTCTTACATGTATTACTCTGCCACTCAGATATGAATATTCTAGCAATAATTGCAATAAAATTTGAACAAAATTGAGACAAATTTGAAAGTCGTAGGACTTAATTAATTTTAATAAAAAAAATTTTATTGAAACCATTTCGAATAAAATAAAAGATTATACCGTTTTGATTTTTAACATGCAGGAATATTGTGGTTCGAATTCTCTGTACTATTTTGATATATAATTACCTATGTCCCATCGTTGGATGGATGACACGTAAGAAAGAGGAAAACTATACCCTAAAAGGAAAACTTAAATTCTATGAACAAATGTGGAATTTATTTCACTTTCTACGTGTCAATCATATTTTGTTTTCGGTAAATAAAATTTTTATTGATAGGCATGAGACATACCTAAAATTTACAAAGTACAAAAGCACTAAATTAAGTTTGGCTTGATAAGTGACGCAATATAGAAAATAATATGTAATATAGAAAATAATGTACTAAGTGACGCAGAAGATCCCGTGTTGGAATATTGCATCGTAAATGAGATGGCTAAAACTTAAATCTAGCTCATTAAATTATAATCTTGTGGTTTTAGCCTGAAATAAAAGCACTATAAAAGATTTCCAACCCGAAATAAATGACTATGGTGGAAAGGCAAAAGTGCCCCGGTTTACGAAACAGGATTCGAGGATTATATATATATATATATATATATATATAATAAGATAGTTTTTAAAAATAAATAAACTTAGTAAATGCAAAAATGTGGTTAACGAATCAAGGATTGTCGTCAAGTCGGATTCATTAACCAGTCAAGGAGTTCTGTCTAGCCAAGGTAAATACTAAATATACCAATATGGTTAATGGTAAATATATTATGTTTTATGAGTGAGGCTCCTGTGCACCCGGGCGCACAGAGCAAATTCCGTGCGCCTTTGCAATTTCCATGCCATTTGCAATTTAAACCCCTAGCAATACATAGATTTAAATAGAATTGGAGAGGGAGAGTTGTGTTCACATTGGGACATGGAGTATCCCTCCGTGTTCCCGGGGGCGCAGGAGCTTTTGCCATGTTTCAAACACTCTTTTTAGCAAATCCTTCTTAAGGCCATCTTAAATAAATACGACTAATTACATTTTAAATTATTAAAGACGGCCTGATTGAAGACCGACATGTAGCCATATCTAATATGATCGCTATGAGGTATTTTACTTCATGTTACATTTTATTAAAATACATACTATACCCTAAAATGGTAATTAAATAGTGGACATTTGGCGTCAACAAGGAAATGATTACATGAAGTGTCAACAATTTGAAAAAATGGAATAAGAAATCAAATGAAATAGGTAATTTGAAGTGCTTAATGCAGTCTTTAATATCGTCATTACTCCCTCCGTTCCCTTAATTTATTAGGAAAATTTTAATATATAATTTAAATTTTAAATTTTTTTAAGTTTAATATTTGAATATATATAATTAATTTTAAAAATGAATATAATCAATTTATTTAAGATATGAATGCACTCATCTATTCACTGAGTCTTTTAAACGAACGCGAAAATATTTGCAAGCTTATTAATGAAGATACTCGAGAGTTTTCAAGCCGAATACAACTAGGTTTGAGTTCGACTTATTAAATTATTAAGTTCAAAATTTGGACTCGGTTCAACTCATTAAAGTTCACAAACAAATTTGAATGAAAATATATTTTATTAAATCGAAACTCGAATAGTTCACCAATCGTGCGTTTAGTTCAGTACTTATCCCTTGTAAAAGCATGGGTCACTTGTAGTATAAGTGTTAGACCAAATGGCTCCATTCCATGTAAATTAAATAAACGTTGCAACAGTCGTAAACCACATGACTACGCCTTCCTTTAATTCATTGATTAATATAATTAATGAGTTTTATTTTAATTCCGGAAATGAATTAAATCATATCCTTCCAATTTGATTCTTCGTGATTAAGCTAATTCTCACACAGCCCCACCTTAATAAAGTTGAATTCGACCCTCCAACTACCTCCCACCAATCTTTCCTCTTTTATTACTCTAATCCTATTTAAAAACATTACTATATATATATATATATATATATATATATATATATATATATATATATATATATATATATATATATATATATATATATATATATATATATATATATTCTTCCAATTTCAAGTTTCAACAATGTATATAGAGTAGGAGTATGTATTGTGATACGAAATTTCTTTTATTAAGAGTCGGAGAAGATAGTTATACTCTATAAATTAACACTATATTCTTGCCAGCTTTTATTTTAAGTGTGGATTATGTTAATCATCAATTACTAATTGTCCTCTACATATAATTGAATACAATTTACATTAAAGGTTTTACTACACATTCATTACCGAGGTCATATTAGATAATTAATTTTATCGCTGAGTCATTTTTCTAAAATAATATTTATTAATTATAGGTACTAGTATGTATTAAACAATAATTATTTTAAAGTTTTATTTTTAAAAAAAATACTTGAAGTGTATAATAAAATAAATATTAAATATTTAGTTTAGATTGATGAAATAGTTAAGTCAATACGTAGATGAATTATCTTATAACTTACAGATTAAGATATAAGATCCAAAAAATTATAATTTTATTTTTTAATTTTATAGAAAGTGTGAAATGCATTACGACTGATCATATAGGTTAACAAAATCCTAACAAATTAATTATAATTTTATTTTTTAATTTAATAAAAATTGTATATAAATATTTAATGGTAACTTTTGTAAAGTATCATTTAAAGTAGATACTATAGCATTTTTATTTTATAAATATTATTATATAAAAAAAATGTTACACATGCAGGTAATAGATACAAAATTAAGCGAAGAATATAAAATACACAAGATAATTATAAGTAACAAAGTAAACAAGAAAATAATGGTGGATAACCTCGGTAAACTTGGGTTAAGTGTGGGTTAAGTGTAAAAGTAAACGTGCCTCAGTGTGAATAAAATGACCACTAACCACATGATATTACAAATAAAATAATTATATTCTAAAAATTAACATATATCAAACATAAGAAATGAAATAAAACATGAATCATAAAATTGTACTGTGGAACCGAGCGTGCATGACATATAAACTATCATGCCATTATCATGCGATAATACTATTTTATTTTTTGATTTAGAGTATCTATGAATTAACTTACAATTCTCTCCTTAAAATTTATATAATCCATTCATTTTATTTTCTCACATTCAATATACTAATACACTTTTACACATATCATCATACATTTCTTATACATTGATTTGATATAAATTTTAAAAAAACTCAATTTGAATTTCCTGTTTCATTTTAGTGTAGCATCTCATGTGTCACACCGTTGATGGATGACACATAAGAAAAAAGAAAAGAAAATCTATATCCTGTAAAGAAAAGTATCAACCCTTGAATTTTCTTTTCTAATTACGTTCGCATATGAGATGATGATGAAAATGGTACGGAAGATCTCTTGTAGTTAAAACCCAACCTACCAAAACTCAATACAAACATATACTACTCACTTCGTCCCAAAAGAACTTGCTCGTAGTTTAAGAAAAATGAATTTTGGTATAATGATGTTGAAAAAAGTAGGGGTTTTTTGGAATTTAATTGAATAAAATATATGATATAGTTGATTTTGATTAAATTATATTTAAAAGAAATGTGACATTTTTGTAATATTATAAGAGTGTTGATACTGTATATTGTTTCAATTTAGCTATGTGCAAGTTTTCTTTTGTAAAGAACTAAAAGAAATGTGATAAGTAGGATTTTTTTTCCCTAAAGTAGCTAGGGATTACTATTCAACTTACAACATCTGAAAATTAGGAGAGGAAGAATTTTGAATCAAGTTTCTAATTTGGTGGAATTTACTTTACTTTTATAAAATTGGTTAAAATTAGATTAGTATAAGTAGAATAAGTTATCATTGACCGACGAAATATAGCCAAAGAGATTATTCCATAATTTGAAAAATTAACAACTCCATTACTGATTAGTGTTTATACAGATTTTAACATTGGTAAGATGACCATTAGCTTATCTCCACCCTTTTTATTTTTTTAATTAATTTCAAACTCATCTTCACACCATTTTTAATGAAATGACTTTCAATATATATAGTGTACAATTTTAGACTAATACACTTCAATTTAAATACTTATTATTCTCTCTAACAACATAACATATTTTACCATTTATTTATTTAGTATATACATATTTTCTTTTCATATGGCAAAATAAAGATGCATTCAAATTCAATCCTCATACCTTTATTATAAATACATACATTAATAAATTAAACTTATTGATAAATACATGTATTAATAAATTAAATTAATTCACTTTGTTAATAAATTAAAATTAATATAATTTATTATGAAAATGCATAAAAATTGGTACATTTAAATTAATAGTACAATTAAATATAGAAATTAATATATCCATTAGAAATATATATAAATTACAATTAAAACTAATACTGTATTTTGTTATGAAGTGAAAAAAAAATTAGGTGTATAGATTCTAAATCCATATCCCTTGGTATATACAATATATATAAGATTGAAAGTTATAATATTTAATGTATAGTGTATATAGAATTTATAGTGTTTGCGTGGTTACATAGAAATATATTAATTATTTTGGGTGGATCTCATCCATCAAATAAAATGTCTTTCCATTTTAATCATTATTTTTGTTTATTTTTTTTCACGAAAATTAAAAAATATAGTATTTTAATATGGAGTGAGTTGAAAAATATAATATTTTAATGTAAAGTGGGTAATTGTATTAATATTATTTGTAAGTTCTATGGAGATAAATTAATTAATTGACAAATTATTCTGTGCACCCGGGTGTACAAACTTTTAGAAACTTACACACTTATTTATAAAAATGTATATACTTTGTTAACGAATTTTCCGTTAACTTTTTTAATGGAAAATTGAATGTAAAAAAAACTATATAATTATTAAAAAATATATATACACTATTGAATAAAAATTTATATATATATAGTAATTGCACATGTACAGCGAATGCACATAATATCAACTTTAATTATTTTGTGTGGCCTCATTAAAAAAAATATAAATATTGAAACAAAAAAATCCAAATTAAAAAATATGTAAAGATAAAAAAAATTGTATGTAGGGTGAGTAAATAAATAAAGGGTTAATTGCAAAAAAAAATCAAGAACTTTATTCTTATTGCAAATTAATCATCACTTTTGAGAAATTGCAAAAAAAAAAATCACAACCTTTAAGTATTGTTGCAAAATAAACCCAATTTTTGACTAAAGTAGAGTTTCTTTTGGTTTATTTTGCAACAATACTTAAAGGTGGTGATTTTTTTTGCAATTTCTCAAAAGTGAGAATTAATTTGCAATAGGAGTAAAGTTCATGATTTTTTTTGCAATTAACCCATAAATAAATAAGTTTATATATATATATATATATATATATATATATATATATATATATATATATATATATATATATATAATTTACTCCCTCTTCCCATCAATATAATCTTTTACTTTTTATCTATGAATTAAAAAATATTATTATTTAATATATAGTGAGTAATTATATTAGTGAGTGTGTATGGTTTTAAAAGGACCTTGCTATTTGGATCAATTTGATCCGGATCAATAGCATTTTATCATGGTCCAATTACTATTATATCCTACCTATTAATTTAGATTATTTGAGTTCATTTATTAGATTAATTAATTTTCTTCCATAAATAAATTATAACTAATTGATCAAATTTGAATATTTATCTTATTATTACTATTTTTATTTTTTTCTTTTATATTATATATATATTATATTTAAAATTAATTTTAATTAATAATTATTTATTCAAAAATGAAAAAAAGCATGAACGATTTATTAAAAAAAATATATCTATATATTGTTTAAAATTAATTTTAATTAATAATTATTTATTAAAAAAAAAGCATGAATAGTTTACACTACAAACAAATTATTTTTTAATAATGAAATCTATCAACGAAATTCAATCCGTTGGTAATTACCAATGGATTAGCAGCAAAAATGACATTTTTCTTTTAGCAATGGAATGCCAACGAATTTGTTCTCTATTTTACAAACGGAATTAATCCGTAGGTAACTACCAACGGATTATGAAGGAAATCATTATATAAATTACCAACGGATTATTAGCAACAGATTACCAACGGAATTGAATTTTCGTTGCTAAAAATTTACCAACCACCACTTTACTAACGGAAATTTACCAACGAATTCTGTTGCTAATCCGTTGGTAAACCAATTTAACAATGGAATTAAGACTTTTTTTTATCTTATTATTGTTGTGAGCTTTTTTTTATCTTTATTTATTATGTTACATATGATAATTTTATTACTTTTATGTAGAATGGTAAATTTTTAACATGTTAAGTTTTTATTTTATTATTATTATTTTTTTTTTAGGTGTGAGAGTTTTTTATTTTTATGTTATATTACACATTTTATAATATATAAACCATAAGAGTTTTTATTTTATATTTTTTATTTCATGTTGAATCCCCACAATTATTGTCTATTAATATATTTTAGTTATTAATTAAAATTTAATGTAGATAAAGACATATATTTATTTTTATTTAATTTGATTAATGTATATAATACATTTTATTATAATTTTTTATTTTTTATTAATAAAAATATTAAATTTATTAATTTTTTTCTTTTAGTTCTTTAATAATTTTTTAATTGTCATATTCACTTTTTTTAATTTTTCTTATTAAGTTAATTATAAATTTTCTTTTAATTTCTCAAATTTTATTAATTATTAGGAGTATTAATTATTAACTAAAATTTCATTTAATAATATACTGAATTTTTTTTAAAATTAATTATTTAACATTTATAAATATTTATAGACTGTATATTTATATATATTTTTAAATTATAACTTTAAAATTCGCGTAATACGCTGGATTTGTACTAGTATATTTATATATATATATATATATTTAAAATATAGTAAGTGTTTATAATTATTAGTATATAAATATAAATAATGAAGAATTTAATTATTAAAATATAAATATAATTATTTACTAATAATTATAAACCCATATATATTTTAAATATTAATATATAGTATATATATAATTTTGTTTAATTAATAATAAATTAGAAATAGATTAATATTTATATTATAATTAATATTATTTTATAAGAAAAGTAAAACAATTAATGCATCTCATTAGTTCAACTAATGTGATAGATTCTCACCTAAATTTTAATTAATATACTCCCTCCGTCTCAATTTCAACTTCACACTTTCCGTTTTGGTCCGTCCCAAATTCAACTTCACACTTCCATAAAAGGAAAAAGCAACAAGCTAATATCCCTGTAACATACTTTAATTTCAAATTTGCCATCACTTTTTTAACATACATAACATACTTTATCATTTATTTATTACCCAAAAATACTATATTACCCTCAAAAGTAAGTCAAAAAGTGACTTTTCTTAAACTCCGTATCTACAGTAAATGTGAACTTCAATTTGGGACGGAGGGAGTACTACTTTATATGTTAAAAGGGTAATTTAAACTTTGAACATTTTTAATTATTCAAAACTTACCAAAATAACCCAACTGATCCGAATCAAATTGATCAATTTATATTTATCCTTTTAAAAAAGAAACTTTTTAAATGGTAGACCAAGAAAAAAAAAATCTACTTGAAGGGAATGGAGGAAGTATCTTTCAATTTTTTGGTGTTTAATCCTCCAATCTTCTCTTTAATAAAGATTCCAACCAACTTTAATTATTCTCTTTCTTAAATGGTGAAAGTAGTCTACTTTTTTGAAAGTTCAAATTTGCATGGGTCCCACTAGTCCCCCTTCACCCTCCATAAAACCCCATCTCCTCCTCCTCACTTCTCCCCTTTTCCCTTTCTCTCCTCCCTCCGGTTCTCTAACAAAAAGCCCACCATGATGTCAACCGAAAACCCGGTTCATTTCCCCCTCCCGGTTCTTCAAGACTCCCTCTTCTCCATACTCCAAGAACCGGCCGTCCACTCCACGTCCAGCTCGGAGACGAACCGCTCGGTTTACTCCGCCGAAGAACGGAAGCGCCGGCGCATGATTTCGAACCGGGAGTCGGCGCGGCGGTCCCGGTTCCGAAAGAAGCAGATGTTCGAGGATCTGGCCGGCGAAGTAAACCGGCTTAAAATGGAGAACCGTGAACTGAAAAACCGGGTTTTTATGCTGGCCCACGATTGCCACCTGGTCCAGAGGGACTCGAACCGGATTTTATCCGAATCGATTTACCTCCAACACAAACTCACCGGTTTAAACCAAATCTTAGCACCCACCACCATGCCACTACAATAATCACCGATTAACGTTAAACAACAACAATTGACGGCTCGAATTAATCCTTAATCAATCCTTAATTCTCTCTCTCTCTCTCTCTCTCTTTTTCGTGCATGCATGTTATTATAGGTGGTTGGGGGTATTTTAGTAAATCACCACGTTGTGCTGCATGATCATGTAAAAATTGAGGCTTGCTTTTGTTAGGGTTTTAATGTGGAGATTAGGATTTGCATAGTTTTATTAGCCGTTAATGATTAGTTTGAGGCCAGAATTTGAGATTCTTTAGCACGTGGAAACTTTCTCTTTCTCTCTAGATTTTTTCTTTCTCTCTCATCATTATTAGCTTTTGTGAATTGAACGTAATTAAGGGGATTTGTATCCATCATTGTGTATATATAATCATCATTATTAGTAATTGAGTCCTAATTAATCTTGTTTTGTTTTTTTCTACAAATTTCCTTTTCTATAAATTAATAATTACTGCGATTTTGGAGTATCCATGTTGTATTTTGAGGTAGTCCCAACTCACATATTAAACAGTTGAAACATGCATGTGATGCGATCAGTTCCATGCATGTGAATCTGCATGTGTATTTTGGAGCTTATGTGCACTCAAAATAGTGTTATTATAATTATTTTAATCATAAATTGAAAAGATAAAGTAAGATAAATTATGAACAACTAAAATATAATGGCAAAGAATTCTATGAGACTCTTTCACGTGATGATTTTCTTGAGACGGAGAAGAATTCGTGATAATAATTTATGAAAAGTGATATTCAATTGATGAAAAATGATAACAGTTTTGTGAACTATTTCATGAACAATTTATAATATAAATGAAATGTGATAGCATTCTAAAAGAAATATAATATTTTTATTAAAAAAAATAACTAATTACGAAAGTGTAAAATAATCTCACCGTGAGACGGTAATATACAAGTCTCCCCCAAAATGTAATATACCTGTAAAGTGTGAAATTATATTTATATTTTAAAAATAAGTATTAAACCTAATTAAATATAAAGATTAATTATAATATATAAACATTTTCTATAAACAGTAAGATCTTGAAGACAATTGCTAAAAACAGTGAATATCTGAATGCATGCGTAACATTTCATCTTAAAGGAAAAAAAAAACATTTTGAGATACAAAGTTCATGCTTCTTAAGCCATTCTTAATACTAATCCTATAAATTAGCTATAAAAAATCCGGAAAAAAAAGGAAATTTATTTTAAAAAATGAAAAAAAATGGAAAAAACAACCATTCAATCACAAAGATTCTACTGAAATCTTCCACCAAAATAAAAATCAAAATAGTGGTTGAGATTTGTGTAGAATACTTTTATCCACTTTTCTTGATAGTTATATCAAGACTTTCATCTATATTAGAATTCTGAAGATTCTAAGAAGAATCCCTCCACACTAAATGGACATTAAATAAAGTCATATTGTAATCGTCTCTAAATATAAAACATAGTGGTCAAATTATTTGTGCTAGACTAATAACTAACTGGATTAAAATTAATTTACTCCAGAAAATTGCACTTTTATCTGATACGAGCAATTTCATTTCATTTTTAGTTTCTTACAATTTTTTTCCCTTAAAAGTAGCTATTTTGGTTTTTGCCGCTAACTTTAAAAATAAAAACCGTTAAATAAAAATAAATAAATAAAAAACGAAATAGAGAGTAAGAACATTAAACGGTAAGACCAAAATTACAACTTTTTAAAACAAAAAATGTTAGGAACAAAAATGAAATGAGACTGCTCGTATGAGACCAACAGTGTAATTATCTTTAATTTAGTCCCGTAACTCTTACCAAGTTCAATTTTGATCAAAAAAGTTAACATTTTCAGATTAGTACCAAACATTTGTGATAAGTATATATTTCATTTGTGTAATGGATGAATGTCTGTTTCATCTCATAATATAATCGAATCCAGTTAATAAAGTTGGTTAATATAACATTTTTTCTTAAAGAACATGATACAATCAGTAAACATGAAATATTTTATAGGATTGAGATAGTAATATTTTACTCTTGTGATTCAATAATTTAATCTTTGTGCTTATGCAAATTTAATGTAAACTTTTAAGACATAATCGTCTTTTCAATTGATAATTAAGTGTATGTAATCAGTATATACATGATAAGTATATAGATACAAATTGTATGTTTGTCTGAGGATTATCAGAAAACACAACTTTATATGAATTAATGTAAAGCAAAATGCAGTGCATGTGTTGGGAAAAATAGAAAAAAGGGATAATAAAATTAAATATAAAGATAAGTGGTTCCAAAAATTTATTCTTACGTGTTGCCCCAATCTACTTCTAATTCGAATATTATTTCAATCAAGATCAAAATAAACGTGCCAATGTCTAGAATGTTGTGCACCAAATTGTGACATATATAAGGGACACCTACCCCAATTTGGGAATTTCATATATTTTGCATAATACACCCTACATTATTCATCAACACATATTTAGTGATTCTATCATATTCAAATTTGATTCAAACTTAATAAAGATTATTATAATATTACTAAAAAGTTTAAATAACTCCAGAAATTATATTGCGTCTTACTGCACTAAAAAAAATAATATTTTTTAGCAACTGAATTTATCAACGGAATTCAATACGTTAGTAATTACTAATGGATTAGCAACCAAAATGATATTTTTCTATTAGCAATGGAATGCTAACGGATTTATTCTCTATTTTAGCAATGAAATTCAATCAGTTGGTAATTACCAACGAATTACCAAGGGAATCTTTATATAAATTACCAACGGAATTTTTAGCAACGGATTACCATTGGAATTGGTTTTTCATTGCTAAAAATTTACTAACCACCACTTTACCAACGGATTCCGTTGCTAATCCGTTGGTAAACCAATTTAACAATGAAATTAAGGCTTTTACCAACGGAATATTCCGTTGGTAAAAAAAGTTTTTTTTATAGTGTTAGATAGATGTGAATTTTGCAAATAATTCAATATATCAATATTATATATAATCATTCTGTCAAAAAATATTATATATAATCATTTAAAGTATAACAAAAAATTGTATACATAATACTTTATTTTATACTCTCTCTGTCCCGCGTTAACGTTTATGTTTGCTTTTTGCATGTAGATTAAATGATATAATATTTTAATGTATAGTAAGGTGAGAGAAGTAATATTTAGTGTGAAGTAGATAAGTGTATTAGTGTTGTGTGTAGGCCCTTTATGGAATAATTAATTATTTTGTGTGGGCCCAACGTGACTAAATAGAAAATATAAACTTTAATTTGGAATAACCTGAAATAGAAAACGTAAACCTTAATGTGGAACGAAGGGATATTATTAATATTTTATGACCATGAAAGTAATATACGTATGCAAATGTATCAATTGTAATATGTCGACAAACATAGAATAAATTAATGTTAGTCTTATATATGTAAATGTATTAAAGGTTTCAAGTTGATCAAAAGAAGCTATATACTCCTCCTTCCCACGTTAAGATTTACATTTTTTATTTTGGGTTGTCCTAATTTAAGGTTTATATTTTCTATTTTGTCATGTTAGCCCCCATAATACAATTAATTATTTTATATAGGGCCCACACACTACAATAATACAACTATCCACTTTACATTAAATATTATTTTTCTTATCTCACTACACATTAAAATATTATATCTCTTAATCTCCGTGCAAAAAGCAAACATTAACGTTAACACGGGACGGAGAGAGTATATGAATACTTAATTGACAAATATTTGTGTGAATTGAATTTCACGTGATGAATCCTGTTATATAAAAAATTCTTTAATACATAAAAATTTACTTTTTAAATAGATGAATTATTATTTTTTTAAATGAAAAAATTACTCTTTAAATTCTTGCACACTTAATTTTTTTATTACTCTTCGTATATGAAAATTACTTTTAGAGAGATGAATTGTCACTTTTTTTTAATAAAAAATATTACTCTCTCCGTCTCGGGCAAAGGTGTCCGTTTGCTTTTTGCATGTAGATTAAGGAGTATTATTATTTTATGTGTATTAGGTAATTGTATTAGAGGAATATGATGAATAGTGGTGGGAAATTTTTACCGAAGGAGAAAAATGAGGACTTTTGAATGAAACGCTTAATATAGTAAAATGGACACCTCCCGGCGGCACGCGGGAGTACTTTTTAATCACTCATTCTTAATTTATGTAATAATTGATGCGAACAAGGTTCCCATTTATAGGCAATAATGTACGTGTGTGACGGTCTCATCATTAGATTTCATAAAACATCATATGATAAAATCCGTAATTTATTAAAATATGAGTATAAATTATGGAGTAACATTTTTATAGTAAACCATCAACGTATAGGTTATGTTCAAACCCTAATTAATTAAAGAACACTTATTTGTGAGATTGAGTTATGAGACAAGTGGACATTATTAAAATATATTTATAATAAAACTAAAATTAATATAATTATTAATAGTTAAAGTATATTTGTAACAATATTGTACAGAACTAAAATCAAACATTAATGCACTATTTATTATACTTTAGTAAAACATATTTTACCAATATAACAATCATACTTTAACACATATCACTTACATTACAAAAAAATAAATTTTTATCAACTGAATATTCCGTTAATAAAAATCTTAATTTCATTAATGCTAAATTGGTTTACTGATAAATTAAAAACGAAATCCATTAATAAAATAGTGGTTGATAAAATTTTAGCTATGAAAATTCAATTTCATTAATAAATAATTCAGTTGACAATCCAGCGGTATATATAGTAACAGATTTTATCATGTTGCTTTGATTTAATAAAAATAATAATGTGAATAATCCTGAACCCTAAAATATACTATACATTTTGAATAAAATTAATGCTATAAGATTTTGTTATTATTAGCGCATTACTAACATTAACAGATATTCATCATTATTGATCAGTTTCCCAATGGAGAAAATTTTTTACTTTCACAATTTACAAAATGAAAAATTAGGTTAAACTCAACCAAATTGACAATGAGTAGTTTTAATTTTTATTTTTTATAATAAATATATATTATTATTATAATGAGATACTCAATATATATGCTTTATTGAAATATGGTTAATTAGAGTTTGAATAATGATTGATGATAGACTTGATTAATTAAGGTTTTTGTTTGTGAAATCTATATATATATATATATATATATATATATATATATATATATATATATATAAGCACATAGGAACAACTAAAGTTTCCTGTTCAAAAATTTAGTCAAAATCT
Organism: Pogostemon cablin; assembly: GCA_023678885.1. Taxonomy (NCBI): domain Eukaryota; kingdom Viridiplantae; phylum Streptophyta; class Magnoliopsida; order Lamiales; family Lamiaceae; genus Pogostemon; species Pogostemon cablin. The sequence continues at coordinate 8,371,568 of CM042987.1, forward strand.
CTTATTAATATATCACCAATTTTTCATTAATTTCTCGATGCTCTCTTCTCAAAATTTTCTCCATATTTATTTTGTTTTCTTAATTTATTTTGTTTTTATATGGTAATAATCATTCCTTCATTTATTACATAAATTGCTTTTGGCTTTTCTTATTTCACGTTGATATATTTTCAACAAAAAATGAGTGTGAAATTAAAGATCATAAATATATTTATTCATTAAAAATACATAAAATATAAAAATACCATCATTTTAACTATCAACGTTTTTTGGAATGATTATCAATTTATTTAAACATATTCACGACTCATTGTATTTTTTTGTAATTGTTAAAATTTTATGATTGACTTTAAATTGATAGTTATAGTTATTTACGAATTAAATTGAAGCAAGACTTTAAATTTTATCATTGTAACTAAAGATCTCGAGCTCACAATGTTAAAGATTCATGACTATGGAATAGTTATAATTTCAAGAATAAACTTGTCATTCCTTTTAGACATATTTCTAATAATTACGTTTGTTTTTTGCACGAGGTTAAGAAATATAGTATTTTAGTATGTATTGAGGTGAGAGAAATAATATTTTAGTATATAATGGATAGTTGTATTAGTGTTGTAGTTGGATCCCATAATTATTTTGTGTGGTCCATATAACAAAGGGAAATGTAACCATTAGGATAGAACGTTCAAATTAAAAATATATAAACATTAAGATGAGATGGAGGAAATACTTCCCCTATTATATGTGCATTGATACTAAGGTTAATTTTAGAGGCAGCGACTAATTAATTATGTATTTATATATGCGCGTCATCTATATATATATATATATATATATATATAAAAGTATGTTCACTATTAAAATCAATATATATTAATAGAATTTAATTTTTTAAAATCTATTCTCGTGCAACGCAATAGATAAAATATTTTGTTTAGATAGAATCAAAATTGTCTTGATTACGTGGCAAAATCATTGTATGTGACCAATCCATGGAATGATATATTTGTCAGGAGTCGTTGGCATCAAAGGGAAATGGATATGCAGTCCCATCAAATCAACAAAAGTTTTGAAGACGGGCAAAACACTACCTAAAGAAAACAAAAGATCATGTTAAGACCCAAGGGTTGGTAGATTTCCCATCTTTCTAAAAGTTACTTTTCTTCAATATTCATTTTCAATTTCCACTTTTTTTTTTTAACCTAACTAATCAATTCATCTAAAAATTGTTCTTGATTTTCCATAATAACACCACAACAATTTAGTAGTTTTACAAATATGGTGTGAAATCATCAAATATGAAATGTTTGGTGACATCTTAATAAAAGTGATTTTATAAAGTTAAAATTTGGACGACAACTACGCTGCACTTGGTGCATCGGTGCACCCGAACAATTTTAATCGTTAAATTACTTTTAATTTAATCACCACCATTAAATAAACTAATATAATTAATATTTTTCTACAAAATAACTACTCATTACCCTACTTTAAATTTATAAATATTGAGGGTGCACCCTAAAATTTGATAAGAAGTTATATATTAAAATCATTACATGTAGCATTTCTTTATTAAAGAAAAAAATTGTACAAAATTTTGGATTTCAATATTGTTATAGCAAAAAATAAAAATTAAATTAATAATATTAATAATAATATAAAATAAAACAACAATTAGGTGGGATTTTGTCACAGTACAACATTTTTTTTAAATGTTAATTAGTTATTACTTTTAGTTAGATATATCTACAAAATAACTACTCATTACCCTACTTTAAATTTATAAATATTGAGGGTGCACCCTAAAATTTGATAAGAAGTTATATATTAAAATCATTACATGTAGCATTTCTTTATTAAAGAAAAAAATTGTACAAAATTTTGGATTTCAATATTGTTATAGCAAAAAATAAAAATTAAATTAATAATAATAATAATAATATAAAATAAAACAACAATTAGGTGGGATTTTGTCACAGTACAACATTTTTTTAAATGTTAATTAGTTATTACTTTTAGTTAGATATATCTTACCATTTATACTATAAACATAAATTATTTATGAAATAATTGATTAAAATAATTATTAGTTTTAATCAATCAAGTACTACTTTTTATTAAAATATTCTCACACTTTTTTTTTTTTTTTGCCTAAGTCTCGTAGTAAAGTGATTGTGGAAAAATGATATGCAAACGTAAACCTAAACAAACGGTCATTGTCCTAATTTAAGGGGGAAAAATGTTGAAAAAATCATTAATCAGTTGGAAAATAAAATAATGGTAAGACTATTCCAAACTAGCTGTTAGAGTATTTCTCAAAAGTGATTCCAACTCACCAGATTGTAGTAACTTTAGAAAATATTCCCAAAGAAACTATGCAGTTGAAATTTCTGAAAAAACTTTATCCCAAGGGTATTAATAATAATATTAAATATTATTATTTTGCTCACTTAAAATTATCTTTTTATTCCAACATAAAAATTCGATGATTCTAATTTCAATTTTCAAAACATTTTGAGAATTGACTCGGCCCATTGACTCCAGTCTCCAGAAGAAACCATTATTTGTTTATTGAACTCGGCCCATTACGTCTTTTTATTTTTTGGTAATATTAATTTTAAAGATAAGATATATACATTCTTTACTTGGTAGTTAAAACCAAGGCCCAAAACAAGGGGTAAAAAACAAGTGAAAAATGGTTCATGTGGGCCAGCATTTGTTATGGTTGGGTCAAAATTACTCTTGATTTAAATGGGTTACTATTTAAGGTCAACCTCCTTAATTTTAGGCCGGCCCAATTCGGTTTAACATCTCATCTCAATCTCGTAGGATATTTTCCAGTGAGGGTCCCTGAAACTTTAAGGGTCACCTATCATTTGATTTTTGTTGAACTTTGGAGTTCTTTAATACTAATGGATCCACAAAGAAATTATTTCATTTGTAAATAACACCAATCAATTTAGGCAAACATTTGATATCATCTCATGGGAAGATTTTCCTAATATGAAATTAGGAGTGATAACATTTTAATTTTTAAAAAAATGATACTTGAATTAATAGAAAAGTGATAGCAGTACAATAAATTATCTCATAAAAATGGGTAGTATAAAATAATAATACTTTTAATAAAAAATATAATATGTTAGATAAAAAGTGGTAACAATTTAAGAGAACATAAACATAAAATTAATCTCATTTGAGACAATCTCATGTTGTGGTTAAATTCCACCCGTCTAAACAAAATTCACCACTTCTTTGTAGAACTAATGTAATTAATTATATCATTGAGACATTGATTTTTGTAGTTCAATTAATATATATATATATATATATATATATATATATATATATATATATATATATATATATATATATATATATGCTCCCTCCGTCCTGGTGTAAGAGGGGTTTTTGTTTTTTTGCACGTAGATTAAGGAGTATTATTATTTAATGTGTAGTGGGTAGTTGTATTAGTGGGAGTGGGCCCCATATTTTAATTGTATTAGAGGGGGTGTGTGGGTCCCAGTGTGTAAAAAATTAAAGGGAACCCTTTGAGTGGGACGACCAAAATGGGAAAAAAAATCCTCTTTGAACGGGATGAAGGGAGTATATATATTTGTATGATATGAGTAGAGATGTATATTTTAATTGGAATCGGCAGTTCGAATCGAGAAATTAGTGGTTCCATAACCGACCAAAATGGAATCGAAACTAAATATATTTTGGTTCGGTTCTAGTTGATGTTAAATGACCACCTCATCTAAAAGTTTAAGCTGGTAGAGAAGAGAATCATTTAATACTTAATCAAATTACTCTAACACACATTTACTTTTTATCTCTTGCCTTGCATGTAAAATACTTTGATAAATGAGTAGAGGTGATATTCGAACATTGGACCTTTGTTAGGTCATGACTTTGATATCATATTAAATGACCACCCCAATTAAAAATTTAGCATATTTAACATAGTATCAGAAATATAGCCTAGCAAAAATCAAGGATTTGAATTTCACTGCCACCCATTTATCAAAAAAAATAAATTCAACATGGAAAGTTTAAGGCAAAATTATCTCCATTTGAATGTGAAGGGACATGTTAGAGCTTATAAGATTTTAGATGTAGTTATTTAACCACCTCTCATTTCATGACAACGTTCTGAATCAACGGTTTTTTTTTTTTTTTTTTTGAAAACACGGTTTTGAAACTTTTAAATGAGGAATAAAAAACCGGCATTTCCGAATTAGAACATAAATTGTTCTAAGACCGATTATGTTCCGATTCCTAATTTCCTGAAACTGAACCGGTGATTTCGAATTGGGTGGTGGGTGTTCAAGTTTTATTTATATTTTTATGAATTTTAAATTATTTTATGTAGTATTTTATTTTATTCATTCGTATATATTTCCATAACTTGTATATTTATTGCTAATATTAATAAATAAATTCATATTATTTTTCCACTGCATTTTAATTCAAGAGATACCACAAAGAGTCAAAGAGTGTTATGTTAATTTAAGTTTTGAAAAATTTAATATATTATTTTCTTTTTTATCTTCTATTTTAGCATATTGATGTGTACACTACACTTTGTGGGGGCTTTCTCCTATGATAAATATCCTAGACTCCATGCACATTTTTTTAATGGATTAAACGTGTGTTTTAATTAGTTGTTCTTTTCATCCATAACAATCATGGGACTGTATTAATTAATGCACACTACACTTTGTGGCCAATGTTATCTCTTCCTGCACTTGTGCCATCATTCCATTGATCTCATCCATGGCGTCGCTGCCTAACAGGCGGCGAAGATCCCCGTCGTCTGAGGCGGAATCCGGCGGAGTTCAAGGCCACTCCGGGATCATCTTTTCATACATATCTGGCATCACTACTGTGGTTGGGTTACGTCCATCTCAACGTTATAACTCGTTCTGCTTTCACTCATCACCCTCTCGTTTCCTAAATCACTCGCCCAATTGTTATATTTTTGCTGTTGGTTTCAGTGTTTTTGGATTGCTTTTCATACTTATGGTTATTCCTATTAACGACCGGTGAATTTGTACTTGGAAGACAGCACAGCCTTTGATTCTAATGAGGCCTATGGTAAAGTGTTAGCTATACTCTTTTGCTTATGCTTGTATTCTTTTTTGGGTAAATCTTTTATGCCATCACGTGAGACGAATAAAAAGTGATAATATCATTAACGAAAATCGATATTAATAAGGTGAGTTAGCTCACATGGCCACTAGGTTCCTTTGATTTCCTTTGAGAATGAATTGGAGTAGGGAGTTATAAGGAGACTTGAGAAAAATCTTGGAACATGGGTGTACTAACTTCTAACATTTACCGATCAAAATAAAAATAAAAAAAAAACTTTTTATCCGTGTCACGTAAAGGCTTACACGAGACTTCTCACATTTGGAGAGTTGGGAATTGTTTGAGCTTTTATTTTGTAACACTCAGAGATTCTGAATGTTATGCCTTGCAGTTTTTGGTTATGAGCCACATTCAGTTTGGCCTATTGGAGTTGTTGCACTAGCTGATCTTACAGGTTTCATGTCTCTCATGAAGATTAAGTCTCTTGCAAGTAATGCCGTAAGAATCGCCTGCCTATTCTTACTATACACTTGAATAGATGTAATTAAGAAGAAATTTTTAGCAGGTGTTTTATGTTCCATTCATGAGACATATATGGTCTTGGTGTGGAGTTTCTCCGAAAAACTTTTCTTCCCTTCTCGAATCTGGTTATAGCTGCATCATAGATACATGGAACGTGGCTCCGAGGCTTATCCTTCGAAACTCTGTAACTTGCTCCATTTCTTTCATTTATAATTAACTCTGATGATCTAGTGTCTTGATTTTTTTCTCCTTCACAAACTGCAGATTGTTTATTTACGAAACAGAAAAGGATTTCAAGCTGCTGCTGACATTTTATCTGTTGCCTTTTTGCAGTTCACCTCTACCTTTCAAGCAACCTATGCATGTGGTGGTTGGTCGACCTATTCTGCTCGAGAGAAACCCAAAACCTACTATCGAAGAGGTATGCATTGCTCCATATATATAAAACTTTTAGATCATTTCACTTTATTTCTACAAATTCTGTCAACTATAGAAAGTTTATTTTATGATCTTCCTTTTTTCCTTTGAACTTGGAATTCTTGCTGTTTTATGCATCTAGCTAAGTAGATTTGGAATGGTTATCTAATTATATGTTTCTATCTGCAATATAACGATCGAAACCTACCATACAAACACTTTTTGTTCTCTTCTGTTTCTGAATTTTCACAATCAGAAAATATGACAATAAGATAGGTAATAGGAGAACCATCTTACTTAGATATAATAATGTGCGTTCAGAGAGGTGTATTTTCGTCCTCGATGGTTCGTCTTGATAGTTTAAAAAAAGGGAAATGGCAAGGAATGCCCTAAATGGAATGTGTTCCATCTAATTTGCCCTAACAATTGCATTACATCTACTTTACCCACTAAAAAGGTGTAATGCCATGAATATCCTCTAAGGGTGGCCCACCTATCAGCATTGGGAATGAGTGAGATGTATAGTTGGAGATAGGGCTGTTAAACAAGTCGAGCGAGCTCGAGTATCGCATACTCTAGCTCGACTCGAGTAGTTATCAAGCCGAGCTCGAGCTTGGCTTGATTAGAAAACGAGCTTATCACGAGCTCGAGCTCGAACGAGTAATTCTCGAGCTGAGGTCGGCTCGACTCGTTAAGCAAAATGAGTCAAGTTTTTCGAACTTTTCGAGCCTGACCGAGCCTTATCGAGCCCTAATTCTATTAATTTATTATTATATTTAATAATAATTAATATAATATAATTAAATAATATTAATTTATTATTATTATTATTACTGTCGAGGTTTAACGAGCCGAGCTCGACTCGTTAACGAAACGAGCATAAAACGAGCTCGAACTCGAGCAAGCACGAGCCGAGTCGAGCCGAGTTTTCGAGCTACTCGTTCGGTTTAACAACTTTAGTTGGAGGACACAAGTATTGTGTCAGACTGGATGTGAGACATCTCTTCTTTTATGACACATAAAAAATAAAAAATATATAAATATATATTTTTCCTTTCTTCTTGATATGCCTGATAGTGATACGCGTAGACACATATTAATTAGAGAATTAAAATTCATGTACACATGCACCTGCACTATACATGCACCGAACGCAATTTAAATATTTATTACCACATAATTCAAAATTACCCTGCAAAGGTTATTTTGGAAATACAAAATTGTGCCGGGGGACATACAAAATTTGTATAAATTTGATTATCCAGAATTCTTTATAATAATATTGAAGAGTTTTTGAGATGATGATGTGTCATCCCTCAAAAGTTTCCATGCTGACGTGTCGTAAACACAAATTTTTGATTATTTTTTATATATTATTATTATTATTTTCATTTTGTCCCAACTTTCTCTTTTTATTTCACCTTCTCAGTTATATTTTGATTAATTATGATTAATGATTAATAAATTTAACTTTCCATGTATAGTTCTTAATAATTAATATAATTTGACTTTGTCTCACTTTCCTCTCATTCATATTTCATACAATTATTTATGAATTAATATTATTTATTATTTATTATTTATAATTTATGAAATTATTATTTTTCCCTTTTTTTAGAATCTTTAATTTTTTAGTGTCATTAATTATTATTTAGTATTTATGATCTATGAATTCTTTATATATATTTAATTGAAAAATTAAACGTTGGACATGACATATTTATCTACGCTCCTATGATTTTTTTTACATTATCAAGTATTTAAACTTTCTAAATTTTTTTTACTAAACATTGTTTATAATTATTTAGGATTTTTAATTTTAATTTTGAATGAATAAATTCATATATCAATAAATGTTGAAACCAATCAATGTATTTATTTTATAATGATTTTATTAATCATGAGTGAATATTATATTTAATTGTTTTCTACAAATTTTATTGGATTTTTGTGTGTATATATAGAATTGGTCTTTTTTCTAAAGTTGATTACGAAAAAAAAAATGTTGGAGAGTGGAAAAAGAGATGATGATTTTGCTTCTTAAATGTCAAAAGCAATTAGATATAGGGTTAAAGCTCTCTACTTTGCAAGCTAAAAAATCACTTATATTTTGTTTACCTGGACCATGATAGTTCTCTCCAAGCATCTGATATTCTCTCCACGCATCTGATAAGAGGAATTAAGAATAAAAGTTTTTTTTTATACTATATACAAAGTTTTATTTTGAATTGTATTAAATGCTTTTTATGAATTAAAATTTATTTTATTATTTTTATTTTTAATAAAAATTTGATAAACACTCATGTAGTTTAAATAAAATTTCAATTTCAGTATTACTATTAAATTAGAATAAGTTAAAAAAATATTCCCTCTGTCCCGAATATTTTAATATACTTTAATTTGAAAATTATAAGGATGAGAAGTAATTTATTTTATTATATTAATTATGATCATAAAATTTTTCTTATAATTATAGTAATAAAACTATCTTATTATTTAAAATGTTATCCTGTGCATTGCGGGCTTTGTACCCTTGGGTAAATCCCTTATATCCTCCAACTCCCAAAACCCTCCTCCACCACCAAGCTACTGTCGGTCGCCGGACCGCCGCCACCACTCCCCAGGGGACCCCGTCGGACTGCCACTGCCGCCTAACGTCCGCCGGTGCTCAGCGGCCGCGCGTCGCCGGTCACCGGAGCCGCCGCCATCATCGCCGGAGAAGTCGACGGAGCCACCATCACTATCGCCAGAAAAGTCGTTGTCGCCGCCACTGTCGCCGGAATAGTTGTCGCGCCGTCGCCGAAGAGTCGCCAGAGCCGCCACTGCATGGTGGTGGAGGTAGGGTAGATTGGGGGGTGTGGGATGGATAGGGTGGGTGGGGTGTGTAAGGGCGTACCACCCCTCAAGTAAAATTGATAAAAAAAACAAATAGGGATATTGTTATCCAAAAAATGTGTAAATGGTAAAATTGATAGTTACATAATCAAATTGTTGGTATTAAAAGTCTACATTTCAAAATGGGTATTTTTCACTATTAGCACTTTTATAAAAAATACTCATTCTGTTCACTGTTAATCTATCAATTTTACCATTTTGAGCCGTTCATCCTTAATCTATCAATTACCCTTTTTGAACTATGGGACTCACACTCTCCACTAATACAACTACCTACTACACATAAAATAATAATACTCCTTAATCCACGTGCTAAAAGAAAATGGATACATTGAGATGGACGAAGGAGTAAAAAGAAAATAAAAAAGAATTCTTTTACTGATTGTCCGCCGATAGAAAAAATAAAAAAAGCATGTCCGTTGATTGAAAAATAAAGAAGAAACATGTAAACCAATAGAAAAATAAAAAAGAATTAGTGCATGTCCGCCGATAGGAAAAATAAAAAGAAGCATGTCCGCTATAAAAATAAAAAAGAATTCTTTTAGTGTATGTACACATAGGAAAAGCATGTCCGAGAGAAAAAAATCTATATATACTTAAATTTACGACAATTTTGATTATTATGGATTAAATCCTCACTAATTTGATAAATAATTACGGATAGAATTATTACAATTTGAAATTTATAACATATATTTTTTTAATATAATAAGAAGTAGTAAAAAAATCGCAGTTAATTAAAAAAAAATTACTCTCAACACAATATATAAATTAATGGTTAATTTTGTAATTTTCTCCATATCTATCTAAATAATTATTCTCATATATTACAAAGAAAAAATAAGAACCATGTCTTAAAAAAATAAAAAAAATTCTTTTAGTGCATGTCCGCTAAAAAAATAGAAAGAAGCATGTCTGCCGATAAAATAAAGAAGAAGCATGTAAGCCAATAAGATAATAAAAAAGAATTCTTTTAGTGCATGTCCGCCTATAGAAAAAACAAAATGAAGCATGCCCGCCCATTGAAAAATAAAAAAGAAGAATGTAAGCTAATAGGAAAATAAAAAAGAATTCTTTTAGAGTGCATGTTCGCCGATAGAAAAAATATAAATATAAAAGAATTTAAAAGAAGCATGTAAAAAAAGAATTCTTTTAGTGCATGTTCGCAATAAGAAAAGCATGTTCGAGAGAAAAAAATTCTATACTTAAATTTACGACAATTTGGATTATTATGGATTAAATCCTCAATAATTTGATAAATAAAAAAAAAAGAAGCATGTCCGCAGATTGGAAAATAAAGAAGAAGCATGTAAGCTAATAGGAAAATAAAAAAGAATTCTTTTAGTGCATGTCCGCCGATAGGAATAGAAAAAAAACATGTCTGCGAACATGAAAACAAAAAATAATTCAAAAGAAGCATGTCTGCCAATAAGAAAATAAAAAAAGAATTCTTTTAGTGCATGTCCGCAGATAAAAATAAGCATGTTCGAGAGAAAAAAAAATTCTATAATTAAATTTACGACAATTTGGATTATTATGGATTAAATCTCAATAATTTGATAAATAAAAAAACAAAAAGAAGCATGTCCGCTTATTGAAAAATAAAGAAGAAGCATGTAAGCCAATAGGAAAATATAAAAAAATTCTTTTAGTGCATGTCCACCGATAAAAAAATAAAAAGAAGCATGTCCGACAACAATAAAATAAAAAAAGAATTCTTTTAGTGCATATCCGCCAATAGAAAAAGCATATTTAAGAGAAAAAAAATCTATACTTAAATTTACCACATTGGATTATTATGAATTAAATCCTCAATAATTTGATAGATAATTAAGGATATAATTATTACAATTTGAAAGTTATACTCCCTCCGTCCCGCTAATATATATTCATTTGCTTTTTACATGTGGATTAAGGAGTATAATATTTTAATGTATAATGAGGTAAGAGAAATAATATTTTAATGTGGAATGGGTAGTTGTATTAGTGTTGATTGTGGACCACATGTGTGTCAAATCAATCCAAAAAATGAAATGAATACTTTGTATTGGGACGGACCAAAATGGCAAAATGGATACGTATCAAGGGGACGGAGGGAGTAACATTTATTTTAAAGTATTAAGAAGTACTCCCTCTGTCCCACCCAAATAGCAACATTTTACTATATTGGGTGTCCCATTCAAATTGCAACATTTTCCCATTTTAGTAAAAAAAGTACACAAATGACCCACCACTACCCATCACATCTCTCTAATACACCTACCCACTTTACATAAAATAATAATACTCCTTAATCTACGCGCAAAAAGCAAATGTAACTCTTTGCCCGGGACGGAGGGAGTAGTTTTTTTCATGTACGCTAATAGGAAAATAAAAAAGAATTATTTTAATGCATGTTCCGCAGATAGAAAAAAAAAACATGTCCGCCAATAAAAAAAAATTCAAAAGAAGCATATCCGCTAATACAAAAATAAAAATATATGCATGTCCGTTGATAGGAAAAGCATGTCCGTCAATTGAAAAATTAAAAAGAATTCTATCATTGAATGTACAGCAATAGAAAAATAAAAATGAATTTTGGTTCATGAAATTCATGTAATGTACAATTTCAAATTGGATTTATTGATTAAAAAAACAATAAAAATAGATAAATTTCAAATAGTATATATTGATAAAAAAAACAATATTGCATAAAATTATCAATACTCCAAAATTGAATGCAACGGTACGGCTCACATCCATATCTTCACATTCTGTTTCCAAAACTCCCAGCTCCAATCCATATCTTCATCTTCCGTTTCCATCTTCTCGCACCAAACGTCAATCATGAAATGTATTTCCGCGGTTCTCACCCTCTCCAAAAGGGTTTTGTACCACAGAAAACCCATGTCAGCGTCCGCGTGGAGTCATACTGTTGGATTTTGATCGATTGGCGACAAAAAGGCGGGCGTCTCCCCCGTAAAAAAAACAAGCACGATGCGGAGGGTGTTGGGCATTCGCCACGGTTGCAGCTGTCGAAGGAATCAACAAAATCGTAACTGAAGAGTTGATCCCTCTATCCGAACATCTAATCGACTGTGATTTTAGTAGTTTTCTAATCGACTGTGATTTTAGTAGTTTTGGCTGTTACTCGAACATTTTTGTAGACCTGCGTTTTTTTTAAAAAAAAACTTTTATTTGATATTGGTAAAAAAATGACATTTATATATATATATATATATATATATATATATATATATATATATATATATATATATATATATATATATATATAGTCTCATATTATAAAAATTAACGATTTTGTAAAAAAAAAAGATATATATATTTGAGTTGAACTCATAATTTATTTGTTTTGACATTTATTAACATAGAATTAATGAAAAATATTTATAAATGAAAAATATTTTGTAATTTGTGAATGATTAATTTATTAACATAGAATTAATAAATAACATTTACATAATGGAATTAATAAATGATACCAACGAATTAATAAATAACATTTACATAAAGGAATTAATTTATTAACATATATTTGTGAATGATTAATTTATTGATAAATCATTTACATAAATTAATTTATTAATCATTTATATTTATTAAAAATATTTATTAAAATATTTCCACGGAACTTCAGAATTAATGAAAATATTGATAAAGGAATTTATAACATAGAATACTTCATTGCTTACATTATATTGAAACAAAATGGAAATGATAAACAATTGCAGAAAAAATAATGATCATTTTATGAAATGACGCAATTTGATACTAACATTTAGTTTGAAATTTGTGACCAAAACTCATGAGCAAGTGACTTTTAAAAATTGCAACAAGATATTAATTACTCCGAAGACAACATTTTGGATTTGACAGAATAAAGAAATTAATATGTAGAAGTATATTTGAAGATCATGTCTCATGTTTCGTGTGATGAAATGTGAAATGACTTGGAATGACATTTACTACCGTACAAGTATATAATACTATGTTATTGAGGTATTTGAATCCCTTTATGAGGTACTTGATTCATGTCATTGCAATATTTCATAATTATGTCGTGGAGATACTTGGAACATATTATGAGAAACTTGAATCATGTCATTGTAATATTTTATGCTTGATGCTTGAAAGATGAATCATGAAATGAAATATAAGATGCACTAGATGATATGTCCGTGGCATTATGCTATAAATTTTGACTTTGAAAAAGATGTAAAATGACATGCTTTAAATGATAATCATGAACAAGACATAAATTATCATGTCATGAATGTAAATCAAATGTTAAATGAATGTACCTTCTGGAGTTGGAGTGGCGAGAATGTGATAGGGTGATTTTTTTATTATTTATTTAATTTATTTTTTTAGTTCATTAAAGAATAAAGTAATTCATGAAAACAATACGATTTAAATACATAAATTAGCAAGTCTACAGAAAACGTAAACCCGCTCTAATACCAATTGCTCGTCTTGACATTGGTATTATGTTTTAACTGGTACATAGGTTGATGAAGTCCATGCTCAGTTCCTGGAAGCATTCCAAGATTTGTTCGAAAGGCATAAAGCAAGAGTTGGTTATCCTGATTTAGAGCTCAGAATTCTCTAGTTTAATCACCTTCTTTTCTTTTCTTTGTTGTTGTATTACTATCTTCTTGCCTATTCTTATTTTTAGAATGTCATGGAACATCGCCCTCCCGTTCCGGGTTATATAGCATCTCACGTGTCACATCTACGATGAATGATGTGTGCAAGAGATATAGTATATTAATAGATGAAACACGAGGTGAAACAGGGGATTCGGACTGAAGACAATCTTTAAAACAGGCAGTGAAATGTATACAACTTGGAAGACATCAAGGAATATGATAAGATTAGAGTGTAATTAAACAGTGGAATGTACAAGGAGTTGCATATCTGGATATTCACCAGGTGGAGGTAGCAGCCCTGTTCATAATATCTCCACTCGAAAACGATATCCGAGCGAAGAGTGCAGGGCAGCAATATTAGCCTCTATTGGAAGATACATAGGATACACACGTTTAACACAAAAATTCACTCAAGCATGCTACTATGCTAGTAGCAGCCCCTTTTCATGAGGAATGTTGCTGCTGTCCAGATTCCAGCAACGTGGATACCAAGTCCAATTCTTCATCAGAATCGATAATGTCTTCAAAATCATAGTAAGGACTTACCTATCACCATTATACAAATCTTATTCCGAGTTCATATGGAACAACTCTTAAATTATTTCCAAGATAACATGCATGTATATATACACTTGGTTGGGTGTCAACCAAAGCCCCACATCGGTTAGAAGTGGGGACGGCGATGAGTTTATAAATGAGGGATGGACTCTCCCTAACATGAGGTCTTTTGGGCATGAGCCCATAGAGAGCAAAACCGTGCGAGTCAGTGGGCTGCCCAAAGCGAACAATATCATGCTATTGGATTGAGTGGGGCCGGCTCCCTAGTTGGATAAACCCAACAAATACAACTTTCATTCAAAAGTTGTAATAGTGATCCTATATTTCAATAGACAAGTTGTTTTTATTTATTTATTATTATTATTATTTTTTAATAGTTTGAATATGAGCAAAAAAAAGGGTAAATATCAAAATTAGTCCGGTAAGTATGACGTTTTCCAACTTTAGTCATTTTTCTTTTGCAATTCTCAATTTTGGTCCTTTTTGTCCACTTTTAGTCCTTTTGGTCCAGTTTTGGTCCTTTTTTCAAAATTTGGTCATTTTTTTGTCCACTTTTGGTCCTTAATGTATACACTTTCGGATAATTTTTGAAAATTTTTTTAACATAAAGGACTAAATTTGGACAAAAATGACTAAATTTGGACAAAAATGACTAAATTTGGACCAAAAAGGACCAAATTTGAGAATTGCAAAAGAAAAAAGACTAAAGTTGGAAAACGTCATACTTACAAGACCAATTTTGATATTTACTCGCAAAAAAACGAGAGCCACATACATGAGAATTTAGAATGGACGTTAAACACTCTGATTAAGTAGTTATTGCATTTGAATGAAAAGTTAAGGCAGCCCCAATATTAATATTTTTAGGTTATCTTGCTGTAAAAAAATTAATTTATGTAGAATACACAAATGTAGTGATGATGATCTATATCTGTTTTACTATTGCATACTAAGTGTTTTTTTTTTTAAGGTGTTGAATGTAAAAATGGCCAATAAATTTTCTATTAAATGTAAAATGGGTGTGTTCACAATCACTATAACAAAAGCCTATAACTTTTTCTTTGGAGATGATTTCCAATTCTGCAATTTTGTTCTTAATAGCTCGTGATTTGATTAATGTATACAAATTAGAGCAAAATGAATGTTGATTTCAACCCAGAGAAACTCAAAAATTTTCAGATTTCATCTCTTGGTGATGATGAAAGTTGAAACCTTCAGGTTTCTTACCCTTTAGTACCAGAAAATCCAAAATATTTTCAATCCAATACCTGAAAAATTAGTAAATCAAACTATCAATTCGGAGTTTGACTTATCAATTAAGGGTCTGAAATATAAAACTACCAATTCGGAGACTGAATTTGACATTGTCTCATATTTTAATTTAGAACCTAAATTCAGACCTGATTTTCAGGCCTTTGATTGAAAAAACTCTGAGCATACAAACACACAAAGCGTTAAAGAGTATGAGATTTTGTTATAGGAGTTTTTTCATTTCAAGGTCTTAAAAAATAAGTTATTAAATTGTATACTCTTTAAAACAAAATGTCATACATTCTTGAATGCTTTGTGCGCTCGAACACGCAAGAGACAACTGCATATCCATGTGTTTTGTGAGATGTGAAGTAACTTTCATGGACAGTTTTTTAATGGATTCTGAGGGCTGTCACTCACTCAACCTGCACATCCATTAGCTTCTTCCATTTCAACCTACCTAATTACTTGCACAAGGACCACATCTCTCTCTCTCATCTCTCTCTCTCATCTCTCTCTCTTGCATGCATGCTACAAAATAAATAAATAAATAAATAAATAAATAAATAAATAAATAAATAAATAAATAAATAAGCAAGTGTATACGCCCATGCTTTACCTTAATGACATTCTCAGGGAATGTTTTTAGCTACCGCGCAAACTTTCCCACCTCCATTTCATTTTTTTTTTAATTTCAAATCTATATTTATAAGACTGCAAAGTAATTATGAGAGTATTTTATAGAATGTATTGCACATGCAACCTAGGATTAAAAATATAATTATACTTAGAGAAATTAATTAGTATCCAAAGCCCCAATAAATTGAGATTTTTCTATTGGTCTAGATTATTTCGGAGCAAGTAGATCAATTATAATGATCAAGAGGATGAGCTTCAGGAGAATACTTATCTATGTTAAAAATTTAAGAATTTAAGTTAAAATACCTTTTGTTAATTTTTTTTAGAGAAAAATATTAATGGTAAAATATTGTTTTAAAATAGAACTATTTACACTCTCAATTTCACTATACACACCTCATTAGCTTAATACAACCTAAATTAATTCTCTCAATTTTATTTTTCCACTTAATACACCCCATAAAAGACAATTTTATCCCTTACATTAAATAATTCACTGCTGTAAAATTTCTCACATTCAATCAATAAGTTTTGATGTTCCTTTAGTTTTCTTCAATTCAATGTATAGAAATTGAATAAGCAAAGTTCAGCTAGACTAGATATATTTCTATGTTTAATTGTTACTAAATAATGGAAGATAATGGGTATTTTTTGTTATATTTTTTACATTTTGAATTCATACGAAATTATAAGATTTAGGGTTCTAGAATTGATATCAATTATTAATTTAGCAAGTTAGTTATTGGTAATTATGTTTGTGTAATGTATGAAATACATGTTCAGAACCAATTAGATTGATTCTCCATGTCATTTTAATGTAATATCTTCTAGTTGCCCCACATCGCTGGATGAATAACACGGAGAGGAGAGGAAAAACTATATTCTACGAAGTCAATGCTAACGGCAATGTTACAATTAGTGGTACATAAAATGATTACATGTGTACATTTGGATCTTAATTTGTCATCAAATCCTTATGGTGGATATAAATTAATTTCCTTAATTTAATTTGGTAGTGTTGAATTATAATTAATCATGTAACTGTAGACTATGATCATGTGCCACTAAAAAGATACAGAGGTGGAGATTTTGTCCAATTATTTATAATGCATAAAATAACAATAAAAAAAGCATGGATCATATACAGTGATTTCCCTTAATTATTTCTATTTTAAATAACCAAATAGTGATAACATATATAGTTAAATAAAAGTTTAACAGTATTGTCTCACATGAGAAAAGGGCTCAGAGAAAACTGTGATTTGAGGGACCATATTCCTGCCACTTTATTTCTTTTTCATTTTTCAATATCTTTTTTTTTCTGACTTACATATATATACTTGTGTATTGAATAATGATTTACATACATAAATAGAGATATATTTGAGTCCCCCACCAACAGAGTTTTGCAATTGCAATGAATGCCATGTTAATTTGGTTACGTGGGGTGGGGGTGGGTGGGTAAGGGGGGGTGGGGGTAGTACCCTTACAAAATGACAATAATGTAGGGGGCCACTGCACTTATAACCTGACAGATAATGTAGGTGTATCAAGATTTAATAGTTTCAGACATTAATACATGTATTATATCATATGTACACACCAAAGTCAATTTGCATAATATGAATTTGGGTTAAATTGAACAAAATCATACAGAATATATGGGTTTTTTTTATGTGACCTAATTTTAAGCATAAATCTTCTAATGGGTAAAGTGACATAAAACTCTTTCACTTAATAGACGACTCGATTAGATATTCATAAACCGACTCATGATGTATATATCGATTCAGCATAAAAAAAAAAACTTATGAAATATTAGCTAAATTTTGACTCAATAACTCAGTTAGTAACTCAATTAAATACAAATATGTGAATCATTATAGATAAAGGGACTAAATCTATTAAACAAAACATAAAGTGACTAGATCTATTAAACAAAACTTTAAATTGAGTGACATATTTCATATTTGTACTTAATTGAGCCACTTTCCGAGCTATTGAATCAATTTTCAATAATATATATATATATATATATATATATATATATATATATATATATATATATATATATATATATATATATATATATATATATATATATATATATATGAATTCCTAGTCTAGAAACTTTGATTTAGTACTGGTGGAGTCAGCTATAAATTCATACAAATAATTGAGAATTAAACATCATAAATTGGAACATGATTTGGGGATTCGGATCTCCGGTTATATTTTGGTGTTACATCTCATGTTACAAACCGTTAGATGATTGACACGTAGGATAAACTATTATATACCCTAACAATCAACCCTAAGGGGAAAGGTTGAGATTTTCCTCTCCGCATACCTGTCCCTCATCTAACGCGTGTAATAGGAGATGTAACACCAAAATGTAACCGGACATCCAAGATCATGATTTGGTGGTGTTAAATGAGTAGGTTATTAAAGGTGCACACTCACATCCATTATATATGGTAAAATTAAAATTGAAAAAATCCAAGAAATGTAAGGAAAAGCCCATCCCTCAAATTTATGTCTCTAGGCAATTGTCTCTCCAAATGTTTTTGTCTCTCTCCATTAATATTCTTACAACATCTCCTGCTCCAATCAGCTTCTTATCTCCTGTTTCTTGAAATTCACACACACACACACACATCAAATTATAGAGCATTTTCAGCCATCATGTCAAAACTTCTTGGAGAGTTTCTTCAAGAACACCAAGAGCCATTTGCTTTGGAGGTTTTCCTTGTGGAGAGAGGGTACAAGAGAAGCAGTTCCAAAAAGAGACAGCATGCTGTGATTCCAAACTGTTCAGCCATTCTCAAAGCTGTGTTTAGCCAATTTGCTGTGGCTAAGAATGACCCTAAAGTTGGAAGAAGTGGCCTTCACTTGAAGGGTAGTACTCTGCAAGAAAATGAAGATATGAAGAGAGAGAGAGGTATTAATGAAGAAGGTGGGAAACAGCTAAGCCCCATTTCAGTGCTAAATGCAACAAATGATGATCATCAAGATTCATTACCACATCACTCCACCACCACAACTAAGTTGATTAGATTAAAACTAAATGAGGGTTCCAATGCTAATGATCAGTACAGCATTAACAAGAAGGCATTGCAGCAGAGGCAGCAGTTGCTGATTGACTGTGTGAGGGAGGTGATAGGAAGTGGAGTTGGGATGAGAGAGAGAGAGGGGGGTGATGAGAGAGAGAGAAGTGAGGAGGTGTGGAGAGTGGTGTGTGAGAATGTGTGGAGGTGGAGCCAAGACTCTATTAATGGAAGTAACATTACTGATCTGCTGCATTATCATTTCTTGGCTGAAAATCATCAATGGAATGCTGGTTTTGAGCACCAGAAAATGGAAATCTGCACTCAGATTCAGAATTATATCTTGGAGGATGTTATCAATGAGATTGTGACATTCTAGTTTCATCAAATAAGTTGAGGTTTAATTAGGGTAGAATAGATGTTCATTAATTAAATTTAATTGCACTCTATAGTGTCAATAAATTTTATCTCTTTTTAATATTCTTTTACTTTGCAAGCTAGCATTTGGGTGTAAAGTGATAAATCTAAAGATATCCTATAAATTAATATGGGATATAATATATGCATGCAGGATTTATTAATATGTATAATGAGAGATGTGTTTCATCTGCTATTCCACAAATTAAATGATTGCCACATGTCATAATCAATGCCAAAAATTCAACATATCCCAAGGGTTTAATGATCATTTGTAGGATATAGCTTTTTATATTGTGAAACACCAATGAAACACGAAATGTAGAACAAGAAATTCAACTTGACTGATAGATACTTCCGTGCAATAAAGTGTACATACTCCATTCAAAATATAAAATACTCTTTAAGTTACTCCATATAATATTATTCTTTACAGAGAAAGACTATTAATGTAGAATCAATCCTACACAATATTAGGTAGGGCTGACCCATCTCCCAAATACTAACCTAATTATTTCTACGATATGATTCAATTTATTCAAAAAAGTAATCAAATTACTTCAACGGATGGCATACAATTTCAAGTGTTGAAAATTGAGGGAGGGGCGAAAATCTAAAGAGGAAGGGAATAGTTCTATCAGAACTGTCTCCATAAAAATCATTACATTCTTTAAATTATCGAGTATTACTCTTCGAAAAGGCAATAATACCTCATAAAGTAAATATCAATCTTTGTATAAGAACAGAAAAAAGGAGAACGCTAACCTCCATGATCCAGAACATATAAGTACAAACTCCATTAGCTAAATAGTATAATTATTTGGAGTTACATATAACAATTTTGTAATTTTCTTATAGAATATTTTCAAGAACATATATCTAGTCTAGACAAAACCAAACACCATCTACAATTTACTTCCAGTTTTATAAGCCTAATTAATAACGTCGACATTAATATCCATGTGAAACCAAAATAGAGATTAAATAGATGATATTGATGTTTCAACTGTCCAAAAGATATGCAAGTCTCAGATAGATACATATACCTAGAGTTGCATTCAATCAAATCTAATTTATCACATTTATTTGTTCCAAAAAAAAATTGTATCACATTTATTTGCCTTTGTTGCATGTTTTAATACGTTAAGCCGTAATTTGATACTTTCAAGAGTGAGGCTCTTGTACCTCCGGGAACACCGTGCCCCTTTGCAATTTAAACTCCCTACCAATACATAGGTTTAAATAGAATATGGAGGGGGAAGGTTGTGTTCACATGGAGACACATCGTGTTCTCGGGGGCGCAGAAGCTTTTGCATACTTTCAAACCAATTGATCGTTCATCAATATATAAAATTTTGTCATGCAGTACAATTACCAATTCTCCCATAATTCCTGCAGTTTAGATAATTGAAAATCAAAACGATCCCACAATTTTGTATTTTATTTTATTTGATAGAATCCAATAAAGTTAAAAAAATTAATTTACTCTCTTAACTTTTAAAATTGCTACAATTTAGTTCAAATATTTCCGGAAATCGCAATTTTTCCCAGAATAGTGGACTTGTGAAATTCAGGTAAAAGTCGTAATTTTTTAGCAAATTTAAATTAAATTGATATAATATTTAAAAAACGTTTAAATAAATTAAAAAAAATTAACTCTTTTTTCCCAATTATAACTAATTTTGATTTTAGTCACGAGGCTTAAATTTTTTAATTTCATCATGTATATATATTCATTAAGTGCCAAAATAAAACTAAAATATTAGGGCATATATTGAGAACTTACGAACATGTAGGATCAAATTGAATATGTTAATTTTTTACATAAATATTGGATCCCATATGTTCATCGAATTTTCATTTTTAGGCACTCTGTTGAACGTATAGAATGAAATTGAAAATGGTAAATTTTTCTAAACTAAAATCGAAAGTAATAGTTGAGAAACGAAAAATGATTTTACCTTTACACATTGTCACAATACTATTAAATGAGTGACATGAAGGAGAAAGCCATAATATAAACTTAATGGCATGATATTTAGGGATGTAAGCGAATCAAACTGTTCACGAACTATTCGCATTTTGATTTGATAAAGTGTTCGTTCGAACTCGTTCGTTAACCTTAACGAGCCAAACCAAACTTGAATTTTGAGCTCGAATAGTCTATCAAATCAAACTCAAGCCTAAGGGTGTTCGGCTCGAAAGCTCGCAAACATATTCGCTAATGGCTCCCAAATGCGTTCTTAAATTTTATAATTATTTTTTAGTATTATATATATATATATATACATATATATATATATATATATATTATTTATTTATTAATATTCAATAATTAAATATTTTATATTGAACCACACAAATATGATAATAATTTAAGTGATTATTTAAATTTTAAATATCTTTTTAACATTTATTGTTATATTTTGTTAGTTTGTTTATTTAATATTATGAATAACATTAGATGTTTATAAACGAAACGTTCTTTTAATATCTACGAATAAAAATATTTAAATGTTAATAAAAAATGTTCATGAATAAGTTACTTTATGTGTTCGTGAACACGTTCGTGAGCCTTAACAAACAGTTTGAGTTCGAGCTCGGGCTCGAGTTCGATAATTCCCTAACAAACGATACTCAAACCTAGTAGTGTTCGGCTCTACTCGGTTCGATTACATCCCTAACTATTTATAGAAAATCGGTTGTAAGGAATGTTGAGATTTAAACAATGCAGAACAAAGATTCATAAATTATTACACCCAAAATAATAAATTTAAAGATGTTGAACATATGGGTTTAAGGTAGTTCAATTTTAATATATATACATGTTTGCAATAGGTATATGAATTTTATTTATTGATTATGGGGTGATAAATTAGTAAAATAGCATTATAATAATCAGCTTGATCACGAACATGATAAATAAACACTAAACGAGTATGTTCATGAGCTTTTAACTAATGAGCTATATAATGCTCAAACTCTATTTGTTCATGAAAATGAGCTTAAAAATAGATCTTGTTAGTGTTCATTTGATTAATCAAATGCACATAAACGAGCTCTTATCGAGTTGAGGCAATAATTGTTTGTCAAAAAGCTTTGTTCACTTACACCCCTACTTGTATAAAAGGCCAAAATCCAATTCAAAATGTCTAAAAATGCATCCTATAGAAAGCCAATGATTTGTACTTCAACCAGCTCATTATAACCACCAAACCAATTGTGAACGCGTACACATTCATGAGTTCGTTTCTTTCATAATTATAACATGTTTTTTAATTATATTTGTGGAGTTCTATTATTTTCTCTATTTCAGTGTTTTACCATATTCAGAAAATTTTTAAAGAAAATTCGGAAAATAAGTATAAGAAAATTGTTAGGTTGATTGATGGGAAATGGTGCACGCTGCAGAGGATCATTAATTGCCCGAGAATCATTCTAATTCAGAGTTCGAACGAAGAAGTTATGCACGTAGCATGGTTGAGCCACCTTAACTGTCCGGGTGGTTCATACATCAGGCACCATAGTTCAAGCCTGGTCCAACGAGTTTGACACCTAGTTGGCTCGATATACTCGTTGAATAGAGATAAAGTAATAACATATTATAAAGTAGGTAAAAAGAGCATAAGGTAAAAGAATAAAAACGTAAAGAAAATAGAAATGCAGAAGAAGAGTTACTATCTTATCAACCACTTTTCTCAATGTTCATTGCAAAAATAACGTCTGACTTGTAACATAGCTATAAGAATACTTTGACATATTTATGCGATTGTAATGACCTTTTGAAATTAATTGATAGCATTGAACGTTTTTGTTCCAGAAAAAGACTTTAAAGTTACTTAAAAATAAAATAAAAACTTTTGTGTAAGAAAATATTTTCATAAACCTAAATTCCCCCCTTTTTAACTTTTTGCCCTCGAAATTTAATGTTTTCCCTTAAAAACTTAATTGCCCATTCTTAAATATGTACACATTGTCACAGACATCATTTGCATGCAAGAGCAGCTCATATATTTATCATATAAAAAACACAGCTCTCTTCTCTATCCAATCTCTTAATTTTTCCCCAGCAAATTCTGATTAAAATGCATTTTCATCTCAAATTGTATGAGCTAACAAAATTACATTCAACAGATAAGAGAGTAAACAAAATCCAAGAAAGACTGTATCCTCTGATGTAAGTGATAAAATGGAAATGGCAATCATATTCAGCACATAGAAAAACGGGTCATCTAGTGAAGTTTTATAGTAAGAAAAAGAATTTTTTTACTGACAGTTGACATCGTGAGGAGAACATACGACATGAAGTGCATCTATTGGATCTCCCCATCTTCACCGAGTTCACCATCTTCGAGCTCCTCATGACCACTTCGTTTAGATCCATCACGGTGGTTTTTGTGTCTTTTATGCCTGCTTTCGCCATCTGATTCAGGCGAATATGCATTCTGAACACAGCAGAATGAGTTTTATAAGATTATTTTCAGCTGAGTAATTCGAACAATTAGGCTTTGACAATGTGATCTGAAATTTACCTTTCTTGATTTTTTACGGTCACTCCCATGTCTGCGGGACTTCTTGGCCTCCTCTTTGTCTTCTTTATCAGAACTCACATCATCAGTTGCTGCACTCTGATGCCGCTTGCGATGTTTCCTCTCTTTGCCCTTCTCCCTTTTTTTGTCATCTTTGTAACTTTCTACAGAGTCCATGTTCTCCATCTCCTCATCCTTTCTAGAACTATCTTTCGCTTTCTCCTTCTCTCGATCTTTCTCCTTTCTCTCTTTGTCTTTTCTCTTATCTTTCTCCTCTCTTTCTTTCTCTTTTTTGACCTGCAAAGGAGCATGAGTAATTGGACAATAACCTAAAACGTTGATAATTGAAGATTCAATAGCTTATACCAAAAAACCATCACAAAATATTCAAGTTCTGCCCCAGAACAATTGTTATATCTCAAATCAACCAATCAAAGGGCATCAGGCTTGTAGACTGACCAAAAAGAGAGATAATCAGGTAATCTACATCATTCAAACATTCTTATTTACTTAATTAACTGATATGGAGTTTTACAAAATCTTACTATTCCCAACACCAAAAATTTGAGATGAAAAAATGGTGAGGTAAATCAAGTTTTAAAAAATATCTATGATGCAAGATAGCAATCTCGTAATAGACATTTAAAAGGATTCTAGAAGGATATTACAACAAATCACATCATTCACACAATCCAGACCACGGTTATAAGGGGATGAGCTTGACTGTAGTTTCTCATCACTAATAAGGATAGCTTTTGTACAAAACACTGCTACATAGTAGAATCCATTAACATGCATAATTTTTATGTGAGAAAACTACCTGTGATTAAAATAGAATAATCCCTGAAGATAAAGAAGTTCAGCTCGTAGCCTAAATATATGAGACTAATACTTTCAGTAAATGCATCTAAAATTTCATTTACCTTTTCTTCTTCTCGTTTCCGCTCCTTTTCCTTTGCTTTCTCTTGCAAACGAGACACATATTCATCAAATAGCTCCCTACAATAGTTTTCTTCTCCAATGGACCTATAAGACAAACAACAAGAAAGAAACAGTTCAGACAGTACAAATATAAGATGGACATTCGTAAATCTCCAAATGAAAAGTTATAACATTGCCTCCGTATCGACAAAATTTTACCTATACTCAGAGCTCTCATCAACAAGTGGCTTGCATTCATCCCATGTTGATAAAACATTTATTTCCTAAGTGGAAAAATAAAAAATAAAAATAAAAAACTTGACAATAGTAGTATGATAAAATCAATGAAACAAAGATCAGAGTCGTCAATCCTTGAGCAATTTCACATACCTTGATGGTACTTAACTTATCAGTGAAGTCTTTGGCCAGACGTTTACGCTTCTTAGCTTCTTTCTCTTCCTTCTCTTTAGCTCGATCAATTAAATCGTCAAATATAAGCTACAACATTCACATCCACACACTCAGAGGTAAAGAAAGCAACTAAAAATATAACTGCTTAACATATAATCTAATCAAAATCCAGAATATTAAACACAAGTTAAAATGAGGACAATATTATAATTCACCATCTTTTGGCTATTAGAATATTCAATGTATTTATGGTAGTGTTCATTAGGGTTTTATTCTTACCTTATTCTCAAAGGAAAAATGTGCTCTGAGCCTCTGACATACTCTAGGGAAAATTGAGTTTAAGCCATGAAGCACTCTAATGGGTGTGTTTGATGATCTCGAGAGAAACAGAAAAATTGGTTGGATAGTTGAACTATTTGAAGGTGACACGTCCTCATATTGCTTATCACGTGAGTGTTCTCAGTCGGTATATATCATCACCCACTACATGGAGATCAGTAGGACAAGTTTTGTCTAACTAGAAGGGAGTGTCAGGGTGTGGAATTGTATATAGCAACCATGGTCAGGATAAAATTGAGTGCTTTTTGAATGCTGATTGGACAGGATCTACGGAAGATCAGAGATCTACTTCAGGGAATTGCTTTTTTTTTCTTTCAAGTACCTAGACAATATAAAACTACGGCTTAATCTGAAAGTGAAATATTGTTGATTCATAAGTTTCTACATGAGGTGGGGCTAATGTCCCAATTCAAGTTAAGTTGAGGTGTGATAACGATACAGCACTCTATATCTCTTAGAATCCAGTTTCTCATGTGTGGACCAAGCTTTTAGAGATTGATTGTCATTTGCTTCATGAGAAGATTAGATGAGGGATGATTCTACTAGACATGAAGACTGAAGATCAACTAGAAGATAACTTTACAAGGCTCTTAATTTATTGGAGTTTGGATAGAATATCTTTATAATAACAAGCTCAGCATGACTAATATCTATGCGCACCAGCATGAGGGGGAGTACTAGATTACTCCATGTAATTATTAGGGTTCTATTCTTACCTAACTTAATCCAGTACTCCCCCCATCTCAATAGAGTCCACGCCATTACTACACGTTATATAAGAAAAGTGCATTTTTTTTACCAAATTTATGTAACGTAGTCTTTTTTAGTAATACATAAAGAATAAAGTAAGAATAAAACAAGTTATGCATGTTAGGTGAGTGGCATTTTTAAAAATAAAGTATTGAGAGCTTGTTTGTGTTGAGTGTTTTCCTATTTTTGGGGTGTGAAAAGTGTAGTGGGACAAACTAGGGAATGTGAAATGTTTAATGGCCCTATGGGACAAAGGAAGTTGTATATTGTATATATAGGTGACCTCTTTGTAAATATTGCATCAGTTTCTTTCATCTCTCAAAGTCTAAATTATGTTATACTTCCACAATGACAAGCTGCAAGTAAGGGTACCACATGTTGAACATAACAGAAATGTCTTTAGAAGGACCAGCCAGGGGGGGAGGGGGTTGAAATGCATTCTGATCTTTTTTAGTGTTCAAATTAATGCATTTATCTGTCAGTGTTATCAAAATGAGAACTTAGCATTATGCAGTTCATACCACAAGTCACAGAATCCTCAGCCCAGTAGCTGGCACTGTGACTTGAAAAGTTCAAAAGTTAGACAATCCAGTTTAACCATTGCAATTGATGATTGATACCTGTAAATTAATATCAGATATGGAGGGTGAACCGAGGTTCTCTTCTTGAAAGGACTTAAATTCTTCAAATGTCCATGTTGATGCAACCATTATCTAATACAAGGAAAAGTAAAATGTTCAAGATCAACGTGCAGACAATAAAAAGCAGACTCAATGGAGGAAATATAAGATCCAAAACCTACCTTTTCCTGCTTTAAAACATCCTTTATGAGGGCTTTATCTTCATCATACTGCCAAATAGTAAATGAAGAATGCCAGAGGCAAACATAAGTCAGTAGACATTAGAGAAAACTGAAGAATTCGAGTCTAGCCAAAGGAAGATATAATGCAAACTGCAAAGTGAGAACTCAAGCATTGCTGAATATAGAATTGTCAAAATGGGGTCGGCCCAGCCCCACAAAAATCCCACACGTTCAAATCCGCAAATGGCCCAACCATCAAGGAGCCACCAATTTTAATTCCTCAGAACGGTTGAATTTTATGTCTTTTGGGTCAAGTAGCCCACTTCACCAACCCATTTTAACAATCTTATTTTAGGTTCATATTGTGCCATATATAACTATCAAGACAAGGTCAACCGGCACCTCCCCACCAATGACCCAACTCAAACAAGCACACCAAATGGTGGTTGTGGTGGGTTGATCCCCCCACTACACCCACCCAAAAAAAAAAAAATTGACACTTCTAGCGGAATGATGTCGCTTAAGTAAACAAATGACATGCAGATAGTAATATTTCCTTGATAAACATAGTAGATCATTGTAGTGTTTCCAAAACAAATTTTACAAAAAAGCAAACTAGTATTCAGGAGTATTATATGAAAGATGGAGAATGACAATTATTAAGCCATAAAAAACCAGAGTCTAGGGGAATCCTGCATAATCTAATATTACTATGTAAGTACTTTAAATCCATTGATATGAGATGTTTAAACTTGCACATGCATGGGAATGAGATATTTACACATATACAAATATCTCCCAACTTCCAAATTGGTGTTTTCTGGTGTAGGTGTCATTCAAAAGATTCTAATCGTTTGTCCATTCATTGCCCTTTTTCACATTAGTTATGGTGCAGGGCAGTTGGAGAGCTGGGATTATAGTGGGCTCCTCCTTTAGGCAGAATGGACCTTTTACAGATTTTTGGGGAATAATTTGGATGCCCTCTCAGCAGCATATGTAAAATCTTGTGGAGAATCATAGTTCCAGCTGATCTATGGTCTATTTGGCTTGAAAGAAATATGAGAATCTTCAATGATTGTTTTGAATCTGTAGAAGATTTTTGGGGAATAATTAAGTATAGGGCCTACCTTCGGGAGTCTACTCATAAATTGTTAAGAACTTATCTGTCTTTGATTTGGAAAGAGACTAGAGTACAGTTTTGTAATCTATCTTAAATGTACTCTTTTGGGACTACCTATCCCTATTATTCCCTCCATCCCAATGCACTCTTCACACTTACCGTAAATATGGAGTTTAAGAAATGTTGCTTTTTTACCATCTTTATTGACTTTTGAGGGTAATGTGATCATTTTAAGTAATAAACATATGATAAAGTAAGGTGTGTGTTAGGTAAGGGTGGTATATTTGAAGATATAATGTATTGAGAGATTATTTGTTTTGAAACTGTGACTTTTTTTGGTGTGAAAAGTGTAATAGGAGAACCAAATAAGGCCAGTGTAAAGGGACGGAGGGAGTATTAATTATTACTATAATATCTGTTTCTTTTCAAAGGAAAAAATATTTCCACACAAGAAATGGCATAACGCTAGTAATTCCAAATAAACTTGGCAACCATGCCAAATAGAAATGGATTTTTGTAATACTAATAATAATAAACTGAGCACAGTAAGCCTAATGTTTCTTGAAAATTTTCAAGAGAACCAGTAAATATTATTTCTGCAGCTGCAGCCTTTGTTCACATGAAAATGTGTCCTGAATGATGTTTCAGTAGTTCTAGCTAAAGAAACAATTTTTAGTTCACTTGTTTTGATACCCCTGTAATAGGTTGTACTTTGAGTTTGGTTCAAACTTAGGTGTCAAGGTATAGAACTTTCCTACATGACAATCTTGAGATACAAGCAAAATAATACATTTTTCGATTGACATAAATTAACCTTCAATAAAATCAAAAGACTAAGAAGATTTAACACTGAATTTTTCAAATAAGATTAGTCAAAAATGGACTTTATGCTAGTTATATGCTAAACCTATCGCAATAATAATAGAGTCATGGAACCAATACAGATGAATTTGCAGATAATGAGATAATCTATGGAACAGGAAGGAAAACCACCATCATTATTACTTAAGAAGCCAAACTGCGGTATAAAATATGCAGGACATGGCTGCCTATTGTTTATAAGTTAGTAATGCCTTAATAGAGGCAAAAGAATTAATTGTTTAGCATCCCTGTTTTTTGGTTCAATTTGTATTTTTAACTTCTAGGTCCAAAAACAGCCCCCTCAACCAAACATCAATTGCAAAAGCAGACACGTACCTTTTTCTCCAATTCTTCTGTTACATCCTCAAACAAATCTTTGGGGGTAGAACCAGAAGTGTTCGACACAACTGCCTCATATGCCTCAGAATCCTTGATCTAGAATGTTGACATGAGCAAAAGAAATCAGAAAAATTACCGACATATCATCAAACAACCACTAGGAGAGAGAGAAAATGATGAATACGGAAAAGATAAATTCTTGTTTATAAGATTCTTGATAAGATATATAATAAATAATGTATACTTTCTGACAATAATCCAGCCAGTGAGTTTTGGCAGTAAGGGTGCCAGCAGCAATATGCTCTTCCATCATCTTACGAAATACATCACGGTTTTTACGTTCAGCTCGCCTCAATTGTTCCTTGATGAGCAAAAGAATTAATCAGAATCAAGAAAAAGATTACCACAGAAAACATAAATAGAAGATGCTCCATAAAAGACCTTTTGTCTTTTCTTCTGTTCATCCTCTTCCTTCTCCAAATCACGAATGTAATCCTGCATTAGCAAAATACATCACACAAACTTATCCTTAATGTGGTTGCAGGTTCAAACACATGAATCATTCGAACCATCATACACTGCATCGAAAGGACATATGAGGAAAGATTATGTAAATCTTAGGATAGGCGAGGACACTGGGACTAGAATATACTGTAACACCCCACAAATTTTAACTAATTAATTAAACAAAATTAAATAAAAAGAAAAGGCTTTACTAAATAAAATAATGTTGGAATATTAATAACCCTTCAAATTCCTACTAAAATGTGTACAAATTAAGAGCTTATGAGACCTTTCATATTTCTCACATGTGAGCTTAACTCGCAAGTTTTCCACTACCCATGATCTACAATTAATTTAGGGTAATTATTAGGATAACATTTATGATTATTTATGTGCTAAAAACCTTTCACTAGCTCACAACCCCCCTATATAAGCCCCAAGCTCACTACTCACACCACCACATTTCACTCTAAAGCAAGTTCTCAAGAGTTTCAAGTTTCAAGCAAGTTAATTTATCAAGACTAAGGTGTGGAATTTCTCTGTGTTTTCCTATATGAATATGCATGTTTCTCATTGTTCATGACATGAATCTATGAAAGCATCCATGAAAGCAAGTTTGTACTTAATTGTACCATGGAAATTAGCCAGGGTCCCTTAGGGGCCGGGATTGTATGAAGATCCCCGAGGTAGACTCGCCGTGCTCATGATATTATCGATAGATCAAGAAACTTAAAACTATTTTATGCCAAGTTGATGAATACATGATGTTGATGCATGTCATTATTTATATTTGAATATGCATATGGTTCCCCACTGAGCAAGTTGGAATGCTCACCCAAAACACTGAATATTTTCAGATTATGAAGGTTGATGCAAGGCTTGGTGGGAGGTGTAATTGGCTTGGGCAACCACACCTCAATTGCTATGGATTCTATTTTTAAGTTTTATGCGTTATGAACTCATGTTCTTCTATTTTATTTAACTAGAGGCAAAACACTATGTTTTTATCATGAACTACTTTTTAGTACTCTTTTATCAATTATGAAGTTCGCCTTATTTGTTTATGTGCCCTAATTTCCTATTTTTAAATTAATTAACACCCTATTTTTTATAAAAATATTTTTATAAAAACCTGGGATGTTACATATACCAATCATGGAAAGTACTTCACCTGAAAAATCTCCAGTCGGTCTATTTTATCAAGGCGTGTGCATCTTTCATCATCTTCCAAAAGATCCTGAACCTTACGCCACTGGCTATCCACCTACACATCATATAAAATAGTTATATAAAGACCAGGCACTTAGAATAGAAAGAAAGCAGGGTTAGGAGAAGAAAGACTTTAGAACTAAGAAAAAAATTAAACCTTGATAAAGCCACAAGATTCCAAAAATTGCTTAAATTCCAGTCTATTCTGCCTATACTCTTCTTGAGCCTTTGCCTTCTCCTGAAATGAAGGCAAACACATACAACAGAATCCTCAGACTCAAAGATATTGAAGCCCATCTTTACTTTACAGCTCGCTAAACAAGTGAACATAAGCAACCAAAAATATAGTCCAACCCAGAACTGATATGCATATGCTTCAGCTTTCAAGGAAAATTTAATTCAATACAAACCACAAGAAAATGTGAATACTGATGCATAGTAATTAAGAAGACCAGATGCTAACAATTACAGACATCAGTCGCTATAACATACTCCCTCCGTCCCCCAAAGTATTTCACACTTTCCTTTTTCATCCGTCCCACAAAGTATTTAACACTTTACTTTTACTAAAAATGGTAAAAAATACACTATAACAATACCTACTTTTTACACACATCCCAACATAATACTCACTTTTTCACACATTCCAATAACTTTACACACTCTTTTCATTAAATTAATTAAAATATTTCTTCTCTTTCTTACTTTATACATAAAATAACAATTTTTTCTTAAACTCCGCGCACAACAATACGTGAAGTACTTCGGGAGACGGAGGGAGTAATAAATTTGACAAAAAAAATAGAGTGAGGCTCTTGTGCCCCCGATAACACCGTGCCCCTTTGCAATTTAAACCCCTAGCAATACATAGGTTTAAATTGAATATGAAGGGGAAGGGGGAGGGGGAGGGTTGTGTTCCCATGGGGGCACGGTGTGTCCCTGGGGGCGCAGGAGCTTTTGCCAAAAAAAATACTCCAACCATCCCAACTTCAACTTCACACTTTCAGTTTCAGTCCATCCCAATTTCAACTTCACACTTCCATAAGAGGGAAATGATACTCAACTACTACCCCCACAACACGCTTTAATTTCAAAATTGTCATTCCTTCTTCCCACAATTTATTACGTACCCAAAAATACCACATTACCCTAAAAAAGTGATTTTTCTTAATTTACGTATCTACTGTAAATGGGAAGGAAGAAGTATATATATATATATATATGTAAAGCAAAATGTTTATTTCAGCATTTTAACACCACTTAAAACCCGAAGAAGTCTTATCACATCCTGTACAATTCAAATAACTCAGTTAACACACATTATCTTTAAGGGTTTAGCTTGCAGATTTTTGTAAAAGGATTTCACTTTCAAAACTCCAAAATGTGTCTATTCAGATATATGATATCTGATATGAGTTGCACTACTTACAATGGAGTTAATCTATTGAAAGCCACAATTCATTTATATAGAGCATGAGCTCTCTCTCAAGCTCGTCTATTGAAGTATAAGTTACTTCAAATCAAACACCCAATCTAACCAGACAACCTTGCTCTTCTTATAGCACATGACATATGACTTTCTATCTGCAGTATTTTACCTATGAATCATGCTAACATGTAGGCACTTCATAGTCTCCATTATCTACCACCCAGAAATGATGTCTATATAAATGTTAGCAAAATTCTTGCTTCTGGTTTATTTTGAGATTGTTTCAAATGTATCAAAATTACCAAGAGGGTAAGAAGTAAATAATAAGATGTCTCAACATCCAAAATATATTCAATTATGTACCTTTTTCTGAAGGTCAATACAGTAATTTCTAAAGAGATCCTCGCGATCCGCTTCAAGCTCTACAGCCTTGAACCTTTTATCATCTTCAAATATAGTCACTGCTTTGCTGGTTATGACACAAGATGTTAAAGACAATTCCAACTAATATCCAAGCTAAAAAGGGAGGGCAGTGAACAACCTCCACCGCGTGGATGACGTGAGTTCTTCAGATTCCTAAGTAACAGAAAATAAGTACACTTGCTAAGTCTCATACAAAACATAGTATAATTTAAAAAAAGAAAAAAACTATACATCCAAAAAAAATTTCAACACAAGCTGCACAGCATTAAAATTTACTTTGCTAAATTGCACAAAACCAATACGTGATGCACAAACCATAATAGAAACTTCTATCAGCAGTAAACCAAACGTAATATGGTGAACAGGAGAAAAGAGAATCTTTTCATCCAGACATACTTATATATAGTATTGGAAAATACAATACAGTGAATATAGCACAATTACTCAATCCTTACTTCCAACATCTTCATAAACTCCTCCTTTGCTTTTCTTTGCCTTCGTCGTCTCTCCTCAGCCTCCACTTTCTTCCTTTGCATCAAGTACTTTAGAACAAAAAAAAAAAGTCAACATCCGAAACACTATGTACAGAGTAAAAGAACCCTACAATCTGAAGAGAACTTATGAATTATTGTTATGTAGTAGCATATGATAACCTCATTGAATGCTTGCTTGCGTTCACCAAGGGTTTTCAAAGCACTATATCTTTTGTCATTAATAATCACCCGCATAGCCTGTTACAGCATAGAATATAAAATTAGAAAACCTAAAAAAGCATTTATCAGAGGAAAGAGCTGCACGTTCAGTTCACCTGGTCCCAAGTCCAATCAGCCTGAACATTTGCAGACTCTAACAGTGATTTAAATGCACTTTTTGCTTCCTGGAAAAAACAGAACTTATAAACCCCAATCCCACATTAAAATTCATTGACAAAGAATATTAAAATTAGTACCTGCTTGGTGGCATATACAACCGGTTCATCATCCACTGTTTTATCTTCCACTTGTGTCATATTGGTTTGTCCAGCAGCAGTGTTTCCTTTCTTTTCCTCCTGAAAAAATTCAGTCCATAAACAGTATGCATCAGTGGTGGCTTCTTAAACAGAGGAACAAGTTTTGCAACACTTATCATAAAAATTAATAAAATAAAAATATTGTGAAAAATGAAAAGGACAACAATGGGGGGTGGTAACTGGAAGATGGGGAAAGGAATAAGAGAGAAAAAGAGCGACACTCGAAGAGTAAGAGGCCAGTGAGGGAGAATGATCGATTTGATCATGGTGCTTCCTTTAGGATTTACATTTACCAAATGAAAGGAGCAAAACTAAAGGTAAATTGAAGATCTAATCCAAATAACAAAAGAATTTAGGAATAAGCCCATCTGCCAAAGCTCTAAACCGGAAGGCTGATACCAATGTTTGTTTCTGATTGCGTCAACCCATTGTCCACCATTGTTCATTATATACAATATTCTGAACGATTTTGTGCAGAATCAAGAACTAGTTTCATTTCGTTAGTAAAGTGCTAATATCAAAGTTAAAAATATAATCCAGCCTTATTTCCCTCTCTATTTTTCCATTTTGTAAAGGTAGATCCAAGGGAAGTAGCATGATCAACTCTATGATAGGTAAAGGGAGAGTACGGGTGCATATCAAGAATGCTTAAACTGACTGAATCAGCAGTTCCAAAAGTTATACAACACTACAGGTTGAAATTTGGAGTGCAAATGGATGCCTAAACAAACTGGCCATACCTCACTGCCTGGGACGGAAGCTCCACCTGAGGGACTTACAACGCTGACCCTGAAATAATTTAAAGTAAACTTGAAAAAGCTTCCAAAAAAAATTAATCAATGCGTAACACCGATTGAAGGAACTCCTTACAATGGGGTTGAATCATTGCTTAATAATTTAACTGGACCACCAGAACTTCCAAGAACTTCAGAAGGGGAGGAAGCCACTGTTTCTCCCTGTAAAACTCCCATTAGATTTGCATTAGCAGTCTGTATTACAGGAACAGTAGGCGGTTCAGAAACAATCACAACAGGAGCAGTAGCATCAGAAGCAGCAGTAGTGACAGGGATAGAACTTAAGTTGACTCCAGCTATTGTTGATGCGGTTGAGGTAGCCACGGTGACCGCAGAAGAAGGTTGTTCATCAGAAGTACCACTATTGATCGGCGGTAGAGAGCCAGTATTTGTTTCTGCATGTAATCCATCACCAGAAGCCTTCTCAGCCAGTTCACGAGCAAACTGGATGCACATGTGCAAGAATTAGTCAAAATAAGAAAGGAACAGCATATAAATACTTATCTTATCAAACAAACCTTCAATTCATCAGGTATTGTCCATCTAGATTGCTTCGTCTCCTTATTGTAATAATACCTGGGAATATTTGATTAGGATGACTCCTTATATGTTGCTCGAGAATATAATCTTCTCACAGATTGTTCAAAATTATATTTGACTACGCATGATGATTATAAGGATCTAATTAAGTGTACAGGTTGCAGGTAATACTCACTTTCTACCCTCAGGAGTTGTGAATTCTTTCCAAACAGTTGATGCGTCAGCTCTCTGTCCAAGAAAAAATTCCAAATAAAATAACTTCTCAATCAAGCACTAATCAAAATGCATAATGAATGACCCTAAAAACTCCCTGACAATGATGTAGCAAATATACATCAGAAGTGAGAATTTTAGGAGAAGTCATATAATGCCTCCACATGGCAATTATTTAGAGGCCATAAACAGAGAAAACACACCAACATGTGGCAAACAACGTTAAAGTGACCAAAAGCAACATGTTTACTAACTAATCCAAGAGCATGCAAGGAGAAGTCCCACGAAAGTATTCTTTACTACTTAAAAAGATTCAGATATTTAGAGCAAGTTTTTCCAGGTTTAGACTTTTGATAACATATCCAAATTTATCCAATTATTCTTTAGGCCACTATGTTATAGGGAAAACAATAGTCTATGGTCAAGGACTCGTATACAATCAGCAGAAGAAACTTTTCCTTGTTTGCCAAGAACCAATCTCTCTTCAGTGTTTTTCCTTCCTAAGTAACATTCTATCTCATTCAATCATAAAGTATATTCCACTGAAGAGTGTATGGCTCACAACCCAAAGCTTGTAATCTTTAAGAACTTAAGAGCAACAAGCCATTACTGTATAGCTTCTAGGGAGATCAGTGCAAGCTAAACTTCAGTAATATAATTTGCCATCTGGCAACTGAGGGCAAACCATTCTTTATGATTTCAAAAGCAGCACTTTAGAGCTCTTTGAAAAACACAAAGGCAAGCACAGAATAATAGTTTCACAAATCAATCCAGTATGACATTTGAAAAGGGAAAAGAACATCTCGCCATGCTGATATCTCAATGGACAAAAATAAAAAGGATAACTGCAGCAAAGATAACTTCAGAAGGAAGAGCCCTAAACAGCTAAAATGACAGAGAAATTGCATGAAACATATTCTCAAATAAAACTTGAAATGCTTGATTGTGAGAGAACTTGGCATTAGGGAGAAACATATTACTCCCCCCTCCGTCCCACAAAACCCTTCATACTTTCCCCAGTTATTTGTCCCATAACACCCTTCACACTCTCAAAAGACGCTTTTCAAATTATCACTCCCACCTAAAACACATAACAAAGTTTACACTTTATTTATTTCCTACAAATACTAAATACCCCAAAAAAAAGTTAATAAAGTTTATCAATAAAGTAGGTTTTCTTAAACAAAGCGGAACAGTAAACATGAAATGATTAACGTGAACCATATTGCAGGGAGGAGGGAGTAACATTAAAAATAAAAATAAACAGAACAAAGCTGAAACGTTTTTCGAAAGAAAAGCCCAAAATGACATATAAATTAATACTGAATTTAGTAAGAACATGCATATCTGCTCCCCAACTCATATCACCAATTGAGTACAAATCGTGCTTCAACTCTGGGTAAAACAGATCTGTGGAACAGGCATGTGTGCTTCCTTAATCAAGTAATATTATAGAGGCTGCATATATTTTTCTATAAATGCTAGGCAACAACAGCATCCATTATTATATATAGTTGTTAGAGGCAAGCCTTGAGCAAAGGGCCTCCAAGTTTAGCACATGTTCAACAATATATATCTTCTCTTAATAGCAAGAGATTTAAAAATCTTGATTAAGATAAGATTAGCACATTCGGCTATTCCTCAAATAATTGGCTAGAGTATTATTTTTCTTTATAAATAAACTTTTTCTGATGTTCAAGTCACACTCCTATAACAGCTATGATTATATCACAAACATTTAAATACCAAAAGTGCATTTGAAAGTAAATAGCAAATTGTTGCCTGCCTCGAGAAAGTGAAACCGTCTTCAAAGTGAGGACAAAGTGCAGTCGTTATATTCCCTTGACTTCCAATGACATCTACAAACCAGTGGAACATGCAAATAAACGAGAACGCATAAACAAGTCTACAATTTCAACATACACAGAATAGGACAAATTACAAAAGACAAGAGCTAAAAAAATCAGAGATCCAGAAAAGAATAGATGTAATTCTACTCGTAACAGTTAAATCAATCACCTCTAAAGGAGTCATCAACTCAGCGGGCTTCTCCCAATTAGAGTGCTTTGTAATCTTGTTATAGTAATATCTGAAAAGATGTGTTCATAATTAATAAACATAAATTATATAAGTCAGAAGAAGACAAGGCCTCAATTGGACGTGAAAACATTCAAACAATATTCAAAAACATTCAAACAATATTCAAAACCCATAAGCGAAGACGCCGAAGAGGTAATGTGCTAGATGCAGAATTCCCTCTTTCAATGTAAAATTCCAGCCAAGCACCCACAAAAGTGTGACAAAGATACAACTGGAATTTTGAATTTCATTGACAGGTAATTTTAAGTCTCCATAATCAACTGAAGATATAAATACCTTCTCCCATCCGCAGCTTCATATTCTTGCCAATCTGAAGAAGACTGTTGAGCTGTACCATGACCATTAGCAACCTGAGATGAAGTGGCGCGCAATATTATACCAAAGCATAACATAGATGTACAGGGAAATGGAAAAAGGGTTTATGAACAAGAAGATACAATTTGTTTCTAATATCACATTAGCATCCACATGTATATAAAAATTACCAAGGACCTCCCCCAAAATCATTTGAGAAAAATTGATGACAACACAAAAATCAACATTTCAGCACAAATGATTGCTCAGGGGAGGTAGAGGACTCCGATAACCATCAGAACATTCACCTTCCTCAAATTTCCATTTAAATGGTATGCCAAATGAGATGTAAATAAAATTCCTCTACAAGAGTATTCCAAGGTGGGACAAAAATAGCATACCCTCTCTCCAATATGCTTCATTATTCTCTTTATAGTAGATTTGCAGCTACTTTATAACATTAAACCTCAAACAACAATAATTGCTCATTATAAAACCCAGAAAATGAATGTCAATCGTCATTCACATAACAAAAACAGTACATACATTCCATATGAAAGACACACTGCCAGCGTGGAAAGAAACATAGCATGGAGACTACGTTCCAGTTTGAATAACTGAATTCTAGCAAAAGTAGTTACAAGTTATCCAAAATTACAGTCTGAACATAATTCAGCAGTCACTGATTCAAGTTGTCAAAAACATTCAAGTTGTCCTGAATATGCGAGTATTTTTCATAATTTAATTTTGACTACATAATTTTACCAATCAGAAGCAGACATAGTTCATTTCATCATACATACAGTATTACAGCAAGAAGAAATCTTACATAAGCAAAATTTCATGATTGGAAATGCTTCAAATATGCTAACTTGGGCTTTAACTATATGGAGCCATATATAAATTACAAAACTAACGATAAGTAAATTATGTAGACCCAATTATGACGTTATCTACATCCTAACAAAAAGGTCGAGCAAACCAATCCATTTATTAAACAAGAATAATAAAAGAGCTTTTTTTTTAAAATCAAAAACCTACATGAGACAGTCTCACGGAATTTTTCTGTGAGACCACTATCACTTTTCCTTAAGAGGATTAGGGTCTCAACTTTTCCTTCTAAGGTACAGCAAACTATCACTTTTCTTTAAAAACGCATCACTTTTAATCTGTCTCATGCTACTCATCCCGTAATGTGAGACCTCTTAGTTTCTCTCTAAAATAAAACACTCTTTATGTGTTATATCTAATCATGTGTGTAGGCACATTTATCTAAACATTTACTTCCGCTGCCCTCATTCTTTGTCCATGATCATATTTAGATAACCAACACTATATGCCCAGACATAGTTAAACAATCAGAATGTTGAACAAGCAATGAAAACACTAAATTACACAAAAATAAGTCATAAGGGTCAAAAAGAAACAAGTCATCAAAGAGATCAGAAAATCATAAAAAGAAGGTAATGCAATAATTTGGCTGGTTGAAGGTAGAGTTATTAAATCAATATTCAGAAGAACTTTGAAAAATAAAAATGTATAAAGGCATGCCATTGTAAAGTTATTAATATCATCCATCTAACCAGAACAAAACTTAGCGTAATAGCAGAGATCATTTTTATAACTTGGGGAAGCACAGCACATGCACTAAAAAAATAAAAAATAAAAAGGAATTGAGAATTGAAGTCATGCGCAAAAGAAACTATTAGTCAATGAGACAATGCAGTGAGTTAACAAGGTACACAAAGCCAGGTGGGACATACATAGGACGTCAAAACTTTAGCAGTACATCAACGTTTAATCTGAATTCTGAAGCAAAACTAAAACAATTCTCAAAGATACCTAGAATGTCAATTAGTTAGAGGAAAAAAAAAGAGAGAGAGAGATAGTTAAATGCAAAACTAAAAGGTATTTAATCTGAAAGAGAAGCAGGACAATGTAACTTACTGGTACAGTTGTACTGGCAGGGACAGCTTGCTGATTGCCCTGCTGCAATGGTGGAAATCCTGGCATACCTTGACTTGAATGCATCCATGGTTGTGCCCCAGTAGGACCAACAGGTGTAGATAATTGGGAGGAGGGTTGGACTTGAGGAGGCATGCTAATGCTACTCTGGGGCAAGCCAAATGAAGATGGTACATACTGAGAAGGATTAACATATAATCAGATTAATCCAAAAAAAAAAAAAAAAGAAAACCATTACTGGCACAAAAAATGAAGAAGATACTTGCTAACTTCTTACAGAATATGATGAAGAAAATGAAACTCCATGGCTTGGGGGAGTAGACTGAGGTTGTACCATGCCTGATGTAACAGGCATACTAGATTGAGGATATGAAGATGGTACAGCATAACCAGGTTGAGTAGGCCGCTGCATAAACTGTTGCATTGGTTGTGAAAATGAAGGTGGTTGACTTTTACCAGGAGACATCCCCAAATTTTGTGTTTGTCCAGGTGGATGAAATTGCTGAGTACCTTGTTGAGGAATAAAAGGCTGCCCTTGTTGTGCCTGTGTTGTAGAACGAAACTGCTGCTAGAACAAACACCAGTGATGCCATCCATTTAAGGCACATATAAAAAACCAGACAGAGAAATCAAACAAAATACTACTGAATTAAATGTAATTGAATTGCGTACTTGTACAGAATAGGGAGGCACAAAACTCTGCGGGTTCATGGCTCCTGATCCAGAATGTAGCCAAAATTACTATTACAATAAAACAGACATCAGAAGAGAATTAGGACGTCAAAAGAATTAAACACAACAGTCATTTAATGACATAGCTTTATTAAACAAATAGTTATTTTTCAGATTGAACTACAAGTAGAAGTATTTGGGCCATAGGAGGGGCTTCTGAAGCATGAGGCAAACACATGGCGCGGCTTTATTTTATTTTTTACTCTATATATATATGCATGCTAAAAAAATTGAATAAATCCTTCGTATTAAAAAAGATTTGAATAAATTCACGCGTAAAAGCAAAGCAATTTTCAAAGAAGAAAAAAGGAAGAAATCAAGAAAAATAGCTGCTCTACGGG
Organism: Pogostemon cablin; assembly: GCA_023678885.1. Taxonomy (NCBI): domain Eukaryota; kingdom Viridiplantae; phylum Streptophyta; class Magnoliopsida; order Lamiales; family Lamiaceae; genus Pogostemon; species Pogostemon cablin. Next base: position 8,412,685 of record CM042987.1, read on the forward strand.
GAAAGAACAGCATGGGTCTTTGGCAGCAATTCAGGTGGATGCCTTGCCCTTCGGAGAGGCAGTCGTATGGATTTTCACACGAAGGTGAAGAATGGTGTAGATTAATAAATTTTCTTGGTGAAACTGAATTTTCTGTTTCCAATTAAAAGAATCCTCAGTGGCACGCTCTTAGACTAAAGAAATACTTTTTAGATTTTTTTTGTTATATTTAAGACACCACCCTCTCCACCCAAAGTTCACAACAATGCTCTACTCAATAGATGCAATTATGGATATCCAATTGCAGAACTCAGTAATTCACTCCAAGCTATAAGAGTTATTAGAGGCGCAAGGCACCAAACCTCTTCAACTGTTGGAATTAGTATTTCTTGATAATCTTGATTAATATCGTAGCCCTAAAATTTGAGGAATAGGTCTCACAGTGTAGGCAAGTAATAAAATTTGCAAAAAGGAAAAGAAAGGAAAAGAAAAGGACCGTCGGAATCGAGTGGTATAGCGCGGCGGAGGTTGGATACGCAGTGCAATCGAGATTCAAAGAAATGATTAACCACAAAGAGAGAAGGGTGAGTACCTGTAGAGCAGAGGTAGGCTGCAAGAAAAGCAGCGGCGATAAACGACGGCGGTGGCCGGAATACGGTGGATTGTAGAAAGGAGCGGTGTTGCTTCTGTTTTTACTTTTTCTTTCAACCCTAACTCAAAATTCAGCGCGATTTTCTTCTGCGTATTTTCTTGTTTTATTTTACTCCTTATTTATTTATTTTCAAGGTTTTGTCGATAAATAAAAAAAAAAAAAACTTGTTGCAATTAACTCTTTTATTTATTAAGCATTTCAACTAGGAGTACTATATAAAATATTAGACAAAGTCTAAACATTAAAGAACTTTTTCATAAATAAATAAGTTAATAAACTATTATTGTCGGACATATTTACTTATTTTTTGCGTAATTTTTTTTCTTTTTTTTAAATGTACTCACAAGATATTTTTTTAATAAAAATGTATAGTACTCCCTCCGTTCCGGAGAAGTTGGTATAATTTTTTTTTGCCACGGAGATTAAGGAGTATAATAATTTAATGTAAAGTGAAGTGAGAGAAATAATATTTAATATGTAGTGGGTAGTTGTATTAGAGGTGATATGTGGGGTCCATGAGAATAGATTAATTATTTTTGTGTGGGTCCCATGTATTAAAAAGGAAATGTGTCAACTTTAGTGGGACAAACCAAAAAGGAAAATGTGTCAACTTCTATGGGACGGAGGGAGTATATTTTATGTGGCAAAGACTTGTATGAGAGCGTCTCACGTAAGGGTTTAGGTGAGACAGAAAGTGATAATTTTTATGAAGAAAAGTGATAATAAATTAATGAAAAGTGATAATATTATTTCATGAACAATTTATAGTATAAATAAAAAGTGATAACATTTTATAACGAAAGTGATAATGATTTATAGCAAAAGTGATAAATATTTTAAAAAGTGAAAAGTGAAAAATTGTCTCACGTGAGATGGTCTCATGCAAGACCTACCCATTTTATTTTGAATAGGATGAAAAAAAAAAGTGTAAAATTTATTACAAAACAAATTATTACCAAGTATATTTTGGGCAACTACTTTAATGTGGAGAAAACTTGTAAAATGTGTTGGCCCAAATCAAAGAAATCTTATATGGCCCATATTAATTTTATAAATGCTGATCAATTAATCAATTTTAAGAGAGATGCATTCTTCATCATTCTTGCCTACTGAAGCTCCACGGTCTACTTACGCGATTCTACTTTAAGGGCCTGAGATGAAATAAGAAAGTATATATAAGAATTGAGATTAAAATAAAGATAAGAAAAGATAATATGAAAGTTGTAGATTGTTTGATAAGTTGTATTAAAATTGATATAATAAAATTTTGAGATGTTTGATAGAAGATAAAAGAATTGAGATAAATATTTAAATTACATTAATAACCTTTATTTCAATTTTCAATTACAATTTTACCGAAACTAAATTTATGATCATTTTCATGTCATTAATTTTTTTATTTTATCTTTTAATTTAATTTAATTAATTTATATTTTTAATAAAAAAATATTTGCTTGAGTTTCTTTGTTGCGAAATATATTATACTTTCCTTTACCTTATAAATGTGTTTATTTTTTAATTAAATTGTGAAATTTTTGAACTATGTTTATGTTTGTATTACATTTGCAATTTACATATGTTCTTACAATTAGGGGTATGGAGCTTGCCATATGAGACATTCAATGGGGTTAATGTTCGTCTTAGGTCAGTTACTTGTACTTAATGCTTCTTTGAGGAGTTCCATGACTCGTGACTTGCAAAAGTGTGATCTGATCCTTACAGCAGTTCACCATGTCTGGGTATTCATGCAACTCTTTATCTTGTTTGTTCATGTTTTGATAAAGAACGCAAATTGTTATGGTAGCCAGTTTCCAGCAAGTTGCCCGTAAACATCTCATGAGCTGTCATCCACGTGGAAGCCTCCCTCTTCTCCACCGCTCCGTTCTTTCTTTCTTCCTTATGTTTCTCTTCCCAACCTCTACTTGCATATAGCATCCATCACTACGCTTCTTTCTCTCTGTCCGACCGCGTTACACCACCACCTCACTAATTACAAGCTCGTCGTTGCCATTGCTGGGATTCAAAGTTGAAAGAGCAGTTGACATGTTTGTTTCCCACCGATTTCCTCCGTCGTCGCTGCTTGGGTCTCGGCGTTCACCGATCAACACCTTTTGATTGGTGGTTTTACAGGGTGAGGTTATTATTACTACTATTAGTCTATTATTGCTATTAATTTTGTAATTGTGGTCAAAGTACTGTGGGTGATGGTGGGGTAGAATTGCAGGGTTAATTTATAAAGTATGTTGTATTGTTCTCTGAAACTCTTATTTAGGTGAACTCAGTTTTGTAAGGTTGTTTGAAATTTTCATGCATATGGGTTGCCAGGGACCTCCTGACTATGCTTTTATTAATATCGATGACTGCAGAGATGGCCAAGATGCTAATAGAGAAATTGACGGTGCGTTTCTTCTGTTTATTACTTTATTCATTGTTATTGCGATTTAGAAATTTGATTATCATAATTCATATGAACAATTAATGGTGTCAGTTGTATTATTTTATGCTGCTGTGTTTGCTTCCTGCATGGTGCAAGGACTAATTGCATTCTTTCTCTGCAATTCATGTCCCCTTAATCGTAAGCAGTGTTATGTGATTCCCCTACTTAGCCTCATTAATTTATCTCACTCTTGTTCCTTCAGTGTCATCACTCTCAATGGTTTCACCACTTCTCTGCGATTTCTTGATACACGACGGAGTCGTAATGGCAGGCGAATTGGTTTTGTCGGAGTTTGATTCGTGGGCCGGTATGCTGCCAAAGCTGCTAGATGAGATAATGCAAGAGTGGAAGTGAGTGAGGACAAATGGCCACAGTGGCAGAATGTCGTTGAGTGCGGATGCATCTGCAAATGGTGGAGGGACACCACCACAGAGGCCATCGAGAACGCCACTCTCCATCAGCCTAGAAAAATCACCTTTCCTTCTTTCATTTAACAGGTTCCCTTTACAGTTTTCTCGCATACATTTTTCCCCAATTTCCAAAAGCATTGCTGATTAGTGAGAACTTATCAATTTGTCTTGTTATCTTCTGGGGTTACGTGGTTTGAATCTGTTTAACAATTTAGACTTTAATTGCAACAGGAAATTTGCATTGGCCATTTCATAGAGCGAAAATATTCTGTAAAATGGATGCAATTATTTCAAATTGCACTATGTTTATATTTACATTACATTTGCAATTTACATATGTTCTTACAATTAGGGGTATGGAGCTTGCCATATGAGACATTCAATGGGGTTAATGTGCGTCTTAGGTGAGTTACTTGTACTTAATGCTTCTTTGAGGAGTTCCATGACTCGTGACATGCAAAATTGTGATCTGATCCTTACAGCAGTTCACCATGTCTGGGTATTCCTGCAACTCTTTATCTTGTTTGTTCATGTTTTGATATTTTAGTTTATATTTTTGACATCATTAAGTGATAAGTATCATTTATTATTCTTGAATCTTGAAGTGGCGGGAGATTTCCTTGGTGAGATTCTGTCTCTAAAATGTTCCAACTTCTGTTGGCTTTATCATAGAAAGTTTTGATGTTTACATGAGTGCTTCAGAGTGAGTTGGGGTTTTCTAGATTTAATGACAAAAAAGAGTAGTGTTATATAGGGGTTGTAGTATCTTTTAAACTTTAAATGGAGTATATGTTTCTGTGTCTTCATACAGAGAGTGATGTTGGACTTTAATATTTTGTAATGGGTTTATCCAATTAATCTCTTTTCCATTATCAGTTTTTATTTATTTTAGCATTTTGTATATTGTGCTGCAGGTGCAAATTGGCACCAATTCATTTACATTTAATCATCTTTTTGGAAGCACTGTCTGTCCCTCAACTGCAATGTACGATAAGTGTGTATCACCTCTTGTTGATGGTCTGTTTCAAGGGTATAATGCTACTGTGCTTGCTTATGGAGAGGTATATCTTACAATCTTCTAAAAATATTCTTAATGGCAAAATTCTATAATATGTGGCTACTATTAGTCTTTATCTGAAGTTTTGAACTTCTGTATGCTACAAACAGGGTTGGGAGTATTCTACAAATAGGGTCGGGAAAAACGTACACCATGGGTACAAGTCTTAAAGATGGATGCCAAACTGGATTGATTCCCAAGGTTATGAATGCATTGTTTAGTAAGATTGAAACCCTCAAGCATGATATTGAATTTCAAATGCATGTTTCTTTCATTGTCAAGAGAAACCCTAAATTCCCCTCTGTGAATGCTTTTAAATTATTTGCCCATTTGTTGGTGTTGAGTTTAATTTATATTTCTTGTTGGATTATGTGAACTTTTAAAACTTTTTTAGCATTCAGGACGCTCTCTGTTTATAACTTGGTGTTGTTTGAGGAGTTGTTTGTGTTTATGACTTTCTAATGACTGGTCGATGATTCTATATTTTTGGGATGTCCAATAAGTTGGACTGATTCAATTGCATGCGCTGATTCTTTTAGCAATTGGGTGAGAATACAATGTATATTTAGTTTGCTATAACTTCAACTCAACTTTGTATATTCACATGATTCTGCTCTGTGAATTAAGTACACCATATTTACTTTTTTTTATTGATTTTAGATTAAGATATGTTTACGAGTTCACCACATTAGTACATTAGTACTCTATGATCTGGTTTTACTTGCTCTCTCTTCATTTTCGTTCCTTTTATTAGGCTCTTATGTAGTTCATATCATATTCAATTGCTCCACTGGATAGTAAGCACTCAATTTCAACAGAAACCTCTAATTTTATTCCCTTTTTCTTGTTTTTGCCAATAATTTTCTCCCATTGAGCGGAGCAAGCTCAGGGTTTTGGAGCGATTATGAATTCCTTGTAAACTCAAATTGATGTTAAAGATAACGAAACAAGGGATTTGTGGAGAAATTTGGAAGCCAGTGCTATTCACAGCTTCTTTTCACCCGATGAAAACTCGGGCCTTGAATCAGATGGGTTCTTCGATATCACTTATTCATTTTCATTTAACGACAACAATGGCAGTGGCAACACCCGAAGATGCTGTGTTTTGGTGATAGTGCGAGCAGCATAATGAAAAGTTTGCGCTGGAAAATGGAAATATTACGGGCCAGAAACAACCCAGATTCACATGCATGGAACCGTCTTCGCCATCTTCAAGAAAAAATATGAATGTTAGTAGCAATTTATCTCTCAATAGAGATCATTCTCAATCCCCACTCTCACTCTTTGGGTATTTTTTTCTTGATTTTCCCTTTGGCCGTGGAGCAAAGGAAGAGTAGTAGGTTGAGAAATCAGAATCCAGGAGAATGTGCTGGAAGAATAGTAAGAAGGCCAAGTCAGAAAATTTCAAAATTGGAGGCCATGCAAAGGTTAATTTGCATCTTGCTAATTAAGCTTTCTAATTACTCCATATATTTATTTGATGATTTGTAATGTATCCAGGGTGTTAAGAAAGAGAAGCTTTGTGAAAGCATTACAACACTTAAACAACTTGTTTCACCATTCAGCAAGGTTCGGTATTAATTAAATTTTGAGTAATTTAGGGAGTACTATAATTGATTAATGATCTTACTCGAATATCAGACCAATTTATTTACTTATTTATATAGTCCTAATTCATTTGTATATATTCTGTATTGTCATTGCATGTTAGCTATGGTAGGATTACTATATTTTAACATATCACAGCTAGCTTTATGTACAAATGGCAATGGCATTTGAAGATTTTGCAGGCCAATCATTGATCATGTTTTTAAAACATTGTTCTATGTAATGAGTAAGATTTGTGTACAATTTGCAAGAAATTTCATGAATTCATATAATGATTGATGATTAGAATTAAACTAATAGAACACTGATATATAGATCTTAGTTTGTCTTCTCTTGTGTCATATGAATTTTAATTGTTTATTTATCCTCCTTGAGTGCATCTTAAGTATAAGATCTGTTAAGTTCTTGTCTATGAATGTCTCAGAAAGCTGAGGAAATAACTTGTAGCAATTTTTGCAGAATGCAGAAGGAGGCTTTGCAACATATGAATATTGATGGTTGGAGGTAGGTTCGTCTATTTGTAACAAGAGTAGCAAACACTTGCATTTTAACTTCTTAAATGCTGTCGAGTACTTAAAGTGGTCCATATTATATTTTTCTTATGTCCAATATAGAACTGAACCTTGAATAACTAAATTAAGGGGCCACTTGGTTAGAGGTATTAGGAGAGGGTAATAGGAATGAAAGGGTATTGATTCTCATTCCTCATGCTTGGTTAGAGGTAATGGAAATCCAAAATTCTCTATCATTCCCATTGATTCAATATATGCCCCCACCCCTTCAATCAATTTCATTCTCATTACCATTACCCTCATCAATGATTCCCATTACCATTACCATTCAGGAATTTGAACCAATCGGCTCCTTAATGTTTGTTCCTGCTGACTGAGCAATTTAATTATCGATTCTCTTTAGACTTTTAATCTTTCTTACATGCTAAGGAATTTATTATTATGTTGTACTCTTCCTTTTGTACAATAAATAGATAAGTCAATCAGCATGTGGAAGATGATAATGATAATACTTATTACATGATTTAGTCATCCAGTCATAGCATTATATATCTTATTATGACAGTTGTGGTTTAGCAATTTTTATTTCAAACCATTTGCAGTATGTACTATGTACATTGATTAGTTGTTGTTGATGTGAATTTTTTTTTCCTTTTCTACAGCTTATCAATCCTGCTGAAACCTTTGGTGACATTGTTATTGATTACCCGTAAGATGCATCTGCGTTTTTATGCAATCTTTTATGTTTCTTTGTTTTGCTCAGCTTTGTCATTAAAAGCACTACCAAGTTCTATTGATTATAATACCTTAGTTTATGTATGCATAAATTTTTAAAATTACATAAATGATGACAGTACATGAATCCATGAGAGAGAGTTTTTCATGCTTAGCTCCAATTCTCTTCAATTATAGAATCAAAGAAAGAGTTTATAATGTTACCTTTTAGCACCCTTATAAATTTGCATTTTCCTGATTTTTGTAGCTATGTTGAGTGCAGTCACTCCACCTACTGACCTCACATCTGTTCATATGTAAAATGAAGAACAAATATTTGCCTATAACGACATATTGTACCATGTGAATAATAATTTACCTAAAGTTCTTTTTATAGATGGTCCCGGAGGGACTGGAAAACTTTCTTATATAAAGCAATTCTTGCTACAATAAGTGTGAAGGGGCATATTGCACTTGTCAGGTGAATCGTTGGTGTAATCAACCAATATCTTACAACACCTTCAACAATGATGGCTTCATGTTTGCAAATTCTGTATGCTTCTCGTTGTGAAATTAGATATTTAACATTCATAGCTTTGTGTCCATGTGCATGTTTTTTCCCTGTCCCATTTCTGGATAGCTATTTGTTCCGAGGTGCACTATTGAGCGTTGAAGTTATGCTTTCAAATTTATAGCAGCATACTAACATTTCCATTTGACAGGAGAGAAGAAGAGCATGTTTACACAGAGTGCAGACACAATCAACACCCAAACCTGCAGCTCTTACATTCTACCCTGGGAATTAAAACTTGTAATAGAGTCCGGAAGTGTTGACTTTCCTAATGCACACAATTTATGAGTTCACCTCTAGCGAAAAATCATTTGGAATTGATGGTGAGTTATCTTCTCCCTCTATTTAAGTTAATGCGATTGAATGAGATTATGAATTGTTGGGACATAAAAGAATAGAACATTGACGGAACACGCTGTGGAATAAAATTTGTGAATTTGAATTGATAGGGTGGAAAGATACATCTACTTCAAGGTAGAGAAGTATAGAAGACCAATACGAAATTTTGAAAGTGAGAAGTACACCAAATGTGTTGGTCAATATGTTTAGAAGTGCCATAATTTTGTCTCTGAAAGTTTGGGAAGTGCTTTCTTTACTGAATTGAAAGGTTTCTCCAACTCATTTGTTATGTTTGCTCTTGTTGTATGGTTACCTACTTACCTTATATGGTGGTAGCTGTTTCATAGGAATTGTTAATAGATGAATTGTGGCGTGGAGCATATATAAGGTTTAAGAACGTATAAAATATAAATATTGCTTGGCTGAATTGTTGTGTTTCTGTAAATGCTTGTAATTTATTATATTCAGTAGGATTCATGTATCTATGTTATACAGGAAGTACTAAGGTCTTCTCATCCTATTTATTGTTATAGTCTGGCTAGCACCTCAGCAATGAGGTGATGAGATACCTAGTATATATAAAAAAACTCAAATTATACCTCACCGTAAAGATAAGATTTTTCATCAATTTCATTCAAATTTCAATAACTCAATTAAAAAACCTAAATTAAAAAAAATAGAAAACCTTCGGTAAAAAAATTAAAAAATAAATATAAGAAACCTAAATTAAATTTCGCTAATTAAGAAAGAAAGATCAAGTGCAGCAGAAATCCAGAAATAATCTCACTATAATAACATGTTCATCCAATATCAGCTCTCAATTCAAATTAAATCAAAATATAAAATAGGAAAATAAGGCATAAAGATATGTGCATGGTGGGCATCTGTATTACAGGTGTGCAAAGTTGAAGAAGAACAACAGACGACGGAGGCAGTGTTAGGGAAGATCCATGATGCAGGTGGTGGTCAGTGATCGACGGTGGCTGATCATGAAAGATGGCGTTGACTCAAAATGAAACCCTACAATTAAAACTGGATTGGGAATAATTTTATCAGCAAACGAGCCCTAACTTTCCATCATCTTTTTTTTATCAGCAAAGAAAATCTATAATAAGAATTTGAATTTAAAGGGGTACTTAAACCCTTACATTATAATTTGTAAATTCTAAAATAATTATTCAATCAACCCTAACAATTTGGATCTCCATTTCAATGTACAAAAGAAATTTTATTTTCAAAATCTCCATTTACAACTAATCATGAGTATACCTTTGCTTTTATCTCAAGGAATAGTTTCGAGGCTTTAAACTCTTTTTCTTGAAACACTAAGTCATTTCTTCCTTTCCATATCGTCCAAATATGAGCAGTCTAAATTGTTGTGGAAATTTTGGAGTTCCTGTGCTCCCCAAGCAAGTTGATATGTTGCAAGAGATGTCGAACGAGATCAATATTATGAGGCACCATAATAATTTTTGTTCATTTGTAGCATTAATACCACATACTTTGAGCTACTTAAAAAAAACATGTGAAATATTTTCATCCTACTCTCTACAAAGATCACATATTTTACTTATAGAGCACCGTGCCTTTGTAGGTTCATCTTGAATGCATACCTTTCTCCACTCACGTGTATGCAATGTATTCATGTTTGTTTTAGGTTTTAAAATTATTAATAGTAATAATTTATGTTTGTTTAACGGGTTTTTGGTGTAATAGATTTATTTAAGGTTTATGTATGTTTTGAAAGTGATAATAATGAAATTTTTGTTTGTTTTAGGTTTTTGGCATGGTCAAATGAATATATAAGATCGTGGATGATGATATGTGTTTGAAAATATTAATTGATGTATGAAGAAATATGAGAGATAAAGGAAAAAGAAAATATTAATTAATTGAAAAGAGTGAGAAGTATGAAAAATGGATAGTTTGAAGATAGATTGGGATTATGAGTGTTTTTAAAACCTCGTCTAAAATAGGTATGAAGTAACTTTATTCAATTTACAATATCTTATAACGAATACATATACTCTACAATTGTATGAATTTTGTATCTTACGTATATATATTTCAAATTTGGAGATGTATATGTGTTATACTTTCTATTATGGATCTGGTCATTTAAAAAAAAAAAAAAGCAAATACTATTTGCTATCTTACATTTTTTTTAATATATATATAATGTTATAATTGCACTTGTATTACGTGATCTTTTATTTTTATCTTTTGTTAGTATCAAAATTAATTTATTCAACTTTATAGATCTAATATCGATGCAAGTAGTACTGCGTAGGGATCTGACTCTAAATAAAGACATTTAAATGAAGCATAGGAAATGATCTAATCTTCAATTGCTGGCCATGAATACAAATTAGTGTCAAATTATTCAGTGAGTTGAGATAGGCTCATAGTCGACTCTATTTTTATAAAATTATACTTAATATATTAAAAATTACTATTTAGAAAATATTAAAGAGTAATCAATAAATTAGGATGCAACAATTTGAGGAATAATATTTTTCATTTAAAAAAGTATTATACTAAAGAGTAATCGATAATCAGTGTGCATGTGTGAACTCGATTCACGCAAAGAGTGCACAAATTATTATATACTTGAATATTGAGAAAACTCAATTTAAGTGATAAATGTACTGATTAAATATTAAATGATTCTCCTCTTTATAATCTTAAACTTAATTTTTGATGAGATGGTCATTTAACATGATATGAAAGTCATGTTCCATTAAAAGTTAGTGTTCGAATCTCACTGTCATCCATTTAAAATTCCACGTACAAGACTTGGCTACACGTGATGGAGCTTACCTCATTGTCACCCATTTGAAATTCCACCTGCAAGGCTTACCTGCACATAATGAAGCGTGTTAGAGTGTACTGATTAGATATTAAATGATCTTCCTCCATAAAGCAACATTTATTAGTTAAGGTGGTCATTTAATTTAAGTTAAAAAATTTTATCCATTAAAATTAATTTAGCATTAATTAAACATTGTTTTTCGAGGGCTTGTGTTGTGTTTTCGTGGGGTAGATCGTTCTCCTTCACATTTTTTTTTTAAATTAACTACGATGGACCACCAAAAGAGTAAAGCAATTAAAAGAAAGATTTTGCGAGCATCGAATAAGATTTGAATGGTCCTAACAAAAAATTACCTTATGAAACCTTAATACTATGTAATAACCATCCATGTTCTTCGATTGTGATTTATCAATACCTAAATTACTTCTTTCCACCCTATACTCTTTTCAGCCCTCACTACACTTTCTCTTTTAAAGAATATTTCACATGTCTTACTTTTTCATGTTTTTGATATAAGTTACATGTAATATATACACGTGTTTGATGGAATTAATTATTTGTATTTTTTTTTTAAATCTCATTTGGTCTCATAAGTATACTTAAATTCACTTATAATCATTTTATTATCTAAGTTTTTAATTTTTAATCTTTTTTTTTGTCGATTTTTTTTCTTTCTAATTTTGGTTCTAATTTATTGGACCATATAATGTTTGGATTGAATATTTGTGTCCAGATGTTCACAAGGTACTTTTGAATATTGGGATATATACAGTCAATTTATTAAAACATTTCAGTAGCCTATATAATATTCAATAAAGTGGATTTAGAATTTATCTAAATACTTTTTTTTTAATGACAAACTAAAGAGAATTCTATTAAACTTGAAAGTGTTATTATCATAGCAAAAGAGCATTTCAAACAATTTTGGCCATGATAGAAAAAAAAATATCTTGATGTAGGGTATAAGCATGATTGAATATGGTCCTTGTATGTTGGAAAAATGAACATATAGCAAAATTAAGACAAGAAATGAATCATTACATCTTTATGAAATCATCATCATCATGATATTTATAATGGAGTAAGTAATTGCATCCCATAAGCCAGCAACTTCTAGAATCATTACTTAGTATTTTAAGTACAAGTTGTTGTGTGAATTTAATCTAGAGATTGTTGGAAAAAGATTAACAATAAAAAAAAGGGTAGTGCTTATAAATTTATTTTAAAGTATATCTGCTCTGATAAATTGTCTAATACAAATATATTTTCACAAATAATAAGTTTTACGACATTATTTTATTTTATATTGATCGGATATTATTTAAAAGAGATTATTACTTTATATTCATTTTATAAGTTGTTCATTTGCGGATATATTATAACTTTTTATCGACTAGATAATATTTAAGAATAGTTTTTTTAATTTATTTTTAATCTATATCAAAGTTATTATTTTAAAAAGAAACATTTTATATAACAACTCAAACCTACTTTTCAAATTAGAAGTTGAAATTATAAGCGTTAATTGTAAACTATTGGGAATACCTTCTTTCCTAGCCATTATAATTTTGAGAAATTGTGAATTAATTAGCAAAGTAATTTTTTTCCCTTAAAAACGTTGTATTTAAAACTAGAAAAAATATCATATGTGCATCCGGTGCATCAAAAATCAATCGAAATATCTTTATTAATAAATGCATATATATATATTGATGAATTAAAATTAATATTTTTTCGTCCACTACTGAGGTTCACAATTTGACTTTCAAAGGTATGAAGAATTTTTTTTTTTTACTTACTTTAGGGGCAATATGTTATGTTTTTATTATTATAATTAAATTGTAAAGTATGTTTTGTTTATAAGGTGTTGATGACAATTTTAAAATTAAATTATATCATAAGATTATTGGATTCGGTGTTATTACGATGAGTTGTGGATGGATAAAAATAAAAAGTATGAAGATTAGTTGTGGATAGAAAGAGTACAATTTGTCTCTGAATTAAAATCAATGCAGTTTGTTAATTTATAAAGCAGTACAAATGATTAAAAAACCAACATACACCAATGTTCAAACATCATCTTAACTATAAAATACGTTGGTATTCAAACCAAAGCAGTACACGTATTCTATATATATATATATATATATATATATATATATATATATATATATATATATATATATATATATATATATATATATATATATATAATACTCCCTCCGTTCCACATAAGTCACATTTTTCGTTTTTATTCGTCTCACACTTATGTTCACTACCCAAAAAAGAAAACGTCACATTAACTAAAAACCTCAAAAGTTATCTTAATTTCAAAAATATCACTCTCACCTAACACACAAAACATACTTTATAATTTATTTATTACCTAAAAATACCACAATACCCCTAAAAAATCGATAAAGTTGGTCAAAAAGTAACTTTTCTTAAACTCCATATCTACAGTGTCGGTGAACTTAACTATGGGATGGAGGGAATGTAATATTGATATGCATATTTGTACTCGTTAAGTGGTAGAAAAAAATCAAAATATAATAAATTTCAAGGATTTAATAATACACATCTACGTTCAAAGATTCATATTATTTGATATGGGTGAGAGGTTTAAGGATAATTATAATCACTCTTTCTATAATTAAATCGCATATTTTTCTTTCTCTCTTAAGAATGCACACTAATGTACATTATGTTCAAAATTTAATCACGTATCTTTTATTCTTTCTTCTATCGATGTACACTAGTTTGTACTCTTCACTCGAGATTTAAGGAAAGATTTTAGGAACAAACGGTTTTACTATTTCTCTCTCCGGTCAAGTTCTTCTCTTTCTCTACACTGATGCACACCAATATACATTATTGTCTTCATTTTTCTAATTCTCACTTCGTCTGCACACTAATGTATATCGACAAATTTAGTGTTAGTTGACTTTTCCTTTTAGTGATTTTTTTTACAAGTATCCTTTTTGTGATTTAATGAATATTAAATGTGTAGTACAGACGGTAGGAACAACTTCTACGACGATAGATAGGGGTCAGGTTTGTTTGGCATCTATGTCCCCCTGCCCTCCAAACAGCTTGAAGAGGTTTATGCTTAGGCCTTCTCCCCGTTGCCACCTCTAACACTACCACACCAAAGCTCGAGCGAAGCGAGAGGTACGCAGTCACTCAACTAGAGAGAGAGGAGGATCTAATAGGATAGCATTTCATCTGCCCCAAATCACCATAAGCACCTTTCTGCAATCATGTGGCTCCATGAAGAAAAGAAATCCAATAAACAATAAACAGTACATTACAGTACATTCCTTTTTGTTGATTAATTAATCAAAATTAAGATGGATTAACTACATTGTGCACACGTGTGTACAAATTAAGAGTTTTCATTTTTTCTCTCCAAAAATTATTTATCGCACACGAATGTACAATGATTTATATTCATATAAAGAGTATTCTTTGTTTTTCTCTCCGAAAATTATTTTTCTCACATTAATGCATAGTGATGTATATACATATAATTGTATTTTTTTTTTTAATTTCACACGACACACACTGATGTTCAGTAAGTATGGGTATTATGGGTAAACAAAATTAAATTTTATATATGTGCGTAATTTTTTATAGCAAATGTATGAATTAGTAATATCTAAATACGTTTTGTAACTAGTATTTATTGACCCTAATTAAAATAATACATCTATTAGGAACACATTACAAAATTAAAATTAACACTATAATTAATACATTTGCAAAAACTAATTTTTGTCCAATAATTAGCTAATCGTTAAACCAATTGGGTGCACTTAATGCATTTGGACAATTTTAACCATTAGATGAAGTTTTAATTTAATTTCACCATAAGATAAAATAAAATTTATTTAAAAAATAATAATTGTCCACTACACCCTATATTAAATTTATAAACTCTAGGTGCACCAATCACCCTAACTTTAATGTTTTAAATTTTTTGGACCTCCTGCTACTAGTTAGAGGTAAACTCCGAATATTATTGAGTTTAATATTTAATGGAGACATTCTAATACACCCCTCACATGTGAGGTTAATTTTTGACTCAAGTTTTGCATGCGAAATTTTCCATTAAATAGGTGGCAGTGAGTTTCGAACCTGAACCTTTCATTTGGTCATGTCTCTGATACTATATTAAATATTGACCACTCTATCTAAAAGTTTAAGCTGATAGATATGAGTATCATTTAATATTTAATTAATACACTCTAGCTAACATTATTAATTTTGTCGAAATTAACGGTGTATTCATGAATATTTACGAAAACTCTTGATAAATGATCGATTGAGGTAGCTCCTTGATTAATGATTCATTGAAGTTGTAATAAATAAATCCAGTAAAATCAAATTTGCCTTGATTGACTTCATGGTTTATGAGCTCATGGAATTCAAATTGAGTGGTGTTGATAGGGGTGGGCAAATTTTCGAGCGCATTGTATTGCACCGCGCTTAGTGATTTTTATCTAAACCGCAGTTAATTTTATCGAAGAAAACCGCACCGCTTGAATAGTGCAATTTCAATTTTCATGTAAGATTACACCGCACCGCACTAAGTATATATATACAAGGTTAAATATTTTGGATCACAAAATAATATTAGTTTAAGTTATTTTATGTTATGAATATTACATTATTTTGGTTGTTTATGGAGTTCGAATGATGATTTCATATATTTAAGCTTATTATTTAATTTGATAAGTGTTATAATATTTTATTTCTAAGGTGAAAAAACACTTTAAATTACGCATTTATGCATATTTATTTTTTTTAAGGGGTAGGTCTTGCGTGAGACCGACCATTTTACACATTTTAAAATACGTATCACTTACGCTATAAAATGTTATCTCTTTTCATTTATACTATAAATTATTCATAAAATAACATTATCACTTTTCATTAATTTAGTATAACTTTTCATTATAAAAGTTATCACTTTATGTCCGTCTCACATAAACTCTTATATAAGACGATCTCATACAAGTCTTTCTCTTTTTTATATATATTCATATGTATTTAGTAGTATGCTATTTTTAAACCGTCAAACCGCTAAACCGTAAAAAAATCGCCCAAAACTACATAATAAATTTTACTCGACAAATTTCAATTTAAAATTAATTGTCAAACTAAATCACCTATTAACAATGCAATTTAAATTTTGTCGAAATAACCACAAAATCGCACCGTAAATACCCATAGTTGGTACTAGCAAAAGACAATAGTATATACATAGTTTATAATTTTTTATTGAATGTTGAAGAAGATTTCTTAATTAAAACTTTTTTCTAAGAACGTTGCTAAAATTTCTTTTACATGACATAGTCTTTCATTTTTGTATTATAAATAAGAAGAAAAGGAAGAAACAAAATTCCACCATGCAAAAGAGATAAAAATAAAGGAGATATAAAAAAAATAAAATAAAATAAGAGAGTATAACTTCTTTTTATTTTTAATGCGAAAGGGATGAGGCATCAAACGTGAAATATTTGATAATTTAAAAAAAAAATAAGAATAAAAACAATATTAACTTTTAAAAAATGAAATTAATTATAATTTGGAAATTGGCAATCATATTTATTAACATGTTGAGAATTTTTGTAATTGTATTGTATGGTAACATGTTGAGAATCTTTGTTATTGTATTGTATGGTGTGTTGCAAACCTGATGTTATGAGTGTATTGAATAGGTTTATGGGCCAAGCAACTAAGAGGGCTACACTAGAATGCTTTTAAATGAATTATGAAGTATATCAAGAGGTCAATAGCCATATATGTTTAAAGGACAAAGATCAATTTGACCTTCCAACTTATCACCCACTCAAATAAATTCCTAACCTTATATTTTAAATATTTAAAATATTATTCGTATTAAATTGGATCAGTTTAGCTCTTTTATTTTTTTTTTAAATAAAGATAAATGTCATAAAAACCTCAATCTTACGTTTCTTGATCAAATAAACAGTTTATTAATTTTTTTTCTTTAAAAACAAGCACATTTTCCATTTATATAGATCAATTGGCTCCTTCTTTCCTAAAAATTAAAAATAAATATACTACATTTCTTGATCAAATAAATCCTTTATTATTATTTTTTCTTTAAAAACAAGCACATTTTCCATTTTTATGGATCAAATGTCTCCCTCTTTCCTAAAAATTAAAAAAAAATATACGCTGAGACTCCTTTCAAGCTTCTAGCACTTTTTTTTACATTAAATTATATTATTATGATTATTATTATTAATATTAATTTTGTTCTATGAATAAGTAAAATGTAATGTTGTTCTTTGTTCTATTCAATTTTAATTATTTAATTAATTACATCTAGTAATTATTTTAAAAAAAATATTCAAACATAATAATAAATGTAAACTGAAAATAATTATTTAATTTTTTAAAATAAAAATGTAAGATGAATATTGAGATGGAAACCTCATATTAGTGACTGATCACCATTAGTAAGAGGTTGATTGAAGGTTTAGCTAGGTATGATCAGTTTCAATCCATGCAACGTGTGCATGATTAAACATGGAAGTAACTAGCAAAGAAAACCAATCAAATCGGGCCATGTGGAAGGTATGTGATCAGGGTGTATTGCAGCTGATTTAGGGAGTTTATGAGAGAACATTCTGGAAGGTTCTATACACGGATGGAAAGCTTGAAGTACAGGCTGTGAGCTCAAGTTTGTTGCAACAGAAAAAGATTCCGTTTGATCACTCAAATAACCGCCTGAAGCAGCATACACGTGTTGGTCCCATAAGTTTCAGTTTTATGCATGGAGTGTATATATATGATGTATCTGTGCATATCGTTTCTGTAATCTCTCATACTCAAAGTAATAAGAACGATCATCCTCACAAAGTGGACGTAGGCTTGGTTAATAAGCTGAACCACTATACATCTTCTTCTTCCTGTTTATTTTTCAATCACAACACACACATCCGTTCATTCAATTCTTTGAAACATTCAGAATTCTATAGCTTGATTCAACGTGAGAGTTTTATCTACAATCAAATAGATCAGTTCGTGTGTGTCTTCATTCTTGAGAATTGGCGCCGTCTGTGGGAACTCCATAGGCAAGCAGATCAAGGAAGCGGTTACTTGAAGAAGAAAAGAAGGAATCAACATGGTTACCAAATTTGATATCGAGCGGTTCACCGAGAAGACAGACTTTGGGTTGTGGAAGATCAAGATGAGATCCATCTTGGTGCAGCAAGGTCTCGGTGGAGCAATCAAAGAAAGTCCAGTGAATGAAGCCGCAGCAGTGGATGTACAAGCTGCAGCAGCTGAAGTAGATCTTCAAGAAAGAGCTCTGAGTGCTATTTTCTTGTGCCTTGGTGACAAAGCACTCAGAGAAGTTCAGAGGGAAACGACAGCAAGAGCAGTATGGAAGAAACTGGATGATCTCTATATGGTAAAATCTCTTGCAAATCGTTTATATCTGAAACAGAAGTTATACTCATTTAAGATGACAGAGGATAAATCTATTTTAGTTCAACTTGATGAGTTCAATAAAGTGCTTGATGATTTAGAAAATGTTGAAGTTAAATTAGAGAATGAAGATAAGGCTCTGATTCTGTTATCCTCACTTCCAAAATCATTTGAAAATTTCAAAGATACACTGTTATTTGGAAACAAGGATTCAATTAGTCTAGATGAAGTTGAATTAGCTTTGAAAACCAAAGAATTACAGAAGTGTTGTGAGGAACAAGGATCATCAGGTGAAGGATTGATGATCCGGAAGGGAAATCAGAATAAGAAACCTAACAAGAAAAGTGGATCTGATGTTAAGAAACAAGATAGTAGAGGAGATCAGTCTGCAAGTGACAAGGAAGGAAGAAAATGCTTCAATTGTCATGAACCAGGTCACATTAAGAAGAATTGTTATAAGTGGAAAGCATCCAAGAAGAAGAAAGCAGAGGTTAGAAAAGATGGACAACAGAGAGTGCAAGCAAATCAGGTGGAAAATAATCAAAATCAGGTGGAAATTGATTATCCTGAGGCATTATTGATCAGTTCATCAAAAGGATCCATGGATTGGATCCTTGACTCAGGATGTTCATTTCATATGTCTCCAATGAAGCAGTGGTTTACTGATCTTAAGTATCAAAATGAAGGATCAGTATTACTAGGGAATGATCATACATGTCAGATAAGGGGAATAGGCTCTATCAGGTTGAGGATGCATGATGGAGTGATTAGAACCTTGACAGGTGTGAGGTATATTCCAGAACTTAAGAGAAACCTAATTTCATTAGGTATTCTAGATGCTTCAGGTTATGAATTTAGAACAAAAGGAGGAGTACTCATTATTGAGAAAGATGAGTATGAAGTGATGAAAGGAATCAGGAAAAGGGAGCTCTATATTCTTGATGGTCATACTGTGATTGGACAGAATAATGTCACAACTGAAAGTGATGATATACACTTATGGCATGGGAGATTAGCTCACATTAGTGAGAAAGGATTACAAGAACTGTCAAGACAGAAAGCTATTAGCATCAGACCAACAGATCAGTTGAAGCAATGTGAACACTGCATCTTTGGAAAGGCTAAGAGACTTAAGTTTGGAATTGGAAGTCACACAAGTAAATCCAGGTTGGATTACATTCATTCAGACTTATGGGGACCTGCAAGGACTCAAACCAAAGGAGGTGGCAGATACTTCATGTCTTTTATTGATGACTATAGTAGGAAAGTGTGGATATATATTCTTAAAACTAAGGATGCAGCTTTTAATACTTTCAAGAATTGGCTAATTGAGGTGGAGAACACCTGTGATGCTAAGATTAAAGTGTTAAGAACTGATAATGGTCTTGAATATTGTTCTGAGGAGTTCAATAAGTTCTGTAGAGACAGGGGTATCATAAGACACAAAACTGTTCCAGGCACACCACAGCAAAATGGTGTTGCAGAAAGGCTAAATCAAACCTTACTTGAGAGGGTAAGGTGTATACTGAGTAACTCTGGTTTGACAAAGGATTTTTGGGGTGAACTGGTCACTACAGTGGCATTTCTTATAAATAGAAGTCCATCAACAGCACTGAAGTTTAAAACACCTCAAGAGGTATGGTCAGGGAAACTAGCAGATTACTCAATGCTTAGAGTTATTGGTTGCTTATCCTATGCTCATATCAAGCAAGATAAACTAGCACCAAGGGCAGTAAAGTGTGTTATGATAGGATATCCTAAAGGTGTGAAAGCTTACAAGTTATGGAGCATTGAAGGCAAGAAGTTCATTGTAAGCAGGGATGTCACCTTTAATGAGGCTGTGATGCCTTTATGTTCACAGCAAGCTCAGAATACTCAAGGGAATGATAAAACTGAGCTTGAGGTGGAGAATGCAAAGGAATTTGCACATGATCAGGAGGCAGATAATGAAAAATTGGTACAAGATGATACTATTACAGCTGCTGGTGATGATCAAGGAAGATCAGAAACTGATGAGCTATTGAATAGCTACCAATTGACTAGGGACAGACAGAGAAGATCTATCAAACCACCAGCTAGGTATGCAAATGCTGATATAGTCTCTTATGCACTATATACAGCAGAAGAGGTTGATTCATATGAACCTAAGAATTATCTAGAGGCAATGAATTGCAAGGAAAGTGACAGATGGAGTGTTGCCATGCAAGAAGAATTGATGTCCTTAGAGAAAAATCAAACATGGAAGATAGTTCAGAGGCCAAAGGATCAAAGGTTGGTAAGCTGCAAATGGATTTACAAGAAAAAGGTAGCTCCAGAAATTGCAGGTGGAATAAGATACAAAGCAAGGTTGGTTGCAAGAGGATTCTCACAGAAGGAGGGAATTGATTACACTGAAATCTTCTCCCCAGTGGTTAAACACTGCTCAATTAGGGTGATGCTAGCTCTAGTTGCTCAGTTTGATCTTGAGTTACATCAAATGGATGTAACAACAGCCTTTCTTCATGGAAATTTGGAAGAAAAGATATACATGAGCATTCCAGAAGGTGTAGCAGTTCAAGATACCACCAAAAGGGCTTGTTTACTTCTGAAATCCTTATATGGATTGAAGCAAAGTCCAAGGAGATGGTATTTGAGGTTTGATGAATATGTTGTCAGCTGTGGTTTTAAAAGAAGCTTGTATGATAGCTGTGTGTATATCAGAAGTGATGCTGATTGGCAGGTGTTCTTATTATTGTATGTTGATGACATACTGATAGCCTGCAAATCTATGGATGGAATCTTAGCTGTCAAAGAGATGTTGAAATCAGAATTTGACATGAAAGATTTAGGTGAAGCTACTGTGATTCTAGGGATGCAGATTGAGAGAAATAGGCCAGCAGGATCAGTTGTGTTGCATCAGAGTATCTATCTAGAGAAAGTGCTCAAAAGATACAACATGGATATGTGTAAATCAGTTGCCACACCAGTTAAGCAAGGGATCAGTTTATCAGGTCAACAATCAGCAAAGACAGAGGCAGAGATATCAGAAATGGAAAGGGTTCCATATGCTAATGCTGTTGGGAGTCTTATGTATGCTATGGTCTGTTGTAGGCCAGACTTAGCTCATGCAATGAGCTTGGTGAGCAGATTCATGGGAAATCCAGGAAGGGAGCATTGGGAAGCTGTCAAATGGATTCAAAGATATCTGAAAGGAAGCTTAACAACAGGTTTGCATTTCAATAAGATTACATCTAACATTGATTTTCTTGCAGGTTATGTAGATGCAGACTATGCAGCAAATTTGGACACAAGGAAGTCCCTGTCAGGCTATGTATTCTGTTTATTTGGCACAGCCATCAGTTGGAGATCAACACACCAATCAGTGGTGGCATTATCTACAACAGAGGCTGAGTTTATTTCACTTACAGAAGGAATCAAGGAAGGTCTGTGGTTGAAGGGAATTTTGTCTGAGTTTGGTATTATGCAAGAGTCTGTGGTTCTGTATTGTGATAATTCTAGTGCCATTCATCTCTCAAGGCATCAAGGATATCATGAACGAACAAAGCACATTGATATCAGGTTGTACTTCATTAGAGATTTGATAGATGATGGAAGAGTTGTTGTGAAGAAAATTGAAACAGCCAAGAATCCATCAGATTTTCTTACTAAGGCCTTGCCTACTTCGAAGTTCGAGTTGTGCAAGAGTCTTATTAACATGTGCTGAAGATAGGAGTAAGGAGTTTTGCTACTCTCTCAAAAGTAGTGATGTGAGTTTTGCTGCTCTCCAACAAGGCAGTGGATATGAAGTTTGCTGTTTCTTAAACAGTGGTGAAGGTGGACTAAGTAGTTACTTAGGTATGAGGTTTAGGTGGAGATTTGAGATGGAAACCTCATATTAGTGACTGATCACCATTAGTAAGAGGTTGATTGAAGGTTTAGCTAGGTATGATCAGTTTCAATCCATGCAACGTGTGCATGATTAAACATGGAAGTAACTAGCAAAGAAAACCAATCAAATCGGGCCATGTGGAAGGTATGTGATCAGGGTGTATTGCAGCTGATTTAGGGAGTTTATGAGAGAACATTCTGGAAGGTTCTATACACGGATGGAAAGCTTGAAGTACAGGCTGTGAGCTCAAGTTTGTTGCAACAGAAAAAGATTCCGTTTGATCACTCAAATAACCGCCTGAAGCAGCATACACGTGTTGGTCCCATAAGTTTCAGTTTTATGCATGGAGTGTATATATATGATGTATCTGTGCATATCGTTTCTGTAATCTCTCATACTCAAAGTAATAAGAACGATCATCCTCACAAAGTGGACGTAGGCTTGGTTAATAAGCTGAACCACTATACATCTTCTTCTTCCTGTTTATTTTTCAATCACAACACACACATCCGTTCATTCAATTATTTGAAACATTCAGAATTCTATAGCTTGATTCAACGTGAGAGTTTTATCTACAATCAAATAGATCAGTTCGTGTGTGTCTTCATTCTTGAGAAATATAATATAAGAGTTAAACTAATTCAAATTTAATATATTTTTTCTAATAAAATAGTGTAATAAAACATATGTCAATTTTCTTTGACCAAATATTTTAGCATATGTCAATGTTCTTGGACCAAATATTATTTGGCTGAAACCTGTTTCTCCTCGTAGACACCTTGCTCCCAAATCTTACATTTTTCAAAAATTGTATCTCTTAGTATTACATATTACTAAAGAACTTATATCCTTAATTTTAAATTTAGTTTTTTAAATCAAACGTATAAAGTATTCATATTTTTGCCAATCTTTTCAATGAGAAATTTACTTCTACTAATTAAAATTCATATCCTTTAAAAAAATTTGTTATACCCTATGCACCTTGTGCATCCAGGGAAACAAAAAGACTAACTCATGTTTTACAAATATTTGTGTGAACTCTAATTTACTAATTTCCATAACATTACACTTTAGAGAGATGAATTTTTATTTTTTTTAATGAAAAATATTACACTTTCAGGCTGCGTTTACATTAAGGGTAGGGGTTAGGGTTTATAAACCTTGGGTGAAGGTTTAGTGAAGGTTGAGTGAAATTAAACTACTTTAGTTAAGGTTGAAGTATTGTGTTTACATTGAAGGTTTATTTAAAAGATTTTTACTATAATACCCTTTATCAAATATAAAAAAATAAAATAAATAAGAGATATCAATTTATTGTCCTTTAAATCAGATATCGTCATCTTCAAATCAAAATTTGAGTATTGCTAATTACGCCAGCAATTTTTGCAAGATCACACTCCAATTCGAGTAAATCAAACAATACAACCATGAGAGATATAGGTTCGATTGTACATTCAAGAGGAAAAAGTGTATTGCAGAAGGGAAGAGGGGTGAAATTGAGAGCATGGGTTCTGTTATATGAAAATGGGTTGCAGGAATAACAATGTTCTTAAGACCCACCGACACTCAAAAGTGGAGAGGATGAAAGTCGATGGAAGCAATCGGAGTAAGAAAGATTTATACCTTGACTATGCAGATCTGTAAAAAATGAGAGAGATGGGAATGGATCCGGCCCAGCTACGTGAGTGAGATAGAGATTGAGGGTGAGAGAGGATTCTATTATTAAAATAAGATGAGAGATTGTGGATACGGGAGGAGAAAACAAAGAGAGAGATTAAGGGTGAGAAAATTATTGCACCGATGGTTAATACCACTGGCGGAGAAGATGACGACCTTTACCTCCCCTCTCGCCGCCTCTATTGTCGGCGCTCGGTGTAGTGTAGTGAATCGCCACTCTTGGGATTATCGATTAAGCTTTGGACATCAAAATAGGGACAAAATAGGAATTTCATATGCATAACCCTCCGTTCTATTTCTGTCCGCCCTAATTTCGACGGAGAACATAACCCTCACAAAACACTTCACCTCAGCATTTCACACCGGGCCGACAAGGGTCAGGGGGTTATCCCTTGCTATTGACCTTAAATGTAAACGTAGCTGGAATGCATTTTAACTAGAGTCTCCTCAAAATTTTGCATTTTGATTTATTAATTACTCTTTAGAAATGAACTATTACTTTTTTGAATGATAATTAATACTCCCTAAATTCTGTTATGTTTTGAATTTTTGTATTCTTGTTAAGTAGAATTTGAGTTTTTACTAATATTTGTGTGAACTCTAATTTACTAATTTCCATAAAACATTACACATTAGAGAGATAATTTTTTTTTAATGAAAAATATTACACTTCAAAATTTTGCATTTTGATTTACTAATTACTCCTCTTTAAAAATGAATTATTACTCTTTTGAATGAAAATTTTTACTCCCTAAATTCTTATATATTTTGATTTTTTGTATTCTTTTTAAGTAGAATTTGAGTTTTTAATTAGAAGAGTAAAAATTGAAATTAAATATAAATATTTTATAATCTATAATTTTTTTAAAAAAATATAATTGGAAATTAGAAAAACCAAAATAGAAGCAAAAAATTAAAATAAAGAAACAACTCGTATTACATTTTTTATATTAAAATAATAATAATAATTTTAATAATAAATAAAATAAAATAAAAGAAGAAGATTAAAAACACAATAAGAAAATGGAAGAAAGTGGAAGAAAATAGGGTTAATTGCAAAAAAAAACCCACGAAGTTTACTTCTATTGCAAATTAATCCCCACTTTTGAGAAATTGCAAAAAAAACCACAACCTTTAAATATTGTTGCAAAAAAAACCCAATTTGTGACTAATAATAGGGTTTTTTGGGTTTTTTTTGCATAATAATTAAAGGTTGTGATTTTTTTTTGCAATTTCTCAAAAGTGAGGATTAATTTACAATAGGAGTAAAGTTCGTGTTTTTTTTTTTTGCAATTAATCCAAGAAAATAACACTGGACATTAGAAATGTGTGTGAAGTATATTATGTTTTATTTATAGAGAAATAGTTGGTATATTTATATTATTATTTAAAAAAATTTTGAATGACTAAAATAATATATAAAGAATTTAGTTGTTCCAATCATATAGAGTGAAGGGCTTAATCAATCATTTTTCAAAAGCATAAGGGTTTAATTGATCCAGTCTAATAAGGTAAGGGTTTAGAGGAACAAAATAAAAGATTAATAGCTTATTTGATTTTGAGGGATAAGTTGGATGGCCAATTTGATGTTTTCCCATATTTAAAATTTCAAAAAAACAAGGATGAAAGCGAAGTAGTACTTTGTGGTTATGCTGATGCTAACTTTACAGTAAACTTGAACACTAGAAAATCCTTTATAGGTTATATTTTCACTCTGTATGGTACAACTATATATTGGAAAGTAAATCAACAATCAATTATAGCTTAAGGAGAATTGTAAATTTTTTTCCACATCCGGGAGTTTTTTCTCTAATAGTAGGTCACAGGACGAAAAAACATTAAAGTTGGACAACAAAAATCAATATATCAAAGTTAACAAGGGGAAAAATAAAACAGATGAGGAAAAAAAATCCTAAAATTCTAATGATCAGAATAGTCCAACTAAATTAGTAATTAAAATGTATTTTTAAAATTGAGGATTAGTGTGATTTTTTTTTGTTTAGTTTAAGGTGAGATGAATATTTATGGAAAGTGAAAATTTTAACTTGGGACGGAGGAATGTATTTCCTTTTATATAGTATATATATAAAAGGAAATCCCTAAAGGCTTATTAAAATTGATTTTCATAAAATTATTTATTGGACTTAAAACTTAACAAAATAAAATAAAAATTTAACAAAATAAAATAAAAATAAAAATTGATGATATTATAGAAATGGGGTCTACATGGTTGATATTTTCCCTTATAATAACCCAAACAAAATCCAGAGCAACAATGCAAAGGATTTGTTGGCATGGTACAAGTTTGAAAAGCTATGGTATCACTAAATTAGTGTATAGAAAAGTCAATAAAATTTAAATAAAAATATATATTTATTATAATATGAAGATTGTTATTATAACCCACCAAAATGCTTCCCCACAACACAAGCATGCTTCCTTCCTACCAACTCAAACAGAATGATGGGCTCAATCTACCAAACACCACCAATCAAACTTAAATTGTGGCAATTCAATGTCACTTGTTAAAAAGATTCAAGAACTACTAAAATTACAAACAAGATCATCATCAACTCACAAAATGAACCCCTAATTTGGACATAATAACCATTTTTTCAATCTCAAAGGGCAGGCAGTGACGGATTCATCAGCCCGGGATCCGCTCTCGGGCTGCTCGCCGCACTGCTGTTAGAGAGGGACGTCCCAAACGCCCCTCTCTGAAGTACCCCGGTTGGAGACGAGGCCAACCGGGGGCTATTGTCCCAGCTGTCGATGAGGTTGAGCGGCTTCTTCGAAGTCCTGCACTCGCCCGTTTGCAGGACCTCGCCGAGCGGCCCTCCCATCGCCGGCTCCCATGAGATCGGAACCCAACTAGCTTCTCGTTGGGTTCGATCGCCGACGCCTAACCCCATTTCAAGATCCTGGGAGAATCTTGGAGGGGAGGAAGTGAGGTTTTGGTTGGTGGGGGAGGAGGTGGAGGACATGAAGTCAGAGGACACCATTGGAATGGAGATTGAGAGCTGTGTTTTGGGCCAGTCATCCATGAACTGCCTGTAAGTACTGGTGCTGTTCAAAGGGTTGAGTAAGGAATCAGAGCACACTGATCCAAATGAGGCTTCTTGAAATGCTGGATTTTGCTGTTTTTGAGTATCTACAACACTAGGACTCCTGCAACAACACACCAAATCACCAATTAATGTTACATTCCTCAAACTCCATTTTATTACATCTTCAAACACACTCGAAGCTTAGCTCACCTGGTGTTGGTCGGAATTCCAGGGTGGAAGTTGGATGCAGTTACGGTCTTTCCGACAGCGGCGGCGGAGGATTGGGCTTCCACAGGCTTTCTTGAACGGTGGCGGCCTCTGTTCATATGGCGCTCGCAGTACTTCTGATCAGCGACGGCGTCTCTGGAGCACCGCCACTTCTTGCCGTCGGTGCGGCGGCACCGCCCCGGCTCGGGGTCCGTGTTGGAGAACCCCAGGTGGAAACCACCCCACCCAACTGCAAAAAACATGAGGAGAGAGAAAGATGAGATTACTGAAGAGAGAGAGAGAGGAGATCCAGGAACTCACAGGCGTTGGATCTGAAACCAGCAGATTCGAAAGCTTTTCTGATGGGATTGAGAAGATAGCAAGGAATAGGAACATTAGCAGTGATGTATTTGTAGATCAAGGCTTGATGCTCAAGTTCCATCCACTGTGATGCTGTAAATGGACCTCCTACACACACATTCATTCATTTCAACAACAAGATACCACTTGTTGAGAGATTTAGATATGGATAACAAGAAAACACCACCACCCCACCGACATAGCTAACCTGAGCTCCTACCAAAGGCAGCTGAAGTATGGTGATAAAACGGTAGAGTGACAGCCTGTGAGTTGGGGGAGGAGAAGCTCAGCATTTCAGAGCCGCCATTACATCTCTGCAGAGGAAATCTCAGCATTGTTTCAGAATTAGAAGAAGAAGAAAGCTTGGCCATTTTAGAATCTCTTTCTTGCTTCAAGAACCCAAATCCGCCATTGTTGGAAGCAGAGGTGGAGGAGAAGAAAGCGTCGAAGCCCAGTTGCCCAAAATCCATGAGCAGAGAGAAACAGAGAGAGAGATAAAGAGACAACTATGGAACAGACAACAGCAGAGAGTTGTTGTTGTAATGGTGTAAAGCAGAGTGAGTACATTGGGAGACATAAGGTGGGTTTGTTGGAGGAAGAAGTACCATGTTTAGCTTTAGTGTTAAAACCCTTATCTCCAGTATGCTATGTTTGGTTGAGCAGAGTTGAAAAGGGAAAACCACACTGGTTCTTGTTTTGTGAGTTTGATGTTTGTCAAACCAAAAATTATTGAAAGGAGGGATGGGAGGTGAGGTGAGGTGAGGTGGAGAGAGAAACAGATTGAGATAGAGAGAGAGAAACAGTGTGAGGATGGATACTCTCTGAAAGGCTTGAGACAAAACTACATCACTGCAATTGCTCTTTCCTATACATACATTGTGTGTGTATATATATCTAGTATTTTCTTGCATTATGTGCTTTCATTCTCGTTGAAAAAAGGAAAATTAAATACAAATGTCCAATTTTGTGATTCCGGGTCCGGGTTGAATCGTACTGGACTCATAAAGTTTAATTTGATAAAAAAAAATTAAAAAAATTAAAACAATTATTCTCCTGCCAATACATCATATGGAGGAGTAGTATTTAAAAAAAAAATACGTGTATTTATTTGGTGGTATAAAATTTAAGAGGAATAATATTCCCTCCATCCCGCCCAAAGGTGGTCATTTGTTTTTTGTGCATAGATTAAAAAATATTATTATTTTATATATGTAGTGAATAGTTATATTAGTATTGAGTGGTGGACACATGTGGGGTTTTTTACTAAAAATAGAAAATGGGGGACATTTGAATGAGATGTCCATGGAGACCTTTAGGTGGAATGGGGGAGTACTAATAATATCTTATTGGACTCGTAAAGTTTAAATTAATAAAAAAAAAAAACAGTTTAGATGCTTGGTGGTATAAAATTTAAGAAAAATAATAATAATAATGTCTTATTGGACTCATAAAGTTTAAATTGATCCAAAAAAAAACAGTTTTATAACAATTATTCTCTTATCGATACATTATAGTAGTATATTTTTTAAAATATCACTGAAAATTTAAGAAAAGTAATAATAATAATGTAAGAAAGAAGAAGATTTTTTTGGATAATTGAATAGAATAAAATGTATGATATTATTGATTTTAATTAGATTGGATGTAAAAAAATGTGATATTTTTGTAATATTATACTAAATAAGGTTATTAATATTGTGTATTATTTCCATTATAAATGTGTAGATAGAGGGAGTATCATTTAACACACATAACTTACTTTATCATTTATTTATTATTTTAAAAAAATTTATCCTAAAAAATCAATTAAAGAAACAACTTTTACGGATTATTGATTTTTATTACTAAGAAAACACATTCTTTTAACAAGAATTAAGCAATATTCTATTAAGAATATAACATTGTAGCAATTTATGATTTTATTAAAAATTTAAAAAAATTTCTGTCTCACATCTCGTGTGAAAGATACTAAATATTACTCTCCGTCCCAATAATACATGCACCTATTTGGTGGCGCGAAATTTAAAAAAAATAATTTTTTTGTTGTATTGTACAAAAAGGTGGTTTGCCCATACGCCCACACGCGACAGCATAGGGAATAATATACGGAGTAGTTTGTTTGTGATTCGACTAAGTGATAATGGTGAAACTTTACCAAATAAATGTTGTATACAATTTTTAAGCCGACATGGATGTTGTTGGAGCTAATCTCCATCCACAGTTAAATATACTTTAATTGCATTATTGATGACAATTAAGACTACATTCCAAACAAGAGTAAACACAGTCCATTAAATTGCAATGTTTGAGATTTGTATTATGCTACTTTTATACATGTCAAAAACTAGATGTAAATGGGTCCTCATTCTGTTATAATAGACAAACTTACACAATGGTTTTAACTAAAATCGTGTAACTAGATGTAAAATGGTTTTTAACTTGCACAATGTTGTTTAACTAATTTCCATCCACATACTAGGCGTGTTTTGAGGGAACGCATTCCTACGAAGACCTTGCTAGCTCGATGCAAAGCTTTGCTTCCCACTGTGAGTGTTTTATGTTCTCTATGTGGATTGAAAGTAGAAACGGTACGACACATTTTCTTAGAATGTTTGTTAGCTTATGAATGTATGTTTTCAAGTGGTTGGGAATATCAACAACTATTTTCTCGAACTCCTCAACAAATTTACTATCTTTTAGTACGATTTTGAGAGGAAAGAAAGGGAAAAATGTTTCACTTTGCATTTGAGAATGTATTATATGGTTAATATGGAAATGTAAAAATGCCAGCATATTTCGGGATGAAAAAGTGGAGGTAGCTGACATTGTAAAAGAGTTAAAAACTCGTGTTTGGAGTTGGATTCGGTTAAAGGATGACTCAATTGATGGATATGGTTTGAAGATTGGGAGCTCAATCCCCAAATAATTCTTTAGTGTTAAATATAATTTGATATCACTATCTTTATTAATATTTTTTCTTTTGTAACTCTTTGGGTATTCTTTATACCTTATTCTATTATTTTAATAAAAAAAATTGTTGTTAAAAAAAATATCGAATTATGTCTGTCCATAAAAATGCATAGATACTCCCTCTGTCATTTTTATATTTATGTTTATACTTTATTTTTCTTCGTCTCATATTTATGTTGATAATAAAAGAAAAAAAATTGTAATTCAACATCGTTAACTTCACAATGCAATTTAATTCAAATTTTTTATCTCATTACAATTCACATAACTTATTTACGTACTCACTTCGTTCAATTTTTAATTTCATACTTTTCGTTTTGATCATTCTCAACTTCAACTTTATAACTCGATATGAGAAAAAAACACTTAGAAGTAATCCGATGAATCATTATTAGAAGGAATGGGCAAAATCCATTCAATTCAATTTTTTTTAAATAATGTTTTTAAGGGTATTTGTTTAAATGTCCAATTTGACAAAAATAACATTGATTCGATTGTTGAATCCGTCAAAATAAATGGATCGATTGTATATATTTGTAATTCGATTGTATATATTTTTAAGACTTAATTGTACACATTTATGACTCAATTAAAATTTTTCGAAAGTCAATAATATTTTCGTCATTTCAAATATTTAAAAACTTGTCAATAAATATGGACCATAAACAAATCTCTTAATCAGGTATAATGAAAATTACTATTATAATAGTTATTATGATTGAATTTTAAAAATGTCAGATACCATACGTGGTAACCCCATAATCCTAAAATAATTAAGGTTAGGGTCGTATTTTTTAGCCTGTATAAATTTGGGCCTTTTTGGTTGGCTAGTAGGATGGTAAGTTAATTTTAATTATTACAAATTTCATTTGAAATGATACTCCTTCCTATCAGTGCATGCAAAAGTTTTTATTTGTTTTTATGTAGATTAAGGATTATTATTATATATATAATAAGTAATTGTGTTAGTAGTGAGTGATGAATCAAATATACATTTTTTTTTACTAAATTAAAAAAATGAGTACCTTTAAGCTGCACGCCAAAAATAATTAAATGGGTCCGTTCGCATTGATAGTAGGGAGTAGGGACTAATACTTTATAGTAATAATTTTTTTCATGCATTAGTATTAATAATTCTTTTAAATTCTAAAGAATTGATGAATTAATTTAGTGTTTATTGTGTTATGTCTTATTACTTTAATTTTTAAATTTGTATTTATAATTTTTTTTAAAAATTTTTATTGCATAGCCTGAAATCATTAGAGTTATGATTAGTGTTATAGGTATTATATTCCCATGTTAATGGGTTGAAGCCCAAACACCAAAAGGGTAACCAGGCCCAATCGTACATAGAGTAGACCGAGGCCCAATTGATGATATAAGGTGTGTTTTTTGTGGAACTTGTGAAGAGATTGAGAAACATATACTCCATCCGTCCCACAGCAAGGGTTTTTTTTTTCCATTTTGGTCGTTCCACAAAAGGGTCCTCTTTCTTTTTTTACACACATGTGACCCACTCATCCCCTCTAATACAATTAAAATATGGGGCCCATACTCCCACTAATACAACTACCCACTACACATTAAATGATAATACTCCTTAATCCACATGCCAAAAAGCAAAAACTATCCTTGCCGTGGGACGGAGGGAGTATTTTTTTAATGTTCTATATCTCATCACATTTAGATGAACTGTCGTTCATGGTTTGGTATCAAGACTGCTCTGTACTCAGGTACATTCACTAATTTGTCAATCTTTAGCAAGATTTTCAATGTGAAGAAGAGTAAAAAAGATGCGGTTGGTATTTGGCTTGGAACGTTGTGGATGATTTGAAAATTGAGGAATGCAGTGATTTTTAAAAGTGATGAATTGTCTGTTCATAAACTTCTTAGCGAACTCAAATCAAAGTTATGGAGTTGATTTGTAGTTAGTAAACATAATTGTCATGATTTCTCATTTATGAATGACTTGTAAATCCTAGAGAATATCTAGGTGTTTGATATTTAATTTTCCTTTTGGTCATTTTCTTGGTTGTATCATTTAGGTATTTTTTATACCTAATTATCTGAATATTTCTTTTTATTTATAAAAAAAAAATTATTTGGAAATAAGGTGGATTGATGTGCGAGTTGACTAGCAGCCGTGATGTTTGTTTTCTACCCAAAAAGTCGCACCTATAATCATGCGTGTTCGTACTTGTCTTTCTTTACATTTTTCACTCTAGTTTGTTAACCCTCCTAAACGACACCCTACCATATAGATCTACTACACCTTAATAAAAACAATTTTAGATTTCGAATGATATTTTCATGTTTATTTTTTTAATTCTTTATCTTGGTTTTTTTTAGTTATAAAGAAATTATTTATTATTTTTAATTTATGGCAAATAATTGCATGGATGAATCTTTGTTCATCGGAAAGTTCGATGATCACATAAATGTTGGAAATTTATTAATTTCCATTATAATCTAATTGTGGGAAATATATTATTATGCAATTATATTAGTTATTTAATTATTTTATGGACTTAATTAAGTGATTCAATTAAGGTTAAAGGTTCATGAGCTATAATAATAAATGATATGCGCTTATTGAGTAGATACCCAATACTAAATGACTGGGTGATAATGGGTGGCCCAATTGTATAGTATATAAAGGCTATCAGGTTATGGTCCCCAATATACTAAGCCGCACATGGTCTTCCCTTCTCCCCATCGGGAGGGATTACTACGGTCCCCATAAGGAATAAGGAGGCTTAGTTGAGGAAGGCCATAAAACCACTGATCCCGAGTTCGTGTTCCGCCTAGAGAGTCATTGGAGCCTAGAGACTCATTGGATCAGGTACGCTTCCGCTTTACGGTTTAAATCTCGTTAATCATAATAGGGTTAAGGTTTCTTGGATTAATTTCCAACAAGTGGTATTAAAGCCACCCTATTTATGATTCTCTGAGATCTGAAAATATTGTGGTTAGATTTGGATATGTGTTTGAATCTTTATGGTAAATCCACTATTATGATTAAAGGATTGAATAATAAAGAATTACTGTCATATTGCCTCTCATGAGATCTGGTTATGAACTGCTTATGCTTCGATGTGAAGTCAGCATCCTAAATTGAGCAATCCTGGTACAGTCATTCATATTGAATTTAATAATTAGCACGTATAAAATAATTCTGGTTTCATTTTCCAATTGATTGATTTGTTCCATTATTAATGGAAATAAGTGATATTATGGTTAAAGATTACCGGCTGAAATTCTTATTCATTATGAATCTGAATAGTTGTGGTTCAGTGTATTAAATTATTGATTTAAATTATGATTATTAAATCAATTTTAATAATTTTCAATTCCTCTAATTATTAGAAGGAAATTAAGTTTATGCATATTTGGATAAATTTTCAGTAAGCAACATGAATGTGTATCATGATTAATATATATTTTGAGGACGCATTTTATAATTTTCCGTCATGATTTTGGCATTAATTATTATACCATATTACCATTCACATTAATTACGTGATCATGTATATTTTGTGGAAAGTTTAATTTTGGTATGGTTAATAAATTACAGCATCACATTAATTTGAAAAATGTTATATTGCTTTTGGATTTATTTATTAATTTAAATAAGTGGATTGACATTTTAGCTTAATTAATTAATATTATTTTGCGAATCAAGTTGGTACTAATGATGCTATATCAGTATGTATGCACCAATTTGTGTTATATTCCCATACGGTTAGCAGCAATTAATGGATAGTTTTACTAATTGAATTCAATTTCAATAATATGTGTGATTATGTGCGCACGATTGCGTATTTGTGGCATCACAATTTCGGATTTGTGATAATAATTTTACATATGGCAATGTGCAATTTGATAGTGCTCTTGAGTTTTAACAAATATACTTTGTTTGATATTGTTTTACACTTTTGTTGGTGTATTCGGTAATGATGTTCTGATTCAAATCATTGTTTGATTAAATTGATTTGATGTTACCATTACATTTATATCATGACTCATGAGGAGCTGCTAACATGGAAGCATTTACTTAACTTTGGTTTAATTCTACTTATTTGGGCATTAATTAGTTTGTAACATCACTTTCATGCAATGTACAGATTAATGTGAATGAGGCGAATTAGATGTTATTTCCATGGATGGAAACATAATGTGTGACAATTGAATAATTTTGTCTTACTTGAACAATAATGTTTCAGACGTGGAATGTCAATTTAATTATAATTATTAATGTGATTTATGTTTGATATTAATAAATGATTTCAGTTTTTGGAAATGCCTCACTCCTATTATGAATAAAGGAATTATGATTTATATTTGGACTCATGGATACACATTCCAATTAAGGGTGTGTTTTATTTTAAGAGCTAATCAAATTGTATGATAAATTGTCAATTGTCAATTCTTGGACATTTAAGAACAAAACACAATTATGAGGTAATAAGTTATTATGTAGCTATTAAGGTGATCTCAAGTATAATATTGCTCTCAATTCTTTTGGAATTATTCCATATTATGAATACAGTCATGTATTACGTGAATTTGGATGAACAAATATTGCCTAATTTAATTTATTAGAATATGGTATTCTTAATAATTAAGTTAAAAGAATCTTTCATTATTTTTGAGTATGTATGAATCATCAAAATTCCTATTTCACTACAAGAAATTGCCGGAATACCGACGGAATTACCGACGAAAAAATATCGTCGGTAATTACCGACGGTTTACCGACGGATTACCAACGGTTTATTCATTTAATATGATTTTTTTTAAAAAAATCAGCAATAAAAATTTCCGACGGTTTTTGCGACGGATTACTGACGATATTAACGACGGATTTTTTTTCCGTCGGTAAATCCATCGGTATTTTGGAGGGATTTAATCCCGGAAGATTACCGACGGATTAAATCCGTCGGTAAATATATAAAATTTTATTTAATTTTATTTTTTAATTTACCGACGGATTTATCCGTCGGTAAATATATTAAATTTTAGTTTTTAAAAAAAATTTGGTCTTTAATTTACCGACGGATTTTCCGTCGGTAAATATATGAAATTTTATTTTTAATAAATTAATTTTAGTCTTTAATTTGCCGACGGAATAATCCGTCGGTAAATATATAAAATTTTTATTAAAAAAATATTTTAGTCTTTAAAATACCGACGGAATTAATCCGTCAGTAAATATATCAAATTTTATTTAAATAAAATTAATTTTAGTCTTTATTTTGCCGACGAATTAAATCCGTCGGTAAATATATCTTTATTTTTAAAAAAATTTAATCTTTAGTTACCGACGGATTAAAATCCGTCGGTAAATATGAAGTAACTTTTACTAATATTAATTAATTAATATATATTTTTAAATAAATTAAATTTTAAAAAAAACTCAAAACACGTTTCTTAAAAACGTTAACCCATCCCCAATCTTAAATCACAATGTCTGATCCAAAAAAAATAACGTGAACCCTAATTCCCCCTCTTGCCGCCGGCCGCAATTCTACGTCCACTCCCGACGCCACCTCCTCCGCTGATGGTCTACCCCCCCTTGCGAGTACATCGACGGTCGGCGACCCGTAATCCCCCTTGCAGCATTACTCACGCCGCCCTCCGTCCTTAGCTCCGACAGGCATTTCTGATTCACCTCTTCCAAGCATCCGGTCGACGTGCACTGACCCGACCCGCCGACAGCCTCGACAAGCAAGGGCAAGTTGTAGCCGTCAACGAGGCTGACGTCGTAGAAGTCCATGGAGCCGGAGCCGACGGATTAACTCGCTGCTGCTCAGCCATCACCCGCTGCCGCCGGTGAGTAAAAAAAGTTAGATGACCGTCAGCACCACAATTGGTATTGGGTCTGAATTCTGAGGTTTTTTATTTATTTATTTATTTGTATTCTGAGGAAGGCACATGGTATTGGTACCCTTGATCGATTTAGCAAAGTTATTTTCAAACTGTGTTTAGAATGCTAGGTACATTACAATTATAAGCTGGGTTTTGTGTAGAAAAATTCTGTTGAAGATCAAATGATACTATACGAACTCTTTGAAAGACTGCTTGGTCCCTTGTTCTTTCAGAACTGAACTGCAAGGTAAATGTTTATCCTCACTTCTGTTAGGGAAGTATAAAAAAATAAGAAATTTTCAAATCAAGGCCTGAAAAATGGATAATGTTATTTGGGATAAAGATTGCTTGGTTTTATTTCTAGAACCTACAGACATAGATGAACTAAAACATGTGCAGATTTTAGATGTCTTCATCTCTGATATGTCTATGATTTGACACATGAAAATACAAGAAGGAGTTTACATATAGCTGAACGTCAGTTACAAGAATCTGTTAAAAGTACTATAACTCCAAAAGATGTCTGCCTGTATTTCTGCAGGTGCAGAGCCCCACATTTAGGTGTTAGAACACCAATCCATCTATATCCACAAAATGGTAAAATTATGGTTGTTTCAGATATATTGAATTCATTCAATTGTTTAAAAGAAGATTGAATCTATTTCAGCTAGTTTGACTTATTGATGTATATTCTAAATTTGCAAAATTATTTTTCATTATATGACTGAAATATGAGTTGACCTCTGATTGTTTTGGTGGGATTTATGTGTTGGTAGTTTTTTTTATTTTTTAAATTTTGTGTTCGTTGTTATCAATTTAATGAGAACATAGAGAGAGGTTAACATACCATTAAGTAAATATCTTTCCAGAAGCATGCCTTTTTTACCCCTGTATTAGCAATTTACATATTCATAATTGATCAGTGTGATGTATCTAGAATGTATTTGTCAACAGGCACCAGGGTTATCATTTTTGCTGCCTGAGCAGTACTCAAACTATCCAAGGTAATGATCACATGATCAAGTTTCTAAGCTTCCTTCATACTGCCTG
This sequence comes from Pogostemon cablin, assembly GCA_023678885.1. NCBI lineage: Eukaryota > Viridiplantae > Streptophyta > Magnoliopsida > Lamiales > Lamiaceae > Pogostemon > Pogostemon cablin. The sequence goes on from CM042987.1 coordinate 8,450,287, forward strand.
TTTGATGAGTATTATAAATATTTTGATACTATTTTCAAAATATAATATCTTTGTTACTGCTGCAACTAAAAATTCACATAAGTATTAGTAGTAATGCATTATTGCTGATATCTTACAGTCTTACATAGGCTAACAGAGAGAGCAGTCATTGAGTTTGCCATTGAGAAAGGAGATGGGCCAACCCAGAAATAACGCAATACTTCAGGTATATTGAATACCCTTATTAAACACACAATAGCTACTGTTGTCATATAAAGTGATTTTTCTGGAAAGGGTTGTTTTAAATCTCATTCTTTTTGTCTTACTCAGCTGTGTCTGCGTCTGATTAGTGTAGCTAGTATGTGAACTTCATAAATTGTCTTATATTATGTCAGAGACCCCTCAAGCTTCTGGTAATGAGTAATTGTCAAACTTTGTATCATGAACTACTTCGGTGCTTTTCATTTAATCAGCTTGAACATTTTCTTTTCGACATCTGATCCATGATAGATGCACACGATCCTATAAATATTCCTGAATTTTTCTGACTTATTGTCTTTAGGTTGTCATAGACGGGTATTCAGCCACATTTATGTGTTGGTAGATTTTTTTATTTTTTTAAAAAATTGTGTTTGGTGAATGCATTGAAAAAAGCAGGTTCTCGACAACCAGCCATGGGGAATGAGATGCAAGCAGAAATTCAAGTGCTTCAAGCCCAAGTGCAACAACTTATGGAAATGATGCGAGGTGGAAGTACAATGGCTTCTCCGTATGGTGGTGGATCTACATCTGGTGTCGCTCATAATGATGTTGATATTGATGCTGATGCTAATGCTGATGACGAGGTTGATGCTGATTTGGGAGACTTGTGATCATGTTTATTGTATTGGATGTGTTGTGTCAAAGATTGAGTAGAATTTGATATTTTGTGTTGAATTTGGATAATCTATTTCAAATTATGGAGATTGTTGAATTTAAATCTTACATTGGGTTGTGTTTTGAAGATTTAATTAATTAGAATTTTATATTAATTAATAGGTATTAATATTAATATTAAAATATAAAATTCAAATATATACATAAATTTGCGACGGAAATTTTCGTCGGTAACTGAAATATGTAATTTGAAAATAAATATTACCGACGGATAATTCCGTCGCAAAATTTATGACGGATTACTTTCGTCGCTAATTACAGACGAAATCGCCGATGGATTACCGTCAGTAAACTAATTTTCATATAATTTTGCTTTTTTAAATTTGCGACGGAAATTTCCGTCGCTAATTTGCCGATGGATAAATCCGTCGCTAATTTGCAGCACCGACGAATTTTATTTTCATGATTACCGACGGAATATTCTATTTACCGACGTCCAAAATCCGTCGGTAAATACCGACGGAATAAAATTTCCGTCGGTAATAAATTACCGACCATGGTTTTAGCGACAGATTAAATTTCGTCGCTAATCCGTCGGTAACCTCATTACCGACGGATTTTTCAAGTATTACCGACGGTAATTTCCGTCGGTAAATATAGAGTTTTTTGTAGTGTTTGGTATTTGGAATTTAATTAAATTAAATTTGGGGAGACAGTTTATGTCGTTTAATTAAATATTTATTTAATTAGTCTAGTAAACCTTCAATCTAGTCAATCAAAGCACCATGTTGCCACATCAATATCGTATGTGGAGAAAAGTTTTATTGAAATTACATAGATGGGTGTGGTATTATTTATGTGTTCTGTGTTCGGCCCACAGGTATGCACAGTTTGATAGAATAATAATACACATGTGATAATAAGTATGTGATAATTATTTAGATAATTCATGTGAACATGAGTCGGTCCACAGATAGACTCTTGTTTGACAGAACTTATTGTCAATACTTGATTGTTGCACCAAGATTGCCACTGTAGTTAATTTTTGTCCACAGACGAGGTTAATGTTACACATGGTGTCTTGAGATGGGTCCCCAATTAATGTATCTTCATGCGGGTATTGATCGGCCCAAAGGTAGATTAATATCTGGCCCGAAATACATAAGCACATGTGGTGGTAATATGTGATGATTATTTGGTTACATGTGAGTAATAAGTCGGCCTAAAGGAAGGCTATTGCTTGACAGTTTTTATTGTCAGTATTTGACCACTACGTGAGAGCATCATTTAAATTAGTATTGTTGTCCAAAGACTTGATACTAATGTTGTGCTCGAATACTCAAGATGATTCTAATTTATTTAAATTTTGAAAGATTATAAAGTTTAGTGCAAGCATGCATGATAATCATTTTGGATTAATTCTCTGAATAATTAAGAAGTCTACTAATTAAGTTTAACCTATATCAACAACAAAATCATACATGATAAGTGAACTTCAATAATAAAGATGAGACTATAAGGCTTCAAGAAAATTTGGTCTCAATAATGTATAAGGGCAATACAAGAAAACCCATTAAGAAAGCTGCTAAAGACAACTAAAGTTTCTCCTAAAGGCTTGTGGAATTATTTTATAATACGCCACATTAAGATTACTTAGTATGAATGGTGTTGTGGTGTAGTTAAAAGATAAAAATAGTACTCCACAATATATGGTTACTAATTAGAGAAATACTAAAGATTGCAGCTCATGGTCTCAATAAAGTTCCAACCAAAGTAGTTATGAAAACTCTTTGAGTTTCACATATGGTGATATCCAACTAAGACTAGATCATTGTAATCTACTAAAGAAAATTGGATTCAAATAGATACAAGCTACTTTATTGGTATTAAATAAAGATAATAAGTTTATGATCCAAATGATCGGATCATATTTGAGACGGGTAATACGGTATTCTATGAGGATGTTGATTTGGGGGGAAGAATAATATTAGAGACATTGTCCTTAAGGGGGAGTCGATTCGATCCCACTTATACTTTAAAGAATTGGTGCAAATTCAGAATAACGATATGATAATGTCAATAATATTTAAGGAATAACAAATTCAACAACCTCAAGAATTAATGTCACTAAGGAAACCACTAGAGTTGGGAGAAACACAATTCGGATGATTATATAGTTTTCTCCTAAATAATGAGGATACTATGGAATTAATGTTAGAATATTCCAGCAATGTTCATTAAGCCATGCAAGGTCCAATTACTCGAAAGTGGGTTAATGCTATAAGTTATGAGTATAAATCATAAAGGATTATACTTAAAAGGGAAGGAAGGCATTGTTTTAAAATAATCGTAGCATTAATAGCACATTTTGATCTTGAATTATATTAGATGGATATAAAGATAAAGTTGATCACAACATTGATGATACTATCTAAATGGTTTAAAACTAATATGAAAACTATCTATGCATTCAAGTAAGTTTTTTATAAAGGAATTACACATATCATCATGAGGTAATTGTCTCATTTGGTTTTGAGACAAATTAGATGATTATGTAATTAAGTGGGAGAATGTTTAAGTTAAACTAAGGAAGACAAGTGCAGTCTCAATCAGGTGCCCTAAAGTTAAAATAAAGATTTAAGAAATGTAGAAAATATTCCATATGCTTTGGTTGTTGGAAGTTGTTGTATGATGAGGTCTCTACAAGACCTAATTTGGCTTATGTTGTTGGTATATTAAGTAGACATTTAAGTAATATAGTATGGATCTTTATAAAGTATTTATAGAGAACTAAGGATAACATGCTTGCATATCAGGGATCAGATTTGTTAGAGATCATAAAGTAGTCTGATCTTGAGTTTGTTGGATGCCAATACGGTATAAGATCCACTTTAGGCTACGTCTTCTGTTGGTCGGGAGAGTTGTACATGTAAAAGCATTAAACAAACAATTGTAGCTCATTAAGCATGACAACAGAAATAGTAGCATACTAAGGGGTATTCAAACATGAAATAAAGGTTGCGAAGCTTTGTCACATAAATTTGATTGTGACAGTTAGTTCGCAGTAAAGTATTAACGACAAGAATTCTTATAAGTCAAGCATATTGACATAGCATTCTTGGTTATTAAAGAAAGTGTTTTGTGTAGATAAAATTTTAGAAAAGCATATTACGATAGACTCCAAATATGGATCCACCAATTATGTATTCAACGCCCTGCAATTTTATGAGCTAGCTACTCATGTGGGTGTGTTATATGGTTTTAGAATACATTGGTTCAGTGGGAGTCTATATTTATTGTTCTTTAAAATTTTCAAAACACTTTGATTTGGATAATTTGGTTTTCTGCAGAATAAAGTTGATAGTTGATGGCTTTGAATTCATTGTGAATTCACTTAAGTAATTTCATTTTGTAATATTTTACATTATGGATTGATCTCACTAAAGTTTAAAGTTGGACCAGTTGGAAATAGACATGATATTGATTACGTTGCATGTAATTTCCATGCTACTCACCATATTTGATCTATGTCATTGAGTGTACTGATATGGTGATTGTCGGGGTTTAACCACGATTTGTAATGTGGTAAATGCCGCGGTAGTTCCATATTAGTATATGAAATGGACCAGATTGTTAAGTATAGCCTGAAGAGAAATAGCATACAGTTGCGCAACTAAGGACTCTTGATATAATTGCTTTCGGAAAATATATAGCCCAAGTGGGAGATTGTTGGAAATTTATTAATTTCCTTTATAATCTAATTGTGGGAAATATATTATTATGCAATTATATTAGCTATTTAATTATTTTATGGACTTAATTAAGTGATCCAATTAAGGTTAAAGGTTCATGGGCTATAATAATAAATGATATGGGCTTATTGAGTAGATACCCAATACTAAATGACTGGGTGATAATGGGTGGCCCAATTGTATAGTATATAAAGGCTACCAGGTTATGGTCCCCAATATACTAAGCCGCACATGGTCTTCCCTTCTCCCCATCGGGAGGGATTACTACGGTCCCCATAAGGAATAAGGAGGCTTAGCTGAGGAAGACCATAAAACCACTGATCCCGAGTTCGTGTTCCGCCTAGAGACTCATTGGAGCCTAGAGACTCATTGGATCAGGTACGCTTCCGCTTTACGGTTTAAATCTCGTTAATCATAATAGGATTAAGGTTTCTTGGATTAATTTCCAACATGAAATTCCACGAGCAACTGATTTCATGATATACCCTCTTAATTTATATACACCCATAATACACAGTTTCATTATGAAATCAAATAATTTAATTTTACTTAAATCTTTGATTTTTTTTTCTTTTTGAATACTCTTATTAAATAGCATTTTGTATTTTAATATTTAACGTTTATAAATTTTAAATGAAAAGTTAAATAATAAGAAATTTCTTTTTTATTATCTTAAAATACTGTAAAGTTGGTCAAAATAAATAATTTTTGTTAAAGAATGTGGAACGATAAATGTAAAGTGTTCTTAAAAAATGAAAAAATATATGTTTATTAATATATATATATATATATATATATATATATATATATATATATATATATATATATGAAGTGAATGTGGATTTACGAAAGAAATTTTAAAGCATGATGATTCTTTTATATATTGATCTAAAATCTAAATTACTCCCTCCGTCCCACAATTAGGTATACATTTTTTTATTTTGATCCGTCCCAAAACAAAGTATACATTACCCTTTTTGGTATATGGGACCCACACAAAACAATTATTATATCCACATGTGGCCCACCTACTATACTAATACAACTACCTACTACACATTAAAATATTATTTCTCTCACTTCATTATATATTTAAATATTATATTCCTTAATCTACGTGCAAAAAACAAACGTATACCTTATTCCGGGACGGAGGGAGTATTTATGAAGTAAAACTATTACCATGGATTAGGGAAGGAACATACCTCAAAATTCAAGAACATACCTCAAAACCCAAGATCTGTAGCAGATGCACTCAGGAAAATTTTCAGACACACGCAGAAGAACAAGAAGGAAAGGAAGCTATTCCTGATCACGTTGGCGGTTTTTGTCAACCAGATATGGATGGAGAGAAACAAGCAACTATTTGGAGAACGAATGAGGGGTTACAAAGACATGATAGAAAGCATGGAATACAACATTATGAATCTATTCTTGAATTATAACTCTAGTACTAGGTAATCTTGCCAGGGAAGAATAAGATGTTTTTCTTTACTTGTTAGGCAAAGGCATAAGCATTTGTAACCGATGGTTCTGAAATAGTCCCTCCGTCCCACGACAAGGGTAGTTTTTGCTTTTTGGCACGTGGATTAAGAAGTATTATTATTTAATGTGTAGTGGGTAGTTATATTAATGGGAGTATGGACCCCCATGTTTTAATTGTATTAGAGGGGATGAGTGGATCCCATGTGTGTAAAAAAGGAAAAAGGACCCTTTGGATGAGACGACCAAAATGAAAAAAAAGAGACCCTTGCTGTGGGACGGAGGAGTATAATTTACCATTTTCATGGATTAGGGAACTTATCAACAGAAAACAAGAATGCACTTGAAATTTTAAAAATTTATTTGTAAATGTTTTGAGTGGTTATCCTAAATTCTTGACTATCTATAGAATTTACTAACTACTGTATATCAGTTATTGTGCTTTTCCAGAAAATTAAAATCTGTAAGCTATTAAAAAATTATTCATGTTTATTTGTCTTATAGAAAATTGCTTTATTAAAAAATTATTCATGTTTATTTGTCTTATAGAAAATTGTTTAATGATGTAAAATTTTATGTATTTAAAAATTTGTACAGAAAAAATTTAGTATAGTTTTTATTATCAATGATTTTTTCTCAAAATATGAGTAATTAATTTTTTTTTTATTATCTGAAAAATAATATTATATATAAAGAAGTCCTCTCCAGTTATATTTTATTTTTACATTTTCTTTTCCAAATTATTAGATGAATTAACAACATATAAAAGAAAATTAAAATTTACTATATTCTAAAAAAAATATAGACCATAAGAGAAATTGTTGAGGTTTTTTCTTCCTCGTGATTACACATCTAATATGTGTAATAAAAAATGTAATAGGAGATTGAACATATGTACTCCCTTCGTCAATATGCAACTTACACATTTTGTCATTTTAATTTGTGCCAATATAAACCGTGCATTCCCTTTTTTAAAGATAAGATTTACACAAGTCAATTAATAAATCCATATGCTGCATAGAGACGGAGTTAGTATTATTTTCTTAAGTTATGTATAAAAAGCAAATGCACACATTGTAGTCTTGTAGAGGGACAGAAATAGTACTCCCTCAGACCATGACAAATCGCGGGAATTAAGGAGTAGTATTATAATTGGTAGTTGTATTATATAAAAATGATGGATAATACAACGAGCTCTTTTATTAAAAAGAAATATGAATATCTTTAAAATAAAAGCTCAAAATGATAAAATAAATATTTTAAGGAAGGTAGTCATATTATTTTTCTTGTTCCTCATGAGCCTCAAATATATTAGGAAGTTCCCTCCTTGACCCAAGAATTAAATCGATGCTCTGCATCATTATTAATCCATTGTAAAAATTTTGGAGTAATAAATATCCAAATTTCTTTTTTATGTCGTTGGGAAATTGTTACTCCAATTACTTAAATGTTTAAAATTGTGTTAGCAACCTAGCTAAGTGGTGCTCTGAGAGTCTATAAAGCTACTGTTTTGGTTAATCTAAAGTATTAATTATACGTTCACACGAGTCAAATATTTAGCAGTCAAATAATCAAGATTATTATACTACTCCTATATAAAATAAATTTATTATACTTCAATTTTATTAACCACCCCCCTACGCCCTGATGCTCTTCCATTAATAATTTGTCATTTACCATATTAAATTTCTACCTTTTTGGTAAGAATATTAATTACACTAGTTTAATTTACTTCTAGGGCTCTACTTCTACCTCGATTTAAATTCACACACATTTATTCGAGTGGAGAGATCGATTTAACTTTTAGCTACTCGAGGTTAGATTTCTTCACATAATTTTGCCTTTTAACTTTTTACCAATGAGAGGAAAATGGTTGGATGAGTAAATATTTATTTAGGGTTTTCAATGTGGGTTTGAATTTCAATATGGTAAAATATAACATTATGATAGCAATACACGTCATCCCTCTGTTTCAAGAATACGTGTACATTTTCTATTTTGGTCTGTCTAAAAAATTCTTGCATACCTTAAGAATGGAAACAATGCACAATATCAATAATATTACAATATTACAGTATTGAAAAAAATATCACATTCTTTTTGCACATAATCTAGTTAAAATTAACTATATCATACACTTAATTATATTCAATTATCCAAAATATCTCTTCTTTTTCTTATATCATTATAACAAAAAGTTATTTTTTTTAATTCCATACTATCAAATATGTGCATGTATTATCACGGAGTTTGCATTACATTAATAAAATTGAGGTGTGAGATTTAACTACAAAAGGAAATGTTTTATATACCATGAATGTCATTTTTCCTTCATAATTTAATGTTTATTCTTAAAAGAAATTGACAATTGATTTTTTTAATTAATTATCATTTATATATATATATTAATAATGAATATTACTTTTCATTTATCACAAACAAATTATTCATAAAATAATTTAATTAGACATTATTATTTTTCATCGATCAAGTATATTTTATTAAAAATATTATCACTTTTTATAAAGGCATCTCACGAACTCATCATTTGACATGATCTCACACAAATTTTTTTTATCTTATTCTAAGAGTATAAATTAGAGTTTTGTTTTTATTTTATTTTATTTTATTTTAAGAATATAACTATAATTTCACTCGTGCATCATAGCATATTTTCCTCTTCGATCTATGAAATCTTGTGGTACGTATATAATTTTAATCCTAATATTTAATCTTTACGTTTAAACTATGTATTTTTGGGGTTTTAAAAATTAATTTAGGTTTTCATTAAAATTTACACTTAAATTTAAAGCTATCACCTGTATATATATCAGCAAATCATAATCCTCAACTCACCCATATAGCATACAAGAGAAATTTGCAATTTCTAACTTAGGGGTTCTAAAATACTATGTTGTCGGGGTTGACAATGGGAGGACATTATACCTTCATTTTTCCACTTAAAAGACTAATTTGCCTAAATTGAAAATTTCGAGTTTAATGACATAATTTTATCACTGAGTTTCAATAACACCAGTGTCGCCTTTGATTATTGAACCTGTGAAGTTTGGTTTAGTAAGAAATAAAAATTAGTATGACACGAATGTGACAGTGATAATATGACATGGAAAGCCTATTTATTGGGCTCCACGTTTCACGGTAAAAAAAAACATAATGTCCTAAAAATACAACCCTCATATTAAGGTCTTTAAATTGTAATTTTATCTATCGTAATTCGTATGTCATCTTTTATCAATTAAATTTTATTCTCCATTCTTTATCTATCATCTTTTATATGTTTTAAAAACTTTAACATATCACCACCTATTCTGACATTAAGTTAAAAATCCACTTAAAATAAGGCAACGACTTGTGTGAGACCGTCTCACGTAAGAGTACGTGAGACGGCCAGAAAGTGATAACTTTTATGAACGAAAGTGATAATAAATTAATGAAAAGTGATAATGTTCTTTCATGAACAATTTATAGTATAAATAAAAAGTGATAACATTTTATAGCGAAAGTGATAACGATTTATAGCGAAAGTAATAACTATTTTAAAAATTAAAAAATGGTCACACATAAGACGGTCTCACGCAAGACCTACCCTTTAAATAATTACTATAACATTTTATTGTTAAGATTATAATAATTGTAATATTTGTATATTTCATATAAAATTAACTATATTATTGAGGTTCATAGTCTATTTTGATTATTGTTGTTAAACTCATGTTAAATTTAGGCGTTTTCCAACATGTTTGGACTTATCTCACACAATGCATATTTTATCACAAAATAATAAATAGATGGGAGAATAGCCCAAATAACCAATTTTAAAAATTGAAAATAATTCACCCATCAAATAACTTATATAACATTCATACCCATTTGTAAATTTTTGGATCAAAATACCCCATCATGTCGAAATGCTATGTTGGGATTTCGATACCGATTCCGACATCCGATGAAATACCCTCACCTAGTCGGAATGTTATGTCGGAGTTCCGACACCGAATCCGACAACAGATGTCGTCGGAATCGGTGTCGGAATCCCAATATGGTAAGGGTATTTTTGTCCAAAAATAGTCATTTGAGTATGAATGTTATATAAGTTATTTGATGGGTAGCGATGATTTTTTACTTTCTATTTTGGTTATTTTTGACAATTTTCTCTAAATAGATTAAAAATTGATTTTTATTCTTATAAAAATTATTGAGAAAGTAGAGCATATGACAAAACTAACGAAGAGAAAAAAACACTATTATTGATGTGAGATTTCCCATAAATGCAACACCTCAACATAAATTGCATTAGGAGTTTCGTTTTATTGATATTAATATTAATATAAATATATTTTTATTAATATTATAATTTTAAATTTTAAGCTGATATTTTAATTACTTTCAAAAATGATAATGAGAATGAAGATTTAGGGAGAATGGAGAAGAGGATAATGAGAATGAAGATTTAGAGAGGATAATGAGAATAAAGATTATTGATTTTCCGCAAAAACTTGTGTGCATCCGGGCACACGGGCACAAGCCGCACACCTTTAGAATTTTGTATTAAATTGTATATCCTTTAGTATAAAGATGTGTACACTTTATTTTTTTTTAAAAAAATAAAAAATATTAATGAAAAGTGCATACTCTTTAAAATAAAATAGTATAATCTTATTAATTAAAGTGTATACCCTTTAAAGCAAAACAATATTTCCTTACCCATAGTACTAAATTCTAAATGCGTATGACTGAACGCAAGCCTCACTCTTGATTTTCTTTCTTTATGTTTCCAATCATTCTCAGTAATCTAATTATTACATCTGACGAAGACTATGGCTCACGGCCGCGAGTCACGAGCATCACTTTGCTCCTAGTTTTAACATTAGTCACTTTGCTCCTAGTTTTAACATTAGTGATAATGGCTGGGTACACCCACATCCTATATGGAAATAATAGTTTTTACATTATAACAATAATTCATAAAATAACAACAAAATTTATTTCTGTACATATTTATATAAATTATTATGATATTTTTATAGTATAAAGACCATAAAAATTGAATTCTTAATTAATAGTTACTCCCTCCGTCCCGTTTCAATATTTACGTTTGCTTTTTACACGTTGATTAAGGAGTATAATATTTTAATAGATAGTGGGTGAAAAAATATAATATTTAATACAAAGTGGGTAGGTGTATTAGTGTTGGATGATATATTAATTGTTTTAGGTGGGTCCCATATTCCAAAAATAAAAACGTAAACATTAAAATGAGACGCGCAAAATAGAAACATAAACATTGAAATGGAACGGAGGGAGTATATCTTTTGAATATGTATTTGAATATATATATATATATATATATATATATATATATATATATATATATATATATATATATATATATATATATATATATATATATATATATATATTCTAAAGCAAAATGTTTGTCATCCATTGATAATTGAATTGAATCGTGCATTATGGCTAAATCTATTAAACCGAATGAATAGCTCGAAAACTCGTCTCGTTAAAGCTCGAGCTCGGCTTGACTCGTACTTACTCGAGCTCGAGTTCGAGCTCGTTTTATGCTCTTTTCTTTAATGAGTCGAGCTTTCGACAGTAATAATAATAATAATAAATTCATATTATTTAATTATATTATATTAATTATTATTAAATATAATAATAAATTAATAGAATTAGGGCTCGATAAGGCTCGGTAAGGCTCGAAAAGCTCAAAAAACTCAACTTATTTTGCTTAACGAGTCGAGCTGAGCTCGAGCTCGGCTCGAGAATTACTCGTTCGAGCTCAAGCTCGTGATAAGCTCGTTTTCTAATGGAGCCGAGCTCGAGCTCGGCTCGATAACTACTCGAGTCGAGCTCGAGTATGCGAGCTAGCTCTGCTCGTTTAACAACCATAATTATGGCTAGGGATGTCAACGGGGCCGGGTCTGGGGCGGGTGCCCCACTAGCCGAACCCGACCCATTTTAAAGTGCCCACCCCGGACCCGCACGGGTCTTATTTTATAGCCCTAGACCCAGACCCAAACGGGGAGGGTCCGCCCTACCCCGCCACACTCTCCTTTTTTTTAATTTTTTTATGTGCACCCATGAATCACTAACTGTTTGCCTATTTTTTAGCACTCACGAGCAAGAATACTCGATCGTTGTAATAGTATATCCCAAGAAAAATTATCAATCCACAAAGGAGTTATGTTCGGACTAGCAAAATACGTGAGCTCATGTTCATGTTGTTTTTGTAAAGATGATCGGGGGTTTAGAGATGATTAACAACTAAAGCAAGAAGCAAGTAAATAAGATAGCAAAAAGAATAAATGACAAGAAAAGGAAATGGGTGCTAAAGTTCAAGTATGGAAAAACATGGGATTAGAAATATCCAAGCACACTCGATTCATATTATCATGCAAAAGGAATTCAACTCAATTGATGCAGACTAAGGGTGATCACATTGTATCCTAAGCTCCCTTTCGGGTTACAAAGGTTGTTGATACATTTTAGACTCCCAAAAGCACTTAAGATCAAAGTCCAACATTAACCCCTTCCATCTAGGTACTAGTTAGATTAAACTCTCCCTTTTTGTTTACTAAGGCCAACGAATGGATTGGTTCCCCTCATTGAATTCAAATATCCTTTCGGTCAAACCCAAACTCAATGTCTATTCATGCCTTCCTAATACTATAGAGGGTCGTTTCCATCTCACTCCAAGCAATACATACATGAACATCATGATAGCATTTAATTACCACAAATAATCCATTGATCAACAATCCATTAAACAAATAAACATTCATGAATAACAAACCATGCCATCACAACATCAAGACAATTAAACTCCATGAATAGAAATCAACATCAATTAAATCAAAAACCAATTTAATCCACATGATAATATAAATCTAATATGCTCTTCATGTTCCTAATCCCACTAGAGGGATTAGCCTATCATAGTAAAAGTAACAAAACAAATAAATGATTCATTACAATTACCCATAATCTAAGATCTAAAGAAATACAAAATGAATGGATTCTTCCCTATCAATTTCTTAAAGAGAATCTTCTATTCTTCTTGATCTCCACCTCTAGCTCTTGATTTTGAAGTCTTTAGCACCAAAAATGGAAGAATTGATGGGTGGATGAAGATGGATGAAGATGGATGAAGATGAAGGTGGAAAATGGAAGAAATGGTGTGTGAGGTGTTTGTAGAAGATGGAATTTCGGATCTCCTGCCAATTATTGAATAAAGGGGTATTTATACCCCTATGGAGGCTTCTAGAAGGATCTGGAAATTTCAGCAGGAAAATACACGACACGAGTCGTGCTTCGCAACACGGCCACGAGGTGGCCGTGTTGTGTCTTCTGATGCTGCCGCACGGCCTCTCCTTACAGGGCCGTGTTACGCAACACGGCTCGTGTGCTGCAACACGAGTCGTGTGTTGTAACACGGGCACAGGTGTGGTCGTGTTGGCTCTTCTGATGTCGGCACACGGCCTCTTCTTACAGGACCGTGTTGATGACACGGCTCGTGCTCCCAAATCGACTCGTGCAACTGGACACGACCTTAAGTTGCCCGTGTTGAATGATTAGGTGTCGCCATACGGCCAACTCTTACAGGGCCGTGTTGGCTACACGGCCCGTGTTGGTGCTGGCTCCTGCATTTCTTCACTGTTTTGGCTCGTTCTCCCTCGTTACAACTCCGAATTGAGATCCGCTTTTTCCTACATCTTCCTTATCATGTTTAGCATCCAATAAAAAGTGAAATCTTAAGTTTAAGCTCATTCACACACATTTAAATAAAAACACAAAATACAACCAAATAACACATAAAATACGGATAAAATAATACGAAAACACATATAAAAAGACACTAAAATTTAGGTGAAAATAGCTCTAATCACTAACTCTCTCACTTCATTATTTCCCATAACTTCAAATAATAATTATGTCAAAAAAATAATAATAATAATCATAAAATTAGTAGTAAATTATTAGAATTTTAAATGATTATTAAAATAAAAAATATAATATTTATATTTTGTACGGGCCGGATCGGGTCTGTACCCGCGGGTTCAGGGGTAATACCCAGACCCGACCCATTTCAAAATGGGTCTGGGGCAGGTCTGGGCCAGCCTATATCATACGGGTCGGGCCCAAATTAACACCCTAATTATGGCTGACATCATCATATACGTCAACATGGAAAACATTATCAATATTCTAATATTGATAATATCATTTTTATCGCACGAAATTATAGCAAACAATTTAAAATAAAAGCAGAAAATTTGGAAGATGAAGATTTTCATGAGTTATAGTAAATCATTTAGAAGAAAAAAATTTTTTTTTGAAAGATTTAAGGATTACATTGGAATATTGGTATTTATTTTGCATGTAGATGGCGAAGATTGAAATTGGAAACAAGATTGAAATTAGAAAAAGACTGCACCTACAAGTTGACGAGCAATCAATCGAGCCTGACGCCTCAAGTGTTCAAAATTGGAGTTCCTCCTCTGTATTACCACACTTAGTGGTGGCGAATTGTTAGCTCCATACCATTTTCATCATACGAAATTATAACACACGAAATTATAACAAATAATTTAGAAGAAAAACAGAAAATTTGAAAGATTTTTGAAGTTATAGCATAAAGTTATAGCAAATCATTTAGAAGAAAAAATAAATAAAATTTGGAAGATTTAAGGATAAATTTGGAAAATTTAAGGATTACATTGAAATATTGGTATTTATTTTGCATGTAGACGTGGATGTATAAGCCAAAATTTGGTTGATTTAGATTAAGGATGGAAAGTGATAGAAGAAGGAAAAAGAAACTTCGTAATGGATTACCTATACCAAATTTTAAGGCGCATAAGAATACATAATACTCTACACTACAAATTTGGTTACAAAATTTGTTCTATAATGATTGTGTAATTCTAAGTTATTCACCGCTACTTTATGTTATAATTATTTGCTATAATATTTGACTGCACCTATGAGTTGACGAGCAATCAATCGAGTCTGACGCCTCAAGTGTTCAAAATTGTTAAGTGAGTTCCTCCTCTCCATTATCACCCTCGGTAGTGGCGGATTGTTAGCTCCATACCATTTCATCACATGAAATTATAGCAAATAATTTAGAAGAAAAACAGAAAATTTGAAAGATTTTTGAATTTATAGCATTAATTTATAGCAAATCATTTAGAAGAAAAAAAATAAAATTTGGAAGATTAAAGGATAAATTTGGAAGATTTAAGAATTATATTGAAATATTGGTATATATTTTGCACGTAGATGTGGATGTATAAGCCATGCAAAATTGGTTGATTTAGATGAAGGATGGCAAGTGATTGAAGAAGGAAAAAGAAACTTCGTTATGGATTACTTATACCAAATTTTAAGGCGCACAAGATTACATAATAAGCTACGCTACAAATTTGCTTACAATTTGGTTACAAAATTTGTTCTATAATAATGATTATGTATTCTTGAAGATATTGGAAGTGTTAAAGAATTAGCTTAAAACATATGGAACATGTTTTTTTTTAATTGTTTATTGTTTTTTTTTCACTATAATTATTTATTTAAAAAAAAAATTACTCCCTCCGTCTCCTTTAAAGAAAGTATTTTTTCCATTTTGGGTGTTCCACACAAAAGAGTCATCTTTCCTTTTTAACACACATGGGACCCACACACTCACTAATACAATTAAAATATGGGACCCACACTCCCACTAATACTATCCACTACACATTAAATAATAATACTCCTTGATCTACATGGCAAAAAGCAAAAGACCATATTAGTGAGGGACGGAGGGAGTATTTATTTATTTATTATTATTATAATTAAAGATAACTACACCACTCTATTTTATGATATATTTTTTATTTTTGATTTATGTCTTATTTTTATTGGAAAAGACTTGTACAAGACCATCTCACGAATTACCTTTCGTGAGACGGGTCAAGTATTAACCAAATAAATATCGCGGATCCTTAAGCCAACTTATTACTTGCTCACCTGCTAATTAAATACACGGAAAGCACTCAACTAATCATAATTCATTTTTTTTTTCGTTTACCTTGTTTTTTTATGCTTTTTTTATTTTATTATAATTTACTAGAATAACTATTTATTACATCTAAATTATTATTTGAAAATAAAATAAGAAAATATTTTTTAAAATATAATAATGTTAATCGTGTCAAAATGGAGTATATAATTTACAACAAGTTTGGATAATAATTTACTTTCTTTATTTATTATATTAATCGTACATGAAATTTTTTTTAGATTATCACTTTTCTTTTATTAGGTATTACTTTTTATTTTTGATAGAATATATTCATTAAATAATTTAATTGGATATTTATCACTTTTCTTTGATCCAATATCATTTTTTATTAAAAATGTTATCACTTTTTTATTTATCTTATAAAATTTTCATTAAATAGTTTAATGTGTATCATTTTTCCTTAATCAAGTATCACCTTTGATTGAAAATATTATCACTTATTGTCTTTCTTACAAATTATTTATGAAATGATTTGATTAATCCAGTATCACTTTTTCATATTCATATATTACTTTTTATTAAAAATGTTATTATTTTTATTTAAAATGTTATCACTTTTTAATTTAAATTTTTTTCTAAAATAATTTAATAATAAGTGTATCAATTTTTTTTAAATACGATCACTTTTAAAATTTTCACTGTCACTTATAATTTTTAATTTTATGATCACATTAAATTTAGGGTAGGTTTTGAGTGAGACCGTCTCACGTGAAATCATTTTACACTTTTAAAATAGTTATCACTTTCGCTATAAAACGTTATCACTTTTGCTATAAAATGTTATCACTTTTCGTTTATACTATAAATTGTTCATGAAATAACATTATCACTTTTCATTAATTTAGTATCACTTTCCAGTATAAAAGTTATTACTTTCTAACTGTCTCACATAGTAACTGACGGTCTCCCATAAGTCATTGCCTTAAATTTAAGTATATTATTGTAATTTTCAATAATTAATAAAATTATTAATTTTAAAAGTATAAAGAAAACTCCTAAATTAAATGCGTAGTGAAGTCCTGATGTTCATGAATATATTATATATCCATGCGAGCAAAAAGTTTGCAACGGGTGACCGGCTACAGCAGCTATTTTTAAATTTTTTTATTTATTATATTTTACTAATTACTTGATGGATGATCCGTCTCACATAACATGATCCGTGAGACGATTTCGCACAAAACTCACCCATTTTTATTTACCCAGAGTTTATATTTAATTTAATTAATTAGTATGATATAATTATAATTTCAGTCTTGTAATATAATATTGTGTATTTTACCATAATGATTTAAATTTTGTTTTACCCCTACACTTTATATTTAACCACATACCCTGCGCTTTTAGAAATTTGTGTTAAATTGTATACCCTTTAATATACAGATGTGTACCCTTTATTTTCTAAAGAAAATTATTGTGTGTATCTGGGCGCATGGACAATACTCCCTTTAGAATTTTGTGTTAAATTGTATACCTTTTAGTATAAAAATGTATACCCTTTATTTTTTAAAGAAAAAAATATTAATGAAAAGCGTATACCCTTTAGACCAAAGCAATGTACCCTTACCCATATTACTAAATTTCTAAAGGTAAGCCTCACTTTTAATTTAATTAATTATTAGGGTATATTTATAATTTTAATTATGTGATTTAGAATATATTTTACTCTAATATTTACTATGTTTTAGTTTACCTATAGGGTCTTATATTATTTTAAAAGTATAATTATAATTTGGGCGAGTCTTGTGTGAGACCGTCTCACGGATCCCATTACATGAGACGGATCCTCCACTAACCCATTTATATTATTTTTTAAGGGAAAGACTTATGTGAGACCGTCTCACGCCCTTACGTGAGATGACTAGAAAGTGATAACTCTTATGAAGGAGAGTGATAATAAATTAATGAAAAGTGATAATGTTCTTTCATGAACAATTTATAGTATAAATAAAAAGTGATAAGACAAATTCTCTTGTGAGATATTATATATGTAAGACGGTTTGTGAGACGTGTTAAAGTATGTCTATTATAATAAAGTATGCTTAATGATTGTTAAAGTATGTTTTCTAAAATATGATAAATGATGAATTAAAGTATGATTTTATGGTGTTATAATATGATTTATTATTGACATACTTTAACTATAAATAAGTATACTTTATCTATATAATAAGCATACTTTAGTAATGGGTCAACCTGTCTCACAACCGTCTAAAAAAAACTCATCTTACAAGAGAGTTTATCAAAGTGATAATATTTTATAGCGAAAGTGATAACGATTTATAGCGAAAGTGATAATACTAATTCTTTTTCTCATTCGTTATTTTCTGTTAGTTTTTTTTATAATAAATTAATTCTTTATTTCAAAATTTTAATAAAAATATAAGATGAAAGTTAAATAAAATTAAAGTAAATCAAATTTAATATTCCATATTATTCAAATAAAATAGTATATTTAATTACTCCATTTAAAAGAAAAAAGGAAAAATTACTCATAAATACACACTTTTACCCTAAATTATATGAGATACAATGAGTTCAAATAATTATTCTCACATACAAAATATTAATGTAAAATACCAAATATAACTTTATAATCCCATACACTTTTAAACCACAAACCCTTAACCCCTCACTCACCCACCCACCCACTGACGGACCACCGCCGCCGGTCGTCGGACCTCCGCCGCCATGAAAATTAATTAATATTATGAAAATTCCTTATTAAACTTAAAATATGCAAACAAAATGTGAAAAAAAAAATTCAAAGCAAAATTGTGCAAACCAAATTGTGAAAAACAAAATTGTACAAAATAAATTATGCAAATACATAAGGGTATTTATGGCATCACAATCATAATTGTGTAGTTATGAGTATTAGTTCTTTGAGTCATGTAGTTTATAACAATTATATGTATTATTTTATGTATCCTATAGTAAATGACCCAAAGAAAAAATACTACATTTTATTTCTCTTAAAAATTGTTCATGTACAAAACAGTATAATTGATGATTATTACTTTTCTAATCATGTATCATTTTTTATTAAAATTATTATCACTTTATATGTGATATATTATAAATTCTTCATGTGTAAAATAGTCCAACTAATTAATTGTCAATTTTCTTTGATATGTATCATTCTTTTATTTAAAATAATATTATCACTTTTTATCTTTTATATAAATTGTTCATGAAATATTTAATAGGTTGATTATAACTTTTTTTCGATCACGTATCATTTTTTATTGAAAATATTATCACTTTTATTCACACTATAAATTATTTGTGAAATAATTCAATTGGTTGGTTATCACTTTCCATTTTCATGTATCACTTTTGATTAAAAATGTTATCATTTTTAATCCATATTATTAATTATTTAATAAATAATTCGATTAAAAATTATTATCTCTTTTTATTAATCAAATTCTCACCTTTTATTCGTTTTATGAAATTTTCTTGCAAGACATTTTATCACTTTTTTTTTATCTCATGTTAGTTTTTATTTAAAATAAGTACTTATTTTTATCTAACATACTAATTGTATTCAAAATTTTATTAAATATGGAGTATAAATACACGGGAAGATACAAATGTACGAAAAATTGTGGCAGTATTAGGTGAGATCGTCTCATGGTAAGACTATTTTAGCTTTTGTAATTATTTATCTCTTTTCACATATACAACAAATTGTCATGACATACTTAACTGTACCATTATCCCTTTTTTATTAATTGGATATTACTTTTTATTGAGAATATTATAAAAAATATTAAATTTTGAATTTATACTTTTGTAATTAGTTATCACTTTTTATGAAAAATGTTATCACTTTTTTTTTTTAAATATTATTACTTTTATACTATAAAATTTTCATGAAATAGTTCACTATACCATTATCACTTAATTATTAATTGAGTATAACTTTTTATTGAAAATGTTGCAAGAAATATTAAATTTCAATTTTAAAAATAAATAATAATTATATTAAGCTTTAATAATTTTATTTTGTTTATTAAAATGATTAAAATTAAATTATTATAAAAGAAAATAAAAATTATAGTTATCACTTTTTATTAAAAATGTTATCACTTTTTTTTAATGTTATTATTTTTATTTATATTATAAATTATTCATATAATATTTTATTGCACCATTATCAATACTTTTTATTAATTGTTATATTTTTATTAAAAATATTATTAGAAATATTAAATTTGAAATTTAAAAACAAATAATAATTATAATAAACAGTAATAATTTGGCAAAGAGACCATCTCACGGATTTTAATTGGTGAGACGGATCTTAAAAATCCACTTAAAAACACGCGGGTCAGCCATGCCTCCATCAATTCAAATCCGCATCCATAATCAATCCGTATGGACCGCATCCTTTCCGTTTTTTTTTTTCTTTTAACGTTTTATTTAATTATTTAATTTTCTAAACATGTGTTAATCTAAATTTTGTTATTTATTTAATTTAATTTTTTAATTCAAATATTATAATTTTGAATAATAATTTTATATTTTTATAATAAATACAATATGCTATAAGATAAAAGTGATAATATTTTTATTAAAAAGTGACATGTGATCAAGGAAAAGTGATAACGTGCCTCATAAAAAAATTTAGTAAGAGGGATAAAAAGTGATATCCGATTAATAAAAAGTGTTAACCAATTTTAATTGAACGATTAATATGACGGATAAAAAATGATAACATTTTAATTAAAAGTGATAAATGAAAATAGAAAGGGATAACCATCCAATTAAACTATTTCATCAATAATTTAATTTTTTAATAAAAAGTGATAACATTATTTATAAAAAGTGATAATTGATCAAGAAAAAGTGATATCAACTTTACTAAATCATTTCATAAACAATTTGTATAAAATATAAGAAGTGATAATATTTTTAATAAAAGTGATATATAAAGAAAAAGTGATAACTATTAGTTAAACTACTTTATACATAAACAATTTATAGATTAAATATAAAGTGATAACAATTTTAATACAAAGTGATACACGATTATAATAAAGTGATATTAAATTATTTTTTGCATGAATAATATTTAGGACGAATGAAATATAATAATTTATTTTAAATAATTCAATTAAATATACTACAATGAGTATTTATTAGAATAATATATTAAATTCGATTAATTTTAATTTTTATTCAAATGTTATCCGATACTTTTATTAAAATTTTGAAATAAGAGAACTAATTTACATAATAAAAAACTATTAAAAAAACATTAAGCAGAGATTAATAAAATAGACTGTTAACAGGTTGAAATAAATGGAAGAGATAAATTAAGTTGAGTAGTTCTCTTGTGAGACGGGTTATAAAAAGACGGATCCTGAGACGGGTCATATCCATATACTATTCATTAATTAAATAATATTATATAATTAATACATGATTATTCAACTCCTAAATTAGTGAAATCTTACAAACTAATTTCTAAATTTGTGGAATTCAACAAATCAGCACGGCACGAAATTAATTTAATAATCCATATTTTAATATATTAAAATATTGTGATGTAAATATTTTTAATATATTTTAAAGTATGATTTCTTTGGATAAGAGTATTTTGGTAAATATTATTAAACAACTACTCGAATACAAAACAGACATATTTTAACCTATACTAAATATACTTTTATAATAATATTTTTATCTATTAATATTTCAAATTAATCATATTTTCAAAAAATATATTTAGTATAGGCTAAAGTATGTCGGTTTATGTTAGGAGTATGTTGTTTAGTACTAAAAAGTATGTATTTAAATTGTATTATGATATTGTTAAAAAAATTAAAATAAAAATTAACTTATGTTAAAATATTCCAATTTATTGTTAAAGTATGTCGGTTTATGTTTGTTCATGCTATTTCATGCTAGAGTATGTTTAATGTACGCCAGTTTAATACTAAAGTATGTTAGATTTATATAAATATATAATACTACAATTTATATTTTTACAATACAAAAAAATTAATTTATGTTATATGTCGTTTTTATGCTAAAATATGTCAAGTGTATATTATAGTATGATTTTTTTTAGATTATCTTAATAAACATTACTCCTGCTTTCAAAAATAAATAAATAAACATTACTCCTAAACACTACCTCTTTCAACACTACCTTCATCATAATGCTGTAATAAATTTTATTTCTGTAAACTTCAAGATCTCTCATTTAATATATTTCTTTTTTTTATGGAAAAGTCAATTAACATTTTTCTAAATTAGCAAGTTTGTAGGAAATTTAATAGGATAGGATAATTCTAAATTAATAATTATTAATGGGTAACGGTTCATCTCATTTAATAAATTAAAATAATTATCCATCTCACATCCGTATAGACGTCTCACAGAGAGTTTGTCAATTAAGTTAAGCATTTACATTCAATTTAATAGAATTGACGCGCGCACTCAACTTTTAAAAAAAAAATTGTAAATGGATTGGTAGAGGATCCGTCTTAAATAAGGGAATCTGTGAGACGATCTCACCCAAAACCTACCCTAATAATTTTAGGTTGATTATTAAAATAAAAATAAAATTAAAAATGAAATAAACAATAAAAAAAGACAGTCACTTTTACGTGAGAATTGACAATTGACTTTGTTCAACAATGCTTATGGTTGTTGATATGCTATCCGCTGCCATGGCAAAAAGCGCACACTCTAAAATTGATTGAGTCCTACCTGTTTCATAATATCTCACCCAAATTTTTACCTTATAATTTTACCATTGTATTAATAGTGTATTTTACTCTGTCTACATTTATTGTTAATTTTAATTTATTTTAAGGGTATGATTGTTATTTATTCATAATTAAATTTATTTAAGCAAAAAATGTCTATATTTATTGTTAATTTTAATTTATTTTATGGAATAATTGTTATTTATTCATATATATATATATATATATATATATATATATATATATATATATATATATATATATATTATTTATATATGAAAACAGCAAATCAGTATATATGGAAAGTTTTTTCATTTTTCACTCAAACAATCCCATTATAATATCTCCACAATTTCTCATCTTTTCTTTAATTTATCACATATCTGATATTTCCTTAATTTCTCATATTTTCTTCAATTTATCACATGTTCACATATTTTCGCACCGTATTTATTTATCATATTTAATTTAATTAAAAATCCCAAATTAATGGAAGATTGCTTGTTGTGTTAAATTAACAAATCGAATCAATTATACGGAGTTGATTTAATTGAGGAGTTTGTACTTTTGTGTGCATAATAATACAAGCTTTTAACGTGAAAAAAATACTAAAATGATAATCAAAAGAATTTAGAATTGTTCAGACGTGGACTTTATACAAAAAAATAATTGTATAATTTTGAACTATTTTTTATTCTATTATTTTTATGTGTGAGATGAGTCAATTTATTGTTAAAGTATGATTGTTATGATAAAATATGCTTATTAGTTATTAGTTTTACTTCAATATTAAATGAGACATAAATATTAATTTACGTGCATGCCCATTCAAATTGGAATAAAACTCGATACGGAGTGCAACATATGAGTAACAGGTAAGGTAGGGTAAATTTAAGCTATTTGTGAGGTGTTCAATCACATATTAAATCAGAAATAATCGTTTTGTTTAAAAATGAATTGCATTCTAGTAAAAAATAATCAATACATGGCATTGGAATATTATTATTAAATATAATTACATAATGAAAACTAAAAAATAATGAGAACTTGTAATTTTATTTTTTTATTTTATGATGCTTATATATATACTCCCTCCGTCCCACCCAAATAGCAACATTTTACTATATTGGGTATCTCATTCAAATTGCAACATTTTCCCCTTTTAGTAAAAAAAGTACACAAATGGTCCACCACTACCCATCACATCTCTCTAATACACCTACCCACTTTACATAAAATAATAATACTCATTAATCTACGCGCAAAAAACAAATATAACTCTTTGCCCGGGACGGAGGGAGTATATATTATGTATGTCTATATTAAAAAAATTAAACATTTCACGAAATAATATTTATTATATGCTTTAAAAGTAAGTGATTTTAGTTACTCATAATTAAATATATTTAAGAAAAAAAGAAAAGAAAAGATTGATGGTAGCCGATTTTATGAATGAACGAAAATGAGTAAATGTCAATTCAAAATTTAAGAGAATTTCAATTAAATAAATGCTTTATAAAATAGTACTATGAAGTTATTGATGATGTAAGATCTAAAATAAGCAGTTCAATTTAAGAGTTTAACTCGATGTAACTGTTATAACAAATCTTAATATAATCTCTACTAATCTATATCCGCTCGAAAAAGGGTATTTTTTTTCGGTCGTCCGTCTCAAAGGGAGTCATTTTATTTTTTACACTATGAGCCCACACACCCACTAATACAATTAAAATATGAGGTCCACACTCCCACTAATACAACTATCCATCACGCATTAAATAATAATACTCCTTAATTAACGTGCATAAAAGTAAAAGATCATCTTTCAAGCTTAGAGAGAGAGTACTAATTAAGTTAAATAATAAAAAAATAAAAAAATAAAATTACCCCAATACACTCATTATTAACGTAGTAAATTATGGAGTGTACCATGTGCATCAAATCATCCTCAATTTAATAGTAAAACAAAGGAAAACATCATAACTTGCGGGTATATCGATGCTTCATAAGTACGGTAATAAATTATGTAACTACTACAAGATTAATTTTTCACCCACTACACAAATAAATGTGTAATGCAAAAGTCATGTCTTATCAGAAATTTACCAATGTATTTATGATATGTAATTAATTTTGTTCTCAGTACATAATGTACACACATTCTTAAATCCTTTGACCTATCTCTCTCTCTTTTTTTTATCCCTCAAGAAAATGTAAAACAATTGATCCTTGAGAATCTCACAATATGTTCTTACTTCAAGTTTAATTCAAAATAATTACATATAATAAACTTTGCATAATTTCTCTATTCTTCACAATTCAATAGAAAATTTTCAAAAAATCAAATTCCACATATATTCGAGCTTAAGTTACTCTACTACCACTTTGTCCAGTCCCATCGTTTTTGAAAAAAATGACATTTCAATTTTTTCATAATAATAATACCACATATTTCCACAAATGAATCATGAACATTTTCCCTTTTTCTCTCTCTAATTAATCCATTAAAGTGTAGTAAACTAACATATGGGTCCGAGAACAACCCAGCTTAAATGTCAAACCATTTAAAGCATTCCATCCAAAATGTTGTTATGGGTTGCCCTATATTTTTTTTATATTTATATTTTTTTTTTCAAAATATTTCAATTTATTAAGTTTTGTTAATATTCTATATATATATATATATATATATATATATATATATATATATATTACATTTTTTTCTCAAATATCATTAATAAAATTTTTATTTACAGAAAAAAAATCTTGTTTTTCTCCTTTGTAAATTCCTTTAATTGTTAATGATGATGAGGTCATGGGGTCCTCTATTTTGATTTCTGTATATGAGTTTGTATAAAATTTTACCTTAAATTCAGGGGATGCATTTGAGATGAAGAGTCGTAGAAGTACATACAAGTGTAGTTTCAAACATCTAAATGGATTATATATATATATATATATATAGCTGTCATTTATCAAAATATTTTGTCAATTATTGTTAAATGATCACTTTATCAAAAAATTAATTTCTTCTAAAGAAGAATATTTTTAGCATTTAACCATATCACTCTAACACCACCACACGTACAAGCAGATCAATCTGTCTTAAGCTGAATTATAAATCAGTGGCGTACAAGCGGATCAATCTAACTCAAGCTGATTTTTAAATCTCACGTATAAGCGGATCAATCTGCCTCAAGCTGAATTTTTAAATTAGTGACGTACAAGCGGATCAATCTACTTCAAGCTCACTTTTCTTTTATTAATTTTATTTATTTTTTTAGGAATGATTTGATATTTTAAAGTGATAAATAGTTTGAAAGTAGTATGTTATGTTTGTTGGGTAAATATGATAAAATTAAAATTATAAAATATTTGGAAATTGTTGGATTGATTTTTTCAAAAAATTATTGTAGTGAAGAATCCTATAGGGAAAAAATAATTGTATGAATAGTTTAATCAAATAGGAATAATACTTTCTCCGTCAACCACGATTTCAATTTTGTCGTTTTAGGGGTTCGAGAATATTATTATTTTTTAAATATATAGAATTATACGTATCATTAAGAGTTTGATATTATGTGCACCCAGGTGTACAGTATAATTAATCTGCCTCAATAAGAATTGTATACTTTTTTCACACTTACTTCTTCCCTTATTTATGGAAGTTCCTGGATTGTGTGAAATAAGAACAGAGGGACTTATTAGTAGGGATGTAATCGAACCGAATCGAGTCGAACACTATTAGGTCTGAGGATCGTTTGTTAAGAAATTATCGAACTCGAGCCCGAGCCCGAGCTCGAACTCGTCAAGAAAAAAAATATCGAACTCGAGCTCGACCTTAAACTAAAACTATTTGTTAAGACTCGCGAACATGTTCACGAACACATAAAGTAACTTGTTTATGAATATATTTTCATGAACATTTAAATAATTTTATGTCTGGATATTAAAATAATGTTTCGTTTATAAACATTTAATGTTATTCATAATATTAAATAAACAAACTAACAAAATATAATAATAAACGGTAAAAAGTATTTAAATATTTAAATAATCAATTAAGTTATTATCATATTTGTGTGGTTTAATATAAAATATTTAATTATTGAATATTAATAAATAAATAATAATATATAATTCTAAAGAATAACTATAAAATTTACGAACGCGTTTGCGAGCTATTAGCGAGCCTATAAACGAATATGTTCGCGAGCTTTCGAGCCGAACACCCTTAGGCTTGAGTTTGATTTGATAAACTATTCGAACCCAAAATTCAAGTTTGGTTTGGCTCGTTAAGGTTAACGAACGAGTTCGAACGAATATTTAATTAAATTGAAACTCGAATAGTTCGCGAACGGTTTGATTTTGTTACATCCCTACTTATTAGCAGCTCAAGCTCCATTTCAAAGGTGAGGAGTGAACCTTCTTTTTTTCATTAAAAAAAATAGAATTCATATGTGTATAACTTTTTATTCAATAGTGTATACATGTTTTTAAATAATTATATATTTTTTTACACTCAAATTTTTATTAAAAAAACTAACAATTAAATTATATACATTTTTGTTCATAATTGTATATGTTTTTGTTTATATTTGTATACGTTTTTTTAAAGTGGGTGCACCCTATCTTAGGATGCACCCGAATGCACAGTATAATTAGCCTATCATTAATATAATTATCAACTACATATTAAATAATAATATATTTTTATTTACATAAAAAATGCAAATGACAACCATCGTGAGTACTCTCTCCATCCCACGATAATGTTTACACATTTTCATTAAACATTTTAATGGGAGGAATTAAGTACTTTTAGTGGAATGTTCGAAATGGAAATGAACCGGGTGTGTGAAGGTGTGCATCGAATTGGGTGTATGATACTCCTTTAATCAATAATTAATTATACCCAATTATACCCCACATTTCAAAGCCTCATCTCTGGGTTTACAAGCTCTCACATTAATCTCTTTTAAAAATATTATGCACTTTTTTTCGCGCAATGCTATCTTTTAGGTTTTTTCACCTTTCACCTCTCTGTCTCACACTTCGGTAGAAGTGTTAAAATAAACTAGCCACTATAATAGTTAAAATATAGTAACTTTTAATGAAATTATTGTGTAAATAATTTGTAAGATAAGTGAAAAGGTAATACTATCATCTTAAAAAAAAGAAAAAAAAAAGCATATTATACGTTTTTGTTCTAAATTTAAGTTTATATTTCAATTAAAAAATATTTAATTAGTATTTTATGGAGTAATACACTTTAATTTTAAAATGTGATTCGATCTTTTTCAACCCACAATGTACTTTACACTTACTTTATTAAACAAAAAATCAAATTATCAAAAACAAATAAAAAAGTATTACCTCCGTCTCAAGGAGAAGTTCACGGTTACTGTAGATACGGAATTTAAGAAAAAATTAATTTTTTGCTTTATTTCTAGGAGTAGTTTGATATTTTTAGATAATAAATAAATTATAAAGTAAGTTATGTGAGTTGTAAAGTTGTGGCAATTTTGAATTTAAAGTGTGTTGTGAGGTAATTGATTTGTGTGTATTTCTTTATTCGGGGGTTTGAACTTGTTTAAGGAACGTACAAAAATAGAATGTGTGAATTTATTTATGGGACTGAAGTATGTCTTATTAATAAAAATTGAAACAAACACAAACATTTTTAATAAAAAATAGTAACTATTAATTAATTAATTAATTAATTAATTAATAGTAGTATAAAAATGTGAAACAATGTCACTTTTAAAGAAAATTTCTTAAGGTTTTGGTCAAAGTTATTGAAATAGCAAGATGCAATGAAAGTTGGCATTAATTAATTAAAGAAAAATTAATTAATTAATTAATTAATAGTAGTATAAAAATGTGAAACAATGTCACTTTTAAAGAAAATTTCTTAAGGTTTTGGTCAAAATTATTGAAATAGCAAGATGCAATGAAAGTTGGCATTAATTAATTAAAGAAAAAGGGAGTGGTCCAGCTGTTAATTTATTGCAAAATCTTATGTACGTATTGACAAGCTGCAATTAAGCATATGTAATTTCTTTGAAATTTAATTTAATCCCTCAACTCACCCACACCACATGTCACGTGACCACTACATACATTACTCCCCAATTTTCTATGGGTTGATTTTTTAGTAGCCACTATTAATAAATTACAATTTTAAATAGCCACATATCTTAAAATCAATTTTTACTAGTCATTTTTAGTGTACTCCCCAAATTACCCCCTAACTGTCAGATAAAGGATGAAAATAAAGGGGTCATCATTATGTCAGTTTTGACTGCAGTAAATGGGGTGGGTGGACCACATTTAAATTTGTAATTAGTGGGTTGATGGACCACATTTAAAGTTTTTAAAATTTGGACGTGGGTTGTTGGGGTATATCATTAACGTCATTTTCACTTCTTTCTCTCCCTTCTTTCTTTCTGTCTCTCTCATCTTTCGTCCAACATTCTCTCTCTTCTTCCCTCCCTTTCGTCCCAAAGTATCAATCACAGTGCCACCAATATATCCATCGGCGGAATAGGCGTTTTTGACTAGGTGCATTCTGGTGAATTTTATAAATGGTAAATTTTCGGGTATGTATAAAAGCTGTGTTATTGGCATCTCTAAATTGTAAGTTATTTGTGTATAATGTTTCCTACACTGATTTTTAGTATATTTTGTGTGGTTTTGTTCATATGTGTAAAATGTGAAATTAATTTTGTATAATATTTCGTACATGTTGTGGTTTGGAAATGTAATGTGTTGAATGTGACTTAATTGTGTATACATCATGTGTTGAATGTAGGACGGCAGTGGGGGTGTTCATTTTTTTTTTAATTTTTTTTAAAAATTTTGGTTGGCCGAATAGGGTTTTGTGTAGGCCGAATAGAACAAATCTTTAGGCCGAATAGAACAAGTGTAGGCCGAATAGAGCAAAGTGTAGTAGTAATTATTATTATTATTATTTTAATTTTGGTTGGCCGAATAGAGATTTTTTGTAGGCCGAATAGAACATCTTTAGGCCGAATAGAACAAGTGTAGGCCGAATAGAGCAAAGTGTAGGAGTAATTACTTTGATTTTTTTTTTAATTTTGGTTGGACGAATAGAGGTTTTTAGTAGGCCGAATAGAACAAGTGTGGGCCGAATAGAGCAAAGGGTAGGAGTTTTTTTTTTTTAAATTTGTTTGAATTTTTAGTTGGCCGAATAGAGGTTTTTAGTAGTCCGAATAGAATAATTATTTAGGCTGAATAGAACAAGTGTAGGCCGAATAGAGCAATGTTTATGAGTTTTGAATTTTTTGAAAATGGTTGGCTGGTCGAATAGAGCATATTTGGTAGGCCGAATAGAGCAATTTCTGTAGACCGAATAGAACAGTTTGTAGGCCAAATAGAAGGAACTGTAGGCCGAATAGAATAAATGTTTGAGTATGCAAATATTTGGTCAGTGGCTGCAATGAATTTATACTTATTTTGGCCATAATTATGACTTTCTGTCTTATTTATCAAAAAATTTATTTGTGCAGGGTGACTGGAAGCGTCCTTCTATGCAGGGCCAGAACTGCAGTATACATAATTACTGCAAACCTTGTGATGGAAATTATCCGTACGCAGTTAACTAGGGTTGGGGGTAATGCGGATGAGATGTTTAGGATATCATGCTTTGGTCATTACTGGGATCTCAATGATGATTGGAATGTGAATGCTCATCTCTACACTCTCATGACGCGGGAGATTATATTTAGGGGGGACGATTTAACTGCTAGATATTTTCAGGTTGAGAACGAGTGCCTTATCTTTAGCAGGGTAGAGTTCATGAGGATAATAGGACTCTACTTTCGGGATAGACTCGGGTTTGATCCGAATATATCGTATCGTATCCCATCTGGTGGGGTTTACGATAGGTATTATGATTAGGGCGAGAGACCATTAGTCAGTCAGATTGCTAGTGACTTTGAAAGTAGAAGATTTACACATGTTAGCCCCGAGGACGAGGTTAAAATTGCCAAGGTGCTGTTGTTGTACTATTTTATTCTTGGGTCGGATATCACCAAGGTGGGTATAGACAACTGGGTCTGGGAGCTAGTAGAGGACGATGAGAGATGAGATTTATTCCCTTGGGGGCAGGTCAGTTATATGACGCTACTGCACTTTATGGACCACATTTTGACCGAACTTCCAGATGGAGCAAACCCCGATCGGTACAGATACCACTTTTACGGGTGCACAATGACTGGACGACCAGACTCTAGAAACTCCCGACTCGATGCTTCAAGTGCATAAAATATAAACCTTAAATGATCATCTTCATCAACAGAGATTCGGGTGTGCGTACCGGGATTTGTGTATTCCAACTGATACATGTACGTAGGGAGCATTTTATAAGAGCTGTCGTGATCCCTGTACGTGTGTCCAACAGCATAGTGTTTTGCCTTTAACGCTATATTGTAGCTAATGTTGAACCCAAAATCAGTCCTGATCTCTTCTCTCATCGCCTGGGGTCGGAGGCCATTAACCTTATCAAACTGCCTATCAGCAAAATATTGACCTATTACTTTGGATGACACTTGTGTAGGAGCAGACGTGTCTGGATAATTTAAATAACCATGATGTTCGACGAATTTAACCACTGCCCACAACCCATAGCTTATTCTTGCGTGCATCTTAAATGGAGACCTTGTTTGACACTTCAGGTTACATTCAACGTTATACCTGGTCGTGCTAGATCTTTGGACATAGGTCTCCACTCCGTGCCGCAAGTTATACATTCCGACAGCTATCTGTAACTTCTCTTTTATATAAAATACACTATTCTTTTGAAGAACACCAGACACATCAAACTCAGGGCCAGTCAACTGATCTACTCTGTCTGATTCATCCGGAATGGCTATGAACGTGGCAGGTGCATTAGTTTCATATAAAAATATACTTTAGTTCTATTTCTATTATAAATAAACATAGCAGCTTCCATGCCTGGAATCAACCAAGGACGGGTATTGGGACGTGTACTACGTAGCTCTTCTGGCTGCATTTTAGGACGGGGCAAGTCACGATTAATCGGTTCTAGAAAGCTAGGGCCGCCTCTCTGACGTATGTAATCACAGATTTCTTCATACAATTGGCGTCTTCTCTCCTCAGCACCATCATCGCTTTCGCTAGAAAACTGAATAGTATCATGCTGTATGTGATCCCCTTCTTCGACAGTCCTATTCTTGGGGTCATCATCATCATTACAACCATCTACATCACCCTCACCCTCACCCTCACAAATAATAGCATCGGCTTCAACATCTAGATATTCTCCAAAACCAGAACACTGCATCTCTGAAGCTGAATTGTACTCCACATTCAAATCAAAATCAGGCCTCCCACTAGAAAATGCCCTCGTACGTGGGTCATTGCTCGTACCAGCACTTCGGACATCATAACCCATCCCTGAAACCATAGTACTCCCTGCACTCGCGATAGGACGGAGTGTCACGTACACCATTCCTACATCAACACAGTTGAACACTTTTGCCACACGTGCATCATTCTTTATCTTATATTTAGATAAACGACCATCGTAATCAAGTAGAGAATGAACTAAATGACCCCAGTGCCCCAAATCGGCTTGTACTATGTCATGTATTTCTTTTAGCAAACTACTATAACACAGACTGTCCTCTGACAAGAATAACCAATTCACCATTCCACCTGTGTATTGCAACCCTTCCCAAGCTCCACCCCAAGACATCCCAATTTTTTTATAACTCATCTGCAAATTTTTTTCAAGAAAACTTTAATGACATCAACATTAAAATATTAGAAAATTAGTTGCAACATTAAAACATTAGAAAATTAGTTGCAACATTAAAACATTAGAAAATTTGTACTCATATTGTATTCTATTCGGTCAACAAATTAATGTATGCAGCCCTACACTGTTTCAAAATTCGGCCTACCTTGACACACCTTAAAAAGTCTCAGTATTTTTTTCTTCTATTCGGTCAATATTTTCTTTATTCGGCCCAAAAGGTTCTCCTATTCGGCCTACTAAAATTGCTCTATTCGGTCTACATGTTTTTTTAAAATTGAAAAATTCGTGGAAAATTTAGTTCTTCTATTCGGCCTATGTCTTTCTATTCGGCCCACAGAGTTTGTCTATTCGACCTACAAATGTTGTTCTATTCGGCCTATGAAGTTTCTGAAATTAAGAGAATTTTTGGGCTATTCGGCCAGCGGTTGTTCTATTCGGCCTACTCACCAGTGTTTAACAAATTTGAGAAGATTACTTAAAAAATACGATCTCACATGAGTGGTGAAGATTTAAGAGAGAAAATTTTTTGAATGTTACAAAATTATTCTACTCGGCGTACAATGTTTTCTATTCTATTATAAGAACATTGAATAATTAGAATACACTCATGAGACATGTCAAAATTATAAAATTAGGGCATTCATAACTATAAAATTAAGGCATTCATAACTGTTAAAACAAGTTTAAACATATTTTGTACACCTGCTCCCCAAAATCTCACACCTCTCTAAAAATACTAGAAATTTGCTCCCAAATGCTCAACCTCTAAAATAATTAGTACAAAATTTTTTTATAAATGTTGGACGACCACCCCCATTTCCACTATATATTACCTCATTTCTTTTGTATGGATATGAGGGAGCACATGCCTACATAGGAGTACTAGGTATTAGGTATTGTACTTCCACACTTTATTCAGAAATGAAGAGGAATCCGATTCCTTTACTGTACATTTAGTACTTTTAGTCAAAAATTGTGAAATCTCATTCTCCAAACATGTGAAAAGTGGGTCCCCCTTAAAGGCATTTTGACTCATTTCTTTAAAAATGGCTATAAAAAATTGTGTATAACATATGTGGCCACCTAAAATTACACTTAAGCAATAGTGACCACTTTT
Source organism: Pogostemon cablin (assembly GCA_023678885.1). Lineage (NCBI taxonomy): Eukaryota > Viridiplantae > Streptophyta > Magnoliopsida > Lamiales > Lamiaceae > Pogostemon > Pogostemon cablin. The sequence goes on from CM042987.1 coordinate 8,484,131, forward strand.
TGCCATTTCCACATTTTCTATTTCCAACAATAAATTATATTATAATAATTAGGGATGTAAACGAACCAAGCCGCTCGCAAGCTATTCGGGACTCGATTCGAAAAAAAATTCGTTCGATTATTTTTTCGAGCCGAACTCGAGCCCGAGGGTGTTTGGCTCGAAAGCTCACGAACGTGTTCGTTTACAGGCTCGCGAACGTGTTCGCGAACATGTTCGTTTAAAAGCTCGCGAACATGTTCGTTTACAGGCTCGCAAACGTGTTCGCGAACATGTTCGTTTAAAAGCTCGCGAACATGTTCGTTTATAGGCTCACGAACATGTTCGTTTATTAAGCTCGCGAACGTGTTCGTTTATAGGCTCGTGAACGTGTTCGATAATAGGCTCGAATAATGGTCAATATGCTCATTCTTCATATTATTACTCCATTATTATTATTATTATTATTATTTATTATAACATATTAATATGATAATTTTAGAGTTTAAAATTTTTTACATAAATAAATAAACTTATATATATATATATATATATATATATATATATATATATATATATATATATATATATATATATATATATATATATATATATATATACTTTTATCAATATAATTTATAAGGAATATAAATTTATAATTTTAAAAATATAATATACTCTTTAAATTAAAGAAAAATTTTAAAGTATGACAATAAAAATAATAAAATTATTAAAACATAATTAATAAAAATAAAATTAAAAAGAGAGTGCATGTTATTAATTCTAAATAATGAATTGAAAGTCATATTTATAATGGGTTTAAAGATCTAAATTTTTTATTTTTTATTTCTATATAAGATTTAGTTTTGATTTATTTATACTTAAATTTGAATAAATATATGTATTTATATACATTAAATTTTAACTAATACTCCCTCCGTTCCGGAAAAGTTTTCATCTTTACTGTTTCACGTTGTTTAAGAAAAGTTATACTTTTTGACCAATTTTATTGACTTTGGAGGGTATTGTAGTATTTTTAGGTAATAAAAAAGTATAAAGTAATGATATGTGTGTGAAAAAAGAGTGACAATTTTGAAATTAAAGTAACTTTTGAGGTTGTTGGATAAAGTGATGTTTTCTTTATTAGGGGGTGAAAGGTTTTGTGGAGCAAACAAATGAGGAAAGTAAGAAAAGTATTATGGGATGGAAGGAGTAGTAATTAATAAAATTGTAAGTATTTTAAAGTCGACACCTCATTAATACATAAATATATGTATATATATGTATATATATGTAAAAATACATTAATTTAATATAATTATTTATTTATATTTTAATAATATAATTTTATTTGAAGGAGAAATTTCGAATTTATATACACCTGTATTTGCCTTTTAATATTATTATTATTATTATTATTATAGTTAATGGGATAACATAAGGATACATTCAAATTTTAGGCAAATACTTGTGTGACACCGTCTTACATAAGGTCTTACGTGAGACGAATAAAAAATTTATAAAATGTTAGCACTTTCGCTATATTCCATATAAAATGTTCGTTTTGTTTATATTATAAATTGTTCATAAAATAGTTCACTACACTATTATTACTTTTTATCGATTGAATATCACTTTTAATTAATAATATTATCACTTTTTATTCGTCTCATGTAAATATTTACGTGAGACGGTCTCACACAAGACCTACTCCAAAATTTAAATTAAATACATACTCCATATACTTATAAATGTTAATTAAAAAAATATTTTGTTATATTATTAATATATTTTTTAATTAATAAAAATTTATAATATCTCTAGATTCCACTTTTTATAAAAAAAATTATTAATAAAATTTTATTATTCATGAGACCTCACTCAAACCTTTATACATTAAAAAACTAAAAAATAAATTATTTTCAGTTTAACGAGCCGAACGAGCCCGAGCTCGAACAAAGGACTAGTTTTTATCGAGCCGAATTCGAGCTCGAGTTTTTTTTTATTTAATAAAAATATTTCGAGCCGAGCTCGCGAACTGTTCGCGAGCTCTATATTTTACACACGAGCCGAACTCGAGCTTAAAAAATAAAATTCGAATCGAGCTCGAGCCGAGCTCGAGCCCTTTAAAAAAATTCGAGCCGAGCTTCGAGCCCGGAGATGTTCGGCTCGGCTCGGCTCGATTACATCCCTAATAATAATCTTTCATTAAATAAATAAATAAAATAAAGTTCCAAGATTGAATTAACCTGGATATAATGAGGCCTGGAGAATGAGGCTGATAAGGTTGACCACATGGATCGAATTCCAAAGATTTTTGTCACACTCTTAATTAAATAAATGAAGTGAAACAGTAGTAATTATTTTTATTGGAATTTGGGTACTACTCCACTCATGGCTTCAACAACTAATTTCCTATTACAAGCCCAAAACCCTAGGTTTGATTATAGTAAATTCTTGGAAGATGAGAGCATTGGTTTTATGTAGAAGATTTTTGGGTTGGCAACCCAAAGATGACAAAAGCTTGGTCATCCAAACTTAGATTCCAAAAATGACTTTATCAAACTTAGATACCACTTCACATTATTTGTAATCATTATTTATTTATTAAAAAGCATGCATTGTTTGCATAAAGTGTTCTTTTTTTTAAAATACTAATTAGGAGTGAAAATAGACAGTTATAAACTATTTTAACGTCTAAATCTAAAAGATAAAATAAATTATAAATTATAAGAGTACAAGAAAAAAATTATACAGTAACTAAATTCACAAAACTCAAAAGAAATTTTGTTAAACTGTCAAAGTAAAATAGTACATTAACCACAAAATTTTATGAATCCAGTAACAAAATAGCTCATGAACCATAAAAGTGAAAAGGAAAAGTTATTGCAATATTTATTGATAATATATATAAAAAAATTACAAAATTGCTCCAATTTGAAATTAGTTGCTCCAATTTAACAAAAATGGATATGAACATTTATTTTTTATTACTTGTTATATGAATAATTTGATAAATATGTTATTATTTTTTAAATAGTACTCCTAATATTCATTTATATTATATACTAACTAGTTTTGTCTCCCGCGAATGACGCGGGTTTTACTATGTACGTGATGTCTTTATTTTAAAAATATATTTTTATATTTTATTATTAAATATATATATATATATTTGTTTGTTTATTTTTTTATCTTACTTTACTATTAAATTAAATTTATTTTTTATATTCGTGTTAAAAAAAATGAACATTCAATTAATACAAAAGGAAGCGAATTTTCAATCCTAAACTTGAAAAATGAATAAACTATCAAATTGGGGCCTAATTATTTTTTCTATCAGTTAGAGACCTTAAAATATGGAGTATAAAACAATAAAAAAAGGGTAGGAATGTGTTATAATAGGGATTTTTTTATCATATTTATATTATAAAATGTTAAACTTATTATTAGTTATAAATTTAATTAATAATTAATTATCTCTCTCTTTTTATCTTTTAATTATTTTTTTATTGAATAACTAAACCAAATTATTAAGGTTAAAACTCAATTATTTTTTTATTGAACAACTCAATCAAAACATTATTAGTTTTAAATTAATTAATAGTCGAGCCTCACTCTTTTTTTTAATCTTTTACTTTTATTTTTTTAAATTGAATAACCCAACTAAAACATTTAAATATAAAAATATATTAAAAATCATTATTATTTTTTATTATTTTAAAATATTAATTTTAAGTTATTAATTAGAGGGATCTAATAAAATATTAATTAAAAATGTTAAATTACTTAATATAAAATATTAATTGCAAGATTATAATTTTTAAACATATTTATAAAAATATTTTTTATTAGAATTAAAATAATAAATTTTCATTAAAAATACATAAAAAATATTCTTATTAGATTAAATTAAATAATTATAAAAAATTACTTAAAATATAATATTAATTGAAGATTATAAAATCTTAATTACTTAAATATTAAATTACTTAAAATAAAATACTATTTTAAAGATTAACGTGAAAGCGCCATATTCACAATTTTTTCAATAATGAATATGGTCATGCCACATATTTAATAGAAGCGTGACGCCGCGACATACACAATTCCAAAATTTATATTCTCTTACTTTCCAAGAAAATATATTAAGTATTCATATCCTCAAAATAACATTAATTGCATGCATAATGTGGAGTGCCTCGTAGGCTTGTATCTCCCTTTTATAATTTTTATATGAAATCATTAAATTACATAAAATTATAAACTTTTATAAGAAAATTACTAAAAATAATATTATTACATAATATTAATATATTATTCAGATTAGAATATTAGATCTTCATTAAAAGAATTACTTAAAGTAAAATATTAATGGTAAAATTACAAAATATTGATTATTTTAAATTTAAATTATTAAAATATATTACTTAAAATAAAACATTAATTGCAGGATTAATGTGGAAGCACCACGTACACAATTTTTTCAAGAACGAACGTGGCGACGCCACATACACAAAATTTTTCAAGGAGTAACGTGGCGCCGCCACCTCACAATTCTAAAAATTTTTATTTTTGACAAGCACTTGTAAATTATAGTATTAAAATGACATGTTACATTATTATATATGAATTTATATAATTCTTATTAATATTAAATTTGTTTTAACTTTAAATAAACAACTCTAAAAAGACCATTAATTAGCTTGTAGGCCAACCTTGTTTGATAAATAGGCTAGACTTAAGCTTATAAAAAGATTTTTCGAAGATAAACAGAGCATATTTAATTTTGAAAATTAATAGGTCCAAGCCAGGCCACACAAAGTCTAAACTGTATAAAAGTCCGGTAACAAATTAAATAACCGTAATTTTTAAGAGTTTAATTTTTTTAATAAAGGAAAACAGACGACGTTGTTTCTTATAAGAAACTAAGATTTAACGTCGTATTTGTTTTGAGTTCGCAAATTAAAATCTTTACTTTATATTAGAAAAAAAGTTTGTTTGCTTTGATTTTTTTACTTTTTTAGAATTATTTATCAAATTCTATACTCTTTTATGTTGCAGGTTTACTTTTATATATTAAAAAACGGTTAATTTCAGCATCATGAATAAAAGATGAAGATTTTCGTGCAGTCAGACTTGTTCATAATTGGCATAAAATTTGTCTTTTCTTTACATCTCAATTCTTTTATGTTGCAAAGTCACCTATTTTATTAATCAAACTATTTTTATTAGACACATAAATATGGCTCATGTAGAAACGAAGACTATCGATCGGCAATTGTGTAATTATAATTTCTATCGAAAAAAATGCTTCAAATTTTAAAATAATTATTAAAAAACAGTATCATATTTAAGAAAATTGTTTCTCAAAAGTATCACTTATAAATATATTTAGTAGTATTAGTTGCAAGCGTGAGAGATCAGAGACTGCTTATTTACTAGTGTAGAAATGTGAAACTCAGAATAAATAGAGTTTAAAATTAAAATTGTCGTAAATAAATTTATTTTTTTAAAAATAATATCAAAAAATTTAATTTCTTCGAAAAAGTCTCATAACTTTTAAATGTTCATTAAATTGGTTATTTTACTTTAAAATGTTCAATTTTTCTAATTCCATATGATGAGACTAAATCAGTATTTTTACAAAGTTAATTATGAGACGATATATTGGTAAAATAATTGTTTTTGGAAGAAAATCGGAGAAAAACTGAAAAGTTTAGGACAAAAATGAATGTCTTAACTATTTTGGAATATTTTCGGAGAAAATAAAAAGATATGCGACTGTATGCTTTAAATCGAACAAATGACTAACATTCTCTTCTGTTGGTGTTCGGATTTTCCTTGCTTAAATAGTTTAATATCTTTTATGTCACACCGTTAAATGTGTGATAGAAAAGAAATTGAACCCTAAAAAAAATATAAATTCTAAAGAGAATGTTAATATTTGTTCCTCACTTATATGTGTCATTCATATAAATCATAACATATAAAATGATGTACAAAAATAGCATAGAAATTCCCATGTAATTAAATTAAAAAAAAAAGAGGGAGAGAGAGTGTAAAAATAATAAGAAGGCAAACATCTGTTTTGGTTTTGGGAGAAAAGATGATGTTCAAACCCAACACCCCGAGTTACTAAAAGCCCATTGTCACATGCAAATATGGATTAAAAATGTAACAAGATTGATTAGATAAATGATTAACTATATATATATATTATTTAGATGCAATTATCGAATATTCGCACGCACTAGACCAAAATTACTATTATACTAATTAATAGGTTTATGGCATGTGATAACATCTTGGGATTGACTCTCCCCCAACCACAAATCTTATCTTACCAACCCCAAGAAATTAACACATTTATTCAACTTTAATCCAATCTATGTTTTATTTGACTTGCACATGGATATTATTGACCATCTAAACTTTTCTTTCATACATACTAAATAAACTTATGATACATACTATTTTCGACCAAGTGACGACCCTCAAGTGGTAGAAAAGAAATAAATAAAGATTCCAATTGAAGTAATAGTAGTGGAGATATTTAATTACTGTCTTTGGGATCGAAAAGAGTCTCATACAAGCACAGTCTTACAATGAGACTTTATTCGTTAAAAAAAAACAATGAGACTTTATTAATAGTAAATAATTGAGGTACATTTTGAGGTTCGATTGCTGTTTTGACATGAAAAATGACCAATTGCAAACACAATTAAATAATGAACTTTCTAATATAAGTCACTATAATCACATTTTACTACTTAATTCATCCCGTTAAAATATGAGACAGGGATGATGAAGACTTTAGTGGGGTACAAAATCTTTAAGATCTCTTTTGTACATTTCTTTTATTCTTTTAAAAATACTATTCGATTTCCTTCGAATAAACAGAATCTCATTGAAGAATTTAAATATTATATAATTGATTTAAGTGTAAAAAAGAGCACTCCATCGATTCTAGTCTAAAATATTGAGCTCCTCTCATTTTTCTGATAAATAGTAAGAAATGTCTTATACGAGGGTATCATAATTTAAGTTAAGGCGCACAATTAATAATTTTACTTATATTTATTTAATTACTTATAACAACGTTCATTAAAGATCCGCCAATTAGGTAGTTTAGGAGCACTAATCTTTTAAGACAATTATTATATGTGAAAGGGGATCGAGTTATTATTAAAAGTATTCTTATTATATATGAATAAGTAAAATATATTTATTGGTAGTTAAAAAATATATATAGTGAATAATAATATAACACTTAAAATCATACTTTAATATATTATTCATCATATTTTTTGAAAATATACTTTAATTATATTGTGACAACAAAATTTGTATTTATTAAGGAATAAATACAAAATATATTACAAAGATAATATAGATGAATTTAATTTAAAGAATTTGCAAACAAGTTACAATCTTTAATTGATTCTCTTATTCTTCTCTTAAATTAAATAGTTGACTTTAACTTGTATTGACTAATTGACTGTTTGTTGAGACGGATGTTCAATTGAAACGTTTCCGAACTCAAATTTGAAGTTTTATAATATTTGTCCGAAAACATCGAGCCTTTATTTAGATTAAATGTTATTCTTGAGAGCTTTTAGTGAAGAACACCGTTGACTCCGTTAAAAACGCTGAAGAACTTGATGTGAAGAATGTTTGATCTATTTAGCTTAGCACCTTGATCCCAGTCGCCGACCGTTCTTGATTTGATTTGATGATCTATCGAAGGCAGTTCTTGACTTTCGTCTTTGCTTGTTGGTGTGCTATCGCCGACAGCTAAAGGTAATATTTATGAAATTCCGAACAAATCCTTTAAAAATATAATAAGATAATTACGGGTTTATCCCACAAGGAATAATCGAACTTTGATTGAATTTTACGTGTTTTAAAAAGCATGTGTGTGTAAGATGTGAATAACAAAAGAATTAAAGCATGTGTTGAAATGAAAAGGAATATTCACATTATAATCATAAATCTAAGGTCAAAGTTTGGGTAATATTTTTCCTTATAGAATAGCCATTCAAAATTTCCGTATCATTATGTAATATTTATGGCACTACGACTTTGTGGATGTATTTTTCTTAACTAACTCTGCTTCAAATTCGAGTATATATGTTTTTATTTAATAATTTACACCATAGAAATTTAGAGTATGAATAATTCGAAATTGGGTGTAGGCATCCATTTTGAAAAGAAAAAAAAACGTTACTTTTCAGACAAGTCGAGCACAACTCTTAAATTTTCAAGTATTATTGTTATACAAGAATGTTAATATTATATTAATAATTATAAAAGAGTAAAGGCTATGCATAAGGGTGGAATGGTTACATTGAACCATTGCACACAACTTTATACCATTAAATAAACTAATTTGTATAAATCAAAGTGATGAAATCTAAAATTCCACTTTTTAAGACTGAAAATTGGAGAGATGGGCGGCCCACGTTTTCCAGATGAAGCCTTTGACCAATTTTCATAAAATGGAAATCTATGAAATAATTTTTTTATTTTATTTAAAATATAAAAAAAATTACTGGAACGACACAACTATTTTATAATTTCGGGATTACATTCAGCAATTTCGGATGTATAAGCAGGGGCGGATCCAGAAAATTAGTTTGGGGTACGCTATATTCTCTCCGTCTCCCAAGTATTTCACACTTTCCTTTTTTATCCGTCCCTCAAAGTATTTCACACTTCACTTTTACTAAAATTGGTAAAAATAAATAATTATAATATTCACTTTTTACACACATCCTAATATAATACTCACTTTTTCACATCTTCCAACAACTTTACACACTTTTTTTATTAAATAAAAAAATATATATATTCTCTCTCTTACTTTATACATTAAAAAATAAAATTTTTTTAATCTCCGCGCACACCAATACGTGAAATACTTCACGGGACGGAGGGAGTATAATTTTAAAAATATTATTTAATATTCAAAATTTTACATAACAAATCAAAGTTTAAAAATCATAATTTCTGTTGACACCGTCTATTTTTAAAATAATAACAATAATAATTTAAGATATTATTATCATAAATTTAAAAAATATTATAGTGAATTAAGAGTAAATTTGTGTTACAATTAACAATTTAAGGGTACAAACAAATACTATATAAATGTAAATAATTTAATGAAACATGAATACTAATATGTTGTGAATATATACAACCGAATCAATAAAAAAACACATTAGTGTGAGATTTAAAATAAAGAGTATTATATAATATTAGGAGAATAAGAAAAACAAAGAAACAATATAAAAAAAATCAGGTATATAAATAGAAATATACAAATAAAAAAGATAAAATCAGAAATATAAATAGAAAAGGTAAAAATCAAAACATGGTACAAAAATGAGCTTTACATGGTTCGAACCCATGACCACCTGTCCAAAAAAAGAGCATCTTACCGCTATACTATGATCAATGTTTATTTACGATAACTAATATAGATAACTATATATTTTAATTTTAGGGGTACAGCTGCACCCTTTTATCCGCCTTGTGTATAAGTTGTTTCCGCATATTTAATATTCTTTTTGAGTTGTTCAATGTATTTTTGTACGTTTCATTAATATTAAAAATACATTAAACATCTTATTTAATTTTTTTACATTTTATTTATCAATTCCAATAATTTTATTTATCTTATTAGATTTTATTCATAATTCCCAACGACTTTATTTATTTATTTCTTTAAATTACCAAGTTACCCATGATGTCTTGTTGTGTGAGGCATTATGGGATATCACTCGAAAACCAACTCACTTTGGTTGAAATTGATTTATTTGTTAAATGACCACCTCATCTAAAAATTTAAGCTGATAGAGAAGAAAATCGTTTAATACTTAATCAAATTATTCTAACATGCCCCTTCACATGAATCCTAACCTTTGCTAAGTCATGGTTTTGATACCATATTAAATGACCACCTTATCTAAAAATTTGAAGAGAGAGAAATTGTTCAATAGTACTTAATCAAATTATTCTAACACCACTCGGTGTAACTAAGAGTTAATGAGAAGGGGAATGTGAGTATATCACTGGTAGTCCTTCGTGAGTGCGGCACGCACCTTTTTCTTTCTTTCGGAGCCGTTTTGTTTTGGCGGGGCGTACTAAACCCACTACGTACCACACCACCGGGCAGATCGCCTGAATGCCGAGTCTTTCTCTGCCCAAAGACTTTCTCCTTAGGCGCATGTCTCAGCAACACAAAACGAGGGTTTCGCTCGTTAAAGGACTTGACCAAACATCTCACGAGCTCTTCTTTTGGGTGGAAGTGGTTAATTAAAGTAAGGGAGCGGAAGTTTCTTCCAGTTGTACACTACACTCAAACACCATGAGGAAGGACTGCAACAATTTGTGTTTAAAGGTGTATGGCACAAATGGATCATATGAAAACATATGTTAGAAGAGTTAGTCTCCTTTAAATCAAAGAATAGGATTTTATATACTTAGTTAACTGACTACAAGGGTCTCTATAGTGAAACACACTAAGAGAACTGAGCCCCACGGAAGAGGATACAACAACTCCATATAGGAGACAACGTGACTATCACAACCTAAAACAATCAAGCAAATAAGTAAAACATCTACAAATCTAACAGAGGCAAACTGTTGGATTTAGATCGATGGACGAATTCACCTAAAATACAGGACTGATAAAAGCGACGGACATAAAAAAAATAAAACGAAGAGAAAAAGAGAAGACGAAGAAAGAAACCTCTCGCCAGCCTGCTTCAACCACTGGATCCAAGCCCCTGCACAAAAACTTTCAAATCCCTCCAAACCCTCAGATCTGTTACCACTGGCACAGAAGAGAGTCTCCCCACTCTGGAGCCTATCAAGTCTCCACAACTAGCACCGAAGATGCTCAGATCTAAGGCCTCCAAAGCGAATGGGTCATCAACTCCATGAAAAGAAAGAGAGTCTAAGGGGGAATACGAGAAGAGAAAGAAGAAAGTGGTGGCCACAAAGGATTCCCGCCGCCGGCCAGGAGCGGCTGAAGCAGGTGGGGGATTTGGGGGAGAGGGAGAAAGGGGAACGGCTAGGGTTTACCAAGGGGTGGAGGGAAAAAAGTAGAGAGAGAGAAAATTACGATTCGAATATAAATCCGGATCAAACTTCAAACTTTGAAATTGTATTTAAAAAAATTGATGAAATTGCAATTGAGTATGATTTCAAGATGTAAGGTCATATAGAGGTTGTCGACCAATCTATGTGTATACTGTAATGGTTGGTTTTGAAATATATAAAATCTATCATAAAAAAAAGTACTATCAATTCTAATTTTAATCCTTTTTATTTATAATTCTTAATTTTGGTTCGTTTTTATTCGATTTTGATCATTTTTATTCAAATTTAATCCTTCATGTCAGAATGTTTAATTTTGGTTAAAGAAATTAAACAAAAAGGACCAAAATTTTGTTTAATTTCTTCTATGGGTTTTGTTAGTGTTTATATAATCATTATACTAAGAAAAATAAAATAATATATAAATAAATAATGCTCCATATATATGAAAATTAAATTGCACGAAATGTAGTGATTATAATAATACTTATTAAAATTATCACAAAAGTTTGAAAAAATAAAATTGTATTTATTTTAAAATTAATATATCATGATAAATCCATACTAGTTGCTAAATATATATTTCGTTTCATTACATTAAATAGTTGTGGGCCTTCATTGTTCAATTATTTATAGCATGGGCTTATGAATTGACCAATCTTAGTTATTATGGAAATTAACCCAATGAGAGATATCTAGAAGAGCCAAATTATTTTTGCAGCGAAAATACGTTAGAATTTTATTCATTGGTATATATTATTAATGAATTTTTTCCCAATAAATTATTATTCCTATTTAAATTTTATTATGTTGTAAATTACATTTATGTTGAAATGGGTAAATCTTTTATTCAGCATAATAGTGGCTCACCATACTAAAAAAAGGTAACCTTTTATGTTTTCTCGAGTAAAAATCAAATGTGTAAAACAAGTTAACATTAAACAATATCATAAAAAGATAAAATGTAGAGTAAGTATTGTGCGAGAACTTCTCACATGAGATTATTTACAATTTTTAAAATAGTTATTATTTACGCAATAAAATATTATCATTTTTCATTTATATTATAAATTGTTCATAAATAGAATTATCTCTTTTTATTAATTTTGTATCACTTAATGTTATCACTTTTCATCTATCTTACGTCGGTCTCACACAAGTCTTTTCCTCAAATGTATATTATCCTAATGGGCCTAATCTAACGTTTAAAATGAAAAAATATACTCCCCCGTCCCTAGGTAAGAGTCTCATTTTATTATTTTGGTTGTCTCATTCAAAGGATCTCATTTCCTTTTTTGGACACATGAGACCCATCCACACCCACTAATACAATTAAAAGATGGGGTCCACACACCCACTAATACAACTACCCACTACACATTAAATAATAATACTCTTTAATTCACGTGCCCAAAAGCAAATGAGATTCTTACCAAGGGACGGAGGAAGTACTTTTAAAGATGGATTGAAAGGGTATTTTATTTTTTAAAAAATACTACTATATAGTATTAATTTGATTTTTTATTTGACCACATGCAGACCTGTACATATGTAGTTTGTTAATTTATTAAAATTTCTATTTTTTATCCATAAATCATAAAATTAAAAGTGATAATATAAGAAAGAATTGACAGTTAAAACTTAAAGGCATATTTTTTTATTTTTATAGTATATTTTTAAGCATTATCTTATTTCTTTTAGTTATCACTTTCAATTTTTCAAGTACTATTTCGTTTATTGAAATGTCATTTTTATTATTTTAAGTACTACTTTTATCTTTTATAAGATATATATGAGTCAAATTGGTTTTTAATTAATGGATCAATACTTATACAATAAAAATCTTTTTTTTTTTTAAATTGTATGTTGAATGTATCAAAATATTGATTTGAAAATTTAGCTTTCTAGTTATGAAATCTCAAAAGATTTCAATTACTGATATTAACTGATTTCTCATAAAGTAAAAGTTTAAATAAAAAATAAAATATTCCAATTAAAGTAAAATATTTAAGAAAGAAATAAAACTAAGGAAATAGCAAAAAATAAGGGCATTTGGTTTTAATATAGGTAATGAATAATGAATTCACATCCCACTGAAATTTTATGGTTGCACAGCTTATGAATCATTAATATGGGGCAGGTTATAAACTATGTATGGACGAGTTATTACCCACACGAGTATACAGAATGTAAAAAGATATACTAATATTTTGTATTAGTGGATATACAATTTAATTAATAAAAGAGTAAGTCTTTTGTATGCCCGGCACATGAATTTAGATCCGTACCCCTTTACAATTTAAACTCTCTAGCAATACATAAGTTTAAATAGAATAAGGAGGGGAAGAGTTGTGTTCACATAGGGACACGGACCGTATCCCCGTGTCCTCCAGAAACTTTTGCTTTAATAAAAATATAACAAATGGGTATAAAATAAAAATTTATGTGTACTTGAGCACTGTGATGCAAATTTTCATATTTTTCGAAAGGTGTATCTTTTAACACTATAAGTCTACACGTAATATCCTTTAGCATAAGTTTAAATACTTATAAACTTGATTTTTATGAAAAAAAAAATTATTAATATTAATTTTTATTAATCCCCTTACTATGCTCTTCTGTGCACTGTGCTATGGAGTTTAACTTTTTCATATACTTCCAACTGTAAATAAATTCACATTAATTGTTTGTGCTGCGTAATTTTTTCTTTTTATATAGTATTAGTCTATCTCATGAATAAATTCACACATTAATTTTTTTTCGTCACATAACATACTACTCCATTAATAACAAATTATCCCTACAGGCTAAAAGTAGTAGAAAAAAAAACAAATTTTTTAAAACTACTTCCTCCGTCTGGCAAAAGTTATTTTTATTTTTTTACGTGGATTAAGAAATATTATTATTTATTGTATAGTATGTAGTTGTATTAATGGGAGTGTAGGCCCAATATTTTAATTGTATCAGTGGGTGTGTTTGAGTTTCATGTGTATAAAATAAGAAAGAGAACTATTTGGGTGGGACGTTCAAAATGGCAAAAAGAGACTTTTGAGTAAAACGGAAGAATTATGTAGATCGATAACTCTAAATTTCATTATGAACGGCTTTATTCAGAAACAGAATTCTCCTCAACAAAAATGCACACAATCCCAACGCCTCATTATTCAAGAAATATATAACTCTACCCTCAATTCAATTCTGTATTCATTCCATAGTATTCATCGTCTTACAAAAGAATGTACTAAAAAAACCAAAGAATAAACAAAAAGAAGAGATTCAAGAAATTACAAAACCAACTCTGCGTAGTTTTCCTTCATCCCAAGATCAGAGTCCTGCCCCGTCATCCAAGAAACCCAAACACGGGTCGAAATGGCGACGGTGGTTGCCTGAAACCGCCGTTTTCGGCCTTTAATTACAATTCTATGTATGTTCAGTATGAAGCTGGTGGCCATGGCTACTATCACTGCACTTGCTCCCCTATCAAGTCCAACCCCACCAGCAAGAACGAGATCCCCTGAAACAGCAAGAAGTAAAAATGGATCCCCTGTGCAGACAACAGACTTCTTGCAGAAGCTGTCAACAGCAGGAATGCTAGAGCCAGCTCTTTTGTGTAGATTCGGTTATGTTTATTTTTCCGCGAATCCTTCTCCATTTGTTGTTTGATCTCCTCTAGATTGGGCTCCGAGCTACCCTTTTGGTGTGTCATCACTGGTTTCTCCACCAGGGACGTCAGGTCGCCCTCAGAGGAACGACCTGACTTCTTCGTGACAACCCACTCGTATGCGCTGCCCAGCTGGAATAGACCGGAGATCATGGCATTGAACTTGGTGACAGACATGGTGTTCTCGAATAGCAAGTAGAGTACTATGAATGGGAATGACTTGGGTGCGGGCAGAATGTTGAGAAAGGTTATGGTTGCCGGGATGTAGCAGACGACCCAAGATGGGAGGGTCGCCTCTGGGATGAACATTGTCATTGGAAGAATGATGCAGAAAAGGGTGAATGAGTAAAATGGGAGTATGAGTTTCCTCAGCAAGAAGAAGAGGAAGATCAAGTTTGCTTTCTTCCAAATGCTAATCTGCATAGACAGAGTTTAAAATGCTCATCAGCATTGATTAACAGTGGCCTGCAATTCGAACGTTTCAACGTAACATCATACACGTACCTTCGATTTTACAATAGCTGGCAAACAAAGGCGAAACAACTGCATTGGCCCAGAATGCCATCTATGTTGTTGCTTTCTGTAAGCTTCATAAGACTCTGGCAACTCACATTGGCACTGAAAGTTGCATATAACAACATGATCATGATAGGAAACAACACACGAAAGAATGCAGGACGAACAAATGAATCATTATATCATCATACTACAAAGAAATATATACCTCGACGTCATTGAGGAAGACGAATTTCCATCCATGGAGATGGGCTCGGACAGCAATGTCCATGTCCTCGACAGTCGTTCTCTCCATCCATCCACTGGATTCTTCCAATGTCTTTATCCTCCACACGCCGGCAGTCCCATTAAACCCAAAGAAGTTGATAAAATGCCCATTAACCTGCTGCTCTACTTCGAAATGGAAAGCCAAATTAATGAGCTGCAATCTTGTAAGAAGATTTTCATCTTTGTTCACAAATGACCACCTTGCCTGAACCAACCCTACTTCCTCATTATCCTATACAAGTCAGCAAAAAAGGTACTCAATTATTACCTCAACTGAACTTCTCATTATCACAATCCAATAGCAAGATACTAATCCAATCACTTCCTACCCTAGCATTTTCATAAACATTAACATAGTCAAGATTTAGTACTAATAAATTAACTACTACACATTCAAAGAATCTGAACATATTCTCAAAATCTATTCAAACTTAGGGAGGTGAGAGATATCTACCTTAAAGTGAGGAATAGTCATTTTTAGGAAATCTGGGTTGGGCTGAAAATCAGCATCAAAGATGGCAACAAACTCATAATCTTTAACATAGCTACAATTCATGGCAGATTTAAGATTGCCAGCTTTATAACCATCTCTAATCACTCTATGCCTGTATATAATGTTGACATCATTCTGTTGCCATTTATGCACCTCAGCTTTAATCAGCATCTGTGTTGTTGGATCATCAGAATCATCAAGAACTTGAATGAGCAATCTCCCCTTAGGCCATTCCATTCTACACACAGCAGCAATGGATTGCTGATACACCTACAATCAACAATTCAAAACAAGATCAATCAGATACCAAATTGTGGTTTGATTTCTGGATTAATTAGAGGGGAAGGTGGAGTTACCTCTTTCTCATTGCACATGGGCATCTGGATTAATACCATTGGGAAATAGTCATCTCCATCTCCTGATTCAAGATCCGTAAGGCCTTGTTTGGGGACGGGTTTAATCCTTCTGATCTTCATCCAAGCACAACCCAAACACAGGATTAGCTTATCCAAGCTCTGGATTAGAAACAGCACAATGCAAGCATTGGTCAAGAATTGAAGAGGTGGAGCAAGATACTCCACTCTGATCCAAACCCAGTTCGAATACAGCAAATAAAAAACATCCCTCACGCCATACCCCCGTGTTATGGTGTACAACCGATCCAACTGAAGATCCGGAGCCCCGAAATGCCACCCTTTGAAGTAAGCAGCTATTTCAAAACAGAGCAGAAGCAGAGATAGCCAGAGGAAGAGCTTAATACAGGTGTAGAATCTTGACTTAAATGCTCTGTTCTCCGTCAACGAGGTGTCGGTGGAGTCCGTACGGCCGGAGGCGACGCGGCGGCGAACTATGGCGGCGAGGGAGAAGAATGCGGCGGCAATGGAGGCGAGGCAGCCGGCGGCCTTGTGGGCTTTCAAGAGGATGACCCAAGTGAGCTGCTTGGCGTTCCTGTTGCGGCCACCTTTGGAAACGGCGTCGTTTGGGTAGATGAAGTCTTCATCGGAGGGGGACTCAAGCTCCACCATAGACCAGTTGTTTGGATTCTCCATTTTTACTACCACTGGTGTCCCCCTGTGAGATTCCTTTGCCCACCAGTACAGAGATGGTGCCATTTTCCAAGATTTGTCCTTTTCCTTCAAGAACAAATGCTTCAAAAATAAATCAAATCTTGATGCCAATGCAGTATAGAGAAAACACCCCAGATGGATAATCTTTTAAACAAACGTGGGGAATTGATGAAAATGATTGAATCTTGATTTTGAACAAGGGTTTAAAGCCTGATTTTGTGGCTTTCTTAGTTTAAAACACTATGTTAACTTCAATTAACAACAAACAAGAGAGAGAGAGAGAGAGAGAGAGATGAAGCTAATTCATGGAAGCAAAACCATGGAGGTTTAAAGGAAATAGAAATGTAGCCAAACAACCCTTTACAAAACAATAATTAATTAAAAAAAACAATGGGAGAAAGGTGTTACTGAGAAGAACAGTACAAAAGAAGTGTGCATACGCTATTACGCTACATTCATTTACAGCTTGCACCGAGTACTACCAGTATATTGCACACATTTTTTGAATTGAAAAAGATGGAGAGAGAGAAAGATAGAGAGAGGAGAAAAGGATAACATCTCAACACACCTTTGATTTGGATTCCACAGTGTAAAGAAGAATTCAAAATTCACACCCTTTTAAACGGAAAGAGTAAATATTATGTTTCTCAAAGTCACCGCCACAAAGCACACTTTTAATTTTCAAGAAAACCAGGGTCTTTATTGCAAATTTTGTTTGCATAAATAAAACAATTGTAAGGAACTAAGAAGGCGGTGGTTATTATTATGAAATAATAAAAGCCAATGGAATGTGCTTTTTGGGTCAATAAAATTGGAAAAACAACAAATGTAAAGGCCAATCAAATGGTTTTAGACTGTAGAGTGAATGGTGGGAAATTGTTAAAAAAAAAAAATTATATATTGATGTAAGAATGAGATCATGAAAGAATTAATTTGCTGTCAATTGTTTTTTCTTTTATTTTTGGAAATACTATTTTCATTTTCCAGCTTTTGCTCCGCCTTTTGGATTTGACTGTTAATGACTTACCTAATCTTCCATTAAGATTTGTTTGAGAGTCCTCATTTATTCCTAAATTATGGAGAGAGAAAGCTTCATTTTTTAAATATAAAAATAATGCCTCAGTACAAAATTAAGATATTCATTTGATTTTTTTTATTTTTCCATATACTCACTCATTCGCTCTTGATGTATACTCCCTCCGTACCAAAACTATTTCACAGTTTTTTTTTAATCCGTCCCTCAAAGTATTTTACACTTTATTTTACTAAATTTGGTAAAAAATACATTATAACAATACTTACTTTTTACACACATCTCAATATAATACTTATTTTTACTTACTTTTTCACATCTCCCAAAAATTTTACACCACTTTTTTCATTAAATCAACTAAAATATATATTCTCTTTCTTACTTTATACATAAAAATATAAAATTTTCTTAAACTCTGCGCACACCAATACGTGAAATACTTGTTGGGACGGAGGGAGTATAATCTAAATTAAAAATACTCCCTCCGTCCCACGTATTTTTACCCATTTTGTATTTTGGGGTGTCCCACGTATTTTTACCCATTCCATTTTTGGCAAAAATATATAATATTTTATTACCTACTTTTTACAATCCCAACAACTTTAATTACTTTTTTACACTTTATTCATCATTTCCAATAACTTTATTCACTTTTTCTTTTTAAATTACTAATTTATCCCTACTTTCTCTTACATTATATATTAAAAAAATAAAACGTCTTAATCTCCGTGCCCGTACAAATGGGTAAAAATACCCGGGACGGAGGGAGTATAATACTTCCTCCACTTCTGATATTTATGCAAATTTTTTATTTTTAGTCATTTTAGGTATTTTTGTACATTCATTAATGGTAAAAACGTATTACACATATCACATACTCCCTCCGTATCATACTTATCTGCACCGGTACTGTAGATATAAAGTTTAAGAAAAGTTTTTTTTGACCAACTTTATTTACTTTTTAGGGGTATTGTGGTATTTTTAGGTAATAAATAAATTATAAAGTATGTTATGTGTGTTAGGTGTGAGTGGTTTTTTTGAAATTATGATAATTTTTGAGGTTGTTGGTTAAAGTGAAGTTTCTTTTTGGGTGGTGAAGATAAGTGTGTGACGGACGAAAACAGAAAGTGTGAAGATAAGTATAGGACGGAGGGAGAACTATTTTTTATATTTTAATTTATCAATCAATCTCAACAACGTAATTATTTTTTTACACTTTATTTATCATTTCTAACAACTACTTAGAATGAAAGGAGTAATTTAATATTAACTGAGTTAATGAATTACAGTGTATTATTTTAATATATAGTGGATAATTGTATTAATGTTGGGGTTAATCATGTTAATATTTTATGTGGTTCAATCTATTAAATAAAGAACAGAGCGATTTTTTAATAGCCACTATTGACTAAGTACAATTTTAAATAGCTACATCTATTAAGAATAATTTTTACTAGCCAGTATTTAGTGGATTCCCCAAATTACCCCCATAACTGTCAGATAAAGGATGAAAATAAAGGGGTCATCATCATGTCAGTTTTGACTGCAGTAAATGGGGTGGGTGGACCACATTTAAAATTGTACTTAGTGGGTTGGTGTAACACATTTAAAGTTTTAAAAATTTTCAAAGTAAAATTTTGGATGTGGGTTGGTGGGGTATATCATTAACGTCATTTTCATTCCAAATTTCTTTCTTCTCTCTCATCTTTCGTCCAACATCCTCTCTCTTCCTCTCTCCCTTTCGTCCTAAAGCACACAGAGCAGTGCCACCCATTTGCCGTCCCCATCACTTTCAGTCTCTCTTTTTCATCTGCCGGAATAGGCATTTCCCGACGAGGTGGATTCTGGTGAATTTTCGAAATGACAAATTTTCCGGTATGTATAAAAGTAGTTTTTTTTGCATTTCTAAATTGTGAGTTATTTGTTTATAATATTTCTTACATTGAGTTTGTAGTACTCGTTTTCGAGGATACGACGTACATTTTGTGTGATTTTGTTCATTTGTGTAAAATGTGAATTCATTATGTATAATGTTTCGTACATGTTGTGGTTTGGAAATGTAATGTGTTGAATACGACTTAATTGTATATACATCATGTTTAGAATGTAGGACCGTAGTGTGGGTGTTTCTTTTTTTTTTAATTTTTTGGAAATATTCCGAATAGGGCTTTGTGGTAGACCGAATAGAACAAATATGTAGGGCGAATAGAACAAGTGTAGGCCGAATAGAACAAAATGTAGGAGTGTATTTTTTTGAATTTTTTGGAAATGTTGGTTGGCTGAATAGAACTTTTTTGTAGACCGAATAGAACAACTCTGTAGGCCGAATAGAGCAAGTATAGGGCGAATAGAACAAAGTGTATGATTGTATTTTTTGAAATATTTGGAAATGTTAGTTGGTCGAATAGAGTTTTTTTATAGACCGAATAGAACAAATGTGTTGGTTGAATAGAATAAGTGTAGGCCGAATAGAATAATTTGTAGTTTGAATAATGTGATAGCACTTACCTTGGACGAATAGAGCATATTTGATAGGCCGAATAGAGCAATAGTGTAGGCCGAATAGATCAAGTTTAGGCCGAATAGAGCAAAATGAAGTGGAAATAATGTGATAGCACTGACCTTGGCCAAATAGAGCAATTTCTATAGGCCGAATAGAACAGTATGTAGGCCGAATAGAAGAAAAAGTAGGCCGAATAGAACAAATGATTGAGTGTGCCAATATTTGTTCAGTTGCTGCAATGAACTTATTATTATTTGATATAATTATGACTTATTGTCTTATGAAGTAAGCTGGTTGAATTGCTGCAGAGTACATCTATCTGAAGTGTGTTACATATTATTTAGCAAAAAATTTAATTTGTGCAGGTTGAGTGAAAGCATCGAACTATGCAGGGGCAGAAGTGCAGTATACATAATTACTGCAAACCTGGGGTTGTTATGATAATTATCCGTAAGCAGTTAACAATGGTTGGGGGAAATACAGTGGAGATATTCAGGAGATCCTATTTTGGTCATTACTGGGATCTTCATGACGATTGGATCGCAAATGCTAATCTCCACAGTCTCATGACACGGGAGATCATACTTAGCGGGGATGATGTAACTGCTAGATATTTTCACGTTGGAAACGAGTGCCTTAGATTTAGTAGGGTAGAGTTCATGCGGATAATGGGGCTCTACTTTCGGGACAGAGTGAGGTTTGATTCGAATGTGTCGTATCATATCCCGCCTGGTGGGGTGTACGATACGTATTATGGTCAGGGCGAAAGACCATTAGTAAGTGAGATTGCCCGTGACTTTGAAGGTACAAAATTTAGTGGTGTTAGCCCCGAGAACGTGGTTAAAATTGCTAAGGTGCTATTGTTGTACTATTTTCTCCTTGGATCAGATGTTACCAAGGTGAGTGTAGACAACTGGGTTTAGATACTAGTAGAGGACGAGCGTAGATGAGATTTATTCCCTTGGGGCCAGGTCAGTTATATGACTCTACTGCACTTTATGGACCACATTTTGACTGAACTTCCTAAAGGAGCTAACCTCAACAAGTACAGATACCACTTTTAAGGGTGCACATTTACGCTCCTGGTACGTGTTTAGTAGATCACTTAAACTTATAGTGTATTACTAGTTTCAGCAACAGTGATAATCTGACATATGTAGTTTACGTGTGACAGGTTTGGGCGTACGAGCGTCTACCTGCACTTGTTGCACCATATGTCCATGTCCTTACCGATAAGGAGAATGCTAGACCACTTTGCTTGTGATGAATTTTTCGTAAGGTGAAGAAGGTTGATAGAACTCTGTTTTCTCGGGTATGAAATCTAAATTTTTATGAATCATTAATTCTTTGCAGTACAGACAAATCAGTGATATTGTATATAAATGTATTGGTTTTTTTATATCAGGATCTTGTAGTGGAGGATTTTTCGCGGGTGCTCCCTCATGAGCAAAGAAAGGTTTATTGGATTGGAATAGATGATGATCCTTTGCAGGGTTTGATCATGAGGCTGTACACCAAGGCATTTTCTAACCCCAGACGAAAGGTCGTCTGGGGGCTTGATTTCTCATATGTGGAGCAGCAGACTGCGGGGAAGGCATACGATCCTACTAGTAATCCATGGGATCAGCAGTACTATTCCAATGTGGCTGTTGAGGATCGGTGGACAGGCCAGCGCACGGATGATCCTTCAGTTTGGGTGTCAAATTGGGATGAGCATTCTTACCTACCTCCCTATACTCTTACTCCTGACCACAGTGGACATGATTCAGGGGAGACGAGATATGCTGAGCCCAGTTCGTATGATCCCACGCATCATGTTCCTCCGTCATCCGCTCGTAACTGGCATGCTCGAGCTGTAAATGAGCATGATGGACAGCAGTACTATGACGCTGGAGTGGATGAGCCCCCAGTGTTTCGTGGGAGTGGAATGGGTGACACCCACGGATATGATCAGGACGACCACAAATATGATCAAGACGACCACATATATGTTCAGGATTTCAAAAAAAGGGTCTTCCGTAGGCTGGATCAGTAGGATGAGTTGTTAACCTAGCTTGCATGTCATATTGTGTCTGAGCATCAGACACAACATTTATTTTGACTTGCGCTTACGCAGGAGTTCAGGAACCTTCGAGCTGATATTTTGCGGAACCAAGGGTCTGAGCATGAGCCATCGAGCTCGAGGTCAGGGGTTAGATCTTCCCCTTCTAGAGTGGTGGATCATGTGAGTCCGATGGCCCCCACACCTGGTGTAGCTCAAGATGGTTTGATGTGTGCTAAGCGGCCAAGAAACCCAAGTTCAACGCTACAGTCACCATTTACAACGACTGAACGTGAGCGCCGCTGGCAACTGTACCTACGAT
This sequence comes from Pogostemon cablin, assembly GCA_023678885.1. Classification (NCBI taxonomy): domain Eukaryota; kingdom Viridiplantae; phylum Streptophyta; class Magnoliopsida; order Lamiales; family Lamiaceae; genus Pogostemon; species Pogostemon cablin. The sequence continues at coordinate 8,507,119 of CM042987.1, forward strand.
TTAAGACAAACAATAATCTGTAAGTGCTAATCTACTATTTTAGACATTTTCATACATTCTTTTAAATAGTTGTGCTTGTTGTTAAAGAATTTTTTGATTTCAGGATCTACGTTGGACTCGGCCGTGGAGTGGGCAGTGATTTTTTCACTAAGATGGAGGAACCCAATGTTTGGTTTAACGATCAGGTAATTGAGAGAGTCTTCATGTGTATACTTAATAAGTAAATATGTTCATTAATTCACAATATTCTGTAATAAATTTTTATATGTTTCAGCACCTGGATGCATACATCCGGATATTATCAGAGCGACCGGCGGCCATAGGCGTTCACGTCCATTAGGATATTGGGAAGTACTGCATTTTGGACATGCAATTCTCTGTAAGTAACAACCACATTATCAATATATGTATAAAATTTTCATGTAATTTTGAGACCAATCGTATACAATGATTTTCATCTAAAGTCCGAGTTCAATGGGTATGGCATGAGCACACGAGGTGGTACACAGATGACATAATGACATTTGTCAATATAAGTGATGATTTGTTGACAGATCTTCATGCGTACGCAGCAGGGAGTTTACCCGTATGGAGGGGGTCCAGGCCATGGATAGAGTGTGACGTGGTATTTTATCTTAACCCATGATGTGATCATATAATTATATCTCCTACTTTGACCAAGGATTCTACATCTAATATATTATTCCTCGTTACTTATTTTGACAGATTATGTTAATAGTCCACACGTCTGTGCACTACTACCCATGTGCCCTGATTACGAAGGATATGTCCTTCTGTTTTGACTCGTTTCGGCATAGATGGGATGACGAGCCCGACATGAGGGAGCATCGGATGATAGAGACTCTACCATTCAGATGTGTCATTCCAGCTTTGCTGCACGAGATTGACCCTCGAGGGGTTCTGCACATTCTCCCACTGACTCTAGCTCGCGCAGAGGTTTGTTACAGACAGGAGGACGACTCCAGTTGCGGCCCAGCGTCTCTCAACTCCCGATCACATGTTGTGTTACCAGAAGCATATTGCTTTCCTAATCTTTCAGGCTGGTACCATTATTTCCGCAGTATGAAGTGCAGTATTGATACTTTGACATGCAATGTATTTGTTTAAAATGTTCAAAAATAGGACCAACGTAATTATGTTCAAAATTTCTTTATTTAATACTCATTCTAAATACAATAACACGTATAATCTACTGGTTGTTATGCGAAGGACACCGGACACGAGTATGACCAGTTTCTCCACATATGCCATATTTTTTCTCTCTTCGTAAATAGGGATTAGGGGCAGCCGTCGGAGGAGGAGGTGGACTGCTGGTTGACATTGAAGCTCCAGTACAATTTACTCGATTGTGACCTGGCTGTAGACAGTGCGAGCAAACATGTTCTTTGTGACATCTCTTGGATGACTCCATTCCTGACCTTATCCGAGACATTCATGGTCGGCCGGCCTGCCTGTGTGATAGCGGGGGTTTAACAATCTATGACTTGACACTGTCAGGTATGTCCCATTGAGTGTAATGCGGTACATGCATCATTGGCCTGACCCACATCCCTAATACACTGGTGTGATGGAAAACGGTAAACACGAAGCCACTGGATGGTAACCTATAAGTCCTGAAGAACGTATACTATAAGAATCACAGACTCAGACGATCAATACAAGTAAATAAGATGTATGACTACGTACTTGATTGTCTTCATCGCATGAATACATAGAACAAGTTTTTCCTGGAACTTCTCACATGTGCAGCTATTTTCGTTCAAATCCACAGTGAATAACTGATCTCCATCTTTGATTGCATATTTATTTCCTAGTAGTCTCGATACTGGTAGCTTTTTAGCAGCAAGAGAAAGTTCCACTAGCTCATCATGGACACGCTTGCAGAGAATGGTACTCTCTTGCTCAACTTGAGTTTGACGTTCGTAAAACCACCTCTCGGTGATTGTGTGGGCAATCTCTATGAGTGTGCATATAGGTAGCGTGCGCGCCCAGAGTATGGCATTGTTATACGACTCAGCTGATGTAGAGTTCATAAACTTGTACCGTTTCACAGGACAGTGGACCCTTGACCATTTCTCATATCCTACGACCCAACTAATTCCATTAACTTGCTCGATGACTGGTGGCCCCTCAACGAGTTCATGCAGTTGAAAATAACAATTATGAAAAGGGGAACATTAGTAAAAAATTCATTGAATGGATGACATTTGTAAATGTGAAATTACGACGAAGTGGATGTTGAAAGACTAACCTATCAAAATCTGTCGATAGGTATGCATCCATCGCACTCTGAAATCTATACAAAACGTTCTTTCCATAACCTGTCGACCTATTCTTTAAATGATAACCATACAAACCATGATGTGCTTCAGGATAGACAATAGAAATAGCATGTGCGATACTGCGATGACCGTCTGACACTATCAAAAAATCTCGTGGACATCTGTATGCCTCTCGAACCATTTCTAAAAACCATATCCATGACATGTTGCTCTCGACGTCGCCAACCCCTAAGGCGAGTGAAAATATCTGACAGTTTGGATCATTCGTAATTGCGACGAACACAATGCCTTTGTGCTTTCTCTTTATATGAGTGCCGTCTATGACAATGACTGGACGACCAAACTCTAGAAATCCCTGCCTAGATGCTCCAAGTGCGAAAAATAAAAACCTTAAATGATTCTTTTTATCAATGGAGATACAGGTGTGCGTATTAGGATTTGCCAATTCCAACTGATACATGTACGCAGGGAGCATATCAAATGAGCTATCGTGATCCCCGTACGTGTGTCCAACAGTCAGGTGTTTGGCCTTTAACGCCACTTTGTAGCTAATGTCGAATCCAAATTCCTTCAAAATCTCCTCTCATCGCCTGGGGTCGGAGCCCAGTAATCTTATCAAATTGCCTAGCAGCAAAATATTGACCGATTACGCTAGATGACACCTATGTAGGAGTGGGCCTGTCTGGATCATTTAAACAACTGTCATGTTGAATGAATTTAACCACCCCCACAACCCATAGCTCATTCTTGCATGCATCGCAAATCGACAACCTGCTTTACCCTTTAGCTTACATTCCACATTATATCTGGTCAAGCTAGATTTTTCAACAATGGTCTCCACTCCGTTCCTCAAGTTATACATCCCTACAACTATCTGCAACTTCTTTTTTGTATCAAATAAACTTTTCTCGTGAAGAACGCCAGACTCTAGACATGCACCCCGGTTCGGAACCGCCGGTTCCGGTTCCAAGGTAGGGAGAACCGGAACCGAACTGGAGTACGAAGGTTTTGGTTCTGGAACCGATGGTTCCGGTTCCGATTTGGAACCGCCAGTTTTGGTTTTAATTTTTTTTGGTTTTAAGCGTAAAAAGTAAAAATAAATAAAAAAAATAAAAAATTCGGCGGTTTGAATCGGAACCGCCGGTTCGAAACCAGAACTGCCAGTTTTTTTCTAAATATGAAGAACCAGAATCGAACCTTTCTCTACCGATTCCAGTTCTTTTTTTAGCGGTTTCAGAACCGGCGGTTCCGGTTCCGATTAAAACCGATGATTCACCGGTTCGAACTGTCGGTTATGGTTTTTTTGGTGCATGTCTACCAGACGCATCAAACTCAGGGACAGTCATCTGATCTTCTCTGTCAGCTTTAACCGGAATGCCTATGACCGTATCAGGTGTATTAGTTTAAAGTAGAAATTTACTTTAGTTCTATCCTAAATAAACATAGTATGCATACCTGGAATCAACCAAGGATGGGTGGTGGGCCGTATACTTTGAAAATCTTGTGACTGCATTTTAGGACGGGACAAGTCGCGACTAATCGGTTCAAGAAAGGTATGGCCGCCTCTCTAACGTATGTAATCACAGACTTCTTCATATATTTGGATTCTTCTCTCCTCAGCGTCATCATCACTTTCGCTAGGAGACTGATTACAACCCTGCTGTATATCATCTTCGTTGTTTTCATATTCTTCTTCGACAGTCCTATTCACTGGCTCAACATCATCATTATAAGCATGTACATCATCCTCATCCTCACCAGTGTTGTCATTAGCTTCATCATCTATAAATTCTCTAAAACCAAATCGCTGTATCTTTGAGGCCGGATTGTACTCCACATTCAAATCAAAACCAGGCCTACCACTAGACTGTGCCCTCGTACATGGATCATTGTTCGGACCAGCACTAAACCCTAAATCCAACCCTAAATCCAAACTATGCCCTGAAGCTTGTGCAGAATGTTGAAGGAATGCATTGCCAGCGACAGGAAGGAGTGTCACGTACACCATTCCTACATCAACACAGTTGGAAACTTCTGCCACACGCGCATCATTCTTTATCTTATATTTAGACATACGGCCATTGTACTCGACCAGAGAATGATCTTCATAACCCCAATAATCCAAATCAGGTTGTACTATGTTATGAATTTCTAATAGCAAACTAGTATAATACAGATTGTCCTCCCGCAAGTATAACCACCGAACCTATCCACCTTTGTATAGTAACCCATCCCAATATCCACCCCAACTCATCCCAGCTGTTTTATAGCTCATCTGCATATTTTTTCAAGAAAATATTAAAATATTAGAAAATTAATTGCAATTACTCTATTCGGGCAACGAATTATTGTATTCGGCCTATGAGGTTGTTCTATTCGGTCTAACAATATTGTTCTATTCGCCCTACAGGTTTCTTAAAAATAAAAATTTAATGTGGAAAATTTTAGATCTTTTATTCGGCCTACGTTTCTTGTATTCGGCCAATAAGACTGTTCTATTCGGCCTACAATTCTTGTTCTATTCGGCCTACTTATACTTTTTTCAAAAAATGACAAAATTTTATTTGGATACATTTCTCTTATTCGGCCGACGTCTCTTCTATTCGGCCTACTTATTTTTTTAAAAATAAGAGATAATTTTTTTGCCTATTCGGCCAACGTATCTGATATTCGGTCTACATAGTTGTTCTATTCGGCCTACAAATCATGTTCTATTCGGCCTACTTGTTGCTTATTTAAAAATATAAAAAAATTTAATGTGGAAACATTTTATACTCCCACTTACTCTATTCGGAAATCTATTATTTCTATTATAAAATGTTAAATAAATAATATACACTCCTGAGACATGTAAAATGATCAAATTAATGCATTCATAGCTTTTAAAACAAGTTTAAAAACATACCTTACTGCTCCCCAATATCTCACACCTCTAAAGAATTAGAAAAAATAGTTGCTCCCCAAATGCCGAAGAAACCTCGAATAAAAACTTGAAAAATGAAATGAATATATGTGTATGATGCAGCACGATGGTTGGAATGCCATTATATATACCTCATTTTTTGTAGGCATATGAGGGAGCACATGCCTACATAGTACTAAGTATTGTACTTTGACATTTTTTACAGAAATAGAGAGGAATCGGATTCTTGTACTGTACTTTTGGTACTTCTTGGTCAAAAAAGTGAGGAATCTGATTCCGCAAACACGTGATCAGTGGGTCCCTATCAAGAGTATTTTGGTCAATTCCATTAAAAGTGGCTAGAATAAATTGTATATAACACATGTGGCTACTTAAAATTACTTTTAAGTAATATTGGCTACTTTTTGTCATTTTCACAATAAAGAAATATATACTATTTTGTAATGGCAAAAATAAATAGTAAAAAATTTTCAATTAAACGGATATAGTATATATTAATAATTATTATTATTTTGTGTAGATTAGTTAATGTATTAAATTTTTAAAAAAATGAAGCATATACTTTGAAATAGACAATAAAAGATGGAAAAATTAATATGTTTATTTTCGACGTATATTACCCTTTTCTAATCAAGAATCACTTCTCTTTTTTTTTCCCCCTTCTTTTAAATCTTGAAATCAATGAAAATAAATGAACCAATAAATCTATAAAATAAATGTACCTACACATAATAATAATAATAATTATAATTATTATAATAATAATTATTATTATAATAATAATGAGATGAGTAAGTTTTGTCTTGATATGTTTTACCGAAAGGAATAAGTCAGCTGATTGATTGAACACTAAGAAAAAATAGGAAGAGATTTGATGATCTTCGAAAAGAAATAAAAAAATTAATTGAGATTTAAAAACTGGCTCTCTAAATTAATACTCCGTTTGATTTGCTCACTTCGAGCATTGAGTGTTTTGGTTATTTTGAGAAATCTTGTAATAGTTTGTGTTGGGCCCTTTGGGCTTGTTTGCCCAATTGTTGGTTTTCACTTCTCCAAAGTGGTGTGCTAGGCCCATACGCTTTTTCCCCAATTTAGTTGCTGGGCTGATGTAGTACATCTATAAAATAAGAACAGACGCCTCACCCCAAAACTTCACTTTGTTATGCCGTGCTATTTCCCCTCCGATCCGTTCGGAGGCTGGAGGCCAGAGGCTGAGTGAGGAGCAAGGGTATGAGGGTGTTAGTGGGTTCCTTTGGTGGGTTTGTTCCATTGTGTGTCATGGGCTCTAAGTGAGCCAAAACCTAGGATTCTGAGCACCACGTTCCACTACCTCCGGTGAAGCTCCGACGACGTCAACCGGAGAGACGACGAGGGCGACCGCGTATACCCAACAGTGGTATCAGAGCTTGGTCTGATCGGTCGTCAGTCGTCCTCCGCCAGTGCTGCCCGTCGTTTGGTGTCCGCCAGCCGCTGCCGCTCTGTTCGTCGACGCCGCCGTCCGTGGGAGGTAGGTTGCCGTCCGCCATTCGTTGGCTAGGGTTCCGCCAGGTCGCTGCTCCTTTGTCGAAGCTGCTACTGCTCGACCGCCATCCGTTGGAGGTCACCGTCGCTGTCGCCCGGAGCCGCTGCTATCAGCCGGCTGAACGCGAGCTGCAGAAACGCGCCGCCGCCGTCGCTCGCTAGAGTTTCGGTCAGACCTGCAGCAGACCGCCGCCATCCCGCTACTCTTCCCGTTCAGCCGCCGTCCACCGCCAGCTTGTTGTCCGCCGCCAGCCACCGCCACCTTCCGATCAGATTGGTGATAGGGGAGTATCTCTCTTTGTTCTTTTGCTTCCGAAAATAATTTTTCAGATTTGTTTTGTCAATTTTTTTTTCGGATGGGGGAGTGTCCCGTTTACTGATTTGTTCTTGTTATATCTATGTGATACCCTAAGGCGGTTGGTCCTCCTTTGTGCTTTGTGCTTTGTGATGCTCTGAGGCGGCTGGTCCTCTTGTGTGGTGATTTCTGTGCTATAGAATTAGGGATTTTTTGTGATTTGTGGCCTGGTTGGTCAATTTCTTGTTATCTCTAGTTTTATTTGCTTGAAATCTTTTGTGGTTATATCTGTGTGATATTTTTTCTTGGTTTGCTTTCGCTGCTTATCTGATTTTCTGGAATTTTTTGCTCCTTTTGCTATGTGTGTGAATTGAGTTTGTTTCCAGGCCTAATATAGCATTTTCTCACCTGTGTGTGTGGTTTTTGTTGTTTCTTGAATCTGTGTGAGTTGATTCACTCAACTTTAAGCACCTATGGCTCCTCCTAATGCATTTGGGCAAGGAGACTTCAATATCTGTTTGAAACAGAAGATGAAGTATGAGAGGGTGTTCAAAGCTGTGAATGACTCTTATGATTAAGAGATAATTTCTTGCATGAATTATTTAGTGCCTTTTAAACCTTGTGTGTGTATTAATTGGCTAGTTAATTCCGCATGTTGATTAGGAAATTTGTTTTTCTATCTTGTTTCACTTTGAATCTATGTGCTTCTTTGTGAATTTGTGTTTTCTTTGTGAGAAACTTGTTAGAAATGTGTTTTCTACGTTTGTGCTTGTTTATGTGTTAAACTTGCTAGGTTTTAGGCTGCTCCTAGTAAGGTGGAGTATTTGCATATGTGTTTTCTTTATGCTTTTGTGCCTAGTTTACATGCTTATTTGTTTCTCTTAGTGAGGTTGAGCATGTTGTGTGCATTCGAATGTGGTGTAACATTTGATTGTTGTTTGTCTGTGTGACTGTTATGTCTGAGTGACTTTTAAATGCTATAGCTTGTGTGTCTATGTGACTAGAATGTGTGTCTTTAGAATTATGTATTCTATTCTGTGTGATATATGTATGAATTGTGTATTCATGATCCTTGTGATCTCATGTTAGCTTTGTGCTTAGTTTTGTTTCTGTGTGAACTGTTCGTGTGTCATGAGAACTGTGAGTTCTAATCTATGTGATTACATGACTATGTGAACTCTTGTGACTTTGTGTCATTTTTTGACTAACTTTGTGTTTGCCAAATTTTCTGGATCTTGCATCTAACTTTGTGTTTTTCATTTTGCAGGTATCCGGATAGGTGCGATGATGATATCCTATACTTTTTTATGAACAAAATGGGAGAATTGGGCCAAGGTGGAGATTTGTTGGGCCCTTTGGACGTTTGCCCAATTGTTGGTCTTCTCTTCTCCAAAGTGGTGGGCTAGGCCCATACGCTTTTTCCCCAATTTAGTTGCTGGGCTGATGTAGTACATCTATAAAACAAGAACAGACGCCTCACCCCAAAACTTCACTCTCTTATGCCGTGCTATTTCCCCTCCGATCCGTTCGGAGGCTGGAGGCCAGAGGCTGAGTGAGGAGCAAGGTATGAGGGTGTTAGTGGGTTCCTTTAGTGGGTTTGTTCCATTGTGTGTCATGGGCTCTAAGTGAGCCAAAACCTAGGATTCTGAGCACCACGTTCCACCACCTTCGGCGAAGCTCCGACGACGTCAACCGGAGAGACGACGAGGGCGACCGCGTATACCCTGTTGGATTGTATACTAAAAGCCTAGCTTTAATATGAATAATGTTATAACAATATTTGAAATGAGAATCATATGATCAAATGATTGCATCTTATAATTTATTTTATATGCATGATGCAATAGTCCATTTACTTTATACTGTAGATAATATGTTGTGCGACAACACGCGGAAGATCATATTATCGGTTTTCTTATAAAGTATAAACAGATGCTCACAACCGAGATAGACGGGGACTCTCTATTGGTATGGTTGTAGTGTGGTTCGGTATTAGCTTATCTTGGCTATAGAAACACATTAGTGCACTCGTGTGTATTGAGTAGGATCGCCTGAGATCGTTCTTCTTATACTGACTATATAGTAGAACTTGATCTCAGTTATTATGGAAGTTCGTGCTCTTAATCCCTATACAATAACCTCGACACGTAGGGCAGTATGTATTTCTTTGATTCATCAATGGGTGAGATTTATAAGTATTATATCAACAAACTCGGTGAGTTGGGAAATAGTGTTGTATCTATGGTGTGCTGTTGATTGTAGAAGGAATCCATGTCCGACATAGGTTGATGATGTCCCCTTGAGGAGCTCATAAGGTTTATCATGTAAATCTTGCAAGTGGATTAATTTCTGGCATGATAATAAGGTTGAGTGGTACTACTCTCGGATGAGATATTAATTAATTTGAGTTGTCAGTAACTTAATTAATTAATGGACATTGTATATCTTAAATATGGGGAGACTTCGGGCTCATAATAAGAAGGAGCCCAAAATGTAATTTTGGGTTGGAGTGGGTAGTGCAGTAATAATAATTTAGTGGAATTTATTATTATTATTGGATTAAATATAAGCTTTGGGCTAAGCTTGGATATTTAATCCAATGGAGGCTCAACTCCAATTCTCCTCCTGATCCCTGCTGTAGCCCAGTATATAAGTTAACTCAGCCTCTTGGAACCCTAAGAATTCCTGCGCCTCTTTTGACGTAAGTTAGGGAAAGAAGTAGATTGAGAGATCCTGCAGACTGTTGCCCACACAACAGCAGGATCACACTTGGGATATACAGTAGAAAATCAGAGGTAGTTCTCTATAGATCATCCTCTACACCAACCCAGAAGTACGGTAAACGTTTATATTCGCTTTCGCTGATTTTGTTTACCTGTTATCCTAACGATCACGTTGAACCGCACGATCCAATTGCCAACAATTGGTATCAGAGCATTGGTTTCGTGGTAAAACGTAACACGTTAAGGGGTTTATGTGCTATTTGTGTTTCTGGACAGATTAATAGCATGTTTGAATGAGATAATTTGATTATGTGATATAATCTGATATTAATCTCATGGGTTTTATACTGCTCTTTTTTTTTTCACCATGGCATGCTGTTTGGTATGTGTGATTGTTAATTGTCTGTTCATTACTGGACACACTACACACACATCGACAAACCCATCTGCTATCTACACACACTCGGTGGACACGACGTGAGTGAGTTTGCATAAATCATCAACGATAGTGGCGTGATTGGCTTTGACCGCCTGATGGATATCGGGCGGCCGTTGACCCAGAAGCATGACGATGGGAATCGGAGATAGGCGCTGAAAGTGGCGCGTGGCTGCCTGCGCCATCAATCGATGGCTGGAAGTGGCGCGTGTGAGCAGTGCGCGGCTGATGCGGGCGAATCCCGATCGGTGTCATGCTGGGCGATGGCGACCTTGGGCGGTGCAATCCGTAGCGGATCCAAATCGATAGGCGGCGGCATTGTCGAAGTGAATCGGGGTATCCCGATAGAAGAAGTTGCGACTCAAATCAGCAATGATGGAGGGCGAGTCGGAAGTGGCTGCGCGACTGGTGCGGGAGGATCCCCGATCGACGGCGAACTGGGCGGTGGTGGCCTCGGACGGATCACGACGATGCGTAGTGGTGGCGGACCCTCGGACGAAGCAGATGCCACCGATCCCAGTCGGATGTGCGGCAGATCCTGATCAGCTTGACAGTGCTAACCGGTGGCATGCAGTTCGCGGTGGAGTCAAAGCAAGGTGGGCGGCGGTGGACGCTGGAAGCGGTGTTCAGAGCGAGTCCCCTGATGATTCTGGGTGAGTCTCCTAGCGATTCCGGCGAGTCCGTGGCGGTATCTATCGAGCCTGCTTCTTCATCGATTGGCGCAGCCCTCAGGCGACATGTTCCGGGTAGTCGCGGTCGGCTGCGATGGTTAAACGACTGACGGCTGACGGTGCGGCTCTGGCTGGCTGTCGGCGGTGGCTACCGGGAGTATTGGGTCTGCTGGTTCTCGGCGGCATCTGACGTTTGTGGCGTTCCGGTCGTGGTGCCCTGACTGCGCGATTCCGATGCTCCCTGGGCGACGGCGCCGGCGGCAGCGATACCTGGATGCACCGGCAGCAGTTCGTTGGCGGTGTCTGATCGGCTAGCAGGGACGGATGAAGGTGGCTGTTGTTAGGGCACCAATATTTATTCCTCATGTTGGGCCTCATTTTAATTATAGTGCTTGATGGGCCTATTTAATTGTTGGATGTTGGGCCCAATTCAGTAATAAATAAAAGGTTGCTCATTTTTTAATTTGGTTTTGGGCTGTTGGGCCCAAATTTTATTAAAATGGAAATGGGCTGCTGGGCAATATTTACTGCTGGATTTAATTAATTGTGGGGTTGATGTTGGGCCAGGTTAAATATTGGGCTAGACCTTAATACAGAAATTGGCAAGATAAATGGGCTTGATTATTTTAATAATGGGCTGCTCATTTTATGCTAATAATGTTTGGGTCAGCTGGGCCTATTTAATTGATCCAACATTTTATGCAATTAATTAATGATATATAACTGATTTAATTGTTTTAGCTTGACAATTAATTGTTGTATATGAAAGGCATGTTCTATGTGATTTATTTATTTAAATTGCTGTTAATAGAAGTATGTCTAAGTTGTATATTTTTTTTCTGGAATATTATATACATGTTAAAAACTCTCGGTATTAAATAACTAAGTGGGAGAGGGGATTGGTAATTAATTTCCGCGGCCTCCATTATTGGTTTGTAAGTGATGTGAGTAAACTTGCGTGTTGGCAATAGGCCTTCCTCCCTAATGGATGAGTTTATTCACGGATCACTGGTACAGACTTCATTAAATAATTATTGTTTGTAATGTGGCACATAAACTTGCGTGTTGGCAATAGGCCTTCCTCCCTAATGGATGAGTTTGTGTGCAGTTCACTAGTACAAACTTATAATTGATGATTGTAGGAAGCTATCCGAGCGCGTGTGTACTTCTCCAACTGTAAGGCACACAAGCTCGCGCAGTGGACTTGGGATCAAATAATGGTGTACACTTAGGTGTAAATAATTAGTATCCTCCCCAACGGAGTCACTGCTATTATTTGCATGGCTAAAGAGGAACCGACTATTAATTATTTTATCATAAAAGTTAGGTTGACAAATGAAATTAATGGGTAAAACCTTCTCTTGTAAATGTTCGGGTTTGTAAACGTCCACACTAACGTGGCTTGCAGACTCACGGTGCTTGAGATGTCGGTGAATTTTATTTTTATATTGTTTTGAGGGAAACAATATAAAAGGATAAAATTCGAAGATTTGATCGGAATATTTATTTATGATTCTCTGAATTTCGAATGGTTTTATTTCACTAATTGTTAACTAAAAGACATTATATTTACTTGTCCAAATTAGATGATTAGAAAAGAATCTTTGTTTTGAATTTTACTGCTTAAGAAATATACATGTGTGTTCTCACAAAGGACGTCTCATGATGCCTATTAAGTCTCTAGTGAAGAGATGAGAGGTTCATAGAAATATGATGGTCTCATGTAACTCTTCGGATGCTTGAGTAATTTAAAAGGTGATAGGTCATGATTGAATTTGATGAATGAATTGGAAAATTATGGAATAGAAGTTGAAGGGGAAGCCTAAGTCAATTTATTTTCCATAATTACCTAGATGTTTTGAGTAAGTTCCACCTGAATTATGAGAGGATGTATATGGTGGGAAACTTATGACAAAACATGTGGCAAAGGAAAGCCATTTTCATCATAAAGTGAAAAAACTTAATATCTTATTCACTAGTTATTTTAATATGATTAGTGATAGCATCTACTGACACGAAGTGCATAGATACTGGAATCACTAAATATTTATCACTGAGTAAGGATAAGATAGTTATGACATGGGTAAAACTACAAAGGTAGTAGCTTTTGCAGTGGGAGTTGTTTATTTATCTCATGATAAGAATAAACGATTGATTATGAGAAATTGTCTTTACGTACATTTCATAGAAAGAATTTAATTTCGGTTTCTATGCATTAACGGATGGATACTTCATTTCATTTAAATGACATGGTCATAGTGATGAGGAATGGGGCTATAATCTGTTATAGTACGTTGGTAGATAATATGTAAACTCTTAAATCATGAACATCCCACAGATGCAACAAATAGTAATTAATAATGCATCTTCTAATATTAGTAAGAGAAAGGAACCTTCAGAGATGAACTAAATATACATTTGGCATCTAAGACTAATTCATTTTACTTGAGTAGGATTCAAAAGTTGATAGCCGATAGACCGTAAGGTTTATCTGAAGTGGAAACTATCGGACTTGCGAGTCTTGCTTGGAAGTAAAAATGATTAACTGTCTTTTCAAGGCTGTGGGGTTTAGAGCCAAAGATATATATGTTGGAATTAGTTCATTCTGATTCAAGCGAACCTAACAATATCCAGGCTAGAGGTGGTTATGAATATTCAAAGATTATTCTGGAAATCGATATATTTATTTGATGCACTGCATATCTAAGTTCTTGGATTAATTCAAGAATTGTAAGGCTGGTACAGTGAAGCGTCATGGAAAATATATCATATCATTACGATTCAATCGTGATGATGAAAACCTCTTAGGATAGTTAGGAACTAATAATCAGAAGTTGAGATTAAATCTCAAGTTGACTACACCGGGCATGCCCCAACTGAATGGTGTGGTGGAAAGAAGGTATAAGGCTCTTATGGTTATGATTAGATAGATGATGAATTATTTGGAATAATTAAATTCATTTTATGGATATGCCCTAGATACAGTAATTCGTGAAACGTTTGTCTGTATATGGGATATCCTAGAAAAATGGAGGGTGATTTATTTAGTCCAAAAGATCGAAGGGTAATTGTTAACACAATAACTAGATTTTTGGAAAAGGACTATGTAATAAATCACAAACCCATGTATGAGTCGTTCTAAAGGAAGTGAGAGGAAAACACGAAGTAAAAGTACCAAGTGTACAAGAGGATATACCACAAGGTAAACTGCAACGCGTGTCACGTCTGATACACAATTACATGTAGTTCCTTGTCATAGTGGGACGGTTGTTTGACAACCCATAAATATATGTTTTGGGCGAGTCGTGAGACTTGATCCCTAGTAAACATGGTATTGTCCCACGGATACGACGTAGCACTACAAGATGAAAATGCGAAATCTTAGCAAGATGCAATGAATGATGAAATATAATCTAAGGATTCTAAATTAAGTCTGGAGCTCGAAGGATCACTAAAATGGTGTAAAAGCCATTGCAAGTGGTCATATAAAATAAAAGAGGATCATACGGAAAGGTGAAAACCTTGGAAGCAAAGATTCTTGCGAAAAGGTGTACTCAGAAAGAAATGGTTCGATTATGAGGAAACATGTTCGCTGGTAGCTATGCTAATGTTGATCCGGATTCTTTTATTTATTGCTGCTCATATTGAATTATGAGGAACAACAAATAGATGTCAAAACAGCTTTCCTGATTGGAAGTCTTGAGGAAAACATCTATGTGAAACAATCAGAGTGATTCATTGCAAAGTACTAATAGCATTTTGATAGTAAGGTTAAAAGTATCCAGCGATGGACTAAAGCAAGCTTTGAGATTGTGAAGCATCTGTTTTGATTAAGTAATCCAGTGACATGGATTTAAATCAATGAGCGGATGAGTCCTGTGTGTTGTAAAGAGTGACGGAAACGTGGTGGTATTTCTTGTACTATACGTAGATAGTATCTTGATTATTGGAGACAATGAAAGAGTATTATTGGGCGTATGGGTACTGTTAATAAAGCGGTAGAGATGAAGGACTTAAGAAAGGCAAAATATATCCTTTTTATCACGGTAATACGGATCAAGAAAGGACATTATGCTTATCTCAAGTTTCATAAATGATACAGTCCATACTCATTTAGCATGTGAATTTATCTTAGTGATTGTGTCTTAAGACACAAAAAGTAGATAAAGAGGATGAAAGCGGTTCCTTATACTCCGGCGAATAAGGAAGCTTAATCTAAGTAATGCTATGAACGAAGTTGGATATCTGTTTTGCTAGATGCATGAACAGTGGGTATCAACGTAACCCGAAACAAGAATGATGAACTGTGGTAAGACATATATGAAGTGCCTGAGAAGGACTGGAAATCATATGTGGACTTACTGAGAAGATTCACTGCTTCTTGTGGATTACGAAGATTCGGATTTTTTAGTCAGATTGGACGGTAGTAAATTCTCCTCAAAGGTCATGTGTTTAATTTTAGGAAGTAGAGTCATAATGTGGAGGAGTGTTATATAGAAATATATTTCAAACTCCGGACTCCATCATGGAAAGATGATAAATTGGAGCCTATTAGGCAGCCAAAGTATCTATATGACTCTAGAGACTTCATGATGGACTTTGAAGTGTTTCTAAGTTTGCCCAAGGTAATCACAATTTACATTGATGATATTGGTGCAGTTGCAAACTTAAAGGAATCATGAGTCCATAAGGCAATTAAACACATGGAGCGCGAGTACCACCTGTTACGAGAAATCGTATGATGAGGGGAAGGTTGTTGTCGCCTAGATTGCATCGGATAATGACCGAGTAAACCATTTACAAGGACCTTAAGGCGAGAGCTTTTAATGGTCGTGTAGTGGGAGTAGGAATCAGATGTATGGTAGAAGACATGACAGCATAGTCTTTTAGTATAAGTGGGAGATTGTTGGATTGTATATTAAAAGCCTAGCTTTAGTATGAACAATGTTATAACAATATTTGAAATGAGAATCATATGATCAAATGATTGCATCTTATAATTTATTTTATATGCATGATGCAATAGTCCATTTACTTTATACTGTAGATAATATGTTGTGCTACAACACGCGGAAGATTATATTATCAGTTTTCTTATAAAGTATAAACAGATGCTCACAACCGAGATAGACGGGGACTCTCTATTGGTATGGTTGTAGTGTGGTTCGGTATTAGCTTGTCTTGGCTATAGAAACACATTAGTGCACTCGTGTGTATTGAGTAGGATCGCCTGAGATCGTTCTTCTTATACTGACTATATAGTAGAACTTGATCTATGTTATTATGGAAGTTCATGCTCTTAATTCCTATACAATAACCTCGACACGTAGGGCAGTATGTATTTCTTTGATTCATCAATGGGTGAGATTTATAAGTATTAAATCAACAAACTCGGTGAGTTGGGAAATAGTGTTGTGTCTATGGTGTGCTGTTGATTGTAGAAGGAATCCATGTCCGACATAGGTTGATAATGTCCCCTTGAGGAGCTCATAAGGTTTATCATGTAAATCTTGCAAGTGGATTAATTTCCGGCATGATAATAAGATTGAGTGGTACTACTCTCGGATGAGATATTAATTAATTTGAGTTGTTAGTAACTTAATTAATTAATGGACATTGTATATCTTAAACATGGGGAAACTTCGGGCTCATAATAAGAAGGAGCCCAAAACGTAATTTTGGGTTGGAGTGGGTAGTGCAGTAATAATAATTTAGTGAAATTTATTATTATTATTGGATTAAATATAAGCTTTGGGCTAAGCTTGGATATTTAATCCAATGGAGGCCCAACTCCAATTCTCCTCCTGATCCCTGCTGTAGCCCAGTATATAAGTGAACTCAGCCTCTTGGAACCCTAAGAATTCATGCGCCTCTTTTGACGTAAGTTAGGGAAAGAAGCAGATTGAGATATCCTGCAGACTGTTGCCCACACAACAGCAGGATCACACTTGGGACATACAGTAGAAGATCAGAGGTAGTTCTCTACAGATCATCCTCTACACCAACCCAGAAGTACGGTAAACGTTTATATTCGCTTCCGCTGATTTTGTTTACCTGTTATCCTAACGATCACGTTGAACCGCACGATCCAATTGCCAACATACCCAACAGTTTGGTTTAGTTCATGTTCATTCTTTACTCATTCTTGTATAGGTGCAAAGTGTAAAGAACTGTGTATATTGACTTTTCTACTGTTTACATATTAATATGGCATACATATATATACACAATAAAATTATGCAATTACCATACAATTAAAATACAATTAGATATGCTAATTATCATTCCTATAATTAAGCTCTGATATTCTGTTAAATCATTCATGTGCGAGGCAAATCATCGATTGCCTTGATTTGATATTAATTCTCTATTCCAAATAGGGAGTCTTGAAACAAGTTGTAAAATTAAGATAAAATTAGAGTTTGATTCAAATTTGTCAAGTTGAGTTATTGAAATATTGTTGAAAGTCTAATTAAATAGTTCTGAGAGAATAGGTGAAGAATTATAAGGAGACTTGGAGATAGAAGGATGTATGGTGCTTGGTGAACTAACTACACTAACAACTAATTTTGTCAGATAAAAAAAAATTGAGAGAATGACGAAGTCTTCTTATTTTAATTTTGTAATGTTCTATTACTTCGGTATTGTTTTTAATCTTATACTCCCTCCGTCCTAGGTAAGAGTTCAATTTTACCATTTTGATTGTCTCACCCAAATGATCTAATTTCCTTTTTTAGACACATGAGACCCACTCATACCCGCTAATACAATTAAAACATGGGGCCACACATCCATTAATACAACTACCCACTACATATTAAATAATAATACTTACAACTACCCACTGCATATTAAATAATAATACTTCTTAATCCACGTGCCCAAAAGTAAATGAGACTCTTACCGAGGGACGGAGGGAGTATATATAGAGAGAACATCAATTAATTTTAAGAATTACATCAACAATAACAACAACAACAATAATAATAATAATAATAATAATAATAATAATAATAATAATAATAATTTTGTAGATGAATGTGAAAACGATGGATGATTCTTGGTGTAGTGCACTTTGGAAAAAATGCAGGGTAGAATTTGCCATAAGTGTTGATACTAATATTTAACTGTTTTATATGGAGTATTAATTACACGACTTTACTTGTTATGATTATTATTATTAAAGTAATAATAGCATAATTGCCGATTTTAATGACCAAGTGTAAAAGATGATTTGCAGCTTGCAACTGGATTTTTGTAATACTTACTCTCTCTCCAGACTCCATCAATAAAGTATATTTGCATTTTTATGCGCATGTATTATTTTATATAAAATGAGCAGTTATATAGATCAACTAATATATTTTTTATTTATATTATAAATTATTTATAAAATAATTCACTTCATTATTATTATTTTTTATTAAAATATTATCACACGAAAATCATTTCGTTAGATGGTGTCAGACAAGTTTTTTTTTTCATATTTTTATTCTAAATAAAATTCCCTTCATAATTTTGATGATTTTTAATATTCGAACTGCACAATCCAGATTATTGTAGATTAATATTTAATACTACACATCACTTATACTTTTTAATAGTGTCTACAATGACATTCAACAATGATTAATGTTTAATTCACATTTTCATTGTGTGGTCCAATACATGTGTAAAGGTGCACATTTTGGAATTCAGTAATCATCACTTATTTTTCTTTAGTAAATATAATGGACCAAATGCAATTGAGAAATGTCATTAGTCTTAAGTAATAAAATAGTGGGTGTAGAGTCAAGCAAGACGGGAATTGTAACATCGTTTATATCATATGAAAAGGTTTTTGGTTTAATAATTATTTTTTGGCGAATACTTAAATGTTTCACGGGAAATCTCCCATAGGATTGATAAGAGGTAATATAATATTTTATTAAAAATAATATTTGAATTAATAAAAAATGATAAATAATGCAATGAATTATTTCATAAATAATTTATAACTAAATCATAAAAAGTGATGAAACTATTAATAAAAAATGATGATATATTTTATAAAAAAATGATAATTATTTTTAAAAAATTGAAAATGATCTTACATGAAATTGTATATAGTCGAACTCAAGTGTTACCCTTATTTTGTATAAGTTTGAGGTATGAGAGTTTAATAATAGGAGTTCATTCTTCCTCAAAATATTTACGCACTTTTCTTTTTAATAAGTTCCGAAAAGACTTATACTTGGTTGCAAAGAGGCAAATCCATGTTAAAGGCATGACTCGAATCTCCACCCTTTAGTTGCAATTGAAGTATTTTACTCTCCTTTCTACTATCTGAGTTATGCCCTAGGTATAAAATATGATAATCTTTTAATGTATAATTGATAATTGTATTAGGATTGTGTGTGTTGGCCCTATAGATATATATTAATCGTTGGCAAAAACTTGTGTGCCCCATGAGAACATAAGAATTTAAATAAATTTTTGAGTTCTCATAGGGCACGGTGTGTCCCCGAACACACAGGAGACCAACTCTTAATTGTTTTGTGTCGGTCATCTTGCAAAAGAAAAATACTATCATTAACATGGAGGCCAAAATGGTAATGTCATCTTTATGATGGGATGAAGGAAGTAAATTTTGATCAATAAGGTATTATATTTTTATTGTGAGACATTTTAAATATGATTAGTATTAGTATTTGATTAAAAAAAATTCAAAAATTAAGGGTACAAGTTTTTTTTATAATTTAGACTATAAAATTTAGAGTCAAATTAGGATGCACCTGGGTACGGTGCATCTAGTTAATATAAACCATTAAATTAAAAACTAAATTAATAACAAAGATTAATCAAATAAAATAATTATAAGTTTAAAAAATAAAAATAACTACTTCTAAAAAAACTACCCTATAAATCATAGGTGCATCGGTGTACTTAATACAATATAAAATAACTTTAAAAGAGTCCAACTTGGGTGCACCTTGACAATCTTAACTGGTAGATTAATTTATAATTCAATCTCCACCATTAAATAAAATAAAATAATTAATTATTTTTAAAAGTAAAAATTACCCACTGCCCATTTTAAACTACAAACTTGAGGTGCGTCAGAGCACTCGAAAATCAACCTAAAATTTAATACACTAAAATATAATATTGATTTGACCTAAGCAAATCATGATGTGGTTTCTCTATTCCTACCTCCCCACGTTTTCATATTACATACTACCCCTCCTACGTATAAATTAATACTTTCATCGTTCTTTTGTACCATGAAGTACCAAAAAAAAAATCATAAAAAAAAATAAAATAAAATGAAACAACACCTTTTTTAAATTTAAGTTATTTTAATTTTAAGACATTCACTCATATTTAATACACATATATTAATTTTACTTGATAAAAAAAAACTTTCTAAAACCATTTAGAACAGTAAACTAGAATCAATAATTCTTGGCGATGTAGTCATGAACATGAATAGACTCATAAAAATTTAGGGAGAGTCCCATGAGAGTAGGTCTTAGAGTATGGTGAAATCCTCTCCTATATTGTATTCCATTGCCCAAATCGCCCTTATCTCAATCTTCTGAGAGGAAAAAATGATTGCTCAATGACCATACAACTTTTAGATACCCGATCACGAAGCATTGTATTAAGAAATTGCAAACTTGATTTATGCTTATTGCCGTCGCAGAGGTGATGCAGATTAATTTTGGAACACATTTAATTGAAACTTTAAATTTCCTTTTGTGGAGATTCCCCACATAATCACTTTTAGAATTAGGGAGTGTTTTAGTGAAGCAATTTGTTGCTCCATCATACGCCACCATCCTATCGTGCAAGTCTCCTTCCACCAATTTATTCATGATTTCATGCCTTTCTTTCTTAGTATATGGAGAAGGAGACATTGAAACAGTGTAGAGGCTGATATCTGCATAGAGGCTGATATCTGCATCTCTGTTGGGAACTGTTACTAAAACGTGATTTGCTCTAATCTTCACTTTTCCCAACATTGCCCAAAGCCTTGCCTCATCGGCCCGGCCAAATGTTCTAGGATTGGCTCTGGCTCGCCCCAGCCCGGTCGAATCTTCTAGGATTGGCTCTGGATCTGATAATGGAACTCGTGCATTCCGTGGTGGCGGTATTGGAATAGTGCATTCTGAACTACAGCAGCATACGATGGGCGATGAATCGCCGCCGTAGAAGCTGACGGCTTTTCCATCTCACAGCTTGAAAAGGTGCAGCCATCGCGCGATGGGCGATGAATCGCCGCCGTAGAAGCTGACGGCTTTTCCATCTCACCGCTTGAAAAGGTGCAGCCATCGCGCCATAGACGCAGAAGCCGTAGAAGATGAAGGCTTTATGAAGGCTTTTCCATTTCACCGCTTGGCCTCTCTGATGAAAAGGTGCAGCCATCGCCGTCGTACATAGTCAAATCTTAATCTTAGAGAATTGAATGGTTTGAGAGAATTGAATGGTTTAATACTTAATGATTTTCTATTTAAATAATTGATATGAGATGGTTTAAGATGGTATTCAAATCCATTAACCCCATTTAATTAATAGTTTAATAAATGTTTAATAATAAATTATAAATGAATACTATAATTAAGAAAATAATAATATCAATCACTCTCTTTCATGAAATAAATATTTAAATCCATAGACTTCTAATTTCTATGAATTTAGAAATAACTAGATTTATTAATTTGAAATTCAAACAATTGAAAATGGATTCATGAATGAATTTTGAAATATATCGATTCATATTTATTATTGAGAAATGTCAACATAAATGTTTAAACTATTTCTAAGCCTCTATTTTTTAAATTATACATTTATGAATCCAGATGGTATTCAAATCCATTAACCCCATTTAATTAGTTAGTTTAATAAATGTTTTAATAATAAATTATGAATGAATACTATAATTAAGAAAGCAATAATATCAATCACTCTCTTTCATGAAATAAATATTTAAATCGATAGACTTCTAATTTCTATGAATTTAGAAATAACTAGATTTATTAATTTGAAATTCAAACAATTGAAAATGGATTCATGAATGAATTTTGAAATATATCGATTCATATTTATTATTGAGAAATGTCAACATAAATGTTTAAACTATTTTTAAGCCTCTATTTTTTAAATTATATATTTATGAATCCAGATGGTATTCAAATCCATTAACCCCATTTAATTAATTAGTTTAATAAATGTTTTAATAATAAATTATGAATGAATATTATAATTAAGAAAGTAATAATATCAATCACTCTCTTTCATGAAATAAATATTTAAATCTATAGACTTCTAATTTCTATGAATTTAGAAATAACTAGATTTATTAATTTGAATTTCAAACAATTGAAAATGGATTCATGAATGAATTTTGAATTATATCGATTCATATTTATTATTGAGAAATGTCAACATAAATATTTAAACTATTTTTAAGTCTCTATTTTTTTAATTATATTTTTATGAATTGATTATCTTTATCACAATTTAAAATAAATAAGAGTATCCCATGAACCGTTCACCGTGCATCACAATCCACAAAATTCTTTAGAGTACTTCTATTATTTTTTAAAATAATTTTTCATGTAATATGAATAAATTGATAAAATTAGGTTATATGGTGAATCCGTTACAACAATACTAATATCTTTCAAATTATAATGTTTTTGCTATTTTTTATCTTTTAAATTTTTTAAACTTTTTATCTAAATTTTTTTAGTTTATTTTCTAGGTTTCAAATGTATAATTTCTTCTTATGTTTTTTATGTTCTATTTTTTAATAATATTATTCAAAAATTCATTTTTTTTATTAATTTTTATTTATTTTGAAAAGATAAAAAATTTATGAATTTTCGAACTTTTCCCCCCCAATTTTTAGGATGTTTTGAATTTTAATTTTCTTTCTTTCAAAATGTTAATTTATTAACTTTTCTCTTTTTATTTTTTTTATTTTATATTTTTGAAATACTTTACATGATGAAAATATTTTAAATTTCGTTAAGACTTTGAAAAATATTTCAAAGCTTCTAAAAAAATAATTAATTTAAATATTTTTTTAAAATCTATTTATTCGAAATCATAAATTTAAAAATTCAATTATTTAGGATTTAAATAGAAATAAAAAATGTGAATTTAAGATTAGTTAAATTTAATAAATAGTTAATTTATATTTATTTTAAAAATTTAAGTAGAGTAAATTTTAATTTTATATCAAACAAATTAATGTGTAAGAGTTAGGAGTAATACAAGAGTAAGTATTTATGTAATCTGAATTATTAAACTTCAACTAAAATAAAGAATGAATTAAATAATCTTAAATTTGAAAAAAAAAACACGAAAACAAACAAATAATTTGTTTATGTTTATTTGCAATTTCGATAATCAATTTTGGATTTTCAAAACTCAAAAATCAAATTTACCAGCATTTCAAACATTTTTACTTCTTATTTAATGGAGTATTATTTTCTCTATTTCTCCTCTTATATTTTCTCTGATGTCAATACTATTCTCTTACCTACGTTATCGTTTACTTTGATTTGATGTAATTTAAAATCCATCACACAATGATTAAATAGTTTCATATAATTTTTTTGTATAAAAATATGTTGTATTGGAAACTAACTAAGAACATGGTGAAGAACAAACTACCATGAACCAAATTCCAAATTCCATTATTTGGCCAACATTGAGCAAATGCTTCCTACAGACAAATTTACATTTCTTTTTTTAATGAGGATTTTTTTTATGTCACTTTATACAATATTAAATCATTATTTTCTTACAATAAAAAGCTGTGTATTTAAACATTACTTTAATTTAATGAGACAGTAGAGTATTTCAAGAAAAATACATGTAAATAGGTAATTAATCTAAAGAATGTTAAGTTTGACATGTATATTAAATAATTAATGTGACTTTACTGGATACCTTCAAATAAACATCCATATTCCCATTTACCTCCAACAACCATCAAAGTTCAGTGTTTCTGTCACAATTTCCTCAACTTCTCTTCACCAATGTCAACCTCTATTTTACTATATTCCATTTAATAAAGTAAATCATCTAATCTTAATAACTATTTTTAATCATTTTCCTTACATTCAAAAGAAAACACCAAAAAAAGAATTATATAGTATTTAATACTATATGAAGCTATATTAATAAAATTGAGGAAAAAAAAACAGGTGTCCTTTTGGAAGGTAGTAGAAATGTGGAGAGAGGGTTTTGAGTTGCATATGAATTGATTAGGTTTATTAAAGAAGAGCAGTAGGTGCTTTGATTGCGGACTCACGTTTTTCTTACCTCATTCTGTCAACAACTTCTTGAGGTTTTTTTTTTATTTACTTTATCACAAATTCTCAGACGAAACGAGCTAGTATTTAGGTGAGACATGTTCAATTATATTTATTGATAATTAAAACATTCTTATATTTTTAAAAAATATAATAACAATGCATTACTTTAATTTCAAGGTGTTACAATTACAAATATACTTTCAGTACAATAAATATTTTTTATTTATATAATAAAAACTTTAATATTAGGTCTGGCTCAGAATGTGTCTTATTTTTGTTTATTTACTTTTAGATTTATTACTAGATGCACCATTTCTAATACTTGAGCATTACAAATATATTCGAAATGTCAATATTTTTAATAATGTGTCCATTCGTCATATATATAGATACACCCGTATTATAAGGTCCTAACACTTGATATTTAAAAAATATCGTCCTACATGTCTAAAGAAATATTTAGGGAAAAAAAAAAGTTCCACACCATTGATGATTATGTTATCCAAAATTATGAACACCCCTATTAATCCATGACTCATATATTATTCTATTCATAGACTTTAAATTTCACTCTTACAATTTTTGGTTTATTTTCAGTGTATAGTCATATTTTCGCGGTTCATGTATTATTTTACATGTACTAATTTATCCCTAAAATATAATCTTAAGCCTTGAATTTTAAAATAGTATTAATTAATTTAATAATACTCTCCTCAAACTATATTTGAGATTAATTATAACCGGAATATAAACAAAACAAGCTCGAATTTAAAATAAATGTAAATACTTAACAAGGACCAACTTATATGATCTTTACAATATGCTTAACAATAACAAGATATCCCTAATACAGATGATAAGTTGTCGGTAAGAACTCCCTAATCACAGACCATAATTAGAAACAAGGAGAGAATTACAAAAACATACGAGAGTAATACTGTATTAGCAAACCATCAAGCATTCATTACCTTACCTGGGGCTGGAGATGTCATTTTCTTCTCTTCCTCTTCAACTTGTTACCAGACCCAACATCATTCGACTCTGTCGGAGAGGTTTTCATCCGGCCCCCTGCACTACTACTCCACAATGCCCGTTCAATATCTGATGGTGTGTATAAATCCTCCGGTGAAGACAGTTCCTGAAAATATAATATATTTGACATAATGATTTATAACGGCTAAATCACTTTTCACTTGTATGTGCAAGAAGTATAGCATAGTTAGGCTAGCGATAAAAAACACACTGACATCTTATTTTACAGCGAATATTTATGGAAGGGGCAGATAAGAAAGATCGTGAGCATGAGGACTGAGGAGAGCTGGATCAGTAACATGCCCAATTTATTGATTAATTGGAACAAAGAAACTCCAGGAGTCTCAACATGAACTACACAACACGAAATGCTATATCTTTATCAATTCTATTTTAACAACTTCCTCACTGACAAGTGACAAAATATTCCTGATTGGATTCAAAGCGCTGAGTACAGCACCAGTAAAGTCATTATGGTACTATAGCTTCATAAAATTGAATTACTCAAATGAAAGAAACAGTAAAGCATAATGCACACACACGTAACTCTTGCATTATCTTTGAAAGCCTACCAAGGATTCATGATCATTCCAATTACGGTTGGGAAGGCAAGATTTTTAAGACAGTACAGTAGTCCTTCAATGCCCGCAAAAGAGAAGAGATTGAACGATAAATGTTAAGGAAACTTATTTGGACACTCCTCACTGAATCGCTTATTTATCAGATGAATTCAGAAGAGTCAGTAGAAATGAAGAAGATGCATTTAAGACAATAATTTCGAGTATTCAATCATTATTTCTGATCTCTATGTTTCATGACTTCAAACTGTTAACACACATCTTTCCATCACCAAAAGTAAAAGCGAAGACAAAATGTTTCAAGTAATTTAAATATACTTGATTTATAAATACTCTAAGCTCACTGCTCTGAAAACAATATTCAAGCAGATTATATTGAAGTAGTAGCTGTAACAAAGTTGTACTGACAAAACAAGAGTTATGAGATAGCACATGAATCAAGTTATGAGATAGCACATGAATCAACAAATTTATTTAAAAAATCACATTAAAAGAGTATGATCATACATGACACCACTCAACATAAGGCCAAAAGTGAAAAGGTCCAGCAAATCCATCAAAAGAACCAACACCAAAGTACATCAAACACATTCTAAAGGCCCGCAATAAGTGCATGTGTTGGGTATAAAATATAAATGTTGTCATTTTCATCAAAGAGTCGAGATCAGATTAGGCGTATCGTTCATAACATAACTCAATAATTTATCCCCCTTAAAAAAACAGTAACAAGAAATACAATTTAGCTAAAAGTTGAATCATTCCACCAACCTTTGCCTTGGCTTGCATCTTCTCTACAAATGCCATATACCGCTTCAATGAATAATCCTTGGAGTCCCCAAGAACAGCCACCATTGCCTAATTTTCAATGTTAATAAAGAATAAGGAGGTCAATCATCTTCTTCATCATTCCAAAATTACACAAGTCACTACAAATATGGTTACAGGGGTACAGCCTATGACCTAGAACAACATTAGCTAGTGAATTGCCTAACTGAAATTAAAATCCCTAATTTCAACCCATGAATCCATTAATAATTCATCATCATCAAATATCAATATAATCACGTATACCCTCCAATTCCAAATTTCGCATAACCTAAAAACTTTGTAAATTGACATATTTAGCGCAGAGGGTGAGGGAGAGGTAGAGGTAGAGGTAGAGGGAGAGGGCGCTATGTAGAAGTACCTCATCTGACATGAATGGCGCGACGTCCGGCGCATATGCTGCGAGGACGGCGGAGGCGGTGGCGGGGCCCACGCCCTTGAGGGCCGTTAACTCCGAGACGGCTTTGGAGACGTCAGGTAAGGAAGCAAAGGCCTTTCGGGAAGCGTCTCTCACAACGGCGTCGTCCAGGGAGGAAACGAAGGATAATAGGCGTGGTCTCCACTTGCCGCGGGCCAGCTTCCACTCCATGAGGCGGGAGAGTTCTTCGGTAGTCATGTATGGGTTGGGGTCTCGGTGGTGGAGGAGATTTGGGAGGTCTTTGCGATAGAAATCGTCGAGTGTAATGAGGTTGGGTTTTCCAAGATTTTTAATTACTGCTTCGTATGAGATGAGGGCTTCTCTCCAGCGGTTGGTGTCCATGGATTTGATGTCCATTGCTAACAGTTTAATGGCGGCGGCGGCGCGGCGGAGATGGTGGTCAGTGGTGGGAGGGGTTTTGGCGGGTGTTTGGGAAATTGAGACCTATATATAAACTTCCGCCATTTCATAGAATGGAATATGTGGATCACTGTATCCTCGAAGCATTATGTTCGCTTTAAAAATCGAATTTTTAACCAAGAAAATATATGGGAAAAAATTTAATTCAGGAAAAAAATGAATGTAGCATTAGTCCAGTACTAATCAAACCTATCACCTCCCTAAGTATGTCAATTTTATAGGGTAATATTGTGATGTAGATCCGTAGTTATGAATAACTTATTTTTTTCGTTGTTCTTCTAACTATAATTAGATTAAAAAAAGGATTAATTACATATAAAATCCTCACCTTTCCTTTAGTTGCAATTTAGTCCTCATTTTTTAAATTTGGCAAGAAAAATTACAACCTTTCAAAATTTTTGCAAATAGAGCCCACGGGCAGCTGATGCTGCCCAAATGGATGATATGGCACAAAAACGACGTCGCCTCTTTCTCCTTGACTCTCTTCATCCTCTGTCCCCCATTAACATCTGCTTCCTCACCTCTTTCTCTTCTTTTAACTCTCTGAGTCATTTCTCTTGCCATTAGCAAAATAGATTAAAAAAAGAAAATTTAGATTCCAAATCTACTTCCTCATGAAATGAATGATTACTAAATAAGAACCGCATTACCACAAAAACAATTTTAAGTTAACAAATCTTAAAGATTAATCCAATCTTATAACTGAAGAGAAGGACTCAAAAACTAATTTAAAGCGTTAGTGGGATCCATTATCATCAACTCAACGAAATACCATAATCAGAGTTAAAAGAGAAAATATATTTACATAGTCGAAAACTATTTAAATGAAAATGAAAATTCATTGGAAATTTCTTGCAGATCAATGAGCAATAATGGCATCTTCAAGATCTTCAAAGTTCAGATATTTGGCGTTGACTATTCCATCTTGGCCCGATCTATTTTCATCGACGAGTACCCATCGCCGACCTACGTGAACTTTCCGCCATGCCCGCCTTTCTTGAAACCTGATTTGCGATCTTATCGGACTCCGGATCGGTGGGCTTGCAGGCATGTTTAGATCCTTTCTACATCTTCTTCTAAATCTGTTTTTCAGGGTATAAGGTAGACGAAATGATTGAGATTGAAGACACATATAAATATTGTAGTGAGAAGTGAGAGGTGAAAAGTTATGAAACAGTTAAAGATGATGATGGTGGAAGGAGGATTACTGGGTTAGTACAGAGTGAGGGACGGTGCTGGGTCAACGAGGAGAGAGAGACAAATAAGAAACGCCACCGTTTTAGTGCCACGTCATCCGTTTGGGCAGCATCTTCTGCCCGTGGATTCTATTTGCAAAGGTTTTGAAAGGTTGTAATCTTTTTTACCAAATTTCAAATGTGAGGACTAAATTGCAACTAAAGGAAATGTGAGGATTTTAAATGCAATTAACCCATTAAAAAATTATAATTAGATTAAAAAATTGTATAGTATTTAAAAAAAAAAGGATTATTGTAAAGATATAATTTTTTTTTTAAAGTACATTTCAAATACACAAGAAAAATTATAGTGATGGAATCCATCTTTAGAGTTTAGTCTACATTATAAAATGTTGACTCGAAGTCGCGCTGAAATTAGTAAAGAAGAAGACTCTCATTTGAAGAAAAATATTATGCTCAAACTTTTTCAGAAAAATCACGCCAACGGCCTAACAGGAGCAGAGCCGAGCCGAGCCACACCCCCAACGGCCTGCAATTGCGTAACCATCGCATAACTGTATTTTCTCCCATCTTTCAATCGCTAGCATCAACATTTTTTTGACTTTGCATCTTCTTCCCATCTTCATCGCTATATATAGTTTTTGGGTCCCCTTGTTTTCTCACAGATTCCCTTCTTCGTTGCTTAAGCATTTCACTTCTCTTGGGTTCTTCGATTCCATATAATTCTTGAAGAAGCTTGTTATCACCTGTGAATTTGGAGTAATGGCGTCAAGAAGGCCCATAAACCCTTCTCGGCGCACACCAGACATTGGGGAGGTCCCACTTCCTCCTTCCCTCAACTCAAGATCCCGCTCTCACGCTACTCAAACTATTGCACTCGTCGTTCTGGTATGGCTGTTCGTCTAATTAAATGTTTCTAATGTAGTAATTTGTAATTGTGGTTTGGGAATATAGATTCCTGTTGTAGAAAGTGAATCTTGGTATGCTTCTTTTTGTCATGCCCTGTTCTTATGGGATTTTGATTCTTTCTTTGCAGGGAGCATTGCTTGTGATTGTTTATTTCCGTCTTGGCCAAGGTTTCTTCTTCTTTGCTCTGTCATGTATTTTTAATTTCTAATGATGGTAGATTCTATTATCTGTTGATGAGTTATTGAATTTTCTGTCTCTAATACTGTGAAGCTGATTAGAGGAATGGGTGGGCTTGAAGAACATGTAGTCCACGTAGAATTAGTAATGTTGCTAAATACTAGTCTTAAATTATCTGAACTTAGAAGAGATTAATACAATCAAGATTCTACGCTGCAAGATGGAAGTTGATTTGCAGCGAATTGCTTTCAAGTTCTGCAATCTGTGTTTCAAGAATTCACTACAAATTGGCAGTTTTTAATGTGAATTGCTTTCAAGTTATATTACTTGCGTTTCTTAATTTTTGACCATCTATACTTTCTGCAAACTGGAGTAATGGGGTATATTTGACTTTTGAGGTGCTTTTACATACTGAATATGGGGTGAGGATTTTAAGGTGTTCCTATTGATCTTATGGCTTGTATGTTAAAACTCAGTAGATAAACATCAGTGATCAGTGTAAGCACTAAATGTCAATCAACATAACTTTTCTCACACTTTTGCATCTAGCCTTTTTGAGTCCCTATTGGTTAAACTAGGAATTTTATGATTGCAAGTGATATACTTCTTATGCTTTGGCTGATATTATAAGGCTTGCCTGTAGGTCCCTACGGAAATCCTAGTGCTCTCAGCCGGGTGGAAGGTAATCCTATTTTCTTTCTCTTAAAATGGGCTGCCAAAATTGTTTTCTTTTTCTTCACGCATGCATTGATGTGTGATTTGTTCCATAATGGTTTGACTGTAATTTACTGTAAAAGTAGAAAATTATAATTAGAATACCTATGATAAAGTCGTTGAGCCTTGTATGAAATTATGTAGGTTGCTTTACTCTGTTTTGTTCTTGGAAGTGTGTTCTTGAATCTTGATCAGAATCACTTCTTAAATATTTAATTGGAAATTTGATAGCGTGGTAGATGCGCCGTTTAATGAATGTTTTGTTTTCATGACTAGAAACATTCATAGAATCATCTCTTGTCCAAGATATCATCCAATTTAAGATTCAGATGAACCTTGCATGACCTCGAACAGCCTGATGCTTGGTCTGCTCTATTTAATATTGTTCTGTGAAATTTCCGATTTAACTATACAATGCTGATGAATGTATATCTCCATTTTCCTGATTTAATCTATATCAGCTTATCTTAGATAAATTGTATTGAAGATGTCCTATGTATTACTTTCTTCATATATTTTATTGAAAGAAGCATTCGTTCTTTTGCCAATTGAATATTTTAGATTATAAGGATTCCTTGATGTTCAACTACACATCTTAACCAGTTAGTTACTTGGATATGTGATAATTTGTGAAGGACATATGCTTGTGTCACATAAAGAATAAAATTAAATAAACTAGGAGATATAATTTCTTCCTTGCTGAATTACGATTTGCATACGTCTAGAAATAAAAACATAAACTCCCACAATGTACATAATTAATTAATAATTGAAATATAAATAAGAAATGAGTAAACAAAACTAAGTAAATAGTATAAAAATAGTTTTTGATCTATATTTTTATAAAACAGAGTTCGTAGCCTGAGAGTGACTGGTTATCTAGTAATAGCATAACACTGTTCGTATGCTAAATAAAAGGATCCAAAATACTAATTGATTTTGTAAACATAAGACTGTTACTTGTGCTAATTACTCATCACCTAAAATTTTGTCAGAACATGTACCAATGTTTAATATCTTAGCAAACTTCATACTTTTTTAAATGACATGTTAATACATTATGATTTATTTTTCTTCTGTCTCAAAATCTTATTCTTCAATACTTAATTCATCCTCTTTTTTTTTTTTCCCGTGTGCTTGGTTGAGGATATACGTCTAGCATAATCAGTCAATCACTCATTATTCAGTGCCTTTATCAGCTTGCCCAGTCAGCCTTATAGACATAAATAGAACATCCATTTTACCATTTGCTTAGTCTTTATTCTTCTACCATCGACTATTTCCAAATACTTATCTTTGGACAAAATTGTTTCCTTGAATAACATCATTTTTAAATTCTCAATGCATGTTATTTTTATCATGGATATAATTCTATGCTCTGAAAACACGGTCAGTAAGAATTAGTTCATGCATCATCAGCAACCTTTCATGCCAACTAAAATCAAATTTCCCTCCCATTTTCAACGCCCTTCATTGGAAAGTATACCCCCCAAGATTAATTTTTGTATAAAAATGTCCACAATTCCCCCATATCACTAAACACAACCCTCACCTTTTTTGTCTTCTTTCCTGTCTTTTCTCAATTCGAAATATCAAAGAAATTCGAGCCAGATCGCTGCCCCATCGCGCTGGAGCCTCACATTGCCCACTGCACTTCCCTTTTCAACCAAAGTAGCCTGAACACGCACATGAACAACAAATTTTGGCATGTGTTGGGAACTTGTATAACATGGATGCATGCAATACAATTATTGATGTATTTTCTTTATTAAGATGCGAAAAGTAGAGAGTAAAAATATTTTGGGGTGTCCTGAATGTAACTAGATGTTCTATTTCCCTGTTTCTTATGCAGGTGACTTTCATGTACTTTAGAAGTTGAACGTGCCATACCAATCTTAAAAAAGGCATATGGTGATATCATGCGCAAAGTGTTACATGTTGGTCCAGACACTTGTTCTATTGTTTCAATATTGAAAAAAGAGGACGACACTGAAGCATTTGGTGTGGAACCATATGATATAGAGGATGCTGATCGTTCCTGCAAGATATTGGTGCACAGAGGCCTTGTTCGTGTTGCTGATATTAAATTTCCCCTCCCCTACAAGGCAAAATCATTTTCTCTTGTTATTGTCTCAGATTCTTTGGATTACTTGTCCCCAAAGTATCTCAATAGGACCCTTCCTGAATTAGCTCGGGTATCATCTGATGGTCTTGCCATTTTCACTGGTAAGCTAAATTATGCAACTTCTCTTTACATGATTTTATACATTTAGAAATTGAGTTGTGTCTAAAATGCACTTGAATGTGCTCTATGATAGATTCTGGTGGAGAATATTTCTATTTCCTTTTCAAACTGTAAAGTTTTTTTCTTATCCAATGACATGATTCTTGTTCTGCTCCTTGGCCCGTAAGTTCTTAAGGTAGTTCAAATCAGCTCAGGGTTTTTTAGGTAGCTGAATTCTGGGATTAGTTATGTTTTTATTTTAAATGTCAAAATTGCAGCCAATTATCCCATTCAACCACAGCATGTGTGGAGAGAATGTTTTAAGCTGTTGTGGTATGCTGTCAATCAAATAACCAATTATTCCTCAGAGGAAGTTGCTATCCAACATGTTTTGGTGCTGTACTCTAATCAAGAATGAATAGTTTATTTCTCTCTCTCTCCTTGAAGACGATCATTACATGTGATTGATTCTTCCCCTCCTAGTGATATTCATTGGGACAAAGTAAACCAATATTATATAGAAGGTAGATCCTCAGTAATTAGTGATCTTAAAACTTGTATTGATTAATAGAATAATTTTTTGTGATCCCTCTTTGTAGGCTTGAACTTTACATATGTATGAATATGTTCACTGTTGTTTGATTAAATGAATGTTAACTGGTGGTGAATAAAGTAGTAGGTTGAGTATTTGTCTATGTTTATGTCCATAGTTGCTTGTCATAGCAGGACTTAGAGCTGATCCTACAGGGTTTTCCACAATGAAGTTAGTGTGCACCCCATTCACAAGTTCAAAAAGAAAAGTTGTCTAGAATTAGAAGTTAGTGGACTGATATTTATCATCTCCACGAAGCTATGTCATGTGAAACATGGAGCTCTAGAGTTGTCTTGTCCAATGGAAGATACTACTAGAGTGATGGTGAATTTTTTGAGATCCCTCCTTGCAGGAATGAATTTTTTGTTGGTGGATATGTTCCACACTGAAAGATATAAAGACATTAACTGGCTGTTGAATGAAATATTGGTTTCCTTAGTTAAGATATAAGCTTCATTTCCTTGTGCAAATTTATAATTTCATGTTTATCTTATCTATGATTTCATTTGATAATAAAACATAGAGATTGCTGATCCTGCAAAAAAAAAAAATTCTTATGGTAACAACCCATTTTCACCTGTTCTCCACATTTTTTTTTTCTCAACAATTTTCTAATTGCTTATAATTGTTTGTAGTATTTTAATTATTGTCGTGCTAATGGTCTGTTTTTGTTTGTAATTTTGTAGGATTTCCGCATCACCACAAAGCCAAAGCTAGTGATAAAGCTAAATATGGACGTTCGGTAAGTTGTCTGTCAATAACACACTGGTTTTTTTTTTTTCAGTCTTGAATGTTGGAAAGCTTTCATCTGATACATTGAGTTATAATATTAATGAAGATATAAATTACACAAACATAGTCAACCAGATTACATAACGGATGCTTTTTTCTGTCTGTCTCATAGGCTAAGTTGAGGAGCTCGACTTGGTGGATTAGATTTTTCGTTCAGATGGGCTTAGAAGAGAACGAAGCTGTTGCGAAGAAGTTTGAACGAGCTGCAGAAAAGAGATCATTCTTGCCAAAATGTCAAATATTTCATCTCAAATCCTACCAATGATGTCCAATTTACTTCTGAAGTTACTGAAGCTCCACGTGTTTGGAGATCATTCTTAGAACTGTCGAAGAAATTCCTTAAAATTCACATTTGTTCCCGGAAAAAATGGATCGTATATCCTTTGGAATGGGAAAGTAAGGCATTGAACTATAGAAAACTCTCTGATCTTTTGTATCGTATAGAACTTGGATAGTTGTCCATTCATTTTCAAACGACACCCTTTCTTCGACTCGAGAGTACAGCTTCTCTTAAACTGTAAACAGAGCATTGCCTGAATTTTGGAATCATTTGTGATATAGAATTTTCTGTACTACTACCTCTCTCCCCATTAAAACATCAGCAACTAAGATTTGTGTGTATATTTGGTTAATCTTACATAATTGTTGTTAAATCCACTTCCCATTTTATGAAGCATCATAACAGACCAAATCAACACACTGTCAAAACTCAAATGCACAAGAATGTACGACTTGTGATATCATTAATACACGCATGTGAAGCGCATCTGCACACACGACGACCGTTGATCTCATTAATACAACAGTGACAAATCAACACACTGTCAAAACTCAAATGCACAAGAATCTTTTGTCAAAGAAAATGGGTTCAATGTGAAGGGAAGTAGTGTGAACTGTGGATAATGCATAGAAAAGTCAATAATTGGTTGCATTGAAGTATCAAGTCTTTTAATCTCTTGTTTTGCCTTTTCTGGAATACCAACTTCTCTCTTTTCTGCAACACTTATTTCTATCCATTTATTGTTCAACATAATAAAAGTTGTTCAATTTAATTTGGATAGTCTTGTGCGACTTTTCTTTCTGGTTTTATTGTTGTAGTAACTACGTGTGAAGTTTCCGACTATGAAAGTTTCTACTTGCTAAGAGCAAGTCTTGCAAGTTATTATCATCTCACAAAGAAACTAGTAATTCACTTAATCTTGATTAGTCATCGTTTTTTTTTTCTTCTTCTTCATTAAATATGTTATCAAGTTACCGTTATCCTGTTAATAGTTCATGAACTAGTTCAATCGTCACTTTTATCAAAAATATTATTACTTTATATCTATCTCTCAAAATTCATTGTGTAAAGCAGTTTCACACGAGTGTTTGGTTAATAGTTTAGACATGTCGAGGTGAAAATTATAAATATGATCCACTCAACAAATTTACTTAAATTAAGGAATAAAATGCTCATTGCATAATAATTGGACTCGTGGACAATAATTTTGCATGTTTATATATCGAAAAACAATAATAAAAATTCGATTTTGCAAACATCATGTCTTTTAATTTTCTATTTTTTGTGGGGTGGACAAGATTTAGCTATTGCCCTGGGGGGTTGGACGTTGTCTTGGTTGAGTGAAAAATAGTGTGACAATGAAAATGAAATATGTTTTTTTGTCACCAGTAATCTACTTAATATTTAATTTAGGTCGGAATAATTATACAATTTCACAATATATATCTTTGAGACTTTTGTGTTTTGTAAGATATTTGAAGTTGTTTTTTTTTTAATCTCATAATTTTAGTAAATAAATAATCTCGTCAGCGTAAGATTAGAAGAAATAAATAATTTAATATAATTTGATAGCCAAAAATTAAAAACAAGGAGTATTTTAAAGATGAAACATAATGATTTCTTCATTTATAACTTTTAACATTTTAAGTATCATCTCCTCTTGAAAATAAAATGTCTTTTATTGAAACATATTATATATACTTTATAATTTAAGGATTTAATAATTAAAAATTGAGCTGAAGCTAAAGGTACGCACATTTATAATTATCAAATTCACAATTCATTTTCCTAAATTAAGAGGTGCCCACTATATATTATCTCAATTTGATGCACATAAACATAATATAATTAGTGTCATAGTTAAATTTCATAAATTTTACTTAATTTGAGTAATCCTTCCAAAGATGTATAGCTCCAGAAAGGGAAAGTGATCTATTAGATAATATTAATTTAAAAAATAAAAAAAAACTGTATAAAATTGTAGCTTTAGAAGAATAAGAAAGGAATATTTATAATAGAGGCATGTGCTGCATTATTGACTACTTTCATAGAATAGATACATTTCAATAAAATCCCATTTATTATATTATTCCACAAAATTCGAATATGTTACTCTCTATAACCTAATTTAAATTTTATAACTTTTCTCATGAAAATGAAGCAATATTTTTAGGATAATAATGTGGAAATAGTCACAATCAAAGATTTTCAATGATGTGCAGGGTGAATTTAATTTTGATATAAAAATATGAAGTTACAGTTTAAGTGTACATTATTTAATGCTTGTGATACATAAGTTTAAATTGCATCAACAATCATAAAATAAAATATTAGTATTATATACAAATATACAAAATTTTAAAGTTGAATCAAGAACCAATTACATGCAAACAGTCATGTACGTGCTTAATTTATTCAAGGCAGCTTAATTGTTTAGGTATAAAAAGGCATGCGAAACATAGACAAATTGAATTATTATTATGAAATTAGAGTAGATAATAAATCTTAATAATGTTAGAAATAACGTTGTGTATTTTTACAAGGTAATGAGACGATAAGATTTGTGTAGTTATATTTGGTAGAAATGAATTTAATAACCCAATTGCAGTTGAACACACATAAACATCAGTGGACTTTTTGGGTCATATTTTGTTTTGTTTGCAGTTAAAATTAATTTCACCCTATTAATTAATTAGTAAATGTTTGTGGGTCCAAATAAAAGTTACTATATATATTGAAGTGATGACCGCCCATTGTCTTCTTACCAGAAATAGAAGTAGAACGTGAGACAAACAAACGTTTACCCCACTTCAACAACGGACTACTCAAGTACTCCATAGAGATCAAATTAATTAATTAAAAGCTTGATTATTTCAACAGATAAGCAAGATTTGAGCTTTTCTTAAACCTAGTTTACCTAAACAAACCAGACTTCTACGTAGAACTTTATATATTTTACTAGTATTTTCTTAATGTAAAAAGTATTATGAGACAAACAAATGAGAAAAAATTGAAATAACGATTTTAACCATTTGATCAAGTTTTAATTTAATCACTACTATTAAATAAAATAAATAATCAATAATTACCCACTATTTCCTATTTTACACCTATATCTAGGTGCACCAGTATACTGAGTGCATCCTAGAATCACTCTTTTTATATATTCCCTCCGTCCCGTGCTAATGTTTACGTTTGTTAAGAGATATAATAGTTTAATGTGTAATAAGGTAAGAGAAATAATATTTAATATAAAGTGGAAAGTTGTATTAGTGTTGTGTGTGGGTCCTACATGAAATAAATAATTGTATTGTGTGGGTCCATCTGGACAAAAAAGTAAACGTAAATTTTAATTGGGGACAACCTAAAATGAAAAAGGTAAACCTTAACGCGAGAAGAAATGAGTATATATTACGGTGAACACTAGCATTTTATATTTTTTAGAGAAAATATTAATTCTCAATTTTGATTATATTCTATTACTCATAAAATAATAGTACAGTAGTATTTTCTAATCCACGTGTTAAAAAGTAAACAAATACTTTCTCCTTCACATAATAAACTTCACACTTTTCATTTTTGTTCGTATCAAGTATCGATTGAGTCACAAGATGGAATGGAATGGAATGAATGTAGTAGATCTTAGAAGAAAGCAAGATCTAACACGCACTGCCTACAGTAACGATGAAGTTTATTGCGGGATGGGTAGAGTATCTTCTAAACAACAGGCCAAGGGTGTATAAATAGAGAGGGTAAATATCCACAACCACAAGCATTGTGTGGGAAGTTTAAGGTAACTCTAGAAAAGAAAAGAAAAGAAAATCTAGGATGTTGTCTGGAATGGCCACGTGCAAGTCACATGGAGAGGAGTCCAGCTACTTCTTGGGATGGCAACTTTACGACGCCAATCCTTTCCATCCCCAAAACAATCCTTCTGGCATTATTCAAATGGGCCTCGCTGAGAATCAGGTACTACTCCATTCTTTAACCATACACCCGATTTTTAAACCCTCATAATTGCCATGCAACAAAAGTAACATATATGGGATTTGCATGTTTTTTTGTTTCAACCCTTATATATAGTAGTGTTTGTTGGTTGATATTGATATACATGCATAGCTGTCGGTTGATCTTCTGGAATCGTGGATAAAACGAAATGAGGGAACACTCTGGTTCAACGAAGATGGTGGTTCCATATTCAGGGATTTGGCTATTTATCAAGATTATCATGGCCTCCCCCAATTCAAGAAAGTATGGATAGTTTGTATTCCCAACTAACAATTACTCCATTGAACAAATGTTTTAATTTGATCCATGTTCAGGTTCTAGCAGAATACCTGTCGGATATAAGACAGAACAAGGTGACATTCGATTGTAACAAACTAGTACTCACAGCTGGTGCTACTGCAGCTAATGAAACTCTCATCTTCTGCTTGGCTGGACCTGGAGACGCTTTTCTCATCCCCACCCCCTACTACCCTGGGTAGGCTACCCCCCTGTCTCTCATCAATATGCATGGAATGGAATCTCTCTAACATTCTCTCTTTACAGATTTGACAGAGACCTAAAATGGAGAACAGGGGTAGAACTAATCCCCATCCACTGCTCCAGCTCCAACAACTTCAGAATTACCAAATCTACCCTCCAACAAGCCCACCACCTCGCCCTACAACGCCACCTCACCGTCAAAGGCATCTTCATCACCAACCCTTCCAACCCACTCGGCACTTCCCTAACCCCACACGAGCTCAACATCCTCATCTCCTTTTCCATCAGCACCCACACCCATATCGTCTGCGACGAGATCTTTTCCGGGACGGTCTTCGCCCCGCCAGCCTTCCTCACCCTCTACGAGGCCCTGTCCAGGAGAGTCCCGGATCAGGACTCCCCAGTCTGGAGACGAGTCCACCTCGTCTCCAGCCTATCCAAGGATCTGGGACTCTCCGGCTTCAGAATCGGCCTCGTTTATTCCAACAACCATACCCTCCTCGAGACCGCGACAAAGATGTCCAGCTTCAGCCTCGTATCGTCCCAGTCACAGTTCTTGTTGTCCAGAATACTGGCTGACAAGAAGTTCATCCGCGACTACACTGTCGAAAACCGGAGGAGGCTGAGGATCCGACACGACGTGCTGGTCCGTGGGCTGGAGGAGTCGGGTATCCGGTGCCTTGAGACCAATGCGGGTCTGTTCTGTTGGGTGGACATGAGGTGTGTGCTGAGAGCGGAGACGTTCGAAGCGGAGATGGAGGTGTGGAAGGAGATGGTGATCGGGTTCGGGTTGAACGTGTCGCCCGGATCCTCTTGCCACTGCATGGAGCCCGGTTGGTTTCGGGTTTGCTTTGCGAATATGGAGGAATCGACTCTTCATCTGGCGGTGCAGAGGATCAGGGCCCTCGTCCATTCTAAACGTCTTGCGACCAATTAAGTAGTGTTTGTGGTTTGCATGCTCGATCACCTGTCCTAAATCTAAGGTTCCTTGGTGGCTGCTTTCCGTACTACTCATATATATACATACGTACGGAGAGGGCAACGTTGTTGCTTATCGCTTCTGTTGGGGCGGATACAGTACTGTAGAAAACGAGGTACGGTTGTACCCTCAATTTTGTGCGGTATGTTTCATACAAAATAGTTATGGTTTGAATTAAATCAATAAGGATGTTAAATAATTAAAGACTATGGTACCATGAGTTATTGTAATAATTAATTTTCAAGTTGATAGGATTAATTTTCCTCACTCAGTTGTGTTAATTTTAATTAAGTAAAGTATATGCGTTTCTTAATAAATATATTATTTTTTTTTATATATTAAATTAATGTACCATTATTTTTGCATTAAAAAACTATTCATTCCATCCCACCTAAAGATCTCATTTTTTATTCTATATATATGTATATTGAGTGTCTCATTCAAATGTATTAATTTTTCTTTTTAAGTAAAAGGGCCCCACCTATTGCACATCCTTCACTACTAATACAGCTATTCACTACACATAAAATAATATAAAGTAATATATATCACTTTACGTGCAAAAAATAAATGATGACCTTTGGCCGGACAGAGGGAGTAACATATTTGCATTAAAAAATGCAGTTTAAATTCACTAACAAACAATACAGTAAGTTTTAATTTACTACTCCCTCCGTCAGCTCGAAAGAGGGTCTTTTTTCCATTTTGGTCGTCCGCTCCAAAGAGGGTCATTTCCTTTTTTACACATATGGGACCCACACACACCCACTAATACAATTAAAATATGGGGTCCACCCTCCCACTAATACAACTACACACTACACATTAAATAATAATACTCATTAATCAACGTGCACAAAAGTAAATGCCTCTCTTTGGGACGGACGGAGGGAGTAATATATATACTCCCTTAGTTAAGTTCTTCACTTTTAAGGTAAATACAAAGTTTAAGAAAAATTCTTATTTCACCAATTTCCTTGATTTTTTTTATTTTGGCGTCCGCCCCAAGGGTCTCATTTCCTTTTGTATCCACACACACCCACTAATACAACTAAAAAAATAGGACTCACACCTTCACTAATACAACTACACACTATATATTAAATAACAATATTCATTAATCTCCGTGCTCAAAAGCAAATGAACTCTTGAATCCGGACTGAGGGAGTACTTAAAACTAAATATTTTCTGAAGGGAGATTTTCTTAATGCAAAAATTGGACAGTCTTAGCTACTTGTGGAAAAGTATCTGGTCGGCCAATTATATATTCCCTCCGGCCACTTGAAAGGTACTCGTTTGTTTTTTGCGCGTGGATTAAGAAGTATTATTATTATATGTAAAGTGAGTAGTTGTATTAGAAGGAAGTGGTGGGCCATATGGTGTACTTTACTTTGAAGTGGACGCCCAAAATAGTAAAATGGATACCTTGTAAGTGGTCGGAGTGAATAATTAGAAGAGGCATCGGATGAAAGGTGGGAAATGGATTAAATATGAAGGTTTGGGGGTACGGTTGTGATGATGTGAATTTTTTTGTTCGCATAAATCCCAATCCTTTACACCGAGATGTTGAACTTTTGGAAGAGCTTACACCGAGATGTTGAACTTTTGGAAGAGCTATTAATTTTAGAGGATATTCATAGAATTCTAAACACTACTCTACCTTCAGTAGAAATTTTTGATAAAATTATCTGGCACTATTTACAAGATGGAAAGTATTCAGTGAAGACAACTTAAATATAAACTAGTCTTCTTATTTATAGTCGACTCATCACTAGAAGTAAAAGATAACCGGAAAACATTGTGGTGCTTGAAAAATTCCACCTAAGAGTGAAATTTTGTTTATGGAGGATAGTAAAGTCTTGCTAGCTAGTAAAGTTAAATCCTGTTGGATAATGAGAGTGCATGGCATTTATTTGTGTAAGTGCTATTTTGCTGAGAATTGTTGGAGGAAGGTTCAAACTTTGAATTAAGTGGAAGGAACTATCACTTAAGTCGACTTAATACGTGATCTTATTTTACTTCTATTACATGAATTAATAGAGGAGAAGAAAGTGGTGTTTGCCATGCAAGTTCTTTGGTAAATTTGAAGAGAACAAAATCATGTGATTTGGGATGGACATCATTATACGACTACTAGGGTTGTTTATTCAATCATGAATTCTTTTCAAGAGTGGAGTACAGTAGGATCCAGGCCAATCTCTGGAACACGGTAGAGATGTGTAATTCTTTGCATAAACCATTATCCTCATTTAAAAAAAAAAACCAATGTACATTTTGCTTCTTTGTTGAGACCTCAAAGACTAGAATATACATGAATGGTTAAATGAGATGATGAAGGGATTTTTGTTGCCCTTAGATACTTGGAAAATATATGAATGGTTCACTACATCATCATTATTTTTCATCAATTGAAAAAAAAATTTCATTTAAATTTTATCACTTCTTATCAATTTCACGGCAACCATTTTGAGAAACAGTCAATCTTACAAAAGTCTTAATCTTTATATTTAATTTTAAATTTGTGATCTTAATAGGCAAATTATCCTATACACTCGAGTGGACCGTGTATGCACTTTCAAAAACTTATACACTTATGAATAAATATGTACTCCATATGTTTTGTTAGCGATATTTTTTTTAGTTTTTTAATAAAAAATTGAATGTAAAAAAAATACAATATATAATACAATATTAAATAAAAATTTATACACGTATAAATGCAAGTATGCATCTACATGCATAAGATAGGAGCTGAATTTTAATATAATTCATACAACTTTTAATATTGGAAAAGATTTAAATTCTTTAAATAAATAAAATATAAATTAAAAAAAATCAATAAAATTTGTTCGCAATGTATCGACCGACTATCGAGCAACGGAGAGAGAATATAAGATAAAGTCAGCGAGATGAATTTTCCTCTCGAGAATGTACCAACGAGATCTAACTAATAAGAACACAAAATGGGGATAATAATAAACTAGGGCAAACACAGTGTAGCCAGCAGATACACGAGCCGCCGTGAAACCGCCGCCGATTGTTGCTCCTCAGGTTTTTTGTTCAATTCCCTCTCGCTTGCTTTACTGAAGTGACGAATTTCACTACAAGTGAAGAATAATTCGTCGATAACCTAATTTGCGAAGTTGGGTCATATTCTTTATGTTTCTTTATTTATTTCGGCTTGGTTATCTGCTTATTATTTTGATTCTATCTTTGGTAGCTTAAGTTGAATCTTAATGCTGAGAACATGGTGTCACAATTTTTATAATAAGTACTATCTTTATTTTGGTGGCTCTAACAATTCTACGCTTTATTTGTATTCTTGTTTGTGTTTATCAATACACAGCTTATTTGGTATTGTATCAGTAGTTATTGATTACCTTCTGTATTACCTAAAATTTGAGAGATTTATGTAATATGGAGTATCATTTGGTTTTCTCATCAATTTATTTGTAGGATTTGATATTTTGTAGTTGGTGTTGGCCTCGTGAAGAATCAAATATTTTGTAGTCACATTGCTGGTATGATTATATTTTATTTTTCATTGCGTAGTTTATTTTATGTTGTTGTCTAATTTAGAGAAGATAATCCAACTTAATTTTTTTTCTTTTCTTGGATATCCAATACGTTCTTCTGTTTTTGGTTATTTAAGAACACTACAATACTTTCTGTTAACATTATAAAGTGGGCTGATAAATTGCATATTTTGCGCTTGCAAATAATGTTTATTAAAGCGCTAATACTAAGCTGTGATAAATTTTTTAGACGTAGCTTGCTTAAGGTGGAAATATACTGTTGGAGTAGCTTGCTTAAATGGATCCAGTGAGAGGTGAGCAACTAGATTATGGAGCTATACCAGCCCTTGCAGAGGAGGAAATTGGTGATAATGATGAATATGATGATCTCTATAATGATGTTAACGTCGGAGGGAGCTTCCTTCAGATGCAGCGATCAGAGCCACAAATGCCTACTTCAGGTGCTGGTAATGGTGGATTCCAAGATATAAAACATATCCCTGGGACTAGAGTTGAATCAATTGCCTCACAACAGGCTAATGATGCCGCAGTTTCTAATGAAGGGACTTATCTTCCACCAGAAGTCTAATTTCCAGATCAGAAGATTGGCTTTCCAGTTGCTGGCACACCGATTCAATCTGTGGCTGCTTCTGTGCCCCATAACTCAAAAGCAGGGCATTTGGAATATCAAGGGTTAGTATCTGTGCCCCATAAGTGTGCTGCTGATCAGATGAGCAATCCTGAAAAAATAGTTGGTGAACCAGCACCTTCAGTGAATCCTTATATGGGCAGCACCAAAAGTGGTCCTCAGACTCCGACAAACCTGCTGAATCCGAGGGCAAATGTTAACACAAATCAAACACAGGATGATGAGTATGTAATGAGAACTCATGCAGGAAATGGAAATGTGATGCTCTTTGTAGGAGAGTTGCATTGGTGGTCAACAGATGCTGAACTTCAGAGCGTGATTAGTCAGTATGGAAAAGTCGAGGAAATTAAATTTTTCGATGAAAGGGCTAGTGGCAAATCAAAAGGCTATTGCCAAGTTGAATTTTTTGATCCTGCTGCTGCTGCATGCAAGGAAGGCTTGCATGGACATATTTTTAATGAGCGAGCTTGTGTGGTGGCATTTGCCACTCCTCAGACCATAAAGCAGATGGGTGCTTCTTATATGAATAAAACCTAAAATCAGACTCAACCCCAGCTGCCAGGAAGGAATCCAATTTTCGATGGAGCAGGAAGAGGTAATGGAATAAATTATCCCAGTGGAGATGGTAGGAAGAATTTTGGACGCGGTGGATGGGGAAGAGGAGGGAACCAAGTCC
The DNA here is from genome assembly GCA_023678885.1 of Pogostemon cablin. NCBI lineage: Eukaryota > Viridiplantae > Streptophyta > Magnoliopsida > Lamiales > Lamiaceae > Pogostemon > Pogostemon cablin. The sequence continues at coordinate 8,551,765 of CM042987.1, forward strand.
CTAATAAGGGCCCAGGGCCTGGACCTGTCAGAGGAAGAGAGGAATGGAAAACAAGCATATGATGGGGAATGTACCTGGTGCAGCTGGTGGGGGAGCGTATGGACAAGGCCCTGCTAGCCCTGGTTTTGTTGGGCCTCTTAGTATGATGCATCCTCAGGGTATGATGGATCCTGGTTATGACCTAGCATTTATGGGTCGAGGAGGAGGTTATGGAGGGTTTTCAGGTCCTGGTTTCCCAAGGATGCTTCCTCCATATCCGCCTGTTAACTCAATTGGGCTTCCCGGAGTAGCTCCTCATCTCAACCCGGCCTTTTTTGGTCGCGGGATGGCTCCTAATGGAATGGGTGGGATGGCTACTGCAGGGATGAATGCACATCATACAGGAATGTGGGCCGATAATAATGTGGGTGGATGGGGTGGGGAAGAACATGGAAGAGGAACTAGAGAGTCCAGTTATGGCGGCGATGATACTGCTTCAGAATATTGGTATGGAGGCGCAAGTCAGGAAAAAGATGTTAGGTCTACTTCTGCTTCACGAGAAAAGGAAAGGAATTCTGAGCGCGACTTGTCCAGTAATCCTGAGAAGAGGGAGAAGAGGCATCGGGAAGAGAGAGATCATGATCGGGATTCGGGACAGGTATGATAGGGACCATAAATATCGAGAAGACAAAGATCGTTACCGAGAGTATCGCCACAAAGATCGTGATGCGGGTTATGATGATGACTGGGATAGGGAGCAGTCTTCAAGATCCTACAGCGGGATGCGTACAGCGCCTGGAGATGATCACAGATCTCGATCTAGGGATGTTGATTATGGGAAACAGAGACGCATGCCATCTGAATGACGTGATTGAGAACCGATCTTATATGTCCAAAAGTTCCCTTCACTGATTTGCATCGTCAGGCTAGAACAATTGATGGGTTGCCTGAAGTTACGTGTGGGTTTAACTTACTGTGACCTTCGACTTTAATGAAGTAAGTACCTTTTAGTGGACGTTTCTGGAAAGAACAACTTTTTATTTGCTTAAAATTCGCTGCAACATTAGTTATTTGTGATATTAAACTTCAGTAAGTACTATATTATTTTCAATATGCTTAATGTTGTGACTATATCTTTAGTGTCTATGCAGCTCATTTTTTATCTATGTAGTTGTGACCTTAATGAATATATAGGGTCAATCGAGCTTTATCTAAACAGATACTATGATTGCATATGGATTCCTATGTTGTTTGATTTATCAAGTTTTGGTTCATGTTTATTACCTGTAAAATCTTTTCCATATTTAAACGTTTCGGCTTGTTTAGTGCTTTGTCCAAACTCTTGAAATGTGCAAGATAAAGAAAAATGGATTGTATTGTGTTCTGCCTTAAGTATAATATGTCTTGGCACTTCTTTAATCATTTATTTTTACCCCTAAAAACCTTTTGTATCTGCATGATATTCATGGTCATGGGTCATGTAACCTAACATACACTACTGATTAACTAATAATGGGATTGTTGTTAAGCAGAGCTGTTTATTATAATTACGTGTTCTTGTTTGCTACATGACTAATTGTAATGGATTCTTGTGGTCTTATTATTATTGATTACTATTTTCCCCCAACTAAAATGGATTCTTGTGGTCTTATTATTATTGATTAGTGATTACAATTTTCCCCCATTTGTCTGTCATACTCAGGAACAGAGAACTATTAGTTGGTGCTTTCTTGGAAATCCTGTGGAAATAGTGCCTGTGTAGTATATTCCATGTAGTAGGTTTAACGTGTAATAATTTCACTCCGTGTTTGTAATTAGGTTCTACTAATTACCAGTGTATCTACTATCTCGGAAATGCTATTCATTTGAGTCATTTGTAATTGAGGAGTTATTTTTCGATGCAGTGTTGTGCATTGTAAGCTTAATTTGCTGTAAGATCTAATTAGACCTTTCATGTAAATCAAAATATGTAAGATTAGGAGTTGCTCGATCATAAATATGATGTGAGCTGGTAGGGGATCTGTCCTTTTGCTACAATGTATGTAGCTAACTGCTGCTGCAGCTGTATGTTTCTGGTCTAGTTTAATGTACACTTGTATGCCTTGTGTAAGCTCATCAGTTTTTCCAATGAGATGTAATCTTAATCAGCTCCATAAGTCAAGAGTTTTGATTTGAATATAGGGTGTAACACGCAGTATTCCAATTGTTGAGATGTATTTTAATTTGTAGATACATGTATGACCATCTAGACTTGAATTAAGTCTCGGGCTTCAATTTCTTGTACGTAGTTCACTTGTTATTGTATTTGGACATTTGTACCTATGTTCTTTATGTACATTTTTCCGTGGATTTTTATGTATCTGTGGGGTATGGGGTTGCTTACAGGTTTGTATTTTATGGATATCACACTCGATGCAACCTATTACGGTACAACCACAAATATGTAGGTTATAGATCCTATACTTAGTTTAGGAGAATGTGATATGTATTGTACCCTGACCTGTAATTTATGATTGATTTGTGGAAAATTAGATTAGGAATTGCAATTCATACAGTAATGCTGCATTGAGTCCATGTGATACAATAGGTTTAAATACGAACATACATGACGAGGACCTTATCTTATCCTCTGCTGGCATGAAATGGATACGTAACATTTCATGTCAACGAGATAAGAATGCATAATGAATTTAGAAGTAGAGCAGCTCAACACTGTAAGTTGAATGTTATTTATTAGATTATATGATAAGCAGAAACAATAATCAATCATTTTTGTGACTGGATATCATGTGTCTAGAATTGTCACCTCTAAATTAGACTTTCGGAAGGTACCTTTTCACTTCTCTCTTCCCTGCACCTTTTGCGCCCAGTAAATCGGGTTTTTTTCGTTCCTCTCTCTTTAAGTCCTCGGAGCGCATAGCAAAATCGTGGCAATTGTGAACAAACCATGCGATGTTGCTTGTCATCTGCTAGAATTAGTTGCTTTAAATAAAGCAACATCTACAAAGAAATTAATTGCAAAAAAACTTGTGTAGTGAATAGTATTTGTTACATCGATGTATTTGTGACAAATGACTTGTGCAATGAATGTATACGTTCGGTTCGTGTTTATTTTTTTTCTTCTTTAATCTTTATCATTGGTGGATTCTGATTTCTTGGAATGGTGTTGGGTTGGTTCTTGATGAGTGATTTTTTTTCTTTATCATTTTGATGGAATTAACGTGAATCTTTGCAATTGGTTTACATTCTAAAAACTTTACATTGTTTATTGGAATCTCGACCTAAATTGCAAAGTGATTTATGCTTCTTTTTGTTTGTCTGTGTTTTGTAATAATGGATGATAATATTAATACTTTTTCAAGGGATTCAAGTGTTGTACTATTTTAGTATTGGGCTCTTGTTATTTGCCTTTCATTTTCATTTTAGGACTTTTGTCCTCAATGTAATCGATCACTCCAGAGTCCAGATACACGGAGATGTAATATAGTAATTCTATTTTATAAAAGTCAGATTTCTAAGTCCGAACTATAACCAAAAGTAATATAAATGAATTAAAAGCGATAATATTTTTTTAACAAAAATGATAGCGAATTAATGAAAAGTAATAGTGGTGCAGTAAATAGTAATTTGTAGTTTAAATAAAAGGGGAATTTTTTTATAAAAAAATAATATTATTTTTAATAATAAATAATAACTAATAAAATAGTCTCACGTCACACCCAAGTCTTGGCTTAAAAATATTTTTTTAGAGTATTATAATAGTATAATTATAAGTACAATACAATTTAAAATCTCAATAAAAATTATAGTATAATCTATTATAAATAAATACTTTTATTTCTTGTCATTTTAATTTTGTCTAAAGGTGAAGTATACTTGTATAAACTTTCTTTGTATGGTGGAACCCACATAAAATAATTAATAATTTTATATTAGACATATACACAACACTTTTTTTTTATCGGTAAAAATCATTATCATTAATAAATATGTGTACAAGATATTCCACACAAATACAATTTACATCTAACTATCAAGGAGTATTTTTGGTTTCAAAATCCATTCACTAAAAGAATATCTAGACCACCCAAAATCTTTCACTACGAACCAACTCCATAGTCTATATTTTACCTCCCCAACCATGTTTTCAATTGATAGTACGGTTCCTTCGAATATGTTGGAGTTTATATGCTTCCAAAGAATCCAGACAACGGATTGCCAAAATGCTATAGCTTTCTATTTGCCAAAATGACATATACACAATACTAATATAATTATTCACTATACATTAAAATATTATATTCTCTCCGTCTCATTTAAGTTTGCGCCCCATTCCCGACACGAAGATTGAAAAAAGTAAAAACTTTTAGGGGTATAATTGTATTTTTTGTAATAAATAAATGATAAAGTGTGTTAGATATATGTAGTTTTTTTTTGTAAATATAAGTGTATGGAGAAAAGATAATCGTTTGATTTTTTTCTTTTTTAGGTAGGTGCAAACTTTTGTGAGATAACCTAAAATGGAAAGTGTATCATTTGAAAGGAGATGAATAAAGTATTTCTTAACCCACTGCATATTAAAGTATTATACTCCACCTGTTCCTTTAAATATATCCATTTTTGTCATTTTAATTCGTTTCATCCAAATATACACAGGGATGTAAACGAACCAAACCATTCACGAACTATTCGAGTTTCGATTCGATAAAGTATTCATTCGAACTTGTTCGATAGCCTTAACAAGCCAAACAAAGCTCGAATTTTGAACTCGAATAATTTATCAAACCAAACTCATGGATAAGGGTACGTCTTGAAAGCTATCGAACATATTCGTTAACGAGTTTGTTAATGGCTAGCAAAAGTGTTCGTAAATTTTATTATTACTCCATATTTTAGTAGTATATACTCCCTCCGTTCCTCATTAAGAGGGTCTTTTGCTTTTTTGCACATGAATTAAGAATTATTATTATTTAATGTGTAGTGGGTAGTTGTATTAGTGGGAGGGTGGGTCCCATATTTTAATTGTATTAGTGAGTGTGTATGAGTTTCATGTGTGTAAAAAATGAAAGAGAACTCTTGGGTGAGACGACCAAAATGGAAAAAAAGATCATTTTCAAAGGGGACGGTGAGAGTATTAATTATTTATGATTAGTACTCCATCCGTCCCACATAACCCTTTGCACTTTCTTATTCGTCCGTCCCACGACACCCTTCACACCCTAAAAAAGAAAACATCACTTTATCCAACAAGCTCAAAAGTTACTTTAATTTCACTTCTTTTTTCATACACATATCATTACTTTATATTCCCCCGTCCCACTGAAAGGTCCCCATTTTACTATATTGGGTATTCTACTCAAATATAATCATTATCCACTTTTAGTAAAAGGACACCATATATGGCCCACCACTCATTACTAATACAACTATCCACTACACATAAAATAATAATACTTCTTAATCCATGTACAAAAAGCAAATAAGGACATTTACCTGTGACAGAGGGAGTATTATTTTATTACCTAAAAGTACTACAATACCCTCTAAAAACAAAATTAGTCAATAAGTGCAACTTTTCTTAAACAAGTGGTACAGTAACGGGAAAGATGATTCGAGATGGAAGGAGTATTTAATAATTAAATATGAATTTGAATATTTAAATGTCCCTTTAATTATTATTATTATTTTTTGTTGATCTGTTTATTTAATACTACAAATAAAATTAAATGTTCATAAACATAATTTTCTTTTAATATATACGAATAAAAATATTTATATATTTATGAATAAACATTCACAAATAATTTATTTTATGTGTTCATGAATACGTTATCTAGTTCGAGCTCAAATTCAGTATATCTTTTTCAACGATTTCGAGTTTGATCAACTCTTATCAAATTAATACTCAAGTCTTATATATTCGTCATTCAATTCGATTGATTACACCCATAAGTCATAACAATTTTAACAATTTCCATTAAATAAAAAAAAAGAAAAAAGGGAAGTCTCCGAGCTCGAAAATTTACTTTTGTCGAGTAGCATAGAAATGTACCAACGGGATCTAATAAAATAGGGGATATTTACAAACTAGGGCAAATACAGTGTAACCAGCACGTAGAGGCGCCACCGTGAAACCGCTGCCGATCGTTGCTTTTTCGTCGACGCATCAGGTTTTTTTGTTCGATTCCCTCTCTCTTGATTTACTGAAGTAACAAAATTTCACTACAACTGAAGAAATCTTGTTATCGAAATTCGTCGAAAACCTAATTTGCGAAGTTGGGTCATATTCTTTATGCTTGGTTATTTATCTTCTTGTTATAGCTCCAGTCGAAAACCTAATTTGCGAAGTTGGGTCATAGTCTTTATGCTTGTTTATTCGTTTCGGCTTTGTTATTTATATCCTTGTTATAGCTCCAGTTGAATCTTAATGCTGAGAACGTCTGCAATTTTTGTTGGTAACTACGTATGTTTCTTTGGGATATTCTACGTTTTCTTTGTATTCTTGGTGATATTTATGGACACACAGCTTTTTTGGTATTGCATCTGTAGTTGTTGATGAACTTCTGTATTTTTAGAAACATGAGGGCCTAAGAATTTGAGAGATTTTATATAATGAGGACTATCAATTGATTTTGTCTAGGATTTGATATTTTGTAGTTGGTATTGGCCTCATGGAGAATCAGATATTTTGTAATTGGATCGTTGATATTATCATATTTTGTTTTCCATCTCATCATATTATTTTAAGTAGATGTCTGATTTTTGAGAAGATAATCCTACTTAATTTTTACTTTTCTTGTATATCCCATATGTTGTTCTGTTTTAGATTGCTTAGAACATTGCACAACTTTCTGTTAACAATAAAAAGTGGGCTGAAATTGCATATTTTGCGCTTGTAAATGATGGTGTTTAAGCATTAATACCAGGCTGTGATAAATTTTGTAGGTTTAGCTTGCTTTAAGGTGAAAATACACTGTTGGAGTAGCTTGCTTTAATGGATCCAGCGAGTGGTGAGCAACTAGATTATGGAGCTATTCCTGCCCTTGCCGAGGAGGAAATTGGTGATGATGATGAATATGATGATCTCTACAATGATGTTAATGTTGGAGGGAGCTTTCTTCAAATGCAGCGATCAGAGGCACAAATGCCTTCTTCAGGTGTTGGTAATGGTGGATTCCAAGATATAAAACCTAATATACCTGGGACTAGAGTTGAATCAATTGCCTCACAACAGGTGAATGATGCTGGAGTTGTTAATGAAGGGACTTATCTTCCACCAGAAGTCCAGTTTCCTGATCAGAAAACTGGCTTCCCTGCTGCTGGTGCACCGACACAATCTGTGGCTGCTTCTGTGCCCCACAACTCTGAAGCAGGGCATTTGGGATATCAAGGATCTGTATCTGTGCCCCACAAGAGTGCTGCTGATCAGATGAGCAATCCTGAAAATGTAGTTGGTGAACCAGCACCTTCAGTGAATCCTTACGTTGGCAGCTCCAAAATTGTTCCTCAGACTCCGACGAACCTGATGAATCCACGGGCAAATGTCAATATCAATCTAACTCAGGATGATGAATACATAATGAGATCTCATGCAGGAAACGGAAATATGATGCTCTTTGTAGGAGAGTTGCATTGGTGGACAACAGATGCAGAACTTGAGAGCGTGATTAGTCAGTATGGAAAAGTCAAGGAAATTAAATTTTTCGATGAAAGGGCTAGTGGCAAATCAAAAGGCTATTGCCAAGTTGAATTTTATGATCCTGCTGCTGCTGCTGCATGCAAGGAAGGCTTGCATGGACATATTTTTAATGGGCGAGCTTGTGTGGTGGCATTTGCCACTCCTCAGACCATAAAGCAGATGGGTGCTTCTTATACGAACAAAACCCAAAACCAGACTCAATCCCAGCTGCCCGGAAGGAATCCAATTTTTGATGGAGCAGGAAGAGGTAATGGAACAAATTATCCCAGTGGAGATGGTGGGAGGAATTTTGGACGCGGTGGATGGGGAAGAGGAGGGAACCAAGTCCCTAACAAGGGCCCAGGGCCTGGACCTGTCAGAGGAAGAGGGGGAATGGGAAACAAGCATATGATGGGGAATGTACCTGGTGCAGCTGGTGGGGGAGCGTATGGACAAGGCCCTGCTGGCCCTGTTTTTGGTGGGCCTCCTGGTATGATGCATCCTCAGGGCATGATGGGTCCTGGTTATGACCTAGCATTTATGGGTCGAGGAGGAGGTTATGGAGGGTTTTCAGGTCCTGGTTTCCCAGGGATGCTTCCTCCATATCCGCCTGTTAACTCAATTGGGCTTCCCGGAGTAGCTCCTCATCTCAACCCGGCCTTTTTTGGTCGCGGGATGGCTCCTAATGGAATGGGTGGGATGGCTACTGCAGGGATGGATGCACATCATACAGGAATGTGGGCCGACAATAACGTGGGTGGATGGGGCGGGGTAGAACATGGAAGAGGAACTAGAGAGTCCAGTTATGGCGGCGATGATACTGCTTCAGAATATGGGTATGGAGACGCAAGTCAGGAAAAAGGTGTTAGGTCTACTTCTGCTTCGCGAGAAAAGGAAAGGAATTCTGAGCGCGACTTGTCCAGTAATCCTGAGAAGAGGGAGAAGAGGCATCGGGAAGAGAGAGATCATGATAGGGACAGATATGACAGGGACCATAAATATCGGGAAGACAAAGATCGTTACCGAGAGTATCGCCACAAAGATCGTGATGCGGGTTATGATGATGACTGGGATAGGGGGCAGTCTTCAAGATCCCACAGCAGGTTGCGTTCGGCGCCCGGAGATGATCACAGATCTCGATCTAGGGATGCTGATTATGGGAAACGGAGACGCATGCCATCCGAAGTACGTGATTGAGAACAGATCTTATGTATGCTAAAGTCCCCTCTGCTGATTTCCATTGTCAGTTCATAACAACTGATGGGTTGCCTGAGGTTACATGTGGGTGTCACATACTGTGGCGTTTGACTTCAAAGAAGTAAGTACCTTTTAGTAGACATTCTGGAAAAAGAGCATTTTATTTGCTTCAAATTCGCTGCAGCTTTAGTTATTTGTGATATTTAACTCCAGTACCTTAAGTAGTATATTATTTTTAATATGCATAATGTTGTGACTATATCTTTGTGTCTATGCACCCCTTTTTTATTTTATGAAATTGTGACCATGTATATATAGGGTCATTCGAGCGGTATCTAAATAGATTCTACTATTACATATGGATTGCTACGTCAATCAAGTTTTGGTTCTTGAATCTTACCTGTTAAATCTTTTACCATATTTGAACCTTGCAGCTTGTTTTGTGCCTGGTCCCAACTCATTAACTGTGCAAGAAAATGAAATAAAGGATAGTATTATATTCTGCCTTGAGTAGAATTTGTTTTGGTACTTTTTTAAATGTGTTTTATCGTTACTCCTAAAAACCCTTTGTATCTGCATGATATTTATGGTCATGGGTCATGTTACCTAACACAGATTTTACTGATAAACTAATGATGGGAATATGTTACACGAGAGCTGTTTATTATATGTTTACATGCTTTTGTTTGGTATGTGGTCCAGTTCCAGAACTTCCGTGACTAATTAAAATGGATTCTTGTGGTCTTAATTATTATTGACATCACAATTTTCCCCCCTGTCATACTCAGGAGCAGAGAACTATTAGTTGGTGCTTTCTTGGAAATCCTGTGGAAATAGTGCCTGTGTTGCATATACCGAGTAGTAGGTTTAATATGTGTAATAATTTAACTCCCTGTTTGTAATTAGGTCCTACAAATTGCCAGTGTATCTTCTGTATCGGAAATGCCATGCTTTTGAGTCATTTGTAACCGGGGGTTGTTTTTTTTGATGCACTGTTGTGCATTGTAAGCTTAATTTGCTGTAAAATCTAATTAGACTTCTCATGTAAATCTAAATATGTAAGATTAGGAGTTGCTCAAATAGAAATAAGATGTGAGCAGGTAAGGGGGATCTATGCTTATGCTACAACGTACGTAGCTGACTGCTGCTGATGTTTCTGGTCTAGTTTAATGAACCCTTGTATGCCTTGTGTAAGCTCATCAATTTTTATGATGAGATGTATTATTGATCAGCTCCGTAGGTCAGGAGTTTTGATACCCTTGTATGCCTTGTGTAAGCTCATCAGTTTTTATGATGAGATGTATTATTGATCAGCTCTTAGGTCAGGAGTTTCGATACCCTTGTATGCCTTGTGTAAGCTCATCAGTTTTTATGATGAGATGTATTATTGATCAGCTCCTTAAGTCAGGAGTTTCGATTTTGATATACGGTGAAACACCGCAGTGTTCCTCTTGTTGAGATGTATTTTAGTATGTAGATGCATTTATGGCCATTAGCATAGTCTGATTGTAGATGCAACTCTCGATTTGAATGAAGTCTCAGGCATCGATTAATTAATTGTACATAGTTTCACTTAGTAATGTACGTGCGCTATCTATTTATTTATTTATTTTTGGAGACGTGTTCTTTCCATATGCTCCTTCCGTCCGTTCCAATATTACGTTTGTTTTTTGCGTTGAGATTAAGAAATATAGTATTTTAATGTGTATTGGGTTCGAATTTTTTTTTTTTTTTTATGTATAGTGGGTAGTTGTATTAGTGTTGTGTGAGAGCTTCCATGAGATATATTTATTGTTCTGTGTGGGGTCTCATATACCAAAGAAGAAAATATAAATGTTTAAGTGGGACGTTCAAATTGAAAATATGTAATTATTATTGTGGGACGGATGTAGTATTTTTTCAGTGAATTTTTATTTTTCTGCGGGGCGGGGTTGGTTGGTGCCTACAGATTTGTAGTATTTTATAGATGTCGCACCTGACGAAGCCGGTAATGTCTAGCAACAAATAAGTAGGTGATGGATCCTATATTTAGTGCAAGAGAATGTGATATGTATTGTAACATTTGCAACGAACATGGTGATTGATCCTATATTAGTGCAACAGAATGTGATATGTATTGTACTGAGTGATGTTATTTAGTACCCTCTGTCTGTGTTATATTGATATGTTTACCTTACCCCTAATGGTGGGGTACACCATTTTTTGATATGTTTACCTTAAATATACCTTATCTTACTATAAGATAAATGCGTCAATATCTCAACCGACGGATTTAGGGAGAATTAGAGTAGGAGTTTGCAATTCATGCCGTGTGCTGCATTTTGAGCCGATGTAGGTGTTAATTAGGAGATCAATCACAATAGGATTAAAAGTGATTAAGAATTAGAAATAATTATTGAATCAATGGAAATGATTAAATAATTTTGATTCTCATTAAATCAAACAAGTATCAATAAATATATCTTTATTTCCACTAACTCCACTCATTTTTTTCAATCAAGCACGTCCTAAGTTTAGATACAGGCATGTACGATTAAGGGCCTGTACTGACGGCTAACATCAAATGAAAACATAATACTGTATTTCATTTCAACAAGATAAATCAACTTTTTATTTAATCATCACCACACAATAAAATAAAATAATTTTGATAACTACCCACTACATCTTTCACTTTATCTTATAAATCTGCAGATGCACCGATGTATCAGGTGCACTGCACCGATGTATCAGGTGCAATGCACCAGTAACCCTAAATTTTAAGGTTACGTATTAAATTTTATGGAATTACATGGATCATGAATCACAGTAAAAGAAAGAATAATAGAAGGGTCATGAATCACAGTAAAATAAAAAATAAGAAAAAAAAAATTTATAGATGGAACGGTTGTATGGAATAATTTTCCTAGAACAAAGTTTTATTAGTTGATTGACACTAAACAAAAAAAATTATTAATTACTCCCTCCATTCTAGAAAAACATTTTTTGTTTTAAATTATTTTAGAAAAATTGTTCTCTTTAACTAATTTTGTTGACTTTTGAGGATATTATAATATTTTTATATAATAAAAAATATCGTTTATTTTAGGATGTTATAATTATCGAGTAGTGAATCATATTATAAAACCCTAAAATTAGAGTAATTTAATACGTATATTAAATTATAATATAACTCAATAACATAATTTACCTATATAATAATAATATTTAAATAATAATAATTAAAAAATTATTGGGTAATGAAATGTACCGTAACACTATAACATCATATTTAATGTATAATTCATTGTATTATAATAAATAATATTTTAACCACCTAATAACATATTTTACCTTATACAGTCATGCTTGATAAATATTACTACAATTTATCATATAACCGTTTCACTATGTAGTGTTCTTCTAATTGATAACTAATTATTGTATGTGTTCGGACAACAATATTTTTTTTAATTATTACTATTTTATAAATTATTTTATGAGGTGAAAAAAAAAATGTATTAAGTATAACCACCAAAATTAAATGATAACCACAACAGTTGAATCACCAATTGAAGTTGGAACCATTGCTTTCACCAATTCGATCTTTGGTTACATTATTGTTTTTAGCTTTGTTTTGTATGATTAATACTATTAACTAATTGTTTCCCTTTGTTTAAATAGTTTGTCATAAGTGCATAATAAAGAAGATTAAAGAGGAAGGGTTGCATAGCTGTCCAGTATGTAATGCTCATCTTCAAACCCTCAGGTATACTATAAATTAACAACCATCACCCAATTTTTCTTTTTTACAGTTTTGAAATTACCACAAAGAAAATTTTGAAGTTAAGTTTAATTATTCACTAGCTATAAATTACTCAAGAAAGTCCATTTTAAACGTAATTTATTACCCTAATTTTTTTTTAATTTTTTACTTACTCTATTGACTTTATAAGTGTAATTCTATTATTTTAAGAATTAATAAATAAAATACGAAGAAGTACGTGTGACATTCTTATAAATAAATATTGGTAAGTTTGTTCCCAATTTATGAATCCATGTTTTACTCTAGTGCCCTCACACAAACTTGTCCCGCATATTAATTTATTAATTTAATATAGAGATTCTTTTTCGTAAATTTAATGCATTTTGCAACAATGTTAATTTGAAGGTAGTTTTTTTTTTTTTTATAATTTCTCAAAGGTCGGAATTACTTTGCAAATGAAGTAAAGTTTGTTATTTTTTTTGCAAAGTTAAATCTTCATGCAATTTATACTATTGATTATAAAATTCCACAGGATTGACCATGGTTGGCAAAGCATAATAGACAAGTTCAATGAAAGAAGAAGAGAAGGTGGAGTGAAAGCATTCACAAATGAAGTCAATGAAGCACCCTTAAATACTTATAATAATGGCTCTATGAGGAGTGAGAAGTATCTTATAAAATTGAAAAATGTAAAGATCATTTTTTTAAGCTGGAAAAATATGTATTGAGTTTGTTTGGTAACAGGAGTTTTGCTTTTCAGAGATATGTTGATGATGATGGATTTAAAGAGAAGCAACATGACTTTAAGAAAAATGAAATGGATTGGGAAGAAATTATCAAGAAATATTCAACAACAGCTGTTGGAGAAGTCACCAACACATATTGGTTTTGTCTAGTTGCTTCTAATCACCAGTGAGATTATATACTTGTTTTAAAAAAAAAAAATTAATTTTCAATTAATTATCTTTTAATTAGTTAATTTCCTGTTTTTAATGTTGTAGGAAAAGCAAGGCAGTCTTGCAGCAAGTTTCATCAAGGTACTTGAGAGTCAAGTAAGTTCATTCAATAAAATCATGATTAAATTAATTATTAATTGTTGAAACATTAATTAATTAATCTGATATTTCATATCATTTTAACTCACAGGGATGGAAACATTACAATATCGTGTATCAAGAAGTACCTCATGCAAAAGCTCAATTTACATAGTGAAAACGAGGTTTCTAATTTCTCTCTTTTACTTATTATTATCTCAAAATTATATTATCTTGCAATTTTAAATAATATTAAAGAAGAAAAAGAGTTTGTCTCGTGAACCTGATTCACCATGCACTCTAATTTTATTGAAAGAAAAAAGACTTGTTTGATATCGTCTTACGAAAGTTCTTTTGTAAAACCGATAAAAAATAATAATATTTTCAATAAAAAGTGATAATCAATAAATGAAAAGTAATCATAATGGTGAAATTAACTATTTCATGAACAATTTATACTATAAATAAAAAGTTATTATAACATTTAAAATAAAAGTAATAACATTCTTAATAAAAAAACTAATTATGAAAATATAAAATAATCTCATTGTAAAATGATTTCACAAAAAACTCCCCCTTATTAAATTACTCCTCAATTAGTACATGAAATCTTTAAAGTGATAAATTATTACTTTTATAAATGAAAAATATTACTTATTTCAACAACCATATAAAAAACCAATTTGATTAAAAGTTAAAATGATTTTCAATCTCCCAAAATTAAAGAAAATCTTACATAAATTTATTTGATGAGTTAGATTATGAATCATGTAGAATCGAGATAGATGTTTTTTTTTTCCCGAAAATATTACTCCGTTCAGCTAAAAATTTTACACTTTTTCCTTTTAACATCTCATTAAAATTAAGCTTTGGGTTTTTAATTAAAAGGAAAAATTATCACCACTCTACTAATTTTTAATACACTCATCATTTATTCATTTATGTATTATCTGATATCTCCCCTCAATTATTTTCGAGTTGATCTATTGTATATAAGTGTACACTAATTGTATCTAACCCATATTTGAAAACGGGTCGCGTATTAAAGGTGGAAAGAACCGGTTAGCGTTCATTTTGTTCATTTCTTTTCTCTCAATCCTCTCCCTTTCTCCCGTTTCTTCTACTAATTTCCTCTCCTTCTATTTTCATCTCCTTCTTCTACTTTCCCTCTTTCTCGCTTCCGCTTGCTACACCTCCAGCGCCACCTCCATTCTCATTCCTTCTGCTGGTGATGGTCTTAAGAGATGTGGTGGTTGACAGTGGTGAAAATAAAGGACCACAATTGAGAATTGCTGAAAATAAAGGACTAAAGTTGGAATCGACCATACTTACAGGACTAATTTTAATATTTACCCAAAAATAAATACAGATTATCAATATTCATGATTTTCAAAATCTACATAAACCTCAAACAACGTAATTTACGTACCTAAAAGTTTCACACTCTTTTTTTTATTTTTAATTCTTGTCACTCAAGCAATATCGATCTTTATTTTTAAAGCAACTCTTATACTCCTTTTCAAGGAAAATTGCAATTTTAGGATAATAACTTAGAGATATTGCATTTATAGGATATTATGTTGTTGGACTGACAATCTAACATTATATCTTATTTTTCACAATTATAGAACAAATTAAGCCAAGATTGAAAATTTCTGACTCAATTGCACGTTTTTCATGTGAGGTCTAATAAATGAGCACCAGCCAGACAGTGTATTGTTCAAGAAATGCAATTACCCCCTGAATTTTAGGAGTTGGTCTCTTGTAAACCGGGTCTACATCATAAAACTTTGTAAATCTTATGATCTCCCTTAATTTAAACACTCTATCAATACATATGATATATATGATTAAAAGAGGGGATTGGAGGGTTTACATGAACTCAGTTTATACAAGTGTTTGTGAAATTTTAGAGTCCTAAAATTGTAATTCTCTTTCTTTTCATTTATCCCACACTAAAAACAAAAAAAGAAAAAGGTTCCACGATAACTTTTGATATAAGTGCTTCATAGAACATTAATTTATGGCTCAAAATAATTAATTTACAGAAGAAGTAAGTATTGATTGTTGAATAAATTGCAGGTGGAGATCAGTTTGGAAGGACGAGTATTGCTGCCAAATATGGAGATGTGGAAAGTGGTGGAAATGTGGTTGGATATTAAAAGAGGGTCCTCAGAAATTAAGAAAAGGGTAATTGTTGGTTCTTCAGCTCACCACTTCGTGTTAACCCTTACATATGCTCCAAGGCCCATCTCTCTTCAAATTTAATAACATAATAACTTATACTATTCCCCCCATATTCTACGAGTGAGGCTCTTGTGCCCTGGGAACACCGTGCCCCTTTGCAATTTAAATCCCTAATAATACATAGGTTTAAATAGAATAGGGAGGGGAGGATTGTGTTCACATGGAGACACTTAGAAAGTACTCCGTATAACTCCTTCCATATTTTGTCATTTTAATCCATTCAAAATAAGGGATGCATTTCTTTTTTGGTAAATAAGACACATACAAAACAATTACTATATCTCCATGGAACCCACACACAACACTGACAATGTACGCATAGACTGACGGCCTCAGAAAATCGTACCCTTCAATATTAATAAACATAGTATCTTTAGTACAAAAATTTATACTCTTAAATTTTTCTTTAAATAATATTTTTCTTATTCAAACATTAATACCATTTACATTTCAATTAACTCTTTCTTTGAATAATTAATACCCTTATGAATTTAATTATATATTATTTAGAATAAAATGTTATATCTTTATATACGCACTTTGTCCACAAAAAACCAACTCTAATGGTGTTATTTTTTAGCTAATAATTCAATTCGACAGTCATCACCTTTATTTTTATCATTTTTTTATTAAAAAATTTACTATTATTTTTCTTATTCATTTCATACTATATAGTTTCTTATGATCTCACACTAGTTCTTGCATATTTAAAAAAAAAAATCACCTTGTACACATGAAATATTTTACCTTCTATTTAACCCAAAAAAAATATATAGTCAAAAAATTCGAAGTACCCCTCAAAAATAGTAACATTTATCTCATTCTATGTGAAAAAAAAAAGAAAAAGAAAAAAGGGAAAGAGTCTAGTAGAAGAAATTATAAATGGTGTACCCCACCGGTAGTAGAAGAAATTATAGAGACGACGTACATAGAGGTTATATGTCTCTGAGTCTATGCAAGTTAATCACATTACGAATTTTATACATTATGCTATAACACATAAATAAAAATAGTTTATCAACATATGGATTTGAAGAAGAAAAATAATAAAATGATATTCCAAATTTCCAAAGATGAAACGCACATAATTAACTTAATAATCTGTTGATCATACTCACTACCTATCTACCTTATGGAAACATGATTACCATACCTGCAACTACGTAGTGTAAGCTCGAGCTGCCAAAATCACAACCACCTTTGTAACGGGAATCGCACGGTCGAAGCGCCACGGTTCTCGTTTCTTCTTCGACCAACACACTACTCGCCCATGTAATGACCTTCCATGTAGAGACCTGCATTGTGTGGATGAAGGCCATCCATGACCATGAATTGCATGTCCTCCGAAGGCTTCCAGTGCCGTTTTCTTTGATTAATGAACCAGTTGTTTATTTGTTTTTGGTCCAGACCGGTTGATTCGGCCAACGCCACCTTCTCCGACTCCTGCATACAGAGCAACAACAAGAGAATTGAGAGGAGGACCGGAGAAGTGGTGCTCATATTAGGTTATATGTGTACCGATGGATAAGGCCACTTGTAATGCAGCTCCCACCAGCTGAGTAGCTTCTGACGGGCGTCTTTGGGCAGCTTTCCTTTTTTCTTTTTCTTCGATAGTTCTTGCTTGAGACTACTTAAGTATCCACTGTACTTCTTTAGGAGGTGGTTTTTTAGCTCACGGTCTTCTGCTCGGGGATCAATCTCCGGAACTCCTACCTCTCCACCGCTGTTGTCTTGATCTTCTTCGGACGAACCAATACCCTCGCTCTTGTCATCTTCTCGAATGAGTCGAGTACAGAGAAGGAATTCACAAGTTAATCAACACAAGATTCAAGATTATAAATGTCCAAGCTAAGAATAAACCTTGTACCATTAATTTGAAGCCGATGATCATGTATATATAACAAACTAGAATACAATGCATGATGTTCTCAATGAAGGTAAACTTAGAACGAACAAGTTTGATTTTGGAACGCGATTGCTCATCTATTAGCTAATGTTAATTGGAAACTGTTTACATGATTTGCAATTCATATGCCACACTTGAAACGTTGAAAGTAAACATAGAAACAATGACAAGGGAAAAATGTAACATTGGAAAAGGCTGGTTAAATCCTAATAGGCTTAAGAATTTAATACACATCATATTAAATTGAATGCAAAAGGACATTCAAAACAATAGGTAACGCTAAATTACACTTTTGGTCCCGTAAAAATTGCTCAATGCCAAAAAGGTCCCAAAATAGGCAGATTTAGTCCCATAGGAATTTTTCATCAAAATCTGTTAATAGTTAACGAAATATTGTGAACCGTTAGCAAGACCAAAATGGCAACTTGTAGATTTGATTCCATAATTTGCAAAAATAATCCCCAAAGAAAACTAATACAATGTTTATTGAGAGAGAAAACAGAGGGGAATTGTCGTAATGGACTATGTCTATGTTGAAAGATAGAAAATAATATAAATCTGATAGTTTATAATAATATAAGTTAATTTGGGATGAAAATTTATTATAATATTTTTATGGAACCAGTGGGACTAAAATTGAACTGAAGGAATTCTTATGAGATCAAATGTGACATTTTCTCCGTAATGTTGCAACATTTTTAAGTCACTTATCTTAGAAGAATGACCTCGTATGTCATTCATTTAAGAGGTGAATTAGAAGATGTTGCATCATCGAGTAACATGAAATCCGAACCGCCTTTCAAAAGCCAAATAAAAGAACACAACCACTGCACATGCGCGGGCAGGGAGAAACAAATTATTCAAAAGATATGTCGTCTTAAAAGAAAAACTCAATACACACATGCTGATCTGAAAAACTCAATAAATTTGAAGGCAAAGATCCTCAAAAGATGATAGCATGGAGAACCAAGCTGAGAAAATGACAAAATTTCACTAAAGCTGTGATGCAAGAATCGTCTGAATCCAATCCAGACCATAAACATGTCTTCGATTGTGATCATTCCGGCTTACCGGTTCTACACTGACTGAGGTTTACTTTGCAGCATGTCGTTATTGATTAATGAAGATGAAAGCTTACTAAATAAATTAAGATGTCAACACCATAGTAATGCATATTTCTCCCACAAAAAAACTTGCCTCACAGAGTATATATATTTTGCTTAGACCAACTCCAATTTAATTTGATTTCATCTAAGGAAACTAGCAAGAGATGGTCTTACAAGTACATCCATATTTTCAAACTCGAAATCCATTATCTACGTTAACCAAAATGAGTATGAAAAATTATAAAAAAGAACATATACTAAACACACAATTCAATGAAAGCTATTCAAGATGCATTCTCTAACACAACCATTTATTCGATGTTGTACAGCATAATAATATTAATTCCCAGTAAATTCTTATTCAACTTTTTTTTTTTTTACTCTTATACATCCCAAAATCATATTTACATACCGGATCAATTTAGTTGAATCTTCAAAACTCCATTATAAAAAAAATCCTTACATACCGATTCAAATTCTCCGTGCCATTTTGGTGTAACATTTCTTGTGCCACACTGTTGGCCGGATGAATGACATATAGAATAACATGGAAAACTATACCCTAAAAAATAAAATATCAACCCTAGGGGCAATGGTCAGATTTTCTATCCTAATTACGTGTCAATTATATAATTAATTAATGACATGGAAGATGATGTACGAAAATAGCAACGAGAAACTCGTTTGCTTACATACACCACCTAGATACCATATAATTAATCCTCCGTCCACCCGCCATCAATTTATTCTTTCTCCTTAATTATTACTCCGCCTCTTCCATATGTGAGATAATGTGTTATAATCTATCCAACCAAAACTCTAAACATATGCAGTATAAACAATTAATACTATTTATTTCATTTTAACTTTGAATTTTTAAAACCGGTTTTACAATATCCGCGTAAACCACAAATATACCCAAAGGAAAATAGGGACTCTATATTACTATATCCACCCAACATAAGGTTTACGCAATTGTATTTTTGACTTATCATCACAAGGTTTACATTTTTCTTTATATAAATTAGACTCACACAAAACAATTAACATATCTCCATACGCCCACATATAACACTAATACAATTGCCCATTACACATTAAAATATTATATCTTTTACCTCGCTACACATCAAAATACTATATTCCTTAATTCTCGTATAAAAAACAATAGTCAGCGTTCGGGGTGGGACGAAGAGAGTACATAGCAAAATACTAGTATACTATTCCTTAATCCTTGTTAAAAAAAACAACAACCATCAGCGTTCAGGCGGAACGGAGGGAGTACACAACAAAATACTTTTGCTCAATAATAAAATCGACAAATTATTGTGAGTCAGTCCAAACTTAACTACTCAATCAGATATATTCCCTTCGTCCCACCGAAAGATCCCTGTTTTACTATATTGAGTATCCTATTCAAAGGCCTTCCTTTTCTCATTTTAGTAAAAGGACCCCATATATGGCGCACCACTCACTACTAATAATATTACCCACTACACATAAAATAATACTCCCTCCGTCTCAACTTCAGATTCACACTTTCCGTTTTGGTCCATACTAAATTCAACTTCACACTTCCATAAAAGGAAAAAAACAACTAACTAACATCCCTCTTAATATACTTTAATTTCAAATTTGCCATTACCTTTTTAACACACATAACATACTTTATTGTTTATATATAACCTAAAAATACCATACTACTCCTAAAAGTAAGTCAAAATGTGGCTTTTCTTAAACTCTATATCTACAGTAAACGTGAAATTGGATTTGGGACAGAGGGAATAGTAACATTTTTTTATCCACTTGCAAAAAACAAACGATGACTTATGGGATGGAGGGAGTATATATAATATTCAAAAAAATTCCATCTTAAAAAGATTGATAAAATCATGGAAGGCTGTGGAGTATTAAACCGCATAAAACAAAATAATTCTCAACTTGATCACAAATGAAAAAAATTATGATGGGACTAGAAAACACCCAACAAAAATTGTGAAATTACTAAAATACAAAACTATTTTTTAAAGAAAGAAAAACTGCAATGTACAGAACAGGAAAAATAGATACTCCTATATACATAAACTATAAAGTACAATCTAAATGGGGTAGCACACTGATTTGAACAGAATCCTATGTTTTTCATTTTTCCAAAGCCTAAAAGCTAGTTGCAAACTGTTCTCCCCAAGAGATATGACAAAATTAATGGTTCATATGATCCATGTCCAGGCATGCACTCATGTAAACATGACATACCACATTACTCATCCAAGATTCACCCATGTACGGACTCTTATTAATATCTGTATATGTACACATACCAAATAAAAATAAACATATACTACTAGTATTAATTAGTAGCTAGAGAGAGAGAATGAAAGAGAATGAGAGAGGGAGTGGGGATGACATGAAGATTAGGAGAGAGAGAGAGATTATAATATTATTATGATAATGTGGTGAGTGGGAAGTGTGGGAACCAACCCATTAAAAAAAAAGTGAAAATGGATTGTGATTAATTAAGAGAAGAGAAACCAACGTGTGATTAGATGATTGTTTAAGTTAAAAGAGGGGTGATGGGATTTTAATAAGTAAGCATAATGGAACCAAATCATATCTTTTTCACTATGCACTCGTGATTAGGGTTTTATATATATTTGCTTAGGAACTCGTGACATGGCGTTGGAAAATGATAATAGTTTCAGTCAAACTTCTGTTCACTGGGAAACACCAAAGGGGAATTCAATCAATGAATGAATCTGCTACTCTACACTACACTACACTACACTACACCTTGAGATGGAGGAGAGAGAGAGAGAAAGAGAGCCCAAATTTGGAGTGTGAACAACAGTGTCAAGTATGAGTTTTGCAGTGATTAGATTAATTTGGACTCAAATCTATCTGCAGCTATTATTCTTCTTCTTCTTGTTTCCAAGATTGGAATTTGGGAAATGCCCATATATGACACACACCTCTCTCTCTCCTCTTTCTCTCTCTTGATTCTTGAAGTTATGAAAAATGGGAAGTTAGAAGGTACCAGAGTTGAAGATCTTGAGAGGAGTAGTAGTAGTTCCAGTGGTGAGCAAGTTGAGTTGTGACTCTATCCTTGTCATGAAATCCATAGCTTCTTGTAATGGCCTTGTTAGTTCCTCTTGATACTTCACCAGCATATCATAGTATGCTTCCTGAATTCAGATCCAAAAAACCCCATCTCAAAAAAAAAAAAAGGATTAATTATTATTATTATTAATGAATGAATGAACCAAATTAACTACCATGAACTGATCAAGCTCTGGGTCCTTGGAATGATTCCTGATCGCAGTCGACCCCCGCCGCCGAGCCTCAAATTCCTGCCGCACCGCCGTCAGCCGCTCCACCATCTCCGGCGGAGCTCCCACCTTCACAATAAAGATCATCTTGATAATATAATCAAATGAAATAAAAAGCTGGGTATAATTAATTAAATATAAAAAAACCTTTTGACAATCCATGTAAGCTTGAATAAGGTTAGAATAGTGAGGATGAGCAATAATCTTGGCTTTGATATCATCCAGTTCCACCTCCTCTCTATGATGATGTTGTAGAAAGTTCTGCTGCGAAGTCCCACCTTCCGTTTTCACGACGTCCGATTGAAAGGCGTTCAACGGCAGGTGGTTGGTGGGCCCTCTTCCATACAGACAAGAACTCGGTGTAAGAACTGAACCACCTCCATACACAAACCCCTTCTCACTCATCTCAATATTATTGTACTCATCATCCATTTTCCACTCCCAAAAAATTGAAACCCTTATTCACAAAAATGAAACCCTAGAGGACACTTAATCCAACTCATCAAAATGAGTTATCAGCCCCTGAAAACTGGGATTTCTGCAGCTGTTCTGGGATTATGAAGATTGCAGGTTTGTGCTAACTGTTGAGGTGGATTGGAGATGAAGATTCGCTTGGGATTTTTAAAGAAATGGAGTGCAGTTATGATGAGATAAAGGGGGTAAATTCAGATGTTTGACGGAGAGGCGGCGGCTAATGGTCGGAAAGATGAGCAGTGGCATGAATAGTATTACTGTGGGTTGGGTTGGGTTGGGTGGCTGACAACACGTTCTTTCTTCAAGAGTAAACTAATATAAATAGTATTAATATATAAATGGAAAAAAGCATAGAAAGACTACTTACTAGTTGACAAGTAAACCAGATTTTTTTTTCTTTGCTTCAGTAATATTTTTCTACCCCACTTTACAAGTGGATCCCTATTTCACCCCATATTACAATTATACGTGAAGTGGGACATTTGTCTTTCATTCCATCCCATATATTATGAGATGTAACATGGGTTGAAATAGGGGATTTGAAAATTTTTCATGGAATTAAAAAATATATATATAAATACCTGACTCCATAATTATTTTTAGAATTGTTATACTTTTATCTTAAAAAATATTATGTTAACATAATAGACAAACTATCATGTGAGACAATACACATTTTTTATTTAATTTATTTTTATTTTTGGCTTGAATTAATTTGTTATCATATCTCATAAAAATCTCCCATCAAATATAAATTCAAGAGAGAGAAAGAAATATCCCCATTTTCAACGTCCACATAAATGGAAAAGTAGAAAGAGGGATTCACCATCTGCAAGAAATCCTCCACTGCAGAATCCATTTGATCAGCGACACAAGTAAGTACCATCGATTTATTCCTAAAAGGAATTCTTGTTTCTATCATTGTCTAAATCAAATACTCACCGTCTTCGTCGTTTCACATAAAAAAACTCACCATTGGAGGACAGATTGGAAGACTCTCAGATTTCAAAAACCTAGAAGAAGACGGAGGATCCGCTTCAACTTGGTTTCGATCTCTTCACTAAAGGAGATAAGCGACCCGACTTTTCATTCAATTTGATATCCTTGTTTTGATTTTACAACTTCATGAATGACTAAATCCTTATGGATACAGTGGGTGTTTGATTTTCAATTCATGTTCTTGTTCTACAGGAACGACGTACTACAACATCAATGAAATATATGTAGTTTCATCTAACATTCAATAACACATAAATTACATACTATAACACGGATTTGCCATACTATAAATGAAACAGAATATAATTTTAGCTGACATACTATAGTACGTACATTACACACAATAACATGAAAATGACATACTATAACATCACTGAAATATTTTTTCAGCTAAGACACAATAACATAGAAATTACATACTATAACACATCCACGACATACTATAACACGAAAACGACATACTGTAAGACATACGCAAGACACTTTTACATAAGATATTATAACACAAACATACGCAATACACTTTTACATAAGATATTATAACACAAACATAAAATACTATAACACGGGAATGAAGTACTGTGAAATCAATGAAATATTATTTTAGCTAGCATACAATACCATAAAAATTACATACTATAATGTGGATTTCACATACTATAAAAAAACATAATATATTTTTAGCCGATATACTATAGCACACACATTGCACACAATAACATGGAAAAGACATACTATAGCACTACCGAAATATTTTTCCAGTTAAGACATAATAACACAAAAATTATATACTATAAGCCATCAATGGCCTAGTATAATACATTTAATATACACGAGCACTGATGAGGACGGATTATGATTTGCAACGATTCACCGTAGTAAAAAAAAGGTCACCAGAAATAACAAGTCATTAGATTAGGAGGTTTGAATTCATCCCATATATTTAGGAAATACTAAAAATAATGCGCATTGATTAATCATAACTCATTCCATAAATTTAGGAACTAACAAAAGATAGGGATTGACTAATCATAATTATTCTATATTATATTATTAAATTATAAATAATATGTTGGGTTGACCAGTCTTACGACCCGTCTTTCTTATAACCCGTCTCACAAGAGAGTTACTCAACATAATAATTACATATAGAACTAAGACCGTTACGGATCATCCCAATATATTATTTATAATTTAATAATATAATATAGTATAATTATGAATAGTCAACCCTTCATCCTTAATAATTCTTAAATTTATGGAATGAATTATAATTAGTCAATGCTTATTATTTTTACTAGTTCCCAAATTTATGGGATGAATTCAAATTATTTATTTTTTTAGCGTTTATTGCTATATATACGTTAGATTGTATACTAAAAGCCTTGCTTTAGTATGAACAATGTTTTAACAATATTTGAAATGAGAATCATTGACCAAATGATTGCATCTTATAATCTATTTATATATCGATGCAATAGTCCATCTACTTTATATTGTAGATAATATGTTGTGCCGCAACACGCGAAAGATCATATTATCGATTTCCTTATAAAGTATAAACAGATGCTCACAATCGAGATTGACGGAAATAATCTATCGGGATGGTTGTAGTATGATTTGGTATTAGTTTGTCTTGACTATAAAATCACATTAGTATATTTTGTGTGTATTGAGCAGGACCGCTTGAGATCGTTCAACTTATACTGACTATATAGGAGAACTTGATCTCTGTTATTATGTATGTTCGTGCTCTTAATCCCTATACAATAATCTCGACACGTAAACCAGTATGTATTTCTTTGATTCATCAATGGGTGAGATTTACATGTATTAAATAAACAAGTTCGGTGAGTTGGGAAATAGTGCTGTCTCTATGGTGTGCTGTTGATTGTAGAAGGAATCTGTGTCCTATTAAATAGGTTGATGATGTCCCCTTGAGGAGCTCATAAGGATTATCATGTAAACCCTGCAGGTGGATTTATTCTGGCATGATAATGAGGTTGAGTGGTACTACTCTCAGATGAGATATTAATTAATGGAGTTGTCAGTAACTTAATTAATTAATGGGCATTGTATATCTTAAACATGGGGAGACTAACGGGCTCATAATAAGAGGGAGCCTATAACGTAATTTGAGATTAGAGCGGCAGTGTAATAATAATATTTTAGTGGAATATATTATTATTATTGATCTTAAGTATAAATTTTGGGCTAAACTTAGATACTTAAGCCCAATGGAGGCCCGACTCTAATTTCTCCTACTGGTCCCTATTGTAGCCCATATATAAGTCTTCTTAGTGATTCGAAAACCCTACTGACTCTGCGTAATACATGTGAGTTTGAGGGAGGATTACAGATTGAAAGGGTCTTGAAGATCGTCGCCCACACGACGTCAAGATTAGGCTTGGGAATATAGCAGAAGATCGAAGAAGTTGTTTTTAGCAACCTGTCACGACCCACTTTTCATAACTTATAATTCTTTAATTAACATAAACATTATCATTACAAAATCTGTACATATTTTTTTTCCTCACATAATATATATATCCAAACGGTCACACCAGTTCAACATACGTAATTGGTTTCTGTCACCACTTCAAACCACACAAATTTATCACAATACTTATTATATAACAAAACATCAGCGGAAATGAAATAAGCCACGGCCTAGTCCAACAGGTCGTCATCTATGTACATCCACTCGAAACCTCGTAGGAGCTCCACAACTTTCATAGTACACCACACCACATACTCAAATATTATCAGGCTCACCTTCAATGCATAAACTAGTGAGACAAAAATCTCAGTAAGTAAAAATCATGCATGATAGTGCATGAAAATGCATTTATTCTCTAATCTTTCTAGTTGGTCTCTTTTATTTTGAAAACTATTCACATTGCAGATCCCCATGACACACTTATGATATGCACCCCAAATGAGCTCAATGGGGACGATTTTTCTGAACCCCGAAAATAGTGCCGAGAATGATTTTTCCGAACTATGGCAAAGTGGTGGGGACGATTTTTTCGAACCCCTAACAAAAATATCGGGAATGATTTTTCTGAACCCTGACAGAGATGCATATATAGTGGCCGCACACACCATTAGTATCTTATTAATTTTAGGGAAAACACTTTTCATGATTATGCATGGTATGCAACCAGTGCAATTTAATATACATCATAAATCTTTTATGACATTAATATCAATATTTAATCACAATAAAATAACAACTTAATTTTAATTCACACATATCCACTTCTGGTATAACAACTTCACTTCAATCACAAATACATTTATAAAATAATCACTTCACCTTGGATCACACGGATTCCTTTTTAGGATAATAACTTCATCTCGGATCACACAGATCCTTATAACCAAATCTTCCCCAATCATACAGATATATATAAGACAATTATATAATTTCAAATCACATAAATCCACAACTTGTATCACCAATTAACCCCAAATAATTCATATTGTAATTAAACTAATCACAAATAATTCATGATAAAATTAAACTAATCACAATTAATTTGCAGCATAATTCACACACAACATATTTATGCATTGTAGTTAGACTTCTACTTACTTGAACTCCGACAATGTAACACTATAGACCCGTGAAGAACTAAAGCCAATTCCTTCCTTCCCGTTCCGGCACACCATTTTTTTATGGCCGATTGATTTTTTTTTGGATGTAAGATAATCACCTCCCCACACCCATTTATATAGAAAACGAAAATGAGTTGGCCTACAACTCAATCAATAAAAATTTTTTTTTTTTTTAAATTACGGCTAATTGCAGCCTGAATGAATACCAATTTCAAATTTGGCTGCTAGCAGCTACTTTTGACTTTATATATATATATATATATATATATATATATATATATATATATATATATATATATATATATATATATATATATATATTATAATAAAAATACGTGTGATACTTAATAATTAAGAAAAGTGTATTTATACACATAAAATAATTTACTCATATATCCAAATTAATACACGTAAATATTTATGCACACATATATTCACATATTGTCACTATTATTATCACAGATGTCTCAAATAAAATGTAAAGATAAATAAAATTGAGAAACAATTGTCACATAATTATAAAATGCACATAATACAAATTAAATTATATTGGCACACTAGTAGTGAGAAACTTGGGTATTACACAACCTGATCATCAACTTCCATGATTTTTTTGAATTCGTGTAGAACTTAAAACTAGTCGTGTGATACATGGATGGAAAGCCACGCAAGAGATGATCGTTTTTGCGTAGAAATCACTCAAATTAGAAATTATATGAGGAAGTTATGCCCAAAGTCGTGAGGTCGCGCAAGCTGCCGGCGAGAATTTTCTTCTTCAACATACCCTGGTGAAAGGTAATATGTTTCTATGTTCTTTCTTCTGCTGGTTTAGAAATACATGGAACCCTAATGGTTCACGTTAACTAAACGATTGAATACCAACAATTGGTATCAGAGCTTCGATTTCATGGTGAAGCATAAAACGTTAGGCTAGAGTTTATGTGCCAAAGGTGAAAGGGTTTAAGTGTATTTCGTGTTATGCTTGTATACTCTATTCGGATACCATATACGTTTGTTATTGGAAAACACAGAAAACAAGTGACAGTTGGAGCGATGCACGGCAATGTAAGTGGCGGCACACGACGGCATGGACGGCAGCTGCAGACGGCTGGGCGGAAATACCAGGTGGCACGAGTTGTGCCAATAGTTGGCACGAGTCGTGCCAGCGAAAAAGTGACGATGTGCATGGGTCATTTAACACTGACGAGCAGTGACCTGGCACGCACGACAAGCGAACGATGCTAATAGGCGGTGAGGCTGCGGCACGACCTGGAAGCTTCGTCGGCACGACTGGAGGCAATGGCCGGCATGAGTCGTGCCGGCAGGAAGTAGAGACAGGCATGACGCGGCACGACGTATGGCTCGACAAGCATCGAAGACGTGCGGAAGTTGCAGAGTACACGGCACGAGTCGTGCCGGCATGTAGAGAGGTTGTATGGCTTGCACAGATCGATGGCGAACGGTGGTGTTGCTGGCGGGAAAGTGTCGCGACGACGGGGTATAGTAATATAAATATTATTATAAAGTGTAATAGCTCTGATGAAGTGAGGAAGGTAGTGCACCACGATGTACGAATATTATAGTATGTAACAGATCAGTTATAGTATCTAATTTTTGTGTTATTGTATGTTAAATGAAAGTGTTGTCATGCCTCAAAGAAAAATCTGAACACCTGCAAATCCACCATAGTGAGATCTAGCACGCCCTTCTTCTTAACGATGAAAGTCAACAACTTGTCCAAATTCCCTTCCATTTCCCGGTGATCTCTTTGGTGGTAGATTTGATGGAGTTAGCAATGGTGGCCTCATCGGTCATGACTTTTCTTGCAAACTCCAGGGAGAGTTGTGGCTAGGGGTGTGGAGAAATTGACAGCGGATACGGCAAGTTTTTGGAGTAGACAATGGAAGAAACAAACCTTAGGAAAAAACTGATCCTCTTTCTAGACTCTCCAACGTCAACATGGATATTCTTTCCTCTCTCTCATTTCTCAGTTTCTTATTTACATTAATGGAGGTGTGTTGTGTTGGAATTTGAAAAGATTTTTTTTCTCTCTTGAATCTATATTAAGTGGGAGATTTTAGGGGGATTTGAAAAATTAATTAATTTAAAAATCAAAAGAAATAACGAATTAAATCAGAAATGGTTATCCGTCCGTCAGATCAGTCTTATATAAATGAAGTCTCACAAGATAGTTTGTCAATCACATAATACAATTTAATTAACTTAAAAAATTTGTTTATTACCTAACATGTGTAATAAAATTTACTCCCTAAGTCCCGAAATAATAGTTACGTTTATTTTTTTGCACAGAGATTAATGAATATAATATTTTAATGTATAATAGTATTAGTATTTTTTGTGAGCCCCATAGAGATATATAATTGTGGGTCCCATTTACAAAAAGGAAAATATAATATTTTAATATTTAGTGAGGTGAAAGAAATAATATTTTAATGTAAAGTTGATTAGCCATTTGTAGTTGGGATTACCAATTAAAGAATTTATTGAACCACATGGAGGAACCTGCTAGAGTTTAAGCGATCTCGTGTTTGTCATAATTTTATAGAGATGATCATAAAGAGTTGGATTAATCAAGAAATAACAATTAAATAATTAAATAACAAGATAAACAATGAGATAGATGAATGAAAGAGGGATGAATGAGCCAAGTAGATAGAGAATAAGACTAGCAATACTTAAAGCATGGAAAATCTATGTATCATGCAATAAATTCATATATGTCATGGATTAATAACTAAGGGCCAATACGAATTCTACCTAAACTCCTCTCGAGATGGATATGATGTAGATCCATTAAAGAATCCCAAAATAGCTCAATGGATTGGTTCTCACTCAAACAATTCCAACTAGGTACTAAGCTTAAAATGAGAGTCACTTCACACTATCAGTTGACTTCTCGATCTAACAAATCGAATGTTCTATCAAAGGGTTTTAAATCCTAAAGGATATCTCTATCTCTTTAAAACTTATAATGCATATGAAGTGTATGATGAAATGATTCAATAAACTATCCTAAACATACAATTGATTTCTCAATCTAATCACATACCCATGACAATTAATCACACAAATCAACAATACAAATCAAGCAATTAACAATCAATGATAGAAAATTGACAAATCTAATCAACATATGAATTCAATTGCAAAATACCTAAAATTATCTAACACAATTCATATTGCTAATCTCACAAAGGAGATTAGCCTTTCATAGTCTCAAAGAAAACAACATAGACAATTGTATCTCTAGAACCCATGATTGATCTACAAAGAAGTCTACAAAAATTAGAATTAAAACTCCTTTGAATAGCTTCAATTGTGCTTTTCTTCCTCTTCTTGAAATCTCCACTCCCCCTTGCTTCTCTAACTACTTGGATGGTGGGATGAAGGTAGATGATATGGATAAAGAATGAATGAAAGATATGGTGTAAAATGGAGAAAATGACGTATGATCTAGGTACAGGGGTGAAACCCTTTGAATCTGACCTCAAATGTTGAAATAATGGGTATTTATACCCCTTGAGAGCTTCTAGAAGGCTGCTGAAATTTTCTCAAATTTTTGCACGGACACAGCTCGTGTGCATGCACATGGCCATAGGGTGGCCGTGTAGGTATTTCAAACGTCGGAACACGGCCACCTCTTACAGGGTCATGTTCCGCATATGGCCGGCCATGTTGGTGCAGTTCCTATTTTTCTTCTTTTGTTTTGGCATGTTCTCCCTCGTTTCAACTCCGAATTGAGATCCATTTTTTTCTGTCTTTCTTTTCGCGTCTAAAATCTATTTTTACCTAAAAATCATACGTTTAAGCTCATTCTCACACATTTCTATAAAAATACAAAACACAACCAAAATATACATAAATACGAATAAAATAATACGAAAACACACCTAAAAAGATACTAAAATCTAGGTGAAAATATCACTAATCACACCCCCAAACTTAAAGTGTTGTTCGTCCCCGAACAATGAAATGATAAACCAAAAGGAGAGATTTTCACCTAGAAAAAGACCTAACGAACATAAGCAATAACACATCAATAGCAATAAGAATTACAAACTATGCTAAGTCATCCTACAACATTAAACTCATAACATGAAAAATTAATAAGTTCAATTAAAAGATAATGAAGAGTAGAAGATAATGAAGAGTAATATAGTCCCTTTTTGGTCCAAGCCTCACATCGGATATCAATTTCACTCAACACTTTAATAAAATGAGGTAAATCAACACTCATCAACTGATTGGCTCGACTCGCTATAAGCTTGCTCGTGGACTACTTTCATAAACCACCAAAATTTTAATCAATGATCAAAAAGGTCTTTAATTAAGGATGTAATGATAGGCTCTTTGGTGGGGTAGGAAGAATATAGGTAAGAGTGACTAATCAAGTGTAAGTAATCGAAGAGATGGCCAATTTCTTCAACGTCTTCACTTCTCTTTCTTCCTTTCTTATCTTTGTTGGTCACAGTGGATTTTTAAGATTCTTTTAATTCATGCTTCCTTCCTTTGATGTTCATGGATTTCTTGAGCATATTGTTGTTGCTTTGCTCCTTCTCTTGTTTTAAGGTTTCATGTACATTCGTGCTCGTGCTTTTTGTATCCCTTTTCTTGCTTGTTTACCATTTTCTTTCTTCTTTTTCTTTCTCATCAAACATTTCTAGCCACCATCTCCTCAATCTCCCACACAAAGGGTATATATACAAGTCTTAAGTGGGTAATCATGGCTTGTAATGTGCTAAATTCATAAGAAATAGGCTTATAGGCTCAAAGTGGTTGACTAGGGATGATGTTCATGGTAAGGAAATATATGGCAATGACTATAAATAACAAGGATGGCCTAAGATCATCTCACTAATCTCCACCAATCGGGCTCGTTCTCTAGTCATTGAGCAAGTTCTAGCTTATCAAACACAACCAATCCGCTCATGAAGAAATACCATGTATGCATGATTGAGGCTCAAATACTCACAAGTTTGTGCTCGGACCGTAAGGAACTTATTACACCATATTTATGTCTAAATTGAACAAGTTAAATAAAACATGTCACAATTTTAAAACCTAGAGATTCTTAATCATAGCTTGTCATCACTTATCACCACAACGTATCATCACTCACATTCAAAAATGACTCACGACATCCAAAAAAACTACCAAACAACCCTAAACAAGAATAAAAATACACACAAAATATATAAGAAAAGACTCACCAAACGAGAAACAATCAAAAACACATAACATGCAAAAATAAAAATTCATCCATCATTAGAAAATGAAGTACATATTCAAATCATCCGTAACAATTAAGCTCACAAATATTCCCATCTTTGATTTTTCTCCCAAAAACGTAACATATGAAGTAACATGCTAATCACAATAATTCAAATCAAAATAAATTCATGACAAGCAACTAGAAGTGATAAAGTGTAGAGTAAACTCCCTCAATAGGCATTTGGTAGTGGAAATTGTTAGCTCCGAGCTCAATTTGTGCTTCTAATACCCCTTGTACATGCTCAAAGATTCATCAAAACCATTAGCTCATTAATTTCATTAAAAATATGGACTATCATGCACTTCAACACCTTCAATCGGACCAAAATCAAACCAAACCTCATGAGAAAAATTTTAAAATTGACCCAATTTTACAAGAAGACCTCTCGTCATCATAATATCAAGCACACTCAAGTGGTGAGTTACGCTACGCGCTCTCCCCCAAACTTAAATCAAAATAAATTGAGAATTAAATTTGCACAAAGTGGTGGGACTTACCCTTGTAGTTTCCATCAATGATCTTCTTGTGGAGAAGTATACGCATCCAACAAATTGAGTTATGTCCACCATGCACTCTCCCCCCAAACTTAACTTGAGACAAGAGTCGAGAATTAAATTTGCAACAAGTTGTGCGACATGCCTACTCGAATCCATGAAGCACTTCTCTTTTCTTCAATATACATTTTCTCACAAGCACAATCCTCCTACAAAACCAAAATACAAACAACAAAATTAACATCCTTATTGAAAGCAATAAAGATAATGATGGGTTATCTCCCATCTAGCGCTAAGTTTAACGTCTTCAAGCCAGACGGGATATGGAGAACTCATCGGAATAGCCACGAATATCTTTCGTCCTTGTCATCAAATTTTAACCTTTTTGCTTCTTCCTCTATTAGGCACTTGTGGCAAGTAACGACCTTCGTTGCATCCTTTGAGCATGGCTTTAGAAATTCGACTCTTTTAAACTTACACTCCATTGCCATTTCCATTCTTAACACCACTTATTTCTCTTTACCAAATAGATTTTCAATATCTCTTCGAGTTCTCTTTTGTTCCTAAGGATGTGAGAATAATCAATGGGTATAACAAAATCAATGTACACAATATTTTGAAATTCAAAGCAACTTAAAGAGTGTAAAGGTTTAAAAATGCTCATTTCACTCTTCAAGTCATCATCACTTGCTTCTCGACTTTGTTCCTCTTCATCAACATCATTTGCCTCAATAGGCTCTTCAAATACCTCCTTTGATTCTTTTTCTCCAAACATTTCTCCATTATCCAATCCTTCTTCAACCTTACTCTCCTCTTCAACTTCTTCAACTTCAACTCGTTGACGAGTGGCCAAAGCACTTACAATTTGGCTCAATTGATGCTCTAAGGCTTCAAACCTCTTCTTATTTGCTTCATCTTTTTTCTTCTTCTCCTCAAGGTGTGCTTCATCTCTTTTCTTGTTATCCTCAAGGCTTGCTTCCATTATCTCAATCAAGACTTCTAGAGACGATTTTTCTTCCTCAACTTGTTGAAAGTTTTCTCCCTCTTGGTTGTCAAAATTCCCTATTTGAATTGGTGGATAATTCCCATAAAAACTTCCCTCATAGTTATTTTAAAATTTTCCTTGAAAATCATCCACTCCCATGAAATAAGCATATCCTACTTGAGAGTTAGGAATCCTCTACTCTTCTTGCTCCATAGGACTAGGAATCGACACACTTTGTACATTTTGACCATCCCCCAAACTTGTACTATGCAAGACTTGACCATAAGCACCTTGATTCATCATACTTATTTGTCTTGTCAATTCCAAGGTAGCGGGGATAATTATCTCGGATGATTCATTGCAAAGAAAACTTGATTGAAAATTTTGACCTTCATCACTTCCTTGAGCACATCTTCTATATAAGTCCAATAAGGCGTAATTTTGAAATGGAGGATTGGTGTTGGGATTTGGTGAAGAATAAGCACATGCTTGATAAGGATGGAATGTATTTATATTGTAAGCTTGTTGTCATTCTTCATTTCTTCCCTAATTGTAGTATTGAGAGCTATCTTGATTCATTTGAAAATTTTAACCATAGTTGTTCTCATTCATGTGGCCTCTTGATTGTGGAGGTGGAATCCTAGCACTTTGATCCCCAAAGACATTCGTGAATTGGTTCCAACTATCCATTTTTATGTTCTTCTTAAAGCTTATAACAACTCTTCTTCTCACGTTCTATTTTTGGCTTTGATCTCCCTTCTTCTCTCAAGATAGTTTCAAAGTACCTATCAAGATGAAAAAGTGAGAACAAAAATTTTCCAAGCAAATAATAAAAAGCAATAAAAATATCTCTAGTAATACTAATCAAAACACTCCTTCGTTAAACCACTAACAACCGTTGCCTCTCCGGCAACGGCGCCATTTGATTAGTCATTTATAGTCGGGATGACCAATTAAAGAATTTATCGAATCACAAGGAGGAACATGCTAGAGTTTAAGTGATCTCGTGTTTGTCATAGTTTTATAGAGATGATCATAAAGGGGTAGAATTAATCAAGAAATGACATTTAAACAAATAAATGACAAGATAAACAATGGGATAGATGAATGAAAGATGTATGAATGAGCCAACTAGATAGAGAATGAGACTAGCAATACTTAAAGCATAAAAAATCTAGGTATCATGCAATAAATTCATATATGTCATGGATTAATAATTAAGGGCCAACACGAATTCCACCTAAACTCCCTCTCGAGATGGATAGGATGTAGATCCATTAAAGAATCCCAAAATAGCTCAATAGATTGGTTCTCACTCAAATAATTCCAACTAGGTACTAAGCTTGAAATGAGAGTCCCTTCACACGATCAATTGACCTCTCGATCTAACAAATCGAATGTTCTATCAAAAGGTTCTAAATCCTAAAGGATATCTCTATCTCTTTAAAACTTATTATGCACATGAAGTATATGATGAAATGATTCAATGAACTATCCTAAACATATAATTGATTTCTCAATCTAATCATATGTCCATGACAATTAATCACACAAATCAACAATACAAATCAAGCAATTAACAATCAATGATAGAAAATTGACAAATCCAATCAACATATGAATTCAATTGCAAAATACCTAAAATTATCCAACACAATTCATATTGCTAATCCCACAAAGGAGATTAGCCTTTCATAATCTCAAAGAAAACAATATAGACAATTGTATCTCTAGAACCCATTATTGATCTACAAAGAAGTCAACAAAAATTGGAATTAAAACTCCCTTGAATAGCTTCAATGGTGCTTCTCTTCCTCTTCTTGAAATCTCCACTCCCCCTTGCTTCTCTAACTACTTGGATGGTGGATTGGATGGTGGGATGAAGGTGGATAATATGGATGAAGAATTGATGAAAGGGATGGTGTAAAATGGAGAAAATAGTATGTGATCTAGGTGCAGGGGTGAAACCCTTCGAATCTGACCTCAAATGTTGAAATAACGGGTATTTATACCCCTTGGAAGCTACTCGAAGGCTGCTGAAATTTTTTTAAATTTTTGCACGGACACGGCTTGTGTGCATGCACACGGCTATAGGGTGGCGGTGTTTCAGGTGTTGGAACACAGCCACCTCTTACAAGGCCGTGTTCCGCACACGGCCGGCCATGTTGGTGTAGTTCCTGTTTTTCTTCTTTTGTTTTGGCGCGTTCTCCCTTGTTTCAACTCTGAATTGAGATTCGCTTTTTCTATGTCTTTCTTTTCGCGTCTAGAATCTATTTTTACTTGAAAATCATACGTTTAAGCTCATTCTTACATATTTCCATAAAAACACAAAACACAACCAAAATACACATAAATACGGATAAAATAATATAAAAACACACCTAAAAAGATATTAAAATTTAGGTAAAAATATCATTCATCAAAAAGACACTAAAATCTTGTGGGTAGTTGTATTATTATTGTGTGTGGGTCCCATAGAAATATTTTAATTGTTAGTATGGGTCTTATTTCAAAAAAAATTAAAATGAACGATCAAAATAAAAATGCATAACTATTAGTATATTATTGTGGGACGAAGTGATCTGTATTATTACCTACTAAGTTCTAAAAAGTTAGTAGTAATAAAATTTGTTAAAATAACTTTTACAACTCCTTTTTTACATCACCGGTGCAAACTATTACTGATGAGAATATATAATTTTTTAAGTCAATTCTATTGATTTTATTAAACGTAAATGAGTTATATCGGATAATAATGAGTAAATGTTATATAGGAATGAAAATTTTGAAAAATGATATAAATTTGATGTTAAATGTTTAGAAATTTTAACAAGTTTATCTAATCGAATCGATGGTGATACATATTCGAAGTTTCGAACATGTTTATGTTGGGCCCGTTGGACTTGTTGGCCCAAATTGATGGTCTTCACTCCTCAAAGTATTGGGCTTGGCCCATAGCCTTACACCAACAACCCTTATATTTCCCAATTCGTGAACCCTTACGGGGATGGCTGCAAAACAACTCTTTGTGAGTTGAGAACAGGAATCTGAGCACCTCCAACGCCACAACCTCCGGCGACGACAACCGGAGAGACGACGATGACGACTGTGTATACCTAACAATAGTATCAGAGTGAGATCGGCCATCCATCCATCGTCCGTTACACGCCGCTGTTGTCCGCTGCCGCCGATCTGTCCGCATCCATTGGTGGAAGGTCGCCGTCCGCCATACGTTGGCTAGGATTCCCGTTGGCCACCATTCCTATTCAGATCCGTCACCGTTGGACCACTGCTAGTCTCGTATGTACATCGGCATGTCAGAAATGCATCGCCACTTGCACAGCCCCAGAAACGTGCAGTCGCTCTTCGCTGCTGTTGGCCGCTCTCGAGGAATTTGCTCGGTGGTGCTATAGTTCCGATCAGATCAGCAGCTGACCGCCGCAAGCCCATTGCTCCTCCATCTCCGAATCTGTCGACCACCACCAAAGCAGGAGAGTAGTCTTATCACTGAGATTCAGATCCGCCGTCGCTGTCTGTTCATCGCCGACCGCCGTCAATTGCCGCCAACCGCCACCGTCCGCCGCCTGCTGTCAGCTCTGGTCTTGGTCCGGTGTTTATCCACCATTTCAGGGGAGTTTTTTCGTTCCTTTTAACTTTGTGTTTTCCATTTTTTTGATTTGTCTATTTTTCTGATTTGTTCAGTTCTGATATATCTTTGTGATACCCTGAGGCGGTTGGTCCTCCTTTGCGATGCTTTGAGGCGGCTGGTCCTCATGCTTGAGATTTTTGTGCTATAAAATTAGGGATTTTGTGATTTGTGGCATGAATTGGTCCATTTCTGTAGTATCTCTAGTTTTTATTTGTTTGAAATCTCTCATTGGTTTTCTATCTGTGTGATATTTTACTTTTGGTTTGATTTCGTTGCTAATCTATTTTTTTCTGGAATTTTTTGCTCTTTTTGATGTGTGTGAATTGAGTTCGTTTCCAGGTCTTAAGATAGCATTAGATCACCTGTGTGTGTGATTGTGTTATTTCTTGAATCTGTGTGAGTCGATTCACTCAACTTTAAGCACCTATGGCTTCTCCTAATGCGTTTGGGCAAGGAGACTCCAATATCTGTTTGAAACAGAAGATGATATATGAGAGGGTGTTAAAAGCTGTGAATGATTCTTTTGATTAAGATACATTTTTGTGTGAATTATTTGGTGCCTTTTAATTCTTGTACGTGTGTTAATTGGCTAGTTAATTCTGCATGTGATTACGAAATTTTTTTTATCTTATTTCACTTTGAATCTATGTGCTTTTTTGTGAATTTATGTTTCTTTGTGTGAAAACTTGTTGAAATGTGTTTTCTTATTGTATTTTCTTTGTGTGAAAACTTGTTGAAATGTGTTTCTTATTATATTTCTCTTTGAAACTATGTGTTTTCTTTATGTGAGAAACTATTGAAATTTGTTTTCTATGTTTTGTGCTTGTTTATGTGTTAAACTTGCTAGGTTTTAGGCTGCTCCTATTGAGGTGAAGTATTTATATATGTGTTATCTTTATACTTTTGTGCCTAGTCTACATGCTTATTTGTTTCTCTTAGTGAGGTGAAGCATGTTGTGTGTGTTCGAATGTTTGTATAATGTTAATTACTGTGTGTGCTTCTTTGTGGAGTGTCTATGTGACATGTAAATGCTAGCTTGTGTTTCTTTGTGATTAGACTATGTGTCTTGTGAATATTGTATTCCATTCTTTGTGATAAATGTTATGAATTGTGTATTCATGATCTTTGTGATCTCTTGTTAGCTTTGTGCTTAGTTTATTGTTTTCTATGTGAACTGTTTGTGTGTCATGAGAACTGTGAGTTCTGATTACACTATGTGAACTTTGTGTTATCTTGAGAGCTTTATGCTTTGTTCTTTTATCTTTGTGATAATGTGAAATTTTGTGACTATGTGTCAATTTCTTTTGACTTACTTCGTGTTTGTCAAATTTCTAGATCTTGCTGATGAGTGTGTAAATTCACGTGTTTTGAGCCTTGATTCGTGGGATAATAATGTAAGATTTGAACTTAAGTCAAGATAAATCGTGTGGTATAGTGTAAAATCATGAATCAGGTGTGTTTGAGTCCGTTTGAGTGGATTTTCGAAGAAAAACAGGATAGAAGTGATCGAAACAAAAAAAAGAGGTTCAGGTGCCCGATTCGACCAAGCAGGGGCTTGGTTCGACTAAGAGGAAGTTAGTTCAACCAGCACATGTGGTTGAACCAGGCGAGAAGAAGTGGCAGAAGTGTGATTCGACCACAACAGTGTAGTTCGACCAAGCATGGTGGTCGAACCGTGGTCGAACCAGAAGCCTAAAGAGAAGCAGTCACAGTTCGACTAAGGGTACATCTGATTCGACCGGCCATTCGAGTCGAACCGGCAACCTGAAAGTATTTTATAGGCCGGTTCAACTTGCGGTTTGACCAGAAGGAAATGATTTGACCAAGAGCTTTGGTCGAACTGATGCGCTGAACACATCTAGATCCGTATTTTTACACCTTCAGTGTATGTTTTTGCTTAAAAAGTCCACCTTAGGTCCGTAAAGAGAGCTCACAAGTATAAAGGAAGACCCTACGCAAGGGGAAAGGGAACCATTCACCACCTTCATTCTACACAACATCCGAAACCCTACCACCATCAATGGAGCCGTGGAGAGAGATTCGTCTGTCGAATCAAGTGAGAACCAAGTAAAAATTCAAGACGAAGAGAGATGCGACGGCGCCCGCATCTAGGGTTCACTTTGCATCTTAATTTATCTTATAATTTTTAAGACTATGGGTAAGATCTATCCAACCACCATGATTGTTCTTCGATCAATTATGGGCTAGAACCGCTTCAGTAGTTCTAGGGTTTATGAAGGTTTTATAAATTAATTGAACTTCCATGTGTATACTCCGTACAATACTATTTGTGGTTTATTTAATATAAGATTATGCGTTATTAATTCATACTCAGAGTTATTTTGTGCCTCATTAATTGTTATGTAGTGATTGAGTGCGTTCACTGCTGAGCAGGATTCTATATTATGATTCTAAGTGAAGGGATTTTGAAGTCTCATTAGAACTATATAAAATACTTGTTAATTGAATCGTATTCGGGTTAATAAGTAGGATAAAGAGTATAACTTCATAGTACCTATAAAGGGAGATCATATCGGGTTAGAGTACTAAGTGCACGAGAAATAATTGATACTGATAGTACCTAGAAAGGGGGGAGAATTATATCTCTTGCTCCAAGAATATTCACACATATCACACGCTTATTTACTTGTGTTTATAGAGTAGATTTGCATGGCTTAGTGATGTGTCCATACTCCACAAGGTAGAGTCGGACATTGATATACGAAAATGAATTAATGAGTAAAACCAGATGGCTCGAAGGACTACCTATCCTCTCACTTATTCACTTTCGTTCGATCTCTACTGCTTATTTATTTTACTTGTTCTTTTAATTATTTAGTTATTGGATACTTAATCACACAACTATTTTGCCATAATAGTCTTAATACGTTAGAATATAATTAAATTAATAATAATATGTCATTTGGGTTTGATAATCACTTGGTCGCTTATCAAAGCTACAATAGCATCCTTAACACTTGGGGATTAATATTGTGTGTTGAGAAAATGCTCATCACTTGCATCTAACTTTGTATTTTCGTTTTGCAGGTGTCCGAAAAAAGGTGCGATGATGAATTCCTATATAGATGAACACGACGGTGGATGATTTGGGCCAAGGTGGAGATTTGTTGGGCGCGTTGGGCCTGTTGGCCCAAATTGATGGTCTTCACTCCTCAAAGTATTGGGCTTGGCTAATAGCCTTACACCAACATCCCTTATCTTCCCTAATTCGTGAACCCTTACGGGGTGGCTGTAAAACAACTCTTTGTGAGTTGAGAACATGAATATGAGCACCTCCGACGCCACCACCTCTGGCGAAGCTCCGGCGACGATAACCGGAGAGACGACGATGACGACCGCGTATACTTAATAATTTAGATGAAAATTTTAAATCATAGGAGTATTTTTAATTGCCTAAAACTTGTGTGCCCTATAACACGGTGCCCCAAATTCCGCATTTTTTAAAGATATATCCTTTAATATTAAATGGTATACCCTTTAGTATAAGAATGTGAACCTTTTTATTTTTTGAAAAAAAATTAATAAAATATTTACTATTCATGTTTCAGCATATCTTTCAATGAAAAAATTATACTTTTATTATTTAAAGTGTATACTCTTTAGAATAAAATATTATACCCTTACACACCTTGTGCACACAAAGACACAAGAGACCAACTCTTTTTAATTATATTAACATAGAATATTGCGATGATAAAATGAAAG
Organism: Pogostemon cablin; assembly: GCA_023678885.1. Classification (NCBI taxonomy): domain Eukaryota; kingdom Viridiplantae; phylum Streptophyta; class Magnoliopsida; order Lamiales; family Lamiaceae; genus Pogostemon; species Pogostemon cablin. The sequence goes on from CM042987.1 coordinate 8,593,224, forward strand.
GGTATAATCATTCATTTAATTTTATAAATTCAAATTTCAATTTAATTTACTATAATATTATAATTAAAGAAAAATATGTATTCTATAATTCATATTTTATACATATTTCATAATATACCACTTAATATTATAATTTATAATTTAATAAAAAAAGTTCTCTATTCATTATTTATCTTCATCAATTATAAATACAAAATTTAAGATTTTTTTATTATTAATTTTATTGATTTTTTTGGAGTTGAGTAGATAAAATATCTTATATGTATTATAAGATGATATTTCTTAAATTAATGTAAATTTTGAGGTTTGAATTCATGTGATGTTCCCTTGCATAGATGGGTGGTGCAGGTGCAAGTTGTTGTGAGATTGAGAAGACGAAAAGTATGAAGATAATTATGAAATAATGGCATTATATTCTGAAATAGACAAATTTAATTAAAAGTGAAACCATTATAAAATTAAAAAAAAAATCGGATTAACCATTTTTTGGTTACTCCGTTCAACTCAGTTGAATTTACAAATACTTTAAAATGTTTATTTCCTTATTGAAGAAAAATTTTGAGAGTTCTATTATTGTATTTTGATATTTTGATTCCTGTGATAATTTATGAAGTTAGCTCGAGGTGAGTTATAATTAGGATTCTTAATTTCTGCATAAACATGTTGTTTCCTATGGCAATTGTAGGGGATTAATCAATATAACTTAAAATTGCTACACAATTAATTAGGAATATTGAATACTAGGTAAAACTTCATTACTTGGTAATTAATAAGAAGATATAGGATTAATAATTTAGTACCTAAAAAGGGAAAATCAACTGATTAGTAAGTACCTTATAAGAAAACTTTTTAGTTGCATAAATACATAGAGAGTGAGGGGGGATTAATTACTCATAGATCCAAGGATTTCAAACTTATAATAAGTACTAAATACGATCCCATCTCGTTTGGCTTAGAGATCCTCTCTGCAAGGTAGTAAATCTCATAGGTCTAGAGAATCAGTTACATAATTAAATTGGACTGTCTTAGGTCTTCTTACTTGAATTTCAAAAACCCCAGAGATTCGTCTTAAACTTTAGTTGTCATAAATAGGATTTCTTAGTCCGTCTAGAACTATTTTAAGGGTTCGATAATTTTAACTTGCTCACATAAGCACTATATTTGATCCCTTACACTTAAGGGTAAAATTATATTTTCCCACAAAAATCAGTGAACATCCACTCTTAACTCTTAGGGTATCATTGTTTCGTTTTTTAGAAAATATCTCACACATGATTCACCACTAATACAACTATCCATTTTATATAAAATAATAATATTTCTTAATATACATGCAAAAAAATAAGTGAAAATGGCAAAAAGTAGCCACCCTTACTTAAAAGTAATTTTAAGTACGGTATATACAATTTATTCTAGCCACTTTGAATGGAATTGACCAAAATACCCTTGAGAGGGACCCACTTTCACATGTTCGAGGAATGAGATTCCTCACTTTTTTTACCAAAAGTACCAAAAGTACAGAAGGAGAATCCAATTCCTCTCTATTTCTGAAAAAAAGTGGCAAAGTACAACTATGTAGGCATGTGCTCCCTCATATGCTTACAAAAAAATGAGGTATATATATAATGGTGGTCCAACCATTGTGCTGTATCATACACATATATTCATTTCATTTTTCAAGTTTTTTTTGAGGTTTGAGCATTCGGGGAGCAAATATTTTTTCGTGTTTTTTAGAAGTATGAGAATTTGGAAGCAGTATACAAGGTATGTTTTTAAACTTTTTTTAACAGCTATGAATGCATTAATTTGATCATTTTTGCATGCCTCATGAGTGTATTTTATTTATTCAATATTTTACATAGTAGAAATAATAGTATTCCGAATAGAATAAGTGGAGTATAAAATATTTCCATATTAAATTTTTTCATATTTTTAAATAAGAAACAAGTAGACCGAAAAGAACAATATTTGTACGCCGAATAGATAAACTTTCTTGGCCGAATAGAAGAGATGTCGGCCGAATTAGAGAAAAAATATATCCACATGAAATTTTGTCATTTTCTGAAAAAAGTATAAGTATGCTGAATAGAACAAGTATTGTAGGTTGAATAGAACAACCTTATAGACCGAATAAGAGAAACGTAGGCCGAATAGAAGAACTAAAATTTTCACATTTAATTTTCTTTTTTAAAAAACCATATAGGCCGAATAGAACAAGTAATATAGGCCGAATAGAACAAGTAATATAGGCCGAATAGAACAACCTTATAGGCCGAATAAGAGAAACGTTGGACGAATAGAAGAACTAATTTTTTTTCACATTTAATTTATTTTTAAAAACCATGTGGGCCGAATAGAACAATATTGATAGGCCGAATAGAACAACCTTATAGGCCGAATAAGAGAAACGTAGGCCGAATAGAAGAAAAACATATTGAGATTTTTGAAGGCATCTCAATGTAGGCCGAATACAATAATTCATTGGCCGAATAGAGTACAATATTGGCCGAATAGAATAGTTGCAAATAATTTTCTAATGTTTTATTGTTGTCGTCATTTACATTTTCTTTAAGAAATGTGCAGATGAGCTATAAAACAGTTGGGATAAGTTAGGGTGGTTATTGGGATGGATTACTATACAAAGGTGGACAGGTTTGGTGGTTATACTTGCGGGATGACAATCTATATTATACTAGTTTGCTATTAGAAATACATAACATAGTACAAGCTAATTTGGATTATTGGGGTTATGAAGTTCATTCTCTGGTCGAGTACAATGGTCGTATGTCTAAATATAAGATAAAGAATGATGCACGTGTGACAGAAGTTTTTAACTGTGTTGATGTAGGAATAGTGTGCGTGACACTCCTTCCTGTCACTGGTAATGCATTCGTTCAACAATCTGCACAAGATTCAGGGCATAGTTTGGTTTTAGGGTTGGGTTATAATGACGGAAGTGCTGGTCCGAGCAATGATCCATGTACGAGGGCACAGTCTAGTGATAGGCGTGATTTTGATTTGAATGTGGAGTACAGTCCGGCCTTAGAGATGCAGCGGTTTGGTTTTAGAGAATCTCTAGATGCTGAAGCTGATGACAACGCTGGTGAGGATGAGGATGATGTACATGCTTATAATGATGATGTTGAGCCCAGGAATAGGACTGTTGAAGAAGAAGTTTAAAACAACGAAGATGATATACAGCAGGATTGTGATCGGTCTTCTAGCGAAAGAGATGATGGTATTGAGGAGAGAAGAATCCAATTGTATGAAGAAGTCTGTGATTACATACGTCAGAGAGGCGGCCCTAGCTTTCTTGAACCGATTAGTCGCGACTTGCCCCGTCCTGAATTGCAGCCATAAGATTTTCATAGTATACGGCCCACCACCCGTCCTTGGTTGATTCCAAGTATGAATACTATGTTTATGTAGATTACAACTAAAGTAAATTTCTACCAGAAACTGATGCACCTGATACGTTCATAGGCATTCCAGATGAAGCTGACAGAGAAGATCATATAACTATCCCTGACTTTGATGCGTCTGGCGTTCTTAACGAGAAAAGTGTATTTGATACGAAAGAGAAGTTGCAGATAGCTGTAGGAATGTATAACTTGTGGAACAGAGTGGAGACCATTGTTGAAAGATCTAGCTTGACCAGATATGACATGGAATGTAAGCTAAAATGTAAAACAGGTTATCGATTTGCGTTGCACGCAAGAATGAGCTATGGGTTATGAGGAGTGGTTAAATTCGTTCAACATAACAGTTGTTTAAATGATCTAGACAGGCCCACTCCTACACAGGTGTCATCCAAAGTAATCGGTCAATATTTTGCTTTTAGGCAATTTGATAAGATTACTGGGCTCCGATCCCAGGGGATGAGAGAAGAGATTTTGAAGGATTTCGGGTTTGACATTAGCTACAATGTGGCATTAAAGATAAAACACCTGGTTGTTGGAAACACGTACCGGGATCACGACAGCTCATTTCATATGCTCCCTGCGTACATGTATCAGTTGGAGTTGGCAAATCCCGATACGTACACCTGTGTCTCCGTTGATAAAGAGGATCGTTTAAAGTTTTTATTTTACGCACTTGGAGCATCTAGGCGGGGATTTCTAGAGTTTGGTCGTCCAGTCATTGTCATAGACGAGACTCATATGAAGGGAAAACACAGAGGAATTATGTTCGTCGCAGTTACGAATAATTCAAACCATCAGATTTTTCCACTCGCATTAGGCACTGGCGACGTTGAGAGCAACATGTCGTGGACATGGTTTTTAGAAAGGCTTCGAGAGGCATACGGATGTCCATGAGATCTTTCGATCGTGTCAGACGGTCATCACAGTATCGCACATGCTATTTTCACTGTGTATCTTGATGCACATCACGGTTTGTGCGATTATCATTTAAAGAACAGGTTGACAAGTTATGGAAAGAACGTTTTGTATAGATTTCAAAGTGCGATGAATGCATACCTATCGAGAGATTTTGATTGGTTAGTCTTTCAACATTCACTTTATCGTAATTTCACATTTACGAATGTCATCCTTCAATGGATTTTTTACTAATGTTCCCCCTCGCATACTTGTTATTTTCAGCTGCATGAACGCATTGAGTGGCCACCGGTCATCGTAGGAGTTAATGGAATTAGTTGGGTCGTGGGGATATGAAAAATGGTCAAGGGTCCATTGTCCTGTGAAACGGTACGAGTTTATGAACTCTACATCAGCTGAGTCATATAACAATGTCATACTCTGGGCGCGCAAGCTACCTATATGCACACTGCTAGAGATTGCCCGCACAATCACCGAGAGGTGATTTTACGAACGTCGAACTCAAGCTGAGCAAGAGAGTACCATTCTCTGCAAGCATATCCATGACGAGCTAGTGAAACTTTCTTGTGCTGCCAAAAAGCTACCAGTATCAAGACTCATGGGAATTCACTGTGGATTTAAACGAAAGTAGCTGCACATGTGAGAAGTTTCAAAAAGAACTTGTTCTATGTATTCATGCGATGAAGGCAATCGAGTACGTAATAATACGTCTTATGTACTTGTATAGATCATCTGAGTCTGTGATTCTTATATTATATGTTCTTCAGTACTTACAGGTTGCCAGCCAGTGGCTTCGTGTCTACCGTTTTTCATCGCACCAGTGTATTAGGGATGTGGGCCGGTCCAGTGATGCCTGTACTGCATTACACTCAGTGGGACACACCTAAAAGTATCAAGTCACAGCTTGTGAACCCCTCGCTACCACACAGGCAGGACGGCCTACCACGGCAGTCTCGAATAAGGTCAGGTATGGAGTCATCCAGGAGACGTCATAAAGAACATGTTTGTTCACGCTGTCGACAGCCAGATCACAATTGAGTAAATTGTATTGGAGCTTCATCATCAAACAGCGGTCCACCTCCTCCTTCGACGGCTGCCCCTAATCCCCGTTTGCATAAACAGAAAAAATGTGGCATTTGTGGTGATATTGGACATACTCGTCTACGCTGTCTTTGTCAAATAAACCAGTAGACTATAAGGATCATATTTTATTAATATATCATTCTGGACTTAGTTTGGTTTAGCGTATAAATAAAATAATTGAGCGAGTAAATCTCAACGGTGCTGAAATTAATTTTTTTAATGAAATCCACAAGATGTCATTACTTTCATTAGTGAACAAACCAAAGAAAAATAATTTTTGTCACTTCAAATATATATACATCATGCTGTGGAAATTATGGTGCCAGCGCGAAAGATTTGGAAAGCAATTTGCTTCCAGTAACGCATCATGTACTCGGGGAAATCCCAGTTGAAGTTTCTCGTTAATAATCCGTCAATGGTCCTGAGAGACGCAGGGCCGCAGCTGGAGCCATCCTCTTGTCTGTAACAAAAGACTACGCGAGCTGGAGTCAGGTGCAAATGGGACGGAACATCTCGAACACCAATCTCGCACATCAAAGCTGGAATGACCCATCTGAATGGAATAGTCTCCAACAACCGATGCTCCCTCGTGTTGGGCTCGTCATCCCATCTATGCCGTAACGAGTCAAAACAATAGAAGGTCATATCCTTCGTAAGCACTACACATGGGTAGTAGTGCGCACCTGTATGGACTATGAACATTATCTGCCATATAATTCATAAGAATGCATATATTAGATGTAAAACACTTGTATAAATTGTGAGATATAATTATTTGATTAAAACAAGGGTTAAGCTAGAATACCACGTCGCACTCTATCCATGGCCTCGACCCCCTCCACACGGGCAATCTCCCAGCTGTGTACTCACGAAGATCAGTCAACAACTCATTACTGATGTCGGCAAATATCATTTTATCATCTTTGTACAACCTTGTGTGCTCATTCCATATGGATTTAACTCGGACCTTTAAGAAAATTCATTGTATAAGATCGGATTCAAATTTAAATGAAAAATTATTTCATAAATTGAGAATATGTTTGTTACTTACAGAGAATTACATGTCTAGAATGCAGTATTTGCCAACCTCCAGATGGATGTGTACGCATATGGCTGCCGGTCGCTCTGACAATAAGCGGAGGTATGCATCCAGGTGCTGAAACATAGTCAAATTTATTACGGAATAATGCGAAGTAATGAACATATTTACATATTAAGTATACACATGAATACTCCATCAATCACCTGCTCGTCAAACCAAACATTGGGGTCATCGATGTCTTTGAAAAAGCACTGCTCATTCCACACCCAAGTCCAACGTCAACCCTGCATTCAAGAATTCTTTAACAACAAGCACATATATTAAAACAAATCTATAAAAATGACTACAATAGTAGATTAGCACTCACAGATCATTGCTTGTCTTGAATCGATGGTACATTTGCCACTGGCGCTCTCGATTAGTCATTGTGAATGGTGACTGTAACGCTGCACTTGGGTTTCTGGATCGGGTAGGACATATCAAACCACCTTGAGTGACACCCGGTGTCGGAGCCATGGGATTCCCAGGATCCATCATACTAGAAGGGGGAGATCTAACCCCTGACTTGAAACTGGATGGGTCATGCTCAGACCTGTTGCGCGAAATATCAGCTCGAAGGCGTCTGAACTCCTGCGTAAGCGCCAGTCGAAAGTAATGCTGGGTTTAATGCTCAGACACAATTTGACATGCCAGCTGGCTTAAGAACTCATCCTGCTGGTCCAGCCTAAGGAACACCATGTCCTTGAAATCCTAATCATATCCGTGGTCGTCACCGTTCCCACTCCCACTAAACACTGGGGGCTCATTCACTCCAACATCAAAGTGATGTTGTCTATCATGATTTTCTACAGCTTGGTCATGCCAACTACGAGTGGAGTACGGAGGAATATGATGCGTGGGATTATAAGAGCTGGGCTCCGCGAACCACGTCTCCTCTGAATCATGTCCTCCTTGGTCAGGGCTAGGAGTATAGACTGGTCAGTAAGCATTAGGATCCCAATTAGACTGCCAAGCTGAAGGATCCGCCATGCACTTTCCCTGCCACCAATCCTCATCATGCGCACGTGTATAGCACTGCTAATTCCAGGGATCGTAGGTCTCCCCTGAGGTCAGCTGGTCCAAATATGAGAATGTAGGCAGTCGGACGACCTTTCGTTTAGGGTTAGAAAATGTCTTGGTGTACAGCCTCATGATTAAACCATCCAAAGGATCATCCTCTATGCCAATCCAATAATCCTTCTTGTTCTCATGGGTGAGCTCCTCCGGAAAATCCACTACTTCAAGACTCTGTTTAAAAAAGCAAAAAAACATTTAGATATAATATCATTGATTATTTAATGATTCATAACAATTAAGATTCATAATAATTTAGATTGCATACCTGAGAAAATAGCTTCCTATCAATCCTCTTCACCGTAAGAAAACTCATCGCAAGCAAAGTGTCCGTTTATTCGCCCTTTCGTGTGGGACATCGCTATATGGTGCAGCAAGGGCAGGTATACGCTCATAGGCCCAAACCTGTCATAAGTAAACTATTATTGTTAGATTATTACTGTTGCTAAAACTGGTAATACACTATAAGTTTAAGTGAGCCACTACAATACGTACCAAGAGTGCAAATGTGCACCCGTAAAAGTGGTATCTGTACTTGTTGGGGTTTGCTCCGAGAGAAAGTTCGATCAAAATGTTGTCCAAGAAGTGCAGTAGAGTCATGTAGCTGACCTGGCCCCAAGAGAATAAATCTCATTTGCGATCATCCTCCACTAGCACCCATACCCAATTGTCTACACTTACCTTGGTAACGTCCAATCCAAGGAGAGAATAGTAGACCAACAGTACCTTAGCAATCTTAACCGCACTCTCAGGGCTAAGATCAACAAATGTTGTACCTTGAAAAGCATAGGAAATCTCACTTACTAATGGTTTTTGGCCCTGCCTATAATACGTATCGTAAACCCCACCAGCCGGGATATTATATGACTTGTTCGGATCAAACCCCACTCGGTCCCGGAAACAGCATCCCATAATACGCATGAACTCTACCTTACTAAATCTATGGCACTCGTTCCCAACCTGAAAATATCTAGCAGTTAAATCACCCCCGCTACGTATAACCTCCTGTGTCATGAGACCGTGGATATATTAGCGTACGCGTTCCAATAATTGTGAAGATCCTAATAATGACCAGAGCATGAACTCTTGAACATCTGTTCGGCATTACCCTCAATCTCTGTTAACTTTTTACGGATTATTCCCATAACAATCCTCGATTTGCAGTAATTATGTATACTACAGTTCTGCCCCTGCATAGTTGGACGCTTCCATTCACCCTGCACAAATAATATTTTTTGCTAAATAATTTGTAACACACATCAAATCTATCTACTCTGCATCAATTCAACTAGCTTACTTAATTAAAAAAAAGTCATAATTAAAAAAATCAAATAACAATAAAGAAATTGCATCAACTGAATAAATATTATCACACTGAATCATTTGTTCTATTCGGCCTACAGTTCCTTCTATTCGGCCTAGAATTTATTCTATTCGGCCCATAACTTTTGTTCTATTCGGCCTACGTCAATTATTTTTTATTTTATACGGCCTAGAACTGTTCTATTCAGCCTACATTATTGTTCTATTCGGCCTACAATGTTGTTCTATTCGGCCGACAATAATTATTCTATTCGGCCTACGTACGTCTAGGAAAGACCTAATTTGTTCTATTCGTCCAAGGTTTTTGTTCTATTCGGCCTAGATATTTCTTCTATTCAGCCTTTCAAAGATGCTCTACTCTATTCGGCCAAGGTCAGCGCTATCACATTATTCCACTGCACTTTGTTGTATTCGGTATACACTTGTTCTATTCGTCCTATCAAAGATGCTCTATTCGGCCAAGGTCAGTGCTATCACATTATTCCTACACTTTGTTTTATTCGGCCTACACATGTTCTATTCGGCCTAGACTGTTGTTCCATTCGTCCTACAACAAATGCTCTATTTGGCCTACAATCTTTTCCACATATTCAAAAAAACTAAACACTCCCACTGCGGTCCTACATTCTAAAATAAATATACACAATTAAGGCACATACTACACATTACTTTTCTAAACCACAAAATGTAGGAAACATTATACACAATTAACTCACATTTTACACATATTAATTTGCACCATGAACAAAACCACAAAATGTAGCCAAACATTGGAAAACGACTACTACAAACTAAAAAATTAAATGAAATAAAATCACAAAATGTAGGAAATATTATAAACAAATAACTCACATTTTACAAATGCAAATAAAACTGCTTTTATACATACCAAAAAATTTGTCAATTCGAAAGTTCACCAGAATCCACCCTCGTCGGAAAACGCCTGTTCCGGCCGATGAATAATGGGGACCACAACTGGAGAAGATAGATTGGGAAAGGGGGACCAAAATGGGTTACACTTTGATGTATCTTTGGGACGAAAAGGAGAAAAGAAGAGAGAGAGAATGTTGGACAAAAATGAGAGAGAAAGATAGAGAATGTTGGACGAAAATGAGAGAGAAAGAGATGTTAACTAATGATGCCCTACCAACCCCCATTTAATAATGCCCCACCAATCCCCATCCAAATTTTAAATTTTAAAAAAATTTAAATGCGGTCCACCCATACCATTTAAAAATTTTAAATGTGGTGGGCACACCCCATTTACTGTAGTCAAAACTGACATGATCATTGCCCCATTATTTTTGTCATTTTTCCAACTGTTATGGGGTAATTTAGATAGTTCACTAAATAGTGGCTAGTAAAAATTATTTTTAACATGGGTAGCTATTTAAAATTGTTCTTAACTAATAGTGGCTACTATAAATTTGAACCCAAAAAATAATGGATGTCTTACCGATGGACGAGAAGAGTAGTTCACAGCACCATTGTAATTTTACATTAATTGGGTATTATGACTTTTCATTATAAAAAGTAGTATTACTTTTTATTAGTCTTACAGAAGTGATTCCGTAATACGACGTCACACAATTCATTGTCCTAATATTTAAATGAAACGTGCCTTTAATTATCTATGTATCAAAACAAGAGGCAAATAGTAGCTTTGGACATTTTAATCTAAAATTTTTACTAAGTTTGGTGATTTCGAGTATAAATATCCTCTGCATAAATAAAATCCAAAAGTGATTCTATGATCAGATGAAGAAAGACATTATAAAACAAACCTAATCCAAATAATTTCCCTACCAATTTATTAACATTAATTAAATGTAAATGGAGGAAAGGCGAGTAAGAGATAATAATGTGAAATTAATTGTTATATGGAGAGGTCTGTCAGGTCTCTGCATATTCAACGACAAACAGTGAAAAGATGAGTGACCAAACTGATGTTATTGCTTGTGAAAACGCCCACTGTTTCTGATCAACAACCACGTGCAGATACATACATGCATGCATATTGAAATACACATACTAAATAAACCGCTGTCTGAATTTCTTATGCCATTTTGATGTATCATCTTCGTGCCACATTGTTGAATTAGTGATTTGTAGGAGAAACGAAAATAATATTCCTTAAAAGGAAAATATCAACCTTAAAAACAATAATTGACTTATATTCATTATATTGATGACACAAGAAATAATACACGAAATGATAGGACATTAAATCGATACAGGCACGAAATCTAAAGTGATATTTTTGGATATCATCTCTTGTGCCATTAATTATATATTTGGCACACCAGAGTAAAAGAAAATCCCATGATTGCCACTAAAATTTATATTTTCCTTTTTACGGTATAGTTTTATTCTCGTTCCCACTATATAGAGGTAGAGAGAGAGGAAGTGTGTGTGTGTTCATGAGAGATAAGAATGACAATGTTTGGCTGGAGGATATTGCCCGGGGCTGGGGTGGGGTACACAACGGGAGTATTAATTCAATTATCTTCATAGCTGGCGGCGAACCACCATTTTATACATCAACTTAATGTACCACTATCCAAACGGCCCCCCCATCCGCCTTCACTAATTAAATCTAGTTTTAGGGTATATTTGCCTTAAAAAATACATAAGTTAATAAAAGTTTATTAATGTGTAAAATAAAATGTAATAAAAAAGACCTTAATTTGTCATTAGTTTCATTTTATTTCATGTCCAATTATAATATATATCTTTCTTAGACTGTATTATAACTCACCTCTAGGACGGTAAATGAACAGAAATTTCAGCGAACAGCTCGTAACTCAACTAGATCATTCATGTGCATTAGACGGTAAATGAACAGAAATTTCAGCGAACAGCTCGTAACTCAACTAGATCGTTCATGTGCATTAAATTAGTTTAATGAATACCATGACTTTTTTTAAAGCTTGTTTTTATAAATGAAGAGAACTTAACTAAACATTGCGTAGCTCGTTTATTTAAAAGTCGGAGTTGCTTGATTTATCGGAGGGAGGGAGTATTTCCAAGTTCAGAGTGGATACTCAAGCCCGTGGCATGGAATACACACTCGAAAAGGGAAAAAAATTGTGATTTATAACCTTAGTAAGTCACACACTATTCAAATTTATATTACATTTAAATTATATATTAATGAATCATACATATTTTTTTAATAAATCACATTATTTTTTATGATTATATTTTAATGTAACATTTATCATACTTTAACCACTTTGAAAAGTACTACTCACTCCGTCAGCTGAAAGTTATACATTTTGCTATTTTAGGCGTTCGCACCAAAAGTATATATTTTCCTTTTTAAACACATGAGACTCATGCACATTACTAATACATTTAATATATGAGTCTTATACACCTCACTAATACAACTACACACTACCCATTAAATAATAATACTCCTTAATCCACATGCAAAAAGCAAATTTATACGTTCCGAGCGAACGAATGGAGTATATTTTAATAATGAATCGGTCCATCATACCTAACTAGAAAATATTCCTATAAAAAATTATATATACTCTCTCCATCTCATTTTGTTTATATATGTCTAATTTATACGTTCCACATCAATGTTTAAAAATCTCATATATTATGCGCGAGAGATCTAAAATTGTAATTTAAAATTAAAAAGAGTATAATTTATGTTAAAGTGAAGTTGTTGTGCCTCGGGGACACCGTGTCGCTTTGCAATTTAAACTCCTAACAATATATGGGGGCACGGTGTCCCCGGGGACGGAGAGAGTATATATATGTGTAAATATATATATATTGTATCCCCACATTATTAAATTAACATAAATTTATACTCAATTCATTACTATTTTTATAAATTTATACTAAGTATAATTTATGATAATAATGTGTTAAATTGCTTTTTACAAATAAAAATTCAATGATGTTAACAATAATTATAATTTTAGTGTATTGATTTATTTATTGTACGATTTTGAATATCAAATATTCCCTCCATCCCTTTAATTATTTCACATTTTTCTTTTTATCCATCTCAACACTTATGTACGTTTTTTAAATTGTAGAAATACATCTCAATAATACCTATTTTTTACACATCTCAACAACTGTATACATAATTTTTATTAAATTATTTAAAATATTCATTTTTTATATACATTCTAGCAACTTTACATATTTGTAAACATAAAAATTAATTTTTCTTAATCTCCACATACAAAAAATACATTTATTACTTATGAAAATAAAGGGAACAATATTTTTATAATTACATGTTGTACTTAAAAAAAATTCTTAATCCGCCACTGCATTAATGAAAGAAAAAAAGGGTTGCTGACGTAGGCAAAGGAACACGTGGAATGATAGTGGAAGGGAGGGGTGGGGGATAGTGGGGGCCTGAAAAGCTTAATACGCCCGGAAATTTCGCGCTACAAAGGAGTGGGGCTGGTGGCACTGGCGCTGGGTCAGTGAGAGCATGCCTTTAGGCGGGTCCCACGAGGTGACATTGCCTCAACACCACCATACCATACATTGCTCACTCCACTCCACTGGACTCGACGTTTCCACCACCAACACAAACACTCTCTCCAACTGCTGGTGCAGATCCTCTCCCTTACGGGAGTAACTGCACCCCTCACAAGTTACTACTAATACTCCCTCCGTCCCGCTCTTAGTCTTACATCTCTCTCATCCTTATTCTCTCATGCTTTTTAACTTAAATTAACACAAGTTACTACTAATACTCTTTCTGTTTTGGGTAAAGAGATGCATTTGCTTTTTGCACGTAAATTAAGGAGTATTATTATTTTATATAAAGTGGGTAGGTGTATTAGAGAGATGTGATGGGTAGTGGTGGGTCATTGGTAGACCATTTTTACTAGAAGGGGAAAATGTTGCAATTTGGATGGGACGTCCAATATAATAAAATGATGCTATTAGAGCGGGACGGATGGAGTACTATGCAATACACTCTTTTTCGAAGAACCACTTTTAGAATATTGAGAGTCTATGCAATGCACTCTCTCGTCCTTCCCCCGTGATTTGAAAAATTGACATCAAGACTGCTAATTTAATAGAATATGGTAGTTTAAAATTTCTTTTAATCAATATTGCAGTTCTGTGAGGGTTTAATTTTTAAGTGGAGTCGCCGGTACTACTAGCGGTTCTCCTACTGTTTCAACTTCTTACACGTTGAAGCGCCTATTGTAATGGCGACTTTAATAAATAATAATAAAATAATATTAAAATGATAAAATTAATATATAAATATAATACTATAATATTTAAATAATTTAATACTCCATTCATCCTACATAGATATATGCGTTTTGTTATTTTGGTTTGTTCAAATTAAATACAAATTGTGCATTTTTATTTTTTTTTGTAAAAAAAAAATTGAGACTCACACAAATTAATTATTTATCTCTTCATGAGCTCACACATCACACTAATACACATAACTACTCCATTCGTCCCGCAATAATGCTTGCGCTTCCTTTGAAAGTATTATTACGGAACGGAGGGAGTACTTTACATTAAAATATTAGTTCTCTCATCTTGGAACGGATGGAGTCGTTTAAATTATACAACTATTTTCTCTAATATAATATTCGTTCCATTAAAAGATTGGCATTTACTTTTTGCACGTAGATTAACAGATATAATATTTTAATATGTAGCAAGATGAGAAAAATAAAATTTTAATCTAAAATGGATATGTGTATTAGTGTGGTGTGTAGGCCCATTAAAAGAGAAATAATTCATTTGTGAGTCACTTTTGCCAAAAAAAAAATAAAAAAATATATACTTTGTATTTAGACGAATTAAAATGACAAAACACATACACTTTAATGGGATGGAATTAAATTACTTAAATATTATAATGTTATATTTATATTAATTTAATTATTTAATTAGTATTACTTATTGAAATCGCCATTACAACAGGCGACTCAGCGTGTGACAATTGGGAACAGTAGGAGAGTCGCCAATGCTACTGGGGACTCCACCTAAAAAATTAAACCCTCCCGAAACTGCCATACATTATTAAAAGAAATTTTGAACTACAATATTCAATTAAATTAGCCTATATATTTAATATTGTATTTTTAAATTTTATTATTTTTTTTAAAAAAAATAAAGGGGAGTAATTGATAATTTTTCAAATCACATAGTTTATTTGGTAGTTTGGACAAACCTTGAGGGGGTTTTTGATAATTTACCCAAAATTTTATAAGGTTAAAAGTTTAACTTAAGAGTAATCTTCGTGTAATCCTCCATTGTATTACTAAAGAGTAACCTCGTTCTACCACCGTGGAATCTCACTACAGTTTGTTGTGAATTAAATACTACTCTCTCTATCCCGAACATACAACATCATTTACTTTTTTACATAGATTAAGGAGTATTATTATTTTATGTACAGTGGGTAAGTTATTAGAGAGATGTGATGGGTAGTGGTGAGCTATTGGTGGTCTTTTTACTAAAAGAGAAAAATGGTGCAATTTGGACAGAGACGTCCAATATAATAAAATGATGCTATTTGGGTGGTACGGAGAGAGTGTGTGAGGAGAGGAGTATATTGGACACTAAATGTTATGATTGAGCTAACATAATCTACTCTTATATCCCTCTATAATGTACTCTTTCCGTTCAATTTTTATTTTCACATCTACTATACGTAAGTAAATTAAGAATTGTCACGTTTTAAATTACTTTTGTGTGTAGTTTTGTATTTTTTTATCACTATACATTAAATGTTATATTTATCAACCTATTATCTATTAAAATATTATATCTCTTAATCTATTTGCAAAAAACAAACATCAACGTTAATGCAATATGGAGGAAATATATCTTTATAAAAAAAAACCTGTAAACCTAAAAATTCTAAATCTTAACCTTTAAAACTATAAAATCCTAAAACCTTATATTAAACCTCATGATCAATAATTATAACTTAGTATATTGATTGATATATAATTTGTTTAAAATTCTTGATGTTGGACAAAATTTTTAACCCTCCTTGTTTTAGTTTTTTTTTTATCGGTAATTAAATACTATTAATTGTTAATAGTTAGAAGTTAGTTCACCAATCACTCATACTCCAAGATTTTTTCAACCCCCCTTATAACTTCTTCCTTAATTCGAACTTAAATCACTCAATTTAGTGAGTAGTCTATTAGTCAGGTGAGCTAACCCATTTAATTATCCATCTTGCTTTAGTGACGAAGAAATATGGTTAAATTTTAGCGTAATTAGTTACTCCCTCCGTCCTACAACTAGGTATACATTTTTTCATTTTGATCCGTTCCAAAACAAAGTATACATTTCCTTTTTTGGTTGATGTGACCTACACAAAACCATTATTATATCCACATGGCCCCACACACTACACTAATAAAACTACCCACTACTCATTAAAATATCATTTTTCTCACTTCACTACACATTAAAATATTATACTCCTTAATATCCGTGCAAAAAGTAAATGTATTACATTGTTTCGGGACGGAGGGAGTAATGCAGTTGCTACTAATTGTTGTACTGTGTATATAATTCACCTCCTATAACCTATGTTGGGTGTTGGGTAGCACACACACCAAACAGTTCATCATGGATTGCATTTTCAATGTAGGATTCACATTTCTTCCTTTATGTATTTACAATTATATCTAATCGATAATCACATCAGATTGGTAAACTATGATGATGTGATGGATTATTATTGAATACCTCCTCTTAACTCACCTCCACTATTATCAAAATTTTCAGGTTTACTATTTTTTACTTCTACGTGGCCCCTTCTTCTTCATTTTTATTTTATTTTTTTAATATGGCTGCTGTGCCTTGCAGATTTAGTAAAAAAACTTTTTATACTAAATTTAAAAATTATCTTTTTTATATTTGAGTTGACAAAAAAAATTCTTTACACACACGAATGTATTCTAATAATACATTTGAATTAAGAAATGATAAATTGAAAATATTATTCAAGTTAAAATTTCGAATTAATGATAAAGAGTAATGTAATTTGGGTAGGTAGATGCTTTTCGAGTTAATGTTTTGAGCAAAACATAATTTTCAAGTCATGTATATTAGAGGATTTGAGCTGAATAATTTTCAAGTTAATATGTTTTTTTAAGTTAAAAATAAAACATAATAATTTACCCAAAATTGCGTGAACTCGAATACAGTTTTTGAAAAATAGTACTACTTCGAATACATTAACTCGAATACATAATAATTTATCATTGCTTAATTCGAATGTACACGATTAATGATTTCAGAAATACTAACATCCAATCTCTAATTTTATTTTATTTTTTATCGATTAAGTACTCTCTACATTTCGAAAAAACTTTTACGTTTGATTTTTGTACGATGATTAAAGAATAGTATAATATTTTAATGTGTATTTAGGTGAGAAAATAATATTTTAATGTATAATATGTAGTTGTATGATGAAGTGTTGTGGGCCCATAGATATATTTAAATATTTTGTTAGAGTCTCATTTACTATAAAGTGAAAGTAACCTTTTTTATGGAACATTCTAAATGGAAATATGTAAGCATTTTTTCGTGACGAAAGGGTTATAATATTCAAATGAGATCACTTGTTACACTCTCATATTTCATCTAATATTCCATATATTAAAATCTTGACACGTGTTACAATCAATGGCCAAAATTCAATACTTGCCTCAAGGGTTTAATGGTAAATTATAAGATATAGTTTTATTACTATATGGAATATCAATGGAACATGGAAAATGTAATAGGGGATTCAAGTTGTATAATATTCTTAACTTTTATATCATTCACAAAAGTCATTTTATGTTATGATTTCGTTCAAATTTTGCCTGATTCGGATAATTATTTTCACCCATTTTAGTCCTCTTGTGTGTTTACAGAGGGGCACGTATTTTTATTTTACACCATATCTTTTCTTTTTAAAATGGATTATCCTATCCTAATAATTGACTTAACTTCCAATCAAGCACAGTAATAAGCATCCAAAGAGAAAAAATGATTGATTAATTGATCATAACTACTAGAATTTTCTACGTGGATGAGCATCATTCGATTAACAAAAATTACTTTTACCTAATTAATAATGACTTAATTAGCAGTCTAATTATGAATGAGTTAAATAACATCCAGCTGCTTAGCATTATTGGTGAACTCATTACTCCTAATCCAACTGTCATTTCGTTGTAGGTATAAATACTTATCATCAATCCAACTTTCAATATTTAATTTCATTTGACTTTGAAATCATGTATGATTAGCATTGTTGATTACCAATCAATTGAATTGGAAAAAACTACAGTAAATGTCAACACAAGTATTGACTATAAATAGGAGGCCTATATTTTAGTTACTTTTCCACATTCTTGCTACATTTATCTTAGTATAGTATATTTGTTGGTCTTATCGGGTGATGTTGAGTTTTTTTTCCCCCTAATTTTTTATTTTTTTATTTAGGTCAAGAGTAAAGGGAAAGATTCGTGTTATATCATCTCACGGAATAATTTTTGTGAAACAATAAGAAGTTATAATCTTTATTACTCCCTCTGTTCGGTTCTAAAGTATCCATTTGCTTTTTGCAAGATCTTTATTTGCTATTTGCACGTGGATTAAGGAGTATTATTATTAAAGGTAAAGTGAGTAGTTGTATTAAAGGAAAGTGGTGGGTCATATTGTGTACTTTTTTTACTAAATAAAGGAAATTGATACCTTTGAAGTGGACGCCAGAAATAGTAAAATGGATACCTTAGAAGCGGACGGGGGAATATGAAAAGTGATACGCAATTGATTAAAAATAATAAATGCGCTTTGAAGATTTCAATGAATAATTTATGAATAAATGGAAAGTGATAATATTTTTAAAAAGAATTTATAATATCTTTAAAAAAGTGAACTAATTAGAGCGTAAAATGATCTCACCGTGACATGATGTCACTCAAGCCTTCAACATAGTAAATTAACCTCAACCTAATTTATGATACTCATTCTCATAAATATTTTCACATTTTCCAATTTCATCTATTCCCTAAAATAAATTTTTAGGTTTCTATATAATTTTTTAAAAAAAATAAAAAAAATCAAAACAACATTTCTCTTATATTTTATTTATTTATAAAAATATCACTTTTATCTAATACATTTAACTATATCATTTATTTATTACTACTGTAACTCTTTTTGAGTATTCCTTATACCCTATTCTATTATTTTAATAAAATTTTTGTTGTTCAAAAAAAATATACTCTATCATTTATTTATTACAAAAGATTAATATTAAAATAATTTAAAAGTAATAGTTTTTTTAATATAGGTGTATGTAAAAAGTCATGGTTGGAGAAGTATTATACTCTATATTAGGATTAGGATTTTAATAATTAATTGAAGCTATATTTTCTTAAAGCATCTCCAGAAGGCTCTTCAAATTAAAAAAATAGTTAAAATTTAAAGAATGAAACATAAAAATTAATGTCTAATAGGCTCTTTAAAATAACAAAATATTTTACATGATTTTGACTCTTCAAATTTAAAAAGGCAAACAACTCTTTAAAATTAATGGCATTAACTATTTCATCATTTCTAACACTTTATTTTATTGAAATGTCCACAAAAAAATATTAATTAATTCATATCTATGACAAAACTAATTAAAAGAGAATATAATATAAAAAAAAAGTAATAAATAAATTTTGGGAACATAACAAATTAAATGAAATATAAAGAGTGTTGGAAAAGATAAAAAAAATATTACTCTCTAATTTTTAAATACTTCCTCCATCTCATTCTAATGGTTACATATTTTCTTTTTGGGTGTCTCATCTTAATGGTTACATTTTCATTTTTATCATATATGGGACCCACACAAATTAATTACTTCTCTCTCCATGGGCCTACACATCACACTAATACACCTACCCACTTTACATTAAAATATTATTTCTCTCACCTCAATACACATTAAAATACTATATTCATTAATCCACGTGCGAAAAGCAAACGTAACTATAAGGATGGGACGGAGGAAGTACTTTCTATTTTTCACAGAATACTTTTTAAATTATAAAGAAACTTTTGGAGATGCTCTAGAGAAGATAGGCAACATGATTAATTAATTCTCTAAACATGTCTTAAATCTAGACGTCAATTCCTAAATTAATTAAGAAGGCGTAATTGTATGTGTCAGAGCAAACTTACACTTTTGATGATGATTTTGACGCAGGATTAGACTTTATATCAACCCACATTAAATTGAACGAACGATGTCATGATTGGATCGAGGTTTAGGGTTTTTCAATGTCTTTGGTATATTAATCTCCCAAAACACTTCTATACTTTGATTTGCACGATGTTTTCAAAAAGGGTAATTCCATTATGATTAAATTGATCCAGCTCAATAAGGGTATAATTGTTCATTTGATACCATTTAAATTATATTAAGATTATTTTACCCTTTTGTTTATTTTAATACCTTAATATTCATTAAGATCCTAATTAATGATAATCTCTCCCATTTAATGATACTGCTCATTGAATTCATTAACTATACTTAATATCATTAATTTAATAATCTAACTTATACGGCTTTGTTCATC
The DNA here is from genome assembly GCA_023678885.1 of Pogostemon cablin. NCBI lineage: Eukaryota > Viridiplantae > Streptophyta > Magnoliopsida > Lamiales > Lamiaceae > Pogostemon > Pogostemon cablin. The sequence goes on from CM042987.1 coordinate 8,613,737, forward strand.
TTTTTTAAAAAATCTTTATTTACTTATTTATATATATTCCATTATAACTTTACTACTAAAATTATATTCCATTAATCATAATAATTCATGAAATTTTACTAATTAATTGATTTACCTTTTTTTTTTTTTAAAAAAATACTATATTATTTTATATTAATTAAATTTTGAATTTATATTAGTTTTAATTAAGGTAATGATAAAAAAAATATATTTAAATCATATTTAGAGGCATGAAAAAATTAATATTACATAATATTCAATCTCTCCTCTATGGACAATAATCTCACCATCTCTCGCGTGAGATGATAAAAAATAATAATGAGGTAGTGAATTATTTTATGAATAATTTTTAGAATAAATAAAACGTAATAACTATAGCGAAAATAATGATATTATCATTTTTTATCTATTTCACATAAGAGCTTACATGAGATCGTTTTATACTCTCTTGCAGTATAAATAAGACTAGTAGGTTATTCATTTATCAAATGCAATTAGAGATTTTTTGATATTCAATTCTTAAAAATAATATATAAAATAGGAGTATATATTTTTTAAGTTAGATACTTTTTTTAAATTTCGTTAAGTCGTAGAATTGATGATATTCTATTCAAGAAGTGTAGAAAAAATAGTCTCACCAAATTATATGATTGTCGAATTACACGATTTCAAGATATATATATCTTAAGTATATTATATCAGAAACTTTTATGCTACGTGTCGTCTCCAGAGCGCTCCATTATGACGTATAATTTTCTCATTTTTTTGAATTTTTAAATAAATTTTTTAATAATTTTCTTATTTACTTATAATTAATTTTCTTATTTTGTATTTATTTTTTAAAATAATGTATTTCCTTTTCTATTTATAAATCTAAATTAAGTAATAAATTAAGAAAATATATTTATTTGATTTTTATAAAAAATTAATTAAAAATAAATCTATTATTATTATTATTGTAATATTTCGATTTTAAATAATGTATTTCTTCTTCTATTCATAAATCTAAATTAGGTTTTACTGATTCATAAATCTAAATTAGACTTTACTAATTCATAAATCTAAATAAGGTAAAATAAAATTAGAGTTAGATTATTAAAAAATAAAATTGTATAATAATCCATTAAGACTTTATTATTCACAAATCTAAATTAGGTATATTTTTATTAATATTATTATAATAATATTTTAATTTTAAATAATGTATTCCCTTTTCTATTCAATTTATTTATTCATAAATCTAAATTAGGTTTTACTAATTCATATTTCTAAATTAGGTAAAATTTATATTAGAGTTAGATTTAAAAATAAAATCTTATAATTAATAAGGCTTTACTATTCATAATTTTATATTAGATAAAATTTATTTTGGAGTTAAATTAAAAAATTGTATAATCAGACTAAGTTTAGCCCAACACATGCTATGCTCCATTATTATTATTATTATTATTATTATTATTATTATTATTATTATTATTATTATTATTATTATTATTATTATTATTATTATTATATAAAATAAAATTTGTGTGGATACTAATTCCACTATTTTAAATTTATTATCATAAATAAACATCTCCTCCTATTATATATAAACATACATCGTCATTATAATTTCAACATTCAAATAAAAAAAATTGAGTGATTCATTATAATCAATAATATAATAACTACACGCCACGCTTCTATTGTTGATTTAACTCCTGCAAGGACACTACGGACAATTACGGGGAGGATTATTCCATAATGGGTTGTACCACGTCCGAATAATTTAAAAGATGTTGCATATCTCAATGTTGTTCTTATGGATGAACATGTACTGGTCTATCTATCGTCATATAAATTAATTAATAAATATTATCTTTGATTTTTCCCCAAATTATAGGGCTAAAAAATTGAAGGATTTATGAGAGATAAGATTGTCGTGGATAAATCTTTGCAATGATTAAAAGATGATGATATTGTCAGTATTTCAAACTATAATAAAGTTATGGTGAATCAACAAGATTTTCTAACAGCTCATTATGACTATAGGATTAAATTTTATAAATTTACAGCATTTAGAAGAAACACTACAGTGATTATACCTAAATATGGGTTTGATTTCATCCGTTTGACGCAATATTACAAAATAGAGTGAAAGAATCAAACTTGATTGGTAAGTTAAATTTATTATCATGATGTGTGTTATTTTGAACTTCCTGCATACATGCCCCATTCTGTCTTTTAAATTTTGCAACTTACGAAACATAGATGGTTCTAAGAGTGATATATTAGGTCATATTATTTAAATATTTTACTATGTAAAAATACATAAGTTTCAATTGTGATTATTTTCTTTTTTTTTGTTAATTGTAGATATTATTAGACAAATTACTGATGTTAGTATAGTGCATTATACTAAGGGTAATCCATCTAAAAGGAGTATCAAAGTGGAACTCATTGATGCTAAGTATGTCTTTTTTATTGAATTTTTATTTTGGAAGTCAAATACAATATTAATTTATTAATTTTATAAATTTTCCTTTCAACTTGATTTAGTGGAACTACTCTTGAATGTACTCTTTGGGAAAAATATGCGGATCAATTAATAGAATACCTAAAAAGGCAAAATCTGGTGTTGTTATGTTAATTTTGAGGTTTGCTAAAATCTACAAATGGAATAGTTAGTGATATTAATTATATAATAATGTATTAATTAAAAAAATTAAAATTATTTATATGACTCACTTTTTTTCTTTACATTATTATTAGATAATTTGAAGGTGTCCAATTCATATTATTCAAGTTGAATTATTTTTAATGATGACGGTGTTGATGAGATTCAAAAATTCAAATCCAGGTACTTTCTTCTAATCTACGCGTTAGATAAATATTTACATCTTAGGTTTAATTTTCTCACATGAATTCTTATTCAATTTTTTTCTACATAATATTGTATCAATATTGATTATATCTAAGAGCAATTGTTTTTCAAATATTTCACTTCAAAACAATTCAATAGTAATCTTATTTATCGGATGCAAAAACAATAGCTGAATTAATCAAGACTGAAAAGGTAATATATAATCTATTCATAGTAATCTTATTTTGGTTAATACTTTTGCAAGTGGCCTTCGATCTGAAGGTGAGATTATTTTATGTGTTGCATCAAGTGGCATTGCTTCTTTGCTATTACCCAATGCACAACACATTCTAGATTTGGAATGCTTCTATTAGTAAATGAAGACTCTACTTGATATATTAAGCCAGAAACAGAATTGTCAGAATTAATTAAGCAGACAAAACTTATTATTTGAGATGAAGCTCAGATGAGAAATTGACATTGTTTCGAGGAACTTGATAGAAGCTTAAATGAAATTTTGAGATGTAGAAGAGATGTGAAGAATTTACCATTTGGTAGAAAGACAATTGTCTTTACTCTTTAGAGGTGATTTTAGACAAATTTTACCAGTAATTACTAAGTGTACAAGAGAAAAAATTGTGTATGCCACACTAACATCTTCTTATCTTTGAAAATATTGTGAGGTGCTTAAGCTAATAAGGAACATGAGATTGTAGAGTCAAAGCTCCGGCATCGAAAAATCTAAACAGGAGATTGAAGAATTTTCAAGATGGATTTGAGCTTAGGAGATGGAAATCTAGGAGAAAGAACTGATTTCGGAGAGATTACTGAAATTTCAGATGATCTATTATTGGAAAATGTACAAGATCATCTAGATTCTATTATTGAGTACATTTATCTATCTGTTGTTTCCGATTATAAAAATTTACACTACTTTGAAGATAAGACGATTCTTGCACCAATATCAAGTTGTTGAGTCCATAAATGAAAAAGTGTTGTCTCGAATTCTAAGTGTAGAGAGAGAATATTTGAGTTCAGACAGTATGTCCAAATTAGATGGGGTCACAGGTAACAATGAGAATCTTGACTCAGTAGAGTTTCTAAATTCTATCAAGTGTTCAGGACTTCTAAACCACATATTGAAGCTTAAGAATGGAGTACCGATAATGCTTATTAGAAACAAATATCTAAATTGTGCAATGGTACAAGATTAATTGTGATAAAGATGGGAAATCATGTTATACAATTCAAAAATTGGGGGAGAAACATTATCTACATACCAAGAATGACTCTTACTCATTCTGATGATAGCACAATGGTCAAATTCAATAGAAGATAGTTCTCTGTGGTGGTGTGTTTCGCAATGACGATAAATAAAAGTTAGGGACAATCTCTTCAAAAATTTGAAGTGTATCTTCCAAAACCTGTTTTAACACATGGGCAGTTATATATTTTTTGTATCAAAAGTAAAAGATCGAGCTTGAAAATTTTGTGTCTTGATGAAAAAGGTAATGTATCAAACAAAATACAAAACATGGTTTATCGAGAAGTTTTCAATAATGTTTAATAATTTTTAATATTAAATTATACATATGACACTTATAATTAAAACAACAATAGTATGTCAAAAAATTTTAATTTTAACAATAAAAATAAATTAAAATATGAACAAATATAATATAATTAGAGACACTAATAATAGTATTAATTTTATTTTAAAAAAAAATTAATGATCCCGCATAGTACGCGGGTTCCATGCTAGTATATATATATATATATATATAATTTAAAATTGCAATATGAAAGTATATGAAATGCAAGAGAGTTAATTTATTGTAAATTGGGTCATGTATTTTATTTTTGCAAAATTATTTTTTTGTTGGTGAAAAAATTAATTTTTAAAAATATGAATTATTACTCTTTTTGAATGAAGAATACTACTCATCTCAATAAGAATATAGAAAATCACAACATTTAGAATTTGAAGAATAATATTATTCATTTGAAAGATGAATAGTTTATCTTTTTAAAGAAAATAGTTTATCTTTTTAAAAAGTAATTACAATAGTAATTGTTAGATCATGAAACAAGAATTTGAGTAGTGATATTTTTCATACATAAAGGTAATTTTTTTTAATGTATAGTTGAGTAATCATAATTAATGTGTATTTAAGAATTCAGCTAGCACAAATTGTGAGATAAGTGTAGGATGTAACATTTTTGTGTGACACCACAACAAAATTAAAGATTGGATATTATCCACATTATAAATATATTTCGAAAATTTTAATTAATATTACAGTATAAATTAAGAAATATGGCTCATTAAATTATAAATTTATACTTTTATATAGAGATGTATATTATGTATTCTTAAATGTATATTTATTAATGAAATATTAAAATATTATTTTGTTGATTAAAGTCTTTAATTTTTTAGTTAAATTTGATATTTTCATTAGTAAAGTGTAGGTAATTCTTTACCATGAAATTTCAAATCATTTTATTCTTAATAATTCTACTGGCAGATTATATAATGATTTTTAGGTAATTTATTAACATATAATAATGTATATTATCTTTGATAAAAATATTATATATACATTGATATTTCGTTATTTAAAACAAAAAAAGATATTGATAATTTGTTGGTAATAGAAATAAAAAATAATTTATTAGTTTTTTAAGTGTTTTGTATTCTCATATTGAACCAGATGGTGTACTTAACTAATTAAGGCAAATTATTGTATTCGGGTGCAACGTATACTACATAGCGAATTTTTTTGTTAGTTTTTAATGAAAATTTGAATATGAAAAAGTTATATACTTATTAAGAAATACATATTATTGAATAAAAATCAATATAAATATGGATACTAGTGTGCACCCGATTACTCATAATATCAAACTCATTAATTAGTAAGTACAAAAATGATTTTGTGAAGCACTGTAGTGTAATGTGTATATAATTAATAAGTAGTAGTTTTTTTTCTCTTATGTATTTATATTAAAATATATTGTATGTTAATTTTATTTTTAAAAAAATACTCTCTTCGTCACACGTTAAGGTTTATATTTTTCATTTTACTTTAGAAATTATTTATTATACATAAGATTCACATACAACACTAATACAACTATTAATTACACATTAAATATTATATTTCTCAACCCACTATCTATTAAAATATTATACTCATGTCAATCCTTAATGTATTCATTTTACTATTTTTGGTCGTCCACTTTTAATGTATCCATTTGACATATGAGACTCACACTACGTTAAGGTTTATATTTTTTATTTTGCTTTAGAAATTATTTATTATACATAAGATTCACATACAACAATAATATAACTATTAATTACACATTAAATATTATATTTCTCAATCCACTGTCTATTAAAATATTATACTCATGTCAATCCTTAATGTATTCATTTTACTATTTTGGACCGTCCACTTTTAATGTATCCATTTGACATATGAGACTCACACACATCACTAATACAATTAAAATATGGATCCACACTCCTCACTACACATAAAATAATAATATTTTTAATCCACATTAAAAAATGAATACATTAATAATAAATGAGAGGAGTATCTATTAATTTCCGTGCAAAAAGCAAACATCAATACTACTATAGTACGGATGAAGTATTTATAACACACACATGTATAAGTAAAATTATTTATATGTATATTTTTATAGCATTATAAGAACATTTTTATAATTTTATCCCTTGTGACCCTACAAATCCATTCGTTAATTATGGTTTACTTTTAAAATTTAAATAGAATTGATTTTTGAGTAGTTAAATCGCGCAATTAATGACTATTGATTATTCTTAAAATATGTGTTGCTAAAAGGAAATAAATTAAACAATGAAACCAATTTATCAAGGTTATAAGTGTCTTTTTAAATTAGTCAAACACTCAATAAATACTATTGAGCCGGATCAAATTGAGTCGAATAGCAGTGTCCTTAAATAAATTCGTATGATATTAATTGACTAGCTAAGATTAAATTGGATATAAAAAAAATGATATTTTTCACTAATATTCTAATATTGTAAGGATGTTGATATTGTGTGTTGTTTTTAATTTTAGGATATGCAAATAATAATTTGGGAATAAAATCAAAGTATTCATTTTTAAATGTAAAATATTTTTTGTCCGCTTTCTATAAAAGCATACTTTTTCCTCACTTTTATTATTATGTTTTTTTGCAACTAAAATATTTTTTTGCATTTTCAAAGCATGCTAAACCCTTTTTATCACTAAATCACTTCGATCCAATGGAATTTAACAGTTGCAAGGAATAGAAAATTCTACTAGATGGTTTAGGTCCGATTTAATACAATTTTTAATGGTTTAAATGTCATATGTTAGTACTAAAAGTCTTGCTTTGCATGTAATTATGAAAGAAGATGCATTTAAGATATTTTTTGTGTTTTGAACAGAAATTGAAGGATAAACAAAAAGAAAATAACCATCTTTGGAGCGGACAACCAAAATAGAAAAAAAATTCTCTTTCGAGCGGACGGACGAAGTATAATTTTTTCTACACAGGTAAAATCTGGTTTAATTAGAAAGGGAGGACATCACCTTGTAAGTTGTAACCTAGTTATTACCAAAATTTAAAGAAAAGGAAAAATGAATTAATGAAAATAGTAATAGGACAAAGTCTATTGTAAGATGGTAATTATGTAAGACAAGTCGATTTATTATTAAAATATCATTCTTATATAGGTAAAATATGCTTAATGTTAGTTAAAGTATGTTTTTCTAAAATATAATAATGAATAATGAATAAAAGTATGCTTTTAGGGTATTATAGTATGATTTACTACAAATATATTTTAACTAATAATAAATGTAATTTACTTACTATATAACAAACATACTATAACAATGAGTCGAATCATCTCACAATTTGTCTCATATATACCCGTCTTACGAAAAGAGTACATCTAGCAATAGAAGTTTGTTAAAATTAAGGGCAATGAATCAAAAGTAATTAACAAGGCATGCAAGTAGGTAAGTATAATAATGAGGAAAAAGTGAAAGAAAGGAAAGTATAATTAGAGACATTAAAAATGAGTAAGAGGAAGAGGTAGGGTATGAGTGATGGGCCTCCTCTGGGTTTTGGCGCGCGAAAATACCGCGGGATCTGTTTCCACCCGCACCACCCAAGATCATTATTGTTATCATTAATTCCTCTTAACGATTCTTACGTTATTGTGTTATATTTATGTTCACATATACGGTTGATACGGAATTTAAGAAAAATTATTTTTTAATCTATTTTATTGATTTTTTAAGGGGTATTGTAGTATTTTTAAATAATAAATAAATAAATTTAAAGTACGTTATGTGTGTTAGGTGAGAGTGATATTTTTGAAATTAAGACATACTCCCTCCGGCCACTTACAAAGTATCAATTTTACTATTTTGGGCGTCCACTTCAAAGTAGTATCCATTTTTCATATTTAGTAAAAAAATACACTACTATATGGGCCCACCACTTCCCTCTAATACAACTACTCACTTTACATATAATAATTTTTTAATCCATATGTAAAAAACAGACGAATACCTTTCAAGTGGGCTTAGGGAGTATATACGTACACATATTTTTATACAATTGGATGTAAATGTTGGTGATTCTTTATCAGAAAATAATAATAATAATAATAATAATAATACTTTTAGAATATTACTTTTTAACTGTTTTATGCTTAGTCCTATTAAAAACTTCTTTAATGATATCCTAAGTTATGGGTGAAAGTGAAACTCTTGCCTCCTTGGGAATTTTGCTTGAGACTTTCTTTCAGCATCTTTTTTAAACCTTTGAGTTGGTGTATTGTGTTTTGGGTACACAAGGTGTTAAAAGTATAATAAAACATATATTTTTTAATTAATAAAGATATTATTTTTTTCATAAAAAATTTGATTGAAATATGAAGAGTACAATTAATATTTGCTTTTTTTTTCAAAAAATAAAAAATATAAATTTTCTTACTAAATATTTAACATTTAATATTTAAAAAAAATATAAAATTGAATTTGGCACCCTAACCTAAATACGTGTGTATGGGTAAACACAAGACTTTTCTAAACCTTATATTTGTTGAAACATCTTTATATACTAACTTTCATATAGTACTTATTTAAAAAATACGTATATCATATGGTTGAAAATGAAAACTCAAAACAACTAACTTCCATATACTTAATTACAAAAATATTATATACCTATCTCACACACCTAATATACTTTATTATTTATGTTTTTATTATAGAGAAAATATCAAAATACTCTTAAAAATAATAATTTTTTTAATCTACGTGCAAAAAAATATGAAAATATTTTATGGGATTTAGATTTTGGTACAATTAATTTTAATTTTATGTAAAATCATATTCCTAATATACTTTATTGTTTATGTTTTTATTATAGAGAAAATATCAAAATACTCTTAAAAATAATAATTTTTTTAATCTACCTGAAAAAATATGAAAATATTTTATGGGATTTAGATTTTGGTACGATTAATTTTAATTATATGTAAGATCAATATGTTACAGATTGTTGATGATAGGTGTAAAATGATAGTTACATGAGAGAAGAGATAAAAATACAAAGAAAAGTAAATAACATTTAATGCAATAAATTATGAAAAGGGGTTTTGGCTCTTCAAATTTGAAGAGTGAAAATGATTCTCTTAACTTTAAATGTTAAAATAAAGAGTGTGTTGAAAATTACTTTTATTAAAATTCTCTTTAAGATATGTATATACTAGTATGTAACACGCGTGCTACGCGGGCTTATTAAGTATTTATTTGTTAAAAAAATGAATTTAATAACAAAATTAAATTATGTTATTATAAATATTTTTATTAAATTATACTCATTTGTCCTGTGTAATTGATTGGATCGAAACATTAAATACAAAGTTTAAGAAAATTTTATTATTTTGTTATTAATTTCATTGACTTTTTCCGGATGACAAAATATTTTTAAGTTATAAATAAAATAAAAAAAGTTATTTGTATCATGTGAGAGTGAGATTTTCTAAATTGAAATTTTTTTGGGTTATTTTTGTGTGGTATTCCATTATTGAACTGTGCAAAATATACTGGAATTGAAATAATTAAAATAAAATTAAATTTCAACTAATACAGAAACTTTAAAGAAAATAAAATTAAAATAATTTCACTCACTCGATAATTTTCAGGTAAAAGCAACAAAATTTTGAATAAACCATATATAACAACCATGCAATTAAGAGAATTTGCATTCATAAATACAGAAAATCGCTATACAGTAACTAAAGTAGAATCGTGAGGCATGTATGGAGTATTTATGACATATGAATTATCGAAATTATAATAGACACAGTCACGGTCTCTCTCACTTGAATCAACTAAATGCATGTTGGAAAATTCATTTGAAAATATTAATCACCAATCTAGCTGACGGATTGATCAAATTAAGCCACGTACTTGTATCCACTGATGTATGAATCTAAAACTTCTTTAAGTAAAAGAATTAACATAAATTTTGACTAAAATCAAAACCCCTTAAATTATAACAATAGAAAATATAGAAAAAAAATACCTGAGAATTTAATGTATTATATAGAAAGTGGACTGCATGGAAAGGGAATGAATCCTCCTCAACACTTAAAACAAAATTAGAAAAGATAATGAGCTTATCGAATAATCATAATAAACTCATATTAATTCAAAATAAAACTGCTTGAACAAATAATTTCAAAATCATTAACAGATTAACGTCGTACCACATCCCTATCGGAGACCGGGGTCTACATCATCGTAGAGAGCAATAACATCAGAGATCTGCTACATCTGGCATCACATGTGACACATTATTATCTTTTACAACCCCATTTATAATGAAATAAGAAAATTAAGAAAAAATTTAGAAATTATACAAAATTCGATCATGGATTACGTCTGAGTCGCAAGATAGGAGAAGCAATGTCCAATCTAATTTCTCATTCTAATAATTATTTGAATATCGTGAAGAGAAGAGGAAGAAGTTTAGAGTAAATGGGTATCGTGGGGAAAAGACGAAGAAACATAGGGTTTAGAAAATAAAAAAAGAGAAATGTATGATCAAAAGGTGGAAAGGTTAATTTGCAAATTGATCTAATCAATCAATGTTTGAGGTTAAAAAAAAGTATTCAAAGAATTAAATGAGAAAAGGTAATTTAAATATGATCAAAAGGTGGAAAGGTTAATTTGCAAATTGATCTAATCAATCAATGTTTGAGGTTAAAAAAAAGTATTCAAAGAATTAAATGAGAAAAGGTAATTTAAATTTGATAATCAATATTTGACGTTACAGAAAAAACATTCAAAGAATTAGATGAGAAAATGTAATTTAAATTTGGTAACATAAGAAATTGACACTTGGAAGAGTGAGGAGTTGACATGTAAGGAAGATAAAACCTTATTTCAGCAGTGGAAGAGTGAGGAGTTGACACGTAAGGAAGGTAAAACCTTCTTTTAGTAGTATTAAATAAAAATAAATAAATACTAAATGCTATTAAATTATAATAAAATCAGTATTAATTTTAAATGGGTTAACAATTTATTATTGATTTATTACCATTAAAAGAAAGAGAATATTCAATTTAGCAAACATGAAAAAATAAAAAAAAATAAAAAAAATTACATGTCATCAATGTGGATTCTCAAGCATGCCACATCAGTATACAAAAACGTTCAAATAATACTATACAGATTTAATGAAAAAAATAAAAATAGAAATTAAAATTATCTTATGCAAGGAAGTTTGTATAAAGAATACTACATCCGTCCCGTCCTAATAGTTACATTTCCTTTATAATTTACAAAGGAAGCGTAACTATTAGGACGGGACGGAGGAATTACAAAGGAAGCGTAACTATTAGGACGAGACGGAGTATATATATATTTTAAAATAATGTAATTTAATTTAAATTGAAATTATTTTAAATGTCAATACATATTAATGAAATAAAAAAAAGAAGGTGTTTGTCATATTTTTTTTAAATCAAATATTGAAACGTATATTAAAATTTAATAATTAAAAAAAAATACATATTGTAAACAATATACATTATATTAAAATTGAAAAGGTAATATATATCTTAGAAAATTAATTTAGTGTAGGTATATATAAATTATATATAATTCCTAAAAAGAATTTTGATAACTCATAATCTCGATCAATCAAAATTAATGAAAATTGTAAAATAAAAATTAACACATTAATGGAATTAACTGAATTTTTTAAAAAAAATTACATGTTATCACCAAATAATTCAAGTTATACCATATTATCATTTAAAAAAAAAACTAAAATAACTAAATTATTTATAATAATTCATAAAAAGAAAATAACACATCATCATCTCAATCACAATTAAGGAAAGTTTTAAAATAAAAGTCAACACATGTATTAATGGAATTAACTAAGATTAAAAAAACTAAACAAAATCAAATAAACCTAAAAATTACATATCATCACAAAGGAAATCTAGCTATGTCACATCATCAATAAAAAACTGTCAATTAGATGTATTAAGATTTTTATTTTACATTAACTCTTAATTTTTAAATTTTTGTTGTGAATTTTAAAATTTCATACTGATTTTTTTAAACCGAAACAAACTTAACCTTAAATTATACTACTTTACCATGTGTGTGGAATTTGAGGGTGAAAAGAAAATGTTACAAGGTCTGAGACAAAAAATTTAACTTTTTTTTAGATGGTGTCAACAAATGAGTTTTAAAGATAGAAAGAAAGTGATAATCTTTTGAAAATAAATTGCCTTTTGTCGATAAAAATAATATCCATTCAATATAATTATTTCATAAAAACTCAATTGATAACATTTTTAATGAATTATTATATACTATCAAGAAAAATGAAACTATTCTATCCACGAGGAAAAAAAAATATTTTAGGAACAAATTTTACAAATGAAATTCGATTACCAACAAAAATTATACTCCATTTTTCTTCTAACAATGGAATGTCAATTAATTTATTTTCTATTTTATCAACATAATTATTAGCAATGGAATATCAACAAAATTATTTATTAACAGAATTAAATTTTTGTTGATAAAAATTTACCAACCACCACTTTATTTACGAATTTAACTGCTAATCCATCGTTAAATCAATTTAATTTAATAATAAAATTACACTTTTCCCAAGAAAAATCAATTTAATATTTCATTGGAAAAAACAAAATAGTAATCGTGAGACAGTTAAATGGCTTTCTTATTTTAATATTTACGTTTGTTTTTTGCACGTTGATTAATGAGTATAATATTTTAATAGATAGTGGGTGAAAAAATATAATATTTAATGCAAAATGGGTAGGTGTATTAGTGTTGGATGATATATTAATTGTTTTGGGTGGGTCCCATTTTCCAAAAAGGAAAACGTAAACATTGAAATGAGACGCGCAAAATAGAAACGTAAACATTGAAACGGGACGGAGGGAGTACTTAAATAATGTTTTTAAGCATTATTCATATTTAAATAAAATTTTTATAAATACTCCCTCCATTTCAAATTAAAATGTAGCATTAGTGTGGATATAGATTTTAAGATTTTTTTTCCAATTTTATTGATTTTTAGATGGTAATTTAGTTATTTTGGTAATAAATAAATTATTAAAATACTCCATCTTATGTATGTTAAGTGAGAATTGTAAATTTATAATTAAAATATATTTTTAAGGGTGAAAATTGATATGATTTTTTTTTTAATTTATGAAGTTTAATGTGAAACTGACAACTCGAGAAAGCGGGAAATTTAATATAATGCGGAGGGAGTATATTTTATTATTATTGTATATTGTATTTAAAAAAGTAAAGAAGAGGAGGCAAAGTTGGTATGTGGTCATGTGGGCAGCGGGCCCAAAATCAGGGCATTGAGAGAGAAATGAAATGTGTTATAAATAGGCCCACCCAACTTACAATACAAAGGTCCAATTAACAGTAACAGTGGTGGTGATGTGGTGGTGCCACTCCATCACCGGATGTGACCTACGGCGGGCCACCGCAGCTTTAGGGGCGGCGGGTCCCCGTGGCAACTTCCAAATGATTGTTGACGAACAATCTATATCCAACTCCACCAACTACATTAATTCATAATTCCATATTTTTATCATATTTTTAATTTTATTTTTAAATTTTTCATTCAAATCCTAAGTACGAGCCGAGCTGAACGAAGAGTTGTTCAAGCTTATTTGAAATATTATCGAGCTTTAAAATATATGTTCGAACTTATTTGATAAGCAATCGAATCGAGCCAAAACGAGCTTTTATCGAGTGAGCTCGAGTAGCTTAATAAATTTACACTTACTTTACCTATCTTCATTAATCTAGCTCGAGTCGAGTTTTTAATTTTATCGAATATAAAGTCCGTTTAAGCTTGTTTGATATCTTTATCAAATCGAGCTCAAACGATCTTTTACCGATCAATCTCGAATCTGAGTCCGAGTAATTTAGTTTGATTTTCACCCCTAATTTTAACCAATTTCTATATATATATATAACGGTGTTATATCTTTATTTCTCATCTCATTTCCTTTCTATCCAACGGAGAGAAATGGTGATCTAGATTCATTTAAAAGAAAGTCTCATAATTTAAAATTGATTTTAGAGGTTACAATTTTTTTACCTCCCAAAAACACTGAAAAAAAATGCAATATTTTTCATTTTAAGTTCTATATATTAAGTGAGGAAAAAAAAACTACTCTAAAACTATAAGATTTTTTCTAAAATAAACTCTTCATGCATGATAAAAATGCATTTTTATGAAGAGTTAATCTTTTGTAAATTGGGTTTACATCACAAATTCTCGTAAACTCGGTTTTCCCTTTTAATTTAAATCCTTAGCAATACATAGGGTATAATAGGATTGAAAGGGGAAGTGTTTAGTGTGAAAAAAAAAGGTTTTATATAATAAGTTATGTAAATTAAGTTTATAAGAGTATTTATTTTTTCCGAAAAGCAAGCAATGACAATATCACAATACCAATCTCAATTTTTCGGCTTTAAAAGTTTAAAATTCAATCCAAGGAAGTGAGAGACCCATCCTCTTTACATCTCACCATTCCTCATCTTCATCAACTTAAAAGAATAAATAAATTTTTATGTAATAAAGAGTAGTTTTAATAACATTTTATTTAATGTTATTATGGAGTATGAAAGATTCTATAACATTCCTCATAACCTTATTGGAAGCTAAACCACAGAAGCTTATTCTTACTCACATGCGTTGGGTTGTGTTTGTCATGTTATTTTACTAAATCTGCGGCCCATTTATAATAAATGTCCACTTTCGACTTTGTATAAATTTAAGTAGTAACATTTTTTTTTAAATTTAAAAAATTATGATCTCTCTATTTGAATTATATCATGAATAATTAATGATGTGAAAGATTTGTGTGGATCCATTTATATAATGATTTTTTTAAAAATAATAAGAAGTGATAACATTTAAAATGCAAAGTAATATTTAATTGATGAAAATTAATAATGATGTTATGAACTATTTATTATAATAAACGAAAATGATAACAATTTAAAAGAAAGTGATAACATAATTTAATTATAAATGATAAGTAATTATCAAAGGGTATTTCATAAATAATTATAAAATGTGATAATATTTTTAATAAAAAATAATTCATAATCAAAGAAAATCGTATGATTAAATTATTTCACGAACAATTCATAGGAATAATAAAAAATGATAATATGTTTAATAAAGTGATACCGGAAATTTTAATAGAATATTTAAACTATCTAAGGAATAATTAATAATAATAGTAAAATAATAATAATAATAGATAACATTTTATTATTAAAAGTAATAAAAATATTTGATTTAAAGTAGTATTTGTAATTTGGGTGGTTGGGCCGAGTCTATTTAGTGTTAAATTTTGGCCGGTTTAATTAATAAACCAAATAAGACCTTTATCTTTTCCGTTACAATTTAACTTTATAAAATATACTTTAATTAATTGAAGGATTACTACTAGGTACAGTAAAAAATCCTTAATTACTATAAGATATAAACATATAAAAATATTACTACTAAATACAAAAATATATAGTGATTCCAATATTACCCTTACAATGTGCTGCACATAAATATTTGTGTGCAGCAAAAGTGTGTGTACAGTAAAAAAAATGTGTGCAGTAAAAAAAATGTATGCAGCAAAAAAGTGTAGTAGTCCGGCGGAGGTCTGGCGGTGGGTGAGGATTTAAGGTTTGTGGTTTAAAAGTATATGAGTTTAGGGTTATATTTGATATTTTACTTTAATATTTTGTATGTGAGAGTAATTTTTTTAAATCAATGTATTTCATAGTAATTATGGGTACAAAGTGTGTACCTATAAATAATTTTTTCATAATTTAACGAATTAGGATCCTTAAGACAGGCCTCTTTTAATATAAGAGTGTATATTTTTGATTTTCTGGAAAAAATTTTTAATTAAAAAATATATTATATCTTTATTAATTAAAGTGTATACACTTTAAAATATACGGGTATGTCTTGTGTGAGACCATTTTTAACTTTTTGAAAATAGTTATCACTTTCGCTATAAATCATTATCACTTTCGCTTAAAATGTTATAACTTTTTATTTATACTATAATTTATTAATGAAAAAACATTATCACTTTTCATTAATTTATTATCACTTTCCTCCATAAAAGTTATCGCTTTCTAACTGTCTCACGTAAACCCTTATGTGAGATGGTCTCACACAAATCTTTGCCTTAAAATAAAATGTTACTATATCTTTATACACTCTGTACGAGAACGACCAACCCATTATATAAAGGGAAAAAAAAAAAAAAAGGTCCGCCTATAATAACAAATTATAAAAAATTGGAAGAATCTTGTTCCATGGTATGAAGCCGGCAATAATTTGCCTTTAGATTATCGTATATATTAGTATATCCTTGACAGTTGACACGATGTAATACATTTGTTAATATATTAAAGAATTAATTAATTCAACAATGTGCATCTCTATTGGAACAAAGTATTTCAATTCATGCAATTTTTTATGTCTTTTTATCCTAAAATAATGAGTTAGGCTACTCTTCCCTTATATGTAGTAACATCTCACATTAAATTTCTTTTAAGGATTTTCAAACAATTATATATCCCTTTTCATAAAAAATATTATGTTAAAAATATTATTACTTTTTATTTATATTATGAATTATTCATAAAATAATTTTATTAATTTGATTATCACTTTTATTAAAATATTATAATTTCTTATTCTGTCTCACAAAATTTTTTCGTTAATATAAGTCTCACCTAATGAGTTATTCTCTTATGTGTCAAGTGTTTAAGGATATATGGAGTAAATATTTAATTCTAAAGAGAAATTTGTTTATTAGTACGAGTATTATTTTTCAATGAAAAAATCATTCAAATAAATTTGAATAAAAAATTTAAAATATAATAGATAGAGTTGATATTCATCCCATATATGTATAACTTTTTATTTTATATTGTATACATATTTCTTAATAATTGTATATTTTTTCACACTCAATTTTTCATTAAAAAAAACTAGCATCCATATATGTATAATTTTTTATCAATAGTGGAGTACATATTTTTTAATAATTGTATATTTTTTTATACTCAATTTTTCATTAAAAAAACTAACAAAAAATTCACTAACAAAGCGTATACATTTTATTTCATAATTGTATATGTTTTTATTTATAATTGTATACGTTTATGAGAATAGATGAACCGTAATATGGGGTGCACCCAGGTGCATTGTAGTAATTGTTAGATTGTATACTAAAAGTCTAGCTTTTTGTATGAACAATGTTATAACAATTAATTTGAAATGAGAATCATATGATCAAATGATTGCATCTTATAATTTATTTATATGTTCGATGCAATAGTCCACTTACTTTATACTGTAGATAATATGTTGTGCGACAACACGCGGAAGATCATATTATTGGTTTCCTTATAAAGTATAAACATATGCTCACAATCGAGATAGACGGGGACTCTATATCTGGATGGTTGTAGACTGTAGTGTGGTTTGGTATTAGCTTATCTTGGCTATAGAATCACATTAGTGCACTTGTGTGTATTGAGTAGGACCGCTTGAGATCGTTCGATTTATACTGACTTATAGGAGAACTTGATCTCAGTTATTATGGATGTTCGTGCTCTTAATCCCTATACAATAACCTCGACACATAGGGCAGTATGTATTTCTTTGATTCATCAATGGGTGAGATTTACATGTAATTAAATCAATAAACTCGGTGAGTTGGGAAGTAGTGCTATTTCTATGGTGTGCTGTTGATTGTAGAAGGAATCCGTGTCCGTCATAGGTTGATGATGTCCCCTTGAGGAGCTCATAAGGATTATCATGTAAACCCTGCAGGTGGAATTTATTCTGGCATGATAATGAGGTTGAGTGATACTACTCTTGGATAATATATTAATTAATTGAGTTGTCAGTAACATAATTAATTAATGGACATTGTATATCTTAAACATGGGGAGACTAACGGGCTCATAATAAGAAGGAGCCCAAAACGTAATTTTGGGATTGGTATGGTAGTGCAGTAATAATATTTTAGTGGAATATATTATTATTATTGGATTTAAGTATAAGCTTTGGGCTAAGCTTGGATACTTAAGCCCAATGGAGGCCCAACCCAATTTCTCCTCCTGGTCCCTGCTTAGCCCATGTATATAAGTCACCTCAGCTTATCTGGAAACCTAATCTAATCTAACTGATGATTAACATTTGATGAGGGTTGAGAGCAGATTGAGGAGGTCTCGTAGATCGTCGCCCACACGACGTCGAGATCGGACTTGGGACATACAGCAGAAGACCGGAAGGTCGTTTGCTGCTGCAGTTCGTCATGTTCCAAAATTCATATAAAATCGTAAAGTTCTCAGATTTTGATTTATTATATACTGACGGAAAGCCGTTGAAGAGAGGATCGTCTGAACGTAAAGATTACTCAATTCCGACATCAGACGAGGAAGTTATCGCTATTCTCGTGGGACTGCGCAGGCTGCCTGCGAGAATCAATCTTCATCAACATACCCTGGTGAACGGTAATCGTTTCTATGATTTATTGCTTCTGCTATGATAGAAACGTATGAATCCCTAGCGGGTCATGTTAACCAAATGATCCAAGCGTCAACAATTGGTATCAGAGCTTCAGTTTCGTGGTGAAGCGTGACACGTTAGGCTAGGGTTTATGTGATTAATTTTTCGAAATTAGGATCGCATGTTTAGGGTTTTGGTTTTACTGCGCAAACCATGAATATCCCTATGTGAAATATACCCTATATCATATCTGTTCGTTGATGGTTGTGTGTGAGAGGATTCGACGAAAACTGTTCGTCAATTTCACATGGAAGGAAGAAATTGAGAGAAAATCCAGCGCAGTGATATTTCAGAGGCAATATCCGGAGTTTCAACCGTCGGATCAGGCTGATTTTTGGTCAGCACGTTCGGATTTTGTAGATGTACATTCTGAACGGTGAAGATCGTATTTGAAGCTTTGTGTTGTAGGGAATATGCCGAAAACAGAAGCAGTTTTTTGGGTGATTCTGTTCTGCGCAGTCGAGAGAAAAGAGTCGTTTATCACAAAATAACCGTTGGATCAATCTGTAATTTGGATAGCATGTTCAGGACTTACAGTAGTAGATTTTGGACGGTGGAGATTGGATTCTGAGGTTCTTTCAGTTTCGAACTACGAACGACAGTTGGTGTAGTTTGGTGTTGCGCGTTGGGCTGAACTTGGTTCCATGCAAGTAGGCCCTTGGACGAGCGACAGTCCGGGCGAGGGGCGCTCGTCAAGGCACTTGGGGCGCTCCCTGACATGATTGGCGGTGGGATATAACGATGGACATCTTGGGGCACAAGCAATCCTGCTTGTTGCGTAAGGCATCGATTCCACAGTAGGAGTGTCGGACAAGACATTAAAATTTAGAGGCGTTTTTATTCCTAATATATATAACTGTCATAATTGATTTAATTGTCTATTATTGTTATATATATATATATATGGATGTCTGATCTCTATGATTTATTGTCTTATATAGAAGCATGCTAGATTGCGTATTATATTTGGTATATTATATGCATGTATTGCTAGAGTGTTGGATAAGACATCCAATTTTAGGAAAACTAATTCCTAATATATAACTGCCATAATAGATTGTATATTATTGTTATATATGGATGTCGAATTAATTCCTAATATATGACTGCTATAATTGATTTAATAATCTATTATTGTCATATATGGATGTCGAATTAATTCCTAATATATAACTGCTATAATTGATTGTCTATTATTGTTATATATGGATGTTGAATTGATTCCTAATATATAACTGACATAATTGATTTAATTATCTATTATTGTTATATATGGTTGCTCGTCGATATCGATATGACGATCGATATCGATAGTTTTGGAATGTTGATAATCTTGATGTTTTTCGAATATTTGTTAATCTAGTCGATATCGATGATTTTGATAATCTGGACGATATCGACGGTCGATATCGATGGTTTCAAAAATTGGACAATCTGGAAATTTCAAAAATTTGATAGTCTGGAAGTCTTTGCTGATATTCGTGCCTGGTGGCGAACAATCAAATTCGCTGATATATAACTGTTAATGATTGATTTAATTATTGATTATTGTTATATATGTATGCATGACTCTCTGTGATTTACTGCCTTATGTGCCGTAATAGAAGCATGCTAGCGTTGCGTATTTTATTCTGAATATCATATGCATGTAAAAACCCTCGGTCTTAAATAACTAAGTGGGAGAGGGGATTGGTAAAAATTCCCGCTGCCTCAATTATTGGTTTGTAAGTGATGTGAGTAAACTTGCGTGTTGGCAATATGTCTTCCTCCCTAACGGATGAGTTTATTCACGGATCACTGGTACAGACTTCATTACATAATTATTGTTTGTAATGTGGCACATGAACTTGCGTGTTGGCAATAGGTCTTCCTCCCTAACGGATGAGTTTATGTGGGGCTCACTGGTACAAACTTATAATTGATGATTGTAGGAAGCTATCCGAGCGCGTGTGTACTTCTCCAACTGTAAGGCACACAAGCTCGCGCAGTGGACTTGGGATCAAATAATGGTGTACACTTAGGTGTAAATAATTAGTATCCTCCCCAACGGAGTCACAACTATTATTTGCATGGCTAAAGAGGAACCGACTATTAATTATTTTGTCATAAAGTTAGGTTGACAAATGAAATTAATGGGTAAAACCTTCTCTTGTAAATGTTCGGGTTTGTAAACGTCCACACTAACGTGGCTTGCAGACTCACGGTGCTTGAGATGTCGGTGAATTTTATTTTTATATTGTTTTGAGGGAATCAATATAAAAGGATAAAATTCAAAGTTTTGATCGGTAAATTAATTATGATTCTCTAATTTTCAAATGGTTTTATCTCACATATTATTAACTAAAAGAAATTATATTTACTTGTCCAAATTAGATGATTAGAAAAGTATCTTGGTTTTGAATTTTACTGCTTAAGAAAATACATGTGTGTTCTCACAATGGACGTCTCATGATGCCTATTAAAGTCTCTAGTGAAGAGATGAGAGGTTCATAGAAATATGACGATCTCATGTAACTCTTCGGATACTTGAGTAAGTTAAAAGGCAGAAGATCATGATTTAATTTGATGAATGAATTGGGAAGCATGGAGTATAAATTGAAGGGAAACCTAGATCAATTTAATTTTTCGTGAATTGCCTAGATGTTTTTGAGTAAGTTCCACCTGAATTACAATAGGATGTATATGGTGGAAAACTTCTGGCAAAACATGTGGCAAAGGAAAGCCATTTTCATCATAATGTGAACAAGTTCTATATCTTATTCACTAGTTGTTTAAAACATGATTAGTGATGTCATTTACTGACACGAAGTGTGTAGATACTGGAATCACTAAATGTTTATTACTAAGTGAGGATAAGATTGTTATGACATGGGTAAAACTACAAGAGTAGTGGCTATTGCAGTTGGAGTTGTCTATTTATCTAATGATATGAGTAGACGTTTGATTATGAGAAATTGTTTTACGTACGTTTTCATAGAAAGAATTTGATTTCAGTTTCTATGCATTAATAGATGGATACTCCATTTCATTTAAATGACATGGTCACTATAATGAAGGATAGAGTTATAATCTGTTATTGTACGTTAGTGAACAATTTGTATACTTTTAAATCATGTATATTCCACAGATGCAACAAACAGTAATTAATAATGAATCTTCTAATCTTAGTAAGAGAAAGATACCTTTGGATATGAACTAAACATATATCTGGCATCTAAGACTAGATCATTTTACTTGAGTAGGATTCAAAAGTTGATAGCCGATAGACCCTTAGGTTTATCTGAAGTGAAAACTATCTGACTTTCGAGTCTTGCTTGGGAGTAAAAATGACTAATTGCTTTTTCAAGGCAAAGGGGTGCAGAACCAAAGATATATATGTTGGAATTAGTTCATTATGATTTATGTGGTCCTAAGATTGTCCGGATGAGAGGTGGATATGAATATTCGTCAATCGATGAATTATTCTTGAAATGGATATATTTATTTGATGCACTGCATGTCTAAGTTCCTTGATTAATTCAAGAATTGCAAGGCTGGTACAGTGAAGCGTCATGGAAAATATATCTAGTCATTACGATTTAATCGTGATGGTGAGTACCTCTTAGGATAGTTAGGAGCTATTAATCAGAGGTTGAGATTAAATCTCAAATTGTTTACACCGGGCATACCCCAGCTGAATGGTGTGTCGGATAGAAGGTGTAGCACTCTTATGGAAATGATTAGATGGATGATGAATTATTTGGAATTACTAAATTCATTTTATGGGTATGCCCTAGAAACAGTAATTCGTATGAATGTTTGTCTGTTTGTGGGATATACTAGAAAAATAAAGGGTGATTTATTTAGTCCAAAAGATCGAAGGGTGATTGTTAACACAAACACTAGATTTTTGGAAAAAGACTATGTATTAAATCATAAACCCATGTATAAATTGTTCTAAAGGAAGTGAGAGGGAAAAACACAAAGTATAAGTACCAATTGTACAAGAGGATATACCATAAGGTAAACTGCAACGCGTGTCACGTCTGATACATAATTGCATGTAGTGCCTTGTCGTAGTGGGAGGGTTCTTCGACAACTTGTAAGATACATGTTTTGGGAAAGTCGTGAGACTTGGTCCCTCGCAAACATGAAATGGACCCACGGATACGACGAAGCACTACAAGTTAGAAATGCCAAATCCTAGCAAAGTGCAATGAATATTAAAATAGAATCGATAGATTTTAAATTAGGTCTGGATGCTTATTGAACCGCTAAATGGCGTAAAAGCCATTGGAAGCGGGCATGCAAGAATAAAAGAGGATCATAGAATAAGGTGAAAACCTTAGAAGCAAGCTTGTTGCGAAAAGGTATACTCAGAAAGAAAGGGTTCGATTATGAGAAAACCTGTTCGCCGGTAGCTATACCTAAGTTGATCCGGACTCTTTTATTTGTTGCTACTCATATGAAATATGAGGGATAGCAAATAGATGTCGAGACAGCTTTCCTGATTGGAAGTCTTAAGGGAAACATCTATGTGAAGCAACCAGAGTGATTCATTGCAAAAAGCTAAGAGCATTGTGATAATAAGCTTAAAAGTGTTCATTCATGGACTAAAGCAAGCTTCAAGATCATGAAACATCCGTTTTGATGAGGTAATCCAGTGACATGGATCTAATCAATGATAGGATGGGTCTTGTGTATTGAAAAGAGTGATGGAAATGTGGTGGTATTTCTTGTACTATACGTAGATAGTATCTTGCTCATTGGAGACAATGAAAGAGTATTGTCGGGCGTATGGGTATGGTTGATAAAGCGGTATGAGATGAAGGACTTAAGAAGAGCAAAAATATCCTTTTGATCACAGTAATACGGATCACAAGAAAGGATATTATGCTTATCTCAAGTTTCATATAATGATACGATCCTTACTCGTTTAGCATGTGAATTTATCTAAGTGAATGTGTCTTGTGACACAAAAGTAGATAAAGAAGATGAAAGCGGTTCCTTATGCTTCGGCAAATGAGGAAGCTTAATCTAAGGAATGTTATGCACGAGATTGGATATCTATTTTGCCGATGGCATGAACAATGGGTATCAAGGTAACCCAAAATAAGAATGTTGAACTGTGGTAAGACATATACTTATGTACCTGAAAAGGACTAGAAACTATATGTGGGCTTACCGGACAGATTCACTGATTCTTATGGGTTACATAGATTCAGATTTTTCAAATCAGATAGGGACGGCAGTAAATCCACCTCAAAGGTTATGCGTTTAATTTTAGGAAGTTGAGTCATAATGTGGAGGAGTGTTATATAAAAATATATTTCAGACTCCGGACTCCATCATGGAAAGATGATAAATTGGAGCCTATGAGGCAGCCAAAGTATCTGTATGACTCTAGAAACTTCAAGATGGACTTCGACGTGTTTCTAAGTTTGCCCAAGGATATCACAATTTATATTGATGATATTGGTGCAGTTGCAAACTTGAAGGAATCACGAGCCCATAAGGAAATTAAACACATGGAGCGCGAGTACCACCTGTTACGAGAAATCGTGTGATGAGGGGAAGGTTGTTGTCACCTAGATTGCATCGAATGATAACCTAGTAAATCCATTTACAAGGACCTTAAGGCGAGAGCTTTTGATGGTCGCGTAGTGGGAGTGGAAATCAGATGTATGGCGGAAGACATGACAGCATAGTCTTTTAGTATAAGTGGGAGATTGTTAGATTGTATACTAAAAGTCTAGCTTTTTGTATGAACAATGTTATAACAATTAATTTGAAATGAGAATCATATGATCAAATGATTGCATCTTATAATTTATTTATATGTTCGATGCAATAGTCCACTTACTTTATACTGTAGATAATATGTTGTGCGACAACACGCGGAAGATCATATTATTGATTTCCTTATAAAGTATAAACAGATGCTCACAATCGAGATAGACGGGGACTCTCTATCGGGATGGTTGTAGTGTGGTTTGGTATTAGCTTATCTTGGCTATAGAATCACATTAGTGCACTTGTGTGTATTGAGCAGGACCGCTTGAGATCGTTCGATTTATACTGACTTATAGGAGAACTTTATCTCAGTTATTATGGATGTTCGTGCTCTTAATCCCTATGCAATAACCTCGACACATAGGGCAGTATGTATTTCTTTGATTCATCAATGGGTGAGATTTACATGTAATTAAATCAATAAACTCGGTGAGTTGGGAAGTAGTGCTATTTCTATGGTGTGCTGTTGATTGTAGAAGGAATCCGTGTCCGTCATAGGTTGATGATGTCCCCTTGAGGAGCTCATAAGGATTATCATGTAAACCCTGCAGGTGGAATTTATTCCGGCATGATAATGAGGTTGAGTGATACTACTCTTGGATAAGATATTAATTAATTGAGTTGTTAGTAACATAATTAATTAATGGACATTGTATATCTTAAACATGGGGAGACTAACGGGCTCATAATAAGAAGGAGCCCAAAACGTAATTTTGGGATTGGTATGGTAGTGCAGTAATAATATTTTAGTGGAATATATTATTATTATTGGACTTAAGTATAAGCTTTGGGCTAAGCTTGGATACTTAAGCCCAATGGAGGCCCAACCCAATTTCTCCTCCTGGTCCCTGCTGTAGCCCATGTATATAAGTCACCTCAACTTATCTGGAACCCTAATCTAATCTAACTGATGATTAACGTTTGATGAGGGTTGAGAGCAGATTGAGGAGGTCTCGTAGATCGTCGCCCACACGACGTCGAGATCGGACTTGGGACATACAGCAGAAGACCGGAAGGTCGTTTGCTGCTGCAGTTCGTCATGTTCCAAAATTCATATAAAATTCTACAGTTCTCAGATTTTGATGTATTATATACTGAAGGAAAGCCGTTGAAGAGAGGATCGTCTGAACGTAAAGATTACTCAATTCCGACATCAGACGAAGAAGTTATCGTCATTCTCGTGGGACTGCGCAGGCTGCCTGCGAGAATCAATCTTTATCAACATACCCTGGTGAACGGTAATCGTTTCTATGATTTATTGCTTCTGCTGTGATAGAAACGTATGAATCCCTAACGGGTCACGTTAACCAAACGATCCAAGCGCCAACAGTAATTAGCCTAAAAATATAAAATACTCAGATTTTGGTGGACTGAACCATCTCCATACGCTCGCAAGAAACTGTGTCTAATAATTAATTTTCTCGATTATTCAATAAAAATAACTGAAAAACAATCAATTTTTTTTTTTTTTTAACAAAACAATCATTTTCTTTAGTATTTATTTATTTACTTTATTCCTGTTTTTTTAACATTTCTTCGCCGTTTACACTCAATTTAGGCGCATTTTGTAAACTTTTCTAGAAACTATAGAAATTTAAATGCGTTGAATTGTATGCTCTACAAGTCACCTATGGCGCTCCCGATTCTTCAACGAACTTCTCTCCAACACCCAATGATCGCAAACCGTCCACACCTATATATCCAATGCGTAGAATCAAAAGAAACAAATAGTTTCTGTTATTTGGTTCTATGGAGACGGAGAATATCAACCGGAAACTGCGACGGAAGAGAAAGTGAAAGACAGAGATTTGGCGCTAAATAACTTGAGCAATCTGGAAATCATGGAGAAGAATAGAAACAACCAGAAGAAGAACAAGAAGAAGTTTAATTTTATTCCGAAATTTGGGTGTATGAAATTGAAAGACGACTATCCGGCGGCGGAGATGGCGGCGGCCGGAAAGGGTTTCAACATGGAGGCCGATTGCAATGGGAGGGATCACACGCCGACGCACCTGGTTGTTATGGTCAATGGAATTATTGGAAGGTCTGAAATTAGCAATGCTGAATGCGAAAGATTTTGAGTTGCAGTTCTTTATTTTTGTTTCTAATCATATTATTTTAGTGGGATTAAATGTTTTACGACTGTTTTTTTGTTTGATTTTAATGTATTTTCAGTGCTCAGAATTGGAGGTATGCCGCTAAGCAATTCGTGAAGGCGTATCCGAATGATGTAATAGTACATTGTGAGTTCTATCTTTAAATCTGCATTTTTTTTCCATTTATTTATTATTTATTTTGGCATCTTTTGGAATTTTTTGTGTAATTTGGATGATATTTATTTGCTTAACCCTGAATTTCCTCAGTGATTGCTTTTTGGTTAGTTGGTTTGAGGAGGTGAGGAATGAGAATGGAATAAAAATTGATATATTTGCTATGAGTTTACCAAGGTTCCCATTGAGTGGAGCTCAAGTTCAAAAGAATGAAATGGATGTGGTTCAAACCATGTTTCTATCTTCCAGTTTCTTAGTTAAGTCATGTAGAGCCTAGCAACACTCGATATTCTAGTGGGAGTAGGTGTGGTGTCCTAGATTTTTGGATTGAGTCATTAAAAAATTCATGAATGGGTTGAAACGGGCCTTAAAAATTCCGTCCTTGCATTTGAAGTATTGATCATATAGAAACTCATGTATCAATTTCTAATCCCAGGCCATCATCTTATGAATTTCAATTATTCTAAAATAGGATTAAGAGCAATACATCTTCTTGCTCTAGGTAAATCCATTTCTGTTTTACTGGTCGTAGCTATTCAAGCACGTTATATGGCTAATACAACTGAATTATTAACACTTGGATTTATTTGAAGAGAGCAATACATTCATGTTTTACTTCTCAGTTATTGGATGATTTGGTTGTGGCTTTGTTTGCATAATCTTCCTTTGAAAGTAGTTCCAATTATTTTCACAAATGAAAGATGAGTGTGTCTGCCCTTTAGCTTTGGCTGAGCTCTCCTTTGTTTTCTTATGAAATCCATATTACTTGAAGTTATAAGCTTGAAGCTGTAATCTTACTGTCTTAATCCACATTCTACGTTCAGGCAGTGAATCTAATTATTCTACATTGACATTCGATGGTGTTGATATTATGGGGAAGAGATTAGCTGATGAGGTCTGTTATGCATTCCCTTTAATAAATGAATGTTTTTTTTGTCAGGCATGCCAATGTATGACTTGATTTCCTGTTTGAATCTATGGCTTCTGTAGCTAGAGCTTAAAGGCATGTTGCCTATTTTGATTTCAGGTGATTTCTGTTGCCAGTCGTCATCCAAATCTTCAGAAGATTTCTTTTGTAGGCCACTCGCTTGGAGGCCTTATAGCGAGATATGCTGTTGCTGTGCTTTATCAACGACATTTAATACCTAAAGATGGGGATGAGAATGGGGAATATGTTGGAGATGAGATTCATAGAGCATCTCTAGACGACATAACCAAAGGAAATATTGCTGGACTCGAACCCAGGAACTTCCTTACCTTTGCAACACCACATCTTGGTTGCAGGGGCCATAAACAGGTATTGTATATCTTATTGGATGTTTTAAAATATTTTACTCAATCTTATTTGATCAAGATATCCCTTTTCAAAAGACATGCAACACTATCAAATATTTGTTTTTGGTATTTCCTTTCTGGACATGCTGACCTTCTCTTCAGCCTTCCTTTGTCCATTTAATAGCATACAATCCTGTATTAAGGATGATGGATCTTTAGAATTGAAGTCTGATATTCTGTTGATGATCTGATTCTCTTTCAGGTTCCAGTATTCTGTGGTTTTCACACCATGGAGAAGTTAGCAACCCGTGTTTCCTGGTTACTTGGTAGAACAGGGAAACATCTATTCTTGAGTGATTGTGATGATGGAAAGCCTCCTCTTCTTCTTAGAATGAGCAGCGATGCTGAAGATCTCAAGTTCATGTGAGGGAATCATTTTGAATTAGGACCTTCTGGTTCTCAACTATTACATACTAAATCATTGAAAATTATTAATTTTGATCCTCGTTCCAGTTCTGCTTTGGAGTCGTTCAAGAGGCGTGTTGCCTATGCAAATGCACGTTTTGATTGTATCCTGATCTTCTTTAATATCATTTCCATTTCTTTGCTTGCATATGTATGTAGTTTTACTTGCTAAAAGTGTAGTTGTTAGAGATACTGTTCCTAATTATATTCATTCCCTATATGACCTTGACATTTAACATAGATCTTGTGGGATGGAGTTCATCATCATTACGTCGTCGAAGTGAGCTCCCAAAGGTACAGATTACCACATATGCTGCTGATTAATATATGTCAAAAGCATCTTACATTGTAGTGCTGGTTTCAGCGCCGGAGTCTTCTGAAAAATGTTAAATACCCACACGTCGTCAATGAGGAGAAATCAACTAAAGTCGGTCCACTAGAAGAAGTTTCTTTGGAAGTCAAATTTGGTAAAGGCAGGACCAGAGATATGGAAGGTGTGTGTCTTTGACATGAACCTGTGGTCACTTCTAGCATAAATTCTTGATATTATTATACTAAATTAAATATCTACAAATCAAATTGTATTCGATACTGAAGTATCATGTTTCCTTGCTTCGGTGTGATTTGACTGGGAGAGGAAATAACCTATAAAACTTGTGTGTCTTAAGTCAATTCTCTTATACTAACTTGTAATCGTTCCTCAACCCAATCAACACAGTTTTAAAAAAAAATGTTGAATTAAACTAAGAAAACGATTTGATGTTGTGTTAAAGAATGTTGATGTTCAATTCTTTTAACATTGTAGAGACAATGATCAGAGGGTTAACAAGGCTGAACTGGGAGCGAGTTGACGTCAACTTTAATGGAAGTATACAAAGACTTCTTGCACACAATACAATTCAGGTATAAATTACAACACTGGTGTTTTCTAAAGATCCATGGTAATGTGGAATCATTCAAATAACAGAGAGTCATGCCATAGATATATTAGTCACACAGTTACATTTTAACTGCTTCAGCTAAGGGAACATTGTTGCTATTGCCTACTTAATGAAAAGTCATCCACAAACTGTGCTGACAAAGATTCAAGAAATTCCAATACATTATATGAGTTCCGATCCATATTAGCATCACAATGTTGTTTGATTGTTTCTTGGTACATCAGGACCTTACGTTATCTTGCAAGATTCCTCCACACCAAATTAACTGTGACAATGAAATTATCTTGTTGGGAACCATACTTTTGGGGGTAAACCTGGATAGACAGGCTTATGAAGTGGTTACTTTGTAGGTTTATTTGTAAATGCAGTGATATAGGGACAAAATTCAATAATCTCAGAAGTTTTTTATGCTGAGCACATATTGTTGAAAGTCTACTAAAGTTAACTCAATCCCTAATATCATCCCAACATTTGAATGTACATGACACTTTTATTTTAAAAAGGCATAGACTTGTGTGCACCTGGCCCGGGCTCTATATTTCTATTTTGCCAAGCTTTCCCTCGGAGTTCAACGCTTTGCTTTTAGGGGTTTACTGTCTTTTCCTTCAAATTATAGGGATAAACCTAGTTGCATGGAACTAAGAATTTGAAATTGGGTACAGAGGAGATTCACTGTTTTGAATTATTAAATTCCCCTTTAGAAGCCATATTTAGCTTCGAATTTACCTCGTGTTTCACTAGAACTGCAGGTATCAGATATGCCCCTACTGATTCACAATGTTAATTATCTGGTTACTGCATTTAATAATCTAAAATATGCATTCACAACTTTCATTTCTACGTGTTATTCTAATGAGTTAGCCAATGAAGACTAGAGATGATAGCATGATTTTCCCCTTTGATTTTACTGTGTTTAGGTGAAAAGTGAATGCTTGAATTCTGATGGTGCTGATGTAACACAACATATGATAGACAAGTTTCTATTGTAAAAAGTGCTTTGATGTATTTGTACTTATATACATACACACCATGTGGGAGTATACTGAATAAATGGTGAGATCAGTGCATGCAAGTTGAGGTCTCAGAAGCGCCTTCAAATTGTTTCTATTGAGCTCCTCGTTCAATGCTTTATGTGAAACTGTCTCACGAAATGTATTGGCGGTGATGGAGATAACAATAGTGTAGTATTGCATGGAATGTGAGATTACTGATTCTGTAACTAGGTCAATTTTGAGGTGTGACAATGGGGATTTAGTTTGAAAGTGGATTTTATTCAAACCCACCCTGTTTACTAAGGACTATTTCCATTTTTTTAGTAGTAAGTACTAATTATTAATCGTTGATGTATAAAGAAGATGAAGAATAATATCATTATTTATTATTTATAAATTGTACTCCCTCCGTCCGCTAGATAGGTCCACATTTTGCCATTTTGGGCGTCCGCATTAAAGGTCTACATTTCCCTTTTTAAACACATGGGACTCATACACATCACTAATACAATAAATACATAGGACTTATACACCCCACTAATATAACTATCAACTGCACATTAAATAATAATGCTTCTTAATCCACGTGCATAAAGCAAATGTCCACCTTTCGGGTGGACGGAGGGAGTAATTAAAGTCTTTATTTATACATGTACCAACTACACATTAAATAATAATACCCCCTCCGTCCCGGACTTATGTTCACCGGTACTGTAGATACGGAGTTTAAGAAAAGTTACTTTTTGACCAACTTTATTGACTTTTGAGGGGTATTGTAGTATTTTTAGGTAATAAATAAATTATAAAGTATGTTTTGTGTGTTAGGTGAGAGTGGTATTTTTGAAATTAAGAGAACTTTTGAGGTTGTTGGTTTATGTGAAGTTTCCTTTTTTGGGTGGTGAACATAAGTGTGGGACGGACGAAAACGGAAAGTGTGAATATAAGTATGGGACAGAGGGAGTACTTCTTAATCTACGTGCAAAAAGTAAATGTCCACCTTTCGTGCGGACGGAGGGAGTAATTAAAGCCTTTATTTATGGTGTACCCCACCATTAGGGGCCCCCACCACCCCTGCCCTGGGGATTGATGGAGGTGGTAAATCGCAGGATGTGCCTCAAGTGGCTTATAGGGAGGGCTCACTGTTAGTGGAGTGTGTGTTTGCCCACGGTGGTTGCCTAGGATTGCCCGTGCCGGGCAACCCGACGGGGTCGCCTAGGAAGAACCTCGTCGGGTTGCCCATGGTTGCCCACGGTTGCCCACGGTGGTTGCCTAGGATTGCCCGTGCCGAGCCCCGTCGGGTTGCCCATGGCTGCCTACTGTTGCCCACGGTTGCCTGGGAAGAACCCCGTCGGGCTGCCCATGGTTGCCTCGGATTGCGCATGCCGGGTGCCGGGGGTTGCCCGGGAAGAACCTCGTAGGGTTGCCCATGGTTGCCTAGGAATGTCCACGCCCGTTGCCTGGGGTGCCCACGGGGGTTGCCCAAGCCCGTTGCCTAGGATTGCCCACGACGGGCGCCTGGGCGTGCCCACGTCATGGCCCATGCCCACGGTTGCCCACTGGGTCGCCCACGGGTTGCCCACGCCCGTTGCCACGGGTTGCCCATGCACAAGCAACGCTTGCAGGGCCCATGCCCACGCCTTGACCACGGCCGTTGCCTTGGCTTGCCCATGCTACAGGCAACGCTTGCGCGGCCCATGCCCACGCCTTGCCCACGGCCGTTGCCTTCGTTGCCCACGGGTTGCCCACGCCCACGCCTTGCCCACGGGTTGCCCATGCACAGGCAACGGTTGCGCGGAAATGTATTAGTGGAGTGTGTGTGGACCCATGTGAATATGTTATAATATTTTTTTGTGTGGGTCTCATATTCTTTAAAAGGAAATGTAACCATTTTTATGAGAGAACCCAAAAAAAAATATCACAACTTTTGTGGGAGTAATAAAATTGATCGAAATATAATACTAAAATTTTTCTTAAACAGCTTTAAATAGTAATTATAAAGACGAGGAGGGAGTATTCATAATACTTTATACTTTATCATACGTGCAATGTACAATGCATATAAGTTTTGGGCATTTATGAGAGAATCTAAAAAGTGGGTCATTTTATTATAATTTAAAAATGATTCGCGAGGAAAAAATCAAGTATAAAATCCAACGAAGGTGAATACTGTGAATTCACACACATATAGCACCGTAGAGTGGGGACAAACTTTAAAAGGGAAATCCATCGAAAACGATAGCCCATACACTTATCATCCCCCACAAACTTATTTCACTACATTTAATTACTAAATATATAGAATAATATAACAAAACTTTTTCTTATCTACGATGCTGATAAAAATTTAAATTCTACTGTTATATATATTATTGTTTATATTTTCTATTTTGATTTATTATAAATTAAGATTTACATTTTCTTTTTGTTAAGTAAGACCACACAATACAATTATTTATACAAGAAAGAGCACACACAACACTAATACAACTACTCATTACAATCCATTATCTATTAAAATATTATATCTCTTAATTTTCGTAAACAAACATCAACGTTAATACGGGACGAAAGAAGTATTGATTTATCAAAGAATTAACAAAATTAAAAAATTATGGTTTGCAAATGGATTACATTGAGTGTGCATGTTTTCTAGATACTTTTTTTCATAACAAATTATCACAATATTTTTTTATGACACAATATAAGATGATTAGTTTTTTTTTTTTTTTTTTTTTTTTTTTTTTTTTTTGGGATGGGGGGATTTATGAATTGCATTAAATTTGGAATAGGGTTGGTAAAACGAGGAGAAAGAAAATGTTGATGTGTTATCCCATCTTCTTCCTCAAGTAGTTTTCTCACTCCATCTTTTTGCATAGTTCCTTTTTGTCTTGTTACCTCAATCATTATAAGTAGTCTACTACAAACAGAATTATAACCTCATAACAACTTCACTTCTTCTGCTTATACATATATACATTACTTTTTCTTAAAAAAAAAAACATTAAATGGCTTGCCTTAAACTAAACTCTAGTATGAGCACTACTCTCCAAACAAAAACACACTTGATTCCATGTGTTTTGGCCCTTCTATTTCTACTCTTAAATCCAATGCATTTCATGGTTCAAGGTAATTCATTCATCCTTACTACGTACATTTTCTTATCAAATTCTTAATTTCCTCATTTTTAATTTCTCTTGCATTATTTTTAGGTAGCCAATTCTCCCAACTCACTCATGCTGCAATGGTAATCTCCCCCCCCCCCCCCCCACACACCCCCTCCATTTTTATTTATTTTCACATGCACACACATATATATTTAAAAAAAAGTTTCTAAATTACAAGTGTAGATGATAGAGTTAAACCTCTTAAGTAAAGAACACCTTATTTGAGTTTAGTTTATCATTTTTTTGGGGTCTTGATACATATTTTAAGTGCAAAATTATTTGAAATTTGTGGGTAGATTAGGAAATTGTGAAATATTGAAAGAATAATTAGTTTGGATATTGCAGAGAATGAGAAGAATGATTGGATCAAAGCCTCCAAGATGTGATGGAATTAGGTGCAAGAATTGTGGGCATTGTGAGGCAGTTGAAGTTCCCATTAAGAAATCCTTTATTGGAGAAGCCAAACACCCCCTAAATATTCATGCACACTCTTACTCTAGAGGAGATGACATTTCAAACTACAAGCCCATGAGTTGGAAGTGCAAATGTGGAGACTTCTTTTTCAATCCTTAATTGTTGATCTTTGAAGCCTACCCACCTCAACTACTCCTTTTCTAATTTGGGATCATATTTTTGCTGCATTAATCTTTCCCATAATAATTTATAATATTAGTGTTTTGTGAAAGCCCAAAACTAATATAGTACTATATTGTTATTAATTTATAATCATTATAATAACTATATATGGTCGATGAGGTGTATTGATTAAAAGAAATAATATACTCCATTGTTCCATTAGATTTTTTTCATCTCTAGATTATTTATTTTTCTCATTACACTACTCATTCTAAAAATAGTAAAAGTTTCAAAACGAACAATCTCTCAATATTTTTCAAAAATATCATCTTATTCAATATAACTTACTTTGTTAGTTATTTATTATATAAAAAGACAATCTTACTCTTGTATATCAATAAAATTGTTTTTTAAAAAAAATCAGCATTGCTTGAATTCCATATCTGTAGCAAAGTAAAGAGTGAATTGGATTGGAGGGTCTAAAAATTTAGATGATTGCTTGCATGTTTTACTGATTAGTATAGTGCAACAAATTGAGTCACCTTAAAAATATATAATGAAATTAAAATTTAATACTATTATACTTGATCACATGCATTGGCCTGAGTGATTTTGTTTTATTAGTCGAAGTTTTCAATGTTGTAGTTCTTGCAAGTGACAACACATGAAATGAATGTGAGGTTTCAAAAGAATATATGACAGAGAAATGGATAGTAATTCAAGAGAATCCATTAATAGAGGAAGAAGTGAAAAGGGTGAAAAGTACATGAATACTTGCCACAACGTATTAAAGAAAAATATACGAAGAACAAACTCTCTATATCCATGTTGATTCACAAGAATACCGTGAGAGAGGTCCAGAAAAAAACTCATTTTCATTAATCAATTCAAACCCTGAAACAAAAGAAGATTATAGGTTCTAACAAAATCTGTCACATTAATAATAAACATAAATAAAAGTAAACAAATCAAAATCTTATTATATTAATTATATTTTATATCTCTATTATATCACCACCCCTCACTCTCGCTACCCACACATGATAAGAGGATTGATCAGAAGTGGAGATGGGTTTATGTGTTTTGAACGCTAAGATAGGATGTATTTCCTCCGTCTCACAGTAAGTTTTATGTTTTCTATTTTAATTTGTCTAAAATTAAGGTTTATATATATTTTTTATTTTCAAGTTTGAGCTCATACAAAACAATTAATTATTCAATATAGAGCCTACATACAACACCAATACAATTATACAATCACTAATTTCACATTAAATATTATTTCTCTCACCTCACAACACATTAAAATATTACTATCTCTTAATGTACGTACAAAAAGCAAACGTCACACAAAACAATTAATTATTTCATGTAAGGCCCACATACAACACCAGTACAACCACTCATTTCACATTAAATATTATTTCTCTCACCTCACAACACATTAAAATATTATATTAAAAAATAAAAAATAAAGAGAAAATGGTATAATAATATTAATTTTAACCGAAAATTTACTAACAAAATGTATACTCCATTTTATTCATATATGTATATATTTTTATTTATAATTATATAAGGTTATACAAGTGGATACACGGTACACCAAGTTGTAACAGATAATTTGCTTGTTGGAAATTAATCATAAATTCAGTGATGATGTTGGGTGGGGGAGAAAGTTTTGATTGATGATGAATTTTGTGTTGGTGTTGTTTGATGGAGGGGATGAGAAACAAATGATAAGTGCAAATATTCTTATGTGGATTTTTTTTAGTGACATGACATGGCATGTACGTTCAAATTATTGAGAAATAATAATAATAATAATAATAATACCTTTACGACAAAGTATCTTGTGAGATATTATTTATGTCGGACGGTTTGTGAAACGTGTTAAAGTATGTCTATTATTTAGATAAAGTATGTTTAATGATTGTTAAAGTATATTTTCTAAAATAGGTTGGATTATTCATTAAAGTATAATTTTAGTGTGTTATAATTTGATTTATTATTAACATACTTTAACGGAAAATAAACATACTTTATCTATAAAATAAGCATATTTTAGTGATGGACCGTATCACAAGAGAGGGTCTCTATTTTTATATCATATTACCACGTGCGAAATATGGCAAAAAATTAAAATTCTACGGTCCAAATAAAATAAAATTAAACAATAATTATTTAGACAAAAACAAAAAGGGAAAAAACTAAAATTTTGAGAAAAGTGTTTCATGCATACACCGGGACCAAATTCAATTTTATATTCATATTGGATTTATATTTTTTATTTACATTCTTGATTTTTCAAAAATAAAAAACTAAAATTTTAACTTATATTTTAATACTATTCATATTTCAATAATTTTTTCTTAAAAATTAACACTTTTATTAATTAAAATGTATCGAACAATAATATTTTCTTAAAAATTAACACTTTTATTAATTAAAATGTATCAAACATGAACATCGTTCACCTATATGTACCATAGATATTAAGAAAAAAAATAGCGGAACCGTGGACCAAATTCAATTTTTATATCCATATTGAAAAAATATAAAAATTTTCACTCTTGATTTATCAAAAATAAAAACAAAATTATATTATATTTTAATACTATTCATATTTCAATTGTTTTTTCTTAAAAATTAAAACTTTTATTAATTAAAATGTACTTCCTCCGCCATCGTTTACCCTCACTCACCAATTTGTGATTGTTGTGATGACGGCGGTTAATTTGTGATTGTTGTGATGATGGCGGTTGGATTCTTAAACAAGATTGAAGTCGGGCGACAAAATGGCATCGAATAGGAATCCTGAGTCGTGGGAGTTGGAGTTGTAGTTGTAGGTGTGCGCCACAAGTTATTTTTAATTAATCATTCTCTAGTCGAGGTTGGTGCTAACAGCACAGAAGATGAAGATGTCTTAGTTTCTTTCGTCGGGGTTGGTGCTAACATGTTGTGCACAGAAGCTGTCCTTAGTTACCCTTAATTTCGAATAAAATCTGAATATCATAATTCTTAATTTCCAAAAAGATTTTATAAGAAATCGACAGTGAAAATAATTCAACAAATATTAAATTTAAAATATTATATCTGATGTTAAAATAAAATATAAAATATTTAACAATTAAGCAATTTGTAAAACATAAACATAACAAGACTCTCACAAGCATTTTGGAAAGTCCAAGTACATCACACGTATTTTGAAAAGTATAAATGAGTAGAGAATAGAGAATATAAATTTAACCAATTTATAAACCTTAAAAGAACCAGACTCCACATTATTACATTACAGTCTTCTCAAAGTATTTTAAAATTTGCACTTTCTTAATATATAAGAAAATTTGAGAAAGTAAAATTAAAAAAATAAAAATAAATAACTGATATAAAGGTAGTATTATTTTTTATAATTAAAAATTAATTTGATATCTTATTATGAATCTATTATTACAGAATTTAGATACTTTCTTCATTCCTTATCAAATTTCACATTTTAGATACTTCCTCATTCCTAGTTAATTTTCATACTTTCGTTTTTATTCTTCATACACTGAATTTACCACCTAAAGTTATAAAAGGATAATATCACGTTAATCTCTAATCCTAAAAATATATCTTAATTAAAAAAATTTATCATTCTCATCTAACACACTTTATAATTTACTACTTTCTCCGTTCCACTACAAGGGATGTATTTTATCATTTCCTCGGTCCCAATATAAGATGTGTATTTTTCTTTTTAATATATGGATCAACACAAAACAATTACTCCCTCTGTTCACCGAAAGGTCCCCAATTTATTATATTGGACGTCTCATCCAAATGTTTTCATTTCTCATTTTTAGTAAAAAAAAGCCCCAACTCACTACTAATACAAATTACCCACTACACGTATAATAATAATAATATTCCTTAATCAACGTACAAAAAATAAATGGCCACCTTTGGACGGGACGGAGAGAGTATAATATATTTTCATGGAACCTACCCACCTCACTATAGACATGTCTTAAATTGGGGTGGAAGGAATATTTTATTTTACGTTAGACATTACATAATCTTTTCAAAGTATTTTAAAATTTACACTTTCTTAATGTACAAGAAAATTTGAGAAAGAATTTAATATCAAATTAATATTTTAAAATTAATACTCGTACTCTACTTAAAATTTAGAGTAATAGGGTAAGTAATTAGGGTGTAGGGTAGTTTCATTCTACTTGTATTTTACCCCCACACATTTACATCCATGTATATATTATTCACCTCACAATTTCGGACATTAAATTCTAAATTTTGCTCAAAATGACAAATTAACTCATTTGGGCTTAATTTGTAATTTAAAAACCCAAAACTAAATATATTGACAAATTCTCTGACACGTTACATATGTGAGACGGTTTGTGAGACGTATTAAAGTATGTCTATAATATTGATAAAATATGTTTAATTATTATTAAATTATGTTTTCTAAAGTATGATAAATGATGAATTAAAGTATGGTTTTAGGATGTTATAATATAATTCATTATTACATACTTTAACTACAAATAAGCATATTTTACCTATATAGTAAGCATATTTTAGTAATGGGTTGACCCATCTCACAACCGTCTTACAAATAATTCGTCTCACAAGAGAGTATCTCAAATATATTACTCCTCTAAAATTGTTTTTTCGACACCCTAGTCATTGTGGAAAACCATTTTTCCACACAAGTCCTACCCTAGTCATTGTGGAAAACCATTTTTCCACACAAGTCCTATCGGTGTCAGCATTAACACGCTTCATCCGTTTTAAAGAGCTTTATTTGCTTTTTGTATGTAGATCAATGAATATTATTATTTAATATTTAGTGGATAGTTGTGTTAATGAGTATGTAGAACTCATATTTTAATTGTATTAGTTAATGTATATGGATTTCATGTGTATAAAAAAGAGGAAATAAATTCTTCAATTGGATGCCCAAAATGAAGAGAAAAGAAAAAAAAAATTCTTTACAACAACGGATGGAGGGAGCAATATAGTTTCAACTATTATTGCCATTTACCTCCATTATTAACATATGACAAAGATTATGTGCCCAAAAGTGGGGTTCTCCTTAACAAGAGAAAGTCTATATTAATAAATGTTAACCCCATTAATCTTTCACAAAAATACATAATTTCTGTCCAGCACTACCCACATTTGACATTACCATGCCTCAAATTGATGGGCATTATTTTGAGGAGTGCTGTTAAATACACACCCCTTTTTATTGAATACACATTCTCTTTTAATTTTTTAAATCTTAATTTTATTATATACACACCCCTTGTAAACTCAAATTTACCCTTTTAATTTTTTAAATTTAATTGTATGCACACCCCTAAAATTAAACTATTATTTTTAAAATGGCAAAAGCTCCTGTGCGCCCGGGGACACGGAAAGATGCTCCGTGTCCCCATGTGAACACAACCCTCCCCTCCAATCCTATTTAAACCTATGTATTGCTAGGGGTTTAAATTGTAAAGGGGCATGAAAATTGTAAAGGCGCACGGAATGTGTTCCGTGCGCCCGGGTGCACAAGAGCCTCACTCTTTTAAAATTAAGGTATACACACCTATGTGAACCCTAATTCAGTCTTCCTAAAATAAAATTCTTCCTATTCACTTTTCAAGTTTAAAGGAAAAGGTAGTCGAAGAAGTCTTTGATGACGATGAAAGAAAAGGAAGTTGTTGAATCATGAGAGAGAGTTGCAAAAGCTTAATTTGAGAAAATAAAAGAAAGAACTATACTGATATGAGCAATGCGGGAGGAATTAGGAATATTTAATTTTCAAACAAGCTGAAAGCTGCTTCCATTAGCAGAAGAACATAGATAGAGATTCCATCTCAATTGTAACGGATTAAAATTTGAGTATTATTCTATTAATTATTATATTGATTTAATTTATTTCAATGAACGACATTGTCAATAAATGCCCTACAATACGATTGCTGAGGAGGTGAACTGGGGATTGTTGAATGAAAAATCTAGAAATCAATTTTGATATGAGGCTGTTATGATGTGGGGCTTGTCCCACATCGGTTCCTCATATGGGTGGGGAGCTGTATTTAAGTTGGAGGTCAATTCTCCTCCTCTCTTGATCATGGTTTTGAGTATGAGTTAGGGCTTCTGGCTTAAATACGTAATATTGGTATAAGAGAGTGCAGCTGTCCGTGGGCCTCCAGGGAGGGGCTATTGTTATGATGTGGGTCGGTTCCTCATATGGGTGGGGAGCTGTATTTAAGTTTGACGGCTGTATGATCCAGTTGTTGTTTCCGTGTATAAATTATAATTTAATCTTAAATGTATATTAAAGAATATTAATTTAATAAATTAAGGGTAATTAACCCTATTTTAGGGCAGTTGGCATTGTAACGGAGGCCCAATAGATTTAACCCATTTACCCCACCCCCACACACACTGAAGGTGTACTATGTGCATTGATGGAGCCATTTCCATTGGGTTGAATGGTTCTCATTAAAGCTCCCAAACTACCACAATAGTGTGGCAGCTTATATGCAAATTGCAACACCACTAACTCACTTTCACTAGGTATCAAAGTTTCTTTTATCATTTTTATATCCACATATGTATTTTTAGCTCTTTTGATTATCCAAAATAAAAAAGGGCGTTGTTTCTTGCTACTATTTGGAGGGTTCTTGGATTTACTTCTTATTTGTATGTGATGAGAATGTGCTTCTTGTTATGATTGGTTTTCTATATAATTGTATCTAGAGCTCTTGTCCATTAATTAAACCAAGAATTGTCATAATTACTTTGTGGCAAAAGCATAGATGTTATTTTTGGTGCCTAGTTTATGTTTGTGTGGAATTAAGCAGATTGGAGCAATATTTGTATGTTGATGGAGGAGTGAGATTGTGAGGATGCTGAAGCAATCTTCAAGTAGGAATGTCAGGGGGAAGAGCTTAAAGGTGAAGCATGCTGTTCAAATATTTGTAATTCTTGCCATTTGCATATGGTTTGTGTACCATGTGAAGCAATCACATGACAAGAAGGAATTAGCAGCTTCAAATTCAATGGAGGAGAAATTAGCTGCAAAAGAGTATGAGGTTGTGAGAATTGGGAGGAAACATTTGAAGCCCCAATTGGAGGAAGAGAAAGATGAGATGGAAGTGGAGGATGTGATGAGAGAGAAAGAGGGAGAAGAGAGTGGTGATGGAGATGAGGAGAGAGAAGGAAGTGAGAAGGAAAAGAGTGAAGACTTGGGAGAACATGATCAATTGCAGGATTTCATTGATGAAGATGATAAGGATACTTAGAGGCATATATAAAAGAATCTATTCAGGAAGGAATCTTGATAATATTGTTGGTGCAAAATCAGCAACATGGATTGTTGAGACTATGGAGGAACTTGGAAAATCAACAAGGATTGAGATACACACTCTCCTTTTTAGATAGGATTCAATAATTGGATCCCCTCTTAATTTAGAGATGGTATTGTTGTATTTGAATTTGTACCTATGTTTAAGATTGAGGTGTAGAAATTAATAGATAGTTAGGAATATGGTGTTTTCTCATTTTACTTTAATTTTCCATTATAATTGTTTTATTTTATGAGCAATCTCACCATGATACTAACTCAAAATTAGAATAGATCAAAGAATAAAAAATAATGATACTCCAGGTTTCAAAATTACTTTTACACATTTTTGTTTTCGTATATGCTATATAATTTGATTCACCAAAACAAATAAAAAAAATAATACTCCTTTTAAAATTTTGCAGTCGATAACAAGATTGAATCATTCTAAAACCGTCAGTCGATAATAAGATGGAAAGAAATAATATATTCTTTATTCTAAAACCGTAATAGAAGTAAAAAAAGAAGAGACACTTTCTTGTAAGATGGGTTATTTCTAAGACGGGTGTGAGACAGGTGGACCTATCATTAAAGTATGCTTATTGTACAGATAAAGTATACTTATTTGTAGTTAAAGTATGTCAATAATAAATCCTATTACAATAGGCTAAAATTATACTTTAATGCATAATCCAGCATACTTTAGAAAACATACTTTAACAACCATTAAACATACTTTATCTAAATAATAGACATACTTTAACACGTCTCACAAACCGTTTCACGTAAGTAACGTCTCACAAGAGACTTTGTCAAAAAAGAAAACTAATGTTTCATTCAAAGCATAAATTTCCATCGTGCATAAGAGAATGAAATCATTCTAATCCAAAACCATATAATCAAAGAAAAGTTGATAAAATAGTTATACTACATCCATCATCACCAATTGGTGATTGGGTTTAAGAATAGAAATAATAAATTACCTGGTAGGAAATACACGATTATTTCCTAGGGCAACATCAAACTTTTGGTTCATTATTTACTGTGGCAACATCAACACTCACTGGAGAACTATCGTGCTGACAACGTGCTGACAA
Source organism: Pogostemon cablin (assembly GCA_023678885.1). Classification (NCBI taxonomy): domain Eukaryota; kingdom Viridiplantae; phylum Streptophyta; class Magnoliopsida; order Lamiales; family Lamiaceae; genus Pogostemon; species Pogostemon cablin. Next base: position 8,656,712 of record CM042987.1, read on the forward strand.
CATTGAGGTGCCCCTGATTGAAAGGTCAGGGGTTCAAGCCCCCCGGAGCGCAATGGTGGAACAATTAATATTGAGGGCTACAAGCGGCAGTGTGGGAGGCTGAAACTCAGTGGGAACCTGCGGCTCGGTGGGAACCTGCGGCTGAGCTAGGGGGAGGGTCAGCATGGAGCAATCACCAGCATGGAGCAATCACTTGGGGATCGACTCCTTGTGCGCAGTAGTTAAAGATATTAGGAACCTGTGATCCATTGTGTGGTTACCGCGATTTACTTGGAGGCAGTTCTGAGGGGCCGGGACTGTTTCCTCGAGGACTAGTCGGGCGTAAGCCCGGAACCTCGGTATCAAAAAAAAAAAAAATGAAAAAAGAAGATAAAACATAATCAGAAAGAGAAGAGAGAGAAGAGTCAGGAAGGAGAGAGTTTTTCATTAATTCTCATAAACTGTTCATGCACTGTGTATATACAACTCCACTCCCTACATAAGTGGAAAGTAGGGTGTTCATTCAGTGGCCACGTCACCCTCATAATATTACAACAGTTTTCTCATTTTACTTTAATTTGCCATAATAATTGTTTTATTTTATGAGCAATCTCATAACGAACTAACTCAAAATTAGAATAGATCAAAGAATAAAAAATAATGATACTCCAGGTTTCAAAATTACTTTATACATTTTGTTTTCGTATATGCTATATAATTTGATTCATCAAAAAAAATAATAATAATACTCCATATAAAAAAATTGCATCAATCCAATAGCCTCAACATTCATCTTAATTTAAAACATATATTATTTCTATCCGACCGTATGCCTTTTATTTATTACTTAAAAATATTACATTAATCCAAAAAGTTATTAAAATTAGTAAAATGAAAATTATTAAATGAACTTGATTTTAATTTTGGTTAAATTGATTTAGAGCAAGTGTACTCTATCGTGTGTAGCACGTAAGCGACCAAGTACAAAATTTATAAGATATCGAACCCAAGGGAGAAAGTGGGTAGCCGTGTTTGAGAAGTGCTTTACTTTAGTAAGACGAATCAAATAAGGAGGGGATTGTTTAACTAAAACTAACAACTATGAAAGCAATGAAAGATAGAGCATGTACAAATGTGATGGAAAATGGGTGAAGGTGAACAATCTAAGAATTATGCAAGGCAAGCAACATTCATGGTAAGATATATATAGACTCACACACACACATGCATTGATGGTTTTCATGTTATGATATTAAGGATACTCAAAGAGTGTTTTCAATCATCACTATTCCTATAGGTACTTACGAATATTAATATACCGTTATAGAGATATTATCACGAAAAATTTTCTTTAGTAGGCAGGGACGTTTTCCTAGTGTTCCCTTTCTAATGTCAAGTGAAAATTGGCTTGGTTCCCCTCATCATATCAAACACTTTCACAAGTAATTATTAATAATATCCTATCATGAGGTTCTAAGCACATGAAGATTATGACCAAACTCCCCACATACTTAACATAGTCATCTCATGCAATCAATGATTCAATTAAACCACTAAACATAATATTGGAATGATCATCCTAACACTATGAATAGAGAATCTAATCACACAAAATCATACATAAAATGAGAATAAGCATTCATGATAGAAAATATTCATAACAATCATTTCATCAAATATGTGGTGTGCAAAATCTATATAATCCCTAACCAATCATATTGCTAGCCTCACATGATGACTAGCCACTACATAGCATTACAAATTCATTACAATCCAAGACATGCTCTAATTTAGCTAAATAATGAAGAAAATCACAAATTAAAGGTAAGTTGACTTCCCTTGCAAAGTAAGCATTCTCTTCCTTCAACATGCTCAAATCTTCACTCCTTGATGAATTTCTCTTCTTAGATTGGTGGATGGATGGATTTATGGATGGATTTGAGAAAATCAAGTGGATTGGATGGGTGAAGTGAAGGATGGAAGAGATGGAGATGAATGTGTATGATTTAGGTGTTTAGTGTGTGTGGAAACTGATTCAAAATAATTTCTCTCAAAATTTGTAGTCAAAACATGTATTTATACCCCATGGAAGCTTCTAGAATAAGTGGATATCATAAAACTACCTTTTGCACCTACACGGGTCGTGTAGCAGCACACGGGCCGTGTAGGGTAATCGCGTGCAGCGCAGTCTCATCGTTTTGCTCATAACTTTCACATTCGATCTCCAATTCGAGTGATTCTTATGCTCACGCGATCCTCTCTTCAGTGGCTTTCCAACTATATATCACATGTCTAGTTTTAACCTCCATATGAATACAGAAAAATTACACAAATTGGACTTGTATTTTTCAGAATTTTATTTTGGCTCGTTCTTCTTCATTTCAACTCCGAATTGAGCTCCATTTTTTCCCACGTATCATGTCTAGAATCTATTTTTACCTGTAAATCACATAAATTATACCAATTTATCAATTCTCTAAATATTCATAAATATAGCACAATTTAAGGCACTTAATCATGAAAATCACACATTTATCATTTCAAAGCACACATCTCCATATCTTCATATAACACCACCAAATGATATACAAAATGAATCAAAACACATAAAAAATATATAATAAAAGACACTAAAATTTTGGTGAAAATGACAACGATCATTAAACTACATATTTAGAGTGTCGGTAAAGATAACGTGAAAAAGAAAGTGATATTTTTTAATAAAAAGTTGGCAAAAGCTCTTGTGCACCTAGGTGCACGGGCTTAGACCCGTGTGCCCAAACTCGACCCTACCCATCGACCCAAAATATTTAAGAAAAAAACCTAATTTCCATTCCCAATCAAACTCATCTGCATACTCTCTCTCTCTCCAGAAGACTCTCTCTCTCTAAATTCTCTCTTTGCTCTCATCGGCTGCTCCTCTCTGTTGTGCTCTTCGGCTACTTCTCTCTGTCGTCTCGATTTGTTAATTTTCCTCCATTCGTGTTTCCTCTGCATACGCCTTCTTCGATTTGATTATCACTTTGACTCATCTAAATGTTGGCTGCAGAAACACTAAAATGTATTTCATTCTCCTCTACAATCTAGATTTTTAGTTTAATACCTAAACAAAGTCTCCAGCCATATATTCAGTTAGCCTTGTTCTTTTCATTAAGATTAATACAAATGTAGTTTTCAGTAAGGATCTACGAAAATTTGAGTATAAAATACAATAGCAATGGCAGAGAGCAGTACCTCAAACTACATTTAAGTTATTTATTTATTCTTCTGATTGAACATCACGTAAACACACTAGTCATGAGAAAGTTAATGTGTAGATGGAAAATATGAATTTAATCTTGTATGGAGCCGAACAATTATTGGCACTAAAATATTTTATTTAATTAGGATTAATAAATCTTTTCATGTTGTTCAAGTTCCTGTTGATAAATTCAAGTCGTTAAATGGAATCCATAATTTTGAATATGTATTCAACAAATATTGAATTTTGTTACATCTATTTAAAGTTAATTGGAAAAAAGTAAAAATTCATCAATTATTTGAATTGGAGGCCACCAAAAGTGTATTCTAAATGTAATCCAGTTTGCATTTTGCTCATTGGTCGTATCTGCACGTACAATGGGTCCAAGTGTTTAGATGATACTCTCTTTCTACATATGACCTTTCAAGGGCAGACTAGGACATTCTAATTCCCATGACATTGTATAGTCAGTCTGTTTGTATCTTTTGGCATCAATCCTCAATCAATCTTCTTTCTATGACAGTTTCTCATTCTCAGTCCCAGTAGCAGTGAGGCACTCACTTGTAATTCTATCTGAATTAGCTTCTAAAAATCCTTAAGCAGTTGCAACATTTCTAGGTACTATGATCACTCTGAAGTTTGTTGCTCCTTATTCGCTATTAACTATGTTTTGTTGTGTGACTGTAACAGTTGAATGCTAATATGACTATATTTCTTTTTTTTTTCAGGTTTTTGTTATAATGAGTTCAAACAGTGCGATCTAAGGAGAAAAAGAAAAAAATATTAAAGCCTGCAAAAGAGAAGAAAATGATTGTTAAGTGGAAATGGAATGATTTGGATAAGGTTACACTGGAAATTAGGCATATTTCATGGTGTTTGTTTGTGCTATAGTTTTTGTATTCATTGTTTTGATTACTAGTATATGAAGATAGTTATAATCAAGTTGGAGCTATGGGTATACAATAAATGATCAACTTTTTCTATGATATATGAGCAATATATAATTCGAATTAGTACAGCGAGACAATTTTTATTTTATATGCGAAGAAAATGTCGTACTTTCTTGGCCTTTCTTTTACACGTTGCTAACTATATATGAATTTAATTGGTGTGATTGTTTGCTGCAACTAGTATATTGTTCTCATGTATAAAGTTATTACTGTCATGTAAAGTGTATGGAGTTATAAAGGGTATATTGTTGAGAAGTAAATGGTATATTGTTGATGAATAAAGGGTATATTATTGTCACGTAAAAGGTATGGAGTTCAATGCACCTATTATTGATATTATTTGAAATTTATGTTATGAAGGTATAGTGGCATGGTGCGAAAGTATATTATTCACATGTGTAGGGTATAATATTGTTAACATGTAAAGCATATAAAGTTTCAAATGGTATATTATTGATGAGTAAAAGATATATTGTTTATGAGTAAAGGGTGTATCATTGTCATGTAAAATATATTGAGTTTAGTGCATTTGTTGTTTACTGTTATAAGTTTATGTTGTTAAGGTATAGTGACATGGTGCAAAGGGTATATTGTTATCATGTAAAGGGTATATTATTGTCATCTTAAGGGTGTGTTATTGTCAGCAAAAGATATGGAGATTAGTTCACTTATTGACAATGTTTTAGTTTTATGTTATTAGGTATAGTGGCCGCATGGTGCAAAGGGTATGTTGTATTCATGTAAAGAATATATTCTGGTCGTGTAAAGGGTATGAAGTTGCAAAGAATATATTGTTGATTAGTAAAGGGTATAGAGTATAGTGCACTTGTTATTGATGGTGTTTAAAACTTATGTTGTTAAGGTTTATAGCATGATACAAAGGATATGACACTCAATATAAATGGTATAACATTCAATTAAATATTTCATGTAATAATGCTATATATTTATTAAATATTCTAGGAGAGGGTATTTTATTTTTCCTTTTCATAATTATATATAGTTTACTCCTTTAAAATCTAAAAAATTGTAGTAATTCATCAAAATTTGTCACAATATTTAATTTGTTACAATACTAAATTAAACGAGCATTTGGAGTTTTAGATTCAAATTGCTTTATTAACTCTAAAATTTGCCCCTTATTTTTTCATTGACTCTCATTTCCTCAAAAGTTTCTTCGTAGCTCATGTCAATGTTGTCTTCAAACGGGCATGACTCACGTTGAAATGATAGAGTAGAACAAGATCTGCATAAGAAAAATTACCTTATTAATCTAAGTGCAAAATAGTAGGTACACTAAAAATATTTAATTAACTGCAAAGTTAATAAAAAAAAACGTAGAGCGCAGGTACAATCACTATTGCAGAAGGGTATAACCGTTGTTGTTAAAGAGTATAATGTAATAACATAAAGTAATACTCGTCTAAAGCAAATAAATTAATATTTTATTTTATTCACTGCAAAGGGTATATTGTTGATAAGTAAAGGGTACATTGTGGTCATATAAAGTGTATAGAGTTTACAGTGTTTTGAGTTTATATTTGTAAGATATTATGGCACGGTGTAAAGGGTATATTGTTGATAAGTAAAGAGTATATTGTGGTCATGTAAAGGGTATATATTGTAGTCATGTAAATTGTATGAAGTTGTAAAGGGTATATTATTTATAAGTAAAGGGTATATCATTGATGAGTAAAGGGTATATTATGGTCATGTAAAGAGTATGGAGTTTAGAGTTTTTAAGTTTACAATGTTAAGGTATTATGACATGGTGCAAAGGGTATATTATTAATGAGTAAAGGGTACATTGCCCAATACTACCTGTTGTGTCATGTATCATATACTGATTACTGCCAAATGCCACAAACAAGTATGACACATTCAAATTTCTTGAGTTCGTATCTTAAGGGAAAAAAATTATAAATTTAATCTTAAGAATTATTGCAGATTGTAGTATGAATTCATCTTCCCAAAGGCTTTACAGAAACGATCAAATTCTTCATGAAGCTAACAATTATGCAAACATTGAGCATGTAAAAAACTCCTACAAAGCACCATCTACAATTTATAGTTTTTTTTAATTGAATTTCACATGAAAATACCTTCTATGTTTAGAGAGAGATGGCTTACAATGTATGCCTCTTGCTATTAATATGAACTCAAGCATAGATTCAGGGTAAAATTGAACCCAAACCTCAATTTCTTCGAATTCTGCTCTTTCTACAATCCAATCGCGCTCTTCTTCTTCTCCAATAATCCAATCACGTTCTTCTTCTTCTCCAATAATCTAATCGCGTTCTTTTTCTGCTGCAATCAATCGCGATAGTGAATGCATTCAATATTTGAATTCAATAGTGATATACATGGTAGATTGAATCAAGGACAAATTTGTTGAATAATGAAGAAATCTCAAATATTCAGATGAGGAGAAAAGATGAGAGAAGAAAATGAGCCCTAATGTTTTCCTTCTTTATATATGACTCATTTTCTTATGGATCGATCCGGGCGCACATAATTAGATCCGTGCGTCCGGACATACAAGAGCCTCACTCTAAAAAGTTATACATAATAAAAATAAAATTAACAATCATTCAATTAAACTATTTTATTATTAATTTGTGGATGAAAAATAATTTTAATAAAGAAAATACAAATAATTGAAAAAAATAAATATATCATTCAAACTTTCGAGTTATTTTATGGGTTAATTATCGGAAAAGTCTCAATTTTTATTTCGAATGTGAATTAGTCTAAATTTTTTTAAATTTGCAAAAAAAATACTCCATTTTAATATTAAGTTGCAATTCAAACCATTGGCAGGAAGATGCATACCCGATTCTAATGTGTCATAAGCCCTCCGTATAAGCCATTTGGGACACATCATGCAATTTACCTCCTCCACCAAACCTCAAAGTAGGGGCGGTGGGGCTTATGGTGGGGTATACCATAATAAAATAAAATTTTGAATCCACAGTGCCCTCCCTCTCTCTCTAAATTCTTTCTCTCTAAATCATCAGAAAATCAGTTGCGGCGGTGGAGGGAAGACGACGTCGGCATCCGCCAAAATCCCATTATTAGTCAATTCACAGTGTACAGCTTCGCTGCCATCCGTGGTCACAGCTTCCTCCACCGACCTCGATGGCTACTCATTCTAGTACTCTACCACCACGTGCCCTGTTTCTTCATGACTGCAGTACAACCAGCTTTAACCACACCTCATTCTCCGACCTCCCTCTGCCACCGCCCTCTCTAAATAAGGCTATGCCATCCTAAGGTGTCGCCATTTCAGACTCTAAAATCACTCTAAGATAACCTCCACCTCCCATTTTTCTTCTCATTAATGGCTCCGCCGCCAATGCACAGCAACGCCCTCTCTGTCCCAGTCCCCACATCTTTCTCTCTATAACCTCTCTCTCTGCAGAAATGGATAGAAAAATGGGATTACCGGCTCCCGCTATGATTCCTATCATGCTATTGGATTGAGTGGTATGTGCGGATCCAAAGCGGATAATATCATACTATTAGATTAAGGGTGGAGAATAGTTTCGGTCTGCGAACAGAAAGAGAAAAGGAGTATATTTGGTAAATAAGGATATTTTTATCATATTAATTAAAAAAATTAATTAATATTATTTAGGGATACGAATAGCAATTTTGGGTATGTGAATAACATCTAACTTATTAATTTTTCCCTTTCACATTTTAGATTATGTATTTCATTCATGGTTTTGGTTGGAGTTTTTTTTCGAAAATTTTTAATTTATTTTTGGGGTTTGAATAGCAATTTTGGTTGTGTGAATAACTATTTCCTACTCCCTCCATCCCATTTCAGATGATACACTTTTCATTTCGAGTTATTCCATAAAAGTTTGCACATTGCTAAAATAGCAAAAAGTCAAACATAATTATCCTTTCCCATATACTTTATTTACAGAAATACCACCCTTACCTAACACACCTAACATACTTTATCATTTATTTAATACCAAAAAAATACCATAATATCCATAAAAGTTATCACTTTTCTTAATCTCCATGCCGGAAGAGATGCAAGCAAACTTTTGCGGGACGGAGAGAGTATTTATTTTTCCCTTTCACAGTTTAGATTATATAATCTATCTATATATATATATATAAAAGGAGCAACTATCCCATTTTCTTTTCCCGCTCATAACAAAAGTCCTTAATTAGGGTCTCTAACCCTTGCTTCTGCCACAAATTATTTTTATCTATAAGACATTTATGTAATTAATTAATGAAAGATGTTTTTTTTCTAAATTTTTACTAGCCACTATTCACTAAGTACAATTTTTTTGGCCACTTCCATTAAAAATAATTTTTATTAGCCACTATTAAGTGTACTTCCCAATTTACCACCATAACTGTCAGGACAAAGGACAAAAATAGTAGGGTCATCATTATCTCAGGGTTGACCACATTAAATGGGGTGGGTGGGAGCACTTTTAAAATTTAAAATTTATCCCAAAAGTAAAAAAAATTATGTAGGCCGAATAGAACATCTGACGTAGGCTGAATAGAACAAAAGTGTAGGCCGAATAGATATGCTTGTTGGCCGAATAAAGCAAATTGTGATTTGCCCAGACGTAGACCGAATAGAACATGTGTGGTCAGCTGAATAGAATAAAAACGTAGGCCGAATAGATGTGCTTGTTGGTCAAATAGAGTAAATTATGGTTTGCCCAAACGTAGGCCAAACAGAACAAGTGTGGTCGGACGAATAGAACAAAAACATAAGCCGAATAGATGTGTTTGTTGGCCGAATAGAGTAAATTATAGTTTTCTCAGGCGTAGGCCGAATAGAACAGGTGTGGTTGGCCGAATAGAACAAAAACGTAGGCCGAATAGAACAACTCTAGGCTGAATAGAACAAATCATAGGAGGAATAATATGTAAACATAAACTTAGGCCGAATAGAACAGTTATGGTGGGCCGAATAGAAGTAAATGTAAGCCGAATAGAATAAAAAATTTTAGGAGTGAAATCAGGGCAAACTCGATGTATGCCGAATACCACACTTTTAAGTAGACTGAATAGTATAAATATATGGGCCGAATAGAACAATGAGGAAGCACATGCCTACATAGTACTATGTATTATACTTTGGCACTTTTTAAAGAAATGATAGGAATCGGGTTCCTCAATTGTACTTTTGATACTTTTAGTTCAAAAATGGAGGAATCTGATTCCTCAACAATGTGATCAGTGGGTTCCTTTCAAGGGCATTTTGGCCACTTTCAATAAAAGTAGCTAGAATAAATTTTCAAGACATGTGGCCACTTAAAATTACTTTTAAGAAAGAGTGACTACTTTTTAGCATTATCACTTTTTTCTTTTAAACAATAATGTAATTTTTCTCTCTACCACCCCCTTTCATGCTCCTTCTCACGACAACTAGGTCTGAATTTCGGCGGTGGCACATCGGTGATGGAAACTAGATTTGTAGCAACACCCTTTTCCGGAGAAGGATCAGGCGTCAAGATTCGACGGTGGCTTCCCACGATGGCGGCTCTACAATGAACCTCCAGCGGCGATGGGCAACGACATTTGTGGTATTAAATATATAAGAAAATCTCACTAAACCAAATTCTGGTTCACGTCTTCATACCTCTCTTCCAACAGCGCCTCCTTGATCCAATCATTGAACTCCAATGCCCACGTCGCCACCGGATCTCATCATTCTCAGGTTGTGCGTGGCGGCGCCCGACCTACGATCAAAACACCATCGTCCTTCAGTGAAGTCAACACTCTCCCCAAGCGATAGTGATGGGAGACATCCCTGTGCGTCGGGACTGACAGCTGGCACAAGGGAATATCCGCCTCCGGGTACATCAGCATGATTGGGACCCACGTGCCGTGATCCAACCTATGCTTCTTGTCCACGTGTACTGCCTCGAATCCAGCTTTGTGGAGCAGCTGCTTGACCCTGTTGACCAATTCAGGCAAATCGGGCGAGTCATAAAAATTGTAGATGGCTCCGCTGGGGCCTGAGACGGCGTTGACCACGGGCTTGGATGCCTCCCAATGAACTATTAAATAGGCATCATCTAACTATTAATGTTTTTATTTGCCTAAATATTTACTGGATAATTTTCATTAATAGTATGGCAATAAAACAAAAAAGACAGTAAAACCAAGAAATCACATGGATATGAATGAACCATGAATTAAACAAAAAAAAAGAAATAAAAATAATAGGACAAAAAAAATACCAAAACGAATTACAGAATTATAAAACTCAGTTATTAATATATTAATCAGTTGCGTAGCGAGCGTACATCGATTATAGTAATGAAGGTAGAAAAATAAATAGATTACCTTTAAAACCGAGCTCACGGAGAAAATTTGATGGATTATATTTTTTTTACAATGTTCAACCTAGTAAAGACGTAAAGTGGGTGTGGGCAACAAAACAAAGTATCTTCCTAATTGCAGATTATGTTATTGTTTAAGCAATTCCGAATCTATAATAACTCTCGTGAAGAAATACTTCAACCACCCACATACTCTTCTCTCCTGCCATTTAAATATTTTTCAGGAACTATTAAAATCATGTATTCATCTCAAGCACAAATTCTCCAATGTAGTTTCTCAGTCCCTCAATTCTAAAACAATTAATGAAATAGAATGACACTAAAAATTCAGACATCATACTACGGGATGCGTTAAACTGATCACTTGATAGCTTATTGGTACCATAATAACTAAAAATTCTAAAATAAAGCTCACATCTTCAAATAAAAGTTTATTTGCTTTCTCAAAATTTGATCATTCACTTCCAAAAAATAATTTTTTTATTTTTTACTACAGTAGCAACGATCCATGATTGATTTTTCATATCTATCAAATGGTATTGTGATGGAATTTGACATCCACATTGGTTGATGAATTCCTTGGGAATGCTCTGAGAAAGATAAGTACGTTGAATTCTACTAATATTACTACTAGATACATAAGGTAAAAACTATTACTAATCAATACAAAATAAATACATGAAATATCAATTTATCCCTCTTTTAATTGTGTTCAAAAATTAATTTAAAAGATGAGTAATGTAATAATAAAAAGATAAAAGAATCCCACTAATTTCTCCATAAAAATAGGGGGAAAGTAACTCCCCAATCAACTGTGCCGAAAATAATTTCTCCTTTCTGCATATGAAATATTTTGGTATTCAGGTTTCAGATTTATATTGCATTCAGAAATAAATTAATTAATAAATAACTTAAAATTTTAGCAAGATGGATCATATTATTTTGATATTAAAAATTATTAAAAAAATTAGTAGGACTAATAGTATATTAACTAGATAAGAGATTTTCACAATGTATTCAGAAATATTTACTAATATTTAAAATTCAGGTTTGTAATGTATTCGGTATTAATATAATTTAGAAATATTCAGAATTCAAGTTTGTAATGTATTCAGAATTAATGTAATTAAAAATATTCCAATTCTAATGTATTCAAAATTAATTTAATTTACCAATTATGTAATGTATTCAGAATTAATGCAATTAGAATTTAGAAATATTCAAATTTGTAATGTATTCAAAACTAAATTAATTTATAAATCACGTAATGTGTTCAGAAATAGTTCAGAAATAATATAATTAGAAAAATATAAGATGGCATGCTTCATTCAGTGAAGATGATGAGATGGTGGTAGGGCGAAAAGGCACGAAGGGGTGATTATATGAGAAAATCCCCGATGATGACGTAATGGAGATGTATATAATTTGAGATTTCTCATGTTAATATATTGTACCTACTAATAATATTTTCAGCGTAATGTATCTACAAGTAATATTAGTGTATATTTTGTATTACGTAGTAATAAATCCATTCTATTAATATAAATCATAAATTGAATTTTCAAAAAAAATTATTATATATAATAATAATATATACTTACCATCAATTCATCATAATATAAGACATTTATGTAATTAATTAATGAAAGATATTTTTTCTTTTAAACCCTAATGTAATTTTTCTCTCTATCACCCCCTTTCATGCTCCTTCTCACGACAACTAGGTCTGAATTTCGGCACTGACACATTGGCGATGGAAATCAGATTTGTAGCGACGCCATTTTTCAGAGAAGGATCAGGCGAAGATTCGACAGAGGCTTCCCACGATGGCGGCTCTACAATGAACCTCCAGCGACGATGGACAACGGCATTTGTGGCATTTTATTGCTGCTGAAACTATATCGTACAAGCTCGGCCTGAACGGTTTCGCCGATCTCAAGGACGATGAGTTCAGGGTGACTTATCTGAATGAGCATGAAGCCGATAATGAGTATAAGGAAGCAGAGTTTTTGGATGATGATGAGCATGAAATGGAACTAATTTTGTCAAATCATGCCATAGTTCCATCTACTATTTAAAACATTCTGAAATATTCTCGATATTTCCACGATATATTCATTTTTGGAGAATGTCGATATCGATATTGGGAAAAAAGATATTTTTTATATTAAGAAAATATTGGAAAATATCTTAGAGGTGGATTATATATGATGCATAATTTTATTATTTTTTTAATTTCCTATTATAATTAATAATTATATATTCTAGAACAATTAACTAGTTAGGTATGCTTTAATTTCAGAACAATAATTATTAAGTGTATGTACTATAAGCCACAATTTTCACGATATAGGGTGATCATATATTTAGGAGTGAATTATAGATGATCACACTCTCAGATAGTACAAGTCCTAAACCCTAAACTCTTACACCACCTTCTTCTTAGTATTAACAGAACAGCTCACCTACTATGAAAATGATTGCTTGGCCTATGTTCTTGGCGCTCTGGAGGAGAAATTTCATCTCTGGGCTACGACATATGGTCGTTCTAAGTTCTTACATGGACTATTCTGAGAAGGAGCACAAATTCAGAACATTCCAACTGAATTTGAAGTACGTTGAGCATGCCAACACAACTACGAGGCCATACAAGCTGACACCAAACCACTTCACGGATCTAACGAAGGAGGAGTTCAAGGAGATGTTCCTGCTCAATGAGCAACGAATGGAATTTCCACTGTTTAAAATATCTGGAATTATCCTTGATATTTCTACGATATATCCATTTTTGGAGAATATCGATATCGATATTGGAAAAATATATTTCTTTTCTGATATCGAGAAAATATTAGGATATATCGGTATTAATATCAATATCAATTTGTCACAGTTCAAATTTATCCGGATGACGAGATATATCGAGAAAATATCGGTGAAATATCGAGAATATATCAAAAATATCAAAAAATTGTGCATAATTTTAAAGGATTTTTTTATCAAATTCTGCTAGAATATTTGGAATCTATCGGCCTTCTCTGCTCCATCTTTGTAAGAACAACCGTGATCAATTATCCAATTGTCAAATATTGTCTCATCAGATTATATACTAAAGAAGACCCCATAGCTTGAGAGATGGTGAAAACAAAGACGACAATTGTGAGGGCTAAAGCAGAATCCATTTTTTAAAGAATTAATTAGAAAAATGGAGGATTGTAAGAAGCTAGAAATGAAGTGCATGGATATTTATAAGGGTTTGGTTGAGAAACAATTACTGTAAACAATCTGTGAAGCCCATGTAAACACTCTATTACTATTTACTGCTGATCATGTTTTTAATAGGAGTAAAAAAGAATGAGTCGCTTGGAAGTTCAAATTTCACAATTTCACCTACATACAGATAGGTTAATTTATAGAGAAACGCATTATTCACATAATCACTCAAATTATATATATATATATATATATATATATATATATATATATATATATATATATATATATATATATATATATATATTCTTTTTCAGATTGAATTCCTTATTCCACATTTGGTATTTTATTGGTGTTTCAGAATATAGAAAAAACTATACCCTACAAATGACCATTAAATTCTTAGGGCATGTGATGAATTTTGGGCATTGATTATGACACGTGACAAAAATCTAATTAATGGAATATGGAAATCAAATAGGTAACCCGTGATTTTCTTTGTATTTATTAATGACTAATAGGAAGACGTTTATTTAAGGACACCCAAAATTAAACATGTCGCCCATGTTCACTGCTTCTTTTTGTCAATGGAATGTAATTGTATTAGAAATCAAAACAAAGGAAATATCAACCCATCAAAGAAAAAAAATTTAAAATATAACTGAAAATATAACACCAAAATATAACAAAACATCACAAATTACTCACTAAACGTCTCAAGTTAGATGAATACAATTAATTAATATCATCAATTTGATTGTGTCATTCTGAAAATCAATCGACCCTTAAGCTTCAGTCTTCGAATAGGAAAAGGGCATAGCTTCAGTCTTCACCTTTTTCTTTCTTTCGGAGCCGTTTTGTTTTGGCATACGAAAAGAAAATCCAGGATGATGGCTTATTCCGATTATTGACGTAGATAATAATCAACTGATTGATACAGATTTTTTGAGTGAAAGGCAAGAAATCTCTAGCTTTCGACTAATCCCTCTCATCTCACCGGCATCGCCACCACCTCTACAACCATCGTCTATCTCAAACACACACGCTATCTCTGCCGCCTCCTGTAGCGCAGCCACGACGAGCTCTGAAACCTCAAATCTGGTTTGAAGTCCTAAGCAATCGCCCGAACAAGTCTCTGGAATGGCAACTTGCGGATCAGAAGCTCCGTCGACTTCTGGTACTTAAGGATTTCTCAAAGAAGTGATGATGCTGAGGTATAAATATGTTATTTTTCTACTTTTGATGTGAATATGAATTGATGTGAATGAGTTGCACTTTAATTTGAATGTGATTCTGATGTATTTTGGGTCTTACTTTTGAATTTTAGGAGATGAATTATAAAATTGGTGGGAAGCATCAACAGGGTTTTTCTCAGTCCATCATGTATTTGGGATATATTCATAGTATGTTTGTGTTCTTTGTTTATTCAAATTGTCTGATGTTTGTGAACGTTCTTTTTGTTCTCTTAACATAATAATAATCTTTTTACATGTTTGTGTAGGATCCTGTATGTGGAAGCGCTTATAGTGCCTTAGCACCCTACTGGAGCAAAAACTTTTGGAAATTAACTTCATCGCATATCAAGTAAAACCAAAGCGAGCTCTTTATCAATACACGTGCACACATAGTACTAGATTGGTATCTCTGACCCTGAGTTATGTATGCATTTTTGCTAGGAGTCACCGAAGGGTGGTGTGCTAAACTTGCATCAAATGCTATGAACGAAAGGGTGTTGCTCCAAGGGAAGGCCACGGTAATCAGTGGCGGACGCAGGATTTCCGTCCCAATTTTTCTCGCTGCATGAATCGAACAAGGGACCTTTAAAACTAAAACATCCTCGTTTCACCACTTGGGCACAAAGATATTTCAAGAAAATTTCTATATCTATACTAGTAATTTTTAGAAGTTCAGGGGGCCCAGTGCCCCCCTACTCTCTTCGTAGGTCCACCAATGACGGTAATGATGGAAGGCTCTCTTCTGGTGTAAAGAGTGTAGCCCAATAATGAGATGGTGATGCTTATAATCAATGCATTTGGTATTCTATGCTATCCTTCATGATCACTATTTACTATATTCCACATGGCTTATATAAGTAAATGTGTGTGCTGCTAATACCTGTTAGTATTGAATATCCATTTAGGTTATACGTCAATACGTGTTTGATACACTTTTTTTAATAAAATATGATAGAAGGAATATGTGGAAATGAACTGCATGCATGATTATTATGATTTGATTTGATAAGCGAAATTCAATTTTACACATGATAAAAAAAATACAAAATCATTTTTTGTGCATTCTTGAAAATGCAAATATATCATACTGCCAAAAATTGGTGATGCACTTGGCAGTTTTCTTTCAAAAGCAACGTCATGTATATTCCTATACTTTGAAAAAATGAGGTCGCTTTTTGAGGAATTGAAAAAATGCTCCTCATCAAGACTGGTTTTTTTTGCCGATCGATGTATTCTTCATTCTTTAAGTATTCGTTTAGAATTATGATATGCCTTCTATAATTTTTGATAATTATACATCCTGACAGAATATTGTTTTGGCTTTTCTTATCATTCCATCTCCAATGAAAGATATGGCCCTGTAAGTTTTTTTTCACTCAATTTCCAATGAGATGTGATACTAAAGCATGGTCTATTTGAGAGGTATATACTCTTATTGTTTGATTCAAGATGGAATTGATCTGCTTGGGTTCATTTTTGGAAAAATATTATACTAACCAGTGAAATTTTATCTTAATAATGTATATGGCATAGTACTTGGTTGCCCCTATTATTGAGATGGCTAAAGTCGAATTCACAATCCCTAAGATCTATTATCCCAAATTCCGAAATGGATTAAACTTAATGTGTCTAATATGATGTGTGATACTCACTAACCTTAATGATGAATATTGAAACAATTATTGTATCTATTCAACCACTTATAGCTTTTTTTAGCATCAAATTAGACAAGTTATTAGTTTCAAAAATAAAAATTTGTATCTATTAATTGATTTTAATTCTATGCTGCTGAAATTATTCAGAAATACGAGGGCCCAATCCTAATATGTGATTTTTTAGTTGATTTATATTTCTTCTCCGAATTCAGATATTGATTCAAATCAACCCTGAATTAAATTTAATTGGAAAAGTTCACTCTTGGATAGCATAATTTTTTTTTCGAGTATTCAGTAGTTTTTCTACGAGATCATCTGTTAAGTTCACCTACTCTATTTTATATTTATTTACTATGATATACCTTACTTGGGTTTTGTTCAGAATTTGAGCATTATGATTTAAAAGATCCTCAACATTAGAAAGAATGTCTAAAATTTATCCTACAACATCGCACTTTGATATTTGCAAAAAATCATTTGTTTGACTCCCACTGCTGGATACTTTATTTCTGAGGATGAAGTTGCTGATGGTATCTATACCCAAAAATCTCATCACAGCTTGAAGACGACCAAGACTTTCGTTCAATTTATGGTGCCATCACCCTTACAGAGGATGAAGATGAGAATGGTTCATGCGAGTTCTGCATTCTTGACTTGGCCCTAGAGAAAAGGGAAGAGAAGATGGACGAATGGAGTGGCCGATATATACCTCTCATATTACATTGGATATTTACAGGTGTGATCTCAATGTATGCAGGTAGGATATGAAGAGGATGAATGATTTGAAAATGGGACCGGAGTACAGTGGACATAATGAACGGAAGAGGTGGGAAGGCTTTATGCTTCCTGGTGCAACAAAGAGAAAGTCTCTAAAATTATGCCTCCAGCCACAGATATATGATCACCTCATGTGTTTTATTTGCACGCAAAATTAATCTCCAAGTACGAAGGATATCAGTTGCAGCTTAAGCAAGCGACCAAGTTAAATATCGAACCAAAGGATGGTGTATTATCAATTTAATTATTTACTAAATTAATTAAGACAAGGTAATAAGGTTTGAGATTTAATTATTAATCTACGAATAAAAATATTAAATAACCATTAAAATAAAATAAACACTAGAAGAATACAAAAGTGTCACAAGAATGGAGAATAGAAAGCTCTAGGGTAATCCAATTTTACTACTTAACTTCCCTCTCAAGTGCAGGCTGACTCTGCCTTGTGGACTATGGACGCATCAATAAACCATGCAAATCTACTCTATAGACACAAGTAAATATGCATGTAACACGTGTGAATAACCTCGAAGCAAGATATATAATTTCACCTCCTTTCTAGATACTATCAGTATCAATTATTTTCCTCTAGGATTGGTATTCTAACCCGATATGATCTCCCTTTATAGGTACTATAAAATTAACCTCTTTATCCTGTTTACTAACCCGAATTCAATTCAATTAATAAACATTCATATATGATAGCTCTAATGAAGCTTTGGAGTCCCCTCACTTAGAATCATAACATGGAATCCTGTTCAGCGGTGAACGCACTCAATCAACAACCAA
The DNA here is from genome assembly GCA_023678885.1 of Pogostemon cablin. Lineage (NCBI taxonomy): Eukaryota > Viridiplantae > Streptophyta > Magnoliopsida > Lamiales > Lamiaceae > Pogostemon > Pogostemon cablin. The sequence goes on from CM042987.1 coordinate 8,674,880, forward strand.
GATATATATTCAGACTCTATATAACAGTTAAAAATGCACAAAACGACCGTGAATATGAATTAAGAAAGCATAATCATATATAGAATAAATCCACAAGTAGTGTTGTACGGAGAACACACAAGAGAATTTATTAATTCATAAAACCTTCATAAACCCTAGATCTACCAAGACAGTTCTAGCCCATGATGTTGCGAAGAATAATCATGGGGGTTGGATAGATCTTACCCATATGTCCAAAAAATACAAGATAAATTAGGAAATGAATAAACCTTAGATGTGGGCGTCGTCGCGTCTTTCTCCGTCTTGAATCCTCCTCTTGGTTCTCCTCTTGATTCCACAGACGAATCTTCATGGTGATGGATGGATGGAAAAAAGGATGTGGATGATGGTTGGGGGGTGATCCCCCCTTGTGGGGTGTAGGATGGTTGTGGCCTCTCTCCAATCCAATTCAATCTCTATTCAAATGAATAATGATGTGATCTACATCCCCTTTTATACTTGTGAGCTCTTCTTATGGACCTTGGATGGGCTTTTTCTTGGAAAACACAAAAATTCACAAATATGGGGTAAAAATCCCATTGAAATCAGATCTGCATGTCTCCGTTCGACCAGAGTAGTTCTGATCGAACGGGAGGCCTTGGTCGAAAGACTGGTCAGGCTGCATGCGCAGTCTCACTGTTTCATACATAACTTTCACATCTAAGCTCCGATTTATGTGATTCTTATACTCACGTGATCCTCTCTTCCTTGCCTTTCTATCCATATAAAGAACTCATAGAGACTCTAACATTTAAATATGTAACAAGTCATGCAAACTGGCACAGCCATTCTGTTCGGCACAGCTTGCGCTACCTCACTTCTTTGATCATAACTTTCTCGTTTGAATTCAGAATGAAGTGTTCTTTACGTCAAAACGACCCTCTTTTATGTGGCTTTCCAAACTATATCAAACTTTCAATTCAAAGCTCCACAAAAATACAGAAAATTACACAAGTTGGATGTACGTTTTTCAGCATCCATGCACAAATTGCACATTTCCTCCAACTTGGCACTTTTAATTCTTTTTCCACCTAAAACACAACAAAACACCTCAAGTGCATCTTTTTCTTAAATATATTGAACATAAAATACTTGTGCTATTATATAACAATAATTCTCATCAAAAAGGTGGTAGATTGGACACTAAAACACGCTTATTTTCACTCTCAACAATCCCCCAGACTTACCCGTTGCTCGTCCCGTGGCAACAAAATAAAAATAAAGAAAAAGAGAGTAAGAAATTAGCAGGGAAACAAGGACATACCCCATTCAAAATATAATTGTCCTCAACTTAGGTCATGCAACTCTCATTATATATAATAATCAATTCATAACATACAAGTCAAGACAATCACCACCAATTCAAATACTCCATTGACATGTTCTCACGGGAAGTATATATCACTCTCACTCAAGAGTAAAAGATGTACACTTATGGGTTAAGGTGTTTACGCTCAAATTCAATTCAAGTGCATGCGTAATCATAAGCTTGTCAAAAGTCTTCATTAATATTTTTCATTATATAATAAATATAAGATATTTTAAAATACATCTTCCCATGCAACGCACAGTTTCGGTAGCTAGTTCATTCATGAAAAAGGTTCATATCAGCCCCTCAATTTTAGTCCATGGATCAAGTAAGCTCCCAAAATAATTTCTTTTACAAATAAATCCTTCATCTTTAAAAAATGATCAATTAAGCTTTTCATTTTATAATTTGGATCAATTAAACCCTTAATCTATTCGATAAGTCATTTAACCCTAAATCAAATATACTCTTCATCTTTTATAAATTAATTAAAAAAAAAACAACTTATATCTATTTTCTTATTTTTCTAAAATTTCTTTCCTTCTTTTTTTTTTCTTATTTTTAGAAAAGAAAAATAGATATGTAATGAAAATATCTATGTGAAAGAGGGGCTGAATAATTAAAAGAATTGATGGAAGATTTAGTTGATTCAAAGATATAAAATGAGGGGCTTAATGGATCTTTTTCCAAAGATGAAAGGTTTATTTCTTAAAAAAAAAATACTTTAGCGGTTTAGTTGATCCGTAAATTAAAATTTAGGGGCTAATATGACCATTTACCCATTCATTCATTATTTTAGTTGGAGTTTTTTTGTCATATTAATTTAAAAAAATTTAATTTATAATTTTTGAGGGTATGAGTAGCATTTTTTTTTTATGAATAACCGCTCCCTTATTTATTTTTCCCTTTCACAGTTTTAGTTGGAGTTTAATAAAACTAAATTAATATATGAATCCCCCTACTTTTTACATAATCATTTCATACCATTTACATATTACTTCCTCCGTTCATCATTAATCTATCAATTTTACTATTTTGTTCTGTGTTGAGAGTGAAAATAAACGAGTTTTAGTCTTCAATTTAACACTTGTTTGATGAGAATTGTTGTCTTATACTAGCACAAGTATCTTATATTCAATATATATGAGAAAAAGGTGCATTTGAGGTATTTTATTGTGTTGTAGGTGGAAAAATGGATCAAAAGTGCCAAGTTGGAGAAAAGGTGCAATTTGTGTAAGGATGCTCTGAAACGCACGTCCAACTTGTGTAATTATTCTGTATTTTTTTAGAGCTCTAAACTAGAAGTGTGATACATGGATGGAAATCTACAGAAGAGAGGGTCGTTTTGGCGTAAAGAACACTTCAATCGAATTCCAAACGAGAAAGTTATGATCAAAGTGGTGATGTCGCGCAAGATGTGTCGAATAGAACAGTTGTGCCACTTTACGTGACTTGTTATATATTCAAATGTTGGAGTTTTTGTGATTTCTTTATATGGATAGAAATTCAAGGAAGATAGGATCGCGTGAGCACAAGAATTACTCAAATCGGAGATCAGATGTTGAAGTTATGCGCGAAACGGTGAGACGACGCAAGCTTGTTCGACCAGTGAGAGTCCGTTCGACCAGAATTATCTTGGTCGAATGGAGGGAGGAAAATCGAACAAAATGTGCAAAATCATACAAAGAGCTTGTTCGACTTCCGTTCGACTTGGAAGCCTTGTTCGACTTCAGAAGGTCTGGTCTAACAACTTTGCTGATCTGTTTTTGATGGGATTTACACCCCAAGTGCGTGTTTTTGGGTATTTTCCAAGAAAAAGTCCATCCAAGGCCCATAAGGAGAGCTTACAAGTATAAAAGAGGATGCTTATCACACCACCAAGGAGGAGATTAGTCATATTAGAGAGGAGAGAGGCCACAACAATACTACACCCCACAAGGGGGGATCACCCCCCAACCATCATCCACATCCTTTCCTCCATCCATCCATCACTTTGAAGATTCGCCTGTGGAATCAAGAGGAGAACCAAGAGAAGGATTCAAGATAGAGAAGGACGTGACGACTCCCACATCTAGGGTTTATTTCATTTTCTAATTTATCTTGTAATTTTTCAGACATCCGGGTAAGATCTATCCAACACCCATGATTGTTCTTCGTAACATCATGGGCTAGAGCCTTTTTGGTAGAACTAGAGTTGTGAAGGTTTTTACGAATTAATTGAACTTTCGTGTGTAAACTCCATACAACACTACTTGTAGATTTATTTTATATATGATTGTGCTTTCTTAATCCATATTCACGGTCGTTTTGTGCATCTTCAATTGGTATATAGAGTCTGAATATATATCTTGGTTGTAGATTGAGAGCGTTCACCACTGAACAGGATTCCATGTTATGATTCTAAGTGAGGGGACTCCGAAACTTCTTTAGAACTATCGTATATGAATACTTATTAATTGAATTGAATTCGGGTTATTAAGTAGGATAAAGAGGATAATTTTATAGTACCTATAAATGGAGATCATATTGGGTTAGAGTACCAATTGGTCAGGGAAATAATTGATACTAATAGTACCTAGAAAAGGGGGTGGAATTATATCTCTTGCTCCGAGGTTATTCATACGTGTTACACGCATGTTTACTTGTATCTATAGAGTAAATATGCATGGTTTAGTGATGCGTCCATATTCCACAAGGCAGAGTCGGACATCAACACACGGAAGAAAAATTAATGCGTAAAACTGGATTATCCTAGGGCTACCTATTCTCCTACTTGATCCACTTTCGTATTCTTCGAGTAATATTTATTTTATTTGCTATTTTAATTACTTGTTTAGTAGTTTAATAATTAAATCTCAAATCTTATTGCCATCTTGTCTTAATTAATTTAGTAAATAATTAAATTAACAATAACGTCGTCCTTTGGTTTCCATATTCACTTGGTCGCTTGCTTAGCTGCAACTGATATCCTTAATACTTGGGGATTAATTTTGCGTGCAAAGAAAACGCGCATCAGTCTGTCCACCCTTAATCTCTTTATTTCCCTTTTTAGATATATATGAGTCCCACACCATTCACTAACACAAATAAAATATAGGACTCACACCCTCTACTAATACAACTGCCCACTACACATAAAATAATAATACTCCTTAATCCACGTGCCAAAAAAAATTAATACATTGATGTTGGACGGAGGAAGTAATTTTTTTAATACCTTTTAGATATTAATTTGTCATAAAATTAAAATATACATATTTCAAACTTAAAACAAAAAAAAAATATATATATATATATATAACTTTCAGATATTTATTTGTCATAAAATTAAAATATACATACTTCAAACTTAAAACAAATATAGATTAAAGTGAGTGTAACATAAATATATCATAAGAATTTTTCCTAGAGTAACTTAAATATAAATTTATATTATGTACTCTCTCTAACATAAATAAGTATATTAATGCTTTTTTAATTGGCGGACCACATAAAAAAAATGCAAAAAATTAGTTGCACAACAGGATCACTTCCCTGATACAATGGGAGGGTTACTCTAGAGTAGAATCACTCTATGATACAATGAAAGGTTACGCTACAGTATAAGGGACGATTACTCTTTTATACAAAAAATAATACCCCATCATACATTAATATTTATATTTTTCATTTTGATGTCTCAATGTAAGGTTTATAATTTTTCCTTTTTGTTAGGTGAAATTAATACAAAATAATTAATTATTCTATATGAAGCTCATACACAATACTAATACAACTACCCACTATACATTAAATATTATCTCTCTCAAACCATTACTCATTAAAATATTATATCAGTTAATCTACGTACAAAAAATAAACATAAACATAAATGCGAGACGGAATGAGTATTACTTTTGTTAATTAATTCTTCTTGATATTATAACTCTATGTATTTAAAGAGTAAATAATATAACTGTTGTTTTAACTCTTTTGAATAGTGTAACCCTATATATTCTAAAAAGTAATCCTCAATAAAGAGTAGTAATTCTTTTTGAAGGGATGTACCATACACTCAGTTGCACCTAGCACATCTAAAAAATAAATACTAAAAAAGTTTTAAATAGTACTCTATTCATCCCTACTTATTACGCACTATTATATTACTGTAGACACGAAATTTTAGAAAAGTTGTTTTGTGATTAATTTTTTACTTTTGGAGGGTAATATAGTATTTTTAGGAAATAGATAAATTATAATGTAAATCTTATAATAACTTTGTGCCCGATTTGACTAAGATAGTCTTTTTCACTAATGCATACGTGTATAAAAATTAAAATCTAAATACTTTCGTGTATATAACATTCATGTATGAAAATTTCATACACGAATGAGTATGCATAACATTCGTGTTTGAAAATTTTATACACGAATATTATAAACACTCATTCGTGTAGAAATTTCATACACGGATGTCATACTTACTCTACACGAATAAATGTGTATAACATTTGTGTATAAAAATTTTATACACGAATGTTATACACACTCATTTCATTCCTACACGTGTGTATAAATGTTACTTACTCACTTGTGTATGAAACTCATACATGAATGTTATACATACTCATTCATGTATAAAATTTCAACACGAATGAGTGTGTATAAAAAAATATAGTATATAACATTATTACATATTAGATTTGTGTATACGGTTATTTTTGTCATTTTGATCATAAAAAAAAAAGTTCTCTATATAAATTGGGCGTAAAAGAAGTAACATTTTTTTTTCTAATGGACACCTTTATTGATTTCCGCCTTTAGAAAATATTCAATGCTGAGTGCAAATATGAAATATAAGCCTAATAAGGAAAAATGAAGTTTAATTATTGATGATCCCAATATCTTTTAATGTCTTATTTTTCACAAAGATGTATATGTAATCATGCAAGATTTTATTACTATGTCATAAATTAAGCAACAACAGAAAGAACACTCGATTGAAGAATAATTACAACTTTTCACCCTTTTCGGCTACTTTATTTAATACAAAATACTCTATTATTTATAAAATCTGAAGAAGTAATAAGATTTATGGTGGATGGCACAACTTGAATGGTTTGGTTTAGGGTGGAGAAAGTGTAGAGTTAGTAAAGAAGAAAGTGTAGACAGTTTTCAATGTGAAGGGTGCGTATAATTTTAAAAATATTATTAAGAACGTGTATAAAATTAAAATTAAAAGATAAAGGTAAATTTAAATTTTTAGGGGTGTATATAATTAAATTATGAATAAAAATAAAAAATTAAAAGAGAGTGTATTTAAATGCACTTAAAATAAAATTAAAATGCATTTAAAAAGCAACCTACTCTTAAGTTATGTTAGTCTGAATTTAAAAATAGGGTTTGCTTTTTAAAACCATATATATCTAAATTTTAAAAATCACTGAATACGCACACAAATTTTACTGCCCACAAATTTTACTCCATGTATATTACTATGTACACTTTTTATTTTGAGATGTTTCAAATATTTATATTCGTTCAATTAATAATAAACATACACTATATTATGTACTTTTTACATTTTATTCATTAATTCCAACAATATTATTTATTTTTTTATACTTTATTATCACTCACAATAGGCAAACATTCATGTGAATCGGATTTATAGTGTAAATTTTGTGGTCCCATCTTACAGTCCTTTTATATCCTATGCTTAACTAGGGTGGGACTAAAGAGTTTACACCGTAAATTCGATTTACAGGAGACTAACTCTTTACAATAACTTTATTTTCTTTTTCTCTTTAAATTACCAACTTACCTATTTTTTATATTATGTATAAAATAATATTTTTTTAATTTGATTTATAGGACACTAACTCTTCACAATATTTTTTTTTCCTTTTAAATTATCAACTTACTCCTATTTTTTTTACATTATATATACAATATTATAAATATAATATTTTTAAATCTTCATATCTTTACGAAAGAGGACGGGGTGTATTACTCTTTAACTAAGGACCTTTATACTCCTTCCGTCCCAATCAAAGAGTCTCATTTCATTTTTTACACATATGAGACACATATACACCCACTAATACAATTAAAATATGGGGACATTCCCACTAATATAACTACCCACTACACATTAAATAATAATACTTCTTAATCTACGTACAAAAAACAAAAATTACCTTTTGAATGGACAGCCCCAATATTTTTCTTTTCCTCCTACTCATCAATCTACAACCCTTGTACATTCTTGGTAAAAAATAATAATAATAATAATAATAAAACTTTGTATATTCCATAACTTCAATATTTTTCTGTTCCTCTCACCTCTATCATTATCTTCTTTGCATAACATTCTTCTTGTACATATATGATAGTAAAAACTTATCGAATCAAAATCCTTATCAACCATAAATAATCACTACAATTTTTTTTTAGAACTCACATGAATTTCAAACAAACGTAGTATATTAAATTAGTTGCAAGTATCTATCCTATATTTCATCTGTCCCGCACTAAGGTTTACGTTTTCTATTTTGAGTTGTCCCAAGTTAAGGTTTACATTTAATTTTTTATCAAATTGGGCCTACACAAAATAATTAATTATTTCATATAGGACCACACACAACACTAATACAACTACCCATTTTACATTAAATATTACTTCTTTCATCTTATTACATATAAAAATTATCATACTTTCTTAATCTCCGTGCAAAAAATAAATGTTAACGTGGGACGGTACGCTATTACTTTACTTATTATTCCTTTACTTATTAGAGGTCATTATAATAAAGAAAAAAAAAAAACTTCCGAAACTAGGCCTGGCCACCCTTGCAAGTTTCCTGACTTGTGAATTGTGAGAGCTTCAGAAACCCTGCCTTCTCTCCCAACAATCCCTCCTCTGTATCTCTGTAATCTCTCATTCCCTCCACTTTCTCTCTCTACTTCGTAATTCTAAGCAGGTATTCATAACTTCTCGCTGATTTTGCACTCATTGGACTCCATATCTGCATACATAATCACATACGTACAACTGCTGATGCTTGCTTTCACGTCTGCTCACCTTCCCTCAATGTTCTTTGCCATTTTTGTAGTTTTACATCACTTAAAGCAGAATTCTAAAACCATTTACTGTAGCGATGATTTTATTCGGTCATGATTTTTGTATGGCGAAAAAAATGCACTTCTCGTGCGATTTCAGCATCATTTGCCCTGTTTGATTACCGTGATAGTGTAGGGTTAGTGATCGAGAAACTTTGTTTCTGTTCTGGTTAATTTTGTTGCTTATGGTTGTGGGAAAGAGCGATTGTTTGCAGGGTTGGTCTGGTTGCGCATGATACAATAGTAGAACTTGTGCGTCTACTTCTAGGTTTAAAATTTTGCTTTGCGCTTGTGTTGATTAAGTTACTATGAGATCTCTATTTTGTGATTCTTCTCTCTCCTGATATTGATGGTCAAGGTGGGTTTTCTTTTTTATTTGTAGGTCCGAGTTGTCCCACTTTCTCTCTCTCATGCTCTTTATTGTTGCTGGAATTTAATATACTTAGACATCTTTTATCTGGACATTCCATTGATTGCTTTCTAAATTATAATTGAGCAACAAATTGTTTTGTGAAGCATGTAAGTGATGAGGTATTACAGGATTTCCCAAAAATAATCTTGTATATTTAGCCAATAATAATAATTAATTAAGTACGTGTATGAGTGAAGCAGTGTATACTCTATTCTGAAACTAAATGAACCAAAGTATTGGCAGAGTAAGTTTTGATTGAAGACTTCTATTTCAATTCTTGTGGTCTAAAAGATTATCTTTCAATTCTTATAATTAACTGTTGTGATAAGTCAGATTCGGATATTAACACGTGCAAATTTGGGTGTTACTCATGTCAGCTATTGTCTTAGGATTCTAGTCAATAGCTGAAGGCCTCTCTTGACAATGGCTTGCGTTCATGAAACCTTTCATGCCTCAATAACTTTTTAGAAAGTGCAAGTCGGTTACAAAACTGCGTTCTGATGTGGTTTATGTATCTGAAGTTGTATATCATTGTTAACTGATAGATACGGATATCGATTAGTTGCTGGTACTTTTACTCTGAAACGTTCATAGAAGACTTCTGATTCTCTAATTTTGTAAGATATTAGCTTTATATGTTTTTAAAGAAGAAAAATTTAATCTGTACCCTTTCTTCTTTGCACTTTAAGAATAAATATGTATCTCTACATATTTTCCATCCTAATGTCTTGTTATGGGCCATATCGTAGGGGTTGTAATGGAAGATTTTTTCATGGAAAAGGAGCCATTAAAGGGAGGTCAGTGCCACTTTATTGTTTATCTGCTTATTTTTTTGTTTTCCTTCTGTTTATCTTTTTTTTTTTTTTTTGAAAGGCAAAAGACATTTATTAATGATTTTAATAGGGATGAGAATTCCTAAAAAAGGTAGAATCCATAAAGATAATGTAACTATACTTCAACCCCTTTCCGAATCAGAAACAAAAAAGTTCTTGAATAATTTGTGATCAGATACCCAAAGATTAGCTCTATACTTGATTCTTCCCCTAACATCTTCTATAGATTCAAAGCTGTCCTATTTCTTTCAAGTCAAATGGACCATAAAACTGCCGGAACCCACAATATTTTACGTCCTTTGCTAACATTCCTTCCCAAATCCATTTGTAAAAGATTTGAGCTCTCTAAAGGTGGAACCCAACACAGCCCTTGCTCTCCGTCCACCCTGGTTATCATGAACAAAATGGTGTTATCTCTGTTGGAATGACCATAGCTTCGCCTTCATGTGGCTTTGCATTCATGCACATCGATAAACCTTTAAATATGATGAGTAACTAAATGCCCCACATCTAAAAGGGAAAAGGAAATCATAAATGCCTTGAGCGCAATATTCCTTATTTGATAGCTATATAAAACTTTGATAACATCACTTGTACCCCACTTGTCCATTCTTATGTCAGTGATTAGAGAGTAGTTAGATTGTACCAAATTGTTGTGTCATTAGTGGTTCTTTTATTCTTGACAAGCTGATGCAAACTTTTGCAGGTTCTTCTCAACTTCTTGTTAAACTTATGAAGGACCAGAAAGTAATAAGTTTGGTAGCATGTGATAATCCACCCAGTCAAATGTATGTTACGTCCATGCTACTAAAATCTCCTGCTTTATCCATAAACTAAAATAGTTCGATGGTGCTTTTGTGCAAAATCTAAATTGTGTGGCTGGCATATTTTATTGTATGTTTCAGTATTTATTCCAAGGATTTATCTACATCTGAAAAATGATGCCATTCTTCAGCATACTTATGGTTCATGTATTTTCTAATTGTATTAAAAAAAAGTGTTCAATATATTGTAATAAGGCCCCATGCTTGTCCCTTTGCATTCCTATGTTTGTTAGGCTCATCTGATATGGAATTTTAGTAACAATAGATGTTTTTAAGACATGCACAGTGTATACTTGTGCTATTTCAATTAACTACTGATATAAAATAGAGTGTGAGGTGATATTGGGGAAACATGTTTGACACTAGTATGTTCTCATACTTAAATGATACGCGCATAAATATATCAATTGCTTGCATTAGCATTAGAAAAAGAAGCGTTTTACAGAATAATGTTCGTTGTTGTCAATTTTGGACTGGAATGAGTTAGTTTACCTTTTTAAGATAAATAATCTAATCTACTGCTTACAATTAACATTCATTAGTTTCACTTTGCCCCCAAAAAAAAAAAAAACCCATTTCCCTGTGATACGTATTCTGGACTTCTCACATTTGCTAAAGCTGATAATATTTTTGTAGGGAGTATTTTCGGTTCATCTTCTGATTAAATATTGTGATACTTCCTTGTATAATTATGCACATATATGACTATCAATTGATCAAAAGATTAAACAGAATTACAATGGCAGCTGAAGTTTTTCATTTATTTTTACAGGCCCACAGTTTGGGACATACATTCCACTGTCAGGAAAGAGACGATGGGTTTTCTGTCTTCATTGCCGGGTTTTTCTCTAAATCCAGCTTGTGAAGGTCATCATCAAGAAAGAGAGTTGGAATGCTTTTTGAATTTTCTCCGCAAGTATAAAAGGGTAAGATCATATTGTATATATTTCATTTTATTGGTTTTCCTTGTGCCTTAAGAAAGGGACATTAAGTGTGTTAAAGTCAAAGTTAACTGTTATTCTTTCATTTTTTCGTGGGAGTTGGTTAGTGGTTGGATGGAAAAGCTTATGAATCGTAGTGGATATAAGCTTGAGTCATTCAACGTAGAATATGGAACTTTGGTTGTATAAAGATACAGACTGGGAATTTTAGTCATAATATTGAAACATAAATAGGACCTTTCTCCCATCAGTGAAATTGTATCAAATATGCATTCCCGCAGGTTTTATTTAATTGAATATATTCTTCTGTAGCCTTTTGTTTTGCTAATACAAAAAAAAAAAAAATCTTCTGGAGAATAATTATGATGCAATGAGTGGACTAAATTTTTTACTGACATCTCTAATGCGTATATACTTTTAATGTTGCTTTTCTTTTTTTATTTTATTTTATTTTAATTTTTTCTTTTTTTTAAGGTTGCTATTTCAAAGCTTGAACTGTATGAAGCCTACATACTCCCACCTCATGATGACTCGAGCCATGTACCTGTTCTATACAGAGGGAAAGCATTAACTTTATGCCCTAGTGTGAAGTGCAATGGATTTGGTAAAGTTTTTCATGCATTACTCTCTCATATTAAGTAGTAATAGGGTGTGGCCTCTGCTGTCTTCATTCGATATATCAGGACAGTATTTGCTCTATATGTTTTTAGAAACTAGAAGAGACTAAGAAAAAAGGGGGAAAAATGGGTTCCTGTTTCTCCAATTGGGAACTATTTTATTTCAATAAGCTATACAAATAAATAAAGAAAGAAGCGGACTAACTGAATCCTTATAACTAGTCTCAACTTTTGTTATAATATACTCCTACTTGGCTTTATATAATCCATAACTCAGGTACTATCTGAAAAAACCTGTGAAAAAACATGAGAAATCTTATTAGTTATTACATAAAGAGGATCACCTAAAAGCTCATAACTTCTTCGAGAATACGATACCTAATCATATTCTACTCCCTTCGTCTGTGAAAGGTAGTCCCAAAATTTTGGGATCGAGTAATAAGGAATACTGTATATTTTACTTCACTAAAAGGTAAAATGTGAGTTTGTGCAGTTTTTGAAGAAGTGTTTTACAACTGAATTATTTCCAAAAGGTGTGTGGGACTTCCTTTGGTGGACAGACTGAAATGGAAAATATCTCTCTGTCTCTCTCTCTGATTAAAATAGTACGAGCGATGCATGTCAAACAAAATTTATCGTTATTCCTTTTTCACTAAACTAAATTTTGTAGTTTTTATTGTTATTTAGATCCGCTAGACTGTGAATAGATAATATCTGCTCTGGAAGCCTTACGTCAGATCACAAACACTGTAATATATTTCCCTTTGTTATATTTGATTGTGAGTGTATGCATGAGTTTTCTTCCCTGATGCAGTAAATTTTCCATTTGTTCATGTTATTGATCTATGAATTAGATCGGTCTTTGAATTAAACATGTGGTACAGTCAGTTTTTAACCTGAATTCCTCTCCATCTCTTACGTAGAAACAAGTTAAAAATCAGACTGCTGAACAAGGAGGCCACAGTTTCATGCATAACTTCTGATTCTATGGATGCAGACTTAAGATCGCGTTTTTTGTTGTTGATATTCTCCTATTTCTGCTGTTGTAGAGATTGCTGCTTCAGACACCTCGTCTCCACCCAGCGTTCTGACTTGTGAGGCCGATACATCCAACTCTGCCATAACTGAGGATAAAATTGCTCCCGAACAACAATGTCCAGATGTAAATGGAGATTCCTCTTGTGACTTCAAAGTTAAAGGTAGCAATGGAATTGGAAATTCTGTTGGAGTGGGTCGATCCTTTAAGCGAAATTTTGTATCAGCACACCCCAGTTATTTAAAAACCCTTGGTCAAGCACATTCCAGCTGGATATTTGGGGCAATTGCTGAGCTTGTTGACAATGCAAGGGATGCCAAAGCGACCAAGTAGGGATACACTGTCCTTTCGTCTTCTTTTCTGTTGAAATTATTTGATAGGCCTAAACTTATGTTAACTTCAGTTCTTTGTTCGTCATGCAATATTTCATGTAATACTACCATTATCACCATCTCTTCTTAAGATCTCTGAAAATTGTAATCTACAAATATATAATCTTTGTTTTTCGTATTGGCTATATGTTTTCTCTTCTCTTTTCGACGTTTTCGTATGTCTTTATGTTTGGATGGGAGTTATCATTATTTCAGGACTAATCTTGTTTACAGATATAATATCAAGTTGGTGCATCTTGCAGATTGGAAGTGGCTATCAACATGGTGTATTCTCTAATTGTTGGCAAAGATATTCCTATGCTGTCAGTAATAGACGATGGCCATGGAATGGGTCATGAAGATATCCTAAAAATGATATCTTTTGGCCATGGGCAATGTAAAACCGATGATCCTGATCATATTGGAAAGTATGGAATCGGATTTAAGGTATTTTCCATTGTAACTCAGCTTGTTTATTTATATTGCTTTGTTGATACATATATATTTTCTCTCTAAAATTTTAATACAACTATGTGTTGATCATAAAGAGGGATACAGAGATGCTTCGATGATGAACATATTGCATTTCTTCTGAACATTAAAGGGTTTAATTTGGCACTCGTGTTTTGTCTTTATGATTTCAATTATGTGCGATGCTATTTACCCCCATTTCAGTCTATATTTTATTTGATGCAAATCTTTAAGTGGTAGACCGTAGACGGTAGATCAATTGAGAGAAGCTCTAGCTGACAATGGGCAAAAAAGTTTTTTTTAATTATTATTTAATTATTTTAATTGCTTTGATCGTGTTATTTTTTCAGACTGGAGCTATGCGATTGGGCAAGGATGCTTTGGTTCTAACCCAGACAACTAACTCCAGATCAATTGCCTTTCTATCTCAGTTTCTTAATGAAGGAAAAGATGTAGGTTACCTGCTCCCAGCTTTGGATGATAGTAGTTCATTCTAGAGTTAATTTGTGTATTTTATATATTTTTATCTGTGCTGTAGAATTTGGAGATCCCTATTGTAAGCTACCGCAGAATTGGACAGTGTATGCAAGTGGATAAAAATGTTCAGAATGAGGATGCTGCAAAATACTACTTGAAAATCATAAAAAAATATTCTCCATTTGATAAATACCTTATTGGTGAAAAGGTGGGCATATTTGGTGCAAACGGTACTGGAACACAAATTTATATATGGAATTTAGATGAGTGGGGATCATCTTATAGCTTGCAATGGGAAGATGGGATGAGTGGTGGGAGTTCCTTCCATAAGGGTGGTATATTTGTACGTTCGAGAAGGATAAGATCTCGTCCAGGACAAATATCTACTGTGGTATGTGGCCTCCATGGATAGCATTGTAACTGAGTTGTGCTTACACAAATTGAGTTGTTATTATTTATTTTTTTTAAATTCAGGTGCCTTTGGATTATTCACTTAAACTATATTTGGAGGTTATATTCTTAGATCCACGGATGAAGATCTATGTGCAAGGATCGCTGGTAATACACTAATAAATGTTGGCAGCACTGATCTAATGTAGATAAGTGTTTATATGTTTCTTATGAAGGTTTTCCCTGTTGGTGTGTCTGTATTCATGTCCTGGCCATCCGATTGAGTTAAATTTCTGACACTTCTTTCTTGAGATATATGCTTGGTCTTAATGCTTCTCTCAGATGCTAAGCTTTTAATATGCTTCTGTAAGAAAGTCAAATTAGTAAATTAATTTATTCCTTTGGTGTATTTTGTGCTTCATGTTACATGCTTCATATTGTCCCTGCTTTCATTTATCTCCATTTTACCTGTTTCAACAACTTGATGTATGTAGCCTACTAAAAACATGCATATATCCCTATTGTAATTTATATATCGTTGTTGATGTAAAATTTATGGAATAGGTCAAAAGTCGACCTCTAGCAAAGTCATTGAATAAGACAAAAGTTGAAAATGGTAGCATATTGGGAAAACCTGTTCAGCTAACTCTTGGCCGTTCTCAACTGGAATGGGAGCAAGCAAATTGTGGGATATTTTTATATTGGCATGGCCGACTGATTGAGGTACGAATTAATTTACATTACGTTTCCGGCATGCACAAAATAATACTATATCTTTCAGTCTTTATTTACTCTATTCTGATGTATTAAACAAAATAATACCATCTCTTTCAGTCTTTATTACTTGCATGGCCGTCTTCTCCATTTCATATATCTTCATTACTGTGTGGCATGGACATTGATCTTGGGTCTATCCATGCAGTTATCAAGCTGAATGTCATTGTGATCTTGGCTGGTGCTGAATGCAGTTCATAGTTTAGGGCTCTTAGATGGTGTATGTCCTAAGCTTAAGTGCCTTTGTGCAGAAGGCCATGATGACATGAGATACGGGTTAATGAGAATGAATATTGTTGAGGAATAGCATATCTGAACCAAATCTATTTCAATTTGTAAATGTTTTTTGTATGCTCATATGATTAGGAAAGGAGTTGATATGTAAAAAATTCTCCTTAGTTGGAGCTCTAGAAGTCTGTCTTTATGCAAGTACTTGAGTCTGCCACATGATGCTGTATGTGCTATTGATGGAATTGTCACTTGTTGCTAGCTATTGCTTTTAGAAAATCTGCCTTTTTCTTTTCTTCAGCACTATGAAGATATTGTTGCAGTTGAGACAAAAATACCACTTCATTCATATTGAGTGCATGTGCCATTTAACATTGATTGCATTATGCATTATGTGGGAAACCATATTTATGTACCAGTCGCATTGAGTGTGTTATGCATTATGTGGGAGACCATATTTCTCTGTGTGATTTTGAGATGCTTCTTTCGATCTATTTTTGTTCTTATAGTTGATGAAAAGTTCTGATAATATTTTTGGATCCAGGACAGCAAATCAGTCATTTGACCATAGCTAAACAAAAGCACTTCCATTTCTCGTAGAATGAATTTTGTATTAGCCACTACTTGCAGCAAATTATTTGTGTAATAAATTTGTCTTCCTTTACGAGCATTATATATCAGCTTGCATCAATTCTCTAGACACTTCTAATCAGAACAAGGGTCACCTATCTCCTTCTATAACTATGATAGTCATTTTAAAAATTCTTACTATGGATTACTCAGAAAATTTTAGAATGTTTATAATTTTTTATTTTCATTTTCATGCTTTTGGCTGGTCTACTGGTTTAATTGCACTGGTTGAAATTCCTAATTTTACTGTCTATTAACTTTCTGTTTATTTCTTTATCTTAGGCTTACAAGAGAGTTGGAAGCATGATCCATAATGGAGATTGTGGACGTGGTATCATTGGTGTAATTGATGTTACAAATTTAATGGTAAACTTTTTAAATTGAACTTGTGTTTTTTGCTTTTTTCCTCTTACCTTTCAATTCAGTGGTGGACTAATTTTATATTGTGGGGATGTGAATTTCTGCAACAAACATAATGTATCTTCAATTTTTGGCATCAGAAGTCCAACCCTGCAAATCTTAAGAGGATTACTATTTTTTGCTTTTACATAACATATATATCAACCCAGTGTTTTTATAACTGGACTGGGAACCGGTGGAGGCAACGATTTGAGGTTCAACTTGTCGGACCGGTTCAACCGGAGCTTCAACCGAAAAATTAGGTTTCACATATTTTTAATTATATTTTATAGAATCACCATTTATAATAAATGTATAACCACCAAAATTATTTTAAAAGTTAAAAAATAATTTAAATAAAAGTATAATTAAATTAAAATATTTATAATTCATAATTTGTTCTTCAATCATAGTTATAAACTTATATTATACATACAAAATATCATAATTCATAATTTACTCCAAAATTTAAATATAATGTTCTAAAATAAACAAAAGTAAAAGTGAAACATCATAAAAATAAAAATTTTAAAATTGAAAATAAAAAATTAAATAAAAAATCTAAAATAAAAAATATATAGAATCGGTTGGACCGGTAAAACTGGTTTTTTTGGGTGTTCCGGACTGGTTCCGACTCCGGTTCCCGGTCGAATCGGCCAGTCGGTTCGGTCTAGTTTGAAAACATTGTATCAACCTTATAATTCTAGAAGATGCTTGGTCTTTATAAAGTCCAGTAGTATGCTATACTATTAAGGATTGAATGGAACGTATGTATGGTAAATCCCTTCTATTGATTTTATTGAAACTAGTTAAGTAAGAAGTGTTATAAATATATTTCTGTTCAGTAGTTAAACCAAAAGACAAAGATTACGACTGGTCATACTATATTATTGTTACTTTTCTTCATGTTGAAACTTCTGGACCTCAGAATGTTAATTTTAACCATTGCATGGAACATTTAAAGCTTATGCTTGCAATCAAGATACAGGCAGTTTTGGAAGGAGAAAGGAATCATAAACTCGCGTCCTTATATTCCTGTGACAGGATGACAGCAATGGTCATGTCTGGGTGCACAACAACAAGCAAGGGTTCCAAGACTGTGAAGCCTATGCTGAGCTGGAGAAGTGGCTGGGTGAAAAAGCTGATGAATATATTGAGAGTTATGTTGATAAAATTCAATTGGTAATCCATTTCTGTTTTTAAATAAGTTAACAAATGGCTTGCTCTTTAGCTATATATATAATTCTGATTGTCTAATAATATCGCTATTTGATTGATCCAAGGGGCTGCTCAAGATTCCTAGTCTAATTTGGTAGTTACTCTACTACACATAATATTACCTTGACAGATACTTTCAAGTATTCAAGCTTTCTGTTCTGTGATTTTTGTAGTATGAACTAAATGATGCTTGAAAATAGAGATTTCTTTAGGCGAACACTATTGTGCTTTTTCTTTATGTAGTTTAAATAACTTTCAAATCAATGCCGAGGGATAAGTATATCTTTCCAAAACATGTAGAACCTTGCTTCAGTGGCGGACGCAGGATTTCCGTCGAGGGGGGCCCAATTTTTCTCATACAATAGTTCGTGATTTTTGTTCTACAAATTTTAAGAATAATTATTTTATTTACCAACTTTTATTAACATTTTTCTAAAGATGCTTTAGTATTTTTAATTGTATTATGTAAGAGTAACAATTTTGAAATTAAAGTCATTAAAATTATTAAATAAATATGTTATTTAGAGGGAAAATAAATAAATAAAAGAAATAGAAGAGGGGAAAAAAGTAACAGTGCTGCATGAATCGAACACGGGACCTTTAAAACTAAAACATCCTCACTTCATCACTTGGACACAAAACTATTTCAAGAAAATTTCTATATCTATACTAGTAATTTTTAGAAGTTCAGGGCCCCCTACCCCCTTCTTAAGTCCGCTTCTGCCTTGCTTTCATTTCTGATAAAATGTGCATCTGATGATGAAATTTATGTATTTCACTTAATTTTCAATACTGGTATATTTCTATAGCCTCTTTAATCTATTTCCATGCGAAATGGACCAACTCGATAGGATTTATTCTTCATAATTATCCCTTTTTGATTAAACACTACAAGTGTTCTTTTTTTCAGGATTTTATTTGGATGTTACAATGCATCATTATTCATTTGTAAAATTTTCGTTACTGGACTGGCAGTTGTTATACATCTAGCATTCTTATATAAGTAAATTTTGTATTCCCTTTATTTATTTGTTGTGCTGTATGACTTTATTTCATCAAATCCTTGATTGGGGAGGCGATTGAAGCTATGTAAGACATAATTGAGAGTCCAGTATTGGAACATAAACTTGTACATTGGAACTAAAAAATGCCATGAATCTTGTGACTATCTAATTACTTATCAATTAAGGTAAGAAAAAAGAAATATAGGGAAAGGCTGTTTGAAAGTCGTGATTCCCATCTCTCTAGAACGAACAGCTTCATTTATGTTGAACTTTTGAGGTTCTATATGCCTGTATTGTGCCTAGATCATTAAGAAAAACATAAAATTTTAACTCTGGATGCAACTGAAGTTATCATAGTTTGAACCCATGAATTGTGACTTAGCATTCCCACTTCTATGCTTTAATAACATACCCCTCTATTCATCTTTTTGCCTTTGGTATTTCTATACATCCCTTCTTGGCTATGACTTGGTAAGGTTTTGTTTTGTCTGTTTTGACATGAATTCTGTTACTTTGCAGAGAAAGGGTAATGCCCAGTATAAACCTGATCATGAGTGGGTGCAGTGTTACAAATGCAGAAAATGGAGGAAGATGAGCTCAGAATTTGACAGCAAAACATTACCTGATGAATGGTTATATATCTTTTCCTGTATTGTGTTTTACTTGGAATATTGATAGTTACATTTATAACATAAGAAAGTGGATGTTATCATATCTTAATTTTGTCAAAGTATTAATTCATGTTAATATATCCTTGAGACCTTTCATTTGTTATAGCTTATTAGCTAGTGGTAATACAAAATTGGTGAGGCTGGTCCTATTCAAATATATATCGTTACCCTTGCTTCAAAAAATATTTAAGTGTAAAACTGCAATAAGGTTTTTGAATTTACTAGATTTCGTGTTTTGGTTTTAGGTTCTGTTACATGAAACCTTTCGGTGGAAAGTGTGAGATGCCGGAAGAAGAGGTTGAAAGTGGATTGATCACAATATCAATCATGCATCATGGTTGCCGCACTAAAGATTCTACAGAGGCCAGATATAAGCTTCCTGAAAGTGCATCTACAAAATCAGAAGGTTTGCGCTGCTTCTTAAATCTGCATATGTATTGGTGTGTTTTGTGCATGTAGTTCGTATATATTCATTTATATATTAAATGATGGCATCTATCACTGTTGGTAACCAATCGCTTGTGAGCATTAATGCAACTTTGAAGCTTGGATGTAAGAAAGCCATCGAAATAAACACAAAAGAAAACTTTTTAATGAGAAAAATACTTTCTTGGTGTTAATTTATGCACCCAATTAATTTCAGAGATACGACTCTTATGGAACCATTAGATGCAAGAAATAGTTATAATACCTAATTTTGATACTCTGTTCTATATGTAGGCACTGGAAATGTTACGACTTCTAGTGAGTCCGAAGGTGACGAAACTCTGCAGTCCCTCAAGCGGAGGCGTATAAGCCTTGAGAGGACATGCAAGAAGAGGAATTGACACTAGTTGTAGTCTAACCAGTAACCAGAGTAGTTGAAATATAGAGAATTCTTGATAATGTTTACTTCGTTGTAATCGTTTCCCATTTACTATTTTGTCATCAATCTGGGAAACATCTAATCGGCAGATCTTACAAATGTTAGGAAGATTGTATATAGGGATCAGATTGTTAGCAATCTGGAGAGTGGAAGGTGAGCATTACTAGTAATACAATTTGTAGCGGTTGAAAAGCTGTAGCCTTTGCAGATTGGCTAACATCATCTTCCAATTTTCAAGTTGAGTAATAATCACTTCTAGTGAAGATCAAATGTGTTATTTATTTACGTTGTATGGGATTTGTGTGCTATTTGGCTCGTAATATGAGATAGTTTGCACCATTCCTCCTTAAATTACTAAGGAATGGAGAAAACTATTTTAATTGTACAATTTTTTTCGTAAATTTCTGAAGAATGGTGAAAACTATTTTAGGACGGATGGAGTATTTGATTGCGTGTATAGCTTCATCAGTATGTGTTAAATTCATCTACTTTGGGTTCTAGGTCATGGGAGGTTTTGTTCTATATTAGTGAATTCGCTGTAAGAGTGACTTTCCTATATCATTAATTTAGTTATATGTTTTTTTTATATTATTATTATTATTATTTCATTTACGTATTTTAGGATACTGTTATAGATGGAATCAAATTAATTATTGGCTAAGGATATCTATATTCATGTTTTTTATTAGTACATTTAAAAAATTTTAATTACAAAATTGTTCGTACCTAAAAATATTCTAAATATTGCTTGATGTTAAATTAACATACCAATTAAAACCTTGTTTTGATAAATATAATCAATCCAATCTTATACTCGGTACACTAGATAGGTTTACATTTGAGTTTTAGTACTCTATGTAAGTTAGAGAAGAAGTATTTTGAGGAATTATGTACAATATAATCGACTTTGATTAGATTGTTCATTTATATACTGTGAGTTAAAGAAGATTTAATATTGTAATGTTTAGTAAATAGTTGTATTAATATGTGACACGAATAAAAAAAAATTTAATTAAAAATAATCCCTAAATAACAAAAGGTGATAGTAGTGTAATAAATTAGTAGTATTTCATAAACCATTAATGTATAAATAAAAATAAAAGTGATACATATTTTTTAAAAAAAATTATACTCCTCAGTAATTATATCTGAAAATAAAAAATGGTGTCAATGTCACTTTGATTTTTTTTTCCCAAGGTAAATGAAAATCAGGTCCAGATAATTTCCCAAAGTAACCCAAGTTTGAGGCCCTTATATGATTACAGCTTATCAACTATCTATCCTCAAACCAAACAACATTCACATTCACATTTGGGGGAAATTTTAAAATGTCGGTATCAGCCATATTCGGCACTAGACTGGTGGTTCCACCGCCTGCAGCCAAGGCGGTGCCGCCGCAGACAGTAGCGGGAGGTCTGGTGATTGAGTGCTCGTCGAGACCGCAGAAAAAGGCGACGAAGCATCACATGAAGACGCGCCCCCGTAAGACTCGTCCTTCAGACATCCGTCGTGGCCCCACCGTCTATCCGCCGTTGCCATCCCTTCCTCCGGAGTGGAGTTTCGTCTCCGACGCCGCCGCTGAAGCGCAACTTGAAGTTGAGATTTCTGTGCCATCTGAGTAATTTTAATTTTGAATTGTTGGTTAATTTTGCTTTTTCCAATTGAACTTGTACTGTGATTGTCTCAATGCATTTGGGAAATTTAATGCTATTGTGGGGTGGTGTTATTAGAATTGCTTTTATAATATTCATTCATCCCTAAATACATTTTCCTGAATTATAATGCTATTGTTCACTCTTAATTCTTTGAGTTTCAAAGAATTGGTAAAATTATTCCAGTGATAAACAGATATTTTAGTTAATACTAGCATTTTGATAGTTATAAGGTTGTAAAATCTTTTTATAAAGTTATGAGATGGGTAAAAAGTGAATATTTTAGTAAATTTAATGAAAAAAAAGTGTAAAGTTGTTGGGATATGTATAAAAAAGTGATTATTATTAAAATGTATTTTTTTCAATTTTAAGAAAGTGTTGGGACTATCAACAAGAAATTATTTCATATTAACAGGACATGTATAGTATTCCATGCAATGGTCATGGTTAATAATGGGTGCACCAAATCCTTAATCATTACTTTGTCACGTTTGTTCTTTAAGTAATTCATCCTCACACATAAATCAAATGTCGAATTTCACATTCTCAAACCTGCCAAGGAATTTTGATTGCACTTGGACCAAAAAAACAGAAAGAATGATAGACTCGTTGCCCACTTTGAAATTGGTACATATAAAGAGGTTCTGTTAAATGGATTCTGTCAATTTAACTGGAATACGTCAATTAAATCCTTTAATTCTGTCATACCCTTAAATTTGATTCGGTCCAATTCTGTGATTTACCTTAAATTTCAACAGCATTAATTTCGTTTCAAAAGATGAGAAAATGTGATTAGCCAATTCAGAGTATGTATGTTTACTACAATTCCAAGTAGAAAGGATTTACAGAGCCAATTGATTTTGGGCGAAGCTGCATACCATCATTAAATTTCAGAGATTAGATTAAATTTCAAAGGAAGCATGAAAGAATAAAAGGCTTGAAAGACCCCCAGAGACCATTTATTGCCATGTGTGGAATAATATCTTTAGCCCGCCCTCCATTGCATCTCATTATAACTGCATCATCTGCAGTTGCTGCTTTTTCCACCAAACACACATACCTCCTGCTATTTGCTTTGTACCAGGCTCAAAATGAAGTCCGTAAATATATGTTCGTATTCGGGCATTTTCCCGTATCCTGAACAAAAAATGCATGAGCTGTCTAAGCTTAACATTTACTGGATAGATAGACCTAATGTGCAGTGGCGTACCTGGAAAATAGTTTATATATATATCACGTAGTAGCGATCCTGAGTCCCATGCTCCCGAATTATATCCAAGTTGAATAGCCGAAGACCCTATTTCACCACAATATTTACATAATAGTTTGATTAAATGCAACAAAGGTAGTACTACATGTTTGCAACAAGTAACGAAATGGAATGGACTCTTTCTAGGTGTGTGCTTTCTGAAAGTGTAGCTTAATGTCGATCCATCGGAAAACACTCTTTTCTTTTCCCTGAAGTGGGTGGGCCTTGGTACAAGTCACTTGCTCCGAATTTACTTTTGAATACAAGCATTTAAAAATAGGAATTTTATCATCTGAGTATCAAACAAGCACAAGCACAGAATAGTCAGAAAAATAAGTACATACCAGCCTTCGCCGTAGTTCCCTAGCCAGTCTCTCGAGCAACGGTCTTGGAGGAAGCTCTGCAGAAAACAGGGACATATATTGTACAACTATCAAACTAGTAAATTCACCAAGCAAAATGCAAGTAATAATTCAACATGTTCAAAGAGAATAAGCTCACCAGCAACACAAGGATCCAAATCAGCTTCATCAGCAGATGCAGCTGCACAAGAAACTCGAGGAAAGCGATAAACACCAGCATTCCCTGATAGTTCACAGTTACTAACATCAGGCAATGAGAAACGCCTGACCACTTTTATCGCTTCCCCAACAATATAAACTTTGAATAGCACTCCTCCTACAACAAGAAAAGATCTAATAAAGTATCTTCATGTATTCCTCGAGGAAAACCACTGCTTGCAGAAGAGTAAACAATGTGAATCAAGTTCGATACCGTGGTTAATGAATTCCTGCAAAACAAGTGGGGGTTCCAGCTTCTGAAGGGAGATCTCATAAGCGAGAGACAACTCATGAGACTTTGCAACCAACGGTTTTGCCACTAAAGCATGCAAATATAGTAAAGTCAATATTATCAATCAACCAAAAAAAGTAGTCATCCAGAAACCAGATGAAAATACTCCATTAGCGGAGGACTAGTGCTAATACAAGTCATGCACATACAGGTATTACTTGAAATTGCTGACTGAACTCATAAATAAGCACACACGAAGATATACCTATTGGTAACCTCAGACCTGCGTTGCTCACGGCATCAGGGATAGATGATGGGTCTGTCTTAATAACCAATTGTTTAGGGACACCAACTTTTCCTGCAAATTAGATGAAACACAGCATCTTAGTGATATACTGATATTAATGATCTTCTCAAAAAAATTGATGTATGTTATCTGTGAAGCACACCATCTTGGAAGCTTTCCCTCAATCAAGAAATGGAAAGTCTCGAGGAAGGAAAAATTTCTAATGTCAATATCAATATTACCACAAGGGTCAGATAAGTTCAGGTCAGCAACATCTTGAAGCTTAGATTGACGATTATGCACTTGCTGTATGGCATCAGGAGGATCAAGAACTGTAACCTCAGGATGTGCATTCCTGTAATCCTTCAGAAGCAATACAAATAAATTATAAGAAACTATGTTACCAATTCCACATGCACCTTCATAACTGAAATCAGGAGATGAATGAAAAACAAGGGATTAAGAAGATTCATTCTTAGTATCATTGCAAGTTAACAAAATTTTAATAAATTCAGCAAAGAAAGATCAAAAGTTTGGACCAATACACAATAAGCATTTGGAAAAAAAATTGTTCCACAATAATCAGTCTAGAGCAAAGTTTATGCTCATCAACAAGTAAGAAGGTATAGAATTTCTAAAAAGTAATATAAAAAACCAAGTTAAATTCTTTGATCACAAAACTATCAGCAAGAATTCAGAAACACAATACATCCTGCCTGTGCATAATTAATAACCGTATGTTATCAGTGAAGCTTTGAAGATGCATTGGGACGTAAAATATTTTGCTAGTATGTAAGCCAACAGTATAATTTCCTAATTAAAATAGTTTATTTTGACTATTGCATCAGTAGCGAAACGCTCCATGCATGTTAATATGTTCCCCAAAATGTTTGTTTGATCCTCTATGGACAATCACAAAGCACAATCAAGAAAACAGAATAGAAACCTCCAGAATAATGAGTATTATGAAGCTTTCAGTGGGAATGCATTTAGAAAAATCAGTAAAAGTTTATCTGTAGGGTATTTATCATTGCCAGTAATATTACAAGATATAAAAAAATTCTAGTTTTCTCAATGACCCTTATTTAGTTCAGACTACACCTCCCAAAAGTCTACTACATTAAACTCTAAACTAAATCTTTGAGCTAAATTAACACACAAACACTGAAAGAATATGCAGTTAAAAAATTAGTATTCGCTCAGAACTAGAAAAATCAGAGCTTGCATCTATAAAACGTCAGATATGCCTTAAGTGACCTATAACATAGAGTTCACTATTTAATTATACTGGTAAAGGATCATATTCCATGGCATAAGGCATAAGGAGTTGAACCCTACCATGCGGCCACAGAGAAAAGCTTTTTCCACTCGAGAATTATCGAATTAAATTAAATACCATAATAATAACTTTCACTTCACTTTTCCATTACCGGCCAAGTGTGTGGAGTAGCTGCTATCACAAATTGCCATCTTAGATATTTTTCACGTGCTCTTCCATTTCCAGTACATGTTATGCACCACCACACACCTTTTGTCTTCTTTCCCTCTCCAAGACTCCAAACCATATCTTTTTTGTTTTATTAATTTTTCATTAAACTTAAAATTTCTGACTAACCTTCCCATTTTTCCCTTCATGCACCCACCAAATTTTCTTTTTGACAAATGCCAACTTTGATGTAATAAAAAATTATGTCTTCCATAATTGTCGTCCACTCTCCCCCATTCTCTCTTTTCCACGTGTTTTCTAACATTAGAATAAGAGTTCTAAGCAAACAAGATGGATGATGAAACTCAAGACTTTGAATGGGACCGAGTGCAAAGTTCCAACAATAGCTAAATATTCTCTACACCCTAAGTAATAATTCAAACATATTTTAACCCCCGAGTTATTTCTTACTTTTAAGATTCAATATTAATATTAATTCTCAAAAGTATAATTTTCTTTTCAACTCTCATAATAATTGAGGAGGTTGTAAACCATATTTTACACAAGACACGCTTTCCAACAAAATGGGTAAATTAAACAGGGATTGAGTGGGAGGGTGAAGAAAGAGAGAACTCGTGAACTTTACCCACCAAAGTAGTACACATAAATCTCACCTATCCTTTGTTTAGCCATTTACTTCTAGGAGAACATGCCATTGGACATTCACATAACATCTTACTTCAATTCTCAACAGCAAAATACAGGATCAGATCATCTATTGATAACCCTGTATTATAAAGCAGCATCATAAACCAAGAACAGCCACAGTTACATAATGAAATCCATTAGCCCTTCAGGATTTAATCATATAAAACGTGAGGTTGAGATGGAAGATCAAGTACCCTTGCCAAAATGGCAGAGCTCAATCCCTTTACCTGAGAACATGTCATATTAATATTCCAATGGACACTGCTTTATAGCAGTTACAAGAAATATCTTCTTCAAGTATCTCCTTACGTCCATTCATGTGACAGAAACCTGCCAAAATTGACAAAATAAATTTCAGTAATCTCATTCAAGTCTTCTAACAATATCTACATTTTAGTAGGTCAACAGAAAGGAACCATTTATTTTCAGAAAGTCAGAAGAGAAGAAGAGGGCAAAAGTTGGACAATATAATTTGCTTTTGAAAGTGAGAAATTTGCTATAGTTGTACTCGAATGACATTTGAAGTGAAAACTACAAATCAGAAGTGGGTCTCATCACTAGAAACCTCGATCAATAAAATCTTGGAGGCAAAGTGGCAAACTACTACTACTAATAATAACAATAATAACACTGATACTAATAATAAGTAAATGACCTAACCCAATTTCTTCTCTCTCTTGTAACAATTCCCATCCTCTCAAGAACAGCCCTGTCCTCAAGGCTGGATGTATGAACGCAAACAACACAGCAACACCTAGGCACCATGAGCTGAAGCAGATTGTGATGCAACCTATATTGGTACTCGAGTGTTTTTCATATGAGAATAAAAAAGTTAGGGGTTGGGACCATCATCATACCCCCTTACCACAATGACACGAAGAGACATGTTGGCACAAGTATAGGTAAGGAAAACAGGGTTCACAGAAACGCAATCCTTTTGATTGTAAGTCCTTGAATTCAACCTGAAACATCTCACGAGCCTGTGGTGCCTCGCGAGGAAGTCATGGCCCTGATTAACCAAACTAGCAGTCAAATCTGTATAAGGCAGTTGATGAGAGGGGGTGGAAGTGACTGAGGGCTCGAGGAACTGGGAGTCTGATGTGGTGGTGGGAGCATCCCTGAGGAACAGAAACAAGGCTGTTGTGATTGTGGTCGGAATCCAGAAGTATAATTACTGCATTTGGGGTTGGAGATGGACAACTATAGAGGGAAGGTTTAGGTTTAGTGGTAGCAATTACACTTCTATTTCACGCACAAGGTACAATCTGCAGTGCAAATATCATCTGCATCCTTGGATCGAATGCAGACGCAAATTCCCTCCCTTAAGCCATGAAGGAGAAGGCCTAAGGCAGACATCAGAGAAGGCATCCCTGCCATGGGTGATATAAACACTCATCATAATCATCAACCAGAACCAATTAACGAGTTGAAACCAGCATTTCACAGGGATTTAGCATGAGGATTATCGCCATATCGCTACAGTAATCCAACCATGAAGCAGGGCTAGAGTAGGCATTCTATTTCCATTGCAACCAATGCATACTCATGTTTCACGTCAACAGGAGTGTTCTCAACACAGGAAAGTGATCTGCCCAAGATATCCACACTGACGGATTAATTGTCGTCGAAGGATGGGAGTTCCAAGCTAGGTGGCGTGAATGGTTGAACGAAGCCCACAGGGTAAAGCTTGTTGGCGGCTGGTGGATTGGCAAAAACATGTCCTTGACTGCTGAAGTTGACATTTCTACAGCACGCTCTTATCCCACAGAACGAGCAGGGAGCATGGCGCGTATCTCTTCAAACCCAATATTCGTGGACGCGTGGATCTCGACGACACTAGAGTCGAGATTCTCCACCCCCTTCTCAAACATAAGTAATTCTGTCCTCAGATCTAGTCACAGTCATGTCGCTGGCAGGGTCGGACCAACTGCTAAGAGTTAAGAGGTTAGAGAAAAGCATAAGAACAAAAGAACAATAAGAACTGCTCTCATCCCCACCTCAAAGGCTGAAATTCCAAATATCGCTAAACAAATAATGAAACCCTAGACAAAACTAATAACTTGGGACTTTAAGACTGACATGCCCATGGGCCAACTCGATATCAAACAAAATAAGAATATACCAATACAGATTCTAAAATTATTGATATCAATATTTATAATAATAATAAGAATACCAAATACTAATAAGTAATAGGCTTAGACCAATAACTTTCTTTTTTAGTAACAGAAAAGAAAAATCACAATAGGAAATAGCATGAATTTGTTGCAGACTTGCAGTATGTACAATACCTGACAACAAATGAACCATTACCAAAAAAAAGTTTTTTTTAAGGCCTCAAGGATTGCATGATGAGCATACATCATTCTAGGATGCGCTTGAAACCTGAAAACTTCTCAATGAGCTGAGAAGAAAAAATGATGAATACTTGGACTTCATATGATGGAATCTACTTCTCTTAAATAATTGCCTCAACCTGTTTCAGGGCAAAACATCAATCAAAGAAAGAAAACTGATAATGATCAATACCATAGCTGGAGCTTTAATGGGCTTTTACAGACAACATAATGTACACCAACACTATCCAAAACAGAATTTTATCCAAATTTGAAATTTTTGATGAAAACAAACATGTTCATTCAATTAATTCTCCATACAACAAAGTACCTGTTTCTAATCCCAAAGACTCTGCAAGTACCTATGAAATTTGTAAATTATCAATTATGCCTGCACAGAGATCAATGAACAAAGAGATTTTAGAAGCCAAAGAATAATAAATTTAGCACAGTGTATCCTCCTAAAAATTTATATTTTCCCCACATTACTTCCTTGTATTTGTTCATCAAGGATACTTTGTCTTGATCCATCAACAGATAATTAATTTTCTTGGAAGTGAACTTGGAACTCGAACAAAATTGTAGCTGAAAGAGGAAATACACATCAAAAGTATAACACTTTTCCCCTTAAAATTTTAGCAAAAAGCCAACACATTTTGCAATTTACATCTTGCACAATCTAATGATTGACCAAAAGCTTCTTAATTCTTCCAAAAATAACTCAAGACATAAAGCACAAGCAAATTACTTCCAGCAAACCATACAGAGAATTGAGTACAAATCTATTAACAGTAAATTCAACCTGGCAGCCACCCCAAAAAACAGAAATAACAAACATATATTTTATCTTATATGGAATGGAACAAGTAAAGCAGCATATAGTAATCAGAGAGTGAGCCGAAAGCAAGTAGCATCCATTTCATATACTGAGCCAGGGGCAAGGGGAAGTAACCTGCATGCAGAATAGACAATTTTAGGATTTCAATCCTCCAAAAAGATGCAATGGAAAGATGTCTCCCAACTCGTTCATCCATCAGAGCAATCAACATTTCCAATTTAACAGGGAGAATACCCTGTGTATTTTCTATACCAAGACATGCCATTGATTTATTTATGATACAGAAGGCATGACCATGACAAAAATATTATTCTGACAAGGCCTACAACAAGGCAATTACAAAGATACTCCTTACCCAGAAAAAGAGGAAAAATAACTTGCATAAAACTGATTTGTAAAATTCATGATCTAGATATGTTTATACGTATATAATGGAAAGTTTTAGCAAAGAACTTCTGAGATTTCATTTCCATAACTACGACTTTTATCGATTTCCAATATCATACACTTTGCGGAGCAACATGAAGATTACACTTTTCAACACATAAGCTAACATCAGAAAGGAAGAGGTCAAAGACTCAAATCGATGACACTAAACAAGAGCAAGATCTTTATTAGGACAACATACTTTTTTTAAAAAATAAGTTGGAAGTTCGCGTCTATATTGGTTACAACCTATATAGAGATGACCAAATCATTAAAAACTAAGCTCTAATCTAGTCTATATGTAGTTTTCTAATTGATAGGTCTCACATTAATCCTAGTCAAATACTAATCTAATGTGATAAACGAAGTCAAGGAAATTTTTTAACCCCTCCTTGTAAATACAAACATAAGCACAAGAGACTTATTCTCAGCCACGAATTTCTTGAATAGTGGAGCGCAACATGTCATCCCCAACGACTGATCGTAATTTCCTCATGAAATCATCTTTTCCCAATTTCCCTTCCTGGATATGAAAAGGTTAAAAACTTTTAATGTATAAATCATCACTGATTTGTCATCACTTATATGGAAATAGACTTTTTACCTTGCATGATCCCCACAAAGTTTGCACTGTCTGAAATCGAGGCAGGGGAAGAAAACTTCTCAGCTTGGAGAATAGTTTTGCAACAAAAACAGATGGAATGGGGACATCATTCGTAGACCCACAATTACTTGACCCTGGAAAAACACCCAAAAAAATTATACAAAATAAAAGAAGAGGGAAATTCGTGGAACTATAATTTCGAAAGGTGGATGGTTGATGCTTATTTACCATTTATGGTAATTGGCCTGTAGCTGACAACACATTCTGGCAGAATATGAGTATTCATGTTGGGAAGCCACACTGTGTACCAATTAGGATTGTTTAAGTCATCAACACCAGTATCATACTCTGCACTAGAAGGATACATCTGGCGAGATCCTGCTTCAACCACCTCACATTTTCCTAATATCACTCTGCACAGTATGACATGCTTCTCGCCATTCTCATCTATCTCTGACAAACTTGCACTGCACATGCAAACCAAATAAGTTACATGTTACTAACAGAACAAGCAAATTGAAAACAAGAAATAGAAGCAACTATAAGCAACTAAATAGACCTTTTGATTCAACAAATCAGATATGAAGAATAATAAAACTTCAATGCGCAGACATACGCAGTAAATAGTTATAAGGAGACCAAACTATGAAAACAAGTTCAAATACAACTCAAACACAGAAAACAAATATATCTAACAAGTCTAAGCGCAAAACCACTATGACAAGAATGAGATTAAAATACCACATGAAGTGACTTATATAGGCAGATAAATGAAGTTGATAGCAATAAGGAAACTATACATTGTCATGCAGCTATCTAACAAGTCTAGTCACAAATCATGCACAGAAAACACACATATCATGTACCATACAATTAGATTATAAAGCAATACGCTATAACCAGGACGTGCAATGAGAAGTCAGAAGGAAACTCCACTAGGAAATCAACTGTAAAAAACAGGAAAACACACCTATTTTGGGGCAATCGTATAGGAGACAAATAAATTCCAGTTACATGACCTGTAGAATGAGTCGAGTTGCTAGGTATTCCAAAACCATGCATCAAAATACTCTGCACACTCTTGGCTGACGTGCCATACCATGCAAATACCACGTTACTCTCCCCTCTAGCTCGTTTTGTGATCCCAGCTTGCTTAGTGAAAAGCTCAGCGCGTGCCTTGTCCAAAGGCCCCTTCCTTACACACTGATGTACGGTAGTAACCCTAGCTCCAGGATCCACCATCTCCAATCCCGACACGAACAACTTTTTGATTGTTGCAAACCCTTTCTCCTCGTTCCCCAAAACTCTCGTATTCGGCCACCTGGATGACTGTAACTCACTTTCAGCTACTTGCTTCCTTTTTGCACTAACGTTGCACGAACTCTCCTCCACCTTTTCATTTTCAACATTCTCAACTCTCTTCCTTTTTTTCGAATCAACACATTTCGGCAACTCTAAACTCTTCGGACTTCCTGTTTTCTCCTTAATTTCAAAGGAGTTATCCCTAATTTTAACCTCAATCTCGATTTTCGTGCAATTATCATTGCAATTGACCAAATCGGCTTCACGATCATCCTCAAAACTGTTAACAAACATCTTCGGAAAAAAACACTTACCATCAACGTCAATCCAAGAGATGGATCGCTGATTTCCAGAATCCAAATCAATTTCAAGCATGCGATAAAAGTCAAAGCAAGAGTTCAAACCCAAAACTTGAGCTTCAACCATGGGCTTGCCCTCCATAAACCCTAATTTCATCACATCCGCCACTTCTTCTGAATAATCAACCCACGATCCATCCTCATAGAACATGAACCGCTTCGGGGAAGAGCTCCGCTTGAAATTCAAACGATTCTGGACCAAAGGATCACAAAAATATCCTTGAGGTGAGCTATGAACAAACACACTAGCTTTGCTATTTACATCTGTACAATTCCTTGGCATCGTTGGAGCTGAGTTCGACGAATTCATGGCTGTGGGGTATAAGTTGAGAAGCTCTTGGAACAATACGCTGATTGGCCACCGCAAGAGAACTTCTGAGAAAAGGAAACTTTTGCCGCCTGTCAATATATACCTCACGTTCTTTTCAGGTCGGTTTTGACGGTGAAAGACGGTTTCGTCCTCTGGATTGTTCGAAATGACATTTAGACCCATGGTATGATAACGTGACGTGACGCGTAAGAAATATTAATTTAATTTAAATTAAATTAAAATGTGTTAGAATATGCTGGATTATTTATATATCTGGAAATGAATTCTTCTTGCCCAAGAAAAGCAAGAAAGGATTATATCAAATTCAAAGTCGGTATATTTGACTTTTTCTTTATTCTATTTAGATAAAAATTATGTCATATAATGTATTCTTTATATTAAAAAATGTATTCTTTATATTAAAAAATATAATTTAAAATAGTAGGGTATCATACAAGAAAATTTAAAGAATTTGAAAGCCGATTTAATATTCAAATCAAATCAAACAGATTTTTTAAATTAGAAAGTAAAATTCAAATTTATAAGTGTAAACAAATATATCGATACTGCCTTACTGGCACAGGCATGAGGTACTTATAACTTTTTCACACATTTATATTTGATGAATTGGATTCTGGGGATGGTTTGGGCCTCAAAGATATAATAATTCTCCTCATGAAGAAAAAATGCTTTTCATAAGAGGAAAATGTCCAATTGATTAACATGGGCCATTGAGAAGTTATATA
This sequence comes from Pogostemon cablin, assembly GCA_023678885.1. Lineage (NCBI taxonomy): Eukaryota > Viridiplantae > Streptophyta > Magnoliopsida > Lamiales > Lamiaceae > Pogostemon > Pogostemon cablin. Next base: position 8,708,524 of record CM042987.1, read on the forward strand.
TATGGGCCATGACTAATTAATTAATTCCTACAAATCTAACCATTTCATTTGTTTTGCACCTTATGGCTAATTATCAAACATAGTGAACTAGTATTTAATAATAGGGGTGGCTATTTGCACCCGAAGTTGTTAGATGAACCTCAATTACTATACATACCTCACTTAAATTAAAACTTACATATTAAAGTTACTAAATACACCCTATGCAAAGACAATCTTACCCTTTTAACAAATGATTATACAACTTCAATTAAACTTATAAATACACCCCAAATCCAACACATCTTCTTATTCCCTAAATTTCACGCCTCTTCTTCGACGTCAAAATTCAAAGCCTCTTCTGTCATATCCCATTGGGATCGTCCTTCACCCGTTCAGGCCCTTGGCAAATCTAGCCGGGTTAAATTTCTATGCATCGTGACACCATAGAGTCGGATCGTGATGGACGGCTAGAATTGGGATAAGGAGTTCAGTACCCCAACATGTGAAGCCCACCCAACGGCATATCCATCTTTTGCCAATGTTGGTGTGTACAGTGTTTCGTTTGGGAATCATTCATCATTCCCTGCATTTGGGTTGGACAAAAACTAATTATTATTATTTTTAATTAATTAATTAATAAAATTTCACACAATCCTTTTTAATGAGCTTGTTATAAGATAGCCTACAGTTTTTAAAAGATTGGGAAGAACAGGATATGACAGAAGAGGCGTTGGATTTTGACGTCAAAGAAGAGGCGTTGGATTTAGGCGAGGAAGAAGAGCTATTGAATTTGGGGTGCATTTAGAAATTTAATTGGAGTTTATATAATAATTTGCCTTAACTAATATTATTTTATTATTTATAAAAGGGTATTTATGTCTTCTCACATAAACATATTTTAAATTTATAATTTAATGAGGTTCGTTTAGTAGATCTGGGGTACAAATAGCCGTCCCTTAATAATAATAGAGTGTATATTGGGTGCACCCGGGTGCAAAGGTGCACCAATATATGTATGACTTTTTATTCTATTTTGTATACATGATTCTATTTTGTATATGTGCTTTGTAATAATTGCATATTTTTTCACATTAAGTTTTTTATTAAAAAAAACTAATATCTATATGTGTATAACTTTTTATTCAATAGTGTATACATATTTTTTAATAATTGTATATTTTTTACACTCAATTTTTCATTAAAAAAATTAACAATTAAATTGTATACATTTTTACTCATAATTGTATATATTTTTGTTCATATTTATATATGGGTGCACATTATAATTAGCCATAATAATAATAAAAAAAAGTGCCGATGTTACCACCGAAATTTTACTAAATGCATTATATTTTTTTAAAATATTCTTATAAAAATACGTTTTTAACTCCCATACATTAATCACTTAAAATTTATACACCTAAAAGTCAACAGAAAGAAAGCCGTTAAAGAAGTGTACCTATTCTCAGAATTTTAGTAACGGCATCCAAAAATTTTCACTCGAGAATGCTGCCACCTCTATCAAAGTGAAAAAGGATTTCCTAATATTTTAATTTTGAAAGAAATTGATTGAGAAGTGGAGCGATCAAAGTGAAAAAGGATTTTCCTAATATTTTAATTTTGAAAGAAATTGATTGAGAAGTGGAGCGTGTGAACTTTTTTCATTAAGACTATCAACTCAACCCAACTCAACCCAACCCAACAATATAATATTTATTTCTCTCTCTTCCACATATACAACCTACAACTCAATCCAATTTAAATTTTTTTATACTCCATCAACAACTCAATTTAACCTACATTTTTAATAAAAAAATATTTATTTCTCTCTCATCTATACATACAATAATTATTATTAAATTATATATTAGTATTATAATTTTTCTAATAATTATATTTAAAATTAAAATAATCTTATATATTAAATAATATTTAATTCCGTAATTATAGAAAAAATATTTTTAAAACAAATAAAAAGAATAACATAGAATACAATAAAAAAAATAAAAATTGCAATAATTATATAAAAATTACATAATTGAGGTACAAAAATGAAAAAAATGCATGAAATATAAAATCTTAAATAAAAGATACAAATTATATAATCAACTGTTATTACCAAATTTTTGCCATATATACTCAATAAGTCATTTTTAAGAGCATTATGAGCTTCTGTATTGCGAAGTTGTGCCCTATTAGTTATATAAGGGGACATGCTTGCTATGCGTCTGGTGGAGTATGACTGTAACGACCCGATTTTCTTATAATCGCTATATTTAATTATTTGAGAAAATCTTTATAAAAATAGACTATATTAATAAAATGATTAAATGATAAGCACACATCGTGACAATAATTTTAAGAAGAATAAAATTAAGATTTTATAATTCGTAAAAACATACTGGCGTGTCGTGAAAATTATCTAAAGTTCAAGATAAAATATCATAAAAGTCTACGGGGTCAGGTCCATTACTAAAGATTTAGAGAATAAAAATAGCAATTTTTCAACCGACGTTTTTAGAAAATAATCTAAAAGACCTTTACCCATCAACAACATATAACTTTTATTAAAGATAAGCATTTAGTTTATTTACTTAATTAAAGATATTATACCATATAACTTAATGAAATAATAATTAAACATAGAATAATAGGCAATTAAACCAAAGTTAAACAAAACCTCTAGCTGTCTCAACCAACAATGATTCCAAGATATAAATAAAATCTTTGAGATGCTATCTACATTAAAAATCAATGAGACTAAACTGTAAATATCCAAATCTTAAACACTACAGTCATGAATATATTTCAAATATTATCTCTCAAATACGACCCATACACGTTTCATTAAGATTCGGATAGTTCGGGTATCCAAAAATACATGTCTCATTGACATCTCTAAATGGAGGAAGTATAATATAAATTCTATTTTTTAAATAAATATTTAATAAATATAATTAAATAAAACTTACAACTATTAATAAAATAAATAAAATATCTTATAATATATAAATTATTTATATTAAAAATACATATATATAAAAGGGTACCCGCGGGTACCGAAGGATTACCCGTACCCACCCAAAACCTAATGAGATTTTATTTAACTACTCATACCCATCCTAAATTCATTTAAAATTACCCATATCCATCTCATATGGTTCAGGTAGACTGGGTATCCATAAATACCGTCTTATTGTTATCCCTAGACATGATGTACATAATTGAGTACTTATTTATTCGTTTTATATTTTTATTTTATTTATCAATTTTATCAAATAACTTACAATAAATAATTAAACATTGTATCATTCATATTATTTTAAATTGTTGAAAAGAAATTAAAATTGATAATTTAGATATATTGGTTCACATAGTAAAAAAATATTTAATTTTGAAAATATTATTATGATACGTGTACCCATCTCATACCCGTTTATCAATACTCACGAATAATTCAAATCCGTGTAATATTCATATAGTATGGAAGAAAGTAAAATATGTCCAGAGTTGGTATTGAGAAAATTGCATTAAGGTTGAAAGAATAAAAAACACCTTTCATGAATTTTAGTGTAATTACATAGAAGTCTTTTAAATTTGTTTAAATTACTAAAAAAGCACCAAATATCACCTTAAAAATTAGTCATACAACTCAACGGTGGAGATTAATTTTCACTAAATTGATGGCGAAGATTAAAAATATGATGACTCAAAAGGAAAGTTAAGAAATGGGGGGAAAGATTTCTCTCCAATTTTGACTCTTTCATTTTCTTTTTATATTGGCAAAAGCTTATGCGCCCCTGGGGACATGCCGTATCCTCATGGAAACACAATCCTCCCCCCCTCCTTATTCTATTTAAACATATATATTGCTAGGGATTTAAATTATAAAGAAACACGAAAATTATAAAGAGACACAGTGTCCCGGGGCACAAGAGCCTCACTCTTTTATATTAGTATAGATAGATAGATAATAAGTAATTATGATGATGGTGGAGAAGAGTTTAATGAAAAAGCCGTAGTCAACGGTTGAGTAAATTGAAATTAGTAAAATGTTATTAGTATTATAAGTGCATCACTTTGGATGGTTTGGACCGTACCATAAGCCAGAATTTATGGGCACTGAAATCTCCGAACAAACCACAACCACACAACACATGAAGAGCATGCACCGTCTATGGTGGAACTAATTATTGTTTTGTATTTCTACCAAATTTCAATTCAATTCCCCTAACTCTTCCATAATTTTGTCTACTCTTAAACTATACTATACCTAGTATTAATAATGTTTAAGGTACCACCATTAAATCCGTGAAAAGGTCCAATTCATACATCTCGTTCCACAAAACATTTCATGTTTTCCATTCCACGCTATTTGAGTAAAGTTTTTTTTTATCAACTTTATTACTTTTAGTAATAATTCTAATATTTTTAGATAATAATAAAAAAATATAAAATAATGGTATAATTGTGAAAATGGATGACAAATTTAAAATTAAAGTAACTTTTAAGATTGTTGAATAAAATGATGTTACATTTTTGGAGTGTGACTGATTGTGTAAGACAAATAAATAAAGAAAGTGTGAATGATTTTGTGAGACGGAGAGAGTATATATATTTTTTTATCAGTAAAAAGACTGCATTTCATAGAATTAAGTATAAGAAATACGAAAATAATGCAATCTAAAATGGCAAAAAAAATTGTAATTTCATATCCATAGACACTCTCTGCATTGACAAACCAATAATTTAAAGAGAAATCAAGACAAACATATTTACGAACTGTAAACCAACTCCATAATTTCAACTAAGTTCATTATGAATTTTGAGAACAAACATCTCCTTATTCTTAAAGATCACTATATTTCGCCATTTTCAAATTATCTATATACCGTTCCAAGCCAAATACACACGACATCTTTTTTTCTTTTCTTCTCATTAAAAAAATTACTAAGGACGAACAAATTGGTGAAACTTCCTAGAATTCATCCATAATTTGTAAGAAATAGAACATTAAAAAAAAATGCATCTCGATTTCTTTAACGTTTCTAAAAAAATCACAACTTGTATCATTATTTGGATTCAGAATTCTACGATTTTAATTCATAATTAATTAATTGAGGTAAAATTTATTTTAATTTCAAAAATATCACTCTCACCTAACACACATAAGATATTTTATAATTTATTTATTATATAACAATACCCCTTAAAAGTCAATAAAGTTGGTCAAAAAACAACTTTTCTTAAACTTCGTATATATAGTGTCGGTGAACATAAGTTCGGAATGGAGAGAGTAATAAATTATCATATTTTTATTTAATTCTGATCTTTTATTTTTATAATGATCAATATTATATGGAGTATTATTTTACCTTTATTTTTTTAATATTATTTTTATTTATCTAGTTTTAATTTAATTAATTAAAATTATGAGTGCGTTATAATTTGATAGATATTCATAATTAATTTAAATGTGAAAATTTAATAATTTGTTGTTATTATTTTACTTATATTTCCACCCTAATTTGTGGCGTTACACCCTAATTATAAATCAGCATGTGCACCATGGCGAAGGGTGAAGCAATTTCTTTTCGCTCCACATTAATGGTGCGAATTTTGAGGTTGTAGTGAATTGTGTTTGGTGGTGTCTCAGCAGTGTCAATCAATACAACCTACCTTCTAGTTTAACCATAATTTTAGAAGGGTTAAAATGAGATATGTCCACTATCATTATTAGAAAATAAAAAATTGTTTGAATAGAACAAAATTAAAATGATCACATAGAACAAAAATTAAATAGAAAAGAAATCAAGAAGCTCGAATAGAAAAAAAAAATACAAAATCTGAATAAAATATAAATACAAAATTCAAATTCACAGAGCTCGAATAAAACAAAATTTACAAAGCTCGAATAGAACAAATCACGAAGACCGAATATAACAAAAAATTTTTAAAAAAAATCTATAAAATCTAAAAACATTTTAAGAGGGGTATTATAGTACACTTATATAAAAAGTGGACATATTTGATTATTTTTAGTTAAAGTAGTGCATTTTTTATTATTTGAAATTCGAATTGGATAACCCGAATGTGGATGTGCCAATAGGCAAAACTACGCAACTCTACAAATATCAATACCAATAATTCAAATATATTCTTTTTTTTAACCAAACTCCCCCAATAAGTTTATACCTTCACAAAAAATAAAAAAAATTGTAAATATCCACACACTCACCCACTGCCGCCGGCCACACCGCCCGCCGCCGCCAACCGTGTGGGTGATCTACACCGGAATTGATGTCGGTGGACCTATCGTGGGTGACTCACACAAAAGACATATTAAGTATTGATTTTGAATAATAAGAGTAAAGAAATACCAAAAATTATAATTGTATAAAAAAGATACTATAACAAATAAAACAAAGTGATAGTAAAGATTTTGCACTATAAATTTTGTGTACTATTTCAATTCTCGGATTATATTTCGTGTTACATGAAAATACAATTAATCTAAACCCCTTACTTCTAGAGTATATTTTCTGTATTACGTTTGGTTTCTTTCATATATATACGTCTCATTCATTCTCTGATCTAATGATAAGAGATGTAAATACCAATATGTAAAGACCAAATCAATAGTAGACAAATAAAAAAGTGATAAATGGGGGGTGTTTTGATACTTTATACTTTATACTCCTCTAGACCCCTATTCATTATTCTACCTACCTTTCACACACTCAATCACAAATGGCAAATGAATCCCACAAGAACCCCATGTTCTTAGAGGAAGCAACAGAGTATGGGCATGGTAGCAAGTGCGTTGACGACGATGGTCGTGTCAAAAGAACTGGTACTAATGTAGATTCTAAATTTAGTTTGATAGTTTCATGAAATAAAATTGCTGCAGGTTTAATGAGGGTAGATTGAAATGAAGGGACATTGTTGACGGCAAGCGTGCACATAATAACAGCGGTGATCGGGTCGGGTGTGCTGTCTCTAGCATGGGCTATAGCGCAGCTAGGATGGGTGGCTGGGCCCGCCGTGCTCCTCGCTTTCTCCTTCATCACCTACTTCACCTCCACCCTTCTCGCTGACTCTTACCGCTCTCCGGGGCCTGTCCATGGCAACCGCAACTATACTTACATGGACGTGGTACGTTCTCATTTAGGTTTGTGCCATTTCACCTCATTCAATGCCAACTTCTTAAACTTAGCATGTAATATTTCAAAAATCCTCATCTAAGAATAGAGAAAGGGCTTAAATTGAGAATTCTAGTAAATTTAAACTTTTATAACAAAAAATATCAAAAACGAAAAAAGGACTAAAATTGAGAATCGAATTATTGAAAATTTGAATGGACTTAATAGGACTAAAATTTGATTTTTTATTTTTTATTTTTTCATATATTTGGGATCTATAGATTAATTAATCTTGATAATATTGTTAGGTGGAAAGAAAGTTCAGCTATGTGGATTGGCTCAGTATGGCAACCTTGTTGGAGTTACTATTGGATACACAATAACAGCATCTATCAGCATGGTGTATGTCTAAACACACTACACATGCATATATACAAAAAAAAAAAAAAAAAAAAAAAAAAAAAAAAAGAGGGATATTGTTAACTGGATGTATAATTGAAATTTGGTGCAGGGCTGTTAAGAGATCAAACTGCTTCCACAGAAATGGCCACGAGGTGAGGTGCTCGGTGTCGAACTATCCTTTCATGGCAATATTTGCAGCAATCCAATTAGTTTTGAGCCAAATCCCGAATTTCCACGAGCTCTCTTGGCTTTCCATAGTGGCTGCGATTGTCATTCGCTTACTCCTCTATTGGCCTTAGCCTCTCCATAGCCAAAGTTGCAGGCAGTGGCCATGCGAGGACGAGCTTACGGGGACGACAGTAGGTGTGGATGTTTCTGGAGCTGATAAGGTTTGGAGAAGCTTTCAAGCCATTGGAGATATTGCCTTTGCTTATGCTTATTCTACTGTGCTCATTGAAATTCAGGCAAGTGTTTTGTTTTTCTATTTTTTTTCTGATTTATCCATTTATTTATATGATTTTGATATTTATAAGTTGGTGCACTTCGGAATTTCAATGCTAATTTGATGATATTTTTTGTATCACTTGCACAGATAAACACTAGATTTCCTTTTGTGACTCATTTTTCTTGTCATTAGAGATATGATTCACATATAGGCTGCAGAGAAAATCTAACCGTTGTCCACAAAGGTTCATGTGTTTTTGATAGAGTATAATTTATTTACCTCTCATTCATGTCGCTTATCCAACGATGTGGTGCTGGAGATTAGTAAATACTCGATACCAAATGACATAGGCCAATCTAAATCGATATATGTATCTTGTTTAATTAATTAGTACTCATTCCGTCTCATAATTATCTTCACACTCCGTCCCACAATAATTTACGTTATAAAATGTGAAACATAACCTCAATTCAATAACCCAAAATACATTTATATTTAAAATCTGATACTACACTTAACACATTTAACAATAATTTACATTTTATTTATTATCTAAAAGAATTAGATATATCTCTAAAAGATTAATATTAGTCGAGAAAAACTTTCTTCAACTTTATTCATATCTTAAGTACCGTCCATATAATTTGAGATGGAGAGAGTATATAGTATATGGGAATTAAAATCTTAAAGTAATTAGATGTAATGAGTGCAATATCTCCATATTTCAAATTCATGGGAGTGCCTTTCAATTTCCGAAAGCTTCCCTTCGTTGAAAACATCAAATCATCATTCACTTTTGACGCATTATTACAAAAAAATGTCAAAGTTTATAATTGTAATGTGATCTTTGTAGGGTAGGTATGCTTTTGGTAAGTATCAGTATGGTCCAAATTAACGAAATGGGCACTATTCTATTGTGTGGCTATTAACAAAATTAGGGGTAATGATGGAGTGAGCATATAATGTGATTTTGTCGCAATTTTGCATTTAAAAACATTTGGCTTTACCCTCGTCAACTAGAAAGTCAATCCTTCAGACCCACCACCATCCCATATTAGACTAAATCTAATGATTTATGTTTATTTTGAATTTTTTATCTAATGAAATTTAACTTAAATATATGTGTATATAAAATCAGAAATTATTGGAGGAGGTTGAAAACTAGGAAGTATTTCCTTCTTTATCAGAACTTCTGATGTAGAAGTTTCCTCCTTATTATCCACAATTTCTTTTCCCTTATCAAGAGATTTTTTATTAATTGTAGTAATAATCAAATCCAATTTATCCTGTATAGATTGGATTTGTTCACCCATTATTACTAAAGATAGATTAGTATAATTTTGGTTTTTAAACATATTATTAATATGTTTACATGTAACCTGAAGTGTATCATCTTCAATTAATTTGGCAAATGCTAAGAAATTGAAATTATCAATCTTAAACGGTTGTTGTGGAGGATATATTCCTGAAACCACCGAACCATTTTGTAAATTATAATTTCTTTCTAAAATAAGAATATAATTCTTAACATAGGTTTCTATAAACCATGCTGCAAAAGGTATTATCATATTTTTCTCTCTACAAGTTTTATAAAACTCATCTTGAAATTTACTAATCTCATTATTAGTAAAATTACCAAAAAACCAATCTCTGAAAGGTGTATAACCTTCACATTTAAATTCTTCAGAAATAATTTTTCTGGCTTTAGAACCAGGACTAAAATTTATTATTTCTTTAAAATCCATAAATTATATCGAATAATTCAAACCCAACCATTATATAAGTTAGAGAAATATCTTGAAGAAAAGTTTAATAAACTAAGTATAAGAACTCTGGATAGAGGGTTAGATAATGATTTTATAGAAAACCCAGATTATAAAGAGGTTTTGCAAGATCAGATTAATAAACTTAATAGTAAATGGGCTGATAAACCCATACAAAGTAAGTTCTATTATAATAGACCTACTCCAATGGATGTATTACATGAAGAATACACTGATACTATTGATATCAGTTATTCTGGTAATAAAATTTATGAGTGGAATATTGATGGATATTCTAATAAACAGATTTATAATACTGTTCATAGAATGCTAATGTATTCTACAATTTGTAAAAATAGTCAGAATAATGATAAGACTATTGCAGCCATGATAATAGCTGGATTTACTGGCCAACTTAAAGGTTGGTGGGATAATTACTTAAATCCACATGATAGGGATAATATTCTAAATGCTACAAAGCAAGAAGATGATAAAATCATTGAAACTGCGGTATATACATTAGCAGTAAATGTAATTGAACATTTTACAGGAAGATTTAGTGATAATAGTGATACTATTAGAACTTTATTACAAAATCTACGATGTAGAATACTTTCTGATTTTAGGTGGTATAAAGATACCTTCCTAAGCAGAGTTATGGAATTACCAGAGTGTAATAATACTCATTGGAAATCTATATTTAAGCATTAATTATAAAATAAGGCCAGTTAATACAAGTAATCATACCATTAAAATTATATCAGTTTTCATCTATGCATAAATCATATTATTACCATGTTAACATTATAGATAGTCATGGATCAACACATAAATAGTTTAACCTATTAGGCTAAACATGAACATGATTAAAAAAATAAAAACTAAGAATACTTACTTAAATTCCACCAGTAGAATAAAATTTTTATTATACAGACTTTTATATATTACAAAAGAGGGGGATGCTCAACACATGAGCTTACAAAGATGATCAGAGAGAGAAGAGAGAGTTCTTCTGATCGATGCCTAACAAATGAAAACTATCAACCTATTTATACAAAGCGAAAATGCGTCCCTACAGTAGAAAACGCGTAAATGAACAGTAAAAAGCCGAAATTTTCGGCTTGTACAGTAATATTCCTGTAAAAAGTCAAAAAGTGAACAATATTCTACTGTTGATGAACAGTGACCTGTCCGGCTGCTTTCACTGTTTATGAACAGTGTCTTGTCTGGCTGCTTTACTATTCATGACGTAAGCAGTGACGCCATCTTGATTGAGACCTATTTTTCTCCCGATTTTTTTGATGAAGAAGATTCTTCTTTTCCTGATACAAATTTTTCTATCAATGTATCATTTAATGAGTCAAATATATCATCTATACAGACTTCATTAATATCTTCATTTGGATCTTGAGCATCTTGCATTTCCTCAGATGCTACTGATTCTTCCTTTCCTTTTTTGAATTGAGATATTATACTCTTTTTCATTTCCTTTACATATGCAGCTATCATCTGCTCAGGAGTTAAATCTTCAGATCTCATTTTTGCCTTGTTTATAATATAATCAAAAGGAGAGGATGTTTGAATACTATTATATTGTTCTTCATATGATAGAACTTGATTCTCTATTAGAGAAAATGTTTCATCTCCATTCATTTTTCCAGTCAGAGGATCAATTTCCAGCAACTTTTCCCAAAACTTCACATGATAAGTTCTGTATAAACAGGGAGTTCCTGTTTTGGTATAACCATATTCAGGTTTCCATTTCAATATCCATGAGACTGAGAATTCAATAAAAAAGTAACAAGAAGCTATCCCTTCTATTACAATTTTAGAATTTTGTCTTTCTATCATTTTAGGAGATACATCCACCCATTTTATAAAACTCTCTTTTATATCTCCTGGTAAAATTTCTGGTACAGGACCAAAACAATAACACCAATGGATAAACCAATTTGGTATTTTAGAGTTATAAACTTTAGAACAAATTTTAATAAACCATGTATGATGTCTTTTATCATTTTCATAGTTAAAATTTTTTTCAAAAGCATCACAATAGTCCCAATAATTATATTTAAAGACTGCTTTTGTATTTTCATTATGAATTGATTTTTCTCTTAAGGGTGAAATTCCCCATTCTTCCAAAGATATAATCTTTTTTATCAAAACCTTGCTGAAATTATAAATCTCATTATTTCCTCCAGAAGTGAAATGTTTAAAATCACAACTTCCACTCTAAATAAGTATTTGTTCATAATAAGATCGAGATTTATAAGTTCTCATCTAATTTGAACCATTGTCCAAATATCTATTCATTAGAAACCATGGATCTTCACTCCATTTTAAATCCCTATCTTCTAATTTGAAGATTATTTCTTCATGATTTTTTCTAAAATATTTTTTATTAAAATCAATATTTGCTACTATATTAGCAAAAGTAGATTTACTAGGAGTATCACTCCTTTCAGTATCCATATCTTCAAATTCTTGTGACAAATTTTTGTTCACAAGCTTCCTTTTCCCCTGTTGAGCTATTATCTCAGGGGTCTTTCCTTTATCTCTTTTATCAGGAGTGTTAGGAGTATAACCCCAACTCCTTCCACCTCTTTCCCTCCATAGAGAGGAAGATCCGCTACCCCGTTTCATTCCTGCAATTAAAATGTTCACGGGTTAGAAAATCTGGAAGATTATTATCTTCACCTTTTTTATGAATAATATTAAAATCAAAAGGGGCTAAATGAGCCTGCCATCTAGCAAACATTTGCTTAGAAACATCATGTTTAAAATCTTTATTAAACATAAATTTAGCTGCACTACAATCAGTAACAATAGTAAATTTCTGATTATATAAATCATCTTGAAATTTTAAAACACATTTTACAATTGCAAGAATTTCTTTAGCAACTGTAGCATAATTCTTTTGAGCATTATTCCATTTTCCAGAATGGAATCTAATCAAATGTTTTTGATTATTATCTGGATTTTTCTGAGTAAGAATACCTCCAAACCCTATATCTGAAGCATCAGTTTCTATAAATTTTTCCCAATTAGGATTGCTAATCATTAAGCATGGTAATGTTTTAACATTATCCTTGTTTTTCTTAGCTGCATTAGTATGACTATCAGTCCAAGGTTTAGGATCTTTTTTTAATCTATCATATAAGATAGCCGTATCTTTTACTAAATTATGATAATAAGGAGCAATATAATTCAAACTCCCTAAAAATCTTTGTAACTGAGTTTTATCAGTTATAATATCTGGAAATTTTTCAGCAAAATCTATACTTCTATTAATAGGAATTATATTTCCTTTTTCAATAAAATGTCCTAGAAATTTTATTCTAGTTTGAAATAAATCCATTTTTGGTTTAGATATTACTAGACCATTTTGTTTAATCAAAGATTTAAAAATATGTAAATGCTTAAAATGCATTTCAATAGTCTTTGAATAAATCAAAATATCATCAATATAAACAATTATAAACTCACTATAAGGAGTAAATATATAATTCATTATCTTCTGAAATTCAGAAGGAGCATTCTTAAGCCCAAACGGCATTACATTCCATTCATAATGTCCAATTGGAACATTAAATGCTGTTTTATATCTATCAGATTTATTAATTTGAATTTGCCAATATCCTGACTTTAAATCAAATTTTGAAAATATTAGACCATCATAAAGTCTATCTAATAAATCCTTTTTATTAGGAATTGGATGTCTAATCCATTTTAAAACTTTATTAAGAGGTTTATAATTTATTACCAATCTTGGGACACCTCTTTCTATCTCAGAATGTTTATTAACATAAAATGCAGTACATGACCACGTTGATTGAGAATGACTTATTAGTCCTTTCTGTAATAAAGATTCTATTTCTTTTTTACATAATTCTAAATATTCTGAATTCATTTGACAAGGTCTAGCCTTTGTCGGAATATTCTTTTCATCAAAATCTTCTTCATATGGAAGAAATATAATATGTTTTTTTCTATCCCAAAAAGCATTGGGATGGTCATTACATATTTCTAATGAAAATTCAATTTTTAGAATACTAATCTTATCCTGTAATTTAGGATTTTTTAATTGTTCACTAATAGTAACAATATTAATCTCTTGTTTCAAAAATCCTATTTGATTTTGCTTAGCCTTAATATTATCATAAAGACTATGTAATTTTTTAGCAATTGGTTCAACTATAAATTCAAGGAAAATATTATTACCTTGGAAAGTACCAATAATCCCTTTATTATCAATATTTTTTATGGGATAAATATTATTTAAAAATGGTGTACCAAGTATAATTTGGTTAGAAATATTTTTTGCAAGTATAAAACTTTGCGAAATGCACTTATTATTAATGCATACATAAGCTTTAGGAATTTTATATTCTATTTGGAGTTTATCACCACCAGCATGCCATAAAGTATGACTTGTTTTATGAAAATATCTAGTAGGAATTAATCCTTCCTGAATAACATTTAAATCTGCTCCACTATCAACAAGAGCAATAAATGATTTTGTATATAGATTATCAATCAATAATGATATTTTTATATATCATTTTTGAGATATAACTATCTCAATTGTAGATAAAAAATTATCTTTTTCTATCATAGGTAAATTATTCTGAATATCTGGCTGAATAATATTTTTTCCTTTAATATTATTTTCTAATCTAGATATTCTAGATTCTTGAATAAAATTTTTATTTTTCAAGAATTTTATTTCTTCTTTCAGATTATTAATCTCTTTATAAATATCTGGTAGAGATATATCTCTTTGACTTTGATGTTTCATTTTTAATTGGTTCATAACCTCTGACATATTATAAGTTTTATTCTTATTAAGAATATTGTTTATTTTTTCTTCTTCTTTAGTAGATGTCGAAGCATTTTCTCCATTTCCCAATTCATCAATTATTTTAGTCCTTAATAAAGGATCTTTTATTAATTTTAATAACTCAAAAGTATTTTGAGAATCCAGAACATTAATGCTCATATTAGAGAATTGAGACATAATTTTATAAAATTCAGATTGATTATGATCAATATTATTTATTTCTTTAGGACATATTAATCCTTCTTTACAAGGTTCACATTCCTCTGATTCAGAGAATTCTTCATTATCTAAATTCCTTATAATCTCTTCTTCTGATTCAGAAGTAGTAGAAATTTCTGATTCTGATTCCTCAGATTCAGATTTTTCTATTAAAGATTGTATTATTATTCTTTTTATATCATCATGAATTTCTAAATTAGAAATTCTTTTCTTTGTCCAACAGAATTCATTGGTATGACCTTTTCTTTTACATATTGTACAATATCTTTTCTGATTCTTATTGAATCTTTTCGTATAAGCTTTCTTTTGGAATTCATTTTTCTTTTGGAAATTATCTTCCCTTCTTTTCTTTTTTCTTTCAATATATTTAGGAGAATGTCTCCTATGTTTAGATTTATAAATCTTTTCTTTTTTACTTTTACTGGATGAAGGATTGTCCAGTCCAAATTGTTGACAAAATTCTCCCAATTGTTTTTTCTCCATAAAACTTTGTCTTTTTAATTGCTGATTTAGCTTTATTTCATTACATAAAGCCAATCCTTCTTGAATACAAGTGTCTATTAGAGCTCCATATGTGAATTTTTCATACGGAATGGTAATATTATTACCCTTTATTGTTTTTCTTATTCTTTCAGCAAATAAGCTTGGTAGTCCATCTACAAATTTAGATTTCCAATGAGTATTATTACACTCTGGTAATTCCATAACTCTGCTTAGGAAGGTATCTTTATACCACCTAAAATCAGAAAGTGTTCTACATCGTAGATTTTGTAATAAAGTTCTAATAGTATCACTATTATCACTAAATCTTCCTGTAAAATGTTCAATTATATTTACTGCTAATGTATATACCGCAGTTTCAATGATTTTATCATCTTCTTGCTTTGTAGCATTTAGAATATTATCCCTATCATGTGGTTTTAAGTAATTATCCCACCAACCTTTAAGTTGGCCAGTAAATCCAGCTATTATCATGGCTGCAATAGTCTTATCATTATTCTGACTATTTTTACAAATTGTAGAATACATTAGCATTCTATGAACAGTATTATAAATCTGTTTATTAGAATATCCATCAATATTCCACTCATAAATTTTATTACCAGAATAATTGATATCAATAGTATCAGTGTATTCTTCATGTAATACATCCATTGGAGTAGGTCTATTATAATAGAACTTACTTTGTATGGGTTTATCAGCCCATTTACTATTAAGTTTATTAATCTGATCTTGCAAACCCCCTTTATAATCTGGGTTTTCTATAAAATCATTATCTAATTCTCTATTAACAATATTGTTTTTATTTATATATAATTTCTTTATTTCAGGATTTAATCCTGTTACAGATTCTATCTCATCTGAAGATATTTCATCTTTTTCTTGATATGTAAAAGCTCTATTTTCTCTTATTTGAGAAGTAGAAGCTCTAGGGGTTTCAACCCTGTAATCAATTGGAGAAATATAATTTCTCATTGAAATACTTTTCTGAATCCTATTTGATTCAAATTGTATATTAACAGATCCTTCTGAACTTTGTATTATATTCAGTATATTATTATGATTTTGCACCTGTGTTTGTACTGGTACTGCTTGTTCAATTTTCCAGTTTTCTGGAAACTCTATTTCTTCCCATTTAATAGGTCTTCGGGTCATGATATTAGACCTGTTAAAATTAGTCTCAATAATAATAGTCTCATTTTTATAATCCATCATTTTACAATGAGGATTAAATGTGACTAAAGGTTTATAATATATCCTGTAACATACACAAATAGTTTCTGTTCCAGGAAGATAATTATAACCATTAGTTTTAACATTTAATGTTAATGCATCTAGTATATTAACATCAGATAATGATAATTGCAAATTCGGGTATACATTAAAGTATACTGGACCATTGGTCAAACTGGATTGTATAATACCCATTAAAGATTGTCTCCAATTAAGATTTCTACCATTTCTTAAAGCTGCTATAAAGCTTTCTGGTAACCCTTTTAGAGTTAATGGTTTGAATGCAATCTGTACTATGACGGGATTGACTGACAACAATTTTTATAAGGATATTACAGATTCAATAACTAACTGGCATCTTATTATTCAAATAACACTTAAATAACAATTTCCAAAAAACGTCCTAAAACGCCTATCAATCGGCTAAACTGGACAAACAGTAAAAATATATTTAAGCATTAATTATAAAATAAGGCCAGTTAATACAAGTAATCATACCATTAAAATTATATCAGTTTTCATCTATGCATAAATCATATTATTACCATGTTAACATTATAGATAGTCATGGATCAACACATAAATAGTTTAGCCTATTAGGCTAAACATGAACATGATTAAAAAAATAAAAACTAAGAATACTTACTTAAATTCCACCAGTAGAATAAAATTTTTATTATACTGACTTTTATATATTACAAAAGAGGGGGATGCTCAACACATGAGCTTACAAAGATGATCAGAGAGAGAATAGAGAGTTCTTCTGATCGATGCCTAACAAATGAAAACTATCAACCTATTTATACAAAGCGAAAACGCGTCCCTACAGTAGAAAACGCGTAAATGAATAGTAAAAAGCCGAAATTTTCGGCTTGTACAGTAATATTCCTGTAAAAAGTCAAAAAGTGAACAGTATTCTACTGTTGATGAACAGTGACCTGTCCGGCTACTTTCACTGTTTATGAACAGTGTCTTATCTGGCTGCTTTACTATTCATGACGTAAGCAGTGACGCCATCTTGATTGAGACCTATTTTTCTCCCGATTTTTTTGATGAAGAAGATCATTCTTTTCCTGATACAAATTTTTCTAACAATGTATCATTTAATGAGTCAAATATATCATCTATACAGACTTCATTAATATCTTCATTTGGATCTTGAGCATCTTGCATTTCCTCAGATGCTACTGATTCTTCCTTTCCTTTTTTGAATTGAGATATTATACTTTTTTTCATTTCCTTTACATATGCAGCTATCATCTGCTCAGGAGTTAAATCTTCAGATCTCATTTTTGCCTTGTTTATAATATAATCAAAAGGCGAGGATGTTTGAATACTATTATATTGTTCTTCATATGATAGAACTTGATTCTCTATTAGAGAAAATATTTCATCTCCATTCATTTTTCTAGTCAGAGGATCAATTTCCAGCAGCTTTTCCCAAAACTTCACATGATAAGTTCTGTATAAACAGGGAATTCCTGTTTTGGTATAACCATATTCAGGTTTCCATTTCAATATCCATGGAACTGAGAATTCAATAAAAAAGTAACAAGAAGCTATCCCTTCTATTACAATTTTAGAATTTTGTCTTTCTATCATTTTAGGAGATACATCCACCCATTTTATAAAACTCTCTTTTATATCTCCTGGTAAAATTTCTGGTACAGGACCAAAACAATAACACCAATGGATAAACCAATTTGGTATTTCAGAGTTATAAACTTTAGAACAAATTTTAATAAACCATGTATGATGTCTTTTATCATTTTCATAGTTTAAAAATTTTTCAAAAGCATCACAATAGTCCCAATAATTATATTTAAAGACTGCTTTTGTATTTTCATTCTGAATTGATTTTTCTCTTAAGGGTGAAATTCCCCATTCTTCCAAAGATATAATCTTTTTTATCAAAACCTTGCTGAAATTATAAATCTCATTATTTTCTCCAGAAGTGAAATGTTTAAAATCACAACTTCCACTCTGAATAAGTATTTGTTCATAATAAGATCGAGATTTATAAGTTCTCATCTCATTTGAACCATTGTCCAAATATCTATTCATTAGAAACCATGGATCTTCACTCCATTTTAAATCCCTGTCTTCTAATTTAAAGATTATTTCTTCATGATTTTTTCTAAAATATTTTTCATTAAAATCAATATTTGCTACTATATTAGCAAAAGTAGATTTACTAGGAGTATCACTCCTTTCAGTATCCATATCTTCAAATTCTTGTGACAAATTTTTGTTCACAAGCTTCATTTTCCCCTGCTGAGCTATTATCTCAGGGGTCTTTCCTTTATCTCTTTTATCAGGAGTGTTAGGAGTATAACCCCAACTCCTTCCACCTCTTCCCCTCCATGGAGAGGAAGATCCGCTACCCCGTTTCATTCCTGTAATTAAAATGTTCACGGGTTAGAAAATCTGGAAGATTATTATCTTCACCTTTTTTATGAATAATATTAAAATCAAAAGGGGCTAAATGAGCCTTCCATCTAGCAAACATTTGCTTAGAAATATCATGTTTAAAATCTTTATTAAACATAAATTTAGCTGCACTACAATCAGTAACAATAGTAAATTTCTGATTATATAAATCATCTTGAAATTTTAAAACACATTTTACAATTGCAAGAATTTCTTTAGCAACTGTAGCATAATTCTTTTGAGCATTATTCCATTTTCCAGAATGGAATCTAATCAAATGTTTTTTATTATTATCTGGATTTTTCTGAGTAAGAATACCTCCAAACCCTATATCAGAAGCATCAGTTACTATAAAATTTTCCCAATTAGGATTGCTAATCATTAAGCATGGAAATGTTTTAACATTATCCTTGATTTTCTTAACTGCATTAGTATGACTATCAGTCCAAGGTTTAGGATCTTTTTTTAATCTATCATATAAGATAGCCGTATCTTTTACTAAATTATGATAATAAGGAGCAATATAATTCAAACTCCCTAAAAATCTTTGTAACTGAGTTTTATCAGTTATAATATCTGGAAATTTTTCAGCAAAATCTATACTTCTATTAATAGGAATTATATTTCCTTTTTCAATAAAATGTCCTAGAAATTTTATTCTAGTTTGAAATAAATCCATTTTTGGTTTAGATATTACTAGACCATTTTGTTTAATCAAAGATTTAAAAATATGTAAATGCTTAAAATGCATTTCAATAGTCTTTGAATAAATCAAAATATCATCAATATAAACAATTATAAACTCACTATAAGGAGTAAATATATCATTCATTATCTTCTGAAATTCAGAAGGAGCATTCTTAAGCCCAAACGGCATTACATTCCATTCATAATGTCCAATTGGAACATTAAATGCTGTTTTATATCTATCAGATTTATTAATTTGAATTTGCCAATATCCTGACTTTAAATCAAATTTTGAAAATATTAGACCATCATAAAGTCTATCTAATAAATCATTTTTATTAGGAATTGAATGTCTAATCCATTTTAAAACTTTATTAAGAGGTTTATAATTTATTACCAATCTTGGGACACCTCTTTCTATCTCAGAATGTTTATTAACATAAAATGCAGTACATGACCACGGTGATTGAGAATGACTTATTAGTCCTTTCTGTAATAAAGATTCTATTTCTTTTTTACATAATTCTAAATATTCTGAATTCATTTGACAAGGTCTAGCCTTTGTCGGAATATTATTTTCATCAAAATCTTCTTCATATGGAATAAATATAATATGTTTTTTTCTATCCCAAAAAGCATTGGGATGGTCATTACATATTTCTAATGAAAATTCAATTTTTAGAATACTAATCTTATCCTGTAATTTAGGATTTTTTAATTGTTCATTAATAGTAACAATATTAATCTCTTGTTTCAAAAATCCTATTTGATTTTGCTTAGCCTTAATATTATCATAAAGACTATGTAATTTTTTAGCAATTGGTTCAACTATAAATTCAAGGAAAATATTATTACCTTGGAAAGTACCAATAATCCCTTTATTATCAATATTTTTTATGGGATAAATATTATTTAAAAATGGTGTACCAAGTATAATTTGGTTAGAAATATTTTTTGCAAGTATAAAACTTTGCGAAATGCACTTATTATTAATGCATACATAAGCTTTAGGAATTTTATATTCTATTCGGAGTTTATCACCACCAGCATGCCATAAAGTATGACTTGTTTTATGAAAATATCTAGTAGGAATTAATTCTTCCTGAATAACATTTAAATCTGCTCCACTATCAACAAGAGTAATAAATGATTTTGTATATAGATTATCAATCAATAATGATATTTTTATATATCATTTTTGAGATATAACTGTCTCAATTGTAGATAAAAAATTATCTTTTTCTATCATAGGTAAATTATTCTGAATATCTGGCTGAATAATATTTTTTCCTTTAATATTATTTTCTAATCTAGATATTCTAGATTCTTGAATAAAATTTTCATTTTCGAGAATTTTATTTCTTCTTTCAGATTATTAATCTCTTTATAAATATCTGGTAGAGATATATCTCTTTGACTTTGATGTTTCATTTTTAATTGGTTCATAACCTCTGACATATTATAAGTTTTATTCTTATTAAGAATATTGTTTATTTTTTCTTCTTCTTTAGTAGATGTCGAAGCATTTTCTCCATTTCCCAATTCATCAATTATTTTAGTCCTTAATAAAGGATCTTTTATTAATTTAAGTAGCTCAAATATATTTTGAGAGTCCAAAACATTAATACTCATATTAGAGAATTGAGACATAATTTTATAAAATTCAGATTGATTATGATCAATATTATTTATTTCTTTAGGACATATTAATCCTTCTTTACAAGGTTCACATTCCTCTGATTCAGAGAATTCTTCATTATCTAAATTCCTTATAATCTCTTCTTCTGATTCAGAAGTAGTAGAAATTTCTGATTCTGATTCCTCAGATTCAGATTTTCCTATTAAAGATTGTATTATTATTCTTTTTATATCATCAGGAATTTCTAAATTAGAAATTCTTTTCTTTGTCCAACAGAATTCATTGGTATGACATTTTCTTTTACATATTGTACACTATCTTTTCTGATTCTTATTGAATCTTTTCATATAAGCTTTCTTTTGGAATTAATTTTTCTTTTGGAAATTATCTTCCCTTCTTTTCTTTTTTCTTTCAATATATTTAGGAGAATGTCTCCTATGTTTAGATTTATAAATCTTTTCTTTTTTACTTTTACTGGATGAAGGATTGTCCAGTCCAAATTGTTGACAAAATTCTCCTAATTTTTTTTCTCCATAAAACTTTGTCTTTTTAATTGCTGATTTAGCTTTATTTCATTACATAAAGCCAATCCTTCTTAAATACAAGTGTCTATTAGAGCTCCATATGTGAATTTTTCATACGGAATGGTAATATTATTACCCTTTATTGTTTTTCTTTTTCTTTCAGCAAATAAGCTTGGTAGTCCATCTACAAATTTAGATTTCCAATGAGTATTATTACACTCTGGTAATTCCATAACTCTGCTTAGGAAGGTATCTTTATACCACCTAAAATCAGAAAGTGTTCTACATCGTAGATTTTGTTATAAAGTTCTAATAGTATCACTATTATCACTAAATCTTCCTGTAAAATGTTCAATTACACTATTAGTAGATGTTGAACATTTTACAGGAAGATTTAGTGATAATAGTGATACTATTAGAACTTTATTACAAAATCTACGATGTAGAACACTTTCTAATTTTAGGTGGTATAAAGATACCTTCCTAAGCAGAGTTATGGAATTACCAGAGTGTAATAATACTCATTGGAAATCTAAATTTGTAGATGGACTACCAAGCTTATTTGCTGAAAGAATAAGAAAAACAATAAAGGGTAATAATATTACCATTCCGTATGAAAAATTCACATATGGAGCTCTAATAGACACTTTTATTCAAGAAGGATTGGCTTTATGTAATGAAATAAAGCTAAATCAGCAATTAAAAAGACAAAGTTTTATGGAGAAAAAACAATTGGGAGAATTTTGTCAACAATTTGGGCTGGACAATCCTTCATCCAGTAAAAGTAAAAAAGAAAAGATTTATAAATCTAAACATAGGAGACATTCTCCTAAATATATTGAAAGAAAAAAGAAAAGAAGGGAAGATAATTTCCAAAAGAAAAATGAATTCCAAAAGAAAGCTTATATGAAAAGATTCAATAAGAATCAGAAAAGATATTGTACAATATGTAAAAGAAAAGGTCATACCAATGAATTCTGTTGGACAAAGAAAAGAATTTCTAATTTAGAAATTCCTGATGATATAAAAAGAATAATAATACAATCTTTAATAGAAAAATCTGAATCTTAGGAATTAGAATCAGAAATTTCTACTACTTCTGAATCAGAAGAAGAGATTATAAGGAATTTAGATAATGAAGAATTATCTGAATCAGAGGAATGTGAACCTTGTAAAGAAGGATTAATATGTCCTAAAGAAATAAATAATATTGATCATAATCAATCTGAATTTTATAAAATTATGTCTCAATTCTCTAATATGAGCATTAATGTTCTGGATTCTCAAAATATTTTTGAGTTATTAAAATTAATAAAAGATCCTTTATTAAGGACTAAAATAATTGATGAATTGGAAAATGGAGAAAATGCTTCGACATCTACTAAAGAAGAAGAAAAAACAAACAATATTCTTAATAAGAATAAAACTTATAATATGTCAGAGGTTATGAACCAATTAAAAATGAAACATCAAAGTCAAAAAGATATATCTCTACCAGATATTTATAAAGAGATTAATAATCTGAAAGAAGAAATAAAATTCTTGAAAAATGAAAATTTTATTCAAGAATCTAGAATATCTAGATTAGAAAATAATATTAAAGGAAAAAATATTATTCAGCCAGATATTCAGAATAATTTACCTATGATAGAAAAAGATAATTTTTTATCTACAATTGAGACAGTTATATCTCAAAAATGGTATATAAAAATATCATTATTGATTGATAATCTATATACAAAATCATTTATTGCTCTTGTTGATAGTGGAGCAGATTTAAATGTTATTCAGGAAGGATTAATTCCTACTAGATATTTTCATAAAACAAGTCATACTTTATGGCATGCTGGTGGTGATAAACTCCAGATAGAATATAAGATTCCTAAAGCTTATGTATGCATTAATAATAAGTGCATTTCGCAAAGTTTTATACTTGCAAAAAATATTTCTAACCAAATTATACTTGGTACACCTTTTTTAAATAATATTTATCCCATAAAAAATATTGATAATAAAGGGATTATTGGTACTTTCCAAGGTAATAATATTTTCCTTGAATTTATAGTTGAACCAATTACTAAAAAATTACATAGTCTTTATGATAATATTAAGGCTAAGCAAAATCAAATAGGATTTTTGAAACAAGAGATTAATATTGTTACTATTAATGAACAATTAAAAAATCCTAAATTACATGATAAGATTAGTATTCTAAAAAATGAATTTTCATTAGAAATATGTAATGACCATCCCAATGCTTTTTGGGATAGAAAAAAACATATTATATTTCTTCCATATGAAGAAGATTTTGATGAAAAGAATATTCCGACAAAGGCTAGACCTTGTCAAATGAATTCAGAATATTTAGAATTATGTAAAAAAGAAATAGAATATTTGTTACAGAAAGGACTAATAAGTCATTCTCAATCACCGTGGTCATGTATTGCATTTTATGTTAATAAATATTCTGAGATAGAAAGAGGTGTCCCAAGATTGGTAATAAATTATAAACCTCTTAATAAAGTTTTAAAATGGATTAGACATCCAATTCCTAATAAAAAGGATTTATTAGATAGACTTTATGATGGTCTAATATTTTCAAAATTTGATTTAAAGTTAGGATATTGGCAAATTCAAATTAATAAATCTGATAGATATAAAACAGCATTTAATGTTCCAATTGGACATTATGAATGGAATGTAATGACGTTTGGGCTTAAGAATGCTCCTTCTGAATTTCAGAAGATAATGAATGATATATTTACTCCTTATAGTGAGTTTATAATTGTTTATATTGATGATATTTTGATTTATTCAAAGACTATTGAAATGCATTTTAAGCATTTACATATTTTTAAATCTTTGATTAAACAAAATGGTCTAGTAATATCTAAACCAAAAATGGATTTATTTCAAACTAGAATAAAATTTCTAGGACATTTTATTGAAAAAGGAAATATAATTCCTATTAATAGAAGTATAAATTTTGCTGAAAAATTTCCAGATATTATAACTGATAAAACTCAGTTACAAAGATTTTTAGGGAGTTTGAATTATATTGCTCCTTATTATCATAATTTAGTAAAAGATACGGCTATCTTATATGATAGATTAAAAAAAGATCCTAAACCTTGGACTAATAGTCATACTAATGCAGTTAAGAAAATCAAGGATAATGTTAAAACATTACCATGCTTAATGATTAGCAATCCTAATTGGGAAAAATTTATAGAAACTGATGCTTCTGATATAGGGTTTGGAGGTATTCTTACTCAGAAAAATCCAGATAATAATCAAAAACATTTGATTAGATTCCATTCTGGAAAATGGAATAATGCTCAAAAGAATTATGCTACAGTTGCTAAAGAAATTCTTGCAATTGTAAAATGTGTTTTAAAATTTCAAGATGATTTATATAATCAGAAATTTACTATTGTTACTGATTGTAGTGCAGCTAAATTTATGTTTAATAAAGATTTTAAACATGATGTTTCTAAGCAAATGTTTGCTAGATGGCAGGCTCATTTAGCCCCTTTTGATTTTAATATTATTCATAAAAAAGGTGAAGATATTAATCTTCCAGATTTTCTAACCCCTTAACATTTTAATTGCAGGAATGAAACGGGGTAGCGGATCTTCCTCTCCATGGAGGGGAAGAGGTGGAAGGAGTTGGGGTTATACCCCTAACACTCCTGATAAAAGAGATAAAGGAAAGACCCCTGAGATAATAGCTCAGCAGGGGAAAAGGAAGCTTGTGAACAAAAATTTGTCACAAGAATTTGAAGATATGGATACTGAAAGGAGTGATACTCCTAGTAAATCTACTTTTGCTAATATAGTAGCAAATATTGATTTTAATGAAAAATATTTTAGAAAAAATCAATTCAGAATGAAAATACAAAAGCAGTCTTTAAATATAATTATTGGGACTATTGTGATGCTTTTGAAAAATTTTTAAACTATGAAAATGATAAAAGACATCATACATGGTTTATTAAAATTTGTTCTAAAGTTTATAATTCCGAAATACCAAATTGGTTTATCCATTGGTGTTATTGTTTTGGTCCTGTACCAGAAATTTTACCAGGAGATATAAAAGAGATTTTTATAAAATGGGTAGATGTATCTCCTAAAATGATAGAAAGACAAAATTCTAAAATGGTAATAGAAGGGATAGCTTCTTGTTACTTTTTTATTGAATTCTCAGTTCCATGGATATTGAAATGGAAACCTGAATATGATTATACCAAAACAGGAATTCCCTGTTTGTACAGAACTTATCATGTGAAGTTTTGGGAAAAGCTGATGGAAATTGATCCTCTGACTGGAAAAATGAATGGAGATGAAACATTTTCTCTAATAGAGAATCAAGTTCTATTATATGAAGAACAATATAATAGTATTCAAACATCCTCGCCTTTTGATTATATTATAAACAAGGCAAAAATGAGATCTGAAGATTTAACTCCTGAGCAGATGATAGCTGCATATGTAAAGGAAATGAAAAAGAGTATAATATCTCAATTCAAAAAAGGAAAGGAAGAATCAGTAGCATCTGAGGAAATGCAAGATGCTCAAGATCCAAATGAAGATCTTAATGAAGTCTGTATAGATGATATATTTGACTCATTAAATGATACATTGATAGAAAAATTTGTATCAGGAAAAGAAGGATCTTCTTCATCAAAAAAATCGGGAGAAAAATAGGTCTCAATCAAGATGGCGTCACTGCTTACGTCATGAATAGTAAATCAGCCAGACAAGACACTGTTCATAAACAGTGAAAGTAGCTGGACAGGTCACTGTTCATCAACAGTAGAATACTGTTCACTTTTTGACTTTTCACAGGAATCTTACTGTGTACGCCGAAAATTTCGACTTTTTACTGTTTATTTACGCATTTTCTACTGTTGGGACGCGTTTTCGTTTTGTATAAATAGGTTGATAGTTTTCATTTGTTAGATATCGATCAGAAGAACTCTCTCTTCTCTCTCTGATCATCTTTGTAAGCTCATGTGTTGAGCATCCCCCTCTTTTGTAATATATAAAAATCTGTATAATAAAAATTTTATTCTACTGGTGGAATTTAAGTAAGTATTCTTAGTTTTTATTTTTTTAATCATGTTCATGTTTAGCCTAATAGGCTAAACTATTTATGTGTTGATCCATGACTATCTGTAATGTTAACATGGTAATAATATGATTTATGTATAGATAAAACTGATATAATTTTAAAGGTATGATTACTTGTATTAACTGGCCTTATTTTATAATTAATGCTTAAATATGTTTTTCCTGTTTGTCCAGTTTAGCCGATTGATAGACGTTTTAGGATGTTTTTTGGAAATTGTTATTTAAGTGTTATTTGTATAATAAGATGCCGGTTAGTTATTTAATCTGTAATATCCTTATAAGAATTGTTGTCAGTTGATCCTGATCCTGTTACAGATTCTATCTCATCTGAAGATATTTCATCTTTTTCTTGATATGTAAAAGCTCTATTTTCTCTTATTTGAGAAGTAGAAGCTCTAGGGGTTTCAACCCTGTAATCAATTGGAGAAATATAATTTCTCATTGAAATACTTTTCTGAATCTTATTTGATTCAAATTGTATATTAACAGATCCTTCTGAACTTTCAGAAGATAATGAATGATATATTTACTCCTTATAGTGAGTTTTCATTTGACAAGGTCTAGCCTTTGTCGGAATATTCTTTTCATCAAAATCTTCTTCATATGGAAGAAATATAATATGTTTTTTTCTATCCCAAAAAGCATTGGGATGGTCATTACATATTTCTAATGAAAATTCAATTTTTAGAATACTAATCTTATCCTGTAATTTAGGATTTTTTAATTGTTCATTAATAGTAACAATATTAATCTCTTGTTTCAAAAATCCTATTTGATTTTGCTTAGCCTTAATATTATCATAAAGACTATGTAATTTTTTAGCAATTGGTTCAACTATAAATTCAAGTAAAATATTATTACCTTGGAAAGTACTTTTGTATTTTCATTCTGAATTGATTTTTCTCTTAAGGGTGAAATTCCCCATTCTTCCAAAGATATAATCTTTTTTATCAAAACCTTGCTGAAATTATAAATCTCATTATTTCCTCCAGAAGTGAAATGTTTAAAATCACAACTTCCACTCTGAATAAGTATTTGTTCATAATAAGATCGAGATTTATAAGTTCTCATCTCATTTGAACCATTGTCCAAATATCTATTCATTAGAAACCATGGATCTTCACTCCATTGTGAATCCCTGTCTTCTAATTTGAAGATTATTTCTTCATGATTTTTTCTAAAATATTTTTCATTAAAATCAATATTTGCTACTATATTAGCAAAAGTAGATTTTATTTAAGTGTTATTTGAATAATAAGATACCAGTTAGTTATTGAATCTATAATATTCTTATAAAAATTGTTGTCAGTCGATCCTGTCATAGATGGTATCAGAGCCATGGAAATATTTAGAGATGGATCTTGGATCAACACATATTTTTTCATGAATAATATCATGAACCTGATTAATAAGAATAATAGTATTAAAAATAGTAAGAATGAAGAATATGATATACCAAAGAATTTGGATATGCTTAATAAGTGGACAATTCCTAAAATTGAACCCAGGTTAATATATAAGTTGGGTACTTTTGAAAAATTAGGATTACTTCAGGTAGTTAAAACTACTGAAGAATCTATCTCGTTAGATAATAATGAAATGATTATTAAATTATTATCAGATAAGGATATTAATAAATATAGAGATGAGTACAATTTCCTTCATATAGGATTAGTACAGATTGCATTCAAACCATTAACTCTAAAAGGGTTACCAGAAAGCTTTATAGCAGTTTTAAGAGATGGTAGAAATCTTAATTGGAGACAATCTTTAATGGGTATTATACAATCCAGTTTGACCAATGGTCCAGTATACTTTAATGTATACCCGAATTTGCAATTATCATTATCTGATGATAATATACTAGATGCATTAACATTAAATGTTAAAACTAATGGTTATAATTATCTTCCTGGAACAGAAACTATTTGTGTATGTTACATGATATATTATAAACCTTTAGTCACATTAAATTCTCATTGTAAAATGATGGATTATAAAAATGAGACTATTATTATTGAGACTAATTTTAACAGGTCTAATATCATGACCCGAAGACCTATTAAATGGGAAGAAATAGAGTTTCCAGAAAACTGGAAAATTGAACAAGCAGTACCAGTACAAACACAGGTGCAAAATCATAATAATATACTGAATATAATACAAAGTTCAGAAGGATCTGTTAATATACAATTTGAATCAAATAAGATTCAGAAAAGTATTTCAATGAGAAATTATATTTCTCCAATTGATTACAGGGTTGAAACCCCTAGAGCTTATACTTCTCAAATAAGAGAAAATAGAGCTTTTACATATCAAGAAAAAGATGAAATATCTTCAGATGAGATAGAATCTGTAACAGGATTAAATCCTGAAATAAAGAAATTATATATAAATAAAAACAATATTGTTAAAGAAATAAATAGAATGGAACCGACAATGTCGGAAATGAATTATTCGATATAATTTATGGATTTTAAAGAAATAATAGATTTTAGTCCTGGTTCTAAAGCCAGAAAAATTATTTCTGAAGAATTTAAATGTGAAGGTTATACACCTTTCAGAGATTGGTTTTTTGATAATTTTACTAATAATGAGATTAGTAAATTTCAAGATGAGTTTTATAAAACTTGTAGAGAGAAAAATATGATAATACCATTTGCAGCATGGTTTATAGAAACCTATGTTAAGAATTATATTCTTATTTTAGAAAGAAATTATAATTTACAAAATGGTTCGGTGGTTTCAGGAATATATCCTCCACAACAACCGTTTAAGATTGATAATTTCAATTTCTTAGCATTTTCCAAATTAATTGAAGATGATACACTTCAGGTTACATGTAAACATATTAATAATATGTTTAAAAACCAAAATTATACTAATCTATCTTTAGTAATAATGGGTGAACAAATCCAATCTATACACGATAAATTGGATTTGATTATTACTACAATTAATAAAAAATCTCTTGATAAGGGAAAAGAAATTGTGGATAATAAGGAGGAAACTTCTACATCAGAAGTTCTGATAAAGAAGGAAATACTTCCTAGTTTTCAACCTCCTCCAATAATTTCTGATTTTAAAACCCAACCATTATATAAGTTGGAGAAATATCTTGAAGAAAAGTTTAATAAACTAAGTATAAGAACTCTGGATAGAGAGTTAGATAATGATTTTATAGAAAACCCAGATTATAAAGAGGTTTTGCAAGATCAGATTAATAAACTTAATAGTAAATGGGCTGATAAACCCATACAAAGTAATTTCTATTATAATAGACCTACTCCAATGGATGTATTACATGAAGAATACACTGATACTATTGATATCAGTTATTCTGGTAATAAAATTTATGAGTGGAATATTGATGGATATTCTAATAAACAGATTTATAATACTGTTCATAGAATGCTAATGTATTCTACAATTTGTAAAAATAGTCAGAATAATGATAAGACTATTGCAGCCATGATAATAGCTGGATTTACTGGCCAACTTAAAGGTTGGTGGGATAATTACTTAAATCCACATGATAGGGATAATATTCTAAATGCTACAAAGCAAGAAGATGATAAAATCATTGAAACTGCGGTATATACATTAGCAGTAAATGTAATTGAACATTTTACAGGAAGATTTAGTGATAATAGTGATACTATTAGAACTTTATAACAAAATCTACGATGTAGAACACTTTCTGATTTTAGGTGGTATAAAGATACCTTCCTAAGCAGAGTTATGGAATTACCAGAGTGTAATAATACTCATTGGAAATCTAAATTTGTAGATGGACTACCAAGCTTATTTGCTGAAAGAATAAGAAAAACAATAAAGGGTAATAATATTACCATTCCGTATGAAAAATTCACATATGGAGCTCTAATAGACACTTGTATTCAAGAAGGATTGACTTTATGTAATGAAATAAAGCTAAATCAGCAATTAAAAAGACAAAGTTTTATGGAGAAAAAACAATTGGGAGAATTTTGTCAACAATTTGGACTGGACAATCCTTCATCCAGTAAAAGTAAAAAAGAAAAGATTTATAAATCTAAACATAGGAGATATTCTCCTAAATATATTGAAAGAAAAAAGAAAAGAAGGGAAGATAATTTCCAAAAGAAAAATGAATTCCAAAAGAAAGCTTATATGAAAAGATTCAATAAGAATCAGAAAAGATATTGTACAATATGTAAAAGAAAAGGTCATACCAATGAATTCTGTTGGACAAAGAAAAGAATTTATTATTTAGAAATTCCTGATGATATAAAAAGAATAATAATACAATCTTTAATAGAAAAATCTGAATCTGAGGAATCAGAATCAAAAATTTCTACTACTTCTGAATCAGAAGAAGAGATTATAAGGAATTTAGATAATGAAGAATTCTCTGAATCAGAGGAATGTGAACCTTGTAAAGAAGGATTAATATGTCCTAAAGAAATAAATAATATTGATCATAATCAATCTGAATTTTATAAAATTATGTCTCAATTCTCTAATATGAGCATTAATGTTCTGGATTCTCAAAATATTTTTGAGTTATTAAAATTAATAAAAGATCCTTTATTAAGGACTAAAATAATTGATGAATTGGAAAATTGAGAAAATGCTTCGACATCTACTAAAGAAGAAGAAAAAATAAACAATATTCTTAATAAGAATAAAACTTATAATATGTCAGAGGTTATGAACCAATTAAAAATGAAACATCAAAGTCAAAGAGATATATCTCTACCAGATATTTATAAAGAGATTAATAATCTGAAAGAAGAAATAAAATTCTTGAAAAATGAAAATTTTATTCAAGAATCTAGAATATCTAGATTAGAAAATAATATTAAAGGAAAAAATATTATTCAGCCAGATATTCAAAATAATTTACCTATGATAGAAAATGATAATTTTTTATCTACAATTGAGACAGTTATATCTCAAAAATGGTATATAAAAATATCATTATTGATTGATAATCTATATACAAAATCATTTATTGCTCTTGTTGATAGTGGAGCAGATTTAAATGTTATTCAGGAAGGATTAATTCCTACTAGATATTTTCATAAAACAAGTCATACTTTATGGCATGCTGGTGGTGATAAACTCCAGATAGAATATAAGATTCCTAAAGCTTATGTATGCATTAATAATAAGTGCATTTCGCAAAGTTTTATACTTGCAAAAAATATTTCTAACCAAATTATACTTGGTACACCTTTTTTAAATAATATTTATCCCATAAAAAATATTGATAATAAAGGGATTATTGGTACTTTCCAAGGTAATAATATTTTCCTTGAATTTATAGTTGAACCAATTACTAAAATATTACATAGTCTTTATGATAATATTAAGGCTAAGCAAAATCAAATAGGATTTTTGAAACAAGAGATTAATATTGTTACTATTAATGAACAATTAAAAAATCCTAAATTACAGGATAAGATTAGTATTCTAAAAAATGAATTTTCATTAGAAATATGTAATGACCATCCCAATGCTTTTTGGGATAGAAAAAAACATATTATATTTCTTCCATATGAAGAAGATTTTGATGAAAAGAATATTCCGACAAAGGCTAGACCTTGTCAAATGAATTCAGAATATTTAGAATTATGTAAAAAAGAAATAGAATCTTTGTTACAGAAAGGACTAATAAGTCATTCTCAATCACCGTGGTCATGTACTGCATTTTATGTTAATAAATATTCTGAGATAGAAAGAGGTGTCCCAAGATTGGTAATAAATTATAAACCTCTTAATAAAGTTTTAAAATGGATTAGACATCCAATTCCTAATAAAAAGGATTTATTAGATAGACTTTATGATGGTCTAATATTTTCAAAATTTGATTTAAAGTTAGGATATTGGCAAATTCAAATTAATAAATCTGATAGATATAAAACAGCATTTAATGTTCCAATTGGACATTATGAAAGGAATGTAATGACGTTTGGGCTTAAGAATGCTCCTTCTGAATTTCAGAAGATAATGAATGATATATTTACTCCTTATAGTGAGTTTATAATTGTTTATATTGATGATATTTTGATTTATTCAAAGACTATTGAAATGCATTTTAAGCATTTACATATTTTTAAATCTTTGATTAAACAAAATGGTCTAGTAATATCTAAACCAAAAATGGATTTATTTCAAACTAGAATAAAATTTCTAGGACATTTTATTGAAAAAGGAAATATAATTCCTATTAATAGAAGTATAAATTTTGCTGAAAAATTTCCAGATATTATAACTGATAAAACTCAGTTACAAAGATTTTTAGGGAGTTTGAATTATATTGCTCCTTATTATCATAATTTAGTAAAAGATACGGCTATCTTATATGATAGATTAAAAAAAGATCCTAAACCTTGGACTGATAGTCATACTAATGCAGTTAAGAAAATCAAGGATAATGTTAAAACATTACCATGCTTAATGATTAGCAATCCTAATTGGGAAAAATTTATAGAAACTGATGCTTCTGATATAGGGTTTGGAGGTATTCTTACTCAGAAAAATCCAGATAATAATCAAAAACATTTGATTAGATTCCATTCTGGAAAATGGAATAATGCTCAAAAGAATTATGCTACAGTTGCTAAAGAAATTCTTGCAATTGTAAAATGTGTTTTAAAATTTCAAGATGATTTATATAATCAGAAATTTACTATTGTTACTGATTGTAGTGCAGCTAAATTTATGTTTAATAAAGATTTTAAACATGATGTTTCTAAGCAAATGTTTGCTAGATGGCAGGCTCATTTAGCCCCTTTTGATTTTAATATTATTCATAAAAAGGTGAAGATAATAATCTTCCAGATTTTCTAACCCGTGAACATTTTAATTGCAGGAATGAAACGGGGTAGCGGATCTTCCTCTCCATGGAGGGGAAGAGGTGGAAGGAGTTGGGGTTATACCCCTAACACTCCTGATAAAAGAGATAAAGGAAAGACCCCTGAGATAATAGCTCAGCAGGGGAAAAGGAAGCTTGTGAACAAAAATTTGTCACAAGAATTTGAAGATATGGATACTGAAAGGAGTGATACTCCTAGTAAATCTACTTTTGCTAATATAGTAGCAAATATTGATTTTAATGAAAAATATTTTAGAAAAAATCAATTCAGAATGAAAATACAAAAGCAGTCTTTAAATATAATTATTGGGACTATTGTGATGCTTTTGAAAAATTTTTAAACTATGAAAATGATAAAAGACATCATACATGGTTTATTAAAATTTGTTCTAAAGTTTATAATTCCGAAATACCAAATTGGTTTATCCATTGGTGTTATTGTTTTGGTCCTGTACCAGAAATTTTACCAGGAGATATAAAAGAGATTTTTATAAAATGGGTAGATGTATCTCCTAAAATGATAGAAAGACAAAATTCTAAAATGGTAATAGAAGGGATAGCTTCTTGTTACCTTTTTATTGAATTCTCAGTTCCATGGATATTGAAATGGAAACCTGAATATGGTTATACCAAAACAGGAATTCCCTGTTTGTACAGAACTTATCATGTGAAGTTTTGGGAAAAGCTGATGGAAATTGATCCTCTGACTGGAAAAATGAATGGAGATGAAACATTTTCTCTAATAGAGAATCAAGTTCTATTATATGAAGAACAATATAATAGTATTCAAACATCCTCGCCTTTTGATTATATTATAAACAAGGCAAAAATGAGATCTGAAGATTTAACTCCTGAGCAGATGATAGCTGCATATGTAAAGGAAATGAAAAAGAGTATAATATCTCAATTCAAAAAAGGAAAGGAAGAATCAGTAGCATCTGAGGAAATGCAAGATGCTCAAGATCCAAATGAAGATCTTAATGAAGTCTGTATAGATGATATATTTGACTCATTAAATGATACATTGATAGAAAAATTTGTATCAGGAAAAGAAGGATCTTCTTCATCAAAAAAATCGGGAGAAAAATAGGTCTCAATCAAGATGGCGTCACTGCTTACGTCATGAATAGTAAAGCAGCCAGACAAGACACTGTTCATAAACAGTGAAAGCAGCTGGACAGGTCAGTGTTCATCAACAGTAGAATACTGTTCACTTTTTGACTTTTCACAGGAATCTTACTGTGTACGCCGAAAATTTCGGCTTTTTACTGTTTATTTACGCATTTTCTACTGTTGGGACGCGTTTTCGTTTTGTATAAATAGGTTGATAGTTTTCATTTGTTAGATATCGATCAGAAGAACTCTCTCTTCTCTCTCTGATCATTTTTGTAAGCTCATGTGTTGAGCATCCCCCTCTTTTGTAATATATAAAAATCTGTATAATAAAAATTTTATTCTACTGGTGGAATTTAAGTAAGTATTCTTTGTTTTTATTTTTTTAATCATGTTCATGTTTAGCCTAATAGGCTAAACTATTTATGTGTTGATCCATGACTATCTGTAATGTTAACATGGTAATAATATGATTTATGTATAGATAAAACTGATATAATTTTAAAGGTATGATTACTTGTATTAACTGGCCTTATTTTATAATTAATGCTTAAATATGTTTTTCCTGTTTGTCCAGTTTAGCCGATTGATAGGCGTTTTAGGACGTTTTTTGGAAATTGTTATTTAAGTGTTATTTGAATAATAAGATGCCGGTTAGTTATTTAATCTGTAATATCCTTATAAGAATTGTTGTCAGTTGATCCTGATCCTGTTACAGATTCTATCTCATCTGAAGATATTTCATCTTTTTATTGATATGTAAAAGCTCTATTTTCTCTTATTTGAGAAGTAGAAGCTCTAGGGGTTTCAACCCTGTAATCAATTGGAGAAATATAATTTCTCATTGAAATACTTTTCTGAATCTTATTTGATTCAAATTGTATATTAACAGATCCTTCTGAACTTACAGAAGATAATGAATGATATATTTACTCCTTATAGTGAGTTTTCATTTGACAAGGTCTAGCCTTTGTCGGAATATTCTTTTCATCAAAATCTTCTTCATATGGAAGAAATATAATATGTTTTTTTCTATCCCAAAAAGCATTGGGATGGTCATTACATATTTCTAATGAAAATTCAATTTTTAGAATACTAATCTTATCCTGTAATTTAGGATTTTTTAATTGTTCATTAATAGTAACAATATTAATCTCTTGTTTCAAAAATCCTATTTGATTTTGCTTAGCCTTAATATTATCATAAAGACTATGTAATTTTTTAGCAATTGGTTCAACTATAAATTCAAGTAAAATATTATTACCTTGGAAAGTACTTTTGTATTTTCATTCTGAATTGATTTTTCTCTTAAGGGTGAAATTCCCCATTCTTCCAAAGATATAATCTTTTTTATCTAAACCTTGCTGAAATTATAAATCTCATTATTTCCTCCAGAAGTGAAATGTTTAAAATCACAACTTCCACTCTGAATAAGTATTTGTTCATAATAAGATCGAGATTTATAAGTTCTCATCTCATTTGAACCATTGTCCAAATATCTATTCATTAGAAACCATGGATCTTCACTCCATTTTAAATCCCTGTCTTCTAATTTGAAGATTATTTCTTCATGATTTTTTCTAAAATATTTTTCATTAAAATCAATATTTGCTACTATATTAGCAAAAGTAGATTTTATTTAAGTGTTATTTGAATAATAAGATGCCAGTTAGTTATTGAATCTATAATATCCTTATAAAAATTGTTGTCAGTCGATCCTGTCATAGATGATATCAGAGCCATGGAAATATTTAGAGATGGATCTTGGATCAACACATATTTTTTCATGAATAATATCATGAACCTGATTAATAAGAATAATAGTATTAAGAATAGTAAGACTGAAGAATATGATATACCAAAGAATTTAGATATTCTTAATAAGTGGACAATTCCTAAAATTGAACCCAGGTTAATATATAAGTTGGGTACTTTTGAAAAATTAGGATTACTTCAGGTAGTTAAAACTACTGAAGAATCTATCTCGTTAGATAATAATGAAATGATTATTAAATTATTATCAGATAAGGATATTAATAAATATAGAGATGAGTACAATTTCCTTCATATAGGATTAGTACAGATTGCATTCAAACCATTAACTCTAAAAGGGTTACCAGAAAGCTTTATAGCAGCTTTAAGAGATGGTAGAAATCTTAATTGGAGACAATCTTTAATGGGTATTATACAATCCAGTTTGACCAATGGTCCAGTATACTTTAATGTATACCCGAATTTGCAATTATCATTATCTGATGTTAATATACTAGATGCATTAACATTAAATGTTAAAACTAATGGTTATAATTATCTTCCTGGAACAGAAACTATTTGTGTATGTTACAGGATATATTATAAACCTTTAGTCACATTAAATCCTCATTGTAAAATGATGGATTATAAAAATGAGACTATTATTATTGAGACTAATTTTAACAGGTCTAATATCATGACCCGAAGACCTATTAAATGGGAAGAAATAGAGTTTCCAGAAAACTGGAAAATTGAACAAGCAGTACCAGTACAAACACAGGTGCAAAATCATAATAATATACTGAATATAATACAAAGTTCAGAAGGATCTGTTAATATACAATTTGAATCAAATAAGATTCAGAAAAGTATTTCAATGAGAAATTATATTTCTCCAATTGATTACAGGGTTGAAACCCCTAGAGCTTCTACTTCTCAAATAAGAGAAAATAGAGCTTTTACATATCAAGAAAAAGATGAAATATCTTCAGATGAGATAGAATCTGTAACAGGATTAAATCCTGAAATAAAGAAATTATATATAAATAAAAACAATATTGTTAAAGAAACAAATAGAATGGAACCGACAATGTCGGAAATGAATTATTCGATATAATTTATGGATTTTAAAGAAATAATAGATTTTAGTCCTGGTTCTAAAGCCAGAAAAATTATTTCTGAAGAATTTAAATGTGAAGGTTATACACCTTTCAGAGATTGGTTTTTTGATAATTTTACTAATAATGAGATTTATAATTTCAGCAAGGTTTATAATTTCAGCAAGGTTTTGATAAAAAAGATTATATCTTTGGAAGAATGGGGAATTTCACCCTTAAGAGAAAAATCAATTCAGAATGAAAATACAAAAGCAGTCTTTAAATATAATTATTGGGACTATTGTGATGCTTTTGAAAAATTTTTAAACTATGAAAATGATAAAAGACATCATACATGGTTTATAAAAATTTGTTCTAAAGTTTATAACTCTGAAATACCAAATTGGTTTATCCATTGGTGTTATTGTTTTGGTCCTGTACCAGAAATTTTACCAGGAGATATAAAAGAGAGTTTTATAAAATGGGTGGATGTATCTCCTAAAATGATAGAAAGACAAAATTCTAAAATTGTAATAGAAGGGATAGCTTCTTGTTACTTTTTTATTGAATTCTCAGTTCCATGGATATTGAAATGGAAACCTGAATATGGTTATACCAAAACAGGAATTCCCTGTTTATACAGACAGAACTTATCATGTGAAGTTTTGGGAAAAGCTGCTGGAAATTGATCCTCTGACTGGAAAAATGAATGGAGATGAAACATTTTCTCTAATAGAGAATCAAGTTCTATCATATGAAGAACAATATAATAGTATTCAAACATCCTCGCCTTTTGATTATATTATAAACAAGGCAAAAATGAGATCTGAAGATTTAACTCCTGAGCAGATGATAGCTGCATATGTAAAGGAAATGAAAAAGAGTATAATATCTCAATTCAAAAAAGGAAAGGAAGAATCAGTAGCATCTGAGGAAATGCAAGATGCTCAAGATCCAAATGAAGATATTAATGAAGTCTGTATAGATGATATATTTGACTCATTAAATGATACATTGATAGAAAAATTTGTATCAGGAAAAGAAGGATCTTCTTCATCAAAAAAATCGGGAGAAAAATAGGTCTCAATCAAGATGGCGTCACTGCTTACGTCATGAATAGTAAAGCAGCCAGACAAGACACTGTTCATAAACAGTGAAAGCAGCCGGACAGGTCACTGTTCATCAACAGTAGAATACTGTTCACTTTTTGACTTTTTACAGGAATATTACTGTACAAGCCGAAAATTTTGGCTTTTTACTGTTCATTTACGCGTTTTCGACTGTAGGGACGCATTTTCGCTTTGTATAAATAGGTTGATAGTTTTCATTTGTTAGGCATCGATCAGAAGAACTCTCTCTTCTCTCTCTGATCATCTTTGTAAGCTCATGTGTTGAGCATCCCCCTCTTTTGTAATATATAAAAGTCTGTATAATAAAAATTTTATTCTACTGGTGGAATTTAAGTAAGTATTCTTAGTTTTTATTTTTTTAATCATGTTCATGTTTAGCCTAATAGGCTAAACTATTTATGTGTTGAACCATGACTATCTATAATGTTAACATGGTAATAATATGATTTATGCATAGATGAAAACTGATATAATTTTAATGGTATGATTACTTGTATTAACTGGCCTTATTTTATAATTAATGCTTAAATATGTTTTTCCTGTTTGTCCAGTTTAGCCGATTGATAGGCGTTTTAGGACGTTTTTTGGAAATTGTTATTTAAGTGTTATTTGAATAATAAGATGCCAGTTAGTTATTGAATCTGTAATATCCTTATAAAAATTGTTGTCAGTCGATCCTGTCATAGATGGTATCAGAGCCATGGAAAAATATATGTGTATATATGGTCTAATCAATATTTTTTCATAATTAATTTTTTAATTTAATAACAATAAAAAAATTCTTAAAAAAAATTAATTGGGTCAATGAAAAATCAGCGTAACTAATTAGAATTCTACGTTTTCACTAAGTCCTATGAAATTACTACGCCCTCATAAGTAAAAAATTAGTAGGGAAAAAAAAACCGTAAGTATCATGTATCATTTGTTCTAGGTGGAATATATGGGATCAATTTATTTAAGGAGTACTCTCTTCAACACTCCGACCCGATAGAGTAGTGGAGATGTAAATTATGGTGATCCAACTGATTAATAGGGGTTAGATTACTATCCACTGCACACAAGGAGTCCCCTCATTTTGAGAGGTTGCTCCCACAGTGACTGGATTCGATTCTTGTCACTTAATAAGGGATTTGATCTGTCACCCCTTTGACCAGTTGAACTGCCCATGCGGACGAAACGGTTTTATGTTCTCTTGTGAAACGGTTTTATGTGAAATAAATCGACACATTACTAAAGTATGCTTGTTTATAGTTAAAATATGTTAATAATAAATCATATTATAATATTTTAAAATCATACTTTATAAAAACATACTTTAACAATTAATAAGTGTCTCACACATACAAGCACCATCTTACAAGAGATTTTGTTTTATTTAAAATTTGAATCTTCTATAAATATTAATGAAAGAAAAGGTTAATTGCAAGAAATTACACACCTTTACTTCATCTTTATTTCATCTTCAATTTAATTGCAACATTTAAGATTTAACAAAACTATCATATCTCAAGTCTTTTGCGAATCACACCTATTGGAAAACAAGATACTTCAACTACCTCTCATGTAAACTTAGAATTATTTCACGAAAAACCATCACTTACACTTGCGATTCTTTAATTCTAAGATTTGAGATTTTGGCAGAATGAAACATTAGATTATTATATTTTGACAAATACCATCAATTCGGCAACAATGTGGAATAATAAAATTTTAAAAATTTTTAAAGTTTATTTTTTAAAAAATTATTATATAAAATACTAAAATTCTAATATGAGTCATTAAATTTTATAATGTCAACAAAATTAATTGTTTTAATGAGATAGAATTAATAAATAAAATATAGTATAAAACAACATAATGAAGAAGATATTACTACCTCGGATTGAATTCCCTATTCCAAATGGGGCATTTCATTGAAATATAGAAATGAAATAGGTGATGCATTATTTAATTATAGGAAATGATTTAGTCAGTTCACTTCTCCTATTATATTTTGGTGTTACATTTCTTATTGCGCACCGTTGGATATCCTAAAAGGAAAGCTTAAACTCTTAAGACAATGGTTGGGATTTTCTTTCCCGTACACATGTCATTCATCTAACATGTGTAACATGTAAAAGAACATCCAAGATCTGATTTAGTGGGTATTAATTTATTGCAGGACACTCTAAAATCAGAAGCAGCAGAAAACAAGGTAATGAAGAAGGCATCATTTGCAGGAGTATCGACAACTACTGTATTTTACGTAGTCTGCGGGTGCGTAGGTTATGCTGCTTTTGGTAACGATGCACCTGGAAACTTCCTCACTGGATTTGGATTTTATGAACCCTTTTGGTTGATCGACTTCGCCAATGTCTGCATTGCTGTTCACTTAATTGGTGCCTATCAGGTATCTATACATATTTATCACATAAAAAATTATTCTTTACTATTATCCTTTTAAATGAATCATATTATTCCTCAAATTCATACTATGTTACTTATTTTATAGTATTATAGGAATGAGTAATATTTTTCATTAAAAAAAGTAATATTTTATCTCTTTAAAATTTTGTAAAATCAAAATGCATAGTAAACTGAGTTCACAGAGTCTCTCAACATAATACTCCCTCTGTCTCGTTCAAATTGTTAGGTTTGTTGTTTGCGAGGTTAAGGAATATTCCTCCCATCCCATTTAAATCTTTATATTTATGTATTTTGAGCGTCCTATTTCAATCTTTACGTTTCCCTTCTAAATTCATTATCGTGGGTATAATTTTAAAAGGAAACACTTGTGAAATTGGGCACTATGATTTACCGGTTACTTTTTAATGAGATAAATTATTACTCTTTTAAATGAAAAATATTACTTCTCAAATTCCTGCATTCTGATTTTTTTATTACTCTATAATACAAAAGAAAAATTACTATTTAAAGAAATGAACAGTTATTAGTTTGAATAAAAAATAATTAATTTTCAAATTCTGATATAATGTGATTTTTTATATTCTTATTGAGCATCATTTGAGGAGTAATATTTTTTATTTAAAAGTGTAATAATTCATTATAAGATTAGTCTTTTTAAATACTAAAGAGTAATTTTGCAAAATAAAAAACAGATGCATGGTAAATCGGGTTCACATCGTAATCATACTTACAGTAATGATGTTTGTTATTTTTTTATATGAAAATATTACTATTTCAAAGTGATATTGTTGTGGACAAATTAATAGTATATGTATCTGTTGGGTATATTTGGGTTTCGGTATAATATGTTGACTAGAAAAATATGACAGAAAAATAAGAATGGAATTTGAGTCGAGTCAAGAGTTACACTCTTTCTCCTTAAGACGAAATTGCCCCGCTCAGGTGCTTACGGTTCGATAGCAATCATCTCCAAGATACAACGACTCACATCTTGTGATATTAGTAGCACTACAAATCACAAGATACGGCAAACCAACCGATATTATGAACTCACCTTAGGAGTATGACGACAT
Organism: Pogostemon cablin; assembly: GCA_023678885.1. NCBI lineage: Eukaryota > Viridiplantae > Streptophyta > Magnoliopsida > Lamiales > Lamiaceae > Pogostemon > Pogostemon cablin. Next base: position 8,750,897 of record CM042987.1, read on the forward strand.
AAAAATGTTTAGAAACCAAGACTCTAATTACGAAAATGTGTTCAGAGTGTAGGATCATGGAATGAGAGGGTCTATTTATAGATTTCAAGGCGTCTTTACACGAATTGATGCGACCGTTGGATTTAAATTTGAATTCAAATTCATATGTCTTTTAATGAAAAGACGCAACTTATTCAACAATCACAACCTTTGTTCGCACTTATTCACAGACACACTTAATCTAATAGACACCATTTTTAAGTTTACTTTTCCATTCACCTAAAATTTCCAACAATCCCCACATGAATGGATAAAGTCAACTGAAAAGACTATGATACGGGAGACTGAAAATAAAGTGAGTTCAAATGAAAAGATGTTACATCGAAATAGGTAGCTTCCGGCTTTGAACCTTCCCTAGTTGAATACTATCAGACATACTTGCAGTTTAGTGGACGTGATGCCTTGAACTACTCTACTTTTGTGTATGCCAAGATAACAGTACCAACATAACACCTCTTCTAATACCTTTGGTTCTCATGGTTGTGTCCTTTTCGGCAATGGACCATATCTTGGATTCATAAGCGCTTCATTGAGACGGCCAGCCCTCGCACTTACATAGGTGACCTCTTATCAAGTGTATCATGTCATACCATACTTTTATTAGGTATAAGAGTCATTAAAAGCTTTTATGGTTATCCTTACCACACGTCAACATGTTCATTTGCACTTGATTTGTCTCTAGGAATGAATAATTTATTTATTTCAAGTGCACATCTGAACAAAAATAACTTAGTTGTCTCATTGAACCAAGTTTGTGGGATCTCCACTCATCATGGTTGAGTTACCGTTATAAATGTTCTTTAATGTGTGGCTTTTTATCCCATTCCTCTTAGATATGCAACATATTTGATCTCCATTTAAATTTTATTACGGATCCATTTAATTTTCTTGAGATCAGTTGCCTTACACCAACTTAACTTTAGGGGCTAAGCCCTCAACTAATAACCCCACATTTAAATGTCTAGGGGCATTTTTCCCCACATTTGAATGTCCACGGGGACTCTCCCCACATTTAAATATTTCCGGAGGCTTCCCACATTACAGTTAATTGGCCTTTCTTTTAAAATAATTAATCAATCAATCGATTGAAATAATTGTTTGAATTTGTTCATCACTTTTCAAGTCCAAACTTTATAATTTAGGTCAACACACCCAAATAAAAATATAGTCTTTGACTATAATTTGCAATTACTCTTGTCAAGAATATAACTTTTCATGAAGAGACATCCCTTCATCAAGGGATACAATTTTTCATAAAGAGATTCATCTCTTCATCAAGGAGACATATCTCTTCACCAAGAGACATACCCTTATATGAAGAGACACAACTCTTCTTCAACAGACATGACTCTTCATAGGAGAAGACACGATCCTCCACAAAGAAACATAAACCCTAACCATATTCAGGATCTCCGAACTCCAACTTGAACAATCTCATAGCAGACAGAGCATACAGCCTTTAGTATACAAAAACTGGGAATTCATATAATGTCATTTACCCCAATTTACAATCCATAATCACATATAATAAACACACTAAATGGAAATGGAAATTATGGAGGATGGTAGTGCAATTATCAAAAAGAATGGAACCACTGATTTCATTTTCTCAAACATAGTCCTTGTGTGAGATAGTTGGGCGCCCACATTCCTAAGTTCTTCTGTGATATCTCATTAAACACTTGATAGGCACTATCAATCATACCAGTCTTCGAGTACACAGAGATAAGGCACTCCCAACAAAATCAATTCAACAGATTTTATTTGTTAAATTATTGTCGGCCACCAATATAAGATTTATTCACTCAATCAGAATTAATCAACATATCTATTTGCGAATGAATGCAAATTGAAATTTCACATTATCAACACAAAATATATAGATGACGTGGCTCTTCAAAGGAAAAAAAAAGGAAACTTCCCATTATGCCACATGCAGTTACTGATAAACTTAATCCAACGTTAATTATCTCATTTTCTTCAATTTTCATAAATAAATTTACTTCGAAAATTATGTGGCCTAGCATTTTGTAATCAATGGTTTAGCAAATTAATTCTAATCAACCGTTACAATTTTTCGAATGCAGAAACGGTTTAACAAATTAATTTTCTTTATTGTATTAAACCATTTTTTTTTAAATAAAGTGACGCATGCATCAACCAAAATAAATAAACTATGCATGCGAACTCAACTGAATCAACACCTCATTTCATAATAACAATTATTCAAACATGAAACAGACGGATGTAAGAAGCGGTGCCTTTTGATCTCTCAAAGGCATTAACTATATGATCTCTTATCATTAATTGATTTCGAACTCATCTCTTTAGAAAATACTACGACATTGATAATTATTTGAACCATTTGTTCATTTCATTTTCTAACTTCTTCCCAAAGTCATCTCATTTTTTACTTCTCGCGAAAGAGACATAATGACTTGTGGAGTTTTATGAAGATACATCACTCTTTACCAAGAGACGCACTCTTCACGAAGAGACGTTACTCTTCTTCAAGGGACACGATTCTTCTCGAAGAGACATAATTCTTCCCAAAGATCACCCTTTCATAAAAATTTTCAATGAACTCCACGACAAAAGTTTTGTCGGATCTCTAATTCATTATTTTATCCAAATCTGTATGATTTGTACTCCACATATCTCCAACACAAAAGCCGTAAACAAATAGCAATAAGCAAAGATATGAGTAAGGATTTTATGCAGGGGGAGTTGCCTGATAGCGAATACCATTGACCAAAAATTAACACTCATGTTTACAGATTCCACTAACCCAACGGGAATTGTTCAAGGGAGACAAATTCTCAATCTGTGAATGGGTTCCAATGGCAACTCCTCAATTAAATTAACTCTTTATATATAGAAAGAACTGTTGGTTGGAGCACCAATTGAAAGGTTTCTTCACTCACAATTTGTTAATTCTCGAATTGAAGTTAGTTTAATTGTTAGAAAATTGGATCAACATCTCAAATTTCTCAAAACTGCTTTTTCTTTTCTCGAAGAAAGAGAAAAAATAAAATTATTTCCAATATTTATTTCTCCAAAATTAAATAAAAGGTGGTTAAAACACAACTGTTCATATAACCAATCATGCCTAATTCAAAATTGATGTCTGTTCATGATACCAACCATCTGAAATTGCATGCCAAAAATTCAGTCTAATTATTAATTTGATAATATGGTGGTTTCTCATTTCTAGAACCAACATGCATGAAAAATAACCAAGTTTGCATGCAATCACATTATAGCAAATATAACTGTTTTTCATTTCTATATTATTTGCACATAAATTCAAAATATCTACACAACATGCAGATTTTCACATAATTATGCGTAAATAATAATAAAAGTTTGCGTACCTTTTATTTGTTTTATACATACTCAATCTTCTTTAATATCCTTTTTAGTCAACTATACTTATACCGGAGTCATGAGCAAAAAATTTCGTCTTAAGATTGTTGGGTATATTTGGGTTTCGGTATAATATGTTGACTAGAAAAATATGACAGAAAAATAAGAATGGAATTTGAGTCGAGTCAAGAGTTACACTCTTTCTCCTTAAGACGAAATTGCCCCGCTCAGGTGCTTACGGTTCGATAGCAATCATCTCCAAGATACAACGACTCACATCTTGTGATATTAGTAGCACTACAAATCACAAGATACGACGAACCAACCGATATTATGAACTCACCTTAGGAGTATGACGACATAAAAATGTTTAGAAACCAAGACTCTAATTACGAAAATGTGTTCAGAGTGTAGGATCATGGAATGAGAGGGTCTATTTATAGATTTCAAGGCGTCTTTACACGAATTGATGCGACCGTTGGATTTAAATTTGAATTCAAATTCATATGTCTTTTAATGAAAAGACGCAACTTATTCAACAATCACAACCTTTGTTCGCACTTATTCATAGACACACTTAATCTAATGGACACCATTTTTAAGTTTACTTTTTCATTCACCTAAAATTTCCAACAGTATCCCATTTAGTTATCGAAGGAGTCTACATATTATGCACGCATGAAACTAAATTCCAACAATGCAAACCTGATGTAATTACTTTGCTAATGCCAACAGGTGTTTGCACAAACCAATATTCGGGTTTGTAGAAAACTACTGCACCAAAACATGGACAGAAAACAAATTCATTACAACAGAATACACAATAAAGATGCCAATAATGGGACCACTCCGCCTCAACTTGTTCAGATTAGTATGGAGAACAGCCTATGTGGTAGTAACAGCTGTCACCGCCATGATATTTCCCTTCTTCAACGGCGTGCTGGGGCTGATCGGAGCAGCGTCGTTCTACCCGTTGACCGTCTACTTTCCGATAGAAATACACATTGCACAGGCCAAGGTACCTAAATATTCCTTTACATGGATCTGGCTCAAGGTGCTCGTTTGGGATTGTCTCGTTGTATCACTTCTTGCTGCTGTCGGATCTATTCAGCGCTTAGCTCATGATGTCAAGACATACAAGCCTTTCAAAACTGAATGATTATATCATCAGTTTAGTTTTTGCTTATCATGCATATCTCATCTACTAATTATAAACTATTGTGTTGAACATCTAATTAATGTAACATGTAATATTGAATTCTTTTTTTATATATATATATATATATGAGTTTGGAATTGTTATGCATGCAATGGAGTTGGCTAATTTGCCCCTTTTTTATTTCATGGATGTCAAATCTTTTGTGATCAAAGCTTAAACTAATTGAGTCATTATGTTCACATTTATTAGAGTTTGTTTTGTACACATGTAAAACATGAAATCTCTCTCTATATATACATAAATAGGAAAGTCTATTATTTATTTTTGTCTAAAGAGTAATTATTCTTTGCCTAAAGAGTAATTATTTATGTCTCTAAAAAGTAATTTTTTTTGTTTAAAGAGTAATTATTGATATATTTAAAGAGTAATTATTTTTTTCTTTAAAGAGTAATTTATTTTTGTCTAAAGAGTAATTATTTTTTGCCTAAAGAGTAATTCTTGACTAATTTAAAGAGTAATTTATTTTTGTCTAAAGAGTAATTTTTTTGTCTAAACAGTAATTATTTATGTCTTTAAAAAGTAATTATTGACTTATCTAAAGAGTAATTATTTGTGTCTCTAAAAAGTAATTCTTGACTAATCGAAAGAGTAATTATTTTATCTTTAATAATTTATTTTTGTTTGAAGAGTAATTATTTATATCTCTAAAGATTAATTTATAACGTGTCTGAAGAGTAATTGTTAATGTGCCTAAATAGTAATTTTTGTCTAAAGAGTAATTATTTTTGTTTAAAGAGTAATTATTGATATTTAAAGAGTAGTTATTTTATCCTTGAAAAGTAATTATTTTTTTCTCTAAAAAGTACTCCCTCCGTCCGCCACAAAGGTGGACATTTGCTTTTTGCACGTGGATTAAGGAGTATTATTATTTAAGGTGTAGTTGGTAGTGGTATTAGTGGGGTGTATGAGTCCCATAAATTTATTGTATTAGTGATGTGTGTGGGTCCCATGTGTTTAAAAAGGAAAATGTGGACCTTTGGTGCGGACGCCCAAAATGGCAAAATATGGACCTTTCGGGCGGACGAAGGAAGTAATTTATAAAGTGTCTGAAGAGTAAATCTAGATATATTTAAACAGTAATTATATTTCCTTTAAAAAGTAATTTATTTTTGTTAAAGAGTAATTATTTTTTGCCTAAAGAATAATTTTTTACTTATCTAAAGAGTAATTTATTTTTGTCTAAAGAGTAATTATTTATGTCTTTAAAGAGTAATTCTTGACTTATCCAAAGAGTTTTTGACTAAAGAGTAATTATTTATGTCTCTAAAGAGTAATTCTTGACTTATCTAAAGAGTAATTATGTTTCTAAAGAGTAATTTATTAATGTGCCTAAAGAGTAATTTTTGACCAGTCTAAAGAGTAATTTATTTTTGTTTGAGTAATTATTCTTTACCTAAAGTAATTATTTATATCTCTAAAGAGTAATTTTTTTGTTTAAAGAGTAATTATTGATATCTTTAAAAAGTACTCCCTCCGTCCCGGAGTTAAGTTCACCGACACTGTAGATACGGAGTTTAAGAAAAGTTGCTTTTTGACCAACTTTATTGACTTTTGAGGGGTATTGTGGTATTTTTAGGTAATAAATAAATTATAAAGTATGTTATGTGTGTTAGGTGATAGTGGTATTTTTGAAATTAAGATAACTTTTGAGGTTGTTAGTTAATGTAAAGTTTCCTTTTTTGGGTGGTGAACATAAGTGTGGGACGGACGAAAACGGAAAGTGTGAAGATAAGTATGGGACAGAGGGAGTAATTATTTTATCCGTGAAGAGTAATTATTTTTTCTATGAAGAGGAATTTATAATGGGTCTGAAAGAGTAATTTATAATGTCTCACTAAAATGCAATAAACTTCAAGTTAGCAAAGAAGGGCCACCAAATTAAAAGGGATTTATATTTAATATGGTGAGTTTTAATGCAGTATTTTGAAAACTATTGCTCATATGGTGATATGCATTATCCTTTGAATTTGTCTCTCTATATACATATGCATGCATAAAAATTTAATATGGTGCAACCTCGTGCTGCAACATAGCTGCACCTAATGGTCCTACCAAATTCAACCTCGTTGCAGCGGATGTAACATTTCTCATGGTTACAAACATGTAGGCTCTTTGAGTATGCTCAGCGTCGAATCCAAGTTTCCCACAAACAAGCCCAAAAACGGGGGCGTGGTGGAAAGAGGCGTCGCCACTGGCTAATGCTTCACTTTTCACTGTCTTCATTCGTTAGCAGAGCATCCAACAACAGATCAAGATCATGCCATGTCTGTTAATCCGGGGTTATTGTAGCAGCGTGCATGAAGGGAAGGAGCAGGCTTCCAGTGTTGTCCAAAACGTGGATCACGAAGGCACGTAAATCGGCAGGCGAAAGCTTGCGTTGCAGCCTAGAGACCAAGAGAGTGAGCAAAGCCACCTGTAGGCAGAATGGAATCTAGTAGTTGCCATTAACTCCATAGGTGGGAAGAAGCTGATGAAGATATAGATTTAGTACTTGCAGTTGCATTCTCTACTCTTTCCATCTGGGATATGACAAGATTATGACAGCATTGTCAACTACAGATTCATTATTACAAGTAAAATCTTAGACCAATATCACAAAGAAAAGCGAGATTATAACATGGGTCATTCTTCCAGAAAAAAATTAAAAGAAAATCCCAAAAATGACACTTTAAACAGCATATATAGCTCAATTAAAAGAATTACAACAACATAAATAGAAAAAAAATTTAAAGAAATTCCTGCCCTAATTTCCACACCTTGATTTGAAGTAAATTCCTGCCCTAATATCAGATCTTGATTATGCAGCCCAATTAATGCGAGATGAAAATGCAGCCCAATTGAGGTAAGTAGTGCACTAAGATGAAATAAAATCAGTTTGGACTAGCTAGATAGATCATGGATTTTCCAAAAGTAAAGTTGATAAAGACACCAACCCTACACTTTACCGCTCTTGGCAACTCTTTTCTTATTCTCTTATTCTCTAACGTTGTAGATGATCAAAAGAAATACATACTTTAACGTTGTAGATGATCATATTTCTATGAATTAATGTGAAATGAAAATGCAGGCTGATTGATGTAAGTAGTGCAATAATCAAGATGAAATAAAATCAGTTTGGCACACATATACTTTACAAAAACAGAATTGCATTTGCAGAAATACCTAACTGTTTCACAACGAATCATAATGCTGTCAACAATGAGCCTATGAATTGGTATTTTTTTCTTTAAATATGTATAACTGAACCTCGAATGAATTGTAAGACGGGTTTTTTGTGAGATGGTAGTGAGACGAGTTGACTCATTATTAAAGTATACTTATTATATAGGTAAAATATATTTATTTATAGTTAAAGTATGTCAATAATGAATCATATTATAATACCCTAAAATCATACTTTAATTCATAATTTATCATATTTTAGAAAATATACTTCAACAATCATTAAACATATTTTATCTATATAATTGACATAAATTAACACGTCTCATGAACCGTCTCATATGTATAATGTCTCACAAGAGAATTAGTCTTCATAAATAGATAACAAAAATAAAAAAAAAATTAATAAATTGGTTTTAATTACCGCCCATTTTCATTGCTATTATTAAAATAAATAAAAAAAATGTTTAAGTGAATTGATAGAGCAGCAGCAGCCTAGAAAGAATAAAAAAGGTACTCTTTTTTGAGGAGAATGGGAGGCAATGGAGTAATTATTTCTTTATCTCAAGAGTCAAGACACACAATTGCAACTGCGCCAGCCCAGTTCATCTCCCAACCTGCTTTTATTACATTTACATGGTGTTAAAAAATGTGCAAATCTTCCTCAGGAAGCTTTGGACGATATATGCAAATACAAGAGTTACGGACTCACCTGAATTAGAGTACTAATAGGGCGGTGAGCACGGAGTGTCGCAACCGACGAGATTGAAAAGATCACGAATTCGATGGTGAGCAGCGCAATGGGGTTTCCGATTAGGTGATTATAACGGCGTAGTTAACCGAGAACTAGGTGGCGTTGCGGCGGAATCGGGTGGAGGAGGCGGAGAGGGAAGAGGGAAAATCGAGCAGGGCTCCGGCCAGGGACGGCGTGAATTCCAGACCCTAATTGAAGGTGTCATTCGATTTCTCTACTGCAGAGCAGAAGGTGAAGGTTCTTTCTAATAGTGTAGTGCATCTTTTGAGAAAATGCCAGGTTGAGCATCCTACTCAAATACATCTATTTGCTTTGGTTTAAGGTTGAAATTGTGTAGTCACTCTAGCTATTGGAAGATTAGGCTCGCTTTGTGAACAAGTGTTCTAGGATTATTTACTACTAATATCTTATTTTACTATGGAAAAGAGTTTTATTGCTTACATTCTTGGATATGAGGTTGTTTTAGTGACATCTGGTGTTTTGGGTATCATAGTAAATTTCTTTCATTTTCTAAATCTATTTTTATTGTTTAAGACACTTTCCAACATAGTTGTGAATTTCTTAAAATGCTCTCTCTTTTATGTTATGCTATAATTTTTGTCTCGATTTTTTTTTTCACAGACTTAAATTTACATCCTCATGAAATAAACTACTCCCTCCTTCACATTTACTGTTATTGTTTAAGAAAGTTGTACTTTTTGACTATTTTTGTTAACTTGAGAGGGAAGTAGTATTTTTAGGTAATAAAAAAAGTATAAAGTAATGATATGTGTGTGAAAAAGTAATGACAAATTTGAAATTAAAGTAACTTTTGAGGTTGTTAAATAAAAAGATTTTTTTCTTTTTTGGGGGGTGTGAATGGTTTTATGAGACAAACAAATGAAGAAAGTACGAAGGGTTTTATGGGACAGATGGAGTATTATTTAATCAGTCATTTCTACAGCACACTTCAATTTTAAATTTGTTATTTCTTATTAATATATAACATTAATATATAATAGACTAAATTATCTAAAAATGTAAAAATAATTATTTTTATTTATATTAATAATAATGTAAATATAAAATTTTGAAATTAAAAAAATTATTTTAAAAAAAATATCTTCCGTGGAAAGAATTATTGATATTTTTTAATTTTATTTTTTATTTTATTTTATGTACTATATATAAGAATAGAAAAATATTCGCCCAATTTCTTTTCACTCTTAGTAATTATATGTATTTTATTCCTGTTATAAGTGTATATTGAATTATTGTTTTTGAAATTATAAATGAATTTAAAAAAAATGTAAAGGAAATAAATGTTATTTTTAACATTTTTTCTTTTAATTAAATCAAATTTAAATGACTCTTTTCATCTCCCAATGTGCCTAATGATAAGCTAGATACAAAATGTTATTGTAATTTTTTTTCCTTTAATTAAATTAAATTTGAAATAGTATTCTCATGATCTCATGATAATGATAGAATTCTACAAAAGAGTACTCTTAAATACATTCCCTTTTTATTAAATACATACCTTTTATTGAATACACACTCTCTTTAAAATTTTATTTCTTAATTTTATTGTATACACACTCCTTAAATTTTCAATAATACCCTTTTAAAATTAAAATTACACTCCCTATTAAAATTCCTAATTAAATATTACTAAATTAGATTAACTTTGATTAAGTTTTCCTGCGTGAAGTCATCCATGACTTTCAAGCTTCATCCATGGCTTTCAAGAATCAATCTTTCATCATCTCTTTCATTCCCTTTCTCTTATCTTTCTATCCTCGCAACAATAATATAGTATTCATAGCACTACAAAGAAGTAGCATATCGTAACAACAAACTATTCTTATGAGTATAATTCAAATATCGAATTTCATATATGAGAAAGTTGATGCGGTAAAATATCAAGAAAAGCATCTTGGTTCTCTTTATATTCTTTTATTGCAATACATTCCCAAATAATATAATCAAGGAATCAATGATTCAATTTGCAAAATTTGGTGTTAAAATCGGGGATTTTTGCAGAGTTAGAATGAGTTCTGCACAATCCTCTTCTTAAGAGAAGGTAGCGATCTTGATGAAAGAGTTCTTCAATTTCCAATGTTTAACGTCTAATTAAACATTATTTGCACAAATCTCTATTTCATAGTTTATTCAATTTATGATTTTAGATTAAAAAATACGATTGGCATTAGAAGATATAAATGAAAACATCATGTGACAATAAAGGTAACAATCGAAAAAACTTGATGAAGACGATTTCAACGGTGAAAGAGGAACAAAATCCCCAAATTGAAGAACGTAGATATTAAGGATTTTATTAGATAAGATTTCTATAAATAATTTAATTTAAAATATATAGGGTGTGTATTTAATAATTTTAAGGGTAATATAGATATTTTAAATATATAATATATTAATGATATAATTATAGGGTGTGTATTCAATAAAGGAGTGTGTATTTAGTCTATGCCTTCTAGAAATTGATATATTTAATTGAAACGAAATCAAATGATTTTAAAATGTTAATTAATAAACTGATTAGATTGTAATTTTGAATTAATTATCCACTCATTTTACAACCATCATACAAACATTGTTTACGAGGGATGTCCTATACTATAGTATATTTCATGTTATAAAGAAGATTAATTTATTTATAAATATTCTATTCCATTAATACATTTTATCATATTATATAATTTTAAAAATATAGTACAGTATATTTTTTATGATAAAATTATATCAATATTTTTGTCCCGTGCATTACACGGATGTATTACTAGTGTAACGTAAAAATAACTAATCCCTCGTCCCGTGATTCTCGTTACACTTCTTCGTAATTTATAAAAGAGATGTAACAAGAATCATAGTACGGAAGGAGTATGGATGATTCCTTCTGATATTTTCAAATCCACATAATTTCAAAGTATATTTGGTTGGATATTCACTTGTGAGGAAAAGAGGATAAAAACAAATTATTATTGAATTATAATCCTATATGGTCAATCATGGCATCTTTACTTGTTCCTTTCCATAAAGCATTATATTATTGATCCTTCAAATATATATACACACAAAAAGCCAAGAACAAAAAAAGTGAGATAAAAATGATAAGTATTGCATATTCTTCACTCACTACTTTTGTTGAAAGATAAGGAAAATAAAGGAAGTTGGTTTAATAACTAATAATCAAACTTAAATAGATATATTCACTAATCAAATTGGTTTGTTGGCTTAGTGGGGGCTTTGTGTTTGTTTAGGCAACTTGTCCGAAGACAAGTTGTTGCAGCACCGAAACTTGCAAGGGTCCGCCTCGATCAGCTGTTGAACGACCTCGTTCATAGCTGGTCGTAGGGCCGGACCCTGGCAAGTGCAGCGCATGGCAATGCCAAGGACCTTCATCATATCCTCCTTGTAGGATTCAAACACTCGTTTATCGAGCACATCTGCTGCTCCTTCTTTCGTCTCCACCTTACTCGAAACCCAACATATGATGCTCTTATTCTCTCCAAACTCTGCCTCCACCGGCTTCTTCCCCGTCACTAGCTCCATCAGTACTACTCCAAAGCTGTAAATGTCGCATTTGGTGGTCGCCTTGGACGAGTACGCGTACTCTGTCACAAAATGGACAACAATCAAAGTAGATTCAAAATTACTACTCCAAAGACAATAAAAAACTTTAAGGACAGAACAGTAATAAAGCACCCGGATGTATCGTACACTCAATTTTATAATTTTTTTTGGCATTGTATCAATTACCAGGTGCTAAGTAGCCATAAGTTCCAGCAATTACTGAAGTAGTAGAATCCCTTGAACCCTTTGCTTGAAGTACTTTAGCAATTCCAAAATCAGCAACCTTTGGGAGATAATCATCATCCAAGAGTATGTTGGTGGACTTAATATCCCTATGAATAATCGGGGGCATTAGATCGTGGTGGAGGTACGCCAGCCCCTGGGCAACCCCCAAAGCGATCTGATGCCGTGTTGGCCAGTCCAACACGGCTTTCCCCCGATGGAGCGCATCCCAAAGGTTCCCATTCGACATGAACTCATAAACCAACAAGCTACAATCAACACTAGAGAAATAGCAAAAGAGCTTCACAATGTTCTTGTGCCTAATGCTCCCAAGTGTCTCCACTTCCGTCTTCAACTCCTTGTCGAGAATCAGCTGCTCGTCCAGACGCGAATCCTTCGCTTTCTGACTCCACAGCCTCTTAACTGCGACAGCATCCCCATTGTTCAGCTCAATCTTGTACACGGTCCCTGATCCTCCGAACCCCACAATGTTCTTATCCACCATTGCTTCAATGATCTCCCTTTGATCAAAGCTAACACGGTGGAAGCTCTTTACGTCATAGGAGTAGAAAGACGACGAAAGCGTGTGGGGTTCCTCGTTCTCTATCACTTGCCTTTCTCTGCTTAACCATCTCTTTAGAAACAGGACAGTTCCAAGTGCCAAGATCCCAATTGCAATTCCCATGATCCAAACACAGTTGATCATTTTCTTCCTCTTGGTAGTTTGATTTAAACAAGTGGAGAAATTCATTCCTTGTGAATCAAGATTAGAGGGAACACACAGATTTGGATTCCCTGAAAAACTCTCCAACAATCCCCCCTTTATGAACAAGAATGGGATTTCACCAGAAAGATTGTTGTTAGAAAAGTTCAATGAATTTGGCAACAATTTACTAAAACTTTCTGGGATTTCTCCTGTCAAGCTATTTCTAGAAAGATCAAGAACATTGAGAGACTTCAATGAGGAGAGAGAATCAGGTATTGAACAACACAGCCTATTACCTTGCAACATCAACAGATTGAGTTTTCTCAGGTTGCCAATTTCAGAAGGAATTGGACCAGACAAAAGATTACCACTGAGATCAATCTTCACTAAACTGACAGCAAAACTGATCTCTGTAGGAACAACACCTGAAATCATGTTCCCTTGCATGAAAAGCTGAGACAAATTTCTAGCATTCTGAACACTTCTTGAAATCAATCCAGTGAGCTTATTATATGCCACATCAATGATGTAAGCATGAGGAAGAGACAGTATCCCTTCTGGTATGTCACCCTCCAACTTATTACTACTTACGCGAAATCGAACGAGGGACTTACACTCCGTGTAACTCTCCGGAATCTCCCCAGACAACATGTTCTGAAGAACAAGAAGATAGTTCAACTTGCCACCTCTGCATAACCCTTCCGGCAATCTCCCCGACAATCGGTTTTCCGACAAGTCCAACGCTTCCACAGCTGATGATCTTCCAAGATTCTGTGGGATCTCCCCTGTTAGCAGGTTCTGGTAAAGGGACAAAGTGTTCAACGTTGTTGAGTTGGAAATGACAGATGGGATTTCCCCCACGAGATTGTTGGTGTAGAGCTGAAACACTAAAAGATTGGGAAGCATGCAAATGGATTCCGGAATTCCCCCACTGAGTTTATTAACTGAAAGATCCAAACCTTTAACCCTTGTCAGATTTCCAATCTCCCATGGAATCTCCCCTTCCAGCTGGTTATAATACAGCTCAAGATACTCCACATTCTGCAGAAATCCAAGCTCTTTCGGGATCCGACCCATTAGATAATTCCCTGTCAACTCAAGATCAATCAAAGAAGTCATGTTCCCCACAGAAGGTGGGATTTCTCCACGAAGCATGCATGTCGTCAAGATCATCGTTCTCATCTTAGTCATCCTCGACACGTGGGAGGGGAGCTCCCACGTGTCGAGGTTCGAGTTCTCGTTGAGATTGAGCACCTCAAGTGTAGTGAGATTGGTAATGGAAACAGGGGAACTGCCTGAAAAGAGGTTGTAAGAGAGATCAAGAATCTTGATTGAGGTCAAACGGGAGAAATCAGGCAGTGATCCGGAGAAGTAGGAAGAGGTGGCGTTTAGCTCTTCCAAGAAAGAGCAGTTGGTGATGCCACGTGGCAGGTTTCCATGGAAGTTGTTGTGGCCCAAACGGAGGACTCTGAGTTGGGGAAGATAGGAACATACTTGTGTGGGGAATGTGCCCTTTAAGGACCAGCCGGAGATGTCGATTTCGATTACGTTGCGGCGGTCGTCGCAGGTGACGCCATTGTAGGTGCAGTAGGTGGTGTTGGGATCCCAGTTGGAGAGGGAATCACCGGAGAGCATGTTGTTCATGGCGTCGAAGAAGTGGGATTGGGAAGTGGGGTTTGGTTGGCAAGAATTGAAGAACAAAAGAAGGATCACTACAGCTGAAAACAGAGGATTGGAAGCCATGAAAATCAGTGATGGTTTGGATGAGAGTCAAAGCTGTTCAATGGCATGATGATATAATATGGGAGAACAGAGAGAGATATATAGGTGTGTATGTCTGAAAAAGGGAGTTAATTTTTTTTTTTTTAATTTAAAAGAAACGTTGCTAATATTACCAAAGTTATGATGTTAAATACGTACTATGTTTTATTAAAAACGGAGCAAGGTGGTGTGTTCTGATTTTCTTGGATGATCTAATTAGACAAAATTCTATGTGGTGCTTAGAGAAGAAAATCGGTTCTTATAATAAAAATGTATCTCTTAATTACTTCTTTCTTTACGCTTAACGCGGTAATTTCCAAGAAACTTTTTGGGGGTAGGAAGTTCGAAATTTGTTTATTACAATTTTTTTTTTGTTTCGTCAACTTTTCTTAATTATGGATATATAAAAAGTAATAGTAATATTTTAATAAAAAAATAATATCTAAATTAATAGAAAGTAATAGTAATTTAGTTATAAATAATTCATATATGTGATAATATTAATTTTTATTAAAAAGTAATAATATTTTTGATAAGAAAAAGTAAGGTAAATATCAAAATTAGTCCTGTAAGTATGACGTTTTTCAACTTTAGTCCTTTTTTTTTTGCAATTCTCAATTTTGGTCCTTTTTTGTTCACGTTTAGTTCTTTTGGTCCAGTTTTGATCATTTTTTCAAAATTTGATCATTTTTTAGTCCACTTTTGGTCCTAAATGTATACACTTTCTGACCATTTTTGGACTTTTTTTAACATAAAGGATTAAATTTGGACAAAAATGACTAAATTTAGAGTAAAATGACTAAAAGTAGACAAAAAAGGACCAAAATTGATAATTGCAAAAGAAAAATGATTAAAGTTGGAAAACGTTATACTTACAGGATCAATTTTGATATTTACTCGAAAAAGTATTAACTTCTTAAGAGAACATAAGTTAGAGCAAGTGGGATCCCCTATTAAAATGGGACACTTGTCCTCATACACCCCATATAACATGAGATGTAACATGTGGTGTAACAGGAGAATTGAATTGAAGTTAGAGGATCACACAAGTGTTAGCCTCTTTATTTTATTATTATTTTTTTTTTAATGTATTCCCTCAATCCCATAACAACTTTAACATTTATTGTTCTATATTGTTTAAGAAAAAAATAACTTTTTTTATCAACTTTATTGACTTTTAAGAATATTTTAGTATTTGTAGGTAATAAATAAAGTGTAAAGTAATGTTATGAGTACGAAAAAATGAGTGACAAATTTGAAATTAAAGTATTTTTCAAAGTTATTGGATAATGTTTTATTTCTTTTTTTTGGAATGTGAAAGTTATTATGAGACAAACAAATGAGAAAAATGTAAAAGTTATTATGGTACGGATGAAGTATAAAGTAAGCTTTTTTTAATAAGTCAAATGATTGTTATATAATTAAAGTATGTTTATTGATAGTTAAAATATATTTTTCTAAAATATAATAAATAATGCATTGAAGTATGATTCTTGTATATTAGTATGATTTATTATAAACATACTTTAATTACCAATAAACATACTATATCTATATAATAAGTAATTAATTTAATAATAGTCGATCGATCTCACATATACTCGTCTCACAAGAGGGTTCCACTTCTAATCATAATTACTTTGTTTAATCTTTTTTTTTTAATTCTTCCAAGTTATAGAACTTTCACATTTTTCTCATTTATTTATTTTAAATTATATTTTTTTAAAATAAAAATATATGTCAATTCAAATTGAACTCAAAGTACACTGTTATATCAAATTTAACATTTCCACTTATCCTAAGCAACAAGCTTTTCATTATTTATCACATACAAATATAAAATGATACAATAATAATAACAATAATAATAATAATAATAATAATAATAATAATAATAATAATAATAAAGTTAGTAAAAATAAATAGAAAATTATTATTTTTAAATAATGTGGAAAGTTGAGGGTATTACGCAAGTTTGTTTATGTATAACTTGAGTTTGAACTTTTCAAATTCAGTGCTTGAAATGAAACTTAAATAGTAAAATAGAATTGTCCTATGTGGGAATTTTGAATCAATATATCTATGTATTTGGGCTTACTAACCTACTTTATGCACTATCTTTTTTAAGGTGGACTCATTTGATTCTGAATTATCATCTCTTTTTCTTTAGTGTGGTCCATGTTATATTCTCACACATTTTTAAGCAAGCATATCGAATAAGTGTCGTATTCCAAATTAAATTTTATTTTCCATTTCATCTTCATAATTCCGAACCATCCCCACATATTCAATGAATCAATAGTATATGCAGCTATGTTTACAAATTAATAATAAAAAATTTTAGGGAGTTCAATATTTATTAAAAAAAAAAAAACATGTTAATCCTCTACAAATACAAGTATGGGTAATCTAATATATTTTTACTTAATCCTAATCACTAAATAAAAAAATAAATAAATTAAGATGCATGTGCATAAAGAATGACCATATATTTTATAGTCAATTTGTCCAATATAAATTTAATTTGAATATAAACACTTAAGACTTTGGCGGAACATGTCTAATTATTTAAAAATTGACCTAATTTTAAATTAATAATAACTCAATGGCAGCCTAAAACAGCAAAAACCAAGAACTCAAGCAGCCCTAATATATAAACATAGAGAGTAAGACATACTTAACAATGCAGCAGATTCATCAATATAAGATGTGACACAATATATACAGCTAAAAATTTAATCATTGGCCACAAAGTCCTATGTCAAAATGAAATAGCCTAAGTTTCAAGGATAACTGCACATGAAAATATTGAATAACACAAGCAAGAAAAGCTATACACAGATATTTAGTGCCAAAGCCATCTGCACTACCTTATGATCTCTACGATTTTGGTCGACAAGTTCCATGCGTATCGGACCACTTGCCTCCGCATCTGTAACAAAACTCGTACCTGCACCTACAAGTGATGTGCGAACAGCCTTCAGATTTCTCGACATACATCTTGCATTTGGGACATTTCTTCCAGCTCTTCTTCTTAGCAAGTATTTTGACTATCTCGTCCTCTTCCCCCTTTTTCTTGGGATGCAGCTTCTGAAACTCCTTACACGTGAACTCCGAATGCCAGGGGACAAGGCATTCACCACAGAATGATCTCTTGCACACAATACATTTTATCTCTGATATGACTCCTCTGGATTCGTTTACTAGCATGGTCGAACAGTCAAGGAAAGGGCAATACAATTTCTGAGATTCGGGAATAAGTGACATGCAGAACAACTCATCCCACTGAACGAGTGTGCCATCCGGGATCATGAGTCTACAGACATCAATGTTTAGTAGGGCTTTGCAATTCAGTGAAGGGCAAGCTACATCTTTCACTCTGTCTTGGATCTTTGTCACAATATGGCTGGCGGTGCATTCGTAGCAAAATGAGTGAGAACATATATCGTTTGAGAACATTTGCCAGTTCTCTTTGTTTTCCAAACAGATATCACAGAAACTTAGGGACGAATTAACCGGTTCTTTTTCAAAATTCACCGGGTCCTTATTGGAACTAGGACATTGAATGGATGAAGATGGGCTATTTGCTTTTTCCGAAGTGCAAAGAGAGGCCAACAATGTTTCCTGGAGTTGAATTTCCTCTGCATATGCAGCATCTGCAATGGTAACTGAATCAAATCACCTATGATTCAGTGAATGTAGAGAGAAATTAAAGCAACTAAAAGAGATTGCCCTGTTCTGATAAAAAGAGCAATAAGTGTATAATGGTTTGCATAAGTGATCAAAGTAGCATTTTTAAGTTTGCAAACCACCTTTAGATACATTTGGTAGATGACCCTGCATTTCACAATCCCCTTTCCACCAAAAATCAGTGTCTTACAAACTTAAGCCTTTCTCAAAGAATACAAACTATATTTCTAACAAAGATTCCCCTGTAGCTTGTGAACTACATCATACAGCAACATTGTTTTCCAATAAATTCATAAAACCACAGACCAACAGGGTAAGATGTCAACCAGAGAGCAGAGAGAGTTTATACAGGGCTAAAATGATCCAAGAGACAAAAAACACAATGAGTTCCAAGATTATTGCAATTAATTTAGTAAAAATATGAGAATTATGTCACTCAACACTTCATACTTCCATATACATGGCATAACATACACCTAAAGCTCAACCAATTTTGTGCCAGTGGTTTAAAAGTTCTTAAAAAATCAAGTTATTCCAATAACAGTAAAGGCATAAAGATCATTAAGCCCTTATATTTTCAAAAAATTAGGCAATCAATGGATATAGAAAGTTTAGAAATGAAAACCAAAAGGAAGATATCCACAATCAAATTCTGTATTCACACAATCAAATTAACATACAAATAGTGAACTAAATTTTACTGACGCTTATCCAGTAGAAATCACAGTACTCACACGATATTGTTTCTCGAAACAGATATACATACACAATACACACCTGATTCAGCATATTCTCCACCATCGATCATAATTGAAAAGACAATAATAAAACTTTACCATCTCCATCGATTGGTCCCACTGCAAACTTCTCCTGTGAGCCTTCGTTGACTTCGGCATCAGAATTAACAGCAGGGGCGATGGATTTGCTGATTTTGTTCTTTCTGTTGGAGTGTAAAAATACACATGCAGGCAAAGTGATAGCGAGAAAAGTAACGGCGGCGTAAATTATAAATGAAATTAATGAGGCGCTGGAATCAAACCGGAATACGGCTGAAAACTGGTGGTAGAGAGTGATCAGCGCTTCCAAATTTGCCGGAATTTTATCGGAAAGTTTGAAGGACGATGGCCACTTGAGCGACGCTAATGGCGGTATCGCCAACGACACCATCTCGACCGTTGGATTAGAAGCAACTTCACAGCACTATTAGTAGTGGTAAATAATTCTATATAGGGTTTATATTTTATTTTTTATGATAATATTTGTCATATTAACATTTAGAGAAGTTAATATTTTGGACTTCGATCAAATTATATCATATAATTCTTCTTTCCTTCGTTGCACAATCTTAAAATAATAATTAATTATATAAGATTGTATGAGATTTAATAAGATTTTAAATAGAAAAAACTATCTAATTCATAAAATTTAAGGGATTACTTACGTGATTCAGGTTATCTATTACCCTAATATCAATTGGTAGTATCGATTAAATCATTTTTTTATTAATTATTGCTTTATTTCTGCTATGAACGTATATATCTCCTAATTTCTGCTGTCAACATGTACATCTCTATTTGTTTAATATACTTTTTTATTCTAATTTACATGATCTAAATAATAAAAATAAAATTAGTTTAAAATAATATTTTTATATTAAATTAATTTTGATTTTTTTCATTATTTTAAATAAAAATTTCATACGGATATGATTGATTTAGAAAATATAATATAAATATTTTAATTTAAGGTTTAAAATTAGTCTTTATTTTCTAAAATTTAATTTTTAAATTATATTTTTTTTTATTTTAAGATTTATAATAAATTTATTTTCTTATTTCAAATTATAAAAAAAATATTATAAAATTTTAAACCAAATCATAGCATTGAATATAATTAGACTAATTATCCTTTAAATCCGGGTGTACTGTAAACTCACTCTTAAAAACTTATATATTTATAAATAAAAATGTATACATAAAAATGTATACGCTATTTAATAAAAGGCAAAGACTTATGTGAGACCGTCTCACGTGAGAGTTTACGTAGGACGACCAGAAAGTGATAATTTTTACATAAAAAAGTGATAATATTATTTCATGAACAATTAATAGTATAAATAAAAAGTGATAACATTTTATATCGAAAGTGATAATGTTTTATAACGAAAGTGATAACTATTTTAAAAGGCGGTCTCATACAAGATCTAACCTTAATAAAAATCTATACATTAGTTTATTTATTTTAATTTCTTTTAATTTCGTTTAGGAAAAAATATTAATCAAAAGGTAAATTATTCTCATTCACTTAAAAGTAAAAAATATACTTCAATTATAAAAATAAATGATATAAATATATTTAATTTAAATTATGTTTTTAGGCTAATACTACTATGCATTTAGGTGCATCCTATAATACAGTGCACCCACTTTTAGATCGTATACAATTATGAACAAAAATATATATAATTATGAACAAAAATATATACAATTTATTTGTTATATTTTTAATGAAAATTGAGTGTAAAAAAATATACAACTATTAAAAAATATATACACTATTGAATAAAAAGTTATGCACATATGTATGCAAGTTTTTTTTAGTAAAACATTGAGCGTGTAAAAAGTACAATTATTAAGAAACATGTATACAAAATATAATAAAAAATTATACACATATGAGTGCACCCTTACACCCGGGTGCACCAAATATCCACACATGTTTTTATTTTAACATTTTAATATATTAATATACTAAATGAGAGTTTAATTTTGATGAGGCGTCGCCACCATAATTAATCTCAATTATTTTAATTTTTAATTAAATTTTAATGTAGATAAATACATATATTATTTTAAGATTTGAATATGATATTGTCAAATCAAAGTTAATTAAAAATTAATATAGATAAATACATATATTTACTTTAAGATTTAGAATTTATCCCTCCTACAGCTATAAATAAATCTCTTTATTCATTTATTATGCACCTAATTTAATTATGGGTCACTTGCTAGGAGGTACACAAAAAAATGCATAATTGCTATAAACTACATGACTCAAAGCACTATTACTCATAACTACACAATTATGATTGTGATACCATAAATACCCCTATGTATTTGCACAATTGTTCTGCACAATTTGATTCTGCACAATTTGGTTCTGCACAATTTTATTTTTGCACATTTTAAATTTCGACCGCCGGTCAACGACTGTCCAGCCGCCGGTCAACGGCCAGTCAATGGTCGGTCAACACCGATCAACGCCGGTCAATGGTAGGTCAACGCCGGTGGGTTGGTGAGGGGTAGGATTGTTGGTTTAAAAGTATATGGAGTATAAGATTATATTTGGTATTTTACTTTAATATTTTGTATGTGAGAGTAATTATTTAAATTCCATGTATCTAATAGTAAATATGCTTAAAAGTGTATATCTGAGAGTAATAAACCCTTTAATTATCATGACAAGCAAAAGATTTATTCAAATTCTAAGGATACTATGTAATTTTATATTTTTTTATTGTAATTAACTTTTTTTATGGTTAATTTTATTTATTTTTTTAATTTATTTTTTTATAATTTTAGTTTTGATTATATTTTTCTTACGGTTTCTTTTATATTTTTAAATTAATTTTGTTAATTTTTTTTATTTCATCAAATTGATTTATATTGAATTAATTTTTTATTAATAAACTTTATCATAAATTTTTTCTTCAATCATTAAATAAACATATTTAATTTTTTATTGATTTAATTATGGAACAACAATTATAGCAAATTTTGAAAAATCAATTCAATATTTTTTTAAAAAATAATTTTATTAAATCAATTTAATAATGAAATTAAGCTTTTATAAACGAAATTAAATTCAAATATGAGTCTATATAAATTGAATTTTACTCTTCAATATAAACTTATATATATTAGATTATAGTTAAAAATAAATAGTTATATTAAACTTGAATTATTATTATTTTTAAATTGTTGAATAAATTATTATATTAGACTTAAATTATATTTTTTTAAATGATAACTTTACAACATATGTAATACATGAAATTCGTAATAGTTTAATATATTAAAGGAGATTTTTATTTTGATAAGGTGTAATATCTAAAATTATTCTCAATTATTTAAATTATTAATTAATTTCTAACGTAGATAAATACATATATTAATTTTAAGATTTGAATATGAAAGAAATAAAATTAAAATAAATTATTAATTTTTATAATATTGTAAACGAATATCGTCTTCAAAATTATTGTAAATTATTTTAATTGTTAATTAATTTTTAACGTCAATAAATACATATATTAATAATTTAATAAAAAAATTATTACATGTATTGTGTTATTTAAGTTTTTTTAGTTTACATTTTAAAAGTAATTTTAAATTAAAAATATCGTTTTTTTAAAATATGAAAAATATTCTTAAAAATTATTTATTAGATTAATTAATAAAAATTACTTTAATTATTTTGATTATATATTTTGTAACCCACCCCACCCATGTGATAAAAGAAAGGGATAATGACTTGCAATCCAACGGTGATTACATACTGGATCATATATTACTCGCAAGAATCTCCCAAAATTTGGTAACCATTTCAATTAAACAAATGAAATTGGTATTTATTATTGGTCAAATACTACTCTTGTATGGCATTGTGTTATTTGGGAACCATTTAAACTTTCGTGTTATTGGGAAATCCATTTAATTTTTTTTTATAAAATATTACGCCCTCCATCCCATAGAAATTGACACACTTTTCGTTTTGATTTGTCCCACTAAAGTTGACACATTTTCTTTTTAATGCATGGGACCCACACAAAAACAATTAATCTATTCTCATAGACCCCACATATCACCTCTAATACAACTACTAACTACACATTATATATTATTTCTCTCACTTCACTTTACTTCACTTTACATTAAATTATTATACTCATTAATCTCCATGCCCAAAAAAATATATACCAACTTCTCTTGAACGGAGGGAGTACTCTTTATTTAACTTATAAATTATCTATAAAATAGTTTATGAAATAATTAGTTATCACCATTTAATGATACAAATATTTTTTTTATTAAATTATTATAACTCTTCATCTGTTCAAGAGTTCATAATCTATGTACCATATTATAAATTAGGATAGGTCTCACGTGAGACCATTTTACACTTTTTAAAATAGTTATCACATTTGCTATAAAACATTATTACTTTCGCTATAAAATATTATCATTTTTCATTTATACTATAAATTATTCATGAAATAACATTATCACTTTTTATTAATTTAATATCACTTTATAGTATAAATAAAAGTTATCACTTTTTGACCATCTCACGTAAACCCTTACGTAAAACGATCTCACACAAGTCTTTGCCTACAAATTATTAGTTTGTTTTTGTTTAACTAGTATGAGTCACTCTTTGTGAGGCACGTTGTGAGCATATTAAAGTATGTTTATTATATTATATAGATAAAATATGTTTATTAATTGTTAACATATATTTGTATTAAATTATACTCCCTCCGTCCCGTTTCAATGTTTACGTTTGTTTTTTGCACGTTGATTAAGGAGTATAGTATTTTAATAGATAGTGGGTGGAAAGGTAGTAATATTTAATATAAAGTGGGTAGGTATATTAGTGTTGGACGTGGGGACACATGGTGATATATTAATTGTTTTAGGTGGGTCCCATATTCCAAAAAAAGAAACATAAACATTGAAATGAGACGCCCAAAATAGAAATATATAAACATTGAAATGGGACGGAAGGAGTATTATAACATCTTAGAATCATATTTTAATATTTCCTTTGTCTCATACTTGTTCCTTTATAACCATTCCTTCTTATAAAGGAATGGTGCAAATAAGCATGGGACGGAGGGAGTATATCATTTGTAAAAAAGAAAAAAGAAAAAAGAGAGCACATGTATAGGGAAATTTATAAGTGAGACGAGTATGGTCCATTAAAGGAGCTAATCTTAAAATAAATAAATAAATTAAATTAAAGGAGCTCATGGCCGGATTGTTTAATATAGTCCATTAATTGAGCGGTTTTTAAGTGTTTTTTTGGAGCGGGGCAAGTTAACGCAACAGACAGAATCGAATTGGTAAGCCTATAGAAAAAATTGACAATGAGTGAGGTTTCTGTGCGCCCGGGCACATGGAGCACATTCCGTACGCCTTTGTAATCTCCGTGTCCATTTGCAAATTAAACCCCTAACAATACATATATTTAAATAGAATATAGAGGGGGAGGGTTGTGTTCACATGGGAACACGAAGGGAGGGAGGGAGAGTTGTGTTCACATGAGGACACAGAGTATACTTCTATATCTCCGGGGCGCATGAGCTTTTGCCATTGACAAATGATATTCACCTCACTTAAAATGATATCATAGATTCATAACACATGTATGGGACATTTTTTTTTTTGAAATGGATACATGTGAGACGAGTTATGAGATGAATTGATTCATTATTAAAGTATTTTTATTACGTAAATAAAATATGTTTTTTTACTTATAATATATTTGTAGTTAATTATATTATACTAATATTGTATAATCATATTCTAATATAACATTCAACCTACTTTAAAAAATGAGTGAGGCTTGCGTGTATCTGGGCACATACCGTGCGCCTTTAGAATTTAATATTATGAGTAAGGGTACATTACTTTGTTCTAAAGGGTATACATTTTAATTAATAAAGATACATTATTTTGTTCTAAAAGATATACACTTTTATTAATATTTTTTATTTTTCTTTAGAAAATAAAGTGTACACATATTTATATTAAAGAATATACAATTTAACACAAAATTTCAAAGGCACACGGAATGTGTTCTCGTGTGCTCGGACATACACAAGTTTTTACCATGGGTACATATTTTTATATTAAAGGATATACAATTTAACACAAATTTCTAAAGGCACACGAAATGTGTTCCCGTGCGCCCGGGCACACACAAGCTTTTGCCTTAAAAAATATAGTATTTTAACTATTAATAATATTTTACATATATAACAATTAGACAAAGTTTTTTGTGAGATGGGTCGATTCATGGTTAAATTATCATTGTTTTATAGATAAAATATGTCTATGGTTAGTTAAAATATACATTTTTAAAAATATAATAAATAATGACTTAAAGTATGTTTTTAGGGTATTATATTATGATTCACTATCGACATATTTTAAATAATAATAAAGCATACTTTACATATTAATTGTAATATTTTAACAATGAGTTGATCCATCTCACAAACCATCTCATAAATACCCATCTCACAAAAAAGTACCTCTAATAATAATACTTAAATATATCTCAAGTGAACCTTATCTCCATCTCACAACAAAGTACCTTGTTTGCCTATTTTTGTAGCACTCACGAGCAAGAATACTCGATCGTTGTAGTAGTATATCCCAAGAAAAATTATCAATCCACAAAGGAGTTATGTTCGGACTAGCAAAATACATGAGCTCATGTTCATGTCGTTTTTTGTAAAGATGATCGGGGGTTTTGAGATGATTAACAACTAAAGCAAGTAACAAGTAAATAAGAATAGCAAATAAGAGAAATGACAAGTAAAGAAAATGGGTGCTAAAGTTCAAGTGTGAAAAACATGGGATTAGAAACATCCAAGCATACTCAATTCATATTATCATGCAAACGGAATTCAACTCAATTGATGTAGACTAAGGGTGTTCACGATTGTATCCTAAGCTCCCTTTCGGGTTACAAAGGTTGTTGATCCATTTTAGACTCCCAAAAGCACTTAAGATCAAAGCCCAATATTAACCCCTTCCATCTAGGTACTAGTTAGATTAAACTCTCCCTTTTTGTGTACTAAGGCCAACGAATGGATTGGTTCCCCTCATTGAATTCAAATATCCTTTCGGTCAAACTCAAACTCAATGTCTATTCATGCCTTCCTAATACTATAGAGGGTCGTTTCCATCTCACTCCAAGCAATACATACATGAACATCATGATAGCGTTAATTACCACAAATAATCCATTGATCAACAATCCATTAAACCAATAACATTCATGAATAACAAACCATGCCATCACAATATCAAGACAATTAAACTCAATGAATAGAAATCAACATCAATTAAACCAAAAACCAATTTAATCCACCTGATAATATAAATCTAATATGCTCTTCATGCTCCTAATCCCACTAGAGGGATTAGCCTATCATGATAAAAGTAACAAAACAAATAAATGATTCATTACAAATACCCATAGTCTTAGATATAAAGAAATACAAAATGAATGAATTCTTCCCTATCAATTTCTTGAAGAGAATCTTCTATTCTTCTTGATCTCCACCTCTAGCTCTTGATTTCTTGAGATCTCTCACACCCAATGGAAGGGATAAAATTTTGATGGAGAATTAATGGAGATGATGGAGATGGATCAAGATGGATGAAGGTGGATGAAGATGATGGTGGAAAATGGAAGAAATGGTGTATGATGTGTGTGTAGATGATGGGAATTTCGGATCTCCTGCCAATTGTTGAATAAAGGGGTATTTATACCCCTATGGAGGCTTCTAGAAGGATCTGGAAATTTCAGCAGGAAAATACACGGCACGAGTCGTGCTCTGCAACACGGCCACAAGGTGGCCGTGTTGTGTCTTCTGATGCTGCCGCACGGCCTCGCCTTACAGGGCCGTGTTGATGACACGGCTCGTGCTTCCAAATCGACTCGTGCAACTGGACACGACCTTAAGTTGCCCGTGTTGAATGACTAGGTGTCGCCGCACAGCCAACTCTTACAGGGCCGTGTTGGCTACACCGCCCGTGTTGGTGCTGGCTCCTGCATTTCTTCACTGTTTTGGCTCGTTCTCCCTCGTTTCAACTCCGAATTGAGATCCGATTTTTCCTACATCTTCCTTATCATGTTTAGCATCCAATAAAAAGTAAAAATCTTAAGTTTAAGCTCATTCACACACATTTCAATAAAAACACAAAACACAACCAAATAACACATAAAATACGGATAAAATAATACGAAAACACATATAAAAAGACACTAAAATGTAGGTGAAAATAGCTCTAATCAACCCCCCAAACTTAAGGTGTTGCTCGTCCCCGAGCAACGAAAATGACAAATCAAAAGGAGAAATTTTCACCTAGAAAAGACTAAACGAATATAAGCAATAACACATCGTTAGCAATAATAACAACAAACTATGCTAAGTCATCCTACAACATTAAAATCATGACATGAGAAATTAACAAGTTCAATCAAAAGAGAGTAAAGTGTAATATAGTTTCTTTTAAGTCCAAGCCTCACAATGGATATTAATGTCTCTCAACACTCTTTTGAAATAGGGTAAATCACACTCATTAATCGATTGGCTCGACTCACTATAAGCTGCTCGCGGACTATATTCACAAACCACCAAAGTTTCAATCAATGATCAAAAAGGTCTTTAATTAGGATGTAATGATAGGCTCTTTGGTAGGGTAAGAAGTATATGGATAAGAGTGACTCAACAAGTGTAAGTAATCAAAGAGATGACCAATTTCCTCAACTTCTCCACTTTTCTTTCTTTCTTTCTTATCTTTACAATCTCAAGCACTATTCATTAACTTTCCTAGGATTGAGTTTCTTTTGATGCATGCTTCCTATCTTTGGATTTTGTTTACTTGAGCATTTTGATGTTGATTTGCTCCTTTTCTAACTTTGAGGTTGCATGTGCCTTCTTGTTGTTGCTCTTTTCATCCTTTTTCTTGCTTGTTTACCATGTCCTTTTCTTCTTTTTCGAATCAATCAATCCTTTCTAGCTACCATCTCCTCAATCACCCATACAAAGGTATATATTAGCTTGAATGGGTAATTAAGGCTTGTAATGTGCTAAATTCACAAGAAATAGGCTTATAGGCTCAAAGTGGTTGACTAAGGATGATGTTCAAGGTAGGAACATATATGGCAATGACTATAATAACAAGGGTGGCCTTAGATCATTTCACCAATCTCCACTAATCGGGCTCGTTCCTATAGTCCTTGAGCAAGTTCTAACTTATCAAACACAACCGATCCACTCATGAAGAAATACCATGTATGCATGGTTGAGGCTCAAATGCTCACAAGCTTGTGCTCGGACCTTAAGGAACTTATTACACCACATTCATCTCAAGATTGAACAAGTTAAGTAAAACATGTCACAATTTGAAAGTGAAGAGATTCTTAATCATAATTTGTCATCACTTATCACCACAATCTATCATCACTCACGTTCAAAAATGACTCACGACATCCCTAAACAAACCACCAAACATCCCAAGACAAGAATGAAAATACACACAACATACAAATAAGGACTCAACAAACAAGACACAAAAATCACCATCATCCATGCGAAAATTAAGCACACATTCAAATCATCCCTAGACAATTAAGCTCACAAACATCCCACTCTTTATTGAAAAGGAAATCCTAAGTTACGAAAGTAAACCTCCTACAAACATAACAAATGAAGTATCATACTAGTCACCACAATCCAAATCAAACTCAATTCATTTTAAGTAGTAAAATGATAAGGTGTAGAGTACTCCCTCGATAGGCATTTGGTAAGGAAAACGTTAGCTCCAAGCTCCATCATGCTTCCAATACCTCTCATTCATGCTCAAACACTCAACAAACAACATTAGTTCAACAATTTCATTATGAATATGGACTATCATGCACTTCAACACCACCAATCATGCCAAAATCATCCCAAACTGATGAGAAAATTTTTAAAATTGACCCAATTTTACAAGAATCATACTCAAGTGGTGAGTCACACCACACACTCTCCCCCTAAACTTAAATCGAAACAAGAGTTGAGACTTAAGTTTACAAAAAGTGGTGAGACTTACCCTTGTAGTTTCCATTGATGATCTTCTTGTTGAGAAATAACCGCATCCACACGACTCAAGTTATGCCCACCACGCACTAGCACCCCCCAAACTTAACTCGAGACAAGAGTCACGAATTAAGTTTGCAACAAATGGTGGAACATGTCAACTTGAATCCATGAAGCATTTCTCTTTTCTTCAATGTGCATTTTTCTCCATGAACACAATCAACCTACAAGGCCAAAATATAAAACAACAAAATCACAACATTTATTGAAAGCACTAAAATAAAGCAATAAAGATAGTGATAGGGTGCCTCCCATCGAGCGGTAAGTTTAACGTCTTCAAGCTAGACGAATTTTTAGCTCATCTTTCACTTAAAGTATCCACAAAGAGGGTCTCCCTTTGTGATGGATCCACATAGTGCTTCACACGATGACCATTGACCAAGAACTCTCCCCCGTTCTCATCCATAACCTTTAGAGCTCCCCCATCAAGTACTTCCTTTACCACATAAGGTCCTCTCCATTTGGACTTCAACTTGCCCGGGAAAAGTCTTAGTCGAGAATTGAATACCAACACCTTCTCACCCTTTTCAAAGCTCTTCTTTCTCAAACGAGCATCATGCCACCTCTTGGTTTTCTCCTTAAAAATCCTTGAGTTTTCATAAGCATTTTCTCCAAATTCCTCAAGCTCATTCAATTGTAAGAATCTTACCTTCTTCGAAGCTTTCATGTCAAAATTCAACTTCTTAATGGCCCAATAAGCTTTATGCTCTAACTCCACGGGAAGATGACAAGACTTGCCATAGACAATTTGAAAAGAAGACATACCAAGAGTGGTCTTGAATGCGATTCGAAAGGCCCACAATGCATCATCAAGTTTATTTGACCAATCCTTTCTACTCACACTCACTGTTTTCTCCAAGACTTGTTTGATTTGTCGATTAGAAATTTCAGCTTGACCATTCGTTTGAGGGTGATACGGAGTAGACACTCGATGCTTCACTCCATAAGTCTTGAGAATGTTCTCCATTAGCTTATTTATGAAGTGACTACCCCCATCACTTACCAACACTCTAGGTACTCCAAATCTTGTGAAGATATGCTTCTTTAGAAACCCCATGACCACTCTAGCATCACTTGTTCTTGAAGGTATGGCCTCAACCCATTTCGAGACATAGTCGACCGCCAATAGGATGTATAGGAATCCATTAGATTGAGGAAATGGTCCCATGAAATCGATGCCCCACACATCAAATATCTCCACTTCTTGAAAGCTCTTAAGGGGCATCTCATCCCACTTGGAGATTCCTCCCATTCTTTGACACCGATCACAACCCTCTACAAATTTCTTACAACTCTTGAACAAAAATGGCCAATACAACCCCGATTGTAAGACTTTTGCAGCGGTCTTTTGAGCTCCAAAATGGCCTCCACTAGGTGAAGAGTGGCAAAACTCCAACACACTATTCCATTCTTCCTCGGGCACACATCTTCGCACAAGAGAATCATTACACATCTTGTATAAGAATGGATCATCCACAAGTAACTTTTAACATCATGAAAGAACTTTTTGGATTGATACTTATCAAGCTCATAAGGCCTCTTTCCACTAGCCAAGTAATTCACATAGTCCGCATACCACGGGCTTCCTTCTTGCTCCACTAAAGCCTCAATTTGATAGCAATCACACTCCAAGATTTCTTCATCGGGAAAAACCTCCTTGATTAACTCATAAGTACTTTCACAATGCTCCCTCGACTCTAACCTTGAAAGATGGTCGGCTATCACATTCTCCGTGCCCTTCTTATCTCTCACTTCAATATCAAATTCTTGAAGAAGTAGTACCCATCTTATCACCCTTGGCTTTGCATCCTTCTTTGCCATGAGATACTTGATAGCGGCATGGTCGGTGTATACAATAGTTTTCGTTCCTACCAAATAAGGACGAAACTTATCAAATGCGTATACTACCGCCAAGAACTCTTTTTCGGTAGTAGTGTAGTTCCTTTGAGCCGCATCAAATGTCTTGCTTGCATAGTAAATGGCTCGGAATTTTTTCTCTCTTAGTTGCCCCAAAACCACTCCAAGAGCTACATCACTTGCATCGCACATCAATATAAATGATTCTTTCCAATCGGGGGTGATCAAGATGGGTGATGAAATCAAAGCTTCCTTTAGCACCTGAAAAGCATTTAAACAATTATCATCAAACTTAAATGGCACATCTTTTTCAAGGAGATGGGATAGAGGTTTAGAAAATGAAGAAAAATCCTTGATGAATCTACGATAGAACCCGGCATGACCAAGGAATGATCGTACTCCCTTCTCATTTGTTGGGGTTGGAAGCTTCTCTATAGCAACAACTTTGGCTCGGTCAACTTGCAATCCCTTTGAAGAGATGTGATGTCCAAGTACAATGCCATCATTTACCATGAAGTGGCACTTCTCCCAATTCAACACTAAATTAGTGTCTTGACATCGCTTCAAAACAATAGTAAGGTTAGACAAACAAATATCAAAAGAAGAACCAAACACCGAAAAGTCATCCATGAACACTTCCATTATATTCTCAATTAATCCTTCAAAAATTGCCATCATACACCTTTGAAAGGTGGCCGGTGCATTGCAAAGTCCATATGGCAATCTTTGAAAAGTAAATATTCCATAAGGACAAGTGAAAGCGGTCTTTTCTTGGTCTTCGGGTGTTATGAAAATTTGGTTATACCCGAAATACCCATCAAGAAAGCAATAAAACTCATACCCGGCCAACCTATCCAACATTTGATCCAAGAAAGGTAAGGGAAAGTGATCTTTACGTGTGTTTTCATTAAGCTTCCTATAATCAACACACACACGCCACCCCGTCACCGTCCTAGTGGCTATGGTCTCATCTTTCTCGGTCTTCACTATAGTCATACCCCCTTTTTTAGATACTACATGCAACGGGCTCACATAAGGGCTATCACTAATAGGAAAAATCATATCGGAGTCTAACCACTTAAGAACCTCTTTTTTTACCACTTCTTGCATGATAGGATTAAGTCTTCTTTGGTTTTGAACACAAGCTTTCCCTTCATCCTCAAGTCTTATCTTATGCATGCAAATTGTTGGACTAATCTCCTTCAAATCATCAATACACCAACCAATAGCCGACTTATGCTCTTTAAGGACATTAAGCAATTTATCAAGTTGACTAGAGGTTAGAGATGATGATACAATTACCGGATATGTCTCACTTTCACCAAGGTAGGCATAAGTAAGATGATCGGGTAGAGGCTTCAACTCCACCTTCTTTTCTTTTTTCTCTTCTTGCTCGAGTGGATCTCTAAGTGGTAAGAACTTGTCATTTCCCCATGAGATGGCGGCTGCAACCTCTTGAGCTTCACTAAAATCACCTAGATCAAGCAAACAATTAATCAATTCTTCATTTAAATCAAGAGAAGTAGTAGAAATATTAGAAAGAGATAGAGAATTGCTCAAGTAAAGTTCAAGTGGATCCTTGGTTACAATGGAAGGCCAACTCTCTGTTGGATTGTATACTAAAAGTCTAGCTTTTTGTATGAACAATGTTATAACAATTAATTTGAAATGAGAATCATATGATCAAATGATTGCATCTTATAATTTATTTATATGTTCGATGCAATAGTCCACTTACTTTATACTGTAGATAATATGTTGTGCGACAACACGCGGAAGATCATATTATCGGTTTCCTTATAAAGTATAAACAGATGCTCATAATCGAGATAGACGGGGACTCTCTATCGGGATGGTTGTAGTGTGGTTTGGTATTAGCTTGTCTTGGCTATAGAATCACATTAGTGCACTTGTGTGTATTGAGCAGGACCGCTTGAGATCGTTCGATTTATACTGACTTATAGGAGAACTTGATCTCAGTTATTATGGATGTTCGTGCTCTTAATCCCTATACAATAACCTCGACATATAGGGCAGTATGTATTTCTTTGATTCATCAATGGGTGAGATTTACATGCAATTAAATCAATAAACTCGGTGAGTTGGGAAGTAGTGCTATTTCTATGGTATGCTGTTGATTGTAGAAGGAATCCGTGTCCATCATAGGTTGATGATGTCCCCTTGAGGAGCTCATAAGGATTATCATGTAAACCCTGCAGGTGGAATTTATTTCGGCATGATAATGAGGTTGAGTGGTACTACTCTTGGATGAGATATTAATTAATTGAGTTGTCAGTAACTTAAATTAATTAATGGACATTGTATATCTTAAACATGGGGAGACTAACGGGCTCATAATAAGGGATCCCAAAAAGTAATTTTGGGATTGGTATGGTAGTGCAGTAATAATATTTTAGTGGAATATATTATTATTATTGGACTTAAGTATAAGCTTTGGGCTAAGCTTGGATACTTAAGCCCAATGGAGGCCCAACCCAATTTCTCCTCCTGGTCCCTGCTGTAGCCCATGTATATAAGTCACCTCAACTTATCTGGAACCCTAATCTAATTCATTATTCACGTGTGATGAGGATTGAGAGCAGATTGAGTAGGTCTCGTAGATCGTCGCCCACACGACGTCGAGATCGGACTTGGGACATACAGCAGAAGACCGGAAGGTCATTTGCTGCTGCAGTTTGTCATGTTCCAAAATTCATATAAAATCGTCCAGTTCTTCGATTTTGATGTATTATATACTGATGGAAAGCCTTCGAAGAGAGGATCGTCTGAGCATAAAGATCACTCAATTCCGACATCAGAAGAGGAACTTATGGCTATTCTCGTGGAACTACGCAGACTGCCAGCGAGAATTCAACCTCTACATCAACCCTTGGTGAAAGGTAATGCGTTTCATGTTTACTTGCTTTCGCTGCTTGTTAGAAATTCATGGAACCCTAACGGGTCACGTTAAACAAACGATCGAATGCCAACAATTACTATCAGAGCTTCGCTTTCGTAGTGAAGCGTGACACGTTAGGCTAGGGTTTATGTGATTAATTTTTCGGAATTAGGATCACATGTTTAGGGTTTTGGTTTTATTGCGCAAACCATGAATATCCCTATGTAATATATACCCTATATCATATTTATTCGTCCATGGTTGTGTGTGAGAGGATTCGACGAAAACTGTTCGTCAATTTCACATGCAAGGAAGAAAGAGAGGGCAAAAATAAAATCACGCTTTTGAGAGAAAATCCAACGTAGTGATATTGCAGTGGCAATAACCAGAGTTTCAACGATCGGATTGATCAGTAATTTAGTCAGCACGTTCAGAACTTGTGGATGTACATTCTGAACGGTGGAGATCGAATTTGGAGCTTTTTCTTGCTGGGAGTACGCTTAAAACAGAAGCAGATATTTGGGCGATTCTGTTTTGCGCAGTCGAGGGAAAAGTCCCGTTTCTAACAAACTAATCGTTGGATCGAGCTGTAATTTGGTCAACACGTTTAGACCTTGTGGATAAACATTATGAACGGTGGAGATCGAATTTGGAGCTTTTTATTGCTAGGAGTATGCTGAAAACAGAAGCAGATATTTGGGCGATTCTGTTTTGCGCAGTCGAGGAAAAAGTGCCGTCTCTGACAAACTAATTGTTGGATCGAGCTGTAATTTGGTCAGTACGTTCAGACCTTGTGGATGTACATTTTGAACGGTGGAGATTGAATTTCGAGTTTTCTCTTGCTGGGATTATGCTGAAAACAGAAGCAGATTTTTGGGCGATTATGTTTTGCGCAGTCGAGAGAAAAGAGCCGTTTCTAACAAAATAACCGTTGGATCGATCTGTAATTTGGACAGCATATTCAGGACTTATAGTAGTAGATTCTGGACGGTGGAGATTGGATTCTGAGGTTCTTTCAGTTTCGAACTACGAACGAAAGTTGGTGTAGTTTGGTGTTGCGCGTTGGGCTGAACTTGGTTCCATGCAAGTAGGCCCTTGGATGAGCGACAGTCCGGGCAAGGGGCGCTCGTCAAGGCACTTAGGGCGCTCCCTGACATGATTGGTGGTGGGATATGACGATGGACGTCTTGGGGCACAAGCAATCCTGCTTGTTGCGTAAGGCATCGATTCCACAGTAGGAGTGTCGGACAAAACATTAAAATTTAGAGGCGTTTTTATTCTTAATATATATAACTGTCATAATTGAATTAATTGTCTATTATTGTTATATATATATATATATATATATATATATATATATATATATATATATATATATATATATATATATATATGGATGCCTGATCTCTATGATTTATTATCTTATATAGAAGCATGCTAGATTGCGTATTATATTTGGTATATTATATGCATGTATTGATAGAGTGTTGGATAAGACATCCAATTTTAAGAAAACTAATTCCTAATATATAACTGCCATAATAGATTGTATATTATTGTTATATATGGATGTCGAATTAATTCCTAATATATGACTGCTATAATTGATTTAATAATCTATTATTGTCATATATGAATGTCGAATTAATTCCTAATATATAACTGCTATAATTGATTGTCTATTATTGTTATATATGGATGTTGAATTGATTCCTAATATATAACTGACATAATTGAATTAATTATCTATTATTGTTATATATGGTTGCTCGTCGATATCGATGATTTTGTTAATCTAGACGATATGACGATCGATATCGATAGTTTCGGAATTTTGATAATCTTGATGTTTTTCGAATATTTGATAATCTAGTCGATATCGATGATTTTGATAATCTGGACGACATCGACGGTCGATATCGATGGTTTCGAAAATTGGACAATCTGGAAATTTTGAAAATTTGATAGTCTGGAAGTCTTTGCTGATATTCGTGCCTGGTGGCGAACAATCAAATTCGCTGATATATAACTGTTAATGATTGATTTAATTATTGATTATTGTTATATATGTATGCATGACTCTCTGTGATTTACTGCCTTATGTGTCGTAATAGAAGCATGCTAGCGTTGCGTATTTTATTCTGAATATCATATGCATGTAAAAACCCTCGGTGTTAAATTACTAAGTGGGAGAGGTGATTGGTAAATATTCCCGCGGCCTCCATTATTGGTTTGTAAGTGATGTGAGTAAACTTGCGTGTTGGCAATAGGCCTTCCTCCCTAACGGATGAGTTTATTCACGGATCACTGGTACAGACTTCATTACATAATTATTGTTTGTAATGTGGTACATGAACTTGAGTGTTGGCAATAGGCCTTCCTCCCTAACGGATGAGTTTATGTGGGGCTCACTGGTACAAACTTATAATTGATGATTGTAGGAAGCTATCCGAGCGTGTGTGTACTTCTCCAACTGTAAGGCACACAAGCTCGCGCAGTGGACTTGGGATCAAATAATGGTGTACACTTAGGCGTAAATAATTAGTATCCTCCCCAACGGAGTCACTGCTATTATTTGCATGGCTAAAGAGGAACCGACTATTAATTATTTTGTCATAAAGTTAGGTTGACAAATGAAATTAATGGGTAAAACCTTCTCTTGTAAATGTTTGGGTTTGTAAACGTCCACACTAACGTGGCTTGCAGACTCACGGTGCTTGAGATGTCGGTGAATTTTATTTTTATATAGTTTTGAGGGAATCAATATAAAAGGATAAAATTCGAAGATTTGATCGGTATATTTATTTATGATTCTCTGTAATTTCAAATGGTTTTATCTCGCTTATTGTTAACTAAAAGAAATTATATTTACTGGTCCAAAATTAGATGATTAGAAAAGAATCTTGGTTTTGATTTTACTGCTTAAGAAAATAAAAATGTGTTCTCCCTTAAAGATGTTCATGATGCCTATTAAAGTCTCTAGTGGATAGGTGAGAAGTTCATAGAAATATGATGGCCTCATGTAACTCTTCGGATACTTGAGTAAGTTAAAAGGCGGTAGGTCATGATTGAAGTTGATGAATGAATTAGATACATGGAATAGAAGTTGAAGGGGAAACCTAAGTCAATTTTATTCTCCATAATTTCCTAGATGTTTTGAGTAAGTTTCTCCTGAATTACAAGAGGTTGTATATGGTGGGAAACTTCTGACAAAACATGTGGTAAAGAAAATCCAATTTCATAAAAGGAGTGAACAAGGATAGAATCTTACTTGCTAGTCGTTGAAGCATGATTAGTGATGGCACCTACTTATACATTGTGTAGATACCGGAATCACTAAATGTTTATTACTAAGTGAGGATAAGATTATTTTATACATGGATAATACTATGAGAGTAGTGGCTGTTGCAGTGGGAGTTGTTTATTTATCTTACGATATGAATAAACGTTTGATTTTATGAAATTGTCTTTACGTACATTTTCATAGAAAGAATTTGATTTCGGTTTCTATGCATTAATAGATGGATACTCCATTTCATTTAAATGACATGGTCATTATAATGAATGATAGAGTTGTAATCTGTTATGGTACGTTGGTGAACAATTTGTACACTCTTAAATCATGTTTATCCCCTGGATGCGACAAATAGTAATTAATAATGAGTCTTCTAATCTAGTAGGAGAAAGGTACCTTCGGAAATGAATTTCCCACCTTAATGGTGTGACGAATAGAAGGAATAGCACTCTTATGGTAGTGATTAGATAGATGATGAATTATTTGGAATTACTAAATTCATTTTATGGATATGCCCTAGGAACAGTAATTCGTAAGAATGTTTTTCTGTTTGTGGGATATCCTAGAAAAATGAAGGATGATTTATTTAGTCCACAAGATCGAAGAGTGATTGTTAACATAAACACTAGATTTTTGGAAAAAGGACTATGTAATAAATCAAATACCCATGTATAAGTTGTTCTAAAGGAAGTGAGAGGAAAACACAAAGTATTAGTACCAAGTGTACAAGAGGATATACCACAAGGTAAACTGCGACGCGTGTCACATCTGATACACAATTGCGTGTAGTGTCTTCTCGTAGTGGGAGGGTTGTTCTAAATCCTGATAGATATATGTTTTGGGAGAGTCGTGAGGCTTGGTCCCTAGTAAACATGGAGTTAACCCACGAATACGACGAAGAACTACAAGATAGAAATGCGAAATCTTAACAAATTGCAATAAATGTTGAAATAGAATCAATAGATTCTAAATAAGATCTGGATGATTGTAGAACCACGGATGGTGTGAAAACCATTGGAAGTGGTCATACAAAATAAAAGAGGATCATACGGTAAGGTGAAAACCTTAGAAGTAAAGCTTGTTTGGAAAAGGTATACTCAAAAAGAAAGGGTTCGATTATGAGAAAACCTATTCGCCAGTAGCTATGCTTATGTTGATCCGGACTCTTTTATCTGTTGCTACTCATATGAAATATGAGGGATAGCAAATAGATGTCAAGACAGCTTTCCTGATTGGAAATCTTGAGGAAAACATCTATGTGAAGCAACCAGAGTGATTCATTGCAAAGAGCTAAGAGCATTGTGATAGAAAGCTTAAAAGTGTCCATCAATGGACTAAAACAAGCTTCAAGGTCATGAAACATCCGTTTTGATGAGGAAATCCAGGCAAATAGATTTATTCAATGCGCGGATGTATCTTGTGTATTGAAAAGAGTGACGGAAATATGGTGGTATTTCTTGTATTATACGTAGATGATATATTGCTCATTGGAGACAATGAAAGAGTATTGTCGGGCGTATGTGTATGGATAATAAAACGGTATGAAATGAAGGACTTAAGAAGAGCAAAAATATCCTTTTGATCACGGTAATACGGATCACAAGAAAGGATATTATGCTTGTCTCAAGCTTCATGAATTGATACGATCCTTACTTGTTTTAGCAAGTGACTTTATCTAAGAAAATATGTCTTGAGACACAAAAGGAAGATAAAGGTGATGAAAGCGGTTCCTTATGCTTCGGCGATTAAGGAAGCTTAATCTTAGGAATGCTATGCGCGAGAATGGATATCTATTTTGCTGAACGCATGAACAGTGAGTATCAACGTAACCCAGAACAAGAATGATGAACTGTGGTAAGACATATATGAAGTGCCTGAGAAGGACTGGAAATTATATGTAAGCTTACTGGGCAAATTCACTGCTTCTTGTGGATTACGTAGATTCGGATTTTTTAGTCAGATTGGACGGCAGTAAATCCACCTCAAGGTTATGTGTTTAATTTTAGGAAGTTGAGTCATAATGTGGAGGAGTGTTATATAGAAATATATTTCAGACTCCGGACTCCATCATGTAAAGATGATAAATTGGAGCCTATGAGGCAGCCAAAGTATCTGTATGACTCTAGAAACTTCAAGATGGACTTCGAAGTGTTTCTAAGTTTGTCCAAGGATATCACAATTTATATTGATGATATTGGTGCAGTTGCAAACTTGAAGGAATCACGAGCCCATAAGACAATTAAACACATGGAGTACAAGTACCACCTGTTACGAGAAATCGTATGATGAGGGGAAGGTTGTTGTCGCCTAGTTTGCATCGGATGATGACCTAGTAAATCCATTTACAAGGATATTAAGACGAGAGCTTTTAATGGTCGTGTAGTGGGAGTGGGAATCAGATGCATGGCGAAAGACATGACAGCATAGTCTTTTAGTATAAGTGGGAGATTGTTGGATTGTATACTAAAAGTCTAGCTTTTTGTATGAACAATGTTATAACAATTAATTTGAAATGAGAATCATATGATCAAATGATTGCATCTTATAATTTATTTATATGTTCGATGCAATAGTCCACTTACTTTATACTGTAGATAATATGTTGTGCGACAACACGCGGAAGATCATATTATCGGTTTCCTTATAAAGTATAAACAGATGCTCACAATCGAGATAGACGGGGACTCTCTATCGGGATGGTTGTAGTGTGGTTTGGTATTAGCTTGTCTTGGCTATAGAATCACATTAGTGCACTTGTGTGTATTGAGCA
Organism: Pogostemon cablin; assembly: GCA_023678885.1. Lineage (NCBI taxonomy): Eukaryota > Viridiplantae > Streptophyta > Magnoliopsida > Lamiales > Lamiaceae > Pogostemon > Pogostemon cablin. The sequence goes on from CM042987.1 coordinate 8,791,158, forward strand.
GGACCGCTTGAGATCGTTCGATTTATACTGACTTAGAGGAGAACTTGATCTCAGTTATTATGGATGTTCGTGCTCTTAATCCCTATACAATAACCTCGACACATAGGGCAGTATGTATTTCTTTGATTCATCAATGGGTGAGATTTACATGCAATTAAATTAATAAACTCGGTGAGTTGGGAAGTAGTGTTATTTCTATGGTGTACTGTTGATTGTAGAAGGAATTCGTGTCCGTCATAGGTTGATGATGTCCCCTTGAGGAGCTCATAAGGATTATCATGTAAACCCTGCAGGTAGAATTTATTCCGGCATGATAATGAGGTTGAGTGGTACTACTCTTGGATGAGATATTAATTAATTGAGTTGTCAGTAACTTAAATTAATTAATAGACATTGTATATCTTAAACATGGGGAGACTAACGGGCTCATAATAAGAAGGAGCCCAAAACGTAATTTTGGGATTGGTATGGTAGTGCAGTAATAATATTTTAGTGGAATATATTATTATTATTAGACTTAAGTATAAGCTTTGGGCTAAGCTTGGATACTTAAGCCCAATGGAGGCCCAACCCAATTTCTCCTCATGGTCCCTGTTGTAGCCCATGTATATAAGTCACCTCAACTTATCTGGAACCCTAATCTAATTCATTATTCACGTGTGATGAGGGTTGAGAGCAGATTGAGTAGGTCTTGTAGATCGTCGCCCACACGACGTCGAGATCGGACTTGGGACATACAGCAGAAGACCAGAAGGTCATTTGCTGCTGCAGTTTGTCATATTCTAAAATTCATATAAAATCGTACAGTTCTTTGTTGTATTATATACTGATGGAAAGCCTTCGAAGAGAGGATCGTCTGAGCATAAAGATCACTCAATTCCGACATCAGAAGAGGAACTTATGGCTATTCTCGTGGGACTGCGCAGACTGCCAGCGAGAATTCAACCTCTACATCAACCCTTGGTGAAAGGTAATGCGTTTCATGTTTACTTGCTTCCGCTGCTTGTTAGAAATTCATGGAACCCTAACGGGTCACGTTAACTAAACGATCGAATGCCAACACTCTCCTCGACACTTCCCTTTACAACATCCACACTTTTACATTCTTCATCATTCATTGGATATTGCATGACCTTGTGTAGAGAGAATACCACTTCCTCATCATTAACCCTCAACTTCAATTCTCCTTTGTAGACATCAATAAGAGCTCTCCCGGTAGCAAGAAACGGTCTCCCAAAAATCAATGGCACATTTTCATCCTCCTCCATATCTAGAACAACAAAATCCACCAGAAAGACGAACTTATCAACTTTTACCAACACATCTTCAACTACTCCTTTTGGATGTGTCATAGATCGATCCGCCAATTGAAGTGTTATGGAAGTTGGTTTTACTTCACCTAATCCAAGTTTCTTGAATATGGAGAGAGGCATTAGATTAATGCTTGCACCGAGGTCACAAAGAGCCTTGTTCTTCTTATTCTTTCTAATTTCACATGGTATAATGAAACTACCCGGATCCTTCAATTTTTGAGGAAGTTTCCATTGTAGAATGGCACTACACTCTTCGGTTAGATTAACCGTTTCATTGTCCACAAGACTTCTTTTCTTTCCCATGATGTCCTTCAAGAAACGAGCATAATGAGGCATTTGATCCAAAGCATCGGCGAAAGGGATATTGATTTGAATCTTCTTGAAGATTTCAAGAAACTTTTTGAACCTCTCATCCAAACCCTTCTTCAAGAACTTTTGAGGAAAAGGAACCGGTACTTGAGTCTTGGGTATTCCCCAACTATCTCTTTCAACTTCAACTTCCTTTTCCCTTAACTCCTTTGCCTTCTTCCACTTTGGAATTCTCTCTATCTTCTCTTCATCTTTCTTTTGCTCAACAATTTCTTTTTTCTTGCTTACTTCCTTCATTTCAATCTCTTCTTGCACCAACCCTTCTTCAATCTTGCTTTCCACTTCCCTTTCAATGACAACACTATCTTCTTTAGGCATAAGAGGTTCCTCATACTCTTTTCCACTTCTAAGAGTGATAGCTTTGCAATCTTCTTTAGGATTAGTTACCGTGGTAGATGAAAACTTTCCTTGTTGGTGTTGAGATCCCACGGAAGACGCAATTTGTCCCATTTGATACTCAAAAACTCTCATCCTATTATCGGATTTCTTCTCATTTTCCTCCATTCTAGCCTCCATCTTTGCATCTCTTTTTTCCATGTAAGCCCTTGTATCTTTCATGAATGCCATCAATGTCTCTTCCAATGATGCTTTCCCCTCTCCATTTGGTGGCTTAGCACTCGGATCGAATCCCGGAGGATATGACACGGCGGCTTGAGGATTAGAGTAAGAAAGATTCTCATGCTTCCTTGGCGCTTGATAATTTCCACTTGATTGATTGAAATTACTTCCCCGAGCTTGTCCTTGATATCCTCCTTGAAAATTACCTTGATTAGAAGGAAAATTACCTTGGAAATTCCCTTGATGATGGAAATTCCCTTGGTAATTTCTCCTATCTAAATAGGCAACATCTTCTACACTTTGCATAACATTGCTCTCATCATTCACCATAGAACTTGTGCTTCCCCCTTGACTTACTCCTTGAGTGATCAAATTCAATTGCTTTGTTAAAGCTTGAATGCTCTCATTGAATTCTTTCATTCCTTCATTTTGAAACACATCACTCTTCACTTTGTTCACACTCTCCACTTGAGCTACTTTTCCAAATGCATAACCTCCCATTACTCGCTCGGAAGGCCATTGATAAGCATTCATCGCAATGTCTTCAAAAATATCCATGGCTTTCATAGCATCCACTCCAAATATAGACCCTCCGGATGAGGCATCTACATGCATCCGATTTTGTTGATTCAACCCTTGATAAAAGAAAGCCACTTGTTGATTCTCATGAAAATCATGTTGAGGACACTTTCGGAGCATCTCTTTGTAGCGTTCCCATGTTTCATTTTCATCCGGAAGTTGCCTAAATTGAGTGATAAGGCTTTTCAATTGGAGCGTCTTTGAATGAGGAAAGTACTTGTTTAGGAACCTTTGCTCAAGATCTTCCCATGTATTACAACTTCCCAAAGGAATTGTATTGTACCATGCTTTAGCCTTGTCTCTTAAAGAAAAAGAGAACAACCTCATTCGAATAACATCCTCCGACACACCCTTCATCTTGACGGTATTTGCAACCTCCAAGAAAGTAGATAGATGAGTATTCGGATCTTCAAGAGGACCTCCCCCAAACTGATTTGCTTTGACCATGTTGATCAATCCGGTATTGATTTCATAATCATTGGCTTGAACCGGAGGAACCATATTGTGCACGGCTCTCGGTTGGAAGTAATCCCGAATTGCTCTAGGCCTTGGCAACTCTTGTTGTTGAAATATCCTTTGAGCTTCTTGATTGGCAAGCAATTGCATATACTCTTGATTTTGAGCAAAGAAATTCCTCATTATCTCCGCTTGATTCTCTTGCACTCCTTCTTGTACCCCCCTTTGATCTTGTAAAGGATCTTGGGGTGGGTCATAATTAACATTGTCTCCCCGTTGATTCTCCATTTTTGTTCATTTTCTAGCTTTACGCCTCTCTCGCTTCCTTTGTCGTGCGGTCCTTTCAATCTCCAAATTTAAAGGAATGATCGATTGATTTCCCTTTGATCTTGTGATCATAAAACACCTATGAAAGGCCAAGAGTGAGACCACAAACACAAATAGTAAATAAAATAAAATAAAATAAATCCTTATCAAGAACAACTAAAACAATAACACATTACTCCACTAGTCCGTCAAACTCCCCTTTGGCAACGGCGCCATTTTCTTGTTTGCCTATTTTTGTAGCACTCACGAGCAAGAATACTCGATCGTTGTAGTAGTATATCCCAAGAAAAATTATCAATCCACAAAGGAGTTATGTTCGGACTAGCAAAATACGTGAGCTCATGTTCATGTCGTTTTTTGTAAAGATGATCGGGGGTTTTGAGATGATTAACAACTAAAGCAAGTAACAAGTAAATAAGAATAGCAAATAAGAGAAATGACAAGTAAAGAAAATGGGTGCTAAAGTTCAAGTGTGAAAAACATGGGATTAGAAACATCCAAGCATGCTCAATTCATATTATCATGCAAACGGAATTCAACTCAATTGATGTAGACTAAGGGTGATCACGATTATATCCTAAGCTCCCTTTCGGGTTACAAAGGTTGTTGATCCATTTTAGACTCCCAAAAGCACTTAAGATCAAAGCCCAACATTAACCCCTTCCATCTAGGTACTAGTTAGATTAAACTCTCCCTTTTTGTGTACTAAGGCCAACGAATGGATTGGTTCCCCTCATTGAATTCAAATATCCTTTCGGTCAAACCCAAACTCAATGTCTATTCATGCCTTCCTAATACTATAGAGGGTCGTTTCCGTCTCACTCCAAGCAATACATACATGAACATCATGATAGCATTTAATTACCACAAATAATCCATTGATCAACAATCCATTAAACCAATAAACATTCATGAATAACAAACCATGCCATCACAATATCAAGACAATTAAACTCCATGAATAGAAATCAACATCAATTAAACCAAAAACCAATTTAATCCACCTGATAATATAAATCTAATATGCTCTTCATGCTCCTAATCCCACTAGAGGGATTAGCCTATCATGATAAAAGTAATAAAACAAATAAATGATTCATTACAAATACCCATAGTCTTAGATCTAAAGAAATACAAAATGAATGGATTATTCCCTATCAATTTCTTGAAGAGAATCTTCTATTCTTCTTGATCTCCACCTCTAGCTCTTGATTTCTTGAGATCTCTCACATCCAATGGAAGGGATAAAATTTTGATGGAGAATTAATGGAGATGATGGAGATGGATCAAGATGGATGAAGGTGGATGAAGATGATGGTGGAAAATGGAAGAAATGGTGTGTGATGTGTGTGTAGATGATGGGAATTTCGGATCTCCTGCCAATTGTTGAATAAAGGGGTATTTATACCCCTATGGAGGCTTCTAGAAGGATCTGGAAATTTCAGCAGGAAAATACACGGCACGAGTCGTGCTCTGCAACACGGCCACGAGGTGGCCGTGTTGTGTCTTCTGATGCTGCCGCACGGCCTCGCCTTACAGGGCCGTGTTGATGACACGGCTCGTGCTTCCAACTCGACTCGTGCAACTGGACACGACCTTAAGTTGCCCGTGTTGAATGACTAGGTGTTGCCGCACGGCCAACTCTTACAGGGCCGTGTTGGCTACACCGCCCGTGTTGGTGCTGGCTCCTGCATTTCTTCACTGTTTTGGCTCGTTCTCCCTCGTTTCAACTCCGAATTGAGATCCGCTTTTTCCTACATCTTCCTTATCATGTTTAGCATCCAATAAAAAGTAAAAATCTTAAGTTTAAGCTCATTCATACACATTTCAATAAAAACACAAAACACAACCAAATAACACATAAAATACGGATAAAATAATACGAAAACACATATAAAAAGACACTAAAATGTAGGTGAAAATAGCTCTAATCATACCTCTAACAATTATACTTAAATACGTGTCAAGTGAACCTTATCTCACAGGAGAGACCTATATATTGTGACTTGAGCATTAATGTTCTACCCATTTTCTCCAAAGAAAAAGAAATGCCAGACTTCATTTTGTTTATAATGTGAAATAGTAACATCATTTATAGTTTAGGAATATTTTAATTAATTTATTAATATAGCATCTGAAAGAAAATTTATAAGAATTGGATCCTCTCATTTAGGCAATTATAAATTTTGTCAATTTCGCCACGTCATTTTTTATTCGTTTACTCTTTAAATTAATTTTTTTTCTACTTCGTTGCTTTTCTTTTCTCTTTTTTTTTCTTTAAGAGTCTAATTTTAATTTAAGAGTATATTTTTAATTGGGTAAATATCAAAATTAGTCCTGTAAGTATGTCATTTTCCAACTTTAGTCCTTTATCATTTTGTAATTCTCAATTTTGGTCATTTTTGGTCCAGTTTTAGTTCTTTTGGTCCAGTTTCGGTCATTTTTTCAAAATTTGGATATTTTTTTGTCCACTTTTGGTCCTAAATGTATACACTTCCGGACCATTTTTGGATATTTTTTTAACATAAAGGACTAAATTTGGACCAAAAGGACTAAATTTTGACAAAAAAGACTAAAAGTAGACAAAAAGGACCAAAACTGAGAATTGCAAATGATAAAGGACTAAAGTTGGAAAATGACATACTCACAGGACCAATTTTGATATTTACCCTTTTTAATTTTACTCCTATGGTTTTCTTTTCTTTCATTATTTTCTTTTAAGAGTATAATTTTAATTTTACCCTTATGATTTATGGTATATTTTACTCTTAAGGGTTTAATGTTTATTTTTAGGGTTTATTGTTAATTTTAAGGGTACAATTATAATTTTACCCATGTGGTTTATGATATATTTTGTCCGTAGAATTTAATATTTATTTTTAGGGTATATTATGTTAATTTTAAGAAAATAATTATAATTAATAATAATTTATTAATAAAAGGTTTTTAAAAAACTGAAGGGATGAATTTCACATAAATTTTAAGATCAATTAAAATAAAAAATATGATGTGGAAAATAATTAACTTTGGATTTAGTAAATAATTATTTTTTAAAGAAATGTACAAATTTAAAGAAAATTAAAAATTAAATTAATTAGTGAAGTGTGGTGCGGTGCCTTTCTAATAAGCAATAACTGTTAGATTTAATAAACGATAAGATTTAAACGGTGTAGATTTATGAAAATACGGGAAATTTAGAACTATATACGATCAGTCCAAATTTATATTATTGTTTATTAGGGATTAATTTAATACTACGACCTTATATTTTCTCATATTAGTTTAAATATTTATTAGGTATGAGTGACATTTTCCACATCTAAATTAATTGTGACGATTTCGAATACAAGGAATATGCAACCCTTTTCCTTAAAAGAATAGTTAATTTTTTAAATGATGGAATTTATTTTCGTAAAGCAACATACTTTGTACTGACTACTGAGATATAATTAATTAATCATAACAGCAATAACTTAAAAAATTACTTTGAGATATATCATCAGTTGAAACTAGGGATGGGGTAAAATATCGAAATTTCGATATACCGCCCTTATCATATCGAAAAATACTGATTTTATCGAAATTTTAGGCATGCCGAAATTTTTGGTAAGGTATGATACTGTATTAAAATTTTTGGTATGATAAAGATATATAAATTATCAATACCGCGGTATTTTGGTATATACTGAAATACCGTAAAATATTCAATTTTTGGGTAATATGATACGGTATACATACTACATGATATATGTAATTATAATTATTATTTATATTTTATAATTTTTAATTAAATTATGTATATACATTGTTTAATTAAAAGATTAAATTCAAAATCCTAATGTAAATTTCATAATTATAAATTGGTGATAAAGTTGATTGGCTTTCATGATATCTTGTACTTATTTTTTAATTATGTAGTTCTATCCTATATGAAAATTTAAAAGTATTGATTTTAATATAAGTTTCATATGGTTCTTGTGTATATCTCTTGGGTACTATTTATTTAATGACAAACACTTATGTACCGGGTTTACGTTTAATTATATAAACTCTATTACTCTTTAGTATATAAAAAATTACTCTTTAGCACATAAATTGTTACTCTTCTAAATAAAAAAATTACTCTTCAAATTCTTGTAAATCATTGTTTATCGATTATTTTTTGGTACATGAAAAATTACTTTTTAGAGACATGAATAAGTATTCTTCTGTATAAAAATCCTTACTCTTCAAAGAGTAAATTTTTATATCCTAAAGAGTAATTTTAAAAAACAGGGTTTACATGTAAACCCGATTTACATGAGACTCACTCTTATTTAATATGGTCGTTTGTGAATTGTCTTTTTTTGCTTATTATGAATTTGTTATCTATTAAAAAAATTTTTATAGCTATCTTTCACTTTTTTAGTACAGTTTTTAGTTAGATTTATTGAATTTTAGGTGCATAATGGCATAACAAACTATCTAATAGGACGGTATATATCGATATTTTAGGTATGATACGGTATACCAAAATATTGGTAAGTAGAAGGTATACTATTTTCCTATACCGAAATATAGGTATACCGAACTATGGTATACCGAAAGTTTAGGTAAGGTAACGGTATGATTTTTTATATACCAAAAATTTCAGTACGGTATTTGGTATGACAAAAAATCTTCGATATACCATACCGCCCACCCCTATCAGTGATCCAATCATTTTCAACATCTCCCAAGAATTTACTAAAAAATAATTATACTTGATGGAACAAATTCGTATACAGTATTCTAAGGATAATGAAATGTTTGGTGGGAGGTGGTACACGTTTCAACTAGGGGTGTGCGGTAGGTATACCGAATATTTTTTGTCATATCAAATATCATACCGAAATTTTTTATATATAAAAATCATACCGTTACCTTACCTAAACTTTCGGTATACCATAGTTTTGTATACCTATATTTCGGTATAGGAAAATAGTATACCTTCTACTTATCAATATTTCGGTATATTGTATCATACCTAAAATATCGGTATATACCGTCCTATTATATAATTTGTTATGCCATTATGTACCTAAAATTCAATAAATCTAACTAAAAACTGTACTAAAAAGTGAAAGATAGCTATAAAACAAATTTTAATTGATAACAAATTCATAATAAGAAAAAAAAACTACAATTCACAAACGACCATATTAAATAAGAGGGAGTCTCATATAAATCGGGTTTACATGTAAACCCTGTTTTTTAAAATTACTCTTTAGGATATAAAAAATTACTCTTTGAAGAGTAAGAATTTTTATACAGAAGAATACTAATTCATGTCTCTAAAAAGTAATTTTTCATGTACTAAAAAATAATCGATAAACAATGATTTACAAGAATTTGAAGAGTAATTTTTTAATTTAGAATAGTAACAATTTATGTGCTAAAGAGTAATTTTTTATATACTAAAGAGTAATAGAGTTTATATAATTAAACGTAAACCCGATTTACATAAGTGTTTGTCATTAAATAAATAGTACTCAAGAGATATACACAAGAATCATATGAAACTTATATTAAAATCAACACTTTTAAATTTTCATATAGGATAGAACTACATAATTTTAAAAAAAAGTACAATATATCATGAAAGTCAATCAACTTTATCACCCATTTATAATTATGAAATTTACAGTAGGATTTTAAATTTAATCTTTTAATTAAATAATGTATATACATAATTTAAAATATAAATAATAATTATAATTGCATATATCATGTAGTATTTACACCGTATCATATTACCCAAAAATTGAATATTTTACGGTATTTCGGTATATACCAAAATACCGCGGTATTGATAATTTATATACCTTTATCATACCAAAAATTTCAATACAGTATCATATCTTACCAAAAATTTTGACATATCTAAAATTTCGATAAAATTAATATTTTTTGATATGATAAGGGCGGTATACCGAAATTTCGGTATTTTACCCCAACCCTAATCACTGACACTATTCTAATAACATTAAGAAATTTAAGTACAAATGAATACACAATTATTAAAAAAATTAATCTTCATATATTAAAAGAAAAAAAAAACTACTTAAATAATTTTTAATTACTTTTCCTACTCTTATTAGGGTGTATTTGGCTCATATTAAATTAAAATATAAAATTTAATAAAAGTTGAGCATGTGATTAAAAGGTGTAAATATGAAAATCTATTCATTTTCTATTATTTTCAATTCACATGGTGTCCCACTTTCCTTAATGTTTCATTCAATTGGGTTCCTTATTTTTTAATTAATAGGTTTAGAAGATAGATATAATCTATAATAATTGCAATGAGTGTGCATAATCTCTTATTTTTTTTGCAATTTTTAAGATTTATTGAGTAATATTATTTCTGAATTAGTCACTCCCATACAATGTAGTCCATTATAATCAAATATAACATGGCCCACTCTAATTCACATTGACATATCTAATTGATTGAAACATCAAGTTATGGACTAAAACTTGTAATTTAATCATCCAGCTCGAATTCTATGTGTCATTTGCTATATTATCTCCTATGTCACATCGTTAGATGAACGAAATGTAGGAGATATAAAATATACCCTAAACCTTAAACATTAGGGCATTGATATGACAAAGAAAATGATGCACGAAAATAGCGTAAAAGATCCAATGTGCAATCCGGCTAACATTTGTGTTGTTAAAAAATAGGCAGTCAATGTCAGTTGGACATAAAGTAGAGCATTCAGGGAAAGTCTTCCCAAGCCATAAGCCTTATATTGATCAACTTCAATCTAGCTAGAAAAAACACCAAACAAATCTCCAGTAAAGAACCTTAAATAATTTTCACTAGTTCGTGAAAAATTCATGATAATCATTAGTGGGCATGACCAATTAAAGAAATTATCGAACCACAGGGAGGAAGGTACTAGAGTTTAAGCGATCTCAAGTTTATCGTGATTTTATAAGGACGACGGAAGAGAGGATAGGAGCAAATGAATGCAATTATGCTAAAACAAGAAATAAAGATAAAATGAATGCAAAGATAAAAGGGTTCCAAATGATGCAAGGATGAGATTAACAACAATCATGGCATAGATAATTAAGTAATTATGCAATTAATTCTAATCTCTCATGGACAAGGTATAGAAGCGATCACTAATTCCACCTAAACTCTCTCTCGAGATGGATAGGATGTAGGCCCTCAACAAGGCTCCCAAACGCACATAGGATCGAGACAATAGCAAACACCTCCCACTAGGTACTAATTACTCTATGAGTTCCCTAATTAGGTACTAAATCATAAGCAATATTCCCTTTTAAGGTACTATGAATTCACTAATTGTTTAGGTCTCCTCATTTAATCAACCAACCTCTCGATTAAGCTAATCAAATGTTCTATCAAAGGGTTCTAAATCTAGAAGGATATCTCTAACTCATTCTAAATTAATGCACATGAAGTGTATGATGAAATGATTCAATGAACTATCCTAAACACATAATTGATTTCTCAATCTAATCACATGCCCATGACAATTAATCACACAAATCATCATATACATCAAGCAATCAACAATCAATGATAGAAATAACACAAAGCCCATTCAAGATTAAAATCAATTTGCATAAAAACTAAATTATCCAACACCAATCATGGAGCTAATCTCACAAAGGAGATTAGCCTCTCATATCCATAAGAAAATTAACATAGACATTAAGATCCTTACAAAACATGATCAATCTATAAAGAAATGCACAAAAATTAGAATTAGATTCCCCCTTTGAAGTGCTTCAATGGAGATCTCCTTCTTCTTCTTGTGATCTCACTCTCCCTTGCTTCCTTGATCACTTGGATGGTGGATTTGATGGAGGGGATCAAGTGTAGATGGGTGGATGAAGAATGGATGAAGATGATGGTGGAAAATGGAAGAAATGGTGTGTGAGGTGTGTGTGGAAGGGGTGGAAATCGGATCTTTTTTTTATAAAATCTGAATGGAGGGGTATTTATACCCTTTTGGGCCTTCTAGAAGGATTCTGATTTTTTTCTGATTCCAGACACGACACGAGTCGTGTGGCGCAACACGGCCATGAGGTGCCCGTGTTGCGTGAACTGATGCTCCCGCACGGCCATCGCTTACAGGCCCGTGTTGGCTACACGGGTCGTGTGCTGCAACACGAGTCGAGCTCCGCAACACGGCCAAGTGGTGGTCGTGTTGGATGAATAGATGTTGCCGCACGACCATTCTGGACAGGCCCGTGTTAGCTACACGAGTCGTGCACTGCGACACGGCTCGTGCCACCAACACGGCCAGTCGTGTTGCTGCTGCCCTGATTCCTTCACTGTTTTGGCTCGTTCTCCCTCGTTTCAACTCCAAATTGAGATCCGCTTTTTCCTACATCTTCCTTATCATATTTAGCATCAAATAAAAAGTGAAAATAGTAGGTTTAAGCTCATTCACACACATTTCCATGAAAACACAAAACACAACCAAATAACACATAAAATACGGATAAAATAATACGAAAACACATATAAAAAGACACTAAAATCTAGGTGAAAATATCACTCATCACACCCCCAAACTTAAAGTGTTGTGCGTCCCCGCACAACGAAAATGATAAACCATGAAGAGTGATTTTCACCTAGGAAAAAAAAACTAAACGAACATAAGTAATAACACATCAATAGCAATAAGAATTACAAACTATGCTAAGGCATCCTACATCAATAAAATCATAACATGAGAAATTAACAAGTTCAATCAAAAGAGAATAAAGTGTAATATAGTCCCTTTTAGTCCAAACGTCACAATAGTTTATCAATTGCACTCGACACTCTTTAAAGTAGGTAAATCAACACTCATCAATTGATTGGCTTGACTCGCTATAAGCTTGCTCGTGGACTACATTCACAAACCGCCAAGGTTTTCATTAGTGATCAAAAAGGTCTTTCATTAAGGATGTAATGATAGGCTCTTTGGTAGGGTATGGAAGATATGGATAATAGTGACTAAGCAAGTGTAAGTAATCGAAGAGATGGCCAATTTCTCCAACTTCTCCACTTTTCTTTCTTCCTTTCTCAACTTTGGTAATCACAAGCACTAATCATCAACATTCCTTTGGATTGAGCTTCTTATGATGCATGCTTCCTTTCTTTGAATTTTTATTTCCTTGAGCATCTTGTTGTTGCTTTACTCATTTTTCTTGTTTTGAGGTTGCATGTTCATTCTTTTTTATGCTCTTTTTCATCCTTTTTCTTGCTTGTTTACCATTTCCTTTTTCTTTTTCTTCCTTATCAAACCTTTCTAGTTACCATCTCCTCAATCACCCACACAAATGGTATATATGTAAGGCTTAAGTGGGTAATCATGGCTTGTAATGTGCTATATTCACAATAAAAAGGCTTAAAGGCTCAAAATGGTTGACTAGGGATGATGTTCATGGTAGGAAAATATAAGGTAATGACTATAATAACAAGGATGGCCTTAGATCATGTCACTAATCTCCACAAATTGGGCTCGTTCCTATAGTCCTTGAGCAAATTCTAGCTTATCAAACACAACCAATCCACTCATGAAGAAAAATACCATGTATGCACGGTTGAGGCTCAAACGCTCACAAGCTTGTGCTCGGACCTTAAGAAACTTATTACACCACATCCATCTCAAAATTGAACAAGTTAAGTAAAACATGTCACAATTCGAAAGTGTAGAGATTCTTAATCATAACTTGTCATCACTTACTACCACAACATATCACCACTCATGTTCAAAAATGACTCACAACATCCCAAAACAAACCTCCAAACATACCAAGACAAAAATAAGAAAACACACAAAACATAAAATAAAGACTCAACAAACAATAAACAAAACAAAAACACATAACATGCAAGAATAAAAATCACTATCATTAAACAATGAAGCACACATTCAAATCATCCATAAACAATGTAAGCTCACAATCATCCCAACCTTTGATTGAAAAGAAAATCCTAACTAATGAAAATAAACATCCCAAAAAACATAACACATGAAGTAGCATGCTAATCACATCAATACAAATCAAATCAAATTATGCTAAGCACATAAAAGTGGTAGGGTGTAGAATGAACTCCCTCAATAAGCATTTGATAGTGGAAGTTGTTAGCTCCGAGCTCAATTCGTGCTTCCAATACCCTTCATACATGCTCAACAAAACCATTAGCTCAACAATTTCATTAAAAATATGGACTATCATGCACTTCAACACGACCAATCATACCAAAATCAAACCAAACTCATGAGAAAAATTTTAAAATTTTAGCTCAAAAATACGAAAAGTATATGCTTTCAAGACAAAGTATGTCACACCACGCCATATCCCCCCAAACTTAAATTGAAACAAGAGTTTCGAGGTAAGTTTGCAAAAAGTTGTGTGACTTACTATCACATTTTAAATCAAGCACTCTTCGTGTCTTCAATACGCGTATTCCTCACAAGCACAATCAACCTACATGCCAAAAATGCAAGAAATAACAAATCCACAATCCTTATTGAAAGCATTAAATAAAGCAATAAAGATAATGATGGGTTGCCTCCCATCGAACGCTAAGTTTAACGTCTTCAAGCCGGACGATAGTCTTTAGCTCATGGTGGTCTTGAATAGTCCTTAGGCACTATCATAGGTTTCTTCTTGAAGTAGTGCCTTGTGCTCTCCCGTTCAACCACTAGAACGGTTCCCTTCTTGTTAAATAACTCAAGTAATTGGTCTCCGAAGGCGTTCTTCACAAGAAATGGCCCTTTCCACTTGTTCCACTTTTTCCATGGGGCTTTGTATGCATTTTGAACTTCAACCACATCCCCCGGTAAGAATTCGGGCATTGGCAAGTGTTGTTGTCCTCTTGCAACCTTTTTCCTACAATCACCAAACAAATTTTTATCAATAAAATCATGAAAGTTCTTAAGAGAATTTGAAATTTCAATAGAATGAGAAGGTTTAGGCTTGTGGGGAGTGAAATCCATGATCTTAGTTTCCGGAGACTTCTTTTCTTCCATAAGGGCATGAATCTCTTCTCGATTTTGATGTTTTACTTTCTCAACCATCTCTTCAAGAGACTCGACAAATTTATCGAATTCCTCCGTCAACTCTTCTTTCAACTTTGTAGCTTTCACCCACTTAGGCACCCTTTCTCTCTTTTCCTTCATAACCTCATCAACCCCCAAACTATCCTCTTTTCGATCTTTAATAGAGGAAGAAGGCTTGTTGTTCTCAACGGTGGATACAACTTTACTAACTTGGTGCTCAATGGAATCCAATCTAGCACCGAATGCTACTATTGCACTTGTCACCATGTCACACCAATTTCCGATTCGATCCATCCACATTTCATTAAACTTACTCTCCTTCTCTATGCGATCCATAACCATTTCAAACATCTTTTCTCCAAACATTGCTATGTGGTCTTAATAAGGATATTTTTTTTTAATTTTTGCATCTTATATTTTGCTTTGGAAAATTTTGTTCTAATTTTTCTTTCTTTTATAGGTGCATACCTTGAGAAGGAAGAAGAAGGAGAGCAACCCCAAAAATATGAGCTACATGGATACTCTTCGAGATATGGTGAATAGAAGTGTTCATTCCGTTATGAACACACAAGGAAATTTTCAAAGATTTCAAATGCCAAATGGTGAACCTAATTTGCAACCGGATTATGGAGTACAAGATATGCAATTCCTACAACAAGGTTATGGAGATTTTGGAGTTCCTCATCAAATGAGTCATCAAGTATACCCTCAAGGTGTGGAAGATGTTTTTCAAGGAAATTTTTCTAGTCATCAAGAAGGAAATCAACCACATCTATGGGGAAATTTTCAAGACTCATTGAGTTATAAGTAATAAAAATGATGCTCTATTGGATGAATGTCAATTCAAATCGAGGTATTACAATTGTAATTAATAATGTGAGGTTAGCTTCAACATAATGCTAAATATTTAAAGTGCAAATGAAAGTGATAGAAGTTTAAAGTTCAACCCAAATCACATCTTTTTCTTTTTCCAAAAGTAAACCAACATGACAATAAAATAAAAATGAAAAATAAGTACAATGTAGGCTTAACCACTGGTGACTCGTTTCAGTTAATAACTTGATCAATTTATTGAATTTTGAAAGTTAATACTCCCCTGTCACTTACAAGTTATCAATTTTACCATTTTGAGCGTCCACTTCAAAGGAATCCATTTCCCATATTTAGTAAAAAAGTACACCATATGACCCACCACTTCCCTCTAATACAACTACCCACTTTATATACAATAATAATACTCCTTAATCCACGCGTAAAAAGCAAACGAGTAACTTTCAAATGGCCTGAGGGAGTAGATAAATTTAAAAAATTTGAAACATTATGGAGTAAGCTAATTTTAAATAATTTACAAATTTGGTAGATTGAAAATTTTGATTTCCCAAATTAGTACTTCATCCGTTAAATTTTTTTTTTCGCGTTTAAAAAAAAGATAATTTATTGCAATATGCTCCAAACGAGAGTGAAAACTATATTTGAACATAATTAAATAGCACCGATGTTATCATAATAGATGACTAGTAAAGATAAAAGAGACACATGGACTTAAAAAAGAGCAAAACAAGTCCAATGAATTTCAACATCAGTTGTTTCAATAGTACAATATTCCGCTTTAGTGGAGGAACGACCAATAGCACGTTGCTTCTGAGAGCTCCAAAAAATTGGATTAAACCCAAGGAAAGCAATATGAACACTCGTGGAAGTGCTGTCATCACAATTTTCAGCCCAATCAAGATCTTTAAAGCTGTGAAAGGAGAATGAAATGTCACGATGAATGACGATATGTTAATGTCGAGTGCCATTTGAGATAGCAAAAGAGACATTTAACATCATCCCGTCGCATCTCAGTAGGGGCTTGCATGAACAAAGATAGTTTGTTCACAATAAAGGCAATGCCTGGCCTAGTGAACAAGATATACTACAGACTCCTAAGGTTTGACGATAAGAGGTCAAGTTAGTCGGAGCAGAGCCATTAGTTAAAAAAGGTGAGATGTCAGGAGCTAGCGGTGTCTGAGAAGGCTTAGAATTAAGCATATTATATTTTCCCAAGAGATTAGTAATATACTTTCATTGGATGAGAGAACACAGCATCGGAACGAAGAATATCAATGCCAAGGAAGTAAGAAAGATCACCAAGATCCTTAATAAAAAAGTTGTGGATAGGGTTGTAATTACCCGATTAAGGAAGGGAACTGAGTTGCCAGTGAGTAAGAGATCATCCATACATACTAAAAAGTAAGCCAAAACATTCCCGCATTGATAAACAAAAAGTGATTCATAAAACTTTGTACAGATAAAGCCCAAGGAGATCAAACACCAACAAAGAGAGTTGTACCAAGTACGTGGTGTTTGTTTCAAACCATATATAGATTGGCGCCGACTATTCACATACACCGAATTACTCAATACACTCAATTATATCTAAACACACAAAAATTATATACTCACACTAGTGAAAAACTACATTGCCCTTAATGAAATACACCCATATACCCAATACCTTCCCTCCCACAACTCCCACATTAAATCTAACATTAAAACATACACCCACTTAACTTCACACCCCACTTACTAATATTTTAAACAAAAAAGAAAGAGTGAAGAAGAGAAGAAGAGGAGAAGAAGAGCACTTACACTATCAAGATGAAGATCAAACATCGTAAAATGGCGGGTGGAGTGCCATCATTCCTTAGCAATGTTGTTGTAAATGTTGTGTGTAGCATGGTATTTATTTTAGTTGGGGAAATCGATCTGGGTAGTGCTAAGAAATGTACAAATTGACGTTGAAAATAGGCTAGCGATCGTCGATTCTGATTTGTTGCAGGATGAAGTCCTGTTCGACCACTCTTGGTCGAAAAATAGGTAGTTCGTCGGTCGTGTTTGGCTGAAAATTTTCAAAATTTCGACCATCTTTGGTTGAACAAAAAGAAAATTTCCAGCCACCATTGATCGAACGTTTGTGAACGTATCCGGCCCTCATTGGTCGAACATGCAGGTTGGGGAAAAATGCAAAAAATAACTTTTTAATCGGTGTAAACACATAAATATATGTACTTTTACGTCCTTAGGTGTTTCTTCTTCCGACATGATGCTCGTGTGAGCGAATGTGAGTGTTTATGGGTGGTGAGAAAATCTAGGATTTAAGGATGTTAGAGGAAGAAGTGGGTGTGTGTTTTGTTTTGGGATTTTGCTCAAAGTTTTTATGTGAATTGTTAATGTTGTAGTGTTTGGTGTGTGTATGTAGTATTTATTATTTTGAGTAGAATATTGTAATATGTGTGATATATATGCCAAAGGGGTATTTTAGTAATTTAATGTATATATTTATTATTTTAAAATTCAAATGGGTGTATGAAAGTAATTCGCTATGTGCAAATAGCCGGCGCCATATAGATTTCCTCAGGCTGCAAACATGATTAGATGAAAAATTGACAAATAGAAAAACCTGGTGGTTAAACTATATAAACCTTATCTATGAGGCTACAAAAGCATTAGGCAAAAATTCCTGTGTCCCCGAGGACACACCGTGTCCCCATGTGAATACAGAATTTTAATATTAAAACTCTTGTGTTCACATAGGGACATGTTGTGTCCCCGGGAGCACAGGAGGCCAACTCAAAGCATTATTCACATCAAACTGTGAAGGGGCCAGTTATTTGATATAGCTATATTCTGAACTAGTCGAATAGTGGTTTTGTTTGATAATAAGATTGAAAGTTTCAAAGTACTTCGCACACGGATGCTATGGAATCCTTTTGTAACAAGTTTAGCCTTGAACTTGTCAAGAGAACTACCGAGCTTGCGTTTTGTTCGAAAACCTACTTACAACCATCCAAATTCTAGGAAGGATCATATTGATCCAGTTCCCAAGTGTTATTTGTAAGGAAAGTTGAGAACTCAACATACATGGCTTCTCTTTATCGACTATCACTTAGAACTTTTTTAATAGGAAAATGTTCAATATCGGAAATAATTATAGATGTAAAACAGTACTTCAAAGTTTATAGTCTTTTTTATTAAATCTAAAAAAATATAATTAAATTGCCATTGAAATAAATATGATAGTTTTTTTTAGTTAACTCAATAAATATGAACAAAAAAAATACATACTATCTGTTGTATAAAAATATTTGCAAAAAAATAAAATAATAAATATATAAATTCTACATCTTTATTTCAACTTCAAAATTTTTGTTTTGGTTAAAACTCAAGCTCACATTTTTATAAAAGGAAATGTCACTTAATTAATATTTTCACAACACATTTTAATTTTTAAATTGTTTACCATCTTTAATATGGCAAATACTACTGTGCAATAATTTTTAAGGTGCAATTGAGTCAAAATAACCCATGACTCGGATACTTATACTTCAAATTAGCTTAATGGATCATTCAATCGTTCTCCCTCTAGAATTGGATCTCTCTTCCAAATCTGCTTCTCAATCTCATCTTTCCTCTCTCTCCCAAATCTTGATCTTCTCTCTCCACTGCGACATGAATCTTGATCTTCTTTCTTTCACCTTCTCTCTTCAATGCCTGACGCCGCCTGCGCCACCTCGGTCTTCTCTCTCCACCATTGGCTATCTCTCCCAATCTCAGTCTTCTCTCTCCACTGTCCCGATGCTTAATCTCGATCTTCTCTCTCCACCGCCGGGCGCAACATCTTACCTTCTTTCATCGGATTAGCCGCCCTCTCTTCTACCGATTCACATCAGGCTTTAGTTGTAAATTCGTGGGATGAGAAGAATTTCTCATCAGATCTGTGATTGAACAAACAGATCTGAAAATTCCTTTCTGGATTCCAAGAAATAAAGTAAGAGTCACTTTTCTTCTTTTCGGCGAATGCGAGACGTGATTGTGATTTCTGAAATAATGTTAATTGGGTGGGAATTTTCTTTCAACATTATATAAGTGTATACGTTTTGTCATATAAATGTATTACATTTTACTCTTAAATGTATCTTTCTGAAAGGGATGATGATTGGGTGTAAATTGGGTAGGAAGTTTCTTTTGACAGTGTATAAGTGCATACATTTTATCATATATAATTTTTGCACTCACGCGTTCATCTCTTCCTTGACTTTCTATCTATATAAAGAACTCTAAAAAATTCCAACATTTAAATATGTAACAAGTAATGAAAAGTGACACAGCCGTTCTGTTCGGCACAACTTGCGCGACTTCACATCTTTGATCATAACTTTCTCGTTTAGAATCCGATTGAGGTGTTCTTTATGCCAAAATGATCCTCTCTTCTGTGGCTTTCGAACCATATATCACACTTATAATTTAGAGCTCCACAAGAATACAGAAAAATTATAAAAGTTGGACATGCGTTTCAGCATCATTCCACAAATTGCACATTTTCTCCAACTTTGTACTTTTTATCATTTTTCCACCTAAAACTCGACAAAATACCTTAGTAGCATCTTAATTACGCAAGATATGAAAAATACACAATCTTACACAAAAGTATGGCCATATTCTAACAAAAATGATGCAATGTGAGACCTATAATGCGTGAAATTTCACTCTCAACAACACTATATATGTAAGTTATACATATTAGTATAAAATGTTATACATTTTAGTATAAGATCTAATAAATTTATTAAAAAACGCATGTAATGTGGATTAAATATAATTTATTTAAATATTTAAATGTTTATTTGAAAATTGGGGAGTACAATTTATTTATAAAATTAATTACTACATTCAAAAGTTAATTAGTAAATCAAAAAAAAAAACTTTAATATCAAAGTGTATAAGTTTTAATTCAATAACGTATAAGCTTTTCTTAATAAGTGTATACATATTTACATTTATTTATTTATTTTATACTTTAGTATAAAAAGAATAATACATTTGTATATATAAACATATACATTAATAAAGTAAAACTATTACAGTCATTTAAAATGTCATCAAATAACAATACAATTCAACATACTAAATTAACATGTTTCATATCAAATTAATGGTAAATTACATAATTAAATTTCAAAATCCTCAAGAAATCATTAATGAGTCGATAAGTTTCTGTAGATCTATAGTGATAGAGAGGCACGAAGTTGCAGATCTGGAGTGATAGAGGGGCATGACGTTGCAGATGTAGAGTGATAGAGAGGCGCGCGTTGCAGATCTGAAAGGTTGGAATGAGATTTGATATGTAGATGGTTGCAGATCTGGAGTGATAGAGGCAACATTGCAGATCTACAACAGAGGTGGAGGCAGCGACGGTGCGACGCGACTACAATATCACCGCGTGGCGGTGGAAGGTGAAGACGATGGCAGCGGATAAAAGAGTGAAGAAGAAAGATATGAAGGTGGTGGTGGGAGGTAGCGGAGACGGCAGTGCGACGCGATGGAGATATCACCACGATGGCGGTGGAAGGTGGAGACGACGGCGGCAGATTAACAAGTTGAGAAGAAGGCGGTGATGATCTAAGGGTAGAAAAGAGAGAGACTATGGGAAGGCGGAAGAGATACTCTCCTAATTTTAGGAGTGAGAATAAATGACCCAATTCTTAGTTTTTTTGTTTATATACTTGACCAATTTCCCAAATATGTGTTGATTATTAACATAAAACTATTGTACAGTAGAACAACTCCTTTATATATAACATACTTTATCATTTATTTATTATCAAAGAATGTTAAAATATTTTAAAATTTAATTAAAAAATTATTTTTATTAATATTTGTACAAACAATATATTTAGACATAGAGAGTAGTATTAATTTTAGTTTTTTTAAAAAATTACTAATTAAATTAGGGATAAAACTAATTGTGTGATTCCAAATCTAACCGTTTTAGTAAGTTGTAACCTTTAATATTAAATGTCGTATTCTTTAATATAAAAATTTAAATCATTAATTTTTAGATTTTTTTCTTACTCAAATATTAATATCATTCATGTTTCAACGATTTTTTCATTGAAAAAATAATTCCCTTATAAATTTAAATTGGGTTAATTAAAAAAAAACACGAACTTTACTCCTATTGCAAATTAATTCACATTTTTGAGAAATTACGAATTAATCCCATCTTTAAGCATTGTTGCAAAACGCACCCAATTTGTGACTAAAAGTTGATTTTTTTTTTTGAAAAATTGTGTGCGTTTTGCAACAATAATTATAGGTGTGCATTAATTTGTAATTTATCAAAAATGAGGATTAGTTTGCAATAAGAGTAAAATTCGTGGATTTTTTTCAACTAATCCATATATATATATATATATATATATATATATATATATATATATATATATATATATATATATATATATATATATATATATATATATATATATAATATGTTGTATTAAAAATTTTGTGTTTCCGAAAGCAACTCTTAAATTAGAACTTCTAACCAATTCAAATTTGTGAAACAACTTCACATGCATATGTCACCCTTAATATAATTATTAGAAAAATAATTATATAAAATATAATATAATAGTAATAAATTGGATAGTGAAAAAATATACTAATATCTCAATAATTAATGATAAACAGCCGGCCAACGTAATACTCTTGATGACATCAACACAGACACTATAGTAAAATTCATTTCAAATATTCTTCGTATATGAATTGACTACGTGTAAGCTTCTTTAATGAATTTTATAAAACGAAAGGGACAAAATCGCTTATAAATACTGCCTCGATGAACTCTTTTTCTGGCGGAATTTAATTGGTGTGTAAAAATTAATAAATAAATTAATCATCAATTAAATAATAATTAAAGTGAGTGAAATTAGTCTCACATATGGAATTGATCAAATATGGTAAATTTGGTCAAATATGGTAATTGATCAAATATGATAGTGATCACGATTACTACTTAAAATAACAATCCTACCATATGAGAGTGGTCTATGGAACCTATAAATAGGGTCATTGTGTATTCATTCAAAACACACCATAGACACCAAGAACACAAAAGACCAAAGTATTTCAAGCATCTGCATACACTTGCATAGTGCATAGTCTAGACGATCTAGTCCTCCATTCCTCTTAGTTCACTGGAGTTCCTGCGATAGCGGTGCTGCTTCGCCGGAAACAAGAATTCGTTTCACCTTTGGGGAAGATCCGCCAAGACCGAAGCACTACCGGGGGTGTTTATTCTTGCGGGAAGAGTTCTACTTGACTCGACTTCGCCATCATCCCGAGACGCTCAAGATCCAAGATCCTAGATCCAGATCTGTAAGAAAGGTTAGTAATTCTCCTTTCTATTTTTCCATATTCATTGTAATAGTGATTGATTGGTGTACCTATAACCAACAATCGCAAGAAGAAACAACTAGCCTCCATACCCTACAATCACTATGACTAATCCAATAGATATTGACGGGATTGAAACATCCAATGCTAATAACTCCCGAGAGTTAATGCTGAGATTCCTATTGGGACTGATTCTCAAAGGATGTATCATCCAATGGGGATGTCGAGACCATTCATGGTTCCCGCTCCAGCGGAGAAGACCGAGAAGTTTGGGGGTGCAAACTTCAAGAGATGGCAGCAAAAGATGCTATTCTACCTCACTACGCTGAATCTGGTAAACTACTTAAAGGAGTCTGCACCAGTGGTGGATGGGAATGAGACTGATACGCAAAAGCGTATAGCTCTTACTCAATGGACCTCCACTGATTACTTGTGCAAGAACTATATCCTTAGTGGACTTAGTGATGTATTGTACAACGCGTATCTAAATATGAAGACATCCAAAGAACTGTGAGATTCTTTGGAGAAGAAGTACAAGGCGGAAGATGTCGGTACGTAGAAGTACGCGATAGCCAAGTACTTGGAGTTCATGATGGTGAACTCTAAATCTGTAGTTGAACAAGTGCAGCAGTTCCAACTGATAGTGCATGAAATCCTCTCCGAGGGGATGATACTTCCATAAGCATTCATTGTCGGCTCTGTGATTGAGAAGCTGCCTCTAATGTGGAAGGACTTCAAATGCTATTTCAAACACAAGTGAAAGGAGATGTCTCTAGAAGACTTAATTGTCAACTTGAGAATCGAAGAGGACAACAGAAAGATGGATGATAAGTTTGGTCAATCCTCAATGGAAGCAAAGACAAACTTAACTGAATATCGTGCGGGACCCTCTAAAAAGAGGAAGTTGTTCAACGACAAGGGAAAAGCCAATTAAAAAACCCAAGTAGGCCCGATACTTGGTGTTATCTTACCCTAGAAGTCATTGAGGAAAGATAGAGGAGAAAAAAAATCATGTTTTTTTTAGAATCCTGCGCAGTAATATTGCAGAGGCAATAATCGGAGTTTTAATAATCGGATCAAGTTGAATTTTGGTCAATAAGTTTGGAACTTTTCAACCTGTGTTCTGAACGGTAGAGATTGTGTTTGGAGATCTATTTGACGAGAATAGGCTGAAAACCGAAGTCAGATTTTTGGACGATTTTGTTCTGCGCTGTCGAGGAGAAAAAGTCTTTTGTTACAAACCAGCCGTTGGATCGAGCTGTAATTTGGAAAGTAAGTTCAAAACTCACAGAGGTAGATTCTGGACAGTGAAGATTGGATTATGATATTCCTAGAATTGCAAACACTGAACAGAAGTTGGTGTTGTTATGACAAAACAACCATTTCCAACAATGGAAATGAGCACTAAACCTCTAGAGTTGATCCACACTAATAAGTGTGATTTAAAACTTGTGCAAACTAGAGGGGGGGGGAAGTATTTCATTACTTTTATTGATTACTGCACAAGATTCTTTTATGTGTATCTCTTGAGAAGCAAAGATGAAGCTTTCGAAGCATTCAAACGCTACAAGAATGAAGTCGAAAATCAACTTAACTCTCGAATTAAAGCAGTTCAGAGTGATAGAGGTGGTGAATACGTAGCACTATTTGAATAAATATGTGTCGAATCCAGTATCATACATCAAACAACGGCTCCTTATTCACCTCAATCAAATGGCGTTGCTGAGCGCAATAATAGAACTCTGAATGAAATGATGAACGCAATGTTAATCAGTTCAGGATTACCTCAGAGCTTGTGGGGGGAAGCTATCTTGTCAGCTAACCACATTTTGAACAAAATTCCACACAAATCTAAGGATCAAACTCTTTATGAAATGTGGAAGGGACGTAAATCGTCATACAAATACCTCAAAGTGTGGAGGTGTTTGACTAAGGTTGAAGTGCCTCTACCTAAACAAGTTAGAATCGGACCTAAAATAGTTGATTGTATATTTGTAGGGTACGCACTTAACAGCAGTGCTTACAGATTTCTGATTCGTAAATCGGAAGTACCTGACATGACTGAAGGCACTATGATAGAATCAAGGAATGCAATATTCTTTGAAGACATATTTCCTAGCAAAGGAAATGAACAAGTGACATCTTCTAATAGACCACTTGTAGATACTATTGCGGTTCAATCTACACAAAAGAGTGTAGAACCAAGACGTAGTAAGAGAGCTAGAGTAGAAAAAGACTTTAGTCAAGACTTCTTCACCTACGCGGTTGAAGATGAGCCCAAATCCATATCTGAAGCTCTATCTCGTCCAGATACACCATTCTGGAAAGAAACTATAGATAGCGAGATTGATTCCATTATGCAAAATCATATATGGAAATTGGTAGATTTACCAAAGGATTGCAAGACCTTAGGATGCAAATGGATCCTTACAATAAAATATAAAGCTGATGGGTCAATAGACAAATATAAAGCCTGGTTGGTGGCTAAAGGCTTTAGACAAAATGAAGTGTATGATTTCTTTGATACCTACTCACCAGTGACATGAATTACGTCTATTCATGTACTTATAGCGATTGCTGCATTGCACAATCTAGAGATCCATCAAATGGATGTGAAGACAACCTTCTTAAATGGTGAGTTGGAAGAAGAAATATACATGGACCAACCAGAAGGTTTTATAGCACCTGGAAATGAAAAAAGGTGTGCAAACTCGTGCGATCGTTGTATGAACTTAAACAAGCTCCAAAACAATGGCATGTGAAGTTTGACAACACAATGATGTCAAATAGTTTTTGAATCAACGAGTGTGACAAATGCGTGTATGTGAGAAATACACCAAAGGGATTTGTCATGGTCTGCCTCTATGTAGATGATGTGCTTATCATGGGAAGCAGTAATGACATAATTGTTGACACTAAACAAATGTTGAATCGGAACTTTGACATGAAGGACATGGGTATAGCGGATGTGATACTTGGAATCAAATTTCAAAGAACATCTGATGGAATTGCTTTTTCACAATCTCATTACATTGAGAAAGTGTTGAAGAAATTCAATGCATTTGATGATTCACTGGCTAAGACACCCATGGATCCAAGTGTACACCTTAGTAAGAATAAAGGTGAATCAGTGGCTCAATCTGAGTATGCAAGGGTTATACGAAGCATAATGTATATAACTAATTGTAGCCATCCTGACATAGCGTGTTCAGTTAACAAATTGAGAAGATACACGAGTAACCCAAGCAACGAGCACTGGAAAACATTGAGAAGAGTGTTGAGATGCCTGAAATACACTATTGATGTGGGGCTACACTACATAAAATATCCAGCAGTACTTGAAGGGTACAGTGATGCAAACTGGATATCTGACACAAAAGACTCGTTCTCCACGAGTGGATATGTATTCACTATTGGAGGCGGAGCAGTATCGTGGAGGTCTACAAAATAGACCTGTATAGCCCGTTCCACAATGGAATTTGAATTTATAGCTCTAGATAAAGCCGGGAAAGAAGTAGAATGGCTTCGTAATTTCCTTGAGGACATTCCATGTTGGAACAAACCGGTCCATACGGTGATGGTACATTGTAACAGTCAAGCCACAATTGGAAGAGCTTTTAATGATATGTACAACGGAAATTCTAGATATATTTATAGGCGACACAACACGGTGAGATAATTGATCTCGAGTGGTGTAATGTCAATTGACTATGTGAAGTCAAAAGACAACATAGCGGATCTGCTTATAAAAGCAATTAATCGAGATCAAATGAATAAATTGCTAGAAGGAATGAGACTAAAATCCACAAAGTAATAAGCCAAAACAGTGAAAACCCAACCATGATGACTGGAGTTCTCAAGAACTTGGTTCAAAGGGACAACGAAACTTTAGAGGTTCTAGTGAAACTTGGTACCTACCATTCCTTAGTAGAGCAATTCTACCAAGTATAGAACCCGTATTATGGTGAGGTTACATCTTTTAAAGTTTAATGATTCTTAAAAGGCTAAGTAATGACTGGTTGAGTATAACGGGGTACTCAAGATAGGAGATCACCTATGTAAGTGTGAAGTGAGTGGTCGCTTCAAAGTAAAACACTTATGAATCCAAAGAGGATCCATGGCCGAAACGGACCAAAATGTGAGAATGCGAGACATTGATGCGTTCGCACTGTTGTCTCAGTATACGCTAATGAGGAGTAGTTCAAAGACATCATATCTACTAAGCCACCGGTATACTCGATAGTGTTGGACTACGGAAGGTTCAAAGTCTCAAGCTACCTATCTGGATACATTAATATTTCACGAGGACTGGATTGTGTGTCTGCATTTTATAGGTGCCGAATTCCACTCATGTGGGGGATTATTGGGGAATTTAATTAGTTAGTAAGGATTAATAAATAAATTAATCACCAATTAATTAATAATTAAAGTAAGTGAAATTAGTCTCACATGTGGAATTGATCAAATATGGTAAATTTGATCAAATATGGTAATTGATCAAATATGGTAGTGATCACGATTACTACTTAAAATAATAATCCTACCATATGAGAGTGGTCTATGGAACCTATAAATAGGGTCATTGTGCATTCATTCAAAACACATCATAGACACCAAGAACACAAAAGACCAAAGTATTTCAAGCGTCTGCATACACTTGCATAGTGCATAGTCTAGACGATCTAGTCCTTCATTCTTTCTTAGTTCGCCGGAGTTCCTGCGATAGTGGTGCTGCTTCATCAGAAACGAGAAGTCGTTTCACCTTGAAAAAGATCCGCCAAGACCGGAGCACTACTGGGGCGTGTTTCTTCTTGCGGGAAGAGTTCTACTCGACTCTACTTCTCTATCATCCGACGTTCAAAATCCAAGTTCCTAGATCCAGATCTATAAGAAAGGTTAGTAATTATTAGTGATAACGTGTAGATATATATGTATATTATTTAATAGGAGATTTGTTGTAATCTTTCCTTAATTTTCTGTCAATCATTTATAATTATTGATTGTAATCTTCTGTATATATATCAATACCAGAACCACATAATTCTGTGTGGTGATTTTCATCAGTCTTTCAGGTATCAAGCCAGTACCATCGCAAATCCTAAAACCTCCTATCTCTCCTCCTCAGGCCTCACGCTAAAATTTTTACTTCTCCCCTCATATTCCTTGCGCATCAATGGCATCCACTACTGAATCCTTACCTATTGCTACCATGATTCATATGGTACCAATCAAGTTGAATTCATCCAATTACCTTCTTTGGAAAAGGCAAATCACACCTATGCTTACTTGTTTTGATCTTCTTGCGCACGTTGATGGCTCTACTCGTCCCCCTCCTCTCAAAATCGCCGCTGATCTGGCCACCGCCGCCAATTCGGCTGAAGCCTCTGTGCTTAATCCAGCCTATTCGATCTGGAAAATAGCTGACCAAAAACTTCTTGGTATCATATTCTCCACCTTATCCGAAGAAGCCATGGCTGAAGTCGTTGATTGTACGACATCCCGCATGGCTTGGCTTGCACTTGAATATGCTTTTTCCCATGCTTTTACCCCTCGTGCTTTGCAACTTCGTGAAGAATTACTTTTTTTTTGTCGTGGTGACTCAGCTGTGGACGATTTTGGTCGCAAATTTAAAAAATTATATGACCAATTATCTTCTATTGGACGTCCCGTTAATGAGTTGGACAAAAGCCATTGATTCCTCTGTGGATTTGGTCCTCAATTTTTAAGTTTTTCTGACACCAAAATGTCTATGGTTCTAGTTTCTGCCTTTATGGATCTCTTGAATCAGGCCAAGCAATATGATCTTCTTCATCGCTCGATGGAGAGCTCGGGCAATGCTCAACAGCTTGCATTTTTTACTTCCAATCGGCGTTCTTCCAATACGCAGCAGTTTGTTCGTCCCTCTGGCGGTCGTGGTTTTTCTGGTGGCCGCAGTTTATTATCCGACAGAGGAGGACGTAAGCCATATGTTCCCCATTGCCAAATCTGCCATGGCGAACATTATGCGAACAAATGCCCTCAGTTTCTTCAGGGCTGCAATTCTAATTCCTCCGCCAATCTTGCTCAGGCGTTCAACGTGAATTGCAATGTCTCTAATTCTACACCGGACTAGTATGTGGATTCCGGTGCTTTTTCTCATATGATTTCTCAATCGTTTGTGTTGGATTCTTCTACTCCATACAGGGGTAATAATTCTGTTATTATTGGAAGTGGCTCATCTTTACCTATTACTCATATTGGTACTCATTTGTTGACTCCTGCTATTCGTCTACTTGATGTTTTGGTTGTTCCGCACTTGACTAAGAATTTATTGTCAATAAGCAAGTTAACAAATGACTATCCTGTTGATGTGGTATTCTCTGCAAATTATTTCACTATTTAGAATCGGGCAACAAAGATGGTTCTAGCTCAGGGCCGATGTGATCGAGGCTTATATATTCTTGAACGGAGGATTCTGCTTTGGTGGCGGCTTTGACAAATAAGACTTTGAAAGGAAGCTTTAGTTTATGGCATAATTGTTGAATAAACTTGGGCATTTAACTGTCACATCTTTATTACCCAACCCTGGTATATGTTCTTCATGTCAGTTAGCCAAAAGTAAACGTCTTTCTTTTCCATTGAATGATAAACGAGCTGCTCATATGCTTGACTTAGTACATTGTGATTTGTGGGGCCCTGCGCAAGTTTTGACTTCAGATGGCTAACGTTATTATGTTGCTTTTATTGATGACTATTCTCGTTTTACTTGGCTATATCCACTTTGTGCAAAGTCTGAATTTTTTGAAGTATTTGTGCATTTCCATAAACTTTATGCAACCAGTTCTCTACCACTTTACTTGAGGTGCAATTTAATCCACACAAATTAATCTCATTGGCAGCCAGATCTGCCCGGTTTATATGATGTGGCATTTTTTTTTTTCCATTTTTAAATTTAATTTGCTCTCCTCTCTCTACATCATCTCTTTCCTCGGTAGTATTAGATGGTGGGTTGTTGAAAATAAATATAAACTGAACCAGATCTTTCCTCATAACTCAATTTCCATTTTTTTCATGAACTAACTCAGTATAACTCCTGTTTCCACTCACTATCATCATCACTTATTAACTCTCGAACAAAGCAACCGAAGATAGGTGTATATTGGATTAATACGTTCCTGCCCATTTGTTTACGTTTGCAGAGCACCGCCAGCTCTTGCACCACCCCGTCGGAGTACACCACTGAGCCCTACTCGTTCACCTCCAGTGCCGTTACGGTGGATTCCTGCTTCACGAAGGTGTGCTTGTACAACTTCCCCTTCTGCTCCATTTTCCAGGCCTTAACCGTGCCGTTAACGCTCGATACCACCGAGTTGACGGCGTCGTCGTGGGCCTTGACGAACTCAATGCATTTGCAGGTTTCCAGTTTCCAGATTTTGAACGTTTTGTCCCACGAAGCGGAGTAAAGAAGGCCAGTCTCCTCGATCATACTCAGGCAAGAAATGACATCTGCGTGTTTGATGCACTCCACGTGGCTTGATCGAAGCCTTAAAAATGTCGAAAAAAGTGGGCATCGTTCCCGTTTGGATGCTTCGGGTTGCTTCTCCAGATCCGGATCTTCGATTTCTCTTCGACCTTCTTCACCGCTGCCTTCTCCGGTGTCCCCTTTGCCATTGAAGTAGATAGTTTTGTTCCGCCGCACTTTCAAACAAGGGTTCGTAGGAATGGAAGCCTGGACACAATCTCATGAAAGAGGTTAAGAGAGAGATGATTATGTGTATTTTGTGAGATTTTTTTGGGTGCGGCAATGTGTCAGAACGGGAATGGTTTGGATTAAGAGAGAAGAAAAAACAAAATTAAATTTAGCATTTATTAACGGAAAAAATCCACGTCATCCAATTAGGGCAATCTCACTGCCCCATGGGATTAATTTGCAAATGACTCGAAAGGTTGTAGTTTTTTTTTTTCCAAATTTAAAAACTTTAGATTAAATTGCAACTCAACTAAAGATTGGGTTTTTATATGCAATTAACCCAAAAAAAATACAACTATCTACTTTATATTAAAATATTATCTCACATTACTATTTATTAAAATATTATATTTCTTAATCTATGTAAATAAGACAAATATAAATATTGAAATAAGACGATCAATTTTCATTAAGATGTTATTATCTCTTATCCTTCCTACGAAAGTAATTCCATTAGACGGTTCTCATAAGTCTTTATCATACCAATATTATATTGTAATTGATATTAAGTGATATTTTATATACAGAACTTATGAAAACTATTTAAATATATATATATATATATATATATATATATATATATATATATATATATATATATATATATATATATATATATATATATATATATATATATATATATATATAAATTAAGAAATATTAATAGCAAAATTCAATTGATATTTATAAAGTCTCTTGAAGTGGTGTTTAGTGAGATAGTCTGTGAAACATATTAAAATATGATTATTATATAGCTTAGAATATGCTTATTAATAGTTAAAGTATATTTTTAAAAATATGATAATGATTCATTAAAATCATACTTTAAATATCAATCAACATACTTTACTTTTATATATCAATAATTAATGTATCAATTTACTTTTTGAGTATTATTATTTTATATGTGGTAAGTAGTTGTATTAGTGAAGGGTGTGAGTCTCATATTTTATTTGTATTAGTAGAGGATGTAGGTCTTATATATCTAAAAAGAAAAATTGATAGATTCTAAACGGATATGTTGTACATCTATTTAAGCCGTTTGGTAGGACATTCAGCATTATTAAGAGGCCCTGTACTAAGTTTGAGGGCCGGTGAAATATTTCATTTGTTTGTCTTCTAAAAAATTCACATTTTATTTGTTTATTTAAAACTATCTACATACATTAAAAAAATATCAATCCAATAACTCCACAGTAGTACATTTTAATTATAAAATTAACACTACTTTTCTTCTTTTATAATTTATTTATCATATATAAATATTAAATTATTTAAAAAGTAAATTAAAAAATTATTTGTCTTAAATTTCACAGCATCAATAATAGTGAACTTTATTATGAGAATGATAGAGTGAAAATTTAATTTATTTTATATTACCAAAAATAATACTCCTACTCCATTTATTTAAATTAAAATTTTACATTTTATTTAATAATATAATAATTAATTTATATATAACGTTCTATATATAAATAGAATATAAACCAATTCTTATCAGTTTTCCAAAAATAGAATATCGTTCTATATATTAAAAAAATTTGACGTCATGAGAAAAAATCAATTAAATAATTTATTTTTATAAGCTCAACTTCATTAATAAAAATCATGTGAGGCAAATAATCTTCTACTCCCTCCGACCACTTAAGAGGTAACTGTTTGCTTTTTACGCATAGATTAAGGAGTGTGTAGTGAGTAGTTATATTAGAGGGAAGTGGTGGACCATGTGGTGTTCATTTTTATTAAATAGGGAATATGAATATCTTTGAAGTGGACGCCCAAAATGATAAAATAAATATCTTGTAAGTGATCAAGGAGTATATAATTAATTAGAAAATAAATAATAGGAGTATTTAATAAATTAATTTTTATCCAACGCATGGGAAAAAAAACTTGTTACTGGGTCCATATGTATGGCGCTAAAACAGTACGGAGTATAATTTTTTACAAAACTGCCCTTTTTTTCTTTTTTTTTTGTTTTTCTTTTTTTTTAGGTCTAGAGAACTCCAAGATTCATTGCATGCACAAATCTCAAGTGAATACAACTTTCTACTAACTATACTCATATGTACAATCTATAGAAAAAGTTGACACAGCAAGTTTAACTATCTTAGCTGCCATTGTGCTAAAATTATTTAGAAGACAAAATTCTTGACTCAAGTACTATATTACATATTACAGCTAGTTCATCACCTTGAGGAAATATGTTACATTGATAAACCTAAGCACTATAATTAATTTCTACAAGGGGTGGGGTGGGGTGGGGTGGGTGGAATCACAACAAGTCATTCCCTTTGGAATCTTGTTTATTACCACCACTATCTTTACTTACTATGATACTGATTAGTGAGCAAGGTTGAGCTTCTTCTAGCATTTGAACCACACTTCTCATTGTGGGCCTCAATGTTGGAAGCCTTACTGTGCACATTATTGCCACTTTCAAAACCTTGATTGCATTTTCCCTGTAAATTTCAGGTATGCTTGAATCCAACACACTCAGCACACTCTCTTTTGTTTTCAATTTCCCACACACCCAATCTACTATGTCTTTCTTCTCTCCAAACTCCGCCCCTATCGGCTTCTTCCCCGTCACCAGCTCCATCAGCACCACACCAAAGCTGTACACGTCGCTCTTCTCGTTCACCTTGTTTGTATACCCGTATTCTGCAAATTCGAAAACACAAGGTCAGTTAAAAACAATCAAACTAGGACAATGAGGGCATTGATAAAGGGTTATGCATTATATTATATACCAGGGGCTATATATCCATGTGTTCCTGCAATGATCTGAGTGGACTCACTACTCAAATTGGACTGAACAATCTTAGCTAGTCCGAAATCAGCAATGCGAGGCTTCAAGTGCTCGTCCAACAGGATGTTGCTCGACTTCACATCGCGGTGGATTACCGGCCTGTCCAAGCCGTGGTGGAGATACTCCAACCCGTTGGCTGCACCGAGGGCGATCTCATACCTCGTCTCCCAGTCAAGTGTTAGCTTCTTACAAACGTGCAGCCTGTCCCATAGGCTTCCATTCGGCATGTACTCATAAACCAGCAAGCTTGAGTCCTCACTGGTAATGCTACAATACAGCTTCACCACATTTATGTGCCTAATCGAACTCAACGTTTGGACCTCCGATTCCAACTCACGACACTTGGATGGACGCTTTGTCAGGATGGGAGTGGAACTGCCCAACATTTTGTAATCTTGGGCGTGCCAGATGTGTTTCACAGCAAATTCTTTCCCATTTCCGACCACGACCCGATACACATTGCCCGACCCGCCTTTACCTATCAGATTCTCCTGCTTGATGGAGTCAAGAACCTCATCCTCTGTGAATGTGAGAACATGGAACGACTTCAAATCCCACGAATCGTGTTTCAATGATCGTTCTCCTTCTCCTTCGGTCTTCTTCTTCAAGTAGCAGAACCCTGCAAGAGAGGCTAACATGGCTACAGAAGCCACCAGGAGGAAAATCAGAACTATCCGAAGGTGGCGGGGCATGGTGGAGGGCGGCGAACACCGCCGGAATCCCCTGATTGCCTCGCTGCAGAGTCCTCTGTTGCCGGAAAAGCTACCGTTGTTAGCTTCGGTGAGGAGGGACACCGGTATCGGACCCGACAGCCTGTTATCGGAGAGATCAAGAAGATTTAGTCTCAGAGAGGACAGAGACCCTGGAATTGAACCAGAGAGCTGGTTTCTTGATAGGTTCAAGAAATTGAGAGCAGATAACGAGCCAAGAGATGCTGGAATCGGGCCCGACAGCGTGTTTCGGGCCATGTTAATGTCGTTGATCGAACGACAAGAGCCTATAGAATCAGGGATTGAGCCCGAAAACGCGTTCCCCTGTAATTGAAGAGTTGTGAGCTGCTTCAAGTTCCCAATTGACGACGGTATTTCACCTGAGAATTCGTTGTTGGTCAAATCAATCAGCGTCAATTTTGAAGCTCTTGAAATCTCAGGCGGCAATTCGCCGGAAAGCTTGTTGCCGGAAACCATAAGCGACCCCAACGACGTGGCGTTTCCGATATTGAAAGTTATCGGCCCGACGAAGTTATTTTCTGCAATATCGATTATCTCTGCTTTAGGAAGCCCCCATATGCCACTAGGAACCCGACCCGACAGCCCGTTACTGCTGACCCGAAACCGGATTAAAGTGGAGCAGCTTGCGTAAGTCGCCGGAATCTCTCCGGTGAAATGGTTCTGTAGCAATAAGAGCTTCGTCATCGTACCTTGCTTGCACATGTCCGGCGGAATCGGGCCGGTGAAGAAATTCTCAGAGACATCGACGAAGTGAAATTGGGCCCATGATCCCAGCTTCTGCGGAAGCTCCCCTGTAAAATTA
Source organism: Pogostemon cablin (assembly GCA_023678885.1). Classification (NCBI taxonomy): domain Eukaryota; kingdom Viridiplantae; phylum Streptophyta; class Magnoliopsida; order Lamiales; family Lamiaceae; genus Pogostemon; species Pogostemon cablin. The sequence goes on from CM042987.1 coordinate 8,826,120, forward strand.
TTCCGGTACAGCGACAGATTCACCAGATTCCTGAAATCGCCTAGCTCCTCCGGGAGTTCGCCGGAAAGTTGATTCTCCAACAGCTGTAAGCTTTTCAGCCTGCTTAGGGATCTGATCTCCGACAGATTTCCGGTGAGTTTATTCGTCGAAGCATCAAAAAACTCGAGATTTGTTAAATTAGAAAATCCTGGAGGTAATTCTCCCGTTAATTCATTCTGATAAAGCTCAAGCTGCCATAGTTTACGAAGCTTGGTAATCCCCATCGGAATCCGACCGGTGAGGTAATTTTGAGCTAATTCCAAGTCGATCAATTCAACTAGGTTTCCAATTTCTTCAGGGATTTCCCCTGCAATTCCGCAATTCGACATATAAAGCCAATTCAGCTTCGTGAGATTCACAATCACAGCAGGAAAGGGCGTCCGATCAAAAACATTATCCCCAATACTCAACACTTGAAGATTCGTCATGTTCTTCAGAGATCTCCATGGAAAAACTCCAGTAAATCCACTGAAATTAGCGTAGAGATATTCCAATCCGTTGAGCGATGAAATATCCGGAAATAATCCGGTAAACAAATTGTTCCCAATGTCCAAATACTTAAGCGATGAGCACTTGTTCAAATCCTCCGAGACGCCGCCATGGATGCGATTGAAGCCCAGCGAGAGCTTCTCCAACGACTTAAGCTCGCAAATCGAGGTTACAGGAAGTAAACCAGAGAGATTCTGATTGGAGAGGTCGATTTCTTTGACAAAAGCGCCATTGGAATCACAGGTGATTCCTGAAAATCGGCATAAAGGGGTATTGATTTCCCAGGAATCGAATACCTTGGTGTTGGAATCAAGGAAGGCTTTTTTGATGGACAGAAGGGTTTGGAGGTCGTCGGCGGTAACTAGAGAGAGAAGGAAGAGCAATGAGATGAGGCGGCGGAGAAGGGTGGCGGCCACCATGTTCGACGGTTGTTGGGAGAATATTTGGGTGGTTAATCAGAAGAAGAACGATCGAGGAGGGTGACGCCGTTTTATGTTGTCTGTCTGCATTCACACTTGACTTATTAGAGCAAATGATTAATAAATTTGGCATTTGTTTATAATATTTTGGCACTATTCTACAAAGATGGTGGTTGTGAGTTGGAAAAGATTATCATTATTTATGGAGTATTAAATAAACTAATTGTTTCATGGATAAAACTTGTGTACACCTTGCCCTTCAAATCCGATGTTCTTATTATTTTTTTATTCTATTTTTAATTTTTGCATTTTAGTAATATTATATCCATTTAGTAATAAGTTATTCTCAATAGGGTTTACGTATACTCCCTCTGCCCCGATCAAACTGCATCATTTGACTGCATAAAGCTCTCACAAAAGTTACAGTAAACGGTGTAATATGGGCGGGACGGAGGGAGTAAATCATAAAGTATACTCTCCTCGTCTCGGACAAAGCGGTGCATTTGTTTTTTGCACGTATATTAAGGAATATTATTATTTTATATAAATTGGGTAGGTGTAGTAGAGAGATGTGATAGATAGTGGTGGGCCATTGGTGACCCTTTTTACTAAAAAAAGAGAAAAATTGTGCAATTTGAATATGACGTCCAATATAGTAAAATTGTGTTATTTGGACAGGACGGAGAAAGTATAAAATTGGAATGGGAACCATCTTGTTCAGAGTAAGAAAGAGAGTTTGTGTTTAGTAGCGTATATCATTGATTATTGAGAAAAAAAGATTGAGAGACTCTCTTGTGAGACCGTTTATTTGTAAGACGGGTTGATTCATCACTTATTGTATAGATAAAATATGTTTATTTATAATTAAAGTATGTTAATAATAAATCATATTATAACACACTAAAATCATATTTTAATGCATAATTCAGCATACTTTAGAAACATACTTTAAAATCATTAAACATACTTTATCTATATAATAAGCATACTTTAGTGATAATTCAACCCGTCTCACAAATAACTCATCTTATAAGAGACTTTGTCAAAAAGATTTAATTTGTTTTAATCAAATATATATACTCTTCATATTTAAATCCTTATTAATTAAAATATACTCTATCTATAACCTTTGAAAAGTCAATTTTGTTTTAATCAAATATATATATTCTTCATATTTAAATCCTTATTAATTAAAATATACTCTATCTGTAACCTTTGAAAAGTCAATTTTTTTTATTTTGGACGTTCTTCCTAAAATGTCTAATTTCATTTTTTACACTTATAAAATCCACACACACCAACTATATACAATTAAAACATGAGATACACACATTCACTAATACTACTCCATATTAAATAATAATACTCCTTAATTCACGTTAAAAAAAAGCATATCCTTTAAAATAAAATGATGTATCCTCGTACATCTTTTATCCCCGAAAACATACATGAGACCAACTTTGTTTTATTAGGTTTTTTAAAGGGTTTATTTGGATGGAGAAAGACATCTATTGATGGCCATTCTTGTAGTCATGGGTGATCACGGTGCAGTTTGACGGTTTCAGCGATTTTACGGTCGATTTTAGCGATTTTAATAAAAAGATATCCAACATCTATAATAAACTACAATATTCAGTTATTAAAATTTTTAATAACCTCAAAAGTTTAAGAGTAATATTTGAAAACATTAATATTACATGTTCAAGTAGCAAATTACACATAATTTGATTCAAATACTAAGTCTTTATGATATAATTTACCTAACTAAGAAAACTTAAAATATCATACAACAAAGATTTCATATAAAACTACCCCAACTTTTGATTAGTGTGGTAAGTCTGACCGATAATGTCTTATAGGCTTTGAGTAGTTTTGTTAATTTAAATATTAATAATTCTTTTAAAATAATACTCCCTCCGTCCCACACTTATATTCACACTTTCCATTTTCCTCCGTCCCACACTTATATTCACCACCCAAAAAAGGAAACTTCATATTAACCAACAACCTCAAAAGTTATCTTAATTTCAAAAATACCACTTCCACCTAACACACATAACATACATTATAATTTATTTATTACCTAAAAATACCACAATACCCCTAAAAAGTCAATAAAGTTGGTCAAAAAGCAACTTTTCTTAAACTACGTATCTACAGTGTCGGTGAACTTAACTATGGGACGGAGGGAGTATTATACTTCCTCCGTCCAACTCTAATGGTTATGCTTCCTTTGTAAATTACAATGGAAAAGTGTAACTATTAGAGCGGGACAGAGGGAGTATATATTTTATAAAAATATTAATATTAAATAAATATTTTATAATGGCTGTCAGTGCAGTGCAGTTTTACTAGAAAAAAATGAAATTCCATTGCCTATGCGGTGCGGTTTTATGAAAAATAATTAATCGCGGTTTGTATATAAAAAATGCTCGTCACGATGCGGTAAGATATAATGCGTTATGTTGAAGCGGTTTTAAAAAATTTTGCTCACCCTACTTGTAGTCTATTCTTTAGAAGAGCGTGATAATGCATTTTTGTAATCACAAATTTTAGATCGGTGAAAATGCATCCTCTTGATCACCATCATCTTATTCTACCAACGTACAAAACAATGATATATTGTTTCTATTTATTAATTTATTAAATATACTTAAACTCAAAATAATAGTTTTAAGTTATATTTATTTGAAGTTAATTTTATTTTGAGGGTAAGTATGATAAATTTTAATATTATAGCAATCAATATATAAGAGGTGAACAATACTTGCGTGATATCATATCCGATTATTTTTACAATTTTTTAAAATAGTTATCACTTTTTATTAAATAAATATAATTTTTTATTCAAAATATTATTCTTTTTTATTATATACTACCAATTGTTCACGAAATATTCACTGCACTATCATTACTTTTCATTAACTCGAATGTCATTTTTTATTAAAAGTGATAATTATTTTGGAAAACGTAAAAATGATTTCACGTGAGACGGTCTCATACAAACATTTCATGATATACTCCCTCCGTTCCATAGAAGTTGTGACATTTTCTTTTTTGAGTTCCCACAAAAGTTGTCACATTTCCTTTTTAACTATATAAGACTCACCCAAAACAATTAATATATTCACATGAGCCCACACACACTCCACACACATTACTAATACATATACATACTACTCCACACTTGCTGTTCCACGTTGTTTAAGAAAAGTTACTTTTTTGACCAACTTTATTGACTTTTAAGGGTATTGTAGTATTTTTAGGTAATAAATAAAATGTAAAGTAATGTTATGTGTGTGAAAAAGGAGTGACAAATTTGAAACTAAAATATCTTTTGAGGTTGTTGGATAAATTGATATTTCCTTTTTTGGGGTGTGAAAGTTATTGTGAGATAAACAAATGAGGAAAGTGTGAAAGCTGTTATGGGACGGAGGGAGTATACATTAAAATATTATGAGTGAGGCTTGCGTGCACCCGGGGGCACACCGTGCGCCTTTAGAATTTAGTATTATGGGTAAGGATATATTGTTTTGTTCTAAAGAGTATATACTTTAATTAGTAAGGGTACACCATTTTGTTCTAAAGAGTATCATTAATATTTTTTATTTTTCTTCAGAAAATAAGGGGTACACATCTTTATACTAAAGGGTATACAATTTAACACAAAATTCTAAAGGCGCACGGAGTGTGCCTGTGCGCCCGGGTGCACACAAGTTTTTGTTAAATATTATATCCTCAATCCATTACTCATTAAATTACTATACTCCTTAATCTTCATGCCAAAAAAACAATGATACATAAGTTATATACTATGAATTATCATTAAATCCTTATGTATGTGGCATTAATTTAATAATCAATAATGACACGTGTTATTCACTTAAAATGTGAAATATAAGATCATCAAACACAAAGTTAAAATAACATATTGGGTGATAATAATATTTTTAAAAGAATATTAATTGACGTGGGAGAATAGAATTAAGAAAGAGAAAAAAATTATTAATGGAAGAAAATGAAAAAAAAATCTATTGAATTGAAGAATAATATAATTTATATATATATATATATATTTTTTGATATTTAAAGGATTTTGAAAATCAACAAATTTAAAACTCAAAATAAATACTTCATCAATTAGCTGAGATGAACGAACGTAGTAAGTAGACAGTGATATATGGGATAGTTTGGGTTACTTAAAATGAAGAAAGCAAATATGAGAGGGGGAAAGGGCGATGTAGTGAGGAAAAAAGTTGGAAAGTTCATATGATAAGTCCAAAATCTCTCACTATCACTGCAAACAGAAATGTGGACCGGTTTGATAGGGAGTAACAAAAGTCGAAGCCGCAACGAAACTTCACAACAAGCCGCCCTCTTCCATCACACTGAACCATAATCCAACACTCCGACCAACTTCTATTGCAAAAATCTTTAAGATACTCTAATTTCATTTATAATACTCCCTCCGTCCCACAATACCCTTCACACTTTTTACATTTGGACGTCTCAAAATACCCTTCACCTCTCATTTTTGAAAAAAAATAATTACCAATATATCCCCACCTACTCAACAATTTCAAAAATGCCATTTGAGTTAAACCCATAATTAGCATTAAATTTTGGATTTGGTACAAATTAAAATTCTAAGAGTAATTAACATAATCCTAATCATACGTAAATTAACATTTCAATACATTTGGAATCAAATTCCTTTCCCATTTCATTTCAGCCTGTCAATCTCTCTCTCCTCTCTCTCTCTCAATCGTCTTCTTCACCCAACAAACCCTAGCCCCCCTTTCGTTCCACTCTCTCACTCGTCGTCTTCGCCGAACAAACTCTAGCCCCCCTCCTTCTCCGATTGTGTAGTTGAGTACTCCGAGGAGAGGGAGAGGGTGGGAGCGCTGGTGACGGTGGCATTTGTGGCAGGCACGGCGGAGGAGGCTGGCGCAGTGGAGAAAGATGGAGCGAGAGGTTAGGAGGGTGGCGGCGACATGGAGTGGAGTGACCTGAGCATGGCCGCGTCGCCGTGCGAGTGTGAGAGAGAGCTTAAACACGGAGGCGACCTCAGCGGAGAGGGTCTGCTGTGCTGCACAGGCTCCTGCACGCATAACTTGGCCAACACCCTACCCTCGAAGTCTACTGCCTGGAGCACCACATTCAGGTTGGTGTTCATCATATCTCTCTTTGATTTATCGGATCTGGTTTTTGTTTTATTTGTTATTTTTTCTTTTTCATAGCCTTTAGAATTGTGAATTTTATGAGTTAAATATTGTGTTAATTAGTGTGATTTGCCTATAGACTTGTAGATATGTTCGCTGATTTGTGAATTTCATTGCCTTATTGTTGTTTTTTTTGTTCGTGTAGGTTCAGATCTGATGATATTTCATCTCTTGTGATTTGTTTTTGTTCGTGAAGATTCAGATCTGATGATTTTTTTCTTGTAATTTCTTTTTGTTTCTCAGGTTGGTTCCTGTGGGGATCTACAAGATTCAGATTATTTTTTGTTCATGATCTACAAATTTCAATTTAATTCCAATTTTTTGTCGTGTAATAAGTAATTCTTGTGTAATTTCTGTAATTTTTTGTTAATTTTTTTTTAGGTTACAATTTTATTTTTTAATGTTTTTGAAATTTCAGAAACTTTTAAAGTTTCAGGGAATTAAAAAAAATTGGTTGATTATGTTTGGGTTGATTAAGTTAATCCAAATCTTAAACCCAAATGTATGGACATTTTTACCCCTGAAAAAGTCAGTTCAAAAAGTATGCATGAAGCGTTTTTCGGACGGAGGGAGTAAAATGAATTTGTGAATTGGCTAAAGCTTGTTTGTATTAGATGCCTATCTAAATCTTTCGATTCATTTCGAAATTAATATTTCAACAATTTTAAAAATATAATTTAAGTTTAAAATAACTATCTATTCCATTATTATAATCTAATACTATAATTTAAATTGAAAATTAAAATTCAATTTATATACTCTCAAATGTAAATTTACTTTCGTGGTAAAAGCTTAATTTCGTTGTTAAATTAATTTACTAAAAAAATTTAAAAAAAATCTTATATTGACTTTTCTAATTTTGTTATGTTGTTGTAGAATTTAATTAATCAAAAAAATTTAAACTAAAGTTAATTAATAAAATATAAAAAATAAAATTAATATAAATCATTTCGAAAAAATAAAAAAATTTATAAAATTAGTTTAAAAAATTATAAATTAACCTTGAAAAAAAATTAATAACGTAAAGAAATAAAATGATTAACATATAATAAAAAATTTAAAAGAAAATAGAATTAAAATAATTTTAAAAACAAATAATTAAAAGTAAGTTTGAAAATATAAAAGAATATCCATAAAATTTATCATTAGAAATTTAAAAAAAAATAAATAATGGATACCTTTCTTCAAAATTTTAATGGAATTTAGAAGAAAATTTTTGCTCTTTCCGTATATATGTATATTGAATGAATAAAGAATTTTATTTATAGGAACATAGTATATTATTTGCGTAAAAATTCACATGAAAAAATAAAAAAAATTAATAAAAAAGTTTAAATAAAAAAATAAAAGAGAATTTAAAAAATATAAAAGGAACAACAAAATAATCAATAAAAAGAATAAAAATAACAAAAATTAATATATATTTAAATTTTTTAAATAAAATTATTATAAATAAATTCGAAACAATAAGAAAATAAAAAAAATCATAACCAAATTAATTAAATAAATTTGCAAAACCATGAAAATGAAATTAATAACGTAAAAAAATTAAAAAATTACATACTAATAATAATAATAATAAAAGAATTAAAACAAAAAAAATTAAATAAAAAATATAATCAAAAGTATTACATACTAACAATTAAAAAAATAGAACTAAAAATAATCAAGGAGAATATAAAAAATATATAAAAAAAACTAAGAAAAATATAATCAAAGAAATCATAAAAAAATAATAAAAAAATTGTAAAAGTAACCATGAAAGACTAAGTTAATAACGTAAAAAAAACCCAAAAGATTATAAAATTAGGCGCTAATAATTTTTAAAAAAATGAAAAAAAAAACAGAAATAAAACCAAAATAATAAATAAATAATTTTAAAGCTATAAAAGAAACAAAAAAATAAATAAAATAATAAATGGATACCTTTCTTTAAAATTTGAAGAAAGCTTTTATTTATCGTGATGACAAAATTATGTGTGTAGAACGAATGAATAAAGAATCTTATTTATAGGTAGAGAGGGAATAAATTTTCTAAATCTTATAGTAAATATATGTAATTATCTATATTATTTTTTAATCACACATTGATTTGATAATATCATATTAAATCTTAGAATAATATATTTAGTTATCTACATTAAATTTTAATTAATAATTAAAATAATTAAAATTTTTAATTTTAATAAAATATTAAAATAATTAAGATTAATTATGGTGACGACACCTCATCAAAATTAAACTCTCCTTTAGTATATTATATATATATATAATTATTCAGTGAAGGATCATTTACAAAAATGTATACACTAATGAATAAAAATATATACACTTTGTTAGTGAATTTTCTATTAAGTTTTTTAATGAAAACCTGAATGTAAAAAAACTATACAATTATTAAAAAATATATATACTACTGAATAAAAATTTATATATATATGAATGCATGTATGCACCTGGGTGCACAGAATATCAACTTTTGTATATATATATATATATATAAACACACCGTATACACTTATTAAATTTATGAGTCCAATTTAGATGCATTTAAAAAATCTTAATTGTTAGATTCAATTTTAATTTAATCTCTACCATAAAATAGAAAAAAAAATAATAACCACCCACTTTACTCTAATTTAAACCTATCATCAAAATTACCCTAAATTCATAATTGAATGAACAATTTAAGAAATATTATATTAGAAATGAATTAAAAACTTATTACACTTAAATTAGATATAAATTACATACAATACGAAAATATGGACATATTATCTACTAAAGAATTCATTTAAAATCATTTTTATTCTCTATTTTATTTATAATGTTTTTGTAATATTTAAAAGTGTGTTATTAAGTCACTTTTTTTTCACACTTTAAAGTGTGTTAAAAAATTTAAGTGTGATTATTTGTCATAATTTTTCATAATTTAAAGTGTGATGAGAGGGTACTGTCTATGTCAAACATTATTTTACTGTAACATTTAAAAGTGTGTTAATAAATCATCTTTTCACAATTTAAAGTGTTTTAAAAATTTTAAGTGTGATAATATGTCATAATTATCACACTTTAAAGTGTGGTTAGACGTGTACGGTCTATCCCATGTCTGAATGAACCACATGAAAAATCAATGAGATGGATGAGTGTGGTTCGACCACGCCAAAGATGTGTAGAAATGTATTTCTTGGAGTTTAGAAGTTTTCTAAATGGTAGAGAGTGTAATTTGGTAGCTTTTTGTGTTTGGATTTGTATAATATGAGTTATTTGAAAAATACGGAACGACATTGTATTTGAAAGGGGTTGTTGGAGTTCGAAAATTCTATTAGAGTAGATTAAAACACAAGTTTGAGGATGACTTGCTATTAGGAAGAAATGGTTATTAAAAGGAGATGTTCAGAAATGGAATTATGATATTAGGAGCCTATTATAGAAGAATTGAAGTATGTGATGAAGAGGAGATTTAGTTGGTGGTTATAGTCTTTGTACGTTTTCTATTTTAGATGTTTCTTTTTGTTGCTATTTTTGTTGTATTTTCGATGTGACATGGGTAAATCTCTTGTCTTTTGGAGCAATAAAGTCTTATTTTAGATTTAAAAAAAGAAAAAAAGTGTTAATATATTACCTAAATTATAATACTTTTAAATGTAATGCAATATTTTTGTAGTGATATTAAATATAATACCTTTTAATTTACATGGAAAAAATAAAAGAAAATATTGAAGGGAATGGATAGAATATATTTTCTATTTTTTTTTTAAAAAAATACTATATTTATATGTTAGTAGGGATACTCTCTTGTGAGACGGGTATTTGTAGGGGCGTATCTATCTTAGGACAGCCTCGGGCTTGAGCCCAGGGCTGCCCTTGTGAGACGGGTCGATTTATTGTTAAAGTATACTTGTTATATAGATAAAGTATGTCTATTGGTATTTAAAGAATATCTGTAGTTAATCATTAAAAATATATTAAAATTCATTATTTATTATACTTTAAAAAGCATATTTTAACTACAAATTAACATACTTTACTTATATAATGAACATACTTTAACAACGATTCGACCCGTCTCACATAATTATTGTCTCACAGAGACTTTGTCATATGTGAAACTCTTTCATCAACTCTTAAGATATTTATTTTACTATTTTAGTCATCTACAAAAAAAAAAAGTATTAATTTTTATTTTATTTTATTTTTTTGAAAAAATTGCCCCATATGTTTTCACTAATACATTTTAATAAAACTATCTAGCTAATAATAAAATAAAAAAAAGTTAATCTACAGAAAAAAAAAAAAACGTAAATAGTTATCTCGCAAGTCGTAAGTGTCATGTAATAATTAAGTTTAAAGTAGTGATCACTTATTAACTTGTCTATAAATCATGCTCAATCCTCCAGTAAAATTATTTAGTTAGATAATGGAACAATTCGTGCTTTATATAATTTGCACTCCACGCACGTTGCTTTTGCCATATATTATTTAGAATTAATAAACTTTTTCGTCCATTAAATTTCTCTATTTTAAAATTAGTCCATAAGTTTTCTGTATTTTGATTTTAGTCCATTAACTATGCATCATTCAATAATTTGGTCCTTTGATCTGCTATAACACGTCACCAACCAATTACTGAAGTTTGTTTTTCTTAAAATTTTTGAAATCAGTCCACTATCTTTACAAATTTCGAAATTAGTCCTTTATCTTTATTTAATTCAACCTTTTGGTCCCCAATCAATATTTATCGTATCTATCTTACCAGATTTTCCTTTTCTTTCTATTCTTTAAAATAGACATAGTCCATTACGACTATATCAGGTCCATCATGCTTCCGTACATTAATTAAACAACCTTAATCTCATAACTAATTGACTTAGAATAGTAACAGTACTTTTTTTGACCGTCAATACACCGGGTATCCGGGAGGTTTTACAGCTGCTCCTCATAGCCAACCACTCGCCCCGCAGTGTGATGGTTCAATCCCGTTCCTTCAGCGGACCTCAGCACAACACTAGTTCGTTTCCTTCTAGTTCGTTTCCTACCCCGGGTGTACAGGATGCTGCTACTGTTCTTCGTCGGAAAGTATGGAGATCAAAGTTGCAGAAAAAAATGAAAGGCTACATGCGGGCAGAAGCCCAAGATTATTTATTTATTGAATGGAGAATTTTATTATACACTCATCCTCACAGAACAAGAAGAGAAACTCCCTTAGCTACCTATGATAGCTAAAGACAGAAACATTCATACAAAGAAAGAAAGAAAACTACAATGTTTATTTAGTGAGAGAAAACAGAGGGTGATGGTCGATGCCTTCTGCTTTCTCAGCCCTGTTATTTATAGAGGCTTTTGGACGTGAAATTCGGATTTCAAAGCCGTTTTTACTTTGTTGACGTCACTGCTTACGTCATTGTGCTGGCATCACTGCTTATGTCATTCCCATTGGATTCCAACCTTTGCAGCTGGCTGGTCCCCTTTCTTTCTTGGATGCCTTCTTGTGGTCCATCCTTCTTATCGGTCACATGTTCCTTGCCCTTTCAGAAAGTCATCTAGCTCTTTGCTTTTTTGAAGAGTCATTTGTCTTCTTTAGTGCCAGATGATTCTCCTGACTCTTGGGTGATCTGAAGAGATTTTACCCTCTTCTTTCCACGTGTCTCTTTTGTTGGGGGTGATTCAGTAGTTCTGATCATCCCTATGCTCAATTTTATTCCTTTCCCAAACTTTGGTTTTATTTGGGTTGAACAACTTGTGCATACCTTGTTCGTCCATTGCCCGAAATGGGCCATGTTGCAATATCTCCGTTGAGTTTGTTTACTCACCGGAATCTTATTTCTCCAGAGAAGTTCTTGTTTTTCTTGGAACGCCTTCTCCGCAAATCCTGTCTTCCTCCCTGTTAAAGTATTCAACAGGAAAGACCCATTCAAAGACTTATGCTCGAACTTGAATGTAAACTTCACCTCCACCATAGCTTTGATGCAGGCATACAAACCCCTCGCTCTACGCATAGAGATCTGTTCTTCAAAGAATGTAGAAACCAAGACTGGTTCCTTTCCAGAAGACTCTTTGATCTTATTTGATGTTGAAACATCGGGTCTTCTTAGCTTGATGAAATGGAAGGCCTCGTGGTTGCCTTTCCATACTGGTTCTGGGGCTGCACTGATGAAGTACAGTTCCAATACATCGCCTCTGGATAGAGTCGAGTTGTTTTCCCAAGCCTTGAAGACCTTTTCTCCCAGCCACTCTGGAAGTTTTGAAAATTCTGGGAAGCCTGGTGCAACAGTATATATTAAAGCTAGCGCTCCAAAATCATACCATTGTTTCACATCATTTGGATTTGAGCCTTCTCACATCCAAACTAGGGGATATTTCCCAGATATATCCACCCGGCATTTCTCCGGTCGGATTCTTTGTCTAGTGTTCAATTTCTCCCAGCTGGCCTGTTAATAAGAGAAATCAGCTAAGTTAATACCAACCTTAGCAGTGCCTGTCATTGGCCTAAGGTTGATCTCTCCCTCTTTAACCCCAGAGGTGTTGGGTTGACTCGACGGCTTAAGATGTGACTCAGAAGCCTCGACTTTTTCTTGGATTGGTTCCTCTTTTGGAGGTTCCAATCTAGAACTCGTGCCAGAGGTATTTGAATTCCCTGCTCCAGATTTAGAGCCCCGTTCTCGACTACTCTCCTTTTGTCGATTTCTATTGCCATCAACAGCCTGGAGGAGTGGCTCTCGTAAGGACTCGAGGAGACTCGCATTGTTGCGAATACAAACTCGTATGTGATTAGACACTTTGGTCCGATCACTTTCTTGTAATTTTCCAGCATGCGTTGCATTGAGTGCCAGGTTCTCGAATTCCCTTTGGAGCAACTCAAGATTGTCCATCAGGTGCCTTGAAACCATTAGGATGGAGTCTATTTCAACTCCTTCCATCTCTCGTCAGGAAATCTGCCAAAACATTATCAACAGATTTAATAATGATAATATTAAAATCATAATATTGGCATTCTGCTTTCCATCTTAATAGTCTAGCCTTTTCAGGTTTAGATTTAATTTTATTTTTTAAAAAGGCTTTGACGCTTGTGTTATCAATTTTAAGGATGCATTTCTTTGCGAGAAGAAATAACGATCATTTTTTGAACGCCTTTCGAACCACAAAGAACTCATTTTTATTGATGTGCCACTTGTTTGTTTTATTCTCCGTAAAGAGTCTGCTACAGTATCTGCATGACACTTCTCCTTCGGGTGTGGACTTTGTTAGAACTGCTGCCCACCAATGGTCACTGGCATCTGTGTAAAGTACTAGTTCATCCTCGTCATTTGGTATTGCCAACTTGGGGAGCTTCTTGCAAACCTCCTTTAGTTGTTTAACCATTGCTCGGTGTGATTCCTCCTATTTGAATTCAGCATCTTTTTTCAACAGAGGACTGAACACCTTCCTGTATTGTGCTAGATTGTTGATGAACATTCCAGCAAAGTTGACAACTCCTAAGAGCTTTGGAGTTGCTTCTTGTCCTTGAAATCTTCAGGAAATCCTTGAACCTTTTCCACAATGTGAGGTTGTAGAATAATTCCAGATTCATCAATCTCGACTCCAAGAAACTCGATCTGTCTTGTTGCTATTACTGCTTTCTTTTCAGAAAGCACCAATCCTTCCTTGTGGTATGCCTTTGAAAATATTTCCAGATGCGCGAGATGCTCCTTCATGTTCTTTGAGGCTATAAGAATGTCATCCACATAAATGAACATGAATGAGAAATAATCTTTGAAAAGATTATCCATCTTTCTTTGGTATATTTTGGGTGCATTCGCCAATCCCATAGGCATGACATTTCAGATATAATGGCCTTGTGGTGTGGAGAAGGCTGTGAACTTCTTGCTCCCTTCTTCCATCATAATCTGGTAGAATCCAGATTTGCAATCAAACTTAGAGAATAACTTGGCATTCTTGATATAGTTGACAAAGTGTTCTCTACTTGGTATGTAGTATCCATCGAACTTCGAGATATTGTTGATCCCTTTATAGTTGATCACAAGTCTCGGCTTTCCTCTCTTGACTTCTCCATGGTTTCGGACTAGAAATCCTGGATTGCTGTATGGAGATACCCCTGGTGATATCAACTTAAGGTCCAGATGTTCCTTAAGTATTATCTGCATATTTTTTCGATCCTCTTGGTTCATCAGGATAGGCTTGTATCTCACTAACTCATGCTCTTTTCCTTCTTTCACTTTGAGTGAGGCTTTGAGCTCGTTTTTGTCCCACCAGGCTAGAGGATCCTCATTGAAGTTCCTCTGTATCTTCTTTTTGACGTTCTCCAAAGATGTTTGTTCTTCGATTGTGACGTTTTTCTGTAGACTCTCTCCCAATCTTGCTTTGAGAAGGTGGATTGTATTTTTTTAGTTTCTCCATCCTCCATCCTCCTCTTGTCTTGATTCTCATCTGAAGGACTGCTTCACCATATTTTCTTCGATCATTCATCTTTGGATGGCTAAGTTTTCCTTCATCACCACGCTTGCTGCGAAATTTGATTGGCATTTTTCTTTGAAATGCATTAAGCAGTCTTGGTGCGATGATCTTATGTTCACAAAGGGTTGTGAAAATAAGCCTCCTTGTTGCGTTTTCTTGGGTAAAATACTTGAACGTCTGTAGAAAATTATTTCCTAATAGTATATCAGCTCCGGTGTCGTGGAAATATATCGGTGAAGTTTTCACCTTGTACCACGGGGTACGATCTGCTCCTCCGATCATGATTTCCGCCTGCTTGATTCCTCTATTAAGGATTAGCACTCTTTGAGAGAAATCTTTACCTAGTACTTTTGGCAATTCTTCACCTAAGTCTTTAGGAAAGACTCCTTCTTTTGCTGTACAGATTTCGGCTCCTGAATCAATATATGCCGCATAATACTCTGCACGATGCTCCTTATATATCATCCCAATAGTGATATATATTGAGAACAGACTTGTGGCCATGGGTGGATCAGAGCTTATAAGCCTGAGCCTCTACTAGTAAACCTTGTATCTTTTTCCCTTGACCGTAAACTCCATTCCGTCTTGTAGTCATTCCCAAGGTTTGTGATCCTCGAGAAACTCCAATCCCAGTACTAGTTGTTCTGGGAATCTTCCTGCTATTCCTTCAATAACCAGCTCAAGTTCTTCGAGTTTGAGCTGTCCTTGATATCTCCCAGTTGTTGGCTATTGAAGATAATACAAGACATCACAAGGAATAGAGTTTTCCTTTTTAGTGATATCGAATATTACTTCGACTCCTCTCCATTCTTCTGGGCATTTTAGTTCACCTTTGGTTGTGAACTTTTTCGGCTCCTGGATTACCTCCACAATTGGCTTCTTTTCCCATTTTTCACTAATCATTCTATCTTCTTGGAAAGAAATCATTCTTTGGTCGAATCTGAGGCTATCTTGTCTGCTCCAGACCGGCTTGTCCTTGATCCGTAAATCCATGTCATGAATTGACGACAAGTCCATTATCTCTGGCCTAGTTGCGCATGCAACCCTTTCAAACACTTTTGGTATCTCGATATACTCTTTCATTTGGAATAAATCCAAATGATGAGTGTTGGATAGAGCATATGAGATACTATAGGTGATAGAGTAACGTCTATTCCCTTCTTTCATCAAGTCTTTGTTTTTGAAATCTTGATGAAGGATGAGTGCCCTATTGAAATCTTTATCTGCCAGATTATAGGCAATCCTTAGGTAGATGTAGGATGCCACTTTGCCTGCGTACAGGTTTCCTGAGATTCCTCCCAGGCAAGCCTCTCTCGTATTCTTGATTCTCTTATCAAAGATTACAATATCGATTGGTGTATCGATACCTTCTTTTAAAGTCGCTTTGATGAGGATCTGGATTGCTCCGATATGGATTCAAGACATTGTCTTAGCCATTCCTTTTTTGAGTTTACTTAGCTCCCTTTTGATTTCGTTAATAGGAACTAGTTGCATCTCCATCACATTTCTCGTGAGCTCCATTGGGATAGCAATTTCTCCTTCGGTCACCTTATATAAGATGTTATGCTTTCTCTTCTTGAAGCTTAGAAATTTCTCCAATCTTCCTACGGTGAATCCATCGTATAGATTGAGTCTTGGATCCTCCTTCATGATTCTCATAAGAGTCTTATGAGAAATGGATGTCTGGGAAAAGAATCTAGACATGTCTTCTTGCATCTCCTGTCGGAAGTTTTCTTCTTCACTCCGATTCATCTTCAAAAGACTCGTCTTGGCTAAAGAATTCTTTCTCATAGATGCTCTCGTCTGAGGGTATATCTTCGAATTGATATACCTGTACTATATCTTGGAAGTAAACAACTTCCTCTATTTCTGGAGTGGTTTTGAACTGTCGTACTCCTCGCCTCTAGTTTTCTGGGCAATCTGGTGATATATGCCCTCTTGCTCCACACGTGTAGCAGTTGCAATCCTTGAATCTTTCATTGACTCGTGTGGCCGCTCTTCAGAATATTTTTCTTGTGGGAGTTCTTCCTGTACTCCTCTGGTTTGATCCTGAGTATGAGGCTTGACTTCTTGAACTCCATCTTGATGGTCCAGATCTCTGCCCTGATTTATAGCTTCGGGCCTTCTGTTTGGACCAAAAGGATCTTGGTCTTCTGGACCTCCATCCTCCGCTCATTTGGGTGTAAGGATGATATTTCTTCATCCTCTTCTGCTTTCTTAGGTTTCTTCCAATGATTATTGGAAGATCATTGCTTTCGCAACATAAGAGTACTGTCTTGTTGATTCCCCTTAACCTCTTGTAGTTTTTGTGTAGCGATGCTTGATGACACCACTCCGCAATCTTGGCTTTGAGGAAGGACATTCTCCTTGCTATTGATTCCAGCTTACATAGTTCATATTCTTTTATCAGCATTTCTTTCCATGGGCTTGGGATCTTTGCAAAGAACAGGTGGAATATTTCTTTCTCTTTGGCCTTAGATTTCCATCTATACTCTGTGAAGAGTTTGATGTACTCATCTACGTGACAAATGTCAAGTAGTTCCAGGCTGTATAGGGCATTCCTATACTTCCTTTTCTTTTCTTCTTCCATTCCTTCGAAGTAACCTACTCCGATGAAGTGGATCTTGAAGATCTTGGCCATTCGATCTACAATGTTGCCTAGATCTTCGCCTTTCATGGCTTCCTTCTTGACTTCGTCTGAGAGCTCCTCCCTGAATATTTTACTGATCTTTCCAGGCTCATAGTTAGGAATCTTATGAACCCTTCTTTGTCCAGCTCCAATGCGCCACCTGCGATTTTCATGGCATTTATCCATTCATTGATCAAGGCCTCTCTATTTTTGAAGTCTAGAGTGTCGAGGTTTAAGATCAACCCGTATGAATTTATTGGTTCCAGGTGGGACAGACCATATGGGGTGTCGTGTAGATTAGATTCTCAAACTCGTCTCGCTCCTGTTGACATTCCAATCGCCTTCATCTTGAAGTTTTCTGGTTGTTGGAATGTCTTTTCTTGTCTTGTCCCATGGACTCCGTGTGATCCAGAGGTTCCTTCATCTTGGCTCCGATCCTGTTGTGTCTGATAAGCCTGGGACTGTTGTTGAGAACTTGATGCCTCTCCAACATTCATCTTTAGATTTACAATTGATAGTCCTTGGAAGGACTCATATAGATCTTGTAGATCTTCAAGATTTACTCTTTTCATCTGGGGATGTGGATTCTCCTCGAAGGATAGCGATCATCTTTTCGCTTTCAGACTTTGGCCTTGTGACCTCCGTCGTCTTTCCCTTTTGATGTAAAAGGGGTTCTTATTGTTGGCAATTGGATCGTGCGGTTCAACGTGATCCGTTAGGATGTCAGATAAACGATAACAGCGAAAGCAATTAAATCGTTTACCGTACTTCTGGGTTGGTGTAGAGGATGAACTGCAGAGAACTACCTCTGATCTTCTACTATATGTCCCAAGTGTGATCCTGCTGTTGTGTGGGCAACAGTCTGCAGGATCTCTCAATCTGCTTCTTTCCCTTCTCTCACCAAAAGAGGCGCAGGAATTATCAGGGTTCCAGGAAGCTGAGTTCACTTATATACTGGGCTACAGCAGGGACCAGGAGGAGAAATTGGACTGGGCCTCAATTGAATTTAATTAACCAAGCTTAGCCCAAAGCTTTTAATTAAATCCAATAATAATAATATAGTCCACTAAAATATTATTACTGCACTACCCGTCCAATCCCAAAATTATGTTCTGGGCTCCTTCTTATTATAAGCCCGATAGTCTCCCCATGTTTAAGATATACAATGTCCATTAATTAATTAAGTTACTGACAACTCAAATTAATTAATATCTCATCCGAGAGTAGTACCACTCAACCTTATTATCATGCCGGAAATTAATCCACTTGCAAGATTTACATGATAAACCTTATGAGCTCCTCAAGGGAACATCATCAACCTATGTCGGACATGGATTCCTTCTATAATCAACAGCACACCATAGATACAGCACTATTTCCCAACTCACCGAGTTTGTTGATTTAATACATATAAATCTCACCCATTGATGAATCAAAGAAATACATACTGCCCTACGTGTCGAGGTTATTGTATAGGGATTAAGAGTACGAACTTCCATAATAACAGAGATCAAGTTCTACTATATAGTCAGTATAAGAAGAACGACCTCAAGCGGTCCTGCTCAATACACATAAGTGCACTAATGTGATTCTATAGCCAAGACAAGCTAATACCAAACCACACTACAATCATACCGATAGAGAGTCCCCGTCTATCTCAGTTGTGAGCATCTGTTTATACTTTATAAGAAAACCGATAATATGATCTTCTGCGTGTTGTCGCACAACATATTATCTACAGTATAAAGTAAATGGACTATTGCATCATGCATATAAAATAAATTATAAGATGCAATCATTTGATCAATGAATCTCATTTCAAATATTGTTATGACATTGTTCATACTAAAGCTAGACTTTTAGTATACAATCCAACAGTCCGAAGGTTAGTGGTAACCTTCCTCCTGGCCTTCTTCTTGTAACCTTGGTTTCCAAGGACTTTACTTGTTCTGTCAACTTCACGATGAGGTCGAGTTGCTTGTTCTGTAGCTTCTCCACCTTATCTATCTTAAGGCTGATCTTGAACATTATCTTGGATATATTCTGGCAATATTCTCCAAAGAATATCACCGTCTTCTGTAATTCTCTAAGATCTTGATTCATCTTAGAGTTATCTGCCTCGATTGCCTTTCACTCTGTCATTCTGTCTAGTATGCAAAGTGATAGGGTTTGCAGATCTCTCTTGGACCTTGGTTTGATCGTCTCCTCCATTGTTCTTGTTTGGGGATACGTCCATAGATATCGGTGAAACTTTAAATTTTCACGATGTTTCTTGGTACCTTTTTCGAGTACCTTATCTCCATCTGGCGTAGTTCTTCTAGAGATTCCTCTTTGGTGTGGTTAGCACAGGCTTCCACCACTTTACACCTTCGATCGAGGTTATCCTAAAATCGATCGGCGTCCTCGTATTCTTTTTCTGCATATTGTCTATACAACACACAATAATATTGTTGCATAGAACTACTTGTCTCGTCGTAGTTAACAGGTCAGAAGTCCCTGTTGCTCCAACTTGGAACAGGGCTGATAGTCCTGTTACTCTCGGATGTCGAACTTTCGTTCGGATCCATATCTCTTTAAAACTCTCCTCTCGTTAAGTGATATGAGTTTATAATAAATTTTTCCATTCATAAATAAATAAACCTAGGGGCTCTGATACAATTTTAAAGCGCGGAAAGTAGAAAAAAATTTGGTTAAATATAAATACAATATAATGTTGAATTGGGGTTTTTTCAACCTGCTGTAGGACGTTTTTCAGAATTTCTGTAAACATAAAGGATGATTTTCAAAATGAAGGAAACTGATGGACCATTTTCAAAATCAGGTAAAGATAATGGATGAAAAAATATATTAGGCCTATTATTTAGTTAGATAATGTCTTATTTATTGTTTCGAAAGGTCATCATTGACCAAAATTCCACTTAAGTCGGTTAAAATGTCTAATAACTAAATTAAAACGGGAGGTGTTTGATTGAGGTAATGATTTGAGGTTAATGAAACATAAGCATATTGATTAGAGTTAGTCTTTTATAAATCAGGTTTACATCACAAACCCTTGTAAATTTTATTTCCCTCTTTAATTTAAATCCTAACAATACATAGAACATAATAGGATTGGAAGAGGAGGGCTTAGGGTGAAAAAAATCAGAGTTTACATAATAAGTTATGTAAACCGGGTTTATATGAATGTTTGTATATTGATTAATAGATATTATTGATGCTTGTTTGATTTAATGTGAATTAAAAATTTTTAATCATTTTCATTGATTTAATAATTACTCTATACTCTTCAATAACTTTCAAGAGTTGATATCCGGTGCACCCGGGTGCAAGCTTAAACCCATATATGTGATTGTAAACTTTTTTACACTCAATTTTTCATTAAAAAAATTAGCACTCACATGTGTACAACTTTTTATTCAATAGTGTATATATGTTTCTTAATAATTGTATACTTTTTTTCCACTCAGTTTTTCATTAAAAAAAACTAGCTCTCATATGTGTATAATTTTTTATTCAATAGTAATACATGTTTCTTAATAATTGATAACTTTTTAACACTCAATTTTTCATTAAAAAAACTAACAAAACAAACAGAAATTTCGCTAACAAAGTACATACATTTTTGTTCAGAAGTGCATATGTTTATGTTTAAAATTGTATATATTTTTGAAAGTAGGTGTATCTAGATGCACAGGAGAATTAGCCTTTTTTCAATTCCATTATAATTAAACTTTTTAATGATACTCATTATCATTTTTATTGAAGAATTCGAACTAAGTGATATTTAATAGAGTTATTACTTTGGGTAAAAAATTATAAGTTTAAATGAAAATTATATTTTAAAAAATTATAAGTTTAAATAATAAGTGTATGCTGTTTGTTAAATTTAATAAATTGAAACTATATATTTATCAACAAAATCTTATACACTTTCTAATTGAAATGTATACACCAATCATGTTCAACAAAGAATAAGCATCGCACAATATTTTGTCTAATCACTCAAAGAAAATGAAAGATTTATAATAATCAAGAAGATGGAAGATTTGTAATAATCAATAAATAAGCATTGCAAGTCATTTGTCAGTCACTCAAAGAAGATGGAAGATTTATAATAATCAAACAAGACTATAAGAGAGTATTCTAGACAATATGGAATTTAATACATTTAGTAATTGATAAGTGTACATTTATTAAAATATTATACACTTGTTCAATAAAACTTATACACTTTACTCTGACGATTGTTAGCAGATCTCAACAAGTCAGTAGCAGCGAATGGTTCGCGGCGATGCTTTCGGCTGGAAAAAATCCGGCAACAGTCAATAACCTTGGGCAGATAACAGATTTGTGAAGGACGGTAGTCGTTCACAATTCCAGAAATAAGTCTACAATAATAACGTTGTGACACAAAGCGACAGATCTGAACGGCCATCGTAAAATCGAATCCACATCATCTTCACAACTATAAGTGCATCAGAAGAAAATCAGATCACCACCATCACAAATCGAATCACATAAAGATCTAGAAAAATCTAGGTACTGCCATTAAATTAAAGAGAAATCTCGAAAAGAGACATGTAAAATTAAAGAAGAAGGGGAAGAGAGATTGAAGAAGAATGAAGAAGGTTGAAGAATAAAAGATATGATGGAAGGGGATAGAGCGAGAAATTCATACCAATAAGGAAGAGAAAGAAAGCATGAGAGTTTAAATGAAATTTGAGTCAAAATTGTTTATATATAATAGATCAATTGGATTTGGGTCATATAGTGTAACTTAAAAATTAGTGCACACTAGTATTTGCCTTAATTATTTAGTATTCCAATCTAATTATTTTTAAGTATTTATTTTGGGCTTGTCAAAAATAAAATTTCATCATTAAGAAAAAATATTATTTTTAGTATATGGGGTAGTATTTAAAACGACTTAAGGTAAATTTTATAGAGTAGAGTCAAGAGTTATAGTCTTTCATCTTAAACCAAAATTGTTCTATACTTAGGGGCTTACGGTCTATAGAAATTACTTCCAAAATACAACGACTTTGAATTTCGAACTTGTAGCATAACGAGTACAAAATTATCGGTGAACGAACGAATATTTTAGAACTTTCGGTCTCAGTTCGGTAATTGTTGAACTTATGAACTAGAATGTAATATGCTTGTTTTGCAATACAGGATGGAATGAATCTATAGAAAAGTTTGAGAGTCTATTTATAATAATCGAAGAGATGTGGTGCTTTTCCATGAATTAGTATTTTGATTTAATTTGGATCGTCGAATCATGTCTTTTATCTAAAATCTCCATCCGATGCTCCAGATCGCAGCTCCTGGGACTGGATCAGACCAGTGCCTAGCCATCCGAAGTGACGCATTCGATGGAGTTTTGAATTGCCTGCGCCGCATGCGCATGCACATGCCAATTGCGTGTTCGAATCTCGCTTAGCACATTTTCCCACAACCCGCGAGATCGACCTGAACCACCTGCACGCATTGCTGCTCTGAGCATTCTTTTACTAAATTATGGTTTGAACCCTAAGTCACCCCGATTCTAGCAAAAATAATAGGCTCCTAGTGACACGTGCATAGTTCGTCCTCGAAAGCGCCCAATGCAACTATGCATTGGGCCAACCTTGTGGCATCCTTTGTTTGCACCTTATGAGTCACACAAATTTAACTTCTTAAGGAGTGTAAGTCTTATCAGGTATTAAACTCACAACAATTATTCCATTTCGGACAAATTCTTCCCACTTTTCTTTTTTCTCTTCACTTTCCTTATTATTATTATTATTTTTTCTTTTCTTATAATTAAATTGTAAAATTCATGTATATTAATTAATTACTCATTCACATGAAATTGATTTTGAGCAAACTTATGCATTAGTTTTATCTGCTCGAAACGTAATTTTTGAATATACAATTAATTTTTATTTTCAACAAACAAAATATTACAAGAATATTGGTCAAAAATAGTTTGACTTACCTTATAGTTTGACTTACCTTATATAAAGATCAATTTCAAAAATTTTAAGTAATTACACTAATATTTTATTTTAAGTAATATTTTATTAGGTTTGTCATATTAATGATGTAATTAATATTTTGTTTTAAATAATTTTTCATAAAATTTAGTATTCTAATCCTAATAAAAGCTATTCCACAGAAAAATATCGTATAAAAATTAATAATCTTTTAATGTATCAAGATGATAAATAAAATAAAATAATTAAAAAATTAAATAAAAAAATAAAAATTTTACATTACAAAATTTTAATAAGACAAATAATTAATTAATTTAATAATTATAATGAGTTTTGATATATATATATATATATATATATATATTGACAAAGTATATATATATATATATATATATATATATATATATATATATATATATATATATATATATATATATATATATATATATATATATATATATATATATATATATATATATATATACTTTATATATATATATATACTTTGTCAACTTCATATATAGGTTAATAATTAAATAAAAATAATTAAATTTAAATTTAAAAAAATGAATAATTAAAAATAACTTATTAATTTGGGTTCTAGCCTCCCCTAACGGATCGAATACTTGTGATGTGCATTAAAAAAAACTTACTAACTTAATAACAATAAATTTTAGTATTTTTGTTATTTAAATAAATAGAATCGTCCACCTCATGCAATCCTACACCTTAACTCGATGGTTCATCAAATTGTTACTTAAATACTCTCTCCATTTTTCTGAAACATACATGTTTTGTCATTTTCGACCGTCTCAATACAAAGTTGCATTTTTCATTTTTAGTAAAAAAGACCCATACAAATTAATTACTTATTTCTCCATGTGCTCACACATCACACTAATAATCCTATCATTTTACATTAAAATTTTATTTCTTTCACCTCACTACCCATTAAAATATTATATCTTTTAATCTACATGTAGAAGGTAAACATTTATCTTTCAACGGGATGGAGGTGTTATGATTTTTCTATGAGATACTCTCTTATTAGACGGGTATTTGTGAGATGGGTCGATCCATGATTAAATTATAGTGGTTATATAAATAAAATATGTTTATTGGTACTTAAAGTATGTTTGTAGTGAATTATAGTATAACACTTTAAAAAGATATTTTAATTCATTAATCATCAAACTTTAAAAAAACATACTTTAAATACGAATTAATATACTTTAACAATGGGTTGACCCATCATATAATTCACATACTTTAACTACAAATTAACATGTTTTACCTATATAACCAACATACTTTAATAACTGGTTGATCCATCACATAATTCGCATCATATATTTATCGCCTGACAAGAGACTTTGTCTTTTTCTATTCTTTAATTTCTTTTCAATTAGATTAGATGCTCCTTGATAGTGAAATGCTCAATTGATGGCTGAAAGTAAGGTGGAAAACCAGCGAAAAAATAAAATTACAATTATAATATAAAAATAAAAGAAATTATTACTGTTAGATACACTCTTTTTATATATATTCCATCCGTCCGCTTCTAAGGTATCCATTTTACTATTTTTGACGTCCGCTTCAAAGGTATCAATTTCTCCTATTTAGTAAAAAATTACACAATATGACCCACCACTTCCCTCTAATACAACTACCCACATTACATATAATAATAATACTCCTTAATCCACGTATAAAAAGCAAATGGATACCTTAGAACCGGATGGAGGGAGTAAATATTGGTAAGTATATTTTCCAATATAAATTATTTCAATGTACGATATAAAAGGTTGAAATACCCATTATACCCTTAATCAAAATAAATCTCAACAACATTATCTCTTCCACATTCCACGTCTGCAATCAAAAAATAAATCTCATCAACAAAATCTAAATCTATCAACATACTCCCTTCATCCCGCCCAAAGGATTATTTTTGTTTTTTGCACGTGGATTAAGGAGTATTATTATTTAATGTGTAGTGAGTAGTTGTATTAGTGTGAGTGTGGGGCCCATATTTTAATTGTATTAGTGGGTGTGTATGGATCTCATGTGTGTAAAAAAGAAATGAGACACTTTGGGTGAGACGCCCAAAAAGTACCCTTTGGGTGGGACGGAGGAAGTAATTATATACCTAAATAAGTCTCATCAATATTATCTCTTCCACATTCTACATCTGCAATCTAAAAAGAAATCTCATCAGTCGCCTGTACTCTATGCAGATCGTCTGCACTCCTTTTAAAATATTAATCGTCTGCACTTTGTGAATAGCTAGATACATTGAATTTGGGTTAACGATCTGCACATCATGCGCCTGCTTTCGAAATCGATCGATGCGAATTTGGGGGAAAGATTGGATTAATTGCTGGAATGAAACATTCAACGGGATTTGGGAAAAATGCAGATTTGGAGTAAAATTGGGAATCTCACTAGAAATAACGTAGTTGAGAGTAATATTTTTAGGATTGTATATCGAATAGTTAATTTTATATATGTAGTGTATTTAAGAGTAACTATCTCAAAATAAAACTCCTTCAGTCCACAAAATCATTCATACTTTCCTCATTTGTTTGTTCCACAAAAGCCTTCACACTCCAAAAAAAGAAAACATCATTTTATCCAACAACTTCAAAAATTACTTTTATATCAAATTTGTCACTCTTTTTTCAAACACATATCATTACATTATACTCCCTCTGTACCATAGAAACATTTACGTATTTCCATTTTGGGTGTCACATAGAAAAGTTTATATTTTCCTTTATAATAAATGGGACCCACACAAAATATTTAAATATCTTCATTGCCCACAACACTACAATAATAAACTACCCACTACACATTAAAATATTATTTCTCTCACCTTATATAATATACATATTTAAATACTATATTCCTTAATCTCCGTGCAAAAAACAAACGTAAACCTTTCTACGGAATCGAGGGAGTATGATTTTATTACCTAAAAATACTATGATATCCTCTAAAATCAACAAATTTGATTAAAAAGTACCACCAACGTGAAATAATAAATACTCCCTCCGTCCACCGGCAAGGTATACATTTTGTCATTTTGGGTGTCCGCACCAAAGGTACTCATTTCCTTTTATAAACACAACATCTCATTAATACAACTATTCACTACACATTAAATAATATATTCTTTAATCCACGTACAAAAAACAAATATATACATATCCGACGGACAGAGAGAGTATAAAACATTTAGGGAACGGAGGAAGTAATAAATTATAAGAATAAATTGTAAAATAGCGCATCGATGAGCCACAAAATTCTACAGTACAATGGTGATACAACTGTTATTAGCAGGGACGGATCTATGTGGGGTAGCCCCGGGCTCAAGCTCAGGGCTGCCCACCAAAAGCCCATTATATTATATATATATAAATAATCTGTATTTTTAAGTTTAGCCTAGTTCAAAAAAATTTTAAACCCACCCAAATGAAGACAAAAAATAAATATATCTTCTCAAATTATATATATTCTAGGAGCCCATTATAATAAATATTAAAATTTAGTCCATTCTCCGTCCACTTTTAAGAATGTGATTCATGTGTGTGTATATATATATATATATATATATTATTTTTTAATTATTATTATTATTTTTTATTTTCTTTAATAAACTTAACTCACCCCACTACGTCTTTCTGGATCCGCCACTGGTTATCACATCGATCAACGACAAAGTTCAACGATAGAAGCATGACACGGGAGTTATTGTCAATTTAATAATGTTTTAGATTTGAAATAGTTGCAGGATTAGATTAAATAATCGTCCCAATTGATCTTGTAATGATGGCGATTAATATTGCATTATCATTCGGTAATGGTTTTTATTTCACTAAATATAATACTATATTATATTATAGTGCTTGTGGCTGCTTGCCTGCTTGCTTATGCGCATTTGAATTCTTCAAGTCATACCAAAGTTTATGAAATCCATGCTTAGAAAGATAAATATTTTCAGAAGGTATTATTTTTTCAGGGTATTATTTCTTCCTTTTTATTTTAAAAAAAATGCTCAATACACATCACTTTTAATAATTATTCACAATTTATAAAATATTAATATTTCTTAATTCATATGTGAAAAATAAATGATAATTTTATGTGCCTATGAAGTGAGGGAGTAAAAGGCACGCATCAAAATTACAACATAAGTAGCATTAAATAACACATCATAGTAACACTTATATTTAACACAAAATAGTAATACTTTTAAAATTATTATGATATGTAACATTTTTATAACACTTTTTATATAAGTAACACATACATTTAACACTTTTCTAATATGTAACACATGCATATAACACTTTTGTATATATAACACATTTTATGTAACACTTTTACAAAGGTAACTTTATAATGTAACACTTATTCATAAGTAACACTTCTACATACATAAATTATTTACATAACATTTTAAAATAGTATTTTAAATACTCCATATTTATAAGATGAATACTAATCGAAACGTTAATTATATATATATATATATATATATATATATATATATATATATATATATATACTACTCCCTCCGTCCGCCCCAAAGGTGGACATTTGTTTTTTGCACGTGGATTAAGAAGTATTATTATTTAATGTGTAGTTGATAGTTGTATTAGTGGGGTGTATGGTCCCATAGATTTATTGTATTAGTGATGTGTGTGGGTCCCATGTGTTTAAAAAGATAAATGTGGACCTTTGGTGCGGACGCCCAAAATGGCAAAATATGCAGTTGGTAGTTGTATTAGTGGGGTGTATGGGTCCCATAGATTTATTATTCTTATTTTTTATAATTAAATAATCCATGTTATATAACGTAACAATATCAATTAAGGAGATTATTTTATTATATTTAGATAATTTCTTTTATTAATGTAAAAAATTTGCAACAAAATATAACATTTAATTTTTGATACTGTAATGTATAACCAAATCATATAAAAAGTTAATATATATGTACATATATTCTAATTATTTGAAAGAATCTTGACTTGTATTTTTTTAAATGTTACTTTATAACATAATACAATTGAAAACTATTTATTACTCCCACTGTCTCTCTAAAAAAATATGTAACCACATAGGGACACTTTTGTCTCTTTGCTGTATATTTATATACTTGATAGTATTTCATTTTTTTCATTGTATTTAAGTGTAATTATGATCAAAGTATGTAACTCTTAGTAATAAATCCTTAATTTTACTATTTGTCTAAAATAAATAGCAATTAAATAAATAAAAACTCAATTTTTTTTAATACATGATTTGATTGGATACTAATTAATTTATTTATATCGAATGATTTATTTATTAATGGCAATTAATGATACTAAAGTAAATAAGTCATAATAAGTGTATATGAAAAATAAATAAAATAGTAGTAAGATTATACGTGAAAAACACGCTAGCCAAAAAGGATATATATATATATATATATATATATATATATATATATATATATATATATATATATATATATATGATTATTTATGAAAAATAAGGTCAAACATTTTATAACTAATTAACACAAAATTATTAAAATGTTTTAAATAGATGCTATATACATATATTTTTTAAAATATACAATATTTAAATGGAGTATTACTTTTTACTCATGATTATAGTTTAGTATTTCTTAATTAACTATATAATAATAATTCTATTTCCATTAATTGTTATTTTTAAGAAACTAATGTAATATATATATATATATATATAATATAAATAAAAATAATATATATAATATTCTTTAAAAAATACATAAATTTGAAATGAATTTATTAATTTTATTTTCTTATTTAATTTTATTAGTTCCAAATTATATCAACAACTAAAGAAAACAAAGTTTATAATTCATATATTGAATAATTAAGATATATGTAAATAAATATATATTAATATACTATATTTAAAAAATTAACAAATATTTACAAACTCAATTTTAATGTTATTTTATATGAAATAACGATTTAACTTAAAAAATTAAAGCCTTCGATTCTATACATGAACTATTTTTTCAACCTCTTATTCTTTAGAGGTAAATCAATTCAAGAGTTCTTGAATCGCCGATCCTCTTTCACTTGAAGAACACTTGAATCAATACTTTAAAGGTAGATCTCAATGAATACTTGAATCGATTCTTAAGATGTAATACTTGAATCAATTTTTTTCCTCTTAAAGAATCGATTCTTATGATGTAAATAGATTCAAGAATACTTGAATTGATGGAAAATCGATTTTTAAGATGTAAATATATTCAAGAATATTTGATCAATACTCTTCCTCTTGAAGAATCGATTCTTAAGAGGTAAATTGATTAAAAAATACTTGAATAAGTTATCTTCCTCTTGAAGAATACTTGAATCGATTTTTTTAGAGGTCGATCGAATCTCTACTTGATTCGCTCTATCGAAATAAATTTTTATACTTTCTTAAATCAATTTTCTAGGGTTGTGTTTGGATTGAGTCATTTCAAATCCAATGGATTTTAAATCAATTCATTTGAATTCCAGTGTTTGGATAAATTATGGGTCTTTGAAAAGATTTCAAATTCATAATTCAAAAATTATTTTTATAATAGAATTTTATATATGAAAAATAAAAATAATAAAATTTTATTATATTAAATATTAAAATTTAAAATTTTATTAAAAATAATTTTTTTGGGAGGGAACTCTACCACCCAGCCTACCCCTACCCATTCCCCACCCCATCCCCACCCCCACCCCAAATTTTTTTTTATATAATTTTAGTTTTTAATATTTAAATAATAAAAATATTACCACCTAACCCTACCCGCCACCCACCCTCACTCCACCCTCCAAATTTTTTTTTAAAATTTAGATTTAATATTTAAGTTATAAAAATATTACCACCCAACCCTACCACCCACCCACCCATTACCTCCCACCCACCCACTACCCCCCACCCGATGGAGTAGGCTAGATGATAATATTTTATTATTTAAATATTAAAATTTATTGGGATTGGGGTGGGGTGGGGTATTGGGGGTAGGTTGAGTGGTAGAGTTTAAAATTAAAAAAAATGTAAATATATATTTTTAATTAATTCATTAATTTTATGGAGTATATTTTATTTTTATATGTTAATATATCAATTACACAATAACGGAAGGATTTCAAATGACACGGTTTGAGGAAGGATTTGAAATCCATTCAAAAACAACTAAAAAAATTCAAAATCAAATGCATTGATTTCAAGTGGCATTTAAACATGAAGGAGGGATTTGAGGGAGGAATTTATAAATCCCTCCTCAAATCCATCCATCCAAACACACCCTAGAGAAACTTGAACAAAT
Source organism: Pogostemon cablin (assembly GCA_023678885.1). Taxonomy (NCBI): domain Eukaryota; kingdom Viridiplantae; phylum Streptophyta; class Magnoliopsida; order Lamiales; family Lamiaceae; genus Pogostemon; species Pogostemon cablin. Next base: position 8,856,716 of record CM042987.1, read on the forward strand.
CTCCTATTCCTCTTGGAGAATCGAATGTCTGTATTTATTTATAAGAGGGTTGAGAGAGTATTATATGAAATATTACATTTTTCCTTTATATATATGATTTAATTTGATATTAATTAAAATATTGCATTAAAAGATTTAGTAATTAATTAATTAATGATACCCAAATAAATAAATAAAAAATAAAAAATTTAATCATTATTAAAAATAAGAAACTCATTATTTTAAAAAAATATTAAATAATTAAGTTAATTAAAAATAAATAAAAAAAATATTAAAAAAAGTATGAGAAACTCTCTTGTGAGACGAGATTTTTGTGAGACGATTGTGAGACGGGTTGACCCATTATTAAAGTATGCTTATTACATAGGTAAAGTATGCTTATTTATAGTTAAAGTATGTCAATAATGAATCATATTATAACACCCTAAAATTATACTTTAATTCATCATTTATCATATTTTAGAAAATATACTTTAACAATATTAAGCATACTTTATGTATATAATAGACATACTTTAACACGTCTCACAAACCGTTTCACATATATAATGTCTCACAAGAGAATTTATCAAAAAATATTAGGTAATTTAAAGTTATGAATAAAAGAGGAAATACATTATTTAAAATCAAAATATTACAATATTAATAATAATAATAGATTTATTTTTAATTATTTATTTATAAAAATAGAATAAATATATTCTTAAAATATATTTTCTTAATTATTACTTAATTTAGATTTATAAATAGAAAAGGAAATATATTATTTTAAAAAATAAATACAAAATAAGAAAATTAATTATAAGTAAATAAGGTAAATATAAAAAAATTATTTAAAAATTCAAAATAATGAGAAAATTACACGTCATAATGGAGCACTCTGAAGACGACACGTAGGCAGAAAAGTTTATGCTATAGTATACTTAATATATATATATATATATATATATATATATATATATATATATATATATATATATATATATATATATATATATATATATATATATATATATATATATATATATATATACTAGTACGAAGCCCGCGTAATACGCGGGATATTCGTATTTTATCGAATCAGCTATTCGTATTTTCGAATTTGCTAAATGTACTTAAAAAATAATTAAATTAAAATATTCAAAATTAATAAGATATACTAAATACTATTATAATAATTAAAAGTTTACATTGTGTTCGGTTATAGTACCCGAACAATATAATATACTTATTTGGTTTGAGTACCCGAAAGATGTATTCAGGGGGATGGTGATAACACTTTCACTATGAATTTTATCACTTTTATTATAAAATTTTATCACTTAATTTTCATTTATATTATAAATTGTTCATAAAATAATATTGTCGTTTTTCGTCAATTGAGTATCACTTTCCATTATAGAAGTTGTTACTTTTTATACTTATGACGTAAGCCCTCACCTGAGACGGTTTTACACAAGTCATTTCCATAATATTAAAACTATATAAATTAATAAAAATAATTTTATTCATAAAAGTTTTAATTTTTTTAATATTAACATTTTTAAACAAAAAAAAATTATACAACACGTTAAACTTTTGTAATTTCAATTAAAAATTTCTTAACATTATAGTGTAAATTTATATATAATTTTCAATATTATATTGCCAATGCAAAACATATATTTTATATATTAAGTTCTTATATTATCATATTTAAATTATTACATAAAAAATACTCCCTCCATCTCGATAAAATGCGAACAATACCTAATTATTAGGTAACTGTTCGCATTTCACTGGGACGGAGAGAGTATAATCTTAAGAAATCATAATTAAAAATAAAACTATTATTAGGGATGACAATGGGTAGGGTATTCGCTTATTTTTTGGTACTCGTACTGTTATGCGATTTTAAAATAAAAACTAATTGTACACATTCCATTTAAAAATTTATTATGGTACCCGTACCCATCTCATACCCATTTATCAATACCTGCGGGTACCCGCACCCATTTTTTAATATTAATTTATTATATAAATATTTATATCTCTTCTATTATTTAAATTTAAATTATTATGAATTAAATATAAATTAAATTCTATTGTTTTTAATAAATATATTAAATTTTGTGTGTAATATATATATATATATATATATATATATATATATATATATATATATATATATATATGGGTACCCGCGGGTATTGAGATATTATCCGTACCCGTTTCAAACCCTAATGAGATTTTCATAACTATCTGTATTCGTCTCAAACCCGTTTACAATTATCCATACCTACCCTATTAAGATTTGGATAGAACGGGTACTTGAAATGCCCATCTCATTACCATCCCTAACTATTATCGTTTAATAAATAAAATTAATAAATATATATAACAACTATAAATTATTGTATAATTAAGGATAAATTATTAAATATAATAAATAAATAATTAACGATAAAAAATTATGAAAATTAATTACTCTTAAACTAAGATTTATTTTTGAGTGAGGCTTGCGTGCGCCCGGGCGCACGGAAACATATTTCGTGCGCCTTTAGAAATTTAGTATTATGGGTAGGGTACATTGTTTTGGTCCAAATGGTATACACTTTAATTAATAAAAGGCACACGATTTTGTTCTAAAGGGTATACACTTTTCATTAATATTTTTTTTCTTTAGAAAATAAAGGGTATACATTTTTATACTAACGGGTATACAATTTAACACAAAATTTTAAAGGCGCACGGAGTGTTGTTCATGCGCCCAGATACACACAATAATTTTCTTTAGAAAATAAAGGTACACATCTGTATAATAAAGGGTATACAATTTAACACAAAATTCTAAAGGAACGGAATATGGTCCTTGCGCCTGGCGCACAGGAGTTTTTACCTTATTTTTTTCATAAAATTCCTTATTTAGAATTTTATAATTAACTAAATTTATTAAACTTAAAATTCTAAGGATAAATAAATTAAATATATTAAATAATTTCTTACTCTTCTAAAAATATTTTATTTATTAATATATTTTATTAAAGAATATTTTACAATATAGAAATTTTTATTAAATTTAAGAATCTATTTCTCGAATCATATATTATTGGTAATATGGATGTCAAATTAAAGATCATGAAAATACAATTAATTTGATATAATTTTTATATAAATCCGATTTAAAAATAAAAAGTTAAAAACACTTAAAGTTTTAGGAAAATTTTTAAATAAGGTAAATAAAAATAAAATATTTTGATTGGTTATTTAAAATAAAGTAATTATATTATCTTCCTTTCTAAGCAAGTTTATTATTAAAAAAATTCAAAAATCTATAAAAATGACACATCATGCCTAAATTGCTCACATGATGCCACCTAATAAATCCAAAACCCTCCTTTAGTTTATAGTATATATATATTATATCCATATTTATAAAATAAATTACATATATACTTTAGAATAATTTTTAAAAAAAATTGAATATATTAGTTTAATGTAATTATACAATAAAAAATAAGTATATATAGTTCATTACATAAAATATATTTTATTTTATAATATATATTATTTAATAAAATTAAAAAATATATTAATCACGAAAAATTATTTAAATTATATTTACTTACATTTTATGTTAACGGTTAAAATATTGAACTACAAAAGTTTATTTAAAAATGAAAATAATAAAATAAATATTTAATATTTGATATGATTGATAGTCTAGCTAAGTTGATAAATGAAACACATTATAACTCATAGGTCATGGGATCAAATCCAAGCAATTGCACTTTTATTTTTTAATTTTATAAAAAGTGTTACATAATCATTTTTTATGTAAGATTTATGAAGTGTTACTAAAGTAAATGTAACATTTTCATTAAAGTATTATTATATTTTGAAAAAGTGTTATATAAGACAATAGGTAACAGGGGCAACAAAGCACTACAAAAAAGCAGTCAATTTGTGATGGCGTTTTTGTGACGGCCATGAAGCCTTCACAATTGTGACGGTTTTTGTGACGACTTTTTCGAATTATGATGGCGTTTTGGTGATCGTTGAGAAAATCGTGACCAAATCCAGTTTGTGACGGCTTTAGTGACGTGTTTGTTTGTGATGGTCTTTTAGCCGTCACAAAAATTATTATTATTATTTTTTAAATTTTGTGACGGCCTTTGTGACGGCTTTTGGCCTTCACAAAGTAAGAAATGCATGAAACGTTACCGTTTCAACTCAAATTCATTTGTGACGTCTTCAAAGCCTTCACAAAAATTATTATTATTATTTTTTTAAAATTTTGTGACGGCCTTTGTGACGGCTTTTGGCCTTCACAAAGTAATGAATGCATGAAACGATACTATTTCAACCAAAATTCGTTATAGATCATATAAGGAATTAAGAAAAATATATTAATTATATTAGTCGGGGTTTTCTATGTTAGAATATTAATTATTGATTGATAAAAGAAAATGTGAAATGATTATAAAACTAAAATGATAATATATATATATATATATATATATATATATAGGAATTAAGAAAAATATATTAATTATATTAGTCGGGGTTTTCTATGTTAGAATATTAATTATTGATTGATAAAAGAAAATGTGAAATGATTATAAAACTAAAATGATAATATATATATATATATATATATATATATATATACACTAATTGTGAATACGCTGATAAAAAAAACTTTTAAAAATATGATTCAAAATTTTTTAAGTAAAAAACAAAACTTTTATTTTTTAATTTTATAAAAAGTGTTACATAATCATTTTTGATGTAAGATTTATGAAGTGTTACTAAAGTAGATTTAACATTTTCATTAAAGTGTTACTATATTAAGAAAAAATATTATATAAGACAATAGGTAACAGGGGCAACAAAGCACTACAAAAAAGCAGTCAATTTGTGATGGCGTTTTTGTGACGGCCATGAAGCCTTCACAATTGTGACGGTTTTTATGATGGCTTTTTCGAATTGTGACGGCGTTTTGGTGATCATTGAGAAAATCGTGACCAAACCCAGTTTGTGACGGCTTTAGTGACGGTGTTTGTTTGTGACGGCCTTTTAGCCATCACAAAAATTATTAATATTATTTTTTAAATTTTGTGACGGCCTTTGTGATGGCTTTTGGCCTTCACAAAGTAAGGAATGCATGAAATGTTACATTTTCAACTCAAATTCGTTTGTGACGGCTTCAAAGTCTTCACAAAAATTATTATTATTATTTTTTTAAATTTTGTGACGGCCTTTGTGACGGCTTTTGGCATTCACAAAGTAATGAATGCATGAAACGATACTATTTCAACCAAAATTCGTTATAGTTCATATAAGGAATTAAGAAAAATATATTAATTATATTAGTCGGGGTTTTTATGTTAGAATATTAATTATTGATTGATAAAAGAAAATGTGAAATGATTATAAAACTAAAATAATATATATATATATATATATATATATATATATATATATATATATATATATTAATTATACACTAATTGTGAATACGCTGATATAAAAAACTTTTAAAAATATGATTCAAAATTTTTTAAATAATAACAACATTTTATTTTTTAAATAATATTATTTTATTTAAAATTTTATTAATTTTAACTTGTTATTTATTTAATTTATTTTTTATTTAAATATTATAAAACTATAAAATGTGATACTGAATTCATGAAAACTGATAACAATTACATGAACAATTTATAATATAAATAAAAAGTTATATAATATTTTAAAAGCAAAGTGACAATATCTTTAGTAAAATGTTATAACTAATAAAAAACGAGATAACAAGACCTGCCCAAATTATTAGGAGATAAGATCAATTTATACGAAATATATTATTACTAATTAATTACTATGATTAAATTACTGCAGCATCGTACCTCGAAAATTCTACCGTGCCTCTATAAATAAATATATTATTGTAATAAATATGTAATGAATATATAATAAGTATATATATATATATATATATATATATATATATATATATATATATATATATATATATATATATATATATATATTGCAACTACATATTAAATAAACCAATCGTTCTTAATTTAATGATAATTGTTAATATATTTAAAACTTTGAATAGATGCTCTTATATTAGGAATTCAAAATATGCATTACTATTGAATATATGCATCAAGCATTGAGTATATATTTACATATATAATTAGTACATATACATTATAAGTATAAATATATATATATATATATATATATATATATATATATATATATATATATATATATATATATATATATATATATATATATATATATTATAATAAACATATACACATGAATATATAAAATATATTATATCTAAGGACGAAGGAAGAGATATGAGATATTACTAGACAAAAATAACTAATGTAAGAGAATGTAGTATACAAATTATTATAATTAAATTACTGAAACATTATATATATATATATATATAGATCGTGAAATCTAGTTACGGCTCCATAAATAAGCAAATTAATTAATATATTACTGTAATAAATATGAAATAAATACTAATATGTATATATTACACATATATACATAACTAAATATTGTGGTTGAATATTTAAAAAAGAAAACAACCATGATAATATGTTTATTATAATATAATGAATGCACAATATATATTTTGACATATATATATACACACACACATTACTTTTTAATATATTAATATTATAAATATGATTTATATATAGTATAAGATGTATAATTGAATTATGAGTATAATTAGTATATATATACATTATAAGTATAAATATATATGATAATAAATATATACAAATGAATATATGAAATATATTACATATAAGGACGAAGGAAGAAATGTGAGATATTAATAGACAAAAGTAATTAATGTGAGAGAATGTAGTATACTAATTACTATTAGTAAACAATTAATATATTATTATAATAAATATGAAATAAATAATAATAAGTATATATAAAATATGTATACATAACTAAATATTGTGGCTAGATATTTAAAAAAGAAAACAACCATTCATGATAATTTGTTTATTATAATGAATGCAGAATATATATTTTGACACACACACACATATATATACATTACTTTTTAATATATTAATATTTTAAATATGATTTATATACATTATAAGATTTATTATTGAATTATGAATGTACAACATTACATAGTAAAATTATAATATATACAATAAATGTTAAATATAAAACAAGAATTATCTTTGCTCAAGTGGCCATCCCTTACCCTTAAAACACTCCCCCACATGGGAGGTCAAGGGTTCAAATCTCCTAAGTGGAGGATATTCCATATATGCTGGGCCAAAATCAAATACAAATTCGAAAAAAAAAAAGAGTGAGCCGCTTGGGCCAAGTGGCTCGAGCACGGTTCGATCGCCCAGTTAGCTAAGGTTCGAAATCCTTTTTATAAAAAAAATAATTTTGTGAGGGCTTTAGTGACGGGTAATAAGCCTTCACTAATTTGTGATGGCTAAAAGCCGTCACTAATTTCCATCTACAAATGGCCGTCACAAACATTAACCGTCACAAAAGCCATCACAATTGTGACGGCCTTCCGTCACAAATGATTAGTGAAGACCAACATTGTGATGGCCACAAAGCCGTCACAAAGCTCGTCAAGCTGTCACTATGGCCGTCACAAACGAGTAACATTTTTATAGTGGACACCCCTAAAAGTGTTATCTATCATTTATAATAATACTATTAAGCTATTAGATAACATTTTTCGCGTGTTATGTAAAATCATTTATGTTGTAGTGATGTTTTTTACTGTTTATTGCATAAAATAACTTAGCGTTTGTAATTTTTACTATTGTTGAAGAAAGAAGTTTTTTTTTTTATTTTAAGGCCGATTTACCCTCCGTAGGTCTTTGAAATTACTAAAGCAAATATTACCATTATCGACGGACAGAGAGGATATTCTTTTGTAATAAATAAAATGTTGAGTATATTATGTGTGTTAATGTAAATAACGATTTCGAAATTAAAAGTTTCTTTGGGGTGCACTTGCAGTGCACCATAAGGTTTATAGGATAAAAGTTAAAGCATAGTGGGTAGTTATTAAATTTATTTTTAATTATTTTAGGAATAATTACTTGTAGGTACAAACTTCCTATGTATAATTATGTTAAGATACATCCATAAAAATAAATTATTATTAGGTACAATTTTTAGAGTTAAAATTCCAAATTTATCCTTAATTAAAATATATCTCAATAATATCTCTTCCACTCTCAACGTATTTCACTTTAAGATTTCTTGACTTGCCATAATGAATTATAATTAATTCCCATGAATTCCTATTCATGTTGTTAGAAACCCCTTGACTTGCCATAATGAATTATGATTAATTCCCATGAATTCCTATTCATGTTGTTAGAAACCCCCAAACAAATCTGCATTTCGTGCAGAAAAATATCATTAATTGCGAGAATTGGAAGATAAATATGCATTTCGTGTAATTTCGTGCAGAAAATTAACTACATAAAAAATCTGCATTTCATGCAGAAAATTAACTATTAAAAAATCTGCATTTCGTGAAAAAAAAAATCAACTAAACCTCCTTCAAATTGCATTTTTTTTAACCGGAATTTGCATTTCGTGAAAAAAAATCAACTTAACCCCAATCAAATTTGCATTTTTAACTAAAATCTACATTTCGTGCAGAAAAATCTGCATTTAAAATCTAAATTTGGATATTAGGGCAAAAAGGGAAATACATACATAAATTTTGTAGTTAGTAGTAAGAGTTAATTTAGAATGTATCTATCAGTTAATTACGCTTAGGGAGTGTAGTGGATAGTAACCAACCCATTATTTTAATTTATTTAGTGGTTAGTATTAAATAAAGTTTTGATTTAATAATTTGAATTATTTAATTGCATCAGCTACTCTTATACTAGTGAAATAAATTATTATTATTATTATTATTGTTTTTATTTATTTATTTTTTGGAATAATTTTGTAAGACTAAGGTGTAATATTTTAATTAGTTTATGCAATTTTATGTACTATATTCACCGAAAAGGAAGACGTCTTGGATTAGGAAAGTAATTGAGTAGGGTAATAACTTGGATAATTGAGTTCCTATTATTTATCTCTATATTATTCTTTTGAATGGTGAATAATGAATTAAAGTATGTTCTTAAAGTGTTATAGTATAATTTATTGCAAACATACTTTAACTATAATTAAGAATATTTTACCTATATAACAAGCATATTTTAAAACGGATCGACCAATCTCACAACACGTCTACCGTCTCATAAGAGACTTTGTCTTGTATGAGGTAAAAAAGAAACTCTATATGTTCTTAGTCTCATTTCTAGGTTAAAATGATTTAAAGTAAGAGAATTCTATCATTGTTGTAAACCGTAGTGACCAAATACAAAATTTATAGAATATCGTCCCAAGAAAAAAGTAAAATCAAGGTGTATTTGGATTTGTCTTTAATCATGCTTTGTAAAAGTGATAGAATTTGGGTTTTGGTTTTAAACTAACAATTATGCTAAGCAATTAACTAGAATAAAGCAAGTAATAACAACGATTATCAAGGAACAAGTATGTGACTAGGTGGAATGGAATGAATGTAATAGATCTTAGAAAGAATGCAAGACTAACCACAATCAAAATCAAGGAAGCAATCTAGACATTGAAGATTCTAGTAGCAAACATCATTGACAATGAACTAGAAGCAATCACTATTGTACCCTAATCGCTATGGCCAAGGTGACTAGGTTCTCATCCCTTTTACAAGATTAAATCCCCTTAGATTGATCTTATTATCAATTCCCATGAAGGTTGATCTTATTATCAATTCCCATGAAGGTACTATGATTTTAAGTTTTGTTCTTCTCATTCAATTACTTAAATGTCCACTTATAAGTGTTCTAAGCATTAGAAGGGTATGACTTACCTCTCCCTACACTAACATGCATGATCATATCACTAATTGATTCAATTTACCCCTAACACCTTATATCGGAATGGTCATCCTAACATAATGTGTATAGAAATCAATCACACAATTAATAAAATGAATCATGAATCATGAATCACAATTTATAAGAGAAAATACATCATCAACTCAATTAACTACTAAAAATTTCACAATTCTAGATTAACCTCAATGCATCATGTGGCTAGCCTCACAAGAGGTCTAGTTAACAATATTCATCTTACAAATCTTACAAAGTTCATAAAATTCCATTGTTAACTTCAAATCGAAGGAAATACAAAATGAAAGTTGAATCTCTTCCCTTGTAGATGAAGGTTGATCTCATTCTTCCAATAGCATTCTAAGCATATAAGCCTCAAATCTCTAAGGATGGTATGGGTGAAAGATGTATGGAGTGAATTAATGATTGAAAGTAGTAAAAATAGATGAATTTGGTGAATTATGGATGTAGGAGAGAGTGTGTGTGTAGAAATGGTGTGGAAGTGTGTGTTTGATCTTGGTAACTGCTCTCAAATGGCTCTCTCCCGTAAATTGTGCTCAAAATGGGTATTTGTACCCCTTGGAAGCTTCTAGAACACGTGCACAACTTATTCTAGATTCTGCACCTACATGGCTCGTGTAGCAGCACACGGCTCGTGCTGTGCACACACAGTTCGGCGTGTTCTGCGTGTTGACAGGACACTACTCGTGTAGCAGCACACAACCTTGCCATGGGCGTGTAGCTGTTTCTGATGCTTGCACACGACCTCGTGTTACAGGCCCGTATTCTGTACACGACTCGTGTTCGTACACAAGTACGACTCGTGCGCAGAACATGGGGTGTGTACAGGCGTGCCCTGTTCTCCTTTTTCGTTTTAGCTCTCGACTCCGTTTTACTCTATTTTTTACCAGTTTTACATACAATTAAGCTTATTTTCACACCTTTATCAATCTACATCACACTTCTCCTAATTAACATGAAACTCCACCAAAAGTTATACGAATACGAATAAAAATATCCGAAAATTCACAAATAAAGACACTAAAATTTAGGTGAAAACAACGACGATCAACCCACCGCCATAGAGTAATACTCCCTCCGTCCCATAAAACTTTTCACACTTTCCTCATTTGTTTGTCCCACAAAACCTTTCACACCTCAAAAAAGGAAACATCACTTTATCTAACAACCTCAAAAATTACTTTAATTTTAAAATTCCCACTCATTTTTCACGCACATCTCATTATTTTATACTTTTTAATTACTTAAAAATACTTAAATATCCAACAAAGTCAATAAAATTGATCAAAAATATAACTTTTCTTAAATAATGTGGAACAGTAAACATCAAAAATAATATGAGACGGAGGGAGTATAATTTTTTGTGCCTGATTATTTAATAAATAGAATTATAAGATAAGCAAATTATTCATTTATTTTTTAATATGATACTCATATAGCAAGCAAGTTATACATTGGTTATGATATTAATTATAATAATTTACTATTATTATATGATCATCTTATAAGTTAACCCATCCTTTTAGACTAGAGAAAAATAACAACAAAAGATATGATGCAATAATGACCCACGAATGCGATCCCCAAATCAATAAAATGTTCATGTTATGAGTTCATCCATCTTTTTAGACTAGAAAAATTATTGGATTACTTTTATGTATTAATTGGTGCATTTGAATGAGGGGGGAGAGCTCCACTCATAAAATCGAGAGATATGTTATTTAATAACACTATAGGAATGTCAATAAAAAATGTTGGTTAAAGTTGGAGCAAGTAATATAAGTGTGCAACATAAAAATATGTATTATAAATTATAGTGGAACTAGATCGAGTCAATAGACATTTTAAAATGCGAATTAATAAATTTAAAAAAATTAATGCTGCATCGATTCAAACTTTTGAAATGATTCAGTTGGAAAAAAAGTGATATAGATTTTGATTATGACAAAAGTGATGTAATTAGAAATTTAGATTCCCAATATTTTGATGTATTTTATGAAAATAATACTATTTTCATTGAGAAGTGAAAATTAATTTTTAAAAAATTAAAATAGCCTCACTATAAATAATCTTATAACAGTCAAATTATTCTATGCACTCGGATGCACCATGCTCCCATATTTAAAATTTATATACTAATAAATAAAAATATATACACTAAATTGTATTGCTTTAATTTGTTTGGAAAAATGAAAAATTAAATAACAATGTTGGAATAATTATTACTAGGTATACACTTAATACTTATTATTACTATGAGATAAATCAATTTAAAATAATTACTCCTAAATATAAAAAATAAGGTCAATTACCCAATATAACCTCAATTTAATGTGATCGAAAAACTTTTATGCGGTACATACATAACATTATTTTTGCTACACATAACATTTACAACTTTTTTTGCTACACACAACACTTATGATTTTTATTTTTTTATTTAATGTTGGACATATTATTTTTGCTGCATATAAACTTTTTACTGCACATAAAATTTTTACATAACATTTGCTGCACACATATTTTTTGCTGCACATAACGTAAATGATTGTGTGCAGCGTAACTGTTTGTCTGCAGCATATTGTAAGGATAAAATTGGAATATCACTGTATATTTTTGTAGTTAGTAAAAATAATTTTTTAAGTTTGTATCTTATAGTAATTGAGGAGATTCCAATGTATCAAACAGTAAGTGTAATTTTGTTAATTGAATAATATAATTAAATCCTTTATTATTAAATAATTATAGGGAGGATTATTACTAGGTACACTAAAAAATCCTTAATTACTATACAAACATACAAAAATATTACTACTAACTACAAAAATATATAGTGATATTCTAATATTACCCTTACAATATGCTGCACATAAATGTTTGTGTGCAGCAAAAGTTCGTGTGCAACAAAAGTATGTGCAGTAAAAAAAGTGTGATGGTCCGGCGGAGCTCCGGCGGCGGCGGCGGTTCGGTGATTTTTTGGCGGCCGACCGGCGTTCCGACGGTCCGGCGGTGGTCCGGCATTCTGACAATCCGGCGGTGGTCTAGCGAATCTCGACGGCGGCGGTGCAGTAATTTTCCGGCGGCCGGCGGCAGTGGGTGAGGGTTTAGGATTTGTAGTTTAAAAGTATATGGGTTTAGGGTTATATTTGATATTTTACTTTAATATTTTGTATGTGAGAGTAATTTTTTTAAATCAATGTATCTCACAGTAATTATGGGTACAAAGTGTGTACCTACAAGTAATTTTTCCATAATTATACTAATTATATATAATATTGGGAATGTCCCCTTAATTAAGTATCAACCAAAATAAATATATTAAAAATAAAAATGCCACGTTCACTTACATTTTGATATCAAATTAAATTTATGAATATATAGACCGAAATTAGCATCTTATGTTTTTTATTTTGAAAATAAATAAATAATAATAATAATAATAATAATAATAATAATAATAATAATAATAATTTTTAATTTGGTTAAGGTATTGAGATTTTTTTGGTTATTATTAGATATATCACATACAAAAATGGAAAATGATATGGTATAAATGGGAAATGATACTCTCTCTATCTCAAGAATTTTTGCACACTTTTTATTTTGGTCCGTTGATCATCGCAATTTTTACCTAAATTTTAGTGTCTTTATGTGTATTTTTGTATTATTTTATTCGTATTTTATGTATATTTTGGTGGTGTTTTATGTTATTATGAAAATGTGTGAAAATTAACTTAAACGTATGAAAAACAGGTAAAAACAGAGTAAAACGGAGTCGGGAGCTGAAACGAGAAGAAGAGTGCAGAACTCGACTAGGACTCGAGCCGAGTCGGGCACACGAGTCGAGTCTGCACGTCCAGCCCGAGTCGAGTTAACGAGGTCGACCTCCGATGGTCGACTGCATACATTAGAGACACCTGCTCGACACCCCCTGAGCTTGAGCTCTGAAGCTCGAGTCGAGCTCATGTAAAGAACATGAGTCGAACAACACACATGACTCGAGCCCCATAAATTATCGCAACTTGCCGGGAGAACATGTCCCGACTCAAGTCGAGCTGTCGAGCTCAAGTCGAGTTCGACGATTTTTTGAAAATTAATTGGCGAGCTTTTAGAAGGTTTTAGGGGGTATAAATACACCCAATTTCAACATTTCTATGAGAATTCGAAAGGTTTTGGCTGCACACACATATTACACATCATTTTGGTCATTTTACACCATCATCTTCATCCATACCATCTATCTATTATCCTTCCATCAAACTTCCATCAAAATCACCATACAAGTAAGGAAAAGAAGCAAGGGAGAGAGAAAAAGTGCAAGGAAAAGAAGAAGATCATCATTGGAGCAATTCAAGGGAGTTTTCATCCAATTCTTGTATTGAATCTTATAGTTTACCATGGTTTGTGAAGATACAATGGTCTATGTTGTTTTCTTTATGATTATGGTAGGCTAACCTCCTCTGTAAGATTAGCAATATAAATGATGTTGGATAATTTTGGAATTTATGCATTTAAATTTATATGTTGATTGAGTTTATTGATTTTCTATCATTGATGCTTTGGATTTTGATGTTTATGATGATTTGTGTGGTTTGTTGTTTTAAGCATGTGATTAGATTGAGAAGTCAATTATATGTTTAGGATAATTAATTGAATCATTTTGTCATACACGCCATGTGCATTAATCTAAAATGAGATAGAGATATCCTTTTGGATTTAGAACCCTTTGATAGAACATTTAATTAGCTAGATCGAGAGGTCGATTAATTAGGTGAGGGGAACCATTCAAATTAAATATAGTACTTAGTTGGAATTGTTTGTTTGAAACTCAATTCTTTGAGCCATTTAGGAATCCTCGTAAGTGTCTACATTCTATACATCTCGAGAGGGAGTTTAGTTGGAATTAGTGATTGCCCTTAATTGTTAACCCATGATATATGTGAATTTGATGCATTAATCCTAGAATTTTCACAACTTGGAAAATCACTCATCTTCAATTTATCTTTGTTTGCTTGATTATTAATTACTTGCTTGTTTAGATTAACTTTATTTACCTGTTTGATCACACTTAAATCCAATCTTGATTCGTCTCTATAAAATTATAATGAATGCGAGATCGCTTAAACTCTAGCACGTTCCTCTTTTGGGTTCAATAGTTTTATTTCTTGGTCACTTCGTAGTACACAACGATAGAGTATTCTTGTTCTATTTACACGTAAGCAAAATTACGATCATTCATTCCAAAAGTATTTGTACAACTTAAAAATGGAAACAATACACAATATCCAAAATTTTACAATACAACAATATTACAAAAATATTATCTTCTTTTTATAAACTCACTTTATTCTATTCAATTACCCAAAATATATCTCTCTTTCTTACATCATTACAACAAAAAGTTACTTTTCGTAAATTTTGTGTCATCAAATACATGCATGTATTCTAGGTACAGAGGGAGTAATATTTTAAAATAAAATAAATAATATATTTAATAAAAAGTGATAACTAATTATGAAAGCGTAAAGTCATGAGACGGATTCACTTAAGTATGCCCCCGAAAAAAAACTATCACATTTTTAATTTAATCACAACATTTGAGATTTAGTAAAAAAAAGACTATAATCTTTGAAATTCTTTACAAATCGCACTTATAGGACAGCCAGATGCTGCCCCACCACTGAGCTAACATTTGTCACGTCAACTTCCAGCCATCTTTGAGTTAATTACACGAAAATAACACCTTTATTTAAATTGGAATTTAGTTACAATTTCTGAGATTTTGAAAATAAATAAATAAATAATTATATTTTCTGAAATTTATAACCATTATTAAAATTTAAATATTTTATATTTAAGCTTAAATTTTTTTTAAAAAATTATTACCTAAAATAATAAAGTCCTAATTCAAAATAATTATTTAATTTACATAATTATTATAATTTCATATGTATAATTTAAAATAATTAATTTGTTCCATAACGAAATTTATTGAATAAATATTTCTTTATCTTAAGTATAGAAGAAACTTTTCTTGCCGACGTGTAGTCTCCAGAGTGCTTCGAAGCGACGTGTAATTTTCTCAATTTTTTTAATTTTTTAATACTTTTTTTTAATATTTTTCTTATTTACTTTCAATTAATTTCCTTATTTTATATTTTTCTTTTTAAATGATATATGAATATCTTTGTTCTCTATAAACTTATTATGATTTATTTATTTTAGTATATTAATTACAATCCATTATTGAATTTTCAATATAAATAAATAAATAAATTATTATATTAAATCAAATCATATAGAGATGAAAAAGTATTAAAAAATCTAAAATTTTGAAAAATTACACGTTACATTGGAGCGCTCCGGATACGACATGTCAGCAAGAAAAGTTTATATATATATATATATATATATATATATATATATATATATATATATATATATATATATATATATATATATATATATATATATATTTGTATTAATATTATTTAAATAAATTTAATTAAATATTGATATTAAATTACAATTATATTTTTTATATAAGAATTTTTTAAAATTTAAAATTTGACTATGAATATTTAAATTTTAGTATGTGGGTGAAATTTGGAAAAAAAATATATAATATCGTTTTTTTTTAAGTTAAATTCTCAATAGTTGAGATTTAAGTCCCATCTAAAATAAAAATAGTGGTTTTTCGTGAAGTTAAATAGTAATAGTATAGATATATGGGTGTGGTTTGTCTGTTCCTTTATCAATTACCTAAAGCAATAGTGGGCCAACTTCTTGCTCAATATACAGCCCAAAATTTAAATTTTATTTACTGAATTCATGGGCCATAATTGATTTAAAGCCCAATCAATTAATTGCGGATATCTTCGTTCATACGTGCATTTAAAATGAGTAAAGTAATTGAAACGGGGGATTCCAAATGTCCACTATCCAACACCCTAACTTAGAGAGTAGAGATTTAAAATGAGTTTTATTGTATTTCTTTAATGGGAGGAATTAATATACAACCATAGTTTTTCAGTATGTAATTTCACTTTTATAAAGATGTACTCGAACATCAAAAAGAGAAATTATTTGGTGGGTCATCTTGAGCCGTATATAATGAAATTTATATGAAACGAATAGATATGATAATGTTTAATAAAAATTGATATTTTATTGATAAAAATTAATAATTATTCAAGTTAATTATTTTATAAATAAAAAACTTAAAATATAAATGAAAAGTGATAACATATTTAATAAAATATGATAATATTTTTAATGTAAAACTATACTTAATTTTAAAAAAAATTAAAATATTCTCACCTCGATCTCATACAGTATTGCAAATTTTGTAGTAATTGTGACATCTCTGCTAAGTGTAATGTAATCTTCCATCTTTAGTTTAATGCAAAATACTTCTTTAATTAATTTTTATTTTTCAATTCTTGGATTTATTACGTATTACTCTTTTCGTACCTAAAAATTACTAAATTTTAAAAAAAAATTAATTAATTAATTTTATTATTTTTAGATAACAAAATAAAGTATAATGTATGTTAGGTGTGAAAAGAAGTGATGTCATTTTTTAAAATTAATGAGTATTCCCTCCATCCCGTCCTTATGGTTACCTTCGCTTTTTGCACATGGATGAATGAATATAGTATTTTAATGTGTATTGAGGTGAGAGAAATAATATTTTAATATAAAGTTGGTAAGTGTATTAGTGTGACGTGTGGGCCATAAGGAGAGAAATAATTAATTTGTATGGGTCTCATATTCTAAAAAGGAAAATGTAACCATTAGGATGAGACACCCGAAAAGAAAATAATGTAACAATTAGGATGGGACGGGTGGAGTACCTTTCAGGTTTTGAATTAAAATGATATTTTATTTTTTGGAAGGTTGATCATTTAATGGGACAAATAAATGGAGAAATAGTGAATTATTTTCAATGACGGATAAAGTATTATCCAATTTGTGTTCAACGGAACAATATATCTAATTTTTTTCGATACACTGATATTTTATTTGTTGACCGACTAATTTGGAGGAAGTCAGAACTCACCATATACTAGCGAGGATTCCCATATTTTAGCCAGAGCTTTGCGCACTTTAGAAACTAACCTCACAATTATAAATTGCACCCACACTTTTGAACTTGAAATTTTAGAGAATTTCACCTCTAACCAACTCAAACCCTTGGTGTAGTTTTGATCTCATTTATAAATACTATTGTTTGGTTTGGCCAGGATTCGTTGGAATTGATTGTTAGAAATTAATCCATGAAACCTTAACCCTATTATGATTAACGAGATTTAAACTGTAAAGTGGAAGCATACCTTAGTCCATAGAATTATCTTGGCCGAACATGAACTCGGAGAACAGTGGTTTTATGGCCTTCCTCAACTAAGCCCTCCTAATTCCTTACGGGGACCGTAGTAATCCCTCCCGATGGGGAGAAGGGAAGACGATGTGCGGCTTAGTATATTGGGGACCATAACCGGGTAATCTTATATACTACTTTTATTAGGCCACCCATTATCACCTAATTATGTAGTATTGGGTATCTACTCAATAAGCTCATATTAATTATTATTATTATAGCCCATGGACCTTTAACCTTAATTGGATCACTTAATTAAGTCCATAAAATAATTGAATAGCTAATATAATTGCATAATAATATATTGCCCACAATTAGATTATATTAGAAATTATAAAATTTCCAACAATCTCCCACTTGAGCTATATATTTTCCCAAAGCAATTATATCAAGAGTCCTTAGTTGCGCAACTTTATGCTATTCCTCTTCAGGCTATACTTAACAATCTAGTCCATCTCATATACTAATATGGAACTACCGCGGCCTTCACCACATTATAAATCGTGATTAAACCCCGACAATTACCATATCAATATACTCAATGACATAGATCAAATATGGTGAGTAGCATGGAAATTACATGAAAAATATGATCAACATCATGTCTATTTCCAACTGGTCCTACTTTAAACTTTAGTGAGACCAATCAATAATGTAAAATATTACAAAATGAAATTACTTAAGTGAATTCACAATGAATTCAAATCCATCAACTCAATTCTGCAGAAAACCGAATTATCTAAAATCAAAGTGTCTTAAAACTTTAAAGAGCAATAAATATAGACTCCCACTGAACCAATGTATTCTAAAACCATATAACACCCATATGAGTAGCTAGCTCATAAAAATTACAGGGCGTTGAATACATGATTGGCGGATCCGTATTTAGAGTCTATCATAGTATGCTCTACTAAAATTTTATCCACACAAAATACTTTCTTTAACAACCAAGAATTCTATGTCAATATGCTTGACTTATAAGAACTCTTATTGCTAATACTTTACTGCGAACTAACTGTCACAATCAACTTTATGTGACTAAACTTCGCAACCTTTATTTCATGTTTGAATGCCCCTTAGTGTGCTACATCTTCTGTTGTCATGGTTAATGAGCTAAAGTGTTTGCTTAATACTTTTACTTGTATAGCTCTCCAGACCAACAGAAGATGTAGCCTGAAGTGGATCTCATACTATATTGGCATCCAACAAACTCAGAATCAGAACTCCTCATGATCTCTAACAAATCTGATCCCTGATGTACAAGTATGTTATCCTTAGTTCTCTATACATACTTTATAAAGATCCATACTACAGTTACTTAAATGTTAACTTAATAAGCCAAATTAGGTCTTGTAGAGACCTCATCATACAATAACTTCCAACAATCAAAACATATAGAATGTTCATACATTTCTTAAATCTTTAATTTAACTTTAGGGCACCTTATTGAGACTCCACTTGTCTCCCTTAGTTTAATTTAAACATTCTCCCACTGAATCACATAATCATCTACATTTGTATCAAAACCAAATGAAGACAATTAATTCATGATGATACTTGTGATTCCTTTACGGAAAAAATTTTGCTTGAATGCATAGATGGATTTCCTATTAGTTCTTAAACCATTTAGATCATATCATCAGTGTTGCGATCAAGGAACTTTATCTTTACATCCATCTAATATGATTCAAGATCAAAATGTGCTACTAATGTCACGATTATCTTATAATAATGCCTTCCTTCCCTTTTGAGTATAATCCTATATCAAGATGCAAACCTAATAATCTTGTATTGATTTATACTCATAACTTATGGCATTAACCCACTTTCGAGTATTTGGACCTTACATGGTTTGATGAACATTGTTTGAATGTTCTACCATTAATTCTATAGTGTCCTCTTTATTTAGGAGAAAACTACATAATTATCCGAATTGATTTTCTCCCAATTCTAGTGGTTTTCTTAGTGACATTAATTCTTGAGGTTGTTGATTTTATTATACCTTAAATATTATTGACATTGTCATATCGTTATTCTGAATTTGCACCAATTCTTTAAAGCATAAGTGAGGATCGAATCGACTTCCCCTTAAGGACAATGTCTCTAATATTATTCTTCCCCCAAAATCAACATCCTCACATAATACCGTATTACCCGTCTCAAATATGATCCGATCAATTGGATCATAAACTTATTATCTTTATTCATAACCAATAAAGTAGCTTACATTTATTTGAGTCCAATTTTCTTTAGTAGATCCCAATAATCTAGCTTTAGTTGGACATCACCATATGTGAAACTCAAAGAGTTCTCACAACTACTTTGGTTAAAAATTTATTAAGACATAAGTTGCAATCTTAAGTATTTCTCACATTAGTGACCATATGTTGTGGAGTTCAATTATGTCTTTTAACTGCACCATGCATATTGAATAATTTAATGTAGTGTACTATAAGACAATTCCACAGGCTTTTAGGAGAAAACAAAAGGTTATACTTTAGTTGTTTTTAGCAGCTTTCTTAATGAGATTTCTTGTATTGCCCTTATACTTTATTGAGATTAAGTTTGACTTATTAGTCTCATCCTTATTGTGGAAGTTCACTCATCAAGTATGATTTTGTTGTTGATATATGGAAAACTTAATTAGCAGACTTCTTAATTATACAGAGAATTAATGCAAAATAATTTTTCATGCTCGCATTAAACTTTATAATCTTTCAAAAAACTTTATAGTCTTTCAAAATTTAACTAAATTAGAATCATCTTGAAGATTCGAGCACAATATTAGTATCAAGTCTTTGGATAAAAAATACTAATTTAAATGATGCTCTCATGCAGTAGTCAAATACTGACAATAAAACTGTCAAGCAATAGCCTTCCTGTGGGCCGACTTATTACTCACATGTCAAACCAAATAATTGTCACATATTTACCACCACAGGTACTTGTGTATTTCTGCCAAATATTAATCTACCTGTGGGCCGATCAATACCCGCATGAAGATACACTCATACAACATTATTAATTGGGGACCCATCACAAGACACCTTGTGCAACATTAACCTCGTCTGTGGACAAAAATTAACTGCAGGGGTAATCTTGGTGTAATAATCAAGTATTGACAATAAGTTCTGTCAAACAAGAGTCTATCTGTGGACCGACTAATGTTCACATGAACAATCCAAATAATTATCACATACTTATTATCACATGTATGTTATTATTCTGTCAAACTGTGCCTACCTGTGGGCCGAACACAGAACACATGAATAATTACACACCCATCTATGTAATTTCAATAAAGTCGCACTTCACACACAGAGGCTGCTGTGGCAACATGGTGCTTCGATTGACTAGATTGAAGGTTTACTAGACTAATTAAATAAATATTAAAATATTTAATTTAATTAAACGACATTTAATTGTCTCCCCAATTTAATTTAATTTTATTCCTCTAACCAAATAGGAATATTAGATGACTCATTACCCTATAATGATGAAAGATCTTCTTTACTTAATTTAGGGATTCCAAAATCCCAATTAAATTAGGTAAATATCCTTTACTAATAATTAATTTAATACTATGAAGTATTATTGACCTTCCGAAAAATGCTCTCAATAGAGCATACACATAATAATCACGAGAATTAAATGTGACAATTGCTATTAGAATGGATTCAACAAATCATTAATTAATATCAATAAACTTAAATTACCAATGTAATTGAATTCATAAAATCATAAGCCTACCAATTATAGGCCAAGCATGCATTACCAATTTACCACTCCAAAGGTCATATGCATATACATAATTTATCAATAATTGATTATGAATTCTAAATATAACAGAAGCCCATTCCCCAATTTAAGACGGTGTCATGATATTTTCATGGCCTAATCATATTCAAATGAATCATCATGCCAATATAACATATTAATGGCAGCATGCAATTCGAATTGCAGGTGATATACACCCATATTCGATTATGATGATATGAACAAGGCAATCCATTAATTACCATTAAACAAAATTAATCCAATTTGCCACATGGGCAACAAGCATGTGCAGTATTTTGATTAACAATATTAAAGCAATTCTTAATACCAATATTAAAAGAATTACTGTACTAATTAATACTGAGAATGTCCCATTATGCTCGGATTTCAATATAAATTCATGTGAGCATTCACAGAATTAATAAGAATTTCTATTAAGCATGTGCAATGCCCAAATAGTCAAATATGCATCTAGATTTAACAATTTGTAATTCCACTTAATATCACAATTACAGACTTTAATGATATCACAGGCTCGCAACTTTTTAATTCACATATTAAAAATGCACTACATATCATATGTCATGAATTGCAAGACTTAATGTGTAAACGCATTGCCCATATATATTTCTAAATAATTAATAACCATTTCAATTGAAAGTTCATCAAATTCAGCAATCAAAATCCAATAATAATTAATGGACCCAATATCAATTTCACCTTTTCCATTAACAATGGAACTTATCATCAAAAGTGAAATCATATGGATTAATTAATTTACGATTAAACATTGATGCAGACTTTAGATCAAAGCATAACCGTTCATAATCAAATCTCAGAGAATCATTAATAGGGTGGCTCTGATACCACTTGTTGGAAATTAATCTATGAAACCTTAACCCTATTATGATTAACGAGATTTAAACTGTAAAGCGGAAGCATACCTTAGTCCATAGAATTATCTTGGCCGAACATGAACTCGGAGATCAGTGGTTTTATGGCCTTCCTCAACTAAGCCCTCCTAATTTCTTATGGGGACCGTAGTAATCTCTCCCGATAGGGAGAAGGGAAGACGATGTGCGGCTTAGTATATTGGTGACCATAACCGGGTAATCTTATATACTACTTTTATTAGGCCACCCATTATCACCTAATTATGTAGTATTGACTATCTACTCAATAAGCCCATATTAATTATTATTATAGCCCATGGACCTTTAACCTTAATTGGATCACTTAATTAAGTCCATAAAATAATTGAATAGCTAATATAATTGCATAATAATATATTGCCCACAATTAGATTATATTAGAAATTATAAAATTTCCAACATTGATATCTTGGAGCATGTTGTAAATTAATTTGTTCAAATTTATAAATTAATGTGTTGGAATTAGTTTGGTTTGCGATTCAATTTGTAGAAGGGTAATTATGCGTTATTAATTAATGATAATTTAATTTAAATATTTTTGAGTACGTTTAGTAATTACATGTTGCGAACCGTCCCTATTTTAATTATTCTCCAAAAAGAACATACTTCAATATTAATTATTAATTTCTATTTCTATTTTTTATTCAATATATATATGTACAGTGCATGAGTGTAAATTTAATCACAAAAATATAAATATAAATACACTATAAAATAAAATAAAATAAAATAAAATATTTAAAATACTCCCTCCGTCCCGGGTATTTTTACCCGTTTGTACGGGCACGGAGATTAAGACGTTTTATTTTTTTAATATATAATGTAAGAGAAAGTAGGAATAAATTAGTAATTTAAAAAGAAAAAGTGAATAAAGTTATTGGGAATGATGAATAAAGTGTAAAAAAGTAATTAAAGTTGTTGGGATTGTAAAAAGTAGGTAATAAAATATTATGTACTTTTGCCAAAAATGGAATGAGTAAAAATACGTGGGACACCCCAAAATGGAAAGTGTGTAAAAATACGTGGGACGGAGGGAGCAAAATTTTATAGTCGTGTATTACGTAGATTATGTATTAGTTATAACTAATTAAAAAAGAAAAAAGAGCATAAAATGATATTAAAATCGTAAAATGGTATTAATACATTATTATCACACAAATCTACACTCGTTTTTAAATGAATGAGAAATTCAGTTATAATAATTCATTATTGTTTTAATATTAATTTATGTGTGAGAAGGCAAGCGAATGGCAGAAAATCTTACAAGTGGGCATATCGTGTATTGTTGCAGAAAAACGAAAAAACATTGTACACATGTCATCTTCCTACCACCTCTAAAGCTTCCTAATTGTCTACTTGGCCAAAGCACACAGACTCAACCACCACTTACAAATACTATTAGATTTCTCTTCCATCAAGTCCTACCCTAATACTTACAGCTTTAGGAATTCCGCCACAAACCCTGATAATTTATTACCGTAAAACATACTCCCTCCGTCCCAAGCTAAGAGGGTCAGAGACCTTATATTAAACATAAGGCCTTTGGCCCTCATTACTTGGGACGGAGGGAGTATTCCCTTACGGACACATTTTACCATTGTAGACGTCCACGCCAATGGCCAATGGTATACATTTCTCTTTCTCAACACATGGGACCACACACATTACTAATACATTTAATATAAACTAGGTGGGCTAGCCCACCTGACCATTGGGCTCTTCATTTAAATAAGAGACACAGGTTCGATTCCCATTGAGAACGAATTAGGAGAGGTGATATAAGGAGACTTAAAGAAGGGGAAGTAAGGGTGCTTACTGTATACTAACTAGACTAACAACTAACATTTACTGATTAAAAAAAAAACTAATACATTTAATATATGGGTCTCAACACACCTCATTAATACAACTACCTACTACATACTAAATAATAATACTCCTTAATTTACGTGTAAAATGCAAATGTATACCTATTGAACAGACGGATGGAGTACATCTTATTTCATATTATTAAATTTTATTTATATTATAAATTATACTCTCCCCTCTCTCAAAAATTTACTAACTTTCTATTTTAAATCGTTGGACAAAAGTTTGTATCCCTCTAAAAAATAAAATGTAAAAAATTACCCTACACTTTATTTATAAGGTTAAAACTTGTGTGTTTTTGGGACACCGTACTTTTAAGTATCACACTTTTTTTAAAAATTGTACCCTTTAATATGAGAACTTATACCCTTAAATTTCTAAAAAAAATTAATTTTCTTAATCAAACATTCATATTATTCATATTTCAGTTTCTAATTTCAATGAAAAAATTATACCTTTATTAATTAAAATTATACCTTTAGAAAAAATGTTATACCCTTATATACCTAGTGCACACGGGACATAACCAACTCTTCTTATAAAAAATCACCCCTATCTAATACAACTAACATACCCCATACAGTGAGGGTACAAACTGAACTTATACGAAGGGAGTAATTTATTGAACGAGTATCCCTTCTCATCGATATGATTTTATTAGTACATTTTATTTCTATTATAAATTACTTCCTCCATCCTGGACTTATCTACATGGTACTCTAGATACGAAGTTTAAGAAATATTATTTTTTAACAAACTTTATTGATATTTTAAAGATATTATGATATTTTTATGTAATAATAAATTATAAAGCATGTTATGTGTGTTAAGTGAGAATGATATTTTTAAAATTAAAATAATTTTTTAAGTTGTTATTAATATGAAGTTTCCTTTAAAACGAGAAGTGTGGAGATAAGAGAGAGGGTATAATTTATTGAATGTTTATCCCTACTTGATCCATGTGTTAATTTGCCATTAATATTATATTTTGATTCCCCAAATTTGCTAAAAAAAAAAATTCACCGTGCCACCCTAAAATTAATGCTCGCGTCCAACATAGAAGCCTTTGTGAATGTCATCTTGACTTGTAGACTTGTAGTATAAGGGCAATTTTCTTTTCTCAAATTGCCAAATCATCACTTCAATGATTTTTCTCAAATTACAAAATCATCAAACTGAAAAAGAAAATGAAAAAAATAAGTTGAGGATGATCTAAAAATATTATCAAATTTGAGGGAGGAGGATCTATCCTCAAATTTGAGGATGGAATTGGAGCTTTAAGTAGTATCAAATCCTAAAAAAATAGGATTTGCTTTCAATGGTCGGAGATTGCCTAATGTTACTTAAAGGAATCTCAAACTCAAAGGAATTCGAATAAGATGTACTCCCTGCGTCCGCTTTTAAGGATATACTATAATTTTTTTTTTTGAGCGTCCACCCCCCAAGGGTTTCATTTCCTTTTTTATACATATGGGACAACATATACCCACTAATACAACTAAAAAATGGGACTCACACATCTACTAATACAATTACCCACTACACATTAAATAATAATACTCTTTAATATACGTGCAAAAAGTAAATGGCACTCTTAAAGGTGGACGGAGGGAGTACTATCTATCCTTATACTATCTAAAGACAACTATACGCCAATTTGCTTTTGCTGACTTGGCTTCACCTCTTTTCTCCATGGTGAAGTATCGTCTGGAGATTTTTTTATGTTCTTACCATATCTAAAGACAACTATACGCCAGTTTGCTTTTGCTGACTTGACTTCACCTCTTTTCTCTATGGAGACGTGTCGTCTGGAGATTTTTTTATGTTCTTACCATATATTAATTTATTCTGTAAATAATTTGCTCCATCCTTTTTCTTAGTTATTTTATTTATTTATTTATATTTCCTTATTTAGCTAAGTTGACATTTTTTGCCGCATTAATTTTTTTTTTTACAATGAATTATCAATCCCTTATTATTTTGATTACCTTAATTATCGACTAAATTCACGCCTGTCATTCATTATTTCCTCCTTTGATTACCTTAATTATTTCATTATTAATCGAGATTCCCACATATAAATAGTGGGAAGAGGATTACTGTCATATCGAAAGATTTGGAAGAAGAAAACACCGCAAAAATCATCAAACGTGAGGGCGAATGAGCACTAAATAACGGCGAGAGTGAGACAGAAGAATAACAGCCAGAATGAGACAGAAGAAGGAAGCTGTTACTTTCGGTGAACACTCGAATGATATCAAAACTGTAAATTTTTCATCACTAACGTCTATGCTTTTTATTCTTCCAACGGATCATGTGAGCGCACAAAAAAAAAAAAGCTCAAGACTAGATCAAAAGTAGTTTGGTGATGGCTTCATATACTACGTAGGACAATAAACGAGTGTTGTTAAGGGATTTATTGATTCATAATTATTATTGTTTTTTCATTTTGTATATAGTTGATTAGAACACTGTAACAAATCAAATATTTTGGTTCTTATTTTTGATTTATTTTAAATTATTATTATATTTTTTTGTTCAATATCTTTAAATATCATGTTTTTTTAATATTCATACAAATTATATTATCTTATTTTATTAATTTTAATTTTAATTTGTATAATTCAAATATGATGTCTTTTTATATTATTGAACTATCATATAATTTTCATTTATTTATTCGTATATTTAATTTCCCAATTAATATAAAATTATATAAATGAAAATATGATTTATGTTGGGATTATAAAAATATAAGATTATACATTAATATTAAAAATTGTATTGTTAAAAAAATAAAAAAAATAACTATTATTTATCCACAAATCTAAAAATAAGACGTATTGCACTAAATATTATTGCATTTTATAAATACCTTAAATCATTTTTAATTTATCAATTCGTAATCATGTATTTGAGAGTTTTAATGTAGTGATAAACAAAGCTAATTAAATTATTTATTGGTAATATAGATTTATGTGGTTTATTTTTTTATTATTTATTGTTGGGTTATTTATATTTTATTTTCACTCATTACTTAGCCGTTCATTTTATAATTATGCCAATCATTAATTGAGATATAATTTGCATTTATATTGATTTATTTTTTATATGACTTTTAGGTATTAATTAGGATTTGAGACTCCATCTAAATAATAAACTGTTTTTCATTTATTATAGTTTATATTTATAGTAATAGAAGAAATTTTGTAACATAATTAGGTACTAATTAGCCCTTCATATATTTTTTAGTAATTTTTTTCTTTCAAAATTAAATTATATTATAATATAATTTATAATTTATTTTCTAAAATTTAAAGAGATTAATTCACTCATTATTATAATTTATATAAGTAAATAGAGGTAAAGACGTAGCAAGAAAAAATAATTTTTATTTATAATTTTTAATATTAATCTTATGCCAAAAAAAATAATAAAATAAAAAAGTTAAAGTCATCTATTATTTAGATTAGCTGTAATAACCAATCAAAAGAGAAAGATGTTGAAAACATTAAATTTACAGAACAAATATTATTATTAAAAATTAAATAAGATGAAAAGCAAAATATATATAAAATATATACAACTAAAACATAAATTTCACATAAATTTATATATGGTGGAAAGGGAACTATATTTATTTAACATAAGATAAAAATTGAACGTCCAAGGTAAATATTAATTAACAAAAATGATGATGTTATCTTATACTAATAAATAACTTCGAGTTTCAATAGAAACACAAGATCTTCAAGAAAAAGTAAACAATGTTTATTGATCATATGAGTGCTTATTTTTATAAGAAAATTTTAAATAAGAGCTTTTAAAAAAAAAAATTTCAAACCTTTTTCTTCTTATTTGATATATGGTTCTTACTTTAATATTTATTATTAATTCATATTACAAAGATATGTGATCTATTTATTTTAGATAAGATTAAATTATAGAGACTTGAATAAAGAGATTTTATGTACAAGATCAATGTAATCGCAACATTTAATATTATTAATGTCTTTCTATTACTTCAAGAAGGTTTCAACTGTACACTCATGTTTTAGACTCTCTCTTACTGTTCAGGAGACTTCTACATACATAAAGTTGAGAAATAGTTAATAAATTATGTTTTGAGGCACTTTATCAAGTTTAAAGGATATTGCTTTAGGAGTTTACACTAAAATTGAGAATTAGAAATTTATGAGGCACCATTCTAAAAGAAGATTTGTGAAAGAATTTTCATGTTTTTATGAAAGTTTTTAGAAAGGAAATTATATTTACAAACATTAAACATATATATGGAAAATTATATATTATATGGCTCACAAAGAACATGAGATTATTGAATGATTGTTAATTGGTGTGAATATGATTATTGAATTTAGAAAATTCTCATATTAAATTTATAGTAAATAGATTGTAAACTAAGATGATAATTATGATGAGAATATTATTAAAATTTAAGAAAATAATTTAGTTATGAAAACTGGTGATTCAATAATTTTCATGTTTTTATGAAAGTTTTTAGAAAGGAAATTATATTTACAAACATTAAACATATATATGGAAAAATTATATATTCTATGGCTCACAAATAACATGAGATTGTTGAAGGATTGTTAATTGGTGTGAATATAATTAATGAATTTAGAGAATTCTCTTATTAAATTTAAAGTAAATAGATTGTAAACTAAGATGATAATTATGATGAGAATATTATTAAAATTTAAGAAAATAATTTAGTTATGAAAACTGGTGATTCAATTAGAGTTATTGTTACAACTTTCTATGGGAATATCAAACTTGATTTAAAAAAAAATTGAATATTTTGAAGAGAAAGTTATTAGTACGTATAACACACAAAGAAATAAGAAAAATTAATGACTCTATTTTTATTGTTGATCCCTAATAAAGACATATGAGTATTCAAGTTCTGATAATATTTACTGTGTTTAAGAGAAAGTTTAGCATAGATAAGTAATTTTATTATATTGATTTTTAAGGGTGGCGCTTTTGTAACCTAAATATTTGCTAAGGGCACCCAATAATTTAAATTAGATGATTTGAAAATACTAAAATATCTTATATAAACGTACTTAAAATAATACACCCAAATCCAAAATTTAAAAACTCTTTTTACTTTACACACACAATTGTGAATTGTAGAATTGGTTTCTCAAATCAATTACCACCAATTTTGAACCTTTGGAAATCTCAGGAGGCAATTTGTCGTAGAGCTTATTGTCAAAAACTATTAACGACCCCAAGAATGTGGCAATTCCGACATAGGAAGCGATTATTCAAATTATTTTCTGAAAAAATTCCAGGAAGCCCCCATATTCCACCAAGAATGCGGCCGATAACCCGTTGTTGCTGACCCGAAACCAAATTGAAGTGGTGCAGCTTGCATAGAAATCCTTCTACAATAAATGGTGCAACTTTCGTAAGTCATCAGAAATCCTTCTTCGATTTCCCCACACAAATGCTGAGGAAAAAATAATAAAAAATCATGCAGGTTTTACCTATCAATTTTGCCATACTTGATTGCAGGTTTTAACACCATTAATTTCGATAAAAGTTGAAGATTCTATATTTTAAAGAAGAAGGATGCATGTGATTTTTTCATTTTTTTTCAATGAATTCTAGCATGATTGGTCTCACTCCTCATTCACCAGAAAACCTTCAATTATCGAAAAGATTATGATACATTTCCAAAGCTAATGAAAATTTATACATGATCATGATCATTAATCATGATTATCAAAATATTACATTTAAAAGTATTAAATGGATGGAGAATCCTATCTCTTTACACTTGATCAGTGCTTGATCCAAAGAAGGTGGTATTATGTGAGAGTTAGGGTTATAGCTGTGTAAAGTAAAAAAAGAATTTTTAAATTTTGGATAATTGAGGGTATTATTTTAAGTATATTGGTGTTTTGTTATAGACTAAAAGATAGAATTATATAATAAAACGACATTAATCATGAAAAAAATGATAAATATTTATCTAATACGCATGTGATTTTTTTAAAATTTAATATATCATTTTGGACATGTATTTTGATTAATACTTATCAAAATCTTATATTAAATAACATATAAAATCAATTTAATTCGATATATATATTTTTAATAGAAATAATTACTTTCCAATACATGGTTAATACACATAATTATTATAAGATACAATCTTTTAAAATAATTACTCCTATATACAAAATGATAATATAAATTACCCAATATATCCTAGGTAACCCTACTTGTTCTTGGCCTAACCTGATACCCCCAAATCTTCTTTGTATCCCTCTTCCAATTCATCGCCTCCGCTTCTCCAGCTTGTTCATCCTCTCAGGTATGCCTTCTTTCTCTCCTTCTCCTTCGCTGCTGCTCCTCCGATCGATCATTTCTTGCTCAACTGAACCGCCAACACTAGATGTGTTCGGATCTCCTTCTACTTCCTGCCCGACACTCTTCGATCAATTACGTCGGTGTATAGTTTGGTTATTTCGGTGGATGAATCGACGACGTTGCGGTTCAATGGAAGTTGTTGATAGAAGGCGTCGATGTCAATGGATGAGGATCTGTATCTTTTTGGCTTCTTGCTCGGCTCTCTTGCGCTTCAAAATTTTTTCGATGAACCCCTCAGTTAGCCATCGAAAATCGATCGTATAAGCCATAATTGATGATTAAGAGAGAGAAGGTGAGGGTGAATATTTTTTCTGAAAGAGCGGTCCTAAGATTTGGAACATAGGCAAGTTAGTGTAATCAACTGAGGGTGCAACTCCTTGTTTATGAGCGTCAATATGGTCGACGAAGATCTGCCACTTGTTTCTTGCAGGGATAAGATGTAGGTTTGCAAACTCTCATATGTTCTCCGTGGTCCAATCATACTATTCCTCTTGTCTCTGCAGTTATTTTAAGTTTTTCAAATCACTATAATTGAATTCAAGTGTTTCTAGTATCAATAGATAACTTCTGGGAGTAGAAATTAAACATTATGGCTGGAATTCAGATCTAATATTGAGCATTGAGATCTTGCAAACCTATAAGTTTTTTTTTTTAATTTTTGTTCCCTTTAGATTTATCTTTGATAAATTCCATGGATGATTGTAAATTCTTTATGTAAATAATTCGATTCATATCGTTGTAAACTGCTCATATTTTTATAATTTGTTGAAATTGGATTTGTAGAAATTTTAATTGACTTCGTGCAATAATTTTAATTCACATGAAAAATCTGCATTTCGTGCAGAAAAATTTGCATGTCGTGCAGAAAAATCAACTACACCCCCAAAAAAATAAAAAATGCATTTCATAACTAGAATCTGCATTTCGTGCAGACTAAAACACCAAACAATAATAATAATAATAATAATAATAATAATAATAATGCATTTCTTAACTAGAATCTGCATTTCGTGCAAAAAAAAGTCTGATATCATGTAATTTCGTGGAGTTGCGGAATTTGAGGGAAAAATGCAATTAATTACGGGAATTGGGAGAGAAATCAAATTTGAAAAAAATCTGCATTTCATGCATTTACTCAAAATAAGGGTAAATTTGGTAATCAATAATTAAATATTGTAGTTAGGAGTAGTGTTTTTTGGGGTGTGTATCTAATAGTTAATTTTACATGTATAGTGTATCTAAGAATAACCATCTCTTTTTAATACTTTATTATTATTATATTAATAAATTATCTCAATTAAAGTAAAATTTGTCTCGTGCATAGCACGGTTCTATACTAGTTATATATAAACTAATGATTTTCAACATGAAGAGATTATGTTAGCTTCAAGCTATTATTCTGAGTCAACTTTAAATTTTTTAAGAATCATTTGGAGGAAGAATGATTTTTGAATGAAATAAAAAATGCAAACTCAATGCGCGCACTACGTAAATTTGAAAATTATCCTTACAATTTGATCCCCATAAATACATAGGTTTGAAATTCATGCAAGAACTCAATACCGACATTAACCTCTCAAAATCGTGTTAAAAGAAGTAAAATGATGAAACTAATTTAATGTAATGTCCACAAAATCTTATCTTCAGTTATAATTTCCAAATACATTATAAGATAAGATAACAATCATTTTCTACTCTTATCCTGCCTTCTTACACATAACGTAACATTAAAACAATAATCTATCATAATCCTAATATTCTAAAAATAACGTATTAGTAAATTATAGTGTATTGAATGATTGTTACTTCTTATTTTCTTTTATTGGAATGTTATTACTTTTTTGATTTATTGTCTGAATTAAAAAATATACTAGTATTTTAATATGCTACTAGGAGATATATATAATATTTTAATGTATACTAGTGTATAATTATATTAATGTTATATGGGTCGCATGAAGATAGATATATTAATTATTTTGTGTGTCATATTTTTTATAATACGAAACGTAAACTTTATAATGTGATTTCAAAATAAAAATGTGTAAATATTATAGTAGTACTTTGTAAGTATAATTTATGAAATCATTATCACTCATTGATCAAATGTTAAACTTTATTTATATTACAAATTATACATAAGTGATCACTTTACATCAATGGATTAGGCATATATTTTTTATTTTCTTTTAATTCCCCAAATTTGCAAAAACTTTCACCTATTTATACCCTCCTCTTTCTTGATTATGCTCACTCACCAATGGCTGCTAATCCTAGTTTCCAAACTTTCTTCAATGGCTGGCTTAGCAGACAAGAGGGATTTCTCCGACAGCTCGAATGCCTCCTCTCACCGGTAGACGGCTTTGACATAAATAGAGAATGCAGCGAAATAATCCCAGAGTTTTCACCCATTACAATGAGTTCTACCGACAGAAGGCCATCACCGCCGCGGAAGACGTCTTCCTGGTGATATCTCCGCCGTGGCTCAGCTCTTTCGAGCGTGCTCTGCTCTGGATTTCAGGGTTCAGACTGTTGGGCCCGTTGGGCTTTTGGCCCAAATACCGGTCTTCTTTCTCAAAGTATTGGGCCAAGTTTGTCTTGGCCCTTAGCCTTACACTTGTGGCCTATTTAATCGCCCATTTGTGACCCTCTCGGGTAGAACGTGGATTTGAATTCTTGTGTGAGTTCAACGGGAATCTGAGCACTATGGAGTTCTTCCCTCGACCACCTTCTCCGGCGTAAACGACGAACACGGACGATGATGACGACCGTATCCGCCTAACAGTAGTATCAGAGCGGGTTTCGTAGTCCGTCCGTCTCCCGAAGCTGCTGACCGTCAGCCGCCAGTGGGAGATCACCGCCGTCCGGCCGCCGCCGGACTTCCTCGCCGGAATCGCGATCTGAGTCGCGATTTGATTGGATCGGAGCTGCCTCCGCCTCCAGCCGCCGGGATCTGAAGGATCGGGGCCGCCACCGCTTCCAGCTATCGGAAAAGCGACTGGGATCCGCCTGGAGCCGTCCATCGTGAAGCATCACGTCGGCCACCCGCGACCGCCGCTGCTGACCGCCTACAGATCACACCGCCGTTGCCAGCAGTCGCCGATTGAAGCCACCGCTGTCCAGATCGCGCCGCTCGTCGGTAGATCGTGCCGCTGCTGTCCTTTCGTCGACCGCCGCTCGAACGCGCCGTCCGCCGCTGGATCTGCTCGGATCGACTGCCGCAGCCGCTAGGGTTTCGTCGCTGCTCCAGATCGTGCCGCTGCGCCGCCGCTGAGGAGTCGCTGGGAACGCGACAGGAAAAGGATCACGTCTGCCGCCGCCTCTGCCCAGATCTCGACCGCGACTGCTCGCCGCCGCTAGGGCTCCACCGTCGGAATCGCGAGCTGTCCAATTCTGTCCAGTCGCCTGCCGCCTCTGACCGACTACCGCCGCCGCGGCTGACCAGCTGTCGTCCACCGCCGGAGATCGGAGACCGCTACTGTCCACGCTGACCGCCGGAGACCGCCGCTGTCCAGTTGACCGCCGCCATTGACCGCCGGAGTTGACCGCCGGAGCTAGGGTTCCGGTCAGATTGGAGTGTCCATTTTGAGGAAGGGAAGTGTCTCTCCTCTTCTCCTTTTATATTATTTCGAAAAAATTTTAGATTTGGTTTTGTTATTTTTTCGGATAGTTATTTTTCTGAAAATTTTCAGATTGTACCTTCACTAACCCCAATGTTTCTCACTTTGTGTGTAGGTTGAAACTTGGAGTGGAGGCTGCTCCGTTCGTGTTTGGTACGTAAACAAGACTATGAGGTATCCGTCCCCGTTAAGTAACGGGCTGGTGGCTCGTAGAGGTGGTACGGTGTTCTCGTCGGAGACACCGCTCTAGTGAAATAGCTTGAGCTTTTCTTATTTTATTTTCTTGTCTGATGCCCTGAGGCGGCTGGCCCTCTTATTTGCTCTTGTGTGATGTCCTGAGGCGGCTGGCCCTCTTATTACTGTTCTTGTTTGTTTCTTTTGTGAAACTGTCATCTTAGTCTTTCAATTTCCGCTGCTGAAAATATGTCCTTGTGTGTTATACTGCTCCGTTTCTTGCTTTGTGTGTGATTAGAGTAGTGTCAACCTGGTGTGTGACAGATTGTTGCTCTGTATTTCTGTATTTTCTTCGTTCAAAGTGTGTTCTACTCAACTTTAAATACCCATGGCTTCGTTTTCGTTTGGACAAGCACCGTTTGATGGTAATCGAGACTTCAGTATCTGGAAACAGAAAATGAAGTGCATACTCATTCAACAAAGGGTATTCAAAGCTGTAGATC
Source organism: Pogostemon cablin (assembly GCA_023678885.1). Classification (NCBI taxonomy): domain Eukaryota; kingdom Viridiplantae; phylum Streptophyta; class Magnoliopsida; order Lamiales; family Lamiaceae; genus Pogostemon; species Pogostemon cablin. Next base: position 8,892,359 of record CM042987.1, read on the forward strand.
ACTCGTATGACAAGGATGATACACCTGCTAAAAAGACTGAGATGAATGAGCTTGCTTTATCTGCGATTATCTTGAATCTTTCTAATCCTGTGCTTAGAAAAGTTGGTGTGCATGAGTCTGCAAAAGTTTTGTGGGAAACATTGGATAAGCTGTACACTGAAACATCTTTGCCTAGTAAAATGTTTCTTCTGGAAAAATTCTTTCGTTTTAAACTTGATTTAAACAAAGATGTTGAAGAAAATTTGGATGTGTTCACGAAATTAATTCAAGATATTAAGCTAACTGGTGACAAGCACATTGATGAATACACTCCTATTGTGCTTTTAAATGCTATACCTGATTCTTACAATGATGTCAAGTCTGCTATAAAGTATGATCGTGATGACGTTACTCTTGATATTGTGGTGAATGCCTTAAAAAGCAAAGAGCATGATTTAAAACAAAATAGGGGTGTTAAGAATTCTGGGGAGGTTATGCATGTTAAGGGGAAACCTAACAATCGTAACAAGAACAAGAACAACAATAAGAACAAGGACAAAAATTCTGATGTGAAATCCCAGAATAATCAGAATGGGGACAAGAAAAAGAAGAAATGCTTTAATTGCCATGAAAGGGGACATTTTGCAAACAAGTGTCCCCATCCTAAGAGGAATAATTCTAATGATCATGCTAATGTTGCCTCTGAATCTGTGGATTATGGTGATGTGTTTGCTATTTCTGATTGTTGTGTGAATTATGTGCATTCATCTCTGTGTGATAGTGAATGGCTTGTGGATTCCGGTTGCACATTTCATATGACACCTTTTAAACATCTTTTCTCTTCATATAAAAATATTTCTCATGGATCTGTGTCTATGGCTAATGAAAGAAGATGTGATGTGCTTGGTGTTGGTGACATTTGCTTGCGTTTTGAAGATGATTCTGTGTTCACTTTGAAAAACGTGCGACATGTGCCTGATTTGTGTAACAACTTGATTTCCTGTGTTGCACTTGAAGATGAGGAGCTTGAGGGTAGGTGAGGAAAGGGTTGCATGTCTATTGTAAAGGGTTCTGTGCCCATCTTTAATGCTGAAAAAAGGAATAACCTGTATGTTTGTTGTGCTAAATCTGTTGTTATGTCTGCTAACGCGGTTAAAGAAGATAAAACAAATATTTGGCATGGTAGGTTAGGTCACATGAGTGGAAAAGGTCTTGAAATATTGCATAAAGCTGGTTCTTTTGGTAATGATAAGCTTACATGCATTCCTTTCTGTGATTCTTGTGTGCAAGGCAAACATGCGAAGGTGAAATTTCCTGTTTCCCCATACCCTAAGACTTCTTAGTGTAGTGATATACTTGAGTACCTGCATGCTGATGTGTGGGGGCCTTCTAGTGAGCCAACTCAAGGTGGCAATGTGTATCTTCTGTCCATTATTGATGATTTTTCAAGAAAAGTGTGGGTAATTTTGCTTAAAAACAAATCTGATGTTTTTGAAAAGTTCAAAAATTGGAAAACTTTGATTGAAAATCAAATGGGTAAAAAAATTAAGTATCTTAGAACTGATAATGGATTAGAATTTTGCAATAATGCCATGGATGATTTATGTGTCAAATCTGGAATTGTGAGACATAAGTCTGCTCCTTACACTCCCCAACAGAATGGGATTGCTGAGAGGATGAATAGGACTTTGTTAGAAAGGGTGAGGAGCATGTTGGTGTCTTCTGGACTTTCTAAAAAGTTTTGGGGTGAGGCGCTTATTACCGCAGCATTTTTAATAAACAAATCCCCCTCTGTGCCTTTGAAGGGTAAGTGCCCTGACTATGTGTTCTTTGGTAAAAGTATTGATTATTCTGTGCTACGTGTATTTGGCTGTGCTGCGTTTGTGCGTCAGAAACATGACAAATTGGATCCTAGGAGTAGAAAATGTGTTTTTCTTGGTTATCCTGAGGGTGTTAAAGGTTATAGGCTGTGGGATATCTCTGAACCTGGTTTCAAAATCGTGATTAGTAGGGATGTGATCTTCAATGAATCTGAATTTCCTTGCTTATCTGCTCCTTTGCCTGATGTTGTGCCTTTACATGATCCTACCACTTCTTCGAGTGAGGTGGAGTTGTCTTCTTTGTTATCTGATGTTGAAAACTTGCCTGACACTGTTGTTGATCAAGAACTTGTTACCAATGAACCTGTTATCAATGATGAAAATGTGCATGATATTCCTGAAGATGATGACTATGTGTTGACTAGGGATAGACCTATGAGGAATATTAGGCCACCTGCTAGGTATGATGATTTTCATATTGATACTCATGCTTTCAATGCGTTTGAAAATGTTGATAATGAACCTAAGACCTATCAAGAGGCTTTAAAATCTGACGATTCTGTGAAATGGTTAAATGCTATGAAAGATGAAATGAAATCGTTGCATGTTAATCATACTTGGACTCTGGTTCCAAAACCTGCTCATTGCTCTGTTGTTGATTGCAAGTGGCTTTTCAAAGTGAAACATGAGCCTGAAAATGTTAGATTTAAAGCTAGATTGGTAGCAAAAGGTTTTACTCAAAAGGAAGGGGTTGATTATAATGAAATCTTTGCTCCTGTTGTTAAATTCACCACGATTCGTATAATGCTTGCATTAGTTGCTCATTTTGATGGGAATTGAAGCAAATGGATGTAAAAACGGCTTTTCTTAATGGCGATTTGGACAAAAAGATTTTCATGAAACAACCTGAGGGTTTTGTGGACCCCAAAAATCCTGATCATGTATGTTATTTGAAGAAATCCTTGTATGGCTTGAAACAATCTCCTAGACAGTGGAATAAGAAGTTTGATCAATGCATGACATCGTTGAAGTTTAAGAGAAGCTTGCATGATAATTGCCTTTACTTCAAGATTGATACTTCTGTTCTTGTTTTTCTGCTCATATATGTGGATGATATGATAATTGTTAGCCCTGATCTTGAGTATGTTGAGCTTGTTCAAAAGAGTCTATGTGATAATTTTGATATGAAAGATCTTGGAGATGCTAAAAGGATTCTTGGAATGAACATTGATAGAGATAGGAAGAACCATGTTCTCTTGCTTAATCAGATTTCATATGTTGAAAAGATTTTGAGTAAATTCTCTATGATGTCTGCTAAAACTGTGAATGTGCCTCTTGCTGCTCACTTTGTGTTAAGTAAGGATCAGTCTCCAAAGACTGATTCTGAAATTGCTGAAATGGAAAAGGTTCCTTATTCCAATGTCATTGGGTCTATTATGTATCTTATGGTTAGCACTAGACCAGATATTGCATATTCTGTTAGTTGCTTGAGTAGGTATATGGCTAATCCAGGTGCGCCTCATTAGGAGGCTTTGAAATGGTTCTTGAGATACCTCAAGGGCTCCATGGAGGTAAGTTTGCGCTTTTCCAAATCTGCAAATGGTGTGAGCCTTGTTGGCTATATTGATTCCAATTATGCAAATGATAAGGATAATAGGAAGTCTACAACTTCTTATGTGTTTACTTTATGTGGCTCTTGCATAAGTTGGAAGTCTCAGTTACAGCATGTGGTTGCTTTATCTACAACTGAATCTGAATACGTGGCTATTACTGATGCTTTAAAGGAAGCTATTTGGCTGCAAGGTCTTCTGAATGAAATAGGTTTTCTTGACAAATATGCCACTGTGTTTTCTGATAGTATGACTGTGATTCAATTGTGTAAAAATCCTGTTTTCCATGATAGAACCAAGCATATAGATGTTAGGTATCATTTCATTCGTGATATTGTGGAAAAATGTATTGTTAACCTGGAAAAGATTGCATCTGAGTTTAATCTTGCTGATATGGGTACTAAATGCTTATCTGTTGAAAAATTTAGGTCTTGCATGAGGACTTTAAATTTCGACTCTCTTGATTGAAACATGTTGTATGCAGTTCTTTTCCGTGGATGTTGTGTCCACTCTTGAGCTTGTGTGCTCCGTTTATTTTGTCCTTGGGATATTATAAACATTTTTGTGACTATGTGTCCGTGATCTTTGCTTCGGCTTAGATTTGTGTATCTTTTGTGATACCTTGACTTTTGTGTTAAATTTCTGAATCTTGCATTTGACTTTGTGTCTTTTTCGTTTTGCAGGTGTCCGGGAAAAGTGCGATGATGAATTTCCATTTAGTTATACACAAGGGTAGATGATTTGGGCCAAGGTGGAGATTTGTTGGGCCCGTTGGGCTTTTGGCCCAAATGCCGGTCTTCTTTCTCAAAGTATTGGGCCAAGTTTGTCTTGGCCCTTAGCCTTACACTTGTGGCCTATTTAATCGCCCATTTGTGACCCTCTCGGGTAGAACGTGGATTTGAATTCTTGTGTGAGTTCAATGGGAATCTGAAAACTGTGGAGTTCTTCCCTCGACCACCTTCTCCGGCGTAGACGACGAACACGGACGACGATGACGACCGTATCCGCCTAACACAGACCGTCCATGTTCTTCCCAATCCTCAACCGTTCGCTGGCAGAGGAGCTGACCCCCGGCCAGGGGAGGAGAATCGAGGAGGTGAAGGCGGACTCACAGCGGATGGAGAACGAGATCAGCCAGGCGATGGCCAGGCTTCAGGAGAAGGTGGCGGAGCCGCCTTTGTGTCGGTTGTTTAGGAGGTTCGGGAGTCCGGTGGACGGTGAGAGGCCGGAGTTGGACAGGGTGATGGAGGAGCTGAAGGCGGCGATGGTGGCGATGATAGGGAATGTGGATGTGCTGCAGGGGTGGACGGTGGGGGAGGTGGTCCGGATTCTGAATCCAGTGCAGGGGGTGAAGTTTTTGGCGGCGTTGACGAGGTTCCAGCTCCAGGCGAGGGCGTCGGGAGTGGAGAGAGATGGCCGGAGAGAGAGAGCGGTGGAGGATTATCCGTCTCCGGATGACGTGTTATCTCCATGAGTTTTCCCACCACCTTCTCTTCTCAAAATAGAATCCAAATCCCCTGTTTTGAAAAAGATTGAGAAGAGTGATGTGTCAAATCATCTGGTGTTCTTTGTAACATCATATGAGTGAAATAGGTGATAGGTGATCTCCACTTGAGTTTTTCTTTCATGTGTTTTTGTTGAGTGAAAAAAAAAATCAATTTTTATTTTGTTGTATTATGAAGTAGAATCTTCTAACTCTCAATACTATTGCAAGGAAAATACAATAAGTAAGTAAGAAAATAAGAGAAAGGAAATACGGTTCTTATGGAAAAGTAAGAAATTCTGGAAATATATTAACATGAAATTATGAGCAAATTACCATTTCAGATTCCAAGCTAGTAAGGAAACGTGAGAAAGGAAAAACACTCAACCTAATGAAAATGACGAGCAAAAATTAAACTCCCACCTTTTCAAATTCCAAGCTCAACTTGAGCAAAAATGGAAAGGAATTGAGAAGAAGAAGAACAGAGGGAGGAATGGAGAAGAAAATTAAAGGGATAAAGAATGAAATTGTAGAAGTAAGTCTCACACTAATCTTCACACTGAAGAAAAGCAAACATCACTCATCTAAAAACTTCAAAACTTAATTTAAAAAAACATACCATTACTTTATATTTTTTAGATATCTAAAATAAAACTACATTATCATTTAAAGTCAATAAAACTAAATTTCAAAAAACATACTATTACTTTATAATTTTTAAATATCTAATAAAAACTACATTATCATTTAAAGTCAATAAAACTAAAACTGATAAAAATGAATAATTTATTTTTTTTAAAATAACGTTGTATGTAGGAGGGTGGTCGAGAGGAGAGAGAGTATATGTCTTTCTCTCCCATCTCCACCAATATTTGTGCTGCTTTCCTAAAAATGGTGTACCCCACTATTAGGGGCTCTCACTGCCTCTACCCTGGAGATTGGTGGAGGAGGTAAATCGCAGGATGTGCCTCAAGTGACTTATAGAGAGGGCTTACTGTTTAACTTGTGCTTGTAAGGGGCCAAATCCATGCCAAAAGCAGGATTCGAACCCCCACCCTGCAGCAACCAAGCTCAGTTGGAAGGTCTTTTCACCCTTCTTTTTTTTAAATAACGTTGTATGTAGGAGGATGGTCGAGAGGAGAGAGAGAGTATATGTCTTTCTCTCCCCTCTACACCAATATTTGTGCTGCTTTCCTACCTACTACTGTAATGGTTTCTCTCTTATACACATATAAGGAGTAGCAGAGACGGAAAAAGTATACCAAAACAAAAACTTTTATGGGTTTATATTATATATTCCCTCGTCCCAGGCAAAGAGGGACATTTGCCTTTTGCAAGTAAATTAAGGAGTATTATTATTTTATGTTAAGTGAGAAGATGTATTAGAAAGATGTGATGTGTAGTGGTGGACCATTGATGGACCCTTTTTACTAAAAGAGGAAAATGGTACAATTTGTATGAGGCGCTCTATAGTAAAATGATGTTATTTGGGTGGGACGAAGGGAGTACTATACAACATGACAAATAATTATTTTATTAAATTATTCCATCTAAACCTAAAATTGATTGCTCCTAATTCATTAAGCAAGTCGTATCCCTTTGCCTAGATTCAAAAATAAGGGTTATCTAGCATATAATTCTATCACAATTTGAGAAAAGAATACTTATATTTTTTTTCCAAACAAGGGAGTTGAATGGAACTTTCTTCACTTCAATCTGAGCAATCATGCAATCTCCTCTAAACCAAGTCCTAATCTTCAATGGCTGAGGAAGAGCCATATCAACCGAGCCCTTTAAATTTGTACCTTTAAAGAAAGATTTGAAAAGATACGTGAATTATTAGAATCTTTGGATATACAAGAACTTATAAGATTGATGCAGTTTGGATTGCGAAGGAGGAGGTTAAATTTAAACTTGAGCCATTTTGACAATTAAAAAGTTGTTGATTATCAGTTGAGGAAATTTCTTGAGGGAAAAAGGAAGCTTGATTTAAGCCATCACATCTAGACTACCTCGTTCACAATATACAACAATCCAATTCAACTTTTCTTTTATTTATTTATTTTATAAATAAAATATTCATTTTTCTCTCGTCTATGTATATACAATAATTATTATTAAATTATATATTATTATTTTGAAATTTTTTTAATAATTATACTTAAAATTAAAATAATTTTATATTTTAAAGTGGGGACTTATAAATGGAATACTCCCTCCGTCCCGTCTTTATGGTTACATTTGCTTTTTGTATGAGATTAATGAATATAGTATTTTAATGTGTATTAAGGTGAGAGAAATAATAATTTAATATAAAGTGGGTATGTGTATTAGTGTAATGTGTGGGCCCATGGGGAGAGAAGTAATTAATTTGTGTGGGTCACATATGCTAAAAAGAAAAATGTAACCATTAGAATGGAACGACCAAAATAAAAATATATAACCATTAAGATGGGATGGAGGGAGTAGAGAATACTATTTATTGAAAATTTAAATTGTATTTATAAAAATAAACTGCAACTCATCAAAATGTGACACTTATCATAAGAAAATTATAGGTTGAAGATTGGATTGTAGGACGACAGGTTCCTCAGCCAGTTGCTCAATTTCTTGGAAAAATTATTCATAGGTACACACTTTGTACCCATAATTATTGTGAGATATATTGATTTAAAAAAATTATTCTCACATATAAAATATTAAAGTAAAATACAAAATATAACCCTAAACTCATACACTTTTAAACCACAAACCCTAAACCCCTTACCCGCGGCTTCCGGATATACACTTTTTTTGCTGCACACACTTTTTTTTGCTGCACGCACTTTTTTTTACTGCACACACTTTTGCTGCACACGAATTTTCATGCTGCACACAAGCATTTATGTGCAGCACATTGTAAGGGTAATATTGGAATATCACTATATATTTTTTAGTTAGTAGCAGTGATTAGAAAACTGGACCAGACCGGCCGCTTCAACCGGTTGAACCAGGAACCGGCTTGGAAACCAATTCGAAAGACTCCTAAAATCATTTTTTGAGTTAGACCGCTAAGAGCCGGATCGAACTGGTTCAAACTGGGAAAATCGGACAAACCGAACGAACCGGTAATCGCCGGCTATTCAATTTTTTTATATTTAATAAAATTTAAAACGTTGAGAGTCTTGCAGTGTTTTCAATCAAATTAAATAAAGAAAATATTTAAAAGCCCTTTCAGAAGTGAATCTACCAATAATTCCATAAGTTTGGGCTTCTATTGCTGACTTAAAAACGTCTCTTTTCATAAATATTTTGCGGTAAACTGGTGAAATTTTCACACCAGAGGAAACTAATGATTTGACTGAAGAAAAATTAATGTAAAATCAAGTAGAAGAGAATAAGAATAGTCATGATCACAACTTACTATTACTGAACTGAGAAAATAGAGAAAGAGATACGGAAAGGGCGCTGAAGGAGAGAGAGGGCGCTGAGGGAGAGAGAGAGAGGGAATTGAGAACGCGCTGAATGATTTAAAAATTAAAGAATGAGATTCAATTAGTGAAACCTTAATCATATAGGTGGTGGAAGTGGGCTTACTGGAAATGAGCTTTGCTTTAATAATATTATGTGGGCCAATTGTCATACGGGCTTAAATTTAACTAATAACATGTGTTTTTGTTTAATAATTTTATTTATTATATTTTTTAATAGTTATATTTAACTAAGAATTCGAAAGTGACTCAAGAGATAGAATAGGTAGCCTTAGAGTAATCTGGTTTCACTCATTAATTTTCCTTCCGTGTATTGATGCTCGACTCTACCTTGTGGAATATGGACGCATCACTAAACCATGCATATCTACTCTATAGACATAAGTAAACATGCGTGTAACACGTGTGAATAACCTCGGAGCAAGAGATATAATTCCACCTCCCTTTCTAGGTACTATCAGTATCAATTATTTTCCTGGCCAATTGATACTCTAACCCAATATGATCTCCCTTTATAGGTACTATAAAATTATCCTTTTTATCCTACTTAATAACTCGAATTCAATTCAATTAATAAGCATTCATATACGATAGTTCTAATGAAGTTTCGGAGTCCCCTCACTTAGAATCATAACATGGAATCATGTTCAGCGGTGAACGCACTCAATCTACAACCAAGATTAGGGCTGGGAAAAAATACTGAAATTTCGGTATACCGTCCTTACCATATCAAAAATACCAATTTTACCAAAATTTTAGGTATGCTGAAGTTTTTGTAAGGTATGATACCGTATTGAAAATTTTGGTATGATAAAGGTATATAAATTATTAATACCGAGTTATTTCGGTATATACCGAAATACCGTAAAATATTCAATTTTTAGGTAATATGATACGGTATACCATACTAAATGATATATGTAACTATAATTATTATTTATATATTATAATTTTAATTAAATTATATATATACAATATTTAATTAAAAGATTAAATCTAAAATCCTACTGTATATTATTTCATAAGTATAAATGGGTGATAAAGTTGATTGACTTTCATGATATTTTGTACTTCTTTTTTAATTACGTAATTATATCCTATATGAAAATTTAAAAGTGTTGATTTTAATATAAGTTTCATATGTTTCTTGTATAGATCTCTTGGGTACTGTTTGTTTAATGACAAATACTTGTGCAAACTGGGTTTACATACATTAATTATGTAAATCTATTACTCTTTAGTACATAAAAAATTATCTTTAGTAAATAAATTGTTACTCTTCTAAATTAAAAAATTACTCTTCAAATTCTTGTATATCCTGATTTATCGATTACTTTTTAGTACATTAAAAATTACTCTTTAGAGACATGAATTATTACTCTTCTGTATAAAAATTATTACTCTTCAAAGAGTAATTTTTTATATACTATTAAAGAGTAATTTTAAAAAATAGGATTTACTTGCAAACCCGGTTTACATAAGACTCACTCTTATTTAATTTGATCGTTTGTGGATTGTCGTATATTTTTCTTATTATGAATTTGTTATCTATTAGAATTTATTATATAGCTATCTTTCACTTTTCTATTACAATTTTTAACTAGATTTATTAAATTTTAGGTGCATAATGACATAACAAATAATCTAATAGGACGGTATATACCGATATTTTAGGTATGATACGATATACTGAAATATCGGTAAACAGAAGGTATACTATTTTTCTATACCGAAATATCGATATACCGAATTATGGTATACCGAAAATTTAGGTAAGGTAATGGTATGATTTTTTATATACCAAAAATATTGGTACGGTATTTGGTATGATCAAAATTTTTCGGTATGTCGTATCGGCCACCCCTAACCAAGATATATATTCAGACTCCATATACCAATTGAAGATACACAAAATGACCGTGAATATGGATTAAAAAAGTACAATCATATATAAAATAAATTCACAAGTAGTGTTGTACGGAGTTTACACATGAAAGTTCAATTAATTTGTAAAAACCTTCACAATCCTAGTTCTACCAAAAGGCTCTAGTCCATGATATTATGAAGAAGAATCATGGGTGTTGGATAGATCTTACCCATATGTCCAAAAAATACAAGATAAATTAGGAAACGAAGGAAATCCTATATGTGAGCGACGTCGCGTCTTTCTCCCTCTTGAATCCTCCTCTTGGTTCTCCTCTTGATTCTACAAACAAATCTTCAAAGTTGATGGATGGATGGAGGAAATGATGTGGATAATGGTTGGGGGTGATCCCCCCTTGTGGGGTGTAGTATTGTTGTGGCCTCTCTCCTCTCAATATGATGACCAATGATGATTAATGATGTGATCTACACCTCCTTTTATAATTGTAAACTCTCCTTATAGGCCTTGGATAGACTTTTACTTGAGACATACGTCAAATTTTGTAAAAGAAACCCGAAACTACCAAAATATCACCAGCGATATTCTATTCGACCAAACCTCCACTGGTCGAGCAAACCTTCTATAAGAATTTGGACATTTTACTCGACCAAACTTCATCCGCTCGACCAAGATGATTCTGGTCGAGCAGACTCCTGTGGTCGAGCAAGCTTGCGCCGTCTCACTGTTTCGCACATAACTTCCACATCCGATCTCCGATTTAAGTAATTATTGCGCTCATGTGATCCTATTTTCTTTGGCTTTCTATCCATATAAAGAACTCATAGAAACTCTAATATTTGAGGGTGTAACAAGTCAAGCAAAGTGGCACAGCCATTCTGTTCAGCACAGTGTGCGCGACGTCACCACTTTAATCATAACTCTCTCGTTTGGAATCCGATTGGGGTGTTCTTTATGCCAAAACGACCCTCTCTTTTGTGGCTTTCGAACCATATATTGCACTTCTAATTCAGAGCTCTACACGAATACAGAAAAATTACACAAGTTGGACGTGCGTTTTTCAGCATCCTTGCACAAATTGCACATTTTCTCCAACATTGCACTTTTGATCCTTTTTCCACCTAAAACACAACAAAATACCTCAAGTGCACCTTTTTCTCAAATATATTGAATATAAGATACTCGTGTATGACAATCATTCTCATAAAAAATGTGTTAAATTGGACACTAAAACACGCTTATTTTCACTCTCATCAGGTGTCAATGAGAGTAGCCTTAAAAAAAAAAAGAGGTTTGTAAAGGTTGTGTATGAGGTTAATTTAAAAGGGAAGATTGAAAATTTTAAAAGATTGTATAATAAATTTAAAAAACAAAAAATTAAAAAGAATGTGTATACGAATCTCATGTAAATCGGGTTCACATGTAAATCATAGTATTTTTAAAAAAATTTTAGTATATAAAAAATTAATCTTCGAAAAGTAATACTCCCTCCGTCCCGGCCAAAGGTCACACCGGTTACTTTTTGCATGTGTATTAAGGAGTATTATTATTTTATGTGTAGTGGGTAGTTGTATTAGTAGTGAGTGGTTGACCATATGTGAGGTCCTTTTACTAAAAAAGGAAAATGATGACATTTGAGTGAGACACCCAATATAGTAAAATGTGGACCTTTCGGTGGACGGAGGGAGTAATTTTTTATATTAAAATAAAATTTATGTCTTTAAAGTGTAATTTTTCATGTACTAAAAAATAATCAATAAATCAAATTTTACAAGAATTTGAAGAGTAATTATTTAATTTAAAAGAGTAAAAATTTATATTTTAAAGAGTAATTTTTTATTTATTAAAAAATAATAGAATTTATTAATGTATATAAATCAGTTTACCCTAAATATTTGTTTGTGATATAACATTGAAAGTATATTTATAAAAAAGTATGCAAATAACAACACTCCATTAATTATTACTTCGTCAGTCCTAGAGGATAGTTCACCTTTATTGTACCATGTATATATTAAGAAAAAGTTATTTTTTTATTAACTTTTGTTGATTCTTAGAAGGATAATATGTGGTATTTTTAGACAATAAATAAAGTGTAAGGTAAGTTATTTTTTTATTAACTTTTGTTGATTTTTAGGGGGGTAATATGTGGTATTTTTAGGCGTAAAGTATGTTATGTATAAAAAGAAAGGATAATATTTTTAAAATTAATGTGTATTTTTTAGGTGTTAAATTAGAAGAATTTTTTTTTTGGATGAATCGGACAAAAGAAAGAGTGAACGACTCTCAGGAGAGAGTATTATTATCAGGAGTTATTGTAGATATAATGGAGTAAATGAGAACACTAGTCTCTTAAATTTGAGAGGATCTGATCCTAATTTTTGTAAGCTACGACTGTTTTTCAACCACGCATATTCTTTCTTCTGCCTCCAGATACTCTAAGATTGATGGATAATAGATTTTCTGGTCTCCCGAGATAAATCTCAGGGATACAACAATGGTTATGTATAATATGAGAGGGAGAAGAGAATAACCATAGAGGATTTTATAGGGAGAAATCGCGAGAGTTCACTAGAACCACCCATCAGGGTTGCAACTTGATGTGATGTCTATGGATTTTGCACAATTATTTAGCCGATTCGTGTCGTGCGCTGGATTCTGGCTTTTCGTAACTCATTGGCCAAGAGGTCGTGTGTCTACTGGTTGATCGTAAGGTAATCACGATAATGCGTGTAAACTGTATTTTGATTGCTTATAGTTTCTCCGGATTGATATTTTGTATGAGTCGAGTGCTTAGTGATTGAGATTATACTCTTACAATTCTTGATTAATCATTGTAATGAGAGAGTGATATGATCTTCGTTCCTCTTTCCAAGAAGTTATATAGATTTTGAGGTGGTTCTGTTGGGGGAATGTATTAAACATAAACTAGTTCAACGGGATACTGATACTGGAAGTGCTTATTTAACGTTGTTAAATTAGCTTTGCGAATAACTTATAAATCTATGTCAAAGGAAAAATATAATTTTATAGAATCTATAGCTGAAAAATCATGCAATTAATGTGGACTGACTAATAGAGCTAATAAGATGGATTTCTAATCTAACTCACTCAGGGGTTAGTGAAAGAACAAGCCTAAATTACTATGATTTTTAGATTGTAGTTATTTTTTGTCAAATGCTTTCCAAAATCTTTTTGTTCCCCTTTTCCTTTCCTATATACATACGTATTGGAAAGGATGTGGGGGGATTTCAAATAGTGAATGCATATTTCTCCCTATTGATGGAGGTGGTAATGTCCTGGGATTTGCCACTGACCCTTACATTAACTGGTTCAAAAATTTAAAATTTCCCCTTCTCATTCACTTCCTCGTGCTGCGTTTAAGTTGTCAAATAAGTGATTCTTGGGATTATCAGTGCTTACAAAGAAACTCTACCAGTAATGAGGTGCTTTTACATGGGGAATATTAAATATTGTTGTCAATTTTTTCTTTGTGGTAATGCTTTATTATTAGTGATAGCTGTTCTTCAGATAATGTTACCATTGCTGCCTTGAAACATTTGTAATTCATTGGATAACATTAGCCATGACATGTTCTGTACTTGCTAAAGCTACAGACTTGTGTTTCATCTGCCATTAGAACTTGTGAGATCGAAGCAGTGTTAATTTTTTAATTTGCTTTATGCATATGGGAATTCAACTAAAAGATAAGATTGATTGATAAACATAGCTTAAACTTTACCTAGTTATTTACAGCAAACTCTTAATTATTTTTATTACAGTTTGACATGTCACCAAGAGAAAAGTTTGTATGGCTTTTCATTTCAGAACTGATTTCTTATTTTTTAAGTAAGATTCTAAGTTAGAAGACTATGAGAACAGCTTTAATGAATTGGGACAGGTAGAAGACTATGAGAGCAGCTTTAATGAATTGGGACTTTCAATTCTCTTATGCCGTCATTGAGTATATAATGTATGTTAAACTAAAGTAGTTCTTTTAAGATACTTAATATTGATGATGTGTACAGACACTAACTATTGCAAGATAGATCAAAGCATGCAATGCTTCCTTTCTGTAGTGCTTCAGTAAAGATTATGAGCCTTGATGCTATAGTTCTTTGAGTGACCAGTCTCATGTTAACTTTATCTACTTTGCTATTTAAAAGAGTTCTTTCTTTCTGTTAGGGAGCACATTTATGTAAGAAGGCACGGGGGCAAGAAGGCCAGCAATCTATATGAGTGGTCAAATAAATATTGAATAGAGTTTTTACTGCTGCTATATGGCTGTCAAACTTCTCTAGGCCAGAAGTCTATAAATTCATCCAAGTATTTATGTATCATTCTCCTTGTGTTTATATCTATCTTTCTGAGAACCTTGTGTTCATATCTATCTTTATCAATCTGCAATCCAGTTTATATTACTTATCTAGAATCCTTTCAATACCCTTGACTCTATCACTTTCACAGTTTTTCAAACCACATGCTCTTTTCTTTCTCAAATAAATCATTCTGCTAAGTAGAATATTTTCCTCACCTGGATGAGAACTGTGCAAATGTAGTTCAATAGCATGACTAATAGTAGTTAATTTTTTTTCCTGAAAATTTGTATCCCATGTTTCAACCCATTTGATGCTATAATAAACTGTTGTGGATTTCCTCGTAACATTAGTTGCTTACTTAGCTAGAGGTGGTAATAGAACACCTAGTATTAAAGGCAACATTGCACTAATGTGATGATGTCTGTAATTGTATAACCAAATGACTGACTTATTGAGAAAAGATGTGCATCATTCCTTCCTGGGAATACATATTGAAGACAACATGAGGTATTGAATAACTTTCTTATTAAATTAGTGGAATATTTTGAGAAACAATGCTCTTTACTCCCTCGGTCCCATAAACAGGGTCACATTTACTATTTTTGTCCGTCACATAAACAAGTTCACAACCCAAATAAGGAAATGACACCCAATCCAATAACCCACAATACACTTTAATTTCAAAATTGTCACCCCTTTGTTTCTCACATAACTTACTTTACAATTTATTTATTACCTAAAAATCCAAAAATTATTCCTAAAAGTAAATCAAAAAGCAACTTTTCTTTAACTCTGTATCCTTAGTAACTGTGAACTTCATTATGAGGCAGAGAGAGTATTTAGTATCATTGTAGTGATTGGAAATTGGAGCAGTTTTTAATTCCATGTTCAAGTATCCGTTGACATTTTCCAATTTCATTTGTAGTTTATTATAATTGGGATTCTAGTAGCGATGTTAACACTTTGTCTTGGATATGCCATGGGAATCATGAGTCATCCTTGGTTGATGTTATGTACGAGTTATTATGTTGATATTAGTAATAATCTTATTCTTTTGTGCGTAAAAGGTTATTCTAGGATGTTTATTTATGATTTGTATATCTTTTGCATCTTCCTGAATTGATTTCACCTGCATTCTTCATTACATTGTTAAACATTGGAACATATTAGAATTTGTGAAAATGGAATCTGTTTTTCGCATTGTTTTTTCCTTGAAGAGTTTCTGAATTGCATCCTGTCTTTTCTTCCTTAATTCTTATATGATGATGTTTGCTGTTCTTATCTTGAGATCCATTCATTAGTTATGGAGATAGGGAATAAAAACATGCAACTGCAGGCATAAATATAAGATTTCTCATGTAATAATAATAATGTTATATCAACGAACTTCTTTCATTTGGATCTTTATTATATCTTTATATGCTTTGTTTTTGTCAGACGGTAGTTCATGAAAAACCCTCTGCTGTTAGACCTTAGAATATCCTGGAAATTACACTGTGTTTATGATGTGCCTTCTCAGTCTTTATATAAAATGAAAAATTGAAATGTGTTAGGAACAAAAATATAGTTTTTTTTTTTAAATATTTTTAAAATAAATTGTTATGGTCCAGTTGGCATAGTGTAGATCTCAAGTTTTATTCATTGGAAGAACCATGGACATAGTAGATCTTTATGCACACTAGAAAACATGCCTCCCACATGTTATTTTGACTACAATATATATTAGGAAAGCATTATCAATATAATTTTTATTTTTATTAGAACATCCATTAAGGTACATGCTTCCATTGTTTTTATTTTGATCATTATATATTAGTACAACATATCGTTTAAGATCTTGTTTTCAGAACATTCTTTTAGATTGTTTGCAATACTTTATTGTTATTAGTGTTCCTGGTCCTGAGTGGATATTTTAGTTTCTAGTGTAATTTAACTTAATTCGTTCTATAGTGACCTTTTTTTTAAATCCTGCAGACATGTTAAACCCTTTATGAGTAATTGTATCTCGTTATGATGAGGCAATTAGTTGCTGCTGGTCTAGTAGAACTAATCTGGAACTGAGACTCCATATCCAGGAGTGATATTGAGGTACTTGATTCTGTATAATCTGAATTTGTCTTATTTCAGCTCAGGGAGTTGCTTGGATAGACATTTGATGAATACGATTGACTAGAATACTGGTTATCATCTACTAGATTTTCCTGTCTACTTCTTGGGTTCTTATGAAAGAGCTTAATGTTTTCAGATAACTAGCCTTTTACTTTTTTGCAGTTTTAGTTGTGCATAAATTTCTAGAGATGGAGTCCACTTTCTTTTCTTTTGAAAAAGCATGATATATGTTTCTTAAACACAACCATTTAGTTTTAGCTTAATTCTTAAGCATGATCATATATTTGACATTTAGAATAATTAAACAATTTCATTTTATTTTTTGTTATGATTTTACTTTTTGAATATTGAATTATTCATGGTACTCAAGTTAATCTTTACCCTCCATAGCATATAGAATTATTCCGCTTTCCTTTTTCTTTTCCCATTTTTTCAATGAATATGACATTATTCTTCGTTGATCAAAAGTTTGTCGAATAATTTATTGATAATTTCTAAGCATGGCAGGCAAGAGGTTATTCCAGTTGCATAGACATATAGCAAAAGTGCCATCAATAGTCCTTATTTCTTTCCTCTCCGGGATTATAATAGCACAATTGAACTTAGGAATATATTTGTGCTTTTATTCAAATTAAATAATTAAAACAATATTGTTATCACCCAATGTATTACCAATGATTATGAGATATGATAAACATATGAACATATTGCAGATAACTAAGAATTTGCATTCAAAATAGACCTCACCTTACCAGGCCTGTCTGCTGTGCCCATATCAGCCACTCCAAAATATCCCAATGTTCTAAAAATCCCTTTAAGTGGCTGCCTGGGCCCCACTAAGTCTTATGTGGAAACTGCCAGCTGGATTTTATGCACTTTCTCCATCAAGCAATTTCTCATCTAGGGGTGACACCAGCCTTGAAAAATTTCTTCTCTTCATATGTTTTACTGCAATAATTTGTCTTTATTTTTTGATTTTTTTTTCTTTTAATCGAAACATCACAGTGTTTTTATTTAATTCGTAACTTAAATTCACATAACCTTTTTCTGATTTTTCAAAGATAATAATATCAGAGGAAGAGAGAACTTATACGTCAAAAATTTCAACTATTTAATGATGGTTGGCTGACACACACGCGCGCACACACACACACACACACACACACATATATATATATATCTTTGATATTAACATATCTACTCAACAGTCTGTGGTGATCTTGGGTATTACAGCCACAGATGGTGCCATTGCCCATGGTGGGATATATAATTTTATTTGAACTCTGATACTCACACACATACACACACACTCATATATATATATATATATGTATATGTGTGTGTATGTGTGTCTTTGATGATGCTGCCACTTTAGTTTTATCTTTATATGAAATGGTCATGTTTATTTAAAGAGCAAGTCTTGTGTGAGACAGATCACAGTGAGACCGTTTTCTTTTTCTTGAACAGTTTATCACTTTTCTCGAATAGTTAATCACTTTTCATAAAGATGTTATCACTTTTCATTTATACTACAAAGTATTCATGAAATAGTTCAATTGCATTACTTTTTATTAAAAATGTTATCCCTTCTTATCCGTCTCACAAGTTTATTTTTACGAAGTTTTTGCCTTATTTGAATATTTATAAGATCATTATATCATGTCACCTCTGATTAATAATTTAAAATGCCTATATTTCAATTCTCCGCCTGTGTCCCCTTGGTGCCTCCTGCCTAATGCCTTTTAGAGCATTGTAACAGTAGCGTCTATCCTATGATACATAAATAATTAGAAAGAGAAAAGGTGGACAAATATCTTGTTTTCTATTATACTGTTGAGTGCTCTTCATCCTGCATCAAGAATATAGGCAAGGGGAATTTTTGAATTAGTTGGAAATGCTTCTATATTTAGACTGATCATCAAGGTCATGTTTAGTAATTTTTTGAACTATTTGATGGTGAAGCTGTTTACTAGGAATTTAGTAACGCCTACCGTAAGTTGATGACATTAGTAGTGATGATGTGGATGAATAGAGAAATCAACAATGATTGTAAATTTCCACTCTGAATTAAAATCTGATATGCATCAGCTAAGCCGTGAAATGTTTTGGATATTCCCTCTGAGTGATGAACCTTTCTGTTGGGAAATGGAAATATCACGTTCGCAAATTTGTACCGCCAATCTGCCAACATCTTTGCAAAAGTCCTTGAATCCACTAAACTAACAAATACTGAGAATCCTTTTTTATTATAAGCCATGATTGAAACAGATCACTCAGGTAAAAGTTTTGCATACAGTAAATACCAAATTGATTAGGATCGGTGGTTGTGACTTTATATTGTGTGCAATAAGTTAACCAGAATCGGAAGCAACTTTTGTGGAACATCTTAATGATGTGATGTATCAAAATGAAATAAAATAAAGGCAATGTTGGCTTGAGTTGATTCCAACATCATTCTCAAGATTACTTTTACCTAATAAGATAAGCTGCATAATTCTGGGATTTATTCCTACAGAGAAAAAAATGATTTCTTTTAGGCATTTTTGTTGCCCATTACTGATGTAACTATTTTTTCCATGGAATCTTTTGCAATTTGCGCATAAGCTGGTGAATTGACTTATTTTTTGGTTGATAGCTACAATTCCATTAACTGAATCGGATGACACCTCGAAAATTCATGCTTCCATACACTCAAGTTGTCTTCAGAAAGCATGGTAGATTTCTACAGAATGCCACTTTTCTGCATTCTCTTTATCCTTGCATCTTAACTTTGGAATAAATTCTATTGCATTATCAGTATCTGTAAAGTGTTGTTTGCCTCCTTCTGATTCCTGTTACACACACATAGAACATTGACTTGTGTTAGGGGACACCAAATTTTACGGTTTCATCATTTAAATTATCCTATCACAGCTTAGGTTGATTGGCACTCGCGAAATTGACTGATTGAAGGTTGCAGTTATCTTATCTCATTTACTTCTTGCATTTTCATATTTTTATGCCATATAGAATATTCTGTTACGCATTAGTGTTTTACATTTCTTGTGCTACATCGTTGAATGAGTGACACATAGGAGTGAAGAGAATATCTATACCGCAAGGCAAAGCATAAACCTTGGGAACATGGTTTTAGATTTTTTTTTTTTCAGTGTATTACCCGTCTACGAGTGGTGCAGGAGATGTAACACCAATGTGTCCGATGTAGTGTCCTTGAGAACAGCTTCGAAGCATGTGGAATCAAATATCTATTATAATACTCCATGATTTCAATATTTCAAATAGCAGATGGGCAGAGCAATATCAGGGGAGGAGATATGGAGGATCAAGTTTTCCCTTGGAGCTAATTATTGTTTCTAAAAACTACCATCTACGTACTGTAAAGAATATTTGCAATTATTCTTTCACTGTTTAATAATTTGATGTTTATTTTCTAAAAACAATGCATTTTGTGATGCTAAAATTCTTCTGGCACTCTGATAAAGAATAATAATAGTGGGTGTATATCAATTTTTAGCAGACATGCTTCTTTTATTAGAATTTTATCCATTTTCCACACTAAAACCAGAGGTTATCACCCATTTGGTGAACCCCACATCCCATTTATTAGAGCTAAATTTTCCTATTCTGCCTTGATTGATGCTATTAATTAAAACCAATGGAAAGAAATACACTAAAATGATGTATATTGTCATTTTCAATATTAATGAAGATCACTAGAAGATTAGATGAACCATCGTTTTATTTATACTATTTTTGTCTTGCAGGAGAGGCCTGGGATCTTCCCTGCCAACTTATTGAGCTGGAAACAACCATGAATGATATTGATGTGATTTTTATCAACTTATTTTTCTTTTTATGTTATTGGGATTAAAATTAAAATAAATAAATTCCTCCTTGTAGTTTTCTTCACAGACCCTTTGGATATATCAGGCAATTCTTTAATAGTAATAATTTAAAAAAACTATACATATATGTATATATAAATATAAAAGAGATAATCAGTGGTGGTGTGATAATAAAGGGGTTCTGGGTCTGTTGCATTGCATGAAAATACAGGTGCAGAAAGGCAGAGGGGTGCAGGGGTGGGGGTGGGGGGGAAGGCCCCCACTTTGAGGCAGTTTGTTGTTTTAGGACGTGACTAAATATATATGAAATATGAGTAAAGTTAAAAAGGCATATATATGTATATAAAAATTAAAAATTAAATGGTTACAAATTCAGCACGTAGTTGGGAATTACCATGCACATATATATCTTTCTTTCAGATTGTGTTTCCTAGCTCCCATCTGCCGGATTTTCAGACATCCATTTACTCTATTCATCATTGTATTTGTGGTCCCTTTCTCCATATTATCCACCCCATCACTTCATCTCTTCTTCCAACATACCCCCCCTACACCACCCACCCCCCTACCCTAATCCACCACTATTCACACCCACGCCCTCTAATCTAATAATCCCTTTCATTTGAGGTAAAACACTACAAGCTAGTTAACAAACAAACCCTTGTGATGATTAGGGGTTTGATATTTAGTTAGGCAATTTTAAAGGCCCACAAGAAAAGGATTACATATGGAGAATTGACGACCAAAGTGGATGGAATAGGAATACACAACCCTTTTCGCTTTCACATTAATTATTGTATTTTGTTATGTATTTATGTATGTATGTCTGTATGTATATGTATGAATTGTAATTGGTAGTAATAATATGTATGTATAGGGATGGATAGATGGGGCCATTGAGTGGATGAAGAGGCAAGGAAGTGTTTGGCTGTTAAAATTTTTAGGTTACAGACAACATAAGTCATGCTCCAACTGAGGTGCATCACATGGTCTGTGAGCCAATGTAACATGGCATATGGTTGTATCAGGATATGCCAACATTTCCACCTCCACACAACACACTTCCCTACTCTCTCTCTCTCTCTCTCTCCCCCCACCCCCCTTGTAATTATCTACATGGATAAACTCTCGCACACACAATTAAAAAATTGATATATATATATATATATATATATTTATTTATTCTGTGTCACTTCACAACACAAGTAGCAAGAGGGAATTGAATTTGTTTGCTTGTCAAAAATCAATCTCATTCAATCTCAATCTTTCTTTCCACTTAATTAATTAACACTAAAGGGGGTTGGGTGGGGGGTGGGGGGTAAAACCTAAATAAAGCAGAGGTTTATAATGTTATCCTTCATGTATTTTTGCATAAAGAAAAGCTTAAAAATCCCACCATCATAAAAATGCCGGAAAGAGACCATGATTACATAAACCAAGTTTGTTGGGCGGTTGAAAGATTATTGCTAATTCCATCAATCATATTACATCTTCTCTCTCACACACACTTTCTCTCTCTCTAAGTATGTACACATACATACGCTAGGACTAGTACTAGTTCTAGTTGAGTAAATTATTCATCCCTCATTGAATTTTAACACACGTCTATATTTTATTTCACCACCCCCTTATCAAAAAGGGTAAGAAAAGAAAATAAAAAAAGTGACAAATGTTGTGTGCATGAAAATTATAGAGTATAGTATTTTGGTGTTGAGAAAGAGAAAAGGAATGGAAAAAGTGAAAAGAGGGTACCCTTAGGCCTGACCACCCCCCGTGCACCCACCCCCCCTCCCTCAGCTAGCTAGCCGCAGCTATATTCCCCATTGGACACGTATCATAAGGCATTGGTTGATTATCCAATTCTTGTATATATAGACAAGCAATGTATGGCTTACTCCCATCAAGTCTTGCAAAAACCAAACATCTAAACCTACTCAAAAAAAATATATCCCATCTGAAACTCTTTTCTTTTTGCTATGGTTTTAGAAGGCATCATTTAGTAGAGAAGGAAGAAGTTAAGGTATGTGCAGCCCAAAACCCACCTCTCCTCCTTCCTCCCTTTTACCTACTAATGATAAATCCCACTTCTTAAACCCCCACAAAACCATGGATGTTGCTGGTGATGATCAACAACTTGATAGGTGGCCAAGTACACATGAGGTAAATTTAACTAATTATTTAGACAAAGTACACATTGTACAAGTTGAATAATGATGGTTGGTTGTTGGTTTTTAGGCCATTGAAGAGATGATTGAGATAGGGAAGATATCAGGTCCAACAGCTATCACAGGGCTGATACTCTACTCAAGAGCTATGATTTCAATGCTTTTCCTGGGTCACCTCGGCGAGCTTGAGCTCGCCGGAGGGTCACTCTCCATCGGAGTAGCCAACATAACTGGCTACTCGGTCATCTCCGGCTTGGCCATGGGGATGGAGCCCATCTGCGGCCAAGCCTACGGAGCGAGAGAGATGAAGCTACTCGGCCGCACTCTGCAGCGAACAATCTTGCTTCTCCTCACAACCTCCCTCCCCATATCCCTGATGTGGCTCAACATGAAGAACATACTCTTATGGTGCAACCAAGACGAGCAAATCTCCACCGTCGCTCACACCTTCATCGTCGCCGCCATACCGGATTTGTTCTTTCTCTCGTTCCTTCACCCGTTGAGGATTTACCTCCGGACGCAGAGCATCACTCTCCCATTAGCCTATTGCTCCTCCATATCTGTTCTGTTCCATGTTCCACTCAACTTTCTCCTCGTCAACTACTTCAACATGGGAATCTCTGGAGTTGCTCTAGCCATGGTGCTCACCAATCTCAACCTTGTTCTCCTGCTCTGCAGCTATATTTACATCTCCGGCGTGTACAAGGACTCGTGGGTGTCGCCATCGCTCGACTGCCTCCGGGGGTGGTCGTCGCTGCTCTCTCTGGCGGTGCCGACCTGCGTCTCCGTCTGCCTCGAGTGGTGGTGGTACGAGCTAATGATAATGCTTTGTGGGCTCCTGGCTAACCCCAGAGCTACAATTGCCTCAATGGGGATTCTCATTCAGACAACCTCGTTGGTCTACGTCTTCCCTTCTTCCCTCAGCCTCGGCGTCTCCACCCGGGTCAGCAACGAGCTCGGAGCTCGAAGGCCCGGCAAGGCCCGAAACTCCATGATCGTGGCCCTCTTCTGCGCAGTCGGGCTGGGAATCGGAGCCATGTTGTTCACCGTTCTGATGCGCCACCGCTGGGGGCGGTTCTTCACCGACGACGTGGAGATCTTCCAGCTCACCACCGTGGCATTGCCGATAGCGGGGCTGTGCGAGCTCGGGAACTGCCCGCAGACCACCGGCTGCGGCGTCCTCCGGGGCAGCGCACGCCCCACTATCGGAGCCAACATCAACCTCGGGTCGTTCTATTTGGTCGGAATGCCGGTGGCGTTTTTCATGGGGTTCGGATTGAAGCTGGGGTTTCCGGGCCTGTGGGTCGGGCTTCTCGCCGCCCAGGGATGCTGCGCACTACTAATGATGTGGGTTCTTTGGAGAACGGATTGGAGGGTTCAGGTGGAGAGAGCAACAGAGCTTACAACCACATCATCAACATCCTCGTCATCATCGTCGTCGTCATCGTTATTACCAGTATCCACACCACCACCACCACAAGATCAAACAAACGCCATTAACAAGAAGAACAGTAGCACTAATCTTGAGCAGATTTCATGTTCCAGGGAACTCAAGTCACTTGAAACAGACCCTCTCATCACCACCACCACTTAACAAGTAGCTTTTCTACATTAAATTTAGTTTAGGGTAGCTTCCATTTTCCCTCTTTTATCTTTCTTTTTCTTTTAATGGGTCCTCAAAATCATCATCATTTGAGGGTCCTATGTAGAAATTCTTGATTTTGGTTTATTTCCAACTTGCTTCTCCTAATTTTGTACCATTAACACGAGAGGTAGTAGCTAGCTTTTTCTTTCATTTTTTCTTTTCTTTTCTTTTTGATGGTATCAAATTAAATAAAATAAATTAAGGAGGAGGGAATAAAATTAGGTTTGCATATATAAGGTTAAGAAAGAGTAAGAGAGTTAGTGTGTCAGATATTAAAGAAAAAAGCTTAAGAAGCTGTCGGTTGTTTTAGAGGCTAAGGAAGAGGATCCGCACTGCCCTTTTCATCATGTTTCCTTCCCAATTAGGGTTCGACATTCTCTACCCTAAATGAAAATTACTCCCTCCGTCACATGAAAGTTGACATAATTTCCTTTTTGGTTTGTCCAACTAAAGTTGACACATTTTCTTTTTAATACATGGGACCCACATAAAAATAATTAATCTACTCTCATGGGCCCTATATATTACCTCTAATACAACTACCCACTATACATTAAATATTATTTCTCTCACTTCACTTTAATTCACTTTACATTAAATTATTATATTCCTTAATCTTCGTACCAAAAAAAATTATACAAACTTTAATGGGAGGGAGTATTAGTTTCCTTTTCATTATTCCATCATTTATTACACCACCAACTCCTTTCTATTCCATATACAACTTCTTTTAATCACCAATTATTATTTTATATATATATTCTCTACCTTCATTTTTTTTAAGCTGATCGAGACACTTACAAAATTTAATTATATGTCACATGCTCTCTCCTATTTAATCATATAAGTGTCATTTCACAACTTTGTCTCACTTATATTTAGTGACAACTGAAAGACCCAATTCATTCTTGACTAATATTTCTTCATTTATGAGAAAAAAATTAATTAATTAATAAGTTATTAATTGAAGACAACTAGAGTAATCTATGAGAAAAACTCAGGGCATAATATAATTTAAATAGAGTTAATTGTAATAAAAATTACGAACTTTACTCATATTATAAATTAATCACAATCTTTGAAAAATTACAAAAAAGATCCTCATCCTTAAACATTGTTGCAAAACACACCAAATTTATTAAAATAGAATTCCACTTTTTAATCTCACATTTGATAAATATATTACTCGTTGGATGAATTTTGCAACAATATTTAAAGATATGGTCTTTTTCGCAATTTGTTAAAGATTGTGATTAATTTGCAATAGGAATAAAATTCATGGTTTTCATTATATTAACCCATTTAAATATGAATAATAGTCTATCATTTATATGATCACTGGTTCATCATTTTAATAAGTAATGTAATCTTATTGCAAAGAATAAT
Organism: Pogostemon cablin; assembly: GCA_023678885.1. Lineage (NCBI taxonomy): Eukaryota > Viridiplantae > Streptophyta > Magnoliopsida > Lamiales > Lamiaceae > Pogostemon > Pogostemon cablin. The sequence goes on from CM042987.1 coordinate 8,918,072, forward strand.
ATTTGATTTTTTAAATAAATAAATAAAACCCTTAAACAATGCTCCCTTTGAATATGACTGAGTGTCTAGTTGGGATACATTAACTTAGGATAGAACTTATGATATAAGTGACATATTCTCTTAGTTAAAGATTATAGTATGCACATTGAAGGTTCATATTTCTTAAAATAGTATTTACATATTCAATTATTACTTAATTCATAAATCGATAGATATATATATATATATATATATATATATATATATATTAATTAAAGCAGTAGAATATTTTGCAATAGAATTTTGAACTGGCATAATAATCATAAAGTGATTATATAATATCTTTTCGACAGATAATGGCGAGTAGCATATGTTAATGTATAATAACTCGGAAATAAGTTCTCCGTCAACATAATTTTTTAATTATTTTTTATAATAATCACATCAAATGTATCCCAATAATCGAATGATGTGCTTTACATATGTTTCCATGTCATTATTTGGTTTAAAATATATGACCCTTTTTTTGTTTTTTATGATTTTAGTTGGAACTTTAAAGAAAAGTGGCCACTAAGAGAGAAAAAAAAAGGGGGAGGCCAGTTCATGATTTACACACACACATCACATATGTTTTATATATACATATTTATGCCCAGGCATAGCTCAAGTGGTAGGAGGGAGGGTGGAAAAGTCTTCCAGCTGAGCTTGGTTGCTGCAGGGTGGGGGTTCGAATCCTGCCTTTGGCATGAATTTGGCCCCTTGCAAGCACAAGTTTAAACCCTCCCTATAAGCCACTTGAGGTACATCCTGCGATTTACCTCCTCCACCAATCCCCGGGGCAGTGGGGGCCCCTAATGGTGGGGTACACCATTTATATATACTTATTTATTAATAATTTATTACACACACTTTCTTCTTCATTAATTGTCATTTCGTATTGAGTTTGGAAGCTTTTAATTTTTATTAATTATTACACTATTAAATTTTTAAGCATATATAGTAGATTTAGCAATTCTTGCACTTTCTTGCACTTTTCAAGGAGCATATTTCTCAAATAGGAAAAAGTTGAATGATAGAAGCTTTTTTGAGGCAAATGAAGAAAAGTTTTGGGTTCTATTCTTTGTGTTTTTTTCTTGATTAAGTTTCGGTGTTTTCTTTTATTGTGTTACTTGATAATAATATATTTTTTTTGTTAATAAATATATATATATATATATATATATATATATAAATGTAAAATATGTGGTATTAATTTTTTATTTTGTAAGAGTAAAATATAATAAGATTCTCCCTATCTCTAACAATATTTATTTTGCAATCAACGAGACTAAAGTTTTCAGAAAATGTGCAAAGCACTAGAAGATACATGTAGGGTCATTTATTCATATATTGCTTCTCTTTATTGAGAAAAAGAAAAATCATGAGGAAATTCTTATAAAATAAACAAGCAATTAACTACCTGCAATTGAATTATATTCAAAACAAGAAAAGCTAGCAAATTAAGAAGATCAACCAACAGTCCTAAGGTTTCAACTAATTTGGGAGGTATTAATTAAAATGAGACACCTCCAAAATAAATAATATATATAGAACCATTAATTATTAAAGAAAAATAAGTTTTTAAAGTATTTTTTAGTGAAAATGATTTTATAATAATAATAATAATAATAATAATAATAATAATAATAATAATAAATTTCACCTCCATGACTTATGAGCGACGCTAACAAATAATAATGAATAAATAAATAAAACATAAAACTAATACTATATACTAATGAATTAAAATGGATTTAATTGCAATAAAATACATGACTTTTACTCATTTTTTTAATTTAATTATAAACTATTTTTTTTTTGTTAAAACAATACATGATCTTCTCATTTTAGGCCAATTTAATAACAAACTTTTCTTTTATCAATTAAATACACAATCTTAATGTATTTTCTTAATTTAATCACAATTTGTTTCTAGTTATATATATATATATATATATATATATATATATATATATAATAGTATATAACCCGCGTGTTACGCGGTATATAATATTTTTTTTCAAAATAATATGTTGTTTAATAAATATAAAATAAATTATATATATTGATTATTTACGCCTGTACATTATTCATATTATATTAAATGAATTATACAAAATTAAAATTTATATTATAGAATATATTTTTTTAAAGAGTAATTACTATTATTACATTATTTCTTAATTTATTATGAAATATATTATATACTTAATTTAATTATTTTAAATAATATTTTTTTAAATTTTATTTTGACTTTAAATAAAATATAAATCAATTAAATATTAATTTACACACTTTATTTTGATAAAATATAGATTATTTCCTTTTATTTCGGATTTAATAAAACTAATAACCCATTTATCTATTAGTATATGTTTTAAATTGCTTAATTTAATATCTATTTTATAATGTAGAATAAAGAAATTAATATATTTAATTATTGAGTCTTCACACTTAGAAATTTGCCATAATTAAATGTAATTAAATGTTGATAAATATTAATCATTAAATTAAAAAATAAATAAATAGAAAGAATTAAATAAAGACTAACCAATCAAAAAGCAACACATATAAAAAAAATTTTAAGAATGCACCTAATGTTGCCACATATATTTTTGCAAAAAGTTATTTTAGGCAATTACTTCTCAATTATATATATTTAGATTTTCACAATGTAATGAGAATATCTTCTATTATTTAAATACATTACTATGTTAATTATGAATAAAAATTAATACACATTAAATATATTAAAATTTTAAAATGTAATAATATTTAAATTATAATGTATAAATTATATATATATATAATATAAAAGATTTATAAATGTGTAATAAATAATTCTCACCCCATTTTTATCAAAAAAAAAATTTGTTTAATATTTTTTTATTTCATATGTAATTTTTTACGGTCACACCATTTTTTTTCCTTCGAAACATACGTATTAACTCTCACCCCATTTTCTTGTCGAAAAAATAAATTGTTTATAAAATTTTTATATTTAAGATGTAATTCATACATTTTATTTTAAATATTCAATATTGTATATTATTATTTATTAATCAAGATAGTCATAATTTTATTAATAGAAGGATTTATAATTAAATTATAAAATACAAAAGTGTTGATGCGTGTTCTTAGCTAAGTTAATTTTGGGGTTAAGAATAAAGAGATGATTGTTTAACTGAACTAATAACGATCACAACAAACACAATAAACACAATAAGCATGTGAGAGATGACATCCGACCATAGACCTTAATCGATTTTATTACTTTCCTCAAGAATAACACTCATAAAAATCCTTCCAATTACAAGTGCAATGTAAAGTATGAGAATGAGTAACCTGCTTCTCTCTTGTGAGAGAAGCTATTTATACTTTCAGTAAACCCTAATGATCGACCAATCCCACGTTGCCACCTGGACCGAGACAAACAGTTATTAATGGAGGTTGGGTGGTACGCCAGTTGCTTTATCAGTTACTTTGGGGCTGTTGTAGGAGATTGCCAGGCGACCCGTAGGGTGAGCAGACTTCCTTTTGTCCTTTGCTTGTTTCCCATTGGCGGAAGAAAGAGGAATATGTCTATCGTGTGTTGCCTTCTAGTCCAAAGTGTTGTTCAGGATGTCTCCCCTTACCGTTATTCTTGTCTTTTAGCCTGTCGCCTCTGGCCGTTCCCCTAGCAGTTCCGATATCTTACCTTGCAGGTCTGATAATCCCATTAACTTCTGATGAATAGGTTTCTGAGGCCATCATGTTCCTCTGAGTCCCCGGATATCTCTCTCGGTCTCAGGGTCGAGATGTCCTGCCGAGGTGTTTCGGCCACCGATTCCTTTGACGGGTTTCCTGTTCTTCGGCTCATTCAGGTTTCGTTCTTCTGGGTTCCTTTGGCTGCACTTATGGGCTTGTCCTTTGGGCCTCTTCTCTACCATCTCGTTTGTTGCCTCTTGGGCTTTCTTTTGGGCCGCAATCATCCCATGAGTTATTATTTCTTCAAGTTCTTAGGCCTCTTCGTAACTGGACTTTTTGTTTGTGACGGACTAGCTTGTTGAGCTTTCAGCCCGTTTGGCATGGGGGATATAATATCCATAACAAAAAGAATATGTATTTAATTTAAAAAGAATAAAAATTAAAATTCATGATTAAATTGAGATAATACAAAAGGTTGTGTATTTAATTGATAAAAATAAAAATTCGTGATTACATTTAAAAATAAGATAAGATTGTATATATTTTTTATATGAAAAATAGTTCGTGATTAAATTGAGAAAATTAGAAAAGATCATCTATTTTAAAGCAATTAACCCAAATTAATAAAGTTTGTTATTTAAAAAAAATTGAATTGAGTTCGTCTTGCACTCTAATTTCATCGAAAGTATTATTTAATACATAAAAATTACTTTTTAAAATGATTAACTATACAGTTCTGAATAAAAAATAGGCAAACACTAATGTGAGAATGTCTCACATAAATACTTCCTTGAATCGGATAAGAAATTATAACATTTTAACCAAAAGTGATACTCTCTGTCCCGTCCGAAAGTTTACATTTACTTTTTACACGAATATTAAGGAATATAGTATTTTAATGTGTAATGGGGTGAGAGATAAAATATTTTAATGTACAATGAGTAGTAGTATTTAGGGGGTGGACATTTATTTTCAGGTTTCGGGTACCCGATCCGACCTGATCAAATTTACCCGATCAATTCGGGTAACTTTTTAAAAAATTGAATTTCGGGTAACCCGAACCCGAAGGTATAACTTCGGTTTGAGTTTCGGGTACTAAAAATGTACTTGAATTACCCGATTGGGTACTCGAAGTTTTTTTTTACACTCTTATATTAATTATAAAAAATAATTAAATGATTAATAAAATATTTAAATTTTGATCCATTCTAAATTTTTTAATCATAAAATATATTCATCTTTTAAACATTACTTAATTAAAATTATTTATTTTTTAAATTATCAATTTTTTTACATAATAAAAATAAAATTTTATATTATTAAATCCTTATCTCATCAAATTTAAATTTAAATTCTCCTTATATCATGAATTTTAGTATAATTTAAGTTATCATATACTTTAGTGTATAAATATTTTTTTAATTAACTAGATAAAAATAACATATATAAACATATATAAATTTAAATATCTCACAACATAATTAAAATATATCTAAATTCTTACAATAGTACAAAAATTATTATGATGTGATATGAATTTATTACTCATTCCGTCTCATTTCAGATGTCACACTTTTCATCTTTGGTTGTCCCACAAAAATTTACACATTCCTAAAAAAAGTAAAAAGTCAAATGCAATCATCATTCCCCATATACTTTATTTTAAAAAAAATCACCACTACCTAATACACTTAACATATTTTATCATTTAATTACTAAAAATACCATAATACACCTAAAAGTTATCATTTTTCTTAATATCCGTGCAAACAGTGAGGTGCAAACATTTATGGGACGGAGGGAGTATATTATTTTATAATTATTTAAAACCGAAGAAAAAATGATAAAAGAGATAAAATAAAATATTGCCTCAAAGATTAAATATTAAAAAAATTTATTTAAATCAAACCTAATTAATTTATTATACGAATACTAAAAAATTAAAAAAATAAAAAAAAAGAAAGAAAAGAAAAGAGGTATTTCGGGTAACCCGAATCAGGTACCTGATTTTTTCTGGTACCCGAAATATTGGGTTCATAAAATATCAGATCGGGTTCGGATAATGCATTTTTAAATTCGAAATTTCGGGTAGCTGAACCCAAAACTCGAAAAACTCGTAACCCGATCCAATGCCCACTCTTTATTGTATTAGTGTTGTATGTGTGGACCCTATAGAGATATATTAATTATTTTGTGTAGGTTTATTTACTATAAAGGAAAACATAAACTATATGATGAGACGCCCAAAATGAAAATACTAAACATTATGCAAGACAGATAGAGTACTTAATTAATGAAAAGTGATTATAATGCTATAAATTATTTCATGAACAATATGTAGCATAAATTAAAAATAAAAATATTTTTAAAGAAAAATGATAACCATTAAAGAAAACATAAAAATAGTCTTACGGTCTGACATAAGTATTGTCCTAAAAAAATATTACTACTTCACATATTCTGATATGATATAATTTTTTTCCTATTCTTGTTGAAATGAGTAATATTTCATCTATAGAAAAATAATATTTATCTTTCTAAAAATTAATTTTTCATATATTAAATAGTAATAATAATCTTATAAAACCAGAATGCATGGTGAACCAAGTTCACATGTAACTTTCTAAAAAAAATTTTAAATGCTTAAATTCCAAATTCATGAATCAAGCGCATCACAAAAACATGTGTGAGTCTGTCTCATGTAATGACTTATGTGGGACTTATGTGGGATGGATAAAAAATAATACTCCCTACGTTACGTCCTAATGATTACGTTTGTTTTTTGCACTGAATTAAAAAAATATAATATTTTAATGTGTATTGAGGTGAGAGATATAATATTTTAATGTATAGTGGGTAATTGTATTACTGTTGTAATGTGGGTCTCATGGAGATATTTCAATTATTTTGTGTGGGTCCCAAATAAAAAATGTAACCATTAGAATGAATAGACATCCTAATTGGAAATATGTAATCATTAGGATGAAACAACAGGGGTAATTTTTATAATGAAAAATAATATTTAATTAAAGAAATATGATAATATTATTTTATGAATAATTTTTAATATAAATAAAAAAAAATATAATAATTTATAGCAAAAGTGAAAACCAAAATATGAAACCAATACTCCCTCCGTCCCATTTCAATGTTTAAATATTTTTATTTTGGGCTTCCCATTTCAATGTTTACTTTTCCCTTTTTGGAATATGGAATCCACCTAAAACAATTAATATATCACCATGGGCCCCACATCCAATACTAATACACCTATCCACTTTACATTAAATATTATATCTTTCCACCCACTATTTATTAAAATATTATATTCCTTAATCAACGTACAAAAACCAAACGTAAACATTAACATGAGAGAATGAATATGTCGTTATCCTAATTTTAAGTAAACCGTGAAATTTTTACTTCTATTTGAAAACAAAGCGCGTGCTTTCCGCTTTTGTTTCATTTTTTTTACTGTCTCACAAATCACAATAACAATTAATATACGGCTAACACGCTAAGATCAACCAATGTTCGTCATTAAAATAAAACTCTCAATTTATATATTTTATTTTAAAAAATATAATTCTACTTAATACATTGTATTAATATATATATATATATATATATATATATATATATATATATATATATATATATAAAAGTTTTGTGTGAGATTATCCTACGATGAGATAATTTTATATTTTCCTAATTAGTTATAATTTTTGTTATAACACTTGGGTAGGTCTTGCGTGAGACCGTCTCACGTGAGACCATTTTTTACTTTTTAAAATAATTATCACTTTCGCTATAAAACATTATCATTTTCGCTATAAAATGTTATCACTTTTTATTTATACTATAAATTGTTCATGAAATAACATTATCACTTTTCATTAATTTATTATCACTTTTCTATGTAAAAGTTATCACTTCTGGCCGTCTCACATAAGTTCTTCTCACACAATTCTTTGCCCATTATAAAATGTTATTATTTTTTATTTATATTATAAATTATTCATGAAATAATTTACTGCACCATTATCACTTTTTAGAATATTAATTTTTATTAATGATGTTATCACTTTTTATCCATCTCAGGTAAGAACTTACGTGAGACGATCTCATACAAAATTTTACTATTAAGTTTTTATAACTAGTTTCACTTTTATTAAAGATCTTATCACTTTTCTTTTAAAATTTTATAGTAGTACAATATAAATTGTTCATAAAATAATTTACAACACCGTAATTATTACATACTATTAATGAATATCACTCATTAGAGAGATTATTACTTTTTATCCATAAGTCATTATGTGAAGTCATATATTTAATATTTTATTTAATATCTAAAAGGTCATGTTCCAAAAAGACAATAAAATTACTGAAAAAACAAATATTTAAGGGATACTCTCTTGTGAGATGAGTTTATGTGAAACGGGTCGATTCATTACTACACTATAGTTATTATACAGATAAAGTATGCTGATTGATAATTAAAATATGTTTGTAGTGAATTACATTATATAACACTTTAAAAACATACTTTAATTCCTTTTTGATCATACTTTGGAAAACATACTTTAACTATGAATTAACATACATTACCAATATAACAAACATATAATAATGGTTCAACCCGTCTCACAATCCATCTCATATATATAATTACCATATCATAAGAGACTTTGTCATTTTTTAAAATATATATTTATGTTGGAACGGTACATTGAGGGGAGTATGATATTATTTCATAATTTTTATTTTTATCTCAAAATTTATACGTACTTGGCTAATTATACTGTGCACCCTAAGATAGGGTGCATCCACTTTAAAAAACATATACAAATATTAAAAAAACATATAAAATTATGAAAAAAAATGTATATAATTTAATTGTTAGTTTTTTTAATAAAAAAATGAATGTAAAAAAATATACAATTATTAAAAAACATGTATACACTATTGAATAAAAAGTTATACATATATGGATGATAGTTTTTTTTAATGAAAAACTTATATGAAAAATGTATAATATTATTAAGAAACACGTATACAAAATAGAAAAACATATATACAAAATAGAATAAAAAGTTATACACATATGTGTGTACCCTTGCAACCGGATGTACCTAATATCAACTAAAAAAATAAAGAAAACCTTTTTTTAAAATTAAATTACCTAAAATATCCCTTTTATAATTTTTTAAAACTTCATGGTACCCATACTCAAAACATATAAATTTATTAATAAAAATATATAGAAATATACAATTTATTAGCTAAATTTCCACTAGTTTTTCAATGTAAAGCTAAATATAAGAAAATAATATATTTATTAAAAAATACATATACATTATTATTAAATAAAACTAATAAAGTTAGGGTAGGTCTTGCATGAGACCGTCTCACGTGAGACCATTTTTCACTTTTTAAATAATTATCACTTTCGCTATAAAACGTTATCACTTTCGTTATAAATTGTTATCACTTTTTATTTATATTATAAATTGTTCATGAAATATCATTATCACTTTTCATTAATTTATTATCACATTCCTTTATAAAATTTATCACTTTCTGACTATCTCACGTAAGTCCTTACATAAAACGATTTTACACAAGTCTTTGCCATAAAATTATGGGTGCACGACATATCAATTTTTTTTAATACAGTCAAAAATAAATTCTCTTAATCTTCAAGCATAAAAATATACCATTAACGTGAAGGTAGAAAATATATATATGTTATAAAGTAGAGTTTTTAAGATCTGAAAAATGATTAAAATATTAATTTGTGGTTTTAATTATTTTTTCTATAGAGGCTTCAAATATATAAAAGTATCTATTCAAAACGTGAAACTCTAAATTGATAAAATAGGAGACAATATGCGACAAATTTTGGTCCTAAATTGATAATTTTACAAATTTCGACTCTTAATTGATAGAGAAAATAATTTAGACTCCAAATTAATAGTTTATCAAAATTTCAAATTTTGGATTGAAAAACTCTAATATCGGAGCTTATACAAATTTTCACAATTTTAGATGTATTATTCAATTTTTTTATATATAATTTAAAATATATACGTGGTTAAAAAATTCCTAAAATCTTATATTAGGGTAGTTTTGTGTGAGACCTATTTCACAGTTTTATGCATTCGTTCTTAATTAAAATTTATTATCGAAGATGTTACTACTCTCCCACTTTTCGTTCATTATTAATATTTTTTATTAACTAGGTACCACTTTTCAATATTAAATTTATCTCTTCTTAATTATTCATCCTACGAAATAATTCATGAGATCTCATACAAATATTTATCTTTTAATTTATAGCACCATATAATATTAACTGGTGTAATATTTTATTGATCATTCAATTTAAATTTAGAAAAAAAATAATAACTCATTTGCTTAAATTAATTATTATTTATACTTTGTAATTTAAAGAAGAATTGAATTCATACATGAATTCTGTTTGCTCTTTAATAAATGTAAATTTATCTTTTGGAGAGAAGAACTAATATTGTTCTGGGTAAAAAATATTACTATTTAAATTTTTACATTTGCCAATCTTTAATATATAAAAAATTAGTGATTTTTTTTTATATTCTTATTGAATATAATTTGAAATGTTATATATTTTATTTAGAAAAATAATAATTTATCTTTGTAAAAATAATTATTCATATACTAAATAACAATAAAAAAAAAAAGGGTGCAAACTTGATTCAAACCCTACTAAATGTTAAGATATTTTTAGCAGTTTTTGTATAACTATCTATAATTCACATTGTGTTATGATTAACCAGTAACATTTTATAATTACTGAATATCAATGATATTATTCAAAATATTTAAATTTTATATTTTAGGATATATTGATATAAAATTTTCTAAAGCTTTTTTTAAAAAGATATTTGACATTATTAATTAAAAATATTTTAAATATTACTAAAACTTAAATTTAATTTAAAATTTGAGGAACAGAAAAGATCACTTGCCCCAAAAATCTATGTAACCGTTCATAAAAGACTTGCCCCCATTTTAGGGGCGCCTACATAAAAGACCACTTGCCCCAAAAATCTATGTAACCGTTCATAAAAGACGCCCCCATTTTAGGCACTCCCTCATCTTACTCATTTTTCTTATTTGTAAATGATTTTGTTAGCCTAAAAATATAATATTGCATTAGAAAAATAAATACTCATTTCTCTTTGAAATGTATTATCATCTTACTCCCCCATTTTACTCATCTGTAAATGATTTTATTAGCATAAAAATATAATATTGCATTAGAAAAATAAATACTCATTTCTCTTTGAAATGTATTATTTTGAAAAAGTATACTATGTAGTATTTTAGTGAGGCTACCGGACACCTTTAGAATTTAGTATTATGGATAAGGATACATTATTTTCTTCTAAATGATATATACTTTAATTAATAAGGGTACACCATTTTGTTCTAAAGGGTATACATTTTTCATTAATATTTTTTATTTTTTTTTTAGAAAATAAAGGGTACACATCTTTATACTAAAGGGTATACAATTTAACACAAAATTCTAAAGGTACACGGAGTGTACCCGTGTGCCCTCCGTGCGCCGAACGCACGCAAGTTTTTGCCATAGTATTTTATTTTTATGTAATTTTACAATGATTTGATTATTAGATAACTCATATAGGTGATCGATCATACGTGGAGCCAACTAATATAACCAAAAATAGAGTTGAATGACTTTTGATTTTAATGAGATAGAATAAAAAAATAATATTTTCAATAAAAAGTGATACACAATTAATAAAATTAATGAAAAGTGATAATGATGCAGTGTAGTGACAGTGTGATGAATTATTTCATAAACAATAAACAAAAAATGATAACATTAAAAAACAGTGATAATATTTTTAATAAAAAAAATAATTAATTATGAAAGGTTAAATTGATGTTATCGTCTATCACTAAAACTGTCCCAACACAAAATATAATCATTTACTCCACCCAACTTTCTAATGTATTGATGCTAAAGGTGCATGTATCTATGAGTAGTCCAAATTCTAGAACAGAGCATGCATGCAGATGTACAGTAAATTATAATTGGTTGTGGAGTTAAATTATAATAATCTCACAAGAAGGGAGCAGGAAGGAAGTGAGAGAGAAATTACTCCATAGGGCGGGAGAGAGGTGGGGTGGGGTTTGGTATATGGGGGCCTTCTTACTGAAGAAACAAAATCCAGCTATAATTGTGTCTGTCAACTTCTCAGATTACAAAATGTTGAGCAGTGCCTCTGCATTGGAGTTTTCCGGCCCCCACTCATCTCCTTTCTTTCTATCATTTTCCCAACGTAAAAAGTTAAAAGAAAAATTCATTGTTTAATTAATTTGTTTTTTCTTTTATTGGTTCAAACATATAATGCATGCTATTTTAGGTGAAGCAACGTAAATCCCTATTTTACATAAGATGTCCATTGTTTGAAACGACTGTAATTAAGTGTAAGGGCTGTATGATAAGATGATACCACTTTATACTTTTGTATTTAATCATTATTTTTTATTAAAGATGTATTCCATCATTTTTCTTTTAAAATTTTATAATTATTTATTTATTTTTTTCTTTTAAAATATTATAATTTTTATTTATATTTAAAATTATTCATGAAATAGTTCATTGAAACTATCGTAATAATTTATCATTTTTAATATAAAATTAATAACTTTTCTTTTAAAATATTATAACATTTTTATTTATATATAAATTATTAATGAAATTATTCACCGTTATCATTTTCATTAATTATTTTAATTTTTTATTAAAATATTATCACTTTTTTTTTTTCACAAATTCGTAACGCAATCATGCACAAGTGTTTGTCAAAAGTCAATATTCAAATGTGTCCTACGGACTCCGTGATCTCACACACCTGTCTCCCACACAAAACATGCCAAGGTGTAAATATTCAATACGTAACAAAATTTGAATAAGAATATAGAGTAATATTTATTATTAAGTGTAATATTATATTTTATAGAGTAAAATTCAAGTACAAATAAATTTATATAAATTAATTGTAAAAAAATAATATACTATTATTTTAAGGGTGAATCTTATGTGTTTCATGTAATATCATTTTATACTTTTTAAAATAATTATCACTCTCGCTATAAAACGTTATCACTTTCACACTTTTTAAAATAATTATTACTCTCACTATAAAACGTTATCACTTTTGCTATAAAATATTATCGCTCTTCATTTATATTATAAATTATTCATAAAATAGCATTATCACTTTTCATTAATTAAGAATCACTCTTTATTACAGTAGAAGTTATCATTTTTTATCCGTCTCATATAAACCGTTTTACACAAGTTTTTGTCTTATTTTAAAGAGTAAAATTTGAATTATCCGTCATATAAGTCCTTACTTAAAATGGTCTTACACAATTCTTTACCTTATATTTAAGAGTAAAATTTGAATTCAATAATTTTATATAAATTAGTTGTAAAAATAATTTGATATACACATGACAAATAATTATTTGGAATCTTCTCAATGAATAGGAAATAATACCCCTCCATATATATTAATTAGTATATTATACTCCATTTGTTCAGTTAAGAGAGACTTATATTTCATTTTGTGTGTTCGTCCCAATAGTACCGGTCTTATTTCTCATTTTATATACATGTAACTCGTACACGTATTAATATATACCATAGCTAAGTAAGAATTAAAATCTTTTTCTTGTAACCTCGGTTCATGGAATACCATCATAGGTATATATATATTTATATTATATTACAATTTCTTTTCTTGACACGTGCCGTCACTATATATATATATATATTCTTTGATACATTTCCCGTAACTTTATACTATAGTTTCTTTCTTTCTTGACACATATAGTCACTGTGTTATACTACAATTTCTTTCTCTTTTTTTTTCTTGATACGTTGGCCTTTGTTTTATTGAATGCCTCTATTATTAATATACTACGATTTTTTTTTCTTGATACAGTAGCCCTAGTTCTATTAAATATCCCTCGTTAAATACCCCTCCATATATATATATATATACTATGATTTAATATTTCTTTTTCTTGACACGTGTCGTCAGTGTATTATACAACCATTTATTTTCTTAACACGTGTCATTTCTACACTGAAGCCTATGTATTATGTATCATTTCTTAATTTTCGATACTGTATTATACAACAATTTATTTTCTTGATACGTTTTTTTTACACGTGTCATTTCTATACTAAAGCCTATGTATCATTTATCATTTCTTAATTTCTGATACTATATTATACAATAATTTATTTTGTTGACACGTTTTCTTTTCTTGACACGTGTGGTTTCTACACCAACGACTATGTAGTATTTATCATTTCTTAATTTCCGATGAAAATATAGTAATTTTTATCTTATTGTATTATATTATATTTGATATATTTATTATGATTTATTTTTTTTATTTGCTATCAATAACTTTTTTTAATAATATAAATTTTTGCTAATAAATTATATCAAATGCTATATTCTAGAGGCTAAATCATAACTATTCACATATAGACATTTCAGAGGTGACGGCGGCACCGCGACAGTCGACGGGAGCAGATGGATGATGGCAGCACCCAGATGGCGCATCTTCTTTGATGGGCAGCGACGAATTGGCCATGGCGGAAGAATCAACGCGAGGGTGGAGAGTGTAGAGGCGGCGAATTTTCCAGGGAGATGCGACGGGCGCGCGACTTACGAATTTTACACTTTTTATTTTGTCGTTTCACATTAAACTTCACCATCTAAAAAAATATTATATATATATATATATATTAATTCTCACCCTTAAAAGGACATCTTAATTACAAATTTATCACTTTCACCTAACATGCATAACATATTTTATAATTTATTTATTGCCTAAAAATACTACATTACCCTTCAAAAAATCAATAAAGTTGGTAAAAAAATATTTTTTCTTAAACTCCGTGACTACATAACATACTTTGTAATTTATTTATTACATAAAAATACCAAATTATCCTTCAAAAGTAAATAAAGTAATCAATAAAGTTGGTCAAAAAGCAAAAACTCCATGTCTACATAATATACTTTATAATTTATAATTTATTTATTACCTAAAAATACTAAATTATCATTCAAAAGTCAATAAAGTTATTCAAAAAATAATTTTTCTTAAACTCCATATCACCTAAAAATACTAGATTATCCTTTAAAATTAATAAAATTAATAAAAAATAATTTTCTCAAATTACAAGATATGATAATGGTGCAATTTAAGTTAGCACGAGGAGTATTCAATAACTAATGTACTTAAATGCTTTATATAAAATTAACAAAATATGTTAAAGTATATATATTTTTGGATAAATATGACAATAAAATAAAATATAATATTTTTTTGTTATTCAAAATATTTGTTATTCATAGTAAATAAAAAAGCAATTCAATTTTTTATACAATACTTTATTTTTTTTCTAGAGGAAATTGAAAAGAAATAATCTTATGTTATATTTATATCAATTAATTTTGTAATTATTTCATTGTTCATATATATAAGTTAGTGTCTTGTGTTCCCATGTGTACAAGTTGTGCAAGAGTATAATATTTTATTTTAAAAGGTATACATTTTAATGAATAAGAGTATAACATTTTGTTTTAAAAGATATACACTTTCATTAAATTTTGTTTTCTTTCAATAAATAAAAGGTGTGTGTTTTTATAGTATACAATTTAATACTAAAATGTATTTGGACGCACGGTGTCCCGCGCACACAAATTTTAGCCCATATATAATAAATAAATTGATTGATAATTGATAATGGTTAATGTTGTATAACGACAAATCTCAATAATATTATACTATTTATTTTCAAAATACACATATTTCATGCAATAGTATTATTTTTAACTATTAATTATAAATATAAAATAAAATTCTATATTAATATATTAAAAAATAATTATATTTATACATAGAAATAATATGATATAATTTAATAAAAAGAATTATTTTAAGAGGATTTAGTTTCTTTATTCAATTTATTTTTTACAAAATAACTTGAGTCTGTGTAACCACATGCAAAATATATAATTATTAATAAAAATATATTGCATAGTTTATTAATGAATAAAAATAACAAATTTTTAGCAAATTTAGTATGAATTTTTAATGAATAAGAATTAAGAAACATAGATACATCAATATAAAATTAATAAAAATTAAGTGTACAAAATTAAAAAACCAAAATTATGTATATTTTATTATACTCTTTAAATTTAATATGTATATGTTTAAAATATTTAAAAATATAATATTATATTATATTAATTTTATAATTTTTAAATAGTAAAAATTATATATTTAATAGAGCATGAATTTATATGAATATTGATATTATATGGATATCTATATGATTAATGTAATTTTTTATTGTAAAAATTAGTCTGGACAACTGAGTATTTTATCTATTTTAATAATTTAATAAATTTATTATTGAGTAAACTTTGTACCTTCATGGATATTATCTTATGAGAAGATATGTGATTTGATAATGATAAATTATCCATGGTAAATTATTCCTTATACTGTACATGAGTATGAGAATTTTAATAATGGGTTATTTTATTATTAATACAAAAATTTAGGGAAAAAAAAAGAAGAAGCCAAACTTCATTAAAGTATTAGACGTGCTGTGTGATTTGCAATTGCATTCACAATACCTAATGTGGTTGATCTTCTCACATAATATCAATAATAATAATAATAATAATAATAATAATAATAATAATAATAATAATAATAATAATAATAATAATAATAATAATAATAATAATATATTATTATTATTATTATTATTATATTATTTTATTTATTTTTTAATAAAAAGTCAACACTTTTATTTTAATTATAACTTTATTACAACTTTTAAATTTTGACAAAATAAAACATTGAATTGATGATCTTTTGCGACCATCAGAGCTGTGAGAAATTTTAATGATATTTTCTATTTTAGTTATATATTTTATTTAAATTTTTATTCTTTACATAACATTAATTTTTTATAAAAAATTTTTTCTTAATTTTAAAATTTTAATTATAAAATTTTGATTTTTAATTAATTTTCAAGTTTTTAGAAAAAAAATTATATTATTCTGTTAAATTATTTTTTTCCTAATTTTTACAATTTTGATTTTTTTAAGAAATTATTATTATTATTTTGGAAAACCATTTTTTTCTTTATTTTTTTTTTAATTATTTTCTCTAAATTTTCAATTTTTCTTTTATTTGTCATAGCAAAAAAAATATTACATCGGGCACTTTCTTGTGAGACAGATTGATACATTAGATAAAATATGTTTATTGATACTTAAGCTATATTTATACCGAATTATATTATTCTCTCCCGGTAAACTAATATTGTTATCCTTGCTTAAAGCAGCCAAATAATAAACCTTGAAATTGTGTTCCTAGCAATTTCCGACCTCTTAACTGTGTCAACTGCTTTAAAAAAATCAACATAAGCTACTCTTCAGTCTTGACCTTCGAATGAATAAGGAGAATCCTTTGATTGTTAAAAGACATTGTATATATTATGAAAAAAATTGATCATAAAGTCAGAACATAAAAAAAAAAATCAAAATAAAAATGGTGGTACAGCTATCATGAGGAAGAGCAAATAAAGTGATTAGTTTAGAATGATTTGATTGATTGCATGTGAATATTTATATTTGTAAAATAGACTTTTTAAATTCTCTCCTCCATAAGTGAATTGCATGTGAATATTTATAATTGTGAATTGAACTTTATAAACTTTCTCTAAATAAATGTAAAGATCTTCAATTATAATTTTATGACACTTAATTAAAAATCTCTTAATGTATTATGAGAATATGAAGGGACAATCTAAGTTGTATTGATGGTTTAAATTAACTATTACATATTATTTTAATAATTAATTAATTTTAATAATTATAAAAAATTAATGAATGATAAATGAGTGAGGCTTGCGTGCACCCGGGCGCACGGAACACATTCCGTACGCCTTTAGAAATTTTGTATTATGGGTAAGGGTACATTAATTTGGTCTAAAGGGTATACACTTTAATTACTAAAAGGTACACAATTTTGTTCTAAAGGGTATACACTTTTCATTAATATTTTTTTTTCTTTAGAAAATAAAGGGTACACATTTTTATACTAAAGGGTATACAATTTAACACAAAATTCTAAAGGCGCACGGAGTGTTGTTCGTGCGCCCAGATTTTTCTTTAGAAAATAAAGGGTACACATCTGTATACTAAAAGGTATACAATTTAGCACAAATTTCTAAAGGCGCACGGAAAGTGTTCCGTGCACCCGGGTGCACAGGAGCTTTTGCCATGATGAATAGGCAAATAATGAAATTAAGTAAGGATATTTTAGTTAAAAATATTTCTCAATCATTTTTAATATATTATGATTATAATAAATGGGGTTTAATAATAATGGCGACTCTCGAGACTTCCTCCCTGATTTTATTCTCAGTGAGGGAGTGAGGGAAATAATGGTGTTATTAAGCACTCTTCCTACTTCCTAGATCTTTTTCTTTCTTACAAAACTCTCCCCTTTCATTTATACATTTCCTCATCCTCTCTCATCATTAATGCATGTCAGAGCACTAATAACTTGTCTTCTCGGGATATTAATTGTGGTCATTTTGGGGCATTGCATATAATTCCCCTTTCGTTGACGTGGGCATTAAAGAGTTAAATTCACTTTTTGCCCCGTAACTAAGATAAAATTCGATTTTTGTTTCCAAAAAGATAAATGGTTCAATTGTGTTCCATAACTCACGGATTTATTCAATTTTTACCAATTTTCGCCGGGAAATGCTAATTTCGCCATGAGCTCGAGCAAGTCTTCCACCAAAAATCACACCAATGTTTCTATTAAATAAGATAGAATGAGTCTTGTTACGTGAAACCTAGCAAGCATTATTTCTTGATTATTCTTACTTAACTCATCATTAAAGAAGAGAGAATGAATCTTGTTACGCAAAACCTAGGAATCACTATTTCTTGGTTATTCTTACTTAACTCATATAGAAAATAAGTTCTTTTTTCAATATTTGTCTAAAAGAAGAGAGAATGATTCATGTAAAGTGAAATCTGGAAAATGAATTCTTTATCAAATGTTTCTCTTAAAAGAGAGAGAAAAAGTCTTATAATGTGGAATCTAGCTAGCATGCACTATTTTTGTTTATTCTTACTTAGTTCATTTAAAATATGAGTTGTTTATCAATTAACTTCATTTAAAGAATAGATAATAAATCTTGTAAAAGGGCACAATATAATTAAAATCACTTTTTGTCTTATAACTAAAACAAATTTCGTTTTCTATCCCAAAAAAAAAAAATATTTCAATTTTATCCCATAACTCTCGAATTTGTCCAATTTTAGGCCAATTTCGCCGAAAATTCCCAAATTAAAGCCTCGCGTGCGGCACACGTGGGGCTTTTCGACGAAAATTGATCAAAAATTGAACAAATTCGTGACTTATGGGGCAAAATTAATCATTTATCTTTAGAAATTGAATTTTGTCTTAGTTACGGGGCAAAAAGTGAATTTAACTCGACATTAAATGCCTAGGAATAGGCCATCGATTTCCATGCTAAAGGGGCAGCAGGCCATCATATCTCCATATACCTCTAGGTGTAGGGGAGTTCATGGGCATGGTCACTCTGGCTCCTCTATAGGGGCGTATCCTCATACAACCATGAGGGGGCTTTAGCCCCCCCAAACCTTCAAAAATCCCATTAGTATATATATAATAGTTTTAGTTTTTAATGATTATTTTTCTTAATGATAATTTTAATTCTTCACACTTTCTAATAATTATTCTTGCAATTAATTTAACATTACACATTGATAAAGAAACATGTATCACTTTTTCTACAAACTCTATAATTTCTTATTTTGAATCAATGAAAAAATATTGTCTACGGTTTTTGTTTAGTTTTATACATTGAAAATTGTATAAAAATATCTCTAAAAATAATTTTTATTATCAAGTTATACTTTTATATTGCATTACTTTGTACTCCCGTGATCCTACAATTATAATCACTTTTTATATTTTTGTTCGTCCCGTGATAGCTTGCACCATCCAAAAAAATAAAAAATCACACCTTAAAATATATTTTAATTTTAAAAATAACACTCTCACCTAATACATGTAATATGCTTTACACTTTATTATTTAATAAGAAGACTACATTACCCTAAAAATTCAATAAAACTAGTCAAACAATTTTATTTCTTAAACTTTATCAACACTATCGGTGCAAATAAAACCTAGACAAAAGAAGTATTATTTAATGCCAATATTAATGTGATTTTATTTTTAGCCCCCCTCAAAATCAGTCTATCTCCGCCCCTGCTCCTCTAATATCGGTTGAGGCAAAAGGATTACTAGCCAAGAGGAGGATCTCGGTTGTTCGATCTGAAGGAGGCAGGGTCCGAGGTCTCATACCTACTAGAGCAAAGAGGGCACTTGGGCGCTCACTGATATCTAAATGGGTTGGGCCCGCCTTTCCCTGGGTTGGGTCATGGCCCATCAAGGCTAGGCTTATCACATTAGCCTCCAGCTTCGACTTTTAGTGCATAGCACTTAGGGTCGAAGCCTTTTGATATATTTCTCAACTGCTGCACACAATAATTTCGACTTTCAAATTCTCGAATTTATACTTAGAATAAAGCGCTTCTTCATTATTGATGCCTAGGGTTGCGTTTTGTCGGATCATGCAGCGTATCTTTATATTTCTAAGACTGGCAAAGGGTCGCATCCCTTTGAGGGTTCCGCAGCTCTCTATAGAAGTGTCTTCGAAGCGGCCTGTTCCTCACCTAATTCATTTTTACACTTTCTCCATCCGAATTATCTTTCTCCAATCATTTTGTCTCTGTGTATGAGCCGAGTTGGGGATTTCGATCCGGGCTATCCTTTGGATTTTATTTGGCCCTTCGATTGTGTCCTTCTTGTCGAGGATGAGGTTTTATAGTCGATTGAACGAGCTATATAGGAGTTACAAAGTGAGAGGAAGAAATCAATAAATAAATCTTTCCTCCGTCCGCTTTAAAGAGACCTCTTTTTCTCCTATTTTGGGTGTCCAAACAGAGAATCTCAATTTTTAGACATATGAGACGCATACACCCACTAATATAACTACTCACTACCCATAAAAAATTGGGTTAATCACTAATAGATACACAATTTTAACCTAAATTACTATTAGATACATGAAATTTAAATAATTACTCTCACATACAAAATATTAAAGTAAAATACCAAATATAACCTTATACTCCATACACTTTTAAACCAACAACCCTACCCCTCACCCACCCACCAGCGTTGACCGGTCGTTGATCGGCGTTGACCGCCGCCGCCTGCTATCGGAATTTAAAATGTGAAAACAAAATGTGCAAAAATAAAATTGTGCAGAACCAAATTGTGCAAAATCAATTTGTGCAGACAAATCGTGCAACACATATAGGGGTATTTATGGTATTACAGTCATAATTGTGTAATTTGGAGTAATAATGCTTTGAGTCATGTAGTTTAAAGCAATTATGCATTTTTTTGTGTACCCTTTAGTAAGTGACCCTTTAATAAAACCACATTACATAAATTTCACATACTTTTTACACACATTATATCTTACTATCTCACACAACACCCCCTACTCTTATATATATATATATATTAAAATCTACCCTTGTTAAATACCGCCAAAACAAATATTTCCTTCGGCCGGTTTGTTTTTGCACGTAGATTAAGAAGAAATATTATTATAATATATATAATGAGTAGTTGTATTAGAGGGAAGAGTTATATGGTATGCCTTTTAACTATATAGAGAATATATATTCCTTTTGAGGTGGACGCCAAAATGATAAAATAAATATCATATAACTGGCCGGAAAAAGTATATATCTAGATTTATTAAATTCGACTAATCTTAAATTCATATTCCTTGTTCCTACTTAGTACTTACACGGAAACAAATATCATCTTAGTATTTAGAATATATAAAGATACAATTATCTTTATAATTTTTAAATAAAGTGGTGTAAAACAAAATTCATACCATATTCACTCTTAAGATAATTTAATTATTTTGAATTATGAAATCTCCAATTACATTCATAATAATACTTATACAGCCTATACTAAATGCGAGTTTTAATTAACACGAAAACTAATTAATGTGGAATCAATTTCATAGTGGAATTAAGATTATTTTTTAGTACGTTGGACTTTTTAGTATAATAATAATATTATAATTAATATTAATGAACTCTTCCAAATAGAATAATTTTATGTATTTTAAAGTGTAAACTCTAATATTTTAAACCATACTCAAAAGAGTGCATTATATATTCGGATGCACACCCATGTTCAATTCTATCTGAATAAATTCTTGTTTATTGAATATTATATCCTTTTGGTCTAAAAATGTATATATTTAGTTTTTTTTTTTAAATAATTAATCAAATAATAATTTTCATATTTCAACCAATAATTTCAATAAAAAATAATATTTTTTTATTTAAAATGAATACGTTTTAAATTTAAATACACTTCATTAAACATATTGTGCACACAAATAACAAGATACAATGTAGGCATATATTTACCTACATGTCATACATGATACATTGATAGATGCGCATAATGGAATAAATAAAATAAATATATGAAGCAGATAAGATGAGTTGAAAGCTGAGGAAGAGTTTGAAATGGCCTAACAAAATAAAAATAAAGGTAAAATGTCAGACTCCACATCCACATAATTATATATGGATAAGCAGCCCTATTTAATTTGCAATTCCATTTACATATTTATCTTATAATTTAAATTTTATTACTTTTTCCTATTTTTAAGAATAGTTCCTGCATAAATCAAATTCTTAGCATATTGAATTGAATTCAATTTAGAGTATATTTTATATCACTTATTTAAATAGTGAATTGCCTTCATCTTTTAAGATGTACTATCAAGAGTTTGGTACTTTTATTAATTAAATAAATACACGTTGTGAAAATAAAGTGAATTTGTGTGGCCTAATCTTTATCAAACTTCTTTAAACGAAAATGAATCACATAGATCACATCATCTATCACCTAAGTTACCATGAAAGAATAAATATAATATTCAATGTCTTATCTTTTCCAACAAAGACAACATAATATTTAAATGAGCTACCATATTTTACAACTCGAAATTTCTTTTATTTTACTAGCAACGATTGCATGTTGAGATCCTTTTATTTATTTATTATCATTTTTCAATTAGTTTTCAGAATAAATATGTTATCAATTTAATTTATATTTTAAATTGTTTATAAAATAATTCATTCAAACGATTAATATTACTTTTTATCAAACTCGTATCGCTTTTTATGAAAATATTTAGTTCTAATTCTTCACATCAAATTCAGATTTATTGAGATGATCTTATATACTCACTCTGTTAGGTTTAAAGAGCCTCTTTAGCTTTATTTTTTATGTAGATTAATGAGTATTAATTTTTTAGGGTCACTTATTAAATGGTACACAAAAAAATGCATAATTGCTTTAAACTACATGACTCAAAGTACTACTACTCCTAACTACACAATTATGACTGTAATATCATAAATACCCCTATATGTTTGCACAATTTGTCTGCACAAATTGATTTTGTACAATTTGGTTCTGCACAATTTTATTTTGCACAATTGTTCTGCACAATTTTATTTTTGCACATTTTGTTTGCACATTTTAAATTCCGGCAGCAGGCGGCGGCGGTCAACGCCGGTCAACGGCCGGCCAACGTCGGTCAACGGTCGGTCAACGCTGGTGGATGGGTGAGGGTAGGGTTGTTAATTTAAAGGTGTATGGACTATAAGGTTATATTTGGTATTTTATTTTAATATTTTGTATGTGAGAGTAATTATTTAAATTTCATGTATCTAATAGTAATTTAGGTTAAAAGTGTTTATCTATTAGTGATTAACACTTTATTAAATTCAAACTAAAGTAAGAAATTAATTAGATGTCTAACTCTGAATTAAACACATGAAACAAACAAATCCTTAAAAATAAATATTGAATCCTAATACACGTTTACATAAATGTTTGTATTAATTAAAGATTGACACGACGATAAACGTGGAAACAACACTTTCATGAAGCATATGTACGATTATTTTTTTATTTAATTTTTTCATTTCTGTTGTTAGATAAAGACCATGAGGTCTTTTTTTAGCTTTAGGTCATAATTAATCAGTTGGGTACGATGCAGTACGTATTGCGTAGAGACAACGTACGACACTTTGCAGTTGCAGTACACTTGACGATTGTAACTCTCTCACTCCCCATTTACAATAACATACTCCGTCCCTGCGAATGTGAATGCTTATTTTTCACCGAATTAAAAAAAGATAGAGTTAATAATACGGATTGTGAGATGCGTTAAGATACAATTCTATATACGTAGAGTATGTTTATTGATTATTAAAATATAATTTTATCAATAATTAGTAAAGTATGATTTTAGGATATTTTAGCTCACTTGACTATTGGATAGGCGAGTAACTCAGGTTTGATTCCATTTGGGAACGAGGAGGAGGAGCTATAAAGATGCTTGAAGAAAGGAGAGCGTATGAGTGTTTGGTGAACTAACTACTAATTATACTAACAACTGACTTTGTCCGATAAAAAAAAATATTATAATACGATTCAGTACAAATATATTTTAAGTTTCAAAAGCATACTTTACCTAGCTATATAATTATTACTATACTTTAACAATGGATCGACCCGTCTCATATATATTCGTCTCATAAGAGAAGCCCCATTAAAAAATAGCTACACATTTTCTTATTTAATTTATTACTCTCTCCGTCCAATTCTAAAGTGTCCGTTTGCTTTTTGCACGTGCATTAAGGAGTATTATTATTATATGTAAAGTGGATAGTTGTATTAGAGGGAAGTGGTGGGGTATATTGTGTATTTTTTTTACTAAATAGAAAAAATTGATACATCTGAACTGGACGCCAAAAATAGTAAAATGGACACCTTAGAAGCGGACGGAGGGAGTATTTAAATAATGGGGTGTATTACTAATAAATACATATATGTATAGCCTAATTACTAATAGATACATAAATCTAATATTATACTCTATCCGTCCCACCTAAAGAGTTCCTTTTTGCTATTTTGGGAGTCCCATCAAAAGAGTCTCTTTTCCTTTTTTATACACATGGGACCCACACACACCCACTAATACAACTAAAATATGGGGCATACACTCCCACTAATACAACTACCCACTACACAATAAATAATAATATTCCTTAATCCACATGCCAAAAAGCAAAAACAATCCTTTGGACAGGACGGAGGGAGTAATTTTTAGATACTAAATTATACTCCCTCCGTCCAGTTTAAAGAGCTCTCTTTACTTTTTGCACATGGATTAAGAAGTATTATTATTATTAATATGTAGAGGGTAGTTGTATTAGTAGGTGAGTGAGCCTCATAATTTAATTGTATTAGTGGATGTGTAAAGGTCTCATGTGTGTAAAAAAAAGAAAAGGGACTCTTTGAGCCGAATGCTCAAAATGAAAAAGAAAAGGACTTTAAAACAGACGGAGGGAATATCTTCTAAATCCGAGACTCACCTTTCGGACACCCAGTCAATCTCCAATGTTGCAACGAAGGCCATTGTAATCGGTTAGCTAAGTCCAGTGGACGATTATGGTGAGACAACACTAATTCTGGAGACCGGTGTTTTTAGGTCGCGAGGGCAACCGTATCTGCTGGTAAGAATCTTGGACCCGCTATCTACTTAAAGTGTTGGATTTAATCGCAATGTTGGGAGCTTTTATCAATTGTGGTGGGAAGTATAAGTGAATTATGTTGTTCAAATCTATTTAAAACCCAAAAAAAATTTACATTAGTGTGGCAGGATGTAGGTCATGAACACAACTATTCAATTGTTAGATTTGCATTTGAATTTCAGTCTCCAAGTGCTTAATTAATTTGTTAAACATGGAGCGGGATAGTCATTTACCCTCTTATCTAATATACATTAATTGTTCCATTTATATTTGATTGTTATACTTTCTTTAATGAAACAACTGTTGTTCATAATAATACAATATGTCAATCCTATATCATTATATTAAGCTACTCTGGTAAGTTTGTTGATGAACCATTTTGTGTGAAGTTGTAATTGACCTCTTTTTTCTCACGCAAAGTATGCTTGCATATTGAGATGTAGTACCTCATCGTACACAAGAATGGTCAATGGAATGGATTTGAGTATGTTGGAGGTGATATATGCGGTGTGCGGATGGCCCGAGCTCTGCCAACCTTGGTAAAGTTAAGGCTGATTCTCCATGAGTTGTTGAAAACAAATGAGAAGTTGGTGACTTATGACATATTTCAGGTTGGGCAATTTCCTAAAATCTAACAACCTTCCCGTTATGGAATTATGGAATCTTCACTACACATGAACGCTTCCTGGATGATGTGTTAGATATCGGATCTACTCCCTTTACATGATCACCCCGAACCAATCTTTCTAAGAACATATAGCACATCACCCCACAGTCATACCCAGTCTCTTGCTGAGAAGGGTGCTTTAACATCTCCACCGTCATTTTCTTCCGTCGCCCTTCTTCTAGATCCACCTCAAACGCCTCAAGCAAGCTGGATAACTGTTCATCAAATATTTTTAAATCTTGCTTATATCTGAACTGGGTGGATTTTTAAAGCGAATCATACACGAACACCTTGTGACTATTGATTTTCATCTGATGTAGGATCCAATGACTCCCGAACATGACCAATCCCGTATACCACTGATCGTTGTGAAATTCACCTAGATTTTAAGTGGATTTTTGTGGCTTTAATTTAATAATTGAGCATGATTTTAATGAAAATACTATTAATTGCTTGATTATTTGGAGAAAGGTATTTTTGTTTATTTTTGCAGAAAATTGGTGATTTTGATAAAAATGGATTCTACAAGTGAAGAGGAAGATGTGGGAGAAAACGAAGCTCGATTTGGAGTTGAAACGAGCAAGAACGGGCCAAAGGAAAAATTGTTATAAATCCCATTTTTGGTGCCATGAGCTAAATTATCCCACATTGATTACTTACCACAAATTCCTCCCACTCTATCACTACATGAACCCACTTGTCCCACATTGGAAACTCACTCAAATTTCTCTCACCCTTACTACTATAAATACCCTCTTCCATGAAAGCCACCATGGATCAATTCTCACCCATTAAATTCCATTAAATTGAATCATTAGATTCAATAGTTGAAGAGAGCTTTTTAAGATCTCCATAGTTGAGATCTCACCCCCTTTCGGGGTGAGGGATCCGTCCGTAGTTTAAATATTTTTTCTAGATTAGGATTTTATTGTTTTCCAAGAAGGTGGGGACACCAAGGAAAGGATGATCCTCATGGATGTAAAAATTCATTAAGGTGTAATCTAATCCTACTTATTATCTTTTTATTTTCTATGTTTTGGATGTTTAAGTGATGTTTAGATTATGGATTAATTTGTGATATTATTTAAATTGCAATCCCGGCTTTGATTAGTTTCATTTATGGATGCTTAATTGTTTAATCTATATGTTTGATTTGTGTGGTTAATTATCTAGTGCATGTGATTAGAAAGAGAGTTCAATTATGTGTTTTAGGAATTAATTTAATCATTTTATCATGTGGGTTATGTGGATTAATGTGGGAAGAGTTGGAGACGACCTCTCATGTTTAGAACTACATAAGTGGACACTAGAGAGGTTAGATCGATAGGTCAATTAATCTAGTGAGGGAAACCCAATCTTAGTGAATTCATAGTACCTAGAAAGGGAATATTACCTATGATTTAGTACCTTTTAGGGAACTCGTACGTGTAATTAGTACCTATTGGGAGGTGTTCGCTATGGTATCGATCCTATGTGCTACTTTGGGGTCTTTGTAAGGGCCTACATCCTCTTCATCTCGAGAGAGAGTTTAGGTGAAAATAGTGATCGCTCTTACTATGATAGCTTAAATTGGGAGGCAATTAGATGTGTTACATGATTGATCCATTTGAATTGCATCATGAAAATTTCCTTTGCATTGAAAATTCCAAAAATATTGTAATTAGTTTATTTTCTTGTTTTTATTATCTCTCTTCTCGGTCGTCCCTAACTAATACGAGACTATAACTTGAAGGCCACGAATCCTAAATTCCCTTGGGTTCGATATTTTGTTGCTTGGTCACCCGGACTATTAACGACCAATCAAATGGCACCGTTGCCGGGGAATTTAGTTGTATTTGTGACTTCGTGTTTCGTTGAGTGTTAGGATAGGGACATTTTTATTTGATTTATTTTTTTTGTTTTATGGTTGTGTTTGTAGGGACGAAAGTGTTGTACCATGGTATTGGCCTTGAAGAGCAAAGGAGTGGTGCAAATTGAGGTAACGAACATTTTCTCAACTTAAATTCAACTTTGCCTAATTTAAGTTTAGGGGTATGTTCTCTTTGTTACTTGACTTTTCTACGGTTTGAATTAGAAAAATTACATAAATGAACTCCTACTTGATCATATTGCACCGGCGCACGTTTAAGTCCTTACTCTTTTCTTTGGCACGTATTTTCTCTTTTTTTTTTGTTGTTTTTGTTTTTTTGTGCTTTTCTTGCTTTCTTTTGCTTTCCATAAGGAGAAAATCTTTCTTAGCTCTCTTGTGCTTCATTGTGAGGAATTTTGAGGCTATGATGCTTGGTTGGAACTTGTGACTTGATGGATTTTTTTTTGTGTACTTGTTGAGTTGTGGTTTGTGCTTGTTTTGTGTTTCTTTCACTACTACAGGCCCGTGAGATTTTTGAGCCTTAAAATCATGAAATCAAATGGTTTTTCCTTTCTTGTGTGTGCATCATTCTTTTGTGTGCATTCTAGAACTTCTCATTGTGTCTTCTTAAAGCTACATGTGTGTGAAGATTGTTGGAAATGATTTAAGGCCATCTTTGTGTTGACAAGTCACTTAGCCAAATTAATCCTACCAAATGAAATTATTTCGTAGTTTGCCCCTTTGAGCTTATTATCCTTATTTCTTTGGCAACCTACAAATTTAGCCATTTTTATCCATATTTTATATCCTAATCACCTTTATTGATTAGTAGAGGATTAATGGGGGATGAAGTGGTTGAATTGAGCTTACAAGAAAGTTTGGAAAGAGAGAAATTGTGAAAGTGCAAGAAAAGATGGAGAAAAGATGAAAAAGAAAAAATGGAGGTTGTGTGAAAAGAAAATTTGAGTGAAGCTTGTATAAAAGAAGCATAAAGGAGCTCTACTAGAAAAATGGAAAGAGAGCCATTGTGGAAAAGAGAGAAAAAAAAACTCAATAGTGGAAGAAAAAAAAAAGAAAAATGGTTCGTTAGTGTGTTGGATGGAAAATTACATTTTTCTTGAGGTGAAAAGAGAAAAAGAGAGGATAAGAGTTGAAGTGATCAATCAACTTAAATTCTCTACTAATCTTGAGCTTACTTTTCCTAAATTTTCCTACCCAAGACCAAAGAGCCTACATTACAACCCCATTAAAGACCTTTTTGATTCAATAATTAACACATACAAGTGTTAGAGAGTTTAGACCTTTGGCAAGCATATGGTAATGACATACATTTGAATTGATTTTTGAGAGTGTACACTTCTCCTATACACCCCTTGAGTGTGAGAGTGAAAAGCAAAATCTAGAGAGGAGTAGTGAAAGTCTCACTTGCTTGCATATTTCCTAAATTTAATTTGTATGCATTTAAATTGATATATTTTCGCTTGTTTTGATTGAATTGAAATAGCTTTGAAGTGACTCAATCTCATTGATATCTTGATTCAATTCTAGGTGAATTCCCCTCCTCGTTCTTTCTTTTCTTTCGTTGCTGGGGGACGAGCAACACTTTAAGTTTGGGAGTTTGATCGTTGTGAAATTCACCTAGATTTTAAGTGGATTTTTGTGGCTTTAATTTAATAATTGAGCATGATTTTAATGAAAATACTATTAATTGCTTGATTATTTGGAGAAAGGTATTTTTGTTTATTTTTGCAGAAAAATGGGTGATTTTGATAAAAATGGATTCTACAAGTGAAGAGGAAGATGTGGGAGAAAACGAAGCTCGATTTGGAGCTGAAACAAGTAAGAACGGGCCAAAGGAAAATTGTTATAAATCCCATTTTTGGTGCCATGAGCTAAATTATCCCACATTGATTACTTACCACAAATTCCTCCCACTCTATCACTACATGAACCCACTTGTCCCACATTGGAAACTCACTCAAATTTCTCTCACCCTTACTACTATAAATACCCTCTTCCATGAAAGCCACCATGGATCAATTCTCACCCATTAAATTTTATTAAATTGAATCATTAGATTCAATAGTTGAAGATAGCTTTTTAAGATCTCCATAGTTGAGATCCCTTCCCCTTTCGGGGTGAGGGATCCGTCCGTAGTTTAAATATTTTTTATAGATTAGGATTTTATTGTTTTCCAAGAAGGTGGGGACACCAAGGAAAGGATGATCCTCATGGATGTAAAACTTCATTAAGGTGTAATCTAATCCTACTTATTATCTTTTTATTTTTTATGTTTTGGATGTTTAAGTGATGTTTAGATTATGGATTAATTTGTGATATTATTTAAATTGCAATCCCGGCTTTGATTAGTTTCATTTATGGATGCTTAATTGTTTAATCTATATGTTTGATTTGTGTGGTTAATTATCTAGTGCATGTGGTTAGAACGAGAGTTCAATTATGTATTTTAGGAATTAATTTAATCATTTTATCATGTGGGTTATGTGGATTAATGTGGGAAGAGTTGGAGACGACCTCTCATGTTTAGAACTACATAAGTGGACACTAGAGAGGTTAGATCGAGAGGTCAATTAATCTAGTGAGGGGAACCCAATCTTAGTGAATTCATAGTACCTAGAAAGGGAATATTACCTTATGATTTAGTACCTTTTAGGGAACTCGTACGTGTAATTAGTACCTATTGGGAGGTGTTCGCTATGGTATCGATCCTATGTGCTACTTTGGGGTCTTTGTAAGGGCCTACATCCTCTTCATCTCGAGAGAGAGTTTAGGTGAAAATAGTGATCGCTCTTACTATGATAGCTTAAATTGGGAGGCAATTAGATGTGTTACATGATTGATCCATTTGAATTGCATCATGAAAATTTCCTTTGCATTGAAAATTCCAAAAATATTGTAATTAGTTTCTTTTCTTATTTTTATTATCTCTCTTCTCGGTCGTCCCTAACTAATACGAGATTATAACTTGAAGGCCACGAATCCTAAATTTCCTTGGGTTCGATATTTTGTTGTTTGGTCGCCCGGACTAACGACCAATCAAATGATATTTTCACCTAGATTTTAGTATCTTTTTATGTGAGTTTTCGTATATTTTTATCCGTATTTGTATGTTATTTGGTTGTGTTTTGTGTTTTTATTGAAATGTGTATGATAAGGAAGATGTAGGAAAAAGCGGATCTCAATTTGAAGTTGAAACGAGGGAGAACGAGTCAAAACAGTGAAGGAAACAGGGCAGCAGCAACACAACTGGCCGTGTCAGGAGCACGAGTCGTGTCACAGCACACGACTCGTGTTGCTAACACGGGCCTGTCCAGAATGGCCGTGCGAGAGCATCAGTTTACACAACACGGCCACCTTATGGCCGTGTTGCCGAGCACGACTCGTGCTGTGTAAATTCCTGCTAAAAATCAGAATCCTTCTAGAAGCTTCCCAAGGGGTATAAATACCCAATAATTCAACATTTGATCAGTTTTGGGCGAGGGTTTCACTCCTATACACACCTCACACACAATTTCTTCCATTCTTCACCTTCACCTTCATCCATTCTTCATCATTTGGATCTACCTTGATCCAACCATCACATCCTCCATCCAAGTAGTAGAGAAGCAAGGAAGAGAGGTGAATTGCAAGGGGAAGAAGAAGATCACCATTGGAGACATCCAAGGGAGTTTTCATCTAAACTTTGTATTGAAACCTATTGTTTATCATGTTTTGTAAGGAATTTAATGTCTATGTTAATTTTCTTATGGATATGAGAGGCTAATCTCCTTTGTGAGATTAGCAATATGAATTGTGTTGGATAATTTTTGGTATTTTGCAATTGAATGATTATGTTGATTGGGTTAATTGATTTTCTATCATTGATGCTTTAGATCTTGAGGTTTATGATGATTTATGTGTTTAATTGTTTTAAGCATGTGATTAGATTGAGAAGTCAATTGCATATTTAGGATAATTAAGTGAATCATTTCATCAAACACTTCATGTGCATTATAGATTGTGAAGAGATTGAGAAGTCCTTCATAGTTTAGAACCCTTTGATAGAACATATCATTTATTAGATTGAGAAGTCAATAGATTATGTGAAGGGACTCTCATTTCAAGCTTAGTACCTAGTTGGAATTGTTTGAGTGAGAACCAATCCAATGAATGTCATTCCATATCCTATTCATTCCGAGAGGGAGTTTAGGTGATCTTAGTGTTGGCCCTTAGCCTTTTTCCCATGACACATATGAATTCATTGCATAATACCTAGATTTTCCATGCTTTAAGTATTGTTAATCTCATCTCTATCTACTTGGCTCATTCATCCATCTCCCATTCATCTATCCATTTATTTTATTGTCATTTCTTGATTATCTCCCCTTCTCGTTCATCTCTATAATACTATGACAAACACGAGATCGCTTAGACCCTAGTACCTTCCTCCATGTGGTTCGATAATTTCTTTAATTTGTCATGCCCACTATATTATGGCTAATCAACTACCTCCACATCCTACCATGGGCGGCCCGTTCTTACTTCGGGTCGCTCGTCCCTTATGAATTTCGCACTCCCGATCATCGATTTTCCCATTCCCACTCCTCGCCAGCTTTCTGGAAAATTTTCCATTCCTCTCTCATAGCCTTAAGCTTGTCTTGGAGATTTTAAGATTGTATCAGAATGTGAAAATTAAGGGTAATACAGGGGAATAAGTACTAAAAATATATTTCCCCCAAAAGAACGTTAGCACTATGGTCCATCCATCAATGTACAGCTCAAGCTACTCTCATACGTGACAAAATTGAGCCATATGTCCATGTTATACATTCAACCCAACTAGATTAAATGACATAATATA
This sequence comes from Pogostemon cablin, assembly GCA_023678885.1. Lineage (NCBI taxonomy): Eukaryota > Viridiplantae > Streptophyta > Magnoliopsida > Lamiales > Lamiaceae > Pogostemon > Pogostemon cablin. The sequence goes on from CM042987.1 coordinate 8,951,056, forward strand.
ATAGATAGCTTTGATTCAAAAATATCAATACAATTTAACTACCGAATACATATTGTTGATGTATGGCTTCCCAATTACATGATGATGACTAATATATATATCAAATTATGTTATCATAAATAGTAACACAACCTACATATTTGGAGTTTGCCTTACCCCGTTTGTCAGCCACCCATCCGGCTTATAGATTGTCTCAAAAAAAGAGGGTTCAGTGGCATCCTCACCACTAATCGACACTGGCACGCTTACTGAATCATTCTCTACATCGTTGAACCGTCGCTCGGACACCTCCACGTGCTCTATGGGATATTCTTCACTCTCTCCTCTTGGCAAATTCTCATTTTGTTGAACACGACCATCGATCCCCTTAGCCCGCTTGCTGGCTCGATTAGTTAGGGGTCAGTCATGGGGTAGAGGACCGGGTCTCAAATCACGCTTTTTAGTAAGCACATCCACCGATGCTTCTATGTGCAAATCAATTACTAAAGCCACTAAAGGATGCATTTTATTGTAATTTTCACAGTTAATCGACCAAAAGGGAAATCAAATAATTCAATTAAAGCAACACTAATACGATGTTTGCAGTCATCAAATGAGCACCTTATCATCAGGTTGATGCCCATCGGAAATATTGGTGGCTACCGGTTCTATCTCCTGAAATGTGTGGCTGAGCAGAGCTACCGTCAACGTCCCTAATCTCTCTTTCACTCGTATTTTTCAGTAGTGCTTCACTAGTTAGTACTCTAATTCTCGACTTTTACATCCAACTGTGCAATGGCGATAGACACTCACTCATCCAAGGACTTGGCAATGAGTGTATCAACTGACTCGTTGAAGTAGGCCCCATTGCCATCTTCTTGCTGCCTCTCATGTGCTCCATCGCTGCGTTGCCGCTTCAAGTCATCAATGGCATCAACAATCATCTATTGCATCTTTTCAATTGAAGTATGTCTCTCGTTAATTTAATCCAAGTATTGAATGATGACAGAACTCAGCACGTTAGTTGGACGCCCTTCGGGTTGCTTTGAAGGACTTGCAGATACAGTCGTTGAGTGGCAATCATCCATTTACTGCGAGCAATCACACAAATCTTTATCTCAATCTACCAAGCTTTTGTACCACTTTAAGTTCTGCTCCTCCTCTGATGGATCCAGCCTGCTTCTTCCATCGATCTGAAAAAAAAAAGTAGAGTTATTAGAAGGGTTCTATAACCAACTCTCAATATTAGTATACCTTGTCGCCTGCATCATTTACTACTTCAAATATAAACTTACATGAACTGCACTATGATCAGATGCTCTTATTGGAATAAAAAGATCCTCATGTATTCCTAAGGGACAAATAAAGAAGAGCGCAAAAGGTACAACACAAGAATTTACGTGAAAAACTCCAAAATCGGAAAAAAATCACGGACCAAGAAAATACCACTATGTAAAAAAATTTTACAATCACTCAGAATTCTCTCTCCCGACCCCAATCCCTACACTCTTACAAGGTGACTTTTTTTCTTATTCGTGAAATGTGGTTTAGAGTCGAGAGGGTAGTTCAAAATCACAACCGAGAATACAAGAAATAAATTTAAATAGAATCAAACACAAAGATTAAAGTGTACTTGATTGATGCATCTGACATCAAGTACAAGGGCCTTCTTATATATCACCAAGGATCCCTCCCCGTTTACTCTTCATCCGATGTGGGACAAAAGAAATAAAAGAATTCCATTCTTTTACTTTTTGACAAAACCAACAATCTCCACCTTGTCAAATTAAAAGAAGACTCATTGTCTTCATCGACAACACATTCTCAATCACGAAAATCCCTTAGAATCAACCATCCTAAGAATCATTGTTATTACCGACAATCCATTCTCAAATCCTAGAATCATACTTCACCATATGAGTAGACCACTTAGAATCAACCATCCTGAGAATTTCCTGCGGCACATATCGAAAAATACATGCTGATGTTTATGGTTCTACTTCCAGCTCTTGGCTTCCTTGAAAGTCCATCAGCCATCGATATACATCCACCATACACCCTACATCACCTGCCAAGTCAATGTCCATCTACAAACTTGTGGACCAGCTAACATTATTACGTCTTTTTCCATGACAACTGAACATAAGGATCCCCAATAATATTCTCAACATTTAAAATTGTTGCCGCACCAGCTCCTCCTTGACCAGCAACGTCACTATTGCTCCACCTTAAGAAATTACCGTGCCATTGCTCCACCTTGAGCAATTACGGCACCATTGTTACACCTTGAGCAATTACCGTCAATGTGTCGAAATGATGTCGCTGCCCTATACCTCCTAGCTACACCAGTTTTGTCTAAACCATTTTCCTACTGAAAGTGTCGTCACTTGAAGTCGATTCCAATCCTCCAGAATTCATGATGCTTTTCCACTTGTTGGTCTGCTACTCTTTACCGATCTAGCGCTACCGATACCAAGTACCACATCGCCATCTTCCTCGTTAAATTGCCACTTCCCCACGCCACCAGTCATTACCGAAAAAATTGATTCCTTTCAAACCTCCTTGAGCTAACATCCATGGATAACCCCATGCTGATGTTTAGCCAACTCCACCACCGAGAGTCCCAACAATCCACATTGCTGCAGGTCCAATAAATCCACCAAAAACTGCTATCCTGCAAATCTTACCCCTTACCACGCCACTATCGCCACAGTCCGGCGTATTTCATCGTAAGAAAGAAGATTCCACCTCATCTGGATGATCTTCTGACCCCCTTGTGCCACTAGCTTTTCCCACTTTTTCATGCCCCCCTTAGCTTAATGAATAACCCTCTCATAAAGTATTTTCTAATGTGAAAGGCCAGACTATGCTACAACCACAGAGCATACTAAGAACTTTATAAATGCCCGAACTGGGCTCTGATAGCATTTGTTGGGATAAACAGATCCTCATTCATTCCTAAGGGACAAATAAAGAAGAGCAAAAAAGGCACGACACAAGAATTTACGTGAAAAACTGCAAAATCGAAGAAAACCCACGAACAGAGAAAATACCACTATGTGAAAAAATTTACAATCACACAGAATTCTCTCTCCTGACCCCAATCCGTATACTCTTACAAATCTTTAATTAATTCACACATTTCTACCATTATCACAATCGAGAATACAAGAAAAGAATTTAAATATAATCAAACACAAAAATTAAAGTATACTTGATTGGTGTACCTGACATCAAGTCAAAGGGACTCCTTATATAGCACCAAGGATCCCTCCCCTTTTACTCTTCATACGATGTGGGACAAAAAAATAATAGAATTCCCTTCTTTTATATTTGACAAAACCAACAGCTCGGACGTCCTTGAATACATTTTTCGTCAGCTCCTCAAACTTGGGCCATGATGTGGGAGGCCCACGTAAAATACGGGTTATGTTGTTTCGTTCCTCAAACTTGCAAAAACCATACAACGCATCTACCAACGAGACTGCCTCATATGCCCACACCAAGAGGGCATAGGAGAAGCCACTGGCATCTATGCACTCCATGTGTGGCCGGTTTGCCTTCTTTCTAGCCCTATATTCCTTCAATCTTGTTTTTATGATAGTTCGATGTCCCAAACTAGGCATTTATAAGAAACACTGCCCCATGGGTAGGCATTAAACACCTCTAGATTATCACATATATGGATGTACTCCGTCTTGATGTTGCCACTCCTTGGCCCAAGTGGGAGCAATATTCCACCAATCACCATCAACAACGGCAATTCTACTAAATCTTCTTCATCTATGCAATCAAAAAACGCATCCGCACTTCTACCAATGACACGAAGTTTGACCCTCTAAAAATTCTTATATGAAAAACTTTTTTATTATCCAGTCTTGGATATAGATGATGAGTGATATTTTTACCTAGATTTTAGTGTCTTTTTATGTCCATTTTCATAGTATTTTATCCATATTTGTATTCTATTTGGTTGTATTTTGTATTTTCATGGAAATGTGTGAGAATGAGCTTAAACGTATGTAAAAAAGGTAAAAAATGAGCAAAAATGGAGACGAGAGCTGAAATGAGCAAGAAATTAGCTCACGGGACCCAACTCGAGTTGCAAGGGCAACTCGAGTAGCCAACTCGAGTCGAGTAGGGGTTATAAAAAGTCCAAAAATTGTCCAGAGAGCTTACTCGAGTTGCAAGATCCAACTCGACTTGCAACTTGAGTCGAGTAAGGAGCAGGGCAAGTGCCAAAAATTGTACAGTGAGCCAACTCGACTTGCAAGCTGCAACACGAGTTGCTAGCTCGAGTCGAGCTGGGTTTCGAGGGATTTTCAATTTCAAAGCCTCGCAACACGATACCTACACGAGTCGAGCCAAGTCTACTCGAGTTACACATAACGTAGCTCGACTCGAGTTGCAACTCGAGTTGGATAAGGCCAACTCGAGTTGCATGTTATTGGGCCAGAAATTTAGATTTTCACCTGCCAATGTGTGTAAGTGTGTGTAAAAAACCCAACTAATGCTAAATTCGTGGCCCAACTTGGAGAGGGTATAAATAGTCTCAAGTTCAACATTTAAAGAAAGATTGGAGATTCCACCAAGGGTTTGCACCAAAACACATAGATCACACACCATTCTCTCCAATTCACACCATCATCTTCATCCATTCACCATCCATTCCATCTACCATCATCCCACCATCAAAACCTTCATCAAATTGAGGAAAAGAAGTTAGGAAGAGAGGAGAATTGCAAGGGGAAGAAGAAGATCACCATTGGAGATATCCAATGGAGTTTTCATCCAACTTTTGTATTGAAACCTTATAGTTCATCATGTTTTGTAAGGATCTTAATGTCTATGTTGATTTTCTTTTGAATATGGTAGGCTAATCTCCCTTGTGAGATTAGCAACATGAGAGTTGTTGGGTAATTTTGGGATTTGTGTATTTAAATTCATATGTTGATTGGGTTAATTGATTTTCTATCATTGATGCTTTAGATCTTGATGTTTATGATGATTTGTGTGGTTTATTGTTTTAAACATGTAATTAGATTGAGAAGTCAATTGCATATTTAGGATAATTAATTGAATCATCTTGTCATACACATCATGTTCATTATAGATCTTAAAAAGATAGAGATGTCCTTTAGGATTTAGAACCTTTGATAGGACATCTGATTGGTTTGATCGAGAGGTTGATTAATCGTGTGAAGGGACTCTTATTTAAGCTTAGTATCTTGTTGGAATTGTTTGAGTAAGAACCAATCCATTGAGCTATGTTGGGATTCTTAAACGAATCGATATCCTATTCATCTCGAGTGGGAGTCTAGGTGAACTTAGTGTTGGCCCATAGTCTTAAGCCCATGATTCATATAAATTTGATGCATGTATCCTAGGATTTCCACTTCTTAATTGTTATTAGTCTCACTTTTGCTTAATTTGGTAAACCACATTTCATCCATTTATTTTGTTTGTTTGATCATTGCTTGCTTGCATTGCTTTGATTACTTCTATTTACTTTTTTGAACAACCACCCCTTCGATGATTCGTCTCTATAAAATTACAAGAAATGTGAGATCGCTTAAGCACTAGTACCTACCTCCCTGTACTTCGATAAATTATTTTAATTAGTTATCCCGACTACAAAATAGCTAATCAATAGACCAAAATGTAGACCGATTACTAGAGAGAACTCTCGAGGTCTAAACTCCAATTCCGGATTATTAATGTGAAAATTCATTGTTTCCTATGTATCACAATCCTAGGGAAACAACAGATGAAAATAGATTTGTGCTTGGAACTGCATTTCCGACATACTAAGAATATTTTCTACAAATGTCCTTTAAAAAATATATGTGCTTCATGGGCTCTGTTTTTGTCTTATTTCGCTTATCATACTCAAATTTGCCCTCTTCCCAGCTCTGCAAGGAAAATGGTCTACATGTAGTACCTTGGCCATGAATGCAACAGGTGGTCTAGTCTGCAGTTATGACCAAGTCATTAAAAGGACTTTATTTTCAAAACATAAACGAATTATGAAAGCACTTCATTGCGGATTCACCACATCAATCTCAATAATTTACCCCCAATTCACTAACAACAATCATTTCAATGACTTCAAATTTCATAAACATCAGGCAGTTAATTGAAGAGTCTGTTTCTACATTTTCGATGTTCTATCCTCCATTCTCATTAAAACTTTCAAATCAGCCAACACCTGATGATAATTTTAGTAGAATTAATGCATAACCTAACATATTTTTTGTCAATTATCGGTATATGATTTTAATATTCTTTGAGTCATTTCATCAAGCATATATATAAGTGACTGGTCGTCGTCATTATTACCTAGATTTTAGTGTCTTTATTTATGGATTTTCGAATGTTTTTATCTGTATTTGTATAAATTTTGGTGGAGTTTCATGTTAATTAAGAGAAGTGTGATATAAATTGATAAATGTGTGGAAATAAGCTTAAATGTATGTAAAATAGGTAAAAAATGGAGCAAAACGGAGTCGGGAGCTGAAATGAAGAAGGTGGATAGAACTCGACCATGCTCGAGTTGAGCTCTAAAGCTCGAGTTGAGCTGGTGTTTGAGCTCGGGTCGTGCATCGCACACGGGCCTATAAGAAATGACCATGCGCCAGCACCTTATAAACCTACACGCCTATGCCGAGGCCGTGCGCAACACACAGGTCGAGCTCCGTCAACACGCAGAACACGTTGAGAAAAGTGAGTCGACTCGAGTCGAGCTCTGCAGCTCGAGTCGAGTTGGGCAAAATTTCAGTACAAGTTTTTCACGTGTTCTAGAAGGTTCCAAGAGGTATAAATATCCAATTTTAGCGTGATTTACGAGATAGAGTCACAATTGAGCAGTTATTGGATCTAAACACACACTACCACACTATTTCTTCACACACACACTCTCCTACATCCAAAATTCACCAAATTCATCCATTTTTACCACTTTGGATCCATAATTCTCTCCATACATCCTTCACACATACCATCCATAGAGAGATTTGAGGCTTATTTGCTTGGAACGCTATTGGAGGAAGGAGATCAACCCTCATCTACAAGGGAAGAAATTCTACTTTCATTTTGCATTTCCTTTAATTTGAAGTTAGCAATGGAATTTTATGAACTTTGTAAGGTTTGTAAGATGATTATTGTTGGCTAGACCTCTTGTGAGGCTAGCCACATGATGAATTGAGGTTAAACTAGATTTGTGGGATTTTTAGTAGTTAATTGAATTGATGACGGATTTCTTCTTATAAATTGTAATTCATGATTCATTTTATTAATTGTGTGATTAATTTCTATACACATTATGTTAGGATGGTCATTCCAATATTATGTGTTAGGGGTAAATTGAATCAATTAGTGATGTGATCATGCATGTTAGTGTGAGGGGAGGTAAGTCATACCCTTCTTATGCTTAGAACACTTATAAGAGGACATTTGAGTAATTGAATGAGGAGAACAACACTTAGAATCATGGTACCTTCATGGGAATTGATGATAAGACCAATATAAGGGGATTTAATCTTGTAAAAGGGATAAGAACCTAGTCACCTTGGTCATAGGGATTAGGGGTATAATTGTGATTGCTTCTAGTCCATTGTTGATGATGATTACTACTAAATTCTTACAAGTCTAGGTTCCTTCTTTGATTTTAATTGTGGTTAGCCTTGCATTCTTTCTAAGATCTATTTCACTCATTCCATTTCATCCTTGTTCTTTGATAATCATAGTCATTACTTGCTTTTCTAGTTAATTGTTTAGCATAATTGTTAGTCTAAAATCAAAACCAAATTTTATCACTTTTACAAAGCATGATTAAAGGTAAATCCGGATACACCTTGATTTTACTTTTCTCTTGGGACGATATTCTATAAATTTTGTACTTGGTCACTACGTTTACTACAACGATAGAGTTTTCTTACTCTATATTATTTTAACTAGAAATGAGGCTAAGAACATGGCGTCGCTTGCCGGGGAAATATTAAAAATCTTAGTTGTAACGAATTTAAATTTGATTAGTTTTTATAAGAGTATTTCTTTTATTTGCTTACTTGTTTACTTGTCTTGGTTGTTTGGTGAGCTAATTTTGAAATTCTTGTAAATACATGTGAACTCGTTCGAGGTCTTAATCCGTTGAACATTTGAATTTAGAAATGGAAGCTACCTTAAGAATACAAAGAAGAGAAGTGTTAGATCCTACGGAGGAAGTTATGGAAAACGGAATAGATAATGCTAATATGGTTGATGAAGAAGGTCATATGAGGAAATTTTCACAAGGACTTGATAATGCTCATGGGGGACATGTTAACCCAGATTTTATGCCACAAGGAAATGCTCAACAAGTGCACTTGCAAAACCAACAATGGCAAGCTATTATTCAACACTTGTTGGCACAACAAGAGGGAAAAAATAATCAACAAGCTCCTCCGGTAGTGCAACATCAACTTCGAGGTCATGGATATAATGGAGTGGGGATGAATTTCCGAGATCATTTCCAACCTCAATTTGGTAATTATGCTATGGGACCGCATTAAATGTCAATAATTTTGAGATCAAAACGAGTTGATTAATATGGTGCAAGTGAATCAGTTTGGGGATAGTGTAATGAAAGACCCAAATGCTCACTTATCTCACTTTACGGAGTTAGCTAATACCATCAAGATTGACGGAGTGAGTGAAGATACTATCAAGATGAATCTCTTTTCCTTCTCATTAAGGGATCGAGCTAAGGCTTGGTATAATACTATACCTCCGGGATCTTGCACTACATGGAGAGAGTTGGCTCAAAGGTTCTTAAGCAAGTATTTCCCACCATCGAAGATGTTACATCTAAAAGGTCAAATAACCCAATTTAAGCAAATGCCTCTTGAGACTTTTAGTGATGCTTGGGATCGGTTCAAAGAGATGCTAAGGAGGTGTCCACAACATGATTTTCCTGAAGATCAACAAGTGAAATTTTTCTATGTCGGATTGAATGGAAGTGAGAGAATGCTTATTGATGCTTCGGCGGGAGGTTCTATATTGGGGCAAACTCCAGAAAGAGCTATTGTTGTATGTGAAGAGATTGCTTTGAATACGAACCAATGACCTATGGATAGAGCTTTAGGGATGTATGAAAGGGAAAAAATTACTAAGATGGAAGAAGTATGCATGCAACAAGTGAAGAAGGAGGAAGCACCTAAGGAGGATGTAACCGAAAAGGCAATTTCGGAGATACTTAAAAGGATGAATTCTAATTTGCAAGTGTCTATGAATTCTATGCCTATGATGAATCAACAAGTGCTTCTAAATACTCAACAAGGTATGCCTATGCCTATGATGAATCAACAAGTAGACATGCACCAAAAAATCAGAACCGGCGGTTCGAATCGAGAAACCGTCGATTTTAACCAGAATCGGCAAACAATAAATCAAAATTGGTAAAGGAAGGTTCGGTTTTGGTTCCTCATTCATTGGAAAAAAATTGGCAGTTCCGGTTCGAACCGGCAATTTCGGTTCGAACCGTCAATTTTTTCAAATTTTTTTTATTTTTTTTTTACTTTTTTATGCTAAAACTTAAAAAAAAATAAAACCAGAACCGGAGCCGCCGATTCCAGAACCAAAACTTTCATACCTCGGTTCGATTCCTGTTCTCCCTATCTTGAAACCGGAACTGGCGGTTCCGAACTAGAACTGACGATTTCGAACCGGGGTACATGTCTATCAACAAGTGTTTTCAAATTCTCAACAAGGCATTTTTATGCCTAATATTGGTCAATCTTCTCAGAGTTGTCAAGTGCCTACATCTATGCCTACACCTATGTTTCAACAAGGTATGTCCCCTAATTTTAGATTTCAAGATACTTGATGCCAACCGGAAATGTCACTTGAGGAAGTTGCCTTCATGCAAGGGATGAATTTTCAAAGAAATTATGGTAGTAATTTTGGTAACCATGGAGGGGGATATCTGCAAAGGCAAGGAGGATGGGGTCAAGGAAATTTTGGAGGAAATTTTAACCAACCTCGTAGGTATGAAAACTTGTCATATGAGAATCAAGAGAATGCCCTTACTCTTCCACTGGGCACTAATCCGGGGAAGAAAGCTCCAAATGGTGAAGGGAAGCCTACGGTGGAAAATCAAATGGCCAAGATGTTTGAATTTATGAGAGAAGATATGGAGAGAATGCAAAGAGATAAAGAGATAAGGAGGAAAGATGAAGTGAGTGATAAGAGAATCAAAGCACTTGAAATTCAAATGAGTCAAATGGCTACCGAACAAGGTGAAATCCATCGTAAGGGTAAGTTTCCCTCTACCATCGTCACTAATCCTAAAAAATAATGTTTATATGTTACCGTGTGCAATATGGAAAGTAAGGTGGAAAAATGATTGGTGGAAACAACAAATAGTGTTTCAAAGATTGAAGAAGTAGTTTGTGATGAAGTTGTACCCAAAGTGGAGGAGGAAGTTGCCATCGATGATGATTTGTGAGGAAGTTGTACCCAAAATTTGTGAGGAGGAAGTTTACATTATATTATATATTTAAAAAAAAATTATTTATCTCCGTGCCCGTATAAATACGAATAAATACTTGAGATGGAGAGAGTATAAAAGAGTTAACTCTAATTCGGATGTTAAAAAAGTATCCTTTTAATTTCTATATATAATAGGATGCAAAAGTGCATTATCTCTTCAAGTTTATTATAGTTTCCACCATGAGTTATAAGATAATGTTAGATTAGCATATGCATATAATCAAGAATTTTTAGCCTATAGAACTACAACATAGCTTCCGACTTTATCAATTAAGTAAGCTTCCAAGAACCTACCTACCTACCTAGTGGGGATATTTCCTTCTTTAAAGCAATCACTTCCCATATTTACTTATTACACAAACGTTAACGTTCAAACGGAATCGAATAATTTTAGCCACATATCCATGTATTATTAGATGATTAATAAAATAATGTCGGTCCATTAGATGCCACGTGGCTCCACTTATGATCTTTTTTAGCAATTTTACTAATAATGTGATCATTTTGCTGTTGACCACCCCATAATTTAATACCAAGTAGATAACGAGAATAGTTTTTTTTAATTTTAAATGCTCAGATTAAAATTTAAGTCAAACGGATCATTGTCACAAAACATTGTTAATTATATTATATTATAAATGCACTTACTTTAAAAGTAATTAAAATATATATACATAGAAGATAATAATAGTATTAACTATACTATAGGGACATAACCTAAGAAGCCGCCCCACACCATTGGTGGTTATGCACCATCTATGCCTCAACAAAATGAAACAAAATTATACGTACAGAGTTTATATATATATTGTGTATTTATTTATATAAAATATAGAGATATAATAATATATTTATAAAGTGAATTTGAGAACTTTTGTTTAGTAGAACCCTACCTAATTTTTTTGTTACCATATATATTAAAGAGTGCATAAATATGGTATATCTAGTTTGAAATAGAAGATTCAATGTCATATCCATGCGCTTGTAATAATTTTATTTGAATTTGTATGATCTCCACTAAGACTTTTTTTTAAAAAAATAATAATAATAAATAAAGAGTACTCATGATTCTTATTTTAAACATACAAATTTTCTTTTTAATTTTTTTTAATCTTTTACGTATTGTACTTAAATTATTAATCTTAATTACTTGAAAACTACTATTCCTATTTTTTTAGTTCATCTTATATACATTTTACAAAATATAAATAGATTGTTTTATGAACGAGACTATATCACTTATGTAAAGTTCTATATTTTTTTATACACGGTATTCGATCCGTAGATCGACTAATCCGGGGAAGGCCAGAACCCACCGTTTACTAGTGGGGACCCACATTTCATGCCAGAGCTTTGCGCTCTGTATGGACTGGCCCCTAATAACAACACCTTCATAAAAGAGAGGAAGACGTGATTCGCACATCATTTTCTATGTCATACGTTATATGATTGACACGTAAAAAGTGAAAGAAATTCAAATATTGACATTAAGGTTTACGTTTTTCTTTTCAGTGTATAATTTTTCTCTTTCATACGTGTTATCCTTCCAATAATGTGATACAAAAGATGATATACCAAAAGAAACAGAGAATTCGAACCCAAAAATGGTTATAAAGTAATTTCAATCCAAAAGATCCCCCCCCCCCCCCCCCCCCCCCCCCCCCCCCCCCCCCCGAAGTGGAAAATACGCATTTATACACATTTCCGCGTTAATGTGTTCACAGAATCACTATGGGTGGGCGAGGGAGAGAAGGGTAAAGTGGGTTATCCTCTGAAACAATAAGTAAAAAAATTAGATATTGGGAAAGAAAAAAGGGGCACTCACTACAACACAACACACATGTTGGCAATACAAAATAATAATACTCCATATGCATAAAATTCACAAATTTATTAATTAATTAATTATGGCATACTCTGATCCCACCCATTACCGAAAGTCACACATTATTTTTCTATTCCATTATATTAATTTATACTATACGTCAAAACATATAATAATTGATATGTTTGGCTTCTGCTTACGTACATGTATGTTGTAACATGATGCATGAATGAATTGATCCAATTATAAATAATAGACTTAGTTAGAAGTCAGAACACATGATACATACATATACTATACATTAGAGAGATTGGTGATGCATGCAATGCATAATTGGGGTAGGCTAAATGTCCGTATGGATGTAGGGAATACGTACGAAAGTCGAAGATTAGGGTCAATGGAGATGTGAAGATCCAATGGTTCAAGATTGTGTAGGCGTCATGTCATCTTGCGAGGATAATTGCATGCACCAGTACAGCTCTATATAAAGAAAAGGGTCGTTTGGAATAGTAGGCATATAGCCAATTAGCTAGCATGCGTGTCAGTTCGAATTCTCTGTGTCATTTTATGTCGTTCGGTGGATGATGGAAAATATCAAAACTGATTTCAATTTTAGTTCTTTTTTATTTAAAATTCTCAATTTTTGGTCATATTATTTTATCAGATTTTCGTCCTTTTAGTCTAAATTTAATCCTTTAATTATATCAGAATTTGTTCAATTATAGTCCAAATTTTTGACATAAAATAGACAAATTCTGGCATAAAAAACTAAAAATTGACAAAAGGATTGAAATCTTAAAAAAATGATCAAAATTGAAAATTGTAAATAAAATATAAATAAAATTAGAAATGGTAATAATTAAAGGGTAAATTTTGATATTTTCTCATGATTAAAGAGAGAATTTTGATATTTTCTAATTATATCACGAGTGACATAAAAGATGATATACAAAAATAGCACATAGATGGATATACCATGCGTGGGGAGATGAGAGAGAAAGCTGTGGTTCAAAGATGCGAATCGTGTGGTATTGGGTGGAAGAGAGAGAGAGAAGCGTATGAATGAAAAATAACGTAAAAAGGAAAAGGGTCCCCAGTTGCTAGCTCTGGTTGTATTCGCAGGCCCGGCCCACTAAATTGGACCATTTCGGCATTGTTGTTCTTGCGTGGGCGGGACCCGTGAACCCTCATTTTCCATACAACTATTTGTCTCTATCCCTATCCCCAACCCTACCCGCTTTGACCCGACCCATGTTCCCACCTCACCTTTGTGTTTCTTCAAAGGTGGTACTCTACTCTTTTTGGGATAATATCACCTCATCAGTTTTTATCTTTTCATATTTTATCCTGTCATGACTATCATGTCGTCCTTCTCTTTCCAACATAGCCGTGACGTGCCATCTACATACTAGCTACTAATTATAACAATATCAAAACTTGTACCTCGTGAGATTAAATACATAATATTCCATCCGTCTCAAAATAACGATTAGATTTGCGTTTTGAACCGTAATTAAAAAATAATATATTTTAATATAATAAAGTTAGAGAAATAATATTTTAATATAAAATTGGTAGTTGTATTAATGTTGTGTATGGGATATATTCCCTCCCAAAGAGATACATTTACTGTAACTTTTGTGAGAGTTTTATGCAGTCAAACGATGCAGTTTGACCGGGACATAGGGAGTATTAATTATTTTGTGTGGATCTTAATTATTTATCAAAAATAAAACGTAATTATTGAAGTGATGAGACACCCAAAATGAAAATGCATAACTATTACTGTATAACGGAGGGAGTAATTCATTTAGCTAATTATCACCACTTTATTTAATAAAATATTTTATTGATTGACTTTATAAATGTATTTTAATTTTTTAATTATCATTAATTCTACATCGACTTAAATGGATTCTTTAGAAGATTTTGAAGAAAATTTCATTAAATATCATTGAACACACCTGAATCGATTCTCTAGAGAAATTTGTAGAAAGTTTCATCGAATATCATCAATTTGATACTGACTTAAATTGATTCAGTAAAGGATTTTTAAAAAATTATTTATTTCTAGAATCGAATATGATCGATAAATCTTATTTATTGATGCGGTGGAAATATTATGTAATCTCTTTTTCTTATCCTCTTTGTTACTAAATTACTCCATATTCTCTCTATATATTTTTTCAATCTTACTTTGAGAGGTAGTTTGCTTGGCATGATTAGGGGTGGTTGATCCAGTATAACATCTCACAATCTTGTAATGCCAAGTTTGTCACGATATGTTCATAATATTTATGACCCAATATTATTTGGTCTCAATATTAGTAATACTTTTTCTATGATGAGATACACAATATCAACATTTAATACTGAAGTATTATATATAATTTTACCATTATATCCTTATCTAATAATAATAATAATTATAATAATAATAATAATAATAATAATAATAATAATAATAATAATAATAATAATAATAATAATAATAATAATAATAATAATAAGGAGAAGAAGGGTAAATATGTCATTTTACTTATTATCTCATTTGTTAATACTCAATAAGGAGTACTATAAAATAATTAATACCTAGTTATCAACAATTTCATTTTTCCATAATACCAAACAACAATACAATTAATCATAAGTCAAACAAATCTCATTATGCACAATTTTTTTATATCTCATACCCATTAACAACGAGCTCTGAGAGTCTAGTCCATAAACATATAATCCCTTTGTTCCATAATAACGTCTATGCATTTCCATTTTGCGTTTTCTATAAAAAAATTTACATTTTCCTTTATAATAAATGAGACTTACACAAAACATTTAAATATCTTAATGGGGCCACAACACTACACTAAATCAATTATTCAATATATATATATATATATATATATTAAAATATTATATTTTTTAATCTCCATAAAAACAAACATAAATATTTTAACCGGACGAGTGAATAGTAATTTATAATAACATAACCCATCACTTACAAAACTGGAGTTGTTTTGTGACTTTTGTCACAGTTGATCCGGGTACAAATTATTGTACTCTGATGTTACTGTTACTTTTTGTGCTCAATTGTCGCAATAGGAATTAATCGTACCTGCTTCGAGGTACAATTCTTTAAATTATACCCCACTTTTATTGTATTTGTTTTCAATGTACTAATGATTTTTCATTGATTAAGAAAAATAATTTAATTTCTTTATTTAAAAACTACGAGTATGTTTCGATGATTAAAAAAATTAATTTTTTTATTTAAATACTTAAGAGTATTAATTTTTATTTAGAACATGTTTTGTTAGAATTCTTCAATTAGAGTGACAATGTGTATTATAAGGAGATCAATCACAATGAAATTAAAAGTGATTGAATAATTAGAAGTAGTTATTAAATCAATGAAAATTTTTTATTCTCATTAATCAAACAAATATCAACAATGAGAATTAATATACCTACATTCTCATTAATTCTACTCAATATCCTAGACCAAGCACCTCCTTAAGATCCGGGAAAATATATATATATATATATAATTTGCATGCTCTATCAACCTAAAAAAAATTGTACCCTTTAGTATTCAATGTCGTATTCTTAATATAAAAACTCATACTCTTAATTTTTTTAATTTTGTCTTTTACTCAAATTAACATTAATATCATTCGTACTACTCCGTAAATCATAAATGTGAAATTATAATATTTTAAAATTAATTCCAAGCCTTAAGAATATATATTCGGTTCGCAAAGTTAATGTGTGTGTGCTATTTAACACTTCAGATTAATATTATAAATAAGGATCTTATTTTCTTAATTTTTCATGACAGTTTCATCAGATATTATAACCATTTTTTTTAATATTGCATTTCATTGGACCTATTAATTTTTTACCAAAAGAACTTGAAAGAAAAATAAGTTCTATTAGTGTATAGAAATTAAACTCTCTAATTTTTTAAGTTTATTGAGTAATATTAACTCAATATAAATTCAACACACTCCGAAGGCAATGGTTAAATGTGTTCATCTATTCTACGTATCATTGACATAAGTAATAAGACAGAAAATTATATACAAATGACACGAAAAATCTCGTTTAAAAAATCAATAAAAAAAAATCTTAAATCTTTAAAGAATGCATTAACCCTAATAGCAAGTGTCTAATTTTCTATCTTTCTTACATATCACTCGTAATAGAAGATAAAAAGGAGATTCAACGTATCCTTTCATACTTCTATTGCCCCATATTGGAAATGAGTCACCCATTCAAAAGAACACACCAAATCCAACGAGAGAACACACACTATACTCTATCCACTACACGATATATATGTAAACACACGACAAAAGAAATCAAAAAGAAAGATCCACGATAGCATGAAAATGCGACAAAGTAAAAGTAATCTAATTAGGAAAGGAATTAAATTACAACGAAGTAGAGTAACCTCCATTTCATTGTTTTCACACTAAAAAGTAAAAATTAATTCCTCTGATAAAGGTTTGCATTTGCTTTTTGTACTAGAATCAGGAAATATGGTATTTTAATTGGTGGTGAGTTAAGAGATATAATATTTTAATGTATAGTGGATAGTTATATTAGTGTTATGTGTAGACGCCATGAAGATATATTAATTGTTTGGTGGGTCCCTTCTAATACAAAAGGAAATGTAAATCTTATGCTGAGGCGCCTAAAATGAAAATGCATAAACGTTATTGTGGGACGAAGGGATTACAGTATTCGTTACAAAAAGAAATTTTTGTGAGACTATATTACCAAATTCTTACCGTGAGAAGGATAAAGAGTAATAACATTTTATAATAATGCATGATCGATGAAATGTGATAATCATCTAATTAAACTAATTCATTAACTATTTGCACGGTACTAGAATAACTAATAAAGAAAAAATAAGTGTCACTACATAATTTTATTACTCCCTCCGTCCCAGAGAAGTCGACACATTTTTTTTAGCACGGAGATTAAGAAGTATAATAATTTAATGAATAGTGAAATAAGAGACAAAATATATAATGTGTAGTGTGTAGTTGTATTAGAGGTATATATGGGCCCCATAAATATAAATTAATTATTTTTAAGTAGGTCTCATATACTTAAAAGGAAATGTGTCAATTTTTTATGGGACAAATCAAAAAGAAAGTGTGTCAATTTCTATAGAATTGGAGGGAGGAGGGAATATCTAATACTCTCTCCGTCCGCCGCAAAGGTGGACATTTGCTTTTTGCACGTGAATTAAGGAGTATTATTATTTAAGGTGTAGTTGGTAGTTGTATTAGTGGGGTGTATGGGTCCCATAAATTTATTGTATTAGTGATGTGTGTGAGTCCCATGTGTTTAAAAAGGGAAATGTGGACCTTTGGTGCGGACGCCCAAAATGGCAAAATGTGGACCTTTAGGGCGGACGGAGGGAGTAGTAACTTATTATTCACTTTATTTATTAATTAAAAAATTATATTATATACTCCCTCCGTCCGCCCGAAAGTGGAACATTTTGCCATTTTGGGCTTCCGCACCAAAGGTCCATATTTCCCTTTTTAAACACATGAGACCCACACACATCACTAATATAATAAATTTATGGGACCCATGCACCCCACTAATACAACTATCAACTACACGTTAAATAATAATACTTGTTAATCCACGTGCAAAAAGCAAATGCCCACCTTTGAAGCGGACGGAGGAGTACATGTTAAAAATGTGACCGTAAATGTGAAACTCAAACAGAGGTAGCATAATTAATTGGCCATTAAAGTCATTCACAACAAAAGTTGATAAATTATGTCCTAACTTTTCAATTTTTCTTTTTACAAAAATCAGTAGTTCACATTGTTATTTAAATGCCAACGACAAATTAAATTTAATTGGCGTCAGTTTTCCTTTATTTAGACATCTACTCGTCCGGATGCTTTAACACGTTGCTTAAATTTGGCATGTCACTTTGTAGACTGAATGATATAAAAATTTTATTTTATTTTAAATACATTTTTTTCTTTTAATTTTACTTTATTATTATTATTTCAATCATTTTTAACTTTTTTAATTTAATGTTATTCTCTTAACTTTGAATTTTTTATTTTCTAATTAAGTTCTTTAATCTAGTAGATGGTTATACTTAAATTCACTATATATAAATTCTTATTTCATACTCCCTCTGTCTCATTTTAAATAGCACACTTTTTATTTTTGGTTGTCTCATAAAAATTTGTATCTCCCTTTAAAAAGCAAAATGTCAAAATAATCACCCTTCTCCATATACTTTATTTACAAAAAAAAATCATCTCTACCTAACACACCTAAGTCCTAACATACTTTATCATTTATTTATTACTCCATAAAAAATACTATAATATTCTCGCTTTTTTTTAATTTTCTTGCCGGAGTGAGGGTGCAAACTAAAATGGGACGATGTGATGTGAGTAGTATGTATAATTTCATTTATTAATGTACAAATTGTGAACATGGGTGCACGAATTTGAATTCGAGCACACGCATGCACATTAGAATTTGCATTTATTTTTCTTTTCCTTTCTCATGTATAAAGATATAACAACACTCCCCTACGGATCTTACAACTACTATTCTAGTTGCAGCGCGCATTATTATCCCATTGATATTTGATTCTTCCATTTAGCAAAATTATCTTAAAAGCCCATATTAATTAAGAACCTCATCCTTAATTTCAATATTTTATCTTTCTTCTTTTTTTAAGAGGCTTATATATAGTCCCTCAGTCTCACTCAAAGGGTTAATTTTTTTCATTTTGGTCGTCACTCTCAAAGGATCCTTTTTTCTTTTTTAAATACATGAGAAATATACACACCCACTAATACAATTAAAATATAGGGCCCACACACCCACTAATACAACTATACACTACACATTAAATAATAATATTCCTTAATTCACATATCAAAAAGCAAAAGATACCCTTTGCATGGTACGGAGGGAGTATCTAGAAACATAAATTCTCCTTTAATGTTGTACTTGGTCTTTGCTTGCAATGCATGCTTCCTTTATTAATTAATAAATAAATAAATGTGGTGGTGATGAATTCCTGATTTTATGGGTGGCGCCAACAATTAATGACTAGTTTGAATCATCATGTTCATGTTCATGCTCTCCAAATCCTTCCATTGCAACCACCGCATGGTTGGACTTTCTGTCTACACTTATATACTCACTCCATTGATATGCCTACGTGCACTCCACGCACCTAAAATGTGTCCTCTCGTGTGTAACCGTCACACGGTGGAATCTATGCCATGATTCAATTAGTGTGTAAAATTTTATAAGAAATGGTTAGAATTTAAAAGTCATGAGCCTTAAAATTTCCATAGGAGTTTACACTTTCTTTCTAAGTTCGTTAGTTAAAAACAAGAGACCCGATAGATTATAAATTAAGGGAGAATTGCATTACAATATTCTATAAAATAATAAAGAACTAAAACAATTCTCATATGCATTCCTTGTTTAGCATATTTTCAAACTTTATTCATTTATATTAAGGGAGAATTGCATTACAATATTCCATAAAATAATAAAGAACTAAAATAATTCTCGTATGCATTCCTTGTTTATCATATTTTCAAACTTTATTCACTTATCTTATAGTTTTAACGAAGCAAATACTTTCTTAAATTATATAATAAGATAAACATACAATTGACACTTGGGATCCCCTATTTCAAAAGTATGTTTTATTGGTATTCCAACACACTAGATGAAGACACATCACCACTTTTCAATGTGAAAAGTATTGTGAAATGTAGTGACGTGTCTTTCATCTTTTGTATTGAAATACTAGATGAAACACAGTTTTGAAATAATGAATTGCAACTCTACCATTGATACATGTGTGCAGATTTGGTTTGCTAATTCCATATACTGACATTTATATGATTATCATACAATTTATAATTTTTTTCACAAATGTACATAAGAATGACGCTACAAAAAAATATTTTTTAGCAACCGAATTTAGCAACGAAATTTAATCCATTGTTACCAATGGATTAGCAACAAAAATGACATTTTTGTTTTAGCAACGGAATGCTAACGGATTTATTTTCTATTTTAGCAACGGAATTCAATTCGTTTGTAATTACCAATGGATTACTAAGGGAATCATTATATAAATTACCAACGGAATTATTAGCAATGAATTACCGACGGAATTATTTACCAACGGAATTGATTTTCGTTGCTAAAAATTTACTAACCACCACTTTACCAACGGATTCCTTTGTTAATCCGTTGATAAGCCAATTTAATAATGGAATTAGGGCTTTTATCAACGGAATATTCCGTTGTTAAAAAATAGTTTTTTTGTAGTGATGCGTGGAGTTTTGGGGCACTAAATAAAATATACTCCGTATACAAATATATACAATATATATGCAATATACTCTTTTTTTTATCCACTTTTAAAACTGATATACTAATAAATAAAATATATATTACTCCTAATAAATAAAAATTTATATACTAGTAAATTTTTTATTAAAATTTTTATTAATGAAAAACTAAATATAAAAAGTATACATTTATTAAAAATACATAAATATTACTGAATAAAAATTAATACACATATAAGTGCACGTGTGCACCGGCCGCACTAAATATCAACTAGATCTATACTCTTTAAAAAAATTACTTCTTAATTTTTTCCGCTTAAATTAGTATTTTAGGAGTAATTTGAACTTCTTTTTTTTTATATTGTAATATTTCAGACTTATATAATATAAAAATATGTATCATTTTTTAAAATAATTTTTGTTAAATAATTAATTATATTTAGTGCACTATTTTTAGAAATAAGCAAAATTTTATGAGAGATAAAAGAAGATAATGAAAAGAGTACTGTTTTAAATATAATGGACGCCATGTTTATATATTGGCGCAATAAAAAATTAGACAAAATCAAAATTAAATGGTTCATGAATAGTAAAGTTTAATTCCTTTATTTCTCACTCATCAATTCGTAGCTTGTCCAACATCTATTGTTAATTATCATGATAATGATAGAGATAACATATATTTATGGAATTAGTAGGGAAATGAGAATTAATTTTCAAATCACTCTACATCGTTGTCTCTCTTATGATGTTCTACGAATTAACATTTGAGTCAATATTAAAGTCGTAGTTTTCATTGCATCAAATCAAATACTTAAAATTAAAATTTTAAAAAAATATAAAAGTTGGGTTTCTTAGGTTATGTTTATTTACGATTTTAAAGTCGGTTTTAAGTTTTCAAAACATATACTCTCTCCGTCCAAGTGAAATGCGAACAGTTACATAATATTTATAATAAGGTATTGTTTGCATTTCACCGGGACGGAGGGAGTAGTAGTTATTTTAGATGCGTTTTAAAATTCACTCATGTGAGATATCAGTATGCAATCTTGTATATGGTACAACAATCCGAGAATGATTATTCTTTAAAATATGAAAGATTACTCTATAAAATACATATGATTATTCTACTCATAAAAGTTCATTAAAAACAACAATATCACTTTTTAAGAGTAACTGCTTTTCATATTGAGTAACCTTTCATTGTACGTAGTACTCCCTCCGTCCCACTAAAATGTACGGGTTTTGCTATTTTAGTCTGTCCAAATACAAAATATATATTTCCTTATTTGATATTCCCTCCATCACCTTGATAAATGTTCATTTGCTTTTTGCATGTGGATTAATGAGTTAATATTTTAAAGTGTAATGAGGTGAGAGAAATAATATTTTAATGTGTAGTGGGTAGTTGTATTAGTGTTGAATGCGAGCCCCATGTGTAGTGGGTTGAGTATAATAATATTATTATGTGTATCACATCAACTCAAAAAGAAATTGATACTTTATATTAGAACGGACCAAAATGGCAAAATGAACACTTATCAAACGGATGGAGGGAGTAGAAGGGACCCATATAAATTAATTACTTCTCTCTTCATGGGCCTACATATCACACTAATACACATGTATACTTTTAAAATATTATTTCTCTCACATCACTACAAATTAAAATATTATATCCCTTAAAACGTCCATCTTTTAATGAGAAGAGTAATTTTGATTCCACCTTGGAACCAACTCCATGCTAATTTTTACAATCACTCATATATATATATATATATATATATATATAAACACAATCACCCACCTTCCATATATTCTCTTCTTAATAATATTATTTCTCTTATATTATTTCTCTTATATTTATACTGTAGAGATAAAACATACTCCATGAATTAAAAACCCAAAACAAAATAGATTACATATCATCGTTAAGGATTTTCAAAACTCACGTAAATCTTAAATGAGCATACCTTAGGGTATATTTGTTCGAGGCTTAATTACGTGAAATTTTAAAAATCATGAATAGTAATTTTATTTTTGAGTTTTAGTATGATAGGTTTAGACTTTATATCAATCAATGTCTAAACGTGGGTAGTGATATGTATAAGGATTTCTAATTGATGTCTGAAAAGAAATACTCCCTCCGGCCATTGTTAATGTATTCATTTGCTTTTTGCACGTGGATTAAGGAGTATTATTATTTTATGTGTAGTGGGTAGTTGTATTAATGGGGGTGTGGGTCTCATATTTTAATTGTATTAGTGAGAGTGTTAGTCCCATATGTCTAAAAAAAATGGATAGATTGAGAGTGGACGACCCAAAATAGTAAAATGGATAGATTAACAGTGGACGGAGGGAGTAATAGATAAATGAGAAAGAGAGTAAATGTATTAACTGTTGGGATAAACATATCCTCATTCATTCCTAAGGGATAAATAAAGAAAAATATAAAAAACACAACACAAGAATTTACATGTAAAACTCCAAAATTGGAGAAAAACCACGGAACGAGAAAATACCACTATGTTAAAATTTTTTACAATCACACAGAATTCTCTCTCCCGACCCCAATCCCTACACTCTTACAAATCTTTGGTTAATTCACACCTTTCTCCCTATTCTCACAACCGAGAATACAAGAAATGAATTTAAGAAGAATCATACACAAATATTAAAGTGTACTTGATTGGTGCACTTGACATCAAAACTAGGGACCTCCTTAAATAGCATAAGAAATTCTCCCCTTTTGATCCTCTATCGTGGGATAGAAACTCCTTCTTTTAATTTGACAAAATACCAACAATCTTTACCTTGTCAAAATAAAAGAAGATTCATTGTCTTTAACGATAATTCATTCTCAATTCCGAGAATCCCTTAGAATCAACCATTCTAAGAATCATTGTCTTCACCGACAATCCATTCTCAACCCCGAGAATCCTACTCCACCATATAAGTAGACCACTTAAAATAAATCATTCTAAGAATTTTCTACGGCACATATCGAAAATATCTGCTGATATTTATGGTGCTACTTCTAGATCTTGGCTCCCCTAGAAGTCCATCAGCCATCAATATAGATCCACCACATACCATACATCACCTGCTAAGTCAATGTCCGTGTGCAAACTTGTGGACCAGCTAATATTATTACATCATTTTCCATGACAATTGAACATGTCATAAGGATCCCAAATAATATTAACTAACATTTGGAACTGTTGTCGCACCAGCTCCTCCTTGACCAGCAACGTCACTATTGCTCCACCTTAAGTAACTACCATGCCATTGCTCCACCCTTGAGCAATTACCTTACCATTGATGTACCTTGAGCAAAATTCATCACTATACCAACATGATGTCACTACCTTTTATCGACAAGCTATACCAAGTTTGTCCGAATCTTTTCCTACTAAAAGTGTCGTCACTTGAAGTCGATTCTAATCCTTTGGAATTCACGATGCTTTTCCACTTTTCGGTCTGCTACTCTTTATCGATCTAGCACCACCGATACCAAGTACTACATTTTCATCTTTCTCGTTGAATCATCGTTTTCCCACACCACCATTCATTACCGGAAAAACTCGTTCCTTTCAAACCTCCTTGAGCCGACATCCATGGAAAACCACATGCCGCTAATAAGCCAACTCCATCACCGGGAGTCCAAGCACATTACTGCAGTTCCAAAAACTCCGCCAAAAATTGCTGTCCCGCAAATCATACCCCTTGCCATGCCACTATCGCCACTGTCCGATGCATTTCACTACTAGAAAGGAGATGCCACCGCATCCGACTGATCTTTTGACCCCTTTCTGCCACTAGTTTTTTTCACTTCTTTAAGGTCAGACTATGCTGCAACCACAGAGCATACTAAGAACTTTATAAGCGCACGAACCAGGCTCTGATACTACAGAGCATACTAAGAACTTTATAAGCGCCCGAACCGGGCACTGATACTACTTATTGAGATAAATAGATCCTCATTCATTCCTAATGAAAAATAAAGAAGAGCATAAAAAAGTACAACACAAGAATTTACGTGGAAAACTCCAAAATCGGAGAAAAACTACGAAATGAGAAAATACCACTATGTGAAAATTTTTTACAATCACACAGAATTTCTCTCTCCTGACCCCAATCCCTACACTCTTACAAATCTTTGACTAATTCACATCTTTCTCCATATTCTCACAACTGAGAATACAAGAAAGGAATTTAAGAAGAATCATACACAAAGATTAAAGTGTACTTGATTGGTGCACTTGACATCAAAATCAGGGACCTCCTTAAATAGCATAAGAAATCCTCCCCTTTTGATCCTCCATCTGATGTGGAACAGAAATCCCTTCTTTTAATTTGACAAAATACCAACATTAACAAGGGGAGTATTGAATAAAACCTTGTAGACTATATTACACTTTTTAATTAGTTATAATTGTTTTTCAATAATATATTTTAAAAAATATTATTTATTTATATTATAAATTGTTCAATAAATAGTTCACTGCATTTTTTTAACTTTTCATGAAAATGTTATCATTTTTTATTCGTTTCATAGAATCCCGTTCGTAAAACACAAACACTTGTATAAATCGGGTTCACGGTGTAAACCCTGTAGTCCTCCCTTCCAATCCTATATACCTTATGTATTGATATGATGTTTAAATTATGGGGGATCACAGGGTTTACAAAAATTTATGATATAAATCCGATTTACAAGAAACCAACTCTTCTTAAGAAGTCTTACATAACTTTTTTTTTTCATTAACAAGATAACCCTGAAAAAAGAGCATATAAAAAATGTGTTGATGATTAATAGGATTGTTATAGTGTAAACAGTTTTTTTTTTTAAATGTTGGTGTGGATTTAAAAAACGTAAACCCTGAATTATAAAATTCAAAAACAAACATAGCTTAGAGTTGGGAGATTGTAATTACGTACAGAATTAAGTTTATCAAAGACTTGGTCGTAAGTGCTTATATATGCTTTGAAGCAAGCAATTAATAGTGTGATTTGATTGGTCAATAATCCTTAATCCTTTGTCAAGTGTTCACTATAGTAAAGTAGTTTGACTCTGAGGGTATTCCATTGGAGTGACATTAAGAATAGCCAAAACAGTAGTCAAATGCATAATTAATTGATAAAGTCAGTCCCAAGATATATTAAATCAATCCATAAGCATCATAGAAAGTTAATTAACATGCATATATGATTACTCCTAATTAATCTCATTCAAAATATCCTTTGAGGGTGGGGTTTATTTTTTTCCCCTAAAGTCAAGACTACAACCGAAAAGGATTACTACATGGCCTAAAATCAATATTAATTGATGGAGAGTTGACGACCACTACAGACAATTATCATGGACATTATCATATATGTGAATCCCTAACAAATTCCAATCTACTAATCTATATTACAATGGGAGAATTTTATTCAAAATTATAATGCGAAGATATTAAAGAAATATCCAATGACAAAATTTGAATAAAAAGTAATGGGTAAATAAAGGAACGAAGAAAAACTAAAAATACAATAAATTCTTATTAAAACTTAACTTTGAAGGTTAATTTTTTTATTTTATTTTTTTTGTTAAAATTTAATACTATCTCAATTAATTATTACTTTTTATTAAAATGTTATCAATTTAATTTCTTTTAAAATATTTTTACTTTTTATTTATAATTAAATGGTGCAATAATCAATATCTATTGATAGCATCACATTATTCGGTATGTTTGATTTGGATGTTAAGTAAGATTTTACTCCACACAAGAAGGGAGAAAAAAATTAGTTTAGATTGGTCAACTTTAAAAATCAATTTTTAAATCTATTAATTTACTCTGTAATATATCTTAGGATAAGATTTGTGCCCTCCAATTGTATTGTAGAATATTTGTAACTCGATAATACTATTAAAAAAAATTAAAATTTTTTAAATAAAACAAGAGATACCTTTAAAGATTTAAACAAGTTGTACATCAAAAGCACAAATTGTAAACAATTATACATACATATTTTGACTTACATGTTTTTCTTTCATAGTCTTTTATATATAGATCCATAATACTTGGCGCATGCATTATTGAGGGTTGTTCGAAGTATTTTTGAAATCTTTACTATATAATTTTTGCTAAATATATTCAATTTTCAATATTGTAATATTACATTTACTTATGTCATGTAGTATTTTGTGATACATACATTACACTTTTTAATATGATACATTTATTTATAAATTGTACTAATATTTTTATAGTATATATTGTGATACCATAAATAGGATAAATTTTTTATTTTTTTTATTTTTTACTATATATGAATCTCAACACGCCAAACATTAATATTCCAAATGAAATCACAAAATTTAATATTATTCCTTCCCAATATCTTTATAACCAAGCTACCATTTAAAATGAATAGAAGCTAATTGAAACAAAACACAATGTTGTAGATATATTTTTGGAAACATTTAAATAAATGAAGAGAAGTTTTTCAGCAAAGATAACGATGATGGAAATATGAGGCAATAAAGATATATTAACATATATTGCACGTTAGAGTATCTTGAAATCAACAACCAACAACACTACCACTCCATCATTCTCAGTCGGCAAATTTGTCCAACCATCATCTTGACTTTCTTCTCCCAATTATCCCATCCATGCATAAACATTCTTCTATTTTCTTTAATATATTTCAAAATTAATTACTTTCAATCTACTTTTTAACTTATTTCATAATTTATATAACGGGTAACAATTCATGCATATTTTATGGATATTTAATTACCAATAAATGAATAATGGTGAGAGTGCACATTAAATCTTTTTCGTCATTTTCGTACATCATTCGTGAGAGTGCACATAGAATCTTCTTCTTCATTTTTGTACATCATTTGTGAGAGTGCAAATCGAATCTTTTGTAATGTGCTATTTTCGTACATCATTTTCTATGCTACATGTCATATGATTGACACGTAAAAGAAGAAAAAATTCAACAATTTTCTGTGCTATAGTTTTTTTTTCTCTTTTTCTTCTATGTGTCATTCATCCAATAATTTGACACAAGAGATAATGCATTAAAATGAAACACAGAATCTAAATCTATGAAATTTGAATTTGCTCTAATATCATGTTAATTAAATAATCACCGCACTTAAAAGCTTAAATAATAAGAGGTGTATTATTTAATATTTAATAAGTTACTTGTTAACCCCACTCAGAAGTGACGACTATACTCTTTCATAGAAAGCGTTTTGTATTATTGAATGACAAAAAAGTTTAAAAGTAAGAAATTTTGAGGCTAATGTAATACTTTTAAAAGAAGTAATAAAAAATATATAAATATTAATTTCGTATAGATATTTTTTTTAAAAAAAATATCAATTCCACATTATACGTAGACCACAACAATTTTATGGAGTATTATCTTTTGTAAAAATTTATATACTTAAATGTTTAAATGATTATATCTACATCAAGTGGGCTAGGTCAATTCATCCAATCATAGGTGGGCTGGCCCATAACCAATCAATGAGTTGTCAATTTATTCAACTTAGGCCCAGAGAGATGTTAACACGCCCGTGACAGAGGGGATCAACTGGCCCACTATAAATACATAGGCCCACTCTTATCAAAAACTACTACTTTTTTCTTTCCAGATTAATATCTATCATTCCTTTGTAATTAAAGGAGTTATCCAATGTAAGAATTGAGTGATTTTTATTTTTAATTTATATATATTGTATTTCAGTGTATTTAAATAAAGTAATATATCATTTGCATTGTATTCAGCTATTTAATTATTATTATTATTATTACATAAAAACAATATTAAAAGTAGGCCCAATAATAGACTAACCAACAAGCCCAATAAAAGTTGAAGCCATACACTGTGTTATTTTACATCACATTTATCACAAAATTGGTTTATAAACAGTATTTCATTTTCAGCGTGCACTATTTTTTACAGAAAAAATAAAAATAAAAATAATCATGTATTCCTAATTTATCTTATTTTGTATGAAGTTAAGATATATTACCAATTTTTATTTTTCATATTTTTAAAATATATTTAAAAAAATTAATAATCCTTTCGTTCCCTTGATATATAATTTTCTTTTTGCACATAGATTAAGGAGTATAATAATAATTTAATATGTGATGAGTTGATGAATATAATATTTTAATATATAATAATAGTTGTACTAGTATTGTGTGTGGACATCATGTGTAGTAATTTGAGTATAATAATGAATTTTTTTTGTAGGTCTCATCTAAAAAATATAAAATTGATACTTTGTAATAATATAGAGAAGATGACAAAATAGATATCAAGAATAGAGGAAGTATAATAAAAATAGTATCATTCATAATATTTAAACAACTCTTAAAATTAAAAATAGAAGAATATTGAAAATTAAAATTAAATATGATTATTACTAATACTTCTGAGTTGGAATATTTCATCCTCAAATAATCAAGTAAAGCATTTCGAAGGTTAAAAGGCATTTATATCTCTAATTTCTCCAAATCAAGAGAGAATTTTGGATCAAGCAAACTCATTATTTAGAGGTGTTTGAATTGGTTGTGGACATGTGGTTAACCAACAACCCACCATTCCGAAGGTAGAGAATAGGCGGGCCTCTACATATTGGATCATTAGTGGAATTAGTTTTGGTGGGATGGGGTGGTCTAGGTTGGCCCACGATGGCGGCTAATTTCATGTTTTTATAAAATAAATCCATTCAAAAATATTAAAATAAACAAATAATAATAACTTATTTAAATGAATTCGTTATTGACTGACACTGACAAAAATAAAATCATAAAAATTAATTATTTTCAAAATTAAACATGATGGATTATATATTGGTGGGGCGGGTTATATAAAGTGCAGATCATTTGCGAGTTAGACTATTGGTGGGCGAATTTTAGGTGGATTTGGTGAGGAGGAGTTGGTTGGTTAGAATGGACCTAACTCATTTTGATACTTCTATCATTATTATCAAATTTAACGTTTGATGGTGACACTTCTTACTTCCTTTATTAGATCAACAAGATCTCGTTCATCGTTAATTATCATATTATGCATTATCATGAACGCTCGCTAAAATCAGCTTCACTCTAATGCCCTAAATTTTTTATAATTACAAATCAAATTTGAAGAACTCCTTTTTCCTTTCTCTTTTTTTTTTCCAACTAATGCATGGATATTTTGAATACTTATTGCCCATTTGGTGCATTTATCGTGGATCAAATATTTCTCTATGTTGTATTTTTTTCTTTAAATGACATAATATGGCTGAGAAGCAATGCCTCTAGTAAAGTTAGAGAGAGATCAAATCTCTTACACATTAATAAAATTGTTGGAATTTGGCATTTAAAAATATGCATGTCATATAGTTAGGTAAACTTCAAGAATAATTATTGGAGATGAACTCTTTCCAGAATATTGTCTTACACAAGCTTTTGGCTTTTGAGTTGTTCTGCCGGATATGTTGTTCAAGACCTTTGGTCTCTACCTGGGCCCGATTAATATTTTTTCCACTTTCAGTGTATGCCATCTAGACTTTTGAGCTAACATCTGTTCACTTATTTCTATGCACTCAAAAGTATTCCCTTAAGTGTAAGGAATATACTATATCGTCTATGTATAACCAAGTAAAATATCAAACTCAAAGGATAGTGTATTACAAATTCTATTATTACTAAACTAATTAAAACGAGTAATCTTTTCAAGTTTTGAAAATTATTATGCTAATGATAACTGAAAATTAACATTTTAATAAAATAAATGACTAGAAGAATAACAAGTGTTTCAAGAATAGAGACGAGATAGTCATGAGGGATCCAGTTCAAATCAGTCAACCTAACTCTCTACACAATCTGTTATAATTCCTGCAGAAGTTATGGAAGCAACCACGAGGAATATATTCAGTTACAAGTTGAAGATAACTAAATACATAAATCTAGTTTATATCCTAGGATGCGAGAGAAATAAACCCAGTTCTCTTTCAAGGTACCAACTATGTTAATATGTTCCATAAAAGATACTTATAAGCTATCATGAATTTTCTTTATAGGTACTATAATATTAAACCCTAATTTCCCAACCTAATTATCTAAGATGATCATACAAAGATAGATTAGACGATATTCCAATTAACAGTTGTAATAATGAAAGGATATATGGTTAAATCTCCTTTAATCATAACATATTACACATAAAATCATGTGACGCACATAAGCAACAATCATAAACATGCATCGAACAATAGCATGATATAATCGAGGACAGTTACTAGACAGAAAAAATAAGTCTAAATTCAAATCATCAATAAAGGAATATAAACATTCTGTAAAAATCCATAATCTAGTCTAAATCATCACATCAACATAATTAAAACCGTAGAACTATCCAAAAAAGAACAAGCTTATAGTGTTACAAATAACAATCATGATTATAGATGAAGTCTTAATAATAATAATTCAAAAAGAAAAAGAACAGAAATAGAAAACCCATAGATTTGGTATTATCCGTTCTTTCCACCGTCCTTTGAATCTTCTCAGTTCTCTGATTCAAGAAGTCAAACAATCTCAAATCTCCATCATTGGTGAGGCGTAGTGATGGTTGCGGTAGTGGATGAAGGTAGACGATGGAAGTGAGTGATGACCTTTATATGTGTAGCATCTTCAAATTAAGGTCTCACACACACTTACACACACTAAAAGTTGTAAAATAAAATTGGAATGGTGGAGGCGGTTCGGATTCTCTGTGCCATTTTGGTACATCATCTTCATGTGTGGCACATAGGATGATGCACCAAAATGGCGTAAAAGATTCGGTGTGGGTGGGAGGTATGTTTTAAGAATTATATATACTCTTTTCGCCACAAATTCAAGTTCTCATGCTTTCTGTTTCCATCCATCTCTAACTCAAAAGAAAATGATACTTGCGTAGTACGCTTTAATTTCAAAATTATTATTCATTCTTAACCCACATAAAATACCTTGCAATTATTCATTATCCAAAAAAAACTAAATTAATCTAAAAATATGTCAAAAAGTGAGACCATCTCATAGAATTCACCCCGTGAAACAATTAAGATATGATAATATTTTAATATTGAAAAGTGATAATTGTGTAAATGAATTATTTTATGAACGATTTTAGAATGGATAAAAAGTAATAATATTTTTTTTAAAAGAAGTAATAATTTTAATATAATGTGATAAGTAAAATGATATTTAGATCACATACAAATTGTAAATATGAACACGAGTACAAAACAAAAGGATTAGATTTTTAATGATTTAAAATATATTATTAAATTACTAAAAGTAAAGGATAAAACAACAATATTTGAGAAAAATATTACAATTTTTAATAACAAATGTAACTTCTATTCTTTTTTTTTTTAATTTTTTCGTCAAATTGACGAAAACTTCTTTAGCGACGAATCTTCTGCCCATTTTCGTATCTTCCTCCAAACTCGATCATTCCTAATTTATAGTTGAAAATTTGTCTACCTTCCACAACAAACATCAATTACAAACTCTTGTTTTCTTACAACTCAACAATAGGTAAAAGAAGTTTATGTATATGCTCTTATAACCTCAAATCTATGGCAGTATAAGTAACAAACGTCAGTATTGTCATTTGTGAGCTCACATGTATAAAAGAATGCATACCAAGATTAGAGAGAGGGGAGTGAAGCTGTCTGAGTGGAAGGTGGAGGGGGAGAGGAGGTGGAGTTATCCGTCCAGTTGGTTTCACCCCAATGCCACAGCATGCTTTCCCAGAAACAGAAGTCTTCGAAGCACGTCGTCAGCCTCGAGTCTTGTATCGTAATCTTCCAGTGGCCGTCGCTGTAGTTACCTTTCTCGGCTTGTCTCCGATCCCACTCCAATGCAGCCTTCTGTTTGGATCTAAGCAAGCAGTACTTGTGTAGATTCTCCGGCATAGCATCATGGACCTTCCACCATGTCTTATGAGCAACGTCGCTCGCGAATTCCTGCAGTATGTCCACATTCCAGTTGCAGTCGTAGTCTCTGAAGCATAACCATGGTTTCAAGCCCAGATAGTGGAGAACGTAGAGCACCGGAGGATCAGCGCCAAAGAGACGAGTCTTCATTTCCTTCTTCTCCTCCTCGTCGCCAATCCAGAAGTGTTTCAAGAAATTAATTTGCTTTGGGATTCGATGCCACCATGTGAAGACCTCGTTCAAGTAGCCTTGGTCCCCACCGTTGTAGGACTCGATTTCATTGATGTGGTCCATCAACAGCTCAAATGTGCAGTTTGATGGCTCTATAACCATGACACCCGAATTGAACAGGGTGGCGTTGTTCCCTGTCGCGGATATCTCTGGCATCTCGAACAGGAAGTCGATGTTTCTGAGAACTAACAAGTCTGCATCGATGAAAATGATTTTGTCGTAGTCTGTTAATTGCCAAAGCCGGAACTTACTGTAGTTCCACTCGTTGTAGGCATCTCGTTCTGCTTTCGGATTCCTGATCCTTTGAATGGTATGGATTTTCCACCCTGCCTCCTCAAGACCTCCCCTGTGGTAGTCACTGATAGTTTTATCGACAAGGATTACAAGATCGCGAGTCGAACCTGCCATACGAATACTCTGAGCTGCAACAATGGCTCCGCAGACGTAGACATGAGCTGAGTGTAGGATCGTTGCATATGCTTCTCGTCTTGCATTGCCCGAGTTCCAGTTTTCTGCATAAGATGGATCAGTCAGAGACAGCAGCCGAGATAACGACGGAACGAGCTCACTTAACCTCTCATTCTTCTTCGGGGGAAGAAGAGAAACATAACTAACTACACGCTTAAGAAAATGGAGCCATACTGAAAAGTTAGAACTAACCATTAGTCTTGAGAGGAACAGCAAGTTCACATGATCCAGCTGGAAGGTTGATTTTCTCTCTCAATTTATTTAAATTGGGTTTATACAGCCATGCATTCCCTTCCCTTACAATCAGATCGCGGCAAGTAAACAAATTTGGGGTTGGGAAACAATCGGTAAGAAGAAGAACGTGCACCGGATAATAACCCTTCACTGCTGCAGCAACCCTCGAAGCTTCAAGTTGCAAGTGAAAACGAGAAACATCTCTCGACCAATTCTTGGACTTATCACACGGAAGCTTGACTGCTATAAGGTCAAGTCGTGGTTTGCCAAGGAATTGAATTTTAGGTAAAGTAGGACAAGTGGGGACTTCGAACTCTTCCTCCTCATCTAACCATTCTGGGTACAATGCTTCCCAAGTGACATTGCGTGAGGCGTAATCCATTACGAGCACAACATGCTCTGCATCTGGTAGTAACTCTTTCCACTGATCAATTTCTTGCTCATTGAAGTTCAACAACCCTATTCCTTTATACTCATCCCTGTAGGTTAATCTCTCAATCGCAGCAGAAACTTCATCCCAGTTGATATCTAAAAGTGACGTGTAACTTTGATCGATCCCAAATCTATCCCTTATCCATCTATCCACCAAGCTTGACCTTCAGCCAAGTATCACAAAGTGAAATCATATTTCAATCTTTGAGATGACAGAACGTGATACACAAATGCTGTGGGGGTGGGGTGGTGGGGATACCTTGCAAGAGAGTGGGATAAATGGTCTGTCTCATGAATTGATGGTGAACGTAAGAACGTAAAAAATGCTCCAACAATGACAATGACCAGCACAAGCTTTAAAGTGGGAAACTTGCAGCTCGATAACTTGTCCAGACCAGAACGGTTAAGAAGCCTATCACCATCTTTGAACACCCTGCTTCTTAAAGACCTTCTTTTGCTGGTGTCCTCACTAAACCAATCAACACAAACTCGAATATTAGTAAATCAGTCAGACTTCAGAAACATATTCACTATTCAGAATCGGAAAGTTGATCCAAGAGTTTAAAGTTTTGGAAGCACAAGGGGTTTGTCAAATAAAGATCAAGCCATGCACCAAAAAACAGAGAAAAGGACATGATGATTAACACAGTCTATCTTGACTTATCTCAATGATCCCCTTTCAAGAGATTGGTTTCCACTCGAGTATATATTTTAATCATGGGGTTTTGCAGGCAACAACTTCCATGGACAGAACAACTATGGAACTAATCTTAAGCATGTTGTATTCATCAGAAATACTTTAGTTGCATCATACCGAGTCGTCACAGAGTATGGATGGAATCGCATTAACTCAGATTTATTTCAATTCCAAAATGCTCATTGCCTAGAGGCCTTTAGCACCTTTAACTGATAATTTGGTAGGATTAGGGATAACCCTAAAATCCACACAAATTAGAAGCACCTCTGCAAGGTTAATAATATCAATTTTTTAAATCTTCGACTTTATTTTATTCAAGTAAAAAGCACATAATAGTCTGCCAACGTTTTCCCAAGTACATAAGCTATTTTTCATCCTGGTTAAAATTTTCAAATATCCTGTCAATTAAACAAGAGAAAAGAGAAATGTAACAAAACAGGGGAGCCATGGTAAAAAAGCTAAGACAAGAGATTCATTCAACGCATCAAATTCTTACACACACTACCTAAATTCTTAGCAGTTTGACCAACAATTTACATCTTGTTGATTCAAACACAACCTACATCCTGTCTCATATCTGAGCATAAAAATCGAAATCTCCCATACCTCAAAAGAATATTTGAAAAGGATAAAGAAGTAGCCACCAACTATATGTTTCGTAGTAAACAAATCGTTCAACAATTCACCAAGTAAAATTAACTTTCACAAACTGAATCTTTTTTCGATGCGCCGATATCCGATCTGTAGACCGACTAATTTCACAAACTGAATCTTTTCAAGTCAAGCCAAATCATTAAGGGGTTTTGAAAATGTCAATCTTGTCAAAGGGAAGCATAAACCCAGCCTGCCAACCCCATCTTTAATTACTTCTAAAATGCACCAAATACGATGCTATTAGAATAAAAAATAGTATCAGATATCTGAAATACCAAGTAAGACAATTTCTATAGAAAACTAATACTTTAACAACTTCAGAAGACTTTGAGTCTCAGGATAACAATTATGTTAACAAGGAGATGTTGCTCAACACACTAGAAACCTGTGCTACTGCAAATTCTCATTTCAAGTTGTTATAATCCCAATGGAAAAGAGTAACAATCAATTCATTCTCACTTTGTTTCTCAAGTTGCTAATAGAATCCACTGTTCATTAGCCAAAGAACCCTAAGAAATAATACACCCCCACAACTCAAAACAAGCATCAAATAAGCCAAATAAACTACCAATAAAAACCCCAAAAAAGACTATAACAAAAAACCCACATGCCGACAACCTTCTTTCAATAATGATCATATCAAAAGGGCATAAAAAACAACAATGGTGTGTGATTTACGAAGGAAACAAACAGGCAGAGAAAAAGAACCCTCCCAACATTCTGCAAACAAATACACAATCAAGAATCTTCAAGAAATGAAGTTAAAGGAATTTAGAATAACAATCGAAAGGTTTTGTCGTAGAGAGCTTACTTATTGAAAGAGAGCCTGTATCTGGGCTCTACTGATGTAGGTGAAGAGCCCCTCATTTTGGCGGTTCAGTGGCAAATTACAGCATCAAATGGATACAGTTTAAAAATCGGAGTTCAAATTAACCAACAAATAAGCTTGCTTTTCGAATTTCAAGAATTTTAATAATAACTGCAGATTTCACACTTTTTGAGGCTGTGTTTGTGTAGGATCTCGGAAGGAAGGGAGAAAATGCCAAAGTAGAAGCATTAAATTGTCAGAGAGAGATAGTTTAATACGTAGAAATGTACGAGGAAGGTAAATGTTAAGTCAGATTATGGTCTACCTTTCAACCTCCAACTATAGTTTCTTAATCTCTTGCTAATTATTTAATTAGATATATGTTTGCTACTTTAAAACCAAAAATTAAAATAATGAAAAGAATGAATGTTGGCGTGCATTGCTGCACCCATGTGCGCTCATTAAACTACTTAACTATAAAATACTCTAAAAGAGTTGGTATGTAGATTAAAATATACTCCCTACATTTTATAGCCTCTTTTGAATTTTACTTGTTGATTAAGAAGTATTACTCCTTCCGTCCCACGTATTTTTACCCACTTTTCATTTTGGGGTGTCCCACGTATTTTTACTCATTCCATTTTTGGCAAAAATACATATTATTTTATTATCTACTTTTTACAATCCCAACAACTTTAATTATTTTTTTACACTTTATTCATCATTCCCAATAACTTTATTCACTTTTCTTTTTAAATTATTAATTTATCCCTACTTTTTCTTACATTATATATTAAAAAAATAAAACGTCTTAATCTCCGTGCCCGTACAAACGGGTAAAAATACCCGGGACGGAGGGAGTATTATTTTATTTGTAATGTATAGTTGTATTAGTAGTAAGTGGTGAGTGGTGAGTGATGGGTCATATACGAGACTCTTTTACTGAAAGGAAAAAATGAAGATTTTTTAATAGAGCACCCAATATAATAAAATAAAAACATTTTAAGTGGACGGGAAGTATAATACTCCATTTAACATGTGGATGAGAAAAGAAATATAATACTCCATTTTAATATATAGTGAGTAGTTGTATTTTATGTGTAATGTGTAGTTATATTAGTAATAAGTGGTGAGTAGTGAGCCATATATGGAGCTCTTTTACTTAAAGAAAAAAATGAAGATTTTTGAAAGGAACACCCAATATAGTAAAATAAAAATATTTTAAGTGGACGGGGAGTATAATACTCCATTTAACACAAGTAGATGAAAAGAGAAATACTATAATATTTTAATATATGGTGGGTAGTTATATTTGCGTTGTGTGTGACCATGAAGATATACTCCCTCCGTAAAGTACCTACTTGTTTTTTGCACGTGGATTAAGAAGTATTATTATTTTATATAAAATGGATAATTGTACTAGTAGTGAGTAGTTGATATTTTTGGAGCACTTTTATTAAAAACTAAAAATAGATATCTTAGTGGACAACCAAAATAGTAAAATGAATACATTATTAGGGTACGGATGGAGTATTAATTATTTTGTGTAGGTTTCATTTATTAAAAAGAGAAACACAATAATAAATTAAGATGACAAAATGCACCTATTTCGAAGGGATGTATGGAATTATTTTTTTCTTTTATTTACACACTCGGAGTATTTTTTTACATTCTAAATAGACTAGTAAACTAAGGAAATTTAATTTTTAAATAAATGATGCAAGATAAGTTTGGGTACTTTGAATAATTTAATAATAAAAGATGAATATTGTAAAAAAAAATTAATACTCCCCCGTCGCACTGAAAGGTCTCCATTTTACTATATTGGGTGTCTCACTCAAAGGTCTTTATTTTCTTCTTTTAGTAAAAGGGCACACTTATGGCCCACCACTCACTACTAATTAGAGCTGTCAGAATGGGTTGGTGAGGCGATTTAGCACAAACCCATCATAACCTGCTCTTATGCGAGCTCAAATGGGACGGATCACACACGGGTCGGGTCACTTGCGGGTTGGGTTACTCACGGGTCAGGTCACTTACGGTTGGGTTGGGTCACTGGTGGTCGATCCACGGGTTAGTCCAGTTTTTTTTTATTAGTATTTTTTTTAAGAATGTTTAACTTACCACCCACCCTCCCAAAAAAATTATAACAATTTAAATTTTAATATTTAAATAATAAAAATATTACCACAACAGCCTACCCC
Organism: Pogostemon cablin; assembly: GCA_023678885.1. Classification (NCBI taxonomy): domain Eukaryota; kingdom Viridiplantae; phylum Streptophyta; class Magnoliopsida; order Lamiales; family Lamiaceae; genus Pogostemon; species Pogostemon cablin. Next base: position 8,989,488 of record CM042987.1, read on the forward strand.
CACCTACCCCACCCCTTCCCAAATTTTTTTTAAAATAAAATTTTAGATTTTAATATTTTAATAATAAAAATATTACCATATAGCCTACACCCACCCACCCCACCCCCTTCCCAAAATTTTTTTTAATAAAATTTTAGATTTTAATATATATTAATAATAAAAAAAATTTGTGAAGGGGTGGGTGGGGTGGGTGGGTGGGTGGGAGTAAGCTGTGTGATAATATTTTTTTATTTAAATATTAAAATCTAAAAATTTATTAAAAAAAAATTTTTGGAAAGGGGTGGGGGTGGGTGGGTGAGGGTAGGCTGTATGATAATATTTGTATTATTTTAATATTAAAATCTAAATTTATATAATTTTTTTTGGGAGTGGCGTGGGGTGGGGTGGGGTGGGGGTGGTGGGCGGAGGGTGGATGGGGTGGGGGTGGGATGGGTGGTAGATTTATAGGGTTTGGGCGGGTTAACCCACGACTCACTGTGACCCATTGTGTAGTGGGCTTAAACGGGACGGGTTGCTTTTGGGGCGGGTCATTTTGGGTTTGGTCATTTTTTGGGCGGGTTACTAATAGGTTTTCATGAATTGGGGCGGGTTGGCCCATTGGGTTCAACCCAAATTGACAGCTCTACTACTAATACAACTACCCTCTACACATAAATTAATAATACTTCTTATTCTATGCGCAAAAAAGAAATGGGGACCTTTACCCGGGACGGAGGGAGTATTATATAATACTAAGACAAAGATGTTATTTTACAGTATTATGAAAAATGATTTGACAAGCCGAAGTAAAATTATGAAAAAATATTGTTGATATATACTCTCTCCGTCCGCTCCAAAGGAGTGAATTTACTTTTTGCACGTGGATTAATGAGTATTATTATTTATTGTATAGTAGATAATTGTATTAGTGGGTATGTGGATCCCATATTTTAATGATATTAGTGAGAGTTGATATTAGGTGCACCCGGGTGCACTCATATGTGTATAAGTTTTTGTTCTATTTTGTATATATGTTATTCTATTTTGTATACGTGTTTCTTAATAATTGTATGTTTTTTCACACTAAGTTTTTCATTAAAAAAACTAGCATCCATATGTGTATAACTTTTATTCAATAATGTATACATGTTTTTTAATAATTGTATATCTTTTTACACTCAATTATTCATTAAAAAACTAACAATTAAATTGTATACATTTTTTTTTCATTATTGTATATGTTTTTGTTTATATTTGTATACGTTTTTTAAAGTGGGTGCACCCTATCTTAGGGTGCACCCAGGTGCACAGTATAATTAGTCTATTAGTGGGGGTGTGTGGGTCTCATAGGAATATATTTAAAAAAGAAAATGAAATTAATAAGAATGGACGCTCAAAATAAAAAAAATAAGACTTTTTAGAGTGACGGAGTATAAAGTAATCAAAATTGTATGGGCATAATTTATATACATGAACGGAATGAATATATAAAGTAATCAAAATTATATGGCAAAAATTTGTATATGTGGATGTAATTTAGCCGAATGGAGTCTAATATGATTGGAATGGATGTCTATTTGTTTGATTTTATTCATGCTACAACTCAACTCAATTCTATTGGTGCATTATCACCCTCTTAACTTACTTTAGAAATTAATTTATTACTAAAAACATCAAATTATATTTAATGTAAGTAAAAACACATTTTTTCTCAAAATGGTAAACTTATTTATAGGATGGAGAGTGTATATAATATACCATGTAAGAATACATTCTTGTATACATGATCATACTTTTATACACTCCCTTCCATCCCCCTCAAAATAATTCATTTTGCCATTACAATTTCTTTTCTTTACTTTTCCTTTTTTTTTTTTTTTGAATCTTACACCACATAATAAAGCCAATACAAAATTATATAGATATAAAAACAAAAAACAGACATTCAAAATACATTCTCCATACAATAAATATTATGGAGTATCCATGCAAACACTATTTCTATATTTTAGTTTTTAAATACATGATGTGAAAGATAGTTTGTTTATTAATTAAAGATTCAAAAGTTTTTTCTATCCATTTAAGATAATATTTTATAATTTATTATTTTTAAAATAACATGTTAATTAACAGCAAATTTATACGATTATATAAAATTTTTAGTATTTTTAGTGATTTTATAATTTTAGGTCTTAAATTTATAGTTGCCTATCTTTCATTGAATTGAAAAAAAAAATCTTTCAAATCCTTTACAATATTTTTCACATAGAATCTACACAAATCCTTTCAAACGCAAATTTGTACTGTCCCGAACGTTCAAAGTTAGTTTAATACTTTTAGTACTTATGTTAATTGAGAAGGAACCATAAAAATTAAATCATGTTGTGATGTTGGTTTACATTTTATTTTTTGAAGTCATGGATATGAATTGAATGAAAATGAAAAGTAAAAAGAATATAGTTATTGACTATAAATTGTGTGGTATATATTGTTGGAAGCTAATAAAATATAAATTCAGCATTATGATAACTTGTAAATTCTACTCCATCCAACTTCAGTTATAACTATGGTTTCAATAACTTAATTCATTTGAAGATACTACACTATGCAAATGGAATCAATGCAGGAGGCTAATGATGAAAGAAAGTCAGTCCTTGTATTCTCACAAACTGAAGATGGTTTATAGCTATAAATTTTAAAAATGAACATTAAAATTGAAGAAATAAATTGGATTTGTGATTATGGATATGCCTAAAGAAGAAAATGAGAATAACAACTGGAAAAAAGACCTCGCAGCCCCTAATTCAGCAGATAAAAGAGGGGGGAAAGACCACCAAAATTCTGGATTTCTTTCCAGCTGCCAAGCCCTGCTTCAATATGCCCCGACAGAAGTTCGGTTATCGTTTTCTTTTGCAGCTAAATGAGCAGAGTGATGCTATGCGTTTCCCAACTTTGTTCGTATGCAATTCCATTTATGGCTATCCTATATGTGTCATATAGATGTTGGCCTTTGAATTGAAGAAGGGTCTGAGGTGTTCAAAGATGAGGTATTCGGTGGCTGTTGCAAGTGTGCTTCGGATGCAAGGCCAAGCAGGACCAGTGTCGACCTGATACAGACACAATAATGTCACACTTATCAATTAAAACCTTCAGCATAACGCAGCACGTAAACAAAACGATTTTATTTAACACATTCCCATGAACAAGTTTGATCAGATTCAATTCCAGCAAGAGCATTACTTCAGATTGAGTGTTGTTTGTGAAAACGTGCTGGTCAAAGGCATGAGTTAGTGGCAAGTGTATAGCTAAAAAGAAAAAGTTTGCTATTGCATTTTCAACTAGCATACTGATTTTATCTAGTGATCATTCAATTTGATTCTTTTCTCAAATGAATTCAGACGATGATCAAGTCATACTTATTTAGAACATTAAATTTCAGAAATATACTGCCCAAGTTGAAAAGAAGTTAGAAAGAGTAGGTGACCAAATGTCTAGAGATATTTCAAATCGCTCCAACATACCCAGGCACCGAGGTTTTAATAGTAGATTGGTTCGTGAAAGCAGCAAGTGGACCTCGAAGACCCGGATATTTATTCAGAGCACTTTCAAGCTGAGGTGAAGGCAGCTGCAAGAGGATATAAGAGAATTAACGTAAAGACACAAGGATAGGGACCTACGCAAAACAAAAATACATTGTTTGTACCTGTAATAATACATGGAAGGAATGTGGTTGTGTCTGGGAGATGCATTTCAAGAAGCCAACCCATAGTTTTGGCATTCTCCAAACCTATAATATTACAAAGTGAGTCCCTTTGCAAATATGATCGTTCCGTACAACTGCATATTTGAAGGAAAGAATGCTTGCTCTACTTGATTTACCTGTCTGTTCACAAGCTTGGACAGAATTTCCATCACAAAGTCCACCTGGAATTATTAATAATGTCAATATTATTTTTGCAGACTTGAATGATTGACGAGTTTTAAAATAAACTACATTTGACACACAACAACCTGCGACAGTTTTGAAAATAATGTGTCGAGGCTGATAGAGAGTTAAACGATAAATGGCTATTACTAGCACTTGCTATCAATTGAACACGCTGAATTTGTTAAAATACATGCCAAAGCGAAACTTGGAATTTGATCTAATATGCAGCAAAAATTGATGGATGTATCAACAAGTTGAAGGGGATCAGTTGATTGATTATGGAATAACAATAAAATGACACTAGTACGAAAGTGGCATTAATTAGTTTGACAAAGGATTATTGCTGGTACAAATTTCGATAAGACATACAATTCCACAAGCATAACATTAATAAGCATTTTTTGTTATCTCTGTTTTCCTTATTCTTTTAACATCTCAAGTCATTATGACGACTCTTTTAATTCCACCAAAAAAAGTAGTCATGCTGGCTGCTGTGTCCTCCCCTGCAATTTTTATCTTTTTACAAAATCAGTACCTATTCTTTTACTTCCTTATCTTCTCACACAATGCGTGCTAGTGTTGTAGAGACACTGTTCTAAATCTATGAAGGCTTTAATTGATTGTATAATGACGGGAATAAGAGTACAGATATACATTCTTCCAATGTTTTGGAAGGTGTGGCACAGATATTACACCACCCTAGGACTTGTCAACTCACAAGTCGCAATTAAAATGTAGACTGATGTCCAGTCAGAACAAGTTGATGGTGTTTCATCCCCACGCCCCCATACCCCACCACAATCGTAGGATAATCGGATGCCCAGCCACAAAACCATGGGGTATACAAACAACTGAAGTTGGAAATTTGACCAAATATGGCAGCCAGGGTATAAGTTAAAACATGGGTATACACTGAAGTTTGAAATTTGACCAAAAATGCCAACCAGGGGTTTAAGAACGATTTTGGTAGACGGTAGTTGCTGGAGGAAATGCGAAACACACATAAAAGCAACACTGAAATAAGTCATGAACTGTGCATTTAGGGCTTGATCTTATATCTCTTACATAAAATGACTTTAAAAGGGTATAAATACCAACTCCTCTATTTCTATATTCACATAGGAATTTTTCCAACTCTCTTTATAATTTGTTCTCACGCTATATATGCTTAAATATATATATATGAGGTCATGACTCAAATTTAACAAAATATGGTGTCTGGGTCTTCAATAAGGAAGCCTTGCAAATTACCATCCATTCAAAGATAATGCTAAATCATTCTCATCATATGGTACATGTAACGTAATAGACCTTAAGCATTTCAGATGATAGTGAGGAAGATGCATAAAAGATCCAGTTAGACCCCAATTCTCTACTACTAAAGTACAACTCATATCATCACAAAATATTAAATCATTGAATTGGGGGTAAACCTAATATATAGTCAACAACGCAACTTAGTCAATTTCAGAAGTAACAATATTACATCCCCATTCCCCACGATATAGGACGCCAGTAAACGAAACCCATAAGAAAGAGAACACGATTTACCAGTGTTGGGAAAGCATCAATTGCCTGGATCACAGTTCTCATATAGAGAAGGGGGAGCGGAGAATGTCATCCATGTATTAAATATAAACAACTAGTTACACACAGACAAGAGCTCAAGATAAACAAGGGCATATTTGAATGGACTTGATAAAGAATCAGAATTATTGCTATTCCAAAATAATGCTCCCTTCGTCCTACTCCAACGTTTACATTTGTTTCCTGCACAGAGATTAAGGAATATACTCCCTCCATCCCAAAAATGCTTTCACATTTTTTTTGCACGTAGATGAAGAAAGTTGTGACTTTTAGGTTCTTTTGGTATTTTTTAGTAATAAATAAATGATAAAGTAAGTTATGTATGTTAGGTTAGAGTGGTGTTTTTGTAAATAGAGTGAAAGGGGGAGGTTAGTTGTTTTGAATTTTTTACCATTTTATAAATGTGAAAACTTTTATGGCACAGACGAAAATGGAAAATGTGAAAATTTTTATGGGACGGAGGGAGTAGTATTTTAATGTGTATTGGGTGGATTTAGTTGTACTTTTACTTTTTTGCCCCTAACTTTAATTTGAATTGATGGTAAATTGTGTAATATAGTAAAACTTTTAGGGGCATTAATTTTTAGGTGTAGGGTCCTCACTTACTAAAAAGTGAAATGTTAACCTTTAAGTAGGACACACAAAATGGTAATATGGGGACAGAGGGAGTATTGCCTAATCAACAATGCATTTACATGTTAACTAATGACCAAGTCACCCAATGAATTACCAGGTTTAATAGATTATGTCCTTCGAAACCATCAGTCTTCTCCTCCAATCTTGATTCATATCCACATCTACTTCCTTTGCGAAAGTAAATTATTAGAACTACCAAGATCTGGCTGAAGGTGGATATTTCACTCTGAAACTGTAATGGTCAATTATTTTTCTTTTAACCCTAATTTGGATTTTGTATTATATTTGCAAATGCATCACCAATCAAAATATATGAGAGGTATAACTATAATTGACAGACTGTTGATTATTACATCATGGAAACCCAGGAGCACGCTAGCTAATGTGATTTTATTAAAGAGAACGCGATTTACCAGTGTTGGGAAAGCATCAATTGCCTGGATCACAGTTCTCATATAGAGAAGGGGGAGCGGAGTTTGGTCAACCTATGAACGAAAATAAAATAAAATTGATAAGTGTTCTAGGAATCAGTGCATTCATGCTACAACTACTATGCATACCATCTGGTTTAACGCCTTCGCCAAGACTTGTTGCGTGAAAACTGTGCGCTGCTCAAAACAAGCTGAACAAGCATCTGTGATCTTTAAACAACAGATGAAAATATTAGGGAAGAACATATATACGATAGTTTCTCACAAATTTTCAGGTTCCAACACCCAAGAAATTAAATCCACGCTCCACGAAGTACCAGAAATTAAAGAATAAGACTTATGCTGGAGCATTCTAAAGATGGAAGACAGGTGCCCTGAAATACTGAACCATACATAACAAACTTACTGTAACTCCACATATTATTCAGAATCTGATTCAGCTGCTTAAAGCTCCCAATAGTTCATTTTAATAATTGTAAACTTTAATAAATTGAGCCCATATTCTTTCTGATATGTCAAAAGTAGACATGTTTTTTCATACAGGAAACTAATTTTCTTTTTATTTCACTTGGAAACAAAGATTTCAAGGAAGCTTAGGTAAACACCTTTTTCAGTGGAAGAGAGTCTTTCTCAGGAGAAATGTCATGGATCGCTACCAACACTTCAACGGGTGTTAATGCAGGACCCGTATGAGCAGAACCCTGCAGGCAGAAGCAGACAATGAAATCACAGATAGTCGAGATACCACTAGCAGTCTGATTATAAGTTCAGATATTATTGAATCAGCAACCTTTTATATTTTCATTTTAACCATTACATAATAGATGGTGAAATGATTGGTATTTGACTGCTCAAAACCAAGAATGTAATTGCACTGCGTAGACTGGATATCGACTACCAATTATTTCATAAAACTTTTCTTGTCATCAAGATTCTTATATTTCTTATGAGCCATTAAATCAAATATAAATATTTTAAGAAAATCAACCAAATAAAACTGATTAATTTACTAAAAAATGTCCTTGAAAAACAGTATCATCATTATCCGTTTCCATATTGAATTCAATTAAGGAACCAAACTACAAACAGTTGTTCATAAATGGTTCTCAATCTAAAAACTCAACCTGTAAAATATGGGCCAGAGCCATCTGAAACTTGGGTAATGGAAGCTGGACAAGCTGAGGGAAAATAGGTAAAACCTGGAATCAGGTAGATAACAAGAAATTAGTTTTTAAATTCATAAAATAAAATAAAATACAAATAGAAAAGGCAGAGAAGCTAACAAAAGAAAAACAAGCAAGTTTTAAAAAAGAATTGGCCAAAACTCCCAATTGTAATAATATGCACGAGGGTTTTCTTGCTTGTTATGACAACTGAAAAAGGGAAAGTTATAAAAGTCACTAGGCTTCTAATTTTGATGAAGAAGATAGTTGTTGCGTGTTGTGATGATAACATTCTATCCACTGAAAGTCGATAAGTAGAAAATTTTCTTGCAGACTAGTCTATCTGATAATAAACAAAACTAAACAAGAGTTGCATCAAAATAATATCAGTGCTTCTGACTCTCAACTCTCATGAAGAAAGCGTAACAATATCTTGTTTCAAGATAATACTGAGACATTAGATCAAGAACCATTTTGGGAAATACAGAACAATTAGCTGTATGATAGAGATTACGTCTGAAAAAAGTTCCTCTGTTACATGAAAACAAGTGAACTAGTTATGATTTTTGCACTAGATAATCTGCATTCATGATCACAAAACTAAAGAAATTGTCTCATTTGTGGCTCGAATTATATATAAGTTGAGTAATCTAAAATTAGATTGTTCAAATATTTACCTATCAACTAGTCACACAAATTATGTTGATATACTCTGTATTTGACTCAGAACTGATGCAGAAAATATTTCCATCCTTAAAATTGAATCACTATTAGCTCTGTTTAAAATTTCCCAGTATAAAAGTATTTTTAATGAAATAATCAATTCAAAGGCAGCCTTTATTTTAAAATTTTACAGCTCATCAGCTAATGTTTAATTTCATAACAACCAATTACTCTTAGTAATGGGCAATATAAGCTCCCGATCAATTTCAACGAAAATATACAACCTTTTGTAATTCTTAGCTAACTAAGAACTCATGTTATTAACTTGCTTGATACTTGTGTTTTCATTAATAAGAAAATGTATGCAAACTCAGCATCAGACATTAACATCCAAGGCATTCTCTTTATATAGAACCTATTATGACCGAATTTTGAAGGCACAAAATTGTTTAATTTATCACATACAAATACAACTTTTTTTTACATATAAGACATTTAATTCTAGATCATCTATACATTTAATCTCCCCCCCGCAGCCATCCCACTTACGCAAGTAGAGTCCTAATATAATATTAATATGTCATCACCCATGACATAATGTTTCAACATCAAGAGTAAGTCCCTTTGAAGATAAAAACAATAATTGGCTTCATGTGTATGGTCTTGTGGCCTAGTCCAGTGACCATTACACATCTTTTCAACTTATATCGTCAACTGTAAGATTCTTTGCACAAGCCAAAATACATACTTCCTAGTGATTGAGATTTTTTACCTGACAGCAGCAAGTTCTAAGAAACAATAATATAAATGATCAACGAAATTTAGTAAATATTAAATCTGGCCACATTTTATTTGTGCTGGATATAATTTTATGCTATAACTTATGATTCCAAGCTTTATTTGGTTGTCCAGAAATTTAGTGATTTCTGCATCGAGAACCAGAATTTTTAATCAATTTCACATTATCATTACAACAAACAAAAAACAGGGTAGAAGTGAGCACCTCATCTTTAGAAAAAGCTGACAAAATAGGTATAAGAATAGTAGCATCCTGCAGGAGGAAAAAAAATCATGACCACAATGTTACAAGGTTAAGAGAAGTAAGAAGAAAAGACCCAAATTGGCACCAACAAGAACCTTTAGTCTAGTATCATATAAATGTTTGACAGTCACAACTAAATCAGGAGGTGGAGCTCGCCCCTCAGACAACAAATGAAGAACCTTCATGTAAAAACAGAAAAAATGTCAGTATTCTACTATTCTTAGGAAAAGAGAATTGAAAGAACAAGAGATTGCAAATATTTGGAAAAAAATTGTGAAGATTTTGATAAGCAACCTGTATTAATAGATCATCACTTCCTTGGGGTGGATCAGATATAATATGAAGCAATTCAGAATATGATCCCAGAGCCCTCATAAGAACAGGTATATGACGATGCACAGCCTACACCAGTGAAAAATATAGTATTTCTTGAGAAAGGTTAACTAATTAAAAGCCATGATAAATAAATGCACCATTACAATGGAAAGCTTGCCATACTCATTCAGCAAAGCAATATGGGTCTCTTTTAATATCTACAAATATACAAAGTCCCTCAAACAGAAAAAATGACCACGGCCAGTTGTCCATTTGAACATAGAAGCACTTGGGTTTAATTTTGTATAACAGTTTCCAAATCAAAAGCAAAATAAAAGATTAGGAATACGAAGATTAAGCATAGCTAACAAAGGGTAGCACAAGCAGCGTGATAGATCTATATTCTCATTCCAATACGTTGGTTAGAATAGGACCAGTGACCTCATGCAACCTAAGACAGTTACAATAATACTCATCACCAGAAGACCAGAACAATGCAAATCAACTTAGCAGACAGCCACTATGGTACATGGATTATAAGTTTACACGGTGAATTTTCACACAATTATTTTTATAAAAAAACCAAAAAACTGTAAGGTATAAACGGAAAGAGAGGGGTGAAGCATATGCACTCAAAGAGCTACTGAATCCAGCAATCAACCAATAAAATAAAATATTAATCAATGTCTTTATTATGATCTGCAACATCTATAATTCTTAAAGTATCTTAATACTACAAATAATTCAGCTAGAAACCTAGAACTAAGTTTGCTAATCGAATCTTTAAATTAAACATATCTTTTGGATTCCAAATGAGCAGATGATGCCAGATATTGGTCCAGAAAAAAAGAAAAGAGAGAGAAAGTGAGAAACACGTTTTCTTGTGCTTCTACAATTAGTATGCTTGCTAATAGAACACCAGATTATATTGCAAAAAAGATGCATACTCCATAATAATTGGTATAAATTTAGGACAAACAATAAATTTAAGATGCTGTGGTGAATAGATTACTAAACTCTGAAACAAAACATAAGAGATAGTGACCTGCTTAACAGCCTTCGGGGCACGCTCATAATTGTCAAAAACCAGTTGCAGAAGAATTGGTTTCTATAAGGGAGAAAAAAAAAAGCAACATCAGCAGTGGCTATAAATAACTGAAAACAATAATATCATCTCTTCATTATCAAGGAGAATGTCCCACCAACCTTAGCACATAGTGCAAAAAACAAGGACAAGAGCCTGTAAGCTTGAGAATAAATGCTCGATGAATCATCAAGTGATGCATCCTGCACTCCTCTAATAGAGTCATTTTGAGAAATCCCAGACTCAGAAACTTCGGAACCACTTATGGATGTTTCCGTGCTTCCTACCTAAATAAATGTTGAATAGGGTAGATTAATTAAAAGGACACTACAAATAAGCAATTGAACTAAAAAATTAGGACTAAAATTATGTATTAGACTCAGCTGGCATTGTCCATTTCACATTTTCTTTAGCAACCATTGAAAATCTGATGATATAGATCTGAATTTGGAATCAATGTAAGTTACTAAGGTGTTTTTTTCTCACTTTCAAAATTCATGATTTGTCAAGTCATGAACAAACATCTTTTCAAACATCAGAGGTCCAGTAACAAGTAGCATGCAAATTAAGAAATAAACAAGTGAATAAACAAGAGACAATTGAAAACAATATTGAGCAAATTTAAATCTGTGAAAATCATACAAAAATATTCTTGAGTGTAAGTATACAAGAGAATAAACAAGGGACAATTGAAAATAACAGATAGAATTAAGAAATAAATTGGCGGAGGCAAAACTTGTACATCGGCGCATCATTGTCGTTATAGTAAAACTAATAGAGAAAAACAGCAATATAACATCCAACACACCTGCCCTCCAATTCTTATTTCAGAGTCAGCAGACTGTGAAAACAACGCATCTGATTTCTGATTTACAGCCGACAAGAACATATTTGTTGAAAATTGCTCAATGTTCTCAGAAATGTAGGTAACTGCATATAGTTTCTTCGACACCTAACAAAGGCATGGAAAAAGAAGTTTGAACATCTAAGATAGGCTTCCAAAAAATGCCAAGATACAAGAAGTATTAGTAGTTCTCTCACCAAGCGTATAGCTTTGGCCTGAATGTCATCCTTTGGGTGAACAGTACACTGCAATGTAGAAGAGAATATCATTTTGGCATAAGCTGCAACAAAGCTAAGGCTAACAAGGACGAATGTTTCTGTGGCATGTTTTTGGCCCAGCACAAAAATTATTAAGTTCATTTACATCATCTAATAAACAACTAGTTACACACAGACAAGAGCTCAAGATAAACAAGGGCATATTTGAATGGACTTGATAAAGAATCAGAATTATTGCTATTCCAAAATAATGCTCCCTTCGTCCTACTCCAACGTTTACATTTGTTTTCTGCACAGAGGTTAAGGAATATACTCCCTCAGTCCCAAAAATGTTTTCACATTTTTTTTGCACGTAGATGAAGAAAGTTGTGACTTTTAGGGTTCTTTTGGTATTTTTTGGTAATAAATAAATGATAAAGTTATGTGTGTTAGGTTAAGGTGGTATTTTTGTAAATAGAGTGAAAGGGGGAGGTTAGTTGTTTTGACATTTTTACCATTTTATGAATGTGAAAACTTTTATGGCACAGACTAAAATGGAAAATGTGAAAAATTTTATGGGACGGAGGGAGTAGTATTTTAATGTGTATTGGGTGGATTTAGTTGTACTTTTACTTTTTTGCCCCTAACTTTAATTTGAATTGATGGTAAATTGTGTAATATAGTAAAACTTTTAGGGGCATTAATTTTTAGGTGTAGGGTCCTCACTTACTAAAAAGTGAAATGTTAACCTTTAAGTGGGATGCGCAAAATGGTAATGTGTAAACCTAATGGTGGGACAGAGGGAGTATTGCCTAATCAACAATGCATTTACATGTTAACTAATGACTAACTCAATGAATTACCAGGTTTAATAGATTATGTCCTTCGAAACCATCAGTCTTCTCCTCCAATCTTGATTCATATCCACATCTACTTTCTTTATGAAAGTAAATTATTAGAACTACCAAGATCTGGCTGAAGGTGGATATTTCACTCTGAAACTGTAATGGTCAATTAATTTTCTTTTTACCCTAATTTGGATTTTGTATTATATTTGCAAATGCATCACCAATCAAAATATATGAGAAGTATAACTGTAATTGACAGACTGTTGATTATACATCATGGAAATGCATGTTGCAAATAATGTCTCTGTGAGATGTTAAGTATAGAGTATGAGTGGAACTCTAAATAAACCCCTCGGCATTTCATCATCTAGTAATCAACTCAGGTTAAAATCTGGCAGCATGAACTAAGAGAGCGATCAACATTGAAAACAATGGCTTGTGCAGCTAATGATTTATATAATCCTATTTCAAAACGTTATTAGCAAGCAAATTATCTAAAAGATATGGATTTTCAATGCAAGGATGCACGATCATTTCATACCCTGCACAACTGAGAAATAACCTATTCACAGACCATATGTAGTAGTAATCATCTACACCAGGTCTTTTTTCTAGCCAACAGCCATACAGCACTTGACCAGCGTTCTTTACAATGGAATAAAAGCATTTATTGAGTATGCATTCTAGGTCTACATTTCATCCTAACAATATAAAATCTATCATGAAAGAAGCTACTAAGAGTTAATCCAACCAAACAGTTTCAGTTTAAAGCACATCCATCAATCAGATCATACCTTCAGAAATGCCCCCTCTCTCGATTAAGCCCGACAGTTAAACCTCAGTATGATCAACTTTAGACAGCAAAATAATTGTACTCACCTAACACCGATTTTATAAAAGAAGTGGAAATGAAAAACCACATTTTACCCCGAACTTCAACGCTGAAATTTTCAAGATGACAGACTATCTATATTGGGATTTTGCCATCTGTTCCGATTTGCTAAGGTTCACATTTGGAATGAAATGAAAACTGTAATAGAATAAGTTCTTCAACTATTAAGAAAAAATAATACTTCCAACTCTCTTCCAACCATATTCAGCCAGCATTAATTTCAAAATCCACACAACACAATTTTGTGAAAAAATTTAAGCATAGGAGGGTTTCACACCATCGGTTAACGTGATATTTAAAGAAGAGAATGGATTTGAAATTCAACACACCAGAAGATATCAACTCCAGAGGAATAGCACTCCAATTATGATAATATAACAAAAGTTCTCTTAGATATCTAGATGAGTATAATTGATGTATAATAAAATACAGTTATTAATTCTCAGTGTAATATTCATGATGAAATTACCTTCAGGGCTATATCTAAACATGCTTGACGAACAAGAGGCCGGCCCAAAATCAAGCTCCACACTGCACCTAGGCCCTGAGTGACACGATCGCCATCAGTTCCAGAATGACTCTTGGTACATATGTCATCCAGTAGCCCCAATAAAGAATCAGGTATGAAAGGAACTTCACCAAGAAGTCGACTAAAAGACTTGTTAGATGCTGGTAAATCAACTAGCAAAGATTTTGCCTGCATATAATTTTATATATGAATTATTTAAGGCAACAGTAAATTTAAGGATCAGTTAAAAGTAACTCCAACAACTTACCACTCCCAGAAGGAATTTCTCATATACAGCAGCAGCTGATGAAGCAGAATCTGAGATCACCAGACTATGCAGATGGAATAGGATATGCAATACAAGCTCATGTCCCTGGGAATGACAAAACAAAAGAATAAGCAGAAAGGCTTTAAACACTTTAAGCAAAGTTAAAAGACTAAAAGACCGACCAGCGCCACACATTTCTAAAATGCAATTTATTATCAGAATTTAAATCTTTGTTGTGAAATTTGTGTACAATGGGAGGTGGAATTGATAAGAGTGACTGATGCAACAAAAAAGTAGAAACACACAGCAGAGAGTCGAGATTCAGCTCTTTTGGTGTGACATGGGTAGCCTTACAAACAAGTTTTCATGAGTTTTTCCAAGGTAAATAATTTTGTTGGCCCTCTTTCGTTGCGTAAAATCAAGACTTCATCTTCCATCATTAATATGGCATCCAGAATACAACTTTTTACTTGGTTTTATCTTGATCATTTAAATTATATTTTTTTTCATAATTAGTTCACAGTTCATAGTTAAGAATAAATCTGAGGTAAAACTTTAAAAATCTCTTAGCTATTTAATGAGGAAAACAAACAGAATGTCCAGAACTTAAGTTCAAATTAAAGGTGCAAAGGGAAGATAAAGATTATCTTAGGCAAATATCATTATAGAAAAGACCTCTCCATAATACCAATTATGGTATATTTACCATTAAATTATGGTATGGATGCAGTGGGTAGCAGCTTTTGTACAATTAGAAGTATGCTCCTCCAAATCTTCTCATGATATAGAAACCATATTTTATTACTAGAGTAATGGTGCTGTCAAATTATCCAGTTAATCTATACTCTCAATTTCTTTAATATGAGAAATTTAAGAGGAAGGGATAGAACCTATCCCTTGAGTTGTATAAGAAAAAATAAAAAGGCGCAAATGATTTTGACTTCTCACAGAAAGACTTCAGGGATGACCAAAAAGCCTGTTCTAGACATAATTAGGATTCGGGTATTCAAGGGCTTGGGTAGTTATGGGGGTACTAATCAGCAGTGATAAAGGATAAACTCATCTAAGAACTTTAGCGGGTAATCTGGAAGAGAGAAATATTAATTTAACGTTTAATTAATATCTTCACCAAGCCCCCTGGCATGCAGGCCGGTTCACTTGTACTGATGCCTTGCACATAAATTTTTTTGAGATTGACGGCAGTGAGATATGAACAGAAGCTTTCATTTAGATTTTGGCCTGGCTTTGATACCATGGTAAAGTCCATTTCATCTAAAAGGTTATGCCAGTAGAGAATATTATCATTTTCACAGTGATTGAATACTTCAACAATCTAATATGCTACCCCAGTATCCCCCAATATAGTTTAGAATCCGTATAAATCAGACATCTGACTTCTCAAATCAATTAACCAATGAATTATTCTATCTTTCCATCCTTCACTTCCAAATTCCTTCTCTTTTACTGTCTCTTCTCACTTCATTATAATTTATAACTACTCTTTCTTTCTTTTGTTCCTGAACTTTTTTTGCACTCCGTTGTCTCTTTTCTTCTTTTCCTTTTTCTTCATCCGCAACCCAGTTATTCTTTCTTCTTCTGTCATTCCTACAACAGTGGCCCTCTTCAACCATGGAACATTTCACTTGACCCTTTTTTTTTTATTATTATTCATCTCAATTCAGAAACCAAGAATTTGGGATAGAGTTTGGAAACATAGATTGGGAATCAATACTGGCATAGGGTCAGTCCTTTGACTACCTAGTCACTTTAATTAACTCTGTTAACTGATAGGGAAAAGCACAGTACTAAGTGAAACCTAAAGAGACAATTCATTTTTAACAACTGAGAGGCCGATGACGCACAGCCAAAGAAAGCATGTTTAGACCAATAACAGCTTCCATTATAAATTACACTAATATAACTAATATAACGTAGTATATCAGCCCATTATAATATGGTTATCATGTAGAGCTTGACACACCTGCAGAAAAGCAAATTCTAAAGACAACAGACAAGTATGACAAGATTTTCGCACACAACCAACTCCAAGCAGAGGTGTGGAATGCATATAAGAGTGTGCTGACAGATGAAGGTGAAGCTAACAGAAAGGGGAGGATGAAGGAGAGACAGAGAGAGACCTTTTGCTGCTCATAATCTGATACGATAAGTTTATGCGCCATTCCCATGACATCATTGACATCAATCTATAAAGATACACAAAAAGAAAATTTCAGGACCAACAATGGAAACTGATGGCAAGCACATGTAGATATAATTCTAAGAAATATAAGCACCAGCAGCATAGCTGCAACACATTGTCTTAAGGAATTAAACTTCATTATGTTTTGCATATTCTAGAAGTCTTCAATCCTAACATTTTTACCAAGTAAAATTGAATGTGTGGAGTTATCAAGTCAATAGCTTAAGAATAAAATAAAAAACATAGATTCATAGTTTGTAAGCTGAACCTTTACTTTTCATACAAGTAGTTAGTACGTTATCAACCAGCCATTAAAAAGTACAGCCCTCACTTATTTCATCAGCCTGCTGAGAGAATAAATGCAAGGCAGGCGATCAAATAAACAACGACAATACTAAATTCCTCAGCTAAGTAATTTTCGCTGCATTCCAGTGCAGTTTAGACTTTAACAACCAACGATATCATGTAAGATTAATCCTACAAGCAAAACACAATGATTTCTTTTTAGTAATGAATTTTTATCTCAGAGATCTCCAATATTAAGTTCATGAAGCAAAGAAGCTTTCCCTACTCAAGCATCCACCTAGAAATCTCACATGATCAGAGAGACTTTTCCTTCATCTGCTAACAAAGGATAACAGAACAAACTGTACTTCTTTTATGCTAATAGGTAGATGAGTTATCCATGCCAGATCACTTTCTTTATATTTGTGATTTCAACCTTGCTAACATGTGTTTACCCCTGGAAACTTAATACATCAGATTTATCCCACAACAGAAACACCATGATTTAACATAAATCACCACCAACTCCTGGAAAAGATAGCTCGTAAAGAATTAAACAGCAATGATCCAAGATTTTATCAGCACAGAATCAAAACAATACTTTCCAGCATCAACAGCAAGAAAATGTCAATATGTTCTAGTTTGTGTATCAATGGAAAAACTCAGATGTACTATCAAGAACCCAATCATAAAAAAAAGGTATTTATATTAAAAATATCATCATTCACCAGGTGGTAAGTGAATACAACTTCGGAAGTTCCTGTTTCAAACTTAATCTTATACAAGCAGGGAAGGAAGTCCCTGCAAAGGAAACTATAAACCAACACGACTGGGATTGAAATAGCAAAATGAACTTCACCCAAATTAATCAAAGGAATCTTGAGACCTGCCTGTGCAAACAATCGGGCAACCATTGCAATTTGTGTTTGCTCAAAATTTGTTTTCTGCGGATTCTGGTATTCATTAATTATCCGTTCAAGTGCCAATCTAATGGCCTTTCTTTGACTGTCCTCAGATAGTTCAATGTACTGGGGAAGCACTGGCAGCTCTGCACATGCAAGCTCCAACGCTTCTGCATTAGAGCTATCAGGTGATTGTTCATCAGCTTCATCCGATGAAGGGGAATAGGCTTCATCAAGCATGACAACATCAACTGATGCTTGCGAAACAGTATCCTCAAATTTGTTAATAGGGGATGGGGAAAGTTGTATAGTTTTATTTGTTTCACTATCTGGGCTAAGTACACGGGGTTCCACTTCGTGAAGTTCATATTGCTGAATAGCCTCGTCGGCCTCTGTTATAACGGGAAACTCTGATAGACTGACGTTATTTTGAGTTGTGGGCATTAGAAGCTGAGGGGTGCTTCCAGACACAGATGGAGGTGGTAATATGTGTGCACTGGAGGAGACGGAAACATCCAAATTAGATTGTACAGCAAGACTTGGGGCAGAACTAATGTTATCTTCCACAGCAGTTGTTGCTGGCACATCAATAGGAACAACCATGCGTCTCGGATCAAGGCGACGAGGATCCTGAATCAATTATCAAATGTTAACAGACAAGGGAAATTTTGATGATGATAACATATGAATGAGATGAGATGTTTCATATTTCTACCAATGGGAACACCTTACCCTTCGTGGATCACGTTTAGAATCTGTGGATAGATTAGCAGAAGCAGACATATCAGAGGATGTAAAAGTAGTCATATCTGAATAAGATGTAGATAATTGAGCTGGAAGGTCCAAAGTCTGTGTAGAGGCTGCAAGACCATTCGACGCTGTCTGGGCAGGATCACTAGAATCACTAGGACGACTTAGTGGCAAATTACCAAATCTTGTCAAAGGAGGGGGATTCTTTGGTAAATGCCTCATATTCGTAATGACAATATCAGCAAGTAAATCTGCATGTATATTGGATATAAGAATTTCCAGGGATTCAACTCCTCTTTCTCCTTCTGCAATTAAAGCACCAATCATGGCAATCATCTGTTCCACTGGAGTCAAATCTTCATCCAATACATGGAGCTTAGGCGAAATCCCATTGACATGATCTTGTCCAACATCACTGATATCAACAGGGGCAGTGGCATTGTTATGAGGGCCATAACGGAATCTCTTAGCAGAGGCATCAAAACTATTACTTTGATCTTCATTATCCAGAGGTGCCAGCCTTTTCTTTGTTAAATCCCCTGAAATATGCAACTGACTTGACAGCTGGTCATCCTAGAAAAGAAGGCCAATTTAGAAACAGTCTAAAATAATATTTGAAATCAGCAATCAAACTATTACAAGAAATGCAATTTCCTTCCAAACCTTGTTCAACTGCAGATCCCGTGGGATGCGCTCATTTTTTATTATTTTATCCATTTGACGAATAACCTGATCAGCAGCATCTCCAGCATTCATTGCTCGTAATTCTTTAAGCAATCTCTCTCTTGACTGAAAAACAATAAATGATTCCAAAATAAGAATAATTTATACCAATTAAAAAAAATATATTGTTCTTTCTAAATGCCAGGGTTGTGTGGAAGCAGGGGTCTGACATTCTGGACTTTGTGATTCTTGCATTATACTTTTCCAGAAAATAATTCAACAGCGGGTCAAAGCACCAAATCTTTATTACCATGGATTTTGAAGAAATTTTCGAATGTGAATATCTCACATTAAGCCTTATTTTACAATATGAGGACAAATTTTACATCACTTAAGCCTTATTTTGGTGTATTAAAAGTGAGCATGCCTTGAATACTGAAAGGTCTTCTTCATAGAGACACATATATTAAATTGGATATGATTTGCAAGAATGAATACAACAATTGCCCTAGCTAACTTGGTCAAAAATAAATAAATAAATAAATGCATCCAAAAAGGATCAAAATAGAGTGCATTTTACACCACAAATTTAGAGTTGTAACCTCTTTAACATCACTAAATTTTTGTTTAAAGCTTAAATTTTCTGTGGAATATCGAATTCAGTGAATTTAAAATGTCATTAAAGCAAGCTGCCAGGGGTTATAAGTCATATTTCAATTAAACAAGTAAAAGAAACCATAATCTTGAACAAGTATAGCAAGAATGACATCAATATTTTTAACAGAATGATCATATAACCAAAAATAATGATTAATATGAACTTTACCTCTGCAAAGACAGGATGAGTACACCTAAGGAATCCTAGAAATGCAGTTCTCAATGAGTACTGAATACTGACTACATGGCGAACTTTTGCCAACTCAAAACTTGGGCTAAAATCAAGCAGCGCGCTAAGGATAGATTTACAGTAGACAAGCCTCTTCCTTGCTATAGCTGCAAGACTGAAAAGGAAGATGTTAGATGGTGTCCAAAGCTGTAAGATGCATCCATTAAACAATACTATGTTCAGCACTGTCAAGATCATTAGAAATAGAAAGCACTTCTTTAGATGGGTAAGCAGCAGCTATCAGAGAATGATAAATGATAAATTATCCTGTACGAGTATAATCCATAACTCAATTTAAAAAAAAGTGCAAAGAAAGATGATATATTCATGATATTACACAACCAAATAAACTAATGGAAGACAGAGAGAACAAACACTAGCAAGTAGAACATTTATGGTTTTTTAAAAACACTTTCAACATTCAGGTCTTATTATGCCCACCCCATCACACCCACCTATTCTATCCCCATATCAACTTAGATTGGTTTGCTCCCAGTTTGACAAACCAACAGTCACAATGGTAGATCACAACAACATAATCACATAAGCCAAAGCATTGTTGCATTTTAAAACTGAAAATCAAATAAAAATTAATCGGAGAGTGCAGTTACCAGCTTTATTGGTTAGAAGACATTAAGAGCTTACTTATTATAAAATCAAATCACAGCCATTTGAAAGCATGAAAGTGAAAGTAACTTTAAAAAATGAGTGACATACAAATGAAAACAGAACAACCAAAAAGGATCAAACCAAATTTGAGAAACTATGTTTATATTCATTTTCTGTAAATTCTCTACCATCATATATAATGTTTATTAGAGGTTTTTATAGAGAAAGCAGATATTTATCAATAACAAAGGAACAAGTCATGTGGAAAGGAAATTGCAGTTCATAAATTATAAGGTATTACTCCTTTTACATCATAAGGATTGTTCATCCAAAGATGGAGGAAGAAACATTCAAGCATAGAACATTCTCTAGCCCGGAAAATTAGAAAGCTTCGAAGAATGAACAAGCAAACATTATTTATCCAGCAAAATTAAGTTGGCAAACGGACAGTGGGGAGAGCAATATTACACTCAAAACTAACTGCACACTCATGGACAATAGATCATAGATATCAAATGCAAGACCATCATAACATCAGATCCCAGCCCCTCCGAACCTAGTTACTTGGAATAACACAGTAACTGATCCGAGATGCTCATAAAAATTAAACTCAAATAATAAATAATAAGCACACACAAATTACTACTTCCTCCATTCCAAAAAGATAGGCTCGATCAGATTAACAATATTTATTTATTGTTATATGTATTGTAAATTTACCCTAAAATTTTACTACTTTACCCTTTATGCTAAAAAATTAAATGAACTTGTGTTAAAACCTAGAGATATTAAATAGGACAATTTAGACAAATTACACTTAATTAATTTATTAAAAGGGGAACAAGCCTGCACTGTAGAACAGATGAAAAAGGAAAGCAAACCTATCTTTGTGGAACGGAAGGTATGTCACTAATCAAGCAATAACCACATGACATCGCATCCCTTCGGAAAAGGTCATACATCAATAACAAACAACAAAATCTATCAAGCACACTATGTACTAAAGAAGCTGGGCCTTTGACATGCATAGGATCGGCAAGAACTTTCACCCAATAAATCATCTTACTGCGCCCAGATAAAATGTAAATCTTAGCAAGAGAAAAGAACTATTATAAAAATGTTTCAAATTCAATAGCTAATATTATTATTGAATTAAAAAATCTCATTTTCAGTCACCAAGCTAAGAGAAGTTACATTTTGCAGAATTTCAGCATGCAACTGAAAGCAAAGGCTGCCTCTTCCTTTATCAATTACTCCTCAAAGCTCCCACATCGTTAACTAATCATAAAACTCACATTGCTAAGTTGATCAAAAATAACTTTAAATTGCTTATGTTATTACATAAAATCCTAGAACACCCTTAGTTTGCGGTAAGCTTGACTTTTGACTATTGGCTTTGTAACCCAAGAACAGTAAAAATTGATTTGGTTCATGAAGTATGTTTGGTTTGTAGAGTTATGGTGGGATAAGATTTTGAAAAGTAGTTGAGGTGGTGAATATTATATTGTGTGGTAATGATTGAATGATCGAAAGTATGAGAGAAGCAAAAGCATGAGAAATAATGTGTGTTTGAATAAAAAAAATAAAACGAGTAGGTATTATAGGTAATTACAGAGTGAGATATTGTGGATTTGAAATCCGGCTTTATAATCCAATCAAAACAAACAGGCTTTTGGCTTACAAAGTAAAATATAGATATATAAGTCGTAAAAAAACATAGCGCCAGTTATTCATCAAGGTTTCGACCCACCCCGAGGTCATTGTGAAATATCCAAAGAATGAAGACAAGCTTTTCAACTAAAACTAGGAATAGATGAGGAACTCAGTCTAGGTTTTTAAAAAAAAGACTGCTCTGACTCCGTATTATTTAAATCAATCTAAGCTATTGCATAAACATCTTCTCAAGAGACATTCTACACCACACTCACTTTAACATATTCCCAAAAGGCTACATAACTTGAGAAGCAGAGCATCCTATAAAGCATGGAAACAAAGACCTAAGCAATTTCGGTATAGCCATTGCTTTTCCTTTTAGAAATCTACCAATTAGTCAAAAAGAAAAAAACATTGCCAAAGTTTTGCGTATATCACTATGAGAAGTATTAAGAAACTGCCAACTTATTCACAAAAATTACTGCAACTAAATTCCAATCAGTTGTTTGAATCTTAATGAGAGTACAGCACAGCCCCTCAAATAGAAGGTCATAACATCAATAAGAGTTCACCATGTTCCAATAACATCACAAGTTAAGAAAAAAGGTCAAATGGAATGTGAACGTGGGCATAAATCACTATGCATGAAGACATTGAGTAAGCAGAAAATGCACATAGACATACATAAGAACACTAAAAAAAGTTGTAAACTAATGTTAAGTACTTATTATAATCATTATAGAGTGGGAAGGCGCATCCAGATTTTGAAACCCATATTGACACAATCCAGGTAATACCACAATAATTACAGCATGTCAGTACAAAATATATAGAATCCGGAAAGCAGGTGATTCATTCTTTGTTCTAACTTGAAATGATCGAGATCAAAGAAGAGGAGTTATGATCAATAATGATATTCATTTTCTCAAAGCATGATCACAAAAAATAAAAAAGAGTTTGCAACAGTCTGATAACACAGAATTTAAATTTTGCTAAACCAAAGTAGCATTAAGAAAATACAATTGAAATGTTAAGCCACAGTTCATTGTTCATATGAAAATATTATGTCAAATATGATAGAGTATAACCAAGGGAACTGTTAACTAATAATAATATGTAAACCTCTAATCAAAATTTATGTAACTGAACACCAAAGACATTCTCCAAGATAAGATATCAAACGCAATTTCATAAATTACTGAAAAGAAGCTGTGGCTAAATCATTCAAAAATTACAAACATAATCCTTAATATGGACAAACTCTACCAGAGGCACAAATATGAGTTCAAGTTTGTAGTAGTTTATGAAATTGCACCTGTACAGTAACTTATGATACAACTAATTACATTGGTATAAGAACAAAAACTTTATAAAACTGGAAAAACAGATGATATTCAAGTTCAGCCTTATTACAAACACAAATGGTTTTGATGTAATACATAAATCCTATTTATCAGTAAATGTGCTCACACGTGTATTTGAAGAGCTCATAAACCCTGAAATTCCTTTTCCATGATGTCCTTTTCACTTTTGGCTATAAACCAAGAAAATTGTATTCAAATACTCACGTCCAGATTTATGAAATATTGAAATAGTTGTTTTTTACAAGTGTACATGGAGTACTATGAAGATATCATAAGGCAATAGGACTCAGCTGATTAAGAACTTTATGTTCAAGCCTTTAAAGTTGCGAGCCTGTGAGTGGCTTGAGTTGCCATCAAATTACACAACATAGATAGAATTATCATACATGATCATCCCATATATAGCAGATCACCTTTTTTAACTCCATTCCACCACTAGACTATTCCAAATGCAACAAGACATGCATAAAAAAGTTCCAAGTTTTCCAAATTTTAGTGGCTCTTGAATTATTAATGCAGCCGCGTTGACCACATTTCCAATGAGATAAAACAATCAATTCATTCTTGTACCAAATTCCATTCAAGAGATTTGAGTTTGGTAAAATCTAAAACACAAATTTGATTGGCATAGCCTTGAGACAATTTCACATGTATTTAAATGAAAATGTTAATTGTTGGTTATTTTAAAGAAAAAAAGAGCAAGATACATTTCCCAAATTAAGTTCATATAATGTACAGAAACGGAACAAGGAAATGGTGATTTGTGCAGTGGGGAAAAAGATTGTAGCATGGCAAAGTAAATATTAAAAGAATTTGTATAGGTAATAGGTATAAGAAATCAGAAACATTTATGATATATTAACACAACAGTATTTACAAGCTGCACATGTTGCAACCATATGTTCATACAAAAGGATGTGCTGAATGGTGAGGTATTTTAGTCTTACAAATCACTAATACAATGCATTAAGTTTCTTGTCCAAATGATTTTTAGACCAATCAGATGAAATAGCTTAATCAGTACTATCAAACGCCAATGTTCTTGCCATCAGCTAACTCCTACTTCTCTTATCCAATACACCAATTCAGCAGTCCCAGGAAAACTGCCATTTAACTCCATGTTAAAAAGCTGGAGCCTGGACAGCATGCTGCAATAGCACAAAAAGATTGAACTCATACTAAAACAAATTGCCAACTTCAGCGATCCCTCCAGATAAGAAGTTGATCATTGCGCACAATGAACTATGATACTTTTTTTTTCCAGTTTTACATGATTGTTGATTAAAAAAAGCGTCTAAACAGTTCAGACTGTATGAATGTAATCATAATATGTATGTATAAGGCCATCAATTTACATGAAGCAAGCAAAACACAGCAATATGAATGCCATAGAATTTAGATGAATATTTATGGTATAATTACAAAGAAACTTCTCAGAGAGAAACGTTATGGCAAAAATAAATCATCAGAGTTTTAATCACAAATGCTCCAATCTACCCATAGGCCACAACGTTAAATGTCATTACAAATGAAATACACATACAAACACAATTTGAAATAATATAACTAGATATAGCCACTTAATAGAATAACATAATGCAGTAATTATGCATGCAAGAATGGGAATTAGAGGTAAAAACGTGCATACTGAGAAAAGGAATTGATACGACATCTACACAGGTTGAAAAGGAATATGGCCCACTTTAGATCATGTCTTATAAAGAAAAGACATCGACAGTGTTTAGATAATTGGAGATAATTCTCAACCAAAAAAAAGAGTTATAGAAGTTAAAATTTAAAATACAGTGTACACATAGGATTTTTCTGTTAAAAGAGAAAGTGAATTAAATTTAACATAAAGGAACTTTGACAACCTGCCTACATACAAAAGGATAATTATATACACACACACGCATGTATATATATCTGTCTACAAATACATTGGATGTAGTTGTTAAGAGAGAAAAAATAAATTAAAACTTGGCATAGCACAGAAATTTGAGAACCAGTATGAGTTCAAAAGGATAATAATGGTATCTCAACAGACCTGAGAACCAAACAACTTTCGAGGAATCATGAACACAGGTATTAAAGGTCAACCCTTTCACGTCCTATGCTACGTCCCGCAAACTAGTCATCATTCTCGACCAAGCTTCATGTATCCTCTAAACATGTTAATAGCTAAATTGATTCGTGCTATTTTTTGTGAGTGATCTATAATAATTTTCTTCACTAAATTGTTCGGCAAAACACTGAAAAAATCTGTATGGATATCCAGCATTTTAAAATTTAAATACATAATAGCTATAAGGTGTGCGCCTCCGACGCTCCTCTCACACAATACACACAGTCTAGCTCCCTTCCAAACACATTTTTGTTAGATTATTAAGATGTGTTTTGTCTTCTAAAAAAAACATTTTTATTTACTACCCACAACCTATTCTACCTAGAGCTTCTATTATTTTCATAAAATTAAGAGAGAGAAAAAAAATAACAATTTAATGTTGAACTTCACAGTATTTTAGAATTTATTTTCTTTTGAATTAGTAACTTAAATAATAATTTCAGTTCAAGCTAATATTTATGAGTTAGTATGCGTTTTCCAACTTAATTTTATTATTTTAAAGTTATTTGAACTCTGAAGTTGATTAAGTACATTAATCTTATTATCTTATTTATGAGTTATTATATATTATTATGTAATATAATGTTTAATCTTTATTTTTGTTAGGTAATTATTTGCCAAGTAGGATATATTTATTTATATTATTTGTAGAAAAACCAGAGCAGCTATACAAGAGGCATGCGCCTCTCACCTCAGGCTACAATAGGGCTCTTGCGCCTCCATGCAACTTTCGCCTTTAACTATACATATATCAAGATGACTTTCAAAAATATCACTTACCAAATTAATTGCAAACAGGTATTTCAGGATATTTCTTATCTTCAGAAAACTTGAAAAACAAAACATCAAGTTGATATTCCAAGCAATGTGGTGATTAATTAGGTTAATTAAAACTAACTACTTCAAATATCTCTACCAAAGATTTAAATATTAAACCAATCATGCCAATTCCAGTATTACATGTCAAATGCACATACCATTTGACTTTAAAACCAAGCAAATTTAAGTTTCCAGTAAAAGGATTTATTTATTTTATGAGTAAGTTCAGATTGATACTCAAGCATTTAAGATACGATTTATAAAAAGTGACTAATCCAGATAGCTAAGTTCTAATATAAAAGAAGAAAAATCCACAGTTTTCTGAAATGATTGACAGAGAACGAACATTTAGTACCTACCCTATATTTCTCATTCCTTTCCATCACTATTATGCTAGAAATGATCTAAAAGTAAATTCAGCGCATTTGTCTGTTATCTTTACATTTTAATCCATATGAACTTGGCAGTGTACAATACAAGATAAATCACCAACAGGGAGAAGTTCAAATAAAACTCAACATGAACTCCTTTATTGGATCTTCAGTATAAATATCTTCCTGTGAATTTATAAGACCCTATCTGTTCACATATTTGATACCACATGGAAGTCTTAGAATTTTCCAATAGACCATGAAATTATGCACTTGCATATTTTATGTGTCTCACTCGTTTCTAAATCTAACTTAACATCACTATTTTGAAAGCACAATCATCGCGCAAAATCACCTCTCATAGGACACAATAAGACCTGCCACCAAGCTTTCTTACACACCAACTAAACCAGATGCATGCAGTCCATAGAAAACTATACTATAAGATGGTTCACATCTCCATATAAACATGAAAGTAGGCTTCTACAAGCAAATTAACTCTTGTCATGGAAGACTGTATACTTCCAAGTACTCGGGTTGGGCAAAGTAATTTGGAAGAATGTATTAAGAGCATGTTTTTATCAAAGGAAAGTATTGAATATATGTCATATAAAAAAAGTTTCATTAATATCCATATTTCCATAATGCCCATAAGACTTCCTTGTGTTCTAAATTTGATAAAAATATAAATCATGGTAAGTAATGCACATGAATAATATATATATATATATATATATATATATATATATATATATATATATATATATATTCACAAGTCAAACAAAGAGGGATTAAAGATTGATTAGAAAAACTTACCTATTGATACCAGCAATCGTCAAGGAACCAGGAAAATTATTAGCAGACAGTAACATGTTCAATAAGAAACCTAGGTATCTGTTTGCATCTGACATGAGAGCTGGTGGATCCAAAACAGGATGGCCATCCATTATCCACGAGATGTTAAACGTCCTTCCTTGCCTTATCATTACTAATGGCAAAGCAGAATCAGAATCATATAATGAGCATAAATTAATGGAGTAAGTGTAACAGAGCCAAATATAGAGAAAATCTATAAAAGCTTCCAAAGACAACATCATTATGTTATTACCTTCTGGGTTGGATGCTTCAAAATCATTTGATTCTAATGAGAAGCTTAAAACATATGTCTCGAGAAACTTAACAGCTAACAACTTTGGGCCAACAGAACCCACCTGCAACACACAATCCAGGAATCAGCGGTAACCAGTATAATTCAGCTTTTGAAATAGAAAAGAATCAACATACAATGTCTGAGCAGAGACATGAAATTTTGTGACCAGGGAATCGAAACGGACATTAGACACCACAACTAATAGTCCTGTGAGTGAAACATTGCTTTCATGCTCATCTACTACTTAACCAGACATGTATACAGATAAATTGTTAAACCAGATCAGTAAACCTTAATATTCAAAATGAATTAGCCTTCGAAATTCAATATTTTGTCAAAGCAGTTTAAAAATGATTCAACTCTATAAAATACTCTAAATGTCAGCATAGTTGTTAAAGGCGCGCCTCAGGCGAGGCCCTAATCGCCTGGGTTTCCTGGTTTTTTGGGGTTTCGGTTGATTTTCAAAAAACCCTCGCCTTTGTGCGCCTTTTGCGCCTTTTTTGATGAAAAAGGCGCACCTCGGGTACATTTCCAAATTTTGGTTTTTTTTTTTTTTTCATGAAGAGTAAGAATTTAATGAATGCAATGATCAATTTGATGGTGAAGAAGAGAATGAAGATTATAAGAACCATAGACCATGATAATTAAGATTCTTATATCATTGGTAATCATTTGTGTCACTGACATTTGATATTTTCTTAAAATTGAAGGATTCTGCTTATTTGCTTTTTGTGATTGTCTATTTGTGTTTAGAACTTGAATTGTGAAGTTCATTATGACATTGTGCACGGGTTTTTTAATTGTGATTATGTTATTTATGAGTTATTATGTATTATTATGTGATATTATTTTATTTTTACCTTTATTTAGTTGGAAAATTATGTGTTGAGTTGGATATATTAATGTATATATGTTCTAAAGTATCTTGTACCTCAGGCGCGCCTTGCGCCTCAGACTCCAACAAGGCCTTTGCGCCTTTTTGCGCCTTTCGCCTTTAACAACTATGGTCAGAACAAACCTTCCAAATCCTAGAACAGTATATTATTTTGTGCCTGAACTTAATTGCACCATTCTGAGGCTTAGTTTGCATCTTTTTTTTTTTTTAGATTAAAAAAGTTAAGCTAGAAAGAGAGCAGGGATGAGGAATTCCTAACATAAAGCACAACAAACTACATACAAAGCACAGCACCCATTTCTAAATTAATTCAGAGACGAGAAACGTGAAGAATTTTTTAATATCATGACCTGATATGCGAAAACTACTCTATATTTGATCCCACCCAAACATTCATTAGTGATTCATTTGAATTCTCACTAATCTCTAGTATCTTTTAAACCAAATGGACCAAGATACACCCTGCCTGCATTATCGTCCCCAGATTTTTGTCCCTTTTGTTAATGAGACAACCCAGATTTAAGCACTTCTGAGGCAGAGTTTGGTGCCATCCAGTGCAGACTCTACTCACTGAGTACTTTTTTCTCCAAAGTAGGAAGCTTCCAGATTGATTTGAGCCAAGGGCTATTACTCATTAAGAGGACTGATGTCCAAAAAGACAAAACATAAATAAGGGATGAAACAACAAAGGGCCTGGAAGAATCTAAGGTCCAGGACCAGAATCCTCCTCTGAGTCACATAACATACATTTTTGCAGGCTGCAGCAGCCACACATTACGCCAGATTACAAGGCTGCACTTGACAACAGATCATTTTCAGTTTAGATTCTTTCTTTTCGCTGTTATTTTCATGTTATATTACATAAATCGTCCAATGTTTTTTCCATCCCTAATATTATGGTATCTTCTTAACCATTAGTTGCACTGCTAATCCTTAGATATTAAACCATGTCATTCATTTTCTCATTCGGGTGAATGGAGAAAACCAAACAATTAGGCATAGATAAACAACTTAGGAGAGACTGAACTAAGAAGAATGCATACATCATCTGAAGGCCACAGGGTTATCCTGGGGGAAAGGTCACTGATAATAAATTCATTTTGTTGAAACTCACCCATATATCCAGAAAATATAATGAGAAATGGTTGATATGCCAAAAGTAACGCTGAGACATGAAAATTACGTGATGACCTTTGAAGCAATTTTCATCATTGATCATTGAAATTAAGGCTTCACATACATACCTCAAAGATAATGCCCATAACAGCATCCCTAAATTTGATCATCCATGTCCACAGCTCTTCAAGCCATCGCTCAACTATACCACGCCGTTGAAACTATATGTTTTTAAAGTACAGCTTTAAAGATTCATAGATATACATATGCTAAGACTGATAAGTCAACGGTATAAGAGTATGAGAGCAGCCCCAGTAATAAAATTGAGAACATAATGACATACAACATATTAAAAAATACAAACTGCATGACATAAATTAAAATTGGAAAAGTCATGCACATATCCAGATGGCAGATATTAAATACTTTCACACATATTCATATAGTTTTCTTACTATGAAATTTATAGAATGTAATAAGTCATTAAACTCCGTTATCAGAGGCTTTCCTGTAAATAAAAATTTCTGTCTTGATATCACACCAAATAAGACAGCTATCACCTGTACAGCAATCAAAAACATCCAAAGGTCCGAATCAGACAGATGGAGATCATGGGCTACAAGCCTACACTCATAGTGGTTAACGCAGGAGCACCTCAGGTGTGACTAAAGCCTGTGCTCCTATATTTTTTTATTTTTGCTAAGAATAGGTAACGTTCAAGAGGCGAGTGCCACTTTGCGCCTTTCACCGTACCAAGAAGCGTGCCTTGCGTACATTCTCAAACCTGCTATGTTTTATGGTTTTTATAGAGATTTTTTACTTAATAGAAAAACCTTTTTTTTTTGGTGGTGGTGGTGGGGGGGGGGGGGGGGGGGGGGTATTCAAGGAAATAAACCAAGGGTTTTCACAAACAACTAAACGAAAGAGATGTTCAATTTGATGATAATGTACGATGATGATGAGGAGAGGAAGAGGATGATTGGGATGACAACAACCATGATGACTATGACTAGTTTGCTAGTAGCTAATCATTTGACACCTGGTAGCTTTAGCCTTTAGTTATTTGCTTATGGTCTATTTGTGTTGAATATTTGAAATTTGGAGTTTGAACTTGATTATGACATTATGAATGGATGTTCAATGTGTGACTATGTTATTTATGAGTTATTATGTATTATTATGTGATGTTATATGTGATTTTAATCTTTATTAAGTTAATTACGTGTTAAGTAGGATATATTTGTGTGTGTGTGTGTGTGTTCTAGAGAAGAATGTACAAGACTAACAAGCTGGGTGCGCTCCTGAACCGCGCCTCGCACCTTACAAAGCCTTTGCGCCTTTGTGCACCTCTCACCTTTAACAACTATCTCTCATGAAATGTTTCACATGTTTAAGCATCAAAGGAATGGAGGAAACAATAAATACAGGCATACATGGAGGCACATGCGTATCTGGCACGTGGGCACAGTCGCAAATTGACATAATCAGAGAGAGAGAGAGACCTGTAATGCTAACTCTTCCAGTACTATACAGAAAATTTTTGTCCCCGTGATAATAGATTGCTTCGCAACCATTGGATTGTTATCTTTTAAAAATGTCAACAAGACAGGAAATAATATGAACAGGTGCTCCCTTGATTTGGCACCAATCTCATCAATTACCCTGTCAACCAAAATAAAGTTGAATGATTAAACACACAGAAGACAATTATCCGACATATAGACCTAACCTAAGGGCTAGAACAAATCAAGACCAACAAATTTATAGCCAAGAACCGTACCAAACATCGGATATGGAACTAAGGCCGGAATGAATCAACATATGTTTAAACTCATAAATGGCTTGTCCAACTCCTCATAGAGCCAAGGTAAAGTAAATTTGCTTTAATACAAAAAACCAGTCGGAATAATTGAGAACTTTAACAATATATATTAAAGGTAAACTATATGCCATGTTCAAGACCATGTTATTATAAATAAACCAATATCCGCAATAAAATCTCATCTCAAACAGCTTATCAGCGACTTGTGATTGAATTATAATAATAAAATGAAAATTTTAATAGGAATTTTCGGTTCAAGTGCACCGTTCAGTTAAGGTTCCTGAAAAGTAACAACATAAGCCACCGAAATATGTATAGTCCTGAATCCCTTTAATCTTCACAATTTCCTTGGTGAATTTGGAGAAAAACTCCAACGTGCATAACTAGGAGACATCTATCTATCTTTTTTATCTAATTCACAGCACGAATCTGAAATTCTTAAGGAAGTTAAATTAAAATCTACGCCACTGAAAAGATTGGCGCTGCCATTCGTTCAAAATCTTTAATTTTGACAAGAAAGAAAGTGGCGCGGAAAAAAATCTTGCTTGATAAAGGAAACTTTTTGCTTGATAATATAAACAAAAAAACCCAGATACAAGTTTCATTTATACCAATACGTCATTGGGGCTGAAAAATTACAGGACCAATTGCATGAACTAGTGGACTGAGCATATGAAACACCAAAACGAGGAACAGAAACTCATAAATTCTGAAGGTATCAAAAAACACATAATACCAAGGAAAATAAAGGATGGGGGTAGGAAGAACATTTCTGTAAGAATCACTCACTCGAGTAGGTACTTTCTGACGAGAGTTTCGGGAGAAGACTGAAGCTCCACCAAGAAAGGGAAAAGGTCCACCGCTTGAGATGGATCAACAGACAACAAGATGTCTTTGGCCTGCTTCAATGACGACAGTTTCACGGCCAAATCTCCATGGTTGTTCGCCGCCGCAAGCAGTGAGAGCGCTTGCTCTCTCGCCATGTCACAATTGAGGAAGAAATTTGCAGGCCTCAATTGGATTAAACTGGCGTTTTATTTGATTAGGATTTCTAGGGTTTTGAATTGGAGAATAGGCAGAAAGAAGATTAAAAAGGGGGGAATTCTGGAGCGGCTTGTATTCTAAATAGGAGGAGCTTGATGGCAATATTTTGTTAGAAGGGTGGATAAAAGCCGTCGATTTTATACGGGAAAGTCTTGTGAGTTGTGACACCGTCAAGTCTCAACTATCCTATTTCACTCCCTCCCTCCCACAAAATCTTTCACACTTTTCTCATTTATTTATCCCACAATACTCTTCAAACTCTAAAAAAAAATCATTTTATCCAACAATCCCAAAATCACTTTAATTTCAAATTTGTCACTCTTTTATAACACACATACTATTATTTTATACTATTTTATTATTTAAAAATGCTATAATACCCTCCAAAATCAATCAAGTTGGTCAAAAAGTAAAACTTTTCTTAATCAACGTGGAACAATAAACGTGAAGCGTATTATGGGACGGAGGGAGTATTTCATAGTTAATCTTTAAAATTTTTAATTTGATATCAATCAATATCTTTCAAAGTCCAATTAATTTTACTTCCGATTTTTTCTCATTTGATATCAAATAAGGGTTTTCAAATTTGTTCAAGTCCAATTAATTTTACTTTTATAACTAATTTTTTTAATTTTATAATTTCTTAATAATTAAATAGGACTCTTTAAATTTATTTATTTGAGTTAATGTTTAATTCGTTTATATAAATGAGTTCGTGAGACGGTCTCACCATGTTTAATAATTGATTGATAAAATTGTGAATTGAGCTATTTTATAAAGACAAACACTTGTGTAAAACGAGTTTACATACGTTTATATGTAAACTCTAATATTATTTAGTACATAAGAAATTACTCTTTATACACATAAATTGTTACTCTTCTAAATTAAAAAATTACTCTTCAAATTCTTGTAATTCTAATTTATCGACTATTCTTTAATACATGAAAAATTACTTTAGAGACATGAATTATTACTCTTATCTATAAAAATGATTACTTTTCAAAAAAAAATATTTATATACCAAATAGTAATTTAAAAAAAATAAGGTTTGCGTGAATACAAACATTTACATAAAATCCTATTGTACCCCTTTTAGGATTTACAAAGGTTTATAATGTAAACTCAATTTACAAGAGATCAACTCTTGCATGTAAGTTAGGTTTACATGAGACTCGCTCTTTTATAAATATTTTATTAAAGAAATAACATTAAAAAATAAAATAATCTAAAGGCTAAATATAGTGTGCACCCGGATGCACACGAAGCTTCGTGTGCACCCACATACAAATATAAACAAAAACATATACAATTATGAGTAAAAATGTATACAATTTAACACTTAATTTTTTTAATGAAAAATTGAGTGTAAAAAATATACAATTATTAAAATACATGTATACACTATTGAATAAAAAGTTATACACATATGAATGTTAGTTTTTTTAATGAAAAACTTATTGTGAAAAAAGTATACAATTATTACAAAACATTATACAAAAGAGAATAACATGTATACAAAATAAAATAAAAGGTTGGGTGCAAGGTTGCACCCGGGTGCACCTAATATACACTCTAATCTAAAAATCGCCTCATTCCTTTTCTCTTTATTTAATTTGAAAGTTAAACAAATGAAAATCGGAAGAAAAAAAAATAAATTAAAATTGGAAGGAAAAAATAAAATAAGAAAAAGTAAGAAAATAGGTTTATATGAGACTCGCTCTTTTATAAATATTTTATCAAAGAAATAATATTAAAAAATAAAATAATCTAAAAATCGCCTCATTCCTTTTTCCTTTTTTTATTTAATTTGAAAGTTAAACAAATGAAAATTGGAAGGAAAAAAACAAATGAAAATTGGAAGGAAAAAATAAAATAAGAAAAAGTAATCTAAAAATCGCCTCATTCCTTTTTTCTTTTTTTTTATTTAATTTGAAAGTTAAACAAATGAAAATTGGAAGGAAAAAATAAAATAAGAAAAAGTAAGAAAGGAAAAAATAAAATAAGAAAAAGTAGAAAATTAAATCGCCCACCATGGGGCTCGAACCCACGACCACAAGGTTAAGAGCTTGCGCTACAGACTGAGCTAGACGGGGTTCTTGAATTTTATTAGTATATATTTAAATAAAAATATATATTTTAATTGCACCACATCACACTCACTCCAAAAATTTTCAAGAAAAAGAGATCAAAAGTGAAATTCCAATTATTAAAAGACAATATAGTTGTAAATTCCCACATCCAGTCTTGAACCAGTGCTTAAGAAAGAATTTGTACATTTAAAAAAATTTAAAAAAAAAAATGATGTGATCCTAAGTTTATAGTAATAACCTATTCAAGTTTATCATGCGACAAAATATCAATTTTGTTCCTATATCTTTACCAAATCCAATTTTAGTCCTGTAACTTTTAGTATTTTCAATTTTAGTCCTTGTAGTTTCAATTTTGGTCCTATAACTTTTAAAATTTCAATTTTAGTCTTATAAGTTTCAAATTTAGTCTTATATCTTTTTTAATTATCAAAATTAGTCATGTATCTTTTGAAATATGATATAATTTATTTATGGGACTAATTTTCAAACTAATAGAACTAATTTTGATAATTAAAAAAGATATAGGACTAATTTTGAAACTAATAGAACTAAAATTGAATTTTAAAAGATATAGGACCAAAATTGAAACTAAAAGAATTAAAATTGAAATTTGGACTAATTTTAGTTCCTTGATAATTAAAAAAGATATAGGATTAATTTTGAAACTAATAGACTAAAATTGAAATTTTAAAAGATATAAGACCAAAATTGAAACTAAATGAACTAAAATTAAAAATACTAAAAGTTACAGGACTAAAATTTGATTTGATAAAAGATACAGGACCAAAATTGATATTTTCTCTTCATCATGCACACATCATGAGACTACTACACATGAATCGTACATACCTCAATATATCTTCTATAAACGCTGCATA
Source organism: Pogostemon cablin (assembly GCA_023678885.1). NCBI lineage: Eukaryota > Viridiplantae > Streptophyta > Magnoliopsida > Lamiales > Lamiaceae > Pogostemon > Pogostemon cablin. The sequence continues at coordinate 9,025,498 of CM042987.1, forward strand.
ACACTCATCTCTTTCTTGTATCATATATAATATTATATTATTCAAAACGTGTGTTACAGAAGATGTTACATTACTATGTAACGTAACTACGATATACCTTCAAATATTACACCATGATCTCATCAAGAAGACCATCAAATATTATCTCTTCCAACTTAAGCCCTACACACTCTGCATCAAGCTGTAGATTCATCCAACTGTCGTGTTTCGACATATGTTGACTGACCGCCTCATCGATTACTTAGTCAAGCTCCGGCCTTCACATGAGCAGCCAACTAATCTTCGATCATACTTCTTCCAGCACACGACGTCGCTTAAGGAGTTGGTGCATTCAGCAGAGGCTAGTGAAAGGTTTTGGCGAATAGCAAAATGACCTCTCATGGATTCTAAGCAAAACCTCATTGATTGTGGCGAACAAAAGGACGTGATCACAGCTAGTTTCACACAAGAATTGATCTACCAAACACTCTTCGACATGTACTTGTTCAAACACACGGATTGAGAAGGTGCTTGGCTGAATCCCACGTCGTCATTTTTCGCGCATCTCTTCTGAAATCGGAGAGCTCCAACACATCCCTCACGTAGTTTTACTCTGCTCTTGGAGTATGAATGTACATTAGGTCATTGTAGAGCTGCTAGATTTGTCTTTCTTAAGTAAAGAGTAATCTTACTTATTTCAAAGAGTGATTTAATTAATTCTAAATAGTAATCTAATAATTTTAAAAGGGTGATCCACACAGATTGCATACAATTTAATTTCTCACAGTATATGAGTGCATTTCAGAAATTGGAGTCACAAATTAAAGAGTAATTCTATTACTTCCAAAATGTAATCTAATTAATGTTAAAGAGTGATTCAAATAATTTCAAAAAGTAATCTAATTATCTTTACAAATTACATACTATATAATTTAATTCTTTAAAGTATATTGGTTCATTTTCATAAATCAGAGTCTCTAATCTTATTAATTCAAAAGTGTAATTCAATTAATTTCAAAATATAATCCAGTTATTTCTTTAGAGTGATATATCTACTACAACTAATTCAAAATTTAGAACTACAAAATCACACTCTTAAATTCGTTCAACCCCATTTAAATTTCTAAAAATTCTTATTAAATATCAACGTGTGCATCTAATTTATTACCACTATAGCCTATAATATTTCAATGTTTTAAATTTTAAATTGATTTAAAGATAAGTTGAAAAAGGTGATGAATTGAAAAGGGTGTTGATTAGGAGAGCGTAAAATACATTAAATGCACTCTGTGTATATTTGTTGGTCAGTGAAAAATCAAGAGATTGAAGAGTGTTGTGTCTGTTTCCTTTGGTGGACTTTTTGTGTTCTTCATTTGTTCTATGTGAACAAGACTTAGGAATCTGAGCACCTTTTTCTTCTCCGATCAAGCTCCGACGACAAAGACCGGTGATACCCAACAATGGTATCAGAGCTCGATTGGTCGTTCATCGTCCGACTTTGCCCCGGTGCAATCTGTTCGCGAGCCTCATACTCTGATTCGTTCAGATTCATGAAAGGAAATCTTCTCTCTTTTCTGCTATAGATTAGTTATGTTATTTTTTCGGTTCTGTTCATTTTCTAAAATTTAAAGATTGGTTTTGTCCTCTAACTCTTTGCCTCTGCTTTGTCTCACTTCGTGTTTAGGGTTCAAGAGTGGTAGCCATTCGGGGTGTAGCTCGGTGAGTGGATGCACGAGTAGGCTGCTACTTGAACTGGTCCACGAGAGATCCACCCCCGTTAAAATAATGGGCTGGTGGCTCGTAGAAGTTGTGATGGTACAGTGTTCTCTCCCGAGACACTGCTCTGGTGAAATAGCTTGAACCTTCTCATTATTTTCTATGATGCCCTGAGGCGGTTGATCCTCCTTTTTATGCTTTAAGGCGGCTGATCCTCTCTGTTATATGATGAGAGTGAAAATAAGCGTGTTTAAGTGTCCAATTTAACATATTTTTTATAAAAATTATTGTCATATATTAGCACAAGTGTCTTATATTCGATATATTTGAGAAAAATGTGCGTTTGAGGTGTTTTATTGTGTTTTAGGTAGAAAAATGATCAAAAGAGCAAAGTTGGAGAAAATGTGCAACTTGTGCAAGAATGCTAAAAAATGCACGTCCAACTTGTGTAATTTTTCTATATTTGTGTGAAGTCAAAACTTGAGGTGTGATATATAGTTGATCTCCACCTCTAGCTCTTGATTTTGAAGTCTTTAGCACCAAAAATGGAAGATTTGATGGGTGGATGAAGATGGATGAAGATGATGGTGGAAAATTGAAGAAATGGTGTGTGATGTGTGTGTAGAGGATGGGAATTTTCGGATCTCCTGCCAATTGTTGAATAAAGGGGTATTTATACCCCTATGGAGGCTTCTAGAAGGATCTGAAAATTTCAGCAGGAACGTACACAGCACGATTCGTGCTCTGCAACACGGCCACGAGGTGGCCGTGTTGTGTCTTCTGATGCTGCCGCACAGCCTCTCCTTACAGGGCCGTGTTACGCAACACGGCTCGTGTGCTGCAATACGAGTCGTGTGTTGTAACACGGGCACAGGGTGGTCATGTTGGCTCTTCTGATGTCGGCACACGGCCACTTCTTACAGGGCCGTGTTGGCTACACGGCCCGTGTTGATGCTGACTCCTGTATTTCTTCACTGTTTTGGCTCGTTCTCCCTCGTTTCAACTCCGAATTGAGATCCGCTTTTTCCTACATCTTCCTTATCATGTTTAGCATCCAATAAAAAGTAAAAATCTTAAGTTTAAGCTCATTCACACAGATTTCAATAAAAACACAAAACACAACCAAATAACATATAAAATACGAATAAAATAATACAAAAACACATATAAAAAGACACTAAAATGTAGGTGAAAATAGCTCTAATCAATCCCCCAAACTTAAGGTGTTGCTCGTCCCCGAGCAACGAAAATGACAAATCAAAAGGAGAAATTTTCACCTAGAAAAGACTAAACGAATATAAGCAATAACACATCGTTAGCAATAACAACAACAAACTATGTTAAGTCATCCTACAACATTAAAATCATGACATGAGAAATTAACAAGTTCAATCACAAGAGAATAAAGTGTAATATAGTCCTTTTAAGTCCAAGCCTCACAATGGATATCGATGTCTCTCAACACTCTTTTGAAATAGGGTAAATCACACTCATTAATCGATTGGCTCGACTCACTATAAGCTTGCTCGCGGACTATATTCACAAACCACCAAAGTTTCAATTAATGATCAAAAAGGTCTTTAATTAGGATATAATGATAGGCTCTTTGGTATGGTAGGGAAGATATGGATAATAGTGACTAATCATGTGTAAGTAATCAAAGAGATGGCCAATTTCCTCAACTTCTTCACTTTCTTTTCTTCCTTGCTTATCTTTACAAATCTCAAGCACTATTCATTAACTTTCCTTGGATTGAGCTTCTTTTGATGCATGCTTCCTATCTTTGAATTTTGTTTACTTGAGCATTTTTATGTTGATTTGCTCCTTCTCTTGCTTTGAGGTTGCATGTCCATTTCTTACTTTTGCTCTTTTCATCCTTTTTCTTGCTTGTTTACCATTCCATTTTCTTCTTTTGCTAATCAATCAATCCTTTCTAGCTACCATCTCCTCAATCACCCACACAAAGGTATATATAAGCTTGAATGGGTAATTAAGGCTTGTAATGTGCTAAATTCACAAGAAATAGGTTTATAGGCTCAAAGTGGTTGACTAAGGATGATGTTCAAGGTAGGAACATATATGGCAATGACTATAATAACAAGGATGGCCTTAGATCATTTCACTAATCTACACTAATCAGGCTCTTTCCTATAGTCCTTGAGCAAGTTCTAACTTATCAAACACAACCGATCCACTCATGAAGAAATACCATGTGTGCATGGTTGAGGCTCAAATGCTCACAAGCTTGTGCTCGGACCTTAAGGAACTTATTACACCACATTTATCTCAAAATTGAACAAGTTAAGTAAAACATGTCACAATTTGAAAGTGTAGAGATTCTTAATCATAATTTGTCATCACTTATCACCACAACCTATCATCACTCACGTTCAAAAATGACTCACGACATCCCTAAACAAACCACCAAACATCCCAAGACAAGAATGAAAATACACACAACATACAAATAAGGACTCAACAAACAAGACACAACAAAAACACAAAACATGCAAAAACACAAAATACCATCATCTATAAGAAAATTAAGCACACATTCATCCCAACCTTTATTTAAAAGGAAATCCTAAATTACGAAAGTAAACCTCCCACAAACATAACACATGAAGTAGCATGCTAGTCACAACAATCCAAATCAAAATCAATTCATTTCAAGTAATAAAATGATAAGGTGTAGAGTACTCCCTCAATAGGCATTTGGTAAGGAAAGCGTTAGCTTCAAGCTCCATCATGCTTCCAATACCTCTCATTCATGCTCAAACACTCAACAAACACCATTAATTCAACAATTTCATTATAAATATGGACTATCATGCACTTCAACACCACCAATCATACCAAAATCAAACCCAACTCATGAGGAAAATTTTAAAATTGACCAAATTTTACAAGAATCATACTCAAGTGGTGAGTCACACCACACACTCTCCCCCCAAACTTAAATCGAAACAAGAGTTGAGACTTAAGTTTGCAAAAAGTGGTGAGACTTACCCTTGTAGTTTCCATTGATGATCTTCTTGTTGAGAAATAACCGCATCCACACAACTCAAGCTATGTCCACCACGCACTAGCACCCCCCAAACTTAACTCGAGACAAGAGTCACGAATTAAGTTTGCAACAAATGGTGGAACATGTAAACTTGAATCCATGAAGCATTTCTCTTTTCTTCAATGAGCATTTTTCTCCATGAGCACAATCAACCTACAAGTCCAAAATACAAAACAACAAAACCACAACATTTATTGAAAGCACTAAAATAAAGCAATAAAGATAGTGATGGGGTGCCTCCCATCGAGCGCTAAGTTTAACGTCTTCAAGCTAGACGAATTTTTAGCTCATCTTTCACATAAAGTATCCACAAAGAGGGTCTCCCTTTGTGATGGATCCACATAGTGCTTCACACGATGACCATTGACCAAGAACTCTTCCCCATTCTCATCCATAACCTTTAGAGCTCCCCCATCAAGTACTTCCTTTACCACATAAGGTCCTCTCCATTTGGACTTCAACTTGCCCGGGAAAAGTCTTAGTCGAGAATTGAATACCAATACCTTTTCACCCTTTTCAAAGCTCTTTTTCCTCAAACGAGCATCATGCCACCTCTTGGTTTTCTCCTTAAAAATCCTTGAGTTTTCATAAGCATTTTCTCTAAATTCCTCAAGCTCATTCAATTGTAAGAATCTTACCTTCTTCGAAGCTTTCATGTCAAAATTCAACTTCTTAATGGCCCAATAAGCTTTATGCTCTAACTCCACGGGAAGATGACAAGACTTGCCATAGACAATTTGAAAAGGAGACATACCAAGAGTGGTCTTGAATGAGGTTCGAAAGGCCCACAATGCATCATCAAGTTTATTTGACCAATCCTTTCTACTCACACTCACTGTTTTCTCCAAGACTTGTTTGATTTGTCGATTAGAAATTTCAGCTTGACCATTCGTTTGAGGGTGATACGGAGTAGACACTCGATGCTTCACTCCATAAGTCTTGAGAATGTTCTCCATGAGCTTATTTATGAAGTGACTACCCCCATCACTTACCAAAACTCTAGGTACTCCAAATCTTGTGAAGATATGCTTCTTTAGAAACCCCATGACCACTCTAGCATCACTTGTTCTTGAAGGTATGGCCTCAACCCATTTCGATACATAGTCGACCGCCAATAGGATGTATAGGAATCCATTCGATTGAGGAAACAGTCCCATGAAATCGATGCCCCACACATCAAATATCTCCACTTCTTGAAAGCTCTTAAGGGGCATCTCATCCCACTTGGAGATTCCTCCTATCCTTTGACACCGATCACAACCCTCTACAAATTTCTTATAACTCTTGAACAAAATGGCCAATACAACCCCGATTGTAAGACTTTTGCAGCGGTCTTTTGAGCTCCAAAATTGCCTCCACTAGGTGAAGAGTGGCAAAACTCCAACACACTATTCCATTCTTCCTCGGGCACACATCTTCGCACAAGAGAATCATTATACATCTTGTACAAGAATGGATCATCCCACAAGTAACTTTTAACATCATGAAAGAACTTCTTGGATTGATACTTATTAAGCTCATAAGGCCTCCTTCCACTAGCCAAGTAATTCACATAGTCCGCATACCACGGGCTTCCTTCTTGCTCTACTAAAGCCTCAATTTGATAGCAATCACACTCCAAGATTTCTTCATCGGGAAAAACCTCCTTGATTAACTCATAAGTACTTTCACAATGCTCCCTCGACTCTAACCTTGAAAGATGGTCGGCTATCACATTCTCCGTGCCCTTCTTATCTCTCACTTCAATATCAAATTCTTGAAGAAGTAGTACCCATCTTATCACCCTTGGCTTTGCATCCTTCTTTGCCATGAGATACTTGATAGCGACATGGTCGGTGTATACAATAGTCTTCGTTCCTACCAAATAAGGACGAAACTTATCAAATGCGTATACCACCGCCAAGAACTCTTTTTCGGTAGTAGTGTAGTTCCTTTGAGCAGCATCAAATGTCTTGCTTGCATAGTAAATGGCTCGGAATTTTTTCTCTCTTAGTTGCCCCAAAACCACTCCAAGAGCTACATCACTTGCATCACACATCAATATAAATGGCTCCTTCCAATCGGGGGTGATCAAGATGGGTGATGAAATCAAAGCTTCATTTAGCACCTGAAAAGCATTTAAACAATTATCATCAAACTTAAATGGCACATCTTTTTCAAGGAGATGAGATAGAGGTTTAGAAAATGAAGAAAAATCCTTGATGAATCTACGATAGAACCCGGCATGACCAAGGAACGATCGTACTCCCTTCTTATTTGTTGGCGGTGGAAGCTTCTCTATAGCAACAACTTTGGCTCGGTCAACTTGCAATTCCTCTGAAGAGATGTGATGTCCAAGTACAATGCCATCATTGACCATGAAGTGGAACTTGTCCCAATTCAACACTAAATTAGTGTCTTGACATCGCTTCAAAACAATAGCAAGGTTAGACAAATAAATATAAAAAGAATAACCAAACACCGAAAAGTCATCCATGAACACTTCCATTATATTCTCAATTAATCCTTCAAAGATTGTCATCATACACCTTTGAAAGGTGGCCGGTGCATTGCAAAGTCCGAATGGCAATCTTCGAAAAGCAAATATTCCATAAGGACAAGTGAAAGCGGTCTTTTCTTGGTCTTCGGGTGCTATGAGAATTTGGTTATACCCAGAATACCCATCAAGAAAGCAATAAAACTCATACCCGGCCAACCTATCCAACATTTGATCCAAGAAAGGTAAGGGAAAGTGATCTTTACGTGTGTTTTCATTAAGCTTCCTATAATCAACACACACACGCCACCCCGTCACCGTCCTAGTGGCTATGGTCTCATCTTTCTCGGTCTTCACTATAGTCATACCCCCTTTTTTAGATACTACATGCAACGGGCTCACATAGGGGCTATCACTAATAGGAAAGATCATATCAGAATCTAACCACTTAAGAACCTCTTTTTTTACCACTTCTTGCATGATAGGATTAAGTCTTCTTTGGTTTTGAACACAAGCTTTCCCTTCATCCTCAAGTCTTATCTTATGCATGCAAATTGTTGGACTAATTCCCTTCAAATCATCAATACACCAACCAATAGCCGACTTATGCTCTTTAAGGACATTAAGCAATTTATCAAGTTGACTAGAGGTTAGAGATGATGATACAATTACCGGATATGTCTTATTTTCACCAAGGTAGGCATAAGCAAGATGATCGGGTAAAGGCTTCAACTCCACCTTCTTCTCCTTTTTCTCTTCTTGATCGATTGGATCTCTAAGTGGTAAGAACTTTCCATTTTCCCTTGAGATGGCGGCTGCAACCTCTTGAGCTTCACTACAATCACCTAGATTAAGCAAACAATTAATCAATTCTTCATTTAAATCAAGAGAAGTAGTAGAAATATTAGAAAGAGATAGAGAATTGCTCAAGCAAAGTTCAAGTGGATCCTTGGTTACAATGGAAGGCCAACTCTCCTCGACACTTCCCTTTACAACATCCATACTTTTACATTCTTCATCATTCATTGGATATTGCATGGCCTTGTGTAGAGAGAATACCACTTCCTCATCATTAACTCTCAACTTCAATTCTCCTTTGTAGACATCAATAAGAGCTCTCCCGGTAGCAAGAAACAGTCTCCCAAAAATCAATGGCACATTTTCATCCTCCTCCATATCTAGAATAACAAAATCCACCGGAAAGACGAACTTATCAACTTTTACCAACACATCTTCAACTACTCCTTTTGGATGTGTCATAGATCGATCCGCCAATTGAAGTGTGATGGAAGTTGGTTTTACTTCACCTAATCCAAGCTTCTTGAATATGGAGAGAGGCATTAGATTAATGCTTGCACCAAGATCACAAAGAGCCTTGTTCTTCTTGTTCTTTCCAATTTCACATGGTATAATGAAACTACCCGGATCCTTCAATTTTTGAGGAAGTTTCCGTTGTAGAATGGCACTACACTCTTCGGTTAGATTAACTGTTTCATTGTCCACAAGACTTCTTTTCTTTTCCATGATGTCCTTCAAGAAACGAGCATAATGAGGCATTTGATCCAAAGCATCGGCAAAAGGGATATTGATTTGAATCTTCTTGAAGATTTCAAGAAACTTTTTGAACCTCTCATCCAAACCCTTCTTCAAGAACCTTTGAGGAAAAGGAACCGGTACTTGAGTCTTGGGTATTCCCCAACTATCTCTTTCAACTTCAACTTCCTTTTCCCTTAACTCCTTTGCCTTCTTCCACTTTGGAATTCTCTCTATCTTCTCTTCATCTTTCTTTTGCTCAACAATTTCTTTTTTCTTGCTTATTTCCTCCATTTCATTCTCTTCTTGCACCAGCCCTTCTTCAACCTCTCTTTCCACTTCCCTTTCAATGACAATACTATCTTCTTTAGGCATAGGAGGTTCCTCATACTCTTTTCCACTTCTAAGAGTGATAGCTTTGCAATCTTCTTTAGGATTAGTTATCGTGGTAGATGGAAACTTTCCTTGTTGGTGTTGAGATCCTACGGAAGAAGCAATTTGACCCATTTGATACTCAAAAGCTCTCATCCTATTGTCAGATTTCTTCTCATTTTCCTCCATTCTAGCCTCCATCTTTTTCATGAATGCTAGCAATGTCTCTTCCACCGATGCTTTACCCTCTCCATTTAGCGGCTTAGCACTCGGATCGAATCCCGGAGGAAATGACACGGCGGCTTGAGGATTAGAGTAAGAAAGATTTTCATGCTTCCTCGGAGCTTGATAATTTCCACTTGATTGATTGAAATTGCTTCCCTGAGCTTGTCCTTGATATCCTCTTTGAAAATTACCTTGATTAGAAGGATAATTACCTTGGAAATTTCCTTGATGATGGAAATTTCCTTGGTAATTTCTCCTATCTAAATAGGCAACATCCTCTACACTTTGCATAACATTGCTCTCATCATTCACCATAGAACTTGTGCTTCCCCCTTGACTTACTCCTTGAGTGACCAAATTCAATTGCTTTGTTAAAGCTTGAATGCTCTCATTGAATTCTTTCATTCCTTCATTTTGAAACACATCACTCTTCACTTTGTTCACACTTTCCACTTGAGCTACTTTTCCAAATGCATAACCTCCCATTACTCGCTCGGAAGGCCATTGATAAGCATTCATTGCAATGTCTTCAAAAATATCCATGGCTTTCATAGCATCCACTCCAAATATAGACCCTCCGGATGAGGCATCTACATGCATCCGATTTTGTTGATTCAACCCTTGATAAAAGAAAGCCACTTGTTGATTCTCATGAAAATCATGTTGAGGACACTTTCGGAGCATCTCTTTGTAGCGTTCCCATGCTTCATAAAAATTTTCATCCGGAAGTTGCCTAAATTGAGTGATAAGGCTTTTCAATTGGAGAGTCTTTGAAGGAGGAAAGTACTTGTTTAGGAACCTTTGCTCAAGATCTTCCCATGTATTACAACTTCCCAAAGGAATTGTATTGTACCATGCTTTAGCCTTGTCTCTTAAAGAAAAAGAGAACAACCTCATTCGAATAGCATCCTCCGACACTCCCTTCATCTTGACGGTATTTGCAACCTCCAAGAAAGTAGATAGATGAGTGTTCGGGTCTTCAAGAGGACCTCCCCCAAACTGATTTGCTTTGACCATGTTGATCAATCCGGTCTTGATTTCATAATCATTGGCTTGAACCGGAGGAACCATATTGTGCACGGCTCTTGGTTGGAGGTAATCTCGAATTGCTTAGGCCTTGGCAACTCTTGTTGTTGAAATATCCTTTGAGCTTCTTGATTGGCAAGCAATTGCATATACTCTTGATTTTGAGCAAAGAAATTCCTCATTATCTCCGCTTGATTCTCTTGCACTCCTTCTTGTACCCCCATTTGATCTTGTAAAGGATCTTGGGGTGGGTCATAATTAACATTGTCTCCCCGTTGATTCTCTATTTTTGTTCCTTTTCTAGGTTTACGCCTCTCTCGCTTCCTTTGTCGTGCAGTCCTTTCAATCTCCAAATTCAAAGGAATGATCGATTGATTTCCCTTTGATCTTGTGATCATAAAACACCTACGAGAATTCAAAGAGTGAAACCACAAACACAAATAGTAAATAAAATAAAATAAAATAAATCCTTATCAAGAACAACTAAAACAATAACACAGTACTCGACTAGTCTGTCAAATTCCCCGGCAACGGTGCCATTTTCTTGTTTGCCTATTTTTGTAGCACTCACGAGCAAGAATACTCGATCATTGTAGTAGTATATCCCAAGAAAAATTATCAATCCACAAAGGAGTTATGTTCGGACTAGCAAAATACGTGAGCTCATGTTCATGTCGTTTTTGTAAAGATGATAGGGGGTTTTGAGATGATTAACAACTAAAGCAAGGAGCAAGTAAATAAGAATAGCAAATAAGAGAAATGACAAGTAAAGAAAATGGGTGCTAAAGTTCAAGTATGAAAAAACATGGGATTAGAAACATCCAAGCACACTCGATTCATATTATCATGCAAAAGGAATTCAACTCAATTGATGTAGACTAAGGGTGATCACGATAGTATCCTAAGCTCCCTTTCGGGTTACAAAGGTTGTTGATCCATTTTAGACTCCCAAAAGCACTTAAGATCAAAGCCCAACATTAACCCCTTCCATCTAGGTACTAGTTAGATTAAACTCTCCCTTTTTGTGTACTAAGGCCAACGAATGGATTGGTTCCCCTCATTGAATTCAAATATCCTTTCGGTCAAACACAAACTCAATGTCTATTCATGCCTTCCTAATACTATAGAGGGTCGTTTCCGTCTCACTCCAAGCAATACATACATGAACATCATGATAGCATTTAATTACCACAAATAATCCATTGATCAACAATCCATTAAACCAATAAACATTCATGAATAACAAACCATGCCATCACAACATCAAGACAATTAAACTCCATGAATAGAAATCAACATCAATTAAATCAAAAACCAATTTAATCCACATGATAATATAAATCTAATATGCTCTTCATGCTCCTAATCCCACTAGAGGGATTAGCCTAACATGATAAGGGTAACAAAACAAATAAATGATTCATTACAAATACCCATAGTCTTAGATCTAAAGAAATACAAAATGAATGGATTCTTCCCTATCAATTTCTTGAAGAGAATCTTCTATTCTTCTTGATCTCCACCTCTAGCTCTTGATTTTGAACTCTTTAGCACCAAAAATGGAAGATTTGATGGGTGGATGAAGATGGATGAAGATGGATGAAGATGATGGTGGAAAATGGAAGAAATGGTGTGTGATGTGTGTGTAGAGAATGGGAATTTTCGGATCTCCTGCCAATTGTTGAATAAAGGGGTATTTATACCACTATGGAGGCTTCTAGAAGGATCTGGAAATTTCAGCAGGAACGTACACGGCACGATTCGTGCTCTGCAACACGGCCACGAGGTGGCCGTGTTGTGTCTTCTGATGCTGCCGCACGGCCTCTCCTTACAGGGCCGTGTTACGCTACACGGCTCGTGTGCTGCAACACGAGTCGTGTGTTGTAACACGGGCACAGGGTGGTCATGTTGGCTCTTCTGATGTCGGCACACGACCACTTCTTACAGGGCCGTGTTGGCTACACGACCCGTGTTGATGCTGGCTCCTGTATTTCTTCACTGTTTTGGCTCGTTCTCCCTGTTTTGGCTACACTTCCCTTTCAACTCCCTCGTTTTAAGCTCATTCACACAGATTTCAATAAAAACACAAAATACAACCAAATAACATATAAAATACGGATAAAATAATACGAAAACACATATAAAAAGACACTAAAATGTAGGTGAAAATAGCTCTAATCAGAAGGGCGACTGGGAGGAGGAATGTGGCGCTGTAGGCCGTGATTTCTATGGCTCCCATTTTTGGATTTGTTAACTTAAAATGGAATCCGGACTAATATAAGGAAAATTGGCTAGCGACGACAACTTGGCGGCCTTCATTCAGAAGCACCGGCGAGCGGCGGTTCTCAAATCTCCAACTCCGATCATTCGATAGAGAATAACAACTGCCTGCATGCAAATTCTGTGCCAATCGCCTCATGAAGAGTGTATATACAGAGGAAGGGAAAGGGGGATGGAGGAGGGAGAAAAAAGATAGGGCAGAGGGGGAGGAGAGAGAAGATGGGATGAGAGTGGAGGTTTGGGTAGGTCAGTGATTATTCAGAGGGAGTGGAAAAGGGAAAGAGAGGATGGAGAAAGAAGATAGGGGAGAGGGGAGGTTTTGGTGGGTCAGTGTACAGAGAGAGGAGAGAAAAATGGGGGAGAGAGTGGAGTAAAGAAAGTGATAAATTATTTTTATTTATTTTTAGTAACAAGTAGTATTAAATAAATAAATAATAATATATAAAATTATAAAAAATGGGTATAAATGTAATTTGAGCATATATTTTGAAACTTTTATCTCTTACCAAACATCTCAATATTTTGTTAAGCATATTTTAATATATCCTATCAAACAATCTTTATTTTTCATAGGGTGCTGCTATTTACATCCCCAATTTTGCTAAACGTACCCCATAAATCTATAATACTAATTTATCCTTATATGTTATACCATAAATCCCCTTATATTAATACTCTTACTTTATTTTTTTATTATTAATTAACTAAAAACCTGCAACGTATATAAGAATGTGATTTCTGCTTTTAAACCATAAAATCTCAACACGTTCGAATGCAGCAAACGAACATGTTAAGTTGTTCAATTACTGACATCGAATGAAATTAAACTATCTGCAATTTCAATTATTTCTCTTAACTTAAACCATCTTCTCTGAATTGAGTTCAAGATCCCATTTTCAGTAGTACACCAGTTTCTATTATAAGGGTATATTGATTTATTCTGTAAATAAGACTCTGAGAATGAAGAATCACTTAGGAATATCCGACGGGCGAAATAGTGAACACCTAGGAATTTCAATGAAACCTTATAGGGAGTCTCCTCATACAATTTACATCCCCTCAATCTCTGAGGCACAACACAACGCCCACCTTTCCGCTGCTGCATAAAAACAATCACAGATAATGCAATTATTCCACAAATCCCAACCTATTGAGTATAAATCTAATGCTGGATTTGCATAGTAGTAAGTTTCTTTCAAGTCTACCATGGGATAAATGTGAGCCCTATACTGATCATAAGCATGGGGAACCAGTTGAACACTGTTGATCCCGACATAAAACAGAGAGCACAAACCCTTCTCCTCAGAATCCCTGATCAGATTCAGCAGGATCCGTGGAAGAAGAAAACCATCAAGAATCAAACCAGAATAAGACCTCAAATCACCAAAAAAAAAGAGATTGAATAGTAATCGTAACTGTTTCTCATCCAGTTTATGTGATGAATGATCCACCAAAAATGTAAAATGACACTGAAATCATAAAACCCATTTTCTCTTCAGTCCACCACTTGCCACCTTCATTATGTTTTGCACTCCAAACTAAATGCAGTAGTCGAATTTGTAATAAGAACACGATCATCGTTGTCATCCTAACCGCGAATCATTATGGATGACGGCCAGCATGGCGGTGGTGAACCGCAAATCTGATCATCAAAGAAGCTCAAGTGCGGCTTTGACAATGGAAGATGTGGGTTTCTCTCGCGGCGGAGCTCTTGCCATTTTCCGAAGTAGCAGAAGGCAAGTGCTAGAAGTGGCGGTGGTGTTGCAGAGGTAAGTGGGTATGTTCAAGCTAGTAGATACTTCAAATGCACAACTGCAGAATAAGTTGAGAAGCAATACTTTGATCTGCGATTTATGGGACTCTGGAGATTTCTCGAAGGGCTTGACGCAAGTTTGAGTTGTCAGGGAATTTCGAAGAACATTCGACGTGATCGTAGTTGGATTTGTGTGGAAGAACAAGGGTAGGGAGATGGCGGTAGGTGATGGAAGTATTTGTGGCGGCGGTGCTAAGCAGGACAAGGGAGATGGAGGGGTGGGGTATGAAAATATTTTATTTAATTAAAAGGATAAATGTTTTTTTTAATTGAAGGGTAAAATGATCTAAAATTGGGGTATATTTAGTAATTTATGTACATATTTCTTAAATTTAATGGGGTACATTTAGTAATGGGGTTCGCTTAGTAGATTTGGGGTACAAATAGCCGCCCCTTTCTCATATTATGCATATTTATTTTAACTAAAATCTCAATTCTAATATATCTGTCTTATCTCATCTCGCCTATCAAACAATCCGTAAGGATTTAGTTTGTTAGGAGCAACATAGCATAGCATAAAGTAAGGGGGCAGAAATGGTGCAGGATTTTTGTTCAGGCCAATTACTTAACAAAGAAAAAAATGAATGAAATTGAAATAAAAGAAATGATTTATTACTATTTAGTACAAAATATACATTTATATTACTAGTAGATACATTAGAATGAAAATATTACTAACCGATATAATATATTTACTAACAGATACGATATATTAGGTAAAATTCTCAATATAACCTTCTGAATTAATTATAGACATAACAATATCCACTATTTACTCTACTATTAACATAGAACAAATAATCCTCCTCTATTTACTCTATGATTAACACAGAAGAAATAATCTTCTTCTCTCTGCACACGCTTTCTTTCAAAACCCTTATCATTCCCCTAAGTTTTTCGGCGTCCTTTCTCCGATCAGGCAGTGAGAGGGTTTCCACACCTATAATGCACGGATGCCCTATCCCGCAGTCGTCATGTTTAGTTACAGGCCTGGAGCCTCAGTCCGTAGCCGCACCATCAACGCGTCTTACAAATTTTAATTTCGCCGCAGTGACAAGTAACTGTACATGAGTTGTCCATTTAATTAGAATATTAGACGATGTAGATTCAAGGCACCTCAACAGGCGTTAAGGGTCGGAGTGACTGCTTTGGAGTAACTGAATGCATAGTTGCCCATCTTCTCTCTCTACATGTTCATGTTTCTCTTTATTCAATTGCATTAGTTAATCTATATTCACTTCTTCAATTAATTATTTGTTTTATTGCGTGTGGTGTTTATAGCAGGACCAAAGGAATGGCTGCTGATCGAAACTGGAGCAAACAGAGTGTTTTTTTGCGAAGGCTGGCAAAGACTGCGTGGACTTCCTTTTCTACGCCTCTCCCTCACTGTCTCCACCCTCGTCCGCCTTCTCCACAAACCGCGGATGGTGGGTTCGCTGTCCAATCTCTACGGAAGCCTTGAATCTCTCAATGAATCCTACATTTGGCCCAACAAAACCAAAGGACACTCTTCTCAAATCAGCTGCTCCACTCCATGGTTATGCAGTCTTCCTCTTGGCTCTCAAAGACGAACTTGCCAATCTCAAGAAGTAGTGTAGGATTAGCATGTCAATGTAGAAACGAGTCTTGCTGCTGAGTCTTATCTTATTGTTTCTTTGTTGATGAATTATAAAGTTTGCTGTTATTGTAATTAGATAACAATTTGACTCATGAACTAGGTAGTATACATAACAGCACATTATACACTCAAATTTTTGCTGTTCGTGGTGTTAAAAAAGACTAGATTTCTTTTTTTTAATATCCTTTTCACCCCCACATAAATTAAAGCTTGGAAAATAAAAATATGTCTAAATCAACTTCTGATCATTGGTTATTTCCTATTTCTATTGATTATTAAATTATGAATACGAATATCTTGAATACCATATACTTGTATTTCTGAATATAAGTGAGGGTTTATGAACGGACATCGATATGGAGAGTATCCTGAATACCAAACAAGAATACCAAAATATTTTTGAATACTAATGAGTAGAATATCCTGAATACCAAGTAGGAACATAAAAATATTTCTGAATACTACTGAGTAGAATATCCTGAATACCAAATAGGAACACCTAGAATATCCTGAATACCAAGTAGGAACACCAAAATATTCACCAAGTAGGAACACCAAAATATTTCTGAATACAAACAAGAGGTGACGTATTGTGAATATAAAGTAGTAACACAAAAATATTTTTGAATACCACACTAAAATATTTATGAATATAAAATATTTATGAATATAATGGGGAGAGAATATCGTATATAAAGTAGTAAGACTAAAATATTTTTGAATACCAATGGGGAGAGTATATCGCATATATATAAATTAGTAACACAAAAATATTTCTAAATACCACACCAAAATATTTTGAATACCAACGGTGAGAGTATATTGCGCTTTAGAATGAGATTTGGAATTTGAAATTACTCTCACATATATTTAGGAATAAATAGTGGAAAGATTTTTTTATAATATTAAAATAATATATCTTTATCTTTTAAATTATTATTATTGAACACAATCTGAAGGACATTTCACTCCTTCATAAATCATACTCTCTCCGTCCCACGTATTTTTACCCACTTTCTATTTTGGGGTGTCCCAGGTATTTTTACCCATTCCATATTTGGCAAAATACATGATATTTTATTACCTACTTTTTACAACCCCAACAACTTTAATTACTTTTTTACACTTTATTCATCATTCCCAACAACTTTATTTACTTTTTCTTTTTAAATTACTAATTTATCTCTACTTTCTCTTACATTATATATTAAAAAAATAAAACGTCTTAATCTCCGTGGCATACAAATGGGTAAAAATACCCGATATTGAGGGAGTAATATATTGATTGTCCCTATTAGTAATATTTGTTTATAATAAAATGTACATGATAGTAATAAATCCAAAAAGAAACTACAACCCAAATTGAAAAGAAAGCTCGACCCACAATCTGTTTGTGAAATTTGTTGGGCCTTGCCATTAAAACACTGGACACGTACAACGTTAATTATTTTCATTTTGTCAAGGGGGACCCACTGCCCATTTGCAGCCCGGTTCCTGGCAAGGGCAATATAGTCCAGCAAGATCTCCCTGATTTTGGGTCGGATTCACAGCAGCGGATCCATTGGATAGTCGAGGTGTTGGCATGAAACGTGGATTATATATTTCTTGATTGCTCGAATACATCGCAGCAGTAGAAAATCCTGGGAACACCACTGGATTATCCGTCGCTCCAAACCTAGGATTGGTCGAATTCATCAAGGCAGCCGGATTATATAGTCCCGCCTGTCCTTCCACCGCCTTCATCTAGAACATTCCATTAAAAGATATGTACCTAGCTTGTGAGTTTTGTAAGGATAATAACATAGTGAAAAATGAATTAATTAATATTGACATGGGTTACAGTTTGAACTGCCCTGAATTACACCTAGTGAAAAATTAGTGAGAGAGGTACTGATAGTAACTTTGAAGAAAATATGTGAATTAGGATAATCTCTCACAATCAACAACAATTCTGTATACCTTCGTGATTTCAACTACATCTTAAAGAGCCTTCATTTTACTTGCAAAACTTTGTTGTTTATATATATATTGAACTTCAAAAAATTTCTCTGATAAAATTTACACCTATACTAAACATATTCTTTCTAAAAATTGATCAGAAAGTTTATGTGCACTAAAGTAAGTACTACTATAAGTTAAGAAAGAAACATTGTGCCGATTACTCATGCTGTTCTGTGCTCGAGTACTCGAAGAACATTTTCTTTTCCCAGAATCACCATCTTTCTGCAACCAAAAAGACACGAAATGGAAGAAACAAACGTAAATTTCATTACATAACATGACCATCCGAACAGGGGATGTTATATACCAAATACGCTAACATCTGATCATAAGATGGATGATGCTGATCAGTTTCAAGATAATCCAGCAGCTCTGCTAGGGTGATAGTTTCATCATCAGCTGGCCTCTGTTGTGGCCATGATCTGACCTGATACTGATAGTGATACCACATAGGAGGAACAAAGTAATAGTAATTCAGAGTGTTCAAGTTTACTTGCTTTTGATCACTCATTTCTTATTCTTTGGTACAGAGGATTAAGGATATTAATGGAAATTGGTGTGAAGAGAAATGAATTTTCTGAAATTGGCTTTCAATTTATACAAGGAACTGAGAGGCGGTACTGGCATGTACTTTGGAGTACGTTAATTATTTATTTTCTCCATTTTTTTAATTAAAAATACTTTTTATTTATTTATTTATTAAACTGATAAAAAACAGTGGCATGTTCTGTTGTTGAGGACCTGAAGGGAATAACAAAATTTTTTATTTATTCATATTTATTTTCATAGGCCATACTAGTTTAAGGTCCGTGTTACAATATCTTCTCGTGCATTAATTGAGAAGAGGTAAAATATAAACCATGCACTAAAGAAAATGTAAAATTTAGGAGTGTAAGGATTAAGATTTTTCTCGTTTAGTGTCAGAGTGCACGTTTAAACCCATGTATACTAGTGTTTGTTCACTTATTATTAAAATAAACAAAAATTTGTGTGAGATCATCTCAAGGAACGATTTCCGTAAAATTAATAAGAAGTAATACCCTTTATAACGATAAATGATACTTAATCGATGAAAAAGTGATAATAGTGATGCGAATTATTTTATTAACAATTTATAGTATAAATAAAAAGTAATAACAATATTTTAAAAGATAAATAATACTCCCTATGTCCCATCATAACTTTCACACTTGCTTTGTAATTTACAAAGGAAGTGTGAAAGTTATAGTGGGACGGAGGGAGTAACATTTTTAATAAAAAGTACTCCCTCAGTCCATTTTTAATGTTTATGTTTGCTTTTTACACGTTGATTAAAAAGTATAATATTTTAATAGATAATGAGTGGAAAAATATAATATTTAATGTAAAGTGGGTAGGTGTATTAGTGTTGGATGATACATTAATTATTTTAGGTGGGTCCTATATTCTAAAAAGGAAAACGTAAATATTGAAATGAGACGCGCAAAATAGAAAAGTAAACATTGAAACGGGACGGAGGGAGTAATCATTATGAATGAATCACCGTTGGACGGTATCACACAAGACCGTCACATTCAATATGACTATCCTCACGTGAACAATTTTGTTTTGTGTTTGCCATTAGACATTTAACAAGTGAACAAAGAAATATATTGAGATCTGATGTAATTAATCTTGCAATTTTTTTAAAATTAAATTTATATTGCGTTATAATATATACTCCCTCCATCTCATTCCAATATTTAAGTTTCTATTTTGCGCGTCTCATTTCAATGTTTACGTTTTTCTTTTTGGAATATGGGATCCACCTAAAATAATTAATATATCATCCAACGCTAATACACCTACCCACTTTGCATTAAATATTATATTTTTTCACCCACTATCTATTAAAATATTATACTCCTTAATCAATGTGCAAAAAGCAAACGTAAATATTGAAACGGGACGGAGGGAGTATGAAATATACTCCTTCCATCCCACAAAAGTTTGCATGCCTCTTTGGCACGAAGATTAAGAAAATTAATGACTTTTAGGGGTATTATGATATTTTTTGTGTAATAAATAAATGATAAAATATGTTAGGTGTATTAGGTAAGGGTGATTTTTTTTGTAAATAAAGTGTATGAGGAAATGTGATTGTGTTTGACTTTTTATTTTTTTAGGAATGTGAAAATTTTTGTGGGACAACCTAAAATAAAAAGTGTGTTATCTGAAATGGAACGAAGGAAGTATATGATATGGAGGAGTGGGTCACAAAACTTTTTGAGTAATTCTAATATTGTAAATGTATTGTTAACCTACACTAAATTCATATTTATAAAATGGATCTTTTATATATATTTTTTATTAAACTAGGCAATATTTTATATATATATTTGTAAAATGGATATTTATAAAACTAGGCAATATATTTTATTAAAAGACAAAAGAAAATAAGAGAGGGAGGAGATAGAAAAAGAAAAAGTACATGAAGTAAAAATGTTTAAATAAGCCAAACACGCAACTTTAACCAAGGCTAAACAGACGACCCTAAAAATATCAACCAACTTCATTGTGTTCTTCTCTATATTTCATGGAAGATGGTAAGTTCATATCATCAGCCGGATCTATCTTGGAGGATTGAGTTTTGCTTGAAGGCGGGTATTAGACTTAGTAGTCAGTTGGAAATTATTGCGTCCCCTTTTCTGTTTGATCTTACTACTATGCAGTATTGGAAACTCCTTAATAGAGAGAAGAGAAGACCAGAATGGTCTTGCAGCCTCATGCTGGGCTTGACATAGTTGTAAGCCGTATTTCCATGTTCCATAACGGGCATTGGTAGCTTCTTCGAAACTTCTCCTTGCATATATATATATATATATATATATATATATATATATATATATATATATATATATATATATATAATACGAGTACACATTCTCGCATAAAACGCTGATGAATTATTGTAACCAATCAAAAAATATAATTAAAGATGATATTTAATTTATAGATATATATAATTTAAATATATACATGAATAATAATAATGATAATAATAAAAATAAAAATAAAAGTAGTATTACTAACCAATAAAAAGTTATGATTAAAGGTTGTATTTAATTTGAAGATATACATAAATAATAATAATAATTATTATAATTATAATAACATATAATAAGTTGGATATATTTTGTTGATTATCAATTCCTAACTAATAAAAAGTATGATTAAAGTAGTATTTAATTTATAGATATACATGATTTAAAGATATACATGAATAATAATAATAATAATAATAATAAAATTAAAAGTAGAAAGGTTATATATGTAATATTAAAACAAAAAAATAAAAAATAAACGACAATTAACCACGTCGCGACACCTCATACTTTTAAAAAGTTATTTATAGTAGCGTATTCGCAATTATAAGATATATAGAGAGAGGGGGTTATTTATCCTATTCTCTCTCTTGTCTCTTTATCTCTCTCCAACCTAGCAAACACCACCACAAGTAGTTCTTTTATGTATAATTGATTATTAAAACTCACACACAAAGTTTAATAAGTACTATAATTTATTTATAAAATGTTATACACTTGTCCAATAAAATTTATACACTTTAAGTATAAAACACGAGTTAAAATTAATAATTCCTCCAACACAATTCTCATTATAAATATAGTAAAATTGTTCATTATTGTAATCAAATCAGTCTTCGAACACCCTAACTATTTATTTGTAAAATGTTATACTCTTGTTCAATAGAACGTATAAAGTAAAATTAAGTATACATTAATGAAGGGGATCTAAAGAAATGTTTGCCTTAAAAACAAGCATATAATAAAAGAGTTGATATCCAGTGCACTCGGATGCATGCTTGCATTGTGTAACTTTTTATTTAATATTGTATACAAGTCAAGTTTCTTAATTGTATAGTAATTTTTTTCATTTAGGTTTTATTAAAAAACTTATACAAATTTCACTAACATTTCTTAATTGTATACGTTTTCATTAAAAAATTTATAGAAAATTCACTAACAAAGTGTATACATTTTTATTCATTAGTATATTCATTTTTATTTATAATTGTATAAGTTTCTGAAAGTGGCTGCACGGTACACGCACTAAATAATTAGTGTATAGAAATTTCACTGACATTTCTTAATTGTATAGTTTTTTTACATTTAGGTTTTCATTAAAAAAAACTTATAAAAATTTCACTGACTTTTGTATACATTTTTATTCATATATAAGTATATAAGATAAAAAAATAATAAAATAGGATCATATATAGAAATATTCAAAAATAATAAAAAAAATATTGTGGATTCTTTAAGTTTGAAAATATATAAAATTTATGCTGATAATAAAATGAATTGTTTATTGTTATATAAAATTTATTCTGATAATAAAAATATCAAATATTGAATTGTTGTTTTTATTGTATTTTTTTTGCACCATGGTTTGTAATAAATGAAAATAGTAATAATTTAATAAAATATAAACTGTGATACAATCTGAATGATTTGAATCATTTTCAAAAAAATTACACACAGCCCCTAAAACATATAAAATGATATTATGTAATAAGTTGTGTTTTAATATCACCCCTAAAATATATAAAATGATATTATGTAATGAATTGTGTTTTAATATCAAACACCCTGTTAGATGACAATTATCAAACACTGGCTAGATCACAATCACACTATTCAATAAATTTAAATAATCTATTTAAGTATAAAATAATTTAGGGAAATCAATAAATTCTTTTTAATAAAATTTAATACTTTCTAGCATACTATTTAGATAGAGCTTGAACTATACAATTTTCTTCTTTGATAAGTGTTGATATATAGATTCTTGTAGTTTATTTGTGCACGTTGGATTAGCTGTCAAATACTCCCTCCGTCCCGCACCAGGGTGCATTATGTGTAGTGAGTAGTTGTATTAGTGGAAGTGTGGACCTCATGTTTTAATTGTATTATTGGGTTAGTGTGGGACCCATGTGTATAAAAGAGGAAAGGGAACCCTTTGGGTGGGACGACTAAAATGGAAAAAAGAGACCCTTCGTACAGGACGAAGGGAGTATGTTATATGGATCAGCTGTCAAATATGTTATAATGATTGTTGATCAAGCTGCATGCGGATAATAGCTAGAAGGGGTTGATTGGATCAATTAAACAATAACTAACGGGTTAGGGTTATCATCGATAGCAGTTAGGTTAGGTTTTTACTTTGACATTTCAGTTTCTAATCTGATTTCTTGTGTTTCATTTGTTGTATTCTCAAAGTCTAATAATAAGAGTACTCGTCCTCCACAACAAAAACATTAGTGTTGAACTACTATCGTTTTCTCTTTTCTTCTTCAGCTATGAGAGTGTGTGATTTCATGTGAGAGTTTTTAGTGTTTTTTTTGCAAGAAACATTCTTGCATTTTATTTAGTAAGAATAAGATCATCGAAAGACAATTTTTGATTATCACTCTAACCACTTTGCTTAGATCTCAACATCTTTCACTTTCCTAGATCTCAACATCTTTCATATGATTGGATATGATTGGCGTAAAATTAAGATGAATCGAACAAACACAGGTTTACAAGATTTGGAACAGATAGGAAAGAACGTACTTAGGAGCAGGTTTGTTAAAATTTGAAACTGTCTTTTAAGTTTTTTCGTTTTGTTAAATACTTGTGTAATAGTATAATATTTTAAAAATATTTTCAAATATAATAAAAAAAGTAATAACATTTTCAATGAAAAATAATAATATTTTTTAATAAAAAATAATAGTTAAAAAACGTAAAAACGAGGCCCTAAAATTTGTAATACTAAAAAATTTAATTTTGTAAATAGAAAAACATTATTAAAATTTTATAATTTTATAATCAATATTTAATTTGAGAAAAGAATCATATTTTTAAAAATAAATGGGTAGGTCTTGCGTGAGACCGTCTCACGTGAAACCATTTTATACTTTTTATTATCGCTATCACTCTTGCTATAAAACAATATCACTTTCGCTATAAAATGTTATTACTTTTCATTTATACTATAACTTGTTCATGAAATAATATTATCACTTTTCATTGATTTAGTATCACTTTTTATGGTAAAAATTATCACTTTCTGACCGTCTCATACACAAGTTTTTTCCAAAATAAATATTCTCAAATGTTTATAATATCTTTGAAATTATTAATCCAAATTCTTCAATATCTTTGAAAATTTTAATCCACAATTCTTCAAATATTTAAAAAAAAAAATTTAAAGCATAGTGTAATTTGTGAACTTTATGAATAATTTCAACTCGCACAATCCAGAAAGGAACAAGCGGTATGTAGTCATCATTTCTTTAACAATTCCCTAAAAGTTTTTAAATGGATCGACATGTAAAGTAAATTTTGTGCACACTTGTAAAATAATAGAGCTTTATTGGGCTGGGGCCGATAATTTCGAATTAAGAATTAATGGACTTATAATCCAACGATACGGGTTGAATGTTTATTGGGCTGTTTATTGAGCTAAACTGATCAACTGTAGGCTCGAGTGTTTATTAAGCTGTACTAATCAACTGCGAAATGGTAGGCGTAATAACCATAAATGTGAATTTTGGAATATTCAAATTTAATATCATATACTATAAAATATATTATTAATAATATATCATTATCTATATCAATTATATATATATATATATATATTATTTTTTATAAAACCAATATTTATGAATTATCAAATAATTCATAAAATAAGTAATCAAATTTAAGATAAACTAAATAAAAAAATATACATCCTTCTCTTTGCAAAATAAAAAATAAATGGATCTCTTGTGTATACAGATAGATGTACTAGAGTATAAGCATATTATATTTTATTTTGAAAGATATTTATTTTAATTAATAAAAATTAATTATTATTTATTCTACTTTTATATATTTCTAATTTACTTTAATTTGTTTTACATTTTATACTTTACTTTTATTTAATCTAATATTCAAGTTCAATCATTCTTTTTTTTTTCTCTTTGATTTTTGTATTTTTTTTTATAATTTTATAAACCTATTTTTATACTTTTATTTATACTATCTTATTTACTTTTATTTGATCTTATTTTTAGGTTTAATCTTTTTAATATTTAATCTTATATGCAGGTTTAATCATTCTTATTTAAAGTATCATTAGTTTTTTTTGTTTTTGTTATTTTTTTCTCTTCGATTTTGCATGTGTTTTCTTTATAATTTTATAAACCTTATTTTTATACTTTAATTTATTTTATTTTTTATATTTTTATTTGATCTTATTTTCAGTTTAATCATTCTCATTTGATGTCATTCTTCTCTTTTATTTTTCTTGGGTTTAAAACCAAAAAGGTCCCATACCTTTTTACTTTTTGAAAATAGTCCCAAAAAACTTAATTTCTCCGAATTAGTCACACAGCTTTCAAAATCTCACCGAAATGGTCCTTTTTACACAAAATTGTCCAAATAGGCTAATGCCAAATCAAGTTTTAACAACACTTTTTCAGCAACACCCCTTTTACAACACAACTCATGTACCTTATATTAAACCCATTTTATACTCAATTTTCATCGTGTTCATATGTTTCAAAATGGTATCAGAGCACTAGGTTTATTTATTTATGAATGGAAAAATTATTATAAACTTGTATCACATAACGAGAGGAGAGTTTCAAAGAGATATGGATCCGAACGAAAGTTCGACATCCGAGAGTGACAGGACTATCATCCTTGTTCCAAGCTGGAGCAACAGGGACTTCTGGCCTGTCAACTACGACGAGACAAGCAGTTCTATATAACAATATTATTGTGTGTTGTATAGATAATACGTAGAGAAAGAATACGAGAACGCCGATCGATTTTGGGATAACCTCGATCGAAGGTGTAGAGTGGTGCTAACCACACCAAAGAGGAATCTCTGGAGGAACTACGCCAGATGCAGATAAGGTACTCGAAAGAGGTACCAAGAAACATCGTGAAAATTCAAAGTTTCACCGAGATCCATGGACGAATTCCCAAACAAGAGCAATGGAGGAGACGATCAAACCAAGGTCCAAGAGAGATCTGCAAGCCCTACCACTTCTCACACTGGACGGAATGACAGAGTGGAAGGAGATCGAGGCAGATAACTCTAAGATGAACCAAGATCTTAGAGAATTGCAGAACACGGTGATATTTTTTGGAAAATATTGCCAAAGCATGTCCAAGACAATGTTTGAGATCAACCTTAAGATGGACAAGGTGGAGAAATTGCAGAACAAGCAACTCGACCTCATCATAAAGTTGTCAGAACAAGTAAAATCCCTGAAAACTAAGGTGACAGGAAGAAGGTCAGGAGGAAGGTTACCACTAACCTTCGGAATAGAACCTCTTTTACACTAAAAGGAGAAAACGACGGAGGTCATAAGGCCAAAGTCGAAAAGCGAGAAAATAATTGCTATCCTTCGAGGAGAATCCACATCCCCGGATGGCAAGAGCAAATCTTGAAGATCTATATGAGTCCTTCCAAGGACTATCAATTGTAGATCTAAAGATGAACGTTGGAGAGGCATCTAGTTCCCAACAACAGTCCCAGGCTCATCAGACCCAACAGGATCGGAGCCAAGACGAAAGAACCTCTGGATCACATGGAGTCCATGGGGCAAGACAAGGAGATACATTCCAACAACCAGGAAACTTCAAAATGAAGCCCATAGGAATGTCAACAGGAGCAAGCCGAGTTTGAGGATCTAATATACAGAACACCCCATATGGCCGATCTCACCTTAAACCGATAAATCCATACGGGTTGATTTTAAACCTTGATACTCTAGGCTTCAAGAATAGAGAAGCCTTGATCGATGAATGGACAAATGTCATGAAGATCGAAGGTGGTGCATTGGAGCTGGACAAAGAAGGGTTCATAAGATTCCTTACTGTGAGCCTGGAAGGATCAGTAAAATGCGCCTGGGAGGAGCTCTCAGACGAAGTAAAAAAGGAGGCTATGGAAGGTGAAGATCTAGGCAATATTGTCGATCGAATGGCCAAGATCTTCAAGATCCATTTCATCGGAGTAGGATACTTCGAAGGAATGGAAGAAGAAAATAAGAAGAAGTATAGGAATGCCCTATACAGCCTAGAACTACTTGACATTTGTCACGTAGATGAGTACAGCAAACTCTTCACAGAGTATAGATAGAAATCTAAGGTCAAAGAGGAAGAAGTATTCCACCTATTCTTTGCCAAGATCCCGAGCCCATGGAGACAAATGCTGATCAAAGAGTATGAACCATGCAAGCTGAATTCGATAGCAAGGAGAATGTCCTTCCTCAAAACCAAGATTGCAGAGTGGTGTCATCAAGCGGCGCTACACAAGAACTACAAGAGATTAAGGAGAATCAACAAGATAGTCCCCTTATGTTTCGAAAGCAATGATCTTCCAACTATCATTGGAAGAAACCCAAAGAAGCAGAAAATGATGAAGAAGAATCATCCTTACAATCAAAAGAGTGGAGGATGGAGATTCAGAAGACCAAGATCATTTTGGTCTAAACAGAAGGCCCGAAGCTATAAATCAGGGCAAAGATCTGGACCATCAAGATGGAGTTCAAGAAGCAAAGCCTCATTCTCAGGGTCAAACCAGAGGAGCACATGAAGAACTCCCACAAGAAAGACGTTCTGAAGAGCGGCCACATGAATCAATGAAAGATTCAAGAATTGCAACTGCTACACGTGTGGAGCAAGAGGACATATCTCACCAGATTGCCCGAAAAACCAGAAAAGAGGAGTACGACAGTTCGAGATAACTCCAGAAATGGAGGAAGCAGTTTATTTCCAAGACCTAGTACAGGTATATCACTTTGAAGATATACCCTCGGACGAGAGCATCTATGAAGAAGAATTCTTTAGCCAAGACGAATCTACCGAAGATGAGTCGGAGTGAAGAGGAAATCTTCAGGAAAGAGATGCAAGAAGATATGTCTGGATTCTTTTTCCAGACATCTATTTCTCATAAAACCCTTATGAGAATCATGAAGAAGGATCCAAGGCTCAGTCTATACGATGGATTCACTGTGGAAAAATTGGAAAAATTCTTTCCAAGCTTCAAAAAGAGGAAACACAACATCATATACAAAGTGACCAAAGAGGAGATTGCCATCCCAATGGAGCTCACAAGAAATATGATGGAAATGCAACTGGTTCCTTATGAAGAAATCAAGAAGGAACTAAGTAGACTCCCGGAGAAGATGTCCAAGACTATGTCTTGGGTCCATATCGGAGCTATTCAGATTCTCATCAAAGCTACATTCAAAGAAGGAATCGATACTCCAATCGATATTGCTGTCTTTGATAAGAGAATCAAGAACACATAAGAAGCATGCCTAGGAGGACTCTCGAGAAATCTGTACGCAGGAAAAGTAGCATCCTACATTTATCCAAGGATCGCGTACAATCTAGCAGATCGAGATTTCAACAGGGCACTTACCCTTCATCAAGATTTCAAAAATAAAGACTTGATGAAGGAAGGGAACATGCCTTAATCTATCACATACAGTATCTCGTATGCCCTCTCCAACACTCATCATTCGGATCTATTCCAAATGAAGGAGTATATTGAGATACCTGAAGTGTTCAAGAAAGTTGCATGTGCAACTAGGCCAGAGATAATGGAGCTACCGCCAATTCACGATATGGATTTGTGGATCAGGGATAAGCCGATCTGGAGTAGACAAAATAGCCTCAGATTCGAACAAAGAAGGATTTTTTCCAAGAAGATAGAATGACCAATGAGAAATGGGAAAAGAAACCAATCGTGGAGATAATCCAGGAATCGGAAAAGTTCACAACTAAAGGTGAACTAAAATGCCCAGGAGGATGGAGAGAAGTTGAAGTAATATTCGATATCACTAACAAAGGAAAACTCTATTCCTTGTGATGTCTTGTATTATCTCCAACAACCAACAACTGGGAGATACCAAGGGCAGCTCAAACTCGGTGATCTAGAGTTGATAATCGAAGGAGTTGCAGGAAGATTCCCAGAACAACTAGTACTGGGATTGGAGTTTCTCGAGGATCATAAATCTTGGGAAAGACTGCAAGATGGAATGGAGTTTACAGTCAAGGGGAAAAGATACAAAGTTTACTAGTAGAGGCTCGGGGTTTTAGGCTTTGATCCACCCATGGCCACAAGTCCATTTTCGATATATATTACCGTAGGAATGATATATAAAGAGCATCATGCAGAATACTTTGTGGCGTATATTGATTCCGGAGCCGGCATCTGCACAGCAAAGGAATGAGTCTTCCCGGAAGGCTCAGGTGAAGAACTGCCAATAGTTCTCGGAAAAGATTTCTCGCAAAGGGTGCTAATCCTTAATAGAAGAATCAAGCAGACGAAAATCATGATCGGAGGAGCAGATCATACCCCGTGGTACAAGGTGAAAACTCCACCGATATATTTCCACGACACTGGAACAGATATTCTGTTAGAAAATAATTTCCTACAGACATTCAAGTGTTTTACCCAAGAAAACGCAACGAGGAGGCTTATTTTCACAATCCTTTGTGAACATAAGATCATCGCACCAAGACTGCGTAATGCATTTCAAAGAAAAATGCCAATCAAATTTCGCAACAAGCGTGGTGATGAAGGAAAACTTAGCCATCCAAAGATGAATGATCGTAGGAAATATGACGAAGCAGTCCTTCAGATGAGAACCGAGACAAGAGGAGGATGAAAAATAGAGAAACTAAAAGAAAATACAATCCACCTTCTCAAAGCAAGCTTGGGAGAGAGTCTACAGAAAGACGTCACAATCGAAGAACAAACATCTTTGGAGGACGTCAAAAAGAAGATACAGAGGAACTTCAATGAAGATCCTCTAGCCTGGTGGGACAAGAACGAGCTCAATGCCTCACTCAAAATAAAAGAAGGAAAGGAGCATGAGTTCGTGAGATACAAATCTATCCTAATGAATCAAGAAGATCGGAAGGATATACAACAAATACTTAAGGAACATCTAGACCTTAAGTTGATATCTCCAGGAGTATCACCATACAGCAGTCCAGGATTTCTGGTTCGAAATCATGGAGAAGTCAAGTGGGAAAAGCCGAGACTTGTGATCAACTACAAAGGGATCAACAACATCTTGGAGTTCGATGGATACTACATACCAAGTAGGGAACACTTGGTCAACTGTATAAAAAATGCCAAGGTATTCTCAAAGTTTGATTGCAAATCTGGGTTTTACCAGATTATGATGGAAGAAGGAAGTAGGAAGTTCACAACCTTCTCCACACCACAAGGATATTATATCTGGAATGTTATGCCTATGGGTTTGGCGAACGCACCCTAGATATACCAAAGGAAGATGGATAATCTTTTCAAAGATTATTTCTCATTCATGTTTGTCTATGTGGATGACATCCTCATAGCCTCAAAGAACATGAAGGAACATTTGGCACATCTGAAAATATTTTCAGAAGTATGCCACAAGGAAGGATTGGTGCTTTCTGAAAAGAAAGCAGTAATAGCAATAAGGCAGATCGAGTTTCTTGGAGTAGAAATCGACGAATCCAGAATTGTTCTATGATGAGTGTGTAAATTCACAAGTTTGGCGCTATGTTTTGTGCTAGTATTGGAGAGTTTTGATGTGGAAATAGGTGGAAAACCTATACATATTGTGAAATAGCATGAATCAGGTATTAGTGGAGCTATTTGAGTGTTTTCTTAGCAAAAACGGAGTGAAAGAGCCAAGAATCGAAGAGACGGAGTCGAAGCCACGCGAACCGCCCAAGAAGTAGGTGGGTTCGACCTCTCCAGCAGGTCGAACCAACGTTGCTGGACAATACAGAGATGGATTCGACCACGACTCAGTTGGTTCGACTTGGCCATCAGGTCAAACCATGGTCGAACCAGTTTGCAAGAAGGAGGATTCGACCACGACGTTGGGGTTCGACTTGCCCGTTGGTCGAATCGGGAGCAAGAGTTGTCCAGTGCTGAGGTTCGACCTGGGGTTCGACCAAGACCTAAGTGGTTCAACCTATCCAGAAGGTCGAACCTGTGCAGAATTCTTCCAGTAGCGGGGTTCGACCTGGGGTTCGACCTGTGGCTCGGGGTTCGACCTGCTTGACGTGGTCGAACCTGTGTGCGAGAACTTACCTTATCCGGATTTTCGAGGCCGAAACGCGTGAGATCACTTAGAAAGCCCATTTCAAGCCTTAGAGACGTGATTACAAGTATAAAAGGAGGCTCATACAGAGAATAGAGAGCTTTTGATCGTCAATCGTAGGAGAGACAAGAGTAGAGGTGGTGATCCATTCGGAGAGCTGTGACAGAGGTTCGCTGAAGGTTCAAGTAAGAATGATTCATCTAACCATGATTGTTCCTAGATCAATCATGGGCTAGAACCACCTTGGTAGTTATAGGGTTACGAAAGTTTCATGATGTAATTCGTGTTTCGTGTGTAAAACTCCGTACAACACTACCTGTGGTTTGTTTTATATGAGGTTGCATATTTAATCCATACTCATAGTCGTTTTGTGCATCAATGATCGTTGTGTAGAGTCTGAATACATGACATGGTTATTGATTGAGTGCGTTCACTACTGAGCAGGGTTTATCGTTATAATTCTAAGTGAAGGGATTCCAAAGTATTATTAGAACTGTCTTATATGAATATTCATGAATTGAATTGAATTCGGGTTGATGAATAGGATGAAGAGTATAACTTTATAGTACCTAAAAAGGGAGATCAAATCGGGTTAGATTCTAGACGTAGAAGATAATTGATTATGATAGTACATAGAAAGGGGGGTGAAGCATATCTCTTGCTCCGATGTTATTCACACGTGTCAAGCGCATATTTACTTGTGTCTATAGAGTAAACTTGCATGGTCTAGTGATGCGTCCACAAACCACAGGGCAGAGTCGGACACCATCATACGAAAATACGAATTGCTAGTGAAACTGGATGACCCAATGAACTACCTATCATTCTTATTGATCACAACTCACTTCTCTCTACTTTTGCTAATTCTTTTGTTAATTCGATTAGAAGTTACTATTCATTAAACCTTTACAATTACCAACATAGTCTAAAATATACTAGAAGATCACAAAATTGATATTTATCCGTCCCGTGGGTTCGATATTGTAACTTGGTCATCTTCGCGACTACAATTGATATCCTTATACTTGAGGATTAATTTGTGTGTTGAGAAAACCCCTATCAAGTTCTTGGCGCCGTTGCCGGGGACGGCGTAAACTATCTTTTTTGTATTATTTCTAGTTTATTAGGACTATTTACCTTGTTTTGTTGTTTTCTTCCTTATTCGTTTTAGGTGTTGCTCACAAGATCAAAGAAAGGTAATCTTGAACCGTATAATCTTGAGATTGGAGCATCATCAAGAAAGAAGAAGAAGAAGAGCAAAGCAAAGGCAATAGACTCAACTGAAGCTCTGAATTTTGGAGTTGAGGTTGACGAGCAGATTTCGCAAGTGATTGAGGCTACAACTGAAGTTAATTTGGAAGTAGTAACAGTCAACATGGCAGCGAATCCGGATAATCTAGCCATCCGTGAGGTTTTCAGAAATAATGGGGCTGGAAATTATGAGCTTTTAGGAGCAAGGGGAACTAACACAGCGTTTGATCTTCATCCCGCTCTTATTAGCATGATAGAAAGGAACTCCTTTTCAGGAGGGTCTTTCGAGGATCCGCAGCAGCATCTGAACAAGTTCTTGGGCTATGCAAGTACTCAAAAAGACGTAGGAGAACATGAAGATGCTAGGAAGATCCTTTTGTTCAAATTCTCGCTTACTGAAAAGGCGAGAGATTGGTACGATACTATTAATGCAGCTGAGTGCACCACGTGGGAGCAATTGAAGTTAAGATTCTTGGAGAGGTATATGCCACCTTCGAAGGTGTTTAAGATGAAGCAAGATATTAACCAATTTGCTATCAGTGGAGGTGAGAAATTTCATGAAGCGTGGGATAGATTCAAGGACATGCTCAGGAAGTGTCCTCAACATGGGTTATCTAAAGCCCAATATATCAGTATATTTTATAACGGATTGGACTGTGAATCAAGAGTGCTACTTGATGCTTCTTCTAATGGAGCATTGCTTACAAAGTCATCCGTTGAGGCCGAGAGATTGTTTGAAGACATATCAATGAATTCGAGGGATTGGCCCACTGATAGAGTTAGAGGTACGTATGTTCTTGGAAAGGTAGCTCAGGTTGAACAAGCAATGGTGAAGACTAAGAGAGAGGATGAGATCGTTTCGAGCTTGTCCAATATCAACAAGCTACTTGAGTCTCAACAGAAGCAGATCAGCGAGATATCCCAATGAGTGCCAATCTTGCAGCAAGAGATGATGAATAATGGAACCATCCAAGACGAATTGGAGGAAGCAAATTATGCCATGGGTCAAAGTATCCAAGGAACGAGGTACCCAAATCAAGGAAACCGGAACTACCAAGGGAACTATCGAGGGAACTTTAATAATCGTGGTCCATCTGGTAGTTATCAACAGCAACCAAGGAGGCCTGAATTTTCATGGAGCAATACGAACAATGCAGTGCAACTTCCGATGGGTGTTGATCCGGGAGAAAAGGTAGAAGAAGGAAAGCCTGGGATCGAGGATACTGTGAACCGGTACATGGTAAAGAATGATGAAAGAGTGAATCGCCTTGAGGCAAAGCTTGAGAAAAAGATTGATGATCACCACAGAGATTTGTCCACTCAAGTAAAAGATCTCACATTGTTGATGGGTACAATTGCAGAGAATGTGAACATATTAACTCAAACTATAGGAAAAGGTATGTTTCCGTCTCAGAGTATAGAGAATCCAAAGTCGTGTAATGCCATCACACTGAGGTCAGGAACGCAGTACGAGGGACCGATGAGGCCGGAATCGAAGTTGGAATTTTCTAAGTCGCGGTTCGACCAACACGAAGAGGGTTCGACCAACTCTTCAGGTCGAACCCAGGTCGAACCTCATCGGCCAGAGCACTCTGTTTTGACGCAGGAACAGTTCGACCAACACGCGGAGGGTTCGACCAACTTTACAGGTCGAACCCAGGTCGAACCTCATCGGCCAGAGCACTCTGTTTTGACGCAGGAACGGTTCGACCACGATCACGAAGGTTCGACCAACTCTTCAGGTCGAACCGAAGGATGGAAATTATACAGTGAAGCGGTTCGACCAAAGGGGAAGTGGTTCGACCTCCAATGTTGGTCAAACCCATGTCGAACCTCCGGAGCAGAATGAGATCAGTCTTCCAGGAGAGAGGTTCGACCAATACAGTCCTGGTTCGACCTTTCAGCCTAGTCGAACCCCAGTCGAACCTCGCCGAGATATTTTGTTTGATGCACCTGTTGTTCCTTTTGATGTTGATGCGACTCCAGTAGTACGGAATGAGCAAAGTACAGACATAATAGCTGAGAAAAAATGGGAAAGAGCTAAGCGATTAAGAGCCGAAAAGGAGAAAGCGGAAAAGGTTGATCGTGATGAATGGGGGATTCCCAAAACAAAGATACCTCCACCGTTTCCCTACAAGCTAGTGAAGAAGGGGTTGGAAGAGAAGTTCAAGAAGTTTTCAGAGATAATGAACAAGATAAGCTTGAACATCCCTTTTTCAGAGGCAATCATGGAGATGCCATATTATGCTCGGTTCCTTAAAGACATATTGATGAAGAAGCGAAGCTTAACCGGAGTTGAAACGGTAAACTTATCTGAGAATTGTAGCTCAATTATTCAAAGGAAGTTGCCACCAAAGATGAAAGATCCGGGGAGCTTTACTATTCTTTGTGAGATCGGAAAGGGGCCAGCACGGCGAGCTTTATGCGATCTTGGGGCAAGCATCAATTTGATGCCGTTGTCCATCTTTCTGAAGCTTGGTTTGGGGGAGATGACCCCGACAACTGTTGCTCTCCAATTGGCAGATAGATCAATGACGTTTCCGAAAGGAATAGTTGAAGATGTTCTAGTAAAGGTGGAGAAGTTAGTTTTTCCTGTGGATTTCCTTGTATTAGAAATGGATGATGACAAGGATAATGTTCCTTTAATCTTGGGGAGGCCATTCCTTGCTACAGCTGGAGCTATGATAGATGTTCGGAAAGGAGAACTGAAGTTGAGAATGGACAAAGAAGAAGTACTTTTCAACTTGGACAAAGCAATGAAAATGCCAATGGAGTCCCAATGTTATAGTATTGACGTGGTGGAGGAGATTGTGAAGGAGGATATGTCTTTGATCTTGTCAAAGGATCCTCTTGAGACATGTTTGATGGAATCTCTTACTTATCCCACTACGGAGCTTGACGGACTTTCTAACGAGGTATGTATTGAATTTCTTGAAAACTTACTTGCTTTGGGTGATGACAGGTTTACATTGGAGAGAAATAAAGTGGAAGAAGTCAAATGGACCAGGAAGTACTTGCCTTTGGATAATGAAAACACTCCAGTGGAGAAAAGAAAAGAGGAGTTGAAACCATTGCCGGATCACTTGAAGTATGCTTTTCTTGGTGATGATGCACAATATCCGGTAATTGTATCTTCTTCCCTTAATGATGATCAACTTGAGGAGTTATTAGATGTTTTGAGGAAGTACCAGTCTGCAATAGGGTGGTCACTTGATGATTTGAAAGGTATTAGTCCTTCATATTGTATGCATCGGATTAGGTTGTTGGATGAAGCCAAAGCTAGTGTTCAGAATCAGCGTAGGGTGAATCCCGCAATTCAAGAGGTGATAAGGAAGCAAATTCTTACGTGGTTGGATGCTGAAATTATATATCCTATTAGTGATAGTCCCCATGTGAGTCCATTGCATGTAGTTGCTAAGAAGGGGGGTATGACTGTAGTGAAAGCTGAGGATGGAGAGGCGATAGCCACGAGAATTCCTACGGGATGGCGTACATGTGTGGATTACAGGAAATTGAATGAGAACATGTGTAAGGACCACTTCCCTCTTCCATTTATGGATCAAATGTTGGATCGTCTTGCAGGGTATGAGTTCTATTGTTTCTTGGATGGATACTCGGGGTATAATCAAATCATGATTGCTCCCGAGGATCAAGAAAAGACCACTTTTACTTGCCCCTACGGGACTTTTGCTTTTAGAAAAATGCCGTTTGGATTGTGTAATGCGCCTGCCACTTTTCAGAGATGCATGATGGCGATTTTTGATGGTTTGATAGAGAAGATCATGGAAGTATTCATGGACGATTTTTCAGTCTTTGGTTCTTCTTTTGATATGTGTTTGTCTAACCTTGCTATTGTTTTGAAAAGGTGTCAAGAAACTAATCTTGTCTTGAATTGGGAGAAGTGCCATTTCATGGTGAAGGATGGGATTGTTCTTGGGCATCATGTTTCCGCTAAGGGATTACAGGTAGACCGTGCTAAAGTGGTGGCAATTGAGAAGCTTCCACCACCGACAAATGAAAGAGGAGTGCGATCCTTCCTTGGACACGCCGGTTTTTACAGGAGATTCATTAAAGACTTCTCAAATTACTCTAAGCCCTTATCTCATTTACTTGAAAAGGATATTCCTTTTGTGTTTAATGATGAGTGTTTAACAGCTTTTCAAGTTTTGAAGGAGGCGCTTATTACTGCCCCTATCTTGATCACACCAGACTGGACGCAACCGTTTGTACTTATGTGTGATGCAAGTGATGTAGCATTGGGTGTGGTGCTTAGGCAGCTAAGGGAGAAGAAGTTCTGCGCCATTTACTACGCGAGTAAGACTTTCGATGCGGCACAGAAGAATTACACGGTAACTGAAAAGGAGTTTTTGGCTGTTGTGTATGCATTCGATAAGTTTCGTCAGTATTTGGTTGGCATGAAGACGATTGTGTATACAGATCACTCAGCGATTCATTACTTGATGGAGAAGAAGGAGACAAAGCATAGGATCATAAGATGGATTCTACTACTGCAGGAGTTTGACTTGGAGATTCGGGATAAGAAAGGAACAGAAAATGTGTTGGCCGATCACTTGTCAAGGTTGGAGACTAGGGAGCATTGTGATAATTCTTTCGAGTATATTAAAGAGATGTTCCCCGATGAGAAGATCATGGCTGTGGCTGTTGAAGGGGCCGAGCGAGCATGTGTGGTTGCAGCGCAAGGTATGGATCCATGGTACGCGGATTATGTTAATTACATTGTCATTGGTGAAATTCCAAGGGATCTCAACCGATATCAACTTGCGAAATTTCGTAGGGATGTTGAGACATTTATATGGTATGATCCGTTTGTTTATAAGATTTGTACAGATTCTATTGTCCGAAGATGTGTACCCGAGATGAAAATGGAAAGTGTGCTGGAGTTCTGCCATGCACAACCGAATGGGGGGCATTTCGGAGCGCAAAAGACTGCAGCTAAGGTACTTCAATCCGCTCTTTATTGGCCTACTTTGTTTAGAGATAGTGAGAGCTATGTGGCGTCTTGCGATAGATGCCAGCGCATGGGTAATATAGGAAGGAGAGATGAGATGCCATTGCAGCCTAGCATAGTCGTGGAGATATTTGATGTCTGGGGGATCGATTTTATGGGACCTTTTCCCCCGTCGAATGGGTTTCTCTACATTCTTCTTGCGGTGGATTATGTTTCGAAGTAGGTGGAAGCAATTCCTACTCGTGTTAATGATTCGAAAGTTGTTTTATCTTTCCTAAAGAAACATATTTTTGCCCGTTATGGAGTTCCGAGAGCATTAGTTAGCAAATGGGCAGGCGGAGGTTTCCAACCGTCAAGTAAAGCAGATTCTGGAGAAAGTGGTAGGAACTAACAGAAAAGATTGGGCTATGAAGCTTGATGATGTGTTATGGGGGTTCCGGACCGCTTACAAAACGGTATTAGATATGTCACCGTATCAAATTGTCTATGGGAAGCCGTGCCACTTACCCGTAGAAATCCAACACAAAGCGTTTTGGGCTTTGTGTCGCTTGAACTTGACCCTTAGGGATGTAAAAGAGTTGAGGCTAACTCACATGAATCAATTGGATGAGTTTAGGAGTCGTGCTTTCAAGAATTCAGAGATTTATAAGGAAAGAATGAAGAGGTGGCATGATTCTAAAATTTCGTACAAGGAGTTCAAGCAAGGAGATGAGGTACTACTTTTTAACTCTCGTTTGAAGCTTTTTGCAGGCAAGTTGAAGTCTAAGTGGACGGGACCGTTCATGATTCATCGAGCCTTAGGAGGGGGGAGTTATGAGCTTATTGACAAAGATGGTGACGTTATCGCGGCGAATGGGCATCGATTGAAGCATTATAGGTCGTCGGATGATGCGTGTGTCATTTTTGATGATACCTTGTTCTGATTTGGTACCGTCGTGACTCTACGACGTTAAACATGAGCGCTTGTTGAGAGCTTACTCTTCCGTTTTAATGCTTTATTTCTTTTGTGTGAGTAAGAAATTTTTATATTTAAGATGCTTACTCTTCGGCAATTACATCTCTTTTCAAACTTAGTTTCGACTTACGTTTTTACTAAGTTTGGGGGGGTGTGATGTTATTACCTCATTGAAGCATTAAGAGTATAATCTTTTCTTTGTATTGTTTGTTAGGGGAATTGGTTTTTGCGGCCATGTTGAAATTTTAATCGATTTTGATGTGATGATTTTTTACAATTTGCCTAATGTTCAGTGGGTTTTGGTTGTGTTTTCTTATATGGAGATACTCATGAATGATATTATGTGGAACAATTTCTGAAGTTGTGCTCTAGATTGTACCTAATGAGGTTGTGTTGAAGCTTGAAGTATGTAGTGAATGAAGAACACTCAGTTTTGGAAATCAGGAGGTAGGTTCGACCAAGTCTAGCAGTGGTTTGACCAGAGCCAGAGGTCGAACAAAAGCAGAGGAAGTCGAACCGGCGTTGAAAGTTATCCAGAGAGGAGGTTCGACCAAAGCCATAGTGGTTCGACCTGATCATGAGGTCGAACCTATGGTCGAACCTGTCAGTCGGAAGCACTCTGTTTTCCAGAAGAGGGGTTCGACCAATTCAAGAAAGGTTCGACCTGTTTAGCAAGTCGAACCCCTGGTCGAACCAAGAAGATTGTTTGTCCAGAAGAGAGGTTCGACCTCACCATCCATGGTTCGACCAGTACAGGTGGTCGAACCCGAGGTCGAACCAAGCCAGGTACGCTTTTTAAGTTCGAATTTTCAGAGGGGTTCGATCACTTTTTCGAAACACCAAACCTCGAACCCTCTTCGAACCTCTACACCCTTGCACAAATTCTTCAATTACACTTGATTTCGCACCGATTACACAACATTACACCTTGAATTATCGATTTGGTCGCAGATTTGGGCGGATTTCGTCGCGAGTTAGGGCTGAAATCGCGTTTTTGGGTGTTTTGTGTTTTCGATCGGTTTTTCACCATGGGCAAGTCACAAGGTACGTTTTTTTCCAACTCAATTACTCTAGGATTGAAGGTTTAGGTAAGCAATTTGATGTGA
Organism: Pogostemon cablin; assembly: GCA_023678885.1. NCBI lineage: Eukaryota > Viridiplantae > Streptophyta > Magnoliopsida > Lamiales > Lamiaceae > Pogostemon > Pogostemon cablin. The sequence continues at coordinate 9,065,020 of CM042987.1, forward strand.
AATAGAGAATTGATGTTGAGTATGGTTGAATTTCATGGTGAATGTTGATATTTTGATTGGTTTCATATGAATTCTTGTTTCTTGGATTGTAGTTGATTGATTATTGATAGAACTTGGATTTTTATGTGAATTAATCAAGGATATAGAATATACCATAGAATGAGCATGTTGAATTTTTGATTGAATTGCTTGAATTGCTTAATGCATGCTTGTTGGTTATGTTTTGATGATTAAAGAAGGTATAATTGAAGATGTTTTGAAAATATTGAATAAGCAAGAGGTGCTGAGATGATAGTTTATATGAATATGCATTGATGCTTGAAGTCTTGAGTAGAGTATGTGATGTGCTAGTACAATACTTGCTTTCTTGTCTTGTTGGTTGGATTGAAGTATTTGTTTTTAGGAAAGGGACAAGTATCAAGCAAAGGAAAAGGAAAAGCAGAGGAGGAGAGATCAAAGAAGAGGCATGACAGACCTTCAAACTTGGACAAAGTGACAAGAAAACTGAGGCTACAAGACCGTTTACCTGATAACTTCAAGATTAGGATGCAAGGTTGGGATGAGATTAAAGAGAAGTGGGAAGAAGTTTCAGATAAGATAGCTCACACTCGATACCAAGATGATGAAGCGATGAGGATAATGAGAATAGGGGATGATATATTTTGGATGTTTGATCAAGTAGGGATCCGAAGATTCATGGAGTTGAAGAGGCCGACGTACTTCTATGTTACAGCGGAAGTGATTTGTTCGTTTGAGATGGAGAAGGACCCGCTTGGATACCCCTATCAGTGTACGTTTCAGCTTGGTGGAGTGAGTAGGAGATGGACGTCTGAGGATTTCAACGAGCTGTTTGAGACACCTTTGGAGATCCCTCGTTTAGAAAGTGCTGCATTCAGTGTAAAGCGATTTTGGAGGGAGATCACGGGGGAGATTCGTGATTACAAGACTAGACAGGCTCGTGCTTCCACAATAAAGAACCCTGTCTTGAGGTACATGGACCGCATCCTGAGCAACACGTTGTTCGCCCGCTCGGAGGGCAGTGTTGTGTCTAGAGGAGAGTTATATGCCTTGTGGTGTATGTTGCATGGAGTAAAGTTCAACGTTGGAGCCTATTTTATTGTTCAGCTGAATCGATTCAAGACCATTGGTTTTCAAAAGGTGAATATTGGAGGGTTATTGACGATTTTGGCTGAGCATTACAACTTGGACCTCACCGGCATTACACCAGTAGAAGGAGAACCCGATTTGATTATGAGCACGTGCGCGAAGGGAGGGTTTGCCCATTTTGGAAATGGAGATTGGTTTTTCACGAGAGGTGTCAAGCCTTTCGAATTTATGTTCCCCTTCGACGTGAGCAACTTGACAACTATTCGGGAAGCAAGGAATAGACTAATGAATTCTCTAGGACACACCGTTTTATCCGTGGCAGCGAAGTCGGGTGGTGATTAGAGAGCGGTAGCACAGATGTGTGCTGAGGGAAGGATGGCTGAGTTACAGCAGATTGTTGATCGAGGAGAGTTCCGTCCACCTCAGCCACAGCAGTCTGAAGAGGAGGATCAGGTAGAGGAGCAGCCGGAGATGGAGATTCCGGAAGGAGAGCAGCATGATGCGCCTCAGCATGCTCCAGGACCGCAGCAGCAGCGAGCAGTTCCAGGTACTCGGGAGCAGCTTCGCTTGATTCATGAGCAGCTGATCGCGGTGGTAGCTACACAGCAAGAGACGAACAGGCAACTCGCGCTCGCTAACGCCAACTACGCCACGCTGAACGAAAGGTACTCTGCCTTGGATGAGCGTGTTGGTAGAGTGAGTAGTCGAGTAGATATGATGGACAAACACATTACCAGTCTGTGCCGAGCTGTGGAAAATAGAATGGATGAGGATGAGGATGACGATGATGATGAGGATGATGATGCTCCTAGGGAGTAGTTTCAGGTATTCTTTTGGTTTCTCCGATTCATCTTATCTCCCATTTTTTTTTTATTTTTACAGATTGGGGTGTGATTCATGTGTGAGTGGAATGTACTTGATATAGTTGATCTTGTATCGTTGCTCTGTATATGGGTTATTGATTATGTGCATTCATATGTTTACGTGTTTATTTTCATTTGGAAAGAGCATGAATAATTTGTTAAGTATATGGAATTCATGAGGAATTGATTTTGATTATGTGCTATGAGGAGTATTAGGAATTGATTATCTATGTGAGGATTTGAGCCTTTATCATGATTAATCATGATAGTTTATTCTTGAGAGAATAATTCATATGAACGTATTTTAGAACTTGGCTTGGAGTCTTGTGTAAAACTTACAATTGATGAAATATTAGGATATGATCTTAGGCCATTTTTGATTAATTGAGTCACTTAGCCAAATTTCACCTTTCCTAATGATCTTATAAATCTTTGGTAGCCCTGTTTGAGCCTTTTAAAAGCTTTTTCTTTGGCAAGCCAAATATACGAGCTTTAATTACCTTATTTGAGCTTTGAAAATACCCTATCCATTGGTAGAGAGAATAAGGTGAATGAGTGTGGAAGAAACAAAGGGAAGATGGAATGAGGTTCAGTAAAAAGTGCATGGTTAAATTTTGTTAGGGATAGTGCCTGAAATTGGTACCCCGAATTCCTTATACATGGGGCTTGAAGTTTCTAAGAAACAGCCGGACGATGTTCGAGAAGGGTAGTGCCTATAACTGGTACCCGAGCAATTAAAAGAAGAATGATGTTGATGCAAGGAAGAGAAGGAAAATTGATAATTGCAAGTGCAAGAGAAGAATTGGAGGAGAATATGAAGGCGAATGAGAAATCAAGAACCTCCAAGGTAACTCTCTACTAGTGTATTAAGTTACTATGACCAAATTTTCCTACCCTTTCCAAAGAGCCAACATTACAACCTAGAAACAAGTCCTTTGTGATCCTAGTGTTAATCTAATGTAAGTTGATTTCTGAGACCTTTGCCAAGCTTATGGTTACGCGTGAATATGAATTGATATGAGTGTTTATACTAGCCTATAGTGCCTCACGCACGAGTGAATGAGAGTAAAGACTTATCTTGTCAGTGAGATTACTTAGTGCTCCGAATGGTGTGTGATTAGATTGATTTTACATGAGTGACATATTTGATGCAAGTAATTCTTGTTTGATTCAATGAAGTGGCATGTGTAATATGTGTTGTACTTGATCTTGTTGAATTATACACGACTCCTGTGGTTTAAATTGGTTTCCTCGGGACGAGCAACATGTAAGTTTGGGGGTTTGATGAGTGTGTAAATTCACAAGTTTGGCGCTATGTTTTATGCTAGTTTTGGAGAGTTTTGATGTGGAAATAGGTGAAAAACCTATACATATTGTGAAATAGCATGAATCAGGTATTAGTGGAGCTATTTGAGTGTTTTCTTAGCAAAAACGGAGTGAAAGAGCCAAGAATCGAAGAGACGGAGTCGAAGCCACGCGAACCGCCCAAGAAGTAGGTGGGTTCGACCTGGCTGGAGGAGGGTTCGACCTCTCCAGCAGGTCGAACCAACGTTGCTGGACAATACAGAGATGGGTTTGACCACGACTCAGTTGGTTCGACCTGGCCATCAGGTCGAACCATGGTCAAACCAGTTTGCAAGAAGGAGGATTCGACCACGACGTTGGGGTTTGACTTGCCCGTTGGTCGAATCGGGAGCAAGAGTTATCCAGTGCTGAGGTTCGACCTGGGGTTCGACCAAGACCTAAGTGGTTCGACCTGTCCAGAAGGTCGAACCTGTGCAGAATTCTTCCAGTAGCGGGGTTCGACCTGGGGTTCGACCTGTGGCTCGGGGTTCGACCTGCTTGACGTGGTCGAACCTGTGTGCGAGAACTTACCTTATCCGGATTTTCGAGGCCGAAACGCGTGAGATCACTTAGAAAGCCCATTCCATGCCCTAGAGACGTGATTACAAGTATAAAAGGAGGCTCATACAGAGAATAGAGAGCTTTTGATCGTCAATCGTAGGAGAGACAAGAGTAGAGGTGGTGATCCATTCGGAGAGCTGTGACAGAGGTTCGCTGAAGGTTCAAGTAAGAATGATTCATCTAACCATGATTGTTCCTAGATCAATCATGGGCTAGAACCACCTTGGTAGTTCTAGGGTTATGAAAGTTTCATGATGCAATTCGTGTTTCGTGTGTAAAACTCCGTACAACACTACCTGTGGTTTGTTTTATATGAGGTTGCATATTTAATCCATACTCATAGTCGTTTTGTGCATCAATGATCGTTGTGTAGAGTCTGAATACATGACATGGTTATTGATTGAGTGCGTTCACTACTGAGCAGGGTTTATCGTTATAATTCTAAGGGAAGGGATTCCAAAGTATTATTAGAACTGTCTTATATGAATATTCATGAATTGAATTGAATTCGGGTTGATGAATAGGATGAAGAGTATAACTTTATGGTACCTAAAAAGGGAGATCAAATCGGGTTAGATTCTAGACGTAGAAGATAATTGATTATGATAGTACCTAGAAAGGGGGGTAAAGCATATCTCTTGCTCCGATGTTATTCACACGTGTCAAGCGCATATTTACTTGTGTCTATAGAGTAAACTTGCATGGTCTAGTGATGCGTCCACAAACCACAGGGCAGAGTCGGACACCATCATACGAAAATACGAATTGCTAGTGAAACTGGATGACCCAATGAACTACCTATCATTCTTATTGATCACAACTCACTTCTCTCTACTTTTACTAATTCTTTTGTTAATTCGATTAGAAGTTACTATTCATTAAACCTTTACAATTACCAACATAGTCTAAAATATACTAGAACATCACAAAATTGATATTTATCCGTTCCGTGGGTTCGATATTGTAACTTGGTCATCTTCGCGACTACAATTGATATCCTTATACTTGAGGATTAATTTGTGTGTTGAGAAAACCCCTATCATTCTACAACCACATATTGTAGAAAAAGTCCAAGGATTTCCCGAGAATTTCAAAGATAAGAAACAACTCCAAAGTTTCTTAGGAGTGGTTAACTTTGCCGGAATGTTCATCAACAATCTGGCTCTATACAAGAAGGTGTTCAGTCCTTTATTGAAAAAGGATGCTGAATTCAAATGGGATGATTCACACCGAGCAATGGTTAAACAACTAAAAGAGATTTGCAAAAATCTCCACAAATTAACCATTCCTAATGACGAGGATGATCTGGTACTATATACAGATGCCAGTGATCATTGGTGGGCAGCGGTTCTTACAAAGTCCACAACAGAAGGAGAAATGTCATGCAGATACTGTAGCAGGCTCTTTACAGAGAACGAAGCAAATATATGACACATCAATGAAAAAGAGTTCTTTGCAGTTCGGAAGGCGTTCAAGAAATGGCCGCTATTTCTCCTCGCGAAAAAATTCATCCTTAAGATTGATAATACAAGCGTCAAAGCCTTTTTGAAAAATAAAATCGAATCTAAACCAAAAAAGGCTAGACTACTAAGATGGCAAGCAGAATGCCAATATTATGATTTTAATATTGTCATTATTAAATCTGTTGATAATGTTTTGGCAGATTTCCTGACGAGAGATGGAAGGAGCTGAGATAGACTCCATCCTGACTGTATCAAGGCACCTGATGGACAACCTTGAGTTGCTCCAAAGGGAATTCGAGAATCTGGCACTCAATGCAAGGCGTGCCGGAAGAATACAAGATAGTGATTAGACCAAAGTGTCTAATCGCATACGAGACTGCATTCAAAATGGCGCAAGTCTGTTCGAAGCAACACGAGAGTCAATCCTTCGGGCTGTTGATAGCAATTACAATTGACAAAAGGAGAATAGTCGAGAACGGGGCTCTAAACCCAGAGCAAGGGATTCAAGTACCCTTAGCACAAGTCCTAGTCTGGAACCTCCAAAAGAAAAACCGGTCCAAGGAAAAATCGAAGACCTGGAGTCACATTTAGAGTCGACGAATCAACCCAGCACCTCTGGGGTCAAAGAGGTATAGATCAACCTTAGGCCTATGACAGGCACTGCTAAGGTTGGTATTAACTTAGCTGATTTCTTTTATTGGCAGGAATACTAGGCCAGCTGGGAGAAATTGATCACCAGACAAGGAATTCGATCGGAGAAATGCTGGGTGGATATATCGGGAGAATATCCCCGAGTTTGGATGCGAGAAGGCTCAAATCCAATGGATGTAAAGCGGTGGTATGACTTTGGGGCACTAGCCTCGATCTATATTGTTGCACCAGGTTTCCCAGAACTTGCAAAACTTCCAGATTGGCTCGGAGAAAAGGTTTTCAAGGCATGGGAAAATAACTCGACTCTATCTAGGGACGATGTATTAGAGCTGTACTTCACCAGTGCGGCCCCAGAACCAGTCAGAAAAGGCAACCACGAGGCCTTTCATTTCATCAAGCTAAGAAGACCCGATGTTTCAGCATCAAATAAGATTAAAGAGTCCTCTGGAAAGGAACCAGTCTTAGTTTCTACATTTTTTGAATAACAGATCTCTACGCGAAGAGCGAGGGGTTTGTATGCCTGCATCAAAGCCATGGTGGAGGTGAAATTCCCATTCAAGTTCGAGCATAAGTCTTTGAATGGGTCTTTCCTGTTGAATACTTTAATAGGAAAAAAAGACAGTGTTTGCGGAGAAGACGTTCCAAGAAAAACAAGAAATTCTCTGGAAAAATAAGATTCCGGTGAGTAAACAATCCATCGAAGATATTGTAACATGGCCCATTTCGGGCAATGGATGAACAAGGTATGCACAAGCTGTTCCACACAAGCAGAACTAGAATTTGAGAAAGGGATAAGATTGGGCATAGGGATGATCAGAACTGCTGATCCACCCCCAACAAAGGAGACACGTAGAAAGAAGAGGGTAAACTCTCTTCGGAATACCCAGGAGCCGGGAGAATCATCAGGCACCAAAAAGAATAAATGACTCCTCAAAAAAGCAAGAGTCAGGTGACCTTTCCGAAAGGGTAAGAGACATGTGACCGACAGAGAAGGTGACCCACAATGGGGAATCCAATAAAGAAACCAGCCAGCTGATGCGAAGTGACGCAAGGAGTGACGTCACAAAAAGGAATCCAATAAAAAAGAATGGACCAGCCAGCTGCTAAAGTTGGAATTCGAGGCAGATGACGTAAATGCTGATGCCAACACAATGACGTAAGCAGTGACGTCACAAAAGATTGAGAGGCTTTGAAATCCGAATTTCAAATCCGAAAGCCTCTATAAATAGGTGTGTTGAGAAAGCAGAAGGCATCGACCATCACTCTCTGTTTTCTCTCTCTCTAAAATAAACATTGTATTTCTTTCTTTTCTTTATGAGTGTTCGGAGTGCAGCTACAATAGGTAGCTAAAGGATATATCTCCTCTTGTTCTGTGAGGATGAGTGTGTAATAAATTCTCCATTCAATAAATAAATAATTTTGGGCTTCTGCCCACATGTAGCCTTCCAATTTTTATGCAACTTTAAACCTCCATATTTTCTAGCAAGAAATAGTAGCAGCATCCTGTACACCGGAGTAGGAAACAAACCAGGGTTGTGCTGAGATCCACTAAAGGGACAGGATTGATCCATCACACTGCGGGGCGAGTGGTTGGCTGTGAGGAGCAGTCGTAAAACCTCCTGGATACCCGGTGGATTGACGGTCAAAAAAGGTACTGTTACTATTTCAAGTCAGTTAATTACGAGTTTAATGTTGTTTAATTAATGTACGGAAGCATGCTGGGCCTGATATGGTCGTAATGGACTATGTCTATTTTGAAAGATAAGAATTTGATGAAATGGGGTGAAAATAAATATATAAAGGTATAGAAAGCTATTTTATTAAATAAATCTGGAAATAGTAAAATGAGGGGTTGGTACATAGCAAAACTTTTAAAACTTGGGACGATTTTGAAGAAATTCAAAAGTTATGGGACTAAATTGGAGACATAATAAGATATGGGACTAAATCGGTGAAATTTTAAAAGGTACGTGACCAAATCAAAGATTTTAAATATTTGGGACCGTTTTGGATAAAATAAAAAGCTGTGGGACGTTTTTGGTATTTAACTCATTTTTCTTTTATCTTATGATTTATATTTTTTTCTTTATATTCTATAAATCCTATTTTAATAGTTTTTTTAATCTTATTATTCTTATTTTTATTTGATCTTATTTGCAGCTTTAATCATAAAAAAAGTCATAAATGTTTGGAGTAATGAATAAAAAGTGATAACGTTTTATAACGAAAGTAATAATATTTTATAGCGAAAGTGATAATTATTTAAAAAAGTGAAAAATAGTCTCACGTGAGACGTTCTCACATAAGACCTACCCTTTATATTAATGTAAAGCACACATTTAAATCAAAGATGTCATTCGACAACTTATTTTAATTCTAAATTTTGATGGATATATAAAATGAATGAAATATATACTGCGAGTAAACGACAGTAAAAAAAGTAAATTTACCAAGCATAATATTGAATTAACAAATTAATAAAATTTAAGGGTACCGATCAGAGGAGACAAGATTCAGATAAACAAATAAATAAATATAATTACGCATAGTTCAATAATAATTTTAAATCATAAGAGCAAAAGAAATAAATGTAAAATGATAATGTAGCTCAAGACCGCACTTTTGACCGGCTCCACCTGAACCCGTCCGCCCGCGCGCAATATTTCGGGTGAACTCGACCCATCCCGTTTTAAGAATGGAGCGGAACCCAGTATTAACCATGTCCGTTATTACATCCGACCCATTTATTATACTCTCTTATTTTCATTTAAAGAGTCCATATTTTTCTATTTTTAGTGTCTCATCCAAAAAATTTTATTTACATTTTTACATGAAATTCACACACATTTATTATTACAGTTAAAATATGAGGCTCACACCCTCACTAATACAACTATCCACTACACACTCTTTAATTCACATGCAAAAATTAAAAGACCATCTTTAAGTGGGACGAAGGGAGTATAATTTATACTACTATGTGTAAATCTTATCAATATTTATATATATACTTTTCATAATAAATATTCATTTAATGAATTAATTAGAGTAGAAAAATATGTAATATTATCATTATATGAATACTAATTAAGTAAAAAATAAATTTAACATATTTTTTTTATAAAAGAAATTTAATAAAATAAAATAAATGAATAATACTTCTTTCATCTACTATAAATGTTCTCATTTTGAGCGTCAACTTAAAAGTACTAATTTTTTTTTTAAAGTAAAAAGACCTCAGGTATAATTCATGCGAAGGAAAAAAAAATTCTCAACCTTTAAGGTAAATGGAAGGTGTATGGGTATGGGTGAACCTGCCCGCACAAGCGATCCAGATCCGTAAGAGAAAAACAAATATGGATATGAGTATGCTATCCTATCCATATATTGCTATCATTTACTTCACACCGCCTCAATTGAGACATCCCAAAAATTCAAGCAGCTCAGCTTCACGTGATGACCCCCCAATGGCTTTTTGGAGGGATAGGCATCCCTTCAAAAGCTTTTAATATTAGTAATATTTTTTATGTTTAACAATTTTCGAGATCATTTTTGTTGATGGAAAAATTTATAACATATTCATCCCCTTCTCTTTGGTTACAACATACAAGTGAAAGAAACCTTTTATTTTATTCGTTTGTAAGGGGATAATGCATGATTAATGAAATGGAGATGGTTATTTGTTAAAAGTGATTATTATTAGTGTTAATCTAGTTTAGAGTTTTTGTGCAATTCTTATGTACTCTATTTATATTGTTTTATTGGTTACAACTTACAAATGAAGAAAACTTTATTCGTTTATAAGGGAATAATAATTAATGAAATTGAGATAGTTATTTGTAAAAAGTGATTATTATTAGTGTTAATCTAATTTGGAGTTTTTGTGCAATTCTGATGCACTCAATTTATATTATTTGATTGGTTACAACTTACGAGTGAAGAAACCTTTTATTTTATTTTATTAATTTGTAAGGGAATAATAATTAATGAAATGGAAATAGTTATTTGTTAAAAGTAATTATTATTAGTGTTAATCTAATTTGAAGTTTTTGTGCAATTCTGATGTACTCCATTTATATTGTTTGATGGTATGGTACTAGGAGGATTTGGATCATAGAAGACAAATTCTTATGTATAAGTGATTAGAAATTTAGAAGTATGTGATTAGAAATTTAGAAGTGATAATATTTTAACTTAAAAGTATTGATGAAAATAATTAACCGCACATTCAATTATTTAATGAACAATAAAATAAAATAATAAATAAAGTATAATAATTAATTATTTTTGAAGAAACAACCTCATTTATAAGATGATATTACGCAAATGGTAGAAATGAAGAGTACAAAGCTTTGATGCAATTTCTTCCGTGTTGGGGGTTGGAGAGTGATTGGGTAGTAATGCATCATAATTTTAATTAAAGTAGAAATTTTATATGCGGATTTCAACTCAAAAGTCTTTAAATGAGTATCCTTGCATTCGAGTATACATAATTAATTTCTGTATATTCAATCTATATATTAATTTTATTTAATAATATATATGAACTATTTATTCTATCTATAGGATGAGCATGCCCTCAAAACTATACTTTTAATATTAATATTTTTTTTATATCCAACATTTCTTGAGATTCTGCTACATTTTTGTAGTTGGAGGGAGTTACTTACAAGTGAAGAAACCTTTAATTCTTTGATTATGTCATCCCCTTTGGTTACAAGTGAAGAAACCTTTAACTCTTTTGTTAGGGGATAATGATTAATGAAGATAGTTATCTAGTAAAAGTGATAACTATTGTTATCTAGTTTGGATTTTTTTTGTGCAATTTTGATGTGATATATTTATATTGTTTGATATTGTTTGATGTTACAAGGATTTGGATTTAAGAAGAAGATGGGTACTTTGTGAGAGTAACTAGAAGTGATACTATTTTAATAATAAGTAATATTATGTTGATGAAAAACAATAATTGTATACTAATCAACAATTTTATAATAATAAAATAAACAATAACATATTTAATTAATAAAGTATAATCATTAATTATTTTTTAAAAAAACATCTTATTATTAGATGATTCTACGCAAATGTTGAATTTGAAGAGTACAAACTCTTGATGCAATCTCTTTTGTGTTGGGGGTTGGAGAGTGATGGGATACTAATACATAGACTTTTAATTAACATAGAAATTTCAGATGCAATTTCAAACTCAAAAGTCTTTTAATTTCAATTTATTCGATTGATATTAATTTTATTCAATATATCATCGTAATACATATATTTAATAAGTAGTTTCTTAATATAATTTTTTTAGAAACATACATGTAATCATTTCGTACATTATTAACTTTTGTTTTTATATATTTATTAATTATTGGTTCATGGGTATATATTGTATATTTATTGCAATTATTAATTATTTTGTTAATAAGTTATGTTTTAAACAAAAATTATAATTTGATTTTATGTAAAATGTATTCTATTAAAAAAAAATTATTTAATGTATTTCTCAAAATACGGGATAATATATTTATTTACCCATTAACTTTGCCTACTTTTGATTTTAGTCCATAGGTTTCCCATTTTTTGAAAATCGTCCATTATATTTAGAGAATTTTGAAATCCATCCATTATATTTACTTAGTTCAACAAAACAGTCTTATTACAAGTCACAACAGGTCACTTGCAGGTAATTTAAAAAAATTTTTTTTTTTTGGAAATTACTTAAAATTTTCTTAAAACAGCCTCGGGTCGAAAACTTATAAATCAAAACCTTGTATCGTACTCATCTTATATTCATTTTAAGCCGGATTTTCTTCTACTTTCTAAACGCTTCAAAATGGTATCAGAGCCCTATGTTTATTTATTTATGAATGGGAAAAATTTATTAAAAACTCATATCACTTAACGAGAGGAGAGTTTCAAAGAGATATGGATTCGAACGAAAGTTCGACATCCGAGAGTGACAGGACTATCAGCCTTAAGATGGATAAGGTGGAGAAGCTGCAGAACAAGCAACTCGACCTCATCGCGAAGTTGACAGAACAATTAAAGTCCTTGGAAACCAAGGTGATAGGAAGGAGGCCAGGAGGAAGGTTACCACTAACCTTCGGACAAGAACCTCTTTTACATCAAAAGGGAAAGACGACGGAGGTCACAAGGCCAAAGTCCGAAAGCGAAAAGATGATTGCTATCCTTCGAGGAGAATCCACATCTCCGGATAGAAAGAGCAAATCTTGAAGATCTACAAGATCTATATGAGTTCTTTCAAGGACTATCAATTGTAGATCTAAAAATGAATGTTGGGGAGACATCAAGCTCACAACAATAATTGTAGGCTTAGACACAACGAGATCCGAGCTAAAATGAAGGAACCTCTGGACTACATGGATTCCAAGGAACAAGACAATAAGAGACAACCTAACAACAAGGAAGATTCATAATGAAGACGATGAGATTGTCAACAGGAGCAAGCCGAGTTCGAGGATCTAATCTACCCCAACACCTCATATGGTCGATTCCACTTAGAACCAATAAATCCATATGGGTTGATCTTAAACCTCGACACTCTAGACTTCAAAAATAGAGAGGCCTTAATCGATGAATGGACAAATGCCATGAAGATCGCAGGTGGCGCATTGGAGCTGGACAAAGAAGGGTTCAAAAGATTCCTAACTATGAGCCTGGAAGGATCAGTAAAATGCACCTGGGAAGAATTCTCTAACGAAGTCAAGAAGGAAGCCATGGAAGGCGAAGATCTAGGCAACATTGTAGATCGAATGGCCAAGATCTTAAAGTTCCACTTCATCGGAGTAGGTTACTTCGAAGGAATGGAAGAAGAAAGGAAGAAGAAGTATAGGAATGCCTTATACAACCTGGAACTACTTGACATTTGTCACGTAGACGAGTACATCAAACTCTTCACAGAGTATCGATGGATATCTAAGGTCAAAGAGGAAGAAGTATTCCACTTGTTCTTTGCAAAGATCCCAAGCCCATGGAGAGAAATGCTAACAAAAGAATATGAATCATGCGAGATGGATTCAATAGTAAGGAGAATGTCCTTCCTCAAAGCCAAGATTGCGGAGTGGTGTCATCAAGCATCACAACACAAAAACTACAAGAGGTTAAGGAGAGTCAACAAGACAGTCCCCTTATACTGCAAAAGCAATGATCTTCCAACAATCATTGGAAGAAACCCAAGAAAGCAGAAGAGGATGAAGAAACATCATCCTTACACCCAAAGGAGCGGAGGATGGAGGTCCAGAAGACCAAGATCCTTTTGGTCCAAACAAAAGGCACGAAGCTATAAATCAGGGCAGAGATCTAGACCATCAAGATGGAGTTCAAGAAATCAAGCCTCATTCTCAGGATCAAACGAGAGGAGTATAGGAAGAACTCCCACAAGAAAATAATCCGAAGAGCGGCCACACGAGTCAATGAAAGATTCAAGGATTGCAACTGCTATACGTGTGGAGCAAGAGGGCATATTTCACCAGATTGCCCAGAAAACCAGAAGCGAGGAGTACGACAGTTCAAGACCACTCCAGAAATGGAAGAAACTATCTACTTTCAAGATCTAATACAGGTATATCAATTCAAAGATATACCCTCAGACGAGAGCATCTATGAAGAAGAATTCTTCAGCCAAGACGAGTCTTCTGAAGATGAATCAGAGTGAAAAAGAAAAATTCCGACAGGAGATGCAAGAAGACATGTCTGGATTCTTTTCTCAGACATCTATTTCTCATAAGACTCTTATGAGAATCATGAAAGAGGATCCAAGACTCAATCTATACGATGGATTCACCTTAGGAAGATTGGAGAAATTTCTAAGCTTCAAGAAGAGAAAGCATAACATCATATATAAGGTGACCGAGGGGGAAATTGCCATCCCAATGGAGCTCACGAGAAATGTGATGGAGATACAACTTGTTCCTGTTGACGAAATCAAAAGGGAGCTAAGTAAACTCAAGGAAGGAATGGCTAAGACAATGTCTTGGATCTATATCGGAGTAATCCGGATCCTCATCAAAGTGACTTTCAAAGAAGGTATCGATACACCCATCGATATTGCAATCTTTGATAAGAGGATCAAGAATACGAGAGAGGCTTGCCTGGGAATAAATCTCAAGAAACTTGTACGTAGGTAAACTGGCATCCTACGTCTACCCAAGGATTGCCTATAATCTAGCAGATAAAGATTTCAGTACGGCACTCACCCTTCATCAAGATTTCAAAAATAAAGACTTGATGAAAGAAGGAAATAGGCCTTACTCTATCACCTATAGTATCTTATATGCTCTATCCAACACTCATCATTCGGATTTATTCCAAATGAAAGAGTATATCGAGATACCAGAAGTGTTTGAAAGGGTTGCATGTACAACTAGGCCAGAGATAATGGAGTTGCTGCTAATTCACGACATGGATTTGCGGATCAAGGGCAAGCCGGTCTGGAGCAGACAAGATAGCCTCAGATTCGACCAAAGAAGGATTTCTTTCCAAGAAGATAGAATTATCAGTGAAAAATGGGGAAAGAAGCCAATTGGGGAGGTAATCCAGGAGCCAGAAAAGTTCACAACCACAGGTGAACTAAAATGCCCAGAAGGATGGAGAGGAGTCGAAGTAATATTCGATATCACTAAAAAGGAAAACTCTATTTCTTGTGATGTCTTGTACTATCTTCAACAACCAACAACTGGGAGATATCAAGGACAGCTCAAACTCGGAGAACTTGAGCTGGTTATTGAAGGAATAGCAGGAAGATTCCCAGAACAACTAGCACTGGGATTAGAGTTTCTTGAGAATCACAAACCTTGAGAACAACTACAAGACAAAATGGAGTTTATGGTCAAGGGAAAATAATACAAAGTCTACTAGTAGAGGCTCGGGCTTTAAGCTCTGATCCACCCATGACCACAAGTCCATTTTTGATATATATCACCGTAGGGATGATATATAAGGAACATCGTGCAGAATATTTTGCGGCATACATTGATTCAGGAACCGACATCTGCACAGCAAAAGAAGGAGTCTTTCCGAAAGACTCAGGTAAAGAATTGCCAACAGTACTAGGAAAAGATTTCTCTCAAAGGGTGCTAATCCTTAACAGAGGAATCAAGCAGGCGAAAATCATGATTGGAGGAGCAGAGCGTACCCCGTGGTAAAAGGTGAAAACCCCACCGATATATTTCCACGACACCAGAGCAGATATTCTATTAGGAAATAATTTCATACACACATTAAAGGGTTTATCCAAGAAAATGCAACAAGAAGGCTTATATTCACAACCCTTTGTGAACATAAGATCATCGCACCAAGATTATGTAATGCATTCCAAAGAAAAATGCCCATCAGATTTTGCAGCAAGCGTGGTGATGAAGGGAAACTTAGCTATCCAAAGATGAATGATCGAAGGAGATATGACGAAACAGTCCTTCAGATGAGAGCCGAGACTTATGATCAACTACAAAGGGATCAACAACATCTTAGAATTCGATGGATACTACAAAACAAGTAGGGAACACTTGGTTAACTGTATCAAAAATGCTAGGGTATTCTCAAAGTTTGATTACAAATCTGGGTTCTACCAGATTATGATGGAAAAAGGGAGCAAGAAGTTCACAGCCTTCTCCACACCACAAGGCCATTATATCTGGAATGTCATGTCTATGGGCTTGGCGAATGCACCCCAGATATACCAAAGGAAGATGGATAATCTGGTCAAAGGATATTTCTCATTCATGTTCGTTTATGTGGATGACATCCTTATAGCCTCAAAGAACATGAAGGAGCATTTGGCGCACCTGGAAGTATTTTCAGAAGTATGTCACAAAGAGAGATTAGTGCTTTCTGAAAAGAAAGCAGTAATAGTAACAAGGCAGATCGAGTTCCTTGGAGTCGAGATCGATGAGTCCAGAATTATTCTACAGCTTCATATTGTAGAAAAAGTTCAAGGATTTTTTGAAGATTTCAAGGACAAGAAACAACTCCAAAGCTTCTTAGGAGTTGTCAACTTTGCTGGAATGTTCATCAACAATCTGGCGCAATGCAGGAAGGTGTTCAGTCCTCTGTTGAAAAAAGATGCTGAATTCAAATGGAAAAAATCACACCGAGATGGTTAAGCAGCCAAAGGAGGTTTGCAAGAAGCTCCCCAAGTTAGCAATACCAAATGACGAGGATGAGCTGGTACTCTACACAGATGTCAGTGACCATTGGTGGACAGCAATTCTAACTAAGTCGACACCCGAAGGAGAAGTGCCATGCAGATACTGTAGCAGACTCTTTGCAGAAAATGAAGCAAAGAGGTGGCACATCAAGGAAAATGAGTTCTTTGCAGTTCAAAAGGCATTCAAGAAATGGCCGCTATTTTTTCTCGCGAAGAAATTCATCCTTAAAATTGATAACACAAGCATCAAAGCCTTTTTGAAAAATAATTTTCTCTTTCTAAAAATAAACATTGTATTTTCTTCTTTGTATGAGTGTTCTGAGTGCAGCTACAATAGGTAGCTAAAGGAGTTATCTCCTCTTGTTCTGTGAGAATGAGTGTGTAATAAATTCACCATTCAATAAATAAATAATCTTGGGCTTCTGCCCGAATGTAGCCTTCCACTTTACAACTTTGATCTCCATACTTTCCGGCGAGAAACAGTAACAGCATCCTGTATACCCGGTGTAGGAAACGAACCAGGGTTGTACTGAGGTCCGCTGAAGGAACAAAATTGAACCATCGTACTGCGGGATGCGTGGTTGGCTATGAGGAGCAGTCGTAAAACCTTCTGGATACCCGGTGGATCGACGGTAAAAAGGTACTGTTACTGTTATAAGCTGATTAATTACGAGATTAATATTTGTACGGAAGCATGATGAGCCTGATATGGTCGTAATGGACTATGTCTATTTTGAAAAATAGAAAGTGATAAAAATTTGGCAAAAAATGATATGATATAAGTAATTTAGGGCTGAAATATCAGTTGTAGGACTAAAAGGTTGAATTCTGCAAAGTTAGTGGACTGATTTCAAAATTTAGTAGATATCATTGTCAAAACCTGTTGATCACCTGCTATAGCAGGTCAAAAGACCAAAAAGTTGATATTTGTAAAGATAATGGACTGTTTTCAAAATTGAGGAAAAAGATGGACCAATTTTAAAATAAGGGAAAGTTAACAGACGAAAAAATTAATTTTCCCTACATATATTTAACACAAGTAGTTTCTTAATATAAATCTTTTAAAAACATACGCGTATCCATTTTGTGCATTGTTGACTTTTGTTTTTATGTGTTTATCAATTATTGGTTCATATATTTATTATGTATTTATTACAATTATTAAATACTTTGTTAATAAGTTATGTTTTAAACAAAAATTAGAATACATATTATCACTTTCTTGCATAAATTATATCACTTTTTAGTAAAAATATTATCATTTTTTATTATTATATAAAATTATTAATTAAAATTAAATAATTTAATCAAGTTTAAAAATTTATATGATTAATAGATTAAATAAGAATCTTAAAAATATAATTTTTAATCATAGACTTTATATATATATATATATATATATATATATATATATATATATATATATATATATATATATATATATATATATATATATATTAATAAATAAAATGAATAAGAGAATTAGTTTAACAATTCAAAGAAATTTAATTTTTTATTTTATTTAAGAAAGAATTTTAATTAATTAATAAATAGAAGGGTCAATTAATATTAGATACAAAACGTATTTAAATATTACTATTTTATACATTCGCTATAGAAAATTACGCACAGATACAAAATTTAATTTTGTTTTACCCATAATACACGTACATACTGAACATCAATGTGCATCGTGTGAAGAAAGTTAAAAAAACACGATTAAGTATTTATATGTATATACATCACTGTGCACTCATTTGAGATAAATAATTTTTGGGGAGAGAAACAATGAATAAACTATTTATATGATTATACATCATTGTACATTCAGGTGAGATAAATAATTATCGTAGATAGAGTCATTGAATAAAACCTTAATTTGTACACAAGTGTGCACAATGTACTTAATCAATTTGAATTTTGATTAATTAATTGAAAACTTGTCACAAAAAGAAGAATGACGTCACAATTAGTAGAACGAACTCGAAAATGTACATTGGCGTGCATTCCTAAATTATCTCATATAATCTCGAGTGATGAGTATAATAATAGTGTACATCGGTGTACATTTACATTGGCGTGCATTTAGAGGGAGAAATAGCAGAAAGTGTCTGCAGAGAGAATTAGTAAAATGATTTTTTCCTAAATTCTCTTCTAAAATCTCGAGTGATCTAAAATCTCGAGTGATGAGTATAATAATAGTGTACATCGATTTACATTGACAAAAGAAAGGTTTGTTCCTCAAATATCTCCTTGATTATTGCTGTTAGAGAAATATGAGTTTGCTGTTTTTATTTGATGTAGTGCATATTAGTGTTTAACGAAACTATTGTTAAGTATAAACGTTAAATATTAAATATTGTGAACAAGAGTAATGTTGGAAGAAAAAAAATCATTATATATCTCACAATAATTATATTAGATTAATATATTTATTAATAATTAGGTTGTAAATATATTTATAATTAATAAACCCTAAATATAAATAAAACTAAACATGCCGTCGGATACGTAGCAAAGCGCATCTACTGTCCCCCAAGCGTTCATGTGGCGCGTGAATTTATGCAATTGATTAATGGGTTCAAATATATCCGTCTCACGAAATAAGATCCGACGGTATCGCACAAGTTTTTTCTTAAAAAAATTATTTTTATATATTATATATAAATAATTAGTAGTTTATATAAAATTCATAAATTCAAATATATATATATATATTATGATTAAAATAAAAAAAATTAAATATAAAAGTATATAATTTTAATATAATTCTTCCCGTGTACATGTTAGTCTGGTGTTGTATTTAATTAACTTGAACTCTTAATATTTGAGGTGGGACACCCACCCACTTCTCGAATGGTCTCTCTGAGTATAAGGCCAATGAGCCCCAAAAATTCAAGCAGCTCAGCTTCACGTGATCACCCCCCAATGGCTTTATGAATGGGTAGGCATCCCCTCAAAAGCTTTTAATATTAGTAATATTTTTTTATGTTTAACAATTTTCGAGATCATTTTTTCTATGGAAAAATTTTATGATATGTTCATCCCCTTCTCTTTGGTTACAACGTACAAGTGAAAAAACCTTTTATTTTATTCGTTTGTAAGGGGATAATGCATGATTAATGAAATGGAGATGGTTATTTGTTAAAAGTGATTATTATTAGTGTTAATCTAGTTTGGAGTTTTTGTGCAATTCTTATGTACTCTATTTATATTGTTTAATTTATTGGTTACAACTTACAAATGAAGAAACCTTTATTCTTTTATAAGAGATAATAATTAATGAAATTGAGATGGTTATTTGTAAAAAGTGATTATTATTAGTATTAATCTAGTTTGGAGTTTTTGTGCAATTCTGATGCACTCAATTTATATTGTTTGATTGGTTACAACTTACGAGTGAAGAAACCTTTTATTTTATTTTATTAATTTATAAGGGAATAATGATTAATGAAAAGGAAATAGTTATTTGTTAAAAGTGATTATTATTAGTGTTAATCTAGTTTGGAGTTTTTGTACAATTCTTATGTACTCCATTTATATTGTTTGATGGTATGGCACTAGGAGGATTTGGATCATAGAAGACAAATACTTATGTATAAGTGATTAGAAATTTAGAAGTGATAATATTTTAATTAAAAGTATTGACGAAAAATAAATAACCGTACATTCAATTATTTTATGAACAATAAAATAAAATAATAAATAAAGTATAATAACTAATTATTTTAGAAAAAAACTCATTATAAGATGATATTATGCAAAAAGTAAAAAATGAAGAGTACAAAGCCTTGATGCAATTTCTTTCGTGTTGGGGGTTGGAGAGCGATTGGCTACTAATGCATCAAACTTTTAATTAAGGTAGAAATTTCATATGATGATTTCAACTCATCAAAAGTTTTTAAATTGGTTTCCTTGCATTGGAGTATACAACATTAACTTCTGTATATTTGATCTATATTATTTTATTTAATAATATATATGAATAATTTATTCTTGATGGGATGGGCATGCTTTCAAGACTATGCTTTTAATATTAATATTATTTTATGTCTAACAATTTTCGATATTATTTTTGTCGTTGGAGTGAGTTATGACATCGTTCATCCCTTTGGTTAAGGGGTTACAAGTGAAGAAACCTTTAATTCGTTTATAAGGGGATAATGATGAATGAAGATGATTATTTGTTAAAAGTGATTATTATTAGTGTTAATCTATATTAGAGTTTTTGTGCAATTCTTATGTAATCGATTTATATTGTTTGAATATGGTATGGCACGGGGAGGATTTGGATCTTTATAAGAAGACAAATACTTATATGTGATTACAAGTGATAATATTTTAGTCCAATGTAATATTTTATTGATGAAAAATAATTAAATTTACATTCAATTATTTAAAGAAAAATAAAATAATAAATAAAGTATAATAATTAATTATTTTTGAAAAAAACAACGTCATTATAAGATGATACTACGTAAAAGGTAGAAATGAAGAGTACAAAGCCTTGATGCAATTTGTTTCATGTTGGGGTTGGAGAGTGTTGGCTACTAATTCATTATACTTTTAATTAAGGTTGAAATTTCGTATGAGGATTTCAACTCAAAATTCTTTAAATTGGTATTCTTATATTAGAGTATACAGAATTAATTTCCGTATATTCTATCTATATTAATTTAGTATATTATTGAATGAGTATATAGTATGAACAATTTAATCCGATGGGATTGGTATACCCTCAAAACTATGCTTTTAATATTAATATTTTTTTTCCAATAATTTCTGAAATTCTGCTACATTTTTATCATTGAAGAGAGTTATTACATCGTTATCCCTTGATAATACTTTTAATTAAAAATCATGAATAACAAAAATTATATGAAATGATGGTGCCATACAAGATTTGATATTTGCGGATATATTAAATTCATATAAAAAACAATCTCTCATCCCCTTCTCACTCATCTCTCATCTGGTTCAATTTTGTACATTCATATAAATTTTATTCAAGTGTTTACCCATGCAAATTAAAGCTTCATTAAAATAGAAAAGAGAATTCTAATATTTGTGAGATTGATCATAATTAGCATCAACAATAAATGGAAAACTTCATTCACAAATACACCCTATTCCTTCAACAGAGCACATGCTATTGGTCTTGGAAGCTTCTATAGACTGTTGTCCTTAATTTACATGTGGAGAGAGAAAGAGGAGAGAGATAATTCAACATTCCAACATGAGGCCATCTTAATTTGATTATCATCACAACTTGACACTACTTTGACTGTCATTTCATTTGGTGGTGAAGATCCAATATACAAGTATCGCACATGTGATATCAATGACCAGTTCAATCCTTTTCCCTTCACACATTTTTCTTCCAGATCAGGGCAATCTCTTTTAGACAGATGCTGGGGTGCACTCAACCTTCCTACGCCGACAGGCAAACATTTTATGGCTTCGCATTCGTATATTTTGAGTGATCGACCTACTCGGGCAGCTCTGTCACCTTAGGACAGCTGCAGATTTCCAGATTCTCCAGAGTCTTTACATGCTGCAAAGATGTGAGCTCGCTGCAGCTTATTATGCTAACGCTTCGCAGAGACGACAAATGTTGCATTCCGTCGGGTAGACTGTCCAATCTCGGACAATACATGATTGTCAAGCGCTCTAGCATTGTAAGATGCATGATGCTATTAGGCAAACTAGTAAGGTTATAGCAATTCTCTATAGACAACAATCGAAGCAAGTACTGTAATCCCTTGATGCCTTTCTCTGGAAGTGACCTCAAACTCGGACATTCTGTGATCTCCAAAGACTCCAAATTTGTGAAATTTCTGTTCTCTCGTGGCAGAGCTGACAGTTCTTCTCACCAACGTATGGTTAAGGTTTTTAAGGCCTTCAGTTGTCTTAAATCCCATGGCAGTGAGTTGAGTTGAGGGCAAGAGCTTAAGGTTAAGCTTTCCAGACAAGGGTTGTTCTGAAGTAGCCCCTTCGGGAGACACGTAAGATCCGGAAAGACATCAATGATGAGAGTCAACAGCGACGCTATCTCTGCTGCTCTCCTCAAGAGCCTTGCATGAGACGGTGGTGAAACGACATAGGGGAAGGCCTCAAAAGAAGAAGAATCCTACGTACTCTGCAGCTACGAAGTTCTTCTCTTTCTTACTTTATATATAAATAAATTAACTAAATAATTTCTTCTTTTTCTTACTATATATATAAAAAAACATTTTTTTTTTCTTATCCTACGCGCACAAAATATATCAAACATATTCTAAGACAGGGAGAGTAGTGCACAACATAGATAATTAACACTCCTCCATCGCTTAGCTAATAATAATGGATTGGAATTATGTTTGAGGCAATGGTATATATCAAAATAATGGGTCGGGAATTATGTTTGAGGCAATGTATAAAAGAGCACAGAAGCTTCAGCTGTGTTTAGCTATTTGTAAAGGTATTGCCAACTTTTATCAATACATAATAAAGGAAGATCACACACGATCTTCTTAATCGGTCTAATTTGACTTGATTGACATGATCATCGTATAGATTTATTCTTCAAGATTTTGTTCAAAACAGCTAAACTGAATTTATTGATGATAAAACGACTTGTCTCCCCAGACGGATGACCAAGTCGAGCATGCCAGTAAGAAGATGAAGTCCTGACACCAATAGAAGCAGATGGATAGTTCCCGTGAAGCGGTCTAGAATCTGAAGGCAAATGATAGATACCATTACTGCATAGTCCTTTAACCAGAAGCGTCCCCGTGGCTCGATCCTTAACAAGAAAATAAGATGGAAAGAATTCCATACTGACATTATTATCTGTTGGGCCCGTTGGGCATTGTGGCCCAATTTGCTGGTCTTCATTCCTCCAAGTATTGAGCTTGGCCCATTACTTATCCTTCTGGCCCTTATCAACCCCAATGGTGAACCCAATATGTGGGTTGGTGCAGAATACTCTTTGTGAGTTTAAAACGGGAATCTGAGCACCTCCCGTCGCCACCACCTCCGGCGATGCTCCGATAAAGAAGACAGGGGAGACGACGAGGATGACCGCATCCACCCAATAGTAGTATCAGAGCTTGGTCGGCCATCCATCTTCACCGCCGCCGTCGTCCTAAGTCGCGACCTGTACACCGCAGGAAACGCGACGGGGAGTAGACCGCCGCTGTCCATATCGAGCCACCCATTAGAGCTCCCCACCGGGAGCTGCCCGCTAGGGTTCAGCCGCCGTCGTGACTGACCCACTCCGTCCATCGCTGGACCTGCCGGATACCGCCAGCAGCCACCTGGAGTCAGATCTACAGCCGCGCCGCCACCTCGCGATCTACAGAAGCATCTCGCCGCCATCTCGCGAAGCTGCTCGTCGCCGAACGCCGCCGCTTGCCAGCCACAGAGCCACCATCACTGCTAGGGTTCCGGTAGAGCAGCAGCTGACCACTGCTGACCGCCTGTCCGCCTCAGCCGACGGCACCGTCGATGCGAAGAGGAGAGGCGCTGTTGTGCGCCGCCATTTGCCATCTTTGGTTGCTGTCCGACGCCAGCCTGGTGTTGCGGCCACCGAAGCCGCTCGCCCAGATGCTGAACATCGCCGCCAGCCACTGTTCCGGTCAGATTAGTTCTGACCACCGCCGCCAGCTGCTGAACATCGCCGCCAGTCAGTCAACTCGTTGTCTCCAGCCGCTGTGACACCGCCATCCATAGGCCGCCACCGTCAGCCTGCTATCTGGGCCAGCCGCCGCCAGTTTTCCGCCGAAAGCGCCACCGTCTCTAGCCGCTTCAGTCCACCGGAGTTGTCCACCGTCCGTCGGTGGTTTTGGCCTGCTGTTCCGGCCAGATTCAGACGGGAAGGAGGAGATCCCGTCGGCGTTATCCGGTCAGCCCTCGTCCAGCTCGACCAACCACCACTAGCCTGGCCGCCGCCCACCACCGCCTCCTTCCGGTCAGATTGGTAATAGGGGAGTATCTCTTTTCGTTCTTTTGTTTCCGAAAAAATTTTCAGATTTGTTTTATCAATTTTTTCGGATAGGGGAGTTTACTGATTTGTTCTTGTTATATCTGTGTGATACCCTGAGGCGATTGGTCCTCCTTTATGCTTTGTGATGCTCTGAGGCGGCTGGTCCTCTTGTGTGGTGATTTCTGTGCTATAGAATTAGGGATTTTTTGTGATTTGTGGCCTGGTTGGTTAATTTCTTGTTATCTCTAGTTTTATTTGCTTGAAATCTTTTGTGGTTATATCTGTGTGATATTTTTCTTGGTTTGCTTTCGCTGCTTATCTGATTTTCTGGAATTTTTTGCTCCTTTGCTATGTGTGTGAATTGAGTTTGTTTTCAGGCCTAAGATAGTATTTTTTCACCTGTGTGTGTGATTTTGTTATTTCTTGAATCTGTGTTAGTCGATTCACTCAACTTTAAGCACCTATGGCTCCTCCTAATGCATTTGGGCAAGGAGACTTCAATATCTGTTTGAAATAGAAGATGAAGTATGAGAGGGTGCTCAAAGCTGTGAATGACTCTTATGATTAAGAGATAGTTTTTTGCGTGAATTATTTGGTGCTTTTTAAAATCTTGTGTGCCTTTTAATTGGCTAGTTAATTCCACATGTTGATTAGAAAATTTGTTTTTCTATCTTGTTTCACTTTGAATCTATATGCTTCTTTGTGAATTTGTGTTTTCTTTGTGAGAAACTTGTTAGAAATGTGTTTTCTACGTTTGTGCTTGTTTATGTATTAAACTTGCTAGGTTTTAGGCTGCTCCTATTGAGGTGGAGTATTTGCAATGATGATATCCTATACTTTTTATGAACACAATAGGAGAATTGGGCCAAGGTGGAGATTTGTTGGGTCCTTTGGGCTTGTTGTCCCAATTGTTGGTCTTCTCTTCTCCAAAGTGGTGGGCTAGGCCCATACTTTTTCCCCCCAATTTAGTTGTTGCGCTGATGTAGTACATTCATAAAATAAGAACAGACGCCTCACCCCACGACTTCACTCTGTTATGCCGTGCTGTTTCCCCTCCGATCCGTTCGGAGGTTGGAGGCCAGAGGCTGAGTGAGGAGCAAGGGTATGAGGGTGTTAGTGGGTTCCTTTGATGGGTTGGTTTCATTGTGTTTCATGGGCTCTAAGTGAGCCAAAACCTAGGATTCTGAGCACCATGTTCCACCATCTCCGGCGAAGCTCTGGCGACGTCAACCGGAGAGACGAGGACGACTGCATCCACCCAACAGTGGTATCAGAGCTTGGTCTACCATCCGTCGTCACTGCCGCCGCCATCCTGAGTCGCGACTTGTACGCCGCAGGAAATGCGACGGGGAGTAGACCGCCGCTGTCCATCTCGAGCCACCCGTTAGAGCTCCCCACCGGGAGCTGCCCGCTAGGGTTCAGTCGCCGTCGTGACTGACCCACTCTGTCCATCGCTGGACCTGCCGAACACCGCCAGCAGCCACCTGAAGTCAGATCTGCAGCCGCGCCGCCACCTCGCGATCTGCAGAAGTATCTCAGTCGCCGTCTCGTGAAGTTGCTTATCGCCAAACGCCGCCGCTCGCCAGCCACGGAGCCGCCATCGCTGCTAGGGTTCTGGTAGAGCAGCAGCTGACCGCCTGTCCGCCTCAGCCGACGGCGCCATCGACGCGAAGAGGAGAGGCGCTGCTGTGCGCCGCCATTCGCCATCTGTGGTTGCTGTCCGACGCCAGCCTGGTGTCGCCACTACCGAAGCTGCTCGCCCAGACACCGGATCTGCTCGCAGCACCAGCCGCTGTTCCGGTCAGATCAGTTCTGACCGCCGCCGCCAGCTGCTGAACATCGCCGCCAGTCAGTCAGCTCGTTGTCTCAAGCCGCTGCGACACCGCCGTCCATAGGCCGCCACCGTCAGCCTGCTATCTGGGCCAGCCGCCGCCAGTTTTCCGCCAGAAGCGCCACCGCCTCTAGCCGCTTCAGTCAACCGGAGTTGTCCACCGTCCGTCGGTGGTTCTGGCCTGCTGTTCCGACCAGATTCAGGCGGGAAGGAGGAGATCCCGCTGGCGTTATTCGGTCAGCCCTCATCCAGCCCAACCAACCAACACCAGCCTGGCCGCCGCCGGCCACTGCCTCCTTCCGATCAGATTGGTGATAGGGGAGTATCTCTCTTCGTTCTTTTGTTTCCGAAAAATTTTTCAGATTTGTTTTGTTAATTTTTTCGGATAGGGGAGTTTACTGATTTGTTCTTGTTATATCTGTGTGATACCCTGAGGAGGTTGGTCCTCCTTTGTGCTTTGTGATGCTCTGAGGCGGCTGATCCTCTTGTGTGGTGATTTCTGTGCTATAGAATTAGGGATTTTTTTGTGATTTGTAGCCTGGTTGGTCAATTTCTTGTTATCTCTAGTTTTATTTGCTTGAAATCTTTTGTGGTTATATCTGTGTGATATTTTTCTTGGTTTGCTTTCGCTGCTTATCTGATTTTCTTGAATTTTTTGCTCCTTTTGCTATATGTGTGAATTGAGTTTGTTTCCAGGCCTAAGATAGTATTTTTTCACCTGTGTGTGTGATTTTGTTGTTTCTTGAATCTGTGTTAGTCGATTCACTCAACTTTAAGTACCTATGACTCCTCTTAATGCATTTGGGCAAGGAGACTTCAATATCTGTTTGAAATAGAAGATGAAGTATGAGAGGGTGCTCAAAGCTGTGAATGACTCTTATGATTAAGAGATAATTTTTTGCGTGAATTATTTGGTACTTTTTAAATTCTTGTGTGCTTTTTAATTGGCTAGTTAATTCTGCATGTTGATTAGGAAATTTGTTTTTCTATCTTGTTTCACTTTGAATCTATATGCTTCTTTGTGAATTTGTGTTTTCTTTGTGAGAAACTTGTTAGAAATGTATTTTCTACGTTTGTGCTTGTTTATGTGTTAAACTTGCTAGGTTTTAGGCTGCTCCTAGTGAGGTGGAGTATTTGCATATGTGTTTTCTTTATGCTTTTGTGTCTAGTCTACATGCTTATTTGTTTCTCTTAGTGAGGTGGAGCATGTTGTGTGCATTCGAATGTGGTGTAACATTTGATTGTTGATTGTCTGTGTGACTTTTATGTCTGTATGACTGCGTGTGCTTCTGTGTGAAGTGTCTGTGTGACTTAACTATGTGTCTGTATGAATTGTGTATTCATGTTAGCTTTGTGCTTATTTGTTTTTATGTGAACTATTCGTGTGTCATGAGAACTGTGAGTTCTAATCTATGTGATTGCATGACTATGTGAACTTTGTGTTTTCTTGGGCTTGTGTGCTCTGTTTATTTTGTCCTTGGGATAATTTAGACATTTTTGTGACTGTGCGTCTGTGATCTTTGCTCTGACTTAGATTTGTGTATCTTTTGTGATACCTTGACTTTGTGTCAAATTTTCTGGATCTTGCATCTAACTTTGTGTTTTTCATTTTGCAGGTGTCCGAGAAAAGGTGCGATGATGAATTCCTAAATAGATGATCACAAGGTGGATGATTTGGGCCAAGGTGGAGATTTGTTGAACCCGTTGGGCCTTGTGGCCCAATTTGCTGGTCTTCATTCCTCCAAGTATTGAGCTTGGCCCATTACTTATCCTTCTGGCCCTTATCAACCCCAATGGTGAACCCAATACGTGGGTTGGTGCAGAATACTCTTAGTGAGTTTAAAACGGGAATCTGAGCACCTCCCATCGCCACCACCTCCGGCGATGCTCCGATGAAGAAGACCGGGGAGACGACGAGGACGATCGCATCCACCCAACGTTATCACGAGTAAATTTGCTAACAGACAACAGGTTACTCCTTGCACTTGGTACACATAACAAATCAGATAGCAAGAAATCACGTGAAGGAGAGTGGAAGAAAGAAGTACCAGTATGTGTAATTGGAAGCCCAGAGCCATCAGCAATATGCACCTCATCGGTGCCATCTTACTCGGAATGAATAGACAGATTATTCAAGTCAGCAGTGATATTGTGAGAAGCTCCAGAGTCGACCATCCACTGATTATTAGGTGATCTTCCACTTATCCCACCGGTTCGGCAAGCGCTGGTGCCTCCTACAGCTTCGTCATCTCCCCCTGAGCACCTCACCCGTTCAACTGGGGCACTGCCATTAGTAACTCCTATACCTCCATCCGCTCCTTCCGAGAGTCATGAATCTTTAAACATGCTACAACCTTCATCAGTCCCTACTCCTCCTCGTACTCATGCCATGAGAACCCGAAGTCAAATTAGACCAATTAAGAAGATCATGTGTGATCTTCCTTTATACATAATTGTTGTTTTACAATGGTTGAAGCTGTCTTGAAGAAATTGAAAAAGGCAAGGTTAATACTCATGATCCTTCCCAATTTGATCAAGTTGGTTGTCCGCGGTGCTAGGAAATATTACAAAGAGATTAAGATTGATGAATAAAGTAGGGATCAGGTTGAATGATACAAAATGGGGAAATTGTAAAGAGGTACAACATATCCATCCACATGTGCACATTTAGGACAAGATACTGACATTTGAAGGCCCAGTTCAATAGCCCAATTACTTTGGCCCATATCAATAAGTCCAACAAATTAAGATAGGCCCATCAAATGACCCTAAAGAAAGAATATATGCACAAAAGGTTCCAGTTTGTTAGGAATAGCTATCATAACACAATGCCTAATTTAACGTCATCTTGTATAACTATCACCAAGCCTTAGTACTTAATAATTATATAATCTCCTTAGTACATTTTTTTTATATAATCAATCAATAATTAATAATGAAATATTGCTTTGAAATAATACTGTGTAAGAGCTATGTAAAATTTATATAATTCGATTTTACTATTAGAAGGGATGAATTATTTCTATTAGTAAAATCGAATTATATAAATTTACATAGCTCTTTACACCGTATTATTTCAAAGCAATATTTCATTATTAATTATTGATTGATTATATCAAAAAAATTGTACTAAGGAGATTATATAATTATTACTAAGAAGATATTTGATTATGTGCATATGCAAAAAAAAAAAAAAATTAAAGTAACAGGGGATGGCAAATCCATATGCAAATGCATATGTGTAGGAAATATTTGCTTTCTTGGCCATGCTGTACTACATACTCCCAAATAAATATTTTTATGGATATATACTGCTAATTAATGTTGATCAGTTTGAATGAAATTAATTTTTTAAAAATAAGATTATTATGATAGTAAATGCCCATCACTCATTTATATATTAAGACAAAAACTTGTGTACACTCGGGCACACTCCGTGCGCCTTTAGAATTTTGTGTTAAATTGTATATCCTTAAGTATAAAGATGTGTACCTTTTATTTTTTGAAGAAAAATAAAAAAATAAATGAAAAGTGTATACCATTTAGAACAAATGGTGTACCCTTATTAATTAAAGTGTATATCCTTTAAAACAAAACAATGTACCTTACCTATAATACTAAATTTCTAAAGGCGCATGGTGTATCCGAAAGCATGAAAGACCAACCCATATACTAAACTATGATTTAAAATTTACATGCGATTAATTAATTGACTAATTTTGATCACTTGATTAAGTTACAAGCTGTTATCCGAGAGCACGAAAGATCAACTCATATACTAAACTATGATTTAAAATTTGGGTAATTCTTGGGTGACCCGTGGTCACCCATGACCCTCTCACATGAGGGGGTGGGGGTCCACCCCCTGATATGTGGGATCCACCCCCTCATGTGAGAGGGTCATGGGTGACCACGGGTCATCCAAGTCATGCTCTTAAAATTTATATGCGATTAATTAATTGACCTATTTTGATCAATTGATTAAGTTACAAGCTGTTAATTAATACTTTGAACTTCCAAATAAGTATTTTTATTGACTTGCAAACATGATACTTACTGATAATTACACCGCCGCCACCACCTGGTCATCCTCACTAGCCACCTCAGCAGCGTCTCTTCCTCACTCTCAGGCTATTTTTCGTCAGCATTCACTTCTTCCTCCTCTTCCTCGCAGCATGCTCTTCCTCACCATCCTCACTAGCCTC
Source organism: Pogostemon cablin (assembly GCA_023678885.1). Lineage (NCBI taxonomy): Eukaryota > Viridiplantae > Streptophyta > Magnoliopsida > Lamiales > Lamiaceae > Pogostemon > Pogostemon cablin. The sequence goes on from CM042987.1 coordinate 9,095,182, forward strand.
ATCATCATTATACTCATCATCATCACTAGCCTCATCATCATCGTCTTCACAGTCGTCTGCATCCTCCCTGTTAGCCCTTCTCTCAAACATCCTCGGAGGATTTTTTCTGCAATTTGGAGGATTTTTCAATTTTTGCAGATTTGGAGGATTTTTTGGATTGCCTAGCTTCTTCTTTCTGTCTAGCTTCATCTGGATTCATAATTGTTTCATCACTCCCGCTCCCTACATCTTCACTTTTTGGATCTTTTTTTTTTTTCTTTCTTTCTTTCTTTTTTTTTCTTTTTTTTGTTGTGTGTTTTTCAACAATCACTACTCAGAAGATATGAGAAAGAGATTTGATCACCAATAAATCATTGTGGTTGAGAAGTTCTCATTATATAAATGTATCATATACAAGGAATGAAACAAAAAGTATAACAAACAAAAGAATAATGTACAATAAGATCAACAAGATATGTGGAGATAATGTTTGACCAAGTCAATTCAATTATTATCCTTCATACCCCCTTCAAGATAGACCTAGGATGAGGCCCAACGCAAAGCTTGGAACGTAAAAGCTTAAAATTGGGTCTGGGAAAGCTCTTTGTGAAAATATCTATAGATAACGATCGAAGCGAGTGTATTCCCTTGATGCCTTTCTCTGGAAGTGACCTCAAACTCGAACATTCTGTGATCTCCAAAGACTCCAAGTTGGTGAAATTTCTGTTCTCTCGTGGCAGAGCTGACAGTTCTTCGCACCAACGTATGGTTAAGGTTTTTAAGGCCTTTAGTTGTCTTAAATCCCATGGCAGTGAGGTGAGTCCGGGAGACACGTAAGATCCGGAAAGACATCAATGATGAGAGTCAACAGAGACGTTATCTCTGCTGCTCTCCCCAAGAGCCTTGCACTGCAGCTACGAAGCTCTTCTCTTTCTTATTTTATATATAAAATAACTAAATAATTTCTTCTTTTTCTTACTTTATATATAAAAAAAATATTTTTTTTTCTTATCCTCCGCGCACAAAATATATCAAACATATTCTAAGACAAACAGGTTAGCCCACCTGGCCACCGGGCTCCTCACATAAGTGAGTGACCCGGGTTCGATTCCCATTGGGAACGAATAAGAGGGAGTTATAAGGAGGCATGAAGAATAAGAGTGTATGGAGACTTGGTGAACTAACTACTAACTATACTAACAACTAACTTTGCTCGATAAAAAAAAAAAAAAACTCCTCCATCGCTTACCTAATAATAATGGATTGGGAATTATGTTTGAGGCAATGTATCAAAGAGCACAGAAGCTTCAGCTGTGTTGAGCTATTTGTAATGGTATTGTCAACTTTTATCAACACATAATTGTTGTTTTACAATGGTTGAAGTCTTGAAGAAATTGAAAAAAGCAAGGTTAATGATCAAGTTGGTTGTCCGCGGTGCTCAAAAGGAAATATTACAAAGAGATTAAGATTGATGAATAAAGTGTGGATCAGGTTGAAAGATACAAAATGGGGAAATTGTAAAGAGTTACAACATTTCCATCCACAAGTGCACATTTAGGACAAGATACTGTCATTTGAAGGCCCAGTTCAATAGCCCAACTACTTTGGCCCATATCAATAAGTCCAACAAATTAAGATAGGCCCATCAAATGACCCTATAGAAAGAATATATGCACAAAGGGTTCCAGTTTATTAGGAATAGCTATCATAACACCTCGTCTTCTCCACTCATTTTTCATTTTTATAAATTGTTTGGTATTCCAGTTAGTATCCATATATGAGTGTAGTGTGGAATTTTGATTATCCTTTTCTTTTATTTGGTGCTTACACTCATTGAAGATTTTTGTCCATGGCTAATTACTTAACAATGTTAATATATAGAAAGAAACTAAAACACAAATTATAACATAGAAAAAAAAATGAAGGAATTGGAATAAAAAGAAACTAAAACACAGAAAAGATCGTATTCCAAAGTAATAATATAACATATAAGAAAAGAAGAAAATAAAAAATAGAAAAACTTAGGAATTGAAATGAAAATAAAAAGAAACTAAAACACAAATTAAAAGAAAGCTCGGGTAGGAAACGGTAACGACCCACAATGTCTTGGCGAGATTTATTGGGCCTTGCCACTAGAACACTAGACAAGGTACAACGTTAATTATTTTCTATATATAGTATTTATATATTAAGTACAATTGTTTTCTCAGGGGGGACCCACTGCTTCCCTTGCCCATATGCAGGTCGGTTCCTGGCAAGGGCAATTAGTCGCATGTAGTCCAGCATCATCTCCCGGATCTTGGGTCGGGTTAACCGCACCGGACCCATTGGAAATTCTGGGTGTTGGCATGAAACGTGTTGGCGGATTATATAATCGTTGATTGCTTGAATTCATCGCAGCACACAATCCTCGCATCACCTGTGGATTATATAGTGCTGATCGGGTGGGATTCATAGATGGAAGAAAGTACTTCGCCAAACCAGGATTATATTGTCCTGGATTGGCGAATCCAGGGAGTTCCGATAATGGCACCAAATATGGACAATAGAATTTTGGATTGGCCTTCACAGACGTTGAGGATCCACACGTGCTCGATTGTGTCATGTACGGACCGCCGAACCTAGGATTGTTCGAGTTCATCGAGGCAGCCGGATTATATAGTCCCGCCTGACCGGTCACTGAGACGTTGCACGTGCGACTCATCCCAGCTGCTGCTTCCACCGCCATTGTCTAGAACATTCCATAAAATTAAAGATATGGATATTAACATAGTGAAAAATGAATAAAATATTGACAGTGGTGACATGGGTTGCAGTTTGAACTTCCCCATGTACACCTAGTGGCACGTGTCTACGTCATGTGTGAGGGTGAAATGAAACACAGAGCTAGAATTAACTTACTTGACAAAGTTTATATATGTAATAATGGAAAATTAATGCACAAGAAGTTAAACTATGGAAGAAGTGAGAGTGAGAGTGAGAGTACATGTTGTTCAGACTTGATGACTTAGAAGAAAATATGTGAATTTTGATAACCTCTCACAATCAATTCACAACTTTGTATATATATATCTTCTTGTTGTCAACTACCTCTTTGAAGAGCCTTCATTTTACTTGCAAAAAATTTGCGTTAATTGCTGTTTATATATGGAGTATATATTGAACTTCAAAACTTTTCTCTGATAAGACTTACACCTAGTGTTTTCACTTATACTAAACATATTCTTTCTAAAAATTGTTCAAATATTAATTTCAGCTAAGTTTATGTTCGTTGCTGTTTATATATATACTGAACTTCAAAACTTTTCTCTAATAAGACTTACACCTAGTGTTTTCATCTATACTAAACATAATCATATTTTTTCTAAAAATTGTTCAAGATATATATTTCAGTAAGTTTATGTGAGCTAAAGTAAGTAGTATAAGTTAAGACAGAAACCTTCTCCCAATTACTCATGATGTTTTGTGCTTGATCAGAACATTTTCTTTTGACGTTTTTGCCTTTAGAAGTGCCCTCGTGACAGACTTCCTGCAACCAACAAGGCACGAAATGGAAGAAACAAACGTAAACACTATTTCATCTCGTATTTCATTACATAACACCATCCATACCTGATCTTCCACTGAAAACACACCGTAGGGTTGATGATGCTGTTCAGGATTAAGAACACTCAGTAGATATTCTTCCAGGGCGATAGTGTCATCATCATCAGGTGGAAGAACACTGTAATGATTCATTACAGTGTCTCTTGGGAAGTTCAATTGATCACTCATTTTATTTCTTTTTTTTTTTGGGTAGGGAGGCTGAAGAGATAATGGAAATTGGAGTGAAAGATAAATAAATTTTGTGAAATTGGTCTTCAATTTATAGAATAAGAAACTGAGAAGCGATGTACTTTGGAGTACGTAAATTATTTATTTTCTCCATCTAATTTTATTAAAATATACTTATTATTATTAATTTATTTATTAAACAAATAAAACTGTGGAATCAATAGTTCTGTTGTTGAGGACCTGAAGGGGATAACATATTTTTTTATTTATTCATATTCACACTAGTTTACATCTTCTCGTTAAAAGGCAAAAACTCATGTGCACCCGGGCGCACGGACCACATTCCGTGCGCCTTTAGAATTTTGTGTTAAATTGTATACCTTTAGTATACAGGTGTGTAACCTTTATTTTCTAAAGAAAATTATTGTGTGTATCTGGGCGCATGAACAACACTCCGTGCGCCTTTAGAATTTTGTGTTAAATTGTATACCCTTTAGTATAAAAATGTGTACCCTTTATTTTCTAAAGAAAAAAATATTAATGAAAAGTGTATACCCTTTATAACAAAATTGTGTACCTTTTATTAATTAAAGTGTATACCCTTTAGGCCCGCAATGTACCCTTACCCATAATACTAAATTTCTAAAGGCGCACGGAATGTGTTTCCGTACGCCCGGTCGCACGCAAGCCTCACTCCTCGTTAAATGCGTTAATTGAAAGGTAAAATTTAAACCATGCATAAAGAAAATGTAACTTTTATGGGTAAGGGTTTAGGTTTTTCTCTCCTTCGGTATATATTAGTCAATGACACCACTTGTATGAGACCGTCTCAAGATTTTTTATGTTTTTTAAATAATCATAATTTTTTATTAAAAAATTATTACTATTTTTTAAAATATAAGAAATAATTTGCTATTCCATTATCACTTTTCATTAATATAAGTAACACTTTTTAGAGAGTGTTACTTGTGAACCTGGATCACCATGTAACATGTTTTTGCAAAATTACTCTCTAATATGTGAAAATTTACTCTTTAAAGTGATGAAATATTACTCTTTTGAATGAAATATATTACTCATTTTAAAAAAATATATGAAATAACTATATATTGAAATTTGAAGAGTAATACGAGTATTAATTTTCATTAAGAGGAATAACATCACCATGTAACATGTTTTTGCAAAATTACTCTCTAATATGTGAAAATTTACTCTTTAAAGTGATGAACTATTACTCTTTTGAATGAAACAGTATTTACCCGGCCGTGCGTTGCACGAACAGGAACTTTGTTAAACTTTTTTTATTTAAACTTGGACCGTACTTTGTTTGTGTAGGGATAGCAACAGGTAGAGTTCCCACTTATTTTGAGGTAGTCTTACTCGTATCTGATTAAAAAATAACAACCCATACCCAGGCCGTGCGTTGCATGGATGGGTATATTTGTCAAGTAGGGATGTCAACAAACCGGATTTGGGATGAATAGTTAACTATTCGGTCCCGCTCCGTTCTTAAATGGCTCGCCCCGGACCTGACTCGTTACCTGTACGGGTCCTATATTGCATACCTGTATCCAGACCTGGGTGGGTCTGCCCGACCCTCCCCATTTATTTTTTAATCAACCATCATCAATCACATAAACATTAATTTAACATTCAATCACATATAAACAACATCCATAAAATCAAAAAATTAAAATAAATAAATTATAAGTATATTAAATAATGATTAGAAAATCGGACCGGACCGGCCGGTTCAACCGATTGAACCAGAAAAAATTGGTTTGAACTGGTTCAAACCGTAATAAACAGCTGAACCGGTCAAACCGAAAATCGCCGGTTCTCTTTTTTTTTTGAAATTTTCGTATTGAGATTTATTATTATTATTTTTAATTTTCGTATTGAGATTCATTGACTAATTTGGGAGCCAACATCTCAAAATATAATGAATGCAAAAAATAGGTAGTAATGATCATCACATATATAGAAGTACAAAATCTCTCATCTTTACTAAGTTTTCGATGTGGGATATTGAAGTTGATGGAAAAAAAGAGATAAAAAGTGGTCTTTATATATAGAGATCCAATACCTATTTCTTTCTTATAATTAATCAATGTGGGATCTTTTCAATTTCTTACAAGCATATACATTTGTAATTTATCACTCATTATTTTTTAAATCTTTAAATAAATAAATTTATTTACTTAATTATATCTAAATAATTGAAAAAAATATTTTGAATGAATATTAATTAAAATTAGAGTCAACAAATAAAATGAATTAACAATTTTCTTTTCATTTTTATTTCAATTCTAATATTCTTAATTAATTTTCTTTCAATTTCAAAGTAAATTTGGATTAGATTAACTATTAATATAAATTAAAATAAAAAATTATCTTATTTTACATTTAACTTTATTCTTTTAATCTATTATTTTTCATGTACACTAAGTATGTTAATATAAAATTATATATTAAATAATAAAATATTATTAAAATTTAAAAATATGTAATTTATGTTTTCCGGTTGAACCGCCCGGTCCGACCGTGAACCGTTAGGGTCACCGGTTCGGCCTCTGGTCCGATTTTCTAATCACTGATATTAAATATAATATCTATTTTCTTTATTATTTTTTTTGTATTTTATAGTATTAATTATTTTTTGAAATATGCATCTATTATTTTTTTTATGGCAATAGGTAAGCACCCGCTTATTTTGGGATACATGTACCCGTATTCATTTACTAATATTAATTACATGTATTCATATTCGTCCTATTTAAAAATTTTATTATGATACCCATACCCGTCCCTTATTCATTTATCAATATTCGCGGGCTACTCGTACCCATTTAATAATCAGCTATTTTATCTATGCTTATATTTTTTATTGTTTAAATTAATATTTTATTAAAAAAATTATACTATTATTAATTAAATATATAATAAATATAACATAAATTCTATTATTATAAATAAATATTTAATAAATATGATTAAATAAAACATGTAACTATTAATATATATATATATATATATGAGTACCTCCAGGTATTGAGATTTGAGACACTACTCGTACCCATTTAAAATTCTAATGAGATTTTATTTAATTATATGTACCCGTCCAAAATTCATTTAGAACTACCCGTATCCATTCGATTAGATTCGAGTAGACCGCAAAAAAATACAATAATTATACAATAAAGAGTGGTAAAAGTTTAAAAAATGACAATTTTAACAAAAAAGATACGTGTTGAGTCACTTGAGTGTCATTTTTTAAAATCAACTTATTATATGGAGCATTTTTTTCACAATTTTTTTAAAAAATCTTCAATGATTCATCATTAATCATCTATTTAAAGTAGGCAAACACTTTTGATAATGATTTTGTTCAATACCCGTGCATCACATGTAGTAATTCCTTCAAGCGCTTATCGACACGTGAGTTACACGGAAAAGAATTATAAGACAACTATTTATTTTTATGTTTAAGTTGATATTTCTTATATTAACCATACAAATTTTATTTTAAATTTCATAAGTCTTGCAATAACATTTGGCAAAAGCTCCTGTGCACCCGACCGTGCGCCTTTAGAAATTTGTGCTAAATTGTATACCTTTTAGTATACAGATGTGTACCCTTTATTTTCTAAAGAAAAATCTGGGCGCACGAACAACACTCCGTGCGCCTTTAGAATTTTGTGTTAAATTGTATACCCTTTAGTATAAAAATGTGTACCCTTTATTTTCTAAAGAAAAAAAAATATTAATGAAAAGTGTATACCCTTTAGAACAAAATTGTGTACCTTTTAGTAATTAAAGTGTATACCCTTTAGACCAAATTAATGTACCCTTACCCATAATACAAAATTTCTAAAGGCGCACGGAATGTGTTCCGTGCGCCCGGGTACACGCAAGCCTCACTCATAACATTTATGGTTTTTTAAAAAAAAATGAGAATTAAGAAATATAATATTTTATTGTGAAGTCGTGTATAAATTTAAATTATCCTTTTTTCAAGTGAAACTTACCCAAAATAATTAATTACTCTACTTGGACCACATACATCACCTACAACTACAAACTAATCTTTAAATTTATAGTATATCTCAATTCGTCACTCATTAAAATATTATATTTCTTAATTTACTTATAAAAAATAAACTTAAACCTTGATGAATGTATTATTTAAAAAACATGTAACCTATATCCACTTAAGTTTCTGCCATCCATATCTAGGAAGGGCAACGGGTAGGGTACCCACTTATTTTGGGATACTCGTATCTGTAATCGGTTAACTATTAAATACCTGTACCCGTTTCGGTAAAAAAAATTATTATAATACATGTACCAGTCCCATACCCGTTTATCAATACATGTAAATACTCGTACCCATTTAATATTAATTTATTAGATATGTTTATATATTTTTGTTATTTAAAATTAATATAATAACAAAAATACATTTATTATTTCTTTCAAACCCCACTTATCGCTAAGAAAGGCAATAATACTTATAGTACCTATCTACCACGAAAAAACTTCGGTAATAAAGAATGTTATGACATTAAGAATTGACTACTACATATTATACAAAGTACAAAAAAGTTATATATAACTATTATCAATTCTTTCAGGAAAAAAATACTTCTCAACCTCGTAATCATATAACGCCTCGCAGCTCCACCACAATTACTTCCAATATTGTTACTACTTTACCAATAATATGATGATGATCCTTATCCTGCATGAGCTATTGCATGAAAATAGTTAGCTTAAAAAAAAGAGTATTGTTAAATACACACCCATTTTTATTGAATACACACCCCTTGAATACACACTCCTTTTTTATATTTTAAATTCTAATTTTATTATATACACACCCCTAAATACCCAAATTTACCCTTATTAGTTTTAAAATTATACACACTCAATAATATTTTTTAAAAGATTATTATACACACCCCCTCAAACAATTTACACGGTAAATTAAAATGAAATTTATGTTGAGATTGTCTTCTTCAACTTTTACTTTTGAAATTAGAAGGAAATTAAAGAACCCACCACCTGAATTAATGGAGGATGCAATGGTACAAACCCTTCACCACCGCCATATTTCCCTCTCCGACGACATCTTTGCATTATGTGGAGATCCTAAAGTAGCCATAAATATAACCTCTTTTTGTCCTTTTATTTCTTAAATTCGACCCACCTCACCCTCGATCAACTCTAAATAACAGACTTGCCGGCACTTCGTAAAGTGTATACACAGATTCTAACGGAGGAAGTACGCCGACGACGCCGTCCTTCTTTCCTCGCTTGTCTTTTTTTGTTCGCAAATAGGGTTTTATGCAAGAAAATTTAGAAAATGTCGGTACGAGAAGTAATTGAAGGCGGCAAAGAAATTGTGTTTCGTAACTTGCTGTAAACTTTGCGAATAAACACAAATTTCAGCACCAGAAATAATTAAATGTGATTTATTTTCTTAACATGCTAAAGAAACTGCAGTGATATTCTAATCACATTGTTTTTCAATGAAGAAGAAGCAATAGCAATGCAGAAGCTGGTGCGCGCTGACATCGGCACATATTAAATTAGTATAAAATATACAAAACTCACCATTGTAAATTTTACAGTTGTATTATATATACTCATTATTATTATCATATAATCAGAAGGTGAGAAAATTAATTAGCAAGCAGAGATGAAGATGATGAAGCTCTGAAGAGGCTCAAGTTGTGGTCTTGGAGGAAGTAGCAGCAATACAATTGTGTAATTTAATCAAATCTGTTGTTAGTTTGCTGTTGATTTGCTGTGCTCTCTTTTCCCTTGTGTTTCATATATTAAATTATTATAAAATATATTAGGGGTGTGTATTTATTGAATTAAGGGTGATTTAGACTTTTTATAAATACATATTTTAATTATATATTAATGGGGTGTGTATTTAATGAAAGGAGTGTGTATTTAAAGAGAGCAAAAAAAAATCTTTTTCAAACTTTGAGACACAATTCATGGAAATTTATTCAATATTATAATTTATTGTACTTCTCCTCATATTAGTTTATAGAAATATAACTAATCAAATCACGTGAAAAGTCCCCAAATTCAAATCATGGATGGCCAGATGAAGTTACCTTAATGTTGCTTATCAATTCTCAGTTAAAAATAAGTGTTGATCTTGTAGTAGATTTATTGAAATCAAAAGCAAGCTTAGATTTTACATAACTTATCAATTCCCAGTTAAAAATGAGTGCTTATCTTGTAGTAGATTAATTAAAATCAAAAGCAAGCTTAGAATATAAATAATTCAAAAAATTATACGTCTCAACATTCTGTGAAATAGGAAATTATAAAGAAAAAAGAAAAATGTGTCTAAAGGTTAGGAAAATAGATTTTAGTGAAGTCCAAATGTTGTTAATGGATAAACAGACTCAGAACTAAAAATATCAAACAAAGCATATGAACTCTAATTTTCTCATTTACTTGAGCTAAAAATGTCTCACCGATCTTGAAAAAGCTAATCCGAAGGAAATCAAATATTTGTACTTGTAATAATTTTAATGGACCAATAAAAAAAAATTATATATATACACATAACATACATATGTGCCATATAATGAATGAATGGTCATGTACTTACTTTTATATTAATCATTTTGAGTCCACCAATATTTCATACATAGTGTAAGACATTTACAAATAATTAATTGACATGAGAGCATGACCATTGCAAGGAGTGATTTATATTGGACAAAGTTGAAATTTATATAGTACTCTGCAAGTAAATTAAAAAATTCATTATTGAATTGACCTACAAATTATAATATTACCAACACACTCTAATATCCAGATCAAGTCATCCTTCTTCAACTAATTATCATCAAATTTGTGCTTGATTCTCTGTGACTAATAAAGGCATCAAAACAGTTCAAAAGACACAACAATGAATATAATTAAGTTTATAAGAGGAAAAATACCAACTGAAAGAAGAGTACGACCTGTGATACTGATTTGTTATTGTATGATATGTTGATATGATTGCATTGGCCTTCTACACTAATTGATTTATTCTTTATAAAAAATGGCATTTCTAATTTCCTCAAATTAGACATACATGCCCAGCTGGAGCACAAAGAGTTTTTTTTTCACCTTAGGAATTTTATCAGAGAAGTGAATCCCCATAAGCACTATAAAATATATTGAAATTTAGGAGTATTAATATTTAAATGTACAATAATAAATCATAGTCAATACTTAATCAAATTACAATAATTAACTAATTAAATTAACAAAAAAACATGATGTATTTGTAATTTTTTTACAAATCAAAGAACATAAATATTTTTATATTTATTTCTGCCTTCTATAAGAATGTAATTTCTTCAAATGTTTTTTATAAAAAGAACCACCATCTTCACATTCCTACTGCTTCAGAGACATCTTCACACTATAAATTCAAAATTTATAGAAAATAAGAATTATATTTAGAAGATTCCCAAAAAAATGTGATACAAAAGCAAGAATTAATGTCATACCTCTTTATTTATTTTCTGATGCTTCAATTATACATTCAAACTTGAAGACCTGAGATGAAAATGAAAAATAAAATAAAAGAACTTGCCCAATATGACACATAAGCAAGAATTAATGGCGCCATACCTCTTTATTTATCTTCCGATGCTACAATTATGCATCAAAACTTGAAAAGTTGAGATAAAATCAAAATAAAATAAAAGAGCTTTCCAACAAAAGAACAATTTGAGAGGATTATCTCTATGATGCGTAAAAGTTAAAAGATATACAAAAATATGCTACATGAGAAGTATTCTATTAAAAACTATTCTCTTCTCTCTATGAATATATAAATTTAAATCAATTAACAACCCATTGACCAAATTCAAATATAGAGGTGTAGTAGAGCAAATCTTATTCGTAGGCATGAATTGATGCACAACTTGAGTATAGATAGAAACTATAAAGGAAGTGAATAGCTGTTTGTGGTAACTTAGAAACACAATACCAAATTCTTCCAACAACCTTGCCTTTACTATCTCTAACTTCTGGCATCCATAGTTTAAACATTAGTTATAGCAAACAAGATCATTTACACTTGGACGCATCAATTGTCATTATTTGATTCTTTATAGCTTGGTTATGATGATCTAAAACAATAGACCTGTTATCAGTAAAAACAAAGGATAAAAAAAAAAGAAACTGGCAAGGTAAAATGAAATTGTACACTCAAATAGTGATCAATCCATATGATTTCCAATTGAAATACCATTACATAGCAATCATTTTCAAGAAACAAATCCAATCTTATCCAAATGCAACAGTTGAAATATATGACTGAAAATGCTCATAACCATATCTATGCAAAAAAAGATGTAAAACTAAATAGTATACCAACACATTAGGAAGATTTGTATAATATCTTATTAGATATATTCAAATCAGATCATCAAACGGCACTGATAACATATTCTTAACTATACTTTCCAACCATGTTAACAACATAAACACATACAAATAATCCATTGAAAACAACTAAAACTCGTCTAGTGCCGTATAAGCAAGAAAAAACAAAACAAACAAAAAGAAAAAGCTTCAATATGTTACACACCCTACAATATTCACAACTACAGAAGCAAACAACCACAAATACAGAATTAAACTGCCCACACAAATACAATTTAAAACTAAAGATCAAGCATTATCAATAAATACTTCTGGTAAAATGGAGTGGTTCTCTATTCCAAGATGTCCAATTTCACAGAAGCAACCACTCATGGACAATATATTACAGAAAATAGATTCTAATGGCCACAAATTTTTATTATCAAATAGCTAACATGTCACATGAATAATATTGAGATGATGCTTGGTAAGGGGTAGACAAAATATTGTTCTGAAAAGTAAACTATCAATACTAAAATCAAATTAATTTACCTCCGTGACCATCATAAACACCAAACTACGATGTGGAAGTATCCAAATTAGGAATTGCTGCTTGCTATAAGAAGAGTAGTAACATGAAAAAAAAAAGAGAAAAAAGATAAGAAATGCACATACAGTTCAAATCCTATTTCGATGGTTGAAAGATTCCTACAATAAATCAAAGAAAGCGTATTTTAAACCGTGGAATTAAATTCAGCAAGTTAAAAGGAAATAATTAAACTTGTGAAATTAAATTTTAGATAACGTAGGATACAAAGTGCAAAGAAGTTCGAAATCGACACAGTTGATGATTCGCGATAGTGAGAAGAAAAGTAGGGTAAAACTGAGGAAAAATTTAGGTTCCGAATAAGGTTTTGTTCACAACAATTTTATTATTTACAAATTGGTTCAAAGAATTTATTTAAATGACAAAGAAAGCACCGATAAATCCAATTAAAAAATATGCACATGAGATCAACGGTGTAGATTATCTATACTAAAAACAAATAGACATGATTGACCAATAAAAGTCAAATAGGTAAAGAATGGTCAAAATTGAGCAAATCCATTTTTCTTTTATATTAGTATAGATATATTACTCATTTAAAAAAATATAAAAAATAACAACATATTAAAATTTGAAGAGTAATACGAATATTAATTTTCATTAAGAGGAATAACAGAAAGAGTAATTTTTAATAATCGGTAAATCAATGTGCAAGAATTTGAGAAGTAATATTTTTTTATCTAGAAGCGTATATTCATCTCTCTAAAGATTATTTTTTCATGTACTAAAAAATAATCAGTAAATTATGGTGCACGTGTGAAAATGATTCATACAATCATTTGTCCACTTGTTATTAAAGTAGGCAAAGACTAGTGTTAGAGTGTCTTACTTAACGATTTTCATAAGATGGATAAGAAGTTATATCATTTTTAACGATTAAGTTGAAAAATGATAATGATGAAGTGAATTATTTCATAAACAATTTATAGTAATAAATGAAAATTGATAACATTTTAAAAGATAAGTGATAATATATTCACAAAACTTTTTTTTAAAAAATTAATCTATTTTTAAGGTGATATTTTAAAAGGCTAAAACTTGTGTGTCCCGGCAAATACCGTACACCCCGATACCCTTTAGTATTAAATAGTATACCCTTTAGTATAATGACGTGTACCCTTTATTTCTTGAAAAAACAAAAAAAATTAATGAAATTGTATACTCTTTAGAATAAAATATTGTACCCTTATTAATTAAAGTGTATAACCTTTAGAATAAAATTTTATATTCTTACACACCTTGTGCACTTGGGGACATAAGATTCCAACTCGTTTTAAAATACTTAATTTTTTAAAAATAACTTACATCTAATTGTTGAAATAAGATTGAATTCATTTGAATGTATAAAAATTTAGAGACACTCTCTTGTGAGACGGGTTATTTGTGAGACGGGCGTGAGGTGGGTCGACTCATCACTAAAGTATGCTTATTTATAGTTAAAGTATGCCAATAATAAATTATGTTATAACATCCTAAAATCATACTTTAATGCATAATCTAACCTACTTTAGAAAACATATTTTAACAACTATTAAACATACTTTATCTAAATAATAGACATACTTTAACACGTCTCACATCCCGTCTCATGTAAATAATGTCTCACAACAGACTTTGTCAAAAATTTAACCCTATATATTGTTTGATTAGTTATTCAGATTTCAATGAAATTATGATTTATTTATAAAGTAAGATTGATGATACAATTTTAAACGAAGTTGATTTTATGTATTTATTTATTTATATTTACATATCATTATGCTATTAGTATAGAGTATTGCTTTAATTTAAAAGAAAGCATTTTCTTTTAAATATAATTTTGAATTATTTAAAAATATCATATAATATTACATTTGGTATATCCCATTTTATAAATTATTTCTAATACTTTAAAAATGAGATTTTATTATTATAAATATACTATTAATACAATGAAAATAATTACTAAATATTTTTAAATTTAAATATTTTGTATTAAAAAAATTTTATTTAATAGAGTTGAAGTTTAAAATAAAAGAAAACTAACATTATAAACAAATGTAATAAAGCATATAAAATGATTAACGTGAATATGAGTAGTCATCCTGGAGTACAAATTTAATATTATTATAATTTACTTACTTACTTTTTTTTAATAAAATATATAAAATGGTTTATCATATGAATAGTCATTTTAAAACAAGAGTGAGGCTCCTGTGCACCCGGGCGCACGGAGCAGATTCTGTGCGCCTTTACAATTTTCATGCCCCTTTACAATTTAAACCCCTAGCAATACATAGGTTTAAATAGGATTGGAGGGGAGGGTTGTGTTCACATGGGGACACGGAGCATCTTTCCGTGTCCCCGGGCGCACGGGAGCTTTTGCCTTAAAACAAATTAAATATTCTTGTTATTATTATAAAATTTAATGAAAAGTATTAAAAGGATGTAAAAGGAAAAATAAGTAGGAAAAAAATTGAAAATAAATATTTTTCAAGTGCTAATCACTCTTAATATATGACAAAAACTTGTGTGCGTCCGGGCACACGAAATCACATTCCGTGTGCCTTTAGAATTTTGTGTTAAATTGTATATCCTTTAGTATAAAGATGTGTACCCTTTATTTTACAAGGTAAAAACTTTGCACCCGGGTGGACGGAAGCACACTCCGTGTGCCTTTATAATTTTGTGTTAAATTGTATACCCTTTAATATAAAGATGTGTACCTTTTATTTTCTGAAGAAAAATAAAAAATATTAATAAAAAGTGTATACTTTTTAGAACAAAATAGTGTACCCTTATTAATTAAAGTGTATACCCTTTAAAACAAAATAATATACCCTTATCTATAATACTAAATTCTAAAGGTGTACGGCGTGTGCCCCGGCAAACGTAAGCCTCACTCTTAATATATTACGATATATACTTGCGTTACATATTGCTCATTTTGTGGAGTCACAACACTTGTGTGAGAGCTGATCATATTATATTTTCTTAATTAATTATCATTTTTTTTATTTTTATTTTTTTAGTATACAGTTTTATTTTAAAAGAATGCTTTTCTTTTTTCCAACTTAGTGTTGAATTATTTATAAATTTCAAATATTATTACATTTATAAATATTTTATAAGTTATTTGTACCGTTTTTGTTCCGCCAAAATATTTAGATTTTTTCATTTTAATTTGTCTAACATAATTAAATTTCACATTTATTTTATTCATTCCACAATAAATCTATCTTATAATTCTTGAGACAATTGCATGCAATTCAAGTTCTCCTGTCAATTAAAAAATATTGTATTCCTACATTATACGGAACGACTCCTTAATTAGTTACTTTCAAAGTTGGGTAGCCACCTCTTTGACTTATTATGTTTTGTTTCATTAATTTTTTTAATTTTATTATAATAATGAATTATTTCAACATGCATCAAGTAATGCATATTAAATGTTATATACAATTCATATATACTCTTTAATAATTCATATATTAATTTAATTTAAAAATATCTCGTAAATACAATAATTTATATATAAACAAATATATTTATTTATTATTATATTTCTTCTTATGATTTTCTTCTATTCACACGTTTCTTATTAGACGTCGCAAACGCTATTCATAGTCTGCCGCAATGAACTCTTACATGCTAAAATTAAGTTTATAAAATAATTTGAAGAATAGAATTCAACACGAGTCTCCTCCCCAATTAAGTACTTTACTTGCAGAGCATTGCGATTTTTAGAATAACTGACAACCAAATCACAAATGCATTGGAGCATGAAAAGTTGTAGCCTAAAACAGATGGCCAATAAGCCCAACTAGTTATATAAATATGATTGCTTCATCGTGGCTCTCATCTTTCAACATTAAGAGACATTAAAAGAGGGTCCCAATACCTTTTTATACGTACAATTACTGATGTCAAAAAGCAAAATAAAAATATGACTCTTCAAGAATATTTCATCATAATATATCTTTTAAGAACTCAAATAAGACTTGTGGAAATTAAGAATACACATTTTCTAAATAATATATTTTTACAGTTGAGATAGAACGTTGATTTCAGAATTTTTCTTTATGATTCGCCAGAGTAGTAACATGTTGTTCATAGGCAATAAGTTAGACCGGAAAAATAAGTTAGAAAATAAAATGCATGAACACATATGTTACATAGAACAAACCAAAGCTTGCAAAGGTTCTTCCCTCCTCGTCTAAGTCTTCTTCTAATTACACCTCTTTCTCACAGAAGAAAAACTTTTCAAGTGACTAATAATTGGGTTGCTTCATGTTATCTTTAACATAGTCATGATAACAGAAAAATAAATGTAAATCTCACATTTAGATATATCATATGATTATATCAAGATGAAGATTTGTGTCTCATTATATACTCATGGATTAGACTTTTCAAATCCTACTCAATAAATGTTAATTATAAAATTGTTTATTAAAAACTATAAAGTTAATTTATTTGATATAAACATACGTATTTAAATAATTATTATAATGAATATGAAAAGTCATTATTTATATAAATTTGATTTAATATTGTAAATATAAGTTAAATCATTAAATATTATATGTTATTAATAGATGAAAGGGTAGAAATGTGTAATTTAAAAAAATAGATAGGGATATAATTGAAAAAAAATTCTCAACTCCTTCATATTTTTAATATATCATTATTATTATTATTATATTATTTATTATTATTATTATTATACTATGAATTTTAATAAGATAAATAAAGGGTCAAAATATAGTAAGAAAATATAGGTGAAGATAAAGTGGAAAAAAGATGTTAACACTTGCTAAGCCACTTTTAATATATTATGATATCGTATAAATTATTTATAAAAGTGATAGTAATTAAAATTCAAATTCATTTTATCTTGTAAATATATCCTATAAATTATTTATAAAAGTGTTAGTAAAAATTCAAATTCATTTTATCTGGTAAATTGCATCTCCTTGAATGATATGGGTATTGGTATGGTAAAAGATTTATATATGTCATAATTACTTTATTATTTGAACGGTTTGACTGATTGAATGCAATATATTTAATTTTTTATTTCTTAAATTGTAAGAATAACTTTATTATTTGTACTGTTTGATTGATCAAATGCCGTGCATATTTATTTCTTTATTTCTTAAATTGTAAGAATAAATTTTAGATCTTATATTTTATATATTTTCACTATATTTTAACAATTATTTCTACCCGTAATATCATATATATTTTTTTTAGAAATTTGATTATTAAAAATTGTTGTGCACAATATTCATCACATTAAAAAAAAATCTCATGTAATTCCAATTTACTATAAAATCTATTTTTGCAAAATTATTTTTAGATATTTTAAAATTATTTTTTGGAAAGATAATATTATATTAATGGAAAATGTTACTTATCAAAATATAAAAAATCACAACTTATTAGAATTTGAAGAAAATTTGAAGAGTAAAATTTTCATTTAAAAAAGTAAGAGTTGATATTATGTGCACTCCAAGTCCATACGTATGTATAAATTTTTATTCAATAGTATATATATGTTTCTTAATAATTGTATAATTTTTTTACATTTAAATTTAATTAAAAACTAAAGAGAATTCACTAACAAAAGTATATATTTTTTTATTCATAAATGTATATGATTTTATTTATAAGTGTATAAGAGTGTATAAATTTTTTAGAGTGCCAATGCACAAGATAATTTACGATAAAATAATAATTTATCCTAATTTTTCAACAATCATTTGGCCTTAAACCGATAAACCTTAATATTCATATTTCAATCTAAAAAAAATCTCAATAAGATAAGTAGACAACCCAATAAAAAGAAATGGATGAATAATAACAGGAGAGAGTCAGAGAGAGATATATATTTGAGAAATTTATACACACAACATAAAAAAATAATATTGTGATGAATAAACACGGACAACAATTTTCAAAGATTCAACAACCCATTTCCCACCCCGTTACCTACAATATGGTGCAATTCCTTTGTAATAGTCTCTCAACAGTCTCTCAACAAAATGAGGATTGAGACTATTTTGAGGATTAATAGATAATGCTATACAATTATAACCCGGAGAAAGAATTCTTTAATTATATAAAAGCTCAAAACAATCAATCAACCTAAAGAAGAAAGAACATCTTAACAAAAATAAGCAAAGAGTATGGCAGTCAATGACCACTTGCATATTTAGCAGCTTCTGGCTCTGTTTGAAGTGCTGTGTGAACAAAACGTGGTCCTAGGAAACTGCCCCAATTCCTATTACGATGACATCTTTCAATGCCTTTCCAGTAGCTCCAATCCAGGCACCACTGCGGATATCAAAATTTTTGACCATTAACACATGTATATATCAAGAATATTATGTATATATTAAGAACATATAATAAATTTAAAAAGAATATAAATTGTAATACAATTCGAATGATTTGAATATTTTTAAATAAATATACACCCATTCCCTAAAATATATATAATGTGTATTATATAATAAATTGTGTTTTAATAAGATCAACACTCCGATTAGATCACACTATCACAATATTCCATAGATTTATCTCATCAACACACACTACCACGTGTAACTTGTGAATAATTTATTTGTGTGAGTCATGATTTCATGATGAGATTATTTTATATTTTATAATTAATTATAATTCTTTTATTAAAAATGTAATATTTTTATTTTAAAACGCTATCACTTTTTAGGTATGATATAAATTATGAGGAGTGAGGTTTGCGTGCGCCCGAGCACACGGTGCGCCTTTAGAATTTAGTATTATGGGTAAGGGTATATTATTTTGTTCTAAAGGGTATACATTTTAATTAATAAGGGTATATCAATTTGTTCTAAAGAGTATACACTTTTCATTAATATTTTTTATTTTTTTTTCACAAAATAAAGGGTACAAATCTTTATACTAAAGGGTATACAATTTGATATAAAATTCTAAAGGCGCACAACATGTGCCTCCATGCGCCCGGGTGCATACAAGTTTTTGCCAATTATGAGTCCGACTAGGGTACACCGATGTACTGGACAATTGTAGTCGTTAGATTAATTTATCATTCAATCTCCGTTATTAATTAAAATAAAATGATTAATTTTATCTTTTAAAAGAATTACTCACTACTCCATTTTAACCTATAAACTTGAGGTGCACCGATACACTATATAATCACCCATAAGTTATTTATAAAATAGTTTACGTTATAAAGAAAGATAATCTTAGTCGTTTGGGAGTTAAAATGGTTTCAATCTTTGCCAATCTGTTTAAGTATATAGTATAAAACAATTTAGTAAAAATTAATAAATTCTTATTATAAAATGGCAAAATCTCCTATATACTTGGGCGCACGGACCATATTTCGTGCGTATTTAGAATTTTGTGTTAAATTGTATACATTTTAGTATACAGATGTGTACACTTTATTTTCTAAAGAAAAAAAATATTAATGAAAAGTGTATATACCCTTTAGAATAAAATGATGTATCTTTTATTAATTAAAGTGTATACCCTTTAGACCAAATCAATGTATCCTTACACATAATACTAAATTTCTAAAGGCGCACGGAATGTGTTCCAGTGCGCCCGGGCGCACGCAAGCCTCACTCTTATAAAATTTCATACTTTCTAGCATACTAATTAGATACTCCATATTATTCCTTAATTTTTTAAGTATATATAAAACAATTTACAAAAAATCAATAAATTCTTATTATAAAATTTCATACTTTCTAGCATACTAATTAGATAGAGTTTGAACTACAGGCTAATTTGCTATACAGTTTTCTTTTTTGATAAGAAAATTTGGACATCATCGATCTAGGTTGCTGAAGAGGTATGATAGTTTTGGACAAGAATGGTTATTACTCCAACCTTTACTAAGATCACATACTTCACATAAAATTGAGATGCATGTGATATTATTATTTAATAAAATACTTATCTTCCTATCAAAAAAAGAATCCAAAGAACACCTGAAGATCATGTAGGTTTTTAATTGGAATGATTATCACTCTAACATTTACCTAGATATCCTTTGAGACTCAAAATGAGATGAATCGAACTTTTTAATATTAGGAATAAACACGGCTACAATGGCGTAAAATTGATATGGATCGAACTTTTTAATATTAGGAATAAACACCATATGGATCGAACTTTTTAATATTAGGAATAAACACGGCTACAATGGCGTAAAATTGAAATGGATCGAACTTTTTAATATTAGGAATAAACGCGGCTGACAGGAAAAACTTATTCATAAGAAAAACGTACTCATTGTATATTAGGACCTGGGTTCATTGTATATTAGGACCTGGTTGGTGTAAAATTGAGATGGATCGAACTCCTTTATTAGGAACAAACACAAGTTTAGAATCCACTTTGTTGGGTTGACAAGAAAACCGTACTCATTATATAATAGGAGTCATTGTACATTAGTAGCAGGTATAAGTTTGAAATCAAGTGCACTTGCTAAAATTTGAAATTATATTTAAAAAGTTTTCTTTAATCATTGTATAATAGGAGTCATTGTACATTAGTAGCAGATACAAGTTTGAAATCGAGTGCGCTTGCTAAAATTTGAAATTATATTTAGAAAGTTTTTTTTTAAATATAATTTAAAATTTTGATGATTTGAAATTAAATAAGATATAAATAGAGAATAATGAGCATACAGAGAAAGATGAGTAAGTGTTTTAAACTTAAATAGAGAATAATAAGCATACTTATATGTATACTTAAGAGAGATGGAACCCTCTCATGTCTTCGTTTGGTTAAATAGCTAAGTAATAGTGTCATATTCTAATATTCTAAAACTTCGAAATATTTTCAATAAAAAGTTGATAGTAAGAAAATGTAAAGATATTCTCACCCAATTATTGGCCTAAATTTTGTAATACTAAAAATATTTAATTTTGTAAATGCAAAAATATTATTAAAATTTTATAATTTCTATAATTAATATTTAATTTGAGAAAAGAATCACATTTTCAGAAATAAATATTTACTCAAAAATAAACATCTTTGAAAAGTTTAATCCACAATCCTTCAAATATTTTAAGCATTGATCGATAGATTTTTTTTTTTAATTTTGTATTCTTTTGTTTTTTTTGTTAATTTTAAAGCATAAATTTACTTGTCAGTAGTCATAATTAGAACCCTAAAATTTTTAAATAATCGTGAAAACTGAAATGTTTATTGGGTTGGAGAGTTAACTCCACAATCTGTAAGTTGTCTAGTCATAAGTTTCTTTTAACAAACTCTAAAGTTTTTAAATGGATGGTTAGCACTGAAATATTTATTGGGTTGGAGCGTTAACTCCGACTAAAGAAATAATGGGCTTACAAACCGTCAACCCGAACTTGAATAGTTGAATGTTTATTGGGCTCTGCACTGATCCATTGCGGTTAACTCCGAGTTAAAAAGAAAGATAGGCGTACGGACATGAACGTATTGGTGATATGTAACTTGTAAGGTATTTGGCGTTCTAAAATTTATATATTCAATTCTAAACAATAATGATATCTTAATTTATTTAGTTTTAAAAAAAAAATTATATATTTAATTCTAAATAATGATATCTTAATTTATTTAAAAGAAAAAAAAAATTATACTAAATGGTAAAATAAATAATAATGATATTTGTTGTTGTATATATAAAAAAGCTAATTATAGTGTGCACCCGGGTGTACACTAAGATAGGGTGCACCCATATACAAATATAAACAAAAACATATACAATTATGAGCAAAAATGTATATAATTTAATTGTTAATTTTTTTAATGAAAAATTGAGTGTAAAAGATATACAATTATTAAAAAACACATATACACTAATGAATAAAAAGTTATATACATATGGATGTTAGTTTTTTTAATGAAAAACTTAGTGTGAAAAAATTATACAATTATTACAAAACACGTATACAAAATAGAATAACATGTATACAAAATAGAATAAAAAATTAATATACATATGAGTGCACCCTTGCACCCGGGTATACCCAATATACACTCAAAGTTTGATTGATACACATAATTATTATAAAATTCTATTCGTCATTTTAATTTTAATTTTTTTAGATTTGAATTTTTAAATTTCTAAAAAGTATTTTAATGATCCTTTGAAGCTGTTAATATCTTATGGGGTATAAAATATTATTAATAATATATATTAAAATGCAAGAAAAATATTATTTTTAATAAAAATATAATTATCAAATTATCAAATAATTCAAAAATAAGTATCAAATTTAAGATAAATTAAATCAAAAATATATATACATCTTTCTATTCAAATATTTGGAAAAGGCAAAAACTCCTGTGCACCCGGGCGCACGGACCACATTTCGTGGTCCTTTAGAATTTTGTGTTAAATTGTATACCCTTTAGTATACAGATGTGTAGTCTTTATTTTTTAAAGAAAATTATTGTGTGTGTCTGGGCGCATGAACAACACTCCGTGCGCCTTTAGAATTTTGTGTTAAATTGTATACCCTTTAGTATAAAAATGTGTACCCTTTATTTTCTAAAGAAAAAAAAAATATTAATAAAAAGTGTATACCCTTTACAATAAAATGGTGTACCTTTTATTAATTAAAGTGTATACCATTTAGACCAAAGGAATGTACCCTTACCCATAATACTAAATTTCTAAAGGTGCACAGAATGTGTTCCCGTGCGCCAAGCCTCACCCTTTGGAAAATTAAGCCGATTATTTATACATTCAAAAGCATATATATATATATATATATATATATATATATATATATATATATATATATATATATATATATATATATATATATATATATATATATATATATATATATATATAAAGCTACTAATATCTTATGGAGTATAAAATATTGTTAATAATATATCATTATCTTTATCAATTGGTAGTATATTTAAATGTAAGAAAAATAATTATTTTTAATGAAAACAATAATTACAAAATTATCAAATAATTCATAAATAAGTAATCAAATTTAAGATAAATTAAATTAAAAAATATATATACATCTTTCTATTCAAATATTTGTAAAATTAAACAGAAGATCATTATTTATACATCCAAAAGAGCATATATACATATATATATATAGAGGATTAGTACTAGGATGGAACAAATATGTGGTTCTAGTCCACATAGTAACGGAGTTTAAAAAAGTTGCTTTTTGATTAGCTTTATTGACTTTTTAGGGGTATTGTAGTATTTTTAAGTAATAAATAAATTATCAAGTATGTTATGTTTGTTAGTTGGGGTTGTATTTAAGATAACTTTTGAGGTCGTTGGTTGATGTGAAATTTCATTTTTTGAGTTGTGAC
This sequence comes from Pogostemon cablin, assembly GCA_023678885.1. Lineage (NCBI taxonomy): Eukaryota > Viridiplantae > Streptophyta > Magnoliopsida > Lamiales > Lamiaceae > Pogostemon > Pogostemon cablin. The sequence goes on from CM042987.1 coordinate 9,119,285, forward strand.
ATTTATTGTGGGATGGACGAAAACGGAAAGTGTGATACAGACGGAGGGAGTATAATAATAGGCTGATCCTAAAACACCTACCGAAGAGGTTTGAATACAACCTATATTTAGTATTTTTAAGTCAAGGCTTGTGTGCACCCGGGCGCACGGGTCACACTCCGTGTATCTTTAGAATTTTGTGTTAAATTGTATATCCTTTAATATAAAGATGTGTACTATTTATTTTCTGAAGAAAAATAAAAAAATATTAATGAAAAGTGTATACCATTTTGTTCTAAATGATGTACTCTTATTAATTAAAGTAATTAAAGTATACTACGTATACCCTTTAAAATAAAATAATGTACCATTATCCATAATACTAAATTCTAAAGGCGAACAGTGTGCACCGGGCCGTATGCAGGCATCACTCTTAACGCACGCAAGCCTCGCTCGTAAGTCAATACTACACTTGCGTTGAATTGCTATCGTATTTTAAAAAAAAAAATGAATACGACCTATTTAAGTTATAAGCGCAATACTATACTTGCATGGATTGTTATCTCATTTTTTAAAATAATTACTCCCTCCGTCCCGTTTTAATATTTACGTTTCTATTTTGCGCTTCTCATTTTAATGTTTACATTTTTCTTTTTGAAATATAGGACCCACCTAAAACAATTAATATATCATCCAACACTAATACACCTGCCCACTTTACATTAAATATTATATCTTTCCACACACTATCTATTAAAATATTATACTCATTTATCAACGTGCAAAAAGCAAACGTAAACATTGAAACGGGACGGAGGGAGTACTGTTTTTTATTAAAAATATTATTATTTTTTTATATTACTAGCACTAGCACTTTTAATTAATTTAAACATTACTATTTATTAAAATGTCATCCCTTTATTCTGTCCTACGAAAATCTTCATAAATAGTCTTATACAAATATTTGTTTTTTTTTAATAATTTAATAAATAATTGATAATTAATACCATTTATTTTAATGTAAAACACACATTTAAATCAAAGATGTCATTTGACTACTATTTTTACTTCTAAATACGATAGATGTATAGAAAAGGAATGAAATAAATACTGTATATAAATATAAATGACAGTAAAAAGTAAATTTACCAAGGTTAGTATTGAATTAACAAATTAATAAAATTTAAGGGCACCGACCAGAGGAGACACATAATTCTAATACATATATAAATAAATATATTTATATAATTGCGCATAGCTCAATATAATTTTAAATTTATAAGGAGCAAAAGAAATAAATGTAAAATGAAAATGTAGCTCAAGATAAATGTTGCCACTCCGAAGATGGCAATTTGACTGCTCTTGAAACCCAATGTTTGGGTGACGTATGTGGAGCGGGGTACATCATTTTATGTTGAGCGGGTAGTTGTTTAACCGTGATCAATATATATATATATATATTATACTCTCTCCCTCCGTCCCATAAAAACGTGAAGTTTTTTGTACGGGAATTAATGAATATAATATATTTGAATGTGGGGGGATTAATGAATAGGAGTATAATACTAGCAAAAACTTGTGTGTGCCCGTACGCACGGGGCACACTCTGTGCGCCTTTAGAATTTTGTGTTAAATTCTATACATTTTAGTATAAAAATGTGTACTCTTTATTTTTTAAAAAAAATAAAAAATATTAATGAAAAATGTATACCTTTTAGAACAAAATGGTGTACCCTTATTAATTAAAGTGTATACCCTTTAGAATAAAATAATGTACCTTTATCCATAATACTAAATTCTAAAGGCGCACGGTGTGTCCCGGGGCACGCAAGACCAGCTCTATAATACTCCCTCCGTCTCGAAGGTGAAGTAAGATAAATAATATTTAATATGTAGTGGGTAGTTGTAGATAGCCTCGGGCTCAAGCCCAGGATGCTCACACAAAGTTCATTACATTATACTATGTAAATAAATTGTATTTTTAAGTTTAGTCCAATCCAAAAATATTTTAAGTCCACTCAAAAGAAGCCAAAAAATAAATATATATTATCTAATTATATATTTTATGAGACTATTGTTGGATTTGTAAAATATAAAATAATGTATTCTGCTTGTCCCATATCGGATGAGAGATCAGAAAAGAGGATTCTTAATTGCTATTTAAGGAGGCCTTTATTCTGATGTTAGACACACCAAAAAAAGGCACTATAATCTTTATACGTGATTCTTTTATTCATTTGTTGTATTCTCTATTTGAGAGTTGGGAGAAAAGTTGGGAATTAGTTAAAAATTTGTAATAGTGTGGTAGATTTGGGGTCTGGAGAGAGAAGCTTCTGTATGATTGTAAAAGTTTCATATAGTAAGTATTTTCTCGGGTCCGTGATTTTTCTCCGGTTTGGAGTTTCCACGTAAAATAGGTAAAATTCATTGTGTTGTTTTTATTCTTTTCTTTTCTCGATATATTTTACTTTCCTTCCCTTAAGGATGAATGTTTTTTTCCCAACAAAGTGGTATCAGAGCCCGGTTCGGACACTTTTAAAAATTCTTAGTATGCTTTGTGGTTGTAGCGTAGTCTGATCTTCCACATCAGAAAAGAATATTTAAGAGACGGTTATTCATTAGGCTAGGCTAGGGTCACAAAATATGTCTTCAATTAAGTTTAATGTCGAGAAATTTGATAGTAGAATTAATTTTGGGTTATGACAAGTATAAGTGAAAGATGTACTGATACAATCTGGGTTACACAAAGCTCTGAAAGGAAAGCCAGGTTCAACTGAAGGCACAGAAAATTCCAGCAAGAACTCTGGAAAGAGTGTTGAAAAGAGTGATGAAGATTGGGAGGATTTGGATTTGCGGGCTGCAAGCACAATACGCTTATCATTGGCTAAGAATGTCCTTGCTAATGTACATGGTATTTCAAACGCCAAGGAGCTATGAAAAAAGTTTGAGGAACTGTACCAGGCAAAGGGTATCTCAAATCGGTTGTACCTGAAAGAGCAATTTCACACGCTTCGAATGGAAGAAGGTATACAGATCTCAGATCATCTAAGTACTCTTAATGACATCATATTTGAACTAGAAGCAATTGGAGTGAAGATTGAAGATGAGGATAAAGTATTGAGGCTTATCTTGTCTCTGACACGTTCCTATGAGCACATGAAGCCAATTCTGATGTATGGTAAGAAAACTTTAAATTTTGCTGAAGTCACAGGTAAACTTCTTTCTGAGGAAATGAGACTGATGAGTGAAGGGTGCACTTCGGAAAATTCAGTAATGTTGGCGAGTGGCAATGAAGGAAGGAAGAGGGACTCCAAGAATGTGGTTTGTTGAAAGTGCGGAGAACCTGGGCATACAAAGCAATTTTGTCCAAATGGAGCTAGTCGAGGTGGAGTTGGTACGACAAACAACTCTGAGTCTAATGCTAATATTGTGGAGGATTTTCTCTGAGGAGAAAATGAACACCCTTATGACATGCCCAGTTATCATGGAAAAGGGGTATAGTAATGTTAGTTGGGCCACAAATTTGCACACATTGACTTGGCATGAATGTGTGTGGTGGAAAAATATATCGATGACTGATGGATTCCAGGAAGGCCAATAGCTGGAATTGCACATAAAGTTTCAGCAGGTATTTTTTCAATATGTTGCCGCAAGGAAATTCTTAGAATTGATTATTCTAAGTGGGTCTACTCATATGGTGGAGTAGGTTGATTCTCGGGAGATTGAGAATTGATTGTCAGTAAAGACAATGGGTCTTATTTTATTTTGGCAAGGTAGAGATTGTTGGATTTGTCAAATATAAAATAAGGTATTCTGCTTGTCCCACATCGGATGAGAGATCAGAAAAGAGGATTCTTAATTGCTATTTAAGGATGCCTTTATTCTGATGTTAGACACACAAAAAAGGCACTATAATGTTTATGCGTGATTCTTTTATTTCTTTCTTGTATTCTCTATTTGAGAGTTGAGAGAAAAATTGGGAATTAGTTAAAGATTTGTAATAGTGTGGTAGTTTTGGGGTCTGGAGAGAGAAGCTTCTGTGTGATTGTAAAATCTTCATATAGTAAGTATTTTCTTAGGCCCGTGGTTTTTTCTCCGGTTTGGAATTTACACGTAAAATTCCTTGTGTTGTTTTTATTCTTTTCTTTTCTCGATATATTTTGCTTTCTTTCCCTTAAGAATGAATGTTTTTTCCCAACAACTATTACAATAAATATTAAAATTTAGTTCATTCTCCATCCATCTTTGAAAAAGTGATTTGGTGTGTAAGTAGAATTAATATATATATATATATATATATATATATATATATATATATATATATATATTTTTTTTTTTTTAATAAACTTAGCCCACCCCAATACGGATTTGGGTATGAGTTATGAGTATGCTATTCATTGCTATCATTTACTCACACCGCCTCGATTGAGACATTGGCCTGCTGCATGTTGGAATTTGGAGCAATTAAAATATGTATATGTTGGAGCCGCTTAGCACGAATTTCTCAATCGAAATGACAATGGGTATCATTAAGGATCCATGACAATGAGAATGAAAGATGAGTAGTTATTGAATCAATGTGAGTGATTGAGAAATTTTGATTTTCACTCCACCAACCAAGCATCAATAATATGAATCAATATACATTTATTTTGATTATCCTCTTCCACTAACCCAACCAAGTAAGCCTGATCTTGAAATTAATTAAGTTAACTCTTTCATAGTTGAGGTGGGATCCACCCACTACTCAAGGTATACATACTGCCAATGAGCCGCAAAAATACTTTGGAAACGAAGCATGCAGCTCAGCTTCACGTGATGACCCCAACGGCTCTACCTATGGGCATGGCCTCAAAATTATACTATTAATATTAATATTATTTTAGTTCTAACAATTTTTTATATAATTTTTGTTGTTGGAGAGAGTTATGATATTGTTCATCTCTTAGGACTTTTGGTTACAAGTGAAGAAACCTTAAATTCGTTTGTAAGGGGATAATAATTAATGAAATGAAATTGGTTATCTGTTAAGAGCGATTATTATTGTTAATTTAGTTTAATTTGTTTTTTTTTACTCCATTTATATTGTTTGATGGTATGGACTGTAGGATTTGGATCTTAAAAAAGAGAAATACTTATGCAAAAGAGATTAGAAGTGCTAATATTTTAAGTAAAAATAATATTTTATTGATGAAAAATAATTTAACTTTAAATTCAATTATTTAATGAATAATAAAATAAAATAATAAATAAAGTATAATAATTAATTATTTCTTAAAAAACAACCACATTATAAGATGATATAGAAATGAAGACTACAAAGCCTTGATGCAATTTCCATGGTGAACAAAGTCTCTTGGGAGACGCTAGTTATGTGAGACCATTGGTGAGACGTGTTAAAATATGTCTATTATATACATAAAATATGTTTAATGCTTGTTAAAGTATGTTTTGTAAAGTATGATGAATGATGAATTAAAGTATAATTTTAGGATGTTATAATATATATGATTTATTATTGACATACTTTAACTACAAATAAGTATACTTTACCTATATGATAAACATATTTTAATAATGGATCAACCCGTCTCACAACCGTCTCACAAAAAATCCATCTCACAAGAGAGTCTCCCTCCTTGGTGTTGGGGTGGGAGGGTGATCCGCTACTAATGCATCAGACTTTTAATTTAAGGTAGAAATTTCATATGCGAATTTCAACTCAAAAGTCCTTGAATTGGTATCCTTGGATTCGAGTATACGGAATTAATTTTTCGTATATTCGATCTATATTTATTTTATTCAATAATATATACTCCCCTCATCTCTTTGAAACGTACGCGTTTTATTCAATAATATATACTCCCCTCATCTCTTTGAAACGTACGCGTTTTTTTATTTTGATATGTCTCAATACAAAGTGTGCATTTCCCTTTTGGTAAGGGTACTCACACATATTAATTACTTCTCTCTATGGGCCCACATGTCATACTAATACATCTACGAACTTTACATCAAAATATTATTTCTCACACCTTATTACATATTAAAATATTATATTCTTTAATCAACGTGCAAAAAGTAAGCGCCCACATTTCAACGGGATAGAGGGAGTATGAACAATTTATTCCGTTAATGGATGGGATGCGCATGCCCACAAAAATATGCTTTAAATATTAAATTTTTTATGTTCAACAATTTTTGAAATTCTTCTATATTTTTGTCATTGGAGGGAGTTATGACATCGTTCATTTCATTTGGTTACAAGTGAAGAAACCTTTAATTCTTTTGTAAGAGGATAATGATTAATGAAGATGATTATTTGTTAAAAGTGATTATTATTGTTAATCTAGTTTGAATTTTTTGTGCAATTTTGATATACTCCATTTATATTTTATGATTTTATGGAGTACAAATGATACTATTTTAATAATAACATAATAATTATGTTGATGAAAAATGATAACTGCATGTATAAAATGATAAATGCATTTATATTGTTTGAAAAATGATCACTTGTGTGGTGACTTAGGTGTTGACCAACTACCACAATATTAATTTTTTTTAGTAAAAAAACTCTATATATGGTCAACCTTTCACTCTTAAAACAAATTATTCACTACACATAAAATATAATATTCTCTCAGTCCCATTAAATTCTTCACCGTTACTGTTGATACGAAGTTTAAGAAAAAATATTTTTTTGATTAACTTTATTGACTTTTAGGGGATATTATGATATTTTTAAGTAATACGTAATAAATGATAAAATAAATTTTGTGAGTTAGGTGATAGTGACATTTTAAAAATACTATGTAGTGAGAGATTATTTAATTTTGAAAATTTTATTATTTTTAAAGAGTGAAGAGTGTAATGAAATAAGCAACTAAGAAAAGAGTGAAAAGTTTATTGGGACAACTCTTAATGATCACCTTTTGACATAGACGGAAAGTGTTTGGGTCAAAATGGATAGTCCTATCCCGCTCATGGACATGGTGATCCATACCCGCAAGAGATTAACAAATATGGGTATGAGTTATGAGTATGCTACCCATTGCCAACATTTACTCCACACCGCCTGCTGCAGGTTGGAATTTGGAGTAATTAATTAAACTAAGTGCATGTTACTTTGGTCTTGTATTTAACTAACTTTAACTCGAGGTGGGACCCACCCACTTCTTGAATGGTCTATGAGCCGCAAAAATTTTTTGGAAACGTAGTAGCTCAGCTTCACGTGATGCCCTTAAAACGATGCATTTAATATTAGTTCCTCTGTCCACTTCCATTTTACGGGTAATTCTTAGGTGACCCGTGGTCACCCATGATCCTCTCACATGAGGGGGTGGAAGCTCACCCCCTGACATGTGGACCCACCCCCTCATGTGAGAGGATCATGGATGACCACGGGTCACCCAAGTCATGCTCCCATTTTACTAATAGATGCATTTAATATTACTCTCTTCATCTGCTTTTATTTTATTAATTTTGACGTTAAATTTAAAGTTATCAAATTTTCTTATTTAGTAAAAAGATATACAATACGACCCATCACTTCTCTATAATACAACTACTCACTTTACATATTATAATAATAATACTCCTTAATCCACGTGCAAAAAGCAAATAGACACTTTAGAACTGGATGGGGGGAGTAATATTATGAATACAACTTGGATGGAACCTGTCCCATCAAATGAATTGGCGTAACATGTGTCCCTACTTTTCTAATAAATTTTTCCTCATTTATTAATATTATTTTATGTTTTTTTTAATTTATTAGACAAAATACCATTATACCATAAACTGAACTCTAAAAGTAAATTATACCCTAAACAAAAAGGTAAAATTATAATTATAACCTAAACCCTAAATTCTAGGAGTAAAATATACCTTAAACTACAAAGGTAAAATTATGATTATACGTTAAACCCTAAACCTTAAAATTAAATTATACTCTAAACCATAAAGGTAAAATTTTCAATTATAACCTAAATTTTAGGAGTAAAATATACCCTAAACTCTAAAATTAAATTATAAAAAAAAAAATCAAACAAATAGCTGGCAGTAGCGGTACAATAGCGAGAATTTGGATCGAAAAGGGGGACAGTAGCGAGAGTTTGGGTTGAAAAGGGGGTAGGGTTCAATGGTCTCATGAAATTGAAAGAAAAAAAAAGTCTTACCTACGCTAATCATTGCCTAATACTCTTATAGTCTTATTTTATGTCTAACCATTTTTGATATTATTTTTGTTAAAGGAGAGAGTTATGATATTGTTCATCTCCCTTTAATTACAAGTGAAGAAACCTTTATTAATTCATTTGTAAGGGGATAATGATCCATAAGATGGTTATATTAAAAGTGATTATTATTAGTGGTAATCTAGTTTGGAGTTTTTGTGCAATTATGATGTATTCCATTTATATTGTTTGATGTATGGCATGGAGAGGATTTGGATGTTTAAAAGAAGACAAATACTTATATGATTTGAAGTTATAATATTTTAATAAAAGTAATATTTTATTAATGAAAAATAATTAACTGTACATTCAATTATTTAATAAACAATAAAATAAAATAATAAATAAAGTATAATATCTAATTATTTCAGAAAAAAAAACCTCATTATAAGATGATATTGCGCAAAAGGTAGAAATGAAAAGTACAAAGCCCTGATGTAATTTCTTTCGTGTTGGGGTTGGACAGTGATTGGCTACTAATGCATCAAACTTTTAATTAAGGTAGAAATTTCATATACGATTTCAACTCAAAAAAGTCTTTAAATTGATATCATTGCATTTGAGTATACAGAATTAATTTCCCTATATTAGATATACGTTTATTTTATTCAATAATATATATGAATAATTTGTCCTGTCTACAAATGGGATGAGCATGCCCTCAAAACTATACTTTTAATATTAATATTATTTTATGTTTAATAATTTTTTAGATCATTTTTGTCGTTGAAGAGAGTTATGACATCATCCATCCTCTTTGGTTAATGGGTTAAAAGTGAAGAAACCTTTAATCTGTTTATAACGGCTCGCATTCTCTGTGTCATTTTAGTACATCATCTTCTATGTCAAACCGTTGGATGGACGACACGTAGGAGAGATGAAACTATATCCTAATCCTTAAACCCTAGGGGCAATGGTTGGATTTAATTCCCCTCTTACATGTCAATCACTGAACGCGTGGCATAGGAGATGATGCACGAAAATGATGCAGAAGATCCGGTGTGTGTTTATAAGGGAATAATGATTAATAAGATGATTATTTGTTAAAAGTGATTATTATTAGTGTTAATCTGGATTGGAGTTTTGTGCAATTCTAATATACTCTATTTATATTGTTTGATGGTATGGCGAGGGAGGATTTGAACCTTTAAAGAAGATAAATATCTATGAGATGGGCATACACTCAAAACTATACTTTTAATATTAATATTTTTTTTGTGTAATAATTTCCGAGATTTTGCTACATTTTTCATGCCCTCAAAACTATGCTTTTAATATTGATATTTACGAGTGAAGGATCCTTTAGTTCTTTTGTAAGGGGATAATGATTAACGAAGATGATTATCGGTTAAAAGTGATTATTATTGTTAATCTAGTTTGAATTTTTTATTCAATTTTGATGTACTCCATTTATGTTGTTTGATGTTAGGGAGGACTGGGATTTAAGAAGACAAGTATTTATGTGAGTATACAAGTGATACTATTTTAATAATAAGTATAGCATAAAAACAGTGTGCTCATGTTATTATAGTGTTTATGCTTGCAAGGCCAATAGAAAAGAGAATTCTAATTTTTGTGAGATTGATCATAATTAGTATCGACCAATAAATGGAAAACTTCATCCACAAATATACCCTATTCCTTCAACAGAGCACATCTGCATATGTATATAATTGGTCTTGGAAGCTTCTATAGCCTGTTGTCCTTGATTTACATTTGGAGATAGAGAAATAGGAGAGAGAGATAAATGAATATTCCAATATGAGGCCATCTTAATTTGAATATCATCCCAACTTGAACACTACTTGAATAGCATTTCATTTGGTGGTGAAGATCCAATGTACAAGTATGGCACATGTGATATCAATGGCCAGTTCAATCCTTTTCCCTTCGCACATTTTTCTTCCAGACCAGGGCAATTGTTGAGAGTGGAATTTCACGCATTTTATGTGTGCACATTACACCATTTTGCTTAGGAAATTGATCGTTTTTGCATGGAATTGTGTATGTTTAAGTATTTACACGATTTTAAGGCTATTAAGGTGTTTTTGTGAGTTTCGAAGGCAGAAAACAGGGTAAAACAGGGCAGGATCGGAAGAGGAGCAAAACAGACCCGGAACGGCCCAGCTCGGGAGCAGCTCGGCGAGCCGCTCGAGCCGAGCTGGGTGCCGAGCGGCGGTAAACAGTGCCGAGTGGGGTCCCACTTGGACCCCAGTGACGTGGCCAGTACGTGGCAGGCCGCTCGGCTGGGTCCAGACCCAGCTCGAGCCGAGCTGGGTGCCGAGCGGCCCAGTTCAGAGCCCAGACGGGGCCTGTTCGATTCAACACTGTATAAATACCTTCCAGACGCGATTCTGAAGCAGATTCGTCGCGAAAACAGCCCTGCATCCATCTTAGAAACAATTAGGGAGATCGAGACGTCAATCGGAGAGAGCCCAGCCATAAACCATCATCAATCCACACTCCTTTCATACCCATATCAGATTATAATCTGATTTCATCCTCCATCCAATTCCACAAGGGTTCCAAGTGCTAATCGAGGGAGAATCAAGCAATTGAAGAGACGGAGAAGGAACGTGAGATTGCTCCTACACTAGGGTTTCACAATTCTTATCTATTCATTTCTATTACTTTGATTATTGTTATGAATTGCTTAGCCATGAGGATTGCTTGTAATCTCATGGGCTAATTTCCTATACAGTTCTAGGGTTTGATGGATTGATTTAATTGATTTGGGGATTTAGACCAAAGATTGGGATTTTATGCAGTTGAGCTTTTGATTTTACTTATTTTACTAAGACATGCTTTTCTGCTTCGTAACGTCTTCATAATACATTCATGACATCCGCTATAATGCTTGGATTATTGTGTTAGCTTGTGTGCGTTCATGATTGGTATTGTCTATCTGTTAGGGATTAGAGTAGCTTCGCTATAAGCACTTTAATTTCATGAACTGGTTAATCAAATACTTGATTTGTTTAGTGGAACAATGCAATTAGACAATCAAGTAGGAAGTGAATAGAACCTTGTAGTAATTCCAGAAAATATCTTGTTAGTCAGGCTTACCAACCGGAGGTATTGTTGCTTGCTTTGATTAGTATCTAGGAATAAGGCTTGGTAATATTTGCGCACCTTAGGATTTAAACCAGATTAGACTGTTAGCTTTGAATCGAATCATATTCGGTGGGATAACAGGGATATGTGGTGTATTTTCAGTGAAACTGCATGAATGAACAATCGTAAGTCTAATAACCCAAATTAATTGGTCAATACCTGATACCTTAGAACTGTTCGTCATCTCTTGGTTAGAACTTGCTTTTATTTTTATTGCTTTTAATAATTCAGCAATTTATTATTTGCGTATTTTAGTTAATTATTTCACTTCAAAACCTTGGAAATTTGGTTACATAATTCTGATTAATTAGTAATTCATAGTAAAATAAATAATTAGCTGTCTCAGTGGGATCGATAATTTAACTTGGGAACTTGTTGCTACAATTGACATCCTTATACTTGAGGATTAAATTATAGTGCATAGAAAAAGCCTATCAAGTTTTTGGCGCCGTTGTGCCGGGGACAGTTTTAATTGTTTATTTTTCTTTTATTACTTATTTAATTAGAATATTTTGTTGAGATTTAATTTTGTTTTACTTGAATTTTTCTTGAGTTGCAATTATGGGAGATAGAACTGATGAGGATGACATCGTCATCCGAGATACATTCAAGTCCACCAATCTAGGAGGATCAGGCGTAGTTGGAGCAATTCAGGCGAATGAAGCGAATGACATAAGGCCAGCCCTGATTAATATGGTGGAGAAAAACCCCTTTGCCGGAGGCGTTTTTGATGAGCCCTATGGCCATCTTAAGCGTTTCAACAGCTACATGGATACAGTGAAAGCTGCGGATGCTACTAATGATAGATGGAAGATGAGGCTTTTTCAGTTTTCATTGGTTGATAAGGCAAGGGAGTGGTATGATAAGCTGAAGGGAGATAGCTGCTCGAATTGGACTGAGTTGCAGCAGTTGTTTGTGGATCGATTTATGCCACCGGGTAAGGTTCTATTACTGAAGCAGGAGATCAATCAATTCAAGCAGAGGAGAGATGAGTCGTTTGGAGAGGCTTGGGAAAGGTTTACTGATGCGTTGAGGAGATGCCCTCAGCATGGATTCAAAAAGTCTCAACTCATCAGTGTCTTCTATAATGGCCTTGACAACGAATCGAGAGTGTTGGTTGATGCTTCTGCTGGAGGAACAATTTTTGGCAAGACATCCAATGCAGTAGAGAAATTGTTTGATGATATCTCTTTGAACTCAAGGGATTGGCCATCTGAGAGGATCCGAGGGACTTATATACTTGGTAAAGTTGCAAAGGTTGAAGAGAAATTTTCTGAAGCTGATAAGAATGATAAGGTTGTCGCTCAATTGGAACAGATGAATAAGAACCTGATTACTCTGATATCAGGTAATAATGGGGGAGGCAATCGAGGGTCTGCTAGTGATGATGTAGTGATGAACCTTCAAGAGGTCGAGGATGCTAATTGGGCTATGGGGCAGAGTCTTCAAGGTTCGAGAGCTCCTCAAAATTGGCAAGGAAATAGGTACCCCCAAGGTAATTCGAACCAGAGGAATATCCAAGGGGGAGGTCCTAATAATCAAGGAGGCAATTGGCAGAATCAGAGACATGAGAACTTCTCTTATTCAAATCCGAATAATGCTGTTCCATATCCTCCTAATTTTGATCATGGCGCTAAAACTGAAGAAGGGAAGTCCAGTATTGATGATGTGTTGGCCAGGTATATGAAGAAGACTGACGGAGATATTGACAAGATTAACAATTGCATTGTTCTCATGGACGCGAATATGACAAAGCAGAATGAGGAAGTGAACAAGCAGTTGAAGAGTTTGTCATATAACATAGGGCAGATCTCCACTACAGTAAATCAGCAGCAAGTGCAGTTTCAGAAGGGGAAGTTTCCTTCAGATACAGAAATAAACCCGAAGGAGACTGCAAATGCGATCACTTTGAGGTCCGGGAAGCAGTATAAAGGTACAACACTGATGCAGGATGTAACAGAACTTGTACAGCATGAAGCAGAACAGAAGCAGAACGAAACAGGGGCGGAGCAGAATGGAAAAGACGCCGCTCGGCCACCCGCTCGGGCCGAGCCATCTGCCGAGCGGGCTCAATCGCCGCCGAGCGGCCCACCAGACGGTTCAGAAGGTCCCTCCGGTTCAGTTGGAACCCTGCTCGGCTCAGTTTGTCCATCGCTCGGCTCGAGCGAGCCGACGAGCTGTCCTCCGGGGTTTCCTGCGCATCCGAATTCTGTACAGAGTCAATCTGATCTGGAAATTTCTGATAAAAAGTGGCAGAGAGCGAGGAAACTGAGAGAAGCGGAACAGGTATTCGAGAAAGATAGTTTGGGACTTCCGATAACAAAGGTACCAATTCCTTTCCCTCAGAGATTCTTGTCGAAGAGCCTTAATGAGAAGTTTCGTAAGTTCGCTGATGTTATGAGGGATGTCCAAGTCACTATTCCTTTCTCGGAAGCATTGGAAGAGATGCCACATTATTCAAGGTTCATCAAGGAACTTATCTCCAGAAAGAGGAAGCTTAACAGAGTGGAGACAGTGAATTTGACGGAGAACTGTAGCTCTATTATTCAAAAAAAGCTTCCAGAAAAATTGAAGGATCCAGGGAGCTTCATCATTCCCTGTGAGATTGGAAAAGGATCATCTAGGAGAGCACTGTGTGATTTAGGAGCCAGTATAAATTTGATGTCTTTATCAGTGTTCAAGAAGCTTGGTTTGGGGGAGTTGAAACCTGCGTCTGTTGCCCTACAGTTAGCAGATCGATCATTGACATACCCCGAGGGAGTGATTGAAGATGTGCTAGTGAAGGTGTCGAATTTGACTTTTCCTGTGGATTTCCTTGTACTTGACATGGAGGATGAAAAGGATGGTGCGCCTCTGATCTTGGGGCGTCCATTCCTTGCAACTGGGAGAGCTCTAATAGATGTGTTCAAAGGAGAGTTGAGGCTGAGGGCTAATGATAAGGAGATCGTCTTTTCTTTGAATAAGGAGATGCAGTGGCCTACAGATAAGCAGCAATGCAAGTCTGTGGAAGTAGTAGAGGACTTCACCCTGCCTAATGCAGAGTTTGAGAATTTGTCTAACGATGAATGTATTGACTATCTTGAGAAGTTACTTGCATTAGGTGATGCAAGGGATGAACAGATAAGAAAGACCACTGCTGACATAGTGAATCAGAATAAGAAGTCCCCTGTTAAAGAGGAGATGCAGCCTGCTGCTAAGGAAGAGAAACATGAGAGCCAAAGAGTTGAAGTGGTAGAGGAGATCGCAGGACCAGGCGTATCTCTTACTTTTCCTACTACTAACTCTAATGTGATATTTGATAATCTTTTGGTTGCAGTAAAGATGGATGATCCATATTTGAAGCCTCCAAACTTACCTCCTGATTTTTATTCTCATATTGTTGAAAATTCTAACTTGTTTGATCCTTGTTTTGCTACACAGGTTGAGCCTACAATTGAGTGGAGGATTGACAAGAAGGACTCAAGACAATCATGGGAGGAAAAGAATTCAAAGGATCATGTTGGAGTGACAAAGAAGGGTGAGATGATTGGTGAAGTAAATAAGAGAGGATGGAAGTACTTGAAAGTAAAGATGAGAGAAGACTATCCTCCGATCCAGTAGTTGAAAAGAGGTATCCCGTCGTGACTCTCCGACGTTAAACATGAGCGCTTGTTGGGGGCTGTCCCTTCCGTTTTATTGCTTTTATATGTCTGTGTTGGTGTAGGAGTTTTATTAGATGTTGCTTGACTGCGGTATATACTTCTTTGCAAACTTAGTTTCTCACTTCGTTTAATCTAAGTTTGGGGGGGGGTAACGTACATACCTTGTCTTGCAGTGTCGAAATAGAATTTTTACATTGTGTTGTTGCTTGGAGAGTCGATTTTTTGCGGATTCTTAATATTTTTGATTTATTTGAGAATATTGAGGGTTCGATTTTTTGCGATTTTTCAGGTTTCGTGTTTTGTGGTGTTTATTGTTTATTTTGTGTTAATCCTAGTGTCGGTGTAGTCGATTTATGGTTCTCTAGGATGATTTTCTGATTTTTCATGGCACTTGATTATATGTGTGATTGTGTTTGAGAAGCAGTTTGAGATTGTGCTTGGATATTGAGATACTTGAAATTTATTTATGTGCAAGGATGATTAGCTATGTAGCTTGATTAGGATTGCTCGTTCATTCGTATAGCCATGTGAGATTTTGAGCCTTTTGAAATCATGACAAATTGCATGATTCAGTTTATTCTTGTGAGTATCGTTCATGCACACGTATTCTAGAACTTGGCTTTATATCTTGCTTGAAGCTACGTGTTTAATTAGATGATAGGAAATGATCTTAGGCCATCTTTGTTATTTATTAGTCACTAGCCAAATTATTATCCTACCTATTGAAACTATCCGTAGTTAACCCTTTTGAGCCTAAAAGCCTTATTTGTTGGAAGCCTACGTGATTAGCCAATTGATCCCTTTTGCTAGCCTTTAAAAAATTCCTACCTAGTAGAGAGTTGAAGGAGTCAATTTGGTGTCTTGTGAAGAAACATAAAAGAAGAATAAGTTGGAAGTGATGAAATTTGTTGAAGAGAGTGGTTAAATTGTTGCATAAAGGGGTAGTGCCCGAAACTGGTACCCCATGAAAAGGGTAGTGCCTGAAACTGGTACCCTTATTTGAAAAAGAAAAAAAAGAAAAGAAAAGAGGGAAGAAGAAAAGAAAAAAAATTCAAGTATGGATGTGGTGTTCAAAAGTGAAGGAGGAATCAAATTGCAAGAAGCATTGAAGAGCGTTGAAGAAGAAAGAAGAAAGTAAAGTTGTTTGTTGAAAAGCTGTAAGTCTTCTTTGATTCTCTACTAGTGATTGAGTCACGATATCCATATATTTTCTACCTTTACCAAAGAGCCAACATTACAACCTAATGCAAGACCTTTGTGATCCTATTGTTGAAATTATTCCTTTAGTCGAGAGTTGAGATAATTGCCAAGCTTATGGTTACGCGTGTGTTTGAATTGATTATGAGTGTAAACACCTTACCCTAAAGTGTATATCTCGCACTTGAGTGTTGAGCGTAAATACTACCCGTGAGAATGGGTGGATGAGCATTCCGAAAAGGTGAATTAGTTGATTTGAATTGTATGTTTTTAAATGGATGGTTATCTTGTATCCAAAGTATGATATTTAAATTGCTATATTGTCTTGAATGTTTTTCTGCTGTGAAATTTCCTCTCAGTTAATCTATTGGTTTTTGATGTTGTTGCCTCGGGACGAGCAACAGGTAAGTTTGGGGGTTTGTTGAGAGTGGAATTTCACGCATTTTATGTGTGCACATTACACCATTTTGCTTAGGAAATTGATCGTTTTTGCATGGAATTGTGTATGTTTAAGTATTTACACGATTTTAAGGCTATTAAGGTGTTTTTGTGAGTTTCGAAGGCAGAAAACAGGGTAAAACAGGGCAGGATCGGAAGAGGAGCAAAACAGACCCGGAACGGCCCAGCTCGGGAGCAGCTCGGCGAGCCGCTCGAGCCGAGCTGGGTGCCGAGCGGCGGTAAACAGTGCCGAGTGGGGTCCCACTTGGACCCCAGTGACGTGGCCAGTACGTGGCAGGCCGCTCGGCTGGGTCCAGACCCAGCTCGAGCCGAGCTGGGTGCCGAGCGGCCCAGTTCAGAGCCCAGACGGGGCCTGTTCGATTCAACACTGTATAAATACCTTCCAGACGCGATTCTGAAGCAGATTCGTCGCGAAAACAGCCCTGCATCCATCTTAGAAACAATTAGGGAGATCGAGACGTCAATCGGAGAGAGCCCAGCCATAAACCATCATCAATCCACACTCCTTTCATACCCATATCAGATTATAATCTGATTTCATCCTCCATCCAATTCCACAAGGGTTCCAAGTGCTAATCGAGGGAGAATCAAGCAATTGAAGAGACGGAGAAGGAACGTGAGATTGCTCCTACACTAGGGTTTCACAATTCTTATCTATTCATTTCTATTACTTTGATTATTGTTATGAATTGCTTAGCCATGAGGATTGCTTGTAATCTCATGGGCTAATTTCCTATACAGTTCTAGGGTTTGATGGATTGATTTAATTGATTTGGGGATTTAGACCAAAGATTGGGATTTTATGCAGTTGAGCTTTTGATTTTACTTATTTTACTAAGACATGCTTTTCTGCTTCGTAACGTCTTCATAATACATTCATGACATCCGCTATAATGCTTGGATTATTGTGTTAGCTTGTGTGCGTTCATGATTGGTATTGTCTATCTGTTAGGGATTAGAGTAGCTTCGCTATAAGCACTTTAATTTCATGAACTGGTTAATCAAATACTTGATTTGTTTAGTGGAACAATGCAATTAGACAATCAAGTAGGAAGTGAATAGAACCTTGTAGTAATTCCAGAAAATATCTTGTTAGTCAGGCTTACCAACCGGAGGTATTGTTGCTTGCTTTGATTAGTATCTAGGAATAAGGCTTGGTAATATTTGCGCACCTTAGGATTTAAACCAGATTAGACTGTTAGCTTTGAATCGAATCATATTCGGTGGGATAACAGGGATATGTGGTGTATTTTCAGTGAAACTGCATGAATGAACAATCGTAAGTCTAATAACCCAAATTAATTGGTCAATACCTGATACCTTAGAACTGTTCGTCATCTCTTGGTTAGAACTTGCTTTTATTTTTATTGCTTTTAATAATTCAGCAATTTATTATTTGCGTATTTTAGTTAATTATTTCACTTCAAAACCTTGGAAATTTGGTTACATAATTCTGATTAATTAGTAATTCATAGTAAAATAAATAATTAGCTGTCTCAGTGGGATCGATAATTTAACTTGGGAACTTGTTGCTACAATTGACATCCTTATACTTGAGGATTAAATTATAGTGCATAGAAAAAGCCTATCAGCAATCTCTTATAGACAGATGCTGGAGTGCACTCAACCTTCCTACGCCGACAGACAAACATTTTATGGCTTCGCATTCGTATATTTTGAGCGAACGAAGCGAGACGAGCTTATCGACCCACTCGGGCAGCTCTGTCACCTTAGGACAGCTGCAGATTCTCCAGAGTCTTTACATGCAGCAAAGATGTCAGCTCGCTGCAGCTTTTTATGCTAACGCTTCGTAGAGACGACAAATGTTGCATTCCGTCGGGTAGACTGTCCAAGCTCGGACAATACATGATTGTCAAGCGCTCTAGCATTGTAAGATGCATGATGCTATTTGGCAAACCAGTAAGGTTACAGCAATTCTCTATAGACAACGATTGAAGCGAGTGTAATCCCTTGATGCCTTTCTCCGGAAGTGACCTCAAACTTGGACATTCTGTGATATCCAAAGACTCCAAATTGGTGAAATTTCTGATCTCTCGAGGCAGAGCTGACAGTTCTCTTCGCAGCAACGTATGGTTAATGTTTTTAAGGCCTTTAGTTGTCTTAAATCCCATGGCAGTGAGGTGAGGTGAGGGCAAGAGCTTAAGGTTAAGCTTTCCAGACAAGGGTTGTTCTGAAGTAGCCCCTCCGTGAGACACGTCAACAGAGACGTTATCTCTGCTGCTCTCCTCAAGAGCCTTGCACTGCAGCTACGAAGCTCTTCTCTTTCTTACTTTATATATAAATTAACTAAATAATTTCTTATTTTCTTACTTTATAAATAAAAAAGCAATTTTTTTCTTATCCACCACGCACAAAATATATCAAACATATTCTAAGATAGAGAGAGTACTGCACAACATAGATAATTAACACTCCTCCATCGCTTAGCTAATAATAATGGTTGGGAATTATGTTTGAGGCAATGGTATATATCATAATAATGGTCGGGAATTATGTTTGAGGCAATGTATCAAAGAGCACAGAAGCTTTATCTGTGTTGAGCTATTTGTAAAGGTATTGCCCAACTTTTATCAACACATAATTGTTGTTTTACAATGGTTGAAGTCTTGAAGAAATTGAAAAAGGCAAGGTTAATACTCATGATCCTTCCCAATTTGATCAAGTTGGTTGTCCGCGGTGCTCAAAAGGAAATACTTTACAAAGAGATTAAGATTGATGAATAAAGGCAAGTGCATACGGTAGGGATCAGGTTGAAAGATACAAATTGGGGAAATTGTAAAAGGTACAACATATCCATCCACAAGTGCACATTTAGGACAAGAAACTGTCATTTGAAGGGGAGTATAATGATACAACCCAGTTCAATAGCCCAACTACTTTGGCCCATA
The DNA here is from genome assembly GCA_023678885.1 of Pogostemon cablin. NCBI lineage: Eukaryota > Viridiplantae > Streptophyta > Magnoliopsida > Lamiales > Lamiaceae > Pogostemon > Pogostemon cablin. The sequence goes on from CM042987.1 coordinate 9,138,821, forward strand.
TCAATAAGTCCAACAAATTAAGATAGACCCATCAAAGGACCCTAAAGAAAGAATATGTACAAAGGGTTCCAGTTTGTTAGGAATAGCTATCATAACACAATGCCTAATTTAACGTCATCTTGTATAACTATCACCAAGGATCTTTTAGGATTAGAATTATACAATTCATCCCTACTAATAGTAAAATCAAATTATATAAATTTTACATAGCTCTTACACAGTATTATTTCAAAGCAATATTTCAAACCCTTTTGATGCTTTGCAGGATAGGGATACATCTCTTGCCGGGGATGCTGTTGATCCAAGGGATGGGCTTTCTGTCCATACTATTGCGCCAGTCGCGACCACTTCTCTTGACGGACAGGGGCACTCTACCTCTTCTCCAATTGGTACTTTGGCTCTTGATGAAACCCAAGTCTCTCCTAGGTTTAATTCTGTCGAATTGGCTTGTACTGAGAATGTTGGGTTAGTAGCTGAAAATCAGTCCAGTTTGGTTGATTTAACAGCATCTCAGACTGTTATTGAAGAGGCTTTGCATGCTATCCATACATCCCAATTTAATTCTGCCTCACCCAATTTACGTGAAACTCTTTCATTGGAGCTTTCTAATAAATTTGATGTCTTGGATGATACTTGTGGTCATGCGATGGACAAGGGCAAGGGTGTCGAAAATTCTATTTATCAATATTCTCTCCAAGCTAACTATGAATTTGTTGAACCTACAACGGACTACAATAATCTTGTTACTTCTGAGGAGTTTCCAACTCTGGAAAGTAGTAAAGTCAAACAGAAGAGGGGGCGTAACAAAATTTTTTTTCAACCGACCATGAAGCCAAATACACACCTTCAAGCAAGACTTAATACAGGGATAGAGCCGGTTGATCAGATGCAACTTATTGCAGCCATGGAGTTAAAAAAAGACAAAATGAAATTGGTTGAGGGTCACCTGTTTGATTCTTTTAAAGCCACCTCTTTGGCTAAGCTACTGTTTACTTCATTGCACAAACATCTTTTTTCATGTTCCATTCTTTGTACTCTTTTTTTTTTTTTAATAATAGCCTAATTTAATTTCAAAGCAATATTTCATTATTAATTATTGATTGATTATATCAAAAAATTGTACTAAGGAAATTATATAATTATTACTTACTAAGGAGATATTTGATTCTGTGCTGATCGGTGTCATTTTTACCTAAATTTTAGTATCTTTTTATTATGTATTTTTGTGTGTTTTTATTCATTTTATATATCATTTGGTGGTGTTTTATTAAGATATGGGGATGTGTGCTTTGAAATGATAAATGTGTGATTTTCATGATTAAGTGCCTTAAATTGTGCAATATTTGTAAATATTTAGAAAATTAGTATTTTGGTGTAATTTATGTGATTTTTAGCTAAAAATGGATTCTAGACGCAATAAGAAAGATGTGGGAAAAAATGGAGCTCAATTCGAAGTTGAAACGAGGGAGGACGAGTCAAAGCAAAATACTGAAAAATGCACATCCAACTTGTGTAATTTTTTTGTACTTGTGTGGAGATTAAAACTAGACGGTGATATATGATTGGAAAGCCACGGAAGAGAAGGTCGCGTGAGCGCAAGAATCATTCAAATCAGAGATTGGATGTAGAAGTTATGTGCGAAACGGTGAGACTGCGCTGCAGGCACAGCACCAACTCGAGTTGCAAGGTCCAACTCGACTTGCAACTCGAGTCGAGCTGTGAGTTGAGCAGGGTCAGCATGCATACAGTGACCCAACTCGAGTTGCAAGATCCAACTCGACTTGCAACTCGAGTCAAGTTGAGGGCTGATAAAATTTCTGATTCATCCAACACGACTTGACAGGCAAGAGCTCGAGTTATTAACTCGAGTCAAGTTGGGTATGTCCAGGTCGAGTTGCAAGCCGAGCGGGGCAGAGAAAATCATCCCGAGAGCCAACTCGAGTTGCAAGACCCAACTCGACTTGCAACTCGAGTCGAGCTGTGCTTAAAATTTTGAAAATTTCAGGAAGCATCTAGAAGCTTCCAGGGGATATAAATACATGTTTTGATCATAAAATCCAGGAGGAATCATTTTGGATCAGTTTTCACACACACTAGACACCTAAATCACACACATTCATCTCCATCTCTTCCATCCTTCACTTCATCCATTCAAACTACTTGATCTCCTCAAATCCATCTACTAATCCATCCATCCACCAATCTAAGAAGGGAAATTCATCATTGGTTGAAGATTTTAGCATGATCAAGGATGAGGAAGTTCACCATCAAAGGGGAGCCAACTTACCTTTATTTTGTTATTTTCTTCATTATTTGACTCAAATAGAGCATGTCATGGATTGTATTGTTTTTATTATGATTTGTAGTGGCTAGTCCTCATATGAGGCTAGCAATATGATTGGTTAGGGATTATGTAGATTTTGCACACCACATGTTTGATGAAATGATTGTTATGAATATTTTCTATCATGAATGCTTATTCTAATTTTATGTATGATTTGTGTGATTAAATTCTCTATTCATTGTGTTAGGATGGTCATTCCAATATTATGCTTAGTGGCTTAATTGAATCATTGATTGCATGAGGTAACTATATTAGTATGTGGGGAGTTTGGTCATAACCTTCATGTGCTTAGAATCTCATGATAGGACATTATTGATAATTACTTGTGAAAGTATTTGAAATGATGAGGGGAACTAAGCCAATTCTCACTTGACCTTAGAAAGGGAATACTAGGAAAATGTCCCTGACTACTAGAGAAAATTCTTCGTGATAATATTTCTATACCGGTATATTAATATCCGTAAGTACCTATATGAATAGTAAGGATTGACACTCTTTGAGTGCCCTTAATATCATAACATGGCGATCATCAATGCATGTGTGTGTGAGTCTACATGAGCCTTTTCCATGAGTGTTGCTTGCCTTGCATACTTCTTAGATTGTTCTACCTTCATCCATCTTCCATGTCCATTGTATCCATCTATCTTTAATTGCTTTTCTAGTTGTTAGTTTTAGTTAATCAATCCCATCCTTATTTGATTCGTCCTACTAGAGTAGAACACTCCTCAAATATGGCTACCCACTTTCGCCTTTGTGTTTGATATTTCTAAATTTTGCACTTGGTTACCACGGTCTACTACGCGATAGAGTACACTTGCTCTAAATCAATCTAATCAAAATTGAAACCAAGTTCATGTGCATACGCAAAAAAAAAAATTAATTAACAGGGGACGACAAATGCATATGTGTAGGAAATATTTCCTTTCTCGGCCATGCTACTGCTATGCTATATACTCCCAAATAAATATTTTTATGGATATATACTGCTAATTAATATTGATCAGTTTGAATGAAATTATTTTTTTAAAAATAAGATTATGATAGTAAATGCCCATCACTCATTTATATACTAAGACAAAAACTTGTGTACACCCGTGCGTATGGGGTGCGCCTGTAGAATTTTGTGTTAAATTGTATACCCTTTAGTATAAAGATGTGTACCCTTTACTTTTTGAAGAAAAATAAAAAATATTAATGAAAAGTGTATACCATTTAAAACAAAATGCTGTACCCTTATTAATTAAAGTGTACCCTTTAGAATAAAATAATATACCCTTACCCATAATACTAAATTCTAAAGGCGCATGGTGTATCCGAAAGCACGTAAGATCAACTCATATACTAAACTATGATTTAAAATTTCCATACAATTAATTAATTGATAATTAATTGATTAAGTTACAAGCTGTTAATTAATACTTTGAACTCCAAATAAGTAATTTTATTCATGACTTGTAAACATGCACAATAATAATAATAATAATTGCTTCATAACATAATATACATTGTTGAATACATAATACTAATAAAAACATAATTTTCTTAATTTAAAACTTCCTAATTAAGATACTAACTAATAAAAATATCATACTAATTAAGATAAGCTTGATTTAAAACTTAATTCATAAACATGATACTTACGGATAATTACACCACCGCCGCCATCACCTGGTAATCCTCACTAGCCACCTCAGCAACGTCTCTTCCTCACCCTCAGGCTCTTCTTCGTCAGCGTTCACTTCTTCCTCCTCATCCTCACTAGCCACCTCAGCAGCGTCTCTTCCTCACTCTCAGGCTCTTCTTCCTCAGCGTTCACTTCTTCCTCCTCTACCTCGCAGCTGCTCTTCCTCACCATCCTCACTAGCCTCATCATCATCACTAGCCTCATCATCATCCTCGTCCCAGTTTCGTCGTCTTCATCCTCCCTGTTAGCACTTCTCTCAAACACCCTCGGAGGATTTTTCAGATTTTACAAATTCTACTATTTGGAAGATTTTTCAGTTTTCGCAGATTTGGATTGCCTAGCTTCTTCTTTCTGTCTAGCTTCATCTGGATCCATAATTGTTTCATCACTCCCGCTCCCTTCATCTTCACTTTTTGGATCCATTTTTTTTCTTTATTTCTTTTGTTTTCTTTTTTGTTGTGTGTTTTTCAACAATCACTACTCAGAAGCTGAGACCCTAAACCCTATACTACTAATTTGGAAAGAGGGTATATATTCCATGTGATACAAAAATAGAATAGAAGCAATGCATGCCACAGTGTGTTAGCTCCTCACTCCAATAATCAACAATGCTTTTTATTTATTTCTAATTTGGAAAGAGGGAATTATTATGAGAAAGAGATTTGATAACCAATAATCATTGTGGTTGAGAAGTTCACATTATATAATTGTATCATGTATAAGGAATGAAACAAAAAGTATAACAAACAAAAGAATAATGTACAACAAGATCAACAAGATATGTGGAGATAATGTTTGACAAGTCAATTCAATTCAATTATTATCCTTCATACCCCCTTCAAGCTGGACGTAGGATGCGGCTCAACGCAAAGCTTGGAACGTAAAAGCTCAAAATTGGGTCTGGGAAGACTTTTTGTGAAAATATCTGCCAATTGAAGATCAGAAGGAACAAGTATGGTTGAGAGTTGTCCAGATGTAACTAGCTCATGAATGAAATGACAATCAATCTTAATGTGTTTGGCTCGTTTATGAGCAACTGGATTTTTGCTAAGAAAAATGGTACTTTTGTTATTACAAAGAAGCACTAGACAATCTGGATGAAGAGCACGCAACTCTCGAAGTAAATGAGTCACCCAAATAATTTCTTGAGCTGCATTAGCTATGGCCCGATACTCAGATTCACAGCTTGAACGGGAAACTGTGGGCTGTTTTTTCGCACTCCAAGATATTAAATTGCCACCCAAGAAAATTGAGTAGCCATATGTAGAACGACGTGTCTCAATACAACGGGCCCAATCCGCATTAGAGTAACCAATAATTTCATTGCTGGGCTGATTTTTGAAAGATAAACAGAAGCTTAAGATACCCTTGACATACCTTAAAATTCTCTTGACAGTCGAAAATGATCCACCGTAGGTGCATGAAGAAATCGACTTACATGATTCACAGCATAAGACAAGTCAGGATGAGTGATAGTGAGATACTGTAGCGCCCCCACCATAAAGCAATAAAGAGTAGGATCATTAAATGGAGTCCCAGTACTAACTAAATAAATCTCAGCCTCCAAAGGTGTACCAATAGACTTCGATTCTAAAAGAGATTCCCGAGAGAGAATATCGTGGGCATACTTGGCTTGACATAAGAACAAGCCATTCGCAGTTTGTGTTATTTCAAAATCACGAAAGTAGTTGAGGGAGCCAAAATCCTTAATTACAAATTCTTTGTGTACTCTTGAAATGAAAGGACAGAGAAGAGATGAATCATTCTCCATGACTATGATATCATTCACATAATGCAATAAGAAAATATATAGTAGAAGAGCCATGCATAAAGTAGAACAAGGATGTGTCGGCTCGATTACATAAGAATTCAAACTCAATAAGAAATCACTGAACCGTTTGAACCAAGCAAGAGGTGCTTGGCGAAGACCATACAGAGCTTTTCGAAGGCGACACACGTGATTAGGAAATCTAGAATCAACAAAACCAGGCGGTTGTGACATGTAAATGAGTTTAGTAAGACAACCGTTCAAGAAAGCATTCTTGACGTCAAGTTGATGTAGTGGCCACTGACGTTGAACTGCTAAAGATAAAATAATCCAAAACTATCGCAGCCTTGACCACAAGACTAAAAATGTGAGTGAAATCAATACCAGGAATTTGGCTAAACCCCTGAGCAACCAAACGAGCCTTATAACGTTCAATAGAACCATCAGAATAAAACTTTGTTCGAAAGACCCACTTTGAACCAACAATATTAGCATCCGATGGCCATGGAACAAGATCCCATATACCATTGTTTAGAAGATAATCCATTTCTTCACGCATAGCAACAAGCCAATGAGGATGCTTTATGGCGGATTTAAACCCCTTAGGCTCAGATGAAGCAAGTAAAGCAGTGATAAGAGCAGTAGAAGCAACATTAGCAATGTAACGAGGTTTGAAAATACCTGATTTGGAATAAGTTTTCATATGATGAGATGGTGCAATAACGAGCGGGGAATCAGGTGATGTTTGAACCAGATCAAGACCCATAGGAGAAATGGAGTTTTGCAACTCGGCTTGTTGTAAAAGAGGTTCACCAATAGCCGGCAGAGCATCTGGGCAAAGAGAACATGAAGTTGAAGGAGATGATGAATCAGACTCATTTGAGACAGACGTCGTACTTTCAAGATTGACACGTTCAATGACCTTGGGTTCCAAAAATAATGAAACAAGCAATTTGTCAGAAGATATTAATGCTTTTCCTGAGAAAGAAAAATTTGTTTCATCAAATTGAGCTTGACGAGAAATAAAGATTCGAGAAGAATCAGGATTGTAACACCGATAACCCTTGTAAGTACTACTGTATCCCAAAAATATGCATGGATGACTGCGAGGTGACAACTTATGTTTAGAGTAATCACGAAGACAAGGATATACTCTACAACCGAATGTCTTGAAGTTTGTATAATTCGGGACAACTCCAAAAAATTGCTCAAATGGAGACTTGTTATCAAGCAACGGTATGGGCAGACAATTTATGATATAAGCAGCGGAAGAAAAAGCATCCACCCAAAAGCTTGTAGGAGTATGTGAATGAAATAGCATTGACAACCCAGTTTCAATTATATGTCTATGCTTATGTTCCGCACGCCCATTCTGCTCCGAAGTATATGGGCAAGACATACGATGAAGAATGCCATTCTTTTCAAAGAATTCACGTACTCGAGAATTAGTGAATTCAGTACCGCCATCACTTTGGAAAACTTTCACAGTAGTATCAAACTAGTTGCAAACAAATGTGTGAAACTTAACCAAAGTATAAAAAATTTGACTTATTTTGCAAAGGATAATGCCAGACATACCTAGAAAAATCATCAACAAAAACAACATAGTATCGAAAACCTTCTCTAGAACAAATCGGGCAGGTCCCCATAAATCACAGTGAACAAGATGCAAAACTTCAGACGCTCGTTTATTATTCTCAATGAAAGATAGTTTCTTACTTTTAGCCAACTGACAAGAAGCACAAACAGTGGGTTTTTGTAAAACAGAATTGACACAAAGCTGTCCCATTTTATTCAATAAACTAATAATAGAAAAGTTTACATACCCTAAACGGGAATGCTATAACTCAAAGGATACCGTCGAAAGCTTCGAGCGTAACGCTGCAACTAATGCTAAACTTCCGTGCTGCAAAACATAAAGACCATTTTCACATGTCCCTTTTGCAAGAATTTCCTCTGAGCCCGTGTCTAAATAGCAAATGACTTGTCAGTAAATAAAACATCAATCGAAAGATCCGAAGTAAGCTTACTGATTAATAATAAATTCTTAGTGATATGAGGGACCACCAACACATTATTTAAACGAATATTACGTGAAACTTCACAAGAACCTATATGTGAAATAAGAATAGAATTTTCATTACCAACAATAACTTTATCGTTACCATGATAAGTTGCAAAATTATCAAGATCAGCAGTAGTGGAAGTCATGTCGGTTGAAGCTCCGGAGTCCATGTACCAATTGGGAGCAGATTCACGAGTAAGTAAATACTGAGCATCAAAAGTTTGAGCCAAATGGGCTGTAGTAGATGATTTTGGGGTCGTGGCGGCCCATTGTAATCCCTAGAGAATCTCTCTGGGAGGTGAGTGGCATAGTGTCCATCTTCACAACAAATTTGGCATTTAGGGATGAAGGATATTTTACCACCACAACTTGCATTTGTGTTGCCACTACGACTGCAAGGGCAATATTGATAATTACTACGATTTGGACGACGATTTGCAGTAAAGGCAGCAAAGACAACAACATCACTTTCACGAGTGAGATTTTCATGATTTTTGGCTTGATGAATCAATTCACGCAAGGAAGGTATGGGATGCATAACCAAGCGAACATCTGAGAAGCTAGAGTATCTGGGGCCAAGACCACTGATAAACATTTTCTTTGCACGCAAAATTAATCCCCAAGTATGAAGGATATCAATTACAGCTTAAGCAAGCGACCAAGTTAAATATCGAATTCGAAGGACGGCGTATTATTAATTTAATTATTTACTAAATTAATTAAGACGAAAGGCAATAAAGTTTGAGGTTGAGAATTATTAAACTACTAAGCAAAATATTAAATAATAATTAAAATAAAATAACACTGGAAGAATACGAAAGTGTCTCAAGAATGGAGAATATGTAGCTCTAGGGTAATTCAGTTTTACTACTTAATTTTCTATTCGTGTATCAATATCCGACTCTACCTTGTGGAACATGGACGCATCACTAAGCCATGCAAATTCCCGGCAACGGCGCCATTTGATTAGCCATTTTGTAGTAGGGATGACCAATTAAAATAATTTATCGAATCACAGAGAGGTAGGTACTAGTGCTTAAACGATCTTACATTTTTTGTAATTTTATAGAGACGAATCATCAAAGGGTTGTTCAAACAAGTAATAAAAATAACCAAAGCAAGCAAGCAATGATTAGCAAACAAGATAGATGGACGAAATGTGATTTTCCAATTTAAGTAAAAGTAAGATTAACAACAATCAAGAAGTGAAAATTCTAGGATACATGCATCAAATTCATATGAATCATGGGTTTAAGACTAAAGGCCAACACTAAGTTCACCTAAGCTCCCTCTCGAGATTAATAGGATATGAATCTCAATTAGCTCAATGAATTAGTTCTCACTCAAACAATTCCAACAAGATACTAAGCTTGAAATGAGAGTCCCTTCACACGATTAACCAACCTCTCGATCAAACCAACCGGGTGTCCTATCAAAGGTTTCTAAATCCTAAAGGACTTCTCAATCTCTTTACAATTTATAATGCACATGATGTGTATGACAAAATAATTCAATTAATTATCCTAAATATGCAATTGACTTCTCAATCTAATCACATGTTTAAAACAACAAACCACACAAATCATCATAAACATCAAGATCTAAAGCATCAATGATAGAAAATCAATTAACCCAATCAACATATGAATTTTAATACATAAATCCCAAAATTATCCAACAACTCTCATGTTGCTAATCTCACAAGTGAGATTAGCCTACCATATTTAAAAGGAAATCAATATAGACATTAAGATCCTTACAAAACATGATAAACAATAAGGTTTCACTACAAAGTATGGATGAAAACTCCCTTGAAGTGCTTCAATGGTGATATCCTTCCTTCCCTTGCAATTCTCCTCTCTTCCTTGCTTCTTTTCCTCAATTGGATGAAGGTTTTGATGGTGGGATGAAGGTAGATGGAATAGATGGAGAATTGATGAAGATAATGGTGTGAAATGGAGGAATTGGTGTGTGATGTGTGTGTGCAGAGCCAAAACCACAAAAAAATCTGATCAAATATTGAAGTATTGGGTATTTATACCCCTTGGGAAGCTTTTAGAAGAAATCTAATTTTTTTACTGATTAGGCACCTACACGACTCGTGTGCTGCAACACGCCTCGAGTCGTGTCAGGGTTTCTGGGTCAATGAGAACTTACGACGGCACACGAGTCGTGTGCCGCAACACTGCCAAGAGATGGTCGTGTTGTGCGTTCTGATATCGTCGCATGGCCATCTCTCACAAGCCCATTTTCAGTATATGGCTCGTGTAGCACGACATGACTCGTGTACTTGAAACGGCTGGCCGTGTTCTTGCTGCCCTGTTTTCTTCTTCCTTCTTCATTTTCGCTCCGATTTCACCTGTTTTACATACGATTAAGTTCATTCACACTCAATTCCATAAAAAATACATAACTCCACCAAATAGCACATAAATACGAATAAAAATATACGAAAATACACATAAAAAGACATTAAAATTTAGGTGAAAATATCACTCATCAGCCACCTTGGAGTAAGAGATATAATTTTACCCCCTTTCTAGGTACTATCAGTATCAATTATTTTCCCATGCATTTGGTACTCTAACCCAAAATGATCTCCCTTTATAGGTACTATAAAATTAACCTCTTTATCCTTCTTATTAACCCGAATTCGATTCAATTAATAAGCATTCATATATGACAGTTCTAGTGAAGCTTTGGAGTCCCCACACTTAGAATCATAACATGGAATCCTGTTCAGCAGTGAATGCGATCAATCAACAACCAAGATATATATTCAGACTCTATATAAAAGTTGAAGATGCACAAAACGACTCTGAATATGGATTAAAAAAGCACAATCATATATAAAATCAATCTACAAGTAGTGTTTAACGGAGAACACACAAGAGAGTTTAATTAATTCATAAAACCTTCAAAACCCTAGATCTATCAAAACGGTTCTAGCCCATGATATTGTGAAGAACAATCATGGGGGTTGGATAGATCTTACCCATATGTCTGAAAAATACAAGATAAATTAGGAAATGAATAAAACCCTAGATGTGGGAGTCGTCGCGTCCTTCTCCATCTTGAATCATCCTCTTGGTTCTCCTCTTGATTCCACAGATGAATCTTCATAGTGATGGATGGATGGAGGAAAGGATGTGGATGATGGTTAGGGGGTGATCCCCCTTGTGGGGTGTACGATGATTGTGTTGCGGTTCTTTTTTGGTGTGATATGCATCCTCTTTTATACTTGTAAGCTCTCCTAATGGACATTGGATGTGCTTTTTCTTGAAAAATATGAAAATACACGCACTGGGAGTGTAAAACCCGACAAAAACAGATTTGCGTGTCCCCGCTCGACCAGATAGTCTTGGTCGAGCGGAGTCGACCTTGGTCGAGCAGGATTGCACAGTCTCACTGTTTTGTGCATAACTTCCACATTCGAGTTCCGATTTGAGTGATTCTTGCGCTCACGTGATCCTCTCTTCATTGGCTTTCTATACATATAAAGAACTCATAAAAATTGAGAATTTTGCACTTTTGGTCCTACAGGACACATAACATTTTCAAAATAGTTACAATACTTTCACTTTTAGTCCCAAATAATTATTTTTTTACAGACTTGGTCCCATAAAACTTTACCCTTACATATTTAGTCTCATACAGCTCCATTATTGATCCCAAAAATTTAGATTCATATTTTATTATATTATATTTTATTTTATTTACTTATTTATTTATTTTTATTTTTTATTTTTATTGTTACCAAATTATTATTAAATTAAAAAAAGACATGCTGAAAAAATTAATAATAATAATAATAATAAATAGAATAGAATAAAATAAAATATGAATATATAGTTACACTATTAGTTCTTTTATTTTATTTATTTATTTACTTATTTATTATTATTTTTATTTTTTATTTGACAATTAAATCTTTGCAAACTTGGTCCGATAAAACTTCAACCTTGCATATTTAGTCTTGTACAGATGTATTATTGATCCAAATAATTTATATTCATATTTTATTTTATTTATTTACTTACTTTTTTTAACGTTACTAAATTTTTATTTTTTTAAAAAAAGACATGTTCAAAAAAAAATAAAAATAAATATGATATAGAGTTACACTATTGGTTATAAGAACTAATTAGATTCATATTTTATTTTATTTTTTTATTTACTCATTTATTATTTTATTTAATGTTAGATTTTTAAACTTTTTAAAACATGTTCAAAATAATAATTGAATTGGGACCAATAGTGTAATTGAATTGGACTAAATATGTTAGGTTGAAGTCTTATGGGACAAAGTCTGCGAAGAAATAATTTTTTGGGACTAAAAGTGAAAGTATTGGGACTATTTTGAAGAGGTTATGTGTCCTACGGGACCAAAAGTGCAAAATTCTCCACAAAAACTCTAAATTTTAAATGTGTAACAAGTCATGCAAAGTGGAACAGTCGTGCTGAGTAGAAACAACTTGCGCGACGTTACTATTTTGACCATAACTTTCTCGTTTGTACTCCGATTGAGGTGTTCCTTATGTCAAAAAGATCATCTCTTTTGTAGCTTTCTAACTATATATTCCATTTCAAGTTTGGAGCTCCAAATGAACATAAAAAATTACACAAGTTGGACGTGCATTTTTTAGCATTCTTGCGCAAGTTGCACGTTTTCTCCAACTCGGTACTTTTGATCATTTTTCCACCTAAAACATAATAAAACACCTCAAATGCACCTTTTTCTCAAATATAACAAATATAAGACACTTGTGCTAATATATGACAATAATTTCTATAAAAAATGAGTTAAATTTGACACTAAAACACGCTTATTTTCACTATCATAAATCCCCCAAACTTACACGTTGCTCGTCCCGAGGCAACAAAATAAAAATAAAGAGAAAGAGTATAAAAAATTTAGCGGGGAAACAAGGACTATGACCAATACCCCCTTCAAAATACAATTGTCCTCAACTTAGGTCATGCAACTCTCATTACATGTAATAATCAATTCATAGTATACAAGATAAGACAATCACTACCAATTCAAAAGCTCCATTGACATATTCTCACGGGAAGTATATATCACTCGCACTCAAGTGTAAAAGATGTACACTTATGGGTTAAGGTGTTTACGCTCAAATTCAATTCAAGTGCATGCGTAACCATAAGCTTGCCTATTGTCTCAACTCTCCTTTTACTTGTAGCTAGCAAATAATGAATCAAAAATGTCTTTTTATTTGGTTGTAATATTGGGTCTTTGGAAAAGGTAGGAAATTTATGGATAAGTAACTCAAAACTCGGATTAATCAAGCTGCAGTCTCTCTCGATCTTTATTTTCCTCATCACTTCAATCAAACATAACATTCTCCTCAACTCTTCCATCTTTCTCTTTCAAGCACAATATTTTTTTTCGAACTTTTTCTAGCTCTTCAACTCCATCATTCTCCATTCTTTTACTTTTTTTTTCGTTCTCTCGAGGTACCAGTTTCGGGCACTACCTCTCACATCCTCCATAAGGTACTAGATTTAAGCACTACCATAGGGTGTTTATTTCCATGGAGTACTAGATTTGAGCACTATTTCAAGAATTTTTCTTTTGATCCTTAAGACTCTTCTTTCATCATCCTTATCATCCCTCAAATCACCACTCTCTTCAATTAAGCTTTATTGGCTATCAAAAGAATGGATTTAAAAAGGCTCAAACGGACTGACAAAGGATTTAATGAATTCAGGTAAATAGTATGGAAAAAGATGGGATATTCAAATATGGCATAATTTCATTTCCATAATCCGCTAGACTAATCTTGAATATTCAAAGAGACTCAAGACAAGTTTTAGAATACATGCACAAAAACGTTACTCACCAGAAAAGAATTATCATGTGATTATGTACATGAATAAGGCTCAAAATCTCACATAGATTTTTAACAAGTAACAGAGCACCATTCATGGTAAGCAATATCCCACAAGTACACATAGAACTTCATACCACAATAAAACTCAAGCATAATTCCTTCATCAATTTCAAAGGCATATGAATTTCAGGCACAATTTAAGAATATAAGCTCATATGGATCACCAAAACCAAATTCAATCCTTCCACTCTCATGAATTAAAAGTACACATAAAAATTATAATAAATAAACGAGGGCACCTGATTTCTCCTTAAAGTATGCACAAGCTCCTCGAGTTGTTCAACTCGGTCAGGTCAAAACCTCAGCGTAGAACTTGTATTTCCCTCTCGTATCCTTTTCTATCATCAAAGCTCAATCACACTCATCATCACAGGATTCATCAATAATAAAATATGAGAACTATGAGAAAGACTCAATTGAATATATAATCGACTCCACACACTAGAACATCAACACGACACACTAAACATCAGGTAAGTTGCAAAAAATTGACATATCAACACTGGTTAAAATGTTAATATGCCGCAAAAAATCAACCCCCTAACAAACAAACAACCAACGAAAGAAAAAATTATACCTTTAGTGCTCATAAGATAAGGTAAGTACATCACACCCCACAAACTTAGTAAAAACGTAAGTCAAAACTAAGTTTGAAAAGAGATGTAATTGCCGAAGCATGAGCACCTCAAATATAATAACTCATCACTCACACGAACGAAATAATAAAGCAATAAAACGGAAGGGCAAGCCCCCAACAAGCGCTCATATTTAACGTCGGAGAGTCACAACGAAATACCGCTTTGAACTACTGGATCAGATAGAGGTCTTCTCGCATCCTCACCTTCAAGTACTTTCTTTCCCTTTTCTTGTCTACACTCAGCACCTCACCTTTCTTGGTCACAAAAATATGATCCTTGGAATTTCTTTCCTCACATGGCTGTCTAGACTCCTCATTGTCAATCTTCCACTCAAATTCAGACTCATCTTTCTTAGTAAAATCAAGATTAAATAAGTTAGAAACTACATCTATGCTCTTGTATGATTGAGTCTCCATGGGCATCTTCATTGCTTTATCAAGAGAGAAAACCACATCTTCATTATCCATCCGCAGTCTAAGCTTTCCTTCTTGAATATCTATCATGGCTCTAGCTGTGGCAAGGAACGGCCACCCTAAAATAAGGGGAATATCATCCTTTTCATCTTCCATCTCAAGTACAAGAAAATCCACGGGAAAGACTAATTTATCCACTTTCACCAAAACATCTTCAATTATACCCTTCGAAAAAGTCGTGGATCTATTTGCCAATTGAAGAGCAATTGTTGTGGGTGTCAACTCCCCCAAACCAAGCATTTTAAATATGAACAAAGGCATCAAGTTGACGCTTGCCCCCAAATCACACAAGGCTTTATGTGTCGGCCCTTTTCCAATGTCACAAAGAATAGTGAAGCTTCCTGAATCCTTCAATTTGCAGGTAATTTTCTTTGAATGATCGAGCTACAATTCTCTGACAGATTTACCGTCTCCACTCTGTTTAAGTTTCTGTTCTTCGATATAATATCCTTAAGGAATCGGGCATTGGCATATCCATGATTGCTTCAGAGAATGGAATGTTCAAGCTAATTTTGCTCATGATGTCTTGAAACCTCTTAAACTTTTCTTTCAATCTCTTCTTTACTAACCTTGAAGGAAACGGAGGAGGTATCTTGGTCTTTTGGTCTTCCCCACTCATCTCTTTCAGCCTCCTTCAGTTTTTCCTTCTCGACTCTCAATCACTTTACTCTTTCCCACTTCTTCTCTACTATAAGTTCTGTATTCTACTCCTGTGATGGTATTGAACTGCTCCGAACATCAGCTATAGCATTCTGTATGAAAAACTGGATCAGATGTTGTTGCTCGACCTCAGCTCGACCAGAAGGGTCTGGTCGAGCGAGGTACCCCTTCGCGGATTTGCATTGTACAGTCCTGACAGAGGCTGCTCGACCTCAGCTCGACCAGAATGGTCTGGTCGAGCAAGGCTATTTTGGTCGAGCAAGGGACCTATACACTGATCAGCGTTCTTCAGAGTTACAGTGGGCTGCTTGACCACTGCTCGACCAAAGTGATCTGGTCGAGCGAGTTGGTTTTGGTCGAACAGAAGAACTGAAAATAAAGCATTATTTCTCTGTTCCGTGAGACGTTGCTCGACCGTTTCTCGACCAAACTATTTATGAGACGGGTTATTTGTGAGACGGGCGTGAGACGGGTCGACCTATCACTAAAGTATGCTTATTATATTGTTAAAGTGTGTTTATTTGTAGTTAAAGTATGTTAATAATAAATATATTATAACACGCTAAAATCATATATTAATGCATAATCTAGTATACTTTAGAAAACATACTTTAACAACTATTAAACATACTTTATCTAAATAATAGACATACTTTAACACATCTCACAAACCGTCTCATGTAAATAGCATCTCACAAGAGACTTTCTTTATATTTAATTAGAGATGAAATATTAAAATATAATAGAAAATACGTATGAAACACTTTTGAATAATTTCTACTAGATCTGCTAAGTGAATGATATATAATTATTAAAAAAGTAAATCTAAATTATTATTTTTAGATTTATATTTTCCTGTAATAGTTATAGATTTTTATCTATAGTTTTATACTCTTTCATTTATTACTTATAAGTATAGTATTTTAAGTGTTTCATAAAGTATTTTACATTTGATTTTACTTTTATTAAAAGTGGTAAAAAATATACTCCCTTCGTCCCATTTAAAAATGGTCTTTTATTTTTTACACGTGAATTAAGAAGTATTATTATTTAATGTGTAGTGGGTAGTTGTGTTACTTGGAGTGTAGGCCCCATATTTTAATAATATTAGTGTGTGTGGGTTCTATGTGTGTAAAAAATGAAAGAAGACTCTTTAGGTAGGACATCCAAAATTAAAAAAATGGTCTCTTTAAAGGGGACGGAGGGAGTATTATAATAATACCTACTTTTTCACCCATTCCTAGGGGTGTAAGCGAACAGAGCGTGCGACGAACAACTCATGACTCGATTCATTAAGAGCTCGTTTGTGTTCGTTCGACTTAATGAACACTTAACGAGACACATTTTTAAGTTCGTTATGTAAACGAAAAGAGTTCGAGCATTGCATAGCTCGTTTGTTAAAAGTTCATGAACAAGTTCGTTTGGTATTTGTTTAGTGTGTTCGTGAACAAGCTATATATATATATATATATATATATATATATATATATATATATATATATATATATATATATATATATATATATATATATATTATTAGAGTATTATTCTTTATAATATAAATAAATATAATATTAAAAATATTGAAAGCATTTATAGATGTTGAGTTTTCATGTTTTTATGAAATAATAAAAAATATTTTTTATTAGTAATGGATGAATATTTTATTATTTTAGGATTGTGGTGTATTTGCTTATCATGTTCACGAACGAAATTATACAGCAGTTCATGAGCACGTTATCAAATATATTCACGATCATGAAAAATTTATGAACGTGTTCGCGAATTAAACGAGCTTTAACTAACGAGCTTGAGCTCGAACAAGGTTTTAAAATTTTAAACAAGCTCGAGCTCATTTCTTACGTAACAAATGGGACTCAATCTTCTTAAAACTCGATTCGGCTCGTTTACAGCCCTACTCATTCCACTAATTTTAAATATATTTTTTTATTAAATTAACTAAATTATTTATGCTCTTTCTTACTTTATATATAAAAAATTATTTTTTTTCTTATCCTCCATGCACAAAATATATCAAACATATTCCAAGATAGAGAGAGTACTGCACAACATAGATAATTAACACTCCTCCATCGCTTAGCTAATAATAATGGGTCGGGAATTATGTTTGAGGCAATGGTATATATCATAATAATGGGTCAAAAATTATGTTTGAGGCAATGTATCAAAGAGCACAGAAGCTTCAGCCGTGTTGAGCTATTTGTGAAGGTATTGCCAACTTTTGTCAACACGTTGATTTACAATGGTTGAAGTCTTGAAAAAATTGAAAAAGGCAAGGTTAATGATCAAGTTGGTTGTCCCCGGTTCTCAAAAGGAAAATTTACAAAGAGATTAAGATTGATGAATAAAGACAAGTTTGCATACGGTAGGGATCATGTTAGAAGATATAAAATGGGGAAATTGTAAAGAGGTACAACATATCCATCCACAAGTGCACATTTAGGACAAGATACTGTCATTTGAAGGCCCAGTTCAATAGCCCAACTACTTTGGCCCATATCAATAAGTCCAACAAATTAAGATAGGTCCATCAAATGACCCTAAAGAAAGAATATGCACAAAGGGTTCCAGTTTGTTAGAAATAGCTAGCATAACACCTCGTCTTCTCCACTCATTTTTCATTTTTATAAATGGTTGGGCCCTTTGGGCTATCTTGTGGCCCAATTGCTGGTCTTCAATTTTGGTATTGGGCTTGGTTAAACCAAGGTCCATCCCTCCAACCCTCTAGTCTCTCAACCCTAATGGAACCCGAATACTCTACAACATAAATGATGTTATGTTATACTTCATAGTAACCTTTTATTATATATAACACTTAATTGTAACACTATTTAAATTTTAATAATATGTAACACTTGTTTTATATGTAACATCAATAAGTAACATTTTTATGAAAGTAACACTTTTTAAATAACACTTTTATAAATATAACACTTTTCAGATTATACTTTTTTATATATAACATTTTAGTAGTATCATTTTTTATATATTACACATTTTATGTAACACTGAAATATTTAACACAATCTTATTACATTTTTAAATACATAACATTTTATATAAATTAAATATGTAATATTTTATAGAGTTTGAATAATAAAAAAAAAAAACTAACACACTATTAAACAATTTATATATTATACAAGATCAAAAAAATATATATGCTCATATAAATAAAATATTTATTATGTAAAATATTTATTATGTTATATAAAAATATTTGTAATGTATGAAAAAAATATTTATATTTATTTAAAATAATTTTAATACACATAAATTTATTTAAAATAACAATATATTTTAATTATATAATATGATTATTTTTAATTATTTAAATTATTATATTTCATAATAAAATTATATTGTATAATATAATAATATTTTTAAATTAATTAATATAATAACAACTCAAGTTTAAATGTACTAGATAATTTTAAAAAGAAATTATATTTTAATAAATTAAATAAAAAGTATTGATATCATGTATAATAAAATAAAAACTCAAAGTATAAATAAAGTTATAGTTAGTCAAGGTGGTAGAAGTAACTTATTCTTACTAGGAAGGCAAGGGTTCAAATCTTGTTAGTGCATTTTTTTCCCTTATAAATGTGTTACATAAAAAGAATACCGTAACATTTACAAAGTGTTAAATAAAGTTTTTCATCAATTGTACTCCCTCTGTCCCATAGAAGTTGACACACTTTCTTTTTTGGTTTGTCCCACTAAAGTTGATACATTTTATTTTTAATACATGTACAAAGTGTTAAATAAAGTTTTTCATCAATTGTACTCCCTCTGTCCCATAGAAGTTGACACACTTTCTTTTTTGGTTTGTGCCACTAAAGTTGATACATTTTATTTTTAATACATGGACCCACACAAAAAATAATTAATCTATTCTCATAGACCCCACATATCACATCTAATACAACTACCCACTACACATTAAATATTATTTCTCTCACTTCACTTTACTCCACTTTACATTAAATTATTATACCCCTTAATCTCCGTGCCCAAAAAAAATTATACCAACTTCTATGCGACGGAGGGAGTAATATTTTTTTAAAAGTGTTATTAATGATCGAAATAGTGTTACTTTAGATAATAAGCATTACGGGCAAACATTGCACTATAAAAAATATTACTCCCTCCGTCCCATAGAAGTTGACACACTTTTATTTTTGGTTTGTCCCACTAAAGTTGACACATTTCCTTTTTAATACATGAGACCCACACAAAAATAATTAATTTATTCTCATAGGCCCCACTTATCACCTCTAATACAAATACCCACTACACATTAAATATTATTTCTCTCACTTCACTTTACTTCACTTTATATTAAATTATACTCCTTAATCTCCGTGCCTAAAAAAATTATACCAACTTTTGCGGGATGGAGGGAGTACATATTATCTCTAATAACATATTTTTGCTATAAAATAACACTTTTGACGTGTTATATAAAGCAAGTTATGTTGTAGCCCTCCCTCTTTGCCTCTTGCCATTGTTGCCATGAATGGAAAGATTGATATTTCCTTTCATGTGGTGGCTAGGCTCCGGTATAAGAAAGTCTATTGCCTTCTCTTACCAGTACTACGAAATAGAGAGTCTGTGAGTGTTTAAGTGAGTTTCTTTGGTGGGTTTATGGTCTAAATCTTTCGTGGATTTATTTCCGTTGCCACTGTGTGATCATCGGTTCTATTGTGAGTCAAACCTCAGGAATCTGAGTACCCCTCGTCTTGTCTTCCCCAATGTGATGACGGTCGAGATACCCAATAGTGGTATCAGAGCCGGTCGGTCACCTCACGTCGGCCTCTGCTCTGGTGCTTTGTGTTTCTTATTTTCAGGAAAGTCTCTTTCTCATATTTTCATTTTCTGTGATCTATTTTGTGTTTTTGGATTTATTCCATTAAACCTGTTAGATCTATTCTGACTTGAACTTTTGATTTCGTTCTTAGTTCTCGTCTTCGGTGCTCGGTGCTTGGTAGTAGTTGCTGGTACCCTTCGTGTGTATCTGCTCTTGGCCATTCTGAGCCTTGGCTCAAGTGGCTCCGGTGAGTTCTGGAGGTGTTTTTGAGATTTCATCCGAAATCTCGCTCTGGTATATTGGCTTGTTACCCTTATTTATTTCAGCATACTAGTGTCACTGATTATGACTATAGGGTTGGGATTTTGTATTTATAGTCGTTTAGGATTTATGATGCTTGAGGCGGCTGGTCCTCTTGGTAATTCTATTTGATTATTTGCTTTTGTGAATCTCATTTCTGGGCATTTTTTCCGCTGCTGCAAATCTGTTTTTCTACCTGTCTGTGTGTGGTAGATTGTTTATTTATTATTTGTTTCTTTCCCATAATTATTCTACGTAACTTTTGAATACCTATTGCTTCTCCATTGTCGTTTGGACAAGCCCCATTTAATGAAAAAGATGACTTCAGTATCTGGAAATAGAAAATTAAGTGTATCTTTATCCAACAACGGGTATTTAAAGTTGTAGATCATTCTTATGAGAAGAATACTACTGATGCTAAAAAGGCTGAAATGAATGACTCTGTGTTTATCTTGAATTTATCTGACTCTGTGTTGAGAAAAGTTGGTATGCATGACTTTGCTAAAAAACTTTGGGACAAGTTGGGTGAGTTATACACTGAAACTTCCTTGCCTAGTAAACTGTTTCTGCTTAAAAAGTTCTTTCGTTTTAAATTAGATTTTAACAAAGATATTAAAGAGAATGTTGATGTGTTTACTAAGTTTTAAACAGTCTAGTGACAAGCATATTGATGAATATTCTCCAATTGTGTTCTTGAATGCTATCCCTGAATCTTACAAAATCTGCTATTAAGTATGGTAGAGATGATATTACTTTGAATGTTGTGATTAATGCTCTTAAGAGTAAAGAGCATGATTTAAGTCAGAATGAAACTCACTCTGGGGTGTTATGCATGTTAAGGCTAAGCCTAAAAAAAACCTAAGAATAGGAGATGCTATAATTGTTTTGAACGTGGTCATTATGCCAATAAGTATCCCCACCCTAAGAAGGATAATTTTAGTGATCAAGCAAATGTTACAACTGAATCTATGAATTATGGTGATATTTTCTGATTTATGTTGATGTGTATTTAATTATGCATTTTCAATACTTTGTGTATTTTTTAATAGCTTATTATTTATGCATGTTTGTGTGGAAAAATATTTTCCTTTATTTATGTGTTTTCTCTATGTGAGAAGTACTTTGAAATATGTTTTCTGTCTAGCATGTTTATTTGTTAATTTTGCTTGTGTTGTTGGTATTGGCGTTCGATCATTTGATTAACGTGAACCGATAGAGTTCCATACGTTTCTAATTCAGCGAAAGCAAGAAAACAAAGAAACGTATTACCTTTCACCAGGGTATGTTGAAGAAGATGAATTCTCGCTGGCAGCCTGCGCAGCCTCACTGTTTTGGGCATAACTCTCTCGTCTGATCTCCGATTTGAGTGATCTATACGCCAAAATGATTCTCTCTTCAGTGGCTTTCCGTCAAGATATCACACAAACAGTTTTGAGTTCTGTAAGATTTTTGAAAAATCATGCAAGTTGACAGACAGCAGTAACAAACAACCTTTCGGTCTTCTGTTGTATTCCCAAGTCCAATCTCGACGACGTGTGGGGGACGAGCTTCGAGATCTTCTCAATCTGTTGTTCCTTCACCCTCTTCACAGTGTTAGGCGTGAATTACTTTTCAGTTAGGGTTTCTGGATAGCTGAGATGACTTATATATGGGCTACAGCAGGGACCAGGAGGAGAAATTAGAGTTGAGCCTCCATTGGGCTTAAGTATCCAAGCTTAGCCCAAAGCTTATATTTAAGTTCAATAATAATAATATATACCACTAAAATATTATTACTATACTACCGTTCTAATTCCATAATTATATTATGGTCTCCTTCTTATTATGAGCCCGTTAGTCTCCCCATGTTTAAAATATACTGACAACTCCATTAATTAATTGAGTTACTGACAACTCCATTAATTAATATCTCATCCGAGAGTAGTACCACTCAACCTCAATATCATGCCGGAATAAATCCACCTGCAGGGTTTATATGATAATTCTTATGAGCTCCTCAAGGGGACATCATCAACCTATATCGGACACGGATTCCTTCTACAATCAACAGCACACCATAGAGACAACACTATTTTCCAACTCACCGAGTTTGTTGATTTAATTACATGTAAATCTCATCCATTGATGAATCAAAGAAATACATAATGTCTTATGTGTCAAGGTTATTGTATAGGGATTAAGAGCACGAATATTCATAATAACTGAGATCAAGTTCTTCTATATAGACAGTACAAGTCGAATGATCTCAAGTGGTTCTGCTCAATACACAAAGTGCACTAATGTGATTCTATAATCAAGACAAACTAATACCAAATCACACTACAATCATCCTGATAGAGAGTCCCCGTCTATCTCAGTTGTGAGCATCTGTTTATACTTTATAAAAAAATCGATAATATGATCTTCCGCGTGTTGTCGCACAACATATTATCTACAATATAAAATAAGTGGACTATTGCATCGACATATAAATAAATTATAAGATGCAATCATTTAATCTTATGATTCTCATTTCAAATTCATTGTTTAAACATTGTTCATACGAAAAGCTAGACTTTTAATATACAATCTAACAGTTGGTTGCTCCTAGTGAGGTGGAACACTATTATTGGTTTACTATTTGTTGGTATTGTTAGTGCTTATGTGCATTTGTTAGTTGCTCCTAGTGAGATGTTTTAAGGAAGGCATAGCCTTAAAAGGACCAAACAGGCGGTCAAAAAAAATAAACCAAAAAAGTGGACAATGATTAAAAAACTAAGAGGTGCTCTATAATTAATCATTTTGCTCTTCTCTTAGCTTCAGAAGTACTGGGATATTCATGGAATCAATGGGATCAGGAAGTTTGAATTTTGATTGAGAACGAGTATTAGGCCTAACGCTCGACTGAACATATTTCTTCGTACGTTTGTCTTTGTTCGGATTGACACTTTGAAGGGCAGGAAACTCCTCAATAAGGTCCATAAGTTTTGTCGTGGGCTCAACAAAAGCGTAATTATCTTCCAAAGTGTTTGAGGCAGACATAATTTGTGAAGAACGAATAGTACGCATAGCCTCATCAATGACAGAAGGAGAAGCTGCTAAATCAGCCAAAGCAGACTGGTTATTAGTACGGGGATTGCTAGTCTGTTCAGCAGTAGGGTGAAGAGACTCATCCATATCCTCATCATCAAGCATACCAAATCTATTCGAGAGAAAAATGGTAGGGAATTTCGGAGAGTACTGCTGGTAGTGCCGCTCCCGAGCAATTGAAGCAGCCATTTCATCAATGACTAGTGGAGAAAAAGCTCGCTGGTCATCCACATGGGTCTCAAACCCCTTACCTTCGTCAACAGCAACCTGAAGAGTCGGCGTAAGAGGAATGTTCTCCAAAGGAGGATCAGCACCCATCTGGGCATCAGCTGCTGCACCAATATCAGCAGGTGATGTAAAACCTTTACCATTGTTCGAAACAGTAGCGTGAAATCTCGAGACAGAATGCTGTACATGAGGGACCTAACCATGCTGTATCTCATCAACCCCAGCTGACTGAACACGATCAGCAGCATCTACTACCGGAACAGGACTAGAATCATGAGCAGCTATATCCATAACCTGCTCATTTGCACAAAAAACTGAAGCCGTGACTCCAGCCTGCATAGATGGCTTCTTTGCCTCCCAAATCTTTCTTTTTTTATTTACAAAATCATCAGGATTAGCAGCTCTTTTCTTTTTAGAAACCTTCTTCCTTTTCTTACAATCCGACGCCACAGAAGAACAGGAATCACAATAGTCCGGAATATGTTTGTAACCAATGGAGAGAACCAAAGTATGAGAGGATAGAGAAAGAGTAACATGGCTGGGTAAATCATTTCGCATATCCAAATCAATTAGAACACGGGCAAAATGACCAGTCGAACCATCCAACGCACGCTCATCTATTCGAATAGATAAACCTATGGCTGTGGCAATAGATAATAACATACGTTCTGACCACAACTCAAAAGGGAGTTCATAGATTCTTACCCACACAGAAACCACCATTGATTTAGCTTGGTAAGGATTGAAGAAAGGCACCCATTTTTGGGCTCTAATCTGTCCAGCATTGAAATCAAAAATCCGTTTATTCAGAATGGACTGAAGAAGGGAGGAATCCACAATGAAGACGTTGAAGAATCCCTTCCCAAATGGAATGACATGAACAGGGGCGTTCCATAGTTCCTTAAAGGTCGAGACGAGTTCAACAGAGGAAGGTGGCCGCTGACCTGAATTTAAGAGGGTGCAAATCGTGATTAACGAAGAGCATAACTTCATCCTATTTTCAAAATAGTCATCTTCAATCGGAATCAAGATGCCATCCTCTGTACGAGAAGAAGGGAAAATCTCAGACTGGGGATCTCTCAGCGACTGCAAAAAGTCAGACAAAGCGGATCCAGAAATGTCGGCCATAGTGAATCTGGGCGACAGAGTTTGTGAGCGGCCCGATCCAGACACGGCCTCAATGAAAGTACGGCATGGTGGTGATTTTTCAGAGGCAGAAATAACCCCTGCCGGAACTGAACCAGACTCCAAAACCTGATGTGGTGTAGAGCTGTGCGAAGCAGAAGCCCTATCAGAACCTCCAGAAAGAGGAGATCTGGTCGGAAGCGACCCTTCAGTGATTGCGTCGCCTTGCGAAGCCTGAACAGCGTGAAGCTGCGGGACTGAGTGATCGTGATGAAGGCCAACAGCATTAAATTCCTTGGATGCTGTCGTGGGGTCCACCGGAGAGTGGAGGTCAACCTTTGAAGGCAGCATAGTCAAATTTAGAAAGAAGGAAGAGAGATTTCTAATGAGAGAAAAAATTAAAACATCTTAATATCCTATAATATTTCTAGTTAGTTGCTCCTAGTGAGGTGGAGCACTATTATTGATTTACTATTTGTTGGTATTGTTAGTGCTTATGTGCATTTGTTGGTTGCTCCTAGTGAGGTGGAGTACTATTATTGGTTTACTATTTGTTGGTATTGTTAATGCTTATGTGCATTTTATATGCTTTTTTATGTCTCTTAGTGAGGTGGAGCATGTTACATGAATCAAAGCTTTTGTAGCTCTTGTTAGATTATGTTTTATCTATGTGTGCCTCTTTCTGTGGTGTCTTCGTGATATATTTTATATTCTATAGCTTTGTTTTTCTTTGTGTTTGGTATGCGCGCGTGTCTTATAATCTTTGTGTTATGGTCTTGGTGATTACCCTTTGAACTTTGTGTTCATGATCTCTGTGATCACGTGTGAGGTTTGTTCTCTGCTCATTATATCTTTGTGATATTGTGTTTCTTTGCCTTTGTGGTATTTCCCCTCGCGGGGTTTTGTGTCTGATTTTGCACTAACTATGTGTTTTGTATATGTGCAGGTATGTCCGGGAAAGTACGATGATGAAATCCTGACTAGATGAACACAGTGGTGAGTTGGACCAAGGTAGAGAATTGTTGGGCCCTTTGGAATATCTCGTGGCCCAACTACTGGTCTTCAATTTTGGTATTGGGCTGAGTTAAACCAAGGCCCATCCCTCCAACCCTCTAGTCGTTCAACCCTAATGGAACCCGAATACTCTTCTCCTCCCTCTTTGTCTCTTGCCGTTGTTGCCATGAATGGAAAGATTGATTTTTCCTTTTATATGGTGGCTAGGCTCCGGTATAAGAAGGGCTCTTGCCTTCTCTTACCAGTACTACGAAATAGAGAGCCTGTGAGTGTTTAAGTAAGTTCCTTTGCAGGGTTTATGGTCTAAATCTTTCGTGGGTTTATTTCCGTTGCCACTGTGTGATCATCGGTTCTGTTGTGAGCCAAACCTCAGGAATCTGAGCACCTCTCGTCTTGTCTTCCCCGACGTGCTGACGGCCGAGATACCTAACATAAATTGTTTGGTATTCCAGTCAGTATCCATATATGAATATAGCGTGGAATTTTGATTATCCTTTACTTTTTACTTGGTGCTTACACTCATTGAAGATTTTTATCCATGGCTAATTACTTAACAATGTTAATATATAGAAAGAAACTAAAACACAAATTATAACATAGAAAAAAAAAATGAAGGAATTGGAATAAAAAGAAACTAAAACACAAAGAAAAGATCGTATTCCGAAGTATAATAATATAACATATAAGAAAAGAAGAAAATAAAAAATAAAAAAACGAAGGAATTGAAATAAAAAAATAAAAAGAAAGCTCGGGTAGGAAACGGTAACGACCCACAATGTCTTGGCGAGATTTATTGGGCCTTGCCTCAAGAACACTAGACAAGGTACAACGTTAATTATTTTCTATATATAGTATTTATATATTACAATTATTTTCTCAGGGGGGACCCACTGCTTCCCTTGCCCATATGCAGGCCGGTTCCTGGCAAGGGCAATTAGTCCCATGTAGTCTAGCAACATCTCCCTGATTTTGGGTCGGGTTCACCGCACCGGATCCATTGGATATTCCGGGTGTTGGCATGAAACGTGTTGGCGGATCATATAATTCTTGATTGCTTGAATTCATCGCAGCACACAATCCTGGCATCACCTGTGGATTATATAGTGCTGATCGGGTGGGATTCATAGATGGAAGAAAGTACATCGCCAACCTGGGATTATATTGTCCTGGATTGGCGAATCCAGGGAGTTCCGATAATGGCACCAAATATGGACAATAGAATTTTGGATTGGCCGTCGCACTTGAGGATCCACACGTGCTGGATGGTGTCATATACGGACTGCGGAACCTAGGATTGTTCGAGTTCATTGAGGCATCCGGATTATATAGTCCCGCCTGACCGGTGACTGCAGCAGCTTCCACCGCCATCGTCTAGAACATTCCATTAAATTAAAGATAAGGATAATAACATAGTGAAAAATGAATAAAATATTGACAGTGGTGACATGGGTTGCAGTTTGAACTTCCCCCATGTACACCTAGTGGCACGTGTCTACGTCATGTGTGAGGGTGAAATGAAACACAGAGCTAGAATTAACTTACTTGACAGTTTATATATGTAATAATGGAAAATTAATGCACAAGAAATTAAACTATGGAAGAAGTGAGAGTACATGTTGTTCAGACTTCATGACTTTGAAGAAAATATGTGAATTTTGATAACCTCTCACAATCAATTCATAACTTTACTTGCAAAAGTTTGCCTTAGTTGCTGTTTATATATATATTGAACTTCAAAACTTTTCTCTTACAAGACTTTACACCTAGTGTTTTCACCTATACTAAACATATTCTTTCTAAAAATTGTTCATATATTTCAGCCAAGTTTATGTTTGTTGCTGCTTATATATATATATATATTAACTTCAAAACTTTTCTCTTACAAGACTTACACCTGTTGTTTTCATCTATACTAACATATTCTTTTTCTTAAATTGTTTAAGATATTTCATCTAAGTTTATGTGAGCTAAATTATGTACTACTGTAAGTTAAGATAGAAACCTTCTCCCGATTACTCGTGTTGTTCCGTCCTTCAGTACTCGAAGAACGTTTTCTTTTGTCCTGCCTGCCTTTAGAAGTACCCTCGTGACAGACTTCCTGCAACCAACAAGACACGAAATGGAAGAAACAAACGTAAAACACTATTTCATCTCGTATTTCATTACATAACACCATCCGAACGGGGATGTTGTCAGTAGGGTTTACCAATACCTGATCAAACACACCATAGGGTTGATGATGCTGTTCAGGATTAACAACACTCAGTAAATATTCTTCACCATCATCATCAGGTGGCATTTGCTGAGGCCATGATCTGTGATCAGACATAGGAAGAACACTGTAATAATTATTCACTGTGTTTCTTGGGAAGTTCACTTGATCGCTCATTTTATTTCTTTATTTATATGTTTTTTTTTTTTGGGTAGGGAGGCTGAAGAGATAATGGAAATTGGAGTGAAAGATAAATAAATTTTGTGAAATTGGCCTTCAATTTATAGAATAAGAAACTGAGAAGCGATGTACTTTGGAGTACGTAAATTATTTATTTTCTCCATCTAATTTTATTAAAATATACTTATTATTATTAATTTTTTTATTAAACAAATAAAACTGTGGCATCAATAGTTCTGTTGTTGAGGACCTGAAGGGGATAACAATTTTTTATTTATTTATTCATATTCACACTAGTTTACATCTTCTCGTTAAATGCGTTAATTGAGAGGTAAAATTTAAACCATGGGTAAGGGTTTAGGTTTTTCTCCTTCCGTATATATTAGTCAATGGCAGCAATTGCATGACACCATTTCGAGATTGCTTTTACGTTTTTTAAATAATTATAATTATAATTTTTTATTAAAGGATATTATCACTATTTTTTAAAATACGAAATAATTTGCTATTCCACTGTCACTTTTCATTAATATAATATAAATAACACTTTTTAGTTGGGTGTTTCTTGTGAACTTGGATTACCATGTAACTTGTTTTTGCAAAATTGCTCTTTAAAGTGATAAACTATTACTCTTTTGAATGAAATATATATTTCTCATCTAAAAAATATAAAAAAATCACAACATATTAGAATTTGAAAAGTAACATTAATTTTCATTAAGAGGAATAACAGAAAGAGTAATTTCTCAGTAATCGGTAATCAATGTGCAAGAATTTGAGGAGTAATATTTTTCATCTAAAAGAATCATCTCTCTTAAGATTATTCTTTCATGTATTGAAGAATAATCACTAAATTAGGGTGCACGTGTAAAACCGATTCATACAAGTATTTGTCCACTTGTTATTAAAGTAGGCAAAGACTAGTGTTAGAGTGTGTTACGTAACGATTTTTATAAGATGGATAAGAAGTGATATCATTTTTAACTATTAATTTGAAAAGTGATAATGATAAAGTGAATTATTTCATAAACAATTTATAATAATAAATAAAAATGATAATATATAAAATATAAGTGATAATATCTTTAATAAAAAATAATAATTAATTACGAAAGTATAAAATGATTTCAGACGATCTCAACGGTCCTATATATTAAAATATTATCGATTTTTATACTTCTCACTAAATAAATCCTCAAGTAAAATAGTGTTTGCAACTACAAAAAAGTTGTTCGACAGTGACGGATTTTTGTGACGGAAAATTTGTCTTTACAATTGTGACGGACTTTATGATGACATTTTGAAAATAGTGACGGCTAATAGTTGACCGTTTAAAATTTTGTCATTCTCAATATTTGTGACGGCATTTGTGATGAAAAAATTTATGACGGACTTTTTTCCATCACAAAATTATTTTTTTAATTAGTGACGGAAAAGGATCTCATTTGTGACGGACTTTGTCCGTCACAAACTTTGTGACGAACTTTATGACGGACATAGTCCGTCACAAATTACAGTTTTAAAAAATAATTAAAATTGTACTTGCTCGTTACACATGTATATTATTATGCTATTTAATTTAATTATAAAACAAAAGGTTAAACTTACATATTTTTTTAAGAAATTATTATTTTTTAATATGTATTGTGAATTTATTTAAACTTAAATAATTGAATATATTGTATTGTTGTGTATAATAATATTAATTTTAAAATCAAAATAATTATAAGAACAGAGTTACTTCTTTTTTTTTTAAAAAAAATTATTATTTTTTAATATTTATTGTGAATTTATTTAAATTTAAATAATTGAATATATTGTGTTGTACATAGTAATATTAATTTTAAAATCTTTGCCAAATAATAAAAATATATGATTAAAAATATGATTGACTTAATTATTTATTTCCAATAAAAAATATAATTAAAGGTGGTATTTAATTTGAAGATGTACATGAATAATAATATTAATAAATTGGATATATTTTATTGATTATTTCCTTAATCAATAAAAAAATATGATTAGAGGTGATTTTAATTTATTGTGTGATTTAATATATACATGGTGATGATAATAATAATAATAATAATAAATAAATAAATAAATAAATAAAATTAGAAAGATTTTATATGTAATATTAAAACAAAAAAATAAAAAATATACGAAATTTAACCACGTTGCAACACCTCATATTTTTAAAAAGTTATATGTAACAACATATTCGTTATTAGTATATATATATAGACATATAAAGGAATGTTTGATGATTGAATTTAAAAAAAAAAGATAGTGTATTTAATTGATAAAAATAAAGTATATTGTGATTGAATTAAGAAAAATATAGAGATGATGTATTTTTTATAAGAGAATTAAATTGAAAATTTATAAGAATGTTATTTATTTTAATGCAAATTAATCTATTTTTCATCTATAAATAAATAATATATTTAGATATTATTTATAGATTGAGAATTTAAAATTTATAAGGATTTTTTAATTTAATTATGAAAATTTTAATATTTCTCTTAAATAAATAAAAAAATAATAATAATATTTTAATAATTATTAGTCATATTAATATATATTACATTAATCAATATTATCACCATATTTATTTTGAAAGTTGGTTGATGTTATTTTAATACAAATTAATTGAATATATACAATATTAGTTAAAGACTAACACTAAATACATCTAGCCAAATTGGTTCAACACTTGCTCATAAGCACTTTTGCTTGGCACCCACCCAAGTTCAAACCCCGGGAGCCAATCTACACAATTAATTCAAAAGGAAGTATACGGGGTAGAAATATAATAAAATATAAATGGGCTAGCGGTAGTTGGTCCGGTTGAGGCCGTCAAGAACTCACATTAGTAACAAGGTTCGATTCTTGCCTAATTAATTTTTTTAGAATTTTAAGTTTGTGACGAAAAATTCCGTCACAAATCAAATCCGTCACAAAAGTCCGTCACAAATATTGGTTAAAAGAAACCATCATAAATTCTGTCACTAATGATTTCCGTCACAAAATCCGTCACTAATTGTGACGGGACCGTCATAAACACTTTGTGATGCATGTTCGGGTGACGGATGCTTTCCCGTCACTTAAAATCCATCACAAAGTCCGTCACTGTCGGCCAATTTTTTTTAATGTTGGTCATGTGTTTCCGAGATATTCTTTAATTTTGCAGTTTTTTTGAAATAAAATTATATTGCGTTATATGGAGTATATACAATATGAGCCATGATCAGGTAATGGGTCACAAAACCTTTTTAAAAAAAAATAAAATTAATCTATTTTTAAGGTGATGTTTTAAAATACTTAATTTTTTAAAAATAATTTATATTTAATTGTTGAATAGATTGAAATAAATAATTCAATTGAATATATTTATCATTCGAGTTTACATGCATGGAGTATTTATGATTCCTTTAAAAACATTTTTATGACATTGTATATATTGTGAGTACATGCATGGAGTATTTATGATTCCTTTAAAAACATTTTTATGACTTATATATCTATAATGGCAAAAGTTCTTGTGTCCCGGGGAACGGGTTTAGACCCTTGCGTCCAAGTTTGACTCGGCCTTTAAACCCAAATCTATTTTTTAACCTTACTAATATTCACTGATTTGGTGGGCGCACGGATTTAAATTCGTATGCTCAGGCGCACAAAAGTCTTACTCATTTATAGTATGTTAAAACTTTTAAATTAAGAATTGATTTCATGATATTTTTGTTAGGCATTTTTTTTAACAATAATCACTAAATATAGGAAATTGAAAAATAGGATTGAGTTAAAAATTGAGTTGATATTCGATGCACCCGGTGTAAGGATGCACCCATATGTGTATAACTTTTTATTCTATATATTGTATACATATTTCTTAATAATTGTATATTTTTTTCACACTCAATTTTTCATTAAAAAAAAACTAGCATACATATGTGTATACTTTTTATGCAATAGTGTATAGAGTACATGTTTTTAATAATTGTATATTTTTTACACTCAATTTTAATTAAAAAAAACTACAAAAAATTCACTAACAAAGTGTGTACATGATCGTAGTCATTTTCACCTAGATTTTAGTGTCTTTATTTGTGGATTTTCAGATGATTTTATCCGTATTTGTGTGATTTTTGTTGGAGTTATTGCTATTTTGAGAAATGTGGTATAAATTGATAGAATTGTATAAATGAGCTTAAATATGTGTAAAATAGGTCAAGAAATGGATTAAAACAGAGTTGGGAGCGAAACGGAGACGGATGAACAATGCATGTTTGTACACGGGCCGTGTGCGGAACATGGCTCTGTAACAAGTGGCCGTGTATTGTCATCAGAAATCGCTGCTCGCCCAGGAGGAAGGTCGTGTGCTGGCGCACGGGCCGTGCGCTGCTGCACGCCCCGTGTGCAGAACACGGCCCTGTAAGAAGAAGCCGTATAATGTCATCGGAAAATGCTACGCGACCATGACCAAGGCCGTGTAGCGCAGCTCGAGCCGTGTTTGGAAGCACACACAACACGCTGAAGTAGGTGTGCCCTACACGGGCCGTGTAGGTGCAAAAAACCTGTACAGTTTTCAGAATGTTCCGGAAGCTTCTAGAAGGCCCATTAGTGATATAAAAGGGTGACTTGTGTGAAATTTAGAGAGGAAGATCAGAATTGAGAGTAGTTACACACACTCCACACCACATTTTCACATACTAGATCCATAAATCTATTTCTATCCATTAGATCCATCCAATTCTATTTGTTCTTCCATAATCAATCCATAAATCCATCATCCAATCCATCATCCACCATTTGAGAAGAGGAAAGCATCAAGGATTGAAGAAGTTGGTACTTTGAAGAGAAGGAAGGTTTCTCCATGAAAGGAAAGCCAATCTACTTTTCATTTTTTTATTTTCTTCTTATTTTGGCTCAAATGGAGCAAAGCTTGATTTGTATTGATATAATCACAATGTGTAGTGGCTAGTCCTATAGTAGGGCTAATCATATGAATAGTTGAGATGAAAGCTAGATGTGTAGAACTTGAGAAGTGAATGTAGTTAAATTGTGGATTTCCTTTTATGATATATGAATCATGTTTCATTTCAATACTTGTGTGATTAGATTTTCTATTCATAATATTAGGATGGTCATTCCAATTTTATGAGTGGATGTTAAATTGAATCATATATTAAAATATGCATGCATGTTAGTGTGAGGGGAGGTAAGCATACCCTTCCTATGCTTAGAACATTCATAGGGGGACACTTAAGAAATTGAGTGAAAAGAACCAACTTATGATCATAGTACCTTAAGGGAATTGAGATTAAGATCAATCATAGGAGATTTAGACTTGTAAAAGAGTCGAGAACCTTATTGCCTTGGCCATAGGGATTAGGGGTAAAATTGTGATTGCTTTTAGTCCACAAAATAATGAAGTTCATTACCAAGAGTTATGCGTATCTAGCTAGAGTCTTAATCATGATTATGATTAGCCTTGCTCTCTTCTCAAGTGAATTCTACCTCCATTCCATTCATCATTTATGTGTTGTTTGAATCATTACTTTGTTAGTTCAAATTCTTAGTTAATTGAGTAGAACTATAATTAGTAGTTTAAACAATCAAACCTTCATTCTATCATTCTTACAAAGATAAATCAATGAAAAATTCGGATACAATCATGAGTTTACTTTCCTTGGGACGATATTATTATAAATTTTGTACTTGGTCACACGTGTACTCGACGATAGAGTCTCTTACTCTTACACATTCTTACAAGAAATGCGACTAAGAACAATACACTATAAAAAATTTATTTTTTACCAACGGAATATTCCGTTGGTAAAAGCATTAATTCTATGGTTAAATAGTCTTGCCAATGGATTGACAACGGAATTCGTTGGTAAAATACCGTTGGTAAAGTGGTGGTTGGTAAATTTTTAGCAACGAAAAATCAATTCCATTGGTAATTTATGTATTGATTCCCTTAGTAATTCATTGGTAATTGCCAACGGATTGTATTCCGTTGCTAAAATAAAATAGAGAACAAATCTATTGGTATTCCATGCTAAAACAAAAATGGCATTTTTTGTTGCTAATCCATTGGTAATTACCAACAGATTGAATTCCGTTGGTAAATTCGATTGCTAAAAAGTGTATATATTTTTTTGTAGTAATACATTTTTGTTCATAATTGTATATATTTCTAAAAGTGGGTGCACCATCATGGGTGCACCCAGTTATCCTAAAAAATTTAAGGCTATATATTGTTTGATTAGTTATTCAGATTTCAATGAAATTATGATTTATAAAGTAAGATTGATGATAAAATTTTAAACAAAGTTGATTTTATGTATTTATTTATTTATGTTTACATATCAGCTATTACTATATAGCAAACTGTGTTTGTTCACAAAGGTAAGAACTAAGATGTTGATTAGTAAAGCTTTTAAAATATAAAAATAAATGTGAATAAAGATTAACTTAATTAATTTATGGTATGAATTATTATAATTTGTATGTATAGACTGCAGCAGGGCAATTGATTTTAAGTTTTGGACTTAAAAAATAAAATAGTTTAATCAATGTGTAATATATATATATATATATATATATATATATATATATATATATATATATATATATATATATATATATATATATATATATAAATATTGTAAAATATGAATCTACATACCCACCTCTTGAAATGATAATAGAATCCCATTTTTATATATATCCTATAAATTATTTATAAAAGTGCTAGTAAAAATTCATTTTATCTTGTAACTTGTTTATATGTCATAATTAATTTATTATTTAAGGGCAAAAGTTCCTGTGCCCCGATGCCCTCATGGGAACATAACCCTCCCCTCTATATTTTATTTAGACTTATATATTATTAGGGGTTTAAATTGCAAAGGGGTACGATATCCCTAAGGGCACAATAGCCTTGCTCTTATTTGAACGGTTTTGAACATCGTATATATTTATTTCTTTATTTCTTAAATTGTAAGAATAAATTTTCACCATGAAATCTTATATTTTATATATTTTTACTATATTTCAACAATTTTTTTCCTGGTAATATCATTTGAACTGTTTTGAATGCAGTGTATATTCATTTCTTTATTTCTTAAATTGTAAGAATAAATTTTCACCATGAAATCTTATATTTTATATATTTTTACTGTATTTCAATAATTTTTCCATCGTAATATCATATCATTTTTTTTATTGTGATTATTAAAAAATTTTGTCAGATTAAAAAAAAAATCTCTCATGGATCCCAATTTACCCTAAAATCTATTTTTGTAAAATTATTTTTTAATATTCTAAAATTATTTTTTGGAAAGTTAAATATTTCCATTAATGGAAAATGTTACTCATCAGAATATAAAAAATTACAACTTATTAGAATTTGTAGAGTAAAATTTTCATTTAAAAAGGGAGTGGATATCATGTGCACGCACTCGGTGCACATGTACGTAGAAATTTTTATTCAATAATATGTATATGTTTCTTAATAATTATATAATTTTTTTATCTTTAGTTTTTAATTAAAATTTTAAGCGATAATTCACTTATAAAGTGTATACATTTTTATTCTTCATAAGTATATATATTTTCGTTTATTAGTGTATAAGTTTTTTAAATCCAATCTAATTTGCCAAAAAAATATAATAATTTATCCTAATTTTTCAGAATAATCATCATTAAAACTTAGATGCATACGTGAACCTGATACATTGAATCAAATTGTTTCCAAAAACAAATGTATATATCAAGAACATATAATATTTAAGATATTATTTAGAATATATAGTTTAGAATTTCATATTTACTAGTATCTAGTTTATCATAATTTTTAAGTATTTGTTTTATATTATATTATTAAAATTGATATTGATACTTTTATTTATATATGGATAAAATGATTTGTAATAAATAATAAATAAATTTAAAAAGAATATAAACGGTAATATAATTTGAATTATTTGAATATTTTTAAATAAATTTTACACTCATCCCATAAAATATATATAATGAGTATTATGTAATAAATTATATTTTAATAAGATATATTTTGATTAAACACTCCGATTAGATCACACTATCACAATATTCCATAGATTTACCTCATCAACATACACTACTTGTATTTGAGTGGGTGAAGAGATTGTTTCACGATAATATTATTTTATATTTTTATAATTAATTATTATTTATTTTATTAAAAATATTATCACTTTATTTTAAAATGTTATCACTATTTATGTATGATATAAATTATTTATAAAATAGTTCACGTTATAAAGAGAGATAATTTTTTTATCCGTTTGAAAGTCATTCCGTAAAATGGTTTCAATCTATACAATCTGTTTGAGTATATTTAAAAAATTTTAGGAAATATTAATGAATTCTTATTATAAAATTTCATACTTTCTAGCATAATGTTTTTTGATAAGAAAACTTGGACATCATCTAGGTTACTGAACCTGCCTGAAGAGGAATGATATTTTTGAACCAGAATATGGTTATTACTCTTGAAGAAAATCATCTAGGGTTTTTAATTTGAATGATTATCACTCCAACATTTACCTAGATCTCAAGATCCTTCAGGACTCAAGATCATTTCTCAAGATCCTTTCGGACTCAAGATCATTGGCGTAAAATTGAGATGGATAGAACTTTTTAATATTAGGAATAAACAAGAACTTTTTAATATTAGAAATAAACACAGTGGCATAAAATTGATGGATTGAACTTTTTGATATTAGGAATAAACAAGGCTGACTGGAAAAAATGTATTCATAGGAAAAATGTACTCATTGTATATTAGGAGTACCTGTGCACTCGTTTACCTAGATATGGTTGGTGTAAAATTGAGATGGACCGAACTCAACAAACACATGTTCAGAAAACTTTGTTGGGCTGACACGAAAAACATACCCATTGTATATTACGAGTACCTGTAGGCTTACTAAAATTTAAAATTTTATTTAAAAAGTTTTTTTTGAACATAATTTAAAATTTTGATGATTTGAAATTAAATAAGATATGATACTATAACCGAATTAAAGAAATTAGAGAAAAAAGTAAAGTGATTGAATACTTAAATAGAGAATAATGAGCATACAAATTATACGAATACTTGCGTAAGATGAATAAGTGATATACTTGAGGAGTTGATATTAAGTGCATGATGTGCAAGGGTGTATAACTTTTCATTCTATTTTGCATAAAAGTTATCCTATTTTATATACGTGATTTTTAATAATTGTATACTTTTTTCACACTAAGTTTTTCATTAAAAAAATTAGTATCCACCTTATTGGTGCACCTTATCTTAAGATGCACCCGTTCACAATATATTAGCCATTCTTAAGAGAGATGGAACCGTCTAACGTTTTTTCGTTTCGTTAAATAGTTATGCAATAGTATCATATTAAAAAACTTTGAAATATAAATTAAAAGTAAGTATATTTTAAATGAATAGTAACAATATCTTTAATAAAAAGTAAGTAGTAAAAAATGTAAAGATATTCTCACACAAGTTGCCCTAAATTTTGTAATACTAAAAAATTTAATTTTGTAAATACAAAAAAATTATTAAAATTTTATAATTTCTATGATTAATATTTAATTTGAGAAAAGAATTATATTTTCATAAATAAATATTTACTCAAATGTTTATAATATCTTTGAAAATTTTAATCCACAATTCTTCAAATAAATATTGATAAGTTTTTTTGTTTTGTTTTTTTTTTCTTTTCAATTTTAAAACATAAATTTAGTTGTCTGTAGTCATCGTTACTTTAACGAATCCTAAAATTTGTAAATGATCGTGAGAACTGAAACGTTTATTGGGCTGAACTGAAATGTTTATTGGGTTGTAGCGTTAAGTTGTCTAGTCATCGTTTTTTAACGAACCCTTAACTTTTAAACAACTTTTAAATGGATCTTTAAGACTGAAATGTTTATTGGTCTGGAGAGCGTTATGTCGGAGTTGATATGCGTACGGACTATGGATGTGTCGTTGATGTGTAAGGTATTTGACGTTTTAAAAAAAATTTATATATTTAATTCGAAACAATAATGATATCTTAATTTATTTAAAAGAAAAAATATATTATACTAAATGATAAAATAAATAATAATGAAATTTATTGGTGTATGTATAAAAGTTGAGAGTTGACCTAGGGTACACCCTGCACCTAATTAATATCATCCATTAAATTAAAAAATTACTTAATAATTATCTTTGGATCAAAATAAAATAATTAGAATTTTAAAAATTAAAAATAATTATGCCCTATAAAATATCCTATTAACTCTAAGCACTCAATGCACCACAAAATAATCCAAAAGGTGATTGATACGAATAATTATTAAAATAATTATCAAAAAATTATGTGGTACATGTAAAAGAAAAATTATTTAAATTTTGATTAAAATATTGGAAAAATATCACAATGCAAGTATGCATGATTTTAATTTTAATTTTTTAGATTTGAATTTTTAAATTTGATCCTAATTTGTTCAATTTTGATTCTTAATATTCAAACTTGCTCCTTTTATATTTTTTATAAGTTAAGATTGGATATATTTAACCCTAAAAAGTATTGTAATGATCCTTTTAAGTTGTTAATATCATATACTCTCTCCCCGTCCCAAAGACAAGTTCCGGTTACTGTAGATACGGAGTTCAAGAAAAAGTTATTTTTTACTTTACTTTTAGGGTAGTTTGGTATTTTTAGTTAATAAATAAATTATAAAGTAAGTTATGTGAGTTGTAAAGAGTGCAATTTTGAAATTAAAGTGTATTGTGGGGTTATTGATTTGAGTGTATTTTCTTATTTGGGGGTGTGAACTTGTTTATGGGACGGACAAAAATAGAAAGTGTGAATTTGTTTATGGGACGAAGGGAATATAAAATATATGTTATTAATAATGTATCATTATCTGTATCAATTCGTATGTTTAAATGTTATAAAAAAATATTATTTTTAAGGGTAGGACTTGAGTGAGATCGTCTTACGTGAGACTATTTTATACTTTTTAAAATTACTATCACTTTCGCTATAAAACAATATCACTTTCGCTATAAAATGCCATCACTTTTCATTTATACTATAAATTGTTCATGAAATAACATTATCACTTTTCATTAATTTATTATCACTTTTTATCATAAAAGTTTTCACTTTCTGACCGTCTCACATATAGGGGTGGACGGTATGGTATACCAAAGATTTTGAGTTATACCGTATACCATACCGAAAATATCGATATTATAAAATTCATACCTTTACCTCACCGAAAGTTTCGGTATGCCAAAGTTCAGTATACCAAAATTTCGGTATAGAAAAATTATATACCTTTTACTTACCGATATTTAGGTATACTTTACCATATTGATTATTTCGGTAAATACTTCTGTATTGGGAGTTCGATATGTCATTTTAAATGTACTAATCTAATGTATCGTTTAAAAATATCAAAAATTTACAGAAAATAATAATAAAATCCTAATAATCTACTATATATCACAATAAAATTGATTAAAACAAA
Organism: Pogostemon cablin; assembly: GCA_023678885.1. NCBI lineage: Eukaryota > Viridiplantae > Streptophyta > Magnoliopsida > Lamiales > Lamiaceae > Pogostemon > Pogostemon cablin. The sequence goes on from CM042987.1 coordinate 9,178,901, forward strand.
AATGCATATAATTCAACATTACAAACCATATGAGAAACAAATACAATTCAAATTTAATAATATTAATAAAATATATTAATTTAAAAGTCTAATCAAAGTGTACTGCGTGTACCTGAGAACCTAAACCTAAACCACTGAGTTCTTGTTTAATAAATAATACATACTTTTACATTAAAATTTTAAATAATATAAATACAATAATACCCTAAATTTAAAACTATAAATCTTATATGTATTCTTAAATCGAATGTGCTCTAAAATTACCCTAAATATAATAATTTGGTCAATATTCTCAAAACATTAGAGTTTTTTTAAAGTTATATACATATAGTATATAGTATATATTTTAATAAAATAATTTAAAATCATTATTATATATAAATAAGAATTATGAGTAATATATATATATATATATATATACACACACACCATACTGATATAATTTTCGGTATTTTGGTATATGCCGAAATACCGCGATTTTACAAATTTGCATACTTTTATGGTTCCAAAATATTTAATACGGTATCATACCTTGTCAAAAAATTTGGTATACCTAAAATTTCGATAAATTCGGTATTTTTGGATATGGTAAGTGCGATATACCGAAATTTTGATATTTTTTCCTAGCCCTACTCACGCAAGCCCTTACGTGAGACGGTCTCACACAAGTTTTTACCTATTTTTAATGAAAACAACAATTATAACATTATTAAATAATTCATAAAATAAGTAATCAAATTTAAGATAAATTAAATTAAAAAAAATACATCTTCCAGTTCAAATATTTGGAAAATAAAATATAAAAAGCATATTATTTTTTTAATAGGATTAGTGCTAGGATGGAACCGTTATATATAATTATTAAATAATTCATAAAATAAGCAATCAAATTTAAGATAAATTAAATTAAAAAATATATATACATCTTCCTGTTCAAATATTTGGAAAATAAAACATAAAAAGCATATTATTTTTTTTAATAGGAGTAGTGCTAGGATGGAACCGTTATATATGGTACCCGTTTTGAAAGGATTACTCTACTTATTGAATACTCATAGTCACTGTACTCCTTAAATTTCCTTTTATATGCCATACTCATAGTTTTAACTTTCCTTGTACTCCTTAAATTTCCTTTTAAATCGAATACTCAGTTTTAACTTTCCTTTGTAGCATTAGAGAGTAATCTGTGGTTCTAGTCCACGGTACTTTATTTTTCCCAAATTCAACTTTACACTTTTATAAAAGGAGAAAAACAACTAACTAACATTATTCTAATATATTTTAATTTCAAATTTGTCATTATCTTTTTAACACAAATAACATACTTTATCATTTATTTATTACCTAAAAATATCATACTCTTCCAAAAAATAAATTAAAAAGTAATTTTTCTTAAATTTTGTATCTACAGTAAATGTAAAGTTGAATTTGGGACGAAGGGAGTATTATTTATAATAGATTAATCCTAAAAAAATAATTATTGTTCTTATTAAAAATATTATCATTTTTTATATTAAAAATATTATTTATTATTTATTTATACTATAAATTATTTATAAGATAATTCACTACATTACTAGCACTTTTCATTAACCTAAATATCACTATTTATTAAAATATCATCTCTTCATATTTGTCTTAGGAAAATCTACCGTAAATAGTCTCACACAAGTGTATATATATATATATATATATATATATATATATATATATATATATATATATATATATATATGTATATAAATAATTTAATAAATATTAATAATTAATACCATTTATTTTAATGTAAACCACACATTTAAATCAAAGACGTCATTTGGCTACTATTTTTACTTCTGAATACGATAGATGTATAGAAAAGGATTGAAATAAAAACTGTATAAATATAAATAAATGACAGTAAAAAAAGTAAGTTTACCGAGGTTAGTATTGAATAAAAAAATTAATAAAATTTAAGGGCAGCGATCAGAGACACAGAATTCTAATATATATATATATATATATATATATATATATATATATATATATATATATATATATATATATATATTATATTTATATAATTAAGCATAGCTTAATATAATTTTAAAATTTATAAGGAGCAAAAGAAATAAATGTAAAATGAAAATGTAGCTCAAGATAATGTTGCCACTCCTAGGATGCCAATTTGACCGCTCTTGAAACCCAATGTTAGTGTGACGTGTGTGGAGCGGGAGTAGTTATTTAACCATGTTCCGTATTATTTCATTTCTATATATATATATATATATATAGCAAAAGCTCCTGCGCCCCCAAGACACAGGACACGGACAGTGTCCCATGTGAACACAACCCTTCCCCTCCCTATTCTATTTAAACATATGTATTGTTAGGGAGTTTAAATTGTAAAGGGGCACGGAAATTGCGAGATATTTAAATATTTTGTATGAGTTCTATTTATTATAAGAATAAGTTTTGCATGAGACCGTGATCTCACATGAGACCATTTTATGCCTTTTAATTATTTATTACTCTCGCTATAAAATGTTATCACTTTCGTTATAAAATATTACTCCCTCTATCCCACAATACGCTTCACATTTACTGTTCCATGTTGTTTAAGAAAAGTTGCACTTTTTGACCAACTTTATTGACTTTAGAGGGTATTGTAGTATTTTTAGGTTATAAAAAAATGTAAAGTAATGGTATGTGTGTGAAAAAGTAGTGACAAATTTGAAATTAAAGTAACTTTTAGGTTGTTGGATAAAATAATTTTTCATTTTTTGGGGTGTGAATGGTATTGTGGGGCAAACAAATGAGGAAAGTGTAAAGGGTTTTGTAGGACGGATGGAGTATTACTTTTTAAAGATAGACTTTCAGAAATCCAAATGTCAATTTATAACATAAATTATACATTAATTATGATGATAGATGATATGTTAATATACTCAAGAGGTTCATTGGAATATTTATTGAAATTATGAATTCCAACTGCAATAGTTGGGAAATCGTTAAAATTTATTCCAACGACAATGATCCAAAACAAATTTACATTACGGAAAAAATTCGTTGGAAGAATATCTGTTGAAATCATAAATTTCAATCGTTGAATTTATTCCAACAGAAATTCCAAACAAATTACGTTACGGAAAAAATTCATCGGAACATTCGTTGAAATTTATTCTAAAGGCAACAAATTTACGTTACCGAAAAAATTAGTTGGAATATCGGTTGAAATCATGAATTCCAACAGCAATTCCAAAACAAATTTACGTTACGAAAAAAATTCATAGAAATATCTGTTGAAATCATTCCAATTATATTTTTTCATATTCCAACGGTTTTTCATCGTTGGAATTCGTCAGCTTTCTTAAAGTGTTGGGTGTCAATTTCAAATGTACCATTTTTTTTAAAGTAAGAAGGTCTCACATATGACTCATTAATAATTACAATTACCTACTACACATAAAATAATAATAACTCTTAATTCATGTAAAAAAAATAATCACCTTTTACAATAGAGTAGAGGGAAGGAGTAGAGCTGTTAAATTAAATAAGCCACTCGAAAACTCGAGTCGGCTCATTAATGTTCGAGCTCGTCTCGTTAATGCTCGAGCTCGGCTCGTCTCGTGACTATTCGAGCTTGAGTTCGTCTAAATACTTGTTAGGTTATCGAATCGAGCTCGACTCGGTTTGATAATGCTCGATAATAATAATAATATTAATATAAATATTATATATTTATAATTATATATTAATATAATAATTATTAAGTATATTAATTAAAAGTCGGCTCAATTAGGCTCCAAAGCTCGACTCGTTTTTATTAATGAGCCGAGCCGAGTTTGGTTGAATAATTTTCGAATCGAGCTCGAGCTCGCTCAAGATTTTTTATCAAATCAAACTGAGCTTAAATTTGACTCAATAAATACTCGAGCCGAATTTGAGTATGCATTACTCGAACTGCTCTGCTCATTTAACAGGCCTAAGAAGAAGTATGGGTCGAAATGGGTGGACATGCCCGCACAGGCCGATCCAGACCCGCAAGAGAAAAACAAATATGGGTATGACCCGCAAGAGAAAAACAAATATGGGTATGAATTATGAGGATGCTATCCATTGCTATCATTTACTCACACCGCCTCAATTGAGACATTAGCCTGCCGCGGGTTGGAATTTGGAGTAATTAAATATGTAATTATTCCCTCCGTCCCATTTAAATAGTCTTTTTTTTTCTTATACAAAGAGTCTCATTTTTTTTATATATATAGACCCACACACCCATTAATATAACTAAAATATAGGATTCATATTCCTACAAATACAACTATCCATTATAAATTAAATAATACTCCTTCCGTCCCACGTATTTTTACCCACTTTCCATTTTGGGGTGTCCCACGTATTTTTACTCATTCCATTTTTGGCAAAAATACATAATATTTTATTACATACTTTTTACAATCCCAACAACTTTAATTACTTTTTTACACTTTATTCATCATTCCCAACAATTTTATTCACTTTTTCTTTTTAAATTACTAATTTATCCCTACTTTCTCTTACATTATATATTAAAAAATAAAACGTCTTAATCTCCGTACCCGTACAAACGGGTAAAAATACCCGGGACGGAGGGAGTAATATATCTTAAACAACGTGTAACAAAAACTATCATTTGAATGGGACGGAAATAATATACTTAGTTTGGTCTTGTATTCAATTAACTCTTTTATAATTGAGGTGGGATCCACCCACTTCTCGAATACTCTCTGGGTATAATACCAATGAGCCGCAAAAATACTTTGGAAACGAAGCAGCTCAGCTTCACGTGATGACCCCAACGGCTCTATTGATGAGCATGGGACTTAGCCCTCAAAACTATACTAATATTATTTTATGTCTAATAATTTCCGATATCATTTTTTGTTGGAGAGAGAATATTGTTAATCCCCTTTGGTTACAAGTGAAGAAACCTTAAATTCACTTGTGAGGGGATAATGATTAGTGAAAAGAAGATAGTTAATTATCTGTTAAGAGTGATTATTATTGCTAATTTAGTTTATTTAGTTTTTGATGTACTCCATTTATGTTGTTTGATGGTATGGCACTGGAGGATTTGGATCTTTAAAGGAAGACAAATACTTATGTAAGAGTGATTAGATGTGCTAATATTTTAAGTAAAAATAATATTATATTGATGAAAAATAATTAACTTTACATTCAATTATTTAATGAACAATAAAATAAAATAATAAATAAAGTATAATAATTTATTATTTCTTAAAAAACAACCTCATTATAAGATGATATAGAAATGAAGAGTACAAAGCCTTGATTCAATTTCTTTGGTGTTGGAGGTTGGAGAGTGATTGGCTACTAATGCATCAGACTTAATTAAGGTAGAAATTTCATATACGGATTTCAACTCCAAAATCCTTGAATTGGTATCGGATTTCAACTCCAAAGTCCTTGAATTGGTATCCTTGCATTCGAGTATACGGAATTAATTTTCGTATATTCGATCTATATTTATTTTATTAAACAATATATATGAACAATTTATTCCGTGGATGGGATGGGCATGTCCATAAGACTATGTTGTTAATATTAATAATTTTTTATGTCCAACAATTTTTAAGATTCTGCTACATTTTTGTTGTTGGAGGAAATTATGACATCGTTCATCTCATTTGGTTACAAGAAACCTTTAATTCTATTGTAAGAGGATAATGATTAATGAAGATGATTATCTGTTAAAAGTGATTATTATTGTTAATCTATTTTGAATTTTTTGTGCAATTTTGATGTACTCTATTTATATTGTTTGATGTTACGGAGTGCAAATGATACTATTTTTATACTCCCTCCATCCCATGAAAAGAGTTACGTTTACTGTTTGTATGGAGATTAAGAAAAATAATATTTTAATGTATAGTGGGTAGTTGTATTAGTGTTCGGGCCTCATAAAAATAAAATGATTGATTTATATGGGATTCATCTATTAAAAGAGGAAATGTAACTCTTGTAGTGGGACGCCCTTAGTAAAATATAACTCTTGTGACGGGATTGAGGGAGTAATAAGTAATACTCTCTTCGTCTGTTAGTAACATATTTATTTACTTTTTGCACGTGAATTAAGGAATATTATTATTTTATATAAAGTGAATAGTTGTATTAGTGATGAGTGGTTAGTAGATGTGGAGTCTTTTCCTAAAAAAGAAAAATGAATACCTTTATAATGGACGACCAAAATGATAATATGGATATCTTATCAGCGAATAAAGAGAGTCTTATGTTGATGAAAAACGATAACCGCATTTATATTGTTTGAAAAACGATAACTTGTGTGGTGACTTAGGTATTGACCACCTATCACAATACTAATTTTTTCTTTTAAGCAAAAAAACTCTATATATGGTCCACCACTCACTCTTAATATAATTATCCACTACACATAAAATATAATACTTCCTCCATCCCACTAAGTTCTTCACCTAGATACGAAGTTTAAGAAAAATTATTTTGTGACCAACTTTATTGATTTTTAGGGGGTATTGTGAAAATTTTAAGTAATAAATAAATGAAAAAGTCACATTTTAAAAAATATGATGTAGTGAGAAGTTATTTATTTTGAAATTTTTACTATTTTTAAAGGGCGAAGAATATAGTGGAACAAACAATTAAAGAAATAATGAAAAGCTTGAAGGGACGGTAAACAAAAAGTAAACGGTGACCTTTTGAGGTAGACGGAAAGAGTATGGATCAAAATGGATAGTCTTGTCCCGCACATGGAGATGGTGATCCAGACCAGATGAGATTAACAAATACTCTCTCCGTCCCGCACCAAGGGTCTTTTTTTTCATTTTGGTCGTCCTACCCAAAGGGTTCTCTTTCCTTTTTATACACATGAGTCCCATACTCATCCACTAATATAATTAAAATATGGGGTCCACCTATCCCACTAATACAAATATTCACTATATATTAGATAATAATATTCCTTAATTTAGGTGCAAAAAAATAAAATACACTCCTTGGTGCGGGATGGAGGGAGTATGGGTAATTAGAATATGTGCATGTTACTTTGGTCTTGTATTTAACTAACTTTAGCTCGAGGTGGGACCCACCCACTTCTCGAATGGTCAATGAGCCGCAAAAATTCTTTGGAAACGAAGCAGCTCAGCTTCACGTGATGACCCCAATCAATTCCTTTACTCAAAGCATGCACTCAAAACTATGGTTTTGATATTAATAGTATTTTATGTGTAACCATTTTCTAGTTTATTTTTGTTGTAGGAGAGAGTTATGATATTCTTCATTCACCTTTGATTATAATTGAAGAAACCTTTAATTCTAAGGGGATAATGATTAATGAAGATGGTTATATGTTAAAGGATTTGGATTTTTAAAAAAAGAAAAATACTCATGTTATTTGAAGTGATAATATTTTAATCAAAAGTAAAACTCCCTCCGTCCCGGTTAAAGTGCATCATTGCTTTTTGCACATAGATTAAGGAGTATTATTATTTTATGTATAGTTGGTAGGTGTATTAGAGAGATGTGACGGGTAGTGGTGGGCTATTGGTGGACCCTTTTTACTAAAAGAGAAAAATTGTGCAATTTGGACGGGACACTCAATACAATAAAATGGTACTATTTGAGTGAGATTGAAGGAGTATTTTATTGATGAAAAATAATTCACTGTACATTCAATTATTTAATGAACAATAATACTCCCTCCGTCCCGGGTATTTTTACCCGTTTGTACGGGCACGGAGATTAAGACGTTTTATTTTTTTAATATATAATGTTAGAGAAAGTAAGGATAAATTAGTAATTTAAAAAGAAAAAGTGAATAAAGTTATTGGGAATGATGAATAAAGTGTAAAAAGTAATTAAAGTTGTTGGGATTGTAAAAAGTAGATAATAAAATATTATGTATTTTTGCCAAAAATGGAATGGGTAAAAATACGTGGGACACCCCAAAATGAAAAGTGGGTAAAAATACGTGGGACGGAGGGAGTATAAAATAATAAATAACGTATCATAATTAATTATTTTTGAAAAAACAATCTCATTATAAGATGCAAAAGGTAAGCCTTGATGCAATTTTTTTCATGTTGGGGGTTGGAGAGTGATTTGCTACTGGTGCATCAAACTTTTAATCAAGGTAGAAATTTCATATGCGGATTCCAACTATTTTTTTTTTAAATTGGTATTCTTACATTTGAGTATACAGAATAAATTTCGGTATATTCGATCTATATTTATTTTATTCGTATATATAAATAATTTATTCCATCTACTGATGGGATGGACATGCCCTCAAAAGTCAAAACTATGCTTTTAATATTAATATTATTTTATGTATAACAATTTCTGAGATAATTTTTGTTGTATGAGAGAGTTATTACATTGTTCATCACATTTGATTAAGGGGTTACAAGTGAAGAAACTTTTGATTTATTTATAAGAGAATAATTTATTAAAAGTGATTATTATTAGTGTTAATCTAGATGGAGTTTTTGTGAAATTATGATGTACTCCATTTATATTGTTTGATGGTATGACATCGAAAGGATTTGGATCTTTAAAAGAAGACAAATAATTATGAGATTAAAAGTGATAATATTTTAATCAAAAGTAATATTTTATTGATAAAAAATAATTAATTGTATATTCAATTATTTAATGAACAATAAAATGATAAATAACGTATAATAATTACTCCCTCTTTCCAAAGATATTAACACACTTTCCTTTTTTAGTTGTTACATAGAAATTGACATATTTCCATTTTAAGAATATGAGACTCACACAAAAATAATTTTTTTATTTCCATGGCCCCACACACAAATCACACTCACCACTAATACAACTACTCACCCCACATTAAATATTATTTCTCTCACTTCACTTTATATTAAATTATTATATTCCTTAATCTCTGTGCCAAAAAAATGCGTTAATATCTCCGGGAGGGAGGGAGTAATTATTTTTGAAAAAACAACCTCAATATAAGATGATATTACGCAAAAGGTAGAAATGAAGAGTACAAAGCCTTGATCCAATTTCTTTCGTGTTGGGTTGGGGTTTGGAGAGTGATTGGCTAATAATGCATCAAACTTTTAATTTTGGTAAAAATTTCATATACGTATTTCAAATAAAAAAAAAGTCTTTAAATTGGTATCCTTGCATCATACAGAATTAATTTCGTATATTCGATCTATATTTATTTTATTCAATAATATATATAAATAATTTATTCCGTCTACGAATGGAATGGGCATGCCCTCAAAACTATGTTTTTAATATTAATATTATTTTATGTTTTTAATATTAATAGGAGTATTATTTTATGTCTAACAATTTCTGAGATCATTTTTGTCGTTGGAGAGAGTTATGACATCGTCCATCCCTTTAATTAAGGGATTACAAGAGAAGAAACCTTTAATTCGTTTATAAGGGGATAATGATTAATAAAGATAGTTATTATCTATTAAAAGTGATTATTATTATTGTTAATCTAGATTGGAGTTTTGTGCAATTCTGATGTAGTTTATTTATATTGTTTGATGGCCATGGTATGGGGAGGATTTGGACCTTTAAAAGAAGACATATGATATGCGATTGGGATAAGCATGCCGTCAAAACTATGCTTTTAATATTAATATATTTTTATGTCTAACAATTTCCAAAATTCTCTACATTTTCATGCCCTCAAAACTATTATTTTAATATTAATATTTTTTTATGTTTAACAATTTCTAAGATTCTGCTATATTTTTGTCATTGGAGGGAGTTATGACATTGTTCATCTCCTTTGGTTACAAGTGAATGAACCTTTAATTCTAGAGGATAATGATTAACTAAGATGATTATATGTTAAAAGCGTATTATTGTTAATCTAGTTTGAATTTTTTGTACAATTTTGATGTACTCCATTTATATTGTTTGGTGTTACGGAGGATTGGCATTTAAGAAGAGTACTGATGTGAGAGTGACTACAAGTTAATACTCTTTTAATAATAAGTATAGCATAAAAACAGTGCTCATGTTATTCTAGTGTTTATGCTAGCAAGGCCTCTTTAAAATAGAAAAGAGAATTCTAATTTTTGTGAGATTGATCATAATTAGCATCAAATGGAAACCTTCATCCACAAATATACCCTATTCCTTCAACAGAGCACATGCTACATATATGTAATTGGTCTTTGGGAGCTTCTATAGCATATTGTCCTTAATTTACATGTGGAGAGAGAGAGAGAGGGGAGAGAGAAGAATGAAAATTCCAATATGAGGCCATCTTAATTTGATATTATCACAACTTGACACTACTTTACTAGCATTTCATTTGGTGGTGAAGATCCAATGTACAAGTAAGGCACGTGTGATATCAATGGCCAGTTCAATCCTTGTTCCTTCACACATTTTTCTTCCAGATCAGGGCAATCTCTTATAGACAGATGCTGGAGTGCACTCAACCTTCCTAAGCCGACAGGCAAACATTTTATGGCTTCGCATTCGTATATTTTGAGTGAACGAAGCGAGACGAGCTTATCGACCCACTCGGGCAGCTCTATCATCTTAGGACACCTGCAGATTTCCAGATTCTCCAGAGTCTTTACATGCTGCAGCGCATCAGGCAAAGATGCCAGCTCGCAGCAGCTTATTATGCTAACGCTTCGTAGAGACGACAAATGCTGCATTCCGTCGGGTAGACTGTCCAAGCTCGGGCAATACATGATTGTCAAGCGCTCTAGCATTGTAAGATGCATGATGCTATTTGGCAAACTAGTAAGGTTACAGCAATTCTCTATAGACAACGATCGAAGTGAGTGTAATCCCTTGATGCCTTTCTCTGGAAGTGAGCTCAAACTCGGACATTCTGTGATCTCCAAAGACTCCAAACTGCTGAAGTTTCTGATCTCTCGAGGCAGAGCTGACAGTTCTTCGCACCAACGTATGGTTAAGGACTTTTAAGGCCTTTAGTTGTCTTAAATCCCATGGCAGTGAGGTTAGTTGAGGGCAAGAGCTTATGGTTAAGCTTTCAAGATAAGGGTTGTTCTGGAGCAGCCCCTCCGGGAGACACGTAAGATCCGGAAAGACATCAATGATGAGAGTCAACAGAGACGTTATCTCTGCTCCTTTCCTCAAGAGCCTTGCACTGCAGTTGCGAAGCTCCAAATGGCGGACATTTGGAAACCTTGGAATGGTGGTTAAACGAGGGCATCCGATGATGCTTAGCTTGTCGAGACGAGTGAAGTTGTTGGCTGACAGTGGCTGATCTTGGCACTCCCATGATTCCAAAACAGGACAGTTTTGGAATGTGAGTTGCTGCAAGGAAGGGAAAGGCTGTGTTTTACTATGAGCTTCGTTGTAGAACTCGTTTTCGATACTCTTCAATGCAGTAAAGCCCTGCACATTCAGAACCTCAAGAAACTGCAGCTGTCCTAATGGAGGAAGGTGTTCACATCTTCTGCAGTTTTTCAACACAATTTCTCTTACATTAGGTACTCCGGTGCAACTCACCCACTGCGGAAAGCTTACACCGGAGTATCCGCTTAGATACAGTTTCTTAAGTCCTGCATTGGGTTGCAACCCCTTGAGCAGGACCTCATCATCACATCCATGATAATCATCCACCGGATGATCATCCAAAGTTCCGTTACCTTTCGCCTCCTCGTCATCATCTCCCCACGACAAGCCCAATGAGTGAAACTTCTTCTGCTCTAAGCACAAATCCGGGACAACATCAACAGCATTCTCCAAACGCCTGATCTTTATCTCGCCACGAAGGTCAAGATGCAAGAGCTGGAATAGGCTCTCCTCAAACGATCGCCCCACGATGTAAAACGACAGCGTCTGAAGATTCAACAAGTTTCTAATCGAAGGTGGCATCCGAGCAAGTCTTGAACAGTTTGCAACAATCAGATGCCTTAAATTCACCAGTTTTTTCACCCCACGCGGCAACGTCTTCAGATTGTAGCAACCGGAGAGGTTAAGAGTCTGCAGGTTACTGAGTTTGCTTATTGCATTAGGCAATGCCATCAAGAATGTTCTAGAAAGATCAAAGTACCTCAAATGGATCAAACTCCCAATGGACTTGTCCAACTTCTTGATCCCACTATCACTTAAATCCAACACTCGCAGACGTTTGAACAATCTGATTATCATTTTTAGAGATGCATCAGATTCATCAACCGGACAGTAGAATCTAAGACTCCTCAGCTGTCTTGCTCCATACAACGCCTCTGGAAATGAGGAGTTAGAACTGCACAACACCGCTGCATGCCTCACTTGAGAGAAATGTTGAGTTTCTGCCGTAAGAAACTCACTCCCAGCTACGTGTACAGCAAGGTCATGAAGGAGATCATGCATTCCAAAGTGATCAACATCCACATGTTGAAACAAAGACAGCAGCAATAACTCATCAAAGTATTCGTTTCCCAAGTCCTCCATCTTCTTAGTCGAGTAAGTGTCGCTCGTTGTTTGAATCAGCCCCTGCGCGATCCAGAGCTGTATCATTCTCTCCCTCGTCGTCTCAAACTTCTTTGGAAACACAGCACAGTAGGCAAAGCATCTCTTGAGCTGGCAGGGTAGATGATTATAACTCAATCTCAAAGCAGACATGATTCCATTCTCACCTTTATAATCCACATTCCACACCTCATTCTTCAACACATGACACCATTCTTTCTCCACTCTCTTGAACCTCATACAACTCCCAAGTATCTTAGCTGCCAACGGCACGCCTCGACACTTGTTAACAATCTGTTTTCCAATTTCAACCAAATTCGGATACTCGTCTTCTTCGCCATCACAGAATGTTATCTTCTTGAACAACTCCCAACAATCATCATCCTTGAGTGCCTCCAGACAGTATGGAGACACATAACTACTCACCACTCTTGCAACCTTAATACTACGAGTTGTGACTATGATCATGCTCCCCTGTGCACCATTCTTGAGGGGAAACAACAACTTCTCCCATCCATCCACATCCTCAATCCACACATCATCCATCACAAGAATATACCTCTTCCCGTTTAAAGATTGCAGCACTTCTGTCTGAAGAACTCCCAATTGTTTGGACTCACATTTCTCCCCACCTACATAATCCAAAATTCCATTCATGATCTTCTTCACATTGAATTCCTGACCAACTGATATCCACACACGCAAATCGAACTTCTTCTTCACTCTCTCATCATTATACACCAACTGAGCAACCGTGGTCTTGCCAATCCCACCGATTCCGACCACCGGCAACGCCGAGAACCTCAAACCATCCGAACTCAGAGACACCACACGATCAACCAGCATCTCCACGTCACGTGTTCTACCAAACACCATTGATTCATCAACATAAGGCCCTGTTTCGCGTCGTTCTAACGTCTCAGATCTACTCAGCACGACTTTACTGAATTGTAAACTGCCCATTCTATTCACCAACTCATTTAGCCTTTGTTGAATCGATTTCAGTTTGTGGGGGTGCTTGTAATACTTGGACAATAATGGCTTGACAGGAAAACAAGCAGGGATTCTAACCTTGGTTTTGGGTTTCCTTGGTACGAGGTTGGTGGTAATCTCGTCCAACAGATCATCAACATCGTAGGCTAAGGATCGCAGCTCTTCCAGCCATAATTTAACCATTTTGTCCTTCCATTGTTTCACCTCTGCATCTTCGATCACAGCTTGAATTAAGAGCAGTGTGTTTCTCAGCTTTTCTAGGTCTTTCTTGTAGTCTCTACCCAGTTGAAGTTTTGCCAGAATTGGTGAAGCAAGTTGCTCAAATAGAACTTGTAAAAGGGGTGAGATTACTACTTCTGCCATCACAATTCTTTTCAGGTAGAGAGAGAGGGAGAGAGAGACAAACAAAACATGAATAATGAGTGAAAAACCTTTTACATTTATCAAATTTCCTTATTATGCAAATTTTAAGATTAACTCAATAAATAAAGAACTTAATTTTTTATTTAATTTAAAAATTTAACCGATATATATACATATAAACATACAATCGAACCACACTCAATCAACACACATATAATTTAATTGAGTCACGTATACTTATCATCAATTGAATCATACTCCTATATTTTGCGTTTAATTGTAACTCAATTGAATATGTATATATCATTTGTAATTGAGTCATACAATTGTATTCAATTGACTCGCCATCTTTTATAACTAAGCCATTGAGTAAAAAATCGAATCACATTTTTGCAAATTCTTTTTTTATTTGTTTATATAGGTCGATATATTGGATCGATACATAAATACAATCTATTAAGGCTTTTACTAATTTTAGGCATTTAATAAACACAAACATTTTGTAAATCGAGTTTATGGTGTATATCCTGTGGTGGTCCTTCTTCAAATTATATACTCCCTCCGTCCCACACCAATACTTACGCTTCCTTTGTAATTTACAAATGAAGCGTAAGCATTGGTGTGGGACGGAGGGAGTACTCCATATATCCAAGACCACAAGATTTATAAAAATTTATGATGTAAATTCGATTTACAAGACACTAACTCTAATAAATTATCCTTAAAAATGACATTAAAAAAAATCATTGAAAAAATGGGTAAAGTGTAATATGTCCACGAAACATCACTCAACGACTATTTAAGTCAACAAATTATTAAAGTGTAATTTATCCATAACTCAACGACTATAAAAGTCAAGTGGCAGTAATACAATTTGATTCTGAACCTCAAGCTTTAGCTTTTTCTTAATAATTTCTTTTTGTGAAACATTAATTTTATTTGAATATTTGCACATCAGCTATCTTTGTCATCCTCAGAAATTTCCTTATGCCCAACTTAAAACATTTATTGTCGAGCTTTTTCTTAGTCATTTCCTTTTGTGAAACATTTTTATTTGAATATTTGCAAATCAGCTATCTTTGTCATCCTTACTAGAAATTTCCTTATGCCCAACTTAAACATTTGTTGTCTATTTCTTACAAAATTCATGATATGATACATGGATATGAATAAAATGGTAGTTGTAATAGCACCAATCAAGTATGTATAATTTTCTCTAACTTGTAAATGGGGGAATTTTAGTATTCATTGATGTTTGTGTTATACGGAGAAACCTTTACAGTAAGGAGAGTTTATAAAGAATAATTTTTCATGTGTTGAGTACACGAAGAGATGAAGAAGAGGGCCTAGCCTTTTTTTTATAGGTGTGGAATTCATCCATTTGTAAGTGTATCTTCACATCTTTTTTCATGAGGGCTCAAGGCCTTGATGTATCTCTTCTTGTATGACCTAATGAGATATTTTCATGTGTTTTGATGGAATCAATTTGTTAATAAATTGTATCAAATCCTTTTGAGAGTTGTTGGTTGAAAGAGCATATGAAGTGTTATGAGTGAGTGGATATTCTTCATGTAGTTTTACACACTGGTCGGTTGAGCGATCATGTTGATGGATTAAAGATGATGTCGGTTGGGTTAGGATGAGGGGAAGATCCCATCCAGATTAGTAGGACAAACTAGTTGCATTTATATTAATTTGTTTATATTAATTTGTAAAGAATGTTGTTGGATTGACCATTATAGGATATTATATTTTAATTTTTATGATTAAAGGACAAATTAAGCTTAAAATTTGGGCTAACTTGTTCTTTAATTACAAAAATTAAGATATAATGTTCTATAAACATAACTTATTAGGACAAATTCCTCATGAAATTGCAACTGAAATAGAGGATTCAGATCGCAAACTAAACTATATCTTTTTTATAACCGTTACAGAAAACAAACGTAACAAAATAAATATAGATTCACTGTTAACTTTACAAAAGATTAAAAAATTGGGACAAATTATACCTTCTTTTTATAACCATTGTAGTAAACAAATGTAACAAAGTATATACAGATTCGCTGCTAACTTTACAGAAGAATAAAAAATTGGGATGAGTGCTAATTTATGAAGAATACATAATAGTGTTAACCAACTGTATTAACACTCTAATTGGACTATCAATCGCAATTCACTACTCCCTCGCCTCCGTCCCAGATTCACGTTTTCTATTTTTGTCCGTCTTATAAATAAGTTTACATTCCCAAATAAAGAAATACATACGAATCAATAATCTCAAAATACACTTTAATTTCAAAATTGTCATCCCTTTACAATTTACATAATTTACTTTATAATTTATTTATTACCTAAAAATACCAAAATATTCCTAAAAGTAAAGTAAAAAACAACTTTTTTAAACTTCGTATCTACCGTAACCGTGAACTTTGGTGGTAGTATTTAGAATTTAATTCTGGTTTTGATGGAAAACTTGGGATTTTGTCTCACTTTAAATGATTATCCAACGGTTCTGGATTTCTTGATCCAATGAATGACTTTTTTTTTTCCCCTTGAAATGAATCCTATGAATCACTTAATATTTCAATTAACAGCAACAAAAGAGAAATGTTTGCTAAATATGACAAGTTTTATTTACTACTATATAATGACAGCAACGGACCAATAAATTTAACCCAAACACTTGTGTAAACTAGGTTCACGGTAGTCTCCCTTTCAATCCTACATACCCTATGTATTGATAGGGTGTTTAAATTAAGGAGACTACATGTTTACAAGAGTTTATAATGTAAACCCGTTTACAGAGACTAACTCATAAATTAAATGAAATGAACAAACAGATAAAACTGGAGGAAGCAGAGAAAACTCAATAACATTCTGGTAACTCCATCCTTTATAGTATTAACTTACATTCAAAGCAAATGCATTAAACTCAACATTCCTGCTTATAAAATTACCCTCTCTCTCTCTCCCTTTTATGTATTTTTCATTGAAAATGTAAATTTAGAAATTAGGACCAGCTGCAAGGATTTCCTCAGTGAGGCTGTTATCTGTCCCAATCTTGTAGTTAAGGAATCCTTCAAAGTTCTTCTTGAAAAGGCCTCCCAGCTTCAAAAGTGCATCCTTGTGTGCCTCCTTTTTGGACCACTGCAGGCGAACGAAGTTCAAACGTTATCAGAGGAAACATTCACCTACCCGAAGATCAATCAACGTAAACATAATCATTCGGTATAGCAGTACAACTTACAGTATTAGCAGGATCTAGTATCTCCGAAGGAACCCCCTCAACTTCAGTTGGGATCTCCAGCCCAAAGACCTCCCTCTTAGTGTAGTTTGCGTTGAGCAGCGCTCCTGAGTGAATGGCATCGATTATTTTCCTAGTGTATGCTAACTTGATTCGACTTCCAGAGCCGTAGCTGCAAATAAAACAAGTTCATCAGAATTATCTCCAAGAAATGCTGATATGCCATCTTAGAGGGCCATTCATTACCCTGCACAACCTCCGCAGGCGCCTGCGGAGGTTCGTACAGGAGGGATACAGGGAAAATATTCCCACTCCATACCTTCCGCCAGACCAGCCAGTGTTCACGAGCCATCCAGTCGCTCCGTGTTTTTGCATTTTCTCAGCCAGCATTGCTGCATACTTAGTCGGGTGAAACATAATAAATGCTGCACCGAAGCATGCAGAAAACGTTGCGGTCGGCTCCTTTATACCATCCTCTGTTCCAGCTACCTGCATTCCACAAAGAGTGTGCTCAAAAATAGGACCATAATCAGCATCAATAATGTGAATAAGAATTTAGCTGCCTATACAATGCTACTCGAATATAAAGCCAGTTCATGCTTACCAGAGCAGTATATCCACTGATAAAGTGGTACATTGTTTGAGCCAAGCTAAGTTTGCTGACAGGGGGAAGCACACCAAACGCGTCGCATGCCAAAAGAATGACGTTTTTCGGGTGAGGGCCGACGCATGGTATCTTAGCATTTGGAATGAAATCTATTGGATAGGCAGCACGGGTGTTTTCTGAAATAATAAACGAATTGACCAAGTTAATTACCTAATACACTTCATTGGTTTGATCAGCACATATCATCGCGAAACACTAGAACTCAACTCATTATTAATTAATGTATTACAGAATTTTACCTGTCACAGATTTGTCCGAGTAATCCACCTCTCTTGTGTGTTCATCAAACACCACATTTTCAAGAACTGCCACAACAAGAAAAGACTAATCTGTTATAGCTAGAACAGAAACCGGAGGTATCAAAAAATGCAGAAATGCTAGCCTTAGAGACATACCAGCTCCAAACTTGATTGCATTCCATATATCAGGTTCCTTCTCTCTCGACAAGTCTATGCACTTTGCATAGCATCCCCCTTCAATGTTCGACACACCGTTCTCACTCCAGCAATGCTCATCATCTCCAATCAAGTACCTGTTGAGGTCCGTAGACAGAGTAGTTTTACCAGTACCTGAAAAAATACACACACAATGAGGATACATCCAAGTAATGGAGAAAGATATAGAGACGAAAGTACAACATTAACTACGTCCACTTCATACTTTACAGGACTATGATGATTGATCATTGATGCCATTACCTGATAATCCAAAGAAGAGGGCTACATCGCCCTCCTTACCCATATTACACCCGGAGTGCAAGGAAAGGATGTGACGCTTGGGCATGAGATAATGCATTACGCCGAAAAGGCCTTTCTTCATCTCCCCAGCATATTGGGTTCCAAGGATGACCATTTCCCGCCTAGCAAGATTTAAATCTATGCTAGTCGAGGAGGTCATGTAGTGGGTGTAACGGTTGCATGGGAATTGTCCGGCATTGTAAATTGTGAAGTCCGGAGTACCAAAGCTTTCCAGCTCTTCAGGAGTGGGTCGGATGCACCTGTAACATCACAGTGAGTGTACGTAGCAACGAGACGTTTTTATCTACACCAGATAAACAAGTCTATTACTTACATGTTGTGCATAAACAGAGAATGATAGGCCCTTGCAGAGACGATCCTAACTTTAATGCGATGCTCCGGATCCCAATTCAGGAACTGATCATTCACATAAACCTGAACATACACCCAATTTGTCAAGATTTACAAACAAAGTTGCAGTTATTTGATGCATAGTGGGAGCATCAAATTTCATCTAGAAGCAGGTTTGACAACCCCATGTACTAACTAATCAATGATTATAATTCTTCTAGCTATATCACTCATCAGCATGGCAAAACAAAATGTATTTTCTTCAGTAGAACTGGAAATAACGAATAATTATAATTCAGCCATGGATGTGAAGCCGAAATTCACCCACATCCTCTTTTACATATTCATCAGCTTGTTTTTTTAAAATAAATTTAAATTACGTTTATCATTATTTTTTATGAAATTAAATAAAAGCCCGGGTATTAACACCCCAAATCCTTAATAAACACCCACATACATTCAATTATTTTTTCATAATAAGGGTGCTTGGTCACCGAACAAATTGCAAAGCAAAATTTTTAAAGTAAAGTGTTCAGCGGCTAAACACAAAATTATGATTTTTTTAGTTAGCCTCTTATAAATCGGGTTTACATCACATAATTATCTTGAAAAGGAGACCGCAACATTTACACCGTAAATCTAATTTACACAAGTGTTTATATTTTTTTAGTGTAAAAAGATAAATTTGTCTTTTTATTGAGGACTACTAATTCCAAATATTTTGGGAATGTATATATAGGTTCAATGACGAGCCTAAAATAAATTACTCATTTGGGATATCCAAAGTTTGAGAAGGACTAAATAGGACGAGTCCTACACCATATTTGGTAGGACCGCCTCCTCAAAAAGGTAATTTAATTAATTTCTATGTAGCAATCCAATTTATCTATATAATATAATTTAAGGGTTAATTGAAAAAAAAAAAACCCATGAATTTTATCTCTATTGCAAATTAATTCTCATTTTTAAGAAATTGCAAAAAAAACATCACATTTAAGTATTGTTGCAAAACGCACCCAATTTATGAATAAAAGTAGGGGTTTTTTGGATTTTTTTTGTAACAATACTTAAAGATAATAATTTTTTTTGTAATTTCTAAAAAATAAGGATTGATTTGCAATAGGAGTAAAGTTCATAGTTTTTTTGCAATTAACCCATAATTTAATTATTTTTACGTATTGCATACAATTTCGATGTCGAAAGGGAGGGGGAAAAAATTTGGGGAGGAATGAACGGGCCTACAAATAACACCGTTCCCAGTAAGTCATTGCCCCAAAGTTTTATCTTATCACAGTAGTATTTGACAGAAATTCATCCTAATTTCAACTCAGTCCATTATTATATCTCAATTTTATACACCAACTTTTGGTGAAAAGTTCAATTTCGTTTATGATAAATCTCATCAGCGTTCTATAGATATAGCTGTCACGCAGCTCCGGTAACAGGGGAACTCCACTTTTGATCACTGGATTAGTGGCTGCCATTTTATATTCAAATAGATATTTCTTGCCCATTAATTGTTGGTTTGAGATATTCAAAAAGATTTTCATGGACGATATGGGCCTCCACTGACTTTTAGTGATGAGCCCATTCCAATGGGACCCATAAAAGTCTAAGTGAAGTTTTAACTTTAAATATAGCAATAGTGTCCATGACTCTATTAAAAAAAATCCTAATTTTAAGGGTATTTATTAAAATGCACAATTTGATAAAAATACCATTGACTCGATTAAAATATTAAAAAAAATCCTAATCTTAAGGGTATTTATTAAAATGCACAATTTGATAAAAATACCCTTGACTCGATTAAAATATACTCCTTCTATTCCCTTCGAAAGAGAGTTTTTTTCCTTCATTTTGGACGTTCCAATCAAAGAGACTTATTTCTTTTTTTACACATATGAAACCCACACACATTAAAATATAGGTCGACTACATTAACACTAATATAATCACTCATTACACATTAAATGATCATACTCCTTAATTCACGTACAAAAAGCAAAAGACCATATTTTGATGGGACAAAGAGAGTATGACTCGATTGTATATATTATGACTCGATTAAAGTTTTAAAATCGAATCGCAAATCGAGTTGAGGGTAATTTTGCCATTTTGAACTTTTTAAAAATTTTCACTATTGAAATTTCTTTATTTTAACTTAAACTACAGTTGACTTTGCAATCTAGATCCTAACCTAATATGCTGACTTAAGGTGAAAAGATAGGTCAGAGGAAATACATTCATAATAATCGCAATTTTTAACACGTTTGAAAAGATATTATAGATCAAAAACTTCAAGTTAAGCCAGCCTTGAAATTATTTAGGTCGATGACGCATATCACATATTAAATTTGGTTGAAATATAAAGATTGAGGAGTTTTTAATAGAAAATGATGATTAATTCAAAAAAGAAAGTGATGCTTAAAGTGATACTTAGCCAAATGATTTCAACCTCCCCCAGTATTTCCACTAAATTTAGTAGTATTAGAATAGATTACGTTACTGAAAGGACACAAAAGGAGTTATTTTATTCAAGATTACCCTTTTTATAATGAAATATAATTACATGTTACTTTTGGGCAATAATTGAATATAAATACTTGTTTAAATTGAAATCACGATGTAAATCCTATGGTTCATTTTCAATCCTATTTATACCATATTAGTTTATTATGTAAACCCGGTTTACAAGAGATTAACTCAATCGAGTAATACCGTTTTATGTAAGATTGTTTTTTCATTTTTAAAATGGTTATAATTCTTTATTAAAAATTATATTATTTTTTATTAAAAATATTACAACTTTTTTATTCATACTACGGATTTTTTATGAAAAAAAATCATTATACCATTTTAGTTTTTATAAATTTGATATTACTTTTTATTAAAATGTATCCGTCTCATTAAAATATTCTCGTAAAACAACCTCTAGCAAGTATTTACCTATTTTTCAAAACAAATACTGTGATAAAATTACTATTATATACTAAACTATAACTCTTCAGTGAAGATTTGGAAAAATAACATTTTTCAAAAGATAACACCTAGACCCTATTATAAAAATGTAGTACTTCTTTTTAGAAATAGTATTAAGTTGACTCAAAAGCATACACTAAGTCTCATATATCAATATCTAAAATTTTCATTTTTATAAAAATGTAAATAAAATGTAAATTACATTTGTATTTCTCATGAGGGCACGTATTTCAAAATGTGCGATGACTCATCCCTTATGACTCATCCGTTTAATTATGTATATTAATTGTATGAAATTTAAAAATTTTATTGAAAACATAACATTTAAAATTATAAGTATCAAATAAAGTCAAATACCTTTTCTAATGAGCACAGGTAATCCACGGCTCTTTCTCTATTAACCAAAAACGTGTGCTCATCCATCTCAATATTTGGTGAACCCCTGTCACATGGAGTACATAAGAAATTCGTGATACCATTAAATTAATCACCTTATACGTATATATATATTTTATTTAATAACATTGCAAATTAATATCATTTCAATAAACAAGAAATTATAAAAAGGAAACTTACTTTCCCCACCAAAGATCCTCTGTGCTTTCATCCCTAACAATACGCTTGTCTCTTGGTGATCGCCCTGTTTTGGCCCCGGATAAAGTCGCCAATGCACCACTGGATGTGATGAATGACCCCTTCTCGTGTTTTATGGCATCCTCGTATAGTTCTTTAAATTAAAAATATTAAAAATATTATAATCATTTATATAAATACAGAAATAAATTATAGTATTGTTATAGTATGAATTATTGTAATGTAAAAATAAAAAAATATTACCACCGGGTGATAGATTATAGAGGATGTGGGTGAACTTAAGGCCACTGTCACTAATGTTAAAAGTAGGAGCAAAGTGGTGCTCGTGACTTGCCGCCGGCACCCGCGGTGTCTCCGCTGTAGTCTTCGTCGGATCTCCCTTCACCACCTTGGGGCCGGTCTCTCGTGTCAAAGACGCCAGAGATGCACTGAGGTGGTTGGTTCAAATTTCGAAATAATAACATTAATAATAATTAGATCAAGGAAATTTTGAAATCCATTTGACTCATATCAAACATCAAATTAATACATTTTCATTTTCATTAACCTATCCAACACCATTACCAATCACCCCCTAAATCCCTCAATCCATCACTCCACATCTATGAATCCATCTCCAAATTAATTGAAATTGGTAATTAATTTTACCTAATAGATTGGAGTTGTTGTTTCTGACGTTCTTCCTCAGAGAAAAACCCTTGCGCCGCCTGAATAGGGGTGGTCGGCGCCGACTTTTTTTTCTGCAGAGAGTGCAATTGCTCGAGGGTTTGGGCCTTGACGGGAGTAGAAGTGTCATCGTGGCAGATTTTGTCATCACTCTCCACTTCTTCCGCTTTCTTATGCGTCTGAATCTTCGGCAAATTATTTCTTCCTTTCACGTTGCTGCTCCTGAAGCTGAATTCACCATTTTCACCCGCCATTTTTTTTTCTTCTAGAGAATTATAGAAAACAAAAGCACATTAATCAATTAATAAATTATGCATATGAACTATAGAAAACAAAAGCAAATTAATCAATGAATAAATTGTGGATCATGAATGTTACTGCATACCAGATAATAAAGTTTGAAAGCTAGAAAATGGAAAGGTTGAATTCCAATTGTATCCAACTGGTGACCATTAAATAGGATGGGGGAAAGATTGTAATACTTAGCTAGGCTATGCAGTCTTGACATTTTATAGTTGTATTGAAAATATAAATCTTAAACTATGGTAACTTAACCATGGTTTCTGACTTTGGATAGATAACCAAATCTAATCCGTTTATAAATTTGTCGTCTTCCCTTTCTATGTACCCCAAGAAGGCAAGAAATAGTATGAGTCTTTTTTTTAGCTTGACTTTACTTTGAAAAATTACTACTACTCTAGATAATCTAAGTTCTGCATGTTTGTTTTGAATATCAAGAAAAGTTAATTTGACAAATTTTATTATTATTGTGAGAGTAACTTACTAATTTTAAATTATAAATTGTGTAATTATGTTACATGTATAAAAAAATAAATAAAAATTTTAAAATTAAAGTTATGATGGTATTGTTGGGATAAATTTTTTTACAAAATTAAGATTATTCACAATTTAATGGGATCGGAAAAAAAAATTGTACAATTAATCAGAGGAAGGCAAAAACTTGTGTGCATCCGGACGCACGGACCACACTCCGTGCGCCTTTAGAATTTTGTGTTAAATTGTATACCCTTTAGTATAAAGATGTGTACCCTTTATTTTCTAAAGAAAAATACTAAAAGAATATTAATGAAAAGTGTATACCCTTTACAATAAATTGGCATACCCTTATTAATTAAAGTGTATACCTTTTAGAACAAAATAATATACCCTTACCCATAATACTAAATTCTAAAAGCGCACGATGTGTCTCGGACACAAGAGCCTCACTCTTATAGTAATGAACGAAAACAAAAATTATTCACAATTTGAAATAAAAAATCACAAAAAAGTTAAAATTTTATGATTTTTAAGACAAAAAAGTAGACACCATCTTAAAATCACATCAGAAGTGATATAAAATTAATACAAAATAATTTACAAGTTAGATGGCGTGAACTTTATTTTAAGTTTATTATTATCAAATCTACAATGAACAAAGTGACATTGTAAGATTTATCGATGCATTATTAAAAGACAAATAATGGTGTGAGAACGTCCGTTATGTGACATGGTTAGAGAATGATTATTTTTATAATGAAAAGTGATACTGAATTAATGAAAAGTGATAATATTATTTTAATGAATAATTTATAATATAAATAAAAAGTGATAATATTTTATAGAAAAAGTATAATGTTTTTTATTGCGAAAGTGATAACTATTTTAAAAAGTAGTCCCTCTTCAGATAACACACTTTTCATTTTGGGTTGTCCCACAAAAATTTGCACATTCCTAAAAAAGTAAAAAGTCAAACATAATCACCTTTCCCACATACTCCACTTTATTTACAAAAAAAATCACTCATACCTAACACGCCTAATATACTTTATCATTTATTTATTATAAAAAAATACCATAATATCCCTAAAAGTTATCACTTTCTTAATCTCCGTGCCGAAAAGAGAGATGCAGACTTTCCTAGGACGGAAGGAGTATAAAATTATCTAATGTGAGATGGTAGGTATCACGCAAGACCTGCCCTTATCAAAATATAATTATTATATAAATAAAATACAAAATATGATTATTATATAAATAAAATATATTTATTGATAATAATTAAAGTAAGAAAAAAAACTAGTGTGGGACGGTTCTACCAAACTTGTGTGGGACGGTTCTACCGTGATTATAATTTAAAAATTGTGGGATAATACATAACCCAAATTAGGAGTAATGTTTTTCAGTTAATAGGTTCCGAGAGACAGGTGATTGAGAAATAGGGGGAAGTGAATGAGGATTTGAGCAGACAATAACCCGATTAGAGGAGTAGAGGAAAAATAGCAAGAAGAGCACATACTACATCAAAGATGAAACAGGATAGGGTAAATTACTTAATCTTCGAGGTTTGTCTAAATTATCAAATAAATTTTATGGTTTGAAAAACTATTGATTATTCCATTTATCTTATTTTTTATTTGAACATTAATAAAAAATATCCCTTTTTTAAATAAAGAAAAATGTAGGAAATGACATCAAGACCCATGTATTTAACATTGTATTTTTAAATTTTACTATTTTATTTTTTAATTTTTTTTATATATAGAAAACTAAGGTTAGAGGGATTCCTTTTTTTTTTTATTATTATGGTAATGACATTAATACTCATATATTTAACATTGTATTTTTAAATTTTACAATTTTATTTGTTTATTTATTTTTAAAATTTCAATACCGAGGGATTTTAAAAATAGTGAAATTTAAAATTACAATATTAAATACATGGATATTAATATCATTTTCTTTCATTTTTATTTTAAAAAAAAAGAGTATTTCTATTAATATTAAAATCAAATATAAATAATATGGAATAATTGGTAGTTTTTAAACAATAAGATTTATTTGATAGTGGGAAGAAACCTCTTATTTATCCAACCGAATAGTGGAATAGCAATAAGAAGAAGGGTTGAAAGAAGAATTTGTCAAGTTAAATATTCGAACTAAAACAAATAGAGTGAAAAATATTGCTCCCTCCTTCCGTCCTATTTATGTTTGCACTCAAGAATATCAAGAAAAGTAATATTACATCTATCCGGTTCTAAGGTATTAATTTGCTTTTTACACGTGAATTAAGGAGTATTATTATTATATGTAAAGTGGATAGTTGTATTAGAGGGAAGTGGTGGGCCGTGTACCTTTTACCTAAATAGGAGAAATGAATACCTTTAAAGTTGACTCAAAAAATAGTAAAATGAATACATTAAAAGCGGACGGAGGGAGTAACTTTTATGAATATTGTAGTATTTTTTTGGTAATAAATGTTAGATATATTAGATCATATGGATGATTTTATTATAAATAAAATATATTGAGAAGGGTGATTTATTTGATTATTTACCTTTTTAAAGAGGTACAAGTTTTTATTAGACAACCAAAAATAGAAAATATGTCATTGAAAGGCCACGGAGGAAGTAATATGCAGCCTCAATCAACTTTCTAAGAAATTAGGCAAGAAGTGAACAAGCATATATTCCCAATGAATTTTGTGGTTCTATTAATCTTAAGTAGAACATTTCTACCAAATAATGTGGAATAAATGAATTTTTTTTTTAAGTATTGGACAAATACTTGCGTGAAATCGTCTCATGTATTATGTGAGATAAATAAAAATTGATAACTTAATTAATGAAAAGTGATAGTGCTATTTTATAAACAATTTATATGTGCAACGCCTCACGCAAGATATACTCTAAGTGCCAACTAATATATTATACGGGATATCAATACAACTATAATTTTCAAATTCTAAAAATTTAAATATATTAATATTTTTTAAAAAAATTATTGTTTTTAATATAATAAAAATATTTTTTTAAAAAAATTATTATTATAGTTAAAATATAATCATTTCATATTTTAACATACTAGTTTTTAAAACGTGTATGTCATATTTTGTGATAATAATAATAATAACTATTATTATTAAAAAAAACTTAAGTGATAATAAAAATTAAGAAACAAAAATAAACTTAATCTCTTAAGTTTTGTGATAATAAGATATAAGAAAAAGAATGTATAATTTTTCTTTATAATTCATTTTATAGCCTCTAAAATTCTTACAAATAATAATAATGTTAATTATTAGAAATAGAGAAAGAAAAAAAAAATACTCCAACCACACAATGATGAAAAAATTATTATCTCAATTTAGATCTTGTGTCCACTATGTCCCCAAACTCAATTTAAACCCCTAACAATACATAGGGTTTAATAAGATATGGAGGAGAAGAGTTGGGGACACGGTGTCCCCGGGACACATTAGCTTTTGCCTTAATTCAATATAATAATTAGTGGATCAAATAGTATACTCCCTCCGTCCCGCCCAAAGGGTGCATTTTGTTTTTTCATGCAGATTAAGGAGTATTATTAATTAATGTGTAGTAGGTAGTTGTATTAGTGAGAGTACGACCCCCATATTTTAATTGTATTAGAGAGTGTGTATTGGACCCATGTGTATTAAAAATGAAAGGGACCCTTTAGGTGAGACGCGCAAAATGGAAAAAAGAGATCCTTTGAATATGACAGATGGAGTATATAAAAGTGCACAACTTCAAGTTACCAAGTAGTACATAGAAGCATAAATTAATAAATACACGTCAAATCTCCCTTAACCACTAATTCAATATCTTAAATTCAAAAGGGGAAAATATAAGACAACAAAAACAAACCGTCACATTTAACTTCTCCACTTCTTTTAATCTTCTAAGCCTGATACATACACAAAGCAAAATTAGTTTTCCCTTTCGATTCTTTAAAAAACCTAATCAATCATTAAAAACCTAACTGCACAAATCATATATAACGTGAAAAAATATGATATTTCGATTCTATAAGAAACCTAAACAATCTTGAAAAGTCTAACTACACAAATCATATATAACGCAAAAAAATATATGGAAAGAGTTAAATATGAGCTTTAAGCACATTCTCCGAACTGCACAATATGAAATTCCACATGTACTTAAAAAAAATATGTCGATAGGGCTTCGGCTCTCCAATACTCAAGTGAGTAATCTCTTCACAATATATTTAAAAGACTATTATCAACCATCATTGCTCTTAAAATATTGTCTCCATCTCCTACTCCAATAGCGCATCCAACTCCGCCGCTGTGCCCTACTAATTTAATCTAGCATTTGAGAAGCTCTCTATTGTCATTGAGGATCTATCAATGACTCCACCTCCGACACCTCCATCGTCACTGCACATTTTATAGTGTTTGATTTGTCTTTTCATATTATTCATTTAATAATGGCTTTATGAATTTATTGTAAGTTATTGATAATTAATTTATTAAGGAACTTCAAAAGACTTGGATAATCTAAATGAATACAAATAGCTTAACATAATAAATAATTTATTTATAATTAGTTAAGGATAAAAATGTAATAAAAAAAATTAGGTGATGAGGATACAATGCGTAAAAATGTTAATTAAGTTCAATATATTATGATTATGATTAGATTAAAAACTATGATGAATTGTATAGTTTACACACCATCATCCACACATAATATTTTCAATAATTTTACAATTCACCTTATATACAACACTGAATTATGAATAAAAATAGGTTAATGAATGTATATTGACAAATTCTTATGTGAGACTGTGTCACGGAAACTGTTTCTGTAAGATAAATAAAAAGTGATAATATTTTAATGAAAAGATTGATACTCAATCAGTCAAAAGTGATAATGATAAATTAAACTATTTTATGAACAAATTATAATATATACATAAAAAGTGATCATATTATTTAAAAAAATGGTAATATATCTAATAAAAATAATAACTAATTATAAAATTGTAAAATATTCATGATACAATTTAGATTGGACATTGACTTTCGTAATGATTATTGCTAAGAATAAAGACAAATGGAATAATCTCCTTTAAAATTTAACGATTAACGACTCTAACTCTCATAATTGTCATAACCACTTTCCTATATTAATAAATTAAGTTTAAATTTACACATCCTTCCATTTTATTGAATGTTATTATAAAATATAAATAATATATGCACTACAAATTAGACGATCTAAAGTTGACATTTAGTACTAATTATATATAAATAATTCTCTTAACTAAAATATTAAATTTAATTAAATACTCTTTTGACTTTACATAATTATATTGTAATTAAATTAAAATATACAACTCATTTAACTTAATCCAAAAGGCAAATATACCGTGCATTGGCGTGCACCATATACCCTTTTCAGAAACTTATACACTTATAAATAAAAATATATATATTAATGAATAAAAATGTATACACTTTATTAACGAATTTTTAATTTTTTTAAATGAAAATTGCTGAATGTAAAAAAGCTATACACTATTAAATAAAAAGTTATGTACATATAAGTACACAGGATATCAATCCCATTTAAAATATTTTAAAATAAATCCTAAAATATGAAATGATACATGTGACACAGAAGACTTTCTAAATTAAATGGTCACGTGTATATATATATATATATAAAGAAACCCAATTAGATACTTTTAGATAATAAGAATGTTACACTTTATCTAAAAATGTTACACTTTTACCAAAGTAAAGATGAAAAGATATAAGAAAATTGGGTCTGGATCTTCTGTTACATTTTGGTATGACATCTCTTGTGACACTCCATTAGATCAGTGACACGTAAGAGAGAGAAGGAAAATTATACCTTAAGTCAACCAGTCAACCCTTGGAGGTAAGGGATTGAATTTATCCACCCCCGACACGTGTCATTCCTTGATTAGGTGTTACAGGAGATGTCACACCAATGTGTCACAGAACATCCCGTGCCAAGAAAACTAATCTCATACTAGTGGAAGAAACGTAAAAACACAACTATTACCAAATTTCTAATGTGTGAATTTCACAGTAGTGATGGTAGCATATTTGATCTATATAATAATTATATTATATTTTAATAATAAATTGATCTATTTTATAATTCGTCTTACACATACTCGTCTCATAATAAAGTATTTCGAAATATTTCTATAAAATAATTTTCTAATAATTATAATCTTATAAAATGTGACAACTCAAGTCACTTCTTAAACTTGGACCTACAGACCAAGGCTGCTTTCATATTTTCTACTATTCTAATTAATGCTGCTTTCTTATTTTCTTTTATTCAAATTAAGTTTTTCACAAACATGCTATATACCTTATAGTGCCAATAGGCAAATATATTCAATTCACAACTATCAAATATCAATACTAATCTTACACTACATTCTTTTGATTTTAACCAAAATACCAAAAAGAAACTCTTTTACCCTCACTCCAAAAATAAAAAAATGAAAACCCACCCACCCCACCTGGTATTCCATTCCCTCCCCCATGTCTACACCCGCTCCCACCTGATATTCCACCCCTCCCCCGTGACCACACCCCCTCCCAGCTATAAGCAAAATTTCACCACGTGACTACACTCCCACCCACCATCCCGCTTGTTCTCGTCGACGAAAGGTGATCGCCTTGGCCATCCTCTTTCCCCACTCCACCAAGGTTGGACCTGATTCTTCTCTCATATAGGTAAGGAAAATTTCACCACACCCGACCCAAGATCTCTCTCGTTCTCATTTTCTGCTGGGTGTCGCCGACATCTCATTCAACGACGGTAGTCAACGCCTCTGAGCTCGACAATAGTCAACGGTCTTCCATTAGGTCTTTATCTGCGACAATCAAGGTGTAGAGCCCTCAGTTCGTTTACGGTGGCAAGGTGTTCAGCTATTTCTCGGCTCAAGATGTATTGAGAAATCCACAACCGTACCTAGTATTATTGGCGTCGGCTTCTCCAATTTCCGGTAAGATCCCCAATTCTTAATTTTTATTTGCCTATTGGCACTAAATAGATTATGTAATAGCAGTCAATAATATTTTCTAAGTTTTAACCTTCAAACAATCTAACATTCGTAGTAGAGAAATCGAATTCGATTGTATATAGATATTCTCTAAAAAAATCATTTATTGGACATCATTGAAAGCATGACATTAAAGATGCGATGAATTCTACTAGGTTGATTTGACTGAATCTGCTTTTTTGTTGAACTAATACCACTTGTCTCGATCTATTGTGCTAATAATTGAGATTTCCTTGATATTTAGTATGATGTATACCCGATTTTTTTGGTTTTTGTAATTGCTCCCCGCCCCTAATGCAGAATGTAGTGTATTAGACTTTTTAGATAACATGGAGATTCTGTTTAAGTTGTGTATAGATGATAATTGATGTTTAAGAGGTGCCAAGCCAATTTTAGTTTCACTTCCGTCGTTCATTTGGATTAAATTAGTTGTTTAAGTGGACGACTGATAGTGAACTCTTGATACATGGTTTGATCTCATTCACATTCGACAATAATCGTTAATTTTTTTCTTTGTTGTTTGTATCCCCTTACACTGTGTTGTAGTGAAAATTTTAGCTACCTACTATTTATTGAATTAAGTAGGAGATAAGGTGATTGTACTTAACAAAAGATGTTGTTTATTTTTCCCTTGGCAGTTGTAGTTAAATATGGTGAATCAGATTATTGCTGTGCATACTAATGAAGTATGGAATGGTGCCGAATATATCGGTGGGAATCTAGGGATGTGCGTATGCCTGCAGGAGATCACACTGTAGAACATTTAACACAACTCCTCCACAAATTCATGAAATCAGATTGCAACAGTGTTATGTATGACATTTTTCAAGTATGTACGGTGAATGATAAGACAATGCAACTCTCAATTCTGAATGATGATGATGTAAGTTCCATATTCAATAATGAGGGAGCCCCCGAGATATATGTGGATCAAAGGAAACTAACGCCATTCCTTAACTATACAGACGCACGTGGTTCAATATCTTTTAAGGAACGAGATGATGGTTTGGTCGATTGGTTATAACAAAAAGGGGTCCGACAATGCTGCAGGAAGTATTAGTGAATTCAATTGTGCATGGGATCAACCGTCATATTCAAAAGAATTACAGTTTGATGAATTTGATTCAGGATCTTGTTCCGATGATGATGCCAGTCTAGAAGGATGTCATATTTATGAGGATGAATTTGATCAAGAAATTGAGTGTACAGATCATCACCCAACCGCTGATATTGATAATGATAATATAGACACAGAGTTTAATGATGCAGATAGCGACTTCCACCCTTCTATTTGGAGAATACCCTGCAAGGCTCCTTTACTGGAACCAATAAATACAACTCCTGAATCCTATGATCTCGCTTTCGATGAATTGTCGACGAAGAAGATATACACAAGCAGGGAGGAAATGGTGGAAGATGTAAGTATGTATAACTTACTACGGGGTGTTGGGTTTTGGGTTTTACGTTCTGACCCTAGTAGGTGGGAGCCGAAATGCAAGGGCATAAAGTTGTGTAACTTCTTCTTTGCAGTAAAAGGGAAGCACGAAATTTGGAGTTGTACACAGTTGACCCGACATTCATGCGTGCTTAGTGGTGATTGTTCCAAACTAACGTCATGCTATTATAAAGTTATTGCCAAGATGTATTTTGACAAACAAAGGGATCCATCCACATCCATTACACCCAAGGGTATTAAGTACGACCTGAAATAGCATTTTGGGATTGATATAAAGTACTGCCATGCTTAACGGGCATACTAGCAAGCGAACCTCTATGTCTATGGCTCACCAAAAGAATGCTTTAGTTTGCTTCCATCTTACATGCACGTTTTACAAAAGTGTAATTTTGGGAGCACTACGGAGTTGATCACACACTCCGATAGAAAGTTTAAGTTTGCATTTACTGCCCTTGGGTCGTGTGTGAATGGATTCAAGCACTTCGGACGACCGGTGTTAGTTATAGATGGGGCTCATCTTAAGGGGCACTACAAGGGGGTTATTTTTGTCACGGTGAGTCAAGACCCAAATAATCAGATTTTTCCCTTGGCAACTGGCGTTGGCGATCAAGAAAATGTTGAACTATGGTCCCTTTCCTTGTCATGGATACGAAGAGTGATAGGAATCCTATCAGAACTACTAATTGTCTGACCAGCATCCAGCGATCCTTCGGGCAATGGATCAAGTATTTTCTGGAGTTGCTCATGGGCTATGCCGCCGTCACTTGAGCAATGAATTTGTTCCCTTTGGTGCCACAGTTGTTAAATATTTTTAAAAGAGCGCCTAATGCTTATAAGGAAGCTGAATACTATAGGTTTACTCATAAATTTCACCATAATTTATCATTGTACTACATAATGTGACTTTGTCAGTTGTTTTGGAATGTTTCATTCCTAGTTCTGGATTCTTGTTTTGATAAACCCTTTCCCAATACTTGTTACATTCTAACTGTACAAATATATATAGGCTTGTCGACGTACTTAATCAGTTCGAACAAGGAAATCGTATATCTAGCATTCTAGGAACTGCAAGAAAAGATCGTTGGTCCTGATTTCATTGCTCCGTACGTAGGTATGAGTTTTTTACTTCAAATACCGCTGAGTCATGGAACAATGTCATTCGCTGGCGACGGAGGTTTCCTGTGATTATATGTTGGAGTCAATCCGGGAAATAATTCAGGATTGGTTTACATCTCGAAGTGGTGAGGTAGAAAAATATGGCGATGATGTTTGCACACGGGTCACAAAATTACTTGGAGGTATTGCTCATAATGCAGACAAACTTGTTGTTTAGCGGGTGTTTGGGGATCGATTTAGGGTGTTTGCTGACAATATTAATGTGTTCCACGATTTAAACTTACTTTTCTTATCCTACTGTTTAAAATATTTGGAGTGCTATTGTGTTTATCAAACTGCATTGATTGAACTAAATTTATATTTGGATATTAGCTGCTCTACATTTTCCTTTATAATTATGACTTGCTAGTTTGGGTTGTTTGCTATGAAACTGCAGGTTCGTCTGATTTATGGTTGGTTTAGTAAGAAGGAATGGAGACCTACACACACCCACAGTCTCTCACACTTTCATCTATAATGTCACCCACATAGAAATTTCCTCGACACACCATTGACCCACACTTTACCCCATATTGTCGCCTAATATCTCACCCACAGTGAAACATCCTCGAAACACCACTCACCCACACTTCCACCCATAACCTCTCCCATATGTTCACCTACACTGTCACCCATATTTAAACTTCCTCGACACACCACACACCACCCACCCACAGCCTCTCTCACATGCTCACCTTCCACATTTAAACTTCCTCGACACACCACCCACCCAAAGCCTCTCCCACATGCTTACCTAAACTGTCATCCACATTTAAACTTCCTCGACACACCATCCACCCATACCCCATATGCTTTAGGCCCAGTATTCACCAATTGACACTTTTGAAATAAAAATATCAAGTGTGACTGTATTTAAGGCCCATCCTAAAAATTCTACAGGGCCCATTTTGAATCAATGAATGTACTGAGTCCATCTCTCATAGCGGGTGTTCTATCAAATTCATACTTCATTAAAATCCCCAAATTGAAACCCTAAGCGCAGATAAACCACCAATATGTCTGATTCATCTGGGGTGCTTTTAAGATCACCGTCACCGGACGCGGACTATGAGATAATTGATATCGATAGAGCATTATCCACCGATTCTACAATAGGCAAGCGAAATATCAATATTCTATAATTAAGAAGATGTCCTTTGTTTTGGAGAGGGACATATATTTGGTGGATTTGGGTGAGAATAAAGATGTATGGAATCTAATCGACCGTGCCCATTTAACAAATACTCTTAGTAATTCGTGCTCATATTATAGAAACGTGGTATGTGAATTCTACGCTAATTTTTCAAATTGTATGACTGATTTTGAGTCGGGAAGATATGAGAAGGTTTACTGTAGAATCATATTTTCGATTTCTCTTTGACTCATATAAATTCCGCCCTAGGACTAACGTCATTTGGTACAAATGATTACCCCGTCCATTTGGATATAGTGGCAAAGTATTTAACCTGTGTTAAATGATCGAAGTGGCCCTCTGATGGATTGCTAAAATCCAGCTTAAGCAGAAAGACCCAAATATTGGCTGAAATTACTTGCTACAACTGGATACCAAGCGAGGAGTCTTCAAGATTGAGTCCAGAACAAGGGAGGTTCGTTCATGTCGTAATACTTGGTAAACGTGTTGATTTCAGTATCTTTGTTTATGATCATATTATGGAATTTGCGGGGAAAATCGATATGAGAAAGAGATTGCCATTTTCAAACGCCATTTGGAAACTCCTTACTAGTATGCATGATGGTGAAATCATGCCGCGCGACTACATTGAACCTCCATCTCGACGATTGGAGTTGAGCAACTTAAGAGATATTGATGAACACATCTCAACAGATGAAGAAGATCTGAAGAAGCGTGATCTACTCTTCTTAGTTAGAGTTGCAAGGAATCAACAAGAGAAAATACGTGGCCTTGTTGAAGAACAAGAAGCTACTCTTAAAGCTATAGAAGATCGGTTAGGATTATCTTAGCACTTTGTTGATTGTAGATTGATATTACTATTATATAACCCGTCAATTACGAGTAGTTTTTGTAGAAGTAATCAATTTTTTCTCAGCATGACATTCCATGATTAATGACATTGTAATGGATATGAGTATTTAACTCTTTCTCTTCTGTGATACACATATCATCTTCACAACTTCAAAGACAATAAACATTATTCGTTGCATTAAACAAAATCACTTCAATTGATTATAACATAATTATACTACGCATGACTCGATAAACATTATTTGTTGCCTTAAACAAAATCACTTCAATTGAAAACATTCAATGTAAACTCGAAACATAACATATCTATGGGAAATATAATCGATATAGATTAGTTGCCGCGGCTACTGCAACAACTAATCCCCCATCATAATCCCACCTCTAAGTGCTCTCAGATGACCTCCTTCTGACATGACTCTATCTCCAAAAAGAAAACGCAACCGAGTATACTCTGGATCATCACCACGCACATATGTCTTTGCAAAGGAGTCTTCATGTATGAAAATCCATGTTATAGAACACACTTTTAATCTTATTATTGAATCATTAATCGATGTATTGAGTTTGCTAGCCATACCTCTATTATAGATTTCCAAATCCTTCTGTCCGCATGTAGATTCATCTCAGCCCTGTTGTTAATCCCTCATTCTCTCATCCTTTCTAGCACAAGAGTGAAGGTTTTGCAATGTTTTCGTATGAAGTCCTTTCTATCGTAAGCATGAGCCCACGTAAGCCGCTTCAGCATTGATATATTCACAATATCTTTGGCGACTACTAATGCCCATCCATTAGGTCCACCGTTATCCCATTCGCCCAATTTCTTCTAATGGATTAAGGCATTAAGGAAGCATGCATCCATTTCAGCATTCCAGATTTAGTCATACAACATTTCAGGAGGGAATGGTATATTCTCCATAGTTTTGATATTTCAATATGGAACTGAGTAAGAATGAATTACAAACAATTTGCAATATGAAAGAGCATTATATATATAGATGTATCCTATTTGAACTTCAATCGACGCAACCGAATATTATGTCCAAGATTGGAAGTAGAAAATTTAACCGACGTGTTCAAATGGAGTCGAACTTATCCTGTCATTGAGGAAAATAACAACATATGTTCTTATATTACTTCGTTGCCACGTCACTTATTTCATAAAAAAATAGGTTCATATTATTTTCTCAGAAAATCTTAACCGTCATTTCATCCATATCCAAACTTTAATACATTTGGTCACCCACATTTCGTTTACTTTTTAATAATCAAATATATCTACGTTTAAATAAAGTAGTTACAACAATGATGACATGTCAAGTTATGAATGGTGAATAAATATAAAGATTAACCATTACATGAAAATTGATAGAATATGAAATGTATATGAAAAGTAGTTAAGGAAGTATGTTTCTTTAGAGCTCCCACACTACCTAATATTACTGCAAGAATTAGAAGTTTGAAATATTATTGAATTGAGTACTTCATGCCATAAAATCGTCCTTGCATGGTCTTATGCATTCAATGCCCGATAATCCTTCATATCAAAATAATTGATTCACCTAACATTCCATGAATAGACATGTAACATTCATGGGAAAAAAGTATGGGTGATGGCTTTATATTGCTCACTATGAATTGAGTTCGGCACCACTACCTTCACTAACAAGAAAATTCATTCGAGGGTTTATCAGATGGATATGGGTGATAACCATCAAGCGGATCACATGTTTTGGCTCTATTCATGGACTACTAAGAATGAAAGAGCTTTAGCTAACATCATATGCGACGTGTTTCAGGAAGGTAGATGGACATTAGAGGAGATGGACGACGGGCTGCTCAATGACATCACCAAGATGCTGATCAACAAAGAAGGGAAGCTTTTCACCCTGTCGAACGTGCGGCGTAAGATTAAAGAGTTCAAGTCGCGCTTCACCCTTTTTGACAAGCTCCAAGGACTGCCGGGTGTGCAAGTCTGTAGCATCACCCAAAGGCTCAATGCTGACGAGGCGACTTGGGCAATCCACCAAGACAGATAATTCACCTAGACAATTACAAACTAATCTTGCAATCTAGATAGATAATTCAAACTATAATGTATTAACATTAATTCCGGCCTTTGAAGCACATTCACAATATACACAATTCAAAGCTTCAACTTGGAGCCCAATATAACTAGCCATTAGTCTCTTCAAAACTAGTCATAGGATAGTCAATTTCAAAACAAAAAAGTTAAAGACACAAACTACCACAGTCACCTCACCACTCAAGGCATGATATAGTCTTCATTGTAGTGCTCGGCACAAAATCGAACATGACATTTTGTGCAAGTTGATGGATCGACTTCTTTTACTGATCGATTCCTAACAAGTTTGTCAAACAACATCACAATCAATGGCCCATAATTGCCTCCATTCATCTACTGCGGAGGGTGTAGAAACTTCTCCACTACCCAAAGTTTCTGTGAACTAGCTTCATCGATGACCTTGTACTGCCATAAAATGCTTTGTATCATATTCGAGAAGTTCTCAAACTCATCCAGAAATTTACGCTTCGTGACCTTAGACCGGGTGTCGTAAATGATGATGCGATGGTCCGAAAAATAAATACCATATAAGACCCAGTGATTTCTACCAACAAAGCCGACTTTATAGATTGAGTCGACATTCTTCCACTCCCTAAGTGGGCCCACTTGGGTAGTTCGCCATATATGAACCTCTTCAGGCCACGAAACTTTTGGTCCCAATCCCATGGCTCTGTATTCTTCTCTGCTGCCAAGAACTCATTTCGCAAACCCATAACTATGTTCTACATTTAACAAAAAAAACATGCATGTCAATTTTCCAACAAAATATGGCATGATTTATAATGTATAAGGGATGTTGAAGATTACCCAAAAATCAATATTTACCACCGCCCAATTACGCACAAACTGCTTTCGCCATTTGGCAGATTTATGAACAATAAGTTAGATGAGAGCATCCATATTCTGCCATTCAAATTAAATGCATTTAATATCAACCCAAAAAATAATAACTCAAGTTTCAACAATGACAATATGTTGTAAAAAGAAGATCTAACCCGCTTGGTTATCCATTGCTCCGGCACGTAAATGGACCTCAAAAAGTTTGCAGTATAAGGATCACCAGTGGGCTCGATGGAGAACCAGAATCTGCTGCTTGTTCTTTGTACTTAATCAAACCAAGTTTCGAAGTCCTTAATAAAATTAGGTGGGTATATCTCACCAACCGAATCCTCGGGGCACTCCACCTCAACCTTCGACCTAGCCTTTGCTTTAGGATTCTTTTATTTGTTTTTTGGGCGATTATGATCCATCCATGGAGACTTCTTAAGATGTCCAGGCATTCGGCTATGCTTCGATGGATCATCGTGAACAACAGCCAGTTCTTGGTTCATAAACAGAGGAAATAATTTTGAAGAAATAATAAAAACTAGACACTATATTTCACTCATAAAAAATACATACCAGTTCATTGTTGACCCTCTGATCACACTGCAAATTCTCAATTTGAACATCACTTTTATTTTGTTCGGGAACTTTGAAATCTCCTTGCATGGAATGCTCAACTTCTTTCGTAATTCCCTTGCATTTTTTAAATAGTTGTTCTTCAACTCCTTCTACATCCAATTAATTATTGTTAAATCCTTGATCAGATTGCTCTTCATTTTTGTATTCACCTTCGTTATCTTCTCTATCTATATGATTCTCTTTTTCCTCAACTTCAGGTTGCTTCTCATTTTTTAGCTCTTCAATCTCTTCTTGGGCTGGTTGCTTATCATTACCTTCTTATTTGGCATTTTTCTCTTCGTTGTCTTCTTCTCCCACACCATGTTCTTGCTCATCGTTCTCTTCTTGGGATGGTTGCTTATCATTACCTTCTTCTTTGGCTTTTTTCTCTTCATTGTCTTCTTTTCCCACACCATATTCTTGCTCATCGTTCTCTTCTTAGTCCAAATGTTGTTCTTGCTCTTTGTTCTATTCTTCAACTTCATTAGCAAAGTCTTTCACCTGTGGTTCATCAGCTTCATCCACAGTCTCCATACTGCTACTAAGCACATCAATTTTCTTTTCCAAAGCTCCGTAATGAGTCGTCGGTGGAGATGGTGCAGCTGGAGGAGAATCTTCTCGAATGCATCTTGAAGACTCTTGGGGCCTACGTACACTACAAGACGGCTGTGCATAAGTGAGCTCGTTCTCCCAACTGATAGCACTAAGATACGATTCAGATTCAAGCTCCTCTATAGATAGCTTCAGCGCGTGATTCACTTCCACCTAGTGAAGAAAACATCTTGTTATACATATAATCAATTGATCAAGCCATAAGCCTCACTAAATAATACTCCCTCCATCCCAAATTTTTTGCACACTTCCTTTGTAATTTACAAAGGAAGTATGCAAAAAATTCTGGGACGGAGGTAGTAGTAAATAACTTACGTGTTTGGCACTTTTATTAGACCCACGCAGCTTCTTGAACACCGTCTTCCATAGTTATGAAAAACTAGGGATGCAATTCGGTGACCATTTTATCAAACGAGAATATGCTTCCCCCCTCGAACGACCATACGCCTTTTCAAGACTGGGGATTGCTTCATATGACCACGCCAATAGCGCATAGCTGAATCCGTTGGCATCATAATATTGTCTTGATTGTTCACCATCTATTGACCGCTTCCTAAACATCTTTAACTTCCTAAACTCAGTCAACAGGTTGAAGAACACAACACGACCCCATGGATAGGAGTTAAATTGATCTAATCATCGACAAGACGTATGTATTCAAGGTTCATAACACTGAGTTTGGAACCTTGAGGGATAAGTAAGAAGACAAGGACCATCAACATGGCAAGTCTAAGAGAATCATGCTCGTCGCCACTCTCGAGAAACTTCTTCCAAATTTGGGGCGATGTAATGTTCTACTTATCCCCAAATACCCAGACAAGAAAGTCACCCTTGTCTGAAATTACCGGTAGTGGACCAAATCGCAACCCAATCACCAAAGCAAATTCACGGGGCCCAAACTTAGCTTCAACTTTATTGATTTTGAATACGAATGACTCTTCAGATGATTCGAGATCAAATGTGGACAGGAGATGGAGGTACAACTGACCCTGGAACTGAAAGTCAGTTAATCATAATAAATCTCCAAAACAGCTCGATCGAAACCTATCTAAGTTATTAGAGCTGAGTTTTTCCTTGATATCCCGTAAAACCTTAATTTCAGATCGATTTGATATACTGGCTGGATTGGAGCTTGCCATTTCTTTTATCCTGGAATGTGAGCTTTATAGATTAGTCGAGAATAAATACATGATTTGAGCTCATAGCATGACATATAATAATCACTGATGAGCTCCAAATAAATGGATCCCTAAACAATAAATTAACAATACTCATTCACCCACAATCAAATCAATATGGTTTTGAAAGCAAGAACATCAACAGAAACAAGAACAACAATCTAACAACATGGTGTGGAGAGATGAAATCAACAGAACAAAGTATGAATTCATTTGAAAAAAAAGCAACAAAAAAACAAGAGACAGAACAAACTCATTTGCAGTATGAAGTAACAATAAATTAATAAAAGAATGAGCTAGGACAATGCCTTTACTCAAATGAAGAAAATACAATTTTAAAGCTATAATTCAAGAATCAACTATTCTTGGCAAAACTTGACCATCGGCAAATCTCCCAAGTAAGTTTTAGTCCTTCAATTTTGGGTTGCAAAATCGAATCACAGCAAAACAAGTTAGCGGAAAAAAATAAACCCTAGAAAAAAAAATTTACAATGCAATTAAATCATACATAGCATCCCACAAAAGATAGTTGCACTAAAAATTGGCTGTCACCCAACATACAGGGATTTACAAAATTACAGTCTTGTTTTTCAAAACATCCATTTGCACTTCCACAACTAATATTTTTTTTTTTAAAAAAATGAAGAAACAGAGGCTCTGAGTTTGAAAAACTCACCAATATCTTCAAAATTGTTGAAGTACCACCGGGTCTGTGAAGCAATTAGACAAACAGGTAACGAGCAAGAATCAGTGGGTTGTGTTGTTAGAATTATGCGGAGGAGTCTAAGAACTCACAATTTCCTTCGCACTGTAAGAGTCGACGAGATTGTGCTGCTGTATTCGGCGGTTCAGCGACGAAAGGGGACGGGGATTGTCGACGACTGATGGGTTGGTGATAGAGGGAATCCAAA
The DNA here is from genome assembly GCA_023678885.1 of Pogostemon cablin. Classification (NCBI taxonomy): domain Eukaryota; kingdom Viridiplantae; phylum Streptophyta; class Magnoliopsida; order Lamiales; family Lamiaceae; genus Pogostemon; species Pogostemon cablin. The sequence continues at coordinate 9,220,675 of CM042987.1, forward strand.
TGGTGGTGTGGACAGGGAAGAAACAAAAAATTTCAAAATTTTCGTCTCACATGCGTGGGGTGGGGGACTGTTGGGGTTGGTGGAGACACATGTAGTTGTGAGAGGGTTTAGTGGGGTAGGGTGTGGTGGTTTAATTAAACTTGGATGGGTGGGTGGATGGGTGGGGGAGAGGGGTAATAGTGTCAAAAAATGTGCAAATGTGTAAAAATGATAATACACATATTGAAGTGTTGGTAAAGATTTTGTATATTGAATTTGGTGTATTATTTCAATTTTTCCTACCTTATATCTGTTCTTTTGCCAAAAAAATAATTTTCATATTATACTTATACTACTTTGAGAGGACATTATATTTACCATTTTATTTAAGTATTTAAACTTGCTACTCTCATACAATGTGAAATTGCCTCAATATTTGTTTCACATGTCCTTATAAAATTACAGAAACAAAGTATACATACTGTTCCAACGCGTCATTTTATTATGTGATTAGAGCTGTATATGGATCAGCAAATCGTGCATATCACTTAATTAGACTTGAATGTACACCACGTCATTATCCACTCACCAATCCACAAATCATTCAATATTTCACATGTTATTATGGAAGCTATATATTGTTCTTGCTACTCCATTTTTTAAAATTCTATTACTACCTCCATCCATGATTTTGGGCACGTGTTTTTTGCGTGGTAAGATTAAAAAACGTTATATTTTAGGTATATAAAGTAAGATAAAAGAGAGGTATAATTTAATAAAAAAATATATAAAATTATTAGGACCTCAATTTAATAAAAAATATATAAAATTATTAGATTTTGTGAAAAAAGTTTGTGACAATTTTATAGTATTGTGATATTAGGAGGTATTAATAAAGGAGACTTGAAAATATATACAAATTTTACAGTTTAATATTTTTGCCAACAATAAATAATTTTTATATTAATTTTAAGTAACGAGCGACACTTTTCAAACTTTAATTCTCCTACTTTGGAATCCACCCTTTCAAATGTGTCCTGTGGATAAGTGTGTAGGCGAGTATATCGGTTCCAAAATCGAGATAGAGGTCGGAGTATATCGATCGGTACCCCTACCTTCACCACGCTTCTAGTGCGATAAGTATATCGATTCCAATAATATAGGTACGAATATCAGAATTAACACGCACGTGTGACCAGGACGAGTGTGCAGACAATATTTTGGGTTAGGGTTTCGATGATATTGCGTGGTTCTAGTGTGAGTGTATATATCGGTGAGAATGTCGGTTATGATGTCTATGTTAAAGTGAAAGTAATGTGCGGGTGAGTGTGTAGGTTAGATTATGGGTTAAGGTAAAAGTGATTTTTTCGTGATTATAGTATGAGTAAATATATTAGTGATGATATTTCGATAATTTTATGCATTATTTGATAGATACCGTTATTAATAAAATTCTTAAATTGAATTCTAACCTCTATAGTATAAATTATTAAGCAAAATATCCAGGGCACTCTGGTATATATACCCTATTATGTACATTTATAAAATATACGCAAATAAATAAAAATTAATAGGATATGCATATTTTTGAATTATCTAGATTTTAAAAACTAATGAACATATATACTCCATTCGTCCCAGTTAATGAGGGCCAGAGACCTTATGTTTAACATAAGATCTCTGGCCCTCTTAGCCTAGGAAGGAGGGAGTATGTTTTATTTTGAGTTTTTAAGTTCTTTAAAACTTAAAATTGTTTCATATCAAGATTTTCACTTAAAAAAAAGGTCAGCGGAGAATACATATAGAAAGTTTATACTATAACGTCTCACTTTTAAATTTTTAATTAGTTATTAGTTTGGTATAACTTATAAATTGTTAATAAAATAATTATATCAATTTTTGTTGATTGTATTATTTTTATTAAATACTCCATTAATTTTTATCCGTTTTCTGGAACGGTGAGACACATCCATGTAAGAAATGTATAAATATATACTCCGTATAACCATATTTTATTGTTAAATAAAGAATTTAGACTACTAAATTTCGTTGTGTACAAAAAAAAAAGAAAAAAGAATTGGTTGTGTACGCGTTTTACGTCGAAAATGTTTTAACACGTCAGAGTCACATGGCCATATGTGTTTTGTTGCTGAAGTTTAGGTATGACAATTAAGAAACCCATTATTAATTTACACTGTTTTTCTCTTAAATATTTATGGATAACACTTTCCGTGAAATAAGTAAAATGATTTTTAAATCTACATATCAACCTAACCAAACATTTTAGATATTCTTACTGGTAATATATGCATATATGTATGAAATATGAGTTGTTATTATGTGCATTTAGGTGCATAAAAGTTTAAAATATACTCCTTCTGTCCCACAATAACTGTCACGCTTCCTTTGTAAATGTTGAATTTAAGACGAAACCAAGTATAAAGTTGAAATTAGGATTAAGAAAATACTCCATCTGTCCCACAATAACTATCGCACTTCCAATAACTATCACACTTCTCAGGAAGTGTGATAGTTATTGTGGGACAGATGGAGTATTTTCTTAACCCTAATTTCAATTTTATACTTGGTTTCGTCTTAAATTCAACATTACATTTTCATAAAAGAAAAAAAAATCAATATCCCTCTATCATACTTTAATTTCAAATTTATCATTATTTTTTTAATACATATAACATAATTTATCATTTTTTTATTACTAAAAATTATTATACATCCTCCAAAAGTAAGTCAAAAGTTAACTTTTGCTGAACTTCTTATCTACGTAAAGATAAATTTGGGACGAAATCAGAAGTAACATTTTTAATAAAAATTATTATTTAATAAAATATAAAAATTATCTCACATGAAATTATCTCGGTCAATGATATTTAACAATTACTATCATTTTATTATCCTACCTTATATGTGTCTGACATCAAATAATCCCTCCCTTATTTGGAATTAGGAAATTGAATTGCAGGTCAACATATATGTTAGAGTAGTATGCCCAGCGCACCAATTAGATTGAATAATTATACTCTTTATATTTTAAATGTAAACAATCTCATTGGAAATTGTATTATTAAAGGCTATTTTAATTTATCTATTTTGTGCATTATAACATATACTTATTAGATAAAGTCCATATACCAATATAAGCTAAAATGTATGGTTACGCATATGATGGTGATCATGGAATTTATACATAGAGCTTTGGTGTTAAATATAGTTCCAAGTCAAGAATTTTTCTAGATGGGACAAAGAATAATTCAGTAAAGACTTGTACATATGATGAATGCTCGTCGGACGATAATATTGTATTCCATCAATATTAGTGTTGTGACATAAATTCATATATGTGGATACTTATTAGAGAATAAGTTTATCGAACATGATCCGTAGGAAATTCTTATTGGATATGTCGAAATTAGAATTTTCTAATTACGATAGTACACGATTACTCTTTAGACTTGAAGCACCATGGTAGTCTTGTGTGCTTCTTCTAATACTTAGATTTATCTTCTGATTATTTAGCAATCCTAAAGGGGGTATGTTGGGTATTATATTGATGTACATGGAGACTTGTGTGTGGCTAAGATAGAATCTGACGCTTGTCTAAGACAAGAGAATCTCCTATGTATTTCATTGTTAATGATTCAAAGACCTTGGCCAAGGCAATGAGAGTAAAGATTCACAATGAATCATTGTAACATGAAATAGAAACACAGTTATTGAGTTAGTAGAGTTTCGACTAATATTCCTATTCTAGACTCAATCGAGAGATTAACTGTTAGAAAGATCGTACGTGTATGCCACTCGTTAATTTGCAGATTTACTCGCTATTTCACCTAACACTAGAAGATCACGCTACTTGCTAGGTATTACCGTGATTAGTAGGTTCTTGAAATTAATCAGTTAATTTTAAGTGAATTAATTAATTGAATTAATTAATATAATAATTGTTATTTATAAGTTACAAGTATTGTAAGCCTACTGCTAGAGTTAGTAGTGAACCTAAAGGATCACACCTTAATTTGAATGAACAACTTTTATCAATTGGAACAATAGTTAAATTATTAACAATTTATTATAATTAAATAATTTGATTATTTAATTAAAATAAAAAATAAAATAAAATAAAATGATAGTGTTAGTGGAGTGTAAAGCAAACATTATTGCTATTAGTGGGATGAAAAAGCAAGTCCTCAATCATCTCTTTAAAACTCCACTATGCCTGGCGCTGCCAAACACTCATGCCTGCCTTATTCCATTGTGTTAGGGTCGTAGCTGATATCCACATGCTTTGCCTTTCGCCAAAAACCATTCCTTCGCTATATAAAATCCATCTTGTTGTTCCAATTCACAAGTTTTACACTACTAACAAAGTGTAAAATTTGTGTTGTTTATTCAATTGGTGGATTACTTTAAAGGGGATACACTTGGATCCCTTCTTGAGAAGAACGGAGTTTTAGCCACAATTCAGGAATTGATTCCCTCAATCCTTGAATCAATTGGAAAAAAGTCTACGAATGTAAGAATAATCTTTACGTAGATTTCTTTCAATATATTTTAACACCGGATCCGATAATCGTTTCCTAGCATCCGGGGTGAAACCTTTCCATGTATTTAATAAATACGATTTATTAATTTAAAATTTTAAATTTCGCTGCATGAGCCAAATTACACTCACCCATTACACTCATTTAATTGGTGATTAATTTAACAATTAATCCTTACTAACCAATTAAATCCAATTAATTTAATTGATTTATTAAATTAATTCCTACAAAATGTACATATTTGGAAGATTTCTCGATAGTTGTGAGGGATTATACGAATAAGAAGTAACAATATTATCTTTAATAAAAAATGATAGTATATATTTTTTTTTATAAATTGTGATAATTATCTGATTGAACTACTTCCTCAGTCTCAAAGTTATTTGCACCTTGGGTGGTATATGTTGTACACAAATCGTTAAAATTAAGAAAGTTATAATACCGAAAGTTTTGATATATCGAAATTTTAATATATTATTATTCAATATTGTTTGATTTTGAAATATCGAAATACCGTTCTTTATTAAAATTTATAGATTCATGCCAAATTGTTAAACATATCAAATTTTTAACATATCGATTTCATACTGAAAGTTTGGTAGGACGATTCATATTGTTCCATATTGAAATTATTATATAATATTTCAAAATAATTCAATCAAATAATCTGTATTAAATATAAAAATAATTATTATTTAGATGTTCTAATGCTCTTACTTCTCTATGTTTTCATCCTAGTAATTATAGTTCTGCATTGTTTGTAAAAATGTCTTGTACTGATTATGTAGTGCTCTTGTTGATATGATTATTACGGGCAGTGATGTGGATGGGATTACTCTATTGAAATTCCAATTAGCTTCTCTTTTGAAATGAAAGACTTGGGATCTTTACCCTACTTTATGGGTATTGAGGTTAGTCATTCGCCCAAAGGTAATATTCTTTCATAGTCTAAGTATACTGCTGATATTTTTGAGCGTGCTCGTCTCACAAGACACTCGGACTGTTGATTCCTCTGTTGCAATAAATGTTTGGTACTCTTCTTCTGATGTCACATCTTTGTCTGATCCAACTTTATATATTGATATAGTGAGTAGCTTGGTTTATCTCACCATTACATGTCCTAACATTGCCTATGTAGTTCATATTGTAAGTCAGTTAATTTATTACTTATCCCACCACAATTCACTAGGCTCGTAGTTGTTCTTCGCATCCTATGTTATCTTCGAGGGACCCTCTTTCAGAGTTTGTTATTTCCTTCTACTTCCTCTTTGAAGTTGAATGTGTTTCTGATTGGGTAAGTAATCTAATGGATAGTAAATATACTATTGAATTTTGTGTTTTCCGTGGAGATTCTCTTATCTCTTGGAAGAGTAAGAAACAAATATTTGTCTCTTGCTCTTATCGAGGCAAGTATTGACCTATGGCTTCTACTACCACTGATATTATTTGGTTACATTGGTTACTTGTAGATATGAGAAATTTTCTATGTGATTCGATTCCTATATATTGTGACAATAAGAGTGCCATTCAAATTGCACAGAACTCGGTGTTTCATAAACGGACAGAGCATATTGAAATTAATTGTCACCTCACTCATTACCATCTTCAACATGGCATTATTACATTGTCTTTTGTTTATTATACATCATAGCTTGCAGACCTATTCACCAAAGCGCATCAACATCCGCATTTTCATTTTTTAGTTGGCAAACCCTCGATGCTCCACGTTGCATCTTGATTTTGTGGGAGTATGTTCATTTTCTATGTATTTATTATTCCCTTCATCCCAAAAATACTTGCACACTTTCTATTTTAAACTGTTCCAAAATACTTGCACACTCCAATAATGGAAACAATACGCAATATCAATAACCTTATAAGTACAATATTACAAAAATGTCACATTCTTTTTACACACAATCTAGTCAAAGTCAACTATATAATACACTTTATTCTATTTAATTACCCAAAATACTCATTCTCTTTCTTACATTATTACAACAAAAAAATACTTTTCTCTGTGTCACCAAATATGTGCATATATTCTTGGAACGAGTATTTTAGTCTTTTTAATATTCTTGTGACCTATTATATATTCTTGTATTATATTGAACTTTTACATCTCTCAATAATATGCAAATCGTATTTCTTCTCTTCTCCTTTTCATATTCTACTTTGATGAATATGCAAATGATAGTTCTATCAACAATGAGGAGTTGAATTTATCCCATAACCTAATCTGGTGCAGTGTAGTCCCAAGCAAGATCATTGCTCATTATTGGAGAATGTTGAAAATTTAATGAATACCAACAAAAGATATTCTACAAAGTAAAGGTAATTATTTCCCTAATAAGAGCATACGCATCCGTTTACTTTTTTAGAGTTTAAACTGAAAATAAATTAAAATGTCGAATGTGTCACTTGGTTTAAACCAACAATTACATTCTCAGCCTTCTGACAATTAGTTTGCATAAATTGAGTTCATCCCTATTAAAATAATAATAATAAAATTTAATGAGTTGGAAAGTGAGGAACACTCTCCAATCAAGTGAGGAGTGCAATTCACGTATATTCAATGTGGGTAAGAAATAAAATTTATAGGTCCCACTATATTTATTCTTGTTTGATTCCTTCTTTAACGTCTTTTTTTTTAAAAAAAATTAATGAAGATCTATTTATTTCCATATTTACAATAGTATGAATCAGTGATTTGAAAACCAGATCGGAGTCCAAATCGGTGACCCTAACGGTTACCGGTCGGACCGGTCAAACCAGACGGTTCAATCGGAAAAATAAAAATTATATATTTTTAATTATATTTATTATTTTATATACTCCCTCCGTCTCTAAAAAGCTTGCACCCCTCTTTTCGGCATGGAGATTAAGAAAGTGATAACTTTTAGGGGTATAATGGTATTTTTATGTAATATACAAATGATAAAGTATGGTAGGTAGAGATGGATTTTTTGTAATTAAAGTGTATGGGGAAGTGTGGTTGTTTTTTACTTTTTGTTTTTTTTGGAATGTACAAACTTTTGTGAGACAACCCAAAATGGAAAGTGTGTCATCTGAAGTGAAACGGAGGGAGTATAATTTAAATTTACATATATAAATTATATAATTTTCCCAGCCAAATTTAAATTAGAATTGATGGGCCAGTGATATTAACTATAAAATCCAAAGCCCAAAGCCCAAATTATTGGTAAAAGCAGCGTGAGTAACAGAGTGATACTGTGGGTTCTCTTTTCTACAAATATTCCTCCATCTTTAAAACAATTTTTCTCTCCCAAAATAAGAGTTGGCCGTCGACCTTCCGCTAGTCACTTGCCCATTACCGGAGTCCGCCTCTTACTCCGGTTGCTGCGCGATCCAGTCATGCCGCAGGCCTGCCCATCAACCAAGTACCACCGTAAATCCACCAAAATCGTTGTCACCGCCCTACTGCCGATATTGCACCGCCGTCTACCACCGCGAGTCAAATCGGACCGCATCTCCTTTAAATTTTAGCTTTTGAATTAGGTTTTTTATGGGTTGTATTTCTATAAAGAAATGAGAAATTATCGGTGTTCAGAGATCTTTTTTCTTTTTTTTTTTTAAATAATATAACTGTCGATTTCTGGTTTGGACGATTTAGCTGATTTTCTGGTTCTGACCGGTCCAAACTGATTTTTTCTGGTTTGATTGCTAAAATGGTTCTTAGGGTATTATTGGACCAGTTCCGGCTCTGATTCCCATTTCAACCGGTTGAACCGGTGGTTTGGTCCAGTTTTCAAAACATTGGTATAAATTTTTATGAACTTTATTTTTTGCAAGTGAACGTTGAAGTTAACAATAATATGAATGTTACAATCCAATGGTAAAATTGTCTAAATTTTTCTATAAATATGTTATTGGATCCAAAAAATATATCCTACCACAATTTATTTATTTAACTACTTTAAAATTTCAACTAAACTTTATTCTTAATTATTGTTGATCCAAAGTCCTAACATGGATAAAAACAATAGTGGGTTTTTTAGAAATTTTTTGGATTTTCAAAATATATCCAATGAATCATTTTCTTCTCCAAGTTCACAAGTTCCACAAAATTTTCAAAATTTCCTATTCAATCAATCCACTCAATTTCCATCCTTCACTCCAGAAACACAATTTTATAACAATCCAACTCAAGTAGAGATAGAAGACCATGGTGGAGGCAGTGCTAGTAGTAAAAAAAAGTCACGATGGAGTAAAGCAGAAGATGAACTAGTCGTTTATTCTTTTATCACTATCAGTGATGACCCAAAAATCGACAACGATAAAAAAGAAGTGCATTTTGGGAGCGAGTTTCATCCTACTACAACGAAAATCATCCCGCAGGATTAATCAGAAGACGTAAAAGCGTGATGAAATCACACTGGTATATAATAATTAATCGAAAGGTGAATAAATTCAATGCTTGCTACAATAGTATATACGAGGTATATAGAAGTGGTCACAGTGATGCAGATATATTGTCCATGGCTTATGCTAAATATGCAGATGAAAATAATGGTGTTGCATTTAATCTTGAGCATGTCTAGAAAATAGTAAAGGATCGTCCAATGTATTGTCCACAAAATAGTGATTACAATGGGATATCAAAGAAAGCAAGGACGTCGAAGTCAGATGCAAGCAATACATCATCGGATATAAATTTTCATCTGAATATTGATCTAAATGATGTTGAACCTCATCCAATTGAACAAAAGGCAGCAAAGCGAAAAGAGAAAGGAAAAGGAAAAACTAAATCAGGTGAAAACTTGAAAAGATTTGATGATATGTCCATAAAATTCTCAAATGTGCTCGAGAGGTTTTCATAATATACGGAAGTGAAGAAAAAAGAAATTGAGTTAAATGAGTACGACATTATGATGAAAGAGTGAGAAACTATGAATGCAGATACATAAAAATATCTAGGGATCGTCTCATCTTACACGAGCAACTATGTAAGAAGATCATGGATGAAACTCTCAAAATAAGTAGAACTAGTCGTTGTATTTGTTTATTATTTATTTGTAGAATGTTCTTAATGTTATTTTCTTAATATTTGTAATTTTCACTAGTTTAATGTAATATTCTATTTTAAAATATTATTTATTTGCGTTATTAAATTAATATTTTATTATATAAGTTTTTTTTCATAGTTGACCGTTAAAAACTAATCGTTGGATAGTCGTTGTAAAACTAGCCATTGCAATATAGCCGTTGCAAGGTGAGTTTGCTATATATATATGTGCTTCATCAATGAAATTGTTGCATTGTCAAATATTTTGTTCTACTCACACAAAGTTTTTCCACCCTAAAATGTCTCAATATTCTAACAATAACAGCTCTGCCTCATCTAGTAATAAAAAATATGAAGTCAAAAATTACGAGAGACCAAATTTGCCAGGCGAAGAATTCATGTTAATGTTAGTCAATTAAGGGCGACAACTTCTAGATGCATATCAACAACAATTCGAGATACCATAACGAAGAAGATTCATAGAATAAAATCGTGAATCCAAATATGAAAGACTTGTGCATGATTATTTTTGCACAAATCATGTGTATCCGGATAACTTATTTAGGAGACGATTTTGAATGCTGAGAGAGTTATTCATTTATATAGTAGAAGAACTCGAGGGTCGGTCTTCTTATTTTCAACAGAGGAACGATGCTGCGAAGAGACAAAGTTTGTCACCACTACAGAAATGTACAGCAGCTATTCGCCAATTAGCTTATGGAATTTGCGCCGACCACCTTGATGAGTATCTTCGAATGGGATAATCAACCGCAATGAAATATCTTTTCTAATTTTGCGAAAATGTGGTTGAAATATTTGATTGTCAGTACTTGAGAAAACCGACGTATAATGACATTCAATATGTTGGGCAGTCTTGATTTTATGCATTGGGAGTGGAAGAATTGTCCTGTTGCATGCATGGAAAGGTCAATTTACAAGAGGCCATGGCTCACCTACGATTGTGCTCGAAGCAGTTGCGTCTCAGGATCTATGGATATGGCATGCATTTTTTGGAGTTGCAGGTTCGCACAATGATATTAACGTATTGAATGAATCTCCTCTGTTTAACAATATTTTGCGAGGAAATGCTCCCACTATGCTCTTAGTCCCATTTTTGGTAAAAATATTTAGAGTAAGAGAACTCTATCGTGTGTAGCACGTAATGACTAATTAACAAAATTTATAGTTATATCGTCCCAAGGGAAAGCAAAATAATGGTGTATCCGGATTTGTATTCAACTATGCTTTGTAAGAGTGATCAAGTTTAAGGTTTGATTTTATACTAATGAGTATGCTATCAATTATCTAAAGAAATCAATGAACAACTAATATTATCAACTATCAATTATGTAACAAGATGGAATGGAATGGATAGAATGTATTTAAGAAGAGAGCAAGGCTAACCATACTCATGGTTAAGAAACTAGCTAGATATGCATGACTTTCAACATCGAACTTCATTAATTATGGACTAAAAGCAATCACGTTTTACCCCTAACCCCTATGACCAAGGTGATTAGGTTCTCGAATCTTTTACAAGCCTAAATGTCTTAAGATTGTTCTTACTCTCAATTCCCTTAAGGTACTATGATAATAAGTTTGGTTCTTTTCACTCAATTTCTTAAGTGTCCCCTATGAATGTTCCAAGCATAAGAAGGGTATGACTTACTTCCCCTCACACTAACATGCATGTCCATCTTAATAAATGATTCAATTAAATCCTACTACAAAATATCGGATTGGCTATCCTAACATGTTGTAGGTATGAATTAATCACACAAGTAATGAAATGAAACATGAATCATTAATCATAAAAGGAAGTCCAAAATTAACTCAATTCAACATCTAAAATCCTACACATCTAGCATTCTTCTCAACCAATCATATGATTAGCCCTACTATAGGACTAGCCACTACACATCATGTTCAAATCAATACATCCCATGACTTGCTCCATTTGAGCCAAAATATGAAGAAAAATAGCAATTGAAAAGTAGATCGGCTTCCCTTTTTTGAAGATGGTCTTCCTTCCTCTCAACATGCTCAATTCTTCAATCTATGATGACATTCTCTTCTCAAATTGATGGAATGATGGAGGGATAGATGAATTTTGAGAGAGCGTATGAATTGAATGGAGGCAAAGTGTGGAAATGGATGATCTAGAATGTGTGTGTGAAAATGTGGTGAGGAATTGTGTGTTTGATCTTGATAACTGCTCCTAAATGTGGCTCTCTCTCTAATTTTTGGCATCAATTGGGTTTTTATACCCATTGGAATCTTCTAGAACATGTGTCAACTAAATCTGGAATCTACACCTATACGGCCTGTGTAGCAGCACACGGCCCGTGCGCTGCACACGTAGTTCGGCGTGTTCTGCGTATTCCCGGACACGGCTCGTGCACTGCGCATGGCCTCCTTCCTGGGCGTGTTAGATTTTCTGATATTAATACACGGTCATCTTGGACAGGCCCGTGTTCCGCACATGGTGCGTGTCCAAGCATGTCTTGTTCTTCTTTCTCTGTTTTAGCTCCCGACTCCATTTTTGACCTGTTTTATACACATTTAAGGTCATTTCCACACATTTACCAACATATACACATTTTTCCTAACTAACACAATACTCCACCAAATGTTACACAAATACGGATAAAAATATCCAAAAATCACAAATTAAGACACTAAAATCTAGGTGAAAATGACATTGATCAACCCCCCAAACTTAAAGTGTTGTTCGTTCTCGAACAACGAAAAATAATAAACAAGAGGAGTAATTTTCACCTAGAAAAATGTCTAACGAACATAAACCACAACACATCACAAACAATAAGGACTGCAAAATCACATTAAGTATCCCTACTCCGTCAAATTCATAACATCAAAAATTAACAAGTTCAATCTCAAAAAATTAAAGATTAATCAAGCTCTTTTCAATCCAAGCCTCTCATAGGATATCAATTGCACTCAACACTCTATGAAGTAGGATAATCAACTCTCATCAACCGGTTGAACCGACTCACCATATGCTTGCTCATGGACTATGTTTACAAACCACCCTAGTCTCACAAAGTGATCAAAAAGGTCTTTTGTCTTTGGATGTAATATTTAGGCTCTTTGGTAGGGTAAGAAAAATATGGATAATTGTGACTATACATGTGCAAGTAATCAAAGAGATGATAATCTATGTTATTTCCTTCACTTCTCATCCACCCCTTCTTTTTCAAATACTTTTTAATACTAACATTATCATACCATAGATTTCTTCGAGCTTCTTTTGATATGCATGCTTCATTTCTTTTGACTTTTGAATTCCTTGATCATGTTTTTTGTTGATTTGCTCCTTTTCTTATGTCGAAGTTGCATATACATTTTGCTTTAGCTCTTTTCATCATTTTCTTGCCTTTTTCACTATTTCCTTCTTTCTTTTGCACAACTTCTCATCAAACTTTACATACCATCATCTCCTCAATCACCCATGCATAAGGAATATATAAAAGGCTTAAGTGGATAATCATGGCTTGTATTGTGCTCATATCACAACGAATAGGTTTAAAGGCTCAAAATGATTAACTAAGGATGATGTTTAGGTAAGGAAATTTATGGCTATAACTCATTTAACAAGGATGGCCTAAGATCATTTCACAAAGATACACTATTCTGGCTTCGTTCCTATAGTCAATGAGAAAATTTTAGTTTGTCTAAGTTCAATCGGTCCTCTCATCAATAATGAACCATGGAGGCACAGTTGAGGCTCAATTCTCAAAGGCTTTTGCTTGGACCAAAAGAGACCTAATTAACCTTCTTACTTCTCAAAATTGAACAAATTATGTAATTCATGCCACAATTTCAACTAGTAGGAACCTTTAACATGCTTGCTATCACTTATCACACATAATGCATCATAGCTCATATTCAAAAACATTTACACTTTTCCAAGACATACCACCAATACGATCCTATACAAGAATGAAAAACTTAATCACAACACATAAGCAAAATTTTATCACAACAAAACATAGCAAAATCATATAACATACATCACTAAAAATCATCCACTTCAAGAAAATAAAGCTCATCAATTCAACATTCATAACAAATAAGCTCAAATACCCATCACATCCAAATCATAAAAATTAAACCAAAATACCAAAAAATCAAAGAAAGTAAATCACATAAAACCAAGATAAATTCAAAAATAAAACCTCCCAACAATCAAAAAAATAGAATACAATCCAATCCATCAATGTCTAATCAAATTCCTAACATAATCCAATAAGCTAGAAGAAGTACCTAGCACCAAAATTACTCCCTTCATGGCTCCAGAGGTGGAGGTGGATGATACATATTCCATGGTATGTATGCACGAAGAGATCCTAGAAATTGAAAATTGAACATCATCGTCATCATTTTCTCCATGTTGTTTGAGTGCATACGAGGCTGCTCTTCATAATACTCACGATGACGCTGTCCATCTCGAAGCTCTTGGATGTGCGTTCCATGCATCTGTTGCACCTCTCGGATCTCTCTCATCTGTGCTACATGCACCTGTTGAACTTGCCTTATCTCTCTCACCTCATCTAACATGTAGTTCCATCTCTCATTCCCATATTTGGGACCCATTGGTTGCTGTTGCTCTTCCTCTTCAAAGTGTGGAGGCTCAGGAGCTTGTTCTTCGAACTCAACTTGATGATGTGGAGGCTCCTCCTCATCTCCTTCCATTGGTACCGACTCTGCTCGTAAGTTGGCTAGCTCAAGGTTCTCCTCCACCCTCATCTATCGGAGAACCTCCTCCACTTCCTCTCTATTTCTCTTGTAGAATGCTCGAACAACCCTAGAGTGGTGAGCACTAGCCATTGCCAAATTGGCAAACTTCCTTCGAGTGTAAATAGTAGTGAGCTCCGGGGCTGGTAAAGGAAATGGGGCCTCTTTTTCTTGTCTTAGGTAATATTAGTTTGTAACCACAGACAAAAACTCCATTCTCATCAAGTGCTGATAATTCAACCCTTCACTTACCATCCTGTTCTCCATCCCTGCAAGATTTAATCCCAAACCTTGAGCTATCATGGATATTATCCCTCCTAACATTAATCCTTGAGAAGTCTGTCTCTTGGCAACTCTCTCCGCATGTTGAACAAAATGCGCCGCCATGTTCAGTGGTAGCTCATTGTATATACAAAACATGATATAAAGCTGCTTCTCGCCCATTGCACCACTTTCAAATCTTTCTAAAACAGTGTTTGAAACAATCTTCTCTAGGTATCTCATCACAGGATTCCTTATTGCGGTTCCTTTTGAAGCACTAGGAATGTATCCTGCCTGCTTCGTCCCATCATTTACTAATCTCTTCCACCAGTCCTGCTGATTAAAGCCTCCGCCTTCATAAAAACTTCTATGTTCTTCACATGTTGGGCACCCAAAAAATTCATTCAATACATGTAGAGGAATCTCCCTTCTCATCACGTTATCCAACTGGAATGTAATGGAAATGGGGAACTTATTCCTATCCTTCTTTACTTGAAGTATACTCATGAACTCAGCAGTAAGATGTAGGTATGTAGGTGGCCTCTTGTCTAAAAATGCCTCCATGTGTGTAAACCTAAACAACTTCCTCAAGTCTCCCTCTATTCCTAACCCTTCCATTGTCGCTGTCTTGGAAGCGGGTTGGCTTAATCTTAGGGAAGAGTTTCTGCCACCAAATCACATATTTTTCCCAATACTCTTCAAACTCTATCCCAAAGTACTCCGGGTGAGTCCCATCTTGCATCAGTTGCGCATCAAGATTAGCAAGTTCACCCTCATCTGTGATGATGATAAAATCCTCATTCCTTGCTCTTACTCTCCTTTCGGCCATCTACAATTTACAACAAGCTCAAGTTATATTCAATTCCATTATATAAAAAATGATAATGCATTAGGATTAGTTTCATCACTTGTTATTCAACTAAGTATGAACTATACTATGCATTAGCATTACCTACTCTCATCATAATACCTTCAAGTATCATCAACAATTATTACATTTTGAAAGTTATCATGCGCACTTCAAGCAACTAGCCAAAACACCAATTCATTCTACATATGCTCCAATTTACTTATCAATCCCTTCTATCATCCATGAGTTTACACCTCAAAACCATATCATGTATGCTCACATTTTTCACATATAAGTCTTTAAGTATACCATCATTACTCATAATGCAATTATGACTTCAAAATTACACAAAATTATCACTTAGGCATTTCATCGAACACTTGACATACACAATATTTCAATATGTTTTCTAACAAAATCCACATAGCCTCATGCCCAAATCCTAAACACCTAAGCCCTATTTCATGTCAATATCATTATCATACAAATATTTCCAATCAATGTATCACATGAAAATCACTCAATTTAACCAAACTAAAAAATTCCCCAATTTATATCTCATATTGAACCTTAATTCCTATTCCATTCAAACAATTTCTCAATTTAAACTTGCAAATCTATATTTCACATACCTAAACATGCTTTAAACAAGTTACTATTCAAAGCTCGTGCAAGAATTTTGACTCTCAAATCTTCAATTGAAAACTAGGGTTCACGAATCATACCTTGGTTAATCTTGGAGAAACTTGACGGAATTGGTATGAGGAATTGAAGGTAAATTGATTAAATCACTCAAACTCACCTTACAACCAAAGATTCATGGATAATTTGTTGTGGGGATAGACCTTGGATGTGTACGGAGTGGAAGGGATGCGTTTGAACTGTTCTAAAATCGGGCTTTTAAAATCTGATTTTGAACAGAACATGGCTCGTGTTCCGTACACGCCCTCAGTCATGTGCGTGTAGCATTTTCTGATGCTCGTACACGACCATCACTTATAGGGCCATGTACTGAACACGGGGCATGTCTCTACCTCCTACACAAGACGTGCGCTGAACTCGCCCTTGGTCCTTGGCGAGTAGCGAATTCTGATGCTCGTAAACGGCCAATCCTTTCAGGAACGTGTACTGAACACGGCTCGTGTAGCTGTTTCCCTGTTTCTTCTAATTTCTAACTTCAAACCTCATTTTTGCACTTCCAATACACCCTATTCATGCTCAAAACTCATCACAACATCAGCTCCACAATTTATGATAAAATAATGGATTGTCAAGCACTTCAACACCACCAAACGTACCAAAATGAACCTAACTCATGAGAAAATTTTCAAAATTAACCCATTTTGCACAAGATAATCTATCAACACATGATACATCAAGCATATACAAGTGGTGAGTCACGCCACGCACTCACCCCCCAAACTTAAATCGAAACAAGTTGAGAATTAAGTTTGTACAAAGTGGTGAGACTTACCCTTATAGTTTCCACCAATGATCCTCACGAGATTACCTTGTAATGACTTATGTGCACTTCCAAAATCCAAGTATGACCACCACGTGCCCCTCCAAACTTAAATTAACACAAGTGTTAAAATTTAAGTTTGTCAAGAGTGGTGTGACACACATCTTCATTCCAACTTGTAGCACCCTTGCCTTTCTTCACATGCATTTTTCTCAATGAGCTTTTCCACCTACATACCAAACTTAAAAGAAAACAATTAAAAACAAACATAAAATAAAACATACTCTACTCAACAATCAAAGAGTTTCAAGAAGAAAGGGTCTCCACATACTCTATCTCATTTTGAGAAGAAGATAGGTAATGTTTCACCCGATGATCATTCACCACAAACTCATTATTGAGACCCTTTAGCTTCAATGTATTTCCACTCAACACCTCAAGCACTTCACATGGCCCCATCCATTTAGACTTAAGCTTTCCGGGGAACAACTTAAGCCTTGAATTGAATACAAGAACTTTATCCCCGGGAGCGAACATCTTTTCCTTCACTTTAGCATCATGCCATTTTTTCATATTCTCTTTGTAAATGAGGAAATTATTAAATTCTCTTCTTCTAAACTCCTCAAGCTCAACCATTTTCAACAACCTTGCTTTACCACTCTCCCCTTCATCCATATTAAGGCGTTTAATGGCCCACAATGCCCGGTGCTCCAATTCTACGGCAAGATGGCAAGCCTTTCCATAAACCAATTGATAAGTTGATACACCAAGGATGGTCTTAAAAGCCGTTCGATATGCCCATAGGGCATCGTCAAGCTTTTCCGACCAATCCTTCCTCCTCCCATTGATTGTCTTCTCCAAAACTAACTTGATTTGACAGTTTGAGACCTCCGCCAATCCATTTTCTTAAGGGTGGTCAGGTGTAGTCACTCGATGCTTCACTCCATATCTCTTCAACAATCTTTCCATCAATTTATTCACAAAATGAGATCCTCCATCATTCACCAATGCACGTGGAACTCCAAACCTAGAAAAAATATTCTTCTTCAAAAACCTTTGAACAATCAAAGCATCATTTGTCTTAGTCGGGATTGCCTCCACCCACTTCGACACATAATCCACGGCTAGCAAGATGTATATATATCCTTGAGAAGAGGGAAACGGTCTCATAAAATCAATGCCCCATACATAAAAAATATCCACATCAATTCTTAAACTCATGGGCATCTCATCTTGCTTACCTATTCCCCTTACTCTTTGGCATCCATCACATTTAGCTACAAATTTCTTTGCATCTTTAAACAATGTGGGCCAATAGAAATCTGATTGTAAAACCTTAGCTCGCATCTTTTGATGACCAACGTGGCCCCCACACAAAGACGAATGACATAGCTCAAGAATCCCCAAAACTTCTTCATTAGTCACACACCTTCTTATTACTCCATCATTGCAAATCTTAAACAAATAGGGCTCATCCCATAATTATTTCTTTACTTCTACATAAAACCTTTTTACCTTATACTCGTTTAACAACGTGGGCTTGATTCCACACATAAGGAAGTTGACATAGTCGGCATACCAAGGAGGTATATTCACCATGAGAGTACACACTTGCTCAACTTCAACTTGAAGAATTTCTTCATCCGGGAACTCATCCCCAATCTGCTTCATGTCCTCATTCTCTCCTCCATTTTCCAATCTAGACAAATGATCCGCGATCACATTCTCTACCCCTTTTTTATCCTTAATCACCACATCAAATTCCTGCAAAAATAACACCCAACGGATCAAACATGGTTTAGCATATTTCTTACTCATGAGGTATTTTATCGCCGCGTGATCCGTGTAGACAACAGTTTGCGTGCCAACCAAATACAGTCGAAACTTCTCAAAAGCATACACTACGGCCAAAAACTCCTTCTCCGTTGTGGTGTAATTAACTTGGCATGAATTCAAGGTTTTTGAGGCATAGTAGATCGCTCTAAACTTCATCTCTCTTGTTTGCCCCAACACCACTCCTACGGATTGATCACTAGCATCACAATGCAATTCAAATTGTAGGCTCCAATCCGGGATAACGAGTATTAGAGAAAAAGTGAGACCACCCTTTAGCACCAGATACGTCTCATTCTCTTCCAAGTAGGCATACTTCAAATGATCTGGTAATGGTTTTAACTCCACCTTCTTCTTCTCTTGCACCTCTTCTTTTGGTTCTTCATTAAGTTTCTCCACTTTTGCTTCCTTTGCTTCCACACTTATGAGTTCCCTACAAGCATTTAAACCATGCAATTCATCAATTATTTCATCATTTTCTAAACAACAAGAAGAGTTAGATTTCATAGAGTCAATAGAGTAAGAGTGGCTTATGATAATTTCCAACGGATCCTTGAAGTGAAGATGATACACATGCTCTTCAACGATGTTGTCCACAACCTCCAATTTTCTACATTTCTCCTTGTTCCTAGTGTTGGATTATATACTAAAAGTCTAGCTTTAGTATGAACAATGTCATAACAATATTTGAAATGAGAATCATTGATCAAATGATTGCGTCTTATAATTTATTTTATATGCATGATGCAATAGTCCATTTACTTTATAATGTAGATAATATGTTGTGCGACAACACGCAGAAGATCATATTATCGGTTTCCTTATAAAGTATAAATAGATGCTCACAACTGAGATAGACGGGGACTCTCTATCGGTATGGTTGTAGTGTGGTTTGGTATTAGCTTGTCTTGGCTATAGAATCACATTAGTGCACTTGTGTGTATTGAGCAGGACCGCCTGAGATCGTTCTTCTTATACTGACTATATAGTAGAACTTGATCTCTGTTACTATGGAAGTTCGTACTATTAATCCCTATACAATAATCTCGACACGTAGGACAGTATGTATTTTTTGATTCATCAAAGGGTGAAATTTATAAGTATTAAATCAACAAACTCGGTGAGTTGGGAAGTAGTGCTGTATCTATGGTGTGCTGTTGATTGTAGAAGGAATCCATGTCCGTCATAGGTTGATGATGTCCCCTTGAGGAGCTCATAAGGTTTATCATGTAAATCTTGCAAGTGGATTAATTTTCGGCATGATAATAAGGTTGAGTGATACTACTCTCGGATGAGATATTGATTAATTTGAGTTGTCAGTAACTTAATTAATTAATGGGCATTGTATATCTTAAACATGGGGAGACTATCGGGCTTATAATAAGAAGGAGCCCAGAACATAATTTTGGGATTGGACGGGTAGTGCAGTAATAATATTTTAGTGGACTATATTATTATTATTGGATTTAATTAAAAGCTTTGGGCTAAGCTTGGTTAATTAAATTCAATTAAGGCCCAGCACAATTTCTCCTCCTGGTCCCTGCTGTAACCCAATATATAAGTGAACTCAGCTTCCTGGAACCAAAAGATAATTCCTGCACCTCTTTTGGTGAGAGAAGGGAAAAGAAGCAGATTGAGAGATCCTGCAGACTGTTGCCCACACAACAGCAGGATCACACTTGGGACATACAGTAGAAGATCAGAGGTAGTTCTCTACAGTTCATCCTCTACACCAACCCAGAAGTACGGTAAACGATTTAATTGCTTCCGCTGCTTATTGTTTATCTTTAATCCTAACGATCACGTTTGAACCACACGATCCAATTGCCAACAATTGGTATCAGAGCGTTGGTTTTGTGGTTAAACGTGAGACGTTTATTTGGGGTTGTTTGTGATTATATGATTAAGTGATTTGATCTGGTTATAATCGCATGTTTTGTGCTTCTTGTGATTTAATTTTCGCTTGATAGAAAGCATGTTTAAGGGTTTGTATAATTTTGGGTTATTTATAAAAATTCCCTGTGTACATACTGCAACCCTAATATACATCTTTGGCTGTTTATAATTAAATTCTTGCACACGGCTGCATCGTGAGAAACTGAATACGTGGAAAAGAACGGTGTGACTGCCGGGTATTGGATGACTCACGGTTGGGGTCTGGTGGGAGCGATTGCAAGAAGAACGCGTGAAATCGAGAAGAAAGGAAGGCGCGATCTGGGCATCGTTGGACAGCTGCTGGCGCAAGTGTGTCTTGGTGATGTGTCGGATCGCCAAAGGCTAATCGATGACTATCGGCGGCAGCGGCCGGAGTAGTGGTCGGGGACTACATGTGGCGGCGCGTGGACATTGGTTCTGACGACGGCGTCTGACCGGGGCCGTAAGTTGACGGCTGATGGCTTCGGTCGGACCAAATCTGACGGCGGTCATGGCAGATCAACGGCGAGAGCATGAGCGATGCTGTCAGCGGCTGAGCGATGGAATCGAGGCGGCGGTCGACTGTGCAGGCCATGTTTTCCCGGCGAGTCAGCGGTCCGATTCATTTAGATCGGTCGTCTTCGCGATGGCTGGCGGCGGCAAGGTCAGCGTCGGCAGATGGCTGGCCATCGCAGCAGGGCGTGATGGTTAGATGGATGGCTGACTGCTGGCGGTCATTGTTGGGTGCGCCGGATCGACGCACGGGAGTCGGCTGACGGTGAAACTCCAGCGGCTGACGGCACGATTGCCGAGAGCAGCGGTGCCGGTGGAAGCTTTGCGTGATGGTTGCTGAGTGGATTAGGTCGCGACTGGGTCTGATTTTGTTGCTGGCGACGTGCGCTGGAAGGCGGCTTGATATTAGTAGGCTGTGGACAAGTCCGCCGGCGGCGGCAACAGCGCTTGGTAACGCCGGAGCCTTCTGAAGCGAGTTACAGCGATGGCGGCTGCTGGAAGAAATAGGGCAGCAGAGTGATTGGGCTTCTGGGCCTAATTTTTTTTCATGTTTTGCTGGGCCTATTAATTTAGGTGTTATGGACTGGCATATTTAATGGGCAATTAAAATGCATGTTGGGCCTCTTAAGCTTATTTCTTGCTGCTTGGGTTTAGTGGGCTCAATTTTATGTGGTGTTGAATGGGCCCAATTCAGTAATAAATAAAAGGCTGCTCATTTTTTAATTTGGTTTTGGGCTGTTGGGCCCAAATTTTATTAAAATGGAAATGGGCTGCTGGGCTATTATTTTATTGCTGGTTTTAATTAATTGTGAGTAATGGGCCAAGCATGATTAATTAATTTTATTAATGGACTTTTTGTGCTAGTGGGCTTGGTGGATTTAATTTGATTTTGGGCTAAGATTATGGGCCATAGATAATGGGCTTGATTAATTATTTAATCTGCTGCTCATTTTGTGCTTATTTGTTGCTCTTGAGGCCCAAATTAATTGATCCACTATTTATACAATTAATTATGTTATATAACTGATTAATTGATTTAATTGTCAATTATTGTTGTATATGTGAAAGGCATGTTCTATGTGATTTATTTATTTAAATTGCTGTTAATAGAAG
Source organism: Pogostemon cablin (assembly GCA_023678885.1). NCBI lineage: Eukaryota > Viridiplantae > Streptophyta > Magnoliopsida > Lamiales > Lamiaceae > Pogostemon > Pogostemon cablin. The sequence goes on from CM042987.1 coordinate 9,242,943, forward strand.
CATGTCTTAGTTGTATATTTTATTCTGGAATATTATATGCATGTTAAAAAAACCCTCGGTTATTAAATAACTAAGTGGGAGAGGGGATTGGTAATAAATTCTCGCGGCCTCCATTATTGGTTTGTAAGTGATGTGAGTAAACTTGCGCGTTGGCAATAGAGTCTTCCTCCCTAACGGATGAGTTTATTCACGGATCACTGGTACAAACTTCTTTAAATAATTATTGTTTGTAATGTGATGCATATGGACTGCGCGTTGGCTATAGTGCATTCCTCCCTAACGGATGAGCTTATATGCGGTTCACTAGTACAAACTTATATAATTGATGGTTGTAGAAAGTTATCTGAGCGCGTGTGTACTTCTCCAACAGTAAGGCACACAAGCTTGGGCAGCGGACTTGGGATCAAATAAGGGTGTACACTTAGATGTGAATAATTAGTATCCTCCCCAACGGAGTCACTGCTATTATTTACATGGCTAAAGATGAACCGACTATTAATTATTTTGTCATAAAGTTAGGTTGACAAATGAAATTAATGGGTAAAACTTTCTCTTGTAAATGTTCGGGTTTGTAAACGTCCACCCTAACGTGGCTTGCAGACTCACGGTGCTTGAGATGTCGGTGAATTTTATTTTATATTATTTTGAGGGAATCAATATAAAAGGATAAAATTCGAAGATTTGATCGGAATATTTATTTGAGATTCTATGAATTTCGAATGGTTTTATTTCACTAATTTTTAACTAAAAGACATTATATTTACTCGTCCATATTAAATGATTAGAAAAGAATCTTGGTTTTGAAAATTACTGCTTAAGAAAATACATGTGTATTCTCACAAAGGACGTCTCATGATGCCTATTAAAGTCTCTAGTGAAGAGATGAGATGTTCATAGAAATATGATGGTCTCATGTAACTCTTCGGATACTTGAGTAAATTAAAAGGCAGAATATCATGGTTGAATTGATGAATGAATTGGAAAAGCTTGGAATAGAAATTGAAAGGGAAACCTAAATCAATTTATTCTTCACAATTTGCCTGGATGTTTTGTGCAAGTTCTACCTGAAATACAAAAGGTTGTATATGGTGGGAAACTTCTAACAAAACATGTGGCAAAAGAAAGCCAATTTTCATCATGATGTGAACAAATTTAATATCTCATTTACTAATGGTTTAAACATGATTAGTGATGGCATCTACTGATACGAAGTATGTAGATACTGGAATCACTAAATGTTTATCACTGAGTAAGGATAAGATTGTTAATAACATGGGTAAAACTACAAAGGTAGTGGCTACTGCAGTGGGAGTTGTTTATTTATCTCATGATAAGAATAAACGATTGATTATGAGAAATTGTCTTTACGTACGTTTCATAGAAAGAATTTGATTTTGATTTCTATGCATTGACGGATGGATACTTTATTTCATTTAAATGGCATCGTCATAGTAATGAGGAATGAGGCTATAATCCGTTAAAGTACGTTGGTGGATAAAAAGTATACTCTTGAATCATGTACATCCCATAGATACAATAAATAGTAATTAAATAATGCATCTTCTAATATTAGTAAGAGAAAGGAATCTTCGGAAATGAACTAAACATACATTTGGTGTCTATGACTAATTTATTTTACTTGAGTAGGATTCAAAAGTTGATAGCCGATAGACCGTAAGGTTTATCTGAAGTGGAAACTATCGGACTTGCGAGTCTTGCTTGGAAGTAAAAATGATTAACTGCCTTTTCAAGGCTGTGGGGTGTAGAGCCAAAGATATATATGTTGGAATTAGTTCATTCTGATTCAAGCGAACCTAATATTATCTAGGCGAGAGGTGGTTATGAATATTCGAAGATTATTCTGAAAACCAATATATTTATATGATGCACTGCATGTCTAAGTTCTTTGATTAATTCAAGGATTGTAAGGCTGGTACAGTGAAGCGTCATGGAAAATATATTAAGTCATTACGATTAATTCATGATGGCGAATACCTCTTGGGATAGTTAGGAGCTATTGATCAGAAGTTGAGATTAAATCTCAAGTTGACTACACCGGGTATGCCCCAAACTGAATGGTGTGGTGGATAGAAGGAATAAGGCTCTTATGGTTATGATTAGATAGATGATGAATTATTTGGAATAATTAAAATTCATTTTATGGATATGCCCTAGAAACAGTAATTCGTATAACATTTGTCTGTTTGTGGGACATCCTGGAAAAATGAAGGTTGATTTATTTAGTCCAAAAGATCAAAGGTGACTGTTAACACAAACACCAAATTTTTGGAAAAGGACTATGTAATAAATCACAAGCCCATGTATAAGTTGTTCTAAAGGAAGTGAGAGGAAAACACTAAGTATAAGTACCAAGTGTACAAGAGGATATACCACAAGGTAAACTGCAACGCGTGTCACGTCTGATACACAATTACATGTAGTGCCTTGTCGTAGTGGGAGGGTTGTATGACAACCCATATATATATGTTTTGGGAGTCGTGAGACTTGATCCCTAGTGAACATGGTATTATCCCACGGATGCGACGTAGCACTACAAGAAGAAAATGCGGAATCTTAGTAAGTTGCAATGTATGTTGAATTAGAATCTATGGATTCTAAATTAAGTCTGGGAACTTGTATGACCACTAAATGGTGTAAAAGTCATTGCAAGTGGTCAAAGGAAATAAAAGAGGATCATATGGAAAGGTGAAAATTTTGGAAGCAAAGCTTGTTGCGAAAAGATGTACTCAGAAAAAAATAGTTCGATTATGAGGGAACATATTCGCTGGTAGCTATGCTTAAATTGATCCGGATTCTTTTATTTATTGCTGCTCATATTGAATTATGAGAAACAGCAAATAGATGTCAAGACAGCTTTCCTGATTGGAAGTCTTGAGGAAAACATCTATTTGAAGCAATCAGAGTGATTCATTGCAAAGTACTAATAGCATTTTGATAGTAAGCTTAAAATTGTCCAGCGATGGACTAAAGCAAGCTTTAAGATAGTGAAGCATCTGTTTTGATTAGGTAATCCAGTGGCATGGATTTAAATCAATGAGCGGATGAGTCTTGTGTGTTGTAAAGAGTGACGGAAACGTAGTGGTGTTTCTTGTACTATACGTAGATAGTATCTTGCTCATTGGAGACAATGAAAGAGTATTATCGGGCGTATGGGTACGGTTAATAAAGCGGTAGAGATGAAGGACTTAAGAAAGGCAAAATATATCCTTTTGATCACGGTAATACGGATCACAGAAAGGACATTATGCTTATCTTAAGTTTCATAAATAATACAGTCCATACTCGTTTAGCATGTGAATTTATCTAAGTGAATGTGTCTTTGAGACACAAGAAGAAGATAAATAGGATGAAAGCGGTTCCTTATGCTTCGGCGAATAAGGAAGCTTAATCTAAGGAATGCTATGAACGATATTGGATATCTGTTTTGCTGAATGCATGAACAGTGGGTATCAACATAACCCGGAACAAGAATGATGAACTGCGGTAAGACATTTATAAAGTGCCTGAGAAGGACTGGAAATTATATGTGGACTTACTGGACAGATTCACTGCTTCTTGTGGATTACGTAGATTTGGATTTTTTTAGTCAGCTTGGACGGCAGTAAATTCACCTCAAAGGTTATGTGTTTAATCTTAGGAAGTAGAGTCATAATGTGGAGGAGTGTTATATAGAAATATATTTCAGACTCCGGACTCCATCATGGAAATATGATGAATTGGAGCCTATGAGGCAGTCAAAGTATCTATATGACTCTAGAGACTTCATGATGGACTTTGAAGTGTTTCTAAGTTTGCCCAAGGTAATCACAATTTACATTGATGATATTGGTGCAGTTGCAAACTTGAAGAAATCACAAGTCCATAAGGCAATTAAACACATGGAGCGCGAGTACCACCTGTTACGAGAAATCGTATGATGAGGGGTAGGTTGTTGTCGCCTAGATTGCATCGGATGATGACCTAGTAAACCATTTACAAGGACCTTAAGGCGAGAGCTTTTAATGGTCGCGTAAGTGGGAGTAGGAATCAGATGTATGGCAGAAGACATGACAGCATAGTCTTTTAGTATAAGTGGGAGATTGTTGGATTGTATACTAAAAGTCTAGCTTTAGTATGAACAATGTCATAACAATATTTGAAATGAGAATCATTGATTAAATGATTGCGTCTTATAATTTATTTTATATGCATGATGCAATAGTCCATTTACTTTATACTGTAGATAATATGTTGTGCGACAACACGCAGAAGATCATATTATCGATTTCCTTATAAAGTATAAACAGATGCTCACAACTGAGATAGACGGGGACTCTCTATCGGTATGGTTGTAGTGTGGTTTGGTATTAGCTTGTCTTGGCTATAGAATCACATTAGTGCACTTGTGTGTATTGAGCAGGACCGCCTGAGATCGTTCTTCTTATACTGACTATATAGTAGAACTTGAACTCTGTTATTATGGAAGTTCGTACTCTTAATCCCTATACAATAACCTCGACACGTAGGACAGTATGTATTTCTTTGATTCATCAATGGGTGAGATTTATAAGTATTAAATCAACAAACTCGGTGAGTTGGGAAGTAGTGTTGTATCTATGGTGTGCTGTTGATTGTAGAAGGAATCCATGTCCGTCATAGGTTGATGATGTCCCCTTGAGGAGCTCATAAGGTTTATCATGTAAATCTTGCAAGTGGATTAATTTCCGGCATGATAATAAGGTTGAGTGGTACTACTCTCGGATGAGATATTGATTAATTTGAGTTGTCAGTAACTTAATTAATTAATGGGCATTGTATATCTTAAACATGAGAAGACTATCGGGCTTATAATAAGAAGGAGCCCAGAACATAATTTTGGGATTGGACGGGTAGTGTAGTAATAATATTTTAGTGGACTATATTATTATTATTGGATTTAATTAAAAGCTTTGGGCTAAGCTTGGTTAATTAAATTCAATTGAGGCCCAGCTCAATTTCTCCTCCTGGTCCCTGCTGTAGCCCAATATATAAGTGAACTCAGCTTCCTGGAACCAAAAGATAATTCCTGCGCCTCTTTTGGTGAGAGAAGGGAAAAGAAGCAGATTGAGAGATCCTGCAGACTGTTGCCCACACAACAGCAGGATCACACTTGGGACATACAGTAGAAGATCAGAGGTAGTTCTCTGCAGTTCATCCTCTACACCAACCCAGAAGTACGGTAAACGATTTAATTGCTTCCGCTGCTTATTGTATATCTTTAATCCTAACGATCACGTTTGAACCACACGATCCAATTGCCAACACCTAGGATACCTCATAGCCTCTCTTAATGAAAATATCACCTCTTCCTCATTCACCCTTAAGGTTAGCTCCCCTTTTTCTAAATCTATCAATGTTTTTTCCGTGGCAAGAAATGGACGTCCAAGTTTAAACGGGACATTTGCATCTTCATCCATGTCTAGTACCACAAAATCAACGGGAAATACAAACTTGCCAACTTTGATCAAACATCTTCCACAATTCCCTTTGGGTGTGTCAAAGACCGATTGGCTAATTGAGATATCACCAACATCGGTTTAACCTCACCAACACCCAACTTCTTAAAAATTGACAAGGGCATCAAATTGATGCTCGCCCCTAGGTCACATAGAGCTTTGTAGTTTTCATGCTCTCCCATCTCACATGGTATAGTGAAACTTCCTGGATCTTTCAATTTAGGAGGGAGTTTCTTTTGTAAAATAGCACTACATTCCTCCGTGAGATTAACCATTTCAAACTCCCCCAAGCTTCTTTTCTTTGACAATATATCCTTCAAAAACTTGGAGTAGTTGGGCATTTGAAGCAAAGCATCCGCAAAAGGAATATTTATATGGATCATTTTCAACATCTCAACAAACTACAACTTCTTTATCTTTCCCTTTTTCATCCATACTTTCCATAGGCTCAAGCTCACACTCTACTCCCTCTACTTCCGCCGGCATGGAAGGCCTTTTGTATTTTGTTCCACTACGAAGTTTAATAGCCTAGCATTGCTCCTTAGGGGTTAGTAATGATTGTAGATGGAAACTTCCCTTGACGATGAACATCCCCCCTTTCACTTGTCATTTGACTAATGTGAGTCTCAATCGCTTTAAATCTCCTCTCATTTACATCATTTTGTTGTCTCCTTTCCTCTTTTTCATATTTTTTCTCCTCTTTAGATTCCTTCATAAATTCCAACACTTTAGCCATATTATCTTCCATTGTAGGCTTCCCTTCACCATTTGGAGCTCTCTGATTGAATATTTTATACTCACGAGCAAGAATACTCGATCGTTGTAGTAGTATATCCCAAGAAATAAAATTATCGAATCCACAAAGGAGTTAGGTTTGGATTAGAAAAATACGCAAGCTCATGTTTATGTCGCTTTTGTAAGAATGCTAGGGTTTTTGAGTTTGAAATAAACAACTAAAGCAAGTAGCAAGTAAATAAAATAACAATTAAGAGAAATGACAAGTAATATAATTAACGAGAAAAGAGAATAGGTGCTAAAGTTCAAGTATGGAAAAACATGAGATTAGAAACATCCAAGCACATTCAATTCATATTATCATGCAAAGGGAATTCAACTCAATTGATGTAGATTAAGGGTGATCACGATGGTATCCTAAGCTCCCTTTTAGGTTACAAAGGTTGTTGATCCACTTGAGACTCCCAAAAGCACTTAAGATCAAAGTCCAACATTAACCTCTTCCATCTAGGTACTAATTAACTCCCAATTCTCCCTTAGAAGGTACTAATTAGAATTAACTTTCACTTTTTGTGTACTAGAGCTAACGAATGGATTGATTTTCCTCATCGAATTCAAATATCCTTTCGGTCAAACCCAAACTCGATGTCTATTCATGCCTTTCTAATACTTAAGAGGGTCGTTTCCATCTCACTCCAAGCAATATACACATGAAAATTATATTAGCACTTAATTATCATAAATCATCTATTGATCAACAATCCATTAAACCAATAATCATTCATGAATAACAAACTATGCCATCACAACATCACAACAATTAAAGCCCATGAATAGAAACCAACATTAATTAAGTCAAAAACTAATTTAATCCACATAATAATATAAACCTAGTGTGCTCTTCATATTCCTAATCCCACTAGAGGGATTAGACTAACATGATAATGGTAACAAAACACATAAATGAATCATTACACATATCCATAGTCTTAGATCCAAATGAAAAACAAAAGAGATGTAAATCTTCCCTAACAATTCCTTGTAGAGAATCTTTAACACTCATTGATCTCCACCTCCAGCTCTTGAATTCTTGAGATCTCTAACACCCAAATGGAAGGGATGAAGAATGGATGAAGATGGATGAAGATGATCGTGTAGAATGGAAGAAATGGTGTGTGATCTAGGTGTGGGAGTGAAACCCTTGTGTGGAATATCCAATCTCTCTTCAAATGTTAAACTTGAGGCTATTTATACCCTCTCCAAGTTGGGCCACGAATTAATCATCAACTAGGCTTTTTACACACACTTACACACACTGGCAGGTGAAAATCTAGATTTTTGGCCCAAAAGACCTTACTCGACTTGGACTTCCTTACTCGAGTTAGCTACTCGAGTTGAGTAGCATGTGTTTTAGCTCGAGCTACCTAGCTCGACTCGTATCGCCAACTCGAGCTCTCGTCTGTTCGATCGTGTTGCGATACTCTAAAACTTGGAACGTCTACGACACCTAGCTCGACTCGAGATGCCAAGTCGTGTTGCGACTTACAACTCGAGTAAGCACACTGTATGATTTTGAACTCCTGCCCTGCACCGCATGACTTGCTGCTCGACTTGGAGAGATGTAGCTCGACTCGAGCTGCAAGTCGAGTTGGCTCTTTCAAGTCGAGTTAACTCACTGGACGATTCTGGACAACTTTTGGGCCCCTACTCGACTCGAGTTGGCAACTCGAGTTGTACCTTGCAACTTGAGTTGGGTGCCGTGAGTTCATTTCTTGCTCGTTTCAGCTCCCGACTCTATTTTTGACCTGTTTTCAATATATTTAGACTCATTCACACACATTTCCATGATATCACATAACACAACCAAACAACACATAAAATATGGATAAAATAATATGAAAAGACCAACAAAACGACACTAAAATCTAGGTAAAAATGGCGACAATCACTTTCTCCCCCTGATTAGTGCCCTGTAGAAGAGTAAGAACATTCCCTTGATTTTCATATGACAAATTCTCATACCTACGAGGTAGATTGAAATTTCTTGAAAATTACCTTACCCCCATCCTTCTTGCCTTTGTTGATATCCCCCTCCATGGTTATCAAAATTACCACCATAATTTCCTTGAAAGTTCCTCCCTTGCATGAAGGCAACTTCCTCGAGTGACATTTCCGATTGGTACCAAGTATCTTGACATCCAAAATTAGGAGACATACCTTGTTGAGGCATAGATGTAGGCATTTGACAACTTTGAGAAGATTGACCCATATTAGGCATAGAACCACCTTGTTGAGGATTTGGAAACACTTGTTGATTCATCAAAGGCGTAAGCATACCTTATTGAGAACTCGGAAGCATTTGTTGATTTACTATAGACGTAGAATTCGGAGACACTTGCAAATTAGAATTAATTAAGCATACCTTATTCACATGTTGCATGCACACTTCTTCCATCTTAGCAATTCTTTCCCTTTCATACATCCCCGCAACTCTATCTATAGGCCATTGACCCGTATTTAAAGCAATCTCTTCACATATAGCAATAGCTCTTTCTGGAGTTTGTCCCAATATAGAACCTCCCGTCGAAGCGTCAACAAGTATTCTTTCACTTCCATTCAAGCCGGCATAGAAAAATCCAACTTGTGGATACTTCCTTAGCATTTCTTTGAAACGATCCCAAGCCTCACTAAAAGTCTCAAGAGGCATTTACTTAAATTGGAATATTTGACCTTTTAGATGCAATATCTTAGATGGTGGGAAATACTTGCTTATGAATCTTTGAGCCAATTTTCTCCATATGGTATAAGATCCCGGAGGTATAGTATGAAACCAAGCCTTAGCTCGATCCCTTAAGGAGAAGAAAAAGAGCTTCATCTTGATAATATCTTCACTCACTCCATTAATCTTGATGGTATTAGCTAACTCCGTGAATTGAGATAAGTGCGCATTTGAATCTTCCATTGTACCACCTCCAAATTGATTTGCTTACAGCATATTGATCAACCCCGTTTTTATCTCAAAGTTGTTGACATTCAATGGTGGTCCCATGCATAATTCCCATATTGAGGTTGGAAATGGTCTCGGAAATTCATCCCCACTCCATTATATCCATGGCCTCTAGGTTGATTTTGCACCACCGGAGGAGCTTGTTGATTATTTCTAGCTTCTTGTTGTGCCATCAAGTGTTGAATAATAGCTTGCAATTATTGATTTTGCAAGTGCACTTATTAAGCATTAGCTTGTGGCACAAACTCCGGATTAACATGTCCTCCTCGAACATTATCACCCTCTTATTGAAAAATCCTCATATGACCCCTCTTCATCAACTATATTGGCATTATCCATTCCGTTTTCCATAACTTTCTCCGTAAGGTCTAACACCCTCTTCTTTATCTTCTTAAGGTAGCTTCCAATTCTAAATTCAAAGGTTCAATGGATTGAGACCTTGAACGAGTTTGCATAAACCTACAAGAATTTCCAAATTAGTTCTCCAAATAACCAAGACAAGTAAACAAGTAAACAAAGAAAAGAAATACTCTTATCAAAACTAATCAAATTCAAACTCGTTACAACCAAGATTTTAACATTTTCTCCGCAAGCGGCGCCATGTTCTTAGTCCCAATTTTGGTAAAAATGTTTAGAGTAAAAGAACTCTATCGTGTGTAGCACGTAATGACCAAGTAAAAAAATTTATAGTTATATCGTCCCAAGAGGAAGCAAAATAATGGTGTATCCGGTTTTGTATTCAACCATGCTCTGTAAGAGCGATCAAGTTTAAGGTTTGATTTTATACCAATGAGTATGCTATCAATTATCTAAAGAAATCAATGAACAACTAATATTATCAACTATCAATTACATAACAAGATGGAATGGAATGGATAGAATGTATTTAAGAAGAGAGTAAGGCTAACCATAATCATGGTTAAGAAACTAACTGGATATGCATGACTTTCAACATCGAACTTCATTAATTGTGGACTAAAAGCAATCATGTTTTTACTGCTAACCCCTATGGCCAAGGTGATTAGGTTCTCGACTCTTTTACAAGCCTAAATATCTTAAGATTGTTCTTACTCTCAATTCCCTTAAGGTACTATGATAATAAGTTTGGTTCTTTTCACTCAATTTCTTAAGTGTCCTCCTATGAATGCTCTAAGCATAAGAAGGGTATGGCTTACCTCCCCCACACTAACATGCATGTCCATCTTAATAAATGATTCAATTAAATCCTACTACAAAATATCGGATTGGCTACCCTAACATATTGTAGGTAAGAATTAATCACACAAGTAATGAAATGAAACATGAATCATTAACCATAAAAGGAAGTCCAAAATTAACTCAATTCAACATCAAAATCCTACACATCTAGCATTCTTCTCAACCAATCATATGATTAGCCCTACTATAGGACTAGCCACTACACATCATGTTCAAATAAATACATCCCATGGCTTGCTCCATTTGAGCCAAAATATGAAGAAAAATAGCAATTGATAAGTGGATCGGCTTTCCTTTTTTAAAGATGGCCTTCCTTCCTCTCAACATGCTCAATTCTTCAATCTATGATGACCTTCTCTTCTCAAATTGATGGAATGATGGAGTGATGGATGAATTTTAGGAGAGCATATGAATTTAATGGAGGCAAAGTATGGAAATGGATGATCTAGAATGTGTGTGTGAAAATGTGGTGAGGAGTTGTGTGTTTGATCTTGATAACTGCTCCTAAATGTGGCTCTCTCTCTCTAATTTTTTGTACCAATTGGGTTTTTATACCCCTTGGAATCTTCTAGAATATGTGCCAACTAAATTTGAAATCTACACCTACACGGCTCGTGTAACAGCACACGGCCCGTGCGCTGCACATGCAGTTCGGCTTGTTCTGTTTGTTCCCGGACACGGCTCGATCGCTGCGCACGGCCTCCTTCCTGGGCGTGTTGTATTTTCTGATGTCAATACACGGCTATCTCGGACAGGCCCGTGTTCTGCACACGGGGCGTGTCCGAGCATGCCCTGTTCTTCTTCTCCGTTTTAGCTTTCGACTCCGTTTTTTACCTATTTTATACACATTTAAGCTCATTTCCACACATTTATCAACATGTACATATTTTTCCTAATTAACATAATACTCCACCAAATGTTACATAAATATGGATAAAAACATCCGAAAATTACAAATTAAGACACTAAAATCTAGGTGAAAATGACAACGATCACACTATTAATTACACCGTGAATGAAACGCAATTTACACAAGGATATTATTTAACTGATGGAATCTATCCAGAGTGGGCGACTTTTGTCAAAGCATTTCCATGTCTGCAAGATCCAAGATAAAGATTGTTTAAGGAAATACAAGAAGCTGCAAGGAAAGATGTCGAAAGAGCATTTTGGATTTTCCAAGCTCGATGGGCAATCGTGAGAGGACCAGCTCGCTGGTATAGAAAGAGATTGAAACTTATAATGTTAACTTGCATTATTTTACACAACATGATTGTCCAAAATGAAGGAGACATGGTCACAAATTGATCAAATGATGAAGGTGATGATCCTGCACAACCTATTCAAGGCTTGAACCAAGAGTTCCAAGAATATTTTCGAAGAAATTTCGAGCTGCGTGATAATCATGCTCATCACCAACTTCGTGTTGATTTAGTTTAACATATTTGACAATGCTTTCGTAACAATTAATAATTTTTTATTTTCTCGTATTATGCATAGTCCTCATTATTGTACTCATTTATTTTTTCGTATTATGAATTGTCTTAATTATTGTACTCATTTATTTTTTATGTTTGAACACATTTTAATTAAATTACTACTACTACTACTACTACTACTACTACTACTACTACGCACACACGCACACACACACACACACATATATATATATATATATATATATATATATATATATATATATATATATATATATATATATATATTTTAAGTTCATATAATATAAATATATAATTTTATTTAAAATAAATTAAATTAAGTATAATCATAATTTCTTGTTTAGAATATTTAACATTTATGTAGTATATTATATGAATATATAAGAGTATTATATTTAGTTATATTATGTATTAAAAAAAGTGAAATAGTGGGTCTCATAGATAGTTAGTTTAAAGAGTGAGGCTCCTGTGTACCCGGGCGCACGTAGCACATTCCGTGCGCCTTTGCAATTTCCATGCCCCTTTGCAATTTAGGCCCCTAGCAATACATATGTTTAAATAGGATTGGAGGGGGAAGAGTTGTGTTCACATGGGGACACGGAGTATTCTTCCGTGTCCCCGGGGGCGCAGGAGCTTTTGCCTAGTTTAAATTGAATAATGAATGTAAGTGTTAGTTGAGTTTAATGAGAAAATGTGTAAAAGTGAATTGAGTGGAATATTTGAGTTTAAATTGACGACGGATGTGGATGCTCTTGACTTGTTTTGTGTTTTGTGTTTTTTTTTTTTTTTGCGAGGATTACTCCGAATCTATGAGGCACATCATGTTTGAATGCAAGTTTGCTTATTACTTTTGGATTAAATTTTTTTGATGATAGGGAAACTGAACTGTATGGACTTCTGATCCTTTAATTAATGATCTACTTCCACAAACTATTTTATGGTAGGATAGGGAAAAAGGTGGCAACATGCATTTGAACTGGTGCAGTTTAGCTCATTTGCAAAGCGATAAACAAATGGAATCATTTATTTTATTTCCATATTCCATCACCTATTTCATTAATTGGATACTTGACATGTGTCATAATTAATGCCTAAAATTCACTATATGTTCAAAGGGTTTAATGATTATTTATAGAGTATAGTAATTTTTTTTATATTGTGAAACACCAATGAATCACCAAACGTGGAATAGAGAATTCAATCCGAACAAGAAATTCTAAGATTTTTAAGTGTGAGGAGCTAAAATCAAGAATCTGGAGTAGGCTAGAGAAAAATGTGCGGCAAAAAAGACGTTCTTTACATGAATGATGCAGTAATTCTATAGAATATTCTTAGGAACATAAATTATATATTCTTGATCCTATTTGTATGTTGTAAATTTTTTAGAGGTATTACTCGTAACTAAGAATATTTATAAAAATCATTTCTTTGAATAAAAAAGAATTGTTTCACATAACACCTGATGCCATATTTTTAACTCTCGGATTCTGTAGCTCGTGCATGATGAAAAGATACTTGTAACAATTTTGGGAAATACCACAATTTGCCCTATATGAGAAAGTCAACATTTTTTTTGCCCTACCTTTTGTAATACATCTAAATTGCCCTGAAAATACATGTAATGCCATGAATACCCTCAAGGATGGTCCACCTTTTTGTATTGGGAATGAGTTGACAAGTACAGTTGCATGCAAAATAGATGTGTCAGGGAATATGTTGATTATTTAGGGTTGACACATTAATTAAAGAAGAAATAAATAAGTATACTAAAATATAACCCCTAATTCGGCGGACAAGCTGAATGAAGTGCAAAAGCCAAATTTTAAAATGCACGAAATTAAATTTTTAAATTCCTTAAATTATTATATTATAATAGGCTTTTTATTAATAAACACATGCAGTAGTATTTATGTGATTAAACACATGCAACTACCTACCACTCCACTGAAACACACTTCATTTAATGGGGTGAAAAGGCCCTGTTTTCACAATCAGTTCATTTATGTAAATTCTTGTCACATTAAACTCTCAACTGTCCCCACCAACCAAATAACTTCACCACCAACAAACATAAAAATTGGGCACAGTGGATTCAAACTTCATTCATCTGTATCCACAAATTATTGGAGCATAAAAAGGTCATCGGCTCCCGCATTTACCCACCGGTTTTGTCGACGAATCCATAGTTAGAGCGAAAGGTAAGATACGAATGCTGTTTGCATTGTATTTTATTTATTACTTTCTTTGAATGTTTTAGGGTTTTTAGGGCTTTAGGGTTTCAAAAACGCATGGCCGCTGAGTAAAATGGTTATATATATCTTCAATGGCCTTGTTTTCATCCCATGTATGAAACAAAGAGTCGAAGACGGTGATCTTCATCGACCTAATATAGACACACACAGCGAAATGGTGCGAATGCGAACACTCTACGAAGAGCAACTGTAGATTGAAGTCCGAATAATGTCAGTGATGATGTAGTTCTTCCCAAAAAAATAAATAATGATGGCATACTCACCCGTTCAATCTTATCCCACTCTTTACGGCCACATGTCCATTGCGGAGGCCTCCAGAAGGACAGCTCTCCTTTCCGGATGTGGTACTACAGCATTATGGGGGCCAGACTGAGATGGCCGCGGGGGCGAATCCTCAGAGGGTATGTAAGATCTGTCATCATAATCACTCATTACCTCGTCATCATCATCATCGTCGTCGTCCCCTCCGATGGCATGAAAATCACGTAGTAAGTCCTCCGGTGCTGCTGTTCTTTGTTGTCCCCAGAATGATGTATCAGCAACCGGAATGGCACCTTGACCACGCATTTCATCTTCGGAATCTGAACTAGAGCGCTGCACCTGTTTCTTACCCTTAGCCTTCCCTTTTGGCTTTGGATCCCCAAATACCCTAAAGGTCACTTGAAAACCAGAACTCCAATCAGAATGTATTCCCCTGAAGTATGATCGGCGGGACTCCTCAGGGAGGATGGCAGGTAAATCAACCACTCTTGGGTCCTGAAAGTAAAACAATAAAACATAAATACATATACTTAGGTGACAAAAAATGCCTCCAAATGCATCCAACTTAGATAAACAAAATCTTAATCGCGTACACATAAAAGTGACAAACCTGTCTAAAAAACTGAGTGTCGTCAATTTTTTTAGCAGCAGTATATGTCCAGCGAAGACACAGAGGTCTGACATCCGGATCGGGCTGACCATCGATCAACATTGCTGCAAAACCTGCGATTCGCTTAGAGGCCCAAGCCTGTGACCAAACATCAAAGTAAGTTCATGTCAACATATATCTTTTTAAATGCATTTAGTTTAAGAATAAAATTGGTGCAATAAAATCATTATCACTTACTGCTAGGGCAAATGAGCATCCATAAAAGTTGATGCGCTGCTGTTTGCCTAACTCTTGCATCGTAGTTTTTACAGAGTCCATATGGTGCAGTAGGGTTAGGTATGTGTACTTACCCCATGGAAAAGAGTTCCACAGGTCATCATTTTCAGCTAAGTACCATACCCAGGGCTCTATGTATGCTTTTAACGTATCCCGGCCTAGCAAAAAGTAGCACAGCAGTAGAATGTTGGCCGCTTTCACCGCATTGTGGCCCTTATATTTGTTTTCACTGAATCTTCGCATAAGTTCATCAACCAGGACCCTCTTCGTACGAAACGTAGCAAACAAACTGTGTGCAGGTGGCAGATATGAATCATTCGGGTCAATATCTCCACGGTCCTCAAACCCTAGTCCCATGACACGTATAAACTCCATGGGTGTGAAGCTAAGAATTGTATCAGACACCCTGAAGTACCGGGAGTACATATCTGAATCAGGGATTACAACCTCCTGAGCCATCAGCTGAAATAAAGCTTTAGGAGACCCGTAATCTGAATCCAAATCCCAGAAATGCCCGAAACAAGATCTTCGGAACCTCCGTACTGTTTGATCGCCACTCTTTGTAAGCACCTCGCGTATGCAATTAAGAGCTTTGGAAGGCCTACAATAACCTTTAATCCCTACTTTTCGAGTTTGAAGTCCACTGCGTTTCCAGCTCCACTACAGTGCATGCCAACTCGATTAGATATAAGACGTGACTACATTTTATACATAAAAACATCGGCGGACAAGTACAGTAAAGGCACAAAAATTGGCGGACAAGCTATTTTGTACTATAAATATTGACGGATGAGGACACTTTACATACAATTATCGGCGGACAAGTTCAAATACACTAGAAAAATTGGCGGACAGGCACATTAAAGGCACAAAATTGGCGGACAAGCTATTTTATGCAGAAATAATGGCAAAATAATGCTGACTAATGGTCAGAAACTCGGCGAACAGGCTCAAATAACTCATAAAATCGGCGGACAAGCTCAAACAGGGCCAAAACATTGGCGGACAAGCTATGTTGTACTACAAATATTTGGCGGACAAGTTCAAATACACTAGAAAAATCGGCGGACAAGCACATCAAAGGCACAAAAACGGCGGACAAGATATTTTATGCAGAAATAATGGCAAAATAATGCTAACTAATGGTCAGAAACTCGGCGGACATGCTCAAATAACTCATAAATTCGGCGGACAAGCTCAAACATGGCCAAAAAATTAGCGGACAACCTATTTTGTACTACAAATCTTGACGGACGAGGTCACTTTATGTACAATTATCGGCGGACAAGTTCAAATACACTAGAGAAATCGGCGGACAAGCACATTAAAGGCACAAAAACGGCGGACAAGCTATTTTATGCAGAAATAATGGCAAAATAATGCTAACTAATGGTCAGAAACTCGGCGGACAGGCTCAAAAAACTCATAAATTCGGCGGACAAGCTCAAACAGTGACAAAAAATTGGCGGACATGCTTTATTATACTACAATTTTCGGCGGACAAGTTCAACTACGCTATAAAAATCGACGGACAAGCACAGTAAAGGCACATAAACGGCGGACAAGCTATTTTAAGCAGAAATAATGGCAAAATAATGCTATCTAATGATCAGAAACTCGGCGGACAGGCTCAAAAAACTCATAAAATCGGCGGAAAAGCTCAAACAGGGCCAAAAAATTGGCGGACAAGCTAAAAAATATTAGAACAAATATGCCGACAAATTCAATTACACTACAAATTACAATGAAATTTCCAATTATACTCAAACAGACATGACAAATTCATACGGTGCAGACTCTACTTCCTCGGGGGACAAGAACAGTTACCATTAAATCGCAAAAACCCTAAAACTCTAAAATCCTAAAGACGGAATACCTGGTTATCCATATTTGCTACTGCTAATTTTCGATGTGGAGATGACGATGGATTGAACGACATGCCGGAGGCCCGGACGGAGAGCTGTGTTCGACAGAAAAATCGATAGTTTGAGAGAGAGAGAAAGGGAAAGTATGGGAGGGATGAGTGCCGATGAAAAGAGAGAGAGAGAGAGATACAGGGAGTAAATAACAAAAAAATTTTGAGATAAAGGGGTCAAAGATTCTCTCCCCAAATTCAATGCCATTAAAAGCGGTACTTTTAACCGCTAAGCAGTAATCACGAGATTTCAAAAAAAATGAAAGATATGACATGTGTCAGGGGGTAAATTAGGAATATACACCAAAAACAGGGCAAATTACATGTTTTAAAAAGTATAGGGCAGAAAAAGTGCTGTCCCAACAATTTTTGTATTGGGCATCTATGATCTTAGATTTATGTTGAGGAAAGATACTTGTAACAATTTTTGGACATTTATGAGCAATAAACCCCAAAATTTAAATTAAAAAATAAATAAATTAAGGACACAATGGGATTTAATTGCGGATGTAATTACGTGTGCAAATTACGACCACATTAAACTTTTGGCTCTTTTCAATTAGCTGCCAAAATGTAAAAACTAAAATTTATACCAAATTCCAATTATAATGTTAATTTATATTGAGTGCATATTTTATTAATTTCTTTTATATACTAATTCGTAGAATACTGTGAAAGAAAAATTAGTGTGTCATCCACTCAATTGGGCACTAACCAGGGATGAACTAGGAACTAATATTTTTGGCACTCATTTTAAATTTAGAAGGATACGAATAAATTTAATAGTTGGTCTCTTGTGTTCCCGTGCACAAAGTGGGTAAGGGTATAATATTTTATTGTAAAGGGTATACACTTTTATTAATAAGAGTATACAATTTTATTCTAAAGGATATATACTTTTATTTATTTATTTATTTCTGAAATAAAGGATACACGTCCTTATACTAAAGGGTACACCATTTAATACTCGAAGGTATTTGGGCGCACGGTGAGCGCACGGTATCCCCGGACACACACGTTTTAATTTACCTAAATTTAAACATTTTGAGATGGGTATAAGTTGTTAGCAAAGACTTATGACTTCAATTCAGGGGTTCGCGTGAAATGGATAAGGAGCTATAACAATTTTAATGAAAAATTATATTCAATCAATAAAAAGTGATAATATTGCAGTAAAATATTTCTTAAATAATTTATAATATAACTAAAAAGTGGCAATAATTTTCAAAAAAAGTTATAACATATTAAATAAAAATTGATAATTAATTTAAAAAAAGAGTAAAATGATCTCATAATGAGACGGTTTTATGCAATACTGTCTCTTTACTTTGTGCACATGGATTATATAAAGGAGTATTATTAGTATTATTTTGCAAATAGAAAATTTTAAAGTGAATGGCTAAAATAGCAAATTACAAGTATTGCGTGAAACCGTCTCACGTAAGATCGTCTTACACTTTTAAAATAGTTATTACTTTCGCTATAAAATTTAATCACTTTTGCCATGGAGTATTACTTTTATTTATACTAACAACTATTCATGAAATAACATTATTACATTTTTATTAATTGAGTATCACTTTTTAATTTAAAAGTTATCACTTTTTATCTGTCTCACGTAAATACTTACGAGAGACTATCTGCCCTTACGTGAGATAATCTCACATTGGTCTTTGCCAATAGCAAAATGTATACCTTATCAGCAGGCAAAGAGAATATAAAGTAAATCGTTGTATTAGTAGTGAGTATTGAGTCATGTGTAAGGCTAAAAATGATCATGTAAGAATATTATATTTTTAAAATTAAAAAACATTTACTATTTGACAATTCCATTTCTTTTATTTAAGGGGTTATTTTGTTGTGCATCGGGTATGTCGATGCACCTATGATTTATACAATAGTTTTTTAGAGGTATTATTTTTATTTATTAAACTTTTAATTATTTTATTTGATCAAATGTGATTATTAATTTATTAATCTAGTTTTTGATTTTATAGTTCATATTAACTAAGTACATTTCCAAGTGCAGCCTCTTATTTAAGAGTACGTGTTAGGTTTAAAAAAAAGAAAAAAAAAACTGTTTTGATCACAACTCAATCCCTATGACTCTCTTACGCTCTAGGAATCAATATCTACCACAACAACAACAAATTAATTTTGTTAATTAGTACTGCTTCATCATGCATAGGCTAGATTCATTTTGTATGATGGTTTCAATTTAAAATAAAAAAAAAATCATGGAGTATTATTTATGTTCTATTTTTTAATAATAAATGTTTCATTTGCTTTAAATAAAAATGAACCTTGTGCATGAAAGATTTGTGTAAATTGTGTTCAAGATCCTCTACAATTTATAAAAATGAACATTGTGCATGAAAGATTTGTGTAAATTGTGTTCAAGATCCTCTACAATTTATCAAAGCTTTTCTAAGATATTTATTTTTTATTTTCTAAAAAGGAAAAAAAAGGAGAGGATAGTAAATAGAGATTCCAAGGTAGTGGTTGAGGTGAGGGGAAGAGTGAGTGTGGATAAAACGCGCCCCTAACTGACCAATCAGATTCCAGAGGAATCCAACCAATAATCTTTCTCCACTCCTCATCAAACTCAACAATATTAAAGATCCAACAGTTTGACCCTTCGAAGTTGAGGCAATTTCCTCCTCTTCTTGGCAGAGATCAAAACCCCTAAATTACACCGAAATAAAAACCTCAATTTGATTTCCCCAATTTAGGGTTTTGCTGATTCATCAGAATTTGATCCGGGTTGAATTTCCTGTTATTGGCGGCAAAAATGGCTGCATCGAGGGCTTTTGTGGGTGCAAAGCTCGAGGCTTTGCTGGTCAGCAATACGGCGTCGTCCTCGATGTCCGCCTCCGCCTCCGCCTCCCCTGTTCAGGTCGGCTTGCTCCACAGACCGGCTTCGGCTCGAGCCAGGCGAACTCCTCTGATCAAGAGGAATTTAGGGACATTTAGGTGCGATGCTGCGCCAGACGCGCTGGTTCAAGACGAGTCTACCAATGCGGCTACTTCTTCGGCTTCGGCTTCGGCTTCGGCTTCGAGCCTCTCTGCTCTAGAACAGCTCAAGACTTCCGCCGCTGACAGTAAGCATTTCTTTTGTATTTCTTCTTTTCATTTTTCATTTCATCATTATATTAGAGCGTGATGCTGTTTCGGTTATATCGGAGTTGTTTTGGTTGTGATTAAGTTTCATAATTTGTTGAGTGTTGGGTATGATCTTGCACTTGAATATAAGTTTGGTTTCTTCATCGTATATGCAGAAGTTATCAACTTCATTCACTATATATGGGCTTGTGATTATAGAAGTCTAAAGCTGTGATTATCTTTTGCTTTTGATTCTTAATTGTCACCCACAATGATCTTCAACATTGACTGTCATTTGGTCAAGAATCTGATTTTTATTTTTTCTTTTGCTCTTCATTTGAGAAACCAGATTTTTTTAATTGTTCTTTCGTTGACGTATAGTTCAAGTACATGGAGATGGAGATGTTTTGAAATTATATTGCTGATGTTATCCCAGGATATACAAAAGAAAGAAGCAGTATTGTAGTAATTGGTCTTAGTATTCATACTGCACCAGTTGAAATGCGGGAGAAACTTGCTATTCCTGAAGCTGAGTGGCCTAGAGCTATTGGCGAGTTGTGTGGTTTGAATCATATTGAAGAAGCTGCTGTTCTTAGTACGTGTAACCGAATGGAAATTTATGTAGTGGCACTTTCTCGTCATCGTGGGGTTAAAGAAGTAACTGAATGGATGTCAAAGGTATTTCATTTAGTAAATTGGAGTGAGTTCTTTTATCATGCTATGAAATCATTAGAGTGATGCAATGACACAAAATAACGTTTCTTTTTCATTTTCAAAAAAAATCTTAAGCAATTTTTTTCCTGGCATAAAAAGTATACAAGCTACGTAAAGTTCGCTTAGAAAATGACCAACAATCGCAATAATCAAATTAATGTTGTTTTTCTCCAACGAGAGAGTTGCTGAGCCTATGTGGTGGTGTCTTTAAGTGTATGAAATGCCACCCGCAGTTGCTCTCTGAGAGACTGATGTACTGAAAATGCTCTCTTTATCAAATAATTTGGTGGCACCAAAATGTGTTTTGTGATTTTGGATCTTCTCTGATACTCATTATTCATAGACCTGAAATTTCTTGGTGTTTATACTAAAGTGTTCTTATACTACAATCTCGCAGTCTTGCATTTTTCTTGACAACGGTTTATTTTAATGGATTATATTTATTGTCAGACTAGTGGTATTCCTGTCTTTGAGATCTGTGAGCACCGTTTTCTATTATATGACAAAGATGCAGCACAGCACATCTTTGAAGTGTCTGCTGGGCTCGACTCCTTGGTATTAGGAGAAGGTCAAATCCTTGCTCAGGTGAAACAAGTAGTCAAAGTTGGGCAAGGCATTGTGGGCTTTGGACGTAACATAAGTGGACTTTTCAAACATGCAATCACTGTTGGAAAGAGAGTTAGAACTGAAACGAACATAGCAGCAGGGGCAGTTTCTGTGAGTTCAGCTGCTGTGGAGTTGGCCTTAATGAAGCTTCCTGAAACCTCCCACGCCACTGCAAGGATGTTGGTCATCGGAGCTGGAAAAATGGGGAAGCTGGTGATCAAGCACTTGGCGGCCAAAGGTTGCACAAAGATGGTGGTAGTGAACAGAAGTGAAGATAGGGTCTCTGCTATACGTGAGGAGATAAAGGATGTAGAAATAATATATAAGCCCCTCTCCGAAATGCTAAATTGTGCAACGGAAGCAGATGTAGTTTTCACGAGTACTTCTTCTGAAACCCCTGTGTTTTTAAAAGAGCATGTTGTAGATCTTCCACCTGTTTGCCCAAGTGTGGGGGGTTTGAGGCTCTTCGTTGATATATCTGTTCCAAGAAACGTCGGTGCTTGTGTTAATGAACTTGACACTGCTCGAGTGTACAACGTGGATGATCTTAAGGAGGTTGTGGCTGCTAACAAGGAAGATCGTCTCCGTAAAGCAATGGAAGCTCAGGCCATCATTGCAGAGGAATCCAAACAGTTTGAAGCGTGGCGTGATTCACTGGAGACTGTTCCAACAATCAAGAAATTAAGGGCTTACGCTGAGAGAATCAGAGCCGCTGAGCTCGATAAATGCTTGGCAAAAATGGGAGACGACATTCCTAAGAAAACACACAAGGCTGTAGACGATCTTAGCAGGGGCATTGTGAACAAGTTACTTCATGGTCCGATGCAACACTTGAGGTGCGATGGGAGTGATAGTCGGACACTGAGTGAGACGCTCGAGAATATGCATGCTCTTAACAGAATGTTCAGCTTAGAGACAGAAATATCCGTATTGGAACAAAAGATTCGAGCTAAGGTGGAGCAAACACAGAAGTGACTCCTTTAATCTCTTCTTTTCAGGCCTCCATTGTGAATAAGAGGTGAGATTATTGTATTATGCTTTCCTACACTTTAGCTGTGTCAATTTTTTGTACTATGATATTACAATTGATTTATAATGCTGAGTACCTCTAATTGGTCAATCAAATTGACTATGTATCCATCTTTGTACAAGTAAACAAGATTCTATATTATAATTTATGTATGTCTTTGAAACATACTGATACTGGTTTTATTTTCACTCATTCTGGGAAATTTTAATGTTGGGAGAGTATTTTGTTTGTGTGATTGGAAAACAGATCATGAACAAAAATATGGTTTGGCTGTTTTCTTTATGAAATTATACTCGTATATTCTCAAGGGACATTTTCCCGGATTTGAATTATCAATTATCTATGCATACTACTGTATGACTGAAATTAAGAGATTATTGCATTTTAATATGCAGATTAGAGATATACTCCTCCGTCCCCGTCGAGAGAGGTTTTTTCAAAATGTTAGTTGGATTAGTATACATCAAGCATATTTACTTCCCCTTCTCCAAGGCTACTTATATCACCTCTCCTAATTCGTTCCCAATGGGAATCGAAGGTCTCTCACTTAAGTGAAGAAGTCCAGTGTCCAGGTGGGCTAGCTCACATGGTTACACATTAAATAATAATACTCCTTAATCAACATGTACAAAAGTAAAAGGCCCTCTTTCGAGCAAACGGAGGGAGTAATATTTTAACGAGAAAATGAGAACATTTGAATGAGATGCCCAATATAGTAAAATGAGGACTTTTTGATGAAATGGGGGAAGTATGATATTTTTTTATTTTTGGGTGGTGAAATATAGTGTGACACGATGAAAAATGTTAAATTTAATTTTGGGTGGAAGGAGTAAAACAGAAAAATATACCACCTAAATTGAATTTGGGTGGAAAGTGTAAAACCTAATATTAATATTCAGAGTATTAATTTGAACAGACCCAAATATCGTTTGGGTGTGGGAATCAAACGTAGACAATGGGGACTTGAAAGTTGAAAGGAAAACAATAAAAGAATAGTATATTGAACACAATATTGTATCAAGGAATTTGCTCTCCTTACAGTATAAATAAATACTTATAGGATCCCTTCTTCCAAAAATGTGTTTTATCGGGTGTTACACAGGACCACAACACCACATAAAAGACACATAATCACTTTTAATTTTTTAAAAAGTGAAAAGTGATGATACATCTTCCATTGGTGTGATGTTAAAATACCAAATGGAACACAATTTTAGAACAGGAAATTTGCTCTCTTTTACGCCATACCCTTTACTTACATACACTGCTATAATGCTATGTGTAATATTGACATACAATATTGACATGATGATATATTCAACATTTTGATGTACACTGCTATAATGCTATTTATAATACTGACATACAATATTGACATGATGATAAATACAACATTTTGATGATCATAACTTCACGGCTAGATGATAGCATGTGCGTCACTATTTTATTATTTTAATACATACTAGAGTAGTTTCTTAATATTAGTAATTTTTTTATTTTTTACTTTTTAGCCTAAGTAATTGGAGAATAAGAAGGTTTAAAAATATAAATGTGAAAAAAAAGTTATTAATTACAAATAATAATAATAATCATAAAGTACAACAATGATAATTTGTCTGGAGACCTTCTTGCGCAAGCTCTTAAAATGAAAGATAAAACTCTATCTTAGTCTATGTCCCACGACATTTAGTACCGTCAGTAGTTGGAATCATCCACTTTCTCGGCTCGGCGGGTCGCTTACACGGAGGTAAAGTCAGCTAACCCTTAGCGGTCAACATGTATCTTGTGAGATGATAATTACGTGAGATGAGTTATGACACAGATCTGACTTGTTGTTAAAGTATGCTTTCTATTTAGATAAAATATGTTAATTTATAGTTAAAGTATGTCTTTTTTAAAATACGATGAATAATGAATTAAATTATATATTTAAAATGTTATAGTAAGATTCACTACAAACATACTTTAACTATTAAAATGCATACTCTACCTATATAACAACTACTTTAACAACGGATCAATTCGTCTCACTGCCCATCTAACATAAACCCGTCTCAGAATTGAGTCGCTCTAAAGTAATATACATTTTCAAAAATGTATACTATTAGGGTACTTTAGGTTTAGTTAATTGTTCAACTCTAGTACTCCAGTTTACATTACATACTCCCTTCCTATTGCATTACATTCATGGAAAGCAATAAAAACACTAATAGGGAAGTTCTACATTTTTTAAAGTTGTAAAATAACATCAAAACACCAATTAACCAACAAATTAACAAAACTAAAACAACAGCTGAAACACAAACCATACTATGAAAAATCCCTACTGCAACCCAACCACATTGAGTTCCTCGAAGTAGAAAGATAAGATTCAGACACAAGGTCAGACACCTTGAGCCATCTATCTACACAGTCACGAACTACTACCTAGGTGTTTTAATAGTTCTTTTGGCCTATGGCTATTAGTTACCTAGGTGTTTTAATTAGGGATGTAAGCGAACCAACGCGAGCTATTTGAGTCTCGGTTCAATAAAGTATTCGTTCGAGCACGTTTTTTAACTTAAACGAGTCAAACCAAGCTTGAATTTTGAGTTCGAATAGTCTATCAAATCAAACTCAAGCCTAAGGGTGTTCGGCTAGAAAGTTCACCAACATATTCGTTAATGGGCTCGTTGTTAAACGACCACCTCATCTAAAAGCTTAAGCTAATAGAGAGATAAATCTTGTAATACTTAATCGAGTCACTCTAACACGCTCCCTCACATGCAAGCGGGGAATTTTTGATTAAAGTGAGGAGGCGTGTTAAAGTAATTTGACGATACTCCTCACTATCAGCTTAAGCTTTTAGATGAGGTGGTCATTTAACACTCGTTAATGGCTCGCAAACGGTTTTGTAAATTTTATAATTATTTTTTAGTATTATGTATTATTATTTTTTATTAATATTTAATAATTAAATATTTTATATTAAATCACACAAATATGATAATAACTTAAGTGATTATTTAAATATTTAAATTTAAACAAATATAATAATAACTTAAGTGATTATTAGATATTTAACTTTTTTCAACGTTTATTATTAGATTTTGTTAGTTTGTTTATTTAATATTATGAATAATAAAAGAACGTTTTGTTTAAACATCTAATTTTAGATTTTGTTAGTTTGTTTATTTAATATTATGAATAATAAATAAAATTAGATGTTTAAACAAAACGTTCTTTTAATATCTACAAACAAAAATATTTAAATATTCATAAAAAAATGTTCATGAACAAGTCACTTTATGTGTTCATGAACACGTTCGCGAGTCTTAACAAACAGTTTGAGTTTATTCTCTTTTTTATATCTTGTCATATAAATGATACAGAAACTTAGTCATAAAATTATAAACGAAATGACAAGGTAAATCCCGCGAGCAATCTCAATTTCTTTTCATATAAACTCATGATGGATGTTTTTATTTTAGGTGGTGTGGCCGGATCCACCTGACGCTGTTACAGTTATTATTGGGAAAGAATTGCAGTTTGAATTTTTTTTCCTTTTTTTGTTAGTATTTCTGGCCCTACTTGTTAATTCGGTACTCTTTTTCGTACTTGAACTTTATTTTTGCATATTAGATTATAATGAGGTCGGACAGGCGTTCTCTCGAGTTTGTTCGAGATCCTTATCTTTTACTTTTTAATTCATGAAAAATTACTATTTAGTAACATGAATTATAATTCTACTTTGTAAAGAGTAAATTTTTGTATACCAATTCATAATATAAATGAAAAGTGTTAACATGCTAAAAGAAAATGATAATATTTTTTATAAAAAGTGATAAATTAACAAATTAAAAAAAGTGTATTTCATGATCAATTTACTAAAATAATAAAATGTGATAAATTTTTTAATAAAAAATAATTCATAATCAAATAAAATTGATATTTCTCAAATTAAAATATTTCACGAACAAATTATTGGGATACAAAAGTGATATATACTCAAAAAAAATTATAATAATTTAATTTAATTATTTTATGAACAATTTGTAGGATAAATAAAAAGTGATAATATTTTTAATAAAAAAATCATATTTAATTAAAATAAAGTGATAATAAAATTATTGAACTATCTAATAAACAATTAATTAATTAATTAATTAATTATTATTAATAATAATATATAATAGTAATATTTTCTTATTAAAAGTGAAAAAAAAATTTAAAGAAACGGCGAGGCGCCGTACATTGCCGAAATTTGATTAATGTATAGTTAAAAAAGGGAATTCTTATTCAAGTCAAATATGCCCTTTTTTTTCTTTAATTTTTTTAAATTTAATATAAAATATACTCCATTTAATTGGACTAATGGATAGCCCTTTTCATAAATTATGATTCGTCAGATGATTTCACTTCAAATCAACCCCTTTCTAAGATCATTTATTCATAGTTTTAAGTCAATAGTCCTTTTTTATCCATCTTTTAAACTATCCACCTTCAAACCCTTGCTTTCATCTCCATCAACAGCTTCTCATGCTTCCACTCCCCAAATTATATAACTACAATTTGACACGTCAACGAGAAGGCTTTTGGTAATGATATCATATCAAAATTAAACTCTCAATTAATATATTAAAGGTTTACTCCTAATAATAAATTTTATATTTTTGTGATATAATTTTATTAAAAAATATGCACGCACTTCCTTTTTTTTATAGTAGACTAGCATATAACCCGCGTGTTACGCGGGATCATTAAATATTTAACGAATTAAAAATAAATTGAGTTATAAATAATAATAAATTGTGGTGTTAAAAATATTTTTATTAAAATATACTACCTCCTTCCAATAGTTATCTTCAGACTTCGTAAATTTGTTGTTTTAAAGAGTTATTTTTTTAGTAATTTTATTGATTTTTTAGGAGTGTTGTAATATATTTAGATAATAAATAAAGTAAAAGTATGAACATTATATATTCAAATAAGAGAGTATCATTACTTGTATACATACTTGAATTACAACTAATTTTTTGGTATACATTCAAAATTTAAGGGAGAATAAATATATATATATATATATATATATATATATATATATATATAAATTATTATATTGAAAATAGGAGATAAATTGTAGATGTATATTCTAATTCTAACAATGACATTTGTAACAATTTATGTACTAAACATCCAATATATAAACATTTAAATCATACGGTAAATCTAAATGACATTATATATAGCTGATATGATATTTAGAGACATCTTTTTGCCTCTCTTTTTAAGTAATAAACTTACAACCATTCGATATTCCAACACCATGCACCACAAATAAAAATTGTGGCCACCTTAAACGCATGCATCGACCACTTCCTCTACGGAAGAGCCAATTGTGAATGACACAATATATTTGCAGCAGCAACATAGCACTTGATTTCCTTCAAACCATGTGCAAAGTACATAAATATAGGATCAACCGCGCCTTCCTTGTAGTAAGCGAACACCAAAGTACTGTCGTCCCTATGCTCTCTCCCACAACTACGCGAAAACAATGTTCATCATGTCATTTAAATATAAGTACTATAAAGACTTGTCATGCGTAAGTGTGATTAGAAACATAGGAATCAATTTCTGCTCACAACTGGGGATCTTTGTTTTTAGAAATCAGAAACTTGGTTGCCTCCTCAATATTTTCTTGAACTTCTCTTTCTTCTCCACTTCGAGCTTTGTTTTCAGCAACTTGATGAATTTCATTATGTAAGCAATGAATTACTTCTTTTCGAATGGCAGTTGCTCCTATAATACAGATATTAGATCACAATTTAATGCTCAATACAGTAGAAATATATAGCTCATTATCAAAAGAGCTCATTATAGTCGATTGCTTCGATTTGAATTATCCGAAGAATGCTAAAAAGTATATATAATTATGCAGAACAAACCTGTAGCATAAATGCATGAGTAGACAATATCAACCACATTAACAGCTCAGTCATCGCAGTGTTCATCCTCGTCGCCTCCTTTAGCAGATGGATTTGTTCCAATATCCACATCAATTTCTCCCTTAATTACCTACTGTAATCCAAGAAAACCACAAAATTTAAAATATAAATAACAATTGAAACATAACACCAAGTCTGACTACCTTACCTTAAACCTACCAAATAACACAATTTAATTTCTATTTCCTTATAAGGAAAAGAGTCCCATAGAATTTCATTACCTACTTTGTAATGTTTGAATATTAACAAAGGCCATTTTATAATATATTCACCCTCATCAAAAGAATGCAATGTATAGATTATTACTAATTCACAATTTTTTCAATGGAAACCAATACATCAATAACTCACAATTGGCCAACGAATTAATATTATACTATTAATCATAGAGCATAATATTCTTATATAAATTACTCCCCTAAAAGAATAAAAATAAATACATGCAAATAAAAATTAAATCTTCATTATATATTAAACTACCACATATAAAAGTTCAAATCCTTCAATGGATAAGAACTAAAATCATTGTATTGGAAAACCTTGGTTTAATAGGCAAAAAAAAAAAGTCCTTTCCGTTGATGCTTAATTTCCATGAGCCTCTAAACCCATCAATTGAACTCTTGGGTGAAATTATACAAAACTAAAAAGGACTTACAGTATTTGCTATCATAGGACTTGAGAAGTTAAAATCTATAAAACTGTAAAACTAATGGAAATGCAGACAATAAAATAGAACTTTGGTAAAATAAATCTCAGAAGATACATGCTGACCTCCAAAGGGATATTTTTATTTAGAAATGACCAAGCTCTCAATTTTTCCATATTTAGAAAACTTTTCCTCAAGGACCTCCTCAGACAAACATGAATCCAAATTCTTAACATTCAGGTTTGTGTACTTCACTTCATGAATAGAAATGGTTCAATCACTCTTCATGACAATCTTACCAACATAACTATGCAGGAAAGAAGTATTCTAAGAGTCATGCAATTGAATTGAAAATTTAAATTGTATAATATTAAATAAAGACCAAAAATATAAGATAGAGAATATGAGAATGACATACATCAGTTTGCCTTCAATCAAGGCATTGAGATCGCTATGGCATCTTTCGCAGAGGTTTAACACTCAAACTGAACAAAGCTATATCTTCTACTCTTCCCATTATCAAAGTGACTACTTTACATGATAATATATGACGAAACTTCTGAAACTTTTCTTGAAGCCTAGCAACACATCAATTCACTCACTTAAATTCTATAGTAAAAAAAAGCATTGAAGCAAGAAAAATATGTTAGAATAGGACCCCATTCACTTTTGCGATCATCGTGTGTGTCTGCAAACTCTTCGATATCTCCTTTGCAATATCAAGAGGAGTTGTGGAAATGTAATCTTATTTTAGAAAATGATGTTGAAGAATGAGACACCAAATAAGACAACATCAATTACCGAAAAGTAGGCTTCTCTCCACTACCGATGGTCGTTTCTCCCATCAATGAAATATTAGACGGTAGAGGCTGGCAGATGAAGGAGATGGACCGCCACCAAACAATACACAAATGAGTTTAGGGTTAATAGACGATTCCGTAAGTATATTAAAACTGCACTTAGCACCCTAAATTTTTTTAAAATTGTAATTATGGCACCAAGAAAATTGAAGAAATTGACAGAGGATTGAGAAGCTGCCAACTCAGACTCAAATCATTGGAGAAGATGACACATCAGGAGTAGAAAATTTTCAAGCAGCCAACTCAGCCTCAAATCATGGAGAAGAAGACACATCAGTATTAAAAAACCCTCGTTTAGTTAAATAAAGATTTTAAATACTTAATTAATAGAAAAATAATTTAGGTCCTAAATTTATAATTTATTTATTTTTCAGGATTTGAATTGATAATATTCTTTTATATTAATAAAATGTTAATCTTTTCAAAACAAAAGTGAAAGATACATTTATTGAGTAAGAACAAAAAAAAATTCATTTAATAATAAAATATAAAATTATAATATATTTTTATAAAATACTATACAAAATAAAGACATTACACATTGTAAA
This sequence comes from Pogostemon cablin, assembly GCA_023678885.1. Taxonomy (NCBI): domain Eukaryota; kingdom Viridiplantae; phylum Streptophyta; class Magnoliopsida; order Lamiales; family Lamiaceae; genus Pogostemon; species Pogostemon cablin. Next base: position 9,273,662 of record CM042987.1, read on the forward strand.
ACCTGAGTCATATGAAACAAAACTAATTGTTAATTAATTTGAAAGATTAATTATCTTAATTAGTTGTTAATATTTTAAAAAAAAATTGAGTAATAAATAAAACGTAAAGTAATATTAGATATTCCCTCCGTCCAATTAAATGAGTTCTTTTTACTTTTGCACGTGGATTAAGGAGTATTATTATTTAATGTATATTGAGTAGTTGTATTAGTGGGTGTGTGAATCCTATATTTTAATTGCATTAATGGGTGTGTGGGTCTCATGTATAAAAAAGAAGAAGGGGCTCTTTGGAGGGCAAACGTCCAAAATAGAAAAAATGAACTATTTAAAGCGGAGGAGTATGTTAGTTGGAGTGACAAATTTCTCTTTTAAAATTAAAATAACTTTTGAGTATATTAAATAAAAGTTTTTATTTATTTTAGTGTGGAGGATAGAGACAAATAAATTAGAAAATTGTGATGCATTTTATGAAATTGAGAAAGTACAATATTTACACTCTTATTTCCCCTGCTAAGTTATCAGTTTGTTAGATGATCACTCTCTTATTAAGTGTGGGCTGCATATAAGGCCATCAATGGTAGATACCATCCATTTTTATTCAAAGTTTCATTTTTTTTTTTAATTTACGTATACTTTTTTTAATTTGAATTGAAAAATAATTATGTCATTACACTACAAGAAACTGCTAGATTACCGACGGATTTACCGACGGAATTAAACGATCGGTAATTACCGACGGTTTACCGACGGTTTACCGATTAAATATGATTAATTTTAAAAAAAATCATCAATAAAAATTACCGACGGAATTAACGACGAATTACCGACGGAAATTAGCGACATATTATTTTCCGTCGATATATCCGTCATTAATTTGGAGGGAATAAATCCCGGAAGATTACCGACGGAATTAATCCGTCGGTAGATATATAAAATTTTATTTAAAGAAATTTAATTTTAGTTTTTAATTTACCGACGGATTTAATCCGTAGGTGATTATATTAAATTTTATATTTTTAAAGAAATAATTTTATTTTTTAATTACCGACGGAATAAATTCGTCGGTAAATATAAAATATTTGTCTTTAATTTACCGACGGATTTAATCCGTCGGTAATTATATTAAATTTTATATTTTTGAAGAAATAATTATAGTTTTTAATTACCGACGGAATAAATTCGTCGGTAAATATAAAATATTTTAGTCTTTAATTTACGACAGAGTTAATCCGTCAGTAATTATATTAAATTTTATTTTTAAAAAAATAATTTTATTTTTTAATTCCCGACGGACTTATTCCGTCGGTAAATATAAAATATTTTAGTATTTAATTTACCGACGGATATGTTCCGTCGGTAAGGATATTAAATTTTATTTAATTGGGAATAAAGGTTTATTCCCAGACATACATTTTTCCCTAATTCAACACCCTCTCCGTCGCCCCCTTCGCCGCAAACCCCAGTCGCCGTTCCCCGCCGCATCGTCCATCTCCGCTGCTCGCCGCTTCGCCGTCGCCCCCTTCGCCGCAAACCCCAGTCGCCGTTCCCTGGTGCATCGTCCATCTCCGCTGCTCTCCGCGTCGCCGTCGCCCCCTTCGCTGCAAACCCCAGTCGCCGTTCCCCGCCGCATCGTCCATCTCCGCTGCTCTCCGCGTCGCCATCGCCCTTCGCCCTTGCTATTCGCCTGTCGACGTTGTCCGCCGTGTCGCTCGCTGAGTCGCCTTTGCTGTTCATCCGCTGCCAACAGCTGCCCGCCTGCCGCTAGTCTCAACCGTCCGTCCACTAGCCCTCCTCTAGCCAGCAGGTGCCCGCCCATCGCCATTTTCTCCTGTCACGGTACTCTCTTTCCCACCTTATTCTTGCTGTATTTTGAATCCGCAGCCGAATTATGTGACAAGTACTAGTACTACTGCCACTGGTACAACCTCCTCTCCATATCCTAGCCCTTTCTGTGCATTTACCACTACCAGTTCACATTTCTTCTAAAATCCCTTCTTCAAAAACAATGTTTTACTGGTATAATGCAATGGAATGGATGGAGGGATCATATTATTGTTAAATTATAAGAGTGTTGTGGTGTATCTCGGTGTCTTTTTGTTTCATTTATTCAACGAATGTAGTAGCTTGTAACAAGATAGGAAATAGTAATAATAGTACAGAATTCATGGCAGTTACCTATTACTTCCTCTGTTTTGAGCTAGTTGGGTTTGAGGTGGCTATTTGAATGTGCATACTTTTTAATTTAAGTCAGTTTGGTAAGGACACACAGACTGATTGAAAGAGTGTTGGAGTCTAGACTGCCCCTTCACTGTCACTGTAACACCTAGTCTATTGTCTCTCACCAATTAATTCATTTCTCTCCCTTTTGCTAAATATGGCTATTATTTTTTTGCAAATTATTTTGTTAATCTGCTACACTCAAAGAGTACACCTACCATTTTTTGTTGTTTTACTTTAGTTTTGCAACTTTGAAATTTCTTTTATATTATAGTACTGTTTTTGACACGTTTTTTTTTCATTTCCTAAAAAAAAAAGAACATCTACCATTTTCCAAGAAGGAAACATGGGCTTAATTCTTATTGATACTTGGAGAAGGTGATGCATAGCTCAAGTCCAAAGAGGTTTGATTTTGTCTCTACCTGCCCAAATTAACCACCTAAGATTTAGGCCCACTTCTGGTTAAATAATTTGACAATCTCTTGTTCAGATTCAACCATATTGACTTTGAGTGCTTGCACTCACTCTTTGACTTTTGAGCGCTCTTACGAAAGGTCCAGCTCCATTTCATAATTTCCCTATAACTCTACTTTTGATATTTGTAATAATTAGAAATTATTCAAGGTAGTATAAATATGCAACACTATTATTTAATTTTCTTAATTGGTTATTTAGGTCACATAAATATAACTAAAATTTCCTTCAAATGCACGAAATTGACGTTAAGAAAAAGTGAATTTTGTTTCTATATTAGGAAATTAAGCATGATTAGCGGTGAGTGCGATGTTTCTATAAACAAGATGATTTTTCATTTTAGTGATATAAGTAATTATTTTATTCATTCCTTCTAATTACATAAGTTGCCAATATTTATGACTACCTCCTCAAAAATATGTTTAATTAATTTTTGATAAGTAACACAAATTTTCTCAAAGAAAATTGGTAATCATCTCCTTTTTAAAGGTAAATAGTAAATACTATATTTAAATTTTAGAATTCCATATCTATAGTTAGGATTTGATATCACTTGTATTTATTATTACAAAAATAAAATTGATATAGATTTTGTTCCTACTTTCAAATTTATGTCTTATTTTGATGTGAATTCACTACTAGAAAAAGGACCTATTACTACACTAATTTTAATACACTTATAAATGTCATAATACTCTATTTTTTAAGGGGGTAATAATTGAATATACATTAATCTTTTGCACAATGAAAACATTTAACATTACGATTATACAGACTAGATTGCACAATGAAGTCAACTCGTTTGTGGATGTACAATCGCATGAGAAATGGGGGATTGACTTATGAATTTTTGAAAGGAGTTGATGAATTCATTGAATTTGCAACTAGTCAACATGAGTGGAAGGATGGTGAAAAAATTAAGTGTCCATGTGTTAAAAGAAAATGTCGAAACAAAGGCTTTTTACCTGTTGACGTAGTAAAAGGACATCTAGTCAAAAATGGATTCACTCCAGATTATTTTGAGTGGGTGTTCCATGGTGAGCAATGGTCGAGAAATGACATGGAAATAGATGCTGATAGATCAATTCCTTCATCTAATCATGAAATGAATGAGGAAGAATATAGTCCATACCACGAAATGGTCATGGATGCGGCTGGACCAGCTTTTAATGCTGAAAACGTTGATGAAGAGAATCCTAATCCAGAAGCTCAAAAATTCTTTGACATGCTTGAAGCAGCAGATCAGGACTTGTGGCCCGGATGTAGTCATTCACAATTATCATTCATTGCTCGACTTATGAGCATGAAATCAGATAATCACATGTCTGAGAAGTTGTTTAATGAGGTTGTCGGATTAGTAAAAGAGTTAGCACCTGAAGAAAACTCTGTTCCTGACGACTTTTACAAGTGCAAGAAATTGCTACGGGGAATGGGCTTACCAGTGCAAAAGATTGATTGTTGTCCTAAGAATTGGATGATTTATTGGCGAGAAGATGAGGAGTTGACTTGTTGCAAGTTCTGTAATGAACCTCGATATGATAAGAAAAATTTAGCCAAGAAGATTATGTATTACTTTCCTTTGGCTCCGCATTTACAAAGATTGTATGCCTCTAAAGCTACGGCTAAAGAGATGAGGTGGCATGCTAATCACGACAAGGATCAGGGCATGGAACATCCATCCGACTCGGAGGCATGGAAACAATTGAACGAAAGATTTCCTGAGTTTGCAGCTGAAAGTAGGAATGTAAGATTGGGTCTTTGCACTGATGGGTTTCAGCCATTTGGTCAATCGGGACAGCAATACTCATCTTGGCCAGTTATCCTTACGCCTTATAATCTGCCTCCATCCATGTGTATGAAGGAACAACACATGTTTCTTACTGTGTTAGTTCCTGGGCCACAGAATCCAAAGGAGAAATTGGATGTTTTTCTTCAACCCCTTATACATGAGTTGATACAATTATGGGAAGTTGGAGTGGAAACTTATGATGTCTCCAAGAAAAATAATTTCATGATGAGAGCTGCAATTTTATGGACAATAAGTGATTTTCCAGCTTATTCAATGTTGTGTGGATGGAGTACTGCAGGAAGATTAGCATGTCCTTATTGCATGCATCATTCAGAAGCCTTTACCCTTAAGTGTAGTGGGAAGCAGTCATGGTTTGACAATCATAGAAAGTTTTTAGTTAATGATCACATATGGCGGAGAAATAAGAATTGGTTCCTCAAGAATAGAACTGTTTTCACCGAGTCTCCTCCAATTATGTCGGGACACGAGATCTTGGCTGAGATAGAATATTTTGGGTTTAAAAAGGTAACTGAACTAGGTGGTCGTGAAGTCAATGAATCGCTTAAAAATTTGGGTTGGAGAAGAAAGTGTATATTCTGGGATTTGCCATATTGGGGTGATTTATTGATTCGACATAACTTGGACGTAATGCACATTGAAAAAAATGTGTTCGACAATATATTCAATAATGTGGTCAATGTTCAAGGAAAGACAAAAGATACTCGTAAATCAAGAGATGAGTTGAATGATTACTGTCGACGTCCTGAGTTAAAGAAGAACGAAGAGACAGGAAAATTTCCAAAGGCATGTTATGCTCTTAACAAAAAACAAAAGGAAGTTTTGTTTGAGTGGATCAAAGAGTTGAGATTTCCTGATGGTTATGTTTCAAACATGAGTAGATGTGTAGACAAGAAAAAATTGAGAATGTTTGGTATGAAAAGCCATGATTGCCACATATTCATGCAGCGATTGCTCCCAATGGCATTTCAGGATTTACTCCCACAGCATGTTTGGAAAGCTATCACTGAATTAAGCTTGTTCTTCAAAGACTTAACTTCTACAACCATCAAGGAAGAAGACATGGAACGTTTGCATAAAGACATTCCTGTGATATTATGTAAGCTTGAACGTATCTTTCCACCGAGTTTTTTTGATTCAATGGAGCATCTACCAGTTCATTTGGCTTATGAGGCAAAGATAGCTAGTCCAGTTCAGTACAGATGGATGTACCCTTTTGAGAGATACCTTCGCAAGTTGAAGAACAATGTAAGAAATAAAGCAAAAGTTGAAGGTTCGATTTGCAATGCTTATTTAGTAGAGGAAGCATCATCATTCTGTTCTTATTATTTTGAGGATCATGTGATGACAAGACACAATAAGATTCCTCGAAATGATGATGGTTGTGGAGATTTTGTCGTGGGTAATAGTGAATGTCTTTCTATATTTCAATTGCCCGGTCGTGCATTTGGAAAGGCAGAGAAAAGATATCTAGATGATGCGGAGTTTCGAGCAGCACACTCATACGTATTACTGAATTGTGAAGAAGTCCAGCCTTATATAGAGTAAGTTTTATCACTTCTTAATATAAGTAATAACATTATTATTATGCTCAACTCTTAATATATTTCATTGTTAATGACCGCACCTATTGTTTTTGAAGTGTTTACACAACTGAGTTGCAGTATAGTCACCCAATCATGTCAGTTGGCGAGATTGATTCAAGGATAGCAAGTGAATTTGCAACTTGGTTCAAATCTCATGTAAGAGTAAATTCCCTAAATTTATATATTCTGCATATTGTAAGATTCTTGCAATACATAATTCAAAAATCTCCTTACAACGACTTATATTATTAGGTGCTCAACAATCCAATCATTCATAGTAAAATGATTAGAGATCTCTCAAATGGCCCATCTCGCAAAGTTAACATATATCATGGATATTATGTGAATGGCTATAAATTCCGCACTATTCGTTATGGAGCTTCTAAATCAACATCAAATAGTGGGGTCTGCATAAAAGGAACAAATTACCTTACATATGAGAGTGACTATTATGGGATGTTGCATGAGGTAGTTGAATTAGATTATCCTGGTTTACCTGTGAAAAATGTTGTGTTGTTCAAGTGCGAGTGGTTTGACCCATCACCTTTGGGAACAAGAATTCATCCGGAATATAAACTCGTCGAGATTAACCACAAAAGGAGGTTCAGTCAATATGAGCCATTTGTATTGGCAATTCAAGCGGTCCAAGTGTATTATTGTACATATCCAACTGAGAAGAAAACAAAGAGTGATTGGTGGCCAGTTTGTAAAGTAAAGTCAAAGTTGCACATTGCAAAAATGTCCAAAAGTTGTGAAGATTCTATTCCTCCTCCGTTTCAAGAGGATTTCATAGATGAGCCAAACAATGTGCAATCAGATGATGGTCCGTCAGGTTTAAACGATGAGAGTGGTGCATTCATGGAAATCATTGATGAGGAAGATGATATCGATGAAGAGTTGCAATCTGAAAATAGTTTTGAAAATTTGAATAATTCAGATTCAGAAAAATAACTCTTGACACCGATTTTCGAGATGTATTTCACAAACTATATATGATATGTATAACGGCTTTTGTGAGTTTCTTCTTCTTCTTTTTATTTGTACTTTATAATATTTAATATACTTTATTGCTTGAGAAATTGGATATATTACAATTTTTTGGGTTGTAGATGACAAGTGGACGTGGTCGTGGTAGACGGGGTGGACGTAGTGCATCTTCGGCTGCACCATCAACTTCAGCTGCAACACCTATACTTTCCGAACCATCAACCTCAGCTCCGCCTCCCATACCATCTCCACCATCAACCTCAGCTCCACCTCCCATACCTTCTGCACCATCAACCTCAGCTCCACCTACTATACCATCTGCACCAGCACAATCAACATCATCTGATGTAGTGAATTCTCAAACTACGACCAAAAAGCAAGAAGTACGGATCATTAAGGGAAGGTAATTCTTTCCTTATAATTCTTATAGTGGGTATAATTATAAATTATGTTGTGTAACCATGATTTGCTTAATTTGTAGTTTACAACCTGGTCATAAACTATCCCACATGTTTAGAGAGATAGTTTTAGGTCGGGTTGAAAAAGGAGCAACTCGTTGGAAGAAGATCTCTGCGGAGACAAAACGTATATATTTTGAAGAGTTTAAGGTATGTATTAAAAAGTTTAGAGTTCTATTTTGATATAATATAATCTTTTATTTAATATATGTAGAAAAAATTCGTGTGGAGCGAAGACATCGATGCACTAGTTCCGGACAAATGGAACTTTTTATGTGCTCGTCGTTATGGTGACATTGTCCACGACTGGAAGAAAATATGGGAAGATAACAATGAAAAACCAGAATATATGACTGATGAGGCTTGGGCTAGCTTTATTGCTCATTGGCAAGATCCAAAAGAGATAGCAAAGGCTGAACAGAATAAGAAAAATCGTCGAAGCGAGCCGGCAGGAGAGGGTACTGGTATTTCTTGTCACAAAGGAGGTTCAGTAGGAGCTTGTGAATTTGCTGAAAAGTTTGTGAGTTTCTATCTCTTATTCACTTATCTTTTATGAATATCTATTGTGTTAATTAATCTTTTTAATGATTGAGCTAAAATTGATGGCAAGAAATACCAATATGATGTATATGTTTAATTTTTTGTAGATTGTGTTGGTATACAAATATGTTTAATTTGTTTTCTTTGTTAATAAGGCCAAAAAGCATAAAATGGAAGCCAATGAGTATGACATCTTTTTAAACTTCCACCCTCCGGATGAAAATGGAAAGTACGCCTATGCAGTAGCTGAAAATGTGGCTGTAAGTATAATATTTTGTGTTTTTAAAGTATTTACGCTTTTAAGTAAAATGATAAATCTATAATATTTGATTAATAATTCATTATTAACCATGTAAATTCACAGAAATCAATCCAACAAAAGAAAGATGACCTGAGTCAAATGTCTGATACTCCTGAAATTAATATGGGAGATATCTTCCGTCAAACTGTTGACCCAAAAAAAGGTCGCATCTTCGGCATTGGAAATTTGGGAGAAAGAAGTTCAAGCAGCCAATCTAGTGTTACGCAAGGTGTCTGTTCAAAATCAGAGTGCAAGAAACAGTTAGATGAAAAGATTTTGGAGGTGCGTACTGAGATGCAATCAGAAATTCAAGCGCTTCAAGCCCAAGTGCAACAACTTATGGAAATTGTGCGAGGTGGAAATACAATGACTTCTCCTTATGGTGGTGGATCTACATCTGGTGTCGGTCATGATGATATTGATGCTGATGACGATATTGATGTTGATGACGAGGTTGATGCTGATTTGGGAGACTTGTGATCATGTTTATTGTATTTAGATGTTTTATGTCAAGGATTGAGTAGAATTTGATACTTTGTGTTAAATTTGAATAAACTATTTAAAATTGTGGAGATTGTTGAATTTAAATATTAGATTGGGCTTGTGTTTTGAAGATATAATTAATTAGAAATTTATATTATTTAACAGGTATTAATATTAATTTTATAATATAAAATTAAAATATATACATAAATTTGCGACGGAATATTTTGTCGGTAAATAAAATTTATAATTTGAAGCAAAAGTTACCGACGGAATCTTCCGTCACTAAATTTGCGACGGATTAATCCGTCGGTAATTACCGACGGAATTACGACGGATAACAAATTCTTTATTTTTTATATTGCGACGGAATTTCCGTCGGTAATTTACTACGGCCAATTCCGTCGGTAAATCCGTCGCTAATTTACAGCATCCGACGAATTTTATTTGTATGCTCACCGACGGAAAAATTAATTTACCGACGTTCATAATCCGTCGGTAATTACCGACGAAATTTTTTTTTCGTCGGTAATGAATTACCGACCATGGTTTCAGCGACGGATCATATACCGTCGGTAATCCGTCGGTAAATTCATTACCGACGATTTTTAAAAGTATTACCGACGAAAATTTTCCGTCGGTAATTTGACAGTTTTTTGTAGTGTTAGCTAGGCTATGTACAAGAGCAAGATATAAACCACAATAGGAAAGTTAATAATCACAAAAATAAAATAGTTACATTAAACATAGTGAAATTAGAACTTGATGCAGCCTAACATAGAATAACGCTTTCTACTCACATTGATTCAATCGAAAGAATACCTCAAAATAGGTGCCTCAAGTGGCTTATAGCGGGATTGGGGTTCGAACCCCTTATTCTGGGATTGATGGAGTAGATAAATCGCAAGATGTGTTTCAAGTGACTTATTCCACCATTTATTCCACCATTAATTAGGGGCCCAGAGAAGGTAAATCGCAAGATGTGCATCAAGTGGCTTATAACCCTAAGGATTGGAATTCGAACATCCATCCTTCAATTATCAGCTCAGTTGGAATGTCTTTCTACCCTTCCCTCTACTACCTGAGCTATGTATTGGGGCAAATAAAAATCCAATAATAGCCGTTAAAGGATATCTTCCAAAACTGGGAGAAATAAAAATATACTAAGTTAAGAAATGTAATGTTAATCGCAAAAGCTTTCTGCTTATCCATAATTAACGACAACTTCATCTCCATTATTTTCCTCCTTTTCAAAACTATTCGCCCTCATATCGTGCTCAACTTTGTATTAGGGCGGGCTCTGAGATTATGGGGCCCTTGGCGAAATTATGAAATGGGCCCCAAAACAGCATGTTTTTAATCATTAAGATCTTCTTTTGCTAATTTTTTTTTATTTTCTGTCAACTTAAACAACTTACCACAAAAATAATACAACATCTTTGTAAGAAAAATGTCTAGAAATTCCATTTTTAGGAAATTTGCGATTATTGTATGTTATAGAACATTTCTCCACCAATATGTCTCTAGTTTTATCAATGTTATCCCAAACTCTTGGATCATATATATATCACGTATAATTTTATTTTCTAAAATGTTTTCATGTTTCTCAATTTTATTATAAATTTCTTCATAATCTCTTTCGTTGTTTATAAATCACTCTCATTCAAGTTATTTTAATTCTCAACTATAATATATTTTTACATTATTTCTCATTTAAATCATTATTATTCTCAACTTTCTGAGTAATTCACCATTTCTCTCATTCTTTTTGCTCATTTTCATTTAATCCTACTTTTTTATTTTGAAGAATCCATTTGTATAAATTTATTAAGAGCAAATGAGAATTCTCTCATTCTTCTTACTCATTTTTATTTAATCCTACTTTTTTATTTCGAAGAATCCATTTGTGTAAATTTATTAAGAGCAAATGAGAATTAGTCTCTTTTTTCAAGTTTTTTCATTTCTTTATTTTTTTACTCACCAATAATGCATAGTTTCTAAGGAAACTTAATTATAATACAAATTATAAAATTAAAAACACATTTAATTAAGTAACACTAAAAAAATTATAAAATCTAATTGGTAGGGAATCAAATAAATTATGTACGAATTCGTATTTCCCCAAGTATACTTATAAAATAAAATAAAAAATTTTCACGCAATTGATATTAATAATATCCTCTCTCTGTAATTAAGATAAGATAAATTGTAGGGACAATGGTGCACTTCTGACGGTACGTTCGAACCAATAATAAAATGACAAACTTTATGATTGATAGTTTAGATAGAAGTGAAAAGAAAATGTCATTGAATGTCCTCCTCTAAACTGCCAGGTGCTAAGCATATCCTACGTATCATAAAATAAATGGTAACATCCCTAACACCATCATTATTACAGAAGAATCAAGATAGTAGTCGTTCCTATTGTCATCGACATATAAAATTTGACCTTCTTTTTTGAGGCAACTGGCGATGCGGTGTCCATGCTCCTCACAATGTTGAGATAATAGTGCCTGACACACGCTAAGGTGCATCAGAAGGATACACACAACAGATGCCAAATTCTAGACATAATCCACCTACATACCTAGCTAGAAATTAAATGATCATCACTTTCAGATAGATTTATATGTGCTAAGAGTATATAAAACTCCTCAGTATAAACATTAACAGAATGGGGCCCTTTGACTAAAATTCATCAATTTTTTATAGAAAGTGCTAGCGTAGTTGAAAGGTAAAATTCCATTAACCAATCCAGAAATTAAATTCACCCAATCTGAGAGCTAGCAATGGAAGCATTGCAATTTGGTTTGCGTCTTACCAACTCATGTAGCATTACAAGTATATTAAGTTAAGAAATATAATGTTAATCACAACAGCTTTAACTTATCCATAATTACGACAGCTTCATCTCCCATCATAACTATGTTGGGTTTCCAAATATATGAAGAGCCCAATAGCCAACAAGGTAGTAAAGTCCAAGTAGGTCCAATACTTGGTGTTATCTTATTCCGGAAGTCAGTGAGGGAAGAAGAGAAGAAAAAGAGAGCAAAAACAAAATTCACGTTTTTGAGAGAGAATCCGGCACAGTAATATTGCAGAGGCAGTAACTGGATTTTCAAACGTCGGATCGAGCTGAATTTTGGTCAGCACGTTCGAAACTTGAGGAAGTACATTCTGAACGGTGGAGATCGTGTTTGGAGCTTTGTGTAGACAGGAATAGGCCGAAAACAGAAGCAGGTTTTTGGGCAATTCAGTTCTGCGTAGTCAAGGGGAAAGAACCATTTCTCACAAACTAACCGTTGGATCGAGCTGTAATTTGGACAGCACGTTTAAAATATATAGTAGTAGATTCTGGACGGTAAAGATCATGTTCTGAGGTCTCTAGAGGTGCGAACACTGAACGACATTTGGTGTTGTTGGGTGAGGTCTTTCTAATCTCGTTGTTTGTTATCAAGTATTGAGTGTCTTGATACGTTTATGAAAGAGTGTCTGTGGTGGCAAATTGTAACTCTTGGATTTTTATCTCATAGTGAAGTTTTTGGTGGGCTTCGGTCCCGTGGTTTTTCTCCTCACATTGAGGAGGTTTTCCACGTTAAATTGCTTGTGTTGTGCGTTGTGTGTTGTTGATTACTTGCTTTATCGTGCATCATATTATTAGGATTGTTTCCTACTAAATTCACACAAGAGAGGGATAATTGATCATTCCGCTACGTAGATGAAGCGGGTTGCTGCTCTGTGCCTTGTGGTGAATATGGAAAACCAATACTAATAGAATGGTGAATCTCAATGGTTCTAATTATCATGTGTGGAAAGGCAAGATGAAGGACTTTTATATGTGAAAGATTATTATGTGTATGCATTTGAAGCTAAAAAGTCTGATAGTAAAACAGATGAACAATGGAAATTATTGCATCGTCAAGTGTGTGGTTACATTAGGCAGTGGGTGGATGATAATGTGTTAAACCATGTGAGTGGAGAAACAAATGCTCGGACATTATGGACAACATTGAAGCAACTGTATGCTAGAAAAATTGGGAACAACAAGTTATTTCTAATCAAGCAGTTGATGAATCTGAAATTCAAAGATAGCACTCCTATGACTGATCACTTGAATTCATTTCAGGGCATTATTAATCAATTGTCGGAAATAAAAATCAAGTTTGAGGATGAAGTACAGGGCTTATGGCTTCTTGGTATATTGCCGGATTCATGGGTGACATTCAGGTCATCTTTGTCTAATTCAGCCCCCGATGGTACCATTACAATGGATTTGGTTAAGGGCAGCATTTTGAATGAGGAAACGAGGAGAAAATCGTAAGGCTCTTTTCAGCAATCAGAGGTTTTAGTTACATAAAATAGGGGGAGAAGTAATAGTAGAGGTCCAACAGGCAAGCAAAAAGGAAGGAGGAGTAAATCCAACAGATACAGCAAGGTTGAGTGTTGGAATTATAAAACTCCAGGACACATAGCAAGGAATTGCAGAAAACCTAAGCAAGATGACAAGAAAGAAAATGGGAAAGAAAGGAAGAATGAAGAAACGAAAGATAATGATCGAGTGTCTGCTACAACAAGTGATTTTCTTATCTTTCGTGATTATGAAGTTGTCAATCCTGCATATCGTGAAAGCAGTTAGGGTGGTTGATAGTGGGGCATCCATACATGCCACATCTCGTAGATAGATGTTCACATCCTACATGTCAGGTGACTATGGAAATGTTAGGATGGATGATGATGGCTTAGCTAAAGCCATTGGCGTTGGAAATGTATGTTTGCGGACTAGTAATGGTGCTACACTAGTTTTGAGAAATGTGAAACATGTGTCTGATCTTCGGTTGAACTTGATATCTGTTAGAAGACTTGATGATGAAGGGTTCTGCAGTGTGTTCTTCGATGGTCAATGGAAGCTTACAAGAGGTTCTTTAGTTGTTGCTAGAGGTCAAAAACATTTCTCGTTGTACTTGATGCAAGCAAAACTACTTGATGGCTCTATTAATGCAGTTAAGAATGAGGGGATAGTTGAGTTGTGGCATAGCAAGCTCAGTCATATTAGTGAAAAGGGATTGAAGATTTTAGAGAAAAGAAATCTCATTCCAGACTTGAAAAATGCATCTTTAAAGATGTGCTCTCACTGTTTGGCGGGAAAGCAAACTCGAGTTGCTTTCAAGACCTCAACTCCTACCAGAGCATCAGGTATACTCGATTTAATTTATTCTGATGTTTGTGGTCCTATGAAAATAAGAACTCTTGGTGGTGCTTTTATATTTTGTTACTTTTATAGATGAACACTCAAGAAAGACATGGATCTACACGTTGAAGACGAAAGATCAGGTGCTTGATTCATTCAAGCAGTTTCATGCCTTAGTTGAGAGACAGACTAGGAAGAAGTTGAAATGTATCAGATCGGATAATGGAGCGGAATACATTGGTCCTTTTGATGAGTATTGCAGGGAGCAAGGTATCTGACATCAAAAGACTCCTCCAAAGATTCCTCAGTTGAATGGGCTTTCAGAAAGGATGAACAGAACATTGGTGAGAGAGTAAGATGTCTGCTATCAGAGGCATGAATGTCTTCATCATTTTGGGGTAAGGCTCTTAGTACTGTTGTACATGTTTTAAATCTTACTCCATGTGTTCCTTTAGACTTTGATGTTCCAGATAGAGTTTGGTCAGGAAAGGATATTTCCTTTAATCATTTGCATGTCTTTGGATGTAAGGCATTTGTGCATATTCCCAAAGATGAGAGGTCTAAGTTGGATATGAAAACTCGACAGTGTATGTTTCTTGGTTATAGCTAAGATGAGTTTGGTTACAGACTTTATTATCCTGTGGAGAAGAAGCTTGTCAGAAGTCGGGATGTTATGTTTGTTGAGGATCAAACCATAAGAGATATTGAGAAGACAGATAGCTCAGTTTCTACACCATGATAACTTGATTGACTCGAAAATTGTTCCTCACGATCAAGGTCAAGTAGAAGCTGAAGAGGAGGATCAAGATCAGCCTGATTTCGGTAATGATGAGTAAATCGATCAGTCTTTGCATGATGAAGAGGATACCGATCAACCACAACCATATAATATTTCAGAACATGAGATTGAAGAACCACCTAGAAGAAGCAGTAGAGCTCGTGTACCTTCTAGGATGTATCCTCCTAATCAGTATATGCTCTTGACTGACGGGGGAGAGCCTGAATGCTATGGAGAAGCAGTTCGTAGAGAACATAGGAATGAATGGTTGGAAGGAATGCAAGATGAGATGAAATTCTTGCATGAAAATAACACATTTGATTTGGTAAAACTACCAAAAGGGAAGCATGTTTTGAAAAACAAGTGGGTGTACAGGATAAAACAAGATGAACATACCTCAAAGCCTCGATTCAAAGCTAGATTGGTTATTAAAGGTTTCAGTTAGAAAGAGGGAGTTGATTTTGAAGAAATTTTCTCTCCAGTTCTGATTCTGAATTTGTTGGATGTCAATGCAGTATAAGATCCACTTCAGGCTACATCTTCTGTTGGTCTGAAAAGCTATACAAATAAGTGTTAAACAAACACTTGTAGCTCCTTAACTATGACAACCGAATTAATAGCACACTAAGGGGCATCCAATCATGAAATAAAGGTTGCGAAGTTTAGTCACATAAAGTTTATTGTAACAATTAATTCGCAGAAAAGTATTAACGATAAGAGTACTATAAGTCAAGCATATTGACATAAAATTCTTGGTTGTTAAAGAAAGTATTTTATGTGATAAAATTTTAGTAGATCATATTATGATAGACTCTAAATATGGATCCACTAATTATGCATTCAACGCCCTGTAATTTTATGAGCTAGCTATTCATGTGGGTGTTATATGATTTTAGAATACATTGGTTCAGTGGGAGTCTATATTTATTGCTCTTTAAAGTTTTTAAGACACTTTATTTTAGATAATTCAGTTTTCTGCAGAATAAAGTTGATGGCTTTGAATTAATTGTGAATTCACTTAAGTAATTTTCCATTTTATAATATTTTACATTATGAATTGATCTCACTAAAGTTTAAAGTAGGACCAGTTGGAAATAGACATGATGTTGATCACATAGCATGTAATTTCCATGCTACTCACCATACTTGATCTATGTCATTGAGTATATTGATATTGGTGATTGTCGGGGTTTAATCACGATTTGTAATGTGGTGAATGCCGCGGTAGTTCCATATTAGTATATGAGATGAACCAGATTGTTGGGTATAGCCTGAAGAGGAATAACATAAAGTTGCGCAAATGAGGACTCTTGATATAATTGCTTTGGGAACAATATATAGTCCAAGTGAAAGATTATTAGGAAATTTATAATTTCCAATATAATCTAATTGTGGGAATATATTATTATGCAATTATATTAGCTATTCAATTATTTTATGGACTTAATTAAGTGATCTAATTAAGTTGATAAGTCCATGGGCTATAATATTTTGATATGGGCCAATTGAGTAGATACCTAATACTACATAATTGGGTGATTATGGGTGGCCCAGTTGTATAATATATAAAGATTCACAAGTTATGGTCCCCAACATACTAAGCCGCACATGGTCTTCCCTTCTCCCCATCGGGAGGGATTACTACGGTCCCCATAAGGAATAAGAAGGCTTAGTTGAGGAAGGTCATAATATCTATAAATCGTGTTCCTCCTAACTCTGGATTAAGGTACGCTTCTGCATTTTGGTATAGATCACAGTTTATCGTGATAAGGTCTCAAGTTTAGGATTTATTTCCTACAATATCAACCATTACTTTTTAAACATTAATTTGACATAAATTTAAAATTTATCATACAAAAAAAAAAAAAAAGAAATATGTAGATTATTAATATTTATAGTTTTCAAATCCCAATATAAATTAGGGGTGATTCTAGAGTATACCCTAAAATTATATACTTAAAATATGGGGTTATAGGTAGTTTTTTTTCTTCTAATTTTTAATTATTTAATTCAATTAATAGTAAAGATTAAATTAAAGTTTAGTCTAACAATTAAAATCATTCAAGTCCCTTCGTCCCGTTTTAAATTTTACATTTACTTTTCGCGTGGAGATTAAGGAATACGATACTTTAATATGTGGTAAGGTGAAAGAAATAATATTTTAATTTTAATGTAAAGTGAATATGTATATTAATGTTATGTGTGGGCTCATGGAGAGATAAATAATTAATTTGGGTGGATCTTATTTGCCAAAAAAAATGAAATGTGAAGATTGTAATGAGACGTCCAAATTAAAAATATGTAAAAATTGAAATGAAATGAGATGAAAGGAGTATACTTTTGTTTGCATAGAATACCAATTCAAATTATAAATTTAAAATTTTCAAAGGAGTTAGATTTAGAGTATAATTTCACAATGCTATACAATATTAAAAGGGTGTCCTTTAGTTAGTTTTTAGAATAGGCCCATTGTCTTAAGAGTTGTTTGACCACATGAGATTCTTCATAATCACATGCGTTTCCGATTGGAAGCTCACTTATTAATCACATAATAATTAGATCAATCAAATTATTTGGTAACTACTGCTCACTGTGTGCTGGCGTACCACCCAAACATAACCGGACAAAGATAATTAATACTATATACTATATATATACTTCACCCGTCTCCTTTAAAGATGATATTTTTTTTCATTTTGGACGTCTCACTTAAAGAGTTCATTTTCCTTTTTTACACATATATATGACTCATACATACTCACTAATATAATTAAAATATGGGGCCTACACTCCCACTAATACAACTACCCACTACACATTAAATAATAATACTCCTTAATCCACGTGCCAAAAAGCAAAAGACCCTCTTAGTGAGGGACGAAGGGAGTACACCTTTTGGTTAAATTACCAACACCCCCTCGATGTTTATCCAAACTACCAAATAAACCATGTGGTTTGAAAAACTACCGATTACCCCTTTGACTTATAGTAATATTTGATTTTAACATTTAAATATGAATTTATTAAAAAAATATTTATATTTTTCTTTTCAATTAAATTATTTTTAATATGTGATTTAGTTAATTTCTCCTCTATAAAAATTAAAAATCTATTCATTATAAATACCCACTAAATTATTTAAATAAAAAAATATAGTATTAATAGTTAATTTAATATGCATGAAAAATATAATTTCATATTATAGTTAAATGTGCCAATGAAGAGTACCCGACAAAGAAATGTAAAATGTTAATTATAATTAAATTATAATAAAGAAGAAGTATATAGTATCATATATTAAATATAATTTAATATGAAGAGTATCCACAAATTTATAATTATATGTCCGATATAATTATTTTTTTATAGAGTGAGGTTTGCGTGCACTCGAGCACACCGTGCATCTTTAGAATTTAGGGTATACACTTTTTATTAATATTTTTTTATTTTTCTTCAAAAAATAAAGGGTACACATTTTTATACTAAGGGTATACAATTTAACACAAAATTTTGAAGGCACACAGAGTGTGCTTTCGTGCGTCCCGGTGCACACAAGTTTTTGCCTAGTAAAATAAAGGATACACATCTTTATACTAAAGGGTATACAATTTAGCACAAAATTCTAAAAGCACACGGAATGTGCTCCCATGTGCCTGGGCACACACAAGCTTTTGATTATAATTAATACATATTTAATTTTTATATAGGAGAAATTAACTAAATTACATATTAAAAATAATTTAATTGAAAAGAAGAATATAAATATTTTTTTTAATAAATTCATTTTTAAATGTTCACATCAAATGGAGTATGAGTTAAAGGGAGTAATCGGTAATTTTTCAAACTGTTTATTTAATAGTTTGGATAAATATCGAGGTGATGGTTGGTAATTTACCCAAATCTTTTAACATATTTATTTCAAAATTAAATAGAATATGCTGGTTGAACTAGAAATCAGTCAGTAATACCAGAAAAATCAAAGTGAATACATCAAAATCGAAAACATTAGCTGAACCATAAAACCGGAAACAAGTGGTTTTCTATTTTTTTTTACTTTATTTTTCAATTTATATATGATGTTTCAATGTTTTTTTTTTAAGTCTATATTGAAATATATTATAATTAAATTATGATATTGAGGAATATAGTATAAAGTAAACATGAGGTATGAATTATGAAATTTGGATCTTTTATCTAATTATATTAATTATTTTTTACTGATTAATTCTGAATTTCGTAAAATAATTTTAATAATTATACATTTTTTTTATTAGTGATGCGTGAAATATAATTAAAAATTGGTCATTTTATCTTTGATTGAACCTCTATTTAATCGATCCGATCAATTGAACATTATGGGTGAATCATGTGTAATCGAATTCATACGTGAATCATATATATTTTTATAAAATTATTTTTTAGTACCTAAATAATTACTTTTCGAAGAGTAAAATTTTTTATTTAAGAAGGGTTATAGCTCAACTCTCTTAAAAAATAAAATTTCAAGTAAAAAATATTGATAAATTAGATGTGCAAGAATTTAAAAAGTAATTTTTTTATTTAAAAAAGTAATAATTTATCTTTTTAAAAAATAATGTTATATATTAAAAAGTAATCGATAAAAATAATATTCACACCTGAATCCGATTCAGACAGGCGTTCTTCTTAAACTAGTTAAGGCACCGATTCAATTTTCGTTCCATTTATAATAACACTACTTTATGGTATTTGTTACTCCTAAAACTTAGAGACGAAAATCAACAAACAAGACAAAGGGTTCAGAGAGATTGAAACAAAGTTTAAGTGGGCCGAATGTAAAAGGCCGGGCTTTCGGGAACTAATGTCCATGTGGCCCAATCTGCCCCCTCTCCTCTCCTCTCCTCTCACCTATTCCTATTTACAATTTTTTAAATATTAATTTATGTTAAATCATATTTCTTGCCATTTTTTTATTCTGTGAAAGAAACAAATGAAAGAGGAAAATGGAAGGAAGCTAAAATCTAGCGTTTTCAAACCCGTGTAAATCGCTGACTCTGCTAAAAGATTTGTTCACGTGAGCCGTTTTAGCCAGCTTCTGAGCGGCTCTCCAAGCCGATGTGGGCGTAAGCGGCTCCCCATTCTCATCAACCAACAACCCCATTTCTCTCTCCTCACTGCTCCGCCGCAGCTGGTAGTGTCTCCTCCACTGCACCTCCGTGAGCTCAGCCTCTATGCTCTTGACACAGTCAGCCGCCGCTTCCGACCACGACTGCAGCAGCAATGCTCGAGCCGACGACAGCAGCTGCATGGCGCTGGACAGCTCGTTGTGCTCCATTAGCCGCCGAGACTCCGCAACGGCTCGGCTGCTGATGAATACATTTCTTAGGCGTTCAATTCTTGGATATCCGGGTCGGGCGGGTTGCGGTCTGGGTACCAGTAGTACCTGCTCCTTACCGTATATCACTTCTTGCGTAGCTGGATACTTGTATCCGCACTTTGCCCAGATAACGTAATGGGACCCGACCCGTGAATATGGAACCTGGATTTCTACTAAAACTTCTTTCTCCTCCTCGGCGTATAGATCGCCTAGCCTGATACAACCCGACCCGAGGAGCGTGGGCCTTTCGTTGCACGAATATACGGCCGTGATCTCAGCCGGATCCGACCCGGGGTCGAAGCCGAGCTGGATTCTCAAGTCCTGAGCAACAACGCTCAACAAGCCAGCAACGCATTTGGAGAAGGCGTTCTCGGCTGGCTCACGGCTGAACCCGGTTGAATGAACGGGTATTTCGACATGCGAGAAACGGGTCGAGTGGGTCGAGTTGTGGCGTTGATGGTTTTCGTTGTTGGCCGGAACGGCTTCGTCTTGGCCGTCGGATAACAGTATAATGCTGGCAACAGGATTTCTCTCGCGCCGTTCTTCCAGCACTCGGGTGGCTTCCTTGAGAGCTTCAGCCATGCTGGAGCCGTGGCTGCAACTGAGCCGGTCAATGATTTTACGAGCCGAGCGCTGGCCCTGAGCCGTCATTCTCCTCAAGGGCAATAGCCGCTTGGGAGCCGCCGAGAAAGCAAGAACGGAAAGACGGTCAGCCGAGCCGAGGGAGGCAATGACCAAACGCATTGCTCGCTTGAGCATCTCCAGCTTGGCGCCAGTCATGGAGCCACTAACGTCGAGAACCGTGACCAGGTCAATCGGCGCACGACGCGCAGCGTCGGGGGCGTGCGGCGGAGGTGGGGCCTTGACCTTCAAAACGACGGCGTACGTGTGGTGGCTCCGACCCTGCGAAATAACAGCAGCATCCGGCAACAAACTCAATTCCACTGCCGTGGAATCCCTAATTGCAGAGGAACCATCGCAGCTCGAGATTGGATTCACAAAAAACCCACGAAACTCTTCAACCTCTTCGTCATCTCCAACACCCTCTACAATGTCACCGAATTTCACACCAACTCTAGGCGTAACCAACGGCTCATCATCAGCATAACATTTCGAATCCAACCTTTTGGGGGTGGAAACAGGGGTTGTTTTCGTGGGAGTAGCAACACACGATTCAACCACTCCTCCCTGTTCCTGCTTCTGCTGTGCGTACAGTGCGAGCATAGGAACGTGTTTCCAAAGGGTGGAACAGAGGGGGCACACAAGTGCGCCATGTTTTCTAACGTGCGCCGCTATGCAGGGGAAGTGAAACGTGTGGCCGCACTCCGCCGTGTAAATCGCCATTCCCTGCCCCGTCTTCACCATCTGCGTACAAACGCCGCAGCTACTCTGCACACAAAACAAAACCAAACCGTTACCACACCGTCGCCGGAAAAATCAAATCTCGGATGGGATGCGACTTACTCTGTTCAATCGAAGGGTGTTCTTGAGGATGGAGAAAGGGGATCTGGGAGAAGAAGGATTTGAACCCATACGAATTCTAGGGCTTTTGCTGTCACATTTAGGGGTGGTTTTGCATTCAATGACATTCTCACAATCTGTTTTGCATCGCAGACGTGGAGTCGACGGATTGAGCTTAGTTTCTGATGACGCAGGCTCTCCTCCTCCTCCATTGGCTCTGGTTACTGTACTGCAAAATGCTCTCCTCCAACCAGTACCCATTTCTAGAGAGATTGTATGTTGGTTATGAAGAAATGGAAAACGAAACGAGATCTGAAAAAACGAATCAAAGATTTATGTGAGAAGGTAGAGAGAGTGATGATTTCATATTAATTTTGTGCATCACACCATATATGTACTAATAGCATTCATGAGTAGTAATGGCGACAATTATTTAACTACTAATATACTCTCTGTTCATAATTTGTGTGGCCCCTTAACTAACTCCCTCCATCCCGCATTAACATTCACGCTTGTTTTTTTACGAAGATTAAAAGATATAATATTTTAGTGTGCAGTGAAATAAGAGAAATATTAATATTTAATGTAAAAAGTGAGTAGTTATATTAGTATTGTAAAGGAAAAGTAAACTTTAACTTGAAACAAATCAAAATGTAAAATATTATAAATCTTAAGTTCTTAACTTGGGACGGAGAGAATATATACACTATGGCAAAAATTCCTATGTTCTCGGGAACACATCGTGTCCCAATATGCACACAAGAGTTTCACAGGAGATCAACTCATACACTATTCTATTCTCTCCATCCGTTGGCAAGTTATACATTTGTTTTTTTCATATGGATTAAGAAGTACTATTATGGGTAAATATCAAAATTAGTCATGTAAGTATGACATTTTCCAACTTTTGTCCTTTATCATTTGCAATTCTCAATTTTGGTCATTTTTCGTCCAGTTTTAGTCATTTTGGTCCAATTAGTCCTTTTGGTCCTTTTTTAAGATTTGGTAATTTTTGGTCCTAAATATATGCACTTTTGGACCATTTTTTTATTTTTTTTAACATAAAGGACTACATTTGGACAAAATGACTAAATTTGGAATAAAATGACTAAAAGTGGACAAAAAATGATCAAAATTGAGAGTTGCAAATGATAAAGGATTAAAGTTGAAAAATGTCATACTTACATGACCAATTTTGATATTTACCCTACTATTATTTATATGTATTGAGTAGGTGTAATAATATAATGCGTGGGTCTCATATATAAATTATATTAGTGATGTGTGTGGGTACTATGTATTTAAAAATGGAAATATGAACCTTTGTGCAGATGCTCAAAATGACAAAATGCATAACTTACCGAAAGACGGAGGGAGTATGTTTGAAACCAATTCGGATAATGTTGAATGAATGACACGCAAGACGCAAGAGTGAAGAGAAAATTATACCCTAAATTAATAAATTAAGAAGAAAATTATACTCTTAAATAATAAAGAAATCATACTTTAAACCATTTTCATGTATTATCTCTTTGTAAGAGGGGTGTAAGACAATCTTGGATGTTCTGTTACTTAATGTTCTGTTCCACACGTTAGATGAATGACACGTGTACAGGGAAGAAAATATCAATCATTACCTCCAAGGGTTTAAGCTTTTCTTTTAGGGTATATATTTTATTATATCATACGTGTCAATCATCTAACGGTGTGCAATAAAATATGTAACGTCAAAATGTAACAGAGAATTGTAAGACACATAGGTGGCATGATTCACATGTCATTTCATTCATTTGTTTACACATAAACAAATGAGTAAAAGATTCAGTGGCAGCACAAAATTGAAGATATCTGTGGAGAATATTCAATAACTAAGAAGATATGAGATTAATATAGAGAAGATCCAATCAATCGTGAATATATATTTGAAGTTTAAATAGATATAATTTAGTTTTGAAAGAGATTGGAAGGATACACTAAAAGCTTAATTTTTCATTAAGAAAGATATGCAAAAAGAGAGCTATTGTCTTGTGTTTCAAGTGTGTAAAAGAGTTTTTGTGAGAAGTATTAAGCAGGGCCGGAGAAGGGCGACCGCCTAGGGCCCCAAATCTTAGGGGCCCCCAATTCTTACCCGTATAATACTATTTTTTGTAATAATTTTCTTTTTAATCTCTTTCTTTTTTAATTCTTTAATCTCTGACTAATCTATCTCACTGTTATGATCCCTTTCTTTTTTATTCTTTCTTTATATTTTTATTATAGATTAAAACTTTGATCGTTTGATCTCTTTCTTTTTTCTTTATTTGTTTTTTTATTCAATTCTAATGGTTGTGATGTCTTTCTTTTCTAATTTATTTTTTAATTCTTTTTGTTGATCTCTTTTTTTTTATAGTAATTTTTTCTTTTATATTTTGATCATAGTACTTTTCTCACTAATCTAACTCTTAATTCTAATTCTAACGTGCTTATTCCATCTGCTTCCTAACCGATCTACCTCCTAATTTTAATTTTAATGTGCTTATTCCATCTGACTCATAATTCTTTTTAATGATTTATCAATCATTCATGTGCCTCTTAACACAATCTTAAAGTTTGAGATAATATTTATAATAAAATATTAAAATTAAAAATATATAAATAGAGAATTATACTAAAAAGTATCTCAAGTTTTCTAAAAATAAATTTACAAATATTTTTATTAAATATATACTATACTTGAAAATTAAAAAATATTTATTAACACTATTTTTTAAATAGGGCCCCTTTGATAATTTCGCCCGAGGCCCCCTAAATCTCAGGGCGGCCCCGGTATTAAGGTAGAGTGTTTTGATATATTCATATGAGAGGGGTTTTGATGGGGATAGTGTAGGTTTTATTAGTCATTTATTTTAATTGAGTGTTGTGGTGCTCAAATTTGTGTAAGGGTGGTCACAAACTAATAGAATCAAAGAGAAGAGAGAATCTTCTCATTTATTCCTTTGAATTGATGTTCTTACAAATTGTACATTAGAGGAAAAAAATCTAACCATTACATATGAAAACAACCTTTGAGTGTATCATAGCTTAATAGAGGATTTTTTACACTCTGTTCGTCTCATAAAACTTTTCACACGTTCTTTGTTTATTTGTTCCATAAAACCTTTCACGCTCCAAAAAAGAAAACAACACTTTATCTTAACAACATCAAAAGTTACTTTAATTTCAAATTTGTCACTCATTTTTCATACACATATCATTACTTTATAATTTTTTATTACCTAAAAATATTACAATACCCTCCAAAGTCAATAAAATTGATCCAAAAATTATAATTTTTCTTAAATAACGTGAAACAATACACGTGAAAAGTATTGTGGGACGGAGAAAGTATTAATTATTATTAATTCTGGGACAATATGGTATTTTAATTAAAAAATAAATTGAAATACTATACGTTAGATAGAAATGACAAATTTGAATTAAGGCTTACTTTGAAATTGATCGGACATGTTTTTTGTAAAAAAAAAATTTTGCAGGACGAACTAATAAAAAAAATTGTGAAAAGAGAAAATATGTACTAATTGACAAAGGTAACCAGGTGGGCTGACCCACCTGATTACTGGGCTCTTCACTTAAGTGAGAGACCCAGGTTCGATTCCCATTAGGAACGAATTAGGAAAGGTGATATAAGGAGGTACAATAAGATTGGAAGGAGCGGGCCCGGCCCCGAGCCATGGAGGGGCGATGGCCCATGGCCCCCAATTTATTAAAATTAATTTATATATTTTTATTAAATTTATTATAAAATAAAATGAATTTTAAAAAAATTCTAATATAATGCTCCCTACCCCCAATAATTTACGTAAGCTTTTGTGTGTGTGGAAATAAAGAAATTTTTTTAAGTGTTTAAAAGTTAAATAGGTAATTTTGTTAGGAAAAAGTAAAGTTATGTTACATGTAAAATAAAAGTAAATTATTATAATATTGCAATAGTTTTGGTATTATATAGATTGCTATTTTAGAAGCATGCATAACATTTAGAATTAATTTATACGAGTGTTCATGACACCTGTTTAATTTATTTATTTTAATTAAAAGTTTCATCCTAAGCGAGTGTTAATGACACCTGTTTTTTCCACCAATATTAAAAATATTGATTTTTTTTACTTAATTTAAAAAAACTTTTAGGGATTGTTTGATATTTTTAGATAATAACAAATGGCTAAATATAGTGTGCACCCGGGTGCACACGAAACTTCTTGTGCACCCACATACAAATATAAACAAAAACATATACAATTTTGAGTAAAAATGTATACAGTTTAATCGTTAATTTTTTTAATGAAAAATTGAGTGTAAAAAATATACAATTATCAAAATACATATATACACTATTGAATAAAAAGTTATACACATATGAATGTTAGTTTTTTTAATGAAAGACTTAGTTTGAAAAACGTATACAATTATTACAAAACACGTATACAAAAGAGAATAACATATATACAAAATAGAATAAAAAGTTGTACAAATATGGGGTAAGGTTGCACCAGGTGCACCTAATATACACTCATAACAAATAATTTTAAAATAAATTATACTCTTTCCGTTCCGTTAAAACATTTACATTTTCTTTTTGCACAGGAATTAAGAAATATAATATTTTAATATGTATTAAGGTGAGAAACATAATATTTTAATGTATAGTGGATATTTATATTAATGTAGTGTTGTGGGCCCAATGAAGATATCTAAATATTTTGTGTGGATGTCATTTACTATGAAGAAAATATATATCTTTTTATGGGACATTCAAAATTAAAATGCGTAAACGTTATTGTTGATCGGAGGGAGTATATATTAAAAATATTGGATGTTGTGAAACTAAAATATGGAGTATTTTAGAAATTGTTATATTGAGTAACATTTTATTTTTTATTGTGATCATAAATATGAAATTGATGTAAAATGAAGAGGAAGAACAATAGTATAGAAAAAGTGAGTATATATACAACTAAAAGGATTATATAGAGCCTCACTTTCTTAGTTCGTTTGGGGTCCGGAAATATCAAGGCCGGCCCTGGAAAGTAGTGAACATAAATTTACATCGAATCCAATTTATACAAGTGTTTTCCTAAATCTTTATTCTAGGATTTGGGTGTGTTTAATAACAACTTTATGTCATTAGTTCTCTTAAATGTTGCCCATTCAATAAATGGTAAAGAAAATTCGAACCAATAGTGAGACGGGTTCTTTTCTTTTTTCCTTAATGGGACCATTACTCATTAATTTAGTGTTACAGGAAAAGTGTAGGAAACTTATGGTGGCAGTGGCACACATATATATGAGGTTACACTGTGGTTTCTGGTAATATTGTCCATTCAGTTTACAAAAGCAGCTGCTCTATGCTCACCAACTCTCCAGAATCAATTATAGCTTTATCCATATGTTAAAATTTAAAAATTTACAATATCAATTGTCCCCTGCACCCATATTTACGGATACTAAGCATGAGAAAAATTACTACCTTTATGCCAATAATTTTTTCACCTTTTATTTGCAAATTACAAAGGAAATATGAAAAGCTTGTTGGTACGAAGAGAATATTTTTTTATTAATTTTATTAATTTTTGAGGTTTTGATTTGCAATTTCGTAGAGATAGAGATTAATTTGCAATTAGAATAAAATTCATGATTTTTCTTGTGATTACCACAAAAATTTATGATGAACTACAAAGGTACTCTTCATACTTGTAAAAAGCACTACTCTGTTCCAATTTGTAGGCAATTAAATTTTATCGCCTAATAAATATAAATGCAAAAGAAAATATATTAAGTATTAATTTAATATTTATTTATTAAGGAATTTAAATAAATTAATTCCTAAAATAAATGGATATATAATTAATAATTAATATAATTATTTGAGCCCAAAATCCAAGTTAAATGGACTTAATTCAAGTCATATGGGCTTAATTCAAGTCAAGTGGGCCCGACTCAAGTCAATAAGCCCAGCAAATCAAGTCCAGTAGGCCTAATTAAATTAAATAAGCCCAAGTTAAAATCTTACAGGCTTAATTAAATCAAATATGCCCATATCCAGTCCAGCAGACTTAAGTAAAGGAGAAAAGCCCAACATATCTTTTGAAGGAGAAAATATCTCTCAAGTGGTTATTTTCTTTACCTATAAATAAGGACCTTCAGTCCTCATTCCAATCATTCTGAAACTCCTGAAAACCCGGAGAGATCTGAAGAAAACTTGGAATCTTTGAGAAGATCGAGTTATTCTTGAAGGATCAATCTAGAAACGCCATTCATTCTGGGATCAAGGTGCTAAGCCCCTCAGATTCAATGTTTCTTCAAGTCAAGTTCATCAAATTCATCCAGCAGTCTCCGTGAAGTCGTCGGTGTTCTACCAAATTGAACGGCGTTCTTCACAATAAATCTTCAAGTCAATGTTTGATCCGAACAAAGGCTCGACGCCTCCGGATAAACGTTTTAAAGCTTCAAGTCAACCCCGAGCTCGGACAAGCTTCATCTGAAGATCCGGCTCGAAAAGTTGAAAAAGTCAAGAAATCAACTCAAGAGAGGAATCAGAGGATAGCTAGAAACTGTTTATTTAAATTCTCAAGTTCAATCCATCTCGGATTATCTTTGTAATTCAACTTGTATTTATTTTATTATAAATACAATATTTGTTGTTACAAATTTTGGCACGCCCAGTTGGACAGTTTCTACCTCTCATCTCCTCTTCGAGCAAAGTAAGATGGTTCCGCTAAGAGTCAAAGTCAACAGATCAGCTTCTGTCTTTAAGTCTTCAGAATTACAAATTGAAGACGTTAATGTGACAATTAGAAGTATGTCAAGGAAAGCGCGGTCTGAAGCTCCTTCGGAGACAAATTCTTTAGTGGGAGTTATCCCCAAAGGAATACCTTATGATGCTAAAGACGAGGAGGACAACCTTGTTGGCTCAACTCATCTATCTGAAGAAAGTCCATCATCAGATTCATCCATAGCCTCGACGATGGCAATAAACACTTCGTCTGTCGAAGAACAGTTGGCAAGCTTAACTGAATCCGTTGCTGCACTTGCCAAACAGAACCAAGAACAAAGTACTTTGATTTTCAAACTGATGGAGAGAATGGCTGGTGCTGAAACTAGCCATGCAAACGAAAAGCAAGATGAAGATGCTGAAAATGAAGTAAATAACTCCGCGAAACGCCAGTCGACGGGGAAGAGGGTGATTGAAGAAGAATTGAACATTTCCCATGATGGAATGGTTCCTATCAGCCAACTAAAAAGTATTATACTCGGGACAATGAAGGACCAATTTGAAGAGAGCTCCAAACCTTCATTCATGTATGCTAAGCCTTTTACTAGAAGGATTGACAACTTGAAGATGCCACCGAACTATCAACCCCCCAAGTTCCAACAGTTTGATGGAAAAGGTAATCCAAGGCAACATATAGCACATTTCATTGAAACATGCAATGATGCTGGAACTGACGGAGATCATATGGTGAGACAATTTGTTCGTTCTCTAAAGGGAAATGCTTTTGAATGGTACACCGACCTGGAGGCTGATTCTATAGACAGTTGGGATCAGATGGAATATCAATTCCTTAATCGCTTCTATAGCACTAGGAGAACGGTTAGCATGATAGAGTTGACTAACACTCGTCAGTTAAAAGAAGAGCCAGTAATTGAGTACATTAATCGATGGAGAAATTTGAGCCTAAATTATAAAGATCGATTGTCTGAAGTTTCTGGCATTGAGATATGCATAGCAGGAATGCAATGGAGCCTTCGTTACATACTTCAAGGGATTAAGCCTAAAACCTTTGAAGATTTAGCCACAAGAGCTCATGACATGGAGTTAAGCATGGGGATAAGTGGAGTGGTTGAACCACCGATTCCAGGATCCTACAAGTATAAAGAAAAGCAAGAGGCCAGGAAAGGGGGCAAACCCTACAGCAAATCTTCTGAAAAGGAGTCCATGGCGACAAATGCACCAACTGTCAAGTTTCGAAGGAATGAGAACGAAAAGGAAGATAAAATGAGGAGTGATCCCCAAGAAAGGGGGCAAAGAAGATTGATCTTGAAAGAGATGCAAGAAAGGAAGTACCCATTCCTTGATTCAGATGTCCCAGGCATATTTGATGATCTGTTCAAAGATAAACTTATCGAGCTTCCTGAAATGAAGCGACCAGAAGAGGCAGGACAAACTGACAATCCGAAATATTGCAAGTATCATAGACTGGTGGGTCATTTTATTAAAGATTGCTTTGTCTTTAAAGACAAAGTTATGCGATTGGTTGAGCAAGGGAAGATCTTTCTAGATGAAGATGCAACTGCGAACTCTATTTCTGCAGGCAGTGATTCTTCATGTCATATGGCAAGCGAAGCTCAGCTACTTAAGGGTGAATCTGGGAATGAAAGTGAGACCCATGTTATAAAAATAACCTTCACAGAGGAAGACTTACTGCTCGGTTCACAACTTCATAACCGACCTTTATTCGTAACTGGTCATACTCAAGAGCAAAGAGTTAATCGAATATTGATTGATGGAGGTTCAGCTGTCAATATCTTGCCCCTATCCACGCTTAAGAAGTTAGGAATTCCTACCAACGAGCTCGGCAGTAGTATTTGACAATTCATGGGTTCAATCAAGAAGGCCAGAGAACACTTGGTACAACGGTCTTGGACTTAATGATAGATGAGATGGTCTCAACAGTTCTGTTTCATGTCATTGATGCTAAAACATCATATAACATGCTCTTGGGGCGCCCATGGTTGCACGAAAATGGAGTGATTCCTTCTACGCTACATCAATGCTTCAAATACTGCGATGGAGGCAACATAAAAAAGGTGCTTGGCGATGAAAGGCCATTCACAGAAGCTGAGTCATATTTTGCAGATGCTAGATATTTTCTGAAGAGTAGCAAGGCTGTCAAGCCAGAAGGAAGTTCGTCGCAAGAGAAAGGTGATGATAAACAAGAAAGAGAGAACGCAGATGATGTTTCATCCATAAAGTCTATTGAAAGTAAACAGTTGATCAAGACTGTAGAAGGGTTGACACTACCTCTAACTAAGGTTGATACTAAGAAGCCCTCTCCTCCTCCACTCAAAGGATTTATTCGCCCAATTCAAGGAGCTAAAACTGAGCATGGAGATGTATTCGAGGCGGCAGTTTCCAAATCGTATAGCCTACAAGCTTACAAACTTCTTGTGAAAGCTGGTTATAACCCTCAAGAAAAAGCTATGATGAATGAACAGTCTCATAAGACTCTTAGTGAATTTAATACCACTCAAGAGACATTGAAGAGTAATGGTCGCACTTCCAAGTATACTAGGACAGGGTTGGGATATGTTCCACAGAAACTTGTTCGCATTGCGATCAAAAGGGCAAACACGAACTACATCACTGAAGATGAAATTCTTTCTGAAGAAGAAGAGTCTCATGAAGAGGATAGAAAGGCAGAAAGAATCTCGGTATTCAAAAGACTCAAACCAGTTGGAGCTAAAAGGACTTCCAAGTTCCCAAGGTTCCCAAGGATACGTAGTCGGATCCCATCTCGCATGAAAAGACGACATTTTCTGACTATATCATGTGACACAGTGTTGAAAGCTAA
Organism: Pogostemon cablin; assembly: GCA_023678885.1. Lineage (NCBI taxonomy): Eukaryota > Viridiplantae > Streptophyta > Magnoliopsida > Lamiales > Lamiaceae > Pogostemon > Pogostemon cablin. Next base: position 9,304,906 of record CM042987.1, read on the forward strand.
GAAGCAAACAATAATCTTTACCCAAAGTGAAGAAGATGATCGGGAAAGTGTATGCTCATCAGATATTGTTCATTCCGTTATCATGCAAACAAATCTACACAATGCGGAAAGAGACCTACGAGGCAAGATTATCGAAATGAGGAGAGATGGTTATGTAGTGGAGAGTATTGTTAAAGTCGGAGAAAATGAACAAGTTAGGTCTAATCTGCGTTTTCAAAGGCAAGAATTCCTGGAAGGAGTTACCGAGGTAAATCATGTTACTATACGAGAGGAGACCTCAGCTGAAGAGGAAGATGCTGATGATGCTCCTCCAGAATTTGAAGAAGGTGTCAAAGCTACTGTTGACCAATTAAAGGAGATTAACTTGGGTGATGCTAATGACCCACGTCCAACCTACATAAGTGCTTTGTTGACAGCCGATGAAGAAAAGGGTTATATTGAGCTTCTTCAAGAATTTAGAGACGTGTTCGCCTGGTCATTCAAGGAGATGCCCGAATTAGATCCAAAAGTGGCAGTTCATCATCTAGCAGTAAAGGAAGGAGTCAAGCCAGTTAAGCAGATGCAGCGTCGATTTCGACCAGAGCTGGTTCCATTGATTGAAGTTGAGGTTAATAAGCTCCTTGAAACGGGAAAGATACGAGAAGTTAAGTATCCCACTTGGCTCTCTAACATTGTGCCAGTAAGGAAGACAACTGGGCAGCTTAGAGTGTGTGTTGACTTCCGTGACTTGAACTTGGCATGCCCAAAAGATGATTTTCCACTACCAATCGCAGAACTTATGATTGATGCAACGACCGGGCATGAAGTGCTTTCATTTATGGATGGATAATCTGGTTACAATCAAATTAGCCTAGCTCCGGAAGATCAAGAGAAAACAGCCTTCCGCACTCCTAAAGGAATATACTGCTATAATGTTATGCCGTTTGGCTTGAGGAATGCTGGCGCTATGTATCAACGAGCTATGCAAAGGATATTCGACGACATGCTTCATAAGAATGTCGAATGTTATGTGGATGACATTGTAGTAAAATCAAAGAAGAAAAAGGACCATCTTAAGGATCTAAGGCAAATATTTGAGCGTCTCAGAAAATTCCAACTCAAGATGAACCCGCTTAAGTGCGCATTCAGAGTCTCTTCTGGTAAGTTCCTTGGATTCATTGTCCGACATCGTGGCATTGAGATTGATAAAGCAAAGATTGATGCGATAATGAAGATGCAGGTGCCCCGAAACATACATGAGCTCAAGAGTTTGCAAGGTAAGCTGGCATACTTAAGAAGATTCATAGCAAATTTAGCCGGCCGATGCCAGCCATTTAGCCATCTTATGAAAAAAGGCAGTCCATTTGAATGGGATGAAGCTTGCACTAATGCATTTAATAGCATTAAGGCATATTTGATGAAGCCGCCAGTGTTGGTTGCTCCAATAGCCGGACGTCCATTAATTCTCTACATATCTGCTCAAGAAAAATCAGTTGGAGCCTTGCTTGCACAAAATAATGATGAAGGAAAGGAGTGTGTGTTGTACTATTTGAGTAGAACAATGACTCCAAATGAGTTAAAGTACTTTCCAATTGAGAAGCTCTGTCTTGCTCTCATATTTGCGATTCAGAAGTTAAGGCATTACTTTCAAGCTCATACTGTTTACTTGGTCTCGAGGGCCAACCCATTAAAGTTCGTAATGTCAAAACCAGTGCTCTCTGATAGGCTCGCAAGGTGGTATCTCCAATTGCAGCAATTTGAAATTATCTACGTCCCTCAAAAAGCGGTGAAAGGGCAAGTGCTGGCAGATTTCTTGGCTGATCATCCCATGCCTGCCGAATGGGAATTGTCTGATGATTTTCCCGATGAAGATATATTGGCTATTGAAATCACTCCTTCTTGGAAGATGTATTTCGATGGAGCTTCTCACAGAGAAGGAGCCGGCGCAGGAGTAGTATTTGTAACCTCAGATGGAGGAGTTCTGCCATATTCGTTCAGTCTAACTGAAAATTGCTCTAACAATGTAGCTGAATATCAAGCTCTTATACTTGGTTTGGAGATGGCAGTGGATGTAAAGCAGCGACATCTTAAGGTATATGGAGATTCGTTGTTGATAATCAACCAGCTACTTAGCTTGAACATTTACCAAGGAGCAAGAACAAGCAAGCCGATGCTTTGGCAAAGCTAGCATCAACCATAGCAATGCCCGAAGCACTTTTTCAAGTACCGATCTGCAAAAGTTGGGTGGTACCTTCCTTCTTCGAAGATGAAGATGGTGAAGAAGTTGAGTATTGCGCCATAGAGGTTTTTGATATTGAAATAGAAGACTGGCGTCAACCGTTCGTGGATTACTTGAAGAATGATAAGCTTCCCAATGATCCACACCTAAAGGTTGATGTCCGACGTAGAGCACCACGATTCTTCTATTACAAAGATACACTCTATAGAAGATCGTTTGATGGTATTCTCTTAAGATGCTTAGGTGATGAAGAAGCTCTTCAAGCTATGGAGGAAGCTCATTCTGGAATATGTGGCGCCCATCAGTCTGGACCCAAGTTACATTTCAGAATCAAGAGGATGGGATATTACTGGCCTTCTATGGTGAAGGATTGCATAGATTATGCACAAAAATGTCAGCCATGCCAGTTTCATGCAAATCTCATTCATCAGCCTCCCGAGCCATTACATCCAACAGTTTCTTCGTGGCCATTTGATGCATGGGGCTTAGATGTGGTGGGGCCATTAACGAAGTCTTCCGGAGGTCATCTTTATATTCTGACTGCCACTGATTACTTTTCCAAGTGGGCGGAAGTTGTACCCTTGAGGGAAGTGAAGAAAGAAAATGTGCTTGATTTCATCCGCATCAACATCATATATAGATATGGAGTGCCTCGATACATTATCACAGACAATGGGAGGCCATTCAGTAACTCTTTGATTGATAAGCTTTGTGAGAAGTTTGACTTCAAGCAGAGAAAATCTTCTATGTATAATGCAGCAGCTAATGGGCTTGCCGAAGCCTTCAACAAAACACTGTGTAATTTGTTGAAGAAGGTGGTTTCCAAGTCAAAGCGAGGCTGGCATGAAAGGATTCATGAAGCTTTATGGGCGTATCGAACTACTTATAGAACGCCTACTCAAGCTACTCCGTACTCTCTTGTATATGGGGTTGAAGCTGTGGTGCCCCTTGAAAAGCAAATACCATCTTTGAGAATAGCCATACAAGAAGGTTTAACTGAAGAAGAGAACGCACGACTGCATCTCGAAGAATTAGAGGTACTTGATGAGAAGAGGTTAGAAGCACAATAAAGACTTGAGTGCTATCAATCTCGCCTCTCTAGAACGTTTAACAAGAAAGTAAAGATACGTTCTTTTCAAGTCAGAGACTTAGTCCTTGCTGTAAGAAGACCTATTGTCATCACTCACCGAGTTGGAAATAAATTCTTGCCCAAGTGGGATGGCCCACATGTTGTGAAAGAAGTGTATACAAATGGTGCATACAAGTTGATATCTGAAGATGGTGTAGGAATCGGCCCCATAAATGGCAAATTCCTGAAACGCTACTATGCGTAATCAAATCCAAGAAACGCTCCGTAACGCATGAGCCTAAACTGCATGTTACTCCTGGTCCGCATGAGTATAAACTGTGTACGACGAACTCCTGGTCCACATGAGTATAAACTGTGCACGACACCCACCAAAGGTAATTATATGTGGTTAAACTATTAATTCACCCCACTCAGATATTTTAAGTGGTTAAAGCATTAAATATCCTACTTTGTCTAAAGTGGTTAAAGAATAGTCACTCCTGACCCACATGAGTATAAACTGTGCACAGCACCCCCCAATCCAAATCAAATCATGTTCCTTTGAACTACGTAATGACTTGATCCTCTGCGAAGAGGTACGTAGGCAGCTTAGTACTTTGCTAAGTTCAGTCATGTCTTTGGTCTATCAAGTTTGTGAGGCAAGCAATAAATTGAGATATGAAAGCAGTGTAAGTAAGCATGAAGAAAAAGTAGAGTAAAGATGCAATGTAATGATAAATGAGAAGAAGTAGGGAAAGAAATGAACTTTATTGATGATGTCATTAAGCAATCAGAACAAAATGGGGGCATTGAAATGAGATACTTCAAATGAAGCTAGTGGAAAATGTCCATAGTAGATAGCTCCTCTCGAGCGGCTGTCAAAGCTTGTGTAACGCTCTTCAATTCGTCAGCAATGGAGTCTTCTAAGATGGGTGTTTTCTTCAGTACACTAATGTTCCTTGCAGCAGTTTGAGCTCCAAGCTTTGCACTTTGAACGGATTGGCGATGACGTTCAATTGTTTGTGACACGGTCTTCTTCTCCTTCAACAAAATTTCGATCTCTGTTTCAACTTGCTTCAACCTAATTTCGGATTCTTGCAGTTGCTTAGCCTCGGTAGCCTCTTGGTCTTTGTATTCATGAGCACGCTTCCTTGCGTCGGTTAGATACTTTTCAACGTCTTTCTTGGTCATCCCATCAGCAAGTTTTATCTTCATGGCGTCATATGCATCGGCCTTAGAAAGTAAAAAAGTGAATGATTGTTCGAGAGCAGATCCATCAATCCCTTGAACACCTTTGAAGTTATCCACCATCTTAAGACCCTCATTCCTCATAGCAGATAGTGAGTTGACGGGAGTTCTTTTTAGCTTCTCTTGAAAGCGTTTCCACACTGCCAAATTAACTAATTTCCTAGCATTCACAATCTCCTTATCAAAGATAAATTCTGTAGTGTCCGGAACTTGGACCACAGCAATATGCAGGGGAGATTCAGTTATGATAGGAGAAGTGTGATCCAAGAGGCTATCATCAATTAAGTCTTCAGGGGACGCAACAGAAGCTGATTCTTCTTCTTCAAAGTCATCATAATCAGAGCCAAATACAGTACGCATGTACTACAAAAAAAAGAAAGAGAGATGGTAAGAAAATAGGTACAGGTGTGGATGTATATAAATTATGATCAGAGGGGATTAAAACCTCAGCTTTAGTTGTCGGGATAAGCACCGGAGATTTGGATTTCCGAATCCGTTTAGGATTGTGGTCTGTTGTACTCTCATTTGAATGAGAGAGATCGCTCTTTCTTTTTCCTACTCCATTAGACCTCCCTACAATCACCTTTCGAAGGGGTGGGGCCTCTAGCGGTATAGCTTCCTCAGCCTTGGCGTTGTTTGAATTATTGATGATGTCGACTCCTTCTTCCATATTCTGGTTTGAAGCAGTCTCAACTAGGTTCAACATGTTATCCAAGAAGTAAGTGCCATGAATCTGAGATAGCCACTGTTCGTATTCTGATGAGCAGAAGTTTTTAAATTCCGAAGGGGCACATGGAAAAGTTGCTGTAGATTGAGAATTGCGCAATGTGCATTGCCTCCAATACTGAAGCCCTTGCTCCAAGGTGGTTTCTCGAGTGTCTGTTTTTATTCTCCCCGGAGTATCTTGATAAAAGCCAAATTGACGGCTAAACCGATGTGGGCTGTAGGGTTCAATAAGAAAGCTTCCATTCTGTCACAAAGTGAGATAATTGGTACAAATAGCAATGAAGTAGGCCCAATTACGCCAAGGTGCCTTGTCATGGTCAGTATACCACATGGGGTCTGTTGTTGGGAGGACGTTGCAGGACAATGAGGTTTTGTTTCCATTTTGATTCTTCTTGCGAGCATCAATCGAACCAAAGAATTTTGCTCCATTCTCACCTGAATAGGTTACCATTGAAGGTACTTTTAATCCGTGGGGGCTCGGGTGATGAGTTTGGAAGTAATGAGCCAGCCAAGTGTAAATGAAGTGTACAGGGAATGTTGACTTTACTTAAGAGGGTCTGAGTTCATTAGAGATTCCATTCAAACCTCGGTAGATGCTTGTCAGAACTGGGACAGCAAGGCAAACTGATTTTCCCGCAGCAATCAAGCTTGCTACCTTGAAGGTACCAGGACGTATCATGCCTACTTCGTCGTTAGGAAGTACAAAGGAGCAAAGCCAGCAAGCAAAATGGGCAGCTAGGTATGTTTCCTCTTGTTCTTTGGCATCAACATGAAGCATTTTAAAAGGGGCCATCTCTATGGAAGTCCATTTCTTGCAGTCGTCAATAATGCCCTTGGGGTTATGCGTACTCTTAAGGCGTGTTTTCCTTTTACTTTCTGCACGTGGAGGGGGTTGCTTATGCTTTGTAGTTCTACGAGACCAAAAGCTCACCCATTGGGAAAGTGAAATAGAGTCAGTACAATCACGACTACGGAGTCTATGATAAGCATGAAATAAGTGTTGACAACTAGGTGGGATGCGTAATCCTGTGGCGTCACGCTCATTCAAAAGTTCTGGCTGGTCAGGCACAACTTCTTCGTATAAGTGACCAGCTAGCGGCAATCCCACCCAGTTATACAAATCCCATAGAGAAATCGATATTTCTCCAAAGGAAGTAAGTAAGGTGTTAGTGGTAGGACACCACGCCTCGCAGAAAGCTTTGATGATCTCATGATTGCAGTCATATGTGAATAGAGATGCAAAGATAGGGTCATAAAGCATTGTTTTCTCAAGAATAGAGCGATATCTGCTTAAGATAGCCTCGGTCCACTCCCAATACCCTGGGATGTAATGAAATTCCCCTAGAAAATTCACTGAGTCGCCCCACGCCGCATTACCTTCAATTATTTGACGTCCTAGTGTGGGCAAAGGTCCAGTTTTTAGCTTCTCCTTGGTGTGATTAGCCGATCTCAAAACTACGACTCCAGTTTCATCCAACTCTATGTCTCTGGTCCACGTCGTTAAGTTGAAGACGTTATCCTCTTGAGTTAGTTTCTCTATAGGTTGACCCATGAGAGGTCTTTCAATGGGAAGGCGAGTTACTATTTCTGATAGTGGACGCTGGGTATCAAGGATCAGTAATTGGCGCTCCTTGGAATCTGTTGTATGACTCTTAAACTTAACCATTTTGAAGTTGAGATTGGCTGCAGAAAAAAAAGAAGCAAAGAAAGCCAAAAGCTTGTGGTGGTTAGAGATATCCGAGTTCTCGCTATGTTGAAGAAGAAAGAAGTTGAGTTGTAAATTGTTAAATTAAGAATCGTTGATTGAACTATTATTTAGTTCATTCAGAAGTTCTCTTAATTTAGCCTAAAATCATATTTGCACTTCAACTTAAGACAAGTAGTTAAAATTGAAAGCCCAACATTATAAATTTTAAATTTGGTGTAGGCCCAATTTATATAGAAGCCCAAATAAGGAATTAATCAAGGTTGCTTTCATAAAAAGGCCCAAATTGAGAAAAGAAGGTCAAAATTAACTTTGAAAGTCAAAATTGATTAGAACCCTCAAAATCTTCCCAGCGTGAATTTGTTTCAAGGAGGGATCTTCTTCTTTCTACTGATCGGATTCCCGTCGATGCCTACGGCCACCATCGACCGCCGCCAGGGTTCACACCGGATTCTCACCAGCCATCAGCCGTCGAAGCCCGCCAGCGTCCATCAGCCGCCGGAGGTTCACGCCACGCCGAAAGCCATCCCCTCGGCTGCTCGCCGCAGCTCATCGACGATCGCCAGCCCCTGATCTCGGTCACCGCATCGCCAGATCCGCTCGCTATCAACTAGTCTCCTTTCTGCTTCGTGCGAGATCACTGTTCAACCGTTTCGGTTGCCTCGCCGCCGCTGCAAATCGCCGCCTCTGTGATCGCCCATTGGTTGCTGCTTTTCCTACTGCCGCATCGCCAACACCCCTTGCTCATCACCTCGGATCGACCACTGTAAGCTCAAGGTCTGCCGCAACCAGCTGCCAAATCCCATCACTGTTGCGATCTGGAAGAATTCTCCACCAGCGGCCACGTCAACACCGATTGATGCCGTTCTTTCCCTAGCCGAAAGTGGCGATGCCCACCCGCCACCATACGCCAATGGCTCGCGCTCCACTTTCTGTCGTTTCTCACCACCGCCGCCAATAGTCGTCGCTTCCCGCCGCTATCACTACATCGCTGCCTCCTTGCCTAAGCCTGCAGCGAACAACCGCGCCGATCCCTCGTCGAGGATGGCGTGCTGCCGCCGTTGGAAGCACCGCCGCGATCTCTCGTCGAGGATTGCGTCCAACAAACAGCGTGGTGAAAGCTTGCAGCGAACAGCCGCCGCCGATCCCTCGTCGAGGATGGCGTGCTGCCACCGTTGGAAGCGCCGCCGCGATCCCTCGTCGAGGATTGCGTCGAACAAATAGCGTGGTGATCAAGCTTGCAGCGAACAGCTGCCGCCGATCCCTCGTCGGGAATGGCATGTAGCCGTCTTTGGAAGAGCCGCCGCAATCCCTCGTCGAGGATTGCGCCGAACGAACAAGCGTAGTGATAAAGCAGTGATAAAGCACTCTCAAATCGACGATCTCTCGGAAGAGGAAGAAGGGCGAGGACGAGGCTCACCATCGATTCTTTTGAAGAAGGAAGAATGGCGAGGAGGTCTAGAAGAAGGTCACGGTTGAACTGATTACTAAGTTCATGGTCGAAAGCAAAGAAACATGTATATGCAGAAAAAAAGAGCAAGAAACAAAGAAGAACAAAAGCAATAAAGAAAAAATGCCGTAAGAGAAAAGAGAAGTTACATTATGTTGTCTACTGCGAATTTGATTCAACGGGTGAAAAAAACCTGCAAAGAGAAAAGGTATTGATTAGGTAATTCTCCGTAATCGTGATGTGAAGAAAATAAAGGCTTTGAGCCCTCTTTATATAGCAGTAAAATTTTTATGGATAACTCTAATAGAAGACTGGATGAATGTTGGAGTTTATCTGTAAGAAAATATCTGTGCAGAATATTCGAGGATTTGAGGCTGTCATGCTGGATTCAGGATTATCTTTTCGCATTCAGGATCGAAAATTTGATTAAGGATATATTTAAATATTTGAAAACAAGATTCTGTTGGGCAAATTAAAGATGTTCATGATACATGTTGGCACTCCCGATATAGAATTATTCCAAAATAATCGGTAGTGATGTGTCCACCATATATATTGCAGAATACTACTATGATGGATTGATATATCAGCGTATTTAAACCTGGAAGGGTTATGGGCCGTGAATTAAGGAAATTTCATATCAAGAATTGAGAGGAAAAGAAAAGATATAAAAGAAAGCCCAAGTCAAAGTTGAAAAAGGCCAAGAAAATGTATTGCAATTTGTCCACTTCAAGGAAAATTTCCGTGAACAAAATGCAAGGGGGCATTTGTAGGCAATTAAATTTTATCGCCTTATAAATATAAATGCAAAAGAAAATATATTAAGTATTAATTTAATATTTATTTATTAAGGAATTTAAATAAATTAATTCCTAAAATAAATGGATATATAATTAATAATTAATATAATTATTTGAGCCCAAAATCCAAGTTAAATGGGCTTAATTCAAGTCATATGGGCTTAATTCAAGTCAAGTGGGTCCGACTCAAGTCAATAAGCCCAGCAAATCAAGTCTAGTAGGCCTAATTAAATTAAATAAACCCAAGTTAAAATCTTACAGACTTAATTAAATCAAATAGGCCCATATCCAGTCCAGCAGACTTAAGTAAAGGAGAAAAGCCCAACATATCTTTTGAAGGAGAAAATATCTCTCAAGTGGTTATTTTCTTTACCTATAAATAAGGACCTTCAGTCCTCATTCCAGTCATTCTAAAACTCCTGAAAACCCGGAGAACTCTGAAGAAAACTTGGAATCTTTGAGAAGATCGAGTTATTCTTGAAGGATCAATCTAGAAACGCCATTCATTCTGGGATCAAGGTGCTAAGCCCCTCAGATTCAACGTTTCTTCAAGTCAAGTTCATCAAATTCATCCAGCAGTCTCCGTGAAGTCGACGGTGTTCTACCAAATTGAATGGCGTTCTTCACGATAAATCTTCAAGTCAACGTTTGATCCGAACAAATGCTCGATGTCTCCGGATAAACGTTTTAAAGCTTCAAGTCAACCCCGAGCTCGGACAACCTTCATCTGAAGATCCGGCTCGGAAAGTTGAAAAAGTCAAGAAATCAACTCAAGAGAGGAATCAGAGGATAACTAGAAACTGTTTATTTAAATTCTCAAGTTCAATCCATCTCGAATTATCTTTGTAATTCAACTTGTATTTATTTTATTATAAATACAATATTTGTTGTTACACCAATGTATTTTACAATTTCTTTTTTTTTTTGTCCTGTTAAAGTAATTTGATTAAGAGAATGCTTGGTTGAAAGTATTGTATGGGGTTAATGAGAAATAAAGGTATATTTAATCTTATTGTGAATACTTGTTTGATTTAATGGGAATAAAAAATTCTTCAATCACTTTTATTAATTTAATAACTACTCCCCATATTTTAATCATTTTTCATTACATTATGACCGATCTCATCAATAATATCCATTGTCTTTCCGTATAAAGAATTCAAAGGAAGCTGCTCTTTTTCATAAGCCTTTTTAACCCTAGTTTCAACTGCTGATTTAAGCATCCAACATCGAAATGCGTGACTTCTGGAACCTTGATTGTCAAAAGATCCCAGATGACTTTTCGAACATTAATTGGAAGCCGTAATTAATTAATGGCATCCACCAATCATAGTACGCATACACAATAATTAATTAATCAGAGTTAGGCAAAGTTATTGTCTTTTTATCATCATTATTTACCTCTATTTCTCGTACTTTAACTCATCCAGCTAACACCTACACACTCTAGAGTTAGGTGCTACTCTACTTTCACCTTGTGTTTGCCAACTTTCTCAAATGCCAAATACTTGCACGCAAGTCAAGTTAATCTGCTTTCATATATAATACTCCCCGTTCCGCCCAAATATCATAGGTTACTTTTTGTGCGTAAATTAAGAAGTATTATTATTTTATGTGTAGTGGATAGTTGTATTAATAGTAAGTGGTGGGCCACACATGATACCTTTTTACTAAAAGTGAACAATGAGAACATTTGGATGGGATGCCCAGGGGCGGACCTACAGTGGGGCCAGGGGGCACTAGGCCCCCTGAGAGTTTAACAATAACTAGTGTATATATAGAGAGAGTCATTGTATGTCTTCCTAGCCTAGTGGATGCGGCCCTCCTTTTCACTGCTAATGGTCGTGGGTTTGAATGTCCTTGATGACAACCTTTTCTATTATCATTTTTTTCCCTTTATTCGCTTTATAACACATAATATATGTTATAATTTATTTACGTAAAAATATTAAAGTACATAAGTAAGTTAAAGAGTAACTTTTACTAATATTCACATATACAGTAAATGTGTATTTGAATTTGGGACGGATGTATTATGATATTAAGAAATCGGGTCCCCCTACCCGAAATTCCTGCGTCCGCCACTAGGGATGCCCAATATAGTAAAATGATGACCTTTCGATGGGACGGAGGAAGTACTCCCTATTATTACTATTATTTTATGTGTAATGACTAGTTGTATTAGTGGAAGATGTGAGTCCTATATTTTATTTGTATTAGTGGAGGGTGTGTGTTCCATATATCTAAAATTGAAAATTGAAAGATTAAGAATGGATGGCCCAAAATAGTAAAATTGATATATTAAGGATTGACGAATGGAATAACTTTTTTTTGTACAACCTCCCTCTCACGGAAGGTACTCATTTTAATATATTAGATTAGATGTCTCATTGAAAAGTCTTCATTTTTCTCTTTTAATAAAAAGACACATATTATTTATGCAACGACCCATTATATATAAAATAATAATATTCTTTAATTCATGTGCAAAAAGCAAATGAGAATTTATGGATGAGGCGGAGGGAGTGTAAAATAAGATAAAGTAAAATTATTTTGAAAAAATATACTCCCTCCAACCATGACAAAGATATCTATTTGTTTTTTACGTATGGATTAAAAAGTATTATTATTATATGTGTAGTGACTAGTTATAATAAAAAGAAATGGTGGGTCATATGTTGGATCATTTTTAGTTTTACTAAAAATGAAATATGGATATCTTGGATTGATATCCCAAAATGGTATAATGAATATTTTTGAATTGGATTGAGGGAATATAAAATTATAGAGTTGAATGTAAAATGTAAGTAGTAGTTTGCAGTATTATAGTATGGTAAAGATGTTAATATTGTGTGGATTGTTATTATTAAAAGTATGGAACATTAGTTTTGGGACAGAGAGAAATAAAAAGCAAAGTAATTAGCATGATGGTGGGAGTATATAACACTCATTACTCCATCCGTTTCATTTTCATCTTTTATGTTTGGAAATTAAGAAAAAAACACATTTTGACTTATTTTTTTAAGACTATGTATGTTTTCGATTTTTTAGTCCAAGTTTAACTTATGTAATCCATCAAATTCACTTTGTAATGAGATGAATTGAAATGACAAAATAATACCTTTCAAGGGAATAGAGAGAGTATACATTATGGGCGGAAAGAAGAGACGACAAATTTAATACTCTCTCCGTCCCACCGAAAAATTTCCATTTTATTATATTGGGCATCTCATCCAAATGTCCTCATATCCTACTTTTAGTAAAGAGGCCCCACATATGGCACACCACCCACTATTAATACAACTACCCACTACACATAAAATAATGATACTCCTTAATCTATGCACAAAAGCAAATGATCACCATTCGGTTGGATGGAGGGAGTATTAAAGTATGTTGATGTGATAATAGACTAATAGTTAAGTTTCATTTTCTTTTATAAAAATGTAAAGTTGAAATTGTAATGGATAAAATACTACATTTGTCCCATATTTTCAACTTTTTTTCTTCTTTTTATTTTTATTCATTGTATAAGATTTTTCACATTTATAAAATAGAATAAAAATTTAATTAATTTTTTTAAACACAATTTATTAAATATCACTCTTACCTATTATTTAGGGGTGCTTGATTCACATTTAGTTAATATGGGCTAATAAAGCTTGTAATGTTAAAGCTTGTAATGTTGCACATATGATTAATAATACGGGAGCATGAAAATTGCCTTAATTTTTTATTAGTTTCAAGGATATTGTAACACACCTCCACCCTTATTTTATTTCACGTAGTCCCTTACTCTTAATTACTAATGGGTGTAGGAGATTAAAAAAAAATCATATAAACACAATTAGTATTCAAACTTCTTTAATTTTAGTAATTTTTTAAAATACATTAACTAATATTAATTCAATTTCAACCAAACACACCCTAACATATTTTATCCTCATATATATTTTATTAAAAAAAAGTAATTAAATAATCTTCACTAATATTTAAAACACGAAATTACCACAATGTTCAAGGGATGAACCAATTATATGGCATGGTACATATAATCATATTGTACTAGAGTCTAGTTACCCATACATAAATTTCAATGCAGGGCCCAATTTTTTAGTAATGTAATACTCTGAAAAAAAATAATATATATATATATATATATATATATATATATATATATATCATTAAAATAGTAATACTAATATAAATACGTGTAATATTAATATAAATATGTGCAATATTATTTTAAGAGGTTTAGTAATATTATGTAGAATGTAAAAATTTACAATAATAAGAGAAAAATAAAAATTATATATATTAATTTCAAAGTGAACTAAATATTTTAAATTAAAGAAATAAGAAAAGAAGGAAAAAAAGAATTTAGTTAATAATATTAATAAATAGAAAAATAAAGGAATTATTACTATCTAATACAAAATATACTTTAATATTACTAGTACATATAAAATATATATTTTATTACTATCCACTACAAGATTATTTAATAAAAAGTCACATTTACCCATAATCCTATATACATTAATTATGAATAAATATTACATATTACTCTAATTACTCTAATTACTCTCATCCTTCCTATATAATATTTCTCACGGTTGTGTGAGTGAAAAAAAATCAGCAATGACATAAAGAAATATGGCCTCATCGAATGAATGGCTACGGCTAGAAGACCTCATTGGGTTTTCAATTTCTTTTTTTTCATATGTATACTTCTTGAAATGGTTTCCCTTCAACTAGGCCTGTCAATAAATTTGGTGGTTAATTGTTCGATTTGAATAATTAAAACAATTCAAATCCCGATTAACAAGTATTTAATTCATTCTTGGTGTTTATGTTTCTTTATATTCCTTGTTTGGATGTATTCTAAATTGTATTTATTCAGTGATTTTTAATTATTTGTTTGTATGTATTTAGAAATTTTCATTCTATGTATTAAAACTTTTTTAGTAATGTATTCAAAAATTTTCAATAATGTATTCAGAAATTGGTGGTTGGTGTCGATGGTCAGATGGAATTTTTACAGTGGAGATTGAACCCAAATTATTAATACTATTTATTTTTATCTTTAATCAATAATTTAATGATTGACTGATCTCCACTATTTTAGTTGAGAAATTAGTGGAATATTATCTTTTATAATGTATTCAAAAGCACTATGTATTCAAAAAATTTCAGTCTTGTATTCATAAATTTTCAGTAATGGTGGTCGATGGTCAGCGGAAGTTAAGATTGAACCCAAATTCTTAATAATATTTTTTTATCTTAAAACCGATAATTTAGTGATTGATTGATCTCCACTATTTTAGTTGAGAAATTAGTGGGATATTATCTTTTTATAGTTATTATAAATTATACTCCGTATATATTTATTTCTGAATACAATTAAAAAAAGGATAAAAATGGTATTTTGTGCATCTAATTTACTCGTGTATCTATTAGTAATATAGGTACATAAAATATACCTATTAGTAATGGATCCAAAACTAAATAGTGTAAAAGTAGGATATAGAATATTTTAAATAAATAATATAGAAAAATGGTTAAAGAAAAAATTAACATAAAAGAAAGAATTAAATAGAAATGCTTAAAAATATAATAAGATAAGATTTGTTAAGTAAAAATTTAGTTGAGATTGTAACACCCAAGTTTATCAGAACTTGGCTCGGATTCTCTGTGTCATTTTGGTACATCACTTCTTGTGCCACACCGTTAGATTGATGATATGTAGGAGAGAGAAACTATACCATAAAGCTTAAACTCTAGGAGGCAATGGTTAGATTTATTTTCCCTCTTACGTGTCAATCACTTAACGTGTGACATAATAAGATGATGCACGAAAATGGCGCAAGAGATCCGATGTACTATACATATACTACTCTCTCTCGGTCCCAAATATTTATACACATATCTATTTTAAGATCTCCCAAATATTTATCCACTTCCCATTAATAATAAAATTATTTACACATTATACCTACTTTATACACTTTTTTTTTATTAATTTCAAAAACTTTATTTACTCTTTTATACTTTAATCATCATTTTCAACAACTTCATTTATTATCAATGTATCCGTATTTTTTACTTACATTATATATTATAAAAATAATTTTTCTTAATTTATGTGCCCATACAAATCTTCATAACTATGTGACATGAAAGGAGTATTAAAAATCTTTGAGGGTGCCTAGTGTCCCTTGGCCTATGAGTACCTCCTTTTCTAGTGTCGCATGGTTATGGATTAAAGAACCATGCATTGAAGTTATATATCTTGAAACAAGGATTATAAATTAAGATACGCGAGATGATCTCACCAAAATCTTTTGACATAAATTAAATGTAAAGTAGGAACTCGAGTATAATTTCCTTGTTTTTCCGCGTGACATTTTTTTATAAAGAAAAATTTCATTAAAAATAATAAAAGGGCACAAGAAATATCCAAGTAACACAACTATAGTACATAACAAAATCAACTAAGCTAGGAGCTAATCTACATCCCCATATATGTATTTTAGCATATTTTAACTCCAGGTTCAGTACTCTATTCCTTTCGACCCACATTTGTTTCTATGCACTATCAAACTTCATGTATAGTTTTTCACTTCGTATAAATCTCGTCCACCTTCCATTTCTTGTCCTTAAATATAAGATTGTTTCTATGTCCCTACATCGTCCAAATCGTTCAGATTGTTTCTATGGTTGAAGTTTTTTTTCCTCGCACACGTGCCATTCATCTAATGCGTGTACAGGAGATATAACACCAAGTGTAACGGAACATCCAAGGTGGATATAATGTAACTTTTTTTTTCTTTCCATATTGATTCAATGCAATAAAAGTTTTCCATCAAGAAGAAAAGGTCATACTATAACATCATAGTATACCAACATGCTATTAAATAACTCATTTTTCTTTATCAACTTCTTAAACAAAAGACACTATATATATCTACTAACAACTTTCTTTTATTTTGTGTGATAAAAACATTATATGATATGATGTATATGATGTTGATGACTTGAATTTTGTACATAGCAAAGGGCATTGCATGTGCATTGTTTGACAAATATTTCAAGTCATCCCATCATGAGGAGGGGGCCTATCCCCATATGACTTGATATCTTATTTTGACCATACAAAAAAACAGAAAGCACAACAATTATACCCCATAAAAAAAACAATATGATACTATGATTCTATTTTTTCTTCTCATATATACTATATTCCAAAAAAGAAAGACATTTTCACATTAATTAATTCACTATACTATTCTTCTAGATTTGGCTTCACATTCTTGGAAATCAATTTCATGCATGCCATGTTCTTACACTCCCTTATTTACGCGTTTTGCTAGGTACATGAAACCAACGTTAGATTTCTTTCGAAGTGCAATTAATATATATATATATATATATATAGTTTTATTATATTATTATTAGGAGTTTTTTTTACTTCAGAAAAAAAAATTATCAATAAAAGGTCTGAAAGTTTTTTCTTCCCGATTCAAGATTAAAAAATACTACTCCCCCATCTTATATTAATGAAATTCAGAGTTACTGTAAATACGAAGTTTTAGAAAAATTATTTTTTGACTTGCTTTTAAAAGTAGTTTAGTATTTTTAAATAATAAATATAAATAAATTAATTAATAAAGCAAGTTATGTGAGTTATAAATGAGTGATAATTTTAAAATTAAAGTGTTTTGTTGGATTGTGTGTTATAATTTCCTTATGTGGATTAGGGATGTAATCGAATCGAGTCGGGTCGAACATTACTAGGCTTGAGTATCGTTTGTTAAGGAATTATCGAACTCGAGCTCGAACTCAAACTCGTCAAGAAAAAAAAAATATCGAACTCGAGCTTGAACTCAAATTATTTGTTAAGGCTCGCGAACGTGTTTACAAACATATAAAGTAACTTGTTCATGAAATTTTTTTCATGAACATCTAAATATTTTTTTCGTAGATATTAAAAGAACGTTTCGTTTATATACATCTAATGTTTTTCATAATATTAAATAAACAAACTAATAAAATATAATAATAAACGTTAAAAAGAGATTTTAATAATTATATAATCACTTAAGTTATTATTATATTTGTGTGGTTTAATATAAAATATTTAATTATTGAATATTAATAAATAAATATATAATACTAAAGAATAATCATAAAATTTACGAACGCATTTGCGAGCCATTAACGAGCCCGTAACGAATATATCTGCGAGCTTTCGAGTTGAACACCCTTAGGCTTGAGTTTGGTTTGATAGAATATTCAAGCTCAAAATTCAAGCTTGATTTGACTCGTTAAGGTTAACGAACGAGCTCGAACGAACACTTTATCGAACCGAAACTCGAATAGTTCGCGAATAGTTTGGTTTGTTTACATCTTTATTTGGGGTGAAAACTTGTTTATAGGACAAATAAAAATAACTAGCTAGTGTGAATTTGTTTACAGGATGGATGAAGTACATATATAATAATTTTTTCATTATCAATTTTATTTTATTTTAAAAATACTATCACTTTTTATAATATTTTATTTTATTAACAGGTATTACTTTTTTAAAAAAAAAATATCATAACTTTTTATTTATTTATTATATGATTTTTTATAAAATAGTTTAATTAAATGAATTTTTTTACTTGATCATATATCAATTTATATTCATTCTACAAATTATAGGTAAAATAATTTAATTAGAAGTGTATCATTGCTTTATAATTAGATATATTTTTTATTGAAAAAGTATTATCACTTCATATATATACATACATATATATATATATATATATATATATATATATATATATATATATATATATAATTTGTAAAATATATTATGCGAGTTAATGTGAGATGTCATGAATTATAAAATTAAAAGAGTATTTTGGGATTGTTGGTTTGACTGTATGATCCTTTTATGAAGTGCAGAGATATAGTTTTGAAAACAAATAAATAAAATAAATATATTTTTTATAAATGAGGGGAAAGAGTAAAAATCAAATAAAAAAATTGAATTTATTTATAGACGAGGGAGAGAGTAAAATAACAATAATACTTTAACATTTATTTTTCATTAATTAATTCAACCTCAAGAGAAGATAGTAATAATACTTCAACGTGTTAATTAAGGGTATATATACAAAAAAATTGAAATTCATGAGGAGCTTAGACAAATTGAATTTGGGACATTTATCATCGGTTTGGCCCCAGAGATTTTCATCCCCAATAAAATAAAAAATGTAATCATTAAAATTTAGATACATTAAAAAAATTGTAATTTGACTGGTAGCATTTAAGGGTTCTGAAATGGGGATGACTTAGGTCCCATTTAATTAAATTATTTAATTATATAGAATTAGTGCACCTAACTCCTAACCATGCATTATTAGGAAACATTTCTGATATCTTCTACATGTGCTTCTGATTATGGATATAATTTTCATCTTCTATATATTCTATTAAGGCAGGAGGCCAGAAAACGGTCCTTTCTTTAATTGTTTAATCTGCAACTTATAACATATGATTTATAAACTCAATCATATTAGAGTGTAACCTGATTAAGTATTAAACGGTTCAACTCTCTAAAAGCTTAAGCTTTTAGATGAGGTGGTCGTTTAACATGGTATCAGAGTTCATGGTTAACAAAGGTCCAGGGTTCAAACCTCACCGTCACCCATTTATGAGAAAATTACACATGTTAGGCTTGAGGCAAAATTTTCCCGCCTGCATGTGAGGGGGCGTATTAGAGTGTAACCTGATTAAGTATTAAACGGTTCAACTCTCTACAAGCTTAAGCTTTTAGATGAGGTGGTCGTTTAACAAACCATTTGTTTACATAAAATAAATAAATAAAAGAAAAAAAAAAGTGAAAACACATGAAATCGTAAGTTGAAAATTAATCATTGATAAATAACATAGATAACATTGTAAGAATGGATTGAACCACTGGTCTAACCCGCACCGCATCATTAAAACCCACTAGTATCTGCCCTAAAAATGATCTGGTCCAAAATGACCCATCCCCTGATCAAGAGTGGGTTACGGTGGCGTGTGGATTAACCCGCCCCAACCTACCAATCTATCCTTAATTTAAAATCAAAACCCATAAGATTTTAATTAAATTTCATTTAATTTTTTTTAGGGTTCGGCTATTCACAGCCCAAAATTACTAAACGTACCCAAAAAATATTTAATAAGACATAATTATTCTTATAAAACTTATATCTATTCGGTTGCAATAACCGAACAGTCATCTATCTTATCTGTTCGGTTTCAACAACCAAACAGAACAAAGAATTCATATATCGACATAACAAGATTTGTGATTTTTTTTTAAAATTCATATCTACATTACCGAACTGATAAGATACCAAATAAGTTTTATGGACCACTACCACTGCCATTTCCTTTGATAGAATCAACAGAAACTTACTTACTTTCACTGAAAGAGAAATCACTATCTTTGTTTAAAGATTGATGTCCATGAAATATATCCGTTATCTAATTTATTCGGTCCGTTGATAGAATCAACAGAAATTTGCTTACTTTCACTTGAAGAGAATCACCATCTTCGTTTAAAGATCGATGATGTCATGAAACTTATCTGTTATCTTATCTATTCGGTAATGTGGATATGAATTAAAAAATCACTAATCTTGTTATATTCGGTTGTTGCAACCAATCAGATAAGAAAGATGAATTCTTTATTCTATTCGGTTGTTGCAACCGAACAGATATAAGTTTTATAAGGGTAATTATGTCTTATTAAATATATTTGGGGTACGTTTAGTAATTCCGGCGGTGCGAATAGCCGGTCCTTTTTTATCTTTAAAAATTAAAACATAAATTAAAAAAATAAAAAAATGAATTTTTTGAAATAAATATAAAAATAAAAAGTACTAAAATATAAATAAAATTGAATTATTATTTTTTCTAAATATCCTCTATCTCCCCCTCCCTCAAAATGAAATTTGGCTTTGACATTCATCTTATTTACATTCTCAGGAAACTTTTAGTTGGGGACAAGTTGGTTATTAAAGGTGTATAATAAGAATTTTTTATTATGTTAATGTGCATGGTGTTGGGTATATGGAGTAGTATTTAAAACGGCTTATGGATTACTTTTGGTAAAGTCGAGTCAAGAGTTATACTCTTTCTCCTTAAGACGAAATTGCTCCGTACTTCAGGTGCTTACGGACTATAGCAATCGCCTCCAAGATACAACGACTTTGAATTTTGGACTTGTAGCACAACTAGTCCAAAATTATCGGCGAACGAACTAATATTTTAGAACTTTCGGACTTGGGTAGGAAAATTCTAGAACTATAGGTACTAGAATGTAATATGCAAGTATGTAGTGCAGGACTTGAATGATTTTTAGCAGAATGTATGGGGGTCTATTTATAAGTGTTGAAGAGTTGTGTTGCTTTTTTAGAAAGGACACCTTAATTCATTATGGGCCATTAGATCATGCCTCTTGATCAAGATCAAGATCCAATGGTCTAAATTGCACCCCTCCATTTTGAATTTTAAATTCAAATCTTGGAGCCAATTTTTACCCTCCAATGCATCTCTGGGGCAGGCCCGGCCCGAGGTGACCCGACCCGGCACATAACCCGACCCGCTCTGATGACCCGACCCGGTAGAGATCCAGTCCGACCAGCGACCCGATCTGGCCCGACGACCCAACTGCAGCCCGATCCGGACAGCGACCCGTCCCGGTCCGGCCATGCGTTGTTTTAACTCACCTATCGAACCCGGTTCGAGTCCAAAAGGTGATCATGTGCAAGCGCGGCTAGACTTGGTTGGATGCACCATGTGGTCCACACATTTTATTTAATTCAATAATGTGTGTGGGTAATAATAAGGAGTTCAATTCTCCCATCTTTTTCCAATGTGGGATAACTTCCCACTTCAACATTTACTCTTCATTTTTTCTTATTTTTCTTGTAATTAATTGCAAACTTCATGTATTAATTACTCATTCACCCGGAATTGGATTTGAACAAACTTATACACTAAATTCATCTACTCGAAACGTAGTTTCTAAATATGCAATTTATTTTCATTTTCGACAAACGAAAATTACAAGAACATTGGTCAAAGATGGGCTTGACCCACTTCTACACTTAACCAATTCCAACAATCCCCCACATGAATGTAATTAATGCATGTAGACTCTATCGAAAGTTCCTACGAACTGCTATTTTCATCAGGATAGGTAGCTTCCGGCTTTGAACCTTCCTTAGTAGAATGCCATCGGATTTACTTGCTGCTTAGTGAACATGATGTTTTGAACTAGTCAACATTTTATGTAAATCAAGTCAACTACACCCACACAATAACAATTCTAATATTCTTCGTTCTCACGTTGTGTCCAATTCGGCCCTGGACCATCTTGGATTCATAAGTGTTTTTCTCATTCGAAGCGGCCAAACTTCACACTTATATAGGTGATCTCCTATGTAGAGTATCCTGCTATACTCCACCTTTAAGGTATAGGAATCATTAAAAGCTTTTAAGGCTTACCCTCTACGACACTTCTGCAGGCTTGCACTTGATTTGAGAATGATTTGAGATAATATTTCAAGTGCTATTTCGGAACACTTATAACTTAGTTGTCTTATTGAACCATGTTCTTGGGATCTCCAATCATCATGGTTAAGTTACCGCTATAAACGTTCTTTAGTGCGTGGATTTTAAACCCATTCCCATTATTGCACTTGTCATTAGATCTCTATTTATGCCTTTTGTCAGCGGATCTGCGATATTTTCCTTAGACTTTACATAGTCGATGGAAATTATCCCACTAGAGATCAATTGCCTAACGGTATTATGTCTCCTCCTTATGTGTCGAGATTTACCGTTGTACATGTTGCTTTGTGCTCTCCCAATAGTTGCCATGCTATCGCAATGTATCATTATAGGAGGCACTGGTTTGCTCCAACAAGGAATATCCTCTAAGAAGTTTCTAAGCCATTCTGTTTCTTCACCAGCTTTGTCTAATGCAATGAACTCCGACTCCATTGTGGAACGAGCTATGCATGTTTGTTTAGAAGATTTCCATGATACTGCTCCACTACCTATGGTAAATACGTAACCACTTGTGGATTTGGAGTCTTTTGAATCAGATATCCAATTAGCATCCGTGAATCCTTCGACTACGGCTGGATATCCTGTATACAGTATCTCATAACTTAGAGTATGTTTCAAATATCTAAGTACTCTTGTCAATGCTATCCAATGTTCTTTATTAGGATTGCTTGTGAACCTACTAAGTTTATGAACAGAGTATGCTATATCCGGACGTGTACAATTTGTTAAGTACATCAAACTTCCGATAATTCTTGCATATTTCTGTTGTGATATGGGTTCGCCTTTATTTTTGGCTAGATGTAAATTCACATCCACAGGAGTTTTAGCCGAGGGTAAGTCAAAGGCATCGAATTTCTTAAGTATATTCTCTACGTAGTGAGATTGTGTTAAGACAATTCCATCAGGTGATCTAGAGATTCTTATCCCTAGTATGACATCAGCCTCACCCATATCCTTCATGTCAAAATTCCTTTTTAACATGTTCTTAGTATTCACAATCACTTTGTGATTACTTCCTATTATGAGCATGTCGTCTACGTATAGACATACAATTACATACTCATTAGGCGTGCCTTTTATGTAGACACACTTATCACATTCATTGATTTTGAATCCATTTGATAGCATAGTTTGATCAAACTTTTGATGCCATTGTTTAGGTGCTTGTTTTAATCCGTATAAGGATTTTATTAACTTGCACACTTTCTTTTCTTGGCCAGGGGCAACAAACCCTTCAGGTTGTTCCATATATATTTCCTCTTCTAATTCACCATTTAAGAAAGCTGTTTTGACATCCATTTGGTGTATCTCAAGATTATGCAAAGCTGCAATTGCTATGAGAACTCTAATGGATGAAATTCTTGTCACAGGTGAATATGTGTCGAAGAAATCATATCCTTCCTTTTGTTTGAATCCTTTAGCTACTAAGCGAGCCTTGTATTTGTCAATTGAACCATCAGCCTTGTATTTCTTCTTTAGGATCCATTTTCATCCTAAAGGTTTGTTGCCTGGTGGGAGATCGACCACCTCCCAAGTATGGTTTTGCATAATGGATTCAATTTCGCTGTTGATAGCCTCTTTCCAGAGAGGAGCATCTGGACTAGACAATGCTTCATGTATTGTCCTTGGTTCATTTTCTAGCATGTAGCTTATAAAATCAGAACCAAAGGACTTTCCTTCTTGGTTCTTTTACTACGCCTTGGTTCTTCCTCCCTTTGAGGTGAACCTTTTTCTATAGCGTCATGAGTTCTTTTATGCGAGCTCACTTCTTGTTTTTCCTTCTTAGGAAAAATATTCTCAAAGAACACTGCATTTCTAGATTCAATAGTCATTCCCTCATTCATTTCAGGAACTTCTGACTTATGAACCAAGAAACGATATGCACTACTATTGTATGCATAACCAATAAAGATGCAATCAACTGTTTTGGGTCCTAGCTTTACTTGTTTTGGTTTAGGTACCTCAACTTTTGCTAGGCACCCCCACACTTTGAGGTAACCATATGACGGTTTCCTTCCTTTCCATAATTCATATGGAGTTTTATCTCTTTTCTTGTGTGGTAGTTTATTAAGAATGTGGTTTGCCGAAAGCACCGCTTCTCCCCACATGTTCTGGGATAGGCCCGAGCTAATCAACATAGCATTCATCATCTCTTTGAGAGTTCTATTTTTTCGTTCTGCAACGCCATTAGATTGTGGTGAGTATGGTGCTGTAGTTTGATGAATAATGTCATTTTGTAGACAAAATTCTTCAAATGGAGCCACATATTCTCCACCTCTATCACTTCGAATCATTTTGATTCTAATGCTTAGTTGATTTTCGACTTCATTCTTAAAGTTTATGAATGCATCTATTGCTTCATCTTTCCCTCTTAGAAGATATATATAACAATACCTTGTGCAATCATCGATAAATGTAATGAAGTAATTCTTACCCCCTCTTGTTGGTGCGAACTTTAAATCACATATATCAGTATGGATTAGTTCTAGAGGTGTAGTACTTCTTTCCACTGAATGAAATGAAGTTTTTGTCATTTTTGCTTCAACACAAATTTCACATTTCTTTTGTGGATCTAGTTCCATTATTGGCAACAAATTTAAGTTGACTAATTTTCTTAGTGAATTTAAACTTGCATGTCCTAATCTATCATGCCATATATTAGAACTCTCGGCCAAGTAAGAAATAACTTTTCCTTTATTTTTAATATCACGGTGTACAGTCATTACATTTAGTTTGAAAAGACCCTTTTCAAGGTAACCTTTTCCTACAAACATTCCACTTTTGGATAGTATATATTTGTCAGACTCATACACTTGTCTAAATCCGGCTTTACTAAGCAATGATCCAGACACTAAGTTCTTGCGGATGTCAGGGACATGCAACACATCCACAAGTTGGAGCTCTTTTCCCGATGTCATCTTCAACACAATTCTGCCTAGTCCAATAACTTCAGATATTGAAGAATTTTCCATAAATAATTTTCTGCCATTTATCGGGATGCAGGTAGAGAACATTTCCTTGTCCGAGCAGATGTGTCTTGTTGCTCCACTATCCACAAACCATTCTTGTGGATTATCCACAAGGTTTGCTTCAAAGACCACAGCCGCTAGGTTTAGTTCGGATAAGTTGGCGGATACCGACTTCTCTTCGGCTAGTTTAGCTCGGCTGTTGTTTTCCTTCTTTGGTTGACGACAGTTTTTCGCCATATGTCCGGGCTTGTTACAGTTGTAGCAGTTGCCTTTAATCTTCTTTGCAGGCTTTTGCTTTTTGTCATTCCGCTTCCTCTTTTTGTTTTCCCCGGATTCAGCCAAATTAACTCTTGCCTCTTTGCTTGACTTGATTTCAGACTTTCGATTATCTTCTTCGATCCTTAATCTCACGATCAAGTCTTCAAGCATCATTTCTTTTCTTTTATGCTTGAGATAGTTTTTAAAATCTTTCCACAGAGGCGGTAGCTTTTCAATTAAAGCAGCTACTTGAAAAGATTCACTCAATTCCATACCCTCGGCATGGATGCCATGTAAGATCAGTTGTAGTTCTCTAACTTGATCCAATACAGTCTTGGAGTCCACCATTTTGTACTCGAGGAATCGTCCGACTATGAATTTCTTCATTCCGGCGTCATCCGCTTTGTACTTCTTTTCAAGTGACTCCCATAATTCTTTAGAAGTTTTAAAATCTGTATAAACATTATAGAGTGAGTCATCTAACCCATTTAGAATGGAGTTACGACACATGAAGTCACTATGTTTCCAGATTTGAACGGCAACTTTCTTTTGATCATCAGTTTCATCTTCTTCAACCGTTGGAGCAACTTCTGTCAAAAAACGGGCGAGGTTGAGTGTTGTTAAGTAGAACAACATTTTCTGTTGCCAGCGCTTAAATTCCGTTCCATTGAACTTAGGTGGTCTCTCGGCGTGAACAGGTGCAGTAGTAACAGTAGCAGGTACCGGTGTAGTAGTAACAGTAGTAGGTACATCAGTAGCCATCTTTAAATACTAACAGAATTTCGTCTTAAGGTTGTTGGGTATATGGAGTAGTATTTAAAATGGCTTATGGATTACTTTTGGTAAAGTCGAGTCAAGAGTTACACTCTTTCTCCTTAAGGCGAAATTGCTCCGTACTTCAGGTGCTTACGGACTATAGCAATCGCCTCCAAGATACAACGACTTTGAATTTTGGACTTGTAGCACAACTAGTCCAAAATTATCGGCGAACGAACTAATATTTTAGAACTTTCGGACTTGAGTAGGAAAATTCTAGAACTATAGGTACTAGAATGTAATATGCAAGTATGTAGTGCAGGACTTGAATGATTTTTAGCAGAATGTATGGGGGTCTATTTATAAGTGTTGAAGAGTTGTGTTGCTTTTTTAGAAAGGACACCTTAATTCATTATGGGCCATTAGATCATGCCTCTTGATCAAGATCAAGATCAAATGGTCTAAATTGCACCCCTCCATTTTGAATTTTAAATTCAAATCTTGGAGCCAATTTTTACCCTGCATCTCTGGGGCAGGCCCGACCCGAGGTGACCCGACCCGGCACATAACCCGACCCGCTCTGATGACCCGACCCGGTAGAGGCCCAGTCCGACCAGCGGCCCGATCTGGCCCGACGACCCAACTGCAGCCCGATCCGGACAGCGACCCGTCCCGGTCCGACCATGCGTTGTTTTAACTCACCTATCGAACCCGGTTTGAGTCCAAAAGGTGATCATGTGCAAGCGCGGCTAGACTTGGTTGGATGCACCATGTGGTCCACACATTTTATTTAATTCAATAATGTGTGTGGGTAATAATAAGGAGTTCAATTCTCCCATCTTTTTCCAATGTGGGATAACTTCCCACTTCAACATTTACTCTTCATTTTTTCTTATTTTTCTTGTAATTAATTGCAAACTTCATGTATTAATTACTCATTCACCCGGAATTGGATTTGAGCAAACTTATACACTAAATTCATCTACTCGAAACGTAGTTTCCAAATATGCAATTTGTTTTCATTTTCGACAAACGAAAATTACAAGAACATTGGTCAAAGGTGGGCTTGACCCACTTCTACACTTAACCAATTCCAACACATGGATTGTCATTTTAAACTTGGAATTTGCTTGATTGCTTAGTTGACCAATTAGGATGTGGGAGAGAATAAGTACTGTAGGCAGATAGGCGGGGTAAACTAATACAAATGATTTGTGGAGTTATCTTATGCTAACAGCAGTTATAATGTCCACTCGTATTTAGAAGTTGAAGATAATGTAGGATATGTTAAAGCATTACAACATAAATGATGTTATGTTACACTTGACAGTAACACTTTTATATTATATATAACACATAATTGTAACACTAATTAAATTTTAATAATATGTAACACTTGTTTTATATGTAACATCAATAAGTAAAATATTTATGAAAGTAACACTTTTTAAATAACACTTTTATAAATATAACACTTTTCAGATTACACTTTTTTATATGTAACATTTTAGTAGTATCATTTTTCATATATTACATACTATGAAATTTAATATTATCATATTGCATTTTTAAATAAAATAACATTTTATATAAATGAAATATGTAATATTTTATATAGTTTAAATAATTAAAAAAATAAACTAACACACTATTAAACAATTTATATATTATATAAGTGGAAGAAAAATATATGCTCATATAAATAAAATGTTTATTATTTAAAATATTTATTATGTTATATAAAATTATTACTAGTTTTGTATGAAAAAAATATATTTATATTTATTTAAAATAGTTTTAATATCTATAAATTTATTTATAATAAAAATATATTTTAATTATATAATATGATTATTTTTAATTATTTAAATTATTATATTTCTTAATAAAATTACATTGTATAATATAATAATTTTTTAAAATTAGTTAGTATAATAACAACTCAAGTTTAATTGTATTAGATGATTTTAAAAATTATATTTTAATAAATTAATTAAAAAGTGATATAGTCATGTTTAATAAAATAAAAACTTAAAATAAAAATTAAGTTATAGTTAGTCAAGGTGGTAGAAGTAACTTAATCTAACTAAGAGGTCAAAGGTTCAAATCTCCTAAGTGTATTTTTTTCCTTATAAAATGTGTTACATAAAAAGAATACCACAAGTAACATTTATAAAGTGTTAAATAAAGCTTTTCATCTATTGTAACATTTTTTTAAAAGTGATATTAATGATCGAAATAGTGTTGCTTTAGACAATATAAGCAGCACGGACAAACATTGCACCATAAAAATGTTAGTACATATTATCTACAATAATACAATTTTGCTATTAAATAATATTTTTGACGTGTTATATAAAGAAAGTTATGTTGTAGTGAAGAGAAAAATAGGCTGGATGAAGAGCCAAGTGGATGAAGTAGGAAGAAGCAAGCTAGCTAAAACTAACAAAAATGCCTAAATAATCATGGAAAGTAAAGTGTAAATGGTGTAGTGAATTAGGTCATATTGAGAAGAATTGTCAACGGAGAAAGTTCACCAAACCAGTAACACAACCAGTAGAGGAAATGACACAAGCTAACAACGTTCCATAATTCACACAGGAGTCATAGACTGATCATATTATGAGGTAAGAACAATAAGTATTATTAATTCACTCTTTTTTTTTCATTTAATTTCATAGTTTGTCTAATTTGGTTTGTTATAATCTTCCATTTTAAAATAGGACATTATATTATGTGATTCAATGGTGTAACTTACAATGGTTACTCATTCGTATATATTTATACAGTGGCAGATCTAAAAATTGATAATGGGGGTGAGCTAATTAAAAAATAAGCACTTTAATAATTTATGAAAGAAAATAGATGGATAGCATAAAATTTTTTATATTAAATTATGCATGGGTCGAAATTTTATTTTTATTGTAATTGGATTAAGAAATACTCCCTCCATCCACTTAAAAGGTATTCGTTTACTTTTTGCACGTAGATTAAGGAGTATAATAATTTAATATAAAGTAAGGTGAGAGAAATAATATTTTAATGTGTAGTGGGTAGTTATATTAGTGTTGAGTGTGGGGTCATGTGTAGTGGTTGTGGGTCACATCAATCCAAAAAAGGAAATGAATATTTTATAATGAGACAGACCAAAATGGAAAAATAAATACGTATTAAGAGGACGGAGGGAGTATATAATTTGGAAGATATAATTTGGAAGACTAGATTTATTATTGGGCTTTTTTAAGATAGGTTTAATATTTTTTTGGTTTAAAGTTTATTTAAAAAAATTAAAATCACTCTTATATATTATTCCTTCTGTTCCGGGAAGCTCTTCACTTTTATTATAAATATGAAGTCTAAGAAAAATTGTTTTATTGACCAACTTTATTAACTTTTGAAGATAAACTAAATAATAAAGTATGATATGTGTCTTATGTTGGAATAATATTATTGAAAATATGATGTATTGATAGATTATTTACTTTAAAACATTTATTATGTTTTGATAGTGAAAAGTACGTGCTGAACAGACAAATGAGAAAAAATAGTGAAAAATTAACTGGGAAAAAATAGTGAAAAATTAACTGGTATGGAGAGAGTATATAATGCAAGGCTCTCGCTCTTGTTTAATTATATAAAGTATCTTTTTTTCCAATGCGAAGGATCTTTAGACGACAAGAACACAACCACCATAGCTTTTGATGAGTTTGCAACCGCTAAACCGCAAGAAAAATTTGATATTGTTGTAAGTTATATTAATTACACTAATCCGCAGAGTAACTTTTATATATATTATGTATTTATAATATATAATTTATATTTTATTTCTATAATAAGAACACCCTACAATACAATGATATAAATGGATTAGTTTTTGGTATATAAAAGTTGTCCATTATAGACTTTTCAATCTCGGTCTAATGGTAGGATAATCAGTCTGGTTACACATTTCTAACAAGTAGTGCAAAATTACCATGTGGCGGTTCAATAGGTTTGGGTGTACGAAATGAGTAATATTTTAATAATTATACATCACACTCTCAAATTGTTGATATGAATTTAAAAAAAAAATTACAAATCTTATTCTGTTCGGTTGCTGCAACCGAACATATAACATATATGAATTCTTTGTTCTGTTCGGTTGTTGCAACCGAACACATATATGTTCGGTTGCAACTACCAAACAGATAACATAGATGAATTCTTTGTTTTGTTCGGTTGTTACAACCGAACAGATAAGATAGATAACTGTTTGGTTGTTGTAACCGATCAGATATAAGTTTATAAAGGCAATTATGTCTTATTAAATATTTTTTTGGTACGTTAAGTAATTTTGGAGTGCAAATAGCTGGCCCTTTTGAAAATCAAAATCATTTTCAAAACAGGAAACAAACATCACTTTAATTTTATATACTTTGTCATCAATTCAAACTAAGTTTCGAGACAAAAAGATAAAAGTACAATTAACATACACCAAGTGACTACTCTCTCATGCGATCTTAGATGTTCTGTTATATTTGGTGTTACATCTCTTATTACACGCATTAGATGAGTGGCACACATGTGTACGGGGAACAAAATCTCAACCTTTACCCTTAGGGTTTAAACTTTCCTTTTAGGGTATATATTTTATTACATTATACGTGTCAATCATCCAACAGTGCGCAATAGGAGATTTAACACTAAAATGTAACAGAAAAACCAGACCGCCCTCTTGCAATTCAAAGATATCTCTTTTTACTATTTTGAGTGGTCAATTCAAATGTATCGATCTCCATTTCTTATTTTTAGTAAAAGAGCCTAATATATGGCCCACCACTTTTGTCTAATACAACATATTCACTACACAAATAATAATAATAATACTCTTAATTCACAATTAAATAGCAAATGAATATGCTTGTCATTGTAGGATGGAGTATTAAAATATCACATTCTTGGAGTTACATTTAAAAAGCAAATGTATAGTACATTTTTAATGGAGGGAATATAACATAATTGGTGGGTTGTATTGGACAATTCTGGTGATTGGTCATTACCAGAATGATTAAAGATAGTTGAAATGAATTAATATGTGTAGAGTCACATGGATATGATAGGCATTAGAAAAAGTGAAGGGGTACCATTTGAGAATAGTCATAATAAGTATATTAATTAGTTAAGATTCTTGATTTGTTAGAGCACATGTTACAAAGTACAAACTGATAACTGCTCACTAATTAACTAGTCCTTTTTTTTCTTTTTTTTTTTTGATCGGTATTAACTAGTCCTTTTTAAACTAATATATTATGTACTAACTTAATATTATGCATGTTCCTCAACAAATGCCAACATATAATAGATGATCCTTATCATCATCATCAGTATAAAGAATATAATATTAGTCTCTTTGATCAATTTTAACTAATTCTCAAGAGCTCTAAACATAAATTTCATTATAATTCTCATTTTACATCTATCTAAAAAAATTAATTAAACTACTTTAAATTTAACTTTATATTAAAATATTTTCGTGTATGTATTCATGAGCTTGTTAACAAATCTATTAGCGAGTTTTGAATCGAATATAATGATGTTTGAGTTTAACTTGATAAATTATAATTTGAGCTCAAAATTCAAGTTCAACTTGCTTCGTTATGTTAATGTGAACTCGAATGAATTCTTTATTAAATCGAGCCTTAAATAGTTTACTAACGATTTACTTGCATCCCTTTGCCACGAAAGAAATGATGCTTCTTATTATGAAAATTATAGATACAATCAGGGTCAATAAATAAACTATGGAATGCAATATGATTCTTTAGAAGAAGGAATTTAGGGAAAAATCAAGACCATGTATTACTCTGATAACGTCTAATTGAGTTTAGTGAGATGGTAAAAAGTTATAATTTTTTAAATAAAAAAATGATACTTCACTTAGTTAATAAATCTATTTCGGGTGCAATTTATAAAATAAATAAAAATTTATAATATCTTTAATGAAAAATTATAACTATTCAAGAAAAAAAATTAAATTATCTTTAGTGAGAATAAAATATGACACTCATACTTAATTAAGAAATATAATAAGTTGGTCATAATAAATGTGACTGTCATACTATAACAATATTCTAAACTAATATTTCATGTTTTCTTAATACGTATTTATGTATTTATTTGCTTTATTTAAGTACATTGGTATATAATATTTTATAGACGATAGTTACTAAGGAGTAGTTTTTCTAGTATGGATTTTGATCTTCGGTGGGGCTCCGATATCCAAAATCATCCTTCAAATCTCTTTTATTATTGTCGACTCTCTCCTCTTCCTTCCTTCGAGTATATTGCACATAAGGTTATAAATGAATTAAATAATTCGAATTCGATATTCGAATTCAAATATCAGTATTCGAATTCGAATTCAAATGCGAATTCGAATAATATTCGAATCGAATATGATTCGTAAAATATTCGATTCGAATATTTGTGAATATATTCGAATAATAATATACTCTTCCTGTTCCATGTAAATGGTAGTTTTTATTTTTTTATGTGAATTAAAAAGTATTATTATTTAATGTGTAGTAGGTAGTTGTATTAGTGGAGTGTGGACCCATATTTTAATTGTATTAGTGAGTGTGTATGAGTTTCATATGTGTAAAAAAGGAAAGGGGACTCTTTGCATGGGACATCTAAAATAGAAAAAAGAGACTCGGTGCGATGGAGGGATTAATTATATAATTTAATTATATATATATATATATATTCAAAATTTCATAATATTTTAATACTTTTATATACAGTTCAAAATATTTCAAAATATATATAATTAATATATATATATATATATATATATATATATATATATATATATATATATATATATATATTAATATATATATATACTCCCTCCATCTCACGTTAAGGTTTACGTTTTCTATTTTAGGTTGTCCAAAGTTAAGGTTTACGTTTTCTTTTATGTCAAGTTTGGCCCACTCAAAAAAATTAATTATTTTATGTAGAACCCACACACAACACTAATACAACTACCATTTTACATTAAATATTATTTCTCTCACCTCACTACACATTAAAATATTATATCTCTTAATCTTCGTGCAAAAAGTAAATGTCAACGTTAACGTGAGACGGAGGGAGTAAATAAAAAGGTTATTGAATTTTTTTTTATCGGTAAAAAGAATTTTATTAATAATAAGGATAAGAGAATTACTCATCATTACATGAAAATGAGAAAGTCTATTACAACACGACGAGAAGCGTGAAGAATTTAAAGAATAACATCGATCAACGCCTAGAATCAGAAATTACCCCACTAACATTTATAAAATGAATTTTGGAGATCGTCTCCATTTTTCATAACAAATTAATACCGTTGAATGTCTTCTCAAAATCCAACTCAAAGGCAAGCTTTAACTTCTTCCAATAATTTGCCAGTGTTGAATTTTCATTACGGAAAATTATAGAATTTCTAGTTTTTCATATCAATCACACCACACATTCTAAAAGCACACAACAATATCTTACTTTTTTTCCCTCTAATAAGCCTACTAAAATAAAATAAGTTTATAAAGTGATTCGAAAATAAGACCGTATGTGTAGAGGTAGGGTTAGAGAAATTTGTAATCGAGATTTGAGATAGAATCCCTTATTTTCTCTTTCATCTTTTAATGGAGTTTTGTGTGTGATTTAATGTGTGTGAATTAGGGAAGAGGATGATGGGTGCCTATAGTAATTTAGTAGAGATTCTAAATTTTGGACGAATGGGTGTATTTATTTAATTTTAAATAAATTAAAAGGAAGGTTATTTTGGTCTTTTAATATCATATAATTTTAATTATTGGGTGAACATTGTAGTAATAGTGACACCCTTCTTTAACTCTTATCAGTTTCATGGAATATTGTAAGTTGTAACCCACATCTCTATTGTAATCTATCGGACTCTTTACTTTTTTACTACATACTTAAATGAAAATTAACCCACATAAATGCATGTAAACTCTCTTATTTTAGCTATTTTGAAGGTCGCTAAGTATTTATTAACTTAACATGAACCAAACATTTATAATAATAAATATTAAACTCTATAAACCATACTTCCTCCGTCTCGTTTCAATATTTACGTTTGTTTTTTGCACGTTAATGAAGGAGTATAATATTTTATTAGATAATGGATGGAAAAATATAATATTTAATGTAGAATGGGTAGGTGTATTAGTGTTGGATGATATATTAATTATTTTAGGTGGGTCCCATATACCAAAAACGAAAACGTAAACATTAAAATGAGACGCGCAAAATAGAAACGTAAACATTGAAACGGGACGGAGGGAGTATAAAAGAAGAAAAAAAATACTACAAAAAAAACTGTTTTTTATACCAACTAAATATTTCGTTGGTAAAAGTCTTAATTTAATTGTTAAATTAAGTTTACTAACGGATTAATTAACAACGAAATCCATTAGTAATTTTCTATTGATATAGTGGTGGTCGGTAAACTTTTAGCAACAAAAATCCAATTCCATTAAAGTCTTAATTTAATTGTTAAATTGATTTACTAACGGATTAACAACGAAATCCATTGGTATAGTGGTGGTCGGTAAATTTTTAACAACAAAAATTCAATTCCGTTGGTAATCCGTTGCTTAAAATTCCGTTGATAATTTATATAATGATTTTGTTTATAAATAGCAACAAATTTTATTCCATTGGTAAAAATAGAATAAATTCATTTACATTTCATTGCTAAAAATAAAATATTAGTATTTTTATTGTTAATCAGTTAGTAACGACCAGATTTAATTCCGTTGCTAAAAAAATAAAAATTGGTGAATGTTCTATAGATAAAATAGTTTCATTACATACAATAACATGTCTTTAAACAACTAGTACACTACTGTGCACCATTATTCTTTTAGGCAACACTTACATGATACCCATTTTATGTTTTCATAAAGTGTTATCATTTTTACTAAAAGACATTATAATTTTTATTGAGAGTGTAATCACTTTTTATTTATAGTATCATATGTTCATGAAATAATTCACTACACCATTATCATTAATTATTAATTTGAATATTACTTTTAATTAAAATATTATCACTTTTTATATTATTTATTTATTGCGCTGAGTCTCTAAAACAATTTGACCAACCCTGCATCCATGTATACGACCCTTAAAGGATATAACTATAATCAACTTAGAGACAACAAATACTTCACTAAATACTCCATCTTATTTAATTCAAAATACAACAAATAAGTTGGATTCTGTTAATTAGAGATCGATTTAAAAAAAAAAAAAAAGAGAAACATTTGATTGGTTCATGTACTGAATAGAAAACAGTGTGGTTTTACAGTGTAGAAGCAGGGAATGGGTTTTAGCATGGCAACGCCATCACCTGCCCTTTTGATTTGCTGCAAAAATTAAATTCTACTTATTTATTTTATTTATTTATTTATTTTTTCATAGAATGATAACTGATAAGTACTGTGTGTGTTTTTAGAGTCAAAATCTGAAAGGAATGGGATTGTGTTCAGGATGTGGCATAGTCCACTGTAATAATGTATCCTAAATTGGTGACAGGCCCAACGTTCTAAATGCAAAATACTCCCTTTCGTTCAAATTTATTTCGCACTATTAATGTATACACAATGTTTAAGGAAAATTGGATGTTATGAGTGTACTAGATAGGAGTGTTAAATTTGTAATTAATATATATTTTCAGAATCTGGGATTGATATGATTTTTTTTTTTTTGGTAATAACTAGGGTGAGAAAGGTCCACCAAATTGAATTGGTGGAACCTCCTTCTTTTCACCTTCAATGTATGTGTGTTTCATTGTTTCATTTAATTTTTTTTTTATTTTTTTTCTTTTTGTACGGTTTGCTGTTTGTATTATTTATTTATTTAATTTTGGGGATATACTTATAATTTTACTCTTATGATTTAGGGTATATTTAATTCTTAAAGTTTAGGGTTTAAGGTATAATTGTAATTTTATCCTTTTAGTTTAGGGTATATTTCACCCTAGGGTTTAGGATTTAGGGTATAATTGTAATTTTATCCTTGTGGTTTACGGTATATTTCACCCTTAGAATTTAGGGTATAATTATAATTTCACCATTGTGGTTTAGAGTATACTTTATCCCCAAGGATTTAAGGTTTAGGATATGATTGTAATTTAACCCTCGTAGTTTAGCGTATATTTTATTTTTAAGGTTTAAGATTTATGGTATAATTGTAATTTTACCCTTATGATTTAGGATATATTTTACTTTTAGGGTATAATGGTCTTTTAAATATAAAAAAATTAAAAAATAATATTAATTGTAAGGAACCACATATTAATCAATTACATTAGTTAGTAAGAGATGGGACCAAAGGTTCCACTAATTCATCTGGTAGAACCGTTCTACCCAAGTTACTCTCAATTTTAAATAAAACAATTTCTAATTCATATAAAATGATGATAAAAATAAAAAAATAGTAATAATAATTTAAAAAAAAGGAAGAAGCTCTTTCTCGCATTAGCATATTGTTGGAGAATTCCATGAGTAGATGATAGGGAGTGTTATTTTCATGAGTAATTGTTGGAAAATTTTTCTGAATAATATAGTTACATTTCTCATTTTCATCATTCACATAATAAAGTTTTATATAAAAAGAAAAAATGAAATTATCACATCAATACTATATATATATGAGTCAGTCTCTTGTGAGACGGGTCTTAGAAAAGATGGGTGTGAGACGGGTAAATCAAATTCATTATCCATAATTTATTAATATTTATTAATATATTTATGATTAGTTATCCCCATTATTTTAGAAAATTCCTAAATATATGGAATCTATTATAATATATTTACGTTAGTCAACCCATTATTTTAGAAAATTTTAAATTCGTGGGATCAATTCAAATCTTAGTCAAATATTAACACGTACAAATGTTATAGTATGTTGAAAGTATTATTTATAAGTTACAGTCGAAAATATTTTAAAGTATCATCAGTTTGTGTTATAGTATAGTGTTAATGATCACCTATAGTATGTTTGGCGTTACTATAAGTCTCACAGTACGACAATTTTTCACTCCGATGAATCGTCGTTGCAAATCATAAACCATCCTCATAAACGCTCGTGTACATTACATTGTTATAGTATGTCGTGGATGGGTTATTGTTTGTCTAGTTTTGTAGCACTCACGAGCAAGAATACTCGATCGTTGTAGTAGTATATCCCAAGAAAAATTATCAATCCACAAAGGAGTTATGTTCGGACTAGCAAATACGTGAGCTCATGTTCATGTCGTTTTTGTAAAGATAATCGGGGGTTTTGAGATTGATTAACAACTAAAACAAGTAGCAAGTAAATAAAAATAGCAAATAAGAGAAATGACAAGTATAGAAAATGGGTGCTAAAGTTCAAGTATGGAAAAACATGGGATTAGAAACATCCAAGCATACTCGATTCATATTATCATGCAAAAGGAATTCAACTCAATTGATGTAGACTAAGGGTGATCACGATTGTATCCTAAGCTCCCTTTCGGGTTACAAAGGTTGTTGATCCATTTTAGACTCCCAAAAGCACTTAAGATCAAAGCCCAACATTAACCCCTTCCATCTAGGTACTAGTTAGATTAAACTCTCCCTTTTTGTGTACTAAGGCCAACGAATGGATTGGTTCCCCTCATTGAATTCAAATATCCTTTCGGTCAAACCCAAACTCAATGTCTATTCATGCCTTCCTAATACTATAGAGGGTCGTTTCCGTCTCACTCCAAGCAATACATACATGAACATCATGATAGCATTTAATTACCATAAATAATCCATTGATCAACAATCCATTAAACCAATAAACATTCATGAATAACAAACCATGCCATCACAACATCAAGACAATTAAACTCCATGAATATAAATCAACATCAATTAAACCAAAAATTAATTTAATCCACATGACAATATAAATCTAATATACTCTTCATGCTCCTAATCCCACTAGAGGGATTAGCCTATCATGATAAAAGTAACAAAACAAATAAATGATTCATTACAATTATCCATAGTCTAAATCCAAAAGAAAATCAAGAGAGATGTAAATCTTCCCCAACAATTTCTTATAGAGAATCTTCAATACTCATGGATCTCCAACTCTAGCTCTTGATTTCTTGAGATCTCTCACACCCAATGGAAGAGATGAAGTTTTGATGGAGAATTAATGGAGATGATGGAGATGGATCAAGATGGATGAAGGTGGATGAAGATGATGGTGGAAAATGGAAGAAATGGTGTGTGATGTGTGTGTAGATGATGGAAATTTCGGATCTCTCTCAATTGTTGAATAAAGGGGTATTTATACCCATATGGAGGCTTCTAGAAGGATCTGGAAATTTCTGCAGGAACATACACGGCACGACTCGTGCTCTGCAACACGGCCACGAGGTGGCCGTGTTGTGTCTTCTGATGCTGCCGCACGGCCTCTCCTTATAGGGCCGTGTTACGCAACACGACTCGTGTGCTGCAACACGAGTCGTGTGTTGTAACACGGGCACAGGTGTGGTCGTGTTGGCTCTTCTGATGTCGGCACACGGCCACTTCTTACAGGGTCGTGTTGATGACACGGCTCGTGCTGCCAACACGACTCGTGCAACTGGACACGGCCTTAAGTTGCCCGTGTTGAATGACTAGGTGTCGCCGCACGGCCAACTCTTACAGGGCCGTGTTGGCTACACGGCCCGTGTTGGTGCTGGCTCCTGTATTTCTTCACTGTTTTGGCTCGTTCTCCCTCGTTTCAACTCCGAATTGAGATCCGCTTTCAATAAAAACACAAAATACAATCAAATAACATATAAAATACGGATAAAATAATACGAAAACACATATAAAAAGACACTAAAATTTAGGTGAAAATAGCTCTAAACAACCCCCCAAACTTAAGGTGTTGCTCGTCCCCAAGCAACGAAAACGACAAATCAAAATGAGAAATTTTCACCTATAAAAGACTAAACGAATATAAGCAATAACACATCGTTAGCAATAATAACAACAAACTATGCTAAGTCATCCTACAACATTAAAATCATGACATGAGAAATTAATAAGTTCAATCAAAAGAGAATAAAGTGTAATATAGTTCCTTTTAAGTCCAAGCCTCACAATGGATATTGATGTCTCTCAACACTCTTTTGAAATAGGGTAAATCACACTCATTAATCGATTGGCTCGACTCGCTATAAGCTTGCTTGCGGACTATATTCACAAACCACCAAAGTTTCAATCAATGATCAAAAAGGTCTTTAATTAGGATGTAACGATAGGCTCTTTGGTAGGGTAGGAAGTATATGGATAAGAGTGACTCAACAAGTGTAAGTAATCAAAGAGATGGCCAATTTCCTCAACTTCTCCACTTTTCTTTCTTCCTTTCTTATCTTTACAATCTAAAGCACTATTCATTAACTTTCCTTGGATTGAGCTTCTTTTGATGCATGCTTCCTATCTTTGAATTTTGTTTACTTGAGCATTTTGATGTTGCTTTACTCTTTCTCTTGCTTTGAGGTTGCATGTCAATTTCTTACTTTTGCTCTTTTCATCCTTTTTCTTGCTTGTTTACCATTCCCCTTTCTTCTTTTGCTAATCAATCAATCCTTTCTAGCTACCATCTCCTCAATCACCCACACAAAGGTATATATAAGCTTGAATGGGTAATTAAGGCTTGTAATGTGCTAAATTCACAAGAAATAGGCTTATAGGCTCAACATGGTTAACTAAGGATGATGTTCATGGTAGGGAACATATATGGCAATGACTATAATAACAAGGATGACCTTAGATCATTTCACCAATCTCCACTAATCGGGCTCGTTCCTATAGTCCTTGAGCAAGTTCTAACTTATCAAACACAACCGATCCACTCATGAAGAAATACCATGTATGCATGGTTGAGGCTCAAATGCTCACAAGCTTGTGCTCGGACCTTAAGGAACTTATTACACCACATTCATCTCAAAATTGAACAAGTTAAGTAAAACATGTCACAATTTGAAAGTGTAGAGATTCTTAATCATAATTTGTCATCACTTATCACCACAACCTATCATCACTCACATTCAAAAATGACTCATGACATCCCTAAACAAACCACCAAACAACCCAAGACAAGAATGAAAATACACAAAACATAAAAATATGGACTCAACAAACAAGACACAACAAAAACACAAAACATGCAAAAACACAAAATACCATCATCCATAAGAAAATTAAGCATACATTCATCCCAACCTTTATTGAAAAGGAAATCCTAATATACGAAAGTAAACCTTCTACACACATAACACATGAAGTAGCATGCTAGTCACAACAATCCAAATCAAAATCAATTCATTTCAAGTAATAAAATGATAAGGTGTAGAGTACTCCCTCGATAGGCATTTGGTAAGGAAAGCGTTAGCTCCAAGCTCCATCATGCTTCCAATACCTCTCATTCATGCTCAAACACTCAACAAACACCATTATTTCAACAATTCCATTATAAATATGGACTATCATGCACTTCAACACCACCAATCATGCCAAAATCAAACCCAACTCATGAGAAAAATTTTAAAATTGACCCAATTTTACAAGAATCATACTCAATTGGTGAGTCACACTACACAATCTCCCCCAAACTTAAATCGAAACAAGAGTTGAGACTTAAGTTTGCAAAAAGTGGTGAGACTTACCCTTGTAGTTTCCATTGATGATCTTCTTGTAGAGAAGTAACCGCATCCACATGACTCAAGCTATGTCCACCACGTACTAGCACCCCCCAAACTTAGCTCGAGACAAGAGTCACGAATTAAGTTTGCAACAAATTGTGGAACATGTCAACTTGAATCCATGAAGCATTTCTCTTTTCTTCAATGTGCATTTTTCTCAATGAGCACAATCAACCTACAAGGCCAAAACAAACAAGCAACAAAAACAAAGTAATAAAGATAGTGATGGGGTGCCTCCCATCGAGCGCTAAGTTTAACGTCTTCAAGCCGGACGGATTTAAGCTCTTAACAGTCGGAAAAATCCAAGACCCCATCAAGTACTTCCTTTACCACATAAGGTCCTCTCCATTTGGACTTCAACTTGCCCGGGAAAAGTCTTAGTCGAGAATTGAATACCAACACCTTCTCACCCTTTTCAAAGCTCTTCTTCCTCAAACGAGCATCATGCCACCTCTTGGTTTTTTCCTTAAAAATTCTTGAGTTTTCATAAGCATTTTCTCTAAATTCCTCAAGCTCATTCAATTGTAGGAATCTTACCTTCTTCGAAGCTTTCATGTCAAAATTCAACTTCTTAATGGCCCAATAAGCTTTATGCTCTAACTCCACGGGAAGATGGCAAGACTTGCCATAGACAATTTGAAAAGGAGACATACCAAGAGTGGTCTTGAATGCGGTTCGAAAGGCCCACAATGCATCATCAAGTTTATTTGACCAATCCTTTCTACTCACACTCACTGTTTTCTCCAAGACTTGTTTGATTTGTCGATTAGAAATTTCAGCTTGACCATTCGTTTGAGGGTGATATGGAGTAGACACTCGATGCTTCACTCCATAAGTCTTGAGAATGTTCTCCATGAGCTTATTTATGAAGTGACTACCCCCATCACTTACCAACACTCTAGGTACTCCAAATCTTGTGAAGATATGCTTCTTTAGAAACCCCATGACCACTCTAGCATCACTTGTTCTTGAAGGTATGGCCTCAACCCATTTCGATACATAGTCGACCGCCAATAGGATGTATAGGAATCCATTAGATTGAGGAAATGGCTCCATGAAATCGATGCCCCACACATCAAATATCTCCACTTCTTGAAAGCTCTTAAGGGGCATCTCATCCCACTTGGAGATTCCTCCCATCCTTTGACATCGATCACAACCCTCTACAAATTTCTTACAACTCTTGAACAAAAATGGCCAATACAACCCCGATTGTAAGACTTTTGCAGCGGTCTTTTGAGCTCCAAAATGGCCTCTACTAGGTGAAGAGTGGCAAAACTCCAACACACTATTCCATTCTTCCTCGGGCACACATCTTCGCACAAGAGAATCATTACACATCTTGTATAAGAATGGATCATCCCACAAGTAACTTTTAACATCATGAAATAACTTCTTGGATTGATACTTATTAAGCTCATAAGGCCTCTTTCCACTAGCCAAGTAATTCACATAGTCCGCATACCACGGGCTTCCTTCTTGCTCCACTAAAGCCTCAATTTGATAGCAATCACACTCCAAGATTTCTTCATCGGGAAAAACCTCCTTGATTAACTCATAAGTACTTTCACAATGCTCCCTCGACTCTAACCTTGAAAGATGGTCGGCTATCACATTCTCCGTGCCCTTCTTATCTCTCACTTCAATATCAAATTCTTGAAGAAGTAGTACCCATCTTATCACCCTTGGCTTTGCATCCTTCTTTGCCATGAGATACTTGATAGCGGCATGGTCGGTGTATACAATAGTTTTCGTTCCTACCAAATAAGGACGAAACTTATCAAATGCGATACTACCGCCAAGAACTCTTTTTCGGTAGTAGTGTAGTTCCTTTGAGCCGCATCAAATGTCTTGCTTGCATAGTAAATAGCTCGGAATTTTTTCTCTCTTATTTGTCCCAAAACCACTCCAAGAGCTACGTCACTTGCATCACACATCAATATAAATGGCTCCTTCCAATCGGGGGTGATCAAGATGGGTGATGAAATCAAAGCTTCCTTTAGCACCTGAAAAGCATTTAAACAATTATCATCAAACTTAAATGGCACATCTTTTTCAAGGAGATGAGATAGAGGTTTAGAAAATGAAGAAAAATCCTTGATGAATCTACGATAGAACCCGGCATGACCAAGGAACGATCGTACTCCCTTCTCATTTGTTGGCGGTGGAAGCTTCTCTATAGCAACAACTTTTGCTTGGTCAACTTGCAATCCCTTTGAAGAGATGTGATGTCCAAGTACAATGCCATCATTTACCATGAAGTGGCACTTCTCCCAATTCAACACTAAATTAGTGTCTTGACATCGCTTCAAAACAATAGCAAGGTTAGACAAACAATTATCAAAAGAAGAACCAAACACCGAAAAGTCATCCATGAACACTTCCATTATATTCTCAATTAATCCCTCAAAGATTGCCATCATACACCTTTGAAAGGTGGCCGGTGCATTGCAAAGTCCAAATGGCAATCTTCAAAAAGCAAATATTCCATAAGGACAAGTGAAAGCGGTCTTTTCTTGGTCTTCGGGTGCTATGAGAATTTGGTTATACCCGGAATACCCATCAAGAAAGCAATAAAACTCATACCCGGCCAACCTATCCAATATTTGATCCAAGAAAGGTAAGGGGAAGTGATCTTTACGTGTGTTTTCATTAAGCTTCATATAATCAACACACACACGCCACCCCGTCACCGTCCTAGTGGCTATGGTCTCATCTTTCTCGGTCTTCACTATAGTCATACCCCCTTTTTTAGATACTACATGCAACGGGCTCACATAAGGGCTATCACTAATAGGAAAGATCATATCCGAATCTAACCACTTAAGAACCTCTTTTTTTACCACTTCTTGCATGATAGGATTAAGTCTTCTTTGGTTTTGAACACAAGCTTTCCCTTCATCCTCAAGTCTTATCTTATGCATGCAAATTG
Source organism: Pogostemon cablin (assembly GCA_023678885.1). Taxonomy (NCBI): domain Eukaryota; kingdom Viridiplantae; phylum Streptophyta; class Magnoliopsida; order Lamiales; family Lamiaceae; genus Pogostemon; species Pogostemon cablin. The sequence continues at coordinate 9,348,425 of CM042987.1, forward strand.
TTGGACTAATTCCCTTCAAATCATCAATACAACAACCAATAGCCGACTTATGCTCTTTAAGGACATTAAGCAATTTATCAAGTTGACTAGAAGTTAGAGATGATGATACAATTACCGGATATGTCTCATTTTCACCAAGGTAGGCATAAGTAAGATGATCGGGTAGAGGCTTCAACTCCACCTTCTTTTCCTTTTTCTCTTCTTGCTCGAGTGGATCTCTAAGTGGTAAGAACTTGTCATTTCCCCTTGAGATGGCGGCTGCAACCTCTTGAGCTTCACTACAATCACCTAGATCAAGTAAACAATTAATCAATTCTTCATTTAAATCAAGAGAAGTAGTAGAAATATTAGAAAGAGATAAAGAATTGCTCAAGCAAAGTTCAAGTGGATCCTTGGTTACAATGGAAGGCCAACTCTCCTCGACACTTCCCTTTACAACATCCACACTTTTACATTCTTCATCATTCATTGGATATTGCATGGCCTTGTGTAGAGAGAATACCACTTCCTCATCATTAACCCTCAACTTCAATTCTCCTTTGTAGACATCAATAAGAGCTCTCCCGGTAGCAAGAAACGGTCTCCCAAAAATCAATGGCACATTTTCATCCTCCTCCATATCTAGAATAACAAAATCCACCAGAAAGACGAACTTATCAACTTTCACCAACACATCTTCAACTACTCCTTTTGGATGTGTCATAGATCGATCCGCCAATTGAAGTGTGATGGAAGTTGGCTTTACTTCACCTAATTCAAGCTTCTTGAATATGGAGAGAGGCATTAAATTAATGCTTGCACCGAGGTCACAAAGAGCCTTGTTCTTCTTGTTCTTTCCAATTTCACATGGTATAATGAAACTACCCGGATCCTTCAATTTTTGTGAAAGTTTCTGTTGTAGAATGACACTACACTCTTCGGTTAGATTAACCGTTTCATTGTCCACAAGACTTCTTTTCTTTCCCATGATGTCCTTCAAGAAACGAGCATAATGAGGCATTTGATCCAAAGCATCGGCGAAAGGGATATTGATTTGAATCTTCTTGAAGATTTCAAGAAACTTTTTGAACCTTTCATCCAAACCCTTCTTCAAGAACCTTTGAGGAAAAGGAACCGGTACTTGAGTCTTGGGTATTCCCCAACTATCTCTTTCAACTTCAACTTCCTTTTCCCTTAACTCCTTTGCCTTCTTCCACTTTGGAATTCTCTCTATCTTTTCTTCATCTTTCTTTTGCTCAACAATTTCTTTTTTCTTGCTTATTTCCTCCATTTCAATCTCTTCTTGCACCAACCCTTCTTCAACCTTGCTTTCCACTTCCCTTTCAATGACAATACTATCTTCTTTAGGCATAGGAGGTTCCTCATACTCTTTTCCACTTCTAAGAGTGATAGCTTTGCAATCTTCTTTAGGATTAGTTACCATGGTAGATGGAAACTTTCCTTGTTGGTGTTGAGATCCCACGGAATAAGCAATTTGACCCATTTGATACTCAAAAGCTCTCATCCTATTGTCGGATTTCTTCTCATTTTCCTCCATTCTAGCCTCCATCTTTTTCATGAATGTTAGCAATGTCTCTTCCACCGATGCTTTACCCTCTCCATTTGGCGGTTTAGCACTCGGATCGAATCCCGGAGGATATGACACGGCAGCTTGAGGATTAGAGTAAGAAAGATTTTCATGCTTCCTCGGAGCTTGATAATTTCCACTTGATTGATTGAAATTGCTTCCCCGAGCTTGTCCTTGATATCCTCCTTGAAAATTACCTTGATTAGAAGGATAATTACCTTGGAAATTCCCTTGATGATGGAAATTCCCTTGGTAATTTCTCCTATCTAAATAGGCAACATCCTCTACACTTTGCATAACATTGCTCTCCTCATTCACCATAGAACTTGTGCTTCCCCCTTGACTTACTCCTTGAGTGATCAAATTCAATTGCTTTGTTAAAGCTTGAATGCTCTCATTGAATTCTTTCATTCCTTCATTTTGAAACACATCACTCTTCACTTTGTTCACACTCTCCACTTGAGCTACTTTTCCAAATGCATAACCTCCCATTACTCGCTCGGAGGGCCATTGATAAGCATTCATTGCAATGTCTTCAAAAATATCCATGGCTTTCATAGCATCCACTCCAAATATAGACCCTCCGGATGAGGCATCTACATGCATCCGATGTTGTCCACTCAACCCTTGATAAAAGAAAGCCACTTGTTGATTCTCATGAAAATCATGTTGAGGACACTTTCGGAGCATCTCTTTGTAGCGTTCCCATGCTTCATAAAAATTTTCATCCGGAAGTTGCCTAAATTGAGTGATAAGGCTTTTCAATTGGAGCGTCTTTGAAGGAGGAAAGTACTTATTTAGGAACCTTTGCTCAAGATCTTCCCATTTATTACAACTTCCCAAAGGAATTGTATTGTACCATGCTTTAGCCTTGTCTCTTAAAGAAAAAGAGAACAACCTCATTCGAATAGCATCCTCCGACACTCCCTTCATCTTGACGATATTTGCAACCTCCAAGAAAGTAGATAGATGAGTGTTCGGGTCTTCAAGAGGACCTCTCCCAAACTGATTTGCTTTAACCATGTTGATCAATCCGGTCTTGATTTCATAATCATTGGCTTGAACCGGAGGAACCATATTGTGCACGGCCCTCGGTTGGAAGTAATCCCGAATTGCTCTAGGCCTTGGCAACTCTTGTTGTTGAAATATCCTTTGAGCTTCTTGATTTGCAAGCAATTGCATATACTCTTGATTTTGAGCAAAGAAATTCCTCATTATCTCCGCTTGATTCTCTTGCACTCCTTCTTGTACCCCCCTTTGATCTTGTAAAGGATCTTGGGGTGGATTATGATTGACATGATCTCCATGTTGATTCTCCATTTTTTTTCCTTTTCTAGCTTTACGCCTCTCTCGCTTCCTTTGTCGTGCGGTCCTTTCAATCTCCAAATTCAAAGGAATGATCGATTGATTTCCCTTTGATCTTGTGATCATAAAACACCTACGAAAAGGCCAAGAGTGAGACCACAAACACAAATAATATATAAAATAAAATAAAAAAATCCTTATCAAGAACAACTAAAATAATAACACAATACTCGACTAGTCCGTCAAACTCCCCGGCAACGGCGCCATTTTCTTGTTTGCCTAGTTTTGTAGCACTCACGAGCAAGAATACTCGATCGTTGTAGTAGTATATCCCAAGAAAAATTATCAATCCACAAAGGAGTTATGTTCAGACTAGCAAATACGTGAGCTCATGTTCATGTCGTTTTTGTAAAGATAATCGGGGGTTTTGAGATTGATTAACAACTAAAACAAGTAGCAAGTAAATAAAAATAGCAAATAAGAGAAATGACAAGTATAGAAAATGGGTGCTAAAGTTCAAGTATGGAAAAACATGGGATTAGAAACATCCAAGCATACTCGATTCATATTATCATGCAAAAGGAATTCAACTCAATTGATGTAGACTAAGGGTGATCACGATTGTATCCTAAGCTCCCTTTCGGGTTACAAAGGTTGTTGATCCATTTTAGACTCCCAAAAGCACTTAAGATCAAAGCCCAACATTAACCCCTTCCATCTAGGTACTAGTTAGATTAAACTCTCCCTTTTTGTGTATTAAGGCCAACGAATGGATTGGTTCCCCTTATTGAATTCAAATATCCTTTCGGTCAAACCCAAACTCAATGTCTATTCATGCCTTCCTAATACTATAGAGGGTCGTTTCCGTCTCACTCCAAGCAATACATACATGAACATCATGATAGCATTTAATTACCACAAATAATCCATTGATCAACAATCCATTAAACCAATAAACATTCATGAATAACAAACCATGCCATCACAACATCAAGACAATTAAACTCCATGAATAGAAATCAACATCAATTAAACCAAAAACCAATTTAATCCACATGACAATATAAATCTAATATGCTCTTCATGCTCATAATCCCACTAGAGGGATTAGCCTATCATGATAAAAGTAACAAAACAAATAAATAATTCATTACAATTATCCATAGTCTAAATCCAAAAGAAAATCAAGAAAGATGTAAATCTTCCCCAACAATTTCTTGTAGAGAATCTTCAATACTCATGGATCTCCAACTCTAGCTCTTGATTTCTTGAGATCTCTCACACCCAATGGAAGAGATGAAGTTTTGATGGAGAATTAATGGAGATGATGGAGATGGATCAAGATGGATGAAGGTGGATGAAGATGATGGTGGAAAATGGAAGAAATGGTGTGTGATGTGTGTGAAGATGATGGAAATTTCGGATCTCTCTCAATTGTTGAATAAAGGGGTATTTATACCCATATGGAGGCTTCTAGAAGGATCTGAAAATTTCGGCAGGAACATACACGGCACGACTCGTGCTCTGCAACACGGCCACGAGATGGCCGTGTTGTGTCTTCTGATGCTGCCGCACGGCCTCTCCTTACAGGGCCGTGTTACGCAACACGGCCCGTGTGCTGCAACACGAGTCGTGTGTTGTAACACGGGCACAGGTGTGGTCGTGTTGGCTCTTCTGATGTCGGCACACGGCCACTTCTTACAGGGTCGTGTTGATGACACGGCTCGTGCTGCCAACACGACTCGTGCAACTGGACACGGCCTTAAGTTGCCCATGTTGAATGACTAGGTGTCGCCGCACGGCCAACTCTTACAGGGCCGTGTTGGCTACACGGCCCGTGTTGGTGCTCATTCACATACATTTCAATAAAAACACAAAATACAATCAAATAACACATAAAATACGGATAAAATAATACGAAAACACATATAAAAGACACTAAAATCTAGGTGAAAATAGCTCTAAACAGTTATAGTATGTAATTTTTGTGTTATTTTGTCTTACCTGGAAGAATATTTCAGTGGTGTTATAGTATGTTGTTTTCGTGTTATTATGTGCAATGTAAGTGCTATAGTATGTCAGCTAAAAGTATATTCTATTTTTTTATAATATGTCAAATACGCATTATAGTATGTAACTTTTGTGTTATTGTATGTTACCTGAAACAATATTTCATTAATGTCGTAGTACGTCCTTCCCGTGGTATAATATTTTATGTTTGTGTTGTAATATCTTATCTAAAAGTGTATTTCATATGTCTCATAGTACGTCGATTTCGTGTTATAGTATGTTCTAATCTTAAAGTGTATTACATATGTCTCATAGTATGTCGTTTTCATGTTAAATGACATACTATAACATAAAATAACATACTATAGCATTTACATGGTAAAATCACATTTATTTCTGTCTAATAAACTGTAACATACTACAACGAACAAATGATATACTATAACACAAAAATAACATACTATAACATTCACATGGTAAAATCACACTCATGTCTCTTTAACAAACTATGACATACTACAGCGATCAAATAACATATTATAACATAAAACTAACATCTACAACATTCAACTCATCACATACAATAACAAGCAAATAACAACCTTACATCAATTCTCAATATAGTATAAGAATGAAAGCATTAACTTATCGCGGTGAAGCTTCCAATTGATGATGGGCGGTAGCTTGTGCACGACTGGGCTTCAGATCTGCTGTGTAGAACTCCGATAAGGAATGAATTGGCGCAAGGCGTGGGCGACCGGTCGAACTTCGGTGGCTCGCGACTTGGCGGCAGGGTGCGATAGATCCGGATATGTGAGGTATTTCCTGCGATAGATTCGCACGACTTCGGCGCGATGAATATGGTCAGATGACGATTAACGACGAGACTCGAAATGATGGAGGGTGGCTGACGGCGATGGTGATGGATTCACGATTAATCTTCACATCTCAATGGAATGACTGGCCGATGGAAAGAACGTAATGAAAATGATTAGTGCAGAAAACATTAATAATTAATCCTGACTGGCCGATGGAAAGAGCGTAATAAAAATGATTAGTACAAAAAACATTAATAATTAATCCCTAAAATTTAGGAACTAATTAAGATAGTGGGTTGACTAACAATAATAATATTAATATATAATATGAACGAGGAACCAAACCACTGATTCAATTGGAGATTGATAGCATGTTCGCTCGCACATTCAACATCACTGCTCAAAATCTTTTAAATATCCCCTTAGGACGTAGATATTATTCACTCCTGGTTACTGATGATCAGATCAAGACAGTACTGTTGAGAAAATGCATTTTCGAAGTTGGGAGAGTACAGCTTCGGGTTCAGAGATGGACACAAACATTTAATCCGTATAAGATGATCGTCTATAGTCCTGATTTGGATGCGAATCTATGAGCTCCACTTAGAGCTTTGGCATGAGGAGGTTATCAAGAATATCGCAAAGACTATTGGATCGCCTATTCGCATTGATGATAAAGCGTTGGATAGATCTACGGGGTACTTCGCCCATGTTTTGGTGGAAGTGGACGTCATGGAGTCGATCCCAAAATATTTGAATATTGACACATCTGAGAGTATGATTCGTATCTCTTTTGGGTTTGAGAATATTCCTGAATACTGCAAGTCATGTCATATATTGGGACATAGTATACAAGATTGTTTGAAGAAGCAAGGAAAGAAGGAACATCATAAAGAAAAAAATAAAAAGGACAAGGCTTCGAATGATGGTTTTTCTATACCAAAAAATATTTAGAAACAGAAAGAGGGACCCTCTGAGAAGGTTTATACTTCTAACATGTTTGCGGACCTTAACGAGGAAAAGGAAGAGGAAGTTATAGATGTGCAAGATGCTGGCGACAATCAGAAAGAGACACTGAATGATGAAACTGAGAGAAATAATGACTATCAGCATAATGACCAGGATAATGAGGAAGAAGATGAGCGTGATGTTGATGATCAGGGCACGAAAAAGGAAAATAAGGATCACAATGATGGAAACTTACAGGACCAATCCCTTGCTTTGGTCATTGCGGAGCCAGTTCAACTAGCTGTCCACAATTCGGAGAAGCTTGAAGTTCCCGTCATTTCTCCCTCGGGGAAACAAATAGTTGTTGTCAAGAATTCAGTTAGAGGCACTGCCAATAGTGCCACACATTTTAGCAGACCGGACTCCCCAGTAACGAGGTCTCGCACACTTGGTGGCCCGGGGATAAAGATCATTGAGCCTACAAAGAAGAAATCCATGAGCATGCATGCCTCTACTAATCAGGAATGGGATTTCTTACAGCTGAAGCACAGCCGTACACCACGCTTTAAATGAATGTGCTTTTTTGGAATGTAAGGGGAATCGGGAGAGCTTCTGTACAGATGGCTCTTCGTGAAATTTGTCAGAAAAATTGACCGTTATGGTTAGCCATTGCGGAACCCAAAGTTCTTTTTTCTTCTATTCCCGAATATGTTTGGAGGAACATGGGTTTTCAATTTGCGGGACATAATCAGAGGAATAGTCTTCGACCAAACATTTGGGTTTTCTATAATGCTGCATATGTCTCCTAGGTTCGAGAGGTCTTCTCTTCGTCTCAGATAATGATCTTTGACTTCATTCATAATACTGCTGATTACAGGTTTGGCTTTGTTCATGGGCACACGAACCACAATATTCGTAGGGAGTTGTGGTGTGATATTACGTCATATCTTTCAAATAATATGATGATCATAGGGGATTTTAATGCAACCCTTGGGTCGCATGAACAGCTGCATAGCTCTGGAAGGAATACTTTGGGGCCAGCGGAGTTCAATCTTTTCTGGGTATTACAGAGCTACATGATGTCGAGCTACAGGGGGCAAAGTTTACATGGGTTTGTCGCTCAGCTACAAGAAATATGAGAGCTTCTAGGATTGACAGAATCCTAGTGGACAATGGCCTTATGAACAAATGGGATATGGTGACAGGGGTGGCCATGGCAAGACATGGCTCCGATCACACTCCCATTCTAGCTTCATGCAAGATGAATGAGATGGTCCCCCGGCTGTTTTGTTTCCAAACAATGTGGCTTGCGAACACAGGGTTTTATATAATGGCAGAAACTTCATGGACAAAGGCTAGTTCTAGAGAAAACCCATTGAGCAGATTTGCATCGAAATTGAAAAGGCTGGAGTGTGACATCAAAAAGTGGAATCAACAAGACTTTGGGAACATCTTCGATTCTGTGGATGTGGCCATGGAGACGCTAAGGAATATCCAGATTAGAATTGGGGAAGAAGGAGATAGTGAAGAACTTTTCTGTGAGGATGTGGAAGCGCACATTGAACTGAATAAAAAAATTGAAAAACAAACATCAATTTTTTGTTCAAAAGATAGAAATTCGTGGCTGAAGGATGGTGATAGGAATACATAATTCTTTCATAGATTTCAACGCATTCAGCGAGCCAAAAATACTATCACAGCTACGGAAGTAGAGGGGGTTATAATGGAGGATATTGAGCATATATCGCAGCACCCTTCTGTTCTGCATGGCAGAGGAGGTGCTCGGTAGATGGATTGAAAGGGAAGTAGCAGCTGGCACCATTTCCCTTGCTAAGTCATCCAAGTCCACGACTATTCCACCTTTCTTGTTCTATGCTGACGATATAGTTTTATTTTGTAAAGGTGATGAGAGGTCAGTAAAGGGACTACGGGTGGTCCTTCAAAATTATGCAAACATATCAGGCTAGGTATTCAGCCCTTTGAAGTCCAAGGTTTTCTTTGGAAAGCATGTTAACGCTGTAGGGTTTAGGGTTTAGGGTTTTAGGGTTTAGGGTTTAGGAGAAGGGTGATCAGCTCTCTGGGAATTCAAGAAGGGAAGTTTCCTTTTGTCTATTTGGGTGCGCCAATCTTTATAGGGGTACCGACAACAGAATACTTCAAATAGGCAACTGATAGAATTCTTGCAAAATTCCAAAGGTGGAAGGGGAGTATGTTATCTATGGCAGGGAGAATATGCCTTGTAAACTCTGTTATCATTGCGTCAACAGTGCATATTATGATGATATATAAGTGGCCGAGGCACCTCATAAAAAAATAGAGTCTGCTTGTAGAAATTTTATCTGGAAAGGGGATGTGAGTAAGCAGCATAACTTCACGGTGAGCTGGAAGAGAGTATGCAACCCTATTTTGGAAGGAAGCCTGGGGGTGAGGGACATAAGGACGGCTAATGAGGCTTACTTAATGAAGCCCTCATGGGACATTCTACAGGGAGCAGGGCCATTGGCTAGTATCAAGGGCAGGTGGTTTGATGGCTTCGACATCAGGTCAGGATACATAAAATCATCCATGAGGAGTGTGTGTGTTAAGCATATCAAACGACTTATGGAGGATGAGATATGGATTATGATTCTAAAGTGAGATTTTGGTTGGACAACTAGATTGGAGCGCCGATTGCAGACCTGATACGTATCCTACCGGAGCACCATCATCATTTTACTCAAAGAATAGGAGATTATCTATATGATGATAGTTGGCACTTCACAGAAAGTTTCACCGTAGCGTTTTCTAATATTGTTGAGGCCATTATGAATACTAGGATGGCTCCCGACATTGTGGATTGTAGAGTATGGAGCAAATCTCTTCAAGGGAAAGTTACTTCCCAAATTGCATACATGCATGCACGACATTCCTTTATCAAGCCGGCATGGGGTTCTTGGATTTGGGATCACTTTATTCCAAAAAAGCGATCGATAGCCATATGGAAGGTTATCAAAGGTGTTGCAACTACTTGGGACATTATAAGGGAGAAGGGGTTTGCTAGGCCTTCTCGATGTTACCTTTGTAAAAGCCATGAAGAGACTACTGACCATATTTTTCTTACATGTCCAGTATCTTTGCAGGTACTAAAAAAGATTTTGGCAGAGTTTTCTTTTGGACATACAATGCATGTGGACCAGCCTTTTGGTGGATTCCTCTTGCAAGCGATGAGGGTAACTTGTAGCAAGCAAAATAAAATCCTTATGGAGATTAGCAGTTGTCACTTTTGTTTGGATTATATGGCAAGAACGCAACAATGCTATGCATAATGGATATGAAATTAAACAGGATGGCGATGTTACAAAGTTGGTGGACAAGGAGATCAGAGTCTCAGGCATTGCAACTAGTCTAATGTCTTTAATTCAAGAAGTAAATGCGTTTGACATGGGAGTCATGAGTAACACAGTTGATGATTTGATGATGCTAAAATATTTTGGAATTATGGAAAAACAACGCAGGGCACCTCAGATTATTCCCGTGAAATGGAGGCCGCCGATTACAGGTTGGGTGAAAGTGAATATAGATGGGCATGCTGCTGGTGCACCAGACGGTATATCAGGCGGCAGTGTATTTCGAAATAGTCGAGGTTTTTACATGGGAAGCTTCACCAACAGTTTTGGTACAGGATTTGCGCTCGAGGCAGAGTTGGCAACTGCTTGCTTGGCCATTGAGTATTCGGTAGACAGGGGCTGGAATCAGATTTGGTTGGAGAGTGATTCAACTTACGTAGTACATGCCTTTACTCACTATTCTCCAGCTATCTCATGGAGGATTTATTCTCGATGGAAACGTGCAAAGCATTTGATCACAAGCTTGAGCTTTCTGGTCTCTCACATATATCGCGAAGGGAACGCGTCTGCGGATCTGATTTCAAACGTTGGAGGAGCGCCAACATGGCACTATCAAGCTTCTGACACTCTCAACAGGCAAATGTTCAGAGACATGAACAATGAGTTTTATAGATTTAGATAATATTTATCTTGTAATTTCTATACATCTTTTTTGTTCCCTTTGTTTGGACTTTTGTTTTAATTTCAATACATCATTTATTTGCATATAATATAATATTAAATTATAGAAAATAATGTGGATTAAACCGTTTTTGACCCGTCTCTCTTGTGACCCATCTCACAAGAGAGTTTATATATATATATATAATTTCATAAATACATTTTAATTTTAAATTTATTATCATTATCTATAAATCCCCAAATGAAAGGGAACACTGATACCCACAAATGAGAAGATGATCTCAAGGACGGAAAACACTAATAAAACCGAAATTAAAAATGATCCCCAAAATTTCAATCAAAACAAGCCAAAGCAGAAATAACTCAACAGGCGCATAACATCAAACATCTGGTAAACAAGAAGTAAAAATTTGAAAGCACGCAAATTACTAAGATCATGGAGATAAACCCAAAGATTCAAGAGCAAAGAAGAAAGCCAACGATTTTTTGGCTTGTTCAAGGGAGCGAGCATGACCGAAATAGAAGAGATCGTAGATCCAATCAATTTACATACGAATTGGGCGCTAAGATGAGAAAGGATGGCGATGAGCCGATGGATCTTGATCGTTCTGGTTTACAATGCGGGAACAACGAACAACGGTTTCAGGTTGACGGGTCTACTTTTGCGGCAGTCTCAGCGACAAATTTGCATTTTTGGCTGTCGGTGCTGAAATCTGGCAATGGCGGTGGCAGCTCTGATTGGATCTAGCGGAGGAGCTCATGCTTTTGGCGGTTGGAGTGTGTCGGGGTTCGGTCGATGTCATGGTCATAGGGCAGCGAAGTTCCGATGGGGAAACAGCAGTGAGGATTCGCGTTTCCAATTTGCAGATTTGATCGAAGATCGCGGCGCACCAGTTATAAGGAAGATAAAATAATTGTTTCTTTATCTGGTGTTCAATCTGGTGTTTAGCCGATTGCTATATAAAACATGATTATATTGCGTAAATTATGGATATTGTTACATGAAGGACTAGTGGGGAAGGTCATATTGATAATTTCATCTCAATGTTTTGTATTTATTAGAAATATTTTTATCACAGTGTATCCATTAGTAATATTAATCTACTAGCATGTAACCCGCGTGCTACGCTGAATCGTTAAGTATTTATTTAAGAAAAAATAAATTAAATTATAAAACTAATATTTTTTATTGTAAATATTTTTATTAAATTATATTATATTATTTGTACATTAAAAAAATTATATATATTATGATCCCACCTCTTATTATAATACTCCAAAATGCTACTTCAAAATACATAATATATCACCACTTAAAGTTAAAATATGGAACAAGGTGGTAAAAAAATATTCAAATTAAAACTCATCAACTTCTGACATGACGAAAAATATATTTATAGGTTATTCTATAAGCCATTTAAGACGCATCCTATGATTTATCTCATCCATCAATTCTTAAGGTAGGGGCGATGGGAGTCCTTTATAGTGGGGTACACCATACCCCACCATAAAAAAAATATTTATAAGTAAAATAAAAGGAAATAATACAGTAGGATTTTAAATAAAATAAACATTATTTATTTTTCGTATTATTATAATGTTCATATGAAAAACAATTATTCAATACTCTAATTTATATTATCTCTACAAATATATTATGTTGTGTCCAATATAATTTTCATGATTTGGAATTTTTAAACTACTGTAGAAACAATGTATAATTGATTTCACTTAAAAATAATAATTTTATAAGTTGAATAAAAGGTGATAATTATTAAAATGAAAAGTGCTACTTATCTAATTAATGAAAATTGATAATATTGTTGTGAACTATTTCATGAATATAAACTATAAATGATCGAAGAAAAGTGTTAAGAGTGAATTTTTTCAGGAGCAATTTATTTGAAAAAAAAAGTGATAATCTTAAATAAAAAGTGATAACTAATTACACGAAAGCCTAAAATAATTATTATACATGAGATGGTTTGACACTAAAGCACAATTATTTAACATAAATTAAAAATCTCTGTAAGAAATATATAATTTTTTTTTATTTAAACAATAGATAATTTTAATTTACATAATTAATTAAATATTTAAATATATGTAAAAAAAATTCATTAATTATAAAAACCGTTTTTAAATATGGAATAATTAAACGTCTAACATAAATACACGCATATATAGGGCTGGGGAAAAATACTGAAATTTCGGTATACCGCCCTTACCATAACGAAAAATACCGATTTTACCGAAATTTTAGGTATGCCGAAATTTTTGGTAAGGTATGATACCGTATTGAAAATTTTGGTACGATAAAGGTATATAAATGATCAATACCACGGTATTTTGGTATATGCCGAAATACCGTAAAATATTCAATTTTTGAGTAATATGATACGATATTACCATATTAGATGATACATACAATTATAATTATTATTTATGTATTATAATGTTTAATTAAATTATATATATACACTATTTTATTAAAGATTAAATCTAAAATCCTACGGTATATTTCTTCATAATTATAAATTATTGATAAAGTTCATTGACTAATTTCATGATATTAGTACTTCTTTTTTAATTAAGTATTCTATCTTATATGAAAATTTAAAAGTGTTGATTTTAATATAAGTTCCATATATTTTTGTGTAGATCTCTTAGGTACTATTTATTTAATGACAAACACTTGTGTAAAACGGGTTTAGATATATTAATTATGTAAACTCGATTACTGTTTAGTACATAAAAAATTACTCTTTAGCACATAAATTGTTACTTTTTAAATTAAAAAATTACTCTTCAAATTCTTTTAAATCACGATGTATCGATTACTTTAAGTACATAAAAAATTACTTTTTAGAGATACAAATTATTACTCAATAGTGTAAAAATTATTACTCTTCAAAGAGTAATTTTTTATATATTAAAGAGTAATAAGGCTTACCTGTAAACCCAGTTTTCATGAGACTTACTCTTATTTAATTTGGTCGTTTGTAGATTGTCGTATAATTTTGAATTTGTTATTTATTAGAGTTTGTTTTATAGCTATCTTTCACTTTTCTAGTACATGTTTTTATTAGATTTATTGAATTTTAGATGTATAACGGCATAACAAACTATCTAATAGGATGGTATATACCGATATTTTAGGTATGGTATGGCATATCGAAATATTGGTAAGTAGAAGGTATACTATTTTCTTACACCGAAATATTGGTATACCGAACTAAGGTATACCGAAAGTTTAGGTAAGGTAACGGTATGATTTTTTATATACCGAAAATTTTGGTACGGTATATGGTATGACCAAAAATCTTCGGTACGTCATACCGCCCACCCCTATGCATATATATCCTTAACCCAACCTAACAACACAGATGTACGATTGCAAGCTCGGCACTTAAAATCATTTTTGCTGAAGTTACCCCATTTTTAACACAATCAGTATGAGTTTAGTGAGAACATGTGTGACATCCTACCCCTGCGGGAATTGTGATTAAAAGGAAAATGTAAAAATCAGATTATCGGATCATATATTTAGTCTTAAATCTGCGAGGCATATTTTACACATATATCAACCAATAATACTTTGTTAACAAAATAGTAGTTTATACATATAGTAGGAAATAAACATATAATTTCTCAAGCAATGCTCCCAAAAATACATATTATCAGCACATCATCATCTTCAATAGACTTCTCATTTTGCCAAATATCCAATATTATTTCTATCGATAAAACAGAACTCAGCAATATGCGACGCAAATACCAAATCATTAAAAAATTCTAATAAAAAACCAACAAACTTGATATACATGTTATGCTAACAGAGGATGTTGGTAGCCCCAAATCAAAACCTTGTTCTCCCAACTCCCAAGCATCTCCATGCCATTACATTTACAGAGAAATCACAAAACACACATCCCAAATAATCAAACCTCAAAATCACAAAGCCAAAAAAAAGACTCTTAAAAACTCACAACTAAATTCTCAAACAATAAAACATCCAAATCACATGTTCATCTGCGACGCGACCCTGAGAAAGAAAGACATAAAATTAGGAATACACGTCTTAATCGACAACAGGAACAGGGATAGATCTCATATTCAAAAATATATTATTGTATAGACATATTGTATATACATTTGAAAGAAACCAAAAATAGATAATTGAGAGAGAAACCAGATTAATGGATGATGGATCATCACTGCTCAAATTTCAGCCTAGACTACCACAAATATCAGCCTAGATCATGATCAAATCTAATACTCCAAATTTTCGTTTCTGCAACTCATCAGTCCGATTTCATCATCCAAAACCTACAAATTAGAACATCTCATATTCAAATTCAAGAAATAAAGTTTTTAAAGCTGAGATCACTAAATTCTAATTGCAGTGGGATGGATTTGGAGTAGTCGACGACGCGAATAGAAAATTATGTTCAATTCTTTGTTTCAGAATTTGCAGCGGAGGTAAGATTTGTCTGTAATATATAATAAAATTGCAAAGAAGATCCTAATATCCATACATATTATTAAGGCATCGAGAATGAGAATCGTCACCTTAAAAAGAAAAAAATCACCTAAAAATAGGGGAAGAAGACATGTAGGATGGAGGAAATCCTCATTTAGTTAAATAAAGATATTTTGTCCTAACCAGTAATAAATTCATTTTTTTTAAAAATAATGTATTATATACTTTTTTTAATCAATTATCAATTCAAAACCTAAAAAATTGGTAAACTATCAATTCGGGACTTAAATTATTTTTTCTATCGATTAGGGACGTGAAATATGTAAAACTATCAATTTGCAGCATGAATTTAGGCTCTAAATTAATAAAAATAGGAGATATATTTGGCAAAGCTGTCAGGTCCTAGATTGATAGTCTTATATTTCCTCCGTCCCACGGTAACGTTTGTTTTTCGCACGGAGATTAAGAGATATAATATTTTAAATGTAGTGAGGTGAGAGAAATAATATTTAATGTAAAATGGGTAGTTGTATTAGTGTTGTGTGTGAGCCCTACATGTAATAATTAATTGTTTTATGTGGGCCCAACTTGACAAGAAAGAAAATGTAAACCTTAACGTGGGATAACCCAAATAGAAAACGTAAACCTTAACACGGAATGAAGGAAGTATATTTCATGCCCCTAATTGAAAGAAAAAATAATTAAGGTCCCAAATTTATAGCTTACCCATTTTTCGGGCCTTCGCTTAATAAAACAATAAATCTAGGAAACCAAATTTTTGAGTAAGATAATCTATATATTTGTAATATGAAACTTTCATAGTTTATATACGTACAAAGGCAAAAGCGACTGTGTTCACTCATTCCTTTGTCTAGATTCAATTTAATTTTGATGTAATATTTTTAGTACCTCATTCATCTCGTTTAAGATTGTAAGTGCAATCTTAAATGGGTCGGATGAAGTATAAAAATTAATATTTTTGATTTTTTGAAAAGAAAAATATCTCAGTTAAATATTAATATGCTTTATATTTCAATCTACTATTTTATTAAAAAATATTACCTCCGGTCAATTTGAACGTCCTTATTTGTTTTTGGATTGTGGATTAAGAAAAATAATTATTTTTATATAATGGATATGTGTATAAGAGTTATTATTCAATTTTTAAACAAATGACACGTGTCATAATAATATCTTAGATTAACATCCCATAGTCTAAAAGTTTAATGGTCATTTTTATAGTATAGTTTTTTTTATGTTGTTATAAAACACCAATAATAGGAGTAATATCATTATTAATTAAAATTAATACTCTATATAAAAATGTAGTATCTCTGGAGACCTTATGCGTTGCGGGTGCGAACAAGAGCCAACCATGTATTTCCCCTAAATTTTAACTTTACATTTAGTTCATTTTGAATTCAACACCATACTTTTATAAAAGAAAATAACATTTATTAATTATTATCCTTTTAACCTATTTTAATTTTAAAATTTTATTTTTTATTTTCATACGTAACATATTTTTATGATTTATTTATTTATTATTTAAAAGTATCAATTATTATCAAAAGAATGTCAAGAAATGAATTTTTTTTAATTGCTTATGAAAAGTGGTAAACATGAAGATAAAAATAACAAGGAAGTAATAAATGAGGATTAATTGATGATTGAGAAATGATGGTAATTTAGATTGGTGATATACTTCATTTTGAGATTGACAAAGTTTTCTTTTGAGATTGTCCCATAAAATTCGACAAGGCTTTTTTTTTTTAAGTATATTGGACTCACATAACCATTAATTAATATATTTGTACGAGTCAACATAAATACTACACATATTACTAATATAATTGTCAACTATATATTAAATTATTATATCTTCAATCTACTATACATAAATTATTATACTCCTTAATCTCCATAAAAAGAAAAAGAAAAAGAAAAAAAGACATCAATATCTTAAAATGGAGGGATTATATGATACTTCCTTCGTCCCACAATAACATTTATGGATTTTCATTTTAGTTGTCCTATAAAAATGTTTATATTTCCATATAGTAAATGAGACTCACTCAAAACATTTAAATATTTTCATGAAATTCACAATATTACATTAATATTTCTACTCACTTATACATTAAATAGTGCAACTTGGGTGGAACCAGTCCACCAAATGAATTGTTGGAATACGTAGTCCCCACTTCCCTAAGTAATTTCCCCTCCTTTATTAATATTTTTTTTAATTTATTGTATTTAAAAGACCATACCCTAAACCTTAAATTTTAAGAGTAAAATATAGGGATAAAATATTTTTTTGCCATGTAAGTTTGGCCATATACAATTTTTGCCCAAAAAAAAAAAGATTGGGACATTTATCCCATTAGCTTTATAATTGCGTCAATGTTGCCCCGTTTTTGCCGAAATTTAACATTTTCGCCAGAATCAATCACGTGCATATCATGTGATCATCAGATTTGGCATTTCTCGGCAGGATAAAATATTTTTTTGCCCACAAATTTTGCCATTTACAATTTTGCCCCCAAAAAGATAAGCTTTGGGTATTTATCCCAATATCTTTATAATTGTACTAATTTTGCCTTATTTTTCCAGGAATTTGACATTTTCACCAGAATCGATCACGTACATGTCACATAATCATCGAATTTGATATTTTTTGATGAATTTACTGACTTGGCGACACAGTGGTATTCACGTCAACAATAATAATATTTTATTGATAATTTAATTTTAAAAATACCCCAATTGATGAACTCATTTCTCACGTGCCCTCCACGTACTTCCACCATCTTTGAAAACTCTCTCTTCTTGTCAATCAAGGGATCCCCGTGTACCCTCTCACCGCCATGGGTGGCAACTGTTGGATCTTACTCTCCGTGGGGCCTAGTACCAATGAACGGATCACAGCATACGTAGCCTCGATCCGCATCCTCCGGCAGTAGAGCAACCACAGGATATCGGAGCTATGCAAAGGAAGGATGGAGTCATTGGCGTTTTTTAGCTCCTATTCAGTCCTTCACACCCTATCGAAGAACGACCTGTTCATTATTTGTATTGCGATTCTGATAGGCTGGAGATCGATATTCAGTGCGCGCATCCCACGTGGTACACCATGTTGTCTCCGGTGCTGCTTTTCATTATGAAAATATCCTATAGTAGTCGGCATCGTGGCCGACGAGTGCTTAGGTTTTAGCCCACTGCACTGCGTCGATGAGGTCATTGTACGCCTCCAAAAGACAATTCTCCAATGCTAGGCGTTACTTGACAGAAGCGATGAGGGAAGGAATGTGATTAGCCATACGGTTGCATGACTCGTAGAAGAATGCAGTGGTGGCGCTCAAGAACACAAATCCTCCGCCGTGGAAGTAGATGATGAGGGGGAGCTTAGTAGCGGGAGTAGGGTGGCGTTAGCGGAAGATTTGACGACTGCCGCCCATGGTGTGAGAGGGTACACGAAGGATCCCCTAATTGACAAGAAGAGGGAGTTTGCGATGATGGTGGAAGCACATGGAGGGCACGTGAGAATTGAGTGTTTCAATCGAGGGTATTTTTTTAATTAAAATATTACTCCCTCCGTCCCAGTAATTGCGAACAATTCCCTCTCAGCGAATAATTGTTCGCAATTAATGGGACGAAGAGAGTATTATTATTGTTAATATGGATGCCACTGTATCGTCAGGTCTGTAAATTCATCGGCAAATGCCAAATTCGATAATCACGTGACATGCACATGATCGATTTCGGTGAAAATGTCAAATTTTAGAAAAATGGAGCAACATTGGCGCAATTATAAAGATATTAGGACAAATGATTAAATATTATCTTTTTTGGGGTAAAATTGTACATGACAAAACTTACGAGGCAAAAAAATATTTTATCTCGTCAAAAAATGCCAAAATCGATGATCACGTGACATGAACGTGATCAATTCCGGTGGAAATAAAACGGGGCAATATTGGCACAATTATAAAGATAACGGGATAGATGCACAAATCTGATCTTTTTTTGGGCAAAAATTGTACATGGCCAAATTTACGGGATAAAAAAATATTTTATCCCATAAAATATACCCTAAACCATAAATGTAAAATTACAATTATATTCTAAATCCTATGAATAAATTATACCATAAACCTTAAATTCTAGGAGTAAGATATACCCTAAATCACAAGGGTAAAATCATGATTATACTTTAAGCCCTAAGGTTAAATTATACCCTAAACCACAAGGGTTAAATTATAATTATATCCTAAATTCTAAACCATAGGAATAAATTATATTCTAAACCACAAGAATGATATTACAATTATATCTTAAATCCTAGGGTAAAATATACCTTAAACCCTAAAATTAAATTTTTTAAAAAAAAAAGAAAAGAAAAAAAATAGCTGGTCATCGCCTTATCAGTAGCGAATTTGGGGTGAGAAGGGGGTGGGGCCCGATGGTCATAAACTTTGAAATTATGCTCTACATATTATATCACTCACCTCAATATATATTAAAATACTATATTCATTAATTCCCGTAAAAAAAAAGACAAATACTCCCTCCATCCCACAACTAGGTACACACTTTTCCATTTTGGTCCGTACCAAAATAAAGTATATATTTCCCTTCTTGGTTGATGGGATCCACACATAACAATTATTATATTCATATGAGACTCACCCACTACACTAATATAATTACTCACTACACATTAAAATATTATTTCTCTCATATCAAAATATTAGTTAGTCTCTTAAGTTCCCTCTTTAATTTAAACTCCTAGCAATATATAGGGTATAATAAGATTGGAAGGGGGAGGGCTTAGAATGAGAAAAAATTAAGATCCAGATAATAAGTTATATTAATATAAATCGAGTTTATAAGAGTGTTTGTGTTAAAATATTAAACTCATTTAATTACTGTAAAAAAACAAACGCATACCTTATTTTAGGACGGAGTGAGTACTATAAATGTTTTAATCGGACCGGGGGAGCAAAGAGTTAGCAGTGGTTTCTTGTGTTGTTCACGTTGAAGTTGTCAAATTTCTGTTTCTGCACGACTTTTGAGGAGGTCTGTTTTTTTGTTCTTCGGCTAAGGCTACCATTCTCTACTTCTCATATTATTTGCCTCGTTTTCCGGTCACCTTCCCTGTAAAATGACTTGTCACATCACAATAATATATTTTAGTGAAAATGGCAAAAAGTAGCCACTATTACTTAAAAGTAATTTTAAGTGGCCCCTGATGCTATATACAATTTATTCTAGCCACTTTTCGTGGAATAGACCAAAATACCCTTGAGGAGCCCCACATTTTCACATCAGATTCTTACTATTTCTGAAAAAGATATCAAAGTACTACTAGGTAGGCATATGGGGCCGAGCAGATTCCTTACTTTTATGACCAAAAGTACACTAGGGGAATCTGATTCTTCCTATTTCTGAAAGAGATATCAAAGTACAACTATGTAGGCATGTGGGGCCCTCATATGCTTACAAAAAATGAGGTATTATATAATAGCGGTCCAACCGTGGTTCTGCATCGTACACATACATTCATTTTCATTGTTCTAGTTTTTTTTCCTTAGTGTTGAGCATTCGGGGAGCAACCATTTTAACTAGATTTTTAGAGTCGTGAGAATTTGGGGAGCAGTATACAAGGTATGTTGTAAACTTGTTTTATTGTTCTAATTTTTTTCTTTAGTGTTGAGCATTTGGGGAACAACTATTTTAACTAGATTTTTAGAGGCATGAGAATTTGGGGAGCAGTATACAAGGTATGTTGTAAGCTTGTTTTATTGTTCTAGTTTTTTCTTTAGTGTTGAGCATTTGGGGAGCAACTATTTTAACTAGATATTTAGAGGCGTGAGAATTTGGGGAGCAGTATACAAGGTATGTTGTAAACTTGTTTTAACAGCTATGAATGCATTAATTTGATCATCTTTACATGCCGTATGAGTGTATTTTATCTATTTCAACGTTTTATAATAGAAATAATAGTATGCCGAATAGTATATGTGAATTGTAAAATGTATCACCATTAAATTTTATTTTTTTTTAAATTAGCAACTCGTAGGCCGAATAGAACAGGATTTGTAGGCCGAATAGAACAACTATATAGGACGAATAGAAGAAACGTTGGCCGAAAAGTTCCAAAAATATAACTTATGATAAAAAAATAAGTAGGCCGAATAGAACAAGTGTTGTAGGCCGAATAGAATAATCTTATTGGCCGAATACAAGAAACGCAGGCCGAATAGAAGAACTTAAATTTCCACAATTAATTTTCTTTTGTAAAAAAATATGTAGGCCGAATAGAACAAGTGTTGTAGGCCGAATAGAACAATCTTATGGGCCGAATACAAGAAACGCAGGCCGAATAGAAGAACTTAAATTTCCATATTTAGTTTTCTTTTGTAAAAAAATATATAGGCCGAATAGAAGAATTTTAGTTGGCCGAATAGAACAACCTTAAAGGCCGAATAAGAGAGACTTTAGGCCGAATAGAAGAAAAACATACAGAATTTGAAAAGCATCTGAAGGTAGGCCGAATAGTGAAACAGTTGAGGGCCGAATAAAATAATATGTTGGCCGAATAGAGTACATTGTTGGCCGAATATAATACTTGCAACTAATTATGATGTTGTCATTTATATTTTCCTAAATAAATATGCAGATGAGCTACAAACAAGCTGGGATGTGTTGGGGTGGATATTGGGATGGGTTACTATACAAAGGTGGACAGGTTCAGTGGTTATACTTGCGGGATGACAATCTGTACTATATTAGTTTGTTATTAGAAATTCATAACATAATACAAGCTGATTTGGATAATTGGGGTTATGAAGTTCATTCTCTCGTCGAGTACAATGGCCGTATGTGTAAATATAAGATAAAGAATGATGCTCGTGTGGAAGAAGTTTTCAACTGTGTTGATGTAGGAATGGTGTATGTGACACTCGTTCCTGTCGCTGGCCATGCATTCGTTGAACCTCCTGCACAAGGTTCAGGGCATAGTTTGGAGTTAGGGTTGGGTTATAATGATGGAAGTCCTGGTTCGAGCAATGATCTATGTTCGAGGGCACAGTCTAGTGCTAGGCCTGATTTTGATTTGAATGTGGCGTACAGTCCGACCATAGATGCTGAAGCTGATGACAACGCTGGTGAGGGTGAGGATGATGCACATGCTTATAATGATGATGTTGAGCTCGGGAATAGGACTATCGAAGAAGAACATGAAAACAACGAAGATGACATACAGCAGGATTGTAATCAGTCTTCTAGCGAAAGTGATGATGATGCTGAGGATAGAAGAATCCAATTGTATGAAGAAGTCTGTGATTACATACGTCAGAGAGGCGGCCCTAGCTTTCTTGAACCGATTAGTCGCGACTTGTCCCGTCCTGAAATGCAGCCACAAGATTGTCAAAGTATTCGACCCACCACCCGTCCATGGTTGATTCCAGGTATGAATAGTATGTTTATTTAGAGGAGAACTAAAGTAAACTTGTACTTTGAACTAATGCACCTGATACGGTCATAGGCATTCCGGTTGTAGCTGACAGAGAAGATCAGATGACTGCCTCTGACTTTGATGCGTCTGGCGTTCTTCACCAGAAAAGTGTATTTGATACAAAAAAGAAGTTGCAGACTGCTGTAGGAATGTATAACTTGCGGAACGGAGTTGAGACCACTGTTGAAAGATCTAGTTCGACCAGATATAACATGGAATGCGAGCTCAAAGGGAAAATCGGTTGTCGATTTGCGATGCACGCACGAATGAGCCTTGGGCTGTGGGGGTAGTTAAATTTGTTCAACATCACGAGTGTTTGAATGATCCAGACATGCCCACTCCTACACAGGTGTCATCCAACGTCATCGGTCAATATTTTGCTACTAGGCAATTTGACAAAATTACTGGGCTCCGACCCCAGGCGATGAGACAGGAGATATTGAAGGATTTTGGATTTGACATTAGCTACAACGTGGCGTTAAAGGTGAAACACCGGGCTGTTGGACATACGTACGGGGATCACGAGAGCTCATTTCATATGCTCCCTGCGTACATGTATCAGTTGGAGTTGGCAAATCCCGATACACATACCTGTATCTCTGTTGATGAAGAGGACCACTTTCGATTTTCATTTTACGCTCTTGGAGCATCTAGATGGGGATTTCTAGAGTTTGGTCGTCCAGTCATTGTCATAGACGGGACTCATATGAAGGGAAAGCACAAAGGCATTGTTTTCATCGCAGTTACGAATGATCCAAACCATCAGATATTTTCACTCGCCTTAGGGGTTGGCGGCGTCGAGAGCAACATGTGATAAGAAAAAAAAGGCGAGAGAAGAGTCACACACCACTTGAGAAGTTGACGACTGTATTTCAAAAAGAAGAAAATACTTTATCAGAATAACGTGACTCCTTAATCTTCTCAACCACCACGTATCCTCTCTTCTCACGCAGAAACGAGGGATGACTGCGTCTCCCCTCTATCTTTTCTGTAATGTTAAATTAATTAATGGGCTTAATCATGAAGTCCATTAATTATAACTAGGCTCAATAAATCTAATTTATAATAACCCAATTATTGTTTTCAATTAATCCAATTAATTTATTCTTTTAACTTTATTAATCAAATTAATTTTTAATTAAATAATCAAATTATTCAATTATAATACATAGTTAACGATTTAACTATTGCACCAATTGATAAAAGTCGTTTATCCAAATTAAGGTGTGATCCTTTAGGTTCACTACTAAATCTAGCAGTAGGCTTACAACACTTTGTAACTTGTAATAACAATTATTATATTAATTAATCCAATTAATTAATTCACTTGAAATTAACTAATTAATTTCAAGAACCTACTAATTACGGTAACACCTAGCAAGTAGCATGATCGTCTAGTGTTAGCTAGGTGAAATAGCGAGTAAATCTGCAAATTAACGAGTGACATACACGTACGGTCCTTCTAATAATTAATCTCTCGATTGAGTGTAGAATAGGAATGTTAGTCGAAACTCTACTAACTCAATAACTGTGTTTCTATTTCATGTTACAATGATTCATTGTGAATCTTTATTCTCGTTGCCTTGGTCAAGGTCTTTGAATCATTAACAATGAAATACATAGGAGATTCTCTTGTCTCTTAGACAAGTGTCAGATTCTATCTTAGCCACACACAAGTCTCCATGTACACCAATATAATACCCAACATACCCCCTTTAAAATTGCTAAACAATCAGAAGATAAATCTAAGTATTACAAGATGTACACAAGACTACCGTAGTGCTTCAAGTCTAAGGACTAATCGTGTACTATCATAATTAGAAAATTCTCATTTCGACACATCCAACAAGAATTTTCTACGGATCATGTTCGATAAACTCATTCTCTAATAAGTACCCACATATATGAACTTGTGTCACAACACTAATATTGATGGAATGCAATATTCCCGTCCCACGAGCATTCATCATATGTACAAGTCTTTACTGAGTTATTCTTTGTCCCATTTAGAAAAACTCTCGACTCGGAACAAAGTTTAAGACCAAAGCTCTCTATGTATAATTCCATGAACACCATCATATGCGTGACCATACATTTCAGCTTAAATTGGTCTAGAGACTTCGTCTAATAAACAAATGTATAATTCACTATATAGATAAAATAAACAACCTATAATAATATAATTTTCAATGAGATTGTTTATATTCACAATATAAAGAGTACAATCCAATCTAATTGGCGCGCTGGGTACATTACTCTAACAATCTTCACCATCAGAAATTGAAACATCACATCAACCAAAAAATCAAAAATTCATCTTAATTTATAAAATATCACTCCCCTAAACACAAATAACATACTTTATACTCTATTTATTATCTAAAAATAACACAATATCCCTAATAAATCAATAAAATTTATTAAAAAGTAATTTTTCTGAAACTACGTATCTACAATATCCATAATGTTAAGTTTGGGATGGAGAAAGTATTATCTATACTAATGACACTCGAGAAATAAAGAAATCTAACCTTCGTCTTTTATTTTAGATTTTAACGCTATTCTCTCATCTTACATATTGTTCATCCAATACTACACCACACGAGAGATTAATGGTTTTTAATCAAGATATGTGGTTCTATAATCTCAAAAGAGTAGATAGTGACCTGGCGCCAAACGCTGGTATCACCTTACGATCATGTTAAGCAAATAGCATGAATGAAATAAATTGGATTTTGATTTTTGTGAAATTATTTCACATAATTATTTTATTAGTATTTTTCTAATTTTAAGTTGCAGACTAACATCGGTCGCTTCCCCGGCGTCGTATCCGTGGTGGCCCACCCCTCCCGGCAGAATTGCGGCCTCTGCCTCCATTGATAGCTTCATTCGAGGCTCCGCCTTCTGAAGTCTGGCAATTGAAATTTAATCCTGCTATCAATTCGAGTCTTTGATGTCGCTACTAACAACACCATTGCAACGCTCGAGGCTTCGCCTTCTGAAGTCTGGCAGTTGAAATTCAATCCCCAGGTAATGATTTCTTGTTGTTATTTAATGTAATTTGTGTGATGATGAATATGCTAAATGAGAAGGGCGAATTTCTTAGGCTGGTGCATTTTTTGTTGTAGGCCCGCAGTACTTCTATGATTTTCAGTAATTTGAGATGGTAATATTTGAGGATAAATGGAGTGTAGGAAAAACCTGATTGAATGTAATTTTTTTATGGAGAATTATGATTGCGGTTTGATATTTCAAATCATCCCCTGTTATAAAAGAGGTTAATTTTATGGATGATTATCGAAGTTAGGATTTTGGGAATTTTTATTTGAAATGACACGGTGATAGAGTGAAGCTTCAATTAAAGATTCCTTTTTATTCAGCCCCTTGTACACACACGATATGTGATTACTCCATTGTGTCTCCATATAAATGTACGTGATTTCCTTTTTATTCGAATACTGTGAAAACTGAAAGAACTTGCTCCCTATGATCCTGACTGGTACTACATCAGGGCTGGTAATCATCACCTTTTATCCTTCTTTTGCTCTGTTGCATTATGCTTCTTGTTGCAGTTGTGGCTGGTATGATAAGTTCATCTGATTTATTATCTTAAGTGCTTGAATTGAGTTTTCCCATTTGGTTCCCTATTATGTCAAAAAGATTTGTTGCGTCTCTTTTAATGCTATCATTATTCATTATGTAACAACCCAATTTCCATACAAAGACTTCCCCTTAGTAATAAATGGAAATGTAACAACCCAATTTCCATACAAAGACTTCCCCTCAGTAATAAATGGAAATTATCTTTAATTTGTTTAAAAGAGTATTTACTAGTTTACTGTTAAAATCAATTTGCACCTTACTGTGTTTTACCAAACAACACAAAATATTGCACATATTTAAGTTTTCCTAATATTATAAGTTTAAAAGGGAAAGTATCAAACACCAATACAAAATTTACTTAGTATGGCCACTTCAAAACTCACGTGTCATCTCACCTCTTGAACTTTGAGAAAAATAAATAAATATTTAACATAGCATAATAGACAAATAAATCAAAACTAACTAAACTTGCAGGACCTTAATTTTCTATTGTAATTTTGTGTATGTATTAAAAGATATGGTCTCCCATTGTTAAACTTGTACATTGGATTGTATAATGCTTTATGTCTGTTCATGAATTTATAATAGATGCGCTTGAATCTATTTCTCTTTTAGTTTATTAATTTTCTGTTGGTATTTGAGCATAGAGGGGAGATTTAGTTCTATAAGTCAAAGACGGAGACCAATGAAGCGATAAAAAAAATGTGATGATAGAAGGTTGAAGTCAAAGCACAAAAATGCCATCTATGTTATCCAATGGGCTCCTGCTCTGTACTCGTATGACCATAATTCTCAACACTTTATTTTTACTACTTATGTTAAATATTTTGCATTTTTAAGAGGATTATATATGATATGTATATGTGGTTTTAGATGTTTATATTATTCAATGGTGCCTTTTGGTGTTAATTGTTCTCTTGGTTTGGCAGTTGGAAACTATTGGATGATTCTTGAGGCATAAGCGTTCATAAAAAACTTAGTTAACTCATGTTGTATATAATTCTTGCCTGTCAAAAGCTCGAAAATCTTATGTTCAAGAAGAAGTTGTTTCACCACGTTTTCAATTGAATTTTGGCTGATTATTTTTTTTGCAGTTATAATTTAGATTTGCATTATTCATTAATTAGTAGATACATTAGTAATCTGGCTGCATATTTCATTGGGAGTATAACAAAATATAAATAATGTGTTACATTTCAACTGAAACTTAGACACTTTCACATATTTTTGGTTTTTTCACATTATTTTAACATTGTGATGGTAGATACTGTTATTGTGTCCACTAAATAAGATTTATCAAAGGGGCACTCTGTTCTTGACTCCTAATATGAAATGTATTATCTGAAAACAAGTTTATTGTCATTATCTAAAGAAGTAAACTGTTAAGAAAAATTAAAATTGATGAGATATCATAAATGAGGTTAATCTTTTTATGCCTTTTCTGTTTTAAATCATTAACTGTCAAAGTTGAGGCTAAATGATTTCCTTAACAATGTTGAAAATGTTGCATTAAGATTCAACTTTACGTCTTACTATCTTCCTAACAAACTCTTACATAGTTTCTTGTCTTGAATGCTAAACAAACTTTAAGTGTGTTCCACACTGGCATGATTGTTCTATTAGAACCCAAGTGGGACACGTATAAGTAGTACAAAGAATTTAAACCAAAAAATTTATGAATCATGGATTCCATTATTCTTTTATAGGTGTTCTGCACCTTCTTAGGGTTGGGCATTATTTGCATATAGCTGGGAAGAATCACTTGTTTAAACAGTGTCACACATCGACTGGTTTGGTGTTCTATGCACTGGAGAAAAATTCGAATTTGGTAACTTGAATAATATCTGACTTGTATGGTAGACTCCACCAAGGATTTTATATCAATGCAAGTATATTCTGTGGTTGCTTTTTTCTAGAAAGTATGACCTCTATGAAACTTCATTACTAAAAACTTCTACACCAAATTACGTAAAAATGTAGTATTTCTTGAGGTATAGATTCAGTGAAGTCTTTGATCTTGTGGTGAGTGATTAGCCATAATATAGTGGGCATGACCAATTAAAGAAATTATCGAACCACAGGGAGGAAGGTACTAGAGTCTAAGCGATCTCGTGTTTGTCATAGTATTATAGAGATGAACGAGAAGGGGAGATAATCAAGAAATGACAATAAAATAAATGGATAGATGAATGGGAGATGGATGAATGAGCCAAGTAGATAGAGATGAGATTAACAATACTTAAAGCATGGAAAATCTAGGTATCATGCAATGAATTCATATGTGTCATGAGAAAAAGGCTAAGGGCCAACACTAAGATCACCTAAACTCCCTCTCGGAATGAATAGGATATGGAATGACATTCATTGGATTGGTTCTCACTCAAACAATTCCAACTAGGTACTAAGCTTGAAATGAGAGTCCCTTCACATAATCTATTGACTTCTCAATCTAATAAATGATATGTTCTATCAAAGGGTTCTAAACTATGAAGGACTTCTCAATCTCTTCACAATCTATAATACACATGAAGTGTTTGATGAAATGATTCACTTAATTATCCTAAATATGCAATTGACTTCTCAATCTAATCACATGCTTAAAACAATTAAATACACAAATTATCATAAACCTCAAGATCTAAAGCATCAATGATAGAAAATCAATTAACTCAATCAACATAATCATTCAATTGCAAAATACCAAAAATTATCCAACACAATTCATATTGTTAATCTCACAAGGGAGATTAGCCTCTCATATCCATAAGAAAATTAACATAGACATTAAATTCCTTACAAAACATGATAAACAATAGGTTTCAATACAAAGTTTAGATGAAAACTCCCTTGGATGTCTCCAATGGTGATCTTCTTCTTCCCCTTGCAATCCACCTCTCTTCCTTGCTTCTCTAGCTACTTGGATGAAGGATTTGATGGTTGGATCAAGATAGATCCAAAGGATAAAGAATGGATGAAGGTGAAGGTGAAGAATGGAGAAAATGGTGTGTGAGGTGTGTGGGGAAGGTGAAATTTCGGATCCTCTGTTCACATATTGAAGTATTGGGTATTTATACCCCTTGGAAGGCTTCTAGAAGGATTCTGATTTTTTTCCAGGATTTTACACAGCACGAGTCGTGCTTTGTCACACGGCCATAAGGTGGCGGTGTTGTGTCTTCTGATGTCGGCACACGGCCTCTTCTTACAGGGCCATGTTGATGACACGGCTCGTGCTGCCGACACGACTCGTGCGACTGGACACGGCCTTAAGGTGTCCGTGTTGAACGAATAGGTATCGCCGCACGGCCATCTCTTACAGGGCCGTGTTGGCTACACGGCCCGTGTTGGTGCTGGCTCATGTATTTCTTCACTGTTTTGGCGCGTTCTCCCTCGTTTCAACTCCGAATTGAGATCCGCTTTTTCCTACGTCTTTCTTATCATATCTAGCATCAAATAAAAAGTGAAAATTATAGATTTAAGCTCATTCACACATATTTCCATAAAAACACAAAACACAACCAAATAGAACATAAAATACGGATAAAATAATACGAAAACACATATAAAAAGACACTAAAATCTAGGTGAAAATATCACTCATCAGTGAGGTTTGATTATAAGGCATGTGAATATGATTTTCATGGATTCCTGCACTGCGCCTATTTTAACTAGAGAAAGTTGCATCTGATATATCAGACTTTATCATATCCCATTACCCAAGAGGAGTTATCTTTAGTTTCCAAACTTTTCTTATAGACTCAATTGAGATACCTTTCCTTTAATGAACCCGTTCACTTGATCAAGGCAAAGTTTAATCTTCTCTCTCATTTATTCCTTCATTACTCTATTTATGTAATACTTCATGTTGAATTGCTATGTTTTTTGTTTTAGTTTTTTCTGTTAAATTGTTTGAATTCTTCTTAGAGTAAACATGAAAAAGTGATGTATCAAAGAGATATATTTTCAATTTTCAGCTAAAGTAACCATCATTTAAATTTAGAATTTTTCATCATTTGTATTTGTTTTGACTTTATTAGCATCAATAATGGTTGATGTTCTCTCAGATGGCTGATTGAGTGATGTAGCTCATCTTGCATGCCCAGAGCACTCTATACTCCCAAGCTATAAGCTAGCTTTCCCTTTCCAATAAAACTTAAAACTCCTAAAATAGTCCGGTGGCAAATGCAACTGTGAAATAATTATTCAACGATTCAAAATTGATATAATGTTTAATGGTATGTCTTACTTCTTTTAAAGAACAAAATGAAAAGAAAAATGAGTATCTCATAGGAGTTTTTACCAAACCCTTGTCACAACCTAAATTACACAATTTAGGTCCTTAATTTTCTTGGCAAATAATATCTTACTTATATTTGACCTTAAGTGTATTTTCTGCTATTAAAACTATACTTTAAGATATCCTTCAATCGCAAAGTTCAATCTTACTTCAAAAATTGATTACAAATTATGATTCTGTTAGGATAAGAACCAACTCCACCCTTGTCATCTTTGTGTTCTTCTCCATATGAAATAATCATAAAAGTGTTCATTTTCATGAGTTGGACAATTTTCTTTTGTTTTTATGGTGGATAATTAGTAACTCAAGACATATTCCATTGGGGACTAATTTATATTTCTAATGTTGAAAAATGTATTTGTGGCAGGTTTGGGATATTTGGGATGGGAGTGTAGAGTGGTCCACTTGCCTTTGAATCTCCGAATACAGTTCTGAATGGGACTAATTTTATATCTTAAATTTGAGTAGTTTCGTGGGAGATGGGAATGAGAGCTGGTTACCGTTGGCCCCTTCTTTTGAATCTCTCAGTGATTGTTCTATTTTTTCATGCTTAAATTTGCTTGAATCTGATTGCATCTAAGATATTCCTCCTACCTACTTGATTGCAGAAAGAAAATATAATTATTTGTCTGATATTTGGGGCAATGCATGAACATGATAAAAACAGTCGAATTTGTTGCATGGTTATGTTAGCCAAAATAACTAATTTGTCCATAGATGTGATTTGCTCAAAATTTTAATTCTATTCAGTATGTCTGCACATAAAAAGTTCTTTTGAGCAGGGGACACCTAATGGTGGAGAAACATTGATGAGACGTCTGTTAAACGACCACCTCATCTAAAAGCTTAAGCTTGTAGAGAGAGATGAACTGTTTAATATTTAATCGAGTAACTCTAACACGCCCCCTCACATGCAGGTGGGGAATTTTTGCCTCAAGCCTTGCATGTGGAATTTTTTTCATAAATGGATGGCGATGAGGTTCGAATCTTGGACCTTTGCTAGGCCTGGACTCTGATACCATGCTATAATTTTATTTCTCATTTATCAAAAAGAAGTATACATCGAACATAATATATACAGTGGGATTACATCTAAATAAGGAACAAAATCAATCAATAAAATAATTACAATCCCTAGAATTATGGCAGTAAAATATATTAAATGTGTAGATTTATTTTATGCTATCAGCGTCCACGTCGCATCTGTTTCCCTTAGCTTGGGCTTGGACTGGAACAACTATTACCAAAAGGTTGTCGTGATCACATCACATCTTTCGCATCGATACATTTACATTTTGCAATGCCTGCACACTCTCCAAGCGTTCACTGTTGTTTTATACATACATTTTTATCTTAGAAGTGTCCACTTGTGTAATTGTTAGAGGCTTGGGAATTTTTACTTTTTTTCCCATTTAATAGCTGGCACAATTAACTATACAAAATTTTATTATTGATCACATTCATGAATATATAATCTGGTAAATATTCGGGTGAGCACCTTATTTGTTCGGTTGAGCACCTCATCAAATGAGGTGCATCTCACCTAGTATTCAAATTAGTGTGCACTTGGTGTACCAGTATGTAAATCATTAGATTAAAGGACAAAATTTTAAAATAGTCACTATTCCTTAAGTTGAATTTTTTCTAGCCACTCTTATAATAACAAATTTTTTCTAGCCACTTTATACTATTCATTCCAAAATTACCCTTTCCTTCTTTAAAATCAAAATTTGTTTAGATTACCTCTACCCTATTGATATCCGTATATGATTTTCAATACCCTTTTTTTTCATCATAATTTTCTTCTTTAAAATAGACATAGTCCATTACGACCATATCAGGCTCATCATGCTTCCGTACATTAATTAAATAACATTAATCTCGTAATTAACCGATTTGAAATAGTAACAGTACCTTTTTTGACCGTTAGTCCACCGGGTATCCGGGAGGTTTTACAGCTGCTCCTCACAACCAACCACGCATCCCGCGGTGTAATGGTTCAATCCCGTTCCTTCAGTAGACTTCAGCACAACCCTGGTTCGTTTCCTACACCGGGTGTACAGGATGCTGCTACTGTTTCTTGTCGGAAAATATGGAGATTAAGGTTACAGAATATAATGGAAGGTTACATAATTTGGGCAGTAGCCCAAGATTATTTATTTATTGAATGGAAAAATTTATTACACACTCATCCTCACCGAACAAGAGGAGAAACTCCTTTAGCTACCTATGATAGCTAGAACAGAAACGCTCATACAAAGAAAGAAAAGAAACTACAATGTTTATTGAATGAGAGAAAATAGAGGGTGATGGTCGATGCCTTCTGCTTCCTCAAAACTATTATTTATAGAGGCCTTCGGATTTGAAATTCGGATTTCAAAGCCTCCTGATACTTTATGACGTCACTGCTTGCGTTACCATATTTGCGTCAGTGTTTGCGTCACCTTGCCTCGGATGCCATTTCTAACAGCTGGCTGGTCCTCTTTTTTACATCGGATGCCTTCTTGAGGGCCACCCCTGTTGGTCACATGTCTCTTACCCTTTCAGAAAGGTCATTTGGCTCTTGCTTTTTTGAAGAGTCATTTGTCCTCTTTAGTTCCCGATGATTCTCCTGGCTCCTGGGTATTCCGAAGAGATTTTACCCTCTTCTTTCCACGTGTCTCCTTTGTTGGGGTTGGATCAGCAGTTCTGATCATCCCTGTGCCCAATCTTATTCCTTTCCCAAATTCAGGTTCTGTTTGGGTAGAACAACTTGTGCATACTTTGTTCGTCCATTGCCCAAAGTGGGCCATGTTGCAATATCTCCGATGAGTTTGCTTACTCACCGGAATCTTATTTTTCCAGAGAAGTTCTTGTTTTTCCTGGAAAGCCTTCTCAGCGAACATTGTCTTTTTTCCTGTTAAAGTGTTTAACAGGAAAGACCCATTCAAAGACTTATGCTCGAACTTGAATAGGAACTTTACCTCCACCATTGATTTAATGCAGGCATACAAACCCAGCGCTCTTCGCGTAGAGATCTGTTCTTCAGAAAATGTAGAAACCAAGACTGGTTCCTTTCCAAAAGATTCTTTGATCTTATTTGATGCTGAAACATCAGGTCTTCTCAGCTTGATGAAATAGAAGGCCTCGTGGTTGCCTTTTCCGACTGGTTCTGGGGCCGCACTGGTGAAGTACAGTTCTAATACATCGCCTCTGGATAGAGTCGAGTTATTCTCCCATGCCTTGAAAACCTTTTCTCCCAGCCATTCTGGAAGTTTCGCAAGTTCTGAAAAACCTGGTGCAATGGTATAGATCGAGGCTAGTGCCCCAAAGTCATACCACTGCTTTACATCTATTGGATTTGAGCCTTCTCGCATCCAAACTCGGGGATATTCCCCCGATATATCCACCCGGCATTTCTCTGATCGGATTCCTTGTCTAGTGTTCAATTTCTCCCAGCTGGCCTGATATTCCTGCCAATAAGAGAAATCAGCTAAGTTAATACCAACCTTAGCAGTGTCTTTCATTGGCCTAAGGTTGATCTCTCCCTCTTTGACCCCAGAGGTGCTGGGTTGATTCGTCGACTCTAGATGTGACTCCAGGTCTTCGATTTTTCCTTGGGCCGGTTCCTCTTTTGGAGGTTCCAGACTAGGACTCGTGCTAAGGGTACTTGAATCCCTTGCTCCGGGTTTAGAGCCCCATTCTCGACTACTCTCTTTTTGTAGATTGCAATTGCTATCAACAGCCCGGAGGAGTGGCTCTCGTATTGCTTCGAACAGACTTGTGCCGTTTCGAATGCAGTCTCGTATGCGATTAGACACTTTGGTCTGATCACTATCTTGTATTCTTCCTGCACGTCTTGCATTGAGTGCAAGATTCTCGAATTCCCTCTGAAGCAACTCAAGGTTGTCCATCAGGTGCCTTGAAACAGTCAGGATGGAGTCTATCTCAGCTCCTTCCATCTCTCGTCAGGAAATCTGCCAAAACATTATCAACAGATTTAATAATGATAATATCAAAATCATAATATTGGCATTCTTCTTGCCATCTTAGTAGTCTAGCCTTTTCTGGTTTAGATTCGATTTTATTTTTTAAAAAGGCTTTGACACTTGTATTATCAATTTTAAGGATGAATTTCTTCGCGAGAAGAAATAGCGGCCATTTTTTGAACGCCTTTCGGATTGCAAAGAACTCCTTTTCATTGATGTGCCATCTATTTGCTTCGCTCTCCGTAAAGAGTCCGCTACAGTATCTGCATGGCTTTTCTCCTTCTGTCGTAGATTTTGTAAGCACTGCTGCCCACCAATGGTCACTGGCATCTGTATATAGTACCAGATCATCCTCGTCATTAGGAATGGCTAATTTGGGGAGCTTTTTGCAAACCTCCTTTTGTTGTTTAACCATTGCTCGGTGTGAATCATCCCATTTGAATTCAGCATCCTTTTTTAAAAAAGTACTGAACACCTTCCTGTATTGCGCCAGATTATTGATGAACATTCCGGCAAAGTTAACCACTCCTAAGAAACTTTGGAGTTGTTTCTTGTCTTTGAAATCTTCGGGAAATCCTTGGACCTTTTCAATAATATGTGGTTGTAGAATAATTTCGGATTCGTTGATATCTACTCCAAGGAACTCGATCTGCCTTGTTGCTATTACTGTTTTCTTTTCCGAAAGCACCAATCCTTCTTTGTGGCATACTTCTGAAAATATTTCCAGATGTGCTAAATGTTCCTTCATGTTCTTTGAAGCTATGAGGATGTCATCCACATAGACAAACATGAATGAGAAATCATCTTTGAAAAGATTATCCATTTTTCTTTGGTATATCTGGGGTGCGTTTGCCAAGCCCATAGGCATAACATTCCAAATATAATGGCCCTGTGGTGTGGAGAACGCTGTGAACTTCTTGCTCCCTTCTTCCATCATAATCTGGTAAAATCCGGATTTGCAGTCAAACTTTGAGAATACCTTGGCATTCTTGATACAGTTGACCAAGTGTTCCCTACTTGGTATGTAGTATCCATCGAACTCCAAGATGTTGTTGATCCCTTTGTAGTTGATCACAAGCCTCGGCTTTTCCCGCTTGATTTCTCCATGATTTCGGACTAGAAATCCTGGACTGCTGTATGGAGATACTCCTGGTGATATTAACTTAAGGTCTAGATGTTCCTTAAGTATTAGCTGTATATCCTTTTGATCCTCTTGGTTCATTAGGATAGGCTTATATCTCACGAGCTCATGCTCCTTTCCTTCTTTTACTTTGAGTGAAGCTTTGAGCTCGTTCTTATCCCACCAGGCTAAAGGATCCTCATTGAAGTTCCTCTGTATCTTTCTTTTGACGTCCTTCAAAGATGTTTGTTCTTCGATTGTGACGTCTCTCTGTAGGTTTTCTCCCAAGCTTGCTTTGAGAAGGTGGATTGTGTTCTCCTTTAGTTTCTCCATCTTCCATCCTCCTCTAGTCTCGGTTCTCATCTGAAGGACTGCTTCGCCATATCTCCTTCTATCATTCATCTTCAGATGGCTCAGTTTTCCTTCATCACCACGCTTGCTGTGAAATCTGATTGGCATTTTTTCGTTGAAATGCATTACGCAGTCTTGGTGCGATGATCTTATGTTCACAAAGGGTTGTGAAAATAAGCCTCCTTGTTGCGTTTTCTTGGGTAAAACGCTTGAATGTCTGCAGAAAATTATTTCATAATAGAATATCCGTTCCAGTGTCGTGAAAATATAATGGTGGAGTTTTCACCTTATACCATGGGGTACGATCTACTCCTCCGATCATGATTTCCGCTTGCTTGATTCCTCTATTTAGGATTAACACCCTTTGTGAGAAATCTTTTCCGAGGACTGTTGGCAGTTCTTCGCCTGAGTCTTCCGGGAAGACCCCTTCCTTCGTTGTGCAGATGCCGGCTCCTGAATCAATGTATGCCGCAAAGTATTCTGCACGATATTCCTTATATCATCCCTACGGTGATATATATCGAAAATGGACTTGTGGCCATGGGTGGATCAGAGCTTTAAACCCCTGAGCCTCTACTAGTAGACTTTGTATCTTTTTCCCTTGACCGTAAACTCCATTCCATCTTGCAGTCTTTCCCAAGATTTATGATCCTCGAGAAACTTCAATCCCAATACTAGTTGTTCTGGGAACCTTCCTGCAACTCCTTCGATTATCAGCTCAAGATCGCCGAGTTTGAGCTGTCCTTGATATCTCCCAGTTGTTGGTTGTTGGAGATAATACAGGACATCACAAGGAATAGAGTTTTCCTTTTTAGTGATATCGAATATTACTTTGACTCCTCTCCATCCTTCTGGGCGTTTTAGTTCACCTTTAGTTGTGAACTTTTTTGGTTCTTGGATCACCTCTACGATTGGTTTCTTTCCCTATTTTTCGCTAATCATTTTGTCTTCTTGAAAAGAAATTCTTCTTTGCTCGAATCTGAGGCTGTTTTGTCTGCTCCAGATTGGCTTGTCTTTGATCCGCAAATCCATATCGTGAATTGGTAGTAGCTCCATTATTTCTGGCCTAGTCGCACATGCAACTTTCTCGAACACTTTAGGTATCTCAATATATTCCTTCATTTGGAATAGATCTGAATGATGAGTGTTGGAGAGGGCATACGAGATGCTGCATGTGATAGAGTAAGGCCTGTTTCCTTCCTTCATCAAGTCTTTGTTTTTAAAATCTTGATGAAGGGTAATTGCCCTGTTGAAATCTCGGTCTGCTAGATTGTATGCGATCCTTGGATAAATGTAGGATGCTACTTTTCCTGCGTATAGATTTCCCGAGAGTCCTCTTAGGCATGCTTCTCTTGGGCTCTTGATTCTCTTATCGAAGACAGCAATATCGATTGGTGTATCGATTCCTTCTTTGAATGTGGCTTTGATGAGAATCCGAATAGCTCTGATATGGACCCAAGACATAGTCTTGGACATTCTCTCCGGGAGTTTACTTAGTTCCTTCTTGATTTCTTCATAAGGAACCAGTTGCATTTCCATCATATTTCCTGTGAGCTCCATTGGGATAGCAATTTCCCCTTCGGTCACTTTGTATATGATGTTGTGTTTTCTCTTTTTGAAACTTGGAAAGAATTTTTCCAATTTTCCCACAGTGAATCCATCGTATAGGTTGAGCCTTGGATCCTCTCTCATGATTCTCATAAGGGCTTTATGAGAAATAGATGTCTGGGAAAAGAATCCAGACATATCTTCTTGCATCTCTTTCCTAAACATTTCATCTTCACTCCGACTCATCTTCGGAAGATTCGTCTTGGCTGAATAATTCTTCTTCATAGATGCTCTCGTCCGAGTGTATATCTTCGAATTGATATACCTGTACTAGGTCTTGGAAGTAAACTGCTTCCTCCATTTCTGGAGTTGTCTCGAATTGTCGTACTCCCCTTTTCTGGTTTTCCGGGCAATCTGATGAGATATGCCTTCTTGCTCCACACGTGTAGCAGTTGCAATCCTTGAATCTTTCGTTGATTCGTGTGGCCGCTCTTCGGAACGTCTTTCTTGTGGGAGTTCTTCCTGTGCTCCTTTGGTTTGACCCTGAGGATGAGGCTTGGCTTCTTGAACTCCATCTTGATGGTCCAGATCTTTGCCCTGATTTATAGCTACGGGCCTTTTGTTTAGACCAAAATGATCTTGATCTTCTAGATCTCCATCCTCCGCTCCTTTGATTGTAAGGATGATTCTTCTTCATCCTTTTCTGCTTCTTTGGGTTTCTTCCAATGATAGTTGGAAGATCATTGCTTTCGCAACATAAGGAGACTGTCTTGTTGATTCCCTTAATCTCTTGTAGTTCTTGTGTAGCGCCGCTTGATGACACCATTATGCAATATTGGCTTTGAGGAAGGACATTCTCCTTGCTATCGAATCCAGTTCGCATGGTTCATACTCTTTGATCAACATTTCTCTCCATGGGCTCGGGATCTTGGCAAAGAATAGGTGGAATACTTCTTCCTCTTTGACCTTAGACTTCTATCTATACTCTGTGAAGAGTTTGATGTACTCATCTACGTGACAAATGTCAAGTAGTTCTAGGCTGTATAGGGCATTCCTATACTTCTTTTTCTTTTCTTCTTCCATTCCTTCGAAGTATCCTACTCCGATGAAATGAATCTTGAAGATCTTGGCCATTCGATCGACAATATTACCTAGATCTTCGCCTTCCATGACCTCCTTTTTGACTTCGTCTGAGAGCTCTTCCCAGACACATTTTACTGATCCTTCCAGGCTCATAGTAAGGAATCTTATGAACCCTTCTTTGTTCAACTCCAATGCGCCACCTGCGATTTTCATGGCATTTGTCCATTCATCGATCAAGGCTTCTCTATTCTTGAAGTCTAGAGTGTCGAGGTTTAAGATCGACCCGTATGGATTTATTGGTTCAAGGTGAGACCGGCCATATGGGGTGTTTTGTATATTAGATCCTCGAACTCGGCTTGCTCCTGTTGACATTCCTATGGCCCTCATTTTGAAGTTTCCTGGTGGTTGGAATGTATCTTCTTGTCTTACCCCATGGACTCCGTGTGATCCAGAGATTCCTTCTTGGCTCCGATCCTGTTGTGTCTGATGAGCCTGAGACTGTTGTTGAGAACTTGATGCCTCTTCAACGTTCATCTTTAGATCTACAATTGATAATCCTTGGAAGGACTCATATAGATCTTGTAGATCTTCAAGATTTGCTCTTTCCATCTGAGGATGTGGAGTCTCCTTGAAGGATAGCAATCATCTTCTCGCTTTCGGACTTTGGCCTTATGACCTCCGTTGTTTTTTCCTTTTTGGTGTAAAAGGGGTTCTGTTCCAAAGGTTAGTGGTAACCTTCCTCCAGGCCTTCTTCCTGTCACCTTGGTTTCCAGGGACTTTACTTGTTCTATCAATTATGATGAGGTCGAATTGTTTGTTCTGCAATTTCTCGACCTTGTCCATCTTGAGGCTGATTTCGAACATAATCTTGGACATGCTTTGGCAATATTCTCCAAAGAATCTCACCGTATTCTGCAATTCTCTAAGATCTTAGTTTATCTTAGAGTTATCTGCCTCGATCTTCCTCCACTCGGTCATTCTTTCCAATGCGTAAAGTGGTAGGGCTTGCAAATTTCTCTCGGACCCTGGTTTGGTCGTCTCCTCCATTGCTCTTATTTGGGGATTCGTCCATGGATCTCGATGAAACTTCGAATTTCCACTATGTTCCTCGGAATTTCCTTGGAATAATTTATCTCTATCTGGCGGATTTCTTCCAGACGTTCCTCTTTGGTGAGGTCCTCAAGATTTTCCAATTTCCATTTTCGATGGAGGTTCTCCCAAAATAGATCGGCTTCCTCGTCCTCTTTCTCTACATATTGTCTATACAACACATTATAGTATTGTTGTATAGAACTGCTTGTTTCGTCATATCCAATGGGCCAAAAGTCTCGGTTGCTCCAGCTTGGAACAGGGCTAATAGTCCTGTCACTCTCGGATGTCGAACTTTCGTTCGAATCCATATCTCTTTGAAACTCTCCTCTCGTTAAGTGATATAAGTTTATAATAAATTTTTCATTCATAAATAAATAAACCTAGGGCTCTGATACCATTTTAAAAGCGTGATAAAAGTGATAAAAATTAGATAAACATATAGGCCGAATATGCAAATACATGTAGGCCGAATAGACAAATATGTATTGGCCAAATAGACAAATATGTATAGGCCGAATAGAACAACTATTTAGACGAAAATATATAGGCCGAATAGGCAAATACGTATAGGCCGAATAGGCAAATACGTCTAGGCCGAATAGAACTTCTGTTTGGGCCGAAAAATATCAAGGATATATAAGCCATTTCGAGTATAAATCGGATAAAATCATTTATTTAAAATTATTTTTAAATAAAGTTGGAGGGGTAAAATGGTATTAAATACAAAAAGTGGCTACAAAAAATTATATTTAACATAGGTGGCTACAAAAAATTATTTTTAAGCCCAAGTGGCTACTTTTTCCCATTATCACTAGATTAAAATACTAATCAACAATAACTTCTTTTGGATCAAAATAAAATAATAAAAATTTAAAAAATAAAAAATAACTATTCCCTAAATTATAGTCTATAACCTCTAGGTGCACTGGTATACCCGGTGCACCACAGAATAATCAATATATATACTCCTTTCGTCCCATAGTAAAAGGGTCTTTTGTTTTTTGCATGTGGATTAAGGAGTGTTATTATTTAATGTGTTGTGGGTTTTGGCCCCATATTAGTGGGGTTGTGGCCCCATATTTTAATTATATTATTGAGTGTGTGGGGTCCCATATGTATAAAAAAAAAGAAGACTCTTTGAGTGGGACGCCTACAATAGAAAAGAAAAAAAATACCTTTTTTCGTAAAGGACGAAGAGAGTATATATATAGAAAGTAAGGTATTCCTTGTAATCGGTTCGCTTGCACCTTAAAACCACTACATTTAGTACATACAAATTATTTTATGATGAATTAATGCTCCCTCAATCTGCTGATAAGATACTCATTTTGCTATTTTGATCGTCCAATATAAAGGTATCCATTTTTCCTTTTTAAGTAAAAGGTCCCACATTTACTAATCGCTCACAACTAATATAACTATCCACTTTATATAAAATAATAATATTTCTTAATACACGTACAAAAAGTAAATGAATACGTTAATACGGACGGAGGGAGTATTTTTTTAATTAAAAATATAACTCCTAATCAAATTTTGATATCTTGAGATTTTTTTTATATACACGTTGAGATGAATTATATTTTTCATCCAGAAAAGTACTCTCTTCGTTCCATTTCAGATGGCATACTTTCTATTTTGGGTTGTCCAACAAAAGTTTACACCTTCCTAAAAAAAAAGATCAAACACAATCACACTTCTCATACACTTTATTTACAAAATAAAAACCACCCTTATAACACACCTAACAAACTTTACCATTTATTTATTACCAAAAATACTATAATACCCCTAAAAGTTACTCCCTCCGTCCCAAGAATACATTCGCACTTTCCATTACGGTCCATCCCAAGAATACTTTCACCCCTTAAAAATTGAAACAATACATAATATCAATAAACTTACAATACTACAATATTACAAAAATGTCACCTTCTTTTTACACATAATCTAGTCAAAGTCAATTATATCATACACTTTATTCTATCCAATTACCCAAAATACCCCCTCTCTTTCTTACATCATACTAACAAAAAGTTACTTTTATTAAACTCCGTGCCAGAGAATACGCGAATGTATTCCTGGGACGGATGGAGTATCACTTTTCTTAATATCCGTGCATAAAGTAGGGTACAAACATTTGTGGGACAGAGGGAGTAATAGCTCATCACTATAAAGAGTAAATTTTGATATACTAAAAATCCATTTCGATAATTTCAATGTGCAAGATGAACCGAATTTACAGGAGATAAACTCTATGCAGAATAAATGTGCAAGTATACACAGTTTTAAGAGTTAAAATCATTTTTGGTCCCATAACTATAAGATATTTTTGATTCTATCCCAAAAAAGATAAAAATTTTAATTTCGTCCCGTAAATCTTGAAATTGACAAATTTTGGTCCCAAAATCGCAGGAACTCCATTTTTTTGGGCGGAAATTCGCACGTGGGCAGCACGTGATCACCCAAATTGGGGCTCTCAAGGCAATCCTATGTGAGAAATGAGATTAACATGAACAGCTCCCTCCGGTGGAAAAGCTCCCTCCGACGCATACGCAGTGGTCAAACGGCTGAACTCACGTTGGATCTTCAGTCTCCATCCAACGTGCCATCTCTCTCCCTCCCTTCCTCTCATCTCTCTCTCTCTCATCAACTGCGTTGCACTCTGCTCCCTCTTTCTTCCTATCTGCATACCTCTATCTCTACTATTCACAGCTGCTGTACCCATCACTTCTCCAGGATGCCACGCGTCAGCTCTCTCGACCTCTCCATCTGCTCCTACATCGACGATACCGCCATCCACTTCCTCCTGGCCACCACCGGCTGCCCGACTGGGCCCACCTGATTCAATGCCTGAAACTGGGCTGAGATTTCAGGGGCTGGAGGCGCTTGCGAGGCACTGTGTGAACTTGGAGAGCGTCGATGTGTCGTACTGCTACGGGTTTGGTGATCTGGAGACAGCGGCGCTGAAGGAGGTGAATATGGGCAAGTGCGTGAATATGAGCGACGTGGGATTGGCGAAGATGGCGGTGGGGTGTTCGAGGCTGGAGAATATGTCTTTGAAATGGTGCGCCTTTGATATCTCCGACATTGGAATTCAGCCTCGTCCAAAAAATGTTGTCAATTGATGCGCCTCGACATGTTTGTATTTGAATTTTCGGCCAAAAAATAGTTTCGGCAACTTTGGGATCAAAATTGGCCAATTTCAAGAGTTACAGGATGAAAATAATTTTTTATCTTTTTTGGGACGGAATCAAAAATATCTAATAATTATGAGATCAAATATGATTTTAACTCCAGTTTTAATGTACGAGGAAAAAAGTTATATTAAACTGTCACATATAATAATTTCATTAAATAGATAAGAAATGAAAATATATAATCAAAAAGTTAAAATTGATTGATGAAAATTGATAAATAGATCTATATTATGCAATCCGAATCTTCTGTTCCACAATCGTGTTTCACTCCATGTTTTATAACTTGTTTTCCATAAAAATAATATACCCTAGTTAATGACCATTAAACCCTTGGGAGCATGTGGTCGTATTTTAGGCCTTAATTAATACATGTGGCAATTATCTAATAGATGGAACAGGAGATGAAACACGGGGTGGAATAGGTGATCCCAATTAATTATTATGAACTATTATTCCATATATATATATATGGAGAGTTAAAATCATTTTTGATCCCATAACTATAAAGAATTTTTGATTCCGTCCCAAAAAAGATAAAATTTTCAATTTCCTCCCGTAATTCCTGATATTGACCAATTTTGGTCCCAGAATCGTCAGAAATTGATTTTTTGGTCGGAAAATCGCATGTGCACCGCACATGATGCCTCGGGGCTTTCCGATAGCTTCATCCAACGTGGCAATTGAGGAAGAATTTGGACCAACCATTTTGCCAACTCAAATTCCATTTTATTTTTATTTTCATTTCCACTCATTATTCTTCGTCCCCTTTCATGAGAGTGACAACAAAGCCAAATAAGCTTCGCAAATCGCACACTGTGATCTGAACCGCCATTTTTTGAGGGCTTCAAGACCAAGAATGAGGTGAACTCCCAACTACTGCTCATTGTTTACAAATTCCTCCTACTCTCTATATACGTACAAACACATTGCGTAGAGTTGGCCCTGAACAATGTAGGACCCTTCTCGAAAAGGTCCTCTGTATCATCACCTGCCTGCATGTTCCCACCTCACCGCTTAGCATATCTGCAACGCTTCTGATTCAAGTATTTTGCATTGGGGAAGTTCTAATTTAAGAGGATTTTCTTTCATCTCTATTGATTGATTAATGGTGGTGAATTGTTGTTCGCTTTATGGATTCC
This sequence comes from Pogostemon cablin, assembly GCA_023678885.1. Taxonomy (NCBI): domain Eukaryota; kingdom Viridiplantae; phylum Streptophyta; class Magnoliopsida; order Lamiales; family Lamiaceae; genus Pogostemon; species Pogostemon cablin. The sequence continues at coordinate 9,392,480 of CM042987.1, forward strand.
AGAACTCAGCTTTATTATGCTCTGTTTCAATTGACACCGACAAGGTATTGTAATCTGCATTCTCTACACTGTTATGAAGTTTCTGTTGCTTTCATGGTGTTTGATATTATGTTCCAATGAATGAATTGAAAAATTCGTAGGTGTGATCTTTGCTGGGAAGAAGAGTGAGAAAATCGCATCTGGTTTATTGGAACCCTTCCTTTCCCATTTGAAACCGCAGGTGAGGTCAAAAATGAAAAATAAAAATAAAATAAAATGGAATTTGAGTTGGCAAAATGATTGGTCCAAATTCTTTCTCAATTGCCACGATGAAGCTACCGGAAAGCCCCAATTTGAGGTGTCAAGTGCGGTGCACATGCGATTTTTCCGGCCAAAAAATCAATTTCCAGCTATTTTGGGATCATAATTATTAATTGGTCAATATCAAGAGTTACGGGACGAAATTGAAAATTTTATCTTTTTCGGGACGGAATCAAAAATTCTCTATAGTTATGGGACAAAAATGATTTTAACTCATAAATGGAAAAGAGATAATATTTTATTGAAAAGTAAATTGCCTATTACTACTAAATAAGAAATTACTGAAAGTCTCACTCATGGCGACTCAAATATTGCTCAATATGTGAATGGATAATGTTGAGGCCATAAAACCTTATACAGGACAACATTATAGGTGTCTCCTATTACTACTAGCTACGTATATATACACAAAACACCATCACATGCATGATATATAGCCAATAAAATTTTTATTTGGATTTTTCTATAATAAATTATGAAGTTAAATGTGTAAATTTTCTATTATTACAAACTCATATAGCATGTGGCTCAGATTCTACCTAGTATTTTGTTCAATTTAGGGAGAACTAATTAAGTGAGCTTGCAGAAACGTGATTAGTACTTCTATCATCAATGGAATAGGATACATTATAACTTGTGAATATAACATACAGTAATTTAGTATTTAATTTATAGTATGATACATGCATATGCATCACCACAACATATATTAGCATAGTTGTCACATATTTTTGTCCCATTTCTTTTAGAAGAATTCAATTTTCGTCTTTCTAACTTTTGGAAATTCTAGAATTCGGTCTACAGTTTATTTTTCTTTTTAAATTCATCCCATAATTTTTGAAATCGTGTCATAAAAGTCCCCAATTTCAGAAATTCCAAAATTTGGTTAAGTAAATATCTCAATCGATTAGCTTTCTTTTATGCCTTTGTAAATTGTAAGTGTTTTTTTTTTAAAAAAATAGACATGATCTATTTGGTCCAAAACTTTCGAAATCGTCACACGCATAGTTATAGAGTTTGGTTCGAAAGTAGTTATAAAATTCTATTTTAATTTCAAAATTATTATTTTATTTAAATTAAGTACCATAACTCTTTCAATTGATCGATACACACCCATTTTACTTTGAATAATTAAGGGATAACCTGTACAATGAATAATAATCAAATTCCGCCCCCAGCGTGGGAGCAATCTCTTAATTAAGGGGGATCCTTGTGTGGTGGTGACATGCTAATTTGGGGAAATATGTTAAAATTTATTTGTGTGGCATTATATAATAAAATTTAATCAATCATTTTGGCAGATCATATTGAAAAATAAATAAATATTCAATTAATTTAATTAAAATGAAATAGATATATTAATTTATTTATTCTCAACACACTAAAAGCTCCAAGAATCAAATCAAAAAATAAATAAATATATATGTAGAGATCTTCATCAAAGTTGCAAATGAAATTTAACGTTATTTCTCCCCAAACATCCCAAATAACAACAATAAAAATGAAAAAAAGAACATTATGAATATTATATCATCTATAAATCTTTTTCAAAAATAATGTAAAATAAAATCCCAAATCATATAATTTATTTTCTACGTTCGTAGAACTTAATGAATCGCTATTCTAAACTCAAGATGTATTCATCCTTTATTCAAATAGAACAAACTTTAATTTGGTATCTTTTAAGTAAGGCTACCAATTCTAATTTCAAATACAATCATCACAACCTTTTAACGTGAACAAATCTCTCTCTCCCTCTCCCTCTCCCTCCTTCTCTCCCTCTCCCCTCCCTCTCTCTCTCTAATCTCTCTCTCTCTCTCTTCATTATTTTATCACTCTCTCCCTCCTATCAATTCAATTAGAGTCATCCATGCCCCCAGGGCATAGCTCAAGTGGTAGAGGGGAGGGTGGAAAGGTCTTCCAACTGAGTTTGGTTGCTGCAGGGTGGGGGTTCGAATCCTGCCTTTGGCATAGATTTGGCCCCTTGCAAGCACAAGTTAAACAGTGAGCCATCTCTATAAGTCACTTGAGGCACATCCTGCGATTTACCTCCTCCACCAATCCCCAGGACAGGGGCGGTGGGGCCCCTAATGGTGGGGTACACCATAATTAGAGTCATCCATTCTCAAACACTACGTCACTAACACTACAAGAATTTAGCGTTACCTAAACAAAATGCCCATAAGACCCTCTAATATATTCATCGACAAAAACTCTAATGAAATGATGAATTTCGACAATTTAAGTGATACTCCCACCATTTATGAATCTAACCACCCCTATTGTTCACTATTTAAGCCATCACCGTTTCCCATCTTCTTGTCGTTCGACGAATCTTAAAATTCTTCTATCTTGATTTGAGATATAATTAGTTTTTTATTCTTATAAATTTTGATTAATATTGGTATGTTTTATTTGGTTTATATGAAATCGCATACTCAATTTTTTTTTTATATTGTTGAATAATTTGAAAAAGAATTCTCACATTCTATTTATTCTCTTTCGATAATTAAAAAATTCCAAATATTTTATACTTCATCCGTCTTAATAATTTACACACGTATTTTTGTGTGGAAATTAAGAAAAGTATGTATTTTTAAGGTTTATTGATAAAATGTTGGAAGGGTACTATTGTTTATTGATTTTGTTATGAAAAGTATAATCTCACGCTCAAATATAAAGGATCAATTGTTACGTGTGTGTGAACAAATAAAGTCAAATTATGAAACTACAAGATAAATTGACAATTTGAATTTCTAGCTATATCCCAAAATGAGTATAAATTTTATTTCACATAATGAGTATAAATTTTGTTTCACATCTTTGATAGTAATCTAATTAGCAAGTCTTGTATGTACTAATCAATTGCATTTAACATAGCTGAACTATATCGATATTGTTTAACCTGTTTGCTTCATGATATCCATTTTTGTGGGTGAGCTAAATTTGACCTGTTGAACCACCGTTAATTTTATTTGGATAATCCTCACTTCTACCTTTTTTGTGTGTATATGGTTGGAATTTGATATTAAAAAAAGCCCTTTTTTTATTTTAAATAGTGATAATTAATAGTGTATAATTGATAGCAGTGGCGGATCTCTATAGGTGTAGCCCCGGCTCAAGTCCAGGGTTGTCTACTGAGAATCTATTATAATATAGGTAAATAATTTATTTTTTTAAGTTTAGCTAGTACAAAAATATTATAAACTCACCCAAAAAAGCCAAAAATAAAAAGTTATCTTTGCAAATTATATATTTTATGAGTCAATTACAATAAATAATAAAATTTAGCCCATTCCTTGACCACCTTCAATATAATTGTGAAGGTGATTTGGTGTGCATAGATATATTATTTTTTATTTTCTTTAATAAACTTAGCCTACTCCATTGTAAATTTCTAGATTCGCCACTGATTGATAATTTCTTTCGTGGTTTATATATTGTTTTAGTTTTATAATTCAAGTATTATTTTTAGAAGGATTTATTACATTAAAATATACTATCTTTTTCTTTTTTTCTCAATTTCATCATAATTTTTTAATAAAAAAAATGATTTTTTAATTTTTTTTTTCTTAATTTAAACACGGATTTTTTTCTATCAATTAAATTCATAATCTTATTGCATTTTTTAATTTTATCACAAACTTTTATATTTTTAATTAAATACGTGTTTTTTTTATGTTTTACAATTTAATTAAAATTCTTTTATTATTAAATATCTGTACACATTAAATTAAACGTTTGCTCGGGACAAAGCGAGTAATGCCAGAAACAAATACTCCTTCATCATCTTAGATCACCATACCTATTCAAGTCTTTAAAAAACTTGCATCGAAATTTATTTTCAAAAAAGAGGTTGGGTACATTTGCTCAGGACGGAGAGTAAATTTTAATATAGTGTTGTGACTTGTGAGTGAGTCCATATAGAAATATTAATTATTTTGTGTCGTCTCATCCACTACAAAAAAAACTCTCAAATAAATTTTAATGGGTAGCGTGTAATTGTTATATTACAGTTATGTGTGAACACATACAGTGATATTAATTGTTTTGTCTGTCTCAATATCCATCAAATAAAGAAATAGTGTATTGAAACGAATTGAAATAACAAAACGTATTACAACAGCGGAGGGAATAATTGTTTTCCCAATCCATATTTGAGGAAGTTCAACGATTTAAAATAAAAAAAGATGCATGATATTGTAGACTATTAGTAGGGCTAATACTAATCCAGTCTAAGTGTGAAATGTCCAGCTGCAAAATCGCCACTGAATCATTAAACGTATTCGTTTATTCTCTTGTCGATCACGACATCTAACATAAGCCAAAACCCAGTTATTAAGAAATACCATGTTGTTGTAATTTAATATTTCCCATAAATTATAATCTGTTTTTCTAGTTAATTTCAAACTTGTTTCCATTATTTATTCTGCAAAATAAGATCGAATATAATGTAGCAAGAGGTGTTAACCCTACATATATGAGAGCATGACAGAGGCATGGGCTGTCCGGGGATGCTCGCTCATTGTCATAATTTTTGTTAAGTTTGTAATAAGAGTGAGTCTCTTCTGCACTAGAGTGTACGAGTTATGGGTTCATATGCTTAAGTTAACATATGTATTATTGATTGAGTTGAGTTTGATAATTAATTAAGGAGGTTAAACGAGTCAGCCCCAACGGGTTTTGTATTAATAGGTTCGGGCCAAAAGACTCGATTTTTAAATAGACTATTAAAAGGTGAACATATTCCTAACTCTAGCCCTAAGGGTTCGGGTTAAACGGGTTGACCCTCCAGGTTGTAAGATTAAAAAATATTAAAAAAAATTATAAATATAAATTTGTTATAAATAATACCACAAATTCAAACTTAACTTATACATTATTTAGAATTTGAAATAAATAAAATTAATACATGCAAAATATTGTTAAAATATACAATTTCATAGAATTTGTGATAATTCATTCTAATATATTTACTGAAGTATAATTATATTTATTAAAAAAAATTGTGGGTTTAAGTGAGAATGAGAAAGAGAAAAAATATATAGTTTGTCTCACGATAAGGTAAATTAAAAATAATTATAATAATAACTCCCAACTTTATGAGCTGACCCAATTAATCCAAGGGCTAATCGGTTTGGGCCAAAAGCCCGCTTTTGGAACATACTACGAAATTAAAACTCTAACCCTATCTTTTTAGGATTTATTGGTCCACTACTCGACTCTACGGACTTTGGGTTTTTTTAACAACAAGAATTCGCATACAAGAGTAATGGCATAATATGCTCAAAGATAAAGATCAAGAGTTGGCTCTAAATACAAAGATAGATATGGAGTTCACTTGAAGCACTCACAACCATTGTGATTAGAATCATAACATTTTCCCTTTATATTTAAATCATTGTGGATGTTTTCTATTAATAATTTAGTGGTAGAACCCACACGTAATGTTAATTAATTATTAATGAGTTATTAAGTAGGATTTATAAACATTATTATTATTAAAAATAATAATAAGACCCACAAATAATGAAAATTTAATTAATGTGAATATAAAAATAGCTTAGGTTATTGTATTCATCTAATAATAACACATTTCCTATTTTATTTAATTATTTGTATCGTTACACTTTTCATGACAAATTTCAGTACAAATAACTTTCTAATACATTTAATTTAAAAAAAATGTCAGTTTTACCCTATACTGTAAATAACTTTATTATTTACTTATTATTACTAAAAAATACATTACATTCAAAGATCAATAAAATTTACAAAATAACAATATTTCTCGTATAACTCTAAATTTATTGATTTTGAAAGGACTCTTAGAAGATTTAGAGTATTAAGAAAATAATTACTAATATTCCTTTATAAAGTATCAATTTTATCATTAAGTATTTATTTTTCTTTTATGAAAAATAGACTCATTTATGATTTCATACATAACACTAATATAATTATGTGGATATTAAAGAATATAATAGTATATTTGTGTTGTGTATGAATCTTATACAAATATGGAGTATTAATTATTTTGTATGAATCTAATGTATCAAATAAAAAAATATTTTCTTCGTCCACAGAAAGATCATCGTTTTCTTTTTTAGTATAGATTAATGAGTATTATTATTTTATGTGTAGTGGTAGTTGTATTAGTAGCGAGTAATGAATCATATGTTGAGCCCTTTTATTAAAAACGAAAAACAAGAATCTTTAAATGAAATGCCCAATAAAATAAAATTAAAATCTATCGGTGGGACTAAATACATATACTCCATTCGTCCTATTGAAACGTAGACATTTTTTTATTTCGGTCCGTCCCAATACAAGGTGTGTATTTCCTTTTTGGTAAAGAGACCCACATATTACTTCTCTCTATGGGCTCATATATCATACTAATGCACATACCCACTTTATATTAAAATATTATTTCTCACTTCACTACATATTAAAATATTATATTCTTTAATTTACGTGCAAAAGCAAATACGTACATTGTAACGGAACCAAGAGATAACTATTGAAATGAAACGTTAAAATCCAAAATACGTAATCACTGCAGTGGGGGGGAGAAATGAGACCTGAATCAGTAAATTGATTCAATTTACTCTGGCTACAGTATTATAGCCACATTTAGAGTAAATTGACTCCATCTATGGGAGAGGATCTGCTTCCGGGATAAAGGATATTAAACAGGGGACTTAAGAGTGATAGATGAGGGTGAGTATTAATAAGATGAAAAGTTGTGCTTGTGGTTAGTGGTAGAATGGTAAATGGGAGGATGATTGGATGTGGAAATGTAGATGTTGGGGTGTGTGATAGAGAGGGAAGTGAAGTACACAAGTATTTTTGTGCATGCTGAGAGACTGACAGGTCTTTGCTACCTCCAATTCCATCCATTCTTTGGGCTCCACATGCTTCTCTGCACTTTTCTGGTCAAACTTTTCTCCCCCTTCCATTTCAACATTCAGTCTCATCCATACATCACACTCTTTCAAACAAAACTCAACACACAATTTATATGGAAGAAAAAAAAAATTATATACACTCTTCGTCTTTCGCAGATGTATACATTTATTTTTTTTACGTAAATTAAAAGATACTAATTCAATCTCAAATTCAATTTCATGTTTACTGTAGATACGAAATTTAAGAAAAATCACTTTTTAATTTACTTTTGGGAGTAGTATGATATTTTTGGATAATAAATAAATAATAAAGTATGTTATTTGTGTTAAAAAGGTGATGACAAATTTGAAAGTAAAGTATGTTAGAGGGATATTAGTTAGTTGTTTTTTTCTTTTTATGGAAATGTGAAGTTGAATTTGGGACGTATCAAAACAGAAAGTGTGAAGTTGAAGTTGGGACGTATGGAGTATAATATTTTAATGTCTAATGAAGTGACAGAAATATTATTTAACGTAAAGTGTGTAGTTGTATTAGTATTGTGTGTGGACCCTATATAAAATAATGAATTATTTTGTATGACCCAATTTAATAAAAAATAGATTGTAAACCTTAACTTAAAACAAACTAAAATGAAAAATATAAACATTAATGCGGGACAAGGAGTATACTCTATGTATCCTTCCCATAAAATGCCCCAAACTTTACTTGTTTATTTGTTTCGTGATACTCTTAACGCTCTTAAAAGAAAAAAAAAACATATTTATTCAATAACTTTTAAAGATATTTTTATTTTTAAATTACTAATCTCAATATAATATACTTTAAAAATATCCCGAAAACATCAATAAAATTGGTTAACACTCCTTTATAATATACGCGAATCGTTTTATAATACTCCTTTCATCTCGAACAAAGTTTGCATTTATTATTTTAGTTTATCTTAAGATAAGATTTACATTTAATTTGTTAACAAGTGGAATCTACACACAATATAAATATAACTACCTATTACACATTAAAATATTATATTCCTTTAACTCACAGTATGTTAATTAAAATATGAGAGAAATGTAAAAATACTCATTTATCTGTAGAACAAAATCATTATCAACATGATAATCTTTTTTAATCAATTTTATATAATGGGACAAAATTACTCTATGACTCTTTTTTAATAAAAATTAAAAATAAATACACCACCACCACTCACCTTCTATATTGTAGGTCGGTTGCCGGTGGGAGACAGATTGGAACCAACATTCAATCATGGGAGATTGATTGGAATCCACATTCGGACCAATTGATCGGAGTTTGTTGGTGGGGATCGACTGGAATCGATGGACCGTTGTTTTTCATTCGATTTGTCGTTGGGGATAGTCTGAAATTGACACTCGAGCCAATAGACTGTCGGTCGATTTGTTGGTGGAGGACCGACTAAAATTGACACTCGGGTCAATAGACTGTCGGTTGGTTTGTCGATGGAGGACCAACCAGAACCGACACTCGAAGGTCAACATTATTGGTCATTTTTGTCGTTGAGAGATTGACCAGAACCAACACTTGGACTAACAGATCGACTTTTGTTGGTCGGTATGTCGGTGGGAGATCGATTGGAACCGACACTCGAATTAGTCAAAGGATTTAAAATCAAGTCAAAGTCAAAAGGGTATTTTTGTAAAATAAAATGTCAATTTGGATTTGTTTTTTAATCAGAAGTTAAATTATTTTTGGCAAACATTTCTACCTAAATAAATTGGATAGTTTTGTTTATTAGCTCTTAAAATATCGTAGTATTTCTTAATCTTAAAATATAAATCTAAATGTTTTTTGGGCAGGAGTAGTGTTTAACAATATTTAATTATAAAAGGTATTAAAATGCCACGTATAATACACCATCCTATTTCGATTATTCTTTAATTTTATATTATATGAATGGAAAATTTTTAATTGAAGTCTTTTACCATGAATAATGGATAAATGAATAAAATAAATTTAATTGAAGTTTATTCTAAAATTAATTAATTGACTTGAGTAAACGTATATTATTTGGCTCCTTTACAAATTGAATATATGGCAGTAAATTTGTCTGCACTCTAGTGTACACATTTAATTGTTAATTTTAAGGCAAAGAATGGTGTGATATCGTGTCACTGTAACGTGAGACGGATAAAAAATAATAAGATCATTATCACTTTTACTATAAAATGTTATTACTTATGTTATAAAATGTAATTATTTTTTATTTATATTATAAATTGTTTATGAAATAATTTACTTCACCATTATCACTTTTTATTAATTGAATATCACCTTCCGTTAATGATGTTATCACTTTTTAACCGTATAAAACTTACCCTAATTTTAATTGAATTTACATTAATAATTCTAGTTAAGAGAATATAATAAGTTCTTAGAATAGGGTTGTTTCAAGTTTATATAAGTTTAGAATTTAGGAATATAAGTTTTTTTTTTCAATTAAATTTATTTGTTTGATGTTTATATGAGTTTTAAAAATTACTAGTAAAAGTTTTTTATTTTATTTTTTTTATCTCAAGTTAAATATTGATAACTTATACTACACTTATTTGCGCTGACACTATAAACAGTAATTTAAGAAAAAATATTTTTTCACCAATTTTATAGATCTTTTAGGGATATTGTGGTGTTTTTAAATAATAAATAAAGTACGTTAGGTATGTTAGATGAGATTGATATTTTTGAAATTAAGATAACTTTTAAAGTTATTGATTGATTTGATGTTTCTTTTTTAATGATGAAGATAAATATGAAATGTACAAAAATGAAAAGTGTAAAAATAAATATGGAATGATTAGAGTATTTATTTGGAGTTTATAATATGATATACTCCAGTATATTTTAATATTTATTACCCGAGCATAATGGATATCATATCCAATTTTCGTATTATTTCATGTTTCATTATTTATAACAATTTGCACGTGTAGTAAGGATTATTGTTAATAGAGTAGTTGTATTAAAGAGATATAGAGAATCATATGTGATACTCTTTTACTAAAAGGTGCATATTTATATATTTGGTCATTCATCAATAATAATAATAATAATAATAATAATAATAATAATATAGGATAGAAAGATAATACATCAACATAGAGATGTAATCGGATCGAGTCGAACACTATTAGACTTGAGTATCGTTTGTTAAGGAATAATCGAACTCGAGCCCGAACCTAAACTTATCAAGAAAAAAATTTATCGAACTCAAGCTCGAATTAAGAATGTTGTTAAGATTTGCAAACGTGTTCATGAATGCGTAGGAAATTTTAATGAATGTATGTTCATATACATAGTATAATTTTTGTTCTTAACCATTAAAAGAATATTCCGTTGACGAACATTTAATATTATTCATAAACAAACTAACAAAATATAATAATAAAAGTTTAAAAAGACATTTAAATATTTAAATAATTACTTAAAGCCTTAAACTATTATCACATTAATTTTCTAATATAAATATTTAATTTTTAAATACTAAAAATAAATAAAAATATATACTCCCCCGTCTCATTAAAAGAATTACGTTTACTGTTTATACGGAGATTAAGAGTAGTAGTATTTTAATGTGCAGTGGGTTAAGAAATATAATAATTTAATGTATAGTGGATAGTTGTATTAGTGTTGTGTGTGGGCCCCATAAAAACAAAGTGCATGATTGATTTATGTGGGTCTCATCTATTAAGAAAGAAATTTAACTCTTGTAACGGGACGCCCTAATTAGTAAAATGTATAGCTTGTGTCAGGACGGAGGGAGTACTATCTAAACTCAAAAATATAATTTACTAATGCGTTCACGAACCATTAATGAGTCTATTAACGAATATGTTCGTGAGCTTTCGAGACGAATACTTTTAAATTTGAGTTCAATTTAATAAACTATTCGAGTTCAAATTTTGAGCTTGGTTTGACTCATTAAAATTAACGAACTAGCCGAACAAATACTCTATCGAATCAAGACTCGAATACTTCACAAATAATTTGGTTAGCTTAATCCCTGATCAACATAATCGAATGAGAAATGTTTAAACAAAGCATAATTAAATCATGCAAACCTTAAGACAAAAAAATTGGGTATATACAACTGAGTTTAGTTGCTGTAGGGTGAGGGTTTGAATCCTGCCTTTGACATGAATTTGGCCCCTTGCAAACACAAGTTAAACAATGAGTCATCTCTATAAACCACTTGAGGCACATCCTGCGATTTACCTTCTCTACCATTCCCTAAGACAGGGGTGGTGGGCCCCTAATTATGGGTACACCATCTTCATATACAATGTATGGATGAATAAGGTTATTTTAGTACACACCTCATGTGTGTACCTATATATAAACCACTAGCTGCATCCTCTCCTTATCACCCATTGTTTCTATCTGCCTACTCTGTCATTTGCTTCAACAACATGCTCAAGAGAAACAATTTATCAAGCATTAAATTTTATTCTTTGAAAACCACTGTGTGTCTCTGCTCAAGCATTGTGTGAGTGTGTGTGTGAGAGAGAGAGAGAGAAAAGAGATGGAGTATTACACTAATAATGAAGGTGGTTTGATGGAAGAATTACTGGGAGTGAGTGAAGTAGAGCATTTCACAAGTGAAGATTTCAGCAGCATTAATGGCTGGAATGATCTGGATTTCACCTTCCCCACCACAAATGCGTGTTTTGAGCACCATCTTCAACATCCCATCGATCACACCATCAACGCCTCTGCATCCTACGCCCTGTTTGGAGACGATTTATTCGCACCTGATTTTTCCCAATTTTCGTCCCCATTAAATCTCGATACCCAAACACCGCCTTACTGGCGATTCGACGACGTAGACGACGAAGCTCTACTCGGAAACGGATTCCTGAATTCGGATACCGGGGCTCCGTATAAGCCCGAACCCGAATTACCCAATTTCAACCCGGGAACAGCCGAGAGAAAGAAGAAAGCGAATAAACTGAACGGCAAGCCGTCGAAGAATCTCATGGCGGAGAGGCGGCGGAGGAAGCGGCTGAACGACCGCCTCTCGATGCTCCGATCAGTCGTCCCCAAGATAAGCAAAGTAATTTAATTAATTCCACTAAAATCATCAAATTTTTTTTCAATTTTTTCAGTTCCATAATGAATTGTTGCAGATGGACAGAACATCTATACTTGGGGACACCATAGATTACATGAAGGAGCTGCTGGATAGGATCAACAGCTTGCAAGAGGAAATGCAGATGGAATCAACTCCTGAATTCAGCTTGATGAGCATATTCAACAATGCTATGCCCAATGATGTTCTACTCAGAAATTCACCCAAAGTAAATACATAATTTTACTGTTATATTTATTTAGTTAAGATTAAAAAAGAGTGAGAAAAGAAGTCCCTATTGAGATTTGAGAATATATATATATATAATTGAATGCAGTTTGAGGTTGAAAGGAGGGAAGAGGAAACAAGAGTAGGGATTAGGTGTGGGGGGAAAGCAGGGGTGTTGCTGTCAACATTGACAACACTTGAAGCATTAGGCCTTGAGATCAACCACTGTGTTATTAGTTGCTTTAATGACTTTGCACTCCAAGCTTCTTGCTCTGAGGTACTACATATATCTTTTTCACTTTATTTTAATTACAAAGAGGACTCATTGTTTGACTGTGCTTGATTGTCGTTTTCATGTTAAAAGGCAAAGATTGAATCCCTTTGTGTTCAATTGAAAGAATTTTATATCCTTTCAAAAGAATACTTATATCTTGGCAATAATTTTCTTTCTTGATTGTATTAAGAGTTTTTCAATACACAAAAGTAAATAGTTTTGTATATGGTGGGCAGGATTTGAGGAGGAGGGGGGCTTTAGAAACAGAAGACATAAAGCAAGCTGTGATGAGAAATGAAGGATATGGTGGGAGGTGTGTGTAGGTACCAGTTTGTGGGAGATGCAAGTCACTTTTTTTTTTTTTTTAAATTGTGGTAGTAAATTGTAGCGTGAGAGATTCTGAAATGTGTAATTGTGAATGAGGGGTTGTAGTGGGTTTGATGATATCTTCATCATTATTATCCAAAATAAGTGGTTTTGCAGATTGTGGTCAAAACTATGGGTTTCCTATACCTCTCCACATGGGATCACCTATTACCCATGTTCCATCCAGTGTTACATGTGTGTGATATGAGATACTTGTCACCCATATAACACTAGATGGAACATGTGTCACCCATATAACACTAGATGGAACATGGGGGTAATAGGGGAATTGAGTTGATACCTCTCTGTGTTTCTGAATAAAGCTAAGCATATGATCAACTGGTATATATGGTATTCCTTCTGTTCCATAGAAGTTGACACGCTTTCCTTTTTGGTTTGTCCTATTAAAGTTGACATATTTTCTTTTTAATACATGGGACCCACATAAAAACAATTAATCTACTCTTATGGGCCCTACATATCACCTCTAATACAACTACCCACTACACATTAAATATTATTTCTCTTACTTCATTTTACTTCACTTTACATTAAATTATTATATTTCTTAATTTCCGTGCCCAAAAAAAATTATACCAATTTTAATGGGATGGATGGAGTACTTCTTTGTTGGGACTATCTCCTCTGTACAAAGAAAGTGGAAAATTAAAAAGAGCAGACTGGCGACAGTGCCCCTATTTTTACCATATTTTTAAAGATAAATGTTTAATATTCAATTATGAGGCAATCGTATATATTTATGATTAGATACTACATATTTATATTCGATTATTATATATTTTTATTACTCGATTATAAATCTTTATTACACAATTAAAGCTTGTAAATTGAATCACAAATCAAGAATATTTTTGTCTTTGTGCATTTTAATATGTATCAATAAAGTTACGACATTAAGAAAATGAATTATTACTGATAGGTACGCATGTATATAACCTAATTACTACTCCCTCCGTCCCATTTCAATGTTTACGTTTGTTTTTTGCACGTTGATTAAAGAGTATAATATTTTAATAGATAGTGGGTGGAAAAATATAATATTTAATGCAAAATGGGTAGGTGTATTAGTGTTGGATGATATATCAATTGTTTTAGGTGTGTCCCATATTATAAAAAGGAAAACGTAAACATTGAAATGAGACGCACAAAATAGAAACGTAAACATTGAAATGGGACGGAGGAAGTAATAAATAGTCCCTCTGTTCGGATTCAAGAGTGTCATTTGCTTTTGGGCACGGAAATTGAGAAGTATTGTTATTTAATGTGCAGTAGATAGTTGTATTAGTGGAGATGTGGTTCTCATTTTTTAGTTGAATTAGTGGGTATGTGTGGATAAAAAAGGAAATGAGACCCTTGGGGGCGGACGCCGAAAATGGAAAAATGATACCCTTGAAAGCGGACGGAGGGAGTATATTGATCTAAACATCTACTCCCTCCGTCCCATAGAAGTTGACACACTTTTCTTTTTGGTTTGTCCTACTAAAGTTGACACATTTTCTTTTTAATACATGGGACCCACACAAAAATAATTAATCTATTCGCATGGACCCCACATATCACCTCTAATACAACTACGCACTACACATTAAATATTATTTCTCTCACTTCACTTTACTTCACTTTATATTAAATTATTATACTCCTTAATCTCCGTGCCCAAAAAAATTATACCGACTTCTATGGGACGGAGGGAGTATTTCTTTTTCCAGTTATACCCTTAACCTAATTACTAATAAATATATTGATCTAAACATCTACTCCCTCTGCCCACAACAAGGAGTGCATTTTACCATTTTCGTCTGTCCCAACACAATATGTGCATTTTCCTTTTTAATAAAATGGACCCACACAAAATAATTAATATATCTCTATGGGATCCACACACCATACTAATACACATACCCACTATACATTAAAATATTATTTATCTCACCTCAACTACCCCCAATTACCCATTAAATATTATATCCCTTAATCTACGTGCAAAAAAGTTTCGCCACTCTTGTTGTGGGACTGAGAGAGTATTTCTTTTTCCAGTTATGCCCTTATTTACAATGAATTTCAACATTTTCATTTAACACTAGTTTTATTGAATACTAATGTACACTAAATCAAATAAAAACAACGGGTGAGAGATTTAAGGAGAGATTTGAGGGTAATTATAATAACCCTATTTTCAATTTAATTAATTACGTATTTTCTGTTTCTTTCTCAAAGATGCACACTAATGTACATTCGTAGGGTTCTTCAATTTAATTGCGTATTTTCTATTTCTCTCTAAAAATGCACACTAATGTACTTAACAATTTTTTCAATCGTGTATCTTTCGTTTCTCTCTCAAAGATGCACACTGATGTACATTCGTAGGGTTTTTTAGTTTAATCACGTATTTTTTTGTTTCTCTCTCAAGAATGCACACTAATGTACATGGGTTCTTCAATTTAATCGCGTATTTTCAGTTTCTTTCTCAATATAATGTACACTAATGTACATTCGTATAAATAACGTATTTTTATTTCCATCTTAACAAGGCACATTAATGTACGAATAGGTATAGGTATTATGGAAAAAATAAAATATAATTTTGTATTTATCGGTAATTTTCTGAAGCAAATGTATCGTTTAGTAATTTTTAAATACGTTTTGTACCTACTATTTATTGACCCTTAAAAAAAGTTAGATATATTTTGCACCCGGCTGCAATCGGGCATTTATGTGTGTATCATTTTATACAATAATAATGTATACTAAAAAAAGTTAGACATATTTTGCACTTGGCTACAATCGGGCATTTATGTGTGTATCATTTTATAAAATAATGTACTCCCTTCGTCCACTGTCAATCTATCCATTTTACCATTTTGGGTCGTCCATTTTTAATCTATCAATTTTCCTTTTTGGTTTATGGGTGTGAAAATAGGGGACCCAAACCCTCCACTAATACAACTACCTACTACACATAAAATAATAATACTCCTTAATTCACGTGCAAAAAGTAAATGGATACATTGAGGATGGACGGAGGGAGTATATTATAGTTTTTAATAATTATATAATATTTTTTACATTCAGTTTTTCATTAAAAAACAAACAGAAATTCTGTCCTATTTAAAAAAGTTTTTATTATTGTTTGTACGTAAATTAATAAATATAGTATTGTAATGTAAAGTGGTCATTGTATTAGTATTATGTATGAGCCATAAAGATATACTCCCTCCGTCCCATTTCAATCTTTACATATTTCTAATTTTGGCGTCCCATTTCAATCTTTACATTTTCCTTTTTGGTAGATGGGACCCATACAAATTAACTTTTTCTCTCTCCATAACCCCACACTTCACACTAATACACATACCCACTTTACATTAAAATATTATTTCTCTCAACTCACTACACATTAAAATACTAACACTACAAAAAATTTGAGTTTTATCCACTCATCATATGTATGGGTAAAATCACCTCACTACACATTAAAATACTACGTACAAGAAATTTGGATTTTACCCACTCATCATATATGTGGGTAAAATCTATTTTTGTGTGGGCATTTCTTTTTACCCACACATAAAATAAGTGTAACCATGTGTTATCATAATTATGTAGCTAAAAGTTTTTACTTACACATATTAAATTGTGTTAGTAAATCTTTAACTTTTATCCACACATGCATATGAAGGGAAATATTTACTTTATTTACACATATTATACATTCCTTAATTTACGTGCAAAAAGTAAACGTAAAGTTTGAAACGGGACGGAGGGAGTACTTCTTCAGTTCCGTGTTAACATTAACGTTTGCTTTTTGCACCAAAATTAAGAGATATGATATTTTAATGTAGTGAGGTGAGAGAAATAATATTTAATGTAAAGTGTGTAGTTGCATTAGTGTTGTATGTGGACCTTATATGAAATAAATAATTGTTTTGTGTGGGCACAACTTGACAAAAAAAGAATGTAAATCTTAACTTGGGACAAACCAAAATGAAAAATGTAAACCTTAACGTGGGACGTAGGGAGTAATAATTGTTTTATACGAGTCTCATCTGGCAAAAAAAATAAAGGTAACCATTTTGGTAGAATGCTCTAATTAGTAAAATGTAACTTTTGTGGCGGAACTAATGGAATATAAGCTTTTTTTCATAAGTATATACTCCATCCATCCCATAGAAAGAGTTATATTTATTGTTGGCTAGTATTATTGTGCACCTGGGTGCACCCCATGATACTGTGCACCCGGGTGCACCCCATGATACGGTGCACCCACTTTCAGAAACATCTACAATTATGAACAAAAATATATACATTTTGTTAGTGAATTTTTTGTTAGTTTTTTTAATGAAAAATTGAGTGTAAAAAATGTACAAATTATGAAAAAACATGTATACACTATTGAATAATAAATATATACATATGGATGCTAGTTTTTTAAATGAAAAACTGAATGTGAAAAAAGTATACAATTATTAAGAAACATATATATAATATAGAATAAAAAGGTATACACATATGGGTGCACCTTTGCACCCGGGTGCACCGGATATCAACTCTTTATTGTTTTAAGGAGATTAAAGAATATAATATTTTAATGTGCAGTGATTTGAGAGATATAATATTTTAAGGTGTATTAGTGTTGTGTGTGGCCCATAAAGATATTAATTACTTTCACTACAAGAAAAGTGATCTATAATTGCAAGGATCCTGTCATTAATACATTCGTCCTGTCATTATTGCTTCTCTAGTTAAAGGTATTTAATGATAGGAAAATGACTTATAATGATAGGACTTGTCATTATAGGTCATTTTTCTATCATTAAAGACCTTTAACTAGAGAAGCAATAATGACAGGATCTCTGTCATTAAAAGCCATTTTTCTTGTGGTGTTTTATATACTCCCTCCGTCTGCCTTTAAAGGTGTCATTTATTTTTTTCACGTGGATTAAGGAGTATTATTATTTAATGTGTAGTGGGTAATTGTATTAGTGGATGTGTGAGTCTCATTTTTTAATTGTATTAGTGGGTGTGTGTTGATCCTATATGTATAAAAAACGAAATGAGATCCTTAGGGGCGGACACCCAAAATGAAAAAATAATACCCTTGAAAGCAGACGGAGGGAGTATATATATATATATATATATATATATATATATATATATATATAATGTACCACTTGGAGTTGACGTCCTAATTAATAAAATGTAACTTTTTGTAGTGAGATGTAGGGAGTATATTTTTATTCAATAATATATAAATTTATGTATGTGGGTGTACACGAGAATTTGTCTTAAAAAAAATTTTAAATCTATTTAGGTTTATAAAAATAACCCAAAAAAATCAAAGTATATATATTTCTTTTTATTAAATTTGATGTCAGTGATTAGAAAATCGGACCGAAGGCCAAACCGGTGGCCCTAACGGTTCACGGTCGGACCGGTCGGACCGGGACAGTTCAACCGAAAAAATAAAAATTACATATTTTTAATTATATTTATTATTTTATATATAATTTTATATTAATACACTTAATCTACAAATAATTATATAAATAAACACATATTTAAATTTAAATGAATTAATTAAATAACTAAAAAAATCATCAAATAATTAAAAAAATATTTAAATTTAAGTAATTAGTTGTTTTGTCTTTCTTATGTATTAATTAAGCCCTACACGTGAGAAGCTGTTAATTATTAACGCTTAAAAAAAGGGGGGGAACCGGCGGTTTTCGGGTCACCCGGTCCATCCGATTTTTTCGGTCCAAACGATCAACCCGGTTTTTCCCAATTTGATACCCCAGCCAGTTTTATATGCCTTTTCGGATCAGTTTCTCAGCCGGTTCTCGATTGGACCGGTCGAACCGGCCGATCCGATCCGGTTTTCAAATCATTGTTTGATGTGATTTGACTTTTTATACTGTTTTCTATTTTTCATTGGTTATTATATACTCCCCGTCCCATTTCAGATTACACACTTTCCATTTTAAGTTGTCCCACAAAAATTTACACTTTTCTAAAAAAGTAAAAAATCAAACACAATCACCTTTTCTCATACACTTTATTTATAAAAAAATAACTCTTACCTAACACACCTCCGGAAGAGGCATGCAAACATTTGTGGGACGGAGGGAGTAAATATTTCCACATCCCATAATAAACTTTAGGGTTAATTGCAAAATAAATCACAACCTTTATTTTTATTGCAAATAAATCCCAACTTTTGAAAAATTACAAAAAAAAATCTCGACCTTTAGGTTTCTTGCAAAACGCACCCAACGGCAGGAGAGAGTTGCCCGACGTCCGATGTGGCGTTGACCTTGCTACGTCAGGTTCCACGTCAACTTTGAGTTTATTGCAGAAAAAACCTCAATCTTTACTTAAATTGCGATTTAATCCTAACCTTTGAGATTTTGGCAAAAGAGACCATCAATTTTTTTTTAAATTACATCCATTATATTTTATATTTAAATTTAAATTCTCAAAAATTATTCAATAAAATTATAAAGTTATTTTAGTTTTTAAAATATTTTATACATTATAAAATTTTATAGTTTATAAAATCAAAGTATTATTTGAACATGTCTAAGTATTTTTTCGTAATTTTATGTCACATTTAATATGAAAAATTATATATAATTAGATGACAAAAAATTTATACAAAAAATAGTTTATAATTCATTTAGACTTAATTTAAAAAATAACACTCTCACATAACACATATAATATACATTATACTTTACTTATTATCTAAAAATACTACAATGCCCTTAAAAAGTCAATAAATTAGGTTAAAAAAATAATTTTTTTTAAATTACGTATTTACAATGTCGGTGAAGATAACTACGGCATGGAACGAGTAATAAAAAATTAATAAATATAACTTAAAAAAAATTGTAAAAAAAATTTAATATAACCTTTAATTATGAAAATTTTCTAATGAAATATTTTTTAAATTAAAAGAATTTAAATATTTAGATTTTTTAATAAATTCTTTTACAACTTAAATATCAGATATAATAAATTTTACTCACATAATAAAATATAAAATTTTATTTTTAATATATTAGTTTATAGTAATATTTTTTTTAATTAAATCAATATAATATTAGAACTTTATTATATTCCCTCCGTTCGGTTCTAAGGTATCCATTTACTTTTTGCACTTGGATTAAGGAGTATTATTATTATATGTAAAGTGAGTTGTTGTATTAGAGGGAAATGGTGGGCCATACTGTTTACTTTTTTACTAAATAGGGGAAATTGATACCTTTGAAGCGGACGCCAAAAATAGTAAAATGGATACCTTAGAAGGGGACGGAGGGAGTATTACATAATAATTTTTTAGTATAGTATAATTTTAATATAAAAAAAATCTGAAGGTTTTTTTTGCCAAAATTTCAAAAGTTGTGATTAAATTGTAATTTCAGTAAAGGTTGAGGTTTTTTTGCAATAAACTCAAAGTTGATGTGGAAGTTGACGTGGCAAGGTCAACGCCAGTTATGCCATGTCAGACGTCGGGCAACCCTCTCCTGCCCGTTGAGTGCGTTTTGCACGAAACCTAAATGTCGAGTTTTTTTTTTTGCAATTTCTCAAAAGTTGGGATTTATTTGCAATAAAAATAAAGGTTGAGGTTTATTTTGCAATTAACCCTAAACTTTACTCCCTTCTTCCTCTTTAAAAAGATTTTTTTTTTCATTTTGATCGTCCCACTCAAAGAGTCTCATTTCCTTACCGACACACATACACTAATACAATTAAAATATGGGGTTACATTTCTATTAATACAACTACATATTACACATTTTATAATAATACTCCTTAATACATGAACAAAAAGTAAAAGACCCTTATCCTATAAAAGGAGGGAGTACATTTTTTTTTTCAACTCCATTATTAAAAAAATATATATATTAAGTATGACAGTGGCATGAGGCGGGCAGAACAAACGTAGTAACATACATCTTCTTGTCTATAATTAATCAATGGAATCTAATTTTCATTTAAATATAATGGTATAACGATTAATCCAAATCTAACAAGAAAATAATGTTCTATAACCAATGAATTAAATACATCGATTCACATGTTATGTATGTTCTAAATCGTACTAGGATACAAGTATTTGTGTATATAGATTTTTTATATGTGGGTATAGAATGAGTTAAAAATGATCATATTTATAAGGTTCAGAGATCACCCTCGTATAATAGAATTACTTGATTTGTTATTGATTGTATTCACACACAAAATCACCAATTTACTATAGTTGAACAATTCCACATTTAAGATTAATTTTTTATGGACCAACAAGATTTTGGTTGTTCTCTTCCCTCTTCCCTCTCTCTTTTCTTCTCTCTCTAAAAAACCCTAGTAGCCACCCCTCTTCCCCTCTCTTCCCCAGTCATCCCCACTGGAACCCACCTTTTCCCTCCTACTGCCACTTGCCGACGGCAGTCAGCCGCCGTCGGCGAGATTCAGACCCTTAACCCCCACAATTTTTCTCTTGATTTTGGGCTTCTCGATGTTTGCCTCCTGTGCCTCCTGTCCGGATCCTTCTTTCCTTTGTGGATTCGATCTTCGAATCATGGATCTCGATCTTTGTTGTGTGGATCGGCTCAACTTCAGGCATATTTTTTTCTTCAAGGTGGAAGTGGTGGTGGTGGTCTGGTGATGGTAGTGGTAGTGGATGGTGAGGCAACAGTAGCGTGATGGTAGTGCGAGGGAGAGAGGAGGCCTATTTCTTATATATATTTTTTTAATTTCTTATGCCTTTTCTTTTTCTTTTTTATCGGAGTCCTTTAGATCTGGTCTTTCTTAGGTTGCTTTTGCAACAGTTTGAATTATTCAGATTTGTAGTGATTCTTAATATTATTTGATGTTTTGCTGTTTCAGTCTTCCTTCGGGAGTAGTTTAGTCTTCCCTCGTGGGAGTGTGTAGTCCTCTTAATTGAGGTAGTGGAGTCCCGTGTGTGTCCCCTTTTAGTGGGGTATTTTTCTGTTCCCTCGAAAAATTATAGGGTTCAGCCGAGTCCGTTTAGACGGTGCTCTTGGCTAGTTAGCCACGTCGTTGTATTTATGTTTGAGTTATTAATATAACTATCGTTTTAGAAAAAAAATATTTAAGACTAATTTCACTCACTTTAATTATTATTTAATTGGTGATTAATTTATTAGTTAATTCTTACCACATCCGTCTCATAAACAAATTCACACTTTCTATTTTTGTTCATTCCATAAACAAGTTCACACCCCCAAATAAGGAAATACACACAAATCAATAACCCAACAACACACTTTTAATTTTAAAATTACCATAATTTTACAATTCACAGAGCTTTGAGTAAAGAATCTTATCTGAGGAATGCCCGCAGCTTTCTCTTGCTTGGCAGAGGAATGGAAGCTGTTGGATGCGAGAAGTCGTTCTGCTCTGTTCAGCTATCCCTAACACAACTTACTTTATAATTTATTTATTACCTAAAAATATCAAACTATCCCTTAAAGTAAAGCAAAAAGTAATTTTTTCTTAAGATCTACAATAACTGTGAAATTTTCTTTGGGACGCATGGAGTATTAACCAATTAAATTCTCAAACAATTATGACACGTGTCATTCGTTTAAAATGTGGAGTATAAAATGAAACATTGTCGGATTAGAATTGTTTATTTCAATTTTTATTATCTATAATTTAATTTAAAAGTTATATTGATTTAATTTAATTCTAAAATAATTATGATACGTGTCATTCGTTTAAAATGTGGAATATAAAATGAAACATTGTAGCATTAGAATTGTTTATTAAATTTCAGTTTTTATTATCTATAATTTAATTTAAAAGTTATGTTGATTTTATTAATGAGAAATTATTTATTACTTCCTCGGTTAATTATTATTTTAGTTTTATTAGTTAGTACCCTTAATACATGAAATTTAAAAAAAGAAAAAATCACACAAAAGAACAAATCCATTTAATGATTAATACTCGTTGATTATTCAATAAGTTGTATTTATAAATGTTTAAATATATACTCAAAAGTAAACTTTATTATTTTATATACCAATTTTTATACATTTAAGTTTAAATATAAATATTTAAATCTTATTATATGGGTGCAATTTGCCATAAACATTTTTTTTATTTCAAACATTGAATTAAATTGCATGCAATTAAAGTAAAGTGATGGTCTTTCATAATATATTAACCTAAAATGACATGGAATCTTGGCATACATCAACTATGGGCCATGGGGCAATATCTAGTTGTTCAATAAGTGCAATTTGTTATATTGTTCAAAAGTTAGGGTTCTTTTGCTAAGTTTTCAAGATTGAGAGTAAATTGAATTAAAGGTTTTTTTTCTAATTAGGCCAATTTCAAATGAGACAGATGTAGTATTATTTGAAGTGACATAATATGACTATTGAGACCAGCTTTGTTTTCTTTGTGTCATGGAAGATGCTCAAATATAGTGACAATGACCATCTCTGTGATTATAAAATTTCATCACCAAATCTCTTTTCTGATTGGAGTTTGTCATTTCTCAATCTTCTAGCGCATCTACTATATCAATTTTTATTGTATTTCTTAAATTTCTTGTAAAGTAGATCTACTTTCTCAATCACTTTTATTTTATTTTTTCCTTGCAATTGAGTTCTTACTCTAATAATGTCATGAAATTACAATCTTGGACCTATGGGCTATTTTGAATATTAAGAAATAGAAAATTTAAAATTAATAAAATTTATAAATAAATATCTGAAATCAAATCCAAAAATGACTTAGTTTTATACACTCTCTCTAGCAACAAATTTGGTATCAAGCATGACTTCAAGAAGTGTGGGTGGATACATTGCATGATGGTTTTGAACAGAAAATGGTCTATGAGTAATGAGAATGTTCCAAACTACTGCATTTTGTGCAGCAAGTTGTGATATTCAGAAGATTCATGTTACTTAAATGATAGCTCTCCAGAGACTCATGAGAAAAAATTAGGGTGGAGATTTCACCAATGTGAGGAGGAAAATAAACAAGAAGCCAAAAAGGAAAAATAATGTTACTGTGGAAGCTCCATAGTATGATAAGGGAAAGGAAGTGATGCATAACCGCGCCTCTGACGAAGTGCACGCTTCAGGTAGATATGCAACTTCGCTAGAAAAAGGGGAGGCTTCTCATCGGCATTCTCATTATCAACAGTGTGCTCACTGATTCTGTTCTTATAGTATCGTATGACAGTGTGATCCAAGAGTTTCTTAACTTCTACAGTAACCTTCTCGGTCAGGAGAGATAAGTTACTGCAGAAGTAGAACACTTAGTGATCACCATGAGATCCATGTGTAATGAGGGTTTATCTAGTTACACACTGAAGAAATTAAAGTTGCACTCTGGTCCATAAATGTTGACAAAGCCCCTAGCTCTGATGGTTTTACAGCTAAATTCTTTCAAGAAGCTTGGCACATTGTGGGAGTTTAAGGTTACACAAGTTGTGTCCGAATTCTTTAGGACAAGGAAAACGCTAAAGAAAATCAATACATACCTTCATCTCCCTGGGGTTCCTAAAGGGATTTCAGGGCAATCTCTTGCTGCAACGCACTGTACTAAGGAAGGGCCTATGATATTGTGACTAGTATTTTCTGAAGGAATGAGGCTCCTGTGCACCCGGGCGCACGGAGCACATTCCGTGCGCCTTTGCAATTTCCGTGTCCCTTTGCAATTTAAACTCCTAGCAATATATAGGTTTAAATAGAATATAAAGGGGGAGGGTTGTGTTCACATGGGGACACAGAGTATCCCTCCGTGTCCCCGGGGGCGCAGGAGCTTTTGCCTTTTCTGAATTCACTACTCATTCAGCTTGGATTTTCTCACTTGTTTATTACATGGATTATGCAATGTGTGACCACCACATTGTTATTCTCGGTAAATCATGGTGCACGTATGAACTCAATTCACACAAGTGTTTGCCGTATTAAAGTGAGATGACAATTTTAAAATTAAAATGCATTTTGGAGTTATAGATATAGTGTATTTCCTTCGCGAAATAGTTTTAAATCAAACAAATAGTGAGTTTACTTATTAGAAGGGAAGTAATATTCACCATTTGCAATGGCAACTACCAGCTACCTAATTATTTAGCATCCTCATCGTAATAACCCTAAAATTCAGCTGTATCTCTGCTCAAATTCCCTACCAAAAAATTGAATAACAACTAATTGGACTAAGAAAAATGAAATAACTGTCTGAGTTGGCTTAGTTCAAAATGTGTTTGACCAAAAAAATGTAAGTAAACAAATCATTTTCTACATTATAGTATAACATTTCGATCTCACGAACACATTTGGTCGAATGGTTTCATTCATGATTTGCTCAAAATCTAAAATCACTTCACTAAGTCCATAACAAGTGCAACTAAAATTATCTTAGCGATCTCACGCAAGACCTTCTCGATTCAAAATCCCCTTAACTTAGCCAATAAATAGTACAATCAACAATGTACATAATAACAAAACTTTGGAACCTTTTAAACATCCATTAGCATCTATACACCAAACAGAACACAATTCTGAATTAATGAAATCAAAATGATGTCGCATATTTACTTTAAATACCTTTAAAGTCCAAAATAAGGAGTATCTATGTATATTTTCAGTTCTCCATGCTATCCAAGGAGTCGAGGATAATACATTATTGATTAGGGGCAGGAAGCAATTACAAAAACAAAAAAAATCGGGTGTACGTCATACTTTATCAAGGAAACCTCAATTGTACTCACAATTGAGTGAGACGAGTGGTATTAGTTCTACAAAGAAGCAGATTCAGTCACATCAACCTAGTCCATGTCACTCTGTATTGAAACTCACAGTGATGTTCAGCATTGGCAGCAAAAGGATAACTAGTGAAAAGTAACAATGCATTGAATCGGAGGTACCTGAGATCATCTCTTCCTACTCCTCGTCTTGGTAACCTTTGATTTGGACATTTCATCGGGTGGCTTCCAAATAATGTCATCAAGATTGTTACAGAAGTTCTTGTAGAACTGCAAAAAAAGAATACTGAATCTTGATCCGCAATAGAAACAGTAACTACCTATTCTCAGTTTCTGAGATATTCTGAGGAACAAATGAAAGTAAGTGTGGATATTGATGGAGGTCATACTATGCTAAGATATCCCACATCGGTTCCACATGCAATGCAAGTGTGGAAGGACATATAAGTGGGGGTCAACCCTTCACCTTCAGTCATGGTTTTGGGTGAAGTTAAGGCTCCCTAGATTATATGCCTAACATACTAGACAAGTACCTTCAGATATTCCTCCGCATCTCCCGCTGCTTTTTGAATGTCGACCATTATATATGTAGGTGCTACTTGAAAGATCTGATGAAGGGAGAGAGAATGAGGGAGGGCAAGACATGGTGAAAGAATGAGCAAGAAGCAACTTTACCTCCATAATTACAGAGAAATGTGAGGTCCTATTTGCGGAAAGACCTTCAACTCTCATCTACAAAATATGGTAACAAATTCAGGGTCCAGAAACTCAGTCCACCGAATCAATCAGGCTAATGCTTTGATACATTTGAGTAAATAATGTACAAATCAAATAAAATAAACTTATCTTAGAATTTGGAATGACCAAACATTTAACGATAACCAGTTTACCTTATAATTACGAATGTGTGTCTTGAAACCCATTGATTGAGCCACAACTTCCATACTTGACAAAACAACCTTTGCTGGTCTTTGTGAAACAAACCGTGTTTGATATTTCATTGTATCCTGTGAACACAAGCCAAATATTAAAGGCAAAGTATTTCATGAACCAGATTCTCCTTGCACATTTATGTCCTATTATGGGTTTAAAATTTATTCTTAAGAGTTCACAAATTTTGAGGGTATAATTGTCTTATCAACCCATAAATAAGGGGGGACCACCAATAAATAAGGAGGGTTCACCATACACCCTGATTTACAGAGACTAACTCAATATTAAATCTTTAATTTCATAAAGAGCAAAATAAACATTATATAATAAAGATAACACTTTCTTCTCTCATATAACTTGTAAATCTGAAAGAAAAACAGGGTGATGGATTATCAACATCATAGTAGGCACGATAAGGATTAAATAACAAACTAGGGCAAAATGGTAATCATATTACCTGTCTGCGATCGAACAGTGCTGAAAGATTTAACCCTTGAGAAAGAATGATCAAGTCAAATGCATTGAGAACCAGTGGCCCCATATCATCATTCCCACACTGCTCACTAGGTGATTCTTCCTATAAAAGAAAACAATAAGTGCTTCAAACAACACATAGCACTTGAAATATTAGGGAAGGAGCATTATATATGTTTGAGGGCACATAACAGGCCATAGAACACTCAGGCACATTATTTATGAAAAAGTTTCTTTGTTATCCTGATTAACAATAGAGAATGATCAATGAAGACAATTCAAACAATCAATCATTTAAAAAAAAAAAGAAAAAGAAGCTTACTTGCAAATATTATAAATAAAAGATTTGCCTTTCAAACCTCATAAATTCTAAATAACATTGATATGAATCATATGATCATGTCCTAAGCTCATGATATATGTTCACTTTAAGCTTGTGATTATTTAAGTGGAGGGTTCACAAATCAATAACATTATAATAGCATCTTAACGGAAATTAATCAAACAATGGTGGGATTTGAAGCTACAAAACAATCCCAGGACCTCAACCTCACCTATATCAACCAAAAAATGCCTCATCAGAATCAGTTTTGATGTGCATTTGCAGTTAATATTAATTTTCCCAAACCAATTGCTTTTACTAATAAAAGACTCGGGAAATAACAATGAGGAAAATTTGCAATATTTATCAAGCACCATTATATCCACAAGACTCTTTGAACTATGATATTCAGATGTTGTTTCCATAATTAGCTTAAAACTTTCTCTAAACTGAAAGAAAAGCAGAGAAATTATATGAGCCAAGCGCAAAATTTCCCAGTACAGTTACAGCATTTACGTATCATCCAAGAAAAAAGTTTACCGGACAAAAAATAATGAGGCATTGATTTTTTTTTTAAAAAAAAATCCACAGAATTCATCTTTTTGCATGAATTATAGATATTCTCAACTTTTCAGGCAGTGATTATATGAAAAAGTGGATATAAATAATTCCTTTATGAATTTCTTTTGAACAATAATAAATGAAATGTTTTTTCTAGTTCATTCTATAATGAAACCAAAGGTCCAAACACGGCACTAAAATCTCACTGACCTCTGGATCATCAAATGCAGCATTAATATCATCTAAATTAATGTCTTCAGTTTCAGCAGGTCCGACAGGATTATAATTCTTTTTAAACCACTCATCATTTCTGATATCTTCAATCCGAATACGCTGCACAGCATTATACAGCAACAAAAGAGTTAGCACCATAGAAACAGCATACTTGGACAAAGAACCAGATAATTTTCATGGTTATTTTATTTATGAACATTTAACTGCCATGTCAAAATCAACTACACCAAAAAAAACATGCTTAGTTGATCCAAATAAAAAAAATGGTGAGTTCCAACTGAAGTTTTTACAACAGAAAGTCTGCAGCAATCATAAATAATATCATAGGCATTAATGAATATACACATTAAGGATATAATTAACTCAACCAAAGCACAAGTAAATGCACAGTTATCATGTTGAATGACTGGAAATTACTGAATGATAAAACTAGGCAACCTAAGAGTGACTATACAATTGACAAGAAGATATCCATGAAGTATCACTGTTACAGAGAGGAGAAAGATGAATCATGCCTATCCTCATCAAGAACAAATACTTAACAGTTTCAGGATTTGGATCCAAAATCCTGTGGATCAAGGATTTCGCTCCAACAGGGAACCAGGATGGGCATGAAAATTCAGCATTCTCAATCTGCAAAAGGTGTTTTTAAAAGTTAATAACATTAAATGAATAATTTTCTCAACAACTTCTCTTATTCACATCAGCAATCAGTAGTCATGCATGCTCTACCATGTCACAAGATTGCTGTTGAATACCTTCCCATACAATGTTGTCAAATCAAGTTCATCAAATGGCAGGTAACCAGCCATCAACACATAGAGGATGACCCCACATGACCAAATATCAGCCAGAGAACCATTGTAGCCTTTATGACTAAGAACCTAAAATTTACATCAAAATAAGTATAAGTGGTATTTTCTTCTTAATGTATTGATGCTAAATTTCAAAGGAAAAATACAACATAAGTACCTCTGGGGCAACATAATTAGGAGTACCACAAGTTGTCCGGAGAAGGCTGACACCCTGTAAACAAAAAATTGCTGTTAACAGCATTTACATCATTACATAATTTACAAACATTATCAAATTCTTACATCTCCAGGCAATGCGCTAAGCCCGAAGTCAGATATTTTAAGATTTCCTTGGGAATCAAGTAGTAGATTTTCAGGCTGCATACAAGTAAAGGAGTAAATATTCAGTTTTGTAAAATAATCATAAATTTTCATTTTTGAGGAGTACACAGGATACCTTTAAGTCTCTGTGATATACTCCCTTACTGTGGCAATAATCCACACCATCTATCAGCTGCTGGAAGTATCTTCTAGATTCAGCTTCATTAAGTCGCCCATGGTGAACCTGCATGAAACATTTATAGTTCACATCAACAACAACAGAATACATCCTTCCAAAAAGGCAACATAATTATGTAAAGAGACTTACTATTTTATCAAACAATTCACCACCTGTGATGAATTCTAATATGATATAGATCTTTGTGCGGCTCGCTATAACCTGACATGGGAATTTCCAGTCAACTGAGTTTCGTGAACAGAAGAAAATAAAGCATCACCGAGAAGCAGAAAGCCTAATAGTCTGGGTCTTGGTTACACCTCATGTAAACGAACAACATATGGATGTCTAACACGTTTCATAATAGATATCTCCCTCTTTATCTGCAAGATAAAAATGAAAAACTTTAACTTCAAAAAATATGAATCAGTAATATAGCTATAACTGCAGAATACATAAATTTGGGTATGGGAGCAGATACATAATTCTCACAGGAATTCCTAAAACCTCCCAAATTCTAAAACATTGTACAGTGGACATCCCATTTACTTAATCTTCAGTAGCAGAACTTATATCACCATGTATCAGCCCAAAATGAGCTGAGTAAGCTATGCCAAACGGCACTTAGCCCCTGAACTATAGGATTTAGTCACTAGCTAACTCTGTTGTATTAATACACCTTCTTTGCTAAATTAATATTAGCTGAGTGCATTTCAGAATGTTTGTATATTCACTTCAGTTAGTTAATATGGTATCAAGAGCCCAGTGATCACCAAGCGAGAGTTACCATACCTTCTCTTGTTGTACTTAAGTTTGAAATTCTCCAATTAAAACTCCCTTCTCAGTTCAGATTCGTTCCACTGTAGATATTTTTCACCAACTGAAATGTGAGTTCTGCGCTCTTGTTATATCTTTCTGTTTTCCTACTTTTCAAAGTTCCTTTTTAGTTCAGTCAATGGCAGGAGTTATGAATCTTTGTACTGTTATTGCAAACTACAGAGAAAGATGTGAAGACTGAAGAATGCATATGATAAGGCTACGCTGATAACACAACAGCAGCGGACAAATGATAACTGATGTTTAATTTTTTAACATATATTTGAAGGTTTTGGACCTGAATTAGATATAGTATGAGTCAGTTAATGTTAGCTGTCTACCCTGCCTTATAGAACTGGTAGTATCTCCCATCAAAAGGTTCAGTAAACATGAGATTAGACTAGAACAGTAAGCGGCTTCAGACACTTTAGATCATGATTTACTACTCGCTTCTTGAGATCCTTCTTCAACATCAACCCATTGCTCAACACATTGGTTTTCAGCTCCTCAATACACAATTAAGCATTCATCTTTACCTCCTTCTTCAACTTCTCATTTCACACCTTCCACTCATACTTCTGAACAGCTCACCACATCCCATAATTGCCAGATCCAAACGTAGTGTCCCTTAGTACCAATATTTGTGGATGAAGTATTGTGTGATCCTAATAGGAAAGCTGTATATGATACAGAGTTTATGGCTCTGATATGAAATCATACACTGGATCTTGTTCCTTAGACTTCAGACATAAAAGTTGATTCAAAAACAAATGGGGGATGCAGAGTAAAATAGAAATCAGATGGCATTATAAAGAGGTTTAAAAATACTTGTTATTGAGGGGCTTCATCATTCATCAAGTGCATTGATTATCTATAGAAATATAGACCTCTGGTAAAAACAGTCAGAGTAAGAATTTTTCTCCTTTTGCAGTTACCAGAAGGCGGGTTTTACAACAAGTGAACATTATACATTTCTTAAAGGTGACAGCTGGGAGTTTTTTCAGTTCAGTTAATCTAACTCATGTTTGAAGGCTTTTTAAGATCATTTCTGGTCTTAAACAAGCTCCTAGATCCTGGAATGATCAGCTAAAGTTTTCTTATTCTCTGTAGGTTTCAGTGCTCAATATCAGAATTATTCCTTATCTTAAAAGGACAAAAATCAGAGCTGATTCTTTTTCTTGTGTATGTTAATGATATTCTGGCCGCAGGTGATGATTCCTCTGAGGCTCACATTATTATTACAGTTCTTGATAGTCATTTTTCATTGAAGCATTCGAAGATCAATACTTTCTGGGGTTAGAAGTTCATAATATCAAAGACGGTCTATTGATGTTTTAGATGGTAATAATATGATTGATTGTAAACCCTGTGATAATCCCTACAACTTTTTTTATTAATTAACTCTTAAGGATAGTGATCCTTCTGACACTCCATTACTCTATTGAAGTATAGCAGGAGCCCTTCAATATCTTGCAATAACAAGACCTGATCATACTATCATTGTCCACAAGCTAAGACAATTTTTGCATGAAGCTTTTAACCATCAGAACACTCATAAGGGAGAACTCAACTCAAGTTTCTCAAAAGGACATCATCAACTTGCTCGAGTATGGTTTCAGATAGCTACTTAGGTGCAGAATCAGCTAGTTCTTTGGATGGTAGAAGATCCACTAATGTGATGTTTTTATCTCAGTTCAAATCTTGCCACTGGAGTTTCAAAATGCAAAATAATGTAGCACAAAACAGAATATGGGATTGTTTCTACAGCTGCTGCTGATCTCTTTAGATTAAATCAGTTTTTCCCCAGCATTTGGCATCACTATGTTAGATTCCAAAGCTACTAATGATTAAATTTCATGACGTTAGTTTCTTCCGTCGTGTTAGTTAATACTAATCATCTAATGCTTCAACCAATGATTTCCCTTGATAATTATAGAATGATCATACACAAATCCTCAACACCACCACACTTCATTCTTTCGATCTTCACTCTATTGACAAATAAAAACATCACTTTTAAGAAAACACAATCCACGATGAAAGTTAAAAAAAAAAAAATAGAAAGACCAGCAAGGGAAGCATAACCAAAAATAATAAGAAAAAATAAAGAAACATCTCCTCTTTGCATATCTTCATTTAGCTCAATTGAACTATACTTTTCACAACTAACAGCACTGAATCCTTTCCCATCAATCGCGTACCGTACAATATAATCAAAATCACAAAAACTTATTTCCAGAATTTTCCACACCAAATTTAGAAAAGTTCAAAGCAATAACCGATGACAAAGCATAGAGATAAGAAAGCGACCTGATCAACCATCTTGTGCTTGATTATGGTGGAGCGATCGAGGACTTTCATGGCGACGCTTTCTCCAGTCTCTGTATTCTGCGCGAACTTCACCTTAGCAAATGTGCCCTCCCCTATGGTTCTCCCCACCTCATACTTCCCCACCTTCCGCACCACCATCTCTGCTGCTTTCTAACCCTCCTCTTCAACCACCATTGACTGATCAGAGGAATGGTGAATACAATTTCCGGAAGACGCAACAAGAATGCCAGCTAATTTGAAGCGACAGCTGATCAAAATCCCTTTTTTGGCAATGCTTTCCAAGTAAACAAATAATTGAAAAGGGAAAGAGATAATGGGGAATTTGAATGCGAGTTGTGGGAATGGATTGGGTTTGGTAAAGTAGAGAGAGAAATGGAGGAGTGAGAGTGAGAAATCGAATCAAAAGGAGTTGAAAAATGAAGTTGTACGCTACAGCGAGTGCAGTGGTGAAAGGTGATTGGAAATTTTGTTTATTTTAGACTTTTATTAGTACTTTTTTACATTTATTATTCTAGTACAATTTAATTTAATTAATTATTCGTTGTATATTTTTTCCTGAAAACACGATTATTGTTCACCGCCGCCGGGAATGGGATCGTGGAATATCTAGACTACCAAATATTTCATGAGCATATTTGTGGGATTTTTTTATTAAATTATTTTAATTGTTATACTATGTACTCTATTTGTTTGCATTTTCATTTTGGAATGTCACACGCTTTTATTCACATTCTATTAATGGTAAAAATATACAATACACATCTCACCTACTTTTTACGTTTTATTCATCAATTCCAACAATTTTATTCATTTTTTACACTTTATTTATCATTTACAATAACTTTATTTACTTTTTCTCTTTAAATTACCAATTTACCCTTACTTTTTCTTACATTATATATATTAAAAAAATAATTCTTCTTAATCTTCGAGCCCGTATAAACGTGAACAAATACGTGGGAAGGAGGGAGTATTTAAAAATACAAAGAATTGTACGAGGCATTATGAGTATTGTTCTTGTTCTAGTAATTAATTATATTTGTGATAATTTCAATGCAAGACAAATCCGGAAGTTTTGAATGGATAATTAATTAACTAATAAAAACTTAAATTAAATAATTAAATTAATGCGAAGAAAATAAATCACACAAGAGAAACGATTTAAGAATTCAAGGATAGAGAATTGGTAATGCTAATGCAAGCCAACTTAACTGTGTGACAAATTATTCTAGACCCAAATTAATTACTTATAGATGTTTATAAGAGGATCACTAAGCCTACTTAAATCACATTGATAGGATCTAACACTTATAATAAATTGTAAATCCTAAGATCGATAAGAAATTAACTCTCACTCCCTTTATAAGTACTTCATGTTAAATTCCATTAAAGGCTAGAGCACTAAACTTCCCTTTCTAGATATTAAATTATTAACCCCTCTTGTCTCCTTACCGATTATTTAATAATGACGTTTTACCAAGTAATTAGTATTCCAAATTGATTGTCTAGCTGTTTTAGGAATTATAGGCTAATCCCCTAAGACTGCCACAGGAAACAACAATTATCATGCAGAAACAAATAATCCTATCAATTATCAATCAGTGACACCATCATAAATAATTAAAGGAATCAAAACTCAAAACATCATAATACGAAGTTTAAAAAATATCTTCTTCAATAAAGAAATAAACAATCTGCAATGTAATAAATCCAAGCTTAGGGCAATAAAATCACATAGTCAAAACTGTCTTATCGCCCTAACATTTTCAACGAAGAAACTTAACCCATGGATTTACAAGGACGAGTTACAAAGATGTTATAAGCCTTAACCATTGTTCTAAAATAACAAAAGATAATAATTAAAAAATAAAGAACCCTTGTGTAGACTCCCATTCTTCAATCACGATCTCCGTCGGGATCTGCATCTCCGATCCAAGTAGCAACTTTGATCATCTCTCCGGTGGATGGATAGAAGGGTGATGAGTAATGAAGGCATTAGAGCACTGTATCTTTGAGACGTCATGAATTGTATTATGTTATGAATCAGACAGCCTTTTATACTTTGTGTATTCACGTAATGGGCTGGGCCAAAAATAAGACAGAGGCGTGTAAGGATTGGGCCACACGGCATTCACACGGTGAGTCACACGGCCAGTGCAAAATCACACCCGGCAACGTGCTTCAGCACACGACAGCTCACTTGGCCACCACTCGGCAGGTCACTCAGCAGCAGGCATGTGCTCATCTTCTCCACGCCCGACAGCGTGCTTCAGCGCACGACCTGAGCTCGGAAACATGTGCGTGGACTCGGCTCGAGCTCCCCTCACACAGCGCCAATCATGTGTCTATTCTCGATCATATTATTCCTCTTTTCCTGTGAAAAATATGACAAAATACCTCTCGAGCATCTTTTTATCGGTAACAACAAGAGCATTACCTTTTCGTACAAATATCACATCAAAACACATCAAAGAGGTATTAAATCGGACCTAAAAACATATGAATTTCCACTCTCATCACACCACCATAACTTTTCATCGATCCGCTAGGTATTACTTTTCATTAAAATGTTATCATTTCTTATTTGTTATACTGAACTCTTTTCGTGACACAGTATTTCAAAAGATTAAACGTATACAAAATAAATAAAAAGAAATATCACAAAATAAATAGTTCTCTCTCTCTTCCATAATTATTTCGCACAAACTACTTTTGTTTGGCTCATAAATAAGTTGACTTTGTCAAATAAAGAAATGACAATCATTCAAATAATCCAACAATACACTTTAATTTCAAAATTGTCATTTTTTTTAAACTCACTTAACTGACTTTATAATATTTTATTACTTAATAATATCAAATTACTCCTAACAGTAAACTAAAAAGCAAATTTTCTTAAACTCCGAATTTATAGTAACTGTGAATTCAAATTTTCTTAAACTCTGGATTTATAGTAACTGTGAATTTAAATATAGAACGGAGGTATTACTTTAATGGAGGTGAAAGTTAGTTTTAGGATATTCGGATTGAAACATAGTTAAATTGAACAATGTGGATTAGTTTTTAAATTGGAAATTTTTATAGATTTCAAAATCAACATTACAACATACAAGTATGTTGCTTCCAATCAAAGTGGGACAACCAACACGAGAGGAGACTATATGTTTTGAAGTTGATATACAATTAAGTTATTTAAAATAAAAATCAGGTGGCTAGCACTCCTGCCCATTGAGCTCCTCACTAATATGAGTGACTAGGTTCGATTTTCATTTGAAACGAATTAGGAGGGGAGTTATAATGAGGTTTGGAGAAAAAGGAAGTATAGGTGCTTGATGAACTAATTACTAACTATACTAACAAGTGTAGTTGACTGCCAGGGTTATCAGTAGAATTCTTTTACTTTCCTAAATACTAAGTTTCCTTGTTGATTTGGTGTGTCTAAATATTTTCCTCAAAGCTGCTGCAATAGATGAGAATTCTCTCTTCTCCATTCCAATCATTGTTTATCTTCCTCCAAATTATAGCCGTGAATGAATATTCAAAAAATAGGTGTTTGTGTCTACAAAGTTATGATAAAACCTGAATTAATCTTAGCCGTAACACAAAAATTAGCCTACAATCTAACTTCGAAAAGCACAAAATCAAACGAAAGCTTATATATGTTTTCTCTCCAAGCACTAATATTGCTAATAACTTTTTTCCTTTCATAATACTTAGAATTTAGTTCTAAAGTCTCCTTGTCAATAATCTAGATAAGGGTAATTATATTGAAGGAATTGTATGTTCTACCCATCTAAAATATATTTATAAATCACCTTAATTAGATTAAATACCTCAAATAATCATGTAGCACGCCACTAATTTCAATTTAATATGTCAATTATGGTATCAAGTGGCCATACGGTAACATCTTGTACCTATATCAAGGATCGAATTCCACGACAGCAGTATGGGAGCAAGACACGTGTTGGGGTGGAGAAATTCAATCTCTTGCCCCAAGGGTTTACTAGTTGATTTAGGATATAGTTTCTCTTCTCTCTCCTATGTGTTACTCATCCATCGGAGTGACACAAGAAATTTCTCATGCCAAGGTGTAGGGCGCCTGAGATGGGATATTCCACCTTTGTACCTAATAAATTAACACTACCCCAACCTCCAGAGCATAGTTAAAGTGGTAGAGGGAGTGTGGAAAAACCTTCCAACTGAGCTCGAATGAATCCAGCCTTTAGCATGAATTTGCCCCCTTACAAGCTCATATATCTATATGTGACCCACACGCAATACGATTACACCTACCTATTATATATTAAAATATTATTATCTCTTAACCCTATATACTACACGCGCTATGAAGAGGTAGTATGCATTAATTACAATAACGCATGTCTGATTCATTCCATTTAATGTACTCTTTCCGTCCCGCGTTAAGGTTTACGTTTTTCATTTTGGATTATTTCAAGTTAAGGTTTACATTTCCTCTTTTATCAAGTTGGGCCCACATAAAATAATTAATTATTTCAGGTAGGACTCACACACAATATTAATACAACTAACCCCTTTACATTAAATACTATTTCTCTAACCTAATTATACATTGAAATATTATAGGGTTAATTGCAAAAAAAACCACGAACTTTACTCCTATTGCAAATTAATCCTCACTTTTGAAAAATTACAAAAAAACCACCACCTTTAAGTATTGTTGCGAAATAAACCCAATTTTTTATTAAAGTAGAGTTTTTTTAGGTTTATTTTGCAACAATACTTAAAGGTGGTGTTTTTTTTTGCAATTTTTGAAAAGTGAGGATTAATTTGTAATATGAGTAAAGTTCGTGATTTATTTTGCAATTAACCCAATATTATATCTCTTAATCTCCATGCAAAAAGCAAACATTAACGTTAACGCGAGTATATACTTTCAATATAAATAAAAAGAAGGGAAATACCACAATTTGCCCTATATGGGGAAGTCAATATCTTTTTTGCCCTACCTATTCTAATACATCTAAATTGCCCTAAAAATACATGCAATGCCATGAATACCCTCAAGGATGGTCCACCTTTTTGTATTGGGAATGAGTTGACAAGTACAGTTGTATGCAAAATAGATGTGTCAGGGAATATGTTGATTATTTAGGGGTGACACATTAATTAAAGAAGAAATAAATAAGTCTACTAAAATATAACCCCTAATTCGGCGGACAAGCTGAATGAAGTGCAAAAGCCAAATTTTAAAATGCACGAAATTTAATTTTTAAATTTCTTAAATTGTTAGATTATAATAGGCTTTTTATTAATTAACACATGCAGTATTTAGGTGATTAAACACATGCAACTACCTACTACTCCACTGAAACACACTTCATTAAATGGGGTGAAAATTAAGACCCTGTTTTCACAATCAGTTCATTTATGTAAATTCTTGTCACATTAAACTCTCAACTATCCCCACCAACCAAATAACTTCACCACCAACAAACATAAAAATTGGGCACAGTGGATTCAAACTTCATTCTTCTGTATCCACAAATTATTGGAGCATAAAAAGGTGATCGGCTCCCGTATTTACCCACCGTTTTTGTCGACGGATTCATAGTTAGAGCCAAAGGTAAGATACGAACGCTGTTTGCATTGTATTTTATTTATTGCTTTCTTTTAATGTTTTAGGGTTTTTAGGGCTTTAGGGTTTAAAAAATGCATGTTCGCTGAGTGAAATGGTTATATATATCCATGTCCGCCAAAGAAAATGGTGAAGTATGCATGTAATATGCATGAATACCACTACATACACCTATCGTAGACTTTTTCGCTAATATGCATGGTTAATTGTGCTTGTCCACCCATTATTTGAGACTTATCGTCCATATCCGCCTATTATTTGACAGTATTTCAGCTTGTCCGCCGAAAATAGTAGCTCAATTTAGCGTGTCCGCCAAAAGTAGTTGCCCAGTAGATCCTGTCCGCCGAATATTGAGCCTGTCCGCCAAATATTGAGCCTGTCCGCCGATGTTTTCACCATATTTGCGCATGTCTGCCGAATCTGTACCATATATGACCCTGTCCGCCGACTATTTGACCCTATATGAGCATGTTCGCCTATTTTCTCACCCTAATTTATCATGTCCGCCGATTTTTTCACCCGAAATGGTCTTGTCCGCCGATTTTCTCACCCTAATTATCATGTCCACTATTTTTTTCTCCCGTTATGGTCTTGTCCGCCGATTTTTCCTTCCTAAGTGAGCATGTCCGCCGATATTTTTACCCTAATTGAGCATGTCCGCCGATTATTTGGGCTTAATAGTTTATGTCCGCCGATTTTTCCACCGTAATTGGGCATGTGAACTGATTATTTGACTCTAATTGAGCATATCCGCCGAAATGTTACTGGTTTTTGAACATGTCCGCCGATTTT
The DNA here is from genome assembly GCA_023678885.1 of Pogostemon cablin. Lineage (NCBI taxonomy): Eukaryota > Viridiplantae > Streptophyta > Magnoliopsida > Lamiales > Lamiaceae > Pogostemon > Pogostemon cablin. The sequence goes on from CM042987.1 coordinate 9,431,809, forward strand.
TAATGCATTATTGAGCATGTTTGGCCATTTTTAAGCATATTATATGATGTCCTCCGATTATAATAGACCTGTTCGTCGATTTAGGACCTTAATTGAGCTTGTCCGCGTACGTACGACTTAATGTTTAACTTTCATGTGTGCTTGATAATTTAATGCTTAATTTGTGTGTACCTACTAAATTGGCATATAATTTTTAATGAATTATGTGTCAATATAACAATTAATTGTCGTTTTGTTGAAAGGTTTAGGCGTTGGATTTGAAATGAGAAATTTTTGTATATGGTGGGGCGGCTGGTGGCAAGGTTTAGAGTATGTACGTGGCCAACAGACGAGCTTAGTTTTAAATTCAGATCAGCTGGCGTTGGATTTTATTCTTGGACATGTGCACAGTTTAGTTTGCGCCGATTTGAATCATTTCAAATATGTTATACACACACTTGTGGACATCGGTGGTTGTATAACAAAACATAAGGTGAAGGATGATGAGTGATATTTTCACCTAAATTTTAGTATCTTTTTATGTGAGTTTTTGTATATTTTTATCCGTATTTGTGTTCTATTTGGTTGTGTTTTGTGTTTTTATTGAAATGTGTGTGAATGAGATTAAACCTATGATTTTCACTTTTTATTGGATGCTAGATATGATAAGGAAGACGTAGGAAAAAGCGGATCTCAATTCGGAGTTGAAACGAGGAAGAACGAGCAAAAACAGTGAAAGAGGAAGCAGGGCAGCAAGAACACGGGCCGTGTACAGCGCACGGCCCTGTAAGAAGTGGACGTGTGCCGACATCAGAAGATCCAACACGACCACCCTGTGCCCGTGTTACAGCACACGAGCCGTGTTGCAGCACACGAGACGTGTTGCGTAACACGGCCCTGTCCAGAATGGCCGTGTGAGAGCAACAGAAGACACAACACGGCCACCTTATGGCCGTGTTGCGTCGCACGACTCGTGTCATGTCTGGGATTAGAAAAAAATTAGAATCCTTCTGGAAGCTTCCCAAGGGGTATAAATACCCCTTTATTCAACAATTGAGAGGAGATCCGATTTTCCACCTTTCCCACACACCTCACACACCATTTCCTCCATTTTTCACCTTCACCTTCATCCATTCTTCACCCTTTGGATCTACCTTCATCCAACCATCAAATCATCATCCAAGTAATTAGAGAAGCAAGGAAGAGAGGTGAATTGCAAGGGGGAGAAGAAGATCACCATTGGAGACATCCAAGGGAGTTTTCATCTACACTTTGTATTGAAACCTATTGTTTATCATGTTTTGTAAGGATTTTAATGTCTATGTTAATTTTCTTATGAACATGAGAGGCTAATCTCCCTTGTGAGATTAGCAATATGCATTGTATTGGATAATTTTGGGTATTTTGCAATTGAATGATTATGTTGAATGTGTTAATTGATTTTCTATCATTGATTATTAATTGCTTGATTTGTTTTTGTTGATGTGTGTGTTTAGTTGTTCTAGATATGTGATTAGATTGAGAAATCAATTACATGCTTAGGATAATTGAGTGAATCATTTCATCAAACACCTCATGTGCATTATAAATTGTGAAGAGATTGAGAAGTCCTTCATAGTTTAGAACCCTTTGGTAGGACATGTAATTGGTTTGATCGAGAGGTTGATTAATTGTGTGAAGGGACTCTCATTTAAGCTTAGTACCTAGTTGGAATTGTTTAAGTGAGAACCAATCCATTGAGCTATGTTTAGAACCATATCCTATTCATTCCGAGAGGGATTTTAGGTGATCTTAGTATTGGCCCTTAGTCTCTTACCCATGACACATATGAATTCATTGTATGATACCTAGATTTTCTATGCTTTAAGTATTGCTAATCTCATCTCTATCCACTTGGCTCATTCATCCATCTTCCATTCATCTATCCTTTTATTTTATTGTCATTTCTTGATTATCTCCCCTTCTCGTTCATCTCTATAATACTATGACAAACACGAGATCGCTTAGACCCTAGTACCTTCCTCCATGTGTTTCGATAATTTCTTTAATTGGTCATGCCCACTATATTATGGCCAATCAAAGGATGATATGGATATAAGGGGGTTGTATCAGCAGGTTAATGAGCCGATGCTGTTTGTCACAGTTAAGGCCATACCACAGCAATCAGTTGATAATGGTTGCACTAGTGCTGCGCCAGTGGGGAGCAGTTATTGGACCGACTTGCTTCGGTCACAAATTCCATCTGTCAATATTCATTGTCCCGTAGATTTGGCCGGACCGAGCACGAATATAGGTGTGGGCGTGTCGAGTCGTACGACAAATATTGATGTAAACATTGAGTATGCTAGCGAATAGCAGGACGAAGAAGAGGTGGAGAATGGAGATGAGATGTGCTCATCTGCTGGGTTTGAGGGTTCAGAGGGTGATGGGTTTGATGGTTTTGCTGGTTCTCAAGACTATGGGTCCGATGGATCGCAAGGCCATGGGTATGATTCATTTGAGGGTCCACATCGTGAGAATTTTGAGGGTGCTGATGCTTCGCAAGATGAGGAGCGCGATGCTGATCAACTCAATGCTGAAGATGAGGATCCTGAAACTGCTCTGTTCGAGAGGTTCTATTCCTACATTAGAGCCAAATGAGGAATGAGTCGGGATGCCTCAGGGAATCTTGTTGAGTCACCTGGTACCAATTCCACATCTCCAGCAAATAGACCCCCTGGTGTTGCATAACTACTAGGTGGGGGTGTGGTCTGTGCACTCCGTTGTTCTTCAAAGGTATCTGGAGCACTTGGTACTTCGTATGTAGATGGCTCAGGTGGTGGACCCTTGAATCCATCCTTAAACATTTTATATATGTTACCAAGAATTGACCTCTCGTGGCTACGGTGCACACGGGTCTGTGCTCCAATCAACCATCCAGCAACCCTTTTAAATTCACCCTGGCCCTCCTCCTGTCTCCTGCCAATATCAGCGAGCTCTGCATCCAGTTTCTCAAATCTCTTCTCCAGTCTGTCGTCTCGATCCAGCAACTGAGTGATAAGGGCTTCATGTTCGAAAAATTTTTGATCATGATCATCCATTCTCCTCATTATTCGATCGTAATGTTCTTGAGACAGACCCCCACTGTCTTCTCTGCTGATGAGGCACAGAATGATCCCACTGTGGACTTGACCTGGATTGAGGATGGAAATCATCGTGGGTAGATGGAGGGCTACCAGGTGATCCATGAAACCCTAGCCCTACTTGGCTATAGACAGATCCTCCATACCCACTGTACTGACCCTGCTGTGACCCTTCACTTCCACCATACGGATGTGATTGATGTGGGACCTGAAATCCACGAAGTTAAACTGATGTGCTCCCTGATATCCACCAAAAGAACTAGAGTACGTTGGTGGCTGAAATCCAACTGAAGGGAAATATGGTTTTCCAAACACAGGAGGATATGATCTCTCCGGAATGGCCATTACCGGGTGTGGTACTACAGCATTATGGGGGCCAGACTGAGATGGCCGTGGGGGCGAATCCTCAGATGGTATGTAAGATCTGTCATCATGATCACCCATTACCTCGTCATCGTCATTATCTTCGTCGTCCCCTCCGACGGCATGAAAATCACGTAGTAAGTCCTCCGGTGCTACTGTTCTTTGTTACCCCCAAAATGATGTATCAGCAACCGAAATGGCACCCTGACCACGCATTTCATCTTCGTAATCTGAACTAGAGCGCTGCACCTGTTTCTTACCCTTAGCCTTCCCTTTTGGCTTTGGATCCCCAAAGACCCTAAAGGTCACTTGAAAACCAGAACTCCAATCAGAATGTATTCCCCTGACGTATGATCGGCGGAACTCCTTAGGGAGGATGGCAGGTAAATCAACCACTCTTGGGTCTTGAAAGTAAAATAATAAAACATAAACATATATACTCAGGTGACAAAAAATGCCTCCAAATGCATCCAACTTAGATAATCAAAAGCTTAATCGCGTAAACATAAAAGTGACAAACCTGTCTAAAAAACTAAGTGTCGTCAATTTTTTTGGCAGCAGTATATGTCCAGCGAAGACACAGAGATCTGACATCCGGCTCGGGCTGACCATCGATCAACATTGCTGCAAAACATGCGATGCGCTAAGAGGCCCAAACCTGTGACCAAACATCAAATGTATTTCATGTCAACATATATCTTCTTAAATGCATTTAGTATAAGAATAAAATTGGTGAAATAAAATCAGTATCACTTATTGTTAGGGCAAATGAGCATCCATAAAAGTTGATGCGCTGCTGTTTGACTAACTCTTGCACCGTAGTTTTTACAGAGTCCATATGGTGCAGTAGGGTTAGGTATGTGTACTTACCCCATGGGAAAGAGTTCCACAGGTCATCATTTTCAGCTAAGTACCATACCCAGGGCTCTATGTATGCTTTTGACGTATCCCGGCCTAGCAAAAAGTAGTACAGCAGTAGAATGTTGGCCGCTTTCACCGCATTGTGGCCCTTATATTTATTTTTACTGAATCTTCGCATAAGTTCATCAACCAGGACCCTCTTCGAACGAAAGGTAGCAAACAAATTGTGTGCAGGTGGCAGATATGAATCATTCGGGTCAATATCCCCACGGTCCTCAAATCCTAGTCCCATAACACGCATAAACTCCATGGGTGTGAAGCTAAGAATTGTATCCGACACTCTGAAGTACCGGGAGTACATATCTGAACTAGGGATTACAACCTCCTGAGCCATCAGCTGAAATAAAGCTTTAGGAGACCCGTAATCTGGATCCAAATCCTAGAAATGCCCGAAACAAGATCTTATGAACCTCCGCAATGTTTGATCGCCACTCTTTGTAAGCACCTCGCGTATGCAATTAAGAGCTTTGGAAGGCCTACAATAACCTTTAATCCCGACTTTTCGAGTTTGAAGTCCACGGCGTTTCCAGCTCCACTACAGTGCATGCCAACTCGATTAGATATAAGACATGACTACATTTTATACATAAAAATATCGGCGGACAAGCACAGTACAGGCATAAAAACGGCGGACAAGCTATTTTATACTATAAATATTGATGGACGAGGTCACTTTACATATAATTATCGGCGGACAAGTTCAACTACGCTAGAAAAATCGGCGGACAAGCACAGTAAAGGCACAAAATTGGCAGAAAAGCTATTTTATGCAGAAATAATGGCAAAATAATGCTAACTAATGGTCAGAAACTCGGCGGACGGGCTCAAAAAACTCATAAAATCGGCGGACAAGCTCAAACAGGGCCAAAAAATTAGCGGACAAGCTATTTTGTACTACAAATATTGACGGACGAGGTCACTTTACAGACAATTATCGGTGGACAAGTTCAAATACACTAGAAAAATCGGCGGACAAGCACATTAAAGGCACAAAAACGGCAGACAAGCTATTTTATGCAGAAATAATGGCAAAATAATGCTAACTAATGGTCAGAAACTCGGCGGACAGGCTCAAAAAACTCATAAAATCGGCGGACAAGCTCAAACAGTGACAAAATATTGGCGGACATGCTATATTGTACTACAAATATTGACGGACAAGGTCACTTTTCATACAATTATCGGCGGACAAGTTCAACTACGCTAGAAAAATCGGCGGACAAGCACAGTAAAGGCACAAAAACGGCGGACAAGCTATTTTATGCAGAAATAATGGCAAAATAATGCTAACTAATGGTCAGAAACTCGGCGGACATGCTCAAAAAACTCATAAAATCGGCGAACAAGCTCAAACAGGGCCAAAAAATTGGCGGACATGCTATATGGTACTACAAATATTGACGGACAACGTCACTTTACATACAATTATCGGCGGACATGTTCAACTAGCTAGAAAAATTGGCGGACAAGCTAAAAAAGATTAGAAAAATATGCCGACAAGTTCAATTACACTACAAATTACAATGAAATTTCCAATTATACTCAAACAAACACGGCAAATTCATACAGTGCAGACTCTACTTCCTCGGGGGACAAGAACAGTTACCAAATTCAAACTCTACAGTAACAACTCCAAATTCACTATACTTTAAATTAAATCGCAATTCTGCAAAACCCTAAAATCCTAAAGACGGAATATCTGGTTATCCATATTTGCTACTGCTAATTTTCGACGTGGAGATGACGATGGATTGAACGACATGCCGGAGGCCCGGACGGAGCGCTGTGTTCGACAGAAAAATTGAGAGTTTGAGAGAGAGATAGAGAGGGAGATTATGGGAGGGATGAGTGCCGATGAAAAGAGAGAGAGAGATACAGGGAGTAAATAACAAAAATTTTGAGATAAAGGGGTCAAAGATTCTCTCGCCAATTTCAATGCCATTAAAAGCGGTACTATTAACCGCTGGGCAATAATCACGAGATTTCAAAAAAAAGGGAAAGATATGACATGTGTCAGGGGGGTAAATTAGGAATATACACAAAAAACAGGGCAAATTAGATGTTTTAAAAAGGATAGGGCAAAAAAGATGTTGCATGTGTCATATAGGGCATAAAAAGTGCTGTCCCTAAAAAGAATCCTAAAACGATCAAAGAATCCTTGTCCTTGGAAAAAAAAAATCTCATTCGTAAAAGTTTTGATTTTGTTGCTTCAAATATTATTCTCCTCCCAAAGTAAGCAAAGATATTAAGAAAAATGTTTAAAATGTGTGTGATCTTGTTTACATGCGTCGCCTTTTCGATTGATTTACTATATCCTTCGATCATCGCATTGTAATAATTAAACCACCACGTCCTCTGCATCCTCCCAACGAGCCACCATTATGTACTCGTGATCATTGAAGTAGAACAGAACATATTTCTCTCCAACATTAAATCAAACACTCTCCTTGCATAATCATTCCCTCGCTGTTTCACACAGCTCGAGTTTGGGGATCAAATCTTACGGGCACCGTTGTGCTTCATGGCTCGTGTGCCCGACTCCATAAATTTTTGCCTTGAACAATTCGAGACGTGCTTGGCCATCCCCTTTTCACATTTTCACCCAAATTTCCACATAAGTAAACACCAAATATGAAATTAAACATGTTAGAATGATTTGATTAGTATTAAACAATTCACATTTTTACCAGCTTAAACTTTTAGATGAAGTTGTCAATTAATAAAATACAAAATAAAATATGTAGTGTATATATATATATATATATAAACACTAAAAGCAGATGAAAAACGACTATGAATTCTCAACATAGCAACTAGTGAAATTACACATGGGAATCCAAAGACAAAGAAACTGTTGAACCCATGTCAACTCAAATGCATGGAACCTCTGTTTCAACTTTCATGCATGCAGGATTTGAAACACCTACCTGATGATATTAAATTAGAGTTGTGGAAAGAGATCAAACACCTTTCAAAGCGAGTGGTTGAACTAAACTTAAATTTTGCAGACAGCATCTTAGTTACTGATGACAACCATCTTTACTCCTTATATAACAAGGTAGAACGATTATACCGACCCCTTTTCAAGTTCATTGAAAGCTAACAAACAAAATCTTGCAAGAATAATCAAGGAGGCCACTGTTTGTCAACTGAAGCAAGATGTTGCAATTCGTTTGTCGACGGAGGCCATGTAGTGTTGAAGTGTTTGATGGAATGTACGAAATTGCTTCTCCATTTGTTCTTGAAGACTCTTTACTAGCGTTGTTATCTCTAATTCCGCCATGTTAGAATCTCAACGATAACACCAAAATGATACACCCCAAATGAATATTGAAAGCAGAAAATGGAATTTGATATAAGAAAACTGAGAAATTACAATGAAAAGAAAGATAAAGCACAACTTCGAGTGAGTGCAACGACTCCTAACTCAGAAGAGACAACTTCACAATATTAATCAATGCCCACACTAATTCCTCCCACTAGTCATATAACAGCAATTCTTCCTCTATGCTCTCCCACTACTCTGACATTCATCATTCTCACAATCTAATCTCATCTACATTGATTTTCTTATTATTATTTTTAATTATATTGAATTCTGGATTCCATTGTCTAGAGTGTGCAGTCTGATCGTTTGAGGTTGCAACAATAAAGAGAGAGACTGCAACAAGAACGACGAGAAGGTAGCTACTGTGCCTTTAGTTATTTAAATGCTTTGCATGTAAATGGCAGTTATTTTACTAACTTCTTATTAATTATTAATATATTTAAATGATCAATTTTTAAGTGTAGTTTTATGTAGTTATTCATTATTTCTAGCAATTCTATGGAATTGGGTTTCCAAATCTAGTCTGCATGTGATAATTATTTTATAAATTAGATGTTCATATCCAGGGGCGGAGGCTTGTAGAGGTGTGGGGGGGCTTTAGCCCCCCAAAGTTTCTAAGAATCTATATTATACATATGGTACTAATATTTTTAAATTATTCAAATAAGTTATATATTTAAACATCATAATATGTAGTATTATAATTATAATTCTCTCTTCAATTTTAACAATTGTTGTACATACAAAATTTAAAAACTGTTGTCTTTTACTTTTGAAGGTAATGTATTTTTTTTTAATAATAAATAAATGATATTGTAAGGTATGTGTATTAGATTGAGAGTGTCATTTTTTAATTAAAGTGTATCGAAATGTTACCATTTTTTTAATGTAAGAAGTGTAATGAGATTAAAATAAAAAAGAAGATATGTGAAATGTATAATGGTATGAAGTACATATTCAATTATATTTTTAAACATGGTAATATTCAGTATCAACATGATCTACCACAGAGTGAGAGTATTCTCAGCCATTAACAAGAAAAAAAAAAAAAACTAATCGAGATTTCAGGAAAAAAAATGGCTGATGAGTTTTAGGCGAATAATTTGATCATTTACGTTGAGAAATAGATAGCTTTTTCCTTTATCAAAGACTCCATAATTTTTCATTTTGAATTAATAAAAAAGCGTCGTCTACACTTTTCTTAGTTTTAAACATTAGGAATTGTATGAAAACATCTCAAAATTCCTTTATATTAGCAAGTTGTGCTATTGTATTGAACTAATTAGTACTCCCTCAGTCCGCTTCTAAGGTATCCATTTTATTATTTTTGGCGTCCGGTTCAAAGGTGTCCATTTCCCCTATTTAGTAAACAAAATACACAATATGGTCCACCACTTCACTCTAATACAACTACCCACTTTACATATAATAATAATACTCCTTAATCCACGTGCAAAAAACAAATTGACACTAGAACTGGACAAATGGGAGTATTATTCAACATATTTTTATGTCTAGCCCCCCCTAAAAAAACTGTCTAGCTCCGCCCCTGTTCATATCTGCATGAGATATAAGATGAATGCCTGAGTGGATAATGCTGTGAAGTCAGATTTGACACGCATGAAGGGTAAGAGATTAGGGTGAATGACTTCAATAGTCAAAGTTATCTGACCATCTTCCTCTTCAAAGTTGTCACATTTATTACAGGCTACTTCACATTGTTTTTTTTAAATTTTGTTTTGCAGAGAATGCCAAGCTTGAAGCACTACTCAAAGCTGCTGAAGAAGCCTTCCGCAGGGAGCAGCAGCATGATTTGATGATGCAGCGCGAGAACGAAAGAAAAGCTGCTAGAATTTTGTTTGATAAGGTATTTTTTTGGTTCACCTTAGATGACTATGTGATCCATCTAGTCTCCGATTTTTCTGATTCAGCGTATCGTTATTTAGGTTGAAAAATCAGTGAAGGTGGGTGATAACATGGGTATGTTGAACAACTTGAAGATGATAGGCTGTGATTACCTGTATTGTCCACTCGACCATGGGTATCGTCTTGAGCAACTTGGTTTGTATCGGAAGGACGAGTACTTGGAAGAAAATAAAGACATGGCTATATCGGATGTGGAAGAGGGGGAAATTCGATCCTAGTATTAGGCATCAACTCCCTTGGATTGCCCTTGTAAATTGTAGTGTATTATATGAGAATCAACTTGTTCAATTTTTTGTTTCCACTTGTTCACGTACACTCTGATGATTGCTAAGTAAAAACAAAAAATGTTATTACAGCAGGAAGTGTGACATTCTGTAGAAAATGTTCAAATTTTGTACAAGCAAGCAAATGTTATTACAGCAAGAAGTGTGATGTTTTGTAGAAAATGTTCAAATTTTGTACAAGCAAGCAATGTAAATTACGCGGATTTGCGTCTAATTGTATATATTCTTATTAGTTATTAATATAAAAATCTTTACTAGAACTCAAGTGTAACATCGTTTTCATTTTTCATTTAATCACATAAAATACATATCTAATGATCTTTAATTAGAATAACTTACTATTTAGATAATAAATAAATTATAAAGTTTGTTATTTGTGTAAAATGAGAGTGTAAATTTGCATTTAAAATATACTCTTAAGGTTAGAAGATTAATATGATGTTAACTTTTTTGAGTGGTGAAATTTAACGTTAAATGAAAGAGGAGTATATTTTTATCTTGATCTTGAATGTTGATTTACCAAAAGAATCTTAGTATATATATATTTGATGAATATTTTCTTTATATAATTTTTTGAAAAAACATATGTGACACTCTCTAATAAAATGTTGACTTATAAAATGTGTTGATATATTATTGGTTGAATCCAATTTAACATATCATTAACTACCACTATAAAAAAACTGGCCGACAGTGACGGATTTTATGACGGATTGATGGACTTTGTGACGGGAAAGCGCTCGTCACCCGAACATACGTCACAAAGTGTTTGTGACGGTCCCATCACAATTAGTGATGGATTTTGTGACGGAAACATTAATGACGGAATTTGTGACAGTTTCTTTTAACCAATATTTGTGATGGATTTTTGTGACGGACTCCATTTGTGACGAAATTTTCCGTCATAAACTTAAATTCTTAAAAAATTGATTTGGCAAGAATCGAACCTTGTTTGCTCATTTGAGTGCATGGTGGCTCCAATCGGGTCGGCTACAACTAACCCATTAATATTTTATTATATTTCTACCCTTTATACCTTTTTTAAAATTTAATTGTGTATTTGTGACGGACTCCATTTGTGACGGAATTTTCCGTCACAAACTTAAATTCTTAAAAAAATTGATTTGGCAAGAATCGAACCTTGTTTGCTCATTTGAGTGCATGGTGGCTCCAACCGGGTCGACTACAACTAACCTATTATAACATTTTATTATATTTCTACCCCTTATATCTTTTTTTAAATTTAATTGTGTAAATTCTCTCCCAACCGGGTTTGAACTTGGGTGGGCACCAAAGAAGAGTACTTGTGCACAAGTTTTGAGCCAAGTTGGCTAAAAGAGTTTAGTGTTAATTTTTAATAAATATTGAATATATTCCATTAATTTGTATTAAAATAATATCAACCAACTTTCAAAATAAATATGCTGATAATATTGATTGATGTAATATATATTAATATGGCAAATAATTATTAAAACATTAATTAATTAATTTTATTATTTATTTAAGATAAATATTAAAAATTTCAAAATTAAATTAAAACATCCTTATAAATTTTAAATTCTCAATCTATAAATAATATCTAAATATATTATTTATTTATAAATGAAAATAGGTTAATTTGCATTAAAATAAATAACATTCTTCGAATTTCTCAATTTAGAAAATACATAATCTTTATATTTTTCTAAATTTAATCAAAAACTTTATTTTTAACAATTAAATACATGATCTTCTTTTTAATTTAATCATCAACTTTCCTTTTTATATATATCTTATATATACAAATTAGGAGTACGCTGCTACAAATAATTTTTTAAAAGTATGAGGTGTCGCAACATGGTTAAATTTCGTATTTAGTTTTTATTTTAATATTATATATATAATATTCTCACTTTTATTTATTTATTTATTTATTATTATTCATGTATTTATCTTTAAATCATATATATTTATAAATTAAAATCACCTTTAATCATATTTTTTTATAAGTTAAGGAATAGATAATCAATAAAATATATCCAACTTATTTATTTTATTGTTCATGTACATCTTTAAATTAAATATAACCTTTAATTATATTTTTTATTGGAAATAGATAATTAAGTCAATCAATAAAAATATATCCAACTAATAATTTATTTTTTATTTTAATTCTTTCTTGATTACATAATTAAATCAATCAATAAAAGCATATATATCTTTAAAAAAAATTATATAAATAGAGCAAATATTAATATATATACAACTATATAAATAGAGCAAATATTAATTAATATACATAAATCACGCGTACTAATTCTTTAGGGCTATTCATGTTTATCTTCAAATTAAATACCACTTTTAATCATATTTTTTATTATTTAGAATACTACTTTTATTTATTTATTTATTATTATTATATTCATATATATTTTTAAATTATGTATATATATAAATTAAATACCACCTTTAATTAGATTTTTTGATTGGTTATAATAATTCATCCGCGTATTATGTGGAAATCTGTACTCGTATATATATAATTTTAAAAGTTTTATTATGTAATTACAAATTCATCTATTACAAAATATATGACTTTATTATTTAATAAAAATCAAGACACATAAATATTTAAATTATAACAATTCATACGACTTATTGCCGTTTAAAATTAAAGTAACTTTGTTCTCATAATTATTTTGATTTTAAAATTAAAATTATTATACAACACAGTATATTCAATAATTCAAGGTAAATAAAATTCACAATAAATATTAAAAGAATAATAATTAAAAAAAAAGTTGTTCTCATTATTATTTTAATTTTAAAATTAATATTATTATATACGACAAGGTATATTTAATATTTAAGTTTAAATAAATTCACAATAAATATTAAAAAAAATCATTAAAGAAAAGGAAGTAACTTTGTTCTTATAATTATTTTGATTAAAATTAATATTATAATATACAACAATATAATATATTTAATAATTAAAATTTAAATAAATTCACAATACATATTAAAATAATAATAATTTCTTTAAAAAAACATGTAAGTTGAACCTTTTGTTTTATATAATTAAATTAAATAGCATAATATACATGTGTAATGAACAAATACAATTTTAATTTTTTTTTTAAATGTAAATTGTGACGGACAAAGTCCGTCACAAATAAGACCATTTACATTGTGATCACATTTTTCGTCACTAATTAAAAAAATAATAAAAAAATTTTGTGACGGAAAAAAATCCGTCACAAATTTTTCCGTCATAAATGCCGTCACAAATATAGAGAATGATGAAATTTTAAACGGTCAACTATTAGCCGTCACTATTTTCAAAATTCCATCACAAAGTCCGTTAAAATTGTGACGACAAATTTTCCGTCACAAAAATTCGTCACTGTGTATCTTTTTTGTAGTGTACATTGAGATACTAATTATGTATTAAAAATAGTTTGATTTTGATCTTAAATTTAAAGTATTAAAAGTTTTCAATTATTTATAAATATAATATATATAATCAAAATTTTATTTCCAGAATGGCTCTCAATTTCGGTCGCCTAATCCTGATGAGGGGTTTGTTGTTCCGCAAGCGATCACGATCGATTCCACGCCTAGGGCTGCCTCCCCTTCCCTCAATCGGTCCTTCACTGATGCCGTGCGAGTAGGGAGATCCTCTCCGGTGGTCGGCGGCTCTTCCAATATCTCCAAACTTCTGGAGTCCACTCGCGATAAATCGGGCGTCGGAGATTTATTTCCTTCTTCCCGTTTAGGTGATTCGGTGGTTATACCCATTGCCCAATCCTACTATCAGAACAGAGTTCAGGCTTGTTCACCATTCATCACTATTCGGGTCCTGATGAATCAGGAGGAATCACCGATATCCAACCCAAAATTGACTCTGATTTTGGAAAAATTATGGAGCATTCCGGCTGTTCTTATTATCCCTCTTGGTAGAGGTTTCTACAATGTTTTGATTGAGGATGTTAATAGTAGACATGTCATATTGAATAATCGAATTTTCAAGTTTGTATCTGGAAAAATCAGAGCCCAAAAGTGGATACCTGGTTTCAACCCTTATAAAATCAAATGCTCTGTGGTTTCGGTGTGGTTGCGTATCTTCGAGCTTCCTTTTGAACTCTGGACTGAGAAAGTTATTTTGTCTATCGCTGCAGCTGTAGGAAATCCATTACGAGTTGACGAGCGCGCGATAAAGGACTTTGCCCGGGTTTTGGTGGACGTCGATTTACAACATAAGCTTCTTGATCACCTGATACTGGACATAGAAGGTACTCCTATGGAAATCTCTCTAAGCTACGAACATGTCCCTGCCTTTTGCTCCTCTTGCCATACATTGGGACACTTCCGTGGACTGTAATAAGAAACAAAAAAGCAGAGAGTTGATGTTGGTACTGCCGAAAACTTGAAGCAGCAGTGGAGGTTTACAGAGCCCACTTGTGAGAAACATGTTGCTGCTGACAAGGCGCAACAGCCTGCAGCTACACCTCCTCACAGTATTCAGAATATGGTGAGATCTTCTCCAGCATTGGCTATCTCCACTGAACAGGCTTCTGATGCTACAGCTGCAACACATTCAAGCCTCCAGTTTCGGACTGCTCAGCCCACTTCATCATCAGCTGTGCCTTTATCGAATAAGTTTAATTTGTTGATTGATGAAGATGTTGACAATGCGACCTCTGAGGATGTTGCTTTGCAAGATAATCCTTTGGCCGAGGAGAATCAGATTGCTACTTCTCATGTCCAGGTTGAGATTATAGATCATACAGCCCTTGCTTTGTTTGAGGGCAAGGAACAAATGAATAATCTCCCCATTGATACTGTTTCCGAGCCTTGCTTCCGGCAAGGAACAAATGAATAATCTCCCCATTGATACTGTTTCCGAGCCTTGCTTCCATACTCAAATACCTGCTCTAATTCCGGTGTCACCAAAGTCGGCTCCACCTTCTGTGAGTCTTATCTCCCGAATGGGTATCTACAAATACGAGGAAGACCCAACTGGCTGACCTAGCTGCTTCCTCAAATACAATCAACGCAGCCTTACGTATTTTGAATTCTCATAAATCGTATTCAGGTGTTCCACTCTCAAACAAGTTTAGTGCACTGAATGATGATGCTCTCGATGTTGTTGACGAAGCTATGCCCATTGCTGCTTTTTCAGAATTTATAAACTCAGTCATGGGAATTCTTACAACCCCGATGTCGTGCTCGTTGAATTTTGAGAGGGTTAATTTGCCTATTTCTACGACTGTTATTAATCCTAGAGTTGTTCATGTGGATACTCAACTTAAACTTAAGGATTATACTGATCTCACCCCAAGGGGGACATGGATGAGTCCCCACCTCTACAAAGTAGTGTCAAGAAAAAAAAACGAGGTAGGCCTAGGAAAGATTTTTACCAACCAACAGCCAAGCCTAATACTCGTCTACAAGCTAAGATCAATCTAAAGGTGAATAAGCATGAGCTTATGAATATTCCAGCGCTCAAGCTGTTGCGAGAAGAACTAGAGATGCAAGAAGAACTAGACGATATTGATTAGGTTTTCTATAGGTAGCCTGTTTTAACCTTTTTTACATCCGCTTGTTTGGCTTTTCCACTGATTCTATCAGTTTTTTAAACATTTTTACTTTTATGTTCTCCCCCCTTTATTTTCTTCTCTTTAATAATATACCATCTATTTGTATAAGTATTAAGCATATGAGTAACTTATTAAGAATATTAAAATTATTTGAAAGTATTATTTAGAATATGTATAGATAGGCCGTTAAAAATATATTTTGAATGTTGTTTAATTTTTTAATTATTTATATATATTTTTTTAATATGAGAAATAGTTAGTTGCGAACTTAATATAATTATTTATAATATATATAAATCTATAAGAAAAAAAATCGTGGTATATGAGAATTTTTTTATACGTATATTATATAATTTCTTATATAAAGATTAAATAAATATTAAATTTGACATATATATTAAGTATTAGATAATGAAATTCATTTTAATGTTATTTTATTCTATTTATTTATATAATAAAAACTCACTTCATCCATCACTTAAAAGATTGTACCCGACATGGATATTAAAAAAAATAGTTATTTTTAGGAGTATTATGATATTTTCTTAGTAGTAAATAAATTATAAAATATGTTAGGTAGTGATAATTTTTTTTAAAATAAAGTATATGAAAAATTGTGAATTTTTTTTATTTTTTTTTTGTCCTTTATAGGTAAGTGAAAATTTTTATAGTATGACCAAAATGAAAATGTATAATTTGAAATGAGACGGAGATAGTATTTTAATTTAATATTTATTTATATTAATTTTATTCTATTAAAATGTACAAAATTTGTAACTAAAACAAAATTTGTGTTTTATTTAAATTTGCAAAATATCATGTGGATCGGTTTGCAAGGACTAATATTCGTACATTAGTAAATTGAAACTAATAATATTTGCAACTATATTAAAATTGAGTGAGGCTCTTGTGTGTCTGGACACACGGATCTAATTATATGCGCCTGGATTGACCCATAAGAAAACAGGTCATATATAAATTAAAAAGTAAATTTCAAAACACACTCTTCATATATGAGTGTGTGAATTCAGCGGAGGACGGAGTGCAGAGGGGTGAAATCAATCTGGGCAACATCGTGAGATCTACCTTCGATTCTTCACTCCAGATTAAGGTGACGGAGTGCAGAGGACGGGCGATCAATCTGGGCAATTCTACATCGTGGGATTTTACCTTTGATTCTTCACTCCAGAATAAGGTAATCGTGATTTAATCCCTTCATTTTTTTCAATTTCACCTTAATTCCTTGTAATCGTGAGATTCTAACTTCAATTTTGTATAATAGGGGTATATAAAATTCACAATTAATGTTTTCTTCAATTGTTCCTTCGATATTCATTGCGTTATTTGATCTAACATCCTCGTATTCTTATTACTCATTTGAATTCTTTCTGAAACTTCCTTCCAGTGTTCAAGTTCTTCATGATGATTTCAAAAAGAACACAATTAGAAAATATTATTTAATATTTATGTTAAATTCGGTGATAAAAGTGAATTATGTTTCTTCTATTGATTCTGATTTAGACTGCCATCAACAGTGTGACTCTAGAATTTTCACGTTTGTGATTGCTTGATAATTCTTATTATGCTTATGGAAAAATGTATAGAATCTGTTTGACAAAATGCCTCACCTGGCCAGATTTGAATAATGTACCCATTACTCATCAACAATGTATTCTTTACTCATATGTAATATACCTTTTTTATGACAACAATGAACCCTTTACTCATCCACAAAAAAGCCTTTGCAACTTCATACAATTTACACGAGCAGTATACCCTTTAAATGACAAATGATGTACCCCTTACACGTCGATAATGTACCCTTTACTCATCCGCAATATATCCTTTGCGCTATGCTTTAATACCTTTTATAATAAACTTAAAATACTTTAAACTTTGTACCTTTTACTTGAAAACAATATACTCTTTGCTCATCAAGAATGTACCATTTAATCATCAATAATATACCCTTTGCATAACAACAATTTACCCTTCAACTGTACCTGATATACCCTTTCGTTGTAATGACTGTACATATGTTCAAAAAGGAGATAGAGTTCAACTTTTATTTATTAATCTTGTTTAAAAATTAATTAATGGAAATTCATTTAAATGTCCTACTTTATATGTATGCTCGTATTTATTTTAACTTAAAGCAGTACACCTTTTATAAGTGGCTTGTATACCATTTAATGTTAGATTTTATACCCTTTAGCAATGATTTCAGAATCGGACTGGACCGACCGATTCAACCGGGAATCGGTTCAGAAACCGATCCGCAACACATCTAAAATTGGAATTTGAGTTGAACCGGTAAAGACCGGGAAAATTGGCCGACCGAAAAATCCACCAGTGTATAATTTTATTTATTTTTTATTTAATGTTAAGTACAGAATTCCTATTTTCAAGATATAATAACCCTCTCTCTTCTGACAATACTATCAAAAGTATTTGGTGGGCTCGAGAAACAGTGGGCATGCATTGAATTCAAACTTCTCACCCCACTTTCTCTCTCTTATTTTCATTGTTACCCTCCAAATTTCAAGTCATTTAGCCTTAAATGTATTTATTTAAAATTTAATAGTGTTATTTTATTTTATTTTATTGCAAACTTTGTATATTAGATATTTTGTAGTATTATTTTATATATAAATTGAATATGCTAATATAAAATTATATATAAAATAATAAAATATTATTAAAAATACATAATTTTCATTTTTCCGGTTGAACCGCCGGTCCGACCAATCCGAACTCGAACCGTTGGAGCTACCGATTTGAGCTCATGTCTGGTTATTAAAACACTACCCTTTAGCATTAATCAGTATACATTTTAGTTCTGCTCAAGATAAAATTGCAAAGGTGCTTAAGGTGGTTGGTTTATGCTTGGGTGCATGAATGGCATGAAAAGGATGTTGGAATTGCTTCCTTATGATTGTTCAAATATCATTATAGTTTTCTTTATAATTTTGTGATGTTGATTTAGAGGTATTTTTGGAGAAACACTAAAACAATGGAGGAGAAATGAACAACTTGATGAATTTCAATGCACAAGAACAAAACCTGAATCTCGTTTTCGAATGGCTGGTTTGTTGAAACATGCTTTCGAAGTGTACACATTACAATCTTTAGGCATTTTGATGAAGAGTTTGAGAAGTGCATAATTGCTTGGTCAATACATATTTAAAGTGAAGACACAACATGGTTTACAATGTTCATTCCGTTGATGCTGAATGTAAAATCTATCAAGTGTTCTTTGAAATGCAGATGAAACTAATCATGTGCTCTTGTAAGGAATTTGAGGAGTGTGGACTGTTGTGCTACCATAGCAAAAATATGTAAGCAGAAAATTTTAGAGTTAGCAAATGAACTTGGATCTAAAACTCCATGCTCGTTTACTTTAGTGATGTAATAAGTTAAATATTGTGATAGATTTTTTTTTACTAATAAATTTCTTGGATTCTGAATGAGTAAACTATTATGTAATTATGAAATGCTTTTATTGAAAACACATTGTGAAATTTAAGTATTAGATAACTTATTATACACTTTGGTATTGAGTGTCGTACTCTTTAATATAAAATAATGTACTCTTTATTAATTAACAATGTACCCTTTACTCATCAACAATGTACCCTTTGCAACTTAATGCAATTTACATGTCCACTATACCTTTTATATGATAAACAATGTAGCATTTACTCATAAATAATGTACCATTTACTAATTAACAACATACCATTTGCAATTCCATAGATATTATATGACCACAATATACCTTTTCAATCTCATACAATTTTCACTACCAGTATACCCTTTACATGACAAACAATG
This sequence comes from Pogostemon cablin, assembly GCA_023678885.1. Classification (NCBI taxonomy): domain Eukaryota; kingdom Viridiplantae; phylum Streptophyta; class Magnoliopsida; order Lamiales; family Lamiaceae; genus Pogostemon; species Pogostemon cablin. The sequence continues at coordinate 9,451,151 of CM042987.1, forward strand.
TACCATTTATTCATCGATAATGTACCCTTTACTCATACGCAATATACTTTTTGTGTCATGCAATAATACCTTTTATAATAAACTTGAAACACTCTAAACTCCATACTCTTTGCATGACAACAATGTACCCTCGACTTATAAACAATATACCATTTACTCATTAAAAATACAGCTTTTCGAATCCACACAGTTTACATGACAGCAATATACCCATTGCATGACAACAATATACCCTTTATTTATTTTCTTGTAGCCGTTGTTGAAAGTTCAGAGTTGGAAACTTTCACCACACAATTCGGGTCTTTCAATGAAACAGGCTATGATGTTCTTGAGTTCACAAGGCCTGCATTAATAAGCAACGATGCACTTTAGTTGATCCCAGAATTAGCTTTGGCTGATTTTAGGATGCCTATGACATACAGTTCGACAAGGATCCAGCTACGACGGAAGTTCAAGCTGTGGGAAGAGCTTGATGTGGCATCCTTCAATGCTTCCTTCAGTTCAGCATTTACAAGCTGTCAAACAGATATGTGGCTAAAGATTTGGCTTTCGTGATTGCGCCCGATCTCCTTCTGCTGCCCAACAGCTTTTTTGCGTTTATAATGGATTCATAATGGATTTATAAGTGAGTCATTTATAAGATAATAATAATGAAAAATATTATTTATACAAATGGTAAACTCACTATTAAATATAAAAATCTATGGCTCTCAGCAACTACGATCACATCCAGAAAATGTAGATGATATGAAAATAGACGACAAACAAAGTAAACACCATAAAAGTAAAAAAAAAGTAACTCCTCATGACAAAGGGTAAACTCAATATTAAATATAAAAATCTATGGCAGCTTTAAATTCACCAAAATTTAAAGTAAAGCATCATGTGAAAGCTTTCTTAATCTATCCAGATTCTTATCTTTCTTATCTAATTGACACTTGGACCTCATCTTTATCCACCAATAAATCAAGGAAAAAAATCTATTCCACTTAACATTAGAGCACAACCTGCTAAAATGGACACCACGTCAAATTAAAATTTAAATAGTCAGCAACAAACTAGTAAGTTATACCTCGTTCAGCACTAATAACAAACAAATAGTAATTAATAACCAAAGTATAAATCAAGAACAATGAATAATCAATCATTACATCTATTTAGAGTGTAGATTAGCATAATTTAAGATGGCAACATTTGATGAATATAAAAATAGATTCTGATCACAAAAAACAAAAAAAACAAAAAACAAAAAAAAAAGTGGTTTCCATTTTTCATGTTGGAAAAACCATAATTGAATCTTAAGCCTACAAAGCTTACAATTACTTAAACCACAAGCTTATATGCACATTATTAAATCAAGAACATAACACAACAATAGGTTAAACAAATAAATCATGAAAAAAACTAACATAGGTGAACCTACATTTAAACAGAAGTAAATGAAAGCATTTCACACAATCAATGCTGTGTAATTTCATACCACAAGACCAAGCAAATCATTACTTAGCAAATAATTAATCAAAATTAATTATACATTTTATAAACCAAGGTATCCTTCATAATGACATAACACCCTAATAATTAAAATTAGTAAACATGCATATACGAAAACTTGTAAAACCCTAACAATTTCGAAAAATAAGATTAAAAAGCAAAAAGAACGAAATAAGGGTTCGTTCAATTCATATTCTAATAAAAACAAACTTTACAACTCTACTACAACTAGGAAAAAAGTAGATTGATGAATGGGGTCAAGGAGGCGAGATTGTGAATAATTGGAAGAAATTGAAAATTTTGGAAAAAAGAGTAGAGAAATTGTGAAGGGAGAGAGGTGTTTGTGTAGAAAAAATCAGAAGAAAATAGGGGATTAAATAAACTGCACCTTCTGTACATTTTTGCCTTGCGTGTCATCTCAATTGCAGCGTTCCGATCGCTCGTCTGACCAATTTTCGGCTCGTGCATCGTTGCTTTTACCAATCGAAGAAACTCCTCGCTTCGCCCTCTGGCACCTACTCCCTACGTTGTCGCCTTCATTGTCATAGAGTGCGAAGACACTGCCGCCTCATGCGCCGTCGATAATTGGTGGAGAGCGGTGCCGAAGAGAGAGAAAGTAAAGGTGGAATTAGAGAGAGAACACACATGGTGACGACTAAAGAATGAAATTAGGATTTTTTTTTCCTTTTATATGTCGGGTCAGGTCATGATACGAATAGGGTTAAGTTTGGGCGCACGGATCTTAGTTTGTGTGTCCGAGGACACAGGAGACTTTGCCATTAAAATTAATGCAATTAGTTATGAATTACATGCATAGTTAAAATTAATGCAGTTTTTATATATAAAATAAATGTTACAATTAAATATAAAAATAATACATCTATTAAGAAATACACATATATTATTAAATTAGAGTGAGACTTGCGTGCGCCCGGGGCACATCGTGCGCCTTTAGAATTTAATATTATGGGTAATGGTATATTATTTTGTTCTAAAGGGTATACACTTTAATTAATATAAGGGTACACCATTTTATTCTAAAGGGTATACACTTTTCATTAATATTTTTTATTTTTCTTCAGAAAATAAAGGGTACACATCTTTATACTAAAGGGTATACAATTTAACACAAAATTATAAAGGCGCACAGAGTGTGCTCCCGAGCGTCAAGTGCACACAAGTTGTTGCCATTAAATTATACTAAAATAATTTGTTATAAAAAAGTAAAATTGAGTACACAGATTCTAAATACGAGTTAAAAGTTTTTGTCCCATAACTATTTAAAACTTTAGATTTTGTCCCAAAAAAGATATTTGTATCGATTTTGTCCCATAACTATGAGTTTTATTTCAATTTTTCCTAATTTTCGCCGTAACACTCTATTTTCATTGGAAATTGGTCACATGCAACGCATCTGACTGATGAATTTGGGGGTTCCAGCAAAAATCGAGGGTTCCGGCAAAAATTGGGCAAAATTAAAATAAAACTCATAGTTATGGGACAAAATCGATACAAATATTTTTTTTGGGACAAAATTTAAAGTTTTAAAAAATTATGGGACAAAAAAAACTTTTAACTCTACATAATTATGTGTAATTTATTTGTTCTAATGTTAGCTTGTGATGTTTATTTCTCTATTTTAATTCTTTAGTCCATTGCAAATCTTGTCATCACAGATAATATTTTATTTTATGATTTATGAAGCTCTTAAAAATAATTAAAAAAGGTATTTCGATTTGTACAGAAAATGAGGTTAAAAGTTTTTTTGTCGCATAACTTTTTAAATTTTAAGTTTTGTCCAAAAAAATATTTTTATATCGATTTTGTTCCAAAAAAGATTTTTATATCGATTTTGTCCCATAACTATGAGTTTTATTTTGATTTTGCCTAATTTTGGCCGGAACACTCAATTTTCGCTGGAAACTCCAAATTTATCCATCACGTGCAATGCACGTGACCAATTTCCAGTGAAAATTTGGGGTTCTGGGAAAAATCGGGCAAAATTGAAATAAAACTCATAGTTATGGGACAAAATTGATACAAATATTTTTTTTGGACAAAATCTAAAATTTTAAATAGTTATGAGACAAAAAAAACTTTTAACTCTACTAAATACATATCTACATGTATATATGGTATCAATTAATACTCTCTCTATCTCATTGAAATGTGAGCATTTATTTTTCACGTAAATTAAGAGATATAATAATTTAACCTATCATGAGGTAAGAAAAATATTATTTTAATATAAAGTGGGCAGTTGTATTATTATTATGTGGGCCTATGGAGATATATTAATTATTTTGTATGAGATTTATCTACCAAAAATGAAAATGTACACTTTGTATTGTCACGGACCAAAATGACAAAATGCATACGATTCAGTAGGATAGATGGAGTAATATAAATGGCAAAAGCTTGTGTGTACCCGGGCGCATGGAAGCACACTCTGTGTGCCTTTAGAATTGTATACCCTTTAGTATAAAGATGTGTATCATTTATTTTCTAAAGAAAAATAAAAAATATAATAAAAAGTGTATACCCTTTAGAATAAAATAGTGTACCCTTATTAATTAAAGTGTATAACCTTTAGAACAAAATAATGTACCATTATCCATAATACTAAATTCTAAAGGCGCACTGCGTGCGCCCGGGCGCACGCAAGCCTCACTCAATATAAATTAGAAGAATGTAACAAATATATAAGCAAAATCACAAACACTCTTATAAATCCGGTTTACATAGCTTATTATGTGAATTCTGATTTTTTCTTACACTATACCCTCCCCCTTCCAATTTTATTATACCCTATATATTGTTAGGGGTTTAAATTAAAGAGGGAAACATGGTTTACAAGGGTTTGTGAGGTAAACCCAGTTTACAAGAGACTAACTCAAACAAAATAAAAATACAATATGTATAAAATTTTATTTTACTTTTTAAATTTTTATTAAAGATGTAAAGTTGACTAATAATTTATAAAAAAATGCATTTTTATTTATTAAATAAAATATTTCAAATGCAAAATAAAGTTTTTACAATCCTCATAACACGCGGGTACTGTACTATTCTAAATATAACTCAACATTATTTAGGTAAAATTATAAATAAGACTGCCCACAGAAGGACTGACAACACATATACATAGGGGGAGCAAATGCGATCACCTAGATTGTTTACATGTGTTATAATTAACTAGTAATTCGCCCGTGCGTTGCACGACTATATTTTATATAAAAAAATTCTGTTCCACGTAGTTATGTCCGTTTGTACGGGTACAGAAATTAAAAATTGTTTCTTTTATATATAATGTAAAAAAAAAATAGGAAAAAATTGGTAATTTAGATAGGAAAGTAAATAAAATTATTGAGAATAATGAATAAAATGTAAAAAAAATAATAAAGTTGTTGTGATTGATAAGTAATAGTGTAAAAAGTAAGTAAAATGTATAAAGTATTTTAATTATTATTATTATTAATGAAATAAATACATGGAACACCTTAAAATCAAATATATTATAAATTTATGAGACGGAGAGAGTTTTATTAATAAAATTAGTAAGTTTTAATTTAAATTTCATGTATGAATATTAGATAAAGGCAAACACTCCGTTCACAATTGAACTCTAATTCATGGATTACCCTTTAATACTTCATATAAGAAATTATTGTTGAAATAATAATTAAATTATACACTTATATATTAGTTAATGAGATTAACAAGTTAGGTAAATCATAAGAAGAATAACAACTAATTAATTGAGCTAAACTAAATTATAAATTTTGAAATACTATTTGTATAGAACACTTATAATTAGACAAATGAATCAATTTCTTAATTCCAAATTAAAATTTGTAACCCTAAAATTTAATACTTATTTTTAAAAGCTAATACTCCCTCCGTCCCAAAGATATTGACACACTTTTCATTTTGGGTTGTCCCACAGAAATTGATATATTTTCTTTTTAAGCATATAGGACCCACACAAAAATAATTTATTTATTTACATGGGCCCATACACTCACACTCACCACTAATACAATTACTCACTACACATTAAATATTATTTCTCTCACTTCACTTTACATTAAATTATTATACTCCTTAATCTCCGTGCCAAAAAAAATGTGTCAATTATTTTGAGACGGAGGGAGTATTAATTTTATCATTAGAGTTTAATAACTACTCTTATATTATATATTGTTATTGCATTCTTTTATAAATATATTATTATAGGTTATATATTTTCAAATAATTCATGTCATTTTAATTAATTCAATAATAATATATCTTTAATTTATTTATTTATTTTTTCTTTCCAAATTTTATACTTTAATACTCTCTCCAGATAAAACCTCACTTAATTATTAGAGAGTAATGTCCTTTCACCATAAAAAAAAAATATATATATATTAGTAAAATTTAGGATAATTTTGAGATTCATACACCTGGTGCACCATGCATCGTGGGGTTTATGAATTAAAGTTAGATCATAAAAATATTATTTGGCTATCATAGAAATTCTGCCGTGCACGGCGATGTGACCGATCTTTAAAATGGAATAATTTACTTAGTTGAATCTAATTTTTTTCTTACTTATATAAAACTAAAAACAATAAAAATACTTGAATCAAAAATAATTTTTTTTAAAATAATTATTAATAAAATAAATAATAATTAAATATTATATATATATATATATATATATATATATATATATATATATATATATATATATATATATATATATATTGAGTATAATATAACAGAAATTTTCTTTTGCTAACGTGTCATTTACAGAGCGCTTTAATGTGACGTGTAATTTTCTCAATTTTTTGAATTTTTTAATACTTTTTTTAATATTTTTCTTATTTACTTTTAATTAACTTTCTTATTTGATTTTTTTAAATAATGTGTTTCTTATTTTTAATAATGATTAAATTTTTAATATTTTATTTTTTTATGTGGGTATCATTAATGAGTTATTAAATCTTTTAATGCAATAAATTAATTAATAACAAATTAAATCATACATATAAAAGAAAAAAGAATATTCCATATGATATTATCTCACACCCCATCTATAAATAAGAATTTTTTGTTATTCATTCTAAATACACATATTCATTTATCCAAGAGGAATATGAGTTTTCTCCAAGTTCCTCTAGATATTTGATTTATGAAAATATAAAAAATTATTTCGATAGAGGGCGAATCAAGTATAGATTCGATCTACCTCTAAAAAATCGATTCAAGTATTATTCAAGAGGAAGAGAACTGATTCAAGTATTCTTGAATTGTTTTACCTCTTAAGAATCGATTTTTCAAGAGGAAGAGAATTGATTCAAGTATTCTTAAATAGATTTACATCTTAAAAATTGATTTTTCAAGAGATGCTTAAATAGATTTACATCTTAAAAATTGATTTTTCAAGGGTAAGAGGATCGATTTACATCTTAAGAATCAATTCTTCAAGAGGAAAAAAAATCGATTCAAGTATTACCTCTTAAGAATCGATTCAAGTATTCTTGAATCGATTTATATCTTAAGAATCAATTCTTCAAGAGAAAAAAATCGATTCAAGTATTACCTCTTAAAAATAGATTCAAGTATTTTTTAAAATCTACCTCTAAAGTATTGATTCAAATATTCTTCAAGTGAAAGAGGATCAACGATTCAAGTATCGATTCTTCGAGAAAAGAGAATCTATTCAAGTATTCTTGAATAAATTTACATCTTAAAAATCGATTTTTCAAGAGATACTTAAATAAATTACATCTTAAAATTGATTTTTCAAGAGTAAGAGGTTCGATTCAAGTATTCTTGAATCAATTTACATCCTAAGAATCGATGATTCTTTCAAATAATTAGAATATATGTACATATATATTGATTTTTTACATGATTTAGTTATACGTTACATTATCAAAAGTCAAATGTTATAATTTGTTGCAAATTTTAAAAATTTGATAATAGAAATTGTCTAGCTACAAGAAAAAAAATCTCATTAATTAATGTTGTTACATTATATAACACGGATATTTAATTATTAAGAAATAAAAATAATAACTAAATGATACTGCGTTGTATGTAGATTTCATAATATATATATATATATATATATATCAGAAAGAAATAAAGAAATGTAAGATTTTTATTTTTTGTAAATATATCGTTATAATAATGAAAAATATAATAATAAAAATGGTTGATCTTGGATGAGACCGTCTCACGGATCTCCTTATATGAAACGAATCTTATCATACCCATTAGTATAAAATAAAAATAAAATATAAAAAAAAAAGATAAATAAGGGCCCTGTTTGGTTTGCTTAATTAATTAAGATTACCGAATTCCGTACTAACCTAATCGACGCCGGCCACATCTATACGGCAGGTATTTCAAATCAATTAATAGTTTCCAATTTTAATAAATATTATTATTATTATTTATAATAATATTATTAGTAATAAGTATGACTTATTAGATAGTTGAACTATTCTGTTATCACTTTATCTTGATCGAATATCACTTTATATTAAAATTATTATTACTTTTTATCCATTTTATAAAGGGAGGATTACTACTAGGTACACAAAAAAACCCTAAATTACTATGAGATACAAACATACAAAAGTATTACTACTAGGTACAAAAATATATAGTGATATTCCAATATTACCCCTATTAATGTGCTGTACATAAATATTGTGTGCAGCAAAAGTTCATGTGCAGCAAAGTGTGTGCAACAAAAAAAGTGTGTGCAGGAAAAAAAAAGTGTGTGCAGCAAAAAAATGTGGTGGTCCGGCGGCGGCGGTCCGGCAGCTTTTCCGGCGGCGGCAGTTTTTCCGGCGACCAGTTTTTTTTTTTTTTCTTTTTTTTTTTGGACGAACAGTTTTTCCGGCGACAAGTTTTTTTTTTTTTTTTTTTTTTTTTTCTCTGACGAACAGATTTTCCGGCGACCGGCCGCCGGAGCTCCGCCGGCGGCGGCGGCGGTCCGGCAGCGGCAGCGGTGGTCCGGTGGTGGGTGGAGGTTGGGGTTAGTGTTTTAAAGGTGTATGGGTTTAGGGGTATATTTGGTATTTTACTTTAATATTTTGTATTAAATAATAATTATTTTAAATCAATGTATCTAGTAGTAATTAGGGGTACAAAGTGTGTATCTATCAGTAATTATTTCTTTTATAAATTGTTCATAAAATAATTTAATTAAACAGTTATTACTTTTATTTTATCTTGTATCACTTTTTATTGAAAATGTTATTACTTTTACTGTTCCGGCGAATTGTTCGTAAAATAATAATAATTCAATTAGACAGATATCACTTTTCTTTGATTAGAATTCACTTATTATTAATATTATTATCACGTTTTATTCATTTTATAAATTGTTCGTGAAATAAATTTTTGTAATTAGTTATCACTTTTATTTAAATATATTATCACTTTTTATATTAAAATGTTATCACTTTTTTATGCTATAATTTTTTATGATATAGTTCATAACACCATTATCAATTTTTATTAATTGGGTATCACTTTTAATTATAAAGGTTATCACATATTATCACATTTTATAAATTTATAATATTTAAATTAAATAAAAAATAAATTTTGAATTAGTACATTTTCAAATAAAAAAATATAAATTAAATAAGAAAAACGTAAGAAAAAAAATATATTACATATAATTCTTAATTAATTTCTCTTTCATAATTAATTTTTAAATTTTCTAATTTTATATTAACCAAACAAGGCCTTTAAAATTTATTTAAGCCCACTTAATTTTACTTTACAACTAATTTTTCAATTTTTCAATTTCATAACAACCAAATAAGGCCCTTAAAAATTAGTTAAATGGGCTAATGGATGATTCGTCTCGCATAAGAGGATTCGTGAGACGGTCCAATTCGGGGCCTGAATTATTTTTTCAGATAATTTTGAGTAATTTCGGGTATCGGATATACCCGAACCCGATTGTTCACTATCGGATCGGGTATCGGGTTTTAAAAAATACCCGAATGACCCGATCGGGTTACCCAATTAATTTTTTTTAAAGAAATTCTTTTATATATTAGTATATACTCCAATAATATACTAACTGCATTTTCTCACACATGCATTCACAAATCAGAGCTCAATCTTTACACCATATCAATTTCTGAAAAATGCCAATACTCTAATTTACACTTTTTCTTCTTGTAAAATTTTTCGCTTCTTGCGATTTTGTAAAATTTTTCGCTTCTTGCGATTTAATAACTTATCATGCTTCAACAACCTACTCAATTTGTAAATAAAAAATAAATAAATAAAAAATCAACTAATATATATATGGATTATCAATTGATTTTAATATTTAATGGAGTACTAAATATATTAGACATAGATTAATTTTAATATTTAATGGAATACTAAATATATTTGACAATTGACATCCATCATGAATAATATCAAATTCAAATTTATAATAATGCATCAATTTTTTTAGAATGTTGGAAATTTTATTGAAATTCAAACAAAATTTTATGTAAAATCAGGTAATCCGATCGGGTACTCAAAATTTTGGGTACATGACTTACCGGGTTTGGGTTTGGGTAATGTAAATTCAAATCCAAAATTTCGGGTACCTGAACTCGAAATTCGAATTACCCGGTACCCAACCCGATGGGGGGAGGCAGGGGTGGGCACGGGTCGGGTTTCATGTTTAGGCACCCGAAATTTTAGATTTGAAAATACATTACCCTAACCCAATCTGATATTTTATAAACCCGATATTTTGGGTACCCGATTTGAGTTACCCGAAAATACCTCTTTTCATTTTTTATTTTTAAGCATTCTTATAATAAATTAATTAGATGTGATTAAAATAATTTTTTTAATTTTAATCTTTGAAGCAATATTTTATTTGATCTCTTTTATAATTTTTTTCTTCATTTTTAAATAATTATAAAAGGATATAATAAAATTATATCACATCATAATAATACTAATTTTTATACTAATGTTAGGATTTAGATAGTATATTTTAATTATGTTGTGAGATATTTAAATTTATATATTTTTATGTGTTATTTTATCTAATTAATTAAAAATATTATACATTAAAGTATATGATAACTTAATTCATACTAAGGAGAATTTAAATTTAAATTTAATGAGATAAGGATATAATAATACAAAATTTTATTCTTTTTATGTAAAAATAATTGACAATTTAAAAATAAATAAATTTAATAAGTAATGTTTAAAGGATGATGAATATATTTTATGATTAAAAAATTAAGAATGGATCAAAATTTTAATATTTCATAAATCAAATTAATTTCTTAATTAATATAAGAGTATAAAAAAATTTTGGGTACCCGATCGAGTGATTCGAGTACATTTTTACTACCCGAAACCCGAACTGAAGTTATAGCTTCGGGTTCGGGTTACCCAAAACCCAATTTTTTTTAAAAATATTATCTGAACCAATCGGATAAATTTGATCGGTTCGGATAGGGTACCTAAAACCCAAAAATATTTGCCCACCCTTAGGGGTAGGCGTGAATTTTGGGTTGGTGGTAAATTATTAGGTTGGGGCGGGTTAACCAATGACCCACTGTGACCCAAGTGTAGTGGGCTTAAATGGGGCGGGTCATTTTAGGTTGAGTCATTTTTTGGGCAGGTTACTAATATTTTTTATGGGTTGGGGCGGGTTGACTCATTGGATTTAGTCCAAATTAACTGCTCTAATCGAGCAGCCCAACTTCCATGCTGGTTCATGACAGATTATCCTATCTTTATTATACTAAATGAAGGTTTTTTATTGCTGAAGTGTCAACTTTACATGATTTTACTGCTGATGTGTTATTTTGTGGGATTTTCTAACTTTTTTCAAATTTTCTCATGTTACTAAATGAGGTTTATTACTGCTGAGTTGTCTAACTCCACAAAACAAGAGTTTCATTTGGATGAGGTGTCAAATTCTTATGCATTTGACATGTTACTAAATGAGGTTTATTACTGCTGAGTTGTCTAACTCCACAAAACAAGAGTTTCTTTTGGATGAGGTGTCAAATTCTTATACATTTGAATCTGACGTGTCAAACTCTTGATTTTTAAACTTTTTTTTTTTAATTTTAAGCATTCCACTTTCAAACGCAAATTAATTTTCTGTCGTAATTAATTGATCATTTACTTTTTTCTAACACAAAACCCTCATTTTAATTAGGAATTAATGAAATTCCTTTCATTATCTTCTTAACGTGGAATTTTAAGCACGACGTCCTCCAATGTCTTCTCCAGTGTTCATATTCACCAATTCGTTTCATTCTCTTCTATCGAAGGTCTCTTTCCAGGATGGACGTGATTGGAATCTATTGATCCTCTTCCTTTTTTTATTATGATTAGTTAGACATGATGAATAGCACTTCAATCAACCACTGTTTATTCGATTATGATTTCAATAGGAATAAGTTATATATGAAATGCGATTCTAAATCATGTAGCTATACTACTTGGTGAATTGCCAGAATAAAATTTATTGCATTTAATAGGAAGAAACTTTGTGAAATGAATTAAGTTATTCCTTTAGTTTCATATTCGTAATGTTTTATCTGCATTTATGACATACTGCAACAAAAAGTGAGAATTTGTATAGAAATCGTGTGCGTATATAATCATATCGAGATTGCCATTCAACAACTTGCCATGGTCATTGCGTATGTTTTCATTATTAAAATTCTATGAGTTCAATCTCAAGTCTTTTTTTCTGCAGAGAAACGATTTACTTTTTTTGCTTCTAGAAGTGAGTTCAAGGATTTTATCTATACAGAAGTGATTCAAGGATTTTATAGAGGTGAGTTGATTCACTGTGAAGTTCATTTGTTGCCCAAAATATCATTTATTTATTCATATAATCTGTTTTGTAGGATAATGTCCCTATGTTCTTAATCTTCATCTACTTCAAGCATTCATGCTTTCTCTTTAATAAATATCTTTTCAAAATTAACCATATCTGCATATGTGACAATCTCCGTCCTCTGAAATTTTTGTTTTTCCTCGGCCGATTACTTATTCTCCCTCATTGAATTGACATATGATTGCTGGTAGTAGAGCATTTATTTATTGGCAACATTGATGAAATCAGGCATGCCTTTTTTCTCTGTCTGGCCGAATAAATATATGAAGGAATGTTTGAGCAAATTCTATAGTGTTGTTGAAACTGGATGCCATTGCCTCCCTTGGTGTCACGTAGGTAACCAAGTGGTTTATAAGCTCTCATTACGTGCTGAATATGAAGGCATCTACCCACATGTATTTAAGGTAATAGTAGTAATATATGTTTATCTATTTGGCTAGTTTCTTTAGCAACTACTCATACATTGATATACTCAATTTTAATTATGTTTCCACTCATAAACCAACAACGACATTCTCAGATGATGCAGCTTCACATTGTTGGTTGTTATCTGTTTTAAATACATGTGTTTTAAAAAAACTCGCTCTATCTACAAGTTGAAAAGTTGGTATAACTTGGGAATAATGTGCTAACTCTTTAGTCTTGAGAATTATTTGTGTTTTTTTTTTCCTTTAATTAATCCAAACATAACTACCACAATTTTAATATTCTCTTCTTGCTCAAATTCTCTCCATCTTTTTCTTCATCATTTTATCTACTTTCATCACTAGATTTTCATGTCTTCAGGTACATGTGTTCTCCGTCAGTAAGCAGTTTGGATTCGATTGTCGATTAGAGACTCATTTGGATTTTTAAACTTGAAAGTAAACTGTTTTTTAAAAGGATAACTAACTTTATGAATAGTAGAAAAAGACTCATGAAATATAATAGCCTGATTTGATTTTTGCTACAAGTTCACAATTTTTGTTAAAGAAAGATTGTCTTTGTTGATTGTGTGTGTTGTATTCTATCCATATTTGACATTCATGAAGTGGAGATTGTGAACAAGTGAATACTTTAGTTTGGAGGTAAGTGTGTGTTGGGTGTACGTCAAATACTGAGTAACTTTATTGTACTTTATTGTTTATACTAATTTGTGTTGTTTTAATTAAGTGAGTGACAAATTTCTCCCTAATTCTCTTTATCTTTCAAATACTTCAATAATATATTATTTGTTTGGGTTGAATTTACGTAATTATAATTTACATATTTTTAAGTCTATTTTTATCTGTGGAGTTTTATATCAATTTCAAGATATTTTGAAAAGTTCAGAGTTTATATTTCTATGGGGTGGCTTTTCCAATAAAGAGTGGTATGTATCCATTTTTGCGGGGATAAAATTAGATGAGTAAACTTCCAAACTTATCACTAACTAAGAAAATACGAGGTCAACTTTTGTAAATTTATATTTAATAATCGAGTATATGTTAAGTACATGAGCACATTTTTTGTTTGTTGATTTAATAGTATATAAAGATAAATACAAGTTAGAGGGGTTAACTATATGTTTGAGTATATGAGCACATTTTTTATTTGTTGATTTAAATATTTTTTACTTCTGGGCTCCTAGCAAACTATTCTAATAGCAACTAAGAGTCTTTACTCTGGTCAACCAGTTTCCTCTCTTTTATTTGCTTTACATGTGAACGGTTGTAAGGATTAGGCGAATGTAAATTAACATATGTACTTTAATTTTTACATGGTAATTTAACTTTTATGTTTCACTGACTCTATAGTTAATAATTGAGTTTTTGGTACCACGTAGAAGTTTTATAAACACTATCAAAGTTTGCTGATTATTTAAATTTTTCTTTAGGAAACTATTCATCAAAATATACTTATAGAAATTTCAACTAAAGTTATGCTGGAGTATTTAGTCATTTCTATAATACAAATATTATTTATAGAAAGCTCAACTAAATATTTAGTTATTGCAAGAGTTTAAATTAGAGAGGATCATAGGGTTTACATCGTTAATTTAATTCACAAGAGACTTAACTCTTTAAAAATTATAAATTTGTCTCACGCAAGACCTACCTTTTGATTTTTTATTTTTATTTTTTAAGAGAAGCAAACTTTTGTGTGAAGGCCCAAAATAGCAAGTGTGTAAACTATTGAGAGATAGGGAGGCCTCTAACGGATCAAATTAAAGTGACTCAAAAAATTAATTATAAATGAAAATTTGTGATTTACATGTACTAACTCTTGAATCTGCGTATTATATATAGGATACAAATTCTTATACTAAATAATATACTATTATTTAATATTAAAGAGTATCTAGGTGCACGGTGTCCTAGGGCACACCAGTTTTAGCCATGTATTTTTTATATACACTTATTTACTTATAGATTTACATGATAAAACTTAAAATTAATTCAACAAGCTATTATATTCATCCTTCTTCTTAATTTTTGATTATTTAATCTAACATTTATAAAATTTGGTCATGTAATGTCTTTCTCAATCTCATCATTTGAAATTGATAATTTTTAGTGGTATTTTCTTAATTAATTTTTTTTAATATTAAAAATTACTCCCTCCGTCCCGGTCAAAGTGTGTCATTTTTTTACGTAGGTTAAGGAGTATTATTATTTTATTATATAAAGTGGGTAGGTGTATTAGAGAGATGTGATGGGTAGTGGTGGACCATTAGTGGACACTTTTTATTAAAAGAGAAAAATTGCCAAAGTGTGTCATTTGCTTTTTGTACGTAGATCAAGGAGTATTATTATTTTATGTAAAATGAGTAGGTGTATTAGAGAGATGTGATGGGTAGTGGTGGGCAATTAGTGGACCCTTTTTACTAAAAGAGGAAAATTGTACAATTTGGACGGGACGTCCAATATAGTAAAATGATGTTATTTGGATGTGACGGAGGGAGTAGTATTTTTATTCTATTATTATTAAATTCTATGATCCAATGATTTTTTTTAGTTTTGTAATTGAGTTAGAATAAATTTTTTACTAAATTTTAATAATTATATTTTGATTCAATAAATATTTATTAAAATAATTCTATGATCCAATAAAAATTACTAAATAAATTTTTGATCCCGCGTTGCACGCTGGTTTCATACTAGTTAATAAACATTTAGCACTTTATACATCAAGAGTTAAATTAATTAATTAATATTTTTAATTTATGTTAAAAGTATAAAATAATTACTAATATTAATTAATTTTTTATAGTTTAATTAATAATTATATAAAATTAAATAATTATAAAATTCAAAACTTTTTTAATTAAAATTTAATTATTCATTATGATTAGTTAATTTGTTAAATAATAATAACTATTCAGTACATTTTAATATTTAATTACAATTAATTAAATAATTTATAATCCTCATTTAATTAAATAACCTATTCATCCCATTTATAATATTATAACTAAATTTATAATCTTTTCGTCCCATTTCTATTTTTTAAAATTATTTAAATGATAAACGTTTTAAATGAATTGAAGTATATGTTTAGATTCACATACAGACCTATTATTTAATATGAATTGCCAAAAATAAAAAATTAATAAAATTAGATAAATTTGGATTGAATAGATAAATAAATTTAGATCGAATAACATTTTTTGGATTGAATAGAAGACATGTGACGATGAAAAAAAATAAAAACACTGGAATGAATAGACCAATTTTTTTTTATTTGGGAAAGAATATGAATCTTTTTTGAAATGAATAGACAAAATGAAATTTAAAATTTTTACTTAAATAGTACTCCCGTCCCATAATATTTTTCACGTTTACTGTTTCATGTTGTTTAAAAAAATTGTAATTTTTGACCAACTTTATTGACTTTTGGAGGGTATTATAGTATTTGTAGGTAATAAAAAATATAAAGTAATGATTTGTGTGTGAAAAAAGGAGTGACAAATTTGAAATTAAAGTAACTTTTGAAGTTTTTAGATAAAGTGTAATTTCCTTTTTTAGGTATGAAAGGTTTTGTGGGACAAATAAATGAGAAAAATATGAAATGTATTATTGGACGGAGGGAGTACTTTTTAAGGAAAACACATTAACCATTCACATTTTTTTATTTAAATTTTATATTCGATAATTCATTTTTATTTTAGTAATTTTAATTCAATCAAATACTATTTTTTTTAATTGCAATCATACTGGGTAATATAAAAAATGAACCTAAATAATTGACTTTTGATGTATTTAAATTAGGAGGGCAAAAAAAAGATATTTAAAATTTGAAATAAGTATTAACGATTTTTTTCCCTTATAAATAATGTCTTTTTTTTTTTTTTGGTTATTGCAGAGTTAAAACCTAGATCAATAAGTACTTTCTTGGTTTCGCTTTCCTATCACACTATCAAAACTGTGCTGTTCGAATTTCATTAAAACCCTAGACCAACATATACTCCCTGGTTTTGCTTTCCTACTACCTGCATTGATTCGGGCTTTGTGTTGTGTTTATCAGATTTGTGATTTTATTATTTTTAAAATAGAGGAGTTATCGATGTATCGTATGTTTTTTGTTGTGTTCCTCTGAATTCGAATTGATTTGTATGCACATATTCGTTGGTTTTGGTAATGAGATTTTCATACATGATTGCGTGAGAATTGGCCCACAGTTAATCATTATCGTAAGAAAACCCCTGTTGTAAAAAATAAAATTTTAAAAATTCATGGGTTATTATTAATTAAATTTTAATGTAGATAAATACATACTCCCTCCATCCCGGACAAAGGATTATTTTTGCTTTTTGCACGTATTAATTTAAATTCTCCTTTAGTATATGAAAGATGTATTTTATTTTATAGCTCGGTGTGTGTAATTTTTATACCTAATTATTTATCTGGGCCTTTTTCCTATAATTATGAGCACAGGCCATAAGCTAATTTTATATAGCCCATCTCCTATGGCCCAACCATTCAATTATACGTACACAAAAATAAGGGCAAAATTTTAAACTCACTGCCAGCTCATTTATTATCGTTTCTTCTCTCTCTGCGACTCTTATCTTGGCGCGTCCAATTAATACGAATTAATTAGGGCAAGGAAGAATTAGGGCAACCAAAGATTCAATTTCACACTCACTGCGAGCTCATATATTATCGTTTCTTTTCTCTATTCGACTCTTTGATACGAATTAATTGGGGCAAGGAAGAATGAACAGCGAATTTTTGAACTCAATTGTAAGTTACTTTGAAACTGATTCTTCATTGGTATCGGGATGTGATTTTAGAGAGATCGTGTAGTTGGGTTTTGATTGCATGTGATTTGATTTTCGAAATTAGGGTTATAGAATTAGGGGAATGGGTTTTGATCTTTATGCTCGTGGAGAAGGGGCCGCGATAACGTAATGTGTTATAGTTTGGGGATTCAGGTTTAAGGCTACAATTCAGGAAGAGGGAGTGACTAATCTTATCAGTTTTTTTCTTAATATTGGTGTTTTTCTCTTTGTTTTCCTGCCCAAATTATAATTTGAATTTACTTCGAATTTGAAACATGATGGCAGTAGTATTAATGAGCGACTCTGGCATCATATCCCATAACTGTTTGAAATTTCAATTATAGTAATTATCAAAGCCTCAAGGATTAAAGTTGAACTAATAAATTTTTCCGTTTTTCTTTTGTTACAGTACCAATGACTGTGGTGGCTGAGAACCAAGGGAAGCTTAACTGCTTTCCCCTGCAGTTTCAGCACATGTCGTCTGAGGCTAAGACAGTACCAGGGAAGAAGCTCAAAAGAATCTGCAAAAGGCTGCTTGATGCTTCAGAAGACAACTCATGCGAAAGCACTATAAACATTTTAGATTTTGGTTCCTTTGAGAGAAATGTACCATTGAAGGAATCTATGCCAGCAAAGTCTAAGAAGCGGAGGCTGGAAATATCTTGTCCAGGGGAAAAAAAGCACAATGATCTCTGGAAAGCTACCTTGCCTGTTAGACATGGCACCTGTGGGCTGATGTTACAAAAGGAGAAACAAAAGAGAAGAGAAGTTAAGGTTCTCTTGAGTGCAAAAGTTGGCAAAGTAAGTACTCCCTAATTTCCTGTAGGGGGTTTTGCTGGGCCTGTTACCTTGTGTATTTACTATGATTGCTAGATTTATATTGCAGCGTAGTTTATGGTCTTCCTTTTTTTCTAACTTGTGTAATGTATTGTGATTAATTGTCCATGCTTACACGTGCCTCTTTTTCTTGACTTAATGAATCTGTAATTCTTCAATTTCATTATAGTTTTTGCATGCTTATGCATTAGCTTTGCTATAATTTTTCTTTGAGAATAATTCATTGAATATATAGTGCATAAATATTGGTTGACATTTGAGATTTGATTTGATGTAACAGGTACATGAAGTAAAATATCCCTCACAATCTATTACAATCCCCTCTGGTCTAGGTTCTGATGGTGAGACAATTTTAATAAGTATCTGCATCATATGCTTCTGATAAGTGATGATTTGAGCATTAACTTGTTTTTTAAATGATTCAGGAGGCGTGATCAGTGAAGCAGACAGCGTTCGCCCGTCTACCCCTGCTTCTATTGAAGGTAGCTTAATGTGTATGTTTAGCAACATCACTATGAGTACCTTCTACAGTGTTATTATCTGTCTCTTTTTGGGACAATTTAAAATGAGGAAATTATAAATGAATGAATTGAAAAATATTGGGTTAAACGTCAATGTCCTAACTGTTGTTTATATTTTGACCTTGATAGGATTGTGATATAATGTCCCAATGTCTCCCAAGAAAGCTCTGCGGGCCGCAATATTAAAGAAACACTTTGCTGATATGATCTTCAAGGCTACACATCGGGAGCATTTGAACCATGTAATATTTACGCCTCATTCCCCAATGCCATACTTATGTACTTGCATGCATGCTGCAGACACACAACACACATTATTTTTAACGCTTTCCTCGGATTTCCATCAGTTATTTTTCTACTTATATTGAATTCTGGATTCCATTGTCTAGAGTGTGCAGTCTGATCATTTGAGGTTGCAACAAGAAAGAGAGAGACTGCAACAAGAACGACGAGAAGGTAGCTACTGTGCCTTTAGTGATCGAAATGCTTTGCATGTAAATGCCAGTTATTTTTCTAACTTCTTATTGATTATTAATATATTTTAAATGATCAATTTTTAAGTGTAGTTTTATGTAGTTATTCATTATTTCTAGCAACTCTATGGCATTGGGTTTCCAAATCTAGTCTGCATGTGATAATTATTTTATAAATTAGATGTTCATATTTGCATGAGATATAAGATGAGTGCCTGAGTTGATAATGCTGTGAAGTCAGATTTTACACGAGTGCAGGGTAAGAGATTGGGGTGAATGACTTCAATAGTCAAAGTTATCCAACCATCTTCCTCTTCAAAATTATTAAATTTATTACAGGCTACTTCACATTGTTTTTTTTTTAAATTTTGTTTTGCAGAGAATGCCAAACTTGAAGCACTACTCAAAGCTGCTGAAGAAGCCTTCCGCAGGGAGCAGCAGCATGATTTGATGATGCAGCGTGAGAACGAAAGAAAAGCTGCAAGAATTTTATTTGATAAGGTATTTTTTTGGTTCACCTTAGATGACTATGTGATCCATCCTATAATATCCACCAATTAGTTATATATATATATATATATATATATATATATATATATATATATATATATATATATATATATATATATATATATATATATATACTGTAATACCTATATATATAAATATATAATAATAATAATAGTATGTGAATATATATATATATGTATATGGCTAGTAGTAATAGTAGACTTAGTATATATATAATATTATATATATAATAAGCACGTGTTTACTAACCAAGATAAGAACACAAATTTAATGATGTAAGGTAGATGACCTAATACATATCAGGTTGGATAAGAACATAAGATATACTTTTCTTTCTATATATAAACACCCATTTCTTTTTCAAACTTCGTGGGATTACAGTGGGGAAAGGGAGCATATAAGGTAATTTTCTCTCATTTATAAACTGTTGTATATATTTATAAGTATAACTTTGTATATATATATATATATATATATATATATATATATATATATATATATATATAAATATATATATGATTCTGCTTGACATATATACACACTATTGATGTGAGATTTCATTGCCTATACAAATGTATATCAATCACATATACATACATATACATATAAATATGTCGCACACACACACACTGATTATTTTGTGGCCTATTCATTTTTCAGTTTGTCTTTATCATGTTATATACGAAAATGATCGTCTCGATGCGTAGATTCTATATATAGAACTCTTTTATGAAATGAATTTCGTATGAGTAAGAAAATTTAAGATGAAGCTTTTAACTCTTTAATGACGTCTTTTGTTTCGTTGGGACATAACTTTGATATTATAGGCCATTTTAAAGTTCTTCTCACGAGGATCACAAACATATAATTAGTTTTGAGTTTGGATGAGAAATGAAGAAGATGGAAGAAATCCACTTTGTATTAAAATTTTGTCTCCTTTAAACTTCGTTATTTTCATAAAAAATTGGTATGCATGTGATCCTCACCTTGCGAGGACTCCATACGTACTTTCGGATTTTCAAATGGAGTTGTATAACTCAAGATGGATCATTTTGTAATAAGGTTAAAGTTTAGGGTAAATTTAAATGAGAATTTAATATAATGCAGGGACTTGATTGCAATTTATAAATATATATAAAAAAAATTTAACTTCAAAATTCGAAACTCAGTTTCGAATTCTAACTGTGCAGGTGGGTGTGTGCGTTTTATGTTAATTAATTTATTATTTATTTATTTATTTAGTTATTTATGTATTTGTTTATTTAATTATCTTATTATATTTATTTGTTTAATATATATGTATATAGTTATTATTTGATTTTATTTTATTTTTTAAATATTAAATATAATTTTGTCACTATTAATATTTTAGGATTAGAATCTTTATTTAATATTTATTTATGTCATTTGTATCCATATTTTTAATATTACGAATTATTATTAAAGTTGTAAATTGTGATTGATAAATTATTAATCTTAAAATTTTAAAGTATGTATTTCTATTTATTATTATTATTATTATTATTATTATTATTATTATTATTATTTTAACTTATTTTATTTAGCGATTAATTATTTATAATTTCTTAAGTTAATAATTAGTTTATTTTAATTATACTATATTAGAAATTATTTTTAAAAATTAATTTTAGTACTAGGAATTTTATTATTAGAAGAGAACTCAGTTTAATGTACATTTACAGACATACCAGAGAGCGAGCAAGCTTAGCAGTCCACTTTACACGTTTTCAATAAGTTTAAGGTGGGGTAACTTTCACTCTTTACCGAGTGCTACATTTTTATGTCATGATTGCTACGTTAAGATATGATATGTGTTACTGATATGTCATGTGTGCTTTTAGTTCGATGACAAATATTTTTCTACTAACACTTGTACGGAGTGACGACTCGGTGCAAATATACCAACTAACACAAGTTACTGGCTACGTCGGTTCAGTACTAAAATATATTTCAAAGTATGCTAACATCGTACTGGGGTGACGGCCCGACAATGTGTAAATTATTTTATTAAATTGGCATATATTACATTTTATGGTATATTTGACATGCATATTTATTTTTAACTGTGCAATCATTTAAGTTAGCCCACTGAGTGTATTTCAGACGCTCACCCTTTATTGATTTTCAGAACAAAGTTTAGAAGATGGAAAGGCCCCTGCAGATGTCCCAAGCCCATAGAGGACTTTATATTATATCTTATATTTGGTATTTTGTTAGAACTTTATTTCAGATATATCATCTGAACGTACTTATTTTGGGATGTTTCACTTTACCCGGGAGAGCAGACACTAATATGTAATAATCTCTATGCAACATTTACTTTATTATATTATCGCTTTGAGGAATTTATATTATTTCCGCTGTGCATTCTCGACTTCCTTTATTATTATATTGGGAATTGTATATCTAGTAGCGTCCCAACCCCATAGCGTAACCCAGGGCGTTACACATCCAGTCTCCGATTTTTCTGATTCAGCGTATCGTTATTTAGGTTGAAAAATCAGTGGAGGTGGATGATAACATGGGTATGTTGAACAACTTGAAGATGATAGGCTGTGATTACTTGTATTATCCACTCGACCATGGGTATCGTCTTGAGCAACTTGGTTTGTATCGGAAGGACGAGTACTTGGAAGAAGATGAAGACATGGCTATTTCGGATGTGGAAGAGAGAGAAATTTGTTTTCCTATTTTTATAGCACTCACGAGCAAGAATACTCGATCGTTGTAGTAGTATATCCCAAGAAAAATTATCAATCCAATAAGGAGTTATTTTCGGATTAGCAAAATACGTGAGCTCATGTTCATTGTTGTTTTTGTAAAGATGATCGGGGGTTTTGAGATTGATTAACAACTAAAACAAGTAACAAGTAAATAACAATAACAAATAAGTAGAATGACAAGAATAGAAAATGGGTGCTTAAGTTCAAGTATGAAAAAACATGGGATTAGAAACATCCAAGCACACTCAATTCATATTATCATGCAAACGGAATTCAACTCAATTGATGTAGACTAAGGGTGATCACGATTGTATCCTAAGCTCCCTTTCGGGTTACAAAGGTTGTTGATCCATTTTGGACTCCCAAAAGCACTTAAGATCAAAGCCCAACATTAACCCCTTCCATCTAGGTACTAGTTAGACTAAACTCTCCCTTTTTGTGTACTAAGGCCAACGAATGGATTGGTTCCCCTCATTGAATTCAAATATCCTTTCGGTCAAACCCAAACTCAATGTCTATTCATGCTTTCCTAATACTATAGAGGGTCGTTTCCGTCTCACTCCAAGAAATACATACATGAATATCATGATAGCATTTAATTACCACAAATAATCCATTGATCAACAATCCATTAAACCAATAAACATTCATGAATAACAAACCATGCCATCACAACATCAAGACAATTAAACTCCATGAATAGAAATCAACATCAATTAAATCAAAAACCAATTTAATCCACATGATAATATCAATCTAATATGCTCTTCATGTTCCTAATCCCACTAGAGGGATTAGCCTATCATAGTAAAAGTAACAAAACAATTAAATGATTCATTACAATTACCCATAGTCTAAGATCTAAAGAAATACAAAATGAATGGATTCTTCCCTATCAATTTCTTGAAGAGAATCTTCTATTCTTCTTGATCTCCACCTCTAGCTCTTGATTCCTTGAGATCTCTCACACCCAATGGAAGGGATGAAGTTTTGATGGAGAATTAATGGAGATGATGAAGATGGATCAAAATGGATGAAGGTGGATGAAGATGATGGTGGGAAATGGAAGAAATGGTGTGTGAGGTGTGTGTAGATGATAGGATTTTCGGATCTCTCTTTATAAAATCTGAATGGAGGGGTATTTATACCCTTTTGGGCCTTCTAGAAGGATTCTGATTTTTTTCTGATTCCAGACACGACACGAGTCGTGTGGCGCAACACGGCCATGAGGTGCCCGTGTTGCGTGAACTGATGCTCCCGCACGGCCATCGCTTACAGGCCCGTGTTGGCTACACGGGTCGTGTGCTGCAACACGAGTCGAGCTCCGCAACACGGCTAAGTGGTGGTCGTGTTGGATGAATAGATGTTGCCGCACGACCATTCTGGACAGGACCGTGTTAGCTACACGAGTCGTGTACTGCGACACGGCTCGTGCCACCGACACGGCCAGTCGTGTTGCTGCTGCCCTGATTCCTTCACTGTTTTGGCTCGTTCTCCCTCGTTTCAACTCCAAATTGAGTTCCGCTTTTTCCTACATCTTCCTTATCCTATTTAGCATCAAATAAAAAGTGAAAATAGTAGGTTTAAGCTCATTCACACACATTTCCATGAAAACACAAAACACAACCAAATAACACATAAAATACGGATAAAAATATACGAAAACACATATAAAAAGACACTAAAATCTAGGTGAAAATATCACTCATCACACCCCCAAACTTAAAGTGTTGTGCGTCCTCGCACAACGAAAATGATAAACCATGAAGAGTGATTTTCACCTAGGAAAAAACTAAACGAACATAAGTAATAACACATCAATAGCAATAAGAATTACAAACTATGCTAAGGCATCCTACATCAATAAAATCATAACATGAGAAATTAACAAGTTCAATCAAAAGAGAATAAAGTGTAATATAGTCCCTTTTAGTCCAAGCCTTACATAGGTTATAAATTTCACTCAACACTCTTTAAAGTAGGTAAATCAACACTCATCAATTGATTGGCTTGACTCGCTATAAGCTTGCTCGTGGACTACATTCACAAACCGCCAAAGTTTCCATTAATGATCAAAAAGGTCTTTCATTAAGGATGTAATGATAGGCTCTTTGGTAGGGTATGGAAGATATGGATAATAGTGACTAAGCAAGTGTAAGTAATCGAAGAGATGGCCAATTTCTCCAACTTCTCCACTTTTCTTTCTTCCTTTCTCAACTTTGGTACTCACAAGCACTACTCATCAACATTCCTTTGGATTGAGCTTCTTATGATGCATGCTTCCTTTCTTTGAATTTTTATTTCCTTGAGCATCTTGTTGTTGCTTTACTCATTTTTCTTGTTTTGAGGTTGCATGTTCATTCTTTTTTATGCTCTTTTTCATCCTTTTTCTTGCTTGTTTACCATTTCTTTTTTTCTTTTTCTTCCTTATCAAACCTTTCTAGTTACCATCTCCTCAATCACCCACACAAATGGTATATATGTAAGGCTTAAGTGGGTAATCATGGCTTGTAATGTGCTTATATCACAATAAATAGGCTTTAAGGCTCAAAGTGGTTGACTAGGGATGATGTTCAAGGTAGGAAAATATATGGTAATGACTATAGATGATAAGGATGGCCTAAGATCATTTCACTAATCTCCACAAATCGGGCTCGTTCCTATAGTCCTTGAGCAAGTTCTAGCTTATCAAACACAACCAATCCACTCATGAAGAAAAAAAAAACATGTATGCACGGTTGAGGCTCAAATGCTCACAAGCTTGTGCTCGGACCTTAAGAAACTTATTGCACCAAATTCATCTCAAAATTGAACAAGTTAAGTAAAACATGTCACAATTCGAAAGTGTAGAGATTCTTAATCATAACTTGTCATCACTTACTACCACATCATATCACCACTTATATTCAAAAATGACTCACAATCTCCCTAAATAAAAAACCACCAAACATACCAAGACAAATATAAAAATACACACAAAACTCAAAATAAAGACTCAACAAACAAAGAACAAAACAAAAACACATAACATACAAAAATAAAAATCACCATCATTAAACAATGAAGCACACATTCAAATCATCCAAAACAATGTAAGCTCACAATCATCCCAACCTTGATTGAAAAGGAAATCCTAAATAATGAAAATAAACATCCCAAAACATAACAAATTAAGTAGCATGCTAATCACATCAATACAAATCAAATCAAATTATGCTAAGCACATAAAAGTGGTAGGGTGTAGAATGAACTCCCTCAATAAGCATTTGATAGTGGAAGTTGTTAGCTCCGAGCTCAATTCGTGCTTCCAATACCCTTCATACATGCTCAACAAAACCATTAGCTCAACAATTTTATTAAAAATATGGACTATCATGCACTTCAACACCACCAATCATACCAAAATCAAACCAAACTCATGAGAAAAATTTTAAAATTAGCTCAAAAATACGAAAAGTATATGCTTTCAAGACAAAGTATGTCACACCACGCCATATCCCCCCAAACTTAAATTGAAACAAGAGTTTCGATGTAAGTTTGCAAAAAGTGGTGTGACTTACTTTCACACTTCAAATCAAGCACTTATCGTTTGTCCAATACACATTCTCCTCATGAACACAATCAATCTACATGCCAAAAATGCAAACAAACAAATCCATCAACCTTATTGAAAGCATTAAATAAAGCAATAAAAGGTAATGATGGGTTGCCTCCCATCTAGCGCTAAGTTTAACGTCTTCAAGCCGGACGATAGTCTTTAGCTCATGGTGGTCTTGAATAGTCCTTAGGCACTATCATAGGTTTCTTCTTGAAGTAGTGCCGTGTGCTCTCCCGTTCAACCACTAGAACGGTTCCCTTCTTGTTAAATAACTCAAGTAATTGGTCTCCGAAGGCGTTCTTCACAAGGAATGGCCCTTTCCACTTGTTCCACTTTTTCCATGGGGCTTTATATGCATTTTGAACTTCAACCACATCCCCCGGTAAGAATTCGGGCATTGACAAGTGTTGTTGTCCTCTTGCAACCTTTTTCCTACAATCACCAAACAAATTTTTATCAATAAAATCATGAAAGTTCTTAAGAGAATTTGAAATTTCAATAGAATGAGAAGGTTTAGGCTTGTGGGGAGTGAAATCCATGATCTTAGTTTCCGGAGACTTCTTTTCTTCCATAAGGGCATGAATCTCTTCTCGATTTTGATGTTTTACTTTCTCAACCATCTCTTCAAGAGACTCGACAAATTTATCGAATTCCTCCGTCAACTCTTCTTTCAACTTTGTAGCTTTCACCCACTTAGACACCCTTTCTCTCTTTTCCTTCATAACCTCATCAACCCCCAAACTATCCTCTTTTCGATCTTTAATAGAGGAAGAAGGCTTGTTGTTCTCAACGGTGGATACAACTTGACTAACTTGGTGCTCAATGGAATCCAATCTAGCACCGAATGCTACTATTGCACTTATCACCATGTCACACCAATTTCCGATTCGATCCATCCACATTTCATTAAACTTACTCTCCTTCTCTATGCGATCCATAACCATTTCAAACATCTTTTCTCCAAACATTGCTATGTGGTCACTTTGGGTGGAATAAGAGGTGTTGGAGTCTTGAAAATTTCCCCATAGATGTGGTTGATTTCCTTCTTGATGACTAGAAAAATTTCCTTGAAAAACATCTTCCACACCTTGAGGGTATACTTGATGACTCATTTGATGAGGAACTCCAAAATCTCCATAACCTTGTTGTAGGAATTGCATATCTTGTACTCCATAATCCGGTTGCAAATTAGGTTCACCATTTGGCATTTGAAATCTTTGAAAATTTCCTTGTGTGTTCATAACGGAATGAACACTTCTATTCACCATATCTCGAAGAGTATCCATGTAGCTCATATTTTTGGGGTTGCTCTCCTTCTTCTTCCTTCTCAAGGTATGCACCTATAAAAGAAAGAAAAATTAGAACAAAATTTTCCAAAGCAAATATAAGATGCAAAAATAAAAAAAAAATATCCTTATTAAGACCACTCTAAACAATCCTTCGTCAAACTACTAGCGACCGTTACCTCCCCGGCAACGGTGCCATTTGATTAGCCATAATATAGTGGTATGACCAATTAAAGAAATTATCGAACCACAGGGAGGAAGGTACTAGAGTTTAAGCGATCTCAAGTTTATCGTGATTTTATAAGGACGACGGAAGAGAGGATAGGAGCAAATGAATGCAATTATGCTAAAGCAAGAAATAAAGATAAAATGAATGCAAAGATAAGATGGTTCCAAATGATGCAAGGATGAGATTAACAACAATCATGGCATAGATAATTAAGTAATTATGCAATTAATTCTAATCTCTCATGGACAAGGTATAGAAGCGATCACTAATTCCACCTAAACTCTCTCTCGAGATGGATAGGATGTAGGCCTTCAACAAGGCTCCCAAACGCACATAGGATCGAGACAATAGCAAACACCTCCCACTAGGTACTAATTACTCTATGAGTTCCCTAATTAGGTACTAAATCATAAGCAATATTCCCTTTTAAGGTACTATGAATTCACTAATTGTTTGGGTCTCCTCATTTAATCAACCAACCTCTCGATTAAGCTAATCAAATGTTCTATCAAAGGGTTCTAAATCTAGAAGGATATCTCTATCTCATTCTAAATTAATGCACATGAAGTGTATGATGAAATGATTCAATGAACTATCCTAAACACATAATTGATTTCTCAATCTAATCACATGCCCATGACAATTAATCACACAAATCATCATATACATCAAGCAATCAACAATCAATGATAGAAATAACACAAAGCCCATTCAAGATTAAAATCAATTTGCATAAAAAAACTAAATTATCCAACACCAATCATGGAGCTAATCTCACAAAGGAGATTAGTCTCTCATATCCATAAGAAAATTAACATAGACATTAAGATCCTTACAAAACATGATCAATCTATAAAGAAATGCACAAAAATTAGAATTAGATTCCCCCTTTGAAGTGCTTCAATGGAGATCTCCTTCTTCTTCTTGTGATCTCACTCTCCCTTGCTTCCTTGATCACTTGGATGGTGAATTTGATGGAGGGGATCAAGTGTAGATGGGTGGATGAAGAATGGATGATGGGAAATGGAAGAAATGGTGTGTGAGGTGTGTGTAGATGATAGGATTTTCGGATCTCTCTTTATAAAATCTGAATGGAGGGGTATTTATACCCTTTTGGGCCTTCTAGAAGGATTCTGATTTTTTTCTGATTCCAGACACGACACGAGTCGTGTGGCGCAACACGGCCATGAGGTGCCCGTGTTGCGTGAACTGATGCTCCCGCACGGCCATCGCTTACAGGCCCGTGTTGGCTACACGGGTCGTGTGCTGCAACACTAGTCGAGCTCCGCAACACGGCTAAGTGGTGGTCGTGTTGGATGAATAGATGTTGCCGCACGACCATTCTGGACAGGCCCGTGTTAGCTACACGAGTCGTGTACTGCGACACGGCTCGTGCCACCGACACGGCCAGTCGTGTTGCTGCTGCCCTGATTCCTTCACTGTTTTGGCTCGTTCTCCCTCGTTTCAACTCCAAATTGAGTTCCGCTTTTTCCTACATCTTCCTTATCCTATTTAGCATCAAATAAAAAGTGAAAATAGTAGGTTTAAGCTCATTCACACACATTTCCATGAAAACACAAAACACAACCAAATAACACATAAAATACGGATAAAAATATACGAAAACACATATGAAAAGACACTAAAATCTAGGTGAAAATATCACTCATCAAAATTCTATCATAGTATTAGACCTCAACTCCCTTGGATTGCCCTTGTAAATGGTAGTGTATTATATGAGAACCAACTTGTTCAATTTTGTGGTTCCACTTGTTCACGTACATACTGATGATTGCTAAGTAAAAGCAAAAAATGTTATTACAGCAGGAAGTGTGACATTCTGTAGAAAATGTTCAAATTTTGTACAAGCAAGCAATGTAAATTACGCGGATTTGCGTCTAATTGTATATATCCTTATTAGTTATTAATATAAAAGTCTTTACTAGAACTCAAGTTTAACATCGTTTTCATTTTTCATTTAATCACATAATATACATATCTAATGATCTTTAATTAGAATAACTTACTATATAGATAATAAATAAATTATAAAGTTTGTTATTTGTGTAAAATGAGAGTGTAAATTTGCATTTAAAATATACTCTTAAAGTTAGAAGATTAATATGAAATAACATTTTTGAATGATGAAATTTAACGTAAAACGAAAGAGGAGTATATTTTTATCTTGATCTTGATTAATTAGAATAACTTACTATATAAATAATAAATAAATTATAAAGCTTGTTATTTGTGTAAAATGAGAGTGTAAATTTGCATTTAAAATATACTCTTAAGGCTAGAAGATTAATATGAAATAACATTTTTGAATGATGAAATTTAATGTAAAACGAAAGAGGAGTATATTTTTATCTTGATCTTGAGTGTTGATCAACCAAAATAATCTTAGTATATATATTTGATGAGTAGTTTCCTTATATTATTTTTTGAAAAAACATATGAGGCACTCTGTAATATGTTGACTTATAAAAAACATGTGTTGATATATTATTGGTTGAATCCAATTTAACATATCATTGACTACATTGAAATACTAATTATGTATTAAAAATAGTTTTATTTTGATTTTAAATTTAAAGTATTAAAAGTTTTCAATTATTTATAAAGATAATATATATAGGCAAAAACTCCTGTGCACCCGGGCGCACGGACCACATTCCGTGTGCTTTTAGAATTTTGTTTTAAATTGTATACCCTTTAGTATACAGATGTGTACCCTTTATTTTTTAAAGAAAATTATTGTGTGTATTTGGGCGCATAGACAACACTCCGTGTGCCTTTAGAAATTTGTATTAAATTGTATACCCTTTAGTATAAAAAATGTGTACCCTTTATTTTCTAAAGAAAAAAAAATATTAATGAAAAATGTATACCCTTAATGTACCCTTATCCATAATACTAAATTTCTAAAGGCGCACGGAATGTGTTCCCGTGCGCCCGGGCGCACGCAAGCCTCACTCATATATATAATCAAAATTTTATTCAAAAAATATGAATAATGAATAAAAATTTACGCAATTATGTATAAGTATTAAGCATATGAGTAACTTCAATATTAAGAATATTAAAAGTATAATTAGTTTGAAAGTATTATTTAGAATATGTATAGATAGGCCGTTAAAAAATATATTTTGAATGTTGTTTAAATTTTTAATTATTGATATTTTTTTTTAATATGAAAAATGAGTGTATATTGGGTACATCCGGGTGCAAGGGTGCACCCATATGTATATAACTTTTTATTCTATTTTGTATACATATTATTCTATTTTGTATACATGTTTCGTAATAATTGTATATATTTTTCATACTAAATTTTTCATTAAAAAAATTAGCAAATATGTGTATAACTTTTTATTCAATAATGTATATATATTTTTTTAATAATTGTATACTTTTTACACTCAATTTTTTATTAAAAAACCTAACAATTAAATTGTATACATTTTTGCTCTTAATTGTATATGTTTATGTTTATATTTGTATATGAGCACCCTATTTTAGGGTGCACCCGGGTGCACACTATAATTAGCCATGAAAAATAGTTACCTGCAAACTTAATATAATTATTTATAATATATATAAATCTATTAGAAAAAAATCGTGGTATACGAGAATTTTTTTATACGTATATTATATAATTTTTTATATAAATATTAAATAAATATTAAATTTGACATATATTAGTATTAGATAATGGAATTCATTTTAATGTTATTTTATTCTATTTATTTATATAATAAAAACTCACTTCATCCATCTCTTTAAAAATTGTACCCGGACATGGACATTAAAAAAAGTGGTCACTCTTAGGAGTATTATGATATTTTTTTAATAGTAAATAAATTATAAAATATGTTAGGTAGTGATAGTTTTTTTTGTAAATAAAGTATATGAGAAATTGTGATTTTTTTTTAAATTTTTTTGTCCTTGAATTTTTATAGTATGACTAAAACGAAAAATGTGCAATTTGAAAACAAACGGAGATAGTATTATAATTTAATATTTATTTATATTAATTTTATTCTGTTAAAATGTACAAAATAATTTGTAACTAAAACTAAATTTGTGTTTTATTTAAATTTGCAAAATATCATGTGAATATGCAAGGACTAATATTCGTACATTAGTAAATTAAAACTAATAATATTTGCAACTAAATTAAAATTAACGCAATTAGTTATGAATTACATGCATATGCATAGTTAAAATTAATGCAATTTTTTATATATAAAATTAATGTTACAATTAAATAATATAAAAATAATACATCTATTAATAAAAACTACATATACATTATCTAATGATGATCCACACACTGCAATGTTTAATCATGGTGCGCGTTAAGCGTGAGAAACGGATCTGTAATTAATAAATAGAGCATTCGACAGGGTCATGAATTGAATAAAATTACTTAAAATTTATTTATTTTTTCAACAAGCTAATTATTATGTGCATCTACTTTAAAAAACTTATATATTAATTTATGAATAAAAATTTGCAAATACTAATGTAAATTGAGTTCGTGTTATACTTATATTTTGCTAGAGTTTAAATTAAAGGGGACCACAGAGTTTATATCATAAACTCAATTCACATTAGATTAATTCGTAAAAATGAGAGTATACACTTTGTTAGCGATTTTTTTTTTAAAAAAAAGTTATTTTTAATGAAAATCTGAATATAAAAAAACTATACAAATTATTAAGAAATATGCATAGAATAAAAAGTTTATACACATATACCCCGGTGCACATTATATCAACTCTTCTTCGCCCGCATGGACAGCTCAACTGGTCTGGTCTAGTAAGGGGACAACTTAACCAGGTGAGCTAGTTCACCTGGCCACTGGCCTCCTCACTAAGGTGAGTGACCCAGGTTCGATTCTCATTGGAAACGAATAGGTGAGGAGTACTTGGTGACTTAACTACTAACTATACTAACAACTAACTTTATCCGATAAAAAAAATTACCTCCCTCTCTGGCAAGAGTGCGGGACGTGAGAAAATACCTTTTTGCACAATCAACTCGTCTTCGATTAGATTAGGTGTCACCTTTACATTATCATTTATCGAAGAAATTGTTAAATCCCACGAAAATATTAATGAATGTTGTAGGGCTAATAGATCTCTTATATAACCACCCTTCCATGCACACAAATTGTTGGGTATATAGGGTAGTATTTAAAACGGCTTATGGATTATTTTTGGTAAAGTCGAGTAGAGTTATACTCTTTCTCCTTAAGACAAAATTGCTCCGTACTTCAGGTGCTTACAGGCTATAGCAATCACCTCCAAGATACAACGACTTCGAATTTCGGACTTGTAGCACAACGAGTCCAAAATTATCGGCGAACGAACTAATATTTAGAACTTTCGGACTTGGGTAGGATAATTCTAGAACTAATGGACTAGAATGTAATATGCAAGTTTTGTATGCAGGATTGGAATGATTTTTGCAAATGAATTGGGGTTCTATTTATAAGAGTTGAAGAGTCATGGTGCCCCTTTTGAAGAGATGCCTCAGATCATTCTGGACCGTTCGATCGCGCCTCTTGATCAAGATCAAGATCTAACGGTGTAGATCGCACCTCTTTAGATTGAATTTTGAATTTGAATTTTTCAATTCAAAATTTGGCTCCAAATCATGTTTACCTCCTCCAACCATCAACTTTGGGTTGAGTCCAGCCTGGCCTGACAGACGACCCGACCCGCTTCCAAGATGACCGCAGATCTGACCCGACCGGGCGATTCGATGACTCGAACCGACCCGGTGACCCGACCCACTTTGACTGGTCCTCCCACGTGCGCCCAAGTCTAACCCATCGGACCCTAATTCGAGTCCAAAATGAGTGCGACTATGTGCGAGCATGGGTGCGGCTCGTGGCTTGGTTGGTTGCACCATGTGGTCCACACATTTAATTTAATTCAACAATATGTGTAGGCAATAATAAGGAGTCAAATTCTTCCATTTTTTCCAATGTGGGACAACTTCCTACTTCAATCTTTACTCTTCACTTTTCTTCTTTATCTTGTAATTAAATTGCAAACTTCATGTATTAATTACTCATTCACCCAGAATTAGATTTGAGCAAACTTATACATTAAATTCATCTACTCGAAATATAAATTCTGAATATGCAATTTGTTTTTTATTTTCGACAAATAAAAATTACAAGAACATTGGTCAAAGGTGGGGTTGACCTATTCCTTTTACTTAACTAATTCCAACAATCCTCCACATGAATGTAATTAATATATGTAGACTCTATCAAAAGTTTCGACGAACTGCTATTTCATCAGGGTAGGTAGCTTCCGGCTTTGAACCTTCCTTAGTAAAATGACATCGGATTTACTTGCTGCTTAGTGAACATGATGTCTTGAACTAGTCAGCGTTTTGGGTAAACCAAGACAACGACACCCACACAATAACAATTCTAATATTCTTCGTTCTCACGTTGTGTCCAATTCGGCCCTAGACCATCTTGGATTCATAAGCGTTTTTCTCATTTGAAGTGGCCAAACTTCATACTTATATAGGTAATTCCTATATAGAGTATCCTGCTATACTCCACCTTTAAGGTATATGAATCATTAAAAGCTTTTAAAGCTTACCCTTTACCACACTTCTGCAGGCTTGCACTTGATTTGTTTGAGAATGAGTTGAAATTATATTTCAAGTGCTATTTCGGAACATTTATAACTTAGTTGTCATATTGAACCATATTCTTGGGATCTCCAATCATCATGGTTTAGTTACCGCTATAAACGTTCTTTAGTGCGTGGATTTTAAACCCATTCCCATTACTGCTCTTGTCATTAAATCTCTATTTATACCTTTTGTCAGCGGATCTGCTATATTTTCCTTAGACTTTACATAGTCGATGGAAATTATCCCACTAGAGATCAATTACCTAATGGTATTATGTCTCCTTCTTATGTGTCGAGATTTACCGTTGTACATGTTACTTTGTGCTCTCCCAATGGTTGTCATGCTATCGCAATGTATCATTATAGGAGGCACTGGTTTGCTCCAACAAGGAATATCCTCTAAGAAGTTTCTAAGTCATTCGGCTTCTTCACCAGCTTTGTCTAATGCAATGAACTCCGACTCCATTGTGGAACGAGCTATGCATATTTGTTTAGAGGATTTCCATGATACTGCTCCACCACCTATGGTAAATGCGTAACCACTTGTGGATTTAGAGTCTTTTGAATCAGTTATCCAATTAGCATCCGTGAATTCTTCGACCACGGCTGGATATCTTGTATACAATATCCCATAACTTAGAGTATATTTCAAATATCTAAGTACTCTTATCAATGATGTCCAATGTTCTTCATTTGGACTGCTTGTGAACCTACTAAGTTTATGAACAGAGTATGCTATATCCGGACGTGTACAGTTTGTTAAGTACATCAAGCTTCCGATAATTCTTGCATATTTCTATTGCGATATGGGTTCGCCATTATTTTTGGCTAGATGTAGATTCACATCCACATGAGTTTTAGCCGGGGTTAAGTCAAAGGCATCAAATTTCTTAAGTATATTTTCTACGTAGTGAGATCGTGTTAAGAAAATTCTGTCAGGTAATCTAGAGATTCTTATCCCTAGTATGACACCAGCCTCGCCCATATCCTTCTTGTCAAAATTCCTTTTCAACATGTTCTTAGTATTCACAATCACTTTGTGATTACTTCTTATTATGAGCATGTCGTCTACGTATAGACATACAATTACATACTCATTAGGCGTGCCTTTTATGTAGACACATTTATCACATTCGTTGATTTTGAATCCATTTGGTAGCATAGTTTGATCAAATTTTTGATGCATTATTTAGGTGCTTGTTTTAATCCGTATAAGAATTTTATTAACTTGCACACTTTCTTTTCTTGGCCAGGGGCAACAAACCCTTCAGGTTGTTCCATATATATCTCCTCTTCTAATTCACCATTTAAGAAAGCTGTTTTGACATCAATTTGGTGTATCTCAAGGTTATGCAAAGCTACAATTGCGATGAGAACTCTAATGGATGAAATTCTTGTCACAAGTGAATATGTATCGAAGAAATATATCCTTCCTTTTGTTTGAACCCTTTAGCTACCAAGCGAGCCTTGTATTTGTCAATTGAACCATCAGCCTTGTATTTCTTCTTTAGGATCCATTTGCATCCTAAAGGTTTGTTGCCTGGTGGGAGATCGACCACCTCCCAAGTATGATTTTGCATAATGGATTCAATTTCGCTATTGATAGCCTCTTTCCAGAGAGGAGCATCTAGACTAGACAATGCTTCTTATATTGTCCTTGGTTCATTTTCTAGCATGTAGCTTATAAAATCAGGACCAAAGGACTTTTCCTTCTTGGTTCTTTTACTACGCCTTGGTTCTTCCTCCCTTTGAGGTGAACCTTTTTCTATAGCGTCATGAGTTCTTTTATGCGAGCTCACTTCTTATTTTTCCTTCTTAGGAAAAATATTCTCAAAGAACACTTCATTTTTAGATTCAATAGTCATTCCCTCATTTATTTCAGGAACTTCTGACTTGTGAACCAAGAAACGATATGCACTACTATTATATGCATAGAGAATAAAGATGCAATTAACTGTTTTGGGTCCTAGCTTTACTTGTTTTGGTTTAGGTATCTCAACTTTTTCTAGGCACCCCCACACTTTGAGGTAACCGTATGATGGTTTTCTTTCTTTCCATAATTCATATGGAAGTTTATCTCTTTTCTTGTGTGGTAGTTTGTTAAGAATGTGGTTTACCGAAAGCACAGCTTCCCCCCACATGTTCTGGGATAGGCCCGAGCTAATCAACATAGCATTCATCATCTCTTTGAGAGTTCTAGTTTTGCGTTCGGCAACGCCATTAGATTGTGGTGAGTATGGTGCTATGGTTTGATGAATAATGCCGTTTTGCAGACAAAATTCTTCAAATGGAGCCATATATTCTCCACCTCTATCACTTCGAATCATTTTGATTCTAATGCTTAGTTGATTTTCGACTTCATTCTTAAAGTTTATGAATGCATCTATTGCTTCATTTTTCCCTCTTAGAAGATATACATAACAATACCTTGTGCAATCATCGATAAATGTAATGAAATAATTCTTACCCCCTCTTGTTGGTGCGAGCTTTAAATCACATATATCAGTATGGATTAGTTCTAGAGATGTAGTACTTCTTTCCAC
Organism: Pogostemon cablin; assembly: GCA_023678885.1. Taxonomy (NCBI): domain Eukaryota; kingdom Viridiplantae; phylum Streptophyta; class Magnoliopsida; order Lamiales; family Lamiaceae; genus Pogostemon; species Pogostemon cablin. The sequence continues at coordinate 9,488,220 of CM042987.1, forward strand.
TTAATGAAATGGAGCTTTTGTCATTTTTGCTTCAACACAAATTTCACATTTCTTTTGTGGATCTAGTTCCATTATTGGCAATAAATTTAAGTTGACTAATTTTCTTAGCGAATTTAAACTTGCATGTCCTAATCTATCATGCCATATAATAGAACTCTCGGCCAAGTAAGAAACAACTTTTTCTTTATTTTTAATATCACGGTGTACAATCATTACATTTAGTTTGAAAAGCCCCTTTTCAAGGTAACCTTTTCCTACAACCATTCTATTTTTGGATAGTACATATTTGTCAGACTCATACACTTGTCTAAATCCGGCTTTACTAAGCAATGATCCAGACACTAAGTTCTTGCGGATGTCAGGGACATGCAGCACATCCACAAGTTGGAGCTCTTTTCCCGATGTCATCTTTAGCATAATTCTGCCTAGTCCAACAACTTCGGATGTTACAGAATTTTCCATAAATAATTTTCTACCACTTATCAGGATGTAAGTAGAGAACATTTCCTTGTTTGAGCAGATGTGCCTTGCAGCTCCACTATCCACAAACCATTCTTGTGGATTATCCACAAGGTTTGCTTCAAAGACCACAGCGGCTAGGTTTAGTTCAGATAGGTTGGCGGATACTGACTTCTCTTCCGCTAGGTTAGCTCGGCTGTTGTTTTCCTTCTTTGGTTGACGATAGTTTTTTGCCATATGTCCGGGCTTGTCGCAATTGTAGCAGTTGCCTTTAATTTTCTTCACATGCTTTTGCTTTTTGTCATTTCGCTTTCTCTTTTTGTTTGCCCCGGATTCAGCCAAGTTAACTTTTGCCTCTTTGTTAGACTTGATTTCGGACTTTCGATTATCTTCTTCGATCCTTAGTCTTACGATCAAGTCCTCAAGCCCCATTTCTTTTCTTTTATGCTTGAGATAATTCTCAAAATCTTTCCACAGAGACGGTAGCTTTTCAATTAAAGCAGCTACTTGAAAAGATTCACTCAATTCCATACCCTCGGCATGGATGCCATGTAGGATCAGTTGTAGTTCTCTAACTTGATCCAATACAGTCTTGGAGTCCACCATTTTGTACTCGAGGAATCGTCCGACTATGAATTTCTTCATTCTGGCGTCATCCGCTTTGTACTTCTTTTCAAGTGACTCCCATAATTCTTTAGAAGTTTTAAAATCTATATAAACATTATAAAATGAGTCATCTAACCCGTTTAGAATGGAGTTATGGCACATGAAGTCACTATGTTTCTAGATTTGAACGACAACTTTCTTTTGATCATCAGTTTCATCTTCTTCAACCGTTGGAGTAACTTCCATCAGAAAATGGGCGAGGTTGAGTATTGTTAAGTAAAACAGCATTTTTTGTTGCCAACGCTTATATTTCGTTCCATCGAACTTAGGCGGTCTCTCAGCGTGAACATGTGCAGTAGTAACAGTAGCAGGTACCGGTGCAGTAGTAACAATAGCAGGTACATCAGTAGCCATCTTTAAATACTAAAATTTCGTCTTAAGATTGTTGGGTATATGGGGTAGTATTTAAAACGGCTTATGGATTACTTTTGGTAAAGTCGTGTCAAGAGTTATACTCTTTCTCCTTAAGATGAAATTGCTCCGTACTTCAGGTGCTTACGGACTATAGCAATCGCCTCCAAGATAAAACGACTTTGAATTTTGGACTTGTAGCACAACGAGTTCAAAATTATTGGCGAACGAACTAATATTTAGAACTTTCGAACTTGGGTAGGATAATTCTAAAACTAATAGACTAGAATGTAATATGCAAGTTTTGTATGAAGGATTGGAATGATTTTTGCAAATGAATTGGGGTTCTATTTATAAGAGTTGAAGAGTCATGGTGCTCCTTTTGAAATGATGCCTCAGATCATTCTGGACCATCCGATCGCGCCTCTTGATCAAGATCAAGATCTAATGGTGTAGATCGCACCCCTTTAGATTGAATTTTGAATTTGAATTTTTCAATTCAAATTTTGGCTCCAAATCATGTTTACCTCCTCCAACCATCAACTTTAGGTTGAGCCCAGAACGGCAGGTGACTTGACGACCCGACCCGGCAACCCGGCCAGATGACCAGACCCGGTTCCAAGTGGACCGCGGATCTGTCCCGACCCGCTTTGAGCGGTCCTCCCACTTGTGCCCAAGTCTAACCCACGGACCCTAGTTCGAGTCCAAAATGAGTGCGACTATATGCGAGCGTGGGTGCGGCTCATGGCTTGATTGGTTGCACCATGTAGTCCAAACATTTAATTTAATTTAACAATGTGTGTAGGCAATAATAAGGAGTCCAATTCTTCTATGTTTTTCCAATGTGGGACAACTTCCCACTTCAATCTTTACTCTTCATTTTTCTACTTTATCTTGTAATTAAATTGCAAACTTCATGTATTAATTACTCATTCACTCGGAATTGAATTTGAGCAAACTTAAACATTAAATTCATCTACTCGAAACGTTGATTCCGAATATGCAATTTGTTTTTTATTTTCAACAAATGAAAATTACAAGAACATCGGTAAGGTGGGGTTGACCCACTCCTTTTACTTAACCAATTCCAACACAAATTTCAAACACAATACCTAAACACTATTCTATTCACCTCCCTCTCTCTCTCTCATTCAGTTTCTTCTCTCTCATTGCATTATGTTTACTTTCGGCGTTACTGTCCCGAGTTTCCTTTTCCACCACTGAAGATGTAACGGCCACCTATATGCTTTTGTTTTTCCAACTAATTTCAATACTCCTTCGTTGGTTTCACGAATACTTGCACTTAAAATAACTTTTGATATTAAAAAAAAGTTCCATTTTTTGGGGGTTCAAGTAGTCTTTTTTGAGATGACTAGAAAGGAAAGTGAAGAAGTATATACTCTTGGGAGGGATGGAGTTTTAACATTAACTCTTTATTTTAGTATTTCTTAATGCTTAGATTTTTCACTAATCAATTATTTGTGCGTGTTTACTGTGCAGGTCAAATAAGAGGGCTTAAAAATTATCACTACAATGGAGGATATGAATATTGGTGTTAATTCCAACACACAACTAAAAGAAGAATGTCATATATGCAATGTCCTTCACTGTGGTCGTGTTTCGTTTATCTGTTGTTGTTTGAATCGTCATGTTGTTTCCTTTGTGTTGTTTGACCAATAATATACAGTATATATTAATTTGGACTAATTTTACTCCAATCTACATTTGACATAATTTATATATATATATATATATTGTGTTATCGTCGTATAATATAATGAGTTACATAAAATGAATAAGAAGCGGTAAAATTTTTATTTGGTCTATAAGAAGTGATAACTATTCAATTCATGAACTATTTCATGACCAATTTTATGATATATGAAAAGTGTTAACATGGTAAAGTGATAATTAAGTAAGGTAAACAATATAGTGAAATGATCCCATCAAAAGATAATCTAACAAAAGGCTAGCCATCAAAATAATTAGTATATGCTATTATTGAATTTATTATTATTGTTATTGAGAAGTACTTTCTTTATTTAATTTTGTGTAAAGCACATGTCGTATATTTGTTAATCTCTAAATTTTTTTTGAAGTGTTGGGCTCTCATTGATTGAACAATAATGATTAGATTAAATTAGATATATTAATACCTAAGACATAATTGTGTTTTAATAGAATGAACTTTAATGCGAGTAATTTGGGACTATTATTTTTCATCATCTTAAAGTTTTTTCATCATTAAATTTTGGGTTAATTGTTAAAGTTTAAATCTTTACCTCTAGGCAGCAGGAGGCTACCCATTCGTTGACGTGTCACTCTCTCTCCAATGTCACACGCCACCTGTACAAAATTACGTCATTTTACTTTATTCAAATAGTATCATAAAACTTAATTTCTCTAAAATAATCTCATATCATTTAAATTCTTATCCAAAAATGTTCAATTTTTCTAACTCCATGAGATTGAACTGAATTGGTGCTTTTACAAAGTTATGTGACGAAATTGGTAAAAAAAATGTTTTGAGATGAAACCAGAGAAAAACTAAAAGGTTTGAGACAAAAATAAATATCCTAACTATTTTGAAATATTTTCTAATTAAGTAAAAAAGATAAGGAACTATTTATATTTTAAACTCATATTTTATATACACCCACGCCACTTTTATATCAATACACTTAAACCTTAACTTACCCACACTTTTACAAATCATCACATGTCTTTTCATACATCCATCATAACTCACCCACAACACCCATGCTCACCCAACATCAATCGTGTGGGAGAAAAAAAAAAAGAAAGAAAAAGAGTCAATCTGACCACCATTCTCATCAAGTAAACACTACACCTAAATACAATAATATTCGGTGGAAGTGATAATATATCAGATAGATTATGAGACGGATCGATTAACTGTTATAGTATAATTGTTGTACAAAAGGTGGTTTCGCCTATCCCAAGCGTCCTCGCATTCTGACCCGACAGCTTGTGAGGGAGGTAAATCATGGTAATTCAACCGACCAACAACTGACTAATAAGAGTTAGACATTTTAACTCACTACACAAGGAGCCCCCTTTAATTAAGAGGTTGCTCCCACGCTGCAAGTGTAATTCGATCCTTGGTCATTGTACAAGATGTCCCCTTACTTGACTAGTTGAGCTATTCATACGGACTTCTATAGTATAATTGTTCGTAAAGTATGTTTACGGATAATTAAAGACGGACTTCTATAGTATAATTGTTCGTAAAGTATATTTACGGATAATTAAAGTATATTACTAATATAAAGAAATAATGGGAAATTTGAATGCGAGTTGTGGGAATGGATGGGGTTTGGTAAAGTAGAGAGAGAAACGAAGTGCTGTGAAATCAACAGGTATCAGCACACTTGATTACTGCTACTAATCACTCAATGGACTAGAGAACACACTTAACTCACGTTTGCAGATTTGAATATGAAAACAAGATAATGAAACAGTAAAAGAAGAACAAGATGAACAAGGATTATAGTGGTTCGATCTTGATGATCTACATCCACTTTCAAAGGGAATCAGCCTCTTTTTATTGACTGATTTTTACACTCAGATGATGGAGATAACTATCTAAGCTAGATCATTTAGATCACAGAACACGTGAAGAAGAAGTTTTTGATGAATGAAGAAAATTGATCCTTATGTAGATGGCACGAGTTTTCAATCCGTTGAAGCGGTGTAACTGCCTTAGATCCCTCCAATGATATCTTGACACATCACAACTCCTTTTGGCAACAACTTATGATATCCAACTTGACTCAACCACCCTTTAACCAGCTCACTATCATCTCAACTGATCCATGACCCCCAAACAAACCCTCTCTTTTACATGTATGCTTGTAGCACCCTGTATGTATAGTTCCAATATATAAACTTCAAAAAATATGTATACAATGTTCATACACCACCTAGCTAACATGATACATCCGTTGCATGGGAATTGAGATCATGTTTTACCCTTCATCTTATGTGAGAGGAATATTTGGTTCACCGTGAATTGGTAATCAATGTTTCCACTATTTATAGAGAGTTACAACAGTACAATGAGATATATAAGGTAATGAAAATCTATGAAGATATACAAAGATATACAAAATATATGAAGATATATACACAACTCTAGCGTATCAACTCTGATTTTTATCTACGCTATTACCCCCCTCAAGCGAAGTGTGGGGTTTTGCTGAACACGAAGCTTGGATCTCAGCAATTCAAACATTGGCCTCAGAAGGCTCTTTGTAAAAATATCAGCTAACTGTAGGTGAGAGGGTATATATCTTATTTCCAGTTGTTTGTTGGAGACGAGTTCCCACACAAAATGACAGTCTATGTCAATGTGCTTGGAGCGCTTGTGAGCTATTGGATTTTGGCTTTAAAATAAAAAACTTTTTTATCGCATAACAATGTGGGCCGAGAAGTCTGGGTGATGCGTAGCTCACGTAAGAGTTGAGCGAGCCAAATTACCTATTGGGCTGCATTTCCCAAGGCTTAATATTCTGATTCACAGCTTGAGCGAGCAACTGTCGGTTGCTTTTGAGCACTCCAAGACACTAGCGCGCCACCAAGAAAAATAGAGAAGCCGTAAGTGGACCGGCACGTCTCAACACAGCAGGCCCAATCAGTATCAGAGTATGTCATAATAGTAAGATTCGATGAGTGGGAAAAATCCAATCCATAATGGATGGTGCCTTTCACATAGCGCAAAATCCGTTTAACAGCAGAAAAATGATCCTTGGTCGGGTTCTGAAGAAACTGACTGACATGATTGACCGAATAAGAAATATCTGGTCTTGTGATGGTGAGGTATTGCAAAGCTCCCACCAAAGACCGGTAGAGTGTAATATCATGAAATTGGGCACCTGTACTGATAAGTGACTCTCCTGCTGAAAGAGATGTGGAAACTGGTTTCGAGTCAACAAGATTAACTCGAGATAAGATGTCATGAGCATATTTTATCTGGCTTAAGAAAAGACCATAAGAGTTATGCAAAAACTCAATTCTAAGAAAATAACTGGGCTGACCCAAGTCCTTTATGGTGAACTTAGAGTTTACTCGTTGAATGAAGTGTCGGAGTTCGGTAGGATTATCTCTTGTAATAATAATGTCATCGACATAAAGAAGTAAAAATATAGAATAGTTAGTATGATGGAGAAAAAATAAAGAAGTGTAGGACTGGCTACGAATAAATCCTAAAGAAATGAGAAATGAGCTAAAACGATCAAACCATGCTTTAGGGGCCTGACACAAACCATAGAGAGCTTTTTAAGTTTGTAAACATGATCTGGAAATCAGGGATCAATGAAACCTGGCGGCTGTGACATATAGACAGGTTTGTCAAGAATGCCATGTAAGAAGGCATTCTTGACATCTAACTGATGTAAGGACCAGTGTTTGTGTGTAGCAAGTGCTAAGAGAACGTGTACATTGGCTTCACGCACAACTGAGCTGAACATGTGGGTGAAATCAAACCCGAGTATTTGTGTGAAGCCTTAAGCAACAAGCCGAGCCTTGTATCATTCAATTGTGCCATCAGATTTGTATTTTGTACAAAAAACCCATTTAGATCCAACTATGTTGTCATCACGCGGCCGAGGTACAAGGTCCCAAGTTTGGTTGGAGTGGAGGGCGTCCATTTCCTCTTGCACAGCCGCGAGCCAATGCGGGTACTTTGCAGCTGTTTTGAAGCCCTTAGGTTCTGTAGAGGAAGAAAGAGAAGTTAGTAGACTAGTAACAGCTAAGTCAACATAATACTTCGGTTTTAAAATGCCAGATTTAGCCCTTGTCAAATTAGTGATAGAAGGTGGCGGTGGAGTGCCATTGTCATTTGGCGGCGAGGTAGGAGCCGAAGTAGAGGGTGATGCTGGAAACAAAGAGTTAGGGTCATCATTAGTCTCATCTTGTGGCATCATAGGTTGAGAGTTGGCATCTAACGAAGAACATATGCGACATTGAGTGGGGAATTGTGCAGGGGTACTGCAAGTATTTGGCAACAACGTAATGTGATACGGATCATCCAAACCTACACAGTCAAGGAATTTAGAATAGACAAAGTTAGTGTTTGAAGAAAATTGAGAACTTGAAGAGAAAGAAAGAACATTTTCATCAAACTGAGCATGGCGAGTTAAGTAGATTCGATTAGTGATAGGATCAAGACAACGAAAGCCTTTGTGAATATTACTATAGCCTATAAAGATGTAAGGTATGCTTCGTGGTGCAAGTTTGTAAGGAACATAGGACCTAAGGTAAGGGAAAACACGACATCCAAACACTTTGAAAGTATTATAATTAGGAACCGTGTGAAACAACAGCTCAAAGGGTGATTTACTGCCCAGTAGTGCAGTGGGCAATCGATTAATGATAAAAACAGCCGTAGAGAAAGCATCAAACCAGTACTGAACAGGAGCTTGAGCATGAAACAATAATAATATGCCAGTCTCAGTAACGTTTCTATGTTTTCTCTCTATGTGGCCATTTTGTTGAGGTGTATGGGGACATGAGAATAAATGCAAAATTTCCTTTTCAGTAAAAATGATTTAATAGAATTATTAGTGAATTCAGTGCCCCATCATATTGAAATATTTTTATATTAGTACCAAACTGATTGCAAACAAGACTATGAAATCGCACCAATACATCAAAGAATTTTGATTTGGCATTTAAGGGATACAACCAAGAGAATCAGGAAAAATCATCAATAAATAAAGCATAATACTGAAAACCATCTGTGGAAGCAACTGGAGCTGGTCCCCAAATATCACAGTGTATAATATCCAACACACGAGAAACACGTTTATCATTCAAAATAAAATGAAGTTTCTTACTTTTAGATAACTGACATGGAGAGCAAACCACAAGACTTGGCAAAATAGAAGTAACCAATAAATATGCTAATTTTATTGAGTAACTGAATTATGGAAAACGAAGTATGCCCAAGATGATTATGCCAAAGTTCAAAAGAAGACTTAGAAGTTCTAGCATAGAACGCAACAAACAAAGCAGGTGAGCTACGATCTAAAATGTAGAGACCGTCTCTACACCGTCCCTTTGAGAGCATTTCTCCTGTCGTCCGACTCTGAACAATGAAAGAATCATTAGTAAAGGAAACATAGACTGGTAAATCTCGAGTAAGCTTGCTAATAGACAATAGATTCTTTGTAAGTCGGGGAACAACTAAAACATCATTGAGAGACAATTTATTATTAACGTTGCAAGTACCTAAATGAGAAATGAAAAATGTGTCATTCATTTTATCATTAATCCCTTAATTAGTGAGATTTGTCATCAATCCCTTAATTAGTAGGATTTAAACAATATTAATAAAAGTAGGGATGTCAACGGAGCGGGTAGTGAACTACCTGGACCCGGCCCATTCTTCAAAGGCCCGCCTCATTACCCGTACGGGTCCTATATTACATACCCGTACTCAGATCCGTACGGGGCAGGTCCGCCCCGCCTCGCCCCGCCTTTTTTTAACATTCATAAAATTCAAAAAAAATAAAGAAAAAAATTTGTAAACATATTAAATAAGTTTCATCACACCAACATAAATAAAATTATAGTTATTATACATATTAAATAATTTAATAAAATGAAATATATAAGACAATGACTAGGGTGGGCAAGGGCACCAATTTTGAAATTTACAATCTCCTTCCTTCACCTTCAGTAGGTGTTTTGCTGTTTCATATAATTTTGTTTTTTTCCGGTTGTTTTTTTTTTCATTTTTTTCTGTTTTTTATATTTAATTTTAGGGATATAATTGTAATTTTACCCTCGTGGTTTAGGGTATAATTTATCACTAGGGTTTAGGGTTTAGAGTATAATTATAATTTTATCCTTGTAGTTTAAGGTATAGTTTATCCATAGGGTTTAGGGTATAATTGTAATTTTACCCTTGTGGTTTAGGGTATAATTTATCCCTAGGATTTAAGGTATAATTATAATTTTACCCTTGTAGTTTAGGGTATAATTCATCCCTAGGGTTTAGGGTATAATAGTCATTTAAATATAATAAATTTAAAAATAAAATAAAAAACAACATTAATGAAGGAGCAGAAACTAATTAAGAAGTGTGGAGACTAAAGGGGCACCAATTCAATTGTTGCCCCTAGTTGTATACAAGTCATACTTGAAATATAATTATATATATAACATATAATTATAAATAATTTATATGTATAAAATATAAAATATATAAATAATAAAATAATTTATTCTAACTTCCAAATAATATATACAATACATAATTAAAAATAATTATATGTAGAAAATATAAAATAATTTTAATAATATTGTGTACCGGGGCAGAGCGGAGCTAAACTAATACCCGGACCCGCCCCGTATGTTTACGGGCCAGGTTTGGGTCGACCCAAAACGTGCGGGCCAGTGCGGGTGCCCGGGTCGGGTCGAAATTGACATCCCAAAATAAAAGATTTATCATTAATCCCTTAATTAGTAGGATTTATCATCAATATCTTAATTAGTGTGATTTATACAATATCCAATCTACGTTTAATAAAAGCTCACGGACGCTAACCTCCGTTCACGATTTCGAAATATTTTACAGATTTTTCTATGAATTTACGAATATATCTGGGTGTGTCGTGCATTAAATTGTAATATAGTCTGCATAATAATCAATTAATAGCTCGTTTGGTAGGAAGTATAAAGAAGAGATAGATGTCTAAGGCCACGTAATACGCTGCTTGGTCATACAAATCTGTAAACCCATGGGCCTGTTAAAAAACAAGGGCCCGATGTGAGTAAACCCCTATTTTTGGTATTACACATCCCACATAAGATGTCAAATGAGACTCATACACATCACTAATACATTTAATATATGGGATCCACACACCTCACTAATACAACTACTTACTACACATTAAATAATAACACTCCTTAATCCACGTGCAAAAAATAAATGTATACCTTAAGGGCGGACAGAGGGAGTATTTTACATATTTTTCAGGAACATACATAGCTTATAGCAAGTTGCAAAGTAATGGGGTATCCTGCTACTGCAGTCTTGCACGACTTTCATTTTTCATATTCAAATTTACTTTCTCTCTCCTCTTCATGTAACATATGGTGCTCCATGGTTGTGGTGGTGCAATGAAACACCAAACGGACTCCCGAATCAGTCCACTCGATCTGAAGACTTTCGTTACGATGCTTCATCCTCCTCGCGATCAATGGCTCTTCTTGTAGAGCTCTACTGAGCGATTCCCTCATTCTTCCAGCGACGGTCCAGCCGAAATCCTCGTTGGAATCTTGTCTTTAGCAGAGAAGAACGTGAAGCTGCCGCTGGAAAAGGGCCGTCCAAATCTTGGGGGACGTAGATTTTGCTAACAACAACTAATAAGGAAAAGTTGATGGAAGATTTTCTTATTTCGTGTAGATCATAACAAACAATTGGATAATATATATATTTTTTAAAAATATTTAATTGGAGTTATATTAGGTATATCACTTTAAAATTTTAAATCTAATAATAATACATTTGAACGCACGCATCTCAAAATAATAACATCTAATACTAATTAATTAATGGGTTTATTAATTATAGGTACGTGTATTTACAACCTAATTATTAATAAATACATTAATCTAATATAATTATTGTGGTATACATAACGTTATTTTTTCCCAATATTACCCTTGTTCACAACGTTTAATATTCAACATTTATACAGAACAATAATTTCGTTGAACACTAATGTACACTACATCAAATAAAAACAACAAAACCTGTATTTCTCTAACAACAATAACTAATACCTCTCTCTTAAACCTCCAGCGAGTAATTTTTTTTAATGCACGCCACTGTACAGATTTTGTAAGAAGGAATTTAGGGCACTGCTGTGCTAATAAACAGGTAATGGTATGCACATTAAGCTTAGAATCTTTAGTTTGATCGAAAGACAGTGTGGTTAGAAATTCCAGGAGAGATTTGAGGAACTAACTTTTCTTTTGTCAATGTACACTGATGTACACTATTATTATACTTATCACTCGAGATTTTAGGAGAGAGAATTTAGGATAAAATTATTTTCCCAATTCTCTCTGCGGTCACTTTCATTTATTCCTCTCTCTAAGTGCACGCCACTGTACAGATTTTGTAAGGAATTTAGGAAAAAATCATTTTCCTAATTCTCTCTGCGGTCACTTTCATTTATTCATCTCTCTCAATCCAAATACCCTGTTCCACAATCATGTTTCACTTGGTGTTTCATAACTTTGTTTTCCATTAAAATAATATACCCTAGTTAATGACCATTAAACCCTTAGGGCATGTGGTTGTATTTTAAGTATTGATTAAAACACGTGTCAAACATGTAATAGTTGGAATATGAGATGAAACACGGGAGTGGAATATGTGATCCCAATTGTCTCTCTAAGCACGTCAATGTACATATTTTGTAAGAAAGAATTTAGAAAAAACCGTATTACTAATTCTCTCTGCGTTCACTTTCTATTATTTCTCTCTAAATGCACATCAATGTACAAATTAATATTTTATTCAATGACTTTATCTTCGACAATTATTTATCTCACCTAAATGTACACTAATATATATTCATATAAATAGTTTATTCATTATTTTCTCCCTGAAAGTTATTTATCTTACATGAGTGCACAGTGATGTATATACATATAAATACTTAATCGTATTTTTTTAATTAACTTCATACAATGCACACTGATGTTCAGTAAGTATGGGTAATATGAAAAAAATAAAATTAAATTTTGTTTCTGTACGTAATTTTTTGTAGCGAATGTATGAACTAATAATATCTAAATATGTTTTGTACTGACTCTTAATTAATCCAAATAATTATCACTTGTTATTTCTCTTTCGAAAAATTTCCATGAAACCGTGACATAGATGTTTGCGGTAATTTAATTGGATCGAGAATCCAAGTGTGGATTTAGGCCGAATTTTAACAATCAGCCGGAATTTTCTCAAATTCCTCAAATTTCCAAGTCTTCTCCCCCCTCTCATTTTCTCAGGGCCGTCTTCTCCAGTCTAGCTCTCCAACTTCCTCTCTTCCTCTCGCGCAGAAGGTAATATATCCTCTCTCTCTCTCTCCTCAATCCTGAATCAGAGTTATGCATTCGCCCGTTGAATTCCTCCTTTTTTATTTTCTTAAAAATTTCTTTCGTCTTTCTTCTGCAGAGAGGTGAATGAATCCATGATCATTTGATTTGCGGGAAATTAGGGTTTTAAGAATATACGAAGAAGGCGGTAAAAGATGGGCAATTTTAAGCAGGCCCTGAAAAGCATCGATGCATTTCCCAGGGCTGAAGAGCATTTACTTCAGAAGACAAAATCTGGCGCCTTGGGTATTCCTTTTTTTGATATTCTATTTTACTCTTCAAAAAATTAAGATTTCAATTATCTATTTGCTTGATCTGTAATTCTCTCTACCAGCTTTTATTTCGTTTGATTGCTTTATGTTCGTATACTGTATAAAATCTTGATGCGAAGGGAGCTGTCTTGCTGTCGAATCTGGAATTCGTTTTAAAATATTGACTTTAAATTGTGCGTGCCTTGAGATGAAGGCTTTTTTGTTGGGCTTATTTTGCAGTATTCTAGCTTGATTATATTATGTAATTGTTATTTTATGATTTATATTGACGTTGAGAGAAGCTACAAGAATGGAAGTAAGGATTATTAGTTCTAGTTATGGCATTTTGGGCCAATCTTATTATGGGAATCTTCTGTTGCTGCAGTTTGGTCTAGAAGCCATTTACATTGATCACGTCATGTCTAGACTCTTGTAGTCGGCTTAGGTTGTTAACTATTTCTGCCCTTACTTGTTTCACGTTCTCATGCTTAGGCTTTCCCATTCCTCTCGTTTTAACCGGTGTTGAGGTTATGGATTTCAAAAAGCATGGATTTGCTGCTGGTTGTGGATTCATAACATTCTAAGCTAATTTCATATGCGCTTATAAATTTCATCTAACGTGGGTGGTTGATTACCAAATGAGATCTCCGAATTTCTTGTTTGATCCCATATTGGTAGGAATGAATAGGTTCAGTCATGACTTAGTTGCTAACTCAAATGCTGTGATGGTTGTCAAATGGTCTTGAGTAGGAATGGTGGGTGCACTACTAACTTCAAAACTTTCAATGTTCTGCACTAGTTTCGGTTGTTGGACTGGTAATCATGGCAGCTTTGTTCGTGCACGAATTGACTTATTATCTTTCAACATATACTGTACACCAGGTTAATTTCTTATCTCTAATTTTTTTAAAACTTTTCTTCTCGAGGATATATATAGTTTTACCTGATATAATTAATCTTGGATGATTTTTATGTGACAAATTGTGCCTCGCAGATGGAAGTTGACTTGAAACGTGGAGAAACACTTCCTATCCATATAAATATGACATTCCCTTCATTGCCTTGTGATGGTTAGACTATCGATATCTATTTTCTATATCCTCTCCTTCAGTTAAATAAAAATCTCTGCATTGATGAATGTCTGAACCTCTCATTAAAATTGCATTCAGAATTTTTCTTGTTATTGACCCTGTGTTATTTTTTGCAGTTCTAAGTGTGGATGCAATTGATATGTCAGGGAAGCATGAAGTTGATCTTGACACAAATATATGGAAGGCATGAACTTTAATTTTTGTTAACAATTTAGATTGCCTGGGGAGGTTGGGGTGAGGATGACGTATGATATTTGCCATTTTTCTGTTTAACAGTATACTTACCATTAATTGTTTCTACAGCTTCGCTTGAATAGTGGTGGCCGTATTATTGGCACAGAGTATCTGAGCGACCTTGTTGAGAAAGAACATTCTGCTCATGGGCATGGTTAGTTCATCTATAAATGGTTTTCATCAGTTTTAAGTATTTGTGATTTAATAAATTTCTTTCCTTTCTTTTCTGTGATTGTAGCAATTTTGAAAAATAATTAATTTCATTTTACCCCAGCCTTTTTCTTCCCCCAAGTCTTGTTAATCAACCATTCATTACAATAATGAAGTAACTTGTACCATTCTATACTCAGTAACCAATACAGAAAGAGATTGATGTCCCCAGAAGGACAAACATCACATACATTAAAATCAAAATTGGAAATTGCACTAGTTCGATGGAGAAATGTATCCAATGCACTCTCTCTCTGTGATTTTGAATTTCTTTCAACAGTTATTGACTCGGTAATTGATTATCCTTTTATCCATGAGTCCTTGCCTTAATATTATTGGAGTCAGCCTAATATACATTTTATATCTACTGTCTACAACTCAAAATTTTCTTGTATTTTCTTCTTTGAAATCTATTTTCATGTTTGTATGTTAATTTATTGCCTTTGAAGCTACGACCTTTATCTAGTCTCATTGTCCTCACTGTGAATGTGGTTAGTCCTTACTTCATAGATGCTAATCAGGCTTATGCTGTAAACAGGGTGAATTTTTACATTGTAAACATGTATTTATGTGATATAGAAATTATTTTGGAGAATATTGTTGGTGATTTTTTTTGTAAAATAATACCTATAAACATGGTCAGATGACCACAAAGATCATCATGAGGAGTCCGACCACAAAGTTAAACATCACAATCTTGATGAAGAAGCTCAAAATATGATTAAGAAGGTGAAGGATGCATTGGCCAATGGTGAAGGTTGCCGGGTATGCATTCATTACTTCCTACTTGGTCTTCTTGTCGCTAAAGTAGTATATGTTGTTGTAAATTAGTTACATTTTCACCAATTTCACGATTTAGTGTAGTATTGGAAGGAATGCATCCAATATGCAGCATCTGCTCAGTTTCTGCACATCAACCCACGTGTTGTTCATTGTTTGTTGCAGGTGTATGGTGTTTTAGATGTGCAAAGGGTTGCTGGGAACTTCCACATCTCTGTCCATGGATTGAACATTTTTGTTGCACAGTCGGTCAGCATTTGCATTAATTATATTTTCTTTGTCTAAAAATGATATGTGTTTATGAATAAAATTCTGCTTAATACTGTGAATTATTTATCCCTAATTATATTGAAAGGTTTGCAAATAGCTGCTTAAGAATGGCAAATGCCATAATAAACAAATTTAGGCTGGTATATTTTATATTATTTCCTCCTTTGTTTCTAGGTCTCCCTCTATTCCTAAAAAAAGTCTTATTTCTCCTAAGTACTACTTTTATATTTTGTTCATGCCACTTATATAACCCATCTAATCTCATTTTGGCCCCTCTATTTATTTGTTAGTTTAATCTATTCAATCCCAGTTAACTTCATTTGAGTTTTGTTTGGAGGGATTATGAAATATCAATTTAAGACTTAACTCTGCTTTGAATCATGATTATATTTACAATTTATATTCCAAAATATTCAAAAACATGACTCTCTTTGGGTCAGTCTTATTTCATATCAGATTTGGTAGATTTTTATGGAGAATTTCAAAATCACGTCATATCTTCATAGCCATAGATATCAAATGTAAAACTTTCATCAACATAAAACTCCTTACTTTAAAGTTCTTGTTTTTGTTTTCTTTTCCGTCACTGTACTGCTATTTGGGAATTTCTGCTACGTTCATCTTTCTTCATTTGGTAGTCAATTGGCATGTTGATTTTGCAGTTTGAATATGTCATATAAGCCCTGAAAGTATGTGGTAGAATTTGAATAATATTACTCTTGTAGGGATACTGGGGGATAGTGCTTGTTTCATTTTATTTTCCTGATTCTCTTTTTGAAAATTTCAACACTTTGTGATTATTTTTGTTTAGAATGATTAGCTATTGATTTTAGGCGTATAAGCAGGGGAGCCCTAACTTTACCTAGAACCATGGTCAAAGGTATATGTTTGATCCCCACTTGTATGACTTTCTGCACTTTCATGTGGAATTGGTGTGGGACATTGTAGCAATCCACTCCCATTCAAACTGGACCTCTGCGGACAGCACGCATTGGTTGGCAATCCACTTACTGAGGTGTACAACTCTGGCTGGCAAGTGGCAACCCTTTTTGAACCCAAATATGGGGTGGCAACCTTAAACCCACTATCGGGTAGTCCCTTCCGCAGCTAGTCTGGATCTGGCAGGTCGGACCAAATTGTTAGGCATATGCCATATAGGCTATAGAGTCCTCACTTTTCCCAAAACCATGCTTGAACCTAAAAGGTTGACCGGATATGGCCCTTCAATTCTTTCATTTGGGAGCGATGTAGGGTATCATAACAGTTGAATGCTGGAAGAATTGATTGAACAAACAACTGCGCATAATAAATAAGTAATCAAACCTGGTGCAAGTATTTTTAGTGCAACTTTGTAATTTTATAAGCCATGTAATGTATGGATGAACATGCATTTAGTATTCTTATTTTCAAAAGAACAATGTAATAACCTTTGCTGTTTTTGTTAAGTGAAGACTCTAGATCACGTAGCCCCTCTATAATGACTTAGTTTTATTTTTGTTTCAAAAAATATGTTAACGGGGAGTCCAGTTTGTCCAGGCCACAGTTTGGGCCCTACCAAGCACCATCAGTAGCATCTGAGACTTGAGTTATGAAATATAGGAAGAGATTGCCTTGGAGTATTTATGGATTTTGGAAGTCAGACATAACCTACTTGATTGTAGTGCCAAAGATGGTGCTTCTCTGTTAAACATGGTAGTGTTTTTTTATGTTTGTTGAAATTCAATATTTATTGTGAATTTTCTTTGACTATGCAGATATTTGAAAGTCCTTCTCGTGTCAATGTGAGTCATGTAATTCACGACTTGTCGTTCGGGCCCAAATATCCTGGATTACATAACCCACTTGATGACACATCCCGGATTTTGCATGGAGCAAGTGGAACATTCAAGTATTACATAAAGGTTTGCACTCCTGCCTATTTCATGAAACTATGAAGCATTCCACACTTTACTACATTTATCTATATGTATTGTTTTGGTTTGGATTTTTAATATTTGGATTTGGATTTATGCACAACAAAATCCTTAAAGAGATAAGGCAACTGAATTATTCCTCTGACATATATGACGTAATATATGTCATGTTAACAATTTCCTCTGCTCAATATTTGTTTTGGGAGTTTTACTACTATTTAGGCCAGTCAATTGCCCCTTGATACAAGCAAAGAATGAATTTTATATCTCCTTTTTCTCGGGAGTCTGATCTTAATCAGGCTGCAGTTCTGTTTTTTATGGGATTTTTTTAAACCTGGTTTCAAATTTTAAGAAATTTAGATATCTTGTCAATAAGATAATATGCAGGAAATTTGGTCAAGAAGAGGTATAACGTTAGGAATACATGAATTTAGTTTTTAAAAACTGGATTTCAATATTTCAAAGAATTTCGAAAATTTCAAATCTGGCATTTGGTAACCCAAAGCAAACTCATTCTGTTAACATATCTGTTCAAGATACAAATACACTATGAGGGTTATTGTCATCTTTTGACCTTGTTAGTTATAAATGATTATTTACTATCTTAATGGTGTCGCTGCAAAGGATCATGCTCCAACCAAATGTTGTGTTTATGAATAGTATTGACTGTTCATTGTGGATTCTTCAAACTTGCTCTCTTGCTGTGGTATGGTTAGGCATCCGAAATGTTCTTCTCTAGGTTTATACAGTGGCTTTATTCCTTCTTTTGCAAATTGCAACTAATTTGCGGTTTTAACTTTTGAATTCTTATGTTTTTATAATGTAGATTGTTCCTACTGAATATAAGTATATTTCAAAGGAAGTCCTACCTACGAATCAGTTCTCAGTCACTGAGTACTTTTCACAGATTAACGAATTCGATAGGATGTGGCCTGGTAAGTCTTCATTTATTCAGAGATTAAAAAGGTTTTATGCATCTGAAACCGTTCTTATATTCCAAACTGTGCTGATATTGATATTGCGGTTTTGATGCAGCTGTATACTTTTTGTATGACTTGTCACCAATTACTGTGACCATTAGGGAGGAACGCCGAAGTTTTCTCCACTTCATTACACGTCTTTGTGCAGTACTGGGTGGCACATTTGCCTTAACAGGTCAGCAACTATTTCATCCATGTCCTTTCAAAGTATATCTTTTTGACTATTGAATGTTTTAGTTATCTAATTGGTGGTGTATTGATAAATCATTGTACTAGCTGCATCCCCATTACTTGATTGACAGAAAGTATGATGCTACATGGATTGGACAGTCTGCCTCTTTAATAGCTTGCTGCTTCTGTTGCTTATGGTGCATGATTTAGTATGTTTGGCTTTACCAGTTAAGGGCCTCAAATTAGGTTAATTATCATAATTGCATTCACATAGTCATATACTGAAGACCTTGAAATGCAAGGCTTGGTTTGGAATTTCGCAAACAACATAGCTTTATTACTAATGCATGTAAATTTTTTTATGAAGTTGAATTCATCAATTATATTTGAGTAAGATTTTTAAAGTATCTTTTAGCTATCACTTGCAAAATGCTAAACTAGGTCTTAGATTCGTGGGTATTTAATTGGTAGGTGCATTGATTGATATACCTTTTCAACTTTAAACCTATAAAAGTCATATTTGTGAGAAAAATGCCCATTTTGTTCCATGTGTTAAATTTTTATCGAAAATTTTTGCTCTGTAGCTTCATTTTCTACACTTTTTGCCTGCAGCTATCTTCATTGACTTTTGCTCCCGTTTTTTTCTTTTTAAAATTTAATTTTTATTTTATTTTCTTGCTCCTGCATGCATTTCTATTTTTGTCTTTTACTTCTTGTATCCTATTTTCTTTCTAGGTTCAAATTTTGTAATTTTCTCCGTCTGGAAATTAAAATTGTAGTAGTATCTATAAAAATACCCAGAACAAATTACTAAATGTTATTCTTGCATTTTTAGGTATTTCTACATTCCTAAGATTACTATATTAAATCACTCACGCACTGATCTTGCTATCACATCATCCTAGGCTAAATCTATTGCAAATGCATCAATGAGCATGCATTATTTGTGTTACCCCATGGTTTCATTATTCTAAAATATATATGTACCTTCTTTACCACCTGCTTATATCTGCAATATATTCTCATACATGTCAATATCATCGACAGGAATGCTAGACCGATGGATGTACAGAGTCATTGATGCATTGACAAAACGTAATTCTAGAAGTATAGTACGGTGATTCACGGTTCAGCGCTGTATGTGCACAAGGTTTTTCTGGTCCATCCGTTCCATCTCTTCCCGTTGAGTTTTCAAGTTTTGACATAGTTACCTACAACCCTATCAAGTAGTTGTATCCTATTATGTTATACTACAAATATTTAGTGATCCTTGAATGTAATTGTGACATTTCAATCTGTTAAATAGCTTTTTATTCAAGGATTTAAATGACCATGTGAATCTACAATGGTCTAGTCTGCTAATCTATAGACCAAAAAATAAGGTAGTTATTTATTATGCATTGAAAGAGTTGTTTTTGGAAAAGAACACCGATTGCTTTTGCAAAATATTCTTTCTTGGGTGTGTAGAAATCATTGACTGCTTGTTTCTTGAGATGCCCTTTAAACTAAGGGCATGTTTGCTATAGATATGATAGTGTTGGATGGATTGGTTGAATGTATTTTTATCTTGTAGGAGTATATGACCTCATCATTTTAAATATTGGGTCCATTTCTCCTTTTTCCTTTATCAGAATATTAGTAAAGAATATAACATTTTCTTATAATGGGTATACACTTTAATTAGTAAGAGTATAATTTTTTTATTGAAAATGTCGGTTGAAATTAAAATATGAATTGTATAAAGGTTTGATTAAAAAGTTAAGTTTTTTTCTCAGAAAATCAAGAGTACAAGTATAGCATTTAATATTAAAGTGTATAACTTTAAAAAAGAATGAATGTTGGGGGTATGGTTTCCCACGGATACAAAAGTTTTAGTCTTTCATTAAATCGAGTACTACCCCGTTTCACCATAATCTTCACGTGTTTTTATTTTGAGCGTTTCATCATAAGGTTTACATTTTCTTTTATTATATATGAGATTCATACAAAATAATTAATATAAGGTTTACATTTTCTTTTATAATATATGAGATTCATACAAAATAATTAATATATCTCTATGAAGTCCTGCACACACAATATTATTACAATTACTTACTTACTATATACTATTAAAATACAGAGGGAATAAATTCTAGTTCGTTTTATGAAATTCTTTCCGAAATAGTGTTAATAAGGATATAATAGAATATAAACTTTAGGATATGTGAACTCATACAAGTAGTTTTCTCTTTTGAAATTCACGACATAGAAAGATGTAGTTAGATTTTGAGGTACTCTCTTGTAAAAAGGGTATTTATAAGACGGATTGTGAGACGGGTCGACCCATTATTAAAGTATAATAATTATATAGATAAAATATGCTTATTGATACTTAAAGTATATTTGTAATGAATCGTACTATAACACTTTAAAAATACACTTTAATTCATTAATCATCACTTTAAAAAATATACATTAACTACGAATTAACATACTTTACCTATATAACGAACATACTTTAACAATGGATCACCCGTCTCATGACCAGTCTCACGTATTTGCCATCTCACAAGAGACTTTTTTAGTTTGTCAATAAATAAAAATTTTAATATTCCTTCCATCTAAAAAAAACCTTCAGAATTTTCATTCTAGTTCGTTCCAAAAAAGTCTTCACGTTTCTACTAAAATAATTAATGTTTGACTAAGAAATTAATTTTCTTTTTTCCAAAAAATTTAGGGTATAAATTTTTATATCAAAGAACGTAATATTAAATACTCCCTCCGTCCCACAATAAGAGTGGCGAAACTTTTTTACACGTAAATTAAGGGATATAATAATATTTAATGGGTATTGGGGGTAGTTGAAGTGAGAAATAATAATTTAATGTATAGTGGGTAGGTGTATTAGTATGGTGTGTGGGTCTCATGGAGATATATTAATTGTTTTGTGTGGGTCCCTTTTACTAAAAAGGGAAATGCACCTCTTGTGTTGGGACGGACGAAAATGATAAAATGCACTCCTTGTTGTGGGACGGAGGGAGTACTAAAGAGTATAAAATTAAATTTGGGCGTACGAAATGCAAGACTTATCTTTTAAACAACCGTCCTTATGAAAAAGAATTGCAAACTTGTGTAAGACCGTCTCACGGTAAAATTATTTTACACTTTCGTAATTAGTTATCACTTTTTTATTAAAAATGTTACTCCCTCCGTCCCGGGTATTTTACCCGTTTGTACGGGCACGGAGATTAAGACGTTTTATTTTTTTAATATATAATGTAAGAAAAAGTAGGGATAAATTAATAATTTAAAAAGAAAAAGTGAATAAAGTTGTTGGGAATGATGAATAAAGTGTAAAAAAGTAGTTAAAGTTGTTGGGATTGTAAAAAGTAGGTAATAAAATATTATGTATTTTTGCCAAAAATGGAATGGGTAAAAATACGTGGGACACCCCAAAATGGAAAGTGGGTAAAAATACGTGGGACGGAGGGAGTACTACTTTTCTTTTAAAATGTTGTTACTTTCTATTTATATAATAAATTATTTATAAAATACTCCCTCCGTCCCATAGAAGTTGGTATAATTTTTTTTTGACACGGAGATTAAGGAATATAATAATTTAATGTAAAGTGGAGTAAAGTAAAGTGAAAGAAATAATATTTAATGTGTAGTGGGTAGTTGTATTAGAGGTGATATGTGGGGCCCGTGAGAATATATTAATTATTTTTGTGTGAGTCCATGTATTAAAAAAAAATGTGTCAACTTTAGTGGGACAAACTAAAAAGGAAAGTGTATCAACTTCTATAGGACGAAAGGAGTAGTTCACACCACCAATATTACTTTTCATCAATTAAGTATTACTTTTCAATATAAAGTTATCACTTCTTATTAATCATGCAAAAGTTGCGGTCTCACACAGATTTTTGCTAAAAGAAATGGAAAAAAAGTTAAGCTCATATTCTGAAAAAAAATAAAAATAAACAATTGAAATGGCAAGCAACAAAACTTCCAACTCATAAAAAAATGAAACTAATAGGATTTTTACTTGGCTTAGAGGCATACAGCAATTGGTGAAATTATCTTACAAGATCCGGTAACTACTGACCAGTAATATAACATCATGATAGCTATTCAGCATTACTGCATTGCCTTCTAGAAATAAGGAATTTACTAATGGATACCTGCAAAATTAAGTACTAAAGGCATCTCGAGTCTTTAGCTCAGATCTTCGGTTCACACATTTTGCTGCAACTCCGGCGTATTGTGCGTTGGCAGAGCTTGCAATGATCTGTTGTTATGATCACTATTTGAGTGTCGGTGTTGGTGGTGGAGCTGCCGGTTTTGGTGGTGTCTTTGCTCGTGTACACCGTGGCTCATTTGAAGCGGTGACGACTGGGGATTGCGGCTTGCTCTCCATCTTAGGTACTCCACGAGAAGCGAATTGGTACTGATCGCTATACCAAAGCCGGTGAAGGAGGAGAGCAGCACCGACAGAATGGCATTTACGTTCAGCTGTGTGTGATTTTCAGCAACAAAGACATAAGTTTTAATCTAAGGTCCAGAAGTAAATGAGGGAGGGAGGGAGGGAGGAAGAAGGGGGCAATTCTTACCACAGCATAAAATATATGAGCAAATAGGATGACTATTGCAAACTGGAAGGAAGCATATGCCCATATGTAACTCTTGCTCACTGCCAATCATCAGACAACCATTCTAGTTCTTCTGTTAACATCTACTATGTTTTAGAGTAACTATGGAACATATAGAAAAACACATAACACGAAACGAGACTAAAGAGAAAACCTTACATGAAAAAATGAAGGTAAAAACTTATTGAAGCCACATGAACATGGTAGGTTAACAATCTGAAGATCAAGATCTCAATTTTCTATAAAATAAACTAAAAGGGTCTTTTTAACATCAATCCTACTTTTTTTGTTAGTATCCAGGCTATACGGTATGCATGTCGGACTTTTAAAAAGGTTAGGGTTATATCATTACCTTCAAAAATTAAGGAAGAAATAAGGTCAGATGATATACGGCGGACAAATACACAATAAACATCTATATAAGTAGTATTAACTAAAACCCAGAGTAGGAATGCCATTGATTATATTAGGGGATGAAAATAATTTTGTTGATCTTACCCATTGTAGAAGCTATCATAGCTGAAAGGAGACCTAAGACACAAGAGAAAGGTAAAGAGATGGCAAGAGCTCGAGGCCCCATGTCGGACACCTGTTGTGGAAAAAATCATTTATTAGGATATACGACGAGAGAAAAATTGACTTGGCTTGATACAACATGCAGCCATACATTGACCCTGTAGCATGTATAGCTACTTAAAAAGCCTCAATAAGAAAAGATCAACTCCACCACCAAATGAAAGCTCAAGAACTTATGCTAATTTAAGTATACAGCAAATTAGGATAAACATTATTTCAGATGGAGAGAATTAACTTTTTTAATGAATCTTCAAAAAGTTGAAAAACTGGTTCCACAATTTTGAACTCATCATGAAGATCTATTTAATGCTTTTGATGAGAGTGATAACATAAGATGACAGATGGTCTAGGCAAAAATGTTAACGTCCGGGAACAGAAAAAATGTTTGACAACACTGACATTTGACAGAACACGGTAAAAATGACAAACAGACTAGACAAGGGAGTAATACCAGAAGCTGTTCCAGAACGCAGAAGTATGCAAGCATGCTGACCATGACAAGAACAGGCACATCCTGCCAGACCCTGTCTCAAAAAAAAGAAAAGAAGGTATTAATCAATCCCTAGAGATTATGAATAAGATATGTAAGTTAAATGATTATTTCCGATTCTCCAATCCTTTCCTAGAATTAGAATCCCAGAAAAATGAAAAGAAAGCCAGAAATAGTTACTCTATGTGATTAAAATATTCTTCCAGCTGTTAAGGCATTATTGTTACCCTAAGGAGATGAGAAGAAAAATTAAACAAAAAGTATTTGCTAATGAACAACTAAAATCAGGCATATCCGAAATCACAAAAATCTTTTATCTCCCGTACTGATAACTTGTAGATCTGACAATCATTCTAAGATGGGACAATTTGTAAGTCCTCTTGGTTGACATTGAGTGTTAGGATACATTTGATCTTATTTCTGACCAGGTAATTGCTTCTAAAATACTACTAATAGATTAGGAAACTAAAATCATATGTATGCTCAGAAAACATTAACAAGACAGATATAGGCTTGGAAGGAGCTCTCAGATTGTAAAGCTACAATGGCAAAAGGAAAATAGTGACGTATACCTAGCATTAAAATTTTAAAAGCTACTCATCCTGAAGTTTTATAAGCTTAGCACTTGGATTTTCCTCCATATGCAACCAAATTATGTCAGAATTAGATCAAGGCTCTCAAGAGTTAAGTAAAACACATTCATAAATGAACTACACATAAAACAAAACTAACTAAATAAATAACAATAAAATAATAGAGTATTAGAAGAATCAAGAATGAGACAATTTGAGCAAAGTGTCAGCTTAGAGAAAAATGATATCTAGACCATAGTAAAATATGAAAGTTAAAGGTGGAACCAATGTATGCCAAAAGTAATCTAAAATAAATGAACTTTACACATGAGAATAATAGTCATCTCTAAGGCTAGTTCGGAACATTAGAACATCATGTAGACACAGAATTCAGAGTTCAATCAAAATAGAGACAAAACAATTATCAAAATTAAGGATTAGCTTGCCTGTAACGAGGTGTTTCCCTTTGTTGGGGTACAGCAGCTGGTCTTTGTATCACAGTAGGAGGATTATGTAATTTCAGCAATGTTACTGGAAGGTTGCGAACATCCTGCTTACAAACTTCACATGTCTTATTACCTTTGATGCTAAACCACTTCACAGCACACTCTTTGTGGGCAAGTGCAAGCTCTCCTTTGCAGCTGCACTCCATCTTCAGTGTCTCGCCTCCTTCCCCGAGCTCAACTAAACAGATCCTGCAAACAGCTTCTTCTTCTGGGATGTCTTCCCCACCATCATCATTAGCTGTAAATATCTCAAATAAGTCAACAAACCATAATCACCAAAGCTTGTTTCGCTACCTGTGGGTCAGCTACATTGATATGGTTTGTAAATAAACAAAAAGTAATAGGCAAATTTGGTTGCTTTAGCCCCACCCCTTCTAAATGGCCTATATTTAACTTGTTTGCAAATCCTCCATGAGAGAAAGGTTTAAATAACTGAAGGTCATCCATACAAGCAATGAACCCGTGCATTACTAATATGTCTACTATGCAAGTCAATGATCAAAATTAATTGTTTAACATCCTACAAGCACATTATACACAGGTGTATATATTATACCAGAATCTGTCTCAGGAGATATATCTGAAGAGGCAGTTTCCTCAGTTATTGGGCGACGACTTGTCGATATCACACGTATCAAACCTCCAGTTGAATCTGCTCTCCTTAAGCTTCTAGTTTTAACATTAATAGGAACTGAGAATGATCGTG
The DNA here is from genome assembly GCA_023678885.1 of Pogostemon cablin. Taxonomy (NCBI): domain Eukaryota; kingdom Viridiplantae; phylum Streptophyta; class Magnoliopsida; order Lamiales; family Lamiaceae; genus Pogostemon; species Pogostemon cablin. Next base: position 9,514,213 of record CM042987.1, read on the forward strand.
TCATGAATTGTTTTGCTTCAGTTTGCTGTGAAGGAAACAAAATTCATTTAGATAATGCCGAGCAGAAAACAAATGAATACTTTGTTTACTTAGTCATAAAATAGGAAACAAGCTTACGCATTTTTGAGATTCCTGACCAGCATGATTTTCGAGTGAGGCATTTAGATTAGTGTTTATAATTGGTGTCACAGGTAAAGAATGTACAGATTTTGTTGATGGGGAGAACAAAATTTTATTCAAGGAGAATGATCTTGAAGTTGAAGGCTTGTCTGAAATGGGTGTGTCTGGGATAATAAGAACTGTTTTCTCAGCTTCTTGAGATGAGTTTTTACCCCTGAAGCTCTTCTGAGAAAGCATGCTTTTCACAGATGATTTCAATTTTGCTGAATTCGGTCTAGGAGGTAATCCTGCTCTAGCAGAAGAGGGACTTGGAACATCTATCCTTGTGAAATCGGACAATGCAATCTTCAAAGACCGCGCAGGAATTTCCAAAGACGAGAGATTTGGCCGTCTGGGTGGCATCAAGGTGGCTTCTTCTCTTTCATATTTCTGATAAACAATCATGTCCAAAATCAATCCACTCACTCTACATTTGCTAACAATCTTATAACAACAACAACAAGAACATGGTTTTTAATTACAAGTGACCAATTACTATATTTAGTGGTGATACTGTTAACCAATTACTATAATTTATTTTTCCTAAAGAATTTATGTTAGTGAGCTAAGACAGTATAATCAGATCCTAGTCTAACTCCTCTAAGAATCTAATAAACAGAGGATATATATCATCTATAGATAGGAACTGTATCATTCCAAAATTAGAAATAATGGGGTTTTCATTTCAACCTCTCATTTTTGCAAATAATCAAGCAATCTATAACATATGATCCTTAATCTTACTTTTTTTAAACCCTTAGTTTCCAATCATTTCCATTTTAATCTCAAGAAAGGTAGAACAAAAATGGAACCAATCAAATTCTCAAATCTTCACTAGCTAACTCTAGAATATACTTACCTTCCTCCTTACATTGACATACAACTCATTGCACAATAAATACTAAATTATTTGCCAAAATAAGGTATGATTTAGTATCGAAAAGGAATCTATGATCTAGTTTTGAATCCAAGAAGTTGGATCAATCACTAAAACCTAAAAAAAAAGAAAAGAAAAGTTGGAAGTATTTCTGAAAATGGAAGGATACAACCGGTGGAAGGGCAGATACAAAAAATAGAAGGATATAGAAAAGGAAAAACCTGAGCATTGATGTTATGCTGAAGGTGAGGAACGGCGTCGTTCTCAGCCATGGCAGGGAAGCTTAAAAGGGAAAGAGAGAGAAGCAGAGAAGCATTCTAAAGTGCTATGTCAATGTGAATTCAAGATTGAGAGTCAACAACATTTCTGTTGTGGTTGACCACTTTCAGCGTTGGAAGATAAGTACATATGTTAGAGAGCAAGAAAATGCTTTTTTTTTTTTTTTTTTTAAATAATAGTAATTAACATTAATAACAAATTTAATGCACCTACCTTGCTTCGTCTTGTACTAGGATTCTTTTTCTCATCCCTCTACTAATATTATTAATTAATTTATTTATTAATTAGGACATTGTATTTGTGGATTTCGACAATGCTAACAATTAGTTTGTGCGGAACAGCCGTCACCGGATTGAGAGGGTTGGGAATGAGGGTGTGGGACCAATAGTACCACCACCTTTTCTAAACATTTTTATGAATATAATCGAATCTAGTTGAACATTACTATATTTGAGTATTATTTATTTAAATATAATCGAACTCGAACTCAACTGAAATTATTTATTAAGACTAGCGAATTTGTTCAGTAATAATAGTAATATATAGTACTCTTAAAATTAAGTAATAAATACAAATGCATTTATGAGCCATTATTGAATCTGTTAAAAAAAATAGATGAGATACGACGTAGCGGATTCATTAACTTAAAATCAGTCAAAATTGCCAACGGCCAAAAACCTCCCCAAATTGAAATTTATCTTAGTAATAGGAAAAAAATAATAATTTAAATCTATGTAAATATGTGCATAGTACATGAGAAGTAGAAAATGTGACTGTGAGAGCATCCATATTAGTTCAGAAAAAATGAGTTTAAACTGAGAATTCTTTTAAACCAATCAATGTAAATGTGCAGTTTAAACTCAAGGAGTCCTGCCAGTTCAAGACTATGAACTCGGTTTAAATAGGAGAGAGAAAATAATAGGAATGATTTTATTGAGTTTGTACAACACATTATCATTTTAATAGGGAGGTCTATTACACACACTCTTAAAAGAGAGTGAACTTAATTAAGTAGTGGACCCATTGAATAATAAATTTAATTTAGAAAGTGAATGCGAACAACAATTGAGTTTAATGGGTATTTGTGCAAAAATAAAATAAAAATTAAAAATTGAGTTTAAACTCATAATCAATGTTGGGATGATTTCAACTTTTAAGTTTCATACGGATATGGACATTGGGCATAGTTAATTAGGAGTCAACAACTAATAATTTGCGTTGGTTCACCAGTTACATCAAACACTAATTTTAATACATCCATCGATTTTTTTTTTTTACTTAAAAGAATAACAGAGAAGATATTGTTTATATTTATCATTGTGATATGATTCAACTAGAAAAAAAAATTATTAGGCTAATTATAGTGTGCACCCGGGTGCATCCTAAGATAGGGTGCATCCATATACAAATATAACCAAAAATATATACAATTATGAGCAATAATGTAAACAATTTAATTGTTAGTTTTTTTAATGAAAAATTGAGTGTAAAAAATATACAATTATTAAAAAAACATATAGTATACACTATTGAATAAAAAGTTATACACATATGGATATTAGTTTTTTTAATGAAAAACTTAGTGTGAAAAAAGTATACAATTATTACAAAACACGTGTACAAAATAGAATAACATGTATATAAAATAGAATAAAAAGTCATACACATATGGATGCACCCTTGCACCCAATATACACTCATTACATTATGATTAAGATCATTATAGTGCATCAAGAGTTTAATATAAAAAAATTATAAAAACAATTATGGCTAGTTTGGTATATTACATAAAATAAATTTGAATATAAATTCATATAATGCTCTCACATAATAGTAAGAATACTTGACTGGTTGTTTGGTATTACAAATTTAAAGTGAAGAAATTATAAAATTATTATTTGGTAACACAAATAATATCAGGTAATATATGAAAATACAAAATTAATTATCGTTTAATTGAAATCAAAAGCCAATAATTTGAGTATTTCTATAATGACAAAATTGAGGAAAGGGTTTAGTTTATTTCACCCATTCACTCTCCCCTATATTCAAGTTCATAAAATTGAAATTGGAATTTAGATTTCTATCAAGGTAGAGTTCTTTAAGTTTGTACTTGTGTATATTATAAAATTTTGTTTATTATTGTGATTTTTTTTCTACCTTTAATTCTTATTATTATTTTATTTTTTTGTTTCAGCTGTCTGGATCTTCCACCTTTCAACATCGGAAGAGAAGAAGATAGAAGAAATCGGCAGAGAAGATTAAGAAGGAAAATAAATCACTGGAGGAAGCGTCGCGAACGCCAAAGATGACACCTCCGACGCCAACATCACCGACGTTAACAGAAGTAGAGCCTTCATGCTGAACAGAAAACCACGCAAAACACATCACAGAGAACTATAAAACTTAAAATCGAATAAAAAATCTTCCATAAAATCTGCAGTGAAAGCTTCGATTAACTAAGCGCCTTCGATCTCGTTGGTAAGATGTCATTTCTCTATGTCCGTATGGTGAAGGCCAAGATCTCAAAAGTGTATCATCAAAATCATCAATGGGTCTGAAGAGATCTAAGTTGTATTGCATGAACTACCAGATTATGGTGGCTTGGGTTAAGAGATCTGTATTGACACAAATTAATTAAGAGGGATAAAAATAAATTATTTTTTATATTAATTTTGTGGGAAAAGGATCATTTGATCCGATTGAAATAGAAGAAGTGCTTGAATGAATAAAATATAAGTAAGGGGCAAATTTGATCTCGTGGAATAAGATTAGGGTCTGTAGATAGCGCAAATTAACCCTCCCTTAATTATGAGTTGATGTGGCTTTTTAGTAAAGAGAGAGGATTATCCATACTAATCTAATATAATAATTTAGTAGTGAGTTAAAGAGTGCTCAAGGGTTCCCTCCAGACGATCTTGTGCCTTTTGGAGGTGGATATTGTTCTGTCCATTTCTTAAGGAGCGAACTCTTTATAATATGCGCGGCTTTCGTCATCCGTATCCGAAGATCTTTTGACAGATCACATCACATTTATTACAAATATTGTAGGAATTAACTGTGTAGCCACATGAGATTATTTAAAAGATACTTTTTAGGATATCCCCTATTTGTGGATCTTGGGGGATATCCAAATAGATCTTAAGCTTGTCAGTGCAAATAGCCAAGTGGGAGGACGAACAGGAGATGTGGATGGCTCGCTGGAGCCAAGCGCGCAGAGTGCACGCACTCGGCCACATTGTTGGGGAAACGGCTGTTGAACACTCTCAATTATAGCCCACGCGGAGATCTCAGTACGGAGAGAGAGTTGTCTCTAGGCCCTGTGTTGTGCGGTGTTAAGAGTGAAAATAAGCGTGTTTTAGTGTCCAATCTAACACCTTTATGATGAGAATTGATGTTATATATTAGCACAAGTATCTTATATTCAATATATGTGAGAAAAAGGTGCACTTGAGGTGTTTATTGTGTTTTAGGTGGAAAAAGGATCAAAAGTGCAAAGTTGGAGAAAAGGTGCAACTTGTGCAATGAATGCTGAAAAACGCACGTCCAATTTGTGTAATTATTTTTGTGTCTTTTTGGAGATTAATTCTGGTAATGTGATACATGGTTGAAAAGCCACTGAAGAGAGAGAGTCATTTTTGCGTAAAGAACACCCCAATCGGAATCCAAACGAGAAAGTTATGAGCAAAATGGTGACGTCGCGCGATCTATGCCGAACAGAATGGATGTTCTAATTTCCATGGCTTGTTATAGATTAAAATCTTAGATTTTTCTTAATTTCTTTATATGGATAAAAAGCCAAGAAAGAAAGAATCGCGTGAGCGCAAGAATCACTCAAATTGGAGCTCGGATGTGGAAGTTATACGCGAAATATTGAGACGGCGCAAGTGCAGTTCGACCACGACAACATGGTTTGACCAACCCTGTTGGTCGAACTCCATGCCTGGGACGCGTCTGGATCTGATTTTTACACCCGAAGTACGTGTTTCTGTATTTTTTTCAAGAAAAAAACTCATTCAAGGTCCATAAGGAGAGCTTCCAAGTATAAAAGGGGATGTAGATCACACCAAGAAGGAGATTAGATTAGAGAGAAAGGGAGAGAGAGAGAGCCACAAATAATACTACACCCCACAAGGGGGGATCACCCCCCTGTTGGCAATTGGATCGTGTGGTCCAAACGTGATCCGTTTAGGTTAAACAGTTAAATAAATCAGCAGAAGCGATTTAACATGATTACCGTACTTCAGGGTTGATGTAGAGTCTGAATCGCTGCAGAAGAACACCTCTTGATCTTCTGCTGTATGTCCCAAGTCAACTCTGGTGTTGGGTGGTCAACAATCCCCAGAGTTCTCTCAATCGGCTTCTCTCTAACTCACGTCAAAAGAGACGCAGGAAGTTAGGTTTCCAGAAGCTGAGATGACTATATATATTGGGCTACAGCAGGGACCAGGAGGAGAAATTGGGCTGGGCCTCAATTGAACTTAATTAACCAAGCTTAGCCCAAAGCTTTTAATTAAATCCAATAATAATAATATAGTCCACTAAAATATTATTATTGCACTACCCGTCCAATCCCAAAATTATGTTCTGGGCTCCATCTTATTATGAGCCCGATAGTCTCCCCATGTTTAAGATATTCAATGTCCATTAATTAATTAAGTTACTGACAACTCTAATTAATTAATATCTCGTCCGAGAGTAGTACCACTCAACCTTTTTATCATGCCGGAAATAAATCCACTTGCAAGATTTACATGATAAACCTTATGAGCTCCTCAAGGGGACATCATCAACCTATGACGGACATGGATTCCTTCTACAATCAACAGCACACCATAGATACAGCACTACTTCCCAACTCACCGAGTTTGTTGATTTAATACATATAAATCTCACCCATTGATGAATCAAAGAAATACATACTGCCCTACGTGTCGAGGTTATTGTATAGGGATTAAGAGCACGAACTTCCATAATAACAGAGATCAAGTTCTTCTATAAGTCAGTATAAGTCGAACGATCTCAGGCGGTCCTGCTCAATACACACAAGTGCACTAATGTGATTCTATAGCCAAGACAAGCTAATACCAAACCACACTACAACCATACCGATAGAGAGTCCCTGTCTATCTCAGTTGTGAGCATCTGTTTATACTTTATAAGGAAACCGATAATATGATCTTCCGCGTGTTGTCACACAACATATTATCTACAGTATAAAGTAAATGGACTATTGCATCATGCATATAAAATAAATTATAAGATGCAATCATTTGATCAATGATTCTCATTTCAAATATTGTTATGACATTGTTCATACTAAAGCTAGACTTTTAGTATACAATCCAACAATCTCCCACTTATACTAAAAGACTATGCTGTCATGTCTTCTGCCATACATCTGATTCCTACTCCCACTTACACGACCATTAAAAGCTCTCGCCTTAAGGTCCTTGTAAATGGTTTACTAGGTCATCATCCGATGCAATCTAGGCGACAACAATCTTCCCCTCATCATACGATTTCTCGTAACAGGTGGTACTCGCGCTCCATGTGTTTAATTGCCTTATGGACTTGTGATTTCTTCAAGTTTGCAACTGCACCAATATCATCAATGTAAATTGTGATTACCTTGAGCAAACTTAGAAACACTTCAAAGTCCATCATGAAGTCTCTAGAGTCATATAGATACTTTGGCAGCCTCATAGGCTCCAATTTATCATCTTTCCATGATGGAGTCCAGAGTATGAAATATATTTCTATATAATACTCCTCCACATTATGACTCTACTTCCTAAAGTTAAACACATAACCTTTGAGGAGAATTTACTACCGTCCAATCTGACTAAAAAATCCGAATCTACGTAATCCACAAGAAGCAGTGAATCTGTCCAGTAAGTTCATATATAATTTCCAGTCCTTCTCAGGCACTTTATATATGTCTTACTACAGTTCATCATTCTTGATCCGGGTTACGTTGATACCCACTGTTCTGCATACAGCAAAATAGTTATCCAACTTCGTCCATCGCATTCCATGAATAAACTCATCCGATGGGGAGGAAGGCTCTAATGCCGACGCGTAAGTCTATTCTCATGCTAAATGAGTATGGACTGTATCATATTATGAAACTTGAGATAAGCATAACATCCTTTCTTGTGATCCGTATTACCGTGATCAAAAGGATGTATTTTGCCTTTCTTAAGTCCTTCATCACTACCGCTTTATTAACCGTACCCATACGCCCGATAATACTCTTTCATTGTCTCAAATGAGCAAGATACTATCTACGTATAGTACAAGAAACACCACCACGTTTCCGTCACTCTTTACAACACACAAGACTCATCCGCTCATTGATTTAAATCCATGCCACTGGATTATCTAATCAAAACAGATACTTCACTATCTTAAAGCTTAATTTAGTCCATCGCTGGACACTTTTAAGCTTACTATCAAAATGCTATTAGTACTTTGCAATGAATTACTCTGGTTGCTTCACATAGATGTTTTCCTCAAGACTTCCAATCAGGAAAGCTGTCTTGACATCTATTTGCTGTCCCTCATAATTTAATATGAGCAGCAATAAATAAAAGAATCCGGATCAATTTAAGCATAGCTACCAGCGAATATGTTCCCTCATAATCGAACCATTTCTTTCTGAGTACATCTTTTTGCAACAAGCTTTGCTTCCAAGATTTTCACCTTTCCGTATGATCCTCTTTTATTTCCTATGATCACTTGCAATGGTTTTTACACCATTTAGTGGTCATACAAGTTCCCAGACTTAATATAGAATCCGTAGATTCTATTTCAACGTACATTGCAACTTACTAAGATTCCGCATTTTAATCTTGTAGTGCTATGTCATATCCGTGGGATAATACTATGTTCACTAGGGATCAAGTCTCACGACTCTCCCAAACATATATTTATGGGTTGTCATACAACCCTCCCACTACGACAAGGCACTACATGTAATTGTGTATCAGACGTGACACGCGTTGCAGTTTACCTTGTGGTATATCCTCTTGTACACTTGGTACTTATACTTAGTGTTTTCCTCTCACTTCCTTTAGAACAACTTATACAAGGGTTTGTGATTCATTACATAGTCCTTTTCCAAAAAATCTAGTTATTGAGTTAACAATTATCCTTCGATCTTTTGGACTAAATAAATCACCCTCCATTTTTCTAGGATATCCCATATACAGACAAACGTTTCACGAATTACTGTATCTAGGGCATATCCATAAAATGAATTTAATTATTCCAAATAATTCATCATCTATCTAATCTTAAGCATAAGAGCCTAATACCTTCTACCCACCACACCATTCAGCTGGGGCATACCCGGTGAAGTCAACTTGAGATTTAATCTCAACTTCTGATCAATAGCTCCTAACTATCCCAAGAGGTATTCGCCATCATGATTTAAACCGTAATGACTACCTCTTGCCTGGATAATATTAGGTCCGCTTGAATCAGAATGAACTTATTCCAACATATATATCTTTGGCTCTACACCCCACAGCCTTGAAAAGGCAGTTAATCATTTTTACTTCCAAGCAGGACTCGCAAGTCTGATAGTTTCCACTTCAGATAAACCTTACGGTCTATCGGCTATCAACTTTTGAATCCTACTCAAGTAAAATGAATTAGTCTTAGACGCCAAATGTATGTTTAGTTCATCTCCGAAGGTTCCTTTCTCTTACTAATTTTAGAAGATGCATTATTAATTATTATTTATTGCATCTGTGGGATGAACATGATTTAAGAGTATACTTATTATCCACCAACGTACTTTAACGGATTAAAGCCTCATTCCTCATTACTATGACCATGTCATTTAAATGAAATGAAGTGTCCATCCGTTAATGCATAGAAACCGAAATCAAATTCTTTCTATGAAATGTACGTAAAGGCAATTTCTCATAATCAATCGTTTATTCTTATCATGAGATAAATAAACAACTCCCACTGCAATAGCCACTACCTTTGTAGTTTTACCCATGTCATTACAATCTTATCCTTACTAAGTGAAAAACATTTAGTGATTCCAGTATCTACACTGTTCGAGTCAGTAGATGCCATCACTAATCATGTTTAAATCATTAGTAAATAAGATATTAAACTTGTTCACATCATGATGAAAATGGGTTTCCCTTTGCCACATGTTTTGTCAGAAGTCTCCCACCATATACATCCTTTAGTATTTCAGGTGGAACTTACTCAAAACATCTAGGTAATTATGGAAAATAAATTGACTTAGGTTTCCCCTTCAACTTTTATTCCATATTTTTCCAATTCATTCATCAAATTCTATCATGACCTATTACCTTTTAAATTACTCGAGTATCCGAAGAGTTACATGAGACCATCATATTTCTATGAACCTCTCATCTCTTCACTAGAGACATTAACGGCATCATGAGACGTCCTTTGTGAGAACACACTTGTATTTTCTTAAGCAGTAATTTTCAAAACCAAGATTCTTTTCTAATCAACTAATTTGGACAAGTAAATATAATGTCTTTTAGTTAACAATTAGTGAGATAATACCATTCGAAATTCAGAGAATCACAAATAAATATTCAGATCAAAACTTCGAATTTTATCCTTTTATATTGTTTCCCTCAAAACAATATAAAATAAAATTCACCGACATCTCAAGCACCGTGAGTCTGCAAGCCACGATAGTGTGGACGTTTACAAACCCGAACATTTACAAGAGAAGGTTTTACCCATTAATTTCATTTGTCAACCTAACTTTATGACAAAATAATTAATAGTCGGTTCCTCTTTAGCCATGCAAATAAAAGCAGTGACTCCGATGGGGAGGATACTTATTATTTACATCTAAGTGTACACCATTATTTGACCCCAAGTCCGCGGCCCAAGCTTGTGTGCCTTATAGATGGAGAAGTACACACGCGCTCGGATAACTTCCTACAGTCATCAATTACAAGTTTGTACCAGTGAACCGCATATAAACTCATCCGATAGGGAGGAAGGTCTAAGCCAACGCGCAAGTTCATATGCATCACATTACAAATGTAATTATTTAATGAATTCTGTTCCAGCAATCCATGAATAAACTCATCCGATGGGGAGGAAGGCTCTAATGCCGACGCGCAAGTCTATTCACATTGATAACAAACCAATAATGGAGGCCGCGGGAATTTATTACCAATCCCCTCTCCCACTTAGTTATTTAATACCGAGGGTTTTAACATGCATATAATATTCCAGAATAAAATATACAACTAAGACATGCTTCTATTAACAGTAATTTAAATAAATAAATCACATAGAACATGTCTTTCACATATACAACAATGATTGACAATTAAATCAATTAATCAGTTATATAACATTAATTAATTGCATAATTAGTGGATCAATCAATTTGGGCCCAAGAGCAACAAATAAGCACAAAATGAGCAGCAGATTAAATAATTAATCAAGCTCATTATCCATGGCCCATAATCTTAACCCAAAATTAAATTAAGTCCATCAAGCCCACTAGCACAAAGAGTCCATTAATAAAATTAATTAATCATGCTTGGCCCATTACCCACAATTAATTAAAACCAGCAGTAAAATAGGCCCAGCAACCCACAAGCTTTTAATTAAAATTGGGCCTTTATTTCCAGCCCAAAACCAAATTAAATCCAAGCCCAAGGGGACAGCCCATTAGCATATTTAATTAAATTAGACCCATAAGCCCAACAACCAAATTAAATAAAATGGAGCCTGTTGCCAGCCCATATCCATTTAATTAAAAAAATGGGCCCAACATTTAATAGCAAAGCCCAATACCAAAGCCCAAGCCAATTAAATTAAGGCCCAGCAGGTAATCGCTGCCCTAACCGACAGCTTCCTGATTCTTCCCATCCTCATCGCGTAATCACCGACGGATATAGGCGCCGCTGCATCCGGCGGACCTGCCCACAGCCAGCGGTAACCCCCAGCCGCAACTCGATCGCACACACGATAGCAGGCTTGTGAACTTCTCGGTGCCGTCGCTCTCTGCGGTGGTGCCATCAGCCCACCGGAGCCGCTTCAGACTGCTGGGAACTCGTCACATGAGGACTGCGCCGATCGATGAAGAAGCAGGCTCGATCGATACAGCCACGGACCCGCCGGAATCGCCAGGAGGCTCGCCCAGAGTCATCAGGGGACTAGCTCGGAACGCCGTTTCCTCATTCCGCCGCAGCCCACCTAACTTTGACTCCGCCGCGAACTGCCATCCGTGCTACATGCAGACAGACCCGCGCCGCCGCGCTGCCGGATCAGCGACGATCTACCCCGACCCGACCTGAAACAGGTTAGACTCGCCCGGATCCTGGTCGGAACTCCACCGATCAGAATCAAAAAGATGACCGATCCACATCGGTGGCTCTCAATCCAGGCGCCGCCTCCAGCACCAGTCAATCGAGATCGTCGCCGTCCGTGCAGTCTCAATCGCCTGGCTTGACTGTCTGTCTCCTTCCCACCTCTGGTCGTTCGATTTTCACCAGGCGGTTAACGCCATCAACGTTTCCATTCATCGCCGAGGCACGATGCCTATCATTTCGTCAATCAGCCGCCGAGAATTATTGGAACGCCCTGTCGGGCCGAAGCGTTGCCAAGGCTCGCCATCAAGGCCAGCAGCCATCACCGTCGCTGTTGATCCATCGCGATGTTCAACGCCAATGGAACAGCCTCATTCTTTCTTCATTGCCCAGCCCAAAAGTACCAAAACTGCCCATCGATTATTGGTTTCTTGGTTTCTGGGTTTTTCTTGTGTTGGTGTGGAACAGCGTGTACAATTTTAACAATGATTGCATGGCCAAAATAATCGACCAAGAACATGGGATTAATCAACACATATGAAACTCAAATCTCATGTTATGATTACAATAATCGAAACACGAGAAGCAGAAAAAATGATTACATCTATATCAATCCACTTAATCATATAATCACAATTAACCTTAACCAACGTGTCACGTCTCACCACGAAACCAACGCTCTGATACCAATTGTTGGCAATTGGATCGTGTGGTCCAAACGTGATCCGTTTAGGTTAAACAGTTAAATAAATCAGCAGAAGCGATTTAACATGATTACCGTACTTCAGGGTTGATTAGAGTCTGAATCGCTGCAGAAGAACACCTCTTGATCTTCTGCTGTATGTCCCAAGTCAACTCTGGTGTTGGGTGGTCAACAATCCCCAGAGTTCTCTCAATCTGCTTCTCTCTAACTCACGTCAAAAGAGGCGCAGGAAGTTAGGTTTCCAGAAGCTGAGATGACTATATATATTGGGCTACAGCAGGGACCATGAGGAGAAATTGGGCTGGGCCTCAATTGAACTTAATTAACCAAGCTTAGCCCAAAGCTTTTAATTAAATCCAATAATAATAATATAGTCCACTAAAATATTATTATTGCACTACCCGTCCAATCCCAAAATTATGTTCTGGGCTCCATCTTATTATGAGCCCGATAGTCTCCCCATGTTTAAGATATTCAATGTCCATTAATTAATTAAGTTACTGACAACTCTAATTAATTAATATCTCGTCCGAGAGTAGTACCACTCAACCTTTTTATCATGCCGGAAATAAATCCACTTGTAAGATTTACATGATAAACCTTATGAGCTCCTCAAGGGGACATCATCAACCTATGACGGACATGGATTCCTTCTACAATCAACAGCACACCATAGATACAGCACTACTTCCCAACTCACCGAGTTTGTTGATTTAATACATATAAATCTCACCCATTGATGAATCAAAGAAATACATACTGCCCTACGTGTCGAGGTTATTGTATAGGGATTAAGAGCACGAACTTCCATAATAACAGAGATCAAGTTCTTCTATAAGTCAGTATAAGTCGAACGATCTCAGGCGGTCCTGCTCAATACACACAAGTGCACTAATGTGATTCTATAGCCAAGACAAGCTAATACCAAACCACACTACAACCATACCGATAGAGAGTCTCTGTCTATCTCAGTTGTGAGCATCTGTTTATACTTTATAAGGAAACCGATAATATGATCTTCCGCGTGTTGTCGCACAACATATTATCTACAGTATAAAGTAAATGGACTATTGCATCATGCATATAAAATAAATTATAAGATGCAATCATTTGATCAATGATTCTCATTTCAAATATTGTTATGACATTGTTCATACTAAAGCTAGACTTTTAGTATACAATCCAACACCCCCAACCATCATCCACATCCTTTCCTCCATCCATCCATCACTTTGAAGATTCGTCTGTGGAATCAAGAGGAGAACTAAGAGGAGAATTCAAGATAGAAAAGGACGCGACTATGCCATATCTAGGGTTTTATTCATTTTTTAATTTATCTTGTAATTTTTCAGACATCCGAGTAAGATCTATCCAACACCCATGATTGTTCTTCGTAACATCATGGGCTAGAGCCTTTTTGGTAGAACTAGGGTTGTGAAGGTTTTTACGAATTAATTGTACTTTCGTCTGTAAACTCCGTACAACACTACTTGTGGATTTATTTTATATATGATTATACCTTTTTAATTCATACTCACAGTCATTTTGTGCATCATTAACTGTTATATAGAGTCTGAATACATATCTTGGTTATTGATTGAGTGCGTTCACTGCTGAGCAGAATTTCATGTTATGATTCTAAGTGAGGGGACTCCGAAGCTTCATTAGAACTATCATATATGAATACTTATTAATTGAATTGAATTCGGGTTATTAAGTAGGATAAAGAGAATAATTTTATAGTACCTATAAAGGGAGATCATATCGGGTTAGATTACCAATTGGCCAGGGAAATAATTGATACTGATAGTACCTAGAAAGGGGGTGGAATTATATCTCTTGCTCCGAGGTTATTCACACGTATTACACGCATGTTTACTTGTGTCTATAGAGTAGATTTGCATAGTTTAGTGAAGTGTCCATATTCCACAAGGCAGAGTCGGACATCAATACATGGAAGGAAAATTAATGCGTGAAACTGGATTATCCTAGGGCTACCTATTCTCCTACTTGATCCACTTTTGTATTCTTCGAGTGATATTTTATTTCATTTGCTATTTTAATTACTTGTTTAGTAGTTTAATAATAAAACCTCAAACTTTTATTCCCATTCGTCTTAATTAATTTAGTAAATAATTAAATTGATAATACGCCGTCCTTTGGGTTCGATATTCACTTGGTCTCTTGCTTAAGCTGCAATTGATATCCTTAATACTTAGGGATTAATTTTGCGTGCAAAAAAAACGCGCATCAAGTTCTTGGCACCGTTGCTGGGGACGACTGTTATTATTAGTTTATTATTTCTAGTTTGATTAAGATTTTATTTGTGATTATTTATTTCTATCTAACCTAGAATTTTTCTAAGCTACTTGTGCACTTGGAAAAGAAAGGAAGGAAATGAAGAATAACACACAGTGTTAAACATGGCTGGATCAAGGCAGAATTCGAATAATGTTGCCATACGTGAAATTTTCACAAACTATGGAATTGGTAACATGGGGTTGATAGGAGCAAGGGGGAAGATGATGATTTTGAGATACATCTCGCTCTTATTAACATAGTGGAAAAGAATCCATTTTCTGGAGGTTATTTTGAAGATCCATATCAGCATCTCCAAAGATTTCTTGGTTATGTAAACACTTAGAAGGGTGCTGGAGCTAATGATAATGCTAGGCGGATCGTCTTATTCAAGTTCTCTTTGATTGATAAAGCAGAAGTTTGGTATGAAACTCTTGATGCCACAGATTGCACTACATGGGATCAACTGCAGCAGAAGTTCTTGAAGAGATACATGTCACCCTCAAGGATCTTAAGAATGAGGCAAGAGATTACCCAATTTGTTATGAATTAGGGTGAGAAATTTCATGAGGCGTGGGATAGGTTCAAAGACATGCTCAGGAGGTGCCCACAACATGGAATGTCTAAGGCTGAATACATAAGTATCTTCTACTATAGATTGGATTGTGAGTCGCGTGTTTTTATTGATGCATCCTCAGGAGGATCACTGTTATCTAAGACAACACTTGAAGCAGAAAAGTTGTTTGAAGACATCTCTATGAATTCACGTGACTGGCCTGTAGAGAGAGATAGAGGATCATATGTACTTGGCGAGGTAGCATGGGTTGAACATCAAACGGTAAAGCCGAATAGGGATAATGAGATCGTCTCTAGTCTAGCTAACATCAACAAGCTACTAGAGCCCCAGCAAAGGCAGATCATAGAGTTGACACTAAGGGGGCCTAGTAGGCAGCAGCAAAAAGTAAAGAGTGTTGAAGATACCTTCAATCGATACATTGCTGAGAATGATACAAGGGTTTACCATATTGAAGCTAGAATGAATGTTGATCATGAAGATTTATCTAAGCAGTTGAAGGACCTTACCTTGAATATGGGACAGATGGCCTTGAATGTGAATCAATTGACATAAACGTTGGAGAATAAAGCCATCATGTTGAGGTCCGGAATGCAATATGAAGGAACAATGATGCTGGAATCGAATTCAAAAATGTCAAGAGCTTGATTCGACATCAATTCGACCAACACATCATGTCGAACCGAATAGAGGAGGTCGAATCGGGCACCTGGGCGACATCCAGAGGTCCTAGCTAAGCGATTCGACCAGGATCAAGATGATTCGACCAAATTGGTTGGTCGAACACCGGTCGAACTACCCTATAATTTAAACACCTTAGCAATACATAGGTTTAAATAGAATATGAAGGGGGAGTGTTATGTTTACATGGGGACATGGCGTGTCCCGTGACACAGGAGCTTTTGCCTATTAACATTTTAAGATAATACTCGTATTTTACCAATTTGTTAATTTGTTAATGAATAGCACCGAGTCTAATTGATAAGAAATGATTTTTGTGAAACTTTATTAATTAATTACGAAAGTACCCCCATACTATACTCGCTCCATAAAAATAACTTTTAAAGCCTAAGCTGTGGCATACCGCATGCGCATGCATAAATGGCGAAAATTACATTAAAAATAGCGTTAATTTTTTACTATATCTTTATAGATTTAATAATCATTTTTACTAATTTATAGTATTTAATAATATATTTTAAAATATGTAAATAGACAAAGTCACTTGTGAGACGTTATAAATATGAGACGATTTGTGTGACGTGTTAAAGTATATTTATTATATAGATTAGTGTTTTTATAACCGGACCAGAGACTGAACCAGTGGATGCAGTGGTTCGAGGTTCAACCGGTCAGACCAATTCAACTGGAGGTTCAACCGGAAAATTGAATTTACGTATTTTCAATTATATTTTATAATATTACAATTTATTAAAAAAATTTATAATAACCAAAATTATTTTATAAAGAAAAAATTCAATTCATATAAAAATATAATTAGATAAAATATTTATAATTTATAATTCATACGTTATACATATTTTTATATATTCTCTCAATATCGTATTACATAATTTATACTCAAGCTATACCATATTATTACATAATTTTTACTCAAACTGCTACACATCTGGTGCACCACTTTAGGAAAATCACATAATTTATTTCAAAATTTAAATATTATATTTTAAAATAAATAAAAATAAAAGTGAAATAATATAAAAATATAAAATATAAAAAGAAAAATAAAAAAAAATCAAAAACTGGTTTTTCCGATTTTGCCGGTTTTGGCCGGTTCAACTCAAAAAACTATTTTGTAGGGGGTTTTGGACCGGTTTGGAGGCCGGTTCCCGGTTGAACAGGCCGGTCCAACTAGTTTTGAAAATTACTGATATAGATAAAGTATGTTTAATGGTTGTTAAAATATGTTTTCAAAAGTATGATGGATAATGAATTAAAGTATGATTTTAGGGTGTTATAATATGATTTATTATTGACATACTATAACAATAAGTAATCATATTTTATTTATATAATAAGCACTTTAATATTTGGCCGACCCGTTTTACAATCGTCTCACAAAAAATTTGTCTCACTTAAAATTTCTAATCAAATCAAAATATGTACGAGGCAATTGTCAAAAGTAAATAATAATTTGAATAGTGAAAAATCTTTGTTAACTATCAATTAAATTGCATAACATTCATATCTAATTATTCATTTTTGGACCAAAATACACCACCTTTTATTTTTTATTATTTTATTATTTAGTGTCGGTTATGGTGTTGGAACCACAATACAAGATACCGGCATCATGTTCGACTTATCGTCGTAGCATCGGATGTCAGATTCATTGTCGATCCTGTGGGAATGCTATGTCCAACACCGAAACCAACATCCGATATTATGACAATAGTATCAGAATATAATGTCGGTATTATATGTCGGGTATCCGACACCGAAATTCAAATAATAAAAAAAAAGGGATATTTTAGTCTAAAATTACACAATTTAATTGTGATTTTGGGCCATTTATATTGGATATTTGGTTCACCCTCCCAATATTTATAGTCCAATTATTAATTTAATGAGTATTTGAAATTTTCAACCGATACCTTTTATGTAAAAAAGGAATACTATTAAATTAGTACAATAATAATTTGTCATATTCTTATTTCTTATCCATTCCCTTAATCCCTCGGTTAATCCTTGGTGTGTTTTTCGATGTTCTCATTATTTCACGCGCCCACGCAACCTTCCATTTCTTCACTTTCACACTCTCTATAACTTGCATACACGCACTCACACAGTCACACTACCTGCATACAGTACTGCCATTCTTCAATTCCACTGCACTCACTCCTCCTAAATCACCAGAAATGGGAACAATGGAAGTCGAAGCCCTGCCGCCCAAATTAGAGGATTCAGAAGAAGACGACGACGTATCGCCTATCGAAGAAGTCCGGCTGACCGTACCGGTGACGGACGACCCGGAACTACCCGTATGGACGTTCCGGATGTGGGTGCTAGGGCTGCTCTCCTGCGTGCTGCTCTCCTTCCTCAACCAATTCTTCTCGTACCGGCGAGAGCCGCTCATCGTCACCCAGATTACGGTGCAGGTGGCGACGCTGCCGATCGGGCGATTCATGGCGGCGGTGCTGCCCACCCGGAAGTGGAGTGTTTGGGTGCCGTGGGTGGGGCCCAAGGAGGTGTCACTGAACCCGGGCCCGTTTAACATCAAGGAGCACGTGCTAATATCCATATTTGCGAATGCGGGTAGTGCGTTCGGAAACGGGCCGGCTTATGCGGTGATGATAGTGGATATTATTATTGCGTTTTATAAGAGGAACATCTCTTTTGTGGCTGGTTGGCTCCTCATTCTCACCACTCAGGTACCATTTTTTTTTTTTTAAATTATTATTATTATTATTTAATTTTTGGTGTTATTAATTGTGGTAAATATTCTATGCTACTGT
Organism: Pogostemon cablin; assembly: GCA_023678885.1. Classification (NCBI taxonomy): domain Eukaryota; kingdom Viridiplantae; phylum Streptophyta; class Magnoliopsida; order Lamiales; family Lamiaceae; genus Pogostemon; species Pogostemon cablin. Next base: position 9,532,916 of record CM042987.1, read on the forward strand.
TACCTTCATAGTATAGGCTAGTGCTAGGACCTAATTATAGGTTTATACGGTGGATGCCATCCTCTCCCGGTAATAAATAGACCATAATTAATGAAAATAAATAAATATTTATGGTAATTGGGTGGGGGTGAGAATTAAAAAATTAATGAAAATAAGGAAAGGTTAATAATGGAAAATAAAAAATTCAAATTAACGTGGAGTGAAGATTATAAAGATTATGTTACGTGAAGTGAGAAGTTATACAACAATAACATGTGAATTTTTATAAATTTACTCTTACTCTTTCTTTTTTAAAGTAAAAGAAGGACCTAAATTGTCATTTTATGAATTTTTAGAGTATTAATAGTATATATGTGGTCCCTCATTTTTTCATAAAAAATATATACTATATATATTTAGAATGGACTTCATATAAAAATGATAGGTGAAGTCTTGTATGAGACTTTATTATTATGAGACATTTTATCATTTCGTAATTAGTTAATATTTTCTTTATAAAATATTACTATCATCTTTCATTCATACTATAAATATATTACTATCATTTTTTATTTATATAATAAATTATTAATGAAATAACATTATTACTTTTCACTAATTAATTATCACTTTTTATTATAAAAATTACTTCATTATTTTTTACACCATTCTTTTATAAAAGTGATAAAAAGTGAATACATTAGGGATGTGGAAAGTATAATAATTTGGAAAAAGTTTCTTGATAACAAAAGTTATTAACATTTGTAAACTTGTTAGAAGTAGATGCAGAGTGATTTATAATTACCGAGAATGTAATAAAGATTGACAATTAAAACATTAATGAAATTTATTTACCTATAAAATAATTTTTAAAACTCAATTTAAAGATATCGATTTTCAATACTGTAAACATACCAACGTCATAGATTCCAGCTGCATTTTTTAATTAAAATTAGACGCCAACCGATTCCTTTTAGTGAAAAGTCCAAATAGCACATTGGAATTATGGGATGGATACACAAACAATAAATAGAAATTTGGAAAAATTATTTTCATCTTTTCCTGTCAAGCCGGCAGCTGACTCACACACTTGCACATTATGTATATATACCCTTTATAATTTTTATTTTATTTGTAAAATTTAAAACTATTTTTTTTTTATTAATGAAATATTCGTTGATAAAAATTTTAATTTCATTGTTAAATTGATTTACCATCGAAAGAATAACGAAATTTGTTGATAGAGTGGCGGTTGCTAAATTTTTAACAACGAAAATTTTATTCCATTAATAATACATTGTTTAAAATGTAGTAATTTTTATTGACGATCCATTGATAATTATCAGAAGAATGAAATTTTGTTGTTAAAAATGAGTTTTTTTTTAGCATTATCTATTTTTAAGTATGAAGTACCCCTCTATCCCATGTTAACGTTTACGTTTGCTTTTTGCATGTAGATTAAGAGACATAATATTTTAATGTGTAGTGAGGTGAGAGAAATAATATTTAATGTAAAGTAGATAGTTGTATTAGTGTTGTGTGTGGCCCTGTATGAAATAATTAATTGTTTTATACGCATCCAATTTGATAAAAAAGGAAATGTAACCATTAACTTGAGACAACCAAAATAGAAAACGTAAACCTTAATATGTGATAAAAGGAGTATATACTTAATTTGTATTATTCATATTTATTTACTTTTCATAGTTGAGCTTGTATTAAAGTTAGCACGAATCAATGGTATAATGTGCTTAAATAAATTATTGTGTATTAAACTTTGATAGTTTTTTTTTTTTAATGTGAGACATAAATATTTCGTATTCAATTAAAATGAATAGATAAGTAAAAATAATTAAAGTGGAATTTTAAGTTTTATTTTTATACATAAATAAATTAAAATATGGATAAATTAATTAACGGTAAGAGTATAACATATTAAACTCTTCAATACTTGAAAATTTTTTTTTTAAACTTTGATTAATTCATTAATTTAAAGAAGAGTATAACATATTAAACTCTTCAATACTTGAAAAAATTTTTTTTAAACTTTGATTAATTCATTAATTTAAAGAATTAATCAGAACAATATAAACTAATTTATTATATTCGAATTTTCGGAACATCTTCAAATATTGAGAGAAATTTAAAGTAATGTAACAATGTCATAAGGGCAAATATATTTTATAGATTCAAATTTATTAGTGTTAGATAAAATATTAAGCATAAAAACAAAAACAATTTATATTAAATGAGATGGTGACAACTAACCTTTCTTATGTAATATTATGTGTGAGATTGATATTAAATAATAATAATATTTTTATTAAAAAGTGATAATTTAATGATGAATTAAGATAATTGTTCGATGAAATTTGTAGTAAAATTTTTGAAAATATTTTTAATTAAAAAAAAAAACTTAACTAAAGAATAATATAAAAGTAATAATATCTCTTACTAAAACCTATATAATAACTATATTAGAAAAGTAAAAACCGAGTCATATGTGACTATCTCCCTCAAGTGTTCTCCATAATAATTTGTGTAAGACATTTATTTATGGAGCACTTTCTTGTAATATCAGTCGATCTATTTAATATTGTTTACAATATATATATATATATATATATATATATATATATATATATATATATAGTATATTTATTGGTAATTAAAATATGTTTGTAATGAATCATATCATAACATTCTATAATAGTACTTTAAAGTATGTTTACTGGTAATTAAAATATATTTGTAATTAATCATATCATACTTTAATGCATCGTTTATCATATTTCAAAGACATAAATTTTTAATAATCATACATTATCTATATAACAGTCATACTCACATCCCATGTTCTCATTGTCACAAGATACTTTATTTTTATTGGTCTATTTAATTATATTGAATATCATGCAATTTTGATTGAGGCAGGTACTAGGATATGGTTGGGCAGGGCTTCTAAGGAAATACGTGGTTGAGCCGGCACACATGTGGTGGCCCAGCACTCTCGTCCAGATTTCACTCTTCAGGTATATATTTTTTAAACCACCACCTCCAATCTATATTTATTTAAATTTTTGGTACATTGAATTTTATTTTATATCAACTTAATATGTTTAAGTTCGACGGTGATATGTGTAAAAATATATTAATTGATATGAGAGCATGTAAAAATGGGAGAACAAAAGAAAAATAAACATCTTAATTAACGAGAGAGAATGCATGAATGATGAGTAGGTTGTTAATTTATAGTATTTAAATGTATATATAGGGGTGATTTTTAATATTTTGCGTGAGTTTTGAAAATCAAAACCCAAACTAAACATAGCCGTTAAAAAGTCCTTATTATTTTGTATTTAACACTCTCTCCATTTCAAGTTTTGTAACACAATTTACATTTACATCCGTTCTATTATTTATGCATATTTCTAAAAGTGTTAATATTACATGATGTTAACATCTCGCAGCCAAAATGTCATCTACTTTTGTACTTTATCAATTAGAAATCAACGACTTTATTTACATTTTCTCATTGCATAATCCAAAATAATCATATTTTATTCTACATTATACACCTAAAAATCAATTCTTCTTAGTCCATGTGCTCCGCATGCACGTGTAAAAATACGCGGATGGAGGGAGTAAATACTTTTTACTTTAGCGTTTGATCAACATTAATCTTGAGTTTTGTCATTTATAATATTCATCATGCTTTTTCAATGAGTTGTTTAGCTTTTTACTGATGTATTTAGTGAACTCTCATGCTAAAGTCCTACTGTGGATGAATCTTACTTAAGATTAAGGTTATGTCTTGTGGTTCTTATATGGAAAGTAAGTGTTATGATCTGATGTGATGCTGATATTTTTGAGACAAGGACTCGTGCAATAGATAAAAAGTGATAACTGTTTTTATGAAAAGTAACAATTGATGGTGAAAAGTGATACCATTTTCTCTAACTAGTGGAGAACTTTGTTCGACTCTCTCTATAAGCTACTTGAGGCACGTCTTGTGATTTAACTCCTCCACCAATCTCCAGGGCAGGGGAGGTGGGGCCTCTAATGGTGGGGTACACCATTATATGGAAAGGACACTTGAAATTTCTAAAACGGACTCGGATTGTGATGATTAATTGTCATAAATTGAATTGTGATATTGTCATTAATAGTAATTAATAAAGACTCCTGTAAAACAATGTAAGAATTTCATAATTTGGTTAAGAGCATGGGGAATCATATTCTGGTTCTACATCTTCACTCCCTCTATAGCTCCTTTGAGTAGCCTAGTGAAGTCATATCGAAAAAAGGGCTGGAGAATTCTAATATTTGCATGCAAGGATGTATTTGAATATATTATTCTTCTGAAAAATCAAGATAAGAGCAAGAAATGGCAAATGTAAATGAGATGAAATAACTAAATAGGGCCATAGAAGATCTTCATAGTTCATCCATACTTTTCATATGCTCTAATGTCTAAACTGAAGGTTTAATCATTAATACAGGTGAGAGATGCATAATCAACACAATTATAAGAAATGAACATGCATTCTACCTTATGATCAACAAAATCTTCAGCAGCATTGATAACTTGAATTAATATTTGTTCACAGAACACTGCATGAAAAAGAGGATAAGGACAATGCTGTCGAAAACGAGGATGGTAGCAGCATCAAGAGGCCAATGTCACGCGCAAAGTTCTTCGTGATTGCTCTAACATGCAGCTTCTTATGGTACTTAGTCCCAGGTTACTTGTTCCAAACCCTTCAGAGCATTTCATGGTTGTGTTGGGTGTTCCCCCACTCTGTCACTGCCCAACAGATCGGGTCGGGTTTGAATGGCCTCGGAGTCGGGGCATTCACATTAGACTGGGCAACTGTAGCCTCTTTCATGTTCAGCCCTCTCATCTCTCCCTTCTTTGCCATTGCCAATATTTTCATTGGATATTTCCTCATAATGTACATTGTCATACCTACATCCTACTGGGGATTGAATGTCTACAATGCCAAAACCTTCCCCATCTACTCAGCAGACTTGTTTACTAGAAGTGGTCAGAATTACAACATAACTGCCATTGTTAATCAGAAATTTGAGCTTGATAAAGAGCAGTATTCCAAGCAAGGGAGGATTTACTTGAGCACATTCTTCTCTCTCACTTATGGATTCGGATTCGCCACCATTGCTTCTACGATTTCCCATGTTGCTTTGTTCTACGGAAGGTATGCACCATTCTCCTCGTTGGATTTCCTCCACTAGTTCAGCTTGTCATAATCTACTTTTATTAACCGTAGATTAGGACAAGGTACACTCGTGGAGGAAATCCAGAGGATGGAATAGTGATGGAATCGGGTGTTTACGTATTGTTTGTAATTTTTGCAGGGAGATATATGGTAGATACAAGGCATCTACTAAGGGGAAGAGAGATATACACACTAAGCTAATGAAAAACTACAAAGATATACCTTCATGGTGGTTTTACATCCTTCTAGGATTGACAATGGTGGTGTCACTTTGCCTTTGTATCTTCCTAAAAAAAGAGATTCAAATGCCTGTTTGGGCTCTTTTGTTTGCTGCTTTTCTTGCTTTCTCATTCACCCTTCCAATCAGCATCATCACTGCAACTACAAATCAGGTGCTCCTAAACTCCATTTCACACTCTCTTATGATTCTTTGTGCATGAAAATTCATACTAAAATGTGTGCTTGCTTTCACAGACTCCAGGCCTGAACATCATCACAGAATATGTTATGGGGCTCATATATCCGGGTAGGCCGATCGCCAACGTCTGCTTTAAAGTGTACGGGTACATGAGCATGACTCAAGCCATTGCCTTTCTTAGTGATTTCAAGCTTGGTCATTACATGAAGATCCCTCCTAGATCAATGTTCCTAGTCCAGGTATGAGTCCACCCCACCCCACCCCACCTATAATGAGGCTAGCTAGTATGCTCATAATTTTGAATTCTTGGATTCCAGTTCTTGGGAACACTGATTGCAGGGACAGTGAACATGAGCATTGCATGGTGGCTTCTCCACACAATCAAAGGGATATGCAACCCGGAAAAGTTCTCAAACAGTCCGTGGACATGCCCCAGCGACCGTGTCTTCTTCGATGCATCCGTCATTTGGGGCCTCGTAAGCCCCCAGAGGATCTTCGGCAGTGAGGGCAACTACCCCGCACTGAACTGGTTCTTCCTCGGGGGCTTACTGGGCCCCCTCGTCGTGTGGTTATTCCACAGGGCGTTCCCACACCATTCTTGGATCCCTCTGATCAACCTGCCGGTGCTCCTCGGAGCAACGGCCAACATGCCACCAGCAACTGCACTCAACTACAATTCTTGGATCCTGGTTGGCACCATCTTCAACTTCTTCGTGTTCAGATACAGGAAGAGGTGGTGGCAGAGGTACAACTATGTGCTCTCAGCTGCTCTGGATGCAGGTGTGGCTTTCATGGCAGTGTTGCTCTACTTCACTGTGGGCATTGAGGAAAGAAACATATCTTGGTGGGGGAACAATGACCCTGAGCATTGTGATTTGGCCACGTGTCCCACTGCCAGAGGTGTTGTGGTGGACGGCTGCCCTGTCTTTTAGCTCACATCTTCACCACCACAAACTATCTATTTCAATCCAACACAATACGGACATGTAACTGTGAATAGGATACACTGTCATCTCTTATTATATTTTGGTTTTACATTGATACATTCATATTTTGGTTTTACATTGATACATGCCTTAGATGAGAGGGAGAAAAAATATCAATCTTTTCATTTATGGTTTATATTTTTATTTTTGATTATATTATTTTTATTTTAGGTTATATATTTTGTATTCCTCTTATATATTGTTCATATAGCTGTTTGAAAGAGAAAATGTTGTAATTGTTTGTTTCGAATTCTTCAATTGGAATGATAATGAGTATCATTAAGGAGGTCCATCACAATAAAATTAAAAGTTATTAAAGGGTGGACAAGAAATTATTCTCATTTAGATGCACTAAGCATTATTCCCAAGCACCTCCGAGATATGGAATCAGTCATGAGATTTACATCCATCTTAAAAAAAAAAAAAAGGGAGATGGAGTAATTGCTATTTTATTCATAGCATCCTCTTTATCAAAAATTAATTGTATATTTAGAGTTAAAATATTAGGAGATGATTGCTTATTTTACTCATTCCACGCCCTCTTTATCAAATTTAATTTAATTGTATGTTTAGAATTAAATAATAGACTAGTCATGTGTCTTGTGACTTCCTATATATTTATGTTCATAACACTTGTATAAAACTAGTGTTATAAACTGGGTTACATATGTAAACTCTATTATATTCTTTAATACATGAAAAATTACTCTTTAGACATATAAATTGTTACTTTTAAAAATTAAAAAATTACTCTTAAAATTCTTATAAACCTTAATTTTTTTATTACTCTTTATTACATGGAAAATTATTTTTTAAAGACATGATTTTAAAAATTATTTTTAAAAATTATTACTCTTCTTTATAAAAATTGTTACTTTTCATAAAGTAAATTTTTATACACTAAGGAATAATTTTAAAAAATAGAATTTACATAAACCCGATTTATACGAGATCTACTCATTTTTGTCGGTTATTTATTTGATGATTGATTTGGAGATATGAGAGTAACACTTGTCCTAACTATTTACGCCACACCAATTTTTTCACCAGTGTTATTCGTTTTATCCGAGTACACAAAATAATTTCCCATTAGATAATATCAATGAAATGTGTAATACATTTATGTAAAATAATTATTACTCTTAAAAAACTCACTTCAATTATATGGTGGAAATGGTTAATACAATTTTTTTTTTGAAATAAAGATATTTAAATTTCTTGGGTTACATTGATGTTATGTAGAGTATATCTCTAAAATTTTAGTTTACTTTTGTTGATATTACTTTTTCCAAATTCTTAAGGGTATGCTTTATTGAGATTCTTAATTCTTTTCATCTTTCTCACAAAACGCACGAGCACACACTCTCTGGCCGTGCAATTTTCAAAACGCACAAGCAACCCACGTTTGGTCGTGCACGGTTGCATAGTCTCACCGTTTTGATCTAAATTTTTTCGTTCACATTCCAATTTAAGAGATTCACGCGCCAAAATGACTCTTTCTTTCGTGGTTTTCCAATCATGTAAATATGACCACTTTTGACTTCCATACAATAACATAAAATTCATGCAAAGTGTGCATATGTACGTCTTCTAAATTCTTGCATGATTTCACTCTTCATCCCAACTTTACAATTTTGATTATTTTTTACCTAAAAACTCGAAATAACACCTACAATGCACCATAAACTCAAAGATTAGAGAAATAACAATTAAATTGTCAAATAAAACCATAAACTCCACAAAAATCGGTGTTAAATCGAACTTTAAAAACATACAGATTTTCATACTCATTAGAGTGTAGTAGATTTCTTCTAAGTAGATTAGCTCTTATCAGCAGCCTATCCCAAAGAGCTCTTCAAGGGTAAGCTATTACATTTAGTAGTGCAAATTTCTTCCGTATGAGTTTGAATTTGTGAATCCTTTCTTTATCAACCGCTATTACTTCTCTGAATTTTTCAAGGATCGAATAAGGTTCTTCTTGACTCCCAACTCCATCCCCACCTCTCACCCTCCCACTATGCTTATTTATAAAAAGCTGAAAAAGGCCAAATATTAGCTTCGAAGAGTCCTCTCCCATACCATCATAAACCTAAAAGCTTGTGTGCTAGCATGCAATGTATATAAGAGATAAAGTGAAATTTATGCAATTTGATTTTACTAAACCACAACTAGAACAAGGAATGAATTACATAATCCTCAATGTGACTAAAAAATAAAAAACAAACACAGCCATTTATAATAATATAAAAATAAATATCACCACACATCTCTTATATATTAATTTGATACAAAGGTTAAATTTTACACTATAAAATATTAACCAAAACAGACATAACCAATATTAACTGGTTTTCAAAGCTAAATATTTATTTTTAAGATGTAAAATACTTAAATGTACAATTATATTTTCAATCCATAAATAAAATTCTATAAAAAATTTTACAAACACTTGTGTAAACCATATTCATGTCTAAACTTTGTGGTCTCTTTTTTAATCCTATATATTGTTAGGATGTCTAAATTAAAGGATCTTGGATGCCTTGTTACATTTTGGTGTTACATCTCTTGTTACAAGCGTTAGATGAGTGACACGTATGTGGAGAGTGTTAGATTGTATACTAAAAGTCTAGCTTTAGTATGAATAATGTTATAATAATTTATTTGAAATGAGAATCATATGATCAAATGATTGCGTCTTATAATTTATTTATATGTCGATGCAATAGTCCATTTACTTTATACTATAGATAATATGTTGTGCGACAACACGCGGAAGATTATATTATCGATTTCCTTATAAAGTATAAACAGATGTTCACAACCGAGATATACGGGGACTCTCTATCGGGATGATTGTAGTGTGATTTGGTATTAGTTTGTTTTGACTATAGAATCACATTGGTGCACTTTGCGTGTATTGAGTAGGACTGCTTGAGATCGTTCGACTTGTATTGTCTATATAGAAGAACTTGATCTCAGTTATTATGGATGTTCGTGCTCTTAATCCCTATATAATAACATCGACACGTAAGGCAGTATGTATTTCTTTGATTCATCAATGGGTGAGATTTACATGTAATTAAATCAACAAACTCGGTGAGTTAGAAAATAGTGCTGTCTCTATGGTGTGCTGTTGATTGTAGAAGGAATCCGTGTCCGATATAGGTTGATGATGTCCCCTTGAGGAGCTCATAAGGAGTATGATGTAAACCCTGCAGGTGGATTTATTTCGGCATGGTAATGAGGTTGAGTGGTACTACTCTCGGATGAGATATTAATTAATGGACATTGTATATCTTAAACACGGGGAGACTAACGGGCTCATAATAAGAAAGAGCCCATAACGTAATTATGAGATTAGAACGGTAGTACAATAATAATATTTTAGTGGTATATGTTATTATTATTGGACTTAAGTATAAGCTTTTGGCTAAGCTTGGATAGTTAAGCCCAATGGAGGCCCAACTCTAATTTCTCCTTCTTCTCCTGGTCCCTGTTGTAGCCCATATATAAGTCATCTCAGCTGTCCAGAAACCCTAACTGAAAAAAAAAATTACGCCTAACATTGTGAGGAGGGTGAGGGAACAACAGATTGAGAAGATCTCAAGGATCGTCGCCCACACGACGTGGAGTTGGACTTGGGAATACAGCAAAATGCCGGAAGGTTATTTGCTGTTGCTGTTTGTCAATTTCCATGATTTTTCTAAAATTGTGTGGAAGTCAGATCTGGACGTGTGATATACTGACAGAAAGCCACGGAAGAGAGAATCATTTTGGTGTGTAAATCACTCAAATTCGAGATCGGATGAGAGAGTTATGGCCAAAAAGGTGAGGCTGCATAGGCTGCCAGCGAGAATTCATCTTCTTCAACATACCCTGGTGAAAGGTAATACGTTTATTTGTTTTCTTGCTTCCGCTGAATTAGAAACGTATGGAACCCTAACGGTTCATGTTAACCAAACGATCGAATGCCAATAGAGAGGAAAATCTCAACCTTTCCCCTTAGGGTTGATTGTTAGAGTATAGAATAGTTTATCCTACGTGTCAATCATCCAACGGTTTGTAATATGTGATGTAACACCAAAATATAACAGAAGATTCGAACCGAAATTAAAGAAGAATATAAGATTTACAAAGATTTATGATATAAACACGATTTATATAAAACTAACTCCAAAAATTTATGATGCAATCTAATTCACAAGAGACGACTATTTAAGATACATACAATCTAAAATTATAAAATCTGAAATTTTCTCTCTCTCTCTCTCTCTTTTCAACGTTTTTTGAGCTGTCCAATATCCAATCTTGCAAGTTTATAAGTGGTTTCTTTATTTGCAATTCAAGTGAGGTAACATTAATGTGGCGTTTATCCTTTGCTTTCCAAATGACACAACTCTTTATCCCAAAAAAAAAGAACAGAACAAAATCTCTACCCAACTCTTTATTATTATTATTTTTTTTTTAAATTCATATCTTCATTCTCAATTTAAGTAATCATGAATTGCTCTATCCGTAAAAAAAAAAAAAAAATCATGAATTGCTCTAACAAATATATTTTAGAAATCACTATCAGAAAAAATAATTTTTGCTTTCACGATTTCGCAATAACCTTCTAATTGTACATGCATTTAGAAAAATTGAGTGTTCGTAAATATCTTTTTTCTCAAATAATTTATTTGTGACTACAATAATTGTTGCTAAAAGTATTTAAAAAAAATAAAGTTACTAATCAAAACAGAATGTAGTCGTAATCTGATTATGACCAATTTCTGTGGTTGAAAAAAGTAGATGCTAATTAAAGGAATTTTTCCTTGAATATTAATAATTTCATAAATATACGAGATCACCATGTAAGACTTTTTTATTAATTTTTTTAGCATTTTTTTTATCTAGTATTAATTGATTTTATTTATCTAGAAAATTACAATATTTAACTATGAGTTTAAAACATAAATAACCATATATCCTTATACTTTAGTCGAAAAGACTTTGAAATAGTTCATTCGAAAAGGACTCAAATTTTTCAGTTTTTGCTCCGATTACGTCTCTAAACATTTTTTTTGCCAATTTCAACTCATAAATTTGTAAAAGTATTAATTCATTCACATCCCATAAAATTATAAAAATTTGATATTTTAAAATAAAAATGACAATTTTAGTGATAATTTAAAAGATACGAAATTATTTTGGAAAAATTAAATATTTTGAGATTATTTTGAATAAAATAAATTTATATGAATCAATTTTGATTTTTAAACTTTTTAAAACATGGTTGAATTTTAAAATAGTTAGTTTTTGCATACATAATTTTGTTGAAACTAAGGTCATATATATACATATACAAATATATACTCCATATTTTTATCCTTTTCACATGTTGAATAGTAATATATTTCTAATTTCTTAAAAAAAGAAAAAAACACAGAATGAATTATAGAGATGAATTGCAGGTGATTATGGACAATGGGATGATTAGAGTGAGTGTATCCAAACCAGATGGCATAGTGACTGGCATTAAATACAACAACATTGACAATTTGCTAGAGACTGCCAATGATGAATCTAATAGAGGGTATATGTTCTACACAACCCTAATATAATCCATCTCCTCATAATTATTAGTACTATTCATTTGTATTTGTACAAAGTTGTGTGAGTTCCTGTCACGGTCAATTTTACGGTTTAGTAAATTTTTTATTAAAGAGAAAATGTTATCACTTTTCGTTTATACTATAAATTGTTCATAAAATAATTCACAGATGCACTTTTATAATTTTAATTTCATTAATTGAGTATCATTTTTCATTATTATGGTTATTATTATTTATCATCTCATAAAAGTCACTCCGTGAGTCAATCTTACATAAGTCTTTGTCCTACTCATTTTAATATTCATTTTATTCATTGTTGAATAATTTATAGTACAATTTTATGATTTGAAATTTTGAAATGATAATTTTATATTTTTTGGAATCATAATTCATGAAAAAAAAAAATCTTTCAAGAAGCCTCTAATTAAATACTAGTTAACATATTACTAAATTAACCCTGTAAAAGAAATAATAAAAAAAAATCTCATTTAATTTGTGCATACAGGTACTGGGACCTTGTTTGGAGTCCACCTGGAAGTATTGGAACTACAGGAACATATGAAAGGTACATTACACTATACTCCCTCCATCCAATATAAGGGTGCTTTGAGAATTAAGGATTAATATTATTTAATGTGTTGTGAGTAGTTGTATTAATAGGTATGTGACTCCCATATTTTTATTATATTAGTGAATGTGTGGATTCCATGTGTTTAAAATAAAGAAAATTAACTCTTTAGGTGAGACGTCCAAAATGAAATAAAGGGACCATTTGAAGGGGACTTCCAGTATAATTATTTTGGAATTTTTATATTATTGTAGTATTGTGATAGTGATAATAATGTGGGATATTTTCATTTTTGAGATTATGCAGATTATTTTTGGTACGAATAAAAAAAAGAAATTGTGCAACTTAAAAAGGATATTTTCATTTTGAGATTGAGCATATTATTTTCGGAATAAAGTGCACAACTTAAAATAGCACAGAGGAAGTAAAATAGAGAAATAATAATAGCTAAGTGGAAGTTAAAAAAAAAAAAGAAGAAGAAAGTAATAGATGATGTGAAAATGCAGAATCCAAGCAACAAATTTCAGAGTTGTGGTTGAAACAGATGAACAGATAGAGTTATCATTTTCAAGAACATGGGATCATACATCCCTTCTTGCCCCATTAAACATAGACAAGAGGTAATCTTGAATATTTAATTATTTTCATTTCTAAATATTATTTTAATTTCATATTTAGTTTTATAAAGTCTCTTGCGGCATGGTGTTTATGTGAGATGATTTGTAAGACATGTTAAAGTATGATTATTATATAAGTAAACTATATATACTCATTGATGGTGAAAGTGTGTTTTTCTATCGTATGATGAATTATGCATTAAAGTATGATTTTAGAGTATTCTAATATTATTCAATATAAGTATACTTTAATTAACAATAAACATATTTTATCTATATAAATAAACGAGGGTGACTAGGGTACAACCAGGGGTACCAATTAATTGGTACCCCTTTGATCCCCACCCTTAATTAATTCATGTTCCTTCATAAAAATATCATAACACACACACTGAAGGTGAAGGAGGAAGGTTGTACATTTCAAAATTTGTACCCCCTTCCCACAAGGGTTAATCTCACAAGTTAGTAATAATGAGTTAATCTGTCTCACAACTTATCTCACACATATCAGTATAACATTTTATTCTAGTATACTTTAATTAATAAGAGTATAATTTTTTCATTGAAAAGATCGACAGAAATATGAATATATTATAAATGTTTGATTAAAAAAATTAATTTTTTAAAAAAAGAATAAATGATTGACATTTTTATACTAAATAAGCATATCATTTAATATTAAAAAGTGTATAACTTTAAAAAAAATGCGGAATCTTGGGGCACAGTGTCCCTAATGGACGCACATTTTAGCCTTTAAGGGGACGTTTGGTTAAGGAATGGAATTGAGACTTTAGGGTTTGAAAATCTAATGAATAGTGATATATGTTTGTTTTGAGTTTTTTATATGGTAGATTTTAACTTTATGTTGTAAGCATAATTTCATAAATAATTAATTTATTAATTGACATGGATCTTAGATCTTCATGATTTTCACACCACATAAACACGATTAGAAGATTTACCTTGAGACGCCACTAATGGCGGGCCTCCAACGATACGTTCTTGTCAATTACGCCGGAAACTAGTTTCTCTCTCCTTACCCCTTTCTTTATGGCACAGTACGTAAGACTTAATGTGATAGAGAATTAATAAAATTGTGTCTCTTTTATAGGTGGAGAGAGGACCAGATCGGGATATTAAATCTTTGTCAAATCACATTCTATCAATGTGATTGTTATCCATAAATATATATGACCTTATTTATCTCATATATATTATTTATTTAAACCATATCATTATTTAAGATATTTGATCATAATAAATATCTTATATATATATTTATTATTAATGGCACTAGGCCATAATTATCTTACATTCTCCCACTTGGCCGAGTGACAGAATTAAACTTTAAACGTAAAGGTTTAAATAATTTACATAATATGCGCGACATAAGATAAATTAACTGGTCAACTCATAAAGTCAATATTGAATATAGACTAACACAAGTCATAGCGGTTCTATATCATTTACTCGACATAGTTCCTACCATGTACTATGATATTAGCTTCTACTCAACATAACTCGTAAGGATCAATAATGGTCCACATAAGTATCTCAAATTTGAGATAAAATCTTATTTAATTAATATCAACATTCATGTATACTAAAATGACAAAATAAGATATATCAATTAGAAACAAAACATAATGAGCTCTTAATGTCAATTGTTCATCATAAGCTTGTTAGAGCCTTTCAATGATCTCATATTCATGTAACGTTCAATGAATGTTTTAGAGAAGATCATTTGTGTAACGGATCCGAAATCATAAGATTGATTCCATTATGCTCAATTGACATCTTTGTTTCTAAAGTTCTTCTTAACGATAAATACTTTCATTCCATATGTTTTAGCAACTTTGGAATATCCATCGTTTTAAAGAAGAACAATGCAGCGGAATAATCATAATAAGTTTTCAGTGACTTGACATTATTGTCAACTTATTTCAAGTCCTGAAATTAAACTCCACATTTAATGTCCTTAAATTGTAGCTTCAAATCATGCCACAAGTTAACTTTAATAGTGAATGTAGTTTTTAGAAACTTCTTCACAATTTTGCATGACACAATATCCCTGACTAAGAAACGTAAAAGTCAAAGTGAACTTTTTTGCATCATATAATCATCTTAATCTGAATCTATATTTAATTACATCTAAGTAATTAAATTTTTGATAAGTAAGCACGAGTGCTTTAGTTCATTAGAATACCTTATAATATTTCCTTATGCAACATTCTGGTCATTCATTTATGAATCACTTCAATAATGACCAAGCATTCTAACAGTAAAACTGATATTTGGTATTTATACAATCTTGTATATCTTAAGCTACCAATAATATACATATAAGGAATATTGTAGTACGTTCCAATTCATTATTGGAAATTGCATAAGATTAAACTTATCTCCCTTCCGGATTGGAACGTTCTCTACAAACACTTTTCCATCCATAACCTCTATTGAACTTTATTAACATATACTTACAGAGACATCTTTAATTGTCTCATCATATATTTTATTCTAAAGTTCTTTGAGAGAAATTTATTGGTTTCACATAATAAACCAAGATCATCAGTTGCAAGCAAGTTTATCATCAAGTATAGAATTAATGTGCTCCCACTAACTTTCAGATATATATGTACACCGTTTATGATGTTTTTCTTAAATCCAAAAGATATCTTTATAGGAAAGCATGCTTAAGTTTGTATGTTAATTCTTTAAGTTTACACGCCATGTGATATTTTCCTTTAATGGAAAAAAAACTTGAGTTAATCTATTTAACTTGATCTTCCACCAAATCACCTTTAAGAAAAACAGGCATAGCATTTATTTGGTGCAACTCTAAGTCATAATGAGTTACCAAAGCCATGATAATTCTAATAGAGTCTTGTAAAGAAATAATTTGTTATAGCTCCTTATAATTATGTCATCTTTTTGAGTAAAATCTTTAGCAACAACTCTAATTTTATATCTTTGGAAATCGCCATCATAAAGATACATCCGTTTCAAATTCTTTTATAACTCTTTGGCAATTCTAACAAGATATTAAATTTTATTATGAGCCATTGATTTCAACTCGCCTTTCATTGAATTTACTCATTTAATAGAATTAGTACTTCCATGACTTATTCCAAAACTAAAATTTTAGATTTTATTATAATGTCAAATTTAGCTCATTTTATTATACCACATATGCAATCGTTAGAAATAGCGGATATATTGTCCTTCGGACATTCTTAATGCTATTTGATGTGATATATCAAATGAAAGCTCATTGATAATTGATTTAGTAAAATCGGATCCTTCAAGAGAGTAGAATAACTTAATGTTATACTTGAAAGTTGTTTGACTATTTAACAACTATATAACAACTTTAGAAGAAGTTTAGATGCATGTATTTTCAAATTCTCCACCCAACTTCTTCAATAACCACATTTCATGGTTTCATACTCCCACTGATTTTACAATTCTTAATGAATTT
Organism: Pogostemon cablin; assembly: GCA_023678885.1. Taxonomy (NCBI): domain Eukaryota; kingdom Viridiplantae; phylum Streptophyta; class Magnoliopsida; order Lamiales; family Lamiaceae; genus Pogostemon; species Pogostemon cablin. The sequence goes on from CM042987.1 coordinate 9,549,793, forward strand.
GACATTCTAGTTTTAAAATTCTTGTACTATGGTTAAGACCATAAAATCCATACCCTTTAGACTTCAAGGATAATTTATAAAGAAATCACTTTAGTTTCTTATATCCAAATTCTTTATATGTGGATATAAATCATAATTCTCGCCGGGCAATTTAAAACATTCAACTGCCTAAGATCGAGTTTTTCTACAAGTTCATAAGGTGTTTTGAAAACTGTTTTACTAAAAACTCGACCATCACGTAAGTGGCAGCTTTAAATGTATAAATCCACAAAATATGGGTATAAATTAATCATTCAACATACTTATAACCATATTTAATAAAGTACGATTATGTCATTCTGCTACACCAATTTATTATGGTGTGCAACATTTAGTATAAATGTCAGTTTTTCCTGTAATTAAGTGATTGGGCATGATAATCCATCACACTTTCCATAAAATTCATCACTTCTTCCAATCTTTGTAATTTTCACTTTTCTATCTAATTTTCTTAACATCATTAATAAATGCTTATCGAGCATTTATAGAATGAGAATTTTCTTGCAAAGATAAATATAATCATAATGTGAAAAATTAAAATTAAAATTAAAAATGATGGAATATTATTATTCCTTTAAGAAGGGTATTATCATAAGATTCACATTTAGCGGTGTAAACTATTATAAGAAGTTGTGTAGTTATCGTGACTCTATTCTTTGTGTGTTTTATTTGCTTTTCTTTAATGCAATTCACACAAATATCAAGATCAGTAAAAGTCTATCTCATGAAAGGCTTTATTCTTAATTAATCTTTTTGGAATAATTCTTTTGGAAAGTTTTCTCAAACATTAAAGCCACGTTTAGTTCAAACTTCATTACTTTTAAACGAACATAATGTTTAAATTTTAAATTATTTCTTAAACCTTCTTTCCTTTTGAACCATCATTAAATTACGTGAATTTAATTCACATTCCATTTGTCTTTCATGGTGTTATAGTTTATTAGGAATAGGTCATACTTAGAAGGTAATGAATTTGTAAACTACGTTCATTATGGAAGGCTTTAATCTTGTTGCAATATTTATTATCTTTAATGATGAGTTCATGTGTGCCATGAGAACCATCAAACTTTATGGTAGTTAAAGTAGTCATTAGCATCTCATCAAGAGATTTATTAGTAATTTAGGTATGTTAGACTTAATTTATTAGTCTCATTCATTCGCATAAACATTATGCCCAGTCTGTTTGATCTAACCCGAGCATTATAATCAGATTACTTAGCTTTATTGCTATTACAAAGCAAATGAGCAATTTATCTTGAAGTGATAAATAAAATCCAAAACACTTTGGTGAAATTAGATTTATCCACACTATTTAAATTACTTTAATCCATTTTGTAATGGAACAGATGCATCATGCGAATAGAGACTGAATAATATAAGTAATTTTAAGAATAAGAATAATATAATTTATTCCTATAAATACCTTGAGTAATTTAATAATGGATTCAGGATCGAAAGCAATAAATGTATATTGAAGTTCTCCTTTGGGTGATACAACAATATACAATCATAATCATAATGATGCTTTCAAATATAACATAATTTGATAATTAAATATTTTCATTAAAACTATTTTGTCATCTTTGGACATACAAAGCAGTTTGTCATAATATATTAATTATCAATTTATCTTCATATTCATGAATTATAAAGACTAGCAATCACCTTTGGGTGAATTTAAAGTCTTATAACTGTGAAATTTTTAATAACCCATATAATAATTCTCTTTATTCAAGCATCACTTAAATATGGGAAATTAAAATTTAACTATACGATTTAATTTTATTATTCTTTCAGATCAGACCACTTTGGTGATTAACACACCAACATTAAATAAATTTAAATCATAAAATCATTCATTATAATCTTATCAAAGATTATCATAATAGATTATACTCAATAGGAAAGTGAGTAATAATCAAATCATTATTAATCTTATCAAAGACTCTTAGATTATACTCAATAGGAAAGTGAGTAATAATCAAATCATTATTTCATAAATATTCATAAATTACAGTCAATATCATTAATTAAAATCTTAAGACTGTCGTCATATATATACATAATATATCCATATATATCACATTAATAAAGATATCATTTATAATTTGTATTTATATTATAATAAATTTGGCATCTTAACATTATAAATGCCATGAGCAGTCAAACATACATAACATAAGTGAGATATTTTAATTCCAATAAATTAGTATCAATAATAACATAATCTTTAATTATTATCAATAATAATATAAGTCATAAACGTTAGCGATGGATCGATTTCATTAACATTATTAAATCACTTTAATTGGAAAGTTTGAGGAATACATGAGTCACTTTATTATTATAATTATGTTAATAACTGGCATTAAAGTGTGATATTCAAGCCATTTTATGAATAAGACATGTTGATTTATTGACTGTAATTAGTTGTCATTATTCTTAATCAGTCATTATACTCCCCAAAATTAAAGGGAGTCATGTAATTTTATATTAAAATCTCATGACATAATTAACTTCCATAATCAATCTTTAATTGTTCAGTCCCAAAAACTAAATAGGGCAGTTGACATTTTCTTAATATGGAAATCATATCACTATAATTTTCGCATGAGTCATAAGATTTCAATATATCAATTTAATAATCATGTAAATTTTTAACGTGAATCAACTCATTATAATTATTTTTTCACATCACTTTAATACATGATACATAAAACATAATATTCACACATCATAATATATTGATAATAAAGTGTAAATTAAAATTGAGATAATTTGGTTATAGAATACATCTCACATCCAATCAAGAACGTAATACGTGAATTTACTATATCCAAATTTAATGTTAATTATTCGATGAAAAATCATGAGATCCAAAACCATGCTCTGATACCACATGTAAGCATAATTTCATAAATAATTAATTTATTAATTGACATGGATCTTAGATCTTCATGATTTTCACACCACATAAACACGATTAGAAGATTTACCTAGAGACGCCACTAATGGCGGTCCTCCAACGATAAGTTCCTGTCAATTACGCCGGGAACTAGTTTCTCTCTCCTCACCCCTTTCTTTATGGCACAGTACGTAAGACTTAATGTGATAGAGAATTAATAAAATTGTGTCTCTTTTATAGGTGGAGAGAGGATCAGATCGGGATATTAAATCTTTATCAAATCACATTCTATCAATGTGATTGTTATCCATAAATATATATGACCTTATTTATCTCATATATATTATTTATTTAAACCATATCATTATTTAAGATATTTGATCATAATAAATATCTTATATATATTTATTATTAATGGCACTAGGCCATAATTATCTTACATATGTCAAGAGAGATAAAGAGAGAATGAATATTAAATGAGAAGAGATAATATAAGTGAAGGATTATAGAAATTGTAAGTGTATATAGAGGTGGTTTTGTATGGATTTTGAAGTGCATTCTTGATTTTAAAAACTGAAAACAAACATCACCTACAAGAACCCACATTCGACTTCTTATATAATTATATTGCAAAAAAGTTCATAAATATGGAATATATAAATGAAGATTAATGTTTCTTTTTTAAATTTTATTTTCCTATAATATTTTTTACTCAAAACATATACTTCATGGCTAATAAAGACTTGTGATGAAGTGTTAATATTCGTCGAAATATGATTACTTTTTAAGTAAATATTTGTTTATCTCATAAATGTTTCTTATGATCATCCTTATAACGACAAGCTAGTATTTTTCTTTAAAAATATCTCACTTTTTATTAAAATTAAATTAATTTTTATTTATCTCACATAACTCATTTCGTAAAACGTTATTAGGGCTGGGGAAAAATACCAAAATTTCGATATACCGCACTTACCATGTCAAAAAATACCAAAATTACCGAAATTTTAGATATACCAAAATTTTTGGTAAGGTATGATACCGTATTGAATTTTTTGGTACGGTAAAGGCATGCAAAATTTTAAAACCGCGATATTTTGGTATATACCGAAATACCGTAAATTATTTTAGTAAGGTATATATACTTAAAAGAAATTCTAATATATTAAAATTATTGATCCATCATTGAATTTAGTGTAATTTTGGAGAACATTCGCTGTGAGCACTATAGGGTTTATTATTTTAATTTAAAGTATAATTGTAATTATTTTAATTTTAATCTTAGAGTGTGTAATAATTATTAATTAATTTAGAATTTAATCGTTATCAGGTATAACAATCACTCACTAGGATTAAATTTTTACATTTCTTATGTTTTTATTAATGTTTTTAAATTTGAACATTTCAATGCTTATGTTTGTTTTTTGCACGTTACAGTTGGTAGAAAAATATACGGAGTAATATTTAATGTAAAGTGGTGGTGTATTAGTATTGGATATGAGTTCAATGGTGATATATTATTTATTTTTGGTGGGTCCCATATAAAAAAAGAAACTAAAGATTGAAATGAAAAGTCCAAAATAGAAATATATAAATATTCAAATGGACGGAGAGAGTAATTAAATATCGGTATGTAAACGATATGCCATTTTCTTATATCAAAGTTTCCGTATACGAAACTATGGTATACCGAAACTTTCGTAAAGGTATGACTTTTCTAATACCAATATTTTAGGTATGATATACGATATAACTAAAAAACTTTGGTATACCATACCGCCCACCCCTACGTTATCATTCAATTGCAGGTTCGTAATGCTGCGTGGTAGTTCAGGGCTTTATTCATATGCAATATACGAGCATTTGGAGGGGTGGCCTGCTTTCAACCTCGATGAAACCAGGATTGCCTTCAAGCTCAGAAAAGACAAGTTATTTACCAATATACCCCTACTATTATTATTATTATTATTATTATTATTATTATTATTATTCACTATTATAAAATCCAACAATTATTTCCTAAAAAAAAATCTTAAAAGACACTACAAGAAAAATACAAGTATTTTAGCAACAACTCTATTAGGTATAGATTTTACTCTAAAATTGATGAAAACATGAAAATGAAATTGGAAATTTGGTGCTAAAAGTTTTTCTTTTTTCTGAAATATATATAATTGTGAATGAAAAAAAAAAGGTTTGGATACATGGCAATAGAAGACAATAGGCAGAGAAAGATGCCATCACCAGAAGACAGGCTGCCTGGTAGAGGAGTGCCATTGGACTTTCCAGAAGCTGTCCTTCTCGTTGATCCTGTTGAACCTGAATTTACTGGGGAGGTACGAAATTAATCTTCGTTAAATTTCACATTTTTTATTTTCATTCGTTTTATATTATAATTTCATCATTAAAAAAAATATCATATCAACTTTTTATTTTAAATGTACATTTCAATTACAAACACTTCCAACATATATAACAGGATAAAAGTTTTAAATTGATTGTACAATATCTGCATAACCGATACAATGAATTAGTACTCCCTCCGTTGACTTAAGATACAATGAATTAGTACTCCATCCACTATCCCATATTTAATAACCATTTGACTTTTGCATTATTTTTAGGGATAATTTAGGGGTATTTTAAAATTTTTAGGTAATAAATAATTATAACATAATTTATATGGCTTGAAAAAGATGTGATAATTTTATTTTTTTTACTCCTTCCGCCTCGAGTATTTTTACCCATTTTGTAGGGGCACGTAAATTAAGAAGTGTTATTTTTTAATATATAATGTAAGAAAAAGTAGAGATAAATTTGTAATATTGAGAGAAAAAGTAAATAAAATTGTTGTAAATTATGAATAAAGTGTAAAAAGGTAAATAAAGTTATTGAGATTGATAAATAAAATGTAAAAAGTAGATAGGATATGTAGTGTATTTTTAATACTCCCTCCGTCCCAAATTCAAGTTCACATTTACTGTAGATACGGAGTTTAAGAAAAGTCACTTTTTGACTTACTTTTGAGGGTAGTATGGTATTTTTGAGTAATAAATAAAAGATAAAGTATGTTATGTGTGTTAAAAAGGTGATGACAAATTTGAAATTAAAGTATGTTAGAGGGATATTAGTTTGTTGCTTTTTCCTTTTACGGAAGTGTGAAGTTGAATTTAGGACGGACCAAAACGGAAAGTGTGAAGTTGAAGTTGGGACGGATGGAGTATTAATTAATGGAATAGAAAGCGGGTAAAAATACATGAGATAGAAGGAGTATTTAATTTGAGGTGTTATCTTATTTATGGAATGAATTAATAAGTGTAAATGTGTTTCGAGCATTTAAGATTTGAATACGCTTTCTTTGTACAAAGGAAACATAACTATTAGGATGAGATGGAGGTAGTATATATTATCTTGTAATTTTGATGTATTATTTTTTGTATAACGTTGTTAGATGAATAATACATAAAAGAATGTACAATTTTATATATTAAAATAAAAATAGTATACTACCAAAAACAATAATTAAATTTTATTCTCTAACTTATGTATTAATTATATAAATAGCGTCTACGTAGACTTTACACAAAACTCATGTGGAAAATAATATTAGGTTGTTTTTGGTTTATGTGAGGTTGTAAATTTGGGTTTGAAATTTTAGATTTTGAAAATCAAATGAGTATTCGTAATAGGCACACCTTTGTCCACCCCAAAAGAGTATTAGTTTTTTTTATTTTGGTATACAATTTAAAGGTATCATTTCTTCTTTTTTAAAAAAAATAGTTTATCTTATGACTCACCACTTTCTATTAATATAATTAATTATATATAAAATAATACTTCCTCCGTCCCATCACAGTGTGACAAAATTTTTTGCACGTGGATTAAAAGATATAATATTAAATTTGTAGATGAGGAGAGAAACATAATATTTTATTGTAAAGTGAGTAGGTGTATTAGTATAGTAAGTGGGTCATATGGAGATATATTAATTGTTTTGTGTAGATCTTATTTACTAAAAAAAGAAATGCACCTCTTATGTTGAGACATACGGAAATGACAAAATGTACTAAGGAGTATGTTTTAATTTTACGTAGAGTATCTTTTAATTTCATGTGAAGTAAATTAGTATAATTGATGAATTGTGATGTTTAAAAGATATCTAAAATTAATAATTCTATTATATTTATAGAAATAGATATTGATGGATGTACTTTATAAAATTTTATTAATTTAAATTCAAAGAAGATTACAATTTGAAAACTAAAAACCGATAACGAACGGTTAAAGTGATGTTCGTTTTCGAATTTTAAACTCAAGTTTTGATTTTTAAAATTCACACACAGGTTTTAAAAATTCCTCTCTATATATACTTACATACTTACATTGTTTCTTTTTTATTAATATATTTTCTCTCTTTATCTTTCATATTTTTTATTATATAAATTAATACATTTTTACATATTAATTTCACATAAAATTAAAATTAATAATATCGAAAATTCAAAACAAATATACAATCGTTATTGGTTTTTCAAACTCTACTTAAAAAAAAAAAAGGTCACCTTACAAACATAGCGTTGATGTGTGTATTAATTAATGTTGAAAATTAGGTGGATGACAAATATTCGTACTCGATGGATAATAAAGAAGTGGGAGGGCAGGGATGGATTTGCATGGGTGGGGTTTTGGGTAATTAACGCAATCAACGAGTTCAAGACAGGTGGACCCCTCAAACAAGACCTCACCTCTCATGTTGGTCCCACATCATCCTGTAAATCGGGTTTATTTTACGTTTCAATTTTATTAAAATTACTCACTCAATCCCAATTCCCAAATTTTATTTTTACGTTTTGAAGTTTAAGAAAGATCACTTTTGAGTTATTAATAAATAAATGATAAAATATGTTGTGTTAAAAATGTGTTGGTAAATTTGAAATTAAAGGGTGTTAGAAAGATACTCCATCCGTCCGATTCTAAGGTGTCCGTTTACTTTATGCACATGGATTAAAGAGTATTATTATATGTAAAATGGGTAACTGTGTTAGAGGGAAGTGGCGGGTCATATTGTGTACTTTTTTATTAAATATGAGAAATTGATACCTTTGAATCGGACGTAAAAAATAGTAAAATGGACACCTTAAAAGCGGACGGAGGGAGTATTAGTTAGTTGTTTTTTTCCTTTTATGAAAATGTGAAGTTAAATTTGGGACGGGTTAAAATGGAAAATGTGAAATTGAAGTTGGGGCGGAGAGAGTATTTTTTAAGTATTGTGAAAATTTATTCTTTAAAATGATAAATTAATAGTATATTTTTTAAATAAAAAATATTACTCTTCGAATTCTAATATATTGTGATACTCCTCAGTCTCTTTGATATATGGAGTATCTATTTATTTTCCACACATGTATTAAAGTATATAGTAATATATGGGGAGTTAAAAAATATAAATTTTTAATATGTAGTGGTTCGTTGTGTTTGTGTTGTGTGTGGACCCATAATAGTGGATTAAGGATAATAATTGTCTTTTTTTTGTCATATCAATCCAAAATAAAATAAATGGATACTTTATAATAAAACAAAACAAAATAAAAAATAGATACATATTAAGGAGACGAGAGGGTATATCTATCCAAATTCATTTAAATATTACTCAAATATTCCCTCTTAATGTCTCCCAAAATTGTTCACCTTTATTGTACAATACATATTAAGAAAATGTTACTTTTTAACTAGCTATATTGACTTTTTGGGATAATACAGTATGTTTAGGTAATAAATAAAGTATAAAGTATGTTATGTGTAGAAAGAATAGATGATATTTTTAAATTAATGTGTACTTTTGAGACTTTAAATTAGAATGATTATTCCTTTATGAGGGGTAAACAATTATGTAGGACAAACAAATAAGAAAAGAGTGAACAATCTTCGGATGGATTATCCACTAACTTCATACACCCACATCCACTAACTTCATTCTCCAAACCCCACACCCCACTTCTATCACACACATCTCTTCCCCACATCTATTACGATCTCCATATAATAGAAAGAGGAGAAGAGTTAATATTTTTAGGGTTAGGAATTAGGCAAAACACATCTCTTCGCCAGCCTTAACTACCACACACATCTCCATAGATTAAAAAAGAAGAAGAGTTAATATTGTTTAGGCTTAAAAATTAAGCAAATGTGTTAGAAATTTAGGGTTTTGGTGTCTAATTATAAAATTTATTACTTAATTCTCGTATGAACACGTAAAATACATTATTTTCAATTGAAATATGGTGGTTTAGTTGTTGGGTACTCATCGTGATTGAATATGTATTGTGTTAAAATTGGGTGTAAATTTTAGGCCCTGATTGAATGCCAGAAACTGCATTGTTCGACCAAGGCCGGTCAAACATTCTAACAAATTTCGTCCAATATCTGACAAGAGTTTCTATAATTTCCGTCCAACATTGTACGATTTTGGAAGAAGAAATCATCCAACATTTGCCTAACAATCATAATAATTTCGTCTAACATTGGACGATTAATCTAATAACTTTTGTCTCTAGTTGGTCATGAAATTCGCGTCTTCAGCTAACTTCAAGTGCTTAAAAATAATATTTAAATAAATCAAAACGTTTAAAATAACGCATCTTAAACCTCTTTGTTGTTTCTTCAACAGACAATATACTTCTTCTTTGTGTTTTTAGGGTTGAGATGGATTGAGTTAAGGTTTTCATTCTTTTGCAAATAAATAAATAAAAATTGGAGAGGGTGAATGTTAGAAGTATAGAGATGAAAAAGTGTTATGTTTTATGTTTTCAGTGGTAGGTGTATAAGGTGTGTGTGTATTTTTAATGAATTAAGAGTGGGGTGGGGGATGGGATCACCGTTTTCATATTACATTTCCTATTTCATTCATTAGATTTTTGTCATGTGTTATAATCAATGTCCAAATTCACTATATACCCCAAGCGTTTAATGGTCATTTGGATTGTATAGTTTTTTTATTTTGTGAAACACTCATGAAACACCAAATGTGGAATATCAAATTGACTAAAACTTGTGTGTCCCCGGGGATACCTTGCGCCGACATACTCTTTAGTATTAAATTGTATACCTTTTAGTATCAGGATGTGTACCCTTTATTTCTTGAAAAAAAATTAATGAAAGTGTATACTCTTTAGAACAAAATGTTGTAGCATTACACACCTAGGGACACTGACTTTAGGGAATTCTTGGTATATTTGTAAATATGATGAGGTGGATGTATAAGGGAAAAAAATGTGTGTAGATGCTAATGAATATTATCATGTTATAAATATGTGACACGCAATTATTGTGATTTCATATTAACATTGCAAAATATCAATTCCATTTCTATATAAGTACTAATATAGTTTTTTAAATTATATTTTCTTATAGAAAGTAGCTTAGTTAATTTTGTTTTCATAATATTGATTTATATTTGAAAAGAAATATATATATTCCACAGTCCACACAAAGTAGATTTGGTGATATATATTGGGTGGAGTTTGGTGCAGATGTTTGTTAGTGCTCATTATGGTGGTGAGGATTTAGTGTTGAAATTTGGGGAAGGGGAGGCATGGAAGAAAGAGTTTGGCCCGGTTTTTGTGTACATCAACTCCACCACTCCACTGCAACCCGACCCGCTTTCACTATGGGAAGACACCAAACTCCAGGTTCTTACCAATTCATATTAATTTAGTATTACTTTTGTTAGGGACGTGTGAACCGATTCATTTGAAATACATAAGAAAGGGATAACGTTTTAACAAAAATTGATACTCACAACATTTTAATGTAAAATAATACTCAATTGATGAAAAATGATAGTAGCGCAGTAAATTATTTCATGAATAATTTATGAGTCCGACAGTTGTGCACTTTTTAACCGTTAGATTATATTTTAATTCGATCTCAACCATCAAATAAAATAAAATAATTAATTTTTTTTTTAAAAAATAAACCTCCCACTCCTCCTATTTTCAAATTTAACCCACTAACCGTAGGTGCACCTGCAGAATCACCCATAAGGTGAAAATAGTTTTTTAAAAAAATAATAATATATTTAATAAAATATAATAACTAATTATAAAATTATAAAATAGTCAAGATCATGTAAGACGGTTTTACTCAAGAGTTAGAACCTACATCAGAGATGTAATCTATCACAAATATTTTTATGGCAATGACTTCCTTAGGACCGTCTTTTTCTTTCAATGGTATAATCGGATCTATCTATTAAATATATTATAATGTGGGTCAAAGACACAGCTGTCAAATCTCCTTTAATCAATCGTATTGCTCTCTCTCTCTTTCCTTTTAAGATGCAAATGCTGAAAACTGGATTTATTCCTCCAATCTCGACGGAGTTTCCAACGGCAAACAGATTTGGGCAGCTACTGCTGTGCGGTGCGATGGATTTTCTCTTTATTAACAGAATTTTTGTCAGCAACAGTGGTGAATTCCGGCAACGACTGCAGTTCGACCCTGTGGCAGACTCGACGAGATTGATCATGGCCGTGGTGTTGAGCCATGGTGAGATTGTAAACCCTTTTACGAACTCGAACAATGATATGTTGATTACTGGAACAGTAATGTTGGTCTCGCGAAGCATGGTTGTTGACTGATAGCAACGAACAGCGGGCAGCGAGCAGCGGACTCCGCTGGAGGGCTGACGACGACAGTGACGAGCGGCGTATTTTTTTTGCCGATTGGGACTGCGACGGAGGCTGGGCGTCGACTTTTCTGCAGCAGGCGAACAGATCTGGCAGGCTTCGATCGGCGGCTGCTTGGAGGAGAAGTTGACCCGGTGGCTGGCGGCGGTTGAACCTCTCTCAGGCAGCAGTTTCGCGATGATGGCTGGCGTTGATCAGCAGCGCTCTTCCGGCTGGAGGCACCGCGACGGATGGCGACGAACGGCGAGCTGTTGGGTCTGCTTTTCCGAATGGTCAGCGAATGAGGGCGGCGGTGGTGCAGATCTGAACCACCGGGCACAGTTTCAGCGGCGAAGATACGCGTTTCTGACGATCCTGACCGCTAGTGGTTTTGTTCCTTGCGAACCGGTCGAGTGCAGATCCGAGCAGTACAACGATGGCGACAATGATGTTTCGGCAATGACTTCAGAACCTTCTTTTTAAGGTCTTTGTGGGCGGCTGAGCGGCGTTCAAAATGGGACTCGACAGAATGCAGCGGAATCTCACGAATTTTGAACTAGAGCAGATTGTTCTTCTCAAAGGCCAGAAAATAGTATGAATTCAGGGTAGGTGAATGTGGGAGTAGGGCTTACTGCTCTCTCCTATTCAGAGAATAATTCAACCTTCCTTAGAACAGTACACCTTCGAAGGGTGTAATTGAAGCCTGTGAACAGACTTTGATTGAATAATGAAGAGGTTGAACCTCTTTTGAATTGAGACACCTTTAATGGTGTTTTGCAGTATGCAATGAAGAAGAGGTTGAACCTCTTTTGAATCGAACACCTTTTAATGGTGTTTTGATTGAATGAAGAAGAGGTTGAACCTCCTTTGAATTGAACACCTTTTAATGATGTTTTTGATTAAATAGATAGATTGAGGAAAGGTTGAGAGTCAGGATTAATCCTGCTCTGATACCATGTTGAAATTGAGAGTGAATTTGAGATTGAAATATGGAAAAAAAGATTTCATTTATCTTGTGTTGTTGTATTTTATAAAGTACGAACTACAACCATATTTTTACACAAAATGAAAGAATATGGCTGTTGTAAGTGGGGAACATAGTCGTTGTAAGTGGGAACAAAAATAATAAAGAAACCTTAAATTCTGGAAATAAATGAGGAAGATGTTTCAATCTTCAACAAGTAAAATCGGGCCAAAATCATGGTGTGTTGGTCCGCTCTGCGTGGTGGCTTTGCCGCCGCTCCCGATGCTAGAGAAACTATTTTATATACGGTTCCTAAATCAAAAATTGGTGGCCGGTGAATATGTGTTGTATGTTTCCTTCGGAACGCAGGCGGATGTTTCAAAAGAACAATTGCAGGAAATTACAGAGGGATTGGAGAGATCGGGGATGAGTTTTGTGTGGGTTTTGAAATCAAATAGGGGAAAATTCATTCATGATTTTGAAATTAGGGTACAAAATAGGGGAATTATAGTTCACGGTTGCGTTGATCAATTATAAATTCTTAAACACGAGGGTCTAAAAGGGTTTTTGAGTTACTGTGGGTAGAACTCGGTAACTGAGAGCATCACCGCTGGTGTTCCGATTCTTGCACTGCCGTTAATGGCGGAGCAGCATATGAATGCAAGGTTTGTGGTGGAGGAGCTCGGCATGGGGTTATTTTGATGTTGGGAATAAAAGTTGTGTTGTTGCTATTGCAAGGCAAAAAGATGTCGATGTTATGCTCAATGACGATTCTAACCAAGAAACTATTACCAAGAAACTATTTATTTAGGTGTGAAGATGTGGATTAAAGAAAAATGGAGTATAAATAAGTTCAACTTGGGAACCTCAGAGAGCACATCTGTCATTTTTATAGATTACATGAATTGTATTGTAGAAAATATCTGTTAGCATACTTAGGCTCAAAGTTTTGGCAAACTGAATCTAATTTCTGCAATTTTATTTTATTATATTGGTTGTTAGTCATCACATGGTGTATAATACTTATGTGTTATTCATGATGAATGAATTCAAGATACATCATTTCATTATTCCTAGTTTTGCATTGTACTCAGCTTTTGTATGTTTTGGCGAGGTTACTTGAATTATATATGGTTAAATTTGGTTAACACATTTTAGGTTACTCTTTGAAATTAATTAGGTTACTATTTGGAATTAATTAGGTCACTCTTAAATTTATTGGATTAATTTTTTATTCGAGATTCTTAATATATATATGTTACTCTTTGAAATTAATTAGATCACCTTTTGGAATTAATTAAATTACTCTTAAATTTGTCAGACCACTCTTTCTTTTAAGACTTTAATATACATAGGTTACTATTTATAATTAATAATTAGATTACTCTTCTCTATTAATTGGGTCACTCTTTATAATAAATTGAGTTACCCTAAAATAATGTAATTTATAGTGAATATAATAATTTAGGTTACTTTTTTTATTAACGGGGTTACTCTTTATAATAAATTGGGATACCTAAAAATAAAGTAATGTACAGTGAATAAAATCGTTTAGGTTACTCTTTTTTATTAAGTGGGGTACTCTTTATAATAAATTGGGTTACCCTAAAAATAAAGTAATTTATAGTGAAAAGAATTGTTTAGGTTATTTTTTTTTATTAACGGAGCTACTCTTTATAATAAATTGGATTACTTTTTATAATAATTTGGATACCTAAAAATAAAGTAATTTATAGTGAAAAAAATCGTTTAGGTTACTATTTTTTATTAATTGGGGTACTCTTTATAATAAATTGGGTTACTCTAAAAATAAAATAATTTATAGTGAATAAAATCCTTTAGGTTACTCTTTTCTATAAATTTTACTAAAAGATAAATGAAAATAAGAAAGAGGTGAGAAAAGAAAAATACAAAAATGACATAAGTCAATGAAATAAGCTAAACAATCGGCTTTAAATATAGGCCAAATAGACGCCTTGAAATAGTTAATAGAAAATTTTATCTAAATCCTCCATGAAAATTCTAGGCTAGAACCAAAAACAAAGTAGATCAATCAAACCCAAACTTGGCCAGTAACTATCAAAATGCTAACAATCTAAACCAAAAGGCCACTGGAAGGGGTACAAGATGTTACACAAAGCATTTTCTTTCATAATAACGAAAATAAGACAGCAAACATGATAAACATGAGAATTAACTGAGGTGAAGACTTGAAGTGAATCTTCACTAGTTCAGTATTATTAGACATTAATTGTTAATTTGTGTAAAACATGGAGTATATATTTTCCATTCTATTGTGGACTGATTAATAATTGTACTATGTAACAGTTTTTGATTTCTTTTCATTTACCCACCACTATAAATCCATTTTATTGATGAGTTGTTGTGAGTAAATGGCTACTTTCGATGATCAGTTGGATGGATATTCCAAAATTTCTCTCTCTTCCTCCTAACCTCTGCTCTGGGAATGCTCATCAGCACATCCAAAATCATTACCCCTTTTCCGACCACATCCTCCTTCGATATAAAAACAGAGAACCCCGAGTACTCTTCCTCCGGCAAGTGCCACATGTATTGCCTTCTTGTCGACGTCTCCTCGAAGAACACCGGTATGCACCCCGCCACAATGCTGTTGAACGTCAATCTCCTCGTCGGCGTGTCGCCTGGAGGCTGCAAGCAGAAACTCGACTGCAGTATCAGCTTCGTGAACTTGATCGGATCGTGCTCACAGATTTCATTAGAGCAATCCACGAACTCACATTAGGATCCGTATCCGGTGCCGGTGGTATTCATAGTGGTGGCTTCTTGCATTCCAGCCTAATACTCCGCCGGATATTCGAATTTTCGCGGAGATCCCACCGCCGCCGGCGAACAGCATCAGGGTACTCCTCCTCGATTTCCTCACTCTGTTCAGCCATGAATTCAAAAGGGCGAGATTAGGGGGATGAAACGACGTCGGATAAGGGATGGCCTGTTCTTGCCATGGGTAGGCTCTGGCCTCTGGGTTCCAGTATTAATGCGGTGACAGTGAGAGGAATAGAGGAGAAGGAAGGAGAGCTCGTTACCTTCTTTCTGCGATTTCAACCCGCGAGATTTAATTGAATGTATTTAGGATACGATTCTACCAAATATTTGGTAGGACCGGTTATAGGGTAGTCTTTCTCTATTTTTATTGAAAGAACTATATATTTTGGATTTGTTGATTTTTTTTTCTTCTGTTTAAATCCAAAATTTGTATATATTGCACCGTATAAAAATTTATACAATCATTACAAAAATATTTAAAATAGAAAAATTAAGTTGTAAATTATGACTGATAGGCAGTGGAGCAAGTTGAGAGGTGGCCATACAGTTTCCCTGCATCAGATGATTTTCCAACATCAGCCATCAGAGGTATTCTTAGTGGCACTTTCCTAATTAAAGACAGGTAACTAATTATACTTTTCTTAATAATTTAATTAACTTATCAAATATTAAAGAAAATAATAAAAAAAAATCTATGCGCAGTGTACCATTGTGAATAGACACTTATATAATTTAATGGTAACACTTGCTTGCAACCATTTCTTAGATATTTTTACATTTCTTTAAATAGTTATCACTTTTATAAAAAATATTAGTATTGTTTTTTATTAAAAATGTTACTCTCTTAATTCTAGAATTTTTTGTACACTTCCTTTGTAATTTCAAAGAAAATGTACAAAAAATTTTGAGACGGAGGGAGTATTATTTTTTTTCGTAACATAAATTGTTTATGAAATAAATTACTAAATTGTTATTATTAATCCAACTATCATTTTTTTATTAAAATATTATTACTTTTTATTTGTCTTATGAGAATTTTCATGTGAGAGATCTCACACAAGTGCTTGCCTAATTCAATAATATAACATTTTTATTTTTATATAAATTACTGTATGAGCGGCACATAAAAAATAATAGTATTGTCTCAATGCTTAAATGAAGATAATAATAGTATTGTCTCAATGCTTAAATGAAGATTTAAACTATGATGTTTGTTTTGAATTTACATAGAATGAAGAAAAATAAATTAGGATTATATGTAATAGTCAAATGGGATGTTTCATTTCCTATTTTAGTATATATATTAAAAACTTGTCAGGTATATGGTCATTAATTAGAGTATACTATTTTAATAAAAAATAATTTATGAAACATCAAGGGAAACATCATTGTAGAACAAGTGATTCAAACTCGTATAATAGTGTGATATATAGTATATAATATAGTATACTATATACATAATATACTCCTTCCGTCTCATTTCAGATGACACACTTTTTATTTTGAATTGTCCCATAAAAGTTTGCACATTTCTAAAAAAATAAAATGTCAAATACAATCACCCTTCTCATACACTTTATTTATAAAAAAAATCACCCTTATCTAACACACCTAACATACTTTATCATTTATGTATTATCAAAAATACCATAATAACCCTAAAAATTATCACTTTTTTTTAATATTCGTGCATCAAGTATTGTGCAAATATTTGTGGGACGGATGGGGTAGTACTATATTACAGTATATATAAGCTTTTCTTAAAGATTTAATGTTGGTCCGTATATAGTTTTAGCGTGTTAATAGTGAAGCAGACGTACCCTAAAATCGTTTACTAATTTTATTGTATTTTTAAGTATTAATGTTTATTTTTAGATTTTAATCATTACATTTTTTTTATATATATATGAATAAACGCATTTTTTTAAATATATGAACTTGTGTGTTATAGGATCTTCTAACATCGGTATTCTATTAATAGCAAAAAAAAAAAAAAAAAACTCTTTTGCATTCGAGTTTAGTCAAAGTATAGTATTCTCATGGTTGATTCGAGTATTTAGAAACTGAGCCAGTGACTTGATTCGGTTATGAGCTCATGAACGAGCTAAACTTGTCTAAATAATAATAATAATAATAATAATAATAATAATAATAATAATAATAATAATAATAATAATAATAATAATAAAATATTATTATTATTATGGAGTATATTGTAAGCATAATTTCATAAATAATTAATTTATTAATTGACATGGATCTTAGATCTTCATGATTTTCACACCACATAAACACGATTAGAAGACTTACCTTGAGATGCCACTAATGACGGTCCTCCAATGATACGTTCCTGTCAATTACCCCGGGAACTAGTTTCTCTCTCCTCACCCCTTTCTTTATGGCACAGTACGTAAGACTTAATGTGATAGAGAATTAATAAAACTGTGTCTCTTTAATAGGTGGAGAGAGGACCAGATCGGGATATTAAATCTTTATCAAATCACATTCTATTAATGTGATTGTTATCCATAAATATATATGATTTTATTTATCTCATATACTCCCTCCATCCATAGAAGTTGACACACTTTCTTTTTTGGTTTGTCCCATTAAAGTTGTCACATTTCCTTTTTAATACATTAGACCCACACCAAAACAATTAATTTGTTCTCATGGAGCCCACATACCATCTCTAATACAACTACCCACTATACATTAAATATTATTTCTCTGACCTCACTTTACCTCACTTTACATTAAATTTTTATACTCCTTAATCTCCGTGCCAAAAAAAAAAAGTGCTAACTTCTCCGGGACGGAGGGAGTATATTATTTATTTAAACCATATCTTTATTTAAGATATTTGATCATAATAAATATCTTATATATTTATTATTAATGGCACTAGGCCATAATTATTTTACATTCTCCCACTTGGCCGAGTGACAGAATTAAACTTTACACGTAAGGGTTTAAATAATTTACATAATATGCTCGACATAAGATAAATTAACTGGTCAACTCATAAAGTCAATATTGAGTATAGACTAACACAAGTCATAGCGGTTCTATATCATTTACTCGACATAGTTCCTTCTATGTACTATGATATTAGCTTTCTACTCAACGTAACTCATAAATGTAAGGATCAATAATGGTCCACATAAGTATCTCAATTCGAGATAAAATCTTGTTTAATTATTGTCAACATTCATGTATACTAAAATGACAAAACAAGATATCAATTAGAAACAAAACATAATGAGCTCTTAATGTCAATTGTTCATCATAAGTTTGTTAGAGCCTTTCAATGATCTCATATTCATGTAACGTTCAATGAATGTTTTAGAGATGATCATTTGTATTATGGATCCGAAATCATAAGATTGATTCCATTATGCTCAATTGACATATTTGTTTCTAAAGTTCTTCTTAACGATAAATACTTTCATTCCATATGTTTTAGCAACTTTGGAATATCCATCGTTTTAAAGAAGAACAATGCAGCAGAATAATCATAATAAGTTTTCAGCGACTTGACATTATTGTCAACTTATTTCAAGTCCTGAAATTAAACTCCACATTTAATGTCCTTAAATTGTAGCTTCAAATCATGCCACAAGTTAACTCTAATAGTGAATGTAGTTTTTGAAAACTTCTTCATAATTTTGCATGACACAATATCCCCGACTAAGAAACGTAAAAGTCAAAGTGAATTTTTTTGCATCATATAATCATCTTAATCTGAATCTATATTTAATTACATCTAAGTAATTAAATTTTCGATAAGTAAGCACGAATGCTTTAGTTCATTAGAACATTCTAGTCATTCATTTATGAATCACTTCAATAATGACCAAGCATTCTACCAGTAAGACTGATATTTGACATTTATACAATCTTGTATATTTTAAGCTACCAATAATATACACATAAGGAATATTGTAGTACGTTCCAATTCATTATTGGAAATTGAGATTAAACTTATCTCCCTTCCGGATTGTAACGTTCTTTACAAACACCTTTCCATCCATAACCTCTATTGAACTTTATTAACATATACTTACAGAGACATCTTTAATTGTCTCGTCATATGTTTTATTCTAAAGTTCTTTGAGAGAAATTTATTGGTTTCACATAGTAAACCCAGATCATCAGTTGCAAGCAAGTTTATCATTAACATAGAAAATTAATGTGCTCCCATTGACTTTTAGATATATACACCAATTTACAATATTTTTCTTAAATCCAAAAGATATCTTAAAAGGAAAGCATGCTTAAGTTTGTATGTTAATTCTTTAAGTTACACGTCATGTGAAGTTTTTCTTTAATGGAAAAACTCTTGAGTTGATCCATATAACTTGATCTTCCACCAAATCACCATTAAGAAAAGCAGACATAACATTCATTTGGTACAACTCTAAGCCATAATGAGTTACCAAATTCATGATAATTCTAATAGAGTAAAATCTGTATAGAAATAACTCGTTATATCTCTTTACAATTATGCCATCTTATTGAGTAAAATCTTTAGCAACAACTCTAATTTTATATCTTTAGAAAATCGCCATCATAAAAATATATCCGTATCAAATTCTTTTATAATTTTCTGGTAATTCTTACAAGATATAAACTTCATTATGAGCCATTAATTTTAACTCGTCTTTAATAGCATTTACTCATTTAATAGAATTAGTACTTTCAATAACTTATTCTAAAACTGAAATTTTAGCATTTATTATAATGTCAAATTTTAGTTCATTTTATTATACCACGTATGCAATCGTTAGAAATAGCGGATATATTGTCCTTCAGACATTCTTAATGCTATTTGATATGATATATTTAATGAAATCTCATTGATAATTGATTTAGTAAAATTGGATCCTTTAAGAGAGTAGAATAACTTATATGTTGTCCTTGAAAGTTATTTGGCTATTCAACAACAATATAACAACTTTAGAAGAAGTTTAGATAAAGTATATCATCAAATTCTCCACCCAACTTCTTCAATAACCACATTTCATGGTTTCATACTCCCACTGATTTTATAATTCTTAATGAATTTGACATTCCAGTTTTAAAATTCTCGTACTATGGTTAAGACCATAAAATCCATACCATTTAGACTTCAAGGATAATTTATAAAGAAATCACTTTAGTTTCTTATATCTAAATTCTTTACATGTGGATATAAATCATAATCCCCACCGGGCAATTTAAAACATGCAACTGCATAAGATCGAATTTTACTACAAGTTCATAAGATGTTTTGAAAACTGTTTTACTAAAAACTCGATCATCACGTAAGTGGCCAGCTTTAAATGCATAAATCCACAAAATATGCGTATAGATTAATCATTCAACATGCTTATAACCATATTCAATAAAGTACGATTATGTCATTCTGCTACACCAATTTATTATGTGTGTAACATTTAGTATAAATGCAGTTTTTCCTATAATTAAGTGATTGGACATGATAATCCATCATACTTTCCATAAAATTCATCACTTCTTCCAATCTTTATAATTTTCACTTTTCTATCTAATTTTCTCAACATCATTAATAAATGTTTATCAAGCATTTGTGGAGTGAGACTTTTCTTGTAAGATAGATATAACCATATGTGAATATTTACATTTAAATTGAAAATGATGAAATATCTTTATTTCTTTAAGAAGTGATTATCATAAGACTCACAATTAGCGGTGTAAACTATTTTAAGAAGTTGTGTAATTATCGTGGCTCTATTATTTGTGTGTTTTGTTTACTTTCCTTTAATTCAATTCACACAATTTTCCAGATCAATAAGAGCCTATATTATGAAAGGCTTACTTAATCATTTTGGAATTATTCTTTTGGAAAGTTACCCAAAACATTAAAGCCACATTTATTCCAACTTCATTATTATTATTATTATTTAAACGAACATAATGTTTAAATTTTAAATTCTTTCTTAAACCTTGTTTCTTTTTGAACCAACATTAATTTAAGAATTATATGAATTTAATTCACATTCTATTCATCTTTCATGGTGTCATGGTTCATTTGGATCAAGTCAAACTTAAAAGGTAGTGAGTCTGTAAACTACACTAATAAGTTCTCAATCACATTCATTATGGAAGGTTTAAGTCTTGCTGCAATATTAGTTATCATTAATGATAAGCTCATGTATGCCATGAGAACCATCAAACTTTATGGTGGTTAAAGTGGCCATTAGTATCTCATCAAGAGATTTATTTGTAATTTAAGTATGATAGACTTAATTTCTTAGTCACATTTATTCGCATAAATATTAGGCTCAGTCTTTTTGATCTAACCCAAATATTATAGTCAGATAACTTAGCTTTTATTGCTAGTACAAGCAAAGAAGCAATTTATCTTGAAGTGAAAAATAAAATCCAAACACTTTGGTGAAATTAGATTTATTCTCACTATTTAAATTACTTTAATCAATTTTGTAATGGAATAGACGCAGCATGCGAGTAGAGACTAATGAATATAGGTATTTTAAGAATAAGAATTATATAATTTATTCCATTAATACCTTGAGTAATTTAATAACAGATTCAGGATCGAAGTTAATAAATGTATATCGAAGTTCTCCTTTGGGTGATACAACAATATACCATCATAATCATAATGATGTTTTCAAATATAACATAATTTGATAATTAAATATTTTTATTAAAACTATTTTGTCATCTTTGGACATACAAAACAGTTTGTCATAATATATTAATTATCAATTTATCTTCATATTAATGAATTATAAAGACTAGCAATCACCTTTGGGTGAATTTAAAGTCTTATAATTGTGAAATTTTTAATAACTCATATAATAATCTTCTTTATTTAAGCATCACTTATATATGGAAAATTAAAATTTAACTATACGATTTAATTTATTATTCTTTCAGGTCAGACAACTTTGGTGATTAACAGACCAACATTAAATAAATTTAAATTGTAAAATCATCCATTATAATCTCTTATCAAAGATTCTCATAATAGATTATATTGAAAAGTAAGATGAATAATAATCAATGATGTAGTTACTTCATAAGATTTCATAAATATTCTGTTAATTATTCATGAATAATATTTCAAAACATGAATTATCATCACATAATATCTTTATTATTAGATGTGCATAATTATAATTATTTAATAGAATGCACATAATTATATTAATATAGACATTATAATAATCATCATTAAATTTTATCACAATCAACATCAGATGTTCATAGACATAATATTATTATATTATTCATGTCTGTCAATCGAACATTGCCTTATTTAAATGATAACTAATCACTAATCATAAATCTTCATTAATGACGAAATATTTTAAATTATAATCCCATCAAAGTCATCATATTCAATTAATAATGAGACAATATATCAATTATGCATAATATTTAATCTCATGATTTTTATATTAATATGTATTACTTAAATAAATTCATAGCACATCATCATAATTAAAATTAAAATTTATTAAATAAGGAATATAATTAATTAATGCCAAAATTCTTTAAAATACGTAATCATTATATCTAAATTAACTCATATGGTAGAATTCCTTACTGTAATTAATGCCAGAATTCTTATCATTCATAAATATGATAAAAGTAATATAATTATTTCTGATGTCTTCTGATTTCGATGGATAGTGCTTGATTCCAAGAATAATTATTATGATACATAAGAATCAAATCAACTAATTTCATAAACATAATCAACTATAATTTCATAAACATAATCTTGATTCGCATAAGTATCCATTATGGAATTTTAAAATAACATGCCGTGGATTAATTAATTTCAAATTAAAATACATAATAAACATTATTATATGATTTCTCATATATATTATTTATTTAAACCATATCTTTATTTAAGATATTTGATCATAATAAATATCTTATATATATTTATTATTAATGACACTAGGCCATAATTATCTTACACATATTACTCCCTCCGTCCCATTAAGCTCTTTACCGTTACTGTAGATACGGAGTTTAAGAAAATTTATTTATTTTACCTACTTTATTAACTTTTAGGGGGTATTGTGGTATTTTTAAGTAATAAATAAATGATAAAGTAAGTTATGTTTTAGGTAAGAGTGATATTTTTGAAAATATGATGAAGTGAGAGGTTATTTATTTTGAGACTTTTACTATTTTTGGAGGGTGAAGAGTGTAGTGGGACAAACAAATGAAGAAAAAGTGAAGAGTTTGTCGGGACGGAGGGAGTATTATTATTAAACTGTTCGCGAGCATATTGACTATCGAGTTTATAAATTCGACTCGTCAAGTCGGGTATAAAATAAATTTGAATTTGAATTCAAATAATGACGAATCAAGTTAGGATGAGGGCTTATTTAATAAAATATTATAATTTTTAATTTTATTTAATAAAATATAGTTGTTGCATGGAGTGTTATTAATATAAATAGAGTCGTCGTCCTTCAAAGTAGCGACTTCATCCACGTGAAATGTTTGCGTTATCAATACTGGAGTCATGACATTGGTTGGCCACGTGGATGGAGTCGCCACTTTGAAGGGCATCTCCGCTTATATTAGTAATATTTCATGCAATAGTTATATTTTATTAAATAAAATTAAAAATTAAAATATTTTATTAAATAAGCCTTTGCCGAGCTACAAAATTGCTGGATTTAAATCTTGCTTCAAGTTATGTTGAGTTAATTAGTTTATTTAATAATTTTGAAATTTGGCTTGAATATAACTAGAAATCCAATGTGAAGTATTACACAAAAGTTTAATAATTTATATAAATGAAAGTGTTTGCATGTAAAGGTGTATGAGTGATGATTTAATAGTGGGAAATGGAGGTTACATTGGATTGGCTCCACCCGGGGAAGTTGGATCTTGGCAAACAGAGGGCAAGGTGATTTTTTTCTTTTTCACAATTGAATGATCTTATAAATATAATACTTCATCCTCTCATACGCTACAAAACATATACTCCCTCTTTTTAGTGAAAAGTCGTCGTTTGTTTTTTCACGTGAATTAAGGAATATTATTATTTTATATATAGTGAATAGTTGTATTAATGGTAAGTAGTGGACCATATGCAATATTTAAAATATCCATAAAAGTATTGATATCTTATATTTACAGATATATCGATATGTATATCGAATATCGATATCGATATTGGTAAAATTTTAAAAAATTACGGAAACGTGTAAAAATAAAAAAATTTAATTATTTAACTTTAAAATACTCCCTCCGTCCCAGGCTAAGAGTCTCATTTGCTTTTGGGCACGTGGATTAAGGAGTATTATTATTTAATGTGTTGTGGGTAGTTGTATTAGTGGGTGTGGGGGCCCCATATATTAATTGTATTAGTGGGTGTGGGTGGGTACCATATGTCCAAAAAAGAAAATGGGACTCTTTGGGTAGAACGACCAAAATGGTAAAATGACCCTCTTAGCCTGGGACGGAGGGAGTATATTATAACTAATTTTAATATATACTCCATATATAGTACAATTAAAATCACAATAAAACTCATATTATATGATAAGTAGATAAATAACAACATATTTAAATTGTCTTAAATCATACAATAATTATTATTAATTGTTTAATACTTAATAACTAATACCAAAATGATTATATACGAGGCTCAAATATAAAACATGTCATGCTGTCTTAATCTAAACAATATTAGTACTAGCTCATCAAATTGGTAAAATTTTGAACATAGTTCACAGGCTGCAAATGAAACAACCACGAATTCTCATTTATGAATTACTCACTCCATCTTGTAGAAAAGTTTACATTTATTTTTTGCACGATAATTAAGAAATATAATATTTTAATATGTATTAAGGTGAAAAAAATAATATTTTAATGTGTACTGAGTAGTTGTATTAGTATATTGACGTGGGCCCCATAAAAATATTTAAATATTTTGTGTGGGTTACATTTATTATAAAGAAAAATGTAAATCTTTGTATAAGACACCCAAAATGAAAATGTGTAAACATTTCTATGGGATGGAGGGAGTATCAGACAAAAGAAAAAGTTGATTGACGCAGAGGCGGAGCTAGACAAAAATATGAGGGGGCTAAACACAAAAGTGTATTGATTATAATTCATATTCGAGCATTAAACACCACACCTTCCATCCCGATTTTGTTTGCATTGATAAAGAGTTAGAAGAATTGTTTTTGACTAACTTTATTGACTTTTTTAGAAGTAATGTATTATTTTTAGGTTATAAATAAGAGAAAATAAAATTTTATGGTGTAAATTACTCTGTGAAGGAAACGAAAAGTGTGAGGATAATTGTGGGATGTGAGAGTATAAAATAATGCAATAGAAATGCATAACTTGCTATCAGAAAGAATTTCAAGATATTATCAAATAATCCTCAATGTCTAAAACTAATAAATGGGTAGACGACACTTTCCAAGAAATTATAGAGCATATGATAAAAATAGAAGCCATTTTTTTAATCAATCTTAACGATCTAATTGTTTGCAAGAATAATTATTAGAAGGTTAAGGGGATAAAAATTATTATTAGAAAGAATAAATATTAATTAATAATTTAGGAGTAATATATATAGAGAACTTTGACAAGGTTCTGCATTGACGTGTGATTTTTTCTTCTCGTGTGATATAGAGGAATCTTACCTCATATCTCGCATCAACGTTAAAAATTTTTTACTTCCAAACTTAACTATAGTTTTTATCTAAACAATATTGATACTAACTTATTAAATTAGTAAAATTTTGAACATAGTTTTGAATGTGCTAGCATTATGCCATTCTATCTTATCCAACTATGTCAAAATAATTGTATTCTTAATCAAAGTGTACTGTTATATACGTGAATATTCTTTATTTGCTAGTTATAATATTTTTTAAGAAAAGTGTAACAATTTTAATAAAAAAGATAATTAAATAAGAAAACAATTACTATGACATGATTTCACGTAAGTATTGCTATATTTTTTATTTTATTTTTTAAATTGAACAAATTAATGATAAAAAATATATATATTTAGTTGATAAAAGTAATATAATAAATCATTAAAAGATTCTTTTAAATGATGGATAATTTTTCAATAATTTCGATATATACTTGATATTTCATCGATATATCTCGACATCCTGAAAATTTTGAACTGTGATAAAACGATATCGATATTTCCTCGATAATAGAAAAGAAATACTCTCTCCGTCCCAAAGAGAAGTTCACGGTTACTGTAAATACTAAATTTAAGAAAAAATTGCTTTTTGCTTAACTTTTAGGGGTGGTATGGTATTTTAGGTAATAAATAAATTATGAAGTAAGTTATGTGAGTTGTAAAGGAGTGACAATTTTGAAATTAAAGTGTGTAGTGGAGTTATTGATTTGTGTGTATTTTCTTATTTGAGAGTGTGAATTTATTTATGGGATGGACAAAAATAGAAAATGTAAATTTGTTTATGGGACGGAGGTAGTATCTTTTTCCCCACTATCGATATTGGTACTCTAAAAAATGGATATGTGGAAAATATCGAGAATATTTCGGGATATTTTAAACATTGACCATATGTGGGGCCCTTTACTAAAAGAGTAAAATAGAGACCTTTGAATGAGTCACCCAATATAGTAAAATGGGGACCTTTCGAAGGAATGAAGAGAGTATTAGAAACACTTAATTGAGACCGTTTCACAAACATTTTAGTAAAAAGTGATAATTGTGCAAATGAATTATTTCATAAATAATTCATAATATAAAAAATAATAACATTTTTAATTAATTGAAAGTAATAATTAATTAAATAATCAATTTAATTGGATATGAATTGTTGTGTTGTAAGTATGATTTGTTGGTGCAGGGGTATCAATTTTGGAGTAAAGCAGATGACAAAGGCTACTTTTGCATCAGCAACATAAAACCTGGGGATTATAATCTCTATGCATGGATCCCTGGATTTATTGGAGACTTCAAGCTTCCTCAAATCATAACCATTTCTCCATGTTTCTTTAATTTTCAAAACTGAGTCGTCATTACAGGATGCGAGACTTTTTTCCTATGATTTCATCTTTTGAAAAATATAAAATTATCAATTTAAAATCTAAAATGATAAAATTATTAATATTTAGCTTCTCTAACCAACAAATAAAAGCACTAAGTTTTGTGAAACAAATAAAAAATGATATATTTTTAATAATAGAGTTAACTTTAATTTATACTCCTCCTATCCTACGATAACAGGACACTACCCAACCTTTTTGTAAAACACGACTTTTGTGCTAAATGCCGCACATAATTATTTTAATATGAACGTCCATATTATTGGTAGAGAATAAGTTTCGTTAAATGGATAAAAATTGACAAGTTTTAAATAAAGGAGATATATATCCATCTTATGAAAGAATTCGTAAAGCAGTCTCGCGCATCGCATTTTCCTTATTCGTTCTTCTTCCACATCCTATAAAAAAAAATATCACTTTATCCAATAATCTGATCAAACGTTATTTTAATTTTAAATTTCTCACTCTTTTTTCACACACATATCATTATTTTGTATTTTTTTATTACCTAAGAATACTATAATACCCTCTAAAGTCAACATATTTGGTCAAAAATAACAACTTTTTTTTAAATTGCGTGGTGAGTGAATTATGGGTAGTTAAGAAATTAAAAATAAATGAATGCAGAATCGAGGATTGATATGGGAAAGATTGTGTATGAGCCACCAAGGAATGGAGCAACCTTATGGGAAATTGGCATTCCTGATTGTATAGCTCAAAACTTTTACATCCCCGATCCTAATCCCAAATACATCAATAAACTTTACATCAATCATCCTCAAAGGTTTTATCCTTTCTATCTTTATTTATTCATTTGTTATTTTTTAGAAATTTTATATATCTGCTATTTGAAGAATATAATACTCTCTCCGTCGTGTTCATATTTTCATTATAATTTACAAAAGAAAAATAACCTATGTCGTAGGAGGGAGAAGTAATACATAAATAGAGAGATTGTATTTGATTCTTAACTTTGCTTTTGTTTTTCACTATTTAATAATAATGGCTTTGTAAGCTATAAATTAATAATGCTTTCCTTTATTTTCTTAAAGTGTAGTATTCATTTGTTTGTTGTTGTTTTCTTTTATTTATTTATATGTATATATGAATTACGAAATGAGTGTCGGGAGATAGATATATTTTTAATAAGAAAATATATTTGATCAATGAAATGAAGTTCGTTCCATTAAACTTCATGAATATATGTACATATATTTTAAATGAAAAATATTCATATATTTAAATATATATTTTAAATATAATTAAACTTACCTTTTATTGAAACTTGAGTATCGGTAATGATTAATGTATGAACTTCTTAGCTATAAGTTTAAAAGAGAATTATACTTTTAAATATATAATGAATAATAGTAATAAGATATATTTATGAATCACAAATATCAAATAGACTATATACCACACAAAAGGTAAAATATGTTATGATCGACAATAATATTTACAATAAAATTCAAAGAATTAGTACTAGACTGACGATGAATATAATTCTAGCTTGGCTTTCTTGAGCATATAAATATAATTTTTTTTTCTGAAAAATGTGAGCATCAAATTTTATATTCACTTATGATTATTAATGGTATTGTTTATTAATGATAAAATAGGTTCAGGCAATACGGATTATGGGAGAGAGATGCAGAGTTATATACCACAGGAGACTTGGTCTATACTATTGGGGAAAGCAATTACTCCACTGACTGGTTTTTTGCCCATTTTATCAGGTTTAAATTTATTATCTCCATCTCATTTTACAGAAAAAGCAATTACAAAGAAAAAGAATTTTAATGACAGAAATCTCGTCATTATTGTTTCTTTAGATAAAAGTCTTTATTGATCACATTCTTGTTATTAAAAACCTTTATCTATGAAAGCAATAATAACAGGATTTTGTCATTAAAAGTTATTTTTATTGTAGTATTATTTCATATTCCTCCGTAACACATAAAGATTTATATTTTGTTATTTTAATTTGTTACAAAATAAAATTTACTTTTCGTTTTCACGAGTGAGACCCTCACAAAACATTTACTCCCTTTGTTTCGGTTATCTCTTCACTGTTACTGTAGATACATAATTTAAGAAAAGTTATTTTCTTACCAACTTTGTTTATTTTTAGGGGTATTTTGGTATTTTTAAGTATTAAATAAGTGATAAAGTAAGTTATGTGAGTTAGGTGAAAATAAATTTTTTGAAAATATGATGTAGTGAGAAATTATTTGTTTTATAACTTTTACTATTTTTAGAAGATGAAGAGTGTAGTGGGAACAAATAAGGAAAGAATGATGTTTTTGAACGAAGGGAGTAATATTTTTATATGAGGCCTATATATACAACAAAACTAATACTCTCTCTGTCCCCCGAATATGTATACATTTGTTTTTTGCGAGGATTAATGACTATCAGTATTATTTAATGTGTGGTGGATAATTGTATTAGTGAGTGGTTGTATTAGTAATGTGTGTCAGTCTCTAAGTGTTTAAAAAGGAAAACATGTACCTTTGGTGTGGACGCTCAAAATGACAAAATGTATACTTTGTCGTCGGACAGAGAGAGTACAACTTCTCATTACACATTAAAATATTATACATCCTCCATCCAAAAAGTATTTTCACATTTTTTGTGCGCGAAGTTTAAAAAAAATTATTTTTTTCATGAATAAAGTAAAAAATAAAAGTAGGAATATTTTAGGTAATTTTGTGAAAAAAGTGCATTAAATTGTTGGGACATGTGTAAAAAGTAAATATTATATTGAGATGTGTAATAAAATAAGTACTATTGAGATGCAATTTTATCACTTTTGAAAAAGAAAGAAATATTTTTATTACGGGACCTGAAAGATAGGTAAACTATCAATAAGGGACTTGAAAGATTTTTGTTATCAATTCAGGACTCAAAAGATATGAAACTATCAATACAGGATCTGAAACCATGAAGTTTTAATGTATTTTTATCAATTCAGGAACTGAAATTCTATGATTTTAGGTCCTGTATTGATAGTTTCATATCTTTCGGGTCCTGAATTGATAGCAAAAATCTTTCGAGTCCCTAATTGATAGTTTACCTATCTTTCAGGTCCTGTATTGAAAAAACTTCAAAAAGGAAAGTGTGAACCCACAAAATATAAAAGAAAGTGTAAACCCACAAAATATAAAAGAAAAATGTGAAATATATTTAAGGACAGAAAGAATATTTTTTTAACTCACAACACATCAAAATATTATTTTTTTTAATTTGGGTTAAAATCACATGCAGAAACATATTATGATTACGTTTACGCATTTTTATTTAGGTGTCCCGACTCCCATCATTAGATTTACATTTTCTTTTATAGTAGATGAAACACACAAAATCATTAATATATCATATGGGGCCCACACAATATTAATATAATTATTCCGTATACATTATAATATTATACGGTATTTCTCACCCCACTACATAGTAAAATACTATATTCTTAATCCCCATACAAAAATTAAATGTAAACCTTCGAACGGGATGGAGGGAGTAATGACTTTTTATAGTAAAATATTAATACATTTCATATTTCGACCATTTCATTTAAAATAAAATACTTTTATCAATTATACTCCCTCTATTCCTAATATTTTTACTCATTTGTATGTATAATAATATAATTTAAAATAAAAATTGTATGTATAACTTATTGAATGTATATATATCGTGTTATACGTACATAGTTCTAAGGGGAAATATATATTTTTTCCCTTATCTTACACTAGTTTTAAAATTGATCAATATACTATGGCTTTTTCACTAGTCCATTAAATTTATAAAATTCAATAATTTTGTCTCTTAAATCCACATTCGTATGACCGGCTAATTTATATCTTGTACCAACCGATCAAATGATATAAATGTCGAATTTCATGAATTTATGAATTAAATTCAAAAAGTGAAAAAAACGTATGGACCAATTTCAAAACTAAGACTAAAATAGGGGAAAAAGATTATTTTCGTAAGTCCTAAAATTTGTTGATTTTGTAATGTTGTAGAAATAAAGATAAAAGTTCATATGAGGCAACAACTTGGCAAATTAAGTTTAAACTGGATTCTGTCCAACCTGATGGTGTCTACTATTTGAGATTAGCACTTGCATCTGCTAATCAAGCTGAATTGCAGGTAATATACTTCACATGAAAATTTTAAATGGATTATTATACTAATTATAAATATATACATGCTTAGTTGTATAAATTATCGTCACTAACAAGGTTAATTAATTTCTTAAAAATTCATTATTTATTTTGAAAAAAATATCAAAATTCGTCCTTTAAGTATGACTGATTCCAATTTTACTCGTCTTATATTTGAAATTTTCAGTTTTGGTCATTTTTTGTTCGATTTTTGTCTCTTTTATGTAAATTTAGTCATTTATTGTCCAAATTTTGGACCAAAACTTGACAAATTTTGATATAAATGACTAAATATGAAAGAAAAAAAAAGACTACATTTGATAAGATGATTAAATTTGGACAAAAAAGGCCAAAATCGAGCCAAAAAAATAACAAAAATTGAGTATTGCAAATAAAAAATGATTAAAATTAGAAACATCATACTCAGTGAATTTTGATATTTTCTCTTTATTTTGAGGGTTCTCAATTTAAATACATAACCCGTCTCATATAAGTATCGTTGCACAATAAACTTTACCTTTTTATTTATGTAGCGTTATTATTATTTTAAAATAAAATTCACAATTAATTGTGAGACAGCGCTTATGTGAGACTAGTTATAAGATGTTTTAGAGTATGATTGGTATATAAGTAAAATATGTTTATTAATAATTAAAGTATATTTTTCAAAATATATATATGATTATAAATATCATAATATAATTGACTATAAACATACTTTAACTACTCATAAATATATTTAATTTATATCCATCTCAAAAGAGATGTACCAATTTAAAAAAAATCCAAAATGTGATGAATTTTTAAGGAATTAACACTTATCGTTGTATGTGTATATTTTGTTGTTAGGTTCGAATGAATAACCCGACCCAAGATCCACCAATATTTACGACGGGATTAATTGGAAAAGACAACGCAATAGCAAGACATGGGATCCACGGGTTGTACTGGCTATTTAATGTAGAGATAGCAGAGAAATATGTTGTTGAAGGGGATAACACTCTTTACTTGAGTCAAGTGAATGCGACAACACCCTTTCAAGGAGTCATGTATGATTATATTAGGTTTGAAGGCCCAAAGTAACATCTTTAAATTTTTTTGCAATATCATATAATACATTAATGAAGATATGTCGTGGATTTGGTTACCAAACAATACAACTATAAACATGGGAACAAACTGAAATTGTTGAATCAAACTCATATTTTTTCAGCCTAGTCCAAAGAGCCTAACTAACTATATCCAAAAAAATAACGTTCTCATTGTTGAATTATGCTTTGGATTGAATTTGAATGCATACATATACATAATTTACACCTTGAGTGCGAGAGATCTATAAATATTTACCACCTAGTAAGAATAGGTGAAGTGATCATTTGGAAGAGTAAGTAGTCTTCTTAACTTGTATGTTGTGGATTAAGTGTTTTATTGTTATTGAAGTATACGAACCGGGTAAAGAATGACTACAATTGTTAGTGAGTCTAGTTATTTTTATCGACGTCCCTCGTGTTATGAATTGTCTATCTCATTGTTCTTCCTCTTGTTTTTGTCTTTCTAGTTGTTCGGGACGAAAAATACCTAAATTTGGGGGATTTGATTAGAGTAAAAAATTTTATATTTTTAGGTTCAATTTAATACTTCTTTGAGTGGTTTGAGTGTCATAGTTTACACTAAGATGATGTTCGTTTTCGGATTTTAAACTCAGATTTTGGTTTTCAAAACTCACATCTAAATTTTAAAAACCAGCTCTATAAATACCTATTACATTATCTCTCCTCAATTAATACACTTTCTCTCTTTATCTCTCCTCTCTCATCTAACTTTTTAAATAAATTAATACGTTGATTTGACATAAAGTTAAAACATACCCTACTATATCCAAAACACAAAACAAACTCAAAACAAACATAAAATGACTATTCATGGTTTTCAAATCTCACATAACCACAAACCAAATTGTAAAATAATAATTAATATTATTTATTTAATATTATTCCACATATTAAGTGTGGATAATGCAAAGAGAAGGCAGTTAAGAGTTAGTTATTTAACTCCTGGGATTATATGTTGCGCTAAGGCCGTTATCTCAGAAGGTGTTACAGAACACGGAGAATGCAAACTCAGAGCGCGAAAGCGTTTCCTCTCTCGTTTTCTCTCCCGAATTCACATGCAAATCCAATCTTCATATTCTTCAGATTAATGCCATATCATGAACATTAATCTACAACCTCGTGTTGTAAGATTTGATCCAAAAAGTCACAGTTTATACGTGAGTATCAATTGGTTCATACGTGTTCTTCCGCTACAACGAAAATTCTATGGAGAAAGGTATAATTTCTCTCTATGTATGAACGTGAGTTTTCCAATATTGGTATCAGAGCCAATGATTGACACTCCGTTTATTTTTTGGAATTTCATGAATTATGGTTTTTTGCTTTTTACGGAACATTTGCTCATACATGATTTGTAATGAATAGAGTATGAATGTTGGTTTATTTGATGTTGACTGATCATATGTATGAGTTAAAGGCAAATTTTTAATGTCCAGTGGCTATTCCATGTGTTGTCGATTTTTAACCTTCAAACTATTCACGGGTTCTTATTTTTGTCAAAATTTCATGCATAGAAAGTATGTTTTATTTATACCACTGGAAAGGCCTCATCGAGAGGAGTCGTCAGTATTTTTTGTGTATTTTTTTGACCTTTTAGAACTCAAGATATGATTTTTTGAAGTTATTTTTATAATTGGGTCAAATCTGCAAAGTTTCAGAAAGTTTGGGGGTCTGTTTTTGAGAATTCGATAAAAGTCAGGAACCATTTTGCAATTAAAATAAAATTTGAGGATTGACCGGGTCAGACCAGTCAAACCGAGTCAGACCATCCCGAACCGGACCGAACCAACGTGGACCAGACCGGATCGGAGGCGAAATTGACCTGGTCAGAACCAGCCGGAGGACGGACGACTGATGGTGGCGTGCATAAGACACGCACCGACATCGGTAGTTCCGACAGTGGGGCGTGACGCCCATGCGCCTGTGTCCGGCAATTCCGACGACGGCGCGTGAGATACACGCGCCGGTAGAAACCTTCTCTGGTGGTGGTACGTGAGGTGCACACGCCGTACAACAGCCAACCTACAGGAGGTGCGTGCGGGTGCGTGAGAGCGTGTGGCAGTGCATGATCAGTGCATGACGACCTCTGGAGGCGTGCGCCGGCGAGTGGAGGCATTTTTCAGCAATTGGATGGCATTTTTCAATGTGTTTCGGAGCGTGGAGTCCAATGGTGATGTTTTCGAGAGCGTTTGACGTCATCTTTAGTGTGTATTTGTAGTTTTACTTCATTTTGTGATATATTTGTTGAATACAAACTTATGGGGTGGTTATTTGTTTGCAATTTTTGAAGAATATGCACCTTAATATGTCATTTAATTCTAACTTCATAGTTTTAAGTGATGTTAGAATTGTTTAAACTCCTGTAGCCTATGAAAGTGGGAGCCAAAGTGAGTTGGACTGATACACTTGTGAATATGCCTATTGTATCTTGAAAAGTTATTTTCATATGCATTATTTGGAGAGGAAATTCATGTGATATAGTTTGACTAACATTGGTGTGTTTGATATTTGGTTTCTCGTTTTTCTCAGAGAGGCATGTCAGGATCAGGAGTAATTACAGAGGAAGACATTAGAACTAAGGATGAAGTCCTTCATGAATTCTTGAATTATAAAATGAAGCCTACACACAACATAAGGGGCCACACATTAGTTTTGATTGAACTCTACAACCAGATGATGTATTTGATTTATAGCAAAACGATTCCAAGTAATGAGTATTTTCAAATTACTAGTTCTTAGACCTGGGCGAACACTTTACCTCTCTACCTTAAAAAGGTTTTTTGGGAAGTGGGAGTCTTACCAAGTGAAACCTAATGGTTATTTCATTATGCTTGATTTGGTCGATGCTTCTGTAGCAGAAGATAGGATACAGGAACTGAGATCAGCCTGCTTGAGGATGGGAAGGATTCGACGTTCTGATTTTTTTAGACTGAGTGGTCGAGACAAACGTCAGATAAAGAATCCTCATATAGATTCTCTAGGGCGAGCTGTCTTTAGTGTAGGGATAAAAGAATTTGATTGGGACCGTTATTTCAAATCTAGTGATAAATTAAGAGATACAATTAGTATTTATCACTAGTTTATTTTCATTGTAGTTCTAATTGGAAACTCAGAGAGTTCATTAGAATTTTATATTCATGACTTGTCAAACTTGGTGGTTTTGCTATTGTGAATGGTTGTTTAAGTTCTGTTTATAAGTGGTTGTTCAATATTATTTTGTTAATTATTTGAACATTGTGATTTTATGTTTTGAAATAAGAATCTAGTATTATGACACTTGATGAGATTGATGATCAGTAGTCTCCTAGCTATTTTTCGAGATCAAGTCTTGTGTTATTTATCTGTTTGGCTTAACATAAAATTAGATAAAATATTATTAACATACTGAATCACTTTAATCTCTATCAAATAAAATAGCATCAAAATCTATTGTCGCTGAGTTAAACAAAGGTGAGAAACTAATTGGTGACAATTATGACACAAGGCGTCATAAAATTTGGTACATATTGTATGAATAAGATCCATTGGATGCTATAAGCCAATTGATGGCTGATCTAGGTGCGGGTATTGGAAACCAAGGGAGGCGTGACCAAGAAGCGTACCAGGCATGGAAAAGAAAAATTCCACTACACGAGGTATTCTTGTAAGCTCAGTAATCAATGTGATGATTCATGAATCCCACCGCAAATGATATCTGGGTGTATCTGCATGAGAAGTATGGTGGTACATCTGTTACAAGGCTTGGGCAGTTGACTATTAAGTTCGGCATTTACAAAAGGAAATTAAATCATAACATTAGACAACATCTCAGGGAGATGTCTAATATGATTATCGAACTTAAGACTGCTAGTCATATACTCTCTGATGAATGGCAAATTCAAGTCATGATCCGCTCTTTACCTGATCGTTGGGAACATCTCAAAGTCAACTTGACTCATAATGAAAGCATTAAAACTTTCAATAATGCTGCTCGTCATGTTGAGCTAGAAGATGAGAGGCTCGGAGTCTCAAATCGTTCTTCTGGGACTTCTATGTCGGTTCTACTTCCAAGGGAGCTTCGGGCTTCAACATGAAAAAGAATTGGAAGAAGGGAAAGAAGGAAAGATGATTTGATGGTGGTAGTGGTAAGACTGACAATAATCCAACAACTAAAACTGAGGAACAGAAAAAGGAAAAAGAAGCATGACAAAAAGAATAAGAAGGATAAAAGCAAGATTCCATATTACAATTATAGTAAGCTTGGTCGTTATACTCGTGAATGTCCTGAGCTCAGGAGGGACAAGGTAGATTCATCTTATTCTGTTTTGTGTGAAATTAATGTCTCGAGTGCTGTCTTGCTGTCTGATTCTTATCCATTGTGGATTATAGACTCAGGAGCAACGGACCATTGATCGGTGTCATTTTTACCTAGATTTTAGTGTCTTTTTATTAGGTATTTTATTTATTTTATTCATTTCGTATACCATTTGGTGGTGTTATATGAAGATATGGAGATGTGTGCTTTGAAATGATAAATGTGTGATTTTAATGATTAAGTGCCTTAAATTGTGCGATATTTGTAATTAATTGGTGTAATTTGTATGATTTTCAGGTAAAAATAGATTCTAGACACGATAAAGAAGATGTGAGAAAAAATAGAGCTTAATTCGGAGTTGAAACGAGTGAGAACGAGCCAAAACAAAATGCTAAAAAATGCACGTCCAACTTGTATAATTTTTCTGTATTTGTGTAGAGTTCAAAACTAGACGTGTATATATGGTTAGAAAGTCACGGAAGAGAGGATCGCGTGAGCTCAAGAATCACTCGAATCGGGATTCAGATGTGAAAGTTATGCACGAAACGATGAGACTGCGCTGCACGCGATGCACCTATATGCCCCGTGTGCCGAACTCGACCCGTGTAGGTGCAAAAGTCAATTTTATGATATGAACGTATTCTAGAAGCTTCCATGGGGTATAAGGACCTGTTTTGACCAAAAATTACTCGAGGAATCATTTTGGATCAGTTTCTACACCCACTAGACACCTAAATCACACACATTTATCTCCATCTCTTCCATCCTTTACTTCATCCATCCAATCCAATTGATCTCCTCAAATCCATCCATAAATTCATCCATCCACCAATCTAAGAAGAGGAATTCATCATTGGTTGAAGATTATAGCATGATCAAGGAGGAGAAAGTTCACCATCAAAGAGGAGCCAACTTACCTTTATTTTGTTATTTTCTTCATTATTTGGCTCAATTGGAGCAAGTTATGGTTTGTATTGATTTTATTATGATATGTAGTGGCTAGTCCTCATGTGAGGCTTGCAATATGATTGGTTACGGATTATGTAGATTTTGCACACCACATGTTTGATGAAATAATTGTTATGAATATTTTCTATTATGAATGCTTATTCTCATTTTATGTATGATTTGTGTGATTAAATTCTCTATTCATAGTGTTAGGATGAACATTCCAATATTATGCTTAGTGGATTAATTGAATCATTGATTGTATGAGATGACTTAATTAGTGTGAGGAGAGGTAAGCCATACCCTTCAAGTGTTTAGAACCTCATGATAGGACATTAGTGATGAACTAGTGAGGGGAACCCA
Organism: Pogostemon cablin; assembly: GCA_023678885.1. Classification (NCBI taxonomy): domain Eukaryota; kingdom Viridiplantae; phylum Streptophyta; class Magnoliopsida; order Lamiales; family Lamiaceae; genus Pogostemon; species Pogostemon cablin. The sequence goes on from CM042987.1 coordinate 9,588,139, forward strand.
ACTTATGATTATAGTACCTTCATGGAAATTGAGAGTAAGAGATTTAAACTTGTAAAAGAGTTGAGAACCTAATTGCCTTGACTATAGGGATTAGGGGTACATACGTGATTTCCCTTAATATCGTAACATGATGACCTTCAATGCATGTGTGTGTGTGAGTCTACGTAAGCCTTTTCCATGATGTTGTTTGTCTTGCATACTTCTTAGATTGTTCACTTTCATCCATCTTCCATCACTTATATACATTTTTTATCTTTAATTTCTTTCCTAGTTGTTAATTGTAGTTAATCAACCCCCTCTTTATTGATTAGTCCTTCTAGAGCAAAACATTTCTCAAATACAGCTATTCACTTTCGCCCTTGGGTTCAATATTTCTAAATTTTACACTTGGTCACTACGGTCTACTACGCGATAGAGTACACTTACTCTAATCAATTTATACCAAAATTGAAACCAAGTTCATGGCGCCGTTGCCGGGATGAAAGCCTTCGGTGTAACGTGTTTGAATTTGTTAGCTCTACTTAGGACATTTTTTCTATTTTTGCTTCTATGTTTGCTTTGGAAAATTTTGTTCTTACTTTTTCTTCTTAATAGGTACGACAACCTTGAAAGAAGGGGAGAAGGAACAAACAAAAATAGTAAGTGGAGAAGAATTGTAGTAGATCTTGAGAAGAAGAGAAAAGATATGGATCAATGCTACAATAATAGAATTTATGGGGGATGATAAGGAGCTTACAATGTGAATACATTCCAACCGTATTAAGAAAACACTTATTCTGTACCAAGTTCTTACAACAATCAAGTTTCTATGGTTACTCCTCTATCCGAAAATAATACCTTAATGGAGTTGCTTAGAAGATATGCTTATGGGAGTGATACAAGGTAAAGTTTTCAACCATGTCTTTCAAGCTATGAGCCTCAAAATTCCTACTCAATGCGTACTTCCAACTTTAATGGGGGACAAGTGTGGAACATGCCCAATTACCAAATAGGGAATGGAACATGTATGCAAAACGGGTATGTCTAAGGGAATTTCCAAGAAGAGTGTCCACCATATGATGATGGAGACCTTCCTTGCAAGATCAATTAAGTCAAATGATGAAAATGCTTGAAGAAGAGAGAGAAGAAAGAAAGAGAGAAGATGAGGAAAATGAGAGGATATTTGAGGCTATAAAACGTCGAATGAGTCAAATGATAAGTGAACGGAACACTCTTCGTGAAATGAAGAATTTTAATGAAAAGAATGAAGAAGAGTTAGAGGTAGAAGAGTGTTCGGGGGATAATGAAGAAGACTCAAGAGATGTTGAGCTTATTGAGAATAAGGAAAACAATGTAGAAGAAAGCTTAGAGGAGGAATGTGAGAGGAGTAACGAGCCTAAGGTAGAGGAAAGCCTAGAGGTGGAAGAGATTATCTATGATTTCTTGTCTATTGTTGATGAGAAAAATTCAAGTGAAGGAGAAGAATCTAGAGAGGATTATGAATTTACTGAATAGGAAAATTCAATATTTTGAGCATTTCTACACCGTATAACTCTTCAAGTTGCATTAAATTTCAAAATATTATTTATATTGACTTTGTCTTACCTATTGATTTTCTCAATGCCTTAGATACAAAAGAGAGCTTGAAGAAATGTTGGGAACATACTTGATAAAGAGGAATAAGTGCTGGTCGAGAAAGGAAAGATTAATGGAATGCAAGCTCAAGAGAGTTGAATTGTTAAAGCCAATCTCGAAGGATGCTACTATGGTCGTTACTTACCACAAATGCCTAATAGAAGAAGAAGCACAAAGATTAAAATTTGATGGCAAGAACGAACGATATCCTTGGCCATTCCGATGAGTTTTTCATATTCCGTCCGGCTTGAAGACGTTAAACTTAGCGCTGGATGGAAGGCAAATCATTATTTATTTTAATGCTTTCATTTAATTGCTTTGATTTAGTTTCTTGCATTTTTGGCATGTAGGTTGATTATGCTCATTGAGGAGAATGCGTAGTGGAAATACGAGAAGTGCTTGGTTTGAAGTGTTAAAGTATGTTTCACCACTTTTTGCAAGCTTAAATTGCAACTTTTGTATTAATTTAAGTTTGGGAGGATAGTGCATGGTGGACATACTTTGAATCGTTGTGATGCTTATACTTCTCTACAAGAAGCTCATTGTTGGAAACTACAAGGGTAAGTCCCACCACTTTTTGCTAACTTAATTCTCAACTTGTTTCGATTTAAGTTTGGGGGGAGAGTGCGTGGTGTGACTCACCACTTGAGTATGCTTATTATGTTGATTGAGAGATCTTTTTATAAAATTGGGTAAATTTTAAAATTTTCTCATGAGTATTGATTTGATTTTGGTTTGATTGGTTGTGTTGAAGTGCATGTTAGTTCATATTTTGGTTATAATTGTTGTGCTGATAGTTTTGATGAGATTTGAGCATATATGGGGTGTATCAGAAGCAAACGAACAAGGAAAATAGGGTTCGGAGTTCGAAAATGACAAAAATGAGTGTCAGAGCTTGAGCCATGTACAGCACAGGGCCTTGTAGAAGAGGGCGTGTGCTAGCATCAGACGCAACTACACACCTAGGACGAGGCCGTGTGTTGAACACGGGTCGTGTCATGAGCTGAAGCTAGGCTCGTGAGCCGAGCACGGCCCTGTACACGAAGTCGTGTTCCAACATCAAAAGCAGCTACTCATCCATGCTATGGGTGAGTGCGACACACGAGTCGTGTAGAAGGAGGAAGCATGAGGCATGTAGCGAACTCGAGTCGAGTTTGGTTTAGAATTTTCAAAACTCTCAGCTCGTCGTGCATGCAGCCTGATCATCCGTGCCAGCCATTTCCACCTCCGAATGCCTTTTCAGGGAGTTTACTTAATAATTCATCAACTCTATTTGCTTAGCATATACTTGATTTATTTTGGATTGTTTGAATTAGTATATTACTTCATGTGTTATGTACTTGGGAGGTTTACTTACTTTATTAGTTCTTCTTATTTTTGAATAAGGTGGCAAAATCTTGAGCTTATATGTTATTGGATGATGAGGATATGTGCTTGATTTTCTTTTGATGGATGGAATTTTCGTTTTTGCATGTTATGTGTTGTTGTCTTGTTCCTTGTTTAGTGAGTCTTTTCTTATGTGTTTTGTTTGTATTTGTATTCTTGTATAAGATTATTTGGTTGTTTGTTTCGGGATGTTGTGAGTCATTTTTGATTGTGAGTAATGACATGTTGTTGTGATAAGTGATGGCGAATTATGTTGAGAATCTCTACTCTTTAAAATTGTGGCATGTTCTATTTAACTTGTTCAATTTTGAGATGAATTGAGCTGTAATGAGTTCCTAAAGGTCCGAGCAAAAGCTTGTAAGCATTTGAGCCTTAACCATGCCTCCACGGTTAGTTTATCATGAGTGGATCGATTGAGCCTTGGTAAACTAGAACTTGCTCATAGACTACGGGAATAAACCCAATTGGTGGAGGTTAGTGATATGATCTTAGGCCATCCTTGTTACTTTAAAGTCATTGCCATATATTTTCTTACCTTATACGTCATCCCTAGTTAATCATTTTGAGCCTTAAAGCCAATTTCTTGTGATATAAGCACATTACAAGTCATGATTACCCACTTAGACCTTATATATATACCCTTTGTGTGGGTGATTGAGGAGATGATGGTCTACGAGGTTTGTTGTGAGAAATGTGCAAGAGAAAGAAGAAAATGGTAAACAAGCAAGAAAATGATGAAAAGAGCTCAAGCAAAATGTACATGCAATCTCAATATAAAAAAATGGAGCAAATCAAAAAAAATATGCTCAAGGAAATCAAAAGTCAAAAGGAAGGTAGCATGCAAATTAAGAGAAGCTCAAGAAATTTAAGGAATGATAATAATTAGTGCTTGTGATTAGAAAAGAAAAGAAAGGAAGATAGAAACGTGAAGAAGTTGAAGAAGTTGATCATCTCTTCGATTACTTACACTTGATAAGTCACTCTTATCCATATTCTCCCTACCATTACCAAAGAGCCTATCATTACATCCAAAAGTGAAAGTCCTTTTTGATCATTAGTTGAAGCCTTGGTAGCTTGTGAATGTAGTCCATAAGCAAGCCTATGGTGTGTCGGGTTCAATCAATTGATGAGTGAAAATTACCCTACTTCATAGAGTGTTGAGCGCATTTTGATATCCAATGTGAGGTTTGGACCGAAAGGGACTTTATTACTCTTAATTTTCTTAGACTTGAACTTGTTAATTTTTTATGTTATGATTTTAATGTTGTAGTGTGACTTGATATGATTTGTAGTCCTTGTTACTTGTGATGTGTTGTTGCTTATGTTCTTTAGGTCTTTCTTTAGGTGAAAATTTCCCCTCTTGTATTCTCATTTTCGTTGCTCGAGGACGAGTAACACTTTAAGTTTGGGGGGTTGATCGGTGTCATTTTCACCTAGATTTTAGTATCTTTTTATTAGGTATTTTATGTGTTTTATTCATTTTGTATATCATTTGGTGGTGTTATATGAAGATATAGAGATGTGTGCTTTGAATTGATAAATGTGTGATTTTAATGATTAAGTACCTTAAATTGTGTGATATTTGTAAATATTTAAAGAATTGGTAAATTAGTGTAATTTGTGTGATTTTTAGGTAAAAATAGATTCTATACACGATAAAGAAGATGTGGGAAAAAATGGAGCTCAATTCGGAGTTGAAACGAGGAGAACGAGCCAAAGCAAAATGCTGAAAAATGTACGTCCAACTTGTGTAATTTTTCTATATTTGTATGGAGCTCAAAATTGGACATATAATATATGATTGGAAAGACACGAAAGAAAGAATTGCGTGAGCACAAGAATCACTAGAATCGGGTTTTGTATGTGAAAGTTATGCGCGAAACGGTGAGACTGTGCTGTACTCGATGCACCTACACGCCCCATGTGCCGAACTTGACCCGTGTAGATGTAAAAGTCAGTTTTATGATATGCACGTGTTCTAGAAGCTTCCATGGGGTATAAGGACCTGTTTTGACCACAAATTATGGGAGGAATTATTTTGGATCAGTTTCCACACACACTAGACACCTAAATCACAAATATTCATCTCTATCTCTTCCATCCTTCACTTCATCCATCCAATCCACTTGATCTCCTCAAATCCATCCATAAATTCATCCATCCACCAATCTAAGAAGAGGAATTCATCATTGGTTGAAGATTATAGCATGATCAAGGAGGAGAAAGTTCACCATCAAAGGGGAGTCAACTTACCTTTATTTTGTTATTTTATTTATTATTTGGCTCAATTGGAGCAAGCTATGGTTTGTATTGATTTTATTATGATATGTAGTGGCTAGTCCTCATGTGAGGCTAGCAATATGATTGGTTAGGGATTATGTAGATTTTGCACACCACATCTTTGATGAAATGATTGTTATGAATATTTTCTATTATGAATGCTTATTCTCATTTTATGTATGATTTGTGTGATTAAATTCTCTATTCATAGTGTTAGGATAACCATTCCAATATTATGCTTAGTGGTGTAATTGAATCATTGATTATATGAGATGACTTAGTTAGTGTGAGGAGAGGTAAGCCATACCCTTCAAGTGTTTAGAACCTCATGATAGGACATTAGTGATGAACTAGTGAGGGGAACCCAACTTATGATCATAGTACCTTCATGAAAATTGAGAATAAGAGACAATCTTAGGAGATTTAAACTTGTAAAAGAGTTGAGAACCTAATTGTCTTGGCCATAGAGATTAGGGGTACATACATAATTGCTTTAATATCATAACATGATGACCTTCAATGCATGTGTGTGTGTGAGTCTACGTAAGTCTTTTCAATGATGTTGCTTGCCTTGCATACTTCTTAGATTGTTCACCTTCATCCATCTTTCATCACATATGTACATGTTCTATCTTTAACTGCTTCTCTAGTTGTTAATTGTAGTTAATCAACCCCCTCTTTATTGATTAGTCCTTCTAGAGCAAAATATTTCTCAAATACGGCTACCCACTTTTGCCCTTGAGTTCGATATTTCTAAATTTTGTACTTGGTCACTACGGTCTACTATGCGATAGAGTACACTTACTCTAATCAATTTATACCAAAATTGAAATCAAGTTCAACCATGTGACAAGAGATAGAGCAGTTGTTTTGTAGATTTTCGCCATGTTCTGAAGGGAACTAGGTGGATATATGTGGAAAACAATGTTCGAGTCGAAGTCAAAGGACTTAAGACTTGCAAATTGGACTTTGACGATGGTCGGGCCTTTATCCTACATAATGTTCTATATGCTCCGGAGATCACGCGAAATCTAATTTCTGTTTCAGTTCTACTTAATTTGGGTTATGATGTATTATTTACTAAAGGCACTGTGGTAATTAGTATTGATGATACTTGTTATGTGTCTGGACATATGACTGATGGCTTTATGGTTTTAAATAGTAATAGAATGACGTTTAGTTATTATGATGATTATTCATATTCGCTAAATGCTTGTTCTTCTAGCAATGCAAATGTGAATGATGATATTTGGCATGCTAGATTAGGTCACATTGGGCAAGATAGGATGAATAGACTTATGGAAGGATTATTGAATCTTTCTTCTAAAATCGAATTATCCAAATGCGAACACTGTCTTGCTAGCAAAATGACTAGAAAACCTTTTGGTAAAGCTATTGTGTCTTAATCTCCATTAAAAGTAATCCATTCTTATATATGTGGTTCTGTAAATGTTAGAGCATGACATGGAGCTCACTATTTCATTACGTTCATTGATGATTATTTACGTTTTGGATATGTTTATTTAATATCTCATAAGTCTGAAGCATTGGATTATTTTAGACGATTCTTGAGTGAAGTTGAAATAAAAAAGACAAATCTATCAAAGTTTTAAGAACTGATAGAGGACGTGAATGTCTATCAGAACAATTCAAGGAAATTTATACTGAAAAGGGTACAATCTGACAATTAATTGTTCCTTATACACTTCAACAAAATGGTATTGTTGAAAGAAGGAATAGGACTTTGTTGGAGATGGGGAAATCCATGATGGCACAAGCTAATCTACCGATCTCTTTTTGGGGAGATGTGTTGCTTATGACAGCTTATGTGCTTAATCACGTGCCTTCTAAGTCAGTTGCTTCGACTCCATATGAACTTTGGACGGGTAGAAAACTTGACTTGAGTAACCTTAGAGTTTGGGAATCAGCAGCTTACATACATGATTCATCGAGTCAGTATGGAAAGTTGGATTCCAGAGGCAAAAAGTATATCTTCATAAGATACTGCGAACATTCTAAGAGTTACGTGTTCATAGGAGATCAGGATGGGAGCTTAACTGAGGCAGAATCACGTAATGCTCATTTTCTGGAAATTTAATTTTCTAGTATAGGGGACGAGCATCAGGGATGCTGAACCTATTTTCGAGGTAGTAGAAAACCAATACCTACAAGATCCAAGTGGGAGTAGTTTAGCTGATGGTATGAATCTTGATAGATATTTATCGATTGAGGATCAGACGATTCCAATGAGGGCATTTTGTCTACAGAAGACTATCAACAGATATCTCAAAAAAAAATTCTAGAAAATATGTGCCCAAAAGGTATTATGACATTGAAGGACATGTCTTCTTAGTTTCATCAGAAAATTGAGATGTTTCTCTTGTTGATAAGGAAGAGCCCAAAAATATTAAAGAAGCTCTGAATTGTCCAACAAATGAGAAATGGATGAAAGCGATGAAAGAGGAGATGAAGTCCATGAAGTCAAATCAAGTCTGGGAACTTGCAGATCTTCCATAGGGACAAAAGATAATTGGGAATAAATGGATTCTCAGAATCAAAAGAAAGGCTGATGGCTCAATAAAGAGGTATAAAGCTCGCTTGGTGGAAAAAGGTTATACTCAACAAGAGGGTATTGACTATGAAGAAACTTTTTCACCTGTAGAGAGGTTTGCCTCGATTCGTCTACTGTTGGCTATAGTGGCTAGTATGGATTTAGAGTTACACCAAATGGATGTTAAGACCATATTTCTCAATGGAGAATTAGAAGAAAAAATCTACATATAACAGCCTATAGGATTTATTCTTCAAGGTAAAGATAATAAAGTGTGTAGATTGAAGAAGACGATCTACAGACTCAAACAATCCCCTAGACGTATTTGAGGTTTTACACTACGATCATCTCATTATATGTGGATTCGTTATGATAAATGAAGACCACTGTGTTTACGTTAAACGGTCCAATGATTGTTTTGTGATTCTATCCTTGTATGTGGATGGCATACTGCTAGTGGGTAATAGCAAAGAATATCTTAAAACCATAAAAATATGGTTATCTTCAAATTTCGAGATGAAAGATATAGGTGAAGCAGAGTACATACTTGGTGTAAAGATCCATAGGGATCGTTTAAGAAATTATTGGGTTTGTCTCAAGAGACTTACATCAAGAAACTTTTAGAACGGTTCAAGATGGACACATGTAAACCTATAGATACTCACATTATGAAAGATGAATCATTGAGTCAGCAGATGTGTCCCAAGACTCAAGATGAAAAGAATAAAATGGCCAGAGTACCATATGCCAATGTGATTAACTGCAGACTATTCTCTCTGTTATCAAGGGAATAACAGTACACTGAATAGGTATACAGACAGACTGGAGTGGTGATTTAGATGAACGTAAATCAACTTCTGGTTATGTCTTCTTGCTCAATGATGGAGCAATCTCATGGTGTAGCAAGAAACAGACATGCATAGCTCTATCCACTATGGAAGCCGAGTTTGTGGCATGTGCGTTTGCAGTTCAAGAGGCTATTTGGTTGAGAAGATTCATGAATCATTTGGAGGTCTCAAACACTCCAGTGGAAGCTGTTTTATTAATTGTGATAATCAAGCAGCTATTACTTACACAAAAGACCTCAAATATCATAGAAAAACTAAACATATTGACACGAAGTTTAACTTTGTTAGAGATATTGTAGACAAGAAGAAAGTGATTTTTAGTTATATTTCTACTCATTTGATGTTAGCAGATCCTTTTACCAAACCAATTCCTAGAGATGTATACATAGTATATGTAAAGGGATTGGGTTTGCGAAGGATTTAAAACGATGTATTGAATATGTTAATAGAATAGTTAATGATTTAACTATAGATATATGTTTTATAAATTACATGTGATGATTCATATATAATAGTATGTCGGCAAGTTATGATTGGCTCTCTCATACGAGCAATCGCCTCTGGCTAAGTGGGAGCGCATAGATGAGATTACGATAATTAATGTAATTAGGATAGATTTCGCCATGAATCTGATCCAACTTGTTGTAAAGCTAAATCGACGGAGATCCTATACGTTGGAGGAAGGATATTCGGGTTAAGTGTATGGGACACACTTGAACTCTGATTTACATGATGTCTAAATTAAATAAAATACGACATACGCTTTCTTGAAAGAAAGTTAAAGACATTGTGACATGTGTTTTAGGAAAACGACATGTGCTAAGTTGACCCCAACATGATTGAGAAAATTATCCATATTTTCTCAAAAGTATGAGTCCTTATCTATTGGTTACGCTTATGACTTTCTACTATATTCTAAATCTTTACTTTGGTGTTGCTACTTTAGCATGTTACCAAAAGAGCTATGGTTAATAACGACAATGCGGTGTATGTCTAGGAAAGCAGCTACAGTGGGAGACTATAGATACTTAGTGAAATGGGAAGAACGTCTTAATTTAACATATACTATTGTGATTCATTGACTAGTCAATCAAGCAGGGTCTTGATTATGAATACATAGTTTTTGAAAAAAGAGTTGAATATGCTCAGACAAATTCAGGGATTGAAAAGAAATATGTCAACTTATGTTAAATGTTCAAGAGTTCTGGGGTATAGCGAGCTTGTTGAGTTTCTTTGATAAACTGGTTGAGTTGCTATATATCTAATAAGTGTATAGCGATTAAAACTCATATCTCGTGGGTCACACGATATATTAATCTGTACGAGAATATGATTCATGAAGAAAATGAGTCAGGTGACTTTTGACTTCATATGTGAGTGGGAGATGTAAATAATAATTAATATTATTTATTTAATATTATTCCACATATTAAGTATGGATAATGCAAAGAGAAGGCAGTTAAGAGTTATTTATTTGACTCCTGGGATTATATGCTGTGCTAAGGTCATTATCTCAGAAGGTGTTACAGAACACGGAGAATGCAAACTCAGAACGCGAAAGCGTTTCCTCTCTTGTTTCTCTCCCAGATTCACATGCAAATCCAATCTTTATATTCTTCAGATTAATGCCATATTGTGAACATTAATCTAAAACCTCGTGTTGTAAGATTTGATCCAGAAGATCACAGTTTATACGTGAGTATCAATCGGTTCGTACGTGTTCTTCCGCTGCAATGAAAACTCTACGGAGAAAGGTATGATTTCTCCCAACGTGAGTTTTCCAACACAAACATCACCTAATAGTCATATTTTGCTTATAAATGATAAAAGAGTGCTTTTGAGGTGCTTTGTGTGTTTTTAGTATAAAATAAGGGATAAAAAAAGTAAAAAACATAAGTTGGAATTTTTTCTACCAGAAGTGGAATGACGGATGCTCGATGGTTCGAGCGGCCGTTCTAGGAAAGCTTGTTGATCAATATGGTGTACTCGGTACGTATCGAGCACTAGCTTGGTGATGAATATGGTGTACTCGGTACCTATCGAGCAAAGGTGCTCGATTCCGAGTGATTTTTTTGAGAGCTCAAACTGTAAAGGTGGAGAGCTCAAATTTTAAATGTGTTCATAATTATATTTGTCAGCTATGGTAATTGAAAGGGATTATTCATAAATCTTTTAATTATTTGACTATCAATTTAGGATGTATCATTATCATACAAAATATTACTGTGGAAATATTTAATAAGGAGAACACATATTTAATTCTTGTTATACTTATAATAAAAGGAAAATTTGTTAAAGCATAAGTATAAAGTAAAAAATATCTAGAGAATGAAAAAGGGTTAATATCATTATTTTACTCTTTTGTAAAGTTCCAGAATGCATGTTTCCACGCCAATTAGTATGTAGGTCTCCATTAACTCAGCAGAGTGGCAAGGACAATGATCACAATACCATATTCTCGAATCATAACATCATCATCTTAAATTTATTTATGGTTGACTACCACTTGTGTTCTAAAGTCAATTGCATATGCGCACAACTATTTTTATTCTCCATTTCGATTAAATTGTACTATTATTATGGTGTAACCCACCATAATACCCATCGTTAGATTGGTGGAGGAAATAAATGACAAGATGTGGCTCAAGTGACTTATAGACACAAGTGTATTATTATTATTATTAACACAGAGTTTAAAGAAAATAATATCTTTGATTAAATTTACTAATTTTTAAGGGTAATATAATCTTTTTGAATCAATAATAAATAATTTCTTCGTCTCCGTCGATAAAGTACATATTTTTCCATTATGAATATCCGCACCAAATGATTACATTTTCTTTTTAAAACACATAGGGCCCACGCACCCCAATACATATTAAATTTTAATATTCCTTAATCCACGTGTAAAAAAATAAATGTATCTTTTGCGAATGGACGGAGAGAATATACCTTTAGTCCAAAATTTATCTTTACGTTTTCTATTTTCGTCCATCCACAACTCATTTTCACACCTCCACAATAGTCAACACTTCTTTTTATCCATAACATACTTTATAATTTATTACTATCCAAAAATATCAAAATACCCTAAAAAATGATTTTTCTTAATTTGCGTATGTAAAGTAAATGTGAAGATGAAAATGGAACGATGTAATAACATACTCTATACTCCCTCAATGTAATACTCCCTCCGTCCCAAGAATACATTCGCCCTTTCTATTTTGGTCCGTCCCAAGAATACATTCGCCCCCTAAAAATGGAAACAATACACAATATCAATAACCTTACAATACTACAATATTACAAAAATGCCACCTTCTTTTTACACACAATTTAGTCAAAGTCAACTATATCATACACTTTATTCTACTCAATTACCCAAAATATCCCTTCTCTTTCTTACATCACACCCCCAAAAAGTTACTTTTCTTAAACTCCGTGCCCAAGAATACGCGAATGTATTCTTGGGACGGAGGGAGTAATATACTTCCTCCGTCCCATGATAATGATTACATATTTCTAATTTTGACATCCTACTTTAATAGTTACTGTTAGAACCTGAACATTGTTATGAGAAATGTGACAACAAACACAACAACAAAGCACAAATGAAATTTTAAAAGGAGAGATAAAATACAACTCAAAAACTAATGGGTGTTTCACAAGTAGTGCCGGGCAAAAAAATACACCATCGCTGATTTGTTAATTAAATTACAAGGTAACATTTTTTCCCAAAGTGAAATCTAAAATATGATCACTCATGAATGATATGATCAAACACAAAAGAATCTATCTATCCAAGCCTAACAATCATCCCGAATCCCAAGAGAATACCAACTGAAGAGAAGTTTCCAAGCTTTCTTCCTAACGGTACAAAAAAATGATAGAACATAATCTTTAAAGTAAAAACTTTTGGATGCTTAATTTCTCTCAATCTCTAATTAAATATGATCCTACATCTAATATTTATAAATAATTTGATGCGGAATGGTAGTTGTGGTGGTTATAAGTGTTTATCATCTTAACTCCTGCGGATGTGACGGAATTTGATCCTTGTGCGGTATCAGTAGCTTTGGTTGAAGCCGGAGCTCTCTCTGGCACTGATGTAGATGGTGACTTAAACGTAGCTGGATTTATGAATGAGATGGCTACGTTGCTGGCACTGAAACTAGAACTATTGGAGACAGAGCTGGTCTAGTAGCCGGGGCAGGAGGATTTTTTAGCTTTGACGGACTAGAGGTGTGTGGTAAGTAAGACGAGATCCTACGGTTCACTTTTATTTGTACCTTGAACATCCCACTTCACTCCACAAGGGGAAGTGGATATTACGTCCAACTCCCTTGCATAGAAAATTCCGATTTTGGAAGCATTAATATTATCTGAACACCTCATCAATTATGAAAAATTATTTCTAATTTTATCTATTAGGAAAATAATATTTATTGCCGATAATGTTGTAACATCCTGGATAATAAAAACATGAAAAAACAGGAAAGACAAAAACTAAAAAGATTGTGATAATATCATATCAACAATTACGTACATTTCTATTTTAGTAGTGACCCACAAAAAATAATTAATATTATATCTCTATGAAGCTCACACACAATATTGATACAATTTTTCTTATAATACATTAAAATATTATATGTCACAACTCACTACATATTAAAATATTATAATTTTTAATCTTATAATATAATTAAAAAAAATAAACGTAACCATTATGGCAAGACGACGAGAGTAATTATTTGGGTAAATATCAAAATTAGTCCTGTAAGTATGGCGTTTTCCAACTTTAGTCCTTTTTCTTTTGCAATTCTCAATTTTGGTCATTTTTTGTCCACTTTTAGTCCTTTTGGTCCAGTTTTGGTCTTTTTTTCAAAATTTGGTCATTTTTTGGTCCACTTTTGGTCCTAAATGTATACACTTTCGGACCATTTTGGACTTTTTTGAACATAAAGGACTAAATTTGAACTAAAATGACTAAAATTGGACCAAAAATGACCAAAATTGAAAATTGCAAAAAAAAAAATGACTAAAGCTAAAAAATGTCATACTTACATGACCAATTTTGATATTTACTCTAATTATTTTTTCATACATGTGATCACACATAAACCTTATCTACAGGTGACAAGCACAATTATATGGAAATTTATGTTCTTTAATTTTTTTTATGATTCATCTCAATTTTTTTTCGTTCATTCCATAATAAATTTTACAATTAAAAAAAATATTATATCAATCAGTCTCAACCTTAAAATACATTTTAATTATAAATTTATCATTATCACCTAATACATATAATATATTTTATAATTTATTTATTATTTAAAAATACTACATCATCCTTAAAATCAATAAAATTGTTCAATTTTTTTTCTCCTTAAACTCCATATCTACTTTAATGACGTGACTAAACGGGTGAGAGAGGCAGCATTAAATTTGATCAACAATAATTGAAGAAATATTGTCGGTCACTGCACAATCGAATGACATACTAATAAATACGGCCGGTTTATTACATCATATTTTATATTCTGGCATGGCTTGTAACATTTTCTTCATCTCTTTTTATACTAATTAATTACATGAATTTAAATAAATCAATCTCTCTCTTTCTTTCTTTTTAAGCATGTATGCTTCCCAGCACGTTGCAGTACCCATGAGAATATTGCTCTCCAAATCCACCAGTCCCCACTGCTGGGGTTGTAGCAGCATTACTTATGGGTCCAGCAGCCGTGCGTATCGGGTCGGATTCGAATCCGACCCGATTCGCCTCCAGTTTCCCCTGATCAAACATCAGGGGGAGCTGGCTGCGTATAATAATAGGTGGTACGACGGGAAGGTTAGGTCTAGTCCGCGGTTTCAGCAGGCTGTTATGGCGGACGATGAACGGGCGGCAGTTGTCGGTTGGTCGGCCGTCGTGGTGGTCGTTGCGGCGGCCAATCGAGTGCTCCAGAAACTTGCTCTTGTTCCCATGAAGGAGTACCCCTTCTTTCTGGCTCAACTCAACAGTATTGCGTATGAAATATTCTCTATTCATTATTTGTTTGGATTGAATCTAATGCTTCAGTGAGATAATAATTAATCTGATCTAACTCAATTTTACGTTTAGTTTGGATAAATTATTAAAATATTCTGGACTCTATTTGTAATTTGATTTAAAAATTTTATCACCCTGTAAAATCGAGTTATAAAAATATGTACTACAATCGAGCTAGCTATTTATTTTTAGTGAGTTATAAATTGAATCAAAGGTATTTATGTAAAATTAAGTATTGAAATGTTTATGGGCTAAGTCTTTCGTGTAATAGTTCACGTGAGACTATTTTATACTATTACCACTTTTCGTTAATTGAATATTATTATTTATTAATTGAGTATTACTTTTTATTATAAAAGTTATTATTTTTTATTCATTTTTCATATAATAATCCTTATGGTGATGTTTGGTTTGGGATTATGTGGAATTTGAAAATCATGAATAGTGTGTTCTATATTTGTTTTGGGTTTTGAGTAGGATATGTTTTAACTTGATGTCAAATCAATGTATTAATTTATTTAAAAAGTTAAATGAGAGAGGAGAGATAAAGAGAGAAAGTTTATTAATCGAAGAGAGAGAATGTAGTAAATATATATAAGAGAGGTTTTTAAAATTTGGATGTGGATTTTGGAAAACCAAAACCTGGATTAAAATTCGAAAACGAATATAACCTATGTGATGTGAGATGCTATCACACAATTCTTTATTGTTAGTCTTTTAATTAAGGTTGGCAAATTATTTGGGGGAAATAAAAATTGTTTATTAGTATTTTGGGATGAAAGGAGTAATTGTTACTTCGGGGTTTGCAAGATAAATATATGAATATAGAACTTAATTAATGATAGATGAAACTTAGCAATTAAAAAAATTATAATTTTAGATTATGTTTAGCATGCATGACAAACGTCACAATTTCATCATTTTAATTTATAAAAATTTAACCTTTCTTTTTTTAATTTAACCTTTCTTTTTTTTATTTCGTCATTTAGAAAAATAAATTGACTAACGAAAGGAACCTATCAGTTTAAAATCAATTTATTGATTATAATCTCAAGAGTTAATAACATGATAATAAATAAAAATTTAAATTTATGAGCCATTTATAACTAATAGTCGGCAAATATTTGTGTGAGATTGTCTCAAAAATAAATTTTGTGAAATAAATAAAAAGTTATAACATTTTAAATGAAAATGATATCATGTACCTATATATTAATAAAAAGTAAGAGTATAATGAATTATTTTATAAACAATTCGAAAGATAAATTAAAAGTAATATATATTTAATAAAATATGATACATGCCATTTTCAAAAAAATAAAAAAAAATAAAAATAATGATAATTATCTTTAAAAATTAAAACTAATGTTTACTACAAAAAAATTGTTTTTATCAACTGAATATTCCGTTAGTAAAAGTCTTAATTCCATTGTTAAATTAACTTACCAACAGATTAGCAACGGAATCCATTGGTAAAATTCCGTTGGTAAAGTGGTAGTTGGTAAATTTTTAGCAACGAAAAATCAATTCCATTGGTAGGAATCCATTGGTAAAATTCCGTTGGTAAAGTGATAGTTGGTAAATTTTTAGCAACGAAAAATCAATTCCATTGGTAATCCGTTGCTAATAATTCCGTTGGCAATTTATATAATGATTTCCTTGGTAATCCGTTGGTAATTATCAATGGATTGTATTCCATTGCTAAAATAGAGAATAAATCTGTTGGCTTGCTAAAACAAAAATATCATTTTTGTTGCTAATCCATTGGTAACATTGGTAATTACCAACGGATTGAATTTCATTGGTAAATTCGGTTGCTAAAAAATAATTTTTTTTGTAGTGGTTCTCACGTATATATTCCACTTAGGGTAGGTTTTGGGTGAGACCGTCTCACGAATTCTAATTCGTGGGATGGATTATCTATTAATCCAAATAAATATATTTTGTATTAAATTAAAAAGAAATTAACAAAAAGAAAGGGCTCTATTTGGATTTGATTTTTTAAAAAATCCCATATTAATCGTAGCCATAGACACTTCACGAATCACGACTTCACGCACGTCGCACAGTGGACTTCACCCCTACAGCTCTAGCTACAAATTTCATTATAAATCAACTTTTTTTCACTTAAAAAAAAAATTATTACTATTATTATTATTATTATTATTATTATTATTATTATTATTATTATTATTATTATTATTATTATTATTATTATTATTATTAGATGATTCAAAAGTTTTGTTATCACTTTATTTTAATTGAGTATCACTTTATATTAAAAATGTTATCACTTTTTTATTCATCATATAAATTTTTCATAAAATAGTTTTATTAAATGATTATCACTTTTTTTTATATATCACTTTTTATAAAAAAAAATGATATCACTTTCTATTGTTCCAATGTTTTTCGTGAAATAATTCAATTATATAAATATCACTTTTCTTTGATTAAAAATAAAATTTTATTAAAAATATTATCACTTTTAATCATTGTATAAATTATTCGTGAAATATACTTTGATAATTAATATTACTTTTTATTTAGTATATTATAAATTGTTTATAAAATAATTCACAACACTGTTATCA
This sequence comes from Pogostemon cablin, assembly GCA_023678885.1. NCBI lineage: Eukaryota > Viridiplantae > Streptophyta > Magnoliopsida > Lamiales > Lamiaceae > Pogostemon > Pogostemon cablin. The sequence continues at coordinate 9,605,464 of CM042987.1, forward strand.
CTTTTCATTAATTTAATATCACTTTTTGTTATCAAATTTTATAAATTTAAAATTTTTATATTAAAAAATAAATTAAATAAATAAAAAATTTAAAATTATAAAATACTTAAATTAAATAAAAATATTATATATATACATGCAAGGTTTAATTAATATTTTCCATAATTAAATTTCAAATTTCTAAATTAGTAGCAATCAAACAGCGCACTTAAAAAAAACTTAAATGATAAAAGGATGACCTGTCTCACGAATCCTAGGATTCGTGAGACGGTGTCACCCAACTCTTTACCTTCCACTTATTGGTATATTATATCTTTCAAGAATTAGATTGACATTTCTAATTTTAACCATTAGCTAATTAATCACTTCCTAAATAACTGCTCACATTTACTATATACTATTCCATATTCCTTGCTATTTAAGAAAAAAAAATTATCAATTATATTTACTGGGGTATTTTAGTATTATTAAAAATAAATAAAGTGTATAGTAATATTATATGTGTCAAAAAGTAATGAAAATTTTAAAATTAATGTAATTTTTGAGTTTAAATAAGACTAATTTTTTTCTTTTTTGTGTGTTACGTAAGATAGAAAAATGAGAAAATTATAAACTAACTTGTTAAGGAGGGAGTAATAGTTATGGTAGATTTCAGATTGTAAGTTTATAAAAGTGCTTAATTAAGTAAATGCATGAACTTAAAATCAATTTCAATATTAGATATAATAATTAATAAAAATGATTAATAAAAGTTTGGTTTGATGATTAGGCAGGTTTGTAATGTGTTTCTTCAGCATACTCCATGTGAGACACCATGCTGGGCTAACCACCAATGAGATGCTCGCAATTCCCAAATTACCCCTCGCCGTCGTCGGTTTTCTTGAAGCCTGTTCTATCATTTGTGGGTTATATGCCGGAGGTAAAAATATATAAGGAGGGGATCGATATTTATTTTGGATTTTTGTGAGGTTTGAAAATAATTTTACATAGGTTTATGTTGGTTGTTGACTATGTATTTTATGAATCGGGTTTATCTTGCACTCCTAATATTTTATGCGCTCTAATATATTTTAGGGTTTAATGTTTATTTTTAAGATATAATTATTGAAATATTAATTTATTAATTAATTTGATGCATGTTAACACAAGCTAAATTTTTATGGGTAGGTGAGAGTGTCTCACATGAAACCATTTTTTACTTTTTAAAATAGTTATCACTTTCGCTATAAATTATTATCACTTTTGCTATAAAATGTTATTACTTTTTATTTATACTATAAATTGTTAATGAAAGAACATTATCATTTTTCATTAATTTATTATCACTTTCTTTCATAAAAGTTATCACTTTTTAACCGTCTCACATAAGGACTTACGTAGACAAGTCTTTGCCAATTTTTATACGATTAGACAAGCTTAAATTATTTTGACATAAGGTTTACATTTTCTTTAATAAAATTTGGCATAATTTAATTTATTATTTTGACAAAATAATAATTGCTAAAAAATATTTAATTTACCAAAATATTTATGTTGATCGATGGTTGTATGTTTTGTAGCCATGCTGCCGGGACCAGCTATACCTTTATTATATCAGGTACAATTGCTTTATATATGCGTTTCGATATTTTGGAATATAATCGAGTCAAATATTATAATTAGTTTAGAGTTAGACTCGTTAAAAAAATTTTATGGGTTGATCTTTCAAATAGGCTTGAGCTCAACTCGTTTAAAAAATAATGAGTTTGTGAATACTTTGTGTTTGACTTGATAAAAGATTGATAATAATAATTTAAGTTCAAGTTTGAGTTTGAATTCGTTAAAGCTCGAGCTCGTGTTAGTTAACGCTTGTTTATATATGGTACTGAACTTATATGTAAGCATCTGAATGAACATATTTGTGAATAGGCTCGCGAACTCGTTAATAAACTTGTTCGCGAACTTTCCACGTTAGCACAGACTTGTAAAATGTAGATAGAAAACATGTGAATTTATTTATTAACATTTAGAATTTAAAAATCACGAATAAAGCATGGAAATTATGATAATGTACACAAGCAAATAAGATAAAATAAGACACGGAAATTCGGATCTGTATTCTTCCCATTTGGAAGAAGGCAAAGAGTTGGATGGACCATTTCAAGAGTAAAGCGCATGACAAATAAAAAGTAACTACATCTTTTTTTAATGAAAATACATAATATAATTGATGAAAAGTAATTATAGTGTAATTAATAAATTATTTTATGAACAATTTATAATATAAATAAAAAAATAATAATATTTCTAAAGAAAAATAATAATATATATTTAATAAAAAGTGATAACTAATAAAAAAAAGTGTAAAATGATCTTATCATTAAACAATCTCACGCAAGATTGCCACTTGAAAAAATTGTTAATTTCCTTTATTTCCTCAAATCTACATCATTTTGAAAAGTAAAGGATATTATAGATATCAACTCACCGATACATCGGTATGATCAAAGTTAACAACAATATCGAGCAAATCCGATTAAACAAAAGATGCCTTAGTAGAAAAGGCATAAGAAGCTAGATTATGAGTTAAAACATTATTCTTCCGCCCAACCCATCTAAATGTAATCCGATCCAAAGACTAGCAAAGATCTAAAATATCGCTGACGACACCTCCAAAAACAGAGAGATTACTATTGGGTTTCTCAAGAGCATTAAAAAGGTTAAGGGAATCAACCTCTAAAATGACTCGAGGAAGATTACGTTCTCTTGTTAACTCAACTCCCCTTCTAGCAGCTAAAGCCTCTCCCAAATCCACCGGGACTCTCGAATGCCAAAGAGAGGCAAAACACCACAAAACAGTTCCATCAGACTCTCTTGCAATACCACCTAGACCAGTACCATGTTCTCCAATAACAGCAGCATCAGTGTTCCATCTCAGGTGGCTTCCATCCGTGAATTATAGGTTGAGTGACAACTGCATTCGTTATTAATCCGTTAGTAATTTTTTGTGAGTAAAGTGATGATTGATAAATTTTAAACAACTAAAATTCAATTCCGTTGGTAATCCATTGCTAATAATTCCATTGGCAACTTATGTAATTATTCTATTAGTAATCCATTGGTAAATATATAGTAATGAATTTTATTCTGTTGGTAAAACCGTCATAAATTCATTGGCATTAATTTATTGCTAAAAAAAATTATAATTTTTATTGATAATTAATGGCAATATATTATAATTATCAACAAATTGAATTTTGTTGATAAATTTCATTAAGTTTTTTTATTTTTTGCGCTAAATCTATGGTTGGAGATGAAGCCACCCCACCCTTTTAACTAATTTTAAATTTCTAATCCACTTTAAATTTCCTACATTTCTTGAAAAAAAATTTTTTTGATTAAATCTATTCTAATAATTTAACACATCATTAATCTAAGACAAAGTCTTTAATGAGTTGATATGCTTTTGTGACATATATGTAAGACAGTAGTACTATTAAATTATTAATGTTGTATAGTTAAAATATATTTATTAATAGTTAAAATATGTTTTATATAATATGATGAATGATAAATTAAATTATAATTTTAAGGTATTATAATATGATTCAATATAAATATATAATATTTTTTTTGTATAATCCCTCCGTCTCGTTAATACAACTAAGCACAACAATTTAAGGATTAGTACATTTCTAACATCACTGTTCATTAAAACATTATATCTTAATCTATGTTTGAAAAGCAAACGAAAATCTTGATGTGGAAGGGTGTATTTTTATTATTAAAAAGGGAGTATATAATTGCCCCCACAAATCAATAAAATTAATTTTTAAAAAAAAATTAAATAATGTGGAACAACACACGTGAAAGCACGGTGAGAATTAAACTTTCGGATGAGAAATAGTTATGACCGTACTCTTTTAAGACTAATAAAATTGTGCACTCGGTTGCACTTTAAGATAGGAAATACCCACTTTCAAAAATATCTACAAATATGAATAAAAATATATACAATTATGAACAAAAATATATACAATTTAATTGTTAGTTTTTTAATGAAAAATTGAGTGTAAAAAAATATACAATTATTAAAAAACATGTATACACTATTGAATAAAAAGTTATACATATGAATGCTAGTTTTTTTAATGAAAAACTTAGTGTGAAAAAAGTATACAATTATTAAAAAACACGTATACAAAATAAAATAAAAAATTATACACATATGGATGTACCCTTGCATGCGGGTGCACCTAATATTCTCTATTATAGGCAGGTGCACCCTAAGATAGGATGCACCCACTTTCAAAAACATATACAAATATAAATAAAAACATATACAATTATGAAAAAAATATATACAATTTAATCGTTAAAATTTTTAATGAAAAATTGAGTGTAAAAAAATATACTATTATTATTAAAAAAATATGTACTCCACTATTAATAAAAGTTATACACATAGATGCTAGTTTTTTTAATGAAAAATTTAGTGTGAAAAAAATATACAATTATTAAAAAATACGTATACAAAATAGAATAACATATACTCCACAAAATAGAATAAAAAATTATATACATATGGGTGCACCCTTGCACCCGGGTGCACCTAATATCAACTCTTTATTATAAGCATGGTGAAACAAATAAAAACAATTTACTTGTATTATTTCTCATAAAATAATTTTTGATACATATATGTATCAAACAATATTTATAGAGTGGTTGAGATGATTACAAAATATTTGCAGACATTCTTAATTTGGCAGCTGCTATTTTCTAGCCTTCTGTTGAGGAGAAAATACCCTCTCAACCAAATCTTTGGATGCTTTCTTGTAGCAGCTGGTGTTGTTGTAGCTGTTACAAGGTAAAAACTGCTTCTTTTTCAATATATTATCAAAAGAAACACTTGTGTGAGATCGACTTAAAAATTTTTTTCACGAGACAGATAAAAAGTAGTAATATTTTAATTAAAAAAAGTATAAATGAAAAGTAATAATCAAACAAGTAAATTATTTTATAAACATTTGATAGTATCTAATGAGTGATATTTTTAGATCTCACAAGTGATTCTCAAATAGGGATAATTGTGTTTTGCCTCATACGAGCAGGTTCATTTATTTTTGATCCCTAATTTTTTTTTCTAAAAAGTTGTAATTTTGGTACATGTCGTCAACTTTTGTATGGAAATCGTTTACTGTTCTTACTCTCTATTTGATTTTATTTTTTTGAATTTAACGATTTTCATCTTAAAATTAATGGCAGAGACAAAAATTAAAATTTTTGGAACTAAAAAAAAATGTCAGGAATTAAAAATAAAATGAGACTATTCATATAGAACTAAAAATATAATTTTCACTTGTCAAATATATTATACGATCTCACATAAGTGTTGCTCAATTATCAGACTTATATGATATGATATAGAATTATAGATAGTGAGTAGTATATGGTGGGTGCAGTGGAGCAAGCAATGGTAGAATGTTATCTGGAGTAGGAGTTATGTGGCCAGCACTGATGATTGCTTCAGCTGCTTTTCAAGCAGCTGCTTCTATTGTTAAGGTATCACTTTACTCTCAAATTAATCCTTTTCTTATAAACATTAATTATCAATCTAAATAAGTATATGATATTAAAGTTCATTTGAAAGCTGTATTTTGTAGGAATCTGTATTTCTTGATGCTTCAGCCAATCTTAAGGTCCATATATACTCCCTTAATTATTTCGTAATAGTATTCTAATTAATTAAATTTTATTCTCTCATTTTTAATTTATTCATCTTTGATCATGTCATTAGGGAAAGTCATTGGACATCTTTGTTGTCAATTCATTTGGATCTGCATTTCAGGTACTCTTTTATCCCTTGTTATATTGATTTTTTTTATTTTTTCAAGTAAATTAAAAGGTAGCTATTATAATATTTAATTGTAGGCTGTGTTTATAGTCCTGTTCTTGCCCATCCTTTCAAACTCCAAGGGTATGCCCTTATCTGAACTACCCTTCTACTTTAGAAGTGCTGCTGCTTGTTTCCTAAACTTGGGAACCAAAACAACAGGTAAAAATTTATTACTACCATTTTAAGATTGAAAAGTGTTTTGAGTCAAGACTTATTTTCCACTGATTTAATATTCTTAGTGACATAATGAAATTTAGAGTTAATTAAATAAAGAGGGACAAAAATTCATGCAGCTAGAATTATCAATTTGACTTTTTTTACTTTTATTTTTTAATTTTTTTTTAACTTAACGGTTTCCATCCTAAACTTGTTTCCATCCTAAACTTAACGGGTGGGACTAAATTTGCAATTTTGGGGTCCAAAAAAAAGGTTAGGGGCAAAAAATGAAACTAGACTTTTCGTAAGGGACTAAAAGTGCATTTTTCCCGTTTTTTATAGGATTAATTATATCTCAAATCTGATTTCACAAGAACTTATCATTTGGAGTAATTGAGTAAAGTAAGACATAAATTGAGTAATGGGTTGGATTGGTGATGTTGCAGGATGCAATGGAGCACCATTGCTGCCCCTTTTATTCATAGGTTCAAACATTGTCTTCAATATATCTGTTCTCAGTCTTCTCAAAGTTTCCAATGCCATTGTTGCATCTCTTGCTGGAAGGTTATCAGGTCACACCTCTAATCAAAGTCAACCCCCCCCCCCCCCCTCCTCCTCTCTCCTAATTATCTCATTGTATATAGCAAGACAAAAATCAAACTCCAAAACCTGATATTTTTCTCAAAGAGAGGATTGAAGGAGGAGAAGTTCTTTTAAAAAATTAGGTGTATTTTGCAACAATGCCTAAAGATTGGTTATTTTTTGCAATTTATTAAAAGTGTGATTAATTTACAATGAGAGTAAAGTTCGCGAATTTTTTTTTATATTTTAAAGGGTTAATTGATTAAAAAGTCTCAACCTTTACTTCGATTGCGAATTAGTTCAAAATTTTTAAAATTTTTAAAAAAGTAACCCACTTTAATCTTGAGTTGCAAATCGAATCATCGGGCCGCCGTAGGCCAGCCTGGTTTCTGACGTATCGTTCTATCATCCATGTCACTCTTTACTTGTCTAAAACAACATCGTTTTGTGAGCCCTAACTTATTCAAGGTGCTGAGAACCGTCAATTTTTTAATCTTATTTGGGTCATTTATGTGTTGAGTTGGAATGAGTTTGGAAGTGATGAACAAACTGGAGCAGGTGAGTTTGGCTCTGAGCTATGCGGATGTATTCATATTCGTTTCACCGAGAAAAGTTAGGGTTCATAAAGCAACGTCGTTTTGGACAAATTGAGCGTGACATGTATAATAGAACGACAAGTCAGTGACCGAGTTAGCCTCCAGTGACCCGCAAGTGGTTCGAGTTGCAACTCAGGATTAAAGCGAGATTATTTTTATAAAATTCCAAAAATTATAATTTCACTTTTGTAATTTATGGTCTATATTGCCCTAAAATTCAATATCTATGCTTTATACTTTGCATATTTGTAGTAAGTTTTTATATATTGGCAAGTGCAATCTCTAACCATATAGCATGTATGTTGTTATGCAGTGCCAATTGCAATTTATGTTCTCTCCCTCCCATTGCCATACCTCCCGCAGAATGTGAGGTTGAGCCCCTTTTTCCATTTGGGCTCTTTGATTCTTGTGGCGGGTCTTATGATCTACAATCTTCCCCGCTCGAACAACCACCAAATTTAATATTCCCTCTGTCCCGGGTATTTTTACCCATTTGTACGGGCACGTAAATTAAGAAGTGTTGTTTTTTAATACGAAGTATATAATGTAAGAAAAAGTAGGCATAAATTGGTAATATTGAGAGAAAAATAAATAAAATTGTTGGGAATGATGAATAAAGTGTAAAAAGGTAAATAAAATTATTGGGATTGATGAATAAAATGTAAAAAGTTGAAAAGATGTGTAATGTATTTTTACCAAAAATGAAATTGATAAAAATACATGAGACACCCCAAAATGAAAAGTCGATAAAAATACATGGGACGGAGTATTATTTTCTTATATAATATGGATCAATTATGACGTTTTATATTTAATGATACAACTTTGATTGTTAAACCACTTGGTTTACTTTATTATTATATCATATTTCTATATTGCTATATTTTATGGTTGCTTTGCTACTTGAATTAATGTTATCTTCTTAGGATTTATAGCCATTTTTCTTTAATAAATAATTATAAATTGTGTACTTAAGGATCTTATCGTCCTACATATCAATAGAGAAGGTGTATCATTGGTGTGCCTCAAACGAACTTTAATTAATTGAGGGTTTATTATCTTGTTGCATTTGTAGGAGGAGTTAGTCTCATGTGAACCGCGTTTATTGTATAAACTATGTGGTTCCCTTTTAATTTAAACACCTAGCAATACAGGGTATATAAGATTGGAAGGGAGACCACATAATTTAGAGTAAGAAAATATCTGAATTCATATATTAAGCTATGTAAACTGAATTTATAAGAGTTTTTGCGTTGTAAGAGATCTTTTTACATATATTAATTAATGAGAGGAACTGAATCCCTTCCCTGCGATAATACCATCTTACTCTTACCCACCCTCAATCACTTATGCAATTAATGCCTTAGAGGCTTTTATTTCAAGCATATTAATGATTTATGGGTATTTATCAAGTGCAGATTTTAAGACATTATTTGAGTTGAATTGGAGGAACACTAAAAAAACTCATTTTTAGTAACGTATTATCAACAAAAATTATATTTTTCTTTTAACAATGAAATACTAACGGATTTATTATATTTTTACCAACAAAATAAAATTCGTTAGCTATTTACCAACGAAATTATTAGCAACAAATTACTAATAGAATTATTTACCAATATAATTGAATTTTCATTGCTAAAAATATATCAACCACCACTCTATCAATGAATAATTACGAACGGATTTTGTTGTTAATTTGGTAACAAAATTTAATAATGATTTTTTTAGTGGAGGGGAATAGGAGTGGGAATGGGAGAGAGAATTGGAATAAAAGTTTAATAGAATCCAAAAAGGAGATCAGAATGGATGATTTCCAACATTTTTGGAATCAAATCACTATTTATGGAATGATGGTAAAGTAACAAACTTCCTCTACCATCATTCTTATTCCTTAAATCTAACATAAGTTTAAAACAGAGTTAAATATTTGTTTGGTCCCGTAACTTTTTTTCTTTTTAATTTTAGTCCCAAAAAAGATATTTGTTTATAATTAGTCTCATAACTTTCATTTTTCTTTAATTTTGGTCCAATTTTCGCCGAATTTGCCACATGTTTCCGAAATTGGCAAGTGATGCTGACATGACGAGTCCAACCAGCCAAATATTGATGAAGCTTAAGAAGAAGAAGAAGGATAATACCAAAAATTGCAAAATGTTTATGTATGGGGTGACTATAAACGTTTTTGCAATCATTGGTGTTGTCTTCATTCTTCTTCTTAAGTTTCATCAATCTTTGGTTGGTTGATAAATAATTGGACTAGCCATGTCAGCATCGCTCGTCGGTTTCCGGCAACAAGTGGCAAATCCGATAAAAATTGGACCAAAATTAAAGAAAAATTAAAGTTATGGGACTAATTATAAACAAATATTTTTTTTGGGACTAAAATTAAAAAGAAAAAAAGTTACGGGACCAAACAAATATTTAACTCGTTTAAAACATAAGCGTCTCGAACCTTTTAACCTCCCGAAATAATTATGACATGTATTTTCGTTCAAAATATTTCAGTTTTGCATTATTTCGTTCCAATATAATTTTTGTAAAAATACTGATTTGGTCACATGGTTCAGTCCCATTGAATTTTTTTTAAGAAATGGAGATTTTTAAATAAAAATAACAATTTTGGTGAGAATTTAAAATTTTTAGGACTATCTCGCATAAATTAAATTTATTTGGATTATTTTGAATAAAGTAAATTTATGAGGTAGTTACTCTTAGATACACTATACATGTAAAATTAACTATTAGATACACACTCAAAAAAACATTACTCCTAACTACAATATTTAATTATTGATTACCAAATTTACCCTTATTTTGAGTAAATGCATGAAATGCATAATTTTTTTCAAATTCGATTTCTCTCCCAACTCCCGTAATTAATGACATTTTTCCCTAAAATCCAGCAACTGCATATATTACAAAATATGCATATTTTTTTTGCTTAAAATGCAAATTCTAGTTAAGAAATGCATCATTATTATTATTATTATTATTATTATTATTATTATTATTATTATTATTATTATTATTATTATTATTATTATTGGTGTTTTAATCTACAAGCAATGCAGATTCTAGTTAAAAAATGCATTTTTTATATTTTTGGGGGTGTAGTTGATTTTTCTGCATTTCGTGCAGATTCTGCTTAAAAAATACAATTTTTTTTTGTTGGGGCGGGGGATTTAGTTAATTCTTCTGCACGAAATGCAAATTTTTCATGTAAATTAAAATTACTGCACGAAATCAATTAAAATTTTTGCAAATTTAATTTCTACAAATTACAAAAATATGAGCAGTGAATCAATTTTTTTTTTCACGAAATGCAGATTTCTGCATTTTGTGCCTACTTTTTCACTACCAAACTCAACAGTTTGGTGCCTGAAGCCTGTAGCTATCAAACTCATCAAGTCCTTGCTGTTTTTTATCCCAATTGACAAGCCAATTCAACATGTGGTCAAAGATATCTGCAAGACAATTGACGGTACATTAGAGTCCAACCATATCAAAATTATCTTGCAGGACAATTGGCGTAAATTGCTTAATATTTTCCCTAGCAGATGCATTGATCATTGCTGATGGCCACATTCTCAACATTTCACAAAACAAACCAACATCATCTTCATTATAAAAAATGGTGAAATTTATTGTAGGAATTCTTGTTGATAAATACATATCATTTTGACCCAAATTATGCAAATTGGCACAGAAAGAAAGAGAATGTAGGGGATTCAGGGGAAGATTCACCAATTAAAGAAATTAGCCTTCACGTCTACCACCGCCTACACCGTCGTATCATGTGTGGCCACCACCGCCACCTGCCCAATCGTTAGCGTCTCGCCGCCCACCCAAACCACTGGCTTCCAATACTCCTCCACCATTCATTGCACTTCGTCAGGGTGGTTGCAGCAGAGTGCTTCCATCGCCGCACTCCCAATTCCACCATGAATCTCTTCAAGATCGTACCAAGAAAGCTCTGTGTTTTTAGATCTGAAGCCGGCATCGGCCAGAGGGGGGTGCCACTACAATGTTCCTCCAAATCCCCAAACCAACCGGCGCCTTGTCGAGCAGCAGCTCGAAAGGCTCCCTTGACGAAGGTGAGCATGTCAGCGGCATGCTCCCGCACAGGCTGCAGGATGTTAGAGATGTTGGCAAAGTGAACAGAGGGCGGCTTGTTGTCGAAGGTGATGAGGGCGAGCCACTCTTCGATGACGACGAAGTTGATGAGAAGATCGGTGGTGATGGCGTGGGGATCGGGGTAGGATTCTTAGATTTCTAGAGAGAGAAGGTATCCACAACCTAACACATTACTGCACTGTTTGACTTTGAATAGGGTGTCACGCCTCATAAACCTTTTTCTTTAAAAAAGGGTAAATCTGTCTCATCACCATTAATTTATGTATCTAGAAGTATTTTTATTTTTACATTGTATCCAAATGTAAATAGGCTTCTAAGGTATGTATCGGTCAGTAATAAATTCTAAATTTATATGAGACGGTTTTAATTTTAAACTCTACACCCTTCAACCATAATGCCCTTGGAAGTTATGATAATGTTTTTATCAAAATTAAATGCATGAAATGATGTAAGAGGAAGAGATGATTGCATATATGAGTAAAAATCACTAAGATGGATGTTCAGTGTGAAAATTAATTAATGGATTTTAGAGTTGTGTTTGTGTGATTTTTTAGTGTTTTTATATTTTATTCCGTATTTTGTGCTGTTTGTATTTTTTGAGCAAAGTTGCAACTATATTTTCATGTATGAATGATGTATTATTGAGCTAATGTGAGGAAACAAGAATCAAATAGGTGTAGAAAATATGTCTTAGACCACTTGAATTTGAGACCAAATATTTTGTATTTGGAATTTCAATGAATTATGCTAAAAAATAGATGCACAAGTCAAAAAGGAAGGTATAGGAAAAAAAAGGGGCTCAATTCTGAGTTGAAACGAGCAAATAAAAAATTCTGAAAAAATCGACTCGAATTTTTGTTGGCCTGATCATACACCGATTTCAAGTTTTTGGGATTCGACCTCGTTCTGAAATCCTGATTGAGTTTTAAAAATTCGACTCGAATTTCTAAAATTCGAGTCATTCGAGTCTAATTTTCATGATTACGAAGGCAGTGCTAAGATTTTGTAAAAGTGTTTCAACGAGTTCAAAAATTCAACCCCAATTTATAAAATTTGAGTCGAATTTTGAAGAAATTTATCAACTTCGGGATTTTTCTTTACGCCGCGAATATCTACACTTCTTTTTTTTCTTCATACATCCACTTTCTTTTAATTACAAAAATACCAAGAGTAAAAAACCCTAAAATACTTTTAATGAGTCTACCCCACCTCACACACTCACTCTTAATTCAACATTTTAACACAATACATCCACCACAAAAAATACATTCACTTCAAACAACAAAATATTATACACCTCTTATTCCTTCCTCCAAATTCGCCCCTCTTGTTTTTTTTTAAAGCAAAATAGTGAGGGGAGAAGAACCCACTCCTCAATCCATTTCAAATTAAAAAAAAATTAACCATAAAATAAATTGTCGGAGGAAGCCGTTAAGAAGCTTAATTGTGTAGTTTTATTGCATAATGTTCATATAAACCCCGTAACTAAGTTATTTTGAATCGAAATAAGATCGTATTGTTGTTGTGTGATCGTGTTTAGCATGAGAAATTAAGAAAATCGGGTCCAATTATTCGGCCCTGGTCGTACGCAGACGAAGCCTCTATTCGGCCAAGGCTGGACGAAAAATCATGAACCTGCATCCAATGATGGCCGACAAAATAACTTAGTTAAGGGGGTTATATGAACATTATGCAATAAAACTACACAATTAAGCTTCTTCACTATTCTGAAAATGGTAAATTTATACTCCCTCCGTCCCACCCAAAGAGTCTCTTTTTTCCATTTTAGTCGTCTCACCCAAAGAGTTCACTTTCCTTTTTTACAAACATGGGACCCACACACACCCACTAATACAATTAAAATATGGGACCCACACACCCACTAATACAACTACCCACTACACATTAAATAATAATACTCCTTAATTCACGTGCCAAAAAGCAAAAACTACCCTTGATGTGGGACGGAGGGAGTATATTTCAGATCACATCGGTTACATAATGCTTGCGTATCTGCTAGTCAAAGAAAAATAACAATCATCTATCTATCTAAGTACTCTACTTAGTCATTTCTATTCTTGAAGTTCAAGAATTGATAGAATATGAGGTATTCCATTCTTTCTACTAAATATGTGTTTGCTCTAAGTTGTTCTCCAAACAATTACCTGTTTCTTTCCATTCATATTTGGTTGATGACTACTGCCAAGGTTGTTAGTAGGAGCTTCCTTTTTTGTTGTTCTTCGATGTATATCTAAAGATGTTTCGAAGTGCATCCGCTACTGATTTGGGCTTCCTCCTCCACCCTATTCGGTCCTTGATTCTTTTCCATATCATGTCTGTATAGAGACACTAAAAAATAGGTGTTTTTGGATTTCCAAGTTCCCTACACAAAATCCGCATTCTCTATCTTCTATATCACCCCACATTCTGTCCTTCGTTAGTAGCCTCTGCTTTTGGAGTAACCAAAGCCTGAAGCTTTGCTTTTTCATGATTTCTTTATGCTAGATTTTTTTGAACACGAATGATCGTTGGTTCATTGTTTCCTCACACATCAGTGTGTACATCTTTCCACTTCTATATCTATCGTCATGGACACACTTTTGCATCCTCATGTTCCATTGTGTGGTTTCTTCTCCCTCTGTTGTTCCTCGTAGTATGGTATCTCTAACTTTCAGAAGTGATCTCCAGCAGTGTGAAGCATAGGGGCTCGGGGCATACGTCTTTAGATGAGTTTGTTTCATGTAAACTGAGTGAATCCATTTTATCCACAGAGAGTCTTCTTTCTTATAGATGTCCCACACTACTGCAGATAGTAAGGCCTTGTTCCATTTACTAAGGTCTTTTAACCCTAATCCTCCATTGATTTTTGGCTGTGTGACATCTGTCCAACCTACTAAACTGTACTTAGATCCCCAAAGGAAGTATCTCAGGATTCTCTCCAGACGGTTAATCACCACTACATGAATTCTTACCATGGAGAACCAGAACGTGAGAATACCATAGACTCCTAAAGTGATGACTTCCAATCTTCCCGCTAAGGACAAAACTTTGGAAGATCAAGCTGTGATGTACTCTGTGACTGCTTTCACAAGTGGGTCGAAGTGGGATGTCGGCTGCCTCTTACTATTTACTGGAATGCCTAGGTATTTGATTGGAAGCTTTGCTAACTGGAAAGGTAGGAGTGTCCTGATGCTGGTGAGTGTATCTCTCAGAATCCCCACTACATACATGTTAGATTTCTCAGCATTTACCAACAGTCCTAAAGATTCTCCAAACTCCTGCAGTACCCTCTGTATCGCAATTGCTGTAGTTACATCTCCATGTGCTACTATCAACAGATCGTCTGCAAACATGAGGTGTGACACTTTGTTCCTCGCACAGAATTTGGAATGGTATTTGAGATTCCCCATTTGGTGTTCCTTTTTAATGAGTCTGGACATGTATTCCATGCAGACGACGAATAGAAGTGAGGATATGGGGTCTCCCTGCCTGAGTCCTCGCTTCCCTTTGAAGAAACCTTCTGGAACTCCATTGATGAGCAAGGAAAAAGTGGTTGTGGAAATACACTGGGAGATCCATGAGATTATTTTCTATGGGAAGCCAAGCTCTGAGAGTAACTTTAGTAGGAACTCCCAATTTACAGTATCATATGCTTTCTTGATGTCCAGCTTCAGTGCCAGTCTTGGTGAGATGTTTTTGGCTTTGCATCCATATTTCATAAAAAAATTCTTGAGCTAACATGATGTTGTCCCTCATCTTCCTTCCTTTCACAAATCCCGATTGTGCTTTATCAATGATACTGGGGAGGTTATTCTTTAGTCTGTTGGCAATGAGCTTTGAGATGATTTTGTAGATTGTATTGCAGCACGAGATAGGTTTGAAGTCTCTCGAGGATGGTTGAAAGCTCTTTTTCGGAATTAGTGACACAAAGGTCGCATTTAGTTGCTTCAGTATTTTTTCTTTGTCAAAGAATTCTTTAACTACTCTTATAACATCCTGACCAATTGTGTCCCATGCATCATTAAAGAATCCTGCTGTGTACCCATCCGGTCCTGGAGCCTTATTTCTATCAATGCTCTTTATCGTCTGGTGTATTTCATCTTCTGTTACTTCACTCTTCATTTTCCTCTTTGCTTCCTCTGTCAGTGTCGGTCCCATGTTTACTACTTGCGGATCTACCTGTCCAGTTGCATTCCCTTCCTTCCCATAGAGCTCTGTGTAATATTCCAATATTTTATCTTGTTAAACAACCACCTCATCTAAAAGCTTAACCTTTTAGATGAGGTGGTCGTTTAACATGGTATCAGAGCACATGGTTAACAATGGTCCAGGGTTCAAACCTCACCTCCACCCATTTATGAGAAAATTCCACATGCTAGGCTTGAGGCAAAAATTCCCCGCCTGCATGTGAGGGGGCGTGTTAGAGTGCAACCTGATTAAGTATTAAACGATTCAACTCTCTATCAGCTTAAGCTTTTAGATGAGGTGGTCGTTTAACAGTCTACCATCTCGGAATTGCTCTTGGTCGGACCTTGCTCGTCAAAGACTGCACTGATGTAGTTTCTCTTGATCATTGAGTGGAAATACGCAGTGCTTTGATCCTGAGTATTTATAAACTTTTTTCGCAGCATCTGTTGAATAAATTTGGTTTCAAAATTTTCAAGAGATTGTACCTCCTCCAATTTTCTTTTCATATCCGCCCATTTGTCAGTATGCTGCAAGTCAGTCATAAAGTGACTCTGCAATTCCTCAAGCTCTTTTCTCCCTCTCAATACTCTTTCTGATATATGCATGAAATTATTTTTTTTCAGATTTCTGAGTATCGGCTTAAGTGCTTTAGCTTTTGGGCGAGTACGACTGCTTGGTGCCTTTAACCGGTTTCTTCCATTCATTCGGAACCAACTCTTTGAAGCTATTATGCGCTGTCCACAAATTTAAGAATCTGAACGGTTTTGGTTTCCAGGATTGATTCGGGATTAGGGAGGTTATTTCTTGGGGAAGGAATTCAGTTTCCAGGATCCAACCCTTGCTTCTCCACAGCTGACAGCTCATTACTCTATCCAATTTACTCCAGTGTGAACCATTCGATAGAGTATCTTGGAGTCCCAAAACTGCACATGTATCTGCAAATTCTTGCATTCCATTGTTTGCACTATTTGTTGATCTTTCTCCCTGGGTATTAAAATCACCCAGAATTATCCACAGCAACATTATCTCATGAAAAATTTGTTCTAGATAGGACCAGAGGTTTCGTGGTTCCAATGCATGCCCTAAGGTGTTGCAATGGGAGCAGTACAAAGTCATAAACAACTGTGTATTCGAATATGTAGCCATCATCATCCACCGTGATTGATTCTAACAGTGACTTAGCTGCAAGTACTCGAACATAAGAAATACGACCTCGGGAGGCCAGTGGAACTCCGATTGCAGAAGCAAGGTTACTGAGGTGGTCTTCAGTCCAGTATTCAAGAGGAAGTGAAGGAAACTTGACCCATACTGGCACATGTGAGATCCCCTCGTGGCTAAATTGGAAGTTCCTGTGGAGTTTTTTAAGCATGAGGTACCTGCCGTTTGCTCCATATGGACTTGCACAGGGACATCGCCTTCCTATCAACTGCATGCCTTGGGGTTGCCTTTCAGCTGTAATGTGACCGTTGATTTCAAATTAATCAACTTCTGGCGCCCTTCTGTGACTACTCGTTCTACCTGCTCCACACATTCCATGCTAGAAAGTGCAGGATCACTAAACGAGCGCTTGATCATCCCAGTTGCCTTGGGGACCGCCTACATGACAGATTCCATAGCTTCATTGCCACCGTCATTTTCTTCGCTGATCGGACTCCTCAATATGTTTTTTTGTTGATAACATCGCCTGTTGCAACGGGGGTGGTTCTCTTAATGCTCGATCTCAACTTTCTCCATGACTGTCGTTGATTTTCTTGACCCGGCCTCGCCGGACGTAGGATTTCCTTGGTGATTTTGAAGATTTTCACACATCTACTTCATCTCTTCCATCCATTTTTCTCATTTGGTATTTGAGATTTCAAGATCTCAAGAGCTAAAGGGTGAGAGCAAGAAGGATTAAAGATTCTTTTCAAAAAATTAATAGGGAAGATTGAATTCATTTTTTGTTTCTTTTGGAATTTAGACTACATGTATAATTGTAATTAAAAATTTACTTGTTTTGTTAATGACTATATTAGGCTAATGCATAGGATTAGGGATATGAATAGCATTTTTTTATTTATATTAGCATGTGAATTAAATTGAGTTTCGCTTAATTGATGTTGGTTTCTTTCTATGGATTTTAATTGTTTGGATATAATGATTCATGGTTTGTTATGTATGGATGGTTTGTTAATATAATGGATTGTTGATCAATAGATTGTTTGCAGTAATTAAGTGCCTTCATATTATCCATATTTTTATTGCTAGGGGTGTGACGAAAACGACCATCTATAATATAAGACGAGTATGGATAGATATCGGGTTCAGATTTGACCGAAAGGATATTTGAGTTTGATGAGAGGAATCAATCCATCATCAGACTTAGTACACACAAAAGCGAGAATTACCTCTAGATGTTACTTTTTAAGAAAGATTTGGAGAATAATTAGTGCCTTGATGAAAAAGATTAGTGTTGGGCATCGATGTTATGAACTTTTGGGAGTCTCTAGGAGATATACAACCTTCATAATCCGTAAGGAAGCTTAGTATATAATTGTGATCGCCTCTAATTGATACCAATTAAATTGAATTCCCTTTGTATGTTGATATGAATTGATTGTGTTTGAATGTTTCTAATTTCATGTTTTAATACTAGAATCTTTGTTACCTATAATTTTAAAAATTCAAACCATTACAAATGGGCTTCGATCTATATTAGAAATCTCATTTGGTCTATGATTAACTTAAAAAATGACAAGTTCTACCTAAATCTTTACTTTAAAATTTTCTTAAGTCAGTATATAATTCAAGTGACAAAAGGAAATGGTGGGAAGATAGGCTCCGCTGTGGATTTTTACATCTACCATTTTTGATTTGTCTAAGAATAGGGGTGCTCTCGGATCGACATTGTTTGTTCTGTTACACCCGAACCCTTCGTTTTTGTTGGGTTGTAAATAGTTGATGATGGAGCTCAAATAAAAAGTATTAATTCATTTCTCAAGGGCAAGGATCTAGGGTTAATGACAATCAATTTGAGGAACAACTTTGTAAATATATCGAACATATATAAGAATCGAAAGGATTCAATTCGAGCAAGTTTTTAATTCAAAAGCAAAACGAAGACCCCTCAAAAGTTAGTAGTTGGAGAATGAGAGTTTAAATTTACTCTCCCTCCTCTCTGTCATAATAGTTACTTACTCCATCCGTTCCGCGTTGACGTTTACTTTTTACATGGAGATTAAGAAATATAATATTTTAATGTGTAGTAAGGTGAGAGAAATAATATTTAATGTAAAATTGGTAGTTATATTAGTGTTGTGGGTGGGCCCTAGATGAAATAATTTATTGTTTTGTGTGGGCCCAACATGACAAAAAAGGAAATGTAAACCTTAACTTGAACAACCCAAAATGAAAAATAAAATCTTAACGCGGGACAGAGTGAGTATTAGTAATTTGGATGTCTTATGTCAATGGTTATATTTCCCTTTTTAGTAGATGAGACTAAAAAAAAGAATTAATATAACTTCACATGACAAATATACAACATTAATACAATGGTTAACATACAACATTAATACAATTATCCATTATACATTAAAATGGCAGTCTTGGGTGAGACTGTCACATAGCTAATTAATTTTACATTTTTTAAATTAATTTTTTATTAGAAATATTATCACTTTTCTTTTAAAATGTCACTACTATTTAATCATTATACTATAATTTGTTCAAGAAATAATTCATTGTACAATTATCACTTTTCACCAATTAAGTATCATTTTTTTATTAAAATATTATCACTTGTTATATGTTACACAGAAGTCACTTCGTAAGACGATCTCACACAATTCTTTGTCTACATAAAATATTAGTATATCTTTCAATTTACTACACATTAAAATACCATATTCTATAAATTTCATAAAAAATAAATGTTTATTATTAAAATACCACATTCTATAAATTTCATAAAAAAAAAATTAAACATAACATTATGGATGTTTTTATGTATCTCCTCCACAAGAGACCAGAATTATGAGCCGTCGGGTGGGTACACGTTTAAAATTTTTGAGTCTAACTCAAAAATAAATTGGTGTCCAATGCTAATCACGTGCCACAAATCAAATGGCATCACAAAAGAAAATACGAAGTTAGGTGGCACGTGCAGATCATTGCATTTTCTTCATTCTTCGGCAACAATGCTACACCTCCGATCGCCTTCTTCTTCAACCCGCTTCATAACCTTCTCCATCAACCCCAACCTTTCTCCCTCCGCTATACTCTCTCGTTTCAATCGCACAACTCCAGTTGTTAATCTCTCCATTTCATCTCTCCCTTCCACTCACAAATTCAACATTCATTACTATAACTACTCTCATAGACTCCCGCATTTCCCACCCATCTCCGCCAATGGAGACGCTTCTCCGCCGCCGCCACCGGAAACGCCTCCGCCGTCTGATTCCAGTTCCAGCAGTAGGAAGTTTACCGTCGTTGCGTGCGCCACAGTTACTGTTGCTCTTGCCATTGCGAATCGTGTACTTTACAAGCTCGCCCTTGTGCCTATGAAGGAATTCCCCTTCTTTCTCGCTCAGTTCACTACTTTCGGGTACGTTTTATGAACACAATGTTATGCCGTTATTGGTGTTTAATCGTGAAAATAGGTCTCTGTTGATCTAATTTTCGCTTCGGTTTCGATTGACTGCTTGATTTATTACTTCATTCGTTATTTATATCTTCTCAGGATATGTTTGAGCAAGCTAAGAATTATGAATCGTAGTTTTGGTTCACTATGCTAATATAAAAACAACAATTGAGTTGCTGAGTTTAATTTTCAGTGTAATGGCTGAATAATTGAGATTTCAGGAATTAGTAGTTGAACAAATGTGATATTTCTGTGAGGAATTAATGTTGACATTGCTAAAATTAAATGCTTTCAGCTATTAATCAATGAACAAAACAATATTATGAGCTGAATTTCTGCTTCTCCTCTAAAATTACTCATAACTGGATAGTGATCTCAGAAATGAAAACTAAGATTGTTTGTACTGTAGCCTAATTACTATGAAATACAGAAATTTATCAAGTGTTTTGGGGGTAGCTATGATTGATGGGTTTTTATGATACCCAGGTATGTGGCGATATATTTCTTCACCCTTTACATGAGATACAAAAGTGGCATTGTTACTGATGAGATGTTAGCCTTTTCAAAGTCACCTTTTATAATCATTGGTTTTCTAGAAGCTCTTGGACTTGTTGCTGGGATGTACTCCGGAGGTATGAGAATAGCAACTTAAAAGTGGATAACATCTATTATGTCTCTCTGATGGATCATGCAGAACTTACCTAATCAGTTTTTAAAAATCATAGAATGACATCTATTGTGTCTATCTGCTAGTGTTTAAATCGTAGTTCAGGCAGAGAATTTGTGCTTCTTAGTAAATGTAGAAAGAAATGAATTCCAATGATTCAACTTGAAGATAAATAAGGTGTTCCAGTTTTCTTCTGCAGCCTTTTATTGAACAATGTATATCTTTTACAGCCATGCTTCCTGGACCAGCCATCCCTATTCTAAATCAGGTACCTCCAATTTGATCCAGATTGAAGTAGTTATTTTTTATTTTTTCTGCATGCATGCTCCCTGGCACCAGGGCCGGCCCTGAGCATAGGCAAGAAGGGCGATCGCCCAGGGCCCCCAAATCTTAGGGGCCCCCAATTCTTACCTGTGTAGTATAGTTTATTGTAATAAAAAAAATACTTTTACCGTGATTTCTTTATTTTTTTAATTATTTCTTTATATTTTGATTGTAGTAATATTTCATTAATTATCTCTTATTTAATTAAACTTTCATAATATTATCTCTTTCTTTTTTTAATGGTTTTTTATTCAATTTTAACGTTTGAGCTCTTTCTTTTTTTAATTGTTTTTTTATTCAATTTTGACGTTTGAACTCTTTCTTTTTTCAATTGTTTTTTATTCAATTCTGATTGTGTTTAATCTCTTTATTTTTTAATTGTTTTTTTATTCAATTATTATCTCTTTCTTTTATAATTCTTTCTTTAATCTTAGTAATCTATCTCCTATATTTTTAATTAAACTTAATAGTTGATGTCGTTCTTATTTCAAAGTCTTATTCTTTTTTTTTCTAACGTAATCTTTTTTTTTAATTCTTTTTATTGTGATTTGTTTCCTTAGGTGCAGAATTACACTATGTTTTGATAAGTACATTTCTACTAATCTACCTCTTAATTCTAATTAATTCTAATTCTAACTCTAACTCTAACTCTAACTACTTATTCCATCAACCTCCTAACTAATCTACTTCTAATTCTTTTTAATGATATGACAATATTTAAAGAATAGAGATCATATAATAATACACGATAGAGTTTGAGATAATATTTATAATAAAACATTAAAACTAGAGACATATAGATGGAGAACTATACTAAAAAGTATCTCAAATTTTCTAAAATAATATTTTCTAGAAAAATTTTATTAAATATATTATATTAGAAAATTACAAAAAGAAACTTATTAATACTTTTTTTTAAATTAAATAGGGCCCCTTTGTAAATTTCGCCCAGGGCCCCCAAAATCTCAGGGCCGGCCCTGCCTGGCACAAAGGCTGTAGTTGATAAACAATTAATGCATTAACAATATAATTTCTTTTTCTTCTATTCACTTCTAATTTATACTGAATTTTGGGCTTGGATTATCCGCAATAATTTGAATATTAACCAAAATTGTAGAGCTGTTCTCATATGAAATCTAAGCAAGAAAATTTTGCTTCGAATGTTATCCTTTTTATTTGCCTTGTGTTACACTTTTCTCATGATAACATCTCTCTCATATGAAGGTAAGTATCGATTCACTTCTATTGGAGTGTATGTTTGTGTGTCTATGATTAAAGATGGATAAATTTGTTGGTTTATCACATTATCCCATTTACTATGTAGAAGTTGTTGCTGTCATATTTAAGTTTTACTCGCATCAAGACAGAAGCGTCATTTCATATAATTGTAATTTTCCCTAATTATTCTGTTTGAAGCATCATCTATTAATTGTAGAGGAATATAAAACAGCTACCCAGGCCATTCATTATTATTTATATAGTACTTTTTGCAACTTACTTTTGCAGGCATTTCTAGTATGGCAGCTGGCCTTCTCTATACTCATCTTAGGAAGGCAATACACTTTCAACAAATTCGCTGGATGCTTTCTTGTTGCTGCTGGTGTTGTATTGGCAGTTACAAGGTTTTTTACTCTAAACATGTGCAATTATTATGTTAATGTCAAAATTAATTGTGCTAATATTTGTAGTGGTTTATTTTTGTCAAGTAGGTGATCAAGTTCGGCCATAGTAAGTTCATGTTTTGTTGATTCAAATTGTATGTTTGCTTTTTACTATTGTATGGGTTGAGCTCAGGGAAGTCGGCATTCTAGCAAAAAAAAAAAGTTATGGCATTCTAGTTCAAGTTGTTGACTTTGAGCTGAACTTCATGTCTAAAAGAAGGGATATCTGTTCTTTAAAAATTGAGCTCGAATTTAATTTTAAGAAATTTAGTGTTGGTTGGTTCGCTTTTGAGATGGTATATTATTTCTTGTAATACTTTGTTATCTGGGTTACAGTGGATCAGAACAAGATCAAATGCTCTCTGGAGTTAGATTACTGTGGCCAGCAATGATGATAACTTCAACTGCATTTCAAGCAGTTGCTTCTGTTCTCAAGGTAACTCATAAAATACCGTCACTTTCATTACATACTATGCAATTTAATTTTCTGGTGGACATGGGCAGGAAACTGTTTTCCTTGATGCTGCATCTCGTCTCAAGGTGCGAAAAATTAAATCTCATTTGTGCATTTGTTTACTCTTGATAATGTGCTACTTCCAATTTTTATATTGTAAACAAAACCCTACTAAATCCTGACTGATAATACAGGGAAAGATGATGGACATATTTGTTGTCAACTCCTTCGGATCTGGATTTCAGGTAAGAATATGATAGGCTGATGATGATATCATTAGAATGAGTATGTTTAAATCTTTGTTAATTTTAAAGGTCGACTGATGTGTATACACATATATGCATGACATAAAATTGTATAGACGTTTGAAGATCAAAAAAACATTTTTTTTTTTTTTTGTAATCAGTTATGTTGACTACAAGGAAAGAAATATCCTATTCAAAAAAGACAAAAGTTACAAAACATAGATTTGCAACCTACCTAAATTCGACATAGTTTGAAACATAAATGTGTGCGGATGTTGTGTATGTTATGCATGCATATTTAATATGGTTTTATTAGAACATTATCTCCAACTGTCAAGGGAACAGGTAAAATGTCATGGTTCAAGGTTTTGTTAAATGGCATATTGCATCCATGTGATTTCAAGTTTGCACCATGCAATATATTTCTTGCGTGATTTTTGTAAACAATTCCTAGTGCTGCAAGTGCTTAAGCACATTTGGCGATAAATGTAGAAAGACAAGCTTTCCTTTCAAATTGAGAGAGAAAGATAGAGCACCTTCTACTTGTTTTTATCAAGTTTCAGGTTATTGAACTCATCCGTCTTGCCTTGTAGTCTTTCTGGACATTCTGGGATATTGTGATCTGGCCAATAAATGAAAACCAGACCAAGGGAGTAACTAGTTTCTAGGGCATTTTGGCTCCTTATGGTCATTTTTTACTTGTCCCTGGACATGCCTGACAACATGAAAAAAAAATAAAAATAAAAATAAAAATAAAAAATTGGATATTGGTAGAATTAGAAAGTTGAAAGTGGTGGTATTATGATCCTTCTTCATTTTGAAGTTTGAGCACGTCAAGAATTCAGTTAGTGATCGTCTATAAAAGTCACCAATAATTAAGGTGTAATGGAGCAAATATTGGAGATTGTCTGCAATAGCTATGGATTTGAGGGGAGATATTGATGCTTATGGACCTCAAATCCTTCTCATACTAAGCAAGGGGGAACTTTGTAATTTAGATTCACCCTCTATGCTTAAGAGCGGAACAATTGAAGTCATTATCTTACATTTAATAAAACTCTTTTGAACTTCTCTATCTCATACTTCCTTTCTTGTAGGCACTTTTTGTGCTCCTCTTTCTGCCTTTTTTATCAAACTTGAAAGGCATACCATTACCTGAGCTTCCCTCGTACTTGAGAAATGGGGCTGCTTGCTTCTTTAATGTTGGATCTGATACAACAGGTATGCTCTTACCTTCAATATCAGTGTTTCAGGTATGCTCTTACCTTCAATATCAGTTTTTAAAATTGTTACGAGGCTCTGGCAGTGCCTTTATCTCTTCAACATTTCAATCCCCAGAAAGCCATGTTGAAAGTTATTTTCAGTTATTTCCAGAGGGTGGATATTCCTGGGGAGTGGGGAGGTGGAAAAGCATATGTTTAATAAACATTTTATAAAATATAATAAAAGACAGTTCTATTATTTATCCATTTACTTTTTTATCTTTCAGGTTGTGATGGAGCCCCACTATTACCCCTCCTTTACGTAATAACAAATATTGCTTTCAACATATCAGTGCTCAATCTTTTGAAGTATTCGTCTGCCATTGTCTCTTCCCTTGCCGTGATGTCATCAGGTGCCCTCATCACTTGTTTATTAGTTTACAGAAAGTTCAAGTGGAGCAATTCTAACGACATTTACTCGGTATTTCAGTGCCAATTTCAATCTATATTCTTTCCCTTCCATTACCGCACCTTCCAGAAGGTTCAAGCTTGAGTCCATTCTTCGTGTTGGGTAGTGTGGTGCTTATGAGTGGACTCGTCTTATACAACTTCTCCTGGCCACTCAAGCAGGACTCAGATATCTTGTGAAAGTGGCTTTTCATGTTCTGGAATTAAAATTGTGCGTTTTCTCTCTCTCCCTGGCTCTGTATTGTGCTGTTGGTGTATGTTGTGAATGGTTGCACTAATCCTCGTGGCCGGGGATAAGTCACTGATTTTCGTGGCTGCATAGCAGTGATGCTTGGGAAAAAGCTGTTGTTTATTAGCTATATGCATATGCATGCTTCTTCATCTACATATAGTTGGTAAATATTAGAGTGGTTGTAGGAGGATATTCTTCCAATCTTAGAAGTCATTCCAGATTTTGATTAGTTGAGTATTTGTTGTCTATAAAAGCTTGCCTTCTCACATAATGGTACTTTTTTCTAAGAGGGGCATAATAGTGTATTACTTTTCTTTTAAAAATATGTCGATTATTATATATCTCACCAAATGAGTATCTTGAGATGATTTCATGCAAGACTTGTCCGCTGTAAATTTTAAATGAGTGTCTTACATGTCACTGCACAATCAGCATAATAATATAAAATAGAATGTAACATTAATTTGAATACAAAACAGACACACACAAACAGACAATAGGATGATCAAGTTTAACAAATGCCCCACTCCAGGCTGAGTTCATTCTTCAAGTGCCATAGTTGATCTTCAGGTAAGATCACATTCACAACCCTCCCACCTCCACTCGGCACCACCACAACTGCCCCTCCATCGCCCACCCCTCCAATGCTTACATTAGCGAAAATCGGGGTTTCTCCCTTCAGCTGCAGCCCATACACATCCACTCCTTCCAAGTTGATGAAAGTGAGATTCGACCCGTATACCACGAAATCAAGATTCCCATCCCCTTCCTCCATCCGCTTCTCAATTGCACTCGTTTCATCGATGAAGTTGTGAGCAATCATCTTAGCCACTGCAAGTGGTTGAGCTTCCATGATGGTTGGAACTTCAACTATACCAATCACCAGATGTCCATTGCCCAACAGCTCATTCTCAAGATTAATGCTCTCATCTGATCTCTTGCAAACATTCACAATCTCACAACCACTCACTTTAGCCACAGATTTCCACACAATTGCAGAGATCAAATCAAATGCCTCAATCCTCTCTCTCATCTTCCTCTCTCCAGACAGCAAGTTGCTCAACTTTTCCTCAGTGAGATGAAAAGTGTGCATCTGCATTTTGGAGTTGGTTGGAGTCAACCAGTTGTCCCCAAGGGGTTCCAACTGCTTCACGGATCGACAAGGCATGGAATGGGTAGGGGTGGTGAGGGGGTGGTGAGGGGTGGGTGGGGTCTTGAGGTGACGTGGCAGTGTCTGATTGGCCATGATCTTGCCCCAGATGTTGATGCAGAGGGAAGCAGAGAAGGCATCTCCAATCATGTGAGCCCATCTCATGCCCAAACACACTCCTCCACACTTGAACTTGGTGAACTGCACAAAACCAATACCATATATAATTAGAGCCCCTTTGGTCATCAAAAAAGATGGAGCTGTCCATTCTGGTTACTAAGCCCCTAAGAAATGATTACTCTATAATTCATGAAGCATATATATATACTTCCTCACTCAAATTAAAATGAGTTGGGCATACACTTAAAAGATATACATCTTCTCTTTTGCAAAAGAACCTCATACATGGCACTATACGTATACTAATACAAATACTCATTACATATAAAAATAATAACTCCTTAATTTATGTGAAAAAAGAAAATGTATACATTCTTATCGAACGAATGAAGTTTATATATATATATATATATATATATATATACTAATCCAAACCAAAGTTGATGTATAATGTGTGGTCCCACGAGACAGAGAGACTTGGTCTTTTTTCCACTATATACTCCCTCCGTCCAATCAAACCCTACACACTTTTCTCATTTGTTTATCACACTAAATCCTTAACACACTAGAAAAAAAAACATCATTTTAACCAACAATCTCAAATGTTATTTTAATTTTAAATTTGTCACTCTTTTTTCACATATATATATACCATCGACGGTCAAAATTAAAATTAAATGATTTATAAATACATTAAATTAAAAAGATGAAGAAAAATTGAAGACCAAAATAAAAATTTAAGTTCATACATGGATAATCAAGATTAAAATTGAATGATTTATAATTACAGCAAAATTAAAAAGATGAAGAAAAATTTAAAACCAAAATAAAAGTTTTAGGTTTGTTTTTATATATAGATATGTATTATTAATTCAAAATCGATCTTCAATCTTTATTGACAATATTTTGGAGCAATTGAATAATCACTCTATTTTCTAATCAAAGCATTAATTTTAGAGAGATATGACATAAAATCAGACTCATTTCGAAAATTATTACACTTTAAAAATACTTATATATACACAAGATTAATTTAAATTAATTATACTGGGTGTTATTCTCATTTCGCTTGAATTTTAGGTTCAAACAATATTAATTTGGAATGTTTGTGAATTGGATTCATACAAATATTAATTTCCCGATTATTCTTTCTTTTCTAGAGATGAGCTATTAGTTTATTAGAATTAAAAACATTAATCCTCAAATTCTTGTACTCTAATTTATCAATGATTTTTAAAGAACTACTATTGCTCTTCCTACTGAAAATAGTATTTTTTAAATTTTATTACGTTGTGATTTTTTATATTCTTATTAAGATGAATAATATATATTTCATTTATAAAAGAAATAATCTTTCTTCGAAAAATAATTTTTTCATACACTAAAGAGATTTTTTGTAAAACTATGGTGTATGGTGAATCGGATTCACCGGAGACTCAAATTTATTTATGATGGTTGAATTTTTATTAATTAAATATAACTCTATTATTGTAAAATTATAATGTTTTATTTTATACACAATTATGATATACTTTATCTTAATTAACGCGACATTACATAATTAGTACTTTTCTAGTTTTCTTCCCATAGGATTTAGGTTAGATCAATCCAATTTTGTGAAAATAGTGAACAATAGAGTACCACTATTATTTAAATAACAGATTATATAAATTTTAGTATACAATTAAAATTAATAGGTTATATTTATATCATTCATATAGCCTGCGGTAATTAATGAAATATTTATGGAAGCAGGTCTATTATATACCAAATGAACATTACCAATTAATTTTGTCTTTAGCTAATTTATGAGTCTGTACTTATAGTTGATACCTAGTATGTGGATGGTATTAATTGTCAATTAAATTTTAATTTAATATCATTACTAAATTAAATTGAATAATTATAAAGTAAACAAAATAACAATCTACTACACCTTATTTATAGCTCATTCTTTCAGTATAATTACTATTGTACCCTTATAAATTACTCAATTCGTCCTGCGTTAAAATTTATATTTTTCATTTTGATTTATCTCAAGTTAATGTTTATATTTCTTTTTTTTTAACTTGGACCCACACAAAATAATTAATTATTTCATGTAGGGCCTATTTTTGATTACGAGTATCATTGTCAACTCATTTAAATTAAACGGATCAATCCAGATGCACAATACTCCCTCCGTTCCGCCATAACGTTTACTCCCTCTATCCCTGTCAAACTGCATCGTTTAACTGCATAAAGCTCTCACAACAGCTACAGTAAACGCATCTCTTTGGACGAGACAGAGGGAGTACGCATTTTCATATAAGATTTACATTTTCCTCTGTAGTAAATGAGACTCATACAAAATAATTAATATATCTCTAAGGAGACACACAACTAATACAACTACCTACTATATATTAAAATAGGGATAATTTCAGATTTAGTACCCTAAGAATTGCTCAATGTCAAAAAGGTCCCAAAACTGGCAGATTTAGTCCCATAGGAATTTTTCATCAAAATCTATTAATAGTTGACGAAATATTCTGAACCATTAACAAGACTAAAATGGACTATGTCTATTTTGAAAGACAGAAAATAATATAAATCTAGTAGTTTATAAGTATAAATTAATTTTGGATGAAAATTTTCGAAAATTATGATTATATTATTCTTATGGGATCAAAACCGCTAGCCACTGGACCGGTGTATCCTACAAGACTATAATTGAATTGAATGAATTCTTATGGGACCAAATGTAATATTTTTCCTATTAAAATATTATTTCTCTCACTCACTACACATTAAAATATTATCATTCTTAATTTCTGTACAAAATGCAAATATAAATCTTCGAACATGAGAGAAGGAATAGAATACATCCAAATATGCAAGGAAAATGACTTTCCGAATGTTACTAATCCGTACCATGCATTAATATGAGCTTAACATGAAATTTAATGGTTTTTTCCCAAATTATTAATTATGAAGTTAATTATGTCAATAAAAGAAATTGAAGTTACATAATATATGGTCCCTATATATAAATATAAATAAATAAAAAAGTGGGTTCGATTGGAAAAGAAAATAAATACATGTCCAACGACCACCCACCATGCTCCTCTGTATCTATTTAATTCGTCCGTTGTCGTATCCCATCCCATTTAAACCTTTTCACGTTTTTTCGCTACTAAATTACGACAACATTTTTATTTTTATTTTTATTTTTTTATTGATGTCATAGTTTTATGTAAGGTTGATACTTGATAGTATTTTCCTTTTTAAAGAAGCTTATCTCACCGTTTCTATTATTCTAATTTATTAGTAGATAAGTATGAAGTGAAATTGTGAAAAGTGGAAATTTTTAAATCACGGATTGAAAATATAATTATATTTTAATATTAATTAGTACACTATTATTTTTTATTTTTTACAAGAATAATTAGTACATTATTTTAAGAGTAAACTTTAAATCTAGAAGTAAAATAAATCATGAATAATAAAGGTATTTATTATATTAATGATAAGCATAAAATTATAATTAAAATTTTAAAATTACTAATATTGAATTCAAATGATAAAAGATTAAATTTTAGGTGCAAGGTTGTAAATGAACTAGAAAATTTTATGAATCGAAAAATAAATAGTACATAGAACACAAGAATAAAATATTAACCACATTAGAAATTAAATCATTAAAAAAATTAGCATGAAATTACTATTTAAAAAATAATAATAATAAATTTTTGGGATAAAATAGTGTATATCACAAAAAGATTAATTCCACTGTCTTACTACGCATACAAAACGTTGTCTATATTTATTAGCAAATTACATGCTCCCCCATCGATTATTGTTATGTAAAAATTATCACGAACGGAGGGAATATTTATGAGGTAATAAAGAAAAATAAATAAATAATAAAAATTAAAATTTATAATAATATAAAAAAGAGTACTTTAAAAAATATTGAGAGAGTTATATGGACCAATTTAATCCACATATTTTAAAAAGAATTAAAAATAATCTTGAAGAATTGACTTTGCATGTTACAAATTGGGACTGATTTCTATATATCAGAACATAAAAGCATATTAAAGGATATACAACCTTGCACCATTTTCACTTGAAAAAGAATGGCCCTACTCATGTGAGCCTATTAATTGACACAATAAGTGTTCCTTTTATAAGGCTCAAATTTTAATTAAAAATTACTATAAAAATTTTTTGTAATCATTTTTTTTAAAGAAAATATAAACGTGCTATAAAGTACTATTCAAGGTTGAAATAAGTTTGTAGATAATTTGTTGTACAAGTAAACTCTTTATTACTATAAAACGGAATATCATATAATTACATCATAATTTTTGTGCAGCACTTTTATGAATAATTCAACTATTAAAAAACTTTTAAATTTATATAGAAATAAACTTTTCTTAAGAGCTCTTTATCTAAAATTTTAAATTTATTATCAATTGTATTTTTTACGAAAAGTTTCATTGTTAAAAGACCGTCTTGCGAACTTTACTAACTTAGGACAACAGAAATAATACATCAATTGATATTGAATTTAAAATCTGACATTGTAGATAAGAAGGCCGAACGAAGATATTTGTTTAAAATTATTAATTTTTTATAATTGAAAAAAAGCTTAAATTGCATAATTGTTTTTAAAATTTTAATGAATTTTGGATTCAAAAAATATATCTATTTATATTGAATTTAAATTTTGAAACGATAAATGAGAAGTTAGTATTACATTTAAAGTTTGATAGTTTTAACTATTGAATTGTTTGTAGAACAACTTTTAAAAAATGGTCATTAATATTTCTATTTTCAATAAAGAATATGACGATTTATAAAATATAGACGTTCAATTTTAAAATATAATGGACAAAACTTTTCTTTTGTGAAAATTAAGGGAAAACACTTGTTAAAATGTGATTAAATACTTAATTTCGAAATTTATCTTGTAACACCCCAAACTTCAGTTATAATAATAATAATAATAATAATAATAATAATAATAATAATAATAATAATAATAATAATAATAATAAATAAATAAATAAATAAATAAATAAATAAAATTTCCGTAGGATTCATGTGTATGGAATTTTGTTCTTATTTTAGTTTTAGTAAAATTCTTGGCTTTATTTTCGACTTAACTACACTAAATTATTAGTGTCCACAATTAGAAATATTAATTTCACTTTTAGTTTATGAAAAACATAAAGTTAGATTTATTAGAAATTTTAAACTTAATTTAGCACATTATTTCAGGATTCAAGATATCAATAATCAATCCTAATTTTTCTACTCACCTTAAGGTAGGGATAACTTCTACTCTTCGCCGAGTATTATTACATTCTATGTTTATGATTGCTATTATTAATGTGTGTACGTAATGGACATGTATATACAATTGGAAAATATTTCCACATTTGCAGTTCGATACTAATTGACATATTGACGGACGCAACCGGAGCCGGCACTAATTGACATATTGGCGGACTTTAAGCCGTCGTTGATGCATATTTATCGACTACCAAGTTATTTTATTTTATACATTTTTCTTACTTATTTATATTAGCAAAAGTAATCATTGAAGTCACTACTACTGAGCTGTGGTTTGCTCACCCTTTCCACTCTAAATTATTTTCAGGTAGAGGATATGACGACGTACTCAGGACGGATGCGTTACGCAAGAAGCTATTTATGTAGTTTTAAATGACATCTCTTGTTATGATTTTAGATGTTTTATAATATTTTATAAATTTTATTTATTGCTCACGCCTTTATATTTTGAAAGAATTATGAATGAAATCTCTTCTTTTATTAAATGAAATTGGGGCGTGACATATCTTTTTGAAGCAAACACAAATCCCTAAATAGTTTTACCACCAATTATACTTTAAACCAATGGTGAATGGATAATTTGATATTAATGGGAAGATATACTATGTTTCTTGTGAGACGTAATTATATAAAATGAATTATGAGACGGGTAAATTCATTATTAAAGTAAAATTATTATATAGTTAAAATATATTTTTTAAAAGTATGATGAACAATAAACTAAAATATGTTTTTAAATTACTATAGTATAATTTACTATAAATATAATTTAACTAGTATAAGCATATTTTATCAATATAATAATTATACTTTAATAATAAGTCAATTCATTCACAATCCGTCTCACATATATTCATTTTATTTTATAAGAGAGTATTTCACATATATTTGGAGTTTTTAATATTTTTTTTTTTAAATACCAAATATAGAAAATGCCCCTTAAATATAGATTTGGATTATTCAGATTTTGTACAAACTATAGTTATGTGAATTAGTTAAAAATATCTTAGAAACATTACTCTCGACACCGCTGCAACCGTTGGAGTGTTGGATCTATTTTGGGTGTTGGCAGAAAAGAAATTATGAATATTTCTCGTTTAAAAAGAAAAAGTTTTGTTATCAAGGTATCATATTTACATAACTTTTTTACCTGAGCATTAGATCTGTTTTTTTTTCCCTTAGTCAGCCCATATTTCATTCTTTGTTTGGTAACAAGTTCATATATATATATATATATATATATATATATATATATATATATATATATATATATATATATATAAACTTATGTATAAAGATTTAAAATCTATGCACCTACATTATTATTTTTATTTTTCTAATAAGAAATTGAATTATTTTTTACTCAGTAATTTATACTCCCTCGTTACTATAGACTCGGAGTTTAACAAAAGTTTTTTTTACCAATTTTATATTGACTTTTGAAAGGTAATGTAATATTTTGGAGTAAAAAATACTCCCTCCGTCCCATAATTAAGTTCACCGACTCTGTAGATACGGAGTTTAAGAAAAGTTGCTTTTTGACCAACTTTATTGACTTTTTAGGGTATTGTGGTATTTTTAGGTAATAAATAAATTATAAAATATGTTATGTGTTTAAGTGGGAGTGGTATTTTTGAAATTAAGATAATTTTTTAGGTTGTTGGTTAATGTGAAGTTTCTTTTTTTGGGTGGTGAACATAAGTGTGGGACGGACAAAAATGGAAAGTGTGAACATAAGTGTGGGACGGAGGGAGTAAATTATAAAGTAAGTCATGTGTGTTAGATGAGAGTTGTAAATTTGTAATTAAGATGTATTTTACTTTTTAGAGTTGAGGATTGATGTGATATTTACTTTTTTGGATGGTAAAATTTAATGTGAGACATACGAAAATGAAAAGCATGAAATTTTCTTGTAATAGAGAAAATATATGCTTTCTAATGTTATACTCCCTCCGGCCAATCCAAAGATAATAATTTGCTTTTTACGTGTAGATTAATAAGTATTATTATTTTATGTGTAGTGGGTAGTTGTATTAGAGGGAAGTGGTGGGCCATGTAATGTACTTTTTTACTGAAAATTAATATGGATACCTTTGAATTGAACGCCCAAAATGGTAAGGATATCTTTGGATTAGCAGAGGAAGTATTACTTTTTATGTACAACAGGGTCACAAATAAAAAAGAAAATGATATTTTTGGGCAGATGCCCAAAATTAAAAAAAAAAATGAAAATTTTAAAGTGAACAAAGAGAGTATTTCTAAATCACCCTTCAATTCCCTCTAATACAATCTAATTAAATTTACAATTTACTAAATGACAAACTAATTTAATTAAATTCTTAAATATCTATAATTTTAAATCCTACATTTTCTAATATTATGGATTTCAAAAGACTGAATACATATACAACCTAAATGGCAAAGTGTTTTTTTATACGATGTTTATGTAAAATATATGATTTGAGTAGTTAAAATATATTTATTAAAGTATGATGAATGATATATTAAATTATGATTTTAAGATATTATTAGTAGTATGTTTATTAAACTAAAACGAGCTACACATGTGTGAGATTGCCTCACATGAGATAATTTTTATTTTTTGTTTTTAATTATTAATCACTTTTCAATAAATATGTTTAACACTTTTATGGGGGACGTTATAACTTTTAATATATATTATTAATTGTTCATGAAATAATTCACATAATAGTTATCACTTTACTTTAATTCTTTTTATTATAAATGTTATTACTTCTTATTTGTTTCTTGATACTCATTTCGTGAGACGATCTCATGCATGTTTTTATTTGCCATATATAGTTATTGAGTAGTGAATGCTGCACCATAAAATCATAGACAAAGATTTGCATGAGACCGTCTCACATGAAACAGATAAGTACTGATAACATTTTTTAATAAAAAAATGATATAAAATTATGAAAAGTAATTATTGTTTTGTTAACTATATTTTGCATAGTATAAATGAAAAGTAATAACATCTTAATAAAAAGTGATAATCCATACCGAACTTTTGGTATGAATTTTTAAAAAATCCGTATCATTTCTTACACCGAACAAACCCTAGTATATATAGCCTACAGCCCGTCGTAAACGTGTCTGTTAAAACCCGTTTAAACATGGATTGAGGCCAATCCACTCCACCAAACCGTTTTAATAGTTTTATCCGTCTCACATATAACCATCTTAAAAAAAATTATCCAAATAAAGTACTCCCTCCGTCCATCCTCAATGTATCTATTTGCTTTTTGTACTTGGGTTAAGGAGTATTATTGTTTTATGTGTAGTTGGTAGTTGTATTAGTGAAGGGTGAGAGTCTCATATTTTATTTGTATTATTGGAGGGTGTGGGTCTCATAATCTAAAAAGGAAAATGAATAGATTATAGATTAAGGATGAACGACCAAAAATGATAAAATGATTAAATTGATAGTGAACGGAAGGAGTAATATACATAAAAGGGCTATTAATTAGCTGCCGTAAGTGGACATTATTATCACAGTAATAAAATGATAAGTTGGGGAAAAACTGAAAATTCAATGTCTCACAGAGATAAATAGATTGAAATTTAACAAAATTAAGTATTTTTGCAAATTAAAAAATGAAATATTTTCATAGCAAATATCTAGACTTTGGCAAAAAGTTTCTGTGCAAAGTTTAAATTCAATTCATATTCTATTAATAAATAAATACTCCATCCGTCCCAGGCTAAGAGGACCATTTTATCATTTTGGTCGTCCCACCCAAAGAGTCTCATTTCTTTTTTTGGACACATGGGACCAACCCACACCCACTAATACAATTAAAACATGGGGCCCCCACACCAACTAATACAATTACCCACTACACATTAAATAATAATACTCCTTAATTCACGTGCCCAAAAGCAAATGTGACTCTTAGGTTGGGACGGAGGGATTATAAATTTAGTAAATTTGTTAGTGAATAAAAATTAATGTGGTTTGTTATAAAAATTCATAGTAAAATATTAATGCAATTTATATGCAAATGAATAATACTCACACACACCCACCTACTAATAAAATTATTCACTACATATTAAATATTAATATTCCTTAATCAACATGAAAAAAAAAACCCTTTTGACGACGAATGGAGTATAAAATTAGGCAAAAACTTCTGTGCACCCGGGCGCACGGACCACATTCCGTGCGCCTTTAAAATTTTATGTTAAATTGTATAGTCTTTAGCATAAAGATGTGTACCCTTTATTTTCTAAAGAAAATTATTGTGTGTATCTGGGCGCATGGACAACACTCTGTGTGCCTTTAGAATTTTGTGTTAAATTGTATACCCTTTAGTATAAAAATGTGTACCCTTTATTTTCTAAAGAAAAAATATATTAATGAAAAGTGTATACCCTTTAGAATAAAATTGTGTATCTTTTATTAATTAAAGTGTATACCCTTTAGATCAAATTAATGTACCCTTACCCATAATACTAAATTTCTAAAGGCGCACGAAATGTGTTCCCGTGCGCCCGGACACACGCAAACCTTCACTCATAAAATTAAGATGTTTAATACTTAAAATAAAAAAGATATCTTCACGTCCCAGTTATAAATTATAATGTTAATATCTTCTCCTTTTTTCGTCTTTTTTTTTTCTTTTAAGTAAGTCATTTAATATAAAGCTCATAATATAAATGTTTTGAATAATTTATTACTACCATCTATACCTAACAAACTTCATATTTTTTATTTTTTTCATCTCACAATAAATTTTACTCCTATTTAAAATAAAAACATCACCTTAATTATATAGCCTCAAAATAAATTTTAATTTTAAAATTATTACATCATCTGATACGCATAAACACACTTTAAGTGATTTATTGATGGAAAAAAAACTATATTACATGTATTTAAAAGTTAATAGAGTTGAAAAAAAAATTGAAATTTTGTATTTACAGTGTGATTCAATATAATCCAAACGAGTACAAAATGTGAAAATGATATCAATCAATAAATTAAAACCAAAATCAAACTTATTTCCAGAAAAAATAGTGGAGGATTTCACACTAAGCCCCGTTAATTTTTTTTAAATTACTTTTAAGATAATTTTACCATTCAAGTAAGTAAAATGCTTTTGTTTAACCACCAAACACAAAATCATTAAAAAATTTCTAAGACATTTAATTTCTGAGCAAATATTTTTGTTCTATAGCTGAACATGAAATCATAAAAATATAACATATATAATAAATTTGTCATTTTTAAAAAGATTATTTGATCCAAAAATATTTTGTAATGTACATAAAGGATTGGAGATGATAATAGGAGCAGGAGTACACATTCTTGCGTAATACGCGGATGAATTATTATAACAAATCAAAAAATATAATTAAAGATAATATTTAATTTATAGATATACATAATTTAAATATATACATGAATAATAATAATAATGATAATAATAAAAATAAAAATAAAAGTAAAAGTAGTATTACTAGCCAATCAAAAAAATATGATTAAAGGTTGTATTTAATTTGAAGATATACTGAATAATAATAATAATAATAATTATTATTATTATTATTATTATTATAAGTTGGATATATTTTGTTGATTATCTATTCCTAACTAATCAAAACATATGATTAAAGTAGTATTTAATTTATAGATATACATGATTTAAATATATACATGAATAATAATAATAATAATAATAAAATTAAAAGTAGAAAGATAATATATGTAATATTAAAACAAAAAAATAAAAAATATACTATAATTAATCACGTCGGGATAACTCATACTTTTAAAAAGTTTTTTATAGCAGCTTATTTGTAATATATATATATATATATATATATATATATATATATATATATATATATATATTCCTTCAATGGAACCAGCTCCCCTGCCACAAATGTCAGCTACGCATCCAGGTATATTTATATTTTTTTTTTATAATTTAATTTAAGGGTTATATTGTAATCACATCCTTGTAATATAAGGTTTTTTTTCTCTCGATGGTTTAAAACTTTTTTTTCTAGGATTTATTATTTATCCTTATAATTTAATATTAATTTCAAGTGATAATTGTAATTTCATTCTTATGATTTAGAATATATTTTGCCTTTATATTTATGTTATAATTGTAATTTTACTTTTGTAATTTAAATATATTTTACTAATTTTAAGATTTTAGAATTTAAAATTAATTCTAAGAGTATAATTTCATTGATATAATTTATAACATATCTTACATAATTGTAATTTTATTATTGTGATTTATATTACATCTTACCTTTAGATTTAGACTTAATTTTAAGTGTAAATGGAAGGGGACACAAATTAATTATTTAGTGAGAGATGACGCATGTTATGCCTTAATTGCTCTAAAAATAATAATGTAGTAATAAATTTAAAGCAGAAGTTATAAATTTAAAAAGTGAAATTGTCTATACATGCCCCTATTGAATAGTAACAGACTAACAGTGACGTCTTTACATTCATGATGTGTTCAATTTAAAATTTAAATAAATTACGAATAAACTTTTTAAAAAATCGATCGATTAGAATAAGCTCTAAAATATATGTGTCTAAAATGAAAATATTTCGTCTGTATTTATTTAAATTTTTTTTAAAAAATTAATATTAAATTATACTTCCATAGTTTCGGATTCAATTTACACTTTCCATCTTAATTCATTCTAAATTCAAATTCACAACCCATTAATTAAAATAAAAAATAATACTATATCAATTCATTCCAAATTCAAATTCACATCCCATTAAAATAAAAAAATAATACTATATATATCAATAATATGACATACTCCTAATTTCCTACACTTTAATTTCATATATTCTAAACGATCTTAATATATTATATTTTACAATTTGTTTATCACTAAAAACTAAATTATCTTCAAAAGTTAATAAAAATAATTTTATTAATATTCTAATTATATTTGGGAGTATAATATTATAAGTATTTAAGTATATTAGCTTTTCAACAGCTTTAATAAAAAATTAAAATAAAATTCAACAGATTCGACTCCATTTAAGAAAATGCATGCTATTTGAGACTTATGACATGTTTAAATTGTCAACATGTATTAATTGTCGTGGAAAGGACAAGTTATATTATCATCACTATTATTATTATTAATTAAAACAACAATATAGAGTACTCCAGGTATTACATCTTCTATGTGATAAATAGTATTATTTCATCCAAATTAAGGAGTATTTAATTTACCCTATCATATAATAGTATATATATTTTTAAATTAAAAATTCTGTAATAATTATATTTAACTTTTTAATAAAAAAGACCCCACAAAATAATTATTACACAGAATAATAATATAACTTCTCAATTTACGTTAAAATATTACATTCAAAATTTTCTACAGATTCAAATAGTTTATTTTTTTTTAATTTTCTACATATCCCTAAAAGTCATTAAAATTAATTTTAAAAAAAATCTTAAACTTCGTATCTACAATAACCACTACAAAAAAAAATATTTTTTAGCAACTGAATTACGAACGAAATGCAATCCGTATCAATGGCTTAGCAACAAAAATGACAATTTTTTTAGCAACGGAATGCCAACGGATTTATTCTATATTTTAGCAACGGAATTCAATCCGTTGATAATTACCAACGGATTACCAAGTGAATCATTATATAAATTACTAACAGAATTATTAGTAACGGATTACCAATGAAATTATTTACTAACGGAATTAATTTTTCGTTCACTTTACCAACGGAATTTTACCAACAGATTCCGTTGCTAATCCGTTGGTAAGCCAATTTAACAATGGAATTAAGGTTTTTACCAACTGAATATTCCATTGGTAAAAAAATCTTTTTTGTAGTGATATCTATAGTAACGGTAAAGAACCAATTAAGTCAAAGGGAGTATGACTTAAGAATAATTAAAAATAATTTTTTAAAGTACTATAAATGATAGTATATAAAAATATACTAATTTTGTACTCCCTCCATAGTATTTTCTAACGTACTCCCTCCATCCGATTTTAAGGGTGTTATTTGCTTTTTGCACGTGTATTAAGAAGTATTATTATTTAATGTGTAGTGGGTAGTTGTATTAGTGAAGGTGTGGATCCCATTTTTTAGTTGTATTAATGGGTGTGTGTGTCTCATATGTATAAAAAAGGAAATGAGACCCTTGGGAGAGGACACACAAAATGAAAAAATGATTCCCTTGAAAGCGGATGGAGGGAGTATAATGTATCCATTTAAGTATTTTGGGCAGTGTACTTTTAATGTATTTATCTATTCTTCTTTGAGTGAGGCTTGCGTGCACCAGGGGACACACCGTGCGGCTTTAGAATATAGTATTATGGGTAAGGGTAAATTATTTTGTTTAAAAGGGTATACACTTTAATTAGTAAGGATACACCATTTTGTTCTAAAGGGTATACATTTTTTATTAATATTTTTTATTTTTCTTCAGAAAATAAAGGGTACACATCTTTATATTAAATGATATACAATTTAACATAAAATTCTAAAGGCGTACCGAGTTTGTCCCCGTGAGTCCGGGTACACACAAGTTTTTGCCTACTTTTTAGACCTATGAAATCTACACATATAATTAATACAATTACTCACATCTCCCCTTATACAATTATCCATTATACATAAAATAATAATATTTCTTAATTTATACTATGAAAAAAGCAAATGAATATCATAGATAAAGGGAGTATTATTTATTGGAGTATAATGTACCTTGATGTATATTTTAGTATATGGATCTATCTGTTTTTAATACACATCTATGTCACATTAAATTTTTAGTCAATTTTTATGATGAAATACTTGTGGTGTAAACGATGTTGTCTTAAAAGTAAAGTAAAAAGAAGATAAAAAGAGAAGGAGAATGATGGTTGGTACCTGCAGAAAGACTAGTGGTGTAAAACCGAAGTCGTTAGCAAGAACGGGCTGATGATAAACCAGCAGGCGGTGGTGATCGGCGGCGTCCACTGTTTCCAGCCACTCCGCCACCGTGTCGGACGAACTCGCCTCCACGATCCGAACCCCACTGTCGTTGCACTTCACGTACGGCCTCCCGTCGTCGTCGCGGCGGCGCAGCCTGCCGCACACGGGGTAATAGAGCTGCAGCCACTGAAACATGGGCTTCTTAAGGTCGTGGATGCTCAGCCCCGCCGCCGCCTCGCCGCTGAAGAAGTGGACGCTGGTGACGTAGTGCAGCTTCATGGCCAGGTCCACGGCGTTCAGGTGGTGGTTCTCGTCCTCGCCGGTGATGCTCGCCGGAACCACCGTGGATAGCTTTATGTCGGAAACTGATTTTCCGGCGGCCGACACCATAGTTTAAATTAATTAGTTTTGGAAGGAAATTATGTGATGTGGGTAATGGGTATTTCCTTTTCCTTATATACACACAAAATGGAGATTTAACTGTAAATACTACTCCCTCCGTCCCAAAGATATTGACACACTTTCCTTTTTGGGTTGTCCCACAGAAATTGACATATTTCCTTTTTAAGAACATGGGACCCACACAAAAACAATTTATTTACTTTGACCCACACACCCACCCATCACACTCACCACTAATACAACTACCCACTACACATTAAATATTATTTCTCTCACTTCACTTTACATTAAATTATTATACTCCTTAATCTCCGTGCCCAAAAAAAATGTGTCAATACTTCCGGGACGGAGGGAGTAAATAAAATTAAAAAAGTGGGAATTGTATTTAAGGTGACACGTGTACAAAGGACGAAAGAGACTTTTACTTGATTGATATGATATCTAAGGCGCGACTGAACAGTGATCCACCGGATTTTCTCCTAAATTCGCTCAATTTGAATCCAAAAGAAAGAGACTATAACTAATCAAAATGCCCAAAATTAGAAATAAGACTTTTATTTTGCCCACGTATTTACAAAACAAGTTCTCATTCAATTTGTATTAACGTTTATTGTAACGCCCGGTTTATGCGGGGTTGGGACGCTACTAGATATAAATTCTCCAATATAATAATAAAGGGGTCGAGAATGCACAGCGGAATAATATAAAAAAATCCTCAAAGCGATAGTATAATATAGTAAAAGTTGCATAGAGATTATTACATATTAATGTCTACTCACCCGAGTAGAGTAAAATATCCAAAATAAGTTCGTTCAGATGATGTATCTGAAATAAAGTTCTAACAGGATAATAATATGTAAGTCATAATATAAAGTCTTCTTAAGGGCTTGCTTGGGACATCTGCAGGGGCTCTCCATCTTCTAAACCTTGTTCTGAAAATCGATAAGGGGTGAGTGTCTGAAATACACTCAGTGGATTAACTTAAATGATTGTACAGTTAAAAATAAATAAATATGCATGCCAAATATACTATAAAATGTAACATATGCCATTTAATAAAATAATTTACACATTGACGTTCGATAACTCAATGAAAATATTTTAGACTGAATCATCATCCAATAACTTGTGTTAGTTGGTATATGTGCACCAGGCCGTCACCCCAGTACAATGTTAGCATACTTTGAAATACATTTTAGTACTGAACCGACGTAGCCAGTAACTTGTAACTTGTGTTAGTTGGTATATGTGCACCGAGTCGTCACCCCGTACAAGTGTTAGTAGAGAATATTTGTCATCGAACTAAAAGCACACATGGCACATAACATGACATATCAGTAACACATATCACATCTTAATATAGCAATCATGACATAAAATTGTAGCACTCGGTAAAGAGTGAAAGTTACCACACCTTAAACTTATTGGAAACGTGTTAAGTGGATTAGGCTTGCTCATGAGTTTCAGGTATGTCTGCAAAGGTATATTAAACTGAATTCTACTTCTAATAATAATACCTATTACTAAAACTAATTTCTAAAAATAATTTAACAATTATAGTTTTCTAATTTAGTAATAAGTTATAACATTAAAAATATAAATTCAAAAGACATTAATGTTTAAAAAAAATAGATATAAAATAAAGATTCTACATCTAAATTAATAATAGTGACAAAATTATATTAATATTTAATATAAAAGGTTAAATTAAATAAATGAATAAATATTAAATATTAAATAAATAAATAATAAAATAGAATGAAATGAAATAAGACAAATAATAAGTAAATAAAATAATAATAATGATAATAATGGTAAATTATAATTAATATTGAAAAGGAATTATATTAATAAAATAAAATAAGTTAACTAATAAATAATAAATAAATACTAAATAACACACAAAGTTAAATTAAATAAATAAATAAATATAATATATTAAATGAATAATGAATGAAATGAATAAAACAAATAATAAGTAAAAATAATGATAATAATAATAGTAATAATAGTAATAATAATAATAATAAAAATAGTAAATTATAATTAATATTTAATATAAAAAAATATATAAGTCAAAACTATAATTATAAATGAAAGGTTAAAGTATATATAAAATTATAATAATACTTAATATGAAAATATTAAGTTAAATATATAATTAATAAAGTAAATAAATAAATAAATATAAATAAATAAATAAATAAATAAATAATATATATATATATATATATATATATATATATATATATATATATATATATATATATATATATATATATTAACATACCTGCTGCGTATGCAGCTTTTAAATTTTAATTTAATTTTTTTATATATAAATACTTTTATAAATTGCAATCAAGTCCCTGAAATATATTAAATTCTCATTTAAATTTTCCCAAAACTTTAAACTTATTACAAAATGACCCAACTTATTACAAAATGACCCAATTTGAGTTATACAACTCCAATTGAAATTCCAAAAATACCGTTGGAATCCTCGTGAGGTGAGGATCACATCAATACAAAATTTGTATCAAAATATTGAAGTTTTGAAAATATCAAATTATACC
The DNA here is from genome assembly GCA_023678885.1 of Pogostemon cablin. Taxonomy (NCBI): domain Eukaryota; kingdom Viridiplantae; phylum Streptophyta; class Magnoliopsida; order Lamiales; family Lamiaceae; genus Pogostemon; species Pogostemon cablin. The sequence continues at coordinate 9,649,434 of CM042987.1, forward strand.
GTGAAGTGGGTTTCTTCCCAACTTCTTCATTTTACGTCAAAACTCAAAACGAATTATACCTTTGTGATCCTCGTGAAGAGAGCTTCAAAACGGACTATAATATCAAAACTAACTCACACCGAAACAAAATATGCCATTAAAGAGGTACAAACTTTGACTGAGTTTTTCTCACTTATACGAAATCCATTTCATAAAAGATTTATATATATGGAATCTACGCATCGAAACGATCATTTTCGTATATAACATGATATGAATAAATCGAAAAATGAATAACTCAAATAGCAACTGAATGAAAGAAGAAAGATGAAGTTTATATATATATATATATATATATGTGTGTGTGTGTGTATGTATGTAACATGAGTGTGCAGTGACAAGAAAGGAATTCTAATTATTAATTTTATAAAAAAAATTATTTGTAGAAAGATTAGGAAGAAGAAGAACCTGTATTGAAATGAATCAGTGAAGCCTCCTGTCTCTCTCTAATTTTAGTTTGTTAGTATAAATGGTAATTAAACTTGGGAATCAAGTTTGCAACAGTAAGTATCCAACTCACTTATCTTATCCACTAAAATAGACATGTGCTCTTATTAAATAAATTAATGATATATTTATATATATATTTATTATTGTTTCTTATGAAATATATAATATATATATATTATTTAAATGTGGTATTACATTTATTCAAAGTTAAAATTTATACATATATATTTTTTTAATTATTTTTTCACTATTATTTTTTAAAAAAAATATTACTCTCTCCGTCCCACGTATTTTTACCCACTTTCCATTTTGGGGTGTCCCACGTATTTTTACACATTCCATTTTTGGTAAAAATACATAATATTTTATTACCTATTTTTTACAATCTCAACAACTTTAATTACTTTTTTACACTTTATTCATCATTCCCAATAACTTTATTCACTTTTTCTTTTTAAATTACTAATTTATCTCTACTTTCTCTTACATTATATATTAAAAAAATAAAACATCTTAATCTCCGTGCCCGTACAAATGGGTAAAAATACCCGGGATGGAGGGAGTATCACTTTTTATTTTTATTATAAATTATCCATAAAATGTTTCATTGCACAATTAACTTTTCATTAATTAATTGAATAGTATTACTATTCTCTCCGTCTTATAACAACTTTCAAACTTTTTTCATTTCACATTCCAAAAAATAAATTTATTCAATACCCTCAAAAGTTACTTTAATCTCAAATTTATCATTAATTTTTCACATTCATAACATTACTTTGCACTTTATTTATTATCTAAAAATATTAAAATAACCTCTAAAGTCAATAAAAGGAAATTATTTTTTGTAAACAACGTAAAATAATAAATGTGAAAGTTAATATAAGATGGAGAAAGTACTTTATACTCCCTCCGCTTCTAAGAGGTCAATTTTACTATTTTTTACGTCTGATTCAAAAGTTATCAATTTTCCCTATTTACTAAAAAAGTACATAATATGCTCATCACTTTCCTCTAATACAACTACCCACTTTACATATAATAATAATACTCCTTAATCAACGTGCAAAAGGCAAACAGACATTTTAGAATCGGACTAAAAGAGTATTAAAATATTTTCATTTTTTATTCGTCTCGTCAAAATTAATAGTCTAGCAAGACCGGAATTTAGAAAGAAATTGATGAGGAGAGTGGTTCAATTTGAAAATGTTAGTGCTGCTAAATGCATCTACACGCATAATGGTAAATAGTGAAAATGTATGTACTATCGATCCGCCCTTTTGACTTTACTTCGTCTGCAATAGTTCAGTTGTGAGATTTTCGATCGAATTCATATACTCCCTCCGTCTCAGCTAAACAGGGTTATTTTTTCATTTTGATCGTCCCACTCAAAGAGTCTCATTTTCTTTTTTATACATATGGAACCCACACACCCCCTCTAATATAATTAAAATATGGGATCCACACTCCCACTAATATGTCACGACCCAATTTAATGATATGTAAAAAGGAAAAAAAATAATTAGATTTATAAGTGTTTTTTTTAATAAAACCTAAAATAAAACAATTGTATTAAATTTTATGAAAATAATATAGGAGAGTTTAATTAAACCATAATTAGAATTTAAACAAACATATTAGAAATTGAGTAGCGGAAGTCTTTTGGTGATTTGTGTGCAGTGATAATATAAGAGTTATTGTTCACAAGATTAACACTTATTTAAGCAAATTACGAAATACTTCTTGTCATAATCCAACCCTTCCAACTCATCACCCGTCACGCCGGCTGCTCAGCATCATCTGTAGATGGAAACATAGGGGGGTGAGCACACGGGAATATACTCAGTGGAAGATTTCCTGTTAGATTTCATAATTAAAAATGACTACACCTCTGAACCTCATGAATTTATAATAGTAAAGGGAATTAACCCATAGTCAAGTCGCCCGAGAGCGCTCATTATTTAATCCGTCAAAGTTATGCGAACGCGTCCATCTTTCCTTATTGACATTGCAATAATGTCAATGTACATACAGGATCCCGGCCCACCGGTCTTAGGTAAATTTTTATGCATATTCATAACGTCAATAAATGCAACCAAGTTCAATATAAAATTCGTAACAGAAAGCTCACCTCAATGAAGACGAGTTATACAAGAGTAAGATTAAAGGTTGGACTTCAAACGAGAGCTGTCATTGCTAATTTCTCCTTGCAATCTCTATGCCTTCAAGAATATAATTCTTACTTAGCATATAATTAAGTGTTTTTATTTATAAACTATTTTGATGATTTGGAAATTATTTCTTTAGCAGAGAGCCTAAATTAATATTATAAAATAAGTCACAAAATACAATGAGTTGGTATAAAAGATTCTTAATGGTGTTACAGTTTGGGAAATTGGTTATAGCTATCGGATCGCTAATTTATTTCAAAAACTATTTTATATACATATATTAGACACATATGTGAACATTTTCATACTTAGCCCTTTCCCTAATTCATTCGTTTTAATGGTTAAACGAAATGATAATATTTTGCTTGAGTTTCACGTAAGCATTCTGCCACAGTTTAATAAAACATGCATAACTTTCATTTGGGTGAATATTTTTCAAAGATATTTTACTGTTTCATAATAGACATATAGAAGAACAACTTTCATGTTAAAAGTTTTGATAGATTCATCCATTTTAATGGTGTAAAATGAGTATGAAGTTTCTGCAGTGTTATAACACATTCTCCCCTATGGTAGAATGTAATGACTAAGTATTTTCTTAAAAATTTGATAAATAAGTTTTAAATATCATAATAAACTCATATCATTGAAAATTTTTAAAATATTTTACATATTATACATAACATACATATATATATATATATATATATATATATATATATATATATATATATATATATATATATATATATATATATATATATATATATATATATATATATATATATATATATATATATATATCTTTTTATATTATTAAAAAGATACTATACATTCCTTAATTGAAGTAAGATATTTATAATAAAAATTTTATTTTAATAACTCTTATATATATATATATATATATATATATATATACTATTAATGTTATCAATATTACTTATCTATAATACATTGGAAATATATTTTTATAAAACTACTCACTTATAGCGTATAAGATTGAAAAATTCCACGTGATATATATTTATTTAACTTGTGATATAGTATTAATACAAGAAGGGTATATGATTGTGAAATAATTTTAATACAAAAGATATATTTATTCGTGAAAAAGTATACATACAGTAGGGTACAATAGGGTATATTTATTCAAATACAGTGTTAATACAATACTAGGTTGTGAAATAATTTTAATACTTTTATTATGTAATTTTATTTGATATGCAAACTTTTAAGGACTATCCCTAAGTTGAGTTTAAAATCTATTAAGATTTTTAAATATTACGTAACATAGACAACAGGCCATTAACTAAGACAAGTTTAATATGATAAATAAAAATGGAATACCACACAATATATAAGAAGTGAAGCATCAAAATGGAACACCACGCAACATGTGTAAGAAAGGCAACATGTGTTTCACATGTAAGGAAAATTATTTCTTAGTCTTTCACAATAAAACTCGTATCCACAAAATTATTCTTTCACATGTAATAACAAATAAGGGAAAGCTTAATAACGCATATCTACTGCAGGAGTACACATCTCTAAAGGAAGCATATTATTAAGGAAAAGTTATTTGCAGAGGAGTAAATATCTCATATTTGTCTATAACAAATAAGGGAAAGCTCAATAACGCATCCCTACTGCATTCAAGTATAAATGAGGTAAAAGAAGTTACCTTGTAGCTTAGGTTAGATCTAAGGTTTCAGGTAATATGACGACCGTCTCCCTATCAAAAGAACAATGTAGTGGCCCTTACAGAACAAATGTACTAGTTGTGAGATTTTGAAAGAAACTTGAACAAGTTTTAAGATTGAAATGTGTGTCACATTCTTACCTGTAGATCTTGCTAAAGTCACGGTAAGTTTTCCCTATGGTAGCGCAACTCTCCTTCTGGAAGAAAGGATTTAATCGTGAACTAAGTTGATTTCTTTCTCTTACAGGAGGACAAGATTGGCTACTGTGGTTAGAGAAGTTTTCTGGTCAGTAGGAATAAGTTTACTCTTATGAAGAAGACATGAATAAAAGTTTCACTTATGCGGTGAAGAAGGCCAAAGTGAACATATTTATTTGATACAGGAGAGAAAGGAGGACAGTGGAGTGTGGAAATGAAGAGTCAGTTTTTTATGAGGAAAGGTTTTACTTCTGCAGTGGAGAAGGCCAGAGAAAATATATTTATTTGATATAGGAGAGAAAGAAGGGCGGTGGAGTGGAACTGAGGAGTCATGTCTTATTAGAAGGTGAGAATATTAATGATCGCATACGAGATGTGATCTCTCATTTCAGAGATTGAAATGATTTACGCGGGGATATGAGACGTGAGTATCTCTATTTACAGAGAATTTAATAATTTCTCCACAACATGCAAGATATGATAATCCTCTTCCTGGGCGGCGGTTTGTCTTATTAGCTATAGGATTCCTTTATTATTACTATTATTATTATTATTATTATTATTATTATGTAGATATAGATATAAATAATTTATATATATATATATATATATATATATATATATATATATATATATATATATACATGAATAAATCATGACTATTACATCCTCCCCCACTAAAATTAATTTCGTCCTCGAAATTTACTATATATCAAGGATTGATTCGTGCGAATGATTTAAGATTAAGCGTCTCGTACTACGTACCACTTTAGCTAAGTTATTAATCATAGTATCGATACATAACTTCTAGATTAACTGAGGATATTTGGCCACAATTTGATCTTCACATTCCCAAGGAGCTTCTTCACTACCATGTCTGTTCCACAACACTTTGACTAACACGATAGTTTTGTTTCTCAACTTTTCTTCCTTACGATCAAGGATGGAAATGGGTCCTTCTTCATATGTCAAGTCATTATTTAGGGTGACATCTTGATAATTGATCACATGGCTTGGATCATATATGTAAGGCCGTAACATTGACAAGTGGAAGACATTGTGAATTCCTGACAAATTAGGTGGTAAAGCTAATTTGTAGGCTGCTTTCCCAATGGTCTCCAAGACTTCGTATAGCCCAATAAACCTTGGCTTAAGCTTTCCTCTTTTTCCAAAACGCATGATACCTTTAACTGGTGTTACCTTTAGTAACATCTTATTTCCCAGCTGATACCTTTGATCTTTACGTTTTTTGTCAGCATAGGCCTTTTGACGGTCTTGAGCTATTTTGATTCTTTCTCTAATTTGGCTTATGCTCTTCACCATTTTATCCACAATCTCGGGTCCCAATAATTTTCTTTCTCCAACCTCATCCCAATAGAGTGGAGACCTACATTTTCTTCCATAAAGTGCTTCATATGGAGCCATGCAAATTATCGCTTGATAACTATTGTTGTAGGCAAACTCTATTAGGGGTATATAATCTTCCCAACTTCCTCCAAAATCCAATATACATGCCCTTAACATATCTTCAATTATTTGATTAGTTCTCTATGTTTGCCCATCGGTTTGAGGGTGGTATGCAGTGCTGAACTTCAATTGCGTCCCCATTGCATCTTATAGCTTGCGCCAGAAATTAAAAATAAAATGAGTATTCCTGTCGGATACTATTGAAACTGGTGCACCATGTAATCGAACTATCTCCTTGAGATAAATCTGAGCCAATTTATCCATGCTGTAATTCATTTTCATGGGTAGAAAGTGAGTTGTCTTTGTCAATCTATCGACAATTATCCAAATTGCGTGATTTCCATGTAGGCTTCGGGGTAACCCATCAATAAAATCCATTGTGACATGTTTCCACTTCCATTATGGTATTTCCAAGGGCTCTAAAAGGCCTGAGGGTCTTTGGTGTTCCACTTTAATTTGCTGGCATGTTAAACATTTTTGAACAAAATCTGCAATGCAACCCTTCATGTTTTTCCACCAGAATAGTTTCTTCAAGTCTTGATACATTTTGGTTCCTCCAGGATGGATCGTGTACGGAGTACAATGTGCCTCCGTCAAGATTTTATTTCTTAACTCCTCAATCTTGGGCACACATATCCTTCCTTGAAACATCAAGACACCAGTATGATCCTCTGAGAATCCCTTTGTGTCTTCACCTTTTGCCAATGACCGCATCTTGTTTATGAACTCATTTTTTTCTTAGCATTAATGATTCGTTTCTTTAGGGTCGGTAGTATTGTCAATGCGGCTAGTATAGCACATACATCTTGTGGCGACGTTACTATGTCAACCCTTAATCTCGCAAGTTCGTTATTCAACTCCTCTTGATCAGTGATCTTGTAAGGCGGAAATCTCTTCCCCTTTCTGCTGAGCGCATCAGCTACCACATATACCTTTCCCGGATGATAGTTGATAGTGCAGTCGCAATATTTTACCAGTTCTAACCATCTCCTTTGTCTCATATTGAGTTCCTTTTGTACAAAGAAATATTTTAAGCTTTTGTGGTCGGTGTAGATCTCACATTTTCCTCCATAGAGATAGTGCCTCCAAATCTTCAGGGCATGAACCATTGCTGCTAGTTCTAAGTCATAAGTGGGATGATTTTGTTCATGGACCTTTAATAGCCGTGAGGCATAAGCAATCACCTTGCCGTGTTGCATTAGCATGCATCCCAATCTAAGTTTTGATGCATCTGTATAGATTACAAATCCCTCCAAGCCGCTAGGAATTGCTAATATGGGGGCTGTGATCAACCTTTGCTTTAATTCTTAAAAGCTTTCTTCGCATTTATCTGACCACTGAAATTTGATCTCTTTCTTTATGAGTCGTGTTAGTGGACTAGCTATCTTTGAGAATCCTTCAATGAATCTCCTATAATAGCCAGCTAATCCCAAAAAACTTCTCACTTCATGTACATTCCTTGGGGCCTCCCATTCACTTACGACTTGCACTTTACTTTGGTCTACTTCCAAACCTCGTGCAGAAACGATGTGTCCAAGAAACACAACCTGGTTTAGCCAAAACTCGCATTTATTGAATTTGGCATAGAGTTTCTCTCTTCGAAGTGTCTCCATTACTATCCTCAAATGTTTTGCATGTTGTTCTTCATTCGGAGAGTAGATCAAAATGTCATCTATGAATATAATTACAAAATGATCCAGGTATGGATAGAACACTCGGTTCATCAAATCCATGAATACAGCCGGAGCATTGCTGAGTCCAAAAGGCAACACAACAAACTCATAATGACCATAACGAGTTTTGAAAGCTGTTTTAGGGATATCATTTCCTTAATCTTCAACTGATGATACCCAGATCGGAGATCTATTTTTGAGAAAACGCTAGCCCCACTCAATTGATCAAAGAGATCCTCAATCCTCGGCAATGGATATTTGTTCTTGATTGTAAGTTTGTTTAGTTCTCTATAATCTATGCACATCCGCATAGTTCCATCCTTCTTTTTTACAAACAAGATTGGAGCTCCCTAAGGGGACACACTTGGTTTTATGAAGCCCAAGTCGAGTAATCCTTGTAATTGCACTTTCAACTCTTGTAACTCTGAATGTGTCATCTCGTATGGTGCTTTTGATACTGGTGCTGAACCAGGTATCAAGTCGATTGTGAACTCGATTTGCCTATCAGGTGGAACTCCTGGAAGTTCTTCTGGGAATACATCTTCGTATTCTCTTATAATTGGCACTTCGTTCACCTTCACAGGTGTCGTCTTGCTATTCATCACATACACCAGAAATGCCTTGGCATGTCTGTTGCGGACCTCCTTCATTACCTTTTTAGCAGTCAACATTTTTGGTATGGTTCTGGTCCTCACTCCATGGAAGGTAAAACTTTCTTCTTCGTTCTCACGAAAGATGATTTCTTTCTTATGGCATTTAATAGTTTCACAGTTTTTCATCAACCAATCCATTCCAAGGATCACATCGAAATCCTTGAGGTTAATGACGTGTAAGGTAGCTTTAAGTACCTTGTCTTCAAATTTCACTTCTACATCCCTCAGCAACCTTTCCACCTTTATAGATTTTCCGGATGGTATGCTTACTTCTAATGCATTACTTTTATTTCTACATTTAGTTTATATTTTCTTTGCCATACGAGAAGAAATAAAAGAATGCATAGCACCAGTATCAAATAATACAATAGCAGGTATGCCTTGGATCGGTACAATACCTGTAATGATTTCTGGGTCCTTGGAAGCTTCTTGCTGTTTAAGGAGTAAACTCGAGCCTTTCCGACAGATCCAGATTCTGTTCCAGCATTTTGTGTGTTCGCTTTGGGGTACTGCCACTGAGTATGTCCTGGCTCCTTATACTAATAATATATGCCTTTTCCCTTCAGACATGGGCCTGGGTGGTTCTTCCTACAAATATTGCAAGCATTTCCCTATGGCTGATTATTATCACCTTGGCGGATAGGTACTCTCTTGGCTAGAGGCTGATTTTAGGGCTTGTGAGATGTCCATGCCCCTTTGCGTTTGCCAGTGTTGACATATAATTTTTCCTTTGCAGATCCTAGATCAAGGTGTGCTTCTACCTCCAGGGCGTTCTCAACAGCAATTGCATAAACCTGATTCCTCTGCACTGCAAGAATGTTGCTTATCTCATTCCTTAAACCAAGCTCGAACCTTCTAATCTTTTGAGCTTCAGTGCTCACTAGATGAGGTGCATACTGAGACAGCTGATTGTACTTCCATTTATACTCCATAACGGACAGGTTCCCTTGCTTCAAATTCTAGAACTCATCTGCCTTCTTCTCTTGATAAATCAAGGGAAGGTAGTTGCAGAAAATCGCTATTTTGAAGTCATCCCAAGTCATCGCCGCCACTTGTTTCGGAGTTTGTGTACGTCCTAATGCTTCCCACCAGTATCCTGCGTCTCCTATGAGTTGGAAAGCTGTGCAAGAGACTTTTTTAGCATCCGTACAAATAAAATAGTTAAATATCATGTCAAGAGCTCAAACCCATTCATCCACTAAAGCTGGATCTCCACGGCCATTGAAAGTAGGCGGATTGTATATCCTGAAGTGTACAAGTATGGAATTCGGATCATGCCATGGTGCGGCTGAATTTGGAGTCGTGGTGAAGTGCTGCGCAAGGCCCTCAAATACATTTGTAAGTCGGGCTAAAGAATCAACCACGGATGGGTTTGGAGCTGGAACAGATGGTGTTCCAGGTGCGGGCCCCTGAGGTAAGCCTGGAGTGGTTCCGCGCGTTCGCCTCCCATCAGCCATTTCCTATGGAATTCATTATGTTAAGCTTGTATGTATAAAAGAAGGGATAATCATAACATGCCTTTTCATTAGTAGTAATAATTGTTGACATAATTAGGTTCTACCCATCAAAACATATATAAAAATTACAAGTAGAAACCTAAATCTACGAGCCTTCGGATGGCTTCATGAGATGTTCATAAAATCTGGGTACATAACAAAATAAATAAAAGCAAGATAGTAGTCAATGACATAAAAGGATAACAATCAACATCAAATGACCCTACACCTATCATCCTACTCAAGTATATCCGTCTCTCCCTCACTGGCACTACAAGTGCTGCAACGACTGCTTGACTCCTCCAAGATAGGGAGTGGAAGTCCGTAACAAGGAGGTAGAATGTAGGGAATCGGTGGGGCAAACTCAAAGGGAAGCTCTATAGGTGGAATGGTAGGGGCAATGATAAGTGACGTGCTCTCAAAGAGAAACGGAAACCCATCGGACACATTAGAATCTCCTCCAAGGTCAAAGAAGTCGAGATCAGGGGAGCCGAATGAGTCCTCAGGGAAGTACTAGGGTCCCTGGTATGGGTCATACATCTCCTCAGGCTGCTCGGGAAAGAAGGGGTGAGCGATAGGGCCACTTCTCCCGAGGTGGAACGGGGGGAAGTCGCTGTGCTCCTGCCACATCATCCGTAGATGAGCCATGATTGGTTGAAACTCTAGGCAAAGTATGTCACTGCCAAGTGGATTCCATGCATACTCTTGGATGGCCTCCCATCCTAAGTCCCTCCACCAGACCGGAAGAGAATCCACAACTATTCTAGCGGCCTCAAATCTCTCCCACGGAGGAGTCTCACCCAACATGTCCCATGCCGACCACGTCCGAGTGATGTGGATGCCTATCGATTCAGAAGAGTCGCGCTCAATACTGTCATAGTAGGCAAGTCGCTCAGCTGCGAACTCGAAATGCTTCATATAAGGTTCAGTCCTACGGTGATACATCTGCTTAAAATAAATCCTTAGTTACTTACTGGTTTAACTAGAATTTATTGCTAAGATATCATATGCTAACAAGTCCATTCAATTTACCAATGTTCAAGTATAATGAAAATTCAATTAATAGTCATACAACTCAAATACATATTATTATGGAGAGCATCATCTCATGTAACATCAACTCATAATTTCATGAATCAATTAAAATATCCATTATCATAAAATTAAATCATGTAATAACATTTCAAAAAATCCATAAATCAATTGAAACATCATTCATTAATTTACCTTATGGCGTAGCCGAAGGCGCGAATGAGTAAGGGTTTAAATTTTTTTTCATTCACTTTACGAAAGCAAGTCTACAGAACCATAGATCTGCTCGGATACCACACTTGTCACGATCCAATTTAATGATATGTAAAAAGGAAAAAAATAATTAGATTTATAAGTGGTTTTTTTAATAAAACCTAAAATAAAACAATTGCATTAAATTTTATGAAAATAATATAGGAGAGTTTAATTAAACCATAATTAGAATTTAAACAAACATATTAAAAATTGAGTAGCGGAAGTCTTTTGGTGATTTGTGTGCAGTGACAATATAAGAGTTATTGTTCACAAGATTAATACTTATTTAAGCAAATTACGAAATACTTTTTGTCATAATCCAACCCTTCCAACTCATCACCCGTCACGCTGGCTGCTCAGCATCATCTGTAGATGGAAACATAGGGGGTGAGCACACAGAAATGTACTCAGTGGGGGATTTCCTGTTAGATTTCATAATTGAAAATAACTACACCTCTTGAGAAATGAACCTCATGAATTTATAATAGTAAAGGAAATTAACCCATAGTCAAGTTGTCCTAGAGCGCTCATTATTTAATCCGTCAAAGTTATGCGAACGCGTTCATCTTTCCTTATTGATATTACAATAATGCCAATTGTACGTACAGGATCCCGGCCCACCGGTCTTAGGTAAATTTTTATGCATATTCATAGCGTCAATAAATGCAATCAAGTTTAATATAAAATTCGTAACAGAAAGCCCACCTCAATGAAGACGAGTTACACAAGGGTAAGATTAAAGGTTGGACTTCAAAAGAGCGTTGTCATTGCTAATTTCTCCTTCAAGAATTTAATTCTTACTTAGCATATAATTAAGTGTTTTTAATTATAAATTATTTTGATGATTTGAAAATTATTTCTTTAGAAAAGAGCCTAAATTAGTATTATAAAATAAGTCTCAAAATACAATGAGTTGGTATAAAATGTTCTTAATGGTGTTACAGTTTGGAAAATTGGTTATAGCTATCGGACTGCTAATTTATTTCAAAAACTATTTTATACACATATATTAGACACATAGATGAACATTTTCATACTTAGCTCTTTCCCTAATTCATTCGTTTTAATGGTTAAACGAAACGATGATATTTTGCTTGAGTTTCACGTATGCATTCTGCCATAATTTAGTAAAAATGCATAACTTTTATTTGGGTAAATATTTTTTAATGATATTTTGTAGTTTCATAATAGACATATAGACGAACAACTTTTATGTTAAAAATTTTGACAGATTCATCCATTTTAATAGTGTAAAATGAGCATAAAATTTCTGGAGTGTTATAATACATTCTCCCCTATGGTAGAATGTTTATAATTTTTAATGACTAAGTATTTTTTCTTAAAAATTTGATAAATAAGTTTTAAATATCATAATAAACTCATATCATTGAAAATTTTTAAAATATTTTACATATTATACATAACATACATACATATATATATATATATATAATTTTTTATTATTATTAAAAAGATACTATACATTCCTTAATAGGAGTAAGATATTTATAATATAAATTTTATTTTAATAACTCTTTATATATATACACACACACACACACACACACACACACATTTATATATATATATATATATATATATATATATATATATATATATATATATATATATATATATATATATATATATATATATATACTATTAATGTTATCATTATTACTTATCTATAATACATTGAAAATATATTTTTATAAAACTACTCTCTTATAGCGTATAAGATTGAAAAATTTCATGTGATATATGCTTATTTAACTTGTGATATAGTATTAATACAAGAAGGGTATATGATTGTGAAATAATTTTAATACAAAAGATATGTTTATTCGTGAAAAAATATACATACAGTAGGGTACAATAGGGTATATTCATTCAAATACAGTGTTAATACAAAGGTTGTGAAATAATTTTAATACTTTTATATATAATTTTATTTGATATGCAAACTTTTAAGGACTATCCTTAAGTTGAGTTTAAAATCTATTAAGGTTTTTAAATATTACATAACATAGACAGCAGGCCACTAACTAAGACAAGTTTAATATGATAAATAAAAAGTGAAGCATCAAAGTGGAACACCACGCAACATGGGTAAGAAAGGCAGCATATTTGTGTTTCACATGAAGGAAAATTATTTCTTAGTCTTTCACAATAAAACTCGTATCCACAAAATTATTCTTTCACATGTAATAACAAATAAGGAAAAGCTTAATAACGCATATCTACTGAGGAGTACATATCTCTAAAGGAAGTATATTTATTAAAGAAAAGTTATTTGCAGAGGAGTAAACATCTCATATTTGTCTATAACAAATAAGGGAAAGCTCAATAACGCATTCCTATTGCATTCAAGTATAAATGAGGTAAAAGAAGTTACCTTATAGCTTAGGTTAGATCTAAGGTTTCAGGTAATATGACGACCGTCTCCCTATCAAAAGAACAATGTAGTGGCCCTTACAGAACAAATGTACTAGTTGTGAGATTTTGAAATAAACTTGAACAAGTTTTAAGATTGAAACAGGGTGTCACAATCTTACCTGTAGATCTTGCTAAAGTCACGGTAAGTTTTTCCCTATGATAGCGCAGCTCTCCTTTCGGAAGAAAGGATTTAATCGTGAACTAAGTTGATGTCTTTCTCTTACAGGAGGACAAGATTGGCTACTGTGGTTAGAGAAGTTTTCTGGTCAATAGGAATAAGTTTACTCTTATGAAGAAGACATGAAGAAAAGTTTCACTTATGCGGTGAAGAAGGCCAAAGTGAACATATTTGTTTGATACAAGAGAGAAATGAGGGCAGTGGAGTGTGAAACTGAAGAGTCAATTTTTTATGAGGAAAGGTTTTACTTCTGCGGTGGAGAAGGCCAGAGAAAATGTGTTTATTTGATATAGGGGAGAAAGGAAGGCGGTGGAGTGGAACTGAGGATTCATGTCTCTAGGGTTTTGTCTTATTAGAAGGTAAGAATATTAATGATCGCATACGAGACGTGATCTCTCATTTCAAAGATTGAAATAATTTACGCTGGGATATGAGACGTGAGTATCTCTATTTACAGAGAATTTAATGATTTCTCCACAACATGCAAGATATGATAATCCTCTTCTTCTTGGGCGGCGGTTTGTCTTATTAGCTATAGAATTCCTTTATTATTATTATTATTATTATTATGTAGATACATATATAAATATAAATAATAAATAAATAAAAAAAAATATATATATATATACATGAATAAATCATGACTATTACATAATACAACTACCCACTAAACATTAAATAATACTCCTTCCATCCCAAAAAACTTTTCACGTTTACTGTTCCACGTTGTTTAAGAAAAGTTGCTTTTTAACTTTTTCAACTCATTTTTTCAGGGGTATTTTGGTCCATGCAGCTGGGCTTAGAGGTTTGGATTAACTTTATCATTAAAGTTAATCCAACCCCTAATCACCCGAAAAATAAAAAAATTAAAATAATAAATTTTTTTGAGAATCCAGAAAAAAATATAAAGAAATACTGTATCTTAAAAAAAATTACAGAAACATTACATAAAATATGCTAAAATTACATAAATTTGCTACACTTCTTCTAGAAATTATAGGAATTTGTTACACTCCAATTTAAAATTACAAAAATTAAAAAAAAAGAAATGAAATTTCAGATTATTCTCCATAACATAAGTTAGAAAAACTCATGCTTCCCTGTTCATAAATTTCTAAAAATACAAAAATATAGTGAAATCATAACAAAAGTTAGAGAATATGAGGCATAAATAAAATGTTAAGAGCAATATTCATTAAAAAAAGGTGCCCTCAAATTATAAAATCATCATTGGGTTTGTTTCCCTCATAAAACATCTTAACAAAAATATCTTCCCTCTAAAACTGTCATTTTTCTATATGTTTTCACCAAAAATTTCAGTGATCCTCTTTTTTCCCTCTAATTTTGAAAATTTTCCTCCAATATCTTCACAATAAATATGGTGGAACAGATTATCAAACATTAATGCACTTAGTTAACATTTAATGGCAACTTCAAAGCCAAACCTCTCTCCACACACCAAAAATCTTATTGGTCAATTCCTTTTAAGGCATAGCACTGATGGAAAGATCAATTTTGGAAAAGCAATGGAGGCAGCACAGATTTTTGGAGTTACTAGAAGAACTATTTTCAACATATGGGGTGATGCAAAAAGGCAGATTGAAGCAGGAGAGCCAATCACCTTTATTTCCAACAAAAAGGTTTTTTCAAAGACTAAGAGAGTTAAACTAGATCCTGAGAAAATAAAGGAGATAGCTTTTGAAAATAGAAGTACAATAAGAGGGCTTGCAAGGCAGCTAAAGGTGAGTAAATCCACAGTTGGCAGGTGGATAAAATTGAGAGACATCAAAGGTCATACAAACTCAATCAAGCCTGAGCTAACTCCGGAGAACAAGCTTCAAAGGCTCAATTATTGTATGCATCAGATTCATCATGATATGAGTGCAGAGAAACTGATGTTTGATGAAATGTACAATGTGGTGCATACTGATGAAAAATAGTTTTACATGACAAGGGTCAATGAGAGGTACTACATCATTGCAGGAGAGGAGGAGCCACATAGGACATGCAAGTCAAAAAAATTCATTACCAAAGTAATGTTCATGTGTGCAATTTCTAGGCCTATATTTGGAAGTGAGGGAGAAGTGCTTTTTAATGGTAAAATAGGCATCTTTCCTTTCTCAAGGACTGAGCCAGCAAAAAGAAGGTCAAAGAATAGGGCAAGAGGGTCAATGGTTACTAAACCATGAGACACAGTCAACAAAGAAGTGATAAGAGACTGCATAATCAATCAGGTAACCATGACCTTCTATTTGACATCATTTACATTTTGAAACATATTTTAGGCACATATGCTTTAGTTTATGCATACAAAAATAATTTTATATGCATACTAAAATATTTTCACAGATAATTCCAGCCATAAAGGCTAAATGACCACCATTTATGAATAAGGATATAGTTATCCAATAGGATAATATAAAACCACACATAATTAATAGTGATGTGGAGTTTGGAGTGGCTGCAAGATCTGATGGATTCAACATCATACTACTTAATCAGCCTCCAAACTCTCCAGACACTAATATCAATGACTTAGGGTGGTTTAGGGCTCTACAGTCAATTTAGTGGGAAACAACAAGCTACAATGTGTATGAACTAATCAGGAATGTGAGGATCTCCTATGAAAACCTAACTCCAGGTACACTTAACAATGTATTTCTTAGTCTACAAGCTTGCCTAATTGAAATAATGAAGGTGGAAGGGGGTAACAATTACAAAGTGCCACACATGGAAAAACCTAAGATGATAAGAGAGGGAACTTTGCCAATCAATCTTGAAATAGATGGAGAATTGGTAATGGGCTGCATAATGAAGCTACTAGAAGAGGAATCCACTTACAAGCTGGTTTATGATATTGCAGAACTTGTGCAATATTTAGGTGTTTGATCATCAAGTTTGGTGATGAGTGTGTAAATTCACAAGTTTGACACCAAGTTTTGTGCTAGTTTTGGAGAGTTTTGATGTGGAAATAGGCGGAAAACCTATATATATTGTGAATTAGCTGAATCAGGTGTTGGTGGAGCTATTTGAGTAGTTTTCATAGCAAAAACAGAGTGGAAGTGCCAAGAATCGAAGAGACGAAGTCGAGACCATGCGAACCGCCAAGAAAAGAGGTGGGTTCGACCTGTTGAGGAGGGTTCGACCTCTCCAGCAGGTCGAACAAGTGTTGGAGAAGTGCAGGAAGTAGGTTCGACCACGACTTGAGGGGTTTGACCTATTCATCAGGTCGAACCAGTTCGTGAGAAGCTGGGTTCGACCACGACGTTGGGAGTTCGACCTGACGGTTGGCCAAACCAAGAGCAGAAATTGTCCAGTGATAAGGTTCGACCTGGGGTTCGACCAAGTCCTGAGAGGTTCGACTTGTTCAAGAGGTCGAACCAGTGCAGAATTCTTCCAGTAGCGGGTTAGGGTTCGACCTGTGGCCAGTGGTTCGACCTGTTTGACGAGATCGAACCTACGTGCGGAAACTTACCTTATCTGGATTTCTCGAGGCCAAAATATGTGGGATCACTTGAAAAGCCCATTCCAAGCCCTAGAGACGTGATTACAAGTATAAAAGAAGGCTCATGCAGTCCAAAAAGAGAGTTTTTTGATCGAGAATCATAAGGAGATAAGAAGACGTGGATTGGAGGAAACGATCTTCCACCATCCGGAGGGCTGAGATAGAGGATCGACTGGAGATTCAAGTAAGATCGGTCTATCTAACCATGATTGTTCCTAGATCAATCATGGGCTAGAGCCACTTCGGTAGTTCTAGGGTTATGAAGGTTTCATGAGTTAAATTTGTATTTCGTGTGTATACTCCGTACAACACTACTTGTGGTTTAGTTTATATAAGATTGCACATTTTTAATCCATACTCATAGTTGTTTTGTGCATCAATAATCGTTGTGTAAAGTCTGAATGCATAACATGGTTATTGGTTGAGTGTGTTCACTAATGAGCAGGGTTCATTGTTATAATACTAAGTGAAGGGACTCCTAAGTCTTATTAGAACCATCTTATATGAATGTTTGTTAATTGAATTGAATTCGGGTTAACAAGTAGGATAAAGAGTATAACTTTATAGTACCTACAAAGGGAGATCAAATCGGGTTAGAGTACTAAGTGCACGGGAAATAATTGATTATGATAGTACCTAGAAAGGGGGGTAAAGTATACATCTTGCTCCGAGGATATTCACAGGTGTCAAACGCTTATCTACTTGTGTCTATAGAGTAGATTTGCATGGGTTAGTGATGCGTCCATAAACCACAAGGCAAAGTCGGACATCGACACACGAAAGCATGAATTAATGAATGAAACTGGATGACCTGACGAACTACCTACCATCTTACTTGACCACAACCTTCTATCTTTTCTTTTGTTATTTCGATTAATAGTTCCTACTCAATTTCAACATTATTATATTTCTAAATATTCTTAGTTTACTAGAGTATAATTGAATTGATATTTATCCGTCCCTTGGGTACGATAATAACTTGGTCACCTTCGAAACTACAATTGATATCCTTCACACTTGGGATTAAATTGTGTGTTGAGAACATACGTACAAGTCAATGGCGTCGTTGCCGGGGACGGCTTAAAATATCTTTTTGTTATTTCTAGTTTGTTAGGGAAATTTAACTTGTTTTGCTGTTTTAATTCTAGTTCTTTTTAGGTGCATGCTCACGAGATCAAAGAAATGTGAACTTGAACCCTATAATCCTGAGATCGGAGCATCATCAAGAAAGAAGAAGAAGAGCAAGGCAAAGACTATTGATCCAGCTGAAGCTCTGAATTTCAGAGTTGAAGTTGACGAGCAGATTTCGCAGACGATTGAAGCTACAACTGAAGTTAATTTGGGGGTAGAGACAGTCAACATGGCACCGAATTTGGATAATCTAGCCATCCGAGAGGTTTTCAGAAACAATGGGGCTGGAAATTTTGGGCTTCTAGGAGCGAGGGGAACTAATGCAGCTTTCGATCTTCATCCCACTCTTATTAGCATGATAGAAAGGAACTCCTTTTCAGGAGGGTCTTTCGAGGATCCGCAGCAGAATCTGAACAAGTTCATGGGCTATGCAAGTACTCAAAAAGATGCAGGAGAACATGAAGATGCTAGGAAGATCCTCTTGTTCAAATTCTCGCTTACTGAAAAGGCGAGAGATTGGTACGACACTATCAACGCTGTTGAGTGCACCACTTGGGAGTAACTGAAGTTAAGGTTCTTGGAGAGGTACATGCCACCTTCAAAGGTGTTTAAGATGAAGCAAGACATTAACCAATTTGCTATCGGTGGAGGTGAAAAATTTCATGAAGCATGGGATAGATTCAAGGACATGCTTAGGAAGTGTCCTCAACATGGGCTATCTAAAGCTCAATATATCAGTATATTCTATAACGGATTGGACTGTGATTCACGAGTATTATTGGATGCTTCTTCTAATGGAGCATTGCTTACAAAGTCATCTGTAGAGGCCGAGAAGTTGTTTGAAGATATTTCGATGAATTCGAGGGATTGGCCAACTGATAGAGTTAGAGGTACGTATGTCCTTGGGAAGGTAGCTCAGGTTGAACAAGCAGTGGTGAAAGCAAGTAGAGAGGATGAGATCGTCTCTGGCTTGTCCAATATCAACAAGCTACTTGAATCCCAACAGAAGCAAATCAGCGAATTATCTCAGCGCGTACCAATCATGCAGCATGAACTAATGAAAGAGGGACCAATCCAAGAGAAGTTGGAAGAGGCACACTATGCCATGAGTCAAAGTATTCAAGGGGCTAGGTATCAAGATCAAGGAAACTGGAACTACCAAGGGAACTATCGAGGAAACTTTAATAATCGTGGTCCCCCGGGTGATTATCAACAGCCGAGGAGGCCGGAGTTCTTATGGAGCAATCCGAATAATGCGATTCAACCTCCGATGGGTGTTGATCCGGGTGCTAAGGTGGAAGAAGGGAAACCGGGTCTTGAGGATACTGTGAACAGGTATATTGCCAAGAATGATGAAAAAGTTAACCGCCTGGAGGCAAAACTTGAGAAGAAAATCGATGCAAACCATGAGGTTATATCGAAGCAGGTGAAGGACCTTACATTATTGATGGGGGAGATGGCAGGAAATGTTAACAAGCTTACTCAAACTCTTGAGAAGGGGAAGTTCCCGTCTCAAAGTATTGAGAATCCAAGGTCCTGCAACGCCATCACATTAAGGTCGGGAGCACAGTACGAGGGACTCATGAGGCCGGAATCAAATTTGGACATGTCTAGGGCCAGGTTCGACCATGGTTCGACCAACATTGAAGGTCGAACCATACAGGGGAGGTCGAACCAACACACTGGACACGATCAGGAGAGATTGCAGCATCGGTTCGACCAAACTGCAGATGGTTCGACCTGGCATACAGGTCGAACCTTGGTCGAACCCGACAACTCGGAGCACTCTGTTTTTCCAGAACACCGGTTCGACCAAATCGATCATGGTTCGACCTATCCTACAAGTCGAACCCAGGTCAAACCGCACAGCCAGGAGCACTCTGTTTTGTCACAGAAACAGTTCGACCACGACGTTCATGGTTCGACCTATCAAACAGGTCGAACCCTGGTCGAACCGGATGGCGGAAGGAGTATAGTAGGTAGGTTCGACCTAGGTGCCCGTGGTTCGACCTATTCCACAGGTCGAACCCAGGTCGAACCTCAAATTCAAAAAGAGAGCCGTTGTCCAGAAGCAAGGTTCGACCAGTATGTACCTGGTTCGACCTGTTCCACAGGTCAAACCCTGGTCGAACCCCACCAGAATTTGCCTGTTGCTACTCCGAACACTCTCGATGATGTTGATGCTACTCCAGTGGTTCGAAATGAGCAAAGTACAGAGATCATAGCTGAGAAAAAATGGGAGAGAGCCAAGCGATTGAGAGCCAAAAAGGAGAAAGCGGAGAAGGTTGATCGTGATGAATGGGGGATTCCCAAAACAAAGATACCTCCGTCGTTTCCTTACAAGTTTGTGAAGAATGGATTGGAAGAGAAGTTCAAGAAGTTTTCAGAGATAATAAATAAGATAAGCTTGAGCATTCCTTTCTCAGAGACAATCATCGAGATGCCGTACTATGCCCGATTTCTTAAAGATATATTGTTGAAGAAGCAGAGCTTAACCGGAATTGACACAGTGAATTTATCTGAGAATTGCAGCTCGATCATTCAAAGGAAGCTGCCACAGAAGATGAAGGATCCGGGAAGCTTCACTATCTTGTGTGATATTGGAAAAGGGCCGGCACGATGAGCTTTGTGCGATCTTGGGACAAGCATTAATTTGATGCCATTGTCTATCTTTAAAAAACTTGGTTTGGGGGAGTTAACTCCTACAACAGTTGCTCTACAATTGGCGGACAGGTCGATGACGTTTCCAAAAGGTATTATTGAAGATGTTCTCATCAAAGTAGATAAACTAGTATTTCCTGTGGATTTTCTTGTGCTAGAGATGGATGATGACAAAGATAATATCCCTTTAATCTTGGGAAGACCTTTCCTTGCTACTGCTGGAGCTATGATTGATGTTCAGAAAGGGGAACTCAGATTGCGGATGGACAAAGAAGAGGTGCTATTCAATCTAGACAAGGCAATGATGATGCCCATGGAGTCGCAGTGTTATAGTATTGACGTAGTGGAGGAGATTGTGAAAGAGGACATGTCTCTAATCCTATCAAAGGATCCTCTTGAGACATGTTTGATGGAGTCTCTTACTTATCCTACTACGGAGCTTGATGGTCTATCCAATGATGAATGCATTGAATATCTTGAGAACTTACTTGCTTTGGGTGATGCTAGGTATGCATTGGAAAAAGCTATGCTGAAGAAGCGAACGGGTATAGGAAGTACTTGCCGTTGGAGAGAGAGAGCACTCCGATGGAAGAAAAGAAAGAGGAGCTAAAACCGTTATCGGAACACTTGACGTATGCTTATCTTGGTGGCAATGAAAAAGATCCATCAGGTGATTCGGACTTCAAGAGGAAGATTGACCCGGAGGAGTCTACATGGTCATGGGATGAAGGTAATTCTAATGATCATATTTTTATGAGCGAGAAAGGTGCCGTGCTGACTGTAGATAAAGAAAGAGAAGAGGATGCCTACTTGAAGCCTCCTAACTTACCATCGTATACCAACAAAATTAAAGTCCTTACTCTCGTTCTTATCCTGACTTTGATCTTGATGGAGATAGGAGTTATTCCAAAATTGAATGGAAGATTGACAGGAATGAGAAGAGAAAGTTGGAGAAAGGAGATTCGACTGATCATATGGTGCCAAGGAAAGGTAAGGTGGTTAGTAAGGATAGTAAGAGGGGGAGAAAGTATTGGAAGGTGAGGATGCGACGAGACCGTCCTCTGATCAAGTAGTCTTCAAAGTGGTATCGTCGTGACTCTCCGACGTTAAACATGAGCAACTGTTGGGGGATTTCCCTCCCGTTTTAATGCTTTATTTCTTTTGTGTGAGTAAGAAATTTTTATATTTGAAGTGCTTACTTATCGGCAATTACATCTCTTTTCAAACTTAGTTTCAACTATAGTTTCTACTAAGTTTGGGGGGGTTGTGATGTACTTACCTTGTTAAGCACCGATAGTATAATCTTTTCTTTGTGATGTTTATTAGGGGAGTTGGTTTTTGCGTCATATTTAAAATTTTAATCGATTTTGATGTGACGATTTTTTACAACTTGCCTAATGTTTAGTGGATTTTGGTTATATTTTCTTTTACGGAGTTACTCATGAATAATATTTTGTGAAATAATTTTTGATGAGGTTGTGCTCTAGTTAGTACCTAATGATTCGTATTGAAGTTTGAAGTGTGTAGGGATTGAAGAACACTCAGTTTGGAAGCTTAGAAGGGTGGTTCGACCAAATCTAGGGTAGGTTCGACCAAAGCCTGGAGGTCGAACCGAGCAGAGGAAGTCGAACCGACGCAGAAAAACATCCAGTGAGGTGGTTCGACCAGATCATTCTAGGTTCGACCTGTCTAACAGGTCGAACCAAGGTCGAACCCGAGGTCTTAAATCATGCAGTAGGGTGGGTCGACCTGAGTGGATATGGTTCGATCTACTTGGAAGGTCGAACCCGAGGTCGAACCAGTTCATTCAAAGCACTCTATTTTTCAGAAGATTGGTTCGACCAACACAAGGATGGTTCGACCTATCCAGCAAGTCGAACCCAGGTCGAACCAAGAAGAGCATTTGTCCAGAAGGTAGGTTCAACCTTGGTTCGACCTGTTTAAGAGGTCGAACCTGAGGTCGAACCAAGCCAGGTACGCGTTTTAAGTTGATTTTTCAGAAGGGTTCGATCACTTTTTCAAAACACCAAACCCCGAACTCTCTTCGAACCTCTACACTCTTGCACAAATCCTTCAATTACACTTGATTGTACACCGATTACACAACATTACACCTTGAATTTACGAATTGGGCGCGGATTTGGGCGATTTTCATCGCAAAATCAGGGCTCCAGTCGCGATTCTTAAGTGTGTGTGTGATTCGATCGTTTGTTTACCATGGGCAAGTCAAAAGGTACGTTCTTCCAACTCAATTACTCTAGGATTGAAGGTTTAGGCATGCAATTCGTTGTGGTTAGGAGGATTGAGGTTGAATTCAATTGGTTTTCATGGTAAATGTTGATAATTTGATTTGATTCATATAAATTCATATTTGTTGGTGGAGAATGTTTGATTATAGATTGAACTTGATGGTTTATGTGAATTGATCAACAATTTGGTGTATCTATTAGGATAAGCATGTTAGTTTAGTTCAAATTGATGATAGTTGGAGTGGTTCATGAAGTTCAATTGTTGAAATTTTTGGTGGAATTGCTTGAATTGCTTAATGCATGCTTGTTGGTTATGTTTTGATGATTAAAGAACGTGTGATTGAAGATGTTTTGAGCATGTTAAATAAGCAAGTGGTGTTGAGATGTTAGTTTGAGTGATTATGCATGGATGCTTGAAGTTTTGAGTAGAGTATAGGTTATGCTAGTCAAATACTTGTGTTCTTGTCTTGTTGGTTGTGTTAAAATAGTTGTTTTCAGGAAAGGGACAAGGATCAAGTAAGGGTAAAGGTAGAGCAGAGGAAGTAAGATCGAAGAAGAGGCAAGATAGGCCTTCGAATGTGGACACAGTGACTAGGAAGCTGAGGCTACAAGATCGTTTACCCGAGAACTTTAAAATTCAAATGCAAAACTGGGATGAGATTAAAGAAAAATGGGAAGAAGTCTCAGATAAGATAGCTCGTACTCGATACCAAGATGATGAGGCGATGAGGATAATGAGAATTGGGAATGACATTTTCTGGATGTTTGATCAAGTAGGTATCCGGAGGTTTATAGAGTTAAAGAAGTCGACGTATTTCCATGTTACAGCGGAAGTAATTTGCTTATTTGAGATGGTGAAGGACCCGCTTGGGTACCCGTATCAGTGTACGTTTCAACTTGGTGGAGTGAGTAGGAGATGGACGTCTGAGGATTTTAATGAGCTGTTTGAGACGCCTTTGGGAATCTCTCGTTTGGAGAATAGAGCGTTCAACGCTAATAGATTTTGGAGAGAGATCACATGGGAGATTGGAGATTATAAGATTAGGCAGGCTCGTGCTTCTTCGATAAAGAATCCAGTTTTGAGGTACATGGATCGTGTTTTGAGGTACATGGATCGTTTTTTGAGCAACATGTTGTTCACCCGCTCAGAGGAGAGTGTTGTGTCTAGAGGAGAGCTTTACGCTTTCTGGTGTATGCTAAATGGGGTGCAGTTCAATGTTGGAGCGTATTTCATTGCACAACTACATCGATTCAGGACTATTGGGTTTCAAAAGGTGAATATTGGAGGGTTACTGACGATTGTGGCTGAGCATTATAACTTGGATTTCACTGGCATCACACCCGTTAGAGGAGAGCCCGATTTGGTGATGTTTACATGCATGAAGGGAGGATTTGCCCATTTCAAAGATAGGGATTGGTTCTTCACGAGGGGACTCAAGCCTTTCGATTATATGTTCCCCTTCGATGTGAGTAACTTGACTAGTATCCGGGTGGCGAGGAACAAGTTGATGGATTCTCTCGGACACAACGCCTTATCCGTGACAGTGAAGTCGGGTGGTAATTGGAGGACTGTATCGCAGATGTGTGCCGATGGTAGGATGGCGGAGTTACAGGAGATTGTTGATCGAGGAGAGTTCCGTCCACCACAGCAGCCCGAGGATGAAGAGCAGCCCGAGGAGGAGCAGTAGGATGAAGAGATGCCAATGCAGCACGATGCACCTCAGCATGAGCCAGCACCGCGTCAGCAGCGGGCTATCCCGAATGATACACGGGAGCAGCTTCGCCTTATTAATGAGCAGCTGGTCGCGATCGTTGCTAGCCAGCAGGAGACGAATCGACAGCTCGCACTCGCCAACGCCAACTATGCTACGCTGAATGAGAGGTATACTGCTTTGAATGAAAAAGTTGATAGGTTGGGTGATGAGTGGATTACTTGGATAGACACATCGGTGATCTACATCGGATTGTGGAGCGGAGGCTTGATGATGATGATGATGATGATGAGGATGATGATGCTCCGGGGGAGTAGTTTGGTTCAGGTTTTCTTTGGTTTCCTCTGTTTCATCTTGATTCCATTATTTTTCTTTTGGGGTGTGATTCATGCATGAGTGGATTGTATAAGTGATATCGATTGATAGATGCTTGTATGATTGATTGGGTATAAGCTTGTTGATTTTGTGCATTCACATGTTCATGTGTTAATTTCTATTGATGAAAGGCATGTATAATTTGATAAGTATGTTGAGCTTGTGTGGAATTGATCTTAAGTATGTGCTATGAGGAGTACTAGGATTACCTATGTGAGGATCTGAGCTTTCTAATCATGTTTGATCATGATTATTTTATTCTTGAGAGGATCATTCATATGAACATATTCTAGAACTTGGCTTGGAGTCTTGTGTGAGACTTATGATTGATAAATTACTAGGACATGATCTTAGGCCATTATTTTGTGATTAAGCTACTTAGCCAAATTTTATCCTTCCTAATGATCTTATTAACCCTTGGATGCCTTGTTGAGCCGTTAAAGCTTTTTCTTTAGTAGCCAAAGTAAATAACCTTATAAACCTTTATTTGAGCTTGATTAACCTATTCATTGGTAGAGAGAGTTGAGGTGAGTAAGTGTTGCAAGAAGAAAAAGGAAGATAGAATATGGTTGGATGAAAAGAATATGGTTAAATCTTGTTTAGGGGTAGTGCCTGAAACTGGTACCCCGATAGATTTTATACTTAGTGCATGAAGCTTAGCAGCTGATGGCCTATCCAAAAGAGAAAGGTAGTGCCTAAAACTGGTACCCGAATTGTCTAAAGAGATGATATTGATGCACGAAAAAGAAGAAAAATCCATGAAAAGAAGAGGAGAAGTTGGAGGAGATATTGCAGCAAGAAGTAGAAATCAAGAACCTCCAAGGTAACTCTCTACTAGTGTCTTAAGTCACTTTACCTAAATTTTCCTACCTTTTTCCAAAGAGCCAACATTATAACCCAAAAACAAGTCCTTTGTGATCCTAGTGAAGAGTTGATCATAAGTTGATTTTTGAGACCTTTGCCAAGCTTATGGTTACGCGTGAATATGGATTGATATGAGTATTTATATTAACCTATATAGTGCCTCACGCACTTGAGTGAAAGAGAATAAATACTTATCTTGTGAGCTAGATTACTTAGTACTCCAAATGGTGTGTGATTGAATTGGTTTGGCATGAGTGATATATATGAAGCAATTAATACTTGTTTGATTTAATGAAGTTGCATGTGTGATATGTGTTGTACTTTATCTTGGTGAATTATACACGACTCCTATGGTTTGATTTGGTTGCCTCGGGACGAGCAACATGTAAGTTTGGATGTTTGATGAGTGTGTAAATTCACAAGTTTGGCACCAAGTTTTGTGCTAGTTTTGGAGAGTTTTGATGTGGAAATAGGTGAAAAACCTATATATATTGTGAATTAGCATGAATCAGGTGTTGGTGGAGCTATTTGAGTGGTTTTCATAGCAAAAACGGAGTGGAAGTGCCAAGAATCGAAGAGACGAAGTCGAGACCATGCGAACCGCCAAGAAAAGAGGTGGGTTCGACCTGTTGGAGGAGGGTTCGACCTCTCCAGCAGGTCGAACAAGTGTTGGAGAAGTGCAGGAAGTAGGTTCGACCACGACTTGAGGGGTTCGACCTGTTCATCAGGTCGAACCATGGTCGAACCAATTCGTGAGAAGCTGGGTTCGATCACGACGTTAGGAGTTCGACCTGACGGTTGGCCGAACCAAGAGCAGAAATTGTCCAGTGATGAGGTTCGACCTGGGGTTCGACCAAGTCCTGAGAGGTTCGACTTGTTCAAGAGGTCGAACCAGTGCAGAATTCTTCCAGTAGCGGGGTTCGATTTAGGGTTCGACCTGTGGCCAGTGGTTCGACCTGTTTGACGAGGTCGAACTTACGTGCGGAAACTTACCTTATCTGGATTTCTCGAGGCCAAAATGCGTGGGATCACTTGAAAAGCCCATTTCAAGCCCTAGAGACGTGATTACAAGTATAAAAGAAGGCTCACGCAATCCAAAAATAGAGCTTTTTGATCGAGAATCATAAGGAGATAAGAAGACATGGATTGGAGGAGACGATCTTCCACCATCCGGAGGGCTGAGACAGAGGATCGGCTGGAGATTCAAGTAAGATCGGTCTATCTAACCATGATTGTTCCTAGATCAATCATGGGCTAGAGCCACTTCGGTAGTTCTAGGATTATGAAGGTTTCATGAGTTAAATTTGTATTTCGTGTGTATACTCCGTACAACACTACTTGTGGTTTAGTTTATATAAGATTGCATATTTTTAATCCATACTCATAGTTATTTTGTGCATCAATAATCGTTGTGTAAAGTCTAAATGCATAACATGGTTATTGGTTGAGTGTGTTCACTAATGAGCAGGGTTCATTGTTATAATACTAAGTGAAGGGATTCCTAAGTCTTATTAGAACAGTCTTATATGAATGTTTGTTAATTGAATTGAATTCGGGTTAACAAGTAAGATAAAGAGTATAACTTTATAGTACCTACAAAGGGAGATCAAATCGGGTTAGAGTACTAAGTGCACGGGAAATAATTGATTATGATAGTACCTAGAAAGGGGGGTAAAGTATACATTTTGCTCCGAGGATATTCACACGTGTCAAACGCTTATCTACTTGTGTCTATAGAGTAGATTTGCATGGGTTAGTGATGCGTCCATAAACCACAAGGCAGAGTCGGACATCGACACACGAAAGTATGAATTAATGAATGAAACCGGATGACCTGACGAACTACCTACCATCTTACTTGACCACAACCTTCTATCTTTTCTTTTGTTATTTCGATTAATAGTTCCTACGCAATTTCAACATTATTATATTTTCAAATATTCTTAGTTTACTAGAGTATAATTGAATTGATATTTATCCGTCCCTTGGGTACGATAATAACTTGGTCACCTTCGAAACTACAATTGATATCCTTCACACTTGGGGATTAAATTGTGTGTTGAGAACATACGTACAAGTCATTTGGATTATCTATGTTTGGGTTGTTTAGGTGCTAAGAAAGGCCCTTTTTGTTGTTTATAGCATAAACAATGGACTGTACAATGTCCTTTTGATGTTTATATGTTGTTTAAGCTCTAAACAAACTTTCTATAGTTATTGTATGGCCTGTTTTTGTTGTTTACAACGTAAACAATGGACTGTATGAAGTCATTTTGATGTTTATGTTTTGTTTAAGTTGTAAACAAATATTCTATAGTAATGGTATGGCTTTTTTGTTCAATATGCTCTCAGAAAAAATTTTATTACCGAGCACGGCCTCCTAAAAGGTATCCAGTACCTATTGGTTACTATTATGATATCAAAAAAAATATCAATAGTCTCCAAAATAGGTAAGAAACCTAATGATGACTTTGAACACCTAATATGAGGGACAAGAACAAGCTTAACTAAGCATTTAACATCAACAGAGGTATTACTAGGCTTCAATGGGAACTTAACCCTCTGAATAACATCGTCATTGGGTTCATGGTCTCCTAAATAGGCAAAAATACCTATTGGTGACTCAATGTACAGAAATTACAGGAACTGTTTCACCAAACATGATCACCACTGGATAACAGCATTAGCCCTCGGAATAGATTCGTCACAGGGCCCAAGATTTAATCCTACATTTAACCCCACGTTGGTTTAACATCATCAATATAGTTATATAACCAAGCATGAAAGCCTCACAGGGCTAAGTAAAGACCAAATCCCCCATAATCAGCCACCAAATGCCTCACAGGGCCACATAGACGTCTTATAGGGCCAAGTAATAAACAAAGTGAGCATCATTACCCAACAAATGCCTCAAATTATAACAGAAACTGTCCAAATTATACATCATCAGCCATCAAATATCTCACAACAGTCATACACATGCCTCACAGGGCGAAGTAAAGTACGTATGATGCATCATCAGACACCAACATCCACACACATGCCTCACAGGGCAAAGTAAAGTAAAACATATGCATCATCAGGCAACAAATATCTCACACAGCCACCAACATGCTTCACATGGCAAAGTAAAGTATCAATTAAGCATCATCCAACACCAAATATCCCACATAGCCACACACATGCCTCACAGGGCCACATAATCACCTCACAGGGCCACATAATCGCCTCACAGGGCAAATTAAATCACAAAGGATAGGAATGTACTGATAATCAAGAAGGAAGAGACAAATCATCTCGTAGATGAATTTTTGAAATTCATCTGACCGTTCATTCTGGACAATAGGTAAATGAACAGTTCCAGCAACTCCATCGTTGGACTCCTTGACCCTTTTTACATGGTCAAAATCACAACCGGTGGGGTATTTCCGAAAAAGAGAGGGACGTGGGGTAAACCTTGAAATCTCATCTTTAACCTCGAAGTCCTCAGCCACTTCGTCGGATTCCTCAGACTCGGGAAAGAGTGAGTCCGGAATAGAATCCATCACAAAGGAGTCGGGAACCATCACGAAGGGAGGGGTTTCGGCGATGTTTCTTACAAAGTTGTGGCTGTTTTCAACCGAGGGCACACACTGAACCCCAACCTCCAACTCGCTCCGCCTCTTCTCAGATCCTGACCACACTTCTTCGATTTCAGACGACGGAACACTATTTGGTGGAGAAAAGTTTAGATCGAACAGAAAAGGATGTGGATTCGAATTCAACATCGTATGTTCAAGAGAAGGTAAGATTTACAGAAGAGAATGGTAGATCGAAGGAAGCACTACAAGAAATTTGGTCAATACCCACACATGAGATATGTGGCTAAATTGTGACACATAATATTTTATGTGTGGGTAATGTAACAACTTAATTGTGACACTTAAAATGTGTCACTAAAAACAAAAAGTGACATTTTAATTTTACAAATTATTTTAGATATTAAGAATACACATGATCACATATATTAGAATTGTGTGACTAATAATACATTATTTAGCTACACATAAAATTTATGTGTGGCTAAAAAGAATCTCATGTGAGTGACAATATAATACTCTATTTGACTAAAATAATTAATTAATAGAAAACACAAAAATAACAAATATATTTCTTGAAAAATATTATTAAATTATAATTATATTTAGATAAAATAGCTTATTTTGGAAACATATCCTATCTATACATATATATAATTATAAAAAAATTAAGTGAAATATTTATATAGCCAAATGGCTAAAGCATACGGGTTCTAATCTTACAAAGAACAAAAATAGATAAGATAAGATAAGACAAATAAAATATAAAATAACAAGACGATACACTCGCCTCTCTCTGCGAATTGTATGCCGCTAAAGTGACACAGATGGCTGAGGGTCTCTGTTAGGCTTGTTCACATTTTAGGTACAAACTTTACTTGCTGCTTTCACTTATTGTTTTATTGAAATTAGAAACTTTCTCATCAATTGTTTCTCTCTGGGGAAATTTCTGTTGATTGCGAGATACGTGTGCATGTGAGAAAATACTGATGTTAAGATATTATAAATGAAGAACTTGCTATCACTATGATAATGTCTTTTTTTTCCTCTTTGATGTTGCATTTGGATTAAATGATTCAGAGTCAGAATGATGTTTGGGAACTTGACACTTCAAATTAAGTTGATTTATATTAAATTTAGCTTGTATTTATTTTGGACATTATCAAGCAATCTCAATTAAGTAGAACCCTTATACTTGAATTGTATCAGCCCCTTTGCTTTTTTTAAGAAATTACTAAAGAGTGCATTCAAAGTAATATTCACTGAAATGGTTGAAAAGCTTTGGTTTACGGAAGAATTTTTTGAAACGACTGCCAATTTAAAAATAGCTTACTGCACAATCTGATTTATACTTTTGTTAACTGATTAAATCTTGTTGGATCAAAGAAACTTGGGAAATCTCAAAACCAGGTCAACATTTTTATTTCATAGCTTGTTTAAATTGCTTGAAGGCATGTAGTGCCATGTACAAAAGCGATTTTACCCATCTAAAATAACTGTTCTCTAGGTCCAGTTCCATAAGCCGTCACTCTTACATACTTTACATCATATGCTCATAATATTTACGTATTTGTTAGACCCAGTAGCAATCTGATCTTACTCTTCATTACATCCTTATAGGTTACACTTTGTGGTTAAGTTATATGAAAGAACAGAAAGAACCCATTAGCCCATTCAAAGTTACAAAAAATGCAAATATCTGCAGTTGCCTTCATTTGAAGACATAAGCCCCAAGCCAAAGTACAAAATTCCATAGACACATGCTCATCACTTGCCTCCTGCCAAATGAAGTAGCCTCAAAATCAAAGTAAATTTTCAGCAGAAAACCACTTCCTTTCAGCCCTGCTTCCACAGACAAATGACCTCTTGATCCAGCGAGACATTACCCGTCGTATTAAAACATACGAAACAAGACTTGCATACCCAGATCACAATCTGTTAAAATGCTTATGCTTACCTCGTTTTACTAAGACTTTTACACAGCACTTTATGTTATATGTTGCTCAAGATCCTTATGGAGGCCTTTGCTTTAACATGCCTCTACTTACTTACCACGTTAAGCTATATTATACTTAGAATGATGCTACTCTAAATGTCCATTTTCTACCATTGTTGTTTTGTAGTATGATCACTCATTTGAAAGTATTCCACCTATTCTACAACATATTTTTAGCATTAATATTCTACTATGTATACGTGAATATTCCAAGCAATATATGCTACAATTTTTACAAGAAGAACAATTTCCATAAAAAAAAAAAAAAAGTAAATATGGGGTACACCTCACGAAGTGAGGGCCCTTCCTAGTATATATCTATAAGAATTTCTTGATGTCTTGTTAAGATTTTTTTTAATTTTTTATGTAATAATTTACTAAATACATAGTATTTTGTGCATTACTCCATGTATCTCATAAATAAATTTATATTTATTATTTTTTTCCATTTTATAAACAAATTCACACATTCAAATAATGAAATACTTCATTCGTCCCATCGAAAGGCTATAGAGTATTATTATTTTATGTGTAGTGTGTAATTGTGTTAGTATTGAGTGGTGGGTTATATATGGGACTATTTTACTAAAAGTGAAAAATGAGGACCTTTAAATGAGACACTCAATACAGTAAAATTGGGACTTTTGGAGTGGGATGGAGTGAGTAGTATATAATGCAACAATCCAAAAAAATAACTTAATATCAAAATTGTCACAACTTTACAACTTATACTCCCTAAATCCCGCTGAAAGATGTGCATTTTGCTATTTTAGTCTATTTAAATATAAGAGGTGCATTTTTCTTTTTAATAAATGGGCTCACACAAAATTTCTCCATGAGACGCACACCACTAATACACCTACTCACTATACAATAAAAATATTATTTCTCAAATCACATCTACACATTAAATATTATATTTTCTTAATCTACGTAGAAAAAAAAGAAACGCTTTTCTTTCCATAGACGGAGGTAGTATTACTTATTTCATAATTTATTTACTACCTAATAAACATCAAACTAATCTTAAATACAAATCAAAAAGTAAATTTTCTGAAAAACAAATCAAAATGTAAATTTTCTAAAACTTGTATTTGTGGTAACCGTAAAATACATTATCGGATCGAGGGACGGGGTATTAAAGATCGGTACCAAAGTGCGATTAGGCCTGTTATGAATTGGGCCCATATATTCAGGCCCATGTATTATCAGGCCCATCTCATCCACCCGACGATCGATTCTGAAACCTAACCATGGATATAGATGAGGAGATTCACTACCGAAACGAAAATTGCTAACTCCGTGTAATGAATCCTCGCTTTTGTTTTAGAAATCGTTTTTCTCTCGAAATTTTTACTACCATTTAGCAGATGTTTACATTCTGCATCACGAAATTCTTCTATATTTCTTCAAGGGAAATTACGAAGCAGTTCATCTTGTATTTTCAGTTTTGTTGCTCCATTTTGATTCGTTTCCGTCCAATTTGAACTCCTCTTGCTGATCATTACTCGATTAGGAAATGAAGGTTCACGAAAATCGCGGAAATGGGTTTTCAGGGATTCGGGTCTTCCAGATATCTGTCATTCCTATTTTGTAGGTTAGTATGAGCTGAATTACTTCGTTACTTTCACTCTGTTGACTTTTATGTACTAGTATGCATTGATTCTCTTTATGGAGTAAAGAAAGCGAATCAACATTTGGACTTTTGTGTGTAGAATGTATGTTAATTCGTAAATGTTTATTCTTCGATTTCTTGTCTTTATAGAATTGCTCAATGGTTTGACTAACTTACATTTCAGTCCTCCTTTTAGATTGTTAGTTCAATGTTCAATATGGGTTCCATGAGACGATCCCACACGAAAAATCGATAAGGGTTCTGATTGAGATATTTAATTGTTCATCGCTGCATTGCCTAGTTGTTGCAGCTATTGTGAACTGATACCTCTTCAGTTTTGTTTGATTGTTTTCTTTAATTAATTCGATTCTCTTGAAGATATCTGCCTGTTAGAATCTACATATAGTCCCAATAGTTGTTGCCAGCTGCTTATTTTTGTGGAATCGCTTAGTAGCTATAGTTTTCTGCTTTTGTTATGTTAGTATCTAGAATCCATTTGAATATTCACAAGTTTATTCATCTATAAGTTGTTGAAGATATTAACAGATGGTTACATGATACTCCTTCGTAGTCTCTAAGCTTAAACTTTTAGAGAGGCGGTCGTTCAGCAAAGAGTTATAATTTGCTACTTTGATTCTTGTAAATGTAAATAGAAACTAGGGTGCATTTAGACATTACACGTACATTGTTAAAAGTGGTTGGAGCATTGATGATAGCTGAAGACTGAAGTAATTATGTCCATTCCTTTACTGTGTATTTTGGCACGCTCGTAATCAGCCTTGATAATTAGAGATGTAAAAGCATACATTGTGCAATTTTCCTGTTGATTAGTCTTTGATATGTGTTTGCTAGTGGGCATGTGATGCTAGATTGAGTGAAGTCTTATTACTTATTAGGCTCTGCAAAGGGCTTGTTACAAATTACTGAACAACTGCGTTTATATATTCATTGTACGGATATGAACATTGAACAAGCTCGTTCTATTCAAATTTAACTTTTTTTTTTTAATTAACTTATACTCAACTGGGTTTATTATTGGGACAACACTTTTTCTGCCCTATATGACCCATGCAACATCTTTTTTGCCCTATCCTTTTTAAATATGTAATTTGCCCTGTTTTTTGTGTATATTCCTAATTTACCCCCCCTGACACATGTCATATCTTTCCCTTTTTTTTGAAATCTCGTGATTACTGCCCAGCGGTTAAAAGTACCGCTTTTAATGGCATTGAAATTGGGGAGAGAATCTTTGACCCCTTTATCTCAAAATTTTTGTTATTTACTCCCTGTATCTCTCTCTCTCTTTTCATCGGCACTCATCCCTCCCATACTCTCCCTCTCTCTCTCTCAAACTCTCGATTTTTCTGTCGAACACAGCGCTCCGTCCGGGCCTCCGGCGTGTCGTTCAATCCATCATCATCTCCACGTCGAAAATTAGCAGTAGCAAATATGGATAACCAGGTATTCTGTCTTTAGGATTTTAGGGTTTTGCATAATTGCGATTTAATGTACAGAGTAGTGAATGTGTAGTTGTTACTGTAGAGTTTGAATTTGGTAACTGTTCTTGTCCCCCGAGGAAGTAGAGTCTGCACCGCATCAATTTGCCGTGTCTGTTTGAGTATAATTGGAAATTTCATTGTAATTTGTAGTGTAATTGAATTTGTCGACATATTTGTTCTAATATTTTTTAGCTTGTCCGCCAATTTTTTGGCCATGTTTGAGCTTGTCCGCCGATTTTATGAGTTTTTTTAGCCTGTCCGCCGAGTTTCTGAGCATTAGATAGCATTATTTTGCCATTATTTCTGCTTAAAATAGCTTGTCCGCCGTTTTTATGCCTTTACTGTACTTGTCCGCCGCTTTTTATAGCGTAGTTGAACTTGTCCGCCGATAATTGTATTGAAAGTGACCATGTTCGTCAATATTTGTAGTACAATATAGCATGTCCGCCAATTTTTTGTCATTGTTTGAGCTTGTCCGCCGATTTTATGAGTTTTTTGAGCCTGTCCGCCGAGTTTCTGACCATTAGTTAGCATTATTTTGCCATTATTTCTGCATAAAATAGCTTGTTCGCCGTTTTTTTGCCTTTAATGTGCTTGTCCGCCGATTTTTCTAGTGTATTTGAACTTGTCCGCCGATAATTGTACGTAAAGTGACCTCGTCCGTCAAGATTTGTAGTACCAAATAGCTTGTCCGCCAATTTTTTGGCCCTGTTTGAGCTTGTCCGCCGAATTTATGAGTTATTTGAGCCTGTCCGCCGAGTTTCTGACCATTAGTTAGCATTATTTTGCCATTATTTCTGCATAAAATATCTTGTCCGCCGTTTTTGTGCCTTTAATGTGCTTGTCCGCCGATTTTTCTAGTGTATTTGAACTTGTCCGCCGATAATTGTATGTAAAGTGTCCTCGTCCGTCAATATTTGTAGTACAAAATAGTTTGTCCGCCAATTTTTTGGCCCTGTTTGAGCTTGTCCGCCGATTTTATGAGTTATTTGAGCCTGTCCGCCGAGTTTCTGACCATTAGTCAGCATTATTTTGCCATTATTTCTGCATAAAATAGCTTGTCCGCCAATTTTGTGCCTTTAATGTGCCTGTCCGCCGATTTTTGTAGTGTATTTGAACTTGTCCGCCGATAATTGTATGTAAAGTGTCCTCATCCGTCAATATTTGTAGTACAAAATAGCTTGTCCGCCAATTTTGTGCCTTTACTGTGCTTGTCCGCCGATGTTTTTATGTATAAAATGTAGTCACGTCTTATATCTAATCGAGTTGGCATGCACTGTAGTGGAGCTGGAAACGCAGTGGACTTCAAACTCGAAAAGTCGGGATTAAAGGTTATTGTAGGCCTTCCAAAGCTCTTAATTGCATACGCGAGGTGCTTACAAAGAGTGACGATCAAACAGTGCGGAGGTTCAGAAGATCTTGTTTCGGGCATTTTTGGGAATTGGATTCAGATTACGGGACTCCTAAAGCTTTAT
The DNA here is from genome assembly GCA_023678885.1 of Pogostemon cablin. Lineage (NCBI taxonomy): Eukaryota > Viridiplantae > Streptophyta > Magnoliopsida > Lamiales > Lamiaceae > Pogostemon > Pogostemon cablin. The sequence goes on from CM042987.1 coordinate 9,685,841, forward strand.
TTCAGCTGATGGCTCAGGAGGTTGTAATCCCTGGTTCAGATATGTACTCTCGGTACTTCAGGGTGTCTGATACAATTCTTAGCTTCACACCCATGGAGTTTATGCGTGTTATGGGACTAGGGTTTGAGGACCGTGGGGATATTGACCCGAATGATTCATATCTGCCACCTGCACAAAGTTTGTTTGCTACGTTTCGTTCGAGAGGGTCCTGGTTGATGAACTTATGCGAAGATTCAGTGAAAACAAATATAAGGGCCACAATACGGTGAAAGCGGCCAACATTCTACTGCTGTACTACTTTTTGCTAGGCCGGGATACGTCAAAAGCATACATAGAGCCATGGGTATGGTACTTAGCTGAAAATGATGACCTGTGGAACTCTTTCCCATGCGGTAAGTACACATACCTAACCCTACTGCACCATATGGACTCTGTAAAAACTACGGTGCATACGATTGCATTCGATGATGTGTGTTTGGCTATACTAACACAAACCCCTGACTACGTCGAAGTTCACGCGGATCATCGAATGCAATCGTATGCTATTCTACCATGTCAGTTTTCGGTAAGTTTTTACATGCAATACGGCGTATAATTTTTTCTTATAATTTGACCTTATATTTTGTAATTCTTTCTTTATCAGGCGACTTTAAAAGCAATTTGGGCTGAGCATGTTACGGCACATGACGATAACCCCTCAGAGTTAGCCGACTTATCTCAAGAAAAGCTAGAAGTTTTGGATAGGTGGTGGAAAGGAGAGTTGTCATTCTGGAGGCTTCCGCAATGGACATGTGGCCGTAAAGAGTGGGATAAGTTTGAACGGGTGAGTATGCCATCATTATTTATTTTTTTGGGAAGAACTACATCATCACTGACATTATTCGGATTTCAATCTACAGTTGCTCTTCGTAGAGTGTTCGCATTCGCACCATTTACGGGAGAAAGGGTGCGAATACAGACCTTTCTTTTCGTTAGTTAGTTTGTTCTTTTTTTCATGGTGTATTATATGAGGTGTTGTAATAAACCATTATGAGAACGAAAGGTAGAAAAAACAATATTAATATTTCAATCATATTACATCATACTTAAACCATAAAAACAAAGGCCAAGTCAAAACTTTATAACCACAACATTGCATTTCAATAATTTGATTAGCAGACTTTATAACCACAACATTGCATTTCAATAATTTGATTAGCAGTTTACCCTTGTGTGAACGGAAATATTAGCTGACATTTCACTTTATTGTGTCCCGGCTCTCCGCATCTGCTGCAACGCTGACGCACCCGAGTGCCACTCGAAGTCTCTGCTGCACTACGCAGACGGGTGGTACGAGGTTTGCCTGCTTGGCGATGTGTTGGTGGCTCATTCACACAGACACTACCCACATGCTCAGGTGTTGACCAATCGGATGGATCGGGCACAGGCATCACAACATCTTGCCATAATGAAATGATAGCCGTTCGATGATACCACGGTGCAACAAATGCACTAGTCGCAAGTTTGCAATGGCTATTACATGCACACATTTAGACCGTTATATTATGAAATAGATAATTCTTTTACTAATGGTAGTATTGAATATGAAAGATTATATTATACGCATGTGAACTTACTCTATCGCCTTCAATGCGTGAATGCATGGGTATTGATGGTACTGGAATCTTCCACACGAACAAGTACACTCCCTTAAATCAATAGTGAAGGTTTTTGAGGTGGAAGTGACCTGGAATGTTGTCGCTGTAAGATTCTCCACTTTAAGTTTCCACACCTTAGCGTTCAACGCAGCCAACTCGCTGTGTACTCGTGTGCAAAGAATATCCCGACTGTTCTCTGCACTCGTTTTTCTTTCATAAAACCATCTTTGAATGAGAGCACGTACAACCTCTAACAAACTACAAATGGGTAGTGTCCTGGCCTAGAGGATGGCCTTGTTAAAGGTCTCAGCGGCGTTCGATGACGTGAACTCGTAACGACTGACCGGACAGTGAAACCTTGACCATTTACTGTAACCCTCTAGCAAAGCCATCAATCGAGCATTATTATGGTTGCGCAGCTTCCCTTCCCATCTTTGCAGCACGGTAATGTCATAAATCAAATAAAAATTGCATACTAATGCTAAAAAGTGACCATACCTCTTAAATTCATTATTCGTGTATGCCTCCAAGGCCATATTGAACTGAAACAACACATCCTTTCCGAAACCTTTGAGCCGTTTCTTTAGATGATACGAACATAAACCATGGTGTGCCTCAGGGTACACAGTATGTATAGCGTGTGATGTACTTTTATGCGCGTCTGAGACAATAACTAGGCCATGCGGAGCTCCGTACGATTCTTTCAACCTTTGAAGAAACCAGCACCATGACTCATTATTTTCAGTGTCACCTACACCAACGGCCAGGGGGAAAACATTGTGGTTACCATCCTGAGTGACTGCAACGAACACGATCCCACGATACTTGGCTCTTATGTGTGTACCATCAATCACAATCATGGGACGGCCGGCTTGGGCAAAACCCCGTATCGAAGCACCAAGTGCGTAGTAGACATACCTACATCGAAGTACTTAGTACACAGATATACCTCATAATATAGAAGGGTTGTGTATTGACTTACTTGAAAGAGTTATAATCTGCAGTTGAAAGTGTTGTATGCGTGCCTGGATTTTCCAACTTTAGGTGATGCAAGTACGAAGGTAGGGAACTGAAGGATGAACTATGGTCTCCGTAAGTGTGTCCCACAGCAATATTTTTGACTTGAGGGCCAAATTATAGGAGATGTCGAAACCAAATTATTTACGTATCTCATCTGCCATTCCAGCAGGACACAATGCTGTGGTTTTATTGAACTGTCAAGCTGCGTAGTATCTGCCAACAGTTTTCGAACCAACTTGCCTTGGCGCATTAGTGTTTGGGCTCAAACGACATACATGTGGAGGTCCGAACTTTATTACCCTCCATACTCCACCTAGGCCACTAGAATGCATCTCAAACATACAACGCTGCTCCACTCGGTACTTGCAGGCGACGTTGAGCCTGTAGGTGTCAGATTTCTTGACACGTGTCTCAACTTGATTCCGCAAGTTGTACATACCCAACGCATACTGGCAATCACCTTTATTATCGAAGACACTTTTTTCATGAATCTCCACTGATGTATCAATGTTGTTGTCTTCAACTTCATTGTACACATTACATTGTTCCAAGAAACCTGCAACGATGGATTAGTTATTACTCAACTCGTATTAGAATACAATAAGGTGCAGTAAATTACCGGGTACTATATTCAACACATACCTGGAATGCTCCATGGACGGCTGCAAGACCTATCTGTGTCTTGACTAGGACGTACCGGTATGGGCATCTGCATGTGTGTTCCAGGAAACTCATTCCTCCTTTGGCTCTGATGTAGGAACAGAACCTTTCGAACAGAGCAGTTTCAGGATCCTCATCTTCAGCATTGAGTTGATCAGCATTGCGTTCCTCATCTTGCGAAGCATCAGCACCCTCAAAATCCTCACGATGTGGACCCTCAAATGAATCATACCCATGGCCTTGCGATCCATCGGACCCATAGTCTTGAGAACCAGCAAAACCATCAAACCCATCACCCTCTGAATCCTCAAACCCAGCAGAGGAGCACATCTTATCTCCATTCTCCACCTCTTCTTCGTCCTGCTGTTCGCTAGCATACTCAATGTTTAAATCAATATTTGTCGTACGACTCGACATGCCCACACCTATACTCGTGCTCGGTCCGGCCAAATCTTCGGGACAATGAATATTGACAGATGGAATTTGTGACCGAAGTAAGTCGGTCCAATATCTGCTCCCCACTGGCGCAGCACTAGTGCAACCATTATCAACTGATTGCTGTGGTATGGCCTTAACTGTGACAAACAACATCGGCTCATCAACCTGCTGATACAATCCCCTTATATCCATATCATCCTTCACCTTATGTTTTGTTATACAACCACCGATGTCCACAAGTGTGTGTATAACATATTTGAAATGATTCAAATCGACGCAAACTAAACTGTGCACATGCCCAAGAATAAAATTCAACGTCAGCTGATCTGAATTTAAAACTAAGCTCGTCTGTTGGCCACGTACATACTTTAAACCTTGCCACCAGTCGCCCCACCATATACAAAAATTTCTCATTTCAAATCCAACGCCTAAATCTTTCAACAAAACGACAATTAATTGTTATATTGACACGGAATTCATTAAAAATGATACGCCAATTTAGTAGGTACACACAAATTAAGCATTAAATTATCAAGCACACATGAAAGTTAAACATTAAGTCGTACGTACGCGGACAAGCTCAATTAAGGTCCTAAATCGACGAACAGGTCTATTATAATCGGAAGATATCATATAATATGCTTAAAAAATAGCCAAACATGCTCAATAATGCATTAAAAATTGGCGGACATGTTCAAAAACCACCAAATAATCAGCGGAAATGCTCAATTAGGATGAAAATATCGGCGGACATGCTCACTTAGGAAGGAAAAATCGGCGGACAAGACCATTACGGGTGAAAAAATCGGCGGACATGATAAATTAGGGTGAGAAAATCGGCGGACATGCTCATATAGGGTGAAAAAATTGGCGGTCATGATAAATTAGGATGAGAAAATCGGCGGACATGCTCATATAGGGTGAAAAAATCGGCGGACATGACAAATTAGGGTGAGAAAATAGGCGGACATGCTCACATAGGGTAAAATAGTCGGCGGACATGGTCATATATGGTACAGATTCGGTGGACATGCGTAAATATGGGGAAAACATCGGCGGACAGGCTCAATATTCGGCGGACAGGCTAAATTTTCGGCGGACAGGATCTACTGGGCAACTACTTTTGGCGGACTCCTTAAATTGGGCTACTATTTTCGGCGGACAAGCTGAAATACTGTCAAATAATAGGCGGATATGGACGATAAGTCTCAAATAATGGGTGGACATGCACAATTAACCATGCATATTAGCGAAAAAGTCTACGATGGGTGTACGTAGTGGTATTCATGCATATTACATGCATACTTCACCATTTTCTTTGGCGGACATGGATATATATAATCATTTTACTCAGCGGACATGCGTTTTTGAAACCCTAAAGCCCTAAAAACCCTAAAACATTCAAAGAAAGTAATAAATAAAATACAATGCAAACAACGTTCGTATCTTACCTTTGGCTCTAACTATGGATCCGTCGACAAAAACGGTGGGTAAATGCGGGAGCCGATGACCTTTTTATGCTCCAATAATTTGTGGATACAGATGAAAGAAGTTTGAATCCACTGTGCCCAATTTTTATGTTTGTTGGTGGTGAAGTTATTTGGTTGGTGGGGATAGTTGAGAGTTTAATGTGACAAGAATTTACATAAATGAACTGATTGTGAAAATAGAGCCTTTTCACCCCATTTAATGAAGTGTGTTTCAGTGGAGCGGTAGGTAGTTGCATGTGTTTAATCACCTAAATACTACTGCATGTGTTAATTAATAAAAAGCCTATTATAATATAACAATTTAAGGAATTTAAAATTTTAATTTCGTGCATTTTAAAATTTGGCTTTTGCACTTCATTCAGCTCGTCCGCCGAATTAGGGGTTATATTTTAGTAGACTTATTTATTTCTTCTTTAATTAATGTGTCACCCCTAAATAATCAACATATTCCCTGACACATCTATTTTGCATGCAACTGTACTTGTCAACTCATTCCCAATACAAAAAGGTGGACCATCCTTGAAGGTATTCATGGCATTGCATGTATTTTCAGGGCAATTTAGATGTATTACAAAAGGTAGGGCAAAAAAGATGTTGACTTTCTCATATAGGGCAAATTGTGGTATTTCCCTTTATTATTTGTATGCTAGTAAGAAATGAATTTTTGTAAAATTTCATTAGTTTGATCACTTGTTATTATGTCTAAGCACAAGCATTAGTCATGTACAATTTCTGATCAGAGTTGAAGTAAATATGCCTTGTGGATTCTTTACTCATTTAATTTAGAATGAAATTATTAAGAACTGTTCAAGGTAGAGTTGTGCATTAATTTATAATGATTCTATCTCAAAAGAATTGAGTGTATAATCATAAAGTTGGGATTTGATGAGCAGTGAAGGGTTATCATGACATGTTATGATCAAATGATGTATAAAATGATTTTGCCATCTCATCAATCATCATCAGATAATAGGACAAAAAAGGTGCTAGGAGCATTCCTTGTTGATTGTTGGGGATGGGGAGGTTGGGGCGTTTGTTATTCATAATATTTTGAAGGTTCTATGCTTAATTACTTTGTTAGGTGCAAGTACCTCCTTTTTGCTAATTCAATTCCCAAAAGAATAATACGCCCTATTTTCAGACCATTAATCTGTTTATCATTGTTGACTACAGGTACAACTATGCTTGAAAGGCTATAACAATTAGCCTCTGAGAACTAGTTGATGGAACTATCTGTGAGATCTCTTAATTGCATGCTTAAATTCAAGAGTTCATGTATTCTGGAAATTTCTTAACAATTATTTCTTTATATTTTTCTTCTTAATAATTATAGCATGATGAATCAAAGGCACCAAGCAGGATTGGAGACAGATCTACAAGTGATCTTATTGTAAGAATTCGGACACAGAGCCGTGATGACTGGATTTACTGTCATTCAAACATTCTCATGAAGAAAAGCCAATATTTTGCTGATCGACTATCCGATAATTGGCCGACATGCCAGATTCTTGACTCACGTAACTGTGTTGAGGTTCATTGTGAAGAAAGTGATTTTGATCATCACATTATAGTTCTAAGACTTTTCTATATCCCTTCTGAGGTGACCGTGACTGAGATATCTAGTGTTAAAAATGCTCTCGGGGTACTGCGAGTAGCAGTTGAGCTTGGATGCCCACATATTGTTTCCACCTGTGTAGGATATTTGGAAGCTGTTCCTTGGGAAGAATCTGAGGAGGAAGAGATTTTGAAAATCATACCATGAATGGGATCCCAAGTCGAACCGATACTTGCTCGTCTCCAGCCCGTCAATCCCTCAGCTGTTGTCAAGATTTTTATGTCAGCCATTCGATTTGCCACATCATCTCCACCATCATCAATGAATGATCTGAAAACCTCAGCTCAGGAGCAGCTTGAGTACATGCTGACTGAGGACGATGACACTCATTTATTAACAGCTGATGACGAGATCAAAATAGAAGCAAAGCAATGCATCAATAAATTATTAACAAGATTCGTAAATCTTGTCAATTCTTTGCTTGGCGAACTCCACGAGTCCATTTCCGAAGTTGAGAAAACTGAGTCATTCCAGACCTTTCTAAGTGATCTATCTTGGGCATCTCAAATTCTGACAAAGCTGGAAATCTTGAGTGATTTTGTTCACACGTGGGTCGAAACATCTGTAAATATACTGAAAGTTTCTGAAGATGCTGGAAAAAATTCTCTACTAGGGATACAGTTGAAAGTGCTTGAAGTCACCGCCAAAGCGTTGGAAGCCATAGGGTATGGAACAATCATTGTGTCTACCCTAAAACGCCTTCTGTCACACCCCAATTTTAAAAATACTTATTTATACATGAAATTCTTTAATAAAAGCCTTTAAAATGGAGTATGACCAAAATACTTTAATAAATAAGTAAGTATGAATGCCATGAAGAAGGAAATAAATAATGGACAAGTTCTATAAGTTCCAGCAAACTTTAAGCATATAATTCAAGTAAAAGAGGATAAATAAGGGGTAGGTCCTTTAAGCTTCTGCAAACTTAGTCTTTAAAAGAATATTTACTACAGAAGCTTTTAAAAGAAAGGACTACAAGTTTATTTTGAGAATTCATACCCTGCAAACATACAGGACTTGTCAAATTATATAATAAATCTAAACCTGCAGTTACTGCTTAATATCAAGAAAGAGCTAAACTTTGCAAACAAGTAATTAAAATAATAATCCACTAATCACCCCATGTAAAACACAATGACATATAAATCTTCATGCACACTTCTCAAATAAAATAAAAATGCAAAATAGTAGCAAAGTTGGACCTTGCCACCTCTGATAACTACAATTAATCCATGCTGTACTCAAGATAAGACCACCGAACCCATGTTTCCCTCCACGTGGCCTTCTTATATGCAATAACCCAAATTACTCAACTCCACTTCCTTTCTAAATTGTCACCCGCATTATAACCACACTTTTAAAACAAATAAAGATATGAAATACTTAACAACATATTACTAACCTACGTTGCTAACTACATGTGCTCCACCGCGGAAACTCGACAGCGGAAAACAGGTTTGCACCATTAACTATTTAATTCAATAATATGACACTATAAAAACTCAATTTCATTACACGTAAGTAGTACCTTACAGTGTAAGTGCATACTATCAAATTTTGACTTTTCCTCACCTCCAATTACAAGACATCGACCACATGCACAACACATACATAATATGGAAAAATTTTGAATACAAGGAGAGAGAATTAAATGGGTAATCTACCTGAATGAGCCACTAACAAATGTACAAGCAAATATTTTATTTCTCTTATCATGTGAGTTTTCTAGCCTGCAAATCATATATGCCAAAAGAAATATAAAGGACAGAACCCACAATGTTATTTCCCACTCTAGACACACATAAAGACAACCACAGAATAGGAACCCAAATTTCAACATAAGCAACTTTATTTCGGATAAAAGTAAGAAGCATAAATTCAGGTTTGTAAAACTTGCAGCCAACTCATAAGAAAATCAATGAGAATATGCAAAATATAAATAAAACATAAACTGCAATTTATAAGAATTTTATTAAGTCTCCTCTTGCCAACGCACCCCCGCTCGTACGCTACCGCCACGCTAACCTGAAAGGGGGAGATTGATTGGGGTGAGCAACCACAAGCTCAGTGAAATAAATTCCGCACTATTTATCATTCAAACGCTACTACGAGTGAAACTGAAATTCTTACACTTGTAACTTGAAATTTCAAATCATGTTGGTAAGCACCTTTCGGTTTAATACCCATGTTGGTAAGCACCTTTCGGTTCAATATCCATGTTGGCAAGCATCGCGATTCAATACCCTTGACTTGTACTTAATAATTCATGGATAACATAGCATGTTCATGTATAATCACATCATGTAGGGTTTTAAATACATAAACAACACATAATAAATCCCACCTTCAATCAACTTAGGATTAACAATACTTGCTAATTTCCTTGACTCTCACTTTCTTGGAAGCCTTAGCTTCTCTCAATCGGCTATTGCTAGTTCTAATATGTGAAGTAGACTCTTGTGTTAGGAATAGTGAAAAGTGGTCTAGGGCTGTATATATATATATATACCATGGTGGGTGCCGATTGGAAACGGAGGATTATTGTGACTTCATGAGCAATAAATTGGATTTATCATGGAAAAAGAAAAAAATAACTAAAAGAGGAATTGTTACATCCCTCTCTAATGCGGCGCTGTTTACACCTTCCATTCCCGAAGAGATAAGTGAGGGCATGTATATACATATGTAATCGGTAGTAAAACCCTATAATGATTGAACTGATTTGCAGGGATTTCAAATTTCCCCCAAAGTTATGCTATAAATATATATATCGTGTGGCAATGAAAGGAATTCTAATGCAGGAGAAGATTTCGTAATCAATGAGAAATAGATCATTGACTTTCCTTGTCTGAATATTGACAGGAATTTGATTGCAGGGAAAATATTCTTTGAAGATTAGAAAAATATGATTTGATTTTTGATAAGAGGAAATCTTCTTAAATAAGGAAGGTTTGTGATTCCGATTCCTCCCTTCTAATTCACGCGGTTTGAAAAAAATAATTGGCTTTGAAATAATTTGGGCCAAAATATTAATCTAAATAAATTAATAAAATTCTGGGGTGTTACATTCTACCCACCTAATAAAAATTTCGCCCTCGAAATTCAAAATAACTTACCACTTCTGCTGGAGCGTGGATACTTCGCTTGTCCCCCATCTCTTCCTCCAAAATCACGGGCGATTTACCTTGGGCACTGATGAGCTTTATGCCCCGGCTCACGACATTTATAGCATATTCCCTGTCCATACAGGCATTCGCCCCCATGGTTTCTCCCACACTTAGAACAAGAGGGTCTAGGAGCTTGTTGAGTATCTAAGTTTGGGTTTCTTTCAACCTCGTCTTGCTCGTCATTGTCATCGCCATCGCTTTGGCCAAAGTTTTCTCTTTCTCTTTTCCCAAGGGTCTCCATTGATCGTCCCTTTTCTAGGCAGGCTTCAACCTTTTGGCTCCTCAGAAAATTATCAGCATATCCCATCTCAGGCAGAGAAGCCATAGCATTCTGAATGTCTTGGCGCAGGCTGTCCACCAACTTCTAAGCTCATTTCTCTTCAGTATCTACTAGCTGTGGTGCTGCCTAGCTCATTTGATTGAAGCGCCGCTCGTATTCAACCATAGTCTGATTTTCTTGCTTGAAAGCGCTCTACTTTGGCTCGGTGAGTCCACGGATAGTAGTTCTCCAGCACTATCCTCCTGAATGCCTCCCATGTGATAGCTTCAGGGTCCTCATCAGGTCTCATTCTCTAATATGAATCCCACCAATGATCCGCATCTTCTGTGAACTGGTATGACGCACAGTAGACGCGGTACCGATCGTTGCACCTCATGGAGCGAAAAGGCTTTTCGAGTGACCTCAACCACTCTTCCACATATTCGGGTCCCTCACGTCCCTTGAAGATTGCGGTGTGTAGGACCAGAACTGCTTCATCACCTTGGCATAGGCGTCTTCATTTGCTGCTGGTTGCTGATTATTATTCGCTTGGTTCTCATTCGCTTGGTTGTCGTTAACCTGAACGTTGTTAACCTGAGTCGCTCTTCTCGGAGGCATCCTTCAATACCAATATGTATAACTTTTAACGTCCGTCCACAAACTAATAAGCAATACTAACTCCTCAAGATGAACTTACATAAAAAAGACATTTAAAGTTTTTCTTCTATAGCATACATGAGCTAAGCATTAAAGCACATAAATAAATTTCATTTCATGAATCAAATCTTGCATCAACATGTATACTATAAATTGACTCTATTTATCAATGACATTCATTATGCTTATGCTGCTGGTCTAATGCTGGTTTATCCCGGTAGAGAGATCAAATCTTCGCGGATTGATACCTACTTCAGTGAAGACTACATATGCTATGATTCATTTGAAGATAGGAGTACTAAGGTCCTTTCTGACTTGGTATTAAGGATCGAAAGTCTTGCCAAAAATGCAAAAACCATATTAACAGTTTACTATCACAACCTCGCAAAATTCGATGGAATTCTCATAGTGAAGCACCTAGCACAACATCATAAGTGGTTCAAGATCAAACCACTGATGAGAAAGAATATGGTTTACGAGATAGCTGTCTATTCAGGTAATAAGATGTTATTCCGCTTCAGAGACTCCTTGAATCTTCTCCTTAGCGGGGATACTAGTTACAAATCTACGCCCAGATCTTGGTCTAAAAGGTTCTACACCTACGAGGTTGACAATTGCCGATCTTTCTAGTAAGCAAAAAAAATGCTAATAGATACTCTAAAGTTAGACATCCTTCTCCTTGGAGTCCAAAAAGCTCAAGAGATCTATTGGAAGCTTTATGAGATTGACATAGATAGCAAGATAACCATGTCTACACTAGCTCTACATATCTTTAGGTGTAATTACTATGATGATTCTAAGTTCCCTATCCACATTCCAAGCAAGAATGAAGATGATTTTATTAGAAGCGGATACTACGGTGGTCATGTAAATGTATACAAGCCATACGGCGATAAGATACTATACCACTACGATGTGAACTCTCTCTATCCCTTTGTCATGAAGGAATTTCCTTGGAAATTGCCTGGTGGTAGGCATGTCCAGAAGCAGTGCCTTTTCTCATTATCATCTACCGCCCTGATGACTCGTCTGCATGGAACAGAGGCTCGAGTGCCTAAGCGGTCCATACTTGCGACATAACCTACATACGTTTTTTTTCGATTAAACTCGTGCCAGAAGGATAAATCATGAAGCCTCGTATCTGGTGTCATTTGGCTAAAATAGCATCGGGAGGGTATCCATCCTCAACTAAAGTGGCTTCGACGTTTCTTCCATAGTAATATGTGCAGCGATGATGCTTGCACACTCCCTGGGGTTTAAGTTTTTTTTTGAATAGAATTGATAGAGAGGCGGTGGGCCAACTCTATCATACGCTCCTCAACCGTCATCAAGTGACGTCGATTCTTCGCTATCGCTCCTATGTAGTGGTCGGCCTAAAAAGTGGTATTCCTGCCATACCAGAATGCTTATTATCTAGTGCTAGAAGCTTCGCCAGAAGCAAGCAAGATGAGGGGGCTCTTGCTTATTAGACAAGGCTCGTTCCGTACTTAACTTATGAGCTCGTGTAGTACTCGCCCCTATCTCGGTACTCTAAACGAAATTCAAGCGTGTGGAGAAGTGTTGCCCTAATGGCGTGCTAAGAGGCGTGCTTTTCCCTCCTTTCATCACTTATGGATATAAAAGCATTTATCCCTTGTGATGACAAGTCCAGTCATAATGAGAATAAGAAGGCATTCGACCACAAGCCGACAGTAATATTAGAACTTTTTTTTCTTTACGTAGCTAAAATTCTATTAACACCGCTGCTGATTTAAATCGTATTAAAGACGTTAGCAATCAAATCACAGCTGAGTCAACCCCTCATTCGGTCGGCTCGTGAGCTGCTAAAAGCGAACTCTACGCTCGGTAGCTACCGGAAGTTGCTTCGCTTCTCAACTGTAAAAATATAAATGTTTTCATACCTTATTGAAGCGGGCGTCGTACTCGATGGATTGCATAGCAAGAGACTTTACTTTCTTTTAAAATTTTACTCAATCATGTCATGCATTTCATTTAAATCTTGTATATGCGGAATTTAATAAAAAATTTTGAACAGGTATGCAGAATCGCATACCTGCTCTGATACCATTTTGACACACCCCAATTTTCAAAATACTTATTTATACATGAAATTCTTTAATAAAAGCCTTTAAAATGGAGTATGACCAAATTACTTTAATAAATAAGTAAGTATGAATGCCATGAAGAAGTAAATAAATAATGGACAAGTCCTATAAGTTCCAGCAAACTTTAAGCATATAATTCAAGTAAAAGAGGATAAATAAGGGGTAGGTCCTTTAAGCTTCTGTAAACTTAGTCTTTAAAAGAATATTTACTACAGAAGCTTTTAAAAGAAAGGACTACAAGTTTATTTTGAGAATTCATACCTTGCAAACATACAGGACTTGTCAAATTATATAATAAATCTATACCTGCAGTTACTGCTTAATATCAAGAAAGAGCTAAACTTTGCAAACAAGTAATTAAAATAATAATCCACTAATCACCCCATGTAAAACACAATGACATATGAATCTTCATGCACACTTCTCAAATAAAATAAAAATGCAAAATAGTAGCAAAGTTGGACCTTGCCACCTCTGATAACTACAATTAATCCATGTTGTACTCAAGATAAGACCACCGAACCCATGTTTCCCTCCACGTGGCCTTCTTATATGCAATAACCCAAATTACTCAACTCCACTTCCTTTCTAAATTGTCACCCGCATTATAACCACACTTTTAAAATAAATAAAGATATGAAATACTTAACAACATATTACTAGCATACGTTGCTAACTACATGTGCTCCACCGCGGAAACTCGACAGCGGAAAACAGGTTTGCACCATTAACTATTTAATTCAATAATATGACACTATAAAAACTCAATTTCATTACACGTAAGTAGTACCTTACAGTGTAAGTGCATACTATCAAATTTTGACTTTTCCTCACCTCCAATTACAAGACATCGACCACATGCACAACACATACATAATATGGAAAAATTTTGAATACAAGGAGAGAGAATTAAATGGGTAATCTACCTGAATGAGCCACTAACAAATGTACAAGCAAATATTTTATTTCTCTTATCATGTGAGTTTTCTAGCCTGCAAATCATATATGCCAAAAGAAATATAAGGGACAGAACCCACAATGCTATTTCCCACTCTAGACACACATAAAGACAACCACAGAATAGGAACCCAAATTTCAACATAAGCAACTTTATTTCGGATAAAAGTAAGAAGCATAAATTCAGGTTTGTAAAACTTGCAGCCAACTCATAAGAAAATCAATGAGAATATGCAAAATATAAATAAAACATATACTGCAATTTATAAGAATTTTATTAAGTCTCCTCTTGCCAACGCGCCCCGTTCGTACGCTACCGTCACGCTAACCTGAAAGGGGGAGATTGATTGGGGTGAGCAACCACAAGCTCAGTGAAATAAATTACGCACTATTTATCATTCAAACGCTACTACGAGTGAAACTGAAATTCTTACACTTGTAACTTGAAATTTCAAATCATGTTGTTAAGCACCTTTCGGTTCAATACCCATGTTGGTAAGCACCTTTCGGTTCAATACCTATGTTGGCAAGCATCGCGATTCAATACCCTTGACTTGTACTTAATAATTCATGGATAACATAGCATGTTCATGTATAATCACATCATGTAGGGTTTTAAATACATAAACAACACATAATAAATCCCACCTTCAATCAACTTAGGATTAACAATACTTGCTAATTTCCTTGACTCTCACTTTCTTGGAAGCCTTAGCTTCTCTCAATCGGCTATTGCTAGTTCTAATATGTGAAGTAGATTCTTGTGTTAGGAATAGTGAAAAGTGGTCTAGGGCTGTATATATATATATACCATGGTGGGTGCCGATTGGAAACGGAGGATTATTGTGACTTCATGAGCAATAAATTGGATTTATCATGGAAAGAGAAAAAAATAACTAAAAGAGGAATTGTTACATCCCTCTCTAATGCGGCGCTGTTTACACCTTCCATTCCCGAAGAGATAAGTGAGGGCATGTATATACATATGTAATCGGTAGTAAAACCCTATAATGATTGAACTGATTTGCAGGGAATTCAAATTTTTCCCAAAGTTATGCTATAAATATATATATCGTGTGGCAATGAAAGGAATTGCTAATGCAGGAGAAGATTTCGTAATCAATGAGAAATAGATCATTGACTTTCCTTGTCTGAATATTGACAGGAATTTGATTGCAGGGAAAAAGATTAGAAAAATATGATTTGATTTTTGATAAGAGGAAATCTTCTTAAATAAGGAAGGTTTGTGATTCCGATTCCTCCCTTCTAATTCACGCGGTTTGAGAAAATAATTGAGCTTTGAAATAATTTGGGCCAAAATATTAATCTAAATAAATTAATAAAATTCTGGGGTGTTACACCTTTGTCAAACTCTGGCTTCCATTCGTACGAATGGTGAAGTCTTCGATTGATTCTGTTGCTTCTGATGATGAGAATGATTTGACATTGAAATATGATGGTGAGCTATGGCAGTCCTTGTAATCAGCATTTGTTTCGATTGTTCTTACACTACCATCAGCAGACCAAGCGGAGATCTTAACGGAGTGGTTAGAAAACAAACAGATTCGGTATCCTGACCTTACGGAGGCGTTTGAAGTGTGGTGTTATAGGTCCAAAGTCGCCAAGCAGAGGCTGAGATTGCTCCATGGGAACAATCAGTCGACTAACCGAGTATGATTTCGCTTCTCATTTTGTGCTTACTGTACTGAATTTTAATCACAGTTTCGAAGAGCCAAGTGTAGTATATCACTGTGTAATTGAGCGTTTTTTAGTCCTAAAAATGACTTCACATGCATCTAAATTTGGTGTCTTATGTAGTTTTACATATGTTGATTGTTTTAATGATTCTTTCATGTTTAGTGTTTGCTCCTTATGCAATTAAATAAAAATCTGATTTTCTCCCATTTTTGTAAAGTAATAAATAAATAATATCAATTCTATAAAAGATGCAGCTCTGTAAAAAACATTTAACTGGTAACTATTGAGCATGTTCATAGCAACCTAACATAACAAGAGATAATATATTTCTGAAATATCTAAGATTTATACACAAACACTCAGAAAGGTTAGCAACATGGACAGCTAGTTGTTCCTACTTAGCAACGTCTAAATTAAAAAAAAAAAATTCACCCTAATCAAATTTAGATACCCCAAGTAATTGTTTAATCGAATGCGACATTACTATTCTCTCAAAAGAAAATTAATTAAATAGTTTATGTGCCATTCAACATTTTTGGGAACCGAAGTTAAGGATTACAATAATGAGAACATGTTACTGCAATATACTGCATATATATACATACACACCACATTGGATGAGTGTTACAAATTTGAAGCAGGTTTGGAGTAGGCAACTGTCTCTCTCAGGCAAGAATAAAATAATATAAACAAAATAATTATATATATATATATATATATATATATATATATATATATATATATATCTACTCCAAACTGTCTCTCTCAGGCAAGAATAAAATAATATAAACAAAATAATTATATATATATATATATATATATATATATATATACTAGTATAAAACCTGCGTACAATGCGAGATTATTTAATTATTATTCTTATTTTTTATAATTAAATAATTCATGTTATATAACGTAATAACATTAATTAAGAAGATTTTTTTTTCTTATAGCTACACAATTTTTTTTATTATGGTAAAGAATTATAGGAAAAATAAATAAATAGTAAAACTATACGTGAACAACACAACAAAAAAACTATTACTATATTATACTTAACTAATATATTGTATATGAAAAATAAATAAATTGTAAGACTATATGTGAACAGTACAGCGAAAAAAACTCTAGTATATTATTCTTAACTAATATATATATATATATATAATATACGTTATTATAAATAATATTTAAATTGAATATTAATTTTTACTCATGATTAAAGTTTAGTATTTCTTAATTAATTATATAATAATAATTCTATTTCCATTAATTATTATTTATTTATTTAATTTTATTAGTTTCAAATTATATAAACAATTAAAGAAATTTATTTTATAATTCATATGTCATAATTTAATAATTAAGATATACTCTCTCCGTCCCATGTTAACGTCGGTATTTGCTTTTTGCACGGAGATCAAGAGATATAATATTTTAATGTGTAATGAGGTGGGAGAAATAATATTTAATGTAAAGTGGGTAATTAGTGTTGTGTGTGGGCTCTACATGGAATAATTAATTATTTTGTGTGGGCCCAACTTGACAAAAAATGAAATGTAAACCTTAATTTGGGACAACCCAAAATGAAAAATATAAACCTTAACGTGGAACGGAGGGAGTATGTAAATAAATAAATAAATAAATAAATAAATAAATATTAATATACTAAATTTAAAAAATTAACAAATATTTACAAACTCAATTTTATTGTTATTTGATATGAAATAATGATTTAACTTAAAGAATTTAAACTTTCGATTTTATACATGAATTAATTTTTTAACCTATTATAAATCGATTCAAGAGTACTTGAATCGTCGATCCTCTTTCACTTGAAGAATACTTGAATCAATACTTTAGAGGTAGATCTTAAAGAATACTTGAATCGATTTTTTTCCTATTGAAGAATCGATTCTTAAGATGTAAATCGATTAAAGTTTTTTTCCTCTTGAATAATCGATTTTTAAGATGTAAATCAATTCAAGTATTCTTGACTCGATCCTCTTACTCTTTAAAAATCGATATTTAAGATGTAAATCTATTCAAGAATACTTGAATCGATTTTCTTTCTTTTGAATAATCGATTCTTAAGAGGTAAAACGATTCAAAAATACTTGAATCAGTTCTCTAAAGGAACTTGAAAAAAACTCTTATTCCTCTTGGAGAATTGAATTTGAGTATTTAGAATGAATAACCAAAAACTCTTGTTTATAGGTTGGGTGAGAGAGAATATTATATGAAATATTATTTTTCCTTTATATATATATGATTTAATTTGATATTAGATTTAGTAATTAATTAATCATACCCAAATAAACAAATAAAATATAAAAAATTTAATGACTTAAAAATAAAAAAACATTATTTAAAAAAGAAAATATTAATAAGGAAGTTAATTAAAAATAAATAAGAAAAATATTAAAAAAGTATTAAAAAATCCAAAAATTTGAGAAAATTACACGTCACATTAAAGCGCTCTGAAGACGATACGTCAGCAAGAAAAGTTTCTGCTATAGTATACTTAAGATAAGATATATATATATATATATATATATAAAATATAAAATATGATTATATGTATAAAATATAAAATAATTGTTATTATATTGTATATGGGATGGGATGAGGCTAAACTAATACCCGGATCTACCCGTTGGGCGGGTCAAAATTTACATCCTACTTCTGTTTTCCTAACTAAATATGAGTCATAATGATCTTAGACCTGATTTCATGCAATGAAGGAGTAGCAATTTTTTCTAAAAATCACTCTGTTTATATGTAAAATTGAAGAATCAACAACTAAAGATGGAAGCCGAGAACCACTTCTGAGGGTTCGTTGTGGGGTTGTGCGCTATGGCATCGTCGAGATGGTGGAATGGTTGCTCTGTTGATATACGGCATAGATCCGGATGATTGATGGAAGTGTGTTTGAAAGTGAAGTCGATTCGTTGCATCTTAGGGTAAAAGATGGTTGAGTTCCGCCTTTGATCTGCGACTCCCTTGCCCCACTCCCTTGTTCGTTCCTTGGCTGCACTAGTTGTCCATGATGCATTATGATCAAAAGGCCGTAAAAAGTCCTATGCATCAGTGTACTGTCATGATCACATACTTTAATAACAAAGGATGAGGCAAAAACAGACCACGTCCAAAAAATGAATTAACTAGATTTCAATTTTCAATTGGATTTTGAAAATCCTTTATTTCTTCAACAATCTAACATGTTTGCAGTCATCGGTTAGAAAAAAAAAAGTGCTGTAGTCATTACGAGTGTTGTCCTAACTCCTAATATATAGTACATAATTTAGGATTAGATTCTTAAACTATAATATTTTTATGATAATATCTTATGCATGGATACTCTACTCACATGGTGAAGACTGAAGAGTAAACAAGCTCCTGCTTTTGGTTGTTTCTGGGCTTTATCATAAAATATTATGGAGGATTGAAAAAAAAATCCAAAATTTACACTTCATATCTTTACCAACAATAAATAATTTCAATATCAATTTTAACCAAATATCACTTTTTGAATTTTTATACCACCACTATTAAAATTATAATACCCAATGTGTCCCTATGGGTGAGTGTGTAGGTTCCGATATAAGTATGAATGTCAGTTTCAATAAAGGATAGATGTCGATTACGATATTGGTACGGATTCCATGTCGTTTCGATGTAAGTATAGATCTCGTGTCAGTTCCGATATAGGTACGGATGTAGGTTCCGACCGGTGGGGCGGTCCGATGGTGGTCTAGCGGAGGCATCCAATTTTTCCCCTTTAAGAATATTTTGATCCTTATGAATACCATTTTTTGGTTAAAAAAGAAATAAAATATAAAAAGTGTTGACATTAATTTTTAACAATTGGATTTTGGTTAGTTTTGCTTATTGGCTCAAATAATACTTTATGATAAATTATTCTATGTACCCAGGTGCAGCGTGTACCAATTTTAAAAACTTATACACTTATGAACAAAAATATATATATTAATGAATAAAATGTATATACTTTGTTAGCGAATATTCTATTAATTTTTTTGTGAAAACTAAATAAAAAAATTATACAATTATTAAGAGTCATATATCATTAATACTATTCATTTACAAGTGATTGCCAAAAATAAAATTTTGGAATTGTGTATGTGGCGGCGCCACGCTTCTCCTTGAAATATTTTGTGCATGTGGCGTCGCCTCGTTCGTTCTTGGAAAAATTATGTACATGTCGCTTCCATGTTGTTCCTGCAATTAATGTTTTATTTAAAGTAATATATTTTAATAATTTTAAAATAATTAATATTTTGTAGTCTTGCAATTAATACTTTATTTTAAGTAATTCTTTTTATGTAGATCTAATATTTAATCCTAATAAAACTAATATTATGTAATAATATTATTTTAAGTTAATTTTCTTATAATAGTTTATTTTTTAGGAAAATCTATCTATTAAATAAAATACTATTTTTTATTTTTTATGGATTATTTAAAGTAATTTTTAATCATAAAATAAAGAGGGAATATATTATCAAGGTTTAATATTTTAATTCTAATAATATTATTATTTGAGAGACTCTCTTGTGAGATGGGTTATTTATGAGATGGATGTGGGACGGGTCGACCCATCACTAAAGTATGTTTATCGTATATAGTTTAAAGTGTGCTTATTTGTAGTTAAAGTATGCTAATAATAAATCATATTATAAAACACTAAAATCATACTTTAATGCATAATTTAGCATACTTTAGAAAACTTACTTTAACAACCATTTAACATACTTAATCTATACAATAAGCATATTTTAGTGATAAGTCGACCAATTTCACACCCATCTCACAAATAACCTGTCTCACAAGAGATTTTGTCTTATTATTTTAAGTAGTATATTTCTTAATACTATAATTAATGTATTAAAAATTAAAATATACTCCCTCCGTCCCATAATACTTTTCAAGTTTACTGTTTCACGTTGTTTAAAAGTTATACTTTTTGACCAACTTTATTCACTTTGAAGGGTATTGTAGTATTTTTATGTAATAAAAAAATATAAATTAATGATATGTGTGTGAAAAAGGAGTGACAAATTTGAAATTAAAGTAATTTTTGAGGTTGTTAGATAAAGTGATGTTTCCTTTTTTTGAGGTGTGAAAGGTTTTGTGGAACAAACACATGAGGAAAGTATGAAAGATTTTATGGGATGGAGGGAGTAATATATAATTCACTTTGATTTTAGTAAAATAAAAATGAAAATATAATTTGATTATCATATCCTTTGAAATTAATAAAAAAATTTATGATCATACTCTATTATTCACATGCTCCAAATTTATTATATGAAAGATTAAGGGGCCGCTTGGTTCAATTTTTTCAATCGGAATGACAATGGGTATCATGGTACTCAATCACAATTGAATAGAAATTGATTGAATGGTGGGGAGTAGTTATTAAATCAATGAGAGTGATTGAAGAATTTTGATTCCCATCACGTCAAACAAGCATCAACAATGAGAATCAATATACCTCCATTCTCATTAATAATACCCCCAACCAAGCACCCCCTAAGATTATTACTAATAGGTGAGACTAAATATACAAAAATTTTCAAGAACGAATATGATGACTCCACATATAAAATTAAAATATTTTGAACATATAAAAATATTTTTATTAGGATTAAAATAATAAATTTACATTCAAAAAAACTTAAAATATTTTTATTAGCTAAATTAAATCAAATTTTGAT
The DNA here is from genome assembly GCA_023678885.1 of Pogostemon cablin. Taxonomy (NCBI): domain Eukaryota; kingdom Viridiplantae; phylum Streptophyta; class Magnoliopsida; order Lamiales; family Lamiaceae; genus Pogostemon; species Pogostemon cablin. Next base: position 9,707,285 of record CM042987.1, read on the forward strand.
TGATAGACAAAATATTTCAATTCCGAATTGATAGTTTACAGGTTTAGGATTGAAAATATTCTTATTATGATACATCGTTTCCTTTTATGTTAATAAAATATTAATTTTTTTTAACACAAATGTATAATATATATATTTAATACTTAAGTAAGACGAAAAAATAAAATAAAACATATATATTTAATAACTAAATATAAAATCATAATAATATATTTTTATAAAATATATACAAAATAAAGACATTACATGTAATAAACCCGTGTAGTACGCGGGAGAGAAAACTAGTATACACTATTAAATAAAAGACAAAGACTTGTGTGATACGGATAAAAAGTAAGAGTTGATCTCCTGTGTCATCGGGGACACACCGTGCCCCCATGGAACACAAGAATTTTTGCCATTTTATTCTTGTGTTCCCATAGGAGCACGGTGTGTTCCCGAGGACACACAAATTTTTGCCAAAAAGAATAACATCATTAACGAAAAGTGATACTCAATCGATGAAAAATGATAATGGTACAGTAAATTTTTTCGTGAACAATTTATAATATAAATAAAAAATTATAACATTTTATAGCGAATGTGATAATAATTTTATCATTTTTTATCCGTCTCACGTGAGACTTTATGTGAGACGGTCTCACACAAGACTACTCCAAATAAAAATATATACACATATAGATACACGTGCGCACTCCGATATATCAACTCATATTTTATTTTTAAATATTCTATTTTCTTTTATATTTTAATTAAATTTTGAATATTTTTTCGTTAATTAATTTAAATAGAAAATATTTTTTTAAATATAGTAATATATATTTTAATTTAGATCAATTAATTTTTGAATATTTTTATTTGATTAATTAATTTAAATAAGGAAACAAACAACAAATATATATAGAAATTCAAATCATATACATATATAATATTCCATAATATTTCATGTTACTCTATCTATATAAATAAGGCTTTTGGGTCTCCATTCCAAACACAAAGAAATTATAAAGATTTATGGATCATTCTTCAAGTTTTTCTAGAGCTATATTTTGAGTTCTTCTTGAGTTATCTTCAAGTTCAAGTATATTCGATTCTTCAAGATATCACAGGTTGGTTCCTCTAAAGAATTCATTTGAATTGATAATTATTTAATTTAGCATCTTTCTTTTAAAAATAGTCCTGTAATTTTATTGAATTTCATAATTTCAACATTATTAATGTTTTTTAGTATTTTTTTAATTTATTTTTTCTTTTATAAAATTTCGAAAATTTATATCCTTCTAGTCTTTTCTATGTCATGTAAGTTTTTAAATTTAGTTGTTCAATATTTTTTTTGAGTTGATATATTAAGTGCCCTCGTATATGTATAATTTTTTATTCTATTTTGTATACATGTTATTCTATTTTGTATACATATTTTTTATTAATTGTATACTTTTTTCACACTAAGTTTTTCATTATAAAAAACTAGCATTTATATGTGTATAACTTTTTATTCAATAGCGTATACATGTTTTTTAATAATTGTATATTTTTTTACACTCAATTTTTCATTAAAAAATAACAATTAAATTGTATACATTTTAGTTCATAATTGTATATGTTTTTGTTTATATTTGTATACGTTTTTCTTAAAGTGGATGCACCATATCTTAGGGTTCGCATAGTGTAATTAGCCTTTTTTTACTTGTGTAACTTAAATTTTGATTATTTAATTTCTTTTTCTAAATTTTTTTTGTAGATTAAATTCAAATCTAATTAGAATTTAATCACTTTAATTTATTAAATTAAATTATAAGATATATATACTCATATTCTTAGATGAATCAAATTAATATATATTCTCTCCGTCCAGATAATGAGGGCCAGAGATCTTACCTTTAACATAAGGTATCTGACACTCTTAGCCGGATACGGAGGAGTATATATATAGGTTGAATATATACACTGAATAGTGTTATGAGATGAATACTCTCTTAGTTATTAACTCTTCCTCACACTTTACGTTTTCAAACTCAACTAATTTTCACACACCATAAATTGAAACAACAAATTTAATAATTTTTTAATACAATTTAATTTTAAATTTACCATCATCACTTTACCTATTTTATAATTTATTTATTATTTAAAAATACTAAATTTCCACTATAATAAATATAATATTATTTTTATTATAATTTGTAATATTTGAATTTATTATATTTAAATTGTAATTCAATTATATAAATAATGGATGAATCATACTAACCGTATATTTGAATTTGAGGGTGTGAAAATCATTTTGACACAAATTGAAAAAGAAAGTATGAATGTATTAAGGGGGTAATAAGGCCAAGTAGATACCTAACTCAGCTATGCAAAAGCCTCATCACGTAGATCTCAAAATAAATGAAAAATGATACATTAATTAAAGATAAATAATAATGATGCATTTGAATTATTTATTAATAATTTAAATTATAAAAAGCGATAACATTTAAAATAATTAGTTATTGTATTTATGTTTAATTATTATAATTTTATTTGGTTGTTAAAATTAAATAAAAATATGATTTAATAGTTTAGATTATGGAGTGCAAGTGTACTGTAGTTTAACTCTTAAAAGAAAAGTGATACCCCCATCCCATTAAAAGTAGTGTATTTTTTTTTATTTTCGTCTCTCCTTTTTTAGTAAATGAAATCAATACAAAACAATTACTAATATATTTTTATAGACCCACACACCACACTAATACAATTATCTACTATATATTAAAATATTATTTTTTTATTTTCATCTACATATTAAATAGAGTATTATATCTCTTAATTTACGTGAAAAAATAATGACTTCCTTTTAACGTGATAGAGGGAGTAATATTTTTAGTAAAATGTATTCCTCCGTCCTGGGTATATTTACTATTTGTACAGGTAAAAAGATTACGAAGTGTTATTTTTTTAATATATAATATATATAAGAAAAAGTAAAAGTAAATTGATAATTTTGAGAAAAAAGTAAATAAAATTATTGTGAATAATGAATAAAATGTAAAAAGTAAATAAGTAAAATATATAGTACTTATATTTTTATTATGGGTTAATTTCATAAAAATTCACAACATTATTAGGGATTTTCAAATTTATCACGAACATTTATTTTTGTCAATTCAATACGCGAACTATTTAATATTTTCAATTCTATCACGACCTTTTATTTTTGTCAACTCAATACGCGATCTATTTAATATTTTCGTAACTTTTAGTTTTTAATTTAATACACAACTTATTTTATATTTTCAATTCAATAAGACATAGTAACATTAGTTACGTGGTCTCACAAGAGTCCCGGTGCTGGATTTTGTGCTTTTTGGCACGTCTCTGATTGGGAAGCACTTAATTAGATTCCATTATAACACCTCCAAAACTCTCACATAATTTCTTTCTTAATTTATTTTCTTATGTATTCATTCTGACCTTATTCATTGCCTAACGTAATTGAACTCCTCCTTTTATTATAATTATTTCCCGATAATCGTTGACTCCCTTTAACAGTCAAGGATATGCAAAATGTCTGCAGTTTTTACCACACCGATTACAGCCACTGCATTTCCGCTATCCAAACATACAAGATTTAGGAGCCCCATAAGTTTTTTCCCCCAAGATTGAATTTTGGTGGGGATTTCCAAAAGGGGGGCTCTGTTTCTTGGAATATTTGTGGGAGGAATCAGAGATTTATGAAGGGTTGTAGTTGGGTTCGTGGGAGTACGAGTGGTGAAGGTGTTTCAGCTTTTGAACAGGAAGCTCTTGTGGAAGAGTCTCTGGTAGTTGGGAATGGTGGGCTTGAAGCTACTCTGAATGATTTGGTTGGTTGCTTTTTTCAAAATTTTGGTTGTTAGAACTGCATAAGATTAAATCTTCTGTTGCAGGTTAATGTGCAGCATGTTTAATTCATTGATAAGTATGTTTAAAGTTGAGTAATTTGATAATTGGGGTTCTTTATGATGCTCTTTGTCTTCTGTAAGGGGAAGTTTGTTTGTTTTGAAATTTTGGGGAATTATGAAATCCAAATGAGTTGTGATAATGTGCTTTTGGTTTAGGCTTCTAGTAGAATGAGATTTAACACTATGTTATTAAAAACATAGTGTATTAATTGATATATGATGTGGACTAAAAGGTTTATAAGTATGATTTTTAAAGCTGGATTTTAAAATCTTTACATAGAGCTTATCCTGGATTTCCTTAAACTGGTTTTAAAACCAAAAACTAACATCCCTAACTGAACATTACTTTAAGACTGTTTGTTTCATAAAAAATTAGGTGAGTTAATAAAGCTTGATAATGCCATATGCAAAGAATGAGCATGGGAATTACCTTAATTCTTTATTAGTTTCATGGGATTTTGTAACCCACCTTCCCCTTAGGTTGTAGTCCACTGGGCCCCTTGCTTTTAACCAACGGGCTTAGAAGAAAATTAAGTCCGCTTAAGTGCAATTAGTGTGTAAACTTTCTTATGTTAGTAAATTTTTAAGGCCCATGGAGTATTATTCTAAGGCAGTTTCAGACTTCAGTTCATAGCTCTTGTACTTAGTAGGCTTCTGTGTAGGCTCCTTATGTTCTTCGATTAATTTGTGCGCTTTTATTTAAAGAATATCCAATTATGTAGCTTGATTGTCGCATAAAGAAACTAAACTTTAGAGCATAACATGTGTGTTTCAAACTATCAACTCTTCATCTGAGAATTTTTTCTGGTCTGGTAAAATGCAATTTAACTTTAGAAGAATTCTAACAAATTAATCTGGTTTACTACACTTGATTCAGAGCAAGTTGCTTGTGACAGTGGTTTTCTCTGCAATCATCATCTGGAGGCACGATGCTGAAGCATTGTGGGCTGTTATGGGTTCTGTTGTCAATGTTTTGCTGTCGCTGGTGCTTAAGCAATTACTAAACCAGGAAAGACCTAATTCTACATTAAGATCAGATCCTGGAATGCCTTCTTCTCATGCTCAATCCATCACTTATGCAACCACGTATCTCGTTCTGTGGCGTAAGCATTGTTATTTTCTGAAAATTTCTGATATACATCTTTGCGACTTAGGTCAAGTTATGATGCTCTTGATGAAATAAGTATAAAAGTCTCAGCAAGTTTACTTTTTTGTTTCTACTATAAGTGTACTTTGACCGTTGTATTTCAAGTATCACCTTTGACACCTTTGATATTTTATGAAACTCGAAGTTGTTATTTGTATACATTTGCTCTTACTATTTCTGCAATATCAAGCATGTTGTATATTTTTCTCTGCAGTTGTGGAGAGCTACGGGATAAACACACTGACCACCGCTCTAAGTGGAATTCTAATAGCACTCGGTTCTTATTTTGTAAGTATACTGCACTTGGCTTTGATTTAGCAAACTTTAGACGTATAGTTGTTAGAGGCATGACTCAGGCGTGCCTTAGCCGTGGAGGCTCGGGCCCTTGCGCCTATTTAATGAGCTTTTTGGCGATTAAGGCGATGTACAAGAGGTGGTTGCCTTTATGCACCTTTTTCCATCTCAAGGGGCCTGCACCTCCAATATATGTTCCAATTATCTCTATTTTTAGGAATTTTTTGAAGTTACATGATTTTATTATGTAAATAGCGATTCTTTCCTATGAGTTGCATATCGTTTCTTGCCTCTTAGCCTCACTTTTATATCTAGGATTGAATTGGTTTAGGGTTTTGAATTTCATGAATAAAACGCAAGGAGAAAACAAGCACAAGCACCCACCTTGTTTTATTGACTTATTTAAAACTTGACAACTTTCTGAAACATGAAGACTTGGTTTTATTGACTTCATATTTATTTGTGTTGAACATTTTAACTTTAAAGTTGATTATGTATGAATGATCCATGTGTTATCATGTTATTCATGAGTTATTACGTATCATTATGTGATTTTTATCTATATTTAGTTAGTTAATTATTTTACAAGTAAGATACTTGTGTATGTACGTTTTTAGAATCATATTAGGATAGGTTGTACAAGAGGTGCGTGCCTCAAGGTTCTTGCGCCTCTGTGTGCCTCTCACCCCCTAACAACTCATGCGTACATCTTTCATCACTAGCATTCACTGCATAAGACGTAAATTATTTTATTACCAATCAAGTCGAGCTTTCATCCCCTCATCTGCTTTGAAAATAGTGACCTGGAATGAAAGTCCAAGGTTGTTAACTTGATTGTATCTGTGTGCATTTTCAGACATGGCTACGGGTTTCCCAGAATTTTCATACAGTTAGCCAAGTGATCGTGGGAGCCATCATCGGATTGATATTCTCCATTCTTTGGTTCTGGTCATGGAATGCCTTTGTGGTGCAATTGTTTGTGTCCTACTTATGGGTTAGAATTGTGGTTATTTTGGGTGCTGTAGGATTTATTCTGGGTTTTATGCGTCATACTTACTATTCTTGGATTCTGGAAAAATGATCATCCCTGCTATTTTTAGATCTATTCATACCAATTATTTTTCATTCTTAATAATTCTTCTTCATTTAGTTAGCAATATGAATCAAATTCAGGCTCTTCTCATTTTCTTTCTGTATATATGTTTTTCATCCGTGTGCTTGTTTAAAATTTTCTATACTCAGACTCGAGATTATACGTATTGCTTTTTTTTTTGCTTAAATTCAAAACGTGACTTGAGCTCGGGCCTAACAATGGGATTCAAATATTGAATGTGTCAAGAGATCCATTGCATGCTCGAATTCAATTCAAGCTTGCTTAATATGAAACTTTCATATACTCCATGTATTAAGCCTTTTGAGAGATTGTTTAACATTCACTTTATTTGATTAGTTATCATTATTTTTAAAAATATTGTTAATAAAGTAGTTCTTGGATTGTCACCTTAGTTATCATTATTAATAAAAATATAGTTAATAATAATATAGTTCAATTGGATTCTGCTAAATATACTTAATGTTCGTTCAAACATGTCTAATGCATTTTCTTTCTCAAAAAGGTAGTTTGTTCTAAATAAATCACAGTAATAAGCGTCATGCTTCACTTTTTTTTTCTCAAGAAAAAGAATAAAATAGAGATTATACTATTTGATTCTGTAAATGCCCGAATCCACTTTTAATCCTCTTAATATCTCAATTTTCAAAAATAGTTTTTATTTTTTTTAAAATCTAATTCTAATCCTTTTTTGTTCAATATTAAACGCTAAGGGTAAAAACTCGTTCTTTCAAGTTTCAAGAATTGATTTTGTGAAGAACAAGGTTCCTTCCTCTGAATTCATTGTTCATCTTTAACATCATCTGAAACCTTCAATTAATTCATCTTCTAATTTGGGTTTTTGCTGCTGGTTGTGGTTGACCAAGGAATGCTTGTCCAGTAATAAATTTCTTTGAGTCATTTTCTCAAGTAGCTTGTCTCCTAATAACATCGATTCGATTTATGCAATATGAGCAGAAATCTGAGAGGCATACCTTCTCGCAATGTGTATTTCAGTCTCAGATCGCTGTATGTTGGGGATATTCCGCCAATTGGAGTGTTTTCAAATCGACGCCTAACCCACCATCAATACCATAGCCATCTGTTGATACAGAGTATGATTTTGTGAGTGATTTGATGTTGAAGTTAGGGGAAGAAGTGCAGCTGACCCAAATTCTTGTAGTGATTTGGGACTCATTATGGACATTTTGCAAACACCTGGTGTGCAAGAGAAGAGCAAATTGCTCGAGCAATGCGGGGTGAATTTATAGCCGGACGCTTTCACCTTCTTCATGTGGGCTAATAAGCAATCGGATTACAACCATACGCTTTGGGAGTATCATACAATGATCGTTCGATATTGCTTAATATTCAAGCATCATTTCTTGCCATTCAAAGTATAATAACCTAAATGTGGTGCTGAGGTTGTATGAGAAGAAGACAAATAGAATTAAACCAGATAGGGAAGTGATTCATGCTCTGGCTAAACGAAGGCTTGTCAAAGAAGCTCGTAGTCTCATGAAATAAATGGAAGATGAGGGTTGTATACCAGATTACAACTCATTGATCATGCCCCATGTAAAGCAAGTTTGTTAGATGAAATGAGAGAGAGAGCTTCAATCCAATGTTAGAACCTACCATGGCTAATTGGGTGTATTTAGAATTAATCCGGGTGGGGTTTGTATAACCATTTATCATAATTAATTTTATTTTATTATTTATATAAGGGTATTTACATTTTCTCATATAAATATGTTCCATCCGTTCCAGATTAAGGGGGCTATTTTCCATTTTGGTCTTTCCATCCAAAGGGTCCCTTTTCTTTTTTACATACATGAGACCCACATACCTTCTCTAATACAATAAAATATGGGGCTCATACTCTTACTAATACAACTACACACTACACATTAAATAATAATACTCCTTAATCTACATGCCAAAAGCAAATTATCCTCTTACGTTGGGACGAAGAGAGTATTTTAAATTCATAAATTAATGGAGTTCTTTTAGTGAATTCGGGTTGCAAATAGTCGTTCTCTTCCGGCATATCACGTGCTAATTTCAGCATCAATGTTAAATTTTCGATTAATTTAAATGAAATCTGGACAAAAAATGTCTAAAATTAAATATAAAATGACTAATTTTTTTTTAAAAAGGATAAAGTTAGAAAACAATAATTAAAATTTACTCCCTCCGTCCCAACTTCAACTTCACACTTTCCGTTTTGGTCCGTCCCAATTTTAACTTCATACTTCCATAAAAGGAAAAGGTACAAAATTAATATCCCTCTAATATACTTTAATTTCAAAATTGCCATCACCTTTTTAACACACATAACATACTTTATCATTTATTTATTACCTAAAAATACAAAACAACCCCCAAAAGTTACTCAAAAAGTGACTTTTCTTAATTTGCGTGCGAACAGTAAATATGAAGATGAAAATGGGACGGAGGGAGTAATAAAAATGAATCAAATCCAATAGGGACAAACTTTTCCCTCCACTTTGCTCCTTTGTTAAATTAGAATAATGGAATAATATACTCTCTCCGTCCCGTTTCAATATTTATGTTTCTATTTTGCGCGTCTTATTTCAATGTTTATATTTTTCTTTTTGGAATATGGGACCCACTTAAAACAATTAATATATCATCCAACACTAATACTCCTACCCACTTTATATTAAATATTAGTATATTTTTCCACCCACTATCTATTAAAATATTATTATACCTTTTAATCAACATAAAAAAACAAACGTAAATATTGAAACAGGACGGAGGGAGTAGTAAAATTCGGATATGCCTAGACGGCTAGACTCTATCTTTTCTGTCATCATTGGATAAAACTCTTGTTTTTTTTTGTTTTTTTTTTCTTTTGGTCTAGGATTATAACAGAACATATTCTACACCTGCTCCACATAAAAAATAAAAAATAAAAAGAAATTGAAAAAACTCATTAATATTTTTCCAATTTGATTATCTTTCTCTACATTCTTCAGAATAATTATCTTAATTAGGATAAAAATCATAAAAAATAACTTTTTAATTTTATAAAGTAAAACATAGTGATACTATTTAAATGTAATTGGGGTGGAACCAATCTCACCTAAGACTATCTCCATCCATAACCCATCACAACCCAATCTCTCATTAAAATATTAATTTTACACTCCTACCGCATATACAACCCACAACTCAACCCAAATTCAATTTTTATATACTTCATCAACAATTAAATCCAACCTAACTTTTTAATAAAATATTAATTCTTCTCTCATTATATATATATACTATCATTATTAATATAAAATTATATATTACTTTGAGAATTTTAAATTATATATTTAAAAATAATAATTTCATATATTAAAATCATTTTAATCTGCAATTACTTTAAAAAATATGGTTTTCAGAAACACACTAAAAATAATATACGAACACAATAACATGAAATTGAAATAAAATAGATAACATATTATAATTCAAAATAGGTCAATATTATAGTTCATTTATAAAAAAAATAATAATAAGAATTTTAATTATTTTTTTATAAAATAAAAATAAATTATATACTCCATCCATCCCAAATTCAACTTCACGTTTACTATAGATAAGGAGTTTAAGAAAAGTCACTTTTTGATTTACTTTTGAGAGTAGTATGGTATTTTTGGATAATAAATAAATGATAAAGTATGTTATGTGTGTTAAAAAGGTGATGGCAATTTTGAAATTAAAGTATGTCACAGAGATATTAATTAGATGTTTTTTTCTTTTATGAAAGTGTGAAGTTGAATTTGGGACGGATCAAAATGAAAAATGTGAAGTTGAAGTTGGGACGAAGGGAGTATTATTTATACCGAATATAAATTTTATTGTGTAAAATTTAATTGAATTTAAATATAATAGGACACATGTCATAATTTGAGTGGTGTATAGTATAGGTTAATAATACCCACATTCGTATATTTAATAGGCAAAATCTCCTGTGCGCCCGGGGACACGAAAAGATGCTCCGTGTCCCCATGTGAACACCCCTCCAATCCTATTTAAACCTATGTATTGCTAGGGGTTTACATTGTAAAGGGGCATGAAAATTGTAAAGGCGCACGTAATGTGCTCCGTGCGCCCGGGTGCACAGGAGCCTCACTCTATTTAATATTTAATATTTTATGTTTCGTATATACTAATTGCGAATACGTTGCTATAAATAACTTTTTAAAAATATGAGATATCGCAATATGGTTAATTATCGTATTTTTTATTTTAGTTTTATATATTAATCTTTTTACTTTTATTTAGTTTATTTATTTATTATTATACTATTCATGTATATCTATAAATTAAATAGAGTGTATATTGGGTGCACATGGGTGCAAGGGTGCACCCATATGTGTATGACTTTTTATTTTATTATGTATACATGTTATTCTATTTTGTATACCTATTTTATAATAATTATATACTTTTTTTCATCAAAGTTTTTAATTAGAAAAACTAACATCCATATGTGTATAACTTTTTATTCAATAGTGTATACATGATTTTTAATAATTGTATTTTTATACTCAATTTTCCATTAAAAAAACTAACAATTAAATTGTATACGTATTTGCTTATAATTGTATATGTTTTTGTTTATATTTGTATATGAGTGTACCCTAATCTTAGGTGCACCCGGGTGCACTCTATATTTAGCCAATTAAATAATGTATATCTATAAATTAAATACAACCTTTAATTTTTTTTAATTGATTAGCAATAGATAATTAAACCAAAGCAATACAAATATATCCAACTTATTATTTTATTATTATTGTTCATGTATATCTTCAAATTAAACTCCAACTTTAATCATATTTTTTGATTGGTTAGGAATAAATATTTTTGTTATTTATTTTAATATCACTTACTTATAATCTTTCTATTTTATTATTATTATTAAATTATTAATGTATATCTTTATATTTAGAATTAAAAAGTAAACCTTAAAATTAGATAATAAATCAATTAATAAAAATATATTTTCAAAAATTTTAGTATATCCTCATTATTAAATTACAATATGCATTTAATATTGGATTATCTAATTAATTTTCTTATAAAATATAATGCATCCGCCTATTATGCAGGAATATATACTTGTATATACTAATTACGAATACGTTACTATAAATAACTTTTTAAAATTATGAGTTTTTAAAATTATGAGATGTCACGACGTGGTTAATTGTTGTATTTTTTATTTTAATTATATATATATAATCTTTTTATTTTTATTTATTTATTTATTTATTTATTTGTTTATTTATTTATTATTATATTATTCATTTATATCTATAAATTAAATATCACCTTTATTTTTTTATTAGTTAGGAATAGATAATTAAACCAATTAATAAAAATATATCCAACTTATTATTATTATTATTTATTTATTTACGTATATCGTAAATTAAACATTAACTTTAATAATATTTTAATAAAAAAAAATATTATGAATACCACTCGAAAATAGAAAATCCAAACAGTGTACGCGTGAATATATGTCAAACTTTAGTTTTAATTCATAATAATAATTATTACTAATAACTCGTAACAAATAAAATTATTTTCCAATATTTTTTATATTTAAATTTAATTTTAAATTTTCAAAACACCATATATTATATGAATGAGGTTTTTGTGCTTTTTCTATTTAAACCCCTAACAATACATAAAGTAAATAGAAGGATAAATATCAAAATTAGTCCTATAAATAGGTAATTTTCCAACTTTAGTCATTTATCATTTGTAATTTTCAATTTTGGTCATTTTTTTCCAGTTTTAATCCTTTCGGTCCAGTTTTGGTTATTTTTTCAAAATTTGGTTCTTTTTTGGTCCACTATTAGTCCTAAATGTATACACTTCAGGACCATTTTTGGACTATTGTTAATATAAAGGACTAAATTTGGATAAAAATGACTAAAAGTGGACAAAAATGACTAAATTTGAACAAAAATGACTAAAAGTGAACAAAAAATGACCAAATTTGAGAATTGCAAATTATAAAAGACTAAAGTTAAAAAATATCATACTAACATGATCAATTTTAATATTTACCCTAAATAGAATATGAAGGAAAAGGATTGAGGACACGGTGTCCTGGAGTCAGTAACTTTTGTCATATTATATAACATCCTTTTTACGTATCCACAAAATTTACTATTCTTAAATTAGGTACTGGAGTCAGTAACTTTTGTCATATTATATAACATCCTTTTTACGTATCACAAAATTTACTATTCTTAAATTAGGTACCTCTCATACATTTTCACTCTTTAACTAATCTATGAGATGATGCCAGGGGATGATACGAGTTCAAATTTATTAATGGCCTACTACAAGAACAAAGCAAATGTGATGCAACATATCATCATATTATGATAAAGAAACCAATTCTGGTGAAAAATATTCTTTCAAGAATTCGGATAGAGTTTGGTTCCATTCACTGTAATTTATCCTATTTATATTTATATATAGTATAAATATTATGAAAGCATAATTATAAATTATCTATTACCAAATCTATCCTATTTATATACCTTTACACATGGAGTGTAATATTTGTTTATTACTTCTTTTCTAGACTAGACAATTATTCTAAATATGATATTTGTTTGTTACTTCTTTTCTGCACGAGTAGTTTCAATAATATTAAGATTTACGGAAAAACATAATTGTCATAATTCTTTTCAATATTTCCAAATTATTATATTCTAATATTTATAGATAATAAATAATGTACGTAATGGTTTAGATGAACATAAAAAATTTAAAGTAATGTGTATTTGAAAAAGTATATAATAATTATTACAACAATATATCGTATCCGAAATTGAATTCCAAAACTTAATCACACGCAAAAATAATAACAGTAATAAATTTTACTTTTAATTTTGCGAATATCCTGTATTATAATTTGTTGTTCTCACCATCCTAACAAACAAATGGACAAATTCTAATTAGAGGACGGTGGCAAAATCGCATTGCTTTGGTCTAAAGGGTATACACTTTAATTAATAAAGGTACACCATTTAGTTTAAAAGGGTATACATTTTATTAATATTTTTTTATTTTTTTCAGAAAATAAAGGATATACATATTTATACTAAAGAGTATAGAATTTAACACAAAATTTCAAAGGTGCACGTAATGTGTTTCCGTGCGCCCAGGCAAAAACAAGTTTTTGTCATGTTACACATCTTTATACTAAAAGATACACAATTTAACACAAAATTCTAAAAGCTCCGGGCGCACACAAATTTTTGTCATGATAGAAAACCAGAACAGGAGAAAATACAAATAAATTTTTTAAGTTGGGATCTCACTGAATATTACAATGTAATGTTAAAAAAAAATTCCCTAATCCCTTGAAATTAAAAAAATAAAAAAATATATAAAATAGTGAAATTGTATTTTTTATTTTATATATATATAATCTTTCTACTTTTATTTATTTATTTATTATTATATTATTCATGTATATCTATAAATTAAATGTAAGCTTTATTTTTAATTTTTTATTAGTTAGGAATAATAATTAAACCAATTAATAAAAGATATCCAACTTATAACTTATTATTATTATTTATGTATATCTTCAAATTAAACATTAACTTTAATCATATTTTTTTATTAGTTAGGAATAAATTTCTTTATTTTTTATTTTAATATCACATATAATCTTTTTATTTTTTATTATTATATTACTAATGTTATATTTAAAATTAAATGTAACTTAAAATAATAAATAAATCAATTAATTAATAAAAATATATCTTCAAATTTTTTTTAATATATCCTCATTATTAAGTTAAAATATGTATTTTATATTAAATTATCTAATTAATTTTGTAATGCAACTGTGAGAATATGTACTCATTAATAACTAAAAACTTATTTCTTCTTATCTCATCTCTCGCACCTCCAATTAAATTCTGATTTTGCGAGTTGAATGTTCGATTTTCATCGATTCCTTGCAAGTTCCATCGAAGATTTTGCGAGTTGTGGCGTTTCCATTGAGGGGGCTTTTCAGTGTATTAATGAAATAAAATACTTATAAGAATATTTATAAAATAAAATATTTATAACAACATCTTTTATAAGAATACTGTATTAACGTGAGAATATGTACTCGTTAATAACTAAAAACTTATTTCTTCTTGTCTCATCTCTCGCACCTCCAATTAAATTCTGATTTTGCGAGTTGAATGTTCGATTTTCATCGATTTCTTGCAAGTTCCATCGAAGATTTTGCGAGTTGTGGCGTTTCCATTGAGGGGGCTTTTCAGTATATTAATGAAATAAAATACTTATAAGAATATTTATAAAATAAAATATTTATAACAACATCTTTTATAAGAATACTACATTAATGAACTATAGTAGAGTATCTATTAATGAACAATTGGTTCCATTCAATTAAGAATTTTAATATTTTAAAATTTTAAAATATGATAAAATAGATTTTTTCTTTAATTAGAATAGATTTTAAAATATTTTAAAATATATTTTTCTTTAATTATAATTTATATCTATATCAAAAACATTTTCTTCAAAAATATTTCTTTGTGTGTAATTATATTTAGTTATATAATATCAAATTAGTTATACATATTTTATTTGAAAATTATTACACTATTATAATTATATAACTCAAATATCAAAAACATATTCTTCAAAAATATTTCTTTATATTTAGTTATATAATATCAATACATATTTTATTTGAAAATAATTACACTATTATAGTTATATAACTCAAATAAAAAATAAAAAATAAGTATTAATAAACATTAAATATTACTTATTAACTTATTAAAATTTTAATAAACATCCTTGACATAACACATCAACAAAATAAATCTTATTTTTATAATTTGTGAAAGAATAATTACGAGAATACATTTTTGTTAATCAATAAAAATTTAGAATAATCATCAAAATCAATAATTTAAATAAAAATAAAATAATTAAATGTATGGAGTATATGTTATGAAAAAAAAGAAAAGGAGGAGTTTTCAGTATTGTAATTGTAATTGTGTTATTGTTTTCTATCGTATGAAATTACCATAGTTTTTTTTTTCGAATATGTATTATAATGAGATATAATTCAATTTATATATATATAATATTCAAGTCCTTTTCAACAAGCTGACTTAAATGTAAAGTAGCGCATAAATTTTCTTATTTTTTTTAAAATTTTTAAGCTCATGTAGTATTATTAAGTCAATGAATACCAAATACTCTCTAATATAGTTTACTACCTCTGTTATTAATCTATCAATTTCATTATTTGGATCATCCAATATATTTTTTAGACATATGAGATTCACACTCTCACTAATACAATTAAAATATGGGGGACACACCCTCCACTAATACAACTACCCACTACAAATAAAATTATAAACACGTACTAAAAACAAATGGTGTTGACATCTAAACAACAAATGGAAACATTAACAATGGAAAGAGGGAGTATATAACTTCTAAATCAAATTGTATTATACTCCTCTCTTACTCTAATCCACTTAATATCAACTTTTTTCAAATTAACCACATGCCGCCACCTCTTTTGAACTTGGTCATACTTTCGTATATAAAGATTTTAAATTCTAATAAATTGCCACCTCATTTTCAAATTAAACACATGCTACCACCTCTTTAAAACTTGATCCTCCTTAGTATATTAAAGATTATTTTATAATACTATAAAATTAATATATTTTCATTTATTGAGCATATATATATATATATATATATAAATAAGCGAACCTAAAATTTCACTTTTGTTTTTAATTTTTTTTAATTTTATTTTATTTAAAAATAATTCAATTTTAATCTTAATAGTCTCATTAATATTTTTTTATTTCAATCATAAAATTTAATTATACTAATAATGAATTTTATTATTTAATATAATTTAATATAATTTATTTTTTATGTTTTGTAATTTATTTTAAATGGTTCGTTCAATTTTTTTTATTTTTTTGTTTGTTTTTTTCTTTATATTTCATAAACACTTTTTTTATAATTTTTTTATTTTTAATGTTCTTATTTTTATTTGATTTTATTTGCACTTTCAATCATTGAGTTGATATTAGGTGCACTAATATGTGTATAGCTTTTTATTTTATTTTATATACATGTTATTCTATTTTGTATACGTGTTTCTTAATAATTGTATATTTTTTTTTCACAAAATAGCGCCATTTAAACCACCTTTACGACCCCGCTTATTTTGATCAAAAGTTGATGTAAAACTAAATTTTTCATTAAAAAAACTAGCATCCATATGTGTATAACGTTTTATTCAATAGTGTATTGTGTCTACATGTGTTTTTAATAAGAGTGAGTCTTGTCTGCGCCCGGGCGTACGAGAACACATTCCGTGCGCCTTTAGAATTTAGTATTATGAGTAAGGGTACATTGCTTTAGTCTAAAGGTATACATTTTAATTAATAAATATACACAATTTTATTTTGTTCTAAAGGGTATACACTTTATTAATATTTTTTGTTTTTCTTCAGAAAATAAAGGGTACACATATTTATACTAAAGGGTATACAATTTAACACAAAATTTCAAAGGCGCACGGGATGTGTTCCCGTGTGCCCGGGCACACACAAGTTTTTGCCATGGTACACATATTTATACTAAAGAGTACACAATTTAACATAAAATTCTAAAGGGGCACGGAATATGCTCTCGTGCGCCCGGGCGCACACAAGTTTTTGCCTTTTAATAATTGTATATTTTTCTACACTCAATTTTTCATTAAAAAACTAATAATTAAATTGTATACATTTTTGTTTATATTTGTATACGTTTTTGAAAGTGTGTGCACCTTATCTTAGGGTGCACAATATCATTAACCTTAGAAAAAGTCATCGTATCCAGAAATAACTTCAGAAATTTTAGAGTTAGTTAATTCAAAACACATGTCAACTATTTTTTTATTATTATTTTTATTTCATCTTTAAGATTAATATATGAAATCTATTTTTAAATTTTTATAATTTATTCTAAGTTTTTATTTAATTTTATTTTCATTAGAAAAATATTTATATATATTCTTTTAATTTAATATTTTGGATTAATGTATGCAATCTATTTTTTAAGTTTTGTTATTTATTTTAACTGTTCATCCAATTTTAATTTCATTAGTATGTCTCTATAAATATTATTTTAATATTTATAATTTATTATATAAATAGTATTTTATATTTTATTTTATTAATATGTTATTTAATTAGAAAAATATATATTATAGTAAACTATAACTTTATTTTAAAACAAAATAATAATTGAGTTTTATAAAGAAATTATATCTACTTTTTTAAAAGATAAATATCAATTAAAATAAAATAATTTTAATATAGTTAATCATACAAAGTTAATATTATCTAAAATTTCGAATCAAATCAATCAATAAAATTATCTATAAATAAATAGTATACTTATCTATTATATAAACTGAATATGATACATTTTTTTTAAATTGTAATCAATTTAAATATTATTTGATGCAATTAATTAGATAACGTTTCAACTAATTTTAATAAATAATAAAAATATTAATTAATTTCTTAATAATCAATATAGCTAAATATTATACATCATTTAAATTGTATTTATATATTAAGTGTACTTAGATCACATTTAAAAATTTTGTAGGATATTGTGGTGCTTTAACCTATATATACTGAGTGCCCCAAAATCATTCTATGATTAATATATATTTATATTTTATTTTGGCCGTATCATAAATTATCTATCTATTTATACATATATAAAAATAAACTTAAATTTTTATTTTTATCTTCAATTTTTTCATCATTTCAATTTTATTATATTTATTTATAAATCATGCAGTTTTAATTTTGGCAGTTCATTTAATACATTAAATCTTAACCATTAATATTATTTATGTTAATAATAATTTTTTTATTTTTAATTAACAATATAATTTAATAAATATGAGTGATATTTTTCACATATTCTATTAATTGTGAAATTTATTTGCTCTAAAGAGTTAGTTTTGTATTTTGGTATCCGGCCCTAAGGGTCTAATTTCCTTTTTTATACACACGAGATCCACACGCACCACTAATACAATTAAAATATAGGGCCCACACACACTAATATAAATACTCATTAAAAATTAAATAATAATACGCCTTAATTCACGTGCAAAAAGAAAATTCATTCTTTTGGGACAGACGGAGGGAATAGTATTAAATGGACGTTTAAGATTAAAATTAAATAAAACTAAATACAGTAAAATTATGGATACGAGTTGTAGATATTTAAACGAATACGATATCTCTAAATAAGTGTGTAACCTATACGTTGTCCTTCCTAAACATAAGTAAAAAAATTAATGTTATGAAAAAATAAGCACATATATAATACTATTTAATTGATAGATATAAAATTAAATTATGTTAAAAAAATTGAATTTATATATTTTAAATAAGAGATTATTACTGATAGGTACGCATTTGTATAGTCTAATTATTAATGAATACATTAATTAAATATAATTACTGATAGATACATGAGGCCTAATTTATTTTACAGCATTACCCATTGTCGCACATTAATTAGGAGAGATTTTAGGAACTACCTTATCTTCTATTTCTCACTTCACGCTAATGGTGAAAGTTTAATAGGTTTCTGATTTTGGGAAATTTATTGGCGTGTTATTTTCTCTGCCAAATTGCACACTGATGTATATCAGCGTTCACCTTTCAATCAAGATTTAATATTTTCTATATTTCTCTCTTCGAATTGCACTCTAATGTAGAGTATAGTGAAAATTTAATGAGTTTCTTATTTTGGGGGAATTTAATGGCATGTTCTTTTTTCTATTCAGATTGCACACTGGTGTACATCGAAATTTAATGGCGTGCTCTTTCCTTTGACTAGATTGCATACTGGTTTACATCAGCGTGTACTCTTCAATGACAATTTTAATACTTTATTCTTTGTTTCTCTCTCATGAATTTATTTCTCTCAAAAGGATCACATCAATGTACATTAGTAAAATTACTTTATCGGGCTTTTTTTATTCTTTCTTAATGTTGCACATTGGTGTTCAGATAGATATGAGTATTATGGGTAAAACAAAATAAAATTTTGTATTTATGAATAATTTTTAAAAGCGAATGTATCGTTAGGCAATAATAATTTAGAACGTTTTGTACCTACTATTTATTGACCCTATATATAAATAATTAAACTTTTATACGGGAAATTATGTTCTTAGCTTGGTTTGAAGTAACTAAGAAATACCTCGAGACAAGAAAACTAACATATACATAATTTCCAAAGCACTTTGTCTGAAAAGGCAATATGAGAGAATGAGTGAAACAAAAATTGGTAATTGACTGTTAGTAGGATTTTCTATGTCCCTCCTGGTGCCGTAGAATCTTATTATTTGAGAATTATGCTAAATGTAGTGCGAGGACCAACATGTTATAAAGATTTCTGTAAATTTTGGAAAGAGACATATTATATTTTTCAAGAAGCATGCTATGCAAGAGGATATCATATGCCATGACCATAAACAAAAGTCAAGAATAATCTTTGAAGATTGTTGGATTATACTTGAAAAGTCCAATATTTAGCCATGGTCAATTTTACATTGTTGTATCTAGAGTTACAATAAGGTAAGTAGAGCTGTTAAACCAAACGAGTAGCTCGAAAGCTCGCTCGGTTTGGCTCTTTAAAGCTCGAGTTCGGCTCGACTCTTGCTTACTCGAGCTCGATTTCGAGCTCGTTTTATGCTCATTTCTTTAACGAGCCTAGCTCGACTCGACTCGACTCGATAAAGCTCGACAGTAATAAAATAATAATAAATTAATAATAATAATAATAATAATAAATATTATTTAATTATATTATATTAATTATTAAATATAATAATAAATTAATAAATTAGGGCTCGATAAGGCTCGAAAATCTCAAAAAACTAGACTCATTTTGCTTAATGAATCGAGCAGAGCTCGAGAATTACTCGTTCGAGCTTGTGATAAGCTCATTTTCTATTCGAGCCGAGCTCGAGCTAGACTTGATAACTACTCAAGCCAAGCTCGAGTACGTGATACTCTGTCTCACTCGGCTCGTTTAATAGCCCTAAAAGTAATGCTTGAAAATAATGCTTTGTAATGCTAATGATCGGGCCACAAGTAGGTGTATGAATGTTGTGTTCAAAGAATTATTCAGAAATGTCTAAAAAGTAACAGCTGCAAAGTTCTATAAGGTTAAACACATAGATGCAGGATCAGGTACGTCTTTGACCTAAGTTTAAATGTATCTAATTTTTTTCGATGCATCTAGAATTTATTTCTTAATGGAATTGTGGTAGTGTTGTGGAAATTGTATTGTTCTCATCAATGTATAGGATTGCTAAGTCGAAACTTTTTTTCTCTTTTCTTTACAACATACCATATGTATTAAGAATGGACTTTATATTGGTGTAAGGGAAAAGGTTTGAGACATTTAGGGGAGAAGTGTTTATAGTGGAAATTTTCATTTTCCGAAGATTATATTCGTGCATTGTTATGTATGCTAAGTTTTTTCAAATCACAGTCTATAAACATTTTTAAGATTTATACCGATATTTTGAAATATTTAACAATTATTAATCATATAATACAGCTCAATATCTTTTAATTTTGTTGCTAATACTCCCTTCGTCCCCTTGATAAGTGTCCGTTTACTTTTTGCACGTGGATTAAGAAGTGTAATATTTTAAAGTGTAATGAGGTGAGAGAAATAATATTTTAATGTGGAGTGGATAGTTGTATTTGTGTTGAGTGTGGGTCCCATGTGTAATGGGTTGAGTATAATAGTATTAATGTGTATTGTCACATCAACAAAAAAAGAAAATAGATACTTTGTATTGGGACAGACCAAAATGACAAAATAGATACTTATCGAGGGGACGGAGGGAATATATATATTCAAAAAATTAAAAGATGATTTCAATTGTATAAATCATCTGCAGGAAAAAAAATAGTCACTAAATAGTTATGGAGATAGTTTCATCATTAAGAGATTAAAAAAAAAGGGGAGGGGGGGGAGGGCCTTGAACATTATTATTAACACTAGATTCATAGAATGTGCAATGGAAATTGACTAAAATGGTGAACATCTACTGAAACTATTGTTTTAGTTCTAATGTTGAATGTCAAACAGATCTAAAATAATTGGTTCATGACCTATTAAATTATATTACTAAAACTACACAATAATAATAATAATAATAATAATAATAATATATACTCCCTCTGTCTCATCCCAATGGTTACATTTGCTTCTTGCACGGTGATTAAGGAATATAATATTTTAATAGATAGTGGATAATTGTATTAGAATTGTAGGTGGGCCACATGTAGATGATTTAATCGTTTTATGTGGTTAGGTAATAAAACCGATTAGGAACTGATTCCCAAATTGAAAATATGTAACTATAAGGCCGGGAGGACATAAGAAGTATAAGAAAAAAAATCAATTATAGATAAAAATATTTATAATTATTTCCATACAAAACACATATAGGATAATTATAAACATAAATAAAAAAAATAATGCTATAACAAAATTCTAACCATACCAAAATCGAACGAGACAAGCTCAAACATATTCGTAGAGATAAAACTATTAAAACTAAAATATATTTAATAATAATCCTATAATATAATGTTTAAAATTTTTTCACAAAATATAATGGCGAAGACTTGTGTGAGACCGTCTCATGTAAGGGCTTACGTGAGACGATCAGAAAGTAATAACTTTTATACTGAAAAGTGATACTAAATTAATAAAAAGTGATATTTCATGAATAGTTTACAATATATATGAAAAGTATAACATTTTTATAGCGAAAGTGGTAACTATTTTAAAAAGTGTAAAATGGTCTCACGTGAGACGGTCTCATGCAAGACATACCCAAATATAATTATTTCCATGCAAAACACATAGTATGAGATAGTTATAAACATAAAAAAAATACTACAATCAAATTTATGCCAGACCTAAACCGGATGAGAGAATCTCAAACATATTCATATAGATACATACCACTATTAAAACAAAAGAACAAAAAAATTTTAACCGACAATCCTATAATAAAATGCTTTTCGTGTAACGGACGAAAAATACTAATTTTTATAAAAGTAAATGATAATTGATAATAAGAGTTTTTTTTATTTGTGTATACATTAATTTATTAATTTTATATATTCATATTTTATCCATTTTTTATGTTATACAAATATTTTACTTACAATAAAGTTAAAAATAAAATAAATAATTTCTTACTCTTTTAAAAATATTTTATTTATTAATAATTTTTAATTAAAATTTATCTTTAATAAAAAATTATTATTAAATTTAAGAATCTATTTCTTAAATCATATTATATTGATAATATGAATGTCAAATTGAAGATAATGAGAAGACGATTAATAAAATTTATTTAAAAATAAAAAATAAAAAATATTTAAAGTTTTAGATTAACTTTTAAATAAGATAAACATAGTGAAATAATTTGATTGGTCAATAATCAAATCTTCCTTAGCAAGTTTAGCTAAATAAATTCAAAATTCTAAAAAAATACCAAGTGATCTCTAAGTTACTGACAACTCATCAAATCAAAACAATTCCTTAAATATAAACATTTATTTGATATACTAAACATTCCTGTATTAATACTAAAACACTATTCTGAGTTTGATTTTGCGATCGATTCATTGATCAATCATTCCTTGTTGATTTGAAATTGCAATTACCGATCGAGAAGCAGAGATTTAACGTTTCGTAGAGTGGCGTTTACATAAGGGAGGACTTTTCACTTTTCAATGTTGTAATTGTTTTCTGTTGTACTTGTGTTATTATTCTTTTATAAATAATTTTTTTGAGTTGAATACCACTGCCTCTATTTGTGGTTACTATTTCAAGAAAATAAGTATGTCGTGTGTTTAGTATAAATCAAAATATAATATCTTAAAAAAGGATATATATATATAAACTAATTAAGCATATGGCGGAAGCGAAGATTTTGAGGTGATAAAAATTAATTGAGGGCAACATAGTAATTATGAAATAAAATAAAAACAGTGCCGCCACAAATCTTTTGCCCTAAATAAAAAAAAAAAAAAAAGCGGCGAGCAGGTAGGTTATAAAATAGTTGTGATTTGTCTGAATCCTCATCTCTCTCGCACCTCTTTCTGCCGCCACATTCCTATATTAATAACGTGAAACCTAATTTTTCTTATCAATCTTCGATTTTCATCAGATTTTGCGAGCGAGTTTCATAGAGCGAAGATTCTGCGAGCGAGTTTCATCGAAGATTCATTGTTGATTTGAATTGCAATTACCGATCGAGAAGCAGAGATTTAACTTTTGGTGGAGTGGCGTTTCAAATACCGATCGAGAAGCAGAGATTTTACATAAGGGAGGGTTTTCACTTTTCAATGTTGTATTTGTTTTCCGCTGTACTTGTGTTATTATTCTTTTATAATAAAAAGATTTTTTGAGTCTGCCTCTGTTTGAATTTGTGGTTATACAAGAAAAGAAAATATGTCGTGTGTTTACTATAAATTTAAAAGTGCAAAAGATTATGAATCAGTTGCCTTTGATGGCCACTTTATATCGGTTGGAGAAGTGAAAGCAATAATATTTGAAGTAAAGCAGTTGGGCAGGGGTAGGGATCATGATCTTGTGATCACCAATGCCCACACCAATGAAGAGTACCCTAAAGATGAAATGTTAATTCCCAGAAATACTTCAGTTTTAATTAGCAGAATTCCTGGTGTTCGTTGCGAGCCCATAGTTATTGCAGGTGCAGGTGTTCCAAAATCCATGTTGATGGCCACCCCAGATGGTTGTGTTGCATTACCAACCGGAGATGTTGCAGTGTTGAAGCCAAATGAGAAAGAGATTGAAGGGATGCCATCATCAATTGGTGAAGTTCCACCAGAATTTAAGTGCCCACTGTGTAAACAAGTGATGAAAGATTGTGTCTTTACAAGCAAATGTTGTTTTAGTAGCTTCTGTGATAAATGTATAAGGGATTACACTATTTCAAGATCAATGTGTGTTTGTGGGGCTAGAGGTGTTTTGGCGGATCATCTTTTGCCCAACAAAACATTGAGGGATGCTATCAATCGCATTTTGGAATGTAACAACAGCAGCTCAGAAAATGCATTTCAAGCCCAAGACATGCCTCAGTCTGCTGCCTCTGCTCCCCCACCTCAACGGGAACTTGACAAAGGGAGATCACTTATGAAAGTGAAAGATGATGTCCTCAAGGAAGCAGCATTACAGAGAAGTGCTCCTTTGGCTGATGAACAGAAATCAACTTCTGTTCTTCCAGGTGCTGCAGAGATGCAGTGGAGAGTTCCTCATGAGAATTATATGATGCCCAATTCATTTAATCCTTATTGGAATGGCTTTATGCCTCCTTATGGTGGTCCAATGCCTCCCTATATGGGTTATGGAGTCAACCCTATGGATGTTGGTTTTGGTTGTATTTTGGGTTATGGTGGCCCTGTCCCTCCTCAAACTGAGTTAGCAATGGGATTCAATAGAGAGGAATTTGGAGCTCACAAAGGGGGTCTGAAGAGGAAGCGTGACGGGAAATATGGAGGAGAGGGGAGCGTTTCATCAACATGCTCGACATCTGGTGGCTCTGATCATCATCGCCACCAACCTGAACGTCGCTCAAAGAAGAAATCTGACCTCAAGGAGCAGAGGAGCAGCAGCAACACACTCACCCAACCTTCCGAGAGCCATTTGAAGAGGCGGCCATCAGAGGAGGAACACCCTCACTCTAGAAGTCATAGCAAGCGTAGATGCACTCTAGATGCGTTTCTGCCATGTAGTAACTCAATGGATACCAAATACTCTCTAATATAGTTTACTTTATATAACTTCTACATCAAATTGTATTATACTCCTCTCTTACTCTAATGCTAATAAACACAACTATTACTTACTCCTTTGATGTTTCATCTTTAATATGTTATATATGAGTAACACGTCTCATTCTTTGCTTGCACTAATAACTCAACACTACCTCATATGTCAAATTTTGATCTAGGAAATAAAGAAAAGATTATTACAATAATACTACCTCCTCTTTAATTTTTAACTAGGAGGTAGTGAGCTTTATGATATATGGTTGTATAATAGGATGTACATGAAACTAAAATTAGGATTAGGTTTTGGATATATGTGGAGTGTAAAAATGAAAAAGAATGTTAATAAGACATTGTAGAAATATAATTTTTAAGTATATAATAAATAATGTGGGCAACAAATACATAATGTTTGTATTTTGGCAGTGCCCTAAATTTAATGAATAGAGATTAGTGACTCAAATAATATAATCTCAAAAAAAGAATGATTTAGTACATTAAATTGAAGAACCCTACTGATGTACATTGGTGCGCATTCTTGAGAGAGAAATAAAAAATACGTGATTAAACTAAAAAACCATACGAATGTGCATCTTTGAGAGAGAACTGAAAAAAATACACAATTGAAACTATTGTTAAGTATATTAATGTGCATTCTTAGAGAAAAACTGAAAATACGCAATTAAATTGAAGAACTCTACGAATGTAAATTAATATGCATCTTTGAGAAAGAAACAGAAAATACATGATTAATTAAATTGAAAATAGGGTTGTTATAATTATCCTTAAATCCTCACCCATTGTTTTTATTTGATTTAGTGTACATTAGTGTTCAATAAAACTAGTGTTAAGTGAAAACGTTGAAATATTCAACGTCGTAAATAAGGATAAAACTGGAAAAAGAAATAGAC
The DNA here is from genome assembly GCA_023678885.1 of Pogostemon cablin. Taxonomy (NCBI): domain Eukaryota; kingdom Viridiplantae; phylum Streptophyta; class Magnoliopsida; order Lamiales; family Lamiaceae; genus Pogostemon; species Pogostemon cablin. The sequence continues at coordinate 9,733,627 of CM042987.1, forward strand.
GTTTAAATCAATGTGTTTATTAATAATTATGTTATATACACGCGTACCTATCAATAATAATCCATATATATATATATATATATAAATGGAGTACTACTTTTTACTTATGATTATGATTTAGTATTTCTTAATTAACTATATAATAATAATTTTATTTCCATTAATTATTATTTTAAAAAAACTAATGTAAAAAATATATATAATATAAATAAAATTAATTTATGTATAATATTCTTTTAAATATTCATAAATTTGTTATGAAAAAAATTTATTAATTTAATTTTTTATTTAAATTTATTAGTTTTAAATTATGCAAATAATTAAAAAAAATAAATTTTATAATTCAAATGTCATAATTGAATAATTAAAATATATGTAAATAAATAAATATTAATATACTAAATTTAAAAAGTTGAAATAAATATTTACAAACTCAAATTAAATATTTGATATGAAAAAATTATTTAACTTAAAGAACTTAAGTTTTCGATTCAATACATGAATTAGTTTTTCAACCTCTTATTCCTTAGAGGTAATCGATTCAGGAGTACTTGAATCATCGATCCTCTTTCACTTGAAGAATACTTGAATTAATACTTAGAGGTAGATCTTAAAGAATATTTGAATCAATTCTTAAGAAATAATACTTGAATTGATATTTTTCCTCTTGAGGAATCAATTTTTAAGATGTAAATCGACACAATTATTCTTGAATCGATCCTTTTACTCTTGAAAAATAAATTTTTTTAAAGATGTAAATTTATTCAAGTATCTCTTGAAAAATTAATTTTTAAGATGCAAATCTATTCAAGAATACTTGAATCAATTATCTTCCTCTTAAAGAATTAAACGATTATCACTTTTTCTTTTATCATGTATCAATTTATATTAAAAAAGCTATCACTTTTATTATTCCAGTGATCATTTGTTCGTGAATTAAATCAATTATAAGGATATCACTTTTCTTTAATTAAGAATAACTTCTTATTAAAAATATTATCACGTTTTATTCATTTTATAAATTATTAGTGAAATACATCCTGCTAATTAGTTATCACTTTTTATTAGAGATGTTATCACTTTTCTTTTAAAATGTTATCACTTTTCATTTGTATTATAAATTGTTTATGTAATAGTTCACAACATTGTTATTACTTTTCATCAATTCAGTATCACATTTTATAAATTTATGACATTTAAATAAAAAAATAAATTAAATGAATAACAAATTTAAATTAATAAAAATTTTAATAATAAAAATATAATTTAAAAAATAAATTGTATACATTCAAAAAAAATATATAAAAGATCTAATTAATTTACTTTTAGAATTAAATTTTCAAATTTTTAATTTGACTACAACCAAATAGGCCCTTAAAAATATAATTAATGGGTTAATGGGTGATCCGTCTCATATAAGAGGATCCGTGAGACGGTCTCACCCAAGTCTTTTCCCAGCAAGAAAAGTTTCTACTATAGTATACTTTATATAATATATACACGTGAATGTATTAATTTTTATATTCAATTGTACTATTAATTTTGCATTAAAAAAATAAAAACATTAAAAAAAACTACATTTTAATTCGTAACAAAAATTCGTAACAAATGATATTAGTTTTAATTATATATATATATATATATATATATATATATATATATATATATATATATATATATATATATATATATATACTAATATGGGAGCCGCTATTTGCACCCCAATTTTAATAAATATACCCCATAAATTTTATAGGACTAAAATACCCAAAATATCTCTTTATAAATATAAATTAAGATTTCTTATTTATATGGTATTCGGTGGCAACAATCGAACAAGCATATGAATAAGAAATCTTAAAGTGTTCGGTTGCAGCAACCGAATACCATATGAATAAGAAATTTTAAGGTGTTCGGTTGCTGCAACCGAACAAGCATATTTGTTCTGTTGCATCAACCGAACACCATATGAAAAGAAATATTAAGGTGTTCGGTTGCTGCAACCGAACAAACATACTTGTTCAAGCATATGTGTTCGATTGCAGCAACCGAACACCTTAAGATTTCTTATTCATATGGTGTTCGGTTGCAGCAACACATGTTCATCGAACAAGTACTGCATTTTTTCATGGACAATGTTCACTTATTATTAGGCAATGATTCAGTCAAATTGTTGGAAAATTGAAATAATAGTGTAAGAAAAGAGGTGATGAGTTGCAGTGTGTAACTCGCAAGTTTGCTGTAAAAGTAGAACATGGAACATGGAAGGGCTGAGAAACTCCCTCTACTTTGCCAAGAGTTCGGCGGCGGTGGGGCCCTTGTACGGAGGCGGAGTGTAGTCGAAGGGGGCAGTTTGGGGAGTATGTTGAGATCTCCGGCGACAGTACATGCATCTACACTCTAGGAATACCTACGTTTGCAGCTTTAGAATTTATAAGCATACGCTCTTTTTTTATTTCTCTTGTCTCATCGTTCTAATTTTTCCTCTTTTTTCTCTTCTGTGGAGTCGGTACGTCAACCCTTTCTCTTCTACGGTATTGCAACATCGACCTATTCTTTCCTTCACCAGCGTTTCTTTCTTCTTCTTTTTTTGATTAATTAGTTTTTAGTAATTAGAGTTTAATTAATTAAAAGGGTAAAGTAGTCTTAAATGAGGTGTACTTAGTAATTTATATGTTTAACTTTTAATTTTAGCGGGGTATATCTACAACTTGGGGTTCATTTAGTAGATTTGGGGTGCAATATATATATATATATATATATATATATATATGTGTGTGTGTGTTAATATGGCATTATTCTATAACGACATCCTTGATGATGGTTAAATTTCACATTAATTTGAAATTTTTAATTCTTTATTACTAAACATTCATTGCTTATCTATTTTCAGTTGTTATGTTATTAATGTTATTAATTAATTAATTAATTCAAACACAAATAAATCAATCTATGCTAATTTACATTCAATAGAACTTAATTTTAATAAAATATTTATGAAATTATAATCTCCTCTAATAATCCCTATCAATCAACTATAAGTATCTATATAAACATATTGTCACACAAACATTTGTATTGCATTCCAATTACCTCTAACATTTTATTTAATTTTTTGGACCTCTCATCTAATTATATTTTATTTAATTTTTTGGAGTTGTGAGTCTCACTCACACATGTTCTTAATGAAATTACAATGTTTTATTACTATTTTTTTAAAGTTTCACTTTTCATATTTATGTATATTCTCCATTTTTGTTGTACTAGATGAAAATAACATTTTATTTTTTAAATTTTCACTTTTCATATTTATCTCTATATATTCTTCATTTTTCTTATACTACTTGGATGAAAATATATTTTTTTTCATAGGTTGTTTAAAATGAGTTGAATTTGCATATAAGTTATTCAAATATTATAAGATAAAGGTTCATTATTAATATATGTGGATTGCAGGAATAAAGATTGAAAAAAAATCAATTTTTATTTAAAATGATATTTTTGTTTACTACCTACCTTGCAATTGAAGATTGTATATAAACTTTTTAAATTAATAGAGTTGAATTTCCTAAAGTAATAATATAAAATGTAATTCAAAATCAATTTATTATACTGTAGATGAGAAGTTTGAATTGTATATTATTAATCTCAAAATTTTTTATTATCACCATTACTTTTATATATATATATATATATATATATATATATATATATATATATATATATATATATATATATATATATATATATATATATATATATATATATATATATATATATATATATATATATATATATATATATATTTAATATACTAAAGGATAATTTAATTTTGATGAGGTGTCGTCATTAGAATTAATCTCAATTATTTTAATTTTTAATTTTTTATTAATAATAAAAATTTCAATTATTAATTACATTTAATGTAGATAAATACATATATTATTTTATATGATATTATCAAATCACTATTAATTAAAAATTATATAGATAAATACATATATTTATTACTTGAAACGACCCAACTTATCATGAAAATATAAATAATCTTTTAAGAGAAAGTTTTAGATCCAATAAGATTTAATCAACAAATTTTTATCATATGTATAACATTGTTTGCAGCGGAATTTAAAATTAAAAGAACAATAATTAAAAATGAACCATATTTCATAGCATAGTTAAAATGAGAACTTTCTTTAAAAAATAAATGATTATGAAATTGAGCATTAAACACTTTATTTAAAGTAGAGGTAAATACATTAAAAAATTCTTATTAAATTGAATCACCTCTAATGAAATAAATAATTGGAAAGCTCTGACTATTAAATAACTATAAAATGAGTTCATCATGATAAACATGTTAATTGTATATAAACAATGAAACAATAAAACCAAATAAATACCAAATAATTACTGCATCACCTATCGCCTCTCTCTATACTCCATTTTCTTTAATCTGTAAAATGTTTAAATGATGGGATGACACATCTCAGTGAGAAAACACTTGTCAACAATATATAACTCACATATATATATCAATAAATCACAACCAACATATAAATCTTATCTGTAAATATATCTGTGAATGATCGATCATGAAGTACGGCGGGCGTTACCCGAGGATTACATAAAATTCCGACACCTGAAAGTACCCTGACTTATATAAATGTAATAGCACGGCGAGCCTTCCAAGGACCTTTTACAATCCAAGTATTCTCGAGGACCTTTTTATCAGTCCCGGACCCATAACGCGGTCCCTGACTACATGTCTATGAATAGTATTACGAATACTCTATGTCCGTGGACAGTACTACGAGTAATACTCTATGACTGTGATGCAAGCAGTAACTTACCAACGTAAACACATACGATAGATAAAGTTTAGATTTCTCCACCTGAAATTAATGTTGATGATGAATGGACTTACTTGAATGCGGATGAAAATCCTTGTCTTTGTAATTACTCTACATCTGTCATGAAACTATATTTATTTTAGGTTAACTTATAAACTTAAAATAGAGATAAGATAGAAAATTTGGATCTTTAAGTGGACTCAAAATGAAACATTTGATATTTGAAACAAAAAGAAGCATCATGATTTAGTATACGATACTTTTAACTATGTGTAAATAATTTATAATCAATAAAATAAAAATAAGAACATCCCAAAATTTAATACACATGTAATATTCTATGATTGGAAGAATATATCCAAATTTAATAAAATAATATGGTGTAAAACTATATATTTTGAATTTTTAAAGTGAATGTAGTAAAAGCTGGAATTTCTCATATGCACTGACAATAATTTAATATATTTAATTATAAATGACGAAATCATATGAAAATCATATAAAAAATAATAAATTTAATAATATGTATCTTATTTGAAAATTATGATTTTTAGAAATCATTAAATATGATTTTCATATTTTAAAATATTAAGATAAGATATTCTTGAAACAAATTAAACAGTAAGGAAATATTTAAAATAAATATTATTCAATACCCATGAATGTGAAAATTATACAGTAAATTTAAAATCTTAAAATATATGAGATATATAAGAATCAGAATATTTGGAGTACGTAAAATATTTATTTCATATTTTCAAATAAGAAAATAGAAATTGATGCGTATAATATATTAGTGTAATATAAAACTAATATAAAATCATATATCTTCTCAAAATTATTAGAAATATTTTTATGAGCTTAAAACTACGTAAGATATGATATATAATAAAATCATAATAAGTTGAGATCATTTAAAGAGTTTTGAGATAGTAAAATTGAAAATAGAGTACATAACAGTTCATATATAGAAATCTATATACATTTAATTTAAAATAATATACTCATTTATTCAATGAGATATTTTTACTGTGCATCATAAAACTTGTAATATAAAATATATAAAAATTTAATAATATTTGAAAATCTTTAAATATTTTATTTGTAATTTCAAATCAGTAGTGAGTTCATGATCTAAACTGAATGTACTAATATTGTAAACTTTGTATTAAATAATACAATATTCAAAATTACATTAAATTTTTATAAATACCAAAAACACCATAAGGAGTAACATATACAAAAATAAGAATTTTTAGATCTCTTTAAATATGCTTTTATAATTTCTAAACAGAAAACATAACATGTTTGATAGCATAATCAGAAATATTTATAAATTAATATAAAATAATATAATTACCCTTTCCAGATGAAAATTTTATAGAACATCGAAAACCTCATGATTTATAATATATCCAAAATACAGATCGTTTGGAAAATTATAATTATATAATTTAAATTTTCTAATCAGGTAACTATAACTTTCCAGATTTTACAAATAGAAGTATAAAATTCGTATAAAATAAAATTTTAAAAATCATGAAAATTTAAATATAAGTTTAAAACTAAAAATTAAATAACATATTAAAATTTCATAGCCATTGAACATAAATAGATACAGTTTTAAAATTTTAGAAATGGATTACCTTGAATGTGTAAATATGGTTGAAATCTGAAAACCTCATTTCCATGGATGATTGATGATTGAAATATCTTTGTGTATAGTGCGTGTGCATTTTCCATAGAAGAGAAAATGAAGAAAACTTTATTTCTACTATTTCTTTCTAAACCCCAACTATTTCTTTCTAAACCCTAACTATACGGGAGAAGTGAATTTAAAATAAAGAATAAATCAATCCTTTCTTTTATTTTTAACATGTAAATTAAATAAATTGGGCTCCTTTTTGGACTTGGGCTTGGCTCAATTTTAAATTCAATAATGTAAATGAAAAAATTTAAAGTAAAACCCTCTTAGAATAATTAAAAGTTTAGTAGGCTGTAAATAAAAATATTTATCATGATTAAGGATATATAAAAATATCGGGATATTACATTCTCCCCAACTTAAAAATAATTTCATCCTCGAAATTCAGAATATTATAAATTATAAGTGAAAAATATATGTATGAATGAATTTATGCACCTTTGAATATAAATAAATATTTTATCTGTGTAAATATTTCAATAACATAACAGTTGTTTTAACAAGGACAAATAATAAAATCCACACTTTTTAAAAATAGTAAAATTCATTGATTTTATTTTGCTCTACATATAATCAAACTTGATAATTTTAAAATTGTGCATGAAATATAATGAGTACAAAATACTTGATGCATTATGAAATATTTATTTATATTGGAGGTAGCAAATCTTGAGGAAGAAAATACTTGAGCTCAACTATAAAATGGAATGATTTATTATTTTAGAAGTGGATCGAGATTATGTGAAGAATTTATGCATGCCATTTTTCTTTGTTCTATTTAAAACTTACATAAAAACAATGAAAACTTTCATTTTCTTCTTCAAAAATAATAATAAGGCATGATGTCCTAGGGAACTGAAGATTTTAGAAAATAAAGGGCTGTCCAATTTCACCCAAAACATAAAAAAATGAATAATTCAATGAAATATAAATCTTCGTTTAGAAGAAAATAGTTAATACTTTTTAAATCTCTTCCAATTAAGGAAACTATGGAAGTCATATGACATATGAGAAATGTTATGACATGCAAATGTATATGAGAAATCATATATCATATATCATGTTTCATGTAAATGTATGGTGTTGAATGATACGCACAACTGCATCTGTGCATAACTATGTCATTGAAATACGTGAATCATATCACTGAAATATTTAATTAATAAATATGAAATCTTGAATGACACATATGAACTTGATTATATATCAATGATGTCGTATTTAAAATGATAACTTTGAATGGGATTTATGAAGGATTTGTAACTTGAAAAGTGAAATTTTAAGTCTAAAATGATTTCTAGAAAATAAATGAACAGTCAATTATGTTGAAATATCAATAAATACATTGTAATGGAAGACTAAGCCACCTTTTTTTTTATTGTGAAATGTCAATGTTTAAGGTAACCATTTGAAACAATTAGTCTCGCAAATCAATTGAGGATTAGAAAACTTGTTGGAGTAACATATGAAATTTTATAATTAAATGTTTAAAAATCAAAATTTTACATGTTGGACTTTCTTTTATATTATAAACTTGCGAATTAAAAACTATGATTAAGAAAATCTTAATTCAAAAATTTTATGTTCAAAATCGAATAATTTTGAATTTACACGAAATATGAATCATGAATATTACCAAAATTATGCTTGAATGTATGAATAATATTTTCTTTAAATTAATTTTCTTGATAACTGAAAAGTAAAAATGAACTAAAAAAAAAAACTTTAGAATTCGAATATTTAGAATTAATAGAAATATTAATAAAGGGATTTATAACATAGAATACTTCATTGCTTACATTATTTTGAAACAAAGTGAAAATGATAAACAATTACTTATGCAATAATGATCATTTTATGAAATGACATAATTTGATACTAAAATTTAGTTTGAAATTTGTGACCAAAACTCATGAGCACATGACTTTTAATGATTGCAACAAGATATTACTTAGAAGACAATATTTTGGATTTGACTGAATAAAGAAATTAATATGTAAAAGTATATTTGAAGATCATGTCTCATGTTTCGTGTGATGAAATTTGAAATGACTTGGAATGACATTTACTACTGTACAAGTATAATACTATGTCATTGAGGTATTTGAATCCCTTCATGAGATACTTGATTCATGTTGTAAGCAATTAAAGTTTACGGTCCAATAAATGGCGACACATGGATTTTCTGAATTAAATATTAATTATTAATTTATTTTGAAATTTAAATAAATTAATTCCTAAAAATAGATTAATAAATAATTGATAATTAGTTTAAGCCCAATAAATTAAATGGGACTTAAATAAAATGAGGCTTGACCCAAGTCAAGCAAGCCCAACTTAAATGTGGTCTGATTCAAGTCAAATAAGCCCAAGTCAAAGGAGGCCTGACTTAAGTCAAACAAGCCCATACAAATTAAATCAGGCTCAAATAAAATAGGCCTGATTACAGCCCAAACAAGTGGAGGCCCAAGCCGAAGGATGTGGCCCAAATAGAGTGGACCAATCAGAATGCAGGGCATTTATGAGGGAGTCTTCACCTCTCACCTATATAAAGGGGTCCTCCTTCATTCATTCAACACACTGAAGCATCTGAAGACATAGACACTCTGAAGAGATTGAAACACGAGCAACGCTCCTCAAGATCTTTAAGGCGAAGGACGATATACGATCCGGGATTAAGGTGCTAAGCCCCCCAGATCGAGTGTTTCTCATAGCAAGCACGTTGAGTTCTTCAGTGTTCTTCGAGCCAAGAACAACATACGACCCGGGATAAAGGTGCTAAGCCCCTCAGATCGAGTGTCTTCACATCAAACACGTTTAATCCAAACAAAGGCTCGACGCCTCTGGATAAACGTTATAAAGTCACAAATTTGAGTCCGGACAAGCTTCAGCCGAAGATCCGACTCAACATACAAGGTCAGCGCAGTCAACAAAGTCAGCGCGATCAACACACAAGTCAAAGTCAAAGTCCAAGTTGGTTCGAGAGAGAAGAATCAGAGGATCGATAGAGATTGTTTCCTAAATTATTAAGTTCAATCCATCCGGATTATTATTGCAATTCAACTTGTATTTATTTTATTATAAATACAAAATTTGTTGTTACACATGTCATTGCAATACTTCATAACCATGTCATTGAGATACTTGAAACATATCTTGAGAAACTTGAATCATGTCATTGTAATACTTGATACTTGATGCTTGAAAGGTGAATCATGTAATGAAATATACGATGCACTTGATGATATGTCCATGACATCATGATATAAATGATGACTTTGAAAAAGATATAAAAATGACATGTTATAAATGATAATCATGAATAAGACATAAATTATCATATCGTGAATGTAAATCAAATGATAATTGAATATACCTTCTAGAGTTGGAGCGGCAAGACGGTGATGGGTGATTTTTTATTTATTTATTAATTTTTTTTATTAAAGAATAAAGTAATTCATGGAAACAATACGATTTAGATACATAAATTAGTGAGTCTACAGAAACGTAAACCCGCTCTGGTACCAAATGAAACGACCCAATTTATCATGAAAATATAAATAACCTTTTAAGATAAAGTTTTAGATCTAATAAGATTTAATCAAAAGAGACTGACAAATTTTTATCGGATGTATAACATTGTTTGCAGCGGAATTTAAAATTAAAAGAACAATAATTAAAAATGAACCATATTTCATATCATAGTTAAAATGAGAACTTTCTTTAAAAAATAAATGATCATGAAATTGAACATTAAACACTTTATTTAAAATAGAGGTAAATACCTTAAAAAAAATTTATTAAATTGAATCACCTCTAATGAAATAAATAATTAGGAAACTCTGCCTATTAAATAATTATAAAATGAGTTCATCATGATAAACATGTTAATTGTATATAAATAATGAAACAATAAACCCAAATAAATACCAAATAATTACTTCATCACATATCGCCTCTCTCCTTACTCCATCTCCTTTAATCTGTAAAATATTTAAATGATGGGATGAGCAAACCACAGCTCAATGGGAAAACACTTGTCTACAATATATAACTCACATATATACATCAATAAATCACAACCAACACATAAATCTTATCTGTGAACATGTCTATGAATGATCGATCATGAAGTACGGAGGGCGTTACCCGAGAATTATATAAAATCCCGCCATCTAAAAGTGTCATGACTTATATAAATGTAATCGCACGGCGAGCCTTCCAAGGTCCTTTTACAATCCAAGTATTCTCGAGAATATTTTTATCAGTCCCGGACCCATAACGCGGTCCCTGGCTACATGTCTATGAATAGTATTACGAATACTCTATGTCCGTGGACAGTACTACGAGTAATACTCTATGACTGTAATGCAAGCAGTAACTTACCAACGTAAACACATAAGCACATACGATAAACAAAGTTTAGATTTCTCCACCTGGAATTAATGTTGATGGTGAATGGACGTACTTGAATGCGGATGAAAATCCTTGTCTTTGTAATTACTCTACATCTATCATGAAACTATATTTATCTTAGGTTAACTTATAAACTTAAAATATAGATAAGAGATAAAATTTGGATTTTTAAGTTGAGTCAAAATGTAACTTTTGATATTTGAAACAAAAGGAAGCATCATGATTTAGTATGAATGATACTTTTGACTATGTGTAAATATTTATAATAAATAAAATAAAAATAAGATCAGCCCGAAATTTAATACACATATAATATTCTATAATTGGAAGAATATATCCAAATTTAATAAAATAATATTGTGTAAAACTATATATTTTGGATTTTCAAAGTGATTGTAGTAAAAGTTAGAATTTCTCATATGCACTAACAATAATTTAATATATTTAATTATAAATGATGAAATCATATAAAAATTATATGAAAAACAATAAATATAATAAGATGTATCTTATCCAAAAATTATGATTTTTAGGAATCAGTAAATATGATTTTCATATTTTAAAAGATTAAGATAAGATATTCTTGAAATAATTTAAACAGTAAGGAAATATTTACAATAAATATTATACAACACCCATGAATTCAAAAATTATATAGTAGACTTAAAATCTTAAAATATATGAGATATATAAGAATCAGAATATTTGGAGTACATAAAATATTTATTTCATATTGTCAAATAAGAAAATAGAAGTTGATGCGTATAATATATTAGTGTAATATAAAACTAATATAAAATCATACATCTTTTTAAAATTATTAAAAATATTATTGTGAGCTTAAAACTACGTAGGATATGATATATAATAAAATCATAATAAGTTCAGGTCATTTAAAAGGGTTTTGAGATAGTAAAATTAAAAATAGAGTACATAACAGTTCATGTACAGAAATCTGTATATATTTAATTTAAAATAATATACTTAATTATTCAATTGGATATTTTTACTGTGCATCTTGTAATATAAAATATATCAAACTTTAATAATATTTGAAGATCTTTAAATATTTATTTGTAATTTCAAATCAGTAGTGAGTTCATGATCTAAACTGAATGTACTAATATTGTAAACTTTGTATTAAATAATACAATACTCAAAATTACATGAAATTTTCATAGATTACCAAAATACCATAAGGAGTAACATATATAAAAATAAGAATTTTTAGATCCCTTTAAGTATGCTTTTAAAATTTCTAAACAGAAAATATAACATGTTTGACAACATGATCAGAAATATTTAAAAATTAATATAAAATAATATAATCGCCCTTTCGCAATAAAAACTTTACAGTACATCGAAAACTTCATGATTTATAACATATCCAAAATACAGATAATTTGGAAAAGTATAATTATATAATTTTAATTTTCTAATTAGGTATCTATAAATTTCCAAATTTTGCAAACAGAAATATAAAATTCATATAAAATAAAATAAAACTTCAAAAATCATGAAAATTTAAATATGAGTTTAAAAATAAACATTAAAAAATATATTAAAATTTTGTAGCCATTGAACATAAATAGTTACAGTTTTGAAATTTTAGAAATGGATTACTTTGAATGTGTAAATATGGTTGAAATATGAAAACCTCATTTTCATGGATGATTGATGATTGAAATGTCTTTGCGTGTGGTGGTGCATTTTTCATAGAAGAGGAAATGAAGAAAACTTTATTTCTGCTATTTCTTTCTAAACCATAACTGATACGGGAGAAATGAATTTTAAAATAAAGAATAAATCAATCATTTTTTTTTTTTTTTAACATGTAAATTAAATAAATTTGGCTCCTTTTTGGACTTGGGCTTAGACTCAATTTTAAATTCAATAATGTAAATGAAAAAGATTTAAAGTAAAACCCTTTTAGAATAATTAAATGTTTAACAGGTTGTAAATAAAAATATTTATCATGATTAAGAATATATAAAAATATCGGGATATTACATTACTCCTATAAGATTCTCTTTAGAAAATTAATTATCTCTCCACGTATAAATAAAACTATTTATCTATTCGTTGTACACATATAATTCGTCATGATGAACTAAAAGCTTTCTTCAAATTTTAAAGAAAAGGTATCCATTTATTATTATTATTTATTATTTTTGTTGTTTCCTTTATATTTTTTAATTATTTATTTATTTATTTATTTTTGTATTTTTTTCATTTATTTTTTTAAATTGTTAGCTTGTAATTTTATAATCTTTTAATTTTTGTACATAATTATCTTATTTTTTCATGGTTATTTTTATAATTTTTTTAATTAATTTTTTTATGATTTTACTTTTGATTGTATTTTACTTATTGTTTTTTTTATATTTTTTATATTCTCTTTTGATTAAGTTTTTATTTATTTTTTTGTTTTAGTTCTGTTTGTTTTAATTGTTAGTATATAACACTTTGGATTATATTTTTTCTATTTAATAATTATTTTTTTGTTTTAATTATGTTTTTTATTATTATTAGTATGAAATTTTTTAATTTTTTTTTACGTTATTAATTTTGTTTTTCATGCTTTTACAAATTTATTTAATTAATTTTGTTATAATTTCTTTTTATTTTTTATTTCTTCAAATTTATTTATAATAAGTTTATTTTTATTTTTTAAAAATATATATTAATTTTATTATAATTTTTTATTTTTCTAAAGTTTTTTTAAATTATCTTTCGTTTTCTTTTAAATTTTATTTGTTGTAAATTTTTTGATTTTTTTAATATATTTTCACCAACATTAAAATTTAATGATATATAAATAAGTTTATTTTAAGATTGAATAATTTTTGCTCTTTTTTTATATTTTTTAAATGCTCTTTTGATTAACTTTTGTTTTTATTATTATTTTTAAAATTATGTTATGTTGTTTTAAATTTTTTAGCAATATGTAATTTTTTAATCTTTTATTTTTTTATGTTTTCTCCTTATATTACTTTTTCTATTTACTTAAATTTTTTTTGGTTTTAATTCGATTTTTTTATTATTCGTAATAATCTTTGATTTTTTAACGTTATTAAATTTGTTTTATGATCAAATTTACAAAAAAATTAAATTTTAATGATGTGTCGTCACTAAATTAATTTTAATTTTTATAATTACTAATTAATATTTAGTGATAAATACATAAATTTTCTTAAGATTTGAATATTTATATGATTAGATTAAATAAAAATCAAATCAAATCTTATTTATAAACATAAAAAAAAATTAAAAATGAGAATGACTAGGGTACAACCAGGGGTACCAATTGATTGGTATCCCCTTTGATCCCCATCTTTAATTAATTCATGCTCTTTCATCAAAACACACACTAAGGTGAAGGAAGAAGGTTGTACATTTCAAATTGGTGCCCCCTTCCCACCCTAGTCTTTGTCTATAAAAATTCCCTCTCCACCTATATAATAAGACTCTTTATTAATTAATTTGCATAAATTATTTATCGAGACGAACAAAAATTATCTTCACTTTCTAAAGAAAGTTTTTCATTTCTTTTATTATTATTATTATATATTTTTTAAATTTTCTATTGATTAATTTTATGGATATTCTTTTATATTTTTCAAACTTTCTTTTAATTGTTTATTTTTTTAAATTTATTTTAATTCTGTTTTCTTTTGAATTTTTTTATTATATTTTAATCTCTTTATTTCCTAATATTATTAATTTTTTTTCAAGGTTACTATTATAATTTTTTTGCTAAGGCATGAAACTAATCTGGTGGCTACTTTTGGATCTAGTTCTTGATGATCAGAATAGATATTTTCGGCAGTTTTTTAGCTGCATCTCTTCTATGCCACGTGGACTGTCAGTTGGAGCTGATTGCACTTAATTCCGTTCATTATATAAACGGGAAAGAGACTCACAACGTAGCATCTTAGAGTCAGTTTTCAAAGAGTGATATTTGACAGCAGTTTGTAGTTTGAGTTCATTAGTGGCTTTGCCTTAGTGAGTTGTAATCAATTTTTAGTGCTCAAGATCATCAATAAGAGTTCTTCGCTTACCTCAGTGGGCATAGATCATTCAAAGATCGAACCACTTAAACGATTGTGTCTTTACATTTCCATTCTTTCTTATTTCTCTATCATTTTATGTGTTAGAACTAATCTGCTTTCTCATTTCTTGTTTGTGTTAGCATTGAATTCACAACAAATTGGCACCGTCTGTGGGAAATGAGAATAACAAGGTGGGAGGAGCAAAGTTTGACATTGAAAAGCTGATTGATAAATCTGATTTTGGGCTATGGAAAGCAAAGATAAAAGCAATCCTGGTGCAACAAGGATTGGGGCATGTCTTGAAGAAGAAGGAAGCAGGGGATGATCTTCTTTCAAAAATTGCTGGGAAATCAATCGAGGAAGCAGTTGTACAGGATCAAGAAGATCAGGAGAAGGCACCCAGTGCCATATTCTTGTGCTTAGGTGACAAAGCATTGAGAGAGGTGATCAAGGAGACAACTGCTATAGCTGTATGGAACAAACTTGAGAGTTTGTACATGGTAAAGTCCATTGCAAACCGACTCTATATGAAGCAGAAGTTGTATGCATTCAGAATGGTTGAAGATACATAGTGGTGAACAAGCTTGATGATTTTAACAAGATCATTGATGATCTTGTTAATCTGGAAGAAGACATAAAATATGAAGATAAGGCTTTAATCTTATTATCAGCCTTGCCCCATTTATTTGAAAATTTCAAGGATACACTTTTGTTTGGGAGTAAAGATTTAATTACACTTGAATCTGTTCAAGTGACATTGATATCTAAGGAGCTTTAATAGGCATGCGGCTCCGGGCCGCGGGGGCACTCGAACCAAGGCATGCACGACGGAGGCACCGTGGCCTCATGGTCGCTCTGTGCTCCATAATCGAGAATTCGGCCTAACCCAAAGTCCAACTACGAGCTTTTTAACTGCAACAACTTAAATATACGCTATTGGAGCTGGAATTACCGCGGCTGCTGGCACCAGACTTGCCCTCCAATGGATCCTCGATGCGCCAAGGAATACAAACACGAGCGTCCCCTGTCGAACGCCCCGTCCGTGGGGCGCTTCAGGGATCAGGATGCCCATCGGAATGTCTAAACGACTGTCGGCACTCAAGCAACAAGTGGGGAAGGACCGATGGCCAAGAAATAAGGAAATCAGTGGAAGAACAAGCCTGGTACAACTGATTCAAAGAAGAAAGAAAAGAAGGCTGATCAGTCTTCTGATTCAAACACAAAGAAGTTCTATCATTTCCATGAACCTGGGCACTTCAAGAAGAACTGTCCAAAGTGAAAGGCAATGAATGCTGGAAAAGGAACCAACAACAACAATCCTTCAAGAAATAAGGTAAACTAGGTAACTGATCAAATTGATTCAGATTTCATAATTTCTGAAGCTCTGTCTATAACTTTTAATCATAAACCTAATGAGTGGATCATGGATTCTAGACGTACTTTCCACATGACACCATTAAAGGATTGGTTTACTGATTTGAGTTTACAAGATGAAGGATCAGTTTTACTTGGTAATGATCATTCTTGTAGAATTAAAGGAATTGGTTCTGTGAGGCTCAGGTTACATAATGGCATGATTAGAACTCTAACAAATGTCAGATATGTACCTGAGTTAAGAATAAATTTAATCTCTCTTGGCATGTTAGATTCTCTTGGATATAGGTGATGAGAGTGAAAATAAACGTATTTTAGTGTCCAATTTAACACCTGCTTCATGGGAATTGTTGTTATATATAAGCGCAAATGTCTTATATTCGATATATATGAGAAAAAGGTGCATTTGAGGTGTTTTATTGTGTTTTAGGTGGAAAAAAGATCAAAAGTGCCGAGTTGGAGAAAATGTGCAACTTGTGTAGGAATGCTGAAAAATGCACGTTCAAATTGTGTAATTTTTTGTGTTCTTGTAGAGATTTGAACAGGAAGTGTAATATATAGTTGGAAAGCCACAGAAAATAGAGTCATTTTTGCGTAAAGAACATCTCAATCGGATTCCAAACGAGAAAGTTATGATTAAAATGGTGACGTCGCGCAAGCTATTTCTACTCAGCACGAATGTGCCACTTTCCATGACTTTTTATACATTCAAATATTAGATTTTCTGGGATTTCTTTATATTTATAGAAATCCATGGAAGAGAGGATCACGTGAGTGCAAGAATCATTCAAATCGGAGCTTGGATGTGGAAGTTATGTACGAAACGGTGAGGCTGCGCACTGCCGCTCGACCAAGGTCAATCCCGCTCGACCCGGAGCAGTTTGGTCGAGCGGGGACACGGAATCCTATTTTTTGTAATTTCGTACCTTTAGTTGCGTATATTTTCGTATTTTACAAGTAAAGGCCCATCCAAGGTCCATAAGGAGAGCTTACAAGTATAAAAGATGATGTAGATCACATCATTATCATATGTGACCACAACACAATCATCCTACACCCCACAAGGGGGATCACCCCTCAACCATCATCCACATCCTTTCCTCCATCCATCCATCACTTTGAAGATTTGTCTGCTGAATCAAGAGGAGAACCAAAAGAAGAATTCAAGACGGAAAAGAACGCGACGACGACCACATCTAGGGTTTATTTCGTTTCCTAATTTATCTTGTGATTTTTCAGACATATGGGTAAGATCTATTCAACCCCCATGATTGTTCTTCGTAACATCATGGGCTAGAACCATTTTGGTAGATCTATGGTTTTGAAAGTTTTATGAATTAATTAAACTTTCGTGTGTATACTCCGTACAACACTACTTGTGGTCTAGTTTATATATGACTATGCATTTTTAATTAATACTCAGAGTTATTTTGTGCATTATTAACTGTTATGTTATGATTCTATGTGAGGGGATTCCGAAGCTTCATTAGAACTATCTTATATGAATACTTGTTAATTGAATCTGATTCAGGTTAATAAGTAGGACAAAGAGGATAATTTCATAGTACATATAAAGGGAGATCATATGGGTTAGAGTACCAATTGACAAGGGGAATAATTGATACTGATAGTACCTAGAAAGGGGGGTGAGTTATATCTCTTGCTCTAAGGTTATTCCACAAGGCAGAGTCAGACATTGATACACGAAAGGGAGATTAATGAGTGTAACGAATTATCCTAGAGCTACCTATTCTCCATTCTTGAGTCATTTTCATATTCTTCCAGTGTTATTTTTTTTAATTATTATTTTAATTAATTTGTTAGTAGATTGATAATTAAATTCTTAAACTTAATTGCCACTTGTCTTAATTAATTTAGAATAATTAAATTGATAATACGCCGTCCTTTGGGTTCGATATTTAACTTGGTCGCTAGCTTAAGCTGCAACTAATATCCTTAATACTTGGGGATTAATTTTGCGTGCAAAGAAAACGTGCATCAAGTTTTTGGCGCTGTTGCCGGAGACGACTATTATTATTAATTTTATTATTTCTAGTTTGATTAAGATTTTTATTTGTGATTATTAATTTCTATCTAACCTTGAATTTTCCTGAGGTACTTGTGCACTAGGAAAAGAAGAGGAAGGAAAGGAAGGAATAACACACAGTGCTAAACATGGCCAGAGAAAGGCAGAATTCGAATAATGTTGCCATACGTAAAATTTTCACGAACTATAGGATTGACAACATGGGGTTGATAGGAGTAAGGAGGGAAGATGATGATTTTGAGATACACCCCCGCTCTTATTAACATGGTAGAGAATAATCCATTTTCTGGAGGTTGCTTTGAAGATCCATATCAGCATCTCCGAAGATTTCTTGGTTATGCAAACACTCAAAAGGTTCTGGAGCTAATGATCATGCTAGACGGATCGCCTTATTCAAGTTTTTATTAATTAATGGGGAACATTGGTATGAGACTCTTGATGCAGCAGATTGCACTACATGGGACCAACTGCAGCAGAAGTTCTTAGAGAGATACATGACACCCTCAAAGATCTTAAGAATGAAGCAAGAGATCACCAAATTTGTTATGAATCAGGGTGAGAAATTTCATGAGGTGTGGGACAGATTTAAAGATATGCTCAGAAGGTGCCCACAGCATGGGATGTCTAAGGCTCAATACATAAGCATCTTCTACTATGGATTAAATTGTGAGTCGGTATTCTTATTGATGCATCCTTAGGAGGAGCGCTGTTATCTAATATAACACTTGAAGCAGAAAAGTTATTTGAAGACATCTTTATGAATTCACGTGACTGGCCTACAGAAAGAGTAAGAGGAACTTATGTATTGTGTAAGGTAGAAGCCGAATAGGGATGATGAGATCGTCTCTAGTCTAACTAACATCAACAAGCTACTAGAGTCCCAGCAGAAACAGATTATAGAGTTGACACAAAAGAGGGTCTATTATACAGCAGCAAGAAGTGAAGAGTGTTGAAGATACCTTCAATCGATACATGGCAAGGAATAATGAGAGGATTGACCGCATCGAAGCTAATGTGAATACTAATCGTGCAGATTTATCTAAGTAGTTGAAGGACCTTATGTTGTTATGGGGCAGATGGCTGGGAACGTTTATTAATTGACATAAACGTAAGAGAAAAGAATATTCTCATCTCAAGGCATAATGAACCCGAAAGAGTGAAAAGCCATCACATTGATGTCAGGAACGCAGTATGAAGGTCCAATGATATCAGTAGGCAAAAATGGAGATGGAGTATCCCCGCTCGACCACCGCTCGACCAAACCCTTAGGTCGAGCAACAGTCGAACGGCCACCTGTGGAGCAGAATAATAAAAATCAGATTATAGGGTATCCACTCGACCAAAAAGCATCCGCTCGACCCAACCATCTTGGTCGAGCAGAGGTCGAGTGGACGTCTATGGATCTGAACATCCAGAACCAGATTACAGGTACCCCACTCGACCAGATTAATCAGGTCGAGCAGAGGTCAAGCGGTATCGTTCAGTTCTAGTTTCCATACAGAATGCTACATCTGTTGTTCAGAACACTCCAGTACCATCACATGAGTAGAATACTGAGCTTACCATTGAAAAGAAGTGGGAAAGAGCGAAGAGGTTGAGAGCCGAGAAGGATAAACTGAAAGAGGCTGAACGAGATGAGTGGGGAAGACTCAAGACTAAGGTACCTCCTCTGTTTCCTTCAAGGTTGGCCAAACAGGGATTGGAAGAAAAGTTCAAGAGGTTTCAAGATATCATGAACAAGATAAACTTGAAAATTCCCTTCTCCGAAGCAATCATGGAGATGCCATATTATGCCTGATTCCTCAAGGATGTTAAATCGAAGAAGAGAATCTTGAACAGATTGGAGACAGTGAATCAGTCAGAGAATTGCAGCTCGATCATTCAAAGAAAGTTGCCTGCAAAGTTAAAGGATACGGAAAGCTTCACTATTCTTTGTGACATTGTAAAAGGGCCGGCACATAAAGCCTTGTGATTTGGGGACAAGCGTCAACTTGATGCCTTTGTCCATATTTAAAAGGCTTGATTTGGGGGAGCTCACTCCCACAATAATTGCTCTATAATTAGCGGATAATTCCATAACTTTTCCGAAGGGTTTAATTGAAGATGTTTTGGTGAAAGTGGATAAGTTGGTCTTTCCCGTGGATTTTCTTGTAGTTGAGATGGAAGATGACAAGGATGACATTCCCCTTATTTTAGAGTGGTCATTCCTTACTACTGCTAGAGCCATGATAGATGTTAAGGATGAAAAACTTAGACTATGGATGGATAATGAAGATGTGATTTTCTCTCTTGATAAAGCATTGAAGATGCCCATGGAGACTCAATCATGCGAGAGCCTAGATGTGATTTCTAACTTGTTTAATCTTGATTTTAATAGGTCAGATGATTCTTAATTTGAGTGGAAGATTGACAAGGAGGAGTCTAGACAGCCATGGGAGGAAGGAAATTATGAAGATCATATTTTTGTGACTAAAAATGTGAGGTGCTGAGTGTAGACAAGAAGAGTAAAATAAAGTATTTGAAGGTGAGGATCCGAGAAGACTGATAGAGGTTTTCTCAACACACAAATTAATCCTCAAGTATAAGGATATCAATTGTAGTCGCGAAGATGACCAAGTTACAATATCGAACCCAAGGGACGGTTAAATATCAATTTTGTTATCTTCTAGTATATTTTAGACTATGTTTGGTAATTGTAAAGGTTTAATGGATAATAACTTCTAATCGAAATAGCAAAAAGAAATAGTAAGAGTAGAGAAAAGTGAGTTGTGATAAATAAGAATAATAGGTAGTTCTAGCCCATGATTGATCTAGGAACAATCATGGTTAGATTGATCATTCTTACTTGAACCTTCAGCGAACCTCTGTCACAGCCCTCCGGATGGATCACCACCTCTACTCTTGTCTCTCTTATGATTGATGATCAAAAGCTCTCTTCATTCTCTGTATTGATGGCGCTTGGATCGTTTGGTTAATGTGACCTGTTAGGGATTCATACGTTTCTATCACAGTGGAAGCAATAAATCATAGAAACGATTACCGTTCACCAAGGTATGTTGATGAAGATTGATTCTCGCAGGCAGCCTATGCAGTCCCACGAGAATAGACATAACTTCCTCGTCTGATGTCGGAATTGAATGATCTTTGCGTTCAGACGATCCTCTCTTCGACGGATTTCCGTTAGTATTTTGATCATCAAATTCTGAGCACTGTACGAATTTATACAAATTTCGCAAGGTCGCGGACAGCAGCAGCAAACTACCTTCTGATCTTCTGCTGTATGTCCCAAGTCCGATCTCGACGTCGTGTGAGCGAAGATCTACGAGACCTCCTCAATCTGCTCTCAACCCTCATCACACGTGAATAATCAGTTAGATTAGATTAAGGTTCCAGATAAGCTGAGGTGACTTATATACATGGGCTACAGCAGGGACCAGGAGGAGAAATTGGGTTGGGCCTCCATTGGGCTTAAGTATCCAAGCTTAGCCCAAAGCTTATACTTGAGTCCAATAATAATAATATATTCCACTAAAATATTATTATTGCACTACCGTACCAATCCCAAAATTACGTTTTGGGCTCCTTCTTATTATGAGCCCGTTAGTCTCCCCATGTTTAAGATATACAATGTCCATTAATTAATTTAAGTTACTGACAACTCAATTAATTAATATCTCATCCAAGAGTAGTACCACTCAACCTCATTATCATGTCGGAATAAATTTCACCTGCAGGGTTTACATGATAATCCTTATGAGCTCCTCAAGGGGACATCATCAACCTATGACGGACACGGATTCCTTCTACAATCAACAGCACACCATAGAGACAGCACTATTTCCCAACTCATCGAGTTTGTTGATTTAATTACATGTAAATCTCACCCATTGATGAATCAAAGAAATACATACTGCCCTACGTGTCGAGGTTATTGTATAGGGATTAAGAGCACGAACTTCCATAATAACTGAGATCAAGTTCTCCTATAAGTCAGTATAAGTCGAACGATCTCAAGCGGTCCTGCTCAATACACACAAGTGCACTAATGTGATTCTATAGCCAAGACAAGCTAATACCAAACCACACTACAACCATCCCGATAGAGAGTCCCCGTCTATCTCGGTTGTGAGCATCTGTTTATACTTTATAAGGAAATCGATAATATGATCTTCCGCGTGTTGTCGCACAACATATTATCTACAGTATAAAGTAAGTGGACTATTGCATCGAACATATAAATAAATTATAAGATGCAATCATTTGATCATATGATTCTCATTTCAAATTAATTGTTATAACATTGTTCATACAAAAAGCTAGACTTTTAGTATACAATCCAACAATCTCCCACTTCTACTAAAAGACTATGCTGTCATGTCTTCCGCCATACATCTGATTTCCACTCCCACTACACGACCATCAAAAGCTCTCGCCTTAAGGTCCTTGTAAATGGATTTACTAGGTTATCATCCGATGCAATCTAGGTGACAACAACCTTCCCCTCATCATACGATTTCTCGTAACAGGTGGTACTCGCGCTCCATGTGTTTAATTGCCTTATGGACTCGTGATTCCTTTAAGTTTGCAACTGCACCAATATCATTAATTTAAATTGTGATATCCTTGGGCAAACTTAGAAACACTTCAAAGTCCATCTTGAAGTTTCTAGAGTCATACAAATACTTTGGCTGCCTCATAGGCTCCAATTTATCATCTTTCCATGATGGAGTCCGGAGTCTGAAATATATTTCTATATAACACTCCTCCACATTATGACTCAACTTCCTAAAATTAAACGCATAACCTTTGAGGTGGATTTACTGCCGTCCCTATCTGATTTGAAAAATCTGAATCTATGTAACCCATAAGAATCAGTGAATCTGTTCGGTAAGCCCACATATAGTTTCTAGTCCTTTTCAGGTACATAAGTATATGTCTTACTGTTGGATTGTATACTAAAAGTCTAGCTTTAGTATGAACAATGTCATAACAATATTTGAAATGAGAATCATTGATCAAATGATTGCATCTTATAATTATTTTATATGCATGATGCAATAGTCCATTTACTTTATACTATAGATAATATGTTGTGCGACAACACGCGGAAGATCATATTATCGGTTTCCTTATAAAGTATAAACAGATGCTCACAACTGAGATAGACGGGGACTCTCTATCGGTATGGTTGTAGTGTGGTTTGGTATTAGCTTGTCTTGGCAATAGAATCACATTAGTGCATTTGTGTGTATTGAGCAGGACCGCCTGAGATCGTTCGACTTATACTGACTTATAGAAGAACTTGATCTCTGTTATTATGGAAGTTCGTGCTCTTAATCCCTATACAATTACCTCGACACGTAGGGCAGTATGTATTTCTTTGATTCATCAATGGGTGAGATTTATAAGTATTAAATCAACAAACTCGGTGAGTTGGGAAATAGTGTTGTATCTATGGTGTGCTGTTGATTGTAGAAGGAATCCATGTCCGTTATAGGTTGATGATGTCCCCTTGAGGAGCTCATAAGGTTTATCATGTAAATCTTGCAAGTGGATTAATTTCCGGCATGATAATAAGGTTGAGTGGTACTACCCTCGGATGAGATATTAATTAATTTGAGTTGTCAGTAACTTAATTAATTAATGGACATTGTTTTTCTTAAACATGGGGAGACTATCGGGCTTATAATAAGAAGGAGCCCAGAACATAATTTTGGGATTGGACGGGTAGTGCAATAATGATATTTTAGTGGACTATATTATTATTATTGGATTTAATTAAAAGCTTTGGGCTAAACTTGGTTAATTAAATTCAATTGAGGCCCAGCCAAATTTCTCCTCCTGGTCCCTGCTGTAGCCCAATATATATAGTCATCTCAGCTTCTGGAAACCTAAGTAATTGTGCCTCTTTCAACGTGAGTTAGGGAAAGAAGCAGATTGAGAGAATCCTGCAGATTGTTGCCCACACAACAGCAGGATTCGACTTGGGTCATACAGCAGAAGATCGAGAGGTGGTTCTCTGCAACGATCAACCTCTACACCAACCCAGAAGTATGGTAAACTGTTTAATTATGCTTCCGCTGATTTGTTTACCTGTTTTACTAACGTATCACATTAATCCACACGATCCAATTGCCAACAATTGGTATCAGAGCGAGGTTTCATGGTGAGACATGATACGTTAGTTAGGGTTTGAATAATTTGTATTATTTGTGAAATCCTATGATTATAATTATCGATTCGATGGAAGGCATGATATTAGGGATTGTATATGTGTAAATTACCCTTTATTCATATATGCTTTGTCGATTATATGGGTGTGTGATTATTGTGATTGAATACTCTGTACACACACAATAAACCATCGATGATATATTCGCCTATTGTACACGACTTATACACACACACACGACTCATGGCTGCTGGACAAGCCGGTGAACAAATCTGGTGAAAGTCTGGGTGATGCTTCAGTGCGATTCAGCGATGGCACCCAGCGTGTGAGCGTGGATTGTTGCTTGAGAACTTGATGAAAGCGTCACCATCAACTGCTGAAAGATATAGTCAGGGGCGACGGGATGGCGCTGGATTGGTCTGCAACAGACCGGCGATCTGGGTGGTTCAGAGGGAGTCATCTCCCTGGATGATCGGGTTTGTGCAGTTCCAAGCGGCAGGCAGCAGTGGTGATGGCAGTCGTCGGCGACAGCACTGAAGGGCAGTTTTGGTTGTGACGACAAGAAGGAGTTCAACGGCGCTGATTATCCACGACTGGTGGCTGGTGGCTGCACTGATGCTAGTGCGGATGCAAGCGGGTGGCGGTACTGCGGAACCAGATGGGGATGTCGACAGGTCACTTGAGCCACGATCATCGACTGATGAGCGCCTCTCGGTGGTGATCGTTTACGGGCTCTTGACGGCAACGGAAGCCTGGAGTTGGTAATCGCTGCAACTGATGCTTCCGGCTGACCCAGGCTACTTCTTGGCGGTGCTGTTGGATCGCCGTGTGTCAAAGGAGGCACTATTCCGGATGACAGGCGGCACGAATCCAGTTGGCGGATGGAATGGCCATCGGGAGCAGCGAGCACCACCATGAACGTTCATCGCTACGAACACTTGGACAGCTGGAATCGAGAGTTAGCATCACGAAGAGCTTTTCTCTCGTTGGCTGGCAGATCGTCTCAGGCGGCTGACGGCTCATTCCAGACGAGTGGCGATCGGCGGCAGGTGGCTGGCGTGTGCGGGCGCTGTGCCGGTTGGCTATCGGCGAGAGGCCGGTTGGCGTGTTGGCGCGGCCGCCAGGATCAGCAGGGACCTCCGATGATGCACGGCGCTGGGACGGCTGGTGAAAGAAGCATCAGTCGGCTGGATTGGATAGGGCAGCAATTAAATTTGGGCTGCTTTATGGGCTCCTTTTAATTGATGTTGGGATGCCTGATGGGCCCAATTCAGATATTAATAGTGTGTTGTTTGTGTTGAGCTGATGGGCCGAATTGGGCAGTGAAAGGGTGTCTCAGATGGGCCTATTTCTTGCTCGTGGAATGCTCATTTTTTTAATTTGGTTTTGGGCTGTTGGGCCCAAATTTTATTAAATGGTAATGAGCTACTGGGCAATATTCATTGCTGGATTTAATTAATTGTGGGATTGATATTGGGCCAAGGTTAAGTATTGGGATAGACCTTAATGCAGAAATTGGCAGGGTAAATGGGCTTAATTATTTTATTAATTGGCTGCTCATTTTATGCTAATAAAGTTTGGGTCAGTTGGGCCCATTTAATTGATCCAACATATTATACAATTAATTATGATATATAACTGAGTTAATTGTTTTAAATTGACAATTAATTGTTATATATGAAAGGCATGTTCTATGTGATTTATTTATTTAAATTGCTGTTAATAGAAGCATGTCTTAGTTGTATATTTTATTCTGGAATATTATATGCAAGTTAAAAATTCTCGGTAATTAAATAATTAAGTGGGAGAGGGGATTGGTAATAAATTCTCGCAGCCTCCATTATTGGTTTGTTAGCGATGTGAATAGACTTGCGCGTCGGCATTAGAGCCTTCCTCCCCATCGGATGAGTTTATTCATGGATTGCTGGAACAGACTTCATTAAATAATTACGTTTGTAATGTGATGCTTATGAACTTGCGCGTTGGCTTAGACCTTTCTCCCTATCGGATGAGTTTATATGCGGTTCACTGGTACAAACTTGTAATTGATGACTGTAGGAAGTTATCCGAGCACGTGTGCACTTCTCTATCTGTAAGGCACATAAGCTTGGGCCGCGGACTTGGGGTCAAATAATGGTGTACACTTAGATGTAAATAATAAGTATCCTCCCCATCGGAGTCACTGCTTTTATTTGCATGGCTAAAGAGGAACCGACTATTAATTATTTTGTCATAAAGTTAGGTTGACAAATGAAATTAATGGGTAAAACCTTCTCTTGTAAATGTTCGGGTTTGTAAACGTCCACACTATCGTGGCTTGCAGACTCACGGTGCTTGAGATGTCGGTGAATTTTATTTTATATTGTTTTGAGGGAATCGATATAAAAGAATAAAATTCGAAGATTTGATCGGTAAATTTATTTGTGATTCTCTGAATTTTGAATGGTTTTATTTCACTAATTGTTAACTAAAAGACATTACATTTACTTGTCCAAATTAGATGATTAGAAAGAATCTTGGTTTTGATAATTTCTGCTTAAGAAAATATATGTGTATTCTCACAAAGGACGTCTCATGATGCCTATTAAAGTCTCTAGTGAAGAGATGAGAGGTTCATAGAAATATGATGGTCTCATGTAACTCTTCGGATACTTGAGTAAATTAAAAGGTAGAAGATCATGGTTCAATTAATGAATGAATTGGAAAAGCTTGGAATAGAAATTGAAAGGGAAACCTAAATCAATTTATTCTTCACAATTTGCCTGGATGTTTTGAGCAAGTTCTACCTGAAATACGAGAGATTGTATATGGTGGGAAACTTCTAACAAAACATGTGGCAAAAAGAAAGCCATTTTTCATCATGATGTGAACAAGTTTAACATCTTATTTACTAATGGTTTAAACATGATTAGTGATGGCATCTGCTGACTCGAATTATGTAGATACTGGAATCACTAAATGTTTATCACTGAGTAAGAATAAGATTTTTAATAACATGGGTAAAACTACAAAGGTAGTGGCTATTGCAGTGGGAGTTGTTTATTTATCTCATGATAAGAATAAACGATTGATTATGAGAAATTATCTTTTCGTACGTTTCATAGAAAGAATTTAATTTCGGTTTCTATGCATTAACGGATGGATACTTCATTTCATTTAAATGACATGGTCATAGTAATGAGGAATGAGGCTATAATCCGTTAAAATACGTTGGTGGATAAAAAGTATACTCTTGAATCATGCACATCCCACAGATGCAATAAATAGTAATTAAATAATGCATCTTCTAATATTAGTAAGAGAAAGGAACCTTCAGAAATGAACTAAACATACATTTGGCGTCTAAGAATAATTCATTTTACTTGAGTATGATTCAAAAGTTGATAGCCGATAGTCCGTAAGGTTTATCTGAAGTGGAAACTATCGGACTTGCGAGTCTTGCTTGGAAGTAAAAATGATTAACTGCTTTTTCAAGGTTGTGGGGTGTAGAGCCAAAGATATATATGTTGGAATTAGTTCATTCTGATTCAAGCGAACCTAATATTATCCAGGCGAGAGGTGGTTATGAATATTCGAAGATTATTCTGGAAACCAATATATTTATATGATGCACTGCATGTCTAAGTTCTTTGATTAATTCAAGAATTGTAAGGCTGGTACAGTGAAGCGTCATGGAAAATATATTAAGTCATTACGATTCAATCATGATGGCGAATACCTCTTGGGATAGTTAGGAACTATTGATCAGAAGTTGAGATTAAATCTCAAGTTGACTACACCGGGCATGCCCCAGCTGAATGGTGTGGTGGGTAGAAGGTATAAGGCTCTTATGGTTATGATTAGATAGATGATGAATTATTTGGAATAATTAAATTCATTTTATGGATATACCCTAGATACAGTAATTCGTGAAATATTTGTCTGTATATGGGATATCCTAGAAAAATAGAGGGTGATTTATTTAGTCCAAAAGATCGAAGGGTGATTGTCAACACAAACACTAGATTTTTGTAAAAGGACTATGTAATAAATCACAAACACATGTATAAGTTGTTCTAAAGTAAGTGAGAGGATAACACTAAGTATAAGTACCAAGTGTACAAGAGGATATACCACAAGGTAAATTGCAACGCGTGTCACGTCTGATACACAATTACATGTAGTGCCTTGTCGTAGTGGGAGGGTTGTATGACAACCCATAAATATATGTTTTGGGAGAGTCGTGAGACTTGGTCCCTAGTAAACATGGTATTATCCCACGGATACGACGTAGCACTGCAAGATTAAAATGCGGAATCTTAGTAAGATGCAATGAATGATGAAATAGAATCTATAGATTCTAAACTAACTCTGGAGCTTGAACGACCACTAAATAGTGTAAAAGCCATTGGAAGTGGTCATAGGAAATAAAAGAGGATCATACGGCAAGGAGAAAACCCTTGAAAGCAAAGCTTGTTGCGAAAAATGTACTCAGAAAGAAATGGTTCGATTATGAGGAAACATGTTCGCTGGTAACTATGCTTACATTGATCCGGATTCTTTTATTGCTGCTATGAGGAACAGCAAATAGATGTCAAAGACAGCTTTCCTGATTGGAAGTCTTGAGGAAAACATCTATGTAAAGCAACCAGAGTAATTCATTGCAAAGTGCTAATAGCATCTTTGATAATAAGCTTAAAAGTGTCCAGCGATGGACTAAAGCAAGCTTTAAGATAGTGAAGCATCTGTTTTGATTAGGTAATCCAGTGGCATGGATTTAAATCAATGAGCGGATGAGTCTTGTGTGTTGTAAAGAGTGACGGAAACGTGGTGGTATTTTTTGTACTATACGTAGATAGTATCTTGCTCATTGGAGACAATGAAAGAGTATTATCGGGCGTATGAGTATGGTTAATAAAGCAGTAGAGATGAAGGACTTAAGAAAGGCAAAATATATCCTTTTGATCACGGTAATACGGATCACAAGAAAGGATATTATGCTTATCTCAAGTTTCATAAAATGATACAGTCCATACTCGTTTAGCATGTAAATTTATCTAAGTGAATGTGTCTTTGAGACACAAGAAGAAGATAAAGAGGATGAAAGCGGTTCCTTATGCTTCGGCAAATAAGGAAGCTTAATCTAAGGAATGCTATGAACGATATTGGATATCTGTTTTGCTAAATGCATGAACAGTGGGTATCAACATAACCCGAAACAAGAATGATGAACTATGGTAAGACATTTATAAAGTGCCTGAGAAGGACTGGAAATTATATGTGGACTTACTGGACAGATTCACTGCTTCTTGTGGATTACGTAGATTCGGATTTTTTAGTCAGATTGGACGGCAGTAAATTCACCTCAAAGGTTATGTGTTTAATCTTAGGAAGTATAGTCATAATGTGGAGGAGTGTTATATAGAAATATATTTCAGACTCCGGACTCCATCATGGAAATATGATGAATTGGAGCCTATGAGGCAGCCAAAGTATCTATATGACTCTAGAGACTTCATGATGGACTTTGAAGTGTTTCTAAGTTTGCCCAAGGTAATCACAATTTACATTGATGATATTGGTGCAGTTGCAAACTTGAAGAAATCACAAGTCCATAAGGCAATTAAACACATGGAGCGCGAGTATCACCTGTTACGAGAAATCGTATGATGAGGGGAAGGTTGTTGTCGCCTAGATTGCATCGGATGATGACCTAGTAAATCCATTTACAAGGACCTTAAGGCGAGAGCTTTTAATGGTCGTGTAGTGGGAGTAGGAATCAGATGTATGGCAGAAGACATGACAGCATAGTTTTTTAGTATAAGTGGGAGATTCTTGGATTGTATACTAAAAGTCTAGCTTTAGTATGAACAATGTCATAACAATATTTGAAATGAGAATCATTGATCAAATGATTGCATCTTATAATTTATTTTATATGCATGATGCAATAGTCCATTTACTTTATACTATAGATAATATGTTGTGCGACAACACGCGGAAGATCATATTATCGGTTTCCTTATAAAGTATAAACAGATGCTCACAACTGAGATAGACGGGGACTCTCTATCGGTATGGTTGTAGTGTGGTTTGGTATTAGCTTGTCTTGGCTATAGAATCACATTAGTGCATTTGTGTGTATTGAGCAGGACCGCCTGAGATCCTTCGACTTATACTGACTTATAGAAGAACTTGATCTCTGTTATTATGGAAGTTCGTGCTCTTAATCCCTATACAATTACCTCAACACGTAGGACATTATGTATTTCTTTGATTCATCAATGGGTGAGATTTATAAGTATTAAATCAACAAACTCAGTGAGTTGGGAAATAGTGTTGTATCTATGGTGTGCTGTTGATTGTAGAAGGAATCCATGTCCGTTATAGGTTGATGATGTCCCCTTGAGGAGCTCATAAGGTTTATCATGTAAATCTTGCAAGTGGATTAATTTCCGGCATGATAATAAGGTTGAGTGGTACTACTCTCGGATGAGATATTAATTAATTTGAGTTGTCAGTAACTTAATTAATTAATGGACATTGTTTTTCTTAAACATGGGGAGACTATCGGGCTTATAATAAGAAGGAGCCCAGAACATAATTTTGGGATTGGAAGGGTAGTGCAATAATGATATTTTAGTGGACTATATTATTATTATTGGATTTAATTAAAAGCTTTGGGCTAAGCTTGGTTAATTAAATTCAATTGAGGCCCAGCCCAATTTCTCCTCCTGGTCCCTGCTGTAGCCCAATATATATAGTCATCTCAGCTTCTGGAAACCTAAGTAATTGCGCCTCTTTCAACGTGAGTTAGGGAAAGAAGCAGATTGAGAGAATCCTGCAGATTGTTGCCCACACAACAGCAGGATTCGACTTGGGTCATACAACAGAAGATTGAGAGGTGGTTCTCTGCAACGATCAACCTCTACACCAACCCAGAAGTACGGTAAATGGTTTAATTATGCTTCCGCTGATTTGTTTACCTGTTTTACTAACGTATCACGTTAATCCACACGATCCAATTGCCAACACTTACCACCGTT
Source organism: Pogostemon cablin (assembly GCA_023678885.1). Lineage (NCBI taxonomy): Eukaryota > Viridiplantae > Streptophyta > Magnoliopsida > Lamiales > Lamiaceae > Pogostemon > Pogostemon cablin. The sequence continues at coordinate 9,765,271 of CM042987.1, forward strand.
CAACATTCTTATTTTGGGTTACCTTGATACCCACTGTTCATGCCATCGGCAAAATAGATATCCAATCTCGTGCATAGCATTCCTTAGATTAAGCTTCCTCATTTGCCGAAGCATAAGGAACCGCTTTCATCTTCTTTATCTACTTTTGTGTCACAAGACACATTCACTTAGATAAATTCACATGCTAAACGAGTAAGGATCGTATTATTATATGAAACTTGAGATAAGCATAACATCCTTTTTTGTGATCCGTATTACCGTGATCAAAAGGATATTTTTGCTCTTCTTAAGTCCTTTCATACCGCTTTATCAACCATACCCATACGCCTGACAATACTCTTTCATTGTCTCCAATGAGCAAGATACTATCTACGTATAGTACAAGAAATACCATCACGTTTCCATCACTCTTTTCAATACACAAGACCCATCCGATCATTGATTAGATCCATGTCACTGGATTACCTCATCAAAATGGATTTTTCATGATCTTGAAGCTTGCTTTAGTCCATGAATGAACACTTTTAAGCTTATTATCACAATGCTCTTAGCTTTTTGCAATGAATCACTCTGGTTGCTTCACATAGATGTTTCCCTTAAGACTTCCAATCAGGAAAGCTGTCTCGACATCTATTTGCCATCCCTCATATTTTATATGAGTAGCAACAAATAAAAGAGTTCGGATCAACTTAGGCATAGCTACCGGCGAACAGGTTTTCTCATAATCGAACCCTTTCTTTCTGAGTATACCTTTTCGCAACAAGCTTGCTTCCAAGGTTTTCACCTTATTCTATGATCCTCTTTTATTCTTGCATGCCCGCTTCCAATGGTTTTTACGCCATTTAGCGGTTCAACAAGAATCCAGACCTAATTTAAAATCCATCGATTCTATTTTAATATTCATTGCACTTACTAAGATTCCGCATTTTAATTTTGTAGTGCAACGTCGTATCCCTGGGATAATACCATGTTTACTAGGGATCAAGTCTTACGACTTTCCCAAAACATGTATCTCACGGGTTGTCGAATAATCCTCCCACTGCGACAAGGCACTACATGTAATTGTGTATCAGAGATGACACGCGTTGCAGTTTACCTTGTGGTATATCCTCTTGTACACTTGGTACTTATAATTTGTGTTTTTCCCTCTCACTTCATTTTAAACAATTTATACATGGGTTTATGATTTAATAGATAGTCTCTTTCCAAAAATCTAGTGTTTGTGTTAACAATCACCCTTCGATCTTTTAGACTAAATAAATCACCTTCATTTTTATAGCATATCCCACAAACAGACAAACATTCAAATGAATTATTGTTTCTAGGGCTTATCCATAAAATGAATTAAGTAATTCCAAATAATTCATCATCTATCTAATCATTACCATAAAAGTCTTATTCCTTCTATCCACTACACCATTCAGCTGGGGCATGCCCGGTGTAGACCACTTGAGATTTAATCTCAACCTCTGATTAATAGCTCCTAACTATCCTAAGAGGTACTCGTAATGATGATTAAATCGTCATTACTTGATATATTTTCCATGACACTTCATTGTACCAGCCTTGCAATTCTTGAATTAATCAAAGAACTTAGACATGCAGTACATCAAATAAATATATCGGTATCTAGAATAATCATCGATTGACGAATATTCATATCCACCTCTCATCCAGACAATCTTAGGACCACATAAATCATAATGAACTAATTCCAACATATATATCTTTGGTTCTGCACCCCTTTGCCTTGAAAAAACAATTAGTCATTTTTACTCCCAAGCAAGACTCGAAAGTCAGATAGTTTTCACTTCAGATAAACCTAAGGGTTTATCGGCTATCAACTTTTGAATCCTACTCAAGTAAAATGATCTAGTCTTAAATGCCAAATATATGTTTAGTTCATATCCGAAGGTATCTTTCTCTTACTAAGATTAGAAGATTCATTATTAATTACTATTTGTTGCATCTGTGGAATATACATGATTTAAGAGTATACAAATTGTTCACCAACGTACAATAACAGATTACAACTCTATCCTTCATTATAATGACCATGTCATTTAAATGAAATGGAGTATCCATCTATTAATGCATAGAAACCGAAATCAAATTCTTTCTATGAAAACGTACGTAAAACAATTTCTCATAATCAAACGTCTACTCATATCATTAGATAAATAGACAACTCCCACTGCAATAGCCAGTACTCTTGTAGTTTTACCCATGTCATAACAATCTTATCCTCACTTAGTAATAAACATTTAGTGATTCCAGTATCTACACACTTCGTGTCAGTAAATGCCATCACTAATCATGTTTTAAACAACTAGTGAATAAGATATAAAACTTGTTCATATTATGATGAAAATGGCTTTCCTCTGCCATATGTTTTGCCAGAAGTTTTCCACCATATACATCCTATTGTAATTCAGGTGGAACTTACTCAAAAACATATAGGCAATTCACGAAGAATTAAATTGATCTAGGTTTCCCTTCAATTTATACTCCATGCTTTCCCAATTCATTCATCAAATTAAATCATGATCTTCTGCCTTTTAACTTACTAAAGTATCCGAAGAGTTACATGAGACCATCATATTTCTATGAACCTCTCATCTCTTCACTAGAGACTTTAATAGGCATCATGAGACGTCCCTTGTGAGAACACACATGTATTTTCTTAAGCAGTAAAATTCAAAACCAATATTCTTTTCTAATCATCTAATTTGGACTAGTAAATATAATTTCTTTTAGTTAATAATATGTGAGATAAAACCATTTGAAAATCAGAGAATCATAAATTAATTTATCGATCAAAACTTTGAATTTTATCCTTTTATATTGATTCCCTCAAAACAATATAAAAATAAAATTCACCGACATCTCAAGCACCGTGAGTCTGCAAGCCACGTTAGAGTGGACGTTTACAAACCCGAACATTTACAAGAGAAGGTTTTACCCATTAATTTCATTTGTCAACCTAACTTCATGACAAAATAATTAATAGTCGGTTCCTCTTTAGCCATGCAAATAATAGCAGGGACTCCGTTGGAGAGGATACTAATTATTTACATCTAAGTGTGCACCATTATTTGATTCCAAGTCCGCTGCCCAAGCTTATGTGCCTTACTGTTGGAGAAGTACACACGCGCTCAGATAACTTTCTACAACCATCAATTATATAAGTTTGTACTAGTGAACCGCATATAAGCTCATCCGTTAGGGAGGAAGGCACTATAGCCAACGCGCAAGTCCATATGCATCACATTACAAACAATAATTATTTAAAGAAGTTTGTACCAGTGATCCGTGAATAAACTCATCCGTTAGGGAGGAATGCTCTATTGCCAACGCGCAAGTTTACTCACATCACTTACAAACCAATAATGGAGGCCGTGGGAATTAATTACCAATCCCCTCTCCCACTTAGTTATTCAACACCGAGGGTTTTTACATGCATATAATATTTAAAAATAAAATACGCAACCTAGCATGCTCATGCTTCCAAATATATAACAATAATTGACCAATAAAACAATTATAGCAGTTATATATAAGGAAATAAATTGCCAAAAATAAGTTGACTTGATCAACACTCCAACATACATGCATATAATATACCAAATATAATACGCAATCTAGCATGCTTCTATTTAAAACAATAAATCATAGAGAATCATGCATACATATATAACAATAATCAATTAATAAATCAATTATAACAGTTATATAACAGCGAATTTGATTGTTCGCCACCAATCACGAATGCGGACAACTGCGATGGGGATCGACCTCCCCGCAGCTTGCTCCACCACTCTGGCATCCTGCCCGATCATATTGTGAAGACTCACGCGGAACCTGATGCAGACCAGTCGAACTTGATGCAAACCCGCTCGAACCTGGTGCAGAGTCGATCAAACCTGATGCAGACTAATCGAACCTGATGTGAATCCGCTCGAACCTGGTGCAGCATTGATCGAACCTGATGCAGACCAATCGAACCTGATGCAAATGCGCTCGAACCTGGTGTAGCATCGATCGAACCTGATGAAGACTAATCGAACCTGAGAAAATCTGCTCGAACCTGGTGCAGCATCGATCGAACCTGATGCAAATCCGCTCGTCCAAGGGCCTACTTGCACGGAACCAAGTTCAGCCCAATGCGCAACATCAAACTACACCAACTGTCGTTCAGGGTTCGCAACTTTAGAAATCTGAGAATCCAATCTTCACCGTCCAGAATCTACGCCTGTGAGTTTTGAACATGTTGTCCAAATTACAGGTCGATCCAACGGTTATATTGTGAGAAACAGCTCTTTTCCCTCGACTGCGCATAACAGAATCGCCCAAAAAACTGCTTCTATTTTCAGCGTATTCCCGACAACAAAAAGTTTCAAATACGATCTTCACCGTTCAAAATGTACATCCACAAAATCCAAATGTGCTGACAAAAATTCAGCCTGATCCGACGGTTGAAACTCTGGTTATTGCCTCTGCAATATCACTGCGCTGGATTTTCTCTCAATTTCTTTCTTCCATGTGAAATTGACGAACAGTTTTCGTCGAATCCTCTCACACACAACCATCAACGAACAAATATGATATAGGGTATATTTCACATAGGGATATTCATGGTTTGCGCAGTAAAACCAAAACCCTAAACATGCGATCCTAATTTCAAAAAATTAATCACATAAACCCTAGCCTAACGTATCACGCTTCACCACGAAACCGAAGCTCTGATACCAATTGATGGTGCTTGGATCATTTGGTTAACGTGACCCGTTAGGGATTCATACGTTTCTATCACAGCGGAAGTAATAAATCATAGAACCAATTACCGTTCACCAAGGTATGTTGATGAAGATTGATTCTCGCAGTCAGCCTACGCAGTCCCACGAGAATGGACATAACTTCCTCATCTGATGTCGGAATTGAATGATCTTTGCGTTCAGACGATCCTCTCTTCGACAGATTTCCGTTAGTATATTGATCATCAAATTCTGAGCACTGTACGAATTTATACAAATTTCGCAAGGTCGCAGACAGCAGCAGCAAACTACCTTCTGATCTTCTGCTGTATGTCCCAAGTCCGATCTTGACGTCGTGTGGGCGACGATCTACGAGACCTCCTCAATCTGCTCTCAACCCTCATCACACGTGAATAATCAGTTAGATTAGATTAGGGTTCCAGATAAGCTGAGGTGACTTATATACATGGGCTACAGCAGGGACCAGGAGGAGAAATTGGGTTGGGCCTCCATTGGGCTTAAGTATCCAAGCTTAGCCCAAAACTTATACTTAAGTCCAATAATAATAATATATTCCACTAAAATATTATTATTGCACTACCGTACCAATCCAAAATTACGTTTTGAGCTCCTTCTTATTATGAGCCCGTTAGTCTCCCCATGTTTAAGATATACAATGTCCATTAATTAATTTAAGTTACTGACAACTCAATTAATTAGTATCTCATCCAAGAGTAGAACCACTCAACTCATTATCATGTCGGAATAAATTCCACCTGCAGGGTTTACATGATAATCCTTATGAGCTCCTCAAGGGGACATCATCAACCTATGACGGACACGGATTCCTTCTACAATCAACAGCACACCATAGAGACAGCACTATTTCCCAACTCATCGAGTTTGTTGATTTAATTACATGTAAATCTCACCCATTGATGAATCAAAGAAATACATACTGCCCTACGTGTCGAGGTTATTGTATAGGGATTAAGAGCACGAACTTCCATAATAACTGAGATCAAGTTCTCCTATAAGTCAGTATAAGTCGAACGATCTCAAGCGATCCTGCTCAATACACACAAGTGCACTAATGTGATTCTATAGCCAAGACAAGCTAATACCAAACCACACTACAACCATCCCGATAGAGAGTCCCCGTCTATCTCGGTTGTGAGCATCTGTTTATACTTTATAAGGAAACCGATAATATGATCTTCCGCGTGTTGTCGCACAACATATTATCTACAGTATAAAGTAAGTGGACTATTGCATCGAACATATAAATAAATTATAAGATGCAATCATTTGATCATATGATTCTCATTTCAAATTAATTGTTATAACATTGTTCATACAAAAAGCTAGACTTTTAGTATACAATCCAACATGTATGAGCCTCCTTTTATACTTGTAATCACGTCTCTAGGGCTTGGAATGGGTTTTCTAAGTGATCTCACGCGTTTTGGCCTCAAAAATCCGGATAAGGTAAGTTCTCGCGCATAGGTTCGACCACGTCAAATAGGTCGAACAACTGGCCACAGGTCGAACCCCAGGTCGAACCCCGCTACTGGAAGAATTCTGCACAGGTTCGACCTTCTGGACAGGTCAAACCACTTAGGCCTTGGTCGAACCCCAGGTCGAACCTCATCACTGGACAACTCCCGCTCCCAATTCGACCAACTGGCAAGTCGAACTCAAACGTCGTGGTCGAATCCTCTTTCCTGCGAACTGGTTCGACCATGGTTCAACCTGATGGACAGGTCGAACTACTCGAGTCATGGTTGAATCCTCTTCTGCAAGCTCAGCAATGTTGGTTCGACCTGCTGGAGAGGTCGAACCCTCTTCCAAACAGGTTGAACCCACCTAATTCTTGGGCGGTTCGCATGGCTTCGACTCCGTCTCTTCGATTCTTGGCTCTTTCACTCCGTTTTTGCTAAGAAAACACTCAAATAGCTCCACTAACACCTGATTCATGCTAATTCACAATATATATAGGTTTTCCACCTATTTCCACATCAAAACTCTCCAAAACTAGCACAAAACATAGTGCCAAATTTGTGAATTTACACACTCATCAAACCCCCAAACTTGCATGTTGCTCGTCCCGAGGCAACTAATTTAAACCACAGGAGTCGTGTATAATTCAACAAGATCTAGTACAACACATATTACACATGCCACTTCATTAAATCAAACAAGAATTACTTGCATCATATATTTCACTCATAAAAAATCAATCCAATCACACACCATTCGGAGTACTAAGTAATCTCGCTGACAAGATAAGTCTTTACTCTCTTTCGCTCGTGCGTGAAGCACTATAGGCTAGTATAAACACTCATATCAATTCATATTCACGCGTAACCATAAGTTTGACAAAGGTCTCAAAAATCAACTTACATTAGATTAATACTAGGATCACAAAGGACTTGTTTCTAGGTTGTAATGTTGGCTCTTTGGAAAGGGTAGGAAAATTTGGTCATAGTGACTTACGACACTAGTAGAGAGTTACCTTGGAGGTTCTTGATTTCTCATTCGACTTCACATTCTCCTCAAATTCTTCTCTTGCACTTGCAATTTTTAATTTTCCTTCTCTTCCTTGCATCAACATCATTCTTCTTTTGATCGCTCGGGTACCAGTTGTAGGCACTACCCTTCTCGAACATCATTCGGCTGCTTCTTAAAAACTTCAAGCCCCATGTATAAGCAATTCGGGTACCAATTTCAGGCACTACCCCTAACAAGATTTAACCATGCACTTTTCTTACTAAACCTCATTCCATCTTCCTTTTCTTCTTCCACACTTATTCACCTTACTCTCTCTACCAATGAATAGGGTATTTTCAAAGCTCAAATAAGGTAATTAAGGCTCTTATATTTGGCTTGCCAAATAAAAAACTTTTAAAAGGCTCAAACAGGGCTACCAAAGATTTATAAAATCATTAGGAAAGGTAAAATTTGGCTAAGTGACTCAATTAATCAAAAATGGCCTAAGATCATATCCTAATATTTCATCAATTGTAAGTTTCACACAAGACTCCAAGCCAAGTTCTAGAATACGTTCATACGAATGATTCCCTCAAAAATAAACTATCATGATTAATCATGATAAAGGCTCAAATCCTCACATAGGTAATCAATTCCTAATACTCCTCATAGCACATAATCAAAATCAATTCCTCATGAATTCCATATACTTAACAAATTATTCATGCTCTGTCCAATGAAAATAAACATGTAAAGACATGAATGCACAGAATCAATAACCCATATACACAACAATGATACAAGATCAACTATATCAAGTACATGCCACTCACACATGAATCACACCCCAATCTGTAAAAATAAAAAGAAAAATGGGAGATAAGATGACTCGGAGAAGCCAAAAGAAAACCTGAAACTACTCCCTAGGAGCATCATCATCCTCATCATCATCGTCATCCTCATCCATCCTATTTTCCACAGCTCGGCACAGACTGGTAATATGCATATCCATCATATCCACTCGACTACTCACTCTACCAACACGCTCATCCAAGGCAGAGTACCTTTCGTTCAGCGTGGCGTAGTTGGCGTTAGCGAGCGCGAGCTGCTTGTTCGTCTCCTGCTGTGCAGCTACCACCGCGATCAGCTGCTCATGAATCAAGCGAAGCTGCTCCCGAGTACCTGGAACTGCTCGCCGCTGCTGCGGTACCGGAGCATGCTGAGGCGCATCATGCTGCTCTTCTTCCGGAATCTCCATCTCCGGCTGCTCATCTACCTGATCCTCCTCTTCAGGCTGCTGTGGCTGAGGTGGACGGAACTCTCCTTGATCAACGATCTGCTGTAACTCAGCCATCCTCTCCTCAGCACACATCTGCGCTACCGCTCTCCAATCACCACCCGACTTCACTGCCACGGATAAGGCAGTATGTCCAAGAGAATTCATTAACTTATTCCTTGCTTCCCGAATAGTTGTCAAGTTGCTCACGTCGAAGGGGAACATAAATTCGAAAGGCTTGAGACCCCTCGTGAAAAACCAATCTCCATTTCTAAAATGGGCAAATCCTCCATTCACGCACGTGCTCAGCATCAAATCGGGTTCTCCTTCTACTGGTGTAAAGCCGGTGAGATCCAAGTTGTAATGCTCAGCCACCATCGTCAATAACCCTCCTATATTCACCTTTTTTAATCCAATGGTCTTGAATCGATTCAGCTGCGCAATAAAATAAGCTCCAACATTGAACTTCACCCCGTTTAGCATACACCACAGGGCGTAAAGCTCTCCTCTAGACACAACACTCCCCTCCGAGCGGGCGAATAACGTGTTGCTCAGGACGCGGTCCATGTACCTCAAGACTGGGTTCTTTATTGCGGAAGCACGAGCCTGTCTGGTCTTATAATCACGAATCTCCCCGGTGATCTCCCTCTAAAACCATTTTGCACTGAATGCAGCATTTTCTAAACGAGGGATCTCTAGAGGCATCTCAAACAGCTCATTGAAATCCTCAGACGTCCATCTCCTACTCACTCCGCCAAGCTGAAACGTACACTGATATGGGTACCCAAGCGGGTCCTTCTCCATCTCAAATGAGCAAACTACTTCCGCTGTAACATGGAAGTACGTCGGCCTCTTCAACTCCATGAATCTTCGGATCCCTACTTGATCAAACATCCAAAATATATCATCCTCTATTCTCATTATCCTCATCGCTTCATCATCTTGGTATCGAGTGCGAGCTATCTTGTCTGAAAGTTCTTCCCACTTCTCTTTGATCTCATCCAAATCTTGCATCTGAATCTTGAAGTTATCGGGTAAACGATCTTGTAGCCTCAGTTTCCTTGTCACTTTGTCCAAATTCGAAGGCCTGTCATGCCTCTTCTTCGATCTTTCCTCCTCTGCCTTTCCTTTACCTTTACTTAATCCTTGTCCCTTTCCTGAAAACAAATACTTCAATCCAACCAACAAGACAAGAAAGCAAGTATTTTACTAGCACATCACATACTCTACTCAAGACTTCAAGCATCAATGCATATTCACACAAACTATCATCTCAACTCCACTTGCTTATTCAATATTCTCAAAACATCTTCAATCACACCTTCTTTAATCATCAAAACATAACCAACAAGCATGCATTAATCAATTCAAGCAATTCAATCAAAAATTCAACATGTTTCTCTCAATGAACTACTTCAATTTCATCAATTTCAAACCAAATCAACATGTTCATTCTATGATATGTTCTATCCTTATCAATCCACATAAAAATTCAAGTTCTATCAATAATCAAACAACCAAAAAACCAAGAAACAAGAATTCATATGAACAAGTCACAATATCAACATTCACCATGAAATTCAACCATACTCAACATCAATCCTCTTATTCACATCGAATTTCTTACCTAAACCTTCAATCCTAGAGTAATTGAGTTGGAAAAACATACCTTTTGACTTGCTCATGGTGAACAACCGATCAAGAACACACAACAACCAAAAATCGCGATTTCAGCCCTAACTCGCGACGAAACCCGTCCAAATCCACGACCGAATTGAAAATTCAAGGTGTAGTATTGTGTAATCGGTGTGAAATCAAGTGTAATTGAAGAATTTGTGCAAGGGTGTAGAGGTTCGAAGAGGGTTCGAGGTTTGGTGTTTCGAAAAAAAGTGATCGAACCCCTATGAAAAATCAAACTTAAATCGCGTACTGGCTTGGTTCGACCTCAGGTTCGACCTCCTAAACAGGTCGAACCATGGATGACGAGGTCGAACCTCTTTTCTGGACAAATGATCTTCTCGGTTCGACCTGGGTTCGACTTGCTGATCAGGTCAAACCATCCTTGAATTGGTCGAACCCCTCTTCTGGAAAACAGAGTGCTTTGAACTGACTGGTTCGACCTTCTGAACAGGTCGAACAACTATGGCTTAGGTCGAACCACCTCACTGGACAACTTTCGATGCCGGTTCGACCTCCTCTGCTTTTGTTCGACCTCTGGCACTGGTCGAACCACTCCTAGTGTTGGTCGAACCAACCTCCTGATTTTCAAAACTGAGTGTTCTTCATTCACTACACACTTCAAGCTTAACACAACTTCATTAGGTACAATCTAGAGCACAACTTCAAAATTTGTTCTACAAAACCTCATTCACGAGTAACTCCGTAAAAGAAAACACAACCAAAAACCACTGAACATTTGGCAAGTTGTAAAAAATCATCACATCAAAATCGATTAAAATTTCAATATGGCCGCAAAAACCAACTCCCCTAACAAACAATACAAAGAAAAGATTATACTCTTAATGCTTCAATGAGGTAATAACATCACACCCCCCAAACTTAGTAAAAACGTAAGTCGAAACTAAGTTTGAAAAGAGATGTAATTGCCGATTAGTAAGCATCTTAAATATAAAAATTTCTTACTCACACAAAAGAAATAAAGCAATAAAACGGAAGAGTAAGCTCTCAACAAGCGCTCATGTATCAAGGTATCATCAAAAATGACACACGCATCATCCGGCGACCTATAATGCTTCAACCGATGCCCATTCGCCGCGATAACGTCTCCATCTTTGTCAATAAGCTCAAAATTCCCCCTCCTAAGGCTCGATGAATCATGAACGGTCCCGTCCACTTAGACTTCAACTTGCCTGCAAAAAGCTTCAAACGAGAGTTAAAAAGTAGTACCTCATCTCCTTGCTTGAACTCCTTGTATGAGATCTTAGAATCATGCCACCTCTTCATTCTTTCCTTATAAATCTCTGAATTCTTGTAAGCACGACTCCTAAACTCATCTAATTGATTCATGTGAGTTATCCTCAACTTCTTCACATCCTTAAGGGTCAAGTTCAAGCGTCGCAAAGCCCAAAACGCTTTGTGTTGAATCTCTACAGGTAAGTGGCACGGCTTCCCATAGACAATTTGATACGGTGACATATCTAACACCGTCTTGTAAGCGGTCTGGAACCCCCCTAACACATCATCAAGCTTCATAGCCCAATCCTTTCTATTAGTTCCTACCACTTTCTCCAGAATCTGTTTGACTTGACGGTTGGAGACCTCTGCTTGCCCATTCGCTTGCGGATGATAGGGTGTAGTAACCCTATGCTTAACACCATAATCCTTAAGCACCTTCTCAAGAAATTTATTGATGAAGTGGGAACCTCCATCACTAACTAGTGCTCTAGGAACTCCATAACGGGCAAAAATATGCTTCTTCAAGAAAGATAAAACAATTTTCGAGTCATTAACACGAGTAGGAATCGCTTCCACCCACTTTGAAACATAATCCACTGCAAGAAGAATGTAGAGAAACCCATTCGACGGGGGAAAAGGCCCCATAAAATTGATCCCCCATACATCAAATATCTCCACAACTATGCTAGGCTGCATTGGCATCTCATCTCTCCTACCTATATTTCCCATGCGCTGACATCTATCGCAAGACGCCACATAGCTCTCACTATCTCTAAACAATGTAGGCCAATAAAGAGCGGATTGAAGTACCTTAGCTGCAGTCTTTTGCGCTCCGAAATGCCCCCCATTTGGTTGTGCATGGCAGAACTCAAGCACACTCTCCATTTCTATCTCGGGTACACATCTTCAGACAATAGAATCTGTACAAATCTTGTAAACAAACGGATCATACCATATAAATGTCTCAACTTCCCTCCAAAATTTCGCAAATTGATATCGGTTGAGATCCCTTGGAATTTCTCCAATGACAATGTAATTAACATAATCCGCGTACCATAGATCCATACCTTGCGCTGCGACCACACACGCTCGCTCAGTTCCTTCAACAGCCACAGCCATGATCTTCTCATCAGGGAACATTTCTTCAATATACTCAAAAGAATTATCACAATGCTCTCTAGTCTCCAACCTTGACAAGTGATCTGCCAACATATTTTCTGTTCCTTTCTTATCCCGAATCTCCATGTCAAACTCCTGAAGTAGTAGAATCCACCTTATAATCCTAGGCTTCGTCTCCTTCTTCTCCATCAAATACCGAATCGCTGAATGATCCGTATACACAATCGCCTTCATGCCAACCAAATACTGACGAAACTTATCGAATGCATACACAACAGCCAAAAACTCCTTTTCAGTCACCGTGTAATTCTTCTGTGCCGTATCGAAAGTCTTACTCGCGTAGTAAATGGCGCAGAACTTCTTCTCCCTTAGCTGCCCGAGCACCACACCCAGTGCTACATCACTTGCATCACACATAAGTACAAACGGTTGAGTCCAGTCCGGTGTGATCAAGATAGGGGCAGTAATAAGCGCCTCCTTCAAAACTTGAAAAGTTGTTAGACACTCATCATTAAACACAAAAGGAATATCCTTTTCAAGTAAATGAGATAAGGGCTTAGAGTATTTTGAGAAGTCTTTTATGAATCTCCTGTAAAAACCGGCGTGTCCAAGGAAGGACCGCACTCCTCTTTCATTGGTCGGTGGTGGAAGCTTCTCAATTGCCACCACTTTAGCACGATCTACTTGTAATCCCTTGGCCGAAACATGATGCCCAAGAACAATCCCATCCTTCACCATGAAGTGGCACTTCTCCCAATTCAAGACAAGATTAGTTTCTTGACACCTCTTCAAAACAATAGCAAGGTTAGACAAACAAATATCAAAAGAAGAACCAAAAACTGAAAAATCGTCCATGAATACTTCCATGATCTTCTCTATCAAACCATCAAAAATCGTCATCATGCATCTCTGAAAAGTAGCAGGCGCATTACACAATCCAAACGGCATCTTCCTAAAAGCAAAGGTCCCGTAGGGGCAAGTAAAAGTGGTCTTTTCTTGATCCTCGGGAGCAATCATGATTTGATTGTACCCCGAGTATCCATCCAAGAAATAATAAAACTCATACCCTGTAAGACGATCCAACATTTGATCCAAAAAAGGAAGAGGAAAATGGTCCTTACACGTGTTCTCATTTAATTTCCTGTAATCCACACATGTACGCCATCCCGTAGGAATCCTCATGGCTATAGCTTCTCCATCCTCAGCTTTCACTACAGTCATGCCCCCTTTTTAGCAACTACATGCAATGGACTCACATGGGGACTATCACTAATAGGATATATAATTCCAGCATCCAACCACGTAAGGATTTGCTTCCTTATCACCTCTTGAATTGCGGGATTCACCCTACGCTGATTTTGAACACTCGCATTGGCTTCATCCAACAACCTAATCCGATGCATACAATACGAAGGACTAATACCTTTCAAATCATCAAGTGACCACCCTATTGCAGACTTGTACTTCCTTAAGACATCTAATAACTCCTCAAGTTGATCCTCATTAAGGGAAGAAGATACAATTACCGGATATTATGCATTATCACCAAGAAAAGCGTACTTCAAGTGTTCCGGCAATGGTTTCAACTCCTTTTTCTTTCTTCCACTGGAGTGTTTTCGTTATCCAAAGGCAAGTACTTCCTGGTCCATTTGACTTCTTCCACCTTATTTCTTTCCAATACAAACCTGTCATCACCCAAAGCAAGTAAGTTTTCAAGAAATTCAATACATACCTCGTTAGAAAGTCCGTCAAGCTCCGTAGTGGGATAAGTAAGAGACTCCATCAAACATGTCTCAAGAGGATCCTTTGACAAGATCAGAGACATATCCTCCTTCACAATCTCCTCCACCACGTCAATACTATAACACTGGGACTCCATTGGCATCTTCATTGCTTTGTCCAAGTTGAAAAGTACTTCTTCTTTGTCCATTCGCAACTTCAGTTCTCCCTTTCGAACATCTATCATAGCTCCAGCCGTAGCAAGAATGGCCTCCCCAAGATTAAAGGAACATTATCCTTGTCATCATCCATTTCTAGTACAAGGAAATCCACGGGAAAGACTAGCTTCTCCACCTTTACAAGAACATCTTCAACAAAACCTTTCGGAAACGTCATTGATCTATCTGCTAATTGGAGAGTAACAGTTGTCGGAGTCAGCTCCCCAAAACCAAGCTTCTGAAAGATGGACAACGGCATCAAATTGATGCTTTCCCCTAGATCGCACAAAGCTCGCCGTGCTGGCCCCTTCCCGATCTCACATAGAATAGTAAAGCTCCCCGGATCTTTCATCTTTGGTGGCAACTTCTTTTGAATAATTGAGCTACAATTCTCAGATAAGTTTACCGTTTCAACTCCGGTTAAGCTTCGCTTCTTCATCAATATGTCTTTAAGGAATCGAGAATAATATGGCATCTCCATGATTGCCTCTGAAAAAGGGATGTTCAAGCTTATCTTGTTCATTATCTCTGAAAACTTCTTGAACTTCTCTTCCAACCCCTTCTTCACTAGCTTGTAGGGAAACGGTGGAGGTATCTTTGTTTTGGGAATCCCCCATTCATCACGATCAACCTTCTCCACTTTCTCTTTTTCGGCTTTTAATCGCTTAGCTCTTTCCCATTTTTTCTCAGCTATTATGTCTGTACTTTGCTCATTCCGTACCACTGGAGTTGCATCAACATCAAAAGGAACATCAGGTGCATCAATCAAAACATCTCGGCGAGGTTGGACTAGGGTTCGACCAGTTTGAGAGGTCGAACCAGGATTGTATTGGTCGAACCTCTCTCTTGGAAGACTGATCTCATTCTGCTCTGGAGGTTCGACTTGGGTTCGACCAGCATTGGAGGTCGAACAATTGCCCCCGAGGTCGAACCGCTTCACTATATAATCTCTATCCTCCGGTTCGACCTGGGTTCGACCTGAAGGGTTGGTCGAACAATTTCGATCGTGGTCGAACCGTTCCTGCGTCAAAACAGAGTGCTCTTGCCGATGAGGTTCGACCATGGTTCGACCTGTATGCCAGGTCGAACCTTCTGAGTGTTGGTCGAACCGTTCCTGTGACAAAACAGAGTGCTTTTGTTGATGAGGTTCGACCATGGTTCGACCTGTATGCCAGGTCGAACCCTCTGAATTTTGGTCGAACCGTTCCTGTGATAAAATAGAGTGCTTTTGTTGATGAGGTTCGACCATGGTTCGACCTGTATGCCAGGACGAACCCTCTGAATTTTGGTCGAACCGAGGCTTAGAAAATTCCAACTTTGATTTCGGCCTCATCGGTCCCTCGTACTGCGTTCCCGACCTCAGTGTGATGGCATTACACGACTTTGGATTCTCTATACTCTGAGACGGAAACTTCCCTTTTCCTACAGTTTGAGTCAATGTGTTCACATTCTCTGCAATTGTACCCATCAACAACGTGAGTTCTTTCACTTGAGTGGACAAATCTCTGTGGTGATCATCAATCTTTTTCTCAAGTTTTGCCTCAAGGCGGTTCACTCTTTCATCATTCTTTACCATGTACCGGTTCACAGTATCCTCAAAACCAGGCTTCCCTTCTTCCACCTTTTCTCCCGGATCAACACCCATCGGAAGTTGCACTGCATTGTTCGTATTGCTCCATGAAAATTCAGGCCTCCTTGGTTGCTGTTGATAACTACCAGGACCACGATTATTAAAAATCCCTCGATAGTTCCCTTGGTAATTGATGAGTGATATTTTCACCTAGATTTTAGTGTCTTTTTATATGTGTTTTCGTATTATTTTACCTGTATTTTATGTACTATTTGGTTGTGTTTTGTGTTTTTATGGAAATGTGTGTGAATGACCTTAAACCTATAATTTTCACTTTTTATTGGATGCTAGATATGATAAGGAAGATGTAGGAAAAAGTGGATCTCAATTTGGAGTTGAAATGAGGGAGAACGAGCCAAAACAGTGAAGGAAACAGGGCAGCAGCAACACGACTGGCCGTGTCGGGAGCACGAGTCGTGTCGCAGCACACGACTCGTGTTGCTAACACGGGCCTGTCCAGAATGGCCGTGCGGCGACATCTATTTATCCAACACGACCACCACTTGGTCGTGTTGCGGAGCTCGACTCGTGTTGCAGCACATGACCCGTGTAGCCAACACGGGCCTGTAAGCGATGGTCGTGCGGGAGCATCAGCTCACGCAACACGGGTTCGATAATTTATCGTGATTATCAATAGTATAAACTTGAGAGTTTAAGCGATCTCAAGTTTATCGTGATTTTATAAGGACGACGGAAAGGAGCGGATAGGAGCAAATGAATGCAGTTATGCTAAAGCAAGAAATAAGGATAAAATGAATGCAAAGATAAGATGGTTCCAAATGATGCAAGGATGAGATTAACAACAATCATGGCATAGATAATTAAGTAATCATGCAATTAATTCTAATCTCTCATGGACAAGGTATAGAAGCGATCACTAATTCCACCTAAACTCTCTCTCGAGATGGATAGGATGTAGGCCCTCAACAAGGCTCCCAAACGCACATAGGATCGAGACAATAGCAAACACTTCCCACTAGGTACTAATTACTCTATGAGTTCCCTAATTAGGTACTAAATCATAAGCAATATTCCCTTTTAAGGTACTATGAATTCACTAATTGTTTGGGTCTCCTCATTTAATCAACCAACCTCTCGATTAAGCTAATCAAATGTTCTATCAAAGGGTTCTAAATCTAGAAGGATATCTCTATCTCATTCTAAATTAATGTACATGAAGTGTATGATGAAATGATTCAATGAACTATTGATTAGTCATAATATAGTGGAGAATGACCAATTAAAGAAATTATCGAACCACAGGGAGGAAGGTACTAGGGTCTAAGCGATCTCGTGTTTGTCATAGTATTATAGAGATGAACGAGAAGGGGAGATAATCAAGAAATGACAATAAAATAAAAGGATAGATGAATGGGAGATGGATGAATGAGCCAAGTAGATAGAGATGAGATTAACAATACTTAAAGCATGGAAAATCTAGGTATCATGCAATGAATTCATATGTGTCATGGGAAAAAGGCTAAGGGCCAACACTAAGATCACCTAAACTCCCTCTCGGAATGAATAGGATATGGAATGACATTCATTGGATTGGTTCTCACTCAAACAATTCCAACTAGGTACTAAGTTTGAAATGAGAGTCCCTTCACATAATCTATTGACTTCTCAATCTAAAAAATGATATGTTCTATCAAAGGGTTCTAAACTATGAAGGACTTCTCAATCTCTTCACAATCTATAATGCACATGAAGTGTTTGATGAAATGATTCACTTAATTATCCTAAATATGCAATTGACTTCTCAATCTAATCACATGCTTAAAATAATTAAACACACAAATCATCATAAACCTCAAGATCTAAAGCATCAATGATAGAAAATCAATTAACCCAATCAACATAATCATTCAATTGCAAAATACCAAAAATTATCCAACACAATTCATATTGCTAATCTCACAAGGGAGATTAGCCTCTCATATCCATAAGAAAATTAACATAGACATTAAATTCCTTACAAAACATGATAAACAATAGGTTTCAATACAAAGTTTGGATGAAAACTCCCTTGGATGTCTCCAATGGTGATTTTTCTTCTTCCCCTTGCAATTCACCTCTCTTCCTTGCTTCTCTACTACTTGGATGAAGGATGTGATGGTTGGATCAAGGTAGATCTAAAGGATGAAGAATGGATGAAGGTGAAGGTGAAGAATGGAGGAAAAGGTGTGTGATGTGTGTGTGGAAGGGGTGGAAATCGGATCTTTTTTTTTCATAAAATCTGAATGGAGGGGTATTTATACTCCTTGACAAGCTTCTAGAAGGATTCTGAATTTTTCTGATCCCTGACACGACACGAGTCATGTGGCGCAACACGGCCATAAGGTGCCCGTGTTGCGTGAACTGATGCTCCCGCACGGCCATCGCTTACAGGCCCGTGTTGGCTACACGGGTCGTGTGCTGCAACACGAGTCGAGCTCCGCAACACGGCCAAGTGGTGGTCGTGTTGGATGAATAGATGTTGCCGCACGACCATTCTGGACAGGCCCGTGTTAGCTACACGAGTCGTGTATTGCGACACGGCTCGTGCCACCGACACGGCCAGTCGTGTTGCTGCTGCCCTGATTCCTTCACTGTTTTGGCTCGTTCTCCCTCGTTTCAACTCCAAATTGAGTTCCGCTTTTTCCTACATCTTCCTTATCCTATTTAGCATCAAATAAAAAGTGAAAATAGTAGGTTTAAGCTCATTCACACACATTTCCATGAAAACACAAAACACAACCAAATAACACATAAAATACGGATAAAAATATACGAAAACACATATAAAAAGACACTAAAATCTAGGTGAAAATATCACTCATCACACCCCCAAACTTAAAGTGTTGTGCGTCCCCGCACAACGAAAATGATAAACCAATGAGAGTGATTTTCACCTAGGAAGAGACTAAACGAACATAAGTAACAACACATCAATAATAATAAGAATCACAATTTATGCTAAGTCATCCTACAACATTAGATTCATGACATGAAGAATTAACAAGTTCAATCTAAAGAGAATGATAGTGTAATACAGTCCCTTTTTAGTCCAAGCCTCACATAGATATCAATTTCACTCAACACTCTTTAAAGTAGGTAAATCAACACTCATCAATCGATTGGCTCGACTCGCTATAAGCTTGCTCGTGGACTACATTCACAAACCACCAAAGTTTAAATTAATGATCAATAAGGTCTTTTATTAAGGATGTAATGATAGGCTCTTTGGTAGGGTAGGAAGAGTATGGATAATATTGACTAACAAGTGTAAGTAATCGAAGAGATGATCAACTTCCTCAACTTCTCCACTTTTCTTTCTTCCTTTCTCAACTTTGGTAATCACAAGCACTAATCATCAACTTTCCTTAGATTTTTATCTTCTTTTAATGCATGCTTCCTTCTTTGAACTTTTAAGTACTTGAGCATATTGTTATTGCTTTGCTAATTTTCTTGTTTTGGGGTTGCATGTCCATTCTTTCTTGTGCTCTTTTTCATCCTTTTTCTTGCTTGTTTACCATTTCCTTTTTTCTTTTTCTTCTTTATCAAACCTTTCTAGTTACCATCTCCTCAATCACCCACACAAATGGTATATATGTAAGGCTTAAGTGGGTAATCATGGCTTGTAATGTGCTTATATCACAATAAATAGGCTTTAAGGCTCAAAGTAGTTGACTAGGGATGATGTTCATGGTAGGAAAATATATGGTAATGACTATAATAACAAGGATGGCCTTAGATCATGTCACTAATCTCCACAAATCGGGCTCGTTCCTATAGTCCTTGAGCAAATTCTAGCTTATCAAACACAACCAATCCACTCATGAAGAAAAATACCATGTATGCACGGTTGAGGCTCAAACGCTCACAAGCTTGTGCTCGGACCTTAAGAAACTTATTACACCATATTCATCTCAAAATTGAACAAGTTAAATAAAACATGTCACAATTCGAAAGTGTAGCGATTCTTAATCATAACTTGTCATCACTTACTACCACAACATATCATCAGTCATATTCAAAAATGACTCACAGCATCCCAAAACAAACCACCAAACATACCAAGACAAAAATAAGAAAACACACAAAACATAAAATAAAGACTCAACAAACAAGAAACAAAACAAAAACACATAACATGCAAGAATAAAAATCACCATCAATAACAATAAAGCATACATTCAAATCATCCATAACAATGTAAGCTCACAATCATCCCAACCTTATTGAAAAAGGAAATCCTACGATACGAAAGTAAACATCCCAAAACATAACAAATTAATTAGCATGCTAATCACATCAATACAAATCAAATCAAATTATGCTAAGCACATAAAAGTGGTAGGGTGTAGAATGAACTCCCTCAATAAGCATTTGATAGTGGAAGTTGTTAGCTCCGAGCTCAATTCGTGCTTCCAATACCCTTCATACATGCTCAACAAAACCATTAGCTCAACAATTGCATTTAACAAATATGGACTATCATGCACTTCAACACCACCAATCATACCAAAATCAAACCAATGCTCATGAGAAAAATTCAAAATTAGCCCAAAAACACGAAAAGTATATGGCTTCAAAACAAAGTATGTCACACCATGCCATATCCCCCCAAACTTAAATTGAAACAAGAGTTTCGAGGTAAGTTTGCAAAAAGTGGTGTGACTTACTTTCACACTTCAAATCAAGCACTTATCGTTTCTCCAATACACATTCTCCTCATGAACACAATCAATCTACATGCCAAAAATGCAAACAAACAAATCCATCAACCTTATTGAAAGCATTAAATAAAGCAATAAAAGGTAATGATGGGTTGCCTCCCATCTAGCGCTAAGTTTAACGTCTTCAAGCCGGACGGGATATGGAGAACTCATCGAAATGGCCAAGGATATCTTTCGTCCTTGCCATCGAATTTTAACCGTTGTGCTTCTTCCTCTATTAGGCATTTGTGGCAAGTGACGACCTCAGTTGCATCCTTCGAACATGGCTTCAAAAATTCGACTCTCTTGAGCTTACACTCCATTGCCCTCTCCATTCTTGAAAACCACTTATTCCTCCTTACCAAATAGATCTCCAACATCTCTTCGAGTTCTCTTTTGTTTCTAAGGATATGAGAAAAATCAATGGGTAAAACAAAATCAATGTAAACAATATTATCAAGTTCAAAGCAACTTAAAGAGTTTAAAGGTTTAGAAATGCTCATTTCACTCTTCAAGTCATCATCATTTGTTTCTAGACTTTGTTCCTCTTCATCAACATCATTTGCCTCAATAGGCTCTTCAATCACCTCATTTGATTCTTCATCCTCCAAATTCTCTTCTTTCTCCAACTCTTCTTCAAGCTCTTCAACTTGTTGAAAATTGGTCAAAGCACTTATAATTTGGCTTACTTGATGCTCCAAGGCTTTGAATCTTTGATCATTATTTTCTTCAATAGCCTTGAATCTTCTTTCAATAACTTCATCTTGAGTTTTGTTGGAAGCAATCAACTTTTCAAGAAATACTTCTAAAGATGATTTTTCTTCTTCGACTTGTTGAAAGTCTCCTCCCTCTTGGTTGTCACAATTCCATTCTTGAATTGGTGGATAATTCCCATGAAAACTTCCTTCATAGTTATGTTGAAAATTTCCTTGGAAATCATCCACTCCCATGAAAGAAACATCTCCTACTTGATGCGTAGGCATCCTCCACTCTTCTTGCTCCATAGGACTAGGAATCGACACACCTTGCATATTTTGAGCACCCCCCAAACTTGAATTAGACAAGACTTGACCATAAGCACCTTGATTCATCATCCTTATTTGTCTTGTCACTTCCAAAGTAACTTGGGTAATTATCTTGGAGGATTCATTTTGAAGAAAACTTGATTGAGAATCTTGACCTTCATCACTTCCTTGAGCACTTCTTCTATGTAATTCAAGTAAAGCGTAGTTTTGGAACGGAGGAGAAGTGTTGGTGTTGGGATTTTGTGGAGAATAAGTGTATGCTTGATACGGGTGGAATGTATTTCCATTGTAAGCTTGTTGCCATTCTCCATTTCTTCTTTGATTGTAGTATTGAGAGCTATCTTGATTCATTTGGAAGTTGTATCCATAGTTGCTCTCATTCATGTAGCCTCTTGATTGTGGAGGTGGAACCCTTGCAAATTGATCCCCAAAGACATTTGTGAATTGGTTCCAACCATCCATTTAAATGCTCTTCTCAAGGCTTACTACAATTCTCCTTCAAACTTACTATTTTTGGCTTTGATCCCCCTTCCTCTTCTCTCAAGGTAGTTTCACGTACCTATCAAAACGAAAAAATGAGATCAAAAATTTTCCAAAACAAATAATAAAAAGCAATAAAAATATCTCTAGTAATACCAATCAAAACACTCCTTCGTTAAACCACTAGCAACCGTTGCCTCCCCGGCAACGGCGCCATTTGATTAGTCATAATATAGTGGAGAATGACCAATTAAAGAAATTATCGAACCACAGGGAGGAAGGTACTAGGGTCTAAGCGATCTCGTGTTTGTCATAGTATTATAGAGATGAACGAGAAGGGGAGATAATCAAGAAATGACAATAAAATAAAAGGATAGATGAATGGGAGATGGATGAATGAGCCAAGTAGATAGAGATGAGATTAACAATACTTAAAGCATGGAAAATCTAGGTATCATGCAATGAATTCATATGTGTCATGGGAAAAAGGCTAAGGGCCAACACTAAGATCACCTAAACTCCCTCTCGGAATGAATAGGATATGGAATGACATTCATTGGATTGGTTCTCACTCAAACAATTCCAACTAGGTACTAAGTTTGAAATGAGAGTCCCTTCACATAATCTATTGACTTCTCAATCTAAAAAATGATATGTTCTATCAAAGGGTTCTAAACTATGAAGGACTTCTCAATCTCTTCACAATCTATAATGCACATGAAGTGTTTGATGAAATAGATGTTGCCGCACGACCATTCTGGACAGGCCCGTGTTAGCTACACGAGTCGTGTATTGCGACACGGCTCGTGCCACCGACACGGCCAGTCGTGTTGCTGCTGCCCTGATTCCTTCACTGTTTTGGCTCGTTCTCCCTCGTTTCAACTCCAAATTGAGTTCCGCTTTTTCCTACATCTTCCTTATCCTATTTAGCATCAAATAAAAAGTGAAAATAGTAGGTTTAAGCTCATTCACACACATTTCCATGAAAACACAAAACACAACCAAATAACACATAAAATACGGATAAAAATATACGAAAACACATATAAAAAGACACTAAAATCTAGGTGAAAATATCACTCATCAACTATCCTAAACACATAATTGATTTCTCAATCTAATCACATGCCCATGACAATTAATCACACAAATCATCATATACATCAAGCAATCAACAATCAATGATAGAAATAACATAAAGCCCATTCAAGATTAAAATCAATTTGCATAAAAAAACTAAATTATCCAACACCAACCATGGAGCTAATCTCACAAAGGAGATTAGCCTCTCATATCCATAAGAAAATTAACATAGACATTAAGATCCTTACAAAACATGATCAATCTATAAAGAAATGCACAAAAATTAGAATTAGATTCCCCCTTTGAAGTGCTTCAATGGAGATCTCCTTCTTCTTCTTGTAATCTCACTCTCCCTTGCTTCCTTAATCACTTGGATGGTGAATTTGATGGAGGGGATCAAGTGTAGATGGGTGGATGAAGAATGGATGAAGATGATGGTGGAAAATGGAAGAAATGGTGTGTGAGGTGTGTGTGGAAGGGGTAGAAATCAGATTCTCTTCATAAAATCTGAATGGAGGGGTATTTATACTCCTTGACAAGCTTCTAGAAGGATTCTGAATTTTCCTGATCCCTGACACGACACGAGTCGTGTGGCGCAACACGGCCATAAGGTGCCCGTGTTGCGTGAGCTGATGCTCCCGCACGACCATCGCTTACAGGCCCGTGTTGGCTACACGGGTCATGTGCTGCAACACGAGTCGAGCTCCGCAACACGACCAAGTGGTGGTCGTGTTGGATAAATAGATGTCGCCGCACGGCCATTCTGGACAGGCCCGTGTTAGCAACATGAGTCGTGTGCTGCGACACGACTCGTGCTCCCGACACGGCCAGTCGTGTTGCTGCTGCCCTGTTTCCTTCACTGTTTTGGCTCGTTCTCCCTCGTTTCAACTCCAAATTGAGATCCGCTTTTTCCTACATCTTCCTTATCATATCTAGCATCCAATTAAAAGTGAAAATTATAGGTTTAAGGTCATTTACACACATTTCCATAAAAACACAAAACACAACCAAATAGTACATAAAATACGGGTAAAATAATACGAAAACACATATAAAAAGACACTAAAATCTAGGTGAAAATATCACTCATCACACCCCCAAACTTAAAGTGTTGTGCGTCCCCGCACAACGAAAATGATAAACCAAGGAGAGTGATTTTCACCTAGGAAAAGACTAAACGAACATAAGTAACAACCATCATTAGCAACAAGAATTACAAATTATGCTAAGGCATCCTACAACATTAAACTCATAACATGAAAAATTAACAAGTTCAATCTAAAGAGAATAAAAGTGTAATATAGTCCCTTTTAGTCCAAGCCTCACATAGGTTATAAATTTCACTCAACACTCTTTAAAGTAGGTAAATCAACACTCATCAATCGATTGGCTCGACTTGCTATAAGCTTGCTTGTGGACTACATTCACAAACCACCAAAGTTTTCATTAATGATCAAAAAGGTCTTTTATTAAGGATGTAATGATAGACTCTTTGGTAGGGTAGGAAGAGTATGGATAATAGTGACTAACAAATGTAAGTAATCGAAGAGATGATCAACTTCCTCAACTTCTCCACTTTTCTTTCTTCCTTTCTCAACTTTGGTAATCACAAGCACTAATCATCAACTTTTCTTAGATTTTTAGCTTCTTTTAATGCATGCTTCCTTCTTT
The DNA here is from genome assembly GCA_023678885.1 of Pogostemon cablin. Lineage (NCBI taxonomy): Eukaryota > Viridiplantae > Streptophyta > Magnoliopsida > Lamiales > Lamiaceae > Pogostemon > Pogostemon cablin. The sequence continues at coordinate 9,790,352 of CM042987.1, forward strand.
GAACTTTTAAGTACTTGAGCATATTGTTATTGCTTTGCTCATTTTCTTGTTTTGAGGTTGCATGTCCATTCTTTCTTGTGCTCTTTTTCATCCTTTTTCTTGCTTGTTTACCATTTCCCTTTTTTTCTTTTACTTCCTTATCAAACCTTTCTAGTTACCATCTCCTCAATCACCCACACAAATGGTATATATGTAAGGCTTAAGTGGGTAATCATGGCTTGTAATGTGCTTATATCACAATAAATAGGCTTTAAGGCTCAAAGTGGTTGACTAGGGATGATGTTCATGGTAAGAAAATATATGGTAATGACTATAATAACAAGGATGGCCTTAGATCATGTCACTAATCTCCACAAATCGGGCTCGTTCCTATAGTCCTTGAGCAAGTTCTAGCTTATCAAACACAACCAATCCACTCATGAAGAAAATACCATGTATGCACGGTTGAGGTTCAAATACTCACAAGCTTATGCATTGGACCTTAAGAAACTTATTACACCACATTCATCTCAAAATTGAACAAGTTAAATAAAACATGTCACAATTCGAAAGTGTAGAGATTCTTAATCATAACTTGTCATCACTTATTACCACAACATATCATCACTCATATTCAAAAATGACTCACGACATTCCAAAAACAATCCATCAAACACTCCCTAAACAAGAATAAAAATGCACACGAAACATAAAATAAAGACTCAACAAACAAGAAATAACCAAAAATACATAACATGCAAGAATAAAAATCACCATCATAAAACAATGAAGCACACATTCATAACATCCATAATCAATTAAGCTCACAATCATCCCAACCTTTATTGAAAAGGAAATCCTAACTTACGAAAAGCAAACATCCCAAAACATAACAAATTAAGTAGCATGCTAATCACATCAATACAAATCAAATCAAATTATGCTAAGCACGTAAAAGTGGTAGGGTGTAGAATGAACTCCCTCAATAAGCATTTGATAGTGGAAGTTGTTAGCTCCGAGCTCAATTCGTGCTTCCAATACCCTTCATACATGCTCAACAAAACCATTAGCTCAACAATTTCATTAAAAATATGGACTATCATGCACTTCAACACGACCAATCATACCAAAATCAAACCAAACTCATGAGAAAAATTTTAAAATTTTAGCTCAAAAATACGAAAAGTATATGCTTTCATGACAAAGTATGTCACACCACGCCATATCCCCCCAAACTTAAATTGAAACAAGAGTTTCGAGGTAAGTTTGCAAAAAGTTGTGTGACTTACTATCACATTTCAAATCAAGCACTCTTCGTGTCTTCAATACGCGTATTCCTCACAAGCACAATCAACCTACATGCCAAAAATGCAAGAAATAACAAATCCACAATCCTTATTGAAAGCATTAAATAAAGCAATAAAGATAATGATGGGTTGCCTCCCATCGAGCGCTAAGTTTAACGTCTTCAAGCCGGACGATAGTCTTTAGCTCATGGTGGTCTTGAATAGTCCTTAGGCACTATCATAGGTTTCTTCTTGAAGTAGTGCCTTGTGCTCTCCCGTTCAACCACTAGAACGGTTCCCTTCTTGTTAAATAGCTCAAGCAATTGTTCTCCGAAGGCGTTCTTCACAAGAAATGGCCCTTTCCACTTGTTCCACTTCTTCCATGGAGCTCTATGTGAATTTTGAACTTCAACCACATCCCCCGGTAAGAATTTGGGCATTGACAAGTGTTGGTGCCCTCTTGCAACCTTTTTCCTACAATCACCAAATAAATTTTTATCAATGAAATCATGGAAGTTCTTAAGAGAATTTGAAATTTCAATAGAATGAGAAGGTTTTGGCTTGTGGGGAGTAGAATCCATGATCTTAGTTTCCGGAGGTTTCTTTTCTTCCATAATGGCATGAATCTCTTTTTGATTTTGAATCTTGACTTTCTCTACCATCTCTTCAAGAGACTCGACAAATCTATCGAATTCCCCCTTCAACTCTTCTTTCAACTCTTTAGCTTTCACCCACTTAGGCATCCTTTCTCTTCTTTCCTTTATAACCTCATCAACCCCCAAACTAGTCTTGTTCCGATCCTTAATGACCATGCATTCACTTTTAGTTCCGGAGGTAGAAGGCTTGTTGTTCTCTTCTTGAAGTTTCTCCACGGTGGACACTATTTGACTTACTTGGTGCTCCAATGAATCCAACTTAACATTGAATGCTACCATTGTATTCATCATCCTTTCACACAAGTTTCCGATTCTATCAATCCACGCTTGATTAGACTTACTATCCTTCTCCATACGCTCCATAATCTTTTCGATCAACTCATCTCTAAGCTTCTCTCTATAGTCAAGTTGGGCGGAATAAGAGGTGTTGGAGTCTTGAAAATCTCCCCATTGTTGTGGTTGATTTCCATCTTGATTTCTAGAAAAATTTCCTTGAAAACCATCTTCCACACCTTGAGGGTATACTTGATGATGCATTTGATGAGGAACTCCAAAATTCTCATAACCTTGTTGTTGGAATTGCATATCTTGTACTCCGTAATCCGGTTGCAAATTAGGCTCCCAATTTGGCATTTGAAATCCTTGAAAATTTTCTTGTGTGTTCATAGCGGAATGAACACTTCTATTCACCATATCTCGAAGAGTATCCATGTAGCTCATATTTTTGGGGTTGCTCTCCTTCTTCTTCCTTCTCAAGGTATGCACCTATAAAAGAAAGAAAAATTAGAACAAAATTTTCCAAAGCAAATATAAGATGCAAAAAAAAAAAAAATGTCCTTATTAAGACCACTCTAAACAATCCTTCGTCAAACTACTAGCGACCGTTACCTCCCCGGCAACGGCGCCATTTGATTGATCGTTAGTAGTTGGGTTGACCAATTCAATAATTTATCGAACCACAGGGAGGAAGGTACTAGACTTTAAGCGATCTCAAGTTTATCGTGATTTTATAAGGACGACGGAAAGGAGCGGATAGGAGCAAATGAATGCAGTTATGCTAAAGCAAGAAATAAGGATAAAATGAATGCAAAGATAAGATGGTTCCAAATGATGCAAGGATTAGATTAACAACAATCATGGCATAGATAATTAAGTAATCATGCAATTAATTCTAATCTCTCATGGACAAGGTATAGAAGCGATCACTAATTCCACCTAAACTCTCTCTCGAGATGGATAGGATGTAGGCCCTCAACAAGGCTCCCAAACGCACATAGGATCGAGACAATAGCAAACACCTCCCACTAGGTACTAATTACTCTATGAGTTCCCTAATTAGGTACTAAATCATAAGCAATATTCCCTTTTAAGGTACTATGAATTCACTAATTGTTTGGGTCTCCTCATTTAATCAACCAACCTCTCGATTAAGCTAATCAAATGTTCTATCAAAGGGTTCTAAATCTAGAAGGATATCTCTATCTCATTCTAAATTAATGCACATGAAGTGTATGATGAAATGATTCAATGAACTATCCTAAACACATAATTGATTTCTCAATCTAATCACATGCCCATGACAATTAATCACACAAATCATCATATACATCAAGCAATCAACAATCAATGATAGAAATAACATAAAGCACATTCAAGATTAAAATCAATTTGCATAAAAAAACTAAATTATCCAACACCAATCATGGAGCTAATCTCACAAAGGAGATTAGCCTCTCATATCCATAAGAAAATTAACATAGACATTAAGATCCTTACAAAACATGATCAATCTATAAAGAAATGCACAAAAATTAGAATTAGATTCCCCCTTTGAAGTGCTTCAATGGAGATCTCCTTCTTCTTCTTGTGATCTCACTCTCCCTTGCTTCCTTAATCACTTGGATGGTGAATTTGATGGAGGGGATCAAGTGTAGATGGGTGGATGAAGAATGGATGAAGATGATGGTGGAAAATGGAAGAAATGGTGTGTGAGGTGTGTGTGGAAGGGGTAGAAATCGGATTCTCTTCATAAAATCTGAATGGAGGGGTATTTATACTCCTTGACAAGCTTCTAGAAGGATTCTGAATTTTTCTGATCCCTGACACGACACGAGTCGTGTGGCGCAACACGGCCATAAGGTGCCCGTGTTGCGTGAGCTGATGCTCCCGCACGACCATCGCTTACAGGCCCATGTTGGCTACACGGGTCATGTGCTGCAACACGAGTCGAGCTCCGCAACACGACCAAGTGGTGGTCGTGTTGGATAAATAGATGTCGCCGCACGGCCATTCTGGACAGGCCCGTGTTAGCAACACGAGTCGTGTGCTGCGACACGACTCGTGCTCCCGACACGACCAGTTGTGTTGCTGCTGCCCTGTTTCCTTCACTGTTTTGGCTCGTTCTCCCTCGTTTCAACTCCAAATTGAGATCCGCTTTTTCCTACATCTTCCTTATCATATCTAGCATCCAATAAAAAGTGAAAATTATAGGTTTAAGGTCATTCACACACATTTCCATAAAAACACAAAACACAACCAAATAGTACATAAAATACGGGTAAAATAATACGAAAACACATATAAAAAGACACTAAAATCTAGGTGAAAATATCACTCATCAGTAATTCCGGTTTCCTTGATTTAGGTACCTCGTTCCTTGAATACTTTGACCCATGGCATAATTTGCTTCCTCCAATTCTTCTTGGATGGTTCCATTATTCATCATCTCTTGCTGCATGATTTGCACTTATTGAGATATCTCATTGATCTGCTTCTGTTGAGACTCAAGTAGCTTGTTGATATTGGACAAGCTCGAAACGATCTCATCCTCTCTCTTTGTTTTCACCAATGCTTGTTCAACCTGAGCTACCTTTCCAAGAACATAAGTACCTCTAACTCTATCAGTAGGCCAATCCCTCGAGTTCATCGATATGTCTTCAAACAATCTCTCGGCCTCAACGGATGACTTTGTAAGCAATGCTCCATTAGAAGAAGCATCAAGTAGCACTCTTGATTCACAGTCCAATCCATTATAGAATATACTGATATATTGGGCTTTAGATAACCCATGTTGAGGGCACTTCCTGAGCATGTCCTTGAATCTATCCCACGCTTCATGAAATTTCTCACCTCCACTGATAGCAAATTGGTTAATATCTTGCTTCATCTTAAACACCATCGAAGGTGGCATATACCTTTCCAAGAACCTTAACTTCAATTGCTCCCACGTGGTGCACTCAGCTGCGTTAATAGTATTGTACCAATCCATCGCCTTTTCAGTAAGCGAGAATTTGAACAAAAGGATCTTCCTAGCATCTTCATGTTCTCCTACGTCTTTTTGAGTACTTGCATAGCCCAAGAACTTGTTCAGATGCTGCTGCTGATCCTCGAAAGACCCTCCTGAAAAGGAGTTTCTTTCTATCATGCTAATAAGAGCGGGATGAAGATCGAATGCTGTGTTAGTTCCCCTTGCTCCTAAAAGCTCATAATTTCCAGTCCCATTATTTCTGAAAATCTCTCGGATGGCTAGATTATCCGGATTCGCTGCCATGTTGACTGTTTCTACTTCCAAATTAACTTCAGTTGTAGCCTCAATCGTTTGCGAAATCTGCTCGTCAACCTCGACTCCAAAATTCAGAGCTTCAGTTGGGTCAATTGTCTTTGCCTTGCTCTTTTTCTTCTTCTTCTTTCTTGATGATGCTCCAATCTCAGGATTATACGGTTCAAGATTACCTTTCTTTGATCTTGTGAGCATACACCTAAAACGAATAAGAAAGAAAACAACAAAACAAGGTAAATAGTCCTAATAAACTAGAAATAATACAAAAAAGATATTTTACGCCGTCCCCGGCAACGGCGCCAAGAACTTGATAGGGGTTTTCTCAACACACAAATTAATCCTCAAGTATAAGGATATCAATTGTAGTCGCGAAGATGACCAAGTTACAATATCGAACCCAAGGGACGGTTAAATATCAATTTTGTTATCTTCTAGTATATTTTAGACTATGTTTGGTAATTGTAAAGGTTTAATGGATAATAACTTCTAATCAAAATAGCAAAAAGAAATAGTAAGAGTAGAGAAAAGTGAGTTGTGATCAATAAGAATAATAGGTAGTTCTAGCCCATGATTGATCTAGGAACAATCATGGTTAGATTGATCATTCTTACTTGAACCTTCAGCGAACCTCTGTCACAGCCCTCCGGATGGATCACCACCTCTATTCTTGTCTCTCTTATGATTGATGATCAAAAGCTCTCTTCATTCTCTGTATGAGCCTCCTTTTATACTTGTAATCACGTCTCTAGGGCTTGGAATGGGCTTTCTAAGTGATCTCACGCGTTTCGGCCTCGAAAATCCAGATAAGGTAAGTTTTCGTGCATAGGTTCGACCACGTCAAACAGGTCAAACAACTGGCCACAGGTCGAACCCCAGGTCGAACCCCGCTACTGGAAGAATTCTGCACAGGTTCGACCTTCTGGACAGGTCGAACCACTTAGGCCTTGGTCGAACCCCAGGTCGAACCTCATTACTGGACAACTCCCGCTCCCAATTCGACCAACTGGCAAGTCGAACTCAAACGTCGTGGTCGAATCCTCTTTTCTGCGAACTGGTTCGACCATGGTTCGACCTGATGGACAGGTCGAACCACTCGAGTCGTGGTCGAATCCTCTTCTGCAAGCTCAGCAATGTTGGTTCGACCTGCTGGAGAGGTCGAACCCTCTTCCAACCAGGTCGAACCCACCTAATTCTTGGGCGGTTCGCATGGCTTCGACTCCGTCTCTTCGATTCTTGGCTCTTTCACTCCATTTTTGCTAAGAAAACACTCAAATAGCTCCACTAACACCTGATTCATGCTAATTCACAATATATATAGGTTTTCCACCTATTTCCACATCAAAACTCTCCAAAACTAGCACAAAACATAGCGCCAAACTTGTGAATTTACACACTCATCAAAGATCGTCCTCCGATCTAGTAGTTCAAAGCGGTATTCCGTCGTGACTCTCCGATGTTAAATATAGGTGCCTGTTGGGGGCTTGTCCCTTCTATTTTATTGCTTTATTATTTCTTTCGTTTGAGTGAGAATTTATTATATTTGAAGTGCTCACGCTTCGTCAATTACATCTCTTTTCAAACTTAGTTTCGACTTACGTTTTTACTAAGTTTGGGGGTGTGATGTACTTACCTCATCTTATGAGCACCGAGGGTATAATTTTTTCTTTCGTTGGTTATTTATTTGTTAGGGGGTTGATTTTTTGCGGCATATTAATATTTTAGTTAGTGTTGGTATGTCAATTTTTTGCAACTTACCTAATATTTAGTGTATTGTGTTGGTGTGTCTAGTGTGTGGAGTCAATTAGATACTCAATTGAGTCTTTCTTATAGTTCTCTTATTTTATTATTGATGAATCTGTGATGATGAGGTGTGCTTGAGCTTTGGTAATAGAAAAAGGTAAAAGAGTGGTAAGACGAGTTCTACGCTGAGACTTTGACCTGATCGAGTTGAACAACTCAAGGAGCTCATGATCGTTTTGAAGGATGATAATCAGGTGCCCTCGTTTCCTTATTCTAATTTTTATATCTGCTTTTAATTCATGGGGGTTGAAGGATTGAGTTTTTGGAGATCCATGTGAGATAATATTGTTTAAATTGTGCCTGAAATTCATATGTTTTTGAAATTGATGAAGGAAGTGTACTTGAGTTATATTGTGGTATGATGTTTTACGTGTACTTGTGAGATATTTCTTACCATGAATGGTGCTCCATTACTTGTTAAAAATCCATGTAAGATTTTGAGCCTCGTTGATCATGTTACATAATCACATGACATTTCTTTTCTAGTGAGTATCGTTCTTGTGTGTGTATTCTAGAACTTGTCACTTGTCTTACTTAAAACTACATGTGTGTTAGATGATGGGAGATGATTTAAGGCCATCCTTAAATTTATGAGTCACTTAGCCAAATAATTCCCTGCCGAATGATGTTTATCCGTAGTTAGGCCCGTTGAGCTTAAAAACCTTATTCTTTGGCAGCCTACGAGAAATAACCACTTTGAATATCTGAATTTTTTTAGCCTTAACTGTCCTTCTAGAAGAGAATTAATGGCTTATCAAAGTGCATTGATGGAGTTTGTCAATAGTTTGGGAAGGAATGAAATTGGTATTGAAAAAGTGATTGAAGCTTGAAAATGCATCTAAAGAAAATTATGGAGTAGTGTTTAAATCTAGTACTCTATGAAATAAAACACTTTAGGGTAGTGCTTAAATCTAGTACCCTATGGAGAATGCGCGAGGTAGTGTCCAAAACTGGTACCTCGAGAGAAAAAAGAAAAGAAGAAAAAAGAAGGAAAAAAAGTGATGTTTGAAGAAAAAAGTGAAGGAGTTGAGGAGGATGTTGTGCTTAATTGAAGTGATGAGCAAGAATGAAAGATCGAGAGAGACTGCAGGCTTGATTGATCCAAGTATTGAGTCACTTATTCATATATTTCCTACATTAACCAAAGAGCCAACATTACATCCAAAAGAAAAGTCCATTTTGATCCCATTGTCGAATCATACTTTTAATGGTGGAGAGTTTGAGACTTTTGGCAAGCTTATGGTTATGCATGCACTTGAATTTAATTTGAGCATAAATACCTTAACCGATAAGTGTACATCTTTTACACTTGAGTGCGAGTGATATATACTACCGTGAGAACATGTCAATGGAGCATTTGAATTGGTGGTGATTGTCTTAACTTGTATGTTTTGAATTGATTATTACATGTAATGAGAGTTGCATGACCTAAGTTGAGGACAGTTGTATTGTAAATGGGATATTTGTCATAGTCCTTGTTTCCCCGCTTAATTTTCCTACTCTCTTTCTCTTTATTTTTATCTTGTTACCTTGGGACGAGCAACGGGTAAGTTTGGGAGATTGATGAGAGTGAAAATACGCATGTTTTAGTGTCTAATTTAACACTTTTTTATGTAAATTGTTGTTATATATAAGCACAAATATCTTATATTCGATAAATATGAGAAAAAAGTGCATTTGAGGTGTTTTATTATGTTTTAGGTGGAAAAATGATCAAAAGTACCGAGTTGGAGAAAAGGTGCAACTTGTGTAGGAATGCTGAAAAATACATGTCCAGATTGTGTAATTTTTCTGTATTTTTGTGGAGCTTTGAACTAGAAATGGAATATATGGTTGGAAAGCCACAGAAAAGAAGTCTATTTTGGCGTAAAGAACATCTCAATCGGATTCCAAACGAGAAAGTTATGATCAAAATGGTGATGTCGCGCAAGCTGTTTCTACTCAGCACGACTGTGCTACTTTGCATGACTTGTTATACATTCAAATGTTGAAGTTTCTATGATTTCTTTATATTTATAGAAATCCAAGGAAGAGAAGATCACGTGAGCACAAGAATAATTCAAATCGGAGCTTGGATATGGAAGTTATACGCAAAACGGTGAGACTGCGCACTGCCGCTCGACTTGGAGCAGTTTGGTCGAGCGGGGACATAGAATCTTATTTTGGGTAATTCTGTACCTCCAGTTGCGTGTATTTTTGTATTCTCCAAGAAAAGGTCCATCCAAGGTTTATAAGGAGAGCTTACAAGTATAAGAGGGGATGCAGATCACATCATTATTCATATGTGACCACAACACAATCATCCTACACCCTACAACGGGGGATCACCCCCCAACTATCATCCACATCCTTTCCTCTATCCATCCATCACTTTGAAAATTTGTCTGCTGAATCAAGAGGAGAACCAAAAGGAGGATTCAAGACGGAAAAGGACGCGACGACGCCCACATCTAGGGTTTATTTGGTTTCTTAATTTATCTTGTGATTTTTCAGACATATGGGTAAGATCTATCCAACCCTCATGATTGTTCTTCGTAACATAGAACCGTTTTGGTAGATCTAGGGTTTTGAAAGTTCTTTTATGAATTAATTAAACTTTCGTGTGTATACTCCGTACAATACTACTTGTGGTCTAGTGTATATATGACTATGCATTTTTAATTCATACTCAGAGTTGTTTTGCGCATCATTAAATATTATGTAGAGTTTGAATACATATATTGGTTATTGATTGAGTGCGTTCACTGCTGAGAAGGATTTTATGTTATGATTTTAAGTGAGGGGACTCCGAAACTTCATTAGAATTATCTTATATGATTACTTGTTAATTGAATCTGATTCGGGTTAATAAGTAGGACAAAGAGGATAATTTTATATTACCTATAAAGGGAGATCATATCAGGTTAGAGTACCAATTGGCCAGGGAAATAATTGATACTGATAGTACCTAGAAAGGGGGGTGAGTTATATCTCTTGCTCTAAGGTTATTCACACGTGTTACACGCATATTTACTTATGTCTATAGAGTATATTTGCATGGCTTAGTGATGCGTCTATATTCCACAAGGCAGAGTCGGACATTGATACACGAAAGGAAGATTAATGAGTGAAACCAGATTATCCTAGAGCTACCTATTCTCCATTCTTGAGTCACTTTCGAATTCTTCCAGTGTTATTTTATTTTAATTGTTATTTTAATTAATTTGTTAGTAGATTGATAATTAAAATCTCAAACTTAATTGGCACTTGTCTTAATTAATTTAGTGAATAATTAAATTGATAATACACCATCCTTTGGGTTCAATATTTAACTTGGTTGCTTGCATAAGCTGCAACTGATATTCTTAATACTTGGGATTAATTTTGCGTGCAAATAAAACGTGCATCAACAGGTTCACATTAGAGCATGGAAGCCTTACAAAAACTAAAAATGAAATTGAGATGATGAAGGGAGTAAGAAGACATGATTTGTACTTCTTAATTGGTAAAACTTTGTCACCTCAGAGCCATGAAGTGAGGATGTAAGTGTTGACGTGTGGCATAAGAGGCTTGCACATGTGAGTGAAAGGGGATTATAGGAGCTGATGAAACAGAAACTTCTAGAAGGAGTATCAGAGGTGAAGCTACATCAGTGTGAATATTGTATTCTTGGTAAATCCAAGAGAATTAAGTTTGGGATTAGTGATCTTACTAACAAGGCTGCACTGGATTATGTTCACTCAGACTTATGGGGGCCAGCCAAGAATCTTACAATAAGGGGAGGAAAGTACTTTATCAATTTTATAGATGATTTCTCAAGAAAAGTATGGATTTATGTTCTAAAATCCAAGGATGAAGCCTTTAATAGCTTCATGATTTGGCTATCAGAGGTAGAGAACATCAGTGGAAGGAAGCTCAAGCACTTGAGGACAGACCATGGGCTAGAATACTTGTCTGAGCAATTTAAATTTTTTTGTAAAGAGAGAGGCATAGTGAGGCACAAGACTGTACCAGCAACACCTCAACAAAATAGAGTTGCTGAGAGGATGAACCAAACATTACTTGAAAGGGTCATGATGCATGTTTTCTTTGCACACAAAATTAATCCTCAAGTATTAAGGATATCAGTTGCAGCTTAAGCAAGCGACTAAGTGAATTATCGAACCCAAAGGACGATGTATTATCAATTTAATTATTTACTAAATTAATTAAGACTAGGTAATTAAGTTTGAGGATTTAACAACTAAAAGACTTAAATTAAATAACAAATAAAAATAAAGGCACTTAGAAGAATACGAAAGTAAATCAAGTAAGAGAATAGGTAGCTCTAGAAAAATCCAGTTTCACTCATTAATTTCCCTTCCGTGTGTTGATGTCCGACTCTACCTTGTAGAATATGGATGCATCACTAAACCATGCATATCTATTCTATAGACATAAGTAAACATGCGTGTAACACGTGTGAATAACCTTGGAGCAAGAGATATACTTCCACCCCCTTTCTAGGTACTATCAGTATCAATTATTTCCCCCTAGGATTGGTACTCTAACCTGATATGATCTCCCTTTATAGGTACTATAAAATTACCCTCTTTATCCTGCTTACTAACCCGAATTCAATTCAATTAATAAACATTCATATATGATAGTTCTAATGAAGCTTCGGAATCTCCTCACTTAAAATCATAACATGGAATCCTTTTCAGAGGTGAACGCACTCAATCTACAGCCAAAATATATATTCAAACTCTATATACCAATTGAAGATGCACAAAACGACCATGAACATGGATTAAGAAAGTACAATGATATATAAAATAAATTCACAAGTAGTATTGTACGAAGTTTACACACAAAAGTTCAATTAATTTGTAAAAACCTTCACAACCCTAGTTCTACCAAAATGGCTCTAGCCCATGATGTTACGAAAACAATCATGGGTGTTGGATAGATATTTACCGTATGTCCGGAAAATATAAGATAAATTAGGAAATGAAGGAAACCCTAGATGTGGGCATCGTCGCGTCCTTCTCCGTCTTGAATCCTCCTCTTGATTCTTCTCTTGATTCCACAAACGAATCTTAAAAGTGATGGATTGAGGAAAGGACGTGGATGAAGGTTGGGGGGTGATCCCTCCTTGTGGGGTGTAGGATGGATGTGGCTCTCCCTCACATGAATAATGATGTAAAATATATATAGATATGAGAAGGGAATTAAATAAGAAAAATAAAAGATATGGGTGAATCATGGAGGATTATGTGATAAGGAGATTAATTTTGCTCCAAGAAATATGTAATTTTCAAAAAATTTTGGAATTCTCAGAAATTCTCGCTGGCAGCTGCGCGACTTCACGAGTTTAAGCATAACTTCCTCGTCCAAATTCCGATTTAAGTGATTCTTGCGCTCACGTGATCCTCTCTTCATTGGATTTTTATTTATATAAAGAAATATCAGAAACTCCAACATTTGAATATGTAACAAGTCATGCAAAATAGAACAGTCGTGCTGAGTAGGAACAGCTTGCGCGACGTTACCATTTCGATCATAACTTTCTCGTTTGGATTCCGATTGAGGTGTTCTTTAAGCCAAAATGATCCTCTCTTCGGTGGTTTTCCAACCCTTTATCACAATTCCAATTCAGAGTTTCACAAAAATATAAAAAAAATTATACAAGTTGGACGTGCATTATTCATCATTCCTACACAAGTTGCACCTTTTCTCCACCTTGGCACTTTTGATCCTTTTTCCACATAAAACACAACAAAATACCTCAAGTGCACCTTTTTTTGAAATAAATTAAATATAATACACTTGTGCTAATATATAACAACAATTCTCATCAAAAAGTTGTTAAATTAGACACTAAAACACGTTTATTTTCACTCTCAACAGGTCAAATGTATGATGCTCAATGGTAGATTTGGAAAAAGCTTTTGGGGAGAATTAGTTAATACACCAGCTTATTTAATAAATAGGTGTCCATCTACTGCATTAAAATCAAAACTCCAAAGGAAGCTTGGAATGGAAGGCCTGCAGATTATAGTCAATTGAGGGTGATAGGGTATCTTTCTTATGCTCATTTAAAGCAAGATAAACTAGAACCAAGGGTATTGAAGTGTGTTCTGATTGGATATCCAAAGGGAGTAAAAGGCTACAGATTATGGTACATGGAAACTCAGAAGTTTATCATTAGCAGGGATGTTATATTTAGTGAGGATAGAATGCCTCTTAAAGAGAGTAATATAAGTCAATCTACTAGAAAATATAGAACAGTATTTGAGGTGGAGCATTAAGAAATAATCAGAGGCAATGAGGATGATCAGAATACAGTACAAGGACAAGATGATCAACTTGAAGGAGAGCACGAAGAAACTGAAGAGGAGCTGAGCAACTACCAACTTGCAAGAGATAGGAAGAGAAGGACTATTCAGACTCCAGCTAGGTATGCTCAACCTGCACTACTAAAAAAAGGACTTTTGGTATCAGAAAATTTAGTATAAGTAAAACATTTGATACTAATAATGGTAATTTGTATCAAATTTAATCGCTCGGATACTAATTTCATGAAACTAATATAATTATCATCAAGAAATTTCTTAATGATACTATTTTATATATAGTATCAAATGCTTTTGATACAATTATATTTTAGTATCACCTCTTTATATATATATATATATATATATATATATATATATATATATATAATTTTAAAATTGTCTTTTGGTAGCAAATCATTTTGATGCAATTCTTGGTATCAAAATTTTTAGATGCCAATGATTTTACCTTTTATTGGAATCAGAAATTAATGGATACTGTTTCACTGATAATTTTCCCCATTCTTACACTGCATATATAAATATATTTTACATATTTTGGTATCACATTTAATGATGCTATTCTTATTTTTTATATCAAATAATTACGGATGCTATTGTTGTATCCGAAGAAAATTGATGCCATTGAGTTACTTTCTAATTAGAATCAAAGGTTTACTGAAATTATAAGTATGATAAATTTTATTAAACACCGCATGTTATTTTTTGTATCATTTCTTATGCTAATTCTAGTAGCAAAGTTTTCCGCTGCCTAAAGTTAGTTTCTTATTAGTATAAAAGCTAAATGATACTACTGACTAATAATTTAAAATTTTAATTACTGTACTACAGAGTAGTATGCTTTAGTATCTCAAGTACTATAGTTTTAATTAAAAAAAATAAAAATTACACAGTAGATAAAAGGGCTCCAAAATAACCGCACGCGGAAATGGCCCAAATTAGGGCAAGCCTTCCTCTTCCGGCGAAGAAATCAGGGTAGCCTTCCTCTTCCGGCGATGAAATCAAGGCAAATCGAATCCTGTGAATCGCGATTCTCTCTATCTCAGTTAAGGTTCTCTTTTCTCTGTCTGTTTCATTTGCTAATCCAAGAGATGAATTCAATTTTCTCTCCCAATTCGCTTCAAAGAGAGCATATGTTTTCCGGCTTGTAAAAAGTCGTTAATTTCTCTTTCTACGTGCAGATTCTCGTGTCGCTTCTTGCCAGCCGAAATTCACCGTCAAATCACAACGGTGTTGCTGCGGCTCCAGGTCCATTGCATGAGAAGAAGCATGACATCTTTTTGCTACTCCAAAATTTATGGCAATCGGCGTTGCCTCTTGTGCCATGCCGTGCCGATAGACTATTTTCACCGTTGACTGTGACACCATTTAGTTGTTACACCAACTGTTGGTCGCCGCTGTATAGCTACCACTGGATCCACACAGCATCCACCGATATCGCCGGCTGCTGCAATGACTTTGTTATGAAGCTCTGTTCTTATGCCAATTCTTTGAAATTGAAGAATTTGGGAATATAGATTTGATATTTTCCGCTTCTGATTTGCTTGATGAGTCTTTATCTTCAGTCCCCCCTCTCTCTTCTCTCTCTGAGTAAGGTTAGATTGGGTTCAATGTTTTGTCACTGTTATCTTTCTGCTTCTCTAAATTCTGATTTGGTCATATATTTTTTTAAATTCTGAATGAATGTGTCATCTTCACTTCTAGAAGAAACAGTTGATGTATGATTGTCAGTTAGAGAAGAAACTTCTTCTTGGTTATACTAAATTAGGTAAGGTAATGTGGTTTTACATATTTTACACTACATACCGCCTTTTGGCTTTAATTGACTGATAAAATAAATAATACAAAGTCTGTTGAAATATTCGTGATGAATTAAAATTAGTCATGTGAAAATATACATGCTTCGTTTATAGCCTTATAGATCATTTGGTTAGATCATTTGGTTTACTCCAATAGAAATTTTAGACTGTATTTAACAAGCATGAAGTTGAATTGGACATATATAATGGGGCAAATAAAAGGTGAATAATAATTAAATTGTGTGTAGAAGTAAGAGATATAATAATCCCTTTGGACTGCCTATGGATGTGATAAAGAAGATTTCATCACGGCTCTCTTATTTGTTGTGTTATTCAGCTAACTTATTGTTATGCATTTCAAGAGTGTTAAATATGCCATGGTTAGCATACTAATGTGTAGCCTCTTAGCACTTTATCTTGTCCACTTTCATTTATTATCTGTGGAGTAACTGCATCCTCTTCTTTAATTGACCTTTGGATTTTGCAGAGTCAATATCATGCCTAGAACAATCTATAAATTTATTTCTGGAAATTGGGAGGCTTAATATGTCTGCCAAATATTAAGTAACTTATAGATAATGAACTTTAGCTGAATGTAAGATAGTAAGGATCAATAAATACCTATCCTCAGCTATGCTGACTTCTACCAGGTAATGTCTTCAGCATTTTCTGCATAAATTTCAGGGAAACTGAATTTATTATTCGTTCTTTCTATTTTGTCTAACAATTCATTTTCTACCAAGTAATGTCTTCAACATTTTCTGCATAAATTTCAGCTATGCTGACTTCTACCAGGTAATGTCCTCAGCTATGCTTCCTCTTGCTTTCAGCATTTATTGCTTCAGGTCTTCATTCAGCCACAATAACATTTGACAATGGCCAGAGGCTAAACTCTAGACTCTAGCCATTATGAAGGACTCAGTCCATAACATGCATTGTACCATTTGCAAAACTTGATCTTATAACAAAATACATAACACCTTGTTGAGCTCTCCTTGTGCATCAACCTCTGGATCATCAACTTTTTCAAATTTAATTACTAAGGAAGTATATGTGTTCCCAGTACAAGAAAGAATCACCACCAGAAGGCCGTCTGCCTGATGCCAAGAAAGGTAGTACTCCATTTTATTTGTTCCAATTCTTAAGTGTGCTCATAGAGGCACCTGCTCCTCAACATCCTAAATTTTTTATCATTCTCTCTCGTCAAATCCTCAGGTCTAGATCCTGTCTTCCATTCATTCTTCGAAAAATACGCAACAGTAAGTCATAACTAAAATTTATTGATCTTACATTCTGGAATCAATTATTTAGTCACTTAAAGATAATGAACTTCGCAGGAAATAGCTGACTTATATGAGCGAGAGCAGAACTTGGAGCAGGCTATTGTTTACTATGCGAGAGCTGCTGATCTCTTCCAAAGCGAAGAAGTAACATTAGCCAATAAATACAAACAGATGATTGCACAATTTGCAGCTCAATTGGAACAGTTAAGTTTCATTGTGCACTCTGCATATAGACATGCTCCTATTATTTTATATAACTGAATGTTTTTGCATAGATGTTTGCCACTTCATTGATTTAACATGGGTGTAGGTATTAATACATCTTTGATGGACACAATAATTGATATATATTGTTGCCAAACAATAATCTTGGATTGTTAACTGTTAAAGTATTTATATTACAAAACATAATCTTTATAAATGTGAACGAATTTCTTGATTTGGTCCTTACCCCTTAGCATTTTTGTGTGAAATAGGCTGATGACATATTTGGTTTTCATGCCAACACTCACATTCCGGTTGTTGTGGGATCTCAAATGTGGTATGAAGTTACAGGGGATCCTATGTACAAGGTAATACTCTCAGTTATTTTGATTTATTTGTGTTGGAATACCAACATAACCAACTCTATCCCTTAATTAGTTGTAAATCTTCATTTAGGAGATTGGAACTCATAAAGATATTGTGGATCATTATGTGCTGTTTATAATTTTCTTTCTTAAATGCATATTTTTATTCGTAATCTTGATGTTAATGCATTTGAAGAAGAACTTGGGCAAATATTTTTGCAGTTTGGGATAACAACATATTTTTGTGCAGTATGCTGCTAGGTGTGTCTTGGCATACAAAGTTCTTATTTACTTGTGGTTGAAATTATAGGATTTAGTCTTTTCTCTTTTTCTTCTCTATGATGTTAGTCTATTGGAAAAATTGATCAAGTGTAGTTAAAGTTAATAAGTTGCTTTCCAGATTCTAAATTATACTTGAGTTAGACAGCTTAAGTATCCACTTTCCTCCTTAAAGTTGTTCTTTGCTTTATGTTGCTGTATGATAGAAATAAACATGAACAACCATATTTCTTCCATGCTCACCTTTGCTTTATTTGGCATGTGTTTTGAGTTTTGTACACAGCTGCTTGCAAACATTGCTAGATGTTATAATGTGCACAATACATAAATGAAGAGATTCCCTAGAGTGCCACATTTCATAATCTGGTTTCTTGTCTTGTACAGGGTAGGAGAAAGATGATGCGAGTTGAATGTATCAGAGGACCATGATATAGAGCAAGGATATTTCATTGAAGATAGTTACACGTAGGTAGAAACGATTCCCTGTAGAGTCTATTCACAATAACAGACGGCTTGATACTCTTTATACTATTGTTCATTACACTCTTGAAATTTCACCTTGCATTTGTAGGTGAATAACTAATCTACTAGTCTATGTATGAAGATGTTCTTTTTTAATTTAAATTAGTAGTTTTGAAGTATTTTTAATGTTTATTGATTGGTTATTTTTATAATAATGAGGTTGATTAGGTTTTATAATGAGAATTGATTTTATAATTAGCATATATATTTTGATATCAAAAGTGTTTGATATTAAAGTATAATTAATTAGTATCTGGTACTGTTGATGCAAAAATTTAATACTGTAGATGAAACTGATACTAAAGACTATTGGTATCGGATCATTTTGGATATTATAGTCTATATCATTAGTAACAGATAATGTTTTTTGGATACTATGTCTTTAGCAACGCCCGTATAAGTACTGAAATAATATCGGGGGAAATTTTTGATACTAAAACTTATTAATATCAGTTATATGATTTTTAATATCCATAAAATTCCTCTACTAAAACTCCTTTTAGTAGTGCTGATATGGTCTCATTTGCCTTGTATATTGCCCTTGAGGTGGAGGCATATGAACCAAGGAATTACTTTGAAGCTGTAAGTTGCAAGGAAAGTGGAAAATGGCTTGTAGCTATTGAGGATGAGTTGCTGTCATTAAGAATGAAACCTGGACGATTCAAAGCTAGATTAGTTGCAAAGGGATTTTCTCAAAAGGAAGTGACAGATTATAATGAAATCTTTTCCCCTACAGTAAAGCACTGTTCTATAAGGATTCTATTAGCATTGGTGGTTCAGTTTTCAACCTGGAACTTCACCAAATGGATGTTAACAGCTTTTCTATATGGCAAGCTTGAAGAGAAAATATATATGAGGTTTCCTGATGGAGTGAGTGTTAAGAACTCAGAAAATAAGGCATGTTTACTTCTAAGGTCACTATATGGACTGAAACAAAGTCAAAGGCAATGGTACCTCAGATTTGATGATTTTATAATTGCATCAAGTTTCATCAGGAGCAATTATGATAGTTGTGTGTATATGAAGATTACTGAGAAGGTGTGTACATATCTGATGTTGTATGTTGATAATGTTTTGATAGCAAGTAACTCTATGAAAGGTATCTTAGATTTTAAGAAGATCTTAAAATAAGAGTTTGAAATGAAAGATCTTGGTGAAGCTAAGATATTCTTAGAGATGTAAATCAAGAGGGATAGAACAGCAGGTATTGTAATATTGGATCAGGAAGCTTATCTTAGGAAGGTGCTGAAAAGATATAACATGGATGAATGTAAGTCTGTGGTTACTCCAAGTAAGCAAGGGTTGAAGTTATCACTTCAACAATCAGCAAAGACTCGACAAGAGAAGTTTGAAATGAATAAGATTCCATATGCTAGTGCAGTTGGAAGTATGATGTATGCAATGGTCTGTTGTAGACCGGATATTGCATATGTAATGAGTGTGATTAGCAGTTTATTTCTAATCCTGGCAGAACTCATTGGGAGTTAGTAAAATGGGCAATGAAATACATAAAGGGAACTTTATCTACAGGTTTAAAGTTTAAGAAAATATCAGATGGATATGATGTGTTAAATGGATTTGTGGATGTTGATTTTGCTGCTAATCTTGATTCAGGAAGTCACTTACTGGTTATGTGTTTACACTATTTGTTACAACAATAAGTTAGAGAGCTACACAGCAATCTATAGTAGCTTTGTCAAGTACAGAAGCTGAATTTGTAGCACTCACTGAAGTTGTGAAAGAAGCTATGTGGCTTAAAGGGATGATTAGAGAACTTGGACTGAATCAAGGAGCTGTGAGCATTTTCTGTGATAATCAGAGTGCAATCCATTTATCAAAACACCAGGGGTTTTATGAAAGAACTAAGCATATAGATGTTAAGTTGTATTTTGTGAGAGATATGGTAGATAAAGGTTTTATCAAGGTCTGCAAGATCAAGAGAGAGGACAATCCAGCTGATTTTTGTACTAAAGCTCTTCCAACAGCTAAGCATGAGTTGTGCAAGATCTTGATTGGTCTGAATTAAGGAAGTAAGAGGCTGCTGTTGTGGCCTTAAAATAGCAGGTGGAGGTAAGTGTTGAATGCCGATTGGAACAAGGCTTAAGGTGGAGAATTGTGAGGTGTTGAGTGTAATCCTTCATCCAATCATTGCTGGACACATCAAATTAGTTAATATGGTGTTAGATGGATAGTTTTCACATGCTGCATGTAGGTGAGTTAGTTAGGAAGTTAGTCTATTGGAAGCAGTTACAAAATCAGTTTATTGGCTAAGGCATGAAACTGATCGGGTGGGAGCTAGTTCTTGATGATCAGAATAGATATTTTGGGACGGTTTTTTAGCTGCATCTCATCTATGCCGCGTGGACTGTCAGTTGGAGCTGATTGCACTTAATTCCGTTCATTATATAAACGGGAAAGAGACCACAACAACATAGCATCTAAGAGTCAGTGTTTTCAATGAGTGATATTTGACAGCAGTTTGTAGTTTGAGTTCATTAGTGGCTTTGATTGCCTTAGTGAGTTGTAATCAATCTGTAGTGCTCAAGATCATCAATAAGATTTCTGTTCTTTCTTATTTCTCTATCATTTCTTGTTTGTGTCAGGCATTGAATTCACAACAATTCTGATGGTTTGTAATTCTGAATTCTGATTCTACTCCTTCCCCGTTTTATGTTGTTTATCTACCTTTGAACTTATTTGGTGTTGATGTTTAATATAATTGACGAACCTTGCAAGCTTATCCGTTAACCTTTGATTTTTAAGACACTGTGTTGCTGGTGACCCGCGTTTCCTTATACATATTTATGACAATGCCCCTTTTTTGTTGTGTGATTATTCCCGTTCTCTGATTTCCCTTTACATTCCTATATTTGGATTTTCTCCGATTATCTGATAATGGAATTCCCTTTGGCCCTTGTCGGGATATACCCTCATATCCATAGATGTGATTTTCTGTAAGCTTTGAGAGTATGATTTCAACCATAATTTACCATAATGCTATAATTTCCCTAAATTCTAATAATCCATGTGTTATAATACCCTGATTTCCGCACCATATATGGTGTCCCCTCATATTCTAACTTCCCATAAATTCTGGTATTCCAGTTTCCAAATACTTGTATGCATTCCAGAAGCTCTAAAGATTGGATTTAGCACAACTGGAATGCATGAAAAGGGTGATACCAGTCTTGAAGAGTGGAGTATATCTTCTAATACTTTATTTTCAGGATGAATTTGTGGCAAGTTTTGTTGAGGAGAGAAGAAGCGGAAGGGAAAATTGTCTTTCTATCATAGATTGGATGATGATAGAATGATAAAGCTGGACATTTAGGGAGTGTTTGGTTGGACTGATTAGACCTTAATGTTTAATTAACCTATCTAATAACGTGTTTGGTTATATAAATGTCGGCCCGCTATTTGTTTAAAGCCTGGTGAATGAAACACATGGGCCCGGTTGATCAAAACCCACAAGGATGGTGAGTTCCATAAGCCAACTTAAAAATTAGGCGCTATTTTTTGTTGTTTGACTATTATAACCCCTATATATACGTCGTCATTCACGCCCTTCTGGTTGATAATTGAGTGATGGATAATTTTATATTTTTGTTTATTATATTTTGATTTTTTTTATAAATAAATTCAGGTATAAAAATAAAAATTAAAAAAATGCTCAAACAAAACATTTTTTTTGGTGGTAAAGATAAATGTGGGACGGGTGAAAACGGAAAGTGTGAACATAAGTGTGGGACGGAGGGAGTATTTAATATTTAAAAAATTCAAAAATTAAAATTCAGATATCGATTCGTGAAATAGACGATGTAAGATGCAAATAATAATTGAAAGAATAATGAAAGAGAGCATGTATGCAGCTGATTAATTATGCAAGCAAAAATAATTAATTATAATTCATAAGGATAATTACATAAATTTTCATGTGTATTATTCATTAATCCATAAAATTTATTTAAAGAGAAAATGAAAGCAAACATAATATTAGCAATCAATATTATATAATAATACTCAAAAGCCCACATTGATTCTATAACCCATATAGGAGGTTAGTGAACCAAACATAGCCTTAGTTTTTCTAATGTTTGTGTGTAGTTCTTTGTTGATGAGACTTAATTACATGGTGCACAAATTGCACATGAGTTTTACTAATAATATTGGACCAGGTCCGTATGAGTAAACTATACTTCTATGTTAACTGATGTTTACATAAAATAATATGATATGGCCGCGGCTATTCGCACACATTGATTTACTTCTATACACTCATTTGAATTTTAAATTAATAAATATATATATTAAATTACTAATTTATTCTTACACACTTAATACAATATTATTAATCCTAAAATAATAAATACAATATACACACACCCAAGCACTTAAATTATAACAATTCACAAAAATATAAATACACACACATCACATTCACATCAAACTTTTGAGCAAAAATCACAAAATAAAGCACACACCCACTTCTTCTTCCTCCAACCTCAATAAACCCTAGATTTTCTCCTCATCTATAGACACTCACATTTACTCACACGGGCATCATGTCGGAAGAAGAAACACCTAAGAACATAAAGATACATATGTGTTTACATCGATTAAAAAATTATTTTTCGCGCCTCGAGTTCGACCAACCAGGGCCGGATACATTCACAAACGTTCGACCAGTAGCGGTCGGAAATTTGCTTCTTGTTCGACCAGAGGTGGTCGAAATTTTTGAAAAATTTCGGCTGCTTCCCGTCGAAGAGTAAGTTTATTTTTTATCATACTTTTTATTTAGCATAAAAAGACTAATTCATAATTTCTCTTGATTAGCAGTAGGTAGTGATTAAAATTTTAGAACTGTCAACTAGTAATGAGTTTCCAAAACACGTGTTTGTCAGTGGCTAAATACTTGCTATTAGTAAGCATAAATCTATTTAAGTGTGAAGAAGCAACACCAACTTTGTAGAGTGTTATGGATAATTACAGAACCATGGAGAAGGAAAGTGATAGTTCCAAATATGCATGTGATTAAGATGAAGTGGACAATTGTCATACTACTTGGCAGATGATTAGAAGTTGTGGATATGTGGATTGAAGAATTATCTAGAATAAGGTGAGTGGAGAATTATCTAGTTAGTGGCACCGCTTGATGATCACTATAAATATTATAAATAGGATATGTGTGTAATGTAACAATTCCAAATGATATGAGAGAAGTAGTGGCTAATGAGAGAATGAGCCGAAAGATAAAATCAGAGGTGTGCGTGTGGATTTAAGAGTTGTAGTTCAATATACAGAGTCTTGAGCGTGAGTGTGAAGAGCTTGAAAGTTTTGTATAATATCCCTATGTTTACTTTCCCAACTTTACGATTCTACAATTAACTCTACAGAGTGCATTTGCAATTCAAGTATTTGTAATATACTGTATTTAGGTCAATATGCTGAAACAAATCAGCACTCAACATTTTGAGGTTTGTACAATAAATCTGGAAATTTGAGATCTTTTGCAATGTTATGATACTCAACAACTCGGCCTGGGACGCAAATATAAGATAGACAAATACGCCTGCATGAATAGGATGACAAAGTTTTAGCAAGTCTTAAAAGATTTAAATGAAAATATTACTATATCAGGCACAAACTTACACAAACTTAATACTTAAGAGGATTAGCAAGATATAGTTCACTCTGAGATGAACATTTTGCATTATCTTTGTCCTTCCCTGATAAACTACGTACTAACCAACAAAGTATGATCAATTATATAATAAGCAATAACAAATAAGGTATGCTCAACTAATGCCAAAGTAAAGCATTAATGCAGAAAATGTCCAAAGTGTGGTGCCCGACAGATCACATTCTGTTCGACCACTGACGGGTGGCAATTCTTAGCTTGTTCGACGGATAGTGGTCGAACACCTTCCTTAGGTGTCGACCAAGAGTGGTCGAACAGGACTTCATTCAGCGACAAACCACAGAGTCGACGTCGCTAGCTTATTTCCAACGTCAATTTGTACATTTCTTAACAATTCACATCGATTTTGCCGATTTCTCTAATTAAAACAAATACCATTTACAACAACAAAACTCAACATATTTTACATAATTTCACCCATGATATTAAACCCTAAATTTGATGGAAGATCTTGGTAGTGTAAGTGCTCTTCTTCTCCTCTTCTCATCTTTTTCTTTTCTTCCCTCTTTCTTTTTTGTTTGAAATGTTAGTAAGTAGGTGTGAAGTCTAAGTGGGTGTATGTTTTTAATGTTAGATTTTATGGGAGAGAAGGTATGGGGTATTTGGGTGTATTTCATTAAGGGCAATGTAGTCTTTTACAAGTGTGTGTATATATAATTTTTATGTATGTAGATATAATTGGGTATATTGAATAATTCGGTGTGTGTGAATATATGATATTTTATTTAATGGGTGGTCGTTTGTGTTCAATTCAGAAGCAAGATCCTCTCAATGAATTCTCTCAGTCATCCCGAACAAAATTTTCATTGATATTTCTAGAAACATCTGTTTGTGGCATTATTACTAGTATGAATATTGGGTTAAAAGGGCTTTATATATATAATACTATAATATGGTTTTATTTTTATTAGGTGGCATAGTGAGAGTAATTTAAGAATGATTTTTATTAGGTGGCATAATGAGAGTAATTTAGGAATGATGTGGAAGTTTCATAGAATTTTGATTTTTTAATTAACTTGTCAAACTTGCTAAGGGATGAGAATGTGGAATTTTCTTAAAATTTTAAGTTTTTAATTAACTTGCCAAACCTGCTAAGGAATGAGAAAGTGGGTAGATTATTTGACAATCAATCAAAATATTTCTTCTTTTTTTTTTGTCTTAATTAAAATTTTACCTAAATCTTAAATGTTTTTAATTTTTTAATTTTAAATCGCTTTTAAATAAAAATATATATTAAATTAATCAGTATCACATGATCTTCAATTTAACATCCATATTACTGATATAGTATAATTTGAGTAATATTATTCTCAAATTACATGAATATTTTTTATATTTTATTATATTTTGAGGGGTTTTAATTGATGAGTGTTAACATGATATGTAATTTTCTTATTTATTTTAGTTTTTATTTAAGTTTATAATAATAAATTAAAATAAATAATTAAATAAAATAATTGTGGACAAATTTGATTGGTAGTGTACAAGAATAGAAAATTGATTTCAAAAGTTATCAATAAACATCCCATCACATTCTTTATATTTTATTTTTTAAATTTTTATTTCACCCAAATTTTTAAAAGTTTATAACTTTTAAAAATTAAATTAAATTTATTATTAATAAAAATTATATCAAATTAGTTGTCTTTTACGATCTTTAAAATAACACATATATATAGAACATAATTTTAACAATATAATTAAAAGAATGATATTATAATTTATATATTATGAAAATATTTATATATTTAATTCATAGTTATAAATTTTATTTAATCATATTAATAGTTTTTTTTTTGCTAATTATTATGTGCACATGGTGCATCATGCACCCATCTTTAGAAACGTATACAATTATGAATAAAAATATATACAATTATGAATAAAAATGTATACATTTTATTATCGAATTTTCTGTTAGTTTTTTAAATGAAAAATTGAATGTAACAAAAAACTATATTCCCTCCGTCCCAAGAATACATTCGCCCTTTCCATTTTGGTTCGTCCCAAGAATACATTCGCCCCCTAAAAATGGAAACAATACACAATATCAATAATCTTACATTACTACAATATTACAAAAATGTCACCTTCTTTTTACACACAATTTAGTCAAAGTCAACTATATCATACACTTTATTCTACTCAATTACCCAAAATACCTCTTCTCTTTCTTACATCACACCACCAAAAATTTACTTTTCTTAAACTCCGTGCCCAATAATACGCGAATGTATTCTTGGGACGGAGGGAGTACAATTATTAAATAAATAAATATATATATATATATATATATATATATATATATATATATATATATATATATATATATTTGAATAAAAACTTATATACATGTAGATGCAGTGTGACATGGGTGCACAGGATATCAACTCATTTTTATAGAAGCAATATTACAAGTTCTGTTCCCCGTAAAAAAAAATATATAATTATCATATTTTAACAATTCAAAAGTCAATTTTAATTATTTTTATTTTAATATTTAATTGAAAATACATTTTAGATTGATATTTTTTAAGACATGTTATGATAAAATTAATTTGAAAAAATATTTTATATCTATGTTTAACCGTTTAAATTATTTAAATTCCTAAAATTTCAGTTATGTGTTATACTCATGTCCATCGTCATATGCTTGCTTGAGAATGATTTTTAAAAATAATTTTTCATTTGTATATTTTGGTATGAACATCTCTCTAAAGACCGTTCCATTGCTCCAATCGAGAATACATTTGTTCGCGTACTCCAACCAAACACACAATATATTATATTCGTATACTCTAATCGAACACAATATGAAATCTTAATTATTAGGATATTTAGATCTTATTAATCATGAATATTTAATTTGATTATTTTTTAAGAACGTTTAACAAATTTAGAATTATAAATAGCCGACTCCATAAAAAATTCAATTATCCCGCGTAATACGCGGGACTTCGAACTAGTATATATATATATATATATATATATATATATATATATATATATATATATATATCATTTTGTAACTGTGAGTAATTAAATAACTTTACCATTATGATTGAATAAAATGAAATGACAATATTAAAATTGAATAATATAATTTTATAATCATAATAATATTTATGGTTCATATTTTAAATTATAATATAATAGGAAATGAATTGTATCTACAAGTAAGTGTTTCATTAATAAAACACACAAAAATTTTATTTTATGTTGTTTATATTTAAATCATACTCCCTCCGTCCCACAACAAGGAGTACATTTTACCATTTTCGTCAGTCCCAACATAAGAGGTGCATTTCCCTTTTTAGTAAAAGGGGCCCACCCAAATTCACTTTTTCTCTCTTCATAACCCCTACACCTCACACTAATACTTACTTAAAATATTATTTCTCTCATCTCAACTACCCCCAACTACCCATTAAATATTATATCCCTTAATCTACGTGTAAAAAAGTTCCGCCACTCTTGTTATGGGACGGAGGGAGTATTAGTCTTTTTTAATACTTTTAAAAGTGTTAATTTTTTCTTATATAATATGCTCTTCATCGCCTTTAAAATAAGTAAAGAAAAAAAACAAATAATAAATAAAAGTGATCCAATTTCACGCAAAGTCACCATTTTTGTGTGGGAATCATCTCACAAAAATGTCGTGAGTCATGATGCGCGGCTCGAGTGGATTTTTCACACCAAAAAAAGCATTCCAACCATTACCATTATGGTGCGCTGCTGCTGGAGATGCCCGTGCTAAAGTAAATGAGTTGTTTCTCTTGCATCAAAACCACACCCAAGTCTTGAAACCTTCTCTGGAATCCTTTATACTCTCCCTATGCCCAAGCTTTTCAACTCGACAAAGTCTCTTGTGAGACGATTTATTTGTAAAACGGATTTGAACAAAGTCTCTTGTGAGACGATTTATTTGTGAAACGGGTGTGAGACGGATAAACTCATCACTAAAGCATGCATATTGTATAGGTAAAGTATGTTTAATGATTATTAACGTATGTTTTTTTAAAGTAGGCTGTATTTTAATATGATTTATTATTAATATATTTTAATTACAAATATGCATACTTTATCTATACAAATTACAATACAATAAGCATACTTTAGTGATTATCGACCCGTCTCACAAGAAAATGTCTCATTCAACTCCAAAAACGCATTATTTTGAGATTTATAAACACACAATGTTACAATAGAATGCTGCTAATAACCGTCGTAGATGACAGAAAGAAATGAAATATGAGTGAAGCATTAGTTAGGCTATAAGGAATTCATAATGCCCAAAATAAGTTTGAAATTCAATATTTGGATGGTGCCTAACCCCTACATCTAGCTCGGTAAACCACCGTGCTCCATTCAAACCACTTCTAAATGACCGGAATAAGGCACTCTTTCAAAGAAATCCAAGATACTATGGATGGCAGTTGGGCCACTCTCTTAAAACATGGCCGAGTAATGGTTCTTTTTGGAATGTGAAATGCGTTGCTTCATAAGCATTGATCTTCCAACGAACGATCAATTCCTGCAAAAATTGGCCTCAAGAGATGAAAGCAATAAGACGGAGAATCCATTGAAATGGTCTAAAATTATTTGAAGCCGATCACAAATTGGCATATGGTTGGTGAGATATTGCTCAGCCTGGCCTATCCAATTGATTGTTTTAGTAATCAAAGAACACAATTGTAAACACAATCTCTGCCACATGAAAGTATAAATGGAAAGTGTATTTCTAATAGGTTCAACAATCAATATAAACATTCAACTCAAGGCTCATGCATAAAACTACTGATTCAACAACTCTCACAAGTGGCCTGTCCCTCATTGTCACATGAACCCAAACTAAAAGGCCAAAAAGAAAAACACACCCCCCCCTAAACCTCCTCATTCATCCTCTCAAAGATGTTATCATTAAGACATTTGAGAATTTGATGGAAGCAGAAAATGTGGAGAGGGCAAGGAATTATGATCAAATTACACAACCAAAGATAAACTACCACTGAAAAGAGTAAATCCAACCTAAAGTAAAGCAGCGCCCTCTTCACTTACCACCCAACCTAATATATCTTTTTGGGCCTTCCCCTCTTCTTTTTCTCTGTTGTGGCGCTCGCACTCGCATTTACGGTTGGCGGAGGAGGAGGAGGCGGCGCTGGTGCCTGTGGCGGAGGAGGTGGAGGTGGGGGTGATGGTTGCGCCGCTGTCCCACCGCCGTCGTCAAACATGGGCGGCATCCATTTGGGGAAAGCAGCTGCATCACCCGTTACAAACCCCATGGGGAAGAAACCCCAGCAGCAATAGTAGGCCTCCTTCCCAGGCACCAGCGGCGGCATCGACAGAATCTCCGTCGCAGTGAACGCCCTCCGGCATTTCTCATTATCGCACCTCAAGCAGTACCCTTCGTACATCCTCGCGTACTCGTACAAATTGTAACAGTACGGGCAGGCAGTCCAGAAATTCGGCGTCCAACCCGAATTCCCACCGCTCTGCTTCCTGTTCGCGTTAATTCCGGCATCGGCGCTGCCGCCCGAGGCTCCGCCGCCGCTCCTCCCGCTCCGGCGGACGGGCAATTTCTGGCCCGAGGCATCCTCCCTGGGCTTTTTCTGCTGATTGAATTGCTGTTTCTGCTTCACGGTGACCAGATCTACCTTGGTGAAGCGAGAAAGGAATTCGTTATCGTACACAGATTTCTTACCCGGATCGGAGAGAACCGCCCAGGAATCGGCGACAAGGCGGAAGGCGGCGTCGGAGAAGGGGAATTTGTTCTTATCGGGGTGGAGAAGGAGGGCGAGGCGGCGGTACTGCTTCTTGATGAGGTCGGATTCGTCGCAGCGCTGGGGGAGCTGGAGAATGGCGTACCAGTCGGGCTGGTTGTTGGTGAGGCGCTTGTTGTCGGCGGCTAGGAGGACCTCGGCGACGGCTAAGATCTGGTCGGAGCCTTCGAGCAGCGGCTCCGTCTCCTGAGCCAAGATGGCGAAATCGCGTGAGCCGCTGAAATCTTTGTTGCGGAGGAGCTTCTCGGCGATGCCCAGCAGCCGCTCCGCTTCCGCACGGCTCGTGGTGGAGTGATGCTCCATTTCTGGTTGCAATTCTCAACCCTCTCTCTCTCTTTCTCTCTCACTCACACAGTGTGTGGTTTGGTTAGCGACTGAGAAAACGATGTGTAGTGTGATGCTGTTTGCTTGGGCTGCATCTTTAATTAATCCTTAAATATGGACTAATTAATAATTGGCATTTGTTGGATGACTTAATTTTCATTGGCCCAATTTGAATTGTGGGATTTGTGCACATCTTCCAAGCTTTTCCTTTCAACGGCCCAAACTAAACTTCCATGCCACCGTAATTCCATTTGCTAAAGCAACTTTACACCATAGGTTCATAGTCATGTTTGAATTGAGTTTGTGTGGTTTGAAAATCACCATAGTGATGATTTAAGAGTAAGGCTTGCGTGCACACGGGCACACCGTGCGCTTTTAGAATTTAGTATTATGGGTAAGGGTACATCGTTTGTTTTAAAGGGTATACACTTTAATTAGTAAGGGTACATCATTTTGTTCTATAGAGTATACACTTTTTATTAATATTTTTTATTTTTCTTCAAAAAATAAAGGGTACACATCTTTATATTAAATAGTATACAATTTAACACAAAATTCTAAAAACGCACGGAGTGTTCGCCCGGGTGCACACAAGTTTTTGCCATGATTTAATTTAGTTTTTTTATAATAAATTTAATTTTATGCATAAGAAATGAATGATAATATATGTAAGAGAATATTAATTAATATAAAAGAAAAGATGAGAGAAAAAAAAAGAGGAGTATTTTTCCGGCTTATTGGGCTGCTTAGAGGGCCAAATGTCGGTCTTCAATTTCTTTAGCGATGGACTTAGAGCACACTTACACCTTGGTACCTTTTACTCTCTCCGTCCCATTTCAGATGATATACTTTCCATTATAGATTGTCCCACAAAAGTTTGCACATTTCTAAAAAAAGCAAAAAGTAAAAAATAATCACCCTTCCCCATACACTTTATTTACAAAAAAAAAAATCATCTCTACCTAATATACTTTATCATTTATTTATTACAGAAAAATACCATTATACCCCTGAAAGTTATCACTTTCTTAATCTCCGTGCCGAAACTAAGGGTGCAATCTTTTGTGGTATGGAGGGAGTAGATCCCTAATTGATTTCTAATGGGAACAGGAAACAATTCATCTCTTCTTCTCTCTCATTTTCTGACATTAGACGTATTCTTCTCCCCAAGAAGACATGGGCAGGTATAAATTGCACGCCATGTGCATTTTCACCTTAGTCAGATTACGTGAGATTGAAAAATGTTGTAAGTGCTCTCCGGTGGATTTCATATCCTGTGTGTATCATTAGTTCTTTGTAAACTATCCTTAAAAAATTTGAGCACCTCATCTTCTCCGACGACGTCGACCGCTAATACCTAACATTGATATCAAAGCCGGTCAGTCGTCAGTTCGTTGGCTCCAGTGCTCGTGTGTAGCACGTAAGCGACCAAATACAAAATTTATATAATATCGAACCCAAGGGCGAAAGTGGGTAGCCTTATTTTATAAATGCTTTACTCTAGTAGGACGAATCAAAGAATGAGGGATGATTATACTACAAACTAACAACTAGGAAAACAATTAAAGATAGAACATGTACAAATGAGATGGATGATGGGTGAAGGTGAATAATCTAAGAATTATGTAAGGCAAGCAACATTCATGGTAAGGTACATATAGACTCACACACACACATGCATTGATGGTTTTCATGTTATGTTATTAAGGGCAATCTCGTATGTACCCCTAATCCTTATGGCCAAGGCAATTAGGTTCTCAACTCTTTTACAAGTTTAAATCTCCTAGGATTGTCTCTTACTCTCAATTCCCATAAAGGTACTATGATCATAAGTTGAGTTCCCCTCACTAGTTCATCACTAATATCCTATCATGAGGTTCTAAGTATTTGAAAGGTATGGCTTATCTCTCCTCATACTAACTAAGTCATCTCATGCAATCAATGATTCAATTAAACCACTAAGCATAATATTGGAATAGTCATCCTAACACTATGAATAGAGAATTGTGGTGGATATTTGCACCCCCAAATTTTCTAAACATACCCCAAAACTAATTTAAAATTAAAGTATTTTAATTGATATGACATAAATACCCTTATATAATAATATATTTAAAAATATATACCCCAAAATTACTATACATACCCCACTTTAATTATAATTTAATGACATGGATTTCGAAATCAAAAAAATCTCCAGAGAAACAATCAAGCCGTGTTCTTCAACCCCAGAAAGCTTGCAGAGCTACCACCTCTCATTTCTTGATCAAATGGCTCCTCCTGTTTTCATGCCACTCATCTACTTCTACCCTTCCAATCCTATTCCCAACTCTAAAAAATCCACCCACCTCAAAAACTCTCTCTTTCAGATCCTTCCCCGATTCTACCCCCTCGTCGGCTGCCTCGCCGACGAACTCCACGTCGACTGCAACGATGCCGAAGCCCCTTTCATTGAGGCCGACGAAGCCGACTATCATCTCTCCGATGCTATCATCAAAATAGACCCATAACCCATGAACAGATTCCTGCCCTATAAATTGGATGATGTCCAGGGACTTGGCATGGCCGTACAGGTGACCTACTTCCAGTGCGGCGGCCTTGCTGTCGGCCTAGTAATGTCACACAAGATCGCCGACGCACTGTCTTTCTTCTTGTTCGCCAACACGTGGGCCGACGTTGCCCGGAATGTCCGCGCCGCCCACCTGCCCATCCCGAAGTTAGAATCCGCCGCCATATTCCCGCCGCGGATTATCTCAGGCAACAAGGCGAGCACCGGAATGGTGAAGGAAGAACTCGCGGTCAAGATCTTCACGTTTGCCGCCGCCGTCAAGCTTTCTGGGGTTGAAGAATATGTGTTTATTGTTTAATAATTTTGGGTGCATTATTACATAGGGTATTTAGGTCATATTAATTAAAATATTTTAATTTAAATTATTTTTGGGGTATGTTTAGTAAATTGGGGGGTGCAAATAGCTGCCCCAATCACACAAATCATACATAAAATGAGAATAAACATTCATGATAGAAAATATTTATAACAATCATTTCATCAAACATGTGGTGTGCAAAATCTACATAATACTTAACCAATTATATTGCTAGCCTCACATAAAGGACTAGCCACTACATATCATGATAAAATCAATACATTCCATGGCATGCTCCAATTGAGCCAAATAATGAAGAAAATAACAAAATAAAGGTAAGTTGGCTCCCCTTTGATGATGAACTTCCTCCTCCTTGATCATGCTAAAATCTTCAACCAATGATGAATTCCTCTTCTTAGATTGGTGGATGGATGGATTTATGGATGGATTTGAGGAGATCAAGTCGTTTGAATGGATGAAG
Organism: Pogostemon cablin; assembly: GCA_023678885.1. NCBI lineage: Eukaryota > Viridiplantae > Streptophyta > Magnoliopsida > Lamiales > Lamiaceae > Pogostemon > Pogostemon cablin. The sequence continues at coordinate 9,823,551 of CM042987.1, forward strand.
TGAAGGATGGAAGAGATAGAGATGAATGTGTGTGATTTATGTGTCTAATGTGTGTGGAAACTGATTCAAAACGATTCCTCTCGTAATTTGTGGTCAAAACATGTATTTATACCCCCATGGAAGCTTCTAGAATAAGTGGATATCATAAAACTGTCTTTTGCGCCTACATGGGTTGTGTAGGTGCACACGGGGCGTGTAGGTGCAGCGCGTACAGCGCAGTCTCATCGTTTCGCGCATAACTTTCATATCCGAACCCCGATTCGAGTGATTCTTGTGCTCACGCGATCCTCTCTTCAGTGGTTTTCCAACCATATATCACATATCTAGTTTTAAACTCCACACGAATACAAAAAAATTACGCAAGTTGAACATGCATTTTTTAGCATTTTGCTTTGGCTCGTTTTCCCTCGTTTCAACTCCGAATTGAGCTCCGTTTTTTCCCACATCTTATTTATCGTGTCTAAAATCTATTTTTACCTAAAAATCATACAAATTACACCAATTTACCAATTCTCTAAATATTCACAGCTATAGCACAATTTAAGGCATTTAATCATGAAAATCACACATTTATCATTTCAAAGCACACATCTCCATATCTTCATATAATACCACCAAATGATATAAAAAAATGAATAAAAACACACTAAAATACATAATAAAATACTAAAATTAAGGTGAAAACGACACCGATCATCTGGTCTGTTCAGACTCTTTGTGAATGAAAGCTTCTTTCCTCGAGTTTGTTAAATTGATCTATCTTCCTTTTTTTGAATTACTAGATTTTCTAAACGTTCGTGTTGTACTTTGTAGTAAATTTGAAAATGATTACAATTTTAAATTGTATATGAAATTAAAATATGATATATATATATATATGGCAAAGACTTGTGTGAGACCGTCTCACGTAAGGGCTTACGTGAGACAGACAGAAAGTGACAACTTTTATGCAGAAAAGTGATAATAAATGGGTTAATTGCACTTTCGGTCCCGTTGGAGCATCTCAGTTGCAGTTTAGGTCCCGAACCTTTTTTCTGGCCCAAAAGTTGCATTTTTGGTCCTGTTCCGTTAGAAATGGATGAAAACCGTTAGCAGTTGCACTTTTAGTCCCAAAAGAGTTTTAAAACCAATTTTTCTCGAAAATTATCATCCCAAATCGATTTATATCATACCTATATTGCCAGATTTTCATTTTTCTTTTTATTTTTTAGAATAGACATAGTCCATTACGACCATATCAGGCCCAACATGCTTCCGCACATTATTAAAACACCATTAATCTCTTAATTAACCAACTTAAAAATAGTAACAGTACCTTTTTTGACCGTCAATCCACCGAGTATCCGGGAGGTTTTACAGCTGCTCCTCATAGCAAACCACTCACCCCGCAGTGTGATGATTCAATCCCGTTCCTTCAGCGGATCTCAACACAACCCTGGTTCATTTTCTACACCGGTTGTAAAGGATGCTGCTACTGTTTTTGTCGGAAAGTATGGAGATTAAGGTTGCAGAAAAAATGGAAGGCTACATGTGGGCAGAAGTCCAAGATTATTTATTTATTGAATGGAGAATTTATTACACACTCATCCTCACCGTACAAGAGGAGATAACTCCTTTAGCTACCTATTGTAGCTGCCCTCAGAACACACATACAAAGAAAAGAAAGGAATACAATGTTTATTTTAGAAAGAGAAAACAGAGGAGAATGGTCGATGCCTTCTGCTTCCTCAATACTCTTATTTATAGAGACTTTCGGATTTGAAATCCGGATTTCAATGCCTCTTAATCTTTTTGTGACGTCACTGCTTGCGTCACTTCACATTGGATGCCAACTTTTCAGCAATTGGCTGGTCTCTTTTTCTTTATTGGATTCCCTTTTGTGGGTCATCCTCCCTGTCGGTCACATGTCTCTTACCCTTTCAGAACAATCATCTGACTCTTGCTTTTTTGAAGAGTCATTTGTCTTCTTTGGTGCTCGAAGATTCTCCTGACTCTTGGGTATTTTGAAGAGGTTTTATCCTCTTCTTTCCACGTGTCTCCTTTGTTGGGGGTGGTTCAGCAGTTTTGATCATTCCTATGCCCAACCTTATTCCCTTTCCAAACTCTGGTTCAGTTTGGGTGGAACAACTTGTGCATACTTTGTTTGTCCATTGCCCAAAATGGGCCATGTTGCAATATTTCTGATGAGTTTGTTTGCTCACCGGAATCTTGTTCTTCCAAAGAAGTTTTAGTTTTTCCTGGAAGACCTTCTTAGCAAATGTTGTCTTCTTTCCTGTTAAAGTATTCAACAGAAAAGACCCATTCAAAGACTTGTGCTCGAACTTGAATGGGAACTTCACCTCCACCATTGCTTTAATGCAGACAAACAAGCCCCTCGCTCTGCGTGTAGAGATCTACTCTTTAGAAAAGGTGGAAACCAAGACTAGTTCCTTCCCAGAAGACTCATTGATCTTATTTGATGCTGAGATATCAGGTCTTCTTACCTTGATGAAATGAAAGGCCTCGTGATGGCCTTTCCCAACTGGTTTTGGAGCCGCACTAGTGAAGTAAAGCTCCAAGACATCTCCTCTGGATAGAGTTGCGTTATTTTCCCATGCCTTGAAAACTATTTTTCCCAGCCATTCTGGGAGTTTTGAAAGCTCTGGGAAGCTTGGTGCAACAGTATATTGATGAGCGTTTTCTCAACACACAATTAATCCCCAAGTATGAAGGATATCAATTGTAGTTTCAAAAGGTGACCAAGTGAATATCGAACACAAGGGACGACGTATTACCAATTTAATTATTCACTAAATTAATTAAGACGAAAGGGCAATTAAGTTTAAGGTTTTAATTATAAAACTACTAAATAATTAATTAAAATAACAAATAAAATAAACTATCACTCGAAGAATACGAAAGTGGATCAAGTAGGAGAATAGGTAGCTTTAGGGTAATCCAGTTTCACTTATTAATTTTCCTTCCATGTGTCGGTGTCCGACTCTGCCTTGTGGAATATGGACGCATTACTAAACCATGCATATCTACTCTATAGACACAAGTAAACATGCGTGTAACACGTGTAAATAACCTCGGAGCAAGAGATATAATTTCATCCCCTTTCTAGGTACTATCAGTATCAATTATTTCTCCCTATGATTGGTACTCTAACCCGATATGATCTCCCTTTATAGGTACTTTAAAATTATCCTCTTTATCCTACTTATTAACCCGAATTCAATTCAATTAACAAGTATTCATATAAGATAGTTTTAATAAGACTTCAGAATCCCTTCACTTAGAATTATAACATAAAATCCTGCTCAACAGTGAACGCACTCAACCAATAACCATGTTATGTATTCAGACTCTAAACAACGATTATTGATGCACAAAATGACTATGAGTATGGATTAAAAAAGAACAATCTTATATAAAATAAACCCACAAGTAGTGTTGTACGGAGTTTACACATGGAAGTTCAATTAACTAGATAAAACCTTCACAACCTTAGTTTTACCAAAAAGGCTCTAGCCTATGATATTGCGAAGAACAATCATGTATGATGGATAGATCTTACCCGGATGTCCGAAAAATACAAGATAAATTAGGAAACTAATAACCCCTAGATGTGGCGTTATCGCGCCCTTCTCGCTCTTGAATTCTCCTCTTGATTCTCCTCTTGATTCCACAATCGAATCTTCAAAGTGATGGATGGATAGAGAAAGAGATGTGGATGATGGTTGGGGGGTGATCCCCCCTTGTGGGGTGTTGTATGTTGTGGCCTCTCTTCTTCTCTCTTGTTGTTGTGTTCTCCCTTCTTTTGTGGCTTCATAGACCTCCTTTTATACTTGTAATCACGTCTCCTAGCCTTGGAATGGGCTTCCTTAATTATTCCACGCGTTTAGGCCTCGAAAATACGGATTTGGTAAGTTCCCGAAGTATGGTTCGACCTCACAAACAGGTCGAACCACCCCTCCAGGTCGAACCGAGGTCGAATCACTCTTCTGGAAGCCCCAGGTGCTTGGTTCGACCAGCACAACAGGTTGAACCAGCATGTCGTGGTCGAACCAGCTCTTTTTTCATCCGGTTCGACCTTGGTTCGACCTCACAAACAGGTCGAATCGACCTTCCCAGGTCGAACCGGTCGGAATCAGCTTGTGCAGTCTCACTGTTTCGCGTATAACTTCCACATCTAAGCTCCGATTTGAGTGATTCTTGTGCTCACGCGATTTTTTCTTTTTTGGCTTTCTATCCATATGAAGAAATCTAGAAAACTCCAAGATTTGAATGTGAAACAAGCCACGAAAAGTAGCACTGCAATTCTATTCGGCACATCTCACGAGACGTCACCATTCCGATCATAACTTCCTCATTCGGAATCCGATTGAGGTTTCTTTATGCCAAAACGACCCTCTCTTCAGTGGCTTTCCAACCATGTATCACACCAAAAGTTTCGAGCTCCACAACAATACAGAATAATTATGAAAATTGGATGTGCGTTTTTCAGCATCAATGCACAAATTGCACCTTTTCTCTAACTTTACACTTTTGGTCCTTTTTCCACCTAAAGCACAACAAAACACCTCAAGTGCACATGATTCTCATATATATCGAATATAAGACACTTGTGCTCATATAAAACTACAATATCAATCAAAAAAGTGTTAAATTGGATATTAAAACACGCTTATTTTCACTCTCATCAATCCCCCAAACTTACCCGTTGCTCGTCCCGAGGAAACAAAATAAAAATAAAGAGAAAGAGAGTAAGAAAATTAGCGAGGAAACAAGGACTATGACCAATACCCCATTCAAAATACAATTGTCATCAACTTAGGTCATGCAACTCTCATTACATGTAATAATCAATTCATAGCATACAAGTGAAGACAATCACCACCAATTCAAATGCTCCATCAACATTTCTCACGGGGAGCACATATCACTCTCACTCAAGTGTAAAAGATGTACACTTATGGGTTAGAGTGTTTACGCTCAAATTCAATTCAAGTGCATGCGTAACCATAAGCTTGCCAAACGTCTCAAACTCTTTACAATAAAAGGTATGATTCGACAATGGGATCAAAAAGAACTTTTAATAGGATGTAATGTCGGTTCTTTGGTTAAGGTAGGAAATATATGGATAAGTGACTCAAAACCAGGATCAATCAAGCGTGCACTCTATCATGATCTTTATTCTTCTTACTCACTTCAATTAAGACATCCTTCTCCTCTCTTTCACTTTTTTTTTCTTCAAGCACAACATTTCTTTCCTTCTTTTTCACTTTTTTTCTTTCTCTTGAGGTACCAGTTTCGGGCACTACCTCGCGCATCCTCCATAGGGTACTAGATTTAAGCACTACCCTAGGTTATTTGATTCCATGGAGTACTAGATTTAAGCACTACTCCAAGATTTTCTCCTTAAAAGCATTATCAAGCTAAATCACTATTCCAATACCAATTTCATTCCTTCCCAAACTGTTATCAAGCTCTATCAACACACTTTGAAAAGCCATTAATTCTCTTATAGAAGGACAATCAAGGCTCAAAAAATTCAGATGCTCAAAGTGGTTATTTCTCGTAGGCTGCCAAAGAATGAGATTTTTAGGCTCAATAGGGCTAACTACGGATAAACAATCATATGGTAGGGAATTATTTAGCTAAGTGACTTATAAATTCAAAGATAGCCTTAAATCATCTCCCATTATCTAACACACATGTAGTTTCAAGTAAGACAAGAGGCAAGTTCTAGAATACACACACAAGAATGATACTCACCAGAAAGAAAATATCATGTGATTATGTATCATGATCAATGAGGCTCAAAATCTCACATGGATTTTTAACAAGTAACAGAGCACTTTTCATGGTAAGCAATATCCCACAAGTACACATAGAACTTCATATCACAATATAACTCAAGTACACTTCCTTCATCAATTTCAAGAGCATATGAATTTTAGCACAAAATTTAAAACAATATAAGCTCACATGAATTACCAAGAATATAAACTCAATCCTTCACTACATGAATTAAAAGCACACATAAGAACTAGAATAAGGAAACGAGGCACCTGATTTCTCCTTCAAAACGTACGAGCTCCTCGAGTCAAAGCCTCAATGTAGAACTCGTCTTGCCACCTAGTTACCTTTTTCTATCATCAAAGCTCAAACACACTCATCATCATAAGATTCATCAATAATAAAATAGGAGAGCTATAAGAAAGAATCAATTGACTATCTATTCGACTCCACACACTAGACACAACACTGAACACTAGGCGAATTACAAAAAATCAACACATCAAAACCAATTAAAGTTTCAACATACCACAAAAAATCAACTCCCCTAGCAAACATCACAAAGAAAAGATTATACTCTTGGTGCTTCAATGAGGTAATAACATCACACCCCCCAAACTTAGTAAAACGTAAGTTGAAACTAAGTTTGAAAAGAGATGTAATTGCCGAATAATAAGCTCCTCAAATATAAAAATTTCTTACTCACACCAAAGAAATAAAGCAATAAAACAGAAAGAAAAGCCCCCAACAGGCGCTCATGTTTAATGTCGGAGAGTCACGACGGTTGTAACCTTTGTAGGCTACTTGATCGGAGGACAATCTTCTCGCATCCTTACCTTCAAATACTTTCTTTCCCTCTTCTTGTCTACACTCAACACCTCACCTTTCTTGGTCACAAAAATATGATCATTGGAATTTTCTTCCACCCATGGCTGTCTAGACACCTCCGTGTTAATCTTCCACTTAAATTCAGAATCATTTGTCTTAGAAAAATCAAGATTAAACAAGTTAGAAACCACATCAATGCTCTTGCACGATTGAGTCTCCATGGGCATCTTCATTGCATGATCAAGAGAGAAAACTACATCTTCATTATCCATTCGCAGTCTAAACTTTCCTTCCTTAACATCTATCATAGCTCCAGTTGTGGCAAGGAACAGTCGTCCCAAAATAAGGGGAATGTCACCCTTATCATCTTCCATCTCAAGTACAAGAAAATCCACAGGAAAAACTAACTTATCCACTCTCACTAAAACATCTTCAATTAAACCCTTCGGACAAGTCATGTATCTATCCGCCAATTGAAGAGCAATATTCGTGGGTTTAAGATCCCCCAAACCAAGCCTTTTAAATATGGACAAAGGCATCAAGTTAACGCTTGCCCCTAAATCACACAAGGCTTTATGTGCCGACCCTTTTCCAACGTCACAAAGAATGGTGAAGCTTCCCGGATCCTTTAACTTTGCAGGCAGCTTCCTTTGAAAGATCGAGCTGCAATTCTCTGATAGGTTCACTGTCTCCACTCCGTTCAAGCTTCTCTTCTTTGATATAATATCATTGAGGAATCGGGCATAGTATAGCATCTCCATGATTGCTTCAGAGAAAGGAATGTTCAAGCTTACTTTGCTCATGACATCGTGAAACCTCTTGAACTATTCTTCCAATCCCTTCTCGGCCAATCTCGAAGGAAACGGAGGAGGTATCTTGGTCTTTGGTCTTTCTCATTCATCACGTTCAACCTCCTTTGCTTTATCCTTCTCGGCTCTCAATCTCTTTGCTTTTTCCCACTTCTTCTCCATTGTAAGCTCAGTATTCTGCTCATGTAATGGTACGGGAGTATCATCAACATCATGTGGAGAATTTGGTGTAACATTAACCATGTTTCGGATGGGTTTGACCTGAGTTCGACCTGTGGAACAGGTAGAACCAGGTACGTAATGGTTGAACCGATCGTCTAGAAGGCTGCTCTCGCTCTGAAGTTGGGGTTCGACGTGGGTTCGACCTGTTCGATAGGTCGAACCACTGCCACCCAGGTCAAACCGACCTATTGTACTCTTTCTGCCCTCCGGTTCGACCAAGGTTCGACTTGTTTGGTAGGTCAAATCATGCCCGTCGTGGTCGAACCGCTGCTACGACAAAACAGGGAGTCGCGAACAGGCTTGTTCGACCTTGGTTCGACCAACAGATTTGGTCGAACCCTCTTGATCCTGGTCGAATCGATCAGCTGGGACCTCCGGATGCTACCCAGGTGCCTGATTCGACTTCCTCTGTTCGGTTCGACCTGATGTGTTGGTCGAATCAGGGTCAAATCGGGCTCCTTTTGCTTCAGATTTTGATCCGGCTCCATCGGTCCTTCGTACTGCATTCCAGACCTCAACATGATGGCATTATTCTCCAATGTTTGTGTCAAGTGATTCACGTTTGCGGTCATCTGCCCCATCATCAAGGTAAGCTCCTTCAACTGGTTAGATAAATCTGCATGATCAACATTCATTCTAGCTTCGATGTGGTCAACCATTGCATCATTCTCAGCCATGTATCGATTGAATGTATCTTCAACACTCTTCACTTCTTGCTGCTTCATACTAGGCCCCCTTTGTGTCAACTCTGTGATCTGCCTTTGCTGGGATTCTAATAGCTTGTTGATGTTAGCTAGACTAGAGACGATCTCATCATCCCTATTCGACTTCACTACTTGATGTTCAACCTGCGCTACCTTGCCAAGTACATATGATCCTCTATCTCTCTCTATAGGCCAGTCACGTGTATTCATAGAGATGTCTTCAAACAACTTTTCTGCTTCAAGTGTTGTCTTAGATAACAGCGCTCCTCCTGATGAAGCATCAATAAAAATACGCGACTCACAACTCAATCCATAGTAGAAGATACTTATGTATTCAGCCTTTGACATTCCATGCTGTGGGCACCTCCTGAGCATGTCTTTAAACCTATCCCACGCCTCATACAATTTCTCATCCCGATTCATAACAAATTGGGTGATCTCTTGCTTCAATCTTAAGATCCTTGAGGGTGGCATGTATCTCTCCAAGAACTTCTGCTGCAGTTGGTCCCATGTAGTGCATTCTGTGGCATCAAGAGTCTCATACCAAGCTTCCGCCTCATCAATTAAAGAGAACTTGAATAAAGCGATCCGTCTAGCATTATCATTAGCTCCAGCACCTTCTGAGTGTTTGCATAACCAAGAAATCTTCTAAGCTGCTGATATGGATCTTCAAAACATCCTCCAGAAAAGGGATTCTTCTCTACCATGTTAATAAGAGCGGGATTTATCTCAAAGTCATCATCTCCCCCCTTGCTCCTATCAACCCCATGTTGACAACTCCATAGTTCGTGAAAATTTCACGTATGGCAATATTATCCGGATTCTGCCTTGCTCCGGCCATGTTTAGCTCAATGTGTTATTCGTTCCTTTCCTTTCTCTCCTTTTTCAAGCGCACAAGTAACTCAGAAAAATTCAAGGTCAGATAGAAAATAAATAATCACAAATAAAAGAAGAAAAAAAATCTTAATCAACTAGAAATAATAAAATTAATAATAACAGCCGTCCCCGGCAACGACGCCAAGAACTTGATGAGCATTTTCTCAACACACAATTAGTCCCCAAGTATGAAGGATATCAATTGTAGTTTCGAAAGGTAACCAAGTGAATATCGAACCCAAGGGACGACGTATTACCAATTTAATTATTCACTAAATTAATTAAGACGAAAGGGCAATTAAGTTTGAGGTTTTAATTATTAAACTACTAAACAATTAATTAAAATAACAAATAAAATAAACTATCACTCGAAGAATACGAAAGTGGATCAAGTAGGAGAATAGGTAGCTCTAGGGTAATCCAGTTTCACTCATTAATTTTCCTTCCATGTGTTGGTGTCCGACTCTGCCTTGTGGAATATGGACACATCACTAAACCATGCATATCTACTCTATAGACACAAGTAAACATGTGTGTAACACGTGTGAATAACCTCGGAGCAAGAGATATAATTTCACCCCCCTTTCTAGGTACTATTAGTATCAATTATTTCCCCCTAGGATTGGTACTCTAACCCGATATGATCTCCCTTTATAGGTACTATAAAATTATCCTCTTTATCCTACTTATTAACCCAAATTCAATTCAATTAACAAGTATTCATATAAGATAGTTCTAATAAGACTTCGGAATCCCTTCACTTAGAATTATAATATAAAACCCTGCTCAACAGTGAACGCACTCAACCAATAACCATGTTATGTATTCAGACTCTACACAACGATTATTGATGCACAAAATGACTATGAGTATGGATTAAAAAAACACAATCTTATATAAAATAAATCCACAAGTAGTGTTGTACGGAGTTTACACAAGGAAGTTCAATTAACTAGATAAAACCTTCACAACCCTAGTTTTACCAAAAAGGCTCTAGCTCATGATGTTGCGAAGAACAATCATGGATGATGGATAGATCTTACCCGGATGTCCAAAAAATACAAGATAAAATAGAAAATGAATAACCCCTAGATGTGGCATCATCGCGTCCTTCTCGCTCTTGAATTCTCCTCTTGATTCCACAATCGAATCTTCAAAGTGATGGATGGATGGAGGAAGAGATGTGGATGATGGTTGGGGGGTGAACCCCCCTTGTGGGGTGTTGTATGTTGTGGCCTCTCTTCTTCTCTCTTGTTGTTGTGTTCTCCCTTCTTTTGTGGCTTCATATATCTCTTTTTATACTTGTAATCACGTCTTCTAGGCTTGGAATGGGCTTCCTTAATTATCTCACGCGTTTAGGCCTCGAAAATACGGATTTGGTAAGTTCCCGAAGCATGGTTCGACCTCACAAACAGGTCGAACCACCCCTCCAGGTCGAACAGAGGTGGAATCACCCTTCTGGAAGCCCCAGATGCTTGGTTCGACCAGCCCAACAGGTCAAACCAGCATGTCGGTCGAACCAGCTCTTTTTTCATCTGGTTCGACCTTGGTTCGACCTCACAAACAGGTCGAACCGACCTTCCCTGGTCGAACCTGTCGGAATCAGCTTGCGCAGTCTCACCGTTTCGCGTATAACTTCCACATCCAAGCTCCGATTTGAGTGATTCTTGTGCTCACGCGATCATCTCTTTTTTGGCTTTCTATCCATATAAAGAAATCCAGAAAACTCCAAGATTTGTATGTGAAACAAGCCACGGAAAGTAGCACTGTAATTATGTTCGGCACAGCTCGCGCGACGGCACCATTCCGATCATAACTTCCTCATTCGGAATCCGATTTAGGTGTTCTTTATGCCAAAACGACCCTCTCTTCAGTGTTTTTCCAACGATGTATCACACCAATAGTTTCGAGCTCCACAATAATGCAGAATAATTATGAAAGTTTGACGTGCGTTTTTCAGCATCAATGCACAAATTGCACCTTTTCTCCAACTTTACACTTTTGGTCCTTTTTCCACCTAAAACACAACAAAACTCTTCAAGTGCACATGATTCTCATATATATCGAATATAAGACACTTGTGCTCATTTAAGACTACAATATCAATCAAAAAAGTGTTAAATTGGATATTAAAACACGCTTATTTTCACTCTCATCATATATATTGAAGCTAACGCTCCAAAATCGTACCATTGCTTCACATCATTTGGATTTGAACCCTCTCGCATCCAAACTCGGGGATATTCCTCAGATATATTCACCTGGCATTTCTCCGGTCGGATTCCTTGTCTGGTGTTTAACTTCTCCCAACTGGCCTGGTATTTCTGCCAATAAGAGAAATTAACTAAGTTAATACCAACCTTAGCAGTGCCCGTCATAGGCCTAAGGTTGATCTCTCCCTCTTTGACCCCAGAGGTGCTGGGTTGACTCATCGACTCTAGATGTGGCTCCAGGTCTTCGATTTTTCCTTGGACCAGTTCCTCTTTTGGAGGTTCCAATCTAGGACTTGTGCTAAGGGTACTTGAATCCCTTGCTCCGGGTTTAGAGCCCCGTTCTCGACTACTCTCCTTTTGTCGATTGCTATTGCTATCAATAGCCCGGAGGAGTGGCTCTTGTAGTGACTCGAATAGACTCGCATTGTTGCGAATGCAATCTCGTATGTGATTAGACACTTTGGTCTGATCGCTTTATTGTATTTTTCCAGCACGCTTTGCATTGAGTGGCAGATTCTCGAATTCCCTTTGGAGCAACTCAAGGTTGTCCATCAGGTGCCTTGAAACAGTCAGGATGGAGTCTATTTCAGCTCCCTCCATCTCTCGTCAGGAAATATGCCCAAACATTATCAACAAATTTAATAATGACGATATTAAAATCATAATATTGGCATTCTGCTTGCCATCTTAATAGTCTAGCCTTTTCTGGTTTAGATTCAATTTTATTTTTTTAAAAAGGCTTTGACGCTTGTATTATCAATTTTAAGGATGAATTTCTTCGCGAGAAGAAATAACGGCCATTTCTTGAACGCTTTCCGAACCGCAAAGAACTCCTTTTAATTGATGTGTCATCTCTTAGCTTCGTTCTCAGCAAAGAGTCCGCTACAGTATCTGCATGGCACCTCTCCTTCAGGTGTGGACTTTGTTAGAACCGCTGCCCACCAATGGTCACTGGCATATGTATATAGTACCAGTTCATCCTCGTCATTCGGTATAGCTAACTTGGGGAGCTTCTTGCAAACCTCCTTTAGTTGTTTAACCATTGCTCGGTGTGATTCCTCCCATTTGAATTCGGCATCTTTTTTCAACAGAGGATTGAACACCTTCCTGTATTGCGCCAGATTGTTGATGAACATTCCAACAAAGTTGACAACTCCTAAGAAGCTTTGGAGTTGCTTCTTGTCCTTGAAATCTTCAGGAAATCCTTTAACCTTTTCCACAATGTGTGGTTGTAGAATAATTCCAGATTCATCAATCTCGACTCCAAGAAACTCGATCTGCCTTGTTGCTATTACTGCATTCTTTTCAGAAAGCAGCAATCCTTCCTTGTGACATGCCTCTGAAAATACTTCCAGATGCGCTAGATGCTCCTTCATGTTCTTTGAGGCTATGAGAATGTCATCCACATAAACGAACATGAATGAGAAATAATCTTTGAAAAGATTATCCATCTTCCTTTGGTATATCTGAGGTACGTTCGCCAGGCCCATAGGCATGACATTCCAGATATAATGGCCTTGTGGTGTGGAGAATGCTATGAACTTCTTGCTTCCTTCTTCCATCACAATCTGGTAGAACCCAGACTTGCAATTAATCTTCGAGAATACCTTGGAATTCTTGATACAGTTGACCAAGTGTTCCCTACTTGGTATGTAGTATCCGTCGAACTCTAAGATGTTATTGATCCCGTTGTAGTTGATTACCAATCTCGGCTTCCCCTGCTTGACTTCTCCATGATTTCGAACCAGAAATCCTAGACTGCTGTATGGAGATACTCCTGCTGATATCAACTTAAGGTCCAAATGTTCCTTAAGTATTAGTTGCATATCCTTTCGATCCTCTTGGTTCATCAGGATAGACTTGTATCTCACGAACTCATGCTCTTTTCCTTCTTTTACTTTGAGTGAGTCTTTGAGCTCATTTTTATCCCACCAGGCTAGAGGATCCTCATTAAAGTTCTTATGTATCTTATTCTTAACGTCCTCCAAAGATGTCTGTTTTTTTATTGTGACGTCTCTCTGTAAGCTCTCTCCTAAGCTTGCTTTGAGAAGGTGGATTGTATCTTTCTTTAATTTCTCCATCTTCCATCCTCCTCTTGTCTCGGTTCTCATTTGAAGGACTACTTCGCCATATCTTCTTGGATCATTCATCTTTGGATGACTAAGTTTTCCTTCATCACCACGCTTGCTGCGGAATATAATTGATATTTTTCTTTGAAATGCATTACGCAGTCTTGGTGCGATGATCTTATGTTCACAAAGGGTTGTAAAAATAAGCCTCCATGTCGCGTTTTCTTAGGTAAAATGCTTAAATGTCTGTAGGAAATTGTTTCCTAATAGAATATCTGCTCCGGTATCGTGAAAATATATCGGTGGAGTTTTCACCTTGTACCACGGGGTACGATCTGCTCCTCCGATCATGATTTCTGCCTACTTGATTCCTCTGTTAAGGATTAGCACCCTTTGAGAGAAATCTTTTCCTAGTACTGTTGGCAAGTTTTCGCCTGAGTCTTTGGGAAAGACTCCTTCTTTTGCTGTGCAGATACCGGCTCCTGAATCAATGTATGCCGCAAAATACTCTGCATGATGCTACTTATATATCATCCCGACGGTGATATATATCGAAAATGGACTTGTGGTCATGGGTAGATCAGAGCTTATAAAAAACCCAGAGCTTATAAGCCCGAGCCTCTACTAGTACTCTTTGTATCTTTTCCCTTTAACCGTGAATTTCATTCTATCTTGTAATCGTTCCCAAGGTTTGTGATCCTCGAGAAACTCTAATCCCAGCACTAGTTGTTCTGGGAATCTTCCTGCAACTCCCTCGATTATTAGCTCAAGATCACCAAGTTTGAGCTGATCTTGGTATCTTCCAGTTTTTTGTTGTTGAAGATAATACAAGACATCACAAGGAATATAGTTTTCCTTTTTAGTGATATCGAATATTACTTCGACTCCTCTCCATCCTTCTGGGATTTTAGTTCACCTTTAGTTGTGAACTTTTCTGGTTCCTGGATTACCTCCACGATTGGCTTCTTTCCCCATTTTTCACTGATCATCCTATCTTCTTGGAAAGAAATCCTTCTTTGCTCGAATCTGAGTCTATCTTGTCTGCTCCAGACTAGCTTATCTTTGATCCGCAAATCCATGTCATGGATTGGCATGGTAACTCTATTATCTCTGGCTTGGTTGCACATGCAATCCTTTCGAACACTTCTGGTATCTCAATATACTCCTTCATTTGGAAGAGATCTGAATTATGGGTATTAGATAGAGCATACGAGATACTGTATGTGATCGAGTAAGGCTTATTCCCTTCTTTCATCAAATCTTTGTTTTTGAAATCTTGATGAAGGGTGAGTGCCCTACTGAAATCTTTATTTGTCAGATTATAGGCAATCCTTGGGCAAATATAGGATGCCACCTTGCCTGCGTACAGGTTTCCTGAGATTCCTCTCAGGTATGCTTCTCTGGTATTCTTGATCCTCTTATCAAAGATGGCGATATCGATTGGTGTATCGACACCTTCTTTGAAAGTAGCTTTGATGAGGATCTGAATTGCTCCTATATGGATCCAAGACATAGTCTTAGCCACCCCATCCTTGAGTTTACTGAGTTCCCTTTTGATTTCATCAACAGGAACTAGTTGCATTTCCATCACATTTCTCGTGAGCTCCATTGGGATGGCAATTTCCGCTTCAGTTACCTTATATATGATGTTATGCTTTCTCTTCTTGAAGCTGAAGAATTTGTCTAACCTTCCTACGGTGAATCCATCACATAGGTTGAGCCTTGGATCTTCCTTCATGATTCTCATAAGAGCTTTATGAGAAATGGATGTCTGGGAAAAGAATCCAGACATATCTTCTTGTATCTCTTGTCTGAAGTTTTCTTCTTCATTCCGACTCATCTTCAGAAGATTCGTCTTGACTAAGGTATTCTTCTTCATAGATGCTCTAGTATGAGTATATATCCTCAAATTGATATACATGTACTAGATCTTGGAAGTAAACAGCTTCCTCCATTTCTGGAGTTGTCTCGAACTGTCGTACTCCTCGCTTCTGGTTTTTTGGGCAATCTGGTGAGATATGCCCTCTTGCTCCACACGTGTAGCAGTTACTATTGGCATTTGATCGTTTGGTTAACATGAACCGTTAGGGTTCCATACGTTTCTAACAAGTAGCGGAAGCAAGTAAACAAGAAACGTATTACCTTTCACCAGGGTATGTTGAAGACGATGAATTCTCGCCACCAGCCTCGCAGCCTTACCGTTTTGGGCATAACTCTCTCATCCGATATCGGATTTGATTGATCTACTCGCCAAAATGATCCTCTATTCCGTGGCTTTCCGTCAGTATATCACATGTCCTGTTCTGAAGTCTGTAAGATTTTATAAAAATCGTAGAAAGTGGCGGACAGCAGCAGCAAACAACCTTCCAGTCTTCTGCTGTATTCTCAAGTCCAATCTCGACGTTGTGTGGCGACGATCTTCGAGATCTTCTCATTCTGCTATTCCCTCACCCTCCTCACAGTGTTAGGCATGATTAATCTCATAGATTAGGGTTTCCGGACAGCTGAGATGACTTATATATGGGCTACAGCAGGGACCAGGAGGAGAAATTAGAGTTGGGCCTCCATTGGGCTTAAGTATCCAAGCTTAGCCCAAAGCTTATACTTAAGTCCAATAATAATAATATATACCACTAAAATATTATTACTGCACTACCGTTCTAATCCCATAATTACGTTATGGGCTCCTTCTTATTATGAGCCCGTTAGTCTCCCCATGTTTAAGATACACAATGTCCATTAATTAATTAAGTTACTGACAACTCCATTAATTAATATCTCATCCAAGAGTAGTACCACTCAATCTCATTATCATGTCGGAATAAATCCACCTGCAGGGTTTACATGATAATCCTTATGAGCTCCTCAAGGGGACATCATCAACCTATGACGGACATGGATTCCTTCTACAATCAACAACACACCATAGAGACAGCACTACTTCTCAACTCACCGAGTTTGTTGATTTATTTACATGTAAATCTCACCCATTGATGAATCAAAGAAGTACCGCCTTACGTGTCGAGGTTATTGTATAGGGATTAAGAGCACGAACATCCATAATAACAGAGATCAAGTTCTTCTATAAGTCAGTATAAGTCGAATGATCTCAAGCGGTCCTGCTCAATACACACAAGTGCACTAATGTGATTCTATAGCCAAGACAAGCTAATACCAAACCATACTACAACCATCCCGATAGAGAGTCCCCGTCTATCTCGGTTGTGAGCATCTGTTTATATTTTATAAGAAAACCGATAATATGATCTTTCGTGTGTTGTCGCACAATATATTATCTACAGTATATAGTAAGTGGACTATTGCATCGTGCATATAAATAAATTATAAGAGCAATGATTTGATCATATGATTCTCATTTCAAATAAATTGTTATAACATTGTTCATACTAAAACTAGACTTTTAGTATATAATCCAACAATCTCCCACTTATACTAAAAGACTATGCTGTCATGTCTTCCGCCATACATCTGATTCCCACTCCCACTAAACAACCATCAATAGCTCTCGCTTTGAGGTCCTTGTAAATGGATTTACTAGGTTATCATCCAATGCAATCTAGGCGACAACAACCTTCTCCTCATCATATGATTTCTCGTAACAGGTGGTACTTGTGCTCCATGTGTTTAATTGCTTATGGCATCGTGATTCCTTCAAGTTTGCAACTGCACCATTATCATCAAAATAAATTGTGATAACCTTGGGCAAACATAGAATCACTTCGAAGTCCATTATGAAGTTTCTAGAGTCATATAGATACTTTGGCTGCCTCATAGGCTCCATTATTACCATCTTTCCATGATGGAGTCCGGAGTCCGAAATATATTTCTATATAACACTCCTCCACGTTATGACTCAACTTCCTAAAATTAAACACATAACCTTTGAGATGGATTTACTGTCGTCCCTATCTGATTTGAAAAATCCGAATCTATGTAACCCATAAGAAGCAGTGAATCTGTTCCGTAAGTCCACACATAGTTTCTAGTCCTTCTCAGGTACTTCAAAATTATGTGTTACCACAATTCAACATTCTTATCTCGGGTTACCTTGATACCCACTGTTCATGCCTTAGGTAAAATAGTTATCCATACTCGTGCATAGCATTCCTTAGATTAAGCTTCCTTATTCGCCAAAGCATAAGGAACCGCTTTCATCACCTTTATCTTTCTTTTGTGTCTCAAGACACATTTCCTTAGATAAAGTTACATGCTAAAACAAATAAGGATCATATCAATTCATGAAGCTTGAGACAAGCATAACATCCTTTCTTGTGATCCGTATTACCGTGATCAAAAGAATATTTTTGCTTCTCTTAAGTCCTTCATTCATACTGCTTTATCAACCATACCCATACGCCCGATAATACTCTTTCATTGTCTCCAATGAGCAATATATTATCTACGTATAGTACAAGAAATACCACCACATTTCCGTCACTCTTTTCAATACACAAGACACATCCGAGCATTGATTAAATCCATGTCACTGGATTTACCTCATCAAAACGAATGTTTCATGATCTTGAAGATTGCTTTAGTCCATCGATGGATACTTTTAAGCTTACTATCAAAATGCTCTTAGCCCTTTGCAATGAATCATTCTGGTTGCATCACATAGATGTTTTCCTCAAGACTTCCAATCAGGAAAGTTGTCTTGACATCTATTTGCTATCCCTCATATTTCATATGAGTAGCAACAGATAAAAGAGTTCGGATCAACATAGGCATAGCTATCGGCGAACAGGTTTTCTCATAATCGAACCCTTTCTTTCTGAGTATATCTTTTCGCAATAAGCTTTGCTTCCAAGGTTTTCACCTTATCCTATGATCCTCTTTTATTTTACAGAGCCACTTCCAATGGATTTCACACCATCCGTGGTTCTACAAGCAACCAGATCTAATTTAGAATCTATCGATTCTATTTCAGAAATCATTGCATCTTGCTAAGATTCGACTTTTTATCTTGTAGTGCTTCGTCGTATCCGTGGGTCCATTCCATGTTTACTAGGGACCAAGTCTCACGACTCTCCCAAAACATATATCTTATGGGTTGTCGAACAATCCTCCCACTATGACAAGGCACTACACGCAATTGTGTATCAGACGTGACACGCATTGCAGTTTACCTTGTGGTATATCCTCTTGTACACTTGGTACTAATACTTTGTGTTTTCCCTCTCACTTCCCTTAGAACAATTTATACATGAGTTTATGATTTAATACATAGTCCTTTTCCAAAAAAATCTAGTGTTTGTGTTAACAATTACTCTTTGATATTTTGGACTAAATAAATCAACATCCTCTATTTTTCTTAGAATATCCCACAAATAGACAAACGTTATACGACATGCTGTTTCTAGGGCATACCCATAAAATAAATTTAGTAATTCTAAATAATTTATCATTCATCTAATCATTTTCATAAGAGTCTTTCTCTTATTAGGATTAGAAGATGCATTATTAATTACTATTTGTTGCATCCGTGGGATAAACATGATTTAAGAGTACAAATTGTGCACCAACGTACAACAACATATTATAGCTCCATCCTTCATTACTATGACCATGTCATTTAAATGAAATGGAATATTCATCCGTAAATGCATAGAAACTGAAATGAAATTCTTTCTATGAAAACGTACGTGAAGACAATTTCTCATAATCAAACGTCCATTCCTATCATAAGATAAATAAACAACTCTCACTACAACAGTCACTACTCTCGTAGTGTTACCCATGTCCATAATAATCTCATCATCACTTAGTTACACGCTCTTAGTGATTCCGGTATCTACACATAATGTGTCAGCAGATGCCATCACTAATCATGCTTTAACGACTAGTGAATGAGATACTAGCCTTATTCACATCTTGATGAAATTGGATTTTCTTTGCCACATGTTTTGTCAGAAGTTCCCCACCATATACAACCTCTCGTATTTCAGGTAGAACTTGCTCAAAACATCCAGGCAAATTATGGAGAATAAATTGATCTAGGTTTCCCCTTCAATTTCTAGTCCAAGCAATCCCAATTCATTCATCAACTTATTCATGACCTCTTGCCTTTATAACTTACTAAAGTATCTGAAGAGTCAAATGAGACCATCATATTTCTATGAACCTCTCACCTCTTCACTAGAGACTTTAAAAGGCATCATGGGACATCCTTAGTGACAATACACTTATATTTTCCTAAGCAGTAAAATTCGAAACCAAGATTCTTTTCTAATCATCTAATTTGGACCAATAAATATAATTTCTTTCAGTAAACAATAAGCGAGATAAAACCATTTGAAATTACAGAGAATCACAAATAAATACACCGATCAAATCTTCGAATTTTATCAATTTATATTGATTCTCTCAAAACAATATAAAATTAAAATTCACCGACATCTCAAGCACCGTGAGTCTGCAAGCCACGATAGTGTGGACGTTTACAAACCCGAACATTTACAAGAGAAAGTTTTACCCATTAATTTCATTTGGCAACCTAACCTCATGATAAAATAATTAATAGTCGGTTTCTCGTTAGCCATGCAAATAAAAGCAGTGACTCCGATGGGGAGGATACTTATTATTTACATCTAAGTATACACCATTATTTGACCCTAAGTCTGCGGCCCAAGTTTATATGACTTACAGATGGAGAAGAACACACGCGCTCGGATAACTTCCTACAGTCATCAATTATAAGTTTGTACAGAGATCCACAAATAAACTCATCCGATGGGGAGGAAGGTCTATGCCAACACGCAAGTTCATGTGCATCACATTACAAACAATAATTATTTAATAAAGTCTGTACCAGTGATCCGTGAATAAACTCATCCAATGGGGAGGAAGGTCTATGCCAACACGCAAGTTCACTCACATCACTTACAAACCAATAATGGAGGCCGCGGGAATTTTTTTACCAATCTCCTCTCCCACTTAGTAATTTAAAACCGAGGGTTTTTACATGCATATAATATTCCAAAATAAAATATACAACCTAGCATGCTCCTAATACGGCGAATAAGACAGTAAATCAAGGAGAAACATGCATAGCATATATAACAATAATGAAATAATTAAATCAATTATTAACAATTATATATTATGACGAATTCGATTATTCACCACCAAGCATAAAATTGAGCAGCTGCGACTGTGCGGGGTTCGACCTCCCCGGCCTGGTCAGGTCGCGGGGTTCGGGGCAGTGCCCCGAAACCTAAACGAAATACCGAAAGAATTTCATGTAGAAAATTCCTCCAATTCCTTGTCCTCCAACCTGCTCCACCACTCCGGCACCCTGCTCGACATCCATACACTAAGCTACTCATCCACCGTGTTCCAGCATGCAATCGGGCGCCGCTTGCTTGCCCACCGTGCGCGCTGACGAGCGCCCTCACACTGCAACACATAAGATAACTAGCGCCACACCCGATGTCTCGCCATGGATTTTGCACGCCACCAGAAAACTCCGTAAGCCAATAAGCGCGCCACATGGGAAGCCTCACACACGCCTAGCATAACTGCATACCTATCACCCAGCTTCAACCGTGCTCATCCAACGCGCCATCATACAGCCTGATGGAGTTCTTCATCCTGCTCGCAAGCGCCATACTGGCCAATCACCGCCCACATGCCACACCCTGCATCCAGTGAGCCTTCAACAATACCGCACGATTGCCGTGCAATGGGTCTCGCCCAGCCGCCCAGCGATCACACTTGGCCACGCCGAATCGTTCGGAACAGTTGGCAGACTTGCCCAGAATCCATGCTGGACTCGCCCGGAACACAAATTAGACCCGCTCGGAATACTCAGAACTTGCCCGAGAAAATCATAGGACTCGACCGGAAAGATTATTGGCCCGGTCAGAATCTTCATGTGACTCGCCCACGTCGGTGCTTCGTCTGTACTATGCTACCCTTTGCTTCTGCCGCTTGTCTGCAACAGTCTCAACACTGAACGACACTTAGCGATGTCGCTAGCGAAAAAATCCAGATAACCACCAGCGTCTTTACATCGCCAGTAGTTACGCCAGGATTTCTATTTCGCCGTGTCGACACCAATCCGCCACCAGCATGCCATCTGCCTTTCGCCGACTCGACCCAGCAACATAGAACTTGCTCGAAAAAACTGCATGACTTGCCCGGAAAGCTGGTGTAACCAGATCGGAAAACCTGCCAACCCGATCTAAACCTTGCCAGGCCCGCTCGGAACCTGGTGTATCTCACCAGTGACATGCTCCCATCAGCGCTGTACGCCACCATCATGCAGTCGCTCTCACAACTTGGCGTCTGCCGACCACAACCACCATCATACGCGTCCAGCAGTCATCATCTCGCCGTGGGATCGTGGCTTCTGAACATTTGCGCGCCTGTTGCAAGCCACGCCACCAGCGAGTACTGACCATGTCTTCCATCGGCGATGAAGGTCCCGCCCGCGACATCAGAACTTTCACCATCGTAAACATATTTAGGGTTTTCCAGAAAAACCTTAACCCTACGAACTTCTGGTGAAAATTCACGTCGTGGCCACCACCACAAGTCTGCCGCCATCCACACCTTTTGCCGATCGTCGCTTTCACCATGTTTCACCAGCGTCGTCGTTTTCATCGCCATGTAGAGATGATTCGTCAACGATCAATCAATGTGAATAGCGTCGTGAGTGAACTTGTGCTTTCGTGTACAGTTAGGGTGTTTACCAAGAAACCAAGTTCTAAAGCCCTAATCACATATAAAGCACATAAACCCTAGCCTAACGTTTCACGCTTCACCACGAAACCGAAGCTCTGATACCAATTGTTGGCATTTGATCATTTGGTTAACGTGAACCGTTAGGGTTCCATATGTTTCTAACAAGCAGCGGAAGCAAGTAAACAAGAAACGTATTACCTTTCACCAGGGTATGTTGAAGACGATGAATTCTCGCCACCAGCCTGCGCAGCCTCACCATTTTGGGCATAACTCTCTCATCTGATATCGAATTTGAGTGATCTATGCGCCAAAACGATCCTCTCTTCCGTGGATTTCCGTCAGTATATCACACATCCTGTTTTGAAGTCTGTACAATTTTATAAAAATCGTAGAAAGTAGCGGACAGCAGCAGCAAACAACCTTCCAGTCTTCTGTTGTATTCCCAAGTCCAATCTCGACGTCGTGTGGGCGACGATCTTCGAGATTTTCTCATTCTGCTGTTCCCTCACCCTCCTCACAGTGTTAGGCATGATTAATCTCATAGATTAGGATTTTCAGACAGCTGAGATGACTTATATATGGGGCTACAGCAGGGACCAGGAGGAGAAATTAGAGTTGGGCCTCCATTGGGCTTAAGTATCCAAGCTTAGCCTAAAGCTTATACTTAAGTCCAATAATAATAATATATACGACTAAAATATTATTACTGCACTACCGTTCTAATCCCATAATTACGTTATGGGCTCCTTCTTATTATGAGCCCGTTAGTCTCCCCATGTTTAAGATACACAATGTCCATTAATTAATTAAGTTACTGACAACTCCATTAATTAATATCTCATCCAAGAGTAGTACCACTCAACCTCATTATTATGTCAGAATAAATACACATGCAGGGTTTATATGATAATCCTTATGAGCTCCTCAAGGGGACATCATCAACCTATGACGGACATGGATTCCTTCTACAATCAACAGCACACCATAGAGACAACACTACTTCCCAACTCACCGAGTTTGTTGATTTAATTACATGTAAATCTCACCCATTGATGAATCAAAGAAGTACATACTGCCCTACATGTCGAGGTTATTGTATAGGGATTAAGAACACGAACATCCATAATAATAGAGATCAAGTTTTTCTATATGTCAGTATAAGTAGAACGATCTCAAGCGGTCCTGCTCAATACACACAAGTGCACTAATGTGATTCTATAGCCAAGACAAGCTAATACTAAACCACACTACAACCATCCCGATAGAGAGTCCCCGTCTATCTCGGTTGTGAGCATCTTTTTATACTTTATAAGGAAACTGATAATATGATCTTTCGCGTGTTGTCGCACAACATATTATCTACAGTATAAAGTAAGTGGACTATTGCATTGTGCATATAAATAAATTATAAAACGCAATCATTTGATCGTATGATTCTCATTTCAAATAAATTGTTATAATATTGTTCATACTAAAGCTAGATTTTTAGTATACAATCCAACAGTTACAATCCTTGAATCTTTTATTGACTCGTGTGGCCGCTCTTCGAAACGTCTTTCTTGTTGGAGTTCTTCCTGTGCTCCTCTGGTTTGACCCTGAGGATGAAGCTTGACTTCTTGAACTCCATCTTGATGGTCCAGATCTCTGTCCTGATTTATAGCTTCGGGCCTTTTGTTTAGACCAAAAGGATCTTGGTTTTCTGGACCTCCATCCTCCGTTCCTTTGTGTGTAAGGATGACTTTTCTTTATCCTTTTCTGTTTCCTTGGACTTCTTCCAATGATAGTTGGAAGATCATTACTTTCACAGTATAAGGGTACCGTTTTGTTGATTCCCCTTAATCTCTTGTAATTTTTTGTGTAATGATGCTTGATGGCACCACTCTGCAATTTTGGCTTTGAGGAAGGACATTCTCCTTGCTATCGAATCCAGCTCACATGGTTCATACTCCTTGATCAGTATTTCTCTCCATGGGCTTGGGATTTTGGCAAAGAATAGGTGGAATACTTTCTCCTCCTTGATCTTTGATTCCATTTATACTCTATGAAGAGTTTGATGTACTCATCTACATGACAGATGTCAAGTAGTTCTAGGTTGTATAGGACATTCCTATACTTCTTTTTCTTTTCTTCTTCCATTCCTTCGAAGTAACCTACTCCGATGAAGTGGATCTTAAAAATCTTGGCCATGTGATCGACAATATTGGTAAGGTCTTCTCCTTCCATGGCCTCCTTCTTGACCTCGTCTGAGAGTACTTCCCAAGCGCACTTTATTGATCCTTCTAGGCTCATAGTTAGAAATCTTATGAACTTTTCTTTATCCAGCTATAGTGCACCTCCTGCAATTTTCATTGCATTTGTCCACTCGTCGATCAAGGTTTCTCTGTTTTTGAAGTCGAGAGTGTCGAGGTTTAATATCAACACGTATAGATTTATCGGTTCAATGTGAGATCGACCATATGGGGTGTTGTGTGGATTAGATCCTCGAGCTCGGCTTGCTCCTGCTGACATTCCTATTGCCTTCATTTTGAAGTTTCCTGGTTGTTGGAATGTCTCTTCTTGTCTTGCCTCATGGACTCCATATGATCCAGAGGTTCCTTCATTTTGGCCCCGATCATGTTGTGTCTGATGGGCCTGTGATTGTTGTTGTGAGCTTGATGTCTCTCCAACATTCATTTTAGATCTACAATTGATAGTCCTTGGAAGGACTCATATAAATCTTGTAGATCTTCAAGATTTACTCTTTCCATCCGGGGATGTGGATTCTCCTCGAAGGATAATAATCATCTTCTCACTTTTGGACTTTGGCCTTGTGACCTCGGTTGTCTTCCCCTTTTGATGTAAGAGGGGTTCTAATCCGAAGGTTAGTGGTAACCTTCCTCCTGGCCTTCTCCCTGTCACCTTGGTTTCCAAGGTCTTTACTTGTTCTGTCAACTTCATGATGAGGTCGAGTTGCTTGTTCTGCAACTTCTCCACCTTATCCATCTTAAGGCTGATCTCGAACATCGTCTTGGACATGCTCTGGCAATATTCTCCAAAGAATCTCACCGTATTATGCAATTCTCTAAGATCTTGGTTCATCTTAGAGTTATCTACCTTGATCTCCTTCCACTCCGTCATTCTGTCCAATGTGAAAAGTGATATGGCTTGCAGATCTCTCTTGGGCCCTGGTTCGGGCGTCTTCTCCATTGCTCGTGTCTGGGGACACGTCCATGGATCTCGGTGAAACTTCGGAGTTCCACTATATTTCTTGAGATTTCTTTAGAGTATCTTATCTCCATCTGGCGTAGTTCCTCCAGATGTTCTTCCTTGGTGTGGTTTGCACGGGCGTTCGCCAGTTTCCACCTTCGATCGAGATGATCCCAAAATCGATCGACGTCCTCGTACTCTTTCTCTGCATATTGTCTATACAACACATTATAGTATTGTTGTATGGAGCTGCTTGTTTCGTCATATCCAACAGGCCAAAAGTCCCTGTTGCTCCAACTTTGAACAAGGCTAATAGTCCTGTCACTCTCGGATGTCGAACTTTCGTTCGAATCCATATCTCTTTGAAACTCTCCTCTCGTTAAGTGATATAAGTTTATAATAATTTTTCCATTTATAAATAAATAAACCTAGGGCTCTGATACCATTTTGAAACGTGGAAAGTAGATGAAAATCCGGTCTAGTATTGATATAATAGTAAATATGATTTGGGACCATTTTTGCACAATTTTGGGGTCAATATTGCAAATTTTCATATTTGGTCCCGCTAACAGACTAGTATATTCTGTTAATTCTAACAGTTTTTTAAAGAAAATTTTCAACGGGACCAAAATTGCAGACTAAAGGACCATTTCTGCAAGTGACCTTCTCCAATGGGACCAAATCTGCATTTTCCCCGATAATAAATCAATGAAAAGTGATAATGTTATTTTATAAACAATTTATAGTATAAATAAAAAGTGATAACATTTTATAGCAAAAGTGATAACGTTTTATAGCGAAAGTGATAACTATATTAAAAAGTGAAAAATGATCTTATGCAAGACCTACCCAATATATATATATATATATATACACACACGAGTATAGTGATTTAGTCTCTCTTTTTATTTTACCATTTTCATATACTGCAGATTATTTATCTTATACTCAACTCTTACCATTTTTTCAAAATTTGAAAATGATTACAATTTTTTCATTTTACCGTTTTCATTTGATTAAAACAATATCATTGTGTAGAATTTTTTTATTCTTTTTTTATTTTTTTCCTTTTCCTCTTCATGCATTTATATCAAATGCAGTTATATAAGCTCAAATTGACGCCTTGTAGTTTTTTTTCCCTATAAATAAAATTGGATCGTCAATTTTTTTTAGTTAGTCTCTTATGTTTTTGAATACACAGGATTTATAAGAGTATAACATTTTGTTCTAAATAGTATAAACTATAATTAATAATGGTATAGTATTTTCATTGAAAAGGTCGACTGAAATATGATAAATATTTGATTAAAAAAATTCTTAAAAAATCAAGTGTATAAGTTCTTATGATATAACACTTAATATACAAAGAAACAAAAAATAATACTCCATAAATATTAAAAAGAACATATTTTTCGATAGTATAAAAGTTACCTTAAAAAAATTAATATCTCTCCCAAATCAAAAGTGAGAAGGAAATCCTAACAAAAAAATAAAATAAATAAAGTACAACTATATATTTTATAAAAATACAATAGTAATGTGTTATCCTGGTTCTCCGTGTTATTTTGGTATATATTTCTTGTATTACACGTTCATTGGCTAACCCGTAGCAGAGAAAAAATAAAATAAAATTATGTATATGTTTTCTCGAAATTCATTGTTACCACATTTATTCATACAACACCTAGCACGTCTATGATATATAGAATTCTAGATTTCATAAATAAAAATAAAAAATTAGAAAAAAGTAAGAAGAAGATAGCACATAAATTAGTAAATTAAATATAATCACCTGTTAATAAGATACTACTAATAATTAGATAAATTAAAAAATTGGATGTGCTATTCTAGTGGAATAGCCGCGGCCATCAAATGATATTTATGCGGGAGCACCCACACAATACAATATCGGTGTCATCTCTGCCATGGACAGCGATAAGCTTCGTTTTTATGAGCAACGCAGGGTTCATGATGTAATGGTATTGGTGAGGAAGGAGATCTTAAAGGTTGTCATTGGAAATGAATTATTTCCAGGATGTTGAAGGAAATGTAGTTTTCACAAACAATGAAACTCATATATATATATATATATATATATATATATATATATATATATATATATATATATATAATGACAAAAGCTCCTGCGCTCCCGAGGACACGGAAGGATATTATGTGTCCTCATGTGAATACAACCCTCCCCCTCTATATTCTATTTAAACATATGTATTGCTAGGGGTTTAAATTGCAAAGGGGCAATAAAATTGCAAAGGCGCACGGAATGTGCTCTGTGTGCCCGGATGCTCAGGAGCCTGCAAAAGCTCCTGCGCCCCGAGGACACGGAGGGATACTCTGTGTCCTCATGTGAACACAACCATCCCCTCTATATTCTATTTAAACCTATGTATTGCTAGGGGTTTAAATTGCAAAGGGACAAGAAAATTGCAAAGGCGCACGGAATGTGCTCTGTGTGCCCGGATGCACAGGAGCCTCACTCATATATAATAGAGAGGTATGGCATTGGGGGAGATGCAGTGTCGATAGAGTTATTGATCATTCTCAATAAGTGCAAGAGAGGGTAGTGTTGGATATGTAGTATAAATAACCTTTGAATTTCAAGAGTTTCAAATCAACTATTAATAATTAACAAAGATTAAATTATTAAATTTTAATAATGTTTAATTTAAAGTAAGTAAAAGGGTTAATGAAAGTAAATACTAAAATAGTAAAGGGATAAAATAGGAAAAAAAAGTTTCTCAAATGCTTCACACTTTTAATATATTAAGATTAAGATTAAGATAAGATTAATATATTAAGATAAGATTATAGATATATTCTCGGAACATATAATTATATTATGCAAACTTTGAGTAGGTACAGAATGATTTGGAATAAAAGAGAGAGAATTGATTGAGAATTATTAATTTGTTGGACGTTTGATTTGATAATATGTCTATTTCTTAATACTTCCTCCGTCCCACCTAAGAAGTCTCTTTTTTCTATTTTGGACGTCCTACCCAAAGAGTCCACTTTCTTTTTTTACACACATGGGACCCACACACACCCACCAATACAATTAAAATATAGGACACACACTCCAACTAATACAACTACCCACTACACATTAAATAATAATACTCCTTAATCCACGTGCTAAAAAACAAAAACTACCCTTGCCGTGGGACGGAAGGAGTATATATTTTGAGATTAAAAATTTTAAATATTCAATTAAGATTAGGGTTATATTAAATAAATTATTATAAAAAGGTACTCCCTCCATCCTATTTTCATCTTCATATTTACTGTACACACGCAAATTAAGAAAATTTACTTTTTGAGTAACTTTTGGAGGTTGTTTGATATTTTTGATAATAAATAAATGATAAAGTATGTTATGTGTGTTAAAAAAGTAATGATAATTTTGAAATTAAAGTAGGTGAGAGGGATATTAGTTATGTACATTTTCCTTTTATGGAAGTGTGAAGTTGAAATTGAGACGGATCAAAACGAAAAGTGTAAAGTTGAAGTTGGGACGGAGGGAGTATTTTGAAAGTGTGGATAAGAATTACCATATTTAAATCTAAATCGTTTGATGATTATTTTGGATATGTGAGGAGTCTCATATTTTCTATAAATAAATAACACACAACCCCTATCCTTCAAGAAGCCTCTCAAATTTTTATACTCAACATATTTTTTTTTTATCATCGTATATCTTTTCTTTAAAATGTCTATACACTCTCTTAATTTATCTAATTATGATGATAAGAGTCGTCGTACTTGGTATCTTGATGTTTCACAATATCCAACTATGAGTAGAAACCAAACAAAAATCCGACTTTGAGGTTGTATTATTGAAAAATACAATTATGAAATATCACCGCAAGCAGCAAAACGTAGTCAAGGATATTTACAATGTTGTTTCCAAATCATATTTAAATATTGCAAAAATTCTGGGCATATTTGGAACAAGCTGGACATTCTAATCAAGTGGAGCAAATTATGAAATAATTGTAAGTAGTATATTGTGCTTTCTTTTAATTTTAAATCATTCTAATTTATTATAATTTCACCTTAATTTAATATTTTGATAATACTATGTAGTTGGACAGGGCAAACAAGTTGATCGCTAAACATAAAGGATGATCAGATGGTTACAAACTTGGGCATGTGTGACACATTATGAAAAAAGTATCTAGAAGAAGTTGCAAAGGAAGCGACTTTGCATGCTCAATAAAACATGATGGCATCTCCTATTTTTCCACAACCTTCTTTATCAGATTGTACTATCAAGTTAAGTGATGATAGTACTAGCAAAGACTCTTCATCAGGGCGACCAGAAGAGATAAAAAAAAGTTAAATTGAAGAGGAAACAAGATGAACAATTATCTAACATACTAATCGTGATACAAGAAGAGACTGTAAAAATGTGTGAAATTTTGTACAAGTCCGCTGAAAAAAAAAAGAAAAAAAAAAAGTGTGAGACGTTGCTTTGATAAAACAAAGAATTGAAGCTCAATCTCGTAACAATGAATTAAAACAATTAATGTGAAAAGACAACATCTTAATAATAATTTGAACACAATTTTGAATCCCTAACCACGTGAGATCTTTAAATTTGAACAACAAAAAATTATACACAAAAGAAAAATTAAAACAACAACAAAATTCAAGTATCTCATCAAATTCATTTAAACTGTATTTTCGAGATATCAGAAAACGTTATGGGGTGGTCTCTTAATTATTAGGATAAAATTATATTTTATTTATTTATTTAAATGTTTAATTTATATCTTATGCTAGCAATGTTGCTTTCTAAGATTTTATTAGTTAAATTTATTTTTTATAATTTGTTGATGTAATGTAGGTTTTTATTAGAAATTTAATATGCAATTATGGATGGAGATATGATGGGCAAGGGGCAATGACCCCACAAAATTTTTTAGTAATATTTATATGTAGATAAACATTAGATTAAAAAATAAAGTGTGGTCAAGCTGTGGTAATTAGAGTCACCACTATAATGGGGTCGAGAGATTGAATTCAACGGTTATTCATTTCTTTAATTTCTACCTTCTGTTATGCTATAATAACTAGCCCTTTTTTATCTATTTTTTTTAGAATTACTTTTCTTCTTTTTTTTTTGCATTTAAATTATTATATATTCATGTTATGTCTTTTTTTTTTTATACCGAGGTTCCGGGATTACGCCCGACTAGTCCTCGAGGAAACAATCCCGGCCCCTCAGAACTGCCTCCAGGTAAATCGCGGTAACCACACAATGGATCACAGGTTCCTAATATCTTTAACTACTGCGCACAAGGAGTCGATCCCCAAGTGATTGCTCCATGCTGACCCTCCCCCAGCTCAGCCGCAGGTTTTTTTTTTGATACCGAGGTTCCGGGCTTACGCCCGACTATGGCGGTAACCACACAATGGATCACAGGTTCCTAATCCCACCGAGTTTCAGCCTAGCCGACTACTGCGCACAAGGAGTCGATCCCCAAGTGATTGCTCCATGCTGACCCTCCCCCAGCTCAGCCGCAGGTTTTTTTTTTTGATACCGAGGTTCCGGGCTTACGCCCGACTAGTCCTCGAGGAAATAGTCCCGGCCCCTCAGAACTGCCTCCAGGTAAATCACGGTAACCATACAATGGCCTAGTCCTCGAGGAAACAGTCCCGGCCCCTCAGAACTGCCTCCAGGTAAATCGCGGTAACCACACACAATGGATCACAGGTTCCTAATCCCACCAAGTTTCAGCCTAGCCGACTACTGTGCACAAGGAGTCAGCTCAGCCGCATATTTTTTTTTTGATACCGAGGTTCCGGGCTTACGCCCGACTAGTCCTCTAGGAAACAGTCCCGGCCCCTCAGAACTGCCTCCAGGTAAATCGCGGTAACCACACAATGGCCTAGTCCTCGAGGAAACAGTCCCGGCCCCTCAGAACTGCCTCCAGGTAAATTGCGGTAACCACACAATGGCAGGTAAATCGCGGTAACCACACAATGGATCACAAGTTCCTAATCCCACCGAGTTTCAGCCTAGCCGACTACTGCGCACAAGGAGTCGATCCCCAAAGAACTGCCTCCAGGTAAATTGCGGTAACCACACAATGGCAGGTAAATCGCGGTAACCACACACAATGGATCACAAGTTCCTAATCCCACCGAGTTTCAGCCTAGCCGACTACTGTGCACAAGGAGTCAGCTCAGCCGCATGTTTTTTTTTTTGATACCGAGGTTCCGGGCTTACGCCCGACTAGTCCTCGAGGAAACAGTCCCGACCCCTCAGAACTGCCTCCAGGTAAATCGCGGTAACCACACAATGGCCTAGTCCTCGAGGAAACAGTCCCGGCCCCTCAGAACTGCCTCCAGGTAAATTGCGGTAACCACACAATGACAGGTAAATCGCGGTAACCACACAATGGATCACAAGTTCCTAATCCCACCAAGTTTCAGCCTAGCCGACTACTGCGCACAAGGAGTCGATCCCCAAAGAACTGCCTCCAGATAAATTGCGGTAACCACACAATGGCAGGTAAATCGCGGTAACCACACAATGGATCACAAGTTCCTAATCCCACCGAGTTTCAGCCTAGCCGACTACTGCGCACAAGGAGTCGATCCCCAACGCGGTATCCACACAATGGATCACAGGTTCCCACCGAGTTTCAGCCTCCCACTCAGCCTAGCCGACTACTGCGCACAAGGAGTCGATCCCCAACGCGGTATCCACACAATGGATCACAGGTTCCCACCGAGTTTCAGCCTCCCACACTGCCGCTTGTAGCCCTCAATATTAATTGTTCCACCATTGCGCTCCGAGGGCTTGAACATCTGACCTTTCAATCAGGGGCACATCAATGTTGACCCCTCAACCACTGGCCAACACATCATTGGTTATTCATGTTATGTCTTTCCTATTATTCAAGTAGTTATTGAGTTAAATTCGAGCTTGACTTTGTTAGGAAATAAACTTTTGATTTGGCTCATTAATCAAAATAAATTGAGTTTTTCGTGACTTGTCATCGAGCCTTACTCTAATTCAATTAATGTATTTAATATTTATTATTATATTTAATAATAATTAATTTAATATAATTATATAATAATTAATTATATTTATTTTGTAATTTTGATTTTTTATTTTATAAAAGTTAAATTTTCTTTTTCATCAATCCACACGAGACCCACCATCTACCACTAATACAACTATATACTTTGAATAAAATATAATTCACATGCATAAAATAAATAATTACTTTATTGATAAATAGAGAAAATATTATTATTATTATTATCGTGTTTTATCTAGACAAAATCAACTAGACTAGTTAATAAAATGGGCATAAGACGAGCTCTACCCACAAATCAAGCCTTACTGAGTAGAGTCGACTATCAGAGTCTGCTTATTAGGTAAGTAACTTATTTTGTCCAACATTTGATAGCACAATACACCGAATGGTAGGAAATAAATTGAAAAAAAAAATTGATTCTTATTTCAACCCCACTTACTATATTTGGATGTGCTTAACAAAATTGTAGGTGAGAATCCGTTTCATTGGTCATTTTTGTTAAAGTCGTCGTTGTTCCCAATGCGATAGCCCCACGGCCCACATTACCTGCACTTTTTAAAATAATCCCAAGGGCCTACACTAACATACGCTTTTCTACACTACGCCTCACTGACTCACCCACGACACGTGTCTCCCATTCAGCTGCCTCAACTCCCACGTGGGAAGCAGGGAGGTTTGGTGCGCATCGAACCCCAGGCGCAATTTAGCCACAATCATGCGCCTCCCATGGAAATAAATATTCAATTTTTTCCCACCCATTCTTTTGCCAGTCGGCGCTTAAAATGCCCGTTTCCTCAGAACCCACTCCCAACCCCCCAATCACAGTTAAAGGTTTCTCTCTGCCTTCTCTCCAATTAACCAATCCATGATTTGCATTCTCTCACCGCCATTTTTGTGAGCAGCACGCCACCATTAAACAATTCAATTTTCGTATTTAATAATCTTGGGTCCTTATCTTTCGCAGTTTTTCTCCTTTTTATTGACTTATAATGGTGTTTATTATTGGTGTGTGTTGTGTGTTTTGAGGCAGTGTTACTGTAGCTTTTCTTCTTTAGAAGAGGGGTTTCTGTTGATTTTGTGAATCGTTTTGAGGTTGACTCTGTGTGATTGGATTCGAGGGCGACGATCGGTAGTGGGTTATTGAGTCAATTGATGATTGTTGGGTTTTGTGTGTGCTTCCATTGGTGGGAAGTGAAAATGTGATCTGGGTTTTTGTTAGCTCGAAGGAAACCAGGGTAGTTCTCAGGGAAGCTGCCATGTGATCGATCATTTGTCTGTTCACGTGAGAAACGATGCCGCATAGAACGACCTACTTTTTTCCTAGGCAATTTCCGGATCGTAGTTTCAATACGTCGTCAAAGTTGGTGGTGGATCACGAGAAGAAGAAATTCGTGGTCGAGGATAGCAAATCAGAGTGCGAAGATGTCGCTATCAAATCCCAACTAACTAAAGATGGAACCACTTTAGGTGACAGAAGTTGCAATAGTTGTGGTGGGATCTCTCATGGAGTCACGGGGGACAAGATTCACGGAAAACAGTTGGCCGACTTTGTAAAGTGGCTTTCCGACAAGAAAAAGAAAGCAAAATCACAAGGCCATGTTGTCGATCCCGTGAAGATCAGATTGTATGGCAACGATGGTGATGGTATTGAGGAGGAATTGTGCCAGCAACTTCTTGCGCCGGCGGTGGTGAACTGTGATCGGCCGGAGGATTCTCTCCGGCGGTTGCCAAGTAACGAGAGTAATCTCAGTGTGGATCATGTGCAGGGGAAAGAAAGTGGGTTCCACAGGCAAGTTTCGTTGCAGAGATTGTCGAGCGAGGGGAGCACCAGTTATGCCGGCAGCTTGTTATCGGGGACTACTTTGGATGGGAATTGGTCGTCCGCTACGACGGCGATACTCAAGGACGCCGCCGTAGTGAAAAAGGAGGAGGCGGGGGCGGAGACGGAGGAGGAAACCGTTGGTGGCGGGGGACACGTTGAGAATGCGGTGGCGCAGAAGTATAAAGAGGGCTACTATTTGCAACTGATGCTTGCCAAACGCCTCTCCGAACAGGCAACGCTTGTAACAGAGCCTCTTATTCCTCGAGAACGTAGGATTCATGGATCTTCTAATGCTGAAATCGTCTCCTATCGTCTCTGGGTATGGGATTTTCTTCACGTTTAGCTACTTTTCTGAGGTTCTCAATCATACTAATAATCAGTCTTTGTTGTTTCAGGTGAGTGGTTGCTTATCTTACAGTGACAAAATATCAGATGGATTCTATAACATTTTGGGAATGAATCCATATCTCTGGCTAATGTGCAATGATCTGGAGGAAGGTAGAAAAATGCCCTTGTTGATGGCGCTGAGAACAATCGAACCCAATGATTCTTCTCTGGAGGTGATTCTGGTGGATCGACGTGGGGATCCACAGCTAAGGGAGCTTGAAGATAAAGCACAAGAGATATACTTCTCTGCGGAGAGCAATCTCGTTTTAGCAGAGAAGCTTGGGAAGCTTGTTGCTGTTTATATGGGGTAGATATTAGCCATAATGGTTTAGAACTTTACTTGTTGTATGTCTCCTCCCCCATGAGTGCTGCTTCTACCTGATTTTTGTTTCCTCTTAAGTGATTAAGTTTGTGAAAATTTAGGGGCTCTTTTCCTGTGGAGCAAGGTGACCTTAATCTTGGGTGGAAGCTGGTGAACCAGAGATTAAAGGATGTGTATAAATGCATTGTAATCCCAATTGGCAACCAATCAATGGGACTTTGCAGGCACCGTGCTATTCTGTTCAAGGTGAATATTGACATTTTCTGAAGCTAATAAGTAGCTAATGTTTATATTCTTTTCAGATTCTTCAAGATTAGTTGAGCCTCCGTTCTCGCAAGTCCACATATGCGACGTTGCTTGTTGTTGCAGTTTTAGTAAACAGTGAAACACTTTTCATATTGTAAGATGAAAATAGTGAATCAAGATGTGATTGAGATTCTTTGCAAAAGGACAAACTGCAGTGAACTTGAGAAGTCTAAATAATTTTTTCTTATCTGTGAACTGAATATTTTCTCTACTGTAATTTGATTTAGGTTTGGGTATTTACTGCGAAGAAAAATTGCAGAAGGCGAGACTTACCTGATGTTAATAATGTCTTGCATCTTCTTTCTTTCTTGATTTCATCTATTCGGTTCTTGCTTTGACAAAGTACTGGATTCTCATCACACAATTTTTTTTTTCTTTTAAAAAATGCATTCCGATCACCTATGCTTTTCTGTTTCTTTGGGTGCGTATGTATGTGTTCATTGAAATGAACGTCGGCTGGTGGACTATATGTAGTGTCACAGATCATTTTTATTTTCAGATGCTTCTGTAAACTCTCATGTTCTTTTTTGACATAAAACGTTTTGTGTCTTCAGAAACTAGCAGACTACGTAGGATTGCCTTGTCGGATTGCTCGAGGTTGCAAGTATTGTGATTCTGATCATCAATCTTCTTGCCTCATTAAAATTGAGGATGAAAGGAAACTATCAAGGTAAGATCTGTGCTCTTCATTATCATTTATCACCTAAGTCAAAATTTTGCCACACTGGGTAGTGTATCTTCCTAGGCTATTAGAAGAGATCTTACTTATGCATACTCTTGGTTCGATTGTATTATTAATGTAGAACTCTTATGCATGTCATGTTTGAAAAGGCTTCCTAGTGATGCTACCGAAATGGTCATACATAATGCATGACATGGGTAAAGTAGGAGAAATGTGAAGAATTCAGAACAAGAGTATGAAAGGAAGGTTTCAAGTGTAATTTTGTCGTATCTTCTTCTCTATATTCATTCCTAAACCGCACCAGCAGACTCAGTTCATCTAGAATTTAGTGGTTAGTACTTGAAGATCCACCTTCTTGGATACCGATATTATTTATGATGCTTGCGCAATATGTTTAGCACCTTGTTATTTTTGAGTGTGTGGTAAGTTAAATTTAACTGGATTTTGGAGCCTTGGTATTGCGTGTGTGTAATGCTCTTGCTTTATATTTATGCTCCACCTATGAACAGTTTTGTTCTACTATTACCTTGTCCTTGACCAGTTTTACTAAGATTTAAATGAGTAGAAAAAAATCTAATCTTCATGAGATTTGGCTCTAGAACCTCATTAAAACTTAAAAGATTATATGTTTTCGATGCATTGAATGCTAAGCTTGAGCACATGACACAAGTAGCTAAAAAATGGGAAAAGTACTGGCACAAGTATCAGGCTACTCTTCCACACCTTTTCTTCTACTCAGGCCAATCAATCTTGAATGTGATCTTACTTTTCAAAAAAAAAAATCTTGAATGTTATCTTAAGTTACTCTAGTAGTTAAAAGCAAGCTCAGCACCATCTAATGCAAATCTATGCTGGCAGGGAATTTGTTGTTGATCTAGTCGGACAACCTGGAAGTGTCCACTGCCCAGATTCTTCGATTAATGGAAGTTTACTTGCCTCTGTTCCTTCTCCATTTCAAATTTCACATCTGAAAGAATCTCAACAAGATTTTAAGAATGAGATTGATCGTCAGTTACTGAACTCCAAGCATGCATGTGGGAACAACCCTATCTATCCAGGTTTGTTATATTTTACTTGATCTGGATTGTATCCTTAAATTTTTCCTCATATTTCCTTATATCTAGAATATAACTAAAATTGTTACATACGGCTGCAATCTGCACTTGATCTCATGCTTCATGACTTACTTTTCTATAAAAAAATCCTTGTGTTACCTGATTCTAGAATGAAAAATACTTAACATGACATATTGCAGTCAATGGCGATGAAACCAAGGATAATATTTTCCCTGAAAATACAAAAGCTGATGGGTGCAGCACAGGAATTGTTGATGTTACTGGTGCTGCAAAATCTGATGACGATTACTCTCGACCTGGGGGTGATAGAATTGTCATAAAACAGACTTACAGGAAGGAGATCGTTGTAGCAGGAAATGCGGTTTTAGCTCAAGCTGGGAGACAACCTCCCAACATAACTCTATCCGAAGCCAAGGAACCAACGGAGATTCAGAATAAGAATCGTGATTATGCGAAATATTCTGCTTCGATCATTCCAAGATATTTAAATATAGAGCCTTCTCTTGCAATGGATTGGCTTGAGATCTCATGGGATGAATTACACATCAAAGAACGTGTTGGTGCTGGTATTTTACTATTTTGTTCACTTATAATTTCTTGTAATCCATGATGCCACGCACTTGACACTGCAGTTCATGATGCATTTGTTTTTCTTTGTGATAGGTTCTTTTGGCACAGTGCATCGAGCTGAATGGCATGGATCGGTTAGTTTTATGAGAGACTGCATATTCTAAGTGATGTTGGTTCTCTACAACATTTTATTACAAAGTTGATTCTACTGAGATGAACTTATTATACTTCTTTTTGAACTTCTTGGGCATGAGTCAATGAAATGTTCTGTTTTTTTTTTTTAAGAAATAACATGTCAGTTTGGGTTCTGCAGGATGTAGCAGTGAAACTTCTAACTATCCAGGATTTTCATGATGATCAATTGAAGGAGTTTCTTAGAGAGGTATGGATAACAGCGACTGAGTTTCTTGCTAAAAAAACTGTTTTTCTTTTTTTTTTAAATTCTTTAGTTATCCCTCTGTCTTTGACGAGTAAGTGCCTATTCCCATTTCCTAAAACAACTTCTCAATTTCTTACAGTTCAAAATCTGGAATCATGTCCCACATAAATTATATATTTGTCAATTTACTTCTCATTTTCCACAAAAGAACATTTCAATATGCAATAATGTACGTTATCCTAATTCTATCAACTACAACCTAATGTTTCCCTCATTAAATTCAAATCTCACCTCATCCCTACCAACTCTATCCACTTAATATATCAGTATTCTAACATTATAGTGGATACACAACTTTACTCCAATGAAATAATGTATTGAAATTTAGTAGTTTTAAAGGTTGCACCATTTATACTTCTTATGTTACACTATTAGCACAAGAAAAATCTCAATGTATAAGGCTAATTTATGTTTAAATTTCCTAATGATTTCTCAACAAATATAATTGCGTCTTGAAACCCATTAAGAATGTAAGATCTTGTTTTCATGTACTCATCCATACATCATTTTACTTTATTATGATCATTACTAAAGCATCTTTTAATTAATATATTGACATGAGAATTTGGTCTTAAAATACAATCATAACAACCTTCTTATCATCATTCATCCCGAAAATATATATTTTGACTAATTAATGTATTATCTTGGAGAGAATCTATAAATAAAACTTGTATTGCCCTGTATTCCTGGTCAGGGTGTATATCTGCGTCGTTTGACAGATAATATTATTACCTTTTGATGATCATAAGAAAAGGTCTTGAGTAATTGTAAAGCAAGTGGGGGAAGGAACACAATTTTAGATGACTAAATTCAGCTTAGCTTAGGATGCCTGCAATATATACGAATGATTTGGAAAGTCGAATATTTAGAAAGGTTCCTGAACGCTTCATAATTGTTGGAGAAGGTACTTAAACTATTCAAGAGTTTTGAGTAGGTCCCTGAACTATTTACATATGTCTGTGAAGGTCCCTAGGCTATGTCAAGTTGAAAACACTTGAAAGTGTAGTTAAAGTGTTAACCTCAGGATTTAGATATCTAAACAATATATTATGAAGATTTGGAGAGGCTTCTAATCTATTCACAATTGGAAAAGGTATCTAACCTACTATTCAAGAGTTTTTGAGAAGGTCCCTACTGTTAATGAATGTTTGTAAAGGTTCCTAAGCTTTGAAAATGTTTGAAGGCATAACTAAAATAAATATACAAGGACTTAAGATAGCTCTTTCAAAGTATTAGGACCTTCTCAAACATTTCCATAATGCGGGTAGCTTTTGAAATATCTGTGAATAGTCAAGGGACTGCATAATGTTCTTATGGATTTTCCATGGCCACAGTATTTGTTTTCCGAACATAGTATTAAAAATAAAAAAAATCCTTAGTTTTTCATCTCATAGTTCACATGCATATACGTCTTAACTTTATGCACTAGTTAGTTGGATGCCAACAGTATAATCACGCAAGTTGTTCATAACTTTGTAATAAGTTGCATTAGTTATTTTTTTGCCTTTAATTTTATACTTTGCTTCTTTCCAAAGGTTGCAATCATGAAGCGCGTCCGTCATCCAAATGTTGTTTTGTTCATGGGGGCTGTTACTAAACGACCACATTTATCTATAGTTACAGAGTATCTTCCAAGGTGATGGGG
The DNA here is from genome assembly GCA_023678885.1 of Pogostemon cablin. Classification (NCBI taxonomy): domain Eukaryota; kingdom Viridiplantae; phylum Streptophyta; class Magnoliopsida; order Lamiales; family Lamiaceae; genus Pogostemon; species Pogostemon cablin. The sequence goes on from CM042987.1 coordinate 9,863,276, forward strand.
CTAAATCATATACTCCCTCCGTCCCAATATTGATTGCACACTTTCCACATTTATCCGTCCCAAAATAGATTGCACCTTTCCAAAAAAGGAAATATCACATCAATCCCCACCCCTAAAAGTTCATCTTAATTACAACTTTACCACACTCACCTAACACACATAATATACTTCATAATTTATTTATTACCTAAAAATACCACAATACCCCTAAAAAGTCAACATTTCTTAAACTCCGTATCTACAGTAACAATGCAATCAATTTTGGGACGGAGGGAGTAACTTTTAACTGAACTGTCTAAAATAAGAGACTGAATTCTGAGCTCTGAACTATGCAAATTCTGTAAAACAGAGGTAGTCTTTTCCGACTGATGCATAAACCAACTGCGGGGGAAATCTTGGACCAGAGACGACGGCTACGCATGGCCTTGGATGTGGTTTGTTTTCTGTGTCTCTATTTTCTTTATTTTCTCTGATAATAAATTTTCGCTTACATCATGCTAACTTTGTCTCGTGTTGTATTCAGGCAAAGGGAATCAATTATCTTCATCGTCTTACACCACCTATTGTGCATTGGGACCTAAAATCACCAAATTTATTGGTTGATAAAAATTGGACTGTGAAGGTGATTCTCCTACTGCTGCTCTCCAAGGTTTACTAAGTCTACTGTAACTTAAATTTCTTTGACTACTTGGCACAGGTTTGTGATTTTGGTTTGTCACGTTTCAAAGCAAACACATTCATATCATCGAAGTCTGTTGCTGGAACAGTAAGTCTCTTCCCTCCATCTCTCCCTCCTCCCCCAGCCCACCTGCCCATAAGTCTCGGATAAAAAATGTTTTGCTTACGTTTGCAATACTCATGTAAAATAGGATAAAGCTTTGGGGAAAAAAACCTTTGCTTTCACCCTAAATCAAGGAAGCTTAATTTTGCGTAGGTTTTCTTGTGGTTTCAACCTTCACTCCTTGATAATTTTTCCCCTGTACAATATTTAACTAATCTGTACTATCATTTTGAGTTGATCAAGAAATTTGAAAACTGAGGCTAATTTACCCACAATCTTCTTTTCAAATCAGTTAGTTTTTCATATTATAACTTGATGTCATCTAATCTGATTAGATGGGGAAATTCCCTTTTGTAATAATTATTCAATATTCACTCATCAAGTGTCCCTATGATTTGCTTCATAACATCTAACAGACTATCATAATGACTCCTTAAGAGGTGCAGCAGTGGAGCAGTGTCCCTTGCTCCTCTCGGTAATTGTAATGGCTCACTATAGCACGCACTTTCTGAAGTATACTGAATCTGTTGTTTGCCATAGTAAGTTAGCTATTGGTAATCACAGGCGATGAACATCTGTTACAAGTCCACGTTGATGCATTTTCTTGACAGTGTCATCATATCAGGATGTAATTCTGTTACTTTTCATTTCAGCCGGAATGGATGGCCCCCGAATTTCTTCGTGGAGAGCCCTCTAATGAGAAGTCAGATGTATACAGTTTTGGAGTAATTTTGTGGGAGCTCGTGACAATGCAACAGCCTTGGAGTGGGCTTAGCCCTGCCCAGGTAATTTATCCTCGAACTCTAGTTAATCCATCACAATGCATGGAGAAGACATCACGAATGTTGTGGTGTTTTAGGTGGTTGGAGCAGTTGCATTCCAAAACAGGAGGCTTACTATCCCTCAAAATACTTCGCCGGTGTTGATGTCTCTGATGGAGTCATGCTGGGCTGAGTAAGATTCTCTTATCATCTTTCTTTACATAACCTTTACCTTTACCTTAGCCAGATAACCTGTTATGATTATGTCTACATCCATAACAGAAGAGATGAGCCAATTTTATTCAAGAATACAGTTAAAATGAGAGAATAAGTATGACTAAATGTTCATCATCATCGTGGAGTAACGAGCAACATTTTTGTGTGCAGTGACCCCGCGGAACGGCCGTCTTTTGTTAACATAGTGGATGCATTGAAGAAGTTGCTGAAATCACCGTTGCAGTTGATACAAATGGGTAGCACTTGAGTTTTGTACGTGCTATCATCTTCTTCTCAACCCATCATCTTCTTCTCAACCGGAGAGGAAACTAGGCTATGTAGGCTGATGTCCTAAATATGGACTTTGCATAAATGCAAATGCAAATTCCAAATAAAATAATTTTTGAATGCTTCTGCCAAACCTATCTAAATCCAATCTTGTCTTGGTGAACTATATATATTGCAACCACCTCTCATTATTCACTACGCACCATCTACTTTAATATTCAATCATGGCGTTTTCATTCTATAATAATAATAATAATATGGATAATATATATATATATATATATATATATATATATATATATATATATATATATTTTGCTAGTGTGTGAATTATTTATTTGTTGATGGGGCTTGGTATCTAATACGTCAGGATCAATATGGATATAACTAGCAAATTATGAAAATAAGATTTTATTTTGTTGATGTGTTATGTCCAGGATGTTTATTAAAATTTTAATTAATTAATAATTAATATGTAATGTTTATTAGTAAAAATTATTTTTTTATTTGAGTTATATAACTATAATAGTGTAATAATTTTCAAATAAAATATGTATAACTAATTTGATATTATATAACTAAATATAATTACACACAAAGAAATATTTTTGAAGAATATGTTTTTGATATTCACAGTTATATAACTATAATAGTGTAATAATTTTCAAATAAATAATAATTTTCAAATAAAACATGTATAACTAATTCGATACTATAATATAACTAAATATAATTACACAGAAAGAAATATTTTTGAAGAATATGTATAGATATAAATTCTAATTACACCCAAAATATATTTTAAAATATTTTAAAATCTATTTTAATTAAAGCAAAAATCTATTTTATCATAATATAATGTTTTTTTAAAATATTTAAATTCTATTACGTAATTGAAATTTAGAAATGCACCCCGGTTCGGAACCGCCGGTTCCGGTTCCAATGGAGAGGGAACCGGAACCAAACCGGGGGTCTTAAGGTTTCGGTTCTCGAACCGGCGGTTCCGGTTCCGGTTCGGAACCGCCGATTTTTTTATTTTTTTTCAGTTTTGTTTTTTTTGTTATTATGTGTAATTTATTTATTAAATAACTAAATAAGTAAAACATATGTAATTGAAATATTGAATTTGAGTATGTGTAATTTCATTAAAATTGAAAACATGATGTATGCAATATTCAATAATGCAAATAATAATTTGAAAGTTGATATTAAATTCATAATCATACAATATTAATTAATGTGATCACATTGTAATTTAAATATCAAAGTCTAAACCATTACAATTTACAAATGTAGAACACTACAAGTTTACAACCATGTCAACTAATCTATTTTTACTATATAAAAATTTGAAAAATACAAACTTTATAAGCTAAAATACAACAACATATTAGAGTGAGGGGAAAAAAAGGACTTGAGCTCAAATTTAGGGTTAAACTTGAAAATTCAAGTTCAACTTAAATTTAAGTTGCATACGTATCCTCGAAAGGAATCAAAGCCCACGTAGTTCTCTTAACTTACCTCAACTTACCTCTTTGGCTCGGTGGAGGTGAATGGTGATGGCCTTTTTTGTTTACTCTACCAGTCTACATCGCTTCCATATTCCGTAATGTCATCATCCGTACGGTCTTCTTCATTTTGATTTTAAATCCGTCTTTCCGCCTTTGACCAATCATCAAACAAACACAAATTTTCTAAATTTGTCACACTTAAATTGGATCGTGTCGGATCCAAAGTGAGATTACCAAGACTAAATGCTTATTCGACGGAGACCGTATAGGCGGGAGATGCAAAAATCTCTCTTACAATCAATGATAAAATATGGAAGGATTTTGTTCTCCTTGACCACCACTTCAAAATATCAAAACTAGTTTCGCTTGTATCAAACTCAAAAGTGTTAGTAAAATAAGAATCAAGTTCTTGAAAAGGATTAGATATAACCGGTGCACATTTTTTAGATCTAGCATCATAAAAACTATAAAATTTTTGAAGAGCATCATATTTTCTAGAATTATCACCACTATCACTACTATCATCAACACTAGATTGATCATCATTCATACCATTTTGTTCTTTATACTCCTTAAAAAGTTCCTTTAGTAGATTATAAGTAGTTGCAACTATGTCTTTAGGATTAGGAGCTTGTTGTATAGTAGGAGAATCACAATTAGCATTCAATGAATCATAGTAAAGCGTTAACAATTCTTCTAAACCATCCGTTCTAATACGTGGGTCTAACAATTTAGCAACTAAACACAAGTCCAAAATTTGAAAAAAAATATTTTAACCACTTAGATTTCATGGAAAGAATAGCATTTGACAACAACGGGTGTGCTTCATTAGCACTAAAAACCATAACAATTTTAACACAATTATCAACAACTAAATTTGAAGTAGGATAATAAACACCGGATAGTTCTTCCGTAGCATCATTAAAAATTTGTAAAACATCACATAAAGTATAACATGTATCCCATTGATTAGCAAACAAGACTTGACCACCCGCATCTTGTGAGTAAAAAGCACAAGTATGTTCTTTATAATCAAAAGAGTCATGCAATATTTTATACGTCGAATTCCAACGAGTTGAAACATCTAAAGGAAATTTTTTTGGGTGAATATTCACAGAGTGACAATATCTTTTCCACCTTTTAGTCACGGAAGGGTTTCTCATTATATACCATAAAGCACTTTTAATAGGTTGAATGTGTGCTTTCAAAGCACTTATACCATCTTGAACACATAAATTCAATATATGATAAATACATCTAACATGAAAAAATCTACCACCAATTGAGGGTTTGCAAATATCAATAAGATTTTCTAAACTAGCCGTATTAGCACTAGCATTATCAAATGAGATTGTAAAAATCTTTGTAACTAAACCATATTCTTGCAAAATAGTACTAATTTTGTGGGCAATATTAACGGCGGTATGAGGAACATCAAATGATCTATAAGCAATTAATGTTTTTTGCATATTCCATGAACTATCAATCCAATGACAAGTAATACCCATATAATCCGCTTTTTGCCAAAAATTGCTCCAAATATCCGAACATATAGACACTTTATGAGGTAATTATTGCAAAATTTGTTTTAAAACCAAACCATACTCTTTAACAACTTTAGCAACACCAAGTTTACATTTATTACGATGCAAAAATGGAGCTTGAGGATTTAAAGTGAGATTAATCAAATCTAAAAAAAAAATATTATCGACAAAGTTAAATGGCAAATGTTTGGTGCACACAAGTTTAAGATATAATCTCAAATAATTAGATTCATCAAATTTAAAAAGAGTGTTAACCGACGCCGATGAACCTTCTCCTCCGGAAGACGCCGTGAACCCTCGTCCTATTTGTGTTTGACCGGTTGAGATGCCAATCTTGTCCGGATGCTTCGAGTTGATGTGCTTGATGAATGTTCCATATCCTCCGCCATGCTTGAATTTATACTTCGTGCCACAATAGTTGCAAATAACTTTGAATTCATTCGAATTCTCAATCGCCTCCTTCTTGAAATGAATGAAAAATATATCGGAACGTAACACTTGTGGGGAACTTCGAGTCGATCCTCCGCCTCCGCTAGAGCCTCCGGCTCCGTCTCCGTCTCCAGTACCCGTACCACCCGAGGTTGGTTGACTTCCACTCGCCTTTTGTTGTGATTGACCTTGAGTATTATCGTTGTCGTCGTCGGAGGGAAAATCATCTCCAAGTATCTCCCTAAAATTCAAGTTGAACAAATGAGGGGACATTTCTTCATCCGAATGAATATTTTCAAGTTCAACATCTTCTAGAGTTGGTGGAAGTTGACGTGGAGGTGGTGGAGGATAATTTAAGGTGTTGGGTATGGATTTTCCTCTAGAAGAAGAAGGTGAGGCACCGGATGAAGAAGAACCTCTTCTAGACTTTTTTTTTTTAAGATTGAAAAAAAGATGAAGAGACTAGAAGTATACTAATAGTAGTATAGGTGGAAAGAATAGAAAATGATAAAGAGAGAATTGAAATGAAATTGATAATGAGAGAATTGAAATAAAAGACTAGAACTTTTTTTTTTTGAGATTGAATCAAGATATACTAATATACTAATATTAATATAGGTGAAGAATAGACTTAGAAAGTGATATGAGAGAATTGAAAATTTGAAGTTGAGTGAGAGAGAACACAAAAATTGAATTGGATTTGAGTTGAGAGCTTGAGAATGTGTAGAGTAGAAGTAGAATGTAGAAGTAGTAGAGTAGAAATGTAGAATGTTGTTGTGTGCTCAAAAATTGATCACACTTGGGGTATTTATAGAGGACCGAAATTGATCTCATCCATCCATTTCAAATTTTGAACACAAAAAAATCTCAGCCCTTAAATTAAAAAAAACAAAAAAATCCGACCGAATCGTCGGTTTGCTGTCGGTTTGCCAGAATCGCTGGTTCGTGATGAATCTCGTCCGTTGATCTGCAACGGCCAGTAAATCTCGACCGCACATTTGAATTTCAAAATTCAAAATTTCCCGCCCGGCCCGCCCCAAACTGCCGGTTTGAACCGGCTAATCGGAACTGACAGTTCACCTGCCGGAACTGCCAGTTTAGCGACCTAACGGTCAGTTTTTTTGGGCCGTCGGATCTCCAACTACCAGACGATCTGGGCCACTAAAAAAAAATTTGAGAAACCGCCGATTTTAACCGTGAATCGGCGAACTGACGGTTCGAACTGGCAGTTCTGGTTCTCGAGTAACTGGAACTGAAACCGAACCGTGCTCTATCTATTTCAGTTTTATTTTTTCCGGTTCTGATTAAAACCGATGGTTCTCCAATTGGAACCGGCGATTTCGATTAATCGGTGCATGTCTAAATTGAATGAAACTAATTGTACATAAAGTATATATAGTTCATTAATAGATACTCTACTATAGTTCTATTAAGTTCATTAATAGAGTATTCTTATAAAAGATGTTGATATAAATATTTTATTAATAATTAAAAGTGTTTATAAATATATATATATATATATATATATATATATATATATATATATATATATATATATAAATTTTATATTGAATCCAAATTTCTCTCGATCTCTCTGTTTGAAGCGGAAAACAATAACACAATTACAATTACAACACTGAAAAGCCCTCATTCGATGGAAACACCACTCCACCCACGAACCTTTAAATCTCTGCGGTAACGTTGTTCACGAACGCAAACCTCGATATTGAATCGATGAAACTCGCAAAATCTTCGATTAATTCTAATAGCTTCCGCCAATTAATGCTAATTAATTCTTATTAAGTGCTTGTAAAAAATAAAAATTTGAAATTGTTGAAAAGGCATCGCCACATTTATTCATGAAAAAATTATTCACGTGTCGCTTCCATATTGATCCGGCAATTAAAATTTTATTTAAAGTAATAAGTATATTTTAATAATTTTAAAATAATTAATATTTTGTAATTTTGCTATTATTACTTTATTCTAAGTAATTCTTTTTATGTAGATTTAATATTTTAGTCCTAATAAAACTAACATTGAGCAATAACATTATTTTAAGTTAATTTTCTTATAATAGTTTATAATTTTACGAAATCTATTAAATAAAATATCTTTTATTGTTGATGGATTATTTTAAGTGATTTTTAATTATAAAATAAAGAGGGATTATATTATCAAGATTTAATATTTTAATTCTAATAATATATTATTTTAAGTAATTTTCATATAAAAACTAGTATCTAACCCGTGCATTGCACGGTATGTGTTAGTTTTAGAGTGACAACTTAATTTGATTTTATGATGTTTGAATCGAATAATATTTTTTTGTATGTTGTTTAAGCTAATGTTTTAATATTAAAGTGTGACTAATATGATAAATTAAAATGCAACAATAAAATTTTCATTTTTCTAAATTATAGGATCAGATTCTATATTACTAACTTTCACAATTCAAAACCATTTATTGTTTACACATCTTAGTGAATTGACGAACCCTTTCGAGCGCAACATTGATTACAATATAAATAAAAGAATGTTTCATCTGAAACATCTAGATATTCGATGTTTATTGTAGAATAAGCCGATAACATTTTATTATTTTGAAAAACTAATATATTATTGAGTTCAACTTAAAAAATCCATACCGGTTTTTTTGTGGACAAATATTGCCACAAAGTATTGACTTGACAGATTGACTGGTTACTTTAGCAAAGCTGATATGAAAATGTCAAGTATTGAGTTCAGATAATTATATCATCCTTGTTCACATGAAGAACAACCAGATTGCAAAATATTAAATTAAACATTTCTGAAGACTTCTCTGAAAATATAATTCTTGCATATTGTGCTCGAACCATCCTCATGCTTTTCCAATAGTATTTTCAAACCTTTTTTGGTCGTCGATATCGACACCGCCACGTACAATTGACCATGGCTAAAAACGAGCATTCTCAAGAATAAACCAACATTCTCCAATGATTGTCCCTGACTCTTATTAATTGTCATCGCATAAGACACAATCAACGGAAACTGTCTTCTTTAGAATTTGAAAGGCAATTTGATATCTGTAGGTGTCAACGAAAGCCTCGGTATCAAAATAATATTACCAGTGTTATTACCTGTCAATGCCTTAGCTTGAAGCACACATTCTCTCAACTTTATTATGAGGAGCCTCGTTCTGTTGCATAAACCTCTTGAATGGTCAATGTTGCGGAGCAACATCACCGGTGTTCCTACTTTGATGTTCAGCTAATGGTTGGGTACTCCAAAACATTTGACAGAATTAAGTAACATAAAAATTTATTATTTCAAAATTATAAGATCAGACTCTATATTACGAATTTCTAAATATCAATTAATTAATGAAATATTTTACGGTTACTTAACTCAACTAAACTTCCATTGCAAATAATTTAAAAGACTCGTCTAAAGTTCCGTGTATACAATTATTTAATTATTTTAATGGGTGACTGAGATAATTATTTAATTATTTTAATTTGTGGCTGAGATTTGTTTAAGAAAAAAATGGTCAAGATTGTATTAATATTATTAATCTTTTAATAAATAATATCTTATTTCCTAATTTATTATTAATTTTTTAATAAATAATATCTTATTGACAAAGTCTCTTGTGAGACGGGTTATTTGTGAGACAGGTATGAGACGGGTTGACCCATCATTAAAGTATGTTTATTGTATAGATAAAGTATGTTTAATGATCGTTAAAGTATGTTTTATAAAATATATTGGATTATGCATTAAAGTATGATTTTAGTATGTTATAATATGATTTATTATTGACATACTTTAACTACAAATAAGCATACTTTAACTATATAATAATCATACTTTAGTGATTGGTCGACCCGTCTCACATCCGTCTCACAAAAGAGTCTCTCTATCTTATTTCATAATTTGAAAAAGTCATAATTATAATTATTTAATTATTTTAATGGGTGGCTGAAATTTGTTTGAGAAATAGATGACCATGATTGGATTTATTTTGGGTGGCTGAGATTTGTTTAAAAAATAGATGGTCAGAATTTGGTCCCCTGGAAATATTATGCCATAAATCATAAAACCCTAAAACCCTAAAAGCCTAAACCCTATTCTCCTAAAACCCTTAACCTTTTGGAAACATAAAATTAAATAATTATTTTAATGGTTGACTGATAGATGATCAGGATTGGATTAATATTGTGCGTTGCACGGGATGTTATGCCATGAACCCTAAAACCCTAAACCCTTTGGAAATAGGGAGACTTACTCTTAGGTATAATAGAGAATCTATTATTACTACTAGGTATATGTACGCAAATTTATTACTATTAAGTGCAAAATTGAATTGTGCAGTGCCAATTTTATCCCTTCACCAAATTATGTTTAAAATAATAAAGATATATTAATATTCTTAAATTATTAATTATTGCACAATGATTTCACAAAATATAATCTTTATCTAATTTTCTTGTCTTTTTTAATCTACGTCACATTTCAAAAAAAAATTTTTTCCAATTTTTTTTTTCAGATTTTGCGTTTTGCAATATATTTTTTTTCCAGATTTTTTTATTTTTCAAATTTTGTATTTTACAATATATTTATATCACAATTTGCACACTGCACAATATGGTTATATTATTGTACAATATAGTTATATTATTGAACAACTATATTACTGCACAACCCAATCACGAGGCAATATAGTTATATTATTGCACAATGTAGTTATATTATTGAACAACTATATTACTGCACAACCCAATCACGAGGCAATATAGTTATATTATTGCACAATGTAGTTATATTATTGAACAACTATATTACTGCACAACCCAATCACGAGAATTCACTTTCTTATTGCTCAATTTAAAAAGAATCAATATTTTTGTTATCTTCACAATTGTTGCACGACTAAGGTATAATTCTGCATTATCTATTAAATGTCTTGCACAATTTGGTATAAATTTACAATTGTACGACTAAGGTATAATTCTGCATTATCTATTAAATGTCTTGCACAATTTGGTATAATTTGCACAACATATTTACAACAACTATACAAAGAGACTCTGCTTACCATTCTGGATTTCTTTAACCCCAAATCCAACGTTGTAAGAAAAATTTTCATAAATCAAATTCCGTGGTGTTGCCCCTTTTCAACCACTTTCAAACACAAACTAAGATTTGCTGAGCATCGTCGTCAGGGTGAACTAGTTTTTGTGGGCATGGTGAGCAAGCACGATCTGTGGCGAAATCGATCCATCACTAAGGCTTCGTCGATGTCACGATCTGCTGTGACATTGGTCATTCGTTGATGGCATGATGTGTTGCAGGTATCATCAGGAATCGATCCTTGATGGCACGATGTGTTGCAGGTATCGTTGAAAATCGATCCTTTGTTGAAGGCACGATGTGTTGCAAGCTTCATCGATGTGTGGCAAAATCGATCCTTTATTGATGACGCGATATGTGGTTGAAGGTTAGAGTTAGAGAAGGAAACCTTCTAGCGGTGAGTGGTTGAAGTTCAGAGTTGAGAAGGATGCTGCGGCAAGTGGTTGAAGGTCAGAGTTGAGAAGGGTGCTGCTGCATTCGGTCGTCCTCCTCTGTCATCTTGCACTACCAAGCAGCAATATCTTTCCATTTTGAATTAATTCAGATAATTGAATGGGGAAGAAGAAAGTGCTGAGTGATATGATGGGGAAAAAGAGAGTGCGGGAGTGATGGTGGGACAGAGGAGAGCATGAGAATAGATGAGGAGATTGCGATGATTAATTTTAGATGTAAAAGTTGGAGATAGAGGGTGAGAGAATTGTGGCGTGTAAATAGGAAATCAACACATAAAATTTTAATTTTTAAATATTTAATTAATATTAAGATTATATTAGGTATAACACTTCATCTTTTTGTATCTAATACTAATAAATTTAAACGTGTGTATTTCACAGTAATAACACTCAATACTGTGTATTAAAAAGTAATTAATCCTTGGAAATATTAAATTAAATAATTATTTCAATGGGTGGCTGAATGGTCAAGATTGGATTAATATTATTAATTTTTTTAACAAATAATATCTTATTTCCTAATTTGAAAAGACCATAATTACAATTATTTAATTATTTTAATGTGCGGCTGAGATTTGTTTAAAAAATAGATAGTTAGAATTGGATTAATATTATTAATTTTTTAATAAATAATATCTTATTTTCTAATCTATTATTAATTTTTTAATAAATAAAAGCTTATTTCCTAATTTGAAAAAGCCATAATTATAATTATTTAATTATTTTAATGGGTGTCTGAGATTTTTTTTAGAAATAGATGACCATCATTGAATTTATTCTGGGTGCCTGAGATTTGTTAAAGAAATAGATGGTCAGGATTTGGCCCTCTAGAAATATTATGCCATAAATCCTAAAATCCTAAATCCTAAACCCTAAAACCCTAAACCCTTAAAATCAACCCTAAAACCCTAAACCCCTAAAATCCTAAACCCTTTGGAAACATTAAATTAAATAATTATTTTAATGGATGGCTAGGTTAGGATTGGATTAATATCATTAGTTTTTTTAATAAATAATATCTTATTTTCTAATTTTAAAAAAGTCATAATTATAATTATTTAATTATATTAATAGGTGATTGAGATTTGTTTAAGAACTAAACCCTAAACCCTTTGGAAACATTAAATTAAATAATTATTTTAATGGATGTCTTGGTCAGGATTGGATTAATATTATTAATTTTTTAATTAATAATATCTTATTTCTTAATTTGAAAAAACTATAATTATAATTATTTAATTATTTTAATAGGTGGCTGAGATTTGTTTAAGAAATAGATGGTCAGGATTGGATTAATATTATTAATTTTTTAATAAACAGTATCTTATTTTTTTAATTTTAAAAAGTTATAATTATAATTATTTAATTATTTTAATGAGTGGTTAATATTTGTTTCAAAAGACTGAGATTTATTTGAGAAATAAATAGTCAGGATTTGACCATTTGGAAATATTATGCCATAAATTCTAAAACCCTAAAATTAACCCTAAACCTTAAACTTCTAAAACCCTAAACCCTTTGAAAATATTAAATTAAATAATTATTTTAATGGGTGGCTGATAGATGGTCAGAATTGGATTAATATTATTAATTTTTTTAATAAATAATATCTTATTTCCTAATTTGAAAAAGCCATAATTATAATTATTTAATTATTTTAATGGGTGGCTGAGATTTGTTTAAGAAATAAAATGGTCAGGATTGGATTAATATTATTAATTTTTTAATAAATAATATCTTATTTCCTAAATTATTATTAATTTTTAATGAATAATATCTTATTTCCTAATTTGAAAAAGTCATTATTATAATTATTTAATTATTTTAATATGTGGTTGAGATTTGTTTTAGAAATAGATTATCAGGATTTGGACTAAATTATTTCCTGATTTGAAAAAGTCAAAACCCTAAACCCTTTGGAAACATTAAATTATTTTCTAATTTAAAAAATTTATAATTACAATTATTTAACTATTTTAATGGGTGGTTGAGATTTGATTGAAAAATAGATTGTTAGGATTTGATTTATATTTAATATTATTAATTTTTAATAAATAATCTTATTTTCTAATTTGAAAAAGTCATAATTATAATTATTTAATTATTTTAATGGGTGGCTGAGATTTGTTTAAGATAAACCCTAAAACCCTAAACCCTTTGGAAACAATAAATTATTTCCTAATTTGAAAAAGTTATAATTACAATTATTTAATTATTTTAATAGATGGTTGAGATTTGTTTGAAAAATAGATGGTTAGGATTGAATTTATATTTAATACTCCCTCCGTCCTGGGTATTTTTACTCATTTGTACGGGCACAGAGATTAAAACGTGTTATTTTTTTGATATATTATGTAAGAAAAAGTAGGAATAAATTTGTGATTTAAAAAGAAAAAGTAAATAAAGTTGTTGGGAATGATGGATAAAGTGTAAAAAAATAATTAAAGTTGTTGGAATTGTAAAAAGTTGATAATAAAATATTATGTATTTTTTCCATTAATGAAAAGGGCAAAAATACACGGGACAGCCAAAATGAAAAGTAGGTTAAAATACGTGGGACAGAGATGGCCAAGGCCAGGATTAGATTTATTATAATTATTTAATTATTTCCTAATTTGAAAAAGTTATAATTATAATTATTTAATTTAATTATTTCAATGGATAGCTGAGATTTGTTTGAGAAATAGATGGCAAGAATTGGATTTTTTTTGTTGTTGAGATTTGTTTTGAAAAATAGATGGCTAGGATTTGATTTATATTTATTATTATTAATTTTTTAATAAATAATATCTTATTTCCTAATTTGAAAAAATCATAATTATAATTATTAAATTATTTTAATGGGTGTTCGACTTAAAAATACTTAAATTCGGGCGGTTTAGTACCTGAATCTCAGATTATAGGAAGAACTTTAACTTAAGCAGGCTTAAATCTGGGCAGTTTAGCACTTGAATCCCAGATTATAGGCCGTTCAATTTTTTACTGTAGAACGCTTAATTCGGACGGTTTAAAACCAGATTATAGGACATTCAAATTTTTAAATGTAGAACGCTTGATCCGAGCTGTTTAGAACCTGAATCCCAGATGTATTCCATTCTTGAGTTGATTCTCGTTGAAGAATTTGAAGAACTATTCAGACAATTCTGTAGTCTTTGATCTTATTAGAGAATCGTTCTCGATGTGTTTGAAATGAATGGAGGAGGGCTCCTTATATAGGTGAAGGGTGAGAAAACCCCATACATAACTCGCAATTTGATTGGTCGATTATTTGACCTAATTCTGTGGCTTGGGCATTTTCATCCCTGCAATTTGATTGGTCTATTTAATATTATTAATTTTTTAATAAATAAAATCTTATTTCCTAATTTGAAAAGGTCATAATTATAATTATTTAATTATTTTAATGGGTGGCTAATATTTGTTTTTATTAATTTTTTAATAAATAAAATCTTATTTCCTAATTTGAAAAGGTCATAATTATAATTATTTAATTATTTTAATGGGTGGCTAATATTTGTTTTAGATACTAGATTATTTTCTAATTTGAAGATGTCATAATTATAATTATTTAAGGGTTTATTACTCTCGGATACACACTTTTAAGCATATTTACTACTAGATACATAGAATTTAAATAATTACTCTCACATATAAAATATTAAAGTAAAATACCAAATATAAACTTATACTTCATACACTTTTAAACCAACAACCCTACCCCTCACCCACACACCGGCGTTGACCGGCCGTTGACCGACCGTTGACCGACCGTTGACCGGCGTTGTCCGGTCATTGACCGCCGCTGACCGCCGCCGCCTGCTGTCGGAATTTAAAATGTGCAAACAAAATGTGCAAAAATAAAATTGTGCAGAACCAAATTGTGCCGAACCAAATTGTGCATAATCAAATTGTGCAGAACAATTGTGCAAATACATAGGGGTATTTATGGTATCACAATCATAATTGTGTAGTTATGAGTAATAGTGCTTTGAGTCATGTAGTTTATAGCAATTATGCATTTTTTTGTGTACCTCCTAGTAAGTGACCCATTATTTAATTATTTTAATTAGTGGCTGAGATTTGTTTTAAAAATAGATGGCCAGTATTGGATTTATTTTGCTTTTGAAAATGTCATAATTATAATTATTTAATTATTTTAATGGGTGGCTGAGATTTGTTTTAAAAATTGATGGCCTTGGATTTATTCTGCTTTTATATATTAATATATTAAGTAAGATTTATAAGAGGAGTATATTTCTCAATATTATAATTAATTTATAGTATTATACTAAAAATTAAAATATAATATATATAATTCACTTTGATTTTAGTAAAATGAAAATATAATTTGATTATCATATTCTTTGAAATTAATAAATAATTTAATGCTCACGCTCTATTATTCACGTGTTCAAAATTTATTATATGAAGGATTAAGATTATTAATAATATATGTGAATAAATATACAAAAGTTTTTGAAAAATAATAAATTTACATTTAAAAAAACTTAAAATATTTTAATTAGCTAGATTAAATTAAATCTTGATTGATAGACAAAATATTTCAAACCCGAATCGATATTTTATCAATTTTCAGATTTTAAATTGAAAATGGAAAAAATATCACATTTGGTCCCATAAGAATTCTTTCAATTCAATTTTAGTTTCGTAGGAATTCATTGGTCCCATAGCTAGCTGTTTTGGTCCCTTAAAAATATTATAACCATAATTTTTTGAAAATTTTCATCTCAAATTAACATATATTATTATAAACTACAAGATTTATATTATTTTCTGTCTTTCAACATAGACATAGTCCATTACGATTATTCTCCTCTGTATTCTTTCTCAATAAACATTGTATTAGTTTTCTTTGGGTATTATTTTTACAAATTATGGAATTAAATTTGAAAGTTGCCATTTTGGTCTTGCTAACGGTTCAAAATATTTTGTTAACTATTAAAAATTTATATGAAAAATTTCTATGAGACCAAATTTGCCAATTTTGGGACATTTTTTACATTGAGCAATTCTTACGGGACTAAATTTGAACTTATCCCAATTGAAAATATTCTTATTATGGTACATGTTTCATTTTATGTTAATAAAATGTTCATCTTTAATATAACTAGATATTTTAAGAGCCTACACGTTTTATCCTATAATATTTTTTTATTATTTTTTATACGTACAATCTCTTTTTAGAAAAAAAAAAAAGTAAAGATATCATTAGTTGTATAAAAATACCTAAATTAATTTTTCTTACAATGAAATTTAATAATTTACAATAATCTTCAAAACACAAAATAATCAACAAAATATTATAAAGAATATACAAATGAAAATACAATACAAACTAACAATAAACTTAAGATAAAATCTTAAATCAGGAAAATAAATTTTTTGAATATTATAAGTAATATAGAAATGAAAAGACTATCCATTTTATCATTATCTCACTCTCCCTCACATAAACATATCATCATAATTTTATTTTTGGGTGGCTATTTGCACCCCAAAAATATTTAATAAGACATAATTACCCTTATAAAATTTATATATGTTCGGTTGCAACAATCGAGCAGTCATCTATCTCTGTTTGGATGCAACAATCGAACAGAACAAAGAATTCATATCTTATGTGTTCGGTTGCAACAACCGAACATGCATTTATCTGTTCGGCTGTTGCAACCTAACAATTTAAAAAATTCATATATTGTTCAGTTGCAACAATCGAACATAACAAAATTTATGATTATTTTTTTAATTCATATCAACATTATCGAATAAACTCGTCTAAATCATAACCACTGCCACTTCTGTTGATAGAGCAGAAACTTACTTACTTTCATGAATCACCATCTTTCTTTAAAGATTGATATCCATAAAAATTATATGTTATCTTTTTATTTGATAATGTAGATATGGATTTTTTATTCTATTCGGTTGCAACAACCAAACAGATAAAATATATCCCTGTTCGGTTGTTGCAACCGAACAGATAACATATATGAATTCTTTGTTCTGTTCGGTTATTGCAATCGAACAGATTTAAGTTTTATAAGGGTAATTATGTCATGTTAAATATTTTTGGGGTACGTTTAGTAATTCGAAGGGTGTAAATAGCCACCCCTTTTCTTTTTGTGGTGATGAAATTTGGTAGTGCAGTAATATTGGCCAAATACTATGAATGTTGTGCTAGATAAAAATATTGAACTTAAAAAATTGTTGTTTCTAAGTTACTTACTCCTTCATCAAACTCATTATGTTAATTGCTCTAATAATCTAATTACATGAAGTAGCATATTTCATGATGTAAACACAAATTGTCTTACTCATGAAAAACTCTTAATTAATCACTTAATATATATAGGTGAAATATAAAAATTCAAGAGTTGTATTGTATTAAAAATTCAAGGGTTGCATTAGTTATGTTCAAGATAAATGTATTAAGTTAGAAATTTTAAAGTTACATGAATTTGAAATTAATTAAAATTTTAAGTGAATAAATTTTTTAATATAATTAATAAGATTAAAAAAATTTATGATTTCATGAAGATTAATTATTAAAATAAATAATATGAAAAATGAAAAGACATCAAATTTATATTTTGTAATTAATAATGTCACTTTTAATATATTATATGAATTTTAATATGATAAATAAATAGTAAAAATATAGAAAAGAAATATAGGTAAGAGTAAAATAGGAAAATAAATGTTAACATTTGTTAAGACACTTTTAATATGATTATATGATATCATAAAAATATATTTTTATAAAATATATTTTTAAAATGAAGACATCACATATAATATAACCCGTGTAGTACGTGGGAGACAAAACTATATATATATATATATATATATATATATAATTTATGGAATCTGGCCCACCCATCCAAATCAAATATCAATTACGGGTCTCACCCCACCCATCCAAATCAAATATCAATTACGGGTCTCACCCCACCCCTCACCCTCCAATTTGCTACAATCATGTATTTATTGTTTATTTATATATATTTTTTCAAGTTTATTTTCCTTTTTTATTTTTTTTAATTTAGGGTATATTTCTTTAAATTCCAACCTTAGGATTTAGAGTATAATTGTAATTTCACCCTTGTGGTTTAGGATATATTTCACTCCTAGGGTTTAGGGTATAATTGTAATTTCACATTTGTGGGTATATTTCACCCTTGTGTTTAGGGGTTAGGATATAATTGTAATTTCACCTATAGAATTTAGGGTATGAGTTCACCTTTATAATATGGAGTACTATTTTACTCCTGATGTGTCTAGTTTAGGGTATAATAGTCATTTAAGTATAGTAAATTTAAAATTAAAAATAAAAACAATATTAATAAAGGAGGAAAAATTAATTAAGAAGGGTGGGGACTACATGTTCCACCTAGGTGAGATTGGTTCCACTCAAATTACATTTAAGTAGTATAACTATGCTTTAATTTAAAAAATTAAAAAGTTATTTTTGTGAGATTATTATACTTAAGATAATTATTCTGAAGAATGAAGAGAAAGATAATCAAATTGGAAAAATATTAAGAGTTGAATATTAAGTGAACTGGGGAGTAAGGGTGCACCATATGTGTATAACTTTTTATTTTATTTTGTATATAATTTATTCTATTTTGTATACGCGTTTCTTAATAATTGTTCACACTAAATTTTTCATTAAAAAAAGGGAAAATAAAAATTTTCGTTCGCTAACTTACCTTTATTTTGAAATTGGTCCATGCATTTCTTCAATTTTGAAATCAGTCCACTAACTTTATAGAATTTAACTTTTTGGTCCTTTGACTTGCTATAATAGGTGACCAACAGGTCATTGAGAACCACCCCTCTTCAATTTTGAAATCAGACCACTAACTTTATAGAATTCAACTTTTTGGTCCTTCAATAGATCTTTGAAATTTTTCAGTCTTAATTAACTTATATCATATCTTTATTTTGCGAAAATTTTATTACTTTCTATTTTTCAAAATATACAGTCCATTATGACCATATCAGGTCCAGTATACTTTCGTACATTAATTAAACATTATTAATCTCGTAATTAACCAACTTAAACAGTAACAATATAATTTTTTTTAACAGTCAATCCACCATAATTAACTTATATCATATCTTTATTTTGCTAAATTTTTATTACTGTCATGCCCCAGTTTTCAATAAATAAAAAGGGAGATTTATTCGTAATTCTTTGATAATATTAACCTTCAATGCGGGCGTGAACCATAAAATAAAGTTAATAAAATATTATAAACAGTGAAAATTATACAAAAATATATCATTAGAATTTATATAAAAAGATTTTGGCGCAGCGCATTAATAAAAGGGGCTTTCACGCAACGCATCCCCCCGGTACGCCGTCGCAGCCTCAACCTGAAAAGGGTTTGGAGTGGAAGGGGTGAGCGTGTGAAATACACTCAGTGGGTTAACTTAAATGATTGCACAGTTAAAAATAAATATGCATGCCAAATATACCATAAAATGTAACATATGCCATTTAATAAAATAATTTGCACATTGTTGTTCGATAACTCAATGAAAATATTTTAGACCGAATCGTTATCCGATAACTTGTGTTAGTTGGTCTGTGCGCACCGGGCCGTCACCCCATTACGATGTTAGCATACTTTGAAATACATTTTAGTACTGAACCGACGTAGCCAGTAACTTGTGTTAGTTGGTATATGTGCACCGAGTCGTCACCCCGTACAAGTGTTAGTAGAAAATATTTGACATCGAACTAAAAGCACACATGACACATAACATGACATATCAGTAACACATATCACATCTTAACATAGCAATCATGATATAAAAATGTAGCACTCGGTAAAGAGTGAAAGTTACCCCACCTCAAACTTTCTTGGAAATTGTAGAGTGGACAAGGCTTGCCCTTCGATTTCAGAAATTCTTGAAAATGATATACTAATTTTATTACAAATATAAAATAAATATTTTTCACTTAAAATAATAATAGTGATAAAATTATAATAATGCTATATAAAAATTATAAATGATAAGTAAAATAATAATATTTAAAATAAAAAGTTAAGATAATAATATAAAATTAAAATATATAGTTATAAAATAAGTATAATATATATACTATAATACGTACTTGATGCGCGTTTTCTTTTCACGCAAAATTAATCCCCAAGTATTAAGGATATCAATTGCAGCTTAGCAAGCGACCAAGTGAATATCAAACCCAAGGGACGGCGTATTATCAATTTACTTATTATCTAAATTAATTAAGACGAAGGCAATAAGATTTGATGGATTTAATTAACAACTACTAAACAAATAATTAAAATAATAAATAAAATAAAGTATCACTCGAAGAATACGAAAGTGGATCAAGTAGGAGAATATGTAGCTCTAGGGTAATCCAATTTTACTACTTAACTTTCCTTCCATGTGTTGGTGTCCGACTCTGCCTTGTGGAATATGGACGCATCACTAAACCATGCATATCTACTCTATAGACACAAGTAAACATGCGTGTAACACGTGTGAATATCCTCGGAGCAAGAGATATAATTTCACCCCCCTTTTTAGGTACTATCAGTATCAATTATTTCCCCCTAGGATTGGTACTCTAACCCGATATGATCTTCCTTTATAGGTACTATAAAATTATCCTCTTTATCCTACTTATTAACCCGAATTCAATTCAATTAACAAGTATTCATATAAGATAGTTCTAATAAGACTTCAGAGTCTCTTCACTTAGAATTATAACATAAAACCCTGCTCAACAGTGAATGCACCCAACCAATAACCATGTCATGCATTCAGACTCTACACAACGATTATTGATGCACAAAACGACTATGAGTATGGATTAAAAAGACACAATCTTATATAAAATAAACCACAAGTAGTATTGTACGGAGTTTACACACGATAGTTCAATTAATTCGTAAAAACCTTCACAACCCTAGTTCTACCAAAGAGGCTCTAGCCCATGATATTTCGAAGAACAATCATGGGTGTTGGTTAGATCTTACTCGGATGTCCGGAAAATACAAGATAAATTAGGAAACGAATAAACTCTTGATGTAGGCATCGTCGCGTCCTACTCCGTCTTGAATCCTCCTCTTGGTTCTCCTCTTGATTCCACGAACGAATCTTTAAAGTGATGGATGGATGGAGGAAAGGAAGTGGATGATGGATGGGGGGTGATCCCCCCTTGTGGGGTGTTGTATGTGTGGCCTCTCCTCTATTCAATTGTTGTTGTGTTCTATCCTCTTTTTGTGGCTGCATAGACCTCCTTTTATACTTGTAATCACGTCTCCTAGGTTTGGAATGGGCTTTTCAAGTGATCACACACGTTTAGGCCTTGAAAATACGGATATGGTAAGTTCCCGAAGCTCGATTCGACCTCCCAAATAGGTCGAACAATGCATGTCGTGGTAGAATGATGAGTGTGTAAATTCACAAGTTTGGCGCTATGTTTTGTGCTAGTTTTGGAGAGTTTTGATGTGGAAATAGGTGGAAAACCTATATATATTGTGAATTAGCATGAATCAGGTGTTAGTGGAGCTATTTGAGTGTTTTCTTAGCAAAAACGGAGTGAAAGAGCCAAGAATCGAAGAAACAGAGTCGAAGCCACGCGAACCGCCCAAGAATTAGGTGGGTTCGACCTGGCTGGAGGAGGGTTCGACCTCTCCAGCAGGTCGAACCAACGTTGCTGAACGTGCAGAGATGGATTCGACCACGACTCGGCTGGTTCGACCTGGCTATCAGGTCGAACCATGGTCGAACCAGTTTGCAAGAAAGAGGATTCGACCACGACGTTTGGGTTCGACTTGCCAGTTGGTCGAATCGGGAGCGGAAGTTGTCCAGTGCTGAGGTTCGACCTGGGGTTCGACCAAGGCCTAAGTGGTTCGACCTGTTCAGAAGGTCGAACCTATGCAGAATTCTTCCAGTAGCGGGGTTCGACCTGGGGTTCGACCTGTGGCCATGGGTTCGACCTGTTTGACGTGGTCGAACCTATGTGCGAGAACTTACCTTATCCGGATTTTCGAGGCCGAAACGCGTGAGATCACTTAGAAAGCCCATTCCAAGCCCTAGAGACGTGATTACAAGTATAAAAGGAGGCTCATACAGAGAATAAAGGGAGCTTTTGATCGTCAATCGTAAGAGAGACAAGAGTAGAGATGGTGATCCATCCGGAGGGCTGTAACAGAGGTTCGCTGAAGGTTCAAGTAAGAATGATCAATCTAACCATGATTGTTCCTAGATCAATCATGGGCTAGAACCATCTTGGTAGTTCTAGGGTTATGAAAGTTTCATGATGTAATTCGTGTTTCGTGTGTAAAACTCCATACACTACCTGTGGTTTGTTTTATATAAGATTGCATATTTAATCCATACTCATAGTCGTTTTGTGCATCAATGATCGTTGTGTAGAGTCTGAATACATAACATGGTTATTGATTGAGTGCGTTCACTACTGAGCAGGGTTTATTGTTATAATTCTAAGTGAAGGGATTCCGAAGTATTATTAGAACTGTCTTATATGAATATTCATGAATTGAATTAAATTCGGGTTGATAAATAGGATGAAGAGTATAACTTTATAGTACCTAAAAAGGGAGATCAAATCGGGTTAGATTCTAGACGTAGAAGATAATTGATTATGATAGTACCTAGAAAGGGGGTGAAGCATATCTCTTGCTCCGATGTTATTCACACGTGTCAAGCGCATATTTACTTGTGTCTATAGAGTAAACTTGCATGGTCTAGTGATGCGTCCACAAACCACAGGGCAGAGTCGGACATCATCACATGAAAATACGAATTGCTAGTGAAACTGGATGACCCGACGAACTACCTATTATTCTTATTGATCACAACTCACTTTTCTCTACTCTTGCTATTTCTTTTGTTATTTCGATTAGAAGTTATTATCCATTAAACCTTTTCAACTACCAAACATAGTCTAAAATATACTAGAAGAATACAAAATTGATATTTATCCGTCCCGTGGGTTCGATATTGTAACTTGGTCATCTTCGCGACTACAATTGATATCCTTATACTTGAGGATTAATTTGTGTGTTGAGAAAACCCCTATCAAGTTCTTGGCGCCGTTGCCGGGGACGGCGTAAAATATTTTTTTGTGTTATTTCTAGTTTATTAGGACTATTTACCTTGTTTTGTTGTTTTCTTTCTTATTCGTTTTAGGTGTATGCTCACAAGATCAAAGAAAGGTAATCTTTAACCGTATAATCCTGAGATTGGAGCATCATCAAGAAAGAAGAAGAAGAGCAAGGCAAAGGCAATAGACCCAACTGAAGCTCTGAATTTTGGAGTCGAGGTTGACGAGCAGATTTCGCAAGTTATTGAGGCTACAACTGAAGTTAATTTGGAAGTAGAAACAGTCAACATGGCAGCGAATCCGGATAATCTAGCCATCCGAGAGGTTTTCAGAAATAATGGAGCTGGAAATTATGAGCTTTTAGGAGCAAGGGGAACTAACACAGCGTTCGATCTTCATCCCGCTCTTATTAGCATGATAGAAAGAAACTCCTTTTCAGGAGGGTTTTTCGAGGATCTACAGCAGCATCTGAACAAGTTCTTGGGCTATGCAAGTACTCAAAAAGACGTAGGAGAACATGAAGATGCTAGGAAGATCCTTTTGTTCAAATTCTCGCTTACTGAAAAGGCGAGGGATTGGTACGATACTATTAACGCAGCTGAGTGCACCACGTGGGAGCAATTGAAGTTAAGGTTCTTGGAGAGGTATATGCCACCTTCGAAGGTGTTTAAGATGAAGCATGATATTAACCAATTTGCTATCAGTGGAGGTGAGAAATTTCATGAAGCGTGGGATAGATTCAAGGACATGCTCAGGAAGTGTCCTCAACATGGGTTATCTAAAGCCCAATATATCAGTATATTCTATAATGGATTGGACTGTGAATCAAGAGTGCTACTTGATGCTTCTTCTAATGGAGCATTGCTTACTAAGTCATTCGTTGAGGCCGAGAGATTGTTTGAAGACATATCGATGAATTCGAGGGATTGGCCTACTGATAGAGTTAGAGGTACGTATGTTCTTGGAAAGGTAGCTCAGGTTGAACAAGCAATGGTGAAAACAAAGAGAGAGGATGAGATCGTTTCAAGCTTGTCCAATATCAACAAGCTACTTGAGTCTCAACAGAAGCAGATCAGCGAGATATCTCAACGAGTGCTAATCATGCAGCAAGAGATGGTGAATAATGGAACCATCCAAGAAGAATTGGAGGAAGCAAATTATGCCATGGGTCAAAGTATTCAAGGAACGAGGTACCCAAATCAAGGAAACCGGAACTACCAAGGGAACTATCGAGGGAACTTTAATAATCGTGGTCCCTCTGGTAGTTATCAACAGCAACCAAGGAGGCCTGAATTTTCATGGAGCAATACGAATAATGCAGTGCAACTTCCGATGGGTGTTGATCCGGGAGAAAAAGTGGAAGAATGGAAGCCTGGTTTCGAGGATACTGTGAACCGGTACATGGTAAAGAATGATGAAAGAGTGAACCGCCTTGAGGCAAAGCTTGAGAAAAAGATTGATGATCACCACAGAGATTTGTCCACTCAAGTGAAAGATCTCACATTGTTGATGGGTACAATTGCAGAGAATGTGAACACATTGACTTAAACTGTAGGAAAAGGGAAGTTTCCGTCTCAGAGTATAGAGAATCCGAAGTCGTGTAATGCCATCACACTGAGGTCGGGAACGCAGTACGAGGGACCGATGAGGCCGGAATCAAAGTTGGAATTTTCTAAGCCTCGGTTCGACCAAAATTCAGAGGGTTCGACCTGGCATTCAGGTCGAACCCAGGTCAAACCTCATCGGCCAGAGCACTCTATTTTGACACAGGAGCGGTTCGATCAACACGCAGAGGGTTCGACCAACTTTTCAGGTCGAACCTCTGGTCGAACCTCATCGGCCAGAGCACTCTGTTTTGACGCAGGAATGGTTCGACCACGATCAAAATGGTTCGACCAAATCTTCAGGTCGAACTCAGGTCGAACCGAAGGATAGAGATTATACAGTGAAGCAGTTCGACCAAGGGGGCAGAGGTTCGACCTCCAATGCTGGTCGAACCCAAGTCGAACCTCCGGAGCAGAATGAGATCAGTCTTCTAGGAGAGAGGTTCGACCAATACACTCCTGGTTCGACCTCTCAACCTGGTCGAACCCTAGTCGAACCTCGCCGAGATGTTTTGATTGATGCACCTGTTGTTCTTTTTGATGTTGATGCAACTCCAGTGGTACGGAATGAGCAAAGTACAGACATAATAGCTGAGAAAAAATGGGAAAGAGCTAAGCGATTAAGAGCCGAAAAGGAGAAAGCGGAGAAGGTTGATCATGATGAATGGGGGATTCCCAAAACAAAGATACCTCCACCGTTTCCCTACAAGCTAGTGAAGAAGGGGTTGGAAGAAAAGTTCAAGAAGTTTTCAGAGATAATGAACAAGATAAGCTTGAACATCCCTTTTTCAGAGGCAATCATGGAGATGCCATATTATTCTCGATTCCTTAAAGATATATTGATGAAGAAGCGAAGCTTAACCGGAGTTGAAACGGTAAACTTATCTGAGAATTGTAGCTCAATTATTCAAAAGAAGTTGCCACCAAAGATGAAAGATCCGGGGAGCTTTACTATTCTATGTGAGATCGGGAAGGGGCCAGCACGGCGAGCTTTGTGCGATCTAGGGGCAAGCATCAATTTGATGCCGTTGTCCATCTTTCAGAAGCTTGGTTTGGGGGAGCTGACCCCGACAACTGTTGCTCTCCAATTGGCAGATAGATCAATGATGTTTCCGAAAGGTGTTGTTGAAGATGTTCTTATAAAGGTGGAGAAGCTAGTCTTTCCTGTGGATTTCCTTGTACTAGAAATGGATGATGACAAGGATAATGTTCCTTTAATCTTGGGGAGGCCATTCCTTGCTACAGCTGGAGCTATGATAGATGTTCGGAATGGAGAACTGAAGTTGAGAATGGACAAAGAAGAAGTACTTTTCAATTTGGACAAAGCAATGAAGATGCCAATGGAGTCCCAATGTTATAGTATTGACGTGGTGGAGGAGATTGTGAAGGAGGATAAGTCTCTAATCTTGTCAAAGGATCCTCTAGAGATATGTTTGATGGAGTCTCTTACTTATCCCACTACGGAGCTTGACGGACTTTCTAACGAGGTATGTATTGAATTTCTTGAAAACTTACTTGCTTTGGGTGATGACAGGTTTGCATTGGAAAGAAATAAGGTGGAAGAAGTCAAATGGACCAGGAAGTACTTGCCTTTGGATAACGAAAACACTCCAGTGGAGAAAAGAAAAGAGGAGTTGAAACCATTGCCGGACCACTTGAGGTATGCTTTTCTTGGTGATAATGCACAATATCCGGTAATTGTATCTTCTTCCCTTAATGATGATCAACTTGAGGAGTTATTAGATGTCTTAAGGAAGTACAAGTCTGCAATAGGGTGATCACTTGATGATTTGAAAGGTATTAGTCCTTCGTATTGTATGCATCGGATTAGGTTGTTGGATGAAGCCAAGGCTAGTGTTCAGAATCAGCGTAGGGTGAATCCCGCAATTCAAGAGGTGATAAGGAAGCAAATTCTTACGTGGTTGGATGCTGGAATTATATATCCTATTAGTGATAGTCCCCATGTGAGTCCATTGCATGTAGTTGCTAAAAAGGGGGGCATGACTGTACTATAAGCTGAGGATGGAGAAGCTATAGCCACGAGAATTCCTACGGGATGGCGTACATGTGTGGATTACAGGAAATTAAATGAGAACACGTGTAAGGACCATTTTCCTCTTCCGTTTATGGATCAAATGTTGGATCATCTTGCAGGGTATGAGTTTTATTGTTTCTTGGATGGATACTCGGGGTATAATCAAATCATGATTGCTCCCGAGGATCAAGAAAAGACCACTTTTACTTGCCCCTACTGTTAAGGGTTTTCTCAACACACAAATTAATCCTCAAGTATAAGGATATCAATTGTAGTCGCGAAGATGACCAAGTTACAATATCGAACCCACGGGAAGGATAAATATCAATTTTGTTATCTTCTAGTATATTTTAGACTATGTTGGTAATTGTAAAGGTTTAATGGATAATAACTTCTAATCGAAATAACAAAAGAAATAGCAAGAGTAGAGAAAAGTGAGTTGTGATCAATAAGAATGATAGGTAGTTCGTCGGGTCATCCAGTTTCACTAGCAATTCGTATTTTCATGTGATGGTGACCAACTCTGCCTTGTGGTTTGTGGACGCATCACTAGACCATGCAAGTTTACTCTATAGACACAAGTAAATATGCGCTTGACACGTGTGAATAACATCGGAGCAAGAGATATGCTTCACCCCCCTTTCTAGGTACTATCATAATCAATTATCTTCTACGTCTAGAATCTAACCCGATTTGATCTCCCTTTTTAGGTACTATAAAGTTATACTCTTCATCCTATTCATCAACCTGAATTTAATTCAATTCATGAATATTCATATAAGACAGTTCTAATAATACTTCGGAATCCCTTTACTTAGAATTATAACAATAAACCCTGCTCAGTAGTGAACGCACTCAATCAATAACCATGTTATGTATTCAGACTCTACACAATGATCATTGATGCACAAAACGACTATGAGTATGGATTAAATATGCAATCTTATATAAAACAAACCACATGTAGTGTTGTACGGAGTTTTACACACGAAACACGAATTACATCATGAAACTTTCATAACCCTAGAACTACCAAGGTGGTTCTAGCCCATGATTGATCTAGGAACAATCATGGTTAGATTGATCATTCTTACTTGAACCTTCAGCGAACCTCTGTTACAGCCCTCCGGATGGATCACCACCTCTACTCTTGTCTCTCCTACGATTGACGATCAAAAGCTCTCCTTATTCTCTGTATGAGCCTCCTTTTATACTTGTAATCACGTTTCTAGGGCTTGGAATGGGCTTTCTAAGTGATCTCATGCGTTTCGGCCTCGAAAATCCGGATAAGGTAAGTTCTCGCACACAGGTTCGACCACGTCAAGCAGGTCGAACCCCTAGCCACAGGTCGAACCCCAGGTCGAACCCCGCTACTGGAAGAATTCTGCACAGGTTCGACCTTCTAGACAGGTCGAACCACTTAGGCCTTGGTCGAACCCCAGGTCGAACCTCAGCACTGGACAACTCCCGCTCCCGATTCGACCAACTGGCAAGTCGAACCCAAACGTCGTGGTCGAATCCTCCTTCTTACAAATTGGTTCGACCATGGTTCGACCTGATGGCCAGGTCGAACCAGCCGAGTCGTGGTCGAATCAATCTCTGTACGTCCAGCAATGTTGGTTTGACCTGCTGGAGAGGTCGAACCCTCCTCCAGCCAGGTCGAACCCACCTACTTCTTGGGCGGTTCGCGTGGCTTCGACTCCGTCTCTTCGATTCTTGGCTCTTTCACTCTGTTTTTGCTAAGAAAACACTCAAATAGCTCCACTAACACCTGATTCATGCTAATTCACAATATATATAGGTTTTCCACCTATTTCCACATCAAAACTCTCCAAAACTAGCACAAAACATAGCGCCAAACTTGTGAATTTACACACTCATCACCTACGGGACCTTGGCTTTTAGGAAGATGCCGTTTGGATTGTGTAATGCGCCTGCTACTTTTTAGAGATGCATGATGACGATTTTTGATGGTTTGATAGAGAAGATCATGGAAGTATTCATGGACGATTTTTCAGTCTTTGGTTCTTCTTTTGATATGTGTTTGTCTAACCTTGCTGTTGTTTTGAAGAGGTGTTAAGAAACTAATCTTGTCTTGAATTGGGAGAAGTGCCACTTCATGGTGAAGGATGGGATTGTTCTTGGGCATCATGTTTCCGCCAAGGGATTACAAGTAGATCGTGCTAAAGTGGTGGCAATTGAGAAGCTTCTACCACCGACCAATGAAAGAGGAGTGTGGTCCTTCCTTGGACACGCCGGTTTTTACAGGAGATTCATTAAAGACTTCTCAAAATACTCTAAGCCCTTATCTCATTTACTTGAAAAGGATATTCCTTTTGTGTTTAATGATGAGTGTCTAACAGCTTTTCAAGTTTTGAAGGAGGCGCTTATTACTGCCCCTATCTTGATCACACTGGACTTGACTCAACCGTTTGTACTTATGTGTGATGCAAGTGATGTAGCATTGGGTGTGGTGCTTGTGCAGCTAAGGGAGAAGAAGTTCTGCGCCATTTACTACGTGAGTAAGACTTTCGATGCGGCACAGAAGAATTACACGGTGACTGAAAAGGAGTTTTTGGCTGTTGTGTATGCATTCGATAAGTTTCGTCAGTATTTGGTTGGCATGAAGACGATTGTGTATACGGATCACTCAGCGATTCGTTATTTGATGGAGAAGAAGGAGGCGAAGCCTTGGATTATAAGATGGATTCTACTACTGCAGGAGTTTGACTTGGAGATTCGGGATAAGAAAGGAACAGAAAATGTGTTGGCAGATCACTTGTCAAGGTTGGAGACTAGGGAGCATTGTGATAATTCTTTCGAGTATATTGAAGAGATGTTCCCTGATGAGAAGATCATGGCTGTGGCTGTTGAAGGTACCGAGCGAGCATGTGTGGTTGCAGCGCAAGGTATGGATCCATGGTACGCGGATTATGTTAATTACATTGTCATTGGAGAAATTCCAAGGGATCTCAACCGATATCAACTTGCGAAATTTTGTAGGGAAGTTGAGACATTTATATGGTATGATCCGTTTGTTTACAAGATTTGTACAGATTCTATTGTCCGAAGATGTGTACCCGAGATGAAAATGGAAAGTGTGCTTGAGTTCTGCCATGCACAACCGAATGGGGGGCATTTCGGAGCGCAAAAGACTGCAGCTAAGGTACTTCAATCTGCTCTTTATTGGCCTACATTGTTTAAAGATAGTGAGAGCTATGTGGCGTCTTGCGATAGATGTCAGCGCATGGGTAATATAGGTAGGAGAGATGAGATGCCATTGCAGCCTAGCATAGTCGTGGAGATATTTGATGTATGGGGGATCGATTTTATGGGGCCTTTTCCCCCGTCGAATGGATTTCTCTACATTCTTCTTGCGGTGGATTATGTTTCGAAGTGGGTGGAAGCGATTCCTACTCGTGTTAATGACTCGAAAGTTGTTTTATCTTTCCTGAAGAAACATATTTTTGCCCGTTATGGAGTTCCTAGAGCGCTAGTTAGTGATGGAGGTTCCCACTTCGTCAATAAATTTCTGGAGAAGGTGCTTAAGGATTATGGTGTTAAGCATAGGGTTACTACACCCTATCATCCGCAAGCGAATGGGCAGGCAGAGGTCTCCAACCGTCAAGTAAAGCAGATTCTGGAGAAAGTGGTAGGAACTAATAGAAAGGATTGGGCTATGAAGCTTGATGATGTGTTATGGGGGTTCCGGACCGCTTACAAGACGGTGTTAGATATGTCACCGTATTAAATTGCCTATGGGAAGCCGTGCCACTTACCTGTAGAAATTCAACACAAAGCGTTTTGGACTTTGCGTCGCTTGAACTTAATCCTTAAGGATGTGAAGGAGTTGAGGATAACTCACATGAATCAATTGAATGAGTTTAGGAGTCGTGCTTACAAGAATTCAGAGATTTATAAGGAACGAATGAAGAGGTGGCATGATTCTAAGATTTCATACAAGGAGTTCAAGCAAGGAGATGAGGTACTACTTTTTAACTCTCGTTTGAAGCTTTTTGCAGGCAAGTTGAAGTCTAAGTGGACGGGACCGTTCATGATTCATCGAGCCTTAGGAGGGGGAGTTATGAGCTTAATGACAAAGATGGAGACGTTATCACGGCGAATGGGCATCGGTTGAAGCATTATAGGTCGCCGGATGATACGTGTGTCATTTTTGATGATACCTTGTTCTGATTTGGTACCGTCGTGACTCTACGACGTTAAACATGAGCGCTTGTTGAGGGCTTACTCTTCCGTTTTATTGCTTTATTTCTTTTGTGTGAGTAAGAAATTTTTATATTTAAGATGCTTACTAATCGGCAATTACATCTCTTTTCAAACTTAGTTTCGACTTACGTTTTTACGGGGTGTGATGTTATTACCTCATTGAAGCATTGAGAGTATAATCTTTTCTTTGTATTGTTTGTTAGGGGAGTTGGTTTTTGCGGACATATTAAAATTTTAATCGATTTTGATGTGACGATTTTTTACAACTTGCCTAATGTTCAGTGGTTTTTGGTTGTGTTTTCTTTTACGTAGATACTCATGAATGATGTAATGTGGAACAATTTTTGAAGTTGTGCTCTAGATTGTACCTAATGAAGTTGTGTTGAAGCTTGAAGTATGTAGTGAATGAAGAACACTCAGTTTTGGAAATCAGGAGGAAGGTTCGACCAAGTCTAGGAGTGGTTCAACCAGAGCCAGAGGTCGAACAAAAGCAGAGGAAGTCGAACCGGCGTCGAAAGTTGTCCAGAGAGGAGGTTCGACCAAAGACATAGTTGTTCGACCTGATCAGGAGGTCGAACCTATGGTCGAACCTGTCAGTTGGAAGCACTCTGTTTTCCAGAAGAGGGGTTCGACCAATTCAAGGAAGGTTCGACCTGTTTAGCAAGTCGAACCCCTGGTCGAACCGAGAAAATCGTTTGTCCAGAAGAGAGGTTCGACCTCGCCATCCATGGTTCGACCTGTTCAGGTGGTCGAACCCCAGGTCGAACCAAGCCAGGTACGCGATTTAAGTTTGATTTTTCAGAGGGGTTCGATCACTTTTTTGAAACACCAAACCTCGAACCCTCTTCGAACCTCTACACCTTTGTACAAATTCTTCAATTACACTTGATTTCACATCGATTACACAACACTACACCTTGAATTATCGATTCGGTCGCGGATTTGGGCGGATTTCGTCGCGAGTTAGGGCTGAAATTGCGATTTTTGGTTGTTGTGTGTTCTCGATCGGTTGTTCACCATGGGCAAGTCACAAGGTATGTTTTTCCAACTCAATTACTCTAGGATTGAAGGTTTAGGTAAGAAATTAGATGTGAATAAGAGGATTGATGTTGAGTATGATTGAATTTCATGGTGAATGTTGATATTATGATTTGTTTCATATGAATTCTTGTTTCTTGGTTTTTGGTTGATTGATTATTGATAGAACATGGATTTTTATGTGGATTAATCAAGGATATAGAACATATCATAGAATGAGTATGTTGATTTGGTTTGAAATTGATGAAATTGAAGTAGTTCATTGAGGGAAACATGTTGAATTTTTGATTGAATTGCTTGAATTGCTTAATGCATGCTTGTTGGTTATGTTTTGATGATTAAGGAAGGTGTGATTGAAGATGTTTTGAGAATGTTGAATAAGCAAGTGGTGTTGAGATGATAGTTTGTTTTAATATGCATTGATGCTTGAAGTCTTGAGTAGAGTATGTGATGTGCTAGTACAATACTTGCTTTCTTGTCTTGTTGGTTGGATTGAAGTATTTGTTTTCAGGAAAGGGACAAGGATCAAGTAAAGGAAAAGGAAAGGCAGAGGAGGAAAGATCAAAGAAGAGGCATGACAGACCTTCAAATTTGGACAAAGTGACAAGAAAACTGAGGCTACAAGATCGTTTACCTGATAACTTCAAGATTAGGATGCAAGATTGGGATGAGATTAAAGAAAAGTGGGAGGAAGTTTCAGACAAGATAGCTCGCACTCGATACCAAGATGATGAAGCGATGAGGATAATGAGAATAGGGGATGATATATTTTGGATGTTTGATCAAGTAGGGATCCGAAGATTCATGGAGTTGAAGAGGCCGACGTACTTCCATGTTACAGCGGAAGTAGTTTGCTCGTTTGAGATGGAGAAGGACCCGCTTGGATACCCCTATCTGTGTACGTTTCAGCTTGGTGGAGTGAGTAGGAGATGGACGTCTGAGGATTTCAATGAGCTGTTTGAGACGCCTTTGGAGATCCCTCATTTAGAAAATGCTGCAGTGTAAAGCGGTTTTGGAGGGAGATCACTGGGGAGATTCGTGATTATAAGACCAGACAGGCTCGTGCTTCCGCAATAAAGAACCCTGTCTTGAGGTACATGGACCGCATCCTGAGCAACACGTTGTTCGCCCGCTCGGAAGGGAGTGTTGTGTCTAGAGGAGAGCTATATGCCCTGTGGTGTATGCTGAATGGAGTGAAGTTCAATGTTGGAGCTTATTTTATTGCGCAGCTGAATCGATTCAAGACCATTGGTTTTCAAAAGGTGAATATTGGAGGGTTATTGACGATCGTGGCTGAGCATTACAACTTGGATCTCACCGGCATTACACCAGTAGAAGGAGAACCCGATTTGATGATGAGCACGTGCGCGAAGGGAGGATTTGCCCATTTTAGAAATGGAGATTGGTTTTTCACGAGAGGTCTCAAGCCTTTCGAATTTATGTTCCCCTTCGACGTGAGCAACTTGACAACTATTCGGGAAGCAAGGAATAAGTTAATGAATTCTCTTGGACACACCGCTTTATCCGTGGCAGTGAAGTCGGGTGGTGATTGGAGAGCGGTAGCACAGATGTGTGCTGAGGGGAGGATGGCTGAGTTATAGCAGATCGTTGATCAAGGAGAGTTCCGTCCACCTTAGCCACAGCAGCCTGAAGAGGAGGATCAGGTAGATGAGCAGCCGGAGATGGAGATTCCAGAAGGAGAGCAGCATGATGCGTCTCAGCATGCTCTGGGACCGCAGCAGTGGCGAGCAGTTCCAGGTACTCGGGAGCAGCTTCGCTTGATTCATGAGCAGCTGATCGCGGTGGTAGCTGCACAGCAGGAGACGAATAGGCAGCTCGTGCTCGCTAACGCCAACTACGCCACGCTGAACGAAAGGTACTCTGCCTTGGATGAGCGTCTTGGTAGAGTGAGTAGTCGAGTGGATATGATGGATAAGCACATTACCAGTCTGTGCCGAGCTGTGGAAAATAGAATGGATGAGGATGACGATGATGATGAGGATGATGATGCTCCTAGGGAGTAGTTTCAGGTTTCTTTTGGCTTCTCCGATTCATCTTATCTCCCATTCTTCTTTTTATTTTTACAGATTGGGGTATGATTCATGTGTGAGTGGCATGTACCTGATATAGTTGATCTTGTATCGTTGTTTTGTATATGGGTTATTGATTCTATGCATTCATGTGTTTACGTGTTTATTTTCATTTGGAAAGAGCATGAATAATTTGTTAAGTATATGGAATTCATGAGGAATTGATTTTGATTATGTGCTATGAGAAGTATTAGGAATTGATTACCTATGTAAGGATTTGAGCTTTTATCATGATTAATCATGATAGTTTATTTTTGAGAGAATCATTCGTATGAACGTATTCTAGAACTTGGCTTGGAGTTTTGTGTGAAACTTATAATTGATGAAATATTAGGATATGATCTTAGGCCATTTTTGATTAATTGAGTCACTTAGCCAAATTTTACCTTTCCTAATGATTTTATAAATCTTTGGTAGCCCTGTTTGAGCCTTTTAAAAGCTTTTTCTTTGGCAAGCCAAATATAAGAGCCTTAATTACCTTATTTGAGCTTTGAAAATACCCCATTCATTGGTAGAGAGAATAAGGTGAATAAGTGTGGAAGAAACAAAGGGAAGATGGAATGAGGTTCAGTAAGAAAAGTGCATGGTTAAATCTTGTTAGGGATAGTGCCTAAAATTGGTATCCCGAATTGTTTATACATGGGACTTGAAGTTTTTAAGAAGCAGTCGAACGATGTTCGAGAAGGGTAGTGCCTATAACTAGTACCCGAGTAATTAAAAGAAGTATGATGTTGATGCAAGGAAGAGAAGGAAAATTGAAAATTGCAAGTGCAAGAGAAGAATTGGAGGAGAATATGAAGCCGAATGAGAAATCAAGAACCTCCAAGGTAACTCTCTACTAGTGTATTAAGTTACTATGACCAAATTTTCCTACCCTTTCCAAAGAGCCAACATTACAACCTAGAAACAAGTCCTTTGTGATCCTAGTATTAATCTAATGTAAGTTGATTTTTGAGACCTTTGCCAAGCTTATAATTACGCGTGAATATGAATTGATATGAGTGTTTATACTAGCCTATAGTGCCTCACGCACGAGCGAAAGAGAGTAAAGACTTATCTTGTCAGTGAGATTACTTAGTACTCCGAATGGTGTGTGATTGGATTGATTTTACATGAGTGACATATTTGATGTAAGTAATTCTTGTTTGATTCAATGAAGTGGCATGTGTAATATGTGTTGTACTAGATCTTGTTGAATTATACACGACTCCTGTGGTTTAAATTGGTTACCTCGGGACGAGCAACATGTAAGTTTGGGGGTTTGATGAGTGTGTAAATTCACAAGTTTTGCGCTATATTTTGTGCTAGTTTTGGAGAGTTTTGATGTGGAAATAGGTGAAAAACCTATATATATTGTGAATTAGCATGAATCAGGTGTTAGTGGAGCTATTTGAGTATTTTCTTAGCAAAAACGGAGTGAAAGAGCCAAGAATCGAAGAGACGAAGTCGAAGCCACGCGAACCACCCAAGAATTAGGTGGGTTCGACCTGGCTGGAGGAGGGTTCGACCTCTCCAGCAGGTCGAACCAACGTTGCTGAACGTGCAGAGATGGATTCGACCACGACTCGGCTGGTTCGACCTGGCCATCAGGTCGAACCATGGTCGAACCAGTTTGTAAGAAAGAGAATTCGAGCACGACGTTTGGGTTCGACTTGCCAGTTGGTTAAATCGGGAGCGGGAGTTGTCCAGTGCTGAGGTTCGACCTGGGGTTCGACCAAGGCCTAAGTGGTTCAACCTGTTCAGAAGGTCGAACCTGTGCAGAATTCTTCCAGTAACGGGGTTCGACCTGGGGTTCGACCTGTGGCCATGGGTTCGACCTGTTTGACGTGGTCGAACCTATGTGCGAGAACTTACCTTATCCGGATTTTCGAGGCTGAAACGCGTGAGATCACTTAGAAAGCCCATTCCAAGCCTTAGTGACGTGATTACAAGTATAAAAGGAGGCTCATACAGAGAATAAAGGGAGCTTTTGATCGTCAATCGTAAGAGAGACAAGAGTAGAGGTGGTGATCCATCCAGAAGGCTGTGACAGAGGTTCGCTGAAGGTTCAAGTAAGAATGATCAATCTAACCATGATTGTTCCTAAATCAATCATGGGCTAGAACCACCTTGGTAGTTCTAGGGTTATGAAAGTTTCATGATGTAATTCGTGTTTTGTGTGTAAACTCCGTACAACACTACCTGTGGTTTGTTTTATATAAGATTGCATATTTAATCCATACTCATAGTCGTTTTGTGCATCAATGATCGTTGTGTAGAGTCTGAATACATAACATGGTTATTGATTGAGTGCGTTCACTACTGAGTAGGGTTTATTGTTATAATTCTAAGTGAAGGGATTCCGAAGTATTATTAGAACTGTCTTATATGAATATTCATGAATTGAATTAAATTCGGGTTGATGAATAGGATGAAGAGTATAACTTTATAGTACCTAAAAAGGGAGATCAAATCGGGTTAGATTCTAGACGTAGAAGATAATTGATTATGATAGTACCTAGAAAGGGGGGTGAAGCATATCTCTTGCTCCGATGTTATTCACACGTGTCAAGCGCATATTTACTTGTGTCTATAGAGTAAACTTGCATGGTCTAGTGATGCGTCCACAAACCACAGGGCAGAGTCGGACATCATCACATGAAAATACGAATTGCTAGTGAAACTGGATGACCCGACGAACTACCTATTATTCTTATTGATCACAACTCACTTTTCTCTACTCTTGCTATTTCTTTTGTTATTTAGATTAGAAGTTATTATCCATTAAACCTTTTCAACTACCAAACATAGTCTAAAATATACTAGAAGAATACAAAATTGATATTTATCCGTCCCGTGGGTTCGATATTGTAACTTGGTCATCTTCGCGACTACAATTGATATCCTTATACTTGAGGATTAATTTGTGTGTTGAGAAAACCCCTATCATCGAACCAGCTATTTTTCCGTCCAGTTCGACCTCGGTTCGACCTCAAGCAGGTCAAACTGATTTGCGTAGTCTCGCCGTTTCATGTATAACTTTCACATTTGACCTCCAAATTGAGTGATTCTTGCGCTCACGTCATTCTATCTTCCTTGGCTTTCCATCCATATAAAGAACTCTCAATAAATCCAGGAATTGAATCTGTAACAAGCCATGGAAAGTAACACATCTGTTCTGTTCGGCACAGCTCGCGCGGCGTCACCACTTTGCTCATAACTTTCTCGTTCGGACTCCGAATGGGATGTTATTTATATCAAAACGATCCTCTCTTCAGTGGCTTTCCAATCATGTATCACATCACTAGTTCAGAGCTCCACAAAAATACAGAATAATTACACAAATTGGACGTGCATTTTTCAGCATTCTTGCACAAATTGCACCTTTTCTCCAACTTTGCACTTTTGATCCCTTTTTCCATTTAAAACACAATAAAACACCTCAAGTGCACCTTTATCTCACATATATTACATATAAGATACTTGTGCTAATATATAACAATAATTCCTATAAAAAAGGTGTTAGATTGGACAATAAAACACGCTTATTTTCATTCTCATCAATCCCCCAAACTTACCCGTTGCTCGTCCCGAGGCAATAAAATAAAAATAAAGAGAAAGAGAGTAAGAAAATTAGCGGGGAAACAAGGACTATGACACATATACCCCTTTTCAAAATACAATTGTCCTCAACTTAGGTCATACAACTCTCATTACATGCAATAATCAATTCATAGCATACAAGATAAGACAATCACCACCAATTCAAATGCTCTATTGACATGTTCTTACGGGAAGTATGTATCACTCGCACTCAAGTGTAAAGATGTACACTTATGGGTTAAGGTGTTTACGCTCAAATTCAATTCAAGTACATGCGTAACCATAAGCTTGCCAAAAGTCTCAAACCCTCCACCACTATTATTATGATTTGATAATGAGATCAAAAAGGACTTTTCTTGGTTGTAATGTTGGCTCTTTGGTAAGGGTAAGAAACATATGGATAAAGTAACTCAATTAGTAGAGAATTAAAATCGGAGATCTTTTGTACTGCAAATTTTTACACTTCAAGGCTATCCAACTTTATGCTCTTCTAATTTTCTTTTCTCTCCTTTCCTTCAAGCTCAACATACTTTTTCTTTCCTTTCTTTTTCTCGAGGTACCAGTTTTGGGCACTACCTCTAACATCTCGGGGTACCAATTTTGGGCACTACCCCTAAGCAACTTATTTTTTAGCTCATAATCACTTGTACAGCTCCAAATATTTTATTCCTTCCAAACTCCATGAAAATCAATTCACACACTTTGACAACATTTAATTCTCCACTAAATATAGGAATTTAAGGCTCAAATAGGATATCAAAGTGGCTATCTTCGTAGGTTGCCAAAGAAATAAGGCTTTTAGGCTCAAAAGGGCTAACTACGGATATAAAATTATTTGATATGAAATTATTTGACTAAGTGACTGATAAATTCAAGGATGGCCTAAAATCATCTCCCATTATCTAACATAACATGCAGTCTCAAGTAAGACAAGAGACAAGTTCTAGAATACACACACAAGAACGATACTCACCAGAAAGAAATATCATGTGTTTATGTATATGAATAAGGCTCAAAATCTCACATGGGTTTTAACAAGTAATAGAGCACTTTTCATGGTAAGCAATATCCCACAAGTACACATAGAACTTCATATCACAATATAACTCAAGTACACTTCCTTCATCAATTTCAAGAGCATATGAATTCTAGGCACAATTTAACCAATATAAGCTCACATGGATCACCAAACCAAACTCAATCCTTCCACTCCTACAAATTAAAAGCACACATAAAAATTAGAATAAGGAAACGAGGGCACCTA
The DNA here is from genome assembly GCA_023678885.1 of Pogostemon cablin. Lineage (NCBI taxonomy): Eukaryota > Viridiplantae > Streptophyta > Magnoliopsida > Lamiales > Lamiaceae > Pogostemon > Pogostemon cablin. Next base: position 9,902,349 of record CM042987.1, read on the forward strand.
ATTTTTCTTCAATGTACGCATGAGCTCTGCGAGTCAAAGCCTCAATATAGAACTCGTCTTACCACTCTTTTACCTTTTTCTGTCATCAAAGCTCAAATAAACTCATCATCACAGGATTCATCAATAATAAAATAGGAGAACTATAAGAAAGAATTAATTGACTATTTAATCGTCTCCACACACACTAGAAACACCCCTGAATACTAGGCAAATTGTAAAAAAAAATCGACACATCAAAACCAATTAAAGATTCAATATACCGCAAAAAATTAACTCCCCCAGCAAACATTACAAAGAAAAGATTATACTCTTGGTTCTTCAATGAGGTAATAACGTCACACCCCCCAAACTTAGTAAAAACGTAAGTTGAAACTAAGTTTGAAAAGAGATGTAATTGCCGAATAATAAGCACCTTAAATATAAAAATTTCTTACTCACACGAAAAAAATAAAACAATAAAACGGAAGGGACAAGCCCCCAATAGGCGCTCATATTTAACGCCGGAGAGTCACGACGGATGTAACCTTTTTAAACTATTTGATTGGAGGACGGTCTTGTCGCATCCTCACCTTCAAATACTTTCTTTCTCTCTTCTTGTCTACACTCAACACCTCACCTTTCTTGGTCACAAAAATATGATCATCAAAATTTTCTTCCTCCCATGGCATTCTAGACTCCTCCTTGTCAATCTTCCACTTAATTTTAGAATCATTTATCTTAGTAAAATCAAGATTAAACAAGTTAGAAATCACATCTATACTCTTGCATGATTGAGTCTCCATGTGCATCTTCATTGCTCGATCAAGAGAGAAAACCACATCTTCATTATCCATTTGCAGTCTAAGCTTTCATTCCTTAACATCTATCATAGCTCCAGCTGTGGCAAGGAACGGTAGCCCTAAAATAAGGGGAATGTCACCCTTGTCATCTTCCATCTCAAGTACAAGAAAATTCACTGGAAAAACTAACTTATCCACTCTCACTAAAACATCTGCAATTAAACCCTTCGGACAAGTCATGGATCTATCCGCCAATTGAAGAGCAATATTCGTGGGTTTGAAATTCCCCAAACCAAGCCTTTTAAATATGGAAAAAGGCATCAAGTTAACGCTTGCCCCCAAATCACACAAGGCTTTACGTGCCGACCCTTTTCCAATATCACAAAGAATGGTGAAGCTTCCCCGATCCTTTAACTTTGCAGGCAGCTTCCTTTGAAGGATCGAGTTGCAATTGTCTGATAGGTTCACCGTCTCCACTCCATTCAAGCTTCTCTTCTTTGATATAATATCCTTGAGGAATCGGGCATAGTATGACATCTCCATGATTGCTTCAAAGAAAGGAATGTTCAAGCTTAATTTGCTCATGACATCGTGAAACCTCTTGAACTTTTCTTCCAATCCCTTCTCGGCCAATCTCAAAGGAAACGGAGGAGGTATCTTGGTCTTTGGTCTTCCCCATTCATCACGTTCAACCTCCTTCGCTTTATCCTTCTTGGCTCTCAATCTCTTTGCTCTTTTCCACTTCTTCTCCATTGTAAGCTCAGTAATCTGCTCATGTAATGGTACTGGAGTAACATCAACATCATGTGGAGCATTCAGCGCGGAAAACAGTTCAAAATAGTTAGGTTCGACCTGGATTTGACCAGTGGCACTGGTCGAATTGGGTACGTCGTGGTTGAATCGAGCACCTGGAAGTCCATTCTCACCTTGCATGTTGGATTCGACTTGGATTCGACCACATGGCCTGGTCGAATCGGCTCCCCCCAGGTCGAATCGGCTTTCTGGAAGATTTCTGCCCTCCGATTTGACCTCGATTCGACTAGATGGCTTGTTCGAACCAATTATGTCGTGGTCGAATCGTTGCCGTTATAAAACAGGGTGCTTCGCAGAGTGTGGTTCGACCTTGGTTCAACCTGATGACCAGGTCGAATTAATATTGCTTTGGTCGAACTGATCTTCTGTCAAAACAGAGTGCTCTGGATGGGTGGATTCGACCTGGATTCGACCTGAGGGCCAGGTCGAATCGACTGGATGTTGGTCGAATCGAGGCGCAGCTTCTGCCGGATGTCTTCCCGTAGCTAGATTCGACCTCCCCTGCACACTTCGACCGTGGGATAGGTCGAATCGTAGTGTTTTTGGTCGAATCCGCTTCCTTTCGCCTCAAACTTTGACTCCGGCTTCATTGGTCCCTCGTACTGCGTTCCAAACCTTAACGTGATGGCTTTATTCACCAATTTTTGTGTTAATTGATTCACGTTCGCGGTCATCTGCCCCATAATCAAAGTAAGCTCCTTCAACTACGTAGATAAATATGCACGATCAACATTCATGGTATCCTCAAGACGATCAATCCTTGCATCATTCTCAGCCATGTATCGATGGAAGGTATCTTCAACACTCTTCACTTCGTGATGCCGCATACTAGGCCCCCTTAGTGTCAACTCCGTGATCTGCTTCTGCTGGGACTCTAGTAGCTTGTTGATGTTAGCTAAACTAGAAACGATCTCATCATCCCTATTCGGCTTCACCACTTGATGTTCAACCTGCGCTATCTCGCCAAGTACATATGATCCTCTATCTCTCTCAACAGGCCAGTCACATGTATTCATAGAGATATTGTTGAACAACTTTTCCGCTTCAAGTGTTGTCTTAGATAACAGCGCTTCTCCTTATGATGCATCAATAAAAATACGCGACTCACAATCCAATCCATAGTAAAAAATGCTTATGTACTCAGCCTTAGACATTCCATGCTTTGGGCATCGCCTGAGCAAGTCTTTAAACCTGTCCCACGCCTCATAAAATTTCTCACCCTGATTCATAACAAATTGGGTGATCTCTGGCCTCGTTCTTAAGATCCTTGAGGGTGGCATGTATCTCTCCAAGAACTTCTGCTGCAGTTGGTCCCATGTAGTGCAATCTATGGTATCAAGAGTCTCATACCAAGCTTCCGCCTTATCAATCAAAGAGAACTTGAACAAGGCGATCCGTCTAGCATGATCGTTAGCTCCAGCTCCTTTTTGAGTGTTTACATAACCAAGAAATCTTCGGAGATGTTGATATGGATCTTCAAAACAATCTCCAGAAAAGAGATTCTTCGCCACCATGTTAATAAGAGTGGGATGTATCTCAAAGTCATCATATTCCCCCTTGCTCCTATCAACCTCATGTTGCCAATTCCATAATTCGTGAAAATTTCATGTATGACAATATTATTCGGATTTTGTCTTGCTCCGGCCATGTTTAGCTCAATGTGTTATTCGTTTCTTTTCTTTCTCTCCTTTTTCAAGCGCACAAATAACTCAGAAAAATTCAAGGTTAGATAGAAAATAAATAATCACAAATAAAAGAAGAAAAAAAAAATCATAATCAACTAGAAATAATGAAATCAATAATAACAGCCGTCCCAGGCAACGGCGTCAAGAACTTGATGCACGTTTTCTTTGTACGCAAAATTAATCCCCAAGTATTAAGGATATCAATTGCAGCTTAGCAAGCGACCAAGTGAATATCGAGCCCAAGGGACGGCGTATTATTAGTTTAATTATTATCTAAATTAATTAAGACGAAGGCAATAAGATTTGATGGATTTAATTAACAACTACTAAACAAATAATTAAAATAACAAATAAAATAAAGTATCACTCGAAGAATACGAAAGTGGATCAAGTAGGAGAATAGGTAGCTCTAGGGTAATCCAGTTTTACTACTTAATTTTCCTTCCATGTGTTGGTGTCCGACTCTGCCTTGTGAAATATGGACGCATCACTAAACTATGCATATCTACTCTATAGACACAAGTAAACATGCGTGTAACACGTGTGAATATCCTCGGAGCAAGAGATATAATTTCACCCCCTTTCTAGGTACTATCAGTATCAATTATTTCCCCCTAGGATTGGTACTCTAACCCGATATGATCTCCCTTTATAGGTACTATAAAATTATCCTCTTTATCCTACTTATTAACCCGAATTCAATTCAATTAACAAGTATTCATATAAGATAATTCTAATAAGACTTCGGAATCCCTTCACTTAGAATTATAACATAAAACCCTGCTCAACAGTGAACGCACTCAACCAATAACCATGTCATGCATTCAAACTCTACACAACGATTATTGATGCACAAAACGACTATGAGTATGGATTAAAAAGGCACAATCTTATATAAAATAAACCACAAGTAGTGTTGTACGGAGTTTACACACAATAGTTCAATTAATTCGTAAAAACTTTCACAATCCTAGTTCTACCGAAGAGGCTCTAGCCCATGATGTTTCGAAGAACAATCATGGGTGTTGGATAGATATTACCCGGATGTCCGGAAAATACAAGATAAATTAGAAAATGAATAAACCCTTGATGTAGGCGTCGTCGCGTCCTTCTCCATCTTGAATCCTCCTCTTGGTTCTCCTCTTGATTCCACGAACGAATCTTCAAAGTGATGGATGGATGGAGGAAAGGAAGTGGATGATGGATGGGGGGTGATCCCCCCTTGTGGGGTGTTGTCAGGGGCGGATTCAGAAAAAAAATTTTGGGGGTACGAAATATAATTATAAAAATATTATTTATTTAATATTCGAAATCACATAATAAATAAATTAAAATAGAAAAATTATGATTACTATTAATATTGTCTAATTTTCATTTTTAAAAAGCAATTTAGGACATTATTATCATGAATTTATAACACATATTTAGAAAAATAATAATAATTTGAATATAAATTTATGTTGCAATTAATAATTTAGGCAATAAACGAATGAGAAAATTTTGAATGATTTTATAAAATATGAACTTTAATATGTTTTGTGTGTATATACATATACAAAACAATGAAGGAGAAAAAGAAACACCAATGTTTAAAAGGGAAAAAAATAATAATAAAAAATGTAGCATAACATTAAAAGTAAGAATGTATATTGGCTGCACTCGGGTACAAGGGTGCACCCATATGTGTATGACTTTTTATTCTATTTTGTATACGTGTTTTGTAATAATTGTATATTTTTTTCACACTAAGTTTTTATTAAAAAAACTAACATACATATGTGTATAATTTTTTATTCAATAGTGTATACATATTTTTTTAATAATTGTATATTTTTTACACTCAATTTTTCATTAAAAAAACTAACAATTAAATTGTATACATTATTGCTCATAATTGTATATGGATGCACTCTATCTTAGGGTACACCCGGGTGTACACTATAATTAGCCTAAAAGTAATATGATTGATAAATAATATAAAATAATTAAAAAATATATAAAGAAATAATATAAATAAATATAATAAAGAAACAGACTGACCCAATTATAGTTATATTAAAAAAGAAAAATATAAAATAAATTTTAGAAATAATATAATATAAAAAATCAAAAATGAATGAAAGGGTAAAAAAAAGAAAAAGATTAATGAAAGAGGGTCGAACCCCTAACCTTAGGGTCAAGTAGGACAGCCCTAACCACCAAGCTACTGGACAAAATTATAAAATATATACTACATATATAACTATTATTTTTGAATTTGGGGGTACAGCTGTACCCCCTTGTCCCCTATTGGATCCGCCTCTGTGTTGTATGTGTGGCCTCTCCTCTATTCAATTGTTGTTGTGTTCTATCCTCTTTTTGTGGCTGCATAGACCTCTTTTTATACTTGTAATCACGTCTTCTAGGCTTGGAATGAGCTTTTCAAGTGATCACACGCGTTTAGGCCTCGAAAATACGGATATGGTAAGTTCCCAAAGCTCGATTCGACCTCCCAAACAGGTCGAACCAAACAGGAGAGGTCGAACCATGGTCGAACCACCCTTCTGGATGTCCCAGGTGCATGGTTCGACCAGCCAACAGGTTGAACCATGCATGTCGTGGTCGAACCAACTATTTTTCCGTCCAGTTCGACCTCGGTTCTACCTCAAGCAGGTCGAACTGATTTGCGCAGTCTTGTCGTTTCGTGTATAACTTTCACATCTGACCTCCAAATTGAGTGATTCTTGTACTCACGTGATCCTCTCTTCCTTGGCTTTCTATCCATGTAAAGAAATATCAATAACTCTAAGAATTGTATCTGTAACAAGCCATGGAAATTAACACATCTGTTTTGTTCGGCACAGCTCGCGCGGCGTCACCACTTTGCTCTTAACTTCCTCGTTCGGACTCCGAATGGGATGTTCTTTATATCAAAACGATCCTCTCTTCAGTGACTTTCGAACCATGTATCACAACACCAGTTCAGAGCTCCACAACAATACAGAATAATTATACAAATTGGACGTGCATTTTTCAGCATTCTTGCACAAATTGCACTTTTTCTCCAACTTTGCACTTTTGATCCCTTTTTCCATCTAAAACATAATAAAACACCTCAAGTGCACCTTTATCTCACATATATTACATATAAGATACTTGTGCTAATATATAACAATAATTTCTATCAAAAATGTGTTAGATTGGACAATAAAACACGCTTATTTTCATTCTCATCAGTACTACAGCTTGCATCAAACCTTCAAAACTTTATTTATTATTATATAAAATATACTTTTTATAAATTGAAATCAAATCCCTGCACTATATTAAATTCTCATTTAAACTTACCCTAAACTTTAAACTTATTACAAAATGACCCAACTTTAGTTATACAATTCCGTTTAAAATTCTAAAAATACCGTTGGAATCCTCGTGAGATGAAAATCACATCAGTACCAATTTTGTATCAAAATATTGAAGTTTTGAAAATATAAAATTATACCGTGAAGTGGGTTTCTTCCCAACTTCTTCATTTTACGTCAAAACTCAAAACTAATTATACCTTTGTGATCCTCGTGAGGAGAGCTTCAAAACGAACTATAATATCAAAGCTAACTCACACCGAAATAAAATCTGCCATTAAAGGGGTTGAAACTTTGACGAAGCTTTTCTAACTCAAATGACATCTATTTTATAAAATAATTATATATTTAGAATCTACGATTCGACACGAATATTTCTGTATATAACATGATAATGTTTGACAAAAAATAAAAAATCTTCAAAACTTGCAGTGTGTATATATATTCATATATAGCGTGTGTGTTTATATATATGTGTGTGATGATATATATATATATATATATATATATATATAGACTCACATATGGTAAACTTGAAGCCACAACGTCACTGCTTACGTTAATCACTATCAAAAATTTAATCCTTATCCAAACTTTTAAATTCTTATCAAAATGATAATATTATTATAATACCAACTTGTATGCCAAGTTGAAAAAAAAACATGTGATTAATACACACATATCCACTTGTTCATTCCCACTTGCACACAATTAAATATTATTACTATTATTATAATTATATAATATTTAATAATTAAAATATAATATATATAAAAAATACAGTTTTAAATATAAAATTTACGAAAATATAGATTACGAAATATTGGGGTGTTACAATCTATTCCCCTAAAAATAATTTCGTCCTCGAAATTTAGAAAAACTAACATTTTAAAGAACTGAGGTAAATAATAAAATAAACACTTATATACCTTGAAGTTGACGTAGTGTACCAGGTAGATGCGTAGCGAGTATCATTAGAAAATTATTTAAATAACAGTCCTCCAAAATATAGATTCATAAATAATTTATTTAAAAATATGAGTCCAAAAAAACGTAGATTCATAAATAATTCATTTTAAAAATACGAGTCCACAGAAACGTAGACCCACTCTGATACCATCTGTCACGCCCCAATTTTCAATAAATAAAAAGGGAGATTTATTTGCAATTCTTTGATAATATTAACCTTCAATGCGGGCGTGAACCATAAAATAAACGGAAAAAATTTAAAATAGCCACTATTCCTTAAGTTGAATTTTTTCTAGCCATCTTTATAATAACAAATTTTTTCTAGCCACTTTATACTATTCATTCCAAAATTACCCCTTCTTTCTTTAAAACCAAAAAATCCTTTTATTTCCTCTACCCGATTGATATCCGTATATAATTTTCAATACCCTCTTTTTTTCTTTTTTTTTCATCACAATTTTCTTCTTTAAAATAGACATAGTCCATTACGACCATATCAGACCCATCATGCTTCCGTACATTAATTAAACAACATTAATCTCGTAATTAATCGACTTGAAATAATAACAGTATCTTTTTTGACCGTCAATCCACCGGGTATCCGGGAGATTTTACAGCTGCTCCTCATAACCAACCACGTACCCCGCAGTGTGATAGTTCAATCTCGTTCCTTCAGCGGACCTCAGCATAACCCTGGTTTGTTTCCTACATCGGGTGTACAAGATGATGCTACTGTTTCTTGCCGGAAAATATGGAGATTAAGGTTGCAGAATATAATGGAAGGTTACATAATTCGGGCAGTAGCCCAAGATTATTTATTTATTGAATGGAGAAATTTATTACACACTCATCCTCACCGAACAAGAGGAGAAACTCTTTTAGCTACCTATGGTAGCTGGAACAGAAACACTCATACAAAGAAAGAAAAGAAACAACAATATTTATTGAATGAGAGAAAACAGAGGGTGATGGTCGATGCCTTCTGCTTCCTCAACACACCTATTTATAGAGGCTTTCGGATTTGAAATCCGGATTTCAAAGCCTCCAAATCTTTTGTGACGTCACTGCTTACGTCATTGCTCTTGCGTCAGCACTTACGTCATCTACATTAGATCCCAACTTTAGCAGTTGGCTGGTCCTTCTCCTTTATTGGATTCTTTTTTGTGTCGTCATTGCTTGCGTCACTTCATATTGGATGCCAGTTTTAGTGGTTGGCTGATCCCTCTTCTTTATTGGATACCCCTTTGGTAGGCCATCATTGTCGGTCACATGTCTCTTACCCCTTCGGAAAGGTTACCTGGCTTTCACTTTTTTGAGGAGTCATTTGTCCTCTTTGGTGCCTGATGATTCTCCCGGCTCCTGGGTATTCTGAAGAGGTTTTACCCTCTTCTTTCCACGTGTCTCCTTTAGGGGTGGATCAGCAGTTCTGATCATCCCTATGCCCAACCTTATTCCTTTTCCAAACTCTGGCTCTGTTTGGGTGGAACAGCTTGAACATACCTTGTTTGTCCATTGCCCAAAATGGGCCATATTGCAATATCTCCGATGAGTTTGTTTACTCACAGGAATCTTGTTTCTCCAGAGAAGTTCTTGTTTTTCTTGGAACGCCTTCTCCGCAAACCCTGTCTTCTTTCCTGTTAAAGTATTCAACAGAAAATACCCATTCAAAGATTTATGCTCGAACTTGAATGGGAACTTCACCTCCACCATTGCTTTGATGCAGGCATACAAACCCCTCGCTCGACGCGTAGAGATTTGTTATTAAAAAAAAGTAGAAACCAAGACTAGTTCCTTTTCAGAAGACTCCTTGATTTTATTTGATGCTGAGACATCGGGTCTTCTTAACTTGATAAAATGAAAGGCCTCGTGATTGCCTTTTCCTGCTGGTTCTGGAGCTGCACTTGTGAAGTAAAGCTCCAATACATCTCCCCTGGATAGGGTTGAGTTGTTTTCCCATGCTTTGAAAACTATTTGTCCAAACCATTCGGGTAGTTTTGAAAGTTCTGGGAAACCTGGTGCAACAGTATATATTGAAGCTAGTGCTCCAAAATTATACCATTATTTTACATCATTTGTATTTGATCCTTCTCGCATCCAAACTCGGGGATATTCTCTAGATATATCCACCGGCAATTCTCCGGTCGGATTCCTTGTCTGGTGTTTAATTTCTCCCAACTGGCCTGGTAATCCTGCCAATAAGAGAAATCAGCTAGGTTAATACCAACCTTAGCAGTGCCCGTCATAGGCCTAAGGTTGATCTCTCCCTCTTTGACCCCAGAGGTGCTGGGTTGATTCGTCGACTCTAGATGTGACTCCAGGTCTTCGATTTTTCCTTGGACCGATTCCTCTTTTGGAGGTTCCAATCTAGGACTTGTGCTAAGGGTACTTGAATCCCTTACTCCAGGTTTAGAGCCCCATTCTCGACTAGTCTCCTTTTGTCGATTGCTATTGCCATCAACAACCCGGATGAGTGGACTTCGTGAGAACTGCTGCCCACCAATGGTCACTGGCATCTGTATATAACACCAGTTCATCCTCGTCATTAGGAATGGCTAACTTGGGGAGTTTCTTGCAAACCTTCTTTAGTTGTTTAACCATTGCTCGGTGTGATTCCTCCCATTTGAATTCTGCATCCTTTTTCAATAGAGGACTGAACACCTTCCTGTATTGCGTCAGATTGTTAATGAACATTCCAGTAAAGTTGACCACTCCTAAGAAACTTTGGAGTTGTTTCTTGTCCTTGAAATCTTCAGGAAATCCTTGGACCTTTTCTACAATATGTGGCTGTAGAATAATTTCGGACTCATCGATCTCGACTCCAAGGAACTCGATCTGCCTTGTTGCTATTACTGCTTTCTTTTCTGAAAGCACTAATCCCTCCTTGTGACATGCTTCTGAAAATACTTCTAGATACGCCAAATGTTCCTTCATGTTCTTTGAGGCTATGAGGATGTCATCCACATAAACAACACATGAATGAGAAATAACTGGGGTGCATTCGCCAAGTCCATTGGCATGACATTCCAGATATAGTGGCCTTGTGGTGTGGAGAAGGCTGTGAACTTCTTGCTTCCTTCTTCCATTATAATTTGGTAGAACCCAAATTTGCAATCAAACTTTGAGAATACCTTGGCATTCTTGATACAGTTGACCAAGTGTTCTCTACTTGGTATATGGTATCCATCGAACTCCAAGATGTTGTTGATCCCTTCGTAGTTGATCACAAGTCTCGGTTTTCCTCGCTTGACTTCTCCATGATTTCGAACTAGAAATCCTGGACTGCTGTATGGAGATACTCCTGGTGATATTAACTTAAGGTCCAGATGTTCCTTAAGTATTTGCTGCATATCCTTTCGATCCTCTTGGTTTATCGGGATAGACTTGTATCTTATGAACTCGTGCTCTTTTCCTTCCTTTACTTTGAGTGAGGCTCTGAGCTTGTTCTTGTCCCACCAGGCTAGAGGATCTTCATTAAAGTTCCTCTGTATCTTCTTTTTTACGTCCTCCAAAGATGTTTGTTCTTCGATTGTGACTTCTTTCTATAAGCTTTCTCCCAAGCTTGCTTTGAGAAGGTGGATAGTATTTTCTTTTAGCTTCTCCATCTTCCAACCTCATTTAGTCTCAGTTCTCATCTGAAGGACTGCTTCACCATATCTCCTCCGATCATTCATCTTTGGATGGCTAAGTTTTCCTTCATCACCACGCTTGCTGCGAAATGTGATTGGCATTTTTCTCTGAAATGCATTATGCATTCTTGGTGCAATGATCTTATGTTCATAAAGGGTTGTGAAAATAAGCTTGTTGCGTTTTCTTGGGTAAAACGCTTGAATGTCTGTAGGAAGTTGTTTCCTAACAGAATATCCATTCCGGTGTCGTGAAAATATATCGGTGGAGTTTTCATCTTGTACCACGGGGTACAATCCGCTCCTCCAATCATGATTTCCGCTTGCTTGATTCCTCTGTTAAGGATTAGTACCCTTTGTGAGAAATCCTTCCCTAGTTCCGTTGGCAATTCTTCACCTGAGTCTTTAAGAAAGACTCCTTCTTTTGCTGTATAGATTCCGGCTCTTGAATCAATATATGCCACAAAATACTCTGTACGATACTCCTTATATATCATCCCTATGGTGATATATATCGAGAATAGACTGGTGGCCATGGGTGGATCGGAGCTTGTAAGCCCGAGCCTCTACTAGTAAACCTTGTATCTTTTGCCCTTGACCGTAAACTCCATTCCATCTTGTAATCTTTCCCAAGGTTTGTGATCCTCGAGAAATTCCAATCTCAGCACTAGTTGTTCTGGGAATCTTCCTGCTACTCCTTCGATTATCAGCTCAAGTTCTCCGAGTTTGAGTTGTCTCTGATATCTCCCAGTTGTTGGTTGTTGGAGATAATATAAGACATCACAAGGAATAAAGTTTTCCTTTTTAGTAATGTCAAATATTATTTTAACTCCTCTCCATCCTTCTGGGCATTTAAGTTCACCTTTAGTTGTGAACTTTTCCGATTCTTGGATTACCTCCACCATTGGTTTCTTTCCCCATCTTTCGCTGATCATTCTATCTTCTTGGAAAGAAATCCTTCTTTATTCGAATCTGAGGCTGTCTTGTCTGGTCCAGACCAGCTTATCCTTAATCCACAAATTCATGTCGTGAATTGGCGGTAACTCCATTATCTCTGGCCTGGTTGCGCATGCAACTCTTTCGAACACTTCTGGTATCTCAATGTAGTCCTTCATTTGGAATAGATCCGAATGATGGGTGTTGGACAGAACGTATGAGATACTGTAAGTGATAGAGTAAGGCCTATTCCCTTCTTTCATCAAATCTTTGTTCTTGAAATCTTGATGAAAGGTGAGCGCCCTGCTGAAATCTCTGTCTGCCAGATTATAGGCAATCCTTGGGTAGATGTAGGATGCCACCTTGCCAGCGTACAAGTTTCCTGAGATTCCTCCAAGGCACGCTTCTCTTGTATTCTTGATCCTTTTGTCAAAGATGGTTATATCGATTGGTATATCGATACCTTCTTTGAACGTTGCTTTAATGTGAATTAGAATTGCTCCGATATGGACCCAAGACATAGTCTTGGACATCTTCTCTGGGAGTCTACTTAGTTCCTTCTTGATTTCTTCATAAGGAACTAGTTGCATCTCCATCATATTTCCTGTGAGCTCCATCGGGATGACTATCTCCCCTTCGGTCACTTTGTATATGATGCTGTGTTTTCTCTTCTTGAAACTTGGAAGGAATTTTTCCAATTTTTCCACGGTGAATCCATCGTATAGGCTGAGCCTTGGATCCTCCTTCATGATTCTCATAGGAGTTTTATGAGTAATAGATGTCTGGGAAAAGAATCCAGACATATCTTCTTGCATCTCTTTCCTGAAGATTTCCTCTTCACTCCGACTCATCTTTGGAAGATTCATCTTGGCTAAAGAATTCTTCTTCATAGATGCTCTCGTCCGAGGGTATATCTTCGAACTGATATACCTGTACTAGGTCTTGGAAGTAAACGGCTTTTTTTATTTCTGGGGTTGTTTCGAACTGCCGTACTCCCCTTTTCTAGTTTTCTGGGCAATCAGGCGAGATATGCCCTCTCGCTCCATACGTGTAGCAATTACAATCCTTGAATCTTTCATTGGTTCGTGTAGCTGCTCTTCGGAACATCTTTCTTGTGGGAGTTCTTCCTGTGCTCCTCTGGTTTGATCCTGAGGAGGACTTCTTGAACTCCATCTTGATGGTCCAGATCTTTGCCCAGATTTATAGCTTCGGGCCTTTTGTTTGGATCAAAAGGATCTTGGTCTTCTAGACCTCCATTTTTCGCTCCGTTGTGTGAAAGGATGACTTTTCTTCATCCTTTTCTGCTTCCTTGGACTTCTTCCAATGATAGTTGGAAGATCATTATTCTCGCAACATAGGGGTACCGTCTTGTTGATTCCCCTTAATCTCTTGTAGTTTTTGTGTAGTGATGCTTGATGACACCACTCCACAATCTTGGCTTTGAGGAAGGACATTCTCCTTGATATTGAATCCAGCTCGCATGGTTCATACTCTTTGATCAGCATTTCTCTCCATGGGCTTGGGATCTTGGCAAAGAATAGGTGGAATACTTCTTCCTCCTTAACCTTCGATTTTCATTTATACTCTGTGAAAAGTTTGATATATTCATCTACATGACAGATGTCAAGTAGTTCCAGACTGTATAGGGCATTCCTATATTTCTTCTTCTTTTCTTCTTCCATTCCTTCAAAGTAACCTACTCCGATGAAGTGAATTTTAAATATCTTGGCCATTCGGTCGATGATGTTGCCTAGATCTTCGCCTTCCATGGCTTCCTTCTTGACTTCGTCTGAGAGCTCTTCCCAGGCGTATTTTACTGATCCTTCCAGGCTCATAGTTAGGAATCTTATGAACCCTTCTTTGTCTAGCTCCAATGTGCCTCCTGCGATCTTCATGGCAGTTGTCCATTCATTGATCAAGGCTTCTCTGTTCTTGAAGTCTAACGTGTCGAGGTTTAGGATCAACCCGTATAGATTTATTAGTTCAAGGTGAGACCGACCATATGGGGTGTTGTGTATGTTAGATCCTCGAACTCGGCTTGCTCCTGTTGATATTCCAATTGCCTTCATCTTGAAATTTTCTGGTTGTTGGAATATCTCTTCTTGTCTTACCCCTTGAACTCCATGTGATCTCGAGGTTCCTTCATCTTGGCTTTGATCCTGTGGTGTCTGATGAGCCTGGGACTGTTGTTGAGAACTTGATGTCTCTCCAACGTTCATCTTTAGGTCTACAATTGATAGTCCTTGGAAAGACTCATATAGATCTTGTAGATCTTCAAGATTTGCTCTTTCCATTCGGGGATGTGGATTCTCCTCGAAGGATAGCAATCATCTTTTCGCTTTCGGACTTTGGCCTTGTGACCTCCGTTGTTTTTTCCTTTTGATGTTAAAGGGATTCCTGTCCGAAGGTTAGTGGCAACCTTCCTCCTAGTCTTTTTCCTGTCACCTTGGTTTCCAAGGACTTTACTTGTTCTGTCAACTTCACAATGAGGTTGAGTTGCTTGTTCTGCAGCTTCTCCACCTTATCCATTTGGAAGCTGATCTCAGCTACTGTCCTTGACATATTTTGGCAATATTCTCCAAAGAATTTCACTATCTTTTGTAATTCTCTAAGATCTTGGTTCATCTTAGAGTTATCTGCCTCGATCTCTTTCCACTCCTTCATTCGTCCCAATGTGAGAAGTGATAAGGCTTGCAGATTTCTCTTGGACCCTGGTTGGGCCGTTTTCTCCATTGTCTGTGTTTGGGGACACTTCCATGAATCTCGGTGAAACTTCGGATTTCTACGATGTTTCTTGATACTTCTTTCGAGTATCTTATCTGCATCTGGCGTAGTTCCTCCAAAGATTCTTCCTCGGTGTGGTTGGCATAAATTTCGACCAACTCTCTTCTTTTGTTTATGCCTTCATACCATCGGTCGGCATCTTCGTCTCTTTTTTCCATAATTTGTCTATACAACACACAATAATATTGTTGCATAGAGCTGCTTGTTTCATCATAATTAACAGGCCAGTAGTCCCTGTTACTCCAGCTTGGAATAGGGCTGATAGTCCTGTTACTCTCGGATGTCGAACTTTCGTTCGGATCCATATATCTTGATACTCTCCTCTCGTTAAGTGATAAATAAGTTTATAATAAATTATTCCATTCATAAATAAATAAACCTAGGGCTCTGGTATCATTTTAAAGTATGATAAAAGTGATGAAAAATTAGATAAACATATAGGCCGAATAGGCAAATACATGTAGGCCGAATAGACAAATATGTATAGGCCGAATAGAACAACTATTTAGACGAAAACATATAGGCCGAATAGGCAAATACGTATAGGCCGAATAGATAAATATGTATAGGCCGAATAGGCGAATACGTCTAGGCCGAATAGAATAACTATTTGGGCTGAAAAATATCAAGGATATATAAGTCATTTCGAGTATCAATCGGATATTTATTTGAATTTTTGATTTAAAATTGCATTTGAATAATGTTTAGGGGTAAAATGGTCTTGAATATAAAAAGTGGCTAGAAAAAATTACTCTTAACATGGGTGGCTAGAAAAAATTTATTTTAAGTTAAAGTGGCTATTTTTTGCCATTATCACTAAAATAAAGTTAATAAATTATCATAAACAGTGGAAATTATACAAAAATATATCATTATAATTTATATAAAAAGATTTTGGCGCATCGCATTAATAAAAAGGGCTTTCACGCAACGCATCCGCCCCGGTATGCCGTCGCAGCCTCCTGAAAAGGGTTTGGAGTGGAAGGGGTGAGCGTGTAAAATACACTCAGTGGGTTAACTTAAATGATTGCACAGTTAAAAATAATTATGCATGCCAAATATATCATAAAATATAACATATGTCATTTAATAAAATAATTTGCACATTGTCGTTCGATAACTCAATGAAAATATTTTAGACTGAATCGTCATCCGATAACTTGTGTTAGTTGGTCTGTGCGCACCAGGCCGTCACCCCAGTACGATGTTAGCATACTTTGAAATACATTTTAGTACTGAACCGACGTAGCCAGTAACTTGTGTTAGTTTGTATATGTGCACCGAGTCGTCACCCCATACAAGTGTTAGTAGAAAATATTTGTCATCGAACTAAAAGCACACATGACACATAACATGACATATCAGTAACACATATCACATCTTAACATAGCAATCATGATATAAAAATGTAGCACTCGATAAAGAGTGAAAGTTACCCCCACCTCAAACTTTCTTGAAAATTGTAGAGTAGACAAGGCTTGCTCTTCGATCTTAGAAATTTTTGAAAATGATATAATAATTTTATTACAAATATAAAATAAATATTTTTCACTTAAAATAATAAAAGTGATAAAATTATAATAATACTATATAAAAATTATAAATGATAAGTAAAATAATAATAATATTTAAAATAAAAAGTTAAGATAATAATATAAAATTAAAATATATAATTATAAAATAAGTATAATATATATACTATAATACGTACTACAGCTTGCATCAAAACTTCAAAACTTTATTTATTATTATATAAAATATACTTTTTATAAATTGAAATCAAATCCCTGCACTATACTAAATTCTCATTTAAACTTACCCTAAACTTTAAATTTATTACAAAATCACCCAACTTTAATTATACAACTCCGTTTGAAATTTTAAAAATACCGTTGGAATCCTCATGAGATGAGGATCACATCAGTACTAATTTTGTATCAAAATATTGAATTTTTGAAAATATGAAATTATACCGTGAAGTGGGTTTCTTCCCAACTTCTTCATTTTACGTCAAAACTCAAAACTAATTATACCTTTGTGATCCTCGTGAGGAGAGCTTCAAAACGAACTATAATATCAAAGCTAACTCACACCAAAACAAAATCTGCCATTAAAGGGGTTGAAACTTTGACGGAGCTTTTCTAACTCAAATGACATCTATTTTATAAAAGAATTATATATTTGGAATCTACAATTCGACACGAACATTTATGTATATAACATGATAAGGTTTGACAAAGAATAGAAAATCTTCAAAACTTGCAGTGTGTATATGTATTCATATATAGCGTGTGTGTTTATATATATGTGTGTGATGATGATATATATATATATATATATACTCACATATGGTAAACTTGAAGCCACAACGTCACTGCTTACGTTAATCACTATCAAAAATTTAATCCTTATCCAAACTTTTAAATTCTTATCCAAATGATAATATTATTATAATACCAACTTGCATGCCAAGTTGAAAAAAATAAACATGTGATTAATACACACATATCCACTTGTTCATTCCCACTTGCACACAATTAAATATTACTACTATTATTATAATTATATAATATATAATAATTAAAATATAATATATATAAAAAAATACAGCTTTATAAAATATAAAATTTACGAAAATATAGATTACGAAATATTGGGGTGTTACAATTACTTTCTATTTTTCAAAATAGACATAGTCCATTACGACCATATCAGGCTCATCATACTTCTGTATATTAATTAAACATCATTAATCTCGTAATTAACTAACTTAAATAGTAAAAATACCTTTTTTTTATTATCAATTCACTGGTATAAAATTTCAAAGATTTGTTGAAGGACCAAAAAGTTGAATTCTGTAAAGTTAGTGGATTGATTTCAAGAGATGTGATTCTCAATGACCTGTTGGTCACTTGCTATAGCAAGTCAAATGACCAAAAAGTTGAATTCTGTTAAGTTACTAGACTGATTTCAAAACTGAGGAAATGTATGGATCAATTTCAAAATAAGGGTAAGTTAGCGGACGAAAAATTCTATTTCCCCTTAAAAAAAACTAGCATTCATATATGTATAACTTTTTATTCAATAGCCTATACATATTTTTTAATAATTGTACTCCCTCCGTCCCGGCGTAAGAGAGTCATTTGCTTTTTTACACGTAGATTAAGGAGTACTATTATTTAATGTGTAGTGGGTAGTTGTATTAGTGGGAGTGTGTGTCTCATATTTTAATTATATTAGAGGGGGTGTGTGGGTCACATGTGTGTAAATAAGGAAAGGTGACTCATTGGATGAGACGACCAAAATGGAAAATGACCCTCTTAACTTGGGACGGAGGAAATATATTTTTTTACACTCAATTTTTCATTAAAAAAAACTAATAATTAAATTGTATACATTTTTGTTTATAATTGTGTATGTTTTTGTTTATATTTGTATATGTTTTTTTAAGGTGGGTGTACCGTATCTTAGGGTGCACTCGGGTGCACAGTATAATTAGCCAAATATTAATGAGTTTTTTTTAATTTTTTTTTTAATGTGGAACAGGTAATATGTTCTGTAATAACCCTAGACCAAAAGAAAAAAAAGATTTATCCAATGTATCATGACAGAAAAGATAGTATAGGCATCTCTGAATTTTACTATATTATTACATTATTATAACTTAATACAGGAGCAAAGTGAACGGAAAAGTTTGTCCCTATTGGATGAACAGTCATTTTTATTAAATTTTAATAATTTTTTCTAACTTTATCCTTTTTTAGAAAAAAATAATTTTAGTCATTTTATATTTAATTTTAGACATTTTTTGTCCAGATTTCAATTAAATTAATCAAAAATTTAACATTGATGTTGAAATTAGCACATGATATGGCCGAAGGGAGCGACTATTTACACCCCGAATTCACTAAACGAATCTCATTAATTCATAAATTTAAAATATATTTATGTGAGAATATGTAAATATCCTTAGGTTGTATTTGGATTGAGTCATTTCATATCCAATGATATGAAAATGAGTGGATTTTAAATTTTTGGATTTTAAATCAATTAATTTGAATTCCATTATTTGAATAAATTATGAACTTTTGGAAGGATTTCAAATCCATAATTCAAAAATTATTTTTAAAATAGAATTTTATATATATGCTAAATAAAAATAATAAAATTTTATTATATTAAATATTAAAATTTAAAATTTTATTAAAAATAAATTTTATTAAAAACTTTATTAATTTTATATACTATTTTTATATATTAATATAATCAACCCAACAACGGAAGGATTTCAAATGGCACAATAAGGATTTGAAATTCATTCAAAAACAACTTAAAAAATTCAAAATCAAATCCATGATCTCAAATCATTTTTATTTAAAATCTTGGATTTAAATGCATTGATTACAAGTGCCATCCAACACGAGGGAAGGATTTGAGGGAGGAATTTATAAATGGGACAAGCTATTTGCACTCCCGAAATTACTGAACGTACCCCAAAAATATTTAAATTGACATAATTATCCTTATAAAATTTATATTTATTCGGTTGCAACAAACGAACAGTTATCCATCTTATCTGTTCAGTTGCAGCAACCGAATAGAATAAAGAATTCATATATCTTATATGTTCGGTTGCAGCAATCGAACAGAATAAATAATTCATATATATTATCTGTTCGGTTGCAGCAACAAATCTTTTTTAATTCATATCTACATTACCCAATAGATTAGATAACAGATAAGTTTCATGATGTAGATATGAATCTTTAAGCTTATATGTTATATTATCTATTAGGTAATGTAGATATGAATTAAGAAAAGATAAAAACTTCTGTGCACCTGCGCGCACGGACCACATTCCATGCGCCTTTAGAATTTTGTGTTAAATTGTATACCCTTTAGTATAAAGATGTGTATCCTTTATTTTTTAAAGAAAATTATTGTGTGTATCTGGGCGCATGGACAACACTCCGTGCGCCTTTAGAATTTTGTGTTAAATTGTATACCCTTTAGTATAAAAATGTGTACCCTTTATTTTGTAAAGAAAAAAAAATATTAATGAAAAGTGTATACTTTTTAAAACAAAATGGTATACCTTCTATTAATTAAAGTGTATACCCTTTACACCAAAGTAATGTACCCTTACCCATAATACTAAATTTCTAAAGGCGCACGGAATGTGTTCCCGTGCGCCCGAGCGCACGCAAGCCTCACTCTTAAGAAAAATCACAAATATTATTTTGTTCTGTTGCTGCAACCGAACAAATAAGATATATGAATTTTTTATTCTATTCAATTGCTGCAACCGAATAGATAAGATATATGAAATCTTTATTCTGTTCGATTGATGCAATCGAACCGTTTGTTAGATGACTGTTCGGTTGCAACAACCGAACAGATATAAATTTTTTAAGGATAATTTTGTCAATTTAAATATTTTTGGGGTACGTTCAGTAATTCTGGGGGTGCAAATAGCTGCTCCCTTTATAAATCCCTCTTCAAATCATCCATCCATCCAAATAAAGCCTTATATAAATAATAAAATAAAATTAGTTATGACAAATTGCCCAATTTCTACACAACACTCAGCATGTATGAATACAATATACTCCCTCCGTCCCGTCGAAAGGGTTATTTTTGCTTTTTGGCACGTGGATTAAGAAGTATTAAGAAATATTATTATTTAATGTGTAGTGGGTAGTTGTATTAGTGTGAGTGTGGGTCCCTTATTTTTATTATATTAGTGGGTGTGTGGGTCCATGTATGTAAAAAAGGAGATGTGATCCTTTGGGTGGGACGATCAAAATGGAAAAAAAGTAACCCTTTGAGTGGGACGGAGGGAGTACGAGCTTCTATCCTGGTCAAGCCCATTCTTGCTCGTCTCTGCGTTATATAAGTATCATGATTTGGTTGGCATCCAGTGGTATGCATTCTGTGCAGAAGCTCAAACACTTTCATATCACTTTCCTATCTGATTTAAATCTATTTGTCTTCATCCTCTCATACAACCTCAGCATCACAATCAGGTTGTCATACATTGAAGGCAAGAAATGATGCTTGAATATGAATAAACTTGCTTAATCCCTCTCCTCTCCATCTCCCACTTCCCTTGGCGTTGCACCATCGAGGATAATGTTGAAGCTCTTAGTGTTTAGAGGGAACACATCTCTATTACAGAATAATAGATGTTCTGCATCTTTCACATTCTTATAACAACATAGTGATTTAAATCTATTTGTCTTCACCCCTCATTGCTCGAGCAATTTGCTCTTCTCCTGCACACCAGGTGTTTGTAAAATGTCCATAATGAGTCCCAAATCACCACAAGAATTTGGGTCAGCTGCGCTTCTTCCCCTAACTTCAACATCAAATCACTCGCAAAATCATACTTTGTATCAACAGATGGCTATGGTATTGATGGTGGGTTAGGCGTCGATTTGAAAACACTCCAATTGGCAGAATATCCCCAACATATAGCGATCTGAGACTGAAATACACATTGCGAGAAGGTATGCCTCTCAGATTTCTGCTCATATTGCATAAATCAAATCGATGTTATTAGGAGACAAGCTGCTTGAGAATATGACTCGGAGAAATTTATTATTGGACAAGTATTTCATTGTCAACCACAACCAACAGCAAAAACTCAAATTAGAAGATGAATTAATTGGAGGTTTCAAATGATGTTAAAGATGAACAGTGAATTCCGAGGAAGGAACCTCGTTCTTCATAAAATCAAATCTTGAAAGAACGAGTTTTTACACTCAGCATTCAATATTGAACAAAAAAGGATTAGAATTAGATCTAAAACAATAAAAACTATTTTTGAAAATTAATATATTAAGAGGATTAAAAGTGGATTCGGGCATTTACAGAATCAAATAGTATAATCTCTATTTATTTTTTCTCAAATTTATTTTTTTCTTGATGTAATTCTAAGACTGATGTTCTACAAATAGATATGAAAATATCATGAAATAAAACATCTTAGAATTGAAACGGGAGAACCACGTCTCTCCCTCAAAATCATCCATTAAATTACAATACGACTTTGACAACAACTTGACAACCCTATCACAGCTACTTGTTTCGTTTGAATCTAACTCTAATTTTGGCCTATCCCTAGAACTTGTGATCAAGAATCCCTCTTGATCTACCGCACTCTTGACATTGATAATATATGAAATTCCCTCAAGAAATAAAACATGAAACAAAAAGAAAATAAACAATGAACTCTCTCCACTCCAACAAATTCGAACAAAAATATTTTTCTTGATGTCTTCCTTGTTCTTCAACTCTCCATTAAATAAGCTTGATGATTTAGAACCGAGATCTTCATCAAGGATAATCAAGTTAATCTCCAAACAAACCTTCCTTAATAATATCACTCAAATCAATCTGCTTTTGATCCTTCAATCTCTTAATCAATCATCAATTTGCTTAATTAATCTTCTTTCTTTGTGAAGGTCAATCAAATCTGCACCACCAGAAATAAACACATTTTGCAATATATGCTCATGACATAATTTCCAAACTTAACACTTGAGAAAAAAAATGCGAATCATAATGCTTATTAGTTATTACTGTGATTTATTTAGAACATAACTAACTTTTGAGAAAGACAATGCATTAGACATGTTTGAACGAACATCAAGTACTATATTCAGCAGAATCCAATTGAACTATATTATTATTAACAATATTTTTAAAAATAATGATAACTAAGGTGACAATTCAAGAACTACTTTATTAACAATATTTATTGAAATAATGATAACTAATCAAATAAAGTGAACGTTAAACAGTCTCTCAAAAGGCTTACTCAATACATATATGAAAATTTTATATTAAGCAAGCTTGAATTGAATTCGAGCATGCAATGGATCTCTTAACACATTCAAGTTAAATTGCATTTTACCAGACCAGAAAAAATTCTACAGATGAAGAGTTGATAGTTTGAAACACACATGTTATGCTCTAAACTTTAGTTTCTTTATACGACAATAAAGCTACATAATTGGATATTCTTTAAATGAAAGAAGTGCACAAATTAATCGAAGAACATAAGGAGCCTACACAGAAGCCTACTAAGTACAAGAGCTATGAACTGAAGTCTGAAACTGCCTTAGAAGGAGTACTCCATGGGCCTTAAAAATTTACTAACATAAGAAAGTTTACTCAATAATTGCACTTAAGCGGAATTAATTTTCTTCTAAGCCCGTTGGTTAAAAGCAAGGGGCCCATTGGATTACAACCTAAGGGAAAGGTGGGTTACAAAATCCCATGAAAGTAATAAAGAATTAAGGTAATTTCCATGCTCATTCTTTAATATGGCATTTTCAACACCTAATTTTTTATGAAACAAACGGTCTCTTAAAGTAATGTTCACTTAGGGATGTTAGTTTTTGGTTTTATAACCAGTTTAAGGAAATCCAGGATAAGCTCTATGTAAAGATTTTAAAATCCAGCTTTAAAAATCATACTTATAAACCACCCTATCAGTTCACATCATATATCAATTAATATACTATATTTTTAATGACATAGTGTTAAATCTCATTCTACTAAAAGCCTAAACCAAAAGCACATTATTACTATTCATTTGGATTTCAGAATTCCCCAAAATTTGAGAGCAAACAAACTTCTCCCTTACAAAAGACGAGCATCATAAAGAATCCCAATTATCAAATTACTCAACTTTAAACATATCAATTAAACATGCTTCACATTAACCTGCAACTGAAGATTTAATCTTATGCAATTGTAACAACCAAAATTTTGAAAAAAGCAACTAACCAAATCATTCAGAGTAGCTTCAAGCCCACCATTCCCAACTGCCAGAGACTCTTCCACAAGAGCTTCCTGCTCAAAAGCTGAAACACCTTCACCACTCGTACTCCCACGAACCCAAATAGAACCCTTCATAAATCTCTGATTCCTCCCACAAATATTCCAAGAAACAGAACCTTCCTTCTGGAAATCCCCACCAAAATAAATCCAACAATCCCATTAACTTGTATTGATGACGTTTTCATGCAAAAATGTTGTGTTTTTGTAGAATTAGAGTAAGAGGTAGCACAAAAGTTGATCTAGAAGAGATTCTAGCAATCAATTTTCAGTTATAATATACTTTGTTCTTCATTTCCTAGATCAAAATTTGAGATATGAGGTAGTGTTGAGTTATTAGTGCAATCCAAGAATGAGACTTGTTACTCATATATAACATGTTAAAGATGAAACATCAAAGGAGTAAGTAATAGTTGTGTTTATTAGCATTAGAGTAAGAGAGGAGTATAATACAATTTGATGTAGAAGTTATATAAAGTAAACTATATTAGAGAGTATTTGGTATCCATTGAGTTACTACATGGCAGAAACGCATCTAGAGTGCATCTACGCTTGCTATGACTTCTAGAGTGAGGGTGTTCCTCCTCTGATGGCCGCCTCTTCAAATGGCTCTCGGAAGGTTGGGTGAGTGTGTTGCTGCTGCTCCTCTGCTCCTTGAGGTCAGATTTCTTCTTTGAGCGACGTTCAGGTTGGTGGCGATGATGATCAGAGCCACCAGATGTCGAGCATGTTGATGAAACGCTCCCCTCTCCTCCATATTTCCCGTCACGCTTCCTCTTCAGACCCCCTTTGTGAGCTCCAAATTCCTCTCTATTGAATCCCATTGCTAACTCAGTTTGAGGAGGGACAGGGCCACCATAACCCAAAATACAACCAAAACCAACATCCATAGGGTTGACTCCATAACCCATATAGGGAGGCATTGGACCACCATAAGGAGGCATAAAGCCATTCCAATAAGGATTAAATGAATTGGGCATCATATAATTCTCATGAGGAACTCTCCACTGCATCTCTGCAGCACCTGGAAGAACAGAAGTTGATTTCTGTTCATCAGCCAAAGGAGCACTTCTCTGTAATGCTGCTTCCTTGAGGACATCATCTTTCACTTTCATAAGTGATCTCCCTTTGTCAAGTTCCCGTTGAGGTGGGGGAGCAGAGGCAGCAGACTGAGGCATGTCTTGGGCTTGAAATGCATTTTCTGAGCTGCTGTTGTTACATTCCAAAATGCGATTGATAGCATCCCTCAATGTTTTGTTGGGCAAAAGATGATCCGCCAAAACACCTCTAGCCCCACAAACACACATTGATCTTGAAATAGTGTAATCCCTTATACATTTATCACAGAAGCTACTAAAACAACATTTGCTTGTAAAGACACAATCTTTCATCACTTGTTTACACAGTGGGCACTTAAATTCTGGTGGAACTTCACCAATTGATGATGGCATCCCTTCAATCTCTTTCTCATTTGGCTTCAACACTGCAACATCTCCGGTTGGTAATGCAACACAACCATCTGGGGTGGCCATCAACATGGATTTTGGAACACCTGCACCTGCAATAACTATGGGCTCGCAACGAACACCAGGAATTCTGCTAATTAAAACTGAAGTATTTCTGGGAATTAACATTTCATCTTTAGGGTACTCTTCATTGGTGTGGGCATTGGTGATCACAAGATCATGATCCCTACCCCTGCCCAACTGCTTTACTTCAAATATTATTGCTTTCACTTCTCCAACCGATATAAAGTGGCCATCAAAGGCAACTGATTCATAATCTTTTGCACTTTTAAATTTATAGTAAACACACGACATATTTTCTTTTCTTGTATAACCACAAATTCAAACAGAGGCAGACTCAAAAAATCTTTTTATTATAAAAGAATAATAACACAAGTACAGCGGAAAACAAATACAACATTGAAAAGTGAAAAGCCCTCCCTTATGTAAAATCTCTGCTTCTCGATCGGTATTTGAAACGCCACTCCACCAAAAGTTAAATCTCTGCTTCTCGATCGGTAATTGCAATTTCAATTCAACAATGAATCTTCGATGAAACTCGCTCGCAGAATCTTCGCTCGATGAAACTCGCTCGCAAAATCTGATGAAAATCGAAGATTGATAAGAAGAACTTGCTCGCAGAATCTTGGCTCGATGAAACTCGCTCGCAAAATCTGATGAAAATCGCCGATTTACGTTGTTAATATAGGAATGTGGCGGCAGAGATAGGAATGTGGCGGCAGAAGGAGGTGCGAGAGAGATGAGGATTCAGACAAATCACAACTACTATTTTATAACCTACCTGCTCGCCGCTTTTTTTATTTTTTATTTAGGGCAAAAGATTTCTGCCGCCACTGTTTTTATTTTTTTTCATAATTACTATGTTGCCCTCAATTAATTTTTATCCCCTCAAAATCTTCGCTACCGCCATATGCTTAATTAGTTTATATTTATATATTTTGGAAATTCATTTTGTAATGTATCTTAATTTATTAGGGTGTACTCGGGTGAATGCTATAATTAGCCTTTCAATTTATAGTATCGGCCTCACCTCAACCAAATCAAATGTCAATTACTGGCTGAGTTCCGATAAATACACATTCCATTTTATTGAATACACACCATGTTATTATATAATTATTATAATATATATTTTCAAAATATCTAAATTACTCTTAATTCATTAAATACACGCCCTATAATATTACATTATTATATATTTTAAATCAAATTATATTTTATACTGCCTTTAATTTCTAAATCTTCTTCATTCAAAACTGTACAGAAGACAGAATTATAAATCTTTTAGAACACCAATAAATATTAATAATCTTGATAAATGCATATATATGCATGATCCCCACTTTAACCATCAATGGAAAATAAATTGAAAGAAATGAAGTTGAATTAATAAGTAGAGTCGCTCAATTTCATATTTTATGTATCAACTTCGGGTTGAGCATGACGAGCTAGGTGATTTAAATGCAATATCACAATTTTGGCTCTTTTTTTCTTATTTTTTGTCAATCGAGTTGAGATTATGCGAAATTTGAATTGGAATTTCTATTCAATGTGAGGGTTTTATTATTTTTGGTACAAAAGTTTAGTCGAATAATGGGAGAAATTGTTTAAAAAGCCATTATCGGTACTTTGGAATGACATAAGAGAATTGAAATGGAAGTAGAATTTTGTTATGTATAAGATATGATTTAGGAGATTAGGTATCCTGTAAAATACTTACTATCCTCCATTAAAGATTTCTTCAAAGTCAAAAATTAGAAGGGGTGAATTTAACGGTGTGTATCATATATTAATTTAATAAGGGTAGTTTTGGGTGTTAGGAGTGTGTATATAGTAAAGGGAATTACTATTGCCACCAGACTCTTTACTTAAGGCACCCAAATATTTAATTTATTTTTATTAACAATACAACATTACCCCTCCTTAAATTAGACATATGATTTCTTCCATTTCCACCCAAATTTTATTGCTTTCCCCACCCAAATCTCACCTTCAAAATAATTAAAAACTGGCCATCGAAAGAAATTAAGAAAGGGAATTGAATTTTAATAAAGATTAGAGCAACCATGTTTCTCTCATTTATTGTTCTCTGGAATTTTAAACTGCAAAAATAATCTATGGGACCTTTAATTGATTACCTTTACAATAACAAAAAACCCAAATCACCATCAATTTTTGTTTTTGTCTTTGCTTTGAAGTTCTTGCAAGTATCAAGTGATTTTAATTTTTTTCCCCACTTTTCTGAAAAATTATGTAATAATAGCATATATGACCACCCAAATCTAGAATCATATCCGTTCATTATGAATGCAATATACAAATTTTCTAATTCTCTTTCACATTTCTCAAAGTATCAGTCAAACTTTGCTTCTCTGTTCCTAAAACTGTAAAAATCTAACACCAATTACAGATTTTCTAGAGGCACGTGTGTTGGTGGTGATGCTTTTTTATGTTGGCAGAAGAATGAAAGTGTGTGTATATTTTGGGTGCGGAAAGTAATAAATTAAACGTTGGATTTAAGAACTTTTGTGTATCATTTAACTAGGGATAATATGGTATTTTTACTAAAAATAAATTTAATATTCGGGTGTCTTAAGTAAAGTGTCGGGTGGCAATAGCGCCGCCCTATAGTAAAATTTAAAAAAATAAAATTAAAAGGGAGTGTACATTCAATGAAAAGTGTGTATTTAATAAAGATGGGGTGTGTATTTATTAACACTCAAACTATAATTCAATCTCAACCATTAGTAATATTAAACAATTAAAAATAGATAACTACCCACTACCCCTTTATTTTAGCCTTTAAAACCTTGGGTGCACCGGTGCATCGGGTGCCCCCCAAAATAACCCTATGGTTATTCTGTAGTGCATTGGGTGCACCGGTGCACTTGGTAGTTTATAAAGTAAAAATAGGGTGTAGTGGGGTAGTTTTTAATTTATTTTAAATTATTTTATTGAGTGGTGAAGATTAAATACAAATACGATCTAACGGCTAAAATTATTTAGGTGCACCGCAGTTAAACTCATGAATCAAACTAGGGTCCACCTGGTGTACCTGTGCACCTAATTAAGCTCAACCATTAAATTAAAACTAGGCAAAGAGCACACCTCAAATGGCTGAGGTGTTAGCCCGGACAACAATCATACTCTCTTTTGCAATTGGGAAAGATTGTTTAATTTAATACAAAAATAGCAAATATTAACAAGTAGGCAATGGTTTACATTGACATATTTGAAAATAACATTCAAAACAAATTCTATGTTATAGCTTTGTGTACATATGTAGAACAATGTGAGCCACTCCAGCAGAAAGAGTTTCAGGACAGAGAAGAAAAGACATGGTGATGTTACCTACTTTAAGAAAAATACTTCTGTTGAACAGTTGTATTTACTGTATCAACCACTCTTGATTTAGATAAGCCTAATAGCATTCGTAGCTCTTTTGCCAGTCATCACTTTAAGAATTTAAACACCTGCTAAATGTACCACAATATACTTAAAAAGATGCTTTGCTTATGTGCTTTCCAGATGAAATGTCTTATAATGCCAATAAGATAGAGAATATTGGGGTGATAACATCAGCAAAACTAACAAGAAAATAAAAAGGAGCGGGATCTGAGAAGGATTCATAACAGTGGATTCACAGTATTCACAATCTTCACAAGCAATCAGAATAGAATACTATGTTGTTGCCACTACATAAAGAAGTACCTGTCTCTCAAGAAGTTGATTCTCTGTCCCCTTTGCAGGTGCATCACCTCCAAGCTTCCCATTACCATAAAGATGATACTGTAGTGGAGAGCTTATATCAATAGAAGAAGCCTCAATTTCTCTGTCATTCTCTTATTTTTACCTTTATAAGAAAACCAAAGAACAGAAAAAGGTCAAAGAATTTGTCACATGGAACCACATTAAAATGAATATATGCATCCATATATGTCATTAAGTTAATTTGATGCGACGGATATATTGAAGTAACAACAAAGACATTCAGACACCTAGGAATAAATAATACAGTTCTCATACTTAATACACAAAAAGAATATATTCAAGTTTCAACACATATATATTTACTACACATCCAAGGTGTGCAACATAAGAAGCATCAATGAACTAACTCATGGAATATAAAATAATCAACTCTTAAGATTTATCAAATACAAGATTAAATGAAGAGGATATAATGATAAATTAGTGCATCTAACAAAATTCCATCTCATTCTCAGAAAATATATTCTCCAAAAAGCTATTGTGCATGTCAGCAGGTCACAAATTAATTAAGGAATACACTTGCTTCTTAGATGATTGTGTTCATCTGGTTACATAGGAACAAGAAAGGAATTTCTTCAAAATAATGGTGCCATGTTTAAACTCAAGTTTGAGAATCATATCTTGCGCCCTCATATCCTCATCATCATCTTTATACATACTCATGTTGGTCCATTTAAATTATTTCAACTCATTCCTGATAGCACAAAAAGGTGAATGCTGACAATTTCAGCAACCATTTATGAGATTAAACAAGAAGTAACAATCATTACTCAAAGTGTCCTTTTTAAACTGGCTTTAAGCATGATTAGAGCATTTAGAAAATGTTGAATTATATAATATAACTACAGAAGAATTCAATCATTTGCAAAAATTGAGTAAAAAGGAGTTCCTCGGACTGTTAAAAGGATATGAAATATAGGATAATTACATAGACTTTATATGAAGAACACCAAAGAGAAATAAAGTACTGAGCTCTCCCCAATACTAAACCTCTCAGAACCACATCTTTAGTCTCATTATGTAATACATTAGCTATAATATGTCCTGAAGTTTTATTATAGCTAGTCCTCTTTCATAATTCATGCAAACACAGGCACAAAAAGAAATAATAGTTGTACCACCATAGGATCACATTTATAATATAAAAAAAACAGTCTTCCTTTTTCTTTTTAATATAGGTACAAATAATAGTTGTACAACCATAAGAACACATGCATTTATAATTAAAAAAAAACAGGCTTCCTATTTCTTTTTAATATAGGTACAAAGAATAATTGTATAATCATAAGACACATGCATTTACAATTTAAAAAAAAAACCAGGTTTCCTTTTTCTTTTTAGTATAGGTACTTTCTAAACTGATTGGTTGCCACTCTATTTAATTTGATTGACAACCAGTTAACTGAATTTCTTTATTGATCTATATTTGAATCGAACCCTTCATGAAGATTGTATCACATTATGATTTTTAGAAATTAGATACCTTTGTATTTACAAATCCTAACAAACAGTGTGAGCATTGGCTCTCAAGTCTTACTTTCTCAACTACAAATGGTTTTCGGTCACAATTACATTAACACAAAAAAAAATTTATATTAACAATGTAAACCAATATATCCAGGGAAAAAATATCTATCAAATCACATGAATAAATTTCAAGTACTGACCACTTATACCAAACTTTATTTTCATTTAGATCCACATTAGTTATATGAAGCTTTAATGAGATAACACAGAATTAACTACACATTAAACAGCTAGAGAATGACGACAATCATATGCTACCAATCAAAGTAGAGAAAAAGAGACCAGCACCTGAACTTGCAGTATCAACATGTGCGACAAGGGGTATGATCTTCAAATATTGATCAATCTTAGTTCGAGCTTTCCAGAACTGGTAAACAAAAATCCATCCAATTAAAGGAGATAAAATAATTCATGGGCAAAAGTGAGCACTAATATTATGAAACACACAAAAAAATCCGTTTCTAGTAGACTTAATTATTTATCTGTCCAAAATTTATTTCTTTTATCGTTAGAGTCCAAAAGCTTACACACTTCCTTGTACATTGGTTTCTCATCTTCCGCTGCAATTTCTCAAGCCGTTCTCTCCATCAGCCAACCAAAATCAGTAAACTTATAAGCATGAAAATTTACTCAAACAGTTGAACAAGCTATTTAATTATGTGTAAGAACGCACAGACTAAGATACTCGATGCACTGTTGTTGAAGCTTCAAACTAGTGCAATTTTCTATAAGATTACCTCTCTTCCATCCCCTAGGTCTAACATGCACAAAAACAAATTTATTACCATCATAAGATCAAAAAAGGTTGAATAGTTTTCATGTAAACTATATGTTATTAGCTCTTAAAGGATTGCCATTTGAAGAAGAGCTCTGTGCTTTCAAAATTCAACAAACAATTCATGTAATGGAAATGTAAATTGTGTTTGTGAGTCTGTGACAATGTCATGGATCAATCCGTGTGACACCAAATTGATTAAATAAGCAGTTTCTCCTGATTTTTAAAAGATATATCTAAATTCTAAATAATAGTAATAATGTAGGTTCAGCTTCAAGCCAATACTATAAAGAAAGTCTTTGAGCCTTGTAGTTTTTCAGTAAACTTATTCCTACCTGCGAGACACATGATTGAAACATAAGTCTTGTGTAGTCTATAGAGGAAATGTTATATGCGAGTTTCAATATATCATGTAAAATGATAATGGAAAATGCTTCCAAGTAGAAATAATACTAATGAAATACATCATACCCAAAAGAATTACAAAGAGCAGGCACTCATCTCACAGAAATTTTGGCACCTCTGCACAATCTCTGGCCCAAGAATTTAAACATAAACAAATATAGGCATCATAAGCACAAGGGCTTACCACATATTTTGAATACTATCATCTAAAAAGACTGAAACAATTTAGAAGTTAAAGAATTGAAATCAATCACACAGTGTAACCACAAACCATCACTACAGATTATGAAGTCTGCAATATGAGTGAGAATCGGAAGGAACACATACGTGGACAGTTTACCAGTGTCGATTAATAAATATAAGAAACTGAATGACTTTCGCATTTAATTAATAAGAAATTCAACATGTTTTCAATAAAGGGATTAGTTTACATTGCTCAATCAGGCTATGAATAAAACTTTGAAATCCCTTAATGGTCCTATATACGATATAATGCGCAATGGAGGTGGTAATAAATGACCAGATGCAGGCCAATAAATTACATAATTTGACTTGATAAATTAGTATATAATGACTTTGTTTGATTACATGAAACATGAATTGTGAATATAGTAATAGAAATGTATAATAGCCATACAGGAAATACAAAGAGGATAACCTGGCATAATTATAAAGCATGTGGCTGAATTTGCATTTAAAGCTGCAGCACGACGACCTTCCTACATGTGTTTCTTCACCATCCCTATAGAAAATGGTAATTAATTGCAAGAGATTTACAATTTAAAATCAATGAAGCCAATGACCTCCCTATCATAATCATACATTTGAACCTCCACATTGTTTAGCAAGAACTTCATCACCCAAAGAAACCAGGCAGTCTAACTTAGCATATAAACACCTTAGACAAAACAATTTACGGTTAGACATTTTATCAAACATCTCATAGGCATGAGTTAAAACAGACAAACTCTTTAAAATCACAACAATTACTACTAATTACCATTTCCGCTAAAGCAACCACTAATTTTTCAATTCATATCAACAGACAACAACCAACTTAATCCTGAATAAATAGATAAATCATTTTGGTTAGTTCATTCCTTCATAACGCAATCTATACATTATATCCATCCTTATTTGATTAAACAGACCCAGCAATGTTTGTGCGAAAGTAAATAGTCTAAGAGACTAAGGATAAAACGATAATGACATATTAAATAGAACGACTGGACGACATGCAATTAAATTTTGCAGCTAAACACAATAATCAATTTTCAAATTAAGACCTGCCTTGATTGATAAAGAGTGCGATTGCCTTGAGATGGAAAAGAGTTGAACCAGCGCGGTGGAGAAAGTGGGAGCAATAGCCGCGAGAATCAAAATAGCCGTACAGTGAAGACGGCTAAAATTGCAGGTAAAGATATCATGAGGAGGAAGAGGGACAGTGGGCAAAGGCAGGAGAATTGAATCGCTCTTATTGTTCTGAGTTAGAAGAAGAATGAGATTAGGACAGGTAGAGAGAGAGTCAGTGTCGGTGTTGATCAATCAGATGTGTGAGAGAGTAAAATGAACTATGATACACACGTTTGTGGGGTGGAGATCTGGAGAATGCCACGTATCAATGGATGTTAACCTACAACGGGCTTGAAACTGGCCACAAACCAGTTCAAGCTGCATTATTATAGTAATAGATATTAATAGATTAATTACTCATAGGTACACACTTTGTACCCTAATAGATACATTGATTTAAAATATTAAAGTAAAATACCAAATATAACCCTAAACCCATACACTTTTAAACCACAAACCCAAAACTCCACCCACCGCTAGACCGCCGCCGCCGGAGCTTCACCATTCTTACTGATTGAAACCACTTCCTTCATAGAATATTAAATATGCTAGAAAGAGAAAAAATATAATTCATGAAATAATTAAGAAATATTTTATAAAATAATATTTACATTATTGCAATATGCTAGAAAGAAAAAAAAATTTGTTCTTGTGCATCCAGTCTCTCTCTACCACACTTCTGTAATCTGAACAACACAATTACTCTTCTATAATCAGAAAAATACAATTAATTATGAAATAAATTTTGACATCCACTCACAAATAAAAACAAAATTAAGGAATAAATGAATTGAACATAGGAGGAAGAAGGAGAAGGAAATATTTCAACAATGATTAGAGGAGAGTATTTAACTCTAGATTCAATCCTTATCACAATTCTCCATCATTATAGCAATACCACCAATATTTGCAAAGTGAAAGCAAAATTATTTCCTTCCCTCTTTGGAGTCACTATCATGTTAAAGAACAACTCACGCCACCTCTCTACCAAAGCCCTAAACCACAAAATTATATAATTGAAGCAAAAAATTATTTTAAAGGGAAAGCAGGAAATACAAATGAATTTGTATGTAGACATTTCTTACCCTATACTCATGTTAACATCTATCCAAATTCGTTGTCCACCACTCAATCCCATCCACATCGTCCTAAAATACAGATATACGGTTGAATGAGAGAAAGAGAGAGTTACGCTTTCTTCAAATGGTGGCTAACAAATCTGCGGTTGAAGGAGAAAAAGAGAGAGAGAGAATGAAAGCACAAAATGAAATACAAATCCTAGGTTGAAGGTTGAAGGAGAGAGATGATGAAAGCACAAAAATGAATAGAGAAGATTGTTTCTTAGATCTATATAGACAATGGAAGA
Source organism: Pogostemon cablin (assembly GCA_023678885.1). NCBI lineage: Eukaryota > Viridiplantae > Streptophyta > Magnoliopsida > Lamiales > Lamiaceae > Pogostemon > Pogostemon cablin. The sequence goes on from CM042987.1 coordinate 9,936,849, forward strand.
GGATAAAAGCACAAAATTAATATATAAGAAACGTATGAAACAGAAGAGAAAGAGAATGAAGGGAAAGAGAATGAAAATAGAAGGGAGAAAAATTTAATAGAAAAGAAACACAAAACGTTATAAAAAAATTGATTATGGAAAGTGCTTAAAATACTCACATGATGCCATGTCATCAAGGAGGAAAAATAGGCATGCCACATCAGCGAAAAAAAAATCTCCAATAGATGTCTTTAGATATTCTATCTATATAACAATAACACTTTAATCCATCTCACATAAGTACCTTTTCGCATTAAATTTTTTTATTATATTTATATATTGTCATTTATTATAATTATAAATTTTTATACAATAATTTATATATAATAATATATTTTGCCGCATCGCGCGGGTGGATTACTAGTAATTCAAAATTTTGACAGAACAAGAAGTAATAATACAATATAAACAACAAAAATTAATTTCAATTTATGGACCACATAAAAACAAGAGGCAACATAGTTAATGGGATCAATTTGGTGAAAATCAGCAAGGGTTAACAGTGGGTTTAAGTTAATACATCTAAAAAAATACTTGCATCTGCCGAATCTGCTCATGAAAACTGCTGAATTAGTCGCACGCCACCACCGGAGCGACCACATCCACACCGCTGTCTCCGTTCGAACACTATTTATGAGAGGCACCATTGAAAGAAAAATCAGCAAATTAACCATTTAGAGAGAGAAAGGATGAGAGATAAAAGGGTGAGATCTGACTAGTATTGGAGATAGAAAAGAAGAATACTTTCATTATTGAATTTGAAATGGGGAGATGGTGGGCAGTAGGTGTCAGATGGAAATTGAAAATGAGAATTGGGGAGAGAAGCAAGGAATAGCTATAATTGGAAATGGACTATTAGGGTTTTTATTTGTATGTATGACAGTATGAGTCAGTTATAATATGTATAATTAATAATATTATTATTATATAAACTTAATAGTTCAATATTTCGGTATACCGAAATATCAAATTTTTTCAAAACACTTAACGATACCGTACCAAAAATTTCGGTACGGCACCATACTGTATCAAAATTTTCGGTATACCGAATTTAACAAAAAATTTGGTAATTTTGCGGCACGGTAATTGCGGAATACTGAAAAATGCGTAATTTTGTCCACCCTTACAAACGATGGGAATTTCATTTCATGATATCAACGAAGCCAAGGTTCCCTGGGCGTTCTTCAACGGCCCAAGAGAAAAAAAACTTCATTAGGAGACTAGACACTCCATAAAGGAGATCAAAATTCCATAAAGGAGACAGACACTCCCACTAAGAAGATAAAAAACTCCAACAAACGAGCGATAGAAGACATAATCGAACGATATAATACAAGGCAAACTGTTGCTACTGCAACCTATGCAAAATCAGATCAGATTATGATGAGACTCTAATAGATCCGGACATAACATAAAGAAAAAACAAAATACACAGAAAATAGAATTGTAGCCTCCTCTCACCCGCTGCACCAATACATCAAGCATACCTCCAAAACTGCACCAATCTACTCCACAAAGAGCTACTCCCTTTAAGCTCCCTTCAAATCTTGTACTCAACATGCAGGATGGAGCGGGCCACCGATCAACACATCTAAACTCTCTTAAACCGTTTTCGCCTCAGGTAGATCCCAGATCTGAATAACAGTGTGAATTCGTGAGAATAAAGTTGTGTTTATGCCCATAACTGATGATTGGTTAAGTGAATTGAAAAATAAAAAATTCATCCATTTTTTTTTTTAATAATTACTTCTCAATCTTGCTATCCTATTTCAAAGCTTTTTACTATTGAAAGATTTGTAATCTTGATTTTTGGGAAAAAAAGAATTATTTTATTAGTTTTTTTTAGCATTAATATCGAATTATCAATAGAAGTACAACAATTTTTTAAAAGAAAATTGAAAGTAAGATTCCACCCAAACAAATTAATTATTCAATGATTATGTTTTAAATAATAGAAAGGAAAATGTTATATAGGACAGGATCAAATTAGCTGAACATTTTTTCTGGTGGTTCATACCTCTTTGTTCTAATTTGGATCAATTGAACACTTCACTTTTTCAAATTAAAACCTTATGCACTTCTGTTAAAATTTATTCAACGGTGTTAAAAATTAGGCACTCTATTCTCTTATGCTCCCTGCAGTCCATCCACGGTTTGAATCTCCTATTACATTTTGGTGTTACATCTCCTGTTACAAACCGTTGGATGATTGACACGTAGGATAGACTAATCTACACCCTAACAATCAGCCCTAAGGGGAAAGGTTGAGATTTTACTATCCGCATATGTGTCATTCATCTAACGCATGTAACATGAGATGTAACACCAAAATATAACAGGACATCCAAGGTGGTCTATCCCAGCTTGAAAGCCACGGCCGAACAAAAGGCGGGCCTCGTGAGGATTTTGGTAAAGCACATAATGCACATTGATATCTCTGGAGGTGTCCTCCATGTTTTCCCAATCAAAGGAGAACATAAACTTAATCAAAGTAAAACTGAAACTTTAATCACCAGATTCTAAATACAGAGGCAAGCTCAACCTCGTGCTCCCTGTCGGCCAATTTCTCCAATCGGGCATGCTCTCGTTCCTTCTGCTCATCATCTCATTCTTTCTCACAGGTCCGCCGCCCGGAATCACGCTCTCTCTCATGCTTACTCTCCCTGGTTGCAACTGCAGATGAGGGTAGTTTAGACTCTTCAAATGTCAAAAATAAAGTTATAAGCTTAAAGGGAAACTCGTACCACATATGGATCCTCCAAAGCCATGTTTATAGAGCCATTTCTCCAATCTTCTTGATAATTATGTGTGAATGGGTTTTAGCCTCTACTTCACATGACTATTTACTGTTGTTTGTCAACTTGGATAAAATGGGTTCGCATATGCCCCTTTTTAGAGTTGAATGGTGATGAAATCATGAGTATAGAGTGTTCATTATAGCAGATGGATTGTATCTGTTTGATCTTGCAATCGAGTTGGAGGGCGTATCAGGAGAACTTCCAGTCTACAACCGGTCTAAGATCCTAGATTTTTGATGGGAAGTTAACTAATGGTTAATTTTTAATACCATTTAATGAATTTTAACATAAGTGCATGTGTGTTTTATTTTAAAAGAATGGGGTTTCAATTGATACAAATAAGAAACAAAAAGGGTGTGAATGAACATAAAAAAAAATTCAAGGGTTAATTTGAGGGTCCAATCTAACCCTTTGCCCTAATAGAAATCATGAAAAAATACACTTTTTTATTTTTTTATTTTTTTTGTCTATCTTACCATATAATTAATATATAGTTGCATAGTTGCGTGCAGTGGTAGCACACATGTATAAAATTACTATTTCACAAGAGACTTTTGTTATTTATTCTTTTTTATCGTTTCCAAATATTAATAATAAAATAATAAATTAAAATCAAAAGAGAAATAACTAAATACATATCACTAGAAATACATTATTGAGAAATTAGCAACTAGTTTGAACTAATCATTGCAATGAAACAGTAGTAATAAATGAGTGGAGTGAAAAGAAAGATTAATTAAGTAGAAATTAAGATATGGATGTGGCTATTTACACCCCAAATATACTTAATATACTTAATATACCCATCTGTGCTAAGGATTAAAAAATGAGTTATACTAAATGCACACCCCTTATTATTGAATACACACTCTATTATAATATAATTTGAACATATATTTTTAAAATGTCTATAATATCCTTAACTTATTGAATACACACCCTACATATTTTTAATTAATTTTTTAATTTTATACTCGTTAATATATCATAAATAATTAATTACAAAAAATTAACTAATGAAGATGGTAATTTCAGATTTCACGATCTGTGTTTCAATAAGCAAAAATCGATACAACACATCTTAATTATCCATTCTTGACGGTTTTCAAGATCAATCCACAAGGTAAAATTAGCCCAAATTTGCATATCTTCTCCAGAAAATAACATGCACTCATAATTTTGCTCTTAGATATTCAGATCGTAGTGAGCCCTTCGGAGATGATGATGAAGGGGAGATGATTATCCGACAAGAATATGGAGTTCGGTGTTATTAATAGAGAAGCTCTGGGAAGAAGAACAAGTATATATATAGAGTGTAAAATTAATTGATAACAAGCTATCAGATCTCAAACTAGATTATGTTAATAACAAACACTTTGTCTAAAGGTATCATTCGCTAAGATAATTTGCTTTTCTTAAATGTTCAGTGCTGTTGTTTTGAAAAATTAAAGCATACATAGTGATACTGTCATTGATCACTTAGTCAATCTGGGTAAAAACTCTCTGTGCTTCTTCAGGCTCTGCCAGCACAATGGAGGATAAAAGGGAGCAGGGAGGTGGTCGCATGAGTATTATTTAATTTTCGTCTTAGTGATGTTTCCAGTTGCCACTATTGTTGAACAAATTTCATACGCTTGATGAACCTGCATGGATAATGGAGTTTCTTTATTTATATTAAGATTGAATGGTGGATTAATAGTGGACTTAACCTTAAAATTAAAAGGATAAATTTGGGGTTTTAGGGAGTGTGTATAAAATAAAATTAAGAAATAAAAAATTAAAAGGGGTGTGTATTTAATAAGGATGTGTATTCAATAAAATAGGCGTGTATTTAACAATACTCTTAAAATATCCCAAAACAATAAGTCATAAATACCCTTTAAAATTAAATAATCATAATAATTAAAAAAAAGGAAAAAAAAAAACAGTAGCTAAATTTTGGAAGATCAAGAAACCTCCTCTCAATCACGCTAATAATCCACCTTTCACTCATCATTTCAGAGCAATCCAACAATCCAAGACAATCAAAATTCACTCACCACTTTATAGCAATCCAAGACAATCAAAATGGCATTAGGTTTAGATTCCACATTATCTGCATCATTTTCTCATCTCTTCACGGCGAACATGATGGATAGTTTGTCATTTATGACAGCAAGAGTAACAACGAAGAATCCGAAGCACATGATGTTGGAGTGAACTTTGAAATACTCATGAAATGGTATATGCAATTAGTTTTAATTTCACACCTAATTCCACCCTGAAACTCATCAAAATCGTACCCACTCAGCTCTTTAGATCTATGATTTCGCACTCTGTTTTCCAGATCAGAAATCGAGCAGTTGTCATTCGACTCCCATACAACTTGGCCCTCCATCTCCTCGGAAAAACACAATGGCATGGCTTTTGGTTTGTGGTTGACTTGAAAATTGTTGAGAAAGAGAGAGAGATGGGCAATTGTAGGAGAGTAGGACTAGCGTGCAGCAAGAATTCAGATGTGGGAGCTGGCCACCGGTTCTTGTATCTCTCTAACCCTTCCTTTTATTATTTCTCCTAAATTCCGAGTTAATTCATTCATGTCATGTGTGTTGTTAATTGGTAGCTTCGATCCTCTTGAGTGAGTTCTCAGAGGTTCATCTTATGAAGAAATATCCCAACATGACAGCAAAAACAGGTAGTACCGTAATTGTGTTGTTAATAAATAAAATTAAAGATGAATAATGCATTTGAAGATCTACTACGGTGGATACAAGTGGAGACAAGTTTGATGAAGCAACCAAGATGAATATATTTTCTTTCTTGTTTATTTAATAAAAAATTTAAAAGGAGTACGCATGCATGTGCGGAGGAGATTGGGAAGGACGCCGCGGAACTCCCTCATTAGAAATAGGGATAAAAACCAATTTAGTCCCACAACTTTGCCCATGGTCCCTTTTAGTCCCAAGAAAGTTAAAATTGCCAGAATAGTCCCGTAACTTTATAGGTTGGCGCCGAAATGGTCATTTTTGCTAGAAAAAGGCAAAATTTGCTATATCCAAGCCTAGTTTTAACAACACCTTTTCTACAACATTCCTTTCAATATAACAGCCTCTATACTTCAAATTTCATTACATTTTCATGCTTCAAAATGGTATCAGAGCCCTAGGTCTATTTATTTATGAATGGAATAATTATTATAAACTTATTTATCACTTAACGAGAGGAGAATTTCAAGATATATGGATCCGAACGAAAGTTTGACATCCGAGAATAATAGGACTATCAGCCCTATTCAAAGCTGGAGTAACAGGGACTACTGACCTGTTAATTATGACGAAACAAGCAGCTCTATACAACAATATTATTGTGTGTTGTATAGACAAATTACAGAAAAAAGAGACGAAGATAACGACCGATGGTATTAAACAAAAGAAGCGAGTTGGCCGAAATTTGTGCCAACCATACCGAGGAAGAATCTTTAGAGGAATTACGCCAGATGTAGATAAGACACTCGAAAGAAGTATCAAGAAACATCGTAAAAATTCGAAGTTTGACCGAGATCTATGGAAGTGTCCCCAACCACAGACAATGGAGAAAACGATCCAACCAGGGTCCAAGAGAGATATGCAAGCCCTATAACTTCGCCCACTGGGATGAATGACGGAGTGGAAGGAAATCAAGGCCGATAACTCTAAGATGAACCAAGATCTTAGAGAATTGCAGAATACGATAAGATTCTTTGGAGAATATTGCCAGAGCATGTCTAAGACGGTGTTCGAAATCAGCCTTAAGATGGATAAGGTGGAGAAGTTGCAGAACAAGCAACTCGATCTCATCACAAAGTTGATAGAACAAGTAAAGTCCTTGGAAACCAAGGTGACAGGAAGAAGGCCAGGCGGAAGGTTACCACTAACCTTCGGACAAGAACCCCTTTTACATCAAAAGGGAAAGACGACGGAGGTCACAAGGCTAAAGTCTGAAAGCGAAAAGATGATTGCTATCCTTCGAGGTGAATCCTCATCCCCGGATGGAAAGAGCAAATCTTGAAGATCTATATGAGTCCTTCCAAGGACTATCAATCGTAGATCTAAAGATGAACGTTGGAGAGGCATCAAGTTCTCAACAATAGTCCCAGGCTCAACAGACACCACAGGATCGGAGCCAAGATGAAGGAACCTCTGGATCACACGGAGTCCATGGGACAAGACAAGAAGAAACATTCCAACAACCAGGAAACTTCAAGATGAAGGCAATTGGAATATCAACAGGAGCAAGTCGAGTTCGAGGATCTAACCTACACAATACCCCATATGGTCGGTCTCACCTTGAACCGATAAATCCAAACGGGTTGATCCTGAACCTCGACACCTTAGACTTCAAGAACAGAGAAGCCCTTATCAATGAGTGGACCAATGCAATGAAAATTGCAGGAGGAGCACTTGAGCTGGATAAGGAAGGGTTCATAAGATTTCTAATTATGAGCCTAGAAGGACCAGTAAAGTGCGCCTGGGAGGAGCTCTCAGACGAAGTCAAAAAGAAGGCCATGGAAGGCCAAGATCTAGGCAACATCGTAGATCGAATGGCCAAGATCTTCAAGATCCACTTCATCGGAGTAGGTTACTTCGAAGGAATGGAAGAAACCCAAAGAAACAGAAAAGGATGAAGAAGAGTCATCCTTACAATCAAAGGAGCGGAGGATGGAGATCCAGAAGACCAAGATCATTTTGGTCCAAACAGAAGGCCCGAAGCTACAAATCAGGGCAAAGATCTGGACCATCAAGATGGAGTTCAAGAAACCAAGCCTCATCCTCAGGGTCAAACCAGAGGAGTACAAGGAGAACTCCCACAAGAAAGACATTCCGAAGAGCAGCTACACGAGTCAATGAAAGATTCAAGGATTATAACTGTTACACTTGTGGAGCCAGAGGGCATATCTCACCAGATTGCCCAGAAAATAAAAAATGGGGAGTACGACAGTTCGAAACAACTTCAGAAATGGAGAAAGCTGTTTACTTCCAAGATCTAGTACAAGTATATCAGTTCGAAGATATACCCTCGGACGAGAGCATCTATGAAAAAGAATTCTTTAGCCAAGACGAATCTTCCGAAGATGAGTCGAAGTGAAGAGGAAGTCTTCAGGAAAGAGATGCAAGAAGATATGTCTAGATTCTTTTCTCAGACATCTATTACTCATAAAACCCTTATGAGAATCATGAAGGAGGATCCAAGGCTCAGCCTATACGATGGATTCACCGTGGGAAAATTGGAAAAATTCTTTCCAAGTTTTAAGAAAAGAAAACATAACATCATATACAAAGTGACTGAAGGGGAGATAGCCATCCCAATGGAGCTCACAGGAAATATGATGGAGATGCAACTAGTTCCCTATGAAGAAATCAAGAAGGAACTGAGTAGACTCCCGGAGAGGATGTCCAAGACTATGTCTCGGGTCCATATCGGAGCAATTCGAATTCTCATCAAAGCCACATTCAAAGAAGGAATCGATACACCAATCGATATTGATGTCTTTGATAAGAGAATCAAGAGCACAAGAGAAGCATGCCTATGAGGACTCTCGGGAAACCTGTACGCAGGAAAAGTAGCATCCTACATTTATCCAAGGATCGCTTACAATCTGGCAGACCGAGATTTCAGTAGGGCACTTATTCTCCATCAAGATTTTAAAAACAAAGACTTGATGAAGGAAGGAAACAGGCCTTACTCTATCACATACAGTATCTCGTATGCCCTCTCCAACACTCATCATTCGGATCTATTCCAAATGAAGGAGTATATCGAGATACCTGAAGTGTTCGAGAAAGTTGCATGTGCAACTAGGCCGGAGATAATAGAGTTACCGCCAATTCACGATATGGATTTGCGGATCAAAGACAAGCCGATCTGGAGCAGACAAAACAGCCTCAAGTTTGAGCAAAGAAGAATTTCTTTCCAAGAAGACAGAATGATTAGCGAGAAATGGGAAAAGAAACCAATCATGGAGGTAATCCAGGAACCGAAGAAGTTCACAACTAAAGGTGAACTTAAATGCCCAGAAGGCTGGAGAGGAGTCGAAGTAATATTCGATATCACTAAAAAGGAAAACTCTATTCCTCGTGATGTCTTGTATTATCTCCAACAACCAACAACTGGGAGATACCAAGGACAGCTCAAACTCGATGATCTAGAGCTGATAATCGAAGGAGTCGCAGAGAGATTCCTAAAATAACTAGTACTGGGATTGGAGTTTCTCGAGGATCATAAACCTTGGTAAAGACTACAAGATGGAATGGAGTTTACGGTCAAGGAAAAAAGATACAAAGTCTACTAGCAGAGGCTCGGGCTTTTTAAGCTCTGATCCACCCATGGCCACAAGTCCATTTTCGATATATATCACCGTAGGGATGATATATAAGGAACATCGTGCAGAGTATTTTGCGGCATACATTGATTCTGGAGCCGGCATCTGCACAGCAAAAGAAGGAGTCTTTCCAGAAGACTCAGGTGAAGAATTGCCAACAATACTAGGAAAAGATTTCTCTCAAAGGGTTCTAATCCTTAACAGAGGAATCAAACAGGCAGAAATCTTGATCGGAGGAGCAGATCGTACCCTGTGGTACAAGGTGAAAACTCCACCGATATATTTCCATGACACCGGAGTAGATATTCTGTTAGGAAATAATTTCCTACAGACGTTCAAGCGTTTTACCCAAGAAAACGCAACAAGGAGGCTTATTTTCACAACCCTTTGTGAACATAAGATCATCGCACCAAGACTGTGTAATGCATTTCAAAGAAAAATGCCCATCAGATTTTGCAGCAAGCGTGGTGATAAAGGAAAACTTAGACATCCAAAGATGAATGATCGAAGGAGATATGGCTAAGCAGTTTTTCAAATGAGAACCGAGACTAAAGGAGGGTTGAATATGGAAAAACTAAAAGAAAATACAATTCACCTTCTCTAGGCAAGCTTGGGAGAAAGCCTACAGAGAGACGTCACGATCGAAGAACAAACATCTTTGGAGGACGTCAAGAAGAAGATACGGAGGAACTTCAATGAGGATCCTCTAGCCTGGTGGGACAGAAACGAGCTCAAAGCCTCAGTCAAAGTGAAAGAAGGAAAGGAGCATGAGTTCGTAAGATACAAGCATATCCTGATGAACCAAGAGGATCGAAAGGATATGCAGCTAATACTTAAGGAACATCTGGACCTTAAGTTAATATCACCAGGAGTATCTCTATACAACAGTCCAGGATTTCTAGTTCGAAATCATGGAGAAGTCAAGCGGGGAAAGCCGAGACTTGTGATCAATTATAAAAGGATCAACAACATCTTGGAATTCGATGGATACTATATACCAAGTAGGGAACACTTGGTCAACTGTATCAAGAATGCTAAGGTATTCTCCAAGTTTGATTGCAAATCTGGATTCTACCAGATTATGATGGAGGAAGGAAGCAAAAGTTCACAGCCTTCTCCACACCACGAGGCCATTATATCTGGAATGTCATGCCTATGGGTTTGGCGAACGCACCCCAGATATACCAAAGGAAGATGGATAATCTTTTCAAAGATTATTTCTCATTCATGTTTGTTTATGTGGGTGACATCCTTATAGCCTCAAAGAACATGAAGGAACACTTGGCACATCTGGAAGTATTTTCAGAAGCGTGTCACAAAGAGGGATTAGTGCTTTCTGAAAAGAAGGCAGTAATTGCAACAAGACATATCGAGTTTCTTGGAGTTGAGATCGATGAATCTGGAATTATTCTACAACCACACATTGTAGAAAAAGTTCAAGGATTTCCTGAAGATTTCAAGGACAAGAAGCAACTCCAAAGCTTCTTAGGAGTTGTCAACTTTGCTGGAATGTTCTTCAACAATCTGGCGCAATACAGGAAGGTGTTCAGTCCTCTGTTGAAAAAGGATGTTGAGTTCTAATGGGAGGAATCACACCGAGCAATGGTTAAACAACTGAAGGATGTTTGCAAGAAGCTCCCCAAGTTAGCAATACCAAACGACGAGGATGAACTAGTACTTTACACAGATGCCAGTGACCATTGGTGGGCAGCAGTTCTTACGAAGTCCACACCAAAAGGAAAAGTGCCATGCAGATATTGTAGCGGACTCTTTACGGAGAATGAAGCAAACAGATTTCCTGACGAGAGATGGAATGAGCTAAAATAGACTCCATCTGATGGTATCAAGGCACCTGATGGACAACCTTGAGTTGCTCCAAAGGGAATTCGAGAATCTGGCACTCAACGCAAGGCGTGCTAGAAGGATACAAGATAGCGATCAGACCAGAGTGTCTAATCACATACGAGACTGCATTCAAAACAGCACAAGTCTGTTCGAAGCAACACGAGAGCCACTCCTCCGGGTTGTTGATAGCAATTGCAATCGACAAAAGGAGAGTAGTCGAGAATAGGGCTCTAAACCCGGAGCAAGGGATTCAAGTACCCTTAGCACAATTCCTAGATTAGAACCTCCAAAAGAGGAACTGGTCCAAGAAAAAATCGAAGACCTGGAGTCACATCTAGAGTTGACGAGTCAACCCAGCACCTCCGGGACAAAGAGGGAGACATCAACCTTAGGCCCATGACAGGAACTGCTAAGGTTGGTATTAACTTAGCTGATTTCTCTTATTGGCAGGAATACCAGACCAGCTGGGAGAAATTGAATACCAGACAAGGAATCCGATCAGAGAAATGCCGGGTGGATATATCTAGGGAATATCCCCAAGTTTGGATGCGAGAGGGCTCAAATCCAAATGATGTGAAACAATGGTATGATTTTGGAGCACTAGCTTCAATATATACTGTTGCACCAGGTTTCCCAGAACTTGCAAAACTTCCAGATTGGCTGGAAGAAAAGGTTTTCAAGGCATGGAAAAATAACTCGACTCTATCCAGAGGCGATGTATTGGAGCTGTACTTCACCAGTGCTGCCCCAGAACCAGTCGGGAAAGGCAACCACGAGGCCTTCCACTTCATCAAGCTCAGAAGACCCGATGTCTCAGTATCAAATAAGATTAAAGAGTCTTCTGGAAAGGAGCCAGTCTTGGTTTCTACATTTTCTGAAGAACAGATCTCTACGCGAAGAGCGAGAGGTTTGTATGTCTGCATCAAAGCAATGGTGGAGGTGAAGTTTCCATTCAAGTTCGAGCATAAATCCTTGAATGGATCTTTCCTGTTGAACACTTTAACAGGAAAGAAGACAGTGTTCGCAGAGAAGGCCTTCTAGGAAAAACAAGAACTTCTCTAGAGAAACAAGATTCCGGTGAGTAAACAAACTCATCGCAGATATTGCAACATGGCCCATTTTGGGCAATGGACAAACAAGGTATGTTCGAGCTGTTCCACCAAAACAGAGCCGGAGTTTGGAAAAGGAATAAGGCTGGGCATAGGGATGATCCGAACTGCTGATCCATCCCCAAAGGAGACATGTGGGAAGAAGGGGATAAAATCTCTTCGGAATACCCAGGAGCCGGGAGAATCATCTGGCACCAAAGAGGACAAATGACTCCTCAAAAAAATAAGAGTCAGATGACTTTTCTGAAGGGGTAAAAACATGTGACCGACAGGGAGGATGGCCCACCAGAGGGTATTCAATAAAGAGAAAGAATCAGAAAGCCACTAAAACTGGCATCCAATGCAAAGTGACGCAAGCAGTGACGTCACAAAAAAGAATCCAATAAAGGAGGGGACCAGCCAACTGTTAAAAGTTGGGATCCAATAAAGATGACGTAAGTGCTGATGCAAGAACAATAACGTAAGCAATGACGTCACAAAAGATTTAGAGGCTTTGAAATCCAGATTTCAAATCCGAAAGCCTCTATAAATAGGTGTGTTAAGGAAGCAGAAGGCATCGACCATCACCCTCTGTTTTCTCTTTCTAAAATAAACATTGTATTCCTTTCTTTTCTTTGTATGAGTGTTCTGAGTGCAGCTACAATAGGTAGCTAAAGGAGTTATCTCATCTTGTTCTGTGAGGATGAGTATGTAATAAATTCTTCATTCAATAAATAAATAATCTTGGGCTTCTGCCCGCATGTAGCCTTCCATTTTTTTATGCAACTTAAACCTCCATATTTTCCGGTAAGAAACAGTAGCAGCATCCTGTACACCCGGAGTAGGAAACGAACCAGGGTTGTGCTGAGATCCGCTGAAGGGACAGGATTGATCCATCACACTGCGGGTAAGTGGTTGGCTGTGAGGAGCAGTTGTAAAACCTTCTGGACACCCGGTGGATTGACGGTAAAAAAAGGTACTATTATGGTTTTAAGCTGGTTAATTACGAGATTAATGTTATTTAATTATGGTACGAAAGCATGTTGGGCCTGATATGGTCGTAATGGACTATGTCTATTTTGAAAACTGAAAAAATAATGAAAATCGGAAGTAAACAGAGTATATAGAGGCTTTAAATGATTTTATTTTTGAAAAATCTGGAAATAGCAAAAGGTGAGGTGGCTTCTTAGCAAAAATTTTCGAAGCTTCCAAAATTTGGGACAGTTTACGAGCATTTCACAAAATTTGAGACTAAATTAGAACATTTTCACAAGATACGGGACGATATCGGCCCAAAATTAAGTTACGGGACCAAATTGGTAAATTTTGAAAGATAAAGGACAAAAAAGGACCATGGCTAAAGATATGGGATCAAATTGGTATTTAACCCTTAGAAATATGATATTTACATCCATTTATAAACATTTAATTCTCAGTCCATTTATAAACATTTAACTAGTATGACGTGGGATAATTAATTTTTTTTTATTATAATTAAATTATTAATTTAATATACAAATAATTTAGTATCGGGTAGGTCACGTCTGAGATCACGTGGGATAATTTTTCACTTTTTAAAAGAGTTATCACTTCGCTATAAAACGTTATTACTTTCACTATAAAATATTATCACTTTTTATTTATACTAAATTGTTCATGAAACAGTATTACCACTTTTCATTAATTTATTTTTTGACCGTCTCACGTAAGCCCTTATGTGAGACGGTCTCACACAAGTCGTTGCCTTTATTACACCTTTTTAATAATTATATTATTAATTTGATATAATAAGATTGATTATTTGAAATTGTTTGTTAATTTTATTATAAATATTAAAATCAAAGTTAATTGATAATATATTAATAATTTGAAAAAAAAATTAAACTATTATCTTGCGGAGTGTGTTTAAAGGGATGATCGTTAATTTTTTAAAGGGAACAAGTCACATTGTCAAGAGTATTATTGAATATAGCACTAAGATATTTATAAACAGTAATCAGAATAAATGTAAAAAACATCAAATGAAAAGAGGAATTCAATGAGGTACACAATTCGTGAAATAGATCACACAATAATAAAGTAATATATGATGATATAACTTTTAAAACCATTAAAATTCATGATAAAATACGGAGTGTAATACAAATTAGATTAGATGTCCAAGAACAGAAGACAGGGTTTGGCTATATTTTTTATTATTATTTCGTTACAGAAGTAAAAGAATACTCTTAAGTTAATGGTGTCCAAATTTGGAATGCTTATTCCACTACGAATAGCAATGCTAGCTCTTCATGTTAAGCTTTTCATTGTCCTTGACGTAGCAAGACATTATCTTCTTTATCATCATCGATTCATCATTGCTGTCATTATTTAATCATTTATTTGCTTTCACTTCGCAATTCTAGGGAGTTGGCTGTGGCCGTTTTGAGCTCTCATGCTTTAGATGACAATACACTATACCCTTCCGGAGCTATTTTTGCTTCCTCTGCTTTCCACAAATGCCCTTTTCACCTTATCTAGTGCCAGCTTACCATGTTCCATCAACTTGCAAAAGAATGCCGAAACATAGTTTTAACCCTTTTCAAAGTCTCAATCAGCATCATGTTCTTGGAAAAATAGGGTCGATATGAGATATAGTTAAAGCTCTAATGAGAATTATCAAAATAAGAGGACATAAAGTAGAAATAGCCTATGCACATCAAGATGGAGACCATATTGCGAAATTATTAATAGTTGAATTCCCAAAAACACAAGGATTCTCTCAATTAGAGTACAAATTTAGAATCGGTGACTGTTCTGATCATGTCTTTTCAAACTAATTTAGTACTTAACATTCAGTAAAGATCATTTTAGGAGCATATTATAGAGTGTTCCTATGCTCATGGCTGCAGATAACTCCACTCCTGTTCTAGAATCCCTGTTTGAAAGGAAAATATTTTTGAGTGTAAAGATTATTATAATCACTATTGTTATGGAGTAATTATAGGAAAAGAGGGACTAGGGCGGAATCAATCCCATGAAATATTCATGGAACCCGATCGTGTATATATGTTGAATGGGTTAAATCTCCTCTCTCATCCTAAAATCCAGTCCCCATCCCCTCTCTCTCGCCACGTGTCTCTCTTAAGTTGCAATCCGGTCCTCACCCACTTTCTCTTACCATGTGTCTCTCTTCCAACCCTTTTAAGTTGAGATTCCAACATGCTTTATGTCTTTTCAAACCAATTCATTGTATACCTCTTTTTATTTTCACCTTCTATCTCCTTCACGTTTGTTCACACTCTTGCTACTGTTAGAATTAATTAATTGTTATTTTTTCTTCTATGAAAATTACACACACAACACATTCTCTTTCTAATTAGTTATCTTTATGACTTTACTGTAATCCAATTTTCCTTCTCTTATTCTTTTGTTACTGTGCCCTTTATTTTTTTTAAGTAAATTAGAATCTCAAATAAAAAGTAATTCAATTTATTTTAAAGAGTAATCTAATTTATTATAAAAAGTAACCTAATTAATAGAAATAAGTAAATCTTATTTACAACATAACATTAACAAATAAACATAAAAGTAATACAAAAGCTTGTTCATAGTAACCTAATTAATTATAAAGAGTAACCCAAATTCAAAAAAAGAGTAACCTAGAAAGTAATCCAAAAAGTTGTTCATAGTAATCTAATTCATTATAAAGAGTAACCTAAATTTAAAAAAAAAAAGAGTAACCTAAAAAGTTGTTGACGAAACAGATTAGACCATTAACAAACTAATATGAAGGATAATCCAAAAACTTATTTATCATAACTCAATTTATTACCAAGAGTAACCTAATAAACAAAAAAGAGTAACCTCTTGAATCTAACAACAAAATTTTAAACACAAAATTAAACTGATATTGGTAAACTAACGCTAAGCAATAACTTCATGTAATCACTTAACCAAAGAAAATTTGGTGTCCATTCCAGAAACGACAAATTAAACTTCCATCTCTTTACGATAATTCATTTTTGCAACTCTCTCTCTCTCTCATCACACAAAATTTAACGAAACCCAAATGCGTGCAGCAAGATCAACAATCCCCAGGAATCTATTTAAAAAAACATACCAACCAATTGTATAAAAAAAATTGAACAATCAATTTTGGTGGAGCTGTACGAATAAGGAGAATCCATAATACCCAATTTAAACTTAAAACACATGATCAGTACCTTTAGCAAGCTATTCAAGAGAGCCAATATTTGCATTAAAAATTGCAAAAGAATAGTAGAACAACAAATGAGGAGAAGAATTAATTCTAAGTGCACCAATATTTGTTCTTGCTCCTGGCTGCATCTGCTTCTGTCAATCAAGATTCAATGGCATTCTCCACCTCATAGATTAGTCCTCATTGCTCGGTCTCAATCTCTGTCACGTATTCCTCCTCACTGGACTTGTTGGCCAGATCCATGAGGATGGCCTTCAATTCTTTCAAATCTTTCTCCAGATTTCAGAACTCCTCCTCTATTTCACATATCAAACCTATCGTAACAAAACATCACTTCGCTGTACGGAATGTCGAGTTGGTCAATTTCGATGGCAGCGATGTGGGGAAGAAAGAGAAGGGAGGTGACGATGACGGTCGCAGAGAAGAAGAGATGGGCGATGGTGATGAGAGAGAGAAAGGGGGGAAGCGATAGGTACTGTGAGGAAAGAGGGAAGAGAAAAAAATGGCAAGATGAGGAAAGATGAGAGAGAAAATACTTGTGCGGAGACCCATGTGACGTGTCAGGATTAAAAGATCCGATTCCACCAATAAGTCTGGCCTATTCTAGTCTTTGCCTTATAGGAAAAGGGGTCGTGCACACAGTAATCCCGAAACTTAGTAAAGTAGCTCAAGAAAAATAACAAAGGCTATCATAGAAGAAAATTATATATATATATATATATATATATATATATATATATATATATATATATATAGTAATCCCGAAACTTAGTAAAGTAGCTCAAGAAAAATAACAAAGGCTATCATAGAAGAAAATTATATATATTCATTACAAATTTATGAATATTTAAAATTTTATTATATATAAATTAATTTTATTTATATTATATTATATTATATTATATATATATATATATATATATATATATATATATATATATATATATATATATATATATATATATATATATATATATATATATATATATATATATATATATATATATATAACATTAGTTTCTTAAAAATAACAATTAATGAAAATAGAATTATTGTTATATAGTTAATTAAGAAATACTAAGTCATAATCATGAGTAAAAATTAATACTCAATTTAAATATTATTTATAATATTACGTTTATTTTAAAAAATATATATATAGCAACTATTTAAAACATTATAATTATAATAATTTAATTTTAATTAATTACATATTATTTAGTTTTAATTTATTTTACTATCAATTTAATTTATTTTACTATCAATAAATTTAATTAATAAATAAATCTTTCGATATAAATAAATTATTTAGTATCAAATCAAATCATATATAGAAAAAAATTTATATATAATTGATATTTATTTTAGACAAACAGTAAAATTAAAGATTTATTACTAAGAATTATCATAATTGTACTTAAATACCATAAAAAATAAAATACTAATAAGTATATAAATATACAGCAAAGACACAAAACTGCCCATATGTGATTGCACATTTTTTTTAGAGAGAGGGAGGGGGAGTGATAAATTATTTCAATTTTATTATATTATAAAGTAACATTAAAAAGAAAATTCTTTAAAATAATTAGAAAATATGTACGACATATTAACTTTTTTACATGATTTAGTTATACGATACATTATCAAAAGTCAAATGTTATAATTTATTACAAATTCTTTATATTGATTAAAGAAATTGTCTAACTATAAGAAAAAAAGTGCTTAATTAATTAATATTGTTAGGTTATATAATACAAGTTATTTAATTATAAAATATAAGAATAATAACTAAATGATCCCGCATTTTACGCGGGTTTAATACTAGTATGTATGTATATATATATATATATATATATATATATATATATATATATATATTTATTTATTTATTTATTTATTTATTTTGTGTGTAGAGCTCTTTTTCCCCCCTCTTTTGTCGATAATAAATAAGAAAACTTATAGTCTCCTACATGCAACTTTTTTAACAAACACACAATGCTCATATTCGTTCCAACAACTTGAACCAAAAAATATTGGATAGATTATAAACATATATTCAGTCGAAGCTCAAAAGATTCATTTGGATGGCTAGACTAATTTGATGTTGTAAACATGGATACTTGCAGAATTTCAACATTATGAAAACATAACTTAATATAAAGTAGTTTCTCTAGCTAATCGCATGGTAAAACTACTCAATCATTATAAACAATATGATGTGAACTCAATTTTAGCACAGAATATTGATGGTTGCCACAGTAATCAGAAGTCGTACAAATGTTTAAATATTCATAATAGTAAAAAGAAGTTAAAGATTTTATTTCTTAATATTTCAAAAGCACATATATTGTGATATTTCTTAAATATGTTCACTAAATAATAAGCCGAAAAAGATATTTACTTACATCTTGATCAACGATTGATATCATACACTGCAAAATCTTTTCCACATTGAATTAGATATTAGGGCACCTTGCAAAATAGTAGTATATCATCAGTGAAAAGTACAGCTGCAAACTTTAGATGGTGAAAACGAATGGACAGCTATATGTTCTTTGTGGCATTAAACATCACATGCAGTAATTTAGAGCATGTTATATGTGTAGGCACCTGAATTTTATTGCCTATTAAATAAAAATATATGGCAAATTAATACAATAATTATCAATTAATTATTTATTTATCAAGGAATTTAAATAAATTAATTCCTAAAATAAATGAGTAAATAATTGATAATTGAGCCTTATCTAATCTAGCAGACTTAATTAAAGGAGAAAAGTCCAACATATCTTTTAAAGGAGAAAATATCTCTCAAGTGGTTATTTTCTCTACATATAAATAAGGGTCTTCAGTCCTCATTCCAAACACACTAAAATATTTGAAGATGCAGACGCTTCTGAAGAGATCAAGAATACGAGCAGTGCTCCCTTTAAATCTTCAAGCATCTTCAAGCCAAGAACGGCCTGCAATCCGAGATCAAGGTTTTAAGCCCCTCCGATCCAGCGTTCTTCCAGCCAACCGCCTCCGATCAAAGATCATCAAACGAAGATCAAGATCAAGTCAATTGAAGATCAAGATCAAGTGAAGATCCAAGTCAAGCGAAGATCAAGATCAAGCAAAGGTCAAGATTCAAGTCAAGCGAAGGTCAAGTGAAGATCAAGACCAAGTCGAAGAACATTCAAGATTTTCAAGTCAAGTTCAAGTTATATTCATGTCAAGAACACCAGCCAATCAAAGATCAAGGTGCTAAGCCTCTTTGAACCGGTGTTCTTCATATCAAATCCATCTAGCAGTCTCCGTGAAGTCAACGTTCTACCAAATTGAATGGCATACTTCACAACAAATTCAAGTCAACGTTCGATCTGAACAAAGGCTCGACGCCTCTAGATAAACGTTATAAAACCCTAAATTAGAGCTCGGACAAGCTTCATCCGAAAATCCAGCTCCAAAAGTTGTAAAAGTCAAGAAGTCAACTCAAGAGAGGAATTAGAGGATAAATAGAAGTTGTTTACTCAAATTCTCAAGTTCAATCCATCTTGGATTATCATTGTAATATTTTTTGTTTTTATTATTAAATAAATACAAAATTTGTTGTTACAAATTTTGGCACGCCCAGTGGGACAGTTTCTACCTCTCATCTCTTCAAAAGTTCGAAGATACAAAGTATATCTTCTCTTAGAATTGCAATAAGAAGGTCTTCTGTCTTAAAACCTTCTGAACTGCAAACTAAAGAGATTCAAAGAACAACTCCACTCAGGATTGCTATAAGAAGGTCTTCGACATTAAAGCCTTCTGAGTTGCAGACTAAATATATTGAAATCGTTACAAGAAGTATATCTGAAGGCTCCTTAAAGACAAACCACATGGTGAGGATTGCTCTTAATAAGCCATTGCACAACAAAAAAGATGGTGAAGATGAATCTGTCTGCCCAACTCCTTGATCCACAGAAAGTTTAGCATATGACTCATTCATAGCCTCTACCATGGAAACAAATGCTTCGTCTACCGAAGAATAACTGGAAAGCTTGACTCTATCTGTTGTTGTACTCACCAAATAAAGCCAAGAACAAGGTCTGTTGATATCCAAACTGATGGAAAAGATGGAGATAGCACCGACAAGTCATGCAAATGCGAAACGAGTTGAGGATAAAGACGAGGAGGAGGACTCCGCGAAGAACCATCCTTCTGAAATAAATCCAATTGAGGAAGAGATACAAATTTTAGCTGACGGAATGCTTCCTATGAATCAACTGAAGAATATCGTACTAGAAACGATAAAAGACAAGTTTAAATAGAGCTCCAAATCTTCTGTTGCCTATAAAAAGCCATATACAAAGAAAGTTGATAGCTTAAAGATGCCAGTTGACTACCAGCCTCCTAATTTTCAACAATTTGATGGTAAAGGCAACCCAAGACAACACATAACACACTTTATTGATACATGCAATAATGTAGAAACCTTTGATGATCACATGGTCAAACAATTTGTCCGTTCACTGAAAGAAAATGCATTTGATTGGTATATCGACTTGGAAGCTAACTCCATCGACAACTGGGGGCAAATGCAGAAAGAATTCTTTAATCGCTTCTACAGCACTTAAAGAACTGTTAGTATGATCGAATTGACTAACACTTGCCAGTAGAAAGAAGAGCCAGCAATTAATTATATTAACCGATGGAGAAATCTAAGCTTGAACTGCAGAGATCAATTGTCTGAAGTCTCTGCCATCAACATATTTTCAAGGGATACAGTGGAGCCTGCGATACATTCTTTAAGGAATTCAACCTAAAACTTTTAAAGAACTAGCTACAAGAGCTCATGACATGGAGTTGAGTATGGCATCAAGTAACTTCGAATTGCCTTCAATTAACAACTCCTATGAGTTTGGAGACATGTCTTTCGATAAGCCTCTCAAGGACGAGTCACATTCAAAGACACCAGTGCCTATTAAGATTCAAAGAAATGAAGTTAAAGTAAAAGAAAATAGTGCATCCTACAATTGGGGGCAATAAACTATTAACAAATTCAATGCTCCTCGGCACGAGCGAAAACTATCCATATTATACTCCTTGATACGAGTTAAAACTATCTAAAATTTCTCAAGTCAATGCTCCTTGATAAGAGCTAAAACTATTTATAATCTCTCAAATTACGCTCCTTGATACGAGTTTAAAAACTATCTCACTCAAATCAAATCTACTTGAGAAGAGACAAAACTCTCCATATGTTATGCTCCTTTGATACAAGCCTAAACTTTTCAACTCAAATCAAATCTCCTTGAAAAAAGACGAAACTCTCTATATGTTATGCTCCTTGATACGAGCTTAAACTATTCCACTTAAATCAAATTTCCTTGAGAAGAGATGGAACTCTCTACATGTTACGCTCCTTGATACGAGCTTAAACTTTCCAACTCAAGTTCAAGACTCCTTGAGAAGAGTATAAACTGTCTATAAATCAAATTGAAGACTCATTGACACGAGTATAAATTGTCAGCAAATTCAAGTTCAAAGCTCTTTAACGCACGAGCCTAAAATGCATGTTACTCCTGGCCCGCACAAGTATAAACTGTGTACGGCACTCCCCATTCAAACCAAATGATCATGTCCTTTTGAACTACGTTATTACTTGATCCTCTGCGAAGAGGTACGTAGGCAACTTAGCACTCTGCTAAGTTCAGTCATGATTCAGCCTATTCGTATCAAGTTGGTGAGGCAAGCAATAAAATTCAGTCATGTTGATCAGTAATAGAGTATCGCAATTTGTTCACTTCAACATAAAGGCGTCCGTGAACCAAATGTGATGGGGCATTTGTAGGCACCTGAATTTTATTTCCTATTAAATAAAAAAATATGGTAAATTAATGCAATAATTATCAATTAATTATTTATTTATTAAGGAATTTAAATAAATTAATTCCTAAAATAAGTGAGTAAATAATTGATAATTGAGCATTATCCAATCCAGCAGGCTTAATTATAGGAGAAAAGCCCAACATATCTTTTAAAGGAGAAAATATCTCTCAAGTGGTTATTTTCTCTACATATGAATAAGGGTCTTCAGTCCTCATTCCAAACACACTAAAACATCTGAAGATGCAGACGCTTCTGAAGAGATAAAGAATACGAGCAGTGCTCCCTTAAAATCTTCAAGCATCTTCAAGCCAAGAACAGCCTGCAATCCGAGATCAAGGTTCTAAGCCCTTCCGATCTGGCGTTCTTTCAGCCAACCGCCTCCGATCAAAGATCAAGATCAAACGAAGATCAAGATCAAGTCAAGTGAAGATCAAGATCAAGTGAATATCCAAGTCAAGCGAAGATCAAGATCAAGCAAAGGTCAAGATTCAAGTCAAGCGAAGGCCAAGATCCAAGTCAAGTGAAAATCAAGATCCAAGTGAAGACACAAGTCAAGTGAAGATCAAGACCAAGTCGAAGAACATTCAAGATTTTCAAGTCAAATTCAAGTTATATTCAAGTCAAGAACAATAGCCGATCAAAGATCAAGGTGCTAAGCCTCTTTGATCCGGTGTTCTTCATATCAAATCCATCCAGCAGTCTCCATGAAGTCAACGTTCAACCAAATTGAGCGGCATACTTCACAACAAATTCAAGTCAACGTTCGATCCGAACAAAGGCTAGACGCATTTGGATAAACGTTATAAAATCCCAAATCAGAGTTCGGACAAGCTTCATCCGAAGATCCGGCTCCAAAAGTTAAAAAAGTCAAGAAGTCAACTCAAGATAGGAATCAGAGGATAAATAGAAGTTGTTTACTCAAATTCTCAAGTTCAATCCGTCTTGGATTATCATTATAATATTTTTTGTGCTTATTATTAAATAAATACAAAATTTGTTGTTACAATATGATTTAAGGATGTATTAAAATTTTTGTATTTTTTTACTGCTACTGAAGTAAATGAGTAGAGGTAATGTTATTATGTAGGTAAATGAATTTGGTTTTTTCAAGTTTAATTATTTATAGAAAATATGTTATTAGTCAATAATGTAGATTATTATATATGGAACTTGGAGAATACGTGATACATGGGCATTAATATTTTATTGACATTGTTTAGAAAAAGTCTAAACTTTGATATGAATGATTATTTAATCACGCATTTCTATAGCCACATCCACCAAACTATTCATTAAACACCAACAATCAACATCTATATACAAATATTTTACTGTGTGTGAACTTGGAAACGAAGATTGCTGCAACCTATAGAATTCCCACCATCTTCCTCATTTCACTCCCAACCTGAATATATACATTTTGAACATGACGAAAAATGAAAAATAAGACAAAAACAAAGCAGTAATTAGAAGAAATCATCCTTCTCCCCTTTTCCAAGAATTAATAGAACTACTCAATAGTTACTACAAAAGAAGAACAAAAAAAAACTACCCACTGCATCATGTGGGCAGTGTTTGCATCATAAAGTTGTGGATGCCAACAGCCAGCGGTCGATACTGCAAAGACTTTGAGGGCCAAAGCCCTCAACTCTGGAGCATAGACTCTCATGATCAGCTCAATAGTAATGATAAAATATATCATCTCGGTGTAATACCCTCTAATTTTCATCTGCCAAATAGGACATGCCACTTTCGACTCCTAAGTACTAATGAAATAAAAAAGATTTGTGACTGTAATTGATGTAGACGAACCAACAAATCACACCTCAATTTCACTCATTAAAAGATAGATCAACATAGCAAGAAACCAATTGAATCACATTCAATTAAAAAAAAGGACAATTTTTTTTAACAAAAGTGGCGATTAGTATCAAAAGTGATGGATTACACCAGCCACAAATCACTTCACATCGACGCCATTCTTGATTCTCAATTGATGAAATAAAAATATATTCGTGGCTTTAATTGATGTGTAAAAGAACCAACAAACAACACCCCAATTTTACCCACCAATACATGGTTAATATTCCAGCAACAAATCAACAACTATTACTAAATAATACTCCCTTCTAGAAACAATTTCATTTATCTCATAATAATCAACCACATTATCATATACTATGCATGCCATCTCATTAAGTCTCATCATGGGTATGTTTATGAGATGATTTTAGGATGACTATACTAAAAATTTTTAATTTGTTTGGAGATTTATTTAACAGTTGCATACATTGTGATTCAGTACACAATATTTATACTATGAATATAATTCATATAAAGATACCCCAATTGATAGAATCAATAAAAGAGATTTCCTCAATCAAAGTCAGGGTGGTCATTACTCCAATTAGCAAAATAAGGAGAATTGATTGGGGGCAAGAAATTAGGAGCAGAGTATTATTAATAGGAGAATAAACAGGTAGAAAGGTTGTCGAGTGAGTAAAATCCTTTTGGAGACAGCTTCGGCTGATGGGAATTGCCCTGGTGTTTTCTATATTTTTATTAATAAAATCTTTCAATCCTTTTACAAAAGTTCTTATTGCTCTTACCTCTATCAAATTGGTCTGACCTGCCAGATCTGGATGGGTCACGGGAAGGGCTACCCGATGTGTGGGCCCAGGGGTTGCCACCCCGGATGTGGGTCCGGGGTTGCTACCTGAAGTTGTGGGCCCTAGGTGCGGGTTGCCACCCGGAATGTGCTGTCTGTGGACGTCCGGTTCGAAGGGGAATGGATTGTTATGATGTCCCACATCGGTTCCACATGCAAGTGTGGAAGGGCATATAAGTGGGGGGTCAAACCTTCACCTTCAACCATGGTTTTAGGAGACATTAGGGCTCCCTAGCTTATGTGTCTAACAATTTGGTCCGACTTGTCGGATGCTCCAAACACGCATAGAGGCTCGTGTGGATATGATGGAGAAGAGCTTCAAAAAGATCTCTAAAACGATTGCCCTTCAACAAAAGCAGCTGGACAATCAACAAAAAAAGTTGGAGAAATTGGACAAGATTGAGGAGATGTTGTCCTCATTGCTCAAGGGGAAAGGAGTTGACGAAGGCAGAGGAGATGCACAATCTGCACAAACTGGATGTATCACCACGGAGTGCATAGCCCTAGAGCAGACCCCCGGAACATGTACAACCATGAAAGAATATAAACTCGGAGCCAAAAGAGTTGAGCTACCAAGCTTCAATGGATACAATCCCGTTACATGGATCACGAGGGCAGAACTATATTTCCGAATTCATGGAACCCGAGAGGAAGTGAAGTTAGAATTGGCTCTTATGAGTATGGAAGATACGCCTTTACATTTGGTTCGCTAGTTAATTGATCGCAATCTAAACATTACTTGGAGTCGATTAACTTACGAATTGATGAGAAGATATGGGGAAATCCTTTGGCCAACCCATTCGAAGCTCTGGCATCCACCAAACAGATAAACAGTGTAGATGAGTAAATCGACGAGTTTGCATCTCGAATGACCCTTATCCCACGAATCACAGAGTCTCATACTTTGGGGTTGTTCCTCAATGGGCTATAGGAGGAGATCCGGGCACGCATCAAATCCAAGGATGCGATGGAAATTTTTAACACGATGAACCTGACAAGGGAGATCGAGTTTGAAGTGGGGCTCACTACACGCAGCCTAATAAAAGAGGAAGATGTGAAATTGGGTTAAGCCCAAATAGGTTAACTTATAGTAAACCCATGGCCCAAGTGGAGAATAATAAGGCCCAAATAGTTTCAGAAAATTGGGAAAGCCCAAAAACATGGCCCAAAGCTCCTGAAAACCAGCGTATCAACCCAGAAGCTGGTAAGTCTCACCACCAAAATTTCAGAAATTGAGGTGTCAAATAGGTGTCGCACAAGGATTTCTTGGACCTTAGAGCTCGAGGTTTATGCTTCAAATGTAAGGAACTGTACCATCCGCTTCACAATTGCTCACAAAGATCACTACGAGTTCTCATCGCTGGTGAAGAAGAAAATGACAATGAGGTGGAAGCCTTGAGGATAGATGAAATAAATTTAGGATGACAATTTCCAGAATTTTGCCTTGAGGACAAGACTGTTTCAAACAGGGAAGTAATTGATAGAGTCAATAAAAGAGATTTCCTCAATCAAAGCTAGGGTGGTCATTACTCCAATTATCAAAATAAGGGGAATTGATCGGGGGCAAGAAATTAGTAGCAGAGTATTATTAATAGGAGAATAAACAAGTAGAAAGGTTGTCGAGTGAGTAAAATCCTTTTGGAGGCAGCTTCGGCTGACGGGAATTGCCCCGGTGCTTTCTACATTTTTATTAATAAAATCTTTCAATCCTTTTACAAAAGTTCTTGTTGCTCTTAACTCTATCACCAATGGAACATGGCTGATTAACAAATTCTCAAATTAAATTGAGAGAAGTTTTTCTACAAACATATCAAGATATGCATAAGACGAAACACAACCAATTTATTAGCATGTGAAGATAGATACAAATCTTACATTTAATGTTAGATATATTAGGAAGAAATGTTGAAGCTTATTTTTATCCCTCTTCCACCAATTTCAGCAATCAAACACAACCACATGCTTCTAGATCTGCAATTAGTTTATCAATCATTGTTCGTGAAAACATTGTCATGAAGTAAAGGTAAATTTTTCAATCAGGGGTGGTTATTATATGAATGTTCACCGCGTAGCATTATAAGATCTAGAACACTATATATTGAACTAAGATTACATGATAGAAAGTAACAATACGGAATCAAACACATAAAAACCTCAGATGATGACTAATAAGATATGAATTTAAACATACCTGACGAGCCCATATAGTGGAATGGGTAATGAAGGAGATTACACTTAGGACAAGCTAAACCTTCCTTTAGTTATATAAAGATTCTCAATAGAAATATGATATTTACATCCAGTTATAAATAATGACAAAGTCTCTTGTGAGACGCTGCTTATGTGAGACCATTTGTGAGACGTGTTAAAGTATGTCTATTATATTGATAAAGTATGCTTAATGGTTGTTAAAGTATGTTTTGTAAAATATGATGGATGATGAATTAAAGTATGATTTTAGGATGTTATAATATGATTCATTATTGACATACTTTAACTATAAATAAGCATACTTTACCTATATGATAAGCATACTTTAATAATGGATCAACCCGTCTCACAACCGTTTTACAAAAAACCCGTCTCACAAGAGAGTCTCTCATAAATAATAACATTATACATTTAATTCTCAATAGAAATATTATTATATTTACATCCATTTAGAAATAATACTCCTTCTATCCGCTTCTAGGGTATCCATTTTACTATTTCTAGCGTCCATTTCAAATGTATTTATTTCCCCTATTTAGTAAAAAAATATACAATATGGCCCACCACTTCCCTCTAGTACAACTACCCACTTTACATATAATAATAATACTCCTTAATTCACGTGTAAAAAGCAAATAAATACCATAGAATCGGACTCGTACAAAAAGTAAATGGATATCTTAAAACCGGAGGGAGTACCACTATTATAGCAGTATCCATTTATAAATAATAACAATATTATAACAATCTCACACTATAGCAGTTCAATTCATTAAGTTATTATACAGTCTCACACTATAGCAGTTCATTCATATATATATATATATATATATATATATATATATATATATATATATATATATATATATAATAAGATCAAATTTACCACCTATTTTTACTCTAATCTTCCCCCCCCCCCCCCCCCCCCCAAAAACTGATTTCACCACTTTAAGTTAATTTATATTCACTTAAGGTAACTTATTTACTCTAATCTCCACCTTTTATTTTTAAAATTAAATCTACACCATTGAATAAAATCTATACATCATTAGTAAAACCTAAAACCCCCTGTTTGTGCCTCTTCATCTATCGTTTCTTCTCTCCTCTTAATCCATGGAAGCTTCGAATCTTCATTTCCCTCCCTCCTCCCTCGATTAAAATGGCACTAAGCAAGATCCCTGAGAAAATCTCTGACTTTATATTCCAGCAGTCAAATTCGAAGGCTATGGAGAAGATTTGGAGAGAGATGAGTATACATAGGGTTTATCCTATTTTGGAGGAACGCCAGTTTTGTGAAGACTATGGAAAAGATTTGGAGACAGAGACAAACACATGGGTCTTCTTCTGTCAATCGATGCGAGTGCCATTTTCTCAAAACAAGGCTTCCTTCGCTGACATTTTTTGGATCGTTGAGGAAGAATTCTACAGTACCAGAGGAGGTGTGTTCTTCTACTGTCAACAATGTTCCGATGGCTTCTGAAGCCCTTCCCCCAATCTTTACAAAATATTCGATGTGTGTTTTCCTCCATCACGACATTGCAGAAAATAGGTATTATAATGGGTTAATTGCGTAAAAAACCACGAACTTTCAACGAATTGCAAATTAATCCTGACTTTTATAAAATTGCAAAAAAACCACGACCTTTCATATTTGTGCAATTCGCACCCATCGGACAGCTGAAGCTGCCCGACTGCTGACGTGGCGTTGACCTTGCCACGTCAGCTTTTAGTTTATTGCAAAAAAAACCCCAACCTTTACTTAAATTGCAATTTAATCCCAACCTTTGAAATTTTGGCAAAAAAGACCATAAACTTTTTATTTTATTTTTAAATTGCATCTTCTAATAAAAAAATATACATTATTTTATTTTTAAATTTAAATTCATAACTAAAGATTATGTATTAAATATTATTTTTATTTTGTATTTTCATATTAAATGTTGTATTAAATATTGTTTTTATTTTGTATTTTCATATTAAATGTTATATTAAATATTTATTTTTTTACAAAAACTTTTAAATTTTTTATTTATTAATTTTTTACTACTCCATAAATTTCAAATGTATAAGTCTTTTATTTAATACAAAGTATTTTTATTATTTAAGTATGAGATTGGTTTGTATAAATTAAATCTTAATGAATATTTTTTCTCACTATAAAATTTGAGTTTATAAATTAATTTTAAATCATTTCT
This sequence comes from Pogostemon cablin, assembly GCA_023678885.1. Lineage (NCBI taxonomy): Eukaryota > Viridiplantae > Streptophyta > Magnoliopsida > Lamiales > Lamiaceae > Pogostemon > Pogostemon cablin. Next base: position 9,966,090 of record CM042987.1, read on the forward strand.
TTTAATAAATTATAAAATTCCTTAAACATTTCATAGGTATATTTGTCATTCTTTTATATATAATGTGAAATTACGAAAAGATATTGAGACATGGCGAATACTTTGATTTTATAAATTATAATAATTTTATAATGTATAAAAATATTTTAAAAATTAAAAGAATTTAAATATTTAGAGATTGTATAATTTTTTTACTACTTAATAGATATAATTAATTTTATTCACATAATTTAAGTAATAAACATTTATTCATATAATAATTTTGTTATTTTATTTAATAATATTTTAGAGTTTAAATTTAAAAATAAAATAATGTATAATTTTTTATTAGAAGATGCAATTTAAAAATAAAATAAAAAATTTATGGTCTTTTTTGCCAAAATTTCAAAGGTTGGGATTAAATTGCAATTTAAGTAAAGGTTGGGGTTTTTTTTGCAATCAACTAAAAGCTGACGTGGCAAGGTCAACGCCACGTCAGCAGTCGGGCAGCTTCAGCTGCCCGATGGGTGCGAATTGCACAAATATGAAAGGTCGTGGTTTTTTTTGCAATTTTATAAAAGTCAGGATTAATTTGCAATTCGTTGAAAGTTCATGGTTTTTTACGCAATTAACCCTATTATAATTTGTGAATAATTATAATATGGAGTAATACGATTTTTGATTTCATTATAATTTATAGGAAACAGTACTTTTAATCCCTTTTGATTTCATTTATACTGATCCATGTTAATCTTATATTTTTGTTGTGTTCACTTTACAGTGGTAAGATATTAAGTAATGCTTTTTGTATGATGATTTTAGTATGAGTCATATGTGGACAGTTAGTTACATAAGCACAATCGAAGTTGATTTTGTAAGTTCTTCTTTAGATTCTCTATTTATTTCGATGCTTTCTTTGTAGGAAATTAGGAAAATGGAGCTGGATGGTAAGATGTTGAATTTGAAGCGAATTTAATTGATAATTAGCCGTGCCTACCTAATCACTTTGATGGTAGATGATACATTTTTCTATCACATGGGTTCAAACCTATATAATCAATAGTGCGGAGATTGTGTTTGTGAACCAGCGACGTCGTCCTCAGTTGCGTTCAGGTAAGGTGTCACTAGCACCTATTGCATCTACCACCGCAGCCTCATTGACTCCTTTAACTTCTGCCTTATTGGCTGCAAGGTACAACTCTCTTCTCTACTTTCAATTTGAATTCCAGTCCATATAATTTCAAAAAGTGTGAATGAATAAAGTTCATAGTAATTATGTATTGTACTCTGTTTCTTCTGTGTTGAAATCAATTGTTCGTTTTCGTTCAATTGTTTTTTTATTAGGAGTGTTGAATCTGTTATGATGTTGTTTTCTTAAATGATTTGTCATTGTGTATCAATTATGCATAGCTGCAGAGCCCATGAATTAGTATTTCAATTGTGTTGAAACACTCTCAATTATGCTCTGTATTTCGTATATTTTGGATTGGTAGTGTGCATTTCTTCGTACTTAGGTTTGACTGGTGATCATTTTTCAAAGTATCTTAATAATAATAACAATAATAATAAATATTATTATTATTATTATTATTATTATTATTATTATTATTATTATTATTATTATTATTATTATTTCTCTATCTTATTTTACTTGAAACATGTTAATTTGCTTTGAAAGTATTTCAATACAGATTCTTTTTTTTGTCTCTATATTCTTCTATAATTTATGCTTCACTTTATATATTGATACTTTTTTTAAGTAGTTATAATCTTTATGGAAAGGTATAAATTTTTATTGCAATCTAAATGTATATATTTTTTCAGATTTATGAACATTCTCAAAATATACTATGGAAGAAGACTTCAAATTATATCTAGATGAATTTTAATATGCTCATACATGCTATTTTCTGAAATATATTCATCATCTACCGGCTTCTGATGACATGGAAATTCTAGTAAGTTTACATAGAAGTTTTCTAATTCACATATATATATGTATTATTGTTTCCTAATTAGTACATAATGCGTTGATGGTGTGTATGTCATTTTTCCTTTTATTATCTTTGGATATTCTTTTTACATCATGTTAGTAGTGATGGTGTGAAATTTAGTGTGTATCTTTTTTACATCATGGTATCTTTGGATATCTTTTTTCATCATGTTATTATCGTGGTCTCCACATTTATGGTGTTGTTAATATCTTTTAGGGACTATAGATTGCTTCCTTTTTTTTATTATTTTCTATGTTCTGAAATTCTAATTGTAGATCCTGTTTCCATTCATATTCTATTGTTTTAAAAGATTTCTTCTTCTTGGTTTTATATGTTAAATATTTTCTCTGAATTGTGTAATTGATGTAGTTGGATATCTTAAATAATAATAATGTTTTCTTCCATTTTCGACTTATTATCATTACTATGTCCTTTAATAGATGTGTATTCATTTTGAAAAATATTTTGCTTTCTATAGGAATTCTTTAGGTGTCTAGCAATATGACATGCTTTAATTCCTGAAGAGGACGATTCCAATAATAAGATTCGGTACCAAGTCATCTCTTGATGAGTCTGCTTTAGTCACTGCTGCAAAGAATTTCAGTGTCTTCTCTACAGGTATGTGATTTTTAATTGTTGTTTTATGAATTAGAAGATAGCATTTTTTTTAAGTGAGATTTGAAATCGGCTGAATGCAGGTGACGTCCACAATGATTTATGTACATTAGTCACATATTGAGAAGATAAGGAAGTTGTAGGATGTATCATATGAGATTTTATATGTTTTAATGAGCAAGATGTATTAATAAACAAGGCAGTCTCTATGTGATGTATTAAGCATGTGGGAAAAGAATGATTAGGTGCAATGCTGTATTAGTAGGTTTACGTACAGGATGTAAAAATTATTTTGTGGATGTATTCGGAAAACACATTTAGGCACAGGATGTATTAATAAACGAGGGCAATTTCTGTCATAAGCATGTGCTAGATAGTGTGAGAGCATGTGGGAAAAGTATCCACACAATGTTTAGTGTTATAACTTGCAGGGATGATGCATGTTTTTCATGAATACTCTTTTTATGATCCATTTTTTCTTGAGTTACATTAAATTAGTCTTCACCGGCACAGTTTATTAACTTTAATTAAAGTATGTTCTGAAATGTGAAAGTACATAGCTGGTTTTTTCATACGATATTTTCTAAGAGTGAAATAACCATGTTGCATGTGATGGAGTAATTGTACACATGATTTTGCAGAATGAGTTCATGCTATAAGTGAAACTCAACCAAATATTATAATTTATTTTATAACTTTGGACTACAATTTTTAGCGTGTTGAGTGAATCTAATTATTAATCAAATAACTTTTAGACCGACCCATTATATACTTCTGTTTGAGAATAGTGGAGTAGGAGTAATTATTCATTCTTAAAAATATTGATATATAAGCTTTGCATAGCATCTTACAATAATTAGAAGTTATTTCTGAGAAAGAAACGTAATTGGATAAGGAAGATATCTACTGGCTAATGCTAATGCAAATTATTATTGAAGGTTCTTTTGATGATAATAGAACAACGTTGTGCTGTAAGATATCTGATACTACTCTATCTATAAATGAACACATCAATCTTTGTTAATGTAGACAAGCCTTTCGAGTTGATCCATCTATTTAGGTATATACATAATATCCGATACTGCTCCTCATTCTTAAATGAACTCCTCATGTACTTTTAAGTATATAACTCTTATAATGATAAACAGAAAGGCACATATTTTTCATTGACAAACACTTAAAATCTCCCTTAATTTTTTTTATTTTGCAGATGTACCGAACCATTAAAATCACTGACAAACGTGCAGTTCTCTTTCCTTCCTCTTATAATGGATCCTTTTTTTTTTAAATCTTGATCATTTTTTATTTATTGTTTTTATTTTTTGGAAATTAATAATAATTTCTTGAAGGGCACTCAGATAGGTCTGGTGATGATGATTTGTCTACTATATGCCAGTTGCGAAGAAATGACGTGGTTGCAGAATGTAAGACTGTGTTATAGATGACAAGTTATTTTATAAGGTATATCTACTTACTATTCAAATTTACTAAGTGATAGTAGGATATGAAAGAATTAATGATTTTAGTTCGAGTTTTTGAGAAGTTAGTGGTGTTTTTTTTTCGGCGTAGTTGAGAAACTTTACGTTGTTTTGTCAAGATCAACCACGAAAGCAGGTTTGAAGATTTTGTTAGACAAGGACATCGGCGGTGAAACAGTTATTTGCAAGAATTATGTTTTTAGAGAAGTTTTTAGAAATGTTTGATTATTATCTTTATAGTTGAGCATCATCATGTTCTTTGATTCAGACATTGGAATGAATTAAGTTTCTTTATTTAATTAACACATAAATAATGTTCGGATTTCATTCTTTATTTCTATTGAGTTTTGCTAAAAATGGTGATTTTGAGTCCAATTTTTTATATTATTATTAGGTATTATTGAGGAATATATAAATTTGCAAATAATATGTTTCAATGTGATTGAATAATAAATTGAGATTGAATAATAAATTGTGAAGTGTTAGTAGGTGAGGATTAGATTCAAATACTCCGACATTAGATATTTTTATATATATATATTCCTTTATTTGGCAGTTCATACGTAATTTTTCTTAATTAGTTACGTACTGAACATAATGTTTAATATTGCTTTAAATTTATTACTAAGGTGTTTAATAATTTTGATGCCCTTATAGCATTACAAGCATAAAAAATATCTCAACTCATATATATCTTTAAATGGAAGTTGTTATACTTTTTTAAAATTTATTGTTTATTTTTATAGAAGTTTAATTAGTTAAGTTTTTAAAGTTTTGTTGATTTAATTTCTTTGTTAAGCACAAAAATATATTATGTTGATTTAATTATATTATTTGTAAAAATTAATATTTAACCTATTAATTTTTATAAAATTATGTCAATGTTACATTAAAGCTTCGACTTTAAATTGACTAAGCAATTCTTTTTTAAAGTCTTCACTTTCATTTTTCATAATATAAAAAAATCTCAATTTCAAGTTTTATTATTGTAGACTTAAACATCTTTCGTATACATGCTATTATATTATATTAATAAGGGATTCATCATATTAGTCTTAATATATTAAAAATTAAACCAAAAATAATATATTGGATTGCACTCACAATATCTTACCTTAAATGCAATTAAATAACTTTAGTATAATTCCCAATAACCTAAGCTCATTCTTTTAAAGTTTTTATAAATTACAAACAAATACATTATGGCTCATTCTTATAAACTTTTTATAAATTACAAATAAATATATTATTTTTGTCATAACGTCCCCCGTGCATCGCACTGGTTAAAACGCTAGTTAAGTTGATATATCATTTCGATATGACTATTAGTATTATTAAAATTTATATAATTAGTAGTGTAAGTAGTACTCCCTCCGTCCCGTTTTAATATTTACGTTTTTATTTTGTGCGTCTCATTTCAATGTTTAATTTTTCCCTTTTTGGAATATGGAATCCACCTAAAATAATTAATATATCATCCAATACTAATACACCTACCCACTTTACATTAAATATTATATTTTTCCACCCACTATGTATTAAAATATTATACTTCTTAATCAACGTACAAAAAGCAAACGTAAGTATTGAAACGGGACGGAGGGAGTATTAATTATCCTATCCTTGCATTCTTCTTTTTAATTTATTTTAAAAGATTAAAAATTTATACATTTGGTTACATAAAAATTTGAATAAAATATTTCTATTTAAAAAATAAAGGGGTAATTAATTATAGGTACGTGGATTTACAACTTAATTATTAATAAATACATTAATCTAATATAATTATTGTGCGATGCATAATGATTTTTTTCTCCCAACAATACCTTGTTCACAACGTTTAATACGCAACGTTTATACACAACAATAATTTAGTTGAACACTAATGTATACTACATCAAATTAAAACAGCGAACCCGTATTTCTCTAACAACAATAACCCACACCTCTCTCTTTATCTTTCTTTGAGTCAATGTACACCAATGTACACAACAGTTATACTAATCACTTAGGAAGAAATCATTTGAAGATTTGCACGCCAATGTACTGATTTTCTAAGAAAGATTTTGGGAGAGGGAATTTCGGAAAAAAACCAACAATCGTTTGAAGATTTGTACACCAATATACCGATTTTCTAAGAAAGATTGTGGGGGAGGGAATTAAAAAAAAACCAACAATCGTTTGAAGATTTGCACGCCAATATACAGATTTAGAAGAAAAGACTTTAAAGAAGGAAATTTAGGAAAAAATCATGTGGTCACTTTTATTTATTCTAAATGCACGTCAGTGTATATATTAGTGTGTACATATTAGTATCTACAAAATTTGAAAAAAAATCACGCTAATAACTTCTAAAGAATTTGGAAAAAAAATTATTTTACTGATTCTCCCTGCTTACTTTCTATTATTTCTCTCTAAATGTACGTTAATGTAAAAAATTATGCATGTACATTTAAATAGTTAATTGAATTGTTTTTTCCCAAAAAAATATTTATCTTAAATGAGTGTTGTAAGCATTTAAAATTTACGGTCCAATTAAATGACGACACGTGGATTTTCTAGATTAAATATCAATTATTAATTTATTGTGGAATTTAAATATATTAATTCCTAAAAATAGATTAATAAATAATTGATAATTAATTTAAGCCCAATAAATTAAATAAGACTTAAATTAAATAAGGTATGGCCCAAATCAAACAAGCCCAAATTAATTGAGGTCTGACCTAAGTCAAGCAAGCCCAAGTCAAATGATGTCTGACTTAAGTCAAATAAGCCTATACAAATTAAATCAGGCCCAAATAAAGTAGGCCTGATTACAGTCCAAACAAGTGGAGGCTCAAGCCCGCAGGATATGGCCCAAATAACTCTGGACCAATCAGAATGCAGGGCATTTATGAGGGGGTCTTCACCTCTCACCTATATAAAGGGGTCTCCTCCCTTCATTTGAAACACACTGAAGCATTTGAAGACACAGACACTCTGAAGAGATTGAAACATGAGCATCGCTCCTCAATATCTTCAAGGCAAAGAACGATATACGACCCGGGATTAAGGTGCTAAGCCCCCAGATCGAGTGTTTTGTCAATAGCAAGCACGTTGAGTTCTTTGGTGTTCTTCGAGTCAAGAACAATATACGACCCGGGATTAAGGTGCTAAGCCCCCCAGATCGAGTGTTTTCACATCAAGCACATTTAAACCAGACAAAGGCTCGACGCCTCTGGATAAAATGTTACAAAGACCCAAATTCGAGTCCGGACAAGCTTCAGCCGAAGATCCGACTCAACACACACAGTCAGCGCAGTCAACAAAGTCAGCGCACACACAAGTCAAGTCAAAGTCAAGTCAAGTCAAAGTCAAATTCCAAATTGGTTCGAGAGAAGAATCAGAGGATAGATAGAGATTGTTTCCTAAATTATTAAGTTCAATCCATTTGGATTATCTTTGTAATTCAACTTGTATTTATTTTATTATAAATACAAAATTTGTTGTTACAAATTTTAGCACGCCCAGTGGGAAAATCTCTACCTCTCATCTCTTCTCTCTACAAGCTTAAAAATGCAACATGACTCTTGTCAAGGTCACAGTGGGAAGGACTACTGCTTCCAGGCTCTCTGATCCATTGAATGAGTATGTTGTTGTTGTCACAAGGAGTATGTCAAAGAAAGCTCAGTCGGAGGCCTCCTCCGGACCCAACTCTTCGGTTGAAGTGGCTTCAAGAAAATAGCTACCCATGAAAGAGGATAGTGATGAAGATTCTACATGCTCACACCCTCGTTCATCTTCAAGCTCTTCATCGGACTCAATTGTAACCCAATAATGATGGCCGGCACTACAACTATTGAGGAGCAACTAGCAAATATGATGAAAGCTATCGAAGGGCTCACAAAACACATAGAAGCTCAAGATACAAAGATCTCCCAATTGATGGAAAAGAGAGACATCGCGGAGACTAGCCGTGCAAACGGAAAAGGAGTTGTGGACGAGAGTGAGGTGGAAGAGTTCACAAAACGCCAAACTACTGAAAAAGAGCAAACTAAAAAGGGAGTGAAACTTTCGGCTGATAGAATGCTCTAAGTAGATCAACTGAAGGACATTATACTTGGAACGATAAAGGAGAGGTTTGAGGAGACGTCCAAGCCTACCATCACTTACGCCAAGCCATACACAAAAAGAGTGAACAACTTAAAGATGCCAGCTGGTTACCAGCCTCCCAAATTCTAACAATTTGATGGCAAGGGAAACCCAAGACAACATGTGGCGCACTTCGTTGAGACGTGCAATGATGCTGGTACTTATTAAGACCATATGGTGAGGCAATTCGTTCGCTCTCTCAAGGAAAATGCCTTTGACTGGTATATCGACTTGCAGCCTGAATCCATTGACAGATGGGCATAAATGGAGCATGAATTTCTCAATCGTTTCTACAGCACAAGGAGAACCGTTAGCATGACTGAGCTAACTAATACTCGCCAACTGAAGGAAGAGCCTGTGATTGATTATATCAATCGATGGAAAAATTTGAGTTTAAACTCTAAAGACAGATTATTCGGAGAGTCTGCTATCAAAATGTGCATCCAAGGGATGGAGTGAAATTTACTCTACATACTCAAAGAGATTCAGCCAAAGACTTTTTAGGAGTTAGCTACCAGAGCTCATGACATGGAATTGAGCATGGCTGCTAGTGGAATCAAACACTCACCAGTGTCGGATTCTTACAAGTCCCGAGACAGACAAGAAGCCAAGAAAGGGGGCAAGCCTTATGCTAGAAATTCCAATAAAGAATCAATGGCCACAAACGCCGCCACTGTTAAGGTTCGAAAGAATGGGAATGACAAGAAAGACAAAGGGAAACAAGTTGCTCAAGAGTGGGGGCAAAGAAGGTTAACCCTGAAAGAGATGCAAGAAAAAGAGTATCCACTCCTGAACTCTGATGTTTCTGGCATATTCGATGATCTGATGAAAGACAAACTCATCGAACTCCTTGAAATAAAACATCCAGAGGAAGCCAATCGAACCAATGACCCAAAATATTTCAAGTACCATATATTGGTGGGCCATCCCATTCATGATTGTTTCATCTTCAAGGAAAATATCATGCAGTTGGCCAAGGAGGGGAAGATTGTGTTGGAGGATGAAGCAGCTGCAAACTTCGCTTCTGTAAAAGAAGTTCATGATGAAAGCTCATGTCATATGGTAAGTGAGGAGTGCAGTGAAGATGAACAAGTTGAGGGTAAGAAAAAGGTTACTCTATGAAGGTGACCTTCACAGATGAAGACATGTTGTTGGGTTCACAGCCTCACAACCGACCTCTATTTATAACTGGTTATACGCAAGGGTTGTAAATAAAGCGTATACTTGTTGACGGAGGCTCAGCAATGAACATCATGTCTTTAAAAATGTTGAAGAAGCTAGAAATACTGGTGGATGAACTCAATCATAGTCGATTGATGATCCAAGGGTTCAACCATGAAGGGCAAAGAACTCTCGGCACGATTGTTCTTGATTTGATGATTGATGAGATGAAATCAACAGTGCTCTTCCATGTCATAGACGTAAAAACTTCATACAACATGCTTTTGGGACGCCCATGGCTGCATGAGAATGGTGTGATCCCTTCTACATTACACCAGTTTTCAAGTATACTGAAGGCAACAGTGTGAAAAGGGTATTCTGCGATGATAAGCCGTTTACTGAAGCTGAATCTTACTTTGCTGATGCTAAATACTTCTTCAAGAATACAAAGGAAGTGAACGTGAAGAAGTCCCGGCACAAGATAATGGGGGTAGTAAACAAATAAAGGAAGAAGGTAGCACATCATCTGCCATTCTCAAGAAGAATAAAGGCAAAGAGCTTGAGGCCCTGGAAGAATTGACATTGCCTTTAACAAAAATTGATAAAGGTAAGACTTCTTCTCCTCCGCTCAAAGGATTCGTACGTCCATTGAAGGAGCAAAAACCGAGCATGGTGAAGTAATTGAAGCAGAAATATCCAAGTCATATGGTCTACAAGCCTTCAAACTCCTCAAGAAGGCTGGTTATGAACCGAAGGAAAAACCAATGACAAGCAAGTCGCCTCAAGAGACTACCAACCCATCTGAACATGGGCTCAATGCTACTCAGAAGATGTTAAAAGATAGTGGCCACAATGTTAAGAATGCTAAGCCAAGTTTAGGATATGTCCCTCAAAAGCCGGTCCGCATAGCAATTACAAGAGCAAATGCAAATTATATCACGGAGGGAGAAGCTTCGTCCACAAAAGACATGTTTGATGAAGGAGGAAGAAAAATCAAGAAAAGATCTGTCTTCGAAAGGCTTGGAAGTGTTTTCGAAAGGCTCGGACCATGTGAAAAGAACAAGATTGGGAAGAAAAGTAATTTCAAGTCTCCTAGCTTCCCAAAACTCCGAAGTTGAATCCCTTCTCGCATGAAGAGGCGAAATATCTTGACAGTCTCATGTGGAAGAGTGTTGAAGGCCAAGATGCAGAAAATTATCTTTACTAAAGAAGACAATGATGATGATAAAGAAAATGTAGCATCCAACAATCATATCACTGCTCTTGAGGATTCCCAAATGGAGGAGGTAGATGCCGAAGACGCTCCTCCACAATTTGAAGAAGGTGTAAAGGCCACTGTTGATGACTTGAAAGAAATCAACTTAGGCAGTGAAGATAACCCATGTCCTACCTACATAAGTGCTCTGTTAAATGTTGAGGAGAAAGAGAAGTACATCAGCCTTTTGCAAGAATTCAGAGACGTCTTTGCATGGTCGCACAAAGAAATGCCAGGCTTGGATCCAAAAATCACAGTGCATCACTTGTCCATTAAAAAGGGAAATCGACCAATTAAGCAAATGCAGCGTCGATTTCGACCAGAGTTGATCCATTAATTGAGGATGAAGTTAATAAGCTTCTTGAAGCAGGCAAGATTAGAGAAGTCAAGTATCCTACATGGATTTCCAACATTGTGCCAGTGAGGAAGACAAATGGGCAGCTCAGAGTATGTATTGACTTCTGTGATCTGAACTTGGCATGTCCAAAGGATAATTTTCCGCTACCGATTGCTGAACTCATGATTGATGCAACAACGGGGCACGAAGTCATGTCTTTCATAGATGGGTCATCTGGCTACAATCAAATTAGTCTGGCACCAGAAGATCAAGAGAAGACAACCTTTCACACTCCAAAGGGAATATATTGCTACAATGTCATGCCATTTGGCTTGAAGAACGCTGGTACCACTTATCAATGAGCTATGCAAAAAATATTTGATGACATACTTCATAAGATTGTTGAATGCTACGTTGATGATATTGTGGTGAAAACAAAGAAAAATAAAGATCATCTCCATGATTTAAGACGAGTATTTGAACGTTTAAGGGAGCATCAACTTAGGATGAATCCACTCAAGTGTGCATTTGGAGTTACATCTGGAAAATTTCTCGGATTTATTATTCATCGTCGAGGGATCGAAATTGAAAAGGCGAAGATTGATGATCATGAAGATGCATGTGCCTCAAAATATACATGAGCTTAAGAGTTTGCAAGGAAAGTTGGCATACTTGAGGAGATTCATATCAAATTTGGCTGGCCGATGTCAACCGTTTAGTCATTTAATGAAGAAAGGCAGTGTATTCGAATGGGATGAAGCTTGCGATAATGCTTTCACTAGCATTAAAGAGTACTAGATGAAGGCACCAGCGTTGGGTGCACCAATACCCGGACGTCCATTAATTCTCTACTTAGCTGCTCAAGAGCGTTCAGATGGAGTCTTACTTGCACAGAAAAATGATGATGGCAAAGAAAAAGCTCTATATTATCTGAGTAGAACCATGACTCCGAATGAGTTGAAATATTCGCCTATTGAGAAGATCTACTTAGCTCTTATCTTCGTGATCCAAAAGTTAAATCATTACTTCCAAGCTCACACAGTTCGGTTAGCTTCAAAAGCCAACCCATTAAAGTTTGTCATGTCAAAGCCAGTAATCTCTGATCAGCTTGCAAGGTGGTATCTTCAACTCCAACAGTTTGAGATCATATACGTCCCTCAGAAAGCCATAAAAGGACAAGTGTTGGCAGACTTTCTAGCTGATCATCCAATTCCTGCTGAATGGGAACTGTCCGATGAACTCCCTAACGAAGATGCTTTTGGTGTGGAAATAGCTTCTCCTCGGAAGATGTACTTTGATGGAACATCTCATAGAGAAGGAGCCGGTGCTGGAGTCGTGTTCGTAACATCCAGTAGTGAAGTTTTTCCATTCTCATTTTCCTTAACAGAAAATTGCTCTAACAATGTGGCCGAGTACCAAGCACTCATACTTGGTTTGGAAATGACCGTTGACATAAAGCAATTACACCTTAAGTGTATGGTGATTCGCTGCTTGTGATAAACCAACTACTCGGAGTGTATGAAGTGAGGAAGCCCGAATTGCTCCCATATCACAAGTATGCTCAAAAGCCGATAAGTTGGCTTGGTAATGTTGATATTAAACATCTGTCCAGAAGAGAGAATAAGCAAGCCGACGCCCTCGCCGAGCTAGCATCAATTATAGCTATGTCGGAGGCGCAAATTCAAATTTCAGTGTGTAAAAGTCGGGTCGTACCACCAATCTTCGAGGATGAGAATTATGAAAAAGTTGAAAATCATGTAGTGGAAGTCTTCGAAATTGAAGAAGAGGATTGGCGCCAACCACTCGTGGATTATCTGAAGTATGACAAGTTACCCAGTGATCCACGCTAAAGGATTGATATTCGGCGTCGTGCACCTCGATTCATTTATTTCAAAGGGACACTTTATAGAAGATCTTTTGATGGAGTCTTCTTGAGATGTCTGAGTAAAGAAGAGGCTACTCAAGCAATGGAAGAAGCTCATTCCGGAATTTGCGGCGCCTGATGAGTGTGTAAATTCGCAAGTTTAGCACTGGTATTTGTGCTAGTTTTGGAGTGTTTGAAGGGTAAATTAGTTGGAAAACATATATATATATATTGTGAAAGAGCATGAATCAGGTGTTGTTGGAGCTATTTTAGTGGTTTTACTAGCAAAATTGGAGTGGAAGTGTCAAGAATTGAAGAGACAAAGTCGAGACCATTCGAACCACCGAAGAAAGAGGAGGGTTCAACCTGAAAGAGGAGGGTTCAACCTCTCCAGCAGGTCGAACCAGCGACGCGAAGAGTACAGAAGGTGGGTTCGACCAAGACCAGAGGGTTCGGCCTGATCATCAGGTCGAACCAGCTCACGAGAAGGTGGATTCGACCACGACATCGGGATTTGACCTGGATTCGACCTTCCAGTTGGTCGAATCGGGTGCAGAGTACTTTCAGTAGCTGGGTTCGACCTGTGGTTCGACTTGTGTGGGAGTGGTTTGACCTGTTGCTGAGGTCGAACCAAGATGCGGACACTTACCATATTTGGATTTTCGAGGTCTAAACGCGTGAGATCACTTGAAAAGCCTATTTCAAGCCCTAAAGACGTGATTACAAGTATAAAAGGAGGCTCATGCAGTACGTAAAGGAGCTTTTGATCGAGAATCATAAGAGAAGATAAGGAGACGGAGATTGGTGATCTTTCACCATCCAGAGGGCTGTGACAGAGGTTCCGCTGGAGGTTCAAGTAAGATTGGTCCATCTAACCATAATTGTTCCTAGATCAATCATGGGCTAGAGCCGCTTTGGTAGATCTAGGGTTATGAAAGTTTCATGATGTAATTCGTATTCCGTGTGTAAACTCCGTACAATACTACCTGTTGTTTGTTTTATATAAGATTGCACGTTTTAATCCATACTCATAGATGTTTTGTGCATCAATAATCGTTGTGTAGAGTCTGAATACATAACATGGTTATTGGTTGAGTGCGTTCACTGTTGAGCAGGGTTTATTGTTATAATTCTAAGTGAAGGGATTCCAAAGTCTTATTAGAACTATCTTATATGAATACTTGTTAATTGAATCGTATTCGGGTTGATAAGTAGGATAAAGAGTATAACCTCATAGTACCTATAAAGGGAGATCATATCGGGTTAGAGTACTAAGCGCGCGGGAAATAATTGATACTGATAGTACCTAGAAAGGGGGGTGAATTATATCTCTTGCTCCAAGAATATTCACACGTGTCATACGCATGTTTACTTGTGTTTATAGAGTAGATTTGCATGGTCTAGTGATGTGTCCACAAACCACAGGGCAGAGTCGGACACCGTCACACGGAAGCATGAATTAATAAGTGAAACTGGATGACCTGACGAACTACGTACTATCTTACTGATCACAACTCACTTATCTCTTTTCCTTGTTATATTCATTATTAGTTGTTATTTAATCTACAAATCACAACCATTAAATTACCAGACATAGTCTGAAACATACTAGAATATAATTGAATTGATACTTATCCGTCCCGTGGGTTCGATATATAACTTGGTCACCTTCGAAACTACAGATGATATCCTTACACTTGAGGATTATTTTGTGTTTTGAGAAAACCCCTATCAGCGCCCATCAGTCTGGGCCGAAGTTGCATTTCAGAATTAAGAGAATGGGTTACTATTGGACCACAATGGTGAAAGACTGCATGGAGTATGCACAAAAATGTCAAGCGTGCCAGTTCCATGGAAATTTGATCCATCAACCTCCGGAGCCTCTGCACCCAATGGTCGCTTCATGGTCTTTTGATGCGTGGGGATTAGATGTAGTGGGGCCTCTCATAAAATCTTCTGATGGTCATCTCTATATTCTTGCTATCACCGATTACTTTTCCAAATGGGCTAAAGCTTTGCCTTTAAGGGAAGTGAAAAAGAAAAATGTTGCTGATTTTATTAGGATCAACATCATTTACAGATATGGTGTTCCCCGCTATATCATCACAGATAATGGGAAGCCATTCAGTAATAGTTGGATCGATAAGTTGTGCGAGAAGTTTGACTTCAAACAAAGGAAGTCGTCAATGTATAACACAGTTGCCAACAGTCTGGTCAAATCATTCAATAAAACCTTGTGCAGTATGTTAAAGAAAGTTATCTCCAAGTCGAAACGGGATTGCCATGAAAAATAAACGAAGCTCTATGGGCGTACCGCACCACCTATAGAACGCCCACTCAGGCTACTCCATATTCTTTGGTTTATGGTGTTGAAATGTGGTACCTCTCGAAAAGCAAATCCCATCTTTGAGGATGACCATACAAGAAGGCTTAACCGAAGAAGAAAATGCAAAGTTGCACCTTCAAGAGTTAGAGGCATTAGATGAGAAGAGACTCGAGGTTCGAGGCACAACAAAGACTCGAGTGCTATCAATCTCGCATATCCAGAACATTCAACAAAAGAGTGAAAATATGTTCTTTTCAAGTTGGCGACTTGGTGCTTGCCGTAAGGAGGCCTATTGTGGTCACACATCGAGTTGGGAATAAATTTCTACCCAAATGGGACGGCCCTCATGTTGTGAAAGAAGCCTACACAAATGGCGCCTACAAGCTGATATCAGGAGATGGCGTGAATATTGGCCCCATAAATGAAAATTTCTTGAAATGCTACTACGCGTGAAGCAAATGCATACACAACACTCCTTGACGTATGAGCCTAAACTCCATGTTACTCCTGGTCCGCATGAGTATAAACTGTGTATGATAAACTCCTGGTCCGCATGAGTATAAAATGTGTACGACAAACTCCTAGCCCGCATGAGTATAAACTGTGCACGGCACCCCCCAATCAAAACCATGTCCCTTTGAACTACGTTATGACTTGATTCTCTTTAAGGAGATACGTAGGCAGGTTAATATTTTGTTAAGTTCAGTCATGTTTTCGTTTGTTCGCATCAAGTTTGTGAAGTAAAAAGCAAATTAAGATATAAAGGCAGCAGGTCAACATCGAAAAGCAGTAAAGTAAATCCAAAGATGCAGTGATGAATAAGAAGAAAAAAAATAAGAGAGAATATGGACTTTATTGATAATATCATTGCAGTTCAGAGCAAAAAAAGTCATTGAAATGAAATGGTTTCAATACAAACTAATGAAAAATATTCATACTGGATAACTCATCTCGAGCGGCCTCCAAAGCTTGTGTAACATTCCTTAATTCATCAGCAATGGAATCTTCTAGGATGGGTGTTTTCTTTAGTACACCAATGTCCCTGGCAGCAGTTTGGGCTCCAAGTTTTGCACCTTGAATGGACTCGCGAAGATGTTCAACCTTTTGAGATACTGTTTCCTTCTCCTTCAACAGGGTCTCAACTTCTTCCGCAATCTGCTTCAACCTAGTTTCAGATTCTTGCAATTGTTTGATATCTGAAGCTTCTTTGCCTTTGTGTTCATCAGCACGCTTCCTTGCATCGGTCAGACGGTTATTAACTTCTCTCCTGGACAGCCCATCAGCAAGTCTTATCTTCACAGCATCATGCGCATCAGCTTTAGTAAATAAGAAGTTAAATGATGCTTCTAAAGTAGATCCGTCAATCTCTGGAGCGCTCTTAAAGTTATTCACCATTTTAAGTCCCTCATTCCTCATAGAAGATAAGGAGCTGACAGGAGTCCTCTTCAATTTATCTTGAAAGCGTTTCCACACTTCCATATTAACTACTTTCCTAGCATCCATGATCTCGGCATCAAAATTAAATGTTGTAATTTCTTGAGCTTCCATTGTAGTAACTAGAGGAGATTCACGTATGATAGAAGAAACATGATCCGGGAAGCCATCATCTGCTAAGCCTTTAGGGGCTGCAGCGGGAGCTGATCCTTCTTCCTCAAGTTCATCATAATCAAAGCCAAATATAGCATCCAGATGCTACAAAAAAGGGGATATTAGAAAATAGTTACATGTATGGAAGTATGTAATTCATAATTAAAAGGGGATTGAAAACCTCGGCTTGAGTTGTCAGGATATGCATAGGAGATTTGCCTCTTTTGGTCCTCTTCAAGTTTCGGTCTGTGCTACTCTCATTTGAATAGGAAAGACCGCTCTTTCTCTTTTCTGCTACACCTGACGTCCCAACAATCACCTTCTGAGGAGGTGGGGCCTCTAACGGTACAACCGCTTCATCAATCTTGGCATTATCTGAATTACCAACAATGTTAACTTCTTCTTCTACGGTATGAATTGGAATAATTTTAGTTAGATCTGCCACATGATCTATAAAATAAGTCCCATGAATTTGAGATGACCATTCAGCATACTTTGGTGAGCAGAAGTTTCTGAACTCTGTAGGGGCACATGGAAAAGTTACTTTAGAGCGAGAATTGCATAAGATACATCGCCGCCAAAATTGAAGCCCTTGCTCTAAAGTAGACTCTCGAAGGTCTGTTCTAAGTTTCCCTGGAGTATCTTCTTGATAAAAGCCAAATTGACAGCTGAAGCGATGTGGGCTGTAAGGTTCAATAAGAAATATCTCGTTCTGTCGTAGAGTAAGATAATTCATACAAATAGCAATGAAGAACCCCCAATCACGCCAAGATGCTTGGTCAATATCAATATACTCCCTTGGATCAATTATTCGGCAAATGTTACAAAACAAGGAAGCGTTACTTCCTTTTTGAAGTCTTTTGCGAGCATTAGTTGAAGTAAAGAACTTTGCTCCATTCTCACCAGAATACGTCACCATTAAAAGAATCTTCAATTCATATGGATTCAAATGATGAGTATTGAAATAATGAGCCAACCAGGTGTACACAAAGTGTACGGGAAATGTTGACTTCAGCTCAGAGGGTCTAAGATCATTTGAAATTTTGTTCAGGCCTCTATAGATACTCGTCAAGACTAGGGCAACAAGTCCAACCGATCTTCCTGCAGCCATCAAGCTCGCTACCTTAAAGGTTCCAGGACGTATCAAATCTACTTCATCGGTAGGGAGTACGAAAGAGCAATGCCAGCAAGTCAGATGAGCAGCCAGATACGTCTCATCTTGGTGTATAACATCAATGCCAAGCATTTTGAAGGGTTCTGTTTCTGCAGAGGTCCACTTCTTATGATCACCAATAATCCCCTTGGGGTTGTGTGTTTTCTTGCGGCGGTTCTTCCTACTCATCTCTTCATGTGCAGGAGGTTTCTTGTATGTTATAGGCCGACAAAACTAAAATTTTACCCATCGAGTGAGTGAAACAGAGTCAGTACCATCAAGACTGCGAAGTATATGATACGCGTGCAGCAAGTGCCGACAACTAGATGGAATGCATAAGCCATTGGGGTCACAATTATTGAAGAGTTCGGGTTTATCGGGCACAACTTCTTCATATAAATGACCAGCTAGTGGCAAGCCCGTCCAGTTATATAAATCTCATAGAGAAATTGATATTTTCCAAAGGAAGTGAGCAAAGTGTTGGTAACAGGACATCACGCCTCACAGAAAGCTTTGATGATCTCTTGGTTGCAGTCGTATGTGAATAAAGATGCGAAAATTGTGTCATAAATCTTTATTCTTTCAAGACCATTATGATATCTGCTTAGGACAACTTCAGTCCATTACCAATTGCCAGGAGTATAATGGAATTCTCCGGAAAAATTCACTGAATTGCCCCATGCTGCATTGTTGTCAATTATTTGGCGCCCTAATGTTGGCAAAGTGTCAAGATTTTCATCTTCGATATGGTTAATCGCCTTCAAAACTACAACTCTGGTTTCACCCAAGTTCAGGTCTTCAGTCCAAGTCTTTAGATCAGATTCGCTATTCTCGCGAGGAATTTTGTCTATGGGTGACCCATCAGGGGTCTCTCAATCGGAAGATAAGTTGCTCCATCAGATGGTGAGTTCTTACTGTCAAGAATCATCAATTAGTGCTTATTAGAGTCTATGACCGTACCAGCGAAGTAAACCATCTTGAAGTTGAATTAACTGCAAAAAATATCTGGGAGAATATATCAGCAAAAGGGGTTCAAATTAATTTATATTTCTTTAATTTAATTAATTAAAAGACCCAAAATAAATTCATGGGTCAGTTAATTATTAAATTCGAAATTATTATAAATTAAACATATGATGGGAAGAGCCTAAATATTAAAAGGAGCAATTAAATTAATTCATATTGGAGCTTGATAAACTAAGTCCAAATTACATGAATTAAATTTAAGAGGTGCGGCCCAAATTGTTGGTACAAACTTGAATGCATGGAGCTTAAAGTAAAGTGAATTAATAGGTCATTCCAAAGCAATTGGCATGAACATAGCTCACAGGGCTTATTTGCTAAATAATTAATTCAATGCCCTAATCATATGGTGGGACTGAAGCTAAAACTTTGATTCAACTTATGTAAAAGTCCAGCCCAAAAGCTAACTTTCACATGGGCATCAATTTATAAAAGTCCAAGCCGAATTGTATGGACGGTGCAAAGCTGTTTAGGGCCCCACTTTAATGAAATGGGCTGGTCAAAATTAGCTTGAGTCAAAATTGATTACAACCAATCAATTCTTGCCACATGTAGATTCCATTTGAAGAGTAGCATTCACGTAAATTCTGCAGAAGTCAAAATTAAGATTTGCTGCTCATTCCTCTACAGTGAGAACGAATCAGCAACCTCCACCGCCGGTTCTGGATCGCCGCACCACTTGCCCCTCGCTGCTGACCGACGGGAACGAACGAGCCACCATCACCCAGATCGGATGAACGCCTCCGCCAACAATCACACTTCGCCGTCAGGATCACGGACTCACCCCTCAATCGTCGGTCGCCGTTGAAGACCCACCTTCACACATGATTACCCGTGACACCACCCTCGTCGCCGGAAATACGACATCAGCCGCCAGTCCCTCGTCATGCAGTCACGCGCGCCGCCGCCGGAGGCGTGGCAACGCCGTCAGAGGCGCGAATCCACCGCGACGCCGCCAAGGGTTGAAAACTTCCGTTGATCGAAACGCCACCATCAAGTGGCTGCCGGGTTGTCAACGCTACCAACAGTGAGCGCTGCTCCCCACTTGCAGCCGCTGATCGAATCCGCCTCCGAACGGGATACCCTCACATCGCATCATCAGAATTCAGAATCTATTGTAGCACCTGAATTTTATTGCCTATTAAATAAAATATGTGGCAAATTAATGAAATAATTATCAATTAATTATTTATTTATTAAGGAATTTAAATAAATTAATTCCTAAAATAAATGAGTAAATAATTGATAATTAAGCATTATCCAGTCCAGCAGGCTTAATTAAAGGAAAAAAGTCCAACATATCTTTTAAAGGAGAAAATATATATTTTCTCTACATATAAATAAGGGTCTTCAGTCTTCATTCCAGACACACCAAAAACATCTGAAGACGCGCTTCTGAAGAGATCAAGAATACGAGCAGTGCTCCCTTGAGTTCTTCAAGCATCTTCAAGTCAAGACTTAAGATCTTCAAGCATCTTCAAGTCAAGACTTGAGATCTTCAAGCATCTTCAAGTCAAGAACGGTCTGCAATCAGAGATCAAGCTGCCAAGCCCTCCGATCCGGCGTTATTCCAGCCAACCGCCTCCGATCAGAGATCAAGCTGCCAAGCCCTCCGATCCGGCGTTATTCCGGCCAACCGCCTCCGATCAGAGATCAAGCCGCCAAGCCCTCCGATCCGGCGTTCTTCCAGCCATCCGCCTCCGATCAGAGATCAAGCTGACAAGCCCTCCGATCCGGCGTTCTTCCAGTCATCCGCCTCCGATCAGAGATTAAACTGTCAAGCCCTCCGATCCGGCGTTCTTCCAGTCATCCGCCTCTGGTCAGAGATCAAGGTGCCAAGCCCCTCCGATCCGGCGATCTTTCAGTCAACAACCTTCTTCCACAGAAAAGTCTTCAAGTCAACGTTCAATCCGAACAAAGGCTCGACGTCTCCGGGTCAACGTCAAGACTACATAGTCAGAGCTCGGACAAGCTTCATCCGAAGATCCGGCTCCGAAAGTTGATAAAGTCAAGAAGTCAACTCAAGAGAGGAATCAGATGACAAATAGAAGCTGTTTACCTTAATTCTCAAGTTCAATCCATATTGGATTTTCTTTGTAATTTATTTTGTATTTTAATAAATACAAATTTTGATGTTACAAATTTTAGCACGCCCAGTGGGACAGTTTTGACATCTCATCTCTTCTCTTTAAAAGTTCAAAGATACAAATTATGGCTCATCTCAGAATTACAATAAGAAGGTCTCCTGTCTTAAAGCCTTCAGAGCTGCAGACTGTGAAGATTCAAAGGACAACTCCAATCAAGATTGCAATAAGAAGATCTACTGCCTCAAAGCTTTCAGAGTTGCAGGCTAAAGATGTCGAAGTCGTTACAAGAAGTATATCTGAAGGCTCCTCTATGACAAACCTTGTGGAGGAGATCTTTCTCGACGAAGGGGCTTAGAACGCGGTTGGATGGAAGAACGCCGGATCGGAGGGGCTTAGAACCTTGATCTCTGATCGGAGGCGGTTGGATGGAAAAACACCGGATCGGAGGGGCTTAGAATCTTGAAAGTCAATGCACAACGACAAAGATAGTGAAGGTGACTCTAACATCCAAACTCTTCAATCCATAGAAAATTCAGCGTATGACTCACCCATAGCCTCTGCCATGGCAACAAATGCTTCGTCTGTCGAAGAACAACTGGCAAGTTTACTCAGTCTGTTGCTGCACTCACTAAACAAAGCCAAGAACAAGGTCTGTTAATATCCAAACTGATGGAAAAGATGGAGATAGCACAGACAAGCCATGCAGATGATAAGCAAGTTGAAGGTAAAGACGAGGAGAAAGACTCTTCGAAACATCATCTTTCTGAAAAGAAGCCAGTTGAAGAACATATACAAATTTCTGCTGACGGAATGCTCCCTATGAACCAATTGAAGAGCATCGTACTAGAGACAATAAAAGACAAATTTAAAGAGAACTCAAATTCTTCTGTTGCCTATAAAAAGCCATATACAAAGAGAGTTGACAGTTTGAAGATGCCAATTGACTACCAACCTCCTAACTTTCAACAATTCGATGGCAGAGGCAATCCAAGGCAACATATAGCGCATTTCGTCGAGACATGCAATGATGCTGGAACCTTTGATGATCATATGCTCAAACAATTTGTCCGCTCGCTGAAAGGAAATGCCTTTGATTGGTATATCGAATTGGAAGCTAACTCCATCGACAGTTGGGGGCAAATGGAAAAAGAGTTTCTCAATAGCTTCTACAGCACTCGAAGGACTGTTAGTATGATCGAATTGACTAACACTTGCCAGTGGAAAGAAGAGCCAGTAATCGATTATATTAATCGATGGAGAAATCTAAGCTTGAATTGTAAAGATCAATTGTCCGAAGTCTCTTCCATCAACATGTGCATTCAAGGAATGCAATGGAGTCTGCGATACATCCTCCAAGGGATTCAACCAAAGACTTTTGAAGAACTAGCTACAAGAGCTCATGATATGGAGTTAAGTATGCCATCAAGTGACTTCGAATTTCCAAGCAACAACTCTTATGAATTTGAAGACATTTCACTTGATGAACCTCTCGAGGAGGAATCACAGTCAAAGAAGCCAGTGTCAATAAAGATTCAAAGAAATGAAGTTAAAGCAAGAGAAAGTAATGCACCCAATGATTGGGGGCAATGAACTATTAACAAATTCAATGCTCCTTGACACGAGCTAAAACTGTCTGCATTACGCTCCTTGATACGAGCTTAAACTATCTAAAAACTCTCCAAATGTTATGCTCCTTGACACGAGCTAAAACTGTCTGCATTACGCTCCTTGATACGAGCTTAAACTATCTAAAAACTCTCCAAATGTTATGCTCCTTGACACGAGCTAAAACTGTCTGCATTACGCTCCTTGATAAGAGCTTAAACTATCTAAAAACTCTCCAAATGTAATGCTCCTCGACACGAGCATAAACTGTCCACATGTTATACTCCTTGATACGAGTTAAAACTATCTAAAATTTCTCAAGCAATGCTCCTCGACACGAGCATAAACTGTCCACATGTTATACTCCTTGATACGAGTTAAAACTATCTAAAATTTCTCAAGCAATGCTTCCCGACACGAGCAAAAACTGTCCACGTTATGCTCCTTGATATGAGTTAAAACTATCTAACTTAAATCAAATCTCCTTGAGAAGAGACGAAACTCTCTGCATGTTATGCTCTTTTGATACGAGCCTAAACTATCAAACTCTAATCAAATCTCCTTGAGAAGAGACGAAACTCTCTATATTTTACGCTCCTTGATACGAGTCTAAACTATCAAACTCAAATCAAATCTCCTTGAGAAGATACGAAACTCTCTATATGTTATGCTCCTTGATACGAGCTTAAACTATCCCACTTAAATCAAATTTTCTTGAGAAGAGATGGAACTCTCTACATGTTACACTCCTTGATACGAGATTAAACTTTCCAACTCAAGTTCAAGATTCCTTGAGAAGAGTATAAACTGTCTACAATTCAAATTGAAGACTCCTTGACATGAGTATAAATTGTCAGCAAGTTCAAGTTCAAAGCTCTTTAACGCACGAGCATAAACTGCATGTTACTCCTGGCCCGTATGAGTATAAACTGTGTACGGTACCCCCATTCAAACAAAATCATGTCCCTTTGAACTACGTTATGACTTGATTCTCTGTGAAGAGGTACGTAGCCGCTTAGCACTTCACTAAATTCAGTCATAATTCAGGCTATTCGTATCAAGTTGCTGAGACAAGCAATAAAATTCAGTCATGTTGATCAATAATGGAATGTCGCAATTTGTTCACTTCAACAGGAAGGCGTCCGTGAACAAAGTGCGAGGGGGCATTTGTAGGCACCTGAATTTTATTGCCTATTAAATAAAATATGTGGCAAATTAATGAAATAATTATCAATTAATTATTTATTTATTAAGGAATTTAAATAAATTAATTCCTAAAATAAATGAGTAAATAATTGATAATTAAGCATTATCCAGTCCAGCAGGCTTAATTAAAGGAAAAAAGCCCAACATATCTTTTAAAGGAGAAAATATCTCTCAAGTGGTTATTTTCTCTACATATGAATAAGGGTCTTCAGTCTTCATTCCAGACACACCAAAAACATCTGAAGACGCGCTTCTGAAGAGATCAAGAATACGAGCAGTGCTCCCTTGAGTTCTTCAAGCATCTTCAAGTCAAGACTTAAGATCTTCAAGCATCTTCAAGTCAAGACTTGAGATCTTCAAGCATCTTCAAGTCAAGAACGGTCTGCAATTAGAGATCAAGCTGCCAAGCCCTCCGATCCGGCGTTATTCCAGCCAACCGCCTCCGATCAGAGATCAAGCTGCCAAGCCCTCCGATCCGGCGTTATTCCGGCCAACCACCTCCGATCAGAGATCAAGCCGCCAAGCCCTCCGATCCGGCGTTCTTCCAGCCATCCGCCTCCGATCAGAGATCAAGCTGACAAGCCCTCCGATCCGGCGTTCTTCCAGTCATCCGCCTCCGATCAGAGATTAAACTGTCAAGCCCTCCGATCCGGCATTCTTCCAGTCATCCACCTCTGGTCAGAGATCAAGGTGCCAAGCCCCTCCGATCCGGCGATCTTTCAGTCAACAACCTTCTTCCACAGAAAAGTCTTCAAGTCAACGTTCAATCCGAACAAAGGCTCGACGTCTCCGAGTCAACGTCAAGACTACATAGTCAGAGCTCGGACAAGCTTCATCCGAAGATCCGGCTCCGAAAGTTGATAAAGTCAAGAAGTCAACTCAAGAGAGGAATCAGAGGACAAATAGAAGCTGTTTACCTTAATTCTCAAGTTCAATCCATATTGAATTTTCTTTGTAATTTATTTTGTATTTTAATAAATACAAATTTTGATGTTACACCTATCATCACCAGTTTCGACTCAGCCTCACCGAGCACAACTAGTTCAGATCCGCCGCCGATCATCACCTCCATTGTTGTCCGCATCAGTCACTGCTTGGTCACCATCACCGTCGCGACACCAGTCGACGGCCCCCCATCGGCTTCAATCCGCCTCGACTGGTAGTCACACATCGCCGCATGCTGCAGCCTGGAACGAACAACCACAATTGCCGCAAGACTCGATCTCGGTGCGAGCCAGCCGCTCCCTCACACGAGGTCACTATTTGCCCGTTGATCCTCATGTCGGAGTTTATTCCCCGCGTTGATTCCATTAGCACCATCAATCGCGGACCACGGCGCACTGCCAACACGATCATCCGCCGTCGACTTCGTTCCAGCCGAACGCCGTCAAGTCACGCCGCTCCGGTATACTGCCAACATGTTACCTCTGAAAGTTGCGTATTCCCGTTGGAGTTCCTCATACCGAATTCACCATCACAAACGCCGCAACCAGCGACCGCCGCTACAAGAAGAAGCCACGTTCACACACAACTAGTAACCGAGGGACAATCTGAGGGGCAACCACCGATGCTCAGCCTCAATTTCATCATCAGATTACTACTGATTGCACTGATGTTCAGCCTCAATTTCATCATCAGACTACTATTGATCATGCTCATTAGCAGTTACCAAGGGACAACGGACAATCGTTAAGGGACAATCTTTTAATTCTGTACAGAGGCAACCGTTAAGGGACAACCATTAAGGAACAAGGTTGACAGGAAGATCACAAGTATACAATTGTACAGTAACAAGTGAAAACATAAAGAAAAAAAGCAGAAGTAAAGAGGCAAAGAAAAAAAAAAGGAAAAAAAAAAGGATTGAGTGCTTACACTGATAATAGGCAATACTTGATGAATCGGCAAGGGAGACGTTGCTATTCAAAAAAAATTAAAGAAAAGAAAGGAAAATTAGAACTGTAAATGTCTTACAGTTGATTGGTGAAAAAAATCAAAGACCCTGGGCCTTCTTATATAGTGGATAGGCAATACTTAGATGAATCGGCAAGGCAATACTTGATGAATCGGCAAGGGAGATGTTGCTATTCGAAAAAAAAAATTGAAGAAAAGAAAGGAAAATTAGAACTGTAAATGTCTTACAGTTGATTGGTGAAAAAAATCAAAGACCCTGGGCCTTCTCATATAGTGGAGAGGCTAAAGCAAATTATGAAAATTTTTGAATGATTGAAATCTTGAGAGATTTCAAGAGACCTCATTTATTTGGAGTAAAGATTTGCAAATCATCAAATCTGTTCTCTCCCATAAATCAAGCAGTGGAAGAAGTTGATTTGGGCCTAAGAAGATAAATTGGGCTACTTGAGAAAATAAATGAATTGGGCTACCTGAAGAAAAAAGTTGGGCCAAGAAGAAAAAAAGTTATTACTTGGATAAAGTAATTTCTCAATTGCAAAAGCCCAGATTACAAATGTTGAAATAAAATGAACTTTTGTGATTCCTTCACATTAAGACATGACGTTCGTGAACAAATCGCAAGGGGGCATTTGTAAGCATTTAAAATTTACGGTCCAATTAAATGGCGATACGTGGATTTTCTGGATTAAATATCAATTATTAATTTATTGTGGAATTTAAATATATTAATTCCTAAAAATATATTATTAAATAATTGATAATTAATTTAAGCCCAATAAATTAAATGAGACTTAAATTAAATAAGGCATGGCCCAAGTCAAGCAAGCCCAAATTAATTGAGGTCTGACCCAAGTCAAGCAAGCCCAAGTCAAATGAGGCCTGACTTAAGTCAAATAAACCATACAAATTAAATCAGGCCCAAATAAAATAGGCTTGATTACAACCCAAACAAGTGGAGGTTCAAGCCCGCAGGATATGGCCCAAATAACTCTGGACCAATCAGAATGCAGGGCATTTATGAGGGGCTCTTCACCTCTCACCTATATAAAGGGGTCTCCTCCCTTCATTTGAAACACACTGAAGCATCTGAAGACACAGACACTCTGAAGAGATTGAAACACGAGCATCGCTCCTCAAGATTTTCAAGGCAAAGAACGATATACGACCCGGGATTATTGGGGGCTTAAAGAACGATATACGACCCGGGATTAAGGTGCTAAGCCCCCAAGATCGAGTGTTTCTCAATAGCAAGCACGTTGAGTTCTTTGGTGTTCTTCAAGTCAAGAACAGCATACGAACCTGGTATTAAGGTGCTAAGCCCCCCCAGATCGAGTGTTTTCACATCAAGCGCGTTTAATCCAAACAAAGGCTCGACGCCTCTGGATAAAACGTTACAAAATCCCAAATTCGAGTCCGGACAAGCTTCAGCCGAAGATCCGACTCAAAACACACAGTCAGCGCAGTCAACAAAGTCAGCGCACACACAAGTCAAGTCAAAGTAAGTCAAAGTCCAAATTTTTTCCGAGAGAAGAATCAGATGATAGATAGAGATTGTTTCCTAAATTATTAAGTTCAATCCATTTGGATTATCTTTGTAATTCAACTTGTATTTATTTTATTATAAATACAAAATTTGTTGTTACAAGTGTACAGTAATGTACATTTAAATAGTTTAAATTTGTTTTACACGATATACATTGATGTTCAATAAGTATGGGTAATATGGGAAAAACAAAATTAAATTTTGTATCCGTGTGTAATTTTTTTTTACCGAATATATGAATTAGTAATATCTAGATACGCTTTGTACCTAATATTTATTGACCCAAAAATAAATTGGGAATGATAATTGATAAGTAGTGATATTTCTATAAACTAAAGAATAATTTTTTAATACTATAATAATAGTTAAAAACAAGATTCACGAAATCTTTTCATTAAAAGTAATATTTTCAATTTTATTTTAGTAGGATTACCAAATATTATCACATTATACATCCACCAAGCGGTCACTACTATAGTAGGCTTCCTAATCAAAATTAAAAAAGGGCACAGATTTCACTTGGATCAAACACCAACGTTATTACGTTCTTACGAGAGTGGGGCGGGTAAATTTTTTAATATGGAAAGAAGTTTATTGGATTCTAATTTGATGGTCAATCTCCTTTCTTAGTATAGTATGAACATTAATTAAAAAAACATCCTTCACCTGGGATGCTATCCCTGTTAGTAAGGAGGATGAGGTCAGCAAGATAAAAAGCTTTGATCGACACGCCAGCCTTAGATTAGATTGGCAACGCCCATCTTCTGATGATTTTGGTTCTGGTTTTGGTTCTTTAGAGGTTTTGAACGGGGAGAATGATTCTGGTTTTGGTTCTGTTGAACGGGGCGAATAATTCCTGATCGAGGTGTGTTTGAGAATAGACCACCAATAGACTATATATGTCATGGGTGTGTAAGGTGGCTAGGCATTTTATTTGCTCAACAAACAGGGATCCGAATTTTGATATCAAGAGGATGAAAATTATACTTGTTTTCCAATTTACAAACGATAAATATGAACTGCCATGAAAACACAAAAATTAAAAACATTAAAAAAAATATAAATTAGGGTAATTTTTATCTTCAGTCTATTACTTAAAAAAAATTATTTTTCTCTTTCATAACTAAATCTATTTATTTCTTATATATTTACATTATCAATTGAATTTTCTTTTCAATAGTAAATTATTTTTTTATTACATGCATCAACCTATATATATAAATTATTATTTATAATTTACGATTCTTTAATGGAGTTTTAATTTTCATTTTTCATCTATATTTTCATTTTTCATCTATGACCTTTATGCAAGAAAAAAAAATATATCAATATTTATAAATTGATAAAAAAATTATCATTTTTTAAGTGTATTTTAATTTAATTCATAATTAATACTTACTCAATTTCATACTTGCTCGGCATTATTTTATGGAGTTTTATAAAATTAAACTTTTTAACTAATATTATTATAAAAATATGATATTATTAACTAAATCTATTGATTAAAAAGTAGATGATTCAATTATATTAAATGATAAATTATTTTAATAAGATATCATCTATAATAAGGTGGTTTACAAGTTTTTTAATAAGGTGGGCACTTTTTTATCATTATAAAAAAAAAATCTGTAATTAAGCTTTGATTGAATGAAGGTTATAGAAAAATAAGAATGATTGTAATCAATATGAGACATCTAAAATATAAAAATATAGTATAGATTATTTGTGTTTTATGTAGAATTTGAAATAATTTTCTTAAATTTCGTATTTATAGCAATAATTTTAATTTTCTTGCTACAATATCTAACAGCAGGTTTGAATTAATTTTGTTCCAGCTTGAGCCATTTCTTTTCTCTTTCATATTGAATGAAGTTTATCAAGATTATAAAAAAGATTATAGATTATTATTCACATGTAAATAGATGGCATTTATAAGAATGCTAGTAAGGGTTATAATTTAAATATTTATTAACTAAAAAAACGTTAAAAATAACCACATTTCAATCAAAAGAAAAGAGAAAAAAAGAAAAAAATGCTTCTCCGCAATTCGAACTTGAGACCTTAATCATGATAAATATGATGTTGTGAAAAAAATGCAATTTACGTTATTCACTGGAAACATAACAGTGAATAAAAAAACTTCTAAAAGGCGATAAATTCGGATCTCAAAAGGATACGTCTCACAGAATCAGATCCGTGAAATGGTTCGGCAAAAGTCTTTGCCTTAAAGTTAATAATTGATTGTATATTATAAAACATAATTATTTTTTTGTCGCTATTATTTAGAAGTAATAATTTATTGATATAATTATTTTTTTTAAATTATATTATATAAATTAAAAAATTTATATGAGTTTAGGAGTATATTTTAATATTTATATTTAAATTGACTTAAAATTTAAAATTATATTCATTTCAAACTAACTTTAAATTTAATAAATCGTCCATGCCTTTTTTTTAATAAATAAATTAGTTAAAATTAATTTTAAATATATATATTTATAATTTAATAAATCGTTAATGCCTTTTTTTCTTTTTTAATAAATATATGAGAATTATAATCTCTCACCACAATTGATGGTGGAGTGATCACATGTATATATATATTATAATTACAAAAGATATTACAATTACAAAAGATATTCTAAAATCAATCAATCAAATATTGATAAAATAAATTATACATGGAAAGAGATCTCAATCAATATTATTTACTCTATCACCCCCCTCAAGCTTAGCGTGGGATTAGGCCGACGCGAAGCTTGGAATGAAAGAACTCATGTAGCGGACGAGGCAAGCTTTTTGTAAAGATGTCCACAAGCTGTAGATGAGAAGGGACAAATTGAGTGACGAGCTTCTTCGAGATAACTAGCTCCCGAACAAAGTGATAGTCTATATCAATGAGTTTGGCCCTCTTGTGCGCAACAAGATTTTGAGAAAGAAAGATGGCGCTCTTATTATCGCATAATAACATAGGAGGTTTTGAAGAAATGCGTAAATCACGCAACAAATAAGAAAGCCACAGAAGCTCAGATGCAGCATTTGCCATAGCCCTATACTCCGATTCACAGCTGGAACGTGCAACAGTTGGTTACTTTTTGGCGCTCCAAGAAACGAGATTTCCACCTAAAAAGATTGAATAACCATAGGTGGATCGACGAGTTTCAATACATCTTGCCCAATCAGCATCTGAATATCCAAGAATATTAGATGAAGTGCCCTGAGAAAATATCAGACCAAAAGACATGGTCCCTTTAACGTAGCGAAGTATACGCTTAACTGCAAGAAAATAATCAACTGTAGGTGCCTGCAAAAATTAACTGACAGAGTTAACAGCGTAAGAAAGATCGGGACGAGTAATTGTCAAATATTGCAAAGCCCCCACGAGAGAACGATAGAGCGTGGGTTCGGAATAAGAGTCACCAAGGCTCGTAAATTGAATATCAGCCGCAAGAGGTGTAGCAATAGACTTAGCATCCAGAAGTTGTGCCCGAGCTAAAATATCCCGAGCATATTTAGCCTGACTAAGAAAAAGACCATTTTCAGTGCAATGAACTTCAAGCCCAAGAAAATAGTTCAAACGACCAAGATCCTTTATGGCAAATTCAGTATGGATGCGAGGTAGGAACTTTTGAATAACAGAAGAATCACTTCCTGTAAGAATAATATCATCAACATAGACTAAAAGATATAAGATAACCGTACCACGATGATAGATAAAGCAAGAAGGATCTGCCTGACTTCCTACAAAACCCAACTGTAACAGGAATGAACTGAACCGCTGAAACCAAGCGAGAGGGGATTGCTTAAGACCATAAAGGGCCTTCTTTAGACGACAGACATAATCTGGAAATCAAGGATCGACAAAACCATGTGGCTGCTCCATATAAATTGGTTTAGAAAGTTGTCCATTCAAAAAAGTATTTTTGACATCTAGCTGATGAAGAGACCAATTATGCTGAACTGTTAAAGACAGAACAACTCGAATGGTAGCCGCTTTCACCACTGGACTAAAAGTACGATCATAATCAAGACCAGGAAGTTGAGTGAAGCCTTGAGCAACTAAGCGAGCTTTTAAACGATCAACAGAACCATCAGATAGGAATTTTGTTCGAAAAACCCATTTGGAGCCCACAACGTCAGTTCCAGAAGGACGAGGAACTAGATCCCAAGTGACATTAGAATGTAGAGCTTTAACTTCATCATTCATAGCAGCAAGCCAACTGGGATGTTTAGCCGCTGATTTAAAACCCTTTGGCTCAGTCGTAGCAAGCAGAGCCGAAAATAAAGAAGATGATGACAAATAAGTAATATCTGTAGGATGTCGAGGTTTGAATATACTTGCTCGAGCACGAGTGATCATAGGATGTTGACGAGTGAGAACTGGCTGAGGTGGATCATCAATGATGGGTGGTGGGGTTGCTGGAGGTTCTGTAATTAGAGGCTTTGTAGGAGAACACAAACACATGGACGAGAAGATGGGGATGCTTGTGAAGTATCAACATGGGGCTGAGCAGGATGAGGCGGAATAGCAGCAACATATCCCGAGTTCTCATCAAACACAGAAAAGTCCAACTCTGCAGGAGATGAAATAGATGCCTTGCCAGAGAGCGGAAAATGCAACTCGTCAAATTGAGCATTCCTCGTAATATATACACGGGAAGCAGAAATATCCAAACAATGAAACCCTTTATGCAAACTGCTGTATCCAATAAAAATGCATGGAGCACTACGTGGAGATAACTTATTTTGTGCATAATCATGTAAACATGGATAGACACGGCAGCCAAAAGGATGAAAATTCCCATAATTCGGAGATACACCATGCAAGATTTCAAAAGGTGATTTACCCCAAGTAAAGGAGAAGGCAGACGATTTATAACATAAACAGCACAACTGAACACATCAAGCCAAAAAACTGTAGGTAAGTAGAAATGAAATAACATAGCTAAACCAGTTTCTGTTATGTGACGGTGCTTGCGCTCTGCTCTCCCATTTTGAGCAGGTGTATGAGGACATGACATAGTGTGATGAATGCCATGTAATGCAAAGAAATTTTGCATTCTATGATTCGTGAATTATGTACTTCCATCACTCTGGAATATTTTTATTCTAGCATCAAACTAAGTTTCCACAAAGCTCTTAAATTGCACAAAAATCTCAAAAAAATCAGATTTTAAGCGCAAAGGATATAGCCAAGTGAAACGAGAAAAATCATCCACAAATATAACATAATACCGAAAGCCAGAGTTAGAACAAATTGGTGCAGGCCCCCACCAGTCACAGTAAACCAAATCTAAAACATTAGCAGAACGTTTATCATTTAGGCTTTAAGGTAACCTCTCACTCTTAGCCAATTGACATAGAGCGCAAACCAAAGGAGATGGTAAAATAGAGGTCAATGACAATTTTTTAGATTTATTTAAAAAAAATAATGTCATAATTAACATGCCCTAAACGAGAATGCCACAAATCAAATGATCCTCGTAGTTTATTTGAATGTAAAGTAGAAATAAAAGCAGATTGACCATGCTCCAATGAGTATAAACCATGCTCATGCTTCCCTTTTGCCAAGGCTTATCATGTTCCTCGTGTCTGAATCACAAATGAAGTATCATTAAAAATAACATCAACCGGAAAGTCACGAGTAAGCTTACTGATAGAAACAAGATTTTCCTGACTTTTTAAAAATAACATCAACCGGAAAGTCACGAGTAAGCTTACTGATAGAAACAAGATTTTTCTGCAAGTCAGGAACAACCAAAACATCTAATAAACGCATATGACTTGATAAGGGACGTGAGCCAACATGAGATATAGACATTTCATCACCATTTCCAACAATAACTTTATGTTTACCATAATACGGCTCAATGGATTCCAAGGAGGAAGCATTGGGTGTCATATGGGCAGAAGCACCGGTATCTAAATGCCAATCTGATGGAGAAGATTAAGCAACCTTGCAAGCTGTTGCAAAAGATTCGGCTATGTTTGCTGTCGAAGTTTAAGAGCCAACATATCGTTGATTGCAAGAAGTAGCATAATGCCCTTCACAAATCTGACGACGAACCAGGTATCGTTCACGACCCCCACGGCCTGAGTATTGCTGCCCACGGTTGGAATTTTGGTGATTACTACGACCATCACCACGATTGTTGTAGTTTTGGTGACCACGGTTGTTGTAGCTGTTTTGGCCACGACCACCAACCCCACGATTAGGGTATTGTTGGCGAGCAGTAGTAGAGTAGAAGGCAGCCTGAGAAGGTACTTCATCAACTGCGGAGAGATACATCTCGAAAGCTACGGCAGAAGATAACGGGATGACCAATTGCTGCAAGTTTATCACAAAGTCCCCTGAAATTCTTCAAAAATTCGTGAACAGATGAAGATACTTTCTTCAAATGAAGTAATTGATCACGAAGAGATATTTCACGCTACTTTGAATCACAACCATAGGCTATTTCCAAAGTTTTTCAGATTTGACGTGAGGTATCACAGTTTAAGACCTCCGCCATAGCCTCCTCAGTGAGAGAAGCGTGAAGAAGACTTACTATTCTTTGATCTTGTTTCTTCCATGTGGTGAATTCGGGATTAATCGTAGCATCACCGGCTGCATCCTTAATCGTTGGTGATGGGGCAGGGATAGAGCCATCAATATATCCAAATAAATCTTGCCCTTCAAGGAGTGGAACAACCACACGACGCCAAAGGATGAAATTAAAAGAAGAAACACGAATGTTGTTCAACATATGAATCATTGTGTTGAAGGAGAGTGCGCCGTCGGAGGAAGATGATGTGGCCATTGAAGAACACATAAAGAACAGAAAGGGAGTATAAGAACAGATGAAGAACAAAAAGGGAATATAATGAATTTAGGGAGTAGGATCGATTTTTCTGACTGATACTATATGAAAATTATAATCTCTCACCACAATTGATGGTGGAGTGACCCATTCCCAAAAAAAAAATTTATAACAATTTAAATTTTAATATTTAAATAATAAAAATTATTATCACAACAGCTTACTCCAACCCCCACTCCTCCACCCCACCCCTTCCAAAAAAAAATTAAAAATAAAATTTTAGATTTTAATATTTTAATAACAAAAACCACCCTACCCCCACCCACCCTCCCCCTTCCCAATTTTTTTATAACAATTTAATAATAAAAATATTATCACAACAGCCTACCCACCCACCTACCCCACCCCACATGAGTGGAGGTAAGTTGTGTGATAATATTTTTATTATTTTAATATTTAAATTTAAATTTTTATACAATTTTTTTGGCGGAGGAGGGTGGGTGGGTTAGGGGTATAGGTATACGTGGTAATATTTTTATTATTTTAATATTAATTAAAAAAATTTTAGGGTGCGGTGGGGGGGTGGGCTGGGGGGAAGGGTGGGTGGGGGTAGAGGTAGGATGGGTGATAATATTTTTATTATTCTAATATTAAAATCTAATTTTTTATTTAAAAAAATTGGGGTGGCGGTGGTGGGGGTGGGGTAGGATGTAAGATGGGTGATAATATTTTTATTATTTTAATACTAAAATCTAAATTTTTATAAAAAAAATTTTTTTGGGGGTGGGTGGTTGGGGGGTAGGGAGTGGGTAGGGGTATGGGGTAGGATGTAGACATGCACATTTTAACTGGAACCGGCAGTTTCGAACCGGGAATCGGCGGTTCCAATCGGAATTAGAACCGGTGGTTCCGGAACCGACCAAAATAGAACCGAAACCGGATATATTTCGGTTCGGTTCCGGTTCCTCATTTTGTGAAACCGGAACCGCCGGTTTCGGTTCCAAACCGGCGATTTTCCTATTTTTTTTACAGTTAAAAGGCTAAAAAAAAGAGAGAGAAAATCGGAACCGGCGATTTCGAACCGGAACCGAAACCGGTCTACCCTCGGTTCGGTTTCGGTTTCACATTTCCGGAACCGGAACCGGCGGTTCGGAACCGGAACTGGCAGTTCCGAACCGCCGTGCATGTCTAGTAGGATGTGTGACAAAAATTTTTTATTATTTTAATATTAAAATCTAAAATTTTTATAAAAGATAGTATTTTTTTTGGGGTGGGTAAGGTTAGGAATGAGTTGTAAATTATTGGATTGGGACGAGTTAATCAACAACCCACTATGACCCATTGTGTAATGGGTTTAAATGGGCCGGGTTTCTTTGGACATATTATTTTAGGTTGGGTTATTTTTTGGGCGGGTTCTAATGAATTTTCATGTATTAGGGCGGGTTGACACATTGGGTTCAACCCAAATTGACAGCTCTAAGTAAAAAGTGCATCAAGTGGATGGAGGGAGTAAATAAACTTCTATAAATATTAATAAAAAAACCTAATAAGCGAGGCTCATCTCACTCAGTCTCTCTCCCTCGCCGCTGTCCGCTCATCTCTCTCCATTTAGGTGTTGTTTGGATTAATTTGTTTTGAAATAAACTCATCATTGTTCTCTTCTTCGCCGCTATCGAAGTTGGGAAAGAGAGGTATATCGTTTATAACTACTCTGGTCCATTATTGATTATTGTTTGAATTTAGGTGTTGTTTGGATTAATTTGTTTTGAAATAGGAACGGCCGTTGACTGTTTAGGGTTAAGGCTTGAGGAATTTTGCTAATTAATTTTCTGTTTTTTTATGCAGTGATTTTTTATTGAAATATGGGAGAATTGGATTCCGTAGTAATTGATGTGGATGGTGTTATCGGGGTGGAGAAAAAGGCATATCTTGTTGGTAGGCTTGTTAGGGAGAAGTACTCTGATCTCTCAGTTG
The DNA here is from genome assembly GCA_023678885.1 of Pogostemon cablin. Classification (NCBI taxonomy): domain Eukaryota; kingdom Viridiplantae; phylum Streptophyta; class Magnoliopsida; order Lamiales; family Lamiaceae; genus Pogostemon; species Pogostemon cablin. The sequence continues at coordinate 10,002,125 of CM042987.1, forward strand.
TTATGCAACTCATTTTTGAAGCTTGGAAACCAAATCATGGAATGTCATCGAGGGAGGTAGGGTCTGGGCTGGTGTTATTTTGCTTCAATGATTCCATAGATAGGGATTGGGTGCTGAAACATCAACCTTGGCTTTTTGAAGACTCTCTTTTTGCGATTGAGAAGCTAAATGAGCAGCGACTGTGGTCTTTGGATAATGTTACAGTTGAGTGTTGTTCGTTTTGGGTTCGTTTATATGACGTACCCATCTCGTGCATGAATGAAAGATGTCTAAGGATTTTCGCTAAACAGATTGGGATTCTGAAATCGGTGGACAAGTCCAGTGAAAAGTTTATGAGGTTTAAGGTCAGTATTAAAATTACAGAACCTTTGCCTCGAGGAATTACTGTTAGGGTGAAAGGGGAGCATTTATGGCTTCCTCTCAAGTATGAGTCCTTACCACTACTGTATTGCTTCTGTTGTGGTACCATTGGCCATACTCACAACGGTTGTGGACAGAAGAGTTCTGGAAACTTGGAATATAGTAGCTGCATTGTTGAACAGCAGGCCACTACTCTACCATATCTACGTAGCTGTTCAGCAGCTACTCTACCACATCTACCTCGGGCAACTACTTTACCACATCTACCTCGTGACATTGTAGAAAACATCCTCTCACGAGTAGCTGTGAAATACCTCTTCCGATTCAAAGCGGTTTCAAGACAGTGGAAGGCCACCATCTGTGATCCAACATTCGCAGAAATTCATCTCCAACGCTACAAGAAGTCATCCCCAAATCTAATTGCTTGGAAGGACACATCCCCAACTATACTACCTAGTGAGGAGGTATCTTACTACAACGGACTCCATATTGCTGAAGTACGGTGGACTGCCCCTGGCATTCCAGAACATTACGGGTATCAATTTGTGTCTATGATATCACACCCACAGGAAGGTCGAATTGCAGGACATATCGCATGTAGTCTTGATGGGTTATATCTGATCATTATGGATGACAGGAAGAGTGGCACGATTTGGAATCCATCATGCAGGGCGTATAGAAAACTCTGTTTTCCACAGTTTATACATGCTCATTCATATCTAGTAGTATATGAGATGTATTACAATCCATTGATGAAGGATTATAAGGTATTAATTGCTGATATAAAATGGAAACATTACATGGTATATTCATGTAGGCACGACACATGGGGTGAATGGAGGGAAGTTAAAGAGAAAGAGATGAATGATCTGTTTGGTGGTGGTTCAGTTTATTGGAATCTTGGCATCTCTTTCAATGGCTGCCCTCATTGGGTGAGCATAACAGGCGTTGAAAGAGTAAATAAGGTTGAAATTATATATTTTGATTGGGAAGTTGAAACATTCAACAGGCTGGGTACGCCATATTATTACAGATTAGATCCTAGCAGAGAATCTGGTCCTAAGATCATCCTGGCCTCTTTAGGAGGCCATCTTTGTTTGCTCATCTACAGCACTAGCCACGTGGATTCGGGTGGCGGTGACATGAGGATCGTTAAAAGAATTGAAAATGACGATGAGGTTTGTTGGATGGAGTCGAATACAATGCTCCCGCATGCACTCTGTCATTCGAGACCACTTTTCAATTTAAGTGAAAATGAGATTATATTTGAAGAGCAGTACGGATTTGGTTATCAAATTTTTGACGGGGCTAAAAAAACTGTAGGGTGGCTTGGCCATGATCGTCGTGGGAAGCGTGCTAAAGCAGTCCCTTATTTAGAAAATCTCTTCTTACTTAATGGTGTACCCCACCATTAGGGGCTTCCACCGCCCCTGCCCTGGGGATTGGTGGAGGAGGTAAATCGCAGGATGTGCCTCAAGTGGCTTATAGGGAGGGCTTACTGTTTAACTTGTGCTTGCAAGAGGCCAAATTCATGCCAAATGCAGGATTCGAACCTCCACCCTGCAGCAATTTGTCTAATATTGAAAATTCCCCCCATTCAATAATTCGTATTCGTAGCGTCCGATTCCATTCCTGACTAGCGGACAGAAAGAAAGCAAGAACGGAAAAAACAGGAATTCGGCTTCGAAAGGACCAAGAGTCTTTATTTACGCTATTCTTAGCATCTCGAGAGATGCAGTCGAGTAGGAGGGTCAAATCTCTTCTTACTTTCATCTATTTAGATGAGACGGAGGGAGTATGATTTTCATTTTCATTCTTCTTGAAATTTTTTTGCAGTTTTTAATTATAATATTATATTCTCCGTCCCTTCTTAATAGGGTCATTTGCCTTTTTGGTAGTAGATTAATGAGTATTATTATTTAATGTGTAGTGCTTTTTGGTACGTAGATTAATGAGTATTATTATTTAATGTGTAGTGGGTACCTGTATTAGTAGGCGTGTGGGTCTCAACATTTAATTATATTATTATATTAGAGGGGATGTGTGAGACTCATATGTGTAAAAAATGAAAGAATACTCTTTGGGTGAGACGACCAAAATGGAAAAATGACCCTCTTAGCCTGGGATGGAAAAATGACCCTCTTAGCCTGGGACGGAGGGAGTATTCTATAAATATATGTTGAAATCATTTTTCTTTTATATGTTTAATCTCTTCTCATTAGTATTGAGAATGAGACATGTTGGGCACATATTGAAGACTCTCTCTTTGGGCAACAGTTGAGGTTTGAAATTTGTGTTATAACAGCCCTTCTTCTTTGGGCAACAGTTTAGGTTTTAAATCAGTGTCATAACCCTAGTGCTTGGAACAAGATAGTGGCTTGGATGTTGGAACTTTTTCATAAAAATCTATACTAATATAATACAAATGATAAATACGATGTTTGCCTACAGTTTAGTGGTTAAGCTGCCAAATTTTGTAGGAAAAGGTCGAGGTTCAAGAATGTTTAATTTTGTGCATATCTACCTCAATAAAATAATCAGTGAGGTTCTCGTGCATCTGAGGACATTGTGTGTTCTCTTTGTAATTTATGTGCCTCTTTGCAATTTAAATTTAGCAATAGTTTAAATATAATAAGAAGGGGAATAATTGTGTTCACGTCGGAACATGACCGTGTAACGGAGTTTTGCCTAAAATAATAAGGTAATCTCACTAATGCCCTAAATATAATGGCTAGTGGATTGATGATAATACTGCAATTTCGACGGAAATGGTGGTAATCCACTCTTTTCATAATAAGGTGGCCCTTTAGATTTTTTTTTTCTCTCTCTTTGCTGTGAATTTACGTGGTTGATATTATTTCTTTTTTGTTTTTTTCATTTGTATTTAACTGTAATTAAGCTCTAAATTGTATTTGTATTTAACTGTAATTAAGCTCTAAAGTGTGTAGTATCTTCTAATAATAAATTCATATATGCGTATAATTAACTACATGTTTTATATGTTTGTAAAATTATATGGCATCTATTCCTTCCATACCACCGAAAAATTATTATTTTACTGTATTAGAAGTTTCCTTAAGGGGCATATGGTTCGCCATTTACTATTAATGCAATCACTCACTACACAAAAAAATAATATTTTTAATATGCGCGCAAAAAATAAATGAAAACTTTTAATATGCATACAAAAAATAAATGAAAACCTTTGCGACGGAGGGAGTATTATTGAAGTTGCCAAACCATTAAAACCAACTATCAAACCATTAAAATTGAATGATGAATTATAATACTCCCTCCGTCCCTTTGATAAGTGTTCATTTTGTCATTTTGGTCCGTCCCAATTAAAGTGTTCATTTCCTTTTTTGGTTGATGTGACAACACACAATAATACTATTATATTCAACTCACTACACATGGAACCCGCACTCAACACAAATACAACTACCCACACCACATTAAAAAAATTATTTCTCTCACCTCATTACACTTTAAAATATTGCACTCCTTAATCCACGTGCAAAAAGCAAACGGACACTTATCAAAGGGACGGAGGGAGTAGAAAACAAGTGGTTTAAAATTAAGAGCCCTACTTCGGTGACCACGGGTCACCCATGACCCTCTCACATGAGGAGGTGGGTCCCATATGTAAGGGGGTGGATCCTACACCCTCATGTGAAAGGGTCATGGATGACCCAGTCACCCAAGAAATACCCTAAAATTAAACATTAAACATATATAATGGAACCGATCAAATTACACCACCTTCACCCTCAAGTAAAGGTGACATACAAGGGAAAAAAAAAGGCAACTAGCTGGTTCAATTTTTAACAGGATGAAAAAAATATCTGTTCTACGAGTTATGGAAATTTTTAATCTCTATTTATATTCTACTAGTATTTAAAACGTGCATTGCACGATACATACACGTCATACTTTATTATATATATATATATATAATTTACAGCTAAAAAATAATGCATGTTTAAATCTCCAACTAAAATTTATTTGAAAGCTAATGGGTGAATTAGTTAATTTTTTTATTACTCCATTGTGATACATTTAAAAAGTGCAGTAGCAGTTATTATTTCATAACAGTCGACATCTTGCTAAAACACCAATAACAAATGATAAGTACACTCACGCTCGTTACAAAATCCACTCCAAAAGTATTAGTTTTGGACTTTTTCTTAGCCTACCTCGAGCTGAATAAAGAGCATAAAAAATCTTGGCCGCATGGACTCCTATTACATTTGTTCCATTACATATGGAATTCAGTGCTCAATGCAACTGTGAGCAATTTCTCAATCACATGAATGTCACTTCACTCACATTGAGCATGAGTAACATATATTATAAACTAATATCCTACATGAAATTATAACGAAAGTGAAAGCTAAGAGGCATGGCCAGAGAGTCCAAGGTTGTAAGACTCTAAAAAAACTCCAAATGAAGAAAATAACTTACTTATTCATTGCAAGAGAGAACAAATAAGTGCCTATTTTAAAATCAAAAAACGATGAAACTTAAAATTCTTTATGAGTAACTGGAAGTTAGAATTAGAATATTAATCACCATCCGCTTCCACACTAGTTTTCTCAGCTTTAGATGCTTGCAACTTCTCAAGTTGCTTTCTTCGAAGGTGTGCCTACTTTCATTATTCTCTTCGCGCTGCCGCGCATTTTGACCTCGGACATTTCTCTTGCTTGATTTGCTTCTCCATGAACTTCCCTGAGAAGGGAATCAACAATCAAATCAATAAGTTTAAAATTGCTTCGAAATGGGTGGATACTCTATTTCTCTTGTACTCAAAATCATATTTGTCAAGAATGGTTTCCTGACTCTGATTCAACAAGCAAAAGGACAGCAACCGCGCTTCATATTCGTAGTCAGCCCCCATACATCAAACCCTCAATTTACAGCTAAAATGCTCCTAAGAAAACTAAAAATGTTTTTTGGAGCAAAAAATGACAGCAAGCTTTTCAGATTTGTTAAACAGTTTATGCTCAAATGCCATAGATATTGAAAGTGCTCATCATTAATTCTTTAAAAAAAAAAAAAAACTTCAAGAGAAGCCAGGGGTCTAAATGTAGATGAGTACCATTTTGAAGCAACATTTACAATTAGAATAGCCTACCTTATGTAATTGCTCAAAGGCATATAATTTCCATCATGAATATCTTTATTTGATTTATGAAGCAAGCTAGACATGAGATAAGATAAGATATCCATGATGAGTACTGAGTGAATTCACCATTGAATACTCTTAATTCAAATGCAAGGAGATTCGAAAGGGTGGTGACGTAAGGAAAGAAATGGTTCTGTTGGTGAGGGTTTATGGATAAAGCGAGAGGGATTGAAATACGGTTTTCTTTCTATCCTGGCGTGGCCATACGGAGCATTTGTAGGCTGAGAATGCCTTCCCACATTCCGGAACACATGGAGTAGAATAGTTGCTTCAAAAGCGTTATATTTTAGCTGTATCAATTAATGCTATATGATTTAAAAAAAAAAGGGATATAAAGCTCTGAACAAACAGACCAAAATCAAAATCATCCAAACGACAACACTTACATGTTCACATTCAGCACTAACCAGAGGCTGCTTAGAGTTCCTCATTTCTTAAGCTGAGCCTTGAATGTTTTAATTTCCAACTGGATGTCCAAAACCAGAGGTTCCGTTTCTTCACCACTGCAAAGAATAATAAACAGAAAAAGACCGAATAACCATGAATAACCATCAAACAGTAAAAAGGATTGTTATTTGTACCATATAAACAAATAGTTGCTCCCATCAAATATCTTAATTTCAATCTAATGATGAAGATCTTCTATTTAATTATAAAATTAAAACTTCTTTGTATACTTTAATTTTTTATCAGAATCATCAATTACCCCTGATTCACCTCCATGATGAGTTTCAAAATTGAGGTTTGGAAGGATATTGTGTTCATTCTTGGCCATCTCCAGTGGTCCCCCTTTCAAAACCACTTCGCTGCCAAGTTACTATGTAAAAGAATAGAAAAGACCAACCATTCTAAAAATAGACGCATGATTCTTGGTCCTGTTATCCCTTGGATTGAACTAATTTGCCATCATCTCTCTAAAATATCTTAAAACTCAAATTATTAGAGGCCTTAACAGTCATTATTCTTTCCTTTTGATACAATGTTCCAATATTTTTTATAATCAACGAACATGGTTATAGATCAAATCCAGTATCCATGAAATCCATAAACCATAAACTAAACAGGGCAAAACTCTCAAGGGCGATTACGACCAATTTATATCCAACATTATACAAAAATTGTAACAGTAAGATCTTTTCCCAGAAGTTCCCTGCAACCTGCATCATATCAGCCTACATGCATTAATAAACTATGTAACTTATATCCAAAATTACGATGCCAATATTTATCTCAAGAATCTATCAGTCAAATGCAAGTAGATCTAATCATGTAAGGGATAGTCTATAGCCTCGTTCTTTTTTCCAGACAATTCCATAGCTTTTTTTATGAGGACATTAAATCATCAAACAAAGTTAAGTATGTGATTGATAGGAAAATCATCTTTCTATTACCTTATACATACAGATATATACATTTAATTCTATATACTGAATTGGTAGTTTACTATGTAATTTCTTATAATGAGAATCTAAAAAGATTTAGCAGATCAGAAGATTTATCATCTATACCACTGTATTGCTTAAAAAAGGATGCGAAATAAAGTACCTTTGAACACTAAAGCAACTTGCATTTCATTCCAAATGTCACCCAGACTATAAAAATTGGAATCAGAACTCAACACGCCCCAGCTGCCTCCTGGGATCCATGTCCTAAACAGTCAGAACCGAAATAGTTAGAGAATAGGAGATAAAACATCACTCTTTCTTAATGAATTAAATTGGTCATATAGTTCCATGTTAATAAATTGCATCCAAAGACAGCAGTTCAATCACCCCAACTTGTACATAAATTGCACTAAAGCCGCCCAGGGTAAAGATTAGATTACATCTTGGAAAGCTGAATAGAGCATCTGATAACAATTAATATTGAAAGGTACTTATAAAGCTTGTATGTTACCATTAACCTATCAATGAGATGATCTCGTGCTTCCTCTGAAAATAATATGGATTGGAAATCTCTAGCAGATAAAAGTAGGAAACAGCAATTTGCTCATCCTTATGTAAACAAAAGGCGACGACATCGGAATCTGCTTCGTACAGGTATTGGATAATAGAGGCGAGCCGTGCCTCAGCTGTAGACTCTGATGATTTGTCAACGCTCATCATCTGGAAGCATGGAGAGTGATTTAAAAAGGAGTCAATATATGGATTTTTTTAATACTTGAGAAATTATTCGATGGATTAATCTATACCTTATTAAAATCTGCTCGAACTTCTTCAAAACCAACACCAGCCATGTATGCCATTCCACGACAGTAAAGTGCTTTGACATGAACTGGGTCGATATCTAATACCTTATAAATTTAATAGACGTAAATCAATGTTTAGAGTATGTTATATCAGGAGGTTTTATGTTTAAGAATCTAAGATCAGGAAACCAAGAGGCTATAATTAAATTTAACATGTTCGACTAAAGGAATTTTAACTCACTTTGTTATCAACATAGAGTTTGTAGGATTACCTTGTTTCAAGTTTCAATTGACTTCCTGAGTTAACCCATTTTCAGCAATCAAACAGCCACATTAAGGTACAGCAAATTCTTCAACCATTTTCAATAAAAACATAAACAACCAGATGGAAGTAAAATATCTTAAACAATAAAATGTAAATATAAGTGAATAAATAAAGCCAATCACAATCCTTATCTAATACTTACTCTAGTGTCTGGAAATTCTTTCCCTTCATTCACGTGATTAAAATCAGACCTGAAAGAAAATACAACTTATTATAAAAGTGCTGCGAAGAAAACTGAAACCATATTACCGAATTACCATTACAATGCTAGCTATAGATAACAGAAGTGGTTTTATAAGAAGAAACTGAAAAAAATTACATGCTCATATTGATCCTTGGCTAGTTCATATTTGCCTTCTTTGAATAGACTGTTTCCCTGAAATAAAACAGAGACAATAATATATTTATCGACAATAATATATTATTGTTGAATCATCGACAATAATATATTTATCTCAGTATGAATCAAGGTCAAATAATATCTATTTTGTTCAGAATCTTAACTTAAATTTTGTCCAGAGTTAAATTTGAGCAAGTACACGAAATAAGTGGAAGAATGCCACATGAAAATGTACTATCAGATGAAGTTTGCGCATTTTCGTTTGTTCTATTGATTGCAACACCCTCGTTTTTTTTATCTTCCTAATCTATTTCTTATCTATTAGCAATAAACCCAATTACGCCTAACCTGCTTCTCCTCTTTCCTCCGACGCCTTCTGTTCTCCTGCTGCGATGAAGATTCGACTCAAAATCGTAAGCATCTTCATCACGACTACGTATAAATGTTGCTCGACCTTCTTCTCTTCCAATTCAGAGGTTCAGCTTTTATGTTCCTCTCCACTCGTTAATCATGATTTATGAGACGTTTCAAATTATGGCTATTGATTTGTACAACGTTGATCTTTACATCCGGACAGAATATGAACACGATCTTGAGGAATGTTGAATGTAAAGTGAATGCTGTAATTAATTAGGGAGGGGAGGTAAAATTGAAATATTAGTAGGGATATTATGGGAAAAAAAGTTTCTCAACACTTTTAATATACTCCCTTCGTCCCAAACTCATTGTCTTACTTTCCATTTTTATTCGTCCCAAACTAATTATCTTACTTCCAAAACAGGAAATATCACATCAATCCTCACCCCTAAAAGTTCATCTTAATTACAATTTTACCACACCCACCTAACACACATAACATACTTTTTAATTTAATTATTACCTAAAAATACCACAATACCCCTAAAAAGTTAACTTTTCTTAAGCCTGTGTCTACATTAATGAAGACAACAACTATGGGGAAAAGGGAGTGGTAGGATATACACGCTTTGAATGCTTAGTACACCTTATAATATTTTATTTATTTAATTAATTAAATATACCCCAAAAATGGACATTCTACTCCTAAATTTCTTAATAAGGGTGAACGTTCGGCCATCGAATGCAAAAGTTATGAAAAATCTTTTAAGTATAGTGTCCGGTCATCAAATAAATACTTTTTGTTCAATTATAATACAGATAATTATAATATAGATTAATTAGTATTTATATGATTTTATAGTATAGATTAATTAGTATTGATATGATTTAATTTTGATTTGTTTCATTTAATTTTAGAATAAGGCAAAAGCTCCTGTGCACCCGGGTCCGTGCGCCTTTAGAAATTTGTGCTAAATTGTATACCTTTTAGTATACAAATGTGTACCCTTTATTTTCTAAAGAAAAATCTGGGCGCACGAACAACACTCCGTGCGCCTTTAGAATTTTGTGTTAAATTGTATACCCTTTAGTATAAAAATGTGTACCCTTTATTTTCTAAAGAAAAAAAAATATTAATGAAAAGTGTATACCCTTTAGAACAAAATTGTGTACCTTTTAGTAATTAAAGTGTATACCCTTTAGACCAAATTAATGTACCCTTACCCATAATACAAAATTTCTAAAGGCGCACGGAATGTGTTCCGTGCGCCCGGGTGCACGCAAGCCTCACTCTTAGAATAATTAGTAATAATGTTATGATTTACTTCCTTTTATTTATATTTGTCATTAATATGTTAGATCCTATAAATAAGTGATATTGTAATAATAGTTTAAGAGGAGTTGGATTGATTAATGAAAATGAGAGTTGTCTCACAGTCTCTTTTACGGTATTCTTATGAATCAACGTATTTGAGAAATATTTGAGAAGTCTATTTTCCGGTATTCTTTAAAATCAACGGATTATAGAGTTTGTTCGACGTATCTTTATCTTTTATACGATCTCGCTGCATCAATTACTGAACACAAAGTCATTAAAATAATAATAATAATAATAATAATAAGGGTAAATAGAGTTTTTTGTCCATTAACTTTCCCTATTTTTGAAATTAGTCCGTAGCTTTTTCACATTTTGATTTTAGTACATCATGTTTCCAAAGTTTAATTTTTTTGTCCTTTGACCGCCTATGGCAGGTCATCAAAGTTTCAATTTTAAAATTAGTCTACTATCTTTACAGAATTTAACTTTTTGGACCTTCAACATGTTATTAATGATTTTATTTAAGCCATAATTAACTTATATCATAAATAAATAAGGGTTCATTGCAGTAAAATATACCACATTTTCTCTTTATCAATTTAATCACAAACTTTATTTTACTAAAAATATACATAACTTTTGCATATTTTTTCAATTAAATCACGGACTTTATTTTTATCAATTAAATACACTAACTTTTTATATTTTCTCAATTTAATCATTAAATACATAAATTTTTTTATGTTTTAATTTAACAACTATTTTCTATTAATAAAATATAAAACTCTCTTAATTATGTAAAAATAATAAATAATAAATATATTAATAAAAAATATATAAAACTCTCTTAATTATGTAAAAATAATAAATAATAAATATATTAATAATTTTTTTATGTTTTAATTTAACAACTATTTTCTATTAATAAAATATAAAACTCTCTTAATTTGTACAAATAATAAATATTTAAAATATAATGCATAAATTATCTATTAAAAATATTTGAAAATATGTTTATGAAAATCAAACTAAGGTCAAAGTAACAATTATGCCGTCTTTTTATTGTTTAATAGGTTTAATTTTTTATTTATTTATTCTGAGAGTTTATTATATTTTTTAATTTAATACTATTGTCGATTTATTTGGACTTAAATTATTAATTTACTGTAACTTAATCTACTTTCTTATGTAGTAATGTAGAATTATATATTTCGAAACGAAAATAATTATGAGATTGGATTTATAAACGAGAACGAAATTTTAACAAAATTTTTAATATGTAATTTATAAATATTTAATACATATAAAATTTTGGAGTTGAACTAGTATACACCTAGCGCACTGGTGTATCTGGACAATCATAACCGTTAGATTAAATTTTAATTTAATCTTAATCATTAAATAAAATAAATACTAAAAAAATAAAATAAATAACCACCAACTAACACTTAATTTATACCTATAAACTCTAGGTGCACCGGTGCACTCTAAAATTACCTAAAATTTTAAGATAGTTATATATTATATCAACAATTTTTTTCAATTAAATAATAAAAAACAAAAATTATATATTTTAAGGGAAAATTGACGATTAAATTGAGAAAGTACAAAAAGTTCGTGTATTTCATTGATAAAAATAAAGTCCGTGACTTAATTGAAAAAAGATGCAAAAGTTATGTATATTTTTTGTAAAATAAAGTTTGTGATTAAATTGATAAAAGAGAAAAATGTGGTGTATTTTAATGCAATTAACCCTTATTTATTCTTAAAATTTTTAAGGGTAAATAGAGTTTTTGTCTATTAACTTTCCCTATTTTTAAAATTAGTCCATAACTTTTCCACATTTTGATTTTAGTTCATTATGTTTCCAAAGTTCAATTTTTTTGTCCTTTGACCGCCTATGGCAGGTCATCAACAGGTCATCAAAGTTTTAATTTTGAAATTAATCCACTATCTTTACAGAATTTAACTTTTTGGCCCTTCAACATGTTATTAAAAATTTTAAGAATAAATAAGGGTTCATTGCATTAAAATACTCCTTATACGTCCACTTTCAGACCAGCCCAAGATGAAGATAATGAATTGAAAAAGTTCTTTGGCATCTAATGATAAATTAGCCCTAATAATAAATAAATAAATAAATAAATTTAAAAAAGAAAAGAAAAGAAAAACACCAAAGGCAAAAATTTGTGTGAGACAGTCTCACGCAGAGGCTTAAGTAAAAGTGACGTTAGACGGTTAAAAAGTGATAACTTTCATTAAGGAAAGTGAAATAAATTAATGAAAGTGATTATGCTCTTTTATGAACAATTTATAGTGTAAATAAAGAGTGATAATATTTTATAACGAAAGTGATAACGATTTATAGCGAAAGTGATAACTATTTTAAAAAGTGAAAAATAACTCATGCAAGACCTACCCACACACCAAATACCAAAAACCATAAAAACAAGGATAAAACTAATAAAAACAAGGATAAAACTAAAATATAAAGTGAGAAAGTTTTATCCCAACACCTAGCAAATCATTTCAACCCAGATCCTGTATGCTTGCACAAAAGATTTCTCCCAAATTTACAACATTACAAAATAGGAGTCTGATGTGAAGGAGCAGCTACCACTAGGCGACGTGAATCAATGGCATCATAAACTGGGAAATGATTCAACGTTGAGATACTCTCATACACAACACTTCACAGATGCAGTTCATCTTTGGGCATATCACTTGCAAGATCAACGGGGGACATTCGCATCCTTTTTGCAATGTGCTCCTCATCAGCTGATTCTGATCTCCAATCGTCCGGATGGTTCAACTTGTCATCAACAGCAGGGGAAACAGAGTCCTGATTCGGCAACTCATTTACTTCACTAAACTCAGAAAAAGCCTCCAGGAAAACAGAATCACCTTTTTGGTTGCTAATATCAACGAGACCCTGATGTTTTCCAGCATTCGATACTTCTCCTGAGGAAAAGGCAAAGAAGAAAGTCAATTGCTACACGCACCTCTAAATTTATGCTCATAAAATGTATGTATGGATCTCTATTTGGTACATTTACTCCAATTATATCTTAAGTGGGTCCTAGATTATCATTTATAAAAATTGAGTCCTTAAAATTTCACCTGTAGTAAATTTGGTATTTAAGTAACCAATATTTGGACTGGATTCAAATAAAGTTGGAAAGATAGGGACTCAATTAGAAAAAATGCCAAGTACAAGGACTAAATGTTTGCACATAAGAGTAAAATTGGAAGTACAGGGACCAAAAAAATACACTTTTTCCTAAATTTACCTTCTAAGCCAACTTCTTCAACAGATTCCCGTTTTTCATCAGCTTTTTCTTCTAATATAACACCAGAGTCGCAACCAGATTTTTCAGGAGATGAGTCTACATCTGATGAAGGTTGGTGAACTGTCTCTAATTTAAAATCTTCAGATGAGGAAGGAAAGATGGGTGCTTCAGCATTGAGACAATCTGAATCCAAGAATACAGGTGCTGGTTCTGTTGCAAAACACTCATTATGTTCTACCTCCCCCTATACGGAAATCACATGAAATACATATTAATGGAAGTATTTTGCCAATTGCCAATCATAAAGTTCAAGGAAACAAACCTTCTCTTCTCAAAAAAATAAAGCATAAACTGTAGTAGTATACAACACATGCATTATGTATTATTTACCAACAACAATTCTATAGACAATCCGGAAGAGTGATCTAATCTGTTGCCAATGGTAATCCACACTCATCATCAAAAGTTAAAAATAACAAAACTTAGGTAGAACTGATAAATGATAAATGATAGGGTTTAATTTACCTCTGCCAAAGAAGGTTTTTTAATCTCATTAAGAGCTGCTCGGCTCTCAAAAGCTCCCCAGGATGCATCTTTAAAAGGTTCTGGAGCAGATTCTTGCTTAAACAACTCCTTTAGAACCAATGCTTCAGGCATGGTACATTGTGTAGTCCTTAAAGATGAAGCTGGTAATAAAGTCATCTCAATTCCCTGCTCGAGCTGACATACTGAGCTCTCACCATAGCCATTCAAAGGCTCCAATTTTACAGAAAAGTCAACACCTTCACCATAGTCATGAGTAATGCTCAATAAACCACGGGAGAAATGCATGCTACTCCCCTCATGCTGACAACAATCTTCGGAATTTGTTTCCAGCAGAGAATTCACTAATCTCTCGATATGAGCTCGCTTCAGTGAGGCTTCACCAGGAGGAAACCAGTCCGCTTGAAGCAGGAAACTGTCACTTAAGCATTAGATGACTTGATATTAACAAGCTTACAGGAGAAACAAAAAATCGAGATCCTTTATTGAATGCCTGTGGAGAAATATCTCAAAAATAAATTGAAACGCAGACAAAGCATATAGCCTCAAAGGGTTAAGAAATAAGTTGCAGCTAAAAAATTGGCAGGGATTATTTACAGATAGATCTGTAATAAAGTTTCGCCCATCTCATTACAAGCTAGATAAGGCAGTGATTGATTTTGATTGCTTTTGCTTTGAAAGAAGTGAAATATTAATAGGTCGTGGAAAATTTGTTTATAAATTTTAGAAGTTGAAAAAGTAGTTGAGTATTTGGTATTAAAAAAGAAGCTGTTCAATGTTCACGGAAGAAAACCCCTCTCACGGAGGTTGATATTGCTGGGTTATCATATGGGGGTAAGCTTGGGATTATATATGTCCACTGATATTAAATGCCTAAGAAGAAAAAAACTTGGATGTCGATTCTTCGAACTTTCAATTTGCTTGATTTTAGAGATTGGAAGCAGGAGCATATTTACCAAACCTGCTAGTTAAATCATACCAAAAGATTCTAAATATCTGCTTTACCAAAGGCATTGGTGAACACAGAGTAAGACTGCTTTGGGCCAGTCAACATGCCAAGTATATACTTAAATAGTCACTAAGAACAAGGAGTCGATTAAAGTGCTTTGCATATTAAGACATGAAAGCAGATTCAACAATATATATGATCAACTTAATAGTCAGCGACAAAGATTACAAGTCTACAAAATAAGATGGTCGAACTTCAAGTACGTAGTTCATCCTTAGCAAGGTGATTTGAGATTATTGCACGAAGAATACGCACATGATATGCAATTGGCATCAGTTTCCACAGAATGACAACACCTCAAAAGTCAGTTCAACTCAAACATAAGCCACATCAACTTAAATTAAAGAAACCATGGTGTTTGTATAAGCCACTATTCAAGTTCATCCCTCAATTTTTATCTTATCATCTACCATCTTGAGAGAAACCAACATGCTTTGGCCCCAGCATTTTGCAGAAATTCCAGTTTTTTTTTGGGACTTTATTAAAAGCCTTTATCTTCGCCTTACAATGTCAAACTATGATGCTTGGACTCTTCAAAATGGGTAGACCACACATGTCTTTCGCTACGAAATGGGCACAGGTGTGTGATCCTTTGAAGAAGAAGTGGGCAAATCTGCTCACATCTGTAGAGGTAGATAAAAGGAAAACGTTTCGTGGGTAGGGATGGGAGAAGAAACATCAAACACGGAAATAGCGAGCGCAGGAGGTGAAAGACAACAGAACGCATCCCACTGTATATGTGAGATGGTCATGACAATATTATTACATAAAAGGGGCTTAAAAGAACTAAAAAGACAACACCAAGTCTGTGTACCAGTATTACTGCTTAGAAAAACTGCCAAATAAACACAATACACAACAAAATTGGACATTACATAGTAAAAAGATCTAATAACTTATACATACATAAAACCTCGTAGTGTTATATAGATGGATCCCTGCATTCATATCCTTCATTTGGATCCTTTTTAGTGGTATCCAAGTATACACTACAACTCATATATAAACATTTCTTTTCCATAGGTAAAAGAAATCGCCTCCGGCCTCACACATAAGAAACACCACCAGCTCAAGCGAAAAAATACATAATATGATCAGGATGACATCCTCTCTTTCTACGTGTAGTCCTTATAATTTATAAATTTTCAACAGTATGTGCAAACCATATAAAATTCATATAGTTCCATGGGAAGTACATTAAGAACAGAAAAATTAAGTAAATAACTGTTTTAGCACTAAAGGCAGATTCCAATTATCTCAACAGGTAGTATAACCAACCTACAAACAATAAAACAAAAGGAGTAGTCTTAATGTTGATAAAAGGAGGCAAAATGCACTTACAAACTTAGAGGATGATGCAATCTTGTAAATGTTGAAGCTAGGAGGAACTTGCTCCAGAAAAAGCTCTACATAGTGAAGCAAGAAAAGGTCACAATCAAAAGAGTTTGGCTGCTGAGGTAGCTGCACAAACCAATAACTAAAGTCAAGGATCATGTTGTCCGAAATACTTATGAGAGCATAAAGTTCTATAGTCAAAAGTAGAGACGTGCCCAGAAATACTCATGATCTGGAAAAAAAAAAAGAAAAGAAAAGGGTAATGATCCCATAAGTCCAATCAAAACATAGAAACCAGCCTCTAAGAGATTCACAATCTTTACTTGAGGATAATACAAAAAATAAATATTCACTAACTGTATATTTCACAGTTTTCTCATTTCTGAATTCTGAGTACATGATAAGGCGCATATTTATCTACAATTGTGAATTTCTTTATGCTTTTTCTAGCTTCAGTGAGTTAATAGTGACTGAGATGCATGATTAACAGCACAATGACACCTCTAGGATTTCAATATAAAGATGCAAGCAAAAGAGGTGTGATAATGTAAAGTAGAAATGATCATTAGACAGGTGAACATCATTTAGAACTAAACTCACAGGTCAGTAATAAATTAAAAGTTCGGCTTTGGAGTGCACAACTAGTCAACTACATGGGATAAACTCCCTCAACCATTCAAATTTGTGAAAAAACAGAAGTACAAGAATCCTGGAATTAAATCAAGAGTGAAAATGTATTTGACTCATGGAAAGAATAACTTGGGCCACAGCCTCAAATCTGATCATCAGACGTATGAGATGGTGCTACTCAATCGAGTAATCATGCACTGATGAGCAACTTAATATAAATGATGACAAAATGAACCTAGATATCAAATGTTGACTCTTGATGTCTTATTATATAATGAACCTAGACATCGAATGTTGACTCTTGATATCTTATCATATAATGTAGAAAAGACAGCCCACCATTATCTATCTGCAACCCATGATGTCCCACATCATTTGTGAATTTTGATAACGTAGTATGCAGTTAATCCTCTTCTTCTAAATTGAGTTTACTAAGCAGAAGAATATCCAAGAACTAAAAGCCCTGATTAAATCTATGAAAACCACATTAAAGCAGCCAAAAAGATTTCACATGTTTATTTCTGATTTGGTTTGTAGAGTACTCTAACTATATGAAGACACCAGAAGCTCTCATTTTGTGACACAATATTAAGTTTGTGAGTGAAAAGGAAGCCTCTTCTCAAGTCATCTGGTATAAGGCAAGCCTGAAATTTTCAAGAATCACCGAGGTGTTTCATTTTCCCAAAGTTATCCACTAAGCGTTAGAAGAATAAGAACACTTCCCGTCGGAAATATAGTGCAAGTAAAAGCAATGCAGTGACAATCTATATTCAAGACCACATGAGGAAAAGCTTTCAAACTCTTCCGTTGGTAGCAGCATTATCATCTTTCTTAACATAACCTAATAAACACACCATATTTTAAAAAGTAATATTTGGTAATGTCAACACCTATTCGAACTCCTCAACAATAAAATTTCCAAAACATAAATAATATATTAGTATTATTATTATTATAAAGACTAAATCTTAACCTCAAAGTTTTGTCTTGCCAAACTCTGCAATGCTGCACCACGTCTGCAAAGGTCTATGACTTCAACTTGAAGGCCTTCTTTCTCAAGTTCTTCTTGCTCCTCTAATATTATATTAGCAGATAAAATGACAGGATAGCTACAATTGACCATCTTAATGGGCTGCAAGGTCAACTTTACCAAAATATCAAGACAAAAGGGTAAAGGTGTTTAGATGAAGTTCGTGGATCAGCAGGGCTG
The DNA here is from genome assembly GCA_023678885.1 of Pogostemon cablin. Lineage (NCBI taxonomy): Eukaryota > Viridiplantae > Streptophyta > Magnoliopsida > Lamiales > Lamiaceae > Pogostemon > Pogostemon cablin. The sequence continues at coordinate 10,020,215 of CM042987.1, forward strand.
ATATGGACATCTTGTAGGATGATGTTGTGGCAAGGGAGTGTTTCGCTGCAACTCAAGTTGTTGGTGGCATCCTTGCAGACTACACTTCCTCTCAGTCCGATGTATCACTCAATTCAACTGTTATCAATTCCAACTGTTATCAACAGAAATCAAATCATACTTCCAAAAATACTTCGCCGCTTGCTCACTTGAACATACATAATTCTAGAATTACCTTTTCTTTCTCTCCCGTAATGCTCCTGTGTAAAAGTTTAGAAGATAGAGAGAGCACTATAAGGAAATTAAACCACATATATGAAAGAAGATGGAGAAAGTACATGTACAATGATGAAATTGAGCATATAATAATCAATTGCTGCACATCCAAATAATTCACCAACTCGAAAACCCCAATGTCAGGACTATAATACAAAGCATAATAAAAATGAGATTGTTTGCTCATGACCTTAGTTAAGATGTAGAATTTAAAGAGTTGCTTGGGAGTGAGAGGTTGATTACAAATAAATTTCTCAAACAGGAATCAAATTGTCCGACCTTACCATCTGAATCCATAAATACTGAATAAAATTATTACGAATGTCTTCCGAACTAATCCTCACACGCACCCATATAAACATACGGAATAAAGGGATTACCTTGTGACGTACTGCTGGCATTTCATCACTGCATAGAAAAACTGTCTTTGCCGCCACTAACCAGCACAACCACCTTCATCATTGAAGGAAATTTGAATCTAAAAGGGACAACTTGTTAAAGAAAGCCTTATTGGCTTCCTCACTCATGCTACAAATCACACACACGGTGATCATACGCTCACCGATCCATTGCAGATAAGATAGTCAACAAATATTCATGGTTAAATCACTCTAGTGAACAATAATAAATATGAAAGCGTCGAATAACAACCTGAGCGACCTTTTGAAATATGGAATTTAGGGGAATCCTTGCTGATGCATTTCCTGTAACAGAACAAAAATGAATCTGCAACCATGACTTCTACCCAAAATTTAACCTTAACCGATGATAATCAACTTCTTCATCTTCATTTTGGATCAATACATTAAGTCACACTCTTATCCCATTAGGTTTAATAAGCTCATGAAATCAAGAAAGCTGTCCTTTGTGCATATTAGACCCAATACTTAGAATCAAATGATTTACATCAGTAAATACCTAGGGCACATAGTTGCAGCCGCAAGTATTGCCGAGTTATTAAATCGATCCAAAATGCCGCTTGGTCTCCAAATAATCTCGCCAGCGCCGCATATTCTTGTTCCTTCGGAATCTCCCATGTAGCCGTTCACAGGATTGAGGCTAGTGGATGGCAGAGCAGACGCTTCAGGATTTTGGATTGGATGTTGATTGGAAGGGATTTATAGGCGATCTGTGCTGTAACTAATATAAGAAAGAAATTCAAGAGGCAGAAGTTTAATAGATCAGTATATAATGAATTATTAAAATAATGATTAAATTAATTAATTAGGGTAATGAGGTAATTAGGAAAATAAAGGAAAGATAACATGAGCAAAAAAAAATTACATAGCCTAGCCACTTTTAATATATTAGGATTAAGATATGATAGAACGAACTCCGAACCGCCTATTGGTGCATGGGTTGACTTTTTTAAAACGAGTTAGCAGGGCTGTAAGCCTCCTTGATTGGTGCATGGGTTGACTTTCTTTAAACGAGTTAGCAGGGCTGTAAGCCTCCTTCAAATTCAAAGTAGCAGTAGGAGGGCATCTTCTAAGAGTAAGGTAAGGGGCCTAGCGAGCCAAAAGTCTATTGGCTGACAGTAAGTGATTGCCCATTTCCGAAAACCACTAGGCATAGAATGTGCTCTTAGCCTTTCCTTAATGGTGTACCCCACCATTAGGGGCCCCCACCGCCCCTGCCCTGGGGATTGGTGGAAGAGGTAAATCGCAGGATGTGCCTCAAGTGGCTTATAGGGAGGGCTCACTGTTAAACTTGTGCTTGCAAGGGGCCAAATCCATGCCAAAGGCAGGATTCGAACCCCCACCCTGCAGCAACCAAGCTCAGCTGGAAGGCCTTTCCACCCTCCCCTCTACCACTTTATCTAGTAAGATGAGATCCGACCTTATTTTATTTAATGTGCATTAATGTTCAATCAAAATATTATTAAGTGCAAAAGTTGAATATTAATTATTGTGAATAAAGATAAAGTAGAAAAAAATAAAGAGTTATCTCTGTGTCCCCGGACATATAATTTTTTGCCAAAAATAAAAGACTGTGTATTCATTAGTAATTCTATTAAATTAATGTATTTATTAATAATTATGCTATATATACGCGTACGTATCAATCAGTGACGTAGTACCACTCTAAAAAATAATAAAAGCAGATTTAGTAAAATGTAAAAAATGAAATAAAATAGATTTAAAACAAAAATAAAAAATGAGGTTTGAGAAGCAAAATTGGAAAAAAAAATGAGGTTTGGAAGGCAAAATTGGAAAATGAAAGTTGAAAAAAATATAAAGTAAATGTTTTCACCATAAAAGTAGAATTAATGTATTTATTAATAATTATGCTATATATACGCGTACGTATTAATCAGTGATGTAATACCACTCTAAAAAATAATAAAAGCAGATTTAGTAAAATGTAAAATATGAAATAAAATAGATTCAAAACAAAAATAAAAAATGAGGTTTGAGAAGCAAAATTGGAAAAAAAAAATGAGGTTTGGAAGGCAAAATTGAAAAATGAAAGGTGAAAAAAATATAAAGTAAATGTTTTCACCACACAAGTTAGAACTTGTGACCTCCAATTGAAGCATGAGCAAACATTCCATTTAGTCATCCAACTTCTATTATAAAAATTAACACATATATAGTAAAAAAAAATAGCAAAAGTTGAGGGTATTAATAATGATAAAGACTTGTGTGAGACCGTCTCACATAAACCTTACGGGAGACTGTCGGAAAGTCATAATTTTTATAAGAAAAAGTGATAATATATTAATAAAAAGTGACAATGCTATTTCATAAACAATTTATAATATAAATAAAAAGTAATAACATTTTATAGAGAAAGTGATGACATTTTATAACGAAAGTAATAATTATTTTAAAAAGTGAAAAATGGTCGCATGTGATACGGTCTCACACAATACCTCTTCATTAATAATATCCTTTTTAGGTTATTTTTTTATTGTTTGTTTAATAAAAAGTTAAAGTCACATATTTAAACATTGTAATTCCAAAAAATCTATAACTGCATTTTACTTTTAATTCGTGAATGTGGCAAAAGACGTTAATGTACGATTTATTTCATTTATATGAGTGCATTCATATCTTTTAATTATTCAGTACATATAATTAAAATAAAATATCCATGAATATTATATGTTGGTATTTTTTCACAAATTATTCGGAATTTTTTTTAACAGGTTCTTCACTTAAAAATGAGTGATAAAAATAAAAGTAACTTAAAATTCTTAAATAAAGTAATGTTTCATTTTTTTTTAAATATGAAAGGTTTTATGGGACACATATATAAGGAAAAGTGTAAAAAGGTTTTGTGGGACGAAGGAAATTTTATTTATTTATTACTCTTTTTGTCACATACTTATATTCACACTTTCCGTTCTCGTCTATCTCACACTTATCTTCACCACCCAAAAAATAAAAATTCACATTAATCAACAACTTCAAAAGTTATCTTAATTTCAAAAATATTACTCCCACCTAACACACATAATATACTTTATTACCTAAAAAATACTACAATACCCCTAAAAAATCAATAAAGTTGGTCAAAAAATAATCTTTCTTAAACTCCGTATCTACAGTGTCGATGAACTTAACTATGGGATGGAGGGAATAGTATTTAATAATTAAATATTTATATTAAAAATACAAATATGATAATAATTAGTGATTATTTAAATATTTGAATGTCATTTTAACTTTTATCCCCAACTCAGCAGAGTATTCACACATCTTTAAAATTTACAAAGGAGATGTAAAAATTGCGATGGAACAGAGAGAGTTTTATTTTTGATTTATTTATTAACATTTATGAATAACATCAGCAAAATATACTTTTAATGGCTATGAATAAATATATTTATTTGTTACTGGACAAACATTCATGAAAAAAAAGTTCTTACGTTTTCATGTACACGTTCACAAGCCTCATCAAACATTTTTAGTTTGAACTCGAGTTCGACATATTTTTTTCTTCACGAATTTGTGCTCGGGCTCAAGTCCGACTATTCCTTTATAAAAGATACTCGTCAAGTAGTATTCGACTAGACTCGTTTCGATTACATCCCTAATTCTAACTTACTCATGCATGTAGAGTCATGTTCAGTCACACATATAAAATGAGGCGTCAATCCTTCTCTAATGGTATCCGATCAATCTTGACTAGTGCTGTATAAGCCTTGATATTTTGCATGGATTAAGGCATGATATTATGTTGGCATGTTTCTAGTCATTGTGTACATATTGAGATATGTATATTTTACCAATATATTTTATTGATTTGTTTTGTATTACACATTTTCACAACTTTGTATTACATAATTCCTGCATTGTGAAATTTATCATGGTACCAGAGCAGGCTAATCAAAGATCCTGAAAAACACAAGCTTTCGCATAATCTTTTTATTGGAACACATCTCATGGTGAAAGAAGGTGAAGGTAGTAAAACTGGAGCCGTCATTGATGTGAGTTCCCCTTATTTCATTAGCTCATCTGACAATTCGAGTCACGTTTTTATTACTGATCTCCTTAGCGATGGAAAGTATGAAGATTGGTCTGAAGAAATGAGCAACAGTCTCTTTTCAAAGAATAAGTTTGGCTTTGTGGATGGATCCATATCCATGCCAGAAGAAGGTTCCCTTGATCTCCTTCCTTGGAAACGTTTCAATGCCATGGTTATGGGGTGCTTAATGGTGGCCATGGACAAGGAAATCCAAAGTAGCGTCAAACATGCAAAAACAAATAAGAAATATAGAGTGATTTTGGAGAGAGATTTGGGAAAGATAGTGCACCCAAGGCGTACGAACTCAAGAGAAACCTCACTCTCACGCGTCAAGAAAAAATATCGGTGTTGGCGTATTATACAAAACTGAAAGGGATCTGGGATGAAATCAATTCCATTTTGGCAATTCCCAAATGTACATGCGGCAAGTGCACCTGCCACTTGACTAAAATTCTCATCAAGAGAAATGAGAAAGAAAGAATCAATGAGTTTCTCATGGGTTTGGACGACGCCTTCAACACCATCAAGACACAAATTTTGAGTATGAAGCCACTACCAAGCCTTGGAGCAACATACCATCTGGTTGCAGAGGACGAGCGACAACAGTTGATATTGGGAACTCGTAGGCCAGCCCTTGATGGAGCTGCCTTCCAAATACAACGACAAGAAAATCGTGAGCAATGTGGTGGTGACAACAAACCCCCTCCAAAGTGTGACAATTTTGGAAGACTTTGGCATACTATTGAGAATTATTACGAAATTATTGAGTATCTAGAGAAAGGTAGAAAACAGAGAAGGACGAAGGAAAAGGAAACAAGCAAAAATTCTGAGAAGAGGCAGACACATCGGGCTACAACTATTGATGCAGGTTCCGCAAGCTTGAGTCCATTTCCAGGATTCACTACCGAATAATTAGCTCAGTTAAGGGACCTCCTTAATGATAGCGCTAGTGTTACCTCCGTCCCCTCAATAAACATGGCTGGTAAGATCTACCATGGGTAATAGATTCCGGAGCCGCGAAACATATTACGCATGAAGAGAGTATCATTATATCTTTTACGAACATGAGTACGGAAATACCTGTTAAAATTCCTAATGGGGATAGAGTGTCAGTTTGATGTGTTGGTTCAGTTGATTTGCCTAATGGCTTGAATATTGGCGTGTATTGCATGTGCTAGATTTTCAATGCAATCTACTCTTAGTCAGTGTACTCACAAAGGATCTCAACTATGTGATGACATTCATTCCTGATTTTTGTATCATGCAGGACTTAACTTCAAGGAACCTAATTGGAGTGGGTAAACAGCGTGATGGTCTATATCTTCTACAGCCTGTTGACGACAGTCGAAGAGCCTTTAAGGCAGGAGTTGATTTGGAGGTATGGCATAGAAGATTGGGACAAGCCTCCAAAGTAAAACTTCAAAGCATTACTCCTTCTAATAAAGTATTGAATGGTCTTTGTGAACCTTGTATAAGGGCTAACTAGAACTCCATTCCCTTCTAGTTCTATTCAGTCTACTGCTTGTTTTAATTTAATACACTGTGATATTGTGGATGATTAGAGTCTAGGTGTTCGGGTTTACTTGATAAAGTTTAAATATGAGGCATGCAAATACATCCAATTGTTTTTTGTAACATGGTGAAAACAAAATTTAGAAAATTTGTGAAGCGAATTAGAACTGATAATGGGGAGAGTTTCGATCACATGAAATTATGAATTACTATATGCAGTCTAGAATTGTCCTTGAAACTTCTTGCGTACACACACCACAACAAAATGGTGTTGTTGAACGCAAACATATGTACATTCTTCAAATTGCTATGTGATGAGAGTGGAAATTTACGTATTTTTTGTCTCACAATGCACTGTTTTTATTAGAATAAGACATATATTTGTGTGGGATTGCGTGGTTTACGTATTTTGCATGATTATGGTGCTACTAAGGTGTTTTGTTGAGTTTTGAAGGTTAAAAACAGGTGAAAATAAAGCAGAAACGAAAACAAGCAAGAAACGTACTGAAAATACCCAACTCGACTTGCAACTCGAGTTGCAACTCAAGTCTAGTTGGGGTCCGAAACTTGTCCACAATCATCTGGAGAACTTACTCGAGTTGCAAGACCCAACTCGATTTGCAACTCGAGTCGAGTTGGGGTCCGAAACTTATCCAGAATCATTCAGAGAGCTTACTCGAGTTGCAAGGTCCAACTCGACTTGCAACTCAAGTCGAGTTGAGGGCAGAGCAAAGTCAAAAATCGTCCAGTGAGCCAACTCGAGTTGTCAAGTCGTTACTCGACTTGCAACTCGAGTCGAGTTGGGTTCGGAGTCAGTCCAGTTTCAGAGTATCATAGCACGACCGAACAGGCGAGAGCACGAGTTGACAACACGAGTCGAGCTATGTCTACACGAGTTACAATACATGCAACTCGACTCGTGTTGCAGCTCGAGTTGGGTACTCCCAACCAAGATTTAAAATATCCAGAAATATCATCGATATTTCCACGATATATTTATTTTTAGAGAGTAGCAATATCGATATCATTGAAAAAGATATTTCTTTTTTAATATCGAGGAAATATCAGAAAATATCGATAGAAATATCGATATCGATTTCCCATAGTTCAAATTTTTCTGGATGTCGAGATATATTCAGGAAATATCGATGAAATGTTGAAGATGTAATAAAAATATCAAAAAAATATCCATAATTTTAAGAAATTTTAATAATTTTTTATGTTATTTTTATCAACTAAATACATTTTTTTGTCATTAATTTGTTCAATTTAAAAAAATAAGATAAAAAATGAAGAATTACTTGCGTGAAACCATCTCATAGTGAGACTGTTTAATATTTTTTTAATTATCTAGTATCTTTTTTATATTAAAATAGTTGTCACTTTTCATTAAAAATATTATAACTAGTAAATATGAAGACGTAAATAATATACTCTGATTAAAAATACAATTATTTTGTCATAGTTGGACAAGATAGAACGATATACTACTAACACATTTAGAACAAAGTTAAAAAAATTATATAATTTGATTAGTTGGTACCAATAGTGTTAGATCATGACAACATGACATGTTTTACATTTGAACCTCATAGATCATCATTTTGATATTAGTTATTATGTGTTAAACAATTAATAATAATTATTTTATGATTTTAGATTATTTAAATATGTCGTTACTGATCTACTTATCATATATTTTGAGTTTATTTTGATTATAAATTCTATTTATATATTAAAATTAGTTATAATATATTGCAACATTAAATAATCAATTTTGTCCTTTTTTCTCACAAATTTCCATTATTTTTAAATTTTTACTGATATCGATATCGATATTCGATATATCCGTAAATTTGAGGTACCGATATTTTAAACTTACTCCCAACTCGAGTTGGGCTATTTTGGACTAAAAATCGGGATTTTTAATTTTCTATGCATGACAACGTGGAAAAACAGCCCAGTGGAGTAAAAATCGTAGCACATGGTATAAAAGAGATCAAAACACCTGGAGAAAGGGGACCGATCATTCACCACAGAAACACACGTGAATTCAATTCACGATCCACACATCCACTCTCATCAGAATTCCTCCATCTATCCATCTATCCATCCATCCAACCATCCCATCAATCCGGAGGAAAAATTAAATACGATTGAGAGAGCAATCCAATCGGAGAGACGAGAAAAGAACGCAATCCACGTGACACTAGAGTTTCGTATTCTTTTCTTAATTTCTTCAATTATTGATTTTGTAATGAATTTGTCAGCAATGAGGATTGTTTGTAATCTCATGGGCTAAAAACCCTTTACAGTTTTAAGGATTGAAGGTTAAGGGTAGTTGATTTAGAAACCCTAGACAGAATATTGTGAATTCGTCGCCTTGCCTGTCGCATATGGATGTAGAGTTGAGAGTTGTCAGATACTGTTGGAATATCCATTCTGTATATGGAAGTTGCATATAATACACTAGGAAATTATGGTGATTCACTAATCGCTTGCAAATTATAAGGAAATAATGGTGATTTGCTAATCACAAAGAAATTATATTTATTAGACGTTATAATTGTATAGTATAAATAGATGTAACATATTATATTTTATTTGAGAAGAATAAAATTATTCTCCATTTCAAAGCTTATTGTAGCTTTGTTATTATTGTGAATATGAATTTTCTAGAGATTTCTACATGGTATCATAGCCGGTTCAATCCTGCTTTTGATGTGATGATTATTATTAGAGTGAATCGATGATCCTCGAATAATTTTGATTACATAAACTACTTGAAGATGAATTCAAGATAGAATCAATGGGTTGATGTACCCGTATAGTGTGGAGGATGATCCATGCTATCTTCGTAGAACATGTTGATTTGGGTTGTTGTACCCCGTCTGAATCTGTTGGTGATATGGAGGATGTTTCATATTATCTTAATAGAATTAGTGGATTATTTCTACAAATTTATTTGTCAAGTTAGACATGTGTTTTGCTCCACATGCTCCAACTTGAGGGGGGATGTTGGAATATCCATTCTGTATATGGAAGTTGCATATAATACACTAGGAATAATGGTGATTAGCTAATCACAAAGAAATTATATTTATTAGACGTTATAATTTTATAGTATAAATAGATGTAACATATTATATTTTATTTGAGAAGAAATAAAATTGTTCTCCATTTCAAAGCTTATTGTAGCTTTGTTATTATTGTGAATATGAATTTTCTAGAATTTCTATAGATACCTTAAGAGGACGCCTGGACAAGGCATTTACGTACCGATAGCTAGAAGTCTGACCCTTGATGCATACTTCGACTCAGATTGGGGAGGATGCCAAATGACGAGGCGTTCTAGAACCGGTTACTTTACATCACTCAGAGGAGCACCTATCTCTTAGCGTACTGAGAAACAGACCGTGGTATCTCAATCCTCTACCGTAACTGAATATCGTGCCATGGAAGCCACTGTTAGTGACATCTTGTGGCTTCGTTGGTTGATGATAGAGTTGGAAACACAACAAACAATGCCAACTCCGCTTTATTGTGACAACCAGGCTGCACGGCAATGTGCCAACAATCCAGTTTATCACATGAGAACAAAGCATGTTAAAATGGATTGTTATTTTGTTCGTGAGCGTGTTGAGTCCAAGGACATCGAGCCTCGACAGATAACCACCTCTGAGCATATTACGGACGTATTCACCAAGGCACTCAGTTCAGACCAATTGCGACGTCTTGTTAGCAAGTTGGGGGTTCGTGATCTTCACTTTCCAACTTGAGGGGGAGTATTGAGATACATATATTTTAACAATATATTTGATTGATTTATTTTGTATTTTTGGTATATATTTCATTGTATACATGGCTAGCAAATTTCTTGTTCCTTGATTGTAGGAACTGGTACAAAATTAAAGATTTGTCATTCATTGTATTATTGTATAAATATTCAGTATTCCCACGTTTTTTAATATACAGAATACAGAAAACACATGTTCACAACTTTGTATTACACAATTCCTGCGTTGTGAAATTTATCAGTACGAGAATTAAATCAGATTTGTATAATAATCGGAAATGGTTAAGATTGGAACCTCATTATTGGCTTCAAGAAGACAGCTACTAATCAGTTTTGGAGTGTTTATTGGACTGTTTCTTGACTGATTTCAGCCTACACTTGTAGCTTGGAATGTAGCCTAACTTGTATTTTAGAGTCATTTAGACAACTCGTTTTTTAGCCGAAAGTTAGTATGGGGCCATTCGGAATCGGGATTTCGGGTGGAGTAACCTTATTTATTTTAAAGAATAAAGATTTGATTAAATATTAAACGGTGATCTTCTCTACTGATTCAAAATCATTCTATGTATGGTATCAGAGTCTGGCCAAATGAAGGTCCGGGGTTTGAACCTCACCGCCCCCAATTTTAAAAAAATTGCACATGCTAAGTTTGAGGCAAAAAAAATTCCCGCCTGCATGTAAGGGGCGTATTAGAGTAATTTGATTAAATATTAAACGGTGCTCCTCTTTATCAGCTTAAACTTTTAGATGAGATGGTCATTTAATACACGATGAATAATCTTTATTGAAATAGTGCATCATACACTTGGTTTATTAATTAATACGCTTCATATAGATATTCAATAGTGCATCATACACTTAGTTAACACTAGCATCTCTCTTAAAACGGTTTCACGTTAAATCATTTTTACGTTTTCTTAAATAGTACCCCCTCTGTCCCGGTCAAACTGATATGTTTGACCACAAAAGTTACAGTAAATGCATCTCTTTCGTCGGGACGGAGGGAGTAGTAATTGCTTTTTATCAAAGAAATTATCAATTTTCGTTAAAAATGTTCTCTTTTTTTATTTATATTATAAATTGTTCATAAAATTATTCATTACAACATTATCACTTTTAATTAAAAATCACTTCTTATTAAATTTTTATTACTTCTTAACCGTCTCACGGAATTTTTTTCGTGACGGTCCCACACAAGAAGTGATGACAATTTAAGGGCAACGCGTAACGTGAAACCAATTTTTTTTTTTTAATTTTTATTACTTATTAAATATATTACTCCCTCCGTCCCGGGTATTTTTACCCGTTTATACGGGCACGGAGATTAAGACGTTTTATTTTTTTAATATATAATGTAAGAGAAAGTAGGGATAAATTAGTAATTTAAAAAGAAAAAGTGAATAAAGTTATTGGGAATGATGAATAAAGTGTAAAAAATTAATTAAAGTTGTTGGGATTGTAAAAAGTAGGTAATAAAATATTATGTATTTTTGCCAAAAATGGAATGGGTAAAAATACGTGGGACACCCTAAAATGGAAAGTGGGTAAAAATACGTGGGACGGAGGGAGTATCACTTTTTATTAATAATATTATCACTTTTTATTCATGAAATAATAAACTGTAATTTTTATCAATTCAAATCATTTTTATATTTTATCCATGTCATATAAGTATACCCGAGCTATTATTAAAATTTGTATTATTTTCTTGTGGAATGAATATCAGCGCGAGAAGAATTATGGGGTCGATTAATCATGCATTTTCCACATAATATTTTAAGATTGTAAGTATCCCTTTATCCACGGATTACCCGAATGCCAATGGGTATACAAAGCCTACCCAATAATGATTTTTTAAGGTAATAGAATATAGAAGGACAATTAGAATGTCGAATAATGATTGAGGTGCCTACCCGTAATCTGCCCTCAGTAAAAGCAATAAAAATACATCACTCAATATCAACGGATTTTTTTAATGTTGTCGAATTTAAGATAAGTGTTGTTAATAATTGAACAATCATTTAACTCAAAAGTTCTTTTCATGTTTGCCAAGATTTAAACAATGGCAAGTGTGCATGAATACTCATAATAATATCTTACTTAACATTCAAACAAGTAATTGCCTTGGGAAAGGAATGCAAATTTCTGCACTACAACATTGTTTCAGTCCATCCCAGACAATCAATCCCCCCATTTTCACAATACAACAGATGGAAACATCAAACACAGAATTACATCTCCTTGTTTTCTTTGCCATCTCTAGTTTTGGCTTGGTGATGAGGAGTTTCAAGTGCTGGAGTGTTGGTATCCTTATCAACGCTCTCGTTAGGCTGATCGGAGTTCCTCTCTTTCAGCTGATTCAGCCTTGCTCTCGGCAGTTTCACCGAGACATCAGTTTCACCATTCGCTTTTGGTTCCTCCGGTTGAGACACAGTGGGTGCTACCTGAACCTGAATAGCCAACTTGGTCCATTTTTTCCTCGGATTAGGCTTTGGAATGCCTGATGATGCCTGAGAATATTGCAAGGTTCACATAATAATTCAACAGACAGAAAGTCGAAAAGATTTTTATTTTTTTAAGCATGATATGTAAGCAACACATACCAGGCTGTTTCCAATATCAGACAATGGCTTCCTTGCAGTAGTATGCTTCTCAGATAAAGCAGTTTGAAGTAGCATTGCACCATGAGAAGCAAGATCATTGCGAGAACTCTCTATTTGATCTCCAGGAGACTCGTCACTACAAGTTTCAATCGACTTGTCCTCCCTATTGCTGCACCTAGTAGGTCCACAGCTACATGACAGACCACAAGCACCGTTTGCAGCTCTGCATTCGCATCTTAGCGTCTTGCATTGAGAATTCCTACTGCAGGAACAACATAGTCCCTCTTTTGACAATATGCTTACAGGTTCTAGATCAAGGTCTAATTTTTCAACATTGTTATCCATCTTAGATTTCGTTCTCTTTTTAGTTTGGCGTTTTCTTTCTCTTGTTCGTTCCCATTCACCATCATCCTCATCATGTGATCTATATATGTATTCATCATCTGAAGTATCCATATCTTCTACTAATGCGGTACCAAATGCCCCACTGTTAAGTATGGAATTTCGAAATCCCTAAACATGCATATCAATGTGTTACTTAAATATAATGATTCTAAAGAACTAAATGATATCCTCCAAATTAAGTTATATAAGAAAGAACATATTAGACAAAATACATGTGAAAGTATACCTTGGGTCGTAAATCATAAACATGCCCATCACTGTCCCCAATATGAGCATTCACACAATTGTTGGAGACTTCTCTCATTTCACTAAACCGTCTCTCCAAAGCCTTCTGAGAAAATTACAGCATCCAGATTTAGTAAAATTTATGCCAAGAACAGTAACATTTATGCCAGAGACAGTTGCTCACCATTAAATTTTCCTGGCGTTTTAGTTCAGTTTTTTTCAGCTCCAGTTGTCTAACCAAACTGACTACTTTTTCCTTCAAATCTCTAATTTCTGAATCCTTCTCTCTGTCATCGACTTCTCTATCCCTAAGCTGGCATCTGTTGGGGGAAAATTGACGGAAGCAAATCAACTCTATGCAATTTTCAAACGCAAGCATTAATTCCATTTAAAGTTTCCAAAGGAAAAATTACCTAGAGGATGCTGCCAAGTTAAACAGGAAGTTCATGATATCTTTAGCTTCAGAAAGAGAACGGACTTGGTTCCACCTTCCTCTGCCACTAAATGCTCGTTCACGCTCCTCAGCTTCTGATAACTGAGATGCCATGGAAACAAGAGCACTTGAAGAAGTAGCAAGCATATTGTCAAGGGCGAAAATCCTCGAATTTCTAGCACCAGGAGACATCATCTGAGGGAATTCACTACAATTGAGGAAATGATTAAGTGATTCAGTAAACAAAACCACTTAATTATGATGGAAAGAAACAGATAAAGAAATATATAATTCAGCTGTGGAACTTCATACCTCAAGTTCTGCTGCTTCTCAATCAGTGTCTCTTCCTTCAATTTTGCAACCTCTTCAGCCATCATAGCCCTCCTACACATTGAAATCACAAATAAACACGAGTTAAAACTATACAATTAGAGTAAAGAAATGGTAATAACTTTCCACATCATTTTCATCACAACTCATGATAGTCAACATCATTGTTTGGTTTAGTTGGTTTTTGGTTGTTGACATATCTTCCCTGGACTTTAAAATATGAGGTTTAAAGCTACTAATCGCATATCCTACTAACATACCATTTTACCAAATGAGTAATTAAAATTTTGATAAATTCCATACATAATCATTACAATAGAGAGACTTTGAAATGATTGTTGTCCCCATGAAAAACTTCCATCCAACGACTTCCATTTCTACCACATGAATATAGAATTATTGAATCATAAATAATAAATTGTACAAATATTTGTCTACTGACTCCTTACTTTCCACAATGTATTTCAGGTGAGCATATGTCGAAATACAGAATCAAAATAAAGGCTAAAAGAAATATTTTTAGTTCCAAAATCTCTTGGATTTTTTGTCTATTCAAGATACAACAGTTAAAAGTTAAGAGTTTATGCTCTTCTCAGCTTCAAAAACAATTCAATGAAAAGTTGTGTGGAGAAAAAAAGTAATTAAACGGGTTACGGGATCACATAAATGGCAAAACCATACGCATAGTCAAGTCCAACAGAAATAAAGGTTCAAAGAAAAAAAAATACGTGCAGAGAAACCAAAAATCAGAACAGTTCCTATACACAAAGAAAAGTGCAAAAGTAAAAAATAAAAAAAAAAATTTAGAGTGATGTTTTACTCTTTTAATTGACGCTCGTACTCCATCCGCACTTCATGTACTCCTACAGTAACTTCCAGTTCGTGCTCTATAGTTTTCACCAATGCCTTGAAAGCAAAAGAAATATAAAAAGATGTTAATTATATTGAAAGTTAATTCCATGCTAACGAAAATTAGTGATATATGCTAATATCATCATACAATGCATTTACCTGAATTCCAGGACCTCTGTTACTTCCTCCAACTGCATGTGTGAAGGAAATCAATAGATTACAGACTGAACCATATTCATCTAAGAAACTACAACCGTTTGAATATCAGTATAACAATTTTATTCTAACCAGATGTGTCGCGTGAACCTTTCCGGGAATCTATCAACTCTTTAAGGCGTTTTGTAGCCATAGCAGCTTCTTCAGTCTTCCTCTGCAAAACCTGATAAGTAACAACCTTGTTAGAATATTCAAAACTCTAAGTACGTAGAATTTAGTGAAGACCCCAAATTACCAGCTTTTGCCTCTGGTTAAGCGCCAACAGCTTATGCATCTCATATTCATTTCGCCTTCCCTCTTTTTTAAGCTATAGAAATGACATTCACAAATAGTTTATTAGTTTCACAAAAATATAAAAAGCAACTTAATCCGCAGGATGGAAAAAGAGGGTAGAAAGTGTCCATAAAGAAGCTGTTCCTAGGGATCCTTTATTTGTAGACGATAATGAGAATGAGAATAGGATTGGAAAGTGGTGAGGAATCACTTTTTTCCACCCAGAAAATGAGGAATCAAATAACAATTCTCGGAATGACATAAGTTAGCAGACACCCACTTTACTTTCATTCTCGTTTCTTTGCCTACACATCCTAATTTTTGGACTAGTCATGGACAGCTGGACTTATTATAGACATTAATGTTGGAAAAAAAGAACAAACTGAAAAGAGAAAAAAGTTAACTAAAGACTGAAGTCAGCAAGTAAATGAATTGACAGATAGTAAGCGATAACCTGAAGCACTTCTTTCTCCCGAGATGCTTTCCACAGCCTAAACTGCTCAGATTCTTGTTTAATTTTTTGTTGCAGTTGAACCTTCATATGAAAAATAGAATTAATGGCAGTGAAGATAGGTTTGTGTTTAAGTGGGATACCATATAGGAGTACCTTGTGTGTCTTTATTTTTTGGATCTCATCATGTAATCTTTTAGAAGCTTCATCACTTTTTTGTTTCTGTCTCAGCAATTGAGCTTGTGCATCCTGCTTTTTCTTTAACTCAGCAACCTGTGGAGAGAATGGGGTTATTAGCAAGAACAAGTGTATAAATTTGTAAAGTAAGCTATCATTATGGTTCACCTGTGTCTCGAGAACATTCAGTTTTTGAAGATACTCTTCTTTCAACTTTTGAGCACTATCATCAGAAGTGGAAGAGATACTGGCAAGATTATGCCTTAGTTCTTCAATCTCTTTCTATTTAAAAAAAGACAAGGGCATTTTAGAGATATGCACTTCGTTAATATTGAATGTATATTTACAAAACCATACCTGTAAAGCCCTTTTTTCTATTTCCAGTTCA
Organism: Pogostemon cablin; assembly: GCA_023678885.1. Classification (NCBI taxonomy): domain Eukaryota; kingdom Viridiplantae; phylum Streptophyta; class Magnoliopsida; order Lamiales; family Lamiaceae; genus Pogostemon; species Pogostemon cablin. Next base: position 10,036,604 of record CM042987.1, read on the forward strand.
TGGACTTTCTTCTCATAATGCTGTTTAAGAACTGAAGTATCTCCACTCACAACCTGCTTCATTTCCGCCTACAAGAGAATAAATGAGAGACCATTAGTAAGTCCATGGGTGTCTGTGCTATAGAGAGACCAATAGATTTTACAACCTGGCTTGTTGCAGTAAAGGCAAAATATAGAGGTTCAGAAACACAAAGATTACAACTCAATTGTACAATGTAGTTTATAGTGCCAGGCTGCCAGTTGAATATTACATATTATTCTCTGAAAATCTTGAATTATAAAAGGTAGTAAAACAGATGGGAATTTATTATTTAATTCAATAACAATAAAAAAGAGAGTTCCACAAAATATCATATTTATCATGCTATATGAATAAAGAAACTAATATACATCCATGGAACATGCTTTATTCTTCTCAAAACTAATTGACTAAGTCTAACACATTCTTCGTTACTTGCTTCTTGTGCATGAGATCCACAAGACCTTTGATACTGTTTGCTTTTACCTCAAAGCGAGCAAGTTAATGTACAGGAGATCTTTAAACAAATATGTAAATAATAGAGTACCTCCTTCTGTTCAAGTTTCTTGTCCAACTCTTTTAGTTCTCTGTCCAGTTGCTCTTGAAGAGAAGAATGCTCAAGCTCTTTCTCCACATCTTCAATCGCATCTGCAAGACATCAAAAGTTGAGAATGAGAGACTGAGCATCAATTACCCTAAATAGACATATATGTACCGAAGTGGATTAGTTAAACATAATCTCAAGTGCTTGTAACCTAGAAAGAAATTAACAAATATGAATCGAGACCTGTTCTGTCCAATACCAGGAATAATTGAATCACATGTACTCAAGATATTAAGCACTAGGCAAGGTTAGGGTGCAACAGACATTAAGATTAAACAGTATAACAACTGGAAGAATACCATCTGTTTCTTCAGTTTTTATATCAGAGTCCATTAGATATGAATTTCTTGAGTGAGTCCCATCAACTTCCAAATTGAGATAATCATTGGACTTCCCACTGGACTTTTGTTTCTTTACTATCTCCTCTAATTCATGAATTCGGGTAATATAAGCTTTCACCATGTCAAAATCCTGAAGAACATTCAAAATATGCAAGTCAAAGACAGGGAAACTGACAAAAAAGGGCCATGTAAAAAGTATACATAACTAGTGGAATACAAAATAAGATAAGTCAAGACTTTAACCTTATCAGATGTGGTACATATCTCATCAACAGGTTTCCCATTTTGAATTGATTCAATTTGCATAATGAGTCTATCTCTTTCCACCTGATAAAATTTATTCGATAACATGGATGTTACTAGTGTTTCTTGAACCCTACTAATTTTGTAGAAAGCCAATTTTGAAATAAAAATAAGGCCAACTTGAGCATCAATGGCACGCTGTGTCAAATGCTCATAACCAGTTCGACATTCTTGAAGCTCTGTTTGTAGCTCCATTTTACTTGCCTCAAGCAAAGATATTTTGTGCTTAAGAATCTGCAAAAGAATACCAATGGAATAAATTTCTCAACTAAAAGTAAGAGTGTTGCATAAATTGTTAATCAATACAACCTTATATGTAGTACAGGGTTTCAAATATATATAAGGATTAGTTAATGAAATCTAAACTTAGAGATACCTTAATTTCTTCAGCTGGAGCATCTGAATCTCCACGTAAGTAAAGTAACTCTGATTGCAATTGTTCAATTTGACTCCGCATCCTTTTCATTTGAGCTGCTACTGGGTCACGGTTGATCTACGAAGTTAAATATGATAGAAGTTCATCAAAATATTCTTTTACCAAAAAATCAGACACTGGAATGATGATTAGATGGTAAATATATATTTGAAGCTTACAATAGCTTTATTCTGAATATTCCGTGTTCGATTAGCATATTTCAGCGTATTAAGAGTCTCTTCAGCATTAGTGTCAGCAGGGCTCACACATGCTGTCAACAACAAAACAAATTAGTTGATATTTAGAAGGAATGATACATAGGAGCACAAGACTATCTTATCGAATCTATATAATGAAATATTGGAAAATAACATTCACTCCGTCCCCGTAATTTACACACGCAAAGACTGAACTAGATTATAATGAAATATTGGAAAGTAACACTCACTCCGTCCCGGTAATTTACACATGCAAAGACTGAGTTAGATTATAATGAAATATTGGAAAGTAACTTTCCCAAAAAATAATAGGAGTAATAAATTCTTCTCTCCATAGAATGGTCACATAAGCTAGTTTAGATGAATGGTCACATAAGCTAGTTTAGATGTTGAAATGGATTAACTGATAAAATGACTAGATGAGAACATCTGTAAACGCATACCGATCATAATCGTTTTGCTATTTCCACCAAGAGAATCCTGTTACAATGAAATAATAGTTAAATCAATATTGCACCAAAAGATGAAAATATTTGATAACATTTTTTCAATCAAATTCAATTGGCATAAAAAAAAATCTCAAAATACCACAAAAAATGGACCCAATTAATGTATATTAGTTTAAGTAACCAAGTTTACATGTGCACATACATAGAAAAATGGAACATCACATGGAAAAAATCCGAACTCCTTATCAGAGGACATCTAGAGAACAAAAGAGAACCAGTCTTGCCTGTAATATGCGTGTTAACTTGCTATCACGATATGGAACATGACCTCCTTCTTTACGCTTTTTCTCATCTCCTAAGGCACTTATGACATTACCAAGAGCCAATAATCCTTTGTTGATGTGGATACCTTGACAACAGAACAGAATTTTAGCTTAGTACCAAAATAAGCCCAAAAAAAAAGATTTACATCTAAAGTTTTCACTGTCTTAAACAGAATCCTTGTAAAATACAGACACAACACAGAATACTCGAGTCATTCGTAGTTAAGATTCAAAAATTCTCAAAGCATATTATGACAGCATATAAAAACAAAATAAGCATCACCTTCTTGTAAGCGTGTCCCATCTGCACCTGTTCTTTTCGCTCTCTCAGAGCCTGCAAGGTCTACCAAGTGAAGCTTTGCCATTAAAACATCGTCACCAACATCATTTCCAGTCAAAGAATGAGTTATTCTTCTTTGCTCCATTGAGATTGTGAAAATGGCATGTGAACGACTACATAAACAGTTAAAAGCAGGTAATGAGTATGCCATGTTGAAGAATTGGATGATCTTAACTGAAGCACTGTAAAGCAGATGATAAGCATATCATGAAGAAGAATCAGATGATCTTAACATAGCCAAGCTTCAAATTCATGCAATGATATGATAACAAGCCTTTGATTAATTAAACTAGGAAACAAAAGGATAACCAACACACCTTGATTGACTGTTCATATTGGTGCTTCCTGTGGCGCGACACAACGAGCCTTGAAGAAGATATGAAGCCATCTCTGCTTTTGACCGAACCTCTGACTCTGTAACTCCAGAAAGTGTAATTCCTCCTGTCACTCTTTCTCGAATTTGAATGGGAACCCTTGCAGGCCCTGTAGTCTTTTGATCCAGCAAATCAAATACTTCTTCCTTGAAAATCTGCAAGGGTTCAGCTTAAACAATAATTAAATTGAAAATGAAGTATTTTCCATATTTAAGTATATCATCAGCAGGTTCAACATATACCTCTATGAAAGAAATTCTGATTAAGAACTCCGTTGAGTCTTTCAGAGACTCCACTCTTGAGAAGATAGTATCCATCACTTTAGGGATGACGCCATTCTCATGATCTTCTCCATTATAATTTGTGCCCATGGTATACGTTTTCCCAGACCCAGTCTAAAAATAACGATTAACTAAAATTTGAATAAAAGAAACTTTTTTGTGAAAGTAAAACAATAGGCAATTAGGGTTAAGCTTCATACCTGGCCATAAGCAAGTACCGTTCCATTATACCCATTAAATAGGGCATCAACCAGTGGGGCAACACATTCATCGAAGATTAATGAACATGAGGTACCCCTGCTACCAAAAACGTGGTCAAATGTGAAAGCATGGGTTCCAATTTGAACCTGTTGGTGAAGTGAAATTCCATAAGAATTTTACAATTACAGATGAATCTACAGCAGCATAAGATGAGTAATGCGGTGGAAACAAATACCTGCTTTTCCGCCGGAAAAACCGTAATGCAGTCCGTACAACCTAGGAGAAGCTCGGAAGTGACGAGGGGTCGAATATTGACCGCCACCCTCACACTCTGGGACTCGGTGGCCTCCATTTGACAAATCTGAAAGAGAGAGAAAGAGATAAAGTCAGTTGAGCAGAATTAAAAGCCGAAAACGTAAATAAAATGAATTAATTACATTCTGAGATGAGAATGGCGATTCCGATAGGCGTTCAGTGAGCGGATTTGAAGAAGAGAGGGCTGAAAGAGGGCGGCTATTCCATTTGAAAGGGAGAAAGGGTGGAGAGAGAGAGAAGAGAGAGAAGAGAGAGAAGAACGTTATGATGGATGGACCTAAAAATAATTGAAATGAAGAGAGGCGGGCACAGGAAACCCAAATCCCCAATTCAAATTTGAGAGGGTCACGTGCATTCCGAGTGCTGTCGAAACGGCTAGCTTCAGATTTACTACCTATTTTTCTATTATTATGGATATTTTTATTTAGTAAATTATTTTGGGTATGTGCGTTTGGATCCAAACCTATTCATATTAGGACAATATATCAAAATTGAGTGTATATTAGGTGCACCTGGGTGCACCCATAATTGTATAACTTTTTATTTTATTTTGTATACATGTTATCCTCTTTTGTATATGTGTTTTGTAATAATTGTATACTTTTTTCACACTAAGTTTTTCATTAAAAAAACAAACATTCATATGCGTATAACTTTTTATTCAATAGTGTATACATGTATTTTAATAATTGTATATTTTTTTACACTCAAATTTTTATTAAAAAATTAACAATTAAATTGTATACATTTTTACTCATAATTGTATATGTTTTTGCTTATATTTGTACGTGGGTGCACACGAAGCTTCGTGTGCACCCGGGTGCACATTATATTTAGCCATCAAAATTAGTTCTCTTTGATGTAATTAAATTTCAATCCTCAAGTTTATTAAATTTGCATTTTTAGTCTTTTAATATCCGATATTAGTCATTTTTATCCATTTTTTTTCTTTATTCGCCAAAAATTCGTTAAAATCACTAGGAAATTTTGAAATTATTCCTTTAAGTTTGACATAATCTAAATTCAGTCCTCTTAAATATCTAGTGCTAGATTTTGATCATTTTTGTTTAATTTTGGTCCCTTATTAGCTGAAAATTACGTCACCGAAAATTTGAGCTTGAGATACACGCGTCCAACAAATTTTTTTGTTGTTTATGTGTCAATTTCAATTATTTTCATTCTTCATAAATACATAAATACGTTATAGGTCTGTTTCGCCTTCTCAGTTAAAAAAACTGCGAACAAGAAGTCCCTAAACCCTTGTTATGGGTGTTTATACCCCCATATAAGGGCGTGGCTTATACGCGCGGTACAACCTTGGAGATAAGCATGTTTGAGGATAAGAGTGGGATTTGAACATACATAAGAGTGGGATTTGAACACACACCCAAGAATACCGGTGCTGACTGGGCATAAGAAGAATGCAGAGCGCATGCATAAGGCAGAAGGCAGACTCACATGCCGATACCGAGAATGAAGTCGGCATCGGCTATCGGTCTCTTACCCTCGGCTGGCTACCCTCGGCATATACTCTCAGCCCATCGACCATCGGCTATCAGCTCGATAAGTATGTCCAGCCGACCAAAGTACAACACGCATTCTACATGGAGACAACATGTCAGGATCTCATCGTACCTTCTTACAGACAAGATTCCATTGGGGGACACGTGGCAACGTTTAGCAAACCAAAGGGGGACCATCCACCAAAATATCTCCTATAAAGACAACACATCTGCAGCATACAAGGAGACGACACTGGGACACAACACTGGGTTTCACGGGACTTGGTGGGCACTCCACTCCAACTTCATCTTCTTCATTGTACTTTGTCTCTCTAAAAAGACCCACACATATTTCTCTCTCTACTGTGTAATGTTCCACCATGGAATTTATAAATACAACATCAATAATAAAGGAAAGGGGAGCCAATTTTATGGGGCGATGGAGAAAACTATTTGTGTTTGATGTGTCCGTTTTAGTGTCCGGTTAATTGTTAATATTAATCTAACCCGCTAAAAACGACCGTCAACAGCTGGCGCCGTCAGTGGGAAAAGAAAGGCTTCTGTTCAGTTTTTGTGGTTCTCTCCGTCGTCGCCACAGTCACCCACCGGAGTTTATCGATTTTCACCATTTCGGTTCTTTCAGTTATTTCTGTTCTGAAAGTACCCAAGAAACCCAAATGTTCAATTATTTCTCTCTCTAAAATCAAAGTGAGATTTGGTCACAAAGCTCTCATGTTTCAAAGATTCAACCATCCACTCTCAAAACTCTTTCATTCTTCTACATGAGAATCAAGCTAGCTCCTCCGATCCTACTATGTGGGTGGAGATCTAGAAGCTATTAGTCATCTTCCTTGAATATGTGTACACAACATTTTGCGGATGATAAAGAAGGAGAAAACTTGGTGGTGCAGTTGGCTAGCACGCGTAACCCCTATTACCCGAAGGGGAAAGGAAATCCCGTGAAAAAGACAAAAAAAAAGAAAAAAAAAAGAAAAGATACAGATCTGGAAGAAGCTAGCAGCGTGTGTTGCTGAGGAAAGTAGACAACTGAGTTAGCTCGGTTTGTTACAGCGTGTTCCAAACTCAAAGAAAAGATCTGAGAAAAATGGTAGAGGTCGATCCCATGGAAGAAGTAACGGACCATTATCCACAAAATACCTCAGCTCCCCCGGTTCAGCCGGCGAGGTCGAGCTTCGACGGTGTTCGTGGGGTGGCCGAGATCCTCCTGTTGAAAGAAGAGGGATCATTCTTCACGAATATGCCTCAGCTCCCAGGTTCAGCCAATAAGGTTGAGCTTCGGCGATGATCATGGGGTGGTCGCACCGTGAGGAAAGAAGAAGAAGAGGTAGGTATAGCTCGGTAGATTAGAGCGTGGGTTGCTCATTATGGAGAGGCCGAAGTCCATGGGTAGAAGAGGAAGGACTCATCTTAAGAGATGACCCTGAGGTAATACTACTATCTCAAATCTTAAACTTGTGTAAATCCGAGGTAGAGAGCAGGTTTTCTCATGTTTGATGCCAAATTTGGAGTATAGAACATGTTTTTATGTATGTGTGTTATAATAAATATGTGGGGTAGGAAGCGTGTTTTACGTGTTCTTCATGTTTAATTCTAAACGTGAAAGAGGAGTTCGGCTTCAGTTTATAGCTCAGTGGTTAGCGCGTATTTTTCTCATTAACTATAAACATTTTGGAGTGAGACCCATAAGAAAAAAAAAGAAACGGAAAGGATGTCAAGTCCAGAGTGGGTGCCGAAGGTTTACTTCAGATGCCGAGGTTCAACTTTCGGAGATGAACCTACGTGAAAAAGCAAGAGGAGGTGGAAAAGGGAACAGTCATAAAAGTCGAGTTCTGAAGTGAAGGAAGATATGTGCTGGAATAGCTCAGTCGATTAGAGCGTGTGTCACTCGATTAACTATAAAATTTGTCGAGGCTGACCGATGCAGAAGAGAAAGGAAAGGTGACTCATGTTGCGGTGGCGATGGTTGAGGGTATTTGAGAATACTCATGTGCTGGAATATCTCAGTAGATTAGGAGCGTGTGTCGCTCATCAATTGGGAAGCATGTCTAAGGATGCAGAGGAGAAAGGAAAGGCACCCATGTTGCGGTGCCAAGGGTATTTGAGAATACCTATGTGTTGGAATAGCTCAGTTGATTAGAACGTAGCTTATTAACTGGGAAACATGCCAAGGCCGACCAACACAAAGAGAAAGGAAAGCAAAAATGGGGTGGCCGATGATATTTGGGAAGATAGCTCAGTTGGTTAGAGCATTCCATCAACTATAAATACGTTGAGATGAGACCCACCAAAAGGGAAAGCGGAAATATGCATCTAAAAAAAGAGAAGAAAGAATATTGAAAGAGCCGAGACCACCAACAGTTGAAGGAAGCCGAAGTCGAGGCATTAGTTTAGGTTTAACTAAGATCTCATTTGTAGCTCAGTGGATTAGATTAGAGCGTGTTTTTCATATCAACGGTAAAGGTTGAGATTATGCCAGAAAGGAAATTAAAAAAATAATAAAAAAAAGTGCCGAGGTCGAGGAGAAAGGGTTCAGCTAGCCGAGGAGAAGTCTAGGTTTGAGTTCAGCCAGATCTCATTTATAGCTCAGTTGGTTAGCGCGTGTTTTTCTCATTAACTGTTGGGATGAGATAGGTAAGGATAAGAAAATAAATCTCACGTGGCAGAAGATCAGAGGAGGGACGAGATGAAGAAAGCTGAGCCCAGGCCGAGATCGAGGAGAAATCATAAGTTTGGGTTCACTTTTGTAGCTCAGTACATTAGAGCGTTTTTTCTCATCAAACGTCGGGATGAGATTGGTAAGAGATAAGAAAAGAGAATCCCACGTGGCAAAAAAAAAAGAAAAAAAAATGCTGAAATCGTAAGTTTGGGTTCATCTTTATAGCTCAGTTGGTTAGAGCGCGTCAAAGAGGAAGGAAAAGAAGGCAGCGTGGCAGAAGATCCAGTGAAGAAAGCCGAGGTCGAGGATAACGTAAGTTCGGATTTCTAAGATCTCATTTATAGCTCAGTTGGTTAGAGCGAGTTAAAGAGGAAGGAAAAGAAAGAAAAAGTGTCTAATGAAGAGGAAGGAAGCCGAGGCCGAAGAGAAATCTAAGTTTGAGTTTAGCAAGATTTCAATTTATAGCTCAGTTAGTTATAGCGTGTTGCTCATCAATTAGGAAACATGTCAAAGGCCAACGCAGAGGGAAAAGGAAAGGTGACCCGTGTTGCAGTACCGAGGCCGAAGTGCTGAACCTATGTGATGTATAACTCAGTGGGTTAGATCGTGGGAAGAAAAAGGAAAGCAAAGAAAAGCATAAAAAGGCAAATAAAAAAAATCACGGAAAAAAAAAGATCGGTGTTTAACACCGATAAGAAAGGAAATTGGTCAGAAGAAGGAAAAAGGAAATAAAGATAAATAAAAAGAAAAAAGTTAGCTCAATGGATTAAAGAGTGGACTGAGCTTCATCCATCGAAGAGCTTCGTTAATTAAAGCGTTGCTATTAGCCATGAAGATATATTGGCGCAAAAGGGTAGCTTCGTTGATTTGAACGTTGCTATTAGCCATATTTGATATTAAACATGGGAGAAGAAGTTTGAAAGAATTTGACATAGCTCAATCAGTTTGAAAGAATTTGACATAGCTCAATTGATTAGAGCGTAATGATTAAATTCATGCTGAGAACCTAAGGAAGCTGGCCGAGGTCATATGTTTAGCTGAGGTTGTATCAAGAAAGGAAAAAGAAATAAAGATAAGGAAAAGATTAGTCGGTATATAGCTCAGTTGGTTAGAAATATTTCAAATGGAGACACCGAGGCCGAGGTCTCCATCTAGTTGAGGATGTAGAGACCGAGATCTCCACCCAACAGAAGATGTAGAAGCTGAGGCTCCATCCAGTTGGGTATGAAGATGTAATCCCTCCAGTTGGTCCGACAATGCAAAGAAGAAAGAAATAAATGGGTCGGTATATAGCTCAATCGGTTAGAGCGTGAAGGGAGGAGATTTCATGTGAATTTTCAAGATCCCAACTGAAAATATTAAGACCGAGGTCTCCATCTGCTGAAGATAGAGGGGTTGAGGCTCCATCAAGTATAAAGAAGCATATAGCTCAGTTGATTAGAGCGGGGATATCAACTGCCAAGAACTGAACAGAAAAGAAGTTACAGGAGATGAAGAAGCGGATTTTCAAAAAAAAAATTGAGGCCGAGGTTAGAACAGGTGATGAAGAAAGAAAGGAAAGAGAAATAACGATAAGGAAAAGGTTATCGATATATAGCTCGGTTGATTAGAGGGTGTAATGGATAAGAAAAGTTGGTCAGAATTTATCTCGATTGGCTAGAGCGTGTAATGGATCGGTTCCATCCAACTCATTGACGAGGTCAAAAAAAAGGAGGAAAATACGAATAAGAATAAGACTTGGCAAGAGTAGCTCAGTTGCTCGGCAAAAGAAAGGAGGAAAATACGAATAAGAATAAGACTTGGCAAGAGTAGCTTAGTTGGTTAGAGCATTATATATCAACTACCAAGATTGGAGCAGAAAAGAAGAGGAAAAAAAAAAAGTAAATCACAAGGAGATGAAGAAGCGGGTAGATGAAGCGGGTTTTTACCCATCTAAGAAGTGAAAACCGAAAAGAAAAAAATCTAAAATCGAGGCAGAGGACCAGCGACGAAGAAGGAGGTGGAAGAAGGAAATAAGAAAAGGTTATTGAAATATAGCTCAGTTGGTTAGAGCGTAATAATCAATGGAAGATGTCAGACACATGCAAAAATGCAAGAAAGGAAGAAAGTTCAGCCTTCGACCTTCAGCACTTAAAGAAAGAAAGAGAAGTCAACCTCGGTAATCAAACATGTACTCTTCAACAGGAAATCAACTAGCTCAGCTGATTAAAGCATGGATTGAAAGGAAAATCAAATCTCATTTGTCCGTCTATCCACGATATATTCGTCGGTAGAAAGTAAAAAGGAAAATCCAACTCCATTCATGCATCAGAGGTCAGATGAGGTCACGTTATCTTCAAAAAGAAGAGCACACGCAAGAAGCTTTGATCTCTTTCCCTTTCATGGTGGTGCAATTGGTTAGCGCGTACATAGAGGAAAAGAAAAAAGAAAACAGGGTCGGCTCCTGCTAGTTTGGGTTCAATCCCATCTTCAAAGAAATAAGGACGATCCTATCCGATGGTGGTGCAGTTGGTTAGCGCGTACATAGAAGAAAAGAAAGCAGAAAAAGAAAAAGGGTTCGGCTCTTTCTAATTTGAGGATCGGTCACTATCTTCAAATAAATAAAAGGTTGGGTTTTTTACGGGTATGCTGCTATTAAAAAAAAAGAGCGATATTGGTATCGGTATTGCATGAGAATTTTATGGATATTATACATGGGAATTTTGTGGAAACAATGCATGGGAATTAGCATGTGTGGAAAAATTCAAGGTATAGGTATTTATGGAAAAAATTATGGTATCGGTATATCTTTTAGAGGGATATCTTATATCTAAAGGAATTGGGGAAATCTTATGATGAAATATTTGATATCGATATAAAAAATCTTATGGACCGGAAAACTGGATATCAGAAATTGTGGACGGTATCGATATTTCTGAAATCATGGTGTCGTATTTGGAATTGATGGAAATTATGATATCGGTATTTGCGAAAATCAAGGTATTAAAATATACTTCGGTATCGATATTTCTGAAACTATGGTATCAGTATTTAGGAATCAGTGGAATTTCGATATTGATATTTGGAAATTTATTTTGGGTTCGGTATTGGTGGAATTATTATGGTTCGGTATTTGGTAGTTTATTCGGTATCGGTATTGGTAGAATTATTATGGTTCGGTATTTGAAAATTTATTTTGGTATCGGTATTGGTGAAATTATTATGGTTCGGCATTTGGAAATTTATTTTGGCATCGGTATTGGTGGAATTATTATGGAAAGGTATTTGAAATTTATTCGATATCGGTATTGGTAGAATTATTATGATTCGGCATTTGAAAATTTATTTTGGTATTGGTATTGGTGGAATTATTATGGAAAGGTATTTGGAATTTATTTTGGGTCGATATTTTTGATACTTCGGTATCGGCATTCATGGGAAATTACGATATTGGTATCGAATTTTATGAAAATCATGATATTGAAATTTATTTCAGTATCGGTTTGGTATCGGTATTGGTGGAATTTATAGTATCAGTATTTGGGAATGCATGAAAATTATGATATCGGTATTCGTAAAAATCATGATATTGAAATTTATCTCGGTACTGGTAAGGAAAAGTCGAATCACATCATCATATCATCACAATAAGCATCATCATATCATCATCATAAGCATCATTCTCATATACATCATCATTAACATCCTCATTGGCACAAGAATCAGTAAAAATGCAAGGCATGGCTTGCAAGTATAGCTCGGGGGCTCGCAATATGAATAATCAATATAACTCGGGGCTCACTATGTGATCAATCTCTCTATAAAGAGAGATAGCTCGGTTGGTTGGAGCTTGTTGCGCAACCTGAACGGAAATAGCTCGGCAATCTCTCATTGGGGAGAATTATCTCAGCTGTTTAGAGTGTTTTGCTCAAATACTCAAATGGAGATGTAGCTCGGGGGCTCGCAATATGGATAAGAAACGTAGCTCGGGGGCTCATAATGGAATAATCTTTCTATAAGGGGAAAGAGCTCGGTTGGGTAGAGCGTTTTGCTTAAATACTCAAAGGGAACGGTTAAAAATAAATGAGACTACATTGGCAATCTCTCTGTAAAGAGAACTAGCTCGGTCAGTCAGCGCGTTTGACTCAATTACTCAGGGGAAGCGATTGGAAATAAATGGGATCAAATCGGCATGATCTTTCCAAATTTTGTAAGTTTGGAATTATGTTGAGTCATTACAATTAACTCCATTTTGCAGGATGGAAATAAAATAAAATAAATTTCGAGCCTGTGTGTATACTTCGGGGGCTGAAGTTCGGATCTCAACAAAAATGGGACGAAATAGCTCACTTGTTTAGAGCATGGATGAAATCTAAAATCAAGGAGAAGAAAGTCTCAACACTCAAAGAGAAGTAGAGAAATAAACATATTTGAGTGATGCGGAAACAAGAATGTTGAAACAAGGAAGATACAAACAAAAGCATCACAGGCAGATGCTGATGCTAAACTGAAGAATATACTGGATAAAAAGCCGATGAAACACCTTGAAGAATAGCTCGGTCGGTCAAAGCATAGAGAAAAATCAGACCGATGTCTGAAGGGGAAAGGCCGATCACACGACAAAGAAAGATTCAGAACCCGACACTCCATCTCGGGAACTTGGGGGCTGAAGATAAGACTGATACTACATCTCGGGGGCTGAAGAAGGAAAGTCAAATCAAATGATCACACTACAAAGAAAGATTCAAAACCGATACTACCATCTCGGGAACTCGGGGGCTGAAGATAAGACCGATACTACATCTCGGGGACTGAAGAAGAAAAGTCAAATCAAATAGCTCGGTTGATTGAAGTATGGAACAATATGTCAGTTTCGGTCGGACACCGAGGTTGAAATCAACGATCGGACAAAGTGAAGCAGAAAGAAGAAAATATTTCCTATCATTACACATGCACGACATTCACACCAATGGACAAGCAGATAGAGGAGGGCTCATTTTGCATCAAAGTTCTAAAGTTCTTAAGGTACTCTTTTTTCTACATACGAGTTTTTCCCACTGGGTTTTCTCGTATGGAGGTTTTTAACGAGGCCGATGGAATTTTAGAGCTCGGGTTCGAGATTGCTCCTCGTAGTTTCACACAAGGAGCAACCTCTGGGCTAATGTTATGGGTGTTTATACCCCCATATAAGGGTGTGGCTTATACGCGCGGTACAACCTGGGAGATAAGTGTGTTTGAGGATAAGAGTGGGATTTGAACACACACCCAAGAATACCGGTGCTGACTAGGCATAAGAAGAAGGCAAAGCGCATGCATAAGACAGAAGGCAGACTCACATGCCGATACCGAGAATGAAGTCGGCATCGCCTATCGGTCTCTTACCCTCGGCTGGCTACCCTCGGCATATACTCTCAGCCCATCGACCATCGGCTATCAGCTCGATAAGTATGTCCAGTCGACCAAAGTACAACACGCGTTCTACATGGAGACAACATGTCAGGATCTCATCGTACCTTCTTACAGACAAGATTCCCTTGGGGGGACACGTGGCAACGTTTGGCAAACCAAAGGGGGACCATCCACCAAAATATCTCCTATAAAGACAACACATCTGCAGCATACAAGGAGACGACACTAGGACACAACACTGGGGTTCACGGGACTTGGTGGGCACTCCACTCCAACTTCATCTTCTTCATTGTACTTTGTCTCTCTAAAAAGACCCACACATATTTCTCTCTCTACTGTGTAATGTTCCACCATGGAATTTGTAAATACAACATCAATAATAAAGGAAAGGGGAGCCAATTTTATGGGGCGACGGAGAAAACTACTTGTGTTTGATGTGTCCATTTTAGTGTCCGGTTAATTGTTAATATTAATATAACCCGCTAAAAACGACCGTCAACAACCCTAAACCTTAAAAAACTTATGGTTAATTACGCCAAAAGTTCCAACCTTTTCGCGAATTTTAAATTAGTCCAAACTTTTCAATATTTATAAATAAATACTTGACCTTTAATTCGTTTTTCAAATCAATCCACCGGGCAGTGAGAGGCATGCCCGGTGGTGACGTTGCATTTTTTTTATTACATCACCTCCTCCACATGTAAAATAAATAAATAAATAAATATAAGCCAACACAAGCTAGTTGCTGCCGCCACCTCCTCCGAAGTGACTAGTATCGCGGGCCCGCCGAGATGAGCGATTCAGAAAATAGAGTTCTAATCGGAGATACCCAATGGATCAAAATCTTCCTTCAAGTTCTGCTCGATGTGTTCGAAAATTTTCCATGGAACGTCTTTCAAAATCAGAAAGATTAACCCGATCTCCCGATCATGGTGCACCAGCCACGACATCTCAGAGATGGAGGAGATTTGCCATGAGAATAATGTAAAGCATTGAGGCGGCGGAACCCTTCGGCAAATCTTATTCCGACGATCCTGTTCCGGCGAGAGGTGGCAGCCATGGCTTCTTGGATCTGCAGCGGAGATGGACGATGGTGGCTCTCCCAATGACGAGTGCTGATTCTATCCGACGGCGGGTGGCAGAGAGCAGGTCGATCGCGGGATGGAGATGAGAGATTTCTGGCAAGGGGCGGTAATTTCAACTTTCAACTTTAAAGATTTCTGGCAAGGGGCGGTATCAATGGATTGGCCTACGGGTGTTGAAGATAAGAGTCGGTTGAAGCTGATTTTAGTTTTATGTAAGTTTGACATGAAAAAGCACACAAAACACAATCTAGGATTTCTTTGTTCTTAGTAACTCCAATTTGTGCTTCTCTGATCAGCCATATCTAGAGCTGGACTCATGCTGCTCTTATCCATCACCTACATAATATGGCTGCGCAAGAAAACCTCCATTAGGGGATACCTTCTTTCAAGAAACATTTCTTCAAATCCCACCTCAAAATCAGACATCGAAGGTGGGGTCCTCTACTTTGGCATCCCTGTTTCTCTTACACATAAGTCAGTATCAATCTACCAAATCTGGAGAAGTGGTTGATTGGATACCTACCACGTGTCTATTGCGCCGGAGTCGCCGGAGGAGGTTGTGGCGGAGTATAAGAGGGTTCAGGCGAAGAACGTATGGGGACATCTTGACTTTTATGAACCTGCCTCCGTGGATAAAGAGGAAAGAGAGTATTTTTTTTAATAATAATAATAATAATAATATTATTATTATTATTATTTTAACAGGTGGAGGGGGTGACATGGATTAAAAATGACACGTCAGCCACCGGGTAGGCCTCTCACTGCCCGGTGGCTTGATTTGAAAAATTGATTAAAGGTCGAGTACTTATTTGTAAATATTAAAAAGTTTGGACTAATTTGAAATTCGCGAAAAGATTGGGACTTTTGGCATAATTAACCCAAAAACTTACTCTTCATCTCTTTCCTCTCTTTATTAACTTTGCTGAGCTCCCTGGCGGCAGTTCTCATCGCCACTTCAACATTCTATTCCTTCGCATTCAGTTCGATTGCATAATCGATGGGTAAAGTAAAAGTTATTTGTTGATATTTTGAAATTATTTTCAATATATTAATTAATCTTATAATACAGAGTATGTTGTACGGATAATGATTTCTGTTAATTTATCCTTCAATTGTCAGATTTAGGTCATATGTGTAGGGCAGGGTAGGTCGAGCTTTTATAGGTAAAGTAGATCTAGCATAGACCATTCGAATTATTCTTAAAAAATTGTGGGTAGTCGTTTACCTGTGGATTATCCACGTACCCGATGGACAATATTCGCATCCTAATCGATAAGGAGTATATTTTGAGGTAATATGAGAAGGTAAAAGTAATGAAAATATGATTGATGGTATTATATAGAGTAGCCGTCTATACCCTACTCGTTGGTGTGGATTAAAGGGATGGAGGTTAATTTGATCCTTTTAAAGTGTACTCCCTCCATCCCGCCCAAATAGCAACATTTTAATATATTGGGCGTCTCATCCAAATTGCAACATTTTCTTCTTTTAGTAAAAAAAAGTACACAAATGGTCCACCACTACCCATCACATCTCTCTAATACACCTACTCACTTTACATAAAATAATAATACTCCTTAATTCACGTGCAAAAAGCAAAGGTTGTCATTTGATCGAGACGGAGGAAGTATTTGGGTATTTGATAGAAAAGTTGTTGTTTGTTGGTATTAAATTTGGGGAAATTTTTATTTTTATATAATTTATGAAAAATGAATGCCGACACTTTTAGAAAGAAGTTATCCAATATACCCAATACAAATTATCAATATTATAGGCTGTGTCACTGTTAAATGAAAAAAATGCATATTTGAACGAGGAATACAAGAAAAAAAAACTTCAATCCACTCTTTATTTTAACTCTTTAATTTAAAAAGTAATCTTCACTTTTCAAATTTGAAGACCACAAATTACTCTTTATAATTTATATTACTTTATTAAATGCATTTAATTATAATGTTTTCATCCAATAGAAATAGTTTAAACAATCAATAAAAAAGAGATAATGTAATAAATTAATATCAGAAAACAAAATTTAAAGAATTTGTTGGAGAACCAAAAAATTACTCTTAATATAATTATATTATGAAAATGCACTTCAAATTTTTATATTAAAACAACAAAAGTTAATCGTGAAATAAACTAATAAGCGAAGCTAATCCTACTCATTCTTCTCTCCCTTGACGCTGTCGAAGTTGCGGGAGAACGGTATATCTTGTTTATATTTTATAATACTCTGGTCCATTATTGATTATGGTTTGAATTTAGGTGTTGTTTGGATTAATTTGTTATGAAATAGAAACGGCCGTTGCCTGTTTAGGATTAAAGCTTGAGGAATTTTGTCAATTAATTTTTGTTTTTATGTAGTGATTTTTTTAGTGAAACACAGTGCCTACTATGGGAGAATTGGATTCCGTAGTAATTGATGTGGATGGTGTTATTGGGGTGGAGAAAAAAGCATATCTTGTTGGTAGGCTTGTTAGGGAGAAGTACTCTGATCTTTCAGTTGTTATGCAACTCATTTTTGAAGCTTGGAAACCAAATCATGGAATGTCATTGAGAGTCATTGACGGTGCTGTGTAGGTGCCAAGGGGGGCACTGGCCCCCCACACAACTTTTAAAAATAATTAGTATACATATAAAAAAATTAATTGATGCAAGCATAGTTCAATGGTAATGGCAGTAGTGCGGGTGAGTCGAGGTGATGGGTTCGAAACCCGCTCATACCCTTCGTTTCTTTTATAACTTGTTTATTTATAATTTTTTTCCTCTACTTTTACATTTAATTAATCATACCTAACACACTTAATATACTTTATTATTTATTTATTTAAGAAAAAATACCATAACATCTTTCACAAATTGCATTTTCTTAATCTTTGCGTCTTTTCTTCATTTTTTTAATTCTTTTTCTTTTACAACTTGTTTATTTATAATTTTTTCTCTACTTTTACATTTAATGTACAAAAAAAATCATTTATAATCATACCTAATACAGTTAATATACTTTATCATTTATAATACTTTTCACAAATTACATTTTCTTAATTTTTGTACCTAAAAACTTTAAAAAACGAAGAGAGTAATGATATTTTGACCCCCACATTAATTCCTGGCACCGTCACTGTTAAGAGAGGTGGGTTCTGGGCTGGTGTTGTTTTGCTTTAATGATTCCATGGATAGGGATTGGGTATTGAGACATCAACCTTGGGTTTTTGAAGGCTGTCTTTTTGCAATTGAGAAGCTAAATGAGGAGCGACTTTGGTCTTTGGATAATGTTACAGTTGAGTATTGTTCGTTTTGGGTTCGTTTGTATGATGTGCCCGTCTCGTGTATGAATGAAAGATGTTTAAGGATTTTCGCCAAACAGATTGGGATTCTGAAATCTGTAGACAAGTGCAGTGAAAAGTTTATGAGGTTTAAGGTCAGTGTTAGAATTACAGGACCTTTGGTTAGAGGAATTACTATTGGGGTGAAAGGGGAGCATTTATGGCTTCCTCTCAAGTATGAGTCATTGCCACTGCTGTATTTCTTCTGTTGTGGTACCATTGGCCATACTCACGACGACTGTGGACGGAGTTTTGGTCGGAACTTGGAATATGGTAGCTGCATTGTTGGACAGGAGGCAACTGCTCTACCACATCTACCTCATGACATTGTAGAAAACATCCTCTCACGAGTACCTGTGAAATACCTCTTCCGATTCAAAGCGGTTTCAAGACAGTGGAAGGCCACCATCTGTGATCCAACATTCGCAGAAATTCATCTCCAACGCTACAAGAAGTCATCCCCAAATCTAATTGCTGATTATATATTTTGATTGGGAAGTTGAAACATTCAAGAGGCTGGGTACGCCATATTATTACAGATTAGATCCTAGCAGAGAATCTGGTCCTAAGATCATCCTGGGGTCCTTAGGAGGCCATCTTTGTTTGCTCATGTACAGCACTAACGAAGTGGTTTCGGGTGGCGGTGACATGAGGATCGTTAAAAGAATAGAAAGTGATGATGAGGTTTGTTGGATGGAATGGAATACAATGCTCCCGCATGCACTCTGTTATGCGAGACCTCTTTTCAATTTAAGTGAAAATGAGATTATATTTGAAGAGTCGTACGGATTTGGTTATAAAATTTTTGATGGGGCTAAAAAAACTATAGGGAGGATTGGCCATGATCGTCCTGGGGAGCGTGCTAAAGCAGTCCCTTATTTAGAAAATCTCTTCTTACTTTAGTCTATTTAGATGGTGCACAAATGATATGATATGATTTTCATTTTCATTCTTCTTGAATTTTTTTTGCAGTTTTTAATTATAATGTTACTCCAGATTCTATAAATATATGTTGAAATCATTTTTCTTTTATCCGTTTAATCTCTTCTCATTAGTCTTGAGAATGAGACATGTTAGTATTGAGAATGAGACATGTTGGGCACCTATTGAAGCTTTCGATCAATACTCTCTTTTTCTTTGGGCAACAGTTGAGGTTTGAAATCTGTGTTATAACAGCCCTTCTTCTTTGGGCAATAGTTTAGGTTTTAAATCAGTGTCATAACCGTAGTGTTTGGAACAAGATAGTGGCTTGGAAGTTGGAACTTATTGATAAAAATCTATACTAATATAATTACAAATGATAAATACGATGTTTGCCTACAGTTTAGTGGTTAAGCTGCCAAATTTTGTAGGAAAAGGTCGAGGTTCAAGAATGTTTAATTTTGTGCG
The DNA here is from genome assembly GCA_023678885.1 of Pogostemon cablin. NCBI lineage: Eukaryota > Viridiplantae > Streptophyta > Magnoliopsida > Lamiales > Lamiaceae > Pogostemon > Pogostemon cablin. The sequence goes on from CM042987.1 coordinate 10,056,153, forward strand.
TATCTACCTTAATAAAATTGCCTACAGTTTAGTGGTTAAGCTGCCAAATTTTGTAGGAAAAGATCGAGGTTCAAGAATCTTTAATTTTGTGCGTATCTACCTTAATAGAATAATGAGTGAGGCTCTCGTGCACTCAGGGATACCGTGTCCTCTTTGTAATTTCTATGCACCTTGCAATTTAAATTCACTAGCAATAGTAATTTTTATATCCCTTTACAATTTAAATTCACTAGCAATATATATAGAATAGGGAGGAAAATAGATACATATGTTTAAATAGAATAGGAAGGGGAATAGTTGTGTTCACACGGGAACAAGGAATTAACCTCACTGATGCCCTAAATATAGTGCCTAGTGGATTGATGATAATACTGCAAGTCCGACGAAAATGGTGGTAATCCACTCTTTTCATAATACTAAGTACGTATACTTGTATAAGGTGGCCCTTTCGATTTTTTTTTCTCTTTGCTATGAATTATTGTGGTTGATATTTTTTTTCTTTGTATTTAACTGTAATTAAACTCTAAAGTGTGTATCTTCTAATAATAAATTCATATATATGTATAAAACTATATTTTTTATATGTTTGTAAAATTATATGGCATCTATTCCTTTCATTCTACCGAAAAATCATTATTTTACTGTATTAGAAGTTTCATTATTTTACTGTATTAAAAGTCTTATTCAATAGTCTTCAATTTTTCTTTTTAATAAAAGGATATATGGTCCGCTATTTACTACTAATGTAATTATCCTTTATACATAAAATAATAATATTTTTAATACGCGTGCAAAAAGCAAATGAAAATCTTTGTTGGGATGGATGGAAGGAGTATTATTAAAGTTGTCAAACCATTAAAACCAACGACCGAACCATTAAAATTGAATGATGAATTATAATAGAAGATGTGGTTTAAAATTAAACATATATAATGGAACCGACCAAATTACACCACCTTCACCCTTAAGTAAAGGTAACATACAAGGAAAAAAAGAAAAAGAAAAAAGTCAACTAGCTGGTTCAATTTTGAACAGGATGAAAAAAATTATCGGTTGTACAAGTTATGGAAAATTTTAATCTCTATTTATATTCTATACACGCTTTGAATGCTTAGTACACCTTATAATATTTTATTTATTTAATTAATTAAATATACCTAAAAAATGGACATTCTACTCCTTCTAAATCTTTAATGACAAAATCTCTTATGAGACGCTAATTAGATTTGTGAGATGTGTTAAAGTATGTTTATTCTTTAGATAAAGTATATTTAAAGGTTGTTAAAGTATGTTAGATTATATATGAAAGTATGATTTTAGTGTGTTATAATTTAATTTATTATTGACATATTTTAACGGGAAATAAGCATACTTTATTTATATAATAAGCATACTTTAGTGATGGGTTGACCCGTCTCACAACCGTCTCATAAATTACCCGTCTCACAAGAGAGTTTCTCATCTTTAATATTCTAAAGGAGAGTTTAATTTTGATGATGTGTCATCTCCACAATTTTTCTCAATTATTTAATTATTAATTAATATAGATAATTATATATATTTATTTAAGATTTGAATAAAATATGATCAAATCAAAATTAATTATTAATTAAAATTTAATGCAGATAATACATGTATTTAATTAAAGATTTGAATATGAATATCATCAAATCAAAATCAAATCATATTTGAAAGCAATATATATATATATATATATATATATATATATATATATATATATATATATATATATATATATATATATATATATATATATATATAATTTTTCCTTTACCTATATATAAGACCTATTATTCATTCAATTCACACACACAAGAATTATTATTTCGAAACATTCTTCAAGTTAGTATTCAATTTTTTATTAATTTTATTTAAATTTTTTTTATTAAATTTGTTATATTTTATTTTAAATTTCTTTTTATTCATTCATATTTATTTCTTTTGAATTTCTATTTCAATATGCTTGATGTCCAATTTTTATATATTATTTATTTCTTCTAATATTGTTATAATTTTGTCATTAAACTACAAGAGTACAAAAAATTTTTATTTTCAAGCGTCCTTTATGTTGTAAACCTTTTTATATGCAAAATTTTCTCGTTTAAGTTTTTTTTTTTCAAATTCTCAAGAATGATGATATCTGATTTATAATTTTTTTATTTTGTTAAATTTTGGTATAATTTTATTTTAAATTTCTTTTAACTTCTATTTTTTATTAATATAATATAGTTTATTTGTTTTTATTTTCTTTAATTTTGTGATGATCTTTTTTAACTTTCAAATTGACTTTATTATTTTTTATTTTTTTTGTTAATTCCGTTATTTAATTAATTTTATTTTGATCAATTTTGGTATAATTCTATTTTAAATTTCTTATAGATTTTTCTTATTAATATAATTTAGCTTATTTATTTATATTTTCTTTAATTTTGTGATGATCTTTTTTTAACTTTTAAAATCACTTTATATTTTTTGTTTCCATTATTTTTTTAATTTAAACATTTATCAATTTTATTTATTTTCTTTCTTAAATTTTTTTATTTATTTTATTTCTGTTAATTATCATACATATATATGGATTTCGTTATATTTTTTTAATAAATAAAAATACTAAATTAGTTATTTTTATTGTTATTAATAAATATATTGATTTATTCGTTATAATTGGTGATTTATTTTGATAAATTTTGGTATAATTTTATTTTAAATTTCTTTTAGCTTTTTTAAATGTATTGGTGATTTTCATGATTTTTTTAACTTTTAATTTCACTTTATTTATGTTAATTCCGTTATTTTTTTATTAACACATTTATCTATTTTATTTCTTAAATTTATTAATTTAATTATTTTATTTATGTTATTTAATAGATATATGGGATTTGTTATAATATTTTAATAAATAAAATATTAAATTATTTATTTTTATTAATATATGTATTGATTCTTTATAATTGGTGATATTTATCTTTTTTATTTTTATAATAATTTTCTAATATATTTTTTAAATTTTCTTTTTATTAAAACGTAATATTAATTTATTTACTTAATTACTTTTAGTGTGATTTTGAGGTGTACCTAAGTTTAATTGATTTATTTTAGGGTATGATAAAATATTAATTTTTAAAATTTTATTTATTAAATTATATTTTATAAAATTGTAATGTTAAAACCCGTGTAATATATGAGATCCATACTAGTTTCTTGATAAGGGTGAACGTTCGGCCATCGAATGCAAAAGTTATGAAATTTTTTTGAGTATAGTGTCCGGTCATTAAACAAATACTTTTTGTTCAATTACTGAACACAAAGTAATAATAATAATGATAATAATAATAATAATAATAATAATAATAAAAAATAAAAGGATATATAATTTTTTATTTTTTTAAGTTTTTTTTTAAGGTTTTGGACGTTAACAGTCGCAAAATATTCCCCAAACATTTATGATTTACATATGCAGATATTTCCTCTTTCACACTAAAAACTTAACACTTCTTGTATTTGGATGTTTTACTAAAGGTATATTTATTTGAAGTGGAAATAGATTTTGAAACCTACTCTTAAAACTCTTTGATTTTGCTTATTTCATGTTTGTTTTGAGTTTTAATATTATAATAATATATTTTATTTTATGTTAAATCAATATATAAAATAATGAGTAATGATAGTATATAAAAGATGTTAATTGATGTGAAAAAACAAATGAAAGAGGAGAGAGAAAGATAGCAAGGGTTAGTTGAAGATAAAAAACGTATAAAATGTACAATGATATGAATCCCTCCGTCTCAAATTTAACTTCACATCTTACGTTTTAATCGTCTTAAATTCAATTTTACACTTACAAAAAGAGGAAAAACATCTAATAAATATTCTTCTTAACATACTTTAATTTCAAATTTATCGACACCCTTTTTAACATTTCTTGTGTGATTCAAGTTTTTGATTTTTGAGTTTTCTTTATTGGGTTATGGAGTTTTACTAAGATTAAAATAAAGGTTTTTAGTTGTTTATGTTTTTTTTATTATTATTATTTCCTTGAGTGATTCAAGGTTTTGATTTTTTTAGTTTTCCTTATTGAATTATGAAGTTTTAGTAAGATTAAAATAAATGTGTTTTAGTTGTTTATGTTGCTATAAGTATTGTATATCAAATTTTACAGAAACAAATTAAAACCAGACAAATAATATATTTAATGGACAAGGATATTTTTTTTCTAGTTATTTTATTTAATGCATAAGGATAATTTTTTTTTTAAAAAAATAATTAGTATACTCTTTGGAATTAATTAGATCACTCTTTGGAATTATTTGGATCATTCTTCGTTATTAGATCATTCTACGAAATTAATTAGGTTACTCTTTAAAATTAATTAGAACACTCTTTGAAATTAATTATACTACTCTTTTAAAATTAAGAAAATTGAATGCGATCTATATTCTAAATTACTTTATAAAATTAATTAGATTACTCTTTGAAAATAATCGAATCACCAAAAAGGAATGATAAACTGGACAGAAGAACTCATGGTCCGTCTACTACCAGTCTACCAGCTGTCATTTCATTTAAAAAATAAAAATTAAAAAGTAATACTGGCATGCATAGTACAAAATCCACATATCACATGCCCAACACTTGTGCGCTAGATCCCGTTCCACAAAATTATTTGTAGGACGGTTATTGTGACTCTCAACATATTTTATTATTTATTAATTATGAAAAATACTATATAATTTTTAAAGTAAATTAAAAAGTGATGAAAAATATCATATAATTTTAAAGTAAATTAAAAAAATGATTTTTCGTATATTTATTAGTAAACGTGAAAATAAATTTAAAATGGAGGAATTAATAACATGAAAATGAATTTGGAAGGAAGGGAATAGCCGTTTTCACTCTACAGTTCACAATGCATTGTACCTTAGATTATGTTAGTTTTGACTTTTGAGTTTTGGTAGGTTTTGATAACTATAAACACGGATAATCTATATTTTAATTTTTGATGGGGTGGATTTAAGTATAGACAATTTTCTTGTGAGACGCTATTTATATGAGATGGTTTATGAGACGTGTTAAAATATGTCTATTATTTCGATAAAGTATGTTTAATGGTGGTTAAATTATGTTTTCTAAAATATGCTAAATTATGCATTAAAATATGATTTCAGCGTGTTATAATATAATTTATTATTTACATACTTTGACTACAAATAAACATACTTTAATTCTACAATAAACATACTTTAGTGATGAGTTGATCCGTCTCACGCCCATCTTCCAAATAATCCATATCACAAGAGAGTTTCTCTTAAATATATTATCAACAAAACCATCACAATCCAACTCAATCTTAATTAATTTATACTTTATCAACAATTTTAATTAACTTAACTTTTTAATAAAATATTTATTTATCTCTTATTTATATATACTTACCCTACCATTATTAATATGAAATTGTATATTATTTTGAGATTATTTTATAAAACTATTTAACATTATAACAATTACATAGATTAAGAAAAAAAAATTAACTCCATAATTGTAGTAAAAAAATCATTTTAAACGTACACTAAAAATAATACATCGACACGATAACTAAATAAGAAAGAATAGGGCAACACTTGTTTGAAATCATTTCTCTTGAGATTGTTCTTACGTTTTGTTCTTTTATTTTCTTTATTTTTTATTTATTTAATATTTTTCACATTTTAAAAATTATTATCACTTATTATCATTTTTGATTTATACTAGCTATGAGTTGTTTATGAAATAATTCACCATTCCACTGTCATTTTTATTAATTGCATTTTTATTAATTCAAATATCACATTGTATATTTTTATCCATCTCAATTTTTTTTACACTTTCTTTTTTCATATTATCACAACCCAAATATTGGGTTGTTGATGGAGTTAGTCTAAATTGATGGAGTTAGTCTAATATATCCAAATATAATATCGTTACTAAGAAAGTGTACTCCTCATTTCATAAGTAAACCAAAGAAATTTTAACTTGATAACAAGATTCTACTTTAAAAGTCTAAGGCGCACGCAATCTTTGTCCTTCTCACTCGAATTATGGATGCACGTCCACTTTCAGACAGCCCAAGATGAAGAAAATGAATTGAAAAAGTTCTTGAAAAAGTTCTTCGCATCTGCTGATACATTAACCCTAATAATAATAATAATTATATATATATATATATACATAATATTAACACCAAAAACCAAGGATAAAACAAAAATATAAAGTGAGTAAAGTTTTATCCCAACACCCTAGCAAATCATTTTAACCCAGATTCTGTATGCTTGCACAAAAGATTTCTCCCAAATTTACAACATTACAAAATAGGAGTCTGATGTGAAGGAGCAGCTACCACTAGGCGACGTGATCAATGGCATCATAAACTGGGAAATGATTCAACGTTGAGATATTCATACACAACACTTCACAGATGCAGTTCATCTTTGGACATATCACTCGCAAGATCAACAGGCGACATTCGCATCCTTTTTGCAATGTGCTCCTCATCAGCTGATTCTGATCTCCAATCGTCCGGATGGTTCGACTTGTCATCAACGGCAGGGGAAACAGAGTCCTGATTCGGCAACTCATTTACTTCTTCACTAAACTCGGATAAAGCCTCCAGGAAAACAGAATCACCTTTTTGGTTGCTAATATCAATGAGACTGATGTTTTCCAGCATTCGATAGTTCTCCTGAGGGAAAGGCAAAAAGAAGAAACAGTCAGTTGCTACACACACCTCTAAATTTATGCTCATAAAATGTATGTATAGATCTCTATTTGGTCCATTTACTCCAATTATATCTTAAGTAGGTCCTAGATTATCATTTATGAAAATTGAGTCCATATTTTCACCTGTAGTAAATTTGGTCCTTCAGTAACCAATATTTGGACTGGATTCAAATAAAGTTGGAAAGAAAGGGACTCAATTAGAAAAAATGCCAAGTACAAGGACTAAATGTTTGCACATGAGAGTAAAATTGGAAATACAGGGACCAAAATGTTCACAAATATAAAGGGATATATAATTCAAAAACAGAAAAGGGGAAGCATCTAACCTTTTTCCTAAATTTACCTTCTAAGCCAACTTCTTCAACAGATTCCCGTTTTTCATCAGCTTTTTCTTCTAATATAACACCAGAGTCGCTACCAGATGTTTCAGGAGATGAGTCTACATCTGATGAAGGTTGGTGAACTGTCTCTAATCTAAAATCTTCAGATGAGCAAGGAAAGATGGGTGCTTCAGCATTGAGACAATCTGAATCCAAGAAGACAGGTGCTGGTTCTGTTGCAAAACACTCACTATGTTCTACCTCCTCCTATACAGAAATCACATGAATACATATTAATGGAAGTATTTTGCCAATTGCCAATCATAAAGTTCAAGGAACAAAACCTTCTCTTCTCAAAAAAATTAAGCACAAACTGTAGTAGTATACAACACATGCATTATGTATTATTTACCGACAATAATTCCATAGACAATACGTAAGAGTATCTAATCTGTTGCCAATGGTAATCCACACTCGTCATTAAAAGTTAAATGACAAAACTTCGGTAGAACTGATAAATGATAGTGTTTAATTTACCCCAGTCAAAGAAGGTTTTTTAATCTCATTAAGAGCTGCTCGGCTCTCAAAAGCTCCCCAGGATGCATTTTTAAAAGGTTCTGGAGCAGATTCTTGCTTAAACAACTCCTTTAGAACCAATGCTTCAGGCATGGTACATTGTGTAGTCCTTACAGATGAAGCTGGTAATAAAGTCATCTCAATTCCCTGCTCGAGCTGACATACTGAGCTCTCACCATAGCCATTCAAAGGCTCCAATTTTACCGAAAAGTCAACACCTTCACCATAGTCATGAGTAATGCTCAAAAAACCACGGGAGCAATGCATGCTACTCCCCTCATGCTGACGACAATCTTCGGAATTTGTTTCCAGCAGAGAATTCACTAATCTCTCGATATGAGCTCGCTTTAGTGAGGCTTCACCAGGAGGAAACCAGTCCGCTTGAAGCTGGAAACAGTCACTTAAGCATTAGATGTCTTGATATTAGCAAGCTTACAGGAGAAACAAAAAATCAAGATCCTTTATGGAATGCTTGTGGAGAAATATCTCAAAAATAAATTGAAATGCAGACAAAGCATATAGCCGCAAAGGGTTAAGAAATAAGTTGCAGCTAAAACATTGGCAGGGATTATTTACAGATAGATCTGTGATAAAGTTTCGCCCATCTCATTAGCAGGGATTAATTACAGATAGATCTGTGATAAAGTTTCTCCCATCTCATTACAAGCTAGATAAGGCAGTGATTTTGATTGCTTTTGCTTTGAAAGAAGTGAAATATTAAGAGATCGTGGAAAATTTTGTTTATAAATATTAGAAGTTGAAAAAGAAGTTGAGTATTTGGTATTAAAAAAGCTGTTCAATGTTCACTGAAGAAAACCCCTCACGGGGGTTGATATTGCTGGGTTTTTATATGGGGGGTAAGTTTGGGATTATATATGTCCACTGATATTAAATTCCTAAGAAGAAAAAAACTTGGATGTCGATTCTTTGAACTTTCAATTTGCTTGATTTTAGAGATTGGAAGCAGGAGCAAATTTACCAAACAACTCTGCTACTTAAATCACACCAAAAGATTCCACATATCTGCTTTACCAAAGGCATTGGTGAACACAGCGTAAGACTGCTTTGGGTCAGTCAACATACAAAGTATATATTTAAATAGTCACTAAGAACAAGGAGTCGATTAAAGTGCTTTGCATATCAAGACATGAAAGCAGATACAACAATATATATGACCAACGTAATAGTCAGCGCCAAAGACTACAAGTCTACAAAATAAGATGGTCGAATTTCAAGTACATAGTTCATCCTTAGCAAGGTGATTTGAGATTATTGTATGAAGAACACGCACATGATATGCAATTGCCGTCAGTTTCCACAGAATGACAACACCTCAAAGTCAGTTCAACTCAAACGTAAGCCACATCAACTTAAATTAAAGAAACCATGGTGTTTGTATAAGCCACTATTCAAGTTCATCCCTCAATTTTTATCTTATCATCTACCATCTTGAGAGAAACCAACATGCTTTGGCCCCAGCATTTTGCAAAAAATTCCAGTTTATTTTGGACTTCATTAAAAGCCTTCAATTTCGCCCTACAACGTCAAACTATGATGCTTGGACTCTTCAATATGGGTAGAGTATACATGTCTTTCGCTACGACATGGGTACAAATGTGGGATCCTTTGAAGAAAAAGTGGGCAAATCTGTTCACATATGTAGAGGTAGATAAAAGGAGAACGTTTCATGGGTAGGGAGGGGAGAGAAGAAACATCAAACACAGAAATAGCGAGTGCAGGAGGTGAAAGACAACAGAACGCATCCCACTGTATATGTTAGATGGGCATGACAATATTATTACATAAAATGGGCTTAAAAGAACTAAAAAGCCAACACAAGTCTGTGTACCAGTATTACTGCTTAGAAAAACTGCCAAATAAACACACTACACAGCAAAATTGGACATTACACACTAAAAAGATATATTAACTTACTTATATATGCATAAAACCTGATAGTGTTATATAGATGTATCCCTGCATTCATATCCTTCATTTGGATCCTTTTTAGTGGTATCCAAGTATACACTACAACTCATATATAAACATTTCTTTTCCATAGGTAAAAGAAATCGCCTCTGGCCTCACACATAAGAAACACTACCAGCTCAAGCGAAAAAAATACATAATATGATCAGGATGACATCCTCTCTTTCTATGTGTAGTCCTTATAATTTGTAAATTTTCAATAGTATGTGCAAACCATATAAAATTAATATGGTTCCATGGGAAGTACATAAAGAACAGAAAAATTAAGTAAATAGCTGTTGTTAGCACTAAAGGCAGATTCCAATTATCTCAACAGGTAGTATAACCAGCCTACAAACAATAGAACAAAAGGAGTAGTCTTAATGTTGATAAAGGAGGCAAAATGCACTTACAAACTTGGAGGATGATGCAATGTTGTAAATGTTGAAGCTAGGAGGAGCTTGCTCCAGAAAAAGCTCTACATAGTGAAGCAAGAAAAGGCCACAATCAAAAGAGTTTGGCTGCTGAGGTAGCTGCACAAACCAATAAAAAGTCAAGGATCATGTTGTCCGAAATACTTATGAGAGCATAAAGTTCTATAGTCAAAAGTACAGACGTGCCCAGAAATACTCATGATCTGGGGGAAAAAAAGGGGTAATGATCCCATAAGTCCAATCAAAACATAGAAACCAGCCTCTAAAAGATTCACAATCTTTACTTGAGGATAATACAAAAAATAAATATTCACTAACTGTATATTCACAGTTTTCTCATTTCGGAATTCTGAGTACATGATAAGGCATATATTTATGTGGAATCAACAATTGTGAATTTCCTTATGCTTTTTCTAGCTTCAGCGAGTTAATAGTGACTGAGATGCATGATACACAGCACAATGACACCCTACAGGATTTCAATATAAAGATGCAAGCAAAAGAGGTGTGATAATGTAAAGTAGAAACGATCATTAGACGTGTGAGCATCATTTAGAACTAAACTCATAGGTCAGTAATAAATTAAAAGTTCGGGTTTGGAGTGCACAACTAGTCAACTTCATAGGATCAACTCCCTCAACCATTCAAATTTGTGAAAAAACAGAAGTACAAGGATCCTGGAATTAAATCAAGAGTGAAAATGTATTTATCTCATAGAAAGAATAACTTGGGCCACAGCCTCAAATCTGATCATCAGAAGTATGAGATGGTGCTACTCAATCGAAGAATCATGCACTGATGAGCAACTTAATACAAATGCTGACAAAATGAACCTAGATATCGAATGTTGACTCTTGATGTCTTATTATATCATGTAGAAAAGACAGCCCACCATTATCTATCTGCAACCCATGATGTCCCACATCATTTGTGAATTTTGATAACGTAGTATACAGTTAATCCTCTTCTTCTAAGTTGAGTCCATACTAAGCAGAAGAATATCCAAGAACTAAAGCCCGATTGAATCTATGAAAACCACATTAAAGCAACCAAAAAGATTTCGCGTGTTTTATTCTGTTGAGATGTACAGCGTTCTGTTTATCTCTGATTTGGTTTGTAGAGTACTCTAACTATATGAAGACACCAGAAGGTAATGTAAATTTTCTGTCTATTGAGCCTATGTTATGAGAATGTATACATACCTCGAGAGGTACAAACTTTAAATTCCTGAATTTTGTATACAAATCTTCACATGTTCCCTTTTGCCTTTCTTTCCATTCCTCCCATAAATAACTGTCATTTCATGTTACAAATTGACAAACGCATAAAATGGAATCAGAAAAATATGAGTGAAAAAGAAAGGTAAAGAAAACATGAGTTTCCAAGTATTATTTGGCATAGGACGATTGTGTGACACGGAATATTTTATCTGATATTGTCATTTAAGCAAAAAATGTCATTTCAAAGTTGAACTTCAGGAGAGATTATCTAATTTCAAGGGATATACGTGTCCATGAGCTGAATAAGTATTGGACAATTACTTAAATTAAAAGGTATGCACATTCAAATAGCCACCTCAAACCCAACTAGTTCAAAACAGAGGAAGTAATAGGTAACTGCCATGAACTCGTACCATTATTTCTATTTCCTATCTTGTTGCAAGCTACTACATTCCTTGAATAGATGAAACAAAAACACACCGAGATACACACACAACACTCTTATAATTTAACAAATTTATACCTTTGTATAAGATCTTTGAGGCCAAAATGATTTCCTCTAAGAGAATCCATATGCAATACACAGGGCACTCTAACTGAGTTGTCATCATCTGGCAATTGAAACAACCAAGAAATATGTCAGAAGATGGAAAATATTCCAAGACATATTACACGGGACAAAAGAACTTGCCTTTATAGCTAGCAACGTCACCCAAGTAACAAATTACAATAAGACTCCAGTGATAGCTGCCATAACATTGCATTATAAGTGTATATACTATGGCTTGACAGCAGAGGTTAATAATCAGAAAATCAACCAAAAGTTTCAACTTTCTAAACTTCTCACCTATAGTTGACAGGAATAAAAATGAAGTCCTTTTCAAGTAAATTTACTTTCCTTGTCCATTTACGAACCCGTTGAAAAGCTGCCTTGCCATCAAAAGCACTGGATGGATCTCTATCCATGTCAGCCAGCTTCCGAAAGAAGAAACTATTGAAAAAATGGAACTTAGTTCTCTCATCCGCATTTTGTTTAGTTCTCAAATATCTGTTATAAGGTTAGACTTTGATGTGAGCCGAGGAAAGGTTAACTGAACAGTAAAAATATGGTAAAAAATTAAGTCAATAAACTACCAGATGAAAAGATTGAAGGACGATTTACAATAGGTCAAATGCAATTTGCCAAAAGTGCAGAGGAAGAATAAATATCTTCCAATCCACAATCTATAGTCTGGAAAAAAAAAAAAATTAACTAAACCCACACTTTATCCCACCCACTGTGATTCATAACCTCCCCCTCTTTTGTTTTAAGCTATATCCATAAAAAACACCACGCTATTCCTCAAATTACAAACATATTCCATGCCAAGCTGCTTTATACTTTTTTGACAGAAATATTATGATAACAAGTGCTTAAGAGAACTAAAACTATAATTACTTGCTTGAAAGCTAGAATATATGCCGTGCAAAGAAAAATAGAGCTTTAATAAGACCGAATCCATATCTGCAGACGAACTTACTTGATATAAAAATCTATGATTGTATCATTGACAAATGTTTCTGGCAGTAGGAGATCAACATCACTTTTACTTATAGAAACAGCATCAGGATCACCTTTCGGGTAAATCACCTCTTCGAAAGGCCTATCAAAACTGTAACATTGAAATGTAGCTCAGTTAACAAAGTAATAGAACAAGTAAGAAGGCCATTTCTTCTTTTACTATGGCTTAATCAGATTGCAGTATAATATGGTAGATGCTATACTGAATGATAATAATATTAATAATAAAATAAAAAATAAAAAATTGCTGCTAAGGGTGTAATTGACCAAAGTGTCTTAAAAACTGGGAATGTTTATTGTATAGTTCCCTTTCGTAGAGAATGAAAGGAGCATAAATAAGTTTTTTTTTTTTTAAATAAGAAACGAAGATTTTATTAAACTAAAAAGAGTACAAGGGACGAAGAATCCCTTGCATGAAATGAGACACCAATCATCACATAGAGGAAATATAAATGTAATTCCCAATACAACATGAACAAATTATTCAGCTAAAAAGATAGGTTATGTTACTGAAAAAATAGTTTTAATACAACAGCAATAATAAAGACATTGCATAAATGATTTGACAGCCCTAGAAATTGAAATAATTGAAAATAGGATCTCCCTTAAATAGGCTTTATTTAGAATTGAAGTGAGTTTAGAATCATACCCAGTTTAGATATACATGTTTTACTGAAGTGTAGCAAAGTTAAACTGTTTTTATACATATCCAAATTGAGTATGCACCCATCAAATGTTTTAAGTAACCCCAAAAACCATCCCCTCCTAACCCCACTTAGGAAAACAAACAACCTAGTAACAAAAAAGCTTTACATCACAATCTTAATTTCAAGGGCAATGGCAAAATTTTCTTCCATCTTTGAATTATCCAACACGGTGGTGCAAAAGGAAAGAAAGCACATCTGGGCTTGGAAAATACATTTAAAAGACTGCTGAAATACCACATCAACACTAATGTGGGCTAGTCTATTACATTCAAAAGAAAAGTATTTTCCACTTACACTGTCTTTTAAATTTAGATCAAGTTGACCTGAGAGGACAAGTGATGTTGATGTGTCATGATTGAACTAAAAATGAAAATTCAGAGTGCATGAGGTATGAATTTTTTATAAATGGACAGAATCTCCACTTCAACTTCCTAGCAAGCATGGCTGCTTTCCAATCCCCTTATTCAATTAATTAATCAATTTAAGGTGGTAACAAATGTGAATGACTGGCCTTTATTACACAACAAAAAGAGTGGTAAAAAGCTGTTCACCCATATCATACTCCCATCGTCCCATTACGCTCCACACTTTCCTCATTTGTTTGTCCCATTACACTCTTTACACCCCAGAAAAAGTAAAAACTTTTAAAACAAATAACCTATCAATACATCATATTTTCAAAAATGTCACCCTCACCTAACACACATAACTTATCATTTATTTATTACTAAAAAATACCACATTACTATCAAAAGTAAATAAAATTGGTCAAAAAAGTAACATTTCTAATACTTTGTATCTACAGTAAAAATGAAGAGCCAAAGGTGATGGAGGGAGTATTACATTTACATATATATAATCCGTAAATATGTACACTAGTTAATAAAGGAAATGCACTGAGTAAATGATCAAATAATTGAATTTAATGATAAGAGTCCTCCATATATTTCAAATCACAAATAAACAAGAGTGCAGACCAGTAGGAAGTCTCAGGCAATGTTTAGAAGCTTCCTCCTGGATGACTGGTTAGATGACAACTTATTGCAAGGATGGTTGGTGCATCTGGTAATTGGGGATTGGTCAAAAATGTCAGACCCAAAAAGGCTAAAACAAAGAGTAACTTCTGCCCATCTGTGAGGAGTGATTTTAATTGTTTTTAAGGAGGGGAGAATGGATCTGGGAGAACATGGGAAGGTGAGGATATTTTATGAGAACACAAAATAGCCAAAAAGTGACAGAAGACAGAGAATGTGGAAAAATAAGAAATATAAACTAGAAAGGACAGAAAAAACAAGAGTTCAGGGAAACCAAGGATGATCATCCTAAACTCGAGAGAGAGGGCAGTAGGGTGGGTGGGTGGGGATGGAGATGACATGGCTAAGATACGCAACATTTTAGGTTTTCTTCATCCAATAGAGCCAATTTGATAGGAGAGATTTCATAACTGGTAGATGAGAAAATTATTGTTTTAGACATGCACAGGAGAGATCCCATATCCCATTCCATATACATCAACTATCTATACAAATCTAATATTTCTTCTCCATATATGTGACTACAGACTACAGACACAAAATATTACATTATTAAAGAAAACATATATACATAAATAAAACATAATAAAGCCAAGAGCTGTGGACAAAAAAAAATTTACAAAAAAGTAACACTTATTAATCTTAAGCCCTTAAAAGAGATGATTACTATAAAGGACATGAAAAAAAAAAGGCCTCCAAGCACATTTTCACTTACTTCGGAAAATATCTTCTTGTTACTGCAGCTTCTCCGGCAGGCAAAGTAGTCCCAGTGCTGAACATGATCCAAGCAAACAACAACGAACACCATCAGAAGAATAATGAGTAATCTCAACTCTTGAAAATTTAGAATAGGTCAAAAGTTGTTCCAGTGCAGAACATGAACCAAGTAAACAACAATGGACACCATAATATGAAAATAGATTAACCTCAATTCCTGAAAATTTTATAATAGGTACACTGAACTCCCTTCGGAAAAAAATACAAATGCAACACTTAACTTTGAAATATAAAACATGGGGAATCAAAAGAAACGAAGAAAGAATTTAGACCAACAAACTTATAGCAATTATTAACCCTTTTAGTATCAGAGCAATTCATAAATGTTGTCCTTGCATTGATAATAATCTAAAGCGGTAGACAAAAACAGATTATTACAACTTCCATCCAATACAGGGCTATGACCGAAACAGAATTCTCAGGGCATTTAATTATGCAAGCCCTCACAAATATTCATAAAGAGATGACTGCTTGAGATTTACGTGATTAAAAGGAAACTGCTTGCAAGTTGCAAAAGAGTATTTTTTGGGAACATAAACTTTTGACTAAAAAAAGAACAATAAATAGGCAGAAAAACGAATTCTAATAGACGCATTCTTCACATGAGATGTAATTCCAGCTAGATGGGTATACCAAATACCAATGCCATATTGTCAGCAAAATGTCCAATTAGTAGGTTGCGCTCAGTTTTCCTTGATTATCTAAACCTAATTAGATTTAAAACACAAAATGCAATCTTAAAAAGAGAAGCACTCAATACTCGTAATGCATTTAAGCACAAGACATGTGGCTCAACTCCTTAGAGACCGTTCCTGCTAAAGTGTTGCAGCGTAAACACATTCAAGAATTAGCAAATAAAAAGCACACAGGGTTAAAGGAAAATGATTACCATCACCAAGATAACGAGGTTTACTATGTACCAATTTAGCAAAAAATAGGTTAATTACTTTTCCGCACTTTGATTACTAGATATCCAGCACCTCACACTGGACTGTCAGCTGAAGAAAATTAGTTGAAACTACTTTTCTTATCTTCAATATATCAAGATGTCACCATCTCATAAGACAAGCATAGCTTATTAACAAGATAGAACATTTAACAATGTATACAAAAATTGGAAGTTTCTCATAAGTATACACGTGATTACAGACTCACTCAAGAAGGACGCTCCACAGTGCCTTATATCTGGCATCCAGAGATTCAATTGCCTCTATTTTTTGGCACAAGTTAGGGTCCACAGCGGGGAATTTCAACTGATGAAGTCCTGATACAGAACGAAGTATAATGGAGAAAAGATCCATCAATAGCATTAAAGCAATTCTGAAACAGAGACAAAGAATAACAATTTGAGAGGCACACCAATCAACTGAGATTTTTCAAGGAGATATATATCATGATTCTACCATTTAGTTTTTGTATAACCAAAAGTACGATCTTATTGTCTCTTGGAGATATATGCATTCAATCCTTTATCTCCTATGGCAACCTGCCTAATCAATAGAGCTGATATCTGACTTAACCAAGGACACTGTAGTTATGGTTGTATATAAAAACACATGCACAGTACAAGCTATGGGTTTCATGACACACACTCATAAAACTACAACAATGACCCAAACAGGACATCAGTCACCAGGGAGCAAAAGCACAAGGCACACCAAGGCATATTGGTGCCTGAGGCCGTGGGTATAAGGATGAAATAAGTATAAAAACATATCCTGCAAAACATAACATAATAACCTAATAAAATGAAGTTTGGAAATGCATGATAAAACAATTGACACATACATTAAATTAAACAAATAATAAAAATCAATCAATCATAATTGAAATAAAATAACAATTCAATTACATACGATGTTCAACAATATTTTATTATAACAACCAAACTAGTCTAGCAATCATACCCTCATAAACGTCAAAGTCCTAATTGACAACCAGAGGGTGGCTGGCGGTGGTTGGCATGCACAAAGGGCGGTCGCCAGTCGATTGGAGGATGGATAGTGGTGGCAAAAACAAAGGACAGTGGTTTGTGGAGGAGTGGAGAGTGTCTCTATAACCCTAGAAGTCTAGAACTATTATAAACCTTAATTTCTATATTTTGGTGAATAATAAGGTTTATATTTTTTCATCCTGCTATTACTCTAATAAAAAAAATAATAATAAAAAAATAAAAAGCTGAAAAATAGCACATTTCTCAAGGCATGCCTGAGGCGCAGCAAAGCACAAAAGGCGCATGCCTTAAGATTAGGACTTGACACCATGATTTCAAGGCGCATGAGATATAGCTTTAGTCAAGGCTCACCTTTAATAACTATGCCAGGGAGAGAAAACTTATACAAGCCCAAGAATTATCACTAGAACAAATGGAAAGGCACATACCCAGTAATCTTTGCAAATGTAGTAAGAGCAAGCAGATCAAACCAACCTGAAGCATCGTGGACGACACCAGTATCATCTTCTGTTGTATCTTTTGAGATGAAATATATACATACAGTGCCTACTTCGAACTAAATAAGAGTCACCAATGGCAATGTCAGTTTTCAGAGAGAGTATGTGTAGACCATAAAATTATATGCCAGTGTCAATGCAGCAGTTATTTACCTGAGCACACCACTGAGACTCTATTTTGACAATATCCTCAATTTCCAAATAGATATGAAAATTTTCATCATCGTCATAAATGGCTTTACTTCTAGCTTCAACATTGCTCCGAGAAAAACTCACCACAGAGTTCAGGTAATGTGTACCATGGTAATCTATATAATCAGGAAAGAAAAAAACTCCCATCTCATCTCCCTGCCAATTGAAAAGAGTTCTTAACAAACTCATACACAGTATTAAATGTAGCATTACCTTAAAACAAAAAATAAATAAATGAACTGTTAGTGTCAAATTAAAATCTCATGACTCTGTATATCAGACACAAAATTATTTTCTAACATGTTGAAAAACAACGTTTTTTCTAGCACAAAACAACAGAAGCTAAAGCATTTCATGCCAATTAAACATGAACCCATCAAATTACAGGCAACCAAATGAGAAAAAAATGAAATAAAATAAGCATAAAAATTATAAAACGAAGACATAATTAAGACCTCTTATATAACAATGAGACGGGTAACCGAAGCATAGGACACTCAGAAACAAAACAAACATTATAAAAATTCCTAATTTGAATAAAAGAGTGAGAAGGAAAGGATATCCATCACCTCGTAAATTTTATTAAGTAAGATTTCCAAACAGGGTACCTCCATATTTCACTGACAAGTAGCGCGAAAAAGAAAGGGCAATAACAACAGGTTTCCCCTTTCAGTAAGGGCCCTTTCAGTAAGGGAGGGTTAAAAAATCATTACTTCAAAAAATTTACCATTGAGGATTCAAATTAGCGTCCCTTCACCTATTGTTGAGCAAGGTGGTGGGAGAGTTAGGACGATCCTCTTTTAGCGAGCTCAAATCTTTTATAAATAGCTATTGGAAGACGATTTAGGAGAAGACGCAATATAGTTCCGACTGTTCCATGGTCAATTTGGGTGGAAATAAATTGAAGAATTTTCGATGACTGTTTTGAGTTTATAGAGGATATTTGGGGAAGAAGAATTAAGTAAAGAGTTTAGTCTTTGGGAATCTAATCACGAAGAACTTGTTTGTAATCTGGAAAGGGGTTTGAGTAGGGGGACAACCGACCGATATTTTCGACGTCTACTTCAAGGGGTATATAATGATAGATAACCAATTTCATGTAGGGCTTGCTGAAATCTATTTTTCTGGTGTATATATGTGTATACCTTTTTATTATATTTTGTACACATATTATTCTATTATATATATATTTTTGTAATAATTGTATATTTTTTACATATTAAATTTTCATTAAAAAAACTAACATTCATATGTGTGTAGCTTTTTATTAAATATTATATACAATTTTTCACTAAAAAAATTAACAATTAAATTTTATACATTTTTACTCTTAATTGTATATGTTTTTGCTTATATTTGTATATGAGTGCACCATATCTTTAGGTGCACCCGGGTGCACACTATAAATTGCCATAAATTAATCGCAAAAACTTGTGTGCGTCTGGGCACATGGAAGCACATTATGTGTGCTTTTAAAATTTTGTGTTAAATTGTATACCCTTTAATATATAGATGTATATCCAGACAAAAACTTGTGTGCGCCCAGGCGTACGGAAAAATGCTCCGTGTGCCTTTAGAATTTTGTGTTAAATTGTATACCTTTTAGTATAAAGATGTGTACCCTTTATTCTCTAAAAAGAAATAAAATATATTAATGAAAAGTGTATATCTTTAGAACAAAATGGGGAGCCCTTATTAATTAAAGTGTATACCCTTTAGAACAAAATAATGTACTCTTACCTATAATATTTAATTCTAAAGGCGCATGGCGGTGCACGCAAACCTCACTCTAAATTAATTAAATAAAGAGTGAGGCTGAGCACCCTGGAGGCACATTCCGTGCGCCTTTTTACAATTTTCGTGACCCTTTGCAATTTAAACCCCTAGCAATACAGGCGCGTGATGTTCTGTGACACATCGGTGTGACATCTCCAGTAACACCTGCTTATGAAATGACACATGTCGGGGTGGATAAATCAAATCCCTTGCCTCAAGGGTTGACTGGTTGACTTAGGGCATCTAACAAAGTGTCACAAGAAATATCACACCACAATGTCACAGAAGAGCCAGACCTAGCAATACATAGGTTTAAATAGAATATTGAGAGGGAGGGTTGTGTTCAAATGGGGTATAGAGTATCCCTCCGTGTCCCCGTGGGCACATGAGCTTTTGCCTTAAATAAATACTCCATATATTTAATCTGTTAGAGAAAAAAATTATTTTATCATAGAATCAATTTGAGCAATCTATAATTTATATTAGAAATAATAATTAATTCAAAACTTTTGGGTGATGTTTGTTATGGGGTTTTGGGGAGTTTGAAAATCATGAATACTAATGTTGTGTTTGTTTTGAATTTTTGATAGGGTAGATTTTAACTTTATGTCAAATCAATGCGTAAGAATGTATTAATTTATGTAAGAAAGTAGATGAGAGATGAGAGATAAAGAGAGAAAGTGTATCAATTGAGGAGATAAAATGTACTCCCTTCGTCCCCTTGATAAATGTTCATTTGCTTTTTGCACGTGAATTAAGGAATGCAATATTTTAAAGTGTAATGAGGTGAGAGAAATAATATTTTAATATGGAGTGAGTAGTTGTATTTGTGTTGAGTGTGGGTCCCATGTGTAGTTGGTTGAGTATAATATTATTATTGTGTGTTATCACATCAACCAAAAAAGAAAATAGACACTTTGTATTGAGATGGATCAAAATGGGAAAATAGACACTTATCAAGGGGACGAATGGGGTATATAGGTATATATAAGGGTGTTTTTTAAAATTTCAACGTGGAATTTTAATTCCAATTCCGGGTTTCAAATCCGGAACAAACATCCCCTTGGTGATGATAATCGGTTACTGCAATGATTTTTTTTTTCAAAATTAATTTATTAATTAAAATTTATTTATTTTATTAATTCTTCCATCCGTAAACAATTATTTTATTAACTAATTACGAAGCCCCGTAATACGCGGAGATCATCAATTTTTTTATGGAACAAGCTATTTGTACCTCCAACTAGCTATTTGTACCTTCAAATTAACATACTCAAAAAAATAATTAAATTAAAATATTCATAATTAATAAAATATAAATACTCTTATAATTCAGATTTCATTTCATTATGTGTTCGATTGGAGTACCCGATTGAAGTGTTTGTTTTGAGCAATGGAACGGTTCTTGAGAAATAGTGATATCCAAATGTGCGAGTGAAAAATTATTTCCTAATATGCATAATCATCATGAAGCACGCATATGATGACACAAACATGATTATAATACATTACTGAAATTATAAGAATTTATAATTTAAAAGATTAAAAATATTATATTTTTTCTAATTAAATTAATTTTATAACATGTCTTAAAATATTTCAATCTAAAAATGTAATTTTGATTAAATATTCCCTTAGTCTTATTTATAAGTTACCATTTACATTTTACACGTAGATTAAGAGATATTATTATTTTATGTATCGTTGGGTGCTTGTATTATTATTGAGTGGTGGACCATATAATACATGGAGTCCTTTTACTTAAATGTGAAAATAGAGATTTTTGAATGAGACACCCAATATATTAAAATTGGGACTTTTGATGAGACGAGTGAGTATAAAAATAATTATAATTGGCTATTAAATTGTTATTATATTTTCTTACAGGGAACAGACCACGTATCATCGCTTCTATGAAGAAAATAAGAAAAATTTCCAAGTCTTTCTCATCTGCATGAGATATCAAATTTAGAATTTGCAACACTTCTGAAAATATGTACATTATTTATGTAGTAATATCCAAATATATATAATTTTATTATTATTTTAAATTAGTTTAGGTTTTAATTTTTTTTTAATGTTTATAGAGATTAAATGAAACATGTAGTTTTTTATTAATAATTTTATGATTAATAAAAAATACATTAAATTAGAGAAATAATATTTTAAAAAAAATTAATTTTCCTCTTCAAATGTATTCACTCTTCTTTTTAGGAAATATATATTATTTATTTAAATATAAATTTACTTAAATGAATCTAAATTCAATGATAATTTGAGTATTTATAACATTTTGCGTATTGATTATAAATAAATAAATAATTTAAACAAATGTTTAATTAATAAAAAATAATTTTAATATCATAAAAAAATATATGAAAATATGCATTTTTATAAGTTATTCTCTCTTAAATTAAGTAAACAATGTTAAGAACTATATAAATTAATAAAAATAATTTTATTTATTAAAGCTTAATGTTAAATTTTTTTAATAAAAATTATAATACTACACGTTAAACTTTTCTTGGGTTATTATGGGTGCAACTGTAAAGTTGAGGGTGTAGGGGCAGCTATTGAATATATTAAAGAATTAATCATTTTATTGAGTGATGAGAATTAAATCAAAATCTGATTTAACAATTGAGATTATTTAGGTGCACCGTAATTAGACTCACTTTTTTATGTCTTTTAAAATTGGATCAATTACTTTAAGATACAAGGTCAACATGATTTTTATTATAAGATACATTTACTAAAAAATAGTACTATGGGATACAAAAAGATATAACAAAGTACCCAAGTTACCCTTAAAGGATTTAAATTTAAAAACATAATGTACCTTATAAATCTAACTGATTCTACTCGCTTAAAACATCATGTACATTTGGTTATAACTATTTGGGATAGTGATGGTTGCCATTTACGGAATGGATTAATTACTCTTAAGTATATATTACTAAGTCTTATTAATATAAGATACGTATATTTAAATATATTACTGCTAGATACAAGAATTTGAAGTAGTATACCTAATATAACCCCAATTAATATTAATCCACCTCACTACTCTATCTACAGTTCCAGCGATAAATATGAATATTTAGAGATAAAGCATTATCTGCTCCAAATAAAACAGAAAAAATAAGGTATTTATTTCTCGTCGTCTTCCACACGAAAGAGAAAGATGATAACATCGTCTTCCACTTTGCCTTTCGAGGCGCTCCACTTGATTCCAGACTCTAATGCACCATAGCCTCACAACCATAAAACATCTCAGCTTTCTCAGCCGATTATCGATCCCAGAATGAACGAAGCATCGGAGGTAGATGCCGATGACAACGTTGCAGCTACACCCACCAAAGCAGCATCGGATAATAGGCCTTCTTCGGCGTGTTTGCTTGTTCACAATTTTGCGTGTCCCCAAGTGTAGGGATTCAGTTACAGATAAGTATGTGACCAAGTCTATTATCGAACCCAAGGGATAATTCCAAGCTTACTATTTAATCTATTAATGACTATTCTATTATAAGACAAATCGGGGTATTTTGAGAATTACCTAACTTAACTATACAGAAAATAATTACTAAAATTAATAAAATAATAATTAAAAATAAATAAGGAAAGTATTCAAGAGAGAAGACAGACAACACTAGGAAATCCAGTTAAGTGGGTCAAATCAAATCACTAGACAATCTGTTAGAATCCCTATAGTTATTATGAAGGCATCACTAAATTATGTTAAATCCATTTTTTAAAGTAAACTTAACACATAAACATGGTTTGAACCCTCAGATGCAGAAGAATAATTCCTACTCTCTTTCTAGGTACTTCATGTAAAATTCCATTAAAGGCTAGTACACTAGACTTCCCTTTATAGGTATTTAAGAATTAAACCTCGACTCCCACCTAACAATCTAAGAAATCAAATCCTATAGAATGGTAATTAATAAATATATTAGATGTCCAATATTAATTATTCTAATGAATAAATGTTATATGGTTAGATCCCCTTTACCCATAACAGATAGACAAATATAATTCCTTCTATGACACAAGCAATAAGCATAAGCATGTAACAGGTGTTGACATACATATGAATAAGGACAGATCATATAAGACAAAATATAAGTCTCAAATCAAAGCATTAATAAAGGAATAAGTATACTGCAGGTATCCAATTCAAAATCTAGATCATTAATTCAACACAACTTAACCTTCAAACCTAGCGCTATCCAAGAAGTACTAGCCCATGGTGTTACATGCAACACACATGGTTAGGCATGAAAGCATGTTCAAAATTAAGAAAGAAAGAATAAGAAAAACCTAGATGTGGCGTGATTCTCCGTTCTCTCCTCCGTGATTCTGAACCTTCTTGTTCTCCTTCTCAAGTAAGCAATCCTGGCGAACTCCCCGGGATGGGTGGATGGGATGGTGAATTATGAAAGGGTATGAAAAGTTATGGAGAGTTGTGGAGAGTTAGGGTTTGGAACATCCCAAGGGTCTCTTTTATAGTTGAGGACTCAAAAATCCCGAATTCTAACTTAAAAGTGGGCTTTTTCGCGTTAAAAACACAAACGGGCCAGAAAAATGCCAAAAAATGACGTCGGGCCTCGCTGGGAAGCTGTACAAGTCGTGCCAAGCTTGACACGAGTCGTGCGGCCCTTGCATGGGTCGTGCGGTCTCCCCGCACAGGTCGTGCCGCTCGTCGGCAGTCTGCGCGACCTCACGGTTTTGCTCATAACTTTTTCATCCGATCTCCATTTTAGACGATTTTTATGCTCACGCGATCCTCTCTTCCTTGGCTTTCCAAATATAAAGACCTCCTGAAAACTCGTCCATTTGAGTGTGAAACGACTCGTGCAAATTGGCACTGGTCGTGCTGGTCGGCACAACTTGCGCGTCTTCACTGTTTTAATCATATCTCCCTCATCTGACGTCCAAATTAGGCGTTTCTTGAGCCAAAAAGACCTTCTCTTCAGTAGATTTCCAAACATATCTCACATGCTCAATTTGGATCTCTACATATATACAGAAAAATTATGCAAAGAGGACATGCGTTTTTCAGCATTCTTTCACGATTTCACTCCTCATTCCAACTTTGCACCTTTAATCCGTTTTCCACCTAAAAACACGAAATAATACCTCAAATGCACCAATATCTTAAATATATGAAAATTAACCATTTACTGCTAAAATACGAGCATAAATTCCTCAAAACGGTGCTAAATCGGACCCTAAAACATGCAGATTTTCACACTAATCAGTGTTATTTGAGTTGATTGTTGCATTGACAATGTCCTTCCTTACGGATAAGTGAAATCCAAGTAGAGATTTCAACGGATAAATTTGTGGAATGAATTGATTAGATGTGCTGTTTGGCATCAAGAAATACGACAATTAACAGGCAGAAAATTGGAGTTGTTCTTGTTAATTAGTTTAGAATTAAAAAAATAGTATTCGAAGAAACATAACGTGAATCTTAAATGTATTTCAGATTATAATGAAAATTAATTCAATTATGTTGTGCATATTTATTTAATGATTGTTCATAATTTTTCATAAATTGTTTAGAATTATTCACGTTACCGTTTGCCAGAGAGATATATACACAAATTATGTTGTGCCTAATTATTCATTAGTTATGCAAACATATTCACTAGTTGTGCAAAATTATTCATACCACCATTCTCCTGAGAAATATATAAAGAAAATTACGTTGTGCAAAAGTATTAACTAGTTGTGCATAATTATTCGTTGAAATATATAAAGAAATTTATGTTGTGCAAAATAAATCAGTAGTTGTGCATAATTATTAGCTGGGTAAAAATACATAAATAAAATTATAAGTGCAAAATTATTTACTAGTTATGCATAATTATTTTCTAGAGAAAGATGTAAGAAACTTATGCTGTGCAAAATTATTCACTATTAAAGTTGAGATTTTTGACAAACATTGGGATATATTGACAGGAGTTGTTGTTTGAAATCAAGAAATATGTAATACGTATGTTAATTGATTTGGAAGAAAATTAGACTCGTTCATGTTTATAGATTAATTAAAAAATTAGTATGTATAATTAAAATAGTACAATATATTCGGCCATATAAAGAAACGGAGATTATAAAGATCATGTGCGGTTTTCACGGGAACAAGAACGCAATGAAAGAATATACTCCCTCAATCTCTTTGAAATATAACCGTTTGCATTTTGCACGTTGATTAAGGAGTATAATAATTTAATGTATTTTGACGTGAGAGAAATAATATTTTAAATTGTAGTGAGTAGTTGTATTAGTGTTGAGTATGGGGCCATGTGGGGTCACATCAATCTAAAAAAGGAAATGGATACTTTGTAATGGGATGGACCAAAATGGAAAAATGGATACGTATCAAGGGGATGGAGGGAGTATTTGGTATTGTTCAATATAAATTTGTATCTATTAGTATTAATTTAAAATTCATGTATCTAATAATAATACGTGGATATGGATGGTACCTATGTTGGATTGTTTACTAAAAGCCTAACTTTTGTATGAACAATACGTTAACAATTAATTTGAAATGAGAATCATATGATCAAATGATTGCGTCTTATAATTTATTTATATGTTCGATGAAATAGTCCACTTACTTTATACTGTAGATAATATGTTGTGCGACAACACGCGGAAGATCATATTATCGATTTCCTTATAAAGTATAAACAGAGGCTCACAACTGAGATAGACGGGGACTCTCCATTGGTATGGTTGTAGTGTGATTTGGTATTAGTTTGTCTTGACTATAGAATCACATTAGTGCACTTCGTGTGTATTGAGTAGGACCGCATGAGATCGTTTGACTTATACTGACTATATAGGAGAACTTCTTCTCAGTTATCATGAATGTTCGTGCTCTTAATCCCTATACAATAACCTCCACACATAGGGTAGTATTTATCTCTTTGATTCATCAATGGGTGAGATTTATATATTAAATCAACATGCTGGGTGAGTTGGGAAATAACATTGTCTCTATGGTGTGCTGTTGATTGTAGAAAGAATCCGTGTCCGCTATAGGTTGATGATGTCCCCTTGAGGAGCTCATAAGGATTATCATGTAAATCCTGCAGGTGAAATTTATTCCGGCATGATAATGAGGTTGAGTGGTACTACTCTTGGATGAGATATTAATTAATTGAGTTGTAATAAATTTAATTAATTAATGGACATTGTATATCTTAAATATGGGGAGACTAACGGACTCATAATAAGAAGGAACCTAAAAAGTAATTTTGGGATTGGATGGGTAGTGCAGTAATAATATTTTAGTGGACTATATTATTATTATTGGATTAAGTATAAGCTTTGGGCTAAGCTTGATTACTTAAACCCTATTGAGCCCAAATCCAATTTCTCCTCCTGGTTTCTGTTGTAGCCCAACATAAAAGTCATCTCAACTTCCTAATACCCTAGTTCCTGTGCCTTTTTTGACGTAAGTAAGGGAGAGAAGCAGATTGAGACAATCCTGAAGATTGTTGCCCACACACATCAAGATTGGACTCGGGATATACAACAGAAGACCGGAAGGTCGTTTGCTGTTTCTGGCTGTCAACTTGCAAAATTTGTATAAAATCGTACAGAACTTAGAATCAAACTTGTAATATACTGACAAAAAGTCACGGAAGAGAGAATCGTCTGAGCATAAAGATCATCCCAATCGAAGGTCAGACGAGAAAGTTATGGCCAAAACCATAATGCTGCGCAGACTGGTGGAGAGAATGCTTCTCATTCAACATACCCTGGTGAACGGTAATCGTTTCTATGATTTATTGCTTCCGCTGCTTATTAGAAATGTATGGAACCCTAACAGTTTATGCTAAACAAATGATCGAACACCAACACCTTATAGTAAGTCTCCCTTAGGGAATTTAGCAGCACCATCCTGCGTTGTTCAGTCGTCGATGTCTTTGTTGGGCCTACTATCTTTTTCTTGTTGAGTAGCTTGGTGGTCATCTCCCGAATTTTGCAGGTTAAATCTTCACAACTAGTCGGAAATTTACATATTTTTTAGCAACAAAGATCTCTCATATTGCTCCTGATTCCTCTATATAGTTGTTCAAATCGTGTGCTTCTGGTTTAATGGCATTGGGTTCTTCATTTTCGGGTTATGTTTCTGAACAAAAAATTTGAGTAATTGTCCATTAACTGTTTGATAAATTTTCTAAGTAAATAATATAAATTTTAGAGTCGGATTGAAAGGAACGATATTCTAATCTGAATATATGCTTTGACAGTTTCTTTCTTAAAAGAATTCATTTGCTAAATTTCTATTTTTTGTGTTTGAAGGGTTTAAGCTATTTTTTGTGTTTTTTTATAATACATTTTTCTTCTATGAGTAATTGTTGGCATTTTATTAGGACAGAGGGACGGATTTAATTTGGCATACGTTTGTTATTTATGGTATTATGTTCAAGTTGTGTGCTCCTGGTTTAATATTCAAAGTTATTGCCAATTAACTATTCCATAAATTGCCTAAGTTTACAGTCATTGAATTTATTTTTAAAAATAAAATATTCTCAATGTTGGAATGAAAATTTTGTATATATTGTACGTGTTAGCTTGTGTAAAATTAGAATATCTGAAAATTTGTATATTCAAAGACAAGTTTATGTAGTACATGCTAGCTGTGCAAACACGTCAATATGATTGTAAGGTTTCAATTTTATGCTAAATTACTATCTCTTTTATGTCCTTCAAATTATGGAGGATTCCATAATGTTTAGTGCGAGACATCAGGAAATATGAAAATTCATCTCCATAGTGTCAGAGACGTCATGGTCTGATTTGCACTATGAAATTTGTGTGAAGTGGGTTGATTTGGAGAAAGTAAATTTGAATGCATTTGTTGCTTTGGTGAATGTTGTAGAATCTCTTTGTCTTCGGATGCAGATTTGAAGAACATTATCTCCGTTTGCAAGTGCACATCCTTGAATTTTGTGTTCGCTGATGTGTCAGTAAATGAACCACATTTAAGAAACAATTCTCAGTCTGCTCTACTGTGCATGGGTTCTATAAATTCTGAGGTAATTCGTCTAGTTTCTGAGAATGCAAACTCAAATGAATCAAATCTGAATGATGGACAATATGAAGAGTTTGCTGAAAACTCAAGCATGCAGTTTTTGAAATCTATCCACTTTTGGAAAAGAAATCATTATTATCAGATCCATGGTCCAACATCATGAAAGATGGTGTTGGGTTGGTGTTTCAAAGAGGGGCTAATGAATTTCGGAGAAGCTAATAAAGTCATTGCACAAGTAGGCTTCAACTTCAAAAATCGCAGAATAATGCAAGATATATTCATGCTATTTGTAGAAATTCAGATGATTGTCAGTGGTTTATAAAAGCAAAAAGTCTTACGCTGTCATCAAAGTTCCAGGATTATGAGGCAAATTTGGTCCATAAATTTGTTGGGATTTTCCCAAAGAATGAAACAAGATGCTTTTCCGCCAAAATTATTGGAAATTTATTTGTGGACAAAATTAGAGATAATCCTCACATGTGGGGGGGGGGATTGATGTAAAATCTGATTTCTTAAGCACATATGGATTCGAGATCCCTTATTGGAAAGTATGGAGAGCGAAGGAAAAATCCAAGGATCAAATATGCATAATCTTATGATGATCTACGCTGGTATTGTGCTGTAATTAAATCCACTAATCCTGTTAGCGTCGTTGTACTTAACCACAATAAGGAATCACACCGCTTCGAATGCTTATTTATATCTTTTAAAGCTTGCATAGATGGGTTTATGAGTTGTCGTCCAATGATCTTTATTGATGGCATATTCATGAAAGGTCAAGTCAGTGGCACATTACTAGCAGCCACAGCGAAAGATAGTGACAACGATATAATTTTATACTTTTTAATCTTTATCATGAGTTTCTTATTTTTACTTTCACATCTATTATGTATATTATTTTATAAGGTTGTTCCCATTATCCATTGTCGTTGTCTCTGCCGGAAACACTAAGAATTGGACGTGGTTTTCAACAATGATAAGGGACAACATTACGCATAACAAAGAGATTTTCTATATATCTGACCGCAATGTTGGCTGAATGTCAGCATTTTCCTTGGTTTTTGACAAGCCAATTCACTATTTTTATTTGTTACATTTATTAATGAACCTGAAAGGAAAATGTTCTCGTGGCTTGAATAATAAACGTGCAGATTTGTGGTGTATTTTCAATGAATATGCAGATGCCCCCACAAAACAGTTTTTTGATAAGAAACTTTCAGCTTTCAAGGAGCTTGATGGGAAGTGGTTGAAGAATGGGTATCACAATTACCATACGAAAAATGGGATGTGGCTTATTCTTCTCATAGTACAAAATATGGTGAAATGACCTCTAACGCTATTGAGTCATTTAATGGATGGCTAAACGACACTAGAGATTTACCCATCACTCACATGATCGACCGTATTCGCAAAAGTACCTCTTTTTCATTGCTCACATGATATATATTTTTGTGGTAAGTGATAGATTTTTATTCATTATTCATTGACTTATTGTTATCAATTATTGACTTCCTTCAAAAGTATCGGACAAATGATATGACACATCAAAAGGATAATGCTATTGCATTTTTATGATGTTTGCATCCTTTTGAATCATTTCGATGGTTCGTCATCTCCTGTGTTCACTAACGAGGTTGTATTTCCTTAGACTTATTTCATGACTCTTTAATTAGCTTAATGACATCATAGATGGGTCAATCGACGGTTAGATTTTTATTGCTGCAGATGAGTCCAACTTTTGCAATTTGAGGGCCAAGTTTACTCATTCTGGTTTCAATCTAATTTGTCTTAGCTTGTTTGCTTCTGCAAAAACTTTTGTATCTACTAGAGTGATGTGTATAATTCTATGTCTTAGCTTGTTTGCTTCTGCAAAAACTTTTGTATCTACTAGAGTGATGTGTATAAATCTATGTTTGGGAAGAGTCTTTATATGTTTCATATTTTATATGTTTAAGATCTGAAATTATTCCTTGATTTGTTATTATCAATGATTTATGCATCAATTCATAATATGCATAAGAGGGATAAGAATATGAATTAGTAAGATAGTTGTCACTACTAAAGCATATTACATGTACAATTTATTACATTCATACAACTAAAGATGCATAGTTAACTGTATGATTATTCGTTACTAAATGGCATAGATATTACCTTAAAAGACTAGCATTTTTGCTCCTTTGGAGCCAGGGAAGCTCGACCAGATTCATCAGCTTCATTTATACGTTTTATAGCTTCATTTTTTCTCTCTATGTTGACAGATGTTCGATTCTGATACTGCGTATGATGCCAGTATGCATAAGAAAGATAAGAATAAGAACTAGTAACATAGTTGTCAATATCAATGCATATTACGTGTACAGTTTATTACATTCATATAACTAAAGATGCATAGTTTACTTAATGGCATACATACTACCTTAAAGGACTCACATTTTTGCTTCTTCGTAGCTGGGGATTCATCATCCGACAAACTAAGACTGAACGAAGGTGCAAAAATTGCATCTTCATTAACAATGAACCAATTGGACCCCATTTTAGATGACTTTGGAAAATCAGTTTCATTTCTCCTACCAATACACTCATTCTAATTTTCACGAATACCAATCTTGTTTAACAACAAACCACCAACACAGTCAACACCTTCACCATCATTGTTCTTATCTTTCTTAACATCGCTACCAATATTCTCATTCCCCATTAAAACATCTTTCTCCCCCGACATGGCTTCAACAAAACTCTTTTCACCTATTACATTTAAAAGATAATAATGTAAGACATGTGAACAAATAATTATGAATACATATGTAAAATATAAAAATTACATATCTTGAGGACAACTGTGAAATTTTAACATTCTTTATCGCATCAAGCTTGTCGTGCAACTTAGTCAAATCCTACTTTAAGAATCGAGGAAACATATTATCAGCTACTGGGTCTATCAAGCTAGTGTGCTCGCACAATCAAAACTGAAACTGAAAAAATATTAGTTAAAATTTATAAACGAAGAACATATAAATTTTCTATTGTTTTATATGAGCAATTCAAATCAAATTAATGAATCTTCAATTAGTTGAAATATGCAACTCACCAGTCAATCCAGAGATGATTAAAATAATGGAATATCTCAATTAACATATACACATGATGACAATCCTTTAAAGGAATTCACGTGCAGACATTAGTGGAGGAATTATTAAGTCCTAACCAAATTTTGATGATTAAAAATAATTACACATTAACCGTACAATGCCTCAAATTGTATTCAACAACAATTAGTCTGGGTACGGGAGGGACAACAAGCATTCAATGTTAATTAACTTTATCATGAAGCCTTAGTTTGTAACATAAACTTTATAGGAAGAATAAATATGCCGAAATTAATCATACATAAACATATGATCACTAAATGGCGTACTATGACCCTCTTGATGGAAAAAATAATTTTCCACGAATGAATCCAAATCACATATCCTCAACCAAAACTAAAATTCATTAACCATTAAGAAATTTTAATTTCATATTCAAAATTGTGATTCAAGAAAAAATATTCAAATACAAATATTAGATTTAAACAATTTTCCTTCACATCTCAAAGAATATGGTGGCTCTGATATTACTTGTAGAAAATAAATTCATAAATCTTAATACTTAAGACCCTATCCTAATTAACGAGATCTAAACTTTAACACGGAAGCGTACCTTGATCCATTGAGCCCTCTAGGTGGAATACGAACTAAGAAGAAATAGGTATTACGACCTTCCTCAACTAAGCCTTCTTATTGACTGTAATCCCTTCCGATGGGGGAGAAGAGAAGATTGTGCTATGCTTAATATATTGGGGACCATAATCTGGGTAACCTTATATACTACTTTAATCAGACCACTCATTATCATCTAATTAAGTAGTATTAGGTATCTACTTATTGGCCCATATCAAATAATGTGAGTTAAAATTATTTTTCGTCCCATAACAATATGAAAATTTTGATTCTGTCCCAAAAAAGATATCATTTTTAATTTAGTCCCATAACTTTCTATATTGGCCAATTTTGGTCCCAAAATCGCCGGAATTCAGCACGTGCGCTGCACGTGACCCCTCAATTTGGGGCTTTCCGGCGATTTGGGACCAAAATCGGCCAATGCTGGGAGTTACGAGACTAAATTAAAAATGATATCTTTTTTGGGACAAAATAAAAAATATACATTGTTATGGGACCAAAAGTGATTTTAACTTAATAGTCGACCCCTAAAAATATACTACCTTCGATTTATTTATATAAAATATTAGTAGCTTCCATATTTCAAATGATATTTTAATAAAATAATAAAAGTACACTTAAATTAAAATGTATACGTATTAAAATAAAATTCAATACACTCGTGCACTATAAACTCTAATTAATAAAGCAAAGTTTCTTGTTCACGCAATATTGAAAAAGGGACATATGTATAAAGTATAACAACAAACTTTATATGTGTAATCGTTTACTATTTTTAATTGTAATAATAATTTATTAAAAATAAAATTACTTTTTATTTATATTACAAATTATTCACAATATAATATATTTTAACGGTTATTATTTTTAATTAATGTAATGGCATTGTTTATTCATTTCACATTACTCCATTTGTTTAGAAATTTATCACAAACACTTGCTAAAGTTTAATTACATATAGTGTGTAAATGAAATTAATTTTCTTTTTTAGCATTCTATTTATTCCATTACCTATGTTTCATGTTTTATCATTTTTTAATATATAAAATCAAATTATATCAGATATATACACTATAAGATCATGTCAAGATTCAAAATTGGGGATTAAAACTTAAATTAATATGAGAGATAAATATTTTTAAATATTAAAAATCTAGATAAAGAATAGCATATATATATATATACATATATATATAATTAATAAAGCAAGTGTCTTGTTCATGCAATATGGAAAAAGGGACATACTATGTATAAAGTATAACAACAACTGTGTGTAATCATTTTACTATTTTTAATTGTAATAATGATTTATTAAAAATATGATTACTTTTTATTTATATTACAAATTATTCACAATATAATATATTTGAAGGTTATTATTTTTAATTAATGTAATGGCATTGTTTATTCATTTCACATTACTCCATCTGTTTAGAAATTTATTACGAACACTTGCTAAAGTTTAATTACATATAGTATGCAAATGAAATTAAATTTCGTTTTTAGCATTCTATTTATTCTGTTACCTATGTTTGACGTTTTATCATTTTTTAATATATAAAATCAAATTATATCTGATATATACACTATAAGACCCTGTCAAGATTTGAAATTGGGGATTAAAACTTAAGTTAATAAGAGAGATGAATTTTGTTCTAGGAGAACATAATTTTTATTTTATATTATTATTTATATTATATTATATGAGATGAATATTTTTTAAATATTATATATATATACTTCCTCCGTCCCCTTGATACGTATCCATGCATTTTGCCATTTTGGTCCGTCCCAATACAAAGTATCCATTTTCTTTTTTAGATTGATGTGACAGACAAGGGACCCACACTCAACACTAATACAACTACCCACTACACATTAAAATATTATTTTTTTCACCTCAATACACATTAAAATATTATACTCCTTAATCCACGTGAATAAAGTAAAATGGATACATATTAGAGGGACATGAGTATATATTTTATGCTAAGAATTTAAATAAAACTTTTGGTCCCATAACAATGTATATTTTTGATTTTTTCCCAAAAAAGATATCATTTTCAATTTAGTCCCGTAACTCTCAGTATTGGCCGATTTTGATCTCAAATCGCCGGAAAGCCCCAAACTGAGGGGTCACGTGCAGCGCACGTGCTGAATTCCGGCAATTTTGGGACCAAAATTGGCCAATATAGAAAGTTATGGGACTAAATTGAAAATGTTTGGGACAAAATCAAAAATTTCATATTTTTATGGGACGAAAAATGATTTTAACTCCAAATAATGTAGCCCATAAACTTTTACTTTAATTAATCACTTGATTAAGCCCAATATAAGATTTGAATAGCTAATATAATTAAATATTAATATATTGCCCACAATTACATTATACAGTAAATATAATTTCCCAACAAGTTGATCTTCTGGAATCGTAGCTAATACAAAATGAGGGAACACTCTGGTTCAACCAAGGTGGTGTATCCATATTAAGGGATTTGGCTATTTATCACTTTAAGGATGATAAATATTAAAATTTGTTGAGAGTAACAATATACTCCCTCTGTCCGCCCGAAAGATGGTCTTTTTTCTATTTTGGTCGTCCGTTCTAAAGAGAGTCATTTCCTTTTTTACACACATGGGACCTACACACACCCACTAATACAACTAAAATATGGGGTCCACACTTTCACTAATACAACTACCCACTACACATTAAATAATAATACTCCTTAATCAACGTGCACAAAAGCAAAATGCCCTCTTTCGGGCGGACGGAGGGAGTAATAAGTATGACAAAATAAAATATTAATTTTATCACATGAAAATATAGGAAGAAATTAAATTTAAAAAAAAAGATAAAAAAAGTCGGGTTACCCGATCAGGTACCCAGTTTTTTCGGGTACCCGAAATATCGGGTACCTAGAATATCAGTTCGGGTTCGCGTAATGTATTTTAAAACCCGAAATTTCGGGTACCCGAACCCAAAACCCGAATTACCCGAAACCCGGTCCGATACCCACCCCTATTACTATTGAATCCAGCTCACATGGTTCATATTTTTTAATTAGCATTTCTCTCCATGGGCTTGGAATCTTGGCAAAGAATAGGCAAAATACCTCCTCCTCCTCCTGGATCTTCAATTTTTATCTACACTCTGTGAAGAGTTTGATGTACTCGTCTACGTGATAGATGTCAAGTAATTACAGGTTGTATAGGGCATTCCTACATTTTTTCTTCTTTTCTTCTTCCATTTCTTTGAAGTAACCTACTCTGATGAAGTGGATTTTGAAGATCTTGGACATGCGATCAATAATATTATCGAGATCTTCGCCTTCCATAGCCTTCTTTTTGAATTCGTCTTAGAGCTCCTCCTAGTCGCACTTTACTGATCCTTTCAGGCTCATAGTTAGGAATCTTATGAACTCTTCTTTATCCAGCTCTAGTGCACCACCTGCAATATTCATTACATTTGTCCATTCGTCGATCAAGGTCTCTCTGTTCTCGAAGTCTAGAGTGTCAAGGTTTAGAATTAACCGTATGGATTTATCGGTACCATATATGGTGTTGTGTAGATTGGATCCTCGAACTCAACTTGCTCCTATTGACAATCACATGACTTTCATCTTGAAGTTTCCTTGTTGTTGGGATGTCTCTTCTTGTCTCACTTCATCAACTCTATGTGATCCAGATGTTCCTTTATTTTTTCTCGGATCACATTGTGTCTGAGGAGCCTGCGACTATTTTTGAGAGCTTGATATTTCTCCAACATTCATATTTAGATCTACAATGGATTGTCCTTGGAAGGACTCATATAGATCCTGTAAATCCTCAAGATTCTCTTTTTCCATCCGGGGATGTTGATTTTCCTCGAAGGATAACGATTATCTTCTCACTCTCCGTCTTTGGCCTTGTAACCTCCATTGTCTTTCCCTTTTGGTGTAAAAGGGAATCTATTCCGAAGATTGGTGGTAACCTTCCTCCTGGCCTTCTCCCTGTCATCAATATTAATATATTAGTATTACTATGAACTCTACTTGTTTTATCAACTTCTTGATGAGGTCAAGTTGTTTGTTCTACAGCGTCTCAACCTTATCCATCTTGAGGCAGATCTCAAATATTGTCTTGGATATATTTTGGCAATATTCTCCAAAGAATTTCACTGTCTTCTGTAATTCTCTAAGATCTTGGTTCATCTTAAAGTCGTCTACCTCGATTTCTTTCTACTGTGTCATTTTGACCACAATGAAAAGTGATAGGGCTTGCAGATCTCTCTTGGACCTTGATTTGGGTGTCTTCTCCATTATTCGTG
Organism: Pogostemon cablin; assembly: GCA_023678885.1. Taxonomy (NCBI): domain Eukaryota; kingdom Viridiplantae; phylum Streptophyta; class Magnoliopsida; order Lamiales; family Lamiaceae; genus Pogostemon; species Pogostemon cablin. The sequence continues at coordinate 10,093,038 of CM042987.1, forward strand.
TCTCGGGACATGTCCGTGGATCTCAGTGAAACTATGGAGTTCCACTATATTTCTCGACACCTCCTTGGAGTATCATATCTCATTCTGGTGACCTTCCTCCAGATTTCTTCCTCGGTGTAATTAGCATGAGCCTCTGCTCGTTCCCATCCTCATCTGAGACCTTTCCAGAATCGGTTATTGGCCTCAACTTTCTTTTTCGTTTGTTTTCTATACAAAATATTGTAGTATTGTTGTATAGAGCTGCTTGTTTCATCATATCCAATGGGCTAGAAGGCGTTGTTGCTCCAATATTAAATAGGATCTATAGTTCTATCACACTCGTATGTCAAACTTTCATTCGGATCCACATGTCTTTGAAACTCTCCTTTCGTTAAATAATATAAGTTTATAATAATTTTTCCATTCATAAATAAATAAATCTAGGGCTCTGATACCATTTTGAAGCATTGAAAGTAGAAGAAATTTTGGCTAAATATTTATAAAATATAAATTTAGAATTAGGGCTGTTTTTGTAATTTTTTTTGCAACCTATTAGAAGGACGATTTTGTTGAGTTACGTAAACATAATGGACGATTTCAAAAATTCTGTAAACATAATGGAAGAATTTCAAAATGAAGGAAATTGATGAACCATTTTCAAATTAGGCAAAGAAAAAAATATATTTGGCCTAAAAAAATCAAATGAATATCTTAATTTGTACTGAGGCATTGATTATTTTTATATTTAAAAACTGAAGCTTTCTCTCTCAATAATTTAGGAATAAATGAGGACTCTCAAACAAATCTTAATGGAAAATTAGGTAGGTCATTAACAGTCAAATCCAAAAAGTGGAGCAAACGATGGAAAATGAAAATAGTATTTCCAAAAATAAAAGAAAAAACAATTGACAACAAATTAATTCTTTTATAATCTCATTCTTACATCAATATATATATATATATATATATATATATATATATATATATATATATATATATATATATATATATATATATATATATATATATATATATATATATTCTTAGCAATTTCCCAACCATTTGATTGGTCTTTACATTTGTTGTTTTTCCAAGTTCATTGACCCAAAAAGCGTGAAAATATCTATTTTAGTCCTAAGTTTAGTAATTTCTCAAAAGTGGTCTTCCAATATCCACTTTTGGTCCTTTTTGTCCACTTTTGGTCCCCTAGGATAGGCCAATAAGGACTAAAAGCGAACAAAAAAGACCAAAAGTGGACAAAAATGACTAAAAGCGGACACTGGAGGACCACTTTTGAAAATTTACCAAATTTTAGGACTAAAATTAGATTTTGCATATCCTAGAGGACCAAAATTGATATTATCCTCCTAAAAAGCACATTCGATTGACTTTTATTATTTCATAATGATAACCTCCTTCATACAGTTCATCGTTTTATTTAAGGTTTTATGCTATTATGCCCATTGTCAATTTAGAAGAATAAAAAATGCCCTGTGCAGTATGAAAAAAAAAAATGCCCCCTTTTGATACAATTTGACGAAATACCCCTAAAATTTTGATTTAATATGTTAACTGACGTCCAATCATATTTGACTCTGACTTTACTCAGTCATTTGAAAAAAAAAATTAAATCTTTTTCCTTTGATCAATTTTTGGACTAGCATATGAAAGTCCAAGTAATTTAATATGGGTAATTGTGAAAAATACCCAAAATGAATGTGACAAAATTAATTTTTCCAATCCCTTAGAAAAGTTATCAATTTTACAAATTTACCAATTTTCGGACAGTTTTGCCCTCGAAAAAAATTGAAAAGTCAGACTGGTCAACTGGTCAAACGAAACCACTGGTCAATAAATTCATATGGTCGGTCTTACCTAGAACCAATAAATCCATACGTTTTGATCCTAAACCTCGACATTTTAGACTTCAAGAATAGAAAGGCCTTGATTGATGAATGGACCAATGCAACGAAGATTGCAGGAGGTGCACTAGAGCTGGACAAAGAAGGGTTCATAAGATTCCTAACTATGAGCCTGGAAGGATCAGTAAAATGCACCTGGGAGTCTCTATCAGACGAGGTCAAGAAGGACGCCATGGAAGGCGAAGACTTAGGCAATATTTTCGACCGCATGGCCAAGATCTTTATGATCCACTTCATCGGAGTAGAATACTTTGAAGGAATGGAAGAAGAAAAGAAGAAGTATAGAAATGCTCTACACAGCCCGGAGCTACTTGACATCTGTCATGTAGACGAGTACATCAAACTTTTCATAGAGTATAGATGGAAGTCGCCGATCGGGGAGGAGGAAGTTTTTCACCTATTCTTTGCTAAGATCCCAAGCCTATGGAGAGAAATGCTAATCAAAGAGTATGAACCACGTGAGCTAGATTCAATAGCAAGGAGGATGTATTTCCTCAAAGCCAAGATTATAGAGTGGTGTCATCAAGCATCACTACACAAAAACTACAAGAGACTAAGGGGAATCAACAAGACAGTCCCCTTATGCTGCGAAAGCAATGATCTTCCAACTATCATTGGAAGAAAGCCAAGAAAGCAGAAAAGGATGAAGAAAATCATCCTTACACAAAAAGAAGCGAAGGATGAAAAAATCCTTCTGGTCCAAACAAAAGGCCCGAAGCTGTTGATTGGTCGGATTGTAGTCGGGATGACTAATTAAAAAATTTATCAAACACAAGAGAGGTAGGTAATAGAGTTTAAGCGATTTCAAGTTTATCGTGATTTTATAAGGACGATAGGAAAGGAGGATAAGATTCAAATGAATGCAATTAAACTATTGAAAAAAATAAATGATAAAATGAATGCAAAGACAAATGGGTTCCAAGTGATGCAAGGATGAGATTAGCAACAATCATGGTTGATTAGTGTGTAAATTCACAAGTTTAACACTGGATTTCCTGCTAGTTTTGGAGATTTTAAAGGTGGAAATAGGTGGAAAACCTATATATATTGTGAATGAGCATGAATCAGGTGTTGTTGGAGCTAGTTGAGTAGTTTTACTAGAGAAATCAAAGTGGAAGTGTCAAGAATAGAAAAGACGAAGTCGAGGCAAGCCGAACCGTAGAAGAAAAGGGCAGGTTCGACCTGAAGGAGGAGGGTTCGACCTCTCCAACATGTCGAACCAGCCACAGAAAGAGTACAGAAGGAGGATTCGACCATGACCATTGATGAGCGTTTTCTCAACAAACAATTAATCCCCAAGTATGAAGGATATCAATTGTAGTCTCGAAAGGTGACTAAGTGAATATCGAACCCAAGGGACGGCGTATTATTAATTTAATTATTATCTAAATTAATTAAAACAAGGTAATAATATTTGAATGGTTATCTAACAACTAATATGCTGGAAATTAAATAACAAATAAAATAAAAGACCACTCGAAGAATACGAAAGTGGATCAAGTAGGAGAATAGGTAGCTCTAGGATAATCCAGTTTCACTAATTAATTTCCCTTCCATGTGTCAATGTCCGACTCTGCCTTGTGGAATATGGACATATCACTAAACCATGCATATCTACTCTATAGACACAAGTAAACATGCGTGTAACACGTGTGAATAACCTCGGAGCAAGAGATATAATTTCACCCCCCCTTTCTAGGTACTATCAGTATCAATTATTTCCCCCTAGGATTGGTACTTGTTGAGAGTGAAATTTCACGTATTTTAGGTCTCACATTACACCATTTTTGATAGAATGTGGCCATGATTTTGTATAGAATGGCATGGTTTTCATATCTTGCATAATTAAGATGCTACTAAGGTGTTTTGTTGAGTTTTGAAGGGTAAAACATGATCAAAAGTTCAAAGTTGGAATGAGGAGTGAAAGTGAGAAGGAATGCTGAAAAATACAGTCCACGTTGCAAAAATTTTCTGTATTCTTGTAGAAGTCCAAATTGATCATGTGATATATGGTTGGAAAGACACAGAAGAGAGGGTCGTTTTGACATAAAGAACACCCCAATTGGATTCCAAACGAGAAAGTTATGATCAAAGTGCTAACGTCGCACATGCTGTACCGAGCAGCCACTTTGCATGACTTTTTACATATTCAAATGTTAGAGTTTCTCAGAGTTCTTTATATGGATAGAAAGCCAAGGAAAAGAGGAACACGTGAGCATAAAAATCATTCAAATTGGAGTCTGTATGAAGAAGTTATGCTCAAAACGGTGAAGTCGCGCAGTGCAGTCTCCGCAGCTCGGGAGGCCGCTCGGCTCGAGCAGGACCAACATTTTGCGAATTTCCAGCCGAGTAGGGTGCCCTCAGAGCCTACACTACGTTCCCGTTTCACCCATATGCTGCTCGGCAGGTTTGGGGGCCGCTCGGCCATGAGCTCGGCTCGAGCAAGGTGCCGAGCGGCCCAGTTCAGGGCCCAGACGGGGCCTGTTCGATGCAGCAGTGTATATATACCCTCAAATCGCGATTCTGAAGCAGTTTTGATCGCGAAAAAGCCCTGCATCAGTCCAAGAAACAATTAGGGAGATCAAGACACAAATTGGAGAGAACCCATCCATAACCCATCATCAATTCACACCTCCAACACCTCCATATCAGATTAACAACCTGATTTCATCATCCATCCACTTCCAAGAGGGTTCCAAGTGTTAATCAAGGGAGAATCGAGCAATTGGAGAGACGGAGAAGGAACGAAAGACTACGTCTACACTAGGGTTTCATAATTCCTATCTTTCTCTTTCTTTTACTTTGATTTTTGTTATGAATTGCTTAGCCATGAGTGTTGTTTGTGACCTCATGGGCTAATTTTATGTACAGTTCTAGGTTTGATGGATTGATTTAATTGATTTGGGGATTTAGACCAAATATTGGGATTTTATGCAGTTGAGCTTTTGATTTTATTTATTTTATTAAGACATGTTTTTCTGCTTCGTAACGTCTTCATAATATATTCATGACATCCGCTATAATGCTTGGATTATTGTGTTAGCTTGTGTGCGTTCATGATTGATATTGTCTATCTGTTAGGGATTAGAGTAGCTCCGCTAAAAGCACTTTAATTTCATGAACTGGTTAATCAAATACTTGATTAGTTTAGTGGAACAATGCAATTAGACAATCAAGTAGGAAGTGAATAGAACCTTGTAGTAATTCCAGAAAATATCTTGTTAGTCGGGCTTACCATCCGGAGGTATTGTTACTTGCTTTGATTAGTATCTAGGAATAAGGCTTGGTAATATTTGCGCACCTTAGGATTTAAACCAGATTAGACTGTTAGCTTTGAATCGAATCATATTCGGTGGGATAACAGGGATATGTGGTGTATTTTCAGTGAAACTGCATGAATGAGCAATCGTAAGTTTAATAACCCAAATTAATTGGTCAATACCTGATACCTTAGAACTGTTTGTCATCTCTTGATTAGAAACTTGCTTTTATTTTTCTTTGCTTTTAATTAATTTAGTTATTTATATTTTCAGTAATTTAGATAATTAATTCATTACAAAATCACTTTGAAAATCGGTTACCTTATTCTGATTAAGCTAGTATAATTAGAAAATAAATAGTTAGTTGTCCCTTGGGTTCGATAATTTAACTTAGTCACTTACCGCTACAATTGATATCCTTCATACTTGGGGATTAAATTATAGTGCGCAGAAAAAGCCTATCAAGTTTATGGCGTCGTTGCCGGGGACGGCTTAATTATTTATTTTTCTTTTATTGCTAGTTTAATTAGGACTTTTTATTATTTTTTTTATTTTTCTTATTTGAATATATTCTGACTATAAATTATCTTTGAGGTACTGAGATGGACGAAATATTGAAAAGATATGGAAATCAAAATGTTATGGATCCTTCTCCATGCATAGACGAAATATTAAAACACTATGAAAATCAGAATAATATGGTTCCTACTCCATATTACATGGATGAGAGGAATTATGGTTATGATTCTCTAGTGAATCAAAGTCCTTCTCAGTATTACAATCAAGTCAGATATGTAGATGAATGGTCTTGTGCTTACAATGCAAATTCATATCAACCTTATCAAGAGAACACTTATTCTGGATCGATCGGAGTTTCCCAAGAATTACAAGACGCGTTTGATACTTCCATCAAGAAGCATGAAGAAAACATGGGAATATTGGAAGCTCTAGAAAGAAAGATGAAATTTCAATCGCAGGAGAGGGAAGTTGCATCGCAGGAGTTTGATCAAAGAACGAGAGACATAAACAATCTTCTTGCGAACATCACTTCAAGTTTAAATTCTCAAGGTCAACAAGAGGAAAGAATGGATGAAGAGGAGTTTGAGGAAGATATTGTTTTTCCATTGTGCCCTGGAATGCAGTTTGAAGGTCCTATGTTGTTGTTTAAGGAAGAAGAAGTCGAAGAGGAGTCCACTCGATTAAGTCAAGCGGCTCCACTCGAATTGAGCTATCAACTGGAGACAATTTTTGAGGCAAGTGATTGATGAAGAATTTGACGATGTTGAAAAAGGAAAGAAAGAAGAAGAGCAAAGTCATGAAGCAACCGAAGAGGACTTGAAGAATGAAATGAGCATTTCTAAACCTTTAAACTCTTTAAGTTGCATTGAATTTGATGATATTGTTTATATTGACTTTGTTTTACCTAATGATTCCTCACATATTTTTAGGGATAGAAAGGAACTAGAAGAGAAGTTGGGAATTTTTGTCGGAAGAAGGAATAAGTGGTGGAGTAGAATGAAGAGGTTGATGAAATTTGATCTTAACATGGTTGGCAAGGTCAAGATAAATTTTAAGAATGCCAACGAGGCCATCCCTTGCCATAAGTATTGGATTGATGAAGAAGCACAACGATTAGAATACGATGGAAAGGATGAAAGATATCCATGGCCATTCCGATGAGCTTGAGGTATTACGTCGTGACTCTCCGATGTTAAACATGAGCGCCTGTTGGGGGTTGTCCCTCCCGGTTTAATTGCTTTTCTATGTCTGTGTTGGTGTAATAATTTTATTAGGTATTGCTCGACTACGGTATATACTTCTTTGCAAACTTAGTTTCTCACTTTGTTTGATCTAAGTTTGGGGGGAGGTTACGTACATACCTTGTCTTGTAGTACCGAAGTAAAAATTTTGCATTGTGTTGTTGCTTGGAGGGTCGATTTTTTGCGGATTTTTAATATTTTCAATTTATTTGATGATGTTGAGGGTTCGATTTTTTGTGATTTTCCAGGTTTCGTGTTGTTTTGTTTGTGTTTATTTGTTTTGTGTTAATCCTAGTGTTGGTATAGTTGATTTTTGGTTCTCTATGATGATTTTCTGATTTTTCTTAGCACTTGATTATATGTGTGATTGTTGAGAAGCAATTTGAGATTGTGCTTTGATATTGAGATGCTTGAAATTTGATTATGTGCAAGGAAGATTAGCTATGTAGCTTTATTAGGTTTGCTCGTTTATTCGTAGCCATGTGAGATTTTGAGCCATTTAAAATCATGAGAAATTTCATGATTCAGTTTATTCTTGTGAGTGTCGTTCATACACACGTATTCTAGAACTTGCCTTTATATCTTGCTTGAAGCTACGTGTTTAATTAGATGATAGGAAATGATCTTAGGCCATCTTTGTTTTTTATTAGTCACTAGCCATATTATTTTCCTACCTATTGAAATTATTCGTAGTCAACCCTTTTGAGCCTAAAAGCCTTATTTGTTGGAAGCCTACGTGATTAGCCAATTGATCCCTTTTGCTAGCCTTTAAAAAATTCCTACCTAGTAGAGAGTTGAAGGAATCAAGTTGGTGTCTTGTGATGAAGTATATAAGGAGAAATAAGTTGGAAGTGATGAAATTTGTTGAAGAGAGTGGTTAAATTGTTGCATAAAGGGGTAGTGCCCGAAACTGGTACCCCATGAAAAGGGTAGTGCCTGAAACTGGTACCCTTATTTGAAAAAGAAAAAAAAAGAAAAGAAAAGAGGGAAGAAGAAAAAAAAATTTCAAGTAAGGATGTGGTGTTCAAAAGTGAAGGAGGAATGAAATTGCAAGAAGCATTGAAGAGCGATGAAGAAGAAAGAAGAAAGTAAAGCTGATTGTTGAGAAGCTGTAAGTCTTCTTTGATTCTCTACTAGTGATTGAGTCACCTTATCCATATACTCCCTACCTTTACCAAAGATCCAACATTACAACCTAATGCAAGACCTTTGTGATCCTATTGTTGAAATTATCCCTTTAGTCGAGAGTTGAGATGATTGTCAAGCTTATGGTTACGCGTGTGTTTGAATTGACTTTGAGTGTAAACACCTTACCCTGAAGTGTATATCTCACACTTGAGCGATGAGCGTAAATACTACCCGTGAGAATGGTGGATGAGCATTCCGAAAAAGTGAAGTAGTTGATTTGAATTGTATGTTCTTAGATGGATGGTTGTCTTAGTATTTGAAGTATGATTTTTGAATTGTTAAATTTTCTTGGATGTGAAGTTGTGAAATTTCCTCTCAATTACTCTATTGGTTTTATATGTCGTTGCCTCGGGACGAGCAACAGGTAAGTTTGGGGGTTTGTTGAGAGTGAAATTTCACGTATTTTAGGTCTCACATTACACCGTTTTTGATAGAATGTGGCCATGATTTTGTATAGAATGGCATGGTTTTCATATCTTGCATAATTAAGATGCTACTAAGGTGTTTTGTTGAGTTTTGAAGGGTAAAACATGATCAAAAGTTCAAAGTTGGAATGAGGAGTGAAAGTGAGAAGGAATGCTGAAAAATACAGTTCACGTTGCACAAATTTTCTGTATTCTTTTAGAAGTCCAAATTGATCATGTGATATATGGTTGGAAAGACACAGAAGAGAGGGTCGTTTTGACATAAAGAACACCCCAATTGGATTCCAAACGAGAAAGTTATGATCAAAGTGCTAACGTCGCACATGCTGTACCGAGCAGCCACTTTGCATGACTTTTTACATATTCAAATGTTAGAGTTTCTCAGAGTTCTTTATATGGATAGAAATCCAAGGAAAAGAGGAACACGTGAGCACAAAAATCATTCAAATTGGAGTCCGTATGAAGAAGTTATGCTCAAAACGGTGAAGTCGCGCAGTGCAGTCTCCGCAGCTCGGGAGGCCGCTCGGCTCGAGCGGGACCAACATTTTGCGAAATTCCAGCCGAGTAGGGTGCCCTCAGAGCCTACCTACGATCCCGTTTCACCCATATGCTGCTCGGCAGGTTTGGGGGCCGCTCGGCCATGAGCTCGGCTCGAGCAAGGTGCCGAGCGGCCCAGTTCAGGGCCCAGACGGGGCCTGTTCGATGCAGCAGTGTATATATACCCTCAAATCGCGATTCTGAAGCAGTTTTGATTGCGAAAAAGCTCTGCATCAGTCCAAGAAACAATTAGGGAGATCAAGACACAAATTGGAGAGAACCCATCCATAACCCATCATCAATTCACACCTCCAACACCTCCATATCAGATTAACAACCTGATTTCATCATCCATCCACTTCCAAGAGGGTTCTAAGTGCTAATCAAGGGAAAATCGAGCAATTGGAGAGACGGAGAAGGAACGAAAGACTACGTCTACACTAGGGTTTCATAATTTCTATCTTTCTCTTTCTTTTACTTTGATTTTTGTTATGAATTGCTTAGCCATGAGTGTTGTTTGTGACCTCATGAGCTAATTTTATATACAGTTCTAGGGTTTGATGGATTGATTTAATTGATTTGGGGATTTAGACCAAATATTGGGATTTTATGCAGTTGAGCTTTTGATTTTACTTATTTTATTAAGACATGTTTTTCTGCTTCGTAACGTCTTCATAATATATTCATGACATCCGCTATAATGCTTGGATTATTGTGTTAGCTTGTGTGCGTTCATGATTGGTATTGTCTATCTGTTAGGGATTAGAGTAGCTCCGCTATAAGCACTTTAATTTCATGAACTGGTTAATCAAATACTTGATTAGTTTAGTGGAACAATGCAATTAGACAATCAAGTAGGAAGTGAATAGAACCTTGTAGTAATTCCAGAAAATATCTTGTTAGTCGGGCTTACCATCCGGAGGTATTGTTGCTTGCTTTGATTAGTATCTAGGAATAAGGCTTGGTAATATTTGCGCACCTTAGGATTTAAACCAGATTAGACTGTTAGCTTTGAATCGAATCATATTCGGTGGGATAACAGGGATATGTGGTGTATTTTCAGTGAAACTGCATGAATGAGCAATCGTAAGTTTAATAACCCAAATTAATTGGTCAATACCTGATACCTTAGAACTGTTTGTCATCTCTTGATTAGAAACTTGCTTTTATTTTTCCTTGCTTTTAATTAATTTAGTTATTTATATTTTCAATAATTTAGATAATTAATTCATTACAAAATCACTTTGAAAATCGGTTACCTTTTTCTGATTAAGCTAGTATAATTAGAAAATAAATAGTTAGTTGTCCCTTGGGTTCGATAATTTAACTTGGTCACTTACCGCTACAATTGATATCCTTCATACTTGGGGATTAAATTATAGTGCGCAGAAAAAGCCTATCAGTACTCTAACCCGATATGATCTCCCTTTATAGGTACTATGAAATTATCCTCTTTATCCTACTTATTAACCCGAATTCAATTCAATTAATAAGTATTCATATAAGATAGTCCTAATAAGACTTCGGAATCCCTTCACTTAGAATTATAACATAAAACCTTGCTCAACAGTGAACGCACTCAACCAATAACCATGTCATGCATTCAGACTCTACACAACGATTATTGATGCACAAAACGACTATGAGTATGGATTAAAAACGTGCAATCTTATATAAAATAAACCACAAGTAGTGTTGTACGGAGTATACACATGAAAGTTCAATTAACTAGATAAAACCTTCACAACCCTAGTTCTACCAAAAAGGCTCTAGCCCATGATGTTGTGAAGAACAATCATGGGTGTTGGATAGATCTTACCCGGATGTCCGGAAAATACAAGATAAATTAGGAAACGAATAAACCCTAGATGTGGCGTCATCGCATCCTTCTCGCTCTTGAATTCTCCTCTTAGTTCTCCCCTTGATTCCACAAACGAATCTTTAAAGTGATGGATGGATGGAGAAAAGGATGATGGTTGGGGGGTGATCCCCCCTTGTGGGGTGTTGTATGTTGTGGCCTCTCTTCTCCTCTCTTGTTGTTGTGTTCCTCTCTTCTATCCTCTTTTTGTGGCTGCCTAGACCTCCTTTTATACTTGTAATCACGTCTCCTAGGCTTGGAATGGGCTTTTCAAGTGATCACACATGTTTAGGCCTCAAAAATATGGATTTGGTAAGTTCCCGAAGCGCGGTTCGACCTCCCAAATAGGTCGAACCAACCCCTACAGGTCGAACCATAGTCGAACCACCCTTCTGGACATCCCAAGTGCATGGTTCGACCAGCCAACAGGCCGAACCAACATGTCGTGGTCGAACCAGCATTTTTTCCGTTGGGTTCGACCTCGGTTCGACCTCAAGCAGGTCGAACCGTTTTGCGCAGTCTCTCCGTTTCGCGTATAACTTTCACATTCGAACTCCGAATTGAGTGATTTTTACTCTCACGTGATCCTCTATTCCTCAGCTTTCTATCCATATAAAGAAATTATAAAAAATCTAAGAATTGAATATGTAACAGGCCATGGAAAGTAACACTGCAATTCTGTTCGGCACAGCTCGCGCGGTGTCACCACTTTGCTTATAACTTCCTCGTCCGGACTTCAATTCGGATGTTCTTTAAGTCAAAAAGACCCTCTATTCAGTGGATTTCCAACCATGTATCACACTACAAGTTCAGAGCTCCACATCAACACAGAATAATTATGAAAGTTGGATGTGCGTTTTCAACATTCTTGCACAAATTGTACCTTTTCTCCAACTTTGCACTTTTTATCCTTTTCCCATCTAAAACACAATAAAACACCTCAAGTGCACATGATTCTCATATATATCAAATATACGACACTTGTGCTCATATAAGACTACAATATCAATCAAAAAGGTGTTAAATTGGATATTAAAACACGCTTATTTTCACTCTCATCAACCATAGGGTTCGACCTGTTCATCAGGTTGAACCATGGTCGAACCAGTTCGCGAGAAGGAGGGTTCGACCACGACGTATGTGGTTTGACCTGCCAGTTGGTCGAATTGAGTGCTAGAGTTGTCCAATAGCTGGGTTCGACCTGTGTAGAGTGGTTCGACCTGTTTGCTGAGGTCGAACCGATGAGCTGAAATTTACCATATCCGGATTTTCGAGGCCAAAATATGTGTGATCACTTAAAAAGCCCATTCCAAGCCCTAGAGGACGTGATTACAAGTATAAAAGGAGGCTTAGGCTGTGCAAAGAAAGAAGAACGAAGAGAACAACTTCAAGAGATCATATACAACAATCCTTGAGGAAGAGACAATCCATCATCTGGAGAAGTTACGCAAGGAAGCTTCACTGGAGATTCAAGTAAGATTGGTCCATCTAACCATGATTGTTCTTAGATCAATCATGGGCTAGAGCCGCTTCGGTAGTTCTAGGGTTATGAAGGTTTCATGAGTTAATTTGTATTTCATGTGTAAACTCCGTACAACACTACTTGTAGTGTATTTTATATAAGATTGTGCGTTTTTAATCCATACTCATAAGTCGTTTTGTGCATCAATAATCGTTGTGTAGAGTCTGAATACATAACATGATTATTGGTTGAGTGCGTTCACTATTGAGCAGGGTTTTTTGTTATAATTATAAGTGAAGGGATTCCGAAGTCTTATTAGGACTATCTTATATAAATATTTGTTAATTGAATCTTATTCGGGTTAATAAGTAGGATAAAGAGTATAACTTCATAGTACCTATAAGAGAGATCATATCGGGTTAGAGTACTTAGTGCACGGGAAATAATTGATACTGATAGTACCTAGAAAGGGGGGTGAATTATATATCTTGCTCCGAGAATATTCACACCTGTCAAACGCATGTTTACTTGTGTCTATAGAGTAACTTGCATGGTCTAGCGATGCGTCCATAAACCACTAGGCAGAGTCGGACACCGTCACACGAACGTATAAATTAATTAGTGAAACTGGATGACCTGAAGAGCTACCTACCTTCTTACTTGATCAAAACTCGTTAATTACTTGCTTACTATTTATTGTTATTTACTTTTCTTCAATATTCAACCAACCTCATAATATTTCCAACATAGACTTGTTTAACTAGAACAAAGAGATAGTTATCCGTCCCTAGGGTTCGATAATCACTTGGTCACTTTTTGAGACTACAATTGATATCCTTAATACTTGGGGATTAATTGTGTGTTGAGAAAACACCCATCAAGTTCTTGGCGCCGTTGCCGGGGACGACATAAATATCCTTTATTATTTCTAGTTTTAATAGGTCTATTTTAGTTCGTGTTTTGTTTTCTAACTTTTCAACTTTTCAGGTGTATGATAACAAGGTCAAAGGTTGGAAAATTTGCAACTTTTAATCCGGAGATCGGGGCATAAACACGAAAGAAGAAGAGTAAGAAGAAAGACAAGGAAGAACAAACTCCAGCTCTGAATTTTGGAGTTGAAATGAACGAACCGAACTCAAAAGCGACTGAATTTGTTGTTGAATCAAACACAGCAGTAGAGGAAGTCGATATGGCCAACGACGCGGCTAATCCGGACAATCTGGCCATCCGTGAAGTCTTCAAGAATAACGGGGCTGGAAACTTTGGTCAATTAGGAGTAAGGGGGACGAATGTGGATTTTGATCTTCACCCTGCTCTTATTAGCATGATCGAAATGAACTCTTTTTCAGGAGGAACTTTCGAGGATCCGCAGTAGCATCTAAGTAAGTTCTTGAGGTATGCAAGTACTAAAAAAGATGCAGGAACTCATGAAGATGCGCAGAAGATCCTCTTGTTTAAATTCTCGCTTACTGAAAGGGCGAGAGATTGGTACGATACTATAAACGTAGCTGAATGCACTACTTGGGGGCAGTTGAAATTGAATTTCTTAGAGCGATACGTGCCACCTTCAAAGGTGTTTAAGATGAAGCAGGACATTAACCTATTTGCTATCAGTAGTGGAGAGAAGTTTCACGAAGCTTGGGACAGATTCAAGGACATGATCCGAAGGTGTCATCAACATGGGCTATCTAAGGCTCAATATATCAGCATATTTTACAATGGATTGGACTGTGATTCTCGAGTATTATTGGATGCTTCGTCTGATGGAGCATTGCTTACTAAGTCACCCATTGAGGCCGAGAAGCTCTTTGAAAATATTTTGATGAATTCGAGAGACTGGCCAACTGATAGAGTTAGAGGTACTTATGTTCTTGGGAAAGTAGCTAAAGTTGAACATGCTATGGTGAAAACAAGTAGAGAAGATGAGATCGTCTCTAGCTTGTCGAATATCAACAAGTTACTTGAGTCCCAGCAGCAGCAAATCAGTGATATATCCCAACGCGTACCAGTCATGCAGCAGGAACTAATGAATGATGGCACAGTCCAAGAGGATCCGGAAGAAGCAAATTATGCCATGGGTCAAAGTATCCAAGGAACTAGGTTCCCAAATCAAGGAAATCGGAACTTCCAAGGGCATTTCATTAATCGTGGTCCCTCTGGTGGTTATCAACAACAACCAAGGCGGCCTGAATTCTCATGGAAAAATCTGAATAATGCGATTCAAGCTCCTAGTGGGGTTGATCTGGGTGCAAAGGTTGAAGAAGGAAAACCTAGTTTTGAGGATACGGTGAACAGGTATATGGCGAGGAATGATGAAAGAGTGAACCGTCTAAAGGCCAAATTAGAAAAGAAGATTGATGCAAACCATGAGGAACTATCCAAGCAAGTGAAGGACCTTACATTGATGATGGGGGAGATGGCAGGAAGTGTTAACAAGCTTACTCAAACTATTGAGAAAGGAAAGTTTCCATCTCAGAGTATTGAGAACCCGAAGTCGTGTAATGCTATCACACTGAGGTCAGGAACGCAGTACGAGGGACCAATAATGCCGGAATCAAGAACAGAAGTGTCTAGACATCAATTCGACCATGGTTCGACCTACCAATCAGGTCGGACCATACAGGGGAGGTCGAACAAGACCACTGGACACGCACAGGAGGTATCGCAGCATCGGTTCCACCTGGCCCACAGGTCGAACCTAGGTCGAACCAGACCATTCCGAGCACTCTGTTTTTCCAGAAGACTGGTTCGACCAACAAGCAGTTGGTTCGACCTGGCCTACAGGTCGAACCCAGGTTGAACCACACTATTCGGAGTACTCTATTTCACCTCTTCATCAGTTCGACCACGGTGGAAACGGTTCGACCTCACCTACAAGTCGAACCCAGGTCGAACCGGGGGCCAGAGATCATGCAGTGAGCAGGTTCGACCTGGGGGGAAATGGTTTGACCTGGCCTACAGGTCGAACCCAGGTCGAATCGTAATAACAGAGAGAGAATCAGGTTCCAGAAGAGCGGTTCGACCATTACGTGCCTGGTTTGACCATTACGTGCCTGGTTTGACCTATCCAATAGGTCAAAACCAGGTCGAACCCCTTAAAAGCTCACCTATTTTTGCACCGAACACTCCCTATGATGTAGATGCTACCCCAGTGGTACAAAATAAGAAGAATACAGAGATTATTGCAGAAAAGAAGTGGGAAAGAGCAAAGAGATTGAGAACCGAGAAGGATAAAGTGGAGAAGGTTGAGCGTGATGAATGGGGCATTCCCAAAACAAAGATACCACCTCCGTTTCCTTACAAGATTGTGAAGAAAGGTTTGGAAGATAAGTTCAAAAGATTTTTAGAGATCATGAACAAGATAAGCTTGAGCATTCCTTTCTCGGAAGCAATTATGGAGATGGCATACTATGCCCGATTCCTTAAAGACATATTACTGAAGAAAAGAAGCTTAAGTGGAGTTAAAACGGTGAATTTGTCTGAAAATTGCAGCTCGATTATTCAAAGGAAGTTGCCACCAAAGATGAAAGATCCGGGAAGCTTCACTATCTTCTGTGAAATTAGAAAGGGGCCGGCACGAAGAGTTTTGTACGATCTTGGGGCAAGCATCAATTTGATGCCATATTCTATCTTTCAAAAGCTTGGTTTAGGGGAGTTAACTCCCACGACAGTTGCTTTACAATTGGCGGACAGGTCGATGACGTTCCCGAAAGGAGTCATTGAAGATGTTCTTGTTAAAGTGGAGAAGCTAGTATTTCCTGTGGATTTTCTTGTGCTAGAGATGGAAGATGACAAGGATAATATCCCTTTAACTTTGGGGAGACCTTTCCTTGCCACAGCTGGAGCAATGATTGATGTTCAAAAAGGGGAGCTGAAATTACAAATGGATAAAGAGGAGGTTCTATTTAATCTTGACAAAGCAATGAAGATGCCTATAGAGTCGAGATGTTATAGCATTGATGTAGTGGAGGAGAATGTCAAAGAAGATATGTCCTTGATCCTATCCAAGGATTCTCTTGAGACATGCTTAATGAAGTCTCTTACTTATCCCACTACGGAGCTCGACGGTCTCTCAAATGAGGTATGTATTGAATTTCTTGAAAACTTACT
This sequence comes from Pogostemon cablin, assembly GCA_023678885.1. Lineage (NCBI taxonomy): Eukaryota > Viridiplantae > Streptophyta > Magnoliopsida > Lamiales > Lamiaceae > Pogostemon > Pogostemon cablin. Next base: position 10,109,539 of record CM042987.1, read on the forward strand.
TGTTTTGGGTAATGACAGGTATGAATCAGAAAGAACAAAGGTTGAAGAAGTCAAGTGGACTAGAAAGTTCTTGCCTTTGGATAAGGAGAGCACTCTAGTGGAGGAGAAGAAAGAGGAGTTGAAACCTTTGCCGGAACATTTGAAGTATGCTTTCTTGGGAGAAAATGAAAAATGTCCGGTAATTGTATCTTCTTCCCTTAATGATGATCAGCTTGAGGAATTGTTAGATGTGCTTAGGAAGTACAAGTCTGTAATAGGATGGTCTCTTGATGATTTAAAAGGTATTAATCCTTCATATTGCATGCATAGAATAAGGTTGCTAGATGAGGCTAGGGCAAGTGTTCAGAATCAGCGGAGGGTTAATCCCATAATTCAAGAGGTAATTAGAAAACAAATCCTTACGTGGTTAGATGCCGGAATCATATATCCTATTAGTGATAGTCCCATGTGAGTCAATTGCATGTAGTTGCAAAGAAAGGGGGCATGACTGTAGTGAAAGCTGAGGATGGAGAAACAATAGCCACTAGGATTCCTACAAATTGGCGTGTGTGTGTTGACTATAGGAAGTTGAATGAGAATACATGCAAAGACCACTTTCCTCATCCTTTCATGGATCAAATGTTATATCGTCTTGCAGGGTATGATTTTTACTGTTTCTTGGATGGATACTCGGGGTACAACCAAATCATGATTGCCCCCGAAGATCAAGAAAAGACTACTTTTACTTGCCCATATGGGACCTTTGCTTTTAGAAAGATACCATTTGGATTGTGTAATGCACCTGCTACTTTCAGAGATGTATGATGGCAATTTTTGATGGTTTGATAGAGAAGATCATGGAGGTATTCATGGACGATTTTTCTGTTTTTGGATCCTCTTTTGATATTTGTTTGTCTAACCTTGCTATTGTTTTGAAAAGATGTCAAGAAACTAATTTTGTCTTAAATTGGGAGAAGTGCCACTTCATGGTGAGAGATGGGGTTGTTCTTGGGCATCATGTTTATACCAAAGAATTGCAGGTTGATAGAGCTAAAGTGGTGGAAATTGAGAAGCTTCCACCACCGACTAATGAGCATGGAGTGCGGTCTTTTCTTGGACACGCCGGATTCTATAGAAGATTTATCAAAGACTTCTCAAAATACTCTAAGCCCTTATCTCACTTACTTGAAAAAGATGTACCTTTTGTTTTTGATGATGAATGTCTAACAGCTTTTCAAGTTTTGGAAGAGGCGCTTATTACCGCACTTGTCTTGATCACACCAGATTGGACTCAACCGTTTGTGCTTATGTGTGATGTAAGTGATGTAGCACTTGGAGTGGTGCTTGGACAGATGAGAGAAAAGAAGTTCTGTGCCATCTACTATGCAAGTAAAACTTTCGATGCAGCACAAAAGAATTACACAGTGACTGAAAAGGAGTTTTTGGCTGTTGTGTACGCATTCGATAAGTTTCGTCAGTATTTGGTTGGAATGAAGACTATTGTGTACACGGATCATTCTGCGATTCGGTATTTGATGAAGAAGAAGGAAACAAAGCCAAGAATTATTCACTGGATTATTTCGCTTCAAGAGTTTGATATAGAGATCCGAGATAAGAAAGGTACAGAAAATGTGTTGGCGGATCACCTATCAAGATTAGAGATGAGGGAACATTGTGATAATTCTTTCGAGTACATCGAGAAAATGTTCCCGAATGAGAAGATTATGGCTGTGTTCGTTGAAGAGGCTGAGCGAGCATGTGTGGTTGCTGCACAAGGAATGGATCCATGGTATGCGAATTACGTAAATTACATTGCCGTGGGAGAAATTCCAAGAGATCTCAACCGATACCAACTTACTAAATTCAAGAGGGATGTTGAGACTTTCATATGGTATGATCCATTTGTTTACAAAATCTGTACGGATTCTATCATCCGTAGGTGTGTGCCCAAGATGGAGATGGAGAGTGTTCTCGAGTTTTGCCATGCACAGCCTAACGGGGGCATTTCGGAGAGCTCAGAAGACAGCAGCCAAGGTACTTCAATCCGCTCTTTATTGGCCTACTTTGTTTAAAGATTGTGAAACCTATGTTGCGTCTTGCGATAGATGTCAGCGTATGGGTAATATTAGTAGGAGGGATGAGATGCCACTTCAACCGAGCATAGTAGTGGAGATCTTTGATGTGTGGGGTATCGATTTTATGGGGCCTTTTCCCCCATCGAATGGATTTCTCTACATTCTTTTAGCTGTAGATTATGTTTCTAAGTAGGTGGAGGCGATTCCTACTCGCTTGAATGATTCAAGACTGTTATATCATTTTTGAAGAAACATATCTTTGCCCGCTATGGAGTTCCTAGAGCACTAGTGAGTGATGGATGTTCTCATTTCGTTAACAAACTTTTGGAGAAAGTGCTTAAGGATTACGATGTTAAGCATAGGGTTACTACACCCTATCATCCTCAAGCAAATGGACAAGCAGAGGTCTCTAATCGTCAAGTGAAGCAGATTTTGGAAAAAGCAGTCTGAACAAATAGAAAGGATTGGGCGATGAAGCTCAATGATAACTTATGGGAGTTTCGGACTGCATACAAGACGGTGTTAGATATGTCACCGTATCAAATTGTCTATGGGAAGCCGTGCCACTTACCCCTTGGAAATACAATACAAAGCGTTTTAGGCTTTGCGACGCTTGAATTTGACTCTTAGGGATGTGAAGGAGTTGAGATTGACTCACATTAATCAGTTGTATGAGTTTAGAAGTCGTGCTTTCAAGAATCCAGTGATTTACAAGGAAAGGATGAAGAGATGGCATGATTCTAAGATCTCGTACAAGGAGTTCAAACAAGGAGATGACGTATTACTTTTTAACTCTCGTTTGAAGCTTTTCACAGGTAAATTGAAGTCGAAGTGGACGAGACCATTCATGATTGATAGAGCCTGTGGAGGGGGGAGTTTTGAGCTTATAGATAAAGATGGAGACATTATCATGGCGAATGGGCATCGATTGAAGCATTATAAATCGCCGAATGATGCTTGTGTTGTCTTTGGAGATACCTTGCTCTGATTTGGTACCATCGTGACTCTCTGACGTTAAATATGAGCGCCTGTTGGGGGCTTTCCCTTCCATTTTATTGCTTTATTTCTTTTGTGTGAGTAAGAAATTTTTATATTGAAAGTGCTTACTTATCGGAAATTACATCTCTTTGCAAACTTGATTTTCACTTACAGTTTCTACTAAGTTTGGGGGGGGGGTGTGATGTACTTACCTCAATAAGCACTGGATATATAATCTTTTCTTTGTATCGTTTATTAGAGGAGTTTATTTTTTGCGGCATATTTAAAACTTTTATCGGTTTTGGTGTGTCGATTTTTTTTGCAACTTGCCTAATGTTTTGTGGTGTTTTGATGTGTTTTATATGGAGTTATTCATGAAAGTGATTTTTATGAAGCTATTTTTGATGAAGTTGTGCTCTATTTGGTACCTAATGATTCGTTTTGAAGCTTGAAGTGTGTAGGGGTTGAAGAGCACTTGATTTTGAAGTCTCAAGGGGTAGGTTCGACCAAGCCAAGAGGTTAAACCACAGCCATGAAGTTGAATCGAGGTGTAGAAACTGTCCAGTGATATGGTTCGTCCTAAAGCAACTGGGTTCGACCTAACTTTAGGTCGAACCAAGGTCTAACCGACGTAGCAAAAGAACGATTCGACCATGATTGATTTGGTTCGACCTATTAATCAAGTCGAACCAAGATCGAATCGGTGACCTGAATCTTACAGAGAGGTGGTTCGACCTGAGCCCTTTTGGTTCGACCTCTTTGGGAGGTCGAACCTAGGTCGAATCGAAGAAAAATTTATCCAGAGTGCTGGTTCGACCTCGTCACTCATGGTTCGACCTGTTAATCAAGTTCGACCTCGTCACACAAGGATGATACCGACCAGCAGTGCCTCAGCAGCCAGGAGAGGAGCACCACGACGAGGAGCAGCAGGACATGGAAGTTCCTGAGCAGCATAATGAGCCAGAGCAGATTCCGGTAGCGCCGCTGCAACAGCGGGCTATTCTAGGTAATAATACACGAGAGCAGCTCCGTCTTATCCATGAGCAGCTGGCCACGATAGCAGCGAACCAATTGGAGACGAATAAGCAGCTAGCAGCCGCGAATGCTAACTACATCGCACTTCGCGGTAGTTATGATTCAATGGATGAGCGTCTGAGGCGACTAGAGACTCGATTGGTAGCGATGGATCGGGAAATCAGCAGTTTACATTAGAGATTGGACGAGCAGCAGTCTGATGAGGTGGAGGACGATGGTGATAACGCTCCGAAGGAGTAGGGAGTCAGGTTTTTATTTTTCCAATTCATCTTATCCCCCTTCTTCTTTTTCTCTTTACAGGATGTGTGTGTCTTGCGTGAGTGGCATGTATATGGGTTGAATTGATAGGTGTGAGCATTGATTTGGATACTTGTATGACTTGATTGTATGGATGGATTGTATATTCATATGTGCATATGTGAATTTGATTGATAAGAGCAGGTAATACGTGTTAAGTATATAAAATTCTTGTGAAATTGATCTTGATTATATGCTATGAGGAGTACTAGGATTCTATTTACCTATGTGAGAATTTGAGACTTTTGAATTATGCTTGATCATGATTATTTTATTCTTGAGAGAATCAACCATATGAACATATTCTAGAACTTGGTTTGGAGTCTTGTGTGAAGCTTATGATTGATGAGTTGCTAGGACATGATCTTAGGCCATTATTGTATATTAAGTTACTTAGCCAAATTTTATCCTTCCCAATTATTATGTATATCTTTGGTTGCCCTGTTTGAACCTTTAAAAGCTTTTTCCTTGGTAAGCCAAATTAATAGCCTTATGAACCTTTACTTGAGCCTTGTTTATCCTATTCATTGGTAGAGAGTTGAGGAGATTAAGTGTTTAAAGAAGATGAAAGATAAATTGTAGTTAATTGGAGGAGTATATGGTTAAATCTTGTTAAGGGGTAGTGCCTGAAACTGGTACCCCGATTGTTGTACTAAAAGGGGTAGTGCCCAAAACTGGTACCCTGTTGTCGATTGCTATTAAGAAGGGTAGTGCCTAAAACCAGTACCCAAGTTATCTGAAGAAGATAATGTTGCTGCTATGAAAAGAGGGAAGTTTAGAATTTTGCAAGCTCGAGAGATGAAAGTGGAGAAAATATGATGAAGCTAATGAAGAATTTCCAAGGTAACTCTCTACTAGTGTCTTAAGTCACTTATCCAAATTTTCCTACCTATCCAAAGAGCCAACATTACAACCCAAAAACAAGTCCTTTGTGATCCTAGTAATGAGTTGATCGTAAGTCGATTTTTGAGACCCTTGCCAAGCTTATGGTTACGCGTGATTATGGTTGAATATGAGTGTAAATACTAGCCTATTGGGTGCATTGAGCACTTGAGTGTGAGCGTATATACTATCTTGTGAGCTAGATGACTTAGTACTCCGAAATAGTAACATGATTGGGTGAAGTTTTGCATGAACAATATGTATGATGCATGAAAACTTGTTTGAATCATTGAATTGCATGTGTGCGATGAAGTATACTTGATGGTGATCGTGAATTATACACGACTCCTTGGTTTGATGGGGTTGCCTCGGGACGAGCAACATGTAAGTTTGGGGGTTTGATGAGTGTGTAAATTTACAAGTTTAACACTGGATTTCGTGCTAGTTTTGGAGAGTTTAAAGGTGGAAATAGGTGGAAAACCTATATATATTGTGAATGAGCATGAATCAGGTGTTGTTGGAGCTAGTTGAGTGGTTTTACTAGAGAAATCGAAGTGGAAGTGTCAAGAATTGAAGAGATGAAGTCGAGGCAAGCCAAACCGTCAAAGACAAGGGCAGGTTCGACCTGAAGGAGGAGGGTTTGACCTCTCCAACAGGTCGAACCAGCCACGAAAAGAGTACAGGAGGAGGATTCGACCATGACCATAGGATTCGACCTGTTCATCAGGTCGAACCATGGTCGAACCAGTTCGCGAGAAGGAGGGTTCGACCACGACGTATGCGGTTCGACCTGCCAGTTGGTTGAATCGAGTGCTAGAGTTGTCCAATAGCTGGGTTCGACCTGCAGTTCGACCTGTGGAGAGTGGTTCGACCTGTTTGCTGAGGTCGAACCGATGAGCTGAAACTTACCATATCCGGATTTTCGTGGCCAAAACACATGTAATCACTTAAAAAGCCCATTCCAAGCCTTAGAGGACGTGATTACAAGTATAAAAGGAGGCTCAGGCTATGCAAAGAAAGAAGAACGAAGAGAACAACTTCAAGAGATCATATACAACAATCCTTGAGGAAGAGACGATCCATCATCCGGAGAAGTTACGCAAGGAAGCTTCACTGGAGATTCAAGTAAGATTGGTCCATCTAACCATGATTGTTCTTAGATCAATCATGGGCTAGAGCCGCTTCGATAGTTCTAGGGTTATGAAGGTTTCATGAGTTAATTTGTATTTCGTGTGTAAACTCCGTACAACAGTACTTGTGGTTTATTTTATATAAGATTGTACGTTTTTAATCTATACTCATAAGTCATTTTGTGCATCAATAATCGTTGTGTAGAGTCTGAATACATAACATGGTTGTTGGTTTAGTGCGTTCACTATTGAGCAGGGTTTTCTGTTATAATTCTAAGTGAAGGGATTCGAAGTCTTATTAGAACTATCTTATATAAATATTTGTTAATTGAATCTTATTCGGGTTAATAAGTAGGATAAAGAGTATAACTTCATAGTACCTATAAAGGGAGATCATATCGGGTTAGAGTACTTAGTGCATGGGAAATAATTGATACTGATAGTACCTAGAAAAGGGAGTGAATTATATATCTTGCTCCGAGAATATTCACACATGTCAAACACATTTTTACTTGTGTCTATAGAGTAACTTGCATGGTCTAGTATGCGTCCATAAACCACCAGGTAGAGTCGGACACCGTCATATGAACGTACAAATTAATTAGTGAAACTCGATGACCTGAAGAGCTACCTACCTTCTTACTTGATCACAACTCGTTAATTACTTGCTTACTATTTATTGTTATTTACTATTCTTCAATATTCAACCAACCTCATAATATTTTTAACATAGACTTGTTTAACTAGAACATATTCAAAGAGATAGTTATCCGTCCCTAGGGTTCGATAATCACTTGGTCACCTTTTGAGACTACAATTGATATCCTTAATACTTGGGGATTAATTGTGCATTGAGAAAACGCCCATCAATGGTATGGATAACAAAATAATCATGCAATTAATTATAATCTATCATGGACAAGGCATAGGAGCGATAACTCATTCCACCTAAACTCTATACCAAGATGTATAGGTTGTTGACCCTCAATAAGGCTCCCAAACGCACATAAGATCGAGACCAAAATGAACACCTCCCACTAGGTACTAATTACTCTACGAGTTCTATAATGAGGTATTAAATCATATGCAATATTCCCTTTTAAGGTACTATGAATTCACTAATGGCTTGGGTCTCCTCATTTAATCAACTAATCTCTCGATTAAGCTAATCAAATGTTCAATCAAAGGGTTCTAAATCTATAAGGATAAACCTATCTCATTCTAAATTAATGCACATGAAGTATATGATTGAATTATTTAATGTACTATCCTAAACATGAAATTGATCTACCAATCTAATCGCATGCCCATGATAATTAATCACACAAATCAATCATATACATCAAGCAATTAACAATCAATGATAGAAATAACACAAAGCACATTCAAGATTAAAATCAATTTACATAAAAACTAAATTATCCAATGCCAATCATGGAGCTAATCTCACAAAGGAGATTAGCCTATCATAGTTTTAGAGAAAACAATATAGACAATTGTATCTACAAATCCCATGACAAAACTATTAAGATATTCTTTCAAAATAAGAAATAGATTCCCCTTTGAAGTGTTTCAATGGAGATCTCCTTCTTCTTCTTCTTGTTCACTTCACTCTCCCTTATTTCCTTGATCACTTGGATGGTGGATTTGATGGAATGGATCAAGTGTAGATGGATTAGTGAAGAATGGATGAATTTGATGGTGTGAAAAAAAATGGAGAGGATGGTGTGTGTCTTTCACCAAAAATTGGAGGCTAGCGTTGATTTTCAATCCAAACTTGGAGAAAAAGCAGCCAAAACGGGAATTAAAACTGATTTTTTTCACAAAAATTTAACAGAATATTTGTTAGTATTGTCGAATTTTTCTGCAAATCAGCAGAAAAATTCGATCGAATTTTTATGACCACGGTCAAATTTTTCTGTCAGTGTGCTCAGCCTTAATTACTCTGTTTCACCCTTGTTTTTCCTAAAAATTCACAAAAATTCGATCGAATTTTTGTGCAAGGTCGGATTTTTGTGACAATTTTGCCCTGCTTCACTATTTTGGCTCGTTCTCCCTCGTTTTAACTCCGAATTGAGATTCATTTTTTCCCACATCTTCCTCTTCACTTCTAAAATCCATTTATACCTGAAAATTACATAAAATAAACAAAAGTACCAATTCTCTAAATATTTACAAATGTCGAGTAATTTAAGGCACTTAATCATGAAAATCACACATTTATCATTTCAAAGCACAAATCTCCATATCTTCATATAACACCACCAAATGGTATACAAAATGAATAAATAAACATAAGAAAACATCATAAAAGATGCTAAAATCTAGGTGAAAAGGACACCGATCAATCCACCAAACTTAAAGTGTTGCTCATCCCCGAGCAACAAAAATTAGAAAACAAGAGGGGGAATTTTCACCTAGAAAAAAACCTAAAGAACATAAGTAAGAACACATCATAAGTAACAAGGATTACAAACTTTGCTAAGTCATCCTAGAACATTAAACTCATAACATGCAAAAAATATTAACAAGTTCAATCACAAGAGAATAAAGTGTAATATAGTTCCTTTTAGTCCAAGCCTCACGTCGGATATCAATTTCACTCAACACTCTATAATATGAAGTAAAATAACAATCATCAATCGATTCGCTCAACTTGCTATAGGCTTGCTTGTGGACTACATTCACAAACCACCAAAGTTTTAATTAATAATAAAAAAGGTCTTTCATTAAGGGTGTAATGATAGGCTCTTTGGTAGGGTAGGAAGAATATGAATAATAGTGACTAATCAAGTGTAAGTAATCGAAGAGGTAGCTACTTTCTTCCATTCCTCCATTTTTTTCTTTCTTCCTTTTTTATCTTTGTTGGTCACAAGCACTATTCATCATCTTTATCCTTTGAATTGAGCTTCTTATGATGCATGCTTCCTTATTTTGACTTTTGTTTGCTTTGAGCATCATGATGTTGCTTTGCTCCTTTTCTTGTTTTAAGGTTTCATGTGCATTCTTGTTTTTGCTCTTTTCATCCTTTTCTTGCTTGTTTACCACTTCATTTTCTTCTTTTGTCATTCAATCAATTATTTCTAGCTATTATCTCCTCAATTACTCACACAAAAGGGTAAATATATAAGGCTCATGTGGGTAATCAAGGCTTGTAATGTACTAAATTCACAAGAAATAGGGTTATAGGCTCAAAATGGTTGACTTGGGATGATGTTTAAGGTAAGGAAATATATGCATGGCAATTGATGAGCGTGAAAATAAGCGTGTTTTACTGTCCAATTTAACACCTTTTCAATGGAAATTATTGTCATATATTAGCACAATGGTCTTATATTTATTATATGTGAGATAAAGGTGCACTTGAGGTGTTTTATTGTGTTTTAGGTGGAAAAAGGGATAAAAAATGTAAAGTTTGAGAAAATGTGCAATTTGTGCAAGAATGATGAAAAACGCACGTCCAACTTGTGTAATTATTCTGTATTATTGTGGAGATCAAAAATGATGTTGTGATATATGGTTGGAAAGCCACTGAAGAGAGGGTCGTTTTTGCTTAAAGAACACCCAATTCGGAGTGCGAACGAGGAAGTTATGAGCAAAGTGGTGACGTCGCGCGTGCTGTACCGAATAGAACAGATGTGCTAGATTCCATGACTTGTTACAGATTCAATTATTAGATTTATTATGTGTTCCTTATATGGATATAAATCCCATGAAGAGAGGATCGCGTGAGCGCAAAAATCACTCAATTCGGAGGTTGGATGTGAAAGTTATACGCAAAACGGTGAGCCTGCGCAAATCGATTCGACCTGCTTCAGGTCGAACCGAGGTCGAACTGGACGGAAAAATAGACGTGATTACAAGTATAAAAGGAGGTCTATGCAGCCACAAAAAGAGGAGAACACAATACAATTGAATAGAAGAGAGGCCACACATACAATACCCCACAAGGGGGGATCACCCCCATCCATCATCCACTTCCTTTCCTCCATCCATCCATCACTTTGAAGATTCGTTTGTGGAATCAAGGGGAGAACCAAGAGAAGGATTCAAGACGGAGAAGGACGCGACGATGCCTACATCAACGGTTTATTCATTTCCTAATTTATCTTGTATTTTCCAGACATCCGGGTAAGATCTATCCAACACCCATGATTGTTCTTCATAACATCATGGGCTAGAGCCTTTTTGGTAGAACTAGGTTGTGATGTTTTATGAATTGATTGAACTATCGTGTGTAAACTCCGTACAACACTACTTGTGTATTTATTTTATATATGATTGCATGTTTTTAATCCATATTCACGGTCATTTTGTGCATCTTCAATTGGTATATAGAGTCTGAATATATATCTTGGTTGTAGATTGAGTGCGTTCACCGCTGAATAGGATTCCATGCTATGATTCTAAGTGAGGGGACTCCGAAGCTTCATTAGAACTATCATATATGAATACTTATTAATTGAATTGAATTCGGGTTAGTAAGTAGGATAAATAGGATAATTTTATAGTACCTATAAATGGAGATCATATCGGGTTAGAGTACCAATTGGCCAGGGAAATAATTGATAATAATAATACCTAGAAAGGGGGTGGAATTGTGTCTCTTGCTCTAAGGTTATTCACACGTATCACATGCATGTTTGCTTGTGTCTATAGAGTCGATATGCATGGCTTAGTGATGCGTCCATATTCCACAAGGCAGAGTCGGACACCGTCACACGAAAGGGAGATTAATGAGTGAAACTGGATTATCCTAGAGCTACCAATTCTCCTACTTGATCCACTTTCGTATTCTTCGAGTGATAATTTATTTTATTTGTTATTCTATTTATATTTTTAGTAGATTAATTATCAAACCATCAAACTGAATTGCCATCTTGTCTTAATTAATTTAGTAAATAATTAAATTAATAATATGTCGTCCTTTGGGTTCGATATTCACTTGGTCGCTCGCTTAGCTACAACTGATATCCTTAATACTTGGGGATTAATTTTGCGTGCAAAGAAAACGCTCATCAAGTTCTTGGCGCAGTTGCTGGGGACGGATGTTATTATTGATTTTATTATTTCTAGTTGATTAAGATTTTTTATTTTATTTTATTTGTGATTATTTATTTCTATCTAACCTTAAATTTTTCTGAGGTACTTGTGCACTAGGAAAATGAAAGGAAGGAAAGTAAAGAATATCACATTGAGCTGAACATGACCGGAGCAAGGTAGAATCCGGATAATGTTGCCATACGTGAAATTTTCACGAACTATGGAATTTGTAACATGGGGTTGATAGGAGCAAGGGGGAGAATGATGATTTTGAGATAAATCCCGCTCTTATTAACATGGTGGAGAAGAATCCCTTTTCTGGAGGTTGCTTTGAAGATCCATATCAGCATCTCCGAAGATTTCTTAGTTATGCAAACACTCCAAAGGGAGCTGGAGCTAATGATAATGCTAGGCTGATTACCCTATTCAAGTTTTCTTTGATTGATAGAGCAGAAGCTTGGTATGAGACCCTTGATCCAGCTGACTGCACTACATGGGACCAACTGCAGCAGAAGTTCTTGGAGAGATACATGCCACCCTCAAGGATCTTTAGAATGAAGCAAGAGATCACCCAATTTGTTATGAATCAGGGTGAGAAATTTTATGAGGCGTGGAATAGGTTTAAAGACATGCTCAGGCAGTGTCCACAATATGGAATGTCTAAGGCTGAGTACATAAGCATCTTCTACTATGGATTGGATTGTGAGTTGCGTGTTTTTATTGATGCATCATCAGGAGGAGCGCTGTTATCTAAGACAGCACTTGAAGCAGAAAAGTTATTTGAAGACATCTCTATGAATTCATGTGACTGGCCTACGGAGAGAGATAGAGGATCATATGTAATTGGCAAGGTAGCGCAGGTTGAACACCAAGTGGAGAAGCCAAATAGGGATGATGAGATCATCTCTAGTCTAGCTAACATCAACAAGGTACTAAAGTCCCAGCAAAGGTAGATTACAGAGTTGAGACAAAGGGGGACTTAGTATGCAGCATCAGGAAGTGAATAGTATCGAATATACCTTCAATCGATACATGGCTGAGAATGATGCAAGGATTGATCATCTTGAGGATACCATGAATGTTGATCATGCAGATTTATCTGAGCAGTTGAAGGGCCATACCTTGATGATGGGGCAGATGGCCACAAATGTGAATCACTTGACACAAATATTGGAGAATAATGCTATCATATTGAGGTGTGGAACACAATACGAAGGACCGACGAAGCTGGAATCAAAATCTAAAGTGAAAAGAGCTCGATTCGACCCTAATTCGACCAACTTATTTGGTCAAACCGAACAGAGGAGGTCGAACCAGGCACCTGGGCAACATCCGGAGGTCTCAGCTGAGCGATTCGACCAGGATCAGGAGGGTTCGACCAGCTCAGTTGGTCGAACCAGCCTGTTCGCGACCCCCTATTTTGTTTGAAGCTCAATTTGACCATGATCCATCCAATTCGACCAACTCTCTTGGTCGAACTCAGGTCGAACTTAACTGTCCCGAGCACTCTGCTTTGTATGAACATCGATTCGACCACAACCACTTTGATTCGACCAACTCAATTGGACGAACCGTGGTCGAACCGGCTTGTAAGGGAGAGAACGAACTGTCAGGTGGTCAGTTCGACCACTATGTGCCTGGTTTGACCAGTACCCCTGGTCGAACCCAGGTCGAACCAGTCCAGAATGCTCCTGTTTCTGCGCCGAATGCTCCACATGATGTTGATGTTACTCTAGTACCATTAGATGAGCAGAATATTGAGCTTACAATGGAGAAAAAGTGGGAAAGAGCAAAGAAGTTGAGAGCCGAGAAGCTTAGACTGCAGATGGATAATGAAGATGTAGTTTTCTCTCTTGATCAAGCAATGAAGATACCCATGGAGACTCAATTGTTCAAGAGCATAGATATGGTTTCTAACTTGTTTAATCTTTATTTTTATAAGACAGATGATTCTGAATTTAAGTGGAAGATTGACAAGGAGGAATTTACACAGCCATGGGAGGAAGGAAATTCCAATGATCATATTTTTGTTACCAAGAAAGGTGAGGTGTTGAGTGTAGACAAGAAGAGGGAAAGAAAGTATTTGAAGGTGAGGATGCGGCAAGACCATCCTCCGATCAAGTAGTCTACAAAGTGGTAATCCGTCGTGACTCTCCGACATTAAACATGAGCGCCTGTTGGGGGGCTTGCCCTTTCATTTTATTGCTTTATTATTTCTTTTGTGTGAGGAAGAAATTTTTATATTTGAGGTGCTTACCAATCGGCAATTACATCTTTTTCAAACTTAGTTTCAACTTACGTTTTTACTAAGTTTGGGGGGGGTGTGATGTACTTACCTCATTGAAGCACCAAAAGATATAATATTTTCTTTGTAATGTTTGCTAGGGGAGTTGATTTTTTTTTGCGGCATATTGAAACTTTAATTGGTTTTGATATGTCGATTTTTTTGTAATTTGCCTAGTGTTCAGTGGTGTTACTAGTGTGTGGAGTCAATTTGATAGTCAATTAATTATTTCTTATAGTTCTCCTATTTTGTTATTGATAAATCTTGTGATGATGAGTGTGTTTGAGCTTTGATGATAGAAAAGGTAACTAGGTGGCAAGACGAGTTCTACATTGAGGCTTTGACTCGAGGAGCTCGTGCGTTTTGAAGGATAAATCAGGTTCCCTCGTTTCTTTTCTAATATTTTTATATGTGCTTTTAATTCATGGAGTGGTAGGATTGAGTTTATGGTTATGATCCACATGAGCTTATATTTTTAAACTGTGCTTGATATTCACATGCCCTTGAAATTGATGAAGGAAGTGTACTTGAGTTATATTGTGATATGAAGTTCTATGTGTACTTGTGGGATATTGCATACCATGAAAGATGCTCTATTTCTTGTTAAATACCCATGTGAGATTTTAAAGCCTTATATCATGCACATAATCAAATGATATTTCTTTTCTGGTGAGTATCGTTCTTGTGTGTGTATTCTAGAATTTGCCTCTTGTCTTACTTGAAACTACATGTGTGTTAGATGATGGGAGATGATTTTAGGCAATCCTTGAATTAATAAGTCACTTAGCCAAATAATTCTCTACCGAATGATGTTTATCTGTAGTTAGCCCCGTTGAGCCTAAAAACCTCATTGTTTGGTAGCCTACGAGAAATAACCACTTTGAGCATCTAATTTATTTTAGCCTTGAATGTCTTATTAGTGGAGAATTAATGGCTTTTCAAAGTGTGTTGATGGATTTTGATAACAGATTGGGAAGGAATGAAATTAGTGTTGAAATAGTGATTTAGCTTGATAATGCATCTAAGGAGAAGCGTGGAGTAGTGCTTAAATCTAGTACTCCATGGAATCAAATACCCTAGGATAGTGCTTAAATCTAGTATCCTATGGAGGATGCTTAAGGGTAGTGCCCGAAACTGGTACCCCGGGATGCGCGAGGTAGTGCTCGAAACTGGTACCTTGAGAGAAAAAGCAGAAAAAGAAAAGGAAAAATAGGATGTGCTTGAGAAAGAAAAAATAGTTGTGCTTGAAGGTGAAGAAGGAATGAAAATTGTATGCATTGAAAAGGAAGAGAGGATGAAAGTTGAAGTGATCAATCAGCTTTAGTTCTCCACTATTTGAGTCACATTGTCCAAATATTTTACCTTAATCAAAGAGCCAACATTACATCCAAAAGAAAAGTCCTTTTTGATCCCATTGTCGAATCATACTTTTAGTGGTAGAGGATTTGAGACTTTTGGCAAGCTTATGGTTACGCATGCACTTGAATTGAATTTGAGCGTAAACACCTTAGCCCATAAGTGTACATATTTTACACTTGAGTGCGAGTGATATATACTTCCTGTGAGAACATGTGAATGGAGCATTTGAATTGGTGGTGATTGTCTTAACTTGTATGCTATGAATTGATTATTACTTGTAATGAGAGTTGCATGACCTAAGTTGAGGACAATTATATTTTGAATGGAGTATTTGTCATAATCCTTGTTTCCCTGCTAATTTTCATACTCTCTTTCTCTTTATTTTTATTTTGTTGCCTCGGGACGAGCAACGGGTAAGTTTGGGGGATTGATGAGAGTGAAAATAAGCGTGTTTTACTATCAAATTTAACACCTTTTCGATGGAAATTATTGTCATATATTAGCACAATGGTCTTATATTCATTATATGTGAGATAAAGGTGCACTTGAGGTGTTTTATTGTGTTTTAGGTGGAAAAAGGGATCAAAAGTGTAAAGTTGGAGAAAAGGTGCAATTTGTGTAAGAATGCTGAAAAATGCACGTCCAACTTGTGAAATTATTCTGTGTTTGTGTGGAGATCAAAACTGATGTTGTGTTACAAAAGCCATTGAAGAGAGGGTTTTTTGGCGTAAAGAACACCCAATTCAGAGTCAGAACGAGGAAGTTATGAGCAAAGTGGCGACGTCGCGCGTGCGGTGCCGAATATAACAGATGTGCTACTTTCCATGGCTTGTTACAGATTCAATTCTTGGAGTTATTATTAGTTCTTTATACGGACAGAAAGCCCAGGAAGAGAGGATCACGTTTGAGCGTAAAAATCACTCAATTCGGAGGTCGGATATGAAAGTTATACACAAAACGGTGAGCCTGTGCAAATTGATTCGACCTGCTTCAGGTCGAACCGAGGTCGAACTGGACGGAAAAATAACTGGTTCCCTAGAGACATGATTACAGGTATAAAAAGAGGTCTATGCAGCCACAAAAAGAGAAGAACATAATACAATTGAATAGAGGAGAGGCCACACATACAACACCCCACAAGGAGGGATCAACCCCCATCCATCATCCACTTCCTTTCCTCCATCCATCCATCACTTTGAAGATTCGTTTGTGGAATCAAGGGGAGAACCAAGAGGAGGACTCAAGACAGAGAAGGACGCGACGATGCCTACATCAAGGGTTTATTCGTTTCCTAATTTATCTTGTATTTTATGGACATCCGGGTAAGATCTATCCAACACCCATGATTGTTCTTCATAACATCATGGGCTAGAGCCTTTTTGGTAGAACTAGGTTGTGATGTTTTATGAATTGATTGAACTATCGTGTGTAAACTCCGTACAACACTACTTGTGGATTTATTTTATATATGATTGCACATTTTTAATCCATATTCACGGTCGTTTTGTGCATCTTCAATTGGTATATAGAGTCTGAATATATATCTTTGTTGTAGATTGAGTGCGTTCACCGCTGAATAGGATTCCATGTTACGATTCTAAGTGAGGGGACTCCGAAGCTTCATTAAAACTATCATATATGAATACTTATTAATTAAATTGAATTTGGGTTAGTAAGTAGGATAAAGATGATAATTTTATAGTACCTATAAAGGGAGATCATATCGGGTTATAGTACTAATTGACCAAGGAAATAATTAATACTGATAGTACCTAGAAAGGGGGGATGGAATTGTGTCTCTTGCTCTAAGGTTATTGATGAGTGATATTTTCACCTAGATTTTAGTGTCTTTTTATATGTATTTTCGTATTATTTTACCCGTATTTTATGTGTTATTTGGTTGTGTTTTGTGTTTTCATGGAAATGTATGTGAATGAGCTTAAACCTACTATTTTCACTTTTTATTTGATGCTAAACATGATAAGGAAGATGTAGGAAAAAGCGGATCTCAATTTGGAGTTGAAACGAGGAAAAACGAGCCAAAACAGTGAAGGAATCAGGGCAGCAGCAACACGACTGGCCGTGTCGGTGGCACGATCCGTGTCGCAGTGCACGACTCGTGTAGCTAACACGGGCCTGTCCAGAATGGTCGTGCGGCAACATCTATTCATCCAACACGACCACCACTTGGCCGTGTTGCGGAGCTCGACTCGTGTTGCAGCACACGACCCGTGTAGCCAACACGGGCCTGTAAGCGATGGCCGTGCGGGAGCATCAGTTCACGCAACACGGGCACCTTATGGCCGTGTTGCGCCACACGACTCGTGTCGTGTCAAGGATCAGAAAAATTCAGAATCCTTCTAGAAGCTTGTCAAGGAGTATAAATACCCCTCCATTCAGATTTTATGAAAAAAATCTGATTAGCCATAATATAGTGGGCATGACCAATTAAAGAAATTATCGAACCACAGGGAGGAAGGTACTAGAGTTTAAGCGATCTCAAGTTTATCGTGATTTTATAAGGACGACGGAAGAGAGGATAGGAGCAAATGAATGCAATTATGCTAAAGCAAGAAATAAAGATAAAATGAATGCAAAGATAAAAGGGTTCCAAATGATGCAAGGATGAGATTAACAACAATCATGGCATAGATAATTAAGTAATCATGCAATTAATTCTAATCTCTCATGGACAAGGTATAGAAGCGATCACTAATTCCACCTAAACTCTCTCTCGAGATGGATAGGATGTAGGCCCTCAACAAGGCTCCCAAACGCACATAGGATCGAGACAATAGCAAACACCTCCCACTAGGTACTAATTACTCTATGAGTTCCCTAATTAGGTACTAAATCATAAGCAATATTCCCTTTTAAGGTACTATGAATTCACTAATTGTTTGGGTCTCCTCATTTAATCAACCAACCTCTCGATTAAGCTAATCAAATGTTCTATCAAAGGGTTCTAAATCTAGAAGGATATCTCTATCTCATTCTAAATTAATGCACATGAAGTGTATGATGAAATGATTCAATGAACTATCCTAAACACATAATTGATTTCTCAATCTAATCACATGCCCATGACAATTAATCACACAAATCATCATATACATCAAGCAATCAACAATCAATGATAGAAATAACACAAAGCCCATTCAAGATTAAAATCAATTTGCATAAAAAAACTAAATTATCCAACACCAATCATGGAGCTAATCTCACAAAGGAGATTAGCCTCTCATATCCATAAGAAAATTAACATAGACATTAAGATCCTTACAAAACATGATCAATCTATAAAGAAATGCACAAAAATTAGAATTAGATTCCCCCTTTGAAGTGCTTCAATGGAGATCTCCTTCTTCTTCTTGTGATCTCACTCTCCCTTGCTTCCTTGTTATTGCATGCTTCCTTCTTTTAATGCATGCTTCCTTCTTTGAACTTTTATGTACTTGAGCATATTGTTATTGCTTTGCTCATTTTCTTATTTTGAGGTTGCATGTCCATTCTTTCTTGTGCTCTTTTTCATTCTTTTTCTTGCTTGTTTACCATTTCCCTTTTTTTCTTTTACTTCCTTATCATGTTTAGCATCAAATAAAAAGTGAAAATAGTAGGTTTAAGCTCATTCACATACATTTCCATGAAAACCCAAAACACAACCAAATAACACATAAAATACGGGTAAAATAATACGAAAACACATATAAAAAGACACTAAAATCTAGGTGAAAATATCACTCATCACACCCCCAAACTTAAAGTGTTGTGCGTCCCCGCACAACGAAAATGATAAACCAAGGAGAGTGATTTTCACCTAGGAAAAGACTAAACGAACATAAGTAACAATACATCATTAGCAACAAGAATTACAAATTATGCTAAGGCATCCTACAATATTAAACTCATAACATGAAAAATTAACAAGTTCAATCTGAAGAGAATAAAAGTGTAATATAGTCCCTTTTAGTCCAAGCCTCACATAGGTTATAAATTTCACTCAACACTCTTTAAAGTAGGTAAATCAACACTCATCAATCGATTGGCTCGACTCGCTATAAGCTTGCTTGTGGACTACATTCACAAACCACCAAAGTTTTCATTAGTGATCAAAAAGGTCTTTTATTAAGGATGTAATGATAGGCTCTTTGGTAGGGTAGGAAGAGTATGGATAATAGTGACTAACAAGTGTAAGTAATCGAAGAGATGATCAACTTCCTCAACTTCTCCACTTTTCTTTCTTCCTTTCTCAACTTTGGTAATCACAAGCACTAATCATCAACTTTCCTTAGATTTTGGGCTTCTTTTAATGCATGCTTCCTTCTTTGAACTTTTATGTACTTGAGCATATTGTTATTGCTTTGCTCATTTTCTTATTTTGAGGTTGCATGTCCATTCTTTCTTGTGCTCTTTTTCATTCTTTTTCTTGCTTGTTTACCATTTCCCTTTTTTTCTTTTACTTCCTTATCATGTTTAGCATCAAATAAAAAGTGAAAATAGTAGGTTTAAGCTCATTCACATACATTTCCATGAAAACACAAAACACAACCAAATAACACATAAAATACGGGTAAAATAATACGAAAACACATATAAAAAGACACTAAAATCTAGGTGAAAATATCACTCATCACACCCCCAAACTTAAAGTGTTGTGCGTCCCCGCACAACGAAAATGATAAACCAAGGAGAGTGATTTTCACCTAGGAAAAGACTAAACGAACATAAGTAACAATACATCATTAGCAACAAGAATTACAAATTATGCTAAGGCATCCTACAATATTAAACTCATAACATGAAAAATTAACAAGTTCAATCTAAAGAGAATAAAAGTGTAATATAGTCCCTTTTAGTCCAAGCCTCACATATGTTATAAATTTCACTCAACACTCTTTAAAGTAGGTAAATCAACACTCATCAATCGATTGGCTCGACTCGCTATAAGCTTGCTTGTGGACTACATTCACAAACAACCAAAGTTTTCATTAGTGATCAAAAAGGTCTTTTATTAAGGATGTAATGATAGGCTCTTTGGTAGGGTAGGAAGAGTATGGATAATAGTGACTAACAAGTGTAAGTAATCGAAGAGATGATCAACTTCCTCAACTTCTCCACTTTTCTTTCTTCCTTTCTCAACTTTGGTAATCACAAGCACTAATCATCAACTTTCCTTAGATTTTGGGCTTCTTTTAATGCATGCTTCCTTCTTTGAACTTTTATGTACTTGAGCATATTGTTATTGCTTTGCTCATTTTCTTATTTTGAGGTTGCATGTCCATTCTTTCTTGTGCTCTTTTTCATTCTTTTTCTTGCTTGTTTACCATTTCCCTTTTTTTCTTTTACTTCCTTATCATGTTTAGCATCAAATAAAAAGTGAAAATAGTAGGTTTAAGCTCATTCACATACATTTCCATGAAAACACAAAACACAACCAAATAACACATAAAATACGGGTAAAATAATACGAAAACACATATAAAAAGACACTAAAATCTAGGTGAAAATATCACTCATCACACCCCCAAACTTAAAGTGTTGTGCGTCCCCGCACAACGAAAATGATAAACCAAGGAGAGTGATTTTCACCTAGGAAAAGACTAAACGAACATAAGTAACAATACATCATTAGCAACAAGAATTACAAATTATGCTAAGGCATCCTACAATATTAAACTCATAACATGAAAAATTAACAAGTTCAATCTAAAGAGAATAAAAGTGTAATATAGTCCCTTTTAGTCCAAGCCTCACATAGGTTATAAATTTCACTCAACACTCTTTAAAGTAGGTAAATCAACACTCATCAATCGATTGGCTCGACTCGCTATAAGCTTGCTTGTGGACTACATTCACAAACCACCAAAGTTTTCATTAGTGATCAAAAAGGTCTTTTATTAAGGATGTAATGATAGGCTCTTTGGTAGGGTAGGAAGAGTATGGATAATAGTGACTAACAAGTGTAAGTAATCGAAGAGATGATCAACTTCCTCAACTTCTCCACTTTTCTTTCTTCCTTTCTCAACTTTGGTAATCACAAGCACTAATCATCAACTTTCCTTAGATTTTGGGCTTCTTTTAATGCATGCTTCCTTCTTTGAACTTTTATGTACTTGAGCATATTGTTATTGCTTTGCTCATTTTCTTATTTTGAGGTTGCATGTCCATTCTTTCTTGTGCTCTTTTTCATTCTTTTTCTTGCTTGTTTACCATTTCCCTTTTTTTCTTTTACTTCCTTATCATGTTTAGCATCAAATAAAAAGTGAAAATAGTAGGTTTAAGCTCATTCACATACATTTCCATGAAAACACAAAATACAACCAAATAACACATAAAATACGGGTAAAATAATACGAAAACACATATAAAAAGACACTAAAATCTAGGTGAAAATATCACTCATCAGTTATTCACACGTGTTACACGCATGTTTGCTTGTGTCTATAGAGTCGATATGCATGGCTTAGTGATGCGTCCATATTCCACAAGGCAGAGTCGGACACCGTCATACGAAAGGAAGATTAATGAGTGAAACTGGATTATCCTAGAGCTACCTATTCTCCCACTTGATCCACTTTCGTAGTCTTCGAGTGATAATTTATTTTATTTGTTATTCTATTTATATTTTTAGTAGATTAATTTTCAAACCATCAAACTGAATTGCCATCTTGTCTTAATTAATTTTGTAAATAATTAAATTAATAATACATCGTCATTTGGGTTCGATATTCACTTGGTCGCTCGATTAGCTGCAACTGATATCCTTATACTTGGGGATTAATTTTGTGTGCAAAGAAAACGCTCATCAGAAATGACTATAAATAACAAGGATGGCCTTTGATCAAATCATTAATCTCCACTAATCGGGCTCATTCCTATCATCTTTGAGCAAGTTCTAGCTTATCAAACACAACCAATCCACTCATGAAGAAATGACCATGTATGCACGGTTTGAGGCTCAAATGCTCACAAGCTTATTCTCGGACCTGAAAAAACTTATTACACCACATTCGCCCCTGTTTTTCCTAAAAATTTAAAAATATTCGATCGACTTTTTGTGCAAGGTCGAATTTTTGTGATAGTTTTGCCCTGCTTCACTGTTTTGGCTCGTTCTTCCTCGTTTTAACTCCGAATTGAGATCCAAAACCTTCGAAAATGAACTAAACATATCTCTATCATCTAAGATTAGGTCATATTAACTTGAGTAAGGTTGATAGCTGATGGACCTCTGAGTTCATTAATAGTGGAAAATTATCCAACTTGCAAATCCTGCTTGGAAGGAAAGATGACCAAGAGGCCTTTTAAGGCAAAAGGGTATAGAGTTAAGGATTTGTTGGAACTGGTTCATTCTTATTTATGTGGTCCTATGTCTGTCCAGGAAAGATGTGGTTTTGAATACTTCGTCTCTTTCATTGATGATTATTCTAGATACGGATACATTTATTTGATGCGCCGCAAGTCTGAGTGCTTTGATAAATTCAAAGAGTACAAGGCTGATGTGGAGAAGAAACTTGGAAAATGCATCAAGACACTGCGATCTGATCGTAGTGGCAAATACTTCTTGGGAGAGTTTAGGAATTATTTATTAGAGGAAGGGATTGAATCCCAATTGTCTACACCAGGCACACCCCAGCAAAATGATATAGCAGAAAGAAGGAATATGACTCTTATGGAAATGGTATGATCAATTATGAGTTATTCAGAATTACTAAATTCGTTATGGGGATACGCCTTAGAAATAGTGGCTTACATTCTAAATTTAGTACCTTCTAAATCAGTAGCCCATACACCCACATAACTCTGGACCGGGCACAAGCCTAGTCTGAAACATGTTCAGATTTAGGGTGCTCCGGCACATGTGTTAAAGGAAGATGCTGATAAGTTAGAATCGCGTATTGATGTTTGTCCGTATATAGGGTATCCTAGAGGAACGAAGAGTGGTTTATTTTATAGTCCCAAGGACCAAAAGTCGATCGTTAGCGCGAATGCCAGATTTTTAGAAAAGGACTATATAATGGATCACAAACCCATGAGTAAAATTGTTCTAGAAGAAGAGGGTAAACACCAAACATAATACCAATTGTACACAAGGATATACCACAGGACACTGCACCACATGTCACATCTGATACACAATTACCTGTGAAGCCTCGTCGTAGTAGGAGGGTTGTGAGATAATCGGATAGATTCATGGGATTGGGAGAGTCATCTGACTTGGTCCCTAGTGAACATGAAATCGACCCATGGAATTATGATGAAGCGGTGCAAGATAAAGATACTCAATCATGGCAAAAGGCAATGAAATCCGAGATAGAATCCATGTATTCTAATCAAGTCTGGGAGCTAGTAGAACTACCCAATTGTGTAAAAGCTATTGGATGCAAGTGGGTCTATAAAAGAAAAAGAGGATCTGACGGTAAGGTGAAAACCTTTAAAGCAAGGCTTGTGGCTAAAGGATATACTCAGAAAGAAGGAATCGATTATGAGGAAACCTTCTCACCTTTAGCCATGCTTAAGTCAATCCGAATTCTTTTATCTATTGCTGCTCATATGGATTATGAGGTATGGAAGATAGATGTCAAGATAGCTTTCCTAAATGGAAGTCTTGAGGAAAACATCTATATGAAGCAACCAGAAGGATTCATCGAAAAGGGCGAAGAGCATCTTGTGTGTAAGCTTTATAGGTCCATTTATGGATTGAAATAAGCTTCAAGATCATGGAACATCCGTTTTGATGAAGTAATCCAGTCATATAGATTTATTCAATGTCCGGATGAGTCATTTGTGTACAAGAAGTGTGACGGAAACGTAGTGGTATTTTTTATACTCTATGTGGATGATATTCTGCTCATTGGAAATAATTTAAAGGTATTGTCGGGGGTAAGGGTATGACTTTCCAAGCAGTTTGAGATGAAGGACTTAGGAGAAGGCGGACACATTCTAGGGATCAAATTAATAAGGGATCGCAAGAAAAGAATATTTTTCTTGTCCCAAACTTCATACATTGATACAATTCTGGCTCGTTTTAACATGCAAGATTCCAAGAGAGGTTTTCTACCTTTCAGACATGGAATACCTCTATCTTAAGAGATGTGTCCCAAGACACAATAGGAAATAGAGGCAATGAAGGCAGTTCCTTATGCTTCGGTAGTAGGAAGCCTCATGTATGCAATGCTATGTACGAGACTGGATATCTGTTTTGCCATGGGCATGGTCAGTAGGTATCAAAGTAATCCAGGTCAAAGGAATTGGACTGCAGTAAAGTATATTTTGAAGTACCTACGAAGGACTAAGGATTATATGCTAGTTTATCGAGCAGATACTTTGTTACCTTTGGGTTATACTGATTTGGATTTTCAGTCAGATAGGGATGCTAGTAAATCCACCTCGGGTTATGCACTCTTGGAAGAGGAGCCATAATATGGAGGAGTGTAAAGCAGAAATGCATTGCGGACTCTACCATGGAAGCCGAATATGTAGCAGCCTCTAAGGTAGCTAAAGAAGCAATATGGCTCAAGAACTTCTTAATGGACTTGGATATGATTCCTGGTTTGCCCAAAGCTATCACAATTTATTGTGATAACAGTGGTGCAGTAGCAAACTCGAAGAAATCACGAGCCCATAAGGCGAGTAAATACATTGAGCACAAGTACCACCTGATATTAGACATTGTTAAAAGAGGAGAGGTCGTTGTCACTAAGATTACATCTGAGGATAACCTTGCTAATCCTTTTACTAAGAGCCTTCTAGCGAAAGCGTTCGATGGGCATGTAGAAGGAGTGGGGATTAGATGCGTGTCAGCAGATATGGCAGCGTAGTCTTTTAGTATAAGTGGGAGATTATTAGATTGTATACTAAAAGTCTAGCTTTTGTATGAACAATGTTTAACACTTTATTTGAATTGAGAGTCATATGATCAAACGTTTTGCATATTATAAATGTCTATTTATATGTCTTTGTGCAAAAGTCCATTTACTTTATATTGTAGATAATATGATGTGCGACTACACACGGAAGATCATATTATCGATTTTCTTATAAAGTATAAACAGATCCTCACAACTGAGATAGACGGGGACTCTCTATCAGTATGGTTGTAGTGTGATTTGGTATTAGTTTGTCTTGACTATAAAATCACATTAGTAAGCTTTGTGCATATTGAGTAGGACCATTTGAGATCGTTCGTCTTATACTGACTATATAGAAGAACTTGATCTCTGTTATTATGGATGTTCATGCTCTTAATCCCTTTACAATGACCTCGATACGTAGGGCAGTATTTATCATTTTGATTCATCATGGTGAGATTTATTTAATAAATCAATTAACCCGGTGAGTTGGAAAATAGTATTGTATCTATGGTGTGCTGTTGATTGTAGAAGGAATCTGTGTCTACTATAGGTTGATGATGTCCCATTGAGGAGCTCATAAGGATTATCATGTAAATCTTGCAAGTGGATTAATTTCTGCATGATAATGAGGTTGAGTGGTACTATTCTCGAGTGAGATATTAATTAATGAAGTTGTCAGTAACTTAATTAATTAATGGACATTGCATATCTTAAACATGGGGAGACTGTCGGGCTCATAATAAGAAGGAGCCTAAAACATAATTTTGGGATTGGAGCGGTAGTGCAGTAATAATATTTTAGTGGACTATATTATTATTATTGGACTAAGTATAATCTTTGGGCTAAGCTTGGTTACTTGAGCCTAATGGAGGCCCAACTCCAATTTCTCCTCATGGTCCCTGCTGTAATCCACATATAAGTCATCTCAGCCTCCTGAAACCCTAGTAGTCTGCGTCGTTTTACACGCCAGAAAGAAGGGAAGGAGCAGATTGAGAAGATCCTGAAGATTGTTGCCCACACAATATCAGGATTTGACTTGGGACATATAGCAAAAGATCAAGAGGTTGTTCTTCCTACATCTGATCTTCAACAACACTCCCTGGTGAAAGGTAATGCAAACATTAAACTTTAATTGCTTCCGCTGATTATTAGTTTCATGGAACCCTTACGGTTCACGCTAACCAAATCCAACGCCAACAGTGATGATAACAAAAGTAAAGAGGCTTTGAAATTCGGATTTCACATCCGAAAGCCTCTATAAATAGCAGAGCTGAGAAAGCAGAAGGCATCAACCATTCCCCTCTGTTTTCTTTCAAATAAACCTTGGAATAGTCTCCTTTATTTTCTTGTATGAGTGTTTCTGTTTCAACTACAATAGGTAGCTAGAGGAGTCTTCTCCTCTTGTTCAAGTGTTATGAGTGCGTAATAAGTATTTCCATTCAATAAATAAATAATCTTGGGCTATCGCCCTAAGTATGTAGCTTTCCATTATATTCTGCAACCTTAGTCTCTAAATTTTCCGATGAAAAATAGTAGCAGCATCCTATACACCCAGCATAGGAAATGAACTAGGGTTGTGCTGAGGTCCGCTGAAGGAACGGGATTGAACCATCACAATACGAGGTGCGTGGTTGGTTGTGAGGAGCAGCTGCAAAACCTCCTGGATACCCGATGGATTGATGGTCAAAAAAGGTACTGTTACTGTTTCAAGTAGGTTCATTACGATTTTAATGTTGTTTAATTAATGTACAGAAGTATGTTGGGCCTGATATGGTTGTAATAGACTATGTCTATTTTGAGGAAAAGGAAAATGTTAAAATTAAACTGAAATGAGTTTAAAACCGACAAGGATGCTATGCTGGCAGCCATGTAGGCCACTGATGAGTGATACTTTCACCTAGATTTTAGTGTCTTTTTATGTGTGTTTTCGTATTATCTTATCCGTATTTGTGTACTTTTTGGTTGTATTTTTTTATTTCTATTGAAAGATGTGTGAATGACCTTAAAAGTATGATTTTCAATAAGAAATGGATGCTAGACAGGATAAGAAGATGTAGGAAAAAGCGAATCTCAATTCGGAGTTGAAACGAGTAAGAACGAGCCAAAACGGAAGAAGTAAAAAAGCAGGACTACATTAACATGGGCCGTGCACCAAACACAGCTCTGTAAGAAGTGGCCGTGCTCTGTCGTCAGAAACCCCTACACGGTCAACCCTGTGTCCGTGTGCAGTAACTCAGGCCGTGTACCAAATACAGCCCTGTAAGCTGAGGCCGTGCTCGAGTGCCTGAAACACCTACACGGCCACCCCTATGGCCGTGTACCGTACACGAGCCGTGTAGGTGCTGGGAGTAGAGCAACTTCCAGAAACTTCTAGAAGCTTCCCAAGTAGTATAAATACTCATTTATTCAACATTTTTAGAGAGATTCGAAATTCAGGCCCTGCACACACACATCACACACAATTTCTTCCATTCTACACCATCATCTTCACCCATTCATCATCCATATTATCTACCTTCATTCCTCCATCAAATCCACCATTCATTTGAGCAAAAGAAGCAAGGAAGAGAAGGGGATTGCAATTTGGAGAAAGAGATCACCATTGGAAGCAATCAAGGGAGTCTTCATCTTCAATTTGTTTTGAAACTTCATAGTTTTCATCATGTTTTGAAAGGAGTTTAATGTCTATGTTAATTTTCTTATGGATATGAGAGACTAATCTCCCTTGTGAGATTAGCAACATGAGAGTTGTTGGATATGTATTTAAATTCATATGTTGATTGGGTTAATTGATTTTCTATCATTGATGCTTATAGATCTTGATGTTTATGATGATTTGTATAGTTTGTTGTTTTAAGCATATTATTAGATTGAGAAGTCAATGATATGTTTAGGATAATTAATTGAATCATTTTGTCATACACTTCATGTACATTATAAATTATGAAGAGATTGAGAAATCATTTGTTATTTAGAACTCTTTGATAGGACATATGATTGGTTTGATTGAGAGGTTGATTGATCGTGTGAAGGGGCTCTCATTTAAACTTAGTACCTATTTAAAGCCTCCCATTTAATATTTAACAGAAAAGATAGAAAAGATAAAAGCTCGAGTATATTTAATAAAAAAGACAAAAAATAAAGGCTAAATATAGTGTGCACCCACATACAAATATAAATAAAAATATATACAATTATGAGTAAAAATATATACAATTTAACTGCTAATATTTTAATGAAAAATTGAGTGTAAAAAATATACAATTATTAAAATACATGTATACACTATTAAATAAAAAGTTATACACATATGAATGTTAATTTTTTAACTTGGTGTGAAAAAAGTATACAATTATTACAAAACACGTATACAAAAGAGAATAACATGTATACAAAATAAAATAAAATAAAAAGCTATACATATATGGGTGCACCCTTGTACCCGAGTGCACCTAATATACACTCAAAAATAAAAGTCCAAGTATAACTTAATAATTGGCAGATGAATGTCGAATATTTCTAATACTCTATTCCGTTAATATATGGGCAAAGACTTGTACGAGACTGTCTCACGTAAAGGCTTAGGTGAGATGGTCAGAAAGTGATAACTTTTATGAACGAAAGTGATAATAAATTAATGAAAAGTGATGATATTCTTTTATGAACAATTTATAGTGTAAATAAAAAGTGATAACATTTTATACTGAAAGTGATAACGATTTATAGCGAAAGTGATAACTATTTTAAAAAGTGAAAAATCATCTCACGTGAGACGGTCTCATGCAAGACCTACCCTAATATATATATACATAGTTTTTTTTCTCCCGATGTATTACACGGATGGGTAGGTCTTGCGTGAGACCGTCTCACGTGAGACCATTTTTTACTTTTTAAAATAGTTATCACTTTCGCTATAAATCGTTATCACTTTCCCTATAAAATGTTATTACTTCTTATTTACACTATATAAACTGTTCATGAAAGAGCATTATCACTTTCATTATTTATTATCCTTTCCTTCATAAAAGTTATCACTTTTTGACCGTCTCATGTCGCTTCTACGTAAGCCTTTACATGAGATGGTCTCATACATGTCTTTGCCTACACGGATTAATTAAGTATACTTTATCTTAAATTAATAAATAAAGGGTAGGTCTTGTGTGAGACCGTCTCACGTGAGACCATTTTTCACTTTTTAAAATAGTTATTACTTTCGCTATAAATCGTTATCACTTTCGCTATAAAATGTTATCACTTCTTATTTACACATAAACTGTTTATGAAAGAGCATTATCATTTTCATTAATTTTTATCACTTTTCTTCATAGAAGTTATCACTTTTGACCGTCTCACGTCACTTTTACGTAAGTCTTTACATAAGACGGTCTCACACAAGTCTTTGCCATAAATAAATTAGTTGAGTGTATATTAGGTGCATGATTAGCCATAACTTGTAGTTGGGTTGACCAATTCAAGAATTTATCGAACCACAGGGAGGTCGATGCTAGCACTTAAGCGAGATCACGTTTATCACGATTTTATAGAAATGAATCATAGATGGATGGTTGATTAAACAAGTAATTAAATGAAACCAATGAAAGTAGACAAGCAATTATCAAATGACAAGATTAAAATGATGAATGAATGGTTTTCCAAATTGAGTAGAAGTGAGATTAACAACACTAATGAAGTGGTAACTCATGGACTCATGCATTAAACTCATATGTATCAAGGGTTAAGACTAAGGGCCAACACATATACCACCTAAACTTCCTCTCGAAATGAATAAGATGTAGATCATTTGCACAATCTCAAAATAGCTCAAAGGTTGGTTCTCAATTAAACTATTCCAACTAGGTACTAAGTTCAATTAAAGAATCCCTTCATATAATTAATTGACTTCTCAATCTAACTAATCACATGTTCTATCAAAGGGTTCTAAATAATAAAGGACTTCTCAATCACTTTACAATTTATAATGCACATGAGGTGTTTGATGAAATGATTCACTTGACTATCCTAAGCACATAATTGATTTCTCAATCTAATCATATAATTAGAACAATCAAACACACAAAACATCATAGATCTCAAGATATATAAGCACCAATGATAGAAAATCAAATATCCCCATCAACATATGAATTTAATTACATAGATCCACAAATTAACCAACAACCTTCATGTTGCTAATCTCACAAGGGAGATTAGCCTACAATCTTCATAAGATCCATAACATAGACATTAGAATTCTTACAAATCATGGTAAACTAAAGGATTAACACAAAATTGGAATGAAAACTCCATTGGAAATGGATCCAATTGAATCTCCCTTCTTCCTTTGGTGATCACCCAATATTCCTTGCTTCTTCACTTGATTTAGATGGTAGAAATTATGAAGAAATGATGTAGATCTAGAAATAGATGAATGGGATGAAGAGTATGGTGTAAAATCAAAGGAAAGGTGTGTGAGGTGTGTGGGAATAGTAGAAAATCGGATCTTCTTCAATAAAATCTGAATGGAGGGGTATTTATACCCCATGGAGATCTTCTAGAAGAATTAGAAAAAATATTTTGTTCTGGTGCCGACACGAGTCGTGCTGCGTGGCACGAGTTGTGTCGTGTCAGGGTAAATGGCACACGAGTCGTTCTGCGCCGCACGGCCAAAGAGTGGCCGTGTTGGATGTATAGATGTCGTCACACGGCCGCCGTTTATAGGCCCGTGTCTGGTACACGGGCCGTGTGCTGCAACACGGGTCGAGCTCCGTAACACGGCCAAGTGGTGGTCGTGTTGGATAAATAGATGTCGCCACACGGTCATTCTGGACAGGCCCGTGTCTTGTACACGGGCCATGTGCTGCAACACGAGTCGTGTTGCCAGCACGGCCAGTCGTGTTCTTGCACCTTTGCTCCTTCTTCCTTGTTTGATCTCCCGTCTCCATTTTTACTCCATGTTCACCTGTTATACATATGTTTAAGATCATTCTCACACATTCCCATAAAAACACATAACACCACCAAAATACACAAAAATACGGATAAAACAATACGAAAAATACGCACAAAAAGGCACTAAAATCTAGGTGAAAATAACGACAATCACACCCCCAAACTTAAAGTATTGTTCTTCCCCGAATAATGAAAATGATAAACCGAGGGAGAAGTTTTCACCTAGTAAAAAGACTAAACGAACACAAGTAATAACACATCATTAGCAACAAGAATTACAAATTATGCTAAGCTATCCTACAACATTAGATTTATGATATGAGAAATTAACAAGTTCAATCAAAAGAGAATAAAGAGCAATATAGTCCGTTTTAGTCTAAACCTCACATAATTTTATCAATGTCACTCGACACTCTTTAAATAAGGTAAATCAATACTCCTCAATCAATTGGTTCGAATCACCATACACTTGCTCGTAGACTCTATTCACAAACCACCAAAATTTTAATCAATGATCAAAAAGGTCTTTAATTAAGGATGTAATGATAGGCTCTTTGTTAGGGTATGAAGAATATAGGTAAAAGTGACTAAACGAGTGTAAGTAATCGAAGAGGTAGCTACTTTCTTCCATCCCTTCACATTCTTTTTCTTCCTTTCTTTTCTTTATTGATCACAAGCACTAATCATCACTTCCTTGGATTTCGTGAGCTTCTTATAGATTCATGTCTCTTTTCTTTGATTTATTAAGTACTTGAGCATATTATTGTTGCCTTGCTCATTTTCTTGTTTTGAAGTTGCATGTCCATTCTTTCTTGTGCTCTTTTCATCCTTTTTCTTACTTATTTACCATTTCCTCTTTCTCTTTTGTTATCTCATCACACCTTTTTAGCCACCATCTTCTTTATTACTCACACAAAAGGTATATATCTTAGGCTCATGTGGGTAATTAAAGCTTGTAATGTGCTATCTTCACAATAAATAGGCTTATAGGCTCAAAGTGGTTGACTAGGGATGATTTTAAAGGTAAGGAAATATTTGGCAATGGCTATACATGTCAAGGATGGCCTTAGATCATTTCATCGATCTCCACTAATCGGATTCATTCCTAAAGTCTTTGAGCAAGTATTTAGTTTATCAAAACTCAACCGATCCACTCATGAAAAGATATACCATGTATACATGGTCGAGACTCAAATTCTCACAAGTTTATGCTCGACTTAAAAGGACTTATTACAACATATTCATCTTTTAATTGAATTAGTTAAATAAAACATATCACAATTCGAAAGTGTAGAGTTCCTTAATCATGATTCGACATCACTTATCACCATAATGCATCATCACTCATATTCAAAACGACTCACAACCTCCCAAACAAACCACCAAATCAAAACCTAAACACGAATAATAAAAACAACAACACACAAACACAAATAAACCAAAGACAACACAAAGACAAAACTAAAAGAAAAGACACAAAGAAAAATCACGCCATCCATGATCAATACACATCAAAATCATCTCAATCCTTAATTGAAAGAAAAGTACGAAATTAAACATCCCAAAACAAAACAATAAGAAGTCTCAAATCCAACACGAATCAATCCAACTAAAATAGATAAACTAATGAAGTGGCAAGCACTAAAAGCACTCCCTTAGTTATCCGGAGGAGGAGGTGGTTGATTTTGCCATGATCCCCAAGGGTTATAAACACGAGGTGTGGTAGGGAACTGGAAATTAAACATCCTCGTGATCATATCCTCCATGTTGTTCGAGCGTGATCGCGTATTTTCTTCATAGTACTCCCTACGACGTTGCCCCTCATGGATCTCCCTAATCATAGCACCCTGTCTCTGCTGCTCCTCTCGAAACTCTCTCATCTCGTCTCCAAGCGCCTGCTGTGTCTGCCTGATCTCCCTGAGTTTATCTTCTATAAAATTCCATCTTGCATTCCCTTCTCTTGGTCCATCTCCTTCCTCTTGTTCTTCTTCTTCTTGTTCAAATGCCGGAGGCTCTGGTGCATGCTCTTCAAATTCCACCTGATGAGGTTGCTCTTCCTCTCCAACATCCATGTCCACTGGCTCGGCTCTCAAATTCCTTAGCTCAGGATTCTCATCTACTCTCATCTGCTGGAGTACTGCTTCCACTCCATCTCTATTCTCTCTGTAGAAGGCTCTCACAACTGCTGAGTGGTTGAGACTCGCCATTGCTAGATTCTGCTGCTTTCTTTGTCCTCGCAATGTGGTGAGCTCAGGAGCAGGTAAAGGAAATGGAGCTCCCTTATCTTGCTTCAAGCAATACATGTTTCCTATGAATGATAGGAACTCCATCCTTATGAGTTGATTATAAGTGAGCCCTTCACTAACCATCGAGTGTTGCATCCCTCTGAGGTCGATGCCTAACCCTTGAGCAATCATCGTCACCATCCCTCCAATCATAATCCCTCGAGTGTTCTCTCTCTTCGCCACTCTCTCAACATGCTGAATGAAGTGAGCTGCAATGTTCACTTTGAACTCCTTGAACATACTGTACATGATGTACAACTGCTTCTCACCAACAGATCCACTCTTAAACCGACCCAGAATAGTATTGGATATTATCTTCTCAAGGTATCTCATGACTGGGTTCCTTATAACTGTCCCTTTTGAAGAACTTGGAATGTACTCCGGAAGCTCAGTCCCATCCTCAACCAATTTTCTCCACCAAGTCTATTGATTGAAACCCCCTTGTGGTAAGAAGTTCTGATGACCTCTCATGATTGGGCATCTAAAGAACCTATTTAGCTCGTTCACAGGAATCTTCTCC
Organism: Pogostemon cablin; assembly: GCA_023678885.1. NCBI lineage: Eukaryota > Viridiplantae > Streptophyta > Magnoliopsida > Lamiales > Lamiaceae > Pogostemon > Pogostemon cablin. Next base: position 10,143,206 of record CM042987.1, read on the forward strand.
CACATCTCATTGTTCAACTGAAATGTGATTGCAATAGGAAACTTGTTCCTATCTCTATGAACCTCTAAGGTGCTCATAAACTCGGCTGTAAGATGGAGATAAGTGGGAGGTCTCTTATCAAAAAACTCTTCCATTTCCACTCGACGGAATAGAGCCCTCAGATCACTCTATATACCAAGACCCTCCATGGTTGCTTGATCCTGGAATCGAGTTGCCCTAATCTTGGGGATTATGTACTCCCATCTCAATGCATACTTCTCCCATTCTATGAACTCTACTCCGAAATTCTCAGGGTGTTGGTCCTTCATTAGCAGTTTTGCATCAAGGTTAGATAGTTCCATTTCTGACTCAATAAAAATGAAGTCCTCATTGCGTTTCCTCACTCTTCTTTCAGCCATCTACAATTTTCAAAATAATTCAAATTATTTTCACTTCAACTCAAAGCAAAATATCTCATATTAATTAGAATTATCACTAGTTATTCAACTAAGTGTTAATTCTAGCACATATTCAAGCACAAAAAACAATGTGTTTCAAAGACTTAACATTTTGATCCAACCAACTTATCACAAAGTTATTCAAAAATTTCATTCAATCAATCAATTTCAACATCCTAATCCTTCATTCTTTCATAAAATTTCACTTCTTCAATGGGCACAATTCAATTCAACAATGCTTCATGCAAAAGCTTTGAATTCTAATTGAAATTTCATTTAAGCATTTCATCAAACACTTGGCATGCACATATTTCACACTTCAATTCAACAAGTCTTAACTATGCTTTCATGCTCAAATCCTCAACACCTAAACTAATTCACATCAATACAATCATTATAGAAGCATTATTAATCAATTTGAACATCACATGCCTCAAATTAGTCATCCTAAAACAATTATCCCCAAATTCTTCCTTCATGAACCCTAATTCTTCCCAAAATTCAATCAACCCAACAATTAAATGTGCAAATTCATGTTTCAAAATCCTAGATATGCTTCATACATACTATCATTCAAAACCCATACATGAATTTCGAAATTTATACCTTGAAATGAAAATTAGGGCACAAGAGTTCATACCTTGAATTTTTTTGAATCAAATGAAGGGGATTGTTGTTTAAACTTTGAAATTCACCTTTTAATCTCACAATCTTACCACTCTTTGATGTTTGGGTGCCAATTGGTGGAGTATGGACGGAAATCTCACGACGGAGATGAAGTTGGGACACGAGTGGAGTGAGTGGTCGTGTCCAGAAATCGGGCTTTTAAAACGCTGCCTCAGACACGACACGAGTCGTGTCACGCAACACGGCCATAAGGTGCCCGTGTTGCGTGATCTGATGCTCCCGCACGGCTATCCTGGACAGGCCCGTGTTGGCAACACGGCTCGAGTCTCGGACACGACTCGTGTGACGACACACGACCAAAATCTGCACGTGTTGGGCAAACTGATATCGCCACACGGCCACCTGTTACATGGCCATGTCGGTGACACGAGTCGTGTACCTGCTCCCCTGAATTTTCCAATTTCAACTTCAAATCTTGTCTTTCCCTGTTTCAATGCTTTCAATACTTCCTATTCATGCTCACAACTCATAAACATCATTAGTTCAACCTTAATATCAAAAACAAAAGGATTATCAACTTCAACACCACCAAAACGAACCAAAACTAAACCGAACTCATGAGAAAATTTCAAATTTGGCTCAAAAACACAAGAATGCATGTCAACATAGAATATAACATATCGTACCACATCATATCCCCCCAAACTTGAATTGAAACAAGAGTTTCAAAGTAAGTTTGCAAAAAAAAAATGGTACGATATACCGTTCACACCAATGACGCACTCTTTGAATCTTCAGTAAATCTTCTCCTCATAAGCACAATCCACCTACAAGACCAAAATAAAGCAAAACAAGAAAAAAAAATATTTACAAACCTAAACTACTAAAAGGATACGAGCCTTCAAGAGGTGAAAGTGTCAACATATACCAACTCCCTTTGAGAGGGAGAATGATAATGTTTCACCCTATGACCATTAACTACAAAGGCATTTCCATCCGCTCCTTCAAGTTTAATCGAGCCATCATCTCTTACTTCGATCACCAAGTACGGTCCGGTCCATTTCGAATGAAGTTTTCTGGGGAATATTTTAAGCCTTGAATTAAACAATAGAACTTTATCCCCTGGAATAAACTCCTTCGTTTTGATCCTTTCATCATGCCATCTTTTGAGCTTTTCCTTCAAAATTCTTGAGCTTGAGTAAGCTTCATCCCTAAACTCTTCTAATTCAATCAATTGGAGGCACCTTTTCTTCCCGGATTCCTTTTCATCAAAATTTAACTTCCTAAGGGCCCATAATGCTTTGTGTTCCAACTCCACGGGTAAATGACAAGCCTTCCCATAAACAAGTTTATAAGGAGAAAATCCAAGAGCGGTCTTGTAAGTCGTTCGATAAGCCCATAAAGCATCATCTAACTTAGAAGACCAATCTTTTCGATTTCCATTGACCGTCTTTTGAAGAACAAGCTTCACTTGTCTATTTGACACTTCCGCCAAGCCATTTGTTTGAGGATGGTAAGGTGTTGAAACTTTGTGCTTTACTCCATATCCACTCAAAAGCTTCTAAATAAGCTTATTGATGAAGTGTGATCCCCCATCACTAATTATAGCCCTTGGCACCCCAAATCTAGCAAACATGTTCTTCTTTAAGAAACCCTTGACCACTAAAGCATCATTTGTCTTTGTCGGAATGGCTTCGACCCATTTAGATACATAATCCACCGCAAGCAATATGTAAAGGTAACCATTGGAAGGCAGAAATGGCCCCATGAAATCCATCCCCCATACATCAAACACTTCAACTTCAAAGATGTTCCTCATAGGCATCTCATCACGTTGCCCTATACTTCCAATCCTTTGGCACCTATCACATCCCTTGATGTACTCCTTACAATCCTTGAAAAAAGTTGGCCAAAATAACCCCGATTGAAGGATCTTAGCCCCCGTCTTTTGAAATCCGAAATGCCCTCCACAAGGTGAATTATGGCACATTTCCATTACACTTAACTTTTCCTCCTCCGGGATACACCTCCTTATGATTCCATCCGGACAATTCTTAAACAAAATAGGATCATCCCATAGATATTTCTTGACATCATGATAGAACTTCTTCCTTTGAGATTCGGTGAGATGGTCCGGCTTTAGGCCACAAGCTAGATAATTCACAAAATCCGCATACCACGGCCTTCCGGTCTCACACAAAGTGTACATTCTTTGAAAATCAACTAGAAGAATCTCTTCATCCGGGAATGCATCCTTAATGAACTCCATGGTTCCTTCTTCATCAATATTTTCTAAGCGTGACAAGTGGTCGGCTATGACATTTTCGACTCCCTTCTTGTCACGTATCTCCACATCGAACTCCTGCAACAAAAGAACCCAACGAATTAGTCTTGGTTTAGCATCTTTTTTACTCATCAAATACCTAATAGCGGCATGATCCGTATAAACAATGGTTTTCGTGCCAACTAGGTATGGACGGAATTTTTCAAAAGCATAAACTACGGATAAAAACTCTTTTTCTGTTGTAGTGTAATTCTTTTGATTTGCATTGAACGTCTTGGATGCATAGTAGATAGCCCGAAATTTCTTCTCTCTCACTTGTCCTAGCACTACTCCCAAAGCATTGTCGCTTGCATCACAATGGAGCTCAAAAGTCTTGCTCCAATCGGGAGAGACAAGTATTGGTGAAGAAATTAAGGCCTCCTTAAGCACCCTAAAAGCATCAAGACATTCATCATTAAATTCAAATGGAGCATCTTTTTCAAGCAATTTACACAAAGGTTTGGCTATGTTAGAAAAATTCTTTGTAAAACGTCGATAGAATCCGGCGTGACCAAGAAACGATCTAACCCATTTTTCATTTTTAGGAGGGGGCAGATGTCCAATGGCTACAACCTTCGCTCTATCAACTCTCAAATCTTTTTCTGAGATATGATGACCAAGTACGATACCCTCTTGAACCATAAAATGACATTTTTCCCAATTCAAAACTAGGTTCGTATCTTGACATCGCTGCAAAACCATAGAGAGATTAGCCAAACATTTATCAAATGTAGATCCAAACACGGAAAAATCATCCATAAAAACTTCCATCACATTTTCAATCAATCCTCCAAAAATAGCCATCATACAACGTTGAAAGGTGGCGGGTGCATTGCATAACCCAAAAGGCAATTTATAGAAAGCGAATGTGCCATACGGACAAGTAAAAGTTATTTTTTCTTGATCCTCGGGGGCTATCATGATTTGGTTGTACCCCGAGTAACCATCTAGAAAACAATAATACTTGTATCCCGCCAACCTATCAAGCATTTGATCAATAAAAGGCAAAGGGAAATGATCCTTATGAGTGTTTTCATTAAGCTTTCTATAATCACAACAAACTCTCCACCCCGTTTTCACCCTTGTTGCAAGTTCTTCATCAAATTCCATTTTAACAATGGTTAACCCTCCTTTCTTAGCCACAACATGCAAAGGACTTACATGAGGACTATCACTAATGTCATAAACAATTTTAGCATCCAACCATTTTAAAACTTCCTTCCTAACAACTTCTTGCATAATAGGATTCAAACGCCTTTGAGGTTGTATGCATGATTTATTCTCATCAATCAACCTAATGTGATGCATGCAAATGGTAGGACTTATTCCTTTTAAATCATCAAGACTCCACCCTATAGCACTTTTATGATTTCGAAGTACTCTCAACAATTTATCAAGTTCTAGAGGTGAAAGGGATGATGATACAATTACCGGAAATGTCTTCTTGTCCCCCAAATACGCATACCTAAGGTGATCGGGTAGAGGCTTCAATTCTTCCTTTCCTTTATCGACTTTTGATTATTCATTCTCAACCTCCAATGGAAGATATTCCCTCTTTCCATAGTAAGCCAACTTTGCTTCATCCTCTTGCATTTCCCTACAAGCATTCAATTCATATAAACAATCATTTATATCTTCATCTTCAAAACAATGAAAAGAATGGTTAGAGTTTAAAGATAAAGTAAGAGAATGGCTTATGCTCATTTCAAGAGGATCTTTAGCTAAGATGAATGGTAGGTTCTCTTCAACAAATTCATCAATTATGTCGATCCTTCTACATTCTTCTTTCTCATGTGGATACCTCATAGCACTCTTCAGAGAGAACACCACCTCCTCCTCATTTACTCTCAACTTCAACTCCCCTTTTTGTACATCAATTAAAGCTCTTCCCGTAGCTAAAAATGGATGCCCCAAAATCAATGGAACATTTGCATCCTCGTCCATATCAAGCATTACAAAATCAACTGGGAATATAAACTTTCCAACTTTGACTAACACATCCTCCACTATTCCTCTAGGGTAAGTTAAAGACCTATCCGCGAGTTGCAATGTAACGGATGTAGGTTTCACTTCCCCTATACCAAGTTTCTTGAAAATGGACATAGGCATCAAGTTGATACTTGCCCCAAGATCACAAAGAGTTTTATGAACCTCACTCTTGCCCATTTCACATGTAATAACAAAACTCCCCGGATCTTTGAGATTTGTAGGCAACTTCCTTTGAATTATTGCACTACATTCCTCCGTCAAGTTGACTGTCTCGTTCTCCACCAAGCTCCTTTTTCTTGCCATTATGTCTTTCAAAAACTTCGCATAGTGAGGCATTTGTTTCAAGGCATCCGCAAAGGGTATATTAATGTGGATTTTCTTGAAAATTTCCAAAAACTTTGCAAACTTTTCATCCAAGCCCTTCTTCAAAAATCGATGTGGAAAAGGAATAGGTACTTGTGTTTTTGGAATTCCCCAACTATCCCTTTCCACTTCAATTTCCTCCTCCTTTTTTTTTCATTGCCTTGGTTCTTTCCCATTTTTTTTCAACAATCTTGTTATCAATCAATTCCGGTTCCTCATTCATTTTAGCCTCAACTTCACTTTCAACGTCTAATTCTTCTTCAACCAAGGTTTTTTCCACTTCCTTCTCTTCCACCTTATCATCTTCCATTGGCATTGACGGTCCATCATAATTGGTTCCACTCCTCAAGGTAATTGCCTTGCATTGTTCCTTTGGGTTTACAATGGTGGTGGAAGGAAATTTCCCTTTCTCGTTCGCACTCATTGAGCTAGCCATTTGACCAAACGAATACTCCAAAGCTTTGAGTCTTCTATCACTATTTTCCTCAATAGTTTTGAATCTTCTTTCATTATTTTCCTCAATAGCTTTGAGTCTTCTTTCATTCACTTCATCTTGAGTTTTGTTGGAAGCAATCAACTTTTCAAGAAGTTCTTCGGTAGTCGCCTTTCCTTCATTATTTGGCGCTTTAGCTCCCGGATGATACCCCGGAGGATAAGCAACTGCATTACTTGGGTTTGCATAAGAGAAATTATCTTGCCTCCTTTGTTGTTGTGGGTAAGAGCTTCCACTTCCTTGGCTAGTGAAACCTCCTTGCCTTTGTTGTTGTTGTGGGTATGAGCTTCCACTACTTTGACCATTGAATCCTCCTTGCCTTTGTGGATAACTTCCTTGATTTTGGTTGAAACTACCTTGGTAATTATTTTGATAATTACCTTGGTAGTTTCTTCCTTGCATATATTGCACATCCTCCACACGTGGCATTGTTGTAGCCCATTGTTCCCCACTAACACCATTTGGAGGAAGCACACTTTGATCCATTCGGCTATCAACCATATTAACTTCTTGATTAGTCACTCCTTTGTTCAAACTCATTTGCTTCATTACCTCCGCCACTATCATTTCCATGCTTGACGTTTGTGGCTCAACATTCACACTCTTCACACTAAACTGTTGCCCTTTATCATAGCTCTCAAACCCATAGCATCCACTAACCCTCTCCGATGGCCATTGGTAGACATTTGTAGCAATTTCATCAAAAATTCGAATAGCCCTTTCCGGAGTTACTCCAAGTACGGATCCACCTGCCGAAGCATCAACAAGCACTCTTTAACCATTTACCAAACCTTGGTAGAAAAACCCCACTTGTTGATTTTTCGGAAATCCATGTTGAGGACACTTGCGTAGAATTTCCTTAAATCTTTCCCACGCTTTGTAAAAGCTTTCTTGAGGCAATTGCTTGAATTGAGTAATCAAGCTCTTTATTTGAAGTGTCTTGGAAGGTGGGAAATACTTGTTCAAGAACATTTGTGCAAGTTCGTCCCATGTGTTGCACGTACCAGGAGTAAGAGTGGAGAGTCATGTTCTTGCTCTATCCCTCAAAGAAAATGGAAATAACCTCATTTTGATGCAATCCTCGCTCACCCCATTCATCTTTACAGTGTTAGCAATCTCAACGAATTGAGCTAGATGAGCATTAGGATCTTCATTCGGAGCTCCACTAAATTGTTGCTCTCTCACCAATGAAATCAAGTCCATTTTAAATTCAAAGTTGTTGGCATGAATTGGTGGTCCCATCATTTGTGGAATTGCCCTTGGCATGAAGAAATCCCGGATTACTCTTTGATCATTGTGAACTCCATGTTGCACCGGAGGTGGTGGTACATATGCTTGTTGTGGAGGAGCATAAGCTTGTTGAAACCCTTGTTGAATCATGGCTTGTTGCACCATTTGTTGAATTAAAGCTTGATTATTAAACTCCCCAAATTGTTGATAAGCTTGTTGAGGAAGATTGGCATTGGCTTGATCTTGTAAATTTTGCATTCCGCCTCTATCATTCCTAACATTGCCATGTTCATCTTGATTATTTTCCATTTGATCACTCTTTTTGGTATTGTTCTCCTTTCTTCTTCTTCGAAAAGTGTGTTCAATTTTTAAGTCAATAGGTTCAACTTGTTCCCCTTTTGATCTTGTTTGCATACACCTTCAAGATAAAAGAAGTTAGAACAAGATTTTCAAAGCAAAATACAAATAATAAATACAAGAAAAAAAAATGTCTCTAGTAAGATCGCTTTAAATGTTCCTTCTTTAAGCTACTAGCAACCGTTACCTCCCCGGCAACGGCGCCATTTGATTAGCCATAACTTGTAATCGGGTTGACCAATTCAAGAATTTATCGAACCACAGGGAGGTCGATGCTAGCACTTAAGCGAGATCACGTTTATCACAATTTTATAGAAACGAATCATAGATGGATGGTTGATTAAACAAGTAATTAAATGAAATCAATGAAAGTAGACAAGCAATTATCAAATGACAAGATTAAAATGATGAATGAATGGTTTTCCAAATTGAGTAGAAGTGAGATTAACAACACTAATGAAGTGGTAACTCATGGACTCATGCATTAAACTCATATGTATCAAGGGTTAAGACTAAGGGCCAACACATATACCACCTAAACTTCCTCTCGAAATGAATATGATGTAGATCATTTGCACAATCTCAAAATAGCTCAAAGGTTGGTTCTCAATTAAACTATTCCAACTAGGTACTAAGTTCAATTAAAGAATCCCTTCATATAATTAATTGACTTCTCAATCTAACTAATCACATGTTCTATCAAAGGGTTCTAAATAATAAAGGACTTCTCAATCACTTTACAATTTATAATGCACATGAGGTGTTTGATGAAATGATTCACTTGACTATCCTAAGCACATAATTGATTTCTCAATCTAATCATATAATTAGAACAATCAAACACACAAAACATCATAGATCTCAAGATATATAAGCACCAATGATAGAAAATCAAATATCCCCATCAACATATGAATTTAATTACATAGTGATTAGCCATAATATAGTGGGTAATGACCAATTAAAGAATTTATCGAACCACAGGGAGGAAGGTACTAGGGTTTAAGCGATCTCGTATTTGTCATAGTTTTATAGAGATGATCAAGAAGGGAAGATAATCAAGAAATTACAATAAAATAAATGGATAGATAAATGGGAGATGGATGAATGAGCCAAGTAGATAGAGATGAGATTAACAATACTTAAAGCATGGAAAATCTAGGTATCATGCAATGAATTCATATGTGTCATGGGAAAAAGGCTAAGGGCCAACACTAAGATCACCTAAACTCCCTCTCGGAATGAATAGGATATGGAATGACATTCATTTGATTGGTTCTCACTCAAACAATTCCAACTAGGTACTAAGCTTGAAATGAGAGTCCCTTCACATAATCTATTGACTTCTCAATCTAATAAATGATATGTTCTATCAAAGGGTTCTAAACTATGAAGGACTTCTCAATCTCTTCACAATCTATAATGCACATGAAGTGTTTGATGAAATGATTCACTTAATTATCCTAAATATGCAATTGACTTCTCAATCTAATCACATGCTTAAAATAATTAAACACACAAATCATCATAAACCTCAAGATCTAAAGCATCAATGATAGAAAATCAATTAACTCAATCAACATAATCATTCAATTGCAAAATACCAAAAATTATCCAACACAATTCATATTGCTAATCTCACAAGGGAGATTAGCCTCTCATATCCATAAGAAAATTAACATAGACATTAAATTCCTTACAAAACATGTTAAACAATAGGTTTCAATACAAAGTTTAGATGAAAACTCCCTTGGATGTCTCCAATGGTAATCTTCTTCTCCCCCTTGCAATTCACCTCTCTTCCTTGCTTCTCTAGCTACTTGGATGAAGGATTTGATGGTTTGATGAAGTAGATCCAAAGGATGAAGAATGGATGAAGGTGAAGGTGAAGAATGGAGGAAATGGTGTGTGAGGTGTGTGTGGAAGGGGTGGAAATCGGATCTCTTTTCATAAAATTTGAATGGAGGGGTATTTATACTCCTTGACAAGCTTCTAGAAGGATTCTGAATTTTTCTAATCCCTGACACGACACGAGTCGTGTGGCGCAACACGGCCATAAGGTGCCCGTGTTGCGTGAACTGATGCTCCCGCACAACCATTGCTTACAGGCCCGTGTTGGCTACACGGGTCGTGTGCTGCAACACGAGTCGAGCTCCGCAACACGGCCAAGTGGTGGTCGTGTTGGATAAATAGATGTCGCCGCACGGCCATTCTGGACAGGCCCGTGTTAGCAACACGAGTCGTGTACTGCGACACGACTCGTGCTCCCGACACGGCCATTCGTGTTGCTGCTGCCCTGTTTTCTTCACTGTTTTGGCTCGTTCTCCCTCGTTTCAACTCCAAATTGAGATCCGCTTTTTCCTACATCTTCCTTATCATGTTTAAGCTCATTCACATATATTTCCATAAAAACACAAAACACAATCAAATAGTACATAAAATACGGGTAAAATAATACGAAAACACATATAAAAAGACACTAAAATTTAGGTGAAAATATAACTCATCACATAGATCCACAAATTAACCAACAACCTTCATGTTGCTAATCTCACAAGGGAGATTAGCCTACAATCTTCATAAGATCCATAACATAGACATTAGAATTCTTACAAATCATGGTAAACTAAAGGATTAACACAAAATTGGAATGAAAACTCCCTTGGAAATGGATCCAATTGAATCTCCCTTCTTCCTTTGGTGATCACCCAATATTCCTTACTTCTTCACTTGATTTGGATGGTAGAAATTATGGAGAAATGATGTAGATCTAGAAATGGATGAATGGGATGAAGAGTATGGTGTAAAATCAAAGGAAAGGTGTGTGAGGTGTGTGGGAATAGTAGAAAATCGGATCTTCTTCAATAAAATCTAAATGGAGGGGTATTTATACCCCATGGAGATCTTCTAGAAGAGTTAGAAAAAATATTTTGTTCTGGTGCCGACACGAGTCGTGCTGCGTGGCACGAGTCGTGTCGTGTCAGGGTAAACGACACACGAGTCATTCTGCGCCGTACGGCCAAAGAGTGGCCGTGTTGGATGTATAGATGTCATCGCACGGCCGCCGCTTACAGGCCCGTGTCTGGTACACGGACCGTGTGCTGCAACACGGGTCGAGCTCCGCAACACGGCCAAGTGGTGGTCGTGTTGGATAAATAGATGTCGCCACACGGCCATTCTGGACAGGCCCGTGTCTGGTACACGGGCCGTGTGCTGCAACACGAGTCGTGTTGCCAGCACGACCAGTCGTGTTCTTGCACCTTTGCTCCTTCTTCCTTGTTTGATCTCCCGTCTCTATTTTTACTTCATGTTCACCTGTTATACATATGTTTAAGATCATTCTCACACATTCCCATAAAAACACATAACACCACCAAAATACACAAAAATACGGATAAAACAATACAAAAAATACACACAAAAAGGCACTAAAATCTAGGTGAAAATAACGACAATCAGTGCACCGGGTGCAAGGGTGCATCGATATATGTATAACCTTTTATTCTATTTTGTATACATGTTATTCTCTTTTGTATATGTGTTTTGTAATAATTGTATACTTTTTTCACACTACATTTTTCATTAAAAAAATTAACATTAATATGTGTTTAACTTTTTATTCAATAGTGTATACATGTATTTTAATAATTGTATTTTTTTTACACTCAATTTTTCATTAAAAAAATTAACAATTAAATTGTATACATTTTTACTCATAATTGTATGGCAAAGACTTGTGTGAGATCGTCCCACGTAAATGCTTACGTAAAAGTGACGTGAGACGGTCAAAAAGTGATAACTTTTATGAAGGAAAGTGATAAAAATTAATGAAAGTGATAATGCTCTTTCATGAACAGTTTATAGTGTAAATAAGAAGTGATAATATTTTGTAGCGAAAGTGATAACGATTTATAGCGAAAGTGATAACTATTTTAAAAAGTAAAAAATGATCTCACGTGAGACGGTCTCACGCAAGACCTACCCTAATTGTATATATTTTTATTTATATTTATATGTGGGTGCACACGAAGCTTCGTGTGCACCAGGTGCATAAAGGGCGAACTATTATTAATTGTACATCGTAAATATTTAATTTAATTAAATTATTCATGATTAATTTACAGAAAGTGCAATCAGAATTGTCTATAATTATCATAGTATAATAATGTCAAATATCATACCCTAAATTTGTAAATCTCCGCGTGTTCAATTTTAATTACTTGTTACAATTTAATCATTCTTAATACAACATTCTTCAATTAGAATAAATAATGAATATCATTAAGATATTAAAGACTAAATTACAATAAAAATGAAGGGTGTAAAGTAGTTATTAAATTATATATAATTAATATTTTTTTATTTTTATAAAATCTTATATACTTCGTCGTTAAAAGTTTTATAAACAATGACGAAATGAGAATATTGTATAATGACAACATAATTTGTCAATAAAAGAGTAAGATATAAAGACAAAATATTCATTGTTAGTAAATTGTTTAAAAATGATGAAAACTTACTTTCTTTGTAAATTTATATTATTAATGACGATATGAATACGTTATATAATGACAACGGAATTTGTGGCTAAATATAAGATATTAAGACAAAATATTTGTTGTCATTAAATATGTGGAAATGAGGACAACATAATGCTGTCGTAAATATTTATTATTAGTGATGAAATAGAAGCTTTATATAATAACGACACATTTTGTCACCAAAGAATAAGATATTAGGACAAAATATTTATTGTCACTAAGATATGTGAAAATGATGACAGCTTATTTTTGTTTTGAATATATTATATTAGTGACGATAATAAAATCTGTCATTAGAAAATTTAAATATAGTAACAAACTTTTTTGTCATTATTCATAATATAGGTTGACAAATTATGTTTGTCACATCATCAATTAATTGAATAATGATGAAATATTTTATCGCATTATAAAATTTATTTTTTTATGAAAAATATATATGCTCATAATATTTTAATGAGGAATGAGTCGTCACGTAATAAATACTTTAACAAACTAATTTATTTACTTTTCGATAATAATTAATGAATAAATAAATATTTAGTGACATTTTGGATATATTTATTTATTTATTTTAAAATGATAAATATATTTTTCAAAATTGACATTGCAAATTACAATGCTATGGAAATTATAAAACTATCCCTATAGGGGGAACTAGTCTAGGCCTGTCAAGACAAAACTTGAGCTACTAAATGCACAAAATAACCTATTAATGATAAAACAAAACAAAAACTTAAATATTTTGCTCTAAAAGTAAAATATGTATATTAGTGTCCCAATACAACAATTATGCAAATAGTAGCAACAAACCAGCAGCCAAATAGACAAACACACAACTTATAGTTTTCTTCAATATATTAGATATGAACCTAGCAATTAGTTAAATAGTGTGTAATATAATATTTTTTTTAGTATGTTAATAATAACCTAGCAGTTAAATAAATAGTATATATCGCAAATGCGAGTTATATCCAATCCACTTAGCTTTTATTAAAGCACACACAAAGGAAAAATGCAGGCACTACAGAATACCCAAGCAAAGAATCAAGAAAATACTACACAAATATTGTAAAATAAACTATCAAATTTCAATAACGAATCTATAAAAAATCCATCAACACACAAAATTTTGAAATTCCAGCGTAAGAATTGAAAACGAATTGAAATACCAGTACAATCTGCTTGTCATCAATTTTTTTATATGAAAATGAGAAAGAAATACTTAGATAAATATAAAAGCTTATCTCCCAAGTGTTATTTCCAAGTGACAACCTTTTATTCTCCCCAAATGATAACAACGATGAAACTTGTCTTCAAGATACCTACAAACATTAAGAAAAAACTTGTTATCACATTTTAAATAACAAAACCAATATACAAAATTTAAAGAAAAACATCTAGATGGTTCAAAAAATAATAATAAAGAGGGTACAAGCAATCTATCCTGGGAAGGATCTAATGAGAGGAAAAAAAAAAAGAAAAAGACAACCAAGTATCATCATGTTAGTTGTAAAAGAAATCTAAAATTTTATTCAACATATGCTTGGCTATTGATTCTTAAAAAATGGCCTTTGTCACCCCATCGATTTCATCATTCTTTTTAATAGCATAGTTGTTTGAATACAATTATGCTATCAAGATATACAAAAAATATGTTATTAATCAAGAGATATATTCAAATGTTTTCCCATTTTCAATATTTAATAAATCATTCACTATAAATGCTTAGAAGAAAATATACGCTAACCTTGTGCATTTTATAGATCGATCCCGATATCAGCCAAAAAATTCATGAGTTTTTTTTATATTTGCAGCTTGTTGTGACATGTTCTCATCTTGTTGGGCTAGTCTGGCTTTCAAATCAGATACTTCTGTCTTAAGTTCGTTTACAGTACTTTCAGAGATCTTCAACTTTTCTTGTAGTTGTTGAGATGAATTATTTGACTTATTGCATCTACTCGGAGGTTTTGGACTATAGCCAAGGTCTTTAATATATCCAGATCCATGACCTAAAACTTCAAAAACAATATCATCTGAACTCTTTTCTACCCCTTCGTCTATATACTGATCTCGCTTCTTTTTCATCATTTCCTAATTAATTACAATACAAAAATAAACTAATAATTAAAATTAATAATATAAATCACATTTAATCTCGGAAGTAGGCATCTATATAACTCACCTAATTTTTTTTTTGCCTCAATGGATTTCCAACCACCTTTTTCTGTAGAATGCGTATGCATGTATAAATCAATTCTATCACATGGCTCTCCCCCCAGCTCAACTTGAGACTACAAAAATTATAATTTTCTCATTGACAATAATTTTTTATACGTTCACCCAAATCTAAAATATTCAAGAAATTAAACTAGATTTAATCCATCTTTAGGAAATATTCCAAACAATAGAATACTATAACACTTACAATTTCATGTCTTCTAACTGTAAATGCCTTTCTTCCATAAATATGTTTGCATCTCAAATACTCTCTGTTTTTTTATTCACCTCGCTTCTATGCTGCAGAAAATAAAAATTGTAATTACAAATTTGGTTGTTTAACTTTGCTCAATCAGAAAAACTAACTTGAAATTTTAACCTTGTATTTATCAGATGCAAAGTGGTCACATAACTCGTCCTATTGAGCTTTGTCAACACAAAAAGAAGGCTTGTTATTCTTGGCCTCTTGCACAGTTGGATATTGAAGGAAGTGCTTATGCAACTTATGGTGTTTTTGACGGAGAGAAATTTTCATCCTATTAACCAAACACTGTGTCACTCCCGGATCATCAATATTAACATCCATGTACACCTGCAATCAAATAAAAATATTATTATAGTAAAATATAATCAAAATGACATTATATATAGCTAAAAGATACGAGTAAAAACCTGTAGATGATCAAAACCAGGCTGTAAATCATATTTTTCGTCTATTTCTTTCCACTTTTTTTGGGATTGGAAGCACATCACGGGTCACCACACCAATTTGACTTGCAAGCTTCTCAGATTCATTTCCATTTATGGGTCTTCCAATTGAAGTGTCCACATTTATCTTCATTTTAGTCCCAGAAGCAGTAAAATACTTCAAAACTCCCTTGCCAGTTGTTTTGCCACGACTTCTTTTCTTGGAATGAGTAGCTAGGTGCAAAGATGACATGTGTCATAGTAAATTATTTCCTCATACATAGCCAATTTCAAGATTTCATGTTGATAACTAAAATTAAAAAGAAAGTTATACCTTCCGTGGAAGTAACATCTTGAGCTGATTGTTCTTCATTGCTGTCAATTAATGGTTCTTCGTTGCTGTCAATTAATGGTAATTCTGGAGTTTGAGTCATTGGCGCCTGTGAAGTGTTGTCCTTTTCTATATGATGATCTCCCATATCAGTTATTTCAAGTGTTCTACTCTTACTTTTATCAGATGTCACATTTTCTTTGTTTAGAAGCCCTCTAATATTTGATCTGTCAAAGAACTTTCTTTTTTGCCTAAGATTATGTACGACTCCAGGTGCCATTTATAACCTACAAGAAAGCAGCCCTAAGTTTATTGTCAACTTCATAATGCAAACAACAACAAGCAAAATAGAAAATAAGTGAAATAGGTACAAAACATTCAACACAGTTGAACTATAATCCCATTGAGTATAATAAGCAAAGAAAAAGCTTACAATTCAGCAGCATATAATAAGAAAAGAAAAAGCTTACAATTCAGCAGCATCAACATGCAACTATTTGTTTGTTTATTGTAACAAGTGACATCACTAGAATCATCAAGTTAATAAAATATTCATTAAATTATTAAAATATATTAAGATAGTTTAATAATTAAAAATAAATAAATTGTACTCAAAGATTTAATCTAAGAACAAAACTTATATAGCATCGTCTCATGGTGAAGCTTTGTATACATTTGATTGATTTTATATTGGAATCATCTTACATGAAGAACATGATTGCTATGAGATAGCATTTAGGATATTGGGAGGCTAAATGACAAGTTAAGATGTCTTCAAAAAAAACTTTTAAATCATGATGCACTCTTATATTACTTGTGCCTAGTTTTCATGTCATAACCAAGTGATTGACTGTGGGTACTGAAATCATATTATTTAAATATATATGATTTCTATGATATAGCAAAAATTAGGAAAATAAGGAGACTAAGTGACAAGTTAAGATATTTGCAAATGACTTTTGAATCATTTTTAACAAAACGAAAAAACATACCCTCAGCTAAAAAGCCTCGGAGTGTCAATTTTTAACCCCAAAATATGATTTTATTATAAACAACTAACAAATATAATCACGTTGTTATCAACACACCAGCAAAAAAAAAGGTGATGTGCTAACCCAAAAAATCGGATAAAAATCACTATGCAAACAATCATGTTTAATTACCAAATTTGTACATAAATTTAAATAAGAAAATCAGCAAACAAAACAAGTAAACAAATGTGTCGGTTTAGAAGAGAAGAAATATTATACAAAGAATCTCGTTGGAGGTGCAAATCTAAATAAGTCAATTTACACAAATTTATTCTATTCGTATTATTCCAAACTCATCTTCAAAGTGGGATTCTAGGGTTAAAGTAAATGCAAGTAGAGTAAATTATGAAGTACATCTCATTCTTATCTAACCAATCACTATGCAAACAATCACGTTTGATAATCAAATTTGCCAATAAAATTTAATTAAAAAAATAAGAAATCAGCAAATAAACAAGCAAACACATAAGTTGGTTTAGAAGAGAAGAAAGATTAAACAAAGAATCTCACTGTTAAAAAAATAATAAGAAAATTGACATACAAATAAGCAAACACGTGAGTTGGTTTAGAAGAGAAGAAAGATAAACAAAGAATCTCACCGTACTAATCGAACAGTGATGGAAGATGCACGATGATTTTACTCTTCTAAGAGAGGAGCAATTCTGTTTTGAGTACGATAAGAAAAATGATGAAAAAGGATATTTGATATATCCTAGTGCTTTGGAATTGGTAATTTTTCCCTTAGTTAGTTTCAGTATGCCTTAAATTAAGAATTTTAAAATTTTAGTGTGCCGCCATTAATTTTAATCTACCTCCAATATTTTTCTGTAAAAAGGAAAGTATATATATATATATATATATATATATATATATATATATATATATATATATATATATATATATATATCTTAAGTATACTATAGCAGAAACTTTT
Source organism: Pogostemon cablin (assembly GCA_023678885.1). Lineage (NCBI taxonomy): Eukaryota > Viridiplantae > Streptophyta > Magnoliopsida > Lamiales > Lamiaceae > Pogostemon > Pogostemon cablin. Next base: position 10,160,769 of record CM042987.1, read on the forward strand.
CTGCCTACGTGTCGTCTCCAGAGCGCTCCATTATGATGTGTAATTTTCTCATTTTTTTGAATTTTTAATTTTTTTTTATGTTTTCCTTATTTACTTATCATTAACTTCTTTATTTAATATTTTATTTTTAAAATAATGTATTTTCTTATTTTAGTTATTAATCTTAAATAGGCAATGAATTTAAAAAATTATTTATAGAAATTAAGAACATAATATTAATTAAAATAAAAATTATGTTTATTTGAGATAATAATAAATAAAAATAAACATATACATAATTTAAGAAAAAAATTCAATATAAAAATATATATAAAAATATATTTATCTTTTATTACATGTGCACCTCATTAATTTATTATAAAATAAATTTCTTTTTTATTTTTATTTATTTTGATTGATGACTCATTAAATTTTGAATATCTTATATGTATTTATTTTGGTATCATTATTTAATTACAAAATCTTTTATTGTAAATAAATTAATAAAAATAAATTTAAATTATATATAAAGGAAAAAAAGAATATTTCATATAATATTCTCTTACACCCCACATATAAATAAGCCTTTTTGGTTATTCATTCCAATCACACATATTCGATTTTTCAAGAGAAATAGAAGCTTTTTTCAAGCTACTCTAGATAATTGATTTATAAAAAGTATAAAATTTATTTTGATGGAGCGATATTCGATTCACTTCTAAATAATTGAATCTCATTCACCTCTAAAGAATCAATTCAAGTATTTTTCAAAAATCAATTCAAGTATTCTTCAAGATGAAAAGAATCAATTCAAGTATTCTTTAAGATGAATAAGAGAATTGATTCAAGTATTCTTTAAGAGGAATAAGATAATCGATCGATTCAAGTATTCTTGAATCATTCAAGTATTTTTTGAATCGATTTACCTCTTCAAGTATATAATCCCAAGTATTCTTTCTTCAAGAGGAATAAGAGGATCGATTCAAGTATTCTTGAATCATTCAAGTATTTTTTTTGAAACGGTTTACCTCTTCAAGTATATATAATCTCAAGTATTCTTTAAGAAGAGAAATATGAGGATCGATTCAAGTATATTTAAATCGATTTATCTCTTCAAGTAGATAAATGATTTAGGTATATATTATTTAAGATGAATAAGAGGTTAAAAAACTAATTCATGTAGATCATTCAAGTATTTTTGGAATCGATTTACCTCTTCAATTAGATAATCTATTAAAGTTTGTTAAGATGTATTCTTTAAGATGAATAAGAGGTTAAAAAATGGATTCATGTAGATCATTCAAATATTTTTGGAATCGATTTACCTCAATCGAAAGCTTTCTTCAAGTTATTTAACTTTAATCATTATTTTATAATATATATATTTTTAATATATTACTTGATGTTGGCAAATGATATTGGAATCAAGTTTTTAAATAATTATTGGTTTACTAATTTTGGTATATTAATTTTATTTAATTATTCATATGTATTTGAATTATTCAATAATGACATATAAATTCATTTTTTTTAATTATTAATATAATCTGAAACTAAGAAAATTAACTATATATATACCAATACATATTTTCGCATGATATGCGGATGCATTATATTTTATAAGAAAATTAATTAGATAATCCAATATTAAATGCGTATTGTAATTAAATAATGAGGATATACTCAAAATTTTTAAGATATTTTATTAATTGATTTATTTATCAAATTTTAAGGTTTACTTTTTAATTCTAAATATAAAGATATACATTAGTAATATAATATAATAATAATAATAATAATAATAATAAAATAGAAAGATTATACTCCCTTTATCCAATTTCAAGGTGGTATTTAATTTATAAATATACATGAATAATATAATAATAAATAAATAAAAGTAGAAAAATAATATATATGAAATTAAAGTAAAAAATACGACAATTAACCACGTCGCGACACCTCGTACTATTAAAAAGTTATTTATATCAGCGTATTCGCAATTAATATATATATATATATATATATATATATATATATATATATATATATATATATTAGTTTCTTAAGAATAACAATTAATGAAAATAGATTTATTATTATATAGTTAATTAAAAAATATTAAACCATAATGATGAGTAAAAAAGTAATACTCCATTTAAATATTATTTATAATATTACGTGTATTTTATAATATATAAAAGTACAGTATAGCAAAATCTTTTTGCGCTAACGTGTTGTTCACATATAATCTTACTATTTATTCATTTTTCCCATACACTTATTGTGAATATTTACTTTAATATCATTAATTGTAATTAATAAATAAATCATTCGATATACTCCATCCATCCCCTTTAAAGATGGTATTTTTTTTATTTTGGACGACCCACCTAAAGAATCACCTTTCCTTTTTTACACATATGGGACTTACACACACCCATTACTACAATTAAAATATGGGACCCACACTCTCACTAATACAACTAGCCATTACACATTAAATAATAATACTCTTTAATCCACGTGTCAAAAAACAAAAGACTCTCTTAGTGAAGGAGAAGAGGGAATAAATAAATTAATTAGTATCAAATCAAATCATGTATAGAAAAAAATAATAAATTGAGGTTTTTTCTTTTAATATATAATTGATATACTCCCTCCGTCCCGCCTTAATGCTTACGCTTCCTTTGTAAATTACAAAGGAAGCGTAAGCATTAAGGCGGGACGGAGGGAGTATATTTTAGTCAAATAATAAAATTAAGAATTTATTACTAAGAATTGCATATTTTGATCATAATTGCACTTAAATACAATGGAAAAAAATTAAATATTAACAACTATATAAATATACAGCAAAGAGACAAAATTGCCCTTATGTGGTTGCACATTTTTTTAGAGAGACAATGAGAGTGATACATAGTTTTCAATTGTATTATGTTATAAAATAACATTTAAAAAAATACAAGTCAAGATTCTTTCAAATAGTTAGAATATATATACATATATATTAACTTTTTACATGATTTAGTTATACGTTCAAAAGTCAAATGTTATAATTTGTTGCAAATTCTTTACATTAATGAAAGAAATTGTCTAACTATAAGAAAAAAATCTCATTAATTAATGTTATTACGTTACATAACATGGATTATTTAATTATAAGAAATAAGAATAAGAATAATAATTAAATGATCCCGCGTTGCACGCGGGTTCCATTCTAGTATATATATATATATATATATATATATATATATATATATATATATATATATATATATATATATATAAAGGTAGTTCATAAATCATATGGGTAAACCACAATCATAAAATATGAGTATTATTAAGGGTAGGTCTTGTGTGAGACCGCCTTACATTTTTTAAAGTAGTTATCTCTTTTGCTATAATTAGTTATCACTTTTCATTTATATTATAAATTATTCATGAAATAGCATTATAACTTTTCATTATCGAGTATAGAATTATCACTTTTTATCCATCTCACGTAAAACGGTCTCATGCTTGCCTATCATCAAACACAAGGATAAAATTATCATTATACATACATGAAATCTTTGTTTTAGCATACGATACTGTAGCCATGATGATAACTTGAAATAAAAACACAACTATCACTACATACCCATTCTATCCATCTAAACCTTTTAAATAAACACCTTAGAAAAAAAAATTATATTGCAACTGGTTTCACTATAAAATCAGTTACGCTCTAGTATGTCTCTTAATATATATTAATAAAGGACATCTCTACCTCTAAAAAAACTAAACTCTGAGAATAAATTAAATCTATAAGGGGATAATAGGACATAAAGTTATAGTGTGCAAGGTGAACCATTGAATGAAATATTTTACAAGCAAATATGCAACTTAAAGTGTGAATAATTCATAATTCACAATATAAATAAAAAGTGCAACATATGTAATTAAAAATAATAAGTAATCAATAAAATGTGAAACACTTTCAACAAGAGAGTTTCACACGAGACTTGATATTAATTTGATATAGTTACTTGTGTAACCAATCAGGAAAGCACTATCATGTATGAAAAAAATAAAATAATAATACTCCCACCGGTCTCTCAATAGTTTGCACCCCTGATGAGTGATATTTTCACCTAGATTTTAGTGTCTTTTTATATGTGTTTTCATATTATTTTATCCGTATTTATGTGTACTTTGGTTGTGTTTTGTATTTTTATTTAAATGTGTGAAAATGAGCTTAAACGTATGATTTTTAGGTGAAAATGGATTCTAGACATGATAAGGAAGATGTGGGAAAAAACGGAGCTTAATTCGGAGTTGAAACGAGGGAGAATGAGTCAAATTAAGCAAAATGCTGAAAAACGCACATCCAACTTGTGTAATTTTTTTGTAATCTTGTGGAGCTCAAAACTAGAAGTGTGATATATGGTTGGAAAGCCACAGTGACTTGTTACACCCTCAAATATTAGAAGTTTTGTCAGATCTTTATATGGATAGAAAGTCAAGGAAGAGAGAATCGTGTGAGCGCAAGAATCACCTGAATTGGATTCCGAATGTGAAAGTTATATGTAAAACGGTGAGACTGCGCTGCACCAACCCGAACTTGACCCGAGCTCGGCCCAAAAGTCAATTTTATGATTAGAATGTGTTCTAGAAGGTTTCAAGGGGTACAAACACCCATTTTGGAGTGGAGAGAGGATCAGATCCACACCTAATACACACACATCACACACAATTCTCTCCATTTTACACCATCATCTTCATCCATTCACCATCCATTGGATCTACCATCATCCCACCATCAAAACCTTCATCCAATTGAAGAAAAGAAGCAAGGAAGAGAGGAGAGTTGCAAGGGAAGGAAGGAGATCACCATTGAAGCACTTCAAGGGAGTTTCCATCATTACTTTGACTGCTGTTGATGGTGCGGTTTCTCCCAACCCTGAATACTCGGCTTGGTTGCTCCGAGATCAGAAACTCCTGGGCGTCTTGTACGCTACACTCGACCCGGAAGCAATGGCGGAGGTCATTGATTGCATCTCCGCCCTCTCTGCTTGGCGTGCGCTTGAGGCTGCCTTTGCAAACGCCTCAGCGTCGCGTGCGAATCAACTCCGCGAACAGCTACTCTCCCTCCGTCATGACGATCAGACCGTAGAAGAATATGGTCGCCGCTTCAAGTTGCTGTGTGCTCAGCTTGCTGCCATTCAGAGGCCAGTGGAAGAAAGTGACAAGAGTCACTGGTTTCTTCGGGGCCTCGGACATTCCTTTACTAATTTCGCCGACACGCGTATGGCGATGCAACCGGTACCATTATTTCACGACTTACTACATCAAGCGGTGCAGTTTGATTTGATGAGTCGGGCTATGGATCGCTAACCGAGCCCTTTCCCCGCTGCAGTCTTCGTGGCCGACGGCAGCAGTTCTAGCTCGTCGCGCGCATCCGGTCCACTGCGTGGTCATCGTGGTAGCAACTCCGGACAGCAGGGTGGTCGTGGAGGCAGACGGCCGTTCACGCTGCGCTGCCAACTCTGTCGAGGGGAGCACTTCGCCGACAAATGCCCCCGTTTCTCGCAACTTCAGCGAGACGCTCGCGCAAGGGCTGCTCCACACTCTGGCGATGCTGACCTAGCGCATGCCTTTCATGCAGCGTGTAATGTGTCCACTTTCCCCTCGGATTGGTATGTTGATTCCGGGGCGTCCGCACATATGACGCCTACCAACACTCAATTGGATTCTTTTGCTCCTTACTCTAGTAATCATTCAGTTACAGTTGGTAATGGTTGTTTTTATCTATTTCCCATGTTGGTGCACGTCATATCTTGCCTCGTATTGATTTATTGGATGTGTTGGTGGTACCGGATCTTACTAAGAATTTATTGTCTATTAGTAAACTCACTTCAGACTCTGAAATTGATGTCCTGTTTTCTGATAAAACTTTTACTATTCAGCACCGGATGACAAAGGAAATTCTGGCTCGGGGAAAGTGTAAGAATGGCCTATATGTTCTGGATGAGTGCAGCCCTGCTCTTGCTGCTGCTCTTAATAAGAAGAATTTGTGTGCGAGTTTTGATTTGTGGCACTTGCATCTGGGACATGTTTCTCCCACTGTTATTTCTTCATTAAATAAATTGGGACATTTATCTATGACTTCTGTATTACCGAACCCTACTGTCTGCTCTTCTTGTCAGATGGCTAAAAGAAAGAAATTACCCTTTAAAATAAATGAGAAGCATGCTTTATTTGTTCTTGATTTAGTACACTGTGATTTGTGGGGGCCTGCTCCTGTTGTTTCATCTGATGGGTATCGGTATTATGCTATTTTTGTTGATGACTATTCACGTTTTACATGGCTCTATCCACTACGTGCTAAGTCTGATTTTTATGATGTGCTTGTTCGGTTTTGCACCTTCGCTAGTACTCAATTCTCCCGTTCAATTAAAGTTTTTCAATCTGACGGAGGCACTGAATTTGTTAACAAACGAGTAACTGAGTTCTTCAGTAAACATGGAATTCTGCAACGAATATCTTGTCCTTATACTCCGGAGCAGAATGGTAGAGCTGAGCGTAAACATCGCCATATTACTGAAACAGGCCTCTCTATGCTATTTCATGCTTCAGGCCCTTCCACTCTCTGGTTTGATTCCTTTGCCACTGCTGTTTATGTCATCAACCGGCTGCCTTCTCCAGTTCTTGAGAATAAATCTCCTTATGAGCTACTTTATCATACTGTCCCAGATTATGGTCTTTTTAAACCCTTGGGTGCAGGGTATTTCCTCTTCTTCGGGACTATGCTGCCAACAAGTTATCACCTCGCAGTCGACCATGCATTTTTTAGGTTATATCAGTACTTACAAGGGTTTTCGATGCTTCGATCCTTCTTCCGCTCGCATTTATATCACACGGCAACTCAGTTTGATGAACATCTTTTTCCCTTTTCTGGCAGCACTGCTCAATCATCCCCTGATTTGTCAATATCCAGCTTCTTGGATCCAGTCTCTTCTAATGATGCGGTTTCTACTTCCCCGACTCCACCTCATCTTTATGCTGACACTGAGTCACCTGACGAGCCTCCAACAGCTCAGGCTCCTGCTCTCGACAATCAGCCACCCATGGTTCATATGCCGCCACCTCCGAAGCCACACCCCTCACCGCCGGCATCTCCGGTTCATCCGGCGCAGCCGGTGCCGCCACCTCCTCCGCTGCTTCGTGCTCCTACTCATCGCATGATCACCCGAGCCAAGGATGGTATTTTTAAACCCAAGTATCCCGTTGACCTTGCTTCGACAGCTTTACTCTCATCTTTGTCGGGTGTCTCTGAGCCTCACGGTTTTAAATCGGCGGTAAAATCTCCACACTGGATGGCAGCCATGGAAGAGGAGATTGATGCTTTGAGGCAAAATCAGACGTGGGATTTAGTCCCACCTCCAACTAATGCCAACATTGTGGGCTCTAAGTGGGTGTTCTTGATTCACTCATATTCCGGGCTCTGACTTCCATCACACCTTCAGTCCTGTTGTCAAGACCACTACTGTTCGAACTGTTTTAGCTTTGGCTGTGCATCATAACTGGTCTCCGCATCAACTGGATGTAAAGAATGCCTTCTTGAATGGGGTCTTAACGAAACCTGTCTACATGGCCCAACCACCGAGCTTTGTTGATCCTCGCAGTCCGGATCATGTTTGTCGTCTTAAGAAGGCTCTGTATGGACTCAGACAAGCTTCGTTAGCTTGGTTTCAGAGGTTTAGCTCCTACCTGCTCGCTTTAGGCTTTCGGCAGACTCAGTCGGATTCCTCCTTGTTTTGCTTGCACCAGGGATTGTCACTTTTATATCTTCTGTTATATGTGGATGATATCATCCTTACCGGGAATGATCAACGGCTACTATAGCGGTTCATTTCTCGGACTCATGCTGAGTTCGCCATTAAGGATCTGGGTTCGCTGAATTATTTTTTGGGCCTTGAGGTTTCTTACACTCCTACTGGTATTTTTATTGGGCAAGCCAAATATGCTCACGATATTTTGGAGCGTGCTGCGATGTTAGACTGCAAGCATGTTTCTACACCACTGGCTGCGGGGACTTCTTTGAAGAGTCCAGGCTCTTCATTCAAGGATCCTACTCTCTATCGGTCTTTGGTGAGGGCTCTTCAGTATCTGACCATCACTAGACCAGATCTGTCTTTTGCTGTGAATACAGTCAGTCAGTTTCTCCACTCTCCTACCGATGAACACTACCTAGCTGTGAAGCGCATTCTTCGCTATATAAAGGGTACACTTCATTATGGCCTTCACTTCACTCGTCGGCCAGAGAGGTCAATCGTCGGTTACTCTGACTCGGACTGGGCTAGGTGTGTTGAAACACGTCGCTCTACTTATGGTTACTCCATCTTTCTTAATGGAAACTTGGTCTCTTGGAGTGCTAAGAAGCAGCCTACCGTTGCTCGGTCTAGTTGTGAGTTTGAGTACAGAGCGATGGCCAATGCAGGGTCTGAGATCATTTGGTTGTGTAATCTACTCAAAGAACTTCATCAACTACCTGCCACGCCTGCGACGTTACTTTGTGATAACAGGAGCGTAATTTTTCTAAGTCAGAACCCCGTTGCTCACAAGCGTGCGAAGCACATTGACATCGATTGTCATTTTATTCGGGAATTGGTTTCCTCCGGGCGTTTGCACACTTAGTTTGTTCCGTCTCATCTTCAGCTTGCCGACATATTCACAAAGGGTTTACCTCGCCCAGCCTTCGAGTTCTTGCGTTCCAAGCTTTGCGTTTGCTTGCACCCCACGCAACGCTTGACGGGGGGTATTAGAGGGAATAGTTGACCGAACTATTCTTGGTATATATTGTTTGTATCATTGTATGTATTTGTTATTCCCTTCCGTAGATTACGTGATTGATGTAAATCTCCAACTGTATATAATACAAGACTGTGATCATCACATCAACAGATGATCAATTAATCACCTTTATACAATTTTAATGGTTTGACAGTTGGTTTGAGTGGTTTGACAGCTTCAGTAATAGATGCCATATAATTGTGCAAACATATAAAACCTATAGTTAGATAATTATACATATACATAATGTGAAATCGTCCACCCCAAATTCCCTTACACCTCGATTCGATAAGTGGTGAAAAGGTAAATCATAATGACTCAATTGATCAATAGTTGCTAGACCACTACCCACTGCATATGAAGAGCCTCATTATTTTGAGAGATTACTCCCACACGCTGTAGTAGTGAGATTCAATCAATCGTGGATTATTTTCAACCACTCTTTCTACTCATTCCTATGTGTGGATTATTTTCATCCACTCTTTCTACTCATTCCTATGTTAGCTCTCTCACATTACATTAATTATCAATTTTCAAACGGAATACTCTTAAATTTGAGTTTTGTTGATAAATTATTCAAGCTCAAATCTATCACTTAAAAGAATATATTCACCGATAAGTTATCAACTTAGCTATTTGGACGTTTATTTTAAAGATATCAATTTTTTTCATTTTGGCTCCACACATACAACTAATACAACCACAATTACTCATAAAATAATAATACTTGGAATTAAGGGAGTATAATATTTTAATTAGTGGGTCAAATTCAGTATATTTTTACCTTTTGATACTTACTTTATTTTGAATTGGTGGAAAAACATAATAAAAGCAAAACTTTTAAGATATTAATTTTAAGGTGTATCATACTTGCTAAATATGAAACATAAATCTTTAAGTAAGATGTATGAAATATTAATATGAAACTTAAGACGAACAAGGAGAGCATTCTTATTTTAAAAAGTTAATTTTTCTATCATATAAACAAATTCACGCTATAAATAAGAAAATAATACACAATTTAATAACATTACACTTAATTTCAAAATGATCACATCTTTACATCTCATACAACTATGTTTACAAGTTACTTATATATTACTTAAAAATATCAATATACCTCTAAACTTAAGTAAAAGAACTTTTCCATATACAATAAAGTAACCGTAGACTCCATTATAGAATAAAGTAAGTATTCTATATTCGACATACTTGATATATGAATTGGTACGCCCATTTCTACACAAATGATAAATCAATAACTTCGTATTAGCGATATATATCGAAAATTTAGTACATCATAAATCAAACCTTTGGTATTATAACAATATAGCACGTTTAAAAAGTTGAATTTTTCAGTATGCCAGAATGCTGGATAACAGTACGAAATTTTGCATATCAAAATTTTCTGCAAGGTATGAAGATGCAGTAAATATGAAAGAATATGTACGGTATACCGTACTGAACGACCCTTCGTCCTCCAAATTAAAAACTCCCATACACATCAAAATCTGAAATAACTATGGCAATATAAAGGGCTAACGTTGACGTCCTGGCAATCAAAATAAAACCAAAGATTTTTCAGTTTTGTGAAACAGTAAAATAATTATGACACATTTGAATCTCTTCGTTATGCTACAAAATCTTTGGCTCTTCGGAGCCTTCAAGTTATTCCTATGGACAACATTGAATTTGTACTTCGAACATAAATGCTCCAAGAAATAAGAGTTTCTACTTATAAACAGTAAAATAAATATTTATTACCCGATTGGTGACAAGTGATCCCCATTTCTTTCAGATTACTTTGTCCCGAATCAACTTTCTTTTATACTTCTCTTTTTCTTTCTTTCCCTGAGAATTCTAGAGGCCAACAACAGATAAGACACGGTGTGGTTCATGAACTTTCTATGTATCTTGAAAATCCACCCGTGAGAAATCCTCGTATGGCGAGGATCCACTTGAAGAATCACTCTCAAAGGTTTCAAAGGGTGTGCTCTCCTTGGGAGATTCAGGAAGCGACTCTTTCTGTTGAAATGATAATCCTGAAAGTAGGAAAACTGCTTAGTCTAATTTCTTCCATAAAAGCAAACACGTCTTAGATTGTGGGAGCTAGCATGGATCAGAAATTATAATTCATAATACGAAATTACCAACAAGAGGAAATGTGTGTATAATTTGAAACCACGGGTGGAATAGCAGCATCCCACTGATTTCTCTACTGCTAGTAATTGACTTCATGGGCCGTTTCTTTGTCTGATAAGGGGAGGGTTGTGTACTATACTACAGAGTGGTTTCCATGAGTAGGAAATTCATTATATTTGACTGAAATTGAACACTCAAAGAAATCCAATCATATCCATGATTCAAATTTATATCAGCATCGATATGTCTGGCCAGGAAAATGAAACAAGCATAGAGTGTAGAGGGTTGGTTTCTTTATCAATTATTATATCAGTTTAGGCAATGTATTGTTTCCTACTCACCATGAATGAATCCGCTCATAATAAGAAATTGCAAGCATGAAAAACAAGAGTTGATGTGCACTAACCTTTCTTAGACTTGAACTTTTTAGTGTGTCGTCTAATCAGCCTTTTTGCTTTAGTAATAGTCAGCTGTCTGGCGAAAGGTGAGAACTCTGCCTCACTTTCACTCCACTCGCCATGAATCTCATTCTCTTGTTCACCCCTCATAGTCCGCAGAACAAAAGCCTTGGCCTTTCGGCGCTGAGAACTAAAAAGGCCTTTTATGGAGGTAACAAAACCATCACCGGCTCCATCAACAGTTCGTTTAGGCCAGGTCATTGGATTTTGATCAGTTTTATCTGCTGAACCTCCATCGCTGTCACTGAGATTGAGATCACTCTCTGGAACAGCTACAGTACTGGAATGCGCTTTATCTTTAAACTTTTTGCCCTATAAATCGAAATGTAGGTCAGCTATTTTTTCACAAAACCCATGTCAAAATAGAGAGAGAAGAAAAACAATTATTCATAGTATACCTGCATCCCCGTTACAGATTTTAAAACTCCCCAGATTATATGCTTCTTTACACGTGAAAACAATCTTCTCCATGTCCCAGTAAACTCAACACGATGGAATGTGTCCATCAACAACCTTAAATCGCTCACTGCAAATCTTGATCCTTCATAGGTAACCAGCAGTTCAACCTAATCCATTGTCACACACAAGTCAATTTCAAAAGAAATTATACAATGAATATGAACAAGCAACAAGTCTTATAGGAATTACCAACCTGACTAATCTTGATATTGTGAAACTCCCTCAGCTTTCGAGGTTGGGATCTTTTTTCCTCTTGTACCTTTCCAGCCTTTTTTTCTTCATGAGAGGTCCGACCAGGCTTTACTAATTTGCCATCTTTTACTTTATTTTTACCGGTTTCATCTTGCTGTTCTTGCTGTCCAAGACAAGCAATGGGACCACTTTTTGTCGAAGAAACAGTTGAAGAGTGCATCTGCATTACAAGTTCATTAGCCACAGATTCTGCCACATTTTCTTCCCACGTTCTATCAAAGGAAGACGTTCTTCTTAGCTCTGGTGTTGCCTTCGAGTTTTGCAACTTTGATGCCTGCATTTAGATGCCTCAAGGAATCAGTAAATTACTGTAGTCTTTACTAATTACGAAAATCAATACTAAGGTGGAAGAAAATGGGTAGTAGGCAATCTTAAATCTGATAAATGAAGCAGAATTTTTTTGATAAAGCTCCTTTTGTTGATGGGTATCACACAAGGTTTCTTAGGACTTCTAGATACAATATGGGTGGTGCTGAGATCTCCTAGAGTATTCTTCTTCTGAACAGCATTTATCTCAAGGAAACTTGCATAATAGTATCATTGGCAAATTCCCTTGCTTAAATGATACTCAGGATTGTCAAACAACCGTCAGGTCCAAGTACATGAGGTGTTATGATGTGGTAGTTTCTTCTGCAGCCTCACTTTTGGCATTACAGCATGGACATGCATCATGCATGCATGAATATCTTAAACAGGCATATTAAATGGGATACTTCCCAATTGGAAAGAAACATGATACACTGTTCAATATTTTGCTAGACAATTTTCTGGTTCAATAACCGGCCTTTAAAGTAATAACCGATATCTATCCAGAAATAATAATAGAAAAAATTTCTTATGATGTTCATGTCATCATGACATATCGCTATTAAATGCAGGGATCGACTAAGCATCCGCTCTATATGTTGACTTTTCAAGCATTTCAACAAACAAATGAAAGTCAGAGGTTTGGTTTTAGGTTTATATATGATTGATTAAAGTAAATCATTAAGTTTATTATTTATAATAAGAGAATGGGGATGGCTATTTAGTATTTACACACCCGAATCCTCTTTATACACTCCACGCTGATTCAAACATTATTTTCTATTTACTAAATACACCCCAAAAAATCCATTGCACTCTTCTGCACATATGTATATTTGGTGCCAAACCGTGGTGGCAGTGTTCGGTGACAAACAGTAACTAAAGTTTTTGGTGTTGAACACTACCTAGGGTGTCTTTTGTTCACCCTGCAAATAACAAAGCCCTTAATTATGGTTTCTTTGATGGCAATGCTACCCCTTGAACATAGCTCTTCTCTCTATCTTTCAATTCAAGGAAGTTGACAACATCCAGTAACAATGACTTCGTAAATTTTTTGATTAATTTGAACCGGAATTACTATCTTGCTGCTATTTATTGCTAGTCTTTCCTTCTTAATCTTATTGTAGTGCTTGTCCTAAAGACTAGGACTGTGGCTGTGGAGTATAATCCACAAACTACATTCCAGAATGAGTCCTGAACTATATCTTCACATTCCTAAAGTTTGTAACCCCCAAAGAGTGAAAAATATGTTAATATTATGGTTCCTTCTTTAGTTTTATCCATGTTTAGATGATCTGTCTGAAGTAGGTAAATCTTTATTTTTGGTATTACTTGGTCTTTATTTTTTTCCCTTTGTAAACCTAGGCTTCTACTCACACTATAAACTCAAAAACCTTTCACTGCAATAATGTACACTAATTCTCTAGCTTTAAAGCATAATACGTACAGTTAAAGTGGGATCAATAAAATACTCACTTGGGAAGAATCAGCGAGAGAACCAGCTTGGTTAGTTGCACCTGATGCTGCAGCACCAGAGGTACTTGATTTGGATGTTTCAGCATCCTTTATCGAGTTACCGGAGGATAGAGATGCATCATGAATTATCGAGCCTTTCTTTACACGCCTAGCACCTGCTGTTGTTGAGACCTTCCATACTTCCTATACATTGAAGACAAATATAGAAAATATGAAAGCTGACTCGAGCAATTGTCCGGTTGAAAGCTGTAAATCACTGCATTATTACACTAACCTGTCGCCTTTGGGAGTCTTGTTCTTCTTCAGGAAAGAGATATTGCCACATCAATTTATACATACTTTCAGTTAAATGTATCTTTAAAGGGTAGATCTCCACCTAAACAGTAGCAAGTTTATGTAAGAACAGTGAAACTGGACCTCTGAAGAAGCTTAACAAACGAAGTGTCACAAGAAGACGTGGAATGAAATTGAGTATCAAGGAACTAATGAAATACCACTGACCTGGAATAATTCAAGAGGAGAGTTTCCATCCTTTGGAAATCCTTGTTTTGCATCTACTCGGAGCATCACTTTTCTGCATGTAGAAAAGAAACAAATAAGACATGCAGATGGAAGATTAGCTATGACTCCTTTAATTGATTGAATTCATGATAGTAGTCGGGACTGATTAATAGGTAGAGTGGCATCATGAACTCAATAACGATGCCATGCTAGATATTAACATTTCGATAATTCTTAGACATGTTCAGGGAGTTGGCCCATTCTTTATATTACCAACAAGTGCCTGAATGCCAGTCAAGGGATAAGCAAGTTAAAGAATAAAGAAAATATTTGTGAAGGAGATATTGCATACTTTCCCCATTCTGAAGGAGGATTCCATGCACACAAAAGCATGTCTGACTTGGCACTGGGAAGACAATTTCTCACAACAAAGTACTTTGTAGTGAACTTAGCAACACCTACATCTTTGTAGTCTCTATCAAAATCATAGATCTGCATCAAAAAAAAAATTGTAGCTTAAGTACTTTACAAGACTACAGGTTGCTAGCTGTTAATTTTTAAATAAAATAAAAAAATTCAAATTTGTTTACATGAGAATTATATCATCAAGAAAAAGTCTCTTGTGAGACGTTACTTACATGAGACGATTTGCGAGACGTGTTAAAGTATGTTTATTATTTAGATAAAATATGTTTAATAGTTGTTAAAGTATGTTTTCTAAAGTATGCTGGATTTTGCATTAAAGTATGATTTTAACGTGTTATAATATGATTTATTAATGACATACTTTAAGTACAAATTAGCATAATTTATCTATATAATAAGCATACTTTAGTGATGGGTCGACCAGTGTCATACATGTCTCACAAATAACCCGTCTCACAAGAGAGTATCTCTATCATCAATTGATTCCTTACATGCAAAAATAAGAGATTTTACAACACAAATTGATTATAACTTTGACACTCATTCTACCTATCTATGATGCATACACATAACAATTATGTTGCGGTTAAGGAGTTAGGGAAAACTTAATTTTGAAAAAAAAAAAAAGGCAGTTTACAAGGAAAGAAGTTATAAATACATCTACAATATTTATTTCATCACTTTTCTCTTTCTTAGAGATGACACAAATATCCTTCATGATATCTAATTTTAGGTTGTGTTTGGATTTAGTCATTTGAAATCCCATGTATTTGAAAATGAATGGATTTTGAATTTCAAGTATTTTAAATCAATTCATTTGAATTACGTTGTTCGGATGTATTATAGATTTATGAAAGAATTTTCAAATCCATAGTTGAACAATTATTTTTAAATTTCAAAATTAAAATTTTATTTATGATAAATATTTTTAAAAAAAAATTATTGTATTAAAAATTAAATCCTGTAAATTTATTAAAATTAATTTTCAAAAAATATTTACATATTAAATACATAAATAAATTATACTATACTACTAAGAAGAATGGTAGCAAGGGGGGTGGGGGTTTATTTTATTTTATTTTATTTTTTTGGGTGGGGGTTTAATATTTTCTTACACCTTTCAGCCTCTTCGAACTCATTCCCTTAAGAGCCAGGCTTGCCAGGAAGAAGAGAATGAGTAGAGTCAAGAATGAAATTATTAAATAAGGAAAGAAATTGGATCCTTAAATCAATACACCATTTACATGACAAGGACAAGGATATAACCCTAGATAAGAATTTTATTAGGTCCTTCCTCATCCCTTGTTAATTAGTTACACTATACTACTAGGGTATCTGAAGGTTTCCAACATACATGTTAAGATCATATCAAGCGCGCTTCACTTGTTTTCACATCTGCTGGGGAATCCCATTTTTCTCTAACATATTCCTTACCCATTCTATCTAATCCATTGTGTCCACATATCCTATGAGACTTTTTTTATGTTCATGTTCAGATTTAGTACTCAATACTGATACATTAAGCATTACACTTTCAGATTATAACTTAGAAAAAAAGAAGTAAAAGCATGTTAAGGAATTAAGTTTTCCTAAACTTTCCCATCAGAGTTTTAGTAACCTGATTGTATTTACAAATAGCGCAATTAATTATTTATTTATTATTTAATTTTAACTCTTGGCCAAATAGAATCTACATGAGAAAATAATAAAGGTGTACTTAAGTCTTTTAACTACTAAATAAGTAACGAAAATTTTTCACTCAGTTGAAGTAAATAAATAGTCCTTGCAGGGAACAAGATCATTGTAGTCCAATTCATGACAAAGTGAATAGGGAGATGAAATTGTAAGAACAAACACATGAGAAGCTGGTTTAAAGTGATTGGAAGAATCGAGACCAGATAAGGCAAGAACGTATATGTTATTTTATCTAAGGTAAAAGCAGCAAGTCCACAAGTGAATTAGCACACAGGCAAATCAGTAAAAGGCACAAGGCAACAGATTGTATGTACAAGGACGTACCATGTCATTTATCTCAGCTTCGGCAAAAGACTTCCCATCAATGAGCATGCCCCAGACCACTTTATTAATTTGCAAGGATATACGCATAGCATACGAAGGGCTTTTATTTTTTTCTTTTTCCATTAAACGTAGCTGTGCAGCTTTCTGCAAAGCTGTCCTTAGAGAAGCTGATGCAGCCTTTCTAGATTTTTGCGCAGTTATGAGCTCTTTTTTCAATCTTTGCACCTGAGAATACTCTTTCAAGTCATGAACTCCAAAATATGCACATGAACAAATTGTCATGCACTAACCAAAACTTATACTACCTTAAATAATTAAAAAACTAAGGTTGTGTTTGGAACGATTAACCTGACTTGTGTTATGGATTTCAAATGAATTTATATTCTAAGCATTAAAAAAAAAAAAAAAACTCAAAATGGAAGTCAAGGATTTAAAATCCATCTAAATACGAATTTCTGGTTTTGGATTTGAAATCTATGGTTCAAATACATTAACCAGAAGGTATCTCATGGAATCAAGTCTATTCTTCGTCTGAGAATTAATAATTCCAATAACAGAGAACCATTATGTGGTATTTGACTTCTATACAGAACATAGGAATCAACTCCAACAGAGCAGTAGTGGCCCTACTCCCCTTTGGATCTCGTCTCTCTATCCCAGAATATCACTTTTCTGCACCCTTCTATCAACCGCCCTGCAGTCCACTCACCCCAACAATATTTTCTATAATCATCAAATTTTTTCATTATATATTGATTACATGAAAATGATGGAAACCTTTATCTCTAATATTAGTATAACACTGGATAATCATGTTAAAATCAACAAATAATAGTGTTTATTATGAATAAATATTGTTGAGAATCCCAACTTTCAAAAATTGGCAGATCAGACAAGAAATTATACGATAGGAAAGATGAACAGCCTAAGAACCATGAATAAAGCACAGGGACAACTAAGAACATGTTGGCTTGGAGAGAACTACTTGGTCCCCTCACTGAGGTTGACAAATGCGTCAGTAATGATTACTGAAACACAATTATATGCAAGCCTGTGGTAAGAATGCATAAATATACAAACACAATCAGCACATAATAAACTAGTAAATAGTTTGTTTAGTATTTACCAGAGTCAACCTTCCACAAGTTATCATCCAAAGATCCATTTCCGTTTCTGGATGTGGGTCTCCAGAAATATCACTTCGCTGAGACAATTTTCTTATATCATCGTGGATCAATCTCTGTACCCTCTCTTTTTGTTCAAGGTTAACTTTTGCCAGTTCTACCTCTTCAACACCATCAGGAACCACTTCATCTGCCTCCTCTTCAACATCTTCATCATCTTCAGCAGAATATGTTAAACTACTTTTCCGTGGCCTGAATCAGTAACCAATCACTTGAAGCCTTAAAGAGTGCAAATTACGAAGTTGCACAAATATTTAACATCATAAACACAAGGTCAAGAGTATTCTTACTTAGGAAGTCGGGCAAACAGAAGATTGGTCAACACATCAAGCATGACTTGGAATTGTCTAGATGTCATTGCAGCTGTTATATTATGAGAATTGAATGTAAGCTCTTTCAAGGGCTTTACCTGAAAATTAATTACAAGGATTTATTTAATATAAGGAATGACTTTATTCATCACCATGGTCTGTATGCTATTGGTGTGCTTTGAAAGTTGTTTATATTCAATTTCATACCTTCAAATCAGGAGTTCCACCTTTGTGCCTTGTATATTGGAAGTACATGTCACAAGGCATAAAAACCCGTTCTAGTAAAGCTCCAGTACGCTTTACTTTAGGTGAGCTACGACGAATTTTAGGGAGCCATTGCAGTCCCGCCCCTGGGTCCACATCAGTTGGGGCTACATGAGCTTGGACGTGCTCCAACATCACAGAGAACTCCATGCGATTCCATGTCATTTCAGGCTGAGATTCTGGTGCTTGGATCTTTCCTTCACCAAGAGCTTGTTCAATCATCTCATAACCAACATGAAGAACTGAGTGAAAAGATCGAGCTAAAACACGACCACTCACAGCAGCAAGTAAGAATCTACCCTGTCAACAAGTGTCTACTGTAAGTCCAAACAAATATAGCACTTACCGTATTAGTTTCATGACTAGCTCAATATTATGTGTCAACCCAGTAATAGAGTAAAAGATGCAGCTCAAAAGCCTAAGACCTTCTCCCTTATATGGGAAAATACTAGATAGCATCATGAAAACTCCTGAAAATGTGTAAGATCCCATGGTGCTTCAGAGTGCTCCACTTGAAAATGTATTACATAAAATCAGTGTCTGACCTAATACTTCATGCTTTCACAATCAAAACCATACGAGTTGCTTTGCATATTGATCTACTACTACCTAGGAAACTTTTTTGAAGCTTGAAGACTTGATCAAAATACTTGATATTTAGGTCAAGACTACATACATCTGCCGGTAGACCGTAGAGGTCAAACATGTGCATCATTCAGGGACCCACATTTCAAGGTGCATCATAAAAGTACAGGTATGTGACATATATACAGTTCTAGAACTGAGAACTTACATTAGATTCTTCTGAGTGAAGATTGAATTGTGGCTCAATGACGTTCACCATGAAATGGCGTGTGCCCTCCTCCTCAGAGTCATCAAAGTTTCTATACTTTGCTGTATAATTCCAACAAAGACGCATATAATACAGATATAGAGGTTACTTGTAACATTTAAAATGTGAAGTTTTTTCATGCCAGAAAATATTAAGGGAATAGGTGCTGGGAAATATTGGCAGTTCTGATCCATGGAATGCATAAACAAAAATCACAAACATAATCAATTCACTAGAGGAGAAACATCATTCATTATCTTATATAATGCAACAACATAGAATTATTTTAGACAGAAATCATATGGCCTCCAGACAAGATGCGTCAACTTGAATTGGCTCTTCAGTCTGTGACCAGCATGTTCTATATGAGATTACTTTTCGGAGTTCAGATATGATTCCTCAGCTTTCTGGCAGACTATGAAGATCTGAAAAGTTTTTATGCACATACAAGAACGTTGTTTGAATCATGTTCCAGAATATAGATAGTTTCTAGCATGAGACTAACCCAAAATTTGATCCCAAACGATTAGGTTAGATACACCAGGGTTACAGGTCCATTTAGACACATTAAAGTAAAAATCAATATGGTAGGTGAGTTTACAAAATTGCCAGTTAAAAATATAAAAGGACATAAATAACCCTAATAAGAATTTTTTCCCCTATGGACAGCCCCAATAGACACACACCCTCATTCGTCTCAGTTATTCTCTCCCCTCCATTCTCAAGAATCTCCACGCCACAAATGCCGCCTCCTTCCAGCCTCCAATCCATCCAAATCTGATCAATTGTGATAATACTTATGTATTTGTACCCACACGTCTTCAGTTTCTTTTAAGAAAAATTATATTATAGGTGTGTATGTGTAAGTAAGTATGTTTGTATTATATATATAATAAAACAGGAAACAGAATTTTTATTTGTAATTTCATTTTCACTAGGGATGGAAGTCTCAAAAAAGTACAATCAATACAGATTATATTACTATACTCCAATCCCTTTCCAAATCAGAAACAAAAAAAATTCTTGAATAGTTTGTGATAAGTATTCAATATTATATATATAATAATAGTGATATCTAAGTGACAATATATTGTACAAATACATTAGACTCCTTACTTTTTTACTAGATGAGAAAATTTTGTATCTTCAATCATTGGCGAGAAAGAGGTTATTAGGAATTTGGTTATCGTTTGAGAAAAATCTCAAACTGAACTCAATTCATATTTTGTGTTTTTAGTTATCTGCCAGATAATTACTCAGAGATATCATTCAAATATAGTTAGAATGTTCGGAAGGCTTGCATTAAAAATGGGACTTAAATGATGCTTAAAGTCTGGCAAATATGAAATCATATCATAGGGCGGATATCAGTTGGCTGGCTTGGTGGTACCAAGGGAGGTGGTGGTAGATTGGGAAAAAAAACAAGGAAAAAAAGTAGGTAGAAGGACCAAAAAGAACTTCAAAGGGGAGGGGACAAGTAGAAGATGCAGAGGAGGTATAATTCAATCTGGAATGGATCCCACAATTTTGGATCTGGCATTTGGAACTGATCCAGCCAGATATTTCCTGCATCGGTTTTAATTACTTAGTCCTGCTTCTAGGTTAACTTATTTAGTTGGGTGGTGATTTTTAATAACCAAAATGATTCATGATGTCAAATGTTTAAAATATACATAAGCATTACGTATAATTTAAACTATTAAGAAAATAACAACAAAAATGACCTATGTCATCAGTCTCTCGGAATTGAATCATTCATAAACTTTCTTAGATTTTGTATCTGACCAACCAATAGCCACAAACAAAAGTGTTTGAACATTGAAGTGTTTAAATTTTATTTTAATAATGAAAACTAAATATGTGTATACACTAAGCATTAAGCAAATAAAAAACATAAACAAAGCTCCACTCAATACAAACATCTCCAAAGAATTAAGGAAAACAAATATGTTTAACTTATTTCTACTTCATGAAATTTTACTTGTAAACAAAGATATTTCACATCAAAGACTTGGGGTAGATCTTGAATCTACAACTCATTGTATTGAAATGTATCTCTTAAACTAAATTATATAGAAAAAAATAAAACTAAGGCTCCTTCCAATTCAACTAATGCACTCAAATTTTCTCTCTAATATAATTCCTCTGTTCCACAAAACCCTTCATACTTTCCTCATTTGTTTGTCCCACAACACCTTCACACTCTAAAAAAGGAAATGTCCAATCAATCCAACATCCTCAAAAGACACTATAATTTCAAATTTTGTCATCTCCACCTAACACACACAACACTTTTTCAATTTATTTATTAACTACTAAATTACTCCCCAAAAGTCAATAAAGTTGGTCCAAATTACAACTTTTCTTATTTAACGTGGAACAGTAAACATGAAACATTTAATAGGACGGAGGGAGTATTTATTAACAACATATATCACATCATAACAAACAGAACAAAAACATACTAGGCAAGTGAATTCAATGGATCCAAATATCCAAGAGCTAGAAAACTTGTCCATAAAATGAGAACACAATAAATATGCAAGTATGTGGAATTGATGTGGAATTCAATATTGGGTTTCTTGGGAAGGAAAACTCCGCATATCACTAATATTTTGTATCAGATTACTAGATATTTGTCCTGAGTTTGGCTCCATAAGAACACACAATATTGGATTCTAAATCAGTACATGAGCACACACAATATTGGATTCTAAATCGGTACACTCTCTCTATATATATATATTATATAAATATAAATACACACACACACACATTCATTACCATGCACAAAAGTTAATGAGTTTATTATGAGTGAGGACGAATAGGGCGAGGACTTTTTAAACTTACCAATTGCACTGGTAAAAGGATTTTCCACTGCCTCTGAATGTGGCGGTGAAGTTGTTGAGGTATCCATGTTCTGGGAAGTACTTGCACAATCAACAGCAGAAGGAGATTTTTGGTTATCATTTTTCTGCATGTCAGGTGAATCATGGGCAGCATTCTCCTCATGCAATTTTCTTTGGGCATATTGGCGAGAAGGAGATGGCTTTGGAGGTTCAAATGCCTTAGATAAACCACCTACCCAAGACCAAACAGCATCTCTATTTTCAATAGTCCACAGAAGCTTCAAACCGTAAACAAAAATCCGCTGACAATTATCAGCAATAACTACATTATATCCATCATCATCACTGGGGTCAGATCTCGTATGGTCATCACTTTCACTCCCATTTTCAAACTCAGATCTGACATAGGTCATTTCAAGATTTCTTCTACCAGCTTCTTGCCATGACAATAGCCTTGCAGGGTCAGCTTTCGGGGATTGCCTGCGAATTGTAAAGTAATCGGATGATAACAAAAATCCATCATCTTGATGCCTTTCCATGCTAGTTTTTGGAGAGCTGTTTTTTTCAGTAATGGCCTTTTCCATTGATGCAGATTGGGATTTCTTCCTAGTCATTTGAATTACTTTTGCAACAGTTGCACAATCTTCCTTATTTACATATGCTTTGGGCATGTGAAGATCGAGACCCTGATAGACAAGGTCAAGAGGATCTCTTCTGCAATCAAATGTATACTTCTGCTTAATACCCCTACCATAATAGAGTTCATATTTCACCTTTGTCATCTTCAAGGTCAGTCCCTTTGCAGGGTCATCATCATGTAAAGGAACGTGCCTTATGCACGTAGGGGTAGCATCAACCCGAAACATAAATTCCGTCATTACCTTATCCATTGACAAATTTCCGGATCTGGGGATCCTGGGGACTCCAAAGCGAGGCCACCTGGAAAACATCCGCAATTTATGAGGAGGCAGGTAATTTAAGTTCCAGAATTTGATAAGCCATGCTAAGTCGTGATGACCAAGATACACAGTTGGTGAATCATTTGGTGCATTTTTTGATTTCAATGGACTACTAGAAGCTACATCTGGAACAACCTCATCATTAATCGGAGAGGATTCCAACTGGAAACTGTTAGAGGTAAGAGAAGGCCTAAGAGAGAAATTCCATTTCAGGGAAAGAGCAATGGATCTAAAGGGATCAAAAACCTTTTCACGGGGTATGCCTTCACTAGGAAGTGAAAATAGATAATGATTTAGGGGATTTCCAGATTCACAATCCCACTCCATTGTCACTTCGACTGTGAAAACTGGGACTTCAAGAAAAGGAGAAGAAAATGCAGAAGAATGTTTCAAGTTGCAATTCTTCAGTAAGCTGTCTAGACTGCTAAGGAAAACCTTGAAATCCTTGGCAGAAGCATAAACACGACCATCAGATTGCTGGATTTCCATATAGGCTGAAACAATTTGAAGTTTATCAAAGTTTTCATAGGGATCAGTGGTTGCAAGAATGTTCCATCTTGTCTCAGAAAAGCTCAAAGTGGTGTTCCCATGAATATAGTTTCTCATTTCATCCCACCAAGGTAAGCTCTTTTCCTTTTTAGGGGGCTGAATTACTGGATTGGGATTCCTGACACTTAAATTGGCTCTACGTAGTGCCACAGTAAAAGCATAGCTGATGTCAGCAAATGATGGTTCAAAACCAACACCAAAGGCCACTTCTCCCTTCTGGAAGTGGATGGGCAAATCACAAAATGTTTTCATTGGTGGAGTTGTGCCACTAGCTGAACGAAGGATGTTCACTTTCCTCCATCTTCCAATGTAGACATCTTGATTGATTTGTGGCTGAAAACAAGTCGCCTGCATTTAATTTAAGTATTATAAATTAGAGAAAATGATGCCATAATTATGATTTTCTCAGTATATTATTTAATAATATATTCAAAATGCAGTACAAACTTATATTGTTTTTTCTTTTTTGTACATTCAACAAATGTATGTAATGTATTTTAAAAGTGTTACGGCACGTGTGATGCAGATGAAAGCGTGGATGACATATAAGTGGTGCAAATTCTTTACCCGTCATGTTTTTGGGTTACGTTAGGACTCCCTAGCTTATATGCATGACAATGTGGTCCAACCTGCAGATTCAACAGGATGTGAAAAGGAGTTACCCAAGCATAGGGGGTTTGTGATACAATGTGGGACATTGGTTCCACACAAAAGTGTGGAAGGGCTGCCATAATAATTTGGTCCAACTTGTTGGTTCTGGACAGTCTGCGTAAAGGACTACTCGATTGTGAGCCTAGGCATGTGCCGAACATGTACATCGGTTCGAATGGAGATGGATTCTTACAATGTCCCACATCAGTTCTGAAGGTTGACCATTTACCTTTGACCATGGTTTCGGGTTAAGTTAGAACTACTTAGATTACATGCCTAACTATTTGCCACCTTGGATGTGGGTGGGCACAAGGGGTTTACCACCCGAAGGTGGGCCTTGATATGGGATAGACCCGCAGTCCGTTGACAACCAACTTTAAAGAAACATAGATTGGTACCAAATCCACATTCGTTCCACATCCCTAGCTTATATGCCTAATAACTTTAAGAACGCATAATGTAAAAAATGACAAGTACTTGAATTGAACACATCATCAGTCAGTCAATCAAATTGCAATAACTGAAACAATAAACCCTAAAACCTTAGTTTCTATTGGGTTGTAAGGGAAGTGGCTAGTAAAGGAGAAAAAAGGTACTAATGTCCTAAACCCTAAAACCCCTTTTCTACATAATTATTTTCAATTTTGTGAAAGAAATTTTGTATTTTAAAATTTGAATTTTATATTTATATTTAAGTAAAGTTGCTATTTAATTTATAAACATACTCCAAATGCATGATTAAAATTGATTTAGAGTACGTGTACATGAGGCACGCCATGTGCAATACTGTGAAGACACAAAAAGCGCAATGAGGCACACAACTTTAAGCATTGTGCGACCACATTGGCCTACTAAAAGCACTAAAACTATGACTTGCGCCAAGAAAGATATCAATACTATCATTCTTCTTATAGCCAACAATCTTTTGGTCCCTGTAGAAAGGAAAAAGAATTTCACCCTTTCCAAAAAGGAAATCTATCCATACAATGAGAAAGGATGTACGGATTCTCGAACATGAAGGAGCTCAGCACCTGAATCTCACGAGTGAATCAAAAGTTGGATCTACATTCGATCTTTAACAACTATTATATCAAGATACTTTAAGGGGATATCCGTTTTAGGTTTCCAATTACATTCTATTTTGGATTTTGAAAATTCCAGTTTAAAATATCAATATTAACTCAAATAATGATATAAAAACCTAGAAATCTATATCACTTTTTCAATACAATAAAATTTTGCCTAAACTTTAATATATACCACTCCACTAATCCACCCTATTATATATATATATATATATGTATATATGTAAATATAAACATATATAGTTCAACCACTAGCGAGTGTTTAGTGAGGCAAGCAAACTGGCGTGGCTAGTTACCTCAAACTCTTTGTCATACCTTTTGCTGTGTGGTATTTATCTCTCTAGACCCAGAACAAACCACAAGCAAAGTATCATCTAGCTTCTAGAAACCCTCTAATGGGTTCTATATCATAACTGCGTGTGGGTTTATGTATGTGTGTGTGTGTGAGTATATATATATGTGTATGTATATGCATGTATAAATGTGAAATTTTATCATCTAATCCATACACGAAACAGCAATATCATAATATAGCACCATCAACTCTCGCACATTGATTTGATATAAATCTAATTCTCACCCTACCAAAATACCAAAAAAAAAAAAAAAAGAAACAAAATTATCACTATCAGGATTTCCAAATTCCCTAAACAATGAAAACAAAATTTCAAAAGCCCACTAAGTCCCAAACCAAAACATAGCCTTACGCACCATATTCCTAAACTTAACCTGGCTGATTAAAATCTCATATTATACCTGATCATGCTTACCACCTCTTAAAAAATGTAAGCTTATATTCTTCCGGATCCAATACAAGTACCTATGAATAAGAATTTTAAACCTCAACCCAGTGCTTCTTTAAAGAAATTAGGCAGCCTAAAATAAGCTTTCCAAATTTATAGTGCTACATCCAACTATGTAAAATCATCATATATTAGATTGATAATTTGGGACTAAGGAATTTGGTGAATTTTTTTTAAGTTATCAAATAGACAAACATGTCAAATAGCACAAATTTCCAAATAAGCAAGATACAAAACCAAAAGAAATGGGCAAACCTGTTGAGCTAGTATAAGTCTCCCTTCACATCGACCACCAGTGGTGGCAAGTAGTGGGCATGTATAATTTCTAATCTGAGCAACAAGGGAACCTGTATGCAAAACAATGCTTGCTCCATAGAGTCTCGAAAAAGGAATATTATGGGCACGACATACTGGATCAAGCTTTTGCAAAACTTCAATCATCCCCGGATCACCACCTTCAATTTTTGACAAGGTAAGATCTAACTCAGTAGCAATAACAGAGAAAAGAGAACTTCGGGCTGTACTAGGATTAAAACCAGCTTGGATTTCATCTCTACATGCTCCTGATCCTTGTGATGGAACCAGGCCCTGGCAGGCCTGGTAATATGAACGGAATGATTGCTTGTATATTTCCTCACGCAATTTTTGAACTGTTGAAGCATCTCTACAATCTATTTCCTCATCATTATAGCGAATTTTTCCTTCAAGGGAATCATTTGGTTGATCAACATCATTACTCTGACCCCTTAAAAGAATTTCATCAAGAAAGCTTAACCTAACAGCTAATTCACGAGCCTCATTTCTCAAAAGATAGTAATGCTCATCAAGCCAACCTTGTATTGGTTCCTCCTCAATATCAGCTGTTAATTTACGTATGCTAAACTTTATGCATCCAGTTCTTGTTGAACTAGGTCTTTTGGGTTTTGATGGCTCTTTCTTCTGAGGAAGTATACATTTAGTTCTGGCAGAAGTGACAAGCTTCAAAGCTCGCAGCATTTCTTCCACAGAGTCATCAATTGCACGCAACTCCAGCCGATAAGGCATGCAGATATGCACATCAAGGGCTTGGATTACCCAATCCCAGGTAGTTATGGCTTCAGATTTTGCATCTGATAAGCTTCCAGAGGCATTAGGCACTCGTGAAATTTGCATCCTGCTGCTTCTAAAAATCCTCGCTCCATTTAGCTGGAGCAAAAGCCCCTCGAGTAGTACTCCAATTCGGGCATTCTCAGAAAAGATGGATTGTACCTGGATAAAAGTTTCAACCCCATCTCCAACCTCTGCTGATACACTAAGCATCTCCACATCTATAGCAAAAATGGATTCACTTTTCTTTGATGATTTTTCAGACTTGACTGATTCCAATGGCATGCCCTTCTTTGGCTCAGTATTGTTGCCAGAGGGAGTTTTCTCCACATCATCAAGCCCCTGAAGTTTGTGATTGTTTACTAATAACTTCAGGTGCAACCCTAGTTCAACCAATGCAATATGCACATCAGGCTCCCATCTTAGAGATATATCCGTGGCACTAAAGAGAGAGCAGACCTCAATTTCTTTAAGACCACCAGATCTCCTAATAAGTTTCGCATTCTGCATGTCAAACAGGGTAACTTTTGCTCCAGGATTTTCAGGAAATTCCTGGTAAATAGACCTAGCCCTTTCAAGCTCCATCTGTGTAGATTTTTTCTCCTTGTTCACGCAAAATTTGAAGTGGTAAATATCAAGTGATACAGAATACTTCAACCTTCTGCATTCTTCTGAAGTTGTAGACATTATATGTGCAGTGCGTAGGCTCCCATCTGCAGAGTTACTAATTAAGACTCTTCCACCCTGGGATCCATAATTTACACGTTTGGGGTCAGGAACAACCACATCCTCCAATCCAACATCCGCACAGATATTTACAGAACACCTCTCGAGATTTAGTCTCAAATGTTGAATCCCTTTTCCTGATGGCCTGGATGACCACATTTCTTTGCTTTGTGCTGGTTTCTTACTGGAATTAGATAATTTTTTCATGAAAGCCTTCAAGGATAGAGCAGTTGATATCAGAGACTCAAGACGCCTGAAGGTCAAGTACACACCAGTGCCACTAACATCAGCATCAAGAACCATCTTACTTTTCAGAGCATCCTGTGAATCCATATCTTTCTTCCCCAAGTCCAAACTGACCTTAGCAATGTGCAACAGTGAACCTGTATTCGTTTCCACACCAAACAAGCTCTCTTTCAAGCATTCTTGATACTCGTCAGACATATGTAAGTTTATTTCACCAAGCTCTGTATGCAGCGTAGCACCTGTACTAGATATGTTGTTAGCAAAAATGTGTGATGATTGTGCACAGCCCTGCAGTTTCAAAAAGGGATAGTTAGGAGAATTTTAGTTAATCTTTAAAGGTAAAACTATAGCTTAAGTGATGATGCGCAAAAAGAAATTCCATATGATTACACTAATTAAACTTCAATAGAAAAAGAATTGTGACAGAAGAAATTCAGAAATATCAGCATCTTAACCCAATTAAATAAATATCTGTAATAGGTGTCCTCCCCCATGAAATAAACAAGGACAATATTCATATCTAACTGGAGAGACTTTTATAAACCGCCATGCAATAGTTACTATAATTCATAAATTAAGCCTGAATCCACAGATGATAGAACATGCTCGTGTAGAGAAGTTTGATTCTATAGGCGGAAAAGTGTATGCATAGCATCAATTTCAATTACAGGATATTTGACAGGAGCAGAATTCAAATGAGTCAAAAAAACTGCAAATAAAGTTTATCGCAGGGTATTTACATTGGGGAAAGTGCACAAAGAGAAATGTCTTCTCTTGATAGTTGAAACTAAACATTTCAGTATCACTTATTCCATGAAAAATAACAGTGCATTACAGGAAATTGGGTGACATATCCAAAAAGATAAACAAATCCTAGTGTCTGAAGTGCATTTGGCTGTTTCAGTAGTTAGGTAAGTTTTATAACTTAAGGTCAATGCATCCAAAACAGCTTTTTGCTATATCAGAAATCAATGCTAATGATGCATTCCAGAATATATTAAGATTATTATTGTTATTATTTTTTTAAGTGTGAAGTCACAATTTTTTAATTAGGATACTTTTTTTTTTTACCAACTTCTTCATGGCACTTCAATCTACGTGCACAAATGTATGGGTATGTGAAAATTATGTATAGATTTGAGGGTGAGGGAAAAGACAAGGGCATAGATGGAAGAGAAGATGAGAGAGAAGTAGAGAAGGGAGCTAGTATGGGAGGTCAATGTAGTAGGGCTGGCTAGAAGTGAGTGTGTACATGGATAAGGATAGGGATAATAAGGATAACAGATACTGTTTCTATTATAAGAGGCATTTATGTTTTTTGAATACTACCACAAGGATAGAGTTGGATTGCAGGATTGTAAATTATACTATAATATGAGCTATGTTATATTTCCAAATTATTGACTAGATATATCGAACATATCTTAGAATAAAATTAAAGAAACCAAACAAAGAACAGACTATGCAAGTATGATGCAGATTTATTAATGAATTCCACAAATTTTCACCCACCAAACATACCTAAAGAGATTTGCAATCCTGCTATTCCAGTCAAACCAGCATTTTTACAGAGGAAAGACATAATAATGTACAAGATATTCAGATTTTCGCATTACCATGCTGGTTCAATATCAGTCATAGAAGATATTATGATAAGAAAAAATGTACAAAAAAAATAAACAAAATAGAAGTTATAAAGATCCAATGTTTATTGATTGATCACCCAAGTCAAATAGAGAAATTCAACATAAGGAAATTTGTATTCGGTAGTCTTACATGGTAGATAGGAAAACCACTCAAACTATAAAGCACAACTGTCATCTCTGGGGCTGAAAGAGTGCATGTCCACATGATTTTTTTCTGTTCAGATGGCAGTGTTTTTTCCTTGGCAGAACTTTGTTCAGATGGCAGTGTTTTTTCCTTGGCAGAACTTTTTCCCAATGATTCATTCTTTTTCTTCTTTTGAGGAAGAATAGACATCCATGGCTCTAACCTGTTCAAGATTATGTTGAATTGTGTGCCTCCAAGCTTCACATCAATTTCAGATCTGATGGGCGAATTGAGCTGCAACAGAAAGAAAGAACCAGAGGAATAAAAGGGTGCAATACTCACTGCACACAGTTCAAAAAAAAAAAAAACACAGAAACAGAAACAGGGATCTATATCATTCTGTAGATATCACCTAGATGTCACCAAAAAACCAAAACATAGAAGCATGGACAGTCATAGTTGTTAAAGGCGCACCTCGGGCGTGCCTCCAGCGAGGCGAAGCCCTCATCGCCTAGGATTCATGGTTTTTTGGGGTTTAGGTTGATCTTCAAAAAACCCTCGCCTTTGTGCGCCTTTTTGGATGTCAAAAGCGCGCTTCAAATATGGTCAGTTTTTGAATTATTTTTTCTAAAATTTTCTCATGGTAAACACACTTTTATTAGTAAAATATTGACTTTTATTTATAAATATGGACTAGGGTTTGAGTTTCATTTTCATACTTCCACTCTTCTCCACAAACCATTATGGTTTTTAGAAAGAGATAATAGTGGCTGCCACAAGAATTTTTAATTTTTTTTTTTTTTCTGTTTTTTTATATTTTTCATGAAGAGGAAGAATTTTTTAATATAATGATCAATTTGATGGTGAAAAGGAGAATGAAGATTATGAGGACCATAGACCATGATAATTATGATTTTTATCTCATTGGTAATCATTTGAGTCTTTGACATTTGATATTTTCTTAAACTTGAAGGATTCTACTAATTTGCTTATTGTGATTGTCTATTTGTGTTGAGTACTTGAATTGTGAAGTTCTTTATGACATTATGCACGGGTTTTTAATTTGTCAATGAGTTATTATGTAATATTATTTGATTATTTATTTTTATTTTGACCTTTATTTAGTTGGACAATTATGTGTTGAGTTGGATACATTAATGTATATATGTTCTAGAGTAGCTTGTACCTCACGCACGCGCCTTAGGCTCCAACAAGGCATTTGCACATTTTTGCACATTTCGCCTTTAACAACTATGTGGACAGTATGGTTCTATTAAGTTATCTCAATGTAGCCCAATCCTCCAAAAAGCCTTTAAAATTTAGCAAGACCAAAAGTGAAACCCCAGTATGAAACTATCAAAAATGTTTCTCTCGCAGTTATAGGATAGCTAAACTAGTTTATGTGCTTCTTAGCACATTTCTTAAGTCAATTTGGGAAGTTCTGTAACTGCAAGATATATCTGTGATTTCAGTACAATTATTTTTCAAGTTGTCCAATGTATAGGGTAAGTCTTGCATGATACCATCTCACGTGAGACCATTTTACACTTTTTAAAATAATTCACTTTCGCTATAAAATGTTATCACTTTTGCCATAAAGACTTGTGTGAGACCGTCTCACAAGGGCTTAGGTGAGACGGGTGCAAAGTGATAGCTTATAACAAAAAGTGATATTGAATTAATGAAAAATGATAATGTCATTATGTGAAATATATCTTATATTTGTGGGATTTGCTTTATTCAATTTATTCTAACAGAAGGTTGAAGACAATCAAGTTTCTGGAAAACTATTGGTGCATCTTTACAATTGGGTTGATGCCATCCATCCTAAAACCATTGAAGGAACAAAATGTATTTTTAGAAATTTGAACTCAAGTATAAAAGGTGGAAGCAAATGAAATTACCCAATATGGTACAAAGATTCAAAAAAAATTTCAGCTTTTATTTTTGTTTTCCATTTTCCTATTTCATTCTTTTTGTTCAAAAAAAAAAAAAAGATAAGCCAGGAGAGCTACAGCAGATCATTATGTCCCCCACTAATTTCAACACAGTTTCTATTTTCATTCGTCCCAATATATATGCGCACACTTAAAAATAACAACCCTACACAATATTAACATTTAACACCCTTAGAGCATCCACAATGGTTGGGTTCAATGAATTGGAAAAATGGACTCTTCACTTCTCCACATAATTTCCACATCATCATCCATTTAGTCACACAAATCACTCCCATTCATTTGATTTCACTTTTTATAGAGCCCACTTTTGTTCATTATATTTCATTAGTATTTTGTATCAACATACTAAGAAAATGCTATTTTACTTTATGCATAAATGAAAATATTAATATCGATTTTGAAGAAATTTTTAAGTTGATGAAATTTTCTAAAAAATAGATACTTAACATGAAACCCTAAAGACATTTGAAGTAATTTTAATCCATAAATTTAGTTTAATATTTAATGCTGCATACTTAATTAAAATTGGAGAGCAAAAGCAACTGATACACTCATTCATTCCTTTTATTACGCGTTGATTCACATTCACATATGTTTTGTCAGCCGCAACTTCGCAAGTAAATGCTCATTCAATATATCAAATGGCAGAAGCAATGATTTGATGATTTGGCTATTAAATTCCAACCTACAGTAGTTTAAATGTCATTTTGCATTTAAATAGCATACTTGAACAGCCATTATGGATGCTCTTACAACACACACAATACTACAAAAATGTCACCTACTTCTTACACTTTATTAAGTATTAACTCAAACCTGACAACTTTATACACTGTTTCTCATTGATTTACCCAAATAACCCTCCTTTATCATACATTATACACCTTAAAAGCAACTTTTCTTAATATCTTTGCACAAAAATAAGAGCACAAATTAATGAGACTGAGGGAGTACTATGTAACAAAGGTGAATTTTATTTTTCATATTACTTAGATCATTATTTCTTTCATGGTTTTGATTGTGACCCTAGATCTTCTACTCCCACTATAAATACATCTACTTCTGCCAACATCTCAAGCACAATGCGCCATAATACTGCACTTCTGAACTCAGAAGTTCAAAATTCTACAACAAGCAGGGTACATTGATATATATGCTTAAGTTTGAAGGGAAGTACAGAATATTTAGTACTTTTATACTATGTAATGAAGGTGAATTTTATTTTTTGTATTACTTGGATCTTTATATCTTTCATTGTATTGGTTGTACCCCCTAGATCTTTTTATGCCACAATACAAGTGTCTTTTATTGGAATAATACACACAAACTTATCTAGGTTTTACAAATAATATCATAACCTGGAGGGTTGCAACAGGATTGTGGCATTTTATGAAACTTTATTTTCATTTTATTTGAGGCAACAAATGTTGTATAAATTTGCATGGTGCTCCAATTGGCTTATATACTATATATGAACAACAAGTCCTATACCATTCCTCCTTATCCATTATTTTAGACAGCAAAATTCCTCCCATATTGGATTCTCATTAATGCTCCTCTACCAGTCTTCTGTAAACATGACACAGTCTTGCCTATGTGGAATGCTGCAGAATGTAGAAGAGATGCAACATCTATTTAAGTAAAAATTAATATGATGGCTTGCTCTGCTCCTAATGGAGTGTATTCCAATAAATCAAAGTTGACAGTAGAATGTTAAAGAGATCATCACTAGAAGATCATGAACATTTTGCAGACTTTTTTTTAGCGTATATTTGCCTAAGATCTTTTATTGAAGAGAAAACAAGTGGATTGATCGATATCTACTCGGAAAGGAAATAGAAGCTAGTGGTACAAAGTTAAAACACTTCGGTATATCACTCAATATTGACATCATTAAGCGAACACTAAGACTCATCGATAATAAACTAGTTTTTATCATAATTGAAATCTTTACATTCTCCTTTGAGCTTAGTTGTTAGAAATGAGAGGCGCAAAAAGGCGCAAGGGCCCTGAGGCGCACTCCTCTTGTACAACCTGGCCTAATAGTTTTCTACAATATATATACATAAGTATATCCTGCTTACAACATAATTATCTAACAAAATAAAGGTAAAATCACATAACAATGTAACATCACATATGATACAAAATAACTCATAAATAGCATGATGAAACATAGGACATCCATGCATATCAACATAAATAAACAATAAGCTAATAAAACAAAGTCTTCCAGTTTAAAAAAGTTATCAAGTTTCAAATGATTAGAAACTAGCAAACTAATCAATCATCATCCCCATCCTCATATCTTAGCATCAAATTGAGCATTGTTTTCGTTAGATTTTTCCACCTCGTCCCCTTCACACTCAAAATCAATTTCAATATCTTCATCTTCATCATCATCTCTCAGTCTTAAAGACAAGCCTTTAACGCTCTGTCAGCTTTATTTTTCCTTTTAGTCAGTGGTCTAGCACTGAGTGGGTGGGTCCTTGGTTTCTCTTTGACTAGTGTTTTGTTTATGAAAACCTTAACCCTTATCCAAGTATAACCTAGGTAGAAAGCTCAATCCCCTCCCCACAAAGACTAAATAGGAGGCAAAAATGTTTTTTGCTTAATGAAACCATGTAACAACTCTAAAATAATCCCCCAAAAAAGGTTATCACATGTACAGGAGGCACGCCTCTTGTGAGATGAATAAAGGCACAGAGAGGCGTGCACCTCTTGAACAATGCCATAAATCACCAAAATCTGAAGAAAAAAGAAATGGCGGAAGGGCTCGAGCCTTGTCAAAGGCATGCCTCTAATAACTATACCTTAAGAGTAATTTTACTATGCCTAGCAGCACTCAGTTAGATACTAGTAGGTTCTTAATACATGAATGAACTTGCATCCAGAATCCTTACAAGATAAGGCATTTCTATATATAATAAACGGCTATTAATTGCATATATTTAACTCCTTGGTGCAAGGGATGGGTCATCCCTTGTCTGAATATGTAGAATAACAGAACCATGGAACTCCACTTCAATGCTTAGCACATTGGGATTTTGATACAAGAAAGCAATGAATCATGTATTGAGATCCATGTGACTTCTTTACACCTAAGCCTTACCCCACACCTTCTCTGAAGTTTCCTCAATACTCTCTACATTTATATATTTTTAACAACAAGGGTTCAATACAAAGTTGAGACAAATATTGTTTTGGGTTTTGAAAACAAGGTTTTGATTTTCAAAACCCAAGCTTAGGTTTAAAAAACCAACCCTATATACACCTATGAACTCTCTCTCTCTCTCTCTCTCTCTCTCATCAATTAATACTCTCTTACACATATCACCACCCACCTCTTTACATATTGATGTGACATGAATTTTCTTTTAATCCTACCAAAACCCAAAACAAACATAGATTATCAGGTATTCATGTATTCAAAACCCAAATAAACCTCAAACAAACGTCAACTTTTAAGTCAGTATTGCGCACTAAAGTACAAATTCAATCAAGAATTAAGCACACGTTAACATAGTTTGACAAAACTTAAATTTTATTGATCGCATTTTGTGAAAAAGCATACCTTCAGTGGTATGTAAATGGAGGAAACAACATCAAGTTTAAGAACTTCCACAATAGAGATGCCAATTTCTCTGAGCAGCTACAACATAATAGATCACATTAGGAAAAAAAAAAAGTGAGAGAAATCATACTTCCATTTACATTCAAATTTGATTGTGTATGCACTTACATATATCTCACTAAATTCCATCTGAACATCAAGTTTAACACTTTCCCCCACATCTTCAACAGATTGAGATTTCATGCATTTCATTTGGATTCCCCTAATGCTATTCTCAACCACGAGCCCAAAACCCCGATGTACAATCTTCACATCAACTCTAGGCAAAGTGAAGGCAACCTAAAAATATATATATATGAAAAATATGTTAAATCACTCAGTCAAAATTGCCCAAACATTTCACACTTCTAATAAAAAAATAATTGAAAAATGCGACCAGAACTACTATAAAAATGAAGATGAACATTCTGATATCAAAACAACAAGGGCGTGAGGTGTACCAAATTATTATACAAACATAATTGAGACAAATCCATCTAACTCACCCTATGCACATAATTCTCTCATTTTAGGGATTATACCCAAGTAATATTACAGTAAGATTCTACTTGAAACATACACTTAGATTCCCGCTGCTTAAAACATGGTGAGAATAATTCAGGAAAAAAATTTTAATATCTGCCGTGAGTTCTATGGCATCGTCTTCACCAATAACCATTTATTTCATGAGATCTCTCACATTGATTTACACACATATGGATTTCACAAGGCTTTATATATATATTTTTTCATTTTCTCAAGGTTCTATATTTCACAAGGTATGCATGCATGGAAGCTTGTCTCATACCCACATACTAACATCATAATCCTCCATGCATAATCAGTAATTACAACAAAAAGACAAGATGAATCCGTTAGAAGATGGGTGAGGAGAAAACAAGCTGAAAACATTATGTAAGAGCGATCAAATTGAGCTGACCTTTTCCGGGAATAGGGGAGTGTACTTGGATATGGCCAATGCTTGTTTTCCCTGTTGGTCTTTTTTAGCAGGCCTTGATTCCTTGTTTTCTTGCAAGGATTCTGAGGAAGGTTCAGGAGAGAAGTCAGATGAATTCTTTTCCTTGAGCAGTAAATCCTCATTTAAATTCACAAGCACTTCCCCACTAGTAATGTCCAGATTTCTAACAAGTACACCTGCTTCCCTGCACCAACAGTAGTAAGGCAGTTCTAAATTTAAAATCAAAATCCTTTCCTTTCTTCCTCTACCTTATTAATTTTTTTAAAAAAATCTTTAGATAGAAACTAATCTTCAATAACTGACCAAAACAAGAAAAAAGGAAAAAGGAAAAAAAAAATTAGAAATCTGAAAAAAGTAGGTTCTGATGTTTAAATTAAATCAATGCTGGGAAAATGGATTAGGTTTGGTAGTTAAATGGGCTATTCTAGAGTATGGTAATTGCTACTAAGCCAACTTTAAGCCCCAGGTGATGATTAGCCACTAAGCCAACTTTAAAAGAAATAAAAAGAGAGATTATTTACAGATAAACAGATAATAAACTACCTAATACATCTCAAAAACAAGTAGGACAAGTTTTGTGCACGCCATATGATCAAAATCCACAGAAGATTAACTATCTAGAAATACTATCTAGAAATAGGGTGAGCAAACGACATGCACTAATATCCATCCTTCCAAAGAACTAGTGAATTCTGAAAACAAGAGCAGCATTTATTCTTTCATCCCTCAAAAGGCCCCAGGAGGTTTTAACACTCAATCCAATAAGCAAACAGATTAGAAACTAGCCAAGAAGCACAATAAAAGATAAAACATATAAATCCACCAATCCATTGGCTTTCTCTCATGACTCGCCTCAAATTTCTCTGATGACAATTACATTACCCACTTTTTAAATAAAAAAATGAAATTACATTCATGAATATATAATACAATGGGATGAGCAAAGTTAACAAAAGTTAGTAAAGTTGAAGAAGCTGATTGAGCTTCCTATATATCGATTACGTAACAGCAAGCAAAAATCTTTGAGATACATCATACATGTTGAAATTTGAATATCATGTGGGAACTTAGATATTAAAGCAAATCTAATAATATTCAACTAAAATGATAGATGACATGGGGTGAATTATGCTGGAGAGAGAAAATAAAAGGCACAAGGGTCTAAGAGACGAAAACAAGAAAATCTAGGAAGATCTAACACTAAAGCAGGATGCAAGGAGGTTAACATCAACGAGAGAATCCAGATATCAATTTTACGGAGGTAATTGAATATTGAGAAGAAAGTTTATCCCTTTTTCATTATTGATAACAGAGCAATTATCCCATAAACAACGGTTTTTTCGTGGACCTCGACTTAGGAGGGGTGTGGTTGCTTAGCAAACAATAGAAGTGACCAAATCAACCTTGGACCAAGTCAATGAAGTCATTGCCAAAAGATTTAGAGGCCAGAACCTATTATGTCAAAGACTGAAGAACAAGGGTGGCTCGTTTTTCAAGACAGTCAGATTTTGAGGATGGAAACACAATCAGAACGTAAAAATCCCTGAGGGAAAGAATAGATCGGGTTTGATCCTACTGCACAAACACTTGAATGCATCCCTACTTCCATACTAAAGAAAATAGTCGAGTGTCAACGCAAGGAATTCATCGGTAGTTTATGCTGGCAGCAAAGAAGGCCACAACCTAAGAAGCTACGCAGAGGCCATTTCGGAGGAACCCCAAAAAGAGTTGAGAAAGGAAGACTGGAGCAAGGCACTGGGGATAACTAGGCTAAATGATAACAATTCCTGGAAGGATATCAAACGTTCAATAGGAAAGATGTTGAATCATGAGATCAGCATCTTCTCATTTTATGGGATTAAGGCTGTTTGGTAGGCAAAATTTGTAAAAGCATTTTCTATAACAGAGAACAGCAGATGGTTTCTTTTCAATTGATTCAATCCGACCAGTTTGGCGAAGCGTTCAAACCATTGAAATTATTTTAATATTGAACCTTGGACATATAAAAGTTCCAAATTGAATCTCTTTAAAAGGAAGATCTTTTGTCATGATAGCCTGCTCCAGTCCCCTTAGTAACTTTCGTGTGCAGGGATAGTTGGATTGAGACTCTTGAACTCCATTTCAATCTCTGGAATCACAAGATGTCCAAAACTACTGTTGACTGATGTTGACGTCTTCAAATTGATGAGAGAACGTCACATCTTGTTTGCCTATGTTCTGCCTGCATTAAGGTTAAAGGAGTTAAGTTTGGATTCCTTGAGCATAATATGGCAATGACTTTGAAGGGAGCAGGTTGAGATTACATAGATCCCCAGCCTATCATCAGCAACGTTTTTGGGTCGTAATCAAAGAAAAAGTCAGTGTGTTTCCGGCATATGACCACCATCATTGTTGGCAGAAAAAAGGGAACCAAAGATAACTCCAACTGTGAGGAACATAGAAGACAAACAGTCTTCCTTCATGAAAACGAGTAGATCCTAAAAAAAAAATTAGTTTAGATCAAGGAAGGAATGGGAAGAGACATCAGCAATGGCCAGAACTAGAATCAAGAATATAATTAAAGAAGTCGGCGGTGGGACTAAACAAGACCCTAGTGGGGAAGTGAAGAATAGATTCTCCAAACTGAATGTTGAGTCTCATGAACATGCCAACCAAATTTGATAAGGAAGTTGGATGGAGATGTGTGCTGAAATTGGGGCCCAATTCGAGTGGGCCAAAAATCCCATCTTATTTACTCCCTTCGTCCCGGTTATTTTTGCATGCATATGCGGGCAAGTGGATTAAGAAAAGTAGCTTTTCAGGTGTATAACGTAATATAAAGTAGGGTTATTTGGGTAATTCAATAAGCATATGTGGATAAAGTTGTTGACTTTTGGTTATCAAAGTGTAAAATGAAGGTGGCATTTTTGTGGGATTATGATATTGTGAGGATGTGTAGAGTTGCCATTTCTAGAAAGGTGCATAAATGATTACAGACGAAAATGGAAAATGTGCAAAATACTTAGGACAGAAGGAGTATTTGATGGTATATTGGGCCTTAAACAAGTAACTTCCAAGTCCCAAAGTGACCCAATTCGTAATAGTCAATTAAAAGAGCCCACAATCAAGAAACCAATCCCCAAATCAATTGGGGCCCATTTCTCAAGTGGACCAAGCAAAACATAATTGATGTGTAAAACCAGCTTCAAACATAATAGAATTTGAAGAAACAACCCAAGGGCAAGAGAAAAGGAAACTCAGAGATCCTCAATAGAATCATTGAACATGTAGTTAAATAGAATAAATAGGACATTGTCTATTCATCAAGGGAAAAAACTATACACGGAAAGATGGGGAAGATGCCACTCCTACTAGATTGTGAAAAGGAAATTCTCCTTTGATAATCAGGAGAGCAGATGACGAGATGATTGAAACTGTTAGAAACTATCCTTATCTATTAGAGGATGACAGGGGGGTTCTGGAAGGAAAGTGATGAAGAAGACAACAAGGAAGCACCATTCCAGACCATGCCTAGAGGGGCTGGAGGATATCCGAGAGCTGTTTCGAAACACAAACTAGGTTCTTACTTTCCATTTTCTACCCACTCACATTATTAATTCATTGTCTTCTAATCAATTCTGGTGCAAGTTGTTGGGGAGCTGGAATTTCATTGGGTTTTTTGTTGAGAACCACAGATCCATCTGTTCTAAGGTCTATTTGGCTTTAAAGAAATATTAGATGTTTTGAATCTCTAGAGGAAGTTTGTGGGAGAATCAAGAATAGGGACAGCATTTGGGTTTCTAATCATAAATTATTCAAGAACTTTTCCGTTGATTTGGATAGAGGCTGGAGAACAGTTTTGTATCCTGTCCTGAATGTAGTAATCTTATTGGACTA
Organism: Pogostemon cablin; assembly: GCA_023678885.1. Lineage (NCBI taxonomy): Eukaryota > Viridiplantae > Streptophyta > Magnoliopsida > Lamiales > Lamiaceae > Pogostemon > Pogostemon cablin. The sequence goes on from CM042987.1 coordinate 10,201,366, forward strand.
CTAGTCCTGATTGAAATTTACTAATAAAATCGTTGTTCCCTTTCAATATAGAAAACAAAAGTTTGTTGATTAGTTCCCAAGCTAGCAATTCGGCAAGGCCAAAAAAATAAAAGACATGATGAATCTCAAATCCATCCCAAAACTTTTGACAAATGGTGGGAAAGCAGTCAAGAAACAAAGGGTACCTGTTATGTCCAAACTCACACAAGAGAGAGAATTCTTCACAGCTAAAAGGAGGAGAAACCCCATCTGTCAATGGGTAAGCCATAGAAGATTCAGCAGAGGTTAATCGTGATTCACCTAGGTGAACAGTTATAGGAAAAAGTTGCAGCTTCACAAACAAGCCTGCCTCAGATCCCCCATCTTTAGATATGTCCACTCGCAATTCTTTAATATCCACAGTTGCCCTAGGTGTCTGTCATAACAAACAAAGCACATACCAATAAAATATGGTTTAAATGCAAGTTTAAGGTTAAAAAAATCAGCATTTCAATGGAAATTAAAGCTAGAAGCTCAACACCATTTAATACACAATCGATTTTATTTTATTTACTAGAGGTTGTATCATCTAAAAAAGCACACAATGTCAAAATAAAAACATCCTTTATCCTCAACAAATCTCAGTTGGCATATGAGCTGCACCTGGCAAATATCAAGAAACTAGAGAATTTTAATGACAATTGTCTCTGTATTCTGAGCACTTCTAGTCAACGTCCAGGAAATGCTCGCATGCGGAGTGGTGTGTGTATATAGGGGGAGAGTGAAGGATGGTAATTTGCCTACTTTCATCTTCCATATTGCCTCTAAATATAAAATCATAAGATTGCATAAATTAAGCTGGTAAAAATACTTCTACAAACCCTTAACATTTATGCAAGCTCCCCGATAGTGGGACCCCAATTTGTGGATTTTGTCAGGTTTATCAGTGATTTATCTATAGGTAAATTATCAAAATAACAATACTAAATTTTTCCCCCTTTTTTGTGTGCGCAGAAGATGTGACTTCTAGTATCTCTTTTTCCTGAGAGTTTCCATCTCAAAACATTTTCATTGGTACTACATGATTAATTGCCACAACATTATTATTAATTATAAAATTCATGTGCCTTTCATCGATATATTACGAGAGATTCTTTCCCCTCCAAAAGTTGAATATGTAGCTTTTTTTGCTCACGGATCTTTACTATCCCATTGGCTGTACTACTGCATTATAGTTGATAATTACAAGTATGACCACTAATGCAAACTATATCCACACAACATTCACATTTTATTTTATGAATAACCACTGAAGAAGCAAAATATGCAGCAAAAAATTGGGAGATAATGTAGAATACTGGAATTGAGACTTTGAGTGAAATCAGATACTCTTACCTTTAAAGCCAAGTCGGTCACAGAAACTGACAGAAACCGTGCCATGTTAGCCAATACCATAAACTTTCCTCTACCTGAGCTGCGAGATTTCTTTGATCTGGATTTCTGAGTGCCTTTTTGCGAAGGCCTGAGTACAACTTCTAAATCGCATATCAACACCTGCAATTTTGGATCCCTTGACATGAAACCAACCCCAAGCTTAACCAGGGATTGCTGTAAGCTTAGTCTTATTTCTCCAATGGATATAGATTCAACAGCACCCTGCAATTATCAAACGGAGAAGCATGCAAAATATCGTGTGAGCACAAGTCCATGGTGAGTCAGATCAGGATATTTCCTCAAATCAGATAATCCATATAAGCTTCATCAAGATTATAGATTTGAAATCTCAAATTACAAATATCATTTTAGTTTATCACTCCTGATGGAGGAGAGAAAAGGGAAATGAGATCAATGTATGCATTCATTACACTGTTGACGCCACACTTAGTTTTTTTTGCAGAACCAATGAACAAGCTGTCACACAAAAGTTTTTAAAAAAAGACCGTCAACTTGGTTTGATTAGATATACCTCCTAGACACACATGAAAAGATTGGTGCAGCAAAAGCAAGTATGTGCTTTGGTTAGAGTGTCCCCACTTTTGAACAGAAACAATAACTATATTGTTCTGTAATTCTTCTGTCAAATTATTTTCTTAAGAAATAAGTAGTGCGAACTTGGTTTCAACTACAATGGCCAGAAGTACAATTTTTTTAATTCTTGCTCTTATTACATAATATATGATGTGGGTACCCTTTTAGTCATCAAATGGCAGAAAGACAATTTCAAACTTTCAGAGAGCAAAACTGGGCTAATATTATATATTGATTGGATATGTGTGTGTGTGTGTGTTTTTTTTTTTTTTTGGGTGGAGGGGGGGTGTTGTTGTCAAAGAAAACAACCAATTGATAATGACCAAGACATTGAGGCCAATTAAAATATCTGTCCAAGAAAGCATGATAACTTTAAGAACGACTCTGCAATATATACACAGAACTTACTCATCATAATTAAAGAATATCAATAAATTAAAATAATAAGAAGCGTATCCCAGCAAAATTCATCTAATTGATAGCTAACAGGTAGCAGAATCTATTTCATTAAGTCAATTAAACAAAATATTTTTTTCCTAATTAACTTGGTCAATGCTTTGATATTTTACATTAATGACATCATTTTTCATAACCTATTTAATTCAAATTTCATTACTCAAATAATGCAACGTACATATATATAAAATTTTAAGAACTTGATAACTACAAAATAAAGATATTTTCATGTAACCACCACACCATTTTTCTCCAGTATCAAACGTTCAAAACAAATCACTTGTATATTTTAGAACAGTATGTTTGCATTTGGATTGGAAAATTATATACAGTTCAAAATATATTGGTAGCCTTATTGTGTAATAACCACAAACCTTATTTAGTTTCAGAACAACATCCCTCAAGCATTTCCATCCACCAATTTTGAATCCAACCGATGCTCCCATAACTCTACTTAGAATCCAAGCCAGTAACCTGGATGCAAACCTAAAGCAAGAAACATCAAGATCAGTTAAATTGCTAAATCTTAGGGTCCGAACTAAGTTTCCAGTCAGCGGTGTCTAATCTAGAGGTTTTTTATTTTTAAGAAACTAAGATATTATTAGTAACTTTATTAGGGATAAATAGTTCCAAAACTCAAAAGGGTCCATTCAGCATAGGTACGAAGCTATACTCCAGTCTCTATCAAATCAAAATGGAAAAATTCTTAAATAATTTGTGACTAGACACCCAAAAGGCTGGCCCTATACTTAATTCTAACCCAAACACCCTCAAGAAATTCAAAACAATTGTTAAAGATTCTCATATCTCTTTGCCAAAAGACCATTGAACAGCCAGAACAACAGTTCACCACAAGGTTTTACATCAGTTACTAAGAGAACTCCCAAACTATATTGAGTTAGGAGGTATCGGGAAGAAATAAATCATATTGAGCCTCAATATGGAAGAAAAATCTGAACGCCACATATAATAAAAGGATATTGGCAAAAAGTTGACAAAAAATCTTATCCAATATTCATTTCTTTATGACGCAAACTTTAATGCACCCTGTTGAATTCAAGGGTTTCCTTAGTTGATCAACTGTACAAGTATAAGATTTATCAAATTTCTGAAATAATGGTATCTACCAAATGACAACAAACAAAAAGATTGAACTCACAACAGCAAGGGTATAATAAAGGGTATGGAAGAAGCAAAAAATGATAACTATATTATTCCAATCTAAAGAAGCTTACCAGGAATAAATATCTTACTCCACTAGATTTATGGATTTATAGTCTTGCAGTTAAGAATGGTTGTCGTGATAGAGCCAGAGTAGAATTTAGGCCCTAAACACCTTAAAATTCATGCATCCTACATTGTTCTCCTACCACACTCCCGAATCACCATCATAAGGGAAAAAAGAAGTTGCAGAAAGGCATTGACAGAACGTTATGTGCTTGTTACATACTTCATTGAGCGATGTTGCATTGCCTTTTTAGTTTAATAATATAACGGGGTAACATATCCATACAGCACTTTGAGGCCAGTTCTTGAGTCAAAACTTTTGTTCATTATTGAGCCCTCTGTAACATCCCCTGTTTCAGAAAACCTTTAATTTTTGGTGGTTATATGAAAATTAAGTTGCCTAAATTATGACTATTTTGTCATTGGAACATGGACGTCACCTAATAAAGCAATGACAAGACACTTTAGTGGTGGTTGGGAATGTCAACAATGAAGATCACCCCAGACAAGTGATCATATGTGAGGTGCATAAAGCAGTTCACTTGAGTTCCAGCAGTCCAGTACCCACAGGATATGATTTATGTGCAATGATAAAATAAAAAAATAGATGAATGTTTCAGAAATATATTAAGCGAAGGATGCAAACATGTCCTCAATCAACTCCATTGGCAAGCAGCTATTCCACATATTAATTCAAAAGAGAGACATTATATTTCCCTCCCGGCTCCCGCAAAGAAATTTTGAGTCAATAATTCCTCATTGCTCATGTTTAGCATTAGATGATTTTCCAGCTTCAACTTAACATGAATTACTCAATGCCAAAGCAGTCACACAGTTATGCGAGTAACATCTACTTTGTGCTAGTTATTGTAGTATCATTCCAAGTTCCATCTCCTGTCACTTCCTCACTTAATATCAGAATCTAAGCCTATGCAACTTAATCACTTCTAAGTAAATTAAACAGGGCAGCGCAGAAAATTATGGAGTAGACAACACAAGAAAGATATTCGTTCAGAATCTAAGTGAAACGCCAGAAAAGTAAATAAACTAGAATCACTGACCCAAAAAAGTTACCCATAACCATAAATTGATAAATAAAATACTAATTAAAGTGTCACGTGCTATGCCTGAATAGTGGGGTGATATTCGTATTTCCCTCATCATTCGGAGACAAAAACAAAAGAAGTGCAACTACAAATTACCTATCTGAATAGGAATGCAGAAAACAGATACATTTCTACGTGATCAGGAACATCGAAGCGAGTATCTTTAATACAGAAAAATAAAAATTTGTAATAGAGGCTTACACGAATATAATCCATAGTAGGACGGAGAAAAAGAGGAATCCAAATAAGAATTTGGCAGGAGAAGCACCCATTTCTCAATCCAATTAGGCCGTGAATCCCGCCGAATCCCTGTCTACAACCGGATCACAGTTGTCGTGCATGTCTTCATCTGAACAAGTATAATTTGTGATAATTCGGAAAAACAATGACAGAAATAGCAGAAGGATCAAGCATTTTGTTTTGCGAATGGAATATTGGAGAGACAGAGATGAGGGAGGGACTAACTGTAGGAGTAAGAGAATAGATACACATTATATATACTAGCCTATATTTAGTTTTCTGTACATAATCTCAGAATCCAAACCCTCAAACGACATTAAACTGTAATTAAATAAATCAACTACTAATACAAGCCAATAAAATGCTCGGAATAAACTAAATTTCTAATGTAACTTAATTTGAAAATGCAAATTCCAAAAGAGAACCAAAAACAAATCAGCACGATCTCGAAGAACAGTGAGAAACAAACATTCTTCCACATAAATGAAGTGGATCAAAGACTCTTCGCAATTCCAGATCTCATATTATAAATTAAAAAGTATGTAGATAGGAAAATAAAAAGAGAAACAGAAATTTAAAGAATTTCCGAAAATCAAAGTAGCTTTTCATCTATTAAGAAAGGATTTACCAGATGAAGAATCGGATCAGATCGATATGTGCTGAAGATAATCGGTCAGACGAGGAGAAACGCCCCAACTCAATGGTGGAGGGAACTACGATTCTGCAACTCTAGAAACAGTGTCATTAACGTTTTAATTGAGGGCGTGTTTGTTATTTCTAAAACCGTTTTTGGAATTTTAATACTCCCCCTCCCTACAGAGTAACAGACTTCTCCTCTGGATCAAAATGAAAAAGCATTGCCCCAGGCATAGCTCAAGTGGTAGAGTGGAGGGTGGAAAGGCCTTCCAGCTGAGCTTGGTTGCTGCAGGGTGGGGGTTCGAATCCTGCCTTTGGCATGGATTTGGTCCCTTGCAAGCACAAGTTTAACAGTGAGCCCTCCCTATAAGCCACTTGCAAGCACAAGTTTAACAGTGAGCCCTCCCTATAAGCCACTTGAGGCACATCCTGCGATTTACCTCTTCCACCAATCCCCAGGGCAGGGGCGGTGGGGGCCCCTAATGGTAGGGTACACCACAAAATGAACTTGAGCAAATGATAAGCGGTCCTACTCAAAATATAATAATATTAATTAAATGAAATATTTCTTTAGCATAATAAATAACAGCAACTTTTATTTTTCTAATAAAAGTTTTAATTTTCTTAGTAAAATATTTATACCAATTCTTTTAATGAAAAGATAATAATCTTATTATCCCTTAAAATAATATATCTTGTAACACTCTTATACTTTCAAATACACAATAGACCAACTCTAAGCAAATACCTATTCAATATATTAATCCATTAGAATAGATATGATCATATGATTCATATGAACGAAATTGTTGGTTTACTCATTTGTTGTTAAGGCATAATAATAATTAAATCAAGCCCAAAACAATGGGCTTATTATAATTGTAGCCCATAAGTTTGATTTGATATTACTCACGAGGCCCAGATAGCCCATCAATCAAAGTCCAATTGAAGTTAAAATTGGATTAATAGAAATAAAATATGGAGAAGTCCACATTGAAGGAAAATTTAGAGAAAATATCATTTTGGTCTCAATTATCCACACAAACCGTTTTATCGAATACATCCACCTTCACTAATATGTAATAGGAAATGTCAAAAATACCTTCATAACAAATTAAAACCATACACATACCTCTCACCCAATATTTATTTTATACTTATTCATACACCCACCCATCCATGATCCACCAAACATATTAGAATACATATATACACTCATCATTCCAAAAAAAAAATCATAAACTCACCTCTTTTAAAAAAAACTAACAAAGAAAACAAAACAAAAAACAAAAAAAAACAACCAAAAAAAAAACCTAGTTCACAAAATCATCTTTGAGCCACACCTGTACACAAATGCAGCATAATAAAGGTAGCTCAAAGATCATAGTGTTACGTGTTTTTATGTGTTTTAACTGATTAAAATGTAGTTTTGTGTTTTTTTTTCTGAAAATAGCGTAGAAATCGACCAACCAGGGCTGCATGGGACGGCAATTTTCGACCACCACTGGTCGAAAAAAATAATATTTGGTCGACCAGTAGTGGTTGAAATATTACTTTCATGTGGAATGTCGACCAGTATGTAATTTTTCGATGGTCGACCACTATATAAATTTTTGGCCAATACTTATATGAGTTTTCGGCTAGTGATGGACAAAATTTTGAATTATTTTTGTCCATCAGTGGTCGAATAATAGCATTTGTAAGCATGAACTGATACTTATGTTATTTATTTATTTTTCAGGATTCACTTGTTCCACCTACACGATGTATCTCCTAAATGTGACCAATTGAGTAAAGATGTTTATATGGATGAAGACTTCACAGACTTGTTTGGAACACATGAATGGTTTCAAACACAAGAGCAATTGGTATCCTGGGTTCGTGTATGGGTAAAGAAAATCAAATAGTGTTGGTGGTGAAGGGATCTGATAATGGTGGCGGTTTTAAGAGGGCGAGGATATCTATGGGTTATAAACATGGTGGCATGTGTAGGCAATTAAATTTTATTGACAAGCTCGATGCCTCCGCATAAACGTTTGAAAAGCATCAAGTCAAGCACGAGCTCGGACAAGCTTCATCCGAAGATCCGGCTCGAAAAGTTGATAAAGTCAATAAGTCAACTCAAGAGAGGAATCAGAAGATAAATAGAAGTTGTTTACTCTATTATCAAGTTCAATCCATCTTGGATTATCTTTATAATTTTTTTTGTGTTTATTATTTAATAAATACAAATTTTGTTGTTACAGCATTTATCGAGAGTTCAAGGGTAAGAAAAATTGATATAAGGAGTTGAACCGAAAAAGAAAGTTATTTTGGATAAGAAGGTAACAAAAAGAGAAACAAATTCGAAAAAGTTTGGTTGTCCATTTATGTTGATGGGACGAGAAATAGAATTAAATGGCCCATGGGCATTGTAGGTTTTTAATGGATTTCACAATCATTCGATAGCAAATTATCTCGAGGGTCACGCCTACGTGGGGAGATTGACAAAGGAGGATGAGTATGTCATTGAGATGTTAATGTAGGATGTTCGTCCGAAGAACATGTTGGAGTTGCAGAAGAAGACATTTTTGAGTAACAAGTCTACAATTAGGTGTTTGTACAATTGTAGACAAAAATACTAATTGGAGGATTGTGGTGGGAAGTCACAGTTACAGTATTTGATGGGCAAGTTGGAGGAATACAATTACTACTTCGTCCACTGACAATGCAGGGATGGTGGTGAAGTAAAAGATTTGTTTTTTGCCATCCTGAAGCATTGATCCATTGTGTGCATTTCCACAAGTTTTGTTGATAGATTGTATATACAAAACCAACATGTACAAGTTACCTTTGATGCAGATTGTTGTTGTGACTTTTTCGGGCTTGACATTTTGTGTAGCTATTGTTTTTATGGAAAAAGAAAAGGAGGATAACTACACTTAGGCCTGCAGAACTTTGAAGGATCTAATGGATGATTCGTGCTTGCCTTCGTTGATTATGACTGATAAAGAGAAAACTCTAATGAATGCCATAGATAGTGTGTTTTCGAGCTATAAACGCTTCCTTTGTCGGTGGCATATCAACAAGAACATCACTGGCAATCACATAAAATACTTTCATACAAATGATAAGTGGAAGGAGTTTATGTAGCCTATGAATTTGTTGGTGCTCGCTAATAATGTCGTTCTTTTTTTAGTAGAGGGTACAAGGGTTGAGGGAAGAATTCAAATTTACTCCAGCAACAGTCAGGTATAAATATAAGCAAATGTGTCGATCCGTACAAAGGTAGATGGGCTTCCTTTAATATGAATTCCATCAAACATTATGGGAATACCACAACCAGCTGGTATGCAAAGACTTACTACTCGTAAATTAATTGTTTTTATTTTTTCATGCAATGCTTGGTTGAACAGTGGAAGCCTAAATCTCCAATTTTATGTTTGATACAATGCTGAAGGTCAACACTTTGCATTAGCAACTTCAAACAAGTCAATATAATTTTGAACAATGCTGGGGAGAGTTCCACACGCTGATGGAGGCCTCACATACTGATCTCAAGCAATCATTTTGAGAATAACATAACTTGATCTAACACAAATTCAGGGTTGCCACGTTTTGAGAGCTGCATGGTCTCGTCTCGATTGTCGCCCTACAGCTCATCCACGATGAGATTTCAGACCTGGGAAAAGAAGTAATGGAGGTCACTATGTGTGGATGTGTAATGCGAGACACGTTGGGGTTGCCATGCGCCCATGAGTTGTCGGAGTATGTCAGTAAGGGCTTGCCTATCCCCTTAGAAAAGATTGATGACATATGGAGGAAATTAGACATAGAGTCATGCAATGTATGAGGAAATAAGTGGGAGATGTTAGACAGGCTGTAGAGAGCTTTATTTGAAGGGGCCAATCGGAAATATGGAGAGTTGGACTACACAAGAGCGGAGTTGATGTATCAATGCGTTCATGATGTGGTGACCCCACCACAATGTCATTACATGATCCAGGAGCTATTGCATGCACCAAAGGTAGACGAAATACTTAAAGAATAAAGTGTCGTCTACAAAGCAAGAACCCTCAGCCTTTGAGTTGCCCATAACCGAGATTAACAGTTATTTCCTTGCTATTACAGTAGTTTATGATGTGGGCGCTAAAGTCTTGACGCCTATTTTCCATACGAAGAAACGTCCAGCTAAAGAAAAAGTGATACACAATTCCTACAAAATTATGCATTTACTCAATTTTCACGATTCTTATTTACAATACATATACTATTGTTTAAATAGATTGTTCGGCCCCCATCCACACGAGCAAAACTAGAATGCAATTTTATGGCGTCGTTGCCTCCTCATTTCACAAAGTACATTTCATCCACAAAAACGTGAAAGCAGATGGGCATTGTTGATTTTGGGCCAAAGTAGATTTGGTTGATTATGGTGAAGAAGCGTGGGGTAGAGTTAGAAATGAGCTCTTTAAGGAAGTCAATGACCATAAAGAACTTTATATGAGAGTGTTTAGTGATCCAGAATAAATCAATGTTGTCAGTGAAGCCCTAGATTGTTTCACTTCGTCCACCCCGTCAAAATATTGGTCTCTCCTCTCTGAAATGGGTCACTTGGTTGCAACCATGTATAATGTGACTTTAGTGCTTATAAGCAATGTCATGTGTGTCATATACCTACCACTAAGGATTGGCATCACCCCGATACCAAAGCTAATTTCTATGAGATTGATAAACGAGGATCATTTTATCCAGGTATTGTGTCTATAATATATTGGAAAATTACATTTTCCTTAATGTGACTTTGTTTATACCATTTAAGATTTTTCTATGTGACGGGTGTCCGATGCCCTCAATCAATATAATTTGGATGGTTCATCCCCTACATGTGGCTCAATTTTGGGAATCATATCTTAAACCCTGTATGGATGCATGCTAAAAGCCCATATCGGAGGGGAAAGTTCATAAGAGTATGGATTCAATAACACTGATAGATTAACCAGAGATAGTTATATTATGATGACAGTCTATTGAAATCATACTTTTATGATGAGCCATTATTGAACTATTTGTATTATGTTAACAAGTACTTGAAATAGTAGTATTTAGGGTAAAAATAGCTAATTTTCGACAGGTAACATGCGACAAACCATACACTATTCGACCACCATTGCATATTTTCAACCAACATTGATCGATTATTTAGTGTAAGTGTCGACCATCAGTGGTCGACTGTAAGCCAAATTTTTGGCCACCAGTGGTCGACTAGAAAGTAAATTTTTGGCCACCAGTGGTTGAATGAAGATCAAATTTTCGGCCATTGGTGGTCGAATAAAATGTTATTTGTTGTATACTGGTGGTCGATCATGAACAACCTCCTACTGAAATTCTGTCATAGTTTGATTTTTTCCCTAATAATAGTACAATCAATAATAAAGATAAAGCAAATGATAAATATGTCAATCCCTAAACATAAATATAAATCCATAAGTAGTTGTTACAATATATCACTAAATATATATATATCAGTGACGGTGGAGATTATCTGGTACAAGACCACTCTACGACCATGCGGCTCATTCATGCTAGATTGGGGCTACATAGAACGATCATCCACAAAAAGACAACCATTTTGCCTGTACCATTCAATGTATCCCTGCTCACATTCCCACGGGGGTAAGCAACATGACCCTTGCTCTCGATAGTCAATAAATGATTGGACTAGTGAACGAAGAAGTCTGCATGTAACCTCTACACCTGCTTTGCTCTAAATATAATAGATAGAGCAAATGATAACAATCATGTCTTAATGCTTCCCTCGGGCTGTTGAAGTGGATGGACTGGTGCATTTGGAGAAGGAGGGAAAATAGCTTGATTATGGCCCAATCTGGAATGGACAATAGTCATACATGCTAACGCCTCTGTCGCTGAAATTGGGGATCCACGTCTCCACCTCTCAAGTAAAGGCACCATAAGGTCAGTGACGGTGGAGATTATCTGGTACAAGACCACTCTATGACCATGCGGCTCATTCATGCTAGATTGGGGCTGCATAGAACGATCATCCACAAAAAGACGACCATTTTGCCTGTACCATTCAATGTATCCCTGCTCACATTCCCACGGGGGTAAGCAACATGACCCTTGCTCTCGATAGTCAATAAATGATTGGACTAGTGATCGAAGAAGTCCGCATGTAACCTCTACACCTGCTTCGCTCTGGCGGGCTCGGGCATCGAGCGATTGATGCTCTGGCCAAGTGGGATCCATGGGATGGTCTGAACATAACCAAGCTGCCTCAATACATGCCCCGACATGTATGTCTCGAACTCATTCCCAATAGCGATGCATCCTTAGAAAAATGAGACTTCACAAAGAGGAAAATTTTGTCTGACATTAACATAAGGGTCCTAAATAACATTAAATTCCAACAATAAGTATATTAACTTTAGGACAACAATAAATTAAATTTATTACGCTATCATTTATAAAGTTACCTCCTCCGGAGCCATATGATTAGTAAACTAGCGTAGCCCTAACACTACTACAAGAAAAAGGACCTTTAATGACAGAGATCCTATCATTATTGCTTTTCTAGCTAAAGGTCTTTAATGACAGGAAAATAATCTATATGTAAAGATCATTTTCCTGTCATTAAAGACCTTTAACTAGAGAAGCAATAATGACAGGACAAAAGTAATAATGACAGGATTTCTGTCATTAAAAGTCATTTTTCTACTATGTCCCTGCGGGCTCTATCTCATAGCCAAAGGAAATCCATCACTGTAGCTAGAATTGGACGGAGGTCTTACCCAAGTAGGAAAGTGCTTATAAATCCATGTCTGAGTACACAAAGTTGAATGATAATATATTTTTTTAAAAAAACCCCAAACCCTAATAATATATAAATAAAACGGACCACTATAATATAAAATTAGCTCTAATAGAGTAGAATATCCAGTCATCTGTCGATATTTAGATGCGGATACATCCCAAAGCTTCATGTACATATATGCCAATATAGCAGCTCTCCATGCATACGAACTAAGATCATCGAGATCATCCAAAAACTCCAACCAAGATGTGGACACTCAATTTTCTATCTTATCTGGGAATAAGGCTGTTCCAAACATATACATGAGGTAGGCTCGAGCGCAGGCTTAAATCGTATTAGCGTCATCTGACTCCATGTACTACATGAAAGTAGTCTTAAGCTAATCAATCATCACAGTCTGTCCATTAGCACCACGGTGTCCATTTTTTGCTACCCTCTCATCTACGCACAATAAGCTGTGAATCTCAGTCCTAGATAAAGGTCAATCCGCATGCTGAGTCACAACTGGCTTTCTAGTGATCCGGAAACATGTCAGGCAATGTACATCCTCGAGAGTGATAGTCATCTCACCGAAGGGCATATGGAATGAATTCGTCTTGAGGTGCCCCCACTCAATGAATGCTAGGATTAGATTTTTATTTGGGCTACGATAAGAAATTGTCTTTGTTGCCCAATAGTAAGCATTCTTAAAAATTGATCTTCATGGTCTGTTGTGCTCTGTCGACATGTACTCCTATTCTAGAAACTTACCTATATGACTGTAGACTTTAAATACTTTTCACTCAAGGCCCTTCGAGATTGTGTAAGCCACATGCTACTTCCAGTTGACCAGCAACTTTTCACCATCCGCATCCTCCTCAACTCCATCCTCATGCCTATGCTCATGCTCATGCTAAACCACATTCACTTCCTCTCCCCTCATATTCAGTGGTTTCCTCACTATATGGTTCAGAATTATGTACTGGTTCCGGCTCTGTTGGCTGCATATTTTGTTTTTGTTGATGTTCTAATTCCCGCTACCTTCTATATGATGCAGTTGGGCGATTACGTCGCTCATAAAAAAACACCTATAAGCATATAATATATTGTTAACACAACGAAAATAAAAAATAAAAAGACAAAACGTAAAAAAAATTGGCCTTTTCGACCACCACCTACTGACCAAAAGCTTACTGATCGACAGGTAGTGGTCGAAAATAATGTTTTCTGCTGACCACCTCAGCAGTCGAACATAATGAAGAGTGGTTAATCAAACTCATCGAAAATTTTGGGTGTGGTCAACTGGAAGACCACACCATCGGCCGCTAGTGGTCGACCGGAAGGAACAAGTGTCAACCAGTTGCAGTCGACTAAAAGGCGAAGCCATCAACCAGTAGCGATCGATCGGAAGGTAATATTGTCGACTAGAAAGATAAACGGTCGACCAGTATTGGCCGACCTGAGGCAAGAATTTTGATAGAATATGGTCGAAAATTACAGCCTATTTTCAATAATTTTTTAGTTTGAAATATAACTCCCAAACGAAATTAGCATGCATATATGTCATCCTAACAATACAAATCAACAATTAAACCAACACACATGAAGAATAATCACCCAATTCTACCTAAAATTAAAATAAACATAAGATCTAGACAATTTCAAACAACCCCAAGAAGTTCTTAAGTGCAAAAATAAGGAGATTAGCTTACCTGGACTGAATCGATCATCCTTTGAAGTGCTTTAACGTAGCGAGATGAGGTTTTCTTTTTTTATTCCTACTTTCTCTTTTTCTTTTTTCTCTCCCTCCCTTTTGTCGATCGACTGGCAGTTTGGAGTTGGAGTTGTAAGTTGTGAAGTGGGTGTATGTAGTTGTTGTGAAGTTGAGGTAGAGGTATGATGAGTAATGTGTGTTGGTGTATAAAGTAAATGAATATTGAGTTAATTTAAAATTAAAGGATATGATTGTAAAAGTGGGGTGGGTGTATATATAATTTGAGTTGATATATTCGGTAATGGGCATATTTGTTAAAACGATGTGCGTGGATATTCGAGGCCTATCATCTTACATCCTGTATCTTTTGTAAAATCCAATTCTTATCCTATAAATTTTTCTTTTATAATTTTGGTCCTACTTATTTTAATTTCAATCCTTCATATCTTAATTTTAGTACTGAGTTTCAATTCCTATCATCTCTAACATTTGAGTGTCTATGTGGTTAAAAATCTGTCCATCACCATCAACTTTACCTAATCTTGAAACACCTCTTAGAAATCCATGTCACCATCCCATTTTACATTAATCTTGAAACACCCCTCAGAACTGATCCCTAACTATTGAGAGTGGAATTTCATGTATTTTAGGTCTCACATTACACCGTTTTTGATAGAATGTGGCCATGATTTTATGTAGAATGGTGTGATTTTTATATCTTGCATAATTAAGATGCTACTAAGGTGTTTTAAAAAGTTTTAAAGGGTAAAACATGATCAAAAGTTCAAAGTTGGAATGAAGAGTGCAAGTGTTAAGGAATGATGAAAAACACACTTCCACATTGTATAATTTTTATGTATTTGTGTAGGAGTCTAAATTGATCATATGATACATGGTTGGAAAGACATGGAAGAGAGGATCGTTTTGGCACAAGAATCACTCAAATCGGAGTTCGGATGAGGAAGTTATGCTCAAAATTGTGAGGTCGCGCAGCTGCCAAAGGGAATTTTCGAAAATTTCCGAAAATTAGCCCATCTTTCCTATTTCTTGGAGCACAATTAATTTTTTTTATCTCATTCCCTTCGCATATATATATATATATATATATATATATATATATATATATATATATATATATATATATATATATATATATATATATATATATATATATATATATATATATATATATATATATATATATATATATATATATATACATATATATATATATATATACATATATATATATATATATTTCACATCATTATTTATAAGAGACACCACCCTCCATAAGGGAATCACCCCCCATCCATCATTTACCATCATCCACATCCATCCCATCATCCATCCACACCGAAGGAGATTCAAGAGCCGGTCAAGAGGGACACCAGTCAATCGGAGAGATGAAGAAGGAATCTGAGACAACACCAACACTATGGTTTTTCTATTTCTTTCTTATCTTTTCATTTGTCAAGACTTTTGTTATGATTTTGATATCCATGAGAGTTGCTTATAACCCCATTAGCTAATTTTGTTTACAGTTTTAAGGTTTGAAGGATAGATTTAATTGATTTGGAGACCTAGACCAATTTTGTGATTTTATGCAGTTGATATTCTGATTTTATTTATTTATTCAGACTTTTCTTATCTGCTTCATAATGTCTTCATAATAATTTCATGACATTCGCTATAATGCTTGATTTATTATGTTAGCTTGTGTGCGCTCATGATTGGTATTGTCTATCTGTTAAGGATTGAAGTAGTTCCGCTATAACCACTTTAATTCTATGAACGGGTAATCAAATACTTGAATTGTTTAGTGGAACAATGCAATTAGACATTCAAGTAGGAAGTGAATAAAGCCTTGTAGTAATTTCAGAGAATATCTTGTTAGTCGAACTTACCGCCCGGAGGTATTGTTGTTTGATTTGATTAGTATCTAGGAATGAGGCTTGGTAATATTCACACACATCAGGAAATAAATCAGAATATACTGTGAGCTTAAAACCGGATCATATCTGGTGGGTTAACAAGATTAAGTGGTGTATTTTTATTGATGCTGCATGAATGAACAATTGGAAGTCTAGAAACCAAAATTAATTGATCTATACCTGATATCTTAGAACTGTTGTTTGTCTCTTGATTCACACTTGATTTATTTTTCTTGCTTTTAATTAATTCAGTTATTTAAAATTACAGTACTTTAGATAATTAAATTCACAACACTCTGGAAATTGATTACCCTATTCTTATCTATAAATATATAAAAACAAGATAATGAACTTTCCCGCCCAAATTAAGGGTATTTTTGTAAAATACATTAAAATATATTTAAAAGTCAGAGAAAGGCAAGAAGTCAGTAAGTTTATTGGTGGTAGAAAATAGAAATCGCCCAAATCTTTTTACTGTGTGTAACTGTGTATAATAAATGTGGTTCATTGCCCAATAAATGAGCATGCTATTTTCTGGGTTGCGTGTCTCAATTTAGTGTAAGAGGAAGCTTATGGTGCATTTCTCTCAATTATAAATATGTACTCCACTTGCTTCTCACAATTGTATATATATATATATATATATATACTTGCGGTGGATATATACAAAATATGCAATGAAAATAATTGAAAAAAAAGGAGCTTCTACAATGTTGGTCGACCATTATGGTGGCCGGAGGCGGTGGCAAGGCCCAGCGCAGAAGCTCCGTAATGAAGGCGGCGTCCCTGTAGATGATGAAGTAGATCAAACAAGCCATGACCAAGGCCCGAAACAGCCACTTCGTGGAGGTCCAAATCCTCGAGGCGGTAGAGATCGATTCACACTGCGATAAAGGAATTTGGAGAGATAATTCAAGTGTGGCAGTGAGTCCATGGGGTTGAAGCTGGTGACTGATGTTGTAGTCGTATCAGTTCGGTGTTGGGAGTGAGGGAGAGGGGGGTGGGGGAGGGGGGAAGAAGAGTGTGGGGGGAGAGAGAGAGAGAGAGTTTTGTTGTAGTCATATCAGTTCGGTGTTGAGAGTGAGGGAGGGGGGTGGGGGGAAGAGGAGTGTGGGGGTGGGGGAAAGGGGGAGAGAGAGAGAAAGAGAGAGAGAGAGAGAGAGAGAGAGAGAGAGAGAGAGAGAGAGAGAGAATTTTCTTTCAGTTTTTCACATTGTGGTGTAAAAGAGAAGCAATGCCTTAGAAATATCTCTTACCATTTTCTTGGTGGGCCCTGACACCAATTGAGTTGGATGGATTAATCAATTGGTAAGTAATATTTCGACTTTAATTAGTCTGCATTAATTTATGTTTTTAAGTAATTTGTGACTGCAAAATTAATGAGCAGGTGTGATGAGGATTAATCAGGATTTGCCATTTTGAGGGGTTATCTAATTCTAATGGACACCAATCATTTTGCAATGACATTAAGCTAATTGCAAGTGGATTATTTTGCAATCAGTTTATTCTATTGAGGAAATATATAAATTTTGTATATAGAAAAAGAAGTGTTACAGAAAGATGGAAAGAAAAAATAAGAAGAAAATAAAGGCACTCATTGGAAATAAATGAATATATGATATAGTTCGTTTTACAAAATATATAATTTTTTGTATGAAAGGAAGATGAAAAAAAATGTAGAAGGAAGAAGGAAGAAAGAAGAAAGAAGAAAGAAAAAAGAAAAAAAATGAGCATATATCACTGATCAGAAAGAGGTATTGAGAATGATTACAAAATAAATAAAATTGTAGATTTTGAAGAAAGATGAAAATAAAAATAAAAATTATTCTATATAGTGTAACTCATTGTTGATTTTGAAGAAATATGAAAAATAAAAAGAAAAACTGTTCTACATAGTGTAACTCACAATAAAATTGAAAAAATTTAGAAGAGGCGAGAAAATAAGAAAATATAATAATTGGTTATGCAAATACATTTATAATTTTGGAAATTTTTACTCAAATTATTCTTTTTCTTAAATTTAGTCTTTTTTTATAGGTCATTCATGTTTAAAAATGTCAAGAAATGTAAAAAAGTTGGATAAAAAAAGGATTAAAATTTTGAAATAATGAAAAAAAAACAAAAATGACTAAAATTAAAAAAAATGACCAAAACTAAAAATTACAAAAAAAAACTAAAAATTAGAAATGATCATATTTACATGACTGATTATAATATTTTTCTAGAAAAAAAAGTATAGTTTCAATTTCATAGAAAGGTACAAGTACAACCAATAATTTTGATATTGTATGGAAGGAGGTGAGAGAAGAAGAAAATTAAAAAAAAGAATAAAATGCTAAGAAATAAATGGGTACCAATGAGATATGAGTATACAAAAATCAATTCGAGAAAATTATGTCATTGAATGAAAAGCTGAGACATTTAATTTAATAATGGATTGAGTAGGTTTTTGCTCATTTTCAATTTATATTTACAAATAACTAGCGTTTGAGTCCGTAAGTTGTACGGGTTAAAGGTATTTTAATGTTATTTAAACCCGAAGGAGAAGTCTAAATTATGCCTTTTAGATAAACCATTCTATCTCCACCCGAAGGAGAAGCCTAGTAAGACCCGTCCAGTGCATTGCACGATCACGCATTTTTATAAAATAAGTTTATCTTAACTTAAATTTTATCTTGTGAAATGAGAGAGATAATATTTATAGGAAAATATTAACTTGTGAAAAATCGGTATAGGGGTATGTTTTAGTTTATAGGGGTATAGTTTGAGAGATATAATATTTTAATGTACAATCGGTAGTCGTTATGGATACCCCTATAGTAAATATTTTTTTTAACATAATAAATAATTATATTTATTAATTATGTAAGATACTTGCTTATTTCTTAATACTCGTACCCGTGTATAAATAAATAATATTTAAAAATTAATATTTTAAAATTTTATTACAATATTTGTATCCGTCCCAAAGTCTTTTATCAATACCCGTAAATTACTCATACCCATTTAATACTATTTTTTAAAGTATTTTTTATTGATTAAAATTAATATTTTGTATCAACTTATACTAATGAATTAATTGTTACGTACTTATATCCATTTAAATATAAATTAATTATATTCGTACCCATTTCATTAAAAAAATATATTATGATACTTATACCCGTCCCAAACCCGTTGATTACACATACCCATTTAAAATTATCAAGATGTTAAGACCAATAATATTAATTCAAAATTATTAATAATGAAGAAAATAATTTATTAATGAATTAATTGTTACGTACTTATATCCATTTAAATATAAACTACTCATATTCATACCCGTTTCATTAAAAATATATTATGATACTCATACCCGCCCCAAACCCGTTTATCAATACCCGTTGATTACATATACCCATTTAAAATTATTATGATGTTATGACCAATAATATTAATTTAAAATTATTAATAATGAAGAAAATAATTTAATAATGAATCTATATTCTATTTATACGTAAAAACAGGATAGTACCAAAAATGGCAAAATCCCACCAAAACCATGTTTCCATAAATAGAAAGAATAAAATATTAAATAAGTGAATTGGCAAAAATTTTACAGTACAGTACTAGCTTATTGCATCAATACCAACGTTGTAGGTCAACGATAGTCACTTATATCAATGTTTAATAATATTTTAATTTTAGCATTAAATAACTTTCTGACATTCAATCAAAAAATTATTAAAATATGAAGCAAAACTTCTTCCACACTCTTGCTTCTGTATGGAATTTGGAGCTAAATTTTAGCTTCTCCAGTAAGCTAAACATTTTCCTATTAAAACAGGAGAGAGACCAAAAATCAGAAGAGAGTGACCAACATTCTGTGAAGCATTTGAAGGTTTTGGAGTCGGGCCTTCTTTGGGGGGAGGAGCTGTTCTGCTTTATACACTGCATAATCATATTGATCATCGTAATCTACCCGGATATTGTAGAGCCAAGCTCCAATTGTGGCCAGGGTGATATTAAGCTTCACCAAAGATATAGTTTTGAATGGATCTGATCCCGATGTGTTGGTGTCAAAACATACATTATAAGATATTTGCAAAGCTTCATCGATCTAATTCATTTTTATTGGAGGAATGTACATGAGCTTATCTGAGTGTTATAATGTTTTATATATATATAGACATTCTAAAGCTCATGAAGATTCAAACTAACCACAGATATATGTTGAAAGAAAGCGAAATAGTGAAAATAAGGAGTAATGGCTCAAAGAAAGCTTGAAAAATAATAATACAAAAGTATTAGCTTATCAATTTCGTTGACAATGGTTGAGCCCATTTCACAAATTCTGACAGAGCTCTTATATATACAGAGTGTAAATTAGTGAAGAGATTTGATAAATATACAGATTTACGTGGAGAAGAGAAAAGTGGGAGGGGTTACTAGGAGTGATGGAGTGCTTGATTCGAGAGGGGGCCTCAAATGTATGGGGCGTAGCATTCCAGAAGTCAATTTCAATGGCAATGCTCGAAATGTTGTATCCAAATTACATACCTCATATGAAGGTTGATTCTTTATCAATTACAGAAGAAAAGTGATCTTCGTGCGCCTACGACGACGGTGGTGTGGAGAAGGAATCCTCTCTGTATCACTTTCGTGAAGAAGAAGTGATGCCGCTCTCAGTTTTCATGATGTTTTTAGTAGCATCAAATCGCAAATGACTGGCTAATCGGAAATAATGTCGCCTATTTGTTTAATTGATGAGAACAATTGTTCTTAGTCTCATTTTTAGTATCAAAATAATTTTAGAGTAAGAGTACTCTATCATTGTTGTACACGTGTGACCAAGTAACAAAATTTATAAGTATGTTATCCCAAGGGAAAGTAAACTCATAGTTGTATCCAGATTCGTCATTAATTGTGATTTGTAAGAGTGATAAGGTTGAAGGTTCAGTTTTATACTAACGATTACTTTAATAAATTAGTTATCGAACTTAACTAGCAACTAATTGTAACAATTATCAAACAAGTGACAAGATGAATGGAATGTGGGTAGAATGTATTTAAGAAGAGAGCAAGGCTAATCATACTCATGGTTAAGAAACTAGCTAGATATGCATGACTCTTAATATTGAATTTCATTAATTATGGACTAAAAGCAATCACGTTGTTACCCCTAACCCCTATGACTAAGGTGATTAGGTTCTCGACTCTTTGACAAGTCTAAATCTCCTAAGATTGTCTTACTCTCAATTCCCATGAAGGTACTATTATCATAATTTGGTTCTTTTCACTCAATTTCTTAAGTGTCCCCTTATAAATGTTCTAAGCACAAGAAGGGAATGACTTTCCTCCCCTTACACTAACATACATGCTCATCTTAACAAATAATTCAATTAAACATCTCATCATACTATTGAAATGGCCATCCTAATACCATAAAAAGAGAATTTAATCACACAAATATTGAAATGAAACATGGATCATTAATCATAAAAGGAAGTCCAAAATTAACTCAACTTAACATCTAAAATCATACGTATCTAGCATTCTTCTTAACCAATCATATGATTAGTCCTACTATAGGACTAGCCACTGCACATTGTGTTCAAATCAATACATTCAAAGGCTTGCTCCATTTGAGCTAAAATATGAAAAAAAATAGCAATTGAAAAGTAGATCGGCTTCTTTTTTGTGAAGATGGCCTTCCTTCCTTCCAACATGCTCAATTCTTCAATCTATGATGATCTTCGCTTTTCAAATTGTTGGAATGATGGATGTATGGTGTGAATTATGGAATAAAAGTAATAGAAGTGGATGAATTTGGTGGATTTGAGTGGAGGAGATAGTGTGTGTGGAAATATGGTGTGGGAGTGTGTGTAACTGGTCCAAATCTGTATTCTTCTGTGTTTTTCTTTTTTCAATTTCGCACAAATTAGCCTTTTATATCACTTATGGACCTTCTAGAGGCTTCCGGAATATTCTGAAATTTAAACTGCCTTTTGCACCTACACGGGCCGTGTAGCAGCGCACGGCTCATGTAGTGCACACCTAGTTCAGCATGTACTGCGTGTTCCTGGACACGGCTCGTGTAGCAGCGCACGGCCTCTCCCGTGTTTCTGATGCTCGAACACGACTACCTCGGATAGACCCGTGTTCTGTACATGGGGTGTATCCGAGTGTGCCCTATTTTTCCTTCTCCGTTTTGCTCCCGATTCTTTTTTCCTCCATTTCTTTACCTGTTTTGCATATATTTAAGCTCATTTACACATTTCTATCAATCCATACCATATTTCTCATAATTACATAAACTCAACCAAAAGTCACACAAATACGGATGAAAACATCTGAAAATCCACAAACAAAGATATTAAAATCTAGGTGAAAATGACAACGATCAACCCCCAAACTTAAAGTGTTGTTCGTCCTCGAACAACGAAAAGTGATAAACAAGAGGAGTAATTTTCACCTAGAAAAACTCCTAACGAACATAAACCACAACACTTCACAAGTTATAAGGACTACAAAATCACATTAAGTACTCCTACATCATCAAACTTATAGCATAAAAGATTAACAAGTTCAATTTCAAGAAAATAAAAGAGTAATCAAATCCCTTCTGATCCAAGCCTCTCATAGGATATCAAATTCACTTAACACTCTTTGGAGTAGGGTATTGAACAACACTCATCAACCGGTTAGAACTGACTCACCATAGGCTTGCTCATGGACTATGTACACAAGCCACCCTAGATTCAAAATGTGATCAAATAGGTCTTTATCTTTGGATGCAATGTTTAGGCTCTTTGGTAGGGTAGGAAGAATTTAGATAATAGTGACTATTCAAGTGTAGATAATCGAAAAGATGATTCTTTTCTCCAGCATCTTCACTTTCAATCTTCCTCCCTTTTCACATATTCATAAATACTAAACATCAACATACCATGGATTCATTGAGCTTCTTTTGAATTGCATATTTCATTTCTTTGACTTTTACATTCCTTGAGCATATTTTAATGATTTTGCTCTGTTGAAGTGTTGAGACCAGTGTCATCACATCTGGAATCTCACCTGTCCTTCACCAATTGTTTTATTAACCACTAATGTTATTTTGTTATTTCGACTGGTGTTGTGCTTAATGTTGCTTTCAGGGTTGTTGCGGTTGAAGTGCTGAACATGTTGGATGCAAAAACCAAGTCAAACGCAGACCTTGAAGACCCTGGAGCAAACTGGAAAGATCTGGAAGTTCTAGAAGGATCTAGAAGGCGAAAATAACTACCTCTCTTAGTGGGCGGTTATTTGAGTCTGCATGAGTGCAATCTACATCTACTACGTGGACCACTCATCATTTGGAGCCTACAACGATCTATAACTGGAAGCTGTTAGTTCCCAAGTCAAGTGATTCGATTCGATTGAAAAGACAATCCCACTATACACTGTAAAAGATCCTAGATAGGTTTCTGTCATAGTGTTTGTACTGGTGTTGTAACACTTGGTTCAACATCAGTTGTCTACTGTTATTCTTGTATGTTTTGTGTGCGCTGTTCATAGGCAGTGAAAGCCCACATGTGAAGTAGGTTTAGATTCTAACAAGTCTAGGTTCTACCATTTGGGAACGTGTTTGGATTTTAGATCCGATTTTGTATTCGAAGGGTGGAAAAATTATTTTCACACCTAAGAGTCTGTTTTTGTAATCACATTTTCCAATAGTGATATTTGTGCCATGAGGCCGCCACAAACTTACAAGAGTTTGTGGAAAGATTGAGTAATTCGTGTGTTAAGTCTTCCGCTGATTTACAACTTGTTCTATACTTAGTCAAGTTACATTCTGATACATACATTGTTGTTTAAAGTGTTATCACACTTAGGACAACATCGTACCAAAAACACATTTTGCACCATTGGGCATCGGACAAGTGGCATCAGAGCCAACACTTGACAATACTAAATGTTGATTCCTGGTGTTAAGTGTTGAGTTATCATGGATTACTCTACATCCATCACCCGTCCTCCCATTCTTGATGGAACAAATTATGCCTTATGGAAAACCCAGATGAGGTCATACATCAAAGCATGTGACGATAGAGCTTGGAAGATCATTCTGTCTGGATGGACACCTCCCACTGAAGAAGATAAAGATGGAGATCAGATTCTCAAAGATGAACTCAATTAGACGGCCGAGGAGATCAATCTATCAGCACACAATTGCAAAGCTTTCAATGCAATCAGCTCTTCGGTTGATCCAGTGATGTTCAACTTGATTCAGAACTGCATATATGCTAAAGATGCATGGGATAGACTACAAGAACACTGTGAAGGTTCTGGTAGTGTCAAAAGAGCAAAGGCAAGGCTGCTGAGCACGGAGTTTGAAAGCTTGAGGATGAAAGAAGATGAGACTATAAACTCTTACAATGAAAGGCTGTATGAAGTCGTGAATGAGATGCAATCACTTGGTGATCCAATTTCAAATTCTAGGTTAGTAAACAAAACGCTTCGTACACTTCCTAGGATATTTAATAGTAAAGTTTGTGCTATAGAAGAAGCTAGGAATACTGATACTATGAGTCATAATGTGCTTATGAGCATTTTGAAAACCTATGAAATGAATATGTCTCAACAAGATTCTGCGTATGAAAGAAAAGGCATTGTTGTTTTTAAAAGTGATGCTCCTTCATGTTCTGGAAGAACATCAGCCATTACTGAAATTTCACAAATGGATGAAAATATTGATGACATTTCAGATGACACTGATAATATTGCTTTATTTACTAAGAAATTTGAAGCCTATTTAAGAAATCAGAAAAACAAGTCTAAAGCAAATACTCAGCCTAGGATTGAACATTCCCCTCATACTCCTCAAACTCGTACTCCTCAAACTTTTACTCAAAGACCCACTCAAAGAAAACTTAAGTATATCCTGAATTTAGAAAGACCCTCATTTGTAGTGAATGTACTGGATTTGGTCATTATTCAAATGAATGTGCTAACACTATTTTGAAGAGAATGATGAACTTAAATGTCTCCTTGAGTGATGATGAGTCTGAAGGTGATCAAGAGACAAAGGATGAAGAGCTGGCATTTCTGTCAGAATGTGAAAGTGAAGGACTTTCTGGAAATGCCTCAGATGTTGAGTTGGATGTGACAACATCCATTTCGGCATCAAGGAAGGTTCAGTCGATTTCTGATTCTGATGTGAATTGTACTAATGCTTTTTATACTAGAGCAGGTACATCTGAAGAGCAATTGGAAAGCAAAATTGCTGAACTTTTGAAAGAACTTCAAAAGGTCAACCAAAAGAATGATGGTTTGATTGAAACTATCACAAGACTTGAGGTAAATCTTACTAGAAAGGATGTTGAAATTTCAAAACTCCAAGAACAATTAACTATTTCAACACTAAGTTTCAAAAAATACTCTAAGAGTACATCTGTTCTGAATGAAACTTTGTGTGTTGGTAAATCTGATATGAGAGGTCTTGGATTTTCTGAAAATTCTAACCCCTTTAGTTTTGAAAAACCTTTAAATTTTGTGAAATCTGGTTCAAAAAATTTTTCTAAAAAGTTTCCAAAACAGAAAGGTAAGAGAACTTTTATCTGTCATTACTGTTTAGTTCCTGATCACATTCGCCCATTTTGTTTTAAACTGAAAGATGACTTGTTCTCTGGAAATGTGTTGCCTGAAATGTTACCATACAAGTATTCACACACACCAAAAACTGCTTGGGTCAGAAAACCAAAAGTGATATCTAATGTGGTTTGTACTTATTTACAAGCATGCATACCTGGTTTATGGTATTTTGATAGTGGTTGTTCAGACATATGACTGGAAATGTTGAACATTTGAAAGATTATGAAGTTTTTGATGGTGGTAAGGTTACTTATGGTGGTGGCTCTAAAGGTAACATCATTGGTAAAGGAACTTTAAATGTTAAAGATTTCCCAAATTTGAAGAATGTGTTGCATGTTGAAGGTTTGCGTGCTAATTTGATAAGCATAAGTCAATTATGTAATGATAATCTGCATGTGAAATTTGACAAGAATTCATGTTTTGTGTTGAATGAAATTGATGAGTGTGTGATGGTTGGTAATCGATTTGTTGATAATTGTTATCTGATTGGTAACAACACTTACTGCGACATCACACAACATGATGAAAGTGTACTTTGACATCAAAAACTTGGCCATGTAAATTACAGAAATTTACAAAAATTGGTTAAGTTGGAAGCTGTTAAAGGTTTACCTAAGCTCAGTTTCAAAGACCCTCCCATTTGTGGTTCATGCCAAAAAGGTAAGCAGGTAAGGTCTTCACACAAAATCACCACTATGTGCACATCTTCAAGATGTTTGAATTGCTTCACATGGATCTTATGGGTCTTATGGAGACTGAAAGTTTTGGTAGTAAGAAGTACTCTTTGGTTGTGGTAGATGATTTTTCTAGATTTTCATGGATTGAATTTATTAGAGAAAAATCTGATGTGTTTAAAGTTCTTTACAAAAGGTTCAAAAATGCTTTCAATCTTAAGATTTGTAGGATTAGGAATGATCATGGTAGAGAGTTTGAGAATAACATGTTTTCTGAATTCTGTGAAAAGAAAGGTATAGTGCAAGAGTTTTCATCTCCTAAAACCCCACAGCAAAATGGTATAGCTGAAAGAAAAAATAGAACTCTGCAAGAAATGACTAGAGTCATGCTTACTTCAATGAATGTGTCTAAAAGATTTTGGGCTGAGGCATTGAACACTGCATGTCATGTGTCTAATAGAATTCTATTTAGACCAGGTAGTTCTATTACATCTTATGAGTTGCTGTATAGGAGAAAACCCAACCTGAAATACTTTCATGTGTTTGGTTGCATGTGCTATATTCTGAATGATAGAGAATATCTCTCAAAGTTTGATTCTAAGAGTGATAAAGGTCTTTTCTTAGATTATTCTAAGAACAACAAAGCGTACAGAGTCTTTAATCTTAGAACCAGAACTGTTCAAGAATCTGTAAATGTGGTATTTGATGATACATCTAATATTGCAGGTAAAAAGATGGAAGATGACATCTCTGATCTGATTGAAATTGTAGAACCAGTGAACAATGTTGAGCCAAAAGTGATCACATTACCTACAACATCTAAGAATGAGTCAGAAAACGATGAGAATCAGATCCACAGAACTCCCAGGAATTCTCTTAACTTCATATATAAGAAGCATCACCCTTCTTCACAGATCATAGGAGAATCCTCAGTTGGTGTTCAAACCAGAAGGAAAGGCAATTTCAGAGATGTGGTAAGATCAGTTTGCATGTCCAATATATGCAATCAGGTATGTACTGAATGTTATTTTTCTTCTGTAGACCCTAAAAATATTTTTGAAGCTTTAAAAGATGAATGTTGGATTCAGGCTATGTATGAAGAACTTGAACAATTCACTAGGAATAATGTTTGGAGTCTAGTCCCTAGGCTTACAAACACTAATGTCATTGGAACTAAGTGGATTTTTAAGAACAAAACTGATGAATCTGGTATATAGTAAGAAACAAAGCTAGACTTGTTGCACAAGGATACACACATGTTGAAGGAATAGACTTTGATGAAACATTTGCACCTGTAGCTAGAATAGAGTATATTAGGCTTCTTTTGGCTATTGCATACTTTGTTGGTATCAAACTATTTCAAATAGATGTTAAAGCTGCTTTTTTAAATGGAATTTTAAATGAAGAAGCTTTTGTTGAACAACCAAAATGTTTTGTTGATCCTTTCTATCCTGATCATGTGTATAAACTGAAAAAAGCTTTGTATAGTCTAAAGCAAGCTCCTAGAGCATGGTATGGTAGACTAACTGACTTCTTGCTTCAATTTGGATTCATTAGAGGTGAGGCTGATAGAACTCTTTTCATTAATCATGAATCAAATGGTTTCTTAATTGCTTAAATTTATGTTGATGACATTGTATTTGGAGCAACATCTCAAGTCATGATGGACAGCTTTGTGAAAGCCATGACTACCACTTTTGAAATGAGTCTTGTTGGTGACCTAAATTACTTTTTAGGGCTCCAAATTAAGCAAAGTGATAGTGGTATTTTCATCTTACAGAGTAAGTATGCTAAAAAATTGGTGAAAGATTTGGTCTTGAAAATTCTAAGCCTATGAAAACACCTATGGGAACATCACAGAAACTGTACATAGATGATGTTGGCCCTGATGTTGACCACACTCTGTATAGATCTATGATTGGTAGTCTTCTGTACTTAACTGCTAGTAGACCTGACATTATGTATAATGTCTGTGTCTGTGCTAGGTACCAAGCAAATCCCAAGGAATCTCATATGAAAGCTGTGCAAAGGATTATCAGATATGTGGCTGGAACTGCCAACATGGGGTTATGGTTTTCAAAGGACACTAACAGCTTTTTTGTTGGATACAATGATGCTGATTGGGCTGGTGATTGTGATGACAGGAAGAGCACAAGTGGTGGATATTTTACATGGGTAACAATCTTATTTCTTGGCATTCTAAAAAACAAAATTGCATATCTCAATCCACTGCTGAATCTGAATATATTGTTGCTGGAAGTTGTTGCACACAGTTGCTTTGGCTAAAAAAGATGCTAGATGATTATGTGCTTGCGACTGACACTTTAATGATTTACTATGATAACACGAGTGCTATAAACATTTCAAAAAATCCAGTTCAACACTCACTCACTAAACATATTAGCATTAGACATCATTTTCTAAGAGATCTAGTTGAGAAGGGAGTAGTCAAATTGGAGTATATTTCCACTGAGAAACAACTTGCTGACATATTCACAAAAGCACTTGATTTCGAGAGGTTTTCTTCACTTAGGAAATTTCTTGGACTCTGCATTCCATAAAGTCATGCATGATGTTGCTTAGAGTGTTTCGACACTCGAGGCAACACTACTGTAAGTTTTACTATTTTATGTCGAAATTAAGTGATTTGATGACCTATTTTGCTGCTGCTAACTATATTCTGGTTGAATCTTGAGGTATTACTGGACATACACTAAAAGCACAGTTCTTAAAAAATCAAAGTCCAAACATGCTGAGTAACTAGGCACACGGGGCTGACAATCACGATGTGTTCTTTTCAAAAGGCTGTTATGGTTTCAAAAAGGGAATAAAGAACACTCTTGAACTGCTATTGAGTAACCAGACACACGGGGCTGACAACCACGATGTGATCTTTTCAAAAGGTAGTTTGAAATCTTGAGATTAAGTGTATTAAAAACCCACAAAAGGATAAAAGTGTATGTGTGCCTAAATTATTCATCCTTAATTGATTTTTCCAGAATGTCTTTAGCCTTAAAAATTGTTATTAAATTATTTGTTTTCAATACATTAAGTGATAGAACTTATAGTATTTATTTATTATTCTGCATTTTTTTTATTTTCGTGCATTTTTTTCTAATATTTGATCATGGCCGATTTTTAAGGAAAATGTGTTAGTGGCCATGAGTTTTCATAAACTGCTGCATTGCATATTCTTTCACACGTTGTTTGTAGTTTTTAATTAGTGGAAATAACCTCCATCCCACTACTATTCACTCTCCCTATATATCTTGGAAAATAATGTTTGAAGTGACATGTTTGTATGCTTGGGTGTGATCCCCTGTTTTGTCTTCTCACTCACGGTTATCAATAAAGCCTGTCTCTCTCACATTTCAAATGGTACCTCCAAAAGAAACCCGTTCCTCTTCCAAATTTAAACATTCTTCCTCACAAAATCCACTCCAAACCCTAGCTGATATGGCCGATAATGTCACATCAGATGCTGCACCAGATGTCAATCTGAATGCTACTACACAACCGACTGCTCCTGTTTCTGGAACCCCTCTTCCTCAAAGTATCGTTCTTCCTGCTGGAACACCCGATTCAGTTCTTGAATCACTTCGAACTCAGTTCGCTGGGTCGAGTCTTACTGTTTCAAGAATTAAAAATCCCATCCTTGAACCATCCATTCCCTCTGAAGTTCATTATGAAATTCCCACCGATACTCCTAACCCATCAGCTATTGTCCCTTTTGTGACTCTTGAAGAAAGCCTACCCTTAGAGGATGTTGAGATTCAGAATCCTGTTCAAGTCCCTACATCTCTTCATTCACCTCCTACTCATGCTGAACAGAATCTACAAGTGTCTTCTCCCTCGTCATCACCACCGGTTCCCCTCAGATCAAAGATTGCAAAACCATCTGCTCTGAAACGAAAAATGCCTCCACAGTGTTGGTCTGTCAGACTCCGCAAGAAAGGCACTTCACAGGATGCAACCACCTCTGAAAAATGGAAGTCTCCTATCTCTATCTCTGATTCTGATGAAGCTGCTCCTATGGATGTAGATGCTACAGGTGAGAATCCTACTATAGCTGATCTCTGCAAAGCTTTGAAGAAGAGACGGAGAGGAAAGAAAGTTGTGTCTGATGTTACCGCTCCTGAGGCAACACCAGATGAATCTGATGAGGAAAATGCTAATCTGAACCAGTTGATTGATGATATTGCCACAGATGTTGCCACCTCAGTGCCAACACCTACTGTTGTCGATGCAGAACCCTCTGATCCTGACCATGATTCATCTTCATCTTCTGATGATGAAGATGATGCACCTGAGGATGCTGACGAAGGTACAGAATCTGATGAATCTAAAAAGGATGCTGATGTTCAAAATGTTGAGAGTTCTGATGGTGAAGATGAAGCCAAAGATGATGATGGTGATGAGTCCCCTGATGATGCTGATGATGAGTCCCCTGATGATGCTGATGATATATCTGATGAATTTGACTATGATGTTGAAAACTTTGGAGTTGGGAACTTCTACTTCACTGATGGCAAAGACAGATACAAAAAGTTTGCCAAGAAGGACATAACTCATGAGAGAAAGATGAAGGATGCCGACCTCACTCCACACAACCTCATCAACTTCTTCAGAGAGAGAAGCTTGCTGAAATCTCTCAGGTACTGTACCTCATTCTACACCAATTGGGTATGTGAGTTTTATGCCCATATCTGTGCTAGTATGATTAAGTGTACAAGTCCCAAATTTGGAAGAATTTTCTTTAGGGGTAAGATCTATGATTTTTCTCCTGTAAAGATTAATGAGTGTTTAGGGACTGTGAATGCTGAGAATGATGATGAAATTGATGATATGGATGAGATTGTGTCTATGATTACTGGTGGTTTAATTGTTAGTTGGCCTAAGAAGTTGTTCAGTCCAAGTCTGACTAGTTTACAGGCTATCTTGCACAAGCTATGTGTTTACAATTGGCCGCCTTCTTCCAATACCACTAGATTTACCACTGAGCATGCTGTTTTGATCTATAAGATAGGACATAATCTGCCTTTTAATCTTGGTAGAGTGATTTACAAGAATCTGATCAGTTATGGTGGAAATATCTCCAAGGTTGGTAAGTTACCTTATCTTGCTTTGATTCACTGTCTGTTAACTGGTCAAGGTGCTAAGAAAGGTAATGGTGATTTTCTTTCCTCAAGTGCTCTAGTTCTTGGTATTGCTAAGCCCCTGCTTGAAGGTAACCGTGTAGTTGATCTACCCTATGTGAACCCTACTCCTGCCCCTGCTACTGATACTCAGAATGTTGCTCCTGATACTGCTGTTAGGCTAAAATTGCGCACTGTAATTTAATCCTCAAGTATAAGGATATCAATTGTAGCAGCAAGTTCCCAAGTTAAATTATCGATCCCACTGAGACAGCTAATTATTTATTTCACTATGAATTACTAATTAATCAGAATTGAGTAATCAATTTCCAATGTCTTGTTGTGAATTAATTAACTATAATACTAAAATATTAAATAGCTGAATTATTAAAAGCAATAAAAATAAAAGCAAGTTTTAACCAAGAGATGACAAACTGTTCTAAGGTATCAGGTATTGACCAATTAATTTGGGTTATTAGACTTACGATTGTTCATTCAAGCAGTTTCACTGAAAATACACCACATATCTCTGTTGTCCCACCGAATATGATTCGATTCAAATCTAACAGTCTAATCTGGTTTAAATCCTAAGGTACGCGAATATTACCAAGCCTTATTCCTAGATACTAATCAAAGCAAGCAACAATACATCCGGATGCTAAGCCCGACTAACAAGATATTTTCTGGAATTACTACAAGGTTCTATTTACTTCCTACTTGATTGTCTAATTGCATTATTCCACTAAACTAATCAAGTATTTGATTTACCAGTTCATGGAATTAAAGTGTTTATAGCGGAACTACTTCAATTCCTAACAAATAGACAATACCAATCATGAACGCACACAAGCTAACACAATAATCCAAGTATTATAGTGGATGTCATGAACATACTATGAAGACGTTACAAAGCAGATAAGCAAGTCTGAATAAAATAAGTAAAATCAAAAGATCAACTGCATAAAATCCCAATCTTTGGTCTAAATCCCCAAATCAATCAAATCAATCCATCAAACCCTAGAACTGTATATAAAATTAGCCCATGAGGTCACAAGCAACACTCATGGCTAAGCAATTCATACCAAAAATCAAAGTAAAAGAAAGAAAAAGATAGGAATTATGAAACCCTAGTGTAGACGTAGTCTTTCGTTCCTTCTCCGTCTCTCCAATTGCTCGATTCTCCCTTGATTAGCACTTGGACCCTCTTGGAAGTGGATGGATGATGAAATCAGGTTGTTAATCTGATATGGCGGTGTTGGAGGTGTGAATTGATGATGGGTTATGGATGGGTTCTCTCCAATTTGTGTATTGATCTCCCTAATTGTTTCTTAGATGTTGCAGGGCTGTTTTCGCGATCGACCCTCTTCAGAATCGCGACTTGAGGGTATATATACGCTGCTGCATCGAACAGGCCCCGTCTGGGCTCTGAACTGGGCCGCTCGGCACCAGCTCGGCTCGAGCTGGGCCTGAACCCAGCCGAGCGGCCTTCCCTCTGGCTTGCCACGTCACTGGAGTCCAAGTGGGACCCCACTTGGCATAATTTGATCCTGCTCGGCTACCAGCTCGGCTAGAGCGGCTCACCGAGCTGCTCCCAAGCTAGGCCGTTCTGGGTCTGTTCTGCTCCTCTTTCGATCCTGCCCAGTTTTACCCTGTTTTCTGTCTTCAAAACTCACAAAAACACCTAAATAGCCTCAAAATCGTGTAAATACTTAAACGTACACGATTCCATGCAAAAATGATAACTTTCCTAAGTAAAATGGTGTAATGTGCACACATAAAATGCGTGAAATTCTATTCTCAACAAATCCCCAAACTTACCTGTTGCTCGTCCCGAGGCAACAACATTAAAAACAAATAGATTAATTGAGAGGGAATTTCACAGCAGAAAACATCCAAGATAATATAACAATTTAAATACTATACTTCAGATACAAGATAACCATCCATCTAAGAACATGCAATTCAAATCAACTATTTCACCTATTCAGAATGCTCTTCCACTCATTCTCACGGGTAGTATTTACGCTCAACTCTCAAGTGCGAGATTTACACGTTTAGGGTAAGGTGTTTACACTCAAAGTCAATCCAAACACACGCGTAACCATAAGCTTGGCAATCATCTCAACTCTTGACTAAAGGAATAATTTCAACAATAGGATCACAAAGGTCTTGCATTAGGTTGTAATGTTGGCTCTTTGGTAAAGGTAGGGAATATATGGATAAAGTGATTAATTCACTAGTAGAGAATTAAAGAAGATTTACAGCTTTTCAACAAACAGCTTCACTTTCTTCTTTCTTCTTCAATGCTCTTCAATTCTTCGTGCAACTTGATTCCTCCTTCACTTTTGAACACAACATCCTTACGTGAATTTTTTTCTTCTTTTTCTTTTTTTTTTCCTCAAATAAGGGTACAAGTTCTGGGCAATACCCTTTTCCATGGGGTACCAGTTTTGGGCACTACCCCTTCATGCAATAATTTAACCATTCTTTTCAACAAATTTCTATCACTTCCAAATTACTCTCCTTTTATTCTTCATAACACGACACCAACTTGACTCCTTCAACTCTCTACTAGGTAGGAATTTTTAAGGCTAACAAAGGGATCAATTGGTTATTCACGTAGGCTTCCAACAAATAAGGCTGAAAGGCTCAAAAGGGTTGACTACGGATAATTTCAATAGGTAGGATAATAATATGGCTAGTGACTAATAAACAACAAAGATGGCCTAAGATCATTTCCTATTGTTTAATCAAACACGTAGCTTCAAGCAAGATACAAAGCCAAGTTCTAGAATACATGTGTATGAACGACACTCACAAGAATAAACTGAATCATGCAACTTGTCATGATTTCAAAAGGCTCAAATCTCACATGGCTGTAGGAATGAACGAGCAATCCTAATAAAGTTACATAGCTAATCTTCTATGCATATAATCAAATTTCAAGCATCTCAATATCAAAGCAAAATATAATATTGCTTCTCAAACAATCACACAGCATAAATCAATTACACATAACTCTATGAATAAATCATGAACCCCTAATAATCATACATCATCCATCAAGTATCATCAGTAAAACCAAGCGTATCCATCGTCTGATCGTGCTGGTATCGAGTGTTGATTATCTTATCTGCAATCCTTCCATACAGAACAACTATTTTATCCAGTTAGCAAACTCGATGCCAAAATCTTCTGGTAGCATCTTTTTTCTCCTCAGCCTCTCATAAATCTGTGCTGCTGTCTCATCCTCCGAATGAACATCCTCGGGCTCATATGAAGGGCCCTCATCTGATCTCTTCTTCTTATTTCTACCTGTTGTAATTCATATAAGCAAAACACACTCTTCCATCAAATAATTCAATTAATAAGACCTATGCAAATTAATTCCAAGTTCAAAGCTATCATATTTAAAACATTGTCATGAATCAAACTTTTTACTCTTAATTAAATATGCATAATAGTAAACATCCTATATCAACCTTCAACTTCAACAATTCCATCATAAACATGCTTCCAAAATTCAAGAACAATCATGCTTGGTCACATTCAACTCATAGAACTCAATATTCAAGCATTCATGTACCTTTCTCAACTCAAGAACATAGCATATTCATGTAAATTTCCAAACCAACTCTCCAATTCAAATTTACTTTCACACTTAAGCACAAATCCACACTTTCACATGTTCAATAATCAACAACAAACCAAGTAATTGAGAGCAAAAGCACAAATTCGAATGCACACCAAGTGTTTGTCAAAATGCCTCAACCAAAATCAAACTTGAACATGTAAATTCAAGACACATATGACTTACCCATACCAAATTCACAACACCAATGAAGTTCTAAGCATCAAAGAGTATAGAAAACATACCTCTTGTGTTTTACATTGTGAAATTCGAATGGAAGTTCTCACACCCAAAAATCCCCAAATTGAACACTTATAAGCCCTAATTTTATGAATTATTGCAAGGGAAGATGAGTAGTGATGTGTGTGAAGTGTTTTAGTGGAAGAAAATGGACGAAATTGGCCGGAAATCGCGACGGGAAACGGCGGAATCGCGACTGCAAGCGGCTGGAAGTGGGCAGAAATGGAGCTGCACAAGGCTGGACATGTTTTAACTCCACTCGCCAGCCCACTCGGGCCGATCCACCTGCCGAGCGGGCTCCAATACTGCCGAGCAAGCCTCCAGACCCACTATCCATGTGTCCTACACCCAATGCCACCCCACTCAGCTTCTTTAAATGATGTGGCAAGGCCGCTCACCGCGAGCAAGGTGGCGAGCCATGGCGATCTGCCTGGTTCTACTTCCGTCTTTGATCCCCTACTTTTTCTGTACTGTAACCTGCTTTAGAACTCCATTCCAAGTGAAATCATACAGTAAAGTGCCATCAAGTGCTAAGAAAAATCGAAAAATTATCACAGAGAACCATAAACGACTAAACTAACACTAGGGCTCACAAAAAGCAAACAATAAACACCACAAAACAAGACACGAAACCTGGAAAATCGCAAAAAATCAAACCCTCAACATCCTCAACTAAATCAAAAATATTAAGAATCCGCAAAAAATCGATTCTCCAAGCAACAACACAATGCAAAAATTTTATTTCGGCACTGCAAGACAAGGTATGTACGTTACCCCCCAAACTTAGATCAAACAAAGTGAGACACTAAGTTTGCAAAGAAGTCTATACCGCAGTCAGGCAATACCTGATTAGCCATAATATAGTGGGCATGACCAATTAAAGAAATTATCGAACCACAGGGAGGAAGGTACTAGGGTCTAAGCGATCTCGTGTTTGTCATAGTATTATAGAGATGAACATAAAGGGGAGATAATCAAGAAATAACAATAAAATAAAAGGATAGATGAATGGAACATTGATGAATGAGCGAAGTAGATAGAGATGAGACTAGCAATACTTAAAGCATGGAAAATCTAGGTATCATGGAATGAATTCATATGTGTCATGGGTAAGAGACTAAGAGCCAACACTAAGATCACCTAAACTCCCTCTCGGAATGAATATGATATGGTTCTAAACATAGCTCAATGGATTGGTTCTCACTTAAACAATTCCAACTAGGTACAAAGCTTAAATGAGAGTCCCTTCACACAATTAATCAACCTCTCGATCAAACCAATTACATGTCCTACCAAAGGGTTCTAAACTATGAATGACTTCTCAATCTCTTCACAATTTATAATGCACATGAGGTGTTTGATGAAATGATTCACTCAATTATCCTAAGCATGTAATTGATTTCTCAATCTAATCACATATCTAGAACAACTAAACACACAAATCAACAAAACAAATCAAGCAATTAATAATCAATGATAGAAAATCAATTAACCCATTCAACATAATCATTCAATTGCAAAATACCCAAAATTATCCAACACAATTCATATTGCTAATCTCACAAGGGAGATTAGCCTCTCATGGTCACAAGGAATCCAACATAGACATTAAAATCCTTACAAAACATGATAAACAATAGGTTTTAATACAAAGTGTAGATGAAAACTCCCTTGGATGTCTCCAATGGTGATCTTCTTCTCCCCCTTGCAATTCACCTCTCTTCCTTGCTTCTCTAGCTACTTGGATGAAGGATTTGATGGTTGGAAGAAGGTAGATCCAAAGGGTGAAGAATGGATGAAGGTGAAGGTGAAAAATGGGGGAAATGGTGTGTGAGGTGTGTGGGGAAGGTGGAATTTCGGATCTTTTTTTCAAATATTGAAGTATTGGATATTTATACCCCTTGGGAGGCTTCTAGAAGGATTCTGATTTTTTTCCAGGATTTTACACAGCACGAGTCGTGCTGTGCCACACGGCCATAAGGTGGTCGTGTTGTGTGAATTGATGCTCCCGCACGGTCTTTTCTTACAGGGTCGTGTTAATGACACGGCTCGTGCTACCAACACGACTCGTGCGACTGAACACGGCCTTAAGGTGCCCGTGTTGAATAAATTGGTGTCGCCACACGGCCACCTCTTACAGGGCCGTGTTGGCTACATGGCCCGTGTTAGTGCTGGCTCATGTATTTCTTCACTGCTTTGGCTCGTTCTCCCTCGTTTCAGCTCCGAATTGAGACCTGCTTTTTCCTACGTCTTCCTTATCATATCTAGTATCCAATAAAAATTGAAAATATTAGGTTTAAGCTCATTCACACACATTTGAACAAAAACACAAAATACAACCAAATAATACACAAATATGGATAAAATAATACGAAAACACATATAAAAAGACACTAAAATCTAGGTGAAAATATCACTCATCAATACCTAATAAAAATTCTACATAAGCACAGACATAAAAGCAATTACAATGGGAGGGACAACCCCCAACATGCGCTCATATTTAACGTCGGAGAGTCATGACGGAATTCAAACCTCAACTCAAGTACTCAAGAGAGAGTACTTGGATATCCTGCGGTGACCTGTAATGCTTCAATATTTGGCCATTTGCTACCATTATATCACCATTCTTACTTTTCAACTCAAAGCTCCCACCTCCACAGGCTCTATGTATGACAAAAGGTCCACTCCAACGGGACTTCAGCTTACCTGCAAAAAGTTTAAGACGAGAGTTGAAAAGAAGTACCTCATCATCAACATTGAACTCCTTGAATTTGATCTTCGCATCATGCCATCTCTTCATACGTGCCTTGAAGATCCTCGTGTTCTCATAAGCTCTCTCTCGGAATTCGTCCAACTCATTGATTTGACTTGTTCGAAAATCCTTAGCCTCCTCCATGCTCAAATTCACACGCCTGACAGCCCAATAAGCTTTATGCTCAATCTCCACAGGAAGGTGGCAAGATTTCCCATACACAATTTGATAAGGTGACATCCCCAAGAAAGTCTTGAAAGCTGTTCTGAATCCCCACAAAGCATCATTAAGCTTCATGGACCAATCTTTCCTTG
Organism: Pogostemon cablin; assembly: GCA_023678885.1. Classification (NCBI taxonomy): domain Eukaryota; kingdom Viridiplantae; phylum Streptophyta; class Magnoliopsida; order Lamiales; family Lamiaceae; genus Pogostemon; species Pogostemon cablin. The sequence continues at coordinate 10,239,843 of CM042987.1, forward strand.
TACTTCCAACTGTCTTTTCCAACACTTGCTTTATCTGATGATTGGAAACCTCGGCTTGCCCATTTGCTTGCAGATGATAGGGTGTAGTAACCTTATGCTTTACTCCATAATCCCGAAGAACCTTCTCCAACATCTTATTAACAAAGTGGGTTCCTCCATCGCTTATGAGCGCCTTAGGTACTCCAAAATGGCTGAAAATGTCTTTCTTGATGAACTCTTGAACCACTCTAGCATCATTCGTCCTGGTTGGAATTGCTCCCACCCATTTCGAAACGTAGTCCACTGCAAGCAGAATATAGAGGAATCAATTAGATAGGAGAAACGGCCCCATAAAATCAATCCCCCAAATATCAAAAACCTCCACTACGATGCTAGGCTGCAAAGGCATCTCATCCCTCTTTGAAATATTCCCCATCCGCTGGCATTTATCACATGTATCCACATACTCTTGACAGCTTTTAAACAGGGTAGGCCAATACAAACCAGACTGAAGCACCTTTTGAGCAGTCTTTTGGGCGCCAAAATGACCCCATTCGATTGCGAGTGATAGAAATCAAGGACACTCTCCCATTCAACCTCAGGAACACACCTACGGATTATAGAATCCGTGCAGATTTTGTAAACCCATGGCTCCTCCCATAAGATAAATTGAACATCATGCAGAAACTTGATCATTTGGTGTCTACTCAGCCCATAAGGCTTCACTCCCGTGATAATATAGTTAACAAAATCAGCATACCATGGATCATCCTTCATCTCCTTCTCAGGATAAGTCTTTGAGACTGCGAAAACCTTTTGAATATCCACCATCAATATCCTTTCATCAGGAAAATGATCCTTAATGACCTCAGCAGCATCATCAAGTGCTCCTTCGTCTCTAGACGCGACAGGTGATCGGCTAAGACGTTTTCACTCCCCTTCTTATCACGAATCTCCATGTCAAACTCCTGAAGCAAGAGAATCCATCTGATTATCCTCGGCTTTACATCCTTCTTATCCATCAAATATCGGATAGCCGAGTGATCAGTGTACACCACAGTCTTCATGCCCACCAAGTAAGGTCGAAACTTATCGGAGGCATACACCACCACCAAGAATTCCTTCTCGGTAATAGTGTAATTCTTTTGAGCAAAATCGAACGTCTTACTTGCATATTATATGGCATGAAACTTCTTTTCTCTCATCTGCCCCAACACAACTCCCAAAGTAGTTTCACTAGCATCACACTCCAGTACAAAGGGCAAATTTCATACCCTTCTCAAGTAACCTGAAAAGCATGTAAGCATATGTCATCAAAATCAAATTTCACACCCTTCTCAAGTAACCTGGACATCGGTTTTGAATATTTGGAGAAATCTTTAATAAATCTCCTATAGAATCCCGCATGCCCCAAGAATGACCGGACTCCTCTTTCATTAGTAGGAGGTGGAAGCTTCTCAATTGCCACTACCTTGGCACGATCAACCTGAAGACCTGCAGCAGAATCATGATGGCCCAAAACTATCCCGTCTCTCACCATGAAATGACATTTCTCCCAGTTCAAGACGAGGTTAGTTTCTTCACATCTCTCCAAGACCAAAGACAAGTTAGACAGACAAGAGTCAAAAGAAGAACCAAAAACAGAGAAATCATCCATAAATACTTCCATGACTCTTTCAATCAAACCCTCAAAAATAGCCATCATACACCTTTGAAAAGTCGCAGGTGCATTACATAAGCCAAAGGGCAACTTTCTAAAGGCAAAAGTGCCATAGGGGAAGGTAAATGTAGTCTTTTCCTGATCCCCCGGTGCAATCATTATCTGATTATAACCAGAGTATCCATCTAAGAAACAATAAAAATCATAAACTGCAAGTCTATCCAATATCTGATCCATAAAGGGCAAAGGAAAGTGATCCTTACGGGAGTTCTCATTCAATTTTCTATAATCAACACAGACACGCCACCCCGTAGGTACCCTAGTAGCAAGCACTTCACCATCATCAGACATAATAACAGTCATTCCCCCCTTCTTAGCTACCACATGCAAAGGACTCACATAGGTACTATCACTAATAAGAAAGATAATTCCTGCATCTAACCAGGTAAGCACTTGTTTCCTAACAACCTCTTGCATAGCAGGGTTCAACCTCCGCTGATGCTGCACATAACATTTATTTTCATCTTCAAGTCTTATCTTATGCATGCAAAAAACAGGATTAATTCCTTTCAAATCATCTATTGTCCACCCTATTGCCGACTTATGCTTTCTCAAAACAATTAATTGTTTTTCAAGTTCACTTCCAGATAAAGAAGTAGATACAATTATCGGAAAAGTTTCATTCTCCCCTAAATAAGCGTACTTGAGATGTTCTGGAAGTGGCTTGAGCTCGGTCTTCTTTTCCTCCTTGCTGCTATCCCCTTCAACTCGTAGAGGCAAATATTGCTTTGTCCACAGAACTTCCTCCACTGCTGAGTCTTCTTGCTTGTGCCTGCTCTCATCAAGATTAAGTAAGGTTTCAAGAAAATCAATAGCAAGCTCATTAGACAAATCATCAAGCAAAATATCATTAGTAGTAGGTAAAGTAAGAGATTCGCGGATGCATGTTTCAACAGGATCCTTAGATTGGATCAAAGGCAAGTCATCCTCCACAATCTCTGATTGTCGTCATTTTCACCTAGGTTTTAGTGTCTTTATGTGTGTATTTTCGGATGTTTTTATCCGTATTTGTGTTAATTTTGGTGGAGTTATTGTTGTTTTGAGGAAAGTGGTACGAACTGATAGAATTGTGTAAATGAGCTTAAATATGTGTAAAACAGGTCATGGAACGGACAAACACGGAGTCGGGAGCGAAAGGGAGATGAAGAATAGGCCATGCAGCTGCACGGGCCGTGCGCGGAACACGGCCCTGTAGCATCTGGCCATGTAATGTCATCAGAACACGCTGCTCGGCCAGAGATTCGGCCGTGCGCTGGTGCACGGGCCGTGCGCTGCTGCACGCCCCGTGTGCGGAGCTCGGCCCTGTAAGAAGGAGCCGTGTATTGTCGTCAGAAAGTGCTGCACGGCCATGATCAAGGCCGTGTATTGCAGCTCGAGCCGTGTCCGGAAGCACGCACAAAACGCCGAAGTAGGTGTGCCCTACACGGGCCGTGTACTGCAGCACGGGCCGTGTAGGTGCAAAATCCTGTGTAATTTTCAGAATGTTCCGGAAGCTTCTAGAAGGTCCATAAGTGATATAAAACCATGATTTGTGCGAAATTAGAAGGAGATACACATTAGATCAGATTGAGAGCAGTTACACACAATCCACACCATATTTCCTCACACACTAGATCTACAAGCCATCTACACCATCTTAATCCATCAATTCACCTTGATCTTCATAAATCCATCCATACATCCATCCCTTCCATCATCTAAGAAGAGAAAATCAGATTTGTTTGAAGAATTTGGCATGATCAAGGAAGAAGGAGTCTACCTTCAAGGGGAAGCTCAATCTCTTTTATTTTGCTACTTTCTTCATTTTATTGCTCATATGGAGCTTGTATTGGATTGTAGCCAATTTGCAATGAATATTTGTGGCTAGTCCTCAAGTGAGGCTAGCAATATGATTGGTTAGGAAATATGTAGATTTTTGCACTATTAAAGCTTGATGAATTGATTGTTATGATTACTTTCTATCATGAATTCTTATTCTCATTTGATGCATGATGTGTGTGGTTAAATTCTCTATGCATAGTGTTAGGATGGCCATTCCAATATTATGTGTGGTGATTTAATTGAATCATTGATTGTATTAGGTGACTTGGTTAGTATGAGGGGAGGAAAGCCATTCCCTCCAAGTGCTTAGAACCTCATGATAGAACATTAGTGATGAATTAGTGAGGGGAACCAACTTATGATCATAGTACCCATGAGGGAATTGAGAGTAAGACAATCTTAGGAGATTTAAACTTGTAAAAGAGTTGAGAACCTAATCACCTTGGCCATAGGGGTTAGGGGTACAATTGTGATTGCCCTTAGTATCATAACTTGAAAGTCATCAATGCTTGAGTAAGTGTGAAGTCTACATAAGACCTTGACCATGATGTTGCTAGCCTTGCTCTCTTTTTAGATATACTTCATCCATTCCATCTCATCTTTCTACTTGATTTGATTGATATTTGTTATAATTAGTTGCTTGTCTAGTTCATTAGTTAATTGATAGAGTAATCATAGTTCTTAAATCAAAACCTTATCTTGATCATCCTTACAAAACATAAATCAATGGAAAATCCGGATACAACTTGAGTTTACCTTTTCCCTTGGGACGACAATACTATAAATTTTGCACTTGGTCACGCGGATACAACAGCGATAGAGTACACTTACTCTTGACATTTCACTAGAAATGCGATTAAGTTCAATCTCCTCTACTGTTTCCACGAACTTGCACTGCTGCTCTTCTGCTGGCCACTGCATCGCCCTGTTCAAGGAGAAGACAATTTCTTTTTCATTGACACTAAGCCTCAACTCTCCTTTGAACACATCGATCAGAGCTCTTCCAGTTGCAAGGAATGGACGTCCCAAGATCAGAGGTGTTCCATCCTTGTCATCCTCCATATCTAGAACTAGAAAATCTACAGGAAAAACCAAATTCGATACCTTTACTAGCACATCCTCAATAACTCCCTCGGGGTATGTCAATGATCTATCTGCTAACTATAAAGCCACAGACGTAGGCTTCAACTCTCCCAAACCAAGCTTCTTGAATACCGAGAAGGGCATCAAATTTATACTGGCTCCAAGATCAAATAATGCTTTCCTTGCTGGTCCTTTTCCAATCTCACAATGTATGATGAAGCTGTTGGATTGTATACTAAAAGTCTAGCTTTTTGTATGAACAATGTTATAACAATTAATTTGAAATGAGAATCATATGATCAAATGATTGCATCTTATAATTTATTTATATGTTCGATGCAATAGTCCACTTACTTTATACTGTAGATAATATGTTGTGCGACAACACGCGGAAGATCATATTATCGGTTTCCTTATAAAGTATAAACAGATGCTCACAATCGAGATAGATGGGGACTCTCTATCGGGATGGTTGTAGTGTGGTTTGGTATTAGCTTGTCTTGGCTATAGAATCACATTAGTGCACTTGTGTGTATTGAGCAGGACCGCTTGAGATCGTTCGATTTATACTGACTTATAGGAGAACTTGATCTCAGTTATTATGGATGTTCGTGCTCTTAATCCCTATACAATAACCTCGACACATAGGGCAGTATGTATTTCTTTGATTCATCAATAGGTGAGATTTACATGCAATTAAATCAATAAACTCGGTGAGTTGGGAAGTAGTGCTGTCTCTATGGTGTGCTGTTGATTGTAGAAGGAATCCGTGTCCGTCATAGGTTGATGATGTCCCCTTGAGGAGCTCATAAGGATTATCATATAAACCCTGCAGGTGGATTTTATTCCGGCATGATAATGAGGTTGAGTGGTACTACTCTTGGATGAGATATTAATTAATTGAGTTTTCAGTAACTTAAATTAATTAATGGACATTGTATATCTTAAACATGGGGAGACTAACGGGCTCATAATAAGAAGGAGCCCAAAACGTAATTTTGGGATTGGTATGGTAGTGCAGTAATAATATTTTAGTGGAATATATTATTATTATTGGACTTAAGTATAAGCTTTGAGCTAAGCTTGGATACTTAAGCCCAATGGAGGCCCAACCCAATTTCTCCTCCTGGTCCCTGCTGTAGCCCATGTATATAAGTCACCTCAGCTTATCTGGAACCCTAATCTAATTCATTATTCACGTGTGATGAGGGTTGAGAGCAGATTGAGTAGGTCTCGTAGATCGTCGCCCACACGACGTCGAGATCAGGCTTGGGACATACAGCAGAAGACCGGAAGGTCGTTTGCTGCTGCAGTTCGTCATGTTCCAAAATTCATATAAAATCGTACAGTTCTTCGATTTTGATGTATTATATACTGATGGAAATCCGTCGAAGAGAGGATCGTCTGAGCACAAAGATCACTCAATTCCAACATCAGAAGAGGAACTTATGGCTATTCTCGTAGGACTGTGCAGACTGCCAGCGAGAATTCAACCTCTACATCAACCCTTGGTGAAAGGTAATGCGTTTCATGTTTACTTGCTTCCGCTGCTTGTTAGAAATACATGGAACCCTAACGGGTCACGTTAACCAAACGATCGAATGCCAACAATTGGTATCAGAGCCAGGTTTCGTGGTGAAGCGTGACACGTTAGGATAGGGTTTATGTGATTAATTTTTCGGAATTAGGATCACATGTTTAGGGTTTTGGTTTTATTGCGCAAACCTTGAATATCCCTATGTAATATATACCCTATATCATATCTATTCGTCCATGGTTGTGTGTGAGAGGATTCGACGAAAACTGTTCGTCAATTTCACATGCAAGGAAGAAAGAGAGGGCAAAAATAGAATCACGCTTTTGAGAGAAAATCCAGCGTAGTGATATTGCAGAGGCAATAACCAGAGTTTCAACGGTCGGATTGATCTGTAATTTGGTTAGCACGTTCAGAACTTGTGGATGTACATTCTGAACGGTGGACATCGAATTTGGAGCCTTTTCTTGCTGGGAGTACGCTGAAAACAGAAGCAGATATTTGGGCGATTCTGTTTTGCGCAGTCGAGGGAAAAGTGCCGTTTCTGACAAACTAATCGTTGGATCAAGCTTTAATTTGGTCAGAACGTTTAGACCTTGTGGATGTACATTCTGAACGGTGGAGATCGAATTTGGAGCCTTTTCTTGCTGGGAGTACGCTGAAAACAGAAGCAGATATTTGGGCGATTCTGTTTTGCGCAGTCGAGAGAAAAGAGCCGTTTCTCACAAAATAACCGTTGGATCGATCTGTAATTTGGACAGAATGTTCAAGACTTACAGTAGTAGATTCTGGACGGTGAAGATTGGATTCTGAGGTTCTTTCAGTTTCGAACTACGAACGACAGTTGGTGTAGTTTGGTGTTGCGCGTTGGGCTGAACTTGGTTCCATGCAAGTAGGCCCTTGGACGAGCGACAGTCCGGGCGAGGGGCGCTCGTCAAGGCACTTGGGGCGCTCCCTGATATAATTGGCGGTGGGATATGACGATGGACATCTTGGGGCATAAGCAATCCTGCTTGTTGCGTAAGGCATCGATTCCACAGTAGGAGTGTCGGACAAGACATTAAAATTTAGAGGCGTTTTTATTCCTAATATATATAACTGTCATAATTGATTTAATTGTCTATTATTGTTATATATATATATATGGATGCCAGATCTCTATGATTTATTGTCTTATATAGAAGCATGCTAGATTGCGTATTATATTTGGTATATTATATGCATGTATTGCTAGAGTGTTGGATAAGACATCCAATTTTAAGAAAACTAATTCCTAATATATAACTGCCATAATAGATTGTATATTATTGTTATATATGGATGTCGAATTAATTTTTAATATATGACTGCTATAATTGATTTAATAATCTATTATTGTCATATATGAATGTCGAATTAATTCCTAATATATAACTGCTATAATTGATTGTCTATTATTGTTATATATGGATGTTGAATTGATTCCTAATATATAACTGATGTAATTGATTTAATTATCTATTATTGTTATATATGGTTGCTCGTCGATATCGATGATTTTGATAATCTAGACGATATGACGATCGATATCGATAGTTTCGGAATTTTGATAATCTTGATGTTTTTTGAATATTTGATAATCTAGTCGATATCGATGATTTTGATAATCTGGACGACATCGACGGTCGATATCGATGGTTTCGAAAATTGGACAATCTGAAAATTTTGAAAATTTGATAGTCTGGAAGTCTTTGCTGATATTCGTGCCTGGTGGCGAACAATCGAATTCGCTGATATATAACTGTTAATGATTGATTTAATTATTGATTATTGTTATATATGTATGCATGACTCTCTGTGATTTACTGCCTTATGTGCCGTAATAGAAGCATGCTAGCGTTGCGTATTTTATTCTGAATATCATATGCATGTAAAAACCCTCGGTGTTAAATTACTAAGTGGGAGAGGGGATTGGTAAATATTCCCGCGGTCTCCATTATTGGTTTGTAAGTGATGTGAGTAAACTTGCGTGTTGGCAATAGGCCTTCCTCCCTAACGGATGAGTTTATTCACGGATCACTGGTACAGACTTCATTACATAATTATTGTTTGTAATGTGGTACATGAACTTGCGTGTTGGCAATAGGTCTTCCTCCCTAACAGATGAGTTTATGTGGGGCTCACTGGTACAAACTTATAATTGATGATTGCAGGAAGCTATCCGAGCGCGTGTGTACTTCTCCAACTGTAAGGCACACAAGCTCGCGCAGTGGACTTGGGATCAAATAATGGTGTACACTTAGGTGTAAATAATTAGTATCCTCCACAACGGAGTCACTGCTATTATTTGCATGGCTAAAGAGGAACCGACTATTAATTATTTTGTCATAAAGTTAGGTTGACAAATGAAATTAATGGGTAAAACCTTCTCTTGTAAATGTTTGGGTTTGTAAACGTCCACACTAACGTGGCTTGCAGACTCACGGTGCTTGAGATGTCGGTGAATTTTATTTTTATATAGTTTTGAGGGAATCAATATAAAAGGATAAAATTCGAAGATTTGATCGGTATATTTATTTATGATTCTCTGTAATTTCAAATGGTTTTATCTCGCTTATTGTTGACTAAAAGAAATTATATTTACTGGTCCAAAATTAGATGATTAGAAAAGAATCTTGGTTTTGAATTTTACTGCTTAAGAAAATACATGTGTGTTCTCACAATGGACGTCTCATGATGCCTATTAAAGTCTCTAGTGAAGAGATGAGAGGTTCATAGAAATATGATGGTCTCATGTAACTCTTCGGATACTTGAGTAAGTTAAAAGGTAGAAGATCATGATTTAATTTGATGAATGAATTGGGAAAGCATGGAGTATAAATTGAAGGGAAACCTAGATCAATTTAATTCTTTGTGAATTGCCTAGATGTTTTTGAGTAAGTTCCACCTGAATTACAATAGGATGTATATGGTGGAAAACTTCTGGCAAAACATGTGGCAAAGGAAAGCCATTTTCATCATAATGTGAACAAGTTTTATATCTTATTCACTAGTTGTTTAAAACATGATTAGTGATGGCATTTACTGACACGAAGTGTGTAGATACTGGAATCACTAAATGTTTATTACTAAGTGAGGATAAGATTGTTATGACATGGGTAAAACTACAAGAGTAGTGGCTATTGCAGTGGGAGTTGTCTATTTATTAAATGATATGAGTAGACATTTGATTTTATGAAATTGTCTTTACGTACATTTTCATAGAAAGAATTTGATTTCGGTTTCTATGCATTAATAGATGGATACTCCATTTCATTTAAATGATATGGTCATTATAATGAATGATAGAGTTGTAATCTGTTATGGTACGTTGGTGAATAATTTGTACACTCTTAAATCATGTTTATCCCCTGGATGCGACAAATAGTAATTAATAATGAGTCTTTTAATCTAGTAAGAGAAAGGTACCTTCGGAAATGAATTTCCCACCTTAATGGTGTGACGAATAGAAGGAATAACACTCTTATGGTAGTGATTAGATAGATGATGAATTATTTGGAATTACTAAATTCATTTTATGGATATGCCCTAGGAACAGTAATTCGTAAGAATGTTTTTCTATTTGTGGGATATCCTAGAAAAATGAAGGATGATTTATTTAGTCCACAAGATCGAAGAGTGATTGTTAACATAAATACTAGATTTTTGGAAAAAGGACTATGTAATAAATCAAATACCCATGTATAAGTTGTTCTAAAGGAAGTGAGAGGAAAACACAAAGTATAAGTACCAAGTGTACAAGAGGATATACCACAAGGTAAACTGCAACGCGTGTCACGTCTGATATACAATTGCATGTAGTGCCTTGTCGTAGTGGGAGGGTTCTTCGACAACTTGTAAGATACATGTTTTGGGAAAGTCGTGAGACTTGGTCCCTCGCAAACATGAAATGGACCCACGGATACGATGAAGCACTACAAGTTAGAAATGCCTAATCCTAGCAAAGTGCAATGAATATTAAAATAGAACGATTTGAAATTAGGTCTGGATGCTTGTTGAACCACTAAATGGCGTAAAAGCCATTGGAAGCATGCATGCAAGAATAAAAGAGGATTATAGAATAAGGTGAAAACCTTGGAAGCAAGCTTGTTACGAAAAGGTATACTCAGAAAGAAAGGGTTCGATTATGAGAAAACCTGTTCGCCGGTAGCTATGCCTAAGTTGATCCGAACTCTTTTATTTGTTGCTACTCATATGAAATATGAGGGATAGCAAATAGATGTCGAGACAGCTTTCCTGATTGGAAGTCTTAAGAAAAACATCTATGTGAAGCAACCACAGTGATTCATTGCAAAGAGCTAAGAGCATTGTGATAGTGAGCTTAAAAGTGTCCATTAATGGACTAAAACAAGCTTCAAGATCATGAAACATCCGTTTTGATGAGGTAATCCAGTGACATGGATCTAATCAATGATCGGATGGGTCTTGTGTATTGAAAAGAGTGATGGAAACGTGGTGGTATTTCTTGTACTATACGTAGATGATATATTGCTCATTGGAGACAATGAAAGAGTATTGTCGGGCGTATGTGTATGGATAATAAAGCGGTATGAAATGAAGGACTTAAGAAGAGCAAAAATATCCTTTTGATCACGGTAATACGGATCATAAGAAAGGATATTATGCTTGTCTCAAGCTTCATGAATTGATACGATCCTTACTTGTTTTAGCAAGTGACTTTATCTAAGAAAATATGTCTTGAGACATAAAAGGAAGATAAAGGTGATGAAAGCGGTTCCTTATGCTTCGGCGAATAAGGAAGCTTAATCTTAGGAATGCTATGCGCGAGAATGGATATCTATTTTGCTGAACGCATAAACAGTGGGTATCAACGTAACCCGGAACAAGAATGATGAACTGTGGTAAGACATATATGAAGTGCCTGAGAAGGACTGGAAATTATATGTAAGCTTACAGGGCAAATTCACTGCTTCTTGTGGATTACGTAGATTCAGATTTTTTAGTCAGATTGGACGGTAGTAAATCCACTTCAAGGTTATGTGTTTAATTTTAGGAAGTTGAGTCATAATGTGGAGGAGTGTTATATAGAAATATATTTCAGACTCCGGACTCCATCATGGAAAGATGATAAATTGGAGCCTATGAGGCAGCCAAAGTATCTGTATGACTCTAGAAACTTCAAGATGGACTTCGAAGTGTTCCTAAGTTTGCCCAAGGATATCACAATTTATATTGATGATATTGGTGCAGTTGCAAACTTGAAGGAATCACGAGCCCATAAGGCAATTAAACACATTGAGTGCAAGTACCACCTGTTACGAGAAATCGTATGATGAGGGGAAGGTTGGTGTCGCCTAGATTGCATCGGATGATGACCTAGTAAATCCATTTACAAGGATATTAAGGCGAGAGCTTTTAATGGTCGTGTAGTGGGAGTGGGAATCAGATGTATGGCGGAAGACATGACAGCATAGTCTTTTAGTATAAGTGGGAGATTGTTGGATTATATACTAAAAGTCTAGCTTTTTGTATGAACAATGTTATAACAATTAATTTGAAATGAGAATCATATGATCAAATGATTGCATCTTATAATTTATTTATATGTTCGATGCAATAGTCCACTTACTTTATACTGTAGATAATATGTTGTGCGACAACACGCGGAAGATCATATTATCGGTTTCCTTATAAAGTATAAACAGATGCTCACAATCGAGATAGACGGGGACTCTCTATCGGGATGGTTGTAGTGTGGTTTGGTATTAGCTTGTCTTGGCTATAGAATCACATTAGTGCACTTGTGTGTATTGAGCAGGACCGCTTGAGATCGTTCGATTTATACTGACTTATAGGAGAACTTGATCTCAGTTATTATGGATGTTCGTACTCTTAATCCCTATACAATAACCTCGACACATAGGGCAGTATGTATTTCTTTGATTCATCAATGGGTGAGATTTACATGCAATTAAATCAATAAACTCGGTGAGTTGGGAAGTAGTGCTGTCTCTATGGTGTGCTGTTGATTGTAGAAGGAATCCGTGTCCGTCATAGGTTGATGATGTCCCCTTGAGGAGCTCATAAGGATTATCATGTAAACCCTGCAGGTGGAATTTATTCCGGCATGATAATGAGGTTGAGTGGTACTACTCTTGGATGAGATATTAATTAATTGAGTTGTCAGTAACTTAAATTAATTAATGGACATTGTATATCTTAAACATGGGGAGACTAACGGGCTCATAATAAGAAGGAGCCCAAAACGTAATTTTGGGATTGATATGGTAGTGCAGTAATAATATTTTAGTGGAATATATTATTATTATTGGACTTAAGTATAAGCTTTGGGCTAAGCTTGGATACTTAAGCCCAATGGAGGCCCAACCCAATTTCTCCTCCTAGTCCCTGCTGTAGCCCATGTATATAAGTCACCTCAGCTTATCTGAAACCCTAATCTAATTCATTATTCACGTGTGATGAGGGTTGAGAGCAGATTGAGTAGGTCTCGTAGATCGTCGCCCACACGACGTCGAGATCAGACTTGGGACATACAGCAGAAGACCGGAGGTCGTTTGCTGCTGCAGTTTGTCATGTTCCAAAATTCATATAAAATCGTACAGTTCTTCGATTTTGATGTATTATATACTGATGGAAAGCCGTCGAAGAGAGGATCGTCTGAGCACAAAGATCACTCAATTCCGACATCAGAAGAGGAACTTATGGCTATTCTCGTGGGACTGCACAGACTGCCAGTGAGAATTCAACCTCTACATCAACCCTTGGTGAAAGGTAATGCGTTTCATGTTTACTTGCTTCCGTTGCTTGTTAGAAATACATGGAACCCTAACGGGTCACGTTAACCAAACGATCGAATGCCAACAGAAGCTTCCATGATCCTTTAACTTTTTGGGCAACTTCTTCTGAATCACTGAGCTACAGTTTTCTGTCAAGTTCACTATTTCCACACTGTTCAAGCTTCTCTTTCTGGAGAAGAGTTCTTTAATGAATCTTGCATAATATGGCATCGACTCCAAAGCCTCGAAAAAAGGAATACTGATTTGGATGTTCCTCATAACATCAACAAACTTTCTGAACTTCTCATCCAGGCTCTTAGACAAGAATTTCTGAGGAAAAGAAATTGGTACTTTTGTGATCGGTAATCCCAAACTATCTTTCTTGAATACCACTTCTGTTTCTCTCAGTTTCTTAGCTTTCTGCCATTTTTTATCAGCGATTTCTAGATCAGGCTGACTCTGTACAGAATTCGGACACGCTGGAAAACCTGGAGGGTGGATTGAGCTGAGGAGAAATTGAGCCGAGCTGGGTTCCAGTCAAATCGGAAGGCAATTTTGAACCAGTCGGAACTCCACTTGGTGGCAACTCGGCACTAATGGGTGGTAGCTCGGCCCGAGCTTGTAGCCGAGCGATGGCAGTTTGATTCTGCTCTATCCCTGTTTCGTACTGCTTCTGTTCTGTATCATTCTGCATCAGTTCTGCTTCATTCTGTACCAATTCTGGACCTTTATAATGCTTCCAAGATCTCAAAGTGATCACATTTGCACTCTCCTTCGGGTTGATTTCTGTATCCGAAGGAAACTTCCCTTTCTGAAACTGCAATTGCTGCTGATTTACTGTAGTGGAGATCTGTCCTATGGTATATAACAAATTCTTTAACTGCTTGTTCACTTCCTCATTCTGTTTGGTCATATTCGAGTCCATGAGAACAATGTAGTTATTGATCTTGTTTATGTCGGCATCGTTCTTCTTCATGTATCTTGCCAACACATCGTCAATACTGGACTTTCCTTCTTCAGTATTAGCACCATGATCAAAATTAGGAGGGTATAGAACTGCATTATTCAGATTTGAATAAGAGAAGTTCTCATGCCTCTGATTCTGTCAATTGTCTCCTTGATTACTGAGACCTCCCCCTTGGTTATTCATTTGATTTGAATTACCTTGAGGGTACCTATTTCCTTGCCAATTCTGAGGAGCTCTTGAACCTTGAAGACTCTGCCCCATAGCCCAATTAGCATCCTCGACCTCTTGAAGGTTCATCACCACATCATCACTTGCAGGTCCTCGGTTGCCTCCCCCATTATTACCTAATATAAGAGTAACCAGGTGCTTGTTCATCTGTTCCAATTGAGTGACAACTTTATCATTCTTATCAACTTCAGAAAATTTCTCTTCAACCTTTGCAACTTTACCAAGTATGTAAGTCCCTCGGATCCTCTCAGATGCCAATCCCTTGAGTTCAAAGATATATCATCAAACAATTTTTCTACGACATTGGATGTTTTACCAAAGATTGTTCCTCTAGCAGAAGCATCAACCAACACTCTCGATTCGTTGTCAAGGCCATTATAGAAGACATTGATGAGTTGAGACTTTTTAAATCCATGTTGTAGGCATCTCCTCAGTGCATCAGTAAATCTTTCCCAAGCCTCTCCAAACGACTCATCTCTCCTCTGCTTAAATTGATTGATCTCTTATTTCAATAAAAGAACCTTACCCGGTGGCATAAATCGACCCACAAATAACTGCTGCAACTCAGTCCAGTTTGAGCAACTATCTCCCTTCAACTTATCATACCACTCCCTTGCCTTATCAACCAATGAAAACTGAAAAAGCCTCATCTTCCATCTATCATTAGTAGCATCAGCAGCTTTCACTGTATTCATGTAGCTGTTGAAACGTTTAAGATGGTTGTAGGGCTCATAAAAAATGCCTCTGGCGAAGGGGTTTTTCTCCACCATATGAATTAGGGCTGGCCTTATGTTGTTCGTTTCATCAGATTGAACGGCTCCAACTACGCCTGATCCTCCTAGATTGGTGGACTTGAATGTCTCTCGGATGACGATGCCATCCTCATCAGTTCTATCTCCCATGTCAGCTGTTTCTGATTCTGATTCAGCCTTTTCTGGGTCAATCTGATTTTCTATCTGCTCTTGTTCCTCCTCTACGACTGCTTTAGGATCCGCTGTATCCGTTTTCTTCTTCGGAAGTGGTACCTTAGCATCTGTGGAAGGTGCTTTGAGATTCTTAACTGCTCCTCTCCTTTTCCTTGCAGAAGCTTCAACTTCCGGATCAAATTTGAGATCTTGCGCTCCCTTCTTTGACCTAGTGTGCATGCAATCTTCAAGAAAAATTCAAATCAAACACAATTAAATCTCAACAAAAATATTCTAATTAAATAAGTAATAAAAGACGAATAAACAATTAAAACTTTCCCTGGCACAACGGCGCCAAAAACTTGTTAGGCTAAAATTGCGCACTATAATTTAATCCTCAAGTATAAGGATATTAATTGTAGCAGCAAGTTCCCAAGTTAAATTATCGATCCCACTGAGACAGCTAATTATTTATTTCACTATGAATTACTAATTAATCAGAATTGAGTAACCAATTTCCAATGTCTTGTTGTGAATTAATTAACTATAATACTGAAATATTAAATAGCTGAATTATTAAAAACAATAAAAATAAAAGCAAGTTTTAACCAAGAGATGACAAACAGTTCTAAGGTATCAGGTATTGACCAATTAATTTAGGTTATTAGACTTACGATTGTTCATTCATGCAGTTGATCGGCGTGAAATTCACCTAGAATTATGAGCTTAATTGCATGAATTTATGTGGATTTATTTGGATTTAATTCAATAATTAATCATGATTTTAATGAAAATATTATTAATTGCTTAATTAGTTTGAGAGAGGTATTCTTATGTATTTTTGTAGAAAAGGGGTGTTTTGAGCTTGAAAGAGTGATGGAAGAAACGAGAATTAAATTGGGAAGAAGACGAAAAAAAGAGAAAATTTGGCAAAGACAACATAGAAAAGGCAACACTTTTCAGAAAAGTGTTGTCTATTCAGAAGTGCAAAAATTGTCCAGAGAGCTGAAAAATTGCAAGAAAACACGGGCAGATGCATAAAGACACGACCGTGTTTTTATGCACTTTTGAAAAAAATTGTGGAGGTTGGGATTCGAACACGTGACCTCTCGGACGCATATGGGCACCTCCAACCACTTGGCCAGACCACCACATGTGATTAATTCTCGTTCAATTTGGCCTTAAACCCTCTTTCTGGAATCGAATTTTGAGCAAAATAAACCCATTTCCATTCTTGTCCCACATTGGGAACTCTCTAAAAAATCCACTCACCCTACACCTATAAATACCCTCATTTGGAAGCCTTCCAAAAAAAAAATCCTCATCCATTAAATTCCTCATTAAATAGTTTAGAGAGCTTTTTAATTAAAGATCTCCATAGTTGAGATCCCTCCCCCTTTCGGGGTGAGGGATCCGTAGTTTTAATATTTTTCTAGATTAGGAATTTATTTGCTTTCAAAGAAGGTGGAGACACCAAGGAGAAGATGATCTTCGTGGATATAAAAACTTCATTAATGTGTAATCTAATCCTATTTATTATCTTTCTATTTTCTATGTTTTGGTGGTTGATTGATGACATAATTATTGATTGATTTATGAAAATGTCTTGATTGAATTTCCGGCATTGATTAGATTTTATTTATGAAATTCACATGCCTTGTAATAATATGGGATTTATGTCTTTGGTATTAGTGCATTGTGATTAAGTTGTGTATTGTGTATCGGCATGTCTTATCGTTGCTTTACCCTTAGTTGTTTTGCATGATTATCATATGTGAGTTTTTTCATTTATTACATGCGGGTTTAATATGGGGAGAGTTTGGCCAAAACCTTCATATGTTTAGAACAACGTAAATGAACACTAGTGAGATCACTTGTGCCCGATGATTAAACTAGTGAAGGGAACCCATCCATACGAGCATAGTACCTTGAAGGGAATTGTAAGTAGGATCGATCCTATGAGCTTTTTAGGGGTTGTGAAAATAATCTACATCCTATTCACCATGGCCATTGGGGATAGGTGGAAGTCGTGATCGCCCTTACCATGATTTGCTTAAAAATGGAAAACAATTAAAGATGTTGGATGATTGATTATATGAGTGTATCATGAAAACTACCATGACATTGAAAATCCAAAAATATTGTAATTAGATTTATTTTTCCATGCATTGTATTTTCTTTTAATTTTAAACCTCCTCTCCGATCGTCCTTAACTAATCACGATACTATACCTAAAGGCCATGAATTCTAAATTCCCTTGGGTTTGATATTTTGTTGCTTGGTCGCCCGGACTATAATGACCAATCAAATTGCGCTGTTGCCGGGGGATTTAGTTGTATTTGTGACTTTGGGTTTGTTGAGTGGTTAGGATAGGGACATTTCTTTTGCTTTGATTTTTTTTTCGTTTTATGGTTATGTTTGTAGGGACTAAAGCGTGGAGCCATGGTATTGACCTTGAAGAGCAAATGAGTGGTGCAAATTGAGGTAACGAATATCTTTCCAACTTAAATTCGACTTTGTCTAATTTAAGTTTGGGGGGCATGTCGTTTGTTACTTAACTTTTCTACGGTTTGAATTATAAAATTGCATCAATGAACTTCTACTTGAGCATATTGCACCGGCGCACGTTTAAGTCCTTACTCTTTTCTTTGGCACATATTTTCTCCTTTTTTTGTTATTTTCTTTTTTTCGTGCTTTTCTTGCTTTTTCTTGCTTTCAATAAGGAGAAATCTTTCTTGGCTCTCTTGTGCTTAATTGTGAGAAATTTTGAGGCTATGATGTTTGGTTGGAACTTGTGACGAGATGAATTTTTACTTGTGTACTTGTTGAGTTATGGTTTGTGCATGTTTTGTGTTTCTTTCACTACTATAAACCGTGAGCTTTTTGAGCCTTAAAATCATTAAATCAAATGGTTTTTCCTTTCTTGTATGTGCATCATTCTTTTGTATGCATTCTAGAACTTGCCATTGTGTCTTCTTGAAGCTATATTTGTGTGAAGATTGTTGGAAATGATTTAAGGCCATCTTTGTTTTGACAAGTCACTTAGCCAAATTTATCCTACCAAATGAAATCATTTTGTAGTTTGCCCCTTTGATCTTATTATCCTTATTTCTTTGGCAACCTATAAATTTAGCTATTTTATCCATATTTTATATCCTAATCACCTTTGTCGATTAGTAGAGGATTAATGGGGATGAAATAGTTGAATTGAGCTTACATGAGAGTTTGGAAAGAGAGAAATGGTGAAAGTACAAGAAAAGAGGGAGGAAAGATGAAAAAAAAATGGAGGTTGTGTGAAAAGAAAAAATTGAGTAAAGCTTGTATAAAAGAAGTATAAAGGAGCTCTACTAGAAATATGGAAAGAGAGCCCTTATGGAAAAGAGAGAACAAACTCAATAGTGGAAGAAGAGAAGAAAAAAAATGTTCTTTAGTTTGTTGGGTGGATAAATTCTATTTTGTTGATTAAGGTGGAAAAAGAAAAAAAAAGTGGGAATGAGAGTTGAGGCTACCAACCAACTTAAATTCTTCACTAATTTGAGGAAAGAGAGAGTGAGAGTTGATAATGGCTGTCAATTTAAATTCTTACTAATCTTGAGCTTACTTTCTTAAATATTTTTCATACCCAATACCAAAGAGCCTACATTACAACCCCATATAAAGACCTTCTTGATCCAATAATTAACACACATACAAGTGGTGGAGAGCGTAAACTTTTGTCAAGCATATGGTAATGACATGCATTTGAATCGATTTATTAGAGTAAACACTTCTCCCATACACCCCTTGAGTGTGAGAGTGAAAGCAAAATCTAGAGAGGAGTAGTGAAAGTCTCACTTGCTTGCATATTTCCTAAGCTTACCTTGTATGCATTTAAATTGATGTCTTGTCTCTTGTTTTGATTGAATTGAAATGGTTTTGAAATGACTTGATATCTTAAATCAATTATAGGTGAATTCCCCTCCTCGTTCTTTCTTTTCTTTCGTTGCTCGGGGACGAGCAACACTTTAAGTTTGCGGGTTTGATCGGCGTGAAATTCACCTAGAATTATGAGCTTAATTGCATGAATTTATGTGGATTTATTTGGATTTATTTCAATAATTAAGCATGATTTTAATGAAAATATTATTAATTGCTTAATTAGTTTGAGAGAGGTATTCTTATGTATTTTTGCAGAAAAGGGGTGTTTTGAGCTTGAAAGAGTGATGGAAGAAACGGGAATTAAATTGGGACGAAGACGAAAAAAAGAGAAAATTTGGCAAAGACAACATAGAAAAGACAACACTTTTCAGAAAAGTGTTGTCTATTCAGAAGTGCAAAAATTGTCCAGAGAGCTGAAAAATTGCAAGAAAACACGGGCATATGCATAAAAACACGACCGTGTTTTATGCACTTTTGAAAAAAAAATTGTGGAGGCTGGGATTTGAACACGTGACCTTTCGGACGCATAAGGGCGTCTCCAACCACTTGGACAGACCACCACATGTGATTAATTCTCGTTCGATTTGGCCTTAAACCCTCTTTCTGGAACCGAATTTTGAGCAAAATAAACCCATTTCCATTCTTGTCCCACATTGGAAACTCTAATCCACAAACCCTACACCTATAAATACCCTCATTTGGAAGCCTTCCAAAAAAAATCCTCATCCATTAAATTCCTCATTAAATAGTTTAGAGAGCTTTTTAATTAAAGATCTCCATAGTTGAGATCCCTCCCCCTTTCGGGGTGAGGGATCCGTAGTTTTAATGTTTTTCTAGATTAGGAATTTATTTGCTTTCAAAGAAGGTGGAGACACCAAGGAGAAGATGATCTTCATGGATGTAAAAACTTCATTAAGGTGTAATCTAATCATATTTATTATCATTCTATTTTCTATATTTTGGTGGTTGATTGATGGCATGATTATTGATTAATTTATGAAAATGTCTTGATTGAATTTCCGGCTTTGATTAGGTTTTATTTATGAAATTCACATGCCTTGTAATAATATGGGATTTATGTCATTGGTATTAGTACATTGTGATTAAGTTGTGTATTGTGTATCGGCATGTCTTGTCGTGGCTTTACCCTTGATTGTTTTGCATGATTATCATATGTGAGTTTTTTTCATTTATTACATGTGGGTTTAATATGGGGGGAGTTTGGCCAAAACCTTCCTATGTTTAGAACAACGTAAATGAACACTAGTGAGATCACTTGTGCCCGAGGATTAAACCAGTGAAGGGAACCCCATCCATACGAGCATAGTACCTTGAAGGGAATTGTAAGTAGGATCGATCCTATGAGCTTTTTAGGGGTTGTTGTTCGCGTATAATTGCGCACCTCAACTAAAATCCCCAAAGGTAGGGATGTCAATTGTAGTGGCAAGTACCCACGTTAAAATAAATATCGTTCCAACAGAGACAGTTTATTATTTATTCGATTAATATTACTATTTAACTAGAATTATTGTTTCCAATTTTTAAAGTGTTTGAATAAATTTAAAAGTTTAAATTAAAAATTAACAAATAAATGATAGCAACAAGAATTATTCAAGATTGATCAAGAGAAAAATAACAGCTCTAAGGTTTCAGGTGTAATGCAACTAATTTGGGTACATAAATGTCCTATTTTCCATTCATGCTATTACAATGGAAATACATCACAAAATGACGCGTGAATAGTTTTGAATATCTTTTCTAGATATTAATAAGGCAAACTTAACAGACCTCCGGATGGCCAGTTCGACTAACATATATTCTCTGAAAATAGTATACAAACATATTCACTTCCTACTTGATTTCTTAATTGCATTGTTCCACTAAGAAAATCAAGTATCCAATTTATTAGCTCTTAGAATTATCGTGTTCACGGGCAAACTACTCTAATTCATAGCGAAGAGACATTATTAACATTGCATGCACTCAAGCTAACATAATATACTAAGCATCACGGGCAATGTCAATAGCATATTATGAAGACGTTACACACATGTAAATAAAATCTTATTGAATCAAATAAACTAGAATTTTCATAGTATGAATGCAAAATAGTTATCTAAGTTTCCAAACCAACTACATCAACCTTACACTTTAGAACTGTAAATGAATTTAGCTCATGATATTGAACACAACATCCATGGCTAAGCAATGCATAACAATAAATACAAGAAAATAGTAAAGAAAAGAATACAAGAACCTAGTGTCACGTTGTTCTCGTTCCTCCCTTTATCTCTGATCGTATTGCTCCTTTGATCACACTTGAAATTCCCTTGCAGCTGGCTGCTCTTGCCTGCAGCTTCTTGCACACACTCCACCTCACGTTTTTCTCTCAATTTGTGACTAGTGTTGTGTGTATTATGGTGTTCTCCTTGTGTTGTATTGTGTAGGAGTATATATTTGATGTGCTTGAAGCTACCCCTATTTATACTAGTTGGAAGGGACACAACATCACATGCATCCATTCCTCTTTAATTTGCTGCCCATGTTGCTCCACATGCATCCATTTCTCTTTGTTCTTTGTTGTCCATGTGCTCCTCTTCTTTTGGTGCTGTCCTTGCAGCTCACTTCTTCCTTCGTTCCTTGTCTTCTTTGCTTTTGGCATCCATTTGTGTTGTCCATCTTTGTCCTCTATACCTTTGCCATTTGTTGGTGTGTTTTGTGCTTCATGTGCTCCATGTGGATGGTGCTTTACTCCCCCATGTGCTCATGTGTTCATGTTTTTCACGTAGATTGTAAATTAGGTCGAATTGAAGGCCCCAAGGTCGAATCCAGGTCGAATTAATTTGCACAGTCTCACCGTTTCGCGTATAACTTCCACATCCGAGCTCCGAATTTAATAATTCTTGTGTTCACGCGATTTTCTCTTCCTTGTCTTTCATTTCATATAAAGAACTTCGAAAAACTTCAAGATTTGAATGTGCAACAAGCTACGGAAAGTGGCCAACAATTCTGTTCGGACCCCTCGCGCGTTGTCACCATTTTGCTCATAACTTTCTCGTTCGGATCTCGATTGTGGTGTTCTTTATGCCAAAATGACCCTCTCTTCAATGGCTTTCCAACCATATAGCACGCCATAAGTTTAGATCTCCACATTAACACAGAAAAATTATGAAAGTTTGACGTTCGTTTTTCATCATCCTTGCATAGTTTGCACCTTTGGTCCAACCTTACACTTTTGATCTTTTTTTCTATCAAAACACAATAAAATACCTTAGTAGCACCATTATCATGCGAATTATATAAAACATGCAATCCCACATGAATATATGGCCTTTTCCTAACAAATCAAGGTATTTATGAGACCGGAAAGTTGTAAATTTTCACTCTCATCAGTTGTGAAAACAATCACATCCTATTCACCATGGCCATTGGGGATAGGTGGAAGTCATGATCGCCCTTACCATGATTTGCTTAAAAATGGAAAACAATTAAAGATGTTGGATGATTGATTATATGAGTGTATCATGAAAACTACCATGGCATTGAAAATCCAAAAATATTGTAATTAGATTTATTTTTCCATGCATTGTATTTTCTTTTAATTTTAAACCTCCTCTTCGACCGTTCCTAACTAATCACGATACTATACCTAAAGGCCATGAATCCTAAATTCCCTTGGGTTTGATATTTTGTTGCTTGGTCGCCCGGACTATAATGACCAATCAGCAGTTTCACTGAAAATACACCACATATCTCTGTTGTCCCACTTAATATGATTCGATTCAAAGCTAACAGTCTAATCTGGTTTAAATCCTAAGGTGCGCGAATATTACCAAGCCTTATTCCTAGATACTAATCAAAGCAAGCAAGAATACCTCCGGATGGTAAGCCCGACTAACAAGATATTTTCTGGAATTACTACAAGGTTCTATTTACTTCCTACTTGATTGTCTAATTGCATTGTTCCACTAAACTAATCAAGTATTTGATTTACCAGTTCATGGAATTAAAGTGTTTATAGCGGAACTACTTCAATTCCTAACAAATAGACAATACTAATCATGAACGCACACAAGCTAACATAATAATCCAAGCATTATATTGGATGCCATGAATATACTATAAAGACGTTACGAAGCAGATAAGCAAGTCTGAATAAAATAAGTAAAATCAAAAGATCAACTGCATAAAATCCCATTCTTTGGTCTAAATCCCCAAATCAATCCATCAAACCCTAGAACTGTATATAAAATTAGCCCATGAGGTCACAAGCAACACTCATGGCTAAGCAATTCATACCAAAAATCAAAGTAAAAGAAAGAAAAAGATAGGAATTATGAAACCCTAGTGTAGACGTAGTCTTTCGTTCCTTCTCCATCTCTCCAATTGCTCGATTCTCCCTTGATTAGCACTTGGAACCCTCTTGGAAGTGGATGGATGATGAAATCAGGTTGTTAATCTGATATGGAGGTATTGGAGGTGTGAATTGATGATGGTTTATGGATGGGTTCTCTCCAATTTGTGTATTGATCTCCCTAATTGTTTCTTGGATGTTGCAGGGTTGTTTTCGCGATCGACCCTCTTCAGAATCGCGACTTGAGGGTATATATACGTTGCTGCATCGAAAAAGCCCCATCTGGGCTCTGAACTGGGCCGCTCGGCACCCAGATCGGCTCGAGCTAGGCCTGAACCTAGCCGAGCGGCCTTCCATCTGGCTTGCCACGTCACTGGAGTCCGAGTGGGACCCCACTCGGCACAATTTGATCCTGCTCGGCTACCAGCTCGGCTCGAGCGGCTCGCTGAGCTGCTCCTGAGCTGGACCGTTCTGGGTATGTTCTGCTCCTCTTTTGATCCTGCCCAGTTTTACCATGTTTCTTGTCTTCAAAACTCACAAAAATACCTAAATAGCCTCAAAATCGTGTAAATACTTAAACGTACACGATTCCATGCAATAATGATAACTTTCCTAAGTAAAACGGTGTAATGTGCACACATAAAATGCGTGAAATTCCATTCTCAACAACTGCCAACACTTCGGTTCACACTGATACTTCTGCACAAGCTGGAGAAGTTATCTCTATCACTCTAAATTGCAAGTACATTGAGTAACAAGTTGCTGCACTTGCACGTCATGTCTCGAACCTTAGACTCCAAGCTAATACTATGAACAGACAACCAGACATTCTAGAACAAAGAACTCAGTTCTGGAGTAAGCTGCTATCCACACCCACAGGGGGAGATACACCTGCTGCTGTTCAACCTACTGCAGTTGAAAGCTCTGGCTCTGGAGGAATTGTGATTGAGGATATCACTGATGAACAAGAAGAAGGAAATGTTGCTGGAAATGTTCCTGATGCAGGTGATTCTGCTGGTGATGTTGCTGGTAATGCTGCAACTTAGGGGGAGTTCACATGGTGAGGGGGAGATCAGCAAAGAGATCAAAGTGTTCATGCTGCTTGTTGCTGCTGATGATAGAAAACTGATGCTGCCTTACTAATTTTTCTAACTATTTGATCATGGGATGTTAAACTGATACTTTCTGATGGTAACTGGATACTTTATTTATTTTCTATTTAAACTCTGATCTAAGCTTTGGACTAATATGTTACTTAAGTGGTTATCTTTAATCACTTTGATAATTATGCTTTAGAATGCTTAGTTATTTTTGCACAACTGTCGAACTAACATCTGATGTATTACTTGGGATATCTTGTTCTGTATTGTTTTCTTGCATTAGGTTATGTGGTTGCGGATAGATGTGATTGGGGGAGGTTGTTGAAGTGTTGAGACCAGTGTCATCATATCTGGAATCACACCTGTCCTCCACTAGTTGTTTTATTAACCACTAACATTGTTTTGTTGTTTCGACTGGTGTTGTGCTTAATGTTGCTTTCAGGGTTGTTGCGGTTGAAGTGCTAAACGTGTTGGATGCAAAGACCAAGTTAAACGCAGACCTTGAAGACCTTGGAGCAAACTGAAAAGATCCAAAAGTTCTAGAAGGATCTAGAAGGCGAAAATAACTACCTTTCTTAGTGGGCGGTTATTTGAGTCTGCATGGGTGCAATCTACGTCTCCTACGTGCACCACTCATCATTTAGAGCCTACAGCAATCTATAAATGGAAGCTGTTAGTTCCCAAGTCAAGTGATTCGATTCGATTGAAAAGGCAATCCCACTATACAGTGTAAAAGATCCTAGATAGGTTTCTGTCATAGTGTTTGTACTGGTGTTGTAACACTTGGTTCAACATCAGTTGTCTACTGTTATTTCCGTACATTTTGTGTACGCTGTTCACAGGCAGTGGAAGCCCACATGTGAAGTAGGCTTAGATTCTAACAAGTCTAGGTTCTGCCATTTGGGAACGTGTTTGGATTTTAGATCCGATTTTGTATTCGAAGGGTGGAAGAATTGTTTCCACACCTAAGAGTCTATTTTTTTAATCACATTTTCCAATAGTGATATTTGTGCCATGAGGCCGCCACAAACTTGCAAGAGTTTGTGGAAAGATTGAGTAATTCGTGTGTTAAGTCTTCCGCTGATTTACAACTTGTTCTATACTTAGTCAAGTTACATTCTGATACATACAGTGTTGTTTAAAGTGTCATCACACTTAGGACAACATCGTACCAAAAATACACTTTGCACCATTGGGCACCCGACATGCTCCTTTTTCCATTTTGTTGAAGTTGCATATGCTTTTAGCTCTAGCTCTTTCATCATTTTCTTGATTTACCATTTCCTTCATTTTCTTGCACATTTCCACCATCAAACCTTGTAGACCATCATCTCCTCAATCACCCACACATAGGTCATATATATAATGCTTAAGTGGGTGTTCAAGGCTTGTATTGTGCTCAAATCACAAAGAATAGGCTTATAAGCTCAAATTGGCTAACTAGGGATGATGTTTGGGTAAGGAAATTTATGGCTATGACTTCATTTGACAAGGATGGCCTAAGATCATGTCACAAATTTCAACCATTCGGGCTTTGTTCCTACAGTCTATGAGCAAGTTTAGTTTGTCTAAGTTCAACCATGGAGGCACGGTTGGGGCTCAATTCTCACAAGCTTTTGCTTGGACCAAAAGAAACCTAATTAACCTTCATACTTATCAAATTTGAACAAATTATGTAATTCATGTCACAATTTCAACTAGTAGGAATCCTTAACATGTTTGCCATCACCTATTACAAACAATGCACTATAGCTCATATTAAAAAATATTTACACTTTCCCAAAACATACCACCAAACCAACCCTACAAGAATAAAAATTACAAACATAACACAATAGCAAAGACTCACCAAATAAGAAGCATAACAAAAGCACCTAACATACATGACTAACTTCATCCATCATAAGAAATTAAAGCACATCAATTCAACATCCATAACAAGTAAGCTCACATTCCCATCACATCCAAATTATAAAAATCAAACTAAAATACCAAAAATAAAAGGAAAATAAATCGCATAAAACTAAAATAAAACCAAAAGTTAAACCTCCCAAATACAAAACAATGAAAGTACAATCCAATCCAAATCTAACAATTCAAATCAATTCTAACATTCTTCAAATGATCTACTAGAAGTGATAAGCACTAAAATAACTCCCTTCATGGCTCCGGAGGTGGAGGTGGATGATACATGTTCCATGGTATGTATGCACGAGGAGATGCTGTAAATTAGAAGTTGAACATCATCATCATCATTTCCTCCATGTTGTTGGAGTGCACCCGAGACTGCTCCTCGTAGTACTCCCTACAACGCTGTCCAGCTCGAAGTTCTTGAATATGCATCACATGCTCCTGCTGTACCTCACGGATCTCCCTTATCTGTGCTCCATACGTCTGGTGCACATGCCTCATCTCTCTCACTTTATCCATCATGTAATTCCATCGATCATGTTCTGGGCCCATTGGTGGCTGCTACTGTTGCTCTTCCTCCTCAAACTGTGGTGGCTCAGGGGCTTGCTCTTCAAACTCCACCTGATGATGTGGTGGCTACTGCTCATCTCCTTCCATCGGTGCTGGCTCCACTCTCAGATTAGCTAGCTCGAGGTTCTCCTCAACCCTCATCTATCTTAGAACCTCTTCCACTTCCTCTCTGTTTCTTCTATAAAATGCTTTCACAACCCTTGAGTGATTCGCACTAGCCATTACCAAATTAGCAAACCTCCTTCGAGTGTACACTGTAGTGAGCTCTGGAGCTGGCAAAGGAAATGGAGCCCCTTTTTCTTGCCTTAGAAAATACTGATTCCCAGCTATAAACAAGAATTCCATCTTTATCAATTGTTGATAATTCAATCCTTCACTCACCATCCTATTTTCCATTCCTGCAAGATTTATTCCCAAGCCTTGAGCGATCATGGTAATCATGCCTCCTAACATCAAGCCTTGAGAGATTTGTCTCTTAGCAACTCTCTCTGCATGTTGCACAAAATGCGCTGCAACGTTCAGTGGTAGCTCATTATATATGCAAAACATGATGTATAACTGCTTCTTTCCCACTGCTCCACTCTCAAATCTCCCTAAGATAGTGTTCGAGATAATCTTCTCCAGGTACCTCATGACTGGATTCCTTATCGATGTTCCTTTCGAGGCACTGAGAACGTATCCTACTTGCTCTGTCCCATCATTCACCAAACCTTTCCACTATTCTTGCTGATTAGAACCACCTCCATGATAAAAGCTCTGATGGTCTTGACATGGTGGACATCTAAAGAATCCATTCAAAACATGTAGAGGGATCTCTCTTCTCATCATGTTGTCCAATTGGAACGTAACTGAAATAGGAAAAGCATCCATATCCTTCTTCACTTGAAATGTACTCATGAACTCAGCAGTTAGATGGTAGTAAGTATGGGGCCTTTTATCGAAAAAAACTTCCATTTGTGAACACCTAAACAACTTCCTCAAGTCTTCCTCTATTCCTAACCCTTCCATTGTTGTTGTGTCTTGGAATCGTGTTGGCTTAATCTTGGGGGCAAGTGTTTGCCAATGAAGCATATACTTTCCCCAAAACTCTTCAAATTCGACCCCAAAGTAGTCCAGATGGACCCCATCTTCCATTAATTTAGCATCGAGATTAGCTAGTTCCCCTGGATCGATAATGATGATGAAATCCTCATTCCTTGGTCTCACTCTCCTCTCGGCCATCTACAATTTACAACAATGCTCAAGTCATATTCCATTTCATAATTAAAAATGTTAATGCATTAAGTTTAGACTCCACTCTAGTTATTCAACTAAGTATGAACTATACTATGCATCAACATTACACATTCATATCATGATAGCCTCAAGCACTTCACCACAAGTATTCAACTTCACTATCACTTCTTTCAATTATCCATGACTTACACCTCAATTCATATCATACTTGCTCATATAGGTTCCAAATTAAACCATCACTAATCACTATGAACATATGATCTCAAATTTAGACAAAATTTTCACCTAGGCATTTCATCAAACACTTGGCATGTACAACATTTCAATATACTTTCAAAATAAAATCCATATTGCCTCATGCCCAAATCTTCAACACCTAAGCCTATTTTACTACAATTTAAGCATTTATGAGCATGAATAAATCAATTTGTAGCATCCAATTCCATCATACTAACAAATCCCCAAATTTAACTTTCTCATGAACCCTAATTCTTGCATCTTTCAATCAATTTATCAATTAAATCTTGTTAATCCTTGTTTCATAATCCTAGACATGCTTCAATCACACCATTATTCAAAGCTCATACAAGATTTTCGACATTCAAACCTTCAATTGGAACAAACTAGGGTTCAAGAATCATACCTGCAATTGTTGACTTGGAGAAGTATTCTTGGTGTAAAAGATTGAAGAATCTCACTATCAATCACTCAAAACTAACCTTGATGATGAAGATTTACAAACAATGGTGGAGAGTGGAGTGGATTTGGTGCGTACGGAGTGAAGGGTGTATGCGAAAGTGAGTACGGAGTGTTTTAAAATCGAGCTTTTAAAACTGACTTCAAACACTACACGGGTCGGCTCCGCTATACGACCTCAGTTGTGGTCGTGTAGAATTTTCTGATGCTCGAGCACGGCTGCATGTTACAGGGCCGTGTACTGCACACGGCCCATGTTTCTGTCCCCTGCACAGCCCGAGTTCGGAGCTCATCCTCGACTCTGGGCGAGTAGCTTCTTCTGATGTCAGTACACGACCAATCCTTACAGGGCCGTGTACTGAACACGGCTCGTGTAACCACTTCCCCTGTTCTTCCAAATTTCACTCTTCACACCTCATTTTGTCCTATTTTTGCACTTCTCATACACCCTATTCATGCTCAAAAATACCTCAAAGCATTAATACCACAGTTATGATCAAATAATGGACCATGTACTTTTACACCTCCAAACATACGAAAACGATCCTAACTCATGAGAAAAAGTTCAAAATTGACCCATTTTGTCACAAGACAATATAAACACACATGATATATCAAGCATATACAAGTGGCGAGTCACACCACGCCCTCTCCCCCCAAACTTAAATTGATACAAGTTGAGAATTAAGTTTGCAAAAAGTGGTGAAACTTACCCTTGTAATTTCTACCAATGCTCTTCATGAAAATACCTCGTGATGACTTACGTGCAAGTTTCAAAATCCAAGTATGACCACCACGCACCTCCCAAAAACTTAAATTAACACAAGTGTTAAAATTTAAGTTTGCAAATAGTGGTATGACATACATTTTCATTCATCTTTAGCACCCTTGTCTTTCATTATATGCACTTTTCTCCATGAGCTTCACCACCTACATACGAAATCTACAAGAAAATAATAAAAACAAAAGAAAAATAAAATCTACACTACTAAACAATCAAAGAAGTTTAAGAAGAGAGGGTATCCACATACACTATCTATTTTTGAGAAGGAGATAGGTAATGTTTCACCCGATGACCATTTACCACAAACTCATTATTAGGACCCTTAAGCTTCAACTTATTTCCACTCAACACCTCAAGCACTTCATATGGTCCCATCCATTTAGACTTAAGCTTTTCGGGGAAAAACTTAAGCCTCGAGTTGAATACAAAGACTTTATCTCCGGGAGCAAATGTCTTTTCCTTCACCTTAGCATCATGTCATCTCTTCATGTTCTCTTTGTAGATGATTGAGTTATCAAATGCTCTTCCTCTAAACTCCTCTAACTCAACTAATTTCAACAACCTTGCTTGACCACTCTCCCCTTCATTCATATTAAGGCATTTAATAGCCCACAACGCACGGTGTTCTAACTCCACGGGAAGATGGTAAGCCTTTCCATAAACCAATGATACGGTGACACACCAAGGAAGGTCTTAAAAGCCGTTCGATAAGCCCATAAGGCATCGTCAAACTCTCCGACCAATCCTTCCTCCCTCCATTGATTGTCTTCTCCAACACTAACTTGATTTGACGGTTAGAAACCTCCGCCAATCCATTTGCTTGAGGGTGGTAAGGTGTAGCCACTCGATGTTTTACTCCATATCTCTTCAACAATCCTTCCATCAACTTATTTACAAAATGAGATCCTCCATCATTCACTAGTGCCCGTGGAACTCCAAACCTAGCAAAAATATTCTTTTTAAAAAATCTTTGAACAATCAAGGCATCATTTGTCTTAGTGGGGATTGTCTCCACCCACTTTGACACATAATCCATGGCTAGCAAGATGTACACATATCCTTTAGATGAGGGAAACGGTCCCATAAAATCAATGCCCCATACATCAAATATCTCCACATTAATTCTTAAACTCATGGGCATCTCATCTCGTTTACCTATTTTCCCTATTCTTTGGCATCTATCACATTTAGCCACAAACTTCTTTGCATCTTTAAACAATATAGGCCAATAGAAACCTGATTGTAAGACCTTAGCCCCCATCTTTTGATGACCAAAATGGCCCCCACACAAAGACGAGTGACATAGCTCAAGAATCCCCATGACTTCTTCATTGCCCACACACCTTCTTATGACTCCATCATTGAAAATCTTAAACAAAAATGTCTCATTCCACAAGTATTTATTTACTTCAACATAAAACCTTTTTACCTTATACTCATTGAGCAATGTGGGCTTGATTCCACAAACAAGAAAGTTGACATAATCGGCATACCAAGGCGGCACATTCACCATGAGAGTACACACTTGCTCAACTTCAACTTGCAAAATTTCCTCATCCGAGAACTCATCCCCAATTGGCTTCATGTCTTCATTCTCATCTCCATTTTCCAATCTAAACAAATGATCTATGATCACATTTTCCGCACCCTTCTTATCCTTGATAATCACATCAAATTCCTGCAAAAGTAACACCCAATGGATTAAATGAGGTTTAACATCTTTCTTACTCATTAGGTATTTTATGACCGCGTAATCTGTGTAGACAATAGTTTGTGTTCCAACCAAGTATGACCGAAACTTCTCAATGTCTTTGAGGCGTAATAGATTGCTCTAAACTTTTTCTCCCTCGTTTGCCCCAACACCACTTCTACGGATTGATCGCTAGCATCACAATGCAATTCAAATTGTAGGCTCCAATCTGGGATAACGAGTATTGGAGAGGAAGTGAGAGCATCCTTGAGCACCTGAAATGAGACACAACATTCATCATTGAAGTTAAATGGACAATCTTTTTCAAGTAATTTACAAAGAGGTTTAACAATTTTTGAAAAATCCTTAATGAAGCGTCTATAAAAGCCCGCATGACCTAAGAACGATCTCATCCCCTTCTCACTAGTAGGAGGGGGAAGACATTCTATGACTATCACTTTAGCTCTATCCACTTTTAAACCATGCTTTGAAATATGATGCCCCAAAACTATCCCATCGGTCACCATAAAGTGACATTTTTCCCAATTTAGCACAAGATTCGATTCTTCACACCTCTGTAACACAATAGTGAGATTAGTCAAGCAAATATCATAAGAGGAACTATACATGAAAAAATCGTCCATAAACACCTCCATAATATTTTCAATTAAACCATCAAAGATAGACATCATACAACACTGAAAAGTGGCAGGGGCATTACATATACCAAAAGGCATCATTCTAAATATAAACGTACCATAAGGACATGTGAATGTTGTCTTCTCTTGGTCTTCTGGGGCAATTAATATTTAATTGTACCCGGAATACCCATCAAGAAAATAATAGTACTCATGCCCCACACTTCGATCCAACATTTGATTTATGAATGGCAATGGGAAATGATCTTTACGAGTATTATCATTCAATTTATGATAATCAACACATACTCTCCAACCCGTGATAGTTCGAGTAGCAATTGTTTCATTCGTATCCGATCGAACAATTGTCATGCCACCCTTTTTAGTCACTACATGTAAAGGACTCACGTATGGACTATCACTAATTGGAAATATTATTCCCGCATCAAGCCATTTTAACACCTCTTTTCTTACCATTTCTTGCATTATAGGATTTAATCTACGTTGGCTTTGCACACATGACTTCTCATCATCAATCAAATGAATCTTATGCATACACAAAGATGGGCTTATACCTTTCAAGTCTTTTATACTCCAACCAATAGAAGATTTACACTCCCTTAACACTCTTAACAACTTTTCCAATTCTAAATCATTAAGGTAAGAAGATACAATTACCGAATACGTCTCATTCTCTTCCAAGTAAGCATACTTCAAATGCTCCGGTAATGGTTTCAACTCCACCTTCTTTTCTTGCACTTCTTCTTTTGGTTCTTCATCAAGTTTCTCCACTTTTGCTTCCTTTGCTTCCTCACATGTGAGTTCCCACAAGCATTTAAACCATGCAATTCATCAATCATTTTATTATTTTCTAAACAAAAAGAAGAATTAGATTTTATAGAGTCAATAGAGTAAGAGTGTCTTATGATAATTTCCAACGGATCCTTGGAGTGAAGATGACACTTATGCTTTTCAACAATATTATCCATAACCTCCAATCTTCTACATTACTCCTTGTTCCTAGGATATCTCATAGCCTCTCTTAATGAAAATATCACCTCGTCTTCATTCACCCTTAAAGTTAGCTCCCCTTTCTCCACATCTATAAATGCTTTTCCCATGGCAAGAAATGGACGCCCAAGTATCAATGGGACATTAGTATCTTCATCCATATCAAGTACCACAAAATCAACGGGAAACACAAACTTGCCAACTTTGATCAAAACATCTTCCACAATTTTCTTTGGATGTGTCAACGACCGGTCGACTAATTGAAGTGTGACCGATGTTGGTTTGACCTCACCAATACCCAACTTCTTGAAAATTGACAAGGGCATCAAGTTAATGCTAGCCCCCAAATCACATAAAGCTTTGTAGTTCTCATGCTCTCCCATTTCACAAGGAATAGTGAAACTCCCCGGATCTTTCAATTTAGGGGGAAGTTTCTTTTGCAAGATAGCACTACACTCCTCCATTAAATTCACCATTTTAAACTCACCCAAGCTTCTTTTCTTTGACAAGATATCCTTCAAAAACTTGGGGTAGTTGGGCATTTGAAGCAAAGCATCCGCAAAAGAAATATTTACATGTATCTTCTTCAACATCTCAACAAACTTGGCAAATTTCTCCTCTAATCCCTTTTTCAAGCATCTTTGTGGGAATGAGATTGCAACGGGCAACTTAGGTATTCCCCATTCATCTCTTTCAAACTTCTCTTCTCTTTCTTTACGTTTTGCTTCTCTACATCGTTCCCATTTCTTTGGAGACTTCACTTTTTCTTCTTCAAGTATAGGGAACTTTCATCTTTTTCAACAATTTCAACTTATTTCTCTTTCCCTTCTTCATCCATTCTTTCCATAGGCTTAAGTTCACATTCTACTCCCTCTACTTCTACTGGCATAGAAGGCCCTTCGTATTTTGTTCCGCTACAAAGTTCAATAGCCTTACAATACTCCTTAGGGTTAGTAATGGTTGTAGATGGAAACTTCCCTTGACGATGAACATCTCCCCTTTCACTTGCCATTTGACTAATTTGTGATTTCAATGATTTAAACCTCCTTTCATTTACATCCTCCTTTTTTCTAGCTTCCTTCATATATTCCAAAACTTTAGCCATGTTATCTTCCATTGTAGGCATCCCTTCACCATTTTGAGCTTTCTCCCCCAGATTAGTGCCCGGTGGAAGAGTAAGGGCACTCCCTTGATTCCTATATGAGAAATTCTCATACCTACGAGGTTGATTGAAATTTCCGTGAAAATTACCTTGCCCCCATCCTCCTTGCCTTTGTGGATATCCTCCTCCATGATTATCAAAGTTACCACCATAATTTCCTTGAAAGTTCCTTCCTTGCATGAAGGCAACTTCCTTAAGCGATATTTTCGATTGGTACCAAGTATCTTGACATCCAAAATTAGGAGACATACCTTGTTGAGACATAGGGGTAGGCATTTGACAACTTTGGGAAGATTTACCCATGTTAGGCATAGAACCACCTTGTTGAGGATTTGGAAACCCTTGTTGGTTCATCAAAGGCATAGGCATGGACACTGAATTCAGAGGCATTTGTTGATTCAAAATAGGTTTAGACACAAGATCCGGAGACACTTGCAAATTAGCATTCATCCTTTTAAGTATCTCCGTGATCGTCTTGTCGGTTACATATTCCCTAGGTGTTTCTTCCTTCTTCACTTGTTGCATACATACTTCTTCCATCTTAGCAATCCTCTCTCTTTCATACATTCCCGCAACTCTATCCATGGGCCATTGGCCCGTATTCAAAGCTATTTCCTCGCATATGGCAATTGCTCTTTTCGGAGTTTGCCCCAAAATCGAACCTCCCGACGAAGCATCAACAAGCATTCGTTCACTCCCATTCAATCCGGCATAGAAAATCCTATTTGTTGATCCTTAGGGAATCCATGTTGTGGACACCTCCTTAGCATCTCTTTGAATCGGTCTCATGCTTCACTAAATGTCTCAAGCGACATTTGCTTGAATTGAAAGATTTGCCCTTTGAGATGCAACATCTTTGAAGGGGGAGAATATTTGCTCAAGAATCTTTGTGCTAACTCTCTCCACATGGTATAGGATCCCGACGGTATAGTATAACACCAAGCTTTAGCTCTATCTCTTAATGAAAAAGAGAAAAGCTTCATTTTCACAATATCTTCATTTACCCCATTTATCTTGTTGTGTTGGCTAACTCCGTGAATTGGGATAGGTGAGCATTGGGATCCTCCATTGCGCCACCACCAAATTGATTTGCTTAATCAATCTCGTCTTTATCTTGAAGTTATTCACATTCAATGGTGGTCCCATTGCATAATTCCCATATTACGGTTGGAAGTGATCACGGATATTCATTCCCGCTCCATTGTTTCCATTACCATATGGGTGATTTTGCACCACCGGAGGATTATTCCTTGCTTCTTGTTGATCCATCAAATGTTGAATGATTGCTTGCAATTATTGATTATGCAAGTGAACTTGTTGAACATTAGCTTGTGGCACAAACTCCGGATTCACATGTCCTCCTCTAACATTATCACCCCCTTGTTGAAAATTCCTCAAATTACCTTCTTCATCAACCATATTAATATTATCCATTCTATTTTCCATAACTTCCTCCGTAGGATCTAACACTCCTCTTTTTTGTCTTCTTAAGGTAGCTTCCAATTCCAAGTTTAAAGGTTCAATGGATTGAGACCTTGAACGAGTTTTCATGTACCTACAACAATTTTCAAATTAGCTCACCAAATAACCAAGACAAGTAAACAAGTAAACAAATAAAAGAAAAATTAAAACTAATCAATTTCAAATTCGTTACAACTAAAAGTTTAACATTTTTCCGGCAAGCGGCGCCATGCTCTTAGTCTCATTTTTAGTATCAAATGATTTTATAGTAAGAGTACTCAATCGTTGTTGTACACGTGTGACCAAGTAACAAAATTTATAAGTATGTCATCCCAAGAAAAAGTATACTCATAGTTGTATCCGGATTCGTCATTAATTGTGTTTTGTAAGAGTGATAAGGTTGAAGGTTTGGTTTTATACTAACGATTACTCTAATCAATTAACTATCGAACTTAACTAGAAACTAATTGTAATAATTATCAAACAAGTGACAAGATGAATGGAATATGGATAGAATGTATTTAAGAAGAGAGCAAGGCTAATCATACTCATGGTTAAGAAACTAGCTAGATATGCATGACTCTTAATATTGAATTTCATTAATTATGGACTAAAAGCAATCACGTTGTTACCCCTAACTCTTATGGTCAAGGTGATTATGTTCTTGACTCTTTGACAAGTCTAAATCTCCTAAGATTGTCTTACTCTCATTCCCATGAAGGTACTATGATCATAATTTGGTTTTTTTCACTCAATTTCTTAAGTGTCCCCCTATGAATGTTCTAAGCACAAGAAGGGAATGACTTTCCTCCCCTTACACTAACATACATGCTCATCTTAACAAATGATTCAATTAAACATCTCATCATACTATTGGAATGACCATCCTAATACCATAAAAAGAGAATTTAATCATACAAATATTGAAATGAAACATGGATCATTAATCATAAAAGGAAGTCCAAAATTAACTCAACTCAACATCTAAAATCATACGTATCTAGTATTCTTCTCAACCAATCATATGATTAGCCCTACTATAAGTCTAGCCACTACACATTGTGTTCAAATCAATACATTCAAAGACTTGCTCCATTTGAGCAAAAATATGAAGAAAAATAGCAATTGAAAAGTAGATCGGCTTTCCTTTTGTGAAGATGGCCTTCCTTCCTTCCAACATGCTCAATTCTTCAATCTATGATGATCTTCGCTTCTCAAATTGTTGGAATGATGGATGTATGGTGTGAATTATGGAATCAAAGCAATAGAAGTGGATGAATTTGGTGGATTTGAGTGGAGGAGATAGTGTGTGTGGAAATGTGGTGTGAGAGTATGTGTAACTACTCCAAATCTTTATTCTTCTGTGTTCTTCTTTTTTCAATTTCGCATAAATTAGCCTTTTATATCGCTTATGGACCTTCTAGAGGCTTCCGAAACATTCTAAAATTTAAACTGTCTTTTGCACCTACACGGGACGTGTAGCAGCGCACGACTCGTGTAGTGCACATCTAGTTCGGCGTGTACTGCATATTCTCGGACACGGCTCGTGCAGCAGGGCACTACCTCTCCCGTGGGCATGTAGCATTTTCTGACGCTCGAACATGGCCACCTCAGACAGGCCCGTGTTCTGCACACGGGACGTGTTCGAGCGTGCCTGTTCTTCCTTCTCCGTTTTGCTCCCGATTCCATTTTCCTCTATTTCTTGACCTGTTTTGCATATATTTAAGCTCATTTACACATTTCTATCAATTCATACCATATTTCTCATAATTACATAAACTCCACCAAAAGTCACACAAATACAGATGAAAACATCCGAAAATTCACAAACAAAGACACTAAAATCTAGGTGAAAATAACAACGATCAACAATTCATCAAATCCCTGCCAAAAATGGGTAAATTAGATACAATTAAGAAGAAATCGAAGCAAGCGACGAATTTAATAAAGTGTGAACAAACATAAAAGGCAAACAACTCGGAAAGGGATTACAACGCCGTGCTTAAACTGCCATAAGAGAAATGAATGAAATTTAGGGGGAGGAGAGAGAAGCAAGGAGGGAATAGAATAGAAGAGAGAAGAAAAAAAGTCGGTGAGTTTATTTTTTCAAAGAAATTTAATAGAATGTGATACTGTATTATTTAGTATAGGAAGATAATCATCCAAAAATTAAAGAGGAGAGAGAGAGAGTTGTAAGGAGCGAGAAGATGAATATGGAATTGAATTGAAAAAAAAGAAAAAACCTCACTAAAGGCTTCTCCAACTGTGAGAGAAAATATCAATTTTGGTCCAATATCTTTTACAAAATCCAATTTTAGTCCTGTAACTTTTAATACTTTCAATTTTAGTCCTTTTAGTTTCAATTTTAGTCCTGTAACTTTTAAAATTTCAATTTTAGTCCTACAAGTTTCAAATTTAGTCCTATATCTCTTTGAATTATCAAAATTAGTCCCGTATATTTTGAAATATGATATAATTTATAATATGACTAATTTTGATAATTAAAAAAGATATAAGACTAATTTTGAAACTAATAGGAATAAAATTGAAAATGTAAAAGATATAGGACCAAAATTGAAAGTAAAAGGACTAAAATTGAAAATACTAAAAAGTTACAGGACTAAAATTAGATTTGGTAAAAGATACGTGACCAAAATTGATATTTTCTCCCAACGGTGAGAAGCAGATCCTCAAATTTGAGGATTTGGTACCATTTTAGCTCCAATGGTAGTACCAATTCATCCTCAAATTTGAGGATGCGTATCCCTTTCCTATATTTGATGCCATCCTCAAACCATCCTCATTCTTCCTTTTATTTTATTTATTTATTTATTTGATGATTTAGTGATTTAAGGAAATCATTGGAGGAACATATCACCAAATCACCAAAAATTTGGTGATTTGATGATTTGAGGAAAGCATCCATTGGGGTCGCCCTAACGTCTCACATTTAGGGAAGTTAATTTTAATTAATTTTTTTTAATGGTAAAATAGTATTTTTAAGAATGATTTATTTGATTCAAATAAGATCGAATAATAAAAAATGTGTATAGTATTTATGAGAAAAAAGAAAAAGTGAAGAAAAAATATATTATTGAAAAGGGAATATAAAAAAAAAGGATCATACTATATATATCACTTAAGTAATACAAGATGGAGTAGTATAAAATTCACAAAGGAAAAAAAACTATTGAAAAGGAAAAATAAAAATAAAAAAGATCATATATATCATTTATTTGATTCAAATAAGATCCAATAATACAAAATATATATAATATTCATGAAAAAAAAGAAAAAGAGAAGGAAATAAATATTATTGAAAAGGAAATATAAAAATAAAAAGGATCGTATCATTTATTTGATTTAAATAAGATCCAAAATAATACCAAATACATATAATATTCTACAAGAAAAAATCTAAAACTGATTTTATTAAAGAAAATAAATAGAAAATCTCTCGATTGAGCAAAAACTTGCATGAGGACGCTAAACAGAATCATTCTAATGATGGAGTTGATGAGTTAATATTTTTTTTAATTTAATTAGGTATAATAGAAAATCACTTATCTCTAGATATTATATCAATAACTAACAACTTTTTTCAACGCAAAGGTGACTAGAAAATATTGCTCACCAACTCATTAATGTAGAAGGATACGAGCACTTTAAAATTTCTATCAATCAATTACAAGTGATAAATCACTACAACATAAATGGCTTTACGTAACACGTAAAAAATATTATCTAATAGTTTAAATGTGTTATTATAGACGATAGATAACACTTTTAGGGGTGTCGCTGTTACCCCTGTTACGTATTGTTTTATGTAGCACTTTTTCTTAATATAGTAACTTTTAAGAAAAATGTTATATTTACTTTAGTAACACTTTATAAAAATTACAACAAAAGTATATATGGCTTTACGTAACACGTAAAAAATGTTATCGAATAGTTTAAATGTGTTATTATAGAAGATAGATAACACTTTTAGGGGTGTCGCTGTTGTCCTTGTTACCTATTGTCTTATGTAACACTTTTTCTTAATATAGTAACACTTAAGAAAAATGTTACATTTACTTTAGTAACACTTTATAAAAGTTACAACAAAATGTTTATAAATATAGTAACACTTAAGAAAAATGTTACATTTACTTTAGTAACACTTTATAAAAGTTACAACAAAATGTTTATGTAACATTTTATAAAATAAAAAAATAAAACTGTAATTGCTTGGATTTAATCCCATAACCTATGTGTTACAATTCAGTTCTTTTACCAACTTAGCTAGTCCATCAATCATTAATATGTATTAGATATTTATTTTATTAACCATTAACATAAAAGGTAAGTAAATATATTTTAAAATATTTTTTCGTGAATAATAGTATTCTTTTTAATTTTATAATTCAATTTTAAATAATATATTAAAATAAAATATATTTTATATAACGAATTATATATATTTTGTATTATATAATTACATTAAACTAATTTATTTATTTTTTTAAAAAAAATATACATATTAAAAATTATGTTATATATTTTTTAAGGGTATGTCTTGGGTGAGACCGTCTCATGAATACTCTTATGTGAGACGGATCATCCATTAACCAAAATAAATATATTTTATATTAAATAAAAAGAGAATTAAAAAAAAAGAAAGAGCATTGTTTGACTCCAATATCATTTTCACCTTTTAAACTTTCGGCGATTTGCACGCAAGCATTCACGCTTATTAAATTAAAAAAATTCACTTTATATATTAATTATTATTATTATTATTATTATCATTATTATTATTAATATTAACTATTCAATAACAATAATATTAGTATTATTTTTTTAGATAATACGATAATTCTATTATTATCACTTTATTTTATTCAGGTATCACTTTATATTTAAAAATGTTATCACTTTTTATTTATTATACGAATAATTCATAAACAATTTAACTAAATGGTTATCACTTTTTGTTTATCATGTATCACTTTTTTAAAAAAAATTCTATCACTTTTAATTAGGGACAAGCTATTTAAACCCCCTAAAAATACTAAACATACCTCAAAACACATTTAAATTAAAATACTTTTAATCAATATTACCTATATACCCCTAAATTACTTAATTACATTAAATTAAATCTTCTAATTTAGTTGAAACCTTACAGGCTGAACCATACTTAACCCAAAAACATTACTCGCAGGTGCTCAAGAAACCTCTGATTCAGCTAAGGTAATCCATTTATGTCAGGAATTCTTCAACTGAAGTAGAGAAGGGCGGTTCGGGTTTCATATCAGGATGGCGAAAGGGAGCCGAAGGTGGGGCAGCGATTGGCGATCAATAAAGAAGAAAAGCCGGTAGTTGAGAAGAGAGAGGAGGAGACGATGGGTGGCGCCATTGCTTTCTGCTTGAAAGAGGTGGATTAGTTGATTGATCAGATTGTTGGTAACCTACATAGTTCATTTTTATTTATTTATTTTGTATGGGTTAGAATTAGACAATTTGTTATCTTTAATTCTTGCAATTATGATGAGCATCTTCACTTTTCTCCTTAATTTAAAACATCTTCTTGATATGTCCATGAAAGAGAAAGAGAAAAAGAGGAAAGTTTTAACGATATTGTAGAGAATGGGAGTGTTTGAATGGGGTGTATTTAGTGTTCTTTTGGGATATGTTTAGTAATATAAGGGTATTTTTGTCATACTTATTATGAAATTTTAAAATTAATTTTTTTTTAGTTTTTTGGGGTATGATTAGTAATTTTGGGGGTGCAAATAGCCGCCCCCTTTTAATTATTCCAGTAAATGATACTTCGTGAAATAATTCAATTATACGAATATCAATTTTCTTAGATTAGGAATCACTTTTCATTAAAAATATTATCACGTTTTATCCATTCTATAAATTATTTGTAAAATACACTTTGATAATTAGTTATCACTTTTTATTAAATGTGTTATCACTTTTTGTTTAAAATGTTATCACTTTTTGTTCATATTATAAATTGTTCATGTAATAGTTCACAATACTGTTATCACTTTTCATCAATTGAGTATCACATTTTATAAATTTATAATATTTAAATAAAAAAATTAAATTAAATAAATAATAAATTTAAATTAATAAAAAATTTTAATAATAAAAATATTATTTAATAAATAATATTATATATATAAATAAAATATATATAAAAACCTAATTAATTTACTTTTATAATTAAATTTTTAATTTTCTAATTTGAGTACAACCAAATAGGGTCCTTAAAAATATAATTTATGGGTTAATGTGTGATCCGTCTCACATAAGGGGATCCGTGAGACGGTCTCACCCAAGTCTTTTTCTTTTTTTAAATATCCGTAATATATATATATATATATATATATATATATATATATATATATATATATTTATATGTGTGTGTATAACGTTTTAATTAATATTCATCTTATAAATATGGATTATTAAAAATACCACTCCATTTTAAATGTTGTGTAAATAATTTATGTATGTAGAAGTGTTATTTAAAAATGTTTCTTATGTATATAAGTGTTATATTATAGTGTTACATAAAATATGTTATATATATAAAAGTGTTATATGCATGTGTTACATATTAGAAAAGTGTTATATGTATGTGTTACATATATAGAAAGTGTTAAAAAAATATTACATATTATAATAATTTTAAAAGTATTATAATTTTGTGTTAAATAAATTTAAAGTGTTACTATGAGGTGTTATTTAATGTTACTTATGTTGTAGTGATAGTAAATACATAAAGTTTTAAAATGTATTAAGTTCTAAAATGTAATATTGAAGTAAAACGGTATAAAATTGGGTTAATTGCAAAATAAACCACGAATTTACTCCTATTGCAAATTAATCCCCACTTTTGAGAAATTGAAAAAAAAACCACAACCTTCAAGTATTGTTTAAAAAAAACCCAAAAAAAACCCAATTTGTGACCAATAGTAGGTTTTTTTTTTGTTTTTTTTGAAACAATACTTAAAGGTTGTGGTTTTTTTTTTTGCAATTTCTCAAAAGTGGGGATTAATTTGCAATAGAAGTAAAGTTCGTGATTTTTTTTTGCAATTAACCCTATAAAATTTTTGCATTTGAGAAAGTATATCATTAAGTAATTTATTTATGTAGTTTTCGACATTTGTGTTAAAGGATTTAAAGTTTTTCTTTTATAATGCATATTATTTGTTTAAATGGATATTTTTTAAATGAGAAAAGTTTGAGTGGAACCATGATGTTATTCCGTAAAATGAATAAAAATTGATAATATTTTTAATAAAAAATAATAATAATGGTGTAAAAGAGATAGTATTTAAAAAAGGAAATAGCATTTCTTATTAAAAGATAATTTCAACCAAAGCTATTCCTTGAAATTGCAATACATTCTATATAACGAAATACAAAATATTTTTAATAGGAGTATTCAATATATTATTAAAAGATAAATAAAAATAAAGAAAGGGGAAAAGGAGAAAGCCTAGGCTGAATAAGATGGTCTAAACAGATGACCATTAGAAATAGTGAATGGCTAACATATGTCATAACAGAAAGAAAATAAGCCAAACAAGTGGCTTAAAATAAAAACAACTGCAAAAATAAATGAAAATAATTACAATTGAAAAAAAAAGAAAAAAAAATATATCTCACTTATTTGAAACATAATGAAAATAAGATAAAAATATATATATATAGAAATTGAATAATATTTTTCAAAGAAAATAATTTGAAACGTGATAATTACAAATAGATAAATTTGTTGATTTTAAAGAAAAGTGAAAAAAAAATCATATCTATAGTAAAATTCATCAAAGTAATATGTTGAAGACAAAAACTTGTGTGCCCCCGGGATACACCCTGCTCCCATGGGAACACAAGAATTTAATACTCCCTCCATCCCATTTTCATATTTACTGTACACATGCATATTAAGAAAATTGAGTCACTTTTTGAGTAACTTTTGGAGATAGTTTGGTATTTTTGAATAATAAATACTCATGTCAAAAATTTTGATTACTGAATACTTGTATTAATTTCATAAGTATTAATTGTTGAACTAAGGTTCTGAATATTTACTTGATTCATAAGT
This sequence comes from Pogostemon cablin, assembly GCA_023678885.1. Lineage (NCBI taxonomy): Eukaryota > Viridiplantae > Streptophyta > Magnoliopsida > Lamiales > Lamiaceae > Pogostemon > Pogostemon cablin. The sequence continues at coordinate 10,283,518 of CM042987.1, forward strand.
AATATTTGCTGAACTAGAAGGTGTGTTGGTAAGCGTGAATCCATTGGTCAGCCTAGTTGGTGGTCCTGGTAGTGTTCCCGCATTTATGGCAAAGCAAATATATACTTACTGTTGATAAGTAATATTCATACACTTTTAGCAAAGCAATTAAAACTTACTGTTTTAAAACAAGTTATTCATGGCATCAAGATTGAGAAATTTATTTTCGAAACACAATTCGAATAGCTCTAATATTATTCAATCGCAGGAATTGCATATTCAGGATAATAATTACTCTAATTGGACTATTCCTGAACAACAAATTGAAACTATGTATCATATTGGTACTCTTGATTTCAAAACTGCTTTTTCAGTCAAAACTCATGAAGAGACTATTTCTATTCATGAAGAATTTCAAAGTTTACGTCTTTTATCCAAATCTTCAATTAAAAAATATTTGGAAAAAGGATATAGATATATTCATTTTGGTTTAATTCAAGTTGCTGTTAAACCGCTTGTTCATATTGGTGTGAATGCTCCTGTTTATCTCGCACTTAGAGATAATAGGTTAAAAAGATACAAATCTTCATTACTTGCTATGATTCAAATAAATATTTGCAATGGTCCTATTTATTTCAATTGTGCTCCTGATTATTCTGTTGATATTACAGATCCATTACTATTTGATTCATTAGTTCTTGATATTCATTTACAAAGCAATGAGTTTAAAAATCTTTGCAAAAACTTTGCGGTTATGTATCGCATATATTTTCGAGTTATGTCTTCATAGCTTAATCCAAAATACATTTTGCATCAAACTTCTAAAGAAGAAACTGTTATGCTTCAAATCAAAGCAGACAGCTCAAATTTATTTGTTCCCAAAAGACTCAAGTGGAATGAAATAACCATTCCCACTGAATTCATAATCAATAATCCTCGAATACCAAGAGGAATTGAAAGACATGAAGTCTTCGAAATAGAGGAAGATTCTGATGGAAGAATAATTCTCAGTTTCAACTCTATGAGACAGAATGATGTTCCCAACATCAGGATTCAAGTAATCAATTCTCGTGCTTCCTTTTCTGATAACACTGGTTATCAAAACTTCAAAGTCAATTTCCAAACTCCTATTCCTTCTTACCAGGAATCTAATAACCCAGGTTCCCCTACTACTTCTCAAATGGAAAATTGTAATTCAATGATTACTTTTGAAAGCTTTACTCCAAATTTCAAATATCTTTTCAGAAGTTTCAAAGAAGAAACAGTTAGAAAAGAATGGATTTTAAAACTTGACAAAGAGTTTCGTATAAAAATAAATGATATTTGGATAGAAGAAATACGAAATAAATATAAATCTAATATTTCTCTTTTAAATTGGTTTGACGTTTATTGCAAAATACATGATATTTCTGAAAAAATGTTTTTGATTTAAATCAAATAAATGTTCAAACAAGTATTTATAAAAAATGGAAACTTGATAATGGTTCCATTATTTCTTTAGTTCATCCACCTTTACAAAATATAAAAATTCCTTTTGATAAAGGTGAAGTCCTTGCCACTCCTTTCAAGATTGGGGAGGGTGATGTTAAGGATATTAAAAAAGTTATTGAGCAAAATAATTTTTCAAATCAGATTCTTCATACTACTGCAGAACATGTGGATAGCCTTTCGGTGAAAATAGATTCAAAACCTTCTGATTCTAAATTTCCTAACAGTACTTCTACTCCTCATTTTATTCCAAGAAGCCTTCCTACAAATATTGAAAAGAATTTGTAGCTCCCTGCAAACTCTAGTCTCATTGATAGAATCTCAAAAAAGCTCATCAATGAAGCCTCGACTTCTCATGTTTCAAACATTAATTGTTTGGACAAAGCCAAAAATATTTCATCAAAAATCTCATCCGAATCAGAATCTGATAATGAGATTAATAAAATTTGATTCCAATCTGGAATAAAAGCCTTTTATAATAATAGATATTCCCCTCTGGATATTCTATTCGAAGAAAGAGCTCATTTCAAAGCTGGTGCCAAATATGATGGTCATTCAGTCCATGAATGGAACATAGATGGCAAATCAGAATATGAAATCCTCAATACTCTTCAAGAAATGGGCATGGCTCGTATTGCTTATAAAGCCCAAGGTCAAAAAGAAGAAAGCGCCGCCACTTTCATTGTCACTGGCTTCACTGGTCAGTTAAAGAATTGGTGGGATAACTCCCTTACTCTCACCGACAAACAGAATATACTCCAACATACCGTCGAAGTTGAAGAACTTGATGGTACTATTAATACTAAAAATGATGCTTGTGACATGTTGATACTTACTATTGGCATGTATTTAATTGGAAATCCTAAAGAAGAACTTGATTCAACACAAGTTGTATTATCTAACATTAGATGCCCTACATTATCTGATTATAGATGGTACAAAGATGTTTTCCTCACTCATATTTTAAAAAGAAATGATTGCAATGCTTCCTTTTGAAAAGAAAGATTCATAGCTGGACTTTCTAAACTTTTCGGTGAAAGAATTCATCAAAAGCTTAAGGAAACCACTGGTCAAAGTGACATTCCTTTTGAAAATATTACATATGGTCAATTGTTTGCTTTCATTAAAAAAGAAGGACTAACTTTGTGTTCAGAATTGAAAATTCAATCTAAGTACGGATCTGAAAAGAATAGATACCATAAGGAGATTGGAACATTCTGTGAAGCTTTTGGATTACAAAAGATTCAAGCTCCTTCCTCTAGATTTAAAAACAAAGCAAAGCAGTTTCCTAAAAAACGCCATAAAAATGATTTCAAAGAAAAATTTTATAAAAGGCCTAAATTTTCAAAGAAAAACCTTTTAAAAAGAATTTTGATAATTTCCAATTTACTTGTTTCAAATGTCACAAAAAGGCCATAAAGCTAATGAATGTCCTTTACAAAAGAAAATTAATGAAAATTTTCAAGATGATGAGGTTTTAAGAGATAAGATTTCTTCTCTTTTAATTTCTAAAGAAAATTCTCAAAATGAAAGTTCTACAGATTCAAGTTCTTATTTAGAAGAAGTTTTCGCAAGCTCAGAATCTGAAATAGACAAGTTCTCTTGTAAAGGATTCTGCCCATTAAATATTAATGTTATTTCCAAAGAAATGACTGAACAAGAACTCTTGTTTGATCTTATTGATAAAGTTCCTGATCAAGAAGAAAAGCACAAATATCTTCTTAGATTAAGGGATATAGTTCTTAATAACGATATTCCAAACAAAGACAAATCTCCTGTTATCATAGAACCATTCAGTATTTCCAAGCTTTTCAGCAAAGCTCCTTCCTCATCTCTAATCAAGACAGATATTAATATCAATGATCTTCCAGCGAGAAATTAATACTCTAAAAGCTGAAATTCAAAATCTCTATAAAAAGATAAGCAATCTTCATTTCAAAGATTTGGAATTAGAAACCAGATTATCTATTTTCAAAGATGTTTCTGATATTCCTGAAAGCTCTTCAAAATATCAAGTGATCGATACTACTCATGATACTTCAAACAATGAAGCTGTCCAGAGTATCGAATAAATAGCTTTTCAAAAATGGAATTCTTTCATTACTTTAGTCATAGGCGATTTTAAGATCAATGTTTCCTGTCTTATAGATAGTGGAGCTGATCAAAATTTCATAAGAGAAGGTTTAATACATACTCAATACTATGAAAAAACTAATGAAAGACTTGTAGCAGCTAACGCTACTCCTCTTCATATTAAGTATAAACTTTCAAAAGCATTTATTTGTAATAATGATTATTGTTTCAAAACCAATTTCATTCTTGTCAAAAATTTGAGTCAAGATAATATTTTAGGAAATCCTTTTTTAATAATAATTTATCCTTTCAAAGTTGATGGTACTGGTATTACTACCAATATCATGGGAAAATATATTCATTTCAAATTTATTAATCCTATTAAAGAAAGAGAAGTTTATCTTCTTCAAAAACATTATATTTCTCATCGTTGGTGTCTGTTTGGGTTCGCATCTATGAGCTACCAATGGAGCTATGGCGTGAGGAGGTTATAAAAAATGTTGCTTCGGCTGTAGGTACTCCAATTCGGGTGGATGACAGGTCTTTAAATGGACCTACTGGTCATTTTGCAAGGGTGCTAGTGGAGGTAGATATCTTGGAGGAGCTTCCAGAACTCATGAATATTGATACTTCTGAAGCTGTCATTCGTGTTTCTTTTGGATATGAAAGTATACCAGAATTTTGCAGATCGTGTCATATTATTGGACATAGTTTGATAAACTGTCTAAAGAAACAGGGAAAAAAGAATAATCGCAAGAGGAAGCAGGAGGATCGCGCAGCAAAAAACCCTGTTGCCTCGGGGGGTTTCACAGTTCCAAAAAAGTCTTGGACAAGGAAGGAGTCTATCCCGACTCCAGTGAATATTTCTAACACATTCCAGAATCTAGAGGAGGATGACGAAATGAAGAATAGAGATCAACAAGAGCGTGAGGAGAAGAATGAGCTCAGTGAAATTAATGAGGAGTCAGACAAAAATATGTAGGCTACTGATGAAGATGAGAGGCCTGATCAAGAAGCTGTTGATGATAGTGAACTGGAGGAAGATCAGGAGGATAAGATTGATAATTTAAACGTGCTGGCTTTAGTGGTTATACAAGAGGAGCCTATTCCAGTTGCGGTGGCTAGTCCAATTAGAAGTGAGGATATGGTGTTATCTCTGGTGAATCAATTTGCTTCAGTTATTGGAACTGAAAACAGTGCTTCTAAATTTGTTAGACAAGAGGCCCCTATTACCAGATCGCACATACTAGGGGTGAAGCATGTGGAGGCCAAAACTACAAAAACTAAAAACATGACTACATCTACAAGGAAGACGTGGAAAGATTTGCCCAAAGACCCTCCGAAGCAGGGGAAGAATACTAGAAAGAAATGAAGCTGCTTTTCTGGAATATTCGAGGAATTGGAAATGAAGGCTTCTAGGAGGTTCTTAAAAAGCTTTGTCTTTGCCATAATCCATTATGGTTGGCCATTGCTGAACCCAAGGTTCTCTTCTCTTCCATTCCCTCACACTACTGGCATAGTTTGCATCTTACTTTTGTTGGTTCCAATGAAAGGGAGGGACTGCGTCCTAATCTTTGGGTGTTCTGCAACCCTGTTCTTGTATCAAATATCAGATGGATTTTCTCATCCCCCTAGGTTATCATCTATGATTTCACTTTCGATTCTCTTGATTATAGATGTGGCTTCGTGCATGCTAGTAATGATTACATCATAAGAAGAGAGCTTTGGCTAGATATTTATACATTCTTAAATCAGTCTATGATCATTATGGGGGATTTCAACACCACCGTAGGAGCACATGAAAAATTAAATGCCACAAGGAATGATAATCTTAGCCCTGCTAAATTTCGAGAGTTTCTTGACACCACAGAGTTACATGATTTGGAATTGAATGGCACTCGTTACACATGGGTCGGTCGCTCAACTACTAGAAATATGAGGGCCTCTAGAATTGATAGAGTCTTGGTTGTTGATGGGTCTCTTGACAGATGGGATTCAGTGATTGCCAATGCTCAAGCTAGACACTCTTCAGATCATAATCCTATTATGATTAGCTGTAGCAATAATGTCTTCTCTCCGAAGCCTTTTCGCTTTCAACAAATGTGGCTTAAAGATACGGGATTCATTGTCATGGCTGCTACTTCATGGCAAAAACTTATAAGAGCAGCAAATCCGATCTCTCGATTTGCAACGAAGCTTAGGAGATTGAAACTTGATATCAAACATTGGAATTCGAATGAGTATGGAAATATTTTTGATGTGGTTGAAGCTGCTTTCGATCACCTAAGAAATATTCAGAACCGCATTGATTCGGATAGAGACAGCCCGGAGTTTTTTTGCGGATGAGGTGGATGCTCATCTGTCTCTTAATATTAAACTTTTGGAGCAACACCAATTTTATTCTCAAAAACACAGATCTTCATGGCTAAAGGACGGGGATCGCAACACCGATTTCTTTCACCAAAGTCAGCGTGCTGCGAAAACCAGATCAAAAATCAATTCTATGATGATTGATAGAGTACTGACGGATAATATGGAGGTTATAGAGAAGCATGTGGTGGAGTTTTACTCTAAACTCTTTCAAAACACGATTGAGATGCCTGATTTTGGAGTTATGGAATTTGTTCAGAAAATTATCGACTCTTCGGAAAACATTGCTCTTACTCGTACCTCTTTCGAAGATGAGATAAAAAAATGTTGTGATGGAACTATCAGGGGATAGTGCTCCAGGTCCTGATGGCTTTGGAGGCAATTTCTATCACAGGTGTTGGCATTTCATTGGTGACGACCTTTGTCTGGCGGTGCAATACTTCTTTGATCACGCGTTTATTCCTGCGGGGATTAATTGCAATTTCGTGGTACTTGTGCCTAAGCTAGAGGGAGCCAACAAGGTCGAGGACTTTAGACCTATTAATCTCTGTAACTTCTTCTTCAAAATTTTCACAAAGATTATAGCTGACAGACTCGGTCCTATCCTACACAAGAAGTTGGGATCACATCAGTTTGGCTTTGTTCCAAATTGCAGTATCCATCACTATACTGCCCTTGCTTCTGAAAGTTTTAATTGTCTCGATATCTCTAGGGCAGACAGTGTGGCATTCAAAATTGATATTAGAAAGGCGTTCAATACGATCCGATGGGACTTCCTACTTGAAGTACTTCGACGTATGGGCTTTTCCCCGAAGTTTGTGGATTTGATCAAATCTATCTTCACTTCCTCCAGCGTATCTATTTTGATCAATGGCACTCCAAAAGGGTTCTTTCAATGTGGAAGAGGGGTTCTGCAGGGAGATCCTCTATCCCCTTTATTATTTTATATTGCAGAAGAAGTTCTTGGCTTATGGATACTAAATCTAACTGATCGTGGAATTATATCTAGAGCCAAAAGAAGTCACAACTATCTCCTCCCTTCCTACTTGTTTTATGTTTATGACATTATGTTGTTTTGTGAAGCAGATAGTCACTCTATTGAGGGTTTGAAACGGGCACTTACTGGTTATGCAGCTATTTCAGGACAGGTATTCAACCCTCGCAAATCTAAGGTGTTCTTCGGCAAGTATACAAAAGAGGAGATCAAAGGCAGAATTAATGAGGATCTTGCCATAACTGAGGGCGCTCTCCCCTTCAAATACCTAGGAATCCCTATCTTTCGTGGGGCTCCTAAATCCGCTTACTTTAAGGAGGCAACTGACTTAATCATTTCCAAATTTCTGAGATGGAAGGGCAATACACTCTCTATGGCAGGAAGAATTTGTCTTGTCAATTCGATAATTATCTCTTCAGTAGTGCATGTGATGATGATATATAAATGGTCAAAATACCAAATCAAAAGAATAGAGACAGCCTGCAGAAATTTCATATAGAGTGGGGATGTCTCCAAGCAGCATCATTTCACTGTGGCATGGAGTAGAATATGTAGCCTAACTGCAGAGGGGGGGATTGGGCGTTCGATCAATTAACGCCGCAAATGAAGCATACCTTATGAAACTATCTTGGGATATCATTGGTGGTGTTGGTTCTTTGGAGTTCATTCGACAAAGATGGTTTGAAAGGGGTATATTCAGGCACTCTTATATTCGCTCTTCTTTAGATCAGCTTGCACTCCATACATTTCACATCTCATGAAGGAGGAGGTATGGATTGTTGGCTATGATTCCAAGGTTCATTTTTGGCTCGATAATTGGATAGGCAGGCTGATTGCTGATATTATTGGAATTCCTATGGAGTATAGGAAACACTATGAACAAACCATTGGAGACTACTTTTATGAAGGGTATTGGCACTTCACTCTTGAGTTGACAGATGCCTATCCGTTTATCGTTGATGTGATACTTACCACCTGCATGTCGCCTAATCTGGAGGACCGTAGGCTCTGGAAAAGATCTTTGCATGGGACAGTCACATCCAAGATAGCTTATGCTCACCTACGGCCTTCATTCCCTGCGACAAACTGGGGGTCGTGGATTTGGGCGAACTATATACCGGCTCGACGATCTATTATGCTCTGGAAATCTATAAAAGGGGTTATTACTACATGGGATGTATTGATACATAGAGGGTTTCATGGTCCATCTCGTTGCTATCTATGTGAATCAGAGTCAGAATCAATTGACCATTTATTTATACATTGCAGGGTATTCTCTGAGGTGCTAAGATATTTGCTAGCAGGCTTTTGCTTTGAGGGGCGCATTCCATTGGATCAAAGCTTTGTTGGTGTGCTTCTACATGCCATGCAGATGACTGGCAGCTCCCAGGTTCTACGTTTATGGAAGGTTGCAATTGTGTCCTTTTTTTGGATCATTTGGACGACTAGGAACAACGTGCGAAATATGGAACTTGATTCAGAAGGAAGGCACAGGCCATTGAGAGTGTCAAGCATCATTGCGGTTCTTGCATCCTTGATTAAAGAAGCGGGCTTATCGCCCGTGGGAACAATGAATAACACCATGGAGGACCTTACAACTCTCCATTTCTTTGGTGTGAATGGAGTACACAAGAAAGCTCCTAATATTACCTCCCTACGTTGGCAGCCTCATCCTCCAGGTTGGATCAAAGTAAACACGGATGGGGATGCTGCAGATGCACCGGGTACTATATCCGGAGCAGGGATTTTTCGTAATAGCAGGGGGTTCGCTAGAGGCAGTTTCACATGTGGATATGGGATGGGATTTGCTTTTGAGGCAGAATTGGCAACGACCTTCACTGTAGTTGAGCTAGCGAATTATAAGGGTTGGAAATCGATTTGGCTGAAAACAGACTCAACGTTTGTAGTTTATGCATTTCAGGACCCATCTCCAAGGATCCCTTGGCGTTTATTGGCTAGGTGGAGAAGAGCAAAGGATATTGCTGCTTCCATGAATTTTCATGTTTTACATATCTTCAGAGAGGGCAATACTGTGGCTGATGCTCTATCAGACATTGGCGATGATTTGGATTGGCATGAATCGGCGCCAGCTTTCGTTCACCATCTTATGTTCAATGATATGAACTCGAAGTATTTTCGTTTTAGATAGACTCTTTCATAGCCGCTTGTGGCTATTTCTTTCATAACATCTTCTACACTGTATTTTTATTTTTTCATCTTTTAATATCATCATCTATTAGTCAAATAAATGTTATTGAGCCTAAAAAGTCTCATTTAAATTTTCTTAAAGAAGAAGTTTCTTATTTCGAATTAATGAAAATTTACTCAAAAAGGATATTCAAAATAAAATTTTAGATTTTGAAAAATTTTTAAAAAATGAAGTATGCTCAGATCTTCCCAATGCTTTCTGGGAAAGAAAGAAGCATATTGTTTCTTTACCTTATATTACTGGTTGCAATGAAAAGTCTATTATAACAAAAGCTAGACCTATTCAAATGTATCATGATCTTCTCAACATCTGCAAAGATGAGATCAAATCCCTTCTTTCTAAAATGCTCATAAGGCCCTCTAAGTCACATTGGAGTTGCCCTGCCTTCTATGTTAATAATCAAGCAGAGAAGGAACGAGGAGTCCCTAAGCTTGTCATTAATTATAAACCTCTCAATGATGTTCTGGAATGGATCTCTAATAAAAGAGATCTTATCAAAAGATTGCATAAAGCATGCATTTTTTCAAAATTCGACCTCAAGTCTGGTTTTTGGCAGATACAGGTAAGAGAAGAAGACAAATACCAAATTGTTTTTACAATTTTATTTGATTATTCAGATTTCTTTATTATTTATATAGAGTCTGATATTCATATTATTAAAAAGATTAAAGTTCAGGATAAATTAATTCTTTGCTTAAGAATACCTACACTTAAGGCATTCTTTATTAAAATTAATGCCTTTGATATTGATTATGGAGGTATCCTTAAACAAATAATTCAAAATAATCATGCATTCATTAAACAACTCATTTATTTTCATAAATTAAAAAAAAAATTATTTTATTACAAAAGAAGTTTTACGAAAAGCATTATTTCAAAACAAATCTTTTCTAAATGACAAACTATTATTTCATGTTTCTATAATGATTCCTTACCTGATTTCCTAATTAGAAAGTTTCTCCAGCAGAAAACCATGAGTAGACCCAGGCCTCAAACTCCTCATAATTATTCAAAATCTCTTGTAAATGTTAACAAATTTCAAGCCATTTCTGAATACCTTAGCTTACCTTCTCCCTCCTATTCTCAAACTGCTAGAGCACCAGTAACTCCTACTAAAACACCTAAAACAAATATTACCAGAAGTTCTCCTTCTCCTTCCAAAGCCTATACTACTAAGCCAAATGTACAGCATATAACCCTTACCAAATATCATATTAGCCTAGATATTCAAACTCTGAAAGGTATTGTTTCAAAATACTTCCCACAAGGATGTCAATGGTATTCTGACAATCCTCTGAAAACTCAAAGGTATTATGAACTCATTCTAATTGATACTGGATCAATTGACATAGTTCATACTCCAGATCCTTTAAATCCAAATCGTGTTTCTTATTCAAAATGCATCATCAAAAGGGTGTTCAGGACAGATGAGTTGACTTCCCCATTCAGTGATAAACATTTCTCAATACCATTCAATCCCAAGGGATATAACTATCCTGATTACAAAATGGCATGGTTTAGAACTTTTCTTTTTAGACCATTTGATCATTCATGGTTTTTCACCTTTCATCCTGATTTCATAAAAACCTCCTTCCCAATTTGGTTTTTAGAATGGTGGTTCGATTTTGGACCTATCCTTTCTATTTTACCTTCTGAGGTTAGAGAAGCATTTTCATATTATACTGAGAATACTCCAGATGAAAAATCCCTTGCAGAAATTCATTTTTTCTCTGAATTCAAAGTCTCTTGGATTCTTTGCTGGAGTTTTGCCTTCAAGCAATTCTTTTCTACTCCAAACCCAATCTCTATTGTCAGAGAATTCAAAGTTAAATGGTGGACCAATTATTCTACCAAATATTGCATCCTTCAAGTAGTTAAGAATTTGCTTACAACAGGTGTAAAACCTCAATGGGAAAAATCAGCCAACAATGATTCATCATCCAGCAAAAACAAAATGAGGACAGGATCGGGTTCTCTTTCTAAATAACAAATTGAAGTAATTCAAATGATGGAGAAAAAACCTGATTTCATGAAAGAATATCTTCAATACTGTAGATTCAAAAAGATGTCAGACGCTGAAGAAGTTTCATCAGATGGTTCAAAATCAAAATTTGATACCTCCATAATCAATATCAAAGGCATTAATTTTAATAAAGAATGCCTTAAGTGTAGGTATTCTTAAGCAAATAATTAATTTATCCTGAACTTTAATCTTTTTAATAATATGAATATCAGACTCTATATAAATAATAAAGAAATCTGAATAATCAAATAAAATTGTAAAACAATTTAGTATTTGTCTTCTTCTCTGACTTGTATCTGCCAAAGACCAGACTTGAGGTCGAATTTTGAAAAAATGCATGCTTTATGCAATCTTTTGATAAGATCTCTTTTATTAGAGATCCATTCCAGAACATCATTGAGAGGTTTGTAATTAATGACGAGCCTAGGGACTCCTCGTTCCTTCTCTGTTTGATTATTAACATAGAAGGCAGGGCAACTCCAAGGTGACTTAGAGGGCCTTATGAGCATTTTAGAAAGAAGGGATTTGATCTCATCTTTGCAAATGTTGAGAAGATCATAATACATTTGAATAGGTCTAGCTTTTGGTATAATAGACTTTTCGTTGAAACCAGTAATATAAGGTAAAAAAACAATATGCTTCTTTCTTTCCCAGAAAGCATTGGGAAGATCTGAGAATACCTTATTTTTCAAATCCTTTTCAAAATCTAAAATTTTGTTTTGAATATCCTTTTTGAGTAAAGAAACTTCTTCTTTAAGAAAATTTAAATGAGACTTTTTAGACTCAATAACATTTATTTGAGAAATATAATATTTTTGAAGAAGAGAAACTTCTCTTTCTTTAACAGGATTAATATTTGAAATGAATATCTTTTCTGATAAGTCATATTTTAGCATAATTATTTGGTTGGAATTCATGGTTATTTGATTATTTTATATGCTAATTTGGGTGCTTAAATTGACTTATCTTATATTTGGTTAGTTGGAGCTTTAATGATATAAATTGATGTGAAACGGACTATTTTTATGCAGGAAATTCGTAATGCCATATTGACTGACACTGACCCCCTCAGTGTCAGAAGGGACCTGCGAAAATTCAGGATAATTAGGGAAAGTCCAGCTTGAAAATTCCTACGTGTTTCCCCGTGTATTCCAGCGCTTTGAATCACTAAAAAATCAGGCCAAATCTGATTTAGAGAGTAAAAGATATGAAGAAGATCCTGGAGATATTTTTGGGAGAAAAAGATAAGGAAAGAGATCAAGATTACTTAAGGATCAAGACATAGATATTTATGGGATATTATTAACTATTTTTGGGAGCAGATACACGTGAATTTAAGGGCTGCAAAACACTTGAATTATAGAGATCAGAACAGAAAGGAACGTGAGGAACTGAAGCAGATTGGCGCGAAACAGAAGAACACAATCGAACATCATTCGGTTTTATTTTATTTTAATTTCATCTTTGTTATGAACATGCGGGGCTAATCCCCTTTTCTAGTTTAAGATTCGTGAACCTCCTGTTGAATAATTAATTTAATTATTTATGATTTTTACATTGAATCTTTTGTGCAAGTTTATTTTATTACATGCAGTGATGTTCTTAATTGTGGTTTGATAGTTATTTTAGCCTGATCACCTATTTAATTATTAAACTGCTGAATGTTATTCTATGACCTACAATCCGTAATTGTTGTAGGAATTGGATTAAGTAACAAATAGAGATAATTCCCTCTAGGTGTAATAAAATCTAGGTTGTATGATACCTAGCCGGATTTCGTAGCCTAGTAATCCTATGTTTAGAGTTTTAATGCATCTATGAGTTTGAATCCATAGGGTCACTCGTAGATAGTTCAATTTAGTGGTCGTACCCTAGTTGATGAACGTAAGAACATTCGGGTTGATTGGTTGTACCGTCAATCTAGGGATTTGAGTTTGTGCACTAGGCTAGATGTTTAATTCGTATGATTAATTAATTTAGTAAACGGGAGGGGATCGACATCCTAAACTAGGCTTTAATCGCTTGGTTAATTTGAATATTAATTTTCATCTACTTTGTTATTTAAATTGAGTTAATTATTGTCATTATTTTTATAATTTTTCTGCAATCAAAATTCCCCCTATTTTATTTAATATGTTTGAGTCACTTGAATTTAACTAAAGTTCATTTTACTCTCTTGGGTTCGACCCTACTTGCTACTATACTTCGTATAAGTGTGAGTTGGTAATTATTTATATTTTGGTATGCCCGAGACGGCATATCAAATTTGGCGCCGTTTGCTCGGGGAGTAAAATTAAATTTTGTTAAATTTTTTATGTTTCTGACATTATTTTGCATTGTTAAGGATTCTGGAATTTTTTCGAATTTTTCTAAAATTTTTGAATTTTCCAGTTACACTGACACTGACCCCATCAGTGTCAGAATACCCCTATTTTCGAAATTTTTTTCTGTGAATGATTACTCGATCTTCAGGTCAAAAACAGCTTGAATACATATCTGAAATCAAGAGAACTGCCCGGAGGTTGAGAAAGGAGTCCCGGAAGAAGAAGGAAACAAGTTCGTCCATTAGTGAAATCGTAGAAAACCTTACCGAGTCCAAACTTGCAGTTGGTCCACTTCATCTTGAAGAGGAGAATTCTGATTTTTCTAATCTAGAGGAGGAGGATACTGTAGGATCTGAGTCGGGAGAGAAAAAAATGGCTGGAAATAATGAGGAAAAAACCTTGAATGAATTGGCAAATCCGGACGTAGTCCATTAGCCGTTATGCATTAACTTTCCAGCGATCACTGATAATACGGTATTTGAATTGAAATCAAGATTGATTTACTTACTTCCTGCTTTCCATGGTCTTTCAGGTGAAAATCCTCACAAGTTTTTGAAGGAGTTCTCAGTTGTATGCATGAGCATGAAACCAACCGGAGTGATGGAGGAAATGGTCAAGCTTAGGGCATTCCCCTTTGCAGTGAAGGACATGGCGAAGGATTGGTTGTATTACCTCCCTCCTGGATCGATTAATACGTGGACCGAAATGGAGAAGCTTTTTCTCCAAACGTACTTTCCGGCCACTAGAGTTGCTGTCTTGCGCAAGGAGATATCTGGAGCTCGTCAGATGCAAGGGGAGAGTTTACATGAGTATTGGGAGAGGTTTAAACATCTCACGTCAGCATGCCCCCAGCATCAGATAAGTGATCAGTTGCTGTTGCAGTACTTCTATGAAGGGTTGTCGATCATGGATCGAAACATGCTTGACGCTGCTAGCGGTGGAGCATTCATGATGAAAACACCTACTGCTGCTAGAGACCTGATTGCTAGCATGGCTGCCAACACTCAACAGTTTGGCACACGAGATCCATCGATTAGAGAAGTGAAGGAGGTCCATGATTCTAAGTTGGAGGAAACTTTGAACAAGTTAACACTTGCTGTGGAGAATCTTGCAAAAGGAAAAGAGGTAAACCTTCCATCTTGTCAATATTGTTTATCTAACAATCACTCTACTCTTGATTGCAGGGTTACACCTAGTGAGCAGCAAGTAAACGCCATGGGGCGACCCTATGATCCCTTCTCTCAAACCTACAATCAGGGTTGGAGAGATCATCCTAGTCTCAGGTATGGAAGTGGACAAGGAGAAAATTGGGGGCAACAACAGTTTCAAGAGCAGAGAGTGGTGAATAGGCAACACAATTACCCTCAAGATGGTGGAAATCGCCAATTAGGTGGTTCAAGTTCCGGAGCTTCATTTGAGGAGATGATGAAAGAGTTGGCTGCCAGCAATCTTAAATTTCAAGAGATGACACATTCATCCATTCAGGACTTGAAGATGACAACTCAATCGTCAATCCGGAACTTGGAAAATCAAGTAACCCAATTAGCTACAACTGTAGGCCAGATGCAAGCTCAAAACAGTGAAAAGTTGCCCTCACAAACGGAGGTTAATCTTAAGAATGTGAGTGCTATCACCCTGCGGAGTGAGAAACAGTTGGAGGAAGTTGGACTGCCTAAAAAGCCTGACCAAGACATGGAAAAAGATGATGAAAAACCTGCTGGAACAGTGGAGGATCAATCCGATCAGTTTGGAGCAGAAAAATCTGATGTTCAAAAACGTAACACTGACACTGACCTCATCAGTGTCAGAAGGTCCAGAAAAAAATCAGGTAGAAACTCTGACCCTATTTCTTTTAATATTAACCATTTGCCTTTTCCAAGCAGGATAAGGAAGCCGGACACCACTGAGAAGGATAAGCAGTTACTTGAAGTGTTTCAGAAAGTGCAGATTAATTTACCTCTCCTTGAGACAATTAAGCAGATTCCGAGATACGCCAAGTTCTTGAAGAATTTGTGCACCAATAAGAAGAATTTGAAAGTAGATGAAAAAGTGGTGATGGGAGAAAACGTTTCAGCTGTCTTCCAGTAAACGTTACCTCAGAAGCGCAAGGATCCTGGCATGTTTGTGGTTCCTTGTAAGATTAGGAGTTGTAAGGTGGAAAGAGCCATGTTGGACCTTGGAGCATCTATTAATGTGATGCCTCAATCAGTGTTTGAGAAGCTGGGTGTGGGAGAGTTGAAGAAGACTGGAGTTATCATTCAACTTGCCGATCAAAGCCAGGCATACCCAGATGGAGTCATTGAGGATGTTCTTGTTCAGGTAGATAAACTCATATTCCCTGCTGACTTTTATGTGTTAGAAATGAATGATCACCCATCAAATTCCACTCCTATTTTGTTAGGGAGACCATTGCTCAACATGTCTTGCACTAAGATAGATGTGAGTGAAGGTACTCTAACGATGGAATTTGATGGGCAGATCATCAAATTTAACATATATGATGCTATGAAATATCCTGATGATGCTAACCTGCTTTCTGTTGTGAGTACTATTGACCCTATTGTCCAGGAACACTTTGAACTCACTAGTAGGGATGCATTAGACACAGTAATTGGTCAGGGAATCATGAAGGAGGGTGCTGAAAGATGTGATCATGAAAAGCTGAATCACTACGTCAATGTTTTGCATAGTTCCTCTCAGAGTCCAAGCACCTCAGATGTAGCTTCTGTTAAATTTCTTGTGGAGTCTCCTACAGACGTTAATTCAGTTTTTGCTTTGAGTGTTGTTGAGCCTTTGGTGCAGGATTATTTTGAACTAACTCGCAGGGATAACTTTGACACCATCATTGCAAATGGAAGCATGAAAGAGCATGAGAAGAAATCGAAAAAAGAAAAGCTTGGTGAAGTGCCAAAGTTATAGTTGAAAGTGTTCCCCAAACAGTTGAAGTCCTCGTTCTTGGGGCCGAACCATGAACTCAAGGAATATCATAAGGGGTTTCGCACGGTTGAGGTCGATCGGATGAAGTTGAAAGAAGTTCTTCATACTTGAAAGACGCACCTTGCCTAAGTCGAGCCAACGACAATAAAAAAAGGCGCTGATTGGGAGGCAACCCAATTTTCTCGCTTTATTTTTATTTTATTTTAGTATATTTTATTTTATTTTCAATAAGGTGTCTGATTGCTCAATCTTAACTGCCTGAGGTTCGTAGATACATCATTTGGAATTTAATCGCAGAGTCTATTCGAAGTTTTATTGTCAAGAAAGAAATAGTGAAATTGGGTCATGAATAATTTTCCTGCTTTAATTTAAATATACTAGAGGCCCAACTTATTTTCATTTTCTTTTTATAGGAAAGAGGCCCAACTATGTTAGCCCATGAAGGAATTGAAAAAAATATACATGCAGGGCCCAGCCCATACATTTCTCATCCACATCGTGTCATTGTGAAGCCTTTTCTCAGTTCTAAAAACCCTAAATTCTCGCCCAAATTGTAGCACTTCGTCCACTTTGTCAAATCTCGAACCCACTCCTCAAAAATTCCGCCGTGAATCGTCTCCACCATGGCCAGACATCGTTTGAGCATTCGAGAAGAGAGGAGACAGAAGAGAGAAGATGACGCAGAACCGTCCCAGGCAATAGTCATATTTCGCGAACCCAATGCCATCGCTGTCGGGTCTGTTTTCGACGACCCTTCTACCGCCGATGTTTGTCATGTTCCAGAAGATGGTCCTCCAGCCTCGGCCCTACAACCCGACACCACAGCAGCCCATCCCGTCAGTGTGCAGCTTAAAGAGCTTCCACCGTTGGAAGCAGCCGCTGCCTGTATCGAGCCCAGCGATAGAATTCCCACAGTAACCGAAGTCGCCGATGGCGGACCCCAGCGACCCCGATGCCGCCACCTGTAATGAGCCCAGCGAGAACACTTCAGTGCTGGAAGATGCCAAGGACGAGGCACCACGAAAGCCATGCCGTGTAATCAGGTGTATTCTACTCATTTACATACTCATTTGCTCTTTTCTCCTTGCTTTTGTTTGGGGACAAACAACTGTTATGCGTGGGGGGATTTGTATATTGGGGGCTAGATATGTTTATATGATATGCTATGTGATTTGGCTATTTTTGGGTGAGTTCTTGTGGCTGTATTTTAGGCATGTTTTGGTTGGTTTGGGGTGTAAATTTGAATTTCTTATCTTGTGTCATGTTTTTTATTGTCCTTTTAATCTCATGTTGATGTAGAGTTGAAAAAATGAGGAATAAGTCTTTTGAGGTGATGAGAGTAATGCATGATTAAGAGAGTAGCAATGTTGTTGAGGAACTGTTGGAATTTGATTTTCTTTGCAAGATTTTTGTGATTGTAATGGCTCATTTTTTTTAGAATTTCATGGAAAATATACCCAATTTTTGTGGGCTTTTAAGTCTTAACGAGCTATTATCTATAAGCTCTATTGAATTTCTTTCTTGAGTGCATTGAATTTGAATTGCTCATTCTAGAACTTGCTCTTTTGAATGCATTTCAAGATCATGTGATTGATTGTGTGTGATAAAATGATAAGGGCACTTAGGATTAACCCTTTTTGGCTTATATTGTCCCACCTAATAGTACGAACTTTAGGGAAGCCACGTTGAGCCTGAGCCTTTTCTTTGAATTATGAGCACATAAATTAACCCTGAATTCCCATTTCTTTCTTAAACTCTTCCGTTTGAACCCTTCATTACTTTGCAATGTGTGAATCTTGTTAAAATACTTAGTGGTTGGATTGATGATGAAGGAGGATTTGATAAAAAAAATGGAGAAGAAAAAAAAAGAAAGAAAAGGAAGGAAGGTTGGATGATAAAAAGAAAAAAAGGGGGTCTGTTAGAAAAAGAAATGGAAGAAAAGAAGTTTTAAAAAAAAAAGAAAATTTCGTGAAAAGAAAAAAGAGAGAAGAAAAGGATAAAAAGAGACACTGATTTACGTGTACTCCTGCTGTTCCAAATATTGAAAATGTGCAGTGTGGGGAGATTTTAAGTGCAAGAAATTCGGTTATGGAAAGGAGAATGAGGGGATGATGGATGTTTTGAATTTTAAAGATCACATGTTGTGAAGTGATGCATTTTGCCATTCTTATCTCTCTATTTACCTTACACTGACCTAAAGCCCCATTACAACCCACTCAAAGACCCTTTGACCGTTGCACATGATTCATCTAAAATTGGTGGAGAATTGATTTGGGAGCAAACTTATGGTACTGACTTTTCTTGTACAATTTTTGAGTGAACTTGCTACCTAGATCATATTTTTGAGTGATATTGAGTGAATCTTGGTGAGGCCATGGAATTTTGAAACATTTGATGCCATGAAAGTTGCAAACTTTGAGTAAAGAGTCATGTTTTATTTAGTTCCAAATGCTCATTGGTTGCTTGTCTCTTGAAGTGTGTAATTTTCATTTGCCTTGATAGATGTTCCTTGATTTTCTATTCTCTATGGTTTTTGATTTGCTTGAGGACAAGCAAAGTTTAGGTGCGGGGAGATTTGATAAGTCATATTTTAGCACAATTATTTGGTTGGAATTCATGGTTATTTGATTATTTTATGTGCTAATTTGGGTGCTTAAATTGACTTATCTTATCTTTGGTTAGTTGGAGCTTTAATGATATAAATTGATGTGAAACGGGCTATTTTTATGCAGGAAATTCGTGCTGCCATATTGACTGACACTGACCCCCTCAGTGTCAGAAGGGACTTGCGAAAATTCAGGATAATTAGGGAAAGTCCAGCTGGAAAATTCCTACGTATTTCCCCGTGTATTCTAGCGCTTTGAATCACTAAAAAATCATGCCAAATCTGATTTAGAGAATAAAAGATATGAAGAAGATCCTGGAGATATTTTTAGGAGAAAAAGATAAGGAAAGAGATCAAGATTACTTAAGGATCAAGACATAGATATTTATGGGATATTATTAATTATTTTTGGGAGCAGATACACGTGAATTTAAGGGCTGCAGAACATGTGAATTATAGAGATCAGAACAGAAAGAAACGTGAGGAACAGAAGCAGATTGGCGTGAAACAGAAGAACACAATCGAACATCATTCGGTTTTATTTTATTTTAATTTCATCTTTGTTATGAACATGCGGGGCTAATCCCCTTTTCTAGTTTAGGATTCGTGAACCTCCTGTTGAATAATTAATTTAATTATTTATGATTTTTACATTGAATCTTTTATGCAAGTTTATTTTATTACATGCATTGATGTTCTTAATTGTGGTTTGATAGTTATTTTAGCCTGATCACCTACTTAATTATTAAACTACTGAATGTTATTCTATGACCTACAATCCGTAATTGTTGTAGGAATTGGATTAAGTAACAAATAGAGATAATTCCCTCTAGGTGTAATAAAATTTAGGTTGTATGATACCTAGCCGGATTTCGTAGCCTAGTAATCCTATGTTTAGAGTTTTAATGCATCTACGAGTTCGAATCCATAGGGTCACTCGTAGATAGTTCAATTTAGTGGTCGTACCCTAGTTGATGAACGTAAGAACATTCGGGTTGATTGGTCATACCGTCAATCTAGGGATTTGAGTTTGTGCACTAGGCTAGATGTTTAATTCGTATGATTAATTAATTTAGTAAACGGGAAGGGATCGACATCCTAAACTAGGCTTTAATCGCTTGGTTAATTTGAATATTAATTTTCATCTACTTTGTTATTTAAATTAAGTTAATTATTGTCATTATTTTTATAATTTTTCAGCAATCAAAATTCCCCCTATTTTATTTAATATGTTTGAGTCACTTGAATTTAATTAAAGTTCGTTTTACTCTCTTGGGTTCGACCCTACTTGCTACTATACTTCGTATAAGTGTGAGTTGGTAATTATTTGTATTTTGGTACGCCCGCGACAGCATATCATTTTCCCATGATATTGGTAGTAATACCAGTACCATCAACTTTGAAAGGATAAATTATTGTTAAAAAAGGATTTCCTGAAATAATATCTTGACTCAAATTTTTGACAAGAATAAAATTGGTTTTGAAATAATAATCATTATTACAAATAAATGCTTTTGAAAGTTTATACTTAATATGAAGAGGAGTAGCATTAGCTGCTACAAGTCTTTCATTAGTTTTTCATAGTATTGAGTAGGTATTAAACCTTCCAGGTCGTGTTGCAAGGGGGCGATCCTTGTCCCACATCGAAACTGCTCTGCAGTTGTGAATGCTTTAAAGCCAGGGCAAACCTTCTACTTGACACCATGGTTTTAAGTGGCAGTTAGGCTTTGCGAGCGGATGCTTCCAGTTGGTATCAGAGCCGGTAGTGGGTGGTCCTGGGTCCCGTAGTGGTGCAGGTCATGTTGCAAGGGGGCGATCCTTATCCCACATCGGAACTGCTCTGCAGTTGTGAATGCTTTAAAGCCAGGGCAAACCTTCTACTTGACACCATGGTTTTAAGTGGCAGTTAGGCTTTGTGAGCGGACGCTTCCAGTTGGTATCAGAGCCAGTAGTGGGTAGTCCTGGGGCCCGTAGTGGTCCAGGTCGTGTTGCAAGGAGACGATCCTTGTCCCACATCGGAACTGCTCTGCAGCAGTTAGGCTTTGCGAGCGGACGCTTCCAGCTGGTATCAGAGCCGGTAGTGGGTAGTCCTGGGGCCCGTAGTGGTCCAGGTCGTGTTGCAAGGGGGCGATCCTTGTCCCACATCGGAACTGCTCTGCAGTTGTGAATGCTTTAAAGCCAGGGCAAACCTTCTAGTTGTCGAACTGTATTTCGAAAATAAATTTCAATCTTGATGCCATGAATAACTTGTTTTAAAACAATAAGTTTTAATTGCTTTGCTAAAAGTATATGAATATTACTTATCAACAGTAACTATATATTTGCTTTCCATAAATGCGGGAACATTACCGGGACCACCAACCAGGCTAACCAACGGATTCACGCTTACCAACACACCTTCTAGTTCAACAAATATTACTTATGAATCAAGTAAATATTCAGAACCTTAGTCAACAATTAATACTTATGAAATTAACACAAGTATTCAGTAATCAAAAATTTTGAAATTCCTTTTCGTATCACAGCCTAAAAGGCTCTAATATTATTCAATCGCAGGAATTGCATATTCAGGACAATAATTATTCTAATTAGACTATTCCTGAACAACAAATTGAAACAATGTATCATATTGGTACTCTTGACTTCAAAACTGCTTTTTCAATCAAAACTCATGAAGAGACTATTTCTATTCATGAAAAATTTCAAAGTTTACGTCTTTTGTCCTATTCCTCTTACCAGGAATCTAATAACCCAGGTTCCCCTACAGCATCTCAAATGGAAAATTGTATTTTAGTGATTACTTTTGAAAGCTTTACTCCAAAATTCAAATATCTTTTCAGAAGATTCAAAGAAGAAACAGTTAGAAAAGAATGGTTTTTAAAACTTGTCAATGAGTTTCGTATAAAAATAAATGATATTTGGATAGAAGAAATACGAAATAAATATAAATCTAATATTTCTCTTTTAAATTGGTTTGACGTTTATTGCAAAATACATGATATTTCTGAAAATGTTTTTGATTTAAATCAAATAAATGTTCAAACAAGTATTTATAAAAAATGGAAACTTGATAATGGTTCCATTATTTCTTCAGTTCATCTGCCTTTACAAAATATAAAAATTCCTTTTGATAAAGGTGAAGTCCTTGCCACTCCTTTTAGAACTGGGGAGGGTGATGTTAAGGATAATAAAAAAGTTATTGAGCAAAATAAATTTTCAAATCAGATTCTTCATACTATTGCAGAACATTTGGATAGCCTTTCGGTGAAAATAGATTCAAAACCTTCTGATTCTAAATTTACTAGCAGTACTTCTACTCCTCATTTTATTCCAAGAAGCCTTCCGACTAATATTGAAAAGAATTTGCAGCTCCCTGCAAACTCTAGTCTCATTGATAGAATCTCAAAAAAAAACTCATCAATGAAGCCTCGACATCTCATGTTTCAAACATTAATTGTTTAGACAAAGCCAAAAATATTTCATCAAAAATCTCATCCGAATCAGAATCTGATAATGAGATTAATAAAATTCGATTCCAATCTGGAACAAAAGCCTTTTATAATAATAGACATTCCCCTCCGGATATTCTATTCGAAGAAATAGCTCATTTCAAAGCTGGTGCCAAATATGATGGTCATTCAGTCCATGAATGGAACATAGACGGCAAATCAGAATATGAAATCCTCAATACTCTTCAAGAAATGGGCATGGCTCGTATTTCTTATAAAGCCCAAGGTCAAAAAGAAGAAAGTGATGCCGCTTTCATTGTCACTGGCTTCACTGGTCAGTTAAAGAACTGGTAGGATAACTCCCTTACTCTCACCAACAAACAGAATATACTCCAACATACTGTCGAAGTTGAAGAACTTGATGGTACTATTAATACTAAAAATGATGCTTGTGACATGTTGATACTCACTATTGGCATGTATTTAATTGGAAATCCTAAAGAAGAACTTGATTCAACACAAGTTGTATTATCTAATATCAGATGCCCTACATTATCTGATTATAGATGGTACAAAGATGTTTTCCTCACTCATATTTTAAAAAGAAATGATTGCAATGCTTCCTTTTGGAAAAAAGATTCATAGCTGGACTTCCTAAAATTTTCGGTGAAAGAATTCATCAAAAGCTTAAGGAAACCACTGGTCAAAGTGACATTCCTTTTGAAAATATTACATATGGTCAATTGTTTGCTTTCATTAAAAAAGAAGGACTAACTTTGTGTTCAGAATTGAAAATTCAATCTAAGTACGGATCTGAAAAGAATAGATACCGTAAGGAGATTGGAACATTCTGCGAAGCTTTTGGATTACAAAAGATTCAAGCTCCTTCATCTAGATTTAAAAACAAAGCAAAGCATTTTCCTAAAAAATGCCATAAAAATGATTTTAAAGAAAATTTTATAAAAGGCCTAAATTTTCAAAGAAAAACCCTTTTGAAAAGAATTTTGATAATTTCCAATTTACTTGTTTCAAATGTCACAAAAAAGGCCATAAAGCTAATGAATGTCCTTTACAAAAGAAAATTAATGAAATTTTTCAAGATGATGAGGTTTTAAGAGATAAGATTTCTTCTCTTTTAATTTATGAAGAAAATTCTCAAAATGAAAGTTCTACAGATTCAAGTTCTTATTTAGAAGAATTTTTCGCAAGCTCAGAATCTGAAACAGACAAGTCCTCTTGTCAAGGATTCTGTCCATTAAATATTAATGTTATTTTCAAAGAAAAGACTGAACAAGAACTCTTGTTTGATCTTATTGATAAAGTTCCTGATCAAGAAGAAAAGCATAAATATCTTCTTAGATTAAGGGATATAGTTCTCAATAATGATATTCCAAACAAAGACAAATCTCCTGTTATTATTGGACCATTCAGTATTTTCCAAGCTTTTCAACAAAGCTCCTTCCTCCTCTCTAATCAAAACAGATATTAATATCAATGATCTTCAGCGAGAGATTAATACTCTGAAAGCTGAAATATCAAATCTCTATAAAGAGATAAGCAATCTTCATTTCAAAGATTTGAAATTAGAAACCAGATTATCTATTTACAAAGATGTTTTTGATATTCCTAAAAGCTCTTCAAAAAATCAAGTGATCGATACTACTCATGATACTTCAAACAATGAAGCTGTCCAGAGTATCGAACAAATAGCTTTTCAAAAATTGAATTCTTTCATTACTTTGGTCATAGGCGATTTCAAGATCAATGTTTCCTGTCTTATAGATAGTGGAGCTGATCAAAATTGCATAAGAAAAGGTTTAATACCTACTCAATACTATGAAAAAACTAATGAAAGACTTGTAGCAGCTAATGCTACTCCTCTTCATATTAAGTATGAACTTTCAAAAGCTTTTATTTGTAATAATGATTATTGTTTCAAAACTAATTTCATTCTTGTCAAAAATTTGAGTCAAGATATTATTTTAGGAAATCCTTTTTTAACAATAATTTAACCTTTCAAAGTTGATGATACTGGTATTACTACCAATATCATGGGAAAAGATATTCATTTCAAATTTATTAATCCTATTAAAGAAAGAGAAGTTTCTCTTCTTCAAAAATATTATATTTCTCAAATAAATGTTATTGAGTCTAAAAAGTCTCATTTAAATTTTCTTAAAGAAGACGTTTCTTATTTTCGAATTAAAGAAAATTTACACAAAAAGGATATTCAAAATAAAATTTTAGATTTTGAAAATATTTTAAAAAATGAAGTATGCTCAGATCTTCCCAATGCTTTATGGGAAAGAAAGAAGCATATTGTTTCTTTACCTTATATTACTGGTTTCAATGAAAAATCTATTATAACAAAAGCTAGACCTATTCAAATGTATCATGATCTTCTCAACATCTGCAAAGATGAGATCAAATCCCTTCTTTCTAAAAAGCTCATAAGGCCCTCTAAGTCACCTTGGAGTTGCCCTGCCTTCTATGTTAATAATCAAGCAATGAAGGAACGAGGAGTCCCTAGGCTCGTCATTAATTACAAACCTCTCAATGATGTTCTGGAATGGATCTCTAATAAAAGAGATCTTATCAAAAGATTGCATAAAGCATGCATTTTTTCAAAATTCGACCTCAAGTCTAGTTTTTGGCAGATACAGGTCAGAGAAGAAGACAAATACCAAATTGTTTTTACAATTTTATTTGATTATTCAGATTTCTTTATTATTTATATATAGTCTGATATTCATATTATTAAAAAGATTAAAGTTCAGGATAAATTAATTCTTTGCTTAAGAATAACTACACTTAAGGCGTTCTTTATTAAAATTAATGCCTTTGATATTGATTATGGAGTATCATTAAAGAAATAATTCAAAATAATCATGCATTCATTCATTAAACAACTCATTTATTTTCATAAATTTTTTTAAAAAAAAATATTTTATTACAAAAGAAGTTTTATGAAAAGCATTATTTCAAAACAAATCTTTTCTAAATGACAAACTATTATTTCATGTTTCTATAAAAGGGGATAATGATTCCTTACCTGATTTCCTAATTAGAAAGTTTCTCCTGCAGAAAACTATGAGTAGACCCAGACCTAAAACTCCTCAGAATTATTCAAAATCTCTTGTAAATCTTAACCAATTTCAAGCCCTTTCTGAATACCCTATCTTACCTTCTCCCTTCTATTCTCAAATTGTTAGAGCACCAGTAACTCCTACTCAAACACCTAAGACAAATATTACCAGAAGTTCTCCTTCTCCTTCTAAAACCTATACTACTAAGCCAAATGTCTAGCATATAACCCTTACCAAATATCATATTAGCCCAGATATTCAAACTCTGAAAGGTATTGTTTCAAAATACTTCCCACAAGGATGTCAATGGTATTCTGACAATCCTCTGAAAACTCAGAGGTATTATGAACTTAATCTAATTGATATTGGATCAATTGACATAGTTCATACTCCAGATCCATTAAATCCAAATCGTGTTTCTTATTCAAAATGCATCATCAAAAGGATGTTCAGGACAGATGAGTGGACTTTCCCATTCAATGATAAACATTTCTCACTACAAGAAACTGCCTAATTACTGATGGAATCATTCCGTCGGTAATTACCGACGGTTTCCCGACGAATTACCGACGTTTTATTGATTTAATATGATTTTTTTCTAAAAAAATCATCAATAGAAATTCCTGACGGTTTTTGCGATGGATTACCGATGTAATTAGTGACGGATTTCGTTCCGTCGCTAATTTTGTCATTATTTTGGAGGGATTATATCCCGAAAGATTATCGACGACAATTTTCCGTCGATAAATATATAAAATTTTATTTTAAAAAAAAATAATTTTAGTCTTTGATTTACCGACGGATTTAATCCATTGGTAAATATATCAAAATTAATTTTTTAAAAAATAATTCTTTTCTTTAATTTACCGACGGATTTAATCCGTCGGTAAATATATCAAATTTTATTTAAAAAAAATTAATTTTAGTCTTTGTTTTACCGACGGATTTAATCCGTCGGTAAATATATCAAAATTAATTTTTTAAAAAATAATTTTTTTCTTCAATTTACCGACGGATTTAATCCGTCGGTAAATATATCAAATATTATTTAAAAAAATTAATTTTAATTACTGACGGATTAAATCCGTCGGTAAATATATCAAATTTTATTTTAAAAAAATAATTTAGTATTTACTTTACCGACTGATTATTCCGTCGGTAAATATATAAAATTTTATTTAAATAAACAAAAACAAAAAACGTGTTTTGTTTTCTTTTAACGTAAAATGTTTTTTTTGTTTTTTAAACCCAAAATATTCATCCATCTATTAGAAATCAAAGATCTCCCAATGACGAAATCGAAGAACCCGCCACCACTTCTCGCCGCCGCCGACGCTCTCCCGAAATCGAAGAACCTCCTCCCCTCTCTCTCCCCTTTCCCGTTAAGAATGCTCAGGGAGGGGAAGCGGATTTTCTCTCTCTAATTTTTTCTCCCCCTCCCTGTAAGCTTTTGCCCAAATTCCACCATAGTCAGCTGCCGACTGTGGCTTGGTTTTACACGGATCGGGTATTTCCCCTGTGCCTCTATAGATATATCTACCTGGAGATTGACCGGGTAAATTCTCTCTTGTTGTGGGATTACACTGATTCGTCATTACAAGCAGCAGGTCGCCTCATGATGGTCCTGCCTTGCAAGGCCTCAAGCGAGTGCCAATCGGAGCCCGCTAGGGCTTCTCTCTTCCGTCGCGCCCCAGTAATCACTCACCTAGAGCAAAATCAAAGATCTAATCCCTGCGACTACTTTCCAACAGTCGACGATCAAGCCGCTCTCCGCTGCCGTCCACCCACTCCAGCGGCGGTAGCGTCGATGCACTTACCAGCCGTCACCATTGCTCATGCGATTTCTTTCAGCCACATCTCAGATTCAAACGTGATTGGACTGGAGCAATTAGATGGGCTCGATTCAATTGATGTCGATCGCTCCTTCGCTTCCCATCGATTTGGGGATTTTCATGGATTCTCCCCTACACCTCCGCCGCTTCATCGTGCGTTCTGCCTAAGGCTCCCTATGCAGTGTCGCCGCTTGCACTGTTCCACCGGCGCACCTCCCATCTCCTAGAGCCCATGTTTTTTCACAATGAGATCCGACACATCCAGTGCCATCTAGGGAACCTGTTGTCGGCCGTGCTGGATTGGCTGAGCCGATTCCTCTATTGACAGCGTACCCCGCTAATTTACAGGGCTGCCATCATGATGCTCTCGCCCCCTGGTCTGTCTCCTCCGGTC
This sequence comes from Pogostemon cablin, assembly GCA_023678885.1. Classification (NCBI taxonomy): domain Eukaryota; kingdom Viridiplantae; phylum Streptophyta; class Magnoliopsida; order Lamiales; family Lamiaceae; genus Pogostemon; species Pogostemon cablin. Next base: position 10,311,281 of record CM042987.1, read on the forward strand.
AGCATTGATGGAGGGATTTTCTTGAGGATTTGACTTCACAAAAGGGGCAGGCCTCCTCTACAGTTGGCGCCCTTCTTCATGTTGGATTGTATACTAAAAGTCTAGCTTTTTGTATGAACAATGTTATAACAATTAATTTGAAATGAGAATCATATGATCAAATGATTGCGTTTTATAATTTATTTATATATTCGATGCAATAGTCCACTTACTTTATATTGTAGATAATATATTGTGCGACAACACGCGGAAGATCATATTATCGATTTTCTTATAAAGTATAAACAGATGCTCACAACCGAGATAGACGGGGACTCTCTATCGGGATGGTTGTAGTGTGGTTTGGTATTAGCTTGTCTTGGCTATAGAATCACATTAGTGCACTTGTGTGTATTGAGCAGGACCGCTTGAGATCGTTCGACTTATACTGACTTATAGGAGAACTTGATCTCAGTTATTATGGATGTTCGTGCTTTTAATCCCTATACAATAACCTCGACAGGTAAGGCAGTATGTATTTCTTTGACTAATCCCTATACAATAACCTCGACAGGTAGGGCAGTATGTATTTCTTTGATTCATCAATGGGTGAGATTTACATGTAATTAAATCAACAAACTCGATGAGCTGGGAAGTAGTGTTGTCTCTATGGTGTGCTGTTGATTGTAGAAGGAATCCATGTCCGTCATAGGTTGATGATGTCCACTTGAGGAGCTCATAAGGATTATCATATAAACCCTACATGTGGAATTTATTCCGGCATGATAATGAGGTTGAGTGGTACTACTCTTGGATGAGATATTAATTAATTGGGTTGTTAGTAACTTAATTAATTAATGGACATTGCATATCTTAAACATTGGGAGACTAATGGACTCATAATAAGAAGGAGCCCAAAACGTAATTTTAGGATTGGTACGGTAGTGCAATAATAATATTTTAGTGGAATATATTATTATTATTGGACTTAAGTATAAGCTTTGGGCTAAGCTTGGATACTTAAGACCAACGGAGGCCCAACCCAATTTCTACTCCTGGTCCCTGTTGTAGCCCATGTATATAAGTCACCTCACCTTATCTGGAACCCTAATCTAATTCATCATTCACGTGTGATGAAGGTTGAGAGCAGGTTGAGGAGGTCTCGTAGATCGTTGCCCACACGACATCGAGATCGGACTTGAGATATACAGCAGAAGATCGGAAGGTAGTTTGCTGCTGCTGTCTGCCACGTTACGAAATTTATATAAAATTTTACAGTACTCTGAATTTTATGATCAATATACTGACGGAAATTCGTCGAAGAGAGGATCATCTGAGAGAAAAGATCACTCAATTCCGACATCAGACAAGGAAGTTATGGCCATTCTCGTGGGACTGCAGAGGCTGCCATCGAGAATCCTTTGTCTTCAACATACCCTGGTGAACGGTAATCGTTTCTATGATTTATTGCTTCCGCTGTGATAGAAACGCATGGCATCCTAACGGGTCACGTTAATCAAACGATCGAACGCCAATACTTTCTTCTAACTCTGTTACAGTAGAGTATAACATGGGCACCTGTTATGCTCATAATTCGCAGAAAAGTTATGGCTTCCTCTGTAGTGCAGTGGATGGAAGTACAGTGAACATTGGCCTTTGGGATTCAGCAGGTTCTTCTCATTTTCAACTCCAATTTTTTTTTCTTCTTTTTGTGATGTTAGACTATAATCATATTATTATTTCTTAATTCAGGGCAAGAAGATTACAACAGACTACATCCTCTAAGTTATAGAGGAGCTGATGTATTTCTATTGGCTTTTTCATTAATCAGCAAAGCCAGCTATGAAAATATATTCAAGAAGGTAATTGTGTCCATTATCTTAATAATTAAAATCATTTAATTAAATCTTCTTCTTTTTTTTATGACAGTGGATTCTAGAGTTAAGGCACTATTCTCTTAATGTACCAATTATACTGGTGGGAACCAAACTGGGTAAGAATTTCATGTATGACTTACTCTTTCATGCTAATTAGTTTAATTAAATTCCAAAATTTAATCTTTTTTAAAACAAAAACTTGGCCATTAACTTGAATATGTATCACAATGATCAAATAGACTTGACAGAAGACAAACAATTTTTTAGTGATCATCCTGGTGCAGTAGCTATTACAACTCAACAGGTACATATACATATTGCATTAATTAATATTATTATTTTTTAATTATGTAAGTAATTTATGGAATAATAATAAGTGTAGCAATATTTGAACAGGGAGAAGAGCTGAAGAAGATGATTGGCGCAGTAGCTTATATAGAGTGTAGTGCCAAAACGCAACAGGTCATTTTCTTAAATCTTAATTAACTCCTTTTCACTTTAGAATAACATATATTTATATAATTAACGTGTCATGTATTTATAAAAAAAGGGGCAGTTTTAAGTATGATCTATCCTAATTAATTTGTGGTCTCTCATCTATATATATATATATATATATATATATAAAGGGTTCCTATATATATTAAGGGTTCCTCTTTTTTCCTGGTTGTTTTTGGGGCTATAATTTTGTTTTGTTGTTTCTGATTCCTCAGGATAATAAAGTTGTCATCTTTGGCCTCCCGGTAAGCCTATCGAAGTCATTGTTATGATTGTTCTTTTCCAGGAATTTGAATTGTGGATTTATGATTCTTTATTGCAATCGATGATCAATTTTGTTTATTCAATTGGAAGAAAACCTTTTCTTACCTTTCCTTTACTTGCATTTGGATGAATAATCTTTGAATCCATTTATAAAGTGTGATGTTGGTGTCTTCTTCTGTCAATAAGATAGATATAATTGGACGAAATCTAGCTTGACAAGGTGCCTTTTGCAACTAAGTCTCATTTCTGCTTTTGCTCATATAAACTCTTTCTTACTCTTAAAGGGAGCGTACACTGGAGTTTGTTCCATGCAACACGTCCCCAGCTACAAAAACAATATTGACCAGTTTAAGGCAAAGGGTGTCGATTCTGTGATATGTGTAGCTGTTAATGATCCTTATGTCATAAATGGCTGGGCTGAGAAGCTTAAAGCTTAGGATGCTGTAAGATACTCCTTTATCTTTTACAATTTTTCGAGTAAGATGAGTATTTCTTAATGGTTCAATATTATGTGTGAGTCTGCAACAGTTTAATCTTTTGACTGGATGTGCTTCTAGTTTAATTGCATGATGGTTGGAGATGACCCTTGGCAGTTAAGTCATTTCTTTTTCTCTTTTATTATATATTACAGTTTCCCTGTGTGTAGCTTTTCTTCTGAAATCTGTATTTAGGCATGAATCTTTTTCCTTGTAAAACAACATCAATATTAATTCCTTCCTTTTAAGCAAAATAACAGCAATATTAATTATTATATTAACACCATGTCTGCTTGCGTGACTAGAGTAGCTCTCTCCATATCTAATGTATTCTGATTTAGCATAGAATTGCCAACGTTTATGTTATCATGTAAAATTTTGAAGTTGACTCCACTACTACAACCAGGGTATTAGCTAAATATAGTATTATGCTTGACTTTTATATGATCACAAACTTGATGCTCCCAGCTCCCCTTGACTACAATGTTTATTATATTGCAGATAATTATGACAAAGCGATCTTCGGCATTGGTAATTTGGGCGAAGGAAGTACAAGCTGCTAATCTAGTTTTACTTAATATTTAATGTAATCAGATATTTTATAGGATTGAGTAGGATTTGATATTTTGTGACAAATTTGGGTCTTTATTTGAAATTGTGGAGATTTTGTATTAGGGTTGTGTTTTTTTTAAGGTTTAATTAATTACAATTTTTGTTTATTTATAAGGTATTAATATTAATTTAAAAATATATATTAAAAATATAAAAATACTTTAGCGACGAAAAATTCATCGTTAAATCTCACTTTTAGCATTTTACTGATGGATTTTTCTGTCGGTAACTTTTTCTGTCGGCAAATCCGTCGCTAATAAAAGTACTATATAACTCTATATTTTGTATTTACCGATGGATTTTTCCATCGGTAATTTATTCCGTTGGTGATTCCGTCACTAATATAAGTTATATATGACACCATATTTCGTAGGCAATTCTGTCGCTATTTTTTGGCTACTGACGAATTTCATTTGCATAATTGCTGACAGATTATTTTATTTACCAACGAAAATTTCCGTCGGTAATTACCGACGGATTTTTAAATCCGTCGGTAAATAATTACCGACCATCGATATAGCGACCAATTGATTTTCGTCGATAATCTGTCGGTAAACTGTTTAGTGATGAATTTTTCAAACATTACCGACGGAAATTTCCATCGATAATCTGACAGTTTCTTGTAGTGTCTCAATACCATTCAATCCCAAGGGATATAACTATCCTGATTACAAAATGGCATGGTTTAGAACTTTTTTTTAGACCATTTGATCATTCATGATTTTTCACCTTTCATCCTGATTTCATAAAAACCTCCTTCCCAATTTGGTTTTTAGAATGGTGGTTCGATTTCGGACCTATCCTTTCTATTTTACCTTCTGAGGTTAGAGAAGCATTTTCATATTGTACTGAGAATACTCCAGATGAAAAATCCCTTGCAGAAATTCATTTTTTCTCTGAATTCAAAGTCTCTTGGATTCTTTGCTGGAGTTTTGCCTTCAAGCAATTCTTTTCTACTCCAAACCCAATCTCTATTGTCAGAGAATTCAAAGTTAAATGGTGGACCAATTATTCTACCAAATATTGCAACCTTCAAGTAGTTAAGAATTTCCTTACCACAGGTGTAAAACCTCAATGGGAAAAATCAGCGAACAATGATTCATCATCCAGCAAAAACAAAATGAGGACAGGATCGGGTTCTCTTTCTAAAGAACAGATTGAAGTAATTCAAATGATGGAGAAAGAACCTGATTTCATGAAAGAATATCTTCAATACTGTAGATTTAAAAAGATGGCAGACGCTGAAGAAGTTTCATCAAATGTTTCAAAATCAGAATTTGATCCTTTTGGTGGCCCTTGTGCTCAACATCCGTTTGATTTATGACTATCTTCGGTGAATTCAAAATAAAAGAAAAAGAAAGAAAAGAAAAAGAAAAATTCAAAAGAAAAGGAAAAGAAAGAAAAGAAAAAGAAAAATTCAAAAGAAAAGAAAAAAGAAAAAGAAGAAGAAAGAAGAAAAATTCAAAAGGTCGATCATCTGAAAGATTTATTAAAATGTTGAGCCAGAAGTTTCTCGGTGAAACGAGTACTCAATAATTTTGATAAATTTCAAAAAACCAACTACTCTGGCTATTTTTTCAAAAGCAGGTACCAATTTTTCAAAAGAAGACAATTATATCAAAAGCAGCTTCCCACTTTGTCAAAAGCTGGCTAAATTCGTCAAAAGCAGCCATCCACTATTCAAAAAGCAGCAGCCTTTCACTGTAGTAGCCGACAAGTCACTGTTCACATCGCTGTAGCAGCCGACAAGTCACTGTTCACATCACTGTAGCAGCCGACAGATCACTGTAGCAGTCACTATTCCAACCACTGAATGAAGACGTTTCAACAACCGCACTCAGAGTGAAATCAAATGCAAATCAAATTCAAATTCAAATGAAGATTTAGAGGCAGGCTCTTCCTATAAATAAGTCATTTCATTTCATTGTAAAGCAGTCGAAAATTTCTCCCTTAGAAATTCGAAAGCTTAGATCCCTCTCAAAACCCTCTGTATTCATATTTTCTTACCCCCCTTCTTATTCCAATCCTTGTATTTCATATTTCTGTAATTCATATCTCCAGTAATTCAAAGTAAGTTTTATTCAAGTCTTATTGTTTTCAATTTGTTTTACTCTGATATTCATCATCATGTCCATCATTCATGCATATTATTATCCTGTGTACCCGATCATGTCCGTAATGGTATTAGAGCCATTTAGGATGTGATACGAAAAGGAATTTAAAAAATTTTGATTACTGAATACTTGTGTTAATTTCATAAGTATTAATTATTGAACTAAGGTTCTGAATATTTACTTGATTGATAAGTAATATTTGCTGAACTAGAAGGTGTGTTGGTAAGCGTGAATCCGTTGGTCAGCCTGGTTGGTGGTCCCAGTAGTGTTCCTGCATTTATGGCAAAGCAAATATATACTTACTGTTGATAAGTAATATGCATACACTTTTAGCAAAGCAATTAAAACTTATTGTTTTAAAACAAGTTATTCATGGCATCAAGATTGAGAAATTTATTTTCGAAACACAGTTCGAATAGCTCTAATATTATTCAATCGCAGGAATTGCATATTCAGGACAATAATTACTCTAATTGGACTATTCCTGAACAACAAATTGAAACTATGTATCATATTGATACTCTTGATTTCAAAACTGCTTTTTCAATCAAAACTCATGAAGAGACTATTTCTATTCATGAAGAATTTCAAAGTTTACATCTTTTATCCAAATCTTCTATTAAAATATATTTGGAAAAAGGCTATAGATATATTCGTTTTGGTTTAATTCAAGTTGCTGTTAAACCGCTTGTTCATATTGGGGTCAATGCTCCTGTTTATCTCGCATTAAGGGATAATAGGTTAAAAAGATACAAATCTTCTTTACTTGCTATGATTCAAATAAATATTTGTAATGGTCCTATTTATTTCAATTGTGCTCCTGATTATTCTGTTGATATTACAGATCCATTACTATTTGATTCATTAGTTCTTGATATTCATTTACAAAGCAATGAGTTCAAAAATCTTTGCAAAAACTTTACGGTTATGTATTGCATATATTTTCGAGTTATGTCTTCACAGCTCAATCCAAAATTCATTTTGCATCCAACTTCTAAAGAAGAATCTGTTATGCTTCAAATCGAAGCAGACAGCTCAAATTTCTTTGTTCCCAAAAGACTCAAGTGGAATGAAATAACCATTCCCACTTAATTCATAATCAATAATTCTCAAATACCAAGAGGAATTAAAAGACACGAAGTCTCCGAAATAGAGGAAGATTCTGATGGAAGAATACTTCTCAGATTCAACTCTATGAGACAGAATGATGTTCCCAACATCAGGATTCAAGAAATCAATTCTCGTGCTTCCTTTTCTGATAACACTGGTTATCAAAACTTTAAAGTCAATTTCCAAACTCCTATTCCTTCTTACTAGGAATCTAATAACCCAAGTTCCCCTACTGCATCTCAAATGGAAAATTGTATTTCAATGATTACTTTTGAAAGCTTTACTCCAAATTTCAAATATCTTTTCAGAAGTTTCAAAGAAGAAACAGTTAGAAAAGAATGGTTTTTAAAACTTGACAAAGAGTTTCGTATAAAAATAAATGATATTTGGATAGAAGAAATACGAAATAAATATAAATCTAATATTTCTCTTTTAAATTGGTTTGACGTTTATTGCAAAATACATGATATTTTTGAAAATGTTTTTGATTTAAATCAAATAAATCTTCAAACAAGTATTTATAAAAAATGGAAACTTGATAATGGTTCCATTATTTCTTCAGTTCATCCGCCTTTACAAATTATAAAAATTCCTTTTGATAAAGGTGAAGTCCTTGCCACTCCTTTCAGAACTGGGAGGGTGATGTTAAGGATATTAAAAAAGTTATTGAGCAAAATAATTTTTCAAATCAGATTCTTCATACTATTACAGAACATGTAGATAGCCTTTCGGTGAAAATAGATTCAAAACCTTCTGATTCTAAGTTTCCTAATAGTACTTCTACTCCTCATTTTATTCCAAGAAGCCTTCCTACTAATATTGAAAAGAATTTGAAGCTCCCTGCAAACTCTAGTCTCATTGATAGAATCTCAATAAAGCTCATCAATGAAGCCTCGACTTCTCATATTTCAAACATTAATTGTTTGGACAAAGCCAAAAATATTTCATCAAAAATCTCATCCGAATCAGAATCTGATAATGAGATTAATAAAATTCGATTCCAATCTAGAACAAAAGCCTTTTATAATAATAGATATTCCCCTCCGGATATTCTATTCGAAGAAAGATCTCATTTCAAAGCTGGTGCCAAATATGATGGTCATTCAGTCCATGAATGGAACATAGATGGCAAATCAGAATATGAAATCCTAAACACTCTTCAAGAAATGGGCATGGCTCATATTTCTTATAAATCTCAAGGTCAAAAAGAAAAAAGCGCCGCCGCTTTCATTATCACTGGCTTCACTGGTCAGTTAAAGAACTGGTGGGATAACTCCCTTACTCTCACCGACAAACAGAATATACTCCAACATACCGTCGAAGTTGAAGAACTTGATGGTACTATTAATACTAAAAATGATGCTTGTGACATGTTGATAGTCACTATTGGCATGTATTTCATTAGAAGTCCTAAAGAAGAACTTGATTCAACACAAGTTGTATTATCTAACATCAGATGTCCTACATTATCTGATTATAGATGGTACAAAGATGTTTTCCTCACTCATATTTTAAAAAAAATGATTACAATGCTTCCTTTTGGAAAGAAAGATTCATAGCTGGACTTCCTAAACTTTTCGGTAAAAGAATTCATTAAAAGCTTAAGGAAACCACTGGTCAAAGTGACATTCCTTTTGAAAATATTACATATGGTCAATTGTTTGCTTTCATTAAAAAAGAAGGACTAGCTTTGTGTTCAGAATTGAAAATTCAATCTAAGTACGGATCTGAAAAGAATAGATACCGTAAGGAGATTGGAACATTCTCGAAGCTTTTGGATTACAAAAGATTCAAGCTCCTTCCTCTAGATTTAAAAACAAAGCAAAGCATTTTCCTAAAAAATGCCATAAAAATTATTTTAAAGAAAAATTTTATAAAAGGCCTAAATTTTCAAAGAAAAAGCCTTTTAAAAATAATTTTGATAATTTCCAATTTACTTGTTTCAAATGTCACAAAAAAGGCCATAAAGCTAATTAATGTCCTTTACAAAAGAAAATTAATGAAATTTTTCAAGATGATGAGGTTTTAAGAGATAAGATTTCTTCTCTTTTAATTTCTGAAGAAAATTCTCAAAATGAAAGTTCTACAGATTCAAGTTCTTATTTAGAAGAAGTTTTTGCAAGCTCAGATTCTGAAACAGACAAGTCCTCTTGTCAAGGATTCTGTCCATTAAATATTAATGTTATTTTCAAAGAAAAGACTGAACAAGAACTCTTGTTTGATCTTATTGATAAAGTTCCTGATCAAGAAGAAAAGCACAAATATCTTCTTAGATTAAGGGATATAGTTTTCAATAATGATATTCCAAACAAAGACAAATCTCCTGTTATTATTGAACCATTCAGTATTTCCAAGCTTTTGAACAAAGCTTCTTCCTCCTCTCTAATCAAAACAGATATTAATATCAATGATCTTCAGCGAGAGATTAAAACTCTAAAAGCTAAAATTCAAAATCTCTATAAAGAGAAAAGCAATCTTCATTTCAAAGATTTGGAATTAGAAACCAGATTATCTATTTTCAAAGATGTTTTTGATATTCCTGAAAGCTCTTCAAAAAATCAAGTGATCGATACTACTCATGATACTTCAAACAATGAAGCTGTCCAGAGTATCGAACAAATAGCTTTTCAAAAATGGAATTCTTTCATTACTTTAGTCATAGGCGATTTTAAGATCAATGTTTCATGTCTTATAGATAGCGGAGCTGACAAAATTTCATAAGAGAAGGTTTAATACCTACTAAATACTATGAAAAAACTAATGAAAGACTTGTAGCAGCTAACGCTACTCCTCTTCATATTAAGTATGAACTTCAAAAAGCATTTATTTGTAATAATGATTATTGTTTCAAAACCAATTTCATTCTTGTCAAAAATTTGAGTCAAGATATTATTTTAGGAAATCCTTTTTAACAATAATTTATCCTTTCAAAGTTGATGGTACTGGTATTACTACCAATATCATGGGAAAAGATATTCATTTCAAATTTATTAATCCTATTAAAGAAAGAGAAGTTTCTCTTCTTCAAAAACATTATATTTCTCAAATAAATGTTATTGAGTCTAAAAAGTCTCATTTAAATTTTCTTAAAGAAGAAGTTTCTTATTTTCGAATTAAAGAAAATTTACTCAAAAAGGATATTCAAAATAAAATTTTAGATTTTGAAAAAATTTTAAAAAATGAAGTATGCTCAGATCTTCCCAATGCTTTCTGGGAAAGAAAGAAGTATATTGTTTCTTTACCTTATATTACTGATTTTAATGAAAAGTCTATTATAACAAAAGCTAGACCTATTCAAATGTATCATGATCTTCTCAACATCTGCAAAGATGAGATCAAATCCCTTCTTTCTAAAAAGCTCATAAGGCCCTCTAAGTCACCTTGGAGTTGCCCTGCCTTCTATATTAATAATCAAGCAGAGAAGGAACGAGGAGTCCCTAGGCTCGTCATTAATTACAAACCTCTCAATGATGTTCTGGAATGGATCTCTAATAAAAGAGATCTTATCAAAAGATTGCGTAAAGCATGCATTTTTTCAAAATTCGACCTCAAGTCTGGTTTTTGGCAGATACAGGTCAGAGAAGAAGACAAATACCAAATTATTTTTACAATTTTATTTGATTATTCAAATTTCTTTATTATTTATATAGAGTCTGATATTCATATTATTAAAAAGATTAAAGTTCAGGATAAATTAATTCTTTGCTTAAGAATACCTACACTTAAGGCATTCTTTATTAAAATTAATGCCTTTGATATTGATTATGGAGGTATCCTTAAACAAATAATTCAAAATAATCATGCATTCATTAAACAACTCATTTATTTTCATAAATTTTTTAAAAAAATTATTTTATTACAAAAGAAGTTTTACGAAAAGCATTATTTCAAAACAAATCTTTTCTAAATGACAAACTATTATTTCATGTTTCTATAAAAGGAGATAATGATTCCTTACCTGATTTCCTAATTAGAAAGTTTCTCCGGCAGAAAACCATGAGTAGACCCAGACCTCAAACTCCTCAGAATTATTCAAAATCTCTTGAAAATGTTAACCAATTTCAAGCCCTTTCTGAATACCATAGCTTACCTTCTCCCTCCTATTCTCAAACTGTTGGAGCACTAGTAACTCCTACTCAAACACCTAAAATAAATATTACCAGAAGTTCTCCTTCTCCTTCCAAAACCTATACTACTAAGCCAAATGTCCAGCGTATAACCCTTACCAAATATCATATTAGCCCAGATATTCAAACTCTGAAAGGTATTGTTTCAAAATACTTCCCACAAGGACGTCAATGGTATTCTGACAATCCTCTGAAAACTCAAAGGTATTATGAACTCATTCTAATTGATACTGGATCAATTGACATAGGTCATACTCCAGATCCTTTAAATCCAAATCGTGTTTCTTATTCAAAATGCATCATCAAAAGGGTGTTCAGGACAGATGAGTGGACTTCCCCATTCAATGATAAACATTTCTCAATACCATTCAATCCTAAGGGATATAACTATCCTGATTACAAAATGGCATGGTTTAGAACTTTTCTTTTTAGACCATTTGATCATTCATGGTTTTTCACCTTTCATCCTGATTTCATAAAAACCTCCTACCCAATTTGGTTTTTAGAATGGTGGTTCGATTTTGGACCTATCCTTTCTATTTTACCTTCTGAGGTTAGAGAAGCATTTTCATATTATACTGAGAATACTCCAGATGAAAAATCCCTTGCAGAAATTCAATTTTTCTCTGAATTCAAAGTCTCTTGGATTCTTTGCTGGAGTTTTGCCTTCAAGCAATTCTTTTCTACTCCAAACCCAATCTCTATTGTCAGAGAATTTAAAGTTAAATGGTAGACCAATTATTCTACCAAATATTGCAACCTTCAAGTAGTTAAGAATTTCCTTACCATAGGTGTAAAACCTCAATGGGAAAAATCAGCCAACAATGATTCATCATCTAGCAAAAACAAAATGAGGACAGGATCGGGTTGTCTTCCTAAAGAACAGATTGAAGTAATTCAAATGATGGAGAAAGAACCTGATTTCATTAAAGAATATCTTCAATACTGTAGATTCAAAAAGATGTCAGACGCTGAAGAAGTTTCATCAGATGGTTTAAAATCAAAATTTGATCCTTTTGGTGGCCCTTGTGCTCAAGATCCGTTTGATTTATGACTATCTTCGGTGAATTCAAAAGAAAAGAAAAAGAAAAATTCAAAAGAAAAGGAAAAGAAAGAAAAGAAAAAGAAAAATTCAAAAGAAAAGAAAAAAGAAAAGAAAAAAGAAAAAGAAGAAGAAAAGAAGAAAGATTCAAAAGGTCGATCATCTGAAAGATTTATTAAAATATTGAGCCAGAAGTTTCTCGGTGAAACGAGTACTCAATAATTTTGATAAATTTCAAAAAGCCAACTACTCTGGCTATTTTTTCAAAAGCAGGTACCAATTTTTCAAAAGAAGATAGATAACACTTTTAGGGGTGTCGATGTTGCCCCTGTTACCTATTGTCTTATGTAACACTTTTCTTAATATAGTAACACTTAAGAAAAATGTTACATTTACTTTAGTAACACTTTATAAAAGTTAAAACAAAATGTTTATGTAACATTTTATAAAATAAAAAAATAAAACTGTAATTGCTTGGATTTAATCCCATAACTGATGGTGTCTTTTTATGTCCATTTTCGTAGTATTTTATCCGTATTTTATGTGTATTTGGTTGTGTTATGTGTTTTTATGGAAATGTGTGTGAATGAGCTTAAACGTATGTAAAACAGGTGAAAATGGAGCAAAAATGGAACGGGAGCCGAAACGAGCAAGAAACGAGCTAAGGGAGACCCAACTCGAGTTGCAGGTGCAACTCGAGTAGGTAACTCGACTCGAGTTGGGGACTCAAAGTTGTCCAGAATTATCCAGTGAGCTAACTCGACTTGAGAGAGCCAACTCGACTTGCAGCTCGAGTCGAGCTGCGTCTCACCAAGTCGAGTTACAAGTCATGCGGCGCAGGGCAGGTGCAGAAAATCATACAATAAGTCAACTCAACTTACAAGCTGCAGCTCGAGTCGAGCTAGGTGCAGAGTCAATTTCCAGTTTCAGAGCCTCGCAACACGACCGAAAAGGCGAGAGCTCGAGTTGCTGACTCGAGTCAAGCTGGGTAGCTCGAGTTACAATGCATGCAACTCGACTCGAGTAGATAACTCAAGTAATCCATGCCAAGTCGAGCTGAGTCTATTTTGGGCCAAAAATCCAGATTTTCACCTGCCAATGTATGTAAGTGAGTGTAAAAAGCACAGTTGATGATTAATTCGTGGCCCAACTTGGAGAGGGTATAAATAGCCTCAAGTTCAACATTTGAAAAGAGAGATTGGATATTCCACACAAGGGTTTCACCTCTACACCTAGATCACACACCATTTCCTTCCATACACACCATCATCTTCATCCATTCTCTATCCATTAGATCTACCATCATTCCACCATCAAAACCTTCATCCAATTGAAGAAAAGATGCAAGGAAGAGAGGAGAGTTGCAAGGGAAGGAAGGAGATCATCATTGAATCACTTCAAGGGAGTTTCCATCATTACTTTGTAGTTAAACCTCATAGTTTTATCATGTTTTGTAAGGATCTTAATGTCTATGTTGATTTCCTTTTGAATATGGTTGGCTAATCTCCCTTGTGAGATTAGCAACATGAGAGTTGTTGGATAATTTTGGAATTTATGTATTTGAATTCATATGTTGATTGGGTTAATTGATTTTCTATCATTGATGCTTTAGATCTTGATGTTTATGATAATTTGTGTGGTTTGTTGTTTTAAACATGTGATTATATTGAAAAGTCAATTGCATATTAGGATAATTAATTGAATCATCATGTCATACACATCATGTTCATTATAGATTGTAAAGAGATTGAGAAATCCTTTGGAATTTAGAACCCTCTGATAGAACATGTGATTGGCACTACAACAAAAAAGCATTAAGACACCAGTTAATAGACTACATATATTAGAAATATGTGTAGTTGTATGCTTTATATATGTAGTCTTAAATATATATGTTATCTTAAATATTTTTTCACGCACAAAGACTCCACATATTGACTGGTGGTGTCTTAAATGTGGTGTGAAACATGTTATTTTGTAAGAAAATTTATTATAAGACGACATATATAACAACATATGTAGTTGTAAATTTTTTTTACGCACAAAGACAACATATATTTCATCTATGTTATCTTAATTATTTATATTTTATTTTTTAATTTTTTTGTGATTGAAAACATATATATTTTGTAAAATGTAATTAATTTAAAATAATTAATTTATTTTATGACAACATATATAATTTAAATGTATTGTTATTCACAAATTTATGAAGTTTTTTATTAACTAATTAATTAAACATTAAATATATAACTATAAATTCCTTAATTATATTCTGAAATAGATAAGAAAATAATTATAAAATATTAGATTCAAATATAAAAATATTTAAAAAAAGAGATATATTTAATTAATTAATAAATATTTTTAAATAAAGTAATTGAAAAAAAAAACAACGCTTTCAGTCTTTTAACATAAATCATGTTTGACTTGGAACAATATTTTTGCTTGGAACACAAAATCAAAAAAATCAAATTCCAAAATCAAAATCAAGCCCTAGCTCCCAATTATTGAAGAACAGACAACGACGAAGAAATCGATGAACCCCCACCACTTCTCGCCGCCAGCCGCACTCCCTATAGCTGCTCGCGACATCACCTAGTCCCGGTCGCGAGCCCTCTCGTTTGCTCACGGCCGCATTCCCAGCCGCGCTACCCACGGATATTTCTGGCACTGGAGGCCGTCGCGATTTGCTGGCCCCCAATCGGATCCCCAGGGTTCGCGCATCTGGGTTTTTCGCTGCCGCTTGCTGTCTAGGGCAGCTTTTTCAGTCGACGCCGACAGATCTAGGGCTTTTTCACTCGTAAAGGTTAATTTCATTGTCGGCCACGGGTCTGTTGTCTGATGCGGCCACGATTTGCTTCTCGCCGCTATGGGTGCTGTGGTTCTCTCAAGCGATGTTGCAATTGGGTTTTCCCCAATTTTTGCTCAGCCCTTGCTCTTCTCTTCCGGCGGTCCATTTTTTATTCTCCATCCGTTGGATCTCCACAGACACCGACGTGTCGCTCCGGGCCCAAATCTCCTATCTTCTGTCGGAGCCTCCGATGAGTACTCTGCTTCTGCACGCGGTTTTTGACATGGTTGTGCTCTCTATTGTTGTGCGACTGCCTCACTCCTCCTAGGCCAATCTGCCTCTTTCAGTTTAGGAACTCTGCCCAGCTGGAATTGATCATTTTTCGAGCTCCCCAACTGCTGCTCTTCAGTTCTGCTGCCACCGGAGTGCCTTTTGGCTTCTGCCATTTCCAGTCCCTTGCCGGTACTATCCTTGGTCGCTTGGCATCTTGGCCTGCTCTCACTTTGCTACACGTCGTCCGAAACATCTCATTCACAGCATGGAAAGAGCATCCTGTTGCTTATACGTATCCTGCTGTTTCTTTTCCACTCTATTACTGAGTTTGCTTCCTATTATCCATGGGTGTACCCCTAGGATGCATCTCTGTATGTTTGGGCATTGATTGCTCCCTTGTTTGCTTGAGGATGCATCTATCCTATGATGCTTGTTGCTCATCTTTTTGACGTTAAAGGCTCCCGAAGTGCTTCTTATTTATTTGGATATATTGGGGCCTATGCGTTGTGATAGTGCAGTGTCTGTCTTTCTTTGCAGATTTTATTATTGTTGTTGGAGTATGGAATGTGTCGAAAGGTGTCTGGTAGATTTGGCTTTAATTACTCGGAACATTATTTATTTACTTATATTTTCAGTCTACTGCTGACTGAATTACCAAGATGTTCGTGATATTAGGACACAACATACCATTATTTGTTTAAGCTTAAATTAAATAAACTGTGGCTTGATGGATTAAGTGTAGTTGTGTGTGAACTGAATTAAGCACTTTCTCTTGTAACTTCATGTTGTTACTTTTTGTTCATGTCCATATCATGTTGCAGAAGATCTCTGACCTTTCTTTCTGCAACAGTTTCATTCTGGTTCGATTTACAGGGTGAAGAAATCGGACAATGGTAATGAAGATGAATGTCTTGCATTAGAGGTGATTTTGAGTAGTCTTTCGATTAACTCTAGACAAAAGTTCTAAAGGTACTAATTTGAACCTATCTCATCTTACTTAGCAATATTGAAAATGTTGATTTGGATAACCAAGTTAGTATTTCTATTTAGGGTATTATTGAAACATGGAAAAAGATAATGGAAGAAGCTGCGGACCATTTGTAAGAGTTTCTCAATTGTAATGAGTAAGAAGATGAAGTTCTTGTAGCCTAATTTATTAATTTACTTTTATTTTTTCTTAGTCTTTTGTCTTAAAATGTGTTTTTAAAAGAATGCTTCAAATTTACCAATAACAAGGTTTTAGGTCAGCAAAAGGATTTGGTATGCTTGATATGGTCCTTTTTGTGCAAGTCATAGGGAAACTTTTATTTTTAAAGTTGTAACCATCTCTATATGGATGCTTACTTTTTTTTTTAATTTGATTATTGTTAAGTGATTAAGTTATGTACAAATGAAGTGATGTCGTTGCTCCGTGGTAGATTTATTGGGGTGCTGGTATTACAAATACGATAAGCCCAGCCATGTGGATTGGAGAACTTAGATATGTTTATTACCCTTCTTAGGTAAGTTCAAAATTCTAAACATTATTGGACTTTTATCTCTTAAGATAAGATAATGTACTGAGAAATGATTGATTCTTAGTATTTGAGTAATGTTTTCCCACATGGTTGTATGAGTGTTAAAAAAATCATGCTGTTGTATCTGTATCTTGCCTTTTTCTATGGGCTTTGGAGTGAACTCTTTAAGATGAACTATTTTCTAGCTATCATAATTCATTTAATAAATTATATATACATAATCTTTTACACATAAAAATATCAACATATAATGTGCAAAGCATGATCTTATAACGACCATGGTTTCTTTGCTCTATGATGACATTATTTATTCATGTACTTTAACATTCTCATAAGACTATTTATAGATAATTTTATACTCATAAGATCATTATGTTTATACATGCTTCTGAGATTACAAGTTTCTTCTTTTATTAAAGATCATCATTGTCATTACGTATTAGCTTCGAGCGAGTTACTTAATTCCTACTGGTTGAATTTTTTTGCCTCTTATTTGCTGTTGTCGACACTTGACTGCTATACATATAATCTCCACATATTGGCTCCATGGTTCTATGTCATTATTGGCTCAACTTTACTACTGTGCATTGCCACAGACATACTCTTTTTACATATGGGCCTTACTGCTGATCATCACCATATCTACTATTCACCCTCAAATTCTGAGTCATTGTTGTTATTAGTTGATACACTTTTTTGTTTCTGCTCATGGATCATGCTTTTAACTTGACTTTTGTCGAGTTCAAATGACTCCCTCCCTGTTGCATTTTTATTTTTAGCTCAACACATTTTATTGTTGGTTATTGAGACTTTGTAGCAGCATGTTAATATGTGACTTCAAAAGTTTGGAGCAGCATGTTAATATGTGACTTCATTGTACATAAATAAAAATAAAGTATATATTCCTTCTACCATTGAGGCCAAACTCCTTACAACTCTTGATGTAAGCTCTTGCTGATCTTCAATTTAGTTTAGTTGCTAAAAGATAAGACCTAGTGCTTCATTTCACGTCTGCAATGTTACTTAGTTATAGTCTGCAACATGATTTCCTCTATTTCTTGCTGAGAGTGATGAACCCTTATTGTTGGAGTATATTTTGGCAGTAAAATCAGTTGCTGCTCCAACAGAATCAGTTGCTGGTTTTGATGAAATGGTTTTAGAAACTCAGCGCAAATATTGCATGCTTAGAGGAAAGGGGGAAGTTGGAAAGACTAGCTGTGATGTATTTTGAACAAATACGATTTACTTTGTCCTTACTCCTTAATGTGATGTATTTGGTTTTTATAAACATTTGGATTTGAGATTATTATTTAATGTTGTGTATTGTGGACCATATAGAATACTTTTAATTCTTTTTTAAATTTTATCGATTCCACAGGTTAATAAATATATTAATAAATAAAAAAATTTAATAAATTTGACTAAATAAGACAACATATATAATCATTTGTTATTTAAAAATAATTATTAATATAATGACACAAAGACAACACATATAATTTGTTGTCATTTAACAAAGAGTTTATAAAAAAGGCGCACAAAGACTACACATATAATGTGTAGTCTTTGTGCGTATATGTGCAGTCTTTGTGCGTCTTTTTTAAAAAAAGGTGCACAAAGACCACATATAATGTGTAGCCTTTGTGCGAATATGTGTAGTCATAAATATACTCTAAGACAACAGGAGCTTTGACTATATAGCATTTTTGCTAAAATAAGCTAATAGACTACACATCATATATGTTGTCTTAATGCTTTTTTGTTATAGTGTGGTTTAATCGAGAGGTTGATTAATTGTGTGAAGGGACTCTCATTTAAGCTTAGTACCTAGTTGGAATTGTTTGAGTGAGAACCAATTGTTTGATCTATTCATGATTCATATCCTATCCATCTCGAGAGGGAGTTTAGGTGAACTTAGTGATGGCCCTTAGTCTAATACCCATGATTCATATGAATTTGATGCATGTATCCTAGGATTTCCACTTCTTGAATGTTGTTAATCTCACTTTTAATCAATTTGGTAAACCACTTTCCATCCATCCATCTTATTCGTTTGATCATTGCTTTCTTGCTTTGATTACTTTTAATTACTTATTTGATCACTCAACTCTATTGATGATTCGTCTCTATAAAATTACAAGAAACGTGAGATCGCTTAAGCATTAGTACCTACCTCCCTGTGGTTCGATAAATTATTTTAATTGGTTATCCCTACTACAAAATGGCTAATCAAATGGCGCCGCTGCCGGAGAGGCAACGGTTGCTAGTAGCTTGAAGAAGGATCATTTCGAGTGATCTTAATAGAGATATTTTTAATTTTTGTTGTTTATTTTATTTGCTTTTGAAATCATTGTTCTAACTTCTCTCATTTTGAAGGTGTATGCAAACAAGATCCAAGGGAAATCAAATAGAACCAATTGATCTAGAGCTTGAAAACACTTTGAGGAGAAGGAGAATGGAGAACAAAACCAAAAATAGTGAGTTAATGGAGAATTTTCAAGAAGATAATCGTGTGGAGATAGAGCATGATGGGGAAGAAGGACACAATATGAACGTGCAAGACAACGCACCTCAATTCAATGCCAATCCTTCCCAACAAGCCTATCAAAATTATAGAGCTTTCAACAGCCAATCTTTGCTTCAACAAATGGTGCAACAAGTTCTAAGGCAACAAAGCTTTCAACAAGCTTATGCTCCTCCACAACAAGCTTATGTACCACCACCACCACCTCCGGTGCAACATGAAATTCACAATGATCAAAGGGTGATAAGGGATTTCTTCATGCCAAGAGCAATACCACAAATGATGGGACCATCAATTCATGCAAATAACTTTGAATTCAAAATGGGCTTGATCTCTATGGTGAGAGAGCAACAATTTAGTGGAACCCCGAATGAAGATTCTAATGCTCATCTAGCTCAATTTATTGAGATTGCCAACACCGTGAAGATGAATGGGGTGAGTGAGGATTGTATCAAGATGAGGTTGTTCCCTTTTTTATTGAGAGATAGAGCAAGAACATGGTTATCTACTATTACTCCGGGTACGTGCAACACATGGGATGAGCTTGTACAAATATTTTTGAACAAGTATTTTCCACCTTCTAAGACGCTTCAAATGAAGAGCTTGATTACTAAATTCAAGCAAATGCCTCAAGAGAGCTTTTATGAAGCGTGAGAAAGGTTTAAGGATATGCTACGCAAGTGTCCACAACATGGATTCCCCGAGAACCAACAAGTTGGATTTTTCTACCAAGGGTTGGTAAATGGTCAAAGAGTGCTTGTTGATGCTTCGGCGGGTGGATCCGTACTTGGAGTGACTCCGGAAAGGGCTATAAGAATTTTTGATGAGATTGCTACAAATACCTATCAATGGCCATCGGAGCGAGTAAGTGGATGCTATGGTTTTAAGAATTTCGATCAAGGGCAACAGTTTAATGTGAAGAGTGTGAATATTGAGCCACAAATGCCAATCATGGAAAAGATAGTAGCGGAGGTCATTAAACAAATGAGCTTGAACCAAGGTGTGAATCAAGGAGCTAACATGGTTGAAGGGCTACAAAGTGAGCAAGGTGTGCTACCTCCGAATAGAGTTAGTGGGGAACAATGGGCTATGACAATGCCACGTGTGGAGGATGTGCAATACATGCAAGGAAGGAATTACCAAGGTAACTATCAAAACAATTACCAAGGTAATTTCAACCAAAGTCAAGGGAACTATCCACCAAGGCAAGGGGGCTTCAATAGTCAAGGAAGTGGAAGCTCATATCCACAACAACAAAGGCAAGGTAACTTTTCTTACTCCAACCCGAGCAATGCGGTTGCGTATCCTCCGGGATATTAACCGGGGGCTAAGGCACTGAACAATGAGGGAAGAGCATCAACCGATGAGCTACTTGAATAATTGATTGCATCAAACAAAGCTCAAGATGAAACAAGAAGAAAGATTGATGAAGTTAATGATAGAAGATTCAAAGCTAATGAAGAAGCTAATGATAGAAGATTCAAAGCTTTGGAGCATTCGGTTGGTCAAATTGCTAGTTCATTGAGTGCTCAACAAAAAGGAAAGTTTTCGGCCACAACCGAGGTTAATCCAAAGGCTCAATGTTTATTGGTTGATATGAAAGAAGAACGAAAGATTGAAGAAGGGTTGGTGGAAAGCATGGTTGTTGAAGAAATGGAAGAGATAAGTAAGAAAGAAGAGAAGGGACCTAAATGGATACCAAAGTGGAAACGGGTATAAGAGGAAAAGAAAGTGGAGGAGAAGGTCAAAGAAGAGGAGTACAAACGTGATTATTGGGGTATTCCGATCACTCCATTCCCTATTCCTTATCCACAAATGTTTGTAAAGGAGGAGAAGAAAAAAGAATTTGAGGAGCATGTGAAAAATCTCAAGAAAAAGTATGAGGAGAAAAGGAAAGAAGAGTCATCCGAAACGAGTGAAGCAATGTAAAAAGGGGGACCTACAAAAGTTGATGATTTGGGGAAGTTCATAATTCCTTGTGATTTTGAAGGGAAAGGTACCCTTGATGCATTATATGACTTGGGGGCAAGCGTCAACGTGATGTCTCATGTCATGTTCAAAGACCTTGAAATTGGAGAGCTAAAGCCTACGAGTATCCATCTTGAGGTTGTAAATGGAGAGGTTGTGAAGCCCCTAGGAGTTGTTGAAGACGTGGAGGTGAAAGTGAAGGGGCTAGCTTTCCCGGTCGACTTCATGGTGTTAGAAGTGAAGGCGGACCCTCGGGTTCCACTCATTTTGAGAAGGCCATTTCTAGCAAAGGGAAGAGCAAGGATTGATGTTGGAAGAGAAGAGTTGTCTTTGAGCTCAAAAGGAGAGAGTGTCACATTCATGTGCAAGAAGGAACAAGGATCTAAGTCTCATTTGAAGCCTCCGGATGATCTAATAGATCATGACTCTATTATCTTTGACAACTTAAACTCATTTCTTCATGATTATACGAAAATGTCAAATTCTAACTTATCTTCTTATGATGTTAATAGGATGAAAGCATCGGAGCTTGAGTGGAAGATTGACAAAGGAGAAAAATAAAGTCCACTAGAAGCTCTCCTTGATGATGATTTGATACTCGTGAGCAAGAATGGTGAAGTTGAGCTAGTGGACAAGAAGAAGGCAAAACAAATGTTTAAAGAGAGGATGCGAGGAGAAAGTGTGGTGGACCATTCTTTGGTCCAATGAGCATGAAAATTCCGTCCGACTTGAAGACGTTAAACTTAGCACTAAATGGGAGGCTACCCATTCTTTTATTTTTTTATGCTTGTTTGTTGTTTGGTCTTGTAGGTAGATTGTGCTCGTGAGAAGAATGCATAGTGAAGAAAAGAGAAGTACTCCATGGATTCGATTAGGCATGTCACATCACTTGTTGCAAACTTAATTCTCGACTCTTGTCTCGAGTTAAGTTTGGGGGGCTAGTGCGTGGTGGACATTGCTCAATTTATTGGATGGATGTGTTTACTTCTCAACAAGAAGATCATCAATGGAAACTACAAGGGTAAGTCTCACCACTCTTTGCAAACTTAAGTCTCAACTTGTTTCGATTTAAGTTTGGAGGGAGAGTGCATGGTGTGACTCACCACTTGAGTGTGATTCTTGTAAAATTGACTCAATTTTAAACTTTTTCTCATGAGTATTGGTTGGATTTTGGTATGATTGGTTGTGTTGAAGTGCATGTGAATCCATATTTTTAATGCAATTGTTGAGCTAATGGTGTTGTATGAGTTTTTTGAGTATAAATGAAGGGTATTGGAAGCATCATGGAGCTTGGAGCTAATACTTTCCTTACCAAATGCCTATTGAGGGAGTACTCTACACCCTATCACTTCGAATTGTTTGACATGCCTTGGTATTGATTTGGATTGATGTGATTAGCATGTTACTTCATTTGTTATGTTTTGGGATGTTTACTTTCGTAATTTAGGATTTCCTTTTCAATTAAGGTTGGGATGTTTGTGAGCCTAATTTGTCATGGATGATATAGAATGTGTGCTTTATCGTTAATGATGGTCATTTTTATTCTTGCATGTTATGTATTCTTGTTTTGTTTCTTGTTTGTTGAGTCTTTATTTTATGTTTTGTGTGTTTTCTTATTCTTGTTTAGGGATTGTTTTGGTGGATTGTTTTTGGGATGTCGTGAGTCATTTTTGAATATGAGTGATGATATGTTGTACTAGTAAGTGATGAAAAATTATGATTAAGAATCTCTACACTTTTGAATTGTGACATGTTTTACTTAACTTGTTCAATTTTGAGATGAATGTGGTGTAATAAATTCCTTAAGGTCCAATGCATAATCTTGTGAGAATTTGAGCCTCAACCATGCATACATGGTATTTTTCTTCATGAGTGGATAGGTTGTATTTGATAAGCTAGAACTTGCTCAAGGACTATAGGAATGAGCTCGATTAGTGGAGATTAGTGACATGATCTAAGGTCATCCTTGTTATTATAGTCATTGCCATATATTTCCCTACCATGAACATTATCCCTAGTCAACCACTTTGAGCTTTTAAGTCTATTTCTTGTGAATTTAGCACATTACAAGCCATGATTACCCACTTAAGCCTTATATATATATACCTTTGTGTGGGTAATTGAGGAGATGGTAGCAAGAAAGGATTGATGAGAAAACAAAAAAAGAAAAGGAAATGGTAACAAGCAAGAGAGAAAAATGATGAAAAGAGCTCAAGAAAGAATGGACATGCAACCTCAAAATAAGAAAATGAGCAAAACAACAACAATATGCTCAAGTATTTAAAAGTTTAAAGAAGGAAGCATGCATCATAAGAAGCTCAATCCAAAGGATAAAGTTGATGATTAGTGCTTGTGAACATTAAAGACAAGAAAGGAAGAAAGAAAAGTGGAGGAGTTGGAGAAATTGACCATCTCTTTGATTACTTACACTTGATTAGTCACTCTTACATATAATTTCCTACCCTACCAAATTAAAGAGCCTATCATTACATCCAATTAAAGACCTTTTTGATCACTAATGGAAACTTTGGTAGTTTGTGAATGTAGTCCACGAGCAAGCTTATAGCGAGTCGAATCAATCGATTAATGAGTGTTGATTTACCTTGATTTAAAGAGTGTTGAGTTAAATTTATAACCTATGTGAGGCTTGGACCAAAAAGGGACTATATTACACTTTATTCTCTTGTGATTGAACATGTTAATTCCTTATGTCATGAGTTTAATGTTGTAGGATGACTTAGCATAAATTGTGATTCTTATTATTATTGATGTGTTATTACTTATGTTCGTTTAGTCTTTTCCTAAGTGAAAATCACTCCTCTTGGTTTGTCATTTTCATTGTTCGGGGACGAACAACACTTTAAGTTTGGGGGTGTGATGAGTGATATTTTCACCTAGATTTTAGTGTCTTTTTATGTCCATTTTCGTAGTATTTTATCCGTATTTCATGTGTATTTGGTTGTGTTATGTGTTCTTATGAAAATATGTGTGAATGAGCTTAAACGTATGTAAAACAGGTGAAAATAGAGCAAAAATGGAATGGGTGCCGAAACGAGCAAGAAACGAGCTGAGGAAGACCCAACTCGAGTTGCAGGTGCAACTCGATTAGGCAACTCGACTCGAGTTGGGGACTAAAAGTTGTCCAGAATTGTCCAGTAAACTAACTCGACTTGGGAGAGCCAACTCGACTTGCAGCTCGAGTCGAGCTGCGTCTCACCAAGTCGAGTTATAAGTCGTGCGGCACAGGGCAGTGCAGAAAATCATACAGTGAGTCAACTCGACTTACAAGCTGCAGCTCGAGTCGAGCTAGATGCAGAGTCAATTTCTAGTTTTAGAGCCTCGCAACACGACCGAACAGGCGAGAGCTCGAGTTGCTGACTCGAGTCGAGCTGGGTAGCTTAAGTTGCAATGCATGCAATTCGACTCGAGTAGATAACTCGAGTAATCCAGGCTAAGTCGAGCTGAGTCTATTTTGGGCCAAAAATCTGGATTTTCACCTACCAATGTGTGTAAGTGAGTGTAAAAATCCCAGTTGATGATTAATTCGTGGCCCAACTTGGAGAATGTATAAATAGCCTCAAGTTCAACATTTGAAAAGAGAGATTGGAGAGATTGGATATTCCACACAAGGGTTTCACCTCTACACCTAGATCACACACCATTTCCTTCCATACACACCATCATCTTCATACATTCTCCATCCATTAGATCTACCATCATTCCACCATCAAAACCTTCATCCAATTGAAGAAAAGAAGCAAGGAAGAGAGAAGAGTTGCAAGGGAAGGAAGGAGATCACCATTGAATCACTTCAAGGGAGTTTCCATCATTACTTTGTAGTTAAACCTCATAGTTTCATCATGTTATGTAAGGATCTTAATATCTATGTTGATTTCCTTTTGAATATGGTTGGCTAATCTCCCTTGTGAGATTAGCAATATGAGAGTTGTTGGATAATTTTGGGATTTATGTATTTAAATTCATATGTTGATTGGGTTAATTGATTTTTTATCATTGATGCTTTAGATCTTGATGTTTATGATAATTTGTGTGGTTTGTTGTTTTAAACATGTGATTAGATTGAGAAGTCAATTGCATATTTAGGATAATTAATTGAATCATCTTGTCATATACATCATGTTCATTATAGATTGTAAAGAGATTGAGAAATCCTTTGGAATTTAGAACCCTCTGATAGAACATGTGATTGGTTTAATCGAGAGGTTGATTAATTGTGTGAAGAGACTCTCATTTAAGCTTAGTACCTAGTTGGAATTGTTTGAGTGAGAACCAATTGTTTGATCTATTTATGATTCATATCCTATCCATCTCGAGAGGGAGTTTAGGTGAACTTAGTGTTGACCCTTAGTCTAATACTCATGATTCATACGAATTTGATGCATGTATCCTAGGATTTCCACTTCTTGAATTTTGTTAATCTCACTTTTAATGGTAAATCACTTTCCATCCATCCATCTTATTCGTTTGATCATTACTTGCTTGCTTTGATTACTTTTAATTACTTGTTTGATCACTCAACTCTATTGATGATTCGTCTCTATAAAATTACAAGAAACGTGAGATCGCTTAAGCACTAGTACCTACCTCCCTGTGGTTCGATAAATTATTTTAATTGGTCATCCCTACTACAAATGGTCAATCAATAACTTATGTGTTACAATTCAGTTCTTTTACCAACTTAGCTAGTCCATCAATCTTAACATGTATTAGATATTTATTTTATTAACCATTAATATAAAAGGTAAGTAAATATATTTTAAAATATTTTTTCGTGAATAATAGTATTCTTTTTAATTTTATAATTCAATTTTAAATAATATATTAAAATAACATATATTTTATATAACGAATTATATATATTTTGTATTATATAATTACATTAAACTAATTTATTTATTTTCTTAAAAAAATATATACATATTAAAAATTATGTTATATATTTTTAAGGGTAGATCTTGGGTGAGACCGTCTCATGAATCCTCTTATGTGAGACGGATCATCCATTAACCAAAATAAATATATTTTATATTAAATAAAAGAGAATTAAAAAAAAAAGAAAGAGCAGTGTTTGACTCCAATAATTAAAAGACTCCAATAATTAAAATATCATTTTCACCTTTTAAACTTTCGGCGATTTGCACGCAAGCATTCACGCTTATTAAATTAAAAAAATTCACTTTATAATTAGTATTATTTTTTAGATAATTCGAATATTCTATTATTATCACTTTATTTTATTCAGGTATCACTTTATACTAAAAATGTTATCACTTTTTATTTATTATAAGAATAATTCATAAATAATTTAACTAAATGGTTATCACTTTTTGTTTATCATGTATCACTTTTTAAAAAAAATTCTATCACTTTTAATTATTCCAGTAAATGATACTTCGTGAAATAATTCAATTATACGAATATCAATTTTCTTAGATTAGGAATCACTTTTCATTAAAAATATTATCACGTTTTATCCATTCTATAATTATTTGTAAAATACACTTTGATAATTAGTTATCACTTTTTATTAAATGTGTTATCACTTTTTGTTTAAAATGTTATCACTTTTCATTCATATTATAAATTGTTCATGTAATAGTTCACAATACTGTTATCACTTTTCATCAATTGAGTATCACATTTTATAAATTTATAATATTTAAATAAAAAAATTAAATTAAATAAATAATAAATTTAAATTAATAAAAATTTTAATAATAAAAATATTATTTAATAAATAATATTATATATATAAATAAAATATATATAAAAGACCTAATTAATTTACTTTTATAATTAAATTTTCAATTTTATAATTTGAGTACAACCAAATAGGGTCCTTAAAAATATAATTTATGGGTTAATATGTGATCCGTCTCACATAAGGGGATCCGTGAGACGGTCTCACCCAAGTCTTTTCCTTTTTTTAAATATCCGTAATATATATATATATATATATATATATATATATATATATATATATATATATATATATATATATATATATATATATATATATATATATATATATTTATTTATTTATTTATTTATTTATATGTGTGTGTATAACGTTTTAATAATATTCATCTTATAAATGGCTTATTAAAAATACCACTCCATTTTAAATGTTGTGTAAATAATTTATGTATGTAGAAGTGTTATTTAAAAATATTTCTTATGTATATAAGTGTTATATTATAGTGTTACCTTTGTAAAAGTGTTACATAAAATGTGTTATATATATAAAAGTGTTATATGCATGTGTTACATATTAGAAAAGTGTTACATGTAAGTGTTACTTATATAGAGAGTGTTAAAAAAATATTACATATCATAATAATTTTAAAAGTGTTACAATTTTGTGTTAAATAAATTTAAAGTGTTACTATGATGTGTTATTTAATGTTACTTATGTTGTAGTGATAGTAAATACATAAAGTTTTAAAATGTATTAAGTTCTAAATTGTAATATTGAAGTAAAATGGTATAAAATTGGGTTAATTGCAAAATAAACCACGAATTTACTCCTATTGCAAATTAATCCCCACTTTTGAGAAATTGCAAAAAAAACACAACCTTCAAGTATTTTTTGCAATTAACCCTATAAAATTTTTGCATTTGAGAAAGTATATCATTAAGTAATTTATTTATGTAGTTTTCGACATTTGTGTTAAAGGATTTAAAGTTTTTCTTTTATAATGCATATTATTTGTTTAAATGTATATTTTTTAAATGAGAAAAGTTTGAGTGGAACCATGATGTTATTCCGTAAAATGAATAAAAATTGATAATATTTTTAATAAAAAATAATAATAATGGTGTAAAAGAGATAGTATTTAAAAAAAAATAGCATTTTTTATTAATAGATAATTTCAACCAAAGCTATTCCTTGAAATTGTAATTCATTCTATTTAACGAAATACAAAATATTTTTAATGGGAGTATATAAAGAAAAAATAATTACAATTGAAAAAAAAAAGAAAAAAATATATATATCTCAACATAATGAAAATAAGATAAAAATATATATATAGAGAAATTGAATAATATTTTTCAAAGAAAATAATTTGAACGTGATAATTACAAATAGATAAATTTGTTGATTTTAAAGAAAAGTGAAAAAAAGAAAAAAATCATATTTTTAGTAAAATTCATCAAAGTAATATGTTGAAGACAAAAACTTGTGTCCCCCGAGATACACCCTGCTCCCATGGGAACACAAGAATTTAATACTCCCTCCGTCTCATTTTCATCTTCATATTTACTGTACACATGCAAATTAAGAAAATTGAGTCACTTTTTTAGTAACTTTTAGGGATAGTTTGGTATTTTTGAATAATAAATACTCATGTTATGTGTGTTAAAAAAATGTGATTTCAATTTTGAAATTAAATTATGTTAGAGGGATATTAGTTATGTACATTTTCCTTTTATAGAAGTATGAAGTTGAAATTGAGACGGATCTAAACTGAAAGTGTGAAGTTGAAGTTGGGACGGAGGGAGTACTAATTATTCTTGTGTTCCCATGAGGGCAGGGTGTGTCCCCCGGGGACACATGAGACCAACTCTATGTTGAAATAGAAAAGATAGTTTAAAAGAATGAAGAGAAGTATGTTTTTATTCAATCAATTATTTTGGTTAGAGGCATCATCAAACTGTTTTAATGATATGTTTAGGGTGGAGTAGCTGTTGATGGTTTAAAATTATATACTATAATATTGAATGATATATTGTTAAAGACAAATAATATATATATATATATATATATATAACTTATTTGACTTAAATAATTTTCAAAATAATAGTACTCCCTCCGTCCCAGGAATACATTCGCGTATTCTCTGGCACGGAGTTTAAGAAAAGTAACTTTTTGTTAGTGTGATGTAAGAAAGAGAGGAGGTATTTTGGGTAATTGGGTAGAACAAAGTGTATGATATAGTTGACTTTGATTAGATTGTGTGTAAAAAGAAGGTGATATTTTTCTAATATTGTAGTATTGTAAGATTATTGATATTGTGTATTGTTTCCATTTTTAGGGGGTGAAAGTATTCTTGGAACGGACCATAATGGAAAGTGCGAATGTATTCTTGCGACGGAGGGAGTATAATAATATTCAAAAAGAAAAAAAAAATTTAATTGGTAATTCGATTTATTTTAAGAAATCATATTAAATAATTTGATTTATTTTAAGAAAACATATATATATTTTTTAATTTTATATAGAACAAAGTAAAAAATATATACTATTGAAAGAGAAAAATTAAAAATATCATATATATATATATATATATATATATATATGACTTATTTGATTTAGATAAGTTTCAAAATAATAGTATAATAACAAAAAATAAAATAAAATAAAATAAAAAATAATTTTTTTTATAAATAAATAAACAAAAATGTGTTGATTTTAAAAGAGAAATGCAAAATATAAAAAATAGGATGTAATAAGAGACATGAAAATCATTAAAATTATATTGAAAAAGGAAGAGATATAAGAATATGTTAAATCGATATGGAATCATTCCTATTATTTATCAAACAATCTTCACATAAATAAAAATCACTTTGTTTGTTCAATAAATATATAAAAATATTTTTATACAATAATTTATTAACTTCTGTCATTTATCGTGAAAATAATACATAATTAAAGGAGCCAAAACTTTCACCTTTTCTTTGTATTTGAAATTTGAAAACAAAAAAATAAATAAATATTCATTCATCTTTGCAAATAATGGCACAGATATATTCATTTATCTTTACAATCTTTTTTTTTCTCTTTTTTTGTTCATCATATATAAATAGTCATAAGAACAAAACTATATCACATTCTTAAAAATATTGTTAGACACTCAAAAAATTTGAAGCCACTCTTTAATTCATTTGGGATACATGATTTAGGTAATTGCAAAATAATACTTCATTTTTTTATGAATTATCCACACAAATATTTTATATAATTTTTTTCTAAATAAAAATAATATTATATTTAATGAAAATTTTATATTATTCCGTGCATCGAACGAGTGTTTTAATAATAATAATAATAATAATAAATTTTTTTGGATGCCATGAATGAAAATACCGAACACATTGTATTTGTTTTAAAAAAAACAAAGGTATTCTGCATTCAAATAAGTTAAGACAGTTGACATTTATACATTAATTTTTAAAATTATTTAACATTATTTGATTAATTTTATCTATTTATGTTTTTTGAAATTTCATAGCTTGACCAGTCAATAATAACTTCAATTAAAGTGAATTCCATAACTTTTACTAACGGGGTGTTTTGGCCTTTTAAGCAAGTTTGTAGACAAAAATGAGTAATACACTTCAAAGTGTAAAAAAATTTATTTTTCCCTTATTTTTTTAAGGTAAATTAAGTATTTTTAAGCATTAAATACATTATAGAGTATTCTACTTGTGGTAGGGGGTGTGAATTTTTTTTAAAAAATGAATTGTACTGAAAGAAATGTATTCATACTTTATTAATCAATCAATACCCTAAAATTATACTTTTGTATTATTATTATTATTATTATTATTATTATTATTATTATTATTATTATTATTATTATTATTATTATTATTATTATTATTATTATTATTATTATTATTATATATAGAAAATATCTTAATTATCAATAAACATACTCTATATGTATATATCAATTATATGTAATAACATTCATTGGAAATCAAAATTTATTGATGGTCTACCCAATTTATTCGCTGAAAGGGTAAGAAAAACTCTGAAAAGAGATAATATCTCTATTGATTATAATCAGTATACATACGGTGCGCTTATAAACACTTGTATACAAGAAGGATTAGCTTTATGTAATGAAATAAAGCTAAATCAACAAATCAAAAGACAAAGTCTCAATGAGCGAAAGCAATTGGGAGAATTTTGTCAGCAATTTGGTTTGGATACTTCTTCAACCAGTAAAGCTGGTAAAAAATATGATAAGGTTTATAAACCTATGAAACATAGAAGATATTCTCCTAGAAAGAAAGATAAAAAAGATAAAAGAAAAGAAAAAAGAATTCAGAAAAAACCTTATAGGTATAAAAAGAAAAGAGATAGATATTGTAAATTATGTGGTAGATTTGGTCATACCAAAGAATTTTGTTGGATAAAAAAGAAGATTAATAATCTTCAAATTCCTGATGATATTAAAGATTCTGGACAAGGATGGTATCAGAGCCATGGTAGTAATTATTAGTATGTTATTGGATTAACACATATAGACATATGAGTATTATGAACATGTTTCATAATAACAATAATAGTATTAAAAATACTATGAATCAAGAGTATGATTTACCTATTAATTTAGATCTGCTTAATAAGTGGACTATTCCTAAAATAGAACCCAGATTAATATATCATATGGGTACTTTTGAAAAATTAGGATTACAACAAGTAGTAAAAACTACTGAAGAATCAGTTTCATTAGATAATAATGAGATGATAATCAGATTATTATCTGAAAAAGATATAGATATTTATAAAAAGACTCATAAATTCCTTCATATAGGATTAGTACAAATTGCCTTTAAGCCTTTAACTTTTAAAGGACTTCCAGAAAGCTTTATAGCAACTTTAAGAGATTGTAGAAATTTAAATTGGAAACAATCTTTAATGGGAATAATCGAATCCAGTTTGACCAATGGTCCTGTTTATTTTAATATTTACCCCAATTTACAATTATCATTATCTAATGTAAATATACTTGATGCTTTAACATTAAATGTTAAAACACATGGGTATAATTATATTTCTGGAACAGAAACTATTTGTATCTGTTACAGAATATATTATAAGCCATTATTTACATTAAATCCTCAATGTAAAATGATTGATAAATCATTAAATGAGACAATAATAATTGAAACTAATTTTAATAGGTCTAATATTACTATAAGAAGGCCAATAAAATGGGAAGAAATTGACTTTCCAGATAATTGGACTATTGAAAATGCTGTACCAGTACATACACGAGTACAGAATCAATCTAATTTGATTGATATATTTCAGAATAATGAAGGATCTGTTGATATACAGTTTGATAAAAATATTTCTCTTAACAAAAGTTATTCACGGAGAAATTATATTTCTCCTATTGATTATATGGTTGAATCAGCCAGAGCCTCTACTTCTCAAATAAGAGAAAGTACTTCATCAAAAGTATTTACTCCTATAAATGAGAAGCTTTATATTAATAAAAATAATATTGTAAAAACTCATGATAGTGATGAGGGTCCGACAATGTCGGAAATGAATTTTATCATTTAATGGATTTTTTCCATAAAATAGATTTTTCTCCTGGTTCTAAAGCCAGAAAAATTATTTCAGAAGAATTTAAAAATGAGGGATATATACCTTTTAGAAAATGGTTTTTTGAGAATTTTCTCAAAATGAAATCATGAATTTTCAAAATGAGTTTTATAAAACTTGCGAAGAAAAAAATATGCTTATTCCATTTACAGCATGGTTTATGAATACACATGTTAAAAATTATATTTTTATTTTAGAAAAAAATTATAATTTACAAAATGGAAAAGTGGTTACAGGATTATATCCTCCTAGACAACCTTTCCATATGGATGATTATAATTTTTTAGCTTTTGCTAAATTAATTGAAGAAAATACTATTTGAGTTACTTGCGATCATATTAATACAATGTTTAAAAATCAGAATTATATTAATCTATTTTTAAACATTATTGGTGAACAAATCCAATCTACTCAAGAGAAATTGGATTTGGTTATTAATCAGATTAATAAATCCATAGAGGTGAAACTTACTGAAAAATTTTAGTAAGGGAAAATGAAGCTTCAACAAGCTTTAGTAAACCTACTGAAATAATTTCAGGAAAGGGAAAAGAAGCAATTCCAAGCTTCCAGCCTCCTCCGATTATTTCTAATTTTAAATTACAACCTCTTTTTGAATTAGAAAAGGTTTTAGAAGAAAAGTTTAATAAACTGAGTATTAAAACTCTTGATAAAGAGTTATTTTCTGATTTAATTGATAAACCAGATTTTAAAAAGGTTTTTGAGAATCAGATTAATACTAAATGGGCTGATAAACCCATACAAAGTAAATTTTATTATAATAGACCAACTCCCATGGATGTATTACATGAGGAATATACTGATACCATAGATATCAGTTACTCAGGTAATAAAATCTATGAATGGAATATTGACAGCTATTCGAATAAACAGATTTATAATATTGTTCATCGTATGCTAATGTATTCTACAATTTGTAAAAATAGTAATAATTCCGATAAAACCATTGCATCAATGATTGTTGCTGGATTTACCGGACAGCTTAAAGCTGGTGGGATAACTATTTATCTCAAAATGATCGTAATAGTATTCTAAATACTGTTAAACAGATTAATGAAGTTAATGTTGAAAATGCAGTTTATACACTAGCAGTAAACATTATTGAACATTTTACTGGTCGTTTCAGTGACAATAGTGATATTATTAGAACACTGTTACAAACAATGAGATGTAAAACTCTCTCTGATTTTAGGTGGTATAAAGATACTTTTCTAAGCATTATTATTATTATATATAGAAAATATCTTAATTATCAATAAACATACTCTATATGTATATATCAATTATATTTAAATCCATCACACATAATCATTGTTTTACAAGAGATTTTTTCATTTATTTATTTATTTTACAATATTCTTATTATTATTAATTTTAATATAATAATTTACATAATATTTGTCTGTGCAATTATATTATAATTGTTAAAACTGGAGTATATTATAATTTCAAAAAATTCATAAAAAAATATATTGTGATACTCATACCCGTCCCAAATCTGTTTATCAATACCCGTTGATTACACATACCCATTTAAATTTTTATGATGTTAGGACCAATAATATCAATTTAAAATTATTAATAATGAATAAAATAATTTAATAATGAATTAATTGTTAAAACTATATTATAGTTTCGAAAAATTCGTAAAGAAAATTTTAATTTGTTAAAAATGAATAAAATAATTTAATAATGACTTATAATTATTAATACGACATTATAATTATAATTACAAAAATAAATCATAATATAAACTTAATTGCTAGTACCATAAATAATAAATTAAATTTTGCTCAAATAAATAAGAGAGAAACTTAAAATTTTAAAATTAAAATTAATTAAATATGGTATCATTATGACAAAAATTAAATAAGGTATCATTATGACAAAAAAAAATCAATGGCTAAGATCTAATCTCTTAATGCTGATGAATGCACGAGATTCAATAATAATGATTAGTAACACGTGTATAAATAAATAATTTTTAAAAATTAATATTTTAAAATTTTATTACAATATTTGTATCCGTCCCAAAATCTTTTATCAATACCCGTAAATTACTCATACTCATTTAATATTATTTTTTAAAGTATTTTTTTATTGATTAAAATTAATATTTTGCATCAACTTATACTAATGAATTAATTGTTATGTACTTATATCCATTTAAATATAAAATGCTCATATTTATACCCGTTTCATTAAAAAAATATATTATGATACTCATACCCGTCAAACCCGTTTATCAATACCCGTTGATTACACATACCCATTTAAAGTTATTAAGATGTTAGGACCAATAATATTAATTTAAAATTATTAATAATGAAGAAAATAATTTAATAATGAATTAATTGTTAAAATTGTATTATAATTTCAAAAAATTCGTAAAAAACATATATTATGATACTTGATGAGTGTGTAAATTCACGAGTTTAACACCGGTATTTGTGCTAGTTTTGGAGAGTTTGAAGGTTGAAATAGGTGAAAAACCTATATATATTGTGAAAGAACATGAATCAGGTGTTGTTGGAGCTATTTGAGTGGTTTTACTAACAAAATTGGAGTTAAAGTGTCAAGAATTGAAGAGACGAAGTTGAGACCAGTCGAACCGCCAAAGAAAGAGGATGGTTCGACCTGAAGGAGGAGGGTTCGACCTCTCCAGTAGGTCGAACCGACGACGTGAAGTGTGCAGAAGGTGGGTTCGACCAAGACCAGAGGGTTCGACCTGATCATCAGGTTGAACCATGGTCGAACCAGCTCGCGAGAAAGAGGATTCGACCACGACATCGGGATTCGACCTGTCCAGTTGGTCGAATCGGACGCAGAAGATTTCCAGTAGCATGGTTCGACCTGTGGTTCGACCAAGGCGTGGGGGTTCGACCTGCCCAGTTGGTCGAACCAGGTGCTGAATTTATCCAGTAGCTGGGTTCGACCTGTGGTTCAACTTGTGAAGAGTGGTTCGACCTGTTTGCTGAGGTCGAACCAAGACACGGAGACTTACATTATCCGAATTTTCAAGGCATAAACACGTGAGATCACTTGAAAAGCCCATTCCAAGCCCTAAAAACGTGATTACAAGTGTAAAAGAAGGCTCATGCAGTCAGAGAATAGAGCTTTTGATCGAGAATCACAAGAGGAGACAAGGAGACGGAGATTGGCGATCTTCCACCATCTGGAGGGCTGTGACAGAGGTTCCGCTGGAGGTTCAAGTAAGATTGGTCCATCTAACCATGATTGTTCTTAGAACAATCATGGGCTAGAGCCGTTTCGGTAGTTTTAGGGTTATGAAAGTTTCATGAGTTAATTTGTATTTCGTGTGCAAACTCCGTACAACACTACATGTGGTTTGTTTTATATAAGATTGTGCATTTTTAATCCATACTCATAGTTGTTTTATGCATCAATAATCGTTGTGTAGAGTCTGAATGCATAACATGGTTATTGGTTGAGTGCGTTCACTGTTGAGCAGGGTTTGATGTTATAATTCTAAGTGAAGGGATTCTGAAGTCTTATTAGAACTATCTTATATAAATATTTATTAATTGAATCTTATTCGGGTTAATAAGTAGGATAAAGAGTATAACTTTATAGTACCTATAAAGGGAGATCAAATCGGGTTAGAGTACTAAGTGCACGGGAAATAATTGATTCTGATAGTACCTAGAAAGGGGGGCAAAGTTTACATCTTGCTCCGAGAATATTCACACGTGTCAAACACGTATCTACTTGTGTCTATAGAGTCGATTCGCATGGCCTAGTGATGCGTCCACAAATCACAGGGCAGAGTCGGACACCATCACACGAAAGCATGAATTAATAAGTGAAACTGGATGACCCGACGAACTACCTACTATCTTACTTGATCACAACTCACCTATCTCTTATTCTTGTTATTTACTTTGCTATTTCAATTAATAGTTATTACTCAATCTACAAATCAAAACCATTAAATTACCCAACATAGTATGAAATATACTAGAACATAATTAAATTGATATTTATCCATCCCGTGGATTTGATATATATAACTTGGTCATCTTCGAGACTACAATTGATATCCTTACACTTGAGGATTATTTTGTGTGTTGAGAAAACCCCTAACAAGTTTCTGGCGTCGTTGTCGGGGACGGCTTAAAATATATTTTTATTATTTCTAGTTTTATTAGGACTATTTTAATTCTTGTTTTTAGTTCTAACTCTTAATCTTTTCAGGTGTATGCTCACAAGATCAAAAACAGGTGAATTAGAACCATATAATCCGGAGATCGGGGCATCAACAAAGAAAAAGAAGAAGAAGAAGAAGAAGAGTAAGAGTCAAAGCAAGAAGGTAGAATCGAACTCGGAAGCGACTGAAACTGTAGTTGATCTGATAGCAAAAGCAGAAGAAGTCGAAATGGCCAACGATGTGGCTAATCCAGACAATTTGGCCATCCGTGAAGTCTTCAAGAATAATGGGGCTGGACACTCTGGGCTTCTAGGAGCGAGAGGGGCTAATACGGACTTCGATCTTCACCTCGCTTTTATTAGCATGATAGAAAGAAACTCCTTTTCAGGAGGGACTTTTGAGGATCCGCAGCAGCATCTAAACAAGTTCTTGGGCTATGCAAGTACTCAAAAAGATGCAGGGGAACATGAAGATGCGCGGAAGATCCTCTTGTTTAAGTTCTCGCTTACTGAAAAGGTGAGAGATTGGTACGAAACTATAAACACAGCTGATTGCACCACTTGGGAGCAGTTGAAGTTAAGGTCCTTGGAGAGATGCATGCCACCGTCGAAGGTGTTTAAGATAAAGCAAGAGATTAACCAATTTGCTATCAGTGGAGGAGAGAAGTTTCATGAGGCTTGGGACAGATTCAAGGACATGCTTCGAAAGTGTCCTCAACATGGGCTATCTAAAGCTCAATATATCAGTATATTCTACAGTGGATTGGACTGTGATTCACGAGTGTTATTGGATGCTTCTTCTAATGGAACATTGCTTACCAAGTCATCTGTAGAGGCCGAGAAGTTGTTTGAAGATATTTCGATAAATCCGAGATATTGGCCAACTGATAGAGTTAGAGGTACTTATGTCCTTGGGAAAGTAGCTAAGGTTGAACATACAATGGTGAAAACAAGTAGAGAAGATGAGATCGTCTCTAGCTTGTCGTCTATAAACAAGCTACTTGAGTCCCAACAAAAGCAGATCAGCGATATGTCTCAGTGCGTACCGATCATGCAACAGGAATTAATGAATGATGGAATAATCCAAGAGGAGTTGGAAGAGGTGAATTACGCCATAGGTCAAAGTATTCAAGGAACTAGGTACCCAAATCAAGGAAACCGGAACTACCAAGGGAACTACAACAATCGTGGTCCCCCTGGTGGTTATCAACAACAACCAAGGAGGCCTGAATTTTCATGGAGCAACCCGAATAATGCAATTCAAGCTCCTATGGGGGTTGATTCGGGAGCAAATGTGGAAGAAGGGAAGCCGGGTTTTAAGGATACGGTGAACAGGTACATGGCAAGGAATGATGAAAGAGTGAACCGCCTTGAGGCCAAACTTGAGAAGAAGATCGATGATCATCACAAGGATTTGTCCACTCAAGTTAGAGATCTTACATTGTTGATGGGGACAATTGCTGAGAATGCGAACACATTGACTCAATCTGTAGGAAAGGGGAAGTTTCTGTCTCAGAGTATTGAGAATCCAAAGTCGTGTAATGCCATCACACTGAGGTCGGAAACTCAGTACGAGGGACCGATGAGGTCGAATCAGAGTTCTGGACATGATCAGAAAGCAGAGCAACATCGGTTCGACCAACTTCCAGCTGATTCGACCTGGCCCACAGGTCAAACCCTGGTCGAACCTAACCATCCAGAGCACTCTATTTTTCCATATGATCGGTTCGACCAAAACAAGCATGGTTCGACCTGGACAGAAAGTCAAACCCACATCAAACCACAAAACCTGGAGCACTCTGTTTTATCGCAGCAACGGTTCGACCAATCCATCTGGTCGAACCTTGGTCGAACCTGGGGGCAAAAATCATACAGTAGGTCGATTTGCCTTAGGGGGCAGTGGTTCAACCTCCCAAACAGATCGAACCCAAGTCGAATCTCAATTTCAGAGAGAGAGCAGCCTTTCAGGAGATCGGTTTGACCATTACGTACCTGGTTCGACCTATTCAACAGGTCGAACCCAGGTCGAACCCAGCCTAAACATGCCTGTTGTTGCACCAAACGCTCTCTATGATGTGGATGCTACTCCAGTGGTTTAGAATGAGCAAAATACAGAGATTAGAGTAGAGAAGAAGTGGGAGAGAGCCAAGCGATTGAGAGCCGAAAAAGAGAAAGCGGAGAAGGTTGAACGTGATGAATGGGGCATTCCCAAAATAAAGATACCTCCGCCATTTCCTTTTAAGCTCGTGAAGAAGGGATTGGAAGAGAAGTTCAAGAGGTTTTCAGAGATCATGAATAAGATAAGCTTGAACATTCCTTTCTCGGAAGCAATAATGGAGATACCATACTATGCCCGATTCCTTAAAGACATATTGTTGAAGAAGAGGAGTTTGAATGGAGTTGAAACGATGAATTTGTCTAAAAATTGCAGCTCGATTATCCAAAGGAAGCTGCCACAAAAGATGAAGGATCCGGGAAGCTTCACTATCTTGTGTGAGATTGGAAAAGGGCCAGCACGACGAGCCTTGTGCGATCTTGGGGCAAGCATCAATTTGATGCCATTGTCTATCTTTCTAAGGCTTGGTTTGAGGGAGTTAACTCCTACTACTGTTGCTCTACAATTGGCAGACAGGTCAATGACGTTTCTGAAAGGTATTATTGAAGACGTACTCGTCAAAGTAGAGAAGCTTGTCTTTCCTGTGGATTTTCTTGTGCTCGAGATGGATGATGACAAGGATAATATCCCTCTTATCTTGGGAAGACATTTCCTTGCTACTGCTGGAGCTATGATTGATGTTAAAAAGGAGGAGTTTAGGTTGCGGATGGATAAAGAGGAAGTTATATTCAACCTGGACAAAGCAATGAAGATGCCCATGGAGTCGAGATGTTATAGTATTGATGAGGTGGAGGAGATTGTGAAAGAAGATATGTCCCTGATCCTGTCTAAGGATCCTCTTGAGACATGTTTGATGGAGTCTCTTACTTATCCCACTACGGAGATCGATGGACTCTCCAATGAGGTATGTATTGAATTTCTTGAAAACTTACTTGCTTTGGGTGATGACAGGTATGAATTGGAAAGAACTAAGGTTGAAGAAGTCAAGTGGACTCGGAAGTACTTGCCTTTGGATAATGAAAGCACTCCAATGGAAGAGAAGAAAGAGGAGTTGAAACCTTTGCCGGAACACTTGAAGTATGCCTTCTTTGGCGACAATGAAAAATATCTGGTAATTGTATCTTCTTCCCTTAATGATGATCAACTTGAGGAGTTATTAGATGTTCTTCTGAAGTACAAGTCTGCGATCGGGTGGTCTCTAGATGATTTTAAAGGTATAAGTCCTTCGTATTGCATACATAGAATAAGATTGCTAGATGAGGCCAAGGCAAGTGTTCAGAATCAGCGGAGGGTAAATCCCGCGATTCAAGAGGTGATAAGGAAGCAAATCCTTACGTGGTTAGATGCTAGAATTATATATCCTATTAGTGATAGTCCACATGTGAGTCCATTGCATGTAGTTGTTAAAAATGGGGGCATGACTATAGTGAAAGCTGATGATGGAGAAGCGATAGCCACGAGGATTTCTACGGGATGGCGTACATGTAGATTACAGGAAGTTAAATGAGAACACGTGTAAGGACCATTTTCCTCTTCCTTTCATGGATCAAATGTTAGATCGTCTTGCAGGGTATGAGTTTTATTATTTCTTGGATGGGTACTCGGGATATAATCAAATCATAATTGTTCTCGAGGATCAAGAAAAGACTACTTTTACTTGCCCTTACAGGACCTTTGCTTTTAGAAAGATGCCATTTGGATTGTGTAATGCACCCGCTACTTTTCAGAGATGCATGATGGCAATTTTTGATGGGTTGATAGAGAAGATCATGGAGGTGTTAGTGGATGATTTTTCTATTTTTGGTTCCTCCTTTGATGTTTATTTATCTAACCTTGCTACTATTTTGAAGAGATGTCAAGAAACTAATCTTGTCTTGAATTGGGAGAAGTGTCACTTCATAGTGAGAGATGAGATTGTTCTTGGGCATCATGTCTCTGCCAAAGGATTGCAGGTTAATCGTGCGAAAGTGGTGGCAATTGAGAAGCTTCCACCACCGACCAATGAAAGAGGAATGCGGTCCTTCCTTGGACACGCCGGATTTTATAGAAGATTTTTCAAAGACTTCTCAAAATACTCCAAGCTCTTATCTCACTTACTTGAAAAGGATGTTCCTTTTGTGTTCGATGATGAATGTCTAACAGCTTTTCAGGTTTTGAAGGAGGCACTTACTACTGCACCTATCTTGATCATATCGGATTGGACTCAACTGTTTGTACTTATGTGTGATGCGAGTGATGTAGCACTTGGAGTGGTGCTTGGGCAGCTGAGGGAGAAGAAGTTCTGCGCCATCTACTACGCTAGTAAGACTTTTGATATGGCACAAAAGAATTACACGATGACTGAAATGAGTTTTTGGCTGTTGTGTATGCGTTCGACAAGTTTCGTCAGTATTTGGTTGGCATGAAGACTATTGTGTACACGGATCATTCAGCGATTCGGTACTTGATGGAGAAGAAGGAGACAAAGCCTAGGATTATAAGGTGGATTCTTCTACTTCAAGAGTTTGACATGGAGATCCGAGATA
This sequence comes from Pogostemon cablin, assembly GCA_023678885.1. Classification (NCBI taxonomy): domain Eukaryota; kingdom Viridiplantae; phylum Streptophyta; class Magnoliopsida; order Lamiales; family Lamiaceae; genus Pogostemon; species Pogostemon cablin. The sequence goes on from CM042987.1 coordinate 10,352,653, forward strand.
AGAAAGGTACTGAAAATGTATTGGCGGATCACCTTTCGAGGTTAGAGAATAGGGAGCATTGTGATAATTCTTTCGAGTATATTGAGGAGATGTTCCCGAATGAGAAGATTATGGCTGTGTTCATTGAAGGGACTGAGCGAGCATGTGTGGTTGCTGCACAAGGAGTGGATCCATGGTATACGGATTATGTCAATTACATTGCCGTGGGAGAAATTCCAAGAGATCTCAACCGTTATCAACTTGCTAAATTCAAGAGGGATGTTGAGACTTTCATATGGTATGATCCATTTGTGTATAAGATATGCACGGATTTCATAGTCCGTAGATGTGTACCCGAGATGAAGATGGAGAGTGTTCTCGAATTTTACCATGCACAACCGAGCGGGGGGCACTTCGGAGCTCAAAAGACAGCAGCCAAGGTACTTCAATCCGCTCTCTATTGGCCTACTTTGTTTAAAGATTGTGAGACATATGTGGCATCTTGCGATAGATGTCAGCGCATGGGGAATATAAGTAGCAGAGACGAGATGCCGCTTCAGTCTAGCATTGTTGTGGAGATATTTGATGTGTGGGGTATCAATTTTATGGGGCCTTTTTTCTCGTCGAATGGATTCCTCTATATTCTTCTTGCTGTGGATTATGTTTCTAAGTGGGTAGAAGTGATTCCTACTCACTTGAATGATTCAAGGACTGTCATTTCTTTCTTGAAGAAGCATATCTTTGCCCACTTTGGAGTTCCTAGAGCACTAGTTAGTGATGGAGGTTCTCACTTCGTCAATAAATTTCTTGAGAATGTGCTTAAGGATTATGGTATTAAGCATAGGGTTACTACACCCTATCATCCTCAAGCGAATGGGCAAGCGGAGGTCTCTAACCGACAAGTCAAATAGATTTTGGAGAAAGTGGTAGGAACCAATAGAAAGGATTGGGCTATGAAGCTCGATGATGTGTTATGGGGGTTCTGGACCGCTTACAAGACGGTGTTAGATATGTCACCGTATCAAATTGTCTATGGAAAGTCGTGCCACTTACCTGTAGAGATTCAACACAAAGCGTTTTGGGCTTTGCGAAGCTTGAATTTGACTCTTAAGGATGTAAAGGAGTTGAGGATGACTCACATGAATCAATTGGATGAATTTAGGAGTCGTGCTTACAAGAAGTCAGAGATCTACAAGGAACGAATGAAAAGATGGCATGATTCTAAGATCTCATATAAGGAGTTCAAGCAAGGAGATGAGGTATTACTTTTTAACTCTCGCTTGAAGCTTTTCGCAGGGAAGTTAAAGTCGAAGTGGACGGGACCGTTCATGATTCATAGAGCTTGTGGAGGGGGGAGTTTTGAGCTTATTGACAAAGATGAAGACATTATTGCGGCGAATGGACATCGCTTGAAGCATTACAAGTCGTCGGATGATGCTTGCATCATCTTTGAAGATACCTTGATCTGAGTTGGTACCGTCGTAACTCTCCGACGTTAAACAAGAGTACCTGTTGGGGGCTTTCCCTCCCGTTTTATTGCTTTATTTTCTTTAGTGTGTGTAAGAAATTTTTATATTGAAAGTGCTTACTTATCGGCAATTACATCTCTTTGCAAACTTAGTTTCACTTGTAGTTTCTACTAAGTTTGGGGGGTGTGATATACTTATCTCGATAAGCATTGGATGTACAATCTTTTTTTTTGTAACGTTTGTTAGGGGAGTTGATTTTTGCGGCATATTTAAAATGTTAATCGATTTTGATGTGTCGATTTTTTGCAACTTGCCTAATGTTTAGTGGGTTTTGGTTGTTTTATACGGAGTTACTCATGAATGTTATTTTGAGGAATAATTTTTGATGAAGTTGTTCTCTATTTGGTACTTAATGATTCGTATTGAAGTTTGAAGTGTGTAGGGATTGAAGAACACTCAGTTTTGGAGCTTCCATGGGTAGGTTCGACCAAGCTAGGAGGTCGAACTCCGCAAAAGAAGTCGAATCGAAGAGCAAAAGTTGTCCAGTGAGGTGGTTCGACCTCGAGCAAGATGGTTCGACCTGATCAACAGGTCGAACCGAGGTCGAACTGGTGACCTGAAGCTTACAGTAGGGAGGTTCGACCTAAGCCGTTACGGTTCGACATGTTCATCAAGTCGAACCCCCGTCGAACCAGAAAGAGCACTTGTCCAGAAGGTAGGTTCGACCTCATCATTCGTGATTCGACCTGCTCAGAAGGTTGAACCGAGGTCGAACCAAGACAGTAAGTATTTTAAGTTCGATTTTTCAGAAGGTTCGATCACTTTTCACTACACCCGCACCCCGAACCTTCTCCGAATCGATACACCCTTGCACCAATTCTTCCATTATACTGGATTTCACACCGATTACACAACACTATACCCTTAATTCTTGATTTGGTCGCGGATTTGGTCGAACTTCGTCGCAAGTTAGGGTTTCAGTCGCGAATTGTGAGTATTTTGTGTGTTTGATCGATTTTTCACCATGGGAAAGACTAAAGGTATGTTCTTTCAATTCAATTACTCTAGGATTGAAGTTTAATGTATGCAATTTGTTGTGGGTAAGTGGATTGAAGTTGGTTTTGATTTAAATTCATGGTGATAATTGATGCTTTCTAATTGATTCATATGAATTCGTGTTTATTAAGTTGGAATTGCTTAATTGTTGATAGAATCTTGAGTTTCATGTGAATTGTTTGAAGATTTAGGGGGTGTGATTTATTAGTATGTTGATTTGGTTTGAAATTGATGAATTTGAAGTAGTTCATGGAGAAAACATGTTGAATTGATTGTTGAATTGCTTGAATAAGTTGATGCATACTCGTTAGTTGATGATGAATGATTAAAGAAGGTGTGATTGGTATGGCTTGAGCATGTTAATGAGCAAGTGGTGTTGGATTGAGATGATAGAGTTGATTATGCATTGAAGCTTGAAGTCTTGAGTAGAGTATATGATAGGCTAATCAATTTTTTGTTTTCTTGTCTTGTTGGTTGTATTGAAGTATTGTTTTCAGGGACAGGCCAAGGAACAAGTAAGGAAAAGGGGAAGGCAGCAGAAGTGAGATCGAAGAAGAGGCAAGATAGGCCTTCGAACATGGACAAAGTAACCAAGAAGCTGAGATTACAGGAACGTTTACCTGAAAACTTCAAAATTCAAATGCCCGACTGGAATGATATTAAAGAAAAGTGGGAAGAAGTCTCGGCCAAAATAGCTCGGACAAGATACCAGGATAATGAGGCAATGAGAACTATGCGCATCGAGAATGACATTTTTTGGATGTTCGACCAAGTAGGGATTCGTAGGTTTATGGAATTGAAAAGGCCGACTTACTTCCATGTCACAGCGGAAGTGGTCTGTTCTTTTGAGATGGAGGACTTGCTTGGTTACCCTTATCAGTGCTGGTATCAGCTTGGCGGAGTTAGGAGGAATTAGACTGCTGAGGATTTCAACGAGCTATTTGAGACGCCTCTGGAGATCTCTCGTGTGGAGAGTGGACACTTCAATGCTAATAGATTCTGGAGGGAGATCTCCGGGGAGATTGGAGATTATAAGATCAAACAAGCTCGTGGGTCCTCGATTAAGAATCTGATATTGAGGTACATGGATAGGGTGTAGGCAACACACTATTTGCCCGCTCAGATGGGAGCTGTGTGTCTAGAGGAGAGTTGTATGCTCTGTGGTGTATGCTAAATGGGGTGAGATTCAATGTTGGAGCGTATTTTATCACGCAGCTACATCGATTTAGGACCACTGGATTTTAAAAGCTCAATATTGGAGGGTTACTAACGATTGTAGTTGAGCACTATAACTTGGATTTCACCGGCATTACACTTATTGGAGGAGAGCCCGATTTAGTTATGTTCACATGCGTGAAGGGTGGATTCGCTCATTTCAGAGATGGAGACTGGTTCTTCACGAGGGGTCCCAAACCCTTCGATTCATGTTCCCCTTCGACGTGAGCAACCTGATGACCATTCAGGAGGCGATGAATAAGTTGATGGATTCCCTCGAACACACTGCCCTATCTATGACTGTGAAGTCGAATGGAGATTGGAGGACAGTGTCTCAGACGTACGCAGAGGGTAGGATGACAGAGTTGTAGCAGATTGTCAACCAAGGAGAATATCGTCCGCCACCTCAGCAGCCACAGCCGCCTCAGCAGCCTGAAGTGGAGCATCGAGAGGATGAGCAGCAGGATGTGGAGATGTCGGATCAGCACGACGCGCCTCAGCGTGTTCCAGCAGCGCAGCAGCAGCGGGCTGTTCCGGATACGCGAGAGCAGTTTCGCCTTATTCATGAGCAGCTGATCGCGATCAGTGCTAGTCAGGAGGAGACTAACCGACAGCTCGCGCTCGCCATCAGCAACTACGCCGCGCTGAATGATCGATACAATGCTTTGAACGAGCCAGTTGGCAAGGTGAGCGATCGAGTTGATATGTTGGATAGGCACATTAGCAACCTATACCAGGCTGTGGAGCTGAAGCTTGATGATAAGGATGATGATGATGAGGATGATGATGCTCCAGAGGAGTAGATCTTAAGGTTTTCTTTTGGTTTTCTCCGATTCATCTCATCCACATTCTTCTTTTTATCTTTACAGGTTGGGTTGTGATTCTTGCGTGAGTGGAATGTATATGTGATATTGATAGATACTTGTATGATTGATTGGGTGTATGAGCTTCATGGTTTATGTGCATTCATATGTTCATGTGTTAATTTTCATTGAAGAGAGCATGTTTAGTTGATAAGTATGTTGAATTCTTGTGGAATTGATCTTGGTTATGTGCTAAGAGGAGTACTAGGATTCTATTTACCTATGTGAGGATTTGAGTCTTTAAATCATGTTGATCATGATTATTTATTCTTGAGAGAATCGTCCATATGAACGTATTCTAGAACATGGCTTGGAGTTTTGTGTGAGACTTATGATTGATAAATTGCTAGGACATGACCTTAGGCAATTATTGTGTAATTAAGTTACTTAGCCAAAATTTATCTTCCCAATGATTATATAAACCTTTGGTCGCCCCGTTGAGCCGATAAAAGCTATTTCTTTGGTAGCCTAAGTAAATAGTCTTATGAACCTATACTTGAGCCTTGATTAACCTATTCATTGGTAGAGAGTTGAGGAGATTACGTGTCTAAAGAAGAAGAAGGAAGATATAATGTGGTTGAATGAAGAAAGATGAAAATTATGGTTAAATCTTATTTAGGGGTAGTGCCCGAAACTGGTACCCCGATTATTTTTAAATTATTGAAGAGGAAGAGGGTACTGCCTTAAACCGGTACCCGAATTGTCTAAAGAAGATAATGTTGATGCCATGAGAAGAAGGAAATTCAGGAATTTTACAAGTTCAAGAGACGACAGTGGAGGAGATATGATGAAGCTTAGAAAAAGAAATCAAGAACCTCCAAGGTAACTCTCTACTAGTGTCTTAAGTCACTATAACCGAATTTTCATACCCTTTCAAAAGAGCTAACATTACAACCCAAAAACAAGTCCTTTGTGATCCTAGTAATGATTCGATTGTGAGTTGATTTTTGAATTGCCAAGCCTATGATGACGCGTGAATATGGATTGAATATGAGTGTTTATACTAGCTTATGAACTGCCTCACGCACTAGAGTGAGAGAGTAAATACTTATCTTGTGAGCTAGATTACTTAGTACTCCGATGGTGTGTGATTGGATTGATTTTGCTCAAATGATATGTATGATACAATTGATACTTGTTTTGATTTAATGGAGTGGCATATGTAATATGTGTTGTACTTAGTTTTGGTGAATTATACACGACTCATGTGGTTTGAATTGGTTGCCTCGGGACGAGAAACATGTAAGTTTGGGGGTTTGATGAGTGTGTAAATTCACGAGTTTAACACCGGTATTTGTGCTAGTTTTGGAGAGTTTGAAGGTTGAAATAGGTGGAAAACATATATATATTGTGAAAGAAGAATCAGGTGTTGTTGGAGCTATTTGAGTGGTTTTACTAGCAAAATTGGAGTTAAAGTGTCAAGAATTAAAGAGACGAAGTCGAGACCAATCGAACCGCCAAAGAAGGAGGATGGTTCGACCTGAAAGAAGAGGGTTCGACATCTCCAGCAAGTCGAACTGACGATGTGAAGTGTGCAGAAGGTGGGTTCGACCAAGACCAGAGGGTTCGACCTGATCATCAGGTTGAACCATGGTCGAACCAGCTCGCGAGAAAGAGGATTCGACCACGACATTGGGATTCGACCTATCCAGTTGGTCGAATCGGACGCAGAAGATTTCCAGTAGCATAGTTCGACCTGTGGTTCGACCAAGACGTAGGGGTTCGACCTGCCCAGTTGGTCGAACCAGGTGCTGAATTTATCCAGTAGCTGGGTTGGACCTGTGGTTCGACTTGTGAAGAGTGGTTCGACCTGTTTGCTGAGGTCGAACCAAGACACAAAAACTTACCTTATCCCAATTTTTTAGGCCTAAACGCGTGAGATCACTTGAAAAGCCCATTCTAAACCCTAAAGACGTAATTACAAGTATAAAAGGAGGCTCATGCAGTCAGAGAAGAGAGCTTTTGATCGAGAATCATAAGAGGAGACAAGGAGACGGAGATTGGCGATCTTCCACCATCTGGAAGGCTGTGACAGAGGTTCCGCTGGATGTTCAAGTAAGATTGGTCCATCTAACCATGATTGTTCTTAGATCAATCATGGGCTAGAGCCGCTTCGGTAGTTCTAGGGTTATGAAAGTTTCATGAGTTAATTTGTATTTCGTGTGTAAACTCTGCACAACACTACCTGTGGTTTGTTTTATATAAGATTGCTCGTTTTTAATCCATACTCATAGTCATTTTATGCATCAATAATCGTTGTGTAGAGTTTGAATGCATAACATGGTTATTGGTTGAGTGCGTTCACTGTTGAGCAGGGTTTGATGTTATAGTTCTATGTGAAGGAATTCCGAAGTCTTATTAGAACTATCTTATATAAATATTTGTTAATTGAATCTTATGCAGGTTAATAAGTAGGATAAAGAGTATAACTTTATAGTACCTATAAAGGGAGATCAAATCGGGTTAGAGTACTAAGTGCACGAGAAATAATTGATTCTGATAGTACCTAGAAAGGGGGGTAAAGTATACATCTTGCTCCGAGGATATTCACACGTGTCAAACGCGTATCTACTTGTATCTATAGAGTCGATTCGCATGGCCTAGTGATGCGTCCACAAACCACATGGCAGAGTCGGACACCATCACACGAAAGCATGAATTAATAAGTGAATCTGAATGACCCGACGAACTACCTACTATCTTACTTGATCACAACTCACCTATCTCTTATTCTTGTTATTTACTTTGCTATTTCAATTAATAGTTGTTACTCAATCTACAAATCAAAACCATTAAATTACCCAACATAGTCTGAAATATACTAGAACATAATTAAATTGATATTTATCCGTCTCGTGGGTTCGATATATATAACTTGGTCATCTTCGAGACTACAATTGATATCCTTACACTTGAGGATTATTTTGTGTGTTGAGAAAACCCCTAACAATACTCATATCGTACCAAACTCATTTATCAATACCCGTTGATTACACATACCCATTTAAATTTTTATGATTTTAGGACCAATAATATTAATTTAAAATTATTAATAATGAAGAAAATAATTTAATAATGAATTAATTGTTAAAATTACATTATAGTTTTAGAAAATTCGTAAAGGAAATTTTAATTTGTTAACAATGAATAAAATTAAAAATTGGCTCAATTTTGACTTTTTCACTTTGCTATTATATTTCTTTAGATTAGATTAGATTTGTGTAAAGTTAAAGATATAATTAGCAATTTATATTGTATTGTATTAGTAATCTATTAAATTAGAAAGCATGGAGAAATTTAAATTGCTAACTTATTAATGCATAAAGAAATGAATAGTTTAAAATTGTATCATTTGTAACAAGCTTAAAGTTTATTAAAAAGTGAAGATTATATAAAATCGTTAAATTTTGCAAATAAGTCATTTATATAATGTATGTACTTTGAGATATTTAAGAGTGATCAAGAATTTTGAAAAATAAAAATTTAATATTTTATGTTAGTCATAAATGTTAAAGATGCACTCTTTTAATGATTTTTTTTCTTATGTATATATAGAATGAGTGTATATTAGGTGCACCCAGGTGCAAGGGTGCACCCATATGTGTATAACTTCTTATTTTATTTTGTATACATGTTATTCTCTTTTGTATGCGTGTTTTGTAATAATTGTATATTTTTTTCACACTATATTTTTCATTAAAAAAATCATCATTTATATGTGTATAATTTTTTATTCAATAGTATATACATGTATTTTAATAATTGTATACTCCTTTTTTACACTCAATTTTTCATTAAAAAAATTAACAATTAAATTGTATACATTTTTACTCATAATTGTATATGTTTTTGTTTATATTTGTATGTGGGTGCACACTATATTTAGCCATATAGAATTAAGGGAAAAAATTATATTACTAAAATTAATATAGTATACATGTATCACCTATTTTGATACATATTGAAATAGAATGGGGGGAGTGGGTTTCTCTCTCTAAATTTTCTCTCCCCCCTCCCTCTAGAATTCTTCTTCAATCTTGCCGACTACCGTCAAACCTATCTAATCACCAGGTAATACACACTGAACGCATTCACCCAGGATTATCTGTCTCCGTTCTCTCGCCTGGTACAGATTACTCGCATCTTCAGCGGTGTATCTGCCATCATCAGGATTCTTCTCAATGCCGGAACCCACACTCTTCCGGCTGACATCCGGCACACCCAGCGCCATCTAGGGTTTCCATTACTGCTTGATTTTTGGCCGAGCCACTGCTTTGCCGTCTTCAAGTTTTTTTCTCGCACTAGGGTTTCAACAGCGGGTCGTCGACCCTAATTTTGGCCTCCCTGAGATTCGCCACTCACGTGTTGTATCTCGCATCGAGCGCGGCATAGTTAGCATTCGCCAATGCAAGCTGGCGATCCGTCTCCTGCTGATTCGCATTGAGGATAGCGAAGTGCTCATTCATTAATTGGAATTGCTCCCGATAGAACTGATCCTGAGCTCGCCAAAAATTCTGCTGCTGCTGTGGCGGTGGCTCGAAAAAATCATGCTCCTGTGGCTGTGGTGGCTGCATCGGAGGCAAATCCGTCTCTGAATATACAAACGCTGGTGGCGGCGGCTGATCTCCCTCTTCAATCATTCTCTGAGGTATCATTCTTCTTTTTTATTTTTTGTTATCTTTTTTTCTCTTTGATTTTTTTATTTTATTTATAATTTTATAAACCCTATTTCTATAATTTAATTTATTTTATTTGTTATACTTTTATTTGATCTTATTTTCAGGTTCAATCATTCAATTTGAGATATCATTCTTCTTTTTATTTTTCGTTTATTTTATGATTTATGTTTTTTTGTTTTTTGTGTCATTTAAAGTATCATTGGTTTTTGTTATCTTATTTTCGTTTCTCTTCGACTTTTGTATTTTCTTTTTTATTCTATAAACCTTATTTATATACTTTAATTTATTTTATCTTTTATACTTTTATTTGATATTATTTTTAGGTTCAATCATTCCATTTGAGGTATCATTCTTCTTAAATATGTTGTCAAAACTAAACTAAAAAATCGATAAATAGAAAAAACAAAAAAATTACTAAATTTTGTGACTCTAAAAACCCTAAACCCTAAATTGATAATTAAAAAAAACACTTAAATATAATTTAACCAACAATCATATAAGAAAAAATCTATTCATTAGAACCAACAAAAGAGATAAACTCAAATATAATTAACAAATTATTCAATAATAAAATTATAAATAATTAACAAATAATTCTATAAGGTGATATTTATAAGAAAAATCTATTCATTAGAACCAGCAAAAGAGATAAACTCAATTATAATTAACAAATTATTCAATAATAAAGATATAAATAATTAACAAATAATTCTATAAGGTGATATTTGTTTGGGTTTAAAAGGAAATAAATTATTTTAAAAAATAAATACAAAATAAGAAAATTAATTATAAGTAAATAAGGAAAATAAAAATTATTAAAAAATTCAAAAAAAAATGAGAAAATTACATGTCATAATGGAGCGCTCTAGAGACGACACGCAATAAATTTTACCTAATTTAGATTTAGGGTAGGTCTTGCATGAGACCGTCTCACGTGAGACCATTTTCACTTTTTAAAATAGTTATCACTTTCGCTATAAAATGTTATCACTTTTTATTTATGCTATAAATTGTTCATGAAATAGTATCATCACTTTTCATTAATTTATTATCATTTTTCTATATAAAAGTTGTCACTTTCTGGCTGTCTCACGTAAGCCCTTACGTGATATATATATATATATATATATATATATATATATATATATATATATATATATATATATATATATATATATATATATATATATATATATATATATATATATATATATATATATATATATATTGATTACAATTTTGTTAAAAAATAGAAAATTTAAATATTATATATTGAAATTTTAAATTATATAAATATATATGGCAATGACTAGGTTGGGAATGATTTTTTTTTTCCAATTCATGGAACTGGCCCAGCCCCACCCAAATCACATGTCAATTACCGGCCTCACCCTCACCCTCTAATTAGCTACAGTAACGTATTTACTATTTTTTCAGTTTATTTATTTGTTTATTTTTTTAATGTTGGATATATTTCACCCTTAAGGTTTAGGGTTATAATTTCATCCTTATGGGTATATTTACTCATAGGGTTTAAGGTATATTTTACCTTAGTGTTTAGGATATAATTGTAATTTCATCCATAGGATTTAGGGTATAATTGTAATTTCACCCTTGTGATTCAGGGTGTATTTTACCCCTAGAGTTTAAGATTTATGATATAATTGTAATTTCACCCTTGTGGTTTAGGGTATATTTTACTCTTAAGGTTTAGAGTATAATAGTCATTTAAGTATAGTAAATTTAAAAAATAAAAATAAAAACAACATTAATAAAGGAGGAGAAATTAAATTAAGAAGGGTGGGTACCACATGTACCACCCACGTTACACTCAATATATATATATATATATATATATATATATATATATATATATATATATATATATATATATATATATATATATATATATATATATATATATATATTGCAAACAACCATAATGTGACACTTGTCACATTGTGGGTGGTAATAATAGGTTGGTAGTTGGGTTGTGGCATTGCCCACAACCCAACAGGTTGCTTCTTTTTTTATTATTTATTTTTTATTTACACTCTTTTGTCTTATTTGTTCAACCCATGTAACCGGTCATGAATGAGTTTTAAAAGTTGAAGGTCTTTTTATGTTTTTGTTGATAGCTAGATGGTTGAGTTCAAGACTAATGGTGACATGGTAGGTGACGAAATGGAAGATGGGGCGGAGTTTCCACACACAGGTGCATTCCACGTTGGTCAAATATAATGATTTGGATTGAAATTGAAAAAAGGATTTAAATTGAAATAAATAGGACTAAATCTATCTATATATCTATCTATACTAATATAAAAGCAAAATGAATGGGTCAAAATTGTACCAAAAATTTTCTCACCCATTCTTTAATTTTAATCATGTCCACTTATTGTTTGGGATTACATCTACGTCATCAATTTTGTTAACTACTTTGTAATATTTTTTTAAATTCGTGTCTTTGACACTTACTTATACAAAACTAAAGGATCAATTTATAATTACAATAATTTTATGTACAAACTCATTTTCGATCTCACTTTCAAACCCTAATGAAATTATCTCTCCATTGCTATCTCAAACTCATACTCTTCTCCTCAACGTGATGGCGGCAAACAGGCACGACAACAAATAAATGGAGCTAATCAGAATAAATTTTAGTAGTGGCAGCAATTCGAAGGTGGCGCTAGATTGGATCGAGAGGCGATAACCCAGCGACGATGACTGGCCTGAATCTTGACGCCGGCACTTCAGCGATGAGAATCAGAATTGTGGCAATGATTTTTTTCAACATTAATTTTATGTACAAACTCATTTCTGATCTCATTTTAAAACCATAATGAAATTGTCTCTCCACTGCTGTCTCAGACTCATGCTCTTCTCCTCAACGTGGCTACGGTGAACAGGCACAACAACAACCGAATGGAGCTAATCGGAACCAATCTCGGTAGTGCTTCTAAGGCAGTATTAGATCGGATCTAGAGACGACAATCCAGCGATGCTGACTGGCAAGAATCTTGGCGCCGGCACTTCGGCGATGAGAATCAGAATTGCAGCGATATTTTTTTTAGCACTTTAACGAACTTCCAATGTCAATGGGCAACAACATTTTGATTGGTATCTTGGAACTGCAACCGTGAAGGGCGTAGGTGCTGCAAAATTGTCCCAATTTGCACCAACAACGTGTAACAGCTTTCTTCGACGGAAAATCTAGGTTAATATTCTAATCATTTTTTTAATAGGTGAATATTTTATATTTTACATTTCTAATTTATCATGTTTAATTATTCTGAAATTCTTATGTTGTTTTGTCATCTTATATACACACGTCCTCCTATTACTATTCCATTCTCCTCTATCTATATTGACTAAACACTTAATCTATATCATTCATTTATTTGTTTTAAAAATACTATACTGGAGGAGATAGAAATGATAAAAAAAATCAGAATACATAAAAATTAAGGAGTTGTTTTGGAAAATATTTTTCAGGTTGTTTCCTTTTAGCATTGAGCAAAATAAGCTTTCAATATATTGAAGTATTGGTGTGCATATTGTTCATTTCCTTAACATTAACATTGGTATTACATCTGCGAAATCTTGAATTGATGTGGTTTCAATTTTCAATCTTGAAAGTGAACAATTTTTTTTTTGTGATCTCCCAATCTCAACAAGTATTATCCCTATTAAGTGTAATTATCTCAATTAACTGTTTCAACATTTATGCGTAGAATGATAGAGTGATTTTTAAGGGGTCGGATAGCTATTTTTTTAATTGAGTGATAAATTAGTTATTTATAGGCGATTCATTGACACAATTTGATGTTAGACACATGAAAAAATAGCATATAAGAGAAGTCATCGATTTGGGGCAAATTTTCTAGGAAGAGTTGGCTTCACTCAGCAGGTAAGGGTTCTTCATAATTTTCTTTTGCTAAGATAAGAAAATAAAAGACATGATGAATCTCAAATCCATCCTCAAACTTTTGACAAATCCAGGGAAAGCAGTCAAGAAACAAAGGGTACCTATTATATCCAAACTCACACAAGAGAGAGAATTCTTCACAAATAAAAGGAGGAGAAATCCCATCTGCCAATGGGTAAGCCATAGAAGATTCAGCAGAGGTTAATCGTTATTCACCTAGGTGAACAGTTATAGGAAAAAGTTGCAGCTTCACAAACAAGCCTGCCTCAGATCCCCCATCTTTATATATGTCCCACTCACAATTTTTTAATATCCACAGTTGCCCTGGTGTCTGTCATAACAAACAAATCACAAACCAATAAAATATGGTTTAAAGGCAAGTTTAAGGTTAAAAAAATCAGCATTTCAATAGAAATTAAAGCTAGAAGCTCAACACCATTTAATACACAATCGGTTTTATTTTATTTACTAGAGGTTGCATCATCTAAAATAGCACATAATGTCAAAATAAAAACATCATTTATCCTCAACAAATCTCAGTTGGCATATGAGCTGCACCTGGCAAATATCAAGAAACTAGAGAATTTTAATGACAATTATCTCTGTATTGTGAGCACTTCTAGTCAACGTCTAGGAAATGCTCGCATACGGAGTGGTGTGTGTGTATGGGGGAGATTGAGGGATGGTAATTTGCCCACTTTCATCTTCTATATTGCCCCTGAATATAAAATCATACGATTGCATATATTAAGCTGGTAAAAATAATTCTACATACCCTTAATATTTATTTAAGCTCCCCGACAATGGGACCCCAATTTGTTGATTTTGTCAGGTTTATCAGTGATTTATTTATAGGAAAACTACCAAAATAACAATACTAAATTTTCCCCCTTTTTTGTGTGCGTAGAAGATGTGACTTCTAGTATCTCTTTTTCTTGAGAGTTTCCTTCTCAAAATATTTTTCATTGGTACTACATGATTAATTGCCACAACATTATTATTAATTATAAAACTCATGTGCCTTTCATCGATATATTACGAGAGATTATTTTCCCTTCAAAAGTTGCATATTTAGCTTTTTTCTGCTCACGGATCTTTACTATCCCATTGGTTGTACTTCTGCATTATAGTTGATGATTACAAGTATGACCACTAATCTTTACTATTTTATAGGTATAACATGGCTGGTCTTTGCTTGAGTCGATCGAGTCTATCGACTTAGGACTAAAAATATTGGCCACCTACATTAAAAACAATGCACTAAGTACTATGTACTATATTTACAAGTTTAGGGCCTATATTTTTTGGGTCCAAATTTTTACTAGCACTATGCACTAAGTATAATTTTATTTGGCCACCTACATTAAAAATAATTTTTACTTGCCACTATTATGTGCACTTCTCAATTTACCCCATAACTGTCAGGAGAAAAGACAAAAATCATGGGACCATCATTATATTTTTGTTAACCGCATTAAATAGTGGTGTGTGGGACCACATTAAAAATTATTGAAAAATCTCAAAAAATTAATTTTTTATTCGGCCTAAATTTTTTCCATTTGGCCCAAAATTCCTTCTATTCGGCCTATACGACTTGGCTTATTCGGCCAACATTTTTTTCCGAAAAAATTAAAAAAAATTTCATACGGATAAAATTTTTCTTCTATTCGGCCTACATGTCTTCTATTTGGTCCAAATGGTTTGTTCTATTCGCCCTATATTTTTTTCCCAGAAAAAATTAAAAATTTTTTTATACGGATAAAATTTTTCTTCTATTCGGCCAACATGTCTTCTATTCGGCCAAAATGGCTGTTCTATTCGGCCAAAATGATTTGTTTTATTCGGCCTATGTTTTTTTTAGAAAAAATTAGAAAAAATTTTCATACGGATAAAATTTTTCTTCTATTCGGACTACAAGTCTTCTATTCGGCCAAAATGGTTGTTCTATTCGACCCAAATGGTTTGTTCTATTCGGCCAACGTTTTTTTTTCCAAAAAAAAATAGAAAAAATTTTCATACGGATAAAAATTTTCTTCTATTATGCCTACATGTCTTCTATTTGGCTGATGAGTGATATTTTCACCTAGATTTTAGTATCTTTTTATGTGAGTTTTCGTATATTTTTATCTATATTTGTGTTCTATTTGGTTGTGTTTTGTGTTTTTATTTGATGCTAGATATGATAAGGAAGGCATAGGAAAAAGCGGATCTCAATTCGGAGTTGAAACGAGGAAGAACGAGCCAAAACAGTGAAGCAGACAGCACAACACGGCCAGCCGAGCCCGGAAACACGACCCGTGTCTAGTGCAGAAACACGGGCCGTGTACCAAACACGGGCCTATAACAAAAGCCGTGCGTGGACACCAGATTACACAACACGGCCACCCCTGTGGACGTGTGCAGAGCACGAGCCGTGTAGGTGTAAATTCTGTCAAAAATCAGAATCCTTCTAGAAGCTTCCCAAGGGGTATAAATACCTTCTTTATTCAACATTTTACAGGGAGATCCGAATTCCAGCCCTGCACATACACCTCACACACCATTTTTTTCATTTTACACCTTTTCTTCATCCATTCATCATCTATCATCATCCTTTCATAAATCCACCATCATTTCATCTTCAAATCAAGTGAGAAAGCAAAGAAGATGAGGATTTCACTCAAGGAAGGAAGGAGATCCATTTGGATTCAATCCAAGGGAGTTTTCATCTTGATTTAGTGTTAAACCTTTTAGTTTACAATGATTTGTAGGATTTCTAATGTCTATGTTATGGATCTTGTGATGATTGTAGGCTAATCCCCTTTGTGAGATTAGCAACATGATAAGAGTTGAATAATTTGTGATATTCATGTACTTAAATTCATGTGTGGATTTGGTAATTGATTTTCTATCATTGATGTTTAATATCTTGAGGTTGATGATGTTTTGTGTGTTTAATTATTTTAAGCATGTGATTAGATTGAGAAATCAATTGCATATTTAGGATAGTTAAGTGAATCATTTCATCAAACACTTTATGTGCATTATAGATTATTAGGAGATTGAGAAGTCCTTAATAGTTTAAAACCCTTTGATAGAACATATCATTTATTAGATTGAGAAGTCAATAGATTATGTGAAGGGACTCTTAATTGAATCTAGTACCTAGTTGGAATGATTTAATTGAGAACTAACCATGGAACCTTTATAAGATCATATCCTACCCATTCCGAGAGGAAGCTTAGGTGACATTAGTGTTAGCCCTTAGTCAAGCCTTAAACCACATGAGTTTGAATGCATGAATATATGAATTACCACTCCTTGATTGTTGTTAATCTCACCCTTGCTTAATTTGGAAAACACTCATTTAATCATTTAATCTTGCTTGCATTGATTGATTTAATTTTTTGTTTGATCACTCCTCCATTGATATCCGTCTCTATAAAATTACAATAAACATGAGATCGCTTGAGCTCTAGTGCCGTCCTCCTTGAGGTTCGATAATTTTTAGTTGGTCATACCACTAAACTATGGCTAATCAAATGGCGCCGTTGCCGGGGAGGTAACGTTGCTAGTAGCTTAACGAATGATCGTTTTGAGTAATCTTAATAGAGACATTTTTCTTTTATTAATTATTTGTCTTTGCTTTGAAAATCTTGTTCTAACTTCTTTTGCTTTGGATGTGTATGCAAACAAGATCCAAGGGGAACAAGTAGAACCTATCGATTGGGAGATTGAGCATACGTTGAGAAGGAGAAGAAAGGAGAACAAAAAAATAGTGAGCGAATGGAGAACTTTCAAGAGGATAATCGTGTGGAGATAGAGCATGATGGGGAAGGAGGACACAATATGAACGTGCATGACAACGCACCTCAATTCAATGCAAATCTTCCTCAACAAGCCAATCAAAATCATGGAGCTATGAACAACCAAGCTTTGCTTCAACAAATGGTGCAACAAGTTCTAAGGCAACAAGGCTTTCAACAAGCTTATGCTCCTCCGCAACAAGCATATGTACCACCACCACCACCTCTGGTGCAACATGGAATGCAAAATGATCAAAGGGTGATCCGGGATTTCTTCATGCCGAGGACAATGCCACAAATGATGGGACCACCAATTCATGCCAACAACTTTGAATTTAAAATGGGCTTGATTTCATTGGTGAGAGAGCAACAATTTAGTGGAACTCCGAATGAAGATCCTAATGCTCATCTAGCTCAATTCATTGAGATTGCTAACACCGTGAAGATGAATGGGGTGAGCGAGGATTGTATCAAAATGAGGTTATTTCCGTTTTCTTTGAGAGATCGTGCTCGCACATGGTTATCTACTCTTACTCCGGGAATGTGCAATACTTGGGAGGAACTTGCACAAATGTTCTTGAACAAGTATTTCCCACCTTCCAAGACACTTCAAATGAAGAGCTTGATTACTCAATTCAAGCAATTGCCTCAAGAAAGCTTTTACGAAGCGTGGGAAAGATTTAAGGAAATGCTACGCAAGTGTCCTCAACATGAATTTTCGGAAAATCAACAAGTGGGGTTTTTCTACCAAGGTTTGGTAAATGGTCAAAGAGTGCTTGTTGATGCTTCGGCGGGTGGATCCATACTTGGAGTGACTCCGAAAAGGGCTATAAGGATTTTTGATGAAATTGCTATAAATGTCTACCAATGGCCATCGGAGAGGGTTAGTGGATGCTACGGATTTGAGAGCTATGATCAAGGGCAACACTCGAGTGTGAAGAGTGTGAATGTTGAGCCACAAACGCCAAGCATGGAAATGATAGTAGCGGAGGTAATGAAGCAAATGAGTTTGAAACAAGGAGTGACTAATCAAGGAGTTAATATGGTTGATGGCCAAATGGATCAAAGTATGCTTCCTCCAAATGGTGTTAGTGGGGAACAATGGGCTATGACAATGCCACGTGTGGAGGATGTACAATACATGCAAGGAAGAAACTACCAAGGGAATTACCAAAATAATTTCCAAGGTAGTTTCAACCAAAGTCAAGGGAACTATCCACCAAGGCAAGGAGGTTTCAATGGTCAAAGTAGTGGAAGCTCATACCCACAACAACAACAAAGGCATGGTAACTTTTCCTACTCTAATCTGAGCAATGCGGTTACGTATTCTCCGGGATATCAACCGGGAGCTAAGGCACCGAACAATGAGGGAAGAGCATCAACCGATGAGCTACTTGAACAATTGATTGCATCAAACAAAGCTAGAGAAGTATCGGAAAAAGCTAGAGATGAAGCTAATGAAAGAAGATTCAAAGCTATTGAGGAAAATAGTGATAGAAGATGCAAAGCTTTGGAGTACAATGTTGGACAAATGGCAAGTTCATTGAGTGCTCAACAAAAAGGAAAGTTTCCGGCCACAACCGAAGTTAATCCAAAGGCTCAATGTTTGTTGGTTGATATGAAAGAGGAACGAAAGGTTGAAGAAGGGTTGGTGGAAAGCAAGGTTGTTGGAGAAATGGAAGAAGTATGTAAGAAAGAAGAGAAGGGGTCTAAATGGATACCCAAGTGGAAGAGGGTGCAAGAGGAAAAGAAAGTAGAGGAGAAGGTCAAAGAAGAAGAGTACAAACGTGACTATTGGGGTATCCCGATCACTCCATTCCCTATCCACAAATGTTTGTAAAGGAGGAGAAGAAGAAGGAATTTGAGGAGTATGTCATGTCGCTCAAGAAGAAGTATGAAGAGAAAAAGAAAAAGGAGCAACCCGAAATGAGTAAGTCGATGCAAAAAGGGGGACCTACGAAGGTTGGTGATCCGGGGAAGTTCATAATTCCTTGTGATTTTGAAGGAAAAAGCACCCTTGATGCATTGTGTGACTTGGGGGCAAGTGTCAACGTGATGTCTAATGCCACGTTTAAAGAACTTGAAATTGGAGAGTTAAAGCCTACGACTATCCGTCTTGAAGTGGTAAATGGTGAAGTTGTGAAGCCACTTGGGATTGTTGAAGACGTGGAGATGAAAGTGAAGGGGCTAGCTTTCCCGGTTGATTTCATGGTGTTGGAAGTAAAGGCGGACCCTCGAGTTCCACTCATTTTGGGAAGACCATTTCTAGCCACCGGAAGAGCAAAGATTGATGTTGGGAGAGAAGAGCTTTCTTTGAGCTCAAATAGAGAGAATGTCACATTCTTGTGCAAGAAAGATAAAGGGATCAAGCCTCATCATACAAGGCCTCCGGATGATTTCGATGATCATGATTCTCTTCTCTTTGACAATTTAAATTCATTTCTTCATGATTATATGAAATTTTCAAAAGCTAACTTATCTTCTTATGATGTTAATAGGATGAAAGAATCGGAGCTTGATTGGAAAATCGATAAAGGAGAAAAAGAAAGTCCACTAGAATCACTCCTTGATGAAGATTTGATGCTTGTAAGCAAGAATGGAGAAGTTGAATTAGTGGACAAAAAGAGGGCTAAGCTATTGTTCAAAGTGAGGATGCGAGGAGAAAGTGGGATGGACCATTCTTTGGTTCGATGAGCATGAAAATTTCGTCCGGCTTGAAGACGTTAAACTTAGCGCTAAATGGGAGGCAACCCATTCTTTTTATATTTTGATGCTTTTTATTGATTTTGGTCATGTAGGTGGATTGAGCTCGTGAGAAGAAAGCGTATTGAAGAAAAGAGAAGTGTTTCATGGCTTCTCCACAAGAAGACCATCAATGGAAACTACAAGGGTAAGTCTCACCACTTTTTGCAAACTTAAGTCTCAACTTGTTTCGATTTAAGTTTGGAGGGAGAGTGTGTGGTGTGACTCACCAATTGAGTGTGCTTGATATGATGATATTTTGATAATGATAAGTCTTCTTGTAAAAATTGGTCAATTTTAAAATTTTTCTCATGAGTTTTGGTTGGATTTTGGTATGATTGGTTGTGTTGAAGTTCATGATTGTCCATATTTTTATGAAATTGTTGAGCTAATGGTGTTTGTTGAGTCTTTGAGCATGAGTGAAAGGTATTGGAAGCATGAATGGAGCTTGGAGCTAACGCTTTCATTATCAAATGCCTATTGAGGGAGTACTCTACACCTTATCACTTCTAGTTGCTTGACATATTTTGATTTGGATTGATGGATTAACATGCTACTTTATGTGTTATGTCTTTAGGAGATTTTCTTTTCAATCAAGGATGTGGATGATTGTGAGCTTACATTGTTATGGATGATTGAATATGTGCTTCATTTTCTAATGATGGTGATTGTAGTTTTTGCATGTTATGTGTTTTTGTTTTGTTTCTTGTTTGTTGAGTCTTTATTTTATGTTTTGTGTGTTTTCTTATTTTTGTCTTGGTATGTTTGGTGGTTTGTTTTGGGATGTTGTGAGTCATTTTTGAACATGAGTGGTGATATGTTGTGGTAGTAAGTGATGACAAGTTATGATTAAGAATCTCTACACTTTCGAATTGTGACATGTTTTACTTAACTTGTTCAATTTTGAGATGAATGTGGTGTAATAAGTTTCTTAAGGTCCAATGCATAAGCTTGTGAGAATTTGAGCCTCAACCGTGCATACATGATTTTTCTTCTTGAGTGGATTGGTTGTGTTTGATAAGCTAGAACTTGCTCAAGGACTATAGGAACGAGCCCGATTTGTGAAGATTAGTGAAATAATTTTAGGCCATCCTTGTTATTCATAGTCATTGCCATATATTTTCCTACCATATACATCATCCCTAATTAACCATTTTGAGCCTTTAAGCCTTTTTATTGTGAATATAGCACATTACAAGCCTTGATTACCTTCTTAAGCCATGTATATATACCCTTTGTGTGGGTGATTGAGGAGATGGTGGCTAGAAAGGTTTGATGAGGAAGAAAAAGAAGAAAAGGAAATGGTAAACAAATGAAAAAAAAGGATGAAAATAGCACAAACAAGAGTGAACATGCAACCTCAAAACAAGAAAATGAGCAAAGAAACAATGAAATGCTCAATTATTAAAAGTCAAAAGAAGGAAGCATGCATTGAAAGAAGCTAAAGAAATCCAAGGAAGTTGATGATTAGTGCTTGTGAGTAATAAAGAAAAGAAAGGAAGAAACGGAAAGTGGAGAAGTTGAGGAAATTGACCATCTCTTCGATTACTTACACTTGTTTAGTCACTATTATCCACATTCTTCCTACCCTACCAAAGAGCCTATCATTACATCCCAATTAAAGAACTTTTTGATCATTAATTTAAACTTTGGTGGTTTGTGAATGTAGTCCACGAGCAAGCTTATAGCGAGTCGAGCTAATCGGTTAATGAGTGATGATTTACCCTACTTTAAAGAGTGTTGAGTAACATTTATAACCTATGTGAGGCTTGGACCAAAAAGAGACTATATTACACTAATATTCTCTTGTGATTGAACTTGTTAATTCTTCATGTCATGAATCTAATGTTGTAGGATGACTTAGCATAAATTGTGATTCTTATTATTATTGATGTGTTGTTACTTATGTTCGTTTAGTCTTTTCCTAGGTGAAAATCACTCTACTTGGTTTATCATTTTCGTTGTGCGGGGACGCACAACACTTTAAGTTTGGGGGTGTGATGAGTGATATTTTCACCTAGATTTTAGTATCTTTTTATATGAGTTTCGTATATTTTTATCCATATTTGTGTTCTATTTGGTTGTGTTTTGTATTTTTATTTGATGCTAGATATGATAAGGAAGGCATAGGAAAAAGCGGATCTCAATTCGGAGTTGAAACGAGGAAGAACGAGCTAAAACAGTGAAGCAGACAGCACAACACGGCCAGCCGAGACCGGAAACACGACCCGTGTCTAGTGCAGAAACACAGGCCGTGTACCAAACATGGGCCTGTAACGAAAGCCGTGCGCGGATACCAGATTACACAATACGGCCACCCCTGTGGCCGTGTGCAGAGCACGAGCCGTGTAGGTGTAAATTCTGTCAAAAATCAGAATCCTTCTAGAAGCTTCCCAAGGGGTATAAATACCCCTTTATTCAACATTTTATAGGGAGATCCGAATTCCAGCCCTGCACACACACCTCACACACCATTTTCTTCATTTTACACCTTTTCTTCATCCATTCATCATCTATCATCATCCTTTCATAAATCCACCATTATTTCATCTTCAAATCAAGTGAGGAAGCAAAAAGAGGAGGATTTCAATCAAGGAAGGAAGGAGATTCATTTGGATTCAATCCAAGGGAGTTTTCATCTTGATTTAGTGTTAAACCTTTTAGTTTACAATGATTTGTAGGATTTCTAATGTCTATGTTATGGATCTTGTGATGATTGTAGGCTAATCTCCTTTGTGAGATTAGCAACATGATAGGAGTTGAATAATTTGTGATATTCATGTACTTAAATTCATGTGTGGATTTGGTAATTGATTTTCTATCATTGATGTTTAATATCTTGAGGTTGATGATGTTTTGTGTGTTTAATTATTTTAAGCATGTGATTAGATTGAGAAATCAATTGCATATTTAGGATAGTTAAGTGAATCATTTCATCAAACACTTCATGTGCATTATAGATTATTAGGAGATTGAGAAGTCCTTAATAGTTTAGAACCCTTTGATAGAACATATCATTTATTAGATTGAGAAGTCAATAGATTATGTGAAGGGACTCTTAATTGAATCTAGTACCTAGTTGGAATGATTTAATTGAGAACTAACCATCGAACCATTATAAGATCATATCCTACCCATTCCGAGAGGAAGCTTAGGTGACATTAGTGTTAGCCCTTAGTCAAGCCTTAAACCACATGAGTTTGAATGTAAGAATATATGAATTACCACACCTTGATTGTTGTTAATCTCACCCTTGCTTAATTTGGAAAACACTCATTTAATCATTTAATCTTGCTTGCATTGATTGATTTAATTTTTTGTTTGATCACTCCTCCATTGATATCCGTCTCTATAAAATTACAATGAACATGAGATCGCTTGAGCTCTAGTGCCGTCCTCCTTGAGGTTCGATAATTTTTAGTTGGTCATACCACTAAACTATGGCTAATCATCGGCCCAAATGGTTGTTCTATTATGCCCAAATGGATTGTTCTATTCGGCCTATATTTTTTTTCCAAAAAAAAATTAGAAAAAGTTTTCATACGGATAAAATTTTTCTTCTATTCGGCCAACAAGTCTTCTATTCAGCCCAAATGGTTGTTCTATTCGGCCTAAATAGTTTGTTTTATTTGGCCTATTTTTTTTTTCAGAAATTTTTTTTATACGGATAAAAAAAAATTATTCGGCATACATGTCTTTTATTAGGCCCAAATGGTTGTTCTATTAGGCCTATATATTTTTCCCTAGAAAAAAAATCGTAAAATGCATCTTTTTTAATTTTAATAAATAAATACATTTCATGAGGCATGTAAAAGCAACAAATTAATGCATTCAGTAGACTGTAAAATAAATTATTGTACTTTGATACTTTTTGGTCGAAAAGAGAGACATAAGATTCCTCAACATGTGATTAGTAGGCCCCTTTCAATGGCATTTTGGCCACTTCCAATAAAAGTGGCTAGAATAAATTGTTTTTAAGACATGTGGCCACTTAAAATTACTTTTAAGTAGAAGTGGCTACATTGTGGCATTTTCACATATTTTTTTAACAATACCTTTATATATATAGTTAGATGAATTTACAAAATTGGAGTTTTGTCCAAGTTGTGGAAGGAAGCTTACTATATTATATTGGTACAAGGTTCGAATCATTTTCCAACCAACTCTTTTTAATTTTCTTTATCAGTCAAAGAACATATTGTATTCCTTTGGTGAACAGGGGTACTCAAGTCCCAAATATTTCATGAAGAAAGAATATAAAAATCTGAAAAAGAAAAAAAAAGAATAAATCAAACTAGAAAAAAATATCATCCGAATCTTACATCAACATTCACATTCACACTAATTCCCTGAACCATCGATCACTCAAGACTGCTAGGACATTGGTATTCCATACTCGAAAAGAAGATGTTTGTCTATCCAGTTGTGCTACTGAAAACTAAGACCACACTCTTGCCTTAACTTCTCCTACTGTATTTTTAATGCTTGGGTTGTGATGATTGAATATCATGTCATTTCTCATATTCCAAATTACCCAAATCGATCCAACTCATAGTGAATAAGCAATAAATTTATCACTTTTTTCTCCCAATATCTCACCATGTTGCAAAAAGTGTACAATACAGTGTGGTACCATAGTTATACCGATCCAATCGTAGATTCTATTCTAAAAATTCCAAGAGAACACATATTTAAAATATAAGTGCTCAATTGTCTCATCTTCCTCAACACAAAAAGGGCATAAAGTATTAGATTTTAGATTCGTGCCATCCATTTTAGATTCACTGCTAGGACAAGTGCACATTTTTTTGTTTTTAATAACCCCTTTACAGGCTTTAGCCCACCTTTTTTTATGTTATTATTATTATTATTATTTTAATTTGTTCATTATTGACGGCATTTAAGGATTTAGAAATTCTACTCTTTCATTTATTTTCCTTCTTTATCCCATTCCAACAACTATCCTTTTAATTATTCGTTTTAAACTATATCTTTTCTTTTATAAACATCTCTACTTACTTCTTATTATTTATTTTAGTATCTTTTGATTATTATTATTTTTAATTATATATTCTTGCCTCTTATATATATATATATATATATATATATATATATATATATATATATATATATATATATATATATAATAACATCTTTTAAAATATTTTTACACATGATTTTTTTTATGTTTTTATGTTTAATTAAATATGGATTAATTACTACTAGGTACACACTTTATACCCCTAATTTCTACTAGATACATTGATTTAAAATAATTATTATTATATATAAAATATTAAAGTAAAATACCAAATATACCCTAAACCCATACACTTTTAAACCACCAACCCTACCCCTCACCCACCCACCTGTTGACCGGCGTCGACCACCGTTGACAGATGTTGACCGGCTGTTGTCTACCGTTAACCGGCATTGACCGGTCGTTGACCGGCATTGACCGGCATTGACCGGCGTTGCCCACATTTTTTTGCTGCACACACTTTTTTTCTACTGCACACACCTTGCTGCACACGAACACTTGCTGCACACAACATTTATAGGGGTAATATTGGAATATCACTATATATTTTTGTAGTTAGTAGTAATACTTTTGTATGTTTGTATCTCATAGTAATTAAGGATTTTTTTGTGTACCTAGTAGTAATCCTCCCATTAAATATTTATTATGATTTTTTTTACCTTTTTTTATCTTGTAGGAATTATTCATAAAATGAATCACTCATCAACCATAGTGATAATATTAAGAAGAATAAAACAAAGAGTTTTAAAAATTGAAGAATTATTTTAGGCAAAAGATCCTTAATTTCAATTTTAATCAAAGGTATGTAATTTGTAGATGTATTTTTTTTATGTTAAATCATTTTATTTAAATGGATATGATTTTTTTAAGTGATTATCTATATTTGTTTCTTTTTTTTGTTAATGTTAATATATGAAGTATGATTCAATTATTTAGCTAGTTGTAAAATTCGTGTTTTTTAGTATGCTGCCGATGAGTGTTTTCTCAACACACAATATTAATCTCCAAGTGTGAAGCATGCTATTGTAGCTTTGATAAGCGATCAAGTGTTTATCGAACCCAAAGGACGTATTATTATCAATTTAATTATAATCTAATCTAACTAGGACTAATATGACAATATAGTTGTGGTAATTAAGTAACCAATAAATAAATAATTAAAAGAACAATTAAAATAAACAAGCAGTAGAGATAAAACGAAAGTGAATAAGTGAGAAGATATGTAGTTCTTCGGGCCATCCAGTTTTACTTATTATTTTTCCTTCCGTGTATCAATGTCCGACTCTGCCTTATGGAGTATGGACGCATCACTAAGCAATGCAAATCTACTCTATAGACACAAGTAAATAAGCGTGTGACACATGTGAATATCCTTAGAGCAAGAGATATAATTCACTCCATCTTGAATCTTCACTTGGTTCTCACTTGATTCAACAGATGAATCTCTCTCCACAGCTCCATGGATGATGGTAGGGTTTCGGATGTTGTGTAGAATAAAGGTGGTAAATGACGTCTCTTCTCAGCTGCGTGGGGTCTTCCTTTTATAGCTTAGCTCTCCTTATGAACCTTGGATGAGCTTTTTGAGCGAAAACACATACTGAAGGTGTAAAAATACGGATTCAGACATTTCTCGCTTATTGGTTCGACCAACACCCTTGGTCAAACCATACACAGCCTGGTCGAACCAGCCTGTAATGAGTTGGCAGGTGGTCGGTTCGACCCGAACAGCTGGTCAAACCAGAAGCTTCGTGGTCGAACCGCGTTTTGCTAAACTTCAGGCTTTTGGTTCGACCACCATGCTTGGTCGAACCACAGTGTCGTGGTCGAACCACACTTCTGCTATCTTCCTGCGCCTGGTTCGACCATGGGTGCTGGTCGAACCACCCACTATTTGGTCGAACCGGGTGCCCACAACACCTCTTCTCTGTTTCTGATCACTTCTATCCCGTTTTCCTTCTAAAATCCCTCAAACGGCCTTACACGCACCTGATTCGTGACTTTCCACTGCATATCTCGATTTATCTTGACTTAAGATCAAATCATAAATCATTATCACACGAATCAGAGCTCAAATCACATGAATTTACACACTCATCAAACCTCCAAACTTGCATGTTGCTCGTCCCGAGGTAACGAAATCAAAACCATAAGAGTTAGTATAAATTTCACAAGTCCATCTAGTCAAATACAATTCATACATACACATGCAATTCTATCAATCAAAAAACAAGTATCACTCGCATCATACATTTCATTCATGCAAAACATCACTCAATTATAATACGCTTCATAATACGCTTCAGAGTACTAAGTCATCTAGCTCACAAGATAAGTGTTTACTCTCTCTCTCTCAAGTGTAAAAGATGTACACTTATTGGTTAATATATATGCTCATATTCAATTCATATTCCCGCGTAACCATAAGCTTAGTAAGGGTCTCAAAAATCAACTTATAATCACTTCGTTACTAGGATCACAAAGGACTTGCTTTTGGGTTGTAATGCTGTCTCTTTGGTAAAGGTAGGAAAATATAGATAAAGTGACTAATTCACTAATAGAGAATTACCTTGGAATTTTTCTTTTCATCACACAACTTCTTCTTCTCCATCTTTTTCTTATGATCTTTGCGATTCATCTTTTTTCCTTTTTCACGTTGGCATCAACATCTTTATTTCTCTTTTCTTCAAAGTACAAGGATATCAATTTCGGGCACTGCCCTTCTAAGCAGTCGGGGTACCAGTTTCATGCACTACCCCTAAACAAGATTTAACCATATTTTTCTTTTCTTCATATCGCTCAACCAAAATTTTTCTTCCTTTTTTTCAAATTCAAGCTACCATTTATTCACCTCAACTCTATAATAATGAATAGGGTATTCAACAAGGCTTAAGTAAAGGATGAATAAAGGCTTTTTATCAAGGCTTGCTAAAGAAAAAGCTTTTAAAGGCTCAACAGGGCTTCCAATTATTTATACTGTATATGGGAAGGTAAAATTTGGCTAAATGACTCAAATAAATAATAATGGCCTAAGATCATGTCCTAATAACTAATTAATCATAAGTCTCACACAAGACTCCAAGCCAAGTTCTAGGATACGGTCAAATGAACGATCCTCTCAAGAATAAACTATCATGCATGGATGTAGCATGATTTCATAAGGCTCAAATTCTCACATGGATTAATAGAATCCTAAGCACTCCTCATAGCATATAATCAAGATCAATTCCACAATGAACTCCACATATTTAACAAGTTACACATGCTTCTCATCAACAAAATCAACACATGCAAAATACGAATGCAACATGCTTAGCAAAGAACCCAACATATCAATCAAAACAAGTATCACCAACCAATCCAACCTCAAGTATCAAGTATCACACCTCAATCCAATCTCAAATCAGAATATCAATATACGTACATGCCACTCACACCACAAATACCCATCCTGTAAAGAGAAAAGAGAAGGGAGATGAGATAAAATAGATAAGATGAAAAACCTGGCGCCCTCTACTACTCCGGAGCATCGTCATCATCATCTTTGCCCCTGCTCCAATCATCAAAATCTCTCTTTAGGGTATCAACCTTCCTATCCAGAGCTTCATATTTATCATTCAAATCCCCTAATCTCTGATCCATCACCACATAGTTAGCATGCAGCGCATTATATCTCATATCGAGCGTGGCATAGCTAGTGGTAAGCAAGCCCAGTTGGTGGTTCGTCTCTTTCTAATTGTTGTTCACATTGGCAAGGTGCTCATTCATCAACCTAAACTACTCCCTGTAATACTCGTCAAGGCCGCCCCAATACTACTGTTGTGGTTGTCCTGGATATGGTGGTGGTGGCATCCCATGCTGCTGCGGAATATCCATCTCAGGATAGACCTGCTCCTCTCCAGGTATCTCACCATGCTCATGAGCGAGCTCATCATGCTCTCCACACTGTTGCTATGGCTCTAACTGCCGTTGATGCCCTTCATTTACAATCATTTGCAGCTCCTGGTACATCCCTGCAGCGTACATACGAGCCACAGTCCTCCAATCACCTCTCCTGAAGCACGTAATCGACATAGCCTCGTGTGCTAGAGTGTTTATCAACCTATTATCATCATTCCAGATTATAGTCAAAGCCCTCACATCATATGGAAACATGAAAGAAAATGGTCTTGAACCCCTCGTGCAAAGCCAGTCTCCATCTCGATGATAAGCAAATCCAGCTTTAACACACACACTCATGACTAGGTCTGGATCCTCCAAGATGGGTGTAATGCCAGTGAAATTCATGTGGTACGACTCAGCCATAGGAGTAAGCAATCCTCCAATATTCACTCTTTAAAAAGAGGAACTCCTGAATCTATAGAGTTGTTGAATCAGATACGAACCTACATTAAACTTCACTCTATTCATCATACACCAAAGAGCATACAACTCCCCCTAGACACGCAACTTTTCTCAGATCGGGCGAACAATATGTTGCCCAAAACTCTATCCATATATCTAAAGACCGGGTTGTGAATCAAAGCAGCACGAGCATCCTTTGTCTTAAAATCCATATCCTCTCCGGAAATAGACCTCCAAAAATCATTCGGCTTGAAATACCCATTCTCGTGCCTAGAGATCCCCCTAGGAGTTTCAAATAACACGTTGAAATACTCAGCTGTCCATGTTCTCTTCTCTCCTCCCAGCTGAAATGAGCACTCATAAGGAAGGGAACTAGAACCATTCTTGATGGTGATCGAGCACAAAACCTCCGCAGTTACATGAAAGTACGTCAGCCTCTTCAACTCCATGAAATGATGGATGCCCACTTGATCAAACATCCACATAATATCATCTCGGATATGCATCGTCATCATGTCCCATCATCCTAGTACCTAGTTCGAGCGATCTTATCAAACATATCGCCCTATCGATCCTTTATCTCCTCCCAATTCTCCATTTGAATCTTAAAATCCCTAGGTAGCATCTCCTTAAGCCTCAATTTCCTAGTATTCTCGTCCTCACGAGATGGCCTATCCTGTCACTTCTTAGAATGAACTTTAGTCTCCTTTTCTTCTCCTACAAAATAATATTTCAATACCAAATGGATACAAGAAAAGCAAATTAAACCTAGTTCAAAACTAACTATACATGAAACTCTACTCAAGACTTCAAGTTATATGTGTATAATCAATTCTAACACATCATGCTCTAAACTCCATGTGTTCAAAAATTTAGCAACAATGAATCAAACACATGCAACTCAATGTCACTCAAAATTCAACTCCTCAACAAGAAATTTTAAACAATTGAATCATCACTTCACTTCCTTAAGAATGCATCTATCAAATTTAATAATTCAACTCAAAATTCTACATGCTTCACTTTACCACTCAAATTACTCAACAATTTCACTTAAACATCCAGGTCTAATAACAAATTAACAATTACAATCGGACCTATCACTTGTTCATATGAAAATTCAAACAAAAATCCAACTTATACCATGAATTAACATGAAAACGAGTTCAATCAACTTACTCACTTAAAATCAAGCAATAGAACTTCAATCCTAGGGTAATAGAGTCAAGAGAATGTACCTTTCGATTAAGCCATGACTTAGAATGACCAATGTATAAAATTTCCTAATTGGATGGAAAACCTTAGTTTTGCAACTAGAACGCTCCAAAACCGTGAGAATTCGAGTACGGGAAGGATGGAAAGTGGTTTAATTGGAGTAGAATCAAGTAAAATTTAAGTTTGGAAGAGAGGGTTTTTGGTTCGGAGAGGATTCGAGTGAGGGTGGTGTGAAAAATGGGTGAAAATCAAATATAAAACGCAACTTACCTATACGTTTGACTTGAACCAGGTGGTCGAACCAACTCGTCATGGTTGAACCAGGCTTCTAGACACGTTCTGCATATGGTTCGACCCGAACCATTGGTCGAACCAGGGTGTCGAGGTCGAACCAGCATGTAACAAACTTTCAGGTGGTTGGTTCGACCCGAACTCCTGGTCGAACCACAACCCTTTTGGTCGAATCCACCTGTAACACTTTCTTTGGTCTTCAGTTCGACTCGAACCTTTTAGTTCAACGTTCCTCCTTGGTCGAACCATGCCCATGTTCCTTCAAAATCCATTCTTCTTCGTTCCCTGCAAACTTCAAGCTCAAAACGATCATTGGGTATCAAAACAGAGCAAATCTAAAGCTAGAGAACCACATTAAGACTTAATAATAATCGTATCTACTCCGTATATGACTTAATAAATAAAATACCTCTAAATATTAGGCAAATTGCAAAAAAATTGACATATAAAAACCAGTTAAAGTTTTAATATGCCGCAAAAAATCAACTCCCCTAACAAACGTTACAAAGAAAAGATTGTACCCTTGGTGCTACGATGAGGTAAGAACTTCACACCCCCCAAATTTAGTAGAAACTATAGTCGAAACTAAGTTTGCAAAGGGATGTAATTTTCGATAAGTAAGCACGTTAAATATAAAAATTTCTTACTCACACTAATGAAATAAAATAATAAAACAAGAGGGAAAGCCCCCAACAGGCACTCTTGTTTAACGTCGGAGAGTCACGATGGTACCATATCAATGCAAGGTATCCTCAAAGATGACACAAGCATCATCCGATGACTTACAATGCTTCAATCGATGCCCATTCGCCGCTATAATGTCTCCGTCTTTGTCCATGATCTCAAAACTCCCCCCTCCACAGGCTCTATGGATAATGAACGGTCCCGTCCATTTTGATTTCAATTTTTCTGCGAAAAGCTTCAAACAAGAGTTAAAGAGTAATACCTCATCACCTTGCTTGAATTCCTTGTAAGTGATTTTCGAATCATGTCATTTCTTCATTCTTTCCTTGTAGATCACTGAATTCTTGTAAGCTTGATTTCTAAACTCGTCTAGATGATTGATTTGAGTCAACCTCAATTTCTTTTGATCCTTAAGACACAAGTTCAAACTTCTCAATGCCCAAAAAGCTTTATGTTGTATCTCTACGGGTAAGTGGCACGGCTTCCCATAGACTATTTGATAAGGTGACATATCAAGCACAATCTTGCATGCAGTTTGGAACCCCCCACAAAATTTCATCGAGCTTCATAGCCCAATCATTCCTATTAGTTCCGACTACTTTCTCCAAAATTTGTTTCACTTGTCGGTTGAAGACCTCAGCTTGCCCATTAGCTTGAGTATGATAGGGTGTAGTAACCCTATGCTTAACACCATATTCCTTGAGAACTCTTTCAAGAAGCTTAGGACGAAGTGGGAACCTCCATCACTTACAAGTGCTCTAGGAACTCTATAGCGGCCAAAGATATATTTCATCAAAAAAGACAATACGGTCTTTAAATCATTCATACGAGTAAGAATGGCCTCCATCCACTTAGAAACATAATCCACTGCTAGAAGGGTGTAGAGAAATCCATTAGATGGGGAAACAGCCCATAAATCCGATTCCCCATACATCGAAGATTTTAACAACAAAACTCGGCTGAAGTGGCATCTCATCTCTTCTACTTATGTTTCTCATCCTTTGACATCTATCGCATGTCGCTATATAGGATTCACAATCTTTAAAAAAAGTAGGCCAATAAAGAGCAGATTGAAGTACCTTCACTGCAGTCTTTTGGGCTCCAAAGTGCCCCCCGTTAGGTTGTGCATGGAAAAAATCAAGAACACTCTCCATCTCCATCTCGGGCACACACCTATGGACGATAGAATCCATACAAATCTTGTAGATAAATGGATCATACCATATGAACGTCTCAATATCCCTCTTAAACTTCGCAATTAGATACATATTGAGATCTCTTAGAATTTCTCCTACGGCAATGTAATTAACATAATCCGCGTACCATGGATCCATTCCTTGAGCAGCGACTACAAAAGCTCTCTCCACTCCTTCAGCAAACACCGCCATAATCTTCTCATCAGGGAACATCTCCTCATGTATTCGAAAGAATCATCACAATGCTCCCTTGTCTCCAACCTTGATAGGTGATCCGCCAACACGTTCTCCGTACCTTTCTTATCTCGGATCTCCATATCAAACTCTTGCAGAAGAATGACCCATCTAATGATCATTGGCTTCGCTTCCTTCTTCTCCATCAAGTATCGGATCACAGAATGATCCGTGTACACTATAGTCTTCATGCCAACCAAATATTGTCGAAACTTATTGAATGCATACATAACAGCTAGAAACTCCTTTTCAGTGACAGTGTAGTTCTTTTGTGTTGTATCAAAAGTCTTACTCGCATAGTAGATGGCGCAGAGTTTTTTCTCTCTCATCTGCCCAAGCACCACTCCAAGTGCCAAATCACTTGCATCACACATAAGTACAAATGGCTGAGTCCAATCCGGTGTGATCAAGATAGGTACAGTAATAAGTGTCTCCTTCAAAACCTGAAAAACTATTAGACATTCTTTATCAAACACAAAAGGAACATCCTTTTCAAGTAACTGAGACAACGGTTTGGAGTATTTTGAGAAGTTTAATAAATCTCATATAAAATCCTGCGCGTCCAAGGAAGGACCACACTCTCTTCTCATTAGTAGGTGGTGGAAGCTTCTCAATTGCCAACACCTTTGCTCTATCCACCTGCAATCCTTTGGCTGAAATATGATGTCCTAATACAATCCCATCTCTTACCATGAAGTGACACTTCTCCCAATTCAAGACTAGGTTAGTATCAATACATCTCTTCAAAATAGTAGATATGTTAGTCAAACAGATATCAAAGGAGGAACCAAAATAGAAAAATCATCCATAAACACCTCCATAATCTTTTCAATCAAGCCATCAAATATCGCTATCATGCAGCGCTGAAATGTAGCAGGCGCATTACACAATCCAAAAGACATCTTTCTAAAAGTAAAGGTTCCATAAGGGCAACTAAAAGTGGTATTTTCCTGGTCCTCGGGTACAATCATGATTTGATTATACCCCGAGTACCCATCCAAGAAACAATAAAAATCATACCATGCAAGATGATCAAGCATTTGATCCATGAAAGGAAGGGTAAAATGGTCTTTGCATGTATTTTCATTCAGTTTCCTGTAATCAGTACACACACGTCATCCCGTAGGAATCCTAGTGGCTAAGGTCTCGCCATCATCGGCTTTCACAATAGTCATGCCCCCTTTTTAGCTACAACATGCAATGAACTCACATGGGGACTATCACGAATTGGATATATAATTCCTGCATCTAGCCATGTTAGGATTTGCTTCCTAATCACTTCTAGAATAGCGGGGTTCACCCTCCACTGATTCTGAATGCTACTCTTGGCCTCATCTAACAATCTTATCTTATGCATGCAATATGATGGATTAATGCCTTTCAAATCATCAAGAGACCAACCTATCGCAGACTTATACTTCCTAAGCACATCTAATAACTCTTCAAGTTGATCATCAGTTAGAGAAAAAGATACAATTACCGGATATTTTTCATTGTCACCTAGATAGGTATACTTTAAGTGTTTCGGCAGCGGTTTCAACTCCTCTTTCTTCTCTTCTTTTGTTGTGCTCTCACGATCCAATGGCAAGTATTTTCTAGTCCACTTCACCTTCTCAAACTTGGTCCTTTTTTATTCATACCTGTCATCACCCAAAGCAAGTAGATTTTTCAAGAAATTCAATACAATACCTCATTAGAGAGCTCATCTAGCTCTGTGGTGGGAAAAGTAAGAGACTCCGCTAAGCATGTCTCTAAAGGATCCTTTGAAAGGATCAAAGACATATCTTCCTTCACGATCTCCTCCACCACATCAATGCTATGACACTGCATCTCTATCGGCATCTTCATTGCTTTATCAAGATTGAATAGAACCTCTTCTTTATCCATCCGTAGCCTTAGCTCACCCTTTTGAACATCAATCATAGCTCCAGTAGTGGCAAGGAATGGTCTCCCTAAGATCAGGGAACATTATCCTTGTCATTTTCCATCTCAAGTACAAGAAAGTCCACAGGAAAGACCAGTTTCTCTACTTTTACTAGAACATCTTCAATCATGCCCTTCGGAAAGATCATCGACCTATCCGCCAATTATGGAGCAACCATTGTGGGAGTTAACTCTTCCAAACCAAGCCTTTGAAATATTGACAATGGCATCAAATTGATGCTTGCCCCCAGATCGCACAAGGCTCGTTGTGATGGCCCTTTTCCAATCTCACATATAATAGTGAAGCTTTCCTGATCCTTTAACTTAGCTGGCAGCTACTCTGAATGATCGAGCTGCAATTTTTAGACAAATTTACCATCTCAATTATGTTCAAGCTTATCTTCTTCAACAGTATATCTTTTAGAAAGCGGGCATAGTATGACATCTCTAAGATTGCTTCAGAGAAGGAATGCTCAAGCTTATCTTGTTTATGATATCTGTAAACTTCTTGAATATTTCTTCCAATCCCTTCTTGACTAACTTGAAAGGAAACAGAAGAGGTATCTTTGTTTTGGGAATCCCCCATTCATCACGTTCAATCTTCTCCGCTTTGTCCTTCGCGGCTCTCTATCTCTTTGCTCTTTCCCATTTCTTCTCCACTATAAGCTTAGTATTATGCTCTTTGGATGGTACTGGAGTAGTATCAACATCAAGTAAAGCATTCATCGTGAAAAATAGTACCGAACGAGGCCGTTCGACCATGGGTACTGGTTGAACCAACCTTCTAAAAGTGTGTTCTCCACTGGACAGGTTGGTTCGACCATGGTTCGACCAACTGGGTTGGTCAAACCAAACTGGTCGTGGTTGAACCGTGCTTCAGAAAAATAGGGTGCTGCGGACAGGCTGCTTCGACCTCGGTTTGACCAACAAGGTTGGTTGGACCATTATGATCGTGGTCGAACGGGTCAACTGGAAGCTCCGGAGGTTGCCCAGGTGCTTGGTTCGACCTCCACATTGCAGTTTGACCTGCTGGCTTGGTCGAATCGAGCTCCTTGAGCTTCAAAATTCATTTTTGGCATCATCAGTCCCTCATACTGTGTTCCAGACCTTGGCATTGCACTGCTTCGGGTTTGTTATACTCTGAGATGGGAACTCTCCCTTCTCTATGGTTTACGTTAATTGATTCACATTCTCGGCCATCTGCCCCATCAATAACGTCAAATCCTTCATCTGCTTAGATATATCCTCATGATTTGTATCAATTTTTGCCTCTAGCTTGGCCTCCAGGTGATCCACTCTTGCATCATTCCTCGCCATGTACATGTTCACCATATCCTCAAAACTAGGTTTTTCTTCTTCGACCTTAGTACCCGAATCAACACCAATAGGAGGTTGTACTGTTGTATTAGGATTACTCCATGAAAACTCCGGCCTCCTTGGTTGTTGATAATTACCTGGGGGACCATGATTATTGTAGTTCCTTTGATAATTCTAGTTTTCTTGATTTTGGAACCTCGTTCCTTGAATACTTTGACCCATGGCGTAGTTTGCCTCGTCCAATTCCTCTTGGTTATTTCCTTCATTACAAACATCCTGCTGCATCATTGGTACTCGCTGTGCTATATCAGTGATCTGCTTTTGCTGAGACTCAAGTAACTTGTTGATACTAGCCAAACTAGAGACTATCTCATCTTCTCTACTTGACTTAACCATTGTATGTTCAACCTGTGCTACTTTTCCAAGAACATAAATGCCTCTCACTCTATCAGTTGGCCAATCTCTTGAATTCATCGAAATATCCTCAAAGAGCTTTTCGGCCTCAACAGATGACTTTGTAAGCAGTGCTTCATTAGATGAAGCATCTAGTAAAACTCGAGAATCATAGTCTACTCCGTTGTAGAAAATACTGATGTATTGAGCTTTAGATAGCCCATGTTGTGGACACCTTCTAAGCATGTCCTTGAATCTGTCCCAAGCCTCATGAAACTTCTCATTACCATTGATAGAAAATTGATTGATTTCTTGTTTCATCATAAACACCTTTGAAGGTGGCATGCATCTCTCCAAGAACTTCAATTTCAATTGCTCCCAGGTAGTGCATTCAGCAACATCAAGAGTATCGTACCAATCTCTCGTCCTTTCAGTAAGCGAGAACTTAACAATATAATACTCCTCGCATCCTCATGAGTTCTTGCATCCTTTTGTGTACTTGCATAACCAAGGAACTTATTCAGATGTTGATGAGGATCTTCAAAGGTTCCCCCAGAGAAGGAACTCCTTTCAATCATGCTGATCAGAGCAGGGTGAATATCAACATCAGCTCCGGCCCCTCTTGCTCCTAACAGCCCCGCATTGCCTCCTCTGTTATTCTTAAAGACTTCACAGATGGCATGATTATCCGGATTTGCCGCCATGTTGACTGCTTCTGCTTCTAAGTTATCTCCGGTTGCAGCTTTAATTGCTTGCAAGTTCAGCTCGTCAACTTCAACTCCTAAATTAAGAGCAGCAGTTGGTTCCACGTTCTTGTTCTTGTTCTTATTCTTCTTTTTCTTCCTCGACGATGCTCCAATCTCAGGATTATAAGGTACTAACTCTCCTACCTTTGATCTAGTGAGCATACACCTAAGAAAAATAAGCATTAGAAAATAAAGACAAGAATAATATGGTCTCAATTAAACTTTAAATAATAAACTAATAATTAATGACGTCCCCCGCAACGGCGCCAAGAACTTGATGAGCATTTTCTCAACACACAATATTAATACCCAAGTGTGAAGGATGCTATTGTAGCTTTGATAAGCGACCAAGTGTTTATCGAACTCAAAGGATGTATTATTATCAATTTAATTATAATCTAATCTAACTAGGACTAATATGGCAATATAGTTGTGGTAATTAAGTAACCGATAAATAAATAATTAAAAGTACAATTAAAATAAACAAGCAGTAGAGATAAAACGAAAGTGAATAAGTGAGAAGATAGGTAGTTCCCATCCAGTTTTACTTATTAATTTTCCTTCCATGTATCAATGTCCAACTCTGTCTTGTGGAGTATGAACACATCACTAAGTCATGCAAATCTACTCTATAGACACAAGTAAATAAGCGTGTGACACGTGTGAATATCCTTGGAGCAAGAGATATAATTCACCCCCTTTTCTAGGTACTATCAGTATCAATTATTTCCTGTGCACTTAGTACTCTAATCCGATATGATCTCCCTTTATAGGTACTATGAAGTTATTCTCTTTGTCCTACTTATTAACCCGAATCATATTCAATTAACAAGTATTTATATAAGATAGCTCTAATAAGACTTCGGAGTCCCCTCACTTAAAATCATAACATATAATCCTGCTCAGTAGTTAACGCAATCAATCAATAATCAAGATATGTATTCAGACTCTACATAACAATTAGTGATGCACAAAACAACTCTAAGTATGAATTAAAAACGCATAGTCTTATATAAAATAAACCACAAGTAGTGTTGTACGGAGTATACACACGAAAATTCAATTAACTATAAAACCTTCATAAACCCTAGAACTACCGGAGTAGTTCTAGCCCATGATTGAACAAAGAACAATCACGGTGGTTGGATAGATCTTACTCATAGTTTTGAAATTTACAAGATAAATTAAGATGCAAAGTAAATCCTAGATGCGGGCGCCGTCGCATCTCTCTCTATCTTGAATCTTCACTTGGTTCTCACTTGATTCGACAGATGAATCTCTCTCCACAGCTCCGTGGATGATGGTAGGATTTCAGATATTGTGTAGTATAAAGGTGGTGAATGACGTCCCTTCTCAGCTGCGTGGGGTCTTCCTTTTATAGCTTTAGCTCTCCTTATGAACCTTGGATGGACTTTTTGAGCGAAAACACATACTGAAGGTGTAAAAATATGGATCCGGATGTTTCTCGCGCATTGGTTCAACCAACACCCTTGGTCGAACCATACACAGCCTGGTCGAACCAGCCTGTAACGAGCTGGCAGATGGATGGTTCTACCCGAACAGCTGGTCGAACCAGAAGCTTTGTGGTCGAATTGCGTTTTGTTAAACTTTAGGCTTTTGGTTCGACCACGGTTCGACCACCATGCTTGGTCGAACCACAGTATCGTGGTCTAACCACACTTCTGCTATCTTTCTGCACCTGGTTCGACCATAGGTGCTAGTCGAACCACCCCCCATTTGGTCGAACCGGGTGTCTACAACACTCCTTCTCCGGTTCCGATCACTTTTATCCCATTTTCCTTTGAAAATCTGCTCAAACGGCCTTACACGCACCTGATTCGTGACTTTCCACTACATATCTCGATTTATCTTGACTTAAGATCAAATCATACATCATTATCACACGAATCAGAGCTCAAATTACGTGAATTTATACACTCATCAGCTGTTGATCGTCGTCATTTTCACCTAAATTTTAGTGTCTTTATTTATGGATTTTCGGATGTATTTATCTATATTTGTGTAACTTTTGGCAGAATTTTATGTTGATTATGATAAGTATGTACAGATTGATAAATGTGTGGAAATGAGCTTAAATGTATATAAAACAGGTAAAAACAGAGTAAAATGGAGTCGGGAGCTGAAATAAAGAAGCTGGACAGGACTCGACCACGCTCGAGTCGAGCTCTGAAGCTCGAATCGAGCTGTGTGGTCAAGCTCGTGCCGTGCACCACACACGGGCCTGTAACAGGAGACCGTGTGTGAGCATCAGAACCAGCTACATGCCCATGTCGAGGCCGTGAGCAGCACAACGGGCCGAGCTCTGTCAACACGCAGTTTCACGCTGAGAAAGTGCACCTACTCGAGTCGAGCTCTGTAGCTCAAGTCGAGTCGTGCATAAAAGCAGCACAGGTTGAGCACGTGTTCTTGAAGATTCCAAGGCATATAAATACCCAATTTTAGCGTGATTTACGGGAGAGTCCCATTTGAGCAGTTTCTAAGATCAAACACACACTATCATACCATCTCTACACACACACTCTCTCCTACATTCAAATCTACCAAATTCATCCATTTCTATCACTTTTAATCCATAATTCACTCCATAGATCTTTCACCCACACCATCCTTAGAGAGATTTGAGACTTATAAGAGTGGAAAGCTTATGAAGGAAGGGGATCAACTCTTAATCGCAAGGGAAGAACTTCAACTTTCATTTTGCATTTCTTTTGATTTGAAGTTATCAATGGAATTTTATGAACTTTGTAAGGTTTGTAAGATGATTATTGGTAGCTAGACCTCTTGTGAGGCTAGCCACATAATGAGTTGAGGTTAAACTAGATTTGTGAGATTTTAGTAGTAAATTGAATTTGATGATGGATTTCTTCTTATAAATTGTGATTCATGTTTTATTTTATTAATTGTGTGATTGATTTCTATACACATGATGTTAGGATGGCCATTCCAATGTCATATGTTAGGGGTGAATTGAATCAATTAGTGAAATGAACATGCATGTTAGTATGAGGAGAGGTAAGCCATACTATTTGAATGCTTAGAACACTTATAAGAGAACATTTGAGTAATTGAATGAGAATAACCAAACTTAGAATCATAGTACCTTAATGGGAATTGATAATAAGACCAATCTAAGGAGATTTAATCTTGTAAAAGGGATGAGAACCTAGTCACCTTGGCCATATGGATTAGGGGTACAATTGTGATTGCTTCTAGTCCATTGTTGATGATGTTTGCTACTAGAGTCTTGTATATCTAGATTGCTTCCTTGACTTTGATTGTGGTTAGCCTTGCATTCTTTCTAAGATCTATTTCAATCATTCCATTTCATCTTTGTTCTTTGATAATCATAGTCATTACTTGCTTTTCTAGTTAATTGCTTAGCATAATTGTTAGTCTAAAACCAAAACTCTAATTCTATCACTTTTACAAAGCATGATTAAAGGCAAATTCGGATACACCTTGATTTTACTTTTCTCTTGGGACGATATTCTATAAATTTTGTTACTTGGTCACTACATTTACAATAACGATAGAGTTCTCTTGCTCTAAATCATTTTTAACCAAAAAATGGGACTAAGAACAGCTGCCTCCCAAACATGCGTATGGATATCAAAAGAGAAAAAGAAAGCGAGAATTAAATATTTAGTTCAAAGTCAAGCTGGTGATATCAATAAATACTTTAATTCTAATAAAAAGGTTATCGTAGAGAATAAGGATGAAGCTTATCAAGACTTTTCTTCGATCAACAATGTCACAAGAAATATTGAATGGATTGGTTATGTTATAAATTAAGAAAGAACTTGTAGAACAACTTGATTATATTGATCTTATTAATATATTTGCCACCAAAATTGTTAGCCGCGTTATATTTTAAAAATTGCAATATTATCTATAGTTATTAATTTTTTTATGATATATATTGCATTTCAGTAAGAAGCAAAATAAGGGGCCCAAATTTAAAGTACGACTCAGTCATGAAAATTTATAGGATCAACGTTGGGTCTATAATTTAAAAATATGAAAGATATAAAAAGAAAAACCATAGATATGGCATAATTCTCCGTTCTTTCCTCCATCGTTTTGAATATTCTCCGTTCTCCTTCTCCAATAAACAAACACTGATAACTCTCCAAATGTGGGATGGGTGGATGGGATGATGGATCTTGAGGAATTATGCCAGATAATGGGTGTGAAAAGTTGTTTCTGGAACTCCTCAAGGGCTCATTTTATAGTTGAGGGCTCATAAGACTTGGGTTCCACCTCAAAAGAGGGGTTTTCACGTCAAAACACACGTTGGGCCCAAAATTGGGCCGTTGGGAAGTGGCACGAGTTGTGTTGACCATGGCACGGGTCATGCCGCATGGGTCGTGCCATGCGGAGTGGGCAACTCATGCCATTCGTGTTGCCAACGACCTCACAGTTTTGACCATAACTTCTTCATTTGAATTTTGATTGAGGTGATTTTTACGCCCACACGATTCTCTCTTACTTAGATTTCTATCCATATAAAGAACTCATGAAAATTCCACCATTTGAGGGCGACAAGAGTCATTCAAGAGTGGCACGAGTCATGCTGGGTCGGCACAACTTGCGCGACTTCACCGTTTTGATCATAACTTCCTCATTTGAATTTCGATTGAGGTGTTTCTTGAGTCAAAATGATTTTATCTTCCGTGGACTTCCAACTATATATTACATGATCAGTTTAGATTTCTACACAAATAAAGAAAAATTATGCAAAGTGGACGTGCGTTTTTCAGTGTTCTTCAAGATTTCACTCTTCATTCCAACTTTGCACTTTTCAACATTTTTCACCTAAAAACATGAAATAACACCTCAAATGCACCATTTTCTTAAATATATGAAAATTAACCATTCAGTGTTAAATTACGAACATAAATTCCATAAAACAATTCGGACCCTAAAACATGCAGATTTTCACACTAATCAACACACATCAACATATGAATTAAGAGATAAGCATTCATGATAAAAAATAAATTCAATCCCATCAATTCAAGATAACAAGTTCACAATCTAAAATCTCCTAACCAATCATGATAGCTAGTCTCACTAAGAGTCTAGCCTAACATTTGCATGATGAATTCATTACAAACCAAATTACAATGCTCAATTTGAGCCAAATTTAGATAAAAAAGTGCAAAATAAAAGATGAATCGCTTCCCTTAATATGCAGAGCTCTCCTTCTTCTAGCATGCCCAATTCATCTTTAATTGATTTCTCCTTCTTAAATTTATGATCAGTGGAATATTTATGGAAAGAATTATGAAAATTGGATGGAAATTGATGAAGGAATGTGATGTATTGAATGTGGAGATGGAGAGGGAGAATGTGTGTGAGAAAAAGTGTGAGAATAGTGTGTTTCTATCTCAGAAACCGTAAACTGACTTTCTAATTACAAAATTAAGTCAATCAATCATGGAAATCTCAGAGAATATTCATTTAAACAACTGGCAGAAATTGACCGAACTCGACTCGGTCGGCACTTTTCTGGCAAAGCATTCTTCGACTTGACAGATGTCGAGTCGAGTTGCAAAACTCGACTTCAGAGAGGTCGAGTTGGTGTTTCAGGTATCTGCAGTCGACTTCCAGCCTGGCCGACACACACAACTTGATGAATGTCCTGTACTGGACTCGAGTCAAGTTCTGATGTGATTTAGCATGTGATATTCGTTAAAACTCCCGACTTCGTTTTGGTTCCATTTTTCACTTGTTTTGAACACATTTTGATCATTTTCAAGATATGTTCCTCACATTAAAAATTATCCTCAAATGTACAAAATACACCACCAAATATACAAAAGACAGACAAAATACATAAAAATAACAACTAAAATTACATGAAAATCTAGGTGAAAATGATGAAGATCATCGTCTGACATGATTGGGTAACTAATTCTATCCCGCCATCATTTCGATGGACTGATTGTGTCAATTTCACAAATGGTTGATTCCTACAGGGGTCTGAAATCTCGCATTTCCTTATCTGCACAACAACTCAATTTGGGCTTTATGCAACGCCAATACCTTCGAGAAATTCGATCCCTCCCAAGATGTCTCCATTTCCCGAGATCCACCTTCCTCTCGGCACCATGCACGATTAAATAGGTGGTTCACCACCTTCGAAGCGGCTGGTGCTTGTATTCTACATTGTTGGAGTCCACGGCCCGATTCGGCCGATTCTCCTCCACCACTGGTAGAATCGATCCGAATGTTTCGATCCACAAGTACCTCCAAAAAATGTGGACTTTCATGACATGATGCAGTGGAGGAATTTATTGAGGCCTTTACAACCACGCCTTTGCCTTGTTATTGCTATTTGCAACTGGCATAGCATGCTCTATGTTGTTGGTCCTCGTTTTGGCATACTTCGCCTCCGTAGGCAAGACGGCAGTCTCCGGATACGATTTCAGGCATGGCTTCCGACCATTAATGAGAACAGGTTCTCTCGTGTAAGGAAAGCTCACACACTGGGTATTTAGAGAGAGAAAGTGGAGAGGAGAAACAAAATAACTGAGTAACCTCATTCTTTCGGGAAAGACTAATTTAGTCTCTTTCTTGTTAATTTGTATTATTGAGAGTAATTTCTTTTCTTCGTTGTATCTAAGTGTAAATAAGTTTTAAAATGTGTATTTAATAGTAATAAATCTTAGGGGGCGGCTATTTGCACCCCGAATCTACTAAATAAACCCCTTTAATTAATAGATTTAAAATATGATTATATGAAAAGACGTAAATATCATTTTATAAATAATAAAATAAGGTTACTTATAAGATTTCTACCTGCACCCCATTCTTATAATCACTAAACCACGATGAACTCTAAACTCTAAACTCTATGAATTCCTGCAAAGAAACATTAATATCAAAAATCAAAGAAAGAAGTTCTTAATTTCCTGGAAAAAAAACA
The DNA here is from genome assembly GCA_023678885.1 of Pogostemon cablin. Taxonomy (NCBI): domain Eukaryota; kingdom Viridiplantae; phylum Streptophyta; class Magnoliopsida; order Lamiales; family Lamiaceae; genus Pogostemon; species Pogostemon cablin. Next base: position 10,396,705 of record CM042987.1, read on the forward strand.
CGAGGCATAAATTGAATACAATTCCCATGAACGCTTCCTCGAGGAAGTTGATGTAAAGCTTCTACAAGATTTCCATCTACAACTTCTATCTCCCTCTTAAGCATCACATTTTCGTATCCATCCACTTCCACAGTCAAAAGCATTTTTAGTATATGGAATTTTTCACCAACATGTATCAATCAATTATTTTAAAAAGAAATATTTGAGATAAAATTGGTCAAGAATATGACTAACATCATGTAACGAAAAAAGTGGAGGATTATATGTTCGACTGCAGATAAATTGATCAAACAAGATGTTCGACTGCATAGTTCGAACAATACAGTTCATAGATTAAAAAATTTCCAAATTTAATACAAAACTAAACCCTAGAATTCGTGTCAACTGCAAAATGAAGAAGAGAAATATCAAAGATAAAGATTAAACAGTACTTACTTGATATTGACGAAGTCTTGACGGTGGATAGAAGGTATCGAACGTTCTTCCCTCTCCTTTCTCTTCCGTGGAGCCGTGACGCAAACTCCTTCAACGCCTTTTCTTTTCTTCTTTTTTGTTTTTTTTATTAATTAGTTTTTAGTAATTTGGGTTTAGTTAATTAAAAGGGTAAAATCGTATTAAGTGGGGTGTATTTAGTAATTTATATATGTAATTTTTTTATTTTAATGGGGTATATCTAGAATTTGGGGTTTGTTTAGTAAATCCGGGGGTCAAAATAGCCGTCCCCTAAATCATATATATACATGTAAGACCTAATTAATTTCCTTTCATAATTAATTTTTTAATTTGAACAAACGGGCCTTAAAATTACTAAGATCTAATTAGTTTTTTTTTATAATTAATTTTTTAATTTTCTAATTTGATAAAATCTAAATAGGGTTCTTTAAATTTACTTAATTTAATTAATCAGTAAACATCTCATGAAATATTATTGAGACATCTCAACCAAGTTTTTGTCTTTGAGTATTTATTACAAGGCAAAAACTCCTGCACTCCCGGGGACACGGAGGATACTCTGTGTCCCCATGTGAACACAACCCACCCCTCTATATTTAATTTAAACCTATGTATTGCTAGGGGTTTAAATTGTAAAGGGGCACAAAAATTGAAAAGACGCACAAGATGTGCTCCGTGCGCCCGGGTGCACAGGAGCCTCACTCTTATTACAAACCTCCTTATTTTGTTTTTTTAATTGAGTTTTGAATTTCGTTAAATAGTTTTGGTAATTATGTATTTTCCGTAAAATATACTTAAAAAAAATTATTTTTTGGATGAACTTTTCTATTGGACCGATTGAATTAGAATCGTATCTCCACCAGGTCGATTTTGATCCTCTTATAACAATAAGTCTTGCGTGAAACCGTCTCACGTGAGGATACTCCGTGTCCCCATGTGAACACAACACACCCCTCTATATTCAATTTAAACCTATGTATTGCTAGGGGTTTAAATTGTAAAGGGGCATAAAAATTGCAAAGGCGCGCAGGATGTGCTCCGTGCGCCCGGGTGTACAGGAGCCTCACTCTTATTACAAACCTCCTTATTTTGTTTTTTTAATTGAATTTTGAATTTCGTTAAATAGTTTTGGTAATTATGTATTTTCCGTAAAATATACTTAAAAAAAATTATTTTTTGGATGAACTTTTCTATTGGACCGATTGAATTAGAATCGTATCTCCACCAGGTCGATTTTGATCCCCTTATAACAATAAGTCTTGCGTGAGACCGTCTCACGTGAGACCAATCTTAGTTTTTAAAATAGTTATCACTTTCGCTATAAAATATTATCACTTTTGCTATAAAATTATATCACTTTTTATTTATTCTATAAATTGTTCATGAAATAACATTATCAATTTTCATTAATTTATTATCACTTTCATTAATAAAAGTTATCACTTTCTGACCGTCTTAGGTAAGTGACGGTCTCACGTAAGTCCTTACATAAGACGATCTCACAAAAGTCTTTGTCCCATAACAATAGTTAAGCTATCACTTTCTGACCGTCTTATGTAAAAGACCGTCTCACGTAAGCAATAAGAATATGAAGTTTTAACACATATATATTAATAATAAGATTATAAAGTTGTACAACATGTTATAGCTTGTGTTTTAAAAACCAGAAAAGCGTCAGCTTGTACTTTCGAGAGGATTAACAAAAAATAAATCTATTTACGCCATCCTCTGACCTCAACTTAATCCATAATTATTAGCTTATATCCTTTTGGAGCTTCAAGGGAAATCTTTAACATTTCCAGATCTTAATTCTTCAAACCCTGATTAAAGAATTATAAATTTCACCTTCTGATCCGATCAGGTTCGTGCCAATCATTTCTTTTCGATCATTTTCTTTATTTACTGAGGATATTAATTCGCACGTCATTCGTTGAACTCCGAAGACTGATGATGAATTTCTTGGAGTATGTGGAGCTGTTTTTGTGTGCTTATTTAATGTTATCTGGCCGTTCGTTCACTTCAATTTATTCAAGTTGTTTCCGTTGTGATGGATTGATAGGATATGATAACCCCTTTAATTTGCTGCGGTTATTGTTGTTATTTTTCAAACTTATCGATTCACATGAGCATTGAACAGTGCTAATCTTGTTTTATCATTTTTATGCTCTTCTAGTCCCTTTCTCATCATCTTCTCTATTCCAGCTAAGCGCAGAGATGGGCTTCGTAAAGGATGGCAGGTTGGGTGTACTGTTTTTATATCTGTAGCTGGTTTCAAAGCTCTTAACTGGCGTGGCAAGGAGGCATGAATATTGTCAAAGGTGTAGCAGACCTCATTTGGAGGAATTCGAGTGGCCAAAGTGGAGAATATGGCTCACTCTCGCAATCCCGGCGATTCCCTCCTCCTTCTCCGAGGATCACCTTCTGGTATTTTCTGTCAATTGATTTATAAGCATATTTTATGATTCAGGCTCACAATTTAGGAGTTCTATTTTCCTACTAGTTACCTGATGGTTGAGAAATGCACCTTGTGAATCTTGGAGTTGATAGTTAAACAAAATATGCAGGGAACCTGAATTGTTCTGCCATTGTTCAAGTCTTGCTCTAGGCTGATAATAGCTTTTACAATACTCATCTTAGTCATAACCATATGGCAGAGAGAGGCTCAAGCCTTACACCCTTATGTCCTAATAATTAACCATTTTTTCAGAGCATTTTGTTTGCATTATATGTGTATTCTGTTACAAAGTTACTTTTTTTTTTTCGGGTAAATGTTAGTTGTTAGTATAGTTAGTAGTTAGTTCACCAAGCACCCATACTCCCCCCTTTCTCCAAGCCTCCTTATAACTCCCCCTTATTCATTCCCAAAGGGAATCGAACCTGGGTCACTCACTTTAGTGAGGAGCCCAGTGGCCAAGTGAGCTAGCCCACTTGGTTACTTACTCCTACTTGTTTGTAAATATTATAAATTTGCAACTATATATCATTGATTGCCTTATAAAGCTCTATAAGATGTATTTAAATATCTTAATACTAATATCAACTTATGCGCATTGTTACCCCGATTTCGTCAATCTATTTGGATTTTTTATTATTTGTACATAGGGTTTGCGAAGAAAGCCACTTTACTGTTTTTGGTTTTTATTTATGAGGACTTTTCTATGCATTTCTCAATTTATTCTATAATCTGTCCTTAAAAAAGTTCATGCTTAAAATTTTAAAGAAGCTTTTTTTTTTTTTTTCTAGCTCAGCTTATTTACTAGTTATTGCCTATGGATTCTATTTATAGGTCTCAGGTCTTAAGTTGATGTGTTTCTTCTCCCTGACTTGAGATATTGGGCAATAATCTTCTTCTTCTCTACAACAATCAATGGAATCTACTTGGGATAAACTTCTTTTGGGTTTCTATTCTTATCATTACCAAACTTGTGTTCTCCAGTGATGTAGGTGATGAGTCAAATTTGAAGGCAATCCTGGAAAGATACATTAGTGCTGTTGATGAGGTATGCCTATGTAATTTTTTGATGTAATATTGGTTAATGTCTTATTTTGGTGACAATATCCAGATGGTTCTACCTGTTAACTACAAAACTTAGCTTACATGAATGATAAACCTATTCTTGAAAGATTATTTTATTTGCCGAGACGATTCTATCTATAAAGTCAGTTCCCCTAAACCTTTGATTCCTTGAGCAATACCATGTAATGTAAAGGCCAGAACTCTAGCTTTGTTTCTGGAGAACTATCCTTAGTACAGTTGTTCAAACTATCTATTTCTGTATTGATTGCTGTTATCTTTTTTGGAGAAAACATGTTACAGGGAATTAAAGAGTGTTTTTGAATTTTCTTAGCATGAGAGCTTTAAAGCTCTTTAAATAATTTTTGTAGCTTAAATGATCCCTTATATTTCTTTGTTTGTTACCTTTTTAAATATATAAACTCTAAAATATAGAAGATAGGTATAGGAATTCTAAGTTGATTTCACAAAAGGAAAGGAGATCTTGATGTGTTTCAAGAATATGATTTATATTTGTAAACTCATTTTATAGTGATGAATGAGTACGCAAGAGTCATTCTAATTATAACCTCTTAAAAGCTTCATAATCATGTTTTGTCCAAGTGCTTAACCAACGTTTATAATGAGATTGATCATCTTAAAAAAAAAAAGATTGAATAAACTGTAAAACCATAATTATAAAGAAGCTTTTCAGAGTTTGAATTGAGCTTAAGCCGAAAATGGGTGCAGTTGAATATCTTTCATGAAGAAGTTTCTAGTGCATGTGATGAGCTAAAGAGTCTAGTTCTTTTCTGTGAAACTCGTGAAAAACATCCCAAATAACTCATTCAAGTAGTAACTTGCAATAGCTTATAGCTAGAGAGATATGTTATGCGTTTACTGGAAAAACCTCCATTTTTGTTTTCATCCCTACTTCAAAAAAATTCTGAAAATTTGCATGAGCTCTGCTTATATTATCTTTCAGGTGGAAAAGAGAAAATTGTTCCATATTTTTCTCAAGCAGTTCTTGACAATATTCCGGAACTGGAAACCGTTCAATCTGGGCAAAACTCCCGAGGAAAATGCTACCATCTCACCTGTGGACTATGGACAAAATGTTGGTGATATGGTGATTGGCTGCAATTTTGGTCACCCTGCTGAAGTAATACTAATCTTGACAGCTGAAGTTTCACAAATAACAAGATTGCTTATGGACAGTAAGTTGGTGTTATGCTATTATGCACTGTAACAACTCTTGTTGATATCGTGCTATAGGTTTTTGTTTGTATTTTATTTCCAGTTCCTTTTCCACTTAAATAGTTTGGGTTGGCCGTTGGCCTTTGAACTTGGTCTTTATGAATTTTTCAGAATCCTCCTTGCATTAGATTAGATGTGAAAATAAATTAAGATAATCATATCTGTCCTTTCGTGATCCTAAAAGTTACTAGTAGTGTTTGATGTTAGATGTTATTGAAGTAATGACATTTTTGTCCCTTAGTATGTTTGTGTAAATATCTTTCACCTTCTATTCTACTTACAAGCAATATCATCCCTGCCTCTAAAATTTAAGATGACCAAATAATTATCTCAGCCTAAATGGATGTAGCATATGTGAGTAAATGATTTAATGTCCTGCTTGATATGGGGATAAAGTAATCTTTATATTACCTCGTACCCAATATAGAGTTTATATTTCTACCTTCTGAAACTATTCGAGATTATTATAGATTGAATTTCATTGTTATTACCTCAAAAATCTCATATCAATTTTATCCTCCAGAAAGTTTTATTGAGTTTCTTCGCTTCATCATGGACCTATCTCTTCATTTCTGTGCACCAATACCTCACCCTTGGTTTCAAATTCTTGGAACCTTCACTTCCTTAAAAAATCTTAGAGATCAGGAGATGGAAGCTTTGAGTCAACCTTTTTTTAAGACTGGATAGTGTGGTTCGCATTAGGCTTGAAAGAAATAGGAGAATTTTCAATGACTCTTTTGAATTTATAGAGGATGTTTGGGGAAGATTTAAGTATATAGCTAGTCTTTGGGTATCTAATCACAAATTATTTAAAAACTTCTTTGTTTCTGATTTGGAAAGTGATTGGAAATCTGTAGGGATTGTAATTTTTTGGAACTTCCCGTCCATATTGAAATTATTAACAAATATTTCTGTTTCTTTTTAAAAAAAAAAAAGGTTTTTGGGAGTGCGAAATGTTTTTGATGGGAGTGGGGTCGCTCTTCACAGAAAAATGATTTTTAGAATTGATTATGTGATCTAACTAGTGAACAATAGAAAGGTAAAATTCAAAGTTATGAGTTATTCCATAGTTCAAATGTGACATGCAAAGCTTCTTGTGCATAAGGTGTAGCTTTCTCCTTTGACCATTCTTCACTTCTCCAAGAAGAAATAATAGGAGATCATGGATGGTGGTGGTTCCTTTGAAAGAGATGGCCCCTTTCTCCAAAAAGAAAAATAAAATAAGGGATGATATAACGAGATGGTGTTGGCTCTATCGAAAGAGAAGGGTAAAACAGAAGAATTTTTGGGGACTGTATGCAGAGAAGGTGTTTTTATCAGATGTCACGGGAGATTGAAGTCTGTTTTATTATATAATTTAATTGTGATGTGAGTGATAGCTCATCCCTCTGTACCGTCTCTTATTTTGATCAAGAAAAGACCAGAAATTAAAGAGATGGTAGCCATGCTTGAAAAGCATTTTTTCTTTGTGATTCACCTGCATTAGCATCATAAAGGAAAAACAAAAAGTGCATTGTATTGCCTTGTGCAGGATTTCTTGCTTTGTTTAAGAAACTATAATTAGAATAATTTAGTATGATCACAACTGTTAATTGATGGTATGTCCCTAACCCTAGTTTCAGAAAGATAGATCATTTACTTGAAAAGTGGGAAAAAGCTTTCAGCAGCTTAATGTGGTGATTCATTGATAAATCATATGGTTTGATTGGTTGTGGAACCATGCCACTGTTGTTCATACGTAGCTTAATCTACTTCACTATATGAACTGGTTCACTTTTTAATGTTGCTCAACATGTAGTGATTTTTATTATTTGTACGGATAATTTTCATTTTTTCATATTCCATGTTATTGCCGTTGGGTTTTGATCTCTGGTTGACATTAGTTCTATCTGCCTAATATTTTAAACTTAATGAACTGACAATAGATCAAGCGAGCATTACTACAAGTATGAATTTACCAAATGAATCATGGATGGCTTTAGATGCTCTGACAGTTGTGACCCTGTCCATTCATAATTGCAAGGTTTTTGGTTACCATGGTGGGATTCAGAAACTTACAGCTTTGATGAAAGGTATGATATTGATTTTTACATGAGTTGCAACACTGGTTCTATTTTTCGGTGACTGTAGGTATCAAATTTTTAGTATGGCTATGTTTGGTTATGGCTTAGGCTTTTTGATTAGAATTTGTAACCCAAAAGTATGTTTGTTTTTACCAGATTACAAAGCCAGAATATAAATCCCCAAATCCTACCCTATCATACCTATAACACCTTCTCATTTTAAATATATAATTAATTTAAACATTCATTATCTCTTATAATTTTTATCTTCTCTCTTAATTTTCAATCATTACCAAACAATATAATATTACAACATCATCACCTTTCGAAATCCTAACCCACCATAACTCTGCAAACCAAAAATACTTTAAAATCCAACAGTCAAAAGCTGAGCTAATCTCAATCAAAACATTTAGTATCATTAGCACTTGCCCTTGTTAGAAGGTGAAAATACTGGATGTGCCAATTTCTAATGCATTTTGTATGCATATTATTTTTTCATATAATTCATTGAGATCTAAAATTATGTGGTACTAGTTACTGGTTAGTCAATTAAATAGGTTATCTGGTTAATTGTGTTACATCATATTATGTATAACCTTGTGATGTTATTGTAAAGTGTACCCTATCATATTGGTGGATGAATTAGTACGTGTTTATTGATTTTTGTCTGGATAAATTGCAATTTTGATTTTGGTGAAGGAATCGTTTCTGGGGATTGAAAACAAGAATTCCTTTGGTTTATATGAAAATCTTCTTGACTTGAGATCTGCAATGGACTTAGCATCGTATCAACTAAAATGAACTTTGATTGTGTTGAAATCCATATCTGTGTTTGCTTACGTTAAAAAAAATTTAATGAGAGTCTTGTGATTATATCATTGATTTCCTGATGTACATTTTTACATTGTGTAATACTTGGTTGGGAAGTTTAGTATATTACAGTCTTAAAGCTCACTCATGGATACTGTTGTTTCAGCTGCTGTTGTCCAACTTAAGACCATAACTAGTGCTCTTCCAGCAGATGAAAGTTTGTTAAGTACTATGGTACAGAATGCAGGGATTTTGCAGCAGATACTTATTCATGTAGTTTCCATCATCTGCAATTTCATTGATATACATTCAAGTACAGAAGAAAATGTACAGTTCAAAAGTATTAATGCAGAATTTTCTGCCACAAAGAGTGATAAAATTTATAGTGACCCCTCTTCTTTTGTGAAATCTCCTGTTTCTGAAACCCTCCTATCTTGGCATCAAACAACAGTTGTATCAGTTATGGAAGCTGGCGGTCTTAATTGGTTATTAGGTAAGGTATGCAGTTTCAGCTTTTGTGTATAATTTATCCTGTTAATACTTAATAGTATAAATATTCATGCAGTTCAACTGAACTTTCTAGATGAGTAATGATTTCTATTATGCTATGTAATAAAGCGAAGTTTTTACGGCTAATTCATAAAGTACTGGGAACTAAAGATTAGTGATGTAGAACTAAGCAGTTCTATGAATGGATTTAACTGGTCCTCTTTGATTAAATTAGATCCCGACTCCCAAGTACTCGAGAATCATGAATGCAGAAATATCAGGACGTATAAAGAATATTTGGAACTCAATACTCATACTTTATATGCCAGATCTCGCCTTTTGGATCTGAAACTTTCTTAAATGGTCAAGAGTTAACTAGAATGATTTATATACCTGAATTAAAAATTGCAAGTATCAATATCAGTTAGTGCAGTGCAAAATTCAGAGCCCGCAACCCACTCCTTTATCCATGTATCCTGAAGTGTTAAAAATATAATTTGTGTCTTCATGATTGAGCAGGTGCACAAGCATTTTCATTAGCATTTTTTATTTATAGTTGTAGAGTCTGGTTCTGAAGCTATTCATATTTCTCCAAAAAAAAAAAAAAAAAGCCTGAAATTGAAACTACTCTGAATACTGAGCCTGCTAGGCATGAATACATTGTTTTGACTAGAATTTGTGTTGATTATTCTTTTGTCGTCATTATCATTATTGCTAAAACATTTCTTGATTTTTATAACAGTCTCTATCTGGATATTCGTCCCTTAAGAACAAGTTGAACTGTCAGTATGTATCAAGTAGATGGATATACTTCTTTATTTATTTATTTAATTTTTTAATTATGAGGGAGAGGAGTCCCTTACATGAGATGAAAATATCAATTACATTGCATAACACCGATAGCTATTTTAATCTGAGAACTGAGGACCTTTAAACTTCTATTCTCTTATAACCAAAGAGCAACTCAGTATTTAATCCTACCCCAAACTCTTCTATATACTCATATGATTACTCAAAACTCTCCCGTTCCTTTCTTACCAAATAGACAAGAATACATCCGGAACAATAATCCCCCATTAGACTTTGCATTTCTTGTAAATGATACCATCGAATTTAGATATTAATAAATCTGGGCCAGAATATGGTGTCACAAGATGTTATAGTCCTTATCTCAATTTATTTGATCGAAGGTTTTGGCTGAACTTAGTCTTTTAAGACGTTCTGAAAAATGTTTGGATTTTTCTCTGCTTACCTGGGATAGTGTGTAGGTAGAGAATCATCCTTTGGAGATTTGTTGTTACAATTGTACTCTGATCTATTTGTTTATTAAGGAATAAGAGAATGTTTTATGATTATGAAGATTCCCTTCTAGAATGTTGTGATAAGATCAAGTTCAGTTTTTAGCCTTACGGATACTGAAACAGTGTTTTAGACATTTGATTGTTTCTAATTTGGTTATCACATAGGTATTAGGGTTTATCTCTGTAAGATATGTTCCAATGTTTGTATGATCTTGCTTGGATGTCTTGTCTTCTAATCGTGAATATTCTTGTCATCAGTAAGTAGAATGTTATGGTTATTCAAAATAATTAAGTGAAAAAAGAAAAAGGAACGATACTTAACTGGAGCTGGACCTCTTATTTGATTTGTTAAATGCAAAAATTCAATCATTCATACTAATATTCATAATTACTCTGCATCCCTTTAAATTTGGGATGTTCTTGGCTTCACCTATAGCATGCTGTTTTCAACTTTAAAGATTTTGTTTAATCCCATTTAAATGTATTGTTTTCGTTCATTTAGGCTTTATTTTATTTTAATTTTTTTGAGCCTTATAATGTTGAAACAGTTGCATATTTAAAATTATATATTTATAGGCATGATTAAGATAACCACCTGAAAGGCTGTATGGTCACCCCAATTTGAATAAAATACTTTTGTTTTCTGACTGAGTTACAGGTATGGGCATTCATGAGTGAATAATAGGATAGAATTTTAACGTTCTTGATAACTGTTAATGATGGACAAATATGTAAAACTGGTGATAAGTAGTCTGTGTTGTGTGTGTTGAATCTCTTTGATATACTTGGTTCTTTCTCCTTCTACTGTATATGAACAGGTACTTTGATACTACATGCTACTGAATTTTCCCCTCAATATTTTGCTGGAAATACTTACATTGCATATGTTTGCTGTCGGATGTTAGAGTTCCTATATTATAGATGAACTCTCACTATGATGTTAATTTTATTTCAGAGATACTGCGGTTGATCAGGAGATTGATTATGAAAGAACAATGGGCAGATATGTTCCTTCAGCACTTGACTCTCAGAGCACTATGGTCATCTTTGGTGGATAATCCACGAGGTCAAAATCATTTTCGAAGCATTGGAGGTTTGGAAGTTCTTTTGGATGGACTTGGAATTCCTTCAATTGATAGCTTGGTTGGGAACAATTCGTTGAGCTATGAACAAAGGTTCTCTTTAAACTGCTAAGTAAAGGCATTTACTTGTATCATGATGAAGATCAATCAACTTGTCAATGGTTTTAAATATTTGCTAATAAATTTTTTCATATTTCCTCTTCTTCTTGGTCATATATAATATCTCTATACTTTGGTTTCTCCATCCACTATCCATCAACATAAAAGAAAAGGAAACAAAAGAATGCCAATTAGACAAAATAGGAAAGAGAAATGAATTTGAAAATTATAAACTGAATTGAAAAAACCTGGAAATATTTATTCTAAATTTGTACTTATAGTACCTGCAAAATTCTTGCCTTATGCTTTATAACAATTAGTAATGGTATGAACCTATCATCTAGAGTAGTTCAATTGAAGTAATTCTGTTAATTTCTTAATTTACTCGTCTCTTTCTGCAGAAAAAATAATCCATTGCAGGATATCTTTGACATCCATGTTCTCTCATTGGAGGTTCTTAGGGAAGCTATGTATCCTTTCAGCACCAACTTTTAATCATTGTTCACATTGCTCAGAAAGGGTTGTGCATGCTCTACCACTTGCGAGTTGGTTAATCACTTTTTGTTGATTAGGGAAACCATAAATATTGCATGCTACTCGACTTGTTACACGGTTGCCTGCTGAGAGAGATTCATGAATTTCAAACTTATTGATGTATTGCGAGAACATTTACTATACTAGTACTCTCAGAATAAAATCCATTATATACTTTCATCTCGTGTTGATAAATACAAAAATTACTAATTCCTTGACTAGTTTTCAGCTTTGGAAATTTCAACAACTTGCAATTTCTGTGTGAGAACGGAAGGGTTCAAAAATTTGCAAATAGCTTCTGTTCTGTTGCATTCATGCTTCAAGAGTACAAGCAGGGCAAGGATTCTTCTAGGAAAGATCATGTGGATGAATTTAAAGGAACGAAATCATCTGCTTCAGAAGTTTGTGAAGCAGATTTTCCTGTTCCATTTCTCTCTGATCCATCTTATTTACAAGATTGGAAAGAGTACGTTACCAGGCTGAGTTCAGCTCTTGGTTATTTCCTTCTTGATTCAAAAGAAACTACAGTTCATCGCATTCTACCCTCCAACAGCAGAAATACCATATTAGTGTCCGCAGTTTATGCAGAACTTTCTGTAAAGTGGTTCACATGGGTGCTTCTTACAGTTTTCCCATGTATCAAGGCTTGTTCAGATAAAAAAGAAATTCCTAGTCACTTAAGGTGTCAACTCTTTGCATTTTACTCTTTTTCCTTCTCTCAAATATATAATTTCTTTATTTTGTTTACTTGTGATATAACTATATCATATCTATATTAATCTATATCATTCTTTGTTTTCCTTTTGTTCATAAAAGGTCTTATTCTTTATAGTTTTTACTTATTATGTTTCCTTCTCAGGATCTTTGCCTACACAATGCAACACTATGCCCTTTTTGCATTTAAAAAGGTTCTTCTTTCTGCACCATCATTAATTGACGTCTTCCGTGCTGAATGTGTGTGGGACTTTATCTTCTCTGAGAGTTTTTTCTACTTTGATCCGGCTCCTGCTGAATATTCTGTAGAGAATTTTGGCAAGAATGAGGTTCCTTTAGTGGACAAAAAAGGATACAATGGCTCAAGTTTGACTGAGGATCTAAGTTCAAAAGAAGTTAAAACTCTCCAAGTTGAAGTGATATCATTCATGGAATTTGCAGCAACTTTAAGTGGATGTCCTCATAACTTGGTTGGTTCTTTTACTATTCTTTTGCTAAATTTTCACGTATAAAGTCTATCCGGAGTGATCTCTTTTGCATTGCATTCCATGTCAGCTTGTTTGAGAGGTGTATCATTTTATCATTTTCTTTTGATAAGAAACAAAGATTTCATTAAAAACTAGAAAGAGTAACTAAAGCAGAGATATGAAGACTTTTAAAATTCCAGGACCCGATAACCTAAGAACAATTATACATTTAACCCCACCGCGTACTTCCTTTAAGGATTTACATGTATTGTCAAAAAACTCTCTTATTTCTTTCGTATTAAATGGACCAATATAATGCCAAAAACTATAATCCTCCACAGAAATTTGCCCTCTTTATTTACATGACCACCCAGATTAGTCAGGAGTAGGCCTGAGGCTGACAGTGGTGCTATCTAGTGCTGAGACATCAATTAAACATTTAATGTCTTCAAAATAGACTAATCATTTGTTTTCTGAACCAGTGAACTAAACTAACTGGTCTTACAGACAGTGGAATACGTTCAAATTGAACATTCAAATTGTCACATTTTAATGGTTTTTTACTTCCCAAAATTTTAAGTACAAGTCACTCTAGTTTGCAGATGCACAGACCAATTTATTATTAGTTGGCGAAGGTTAATTTCATTAATCTAAGATATGAAGTTATAATGAAATGGAATAAATCAAAACTGACACAATATAACCCACAAAATAACTCATGTTCTAGAAAAACATCATTCTACTCTTCCAGGACTTGAAGATGGAATGAAATGAGTCCAATTTATGCAAAACCATGTATTACTAATGATAAAAATGTAGATTTTAGACCATTGGTAATGACTCTTTTAAGAGAAACTTGTTTGAATTTCGCTATAATCTACATTCTATCTTTTCTCTCTAACAAGATACGGAATAGTGCTGCACCAAACGTATATTTTCAGGACAGGGTGCTTGATATTTTGCATTTTGGTTTGCTATTGTTCCTAATAATATCTTTGACAAGAACACTCTTGATGAATTTTGGCTTAGTTGTTAAGCATTTATTGAAGGGAGCGAGTTTATCTGTTTGATGATTTATAAAAGAACGACATTTGGGTATTGCTCTGAATGTGATTGATTCTTCTTCTATTTTATTATTTGCTTTTATTAGTGTGTTTTTCGTTAGCTGTTTGCTTCTCTGATCATCTGATGATTAATATATGACAGCCCGAATGTACTGTATTAGTGGATGCTCTTGAACAATCTGCAATTAACCTTGAGCTCACTGCTGTCATGGAAAAAAGCCTTCTCAATATATTGCGGCTTTCAGCTGAGAAGACTGTTTCTTCATTTATGAAACTTGAGGCAATTCCTCGGATGCTCAAAGTTGCCTGTATTCTGGTCCAGGAGTCTAAAATGCCTGGCAGTGCAAATACTTTTCCTGAAACCATTAAAAGGCACGTGACATCTTGTCAAAGCCATGAGGCGTCATATTCACCTGAGATGACTGAGAGTTACGAGAAATGCATGAAGACATTCATGGAATTATTCACAGAGTACTTCTCAGCATCAGATGATGCAAAGCTGTCCATTTTGTGCAGTTCCTTGTGTATCAATTGCATGTTTGACTTGTTCTGGGAAGATAATTTTAGAAATCTTATGCTCAGTTATGTGCTTGAACTTATGAAGGTAGGCATACCTATATTTTATGTTCTATTTTACTTGATAATGCAAATGGTGAACTCTATTTATCTATTATATGGCTCAAGTTTTTTGTTTTGTTGACAGGTTGCTCCGTTTTCTGAAGAGGACCAGAAAGCAAAGGTTTTTCTTTGCTCCAAGTATTTGGAGGCATTTACGCATCTCAAAGATCGAGTTAAGAACTTTGAAGTTTTGTCGATTGAGTTATTGGTTGAAATGAGACAAATGCTACAAATGGATCAAAAGGTATTTTAATGATTTATTTTGCATATATTTCCTCATGCAAATGAAGATATTTTCATGAAAATTGGTGATTTGATTTGCACATTGCTTTTATTTTGTCACCAGTATTATCAAGTTTTATTCCGAGACGGTGAATGCTTTTTGCATGTTGTCTCTTTGTTGAATGGGTATCTGGATGCTGAAAATGGAGAGAAGTTGGTTTTGAATGTAATTCAAACGTTGACTTCCTTGTTGTTGCAGAATGATGAATCAAAGGTACCCTCATTTTGATTGCTCATAGATTAAGAACGTGATATTTTGCTTGATGCTGAGATATCTTTTATGCAATAGCAATCCTGTCATTAATTATTGTTCCAATGGAGTGACACACATTTAACTCTATTGTTTTTGGGATGAATCTTTCATGTTCTCTTGAAACCTGGTACACATTGATTGATGATATGTTGTTGGTGTATAATTTTGCCTGAAAATGCTTAAGAGTGCTGCTCTGCAACTGGAAGATAAGGTTAATACATGCGAACTAGAATCATAGCATTAAATGCTGATCATAATTCAACACGTATTCAATTAGCTCAAGGCTAAAAAATGATCTATATAGAAATGCAATTTCACAAACGTAGCTAATAAGCTAACTCTTTTATTGTTTCTAGATAATAAATTTGGAAAGTGATAGGTCAATTTTGACCGATTACCTAATATGAATGTTCATAGTTGATAGGGGTGGACCTGAGGGGCAGGGGCTCCAGGGTGAGCCTTCTCAAGCCTGAGGTGGGTGTAGTTTAAGGAGATTTGTGCCTTTCCTGATGAGCAACTCTGAACTCTGCAAATATTCTCACCTAAGACCACAAAAGGTTTTTGAGATTAAAGAAACTCAAAGAACACATACATAAATAAGAAAACATCTCTGAATTCTGACCTAGGGATTACTTGGTTTAAAAACTGTAGAAACAGTGGCCCTTCTGAATCTTAATTTTCAGTTTATTCCGTAATCCGTGACACCTCTCTGTCATTGCTGCATCGCCACCACTGCTTGCATTGTTCACTTGTTACTAGGCACTTTTCATTTTTTTTTAAGTGAATCATATTTTTTGTATTGTGGTGTAATGACTTATGCCATGTTTTCAACTCTATATCCTGTATCTGTAACAAGAAATTTGATAATCTTGATAAGAATAGCCTATACGGCGTTCATTAAAATTAAGGCTCGCTATTTCCATTGAATAAGTCTTTACCCCATGCTCAAGCTCCTAGAACCTGTAACAATTTTCTGCATGTTAGGCAGTTGAAAGCTCCCAGCAGTTACACAATGTGTATACCATTATACAACTGTCAAATGTCAAATGCAGAAATAAGAATTGTTGTTGATGATATTGATGTAATGGGAACATCTTTTGAACTTAATGTACTTTCTCTCTGGTACTTGTCCTTGCTCAACTTGAGTTCATCTCTCTGTACTTTCCTGTCCTAAAATTCTTTTTTTTTTAATTTTATTAGAAATTAATCATAAACTTCTGTGCCATAATGCTGGATATAAACTGTGGAACCTGTTTAAGCATGAATCTATGAACATTGAGAGGGTTGGGACTTAAGTGTAGCATATCTTGATACTTGTGATGTATGGTTTAGTTTCTGTTAGGGTAAATGCTTTATGGATTTCTGTGGCATTCGTGTATGGTAAGAATCCAATTTATCTGTCCAAAATGGCACCAGAGGCATTTCCCTGTTTCATAACCATTGCCCTGCTTGCTTTTTATTGAGGTCTATTGATTGATTTAATTGATCACTTATTAAGTTTCTTCTGTCATCTGCACTTCATCACCTCTAGCCCAGTAGAAAATTCTGTTGTTACCGTGGTGAAAAATACGCAGCAGCTTTGCATGCACCCAATGTTTCCCCCAACTGAAACGTACAATCCCTCATTAACAGCTTCTATTTGTTGTCTGGAGATGATGTGTCTTCATATGTCACTGATATTCCTAACTTCTAGAAATTTACAAGGAAAAATAATTAGTAAAGTCACAACCTGATTTGGTGAAATTGAAGAAAAATGGCAGTTGATGTGATTCACTATCTCAATTTGTCAAGAAATGCTGGTTAGTCTTGGAAGATCTTTTCTGCTTGTGATTAAAAGAAAATAAAAATGGCAGGTCTATATGATATAGATGCAGTTTGTTTTGTTCTGCATTTATGTGTTGTACAGACATGAAGTATTATGAGTATAGCTCATGTATAGTGTAGTTCTACTTGGCCAACAATAAAATTTTGTTCTGTGTCTGTGGGAATGACATGTGAATTATTCCATGATTGAAGCCAATGCTCAGGATGTTGGCAAAAATAAAAAAAAAAGATTTTGTCTTCCATGGTGTATATGTAATAGTATTCTGTTAATGACTTGGCTCTCCAAATCACCATTATAATCTGCTTAAGAGGACATTGCTTAGGGGTGGGGTGGAGTTTTATTGATTTTATTTGGAAAGAAATAGCCCTTGCAGAAGGGTAAAAAGTGGCTCATATTTTGTGGACTTTGAAATATTTGAACGGAAACTTCACTTTTTATTATAGTTTTCAGGGGTCTGCCTTTTGTAGATTGGTAGTCTCTCTTATTGGTAGTCTCTCTTGGATGTACTATTTTGTAATTCTAGTTTCCTGTCAAGTACTTTTATGAGAATTGTTGTGATACTTCAACGTGGTGTGAGCATTTGTTACTGTTTAGTTTTTTTTTTGTTACTGTTTAGTGCTGGCCTGTTTTATTCAGAGGATGTGACCTATGTTATTTTGTTTCACATGTTCTATTAGCGATGTGCCAATGGCCCATGGTGTACAAGTATGCATAAGAGCAGCTGTACATATTAGTGCTTCTAACTTTTATTCTTTGATTTAATTTGTCTTTCAATTTTAAGGTTGCTTTTAGGGCCCTTGTTGGAAAGGGTTATCAGACTTTGAGGAGTTTGCTGTTAGATTTCTGCCAATGGCAGCCTAGTGAAGCACTTTTAAGCGCGCTGCTTCATATGCTTGTAGATGGGAACTTTGTTCTCAAAGTGAATTCTGTCATTAAGGTAAATTATTAAGGGTACCAAGAGTTAAAAATTACTAATGTTGACTTAATAAGTACCTTATTTTTGTTTCTAATATTCTTTTTAATTTTTCTTTATCAGAATGAAGATGCTATCTTGCTTTATCTCAGCGTTCTTCAAAAGGTTTGTTATTCACGAGATTTTATAATCTTAATCTCCTGCATCCTTCTCACTTGAATAGTGGTTTTACTTTTCTAGTTTACTTGTATTAACATCTAAAACTGGCAGAGCAGTGACTCGTTGCAGCACCATGGGCTGAATATGTTCTTACATCTGCTAAGGGATTCTCTATCTAATCAAGCATCATGTGTTAGAGCAGGAATGCTTGACTTTCTTCTGAATTGGTTTTCACAAGAAAATTCTGAAACTATTCTTTTGAAAATCTCCCAGTTAGTTCATTTGATTGGAGGGCATAGCATATCTGGGAAGGATATCCGGAAAATATTTGCTCTGCTTCGTAGTGAGAGCACTTGTTCACAGAAGTACTCACGCTCATTACTCTTATCGAGCATGCTGACAATGCTAAATGAGAAAGGACCAACTGCTTTCTTTGATCTAAATGGGGTTGATTCTGTAAGTTCAAACCATTTACCCTCATTACGGCTCCCAATTTTAATCTTATACCCATTTAGTGGGTTATATATATTTTAAATGGAAGTTCTCATCAATATATATATGTATGTTTATAAAACCATATATATATGTCAAAACTGGTAGTTTTAAAATATATTATTTTGATGAGAACTTCCATTTACATAGATAAATGATCTGTTTCTCTTCTAAAGAAAATCAGCCGTATTTCGATGTTAACCTTTTGCTTGGAGTTCTCTTATCAACAAGGTAACTTGCATTATAAATGGAGATATCTATCAACAAATAATATTATTGCTTTATGCTACAACTATTAGTTATTTGAACTCTCCTTATAGTAAACAATTATATTGATGGTACATCTCTTTTTCTCATGATTTGGAGCCTACACCGTCATAAATTAGATCATCGCAGAAATAAGATTTGGACTTATAAACCATTTGTACTGAGATCCTTTTAACCAGTTGACCTTTTTAATTGTAGTGTTTCCGTGTGGTTCACAGATGTGATGTGTAAACATTTTAAAATAGTTAGCATTTCCTGTTTTGGCATGCATTAAAATATTGCTTGCTTAGTTAGTATTCCCTCCATCCTACAAAACACTTCATATTTACTGTTCCACATTATTTAAGAAAGTTGCTCTTTTTGACCAACTTTGTTGACTTTAGAGGGTATTGTAGTATTTTTAGTTAATAAAAAAGTATAAAGTAATGGTATGTGTGTTAAAAAGGAGTGACAATTTTGAAATTAAAATAACTTTTGAGGCTGTTGGATAAAATGATGTTTCTTTCTTTGGGGCGTGAAGGGTTTTGTGGGACGAACATATGAGGAAAGTGTGAAAGGTTTTGTGGGACGG
The DNA here is from genome assembly GCA_023678885.1 of Pogostemon cablin. Lineage (NCBI taxonomy): Eukaryota > Viridiplantae > Streptophyta > Magnoliopsida > Lamiales > Lamiaceae > Pogostemon > Pogostemon cablin. The sequence continues at coordinate 10,415,914 of CM042987.1, forward strand.
AGGGAGTAATTGAGAACTTTATAATTTATGGTTAGGTTGTTATCTTACCTAACCAATAGAATTATAAAATTGTAGCATAAATATTTGCACTACTTATTTTCAGATTTTTCAAGAATAATCAAATAAAACTATGTGAAATAGCCCTGTTGATATCAGATTTTACCTAAACTAAATGTCTGGTCAATATCTATGCTCATACTAATTTAGAAATTTTGTTGACAAAATTTGTGTCTTCTGCAGAAAATCAAGCAATGGTCTTTAATTTATCTCTTCCCTTCTCTTTCTTCTTAGCCTATGTCTACTTCTTGTTATAAATAATGCTCCCTCCATCCCTTTATGCATTTCACAATTGCTGTTGATACGGAGTTAGAATGTTACTTTTTTTATCAAGGTTATTAACTTTTGAGGGTAATGTAGTATTTTTGAGTAATAAATAAATGATAAATTAAGTTATGTGTGTTAGGTGATGGTGTAATTTTTTAAAATAAAGAGTATTGAGAGGTTATTTGTATTGAAATTTTTACTGTTTATGGGGTTTGAAAAGAGAAACGAAACAAACAAATGAAGAAATGTGTAATGGGACGGAGGGAGTATATTAATGTAGATTTCACTTTAATTTTATGGTGACCATTTGAATTTGTTATACTTGAGCACTTCCATTTTCTTATTTATAATTACCACTGCTACTTAATAATTATATCATTTGAAAAAGAGTCAATATAATTTTATTAAACCTCCAGGGGCTTATTTGTCTGGTCACTCACATAGAAATTTAACATTTAATATCTGGGACCTTGTGTTTTGGGCCACTTATAAGAAATTTAACATATTGGAGAAAAAAAGGGTGCTACATTTGAACCAATAACTGAATGAGCCCCTAATGTGTAGTGTTTCGCCTCTTACATTTATGGGGTAGTTCTGTATTCATTTATTATTATCATAAAACACTGCTTCTTGGTTATCAGATTTAAAATGCAACCTTTGCGCTGTGTATCCAGGGCATAGTAATTAAAACACCAGTTCAGTGGCCTGTGAACAAAGGATTTTCATTTACATGTTGGCTCAGGGTAGAAAGCTTTCCTCGAAGTGGTGCAATGGGGCTTTTTAGCTTCCTTACAGAAAATGGACGGGGATGCTATGCTGTCCTTTCGTTGGACAAGTTAATATATGAGGTAGGCTCTGACTTTATATGTTTTCTTTTCTCAACTTGTACTACAGCAACCATTTCTGAATAAGTCAATAGAATCTGCTTCTTGAACTTTGTAATGTGATGATGTTCATCTCCCAATATAGATTGAAACAACTGTATCTCTAATGCCTTTTTTCTATGTTTCAGACGTTTAATCAGAAACAGCAATGTGCTGTGATGAATTTCAACCTTGTCAGAAAGAAGTGGCATTTTTTCTGTATAGTACATTCTGTTGGTAGAGCATTTTCAGGGGGAAGCCAGCTGAAGTGTTATTTGGATGGGGTTCTTATTTCCTCAGAAAAGTGCAGGTAATCATAATTGTTGAAGAAAAACTGAAAGGGCATGGCTATTTACAACCCTGATAACTCTCTACACCCGAAAAAATAGTGGGGATGATTTATTAGGGTTTTGGGCTCCGTGAGAACTGGAAAGGGTGAGAATTTGGGGCAAATTTTAAGAAATTTGATATGGCTTGGCTTAAAAATTTTATCCGGAAAAACTCTTCGTACTGACTTGTTTGGTGCCGTACAGAAATTGTGATTATATTTTTAAATTTTGAACTATGTTCATTTCCAAACAGTAATGAAGCTGTTTGCAATATATATCCAAACATGTTTATGCATCAACATTTCGGTGTTAAATTGCTTCAACCCTAAGTTTATTGAAGAACTGAAATATTTTACTCTACATATCAACAATACGGGCAATATAAATCTAATTGCATAATATCTCAAAAAAAAAAAAAAAAAAAGAAGAGAGAGAGAATGTGTTGGAGTACCGTTTTGAGAGAGTGAGTGAGAGGGGAATACTCTTTGATAGAATGCGATAGTGTAGAAATGTGTTAAAATATTTGAAAGTTTATAATTGTACATTGGGGTTATTTAGAAGATCATAATAATTCTTTAATAAAAAAATGGGTGTATAGAGAGTACCTACCTGGGGGTGTTATAACCACGCCCAATCTGAAAATAAAATTATATCATATCCAGTTCTGCAGACTAACTAAAGAATTTTCAATTTGAAACTCATAAACCCCAGATATCCAAAGATTAGTGAACCATTGACTACCTGCACTATTGGCGCTAAACTCATTCTACCCCCATATGAGGAAGAGGGTGTCATGTATTCTGTCAAAGATGCTTCTCCGTTTTGTGGACAGATTGGTCCAACGTACCTTTTCAGCGACGCTATCTCTTCCGAACTTGTGCAGGGCATCTGTTCTTTAGGACCAAGCTATATGTACTACTTCCTTGATAATGAAATTTCAGCATACGTGGATAACTTTCTTTCTGGTGGGGTTCATGATGCTAAAGATGGCCTTGCATCAAAAATCATTTTTGGATTAAATGCCCAGGTTTTTATTATTATTTTTGAACAAATATATCATAATGATCTTTACTCTGCCGTATCACAATTTTCAAGCAATGTTGATTATCATTTCCAGGCAAGTAATGGTAGGACGCTATTTGATGTTTCACCAAACATGGATCATGTACTTGATAAGAGGCCTATCGAAGCAATTATACTGGGTGGCACACAGCTCTGCTCTCGACGGCTGCTGCAGCATAACATTTATTGTGTTGGAGGGGTTTCTGTTTTCTTCCCTCTTTTAACACAATCTGATATGTATGAAAACAATGGATGTGAACAAGTTGGAGAGATGCTGGTTGCTCCCATTAATGAGAATTTGACTGCTGAAACAATTAAGCTTATAGCATCTGTTTTGGATGATAATTTAGCCAATCAACAACAGATGCTGCTACTTTCAGGATTCTCTGTACTGGGATTTTTACTGCAGCAAGTTCCAGCCAAGCATCTGAATTTGGAAACTCTTTCAGCATTAAAGCACTTATTTACTGTGATTGCTAATGGAGGTAAACAGTAAAGCCTAAGCTGCTTATAATTTTTTGGAATTTGTTTTTGTTCAAGATCTGTGTATATTATACAATATTATTGTTTTGTCATGAAGCTGCTCACTTAACAAAAGTGCACTATCTAATAACTTCTTTCTCATACCCAGGTTTGTCTGAGTTGCTGGTGAGAGATGCTATTTCTTATATCTTTCTTAACCCTCATATCTGGATCCACACAGTTTATCAGGTGCATCGAGAGCTTTACATGTTCCTCATCCAACAATTTGATAATGATCCAAGGTTGCTCAAGAGTATTTGTAGGCTTCCTCGAGTTCTTGACATTATTCGTAAGTTTTGTTGTGATAGCACTGTGAACAAACCTGCTCTCGGAAGCAAGCCAAAATCACAGGTCATGACAGAGCAAATTGTTGGAGAGAAACCTGATAAAGAAGAAATACATAAAATTCGTCTCCTTTTGTTAAGTCTTGGTGAGATGAGCCTCAGGTGTGTTCTGTGCTTGACATTATGGTTAATGGATATGCTTTGTGAAGAGCTTTTAAAGTATCTTTTTAATTATATTTGTATTTGCAGGGAGCATATAACGGCATCTGATATAAAAGCACTTGTCGCATTTTGTGAAACATGTCAGGACATGGCATGCGTTGAAGACATTTTAAACATGATTATACGTGCTATTTCCCACAAGCAACTCCTTGCTTCCTTTCTGGAACAAGTTCATTCAATTGGAGGCTGTCATATCTTTATCAACCTTCTGTGGAGGTTGTTATCTTGATTTTGTTATCCAGTTCAAAGATTTATTCTTCTATTTTGAAAGTGAAATCCAAGAAAGCATCTTATGATGAATCACTATCTTGCTTGGTGATGGTGATTGATTGAAAACTTCTGTATGTTTATTTTTCTTTATCTGGAAGGAAACATTCGCTGTTAATTTTCCACTCCCGATATACAAAATGGCTGAAATTGAAAAGATATAATTTGAATTCTATATTTTAACCAATGAGATGCTAAATTCTATTATTTTTAGAGTCTGTTTATGCTATCATATTTAATTTGCAATATTCTATCTAAACATTTCAACTTTTTGTTTTTGTTTTTTTTTTTTCCTTTTTAGTGCCAAAAGTTCTTGTCACTGTTAGTTTCTTGTCTGATTATCCGATCTGTTTTGTATGCTTACTTTGTCTTTACAAGATTGGTGGTCTGAATTATTTATGGTGTATGAACTTCAATATCATCATATCAGCCTGCACCCTTGGCCTATAAGATGCTTATGGTGTTCTTTTTAATTTTTTGGGCTATTTAAATACTCAAGACGGTCTTCTGCACTATTGCATGAGCTTCAAGATTGCTTAAAATCTGCCCTTTCTCTTCTCCAGCAGTTTTTGTCTTCATATCGAGTTGAGAGTTATAATTGGTGGCTCATTTTTATAATCTATGTCCATCACTGTTGTAGGGATTTTGAGCCAGTTAGATTGCTTGGATTACAGTTTATTGGAAGGCTTCTTGTTGGTCTTCCTTCTGAGAAGAAAGGATCTAGACTTTTCAACATTTCAGTTGGACGGGTCAAATATTTAACTGAAGGTCATAAAAAAATTTGCTTAGATAAGCAACAAATTTTCTCCATTATATCCGACAGGCTCTTCAAGTTTCCCCAGACAGACCTTCTTTGTTCTACGCTGTTTGATGTTCTTTTAGGTGGTGCTAGCCCAAAACAGGTTATAACATTGCATTTTTTTAGGATCTTTATTAACCATTTTGCTTTATCTCTCCTTGGAGGTTTAGTGTGAGTATGCATGCTGTAAAACTCATTATTAATATGTTGTCTGCAGGTTTTGCGGAAGCATAACCAATCTGATCGACAGAAAAATAGCAAAATTAATTCTCAGTTCATCGTTCCTCAGGTTTTATCTCTCATTTTCAGATTTTTGTCAGGCTGTGAGGATCGCACTTCACGAATGAAAATTATGGGTGATCTACTAGATCTTCTAGATTCAAATCCCTCAAACATTGAAGCTCTTATGGTAATAAAGTTATGTTTCATTATTGTTTGTGCCAAAGATTCACCTCTCTGAGTAGTAGCTTGTTTATGTAGGAAAATGGATGGAATGCATGGCTGATTGCCTCTGTAAAGCTTGATGTAATGAAGAATTACAAATTGCAAATGGAAATTCGTGATGACTCTGACGTAGATGAGCAATATTTTGTGAGATGCCTTTACAGTCTTGTTCTTGGTCACTATATACTTTCTGTGAAAGGTGGCTGGCAGAATTTAGAAGAGACTGTGAACTTTGTGCTAATTCAAACTGAACAAGTATGTCAAATTGTTGCTTAATAATATGTATAATTCTCAGTTTCTGCATGATTTAAGGATGAACTCAATCAACATCTTGTTTTGCAGGTTAGCATATCATATCAGTCTTTTCTTCGTGATTTATATGAAGATTTGATCCAGAAGTTAATTAACTCGTCTACTGAAGAAAATGTTTTTGTCTCTCAGCCATGTCGTGACAACATATTATATGTTCTAAAATTAGTTGATGAAATGCTCATTTCTGAATTGGATGATCGGCTTCCGGTATGTCTCCTGACTAACAACTTATTTCCCCTATTCAATCAATTGGAGCTTTTGTAGCTTGAAATAATATTGTCAATATTGGTGCATTTGTTCTGATATCCTGACTAATGTCCAAATTGGTGTGTCCGAGGTATATTCCGGTCTTCTTCCTGGATGCTCTTGACGTGTTTTTAGTTCATTAAATTAGTTTTCCCCATGTAATAATGCTTATTATGCATTACATATTTCTCTTTGAGTTTCGGTTGCGTCTGCTTCTCCCTTAGATGATATTGCGTCTGCTAATTATGCTCTTGACATCTGTTAAGCTAGAACTTAAGTTCCTGCAAGGTAATTTTTGGAGTTCTTTGAGAAAAAGATTTACCTAGATAATTAGATGCTTTGGAGATAGCACGGTGGAAAGTTTTTTATGGCACCCTTGCAAAATATATACGTTCTGACAGTTGTTACGCTTTATGTGATAAAGCAGTAAAGCACTGAGTTTGAATGGACTTGTGTGGTTCCTCTAAGTTGGATGGATTGGTGTGGTCCCTTGCATTCTCATAAAATTTTCCTAAATAACATATTCAAGATTAACTAATGAACTGTATGTTACCTTTAAGATGTCCTAGAGTATCTTACAACTCCAAATAAGTATGACTTAAATTGGCTCAGGTAAAACTCTCTAAAAATAAATAAAAAGAAAGTCAGTAGCTTCTTAAAAATAAAAAAATAGGGGCAGAAGCAGCCTAAGTTGCTTCTTATTTAATATCTATTGTATCCTTGAACCTCCAAGTGAGAACATATTTTGGAAGGAGGTGCAGTAATAATGTTTCATAGTAAGAGATGTTTAGAACACAGTAAGAGATATTTTGAAGACATTGAGGTACTACCAGAGGAATTATAAGAGAAATTTAAGATGAGAGTCACTCTATAGATCCGAAACTTGAGGAGTATGAGCACTTTTTTTGAATGATGTTAATATTGATTGAAAATTTACTCTCTTTTTTGTGGGGGGTGGGTTTGGGGGTGTGTCTTCATTTCATGATAGTAAGGGCATTTTTATATATATATATTTTTTTTTAATGGAAAATGGCATTCCTTAAAGCGGAGTCTCAGAGAATGAAGAAGCTATCCTGATGGGAAGAACTAAATGAACCATTAAACTGGTGAAGAATGACGTATTTGAACATTGAGACCTTCATTAATCTTTTCTCTTGCTGTTTGATTTATCATATATTTGTGGGATGAATAAAATAATATGCGACTTTATTTTTTAATTCCATACTCTTAAACGGAATGAAGATTAGCAAAATTTCACACATCAGATCTATTATTTACGCAATACCTGAACATTAATGTGTAAAATTGATCATGTTAGTGGGTTGTGTCTGTCTGAGAATAATAGGTCTCTATCTCATTAAGCTTGCTTTGGAGATAAAGATAGCCAGGCCTTCCTTATTTACACTTTAGTTTCAAACATATGCTTTATGGAAAATCCAAAGAACTAAAGTGGTTGTCGTGAAATTTCCTCTGTGACTATGACTTGTAATTTGTTGTCGCTCATGCTATATCTGAAGTTGCTGAGTGATCATTTTATGTTTTATAGTCTTTTCACCGAGGCGCATTATATGTTTAAAATATTAATATTCTTCTGTGGCAGTTCCCCGCAACCAGCTCCATGTGTCCCTCTCAGCAGTTTCTGGAACTAGATAACTGCCCTGACTTGAATGCTGGTTCATTGGCGACCTTGGAGGGAGAGCCTGCCGAAAACTTATCTGGGTACCTATGTCTTGATTTTTATGTTGTGATACTACTTTAACTTTATCTATTTACCTTGATTCAGTTGCATTTATCCTTTCCAAAATTAGTCTCTTTTTCTATCTTAATAGGACATATAGGGTACAGAACCAGCAAGACTTAAATGAAGATGCAAAAATTCCTGATGAGTGGTGGAATTTATATGACGACCTTTGGTTTATTATCAATCAGATGAGCGGTAAGGGCCCGGCCAAGATGTTACCAAGATCTTCTTCAATTAGTATGCCAACATTAAGCCAAAGAGCTCGTGGATTAGTAGAATCATTGAACATCCCTGCTGCTGAGATGGCTGCAGTTGTGTCAGGGGGGATTAGCAGTGCACTAGTTGGAAAGCCTAATAAAACTGTTGATAAGGCTATGCTCTTAAGAGGGGAAAGAAGCCTAAGATTTGTTAATCGCCTAGTGATTGTCTATCTTTGTAGATCATCACTTGAGAGAGCATCACGGTGTGTTAAACAGGTTATCCCTATTTTGCCTTTCCTTCTGACTGCTGATGATGAGCAAAGCAAGAGCAGGCTGCAACTTTTTATCTGGTAATTTTCTTTTCTGAACATAACTGAATAGCTTTTGAAGGATTGGTTCATAATAGGTTATATATAAATTAGATATACACAGTGGAATTAATCATGAAAAATACTATACATCTACCCTCTGATTTTGGTTTCAGGTCCTTGTTTGCTGTCAGATCCCAGTATGGAATGCTTGACGGTGGTGTTCGCATTCATGTTATTTCCAGCTTGATACGAGAAACTGTTAACTGTGGGAAGTCAATGCTAGCTATGAATATCACGGGCACTGAGGATTTATCTGATTTTGGTAGTAAATCGAAGGAAGGAAACTCTATATTAAATTTCATCCAAAAGGATCGACTTCTTAGTGCAGTGCGTTCTTTATCTACTTTCGTTATTATTATTAGTTGCTGTGTGCATATAAAATTGGATTTTTGATAGGTGCATCTAATGAAAGTAGACAATCAAAATCTATAATTGCATCCTGGTCTCCAAAACTTTGTGTGTGTTTGTATGTGTGTGTGCGCATTATATAATACAGTATTTTTCCTTTTTAACTTTATTTTAGCATAATATAAATTCACTAGTCAATGCTAGATATTGATATTGACTCTATTTTCTAACTTTTTCCCTATATAATGCAGGTTGCTGATGAAGCCAAGTACATGAAGAATGTGATAGCTGACCGAAATTTGCAATTAGGTGAATTACGAAGTAGAATGGAAGAGAATATGTCTATGGAATCTACTCAAAATAGAGGTTTTGTGGATCAGATACAGAGTAGCTTGAACACCATTCTTGCTTATGATGACAGGAGAAGATCTTTTTTCCAGACCTCTTTGGATGAGGACCAGCAAATTGTGGCTGTAATTTATTGATATTATCATTAGCTTCATTCATAAACTGTTTTTTTTTTTTTTTCCCTTCAGTTAATATGTTTACTTTTTACTTTTTTCTTCACAGGAAAAGTGGATTCATACTTTTCGCTTGCTGATTGATGAAAGGGGTCCATGGTCCGCTAATCCTTTCCCAAATAGCATGGTTGCGCACTGGAAACTTGATAAATCCGAGGATAGATGGCGTCGCAGGCAGAAGTTAAGACGAAATTATCATTTTGATGATAAGCTATGTCGCCCTTCTGCCACTATACCTAGCAATGAGGCACTGTCTTCCACCAGTGATAGCACACATGGTTTAGGGGCTCTGACTATGGAGAAAATGAAGCAATTTTCACCAAAAGGAATTCGAAGAATTACAGAGGAGGTTTCATCAGAACCAATTGAAAATGAGGCTCAATCTAGTAACGAAAAGATTTCAGAGACTGAGGATTCTTCAGGGAGCGAGGAGGTGACAAAGGAGAGTAGTGAGCATGAACCCGTGCAAGATAGAGATGATTACCCCCCTGCCTCAGAATCAGAGAACAGCGAGGTATGAATTTGATTGTCAAAAATTGTTCATTTAGCATTTCAATTACTCTAATTTTCTTCATATGTACAGGTTCTTCTGGAAATTCCTTGTGTTCTTGTGATGCCAAAAAGAAAATTAGCTGGGCGATTGGCAATAACAAAAAAATCCTTACATTTCTTTGGTGGGTTTCTTGTGGAAGGTACAGGCGGGTCATCTTCTATTAAAAATTATTATTCTTCAGATCATTGTAAGCCTGAACATTGTGGAGGACCTCAGAAGCCAAAACTTCTAAAGCTGTCCATGAACATGATTGTGGATTCTGAAAGACTAATCAACAATGAGAATATTGATTCAGTGAATGGGGATAAATTCCAAAAGCAGCATAGGAGCATTAAGCGTCATCGGTGGTGGAACATAATTAATGTACTGAAGCTTTTTCATACTTTCAACTTATTTGTGTGTATATACATCATGTGGCTATTGCCTAAATCACATTTTTTTTCTTTAATTGTAGATCAAGGCTGTTCATTGGACACGATATTTGCTGAGATACACTGCAATAGAGGTCTTCTTTATTAACTCAGTTGCTCCAATATTTTTGAACTTCGCCACCCAAAAAGATGCAAAGGATGTTGGAAATCTGGTAGTGAAAACCAGAAATGAATCTATGTTCCTCAAGGGACAGAAGGACAAGACTGGAGTTATTTCATTTGTTGATAGACGCCTAGCTCAGGAAATGGCGGAAACTGCTAGGGAAAGCTGGAGGAGAAGAGAGATAACAAACTTTGAATATCTGATGATCCTCAACACCCTTGCAGGAAGGTCATATAATGATTTAACCCAATATCCTGTTTTTCCTTGGGTATTAGCAGATTATACCTCAGAAACTCTAGATTTGAAAAAGTCATCAACATTTAGGGATTTATCGAAGCCTGTTGGAGCCCTTGATCCAAAACGATTAGAGGTAGTCTTGATTTTATTTCTCTGGATCCTGAGGTACTTACATGAATGCTGTGTGTTTTACTTCGTTTTCAATGACTCAGGTTTTTGAGGATAGATACCATAACTTTGTTGATCCTGATATTCCCAGGTAATTTGGATTCCTTAGGTTTTTTATGCCTAATGTCAAATTCTCAATCTTATTTTTTTCTTTTTGTAATAATTCCCTGTTCATCCTCGAACAGTTTCTATTATGGTTCTCATTATTCAAGCATGGGAATTGTGCTCTTTTACCTACTTAGGTTAGAGCCATTTACGACGCTTCACCGTTGTTTGCAGGTATGCATTTTTTATCCAATTACAGTGCGTTTCTGGTCATACTGGAATGCTATTCTATTTTAAATGTCACCCTCTAGTTAAGCATTAAGTTTTGAAGTTGATTGTCTTGCTCTTATCTAATCGTGTAGTTGCTTAGATTTAATTTCTTTAAATTGTAATGACTTCCTTGTTTTGCATCTTTATTATTATGGTTTGATTTTCTCAAAATGTGTCCTTTCTCTATCTACACTAGGGTGGTAAATTTGATCATGCCGACCGCCTTTTCCAAAGCATTGGAGGCACTTACAAAAACTGTCTTTCAAATACAAGTGATGTGAAGGAATTGATTCCTGAATTTTTTTACATGCCTGAATTTTTATTGAACTCAAACTATTATCATTTTGGAGTAAAACAAGATGGTGAACCAATAGGTGATGTTTGCCTTCCCCCCTGGGCCAAGGTATGAATTTTACACTCAATATCATTTCTTTGTTATTCTTTTTCTCTCTTCTTGTTGGAAACTCCTTGTTATGTACTAGACTAGGTAATACAAATTCTACCAACAGTGATGAAGGCTGAATAATTGCTATTGTCGTCTGTTTGTCTTATTTATCTTTATCTTCTTTTTTTTTTCTTTTTTTTTTTTTTTGTGTGTGCGCGCGCACGTGTGCGCTCTATTTGGATGTCTTGGTTGTTAGAGATGGAATTAGCTTGTTAAAAACATAAAAAATTCCTATGACCTGCTTATTTTCAGCTTCAATGTTGTGCTGGGTTTGACGTCTAATTTCTTTGTTCCTTTTAGAGTTTTAATTTTTAACTTGTTTGTTAATAATTATAATGTCTTTAAATAATTTAATTGAAGATCTTATTCCAAAATCTTTTTCCAGGGCTCACCAGAAGAATTTATAAGTAAAAATCGAGAGGCTCTTGAAAGTGAGTACGTTAGTTCAAACCTTCACCAGTGGATTGACTTGGTGTTTGGTTATAAACAGCGTGGAAAACCCGCAGTTGAAGTACGTGAAATCGATTTTTTTTTCTCCTTGACTCAATGTTAACACCCTGTGTGAATTTGCCTGATACATGTGATATTGATGTGCAGGCTGCAAATATTTTTTATTATCTAACTTATGAAGGTGCTGTTAACTTGGATAACATGGAAGATGATATTCAAAGGTCGGCCATAGAAGACCAGATTGCTAATTTTGGTCAGACACCAATTCAAATTTTTAGGAAAAAACACCCAAGGAGAGGGCCACCAATCCCAATTGCTCATCCTCTACGCTTTGCTCCTGGATCTGTCAACTTAACTTCTATTGTTCCATGTATTTTTAATTCTTCTTCAGCAGTGCTTTATGTAAATATCTTGGACTCTTTTATAGTTTCTGTGAAGCAATGCCAGACAATATCCGTTAAGATGTGGTTAACCACACAATTGCAGTCTGGTGGGAACTTTACCTTTTCTGGCTCTCAGGTATGTTGGTGATTTTTCTTTCAAGGACTACTCCTTAAGATTATTATTTACGTGCATATACATGCAGGATCCTTTTTTTGGAATTGGTTCCGACATACTCTCCCCTTCTAGAATTGGGAGTCCTCTGGCTGACAGCTTTGAGCCTGGAGCAGAGTGCTTTGCAACACTGCAGACACCATCTGAGAACTTTCTCATTTCATGTGGCAACTGGGAAAACAGTTTCCAGGTCAATTCCCTTTCTGATGGAAGAATGGTGCAGAGTGTGAGACATCATAAAGATGTAGTCAGCTGTGTCGCAGGTAGGTTTTGACTCTTAATTAATCTTATCAGTACTTAAATTCCCTGCAATCTCCTTGATATTATATCTGAGATTATTGTAACTGAGCTCTATAAGAGATCTAAAATCAATGTCTTCTTATTGGACACCATTTGAAAAAACTTGATATTTTACTTAGTATTGATTTTATTCCCGGTTGGCATTTGGATTATGAGAATTTGTGATACTTGTTTAATGTTTGTCAACCACCTATAAATAGAGAAATTCATGGTTCTGATTTCTGACAAACTTTTTTTTTTTAATATTCTGAGTATTTAAAATATGACATACGCTTATCTTTTAAATAAGGTAGTGGTTTATCCTAGATAAATATTTTTTTCATTTTAGTTTAGAAAGTAAATATCTTTCGCCTCCTTTCTACCTAATGTTACCTTTATGTTACTGCCTTCATTATGTGAATAATTTGAGATATTTCAGTTAGTCACATAATTTTGCAGTCACATCTGATGGAAGCATACTTGTGACTGGAAGCTATGATACCACTGTAATGGTGTGGGAAGTTCTTCGTGTTAGATCTCTTGAAAAGAGATCTCGCAATACACGAACAGAGAATCTTTGGAAGGACAACATTATTTCTGATACTCCATTTCATATTCTTTGTGGGCATGATGACATCATTACATGCTTATGTGCGAGTAATGAGCTTGATTTAGTATTGAGTGGCTCGAAAGATGGAACTTGTGTATTCCATACTTTACAGGAAGGTAGATATGTTAGATATATTCGACATCCACAAGGCAGGCCATTGTCCAAACTTATTGCTTCTCGCCATGGCAGAATTGTCCTATATGCAGATGATCTTAGTTTGCACCTTTATTCTGTAAACGGGAGGCACATCTCAACTACTGAATCCAATGGCCGATTAAGCTGCCTTGAATTGAGTAGTTGTGGAGATTTTCTTGTCTGTGCAGGAGACCAAGGGCAGATTACTGTACGCTCTATGAACTCCCTTGACTTGCTTATGAAATATGCTGGAATCGGGAAATCTATTACTTCACTGACTGTCACCCCGGAAGAGTGCTTCATAGCTGGGACTAAAGATGGTATTCTTTTAGTATATTCCATTGAGAATCCTCAACTTCGTAAAACGAACCTCCAAAAAAACTCCAAAGCAAAAGCATCTGTGACATGACATGTACAAGCTCAAGAGAGGATCTACTATTGAAAGCAGTCACCCTGATATGAGGTATGTGTGATGATTTAGATTCAAATGCTTAAATATTTGTTCTCAAAAGCCTGCGAATGAAGTAGCACATATGTTGCATATTTTCCCTGTAAATTGACAATATATACAGTATCCTGTTATGCTTTAGTGTGGAGTGTTTTTTACTTTCCTACCCCCTCATCTAAAGTTACCATCACTATTGTTATTTTCTTTTCCTTGTCCATAAACCCGTTTCTTTCCATTCCTTTCAATTGTTTTTCCATTTCTAGTTATTGCATCTCACACCTTCTAGAGTATGAGAATAGGCATGACTGTACTTTGGAAGAAAGATAGGATGTGGTGCGGAAAACAAGGGAGGAGATAGCAAGAGTAAAGTGGGTTGAGAGCGAGGGAGAGGGAAAGTTATGGGAAATGGGGGACGTGAGATATCAAAAGGAGAGATTATGAGTGGTCAAACCGGTGAAGGAACAAGTGAATCGAAGAGCTGTTTGCATATAAGGGTTAATGGAACAAGGGTTCCAATTCTGATTATCATCATGATAGAAGCAAACAATGTGGTTCATTATTTTCTTCACAGAAACTAATTGTGATACAGTGAAATCGTTTAACCTTTGCATTGACTCAATTTTCTCTTCCTCAGATGCCCTTGCCCATGGCCATGTAAATTTTCACGTTGTCTTTGGCACTTAAATTACATGATGTGAGGCTGCCGATTGTGAAGGAGCCCTAAATCAGTCATTCTAGCTCTAAAAAAACTCACCTTGATTGTGGTGAAGTTTTGATGAAAGGAGGGGATATGGCAAAGCATATACTGATGAGAGGGGGAGAGGGATATACATACATACATGTGTGAATTTAACTTGATACTTTCATTACCAAATGTATAATACACCAGGTTAGATGTAATGCTAGGTGATTTACTAATGCTTAACTTGTGCAGTGTTGTAATTATCATTTTGCTTTCGAGACGATGTATTTTATGACTCTACCATCGATGATAGATAATAATATAACCACACGCAGTGGTCGAAATGAGACCACCAATTCCATTTGCCTATTTAATTTTCTATTCCATTGTATTAAATGTATGCCATCTGTTACAATTATCTCTTAATCTAACGAATGGTAATTTATTAGGGTATAACTATTAACGCATAGCATTTTATCTTATGAAAAAGTAAAACACATTGAAACAAGATAGTAGAATAGGGGATCTCGGTTGGTCTTACGCAAGTTCAAGTGTAGATGCCATTGTAAGCTGCTTCAAACTTGGACTTATATAGTCAAGTTGGAAGATTTTTGAATTCTATAATGTTATTTTGAGTATATCTCATGTAAACCGGGTCTCATGTAAATTGGGTTTAAATGTAAATTCTCTTTTTTAAAATTACTCTTTAATATATAAAAAATTACTCTTTGAAGAGTAATAATTTATGTCTTTAAAGAATAATTTTTCATGTACTAAAAAATAACAGATAAAGTAGGGTTAACAAGAATTTTTTGTTAGAAATTGAGATTTGTCTAAGATACTTTATGATATATTATGTTAGTCAAAGTTTGAAATATGTTTTGTGGTCATCCTAAGTCTAGGAAATATTATAATATTGAAGTATGGTGTAAGCATGATGCAAGTATGATGTATCTACTTACTCCATCTTTTCTCCCATTTGGATGTATGTATGTAAATTATCTAAAAGGATGAATGAAAAATAGCTCTCTGCAGATTTTTATCTCTTATGCATATATCTAAATTCTAACATGATATCAAACCATTGATCTTAAGGGCTGGCTGTGTGAGAATTTGAGAGAACCAGTAAGGCTTTTCCCTAAAATAAACCTCAAAATCAACCATCAAATTTCTTATGGCTTCCAAAAGTTTTTCAGCTCCAACACCACCTATTTTTAATGGTGAAAACTACCCAACTTGGGCTGTGAAGATGAAGGCATATCTAAGGGTTTTTGACTTGTGGGATGTTGTAGAATTGGGCAGAGATACTCCTCCTTTGAGAGAGAATCCAATCATTGCTCAAATCCATCAACACTGTGAATATAGTGCAAAGAAGTACAAGGCTTTGTCAACCATTCATTCTTCAGTTTCTGATGATATTCACAAGAATTATGAATTGTGAAACAACAAAGCAAGCTTGGGATCAATTGAAGGAAGAGTTCCAAGGAAGTGAAAGAACAAGGCAAATACATGTGTTAAATTTGTGGAGGGAGTTTGAAATTTTGAGGATGTCTGAAAGTGAGACTGTTCAAGAGTATTCTGATAGGTTGATGAAGGTTGTAAACAAACTGAGATTGCTTCGAGAGGAGTTACCTGATAAAAGGATTGTAAGCAAAGTCCTTGCCAGCGTACCCGAAAGGTTTGAACCAAAAATTTCTTCCCTTGAAGACTCAAAGGACTTGTCTACATTAACACTTAATGAAGTTGTTAATGCTTTTCAAGCAATTGAGACAAGGAGGACTTTGAGGCAGGAGGAGAAAACGGAAGGAGCACTCCTTGCAAAGCAAATGGAAAATCTCTCAAGCAGTAGCAGTGGGAGTGGGAAAAAGCAATCTGGGGACAAGAAGGGTAAAGACAAAAAAAGAAACAGAATGATGCTTACAAGAGTGGAGGCAAAAAGGGAAAGTATCCACCTTGCCCTCATTGTAAGAAAAGAAGTCATACTGAAAACTTTTGTTGGTTTAGACTTGGTGTTAAATGCCGAGCTTGTAATGAATTCGGGCATGTTGAAAAGGTCTACAAGAACAAAGGAAATCAATAAGGCAGCAAACTCAAGCTCAAGTTGCTGAAAATCAAGAGCAAAAATTGAGAATCTCTTTGTCGACACTTGTTATGCTACAATCAGCCATTGAGATACTTGGTTGATCGATAGCGGTTGTACGAATCATATGACAAGAGATGCTGGTATTTTTAATGAGTTGGACAAATCATACAACTCATGGGTGAAAATTGGAGATGGAAAGCAAGTGCAAGTGAAAGGAAAAGGAGCAATAACTGTCAACACACCCTTAGGTACTATATTAATCACAGATGTACTTTACATACCTGAGATAGATCAGAACTTGTTGAGTGTTGGACAGATGCTAGAAAGAAATTATTCCTTGCATTTTGAAAATAGGTCATGCACTATATTTGATCATTTAGGGAATCAAGTTATGAATGTAAAAATGAAAAATAAAGGCTTCCATCTAAATTGGAGTGAATCTAAACTTCATGCTTATACCAGCAAAGTTGATGATTTAGTTTTATGGCATAAAAGATTGGGTCATTTCAGCTACTCAACCTTGATGAACATGCACACAAAAAAGATAGTAAATGATATGCCTACTATTTATGAACTGGATGTTGTGTGTAATGTGTGCCAATTTGAAAAGCAATGTAGGCTGCCATTTTATGACAACAATTGGAGAGCAAAAGAAAAATTGCAGCTTGTGCACTCTGATATTTGTGGGCCGATGAGTGTTTCATCTTTAAATGGAAGAAAGTATTTTATACTATTTATTGATGATTACTCAAGGTTTTGTTGGGTGTATTTCTTGAAGATGAAGTCTGAAGCATTTTATGTGTTTTTAACCTTAAAAAACTTGGTTGAAAACCAAACACGATGCAAGATAAAGATGCTCAGAACCAACAACGGAGCTGAGTATACTTCAAACAAATTCAAGGAATTTTGTGATAATGAAGGCATTCATCATCAGCTTACTGTACCATATACTCCACAACAAAATGGGGTGAGTGAAAGGAAAAACAGGTCAGTAATGCAAATGTCAAGATGTTTGTTGTTTGAAAAAGATTTTCCAAAGAAATTATGGGCAGAGGCAGTAAATACATCAGTGTATTTGCTGAATTTGTTGCCAACAAAAGTATTGAATGGTCATACTCCATATGAAAGTTGGCATGGAGTAATACCTTCAGTGGATAATCTCAAAATATTTGGATGTGTTTGCTATGCACTAATTCCATATATCAAGAGAGATAATCTTGATCACAAGTCTGAAACATGCATATTCTTGGGATATAGCAGCAATGTGAAAGGCTATAGAATATTGAATCCAATATCAGAAAAAATGCAGGTTTGCGGAAATGTGAAATTTGATGAATTTTTCAAGTGGGATTGGAAAAAGAAGAAAGTTAATGCTTCAAGAAAAGAAGTATTTCCAGAAAATTCTTCTCATGAAGAAGAAATACTTGATGAAGAGATGAATGATAATTATGATAATTTTCCAATTAGAGGAACAAGGACACTTGAGGTTATCTATGAGAGATGCGATGTGGCTTCACTTGAACCAAAAAATTATGATGAGGCTGCAAGTGAAGTAGATTGGGTGGCTGCAATGCAGGAGGAGATAACCATGATTGAGAAGAATGAAACTTGGAAATTGGTAGAAAGACCTCAAAACAAAAATGTGATAGGTGTTAAGTGGGTTTATAGAACCAAACTCAATCCAGATGGTTCTATAAACAAACTTAAAGCCAGTTAGTTGTGAAGGGATATGCACAACAACATGGAGTTGATTTTTTTGACACGTTTGCACCGGTGGCAAGACATGATACAATCAGACTCCTAGTTGCACTTGCTGCAAAACTTGGATGGAAAGTATTTCATTTTGATGTCAAGTCAGCATTCTCGAATGACATACTCAATGAAGACATCTATATTGAGCAACCGGAAGGGTTTCAAGTTTTGGGCAAAGAGGATATGGTGTATCATCTCAGGAAAGCTTTGTATGGTCTTAAGCAAGCTCCTAATGTTTGGTATAGCAAAATCAATGGTTATCTTTTACAACAAGGTTTTCAAAGAAGTGAAAATGAGCATACTCTCTATGTCAAGAAGGTTGGATTTAAAGTGGATCTTATTGTGTCTTTGTACGTTGATGATTTGCTAGTCACTTGTGGTGATCTTAGCTTCTTGAAGAAATTCAAGATTGATATGGAGAATGAGTTTGAGATGTCAGACCTTGGTGAAATAAAATATTTTTTGGGATTGGAGGTTGAGCAAAATGATCATGGAATCTTCATTTCTCAAAGAAAATATGCCTTAGAAGTTTTGAAAAGGTTCAAGATGGAGAAAGCAAAATCAGTTTCTATGCCTTTGGTAGTGAATGAAAAATTGTCAAGAGATGATGGTGGAACAAAGGCTAATGCATCAGTTTTTAGAAGCTTGATTGGGAGTCTATTGTACTTAAGTGCAACTAGACCGGACATAATATTTGCTACAAGTCTCTTATCAAGGTTTATGGATTCTCCAAGTCAGATTCACCTTGGTGCTGCCAAAAGAGTGTTGAGATACATCAAAGGATCACTTGACCTTGGTGTATATTATTTGAAGAGAGAAAGTGAAAGTTTGGTTGGTTATTCAGATAGTGATTGGGCTGGAAGTGTTGATGACTTTAAGAGTACATCAAGTTATGTGTTTTCTTTTGGGAGTGGAGTTTTTTCATGGAACTCCAAAAAATAAGATGTGGTTGCACAATCTTTAGCTGAAGCTGAATATATTTCGGCAGCAGCAGCAGAAACCAAGCCATTTGGTTAAGGAAACTATTGATGGACTTGGAACAAATTCAACCTGATGCTACTACTCTATGGGTGGATAACAAATCAGCTATCGCTATTTCGAAGAATCCAGTGCAGTATGGAAGGACGAAGCACATAAATGTCAAGTATCACTCAATTAGAGAAGTTGAAAAGAATGGAGAAGTAAAGCTGGTTCACTGCAGCTCTGAAATTCTGTTTGTTGATATCATGACAAAGGCACTTCCTAAAGCCAAATTTGAGTTTTTGAGATCAAAGCTTGGAGTATCTAAGAAAAATCTCAAGGAAGAGTGTTAGAAATTGAGATTTGTCTGAGATACTTTATGATATATATTATATTAGTCAAAGTTTGAAATATGTTTTGTGGGCATCCTAAGTCTAGGAAATATTATAATATTTAAGTAGCATGATGCAAGTATAGTGTATCTACCTACTCCACATTTTCTCCCTTTTGGATGTGTGTATGTAAATTATCTAAAATGATGAATGAAAAATAGATCTTTGCATATTTTCATCTCTTATGCATATATCTAAATTCTAACAAATTTGAAGAGTAATTTTTTAATTTAGAAGAATAATAATTTATGTATTTAAAGCGTAATTTTTCATCTACTGACGAGTAATTTGATTTAATTTTTCATCTACTGACGAGTAATTGGGTTTACATTTAAACTATGTAAACCCGATTTACATGTATTTTATTTAGTGCAAACACTTATTAAGGATTAGTCTAGATCAATGATGATATATAAAGATGATTGTATCAATCAAGATATCACAAATATCCCTTATTAATTGCAATTAATTATTCCCCTTCAAATCTCCCTCGTAATATTGCATCTCTTACTCTAATATTGCATCTATTACACTTTTGAGTTGGTATTCCGATGTATATGCATTACAAAGTATATATATATATATATATATATATATATTTTTTTTTTTTTTTTTTTTTTTACATTCAACTTTTAATTAAAAAAACTAACATAAAATTTACCAACAAAATTTATTTATTAGTGTGTATATTTTTATTTATCAGTGTATATATTTTTACAAATGAGTGTACATTGCTCTCGTGTGCACAGAATAATTTACCTACACTTTCTCATGGTATTGGTATTTTAAGCTTCTCCTCAGCTAGAACTTTATTGATCTGAAGAGAATATAATCAACTTTAAGAGTAAAAAAAAGAAACATGATGGACAAAATAATAATATCCTTATATATTCAAAGTGATAATAATATTGAAGGTATTAGCAATAAAATCTCAAATAAAAACTATACGTATTGAAAAATCATAAATCACAAAGTTAAAATAATAATATTAAATAAATTACACAGAATTATAATCTATATATACTTATTTGCACAAATTTTTGTACACTTGCAAAGGAAAGTTAAACAAAGTACACGTGTTGTTAATCATAAATAAAAGGACGACTCTTATTTGTCAATGTAGAAAGCATCCATCGTTGACACCACAAACAATTGTGGTGGATGAAATAAGTAAAACTTCATCTTTGTTTCGCAATCTAAATCCACTCCATAAATTATTTTTGAAAAATAATAAAATAAAAAAGAAAAAGAAAAAGAAAAGAGGGAGAGAGAAAGCGGTTGGTAGAAAAAGCCAGTGTTATATATTTAGTTTCAAGCATACATCTCATCAACGTTGCACTCCCCTAAGAAAACCTTGATGCTTCTGGGGGAACCACAACTACCTTCTGCTATTAGAGCTCTATCATTTGCAGCTATATGTGCTATTATCTTGTATATCATTTCAATCTGCAACCATCAAGTGTAATAAATAACTAGTCATTCATTATGATATGTATGATAAGACCAAGTAAACACTTATGGTACTTACATCATCCGGGGCATGGCAACGATCCGCTATTTCTTCCAGTGTCAACGGTTCAACGGGCTCTTTGCAACTGCAACATACAGAAACCATACATGAAATGAGTTTGCAAGTAATACAATAAGTAATTGTTTTGTGGTCATGAAAACAAAGGGTATATCTGTAAGAACTTCCTTAGCTGGTATATTTTAAAAATACCTTGCTTGGTTTAGTACAGCAAGAACACGTTTTTGAAGAGCTAAAACTTCTCCAGCTGCTTTTTTGCCAGCTTCCACCCCTGCGGTTATACCACGACTAAGTTATAATTTTTTAAAAGTCAGAACGAAAATAAGAATTCCAAAAGCCCAAAAGATAATGGTGTGTTGGACTAATCCATGATGGAGGATAATTCAAGACTATAGACAAGATTTCACTGCACTTGTGTGCTTTCTGCAAGAAACCAGCACAAGAATGCACATGGGATATTATACCAGGTTGGTGGTAGGCATTGATATTGACCAACGAAGCATATATGCCAACTGCTCTCTCATAAAGTGCTACCAGAGCACCAACTGATCTGGGCGTAACCTCTTGAACAGTGACTGTAATAGACTCTCGATCATTTGCATATAATGCAGCTCTTGTACCCTGTACATCAAGATATGCATCATTGAACATACATGGGCAGGGAATAGATGCATAATTGCAACTCAAACTAAATGAGCAAATAAGAATCATTAATCTTGTTTCATGGAACAAGTCAAAATGTACAAGCCCAGTCAAAATGTACAAGCCCGGCTGGGCCCTTCAGAGTTTATCTTTCAAACTGAAATCAGAAGTCTACCACCTCCACAAATATTAACACATAAAAGAAAATTCAAATAGCCACTGGCTTTATTTAGTACACAATAAATAAAGTTTTACCCAAAATATAGAAACCTAATACCTCAAAAAAGAATTTAAATTCGTGGTTCTGAAATAAAGAAGAACTATAGATTCATAAAATCTAACCTGTAAAAACCCAAACAGGTAGTCACCGCAGGTCACACCTGGCTCAAGCTCCCAATCATGACCAGGTGGTCTGTCCCGTAGAACTTCAATGAAAGTCACAAAGAAGTTGTGTACACCATCTCTGAGCTGTTGAATATAGCTGCCAAAGTGAGAGAGGAGATTTAAAATATTTGCAGCAGAAATCTGACAATAAGCAATCAACGAAAGGTAAATGAACATACGCATGCTGATCAGTGCTTCCTTTGTTCCCATAAACAGTTATCCCTTGATTTACCTTCAACAAAGACAGCCAAATACTGAGACATTGGGAGTAATCAGATCAAATCATTTGCAATATCTAACAACGTTTTTGGATCTCTAACAATGATCAAAAGTTTATTCTTTGAAATTTGTAAAAATTAATATTTAGTATTCAATCTTCAAAATCATCAATACATTGCAATTGTTAAATACTGCTTAGACTTCTCCGCTTCTTTCAACCACAATAATATACAGGGGTATATAGCTTTGAGAACCTCTAGAAGGATTTCGGAACATATATGCCTCTCAAATTCAATTAAGGGAGACGTGGTGGAGGGTGAACTGAAACAAACTGAGTTTTCAATACAGGAACTAAAGTGGAGGTATCAATACACAATTTGCTCTAATTCGATCATTTAAAGTATTTTAAGTTCAGATATCAAGGAAATTGTAAATCAATAAGATAGAGGTTTTTTCAGAATACCCGGTTGCCATCCAGATCAAACTCTTTTCCAAGAGATTCCATTACTAGCTGCTGCAAATACCGACTAAACAACAATAGGCTATCCTTGTAAGGAAGGACAACCATATCCTGCAGCAGCCATAAAATAGAGTTCATTTCAGTGACTAATGATGAAATGAACAACATAATTGCATCAATATTTATTAGAACTTCCCTAATCGGAATAATACAAACCTTGGATCCTACTCCATCTGTTGCCCAATACCAACATAAAGCTAACAGCGCTGCTGGATTATTCCTGACCTGCATAATATACGATCAAAAAGGAACTTTTATGAAATTCCTCCATTTTTTCACATAAGATCTATACCAAAATGTCCACACATTAATAGGCTATAAAACTAAGTACGACAGCACCATGTAATAATCTTGTCGAGGGCCAAAATGTTATATAAGAACATGCTTGTTAATTAAAGTGTTAAAAAAAACTTGCATAAATGGAATTTTAAATGAGGTAAATACAAATTATGGACAAGCATAAAAGCAGAAAGCTTAAGATCAGATTTACAGAATCGCTAAGAGTCGGAAATCAATTAAAGTAACTAGCCCTATAGAAAGGAAAAACATTAGTCTTACTAGTTTGGTCTTATTGGCATCGTCCATCAGTGCAGCACCAGCAAGCATTTCTTTAATATCAATTCCCTGGAGTAATCTTATATGAATTGAGGGGCTTTGTTCTTTGCTTGAAAATTAAGTAAGAATAAGAAGCATAAAATATAGTTATATAAATGAACCTGAAGAGCAGCTGCAAGTAAACCAACGGCAGACATTTCAGATGTTCTACCACCCACCCAATCAAACATGGGAAATCTAGCTATCCAGCCCTCAATCCGCGCAGTGTTATCCAGCAATGAATTCTCTTGTGTAATTGCAACACCCTGTACACATATATATCAACAATGTCACCACAATTCAATGAAACATAAAACAAGCAATTCTGCTCACAGATATGTCAGCAATCCATGTCTGCCTGTAAAGTTATTTTGTTATCCTTATTATTTAATGTTCATGTCTCTGCTATGTCCGTCATTTCCTTAGATTAGGTCTGTTTTACATGGGACTTATATATTCGTTATGTATTGGTTAGGTCTGTTTGTTAAAACCCATGGACCTTACATGGGCTAGGGTTAATTATTTTTATTCATAGGTGTCTTCTAGTGCGATTAAGATTAATCAATATCTTGGATAATTGTTTACGGCTCTGAGTCTGAGTTCATCATTAACATTATTGGTTTTTCTTCGAGTCATGTTTGCGAATTTTTACCTCCATCAGAATATGGTCAAACATGCTCATAAATATGTCCAATGAAAATAAGCTATCAAGCAAAAAACTTTGGTAGTTTCCTGATTTAATGCAGAAAGAAGAACCTGAGACAAAGACCTGTTTTGAAAAATCCAGACCAGCTTCACGAAAGGTCTTCTGAACTTCCAATAAGCCATTTCTTGTTTCGGGTGTACCTCCACTCTAAAAGACCAAAAGAAGGTATCAGATTTGCAGCAAATGCCTAGATCTGACCAAATTTAAAAAAAAAAAAAAGTATTAAACAAAGATGGTTCCCTCATACCTTTGAAACCACAATTACAAGTGTGGATTCCAGCTCACTACCAAGCTGTGCTATCTGATGATCTATCCCGGCTGGATCTGTATTGTCAATGAATCTTATCTGGAAAAATGTTACAACATAACATATTAGGACACCACCATACACAGCACTATCAATTGGAATTCAACAAAACGGAACTATAAGAGCCTGAAGTTCTTGGAGATAATGAAAACTGGCACCAAGAATATCTCTATCATATAGCCACGATAGCCAGTTACATGGGAAAAAAAAAGAAAAAAAGAATGACATTTACAAAAGCCATTTAGATGGAAGTAATTGCAAAACTAATACCGAGTAAAAATTAAAACTTGAGATGATTTATAAATGAAATCTAAAAATGTAATTCTCCCCCAGTGGAATTAAAGAAAGAATCCAGAAAGTTTAAAGTGCAATGCCTTTTTCTTTTTATTAGCGAAACATAGTAGTCAAGAAGTAGCATAAGTTATGGAAAGTACTTTGAGCAAACACCAACATGCAACCGTAAGATTGAAAAAGGAATTAGAAAGAATCAGAATTTCATATATAAGTTCATAATATCGGAGCAAATGGAGTTAAATGGCAAGGTGAAACTACCAATAGCAATGAAAAGAAAATTACGCCAGATTTATAGATGGTGAAATAAATATACAAATACAGTGAAATCTTGGATATTATCCATCTTAAAAGAATACAAGCAAACTCTCTCTTTCTTGAAACTTGAGATCATAAATAAAATATAGAGAAAAAAATTAGAGAATAAGAGCTTGGGAATGTCTTATTGAATATTTTTTCAACTGAAACCAAAGATGCGAACATAAACTGTACCCTTCAACCTCTCCTTTATAGTCTTCTCAAACTCTTCAAAGATTCTCTTATTACATTCTAGCACAACCCATGAACAATTACTCCCCATATCACTTTCCCCTTTCTGCTATGTAACGTCCAATGTTTGACAAATAAAACAATTTGGCAATAAATTGAGCATACACTCTTATAATTAATAGCTAATATTCTACTTCATAAAATAATAGAAAAGGGAGCCATTTCTTAAAATTACACGTACATCTTATGAAGCATACCAAAATCAGGCATGTAATACATGCTAACAATTAGTATCGTGCAGTGTCTTAGATGCAAAACATAAAGTAGATGATGACCGGATGAGTTTGTTAAGTGTAACACAATTAATGATATTATATCTTGAGTTTTATTTTTGGCTACTTCCCAAATCAATAGTCACATCAAAGATTTGACAATATGCTTACCCTACCAAGGCGCATGGCGCACTATCATATTCCTATATCATTCATTTTAGTGTCGGATACAAGTATTTCCAACAGCTTAATGTAATGCGAAAAATTACATCAAATCTGAAAAACAATGAGCTGCCACGACAATGTTTAGAAGTCCTGCTCTATAATGATGATAAAATTAAAGATTTGTTTAGTTTCAAACACAATCTTAAATTAATCTAATAACAATATCATTGTACGAAGAAGATGGCAAAAGCTTTTTTGGAAACCATTTACTATTAATTCAGGTTGTCCCTTAAGTTGGCCCTAACTGTGTTTGTAAGCCCAAGCAAATTCATAACAACACAACTAATTCAGAATGCGGTTAGTCAAAGAAATACTTTGCAACATGTGTTGCCAACACGAGGATCTAGTTGAACCCAAATTCAAGATGAATCATGAATGTCAGAATTCTTATATAGATCCCAGTGTCCAATAGGCAAGGGGATGTCAATGCAAGGTCAGTAGGGATTAAACCATGAAATTCAAGGACAAACAAGCTTGGCATGAAAATAGTCTTTAGTCCAATAATATTTAGATTTACTTAAAGTTAAAGTTTCCAAATGCAACATAGGTCAATATAGCAGTACTTATTCTATAAAGCATACAAGAGTTCTACACAATCAACTTACAATGCTTAAAGAACATCAGAATATGAATCCATTGTGAGAAGAAAGAAATAAATATCTTGAATCTATGTAAGTTAGACAAGAGGACTACAGATCTGCGAAGACGGAACAATGAACACCACAAAAGACATGCTATTACAACAAAGATTTTCCCAGGTACCTTAAGAGGGGGATTATCAGGAGCCAAAGCCTCTGCAACAAATTGCGGCCCGAGGGCTGAACCACCAATTCCGATAGAAAGGATTTGTGTAAATCTGTCTTGCTTAGGAGGCCTAATCTGCAGTATAAATGCTTCCAATCTCAGAGACAACAAGTATGCTAAAAATATGACGATAAAAGAAAATTATAGCAAAACTTTAACCCCGCCTTAATACAAACCAGGTTTTATAATCAAAATAACACCTCTATTAATATTCTTTTATTAACACCAAACCCTCATAACCCTATTGTTTAGAATTTTCATCAAACTAACACTGAAATTTAGGCTGTTGCCATTTTATCAAGAATTGTGTAGCATTCTCTTACTCAGCTATGGCATGTGGCTGCAGATTATCTAACCATTGCTAATTCATCAATGACGCAATAAAACATCTATGAGATACAATTTTTTAATCGATGAATTTTCATACATTAAGTAGGAGCCAACGTGTACTGCATAAGAAAATATAAAAAAAAAACTGACCTTACCACTGATGACAAGCTCAGCAAAATCGCAGATTCGTTCCAATGTAGTCTCAATCTGTTGAGTCAAGATAGCTTTGGGAGCAAGCTTGGGATTTCTCAACCAATAATGGCCCACCATTCTACCCTCATCCGGGTTCGCAATTGCTCCCTTCTCCAACTCCTCCATGTCTTTAAACGCCTTCTGCAATCGGGGCTCCATATCCCGAAAGAAATCGTCAGTGAATCCGACCCGGCTGACATCCAGGTATAGCCCCAGCTCCTTGTGCTGGTACAGCCAATCCACGTACCTTTTCCAGAGTGCACGTGGATCTTTCTCCAGGGCGGCGGCTGACTTGGGGGCCAACACGACGTCGTTGGTGGAATTGGAGAGGGTGGTGGGTGGCACCTCACGGGCGACCCGGTGGAGGCGGAGATGGGTGGTTCCGGCGGTGCGAGGTGGGAACTGGGAGGAGGAGTGAGAGGCGGTCGCCTTGAAAGAGAGGGCGCCTGCTGTAATTGAGGAGGCCATGGATTGAGACAGAGCGGTTTATGGGAGAAAGAAAAGAGGGAAAATATTTGGGTTCAGATGGATGGGAACATTAGAGATTGAGATTCGCCATTGGCAGGTTTTGTTTGTCTGCTCTGCAGAAAGAGAGAGAGAGAGAGAGTGGTGTTCCTGTTTGACCTTCGATATTTTCAAGAGCCCCCAGCTGAGTCAGTGTGTTTGGTAACACTTAACAAGTACAAATTGTTGGGCTATGTTTGTCTATAAAGTGGAGTTTTTTTATTGAGAAATGTGTCTGTTATCCAAATGGATTTTGACAAATGCAGACCTACCTATTTTGATAAAAAATGAGCAAAAATACTCCCTCCGTCCCATTTCAAATGACACACTTTTCATTTTGTGTTGTCCCACAAAACTTTGCACCTTCCTAAAAAAGTAAAAAGTCAAACACAATTACTCTTCCTCATACACTTTATTTACAAAAAAATCACTCCTACCTAACACACCTAACATACTTTATCATTTATTTATTACCAAAAAATATCATAATACCCCTAAAAGTTATCACTTTCTTAATCTCCGTGCCGAAAAGAGGGGTGCAGTCTTTTATGGGACGGAGGGAGTACTTATTTTGAAGTTAAGTTTATTAAATTATTCTTACTTTTAATATGTTAGTACTTTTCAGACACTAATATAAAGTTAATACGATCTCAATGTATTTAAAGACCGAGTGAGATATCACAAGAATTTATGAATAAATTTATACTTAAAGGACACACTATGATAAGAGTTTATAAATAAAAATTTATATTTAAAGGGAAGGACCGAGTGGATATCATCACAATTTATAATCAAATATATTTATAAGTGAAGTGAAAAGATCAAGTGGCCTTAAATTAGTGTTTATTATTAAATGTTACACTGTAAGATGGAGTGACCTTAAACGACAAGTAATGATTATAAATATTTAATTGAATTAATTAATACTAGGTACACACTTTATACCCCTAATTACTACTAGATATATTGATTTAAAATAATTATTATTATATATAAAATATTAAAGTAAAATACCAAATATACCCCTAAACCCATACACTTTTAAACCACCAACCCTACCCCTCACCCACCCACCCACCCGTTGACCGGCCGTTGACCTGGCGTTGACCGTCGTTGACTGTCGTTGTCCGGTTGTTGACCGGCATTGACCGGCGTTGACTGCCGCCGCCGGACCACCACATTTTTTGGCTGCACACACTTTTTTTGCTGCACACACTTTTTTCTACTGCACACACCTTGCTGCACACGAACACTTGCTGCACACAACATTTATGTGCAGCACATTTATAGGGGTAATATTGGAATATCACTATATATTTTTATAGTTAGTAGTAATACTTTTGTATGTTTGTATCTCATAGTAATTAAGGGTTTTTTTGTGTACCTAGTAGTAATCCTCCATATTTAATTATTACATTGTTACAATTTAAAATATAAAGTTATTTATAATTTTATAATATTAATTTGATATTAAAATATTAATTTGATAATTTTATTTATAGATATTTATAAATATTAATTTCTATTTGGATATTAATTAATTAATGTTGATATTTAATTTTGTCATTATTTATAAAATATTTAATTTACGTCAAATTAAAATATTAAGTTCTTTATAATTTTTTCAATTCTTATTATAATCTAATATTTAAATATTTATTTGGGAGGGTAGATAAAAATTCTAAATAATATATTTCATTCATTTTTGCTAATTTTATTATAGCAGATATATAAATCTCAATATCATATATGTTCTTAAAGCATAATGACGTATGAATTGAAAGACCGAGTGAGAATTGTGTATTCTTAAAGCTTAAAATGACGTATGAATTGAAAGACCAAGTCAGAATAGGAATGAAAGACGGAGTGAGAGTATATATATTCTCAAAGCACTCGGTCACCGAGTGATATATATGTTCTTAAATCAAGTCTAAGAACGAGTGATATATATATTCTTAAAGTAAGTTCAGGACCGAGTGATATATATATATATATATATTCTCAAAAGACCGAGTAAAATAGGTGTTATGCAGTAAAAAAGAAGTCATACTTCTTCATGTCAAATCAAGGGTCTTTTTCTTTTAAAAGTGGGCATTTTTGCTCTTTTTGTATTGCACCGGACATTTTTTGATATCGTTTTTTGACAAAGGGCACTGTAGCCTGGGTCCCTTTTTTATTTCTTCTTTAACTTCAAAGAGAATATTTCGTCCATTTCGTCCATGAATACTCTCTTCGTTCCGGACCACACTTCCCATTTATTGTACTACGTTATTTAAGAAAAATTACACTTTTTGATTAATTTTGTAAGTAATGGTTAGGGATGGCAATTTTACCCGTCGGGTCGGGTTATCCGACGGGTACCCGCATATCGAGTGTGAAAAATCGGGTAAAATCGGATAACGGGTCGAGTAGTACCCGAACCCAAAAGGAAACTATGCGGGTAAGGGTAGGGTACGGGTTTTCTTATTTTTACCCGTACCCGACCTGAATTTTACCCGAATATGTATATTCTATATATATATAATAGTATTATATATTTAATTAAATGTCTAAATCTAATATTTTATTTTTATATAATAATATTGTTGATGTAAAATTTATGATGTATATAATATTTATTTATTATTATATGTTTAATATTTTTAATTATAATTTATATTCTTGTCCTAATATAAATATAAGTAATTAGGAGTTATAATAAATCTTGTTCTATGTTATAATATTATGTGTTATTTATAATTATTTTTAATTAAAAATAATATAATAATACTTATTTACATTAATTGAGAATTATAATTATTTTTTAATATATATTTTAACAAAAAAATGATATTCGAATTAATAAAAATGATAGTGGTTTTAGTGAATTATTTTATGAATAATCTATGTGTATAAATAAAAGGTAATAACATTTTTAATGAAAAATAATATTAATATCTTTGATAAAAAGTAGTAATAGCTATTTAAGAAAAGAACTGTCTTGTATCCCCAAATATGCGATCAAACATTTTTGAAACCTAATCCCCAAATTGACGAAGAACCAAATCGAAGAGGAATCCTAATCCAAATCCACAATCCATAGAGTAACCTCCCTCCTTAAAGTATGCATGTCACGTTCGAGTCATGAATCGGGAGATGTGTATTGCTTCTGCAAGTGGGTGCCTGTAATGTCTGCTTCGTTGAAGGATACGAATTCTGGGCGATGATTTTTTGGATGTGGAAGGTATCCGATAAGTGTAATGTAATTATTATTATGCAATAGGTAGCCGGGGAGGAGGCGAGAGGGTGTTGGTGGCGTGGGTGCAGGGGACGGTGGCGTAGGGGTGGAGAATCTGGTGGAGGGGGAGGAGGTGGCCCTTGTAGAAGAAATCGTCAGCGGTGGGGGTTCAGTGTCATACGACGTTGATTAGTAATATTTTCACCTAGATTTTAGTGTATTTTTATATCCATTTTCATAGTATTTTATCCGTTTTTATGTGCTATTTGGTCGTGTTATGTGTTTTTATGAAAATGTGTGAGAATGAGCTTAAACGTGATAAAAACAGGTGAAAACGGAGCGAAAACGGAGTCGGGAGAAAGAAGAAAATACTTCAGCACAAACACGCCCAGCCGTGTAGGGTACACGAGCCGTGTGCAGGCACACGCCCCGTGTATAGCGCATGGGCCTGTAAGAGGTAGCCGTGCGCTGGCGCCTGAACAACCTACACGCCCACCCCTGTGGCCGTGTTCAGCACACGAGCCATGTGCTATCTGAAGCTGAACGTTGACCAAAAACCCTGACACGACTCAGGCCGTGTGCATGCACATGAGCCGTGTAGGTGCAAAAATCAGTAAAAAATCAAATTTCTTCTAGAAGCTCCCAAGGGGTATAAATACCCAATATTTCAACATTTGATCAAGTTTTCTTCGAAATTCAGAGCTGCACACACACACCACACACATTTCCTCCTATTTTACCCCATCATCTTCACCCACCCTTTCATCATTCATTCCATCTATCTTCATCCCACCATCAAAATTCTCATCCAATTGAAGAAAAGGAACAAGGAAGAGAGGAGAATTGCAAGGGAATGAAGGAGACCACCATTGAGGCACTTCAAGGGAGTTCTCATCCATACTTTGTACTAAACCTCATAGTTTTGTCATGATTTGTAAGGATTTAATTGTCTATGTTAATTTTCTTATGAATATGGTAGGCTAATCTCCCTTGTAAGATTAACTACATGATGGTTGTTGGATAATTTTGAGATTTATGTATTTAAAATCATGTGTTGATTAGGTAAATGGATTTTCTATCATTGATGCTTGAGATCTTGAGATTTATGATGATTTGTGTGTTTTGTTGTTCTAAACATGTGATTAGATTGAGAAATCAATTATGTTCTTATGATAATTAAGTGAATCATTTCATCGAACACTTCATGTGTATTATAAATTGTAAAGAGATTGAGAAATCCTTTAGAATTTAGAACCCTTTGATATAACATGTGATTTGTTAGATCGAGAGGTCAATTGATCGTGTAAATAGACTCTCTAATTAAACTTAGTACCCCTTGGAATTGTTTAATTGAGAACCAACCTTAGAGCTATTTTGAGACCTTGTAAAGGATCTACATCCTATCCATTTCGAGAGGAAGTTTAGGTGGAATTCGTGTTGGCCCTTAGTCTTCTACCCTTGATACATATGAGATTAATGCATGAATCCTAGAATTACCACTTCTTTAGTGTTGTTAATCTCACTTTTGTTCAATTTGGAAAACCATTCTTCATTTATCTATTTGCTTTGTTTGATCATTACTTGGTTACTTGTTTTGATACTTTTAATTACTAGTTTAAATAACCAACCCTTTGATGATTCATCTCTATAAAATTACAAGAAACGTGATATCGCTTAAGCTCTAGTACCTTCCTCCCTGTGGTTCGATAAATTTTTGAATTGGTCATCCCAACTTCATAATGACTAATTAAATGGGGCCGTTGTCGGGGAGGAAAAGATTGCTAGTAGCTTGAAGAATGATCGTTTTAAGTGATCTTAATAGAGACAATTTTGTTTTTGTTGTTTACCTTATTTGCTTTTGAAAATTTTGTTCTAACTTCTCTTATTTTTGAAGGTGTATGCACACAAGATCCAAGGGAAGTCAAGTAGAACCGATTGACTTAGAGATTGAACATATACATTTTGATCTAATGGAGAACAATCAAGATGATGAACGTGTTGATGTTGAGTATGATGGAGACGGAGTGCAAAATGTGCAAGACAACGCACAAGCACCTCAATTCAATGTTAATCCTCCTCAACAAGCTTATCAAAACTTTAGAGTACTTAACAATCAAGCTTTGCTTCAACAAATGGTACAACAAGCCATGTTACAACAAGGTTTTCCACATGCTTATGCACCTCCACAACAAGCTTATGCGCCACCACCTCCGGTGCATCAAGGGCCTCATGTAGATCCAAGGGTGATCCAGGATTTCTTTATGCCAAGGACAATGCCACAAATGATGGGCCCACCAATCAACGCCAACAATTTTGAGATTAAGGCGGGTCTAATCACTATGGTGAGACACAAGCAATTTGGTGGGACACTGAATGAAGATCCTAATGCACATCTAGCTCAATTTATTGAGATTGCTAACCCAGTGAAGATGAACGGGGTAAGCGAGGATTGTATTAAGATGAGGTTGTTCTCATTCTCATTGAGGGATGGTGCTAGAACATGACTCTCAACTATTACTCTGGGTACGTGCAACACATGGGATGAGCTTGCACAAATGTTCTTGAACAAGTATTTTCCACCTTCTAAGACGCTTCAAATGAAGAGCTTGATTACTCAATTCAAGCAAATGCCTCAAGAGAGTTTCTATGAAGCATGAGAAATGTTTAAGGATAAGCTTCGCAAGTGTCCACAACATGGTTTTCCAAAAAATCAACAAGTGGGGTTTTTCTACCAAGGTTTGGTAAATAGTCAAAGAATACTTGTTGATGCTTCGGCCGGTGATTCGTATTAGGAGTGACTCCGGAAAGGGCTATAAGGACTTTTGATGAGATTGCTACAAATATTTATCAATGGCCATCGGAAAGAGTTAGTGGGTGCTATGGGTTTGATCACATGGACCAAGGACAACATTATAGTGTGAAGAGTGCTAGTGTAGAGTCAAGTATGCCAAATGTTGAAATGATAGTGACGGAAGTCGTTAGACAAATGAGCTTAAATCAAGGTGTAAACAATCAAGGAGCTAATATAGTTGAAAGGCAAGTAGATCAAGGTGTGCTTTCTACAAATAGTGTGAGTGGAGAACAATGGGCCATGTCTATGCCACGTGTGGAAGATGTTTTGTACATGCAAGGGAGAGGTTACCAAGGTAATTACCAAAATAATTACCAAGGTAATTTCAACCAAAATCAAGAAAATTTCCCACAAAGACAAGGAGGGTATAACAATCAAAGTAGTGGAAGTTCTTTCCCACAACAAAGGAAGTAAGACAATTTTTCCTACTCCAACTCAAACAATGAACAATGCGGTTGCTTATCCTCCGGGCTATCATCCGGGAGCTAAGGCACCGAACAATGAAGGGAAAGCAACGATCGATGAACTCCTTGAAAAATTGATTGCATCAAACAAAGCTCAAGATGAGTCGAGAAGAAAGATTGATGAAGCTAATGGTAAAAGGTTTAAGGCTTTGGAGTACACGGTTGGTCAAATTGCTAGTTCGTTAAGTGCGAATGAAAAAGGAAAATTTTCGTCTACCACCGTTGTGAATCAAAAGGAGCAATGCAAGGCGATCACTTTGAGGAGTGGAACCAACTATAAAGAACCTTCTATGCATATGGAAAATGAGAGGATAGGAAGATTTAGTTGAGGAAGAGCTTGTGGAAGAAATTGAAGTTGAAGCTAAAGTGAATGATGAAACGTACGTGGTTGAGCCAGAAGTTGTTGAAAAGAAATAGCAAAGGACTAAGGCAATGAAAAAGAAAGAGGGTGAAGTGGAGTTGGAAAGGGATAGTTGGGGCATACCAAAAACTCAAGTGCCTATTCCTTTCCACATAGATTCTTGAAGAAGGGCCTTGACGAAAAGTTTGCAAAGTTTTTGGAAATCTTCAAGAAAATCCACATCAATATACCCTTTGCGGATGCTTTGAGACAAATGTCTAATTATGCCAAGCTTTTAAAGACATCATGGCTAGAAAAAGGAGCTTAGTGGAGAACGAGATGGTTAACTTGAACAAGGAGTGTAGCACCATAATTCAAAAGAAGTTGCCTCCAAAGCTCAAGGATCCGGGGAGTTTTGTCATATCATGTGAAATGGGAAAAAGTGAAGTACATAAGGCTCTTTGTGATCTTGGTGCAAGTATTAATTTAATGCCTATGTCTATTTTTAAGAAACTTGGGATATGAGAAGTAAAACCTACATCCGTTACATTGCAACTTGCGGATAGGTCTTTGACCTATCCTAAGGAAGTTGTTGAAGATGTGCTTGTTAAGGTTGGGAAGTTCATATTCCCAGTGGACTTCATAGTGCTTGATATGGATGAGGATGCTAATGTTCCATTGATTTTGGGTCGTCCATTCTTGGCCACGGGAAGAGCTTTGATTGATGTGCACAAAGGGGAGTTAACTTTGAGAGTAAACGAAGAGAAAATTGTGTTTTCATTAAGAAGTGCTATGAGGCATCCAAATGAGAAAAAGAATGTAGAAGGATTGAATTGATTGATGAGATTATTCAAAAGAACTTGCCATTTTTCTTATCCAAGGATCCTTTTGAGACAAGCATAAGTCACTCTCTTACTTTATCTTTTAATTCTACTTCTTCTTTATATTGTTTAGAATATGATGATATAAATGATTGTTTACTTGAATGCTTGTAGGGAAATGCAAGAAGATGAAGCTAAAATGATGTACTATGAAAAGAAGGAATACCTTCCATTAGAGGTGGAGAGTGAAGAGTCCAAGGTTGAAAAGGGAAAAGAGAAATTGAAGCCATTACCCGATCACCTTATGTATGCGTACTTGGGGGACAACAAGACTTTTCGATAATTGTATCATCTTTTCTTTCATTCTTAGAACTTCAAAAATTGTTGAGGGTTCTTAGAAATCATAAGAGTGCTATAAGATGGAGTCTAGATAATTTAAAAGGAATTAGTCTCACAATATGCATGCATCACATAAGGTTAATAGATGAAGCTAAATCATGCATACAACCTCAACGACGTTTGAACCCAATTATGCAAGAAGTGGTTAAGAAAGAAGTTTTAAAATGGTTAGATGCTAATATTTTTTATGCCATAAGTGATAGTCCTCATGTGAGTCCTTTGCATGTTGTGGCTAAGAAAGGAGGATTATCCATTGTTAAAATGGAATTTGATGAAGAACTTGCTAGAAAGGTAAAAACGGGTTGGAAAGTGTGTTGTGATTATAGGAAGCTTAATGAAAATACTCACAAAGATCATTTCCCTTTACCTTTAATTGATAAAATACTTGATAGGTTGGTAGGATACATGTATTATTATTTTTTAGATGGTTACTCGAGGTATAACCAAATAATCATGATTGCCCCCGAGGACTAAGAGAAAATAACTTTTACTTGTCCGTATGGCACGTTTGCTTTTTATAAATTGCCCTTTGGGTTGTGCAATGCCCCTGCCACCTTTCAACGTTGCATGATGGGTATCTTTGGAGGATTGATTGAAAATATAATGGAGGTTTTTATGGATGACTTTTCCGTCTTTGGATCTTCATTTGATATATGCTTGGCTAATCTTTTTATGGTTTTGTAGCGATGTCAAGATACGAACCTAGTCTTGAATTGGGAAAAATACCATTTTATGGTTCAAGAGAGTATCGTACTTGGGCATCATATATTGGTGAAAGGTTTGAGAGTTGGTAAGGCGAAGGTTGTAGCCATTGAACATCTTCCCCCACCAAAGAATGAAAAAGGGGTTAGATCGTTCCTTGGCCACGCTTGGTTCTATCGACGTTTTATAAAAGATTTTTCTAATATAGCCAAACCCTTGTGTAAATTGCTTGAAAAAGATGCTCTGTTTGAATTCAATGATAAATGTCTTGATGTTTTTAGGGTGCTCAAGGAAGATCTAATTTCTTCACCAATCCTTGTCTCTCCCGACTGGAGTAAGCCTTTTGAGCTCCATTGTGATGCAAGTGACAATGCATTGGGCGTAGTGCTAGGCTAAGTGAGAGAAAAGAAGGTTCGGCCTATCTACTATGCATCGAAGACGTTCAATGCAAATCAAAAGAATTATACCACAACGGAAAAAGAGTTTTTATCCGTGGTTTATATTTTTGAAAAATTTTGTCCATACCTAGTGGGCACAAAAACTATTGTTTATACGGATCATGCAGCCATTAGGTATTTGATGAACAAGAAAGATGCTAAACCAAGACTAATCCGTTGGGTTCTTTTGTTGCAGGAGTTCGATGTGGAGATACGTGATAAGAAGGGATTGAAAATGTCATAGCCGACCACTTGTCACATTTGGAAAATGTTGATGAAGAAGGAACCATGGAGTTCATTAAGGATGTATTTCCGGACGAAGAAATCCTTCAAGTTGATTTTCAAATGATGTATACTTTGTGAGAAATTGGGAGACCTTGGTATGCGGATTTCGTGAACTATTTAGCTTGTGGTCTCAAGCCGGATCATCTTTCCGAATCCCATAGAAAAAAGTTCTATCATGATGTCAAGAAGTATTTGTGGGATGATCCTTTATTGTTCAAGAATTGTCCGAATGGGATCATAAGAAGGTGTATCCCGGAAGAAGAGAAGTTAAGTGTCATGGAGATGTGCCATAGTTCACCATGTGGAGGACACTTTGGGTTCCTAAACACGGGGGCAAAGATCCTACAATCGGGGTTGTTTTGGCCAACTTTGTTCAAGGATTGTAAGGAGTACATCAAGGGTTGCGATAGGTGCCAAAGGATTGGAAGTATAGGGCAACGTGATGAGATGCCCATGAGGAATATTTTTGAAGTTGAGGTGTTCGATGTATGGGGATGGACTTCATGGCTCATTTCCGCCTTCCAATGGTTACCTTTACATATTCCTTGCAGTGGATTACGTTTCCAAATGGGTGGAAGCAATCCCGACAAGGACAAATGATGCTCTAGTGGTCAAGCAATTCTTAAAGAATAACATCTTTGCTAGGTTTGGAGTGCCAAGGGCCATGATTAGTGATGGGGGATCTCACTTCATCAACAAGATTATTGAGAAGCTTTTGAATGGATATGGAGTGAAGCATAAGGTCTCTACACCTTATCACCCTCAAACAAATGGCTTGGTGGAGGTCTCAAATAGACAAGTGAAGCTTGTACTTCAAAACATAATCAATGTAAATTGAAAAGATTGGTCTTCTTATAAGACAGCTCTTGGTTTCTCTCCATACAAGCTCATATATGGGAAAACATACCATTTACCCATGGAGTTGGAGCACAAGGCATTATGGGCCCTTAGAAAATTGAACTTTGATGAGAAAGAATCCGAAACGAAAAGATGTCTCCAATTGGTTAAATTAGAAGAATTTAGAGAAGAAGATTACTCAAGCTCAAGGATTTTGAAGGAGAAGCTTAAAAGGTGGCATGATGAAAGGATAAAAATGAAGGAGTTTATTCTGGGGGATAAGGTTCTATTGTTCAATTCAAGACTTAAACTATTCCCCGGAAAACTTCGTTCGAAGTGGACCAGTCCATACTTGGTGATTGAGGCTAGAGATAATGGCTCTTTAAAACTCGAAGGATCGGATGGAAGTGCTTTTGTGGTTAATGGTCAAAGGGTTAAGCATTACCATTCTCCCTCTCGAAGGGGGTTGGTATATGTGGATACCTTTACCTCTTGAAAGCTCGTATCCTTTGAGTAGTTTAGGTTTGTAAATATTTTTCTTTTCTTATTTTTGCTTTTTTGGCCTTGTAGGTGGATTGTGTTTGTGAGAAGAATGAGTTTTGAATATACAAGGAGTGCTTCATTGATGTGTAACAGTATATCTTACCACTTTTTGCAAACTTAATTCGAAACTCTTGTTTCAATTCAAGTTTGGGGGGATATGGCATGGTATGATATGTTGCACTTTGTGTTCATATTGATCCTTGTATTTTTGGGTCAAATTGAAAATTTTCTCATGAATTCAGTTTGATTTTGGTCCGTTTGGTGGTGTTGAAGTATATGATAATCCTTATTTTGATAACACTTGTTGAGCTAATGATGTTGATGAGATTTTTGAGCATGAATAGGGTGTATTGGAAGCACAAAAACAAGGGAAAACAAGGTTTGAAGTTGAAAAAGTGAAAAACAGGAAAGCGGCTACACGAGCCGTGTCCAGTACACGGCCCTATAAGAGGTGGTCATGTACTGCATCAGAAGCAGCTACTCGGCTAGGCTAAGGGCGAGTTCTGCATATGAGCCGTGTAAGATATGGAAGCACGAGCTGTGTACAGCGCACGACCCTGTAAGAGGTGGCCATGCACGGGGATCAGAAATGGCTACACGGCCATGTCATGGCCGTGTACAGAACACGGCCCGTGTAGAGGGCAAGTACATGAGGTGCGTACAGGACACGAGCAGTGTCGTGTTCGAAGGTAGTTTTAAAAAGGGGCAAGTGCAGCACTGCTCATTCCACTTCACCTATGCTCATAAGTTTCCCCACACCCGAATACACTTCCAAATTCCAAAATCCTTTGAAAAGCTACAAGTGTTGGTAAGGTTGAGCGATTTAAACTTTGTTCATTCAATTCCTCATACCAAATTCATCCGATTTTCTCCAAGATTAATCAAGGTATGAACTTCTTGCCCTAGTTTTCAATTGAAGGTTTGAAATTCGAAATTCTTGCATGGGCTTTGAGTGATAGCATGTTTGAAATGTGTCTAAGATTGTGGAGCATGAATTTGCAAGTTTTAATTGATGAATTGATTGGATGGTGCAAGAATTAGGGTTCACGAGAAATTGAATTTGGGGATTTTGATTATGATTGAATTGAATACATGTGTGCTTTGACAAATTGATTTATAATGCTCATATGATGTTTGAATTGTTGTGAAGTAGTTTAGGTGTTGAGGATTTGGGCATGAGGGAATTGGATATTCTTTTTGAAAATTATTTTGAAATGTTTTGCATGCCAAGTGTTCGATGAAATGCCTAAGTGACTTTTTGAATTAAATTGAAAGATTTACATGAATGATGAGCATTGTTGAGATATTGTTGGATAATTTTTGCACATATGATGAGATTAGGAGGTGAAAATCATGAATGATTGAAGGGATTCATATGATTATCTTGTAGCAAATTTTGAGTAAACTTTGTTGTGATGGCTAGTTGCTTGAATTGAAATAGAAAATCCTTGAGAATTAACCTTTGTTTGTGGTGCTTGGAAGCTATGTTGTAATGATAAGTTTATGTTAAAGCATGATAGAGTTGACACTTAGTTGAATAACAAGTGATAATTTATGCTTAATTAATTACCATTCCTTGTGATGAAATTGAATATAACTTGATAATGTTGAATATTGTAGATGGCCGAAAGGTGAGCAAGAAGACATGTTGAAGACTTCATCATGATAGAAACGAAAATGGAAATGGCTAACTTAGATGCTCATTTAATGAAAAATGGGATACAACTGTTGGAGTTGGGAGTAGAGTTTGATGAAGATTGGGCTAAGTATGTACTTAGATGGGAAGCCATTTTGCCAAAAGTAAAGCCAACTAGATTTCAAGATCAAGCTACCATGGTGGGTCTTGGAATTGAGGATGATTTGAGAACCATTTTCCGACGAGTGGAGATGGAAGAGTTCTTTGACAAAAGGCCTCCCACTTATCTACACCTCACAGCGGAGTTTTTAAGCACACTCGAGGTCAAAAATGTTAGGAACAAGTTTCCTATATCAATCTCCTTCCAGCTTAACAACGTGATGAGGACAGATATAACTTTAAATGAGTTGAATAGATATATGTGATGCCCGACAATGAGGAGCCATCAAAGCTTCGTGCCAGGAGGGGGTTTCAATCAACAAACTTTTTAGGGGAAGCTAGTCAAGGATGGGACAGAGCAATAGGTTTACATACCAAGCGCTTCGAAAGGAACAACCATCCGAAATCCGAATTCCTGTGATGAGATATCTTAAAAAGATCGTGTCGAATACTGTTCTGGGCTGTTTCGAGAGTGGAGCAGTAGGTGAAAAGTAGCTATACATAATGTTCTGTCTATGTCGAGAGATCAACTTTAATGTGGCGGCACATTTTATTCAACATGTAGAAAGAGTGGTAAAAAGACAAACGTCTCAAGGAGTGATGGTTGGAGGAATAGTGACAATGATAGCCCAAGGGCTAGGCATCGATCTCAGAGGAATGCCACACATGATGACAAGTGAAGGTCTCAACTACCACCAGCTCGTCAGGATGGAGTTTCTATCATTGATAGGGAACACTTATTGCTTAAGGCAAGATAAGGGAGCTCCATTTCCTCTACCTGCTCCTGAGCTTACTACTGTAGACACTCCAAGGCAGCTCGAGAATATGGCAATGGCAAGCCCCTACACTCTACCATTGTGAGAGTGTTCTATTGTAAGAATCGAGAAGGAGTGGAGGCGGTGCTCCGACAGATGTGTGTGGAGAAAATTGTGAGTTAGCAAATCTGAGAGCCGAGCCAGTGGCCATGGAGGTAGAGAATGAAGAAGAGCAACCTCAATATATGGAGTTTGAGGAGCAAGCACCAGAACCACCGGTATTCGAGAAAGAAGAGGATGAATTTCAGCAACAGCAGGAAATGGGTCATGGAATGAGGGATGCAAGGTGGAACTTCTTTG
This sequence comes from Pogostemon cablin, assembly GCA_023678885.1. NCBI lineage: Eukaryota > Viridiplantae > Streptophyta > Magnoliopsida > Lamiales > Lamiaceae > Pogostemon > Pogostemon cablin. Next base: position 10,457,180 of record CM042987.1, read on the forward strand.
AGAATGAAGTTCGAGGGATTAGGCAGAAACATCACTTACATGGAGAGCAGATGAGAGAGCTTCATGAGGAGTAGTAGAGACAAAGAGTGCTAATGGGGAGATTCATGAGGAGCAACATCGGAGAAGGTACTACGATGAGCAAGCCCGCTCTCACTCGAACAACATGGAGGAGATGCTCACTATGATGCTCAACTTCCGATTCCCCGCGTCTCCTCGTGCCTACAACCCTTGGGCACCGTACTAGCTACCTCCTCACCTGGAGAATTGAATGGAGTACTTTTAGTGCTCAACACTTCATTTAGCTCATTTTAGTTTGATTTGGATTGTTATGGATTTGATACTTTGTTTTGTTTTATGTTTTTGGGTGTTTAATTTTCGTACTTATGTTTTCATTTTCAATTAAGGTTGGGATGATATGATTCAATTTGATTATGGATGATGTGGATTTGTGCTTAATTTTCTTGTGATGGTGATTTTTTTTTGCATGATATGTGTTTTGTATTGTCCTTTGTTTGGTGTTTCTTTTTGTTATATATTTTGTGTTTTTTTATTTTTTTAGTTTAGGGATGTCGTGAGTCATTTTTTAATATTGGTGATGGCATGTTTTGGTGATATGTGATGACAAATTATGATTAAGAATCTCTATACTTTCGAATTATGATATGTTTTATTTAATTTGTTCAATTGCGATATGAATAATGTGTAATAAGTTCCTTTAAGTTCAAGAACAAACTTGTGAGTATTTGAGCCTCAACCGTGCATACATGGTATTTCTTTTTATGAGTGGATTGGTTGTGTTTGATAAGCTAAAACTTGCTCAAGGACTATAGGAACGAGCCCGATTTGTGGAGGTTGATGATATGATTTAAGGTCATCCTTGTAATTCATAGCCATAGCCATATACTTTCCTACCATGAACATTATCCCTAGTAAACCATTTTGAGCCTTTAAGCCTATTTCTTGTGATATAAGCACATTATAAGCCTTGATTACCCACATGAGCCTTATATATTTACCCTTTTTGTGTGAGTGATTGGGGAGATGGTAGCTAGAAAGGGGTGATAAAAAAGAAAAAGAAGGAAAAGAAATGGTAAATAAAGAAAAGAAAAGGATGAAAAGAACGCAAGCAAGAGTGCATATGCAACCTTAGAAATGAGAAAAAGAGCAAAGTAACAAAGATGCTCAAGAAATCAAAATATCAAAAAAGGGAGCATACAATCAAAAAGAGTGAATAATCAAAGAAAAGGTGATGATTAGGTTTGAAATTTGCAAGGTTAAGAAAAGGAAGAAAGAAAAGTGGAAGAATGGAAGAAAGTAGCTACCTCTTCGATTACTTGCACATGAATAGTCACTTCTCCTAAATTCTCCTTACAATACCAAAGAGCCTATCATTACATCCTTAATAAAAGATCTTTTTGATCATTGATTGAAGCTTTGGTGGTTTTTGAATGTAGTCTACGAGCAAGTCTAAAGCGAGTCGAGCCAATTGATTGATGAGTGTTGTTTTACCTTATTGATTAAAGTGTTGAGTGAAATTGATATCTAACATGAGGCTTGGACCAGAAAGGGACTATATTACTCTTTATTCTCTTTTGATTGAACTTGTTAATTTCTCATGTCATGAATCTAATATTGTAGGATAACTTAGCATAATTTGTAGTTATTATTGCTATTGATGTGTTATTGCTTATGTTCTTAAGTCTTTTCCTAGGTGAAAATCTTCCCTCTTGGTTTACCATTTTCGTTGTTCGGGGACGAACAACACTTTAAGTTTGGGAGTGTGATTAGTGATATTTTCACCTAGATTTTAGTGTATTTTTATATCCATTTTCATAGTATTTTATCCATTTTTATGTGCTATTTGATTGTGTTACGTGTTTTATGGAAATATGTGTGAATGATTTAAACGTGTTAAAAATAGGTAAAAACGGATCGAAAATAGAGTTGGGAGAAAGAAGAAAGCACTGCAGCACAAACACGCCCAGCCGTGTAGGGTACACGAGCTGTGTGCAAGCACACGCACCGTGTACAGTGCACGGGCCTGTAAGAGATGGCCGTGCGCTGGCGCCTGAACAACCTACACGCCCACCCCTGTGGCCATTGTTTAGCACACGAGTCGTGTGCTATCTGAAGCTGAACGTTGACAAGAAACCCTAACACGACTCGAGCCATGTGCATACACATGAGCCGTGTAGGTGCAAAAATTAGTAAAAAATCAGAATTCTTCTAGAAGCTCTCAAGGGGTATAAATACCCAATATTTCAACATTTGATCAAGTTTTCTTCGAAATTCAGAGCTGCACACACACATCACACACATTTCTTCCCATTTTACACCATCATCTTCACCCTTTCATCATCTATTCCATCTATCTTCACCCCACCATCAAAATTCTCATCCAATTGAAGAAAAGGAACAAGGAAGAGAGGAGATTTGCAAGGGAATGAAGAAGATCACCATTGAAGCACTTCAAGGGAGTTTTCATCCATACTTTGTACTAAACCTCATAGTTTTGCCATGATTTGTAAGGATTTAATTGTCTATGTTAATTTCCTTATGAATATGGTAGGCTAATCTCCCTTGTGAGATTAGCAATATGATGGCTGTTGGATAATTTTGGGATTTATGTATTTAAAATCATGTGTTGATTGGGTAAATGGATTTTCTATCATTGATGCTTGAGATCTTGAGATTTATGATGATTTGTGTGTTTTGTTGTTCTAAATATGTGATTAGATTGAGAAATCAATTATGTTCTTAGGATAATTAAGTAAATCATTTCATCAAACACTTCATGTGCATTATAAATTGTAAAAAGATTGAGAAATCCTTTAGAATTTAGAACATGTTGATAGAACATGTGATTTGTTAGATCGAGAGGTCAATTGATCGTGTGAAGGGACTCTCTAATTAAACTTAGTACCTAGTTGGAATTGTTTGATTGAGAACCAACCTTAGAGCTATTTTGAGACTTTGCAAAGGATCTACATCCTATCCATTTCGAGAGGAAGTTTAGGTGGAATTCGTGTTGGCCCTTAGTCTTCTACCCCTTAGTCTTCTACCCTTGACACATATGAGTTTAATGCATGAATCCTAGAATTACCACGTCTTTAGTGTTGTTAATCTCATTTGTTCAATTTGGAAAACCATCATTCATTTATCTATTTGCTTTGTTTGATCATTACTTGGTTACTTATTTTGATTACTTTTAATTACTAGTTTAAACAACCAACCCTTTGATGATTCATCTCTATAAAATTACAAGAAATGTGATACCGCTTAAGCTCTAGTACCTTCCTCCCTGTGGTTCGATAAATTCTTGAATTGGTCATCCTAACTACAAAATGACTAATCAGACGTCGTCATCTGGAACTCAAATTCTCGGGTTTTGGAGGGAGAACTTGCTTCTCTACTACCCGAAATTAGTCTTATTGTCGTCTTACGTATCAATGAATGGACTGGAAAGATGAACCACCCTAGAATTGAGTAAATGGCACATTCTCAATCTTCACCTCTGCAATTTGTTTTTTGTTTAGGGGTTCTGTTTTCACGTTTTTTATTTAATCGTGTTTTATGTTTTTTATGTGTTTGTTTTTTTTAATGTTTACTTTTTAATTTTAATAACATAATTTAAAATATATTTTAGGAAATTAGGTGTGGTGAGTCAGTTTTTATTTTTTAATTTTTTTATTAATTAATTTGATGACGTGGCGATTCTATTGGCCAATTTTACTCAGATGTCCAGGTCACCCATCCTCGCCAGATTCCCCCAAATTTATTATCACGTGCAGCACACGTGATCAATTTCTGGTGAAAATCCAGGGTTCCGGCGAAAATTGGGCAAAATTGAAATAAAACTAATAGTTATGGGACAAAATCGATACAAATATCTTTTTTTGGACAAAATCTAATGTTTAAATAGTTATTTGACAAAAAAAACTTTTAACTCCATCAAAATATTAGGGTTCAATAATTCTTAGTGATTAAAAATGAGAGAATAAAGAATATACATATAAATAAGGGATATAATGAATGACATAGATTGCTCAATTAAATTTCCTGATTTGGGCAACAGTCTTTGAGAGGAAACACATAGAATCTCTACAAATGCTTAATTGCTACTATTACACACACACACATATATATGTATATATATATATATATATATATATATATATATATATATATATATATATATATATATATATATATATATATATATATATATATATATATAGAGAGAGAGAGAGAGAGATAAAATAAAATATAGTTTGGAAAGAGCATGAAAATTGTTTCAGTTACATATGCAAAATGAAATAGAAGTTATACAGATAGGAAAAAAGTAGAGCCACATCATGCATAAGTTAACTGCAACAAACTATGAGTTCCATTATACTATATACTATCATTTAGATAAGCAACAAGTTAAATAAACAAAAAGTAACAAACTCTTATGTTTTTCCTTCAAAGTATCCAGCTACTCCATCATGCATCCATCCACACCAGACTGCACTTATGGATTGTAAAGCGATACCACGTGCTAGTCGATTACATGCGTACGAAGATTGTAGAAACATCATTCAGGATTATCGTCGGAAGTAGCCAAGACCAACACCTCTGGGTAATCTAACCAACCAACTGGATGCAGGGTTCTATTGTCTTTATATCCTAACTGTTCAAACCTGACTTTTTGAACTTCCAAATCAATGCTAGACAGCTTTCTCCATTCTCCACTTTCCGGTTTCATCTCCCAAACCTCCCAAAAAAGTTCCCTAGTGGCAATCAACAATGATAAATTCCATTTGGTCGACATATAAAATACTTTTTCGATTCCCACTTCATAAATTTGAGGCACTGGGTGAGGAGTCATCGTGAGGATCTCAGTCTCTACATTCAAAGTCACAACTTCGTGACCGAACCGTGTATTCCAATGCATATAACCTTCTGTAGTTTTTGGGGTAGAGTCCATTAGTTCCTCAACTGCAGGAGATAAATTTTGAGTAGATAGCTTCCTCCAATCCTTATCCTCTCCGACAGTTAATATATAACATGTCCGTTTTAAATTTAATGCTTTGTCAGGAAACACCATTATAAACACTTTTAACTACATGGAAGCAACAACATAAGCCATACCAGGAATAGAACTCCAATCAAATATAATATAAGGTAGTGGAGGGAGAACAAAGTACTTCTTGGTTGCAGGATTTACAATATAAACACTATTTTCATGGCTTTTATAACCCAAAATTAAACCATTACAACTAGCCCAAACTTCACAGTTGAAATAGTAACCAAACTTGGATAATTCAATTTGGCCACGTCGATAAGAAATAAACACTGCATCCTCATACTTATCGGTATTCTGGCAAAGAAGTCTAGGAGTTGCATGATGAAGGTGTGCATATACAAAGTCGTGGGTATGAATCAAACGGCACCACACTCAACATACAGGCCATGCTAGCTCATAAACATTTTCAGCAGAGAGACGAACAAGAATTTTGAATAACATCTCATCTGGGAGAGACACTATATTTTTGGGCCTCATCCTTTTGCAACTCCTAAAATAATAAGAGCGACTCCTAGATTCATAACTGCCCTCATTCATCTACATAAGATCAAGTTTCTGTCATGAACTGCTCTAATTATACAAATTCTTTCAATCTACATCACTTATTTCTACAAAATATTTTCAATTTTCACCCTTCAAACATGTTATGGATCACAAATTAAAGAGCACTGCATCAAACTGACTGGCACATATAACTGAACCACCAACATAACACCTTAATTTCATCACAAGAACACATTAATACTAGCTAGTGAATTTATCAAAAGAAAAGCTGCTTATTCCATGTAATCAAAAAGCGAGTACATATATCTATAAACACTTATTGTACAATTATGTCTTCTGTATAACCCCAAATGTAATAAAATTTTACGAGTTTTTCAAGGCATCCTCAAGACAAATTACATTTAAGAAAATCTTACAATTGTGTTTCCTTGTTGATTAGGCCCGATTAATTGAGAATCGCTGTAGAGGAGGCCGCGTGGTGGTAGGGGTATCAATTTGGCCATTTGGGCCCGACTCGCACGATATGGGGGCTAGCTCAGACCCGTCCCGAACTGAAAATGGGGCGGACCCGCCCTGAACCCATTTTGAAATGGGCCAGGTCCCGGTATTATCCCAGACCTGTGGGACCCGACACGGCATGTACAAGATATAAATATTATATTTTTTATTTTAATAATCATTTAAATTTCTAATAATTTACTACTAATTTTATGATTGTTATTATTATTTATATTTTATCTTTATTCTTTTGATATAATTATTATTTGAAGTTATGGAAAATGATGAAGTGAGAGAGTTAGTGATTTATGGGTCATAAAATTAAAAAATAAAATAATTTTTTTTAAAAAAATATTAAAAAAAAAGAGTGGGACGGGGCGGACCCTTCCTGTTTGGGTCTGGGCCTATAAAATAAGACCCGTGTGGGTCCGGGACGGGCACTTTTAAAACGGGCCGGGTCCAAGTAGTTGGGTACCCACCCCAGACCCGGCCCGTTGACATCCCTACGTGGTGGTGGCTGACGTAGAAGAGATAGTGGAATATTACCCATTATAATTTGATTAATTTCTCCCTGCTCAGAGTACTGAATCTGAGTATCAATATTTATTTATTTTGGTGGGCCGGATTCAACTTTTAAACACCCCACTCTCATTTGGGTCATGCCCAATAATCCCTCCAACCCATTTAAAAAAGGTCTTTTAATTTTTCACGTGAATTAAGAAATATTACTTTCTCCGTCCAAAAGAGAAATTTACAGTTACTGTAAATACAGAGTTTAAGAAAAAATTGCTTTGTACTCCCTCCGTCCCAAAGATATTGACACACTTTCCTTTTTGGGTTGTCCCACAGAAATTGACATATTTCCTTTTTAAGAACATGGGACCCACACAAAAACAATTTATTTACTTTAACCCACACACCCACCCATCACACTCACCACTAATACAACTACCCACTACACATTAAATATTATTTCTCTCACTTCACTTTACATTAAATTATTATACTCCTTAATCTCCGTGCCCAAAAAAAATGTGTCAATACTTCCGGGACGGAGGGAGTACTTTACTTTTAGGGCTAGTTTGATATTTTTGGATTAAGAGCACGAACATCCATAATAACTGAGATCAAGTTCTCCTATAAGTCAGTATAAGTCGAATGATCTCAAGTGGTCCTGCTCAATACACACAAGTGTACTAATTCTAATATTTTATTTTTATATAATACTCCCCCGTCCCGGGTATTTTTACCCATTTGTATGGGTACGGAGATTAAGACGTGTTATTTTTTTAATATATAATGTAAGAAAAAGTAGGGATAAATTAGTAATTTAAAAAGAAAAAGTAAATAAAGTTGTTGGGAATGATGAATAAAGTGTAAAAAAGTAATTAAAATTATTGGGATTGTAAAAAGTAGGTAATAAAATATTTTGTATTTTTACCATTAATGGAATGAGTAAAAATACGTGGGACAGACTAAAATGGAAAGTGGGTAAAAATACGTGGGACAGAGGGAGTAATATTGTTGATATAAAATTTATGATGTATATAATATTTATTTATTATAATATGTTTAATATTTTTAATTAAAATTTATATTCTTGTCCTAATATAAATATGGGTGACTTGCTGTTAGATACATTCTATATCTCATAATTACCATGACATACATACATATAAAATACTTGCAACTAACTACAAAATTATATGATGTAATACCATTATTAGCCCTCTATACAATTCTAAATAAAAATTACACAAATCATGCATACTGAAACACCAAATTAATATTCCTAAATTTTCTCCAGTATTTACTGCAAATGGAACAAACCATATTCTTTTCCCAATATTACAGTGATTGGTCGTTAATAGTCGGGATGACCAATTAAAGAATTTATCGAACCCAAGGGAATTTAGGATTCATGGCCTTCAAGTTATAACCTCGTATTAGTTAGGGACGACCAAAAAGGGAGAGAATAAAAAGACGAAAAGAAACTAATTACAATATTTTTGGAATTTTCAATGCAAATGAAGTTTTCATGATGCACTTCAAATGGATCAATCATGTAACATATCTAATTGCCTCCCAATTTAAGCTATCATAGTAAGAGCGATCACAAATTCCACCTAAACTCTCTCTCGAGATGAAGAGGATGTAGGCCCTTACAAAAACTCCAAAATAGCGCATAAGATCGAGACCAAAGTGAACACCTCCCAATAGGTACTAATTACTCGTACGAGTTCCCTAAATAGGTACTAAATCTTAGGTAATATTCCCTTTCTAAGTACTATGAATTCACTAAGGTTTGGTTCCCCTCACTAGATTAATTGACCTCTCGATCTAACCTCTCTAGTGTTCATTTACGTAATTCTAAACATGAGAGGTCGTCTCCAACTCTTCCCATATTAATCCACATAACTCACATGATGAAATGACTCAATTAATTCCTAAGACACATAATTGAACTCTCGTTCTAACCACATGCAATAGACAATTAACCACACAAATCAAACATATAAATTAATCACTTAAGCATCCATAAATGAAACTAATCAAAGCCGGGATCACAATTTAGATATATCACTAATTAATCCATAATCTAAACATCACTTAAACATCCATAACATAGAAAATAAAAAGATAATAAATAGGATTAGATTTCACCGAATGAAGTTTTTACATCCACCAAGTTCATCCTTTCCTTGATGTTCACACCTTTTTGAAAAGCATTAAATCCTTATCTAGAAAAATATTTAAAACTACGGATCCCTCGCCCCGAAAGGGGGAGGGATCTCAACTATGGAGGCCTTACTTAAAAGCCCTCTCAACTATTGAATCTTGGAATGATTCAATTTAATGGATTTTAAATGGGTAAAGAATGTTCAATGGTGGCTTTCATGGAAGAGGGTATTTATAGTAGTAAGGATGAGAGAAATTTGAGTGAGTTTCCAATGTGGGACAAGCGGGTTCATGTAGTGGTAGAGTGAGAGGAATTTGTGGTAAGTAATCAATGTAGGATAATTTAGCTCATGGGACAAAAAATGGAATTTATAGCAAATTTTCCTTTGGCCCGTTCTTGCTCGTTTCAACTCCAAATCGAGCTTCGTTTTCTCCCACATCTTCCTCTTCACTTGTAGAATCTATTTTTATCAAAATCACCTATTTTTCTACAAAAATAAACAAAAATACCTTTCTCCAAATAATCAAAAAATTAATAGTATTTTCATTAAAATCATGCTCAATTATTGAATTAAAGCCACAAAAATCCACTTAAAATTTAGGTGAATTTCACACCAAACAAACTCGTCCCCGAGTAACGAAAGAAAAAAAGAATGAGGAGGGGAATTCACCTAGAATTGAATCAAGATATCAATAAGATTGAGTCACTTCAAAGCTATTTCAATTCAATCAAAACAAGCGACAAGACATCAATTTAAATGCATACAAGTTAAGCTTAGGAAATATGCAAGCAAGTGAGACTTCCACTACTCCTCTCTAGATTTTGCTTTTTACTCTCACACTCAAGGGGTGTATGGGAGAAGTGTATACTCTCAAAAATCAATTCAAATGCATGTTATTACCATATGCTTGCCAAAAGTCTAAACTCTCCACCACTTGTATGTGTTAATCATTGAATCAAAAAGGTCTTTATATGGGGTTGTAATGTAGGCTCTTTGGTCTTGGGTAGGAAAATTTGGGAAAAGTAAGCTCAAGATTAGTAGAGAATACGTTGATTGTTCACTTCAACTCTCATCCACTCTTTTTTCTCTTTTTACCTCAAGAAAAATGTAATTTTTCATCCTACACACTAACGAACCCTTTCTTACTTCTTTCCATATTGAGTTTTTCTCTTTCTTTTTCTAGAGCTCTCTTTTCTTTTTTCTAGTAGAGCTCTTTTTTCTGTGCTTCTTCAAATTCAAGCATTACTCAATTTTTCTTTCACAACCTCCATTTTTTTTCATCTTTTCTCCCTCTTTTTCTTGCACTTTCACCATCTCTCTTTCCAAACTCTCTTGTAAGCTCAAATTAATCACTTCATCCCCATTAATCATCTACTAATCAACAAAGGTGATTAAGATATAAAATATAGATAAAAAAGGCTAAATTTGTAGGTTGCCAAAGAAATAAGGATAATAAGGCTCAAAGAGGCAAACTACGATATGATTTCATTTGGTAGGATCGATTTGGTTAAGTGACTTGTCAAAATAAAGATGGCCTTAAATCATTTTCATAAATCATCGCACACGTGTAGTTTCAAGAAGACACAATGACAAGTTCTAGAATGCACATTAAAGAATGATGCATACACAAGAAAGGAAAAACCATTTGATTTCATGATTTTAAGGCTCAAAAAGCTCACGGGCTTGTAGTAGTGAAAGACAACACAAAACAAGCATAAATCATTGCTCAACAAGTACACAAGAAAATATCCATCTCATCACAAATTTCAATCAAATATCATAGTCTCAAAATTTCTCACAATGAAGCACAAGGGAGCCAAGAAAGATTTCTCCTTATTGAAAGCAAAGACAAAAAAAGGAGAAAAAATGTGCCAAAAAAATTGTAAGGACTTAAACGTGCGTCGGTGCAATATGCTCAAGTAGGAGTTCATGGATGCAATTTTTATAATTCAAACCGTAGAAAAGTCAAGTAACAAAGAGAACATACCCCCCAAACTTAAATTAGGCAAAGTCGAATTTAAGTTAAGAAGATGTTCGTTACCTCAATTTGCACCACTCCTTTGCTCTTCAACTTCAAGGCCAATACCATGGCTCTACGCCTTCGTCCCTACAAACACAACCATAAAACGAAAACAAAATCAAAGAAAAAATATCCCTATCCTAACACTCAACAAAACTCAAAGTCACAAATACAACTAAATTCCCCGGCAACGGCGCCATTTTATTGGTCGTTAATAGTCGGGATGACCAATTAAAGAATTTATCGAACCCAAGGGAATTTAGGATTCATGGCCTTCAAGTTATAGCCTCGTATTAGTTAAGGACGATCGAAAAGGGAGAGAATAAAAAGACGAAAAGAAACTAATTACAATATTTTTAGAATTTTCAATGCAAATGAAGTTTTCATGATGCACTTCAAATGGATCAATCATGTAACATATCTAATTGCCTCCTAATTTAAGCTATCATAGTAAGAGCGATCACAAATTCCACCTAAACTCTCTCTCGAGATAAAGAGGATGTAGGCCCTTACAAAAACCTCAAAAAAGCACATAAGATCGAGACCAAAGTGAACACCTCCCAATAGGTACTAATTACTCATACGAGTTCCCTAAATAGGTACTAAATCATAAGTAATATTCCCTTTCTAGGTACTATGAATTCACTAAGGTTTGGTTCCCCTCACTAGATTAATTGACCTCTCGATCTAACCTCTCTAGTGTTCATTTACGTAATTCTAAACATGAGAGGTCGTCTCCAATCCTTCCCATATTAATCCATATAACTCACATGATGAAATGACTCAATTAATTCCTAAGAAATATAATTGAACTCTCGTTCTAACCACATGTAATAGACAATTAACCACACAAATCAAACATATAAATTAATCAATTAAGCATCCATAAATGAAACTAATCAAAGCCGGGATCACAATTTAGATAATATCACTAATTAATCCATAATCTAAACATCACTTAAACATCCATAACATAGAAAATAAAAAGATAATAAGTAGGATTAGATTTCACCGAATGAAGTTTTTACATCCACCAAGTTCATCATTTCCTTGATGTCCCCACCTTCTTGAAAAGCATTAAATCCTAATCTAGAAAAATATTTAAAACTACGGATCCCTCGCCCCGAAAGATGGAGGGATCTCAACTATGGAGGTCTTACTTAAAAGCCCTCTCAACTATTGAATCTTGGAATGATTCAATTTAATAGATTTTAAATGGGTAAAGAATGTTCAATGGTGGCTTTCATGGAAGAGTGTATTTATAGTAGTAAGGATGTGAGAAATTTGAGTGAGTTTTCAATGTGGGACAAGCGGGTTCATGTAGTGGTAGAGTGAGAGGAATTTGTGGTAAGTAATCAATGTAGGATAATTTAGCTCATGGGACAAAAAATGGAATTTATAGCAAATTTTCCTTTGGCCCGTTCTTGCTCGTTTCAACTCCAAATCGAGCTCCGTTTTCTCCCACATCTTTTTCTTCACTTGTAGAATCCATTTTTATCAAAATCACCCATTTTTCTTCAAAAATAAACAAAAATACCTTTCTCCAAATAATCAAACAATTAGTAGTATTTTCATTAAAATCATGCTCAATTATTGAATTAAAGTCACAAAAATTCACTTAAAATTTAGGTGAATTTCACACCAATCATACAGTTCCACCGTTTTCGAACCACGCTAAATTAATTAAAATTTTAAAATTGCTTCTGTATGTTCCCACTCCCAGTTACCAACTTATAAATATGTGTATTTTTTAACGTTTATTAACATTTAATACATTTTTTTTAGTAACTAAAATATTAATTTAATGTAATAATATCAATTTTAATTTTAATAATTAATTTTTTTTATGTGCATCGTTAAAGTTGTGTCATTTAATTTTATTTGCCGCGTAAAATTATGTTATGTGCAACACAAAAATGTTGTTACGTGCTGCATAATTTTCGTGTGCCGCGTAATGGTTGTGTTTGATGTTATGTGCAACGTATAAGGATATTGTTTGCAACAATAAATTTTCAAGTGCAGCAATAATAACTCGTGTGCAGCATTAATCTAGAGTAATTCGATGTTATGTGCAGCAAAAATAAATAAATAAGATAATGACGATCTTAAAATGGGTATGAATTCATTTGTGTGCAATCCGTAAAGCATGTGATAATAAGATAATTTCTAAAAAACGATTAGATATATTAGGTAGGATAACATTTCTTATTTTAAATTATGATTGAGGGTATATTAGGTATAGTGTTATATTTTTTTTTGTATCCATTAATAATATTTTGTATGGTATTTATGTAAGAGTAATTGGGCATATTAACATGTATCTCCCAATAATTAATCCTATAAACATAAGTAATTAAGAGTTATAATAAATCTTGTTCTATGTTATAATATTATGTGTTATTTATAATTATTTTTAATTAAAATAATATAATAATACTTATTTACATTAATTGAGAATTATAATTATTTTTTAATATATATTTTAACAAAAAAATGATATTCGAAATGATAGTGGTTTAGTGAATTATTTTATGAATAATCTATGTGTATAAATAAAACGTAATAACATTTTTAATGAAAAATAATATTAATATCTTTGATAAAAAGTAATAATAGCTATTTAAGAAAGGAACTGTCTTGTTTGAGACCGTTTGGGGAAAAATTATATCATGCTTTCCGTTTTCATAATAAGTTATAAATTTTTATTAAAAATATTATCACTTTCTTTTAAAATGTTCTCACAAACTATAAAAGCAATTGTTGGATTATGATGTTTGTTTTATGATTTTATTTGATTAACTATGAATTTATGATGTTTTTTTTGTTAACGCACATGGACTTAGACGTTTTTGTTATTGACTTTGTTTTCTAATTTGCATGTTTTATTTTAGGTTATTTATTTATGTATTATAATTATTTTTTTGGTGGATTATATATATATATTTTTAAAAATATTGGGGAGGGTAGGGTTGGGTGGGTTTGAGTAACCATGGATTATCCGTAAAATCTACCAAGATTGCGGGTATTCGTTTACCGATGAATTATCCATATACCCGATGGGTATACCCGTACCCTACCCGAAGCTCTATTTTAGGGTAATAGGATATGATATGGGTAGGGAGGGTAGGGTATAGGGTAGTATGTGGGTTTGTCATACCCGTACCCTACCCTACCCTACCCATTGCCATCCCTAGTAATGGTATGTATGTGAAGAAAGAATGATAAAATTGAAATTAAAGTAACTTTTGAGGTTATTGAATAAATTGATATTTCCAATTTTTGGGGTGTGGAAGGTGTTGTGGCACGGATGAATAAGTAATGCGTGAAGGGTGGTGTGGGACGGAAGGTAGTTACATCTTGTTTGTATTCTCTCTTCGTCTTGTTTGTTTTATTACGTAAATTAAGAAGTTTAATAAGTATATAATGTGAGTTTTTTAATGTTATGTTATCCTTTTGTCCCCACTCCCTTCAATGCTCTGGAAGCGGAGGTGGTTACAAGTGCCACGGGATGTACTGACGTTGGGCACCCCGAAAATGGAAGTTGAACACTATAGTCATCATCTTCTCTAGGTGTTGATGTGAGAACCCACTTGCTGGAAGTTCTCATCGGTTCTCCTTTGCCCGTCTTGCAAACGACGAATCTGCACCCCGTGCTCCTATCGACCACACTGTAACTCATAGATATCACTCTATATCCTTGCCAACCACTCATTGCTGTGGCTTGGACCCGCTTCATCCTACATAGGAATGTGCTCCTCAGGGTCATGGTATGGATGGTCTGAAGTTGCCTCATCAAACTCCACCTCATGTACTGGATCCTCTTCTTCTTGCATGGGTTCTTACTCACCTCCTACGGCTTGTGCTTGCTCAGCTCGAACAATAATCAAATCATCATCATCATCATCTGTTGTGTTGTGGTTTGAAGCCCAAATACGAGATCAAGATTGAGTACGAACGGATATGTGAAACTAGATAAACGATAAGCTAAAAAGTGAAATTTACTAAAACCCAAGCACTAATCACTTACCAAAAAATTTCACTCCACAAACCTTGTTGAGCTTACCTCTCCATGAAATCCCAAGCTGTTAAGCTGATTTCACCTCCACCGAGCCCCCATGTTTCTTTTACTCTGATCATGAAATTCCATTAGTAATTGCTATTGTTGAAGGGCCAGTTCCAGAAACTTCATTGCATTCCAAAAGAGGACCACTGCTCATCTCAACTGCATGCCTCACCGGGAGGCTCACAGTCCCAGCTTGCTTCAGTCGTCTTTTCCTAATGCAGCTCTCCACCCGTTGCATCGAATCTGCTGCAAATCCCCATTCACTACCCGGGTTGTCGCTGCCTCCGCGATTTACCACAGTGAAATTCCCAATTGCAGCCAGAAGTCAAGTACCGCCAGGCTACCTCTTCTCATTGCTGAAAATGATTTTGAATCATCCATGCCATTGCTGCTCCATTTGAACAATGCTAGCATCGCCACCTTGCACTAATCCAGTTCACCATTTTTGATAATGTGTATCTGAACAGCCACAAGCCCAAAACTGCAAACTGTTGCCGGAAATGATCCTGTCGGAATCACGAATAACCCGCCGGAAGTTTAATCCTGCCATTGGAGAAAAAATTTCTACCAATTGATTAGCCATAACTTGTAGTCGGGTTGACCAATTCAAGAATTTATCGAACCACAGGGAGGTCAGCGCTAGAGCTTAAGCGAGATCACGTTTATCGCAATTTTATAGAGACGAATCATCAATGAGTAGTTTGATCAAACAAGAAATTAAATCAATCAAAACAAGCAAGCAAGCAATGATTAGCAAACATAATAGATGGATGAAATGAGTGGTATTCCAAGTTAAGTAAAAGTGAGATTAACAACAATTAAGAAGTGGAAATCCTAGGATTAATGCATCAAATTCATATGAATCATGGGTTTAGACTAAGGGTCAACACTAAGTTCACCTAAACTCCCTCTCAAGATGAATAGGATATGGAATCAAGCTCAATGGATTGGTTCTCACTCAAACAATTCCAACTAGGTACTAAACTTGAGGTGAGAGTCCATTCACACGATTAATCAATCTCTCGATCAAACCAATCACATGTTCTATCAAAGGGTTCTAAACTCTAAAGGATTTCTCAATCTCTTTACAATTTATAATGCACATGAAGTGATTGATGAAATGATTCACTTAATCCTAAGCATATAATTGATTTCTCAATCTAATCACATATCTAGAACAACTAAATACACAAATCAACAAAACAAATCAAGCAATTAATAATCAATGATAGAAAATCAATTAACCCAATCAACATATGACTTTAAATATACAAATCCCAAAATTATCCAACAACTCTCATGTTGCTAATCTCACAAGAGAGATTAGCCTACCATATTCATAAAGAAATTAACATAGACAATTAAATCCTTACAAATCATGATAAACTATGAGGTTTAATACAAAGATTAAATGAAAACTCCTTTGATCTATCTTCAATGGTGATCTCCTTCCCTTCTTTGCACTTTCCTCTCTTCCTTGATCATTTTCCTTCACTTGGATGTAGAAATTAATGGTGGGATGATAGTAGATCCAAAGAATGAAGAATGGATGAAGATGATGGTGTGGAATGGAAGAAATTGTGTGTGAGGTGTGTGTGCAGGGTCCAAAAACCGAATCTCCTCTCAAATGTTGAATAAATGGGTATTTATACCCCTTGGGAAGCTTCTAGAAGTTTCTGGAAATTTTCTGATCCCAACACCTACACGGCTCGTATGCGATACACGGCCACAGGGGTAGCCGTGTAGGTGTTTCGAGTGTCAGCACACGGCTTCCGCTTACAGGGCCGTGTTTGGTACACGGCTCGTGTTCCTGCACATGGCCCATTTTCTGCGCATGGCCACAGAGGTAGCCATGTTGGGATTGCTGGCGATGGAGCACGGCCAATTCCGATAGGGCCGTGTTCTTGCTGCCCTATTTCCTTCACTGTTTTAGCTCGTTCTTCCTCGTTTCAACTCCGAATTGAGACGCTTTTCCTATGTCTTCCTTATCATGTCTAGCATCCATTAAAAATTGAAAATTATAGGTTTAAGCTTATTCACACATATTTCAATAAAAACACAAAACGCAACCAAATAACATAAAATACGGATAAAATAATACAAAATTACATATAAAAAGATACTAAAATCTAGGTGAAAATATCACTCATCACCCATGTCAATTACCTGGCTGCAATTCTAAATCGTTGCTGGAGTTGAACCAATTTCCTCGCCGGAAGATCACGGATGCCTTCCTCAGCGCCGCCCAGTTCCGTCGAACCTCCTGGTGTACACTAGCCATCGTACAAATTCACAAACCAGTTGGAGAGTGAAGTCGCTGCGAACCAAGAATCTTGCCGGAAAATCACGACCAACCTTCTCTTTGGAACAGAGGTCACACTAATTTCCCCCCAAGAAGTCATTGCCTGTTGTCGATCCCGTCCACTTCCTGTCTCATCGTTGATCCCATTTCAACCGCTCTGAATCTTCTGCTGCTGGTCAATGCCCCCAACCACCGCTTCCTAAATCCAGCAATGGTTATCTTTTTCTCGTTGGAAGATACTCCAAAATCGTTGATGGCTATGTCGCTGCCCAATTCTCGATTATTGTTGCTGCTAAGAACCGTCATTTTCCATCGAGTTTCGCAACCTCCAACCGCTATCGAACAGTTCGCCGACCTTCTACAAGAACATCATCATGCTGCCAACTTGATACTCTACTGGAAACCATGGACTCCTTTCTTGCTGATCCGAACCCCATTTGCCTGGTTGCACATCGACCCGCTAATTTTCTCACCTTTGATTTGGAAGAACACGTATTCCTTCTCCATGTCTTGCCCTCTATCCAATTCTTCCACCGAACTGCCTCCTGAAGGATTCTTTTCTTCTTCCTTTTGCTGATCCGCAAGATACGCCCATTCGATGTCATCATCTTCATCTATCCGTGTAGAACCTATCTCGATCCTTCCCATTTCTGTTTCTTTCCCAAAGACGGTGCCATTGTTGTGGTTTGAAGCCCAAATACGAGATCAAGATTGAGTACGAACGGATATGTGAAATTAGATAAACGATAAGCTAAAAACTTGAAGAAAACGAGATTTAACGTGGTTCGATGTGTTAACATATACATCCACAAGAGAGGAAAAGTGCTCTTATTGATAAAGGTTACAGAGAGAAATCCCACACACTTAATGAGCTAGAATACACTCAATGATCTACATGAATAATCTGCTAACACCTAACTTATAAGACTAACGGGAATGTCTATTTTTCAGCTGAATCTGACGTGTAAGCCCTGTAGCTAATTAACTGTTTCTTTCACCAATGAATAGCTCAGCATCCAAACTGATTTATCCAGTCAATAGCAGACAAAATACAATCCATTCTGGCCACTTAAAACGAGCCACGCTTGCCTATACTCAACCTATTAACAAATATCTTCTAACTTGTTAACATGAAGTTCTAACAAACTTCTCAGCTGCATAACTGAACCAATCTTTACTGCGACATGCTGCCAATGATCTAAACTGATTGTAGAACCACTCCATGCCATGCATTCGGTGCATACAAGCAAGGTTTACATGCAACTATCTCACATGTTGCAATCTCCTGAATGATTTCACCTGCTCAGGGTTAGCTCTATAGAAAGCTTTCACTATTCGTGTATGCATAGGACTCACCATGGTCAGATTCTCAGGCTTCCATTTCGAATAGATGGAAGTTAGGCGAGGTGTCAGAAAAGGAAAATGGCTCCCCTTGAGCTGGATAACACAATACACATCTCCTACCATTCTAAGAAACTCCATCTTCATAAGACTCCGAGATTCAATCCTTCGCCTAGAACTGGCTCCAATAACTCCACATCGATGCATAACCCTTCTGCAATTATATTAATCATCCCTCATATAAGCATCCTCTAATGACGTTACCTCGTGGCCAATCGCTCCACGTGCTGAATATAATTACCCCACCATATTGAACACATGCTTGTAATACAAACAATAGAGCATGTATAGCTCTTTTTCTCTCACTATTGCACTTTCTGAATGGGCGAGCACTGTATTCGACATGATTTTCTCCAAATAACTCATCATGGGATTTTTATGCTCGTGGCTTGGGAAAAGCTAGGATCACAGATACGTTGTTTGGTTGCACCATCGTTGATCAACTTAAGCCCATGCATGGTGATCGTACCTATCTCTCATGGAATAGATGACTCTAGTTTTGTCTCGAGGACCCCCAAAGTACTTATTCATCTTGGGATTGTCTACTTCATACCGATTGTTTTGGAGTTGGAACTTGATTGAGGTAGCGAAATGGTTCTAGTTCTTCACAACCTCCAACGTATTAAAAAATTGGTTGTTAGGCTCCTGTAAGTTGTTGGTCTCTTGTTGAAGAAATTCTCCATCCCAACCTTCTGAAATATTCACCTACATTCACCCTTAATTCCCAAGTTCATCATGCACTGTTGTGTTTGAAACTTGGTGCATTTCACCTTAGGACACTCTGCAACCCATCGGTGATGCATACTTATCCCAATCTCCTTAAGAAAAACTATCCCATCTGATCGGGATGGAAATTAGCTGCTCTTAAATTCTTATTCACCGTTTCTAAATCATCTCCCTCTAAGACTATGAAATTCTCTCCATGTTTCCTTCTTGCCATCTGCATAGATTAGTCACAATAATTAGGTCTCAAGCCATGTCAAATTTTCAAATAATGTCAATTATAACCTCTTTGAATACAAGCAAGATTGTTGCCCCGAGAGAATAAAATCAAAGCTCCTCAAATTCACTCTAATATTTCAGTAGAATTTCCATTGGAACATTTCATTAAATACTTAGCATGCATCAATCCTCACAAGAATTTCTAATAACAATTCAATCATGCCCAAGGCCAAATTGACTAATGCTTAATCCATCAATCCAACAATCATCAAGACATTCAATGCACTAGCACATCATGATTAAACAAGCTTTGCATCATTCCATCCTAAATATGCACTTTTGAAAATTTCATGCTCAATCTAATGATGCCATGACTCTTCAATTAAAGCACACAATTGGACAAAATCCTTGGGAGATTTTAACAAACACTTGACATTCATCACATATACCAACATTTTCCAAGTTCAATCTCAACATGCCCAAGCCAAAATTTTGCAATTCACGTCCATTACTATCAAATTCCCGCAAGCCAACACTCTAATATTTCATTACATTCATTAAATAACATGAGCAATTGAGAAATTTCACAAAATAAGTCCTAAACATGTAATTCTCAATTTCATGCCCAATTCAATCCAAATTCAAGTATGGGAATCACAAACATGCTCAAATCACAAGTATCCAAAAGCCCAAGCATTAATTCTAAACCACAAGTGGAATTCATGAAGTAGAGATTAGAAGTACATACATTGCTTCAAATGAATGAAAGTGTGAATGCTTTGAAGGAAGGGAAAACTGAAAGTGATGGATGCTCTCTACTACAAATTTCATTTAATTCACCAACTGGAGGGCCAATTTTGCGTGTGATAGTCGCCCGAGCTCAGAACGAGGGGATTAGAATAATAGTTAGGGCAAAAGACTTACTTAGTACACAATTTTAAATCTGGACTTTTAATATGCCTCGCCTCGAGGCCTGAAAAGGTGAGTACGCAATTCGCAATTTTAGGATAAGAGATTAGGGCTATTTACTATGCATCCAAGATATTGAATTCAAGTCAAGTGAATTACATTGCAATAGAAAAGGAGTTCCTAGTAGTTGTGTATGCTGCACTTAGATATCTGATGAGTAAGAAGGATGCAAAATCGAGATTAATACGGTGTGTTTATTTGCTACAAGAGTTCGACGTGGAGATTAGAGATAAATGAGATGTGGAGGATGTCATAGCGGATCACCTGTCTTGTTCAAAAAGAAAGAAGGGGGATTGAGATATGGAGCTTCTTCAGAATGTGTTTCTCAATGGGGAGATTTTGTAAGTGAACCTACATCAAGTGTTTGCTTTAATGGTTAGCTCATCCTCATGCTATACAGATTTTGTGAATTACCTTGCATGTGGTATTCATCACACACTTCTTAGAGAGTACAAGTCGAAAAAAATTCTATGTTGAAGTAAAAAAGTATTTTTTGGTCTTTCTAGTCACCGACAATCTCAATTATGTCGAAAATACCGGGAGTTATTGGGCATTCCATGAGATAAAGTTTCTTGAAGCGTAAAAATAACGCTCTGTTGTAACTCTCGGTTGGACATTTTGACTGTTAAGGGGTGAAATGTACAGGTAAGAAATTGAGAATGCTGTCGAATTTTTCTTTTTCTTTCTTGAAAGTTGAAACCTATGATTCTGAAATCAAAACAAGAATTCCTTCTGTTGATGAAGAAAACGGTAATGAAGAAATTGGAGTGAATGTTGTTGAGGAGAGACTCTGGTCACCGACGGCTCGTAACAGGAGTAATCGACTTACCAAATCAGACCAAATCAATGGAGTTTGAACATGAGATTAAGGACAAAATGGAATTTCAAATGCATAATCCTTCGGATAATTTCTGACCCTCCAATTTTAGAAGGATAAATAAGCCCTCGTACAACACTCCACGTCAGCATTTTACACCGGGCCGACAACGGCCCAAAGGTTATCCCCTTGCTTCCAACCTTAAAAGTAAACATATTTTAACCAGGGTTCCATGAGGAATACCCCTATTAACCCTTAAAGTAAACGGAGCCCTACATGTCACCATGTGGAGGTCATTTTGGTCCTTAATAATGTTATTTTAAATAATCGTTCACACCCCTCATACAGGCTTTTGAGATCCCTCCAACACACTGAGACCATCGTACTTCTTCTCCTCCCACTCTCATTCCCTTTCATTTCCCCATATTTTGATTTTAGAATTTTTACCCACAATCTCTTTGGCTCATATAACAACCTCCATACCTATTTTCTCGATAATGCTAGATTGAACGTCCTCAAATCTAATATGCCAAAAAATTGTCAGAGTATTTACTTTTGCATAAATCATCCCACCCCACCAAATGAATTTTTTATTATTATCATCTCCCCTCCACTAAAAAAATTCTTTACTAATAATCTCATTCAACATAGATTTTGGTGACTTAAAGCAATGTAAGGAGTAATTAGGCACTATAAATAAAATTGCTTGCACAAGTGTAATCCACGCCTGCCACAAAGAGATTGGCTTGTCTTTATATAATGCCAACTTATTTCTAATCTTGATAATGAGAACTCTCCAAACTAATAACTTTTGGTGATTAATTCTAACCTTTACTCCCAAATAATGATTTGACATATTTTCTATACTACTACAACCCAATATATCTGTCATACTCCGAACATTTTTTTTTTCAATTGAATTGTTGAAATTGAAATGTTGCTTTTATCAAAGTTAACCCTATAAGCTCAAAAAATTTGAGCAAGTGCTTCACCACCTTAATATTCTCTTACCTTGGTGGCAAAAATTTGTATGTAACTATTTTAATGATCTTATTTTGTTAGACAAAGCTCCATTTATCCTCTTTAAAACTAGCAAGATAATCGGCACTTGAGCATGCTTAGAGTGTAAAACAAATGAGTCGCTCGATAGCTTGACTTGACTCAACTCCATAAAACTCAAACTCGAATTCGAATTCGAGCTAGTCTTATACTCATTAAGCTAACGAGCCTAGTTAAAACTTGATAATAATATTTAATAATAATGATAATAATAATTATATACGTATATTAATAAATACATACATTAGTGATTAAAATTAATACAATTTGTTAGTGATCAATTAAAACTGTTAATTTTTTTAAATAAAAGTATTGTTAGTTTTTAAATTCAAAACTAATGGTACTACTACATATAAAACGTACTTAGATAAGACTAATACAATTTCTTATGAAAATAATTAGATGCATAGCTAAATTCGTATACTACTTATATAAGTGGATCGTGGGTGGACAAAGTTATGAATTTATGATTTGATTTATGGTAATAACTTGGGTCACGTGCGCCTAAGCGCACGAATCTAGGTACGACTTGATCAAATTTTTTATACCCTTGAATATTGAATATTTTTAGTATAAAAATTATATTTTTCATTTTCAGGAAAAAACAATTAAGATGAACATTAATCTCCTCCATATTTCAACCGACACTTTCAATGAAAAAATAGTGCCCTATTAATAAAAAATTATACCCTTTAAAATGAAATATTATATTTTTGAACACCATAAAAACTCTTGATTTATTATTAGTAATATAACTAGATTTTACCCACTGATGCGCTGCATTGAATAAATTATGTTACAATTATTTATATTTAAATTATTATTTTCTGTTAATCATATGCTATAACAGTACTTTTTCTACGTTTCCTTCCCGGAACTCTATGAAATGACGTCTAGTTTTCTTTTTTTTTTAAATATTTTTTTGGATTAATTAATACTAGGTACACACTTTATACCCCTAATTACTAATAGATACAATGATTTAAAATAATAATTATTATATATAAAATATTAAAGTAAAATACCAAATATACCCCTAAACCGATATACCTTTAAAACACAAACCCCAACCTCCACCCACCACCGGACCACCTGCCGGACTGCCGCCGCCGCCACTAGACCATCGCCGGAGCTCCGGCGACTGATCGCCGGAAAAGCTGCCGGACCGCCGCCGCCGCCGGAACTCCGGCGGCCGGTCGTCGAAAAAAACTGTTCGTCAGTAAAAAAAAAAAAAAAAAAAACTGTAAATAACAATCATGACTAATCTTAGTATTAATCTTATAATTAGTTATAAACTTTGTATTCATATTGATATTGCAATGTGTATCGTTATGATAGTAATCTTATAAGAATTTATGTGTTGTCATATTTTTTTTGATATTATGAGTGTAATAGTATTAAATTTATATCGTATTTATCATTAAAAGTATTATTCTTATTTATTTGGTGTTATAGAATTCATAACATATTAGTTATGTGATAAAATTATGTGCTTTAATGATTAAATTAGTAGGAGTGGAAACGACTAAGCATGCAAGGCAAAAAATGTGGAATTAGAAATTACTGCAAACCGAAGAATATATTGGATATGATCTCTACTGTATTGGAAAATTGTCGGCCGGGGTCAGAACAGTCCTTTAGATCATCATGCTTTGGTCATTTTATGGATTTAGATCGAGGTTGCGGGACACATATGGGTCTGCATAGCTTGATGAGTCAGGAGGTTAAGGTAACCGGAGGGCCTAAGTACAGTCGATGATTTATGGTAACTGATACTTTACTCGAGTTTACAGTGGTGGACTTTATTAGAGTGATGGGTCTAGGATTCAAGGATAGAGAGAATTTTGATCCTAATGGGAACTATAGTATAAGCGGTCACAGTCTGTATGCGAGGAAGTTGGTCTAGGAAGGAGGACCAGTGAGTCCTAGGATAAATGTGGCTGCATTACTGATTTATTTGGGTCTGGCAAATTCGAAGGAGATGATGCAGTGATAGTAGCAAAAATTCTTCTGTGTACTACTTTCTCCTTGGACATGATACAAATAAGGTGAACGTAGAGGATTAGATGTGAATCTTGATAGAGGATACAGATGCTTGGCATGTATTCCTTTGGGGCCGGTATACGTATCTCCATCTCATTCACTACATGAATGCAGTGTTGAAAGCGTTACTTGCTGGCGTCAACCATGATAAATAACGCTATCACTTTTATGGTTGTACCTACGCCCTAATGGTAAACCTCATATACACTCATCGAATTGTCGTTAAATTTTGTCCACAATCAATGCAACGCTTACTAGTTCAATTTTCTATCTTTGTATATGATATAGGTTTGGGCTTACGAACGGATCCCCTCATTTGCACAACCATTTATAACGGGGCCACCTAATGATAACAGGAGGCCCCTCTGCCTAAGGTGGAAGTTTAAGACACTCCGAGTTGATACCAGTGATTTCTTTCAATCAGTAAGTGTTGTTTTTATTTTAAGTTGTATGAGAATTTAATGTAATGTAATAATTCATCATTTTTAATATGTTGTTCGATTTGCAGCATCCGCCGATTACTGATGTGCCTGTTCTACTACCCACCAAGTACTCTGAACGTTACTGGACATGTCATGATTTGGATCCGGATGCAGGTTTTAGGGTGTTATTTGCAAAAATCAACGACCCCACATTAAGGAAAACGGGCAGAAAAAAGAGGGCAACCCTTCCTATTGAAGTTCAGGAAGAGGAAGAAAATCCACCCAAGGAAAATATAGAAGTACATACCGTGCAGGTGTTGTATGATACGACATTCCAGCCAGTGGGATATGATCCGAGAGCATTGGACGACACATGTATTCAGGGTGGGATAGTGCCAGGTGTTGCCGATTCTGATTTCATGGGTGGGTCCTATTGGTCCTCTGGATTATCGTTTACTCCGGGTACATCCATTAATTTGTTGCAAGTGGAGACCATTGATGAGTGATATTTTCACCTAGATTTTAGTATCTTTTAATGTGAGTTTTCGTATATTTTTATCCGTATTTGTATTCTATTTGGTTGTATTTTGTATTTTTATGGAAATGTGTGTGAATAAGCTTAAACCTATAATTTTCACTTTTTATTTGATGCTAGATATGATAAGGAAGACGTAGGAAAAAGCGGATCTCAATTCGGAGTTGAAACGAGGGAGAACGAGCCAAAACAGTGAAGAAATACAGGAGCCAGCACCAACACGGGCCGTGTAGCCAACACGGCCCTGTAAGAGGTGGCCGTGTGGCGACACCAGTTCATTCAACACGGGCAACTTAAGGCCGTGTCTAGTCGCACGAGTCGTGTTAGTAGCACGAGCCGTGTCATCAACACGGCCCTGTAAGAAAAGGCCGTGCGGGAGCATCAGTTCACACGACATGGCCACCTTATGGTCGTGTGGCAGAGCACGACTCGTGCTGTGTAAAATCCTGGAAAAAAAATTAGAATCCTTCTAGAAGCCTCCCAAGGGGTATAAATACTCAATACTTCAATATGTGAGAGGAGATCCGAAATTCCACCTTCCCCACACACCTCACACACCATTTCCTCCATTTTTCACCTTCATCTTCATCCATTCACCATCCATTGGATCTACAATCATCCTACCATCAAAATCATCATCCAATTGAAGAAAAGAAGCAAGGAAGAGAGGAAGATAACAAGGGAAGAAAGGAAATCACCATTGAAGTGACATCAAGGGAGTTTTCATTCATTTCTTGTATTAAACCTCATAGTTTCATCATGTTTTGTAAGGATATTAATGTCTATGTTCATTTCCTTCTTAATATGGTAGGCTAATCTCTCTTGTGAGATTAGCAACATGATAGTTGTTGGATAATTTTGGGGATTTGTGTATTTGAATTCATATGTTTATTGGATCTATGATTTTCTATCATTGATTATTAATTGCTTAAATTGTATTGATGATTTATGTGTTTAGTTGTTCTAGATATGTGATTAGATTGAGAAATCAATTATATGCTTAGGATAATTAAGTGAATCATTTCATCAAACACTTCATGTGCATTATAGATTGTGAAGAGATTGAGAAGTCCTTCATAGTTTAGAACCCTTTGGTAGGACATGTGATTGGTTTGATCGAGAGATTGATTGATTGTGTGAAGGGACTCTCATTTAAGCTTAGTACCTAGTTGGAATTGTTTAATTGAGAACCAATCTATTGAGCTATTTGATATTCATATCATATTCATCTCGAGAGGGAGTTTAGGTGATCTTAGTGTTGGCCCTTAGTCTACAATCCATGATACATATGAATTTGATACATAATTCCTAGAATTTCCACTTCTTGATTGTTGTTAATCTCACTTTTAATCAATTTGGTAAACCACTTTCCATCATCATCTTGTTCGTTTGATCATTGCTTGCATTTGATTACTTATCATTTATTTGTTTACAACCAATCTCATTGTTGATTCGTCTCTATAAAATTACAACAAACGTGAGATCGCTTAAGCACTAGTGCCTACCTCCCTTGGGTTCGATAATTTCTTGAATTGGTCATTCTCTACTAAACTATGGCTAATCAACCATAGGAGTGGATGTTGGCAATCCCATTCAGTCAAGCAACTCATCACAGAATGCCCCTATGGAGGTAGATCAAATTAATCAGTTGGAGGTCATAGTTGATACAGAGCACAGTCATCATTCCCATCACTCGCAGTGATCTCGCGGCTCCCACCACTCGCAGTGATCTCGCGGCTCCCACCATTCATAGCCCTCCCGTGGGTCCCACCACTCCTATCATTCATAGCGCTCCGACAAACCCCACCACTCGCAGTAATCACACCACTCCCAGCATGTGGATCCCGTTGCATCGGTCTCTGAAATCCCTGTTGATATACCGGACCGAGGGGGGACCCCATGTTATCTTCACATAGGATTCTTCACATCAGGGCTATAGAGCTTCTGCAGTTGAAGCCGGTGCCGAAGATGACAGGTGGCATAGGCTTAATACGAGGTTGACTACCACGACGAAAAGTTCTACGACTTGGAGACTTACCTGGCATTCCATAAAGAACGAGAGGATAGTCGAAATCAGAGATTCGATGAATGGGAAAGGAGGTACGCTGCTTGGGATAACAGATTTTAAACGTGGGATGATAACTGGTATCAGATGCGGACAGATCAAGCATAGTATGGGAATGAACCGCGTAACGTAGCTACGTGGCTTGCTGGTCTTTGGACAAAAGCACAGCCTAGATATGAAAGAGGGGTGAGGGAAGTTGCTCGATCATTCTTCGAAGGTAGAAATATTCCGCCAGAACCAGAATCCCCACCGATCGAGCCAAATGTTCCCCCTGCTAATTGGGGGCGGGATTCTGAAGCGACAGGTATATCAACCAATACCACCCAATTCGTGCATGATACACCTACGAAGGCTCCTCGATCATCTAGTTGGTTTGGTGAGGATCCCCATTGTCATGTAGAGCACTTCAATCCTAGTCAAGGGTGGTCCAAAGTATTGCTGAACAGACTCCACTTGCCAAAAGGCCTTTCTCAGCCGATGATGAAGGCGATCTTGAATCAAGTCCCGGCCATGACTTCTCCATCCCATATCGGCCAATACGTGAGAGGAAGCCATCCCGCATGTTGTTATCCCCATACACCACACAGGAGGAACAATCATTGCTTCAAAAGTACAAGGCCTTCAAGCTTATGCCAAAAGCAGGGTAAGTAACGTAACACTTATGTGTTGATCAAACTATATAATTTTCGCTTATTGAGAAATTGTGTATCGCGTAGGTTAGATGTCGGCGTGGAATTTCAAGTGACTGGGAATTTCTTCAAGGAAATGGAGACTGAGGGAGTGTGGTTAGAAGACCATGTAAGTATATGTTGGTTAATTAAATTATAATTATTGAATTATAAATTAATACAATATATCATTTCATTACTTTGTTGATAACGATGTGTAACATATTAAAGCAAGCTTGCGTCTCCTTGTTGAATCACCCGGGTAGCTTGATGCTTGGCCATTAAAAAGTCAGGGCACTTACGTTATAATGCCAATGGAGTTCATGGTATGTTTTCCATTATTAATCAGCATTTATGCATGATTGCGCTTTGATTGCAAAATTTTCTTATTGTTTCATTGTAGATGGCCATTATGCAACACTGGACAACATACAAAAACACAAACAAAGATGACGAGAGCAAACATATCAAGTTATCGAAATATGTGTGATGGGTGTTTTCTCAACACACAATTTTAATCCCCAAGTATGAAGGATATCAATTGTAGTTTTGAAGGTGACCAAGTTAAATATCGAATCCACGGGACGGTTAAATATCAATTTAATTATGTTCTAGTATATTTAGACTATTTTGGAAAATATAATGGCTGTGATTAAGTAACAACTAATAATGAAAATAACAAGAAGAAGAGTGACTTGATAGGCGTTTTCTGCGCACCTCAACTAAAATCCCCAAGTGTAGAGATGTCAATTGCAGTGGCAAGTACCCAAGTTAAAATATCGAACCCACGGGACGGTCAATTATCTATTTTACTTTAAATCACTATTTAACTAGAATGAATGTGACCAATATCCAAGTGTTTGATTTATTAACTAAAGAATTTAAATAACAAATAATAAAATAAATAAAAGCAAGAAGGGAAGAAGTATTCAAGATCAAATCAAGAGAGAAATAACAGTTCTAAGGTATCAGGTGTAGTGCAATTTATTTGGTCTCCTAGACGTCCTATTGTTCATTCATGCTATTTTATGGAAATACATCACAAGATGATGCGTGAATAGTTTTGAACCTCCTTTCTAGATACTAATAAGGCGAATTTAACAAACCTCTGAATGGCCAACTCGACTAACATATATTCTCTGAAATTAATATTCAAACTTATTCACTTCCTACTTGATTTCCTAATTGCATTGTTCCACTAGGATAATCAAGCATCTTGTTTACCGGCCTTTAGGATTATCGTGTTCACGGGCAAACTACTATAATCCTTAGCAAATAGACAATATTAATAATGCGTGCACTCAAGCTAACACAATATACCAAGCATCACGGGCAATGTCAATAGCATATTATGAAGACGTTACACACATATTAACAAGGTCTTATATGATCAAATAAACAAGAATAAAATTAGCATCAATTCAAATATTAATCTAGGTTTCCAAATCAACTACATTATCCTTCAAACCTTAGAACCATAAAAGTATTTAGCTCATGAGCACAACACTCATGGCTAAGCAATTCATAACAAAAATCAACAAGAAAAGATGAAAGAAAGAATACAACACCCTAGTGTCACGTGGCTTGCGTTCTTCTCCTTCTCTCCCGTTGGATTGCTCCCTTGATCGCACTTGAACTCTCCTCCTCTCCTTGGTGTTGTGCAGCTCACATCATCATTCACGTTGCAAGCTTGCTACCCTTGCAAAGGGCAGCAAGCTTGCTGCACTTGCAGCCCCTTGTGGTGTGTGTGGAGTGTGTTGTGTGGTGTTTGAGGGAGTGTGTGGCTGTTGTGCAGCTGTGGTTTGGTGTGTGATTTCTCTGCCCCTCTTCCTCTTGTTGATGCAGCTGTATTTATAGGTGTGGAAGGAGACACAACATCACATGCCTCCATCCTGTGATCATGGTTGCCCATGTTGCATCACATGCTCCCACTTATCTTTGTTGGCTGCTCTTTCATCTCCACATGCATTTGTTCTTGCATTATTCTTGCTGTCCATCACGTTTGCAGCTCCATTGTTGCTGTCCATGTTGCTCCACATCATCCCACTTCTCTTTGTTGGCTTCTATCCATGTGCTCCTCTTCTTTTGGTGTTGGATTTGCAGCTTATTGTGCTGTCTTTGCAGCTCATAT
Organism: Pogostemon cablin; assembly: GCA_023678885.1. Classification (NCBI taxonomy): domain Eukaryota; kingdom Viridiplantae; phylum Streptophyta; class Magnoliopsida; order Lamiales; family Lamiaceae; genus Pogostemon; species Pogostemon cablin. Next base: position 10,487,368 of record CM042987.1, read on the forward strand.
TGTTGTCCTTCTTTTGTCTTCTTTTTCTTTGTGTGTTGGTTGCTTCATGTGCTCCATGTTCATAGTGTATTATTATCACTTTTGTAACAACCCATACAATATTATTAATGAATCAGATTGTGGCCCAACTCTTGAAGGCCCAATACAAGCATAAAATTGTTGTCCAGCCCACTTATTCCACTACAACCGCGTGAAGGAGAGATCATCAGTATGATATACACTTTCCATATATGTGATATTTCTTTCTACCCAAGAAAATACAATCATATCTCATCTAGTATTAATTTCCCTGCAATCAAATCCTAAATTGATCACCTTGCTAAGGAAAGTTGACCTCTCCCACGCGTTAATTTTATTGAGATTTGGCCAGCCATCCAAACATAAAACCGATCAACCTTTTTCATTCTTTTTCCATCGCTTATTGTTCCTACCACGCGGCTGCACTCATACGAAGAGAGAAGGGTAACAGTGCCTTCATCTCTTTTCTTTATCCTTCAACTTCTATCGATCATATTCCTCTTATTATCTCTTTGAGTTTCATTGTCGTATTATGTAGTAACATAAAGTATATGATTTTAGGTTTTGGAGGATCTTATTCTACACGAATCTAAGACTCTTACTTGGTTGAAAGGTGGGGGTTTCTCTCATCTTGTATATGTGAAATATTTCATGTGTGATAGTTTATTGTAACTGAAATATTATCATCACCTTGTTGTGATCTGGAATTGGATTATGTGAATCATATGTGCAATACGAGTTGGGACTATCGTGGTGCCTTGCTTTATCATGGGTAACGAATCGATGTCGTATCTTATAGTTATGGATATAGGACCCAAAAGGTGCCTTATCAATGTTTCGTAAGTGAATTTAAATTATTGTATATGGATTATTTTTACTTGTATAAGCATGATGAAAGTTCTCACTGAGCTGGTGGTTGCTCACCCCAAACAATCTACCTTCCTTTCAGATTAAGGCGTGGCGCTAGCGTACGAACGGAGGGGCGTCGGGCAAGAGGAGATAATAAAATTTTAATAAGTTTGCAATCCCTGTGCTACTTTCATTCTATCCATGGCATGACAACTTTAAATGAGATTTTGTTGGTTTTCTTATTACATACAAGTTTAGTGTTGATATCATACGATGGGAACTTGAAATCATTTGGATTATTTACAATAAATTAGTACCATATATATATGCTACTGATTGTTAATTTTTCATATTTTGGTTACTGTTGGTTTTGTGAAAATGGGACGAGATTTGGATTAGTCCTTTTTTTCGAAAAATGGGTGGGATCTCATATGTTTCATTGCTTCCGGAATATGGATTAGTTACGAATTTGGTTACGAATTATTAAATATTGATTTGTTGATATTGGGGGATGCCAAATTTAATTTCGTCATTGATCTCTTAAGTATAATGCGTGTATATAATTGTGTGTGTATGTAGTATAGTGGATGCACTATTTCTTTTTAGTTAAGTTTAAATGGTTTTTCCTTACATTAACACTAGATTGGTATTGTTATTTAAATAATTAAAATTTACAATCGATTTGTGGGCCACATTCAATAATTCTTGCGCTCACGCGATTCTCTCTTCTTGGGCTTTCAATCAATATAAAGATCATTTATAGAAACCAAGAATTGAGTGTGCAATAAGCTACAGAATATAGCCATCAGTTCTGTTCGGCACCTCTCGCGCGTCGTCACCATTTTGCTCATAACTTCTTCGTTTGGAACTCGATTTGGGTGTTCTTTACGCCAAAACGACCCTCTCTCCAGTGGCTTTCCAACCATGTAGCACACCAATAGTTTGGATCTCGACAACAACACAGAAAATTATGAAAGTTGGATGTGCGTTTTTCATCATCCTTGCACAATTTGCACCTTTTTTCCAACCTTGCATTTTTGATCCTTTTTTTTACCTAAAACACAATAAAACACCTCAAGTGCATCTTTATCTCACATATATGAAATATAAGATAGTTTTGCTAATATATATCAACAATTCTCATCAAAAAGGAGTTAAATTGGACGCTTAAATACGCTAATTTTCACACTCATCAAAGAGATAAGTGAGTTGTGATCAAGTAAGATAATAGGTAGTTCGTCAGGCCATCCAGTTTCATTCGTTAATTCATACCTTCGTGTGTCAATATCCGACTCTACCTTGTGGATTATGGACGCATCACTAAACCATGTAAATTTACTCTATAGACACAAGTAAATAAGCGTATGACACGTGTGAATATCCTCGGAGCAAGATGTATACTTCACCCCCCTTTCTAGGTAGTATCATAATCAATTATTTCCCGTGCACTTAGTACTCTAACCTGATTTTATCTCCCTTTATAGGTACTATGAAGTTATACTCTTTATCCTACTTGTTAACCCGAATTCAATTCAATTAACAAATATTCATATAAGACGGTTCTAATAAGACTTCGGAATCCCTTCACCTAGAATTATAACAATAAACCCTGCTCAACAGTGAACGCACTCAACCAATAACCATGTTATGTATTCAGACTCTACACAACGATTATTGATGCACAAAACAACTATGAGTATGGATTAAAAATGTGCAATCTTATATAAACTACACCACAAGTAGTATTGTACGGAGTATACACACGAAATATAAATTAACTCATAAAACCTTCATAACCCTAGAACTACCGAAGCGGCTCTAGCCCATGATTGATCTAGGAACAATCATGGTTAGATGGATCGATCTTACTTGAACCTCCAGCGGAACTCTGTCACAGCCCCTCTAGATGGTGGAAGATCGCTCTCCTTCCAACTCTATGTCTCCTTCTCTTCAATCTCTCTTGTATATTTTCTTTTTCCTCCTGCATGAGCCTCATTTTATAGTTGTAATCACGTCTCTAGGGCTTGGAATGGGCTTTTCAAGTGATCACATGCATTTTGGCCTCAAAAATCCGGATAAGGTAAGTTTTCGCACGACGGTTCGACCTCAGTAAACAGGTCAAACCACTGGCCGCAGGTCGAACCACGCTACTGGAAGATTTCTGCACTTGGTTCGACCTCTTGTACAAGTCGAACCACTCCCTCTTTGGTCGAACCTCACCACTGGATAATTCCTGCTCCTGGTTCGACCAACTGTCAAGTCGAACCCCAACGTCGTGGTCGAATCCATCTTCTCGCGAACTGGTTCGACCATGGTTCGACCTGATCAACAGGTCGAACCCCTGGTGTCGTGGTCGAACCCTCCTCATGCATTCTTCGCATTGCTGGTTCGACCTGTAGAAGAGGTCGAACCCTCCTCATGCATTCTTCGCATTGCTGGTTCAGCGGTTCGCGTGGTCTCGACTTCGTCTCTTCGATTCTTGGCACTTCCACTCCGATTTTGCTATGAAAACCACTTAAATAGCTCCACTAGCACCTGATTCATGCTAATTCACAATATATATAGGTTTTTCACCTATTTCCACCTCAAAACTCTCCAAAACTAGCACAAAACATGATGCTAAACTTGTGAATTTACACACTCATCAAACCCCCAAACTTACATGTTTCGCGTCCCGAGGCAACCAATTCAAACCACAGGAGTCGTGTATAATTCACCAAGATCAAGTACAACACATATTACACATGCCACTTCATTAAATCAAACAAGTATTAACTGCATCATATATATCACTCATGCAAAACTAATCCAATCACACACCATTCGGAGTACTAAGTAATCTAGCTCACAAGATAAGTATTTATTCTCTTTCACTCAAGTGCGTGAGGCACCATCTAGGTTAATATAAACACTCATATCAATCCATATTCACGCGTAACCATAAGCTTGGCAAGGGTCTCAAAAATCAACCTATAATCGAATCATTACTAGGATCACAAAGGACTTGTCTTTGGGTTGTAATGTTGGCTCTTTGGAAAGGGTAGGAAAATTTAGATAAAGTGACTTAAGACACTAGTAGAGAGTTACCTTGGAGGTTCTCGATTTCTTCTTCTTGCTGCAATATCTCCTCCAACTTCTCATCTTCTTTTCATGGATTTTCCTTCTTAACCGTGCATCAACATCATCTCTTTAGACAACTAGGGTACCAGTTTCAGGCACTACCCTTCTTCTCTTTATCAATTAGCTGCTCTTAAGCTTAAAGCTCCATGTATAAAAACCATCGGGTACCAGTTTCGGGCACTACCCCTAAACAAGATTTAACCATATTCTTTTCATCTAACCATATTCTACCTTCCTTTTTCTTCTTGCACACTTACTCACCTCAACTCTCTCTACCAATGAATAGGTTAATCAAGACTCAAGTAAAGATTTATAAGGTTATTTACTTCGGCTACCAAAGAAAAAGCTTTAACGGCTCAACGGGGCATCCAAAGGTTAATAAAATCATTAGAAAAGACAAAATTTGGCTAAGTAGCTTAATCACAAAATAATGGCCTAAGATCATGTCCTAGCAATTCATCAATCATAAGTCTCACACAAGACTCCAAGCCAAGTTCTAGAATACGTTCATATGGATGATTCTCTCAAGAATAAAACAATCATGATCAAGCATGATTAATAAAGCTCAAATCCTCACATAGGTAAATCCTAGTACTCCTCATAGCACATAATCAAGATCAATTCCACAAGAATTCTACATACTTATCAAATTATACATGCTTTCTTTAATAAACATAAACATGTAAACACATGAATGCACATAAACATTAAGCTCATACCCAATCGATCATACAAGCTCCTCAACAATCCCAACTCATGCAACATAGAAGGACGGGGTTAAGAACACACTTTCCTGGCTTGGTTCGACCTTGATTCGACCTGTTGAAGAGGTCGAATCAACTTCATCGTGGTCGAATCAACATTCTGGACAGCTTCTCCTTCGGTTCGGCTTGGGTTCGACTTGCTGAACAGGTCGAACCATATCGGCTTAAATTGAACCACCCTTCTGTAAGTTTCATGTCATCAGTTCGACCTCGGTTCGACTTGCTGAACAGGTCGAACCAAGAATGTCATGGTCGAACCGCACTTCTGGAATTCTGCTGTCACTGGTTCGACCTTGGTTCGACCTGTTGATCTGGTCGAACCATCTTGCATGAGGTCGAACCAACTCTCTGGACAACTTTTGCACCACGGTTCGACTTCCTCAGCTGGGTTCGACCTCCTGGCTTGGTCGAACCTACCCCCTAGAAGCTCCAAAACCGAGTGTTCTTCAATCCCTACACACTTCAAACTTCAAAACGAATCATTAAGTACCATCTAGAGCACAACTTCATCAAAAATTATTCCACAAAATATTATTCATGAGTAACTCCGTAAAAGAAAACACAACCAAAACCCACTAAACATTAGGCAAGTTGTAAAAAATCATCACATCATAATCGATTAAAATTTTAAATATGGCGCAAAAACCAACTCCCCTAACAAACATCACAAAGAAAAGATTATATTATCGGTGCTTATCGAGGTAAGTACATCACAAACATCACAAAGAAAATATTATATTATCGGTGCTTATCGAGGTAAGTACATCACACCCCCCAAACTTAGTAGAAACTATAGTCGAAACTAAGTTTGCAAAGAGATGTAATTGCCGATAAGTAAGCACTTCAAATATAAAAATTTCTTACACACACGAAAGAAATAAAACAATAAAACAGAAGGGAAAGACCCCAACAGGCGCTCATGGTTAACATCGGAGAGTCACGACGGTTACCGCTTTGAAGACTACATGATCAGAGGACGGTCTTGTCGCATCCTCACCTTCCAATACTTACTCCCCCTCTTATTAACCACACCTACCACCTTACCTTTTTTATGCACCATACGATTCGTAGAATCTCCTTTCCCAAGCTTTCTTTTCTCATTCCTATCAATCTTCTACTCAATTTCGGAATAATTCATATCTCCATCAAGATCAAAGTCAGGATAAGAACGAAAGAAAAGACTTTCAAATTTGTAGGTATCCAGTGGTAAGTTAGGAGGCTTCAAGTAGGCATCATCTTTACTTCCTTCGTTTACAGTCAGCACGTCACCTTTCTTGCTCACAAAAATATGATCATTAGAATTACCTTCATCACATGGCCTTGTAGACTCCTCTTTCTTTCCTTCCATCGGAGTGCTCTCTCGCTTCAATGGCAAGTTCATCCTAGACCCTTTCACTTCTTCAGCCTTAGCTTTCTCCAATGCATACCTAGCATCACCCAAAGCAAGTAAGTTCTTAAGATATTCAATACATTCATCATTGGAAAGACCATCAAGCTCCGTAGTGGAATAAGTAGGAGACTACATCAAGCATGTCTCAAGAGGATCCTTAGACAGGATCGAAGATATATCTTCCTTCACAATCTCCTCCACCACATCAATACTATGACACTGTGACTCCATGGGCATCTTCATTGCTTTGTCTAGGTTGAATAGGACCTCGTCTTTGTCCATCTGCAATCTAAGCTCTCCTTTCTGAACATCAATCATAGCTCCTGCAGTAGCAAGGAAAGGTCTCCCCAAGATAAGAGGGATATTATCCTTGTCATCATCCATTTCTAGCACAAGAAAGTCCACAGGAAAGACTAGCTTCTCCACTTTGACGAGAACGTCTTTGATTATACCTTTTGGAAACGTCATCGACCTATCCGCCAATTGGAGAACCATTGTTGTAGGGTTTAACTCCCCCAAACCAAGCCTCTGAAAGATGGACAAAGGCATCAAATTGATGCTTGCCCCTAAATCGCACAAAGCTCGCCGTGCCGGCCCCTTTCCGATCTCACATAGAATAGTGAAGCTCCCCGGATCCTTCATCTTTGGCGGCAGCTTCCTTTGGATGATTGAGCTGTAATTCTCCGATAAATTCACTGTTTCAATTCCGGTTAAGCTCCGCTTCTTCAACAATAGATCTTTAAGAAATCGGGCATAGTACGGCATCTCCATGATTGCCTCTGAGAAAGGAATGCTCAAGCTTATTTTGTTCATTATCTCTGAAAACTTCTTGAACTTCTCTTCCAATCCCTTCTTCACAAACCTGTAAGGAAATGGCGGAGGTATCTTTGTTTTGGGAATCCCATATTCATCATGTTCAATCTTCTCCGCTTTCTCCTTTTCGGCTCTCAATCGCTTGGCTCTCTCCCACTTTTTCTCAGCTATTATCTCTGTACTTTGCTCATTCCAAACTACTGGAGTAGCATCAACAACATCGAGAGTGTTTGGAGTAGCAACAGGCAATTTTTGGAGGGGTTCGACCAGGGTTCGACCTGTGGAACAGGTCGAACCAGGTACGTACTAGTCGAACCTACCCTCTGGACAAAGGCTCTCTTTTTTAATTTGAGGTTCGACCTGGGTTCGACATGTTGAGTAGGTCGAACAACGGACACCTAGGTCGAACCTGCCTACTGTACTCCTTCCGTCATCCAGTTCGACGAGGCTTCGACCTGTTTGATAGGTCGAACCATGTCCGTCATGGTCAAACCGTTGCTGCGACAAAACAGAGTGCTCCAAGCTATGCGGTTCGACCTGGGTTCGACCTGTTGGATAGGTCGAACCATGATTGATTTGGTCGAATCGGTGTTCTGGAAAAATAGAGTACTCCGAGTTGTCGGGTTCGACCTTGGTTCGACCTGTGAGCCAGGTCGAACCATCTGCAGTCTGGTCGAACCGATGCTGCAATGTCTCCTGATCGTGTCCAGTGTGTTGGTTCGACCTCTCCTGTATGGTTCGACCTTCAATATTGGTCGAACCATGGTCGAACCGGGCCCTAGACATGTCCAAATTTGATTCCGACCTCATAGGTCCCTCGTACTACGTTCCTGACCTCAATGTTATGGCGTTACAGGACCTTGGATTCTCAATACTTTGAGACGGGAACTTCCCCTTCTCAATAGTTTGAGTAAGCTTGTTAACACTTCCTGCCATCTCTCCCATCAGCAACGTAAGGTCCTTCACCTGCTTAGATATAACCTCATAGTTTGCATCGATTTTCTTTTCATGTTTGGCATCAAGGCGGTTAACTCTTTCATCATTCTTGGCCATATACCTGTTCATAGTATCCTCAAAACCCGGTTTCCCTTCTTCCACCTTGGCACCAGGATCAACACCCATCGGAGGTTGAACCGTATTATTCGGATTGCTCCATGAGAACTCCGGCCTCCTAGGCTGTTGATAACCACCAGGAGGACCACGATTATTAAAGTTTCCTCGATAGTTCCCTTGGTAATTTCGGTTTCCTTGATCTGGATACCAAACCCCTTGAATACTTTGACCCATGGCATAGTTCGCCTCCTCCAACTCCTCTTGGATTGGTCCATCATTCATCAATTCCTGCTGCATGATTGGTACGCGCTGAGATATATCGCTGATTTGCTTTTGCTGGGACTCAAGTAGCTTGTTGATAGACAACAAGCTAGAGACGATCTCATCTTCTCTACTTGTTTTCACCATAGCATGTTCAACCTGAGCTACCTTCCTAAGGATATAAGTACCTCTAACTCTATCAGTTGGCCAATCCCTCGAATTCATCGAAATATCTTCAAACAAATTCTCGGCCTCTACGGATGACTTTGTAAGCAATGCTCTATTAGAAGAAGCATCCAATAACACTCGTGAATCACAGTCCAATCCATTGTAGAATATACTGATATATTGAGCTTTAGATAGCCCATGTTGAGGACACTTCCTAAGCATGTCCTTGAATCTATCCCATGCTTCATGAAATTTCTCACCTTCACCGATAGCAAATTGGTTAATCTCTTGTTTCATCTTAAACACCTTTGACGGTGGCATGTACCTCTCCAAGAACCTTAACTTCAATTACTCCCAAGTGGTGCACTCAGCTGCGTTGATAGTGTCGTACCAATCTCTCGCCTTTTCAGTAAGCGAGAATTTGAACAAGAGGATCTTCCTAGCATCTTCATGTTCTCCTGCGTCTTTTTGAGTACTTGCATAGCCCAAGAACTTGTTCAGATGCTGCTGCGGATCCTCGAAAGACCCTCCTGAAAAGGAGTTCCTTTCTATCATGCTAATAAGAGCGGGATAAAGATCGAAATCTGAATTAGTTCCCCTTGCTCCTAGAAGCCCAAAATTTCCAGACCCATTATTTCTGAAAACCTCTCGGATGGCTAGATTATCCGGATTCACTGCTATGTTGACTGTCTCTACTCCCGTATTAACTTTAGTCGTAGCTTCAATCGTCTTTGAATTCTGCTCGTGAACTTCAACTCCAAATTTCAGAGCTTCAGTTGGATCAATAGTCTTTGCCTTGCTCTTCTTCTTCTTCTTTTTTCTTAACGATGCTCCGATCTCAGGATTATAGGATTCAAGTTCACCTTTCTTTGATCTCGTGAGCATGCACCTAAAAAGAACTAGAATTAAAACAGCAAAATAAGAAAAATAGCCTTAATAAACTATAAATAACAAAAAGATATTTTAAGCCGTCCCCGGCAACGGCGCCAAAAACTTGATGGGTGTTTTCTCAACACACAATTTTAATCCCCAAGTATGAAGGATATCAATTGTAGTTTCGAAGGTGACCAAGTTAAATATCGAATCCACGGGACGGTTAAATATCAATTTAATTATGTTCTAGTATATTTAGACTATTTTGGAAAATATAATGGTTGTGATTAAGTAACAACTAATAATGAAAATAACAAGAAGAAGAGATAAGTGAGTTGTGATCAAGTAAGATAATAGGTAGTTCGTCAGGCCATCCAGTTTCATTCGTTAATTCATACCTTCGTGTGTCAATGTCTGACTCTACCTTGTGGAATATGGACGCATCACTAAACCATGCAAATTTACTCTATAGACACAAGTAAATAAGCGTATGACACGTGTGAATATCCTCGGAGCAAGATGTATACTTCACCCCCTTTCTAGGTATTATCATAATTAATTATTTCCCGTGCACTTAGTACTCTAACCCGATTTGATCTCCCTTTATAGATACTATGAAGTTATACTCTTTATCCTACTTGTTAACCCGAATTCAATTCAATTAACAAATATTCATATAAAACGGTTCTAATAAGACTTCGAAATCCCTTCACTTAGAATTATAACAATAAACCCTGCTCAACAGTGAACGCACTCAACCAATAACCATGTTATGTATTCAGACTCTACACAACGATTATTGATGCACAAAACAACTATGAGTATGGATTAAAAACGTGCAATCTTATATAAACTACACCACAAGTAGTGTTGTACGAAGTATACACACAAAATATAAATTAACTCATGAAACCTTCATAACCCTAGAACTACCGAAGCGGCTCTAGCCCATGATTGATCTAGGAACAATCATGGTTAGATGGACCGATCTTACTTGAACCTCCAGCGGAACTCTGTCACAGCCCCTCCGGATGGTGGAAGATCGCTCTCCTTCAAACTCTATGTTTCCTTCTCTTCAATCTCTCTTGTATCTTCTCTTTTTCCTCCTGCATGAGCCACCTTTTATAGTTGTAATCACGTCTCTAGGGCTTGGAATGGGCTTTTCAAGTGATCACACGCGTTTTGGCCTCGAAAATCCAGATAAGGTAAGTTTTCACACGACGGTTCGACCTCAGTAAACAGGTCGAACCACTGGCCGCAGGTCGAACCCCAGGTCGAACCACGCTACTGGAAGATTTCTGTACTTGGTTCGACCTCTTGTACAGGTCGAACCACTCCCTCTTTGGTCGAACCCCAGGTCGACCCTCACCACTGGATAATTTTTGCTCCTAGTTCGACCAACTGTCAAGTTGAACCCCAACGTCGTGGTCGAATCCATCTTCTCGCGAACTGGTTCGACCATGGTTTGACCTGATCAACAGGTCGAATCCCTGGTGTCGTGGTCGAACCCTCCTCCTGCATTCTTCGCATTGCTGGTTCGACCTGTAGAAGAGGTCGAACCCTCCTCCAACAGGTCGAACCCCACTCTTTCCTTGGCGGTTCGCGTGGTCTCGACTTCGTCTCTTTGATTCTTGGCACTTCCACTCCGATTTTGCTATGAAAAAATTAAATAGCTCCACTAGCACCTGATTCATGCTAATTCACAATATATATAGGTTTTTCACCTATTTCCACCTCAAAACTCTCCAAAACTAGCACAAAACATGATGCTAAACTTGTGATTTACACACTCATCAATGTGTTGGAGCGATTGGATGGGTATGCAACTGGTAGGTTTTACTCATGGGAGCATGCTAGCTGGATGTTTGCAACAACACAGTGGGCTTCAGCCAAACGGGTAAGCAATTTAAGTAGACTTCGCTTCTATAAGCATATATGTTGAATTTTGATTATATTAAAGATTTATTTTGGCAGGTGTTTTTTTGTTGATAATGAGCATGGCCATTATTATGCATGTTGCATGCACATGCGTTCCATGAAGTTTACTGTGTATGATTCTCTGCGGCATAGATAGGAGCAGGAACTGGATATGGAGATTCATAGATGTGAAGAAACACTGCCCTTCCATCGAATCATCCCTGCAATCATGGAACGCAATGGCTGCATATGGGAGAGCCCAGATCAGAAAAGTAGACCTACATAGAAGTGGGTAACAGTAAACCAGTATAGTTGTTACCCCCAGAATGATAGCTGGAGTTGTGGACAGGCTTCTGTGCGTACTATACAAAGCATCATCACTAAACACTCAGCATGGGGCAACGACGACCATTTGATGGAGTACAGGAGACTTTTAGCAAGGGAGATATTTTTCTGGAATTATCAGAGACGTAGGTTGATCAATGAGTAAATACACTTTATTAGTGGTCTGTATTACATATTGAATAACTTAGTCATTATTGTTCATTTGAATTTAGTGATTAAATACTGCATTGCCTTCAACAATATCTTTTATACTGCCCAATTTAACCAAAATTGGTTAATCAAATTTTATAAATTCAACTTAATTTATTCCGTTTTAAATCCTCTTTTCGGATTACTAATTATTAATGAAATGTTTTAATATTAATTCACTGATTAATCAACCAAGTTTAATTTTAATAAAAAAAATACACAGAGGATTCTTAAACAAATATACACTCAGACTCGGCCTTACATTAATTTATTTTTAAAATTCATTCGGTCTCGGTCTTTCACCATTCATGCATTATGTCTAAATTTGAAAAAAAAATCTAAAATATAATTGAAGGTCTTATTACTCGGACTCTGACCAAATTAATCAAAACAGCCACTCGGACTCGACCTTCAATTATTTTTTTAAAATGAACTCGATCTCGGTCTTTGACCATTCATTTAGGCAGTATAATAATGAATTTCTTACATATAACTCGGACTCGGCCTTAGCTTCACTTTTTGAAATTAATATGGCACTCGTTTTTTGACCCAATTAATCAAATACATCCACTCGGACTCTGTGTTGTTATTGAAATTGATAACATTTCACTCGGACTCGGTCCCTCATTTATTCCAAAAAGATACAAAAGTACATATGCACACCTACTGTATCACATAATCTTAAATTTGGAAGTAAATACTTTCACCAACCATTCTTTTAACTTTGTAAGAAAATCTTAATTATCATCTCATTTTTCACTCCACAAACAAACGATTGTAATGAAGAGGCAGCAACATTCCACTCTTATTCAACGACAACATTGTTCAGTCCCTGTCGAAGGCTAACAAGGTATTTTCTATGGTGACCCTCGTGATGTTTATGTTGTTAAAATTCTTGTTTAACGTAGTAATGGGTATTAATTTATGAAATGTTTAAGGTATTAGGGTATTTTAGGTAACAAATAAAAATTAAAGTGTGTTATGTGTTTTAGATGAGAGTGATATTTTTAAAATAAAGATAAAATATAAAGTATGTTCTTGTTTTAAATCCACCTTACAAATTACTAATTAAATATGTTTTTGAGGTATGTTTTTGTTTTAAATATAAAGTATATTTTTGTTTTAAATCCACTTTTGAGGTATGTTTTAGAAATAAAATATAAAGTATGTTTTTGTTTTAAATCCACTTTATAAATTACTAATTAAGTAAGTATGTTTTTTTAGGTATGATTTTGTTTTAAATATAAAGTATATTTTTTTGTTTTAAATCCACTTTTGAGGTATGTTTTAGAAATAAAATATAAAGTATGTTATTGCTTTAAATCCACTTTATAAATTACTAATTAAGTATGTTTTTTAGGTATGTTTTTGTTTTAAATTATAAATTAAGGATGGAATGTATTAACTTTTATACTTTACTAAATATACAACCTAATTTAATATCAATTAAAATACTACACACTCAGACTTGTCCTTCAACAATATTTAGATTAATCGGACTCGACATTAGAATAAATGATTGTATAATTGGTTAGTATGATTAATCGAACTCGGCCTTATATTAAATTTTATTTGAAATTAATTAATGGGACTCGGCCTTAGATAGTGTGAGTCGGCCTTAGATTATATACTCGGACTCGCTCTTAGAAAAATCATGGCATACGCTTAATTTTGTATTAGTAATATACTCGGACTTTATTTTGCATATACTTGGACTCGAACTTAATTTTGAGTCGGCTTTAATTTTGTATCAGTAATATACTCGGACTTAATTTTGAGTCGGCCTTGAATTTACATATACTCGAACTCGCACTTTCATTTTATCAGTAATATATTTTCATAACTGAACAATGATATGTACATAATGATTATTTTATAAATGTTATAATAAACTTAATATATATCTTTTTATTCCAGTGCTTTCATTACGGGAAGAGTGGCGAAAGTATCATTGGGGGAATATGGCATGGTCTACAGTACGAAGATGGGGAGTTTCAGTACACCATGCTATCGGAATCGAGTTTGAGTTATGATGTCTTGATCAGCGAAATCCATTCAGTTGTTAGAGCTGACCTTACAAGATGTAGATATGTAATTAATTCATTTCAAGATAAAGGCCAGAGTTTGGTTCCACAAAAGATTAATACTGACTTTCTTTTACATCAATTCTTTCGAGATCCTAGACCACATGTATTGTACATCACATTAAAATCCCTATGTGAAGAGGCATCGCACGGGGCTGCTTTCCTAGGTGCTAGTTCAAGTAAACATACTTTCAATCTCAATGAACCATATACGCCAATGAAAATTGGATGCACAGATCCAGTATTTGAATCGGATTATCAACAAGATGATGGGCCTTACACAGATGAGGAGAGTTCACAGACAAGCTGGGAGAGTGATGAAAATATTGATGATGGGCCAGTCAACTCTGAAGAAGTAAATCCACAAACACAAGGGGGTAATGTTGAAGATGTTGATTATATGGAAGAACTGTTTGACGAGCTTTGCGACTACATCCGAGAAAGTGGTGGATTGAGCTTTATTGAACCTGTAACAAATGATATGCCTCTGCCGTACGTTCACTATCCAGTAGAGCCTAACCTATCCCATCCCACTCGTCCTTGGTCAATACCCAGTAATGATTTTGTTATTTCAAAAACTACTTTATTATTTTATACTCTGCGTTAGACTTTAACGATGATTAAATTTATATTCGCTTTTTGATTACCTAATACAAATTTCCCAGCAAACCTTACGCCCAGGCCCGCTTCAGATGTTCTGTCATTCGACACATCTATTGAGTTGGTCCTTAAAGGTTTTTATAAGACTAAAGATCATTTACAGACGGTGATCGAGATGTACGAGCTAAAAAATCAAGTGAAGATAAAAGTTTAAAAATCCAATATGAAAAGGTTGAACATAGTATGCAGCCACAGAACTACACACAATTGTCCATTCAAGATGCACTCCAATGGGACAAAGGGAGTCTGGCAAGTTATAAAGCTCGTGGACCAACACACCTGCAACCAAGATCCAGATATGCAACGCCCACGCACTGTATCTTCAAAAATACTTGAAAAATACTTTGCCAGTAAATATGGGAACATGATGATTGAAAAAAGGCCAAAAGGGATGATGGAGGAAATCCTGCATGAGTTTGGCTTTGACATTCAATACAGTACAACACTTAGAGGCAAGCATCGTAATGTTGGCCATACATTTGGCGACCACGACACTTCATTCAGCATGTTACCTTCGTATCTTTACCAACTTGAGCTCTCAAATCCAGGATCACACATAAGAATATCTACCGGTGATGATGACCAATTTAGGTACAAAGTTAGATTTCAATTCTACACAACGTTCACTAATACCCACCATATGCTAACTCATGCATAAACTATTTTGAATGGAATTTGTATTCAGGAACACATTTTATGCCCTAGCAGCATTACGATAAGGATTTATGAGGTACGATCGATCGATCATCATAGTAGACGAAACACATATGAAGGAAAAATATCGAGGTATTGTATTTATAGCCGTGACCCAAGATGGGAATCATAGTGTGTTTCCCCTTGCCATCGGAGTAGGTGACACGAAAAATAACAACTCTTGGACATGGTTTATGGAAAGGTTGAAGGAAGCATTTGGATCACCAGATGGTCTATTAATCGTATCAGGCGGACACAAAAGCATTGCTTATGCGGTACAAACTGTGTTCCCTAATGCACAACATGGCTTATGCTACGTTCATCTAAAGAGGAAGATGATGGGCTACGGAGATGATGTTCTTTACCAATTTGGCAAGGTGATGTACACATATAGTTTGCCTGAATTTCAAGAGTACGTATAACATCCCTACATTGTTTCACCCACAAGTTTATGTTACATATTCACTAAAATATTTATATGACATTGCACAACAATTATATGAGAAGTATGCGCAATCATAACTTCGGGAGCTTGATGAATGTTATCGATGGCCTTGGTCTTGATAGGTGGACGAGAGTGCATTGTCCAGTAAAACGGTTCTAGTTCATGACATCAAAGGCACCTGAGTCCAATAACTCAGCACTCTTATAAGCACAAAAATTGCCAATATGCGTGTTGTATGAGGTGGCCCGCACAACCATCGAGAAATGGTTTTACGAGCATAAGACAGAGGCTCAGAGGGTCACCTCGGTGTTATGTAGCAGATTGTACAAAGATTTGGTTGACAAAATGCGCAAGCCCAAAAAGTTCTCTTTGGAAGGTTTGGCACATACCATGTTCAAGGTTTACAAAGATAAAAATAGCTGGGTTGTTGACATTCAAGCTAGAAAATGCTCCTGTGGGGAGTTCCAGTTTGAGCCAGTTTCTTGTTTGCATGCATTAAAGGTCATCTAGTCGGCCTTCTCTTATTAGCTGACTTACAATTTCATTTCGTCAAATTAATATTCATCTTTCTTTTATCGTAGTAAATTGGGTTTGCCTAGCACCTCTTTTGTTTTGCAATCTTATTATCATGACAACATCGTCGGTATGTGGTTTGAGATTATCATGCTCGTTCCCCATCCAGATAACTGGGTCATGCCAGACGAGGTTGCTGCTTTGCGTGTCATTAAGGCCCTTCCACATTCACAGGCCAGAGACGACGACCTAAGAAATGTCTGATTTGTGACGAGGTAGGCCACTCACGTCGTACGTGCCCCCAAATTCGTAATGATAATCAACAAGGAAGAAATTGACATAGTTTATCTTCAAAATTCTGGAACTATTTATTATACATTATTACTGTATGCTTGATAGTTTGTGAACTCTGACTTTATAAAGTTCATTACACTAATCTTAAAAATAATTGAGAATTAAGATCACTAATTATATGAACATTATCTTATACTAAATTAAATTTAATATAGTCACTCGGTCTCTGATGGGAGTTTAGATGTTTTTATTTAATTAATTATTATATAGAATTATTAATCAAATTAAACTCTCACTCGGTCACTCGGTCTCTGATGGGGGTTTAGATGTTTGTATTTAATTAATCAAATTAGACTCCCACTCGGTCACTCTATTTCGGAGGGGAGTTTAGTTCTTTGTATTTAATTAATTATATTGAATTATTACTCAATCAAATTAAACTGCCATCGGTCACTCGGTCTTTCAGTATAATTTTTTACTCGGTCACTGATACTTTGAATTTTATTTCCCATTTTAAAAGATTATTCTAAACTCCACAATTGGGTCACTCGGTCTTTTAATATGCATGTACTTTTAATTTTATTTCCCATTTTAAAAATATTTTGATTTATAAAATTAAAAATATTTAAACTCTAGTGTTATTAAATATATGCATGTACATTTAACTCGGTCTTTGGCAATAACTATGCAAAAAAAATACTGTCAGAATTAATACAAAAAATAATATCAAGAAAATGGAGATCACTCGGTCACTAAGACCTTTTTGTCTAGTTTTATAGGCCGACACTACCTGACACTAACCCAGTAGGGGTAATACAGTAAAGTTAACTCAAAAGTGGACATTTTTGCTCAACTTTAGTCAAAGTAGGCATTTTTGCGATTTACAAATTCAAAATGGGCAACAGATCACAATTCTCTAAAATCTTTGGGAGAGGTTGGTGGTGCAAGTTACTGCAGTTCCAGAAAAGGTTTTCGCAATTCTACAAGTACTTTGGGAAAGGTTTACAGAAAAGGTTTATGCAATTCCACAAGCACTTTGGGAAAGGTTTCCAGAAAAGGTTTCTACAATTCCAAGTGTTTTGGGAGGTTGCTCGCCTCACATCTATCATTTTGTTTTTATATAATAATAATAATAATAATAATAGCTCAATATTAACACTTAAAGAGAGAGATAATATCATTTTAGTCTTTTATTTTTGGAAAAAATGACCAAGAATAAAAATAAAAGGGTAGGTCTTGCGTGAGACCGTCTCACGTGAGACCATTTTTCACTTTTTAAAATAATTATCACTTTCGCTATAAAATGTTATCACTTTTTATTTGTACTATAAATTATTTATTAAATAACATTATCACTTTTTATTAATTTATTATCACTTTCTGACCGTCTCACGTAAACCTTCACGTGAGACGGTCTCACACAAGTCTTTGCCAAACTAAAATATGTCAAGATTATATTTTTTTTTTGAAAAAATGACCAAGAATAAAAATAAAAATGTCATGGATTCGAGGGGGCTAGTATTATCTAATTTTAATCTTTGATATTTTTTATTTTTGGTAAAATCATCTCTTACCATTCTTCTTTTTTCTTTTTTATTTCTTATAATTATGCTGGTAGGCAAATTTTAGAGATCCAATCCGTGGTTTCTCTAGAAAAATATTTTGAAGAAACGACAATGGCTAAAGACATGGAAAAAAAGTGGGGAAGAAGAGGACATTTTTGTCTTTTCTCTCTTTTGTATGGAGCACTGTTGAAACCTGAGATAGTATACCACGATTTGGGCCATATAGCTAATGTAAAGAGATACAGTGAATTTAAGAACGGGCCGAACTTATTACAGGGCTCCCACTACAAATTGTATGATCTACCAAACATAATAATAGTGGCGCATAAACATCGTAATATGGGCTAATATGGGCTACCAAACGGACCGTTAAGGGTTTAATTGTTATAATAGTATAAAATAAAGGGCTTAAGTGATCTCTTAAGAAAAAATAAGGGCTCAACTGATCCAATTTAATAAGTGCAAGGGCTTAGACGATTAAAATATAAGATTAGGAGCTTATTTGATTTCGAGATATAAAATGAGGGGCCAAATTGACCCTTTGCCAAAAAAGCTTTTTTCCCAAAGATTTTCTCTTCTTCTTCGTGCCTTCATAGACTAAAAATCTCGAAGGCTCAACGCTTCCACCATCGTTTCACTCTCCGGCGCCACCGTCCTGTTTGCCCCCTTCCTCACGATAATATCTTCAAATACCAGTTTAATCGCTCTTTCTTTGGCTCAAATTAAGGATGCATGTTGTCTTTGGCGTCACATATCGCCGAAATAAGATATAAATTAGCCCTTGGTATCTCTAATTCTTTTCCTCGCTACTGTAATTCATTTTTAAAGATTGTTATCTAGCAAATTGGTCGATGCCTATGGTTCTTTTTAGTCCAATTGTACACATATGTCACTCATACTAATGTTCTTTCTCCCTTTGCTTTGGTTTGGTGAGCAATTTCACGAGAAATCCCTAATTTTGTTTTGCTTTTGTTTTAGTGCCAAAGGTTTCTTACTTTGTTCGCTTTGCTGCGATTAATGTCGTGGCTTTGGAGGTTGGTTGCCCATGGTATTTTAGTCCAATTCCACACTTTGTTCCTTCCCCCTTTGCTTTTTTTTTTTCCCTTTTTGTTTTCGTTTAATATGTTTCTTCCAGGCTTCCACCTGCATGTGCTATTTAATTAGTTAGTGATTGTTTGGTTTGAAGAGAAGGCCTTGCATTAATTATTTGTATTGAGTTCTAACCTTGATTCCATGCATATAGGGGGACCAGTTGTTATACTAAGTTTATCTCCTAAGGCCCTTCAATCAAAAATTCATCTCGAACATTGTTTGGTATTATAATGAGGGATGGTTATCCTATGATTGACTGTGTTGTTTACATTTATTACTTAATTACTTGAAGGCAATATATTTTATCAGAAAATGTATCAAATTGAAAAGAAATCAAATTTTTTTTAATCAATGTATTACATTTTGTTTGGTATGATAATGCAGGGGTATGAAGTGTATTCCCTCTTTGTTTCACTTGTACTCTGTATTTATAGTTATTTCTATAGCCAATCGTTGCAGTGGCAAACTTTCCACTAACAGGCTTTCACATTAATTGCATTATTTCCTATTTAATTTCTTTTGTTGTGCTGATTGGTATACTAGTACCTTAAATATAAGAGCTGCTTTTATCTTCAACTGTTTTCTGATCCTTTTTTTAATTGTAGTTATGACAGTCCAATTGATGCATGTTGCCACCTCTCTATTTTTTAACCGTTATAACATTTGAATTTGAAATAGGAGAGATAACATGCTTAATTATTGACAACTTTGATGTCCCTGGTGACATATGTGGGTTGTATTGGCATGTAGGTGACTTGTACATTTAAATGCTTTGGCAGTTGTAAGCTTTTAAGACTTATTATTGGATTCTATCTATGTGGTTTCTTTAATACGCATAAATTATATACTACATGTGCTGTTATTAATTCTCTATGTATTACGTTTCCTATGGTAAATGCAATTTTATGTTTTCAGAGTCTTATTAGTGGATAAGTTGAAGTTAGAGAACAAGCAGCTTTGGGCTTTGGAGAATTGATTGAAGCGACAAGGGAAAAAGCCCTCAGAGAATTTGTTGCTCCTATCACAAGGAATCGTGGTGTGATTTATCTCCCAATGTGGTGAGTTCTCAGACTCTTCGCCCTTCCAAATTCTATAGCTCTGTGTACATTTTCATGGTCTATTCTCTCTCTCTTTCCGTCTGGTGTTGCGCCACCTCACCAAATATGAACCTGTGTTTTTCTCTCTGAGCTCTCGCGACTTCTACTCTTCCTTCGCCTCCACCCAATACAAGAGCTCGCCGTCGCCGTCCCTACATCGATGACGACAGGTATGTGTTATTTCTGTTTTAAATTATTTACTTTTCACATTGTTTGAGTTATATTTTAATAGTTTCAGTATTCAATTGCAATGTTATTGTTTTCCCTGCATTTAAACCAATCGACCAAGTGTTTCTTCATTCATGATTTTAGAGTTATGGTCCTATGGATTATAGATGATGTTTTGTATTTTCCCTCTTTGCATCTGATGGCACTTCTCATTTTGAACAATTGCATGATTGTGATTTTATAGAATCCCCTTTTCGAACGTGGTTCTTCTTGATGAGGATTTTGATGCTAGGATAATGGATTTAGGATTGCCAACACTCTTGACTTTATCAGAATGTAATGAGAGCAGTTTTGTGTTTGGGGATATAGGTGAAATCGGTTATGTAGCTCCAGAGTAATCGACTACAATGGTTGATTCTCGAAGGGGATGCTTTTAGTTTTGGGGTGGTACTTCTTGAATTGGCCTTTGGACTAAAACCTCTTGATGACAGTTTAGCAGAGGAAGACTCCAAGGGTAATTTAGTCGACTGTGTGAAACAGCTCTCCAGTGTTGGACGGATCAAAGATGCTATAGAAAAACAGTTATGTGGGAAGGGGAATGACGAGGACATTGTGAAGTTCTTGAGAATCGCCTGTAATTGTGTGGTTCTTTACCCAAGAACGGTTTGTCCTTGTATCAAGTTTATATATCACTTAAGAGCATGGCTGATGAACATGTTTTTTCAGAACATTATGATGAATTCCCATGTTGTTTCATGTTTGAGAAACAAAAATCAATCAGTCCACTTTGACCAGTAAAGGTTTTGATTCTTGCACTTACTCATCTTGTTGTTAGCTATGAAAAGCAAATTGTGTGATGAACATTTCAATTTTCTTACTCAAATATATCCCACGTATGCTAAATATTGATATATAATAGCTCACCTGCCTTAATTGCTTATATTCTTATTGCTTGTAATTAGCTGTAATAAAAGTCTATGTATGGTTCACAAGTATTTGAATATTTACTATTGCTCTTCTGATGTCACTCAATTTATTGTTGATCATATTGCCATTCCAAGCATGTATGCATTATTATTTTTTTAAAAAAAATAACCGACTAATTAAGATAATTTTGAGGGGTGGGGATTTGAATCTCTATATGTTTCTTAGAATTGTAGCATTTTGATAAATGTAGTAAACATATGTCTCCATAGTCTTGGTGTCTATTATGTTGACTAAGAATCCTTGGAAAGATTTCTTCCTCAGCATCTTCGCAGCCTTTGCGGCCGACAAAACTCTTGGTATAACGCCACTCTTGATCTTGTGGACGATTTTTCTTCCAGATCTTGGTTCCCTTAGGACCACTTCTCGTTCCTTGCATCTGATGTTGGCTTGATGATAGGTAAGCCAATCCATTCCCAATATCATCTCTAATTCGTGCATATCCAAAACGTATGGCTTGACACTAAACTCCACTCCTTCAATGCTTATATCTCCTCCTTCTGCCAAGGAATGCGCAATGATTCTCTCTCCCGATGGTAAACTAATCTCAAGAGGTTTGTCACTCTTGACTTGTTTACAGTGAATCTTATGGCAATACTTTGCAGAAATAAAAGAATGCGACGCACCAGTGTCAAATAAAATGAAAGCTCGGGAATTACCCACTGATAATGTACCTGTCATAACATCGGGCTCTTTGCTTCCCCCAGCTTGATCCATAGCAAAAACTCTTCCTTGCCCTCCAATGTTTTGCCTTGCACCACCTCCCGCAGGCGGTCCCCTTTTGTCAGGCCTGTAGTTCGTTGGCTTTGGGCAATCCTAGGCTCTATGACCAGTTTCGTGACACTGGAAACATCTACCCTGTCCTCTGAGGCACTCACCATAGTGACTCTTTCCACACTGTGGGTAAAGCGGCTTTGGTCTTGGTGCATTTGCAGACGGATTGTTGTTTGGCCTCGTCTGCCTGTTGTTATTGTTGTTGTTCCTTCCTTGGCCAGAACTCTCCCATTTCCTCTTGCTTGGATTCTCCACTGGCTTGTTGTTGGCTCGCCCTTTCAGTATGCAAGCTTCTACTTTCTGTGCTCTCATAAACGTATCAGCGTAGTTCATGTCGGGTAGTGCAGACATCTTCTCTTGTACATCCTGGTGCAGTCCATCCAAGAACTTCTTTGCTCGCTTCTCTTCCGTGTCGACCAGTTGCGGTGCCGATCGGCGTAGCTGATTAAATTTCCGCTCATACTTGATCACCGTCATGTTCCCTTGCCTAAGATTGTAAAATTCATGCTCCATCCTTGCTCGGTGAACCTGTGGGTAATAATTCGCCAGCACTATGTTTCTAAACTCATCCCAAGTGATAGCTTCCCAATTCTCGTTTGGCCTCATGGCCCAATATGCGTCCCACCAATGGTCCGCATCCTCAGCCAGTTGGTTGGATGCGCAGAGCACCCGCTATTCATCTGTTCACTTTAAGAGGCGAAAAGTCCTCTCAAGCTATCGAAGCCATTCCTCCACGTACTCAGGTCCTTCATTACCTTTGAAGACAGGTGGGTGGTTTGCACGAAACTCGTGAACCATTTTTGTATGAGCATCCGGATCAGCATTTAGAGCATTTTGAACATTTTGTGCGTCTCTTCGGGGAGGCATCCTTCAGTATCCACCGTAAAATAAATTTTAGTATTTATTCAAGTTAATGAATGGAAACCATAATGCATAACATATCATTGTACAGAGTAATCAATACACGACAGAGGCACACATATAAAATTATAAAATTCATAACCATCATTATGAATGATTGTTTTCAAATTCGCAAATCATAAAGTCAATTGCGAAGTAATAAAATTGAAATTATGTCCCTAACATACGGGATATTTATTTAGTTTTTTTAAAATGGAAAATTGAAACTATTATTCGCATGAATCACTTATTCATCATCTTCTCCCATATGTTCTTCAGGGTCTTCTTCTTCTTCGGAATCCCCATTGTTGACTGCGGGTTCAGGCACTGCATAGTACTCCTCGCGCATTAACTCTCCCCATGGTCTCAAAGGCCCTTCGGGTGGTACCATATGAACTACTCTATCAAATAATCGTAGAGTGAATCGAGTATAACTTGTTTGTGGAACGGGCAAACTGATGGTGTATCGTAAGCCATCTAAAAAGATTGGGTTGGCTATGTCTTTCCAAACCCATGGCAGCGTGTCTATTAGCTTCAAACAAGCCTAATAATCAGTAATCTCTTCGCCAATGTCCTTGACTTGCCTCCACAATTGCAATATGTGAGCAATGTGGGTAGATAGGTCGTGTTGGGCATTTCGTTGATAGTTCCGATAAGCTTGTTGCAGTTGTAGACCATTCATCTAACGTAAAAATTCTTTTACTTATCATATTGTTTCGTATAAATTTTTTTTTAATCCCATAACTAATCATAAAAATTCATGTAATTCTTATAACTCACATATAACATGACTTGCATTTAAACTTCACATGTAATCAAATTTAAGCAATTTAATACTTTTGTACCTTGATTGTAGCGGGCGTCATACTCGGTGGATGCGTAGCAAGAGACTTTATTAATTTTTTTTCAATTATATCATGTAAACCATTTAATTCATGTATATGCGGAATTAAATGAAAATTTTTGAACAAGTATGCAGAACCGCATACCTGCTCTGATACCAATCTGTCACACCCCATTTTTCATAATAAAGAAATTCTCATTTTATTTCATGAATAGAGCATTAAATAGGACTTGATAAAAACTCTTTAACACTTTAGTTATTGAATAAATAAATAAATGAGCATCCAAAGATAAAGGATTTAAAGTAGGGGACAAGTCCCATAAGTTTAGTAAAATTCTAAGCAAACAATTCATAGTAAAAAGGTTTAAATGAAGTGCAGATCCTATAAGTTTCTGAAATTTTGTTTAAGAAAAAGTATTCACTGCAAAACCCTAAGGGAAAGGACTACAAGTTAACATCCCATAAAATTTTATACATGAACCCAATTGTGGCCCAACTCTTAGAGGCCCAATACAAGCATAAATCTTAATCCAGCCCAATTGTTTGTCAAACCGTGTCAATAAAGAGGAAGGAAACATATTTTATATACTTCCCTCATTAAAGGAAAATCTCTCCTGTCTAAAAGATAATCAAATCACGTTCATTATGCAAGGGAGTTATCTCCCTGCAATCACGTCCCAAATTTATTTCCCTCACTGAGGAAAGATTTGGCGTCATACGCGTTATTTCTTTTAGGGCTTTTGATCACAACCTCTTCACTATAAAACCCAAGCATCATTAAACAATCACACATCCAATATTTTTATTTCTCTACACGGCTGCACTTATACAAGAGTAGAAGGTAACAACGCCTTCAATATCTCCCATTTTCTTTTCACTTCCATCGATCCTATTCCCCTTATTCTTCTCCTTGGATTTCATTATTGTATTAAGCCTTGGGTAGTAATGTGTAGTTATTTGATTATAGGTTGTGGAGGATCTTGATTTACTCGAATCCAACGCTTTTACATGGTTGAAAGGTGGGGATTTCTCTCATCTTATATATGTGAAATATTTCGTATGTGATAGTTTATTTTAACTGAAATATTATCATCTTGTTATGATCTTGATGTGGATTATGTGAATCATATGTGCAATACGAGTTGGGACTATTATGGTGCCTTGTTATTATCACGGGTAACGAATCGATGTCGTATCTTATAAGTCATGGATAAAGGACCAAAACGGTGCCTTATCGATATGTCAGGAATGTTTCGTAAGTGAATTTGAATTATTGTATATGAATTATTTTTACTTGTATAAGCATGAGGAAAATTTTCACTGAGCGTGTGGTTACTCACCCCAATAATTTACCTCCTTTCAGATTAAGGCGAGGCGATAGCGTACGGACGGGGAGCGTTGAGCAAGACGAGACAATAAAATTTTTAATAAGTTTGCGATTCCTGTTTTATTTTTATTTCTCATAGCATGGATACATTAAATTGTGGTTTCGTTGGCTTACTGTCTTA
The DNA here is from genome assembly GCA_023678885.1 of Pogostemon cablin. Classification (NCBI taxonomy): domain Eukaryota; kingdom Viridiplantae; phylum Streptophyta; class Magnoliopsida; order Lamiales; family Lamiaceae; genus Pogostemon; species Pogostemon cablin. Next base: position 10,512,749 of record CM042987.1, read on the forward strand.
TTAATTTCAAAATAAATTTTATGTTGGTTTGGTACATTGATGGAAACTTGCGGTCGGATGGGACTGTTTTAATGTTATATGTTATTTAATTCATAATTTTCTTCTGACGGACTCGTGAAAATAGGATGAGATTCGGGGTTGTTGTTTTTCGAAATAAAAATTAGTTCTCGCATGTCTTTTATTTGGAGGGGTATAGATGGGTGGTGATTAGCGATTAAAAAAGTATTGTTTTGCTAGTGTTGGGAGATGCCAAATTACGTTTTGCTACCAATTCTTCAAATTATATGTATGTGGTGTTGGTTATGTGTAGGATTTAATATTGTTTCATGTAATTGAAATATTGTTGTGATAGATTAGTATAGCCACGTGGATAGAAGGCATGTTGGTGATAATATTCATACTTTATCAAATCTTTAGATCTGTTTACTGGAGTTTTCAAAGTTGACTTACCTCTGTTCCTCATTCAAATTGTTAATACCCATTTCATATTTTTCAAACGGTTTGATAGTGCATATATTTCATATTGAAGTTTCAAAAAAATCACATGCTGATATGCAATCGTGTTGTGATTGCATATGTTCTGGAAAATTTTTATTTATTTCTTATATTCTTAAAAGCTGTTGCGACCTGTTTCTTTTTATTAAGTTAGTCTTATGAAATAAAATCGGTCTTGTAAGTTTTGGGTCCTAAATATATTTATATTAATTGTTGTAAACGTTGTGTGTGGCATGATCACTTTTACCTTAAAATTTTATGACGAGTCCAGTATGTTTATGAGGTGGAGATAACTTGTAGTCCTTTCCCTTAAGGTTTTGCAGTGAATACTTTTTCTTAAACAAAATTTCAGAAACTTATAGGATCTGCACTTCATTTAAACCTTTTTACTGTGAATTGTTTGCTTAGAATTTTACTAAACTTATGGGACTTGTCCCCTACTTTAAATCCTTTATCTTTAGATGCTCATTTATTTATTTATTCAATAACTAAAGTGTTAAAGAGTTTTTATCACGCCCTATTTAATGTTCTATTTATGAAATAAAATGGAAATTTCTTTACTATGAAAAATATGGTGTGACAGAATCCATTCTGCAATAGCAATACAGTCGTAGATCCAAGAAAACTGAAACTTCTCAACATAATAGCAATATAATAAAATTATTATTTCAATTTATCAATACATTTAATATCCTTATATTTCATATACTTGAATCACATTATTGATACAAGAATAAAAGAAAACATAATAACAATTTTAATTATTTTCTAAAACAGACATAAAATATTAATTATAGGTTTTAATTTTGTATTTTTCATTCAATATATATATAATATATGGGGTTTATATTAAACATAAATATATAAATATATTTTATATTATTAAATAAAATATTAAACTAAAATTTTGTAAACCACATAACACGCGGGCTATATACTAGTGTATGTTAAAAAGGATGATAATTAAAATTAATTGAACTAGTGCATAGAGGTTTTGACAGCTTCGTTTGTGATTACAACCATATATATTCAATGTGAATAACTATATGAAAATAAATGAAGAAAGTACAAATAATTATATGGAAAAAAAAATAACACAAACAATGCCTAAAGATAAATTTAAAAGAAAAAATAAATTGTAAAAAAATTATAATATAAGTAAACACAAACAATACCAAAAATTAAAAATTAAAAAATAAAATATAAATAAAAGACTGTGCCATTTAGGATCGATCAGAAGGAAAATCTTATAAGAAAATTATATAAATAAAATTAATATATAAAAATAAATTAATTAAAAACTAACTAAAACTATCAAAAGAAAAAATAAAATAAATAGAAGGTTATTATGGTAAATAGAGGGATAGAACCCTCAATCTTTGACACAAAAAAGGAAGTCCTTCACCACTATACTGTGTGTAAAACACCTTTAAATTTTGAACATATATATACTAGTCATTTTTTAAAAACCAGGAGGGCCATCCCTTAACTCCCTCCGTCATTGAACATTAGTAATCACGATTATTATGTGATTAAAATTATATTATTAGCATCCAATTTATTTCATTATTATAATATAATAGAATTTGAATCAAACTTTTACAAATTTCAACAACATTAAATCTCATACATAATTTTTTTTCCACATATATATATATATATATATATATATATATATATATATATATTTATTTATTTATTCTTTCTCCTTAACTTTATTTCTATCATAAAGTAATCAAAATATCCAAGTAAAATAGAAAATTCATATATAATTTGAAGATTATAACTATTTTAGAAAGTTATTTTTATGTCTATTTTTATATATTTAAATGCAAGTTATTTAAATATAATTTATAAATCAAATAAATTAGGAAAAGACTTGTGTGAGACCGTCTCACCTAAGAGCTTACGTGAGACGTTCAGAAAGTGATAACTTTTATAAAGAAAAGTGATAATAAATTAATGAAAAGTAATAATACTATTTCATTAATAATTTGTAATATAAATAAAAAGTGATAATATTTTATAGCGAAAGTGATAATGTTTTATAGTGAAAGTGATAAGTATTTTAAAAGGTGAAAAATGGTCTTACGTGAGACGGTCTCACGCAAAACCTACCCAAATAAAGTATCACAAATAATTTATGATTAAATATTAAATTAAATATAAATAAAATGACCGGACCAAAAAAGCCAAAAACTACGGGCCAAAAGCGGGCCGGGCCATTTGGCCCTCCGGACTTGATGGGTCGGGCCAAAATGGCCCGGTTCTTTTCGGGCCTACATTTTAATGGCCCAGCCTAACCTACTTATGGCGGGCTACGAGCCTGCCCATCGGGCCGGGCCATTTTTGCCTGCTCTATATATATCCTATTTAATCAATTAATATTATTTTTTTTATAAATAATTTAGTATTTTTATTTTGAATAAATATTAAATTAATGGATCACTTACTATTGGATACATAAAATAATGCATAATTGCTATAGACTACATGACTCAAAGCACTAATACTCATAACTACACAATTATGATTGTGATACCATAAATACCCCTATGTGTTTGCACAAATTTTTTTTGTACAATTTGGTTTGCACAATTTTGTTTTGCACAATTTATTTTGCACAATTTTTTTTTTGCACATTTTAAGTTTCGGCGTCTGTCCTGCAGCCGACGGCGGAGGTCCGGCGACCGGCCAGCGGTGGTTCGGCAGTGGGTGGGTGGGTGAGGGGTAGGGTTTGTGGTTTAAGAGTGCATGTGATTATAAGGTTATATTTGATATTTTGCTTTAATATTTTGTATGTGAGAGTAATTATTTGAATTCATTGTATCTCATAGTAATTTACGGTAAAAGTGTGTACCTATTAGTGGTTTTCCCTAAATTAATTATATTAATTTTATTAATTTTTTAAGAATTTAATTTAATTTTATATTTTTTTAATGAGATGAGTATATAAAAATATATGAATTTTTTATTTAAATTTTAAATAATTTCATTTTTTTATTAAATAGTTTAATACCAATACTTTTAATTAATATTCCCTCTGGCCACTTACAAAGTATTCATTTTGTCATTTTGGGCGTCCACTTCAAAGGTATCAATTTCCCTTATTTAAAAAAAGTACACCACAAGGCCCACCATTACCCTCTAATACAACTACTCACTTTACATATAATAATAATACTCTTTAATCCACACGCAAAAAGTAAACAATTACCTTTTAAGTGGCCGGAGGGAGTATTAAATATTAAGCAGAAAAATATTACTTTATTTATAATTTTTTTAATTATATACATAATGTGGTATAAATTAAAAAATATTATTTATAATTTTTTATATATCTTATGCTACATAGATTTGGAAAGGAAAAAAAAAAGTTGATTCCAAATGGTGTGCAATAGGTAATACTATGGGTGGGATGAATCATCATTCCATATTTTAAGGAATGATGATTTTAAATGGAATCGGTATTCCTATTCCTCGAACATACCAATCGTGAGATTAAGAATGGTGATTCCATTCCTAATCGATTCCGACATACCGATCATGTCGTTAAGAGAGTAATGTGGTGTTTTTAGGTAACAAATAAAGTATAAAATATGTTATGTGTAAAACAAAGGAAATACATTTTTGAAATTAATATTTGCTCTTAAGGTGAATAACTTTTGAGGTTATTGGATAAAGTTTTTTTTTTTTTTTGTGTGAAAGTTATTGTGGAACAAACAAATGAGGAAAGTGTGGGTAGTATCAATTTTTAAATTTAAGATAATTCACTTTTCTTATAGGTTTCAATTTGTATTTTTATTAATGGACATAAAGGATTAAAATTATAAAAAAATAAAAAATTACTAAGTGAAAGATCATATTTTCTCTTTAAAATGATGTTTGACCGGAGTGCATTAGCATTAGTACATTCCAAGGGTAAAGGCAACGAGTTCAATCCCCACAACGCCAAATCTCATAGAATCCATAATCAATCATGAGTTCAGATTCTAAGGGTAATCCATCCGATGAACCCCAAACCCACACTAAAGAATCGAGATCGGATGCCGGAGATTCCAAAGGAACTGAATCCCAAACCCCCTCCAAAGATTTGAAATCGGAAGCTACCGGACAAGCCGATTACGCTCCCTATCCGAAATTCGAGCCAGACGACGTCGCTCCGGTCGCCAATACTTGGAGCTCTAATCCCGCCGTCGGTGGTTCCGCGGCCGCCACCACCATGCCCACGGACTCAAATCCCTACGTCTCTCCGCATCCCGTCCCAGCGTCTTCGACGAAATGTATTGTATTTTTCTCGTTGTTATCAATTAACAGGAGTGATTTGTTTATTTTACTTTTTTTTCTTGGTCTGATGAAATTTTGGATTTGGGGTGTTAGATAACATGGACAAGGTTAAGGATGTTTTGGGTAAATGGGGAAAGAGGGCTGCAGAGGCCACTAAGAAGGCTCAAGACTTGTCCGGAAACATGTGGCAGCACTGTAAGTCCCTTACCCTTCCTCTTCTATACTCCTGTTTGTATTTGAATTTGTAACATGGAATTTTGAGATTCTTTTTTTTTTTTGTCCTTCTTTCTAATGCATCTTCTCATTGCCCTATATTTAATGCCAGATTAATTGGTGGATGTCGAATGTGGGATAAATAATAAGAAGTCAACTAATTTAAATTTGATCTATAAACACTTCTATAAATTGTTATTATTGTTATTTTTGGGTAAAAGATACTCAAGAGTAAATCCTGAAATGTCCATTGTTGTTTATAAGTTTTTTATTTTTATTTTGTAGTAATAGTTCCCCTTATTAGTATATCAACCTAAATGTGTCATTCTTTTAGGAGTGCCATTAATTGCACTCTACCTTGGTCATGTGCTTGTGGCCCTACGTAAGTATATGGTAAATGGAAAGGTGATAAGTACGTCCATTCTTCTCTTGTGTTTAAAATTTGTGTTATGTGATGTGCATCTTGATCTATGTATGTTTGCCGGATACAAAGGCTACTTCCGATAGCATTATGGATAAATCTTGAAGATTTTTATTATAATAAACAATATAGGAAGAATGAAATTGATTCTCCAACTCCCCTCCCAAGGTATTGTGACCATCAAAGCCGCATGTATTAGGTGTAGGGTTCTTGCCAACAACCTGTCTAGAAAAAATCTTAGACAATTCAGATTTCAACTAGTGCATTGTTATAAATAACTTTTAGTTTAGACTTTGGACAATTGTATAAGTGGACTGACCAATGTTGGAAAGTGTAGTATCTTTCAGGTGCACCAGTGGTAAAGTCTTCTATGTTCTACGTCGTTGCAACCGTACAAAACCAAGTTATGATTTATCTATCCCAGAGTTTACCTGTTATAAGACCACATCTTGCCAATTTTGCTTCCACCATGACTATTGATTCTTGTAGAGTAATTGCGGTAAGGACTATGATTATCTGTGACCTGGTCTTAATTGGACCCACAGTTTTTAAGGTGTGTCAGAGGGGGCTCAAGCGGCTAGGACTTTATTTGAATTAGCATTAGGGTTTTATAAACGAGGCAAATGAAAGAGATGCTCAATTTGAAGAGGAAGGGGGTGATAGGCATGATAACAATTAACAATCATGAATCATGATGATTTTTCATTATTGATTAGTTTGCTAATGAATTGAAGCTTGAAGACCTGGTTGTCATATTTGTGATGAAGATTTGAACTTTGAAGTTGCTTATGTATGGATATTCTGTGACAAGTTATTTTGTATTATTATGTTATGCTATATTGTTATGTGATTTGTACCTTTATTTCGTCAGATAATTGTGAGCTGAGTTAGGATATACTTACATATATATATATAAGTTGTAGAAGCAGCTTGTACTAGAGGCGCGCTTCTCTCACCTCAGGCTCCAACAGTACAGGGCCCTTGGCCCCACTCGCCTCTAACGCGTATGATTGGAAATTGGATCCAATGGTAGATCCGAAGCATTGAGTCTCTTTGGAAATTTGGAACTGCATTTGACCTAGTCCATGTATTTGCCTTATTTTGATGGTCTTAAGTAGTAAGTACACAGAGAATTGGTTTTCGAAAAAAAAAAAGTACTCATTCAATCCAATGGGAATATGCACTTCTTAGGGGTGGGGGAGAATCTAAGTAACAATTTGATGGAAGCAGGCATTTCGTTAAATTGTAAATCGAAGGAAAAGAGATTAGGATGAAACTTGAAAAAGGCTTGGAATATCCACTGTAATCTCTAAATCATGCCCAAGGAGCGCTGCATTTCACATTTTTAGAGAAAAAGTTCTAGTCAATTATGGAGTTCTACAAAATGTTCCTGAATAAGATTTTTTTTTTATTAAATTGCACTTCAGTTTGTGGGTTCTTTGATTCTTGAATATAAATTGTTATTGATTCCATGATGGAAGAAGACTTCCAGCCCTCTGATGTATATATTTATTTTTATATTAATGTTTAGATGCTTAAAAAATTGCATGGCTAAACTACTAGAAAGAAGATAATTGAACCTGCAATTATAGGGGCATAAATTAACTATGTACCGTAGTTGTTAAAGGCTCGCTTGAGGCGTAGAGGCTCAAGGGCATGCAACTTGGGTTTCATGTTTTTTACTCTTTGAGGCGATTGAGTAAGAGGCGAGCACCTAGGTGTGCCTCCATCCGCCTTTTCTACCTTGAAAGGTGCGCGCCTATACAATCTTTTTTTTTTTTTTAAAGTTGCTAGTCTGAAATTTTCTTATTCAGTCAACAATTTTTAGCTTTGGAAGGACTGGGCTTTATTATTATGCGGTAGATAGATAATTAGTGTTAAGGTTTGGACTTTTAAAATATCATTGTAGAGCCTATGCGCTTCCCAATTATCCTTTATTTAAGTTTTTTTTTAATTATTATTATTATTTTTTTTTTTAAAGTTCTTACACTCTTTTCATTTGTATACAACAATTATTATCTCTTCTCTTTGTGAAATTGACCTTTATTTATATATCTACTATGAATTAGCATGATAAGGGGAAAGAAGTAGTTCTGGGATTACACGTGTCTTATTTTTTCAGTTAGTTTCTTTTAATTATTAAGTTATATTATATAAGATATGATCAGATACATACCTTATTATTTCATTTAGATTATTTTAATTATCAAGATTAGATTTTATTATATTAGATTAAATTAGATTAGATAAGATCAGACATGGGTTGTTGGACCTTGTTTTAATGGGCTTAGGACTTAGGTTTAATTTTGTATTTAGTTTATTTTTATAATTTCTTGGTTGAATTAATCTGTATTGAAGATTTTAACCTTGAAGTTTATTATGTTTTATGTTCTGTGTTATCATGCTATTTATATGTTATTATGTATCACTATGTGATGTTTTATGATTTTTATGTTTATTTAGGTAAGTAGTTATGATGTAAGTAGATATACTTATGTATATATGCTATAGAATTATATTAGGGCAGATGTAAAAGAGGCGTGTGTCTCGGGTGCGCGGCGTGCGCCTTGGGGTCGCAAGCTGTAGAATTATATTAGGGCGGATGTAAAAGAGGCGCGTGTCTCGGGTGTGCCTGGGGGTCCTTGGGCCCCTCACCTTTAACAAATATTCTATTTACTCAAGTTGGCAAAGAGCATGGGCTTATATATATATATATATATATATATATATATATATATATATATATATATATATATTATTTTTTTTTTCTCTCCCATAACTGGCCTTTTTATGAAGCTTGGCTAGAAAAACTCTCATTTGTGATCAAATTTTATTCTTACTCAGCAGTTTTAATTGGCTGCTATGTATTATGTATCAAACTAGGCAATATTATAAAAAAGATAAAGGAAAATAGGAAGGGGGACAAAGGAAAGAGGATAAGGGGGATCTGAATAAATCAGAGAAGAAAAAAGCCAAACAGGTGGCTTAAATGGATCTAAAGCCAAACAGGTGTCTTAAAATGAGCCAAACAGGCTGATCAAAGACAAAAAATCAACCAAAATAACAAGATGTGTACATCAAATTGGATAATGCACTCGTCTAACAACTAGGAACGGGCTGATTGAAATGAGAGGCGCCGAGGATTCTACGAGCTGACTAAACTTCCAGAAGAGAGCACAAGGACTGGTATTTGTAGCACATAAATCGGGGCTGATCTAGGGTAGAAGATCCTTGCCATAATCGGGCTAAGGCTTCGTGATCAGCAAACGGGCGAAGATTGGCATGGAAGCCGTTGAAAGAGGGATGCCACGCCGGAGTAAAAAACCCTTCTCCCCCAAAAAGAGCTACGAACACCCAAATCCAGTATTTCCGAACTCAAACGAGAGACCAGCCAAAACGAGAAAGTTCTCGGCAAATCTTATGGCAATTTTTTTCCAAACAAACCAAGACTCCATAGCATCCAATATGTTAGGCATAGACAATCAAAACAGGAGCCTTTTGCAGCAAAGAAGAGCAACAATCATCAAATATTATGTATCCATGCAATATTTGGCTTACGGCCTTACAAGCATCATTCTTGAAAAAAATGCTAGTTGTTGGATAAGGTAAGTATACCTTCAGCTGCAGAGACAAGAGAACTTGAATATTCAGATGTTTGTTGGCATATAAATATCCTACGAGTTACTTCAGAGTTAGTCGTAGATTACATTGTACTTCTTATCTGACTTGGTTTATTATTAAGCTATTATAATATATTTCCCTCTCAAAAGGTATTACTTACCCTTGATAGATGAAGTGAGATATTTCATCAGTTTTCCCTTTCATGGTGTAATAATGATTGGATGTGCTTTTAGAGTTTGATTAAAGGTAAAGCACATTAGTATTCGTATCATTTAATAATTATAAGGTTCTTGATTTACTTGTGTTATTTGGATGTCTAGTAAAAGTTGGGGATAATCTTTGACATGTGGATGGTTTCTGATATTTTTTCACTTTTATCAGTGAAAACAGGCCCAAGCCTGGCAGATGCTGCTGTTGGGAGAATAGCACAGGGTACCAGGGTTTTGGCAGAAGGTGGATATGAAAAGGTCTTTCAGAATACATTTGAAAATGTCCCAGAGGAAAAACTCCTCAAGTCTTATGGGTGCTACTTGTCTACTTCTGCGGGTCCTGTTATGGGAGTTCTATATTTATCAACCGCAAAAGTAGCATTTTGCAGTGATGACCCTCTTTCATACAAAGTTGCTGAGGAAATTCGCTGGAGTTATTACAAGGTCTGATTTTAACTTTGCCTAATGCTTGTTTTTCTGAACATTTACAATTTGTTATTTGTCTTGAATTATTTCTCTTAACTTTTTGATGTTTGCTACCTGATAGAGTGGAATTTCAGGAGTAATTGTATTCCATTCCTGTGTTTGTAATCACATGAAATAAATTGCCTAAATATCATACAGCTTACACTCCAATCTGCGCAAACAGCATAATGTGTACATTATGCCATTTAAAATTAACTTTAGATCTTTGATAGGGTAATTGCAGTATTTTTCTTTTTTTCATACTGACAACTAATACTGTTAAATTGGCTAAGAACTTCATTTGATTAGTAAAATTTAGTTTACATGATACAATTTTTTTATTTTAAATGAAAAGGCTCAATTGAAATCATCTTAATTTCTCCAAAGGTGCCAAAATCATATCAATACCGGTAATTTAGGAAGCTTCTTAACATATTTCTTTTTTTATCAAATGATTTGTTTGTCTTGTCTGCTTGTGACTAAGAACGGAAATAAAATATATCATAAAATGTATTATTAGGATTAGGTTTGCCTTTTCATTTGTGCCATAGGCCGAAAGTGGAAGCTGATCAAGTATATCATGATAAGTTTATTTGGATATATGTTATACTTGAACTTAAGATTTTTGGGTTGATTTCTTTGAACTACTCGGTACATGAATCTTACGTCACTTGCCTGATCTTTCTCTGTCCAGTGGTTTATACCCTTTTAAATGATTTTCATAACACTGCTGTTATTTACTATTGCAGGTTGTTCTTCCACTGCATCAGCTGAAGGCAGTTAATCCTTCAGCGAGCAAAACAAATCCGGCAGAAAAATATATCCAGATTATATCTGTTGACAATCATGAATTCTGGTTCATGGGATTTGTGAACTATGATAGTGCAGTGAAAAATCTGCAAGGTGCATTGCAGCCTCATCCCTTGTAACTATAATTCATATGCACTGCCCAAAAACATATAATGTGCTATTTTTTGAGTGTGTGAAAGGTATATACTTGAATGTTGTTGAAGATGTGTTGTATGTTTGCCGTTCAGACCATCATTTCTTAATGTTTGTTTAAAAAAAAGAGTAAATAGCAAATTGTGATGCCGTGTGAATCAAATTATGCTAAGAATAGTTATATTTGGCAGATTGGTAATGTAAAGAGAGAGTATTTGGTTTCTTATTCTAATCATAAGTTACATCTCTTCTTAACACCTTTGAATAAACCTGATTGCTCTCTGATACATGGACGCATCTTGGCAATTGTCTGCTGTCACTAATTTGTTCATATCAAGGAAACCTTTATGGTCCACTTTTTAGTGAAACTCACGTTGTGGTCCTTTCTTCATTGGAAAAAAACTTGTTTAAGACTTGGAATGAGTTCTGTGAGTCTCAAAAGAATTTGGTAACATTTCTAATATTTCTAGTTTTAGGATGGAGTTCTGTGAGTCTCAAAGAAGTTGGTAACATTTCCAACATTACTAGTTTAGGTTTGTATTATTGCATGTATGCCATATATTCATTCATAGTCTTCAAAAATTCGTTATACAAAAATAATACTCCCTCCGTCTGTCCGGGTGAAAGGTTGATGAACGTCTATTTTACATGTTCATCTGTGCCATTTGTTAATTAGTTTATGTATGAGGTTTTTTTTTTTTTTTTTGGAGTTGTATGCTTAATTTGTTATATATTAGTGTTTTATGGGCTTTTTCAAGTAACAATACGTTTCAGGCCTTATTTGAGAAGAATTTAAGAAATTATGGAAATTGTTTGTCAAGAGTTATTTAGATGAGATGAAAAGATGGCCGAGTAGGTTGCAAAAATCAATGAAATTGAAGTCCGGTTGTAAAAGTTATGCACAGAGCGATATAGGAGTGCACTTTTAGGCTACATTTTTTTTTTGGGTTTATGTGAGGTTTTAAAAACATTAAATAGTGGTATAGGTTTGTGCATTTGAAAAGTTTAGAGAGCGGTGCTCTGGAGATTTTAGTTTCTCTCTCTAAAATCTCTTGCTTTTCTTTTGTGACTTGGTCTTCTAGCCGGCGGTATCTCGTCGGACGGTGGTGGTTGACGGTGGTGGAGGTCGCCGGAGGTCTTTTTCCGGCCGCTTCTTTTAGGGTTTTTCTTGTGTTTGAAGGCTTGCATGTCCTTCAATCCTTAGCTTGATGGGGAAAAAGACTAAGGTTTCCTCATCCTCTAAGGGAGGGAAGGCTAGTCATGTTGTTGGAGAGTCCTTTAAGTCTTCGAAAGAAGGGCATGCAATCAATGTTAAAAATCATGTCCTTATTATGGAGGAGAATCTTAAGTCTAATGAGGTTTCTAATGTTGTTGCTTCAAAGAAATCTTCCAAGGTTTCTTGTGTGATGGATGAGGTGGTTGATGAAGGTAAGCTTGTGGGAAGTGATCTTCTAGAGGCTTTGCATGAAGCTCCATCTTCGGTGGGAGCTTTAGGTGATGCTTCGAAGAAGGATGTGGGGATGACGGATGTGACTCCTAGTGTGCCGAGACCTCCTTTGAATGATGATAGGGTGATGAATGATGATGTTCCGAACCCTCCTTTGAAGGGTGAGAAGGCATTCAAGCGTGGTGGACGGGGGAGCTCTAAGTCGAGGAAAAGTTTCTTCCGAGGTACGTGAGCCTTTGGATTATTCGAAATTTGTTAATAATAATCATGTTGATAAGGAAAGGTTGCTCACGTTCATCCCACCGGCTGATGATGGGTCTATCTTTCTTGATCCTAAATATGATTCGGGTGTATGGAGCCATTCGTTGGTTGGGTATTTTTTTGGGAGGTTTCCTGGTATGAGAGCGTTGCATGCAATTTGTCGTTCTTGGGGTGTGAGATATATGGTTACTATGCACAATACGGGGTGGATTATTTTCAGATTTTATGGAGAGGATGATATGTTGAAGGTTTTGCATATGGGACCTTACTCTATTTGGGATCGTTTTCTTCTTTTGGAAAAGCTCCCGAGAGCTTTTCAATTTGGTGAGAAAAAGATTTCTCATGTGCCTGTTTGGGTTCGTTTTCCTTTGCTTCCTTTGGAGTTTTGGACTAGGCATCACATCAGTTCTATAGCATCTGCTATCGGAAGGCCTATTTATGTTGATGCTCAGTCGGGGAATGTGGATAGAGTTTCTTTCGTTAGAGTTCGCATTGATGTGGATATAACGAAGGACCTTCCTGAGGAAGTTACTCTTCGATTTCCAGGAGGGGTTTTCAAGCAACAAGTTATCTATGAACAACTTCCTTATTATTGCCATGTTTGTAATCAGTTTGGTCATCAAAATGGTGTTTGCAAAGAAACCTAGCAAGGAAGTTGTGGCTCAATGGATTGCGAAGGATAGTGTGGGTTCTAAAGGTGAGGTTCCGAAGGGTGTGGATACTAAAAGGGAAAATACTAAAGGTGTGGGACCTTCAGATGGGTTTGTTGATGTTAAGCCTAAGCGAAGATCGAAATCCAAAACTAAAAAGAAGAATCCGGAAGTAGGTGGTGGGGAAGATGTTGGTACCTTGGTGCCTATCTCCTCACGATTCAATGCTCTTGTTGAAGGAAGTGTGCCTCTTGAGGATGTGCATTCTTCCTCGGTTAAGTCTTCTTCTAAGGATGATAGCCCTAAGGATGTTGTTTCGAAAAAAGATCGTAGGAAAGGCAAATCTCCTGTTGGGTCAGAGTCCTCGTTGGAGTCTTCGGAAGAGGAGGTGGCTCAACGTGCAAGAGGGAGACATGGGAGGTCTAGATCTTTATCCCGTAGAAATACTGGGATAATTATCCGTGAGCCTAGTGAGGGTGGTGATTCGGGTAGGCCTCCCGATAATCACTTGCCATGAAGATACTATCTTGGAATGTGCGAGGCTTGGTGGGTGCTCCGGCTCAGCAAGAAGTTCGCAGGTTAGTACGGAGTCATGATTTGTGTTTGTTGGGTCTTATTGATACTAAATTAGGACTCAATAATGTTGTTGATGTTATGAATGTTATTGTTCGTGGATGGTCTATTGCTCATAACATTGAGATTGCTTCTAGTGGTCGTATTGTTGTGGCTTGGAATCCTTCCCTTGTTCAGTTTGTTCCTCTTGTCATGCATGATCAATGTATTTCTGGTTCGTTGATTTGCTTGACTACACATAAGGAGTTTATGGTTTCTGTTGTATCTATTGAATCTCCTTGGTTATTGATGGGAGATTTCAACTCTATAAGGCGTCCTGATGAAAGGTTTGTTTCTTCTCAAACCACCTCTAACTGGTTTAGAGTTGACTTTGAAGATTGTTGTGTGAGCTTGGGCTTGGATGATGCCATTTCACGTGGGTATTTCTTTACGTGGACGAATGGTACAAGATGGAGTCGCATTGATAGAGTTCTTATTAGTGAGTTATGGGCGGGAGATAGAAGTATGGTGCAGGCGGATTTCTTGCCTATGGGTGCCACTTCTGATCATAGTGTGTTTATTATCTCTATCTTTCATTGTGAGTTTCACAAGAGGAAGCCTTTTAGATATTTGACTATGTGGAAACTTTGTGAGGGTTTTCTTGAAGTTGTTCAGCGTGAGTGGAGACAGCGTATTCATGGGTCGTACCAGTTTCTTGTTTGTCGAAAGTTGAAGCTACTTAAACCTCATCTTCGAGGTTTGGGTAAGAGGAACTTTCATCACATAGCGGAGAGAGCGGAGAGAGCTAGGGCTGATCTTGAGCAGCTCCAGTTTTTGAGCCATGATGATCCGGGTAACATGGGTATTTGGGCGAGGGTGTTGGAGGTTCAGAAAGTGGCATCTTTCCTATCTCATGCTGAGCATTTGTTCTTCTCGCAGTTGGCTCGTGATGAATATCTTCTTTGCTAAGCCTTCTAGGTTTTTTCACAAACTGGTCAAAGTTAATGGTGGGCGCAATACCATTCCTTCTGTTAGAACAGCCGTAGGGCATACTTCTTCCAGGGAGGAAATGGTTGAGGAGTTTTTTTTTTACAAGAATCTTCTTGGGACTTCTCGCGATTGTCAGCCTATAGATGATTCAGTGTTTGATTGGGGTGAGCTTCTTTCAGATACTCAGAGGGTCGATCTTGTTGCCCCTGTCTCTGAGTCTGAAATTAAGCAAATCATTTGGGATATGAATGTGAATAAGGCTCCGGGCCCTGATGGCTTTTCTGTGGGTTTCTTTAAGGATACTTGGGAGGTTATCGGGCACGATATTGTGAGTGCAGTTCAGGAATTCTTTCACTCCGGCAGGCTACTTCGTCAGTTGAATGCCACTTTTATCACCCTTATTCCAAAAGGGGTGCATGATCCGGGTGTGAAAGTTTTAGGCCCATTTCCTGCTGCAATGTGCTGTATAAAGTTATCTCCAAGATTATTGCTGCCAGGATCTCTAAGACTATGGATTTCTTGATCTCAGAGAATCATTTTGGATTTATCAAAGGGAGACACATGAGGGACTGTATTATGTTGGCTCAGGAGGTCTTAAAGAATTATGGGTGGAGTAGGGGACGTATTGATCCTCGCATGACTCTCAAGGTGGACATTAGGAAGGCTTATGATACAGTCAATTGAGATTTCTTGCGAGGGGTGCTTGTTGGCCTTCGTTTCCCTTCTCAGATGATAGGATGGATTATGGAATGTGTGACTACTACTTCCTTCTCTATCCTTGTTAATGGGCTTCCGGAGGGTTACTTTGAGGGTAAGCGTGGTCTTCGCCAGGGAGATCCGCTTTCCTCCCTCCTTTTTGTGATGTGCATGGAGTATTTTACTAGATCTTTCAAGAAGCTAGCTTATGCAAATAATTTTAAGTTTCATTAGAGATTATGTGCGAAGGTTTATCTCTCTCATCTTGTTTTTGCGGATGACTTGATGTTATTTGCTTATGGTGATATTCGTACTGCTCATCTAGTTTCTCAAGCTTTACATAATTTCTCTTCCGTTTCTGGATTAGAAGTTAGTAATGAGAAATCTAGTTTGATTATGGCTAGTGTGTCTGAGGATATTGAGCTTGATATTCGTGCTATTCTGCCTTTTCAAGATGGCTCGTTGCCAATCCGTTATTTGGGTATTCCTCTGCATAGTAGGAAGTTGAAGGAGACTGATTTTGAGCCTTTGTTTTCAAAAATCTCGAATCTCATCAGGAGCTGGTCTTCTCGTCACTTCTCATACACTGGCAGATTGGAGTTGGTTCGTTATGTTATCTACGGGATCTTGAATTTCTGGGCTTCTATGGTCAAGATCCCTGTGGGTGTTATTCAACGTATTGAGCGTATGATGCGTTTGTTTTTGTGGGGGCGGAAACGTGGTTCTGTCAAGTGGTCGGAAGTTCTTCTTCCTAAGGAGCAAGGTGGACTGGGACTTCGGAGCATTAAAATTATGAATGATGTGGCGTTGTGTGGGGTTATTTGGGATCTCCATTTGGAGAAGATTTCCTTATGGCTTCGGTGGATTCATGAAGTATATCTTCATGGTGCTTCAGTTTGGGATGTTGTCCCAACCCATTCAGCTTCCATTGTGTGGAAGGATTTGATTAGAGCTCGTGATCAAGTACGAGTTCTCATTCAAGGGGACATCGTTGATGCTTTTATGGAGAGTTCGGATATGGGCAGCCTTGTGGCGAAGAAACTTTATGATATGGTTGCTCCTTCAGCGCCTAGGAAGTTCTTCTTTGCTAAGATTTGGTCTTCTTGTGTTCCTAGGAAGCATGTTTTTCGCATGTGGATAGTGGCCAAGAATTGTTTGGCCACTTTTGATCGTTGGCATGTGGAGGGAGATTGCACTGAGTGCTGTTTTTGTGTTGGTCATCAAGAATCGAGGGATCATTTGTTCTTTCAGTGTTCCTTTTCGAAACTTGTTTGGGACCAAGTGCGGTCTTTTATTGGTTGGCAAAGGAGTGTTACTACCATCTTTGCAGGTATCAAATGGATCTCTAAGGATCGTGGTGCTAGGAAGACAGTTCGTAGAAGGCGGGAGCTGGCGCTTTTTGTTTCCGTATACTTCATTTGGAAGGCTAGGAATGAAGCTATCTATGATAACTCTAGACCTTTTGTTAGTAGTGTTGTAAATAATGTGTTATCGCATGTAGCTAGGTTTGAGTTTCTACTAGCTAGATGATTGTTTCGACTCCTTTGGAGTTAGTTTGTTTTGTTGATTTCGTTTGTTGTTTCTTGTCGGCTTTAGCCGTTGAGGATTGATTTTGTACATTGTATCTGGCTTCGGCCTTTTTCTGAATATTAACATCTATATTCAGAGTGGTATAGGTTTGTTTTGAGTTTTTTGCGTGGTAGATTTGACTTTTTGTCATTTAAGAGATGTGGTGATATGTGTAAAAATATGAGATGAAAGAGGAGAGAAAAAAAATATTAATAGAGGAAAATAATGCATAAAAAATGGGCGAGTAGGGGATTGATAGGGTATGTATAGTTGATTTTGAAAATTTGGTTGTGGATTTTAAAAATCAAAATCCGGTTTTCAAAATCAAAATAAACATTAGACAATGGTTGTGGATTTTAAAAATCAAAATCCGGTTTTCAAAATCAAAACAAACATTAGAGTACAAAATAATTTTATACTCGCTCCGTCAAATATAATCTTTTATAATTTTTCTATTTGTCTGTCCTACAAAATTTTTCGTACTCCAAATTTAGAAAATGTCAACTCAATACAATAATATTAAAATACTCCCTCTATCAAAAAAAGTGGTAGCTATAAAGTGTAGGGGAGGGTGATTGTTTTGATTTTTTGCCAATTTAAGGAGATACAAAATTTTGTGGAACAACTCAAAATGGAAAGTGTGTAATTTGAAAGGAGGTATATGGAGTGGAGTATTATTTAATTTCAAATTTATCATCTTCACGTAACACATAGTAAACTCTTAATTTATTTATTAACTAAAAATATCCTGTTACCCTCAAATATTAATAAAATAAATTTTAAAAAATTTCTTTATCAACATGTAACCGTAAGCGTAGGGTAGAAATGAGAGAAAATTCTTGAAAATTACAACCATAGTACTTGCACATTTACCAAATTAAAAGTACATTGAAAGAAAAACACATAAGTAGGATCTCTACCAATTAATCGAATTAATTAACTTGAAAACCAAACTAGCCGAGTCTAGTCATAAAAACAATTGGTGATGGACCATATAAAAAAAAAAGAGTTATGACTAATGTTGCATCCGAAAAAGAAAGAGAAAATAGCTAGTGATGTACCCGATCATATTCTATATGAATAGAGGCTATACTTTCACATTAATTTCTTGTATTTTAATTAAGAACTTACATGTAATTAATCCTTTATTTAACAACCCATCATACCACTTAAAAAATGCATGCACAAATGGCTGCTGCATTTTTCTCCAAGCTAAATATATACTCCCTCCGTTACATTTCTTAAATTCCGTATCGAGGGTGAAGAGTGTAACGAGACAGAGGGATTACTATATATATTGCTGCATGTACATATAATCAAAAAATTTAAGACAATATTCCAGAAAGATGCAGCTATAATGCTTGTTTCTTATCATGATCATTAGTCTTTCAATCTTGGAACAAGTGATTTCACACAGCAAACGTGAAACTTATATTGTTCATGTAAGAATTCCAGAAAAATCAGAAAACTTAAGAGAGTTGGTACGACTCATTCTTGGTTGACACCAATGGAAGGTCTGTAATGGGGAACAAGTACCGCCACGTCATCAGTGGTTTCTCTGCAGAGCTGTCTGCAGATGAAGTGAGAGAAATGGAAAAGATGGAGCGATTCTTACATGCAAGGCCACAGAAAGTGTACACATTACAGACAACTGAGAGTCCTAACTTCTTGTCTTTTTAAGGATGTTGGGTCCTGGCCCGCCTCGAACTACGGGAAGGGTGTGATCATCGGGGTCGTCGACAGTGGGATCGCCCTCGGTCATCCGTCTTTTCGGGACGATGGGGTCCCACCACCGCCAGCCCAGTGGAGGGGGAAATGTGAGTTGAATGGTGGGAAGGGTTGCAACAACAAGGTGATTGGAGCAAGGAGCTTTGTGTGGAGTGATGTGGGTGGGCAGGCTGTGGATGGAGATGGACATGGTAGCCACACGGCCAGTACGGCCGTGGGCAACTTTGTTCCGAGTGCCAGTGCCGTTGGCCAGGCCAACGGCACGGCATCCGGAATGGCTCCCTTGGCTCATTTAGCCATCTATAAAGTGTGCCAGTCAACACTTTGCTTCGAAAGCGACGTGTTGGCTGGCATGGATGCCGCGGTTGAGGATGGTGTTGATGTGCTTTCGATGTCTATTGGTGGAAGCTCTTTTCCTTACTATATAGATGGTTTGTCCATTGGAGCATTTGCTGCAATGAGAAAGGGCATTCTTGTGAGCTGTGCAGCCAACAACAATGGTCCTAAGAGTTTCTCATTGGCTAATGATGCCCCATGGATCCTCACAGTTGGTGCCACCACTATTGATAGACAAATAGTTGCTAAAGTGTTGCTTGGAAATCAGGATGAGTTTGATGGGCAATCTGTTTACCAGCCAAGTAATTTTGTTCCTACATTGTTGCCCCTGGTTTACGCGGGCGACCTGGGCAACACCACGCTGGAGCCATGGCCCGGGTCGCTGGACAACGCAGACGTCAGGGGGAAGGTAGTTTTATGCATCAGGGGTGGCGGCGCCAGCCGCATTACCAAAGGCCAAACAGTCAAGGATGCGGGTGGCGCTGCTATGATTCTGATGAATGATATCCCTGACGCCTATTCCACTCTAGCAGATGCTCACGTGCTCCCCGTGTCGCACGTGAGTTACGCTGCTGGAGATAAGATTAGAAGCTACATAAAAAACTCAAACACCACAACACCCACAGCAACCATCTTATTCCAAGGTACAAAACTTGGAGACAAAACAGCTCCCATGCTGGCTTCATATTCCTCCAGGGGCCCTAGCCTGGAAAGTCCAGGGATCCTAAAACCCGACATAGTCGGCCCCGGGTCAAGTATTCTTGCAGCCTGGCCAGGGACAGGACATGTCGGGTACTCATTCAACATCATATCAGGCACATCCATGGCATGCCCCCACCTGAGTGGCATAGCAGCCTTAGTAAAAGAGGTGCACCCTCACTGGTCTCCGGCCATGATCAAGTCCGCTCTCATGACTTCAGCCGACGACACTCCAATCCTAGACGAGAACTACGCGCCTGCAGGCGTCTTCGCCATTGGTGCAGGCCAAGTGAATCCCTCCAAAGCATTACACCCTGGCCTCGTCTAAGATCTTTCCACAACAGACTACATTTCCTATTTGTGTCATATCTACACACAAGAACAGGTCCAACTCATAGCCAATCAAGAAAACATCAACTGCAATGTATCCATGCATGAAGCACAGTTGAACTATCCATCATTTGCCATCCAACTTGGCAACACCACCCAAGAGTACTCAAGGATTGTGACAAACGTTGGAGATGCCAAATCAAGATATCGTGTACAGACCGAGAATATTTGGGGTGTAAACATGGTGGTTCGCCCCGATGAACTCGTGTTTTCTGATGTCAACCAGAGGTTGGAATATAGAGTTTCTTTTAGTAGACAAGAGGTTGCTAGTGCCACAAATGGATCATATGTTCAAGGCTCTATCGCTTGGGTGTCTTCACAACACACTGTCAGAATTCCAGTCTCTGTGCACTTAGTCTTAACAGATGAGCAACCCCTTTTTTGAATCCATGTCCACATCAATGAAAATTGATCTGGACTTTCTTGGCAACACGTAGGAGAGATCAAGTTAACTAAACCAGAATGAAAAACATAAAGCAAGGGTTTAGATTCTCTCTTTCATTCGTGCCACTCATCCAACTATGTAAAACAAGATTCATATGTAATAAAGACAAGTAAGAAAGAAATAAAAAGGGATCCCATAAATACTTGCTGATAATGTTATTTAAGAAAAGTCTCATTTTGATCAACTTTGTCAAGGACATTGTAGTATTTTTAGATAATAAAATAAATATAGAATAATGGTATGTTTGTGAAAAATCAATGACAAAATTGAAATTAAAATAACATTGCATAAAGTAATGTTTTTTTTAGGTACGAAAAGTTTTGTGGGACAAACAAATAAAAAAAAGAGTGAAAGGTTGACAGGAGGAGTAATCCACAATTTAAAGTACTCCAGTTAACATGATATTTAAAGCTTGTATGATATAGTAAGATAATTTTATAAGCCTCGCGTAATAAATTTCATGACATGGATAATAAATAGGATATAAAAGAAAATTTTATTTCACTGTATAAAATTTTGTCAATATAACTGTACATCAAAATTAAAGTTTCCAGTCCACTAAGCACGAATTTAGAATTTTGCGCCAAGGAAGGCAAAATCTTGCAAATAAAAGGGAGAAGAATGACTACAAATTAAGAACTGGGAAACTCTTATAAATTAAAAATCAGTTTTCTTAGTTGAGAGTTGAAAATAAATAAAAAAAAAAAGGGTGGTGAATGTTGTTGTCCAAAGAAGCAGTAATAATATGATCATCTAGAGAATGTCCTAGCAGTAGACTTGGAAGGAGGTTTATCTGGATTTGGGAAGCTTTCGGACATGCCTCGTTCGAGGTTCTGAGAGACTTCTGCTTTCTTTGATGTTTTCTCAGCATGTTGTCCGGAGCGCTCCCGTTGTTCGTGTTCTCGGCTTTTTCCTTTGGGATCGTGATGACGCTCGGACAAGTCAGCTTGATCCGGGTTCTGAGATGACGAGGAATTCCGACCACCATCTTTGTCCAAGTATTGGAGCTCACTAGCGATTTGTGTACGTCGTTCCTTTAAGAAGTTAAGTCTGTTTGTCAGCTTTGACAGAGCAGAAGTGGTAGAATTAGTGCCCTATCACACAAACATAAATATCTTTTCAGCCAACAAACAACCATTCTCTTTCTCATTCTGTTTAATGCTGTAACAATGCCAACTTTCATTTGTCTCTCTCACTACACACACACATAATGTAGCATAATGAAAGTTGCACATCCAAGACATTCTGGCATTTGGTGTTCAATCACACAAGAATTAGAAACATATTATATATAGCCATATGGGAGAAGTGGATGAAATAAAGAATCAGAATTGAACTTGTGGTACTATTTCACTATGTTCATAATCCAGAAAGCGCGTGATATGCCCAGATAGGTTCATATCACAAGATAAGAGAACATCAAAATCAAAATGTTAAAATGACAAAACTAATACCACATATGTGACATTCTTATGATTTGTTTTTGTAAAATTGTACTTCATTATTACTTTATAAAAGAAGAATGTCCCAGGAAGGTTGATATTGATTGAGAATCTGAGAGCTAAGTATATTTGGATTCATAACATCATTGTTCCACATTAGATTTTGATGTTCATTATGGATCAGGAATTGAATAAATTTTTTTAGACATTTCACATTCAAAATTTCAAACTCTTCAACTCAAACTCAAACTCAAAATATAATTACATTTGGATCTTGGACTAAATATGAGTAAGAAAAAGATTTAAGAACATGTGCTGGTGTTTAAGGAAAGAGGAACAACGTATAAGGTACATATTGCAAATGGCTCTTCAATTTTACATCTTTTTGAAAGATTTATGTGAAATAAATGCGGCTTTGTTTTTGTATTCACTTTATTTATCATGATACCAAATCAAATAAGAAACATCCAAGTTTTTTTACATTAGAAATAACATGGATAGAAAATTGATATTAGTTGATTTTCTTACTGCTGATTCTTTTGCATCATTTAATCCTAGACAAAAGCAGAGGCAATAGACGAGCAAACATATTTCAAACATTGTTATGAATGTATACAAAAAATAAAACTACTACAAAGATTATAAGAAAAATCCTACCTCAGTCCTTGAGCTAGACTTCCTTGATAAGGAGCCATGCCGAATAGAGCGCATTTCATTAGGTTCCTAGACAAAGAGCAGATGGGATAGACGAAGCAAACATATATCAAGCATTAACACTAATGTTATAAATATATTCAAAAGATAAAACTAGCACGAAGAGAATGAGGAAAATCCTACCTCAGTCCTTGAGCTAGACTTTAGAGACAAGGAGGCGTGCCTCATAGATCCCATCTCAGGTCCCTTGGCCAAACCTCCAGCAACTTTTGGATTTTGTACAGCATCTCCTTGATGGTTCAAAGACATTTGTATGTTTGAAGAAGATGGTGACTCCCGTTTCTTATCTCTTTCACTGTCTGACTTCTCCAAACTGGATTCATGCTGTTCACAGAAGGAAGAAGGTGCAAATTATGCTTGCCATGGGCATAATTATTGCACTTAGTATTCTAAATAACAAAAGCCCATGGTTGTAACTTAATCTAAGTTAATAGTTAGATGATAGCTTAAACAGCCACGTGTATTTATTTATCTATAAAGGATGAAAGATTGATAGATGTATAACAAGTTAAATTACTTTCAAATGCTGGACTTATTTTGAAAGTAGAAAATTTTGGTTAAATTTTGAATATTATTCTTAACTAACATCATGTTGATATTTATAAGTAGTCCGTGCGTGCGGTAATTCCTTCTATTATGGATCCGATGACCAGATTCAGATGCTTAATGAGTGAACAGTATTCATGAATGAGGAATTGAAAAAAAGTGTAAAGAATCCAAGCATTTTCATTTAAATTATTGAAAGTCTAATATAGAAATATTGGTATATAAATTTAATCATATGTGACAAAAAACGTAATCACTTTAACTTAGATTTCACTAAGTTGAGAATCATCAAATATCAGCACATTAACTTTGAACACATTAGTGTAATACAACTATAACATTTTTTTAGTAATTTATTATATAGCATGTATCAAGGAGAATGTCGCATAAGAAGTTATTCTGAAATTAATTACTCCCTCGTCCTGGATTTGCTTGCACCAACACCGTAGATATGGAGTTTAAGAAAAATTACTTTTATTTACTAACTTTATTGGCTTTTGGGGTAATGTAGTCTTTTTAGATAATAAATAAATAGCAAAGCATGTTATGTGTGTTAAGCCGAGAGTGGCACTTTTGAAATTTAAATGTATTTTGAGGATATTAGATTGATGTGATATTTTCGTTTTTAGGTGATGCAAGTTATCTTAGGACTGACGAAAATGGATAGTGTGAAGATAATTGTGGGACGGAGGGAGTAATGGGAGTAATAATTCCAGAGTCAGAAGTCAGAACTGAACTTTGGACACAAATATATGTCCCAAGAGTCATTGCAAATAAACTATATCCAATCAAATTAGCAATAAGGATCAAAATTTCTAGTAATTGGTTACCTAAAGTAATTGAGATTAAATGCCAACAGGTAATGTTATACTTATGGTACTGACATCAACAAGCACTAATGAGGACAAGACTACTTGACTTTACTATATGAGATACTCCTTTGGAGCTTTAAGACAGACATTTTTCAGACAAAACAAAATGACTATTGATTGGTGGCATGTCTATGCTCAAGATCATCACCATCTTCCAGAAATTATAGATTCAACTTCCATCATGATATTATTCTTTTGTAATTGAATAGATACCAAAAAGTTCGCTTATTGTCAAGAAAATAACTATCATAATTTTTATGATCACATAAAATTGAATTCAGTTCTTGAAGTCAAATAATGGATACATGACCAGCCCAGCTGCTATTAGTAAAATGAAGAAAGTAAAAATCAATCAACCAACATCAATTCCATTTTTCACTGATAGGGGCATACCTTACTTCTAGACGAATTCTCAGAAGTACTAGAGATAGCTGAGAGTCCACCATCCATTTTTCTCTCTTTCCTGCACAAATAAGCGAGGAAAAAAATTAATGGGCTCATATCTTGACAGTACTCACTATGTTCTCTGATAGATATATGATTAGAAGCATATCCCTATCCCGTATGATCCCTCTCAAACTAAGAAGTGGGTTGGTGTTCTTGTCCCAAAGAGAGAGGGAGACAGATAGAGGGAGTTTTCCCCTCAAGTCTATTGAGAATGTCTTTGTGCTGTATATGTAAGGCCATCTTTAGAATGGCTTCAAAAGTGTCTACAGATAAATCCAGAACTGATTCCAAATCTTCATAAAAATCTAGATTGGGTTATGAATTCACCATATTATGAATTAACTTTGGGGAGCGCTTGGTAAGGGGTATTGGGGATGGTAATGGAAATGAAATCGAAGTTCCTCAATCATTTCCATTGTTATAATAACGACCCCACACCCTTCAATGAACTTCATTCCCATTGACATTATCCTCCTCAATGATCCCCATTATCATTCCCGTTCTAGAATTTGAACCAAGCAGCTTCTTATATTTAATCCCAAGCCCATGTGAATGAGACCCGATGAGAGACATGAACTAGGCATCTAGTAGTCTAACAAATTTATTTTAATATAGTTTCTTGAAGAGTTTAATTGTGAGCACTATTTACTCTCTTTTTTTATCAACAGATGTGATGAATTACAACCATTAGTCTGTGATTAAAAGAACTAGCTTCCACTTTAGGATGCTTGCAGATAACATGCGTTTGCTGAAGGGATCCACTTTCCATATTATCTGCAAGAGACAGACTTTTGGATGCACAAAATGTCAACAAGTTGACTGGAAGAGTCATGCATAGAATAGGAAAAACACCACAAGAAGAATGGAGGGACATAATATATTCTTACGACTTATGTCGGCCAGCATTCTGGTTAAGCTGATTGTTTATTTCATGTCCAATCCTACAAGTTTGCTCGCGCTGTTTATCAAACTTAGACTCAAGATCATCAGCCTTCTTTTTCAGATTTGCGACATCTGCCTCTGTTTGAGCCATCTCCTCAAGCTCTACCCTCATCTGCAATCAACTCAATGTTGGCTATTGTAACATGATTTAAAATATTAAAAGATCTGTAACAAAGGCACATTCTAACCTCCTCGTCAAGTGAGGAAACAGATAGAGGCAGTTGTGATATTCTGAGTGCAGTTTCAAGTGCCTTTCTTAATTCCATCTCCTTGTGTAACTGCCTCTGGAGTCTTTCCACCTACAGTGCGAAATTTAAAAGATTACGCCAAGTTCATGTGGTTATACATGGGTAGGCCTCAGTATTAAAACATGTTATGTAAATAATATAGATTTTGGTATTGGATTTCTTTCCTAGATAAGTGACCCTGGTATTTGTAAAATAAATATGCACTTATTCTCTTATCATTACACATATAATATCTCCCATCTTTTTTAACATAGTTCCAGAAACATAGGTTCAATCTAAAGCTTGTTTTCTCTAGTTTTATTTTTCACTGATCCAGAAGATTTGATTTTTTTTCATGCAGAGAACATAACATATCGTTTCAAGTTTGTGCTGAATATTGTTGTTTTCTTGGACATATATACAGGTGGCAACCTTATTGATAGTTTTCTAGCTGATACTGAAGTTTACTGAGTGAATGAGAGTTGATGGTATATTTTTAATCTTTTGTGATCTCAGAAAAGAGATATGTTTATCTTTGATGTGTGTAAGGATTTCTCTCATACTGAGCAATTACTGTATGAATTTCTAGCAAACATGAAGAATAGAAAGTGTTATTGCCTAATATCAGGATTAGAAACCAGTGAGAGAACCGAGGCAATTATGAACGATTTAGCTGAGACTTAGTAGTTCCCACTTTAATGGAGCTAAATCTCAAATTCTGTCTAAACCTAAGCTTGAGGTTACTAATTGCAGGAAGTTTCCACAACCAGTATTATCCAACTTCCAGTGTCCAGAAATTGGCACCCTTGTCAATCAAAATAATGGTGGTGGTAATGGCCTCAGATTGCCACACATCAAGACTAAGGAGTAATCTGTATCATCTATTGCCATGAACATAAATTGTCAGAAATTGTTCAAAAAGGTTAAGGATCACAGTTATCTCACATGGTAACTAAAAGTGACTTTTCTCAACCATCTGTATCAATATCTGATCAAGCAACTTTATCAAATTTCTTGAGGCATTCTAAGAACTATAAAATTTTCACTGTTCTTTTCAGAGTCGAGCAAAACTCATATACGTCTTATTTCCTTTTTCTCCCAATGGGTAGTTAATTTTGGAGTCACCAATTACATGATAGATACTTCAAATATTCTTTGTTCTGGCACTATCAATATTACACCCACACTAGTATAACCTCCGAGCTTCGTTTACTAAAATTCTCCTTAATTTTATTTATTATTTATTTATTTATTTATTTTTTTCTGTTAGCAAAATCACTCGAGCTCTTAACTTCCGTATCTTATTCTTTCCTGATCATTGTCTTTCTGAAATTCAGGTCAAGATGATTATTGGTAATGGACGAGATTCAGGTGTGCTCTACATCTTGGATTCAAATATATCTCGATCTACAGCCTATCCAAGCAAATTATTTCCTTTTGAAATCCACTGTCAATAAGAGCACCCATTACCATCTCTCTTGACGAAGTCATACCCTCTGTTTCATGGTAAAATCTAATTTAGATTGCAAGTCTTGTCACCTTGCCAAAATTTTCATTTTCCATTAGTTCCTTCAATAGATAAGAGTACTTTATGAAGTCTTATTCTTAGTACTTTTCGTATTTTCAATCTTGCTTCTGAAATTAGAACACAATTTGATATATCTGCTGCAAGTTTGAGAAATGATAATGTCAAAGAATTTTATTGTTTTTGGGGGGCTTCATTTCACTTGTATGACTCAAAATGGATGCTTAATCAGCTTGTGTTGATGCTCCATCCAGAAATGGAGCTAAATGGATAAAAAAATATCTTCTTGAAAAACAAGGGGCTATTTCGTGTAAACTCATGTTCCTCTATGCTTTAGTGTTGATGATGTTTCTACTGCATGCTTCCTCACTAATTCCACTCCGCAACAGTTTTACAAATAAGATTCCACATCAACTTCTGTTTCCTATAATCCTATGTTCCCCATTCACCTCATATATTTGGTTGTACTTGTTTGTTAGTCCACAAGTAACCAAATCTTTAAAATGTATATTTTAGGGTACTCTCACTTAAAAAGGGATATAGTTGGTTTTTATCATCCTTAAGAAGGTACATAGGAACTTGCTGATTTAGAACATCATTATGGTTTGATAATCACGCTTCATTTGATATCCTCACAAGTAAATGATGATTTGTTAATATTATGTTCTAAGTTCAGAGTCTAGTTCAATATCAGCACCTACGTCACACAGAAACAACAAATGAGTTTACTCCAGAAAAATCTCATTCTACTCCAGATTGTAAACAAATTTTCATCCATTAGAAAGGATGACAATATATGCAAATAGGTTTGTCTCTGAGAGAGAGAGAGAGACGGGAAAAGGAAAAACACAGTGCATACAATTCTTCATAAAGCTCTTACATCTTTTTGAAGAGCCAGACGACGTTCATGCAATTCACGCTTCCGTATCTCTAAACTATCTAGCAGAGCTGAATTCGCCATAGTCTATAATGGGAAAAAAGTCCTGAGTTCAATAGTTCAGAAAAGAAGATGCAAAAGTCTCGTGATATGAATAGTTAAAGTTTTACCTCATTTGAGATTCTTCCCTCGATTTCTGTTTTGTAAGATTCAAGCTTTTGGATTGCAGCCCTTGTAATAGGCCAAGATTAAGATATAAAACAAGTTTAAGTCAGAAAATGAAGAAGAGCTTTGGTGTGCATATCACTGTGTGTCCATAATTGTGGAGGTACACTTGTCAAAGACAATATAAGTTTTGATACATCACTTACTCATCGTCAACAGGAAGATCAATGCATTCCATGGAGAGTTTCTTCTTTCCCTGGACACCAAAACGTCAGGTGACATTACAACTCAAGTAATTAAAGGAAAAGAGGCAGCATCAAAAAGTACTTAATCCTCCAAAGTAATAAGCCTACATAGTGGATAATTGGGATTAAAATTTATAGCTAAAAAAATAATACTCCTATTAGACAATAAACCAATAAAATAATATACTCACAGAAGCACGACCCCAGACAGTGGGTCGCCGCATACTGCGTGAAGCTCCATGCAGCAATTCAGAGGATGCTTGTAGCACTGATGTATCATCCCCTAATGATTTAGTGTAATCTGCTTGGATCTTTGAGTCGGCCTCGGTACCTTCTACACTATCACGTTGACGTGATGAAGCATGAAGTGGGCCTGATGACAAATTTTGGCTGGGTTCAAGAACACCGTCTACTTGAGGAGAGGCTGAACCTGAACTGTGACTTCCAGAGACCTGCTTATCTAAAGTTTATTAATGGTTTTGGGAAGCAAAGTCACAGCGAATATGATCATATCTTGATAGAAAATTTTAAAAATAAAATAAACCAAGAAACGTATCAAATGAACTTAAAGCCTCCTGAATACTGCCTCTACAAAGAACATTGCAGCTTACACTAGAGTTGGGCAAAGCACATAAAGTTTGAGATACTGAAAATTATGTACAATGCATGATGAAAGAGGTGGTGCGAAATTAAAAAAAAAAAAAACAAAAACAAAAACAAAAAAAATTAATTGAGACTGCTAAGATAAAGGATGATATGTGAAACTAAAATATTAGAATAAGTTTTCATCATATACCAAGAAATACCATAAAATGCACTTTTGATAATTAAAAGCACAATGAGAAAGAGATGTACAAGGACTTACAAATGTCAAAAATGATAATACAGAATCACAAGAAAGACAGTCTCAAAAAAGAAGTTGATCTATTTTTCAGAAATTTTGGGAGTTGCTACAATCAGTGAACCAGCATTTAAATATTAATGTCATCGAGAAAAAGTTGTTAAACACTGTAAAGGTTTTTAAGTGGCAAGTGTGTAGACATCTATAGTGTGTTAATTATCACATAACAGGCAAGTTAAATAAATAGAAACCTTTTCAATTGATTTGCTTTCACCAGGCTCAGTCTCACTACTAGCTTGACTTGAGTCATTTTCAAAATATTCATCTTCTTCATATTCAGAGCCTTCAGTCATGTCATCTTCATCAAAGCTTTCATCATCAGTGATTTCCTCGCTCTCACTTCCACTTTCTTCTGAGTCAGTGTAGGGTTCATGTGTCTCTGCTAAATCCTGGAAATAAATGTATAAAGTTGATAACATACAGGCCCACAAAATCAGATAGAAAAGATAAGTACTAATGGCACATCATCAAGGTCTAGATATGATTGGGAAAAAGAAACTTCGTTATAACTTTTACTGTTCAAGAGTAAAATGTAGTGGATAAATTTTAATAGTAACAACACAAATTAATTTGGGTATTTCTTGAAATATAATTTAGGAATAGGTTATAACTAATATACATCTATATTGAAGAGGGTGGACTAATTGTATTTTACTTATTACATAGATTTTTGGTATCTAGAACAAAAAACATATTTCAATTTTATTTGTAGTTTTAAATGAAAGGTTTCACGAAAATCTCACTTTCATGCTCTAAAAGAAAGTTCAGAATCATAAAGAAAACCATCTATCTAAATGCACATATGGAAACTCAGACCATCCATATCGAAGCAACCGCAAAAATAAGTACACAGTAATGAGGAAAACAAAAGAATACCCCAAATATGTTATCATACTCCTCAAGCAAAGTAATAACAATGGCTTGAGCATGATTAGCTGCCGCAGCTGCCTGCAAAAGCTGAACAGAGCCATCACCTCCCACATCAAAATCATGGTCAAGATCACAATCACCAGCAAGAAGTGGGCGAAGAAGTAAGGGAGCCATGCAAGCTGCCACAGCTGATATGCTCATTCTGTTCACTGCTTTGTTGGAAGCCACCGTTTGCATCATCATGAGAATTCTGTTAAAAAGGAGTAAACAAAAAACATGATTAAGATTTAGAACATTATTGAAATATAAGGCTTAAAATAGAAATAAAACACTTTTCCAGAATTTTTTCCCATCAAATAGATGATTGAGGAAAGCAATCAAATGCTTTCATAGAGGCTGGTAAAATTATCTGCTACTTGAGGTATTACATTTCAAAAAAGACTTTCTTTTTTTTTTACCTTACAAATCATTAAATAAATAAAGCTTTCATGTTTGCATTCATCTAATCATTTTAAATGTTTCAAGTAACACGCCCAAAATCATACCTATCTGAAGCATACTTCATGATCCAAATAAAATAAAAGCAACTCTAGTGAAAAGGAACAAGCATGACAATATATAACGTCAATTATAAACTCTTATATTTTGGAGAGATATCAGATCTTATATATGCTTTGAATGATAACTCCATAATATCAATATCATTTGAGTAGCAAAAGAAAAGAAATACTCCCTCTGTCTCAGTGGAAGGTATACATTTGCTTTTTGTCCGTAGATCAAGGGATATGATATTTTAATATGTAGTGGGTAAGTTTTAGTTGTACTTTTACCTTTTTGGCCCCAACTTTAATTGAATTGATGGCAATTTGTGTGATATTGTAGAACTTTTAGGGGTATTAGTTTTTAACTTTTTTTTTTGTGTGTGAGACCCTACTAACCAAAAAGGGAAACGTATACTTTATAGTGGAAAGAACTTAAATACAAAAACTTATATCTTGTAAATCCAGCGTAGAGTGTTTTCGACTGAAGAATTAGGTGATATCTACAAAAAAGCACTGAATAGTGTTAGGATTTATTATCCTCGTAGCAAGTTGGGCATGATCAACATCTACGCTTCAACTTGAGCCTTGAGGGAAAGTGTTCGAAATATATATGTACCTATGAGTTATAAATTGTGTACCACTTATTCTTTGTAAAATACAAGTAATCGTTCTTACACTATGTTTTCCACATTCAGTATTACACCTTCCAACTGGTCCAACTCTGGGCCCAAGGTGATAATGTTTGGCAAATAAGTGTAAAACAAATTAAAACAAATAGAAAAGCATCTTGACTCCTCTCAAAGCAAACGCAAAACTAGAATTCACAAAAGTTTGACATCCAATTAGACCTTATAAGAAGTGACTATCAAGATTAAACATTGCACAATATTTAAGCATGCTTGAGAATAAGCAATAAAGTTGATTGGAGGTAATATCCCGACTACCAAAATGTATACCGACATTAAAAATCCAATTATGTAAATGTCATGCAATGACATAGAACTACCTCTGTAATAAGAGACGATTTGGCTCTGGAAATGTTTCACATATTGCTGACCGCATAGCATTTACTCTTACACTACGTTCCGCTCCTGATCATTGAGTAATTTAATCATATCAATAACTGAACATTCAAATGCCGATTCATCATATTTCTATACAATTTTTAGCTGAATGCCGAATTATAGCTTGAGTTCTAGTTTGTTAGGAGCTTGATATTTCAATTTGTCAATATGTTGCATTTCTAATGCAGATATCTAGATACATCTAAAAATTAATTTACCCGAATTGCATTCACTTTTCTGAAGTTGTGAATCTATCCATGGTGAATGGTCTCTGAGCAGATAAAGGCAGGAATCCTTTTTCTCATGGAATCTAAATTCAGACAATCACATACTCCCTCCGTCCCTCCGATAAGTGTCCATTTTGCCATTTTGGTCCGTCCCAATACAAAGTGTCCATTTCCTTTTTGGGTTGATGTGACACAACACAATAATATTATTATACTCAACCACTTACACATGGGCCCACACTCAACATTAATACAACTACCCACTACACATTAAAATATTATTTCTCTCACCTCATTATACTTTAAAATATTACACTCCTTAATCCACGTGCCCAAAAGCAAACGGTCACTTATTGAGGGGACGGAGGGAGTATAACAAACACACTATACTTACTTTATCCAATTTTAGGCTATATTGGGCATATAAATTATTGAGTCTTAGTTGGATGTTACTCTATGCTGAAAGAAGTCTAGGATCTCTGACGTAATATAAATTGCTGACAGAGACTTATCTGGTGATAGGCTTCGTGTGCTTGGTACAATGTATTAGAATGGGATAGTGAAAGGCAAGGGAAAGGAAAATGGAATAGGTAATGATTTCTTCCCATTTAGTGGAGAAATAGTTGATTAACCAATATAGTGAGGTTTCATTTCTTTCCCTCTACACCAAACACCCATCTTTGATTCATTTTTCATTCCTTTCCCAAAGTATCCGACCAAACACCTCCTTAATAATATTCATATGCCAAAAGCTGATTAATAATTCAAGAGTTTCATGTAATTATTTGAGTGAAATATTTTGTCAACAGATATATTTTATCATGACGAGTCAGACATGCACATGTACAATTCAAGCATCTATGGACATAAAGGAGAAAGCAAATGTTGAAACAAAAAACTTACGACAAGCTTCAAGGAGAGCCTTGCAGCAAGAAGCAGGAACTGGAGATGAAGGCAACTCCCGAAGAACATACTAGTTATAATCAAAAAAGAAAGAATTCAATTGAGCTTTAGTATGAACTATGAAATGTTTTATACATTGTATGGGAAGTACCTTTACACAGTCACCAATAACATGCGCATCCTCATCAGGCAAAAAGTCTGTTTTACCTGAATTTGATTAACAAAAAAGTATCATCAATATTTTGATAGATACTTTTAGGCAGATTGAATGCAGCATATATTGGGTTTTAGAATATTGATTTGAATGCATAATACAAGCATAGATGTGAAGATTTCTCTAAGAGAGTTTTTAAAGCAATGTGAAGAAGTAATTTTGTATGAGTATAAGGTTACCATACCATATCCTTTATACTTTCAAGACATTAGCACCAAATATTAAAAAAGCTTAACTGATAAGACAAGGAAAGACTCTGAACATTGTGGTTTGCGAATTGCAAGACACAAACCTCAAATAGGTTACCAGCCATTACCCCAGATCTGTAGGAATTAAAGAAAATCCTCTCTTCCTATAAGTAAATCCATAGATGAAACATTATATGAAACCCATGCATCATGCAAACCAAGTACCAACCTTTCTCATATTCGTGTATTCTGTGTTTAACATCTTCAACATCAGCAGCTTGCCTCAAGATGCCTTCTGTTTTTACTCCTAGAAAATGACTTTCGCACATCAGCACCAACAAACTAAGGAGGATGACAAATTTGTAAGCCTTGTATGAGTAACTATAACCAAGATATGAAAGAGTATAACACTCCATACGTGGAGGATAGACAAATTTTGAGCTTAATATTATACATAGTTTACAACTTAAATGTAGATAAGGTTGTAAAGAGAGAATTGACGCTCACCTCTGAAGGAATGCATCTTCATTTTACCTTTGACCAAAATTTATGAGATACTTTTAAGTCTTTCAAAACAAACAAATGGTTACTATGGAAGAGTTCTCTCTCTATTCTTATGGAGTTGTACAAAAGACTGATGCATTTTTTGCACGCTATACTGGATGCACAAAACAAGGGGTATTTACTTTTCGTAGAAGATCGGGGTGCCTTAATAAAGAATGATTAATGGGTTTCTGTGAAGTTCCCTATACATGGTAAGATTAAAAAAATATAAGGACATTCCGAATCATTTGCCTAGAGGGATAATTCTACAATTATCTTCAAAGCACAGAAAACTCATGCATCTTTGATTCTTATGTTTAGTATTGACATCAAAATTGATATCATCATCTTGCATCCATGTATAAAATGTCCATTGCATGCATCATGACTAGAGTTTTAGAGCAAATGAAGCAGCAAACAGGCAGAAATCGAATCCCTTTCTTATAAAATCCGGAAGGATATTATGCAATGGAGTGAAAAGTACAATTAATTAAGACATCTCTTAGCTTCTAGCACTGGAAAAGAGGCTTCAAGTCAGAGAGGTTCTAGATTTATTTTTCTATGCTTTCGCCTACATAAATGATGCTGTCATAATCCAACAAAGAGATATTCTCCGATTTTGAAATTGTAGCATGCATTCTTATGAGGAAAAATAAGGAATTTCTAAACAACCTACAAGAACATAAGGGTAAACTTGATCACAATTGAGATTATGAAAATCACTTTTCTTCAATAGTTGAAACTCAGATTTTGCTTAAAATTAGTGGTTTTCACAGTTGCAAATGGATTTGCAAATAGAGATGTCAAACGGGCATGCCTTAACACATTAGGGACAACCCCAACAGGCTTCAGGCTAATCAAGCCTATTTAAAGGGCATTAAAAGAGTAACCTAACACTAGACTTAGCTGATTTCAGGCTAAATGGTTATGGGATCCTATAATAAAATTAAAAAAATTCTAAATTTAAATATAAACTTATAAAATTAGTACATAAATTATAAATGTTTAACTTAAGATATATATTTATTTTATAAATATAATAACAACTCAAAACATAAGTCATTAAATTTTTATATTAAAATCAATAATTCTAACACTCAAGTAGTGAAAATCCATAAATAAAAATCATATAACCTTCCAGTTAACCAAACTCACTGTACTCAATATTTGATCTATATATGACAAAAATAAAAAATTCTAATTCCATTTCATCAAAGATTTCTACAATATTAAGTTTTTATTACTAGTAAAAGTTCATAAATTACAGCAAAATTAAATATTAAATATGTTAAACAGGTTATCGGGGTGGCCATAACTGGCTTCAAGCAAAACGGTATGGGCTAATCTGTATATAAAACACTGGCCCTAAATATATATATATTTTTTTTTTCCGATTTAAACAGGCTAGCCTACAGCTCATTTAACATCTCTATTGCAAGCACAACTAATTATAGCAAAATATTCCATGGTTTCTGATAGAATCCCTACATGAGCCCTTGCGGTATGCAAGACATCATAAAATATGTTATAAAGACATGTTACTTTATTGATAGATTATGTATGATAAATTATACTTTGAAACAAATTGAAAGTTATTAATTGATGACATCGAAAATTGCAGGCTAAACTGGATGTGTATAAACAAATCATGTTTCTCTATCTGGACAGAATAAGTGCAATAAGAGAAGAGGCTCACCGTGGTCTTCAAGAAATCTAAGAGCCTTCTCCAAAAAGGAAGGAGTGCCATCTATGTCCTCTAGAGCAAGTAAAATTGGTCGGCCAAGTACCATGGACTTAGGTGTCTGTTTGTCTTTCGCTATAAAAAGTAAAGTTAAAAGAAAGAGAACATTAATAAATTTTATAATTAAGATCAAAGAAATCAATGACTCAAGGCTACTTCAGTGCTACATTTTCCCCCTCCCCTTCTCCCAACCCAACAAATTACGAGACTGAGGCTTCATGGAGTTATTCTGACATGAACACATTATGGATATGGAGTTATTCTGACATGAACACATTATGGATATTGTATTAAGGAAATAGTATCATTCCTAATTTCTTATTTACAAATAAAACAATGATATGAATGTAAAAAAGGTTTAATTGGCATTATCTATTTCTTTTACAAAACTGGCAATAAAAAGGATCGTAAGCATGCATCGCATAGCGGCTGTTTTTAAGACCAAAGGCAGTCTATAGTAAACCTAGTCTTATTGCAATTGCGCTACTAATAAAGTGCCACTTTTAGTGAAGAAATGTTAAGAAAATCAATAAATAGTTGCACATTCAAGTTGAGGAACACATACATTGCTCTGATGAAACATCAGCCCCATTTAACTGATCATTCTTGAATAGACCATTTTGTCCCATGACAGTGGCAGCAGTAGGGGCATTTGCAAGGGCTTCCTCAAGTGCAGCCTTCCACTCAAATAAATCCTCCAGTGTTTCAGCCTGCATTAAAAGAGTCCATGCGCATAACAACAACAGAACAGACCTTAAATTCTAGGTGTATATTTTAGGGGTATGAGATTTGATTGTGGCACCAATGCAAAAACAGAAGGCTGAATTCTATCTTTCACTGTTTGTACAATGCTTAAGATAAATTAATAAAAATATATAAAGTGAAAAAAAAAAGAGTAAATAGAATAAGAATGTGGTAGAGCATATCAATTGCTGCCCATAAATATTCAACAATTAAGTTCTATGAATTTCCACTAGAGCACATTGTAAAATTGAGCATGAATATTGATTATTGAAGAAAGAATTAAAATTCAAACAGCAAGAGTATCCTGTTGAAAGTTTGAACTGACAAAGAAATATAAATTGGACTTCACCTTGAGGGTGAATGCTCGTCCATCTCGACCATCACTGAAGAGCACAGTGATCAGTTTCTTGTCTTCTTTGACTACTACACTGGAAATGCATCAGAAAGTTAATATCCCTTGAAGTTAGTTATAGGGAAATGCTAAAACTGTAATGCTATCAGAAATGGGAAAAATGATTTTATTTAAATTAGTTAAAAAGCTACAAACCAACCTGCCTGAACTGTTAAGATCAATGCCTCCAAGGGTTAAGTTTACTTCGCCTGACTTTGGAGGGGCTGCATTCTGAGGACCGTACAAAGTTAAAAATGACAATTGAACAATTGATATACCAATAAACTGAATTTTAAGGTGTTATTTTAGCATTATAGAATTTCATTGTATAAAGCATATATCAAATACACCTAACGACAAGTGAAAATCCATATGAATAAGAAATTTCTGCCCAGTTAATTCATTACAATGTATTGAGACACAAACCACTGCAGCAGTGAATCACATGTAATGTATTTAAGAATGTGCTACAAGCCTAGAATGTGTGCTTCTGCACTTGACAAATCATGATTGACATAGTAAAACATAACTGACCAAAATATGAATTTAAACTCATGAAAATTCAGGAACATTCAAAGTCCAAAATTTTTTAACAAATATTTCAGAAAAGGAACAATTTGAGACGGGATATAATTTTTAGAAATTATTTACTAATAGATAGATTATTATTGAAAATTTTCTAAAAATAGCAACTTACTGGATCACTTCTGTAAAATACCAACGATGTTTGAGTCAAAATAAACCACCTTTTCTTCCATGATGTCCATCCAATTCCTATACAGTAATTATAATGTGTCATGAAGAAATCAATTTCTCTACAGAAAAGAGAATCAAAGAGATCTTACATTGATATGGAAAACATATGACCTTGCTAAACTAAAAGAGAAATGAAAAGGAGGAGACTATTCAACACTTGGTCATGTAGTTGACAGACGTGTATTTTGTGAAAAAAAATGGTAAGCATTAAATTCATAATTTCCCCAACATTGCATAATAAAATTATACATGTCAGAGTCTGTTCCAACACTATAATAGGGCCAAAATATTCAACAAGGTATCCTAACATAAATTGCACAACCATTTGACTTGCATAATATTATGTGTTCTAGTTTCACCTCTGCTTTCATAAAGAATTTAATGAAGTATGATATGGAAAGATTGAAACCATTTGCCAGTACAGCTAAATGATCATAAGCAGCATAGGAAATAACCCATACTAAAAGCTTTACAAAGCTGTGACGAAGGTAAGCATAATAGAAAAGGGACTTTTCAGGTCATAATAGGCATCTGTCCATGCAATTTATTGAAAGTAACTATAAGGTCATGAATGCATATGCTCAATTGGGATCCCCTATTCCACTCTATGCTCCATCTCCATCTCCACTTGGAATAGGAGATGGAGCATAGGGTGGAATAGGCAATCTCCACTTGCATATGCTTGTGCCTAAGATCTCAAATTCTAGCAGCCAAGTTTCACATAGAATTAGCAAATTAAAAACACCATATCAAAAAATGTGATATGGAGCAAGAAATGTGTTTACTGTTTACCATTTGATTTTTCAATTAAAGACGAAACCTATAGAAATGGCAAAAGATACCTTTTGATGACAAAAATAGTGGACCACTTTTAAATACCTGCAAAATGATGAAAATTAAAAAACCTGGATAAACAGTTCATTGCTATTAAAAAAAAATTAAATAGCATAAAAGTAGGTAGACAATGTCAGTGCGCCACCACTTAATGGTGTTCGAAATCTTATTAGCAATACTATTAGGTCAACAAGGAAGGTTTATGTTGAGTAAATTAGCTTATATTTATACTCAATCTGGAATCACATATAACTAAATCTCATCAAATGATTCATGATTACAAGTTACATACAACTCCGACCATGAAAACTACTTTAATCTTGACAAGATAAATTGTCATCAGCCTCTTCAATGAGGACCTAATAATAGTCAAACCAAGAGTGTTTGCAGATAAAAATCTTCCCCTGTAGTCTTCCCTTCACCCATATCTTGTGCTCCTAAGAAGAACCTTAGTCGCTCTCTGAATAGTATCCATTTGACCCATCTTAATCATTGATCACATCTCATGCACTTTAATCTCCAACTTTTCACCAAATTGTACAATGTCCAACGTATGAAACTCTATTCTTTCTTATACTAATTTATTCAGAAACTTGATCTCCTAAGCACATCTGAGTCAGACATGATTGAAACTATTTTTAGGCCTTCATACTCTACACAGCCATTCCTCAACACCAGCATATGCCTTTTGCTATTCCCCCCAAAAAAATATGTGTTTGTGACGTCATGTTTCAAATGCAATCATAATTCAAACATCAAAATTGGCTTTGTCTTCATTACTGCTTTATTTGCAGCACAAATATACGCCCAATTAGACGAAAATAACAATTCGAACGCAGAGTACCTTACTCCCGCCATGGAATTTGGGGCTTGAGGATGCAGGTGTTGGTGGAGGTTCAGTTTTGACACCACCACCTTCCACCTGAATGACCGCGCACTAGATTAGCATACAAGAAAAAGGAAAAAAGATTACAGCATGAGTCGCTGAGATCGCAATCAACATCATGCAATTTGGGCCACGTACCTGGGCAGGTTCTGCCACTGCTGGTGGTGCTGTTGCATTTGAATTAATCATTCTGCAATTATGAATGGATTACATAAAAGAAACCCATCAAAGGAAACCTGAAAATGCATGCATCATCGATCAGATTCCGATCCCTAAATAAGATCATCAATAAACTCAAATCTTATGCAGATAATATTAATGGCGTTCACAAACCTTCCCTTTCCTGTAAGTTATCCGTTGAAAGAGGAGAGCATATCAGAGAGATGGCAATTGTGAAGGATTAACCAATGTCGGAATACAAATCAAACGAATGCGTATGCATTCCTTCTCCTTTTTTTGGTATGGGTTATTCAGAGTGAGAGAGACAGAGAGTGCGCGCCTTTTGTAACTTTGTGAGTTTATAAATAATCGAGTGAGTTTATAAATAATAATGGAGATGTAGCATTATGAGACACGTTCTCATGTTAAATTTTCACGTGAGATGGTAATTAAATGAGATTAGTATGTTTTTTTTTTATAAGTAGGTTAATTTTTTTATAAAAATAATTTGATATTTTCATATAATAAATAAATTACTTACTAAAATTTGTATGAATGATAACAATGATAATATTGTTATTAAAGGATATTATAAAAGAAATACTCTATTGAGAATCTTAAGAGGATGAATCAAGCGATCCCTTATTAAAGTATGTTCATTATTATATAGATAAAGTATGTTTATTCGTAGTTAAAATATGTTAATAATGAATCATATTATAACACCTTAAAATCATACTTTAATTCATTATTCATCATCATACTTTAAAAAACATACTTTAACAACTATTAAACATACTTTATTATATATAATAATATGCATACTTTAACACGTCTCACAAAAGTAACGTCTCGTAAACGACTTTGTCATTATAAAAAATGGTGTACCTCACCATTAGGGGCCTCCACCGCCCCTGCCCTGGGGATTGGTGGAGGAGGTAAATCGCAGGATGTGCCTCAAGTGGCTTATAAAGAGGGCTCACTGTTAAACTTTGTCATTATAAACATTACTCAATTATGTGTTGTTTTTATTTATTTAAAATAT
This sequence comes from Pogostemon cablin, assembly GCA_023678885.1. Lineage (NCBI taxonomy): Eukaryota > Viridiplantae > Streptophyta > Magnoliopsida > Lamiales > Lamiaceae > Pogostemon > Pogostemon cablin. The sequence goes on from CM042987.1 coordinate 10,553,175, forward strand.
AAATTTATTCATGGGACGAGTAAGTAAAAACCTTTCTTATGTTATACTCTCTCAGTCCCACAATACGCTTCACATTTATTGTTCCACGTTATTTAAGAAAAGTTGCACTTTTTGATAAACTTTATTGACTTTATAGGGTATTGTAGTATTTTTAGGTAATAAAAAAGTATAAAGTAATGGGATGAGTGTGAAAAAGAAGTGAAAATTTTGAAATTAAAGTAACTTTTGAGTTTGTTGGATAAATAAATTATTTTTTCCTTTTTTGGGATGTGAAGAATATTGTGGGACAAACAAATGAGGAAAGTGTGAAGGGTTTTGTAGGACGGAGGGAATAATAGAGTATTTTGTTTGTCCTCCTCAAATGTAAATCTTAATGTGGGACGGATAGAGTATTACATTGATGAATTAACTATTTCCTTATCTATTTCACAAGTGTTTGCCTATATTTTTTTTATTAAATTATTATCGCTCGCTATTAGACTATTTCTTTTGGCTACTATTATGTACATTAAAATTAATTTAATTTATAGGTTTGCAATTCATTTTCATAAATGCGCGCGCACATATATATAGTCAATAAAACATTTTGAGATGATTATTCAATCATAAACGGCAAAAACTTGTGTGTGTCCGGGCATACGGGAACACATTCCGTGTGCCTTTAGAATTTTGTGTTAAATTATATACCCTTTAGTATAAAGATGTGTACCCATGGCAAAAACTTGTGTGTGCCCGGGCGCACGGGAACACATTCCGTGTGCCTTTGAAATTTTGTGTTAAATTGTATACCCTTTAGTATAAATATGTGTACCCTTTATTTTCTGAAGAAAAATAAAAAATATTAATATAAGTGTATACCCTTTAGAACAAAATGGTGTACCTTTAATAATTAAAGTATATACCCTTTAGAACAAAGTAATGTACCCTTACCCATAATATTAAATTTTAATAGTGCACGGTGTGCGCCCGGGCGCACGCAAGCCTCACTCATCATAAATATAGTGTATATAAGACATATATATTGTTATTAACGTTCTCACACTAAATATTGAATGTTATGTCTTCCACTATTATATAATTGATTAGCCATTTGTAGTCGGGATGACCAATTAAAGAATTTATCGAATCACAGGGAGGAAAGTACTAGAGTTTAAGCGATCTCGTGCTTGTCATAGTTTTATAGAGACGATAATAAAGGGGAAGGATTAATCAAGAAATGACAATTAAGCAATTAAATGACAAGATAAACAATGGGATAGATGAATGGAAGATGAATGAATGAGCCAAGTAGATAGAGAATGAGACTAGCAATACTTAAAGCATGGAAAATCTAGGTATCATGCAACGAATTCATATATATCATGGATTAATAACTAAGGGCCAACACGAATTCCACCTAAACTCCCTCTCGATATGAATAGGATGTAGATCCTTTGCAAGGTCTCAAAAAGGCTCTAAGGTTGGTTTTCAATCAAACAATTCCAACTAAGTACTAAGTTCAATTAGAGAGTCCCTTCACACGATCAATTGACATCTCGATCTAACAAACCAAATGTTCTATCAAAGGGTTCTAAATCTTAAAGGATATCTCTATCTCTTTAAAACTTATAATGCACATGAAGTGTATGAAGAAATGATTCAATGAACTATCCTAAACATATAATTGATTTCTCAATCTAATCACATGCCCATGACAATTAATCACACAAATCAACAATACAAATCAAGCAATTAACAATCAATGATAGAAATTTTAGCAAATCGAATCAACATATGAATTCAATTGCAAAATACCCATAATTATCTAACACAATTCATATTGTTAATCTCACAAAGGAGATTAGTCTCTCATAGTTTCAAAGAAAACAACATAAACAATTGTATCTCTAAAACCCATGATTGAACTACAAAGTAGTCTACAAAAATTTGAAATAGAATTCACCTTTGAGTGTCTTCAATGGAGCTTCTCCTTCTTCTTCTTGTAGTCTTCACTCCCCCTTGCTTCTCTAACTACTTGAATGGTGGATTGGATGGATGGATTCAAGGATGGGTGAATGGGATGAAGGGTAGATGGAATGGAGAGGAAAGTGTGTGAAAAATGGTGTGAATTAGGTGTAGATTGGATCCAGGAACAATTTATGCCTTATTTTCACGCCAAATGATGTATTTGTGGGCCTAGAACCTTCTGGAAGACGTACAGTTCCAAAAACTGACTTTTGACCGAACACGAGTCGTGTTCAGTACACAGGTCGTGTTCGGTAGGGCGTGCTCGGTACTCGGGTCGAGTAGGTGCAGCGCAGTCTCACCGTTTCGCGCATAACTTCCACATCCGAAATCCGATTCGAGTGATTCTTGCGCTCACGCGATCCTCTCTTCCTTGGCTTTTTATCCATATAAAGATATGACAAAGAGTCTAATTTTGAAAGTGTAAAAAGTCATGCAAAGTGGCACACTATTTTAATCATAACTTTCTCGTTTGGACTCCGAATTGAGCTCCGTTTTTTCCTACATCTTCTTTTTCATGTCTAGAATCCATTTTTACCTGAAAATCATATATTTAAGTTCACTTTCACACATTTTTATAAAAACACAAAACACAACCAAATAGTACACAAATACGGATAAAATAATACGAAAACACTCATAAAAAGACACTAAAATTTAGGTGAAAATATCACTCATCACATAATACTCCCTTCGCCCACTGTCAATCTATCAATTTTACCATTTTGGGCCGTCCACTCTTAATCTATTCATTTTTACGTTTGGATACATGGGACCCACCTTCCACTAATACAATTAAAATATGAGTACTACACCCCAATAATACAACTACCCACTATACATTAAATAATAATACTCCTTAATTCACGCGTAAAAAGTAAACGAATAGATTGGAGCTGGACGGAGGAAGTATAACTTTAACAATTTTGTACTCCAAATATAAATTTCTGGGTCCGCCACTGGGAGGGAGTATATGTTTTGAATGTGAGTGCACAAATTAAATTCATATACCCAATTGTACAAGATAATTTACCTAAGAAGTAATACTTGATTGATGAAAAGTGATAGCCCTTTAAATATATTATTCCATGAAAAATAATAATATTTCTATCTAAAAATTATACTCCCTCCATCCTACACTTATCTTCACACTTTCGTTTTCATTCATTTTACACTTATCTTTATCATTCAAAAAAGGAAACATTACATCAATCAATGATCCCAAAAGTCATCTAAATTTCAAAAATATAATTCACATCTAGCACACACGTAATATACTTTATACTCTCTCCTAAGTAACTATTATGCTAGTTTATACCGACACTGATTAGCCATAATATAGTGGGCATGACCAATTAAAGAAATTATCGAACCACAGGGAGGAAGGTACTAGGGTCTAAGCGATCTCGTGTTTGTCATAGTATTATAGAGATGAACGAGAAGGGGAGATTATCAAGAAATGACAATAAAATAAATGGATAGATGAATAGAAGATGGATGAATGAGCCAAGTAGATAGAGATGAGATTAACAATACTTAAAGCATGGAAAATCTAGGTATCATGCAATGAATTCATATGTGTCATGGGAAAAAGGCTAAGGGCCAACACTAAGATCACCTAAACTCCCTCTCGGAATGAATAGGATATGGAATGGCATTCATTTGATTGGTTCTCACTCAAACAATTCCAACTAGGTACTAAGCTTGAAATGAGAGTCCCTTCACATAATCTATTGACTTCTCAATCTAATAAATGATATGTTCTATCAAAGGGTTCTAAACTATGAAGGACTTCTCAATCTCTTCACAATCTATAATGCACATGAAGTGTTTGATGAAATGATTCACTTAATTATCCTAAATATGCAATTGACTTCTCAATCTAATCACATGCTTAAAACAATTAAACACACAAATCATCATAAACCTCAAGATCTAAAGCATCAATGATAGAAAATCAATTAACCCAATCAACATAATCATTCAATTGCAAAATACCAAAAATTATCCAACACAATTCATATTGCTAATCTCACAAGGGAGATTAGCCTCTCATATCCATAAGAAAATTAACATAGACATTAAATTCCTTACAAAACATGATAAACAATAGGTTTCAATACAAAGTTTGGATGAAAACTCCCTTGGATGTCTCCAATGGTGACCTTCTTCTTCCCCTTGCAATTCACCTCTCTTCCTTGCTTCTCTAGCTACTTGGATGAAGGATTTGATGGTTGGATCAAGGTAGATCCAAATGATGAAGAATGGATGAAGGTGAAGGTGAAGAATGGAGGAAATGGTGTGTGAGGTGTGTGTGGAAGAGGTGGAATTCGGATCTTATCTCAAAATATTGAAGTGTTGGGTATTTATACCCCTTGGGAGGCTTCTAGAAGGATTCTGATGTGTTTCTGATCTACAACAACACGACTCGTGTGCTGCAACACGACCATAGGGTGGCCGTGTAGGCGTTTCTGATGTCAGAAAACGGTCAGGACTTACAGGGCCGTGTTGCGTAACACGGGTCGTGTTGCGTAACACGGGCTGCGCAGTCTCACTGTTTCGCGCATAACTTCCACATCCGATCTCTGATTTGAGTAATTATTGCGCTCATGTGATCCTCTTTTCTTTGGCTTTCTATACATATGAAGATCTGACAAAACTTCCAATATTTGAGGGTGTAACAAGTCATGCAAAATAGAACAACCGTGCTGAGTAGGAACAGCTTGCGCGACGTCACCATTTTAATCATAACTTTCTCGTTTCGGCTCCAATTGAAGTGTTTCTCATACCAAAATAATCCTCTTTTCTATGGCTTTTCAACCATGTATTACACTTCTAGTTTTGAGCTCCAAAAGAGTACAGAAAAATTACACAAGTTGGACGTGCGTTTTTTTCAGCATTTTGCTTGATTTGACTCATTCTCCCTCGTTTCAACTCCGAATTGAGATCCGCTTTTTCCTACATCTTCCTTATCACGTCTAGCATCCAATAAAAAGTGAAAATCATAGGTTTAAGCTCATTCATACACATTTCCATAAAAACACAAAACACAACCAAATAACACATAAATACGGATAACAATATACGAAAACACATATAAAAAGACACTAAAATCTAGGTGAAAATATCACTCATCAGATACGCTGACTAATAAATGTTATTTTTTAGAATGTTTCTTGTACTATATGTGAGTTTATAAATAATTTAGTGAGTTTATAAATAATGGAGTAATGTCATGTATTAAAAGGTACACAAAGATTAGAATAGACCAGGCTTTTTTTTTTTACTTTTCATAGAACCGGGCATTTTTAGTGATATGAGTCAAAATAAAAGGTAAATAGGTTATGTCCCCTCTCTCTCCGAATAGGCCCGTTGGCTTTCTCTCTCCACATAGGCCGGTCGTCTTTCTCTCTCCCACGATACTCTGCTTCTGCAATTTCATCAGCGAAATTATGGCGACTCCTGATAACTCCTCTTGATGTTGTGTAAAAATCAATCTCAATATTTTAAAGGTAAAGAAAATGGGGATTCAATTGGGAAGTTGAAATCAGACGATAAAGCTGCTTGCTATTAGCTCCTCCAATGCCACTACCGCCACCTGGATTGGCCAGAATGTGGCCGTCTATTACCCTAAAACTCTCATCACTACCATTGCAGTGAGTGATGAATCACTGACCACTATTCCAGCTCAGCCTTGTGCGCTAATTAAGATTTCAACTCCCAACTTTGCTTCCATAATTCTTGACCCGTTTCCCCCTTCAAAGGCCTACTGTAATTAGACCTTAAGCTCGGTAGTGACCCAATTGCTTCAATTTTTATCAAGGACTCAATCACATTTGGTGATGAATATATATCCTTGGACTATGTTTTTATGCATAACAAAGGGATTATGCCTTTAGATGGCTCATTTTCAAACCACTGACACCTTCAAAGGAAATTTTTGACCCTAATATTTGCTGCACTATATTAATGTTCTTGATACCATGATTGATTTTAGTATATTTTCTCTTTGAAGAATCTCAAAGTTCCTGATGCGGCAGTGATAGTGTATAGTGTATATTAACTTTTTATTTTTTCAATGTAAAATTTATATTGTTATATTTGATCAACATCTTTTAGGTTACTCTTTCTTATTAATTGGGTTACTCTTTATAATAATAGTTTTTTTAAAAAGATTAAGTTAATATTTAACCTTAGTATTTGGTCAACATTTTTTATATTACTTTTTCATACTAATTAGGTTATTCTTTCTTATTAATTGGGTTACTATTTTTAATAATTTGGGTTACTCTTTAAATTTGATTAACATCTTTTAGGTTATTCTTTTTTATTAATTGAGTTACTCTTTTTAATAATTTGGGTTACTCTATAATTTCATATTCGAATTTCAGAAAATAAAATATTGTTCTATATATTTGGTTAACATCTTTTAGGTTACTCTTTTCTATTAATTGGGTTACTCTTTTTAATAAATTAGATTACTCTTTAATTTCATATTCGGATTTTAGAAAATAAAATATTATTCTTTTTGGTTACATCTTTTAGGTTACTCTATTCTATTAATTGAGTTACTCTTTTTAATAAATTGGGTTACTCTTTAATTTCATATTCGGATTTCAGAAAATAAAATAATTTTCTATTTGGTTAACATATTTTAGGTTACTCTTTTCTATTAATTGGGTTACTTTTTTTTAATAAATTGGATTACTCTTTAATTTTATATTCGGATTTCAGAAAATAAAATATTGTTCTATTTGGTTAACATCTTTTAGGTTACTCTTTTCTATTAATTGAGTTATTGTTTTAATAATTTAGGTTACTATTAACAAGCTTTTGGATTATCCTTTATACTGATTTGTATATATTTTGTTTGGTCAATAAAGTTTCATTTTTCTATTAATTGGATTACTCTTTATTTTAAGACTCTAATTTTATGTATTTCTAAAAATGATGAGGAGAATGGTGGCCACAAATCTGCACAACATTGGAGAGGTGATCTATTTCAATGAACTAGAGTTCCTAATCTTGGATTGCCAGTGGTTTTGTGGTGATGTACTGAGTCAGCTAGTGAGATTGGATGTTAGAAAGCAATGTTGTAATGAGAGGAGTGGATTCATCTTTAGACAAGATTTTGATTGAAGGCTTACATAGTAACATCCCCGAAATGGGCTCAAATGTTTTTGACAACTTGGAAGCTAATGACCTCATAAAAATGATGCTCAAACTTGAACTCTGTTGTGAGCAATATCTGTCGCAACCCGATTCGCCTCTACTCATCCCATCCAACTTGGAAGAAGGCAGATGGAAGCCTCAGAGATGGCAGGTTGCATCTCCAGATAAAAAGTACGTGGGAAGACATCTTCAATGCGATGAGTCAAGCCACGTGTTCCTCACACCTAACTTCTTTCAGCGCCTTCAGGTGCATTTGTACAACAAAATCATGGGATTGAAGAACCAACATGGAGCATCATGCAGCCTCGATAAGTACTTGATCTCAATAAACATAAACAAAATTCATGCACGTGTAAAGCTTGGAGAACAGTTAGGTCATTTTGTCGGTGTGCTAGCATGCTCCATGAAGACACCAACAGAAATGCTGAGACTCTTCCAACAGCTCATAATCCCAGCTATACAAGACCTCTGTTAGAGGGGTGAAAATAATTATGTTCTTCGTTCCAAATGCGCAAAAAACTTGATGCCTCCAAGATACAGGAAAAGCCAAACTGCACCCCTGCAGCAGCTAAAAAAAGGGCTGCAACCAGTTCATGTTGACGCCATTTATGACTATCAACACGTCAGGATTAAGCTTCAAAATCCTACTGATCAAGACTACTAACACTCCTCACACAAGCTTTTGATTGTACGAATTTATGTGTGTGATAAAGTGTAAAATGAATTGAAAAGCAAAATGAATTATGTGGTTCGGTTCTTCGAACCTACATCCACGGGAAGAACAAGCACTTTTATTATTGAATGGATCTAAGCCCTCTAACTTTGATTACAGAGACTGCAAAATGATGAAGAAAAACAAGAATGAAGCATGTCTCTAAAAACTGCTCGGATGGGATGATTTATAGAGTACAATGAGCTGTCAATTCCTTTCTTGGTAACTGATTAGTAACCATCCTTTTAACTGCTGGATAATGAGATGATCCAACTCTTTTAACCGGTTACAACTGCTCTCAACAGAACCAATTATGAAGCTCCAACTCAACATTAATCACATGACTACCCTTGCCTCCTCAACTTGTCAAATCTAGTTGTAGCTGATCTTTTTAGCTAAAAATCAACAGATCCTTTCATGCATCATATTAAAAATACTTATGCATCCGTTACACAATCCAACATTACCATGCATCAACCCAAATTGGATCAAGTATTTCATGCACTTACTTCACAAATCTCCACCTAAAGACTTGTATCCAATAAGCCAAACTCTTTAACTCCTTCCACGTTGATCTCTTTATGAAACAGCAACATTCCTTTCTGATTCTAAGGTTCAGCAACCTACCCATAGTTCTAAAGGAACAACCACCTATCCAACATATTGTGAAAATTAACAAGCATTCACTAAGTTCAAGCATGGCTTAAACTTAGCAATTGACTCAACTTTTCTAGAGCTTCCTACCTTCCTTTTGTTGCAAGTTTTGTTTCTCAGCTTGATTGCACATGCTTTCATAGTAGTATACATCGTTCTACACTTAAATTTGATGTCCTTTTTACAGCTTCCAACATGAAGAGCCTCCACCTCAAGTGCAAGTTCATGATCAAATGTATGTTCCTCAAACTGATCAACCTTCTTCCCTTCCTTGACCTGCTCCACCTCAAGTGTGGTAGACACCTTAATGATCTCTTGTTCTACTCCACCTTGAACCTGATCGACCTGTTCCTTTCCCGTAGAACCATCACAAACTTCAAGCTTCGAGACGTTACCACAATCGAGTGAGCTTTCCTTTGTTTGAACTTGCAGCCCCTTTGCATTGATACGTGACACTTTACCATGCCATGATTTCTGATTTTTAGCATGTTCAATGGTATTAATTTTTTAAATAATCGTCTTCCCATTCAGAAAATATAAACCATCCTTCCTTAAACCTTGAAGTGCTACCCACTCATTCTTCGAAACAATAAGAACTCTACCTTGAGACTTAAAATCATAACCTACTGACTCAAGCATTCCAAGGGAAAAAAGATTTCTTCTAAGCTCAGGAACATACCTCACGTTTAATATCTTGACAGCACCATTAGACAACTTGATCATGACTGATCCCACTCCTCTTATCTTACAAGTTTGATCATTCCCGAGATGAACTGAGCCTTCATCTTCCTCGAACTCATAGAAACAACCTTCATCTTCCTCGAACTCATAGAAACAATCCCTTCTCGATGTCACATGATAAGTACTCCCTGAATCTAGAATCCATTCACTCGAGTTTCTAGACGACGTAACCGATAAAGTCTCAGTGTAAATATATCCACAACCATCAGAATTTTCAACAGTTTATTTCTTATCCATGACTTGATTTGCTTGGTTCTTGTGATCATTATTGGAATTATTGGCCTTCCTTGCCTTGGATGCCTTAAACTTTGCACAATTCCTCTTGAAATGGCCTGGTTCGTGACAGTAGTAATACTTTCTATCCTCTGAATCATCTGAGAATCACTATCAGCCTTCTCATCTTCTCTCTTTGAACTGGAATTCTTTTTCTTGTTGTCCCTACTCCCTTGGGCTTGTTTTTTGTTATGATTTTCACGCTTAGCAAACAAGCCTTCTCCACCTGAACTTGTAACACCTTCAGATGCCATCTCCAACTCTCTTGACTTGAGTGCAAGCAATACACTATCAAACTTGATAATGCCTTGGTTTCCATATAACAAGTTGTCCTTGAAGTTTCGGAATGATCTTGGAAGTGCTGTTAGTAACATGATAACCTTTTCTTCTTCTGATATTTTAGTATCAACACTTTCAAGATCATCCAGGATTTTGATAAAATCATAAACTTGATTCATAATAGGCTTTTCATCATTCATCTTGTATGCATGCAATTTATGCCTAATATGTAACCTGTTTGCTAACGTTTTAACCATGTACAGAGATTCCAACTTCTCCCAAACACCGACAACGGTTATTTCCATGGCTACCTCACTTAATGCCTTATCCCCCAAACACAAAATAATAGTAGAATGTGCCTTTCGAAGTACCTCATCATCAACGTGTCCTCTTGCTTTCAATCCAGCTGCTTGAGGATCTTTGATGATCTCTATCTTGGCTGGTGGAGGTGGCATTAGTGCATCAATCAGCCCCTGCTGTGTTAAGATTGCCTTCATCTTTAACTTCCAAAGGCTGAAGTCAGTCTTCTCTGATAACTTCTCAATATCGAACCTGGTGGTGTTCATCTTGCTGAATTCAGTTTCTTGAATTCCCATGGGATGGCGCCAATTGTCAGGAATAAGCTCCAAAATCCTACTGATCAAGACTACTAACACTCCTCACACAAGCTTTTGATTGTATGAATTTGTGTGTGTGATGAAGTGTAAAACGAATTGAAAAGCAAAATGAATTACGTGGTTCGTTTCTTCGAACCTACATCCACGGGAAGAACAAGCACTCTTATTATTGAATGGATCTAAGCCCTCTAACTTTGATTACAAAGACTGCAAAATGATGAAGAAAAACAAGAATGAAGCATGTCTCTAAAAACCTGCTCGGATGGGATGATTTATAGAGTACAATGACCTGTCAATTCCTTTCTTGGTAACTGATTAGTAACCATCCTTTTAACTGCTGGATAATGAGATGATCCAGCTCTTTTAACCGGTTACAACTGCTCTCAACAGAACCAATCATGATGCTCCAACTCAGCATTAACTACATGACTACCCTAGCCTTATCAACTTGTCAAATCTAGTTGTAACTGATCTTTTTAGCTAAAAACCAACATACCCTTTCATGCATCACATTAAAAATACTTATGCATCCGTTACACAATCCAACTTTACCATGCATCAACCCAAATTGGATCAAGTATTTCATGCACTTACTTCACAACACACATGGGATTCAGTTGTGGATTCAGGAAGCCTAATCCTCGGCCCTGGCTTTGACTTCGCTCGAGATTTGTTGTCCGATGATGACTTATAGAAGTCCTCCACTGTCGGTATCATGACCTTTACAACCTAGCCATGGAGCTTCAAGTCCCTCAGGACAACAATCCAGATCATAATCAAACTCCGAAAGAAGACATTGTTGAGCCCACATTTGCTGGTATAGCCAAAGGTGTTGAAGCTATCTTGAAGACTCTAATTTTTTTAAAATGAAGTACTTATGTATTTCAAAGGGATCCACCATTTAAAATGCATTGATCTTCAAGATACAAGCATAAAAATAAGACATAATGGGGTACAGCATGAGCTTACGCTCACAGAGGAAAAAGCAAGTAAAATTGGCTAATGATAATAATAAGAGTATAATAATTACACGACAATAGCTCAAATCTTTGAAGCCAGAAAAGTGATTGCATTCTTTCTTCATGAATATGAGGGCCATCACACTAGAATTAAACAAGATAGATGAAAAAATTGCCCAATAACAACTTGTTAAAACAACATAAATTCAAGTTGCAAATCATTAAAATTAAGTGCATAGATGAAATACTCAGTCATTTATCAAAAATGCAATTTGATTACTACAATTGAAATATGCAACATTACATTCCCTTTCAATCAACAGAACTATAACAGAGAATGAGAAATCTCCCAAAAAGTTCCTTGACACTTAAATCAGCATTATAATCTATACAATTACAACAAATTGAAGCACATAATCAATTCATAAAACCACATAAACTCAAACAGATAGCACGAGAATCAGCTTCCACAATTTAAGATGGACAAAAACTTGAATACTCATCAATTGAGAAAAATAGTTAGAAGTCGGATAAAAAAAAATTCGATGAATAAAATCCAAGATTAAAACACAAGAAAGGAAAAAATACATACTAGCAACTAATCTAAAGAGCATCCCATCTTTCAAGTGGCCATAACTGGCACACCATGCTCGTCCTTCATCTCATCGCAAAAATTTAACTTCAAGCAGAGTCATCACCATTGTCTCACTCGAACTTCATCTGCGCAATGTAATAGATACTGCACAACATTGATTTTTACCCCAATAATGTAACGGCAATGGAGAGTAGGGGTGAGCAATCGGTTATTCGGTTACCGAACCGAACTGAACCGAATTAGAAAAAATCAAAATAATTGATTTTTGATATAAATTAACCGAAACAGTCCGAACACATAATAAAACCGAACAGTTACTGAACCGAAACTATTGGTTCAGTATCGGTATTTAACCGAAATACCGAATTAATTTATTTTTTTTTTCATTCCTAATTTGCTATTTCAAAGTTCAAACCTGCAATATGGAAACGCAATAATATCATCAATATCAACTTTGCAACCTGGCTACCTACTTTGCAACCTAGAAAGACAATCATTTCACTAACTTTGCAAAGTGCAAACTTTACAACCTGACCTGTTTAACAAAATATTCAAACCTCAAATCTTTGCAACCTGTTTAACAGGCCCTATCACTTGTCTTCCAACCTGTCTCCACACATCTTTTCAGCAAATCATAAGAATTTCACTATCACACAATATGAAAGCATTAAAAAGCAATCATTTCACCAACTAATAATATAAAAACTACATGTCCAGAGTTTTAAATTCATCAACAGAGCAAAATGCAATCTCAATAGTAGCAGCCAGCAGATGCAACGTGTTCCTAAGTGTTGACGCTTGAGGATGTTCCGGTAGTTGCTCTAACAACCATACTTTGCAAATCTGAAATATAGAGCAGTGTTGAGTTAAAGTGTTAATAAAAAGGTTGAAAATATCAAGCAAACAAAGTTATGATATAAATAGAACTAAATTTAGTCACCTTTCTCTAAAGTCTCAATCTCTTTTAATTCTTCTTCAACACATGTTGGAAAACCTGAATTTCGAAGCCAATCTCTAGCACATATCAGAGCTTCTATAATTTTAGGAGTTAAAGAAATCCTAAACGCATCAAGAATCCTACCACCGGTACTAAAAGCTGATTCCGAGGCCACTGTAGAAACTGGAATAGCTAGAATATCACGTGCCAGAATTGGAAATCTGTCGGCATTCACCTTCCACCACTTCAAAACATCAAAGTTCTCCATATCATCTACGATAGATTCACTCAAGTAAACTTCCAGTTCACTTTTCTTACTTCCATCTATCCCACTATCAATTTTTATCTTTTTAAATTTATTTTTCAGAAACGAAGCTACCTTTTTAACAAAGAGTTCACTATCAGCATATTTAATAATACCAGAATTAGTTCCATTTACTTCATTCTCAGGTGGCGGTGGTGCATACCTGACCTTGTATTCGTTGAACACCTCTTCCAGTTCATTCTTCACACATTGGAAAATCTTGCTACCCTTTTCTGACCTATACATCTCACCAATGGAGTACTCCATGTACTCAAATTTATCACTTGGATCAAAGACAGCACCCCAAAAGATGATCTTATTCATCTTCTCTGGATCCCTCCAATAATTATCAAATTTTGTTTTCATGCTCTCTCCCAAATGCTTGATCTCGTAATCCTCATCACTTTCCACTCATTCAAAATACAACATAAATCACTTATGTTACTGAAAAATGTGCTCAATGTGACATAAAAAGAACCTGAAATGCGCAAAGTCAGCTCGTAAAAATATTTCAGCAAATCTGCAATTTTTTTAACACATGACCAATCAGCTGCAGTTGGAACTCCATCACTCCCCAAATCAGCGTTATAAGTAGAATTTTGTTCTTGATATTTTTCAAAGGCTTTTTCAAAATTTTCAGCAGTGCTAAGCATCAAATAGGTCGAATTCCACCTTGTAGGAACATCTAAACACAAAGAACTCTTATTTTCTATATCTTCCCAATCCACACATTCTTTAAATTTTCTCAATCTGGCAGGAGAATGTCTAATGAATCTCACAGCATCCCTTACACGTTTCACAGACACATTGACATCTTTTAAGCCCTCGGAAACCACTAAATTAATTACATGTGCAATACATCGCATATGAAGATACTTACAACTTGCAATGCTACTTGACCATTTCAAAATTTTCTCTTTCAAGAATGCAACAGTCGTGTCATTTGAGCTTGCATTATCTACGGTTATAGTGAAAACATTTTTAGCCCCCATTCCACAAGATAATTTTCTAAAGCTTTACCAAGATAATCACCCTTATGACTAGAAATAGGAACAAAACTCAACATCTTCTTATGCAAATTCCACTCATTATCAATGAAATGATCCATAATGCACATGTAATTAATTCTTTGTAAAGAAGTCCAAGTATCAGTGGTAATACTGACTCTTTGACAATTACTTTTTAAAAAGGACTTCAATTTGGACCTCTCATCAACATACAATTGAAAACAGTCTCTTGACACCGTCCATCTAGAAGGAATACGAAACCTAGGGCATGCTTTGTTCATGAGTTTTTTAAATCCAACACTCTCAATAAACTTAAATGGTAATTCATCAACTATGACCATATATGCAACTGCTTCCCTAATTTCTTCTTGATTAAACTTCCAAGGAGTAAGTGTACACATACCAACATTAGTACCCTCCTCATATGGCTGCAAGTTTAACAAAGTTTGACGGGCAAGTTGACTTTGTGGTTTACTCGAGCATGATCTCATGTGTGAAAGAAGTGATGATGTGCCATTTGTTTTAGTATCACAACAAAGCACACTTTCACAATAATTACACTTAGCTTAATTTGTTTTACCATCTTTGTCCTTGATCTTTTCGAAATGATCCCAAACTATGGATCTACCTTTCATTGCCTTCCTCTTCTTGATTGATGGACGAACGTTTGACGTTTGGGCTTGCGACGGATCAGGATTACTACTTTCAATTTCAACACCATCTTCTTGTGGAGTACTTGACATCTAAAATAAGTGAATAGTAATATTGCAATAAGTACAACCACAGTATCATCAAAACAACAAAG
The DNA here is from genome assembly GCA_023678885.1 of Pogostemon cablin. Classification (NCBI taxonomy): domain Eukaryota; kingdom Viridiplantae; phylum Streptophyta; class Magnoliopsida; order Lamiales; family Lamiaceae; genus Pogostemon; species Pogostemon cablin. Next base: position 10,568,234 of record CM042987.1, read on the forward strand.
CAACCAACTTCTCCAACTAAAATGAACAATCATGAAATCAAAGTAAAATAAACTTTAAAAAACAGACAGAAATATCTATAAAGACCATCAAAACACTATTTAAGAAATTCTAATTATTAAACAAAGAATAACTATTTGCTTGAAAAGTCGATTGATGGCTTGACGCAAAACTAACAGTGTTTACTTGGGTTTTATGAACCAAAAATTGAAAAAAAAACCTATTTGTGAAATACCTGTTGATTAAAGCAGAGAATAACTCAAAACAAAAATGATTATGTAAAGAAAATAAAAAACCCCATAAATCGAGATTTGAGTTACCATCGAAGAGTCATGAACTCACGATAGATTTAGGCGGAGGAGTTGTTACCTTGTGGGTGTGGATTAGCCGACTAGGGTTTCTCCAGGAGCAGCCACACCGTACTTCAATTTCGTCAGTGTGAGCAGAGCAGCCGCGGCGTATTGTGAAGGAAAGTGTGAGAAATGGTTGGGGGTCTGGACTATGAATTAGGGTTTCTTCTTTATATATACATTGAATATGGTATGGGTGGGACCGGAGTATGATACAATCACACATAGAAATAGAATAGGAATATAGGATTTATTTATATCCCTTAATTCGGTTCGGTTTTCGGTTAAAATGGGATTTTGAATCCTATAACCGACACCGAACCGATTTATCAAATTTTTCAAACATGAAAACCGAAACTAAAAATAATGTATGGTAATTGAACCGAAATGTCTTATTCGGTTCGGTTCGGTTCGGTGCGGTTTTTCAGTTTTAACCTATATTTGCTCACCCCTAGATCTAACTAATAAGAACACAAAATGGGGATAATAATAAACTAGGGCAAACACAGTGCACCCATCTGATACACGAGCCACCGTGAAACTGCCGCCGATCGTTGCTTTTTCCTTGATGCCTCATGTTTTTTGTTCAATTCCCTCTCGATTACTTTACTGAAGTGACGAATTTCACTACAAGTGAAAAAATCTTTTTTAACATAATTCATCGAAAACCTAATTTGCGAAGTTGGGTCATATTCTTTATGCTTCTTTATTTGTTTCGGCTTGGTTATCTGCTTATTATGTTCGATTCTATCTTTGGTAGTTTAAGTTGAATCTTAATGCTGAGAATATGGTGTCGCAATTTTTGTAATAAGTACTATGTTTCTTTTGGTGGCTCTAACAATTCTACATTTTCTTTGTATTCTTGTATGTATTTATCGATACACAACTTATTTGGTATTGTATCAGTAGTTGTTGATTACCTTCTGTGTTTTTAGAAATTGAGAGATATATGTAATGTACTATCATTTGGTTTTCTCATCAATTTATTTGTATGATTTGATAGTTTGTAGTTGGTGTTGGCCTCTTGGAGAATCAGATATTTTGTAGTCGCATTATTAGTATGATCATTTTTTGTTTTTCATTGCATCGTTTTATTTTAAGTCGATGTCTAATTTAGAGAAGATAATCCTAGTTTTTTTTTTCTTTTCTTGGATATCTAATACGTTATTCTATTTTTGGTTGCTTAATAACACTACAAAACTTTCTGTTAATATTATAAAGTGGGCTCATAAATTACATATTTTGCGCTTGCAAATAATGTTTATTAAAGTGTTAATACCAAGCTGTGATAATTTTTTTAGGTGTATCTTGCTTAAGGTGGAAATACACTTTGTTCGAGTAGCTTGCTTAAATGGATCCAGTGAGCAGTGAGCAACTAGATTATGGAGCTATACCAACTCTTGCAGAGGAGAAAATTGGTGATGATGATGAATATGATGATCTCTACAATGATGTTAACGTAGGAGGGAGCTTCCTTCAGATGCAGCGATCAGAGCCACAAATGCCTACTTCAGGTGCTGGTAATGGTGGATTCCAAGATATAAAACCTAATATCCCCGGGACTAGAGTTGAATCAATTGCCTCACAACAGGCTAATGATGCCGGAGTTTCTAATGAAGGGACTTATCTTCCACCAGAAGTCCAATTTCCAGATCAGAAGTCTGGCTTTCCAGCTGCTAGCACACCGATTCAATCTGTGGTTGCTTCTGTGCCCCATAACTCAGAAGCAGGGCATTTGGGATATCAAGGGTCAGTATCTATACTCCATAAGAGTACTGCTGATCAAATGAGCAATCCTGAAAAAATACTTGGTGAACCAGCACCTTCAGTGAATCCTTACATGGGCAGCACCAAAAGTGGTCCTCAGACTCTGACGAAAATGCTGAATCCAAGGGCAAATGTTAACACAAATCAAACACAGGATGATGAGTATGTAATGAGAACTCATGCAGGAAATAGAAATGTGATGCTCTTTGTAGGAGAGTTGCATTGGTGGACAACATAGGCTGAACTTGAGAGCGTGATCAGTCAGTATGGAAAAGTCAAGGAAATTAAATTTTTCGATGAAAGGGCTAGTGGTAAATCAAAAGGCAATTGCCAAGTTGAATTTTTTGATCTTGCTGCTGCTGCATGCGAGGAAGGCTTGCATGGACATATTTTTAATGGGCGAGCTTGTGTGGTGGCATTTGCCACTCCTCAGACCATAAAGCAGATGGGTGCTTCTTATACGAATAAAACCCAAAATCAGACTCAATCCCAGCTTTTAGGAAGGAATCCTATTTTCAATGGAGCAGGAAGAGGCAATGGAACAAATTATCCCAGTGGAGATGGTGGGAGGAATTTTGGACGCGGTGGATGGGGAAGAGGAGGGAACCAAGTCCCTAACAAGGGCCAGGGCCTGGACCTGTCAGAGGAAAAGGGAGAATATGAAACAAGCATATGATGGGGAATGTACCTAGTGCAGCTGGTGGGGGAGCGTATGGACAAGGCCCTGCTGGCCCTGGTTTTGGCGGGCCTCCTGGTATGATGCATCCTCAGGGCATGATGGGTCCTAGTTATGACCTTGCATTTATGGGACGAGGAGGAGGTTATGGAGGGTTTTCAGGTCCTGGTTTCTCAGGGATGCTTCCTCCATATCCGCCTGTTAACTCAATTGGGCTTCCTGGAGTAGCTCGTCATCTCAACCCGACCTTTTTTGGTCGTAGAATGGCTCCTAATGGAATGGGTGGGATGACTACTGCAGGGATGGATGCACATCATATAGGAATGTGGGCCGACAATAACATGGGTGGATGGGGCGGGCAAGAACATGGTAGAGGAACTAGAGAGTCCAGTTATGGCGGCGATTATACTGCTTCAGAATATGGGTATGGAGACTCAAGTCAGGAAAAAGGTGTTAGGTCTACTTCTGCATCACGAGAAAAGGAAAGGAATTCTGAGCGCGACAATCCTGAGAAGAGGGAGAATAGGCATCGGGAATAGAGAGATCACGATCGGGACAGGTATGATAGGGACCATAAATATTGGGATGACAAAGATCGTTATCGAGAATATCGCCATAAAATCGTGATGTGGGTTATGATGATGACTGATGAGAGTAAAAATAAGCGTGTTTTAGTGTCCAATTCAACATCTTTTTGATTGATATTATTGTCATATATTAGCACAAGTGTCTTATATTCAATATATGTGAGAAAACGGTGCACTTGAGGTGTTTTATTGTGTTTTAGGTGAGAAAGGGATCAAAAGTGTAAAGTTGGAGAAAATGTGCAATTTGTGTATGAATGCTGAAAAACGCACGTCCAACTTGTGTCATTTTTCTGTATTCATGTGGAGCTCTGAACTAGAAGTGTGATACATGAATAGAAAGCCACAGAAGAGATTATTGCTTTGGCGTAAGGAACACCTCAATTGAAGTCCAAACGAGAAAGTTATGATCGAAATGGTGACATCGCGCAAGCTGTTTCTACTCAGCACGACTATTCCAGTTTACATGACTTTTTACATATACAATTGTTGGACTTTTAGTAAGATATTTATACTCAAATAAAGCCAAGGAAAATATTATTGCGTGAGCACAAGAATCACTAAAATCGGAGATCGGACGAGGAAGTTATGCTTAAAATCGTGAAGTCGCGCAGCTGCCAGCGAGAATTTTCGAGAATATTTGAGAATTTCTGAAAAATTACCTATTCTTGGAGCACAATTAATCTCCTTATCACATATTCCTCCATGATTCACCCATATCTTTTATTTCCTTATTTAATTCCCTTCTCATACCTATATATATTTTACATCATCATTCATGTAAGAAGGCAAGCAACACAATCATCCTACACCCCACAAGGGTCCCCCCAACCATTATCCACATCCTTTCCTCCATCCATCCATCACTGTGAAGATTCGTCTGTGGAATCAAGAAGGAGAACCAAGAGGATTTGAAGAGATGGAAGAGAGAAGGAAGAAGACTTCTACACCAAGGGTTTTTCTAATTCTTTTCTTCTACTTTCTAATTTTTCGGACATATAAGTAAGATCTATCCAACCTCCATGATTGTTCTTCGCAACATCATGAGCTAAAACTGTTTGGTAGATCTAGGGTTTTGAAGGTTCTTATGAATTAATTGAACTTTCGTGTGTATACTCCGTACAACATTACTTGTGGATTTACTTTATATATGATTATGCTTTCTTAATCCATATTCACGGTCGTTTTGTGCATCTTCAATTGGTATATAGAGTTTGAATATATATCTTGGTTGTAGATTGAGTTCGTTCACCGCTGAACAGGATTCCATGTTATGATTCTAAGTGAGGGGACTCCAAAGCTTCATTAGAACTGTCATATATGAATGTTTATTAATTGAATTGAATTCGAGTTAGTAAGCAGGATAAAAAGGATAATTTTATAGTACCTATAAAGGGAGATCATATCGGGTTAGAGTACTAATTGGCCAGGGAAATAATTGATACTGATAGTACCTAGAAAGGGTGGTGAAATTATATCTCTTGCTCCAAGGTTATTCACACTTGTTACACGCATATTTATTTGTGTCTATAGAGTAGATTTGCATGGCTTAGTGATGCGTCCATATTCCACAAGGCAGAGTCGGACATTGCTACACGAAAGGGAGATTAATGAGTGAAATTGGATTATCCTAGAGCTACATACTCTCCATTCTTGAGTCACTTTCGTATTCTTCTAGTGATATTTTATTTTATTTGTTATTTAATTTTCAGCATATTAGTTATTAGATAATCAACCTTAAAATCTTATTTTCTGTCTTAGTTAATTTAGTAAATAATTAAATTGATAATACGCCGTCCTTTGGGTTCGATATTCACTTGGTCACATGCTTAAGCTGCAATTGATATCCTTAATACTTGGGGATTAATTTTGCGTGCAAAGAAAACATGCATCAAGTTCTTGGTGCCGTTTCCGGGGACGGCTGCTATTATTGATTTTATTATTTGTAGTTGATTAAGACTTTTATTAGTCGTGACTCTCCGACGTTAAACATGAGTGCTTGTTAGGGGCTTGTCCCTTCCATTTTATTGCTTTCGTATTTCTTTAGTGTGAGTGAGGAGTTATTATATTTGAAGTGCTCATATTTCGACAATTGCATTTCTTTTCAAACTTAGTTTCGACTTATGTTTTTACTAAGTTTGGGGGGTGTGATGCACTTACCTCGTCTTATGAGCACCAAGGGTATAATTTTTCCTTTCGTTGGTTGTTTATTTGTTAGGGGGTTAATTTTTTGCGGCATATTAATACTTTAACCGGTATTCGTATATCGATTTTTTGCAACTTACTTTATGTTTAGTGTGTTGTGTTGGTGTGTCTAGTGTGTGGAGTCGATTAGATAGTCAATTGAGTTTTTTTTATAGTTCTCCTATATTATTAATGATGAACCATGTGATGATGACGTGTGTTGAGTTTTGATGATAGAAAAGGTACTAGAGTGGCAAGACGAGTTCTACACTGAGGCTTTGACCTGGTCGAGTTGAACAACTCGAGGAGCTCGTGCATACTTTGAAGGAAAAATCAGGTGCCCTCGTTTCTTTATTCTAATTTTTATGTGTGCTTTTAATTCATAGGAGTGGAAGGATTGAGTTTTTGGTTTTGGTGATCCATGTGAGCTTATATTTTTTTTAAATTGTGCCTAAGATTCATATGCTCTTGAAATTGATGAAGGAAGTGTACTTGATATATATTGTGATATGAAGTTCTATGTGTACTTGTGGGATATTACATACCATGAAAGTACTTTGTTACTTGTTAAAAACCCATGTGAGATTTTGAGCCTTTCATGTACATAATCACATGATATTTCTTTTCTGGTGAGTATCATTCTTGTGCGTGTATTCTAGAACTTGCGTTGAGTCTCCTTGAATATTCAAGATTAGTCTAGCGGATTATGGAAATGATATTAGGCCATCTTTGATATTTAACCCATATTTTCCCTTATATTTTACCTGAAGTCATTAAATCCCTAGTCAGCCCATTTGAGCCTTTTTAAATCCATTCTTTTGATAGCCAATAAAGCTTAATTAAAGAGAGTGGTGATTTGAGGGATGATAAGGATGAAGAAAGAAGAGTTTTAAGGATGAAAAGAAAAATTCCTGGAGTAGTGCTCAAATCTAGTACTCCATGGAAATAAACACCCTAGGGTAGTGCTTAAATCTAGTACCCTATGGAGGATGTGAGAGGTAGTGCCCGAAACTAGTACCTCGAGAGAAAAAAGAAAAAAAATGATGAAATAAAAAGGAGAATGATGGAGTTAAAGAGTTAGAAAAAGTTAAAAAAGAAAAATATATTGTGCTTGAAGGAGAAAGATAGGAGAGTTTGAAGAGAATGTTGTGCTTGATTGGAGTGAAGAGGAAAAATAAATAAAGATTGAGAGAGACGGCCGCTTGATTGATCTGAGTTTTGAGTCACTAAGCCATATATTTCCTACCTTTTCCAAAGAGCCTACATTACAACCAAATAAAAGACCTTTTTAATCCATGATTTACTAGCTACAAGTAAAAGGAGAGTTGAGACAATAGGTAAGCTTATGGTTACGCATGCACTTGAATTGAATCTGAGCGTAAATACCTTAAACCATAAGTGTACATCTCTTACACTTGAGTGTGAGTGATATATACTTCCCGTGAGAACATGTGAATGGAGCATTTGAATTGGTGGTGATTGTCTTAACTTGTATGCTATGAATTGATTATTACATGTGATGAGAGTTGCATGACCTAAGTTGAGGACAATTGTATTAGAGTGGGGTATGAGTTGTAATCCTTATTTTCCCGCTAATTTTCTTACTCTCTCTCTCTTTATTTTTATTTTGTTGCCTCGGGATGAACAACGAATAAGTTTGGGGGATTGATGAGAGTGAAAATAAGCGTGTTTTAGTGTCCAATTTAACACCTTTTTGATTGATATTGTTGGCATATATTAGTACAAGTGTTTTATATTCAATATATGTGAGAAAAAGGTGCACTTGAGGTGTTTTATTGTGTTTTAGGTGGAAAAAGGAATTAAAAGTGCAAAGTTGGAGAAAATGTGCAATTTGTGTATAAATGCTGAAAAATGCACGTCCAATTTGTGTAATTTTTCTATATTCATGTGGAGTTCTAAACTGGAAGTGTGATACATGGTTGAAAATCCACAGAAGAACCTCAATCGAAGTCCAAACGAGAAAGTTATGATCGAAATGGTGACATCGCGCAAGTTGTTTCTACTCAGCACGACTGTTCCACTTTACATGACTTTTTACATCTTCAAATGTTGAACTTTTAGTGAGATCTTTATATTCAGAGAAAGCCAAGGAAAATAGGATCACGTGAGCATAAGAATCACTAAAATCGGAGATCGGACGAGGAAGTTATGCTTAAAATCGTGAAGTCGCGCAACTGCTAGCGAGAATTTCCGAGAATTTTCGAAAATGACCTATTTCTTGGAGCACAATTAATCTCCTTATCACATATTCCTCCATGATTCACCCATATCTTTTATTTCCTTATTTAATTCCCTTCTCACACCTATATATATTTTACATCATCATTCATGTGAGAAGGCAAGCAACACAATCATCCTACACCCCACAAGGGGGGATCACCCCCCCAAACCATTATCCACATCCTTTTCTCCATTCTTGAAGAAACAAGAGGATTTGAAGAGATGGAAGAGAGAAGGAAGAAGACTTCTACACCCCAAAAGAGATGGATTATCCTAGAGCTACCTACTCTCCATTCTTGAGTCACTTTCGTATTCTTCTAGTGATATTTTATTTTATTTGTTATCTAATTTTCAACATATTAGTTATTAGATAATCAACCTTAAAATCTTATTGTCTGTCTTAGTTAATTTAGTAAATAATTAAATTTATAATACGCCGTCCTTTGGTTTCGATATTCACTTGGTCGCTTGCTTAAGCTGCAATTGATATATCCTTAATACTTGGGGATTAATTTTGCGTGCAAAGAAAACGTGCATCAATGACTGGGATAGGGGGCAGTCTTCAAGATCCCATAGCAGGATGCGTACAGTGCCTGGTGATGATCACAAATCTTGATCTAGGGATGCTGATTATGGGAAACGGAGACGCATGCCATTTGAATGACGTGATTGAGAACAGATCTTATATGTCTAAAAGTTCCCTACACTGATTTGCATCGTCTTCCTAGAACAATTGATGGGTTGCCTGAGGTTACGTATGGGTTTAACTTACTGTGACCTTCGACTTCAATGAAGTAAGTACCTTTTAGTGGACGTTTCTGGAAAGAAGAACTTTTTATTTGCTTAAAATTCGCTGCAACATTAGTTATTTGTGATATTAAACTTCGGTAAGTAGTATATTATTTTCAATATGCTTAATGTTGTGACTATATCTTTAGTGTCTATGCAACTCATTTTTATATCTACGTAGTTGTTACCTTAATGAATATATAGGGTCAATCGAGCTTTATCTAAACAGATACTATGATTGCATATGGATCCCTACATTGTTTGATTTTTCAAGTTTTGGTTCATGTTTATTACCTGTAAAATCTTTTCCATATTTAAATGTTTTGGCTTGTTTAGTGCTTCGTCCAAATTCTTGAAATGTGCAAGATAAAGAAAATGGAATTGTATTGTGTTCTGCCTTAAGTATAATTTATCTTGGCATTTCTTTAATCATTTATTTTTTCCCCTAAAAAAACCTTTTGTATCTGCATGATATTCATGGTCATGGGTCATGTAACCTAACATACACTACTGATTAACTAATAATGGGAATGTTGTTAAGCAGAGCTGTTTATTATAATTACATGTTCTCGTTTGCTACATGACTAACTATAATGGATTCTTGTGGTCTTATTATTATTGATTACTATTTTCCCCTAACTAAAATGGATTCTTATGGTCTTATTATTATTGATTACAATTTCCTCCCCTTTGCCTGTCATACTCAGGAACAGAGAACTATTAGTTGGTGCTTTCTTGAAAATCCTGTGGAAATAGTGCTTGTGTAGTATATTCCATGTAGTAGGTTTAACATGTAATAAATTCACTCTGTCATTGTAATTAGGTTGTACTAATTGCCGATGTATCTTCTATCTCGAAAATGCTATTCATTTGAGTCATTTGTAATCAAGGGTTGTTTTTTCTATGCATTGTTGTGCATTGTAAGCTTAATTTGCTATAAGATCTAATTAGACCTTTTATGTAAATCTAAATATGTTAGATTAGGAGTTGCTCGATCATAAATAAGATGTGAGCTGGTAGGGGATCTGTCCTTTTGCTATAATGTATGTAGCTAACTGCTGCTGCAGCTGTATATTTCTGGTCTAGTTAAATTTACTCTTGTATGCCTTATGTAAGCTCATTAGTTTTTCCGATGAGATGTAATCTTAATCAGCTCCATAAGTCAGGAGTTTTGATTTGAATATAGGGTATAACACGCAATATTCCAATTGTTGAGATGTATTTTAATATGTAGATACATTTACGGCCATTTAGCATAGTCTGGTTGAGCATCTCTAGACTTGAATGAAGTTTTGGGCTTTAATTACTTGTACGTAGTTCACTTGTTATTGTATATATGAACATTTGTGCCTATGTTCTTTATGTACATTTTTCTGTGGGTTTTTATGTTTCAGTGGGGTATGGCATTGCTTACAGGTTTGTATTTTACAGATATCACACCCGATGCAACCTGTTACGGTACAACAACAAATATGTAGGTTATAAATCCTATACTTAGTTTAGGAGAATGTGATATGTATTGTACCCTGAGCTGTAATTTATCATTGATTTATGGAAAATTAGATTAGGGATTGCAATTCATGCAGTAATGCTGCATTGAGTCCATGTGATACAATAGGTTTAAATACGAACATACACGATAAGGGCCTTATCTTATCATCTACTGACATTAAATGGATACGTGATATTTCATGTCAATGAGATAAGAATACATAATGAATTTAGAAGTAGAGCAGCTCAACACAAAGTTGAATGTTATTTAATAAATTATGATAAGCGGAAAAAATAATCAATCATTTTTGTGACTAGATATCATGTGTCTAGAATTGTCACATCTAAATTAGACTTTCTGATGATGCCTTTTCACTTCTCTCTTCCCTACACCTTTCGTGCCCCAGTAAATCGGGTTTTTTGTTCTTCTCTCTTAAGTCCTTCTCGGAGTGCATAGCAAAATCGTGACAATTGTGCATGATGTTGCTCATCATATGCTAGAATTAGTTACTTTAATTGCAAAAAACTTGTGTAGTGAATAGTATTTGTTACATCTTGTTGACTATACCAGTGGATGAAAGAAAAGAAGTAATAGCCAACATCTAGAAGATTCAAATGATCGCATGATTGAAGCTCAACATTTATGTCCATGATTGCTGCTCATGATTTGGTAGGGAATGAATTCATAGTAATTATTCTATCAGTTACACATGTAATATATTTTATATAAACCCAACTGTACTCATATTTTAGTCATGGGTAAATAAAACAATTTGTACTTAATCTCCTTTGCCTTTTACTCTAGACATGAATGGTTAAGAGTATGTTCAACATGGTATCTAGAGCAGGTTAATTTTTTTTTAAAAAAAAGAGAAAAAAAAGAGAGGAAAAGAAAATGAGTGGCAGAACAGCAACTGATCCATGGCCGGCTCTCACAACAGCAGGAGATTCCAAATCTGCAGATTCGGAGGGTGATCAATTCTTCTTACATGGTGCAGATCATCTTGGTCTTCAGTTGATTCCTTATCAACTTCGAGGTGACAATTATCTTCCATGGAAAAGATCAATGTTGATAGCATTAGGAGCAAAATCTAAATATCAGTTTGTTGATGGCACTTTGCCTCAACCAACAAAAGAGGATGCCACCTTTCTTCGATGGAAGAAAGTTGATCTCACTATTTTCTCATGGATTTTGAATTCACTTTCAAAAGAATTGAGTGAAATATTTGTATACGCTGAAACTGCCAAACAGTTGTGGGAGGCTATAGAGCAAAGATATGGTGTGAATAATGGGCCAATGAAGTACAAAATTAAAAGGGAAATTAGTACTTTGGTTTAAGGTAATCACACTGTTGTGGAATACTTTAACAAGCTGAAATTCTGGGACGAATTGCAATGTTTAGGCTCTACTATCACTTACAATTGCAAAGTGGGAAAGGAGGCTGCACAAAACATAATGGAGAATAAATTAATTCAGTTTTTTATGGGCTTGAATGAGCACTACGACCATTTGAAAAATCAGATCATGCTCATGGATCCTCTACCTACCATTGATAAAGCATATTCTATGATTTTATCCGCCGAGAGACAAAAATCTGTGCAGATCGGTTTTTCTGAAGTGGATTCTTCGGCAATGGTTGCTAAGATAGGAGGAAATGGAGAGAAGCCCTTCAACACATGGTCTGCTGAAAAGAACAAAGGAAACACTAGACTTTCAAAGGAGAAGAAAGCAAAGCTTCTTTGTAAACAATGTGGCATACCAAGGCATGAGAGTAATACTTATTTTAAATTGCATGGTGTACCAGATTGGTTCAAACAACTAAGGGAGAAGAAATCCAGGTCATATGCAAACTTGGCAGGATCTCAACAATCCATAAAACCTGTCGAAACTGGTCAGCCCATTCCTGATCTTGGTGCTATTTGGCAACAGCTTCAACAGGTTACACAGTTTATGAAAGAAAAAAATGGAGAATAAAACGGTAGATCATGCCCATCTTATTGAGTTTGAAGGTAATACTTGTTCTTCCATATTTTCCTCAGATTTTTCATTGTTATCTGAAACTTGCAAAGATGGGTGGATTATTGATACCGGTGCTAGTAGGCATATGTGCTATGATACAATACTCATGAATAATTTAAGTGCCGTTAAGGAGAAAGTTATAGTATGTTTACCTGATGGATCTACTAAGGTAGTAGAATATGAAGGGAAAGTGTATGTTACTCCTGATCTCACTATTAGACATGTCCTATATATCCCAAGTTTCAAATATAATCTTTTCTCTGTTCATCAATTATGTTCAGATTTTAGAATAAGCTGTGTTTTCTATGGTTCTGATTGCCACTTACAAGGCCATAAGAACAACCGCAAGATATCAGAAGGTAGATTGGAAGGAAATCTCTATGTGCTTAAGGGTTCAAGAAGAATATCTAATACTGATTTACATGAAAACACTGTTGCATTGGATAGTTGGCACAAAAAGATGGGGCATGCATCCTTTAGTAGTTTGAAACATTTACCTTTTTTGCAAAATAAATGTAGTGAAGTTGTTGGAGACTCTATTAAAGCTTGTGAAATATGTTTCAAGGCTAAACAACATAGGTCACCCTTTCAACATAGTTCAATACAAACCACTTTTTGTTTTGAGCTAATTCATATAGATGTGTGGGACCTTGCAAAGATAATTGCTATCATAATACTCCATACTTTCTCACAATAGTAGATGATTATAGTAGAGCCACTTGGGTTTATCTTATGAAGCATAAATCAGATGTGTCTAAGCTTTTGAGGCATTTCTTAATCATGATTGGAAGACAATATTCAAAATCTGTGAAAAGGTTGAGAAGTGACAATGGCTCAGAATTTTTAAACTTGGATTTTCAAAAAAAATTTAGCACACAAGGGGTGATTCATGAAACATCATGTTTACACACCACAACAGAATGGTGTGGTTGAAAGGAAACATAGACACATATTAGAAATAGCTAGAGATTTTCTATTCCAAGAAAGTTTGCCCCTTGATTTCTGGAGTTATGCAGTATTGATTGTTGCATATGTGATTAACAGGATTCCATGTAACATTTTGAAGTGGAAGACGCCATTTTAGATGCTTAATGGTAGGCCTCATGACTACAGCAGATTGCAGCCTTTTGGTTGCCTTGCCTTTGCAGCCAATACTAGGCCTTTTAAAGGAAAATTTTGTTCAAGGAGTATCAAATGTACATTCTTGGGATACGAGCAAGGGAAGAAGGGATATAAATTGTATGATCTTGAACACTCTGGATTTTTTGTCAGCAGAGATGTGAAATTTTTTGAGGACATCTTCCCCTATTAGTCACATGTTTCCGTACCATCTAGAAATATCAACCAAGAAGATGACATTTTGAGAGCCACCGATTTTTCTAGCTCGAGACATGTTGCTCGAAACTCACCTCAGTTGTCTGATAGTAGAACTGTTACCGACGATGTTTCCACAGATGACAACAGGATGGAATTTGATGAAATTCCTACAGATACCAGTCGAACGAGTAAAAGATTACACAACCACCTGTGTGGCAAAAGGATTATGTATGTAACATGATTGAGGATTCAGACACACTGCAGGCTTTTTTTCCTAATATATCTGTAGAGAGAGAACCTAAGCATTATAGTGAGGCAGCATCTAAGTCAGAATGGATTCATGCCATGAAACAAGAATTAGATGCATTGGAGGAGAATCACACTTGGGAGTTAACTAGTTTGCCTCCTGGAAAAAAAAGCAATTGGGAGTAAATGGGTCTACAAAGTTAAAAGAAAGGCAGATGGTTCAGTTGAAAGATATAAAGCAAGATTAGTGGCTAAGGGATACACACAACAAGAGGGTGTGGATTATTTTGAAGTTTTTTTTCCTGTTGCAAAGTTGGTCACTGTTCGATTATTTTTTACTGTTGCAGCTATGAAGGGTTGGGGATTGCATCAATTAGATGTTAATAATGCTTTCCTCCATGGATCATTATCAGAAGAAGTTTATATGAATCATCCTCAAGGATATACCAAGGCAAAGAAAGGGCAGGTTTGCAAGCTTGTTAGAAGTCTCTATGGTTTAAAACAAGCCTCTAGAGAGTGGAATATAGAGTTGTGTCATAAATTAGCTGCTTTTGGCCTTGTTCAGTCTAAGCGTGATCATTGCTTGTTCACGTTACGCAAGGATGGCTATTTTTTAGCATTACTTGTGTACATGGATGATGTTCTCATCACTAGCTCTAATGATCATTTAATATGTCAGTTGAAATCTTATTTGGATACAGCCTACACCATAAAGGATCTTGGTCTTGCAAAATATTTTCTCGGAGTTGAGATTTCAAGAACAGCAGATGGGATATCTCTTTGCCAAAGAAAATACATTTTGGATATCCTTTCTGACACGAGAATGGTGGATAGTAAGTCAGTGTCTACTCCACTTCCTACTATAATACATCTTTCTTCTACAGAGGGTACAATATTGGAGAATCCAGACAAGTTTAGATGGCTTATAGGAAGACTCCTTTATCTCACTCTCACAAAACCTGATATAACTTATGTTGTGCAACAACTGAGCCAATTTTTAACTTCTCCGACTTCTTCTCACTAGCAAGCAGCCCTTTACGTCCTCCGATATCTCAAAGGTACTTCATCTCTTGGTTTGTTTTACCCTGCTGGAATGACTTTGTCGTTGGAGAGTTTTTGTGATAAAGATTAGGCTAGTTGTAAAGACACTAGAAGATCTGTTACTGGATATTCTATTTTTCTTGGGAATTCTCTTATTTCCTACAAAAGCAAAAACCAGACAACTATTTCCCATTCAAGTGTTGAGGCTGAGTATAGGGCACATGGATCCACCGTTTGTGAGTTGAAGTGGATTACATATTTGCTGCAGGAGTTCAACATTGATCCTATTCTTCCTATACCTCTCCATTGTGATAATAAAGCGGCTCTTCATATCATAGCCAACCCAGTATTTCATGAACGGACTAAGCATCTTGAAATTGATTGTCACTTGGTAAGGGATGCTTATAAGGACGGGGGCATTTCACCATCTTTTGTGCCATCTAAGCTTCAATTAGCAGATGGTTTCACCAAAGTTCTTGGAGGGAATCAGTTTAATGTTTTTGTTTCCAAGTTGGGTATGAAAAATATTGTTCATACTCCAACTTGAGGGGGAATGTTGACTATACCAGTGGATGAAAGAAAAGAAGTAACAGCCAACATCTAGAAGATTCAAATGATCGCATGATTGAAGCTCAACATTTATGTCCATGATTGCTGCTCATGATTTGGTAGGGAATGAATTCATAGTAATTATTCTATCAGTTACACATGTAATATATTTTATATAAACCCAACTGTACTCATATTTTAGTCATGGGTAAATAAAATAATTTACTTAATCTCCTTTGCCTTTTACTCTAGACATGAATGGTTAAGAGTATATTCAACACATCTTTGTGTTTGTGACAAATGATTTGTGTAATGAATTGTCAACTGCATATGACGTTCGGTTGGTGTTTAAATTTTTTACTTTTGTCATTGGTGGATTCTGATTTCTTGGTGTTAGGTTGGTTCTTGATGAATGATTTTTACATGATTTTTTTTGCTATTATCATTTTTTAACGTGAATCTTTGCATTGCAATTGGTTTATATTCTAAAAAACTTTACATTGTTTATTGGGATCTCGACTCAAAAGTACAAAGTGATTCATTCTTCTTTTTATTTCTCTCATGTGTTTTGTAATAATGGATGAAAATATCGATAGTGATTCTTGCTTCTTTTTGTTTCTCTTATGTGTTTTGTAATAATAGATGGAAATATCAATAGTTTTTCAAGGGAATCTTTGCGGAATACTACTATCAAGATTTAAGAGTCCTATTTTAGTGTAGGGCTTTTCATTTGCCTTACATTTTTATTTTAGGGCTTTTATCGTCAATTAATTGGAAATTTAATTGATCATGATATAAAGTATATTTGAATGTACAAGAGAATGTTTCTTATGAAAAATGTCTCATTTGATTTTGATAATGAGACAAAATATACTCCGTCCGTCCTGCTACAAGAGTTGCGTCTCGCTACAATAGTTATATTTATTTTTTTAGTAGATGGACCCACATAAATTAATAATTTTATTTTCATGGAACCCAAACACAACTCTAATACAACTACTCATTTAGAGGGTGGTAATTCCCGACACAATATTAATACAACTATCCAGGTGGTACACGATAGCACGATGCGAGCACGAAATGATAATTGCGGGTTAGTGTTTGCCCTTACTGGGTTCGTGTCTAGGGACGGACATAGGGGGGCACAGGGCCCCCCTGAAATTTCTAAAAAATTCAGGGGTATAATAGTAATTTCATAAATAAATTAAAAATAAAATATATACAATGTAATATGTGAATCTCAATTCCCAACCCCCCACAGCACAGCAGTGGTACCACATCTCCATTTTCCCTTGACACCCATGTTCTCTCTCAACTTCCTCTCTCTCTCTCATAAGTATTGTAATTTAAATTTATTAAATTAAATATTTATGCTCTTCCTTATATATGTAGTGCTTATATATGTAGTGATGATATATATTTAGAGCTTTTATTTAGTAGAAAGATTTTAAAATAATTTATTTATTGAGAGAGATTTTATTTAAATTTATTATTGTATATTTTTTTTAATTAAATTTGGTATGCTCTTTTCATGTGAAATGTAATATTGTTATATTTAAAAATTAGGGTTTTATTTTAGTGGAAGAGTTTAGAATAATTTATTTTTGTTGAGGGAAATTTTATTTAAGTTGAATGGTTTTAAAGGGAGAATTAAGGTTTATTTCTATTCAATTTTTTTTATATTTAATTTGTAGTGTAATTTTTTTAAAGGTATGGAACGATATTATAAGAAGACTACAACTGTCCATGAAACATCATCTTCCACGGTGAATGCTCCTAATGTGCAACCTCAACAACCATCAAGCCAAGATAACAATGTTGTGGTTGATTCGAAAAATCGTCCTAGTGATCCTGGACTACGACCTCACATAACAAGTTATCCGCCTAATTTGATTGAACAGGTTCATCGGTCTTACCTTTTAAAAGGTCCTTATCAACCACGTAAGCATAATTTTCCTCAAAAGTGGGATGGAGATAGAAAACATAAATTTGTTGCAACTTGGTTTGATGATTATGGTGAATGGTTGGAGTATAGTGTTGCAAAAGATGCAGTATTTTGCTTATATTGTTACATTTTCCCTACGGGTCGTACTGAAAGAGGGCATGATGCTTTTGTAACTGAAGATTTTAGAAAATGGCGTAAGAAAGAGAGATTAAATGATCATGTTGGAGAACATAGTAGTGATCATAACAAATGCAAACGTGCTTGTGAAAATTTGATGAATCAAAGTCAGCACATCGAAGTGGCTTTTTCTAAGATTTCAAAACAATCAAAGATTGATTAAAGGGGTTTAGGCTAAATGCATCAATTGTTTGCTTGCGTTTTCTTATAATGCAAGGATTAGTCTTTCGAGGACATGATGAGTCTGAAGAGTCAATGAATCAGGGAAATTTTTTGGAGCTTCTAAAAGTTATTGCTTCATGTAATGAAGAAATAAATAGAGTTATGCTACATAATGCTCCTGAAAATTTGAAGCTTACATCTCCTAGGATTCAAAAGGATATTATTAATGCAGCTGCAGTTGAGACAATTAATGCTATCATTAGTGATATTGGTAATGATTTTTTTTCCATTATGGTTGATAAATGCCGAGACATATCAATAAAGGAGCAAATGGGAATAGTCATACGTTATGTGAATACCAATGGATATATTATTGAACGTTTTCTTGGTCTCGTTCATGTTAGTGATACAACTGCAATTTCACTTGAGGAAGGTATTGAGTCATTGTTCTCTACGTATGGTTTGAGTATTTCTAGTTTGAGAGGACAAGGTTATGATGGAGCAAGCAATATGAGAGGTGAATTTAAGGGTTTAAAGAGTTTGATATTGAGGAAGAATTCTACTGCTTATTATGTTCATTGTTTTGCTCATCAACTCCAATTGACACTTATTGCTGTTGTCAAAAAGCATACAATTGTTGGGTCTTTTTTAATACTGTTACTCGTTTGTGTAATCTTGCTGGAGGTTCTTGTAAGCGTAGAGATGTCCTTAGAGATAAACAAATACAAATGGTCATAGAAGGAATTGCAAATGGTGAAATCAAGACTGGAAAAGGACTAAATCAAGAAATGGGAATCAAACGACCGGGAGATTCACGTTGGAGTTCTCATTATGGTACTCTCATAAACTTGTTGTCTTTATTTGAATCTGTGATTTATGTCCTTGAGTTTGTTAGGGAGAATGGAAATGAAGATTCACAAAGAGCTAAAGTTTTAGATTTGCTAGAGATTGTAACTCACTTTGAATTTGTCTTTTTGTTACATCTTATGAGAAATATTTTGGGAATCACACATGAATTGTCACAAGTTCTACAAAGAAAGGATCAAGATATTGTCAATGCAATGAATCTTGTGAAAGCATCAAAAGCTCGCTTGCAAGCAATGAGAGATGAAGGTTAGATGTCTTTGTTAAATGATGTTTTAAATTTTTGTGGCAATACCTTTACAAATCATGGAAGAATACTATTCACCTAGAGGAAGATCAAGACGAAGAATTAAAAAAATAACAAATTTTCATCATTATCAAGTTGAGATATTCTTCACTGTGATAGACATGCAAGCTCAAGAGCTAAATAGCCGATTTGATGAAGTGAACACCGAGTTGCTTTTATGTATGGCTTGCTTTGATCCAAGAAACTCATTTGCTATGTTTGACAAAAGCAAGTTACTTCGTCTTGCAAAATTTTATCCATCTGAGTTTTCTGCTGTTGCTCTATATGAACTTGAATGTCAACTTGAGAACTTCATATTTGACGTTCGGTTGGATGAAAACTTCTCTGAAGTCAAAGGAATAGGAGAACTTGCTCAAAAGATGGTCGTTACAAGAAAGCACATTATTTTTCCATTAGTTTATCTACTAATCAAATTGTCATTGATCTTACCAGTTACTACTGCCATGGTGGAAAGAGCTTTTTTGGCAATGAAAATCATCAAGAGTTCACTTCGCAATCGAATGTGCGATGGACTATTGAATGATTGTTTGGTAGCATACATAGAAAAAGATGTATTTCAAAGTATTAGCAATGATACAATCATGCTACGGTTTCAAAACATGAAGAATAGAAGAGAGATGTTGTGATTGTGTTAAGTTTTTTATTTATTATGTTGAGAAGTACTTAAATTATTTATTTTGAATATTGTCTTCTTATGATATAATATATTGATTTTGTCAAATTTACTATAGCTTTTGTAACTTTATTTTTATTTTTTTGCATGGTGTTTTCTTTACTACTTGGGCCTCCCTAAGTCGAATTCCTGCGTCCGCCACTGTTCGTGTCGTTACCGTGTCAACTCGATAAGGACACAAAAATTTTGGGTCGGATTCGTGTCAACCCATTAAGCACGATTAATATTAATAGATGATCCATTAACCTATTAACAACCCAATATAAATAAAAAATTAGCAAATATACGATAAAAATACTTATTAATAATTTTAAAATATATTTATTTAAAAAAAATTATTAATTTAGTTATTTTTTTCTTATCTGTTGTTATCGTATCGTATCAACTTGTTATTTTTCGTGTTCGTGTCGTAACGAATTCTTATCATGTCGTGTTTGGATTTGCCCTTATCGTGTCGTGTCACTATCGTACGAAACCTGATCCAATAATATGAATTGCTACACCTATATCCACTATACATTAAATTATAATCTCTCAACCCACTATACATTGAAATACTATACTATTTCTTAGTTTTTATATAAACAGTAAACGTAACTCTTTTATGGGAGGGAGGGAGTATTTTTTAAAAAATGCTATGATTTCAGTTTGTGCTCATCTTCATTTTATAATTAAATCTTCATTTTATAATTAATATATAATATGGTTCTATGTAGGGTTATCGCATGCATACTGCGCATAAGATTTAAAATCTCGATTTCGGTAAAAATATTGTCACCTTAAATTTATGGATGTATTGATGGGATATGAATATTGAAAATTGATCGATAATATATACTCCCTCCGTCCCACGTTAACGTTGACGTTTGCTTTTTGCATGGAGATTAAGGAGTATAATATTTTAATGTGTAGTGAGGTGAGAGAAATACTAATATTTAATATAAAGTGGGTAGTTGTATTAGTGTTGTGTTTGGGTCCAACATGGAAAAATTAATTATTTTGTGTGGGCCCAACTTGACAAAAAAGGAAATGCAAACCTTAACTTGGAACAATCCAAAATGGAAAGCGTAAAAACTTAACGTGGGACAGAGGGAGTATATTTTCTTAAAAGAAAGTAATGACTTGTGAGACTCATTTTGTGAGACGAATTAGAAGTGATAACATTTTTTTGAATAAAAAATGATAATTGATTAATGAAAAACGACAGTGGTATAGTAAATAATTTGTAATATAAATAAAAAGTAAAAATATTTTTTATATAAAAAAATAATAACTAATTAAAAAAGTGTAAAATTATCTCACAACTCACCCAAATCTTGCTCTTAAAAAAATACCCAAATTTAAAAAAGAAAAAAGAATTTTGAGAGAATATTATACTATCTAATTTTAGAGTTAAACTAGGGTGCACCCGGTGTATCGGTGCACCCAGTTAATATCATTCATTGGATTAAAAAACTATACTTAATAACTACATTTGGATCAAAATAAAATAATTAAAAATTTAAAAAATAAAAATAATTATACCCTAAAAATGGTATTGTAAATCGTACACCGGTGCACCACAAAATTACTCCTAATTTTAGGGTTATTCTGTGATGCACCGGGTGCACCTAATGATTTAAAGAATAAAAGTTATTAGGTAGTGGGGTAGTTATTGTATTTTATTTTTTATTTTATTTTATTAAGTGGTTAGGATTAAATAAATATTTGATCTAACGGTTCAAATTCTTTAGGTACACCGGGTGCACTATAGTGTAACTCCTAATTTTATTATATAATACTCCTAACATCCATTTCTAAATTCTAAACCTTTCGTTGCCCGTTTTTAAACCACGGGTTTGGATTTCAAAATCTAAAAACAAATTACTCTTATTTTCTTTTTACATTCTTTCTATTTAATTAATTAATACACTTTTTTTTTAATCTTTACACTCTCATCTATTTTCTTTTACATAAATTAATAGATTATTTTAAAACATAACATAAAAAAAGACCCAAAACAAATTACTCCTATATATTTCTTAACAAAGGAAATTGAGTGTAGTATTTGATGAAATCAGATTCGATTATATTCCTAAATATATACATAAACATTTGCCATTTAACAATTTCCATTTTCATTATACTCCCTCCGTCCCAACTTCAACTTCACACTTTCCGTTTTGGTCCGTCCCAAATTCAACTTCACACTTCCATAAAAGGAAAAAACAACAAACTAATATCCCTCTAACATACTTTAATTCAAATTTGTCATCACCTTTTTAACACACATAACATACTTTATCATTTATTTATTACCCAAAAATATCATACTATCCTCAAAAGTAAGTCAAAAAATGACTTTTCTTAAATTCCGTATCTATAGTAAACGTGAACTTGAATTTGGGATAGAGGGAGTAAAAAAAAAAAAGAAAAAGGAAAGTCTACCGAGCTTGCAAATTTTCTTTTGTCGGTTAGCATAGGCATAGGAATACCAACGGGATCTAATAAAATAGGGGATAATATAAACTAGGGCAAATACAGTGTAACCAGCACACACAGGCGCCACCGTGAAACCGCCGCAGATCGTTGCTTTTTCCTCGACGTCTTAGGTCTTTTGTTCGATTCCCTCTCTCTTGCTTACTCAAGTATTCAAATTTCACTAAAGTTAACAAATCTTGTTATCGTAATTCCTCGAAAACCTAATTTTCGAAGTTGGGTCATATTCTTTATGCTTCTTTATTCGTTTTTCCCTGGTTATTTATCTCCATGTTATGTTCAATTCTATCTTTGGTAGCTTTAGTTGAATCTTGCTGCTGAGAACATGGTGTCCGCAATTTTTGTTGGTAACTACTATGTTTCTTCGGTTGGCTATTACTATTCTACGTTTTCTTTGTATTCTTAGTGATATTTATGGACACACAGCATTTTTGGTATTACATCTTTAAACTGTAGTTGTTGTTGATGAACTTCTATATTTTTAGAAACATGAGGACCCAAGAATTTGAGAGATTTTATATAATGTGGACTTTCAATTGATTTTGTCTAGGATTTGATATTTTGTATAGTTGGTGTTGGCCTGATGGAGAATCAGATATTTTGTAATTGGATTGTTGATAATATCTTGTTTTCCATTTCATCATATTATTTTAAGTGGTTTTCTAATTTTTTGAGAAGATAATCCTAGTTAATTTTTTCTTTTCTTGTATGTCCCATACATTCTGCTGTTTTAGGTTACTTAGAACATTACTCAACTTTCCTTTAACAATAAAAAGTGGGCTGAAATTGCATATTTTTCTCTTGTAAATGATGTTTTTTAAGCATTAATACCAAGCTGTGATAAATTTTGTAGGTGTAGCTTGCTTTAAGGTGGAAATACACTGTAGGAGTACCTTGCTTTAATGGATCCAGCGAGTGGTGAGCAACTAGATTATGGAGCTATACCTGCCCTTGCGGAGGAGGAAATTGGTGATGATGATGAATATGATGATCTCTACAATGATGTTAATGTTGGAGGGAGCTTCCTTCAAATGCAGCGTTCAGAGGCACAAATGCCTTCTTCAGGTGTTGGTAATGGTGGATTCCAAGATATAAAAGCTAATATACCTGGGACTAGAGTTGAATCAATTGCCTCACAACAGGTGAATGATGCCGGAGTTGTTAATGAAGGGACTTATCTTCCACCAGAAGTCCAATTTCCTGATCAGAAAACTGGCTTCCCAGCTGCTGGTGCACCGACACAATCTGTGGCTGCTTCTGTGCCCCCCAACTCTGAAGCAAGTCATTTGGGATATCAAGGATCAATATCTGTGCCCCATAAGAGCGCTGCTGATCAGATGAGCAATCCTGAAAATGTATTTGGTGAACCAGCACCTTCAGTGAATCCTTACGTTGGCAGCTCCAAAATTGTTCCTCAGACTCCGACGAACCTGATGAATCCCCGGGCAAATGTCAATACAAATCAAACACAAGATGATGAATACATAATGAGATCTCATGCAGGAAATGGGAATATGATGCTCTTTGTAGGAGAGTTGCATTGGTGGACAACAGATGCTGAACTTGAGAGCGTGATCAGTCAGTATGGAAAAGTTAAGGAGATTAAATTTTTCGATGAAAGGGCTAGTGGTAAATCAAAAGGCTATTGCCAAGTTGAATTTTATGATCCTGCTGCTGCTGCTGCATGCAAGGAAGGCTTGCATGGACATATATTTAATGGGCGAGCTTGTGTGGTGGCATTTGCCACTCCTCAGACCATAAAGCAGATGGGTGCTTCTTATACGAACAAAACCCAAAATCAGACTCAATCCCAGCTTCCGGGAAGGAATCCTATTTTTGATGGAGCAGGAAGAGGCAATGGAACAAATTATCCTAGTGGAGATGGTGGAAGGAATTTTGGACGCGGTGGATGGGGAAGAGGAGGGAACCAAGTCCCTAACAAGGGCCCAGGGCCTGGACCTGTCAGAGGAAGAGGGGGAATGGGAAACAAGCATATGATGGGGAATGTACCTGGTGCAGCTGGTGGGGGAGCGTATGGACAAGGCCCTGTTGGCCCTGGTTTTGGCGGGCCTCCTGGTATGATGCATCCTCAGGGCATGATGAGTCCTGGTTATGACCTAGCGTTTATGGGTCGAGGAGGTTATGGAGGGTTTTCAGGACCTGGTTTCCCAGGGATGCTTCCTCCATATCCGCCTGTTAACTCAATTGGGCTTCCTGGAGTAGCTCCTCATCTCAACCCTGCCTTTTTTGGTCGCGGGATGGCTCCTAATGGAATGGGTGGAATGGGTACTGCAGGGATGGATGCACATCATACAGGAATGTGGGCTGACAATAACGTGGGTGGATGGGGTGGGGAAGAACATGGAAGAGGAACTAGAGAGTCCAGCTATGGCGGTGACGATACTGCTTCAGAATATGGGTATGGAGATGCAAGTCAGGAAAAAGGTGTTAGGTCTACTTCTGCTTCGCGGGAAAAGGAAAGGAATTCTGAGCGCGACAATCCTGAGAAGAGGGAGAAGAGGCATCGGGAAGAGAGAGATCACGATCGGGACAGATATGATAGGGACCATAAATATCGGGAAGACAAAGATCGTTACCGAGAGTATCGCCACAAAGATCGTGATGCGGGTTATGATGATGACTGGGATAGGGGGCAGTCTTCAAGATCCCACAGTAGGTTGCGTTCGGCGCCTGGAGATGATCACAGATCTCGATCTAGGGATGCTGATTATGGGAAACGGAGACGCATGCCATCTGAAGGACGTGATTGAGAACAGATCTTATGTGTGCAAAAGTCCCCTTCGCTGATTTGCCTTGTCAGTTTAGAACAACTGATGAGTTGCCTGAGGTTACATGAGGGTGTCACATACTGTGGCGTTTGACTTCAAAGAAGTAAGTACCTTTTAGTAGACATTCTGGAAAAAGATCATTTTATTTGCTTCTAATTCGCTGCAGCATTAGTTATTTGTGATATTTAACTTCAGTACCTTAAGTAGTATATTATTTTCGATATGCTTAATGTTATGACTATATCTTTGTGTCTATGCTGCTTTTTTTATATATGAAATTGTGACCTTCATGTATATATAGGGTCATTCGAGCGGTATCTAAATAGATACTAAGATTAAATATGGATTGCTATGTCGTTTGATTTATATAGTTTTGGTTCTTGTTTCTTACCTGTTAAATCTTTTACCATATTTAAACCTTGTGGCTTGTTTTGTGCTCGGTCCTAACTCTTTAACTGTGCAAGAAAATGAATAAAAGGATAGTATTATGTTCTGCCTTGAGTAGAGTTTGTCTTGGCACTTCTTTAAATGTGTTTTATCTATACTCCTTAAAACCTGTATCTGTATGAAATTCATGGTCATGGGTCATGTTACCTAACACAGATTTTACTGACAAACTAATGATGGGATATGTTACTCTAGAGCTGTTTATATGTTTACGTGCTCTTTTTTGCATGTGGCCCTGTTCCATAACTTCCATGACTAATTAAAATGGATTCTTGTGGTCTTATTATTATTGACATCACAATTTTCCCCCGTCATACTCAGGAGCAGAGAACTATTAGTTGGTGCTTTCTTGGAAATCCTGTGGAAATAGTGCCTGTGTAGCATATCCCGAGTAGTAGGTTTAACGTGTAATAATTTAACTCCGTGTTTGTAATTAGGTTGTACAAATTGCCAGTGTATCTTCTGTAATGCCGCGCTTTTGAGTCATTTGTATGCCTTGTGTAAGCTCATCAGTTTTTATGATGAGATGTATTATTGATCAGCTCCGTAAGTCTGGAGTTTTGATTTTGGTATACAGTGAAACACAGTAGTGTTGCACTTGTTGAGCTGTATTTTAGTATGTAGATACATTTATGATCATTATTAGCAGTCTGATTGTAGATGCAACTCTCAACTTGAATGACGTCTCGGGCTTCGATTAATTGTACGTAGTTTCACTTGGTAATGTATGTAAGGGATTGTTTTTTTGGAGACTTGTGTTCTTTCCATTTTTCTGTGGGGCGGGTTCGGTTGGTGCCTACAGATTTGTATTTTATAGATGTCGCCCGCCAATGTCTAGCAACAAATATGTAGGTAATAGATCTATATTTAGTGCTAGAGAATGTGATATGTATTGTAATTTATTTAGTACTCCTTCCGTATGTTTTCTTCACCTTACTATAAGGTAAATTCGTCAATATCTCCGGAGTTAGAGAAGATTAGAGTAGGGGTTGCAATTCATGCCGTGTGCTTTATTTTGAGTTGATGTGATGCAATAAGTTTAGAAACAGACTTTGTACGATTAAGGGCCTGTGATGACATGAAATGTTAACATAATATTTCATGTCAACAAGATTAGGAAATAATTTTAAGTAGAGCAGCTCAAATCAATAAAAGTTGGAGGGAGTATACTGTATACCTTATGAGAAATTTTGTGGTACCAATCTATTTTTTAGTGTTAAATATACGGGTAGATATTACGTGAGACCGTCTTACATGAGATCATTTTACACTTTTTAAAATAGCTGTCATTTTCGATATAAAATATTATCACTCTCTCTATAAAGTGTTATCACTTTTTATTTATACTATAAATTGTTCATAAAATAACATTATCATTTTTTATTAATTTAGTATCACTTTTCAGTATAAGAGTTATCACTTTCTGACCGTCTCACGTTAAGTCTTGCCGCGAGACTTGCACGAAACCGTCTTACAAATCTCATTCCATGAGATGGGTCAAACATAACCCATATTAACACTCGCGGATCCCACATTAACACACTCGGATCTTATTGTAACTTACTACCTGGAATATCTTCTAATACAAGTAGACGCACCCTCACTTATATTATATCTTTTTCTTTTTGTCGTTAAATTTTTATTATTTTTTAATTACAATTTGTTTGTTCTTAGTTTATAAAAATATGTACAGTTATTTTTTTTATTATCTTTATATTAATATTTGTAAATAAAAAAATATTCTTATATAGAGAAATACAATTTATGTAAATCATGTCAAAATAGTACTATATAATTGACAAAATAATTAATGATGAATTAACATTTATTTATTTATTAGTTATCACTTTTTATTTATTATATTAATAATTCATTTAGTTCTTTTGAATGATCATTATTTTTTTAAGATGTGTCATTTTACATTAAAAATGTTATCACTTTTAACTCGTATGATAAATATATTCATTGAATAATTTAATTGGACAATTATCACTTTTTCTTTTATCAGATGTCAATTTTTATTAATAATATTATCACTTTTTATCTGTTCAATAAAATTTTCATTAAATAGTTTAATTGGATGTGCATTATTATTTTTTTAATCAAGTATTACTTTCGATTGAAAATGTTATCACTTTTTGTTTATCTTACAAATTATTTATGAAATAATTTTATTAGTTGAGTATCATTTTCTTTGATCAGATATCACTTTCGATTGAAAATGTTATCACTTTTTGTTTATCTTACAAATTATTTATGAAATAATTTCATTAGTTGAGTATCATTTTCTTTGATCAGATATAACTTTTTATAAAAAATAATGTGATCTCTTTTTAATTTTTGAAATTTTCATGAAGGGAAGCTCTTATATTAGACGTTCCACGGCGATGCCATTTCACACTTTCGTAATTAATTATTACTTTTTGTTAAAAAAATTATTACTTTTTCTTTTAAAATGTTATCACCTTTAATTTATATATACTATAAATTGTTAATAAAATAGTTCACATTATTATTTTTACTTTTCATCAATTAGGTATCAATTTTCTATATGGATGTTATCATTTTTTATTAATCTAACGAAATTCATCCAATGAGACAATCTTTGCCTTTCATAAAATAGTTTAATATTAAATTTATCATCTTTTTATTTTTGTTATTATTATTTTTTAAAATGTAATAAGTTGAGTACCATTTTGAATTTTATCTACTACTTTAAAAAAAATTTAATGTTTACATTAAATTTTAAGTTTTACTTATAATTTTATTAACTAAATAAAATTATTAATTTTAAAATGCATAAGTAAAGGAAAAAATATCAGCGATCCTTTTAATGGCATATGGAATATACCGTAACCATATACGATGAGTATGGCTTCTGGAGAAGTTTGCACGGTGACCGGGTAATGCCGTCTTTTTTCTTTATTTTTTACTTTTTATATTATATTAAATGATTAATAAATAACCCGTCTCACATAAGAGATCCGTAAGACGGTCTTACACAATACCTACCCTAAATTTTATTGGATTAAATGAGTCATAAATCACATAATAAAATAAGATAAGAAAAAAAATAAAATTTTATAGATGAAACGGTTGTATAGGATAATTTTCCTAGAATAAAGTTTTATTAGTGGACTGAGACTAAGCAGTGTGGATTATCAATTGCCATCGTATGTGACATTAATTGTCACCTCTAAGTTAAGAGTTTGAGATGATGTAGGCTCACATTTCTCTTTTCCACTCCTATCTTTCCCCTCAAAATATTTTTCCCTGGAGCACCACTGCACCACATGAGTGAGGCTGTCTCCGTTTTACATTTATACTGAATAATAATTATTCTTCTATATAATACTAACATATTTATTTTGCCATTTTTTATCGTTTTTATTTTTATTTTTTTAGCAAAAGTGGACTGAAGGAGTAATTTTTATTAAATATATTATCACTTTTTATTTACGAATGGTTCTCTTGTACGTTCGGTGTATATAAAAAATAAACATTAATAAAGGTACTCCCTCAATTCTACAAAAACATGCATTCTTTCCTTGTTTGTTTACTCACATAATCCTACAAACCAAAAAAATATATATATTATTTTAACTAACAATCTCAAAAGTTACTTTTATTTTAAATTTGTCATTCATTTTTTTCAAATACCATTACTTTTATTACTTAAAAATACTACAATATCTTCTAAAGTCAATAAAATTGGTCAAAAAAGTAATTTTCTTAAACTTGGAACAATAAACAGGAAGCGTTTTTGGATCGGAGGGAGTATTATTTTTTTTATTGAATTGTCAATTGAAATATAAAGAGTAATTACATATTATCCTTTGCACCGGTGCACCCACTCTCAAAAACCACTCATGAATAAAAACATACACTAATAAATAAAAATATATACATTTTGTCAACGAATTTTCTATGGTTTTTTTAATGAAAAACTAAATGTAAAAAAACTATACAAATATTAAAAAATATATACTATACACTATTGAATAAGTTTATACACATATTGATGCACATGTGGTGTACATAATATCAAGTCAAGAGTAATATAGAGAGTATTAATATTTGACAATTTTTTTATTTTGTTTTTTTTTTATTTTAGAAAATCGAGGGTATAACATCTTTAATATACTAATTGAAAGTTTTTTTTGCTGCGTGTCGCTTTCAGGAGCGTCCAAGGTGACGTGCCAAATTGTGGTTTATTTGAAATAATTTAATTAAATATTATTTATTTAATTTGATTTAATATTTTGAAATATAATATCTTTAAATTTACAACTAAAAGATAAATATTTAAAATATTTGATATTTATCTTAAAGAAAATTCTTATAGAATCCATATATAATAAATTTTAATATTTAATTCAATAAAGCTTTTTAATTTTTTTATTAATAAAAATTTATATAGATAAATACATATATATTTCCTCCACCTATAAATAAGATTCTCCTCTACATACATAAATTATATAATCATATTAAATAAAGAAAAACACTAGGTGGAACCGGTCCCACGATGAATAGGCTTCTCTCTCGCACGATAATCGATGTCCACACACACGTCGAGCCTTAAATTAGTGATTTTTCAGAGTAGTCTACAAAATCGAAGGAAGTTTGTTTGGAATTAAAGAGATTTTGCAGAAGAGATTTTGTACGAATGTCGTGCAGTCATCAATTAACCATACTCTTAAACTGCAGAAGTTTATGTGCATGCCCTCCAAAAAGGGGTAATTGTGTTTCTTCTATTTGTTGGTTATTTCAATATTTCTTGTGAATTGACGTTGTATAATGCTCTGTTTTTGCTGTTCCACCATTGCTATATACACACACAAACTTAGATATATGAGATTGGTTGATTTCTGTTGTTTAGAAGATTCTGATATTCTTAAGTTGGTGGCGATTTCATATAGTTAACTTTGTGTAGGATATAATTTTGATTACATTATAATATTTCATCCAATTATCCGCAAAATTTATTTATTTATTTATTCTGATATAAAATTCTGGGCGATTTTTTTTTTTATCGGACAAAGTTAGTTGTCAAGTCGCTCGTGAACCCCACTGAGCTTCCTCTGCCGGTGTCGGAGCTCTACGGGAAGGAGCACGTGCTGTCAACCCAAATGTTATACAATGTCTCGCCATGTTTCAAGCTAGAATTCATGGCCGCAAATCTTGCTATCCTTGAAGCAACCGCAGAGGATGAAGTGGGAGAGAGAGAGGGAAGGATGTCCAGTTAGATCTAAGACACGGTATAGATAACAAAACTCTTGATCCCATACTCAAGATTAGACCATGTTAGAAGATCTTATCAAGTACATGAACGAATTAACAAGTAATACATACCTGGGATGATTGTCGACATGATTCGGTACACGATCTTCACCTCTTTGGCTCTACGAAAGGAGATGGAATCCCGTGTACTTTTTATAATTTTTTAAGACTGTTATTTGTGTTAAGATAAATTAACCACTAATAGCATAGGGTTACAACCATATTTATAATGACAGTGAAAACACTAATGCTTAATGGGTAGAGCAAGAGATGGAATCGGCCCAATAAGATTCAATCACTAATCCATCCATCAAGGCTTAGTGATTGGGCTTTTGTTTAATTAGTTATTAAGGATTAATGCTTAGCTAATCATAATCTGTAGGCCAACATAACGGACTGGACAGATAAAGTCCAACATTCTCCCACTTGGCAAAAGAATATAATTAGCTTTATAATAGATTTAATTTACCGGTAAGAATGCATCCTCAATAATGCCATGCAATCTAAACGCAAAATCGAATATAGGCCAAATCTAAAGTCGTATGCAATAAATTCGTTCCTAAGTCACAAAATTCACATCTTCGATTTATGGGTAAGCAACATAATGATCCATTATGTGATTTATGTAAGAATGCTCGACATTAGTGCGCAGAAATAAAGCATTAAATCACATTGTCATAAGTAGAATCCAAACATTACATAAGGTGATCACAGTTAATATTCATATCAAGTAAGTGACCACTCTAAGTTAAAGCTCGCAAAAAGTCCAAAATTATGAAGATGCTCGCGAAACATCCTGGGAGGCAAAGCTTTCGTCAACGGGTCTGCTAGCATAGCACTTGTGCTAATGTGCTCGATGAATATCAACTCGTTTTGGATTCTTTCTTTCACAACAAGATACTTAATGTCAATATGCTTTGAAGCACTACTTGACTTGTTGTTCTTAGAAAAGAATACCGCAGCCTGATTATCGCAAAATATCTTCAGTGGTTTGGAGATAGAATTCACCACTTGAAGCCCCATGATGAAATTCTTAATCCATATAGCATGACATGATGCTTCATAATAGGTTACGAATTCGGCTTCCATAGTTGACGAAGCCGTAATGGTTTGCTTTGAACTTTTCCATGAAACAGGTGCTCCAGAAAGCATAAAAACATATCCAGATGTAGATTTTCTAGAATCGAGGCACCCGGCATAATCTGAATCAGAGTATCCAACGGTCTCAAGAAAATCGGTTCTCCTGTAAATGAGCATGAAGTCCTTCGTACCCTGTAAGTATCGCATTACTTTCTTGGCACACTTCCAATGATCCATTCCTGGATTAATTTGGTATCGTCCAAGCATACCAACAATATATGCGATGTCTGGGCGCGTGCACACTTGAGCATACATGAGACTCCCTACAGCAGAAGCGTAGGGAACTTGCTCCATTTCATTAAGCGCTAATTGGGTACTCGGACACTGTGACAGACTGAATTTTTTGCCTTTGAAAACCGGTGCAACAGTGGGAGAGCAGTTATGCATGTTGAATCTTTTAAGAACCTTTTCAATATAGGCTCTTTGTGATAGACCCAACATACCACGAGACCGATCTCGGTGAATTTCAATACCTATGACGTAAGAGGCTTCACCGAGATCTTTCATATCGAATTTACTTGATAAAAACTCTTTCGTCTCGTGTAATATGCCTAAATCGTTTCAGGCAAGTAAAATATCATCTACGTATAAAACGAGAATGATAAATTTGCTCCCACATACTTTCATAAATATGCATTTGTTGATGACATTTTCCTTGAAACCAAACTCATTGATCACCTCTAAGAATTTTAAGTACCATTGTCGGGATGAATGTTTAAGGCCATAAATGGATTTCTTGAGCTTGGATACCATTTGTTCCTTGCCCTCAACCAGAAATCCTTCTGGTTATGCCATAATGACATTTTCATGCAAATCACCATTAAGGAATGCAGTTTTAACATCCATCTGATGTAACTCTAAATCGAAATGAGCTACAAGGGCCATAACAATGCGGAATGAATCCTTTTTAGACACGGGAGAGAATGTTTCATTGTAATCAATACATTCTCTTTGCGTAAACCCTTTAGCGACCAAGCGAGCCTTGTAACGTTCGACTTTACCCTGGGGATTCAGTTTGGTTTTGAAAATCCATTTGCAACCTATTGGTTTAAATCCTTTAGGTAAGTCTACAAGGTCCCATACATTATTCAATTTCATCGATTTTAGCTCGTCATTCATGGCATCAAGCCAATGAACTGACTGGTCGCTTGTCATTGCATCATGAAATGATACTGGATCATTCCCAATGGAATTATCACAGTCATCTAAGTAGACATAGTCATCTCGAATAGCTGGTCTTCTCACTTGTTCTGACCTCCGTAGAGGTGGTTCTTGAACAGTAATAGGAGAAGTTTCGTTATTGTGGGTTTGTACATTGGGCACTATCTCATCATTTAACGATCCTCCCACAGAATCAAGGATCGCTAAATCTTTTGAAATCATCTGAACGTGAAGGGTTTCACGCTCCTCTTCAAAAGTAACGTTACGAGATGTGCTATTACAAGTGCTAAGGCTTTCCAAGAATACATCATGTCTAGTTTCGACAATTCGTGTGGTATGCGAAGGGCAATAAGATCGGAATCCCTTGGATCGTTCAGGGTACCCGATGAAATAGCAACTTATGGTCTTAGGATCAAGTTTTCTTACATTTTGGATTATAAATTTTAGCCTCTACAGGACAGCCCCATACACGCAAATACACAATAGTAGGTTTTCTATGCGTCCAAATTTCATAAGGTGTTTTGGGTGCAGCTTTAGTAGGAACACGATTGAGTATATGCATGGCTATCTTAAGAGCCTCAACCCAAGGTACTCAGGTAAGGATGTTTGGCATATCATACTTCGTACCATATCCATAAGGGTACGATTACGTCTCTCAGCAACACCGTTCTGCTGAGGAGTGCCAGGCATGGAAACCTGAGCAACAATGCCACATTCTTGCAAAAATAAGGCAAAAGCTTTTGGATTATGACCAGAGTCAGAGAATTTTCCGTAATATTCCCCTCCTCTGTCAGATCTTACTACCTTGATCTTACGATCAAGTTGGTTTTCAACTTCAGACTTAAAGATTTTGAAAACCTGGAGAGCTTCAGATTTCTCATGTAGGAGATAAATATATCCATAACGAGAGTGGTCATCAATGAAGGTAATAAAATATCGGTGTCCATGAATTTCAGGAGTATAAGGACCACTGATATCAGTATGAATCAGTTCTAAGAGTCCATTACTCCTGGTGGCACCTTTTTTGTTCCCTTTAGCAAATTTTCCTTTAATACACTTAATACATGTGTCAAAATTAGAGAAGTCTAATGAATGAAGAATTCCATCTTTAATGAGACATTCCATTCTGTCTCGTGATATATGGCCCAAACGTTCGTGCCATAATATCGATGATTTATCATCCAATAGTTTTCTTTTGCCACTGACTTTAGCTGTACTAATCTCATGCATAGATTCCGATAAATAAGCGGAAGAAGCATTTATGTTTAATTTATAGAGGTTTCCCTCCATAACACCGGAACCAACAATTTTGGAATTAAAAGAAATGGTAAAACCTTTATTTTCAAACTTAAACGAATAATCATAAGCGTCAAGTCGAGAAACAGAAATAAGGTTTCTAGTAATACTGGGAACATAAACAGTATCAAATAAGTCTAGTATGAAACCACTCTCCAAAACTAAGCGGAGGGTTCCTACGGCTTCAACGGGAACTTTATGCCCATTTCCAACCAAAATGTTGCATTCTCCTTCATTTAGCTTCTTCACGGAATGGAATCCCTGCATTGAACAAGTTATGTGTACAGTTGCACCAGTGTCAATCCACCATGTATCAGCAGAAACATTTGCATAAAAGGATTCATAACAAACGTAATTAATTAAGTTACCCTTCTTTTCTAACCACTGTCTGAATTTCGCACACTCCTTCTGAACATGATCCTTTTTGCGATAAAATTTACACCTCAGAGGCTTAGAACCCGAAGTGCTTGCCTTATTTGTAGAAGCATTCTTCTTCACCTGCTTATGATCTTGCCTATTTCATTTCTTGCCTTAACCTTGAGCAGTGAAGTGAGCACGATCTGGAGTCTCAGCTTTAAGTCTTTCCTCTTCCTGATCACACATACTGATCAGTTCGCTCATTTTCCATTTCTCCTTCTGAGCATTATAATTGATCTTAAAAGGACCAAATTGAGAAGGAAGAGATGTCATAATGAAATGAACAAGAAAGCCTTCTGATATCTCCATGTCCATAGCCTTAAGCTGAGTGGCCATATCATTCATTTTTAAGATGTGCCCACGAACACCACTAACTCCATTATACTTAACGGTTACCATTTTGGTGATCAGTGTGGTAGCATGTGCTTTGGAAGAACTTTTAAATTGCTCCTCAACTGATTCGAGGAAGGCCTTTGCTTCAACAGAATCAGGGACGCCTCCTCAGATGTCCGACGATATGGAACCTTTGATAATCATAAGTGTCAAGCGATTGGACATTTCCCACATTTCATGTTTAGACTGATCGTCTTTGGAACTCTCATCTGTAAGCGGGGCAGGCTTTTCCTTTCGCAAGGCATAATCAAGGTCCATAACACCAAGGACAAGGAGAATTTGTTCTTTCCATTTCTTAAAGTTGCTACCAGTCAGAGTCTCAATTGACGAAACTTGGTTTGTAATGGAAGTTGAAAAATTACAGAATTAATCATACTCAATAGTAACGATGGAAAAGTACAAATCATAATCGTAAACATAATCGATTAAGAAGTACACGATTTTAATGAAGGTAAAAATAATCCTTCAAATATTAGGAAAGAGTATATTAATGTAAACTTCCGTTGGACTGTCTACAAAAATATGATTAAGCTTCCCAATTAATGATAAAGTATGTAAGAAATAATCAAATAAGTTTTTTTTAAGCTTTAGCATAATTATAGTTACGAACTTAAATCACCGTTGGGCAGAAGTAAATTCAAACCATAATTTAAATTGTTAATTCCACTCAATGAATAAAGATCATAATTTTTTCGTTGGGCCAAACTGTGAAATTAATTCAAGAATGTAACGTAAGTGTGGTTTATTAGTCTTATTTATTCAATTGATAATCTTTCGTTGGGCCGATTAATCAATAAAATAAATAAGAACCACAAATTAAGATTTAGTGTATATTACGCGGTTAATTATGCGCAAATAAATAAATAAGTATATACACAAATCAAATGTAATCATAATTAAAATAATAAATTATGATTATCTACCATAATTATTGGCAGATACACAAATCAAATATAATCATAGTTAAAATAATAAATTATGATTATCTACCATAATTATTGA
Source organism: Pogostemon cablin (assembly GCA_023678885.1). Lineage (NCBI taxonomy): Eukaryota > Viridiplantae > Streptophyta > Magnoliopsida > Lamiales > Lamiaceae > Pogostemon > Pogostemon cablin. Next base: position 10,604,021 of record CM042987.1, read on the forward strand.
CAGAATATCCAACAAGATTTCCATATAATTCATTCGTAATATAAGGAGTTGCCATGTTAATAAGGAAAATCATGCCATAATTTATTCACATGTTAATAAGGAAAATCATGCCATAATTTCCATAATTTATTCACATGTTAATAAGGAAAATCATGTCATGATTTATTTTTCACGATAGAGATTTGCAGAATAATCAAGAAAGGCAATTCTGGGCATTAGCAAATATCACATAAGTATTAATATGCCACATACATACATGATTCGTATGCTAATTATGAGATGTATAAAATAATTGTTTGATAAAACAAAGCCTCAAGATAAAAATCTCATGGAGTATTAATCGCTACTGACATATCCATTGTTGGAAAAATTAAATGAATCATCTATTAACTATTATATGTAATGCGCATAATATTATATATAATAGGCATCATCGATTCATGCAATAAAAATTTGATTATTAAGGCCATCAAATAGTGCATACAACTAGGGCTGGGGAAAAATACCGAAATTTTGGTATACCGCCCTTATCATAACGAAAAATACCGATTTTACCGAAATTTTAGGTATGCCAAAATTTTTGGTAAGGTATGATACCGTATTGAAAATTTTGGTACGATAAAGGTATATAAATAATCAATACCGCGGTATTTTGGTATATACCGAAATATCGTAAAATATTCAATTTTTTTAGTTATATGATACGATATTACCATATTAGATGATACATACAATTATAATTATTATTTATGTATTATAATTTTTAATTAAATTATATATATACACTATTTTATTAAAGATTAAATCTAAAATCCTACTGTATATTTCTTCATAATTATAAATTATTGATAAAGATCATTGACTTACATGATATTAGTACTTATTTTTTAATTAAGTAATTCTATGTATATGAAAATTTAAAAGTGTTGATTTTAATATAAATTCCATATATTTTTGTGTAGATCTCTTAGGTACTATTTATTTAATGACAAACACTTTGTAAAACGGGTTTAGATATATTAATTATGTAAACTCGGTTACTGTTTAGTACATAAAAAATTACTCTTTAGCACATGAATTGTTACTTTTTAAATTAAAAAATTACTCTTCAAATTCTTGTAAATCCCGATGTATCGATTACTTTAAGTACATGAAAAATTACTTTTTAGAGATACGAATTATTACTCTATTGTGTAAAAATTATTACTCTTCAAAGAGTTATTTTTTATATATTAAAGAGTAATATTAAAAAATAAGGCTTACCTGTAAACCCGGTTTTCATGAGACTTACTCTTATTTAATTTGGTCGTTTGCAGATTGTCGTATATTTTTGAATTTGTTATTTATTAGAGTATGTTTTATAGCTATCTTTCACTTTTCTAGTACATGATTTTTATAAGATTTATTGAATTTTAGATGTATAACGGTATAGCAAACTATGTAATAGGATGATATATACCGATATTTTAGGTATGATATGACATACCGAAATATTGGTAAGCAGAATGTATACTATTTTCTTATACCGAAATATTGGTATACCGAACTAAGGTATACCGAAAGTTTAGGTAAGGTAACGGTATGATTTTTTAAATACCAAAAATTTCGGTACGGTATATGGTATGACCAAAAATCTTCGGTATGCCATACCGCCCACCCCTACATACAACAATCACATATTAATCGATTAATTAATTCGATTCACATACTTGAATAACCATACGGCTCTGATACCAAATGTTAGATCTAAGATATTGTATAGATAACAAAACTCTTGATCCCATACTCAAGATTAGACCGTGTTAGCGGATCTTATCAAGTACATGAACGAATTAATAAGTAATACATACCTGGGATGATTGTCGACATGATTCGGTACACGATCTTCACCTCTTTGGCTCTACGAAAGTACATGAACGAATTAACAAGTAATACATACCTGGGATGATTGTCGACATGATTCGGTACACGATCTTCACCTCTTTGGCTCTACGAAAGGAGATGGAATCCCATGTACTTTTTAGAGTTTTTTAAGACTGTTATTTGTGTTGAGATAAATTAACCACTAATGGCATAGGGTTACAGCCATATTTATAATAACAGTGAAAACACTAATGCTTAATGGGTAGAGCAAGAGATGTGATCGGCCCAATAAGATTCAATCACTAATCCATCCATCAATGCTTAGTGATTGGGCTTTTGTTTAATTAGTTATTAAGGATTAATGCTTAGCTAATCATAATCTGTAGGCCAACATAACGGAATGGACATATAAAGTCCAACAGTGCATAGAATTGAGATTTTTTTTTATTATTACGGGAATGAATGTAATCTTTTATTTGGAAAAAAGGAGATTTGAGTTTGCTATATAGAATTGAGATTTAATTTTTTTTATTACGGGAATGAATGTGATCTTTTATTTAGAAAAAAGGAAATTTGAGTTTGCTATGAGGTGACAGAGAGACTGTTGAAAAGATAAATTACATTATTTAGCATTGGGATTTGGGAGTAGCAATTGAGCCGTGGGTATGATATTTTTTTTTACTAATTTGCATTGGAATGGAATAGTACAGGTAAAAGACGAAAAGCTAATTTTATATCCAACTAATTGCAAAGATTGATATTAGTATGAAGAGTAACTTAATTATAAAGAGTATAAGCTGATTTTCTATAGAAGATTTTGTATCCAACTAATTACAAAGATTGATAGTAGTATGAAGAGTAACCTAATTATAAAGAGTATAAGTTGATTTTCTATAAAGTAACCTAATTTATTATAAAGAGTAACATAATTATTTCCAAAGAGTAACCTATTTAATTTTCAAGAGTAACCCTATGAGCCTCAAATCAAAGAATGATCTAATAAATATAAGAGTAGCCTAATTAATTTCAAAGAGTGACCTAATTAATTCAAAAGAGTAATCTATTTAATTTTAAAGAATAACCTATGTATATTATGAGTCTCAAATTAAAGAATGGTCCAATAAATTTAAGAATGACCTAAACCTATGTATATTAAGAGTCTCAAATAAAAGAGTGGTTCGTGGCCTAATTAATTTCAAAGAGTTACCTAATTAATTGCGAAGAGTAATCTATACATATTCAAGAGTCTCAAATGTGGTCCAATAAATTTCAAATAGTGACCTAATTAATTCCAAATAGTAACATAATTAATTTAAAAAAACCTAAAAAATATTGACAAAATATAACAACATAAATTTGATGCTAAAAAAAGTAAATTAATATATCACTATATGAAAGTAATTAGATTACCTTTTTAAATTTATTAGAATACTCTTTTATAATAACCCAACAGAGAAAATACAGAGGTGGGAAGAATCTATTATCAACAAATGAGAAAATACAGAGGTGGGAAGAATCTATTATCAACAAATGTTGAAAGTTTAGTCCATCAGAAACATTATATGGGACAAGCAGCAATGTATACATATTGAGGCCTAAAAGGTAACAGGTCAGATGATGAAATACACAGCATGAGAAATCTAAATTATAAGAGAATAAAGCACTTTATAGCACATACAATGAGTTTAAATTAAAAATATCAAGATAGTCAGGGTTGCATTTTGACATGTATTTGACAGCTATTATTACGGTTTGTACATGCATTCCAACTAGCTTCAATAACGCAATTATCATTTAATAAATCTGACAAGTAATACCATACATTTATAGGGAAGGATTCCATGGTGGAATATATAAGATAATTAAAAAGCGCAAATTTCACCAAAACTATTGGCTCCATCATCAGCCTAACAAGTCAAAAAAAGCCTGCTCTGTAAACATATAGGCTCAATTCTCTAAGGATCAACAAAACCAGAGCACTAAAATCGAATAAGCCTAAACGCTCGTCTTAGTCGCACACCCTACAGACGACTCTCTCCAATCCATTTCGCGGTGGCTCTTCATCATCTTACCTTTTCGACAGCTCCGTCGCCACCACCTCCGTCTCCAGCCCCTTGTCCAGCCTACGCGATAACCTCTCGAAGAGCACCAAAATTTATGAGTTCTCAGAAATCCACGCCGCCCCCAACAATATCCTAAAAAATAGCACTCCTCCTCCTCCCAGTCATGGCACTGCGTTCTCACAGTTGTAGTGCCCGACGGTAACAGCGTGGACGACGGTGCTTCATATTTGTGCCGGAATCTCCACGGCAAATTCGAAGACTCCTCTCTCATGCAGAAGTTCAGCGTGAAATTTGAGGCAAACGAAGAAAAGCCCCAATCCCATCTACAATCCCACAATACTTAATGGAAAACAAAGAATTTCTGCATATTCAACTGAAGAATCATGGATAATGTCTGCAATAAGTCTTAAATGATAAAATAATGCGAGAATTGTTAAAGAACACATATACGGTATGTTTGAATGTGTCATGAATTGTGCACACAAAACTCACAAACACTCAAGAATTAAAAACACATAAAATGATAAAACTTGAAAAGAAAATGTTGAGTGTGCACAATGATGTATAGTGGTTCGGATTTGAATATCCTACATCAACTTTGGGAGAAAAAATGCTATTATTGATGATCCAATACAACCAAGAACAGATTGAAACGAAAAACTGAAGCTAATAATAAAGTTGCAACAGAAACTGTGTAAATTTCTAAGTATGGAACCCCCCTTTTTGTTGAAGCAACTTTGAGCCCCTTATATCTAGCTTCTCCCTCAACCTTTTGATCCAGTCAAACCGCCACTGGATAGCCCTCACTTAATAGATGAGATGCAGCTATCTAGCCGGTTATAGGTAGATTGATAAACTGCTATTAAACCGCCTCAAAGTTGGCTTCAACACTGTACCAACAAAACAGTTTGTTTTATTGTTTGAGTTGTTGCAACCGTTTCTTATGCTTCCAGCTGCCATGCAACCCGTTTGGACTATTCTTCAGTCACCAATGAACACTTTCCACGTGTACATCAGCCCCATTCCAGATGATCATGTGTTAGTCAGCCAATCAACAAACTCGGCACTAGTTCGACCACGGTTCCCAGGTCGAATCGCAAGTCGAATCATGCTACTGGACGAATTCGGCATTGGTTCGATCATGGTTCGACCAGTTGATCAGGTCGAACCACTAGTGTCGTGGTCGAACCCATCTCCTGGCCCTTTGGTTCGACCATGGTTCGACCTTCTAAACAGGTCGAACCATTAATGTCGTGGTCGAACCTCCCTTCTGATGAACTGGTTCGACCATGGTTCGACTTGTTTGAGCATGTCGAACCCTTGGTACAGGTCGAACCTATCCCATGCATGCATATATTTCCATCAATCTCCACCTTATATGTATGCATGAACAACTTCATCTCTTCCACACTGTTCTTCACCAAACAGCAAATTCACTTCCTGCTTTTAAGGATGAGCAACAACCTCCCACTGTTATTAAAGGAAACAACAAACCTTACACGTCATTCTTCTTGATTTTGTTGTCAAGGATCAACAACCTTGTCCACTGTTCTTGAAGGGAATAGCAACCCTTTCAAACACATTTTGGAGAAACTAACAAGTACTTACTAAGTTTAAGCTTGGCTCAAACTTAGCAATTGACTCAACTTTACTAGAGCTCACTTCCTTCCTTTTGTTGCAAGTCTTTTTCCTCCACTTAACTGTATATGATTTCAAAGTAGTATACATCCTCCTACACTTAAACTTGATAGCTTTTTCCTAACTTTTAACTTCAAGAGTCTCCACCATAAGTGCTAGTGCATCATGATCAAATGATGTATGCTCCTCAAACTGATCAATCTTCTTCCCTTCCTTAACATGCTCCACCTTAAGTGTTACATCCTCAGAAATCTCCACTTCTGATCCTAGACCTTCATCTTGAACCTGAGCAGCCCGTTTATCTTCCATAGGACTGTCACATACTTCAAGCTTCGAAATGTTGCCAACAATGAGTGGATTGTCCTTCACTTGATCATGCAGCCCCTTCACTGTCTTACCATTAAGAAAATATAAACCATTCCTCCTTAAACCTTGAAGTGCTATTCTCCCATTCTTTGAAACGATAAGAACTCCACCTTGAGACTTAAAATCGCAATCGAAAGACTCAAGCGTTCCAAGAGAAATAAGATTTCTCCTAAGCTCAGGAACATACTTTACATCTGATAATTTGACAGAACCATTAGACAACTCTATCAACACTGATCCTTTACCTTTAATGCTGCAAATCTGATCGTTCCCAAGATGAACTGAGCCTTCATCTTCCTCGAACTCACAGAACCAATCCCTCCTTGACGTCACATGATAAGTGCTCCCTGAATCTAAAATCCATTCACTTGAGTTCCTGGATGCTGCAACAGACAAGACCTCCACACAATCAAACTCAGCAACTCCATGTCTATCCACAACTTGATTTGCTTGATGATTCTGACCCCCTCTTGCATTTTCAGATCTTCTAGCCTTCACAGCCTTCAACTTTGAACAATTTCTCTTGAAATGACCAGGCTCATGACAGTAGTAACATTTCCTAACCTCAGATTCTTCCTGTGAATCACTATCTTCATCATCTTGCTTCTTTGAACTCGAATTCCTCTTCTTGTGATCAGCACCTCTTCCTTTATTGAACTTCTTGTTCTGATTTTGGCCTCCCTTTGCAAACAATCCTTCTCCGCCTGAAGTTGTAACGTTATCAGCCTCTATCTCTAAATCTTTGGACCTAAAAGCTGATAGAACATCTTCTAATTGAATGGTGCCCTTTCCCCCATAGAGTAGTGAATCCTTGAAGTGCCTATGAGATCTTGGCAATGCTGATAACAACATGACTCCCTTATCTTCACTCGTCAGTTTGAAATCCACAATCTCAAGCTCATCTGTAATCTTGCAGAACTCATCAGCTTGATCCATCAAGGGCCTTTCATCATTCATCTTGAAGGCATGAAGTCTTTGCCTCAAATGTAACCTGTTTGCATTCGATTTTGCCATGAACAAGGATTCTAGTTTGTTCCATAATCCAATGGCGGTTGTTTCCTTCTGAACTTCTCTGAGTACTTTATCACCAAGACATAGAAAGATAGCACTTAGTGCCTTTTCTTGAAGCTCTACTTCAGCAGCTGCAGATTGAGCATCAACCTCTGCAGCTTCATTGACCGGAGTTTCTTTGATGGCTGCACCGAGACCTTGCTGTACCAAGATGGATCTCATCTTGATTTTCCACAGCCCGAAATCTGATTTCTCAGTAAACCGCTCGATATCGAACTTGGTGACCGCCATGAAGTTTCCTGTCTTCACTCACCTTCCTGCTTCTCCTCCTTTCTTGATTGATCTGCGTTTCCCTTCTCTTGGTCTATGGCGTTTCCCACAGTCGGCGCCAATTGTCATGAATTGTGCACACAAAACTCACAAACACTCAAGAATTAAAAACACATAAAATGATAAAACTTTAAAAGAAAATGTAGAGTGTGCACAATGATGTATAGTGGTTCGGATTTGAATATCCTACATCCATTTTGGGAGAAGAGACGCTATTATTGATGATCCAATACAACCAAGAACAGATTGAAACGAAAAACTGAAGCTAATAATAAAGTTGCAACAGAAACTGTGTAAATTTCTAAGTATGGAACCCCCCTTTTTGTTGAAGCAACTTTGAGCTCCTTATATCTAGCTTCTCCCTCAACCTTTTGATCCAGTCAAACCGCCACTGGACAGCCCTCACTTAATAGATGAGATGCAGCTATCTAGCCGGTTATAGGTAGATTGATAAACTGCTTTTAAACCGCCTCAAAGTTGGCTTCAACACTGCACCAACAAAACAGTTTGTTTTATTGTTTGAGTTGTTGCAACCGTTTCTTATGCTTCCAGCTGCCATGCAACACGTTTGGACTATTCTTCAATCACCAATGAACACTTTCCACGTGTACATCAGCCCCATTCCAGACGATCATGTGTTAGTCAGCCAATCAACAAACTCGGCACTGGTTCGACCACAGTTCCCAGGTCGAACCGCAAGTCGAATCATGCTACTAGACGAATTCGGCATTGGTTCGATCATGGTTCGACCAGTTGATCAGGTCGAACCACTAGTGTCGTGGTCGAACCCATCTCCTGGCCCTTTGGTTCGACCATGGTTCGACCTTCTAAACAGGTCGAACCATTAATGTCGTGGTCGAACCTCCCTTCTGATGAACTGGTTCGACTTGTTTGAGCATGTCGAACCCTTGGTACAGGTCGAACCTATCCCATGCATGCATATATTTCCATCAGAATGATTTACCAGCAGAAGCAGAAATTTTAAAATTATGTAGTCAATTTGAAAAAGGGGATATCTCTACTCCAATCACATTAATAACATATTCTTCAATCTCATCTGCTCTACATTCAAATTTTAACATCAAATTCAACATCTTAATCCACAACAATAGCTGCATGATTGGTATTATATTCACAACTAAAACACCTGTTGAAGAAAATTAAAAACATAATTAAAAAGTGGTGAGAGAGAAGAGAAAGGGAAATGGGGATAGCGACTCCGCAGGGTCGTAGAAATGGGGAAATGGGTGACGGAAATCAGAGATCTGGACATCGGAGTTGGGCCTCGAAGCCGGGGCGATGGACTGGCGGAGGTGGGGAGAAAAGAATACGGCGCCGAAGAATTTATGTGGGGAGAGGGAAAGAGGAAAGTGAAGAGTGAGGGATAATACGTGGAGATAACGAAAGACGGTGGATAATCCATTTAATCTTTATGACCCATATTTGACCCATATTTATAAAAATATCCATGTCCCAAGCTAGTCTTTGTCTTAAATTAAATACTTTTAATTTTTTTTCATCGACTCTCAAATTCATGAGGTATATTTTTTTAATTTTTATAAATTTCTTTATATTTTAATTACTTCAGTATGATTTTGTTTGTTTTTTATTTTTATTGATTAAAATTATATTAATTTCGTTATAAGTTTTTTAATTGTCAAATTTATATTTTTAATTTCTTTTTCGTTTGGTTATGTTTTTAACAAAAAATTAAAAATTTTATAAAAATATTTTATTATAATTTTTTTTTCAATTTTTAAATATGAATCTAATCAACTTTAATATATAAAAGAGATAATATATTTCATAACTATTGCATCTAATAATTTTTTAATATATAAACTTTTGTTTTTAAACTCTTTATTATGTATAACACAATTATAAACCGATTTAATTATTCAATAAAAATATATTTTCTTAAAAGAATTTTATCCCGCGCATTACGCGGGGTTTTTTTACTAGTTTTATACTAAAGAATACAATTTTCAATATTAAAAGGTATAAAATTGGATTTAAACACATTTATTTCCGTGCGTTTGGATGCACGCAAATCTTTATCCTTATTTTACTACGAATTGTACATAAAATAATTCACTCTACCACTGTCATGAAATAATACTTGAATATTGAATCTATCTATCAACTTCTACAGAGGTTGAAGCAATGAAATAATACTTGAATATTGAATCTATCTATCAACTTCTAAAGAGGTTGAAGCATCATTCCAAGAGGATTTATCTCCATCTAATTTCAAAAACTCCTTCCGACTCCACGGGGCTTGCAGTAATCCTCCATTCGCGACATGAAAGAGAAAATCATTTACCCTAACAACGTAGGTGGATATAGCCTTAAGGAGAACATAAAAGCAAGATATGACAAGAAGTTGTGTAATGTATCCATCCTGCAGGGGAAAAAAAACTGAGTCAACCTCAATAGGCTAGAAATTAAGAAGTAAGAACTTGAGTGTAGAACAGATTTCACCCTGCGGTCGTTCAATAGTGCTAAAGAAATCTCATCGAATAACTTGTTCACCAGTACCCCAGCAAAAAGACCCAATGGAATCACCAGCTCTCTGTTTCTAAAGATGGAATACACTATATCAGATACGCAACTAAATGCAAAGCATCCAAGCAAAGACCACTTCAATATCTCCTTCCCCAAAACCAGCAACTCATGCTGTGCAACACTCTCTGCTTTCTTCCAAGGAAATTGTTTAACTGAACCAGGAATGAATTTCAATAATTTTCCTCTAGTATAATTCAAGAAAGTTATGAGCTTAGTAGGCTCATTAAAGTAGTTCATCATAGATAACTTCGCAGAACACGTGACTGAAACATGTTTCTTGTGGAGATTGATCAGAAAGGAATTATGGCAAGATTGATCAGAAAGGAATTATGGATGTGATGGGCTTGACTTTTAGAAGATGCAACCTGTATAGTATAACAAAGGGAATCTCAACATTAGTGTACATCATGCAAATTAGCATATAATTAGATATGTCCAAAACCTTCGTCCATATTTTGCTAAACCTCAGAAATGACATACCAATGTCATAAACTCAAAGGTAAAGGCCATATTGATATACAAGGGCTTTGTACTGTGATGAAGTCAAATATAAGTGGGTATGTGCTTTATGCATCAGTTTCAAATTCAGAGCATTCCATTTTCCTACTTTTACCTGCTTGATTCTAATAAGCATTAATCCCCCAGGATTCTGCTGATACCATGTGAGAACCAATATTTGATTCACCTTGAATTTGGTGAAGAAATATTCACTATATATATAGGAGAGATACAACGGATACATGTTATATACAAGGAAAGAATTAATTAAATATTTGATAGAAATCTGTATACGTTAATCACGCTATTAGCTAATCACGCTGTTTACTAATCATGCTATTAATTAATATATGGCTAATGAAAGAGTGAAAATGACATCTTGTGTAGTCCTCCAATCCATTGTTGACAAGCCATTCCTTAACTTATTCTCATCTTCTTCTTTTAACAGTAATTAATGAGTAAAACTTACATTCAGATAACCTTTAATTATCAACAAATGGCCATAATTTCAATTTGCCTGTGTTATCAGAAGGGAGATGTATCTACTTCGGAAAACGGACGGCTGCGATGGATTACTTTGAGACCGTTGGATTCTCGCCTAGTTTTCCCATGAATCCTGCTGATTTCTTGCTTGATCTCGCTAATGGTATGTCGTCTTCTATCTAAATCTTATCCATACATTATAATAAACTCAAAGGTAAAGGCCATATTGATATACAAGGGCTTTGTACTGTGATGAAGTCAAATATAAGTGGGTATGTGCTTTATGCATAAGTTTCAAATTCAGAGCATTCCATTTTCCTACTTTTACCAGCTTGATTCTAATAAGCATTAATCCTGTTATCGCTATCTACCTAATCAATGAACACAAGTGCATATGGTTTGAAGACGAATGTAAAGGCATAAAGCATCATGTAATGAGAGATTAAGCTAACAAAACAATAGTTTAACATCAATAACACTATCCAGAATAGTTTCCACAATAGTTTGCCAATTACCATAACCAAACTGAGTCCCTAGAATATGATTACAAAATAATTTGTTGATAAAGGACGGAGCGAGCATGCGATTAGAGGTATTGCTTAATCTGATAAATCAAAAAAGAAATTTTGGAGAGGATTTTAAGTTTAAGGGGTATAGGAGATTGTATAAAATGACTTATCTCTAAAATTTAGAATGTGACCCTGCACCACATAATCTGATCACAACTCACCACATAAAAAAGATGATACTTGATAGATACTTTTCTTATTTGATTGATTGATTCAATTGTACATCCCGCAGTCTAGGCTTGCAAACAAATTCTTTATAATGATAACATGAATTAATTAGGTGCTTCAAATAGGGATGACTTGTTCAAAAAAGAGTACTGTAATCTTTAAAAGGAAAAAAATCATACAAACAAAATAACCAAAAAATGTTTTAATTATAAAAAAGAAATTTGTCCTCGAGCTGTTTGATTTCCACTTCTAAAAAGAAAATCTTGAGTCTAAACTTAAGATGATCCGAATGCTAACAACTTGAGAATCTCAAGATATTCAAGATAATGGCCATTCAAACATGTATTTAACAATTAGCAGGTAACATACAATGGAAAGAACAAAAAATTCTGCTATAAACCTACGAAAGCAGATGGTAGAAAGTTAAATCTCCAGAAAATGAAATGACATTCGGTTTTGATAAGTCAAGATCCTAAACTATATGCCAAGTGACAGCAACTCAAACAATAATTAAATTATTTTCCAATTCTTTATAAATAGAATATAACAATGTTGTGAGAAAACAGAACATAATCAAGGTTTACTTCTATTTTCCATCAATATGCTTAGATAATTCCACATCTCTGATGCCAAAAATCGCTTTCCTATTTCCAAAATGATCAATTGCCTGAACAGAAACCGAAAACACATTATGATTATTTCCAGAACTAGCTGCTCATCAGAATGCAAATTTAACTTATCCTTGCACATCTGTTTTCTCTCACGACTTTAACTAATCAGAATTGGAATTTCGAACTGGATCTATCTTGTTCATCGGTAAATAGTTCCATAGATAAATCCAAATATGCGATTTCATTAGGTTATGCAACTCACACCACTCACTCGGAAGAAGATGTTTGAGAGGACAATGAAGAAAATGGAAGTGATGAAAAAACTAAAACTACCGTTAGTATTACAGGATTGAGTGCAGTCGCCGCCGTACACACCATTTTCTGCCGCCTTCGAATGCTGGTTGTGGCGGTGCCGGTGATACACGATTCACAATTGGTATTTTGAAAAATGGAGTAGAAATTTACATTTTATTTCTCCGAGCTTTTTATTTTTATTCTTTCATTTTTATAATTATTTGTTTTTTAAGAGTAATGTAATATTTTTAATTAATAAATAAATTTTAAAGTATGTTATGCGTGTTAGATAAGAATGATAAATTTATAATTAAGATGTACTTTAATTTATGATTGAGGGATTAATGTGATGTTTTCTTTTTTAAATGATGAAATTTAATGTGAGAAGGATAAATACAGAAAGTGTAAAATTTAACTTGAGATATGGAGAATATTAATTTTTATTTAGACTTAATTGTAAATTTAGAATTTTACTTTACCAAAAGTTATTAAAGAACAAAAAAAAAAGCATTTACATTGTTGAGAGAGGTGAGTTGTAGGGGTGAGCAATCGATTATTCGGTTATCGAACCGAACCGAACCGAATTAGGAAAAATCGAAATAATCGATTTTCTATATAAATTAACCAAAACCGCCCGAACACATAATAAAATCGAACAGTTACCAAACCGAAACTATTGATTCGGTATCGGTATTTAACCGAAATATCGAATTAATTTAAATATTTTTTTATTCCCATTTTGCTATTTCAAAGTTCAAACCTGCAACATGGAAACGCAATCATATCATCAATATCAACTTTGCAACCTGGCTACCTACTTTGCAACCTAAAAAGACAATCATTTCACTAACTTTACAAAGTGCAAACTTTGCAACCTGAACCTGTTTAACAAAATATCCAAACCTCAAATCTTTGCAACCTGTTTAACAGGCCCTATTACTTGGCTACCAACCTGTCTCCACACATCTTTTTAGCAAATCATAAGAATTTCACTATCACACAATATGAAAGCATTAAAAGGAAATCATTTCACCAACTAATAATATAAAAACTACATGTCCAGAATTTTAAATTCATCAACAAAGTTACTGCAATAGTATTAAGTCTTAAACATAAATACTGCAGCAATAATAAGTAGCAAACTAATAGCAAGTCCCATCATAAGTCTTAAATAAAATTCATAGTGAATTAAAATTCATAAGTAGGCCGAAAGCAGCAGATTTGCTATTATACAGCGACTGTCCGGAAGCAGCAGATTTGGAGATAGATCTGACGATAAATGAGCCAGCGGGGACAATAATCGTGGGTTTGGCGAACAAGTCTTCGATTTTGAAGTAGACATGAGAGAATTAGAAGTTTGAGGAATCATATTCTATTTTGGGAGCTCTGTTCATTCGTGACTTCAGAAATGGATTTTGAAATAAGACCCTATTGAAAACCAATTGAAAGAAGAGGGTTCGGTTCCATCAAATATTGGTGGAATCGGTCCTACCTAGTTGTTCTCTAAAAGGAATTATTATTTTAGCAAATACATGGATAAAAACTTATAGAATTAGTCTCTTGTGAGATGTGTCATTAGAGAGACGGGTCGTGAGATGGTTTAACACACTTACAACGTGATTGGTATGATGAAATGGAATTATGTTGGAATGGAATGAAGTAATGAATGAAATAAAGATAGGAAATGAATGATTAAAAATATTTATTATCCTGATTGACATTGATTAGGAATGGATTAAGTAATAGAAAATAAATTTCTTAATTTAATTTAAATTTCACTATTATTATTTTATTTATATTTTAAGTTGATTATAATCTCAATAAATTTAATACATTTTAATAATTATACTAATAAAAATATTTATGAGGCTAAAGATAAAATAAATGTTTATATTATTTAAATTTTAAATAAAAAATTATATGTAATCTAAAAATTATTAAATTATTTTTTTAAAAAATATTTTTATATTTAATATTAATTTGAAATTAATATTAATTTATATATATTTAATATTTTTATAATAATTTTATTAAATATATAAAATTTAATTTTTTAAATAATTTAAGTTTTATTATTTTTATTATAATGAGAATTAAAGTATATTAATTTTTTTTTAATTTTTAAATAATTTACTATTTATAATAAATAATTTAATTTATTATAATTTTTAATATAAAAATTATATGTTAAGTGAAAAAATATATTAATTTATTCTAATTTTTGTAACTACATGAAATGAGACATAAAAAAATATATTTATAATTCTTAAAATATCTTATGCTATATAATTTTTTTTTAAAAAAAACATAAAAATTTGATTCCTTAAGGAAAGGAATGGCTAAAGCCATGGGGGTGGGGATAATGATGATTCCCATGGATGAAGGAATACACATTCCTTATAGAATGGACATTTCTTAAAAAAAACATATATACCAAACATTGGAATGGGATTTATATTAGGAATGCTGATTCAATTCCCAACTCATTCCAACATACCAATCATGCCATTAATTTTCTATAATTTAATATTATATTAAATATTATTATTATTATGGTTAGTCAACCTACTATCCTAATTAGTTCCTAAATTTTAGGGGACAATACTAAATGTCTAGAATATGGACATCCATATTAGCATAAGAATATATATTTACTATTATATCTTTTCGTATAGAAGTACTATATTCTAAAATTTTAAACCCTAAACCTTAAAACCCTAAACCCTAAAGCCTAAGTAGGCCGGAAGCAGCAGATTTTCTCTCATGCCAACTTCAATGCTCGTGTATTATCGTTGCAAATCATAAATCATCCTCATCAATGCTCGTGTACATTACATGTGTTATAGTATGTTGTGGATGAGTTATATTATCTAATTTTTGTGTTATTGTGTCTTACTTGAAAGAATATTTCGGTGATGGATAGTATGTCATTTTCGTATTATTGTGTGAAATGTAAGTGCTTTAGTATGTCAGCTAAAAGTATATTATGTTTTTTATAGTATGTCAAATCCGTGTTATAGTATGTAATTTTTGTGTTATTGTACGTTACCTGAAATAATATTTCATTGATGTCGTAGTACGTCGTTCTTGTGTTATAATATTTTATGTTTGTGTTGTAATATCTTATCTAAAAGTGTATTTCATATGTCTCATAGTACGTCGTTTTCGTGTTATAGTATGTTCTAATATAAAAGTGTATTAAATATGTCTTATAGTATGTCCTTTTCATGTGAAATGACATACTATAATATAAAAATAACATATTATAGCATTCACATGGTAAAATCATATTCATTTCTGTCTAATAAACTCTAACATACTATAGCGAACAAATAACATGCTTTAACACAAAAATAACATATATTGACATGATAAAATCACACTCATGTCTCTCTAACAAACTATGACATACTACATTGATCAAATGACAAATTGTAACTTAAAACTAACATACTACAACATTCAACTCATATAATGATATTTCACATACAATAACAACCTTACACAAATTCGCGACATACTATAAGAATGAAAGCATTAACACACCTTCAACGACATTTTCATCGACCTCGTAATACGGAACAATATTCATGGATTTTCCTTTTATGTTATAACAAAATTGAAGACGATTCACCGGAGAAACACTGGAAGAGGACGACCAACTAGGTTCTACATTTATTCGTCGGATTCATACTAATATCGACGGCCAATAGCGAAACATCAACGTCCACGATCCATTCGCCGGTTGAAAATCGAACTTTGGACTACCCAGCTCAACGTGGACTTCTCATTTCTATGTTTCTTGTTCAATATTCAATGGAGGGATGTATGTTAGGAATTTGGGAAAACTCTGCGCATTATAGACTTTTTCTCTCTTCTCGATGGATGGAGGGATGTATTGAATTTGGAAAGATTCTTTTCTCTCTCCTATATCTAAACTAATCAAGCTGATTTTAAGGGATTAAGCAAATTAATTTATTAATGAAAATGGATTAAATTGCATCTGGGTACCCGTCTTAGACCCGTCTCACCTAAATGGAGATCTCACAGTAAGAATTTGTCAAACTTAGAGTATATTAATATTTTAATTAAGAATTATAGTAATATTTTAATTAAAATAATACTTGATTGATCATAAGAGATAATTGTTTAAATTAACTACTCCCTCCGTCCACTATCAATCTATCAATTTTATCATTTTGGACCGTCCATTCTTAATCTATCCATTTTTTTAGACACATGGGACCCACCCACACACTAATACAATTAAAATATGGGACTCACACACCCCACTGATACAACTTCCCACTATACATAAAATAATAATATTTCTTAATTTACGTGCAAAAATCAAATGGATACATTGAGGATGGACGGAGGGAGTATTTCATTAATAATTCCTAATACAATTAAAAGTGATAATACTTTTAATAAAAAATTATAACTAATTAAAAGAAAATATAAAACGATATTATCGTGAGATGATATTACACAAGTGTTATATTATTTTATGTATAACGAGTAGTTGTGTTTCACGTATACAAATTTACCCATGTTTAAGTATTGAAATAAGGTACTCCTTCAGTCACATAATAAAGTTCTAGGTAGATATGTTGTTTAAGAAAATTTCTTTAAAAAAAAAGATTAATTCCGAGATAGTTTTGATAGTTTTGATATTACTAATATAATAATACTAAGTTATATAAATTGTAAATAACTGATAATAATAATGTAATTAAAGCTTAATATAAGGTTACTAAAATTTGTCTTATTTTCTTATTTATAGTGCAAATTTATTTATGAACAAGACGATAAAAAATTGTGAGTGTAAACTTTTTTTATATAATAGAAAAATACTCACTCAGTCCACCCCAAATGCATTAATTTTGTCATTTAGCTTGCTCTAAAAGTATCATTTTCTTTTTTTTATCATTTATTATTTTACTAATACAATTATCAATTATACATTAAATAATTATACTTCTTAATTCAATATATTTTTCATATTCTTATGTATCATGTGGATTACAACCATTTTCATATTTTTTAAATTTTTATTCCGTAAATAAAATAAAATAATATAATTCGATTTAATCAGATCATAAATAAATCATTAAAAGCTGCTTAACAAAATACTAATATAGAGGTTTGAGACATTCGTTAGTTACATTTTATTATACATTAATCTCATATTTCCAAGTGAAAACATGAACACGTAATAATTTAAATATTTTGCAATTCAATCTGGATAACATAGTAATTAAGATAAAAGTAAAACAGGTAATTTAAACCCAAAACGTTGGTTAATATAAATTGGACAACCCAAACCTCTTAAATCTGAAACGGCTATTTTTGGGAGAGATCCCCATTCAAATTCTTAGAATCAGAAGAGAGTATAAACTTGTTGCCCTTATCCGCTTCCAGTGAAGACTTGATTTCTTGACAAGGATTCTGAAAACCCTAACTTTCTACAACTGCAACTCTGATGGAACTCCCCCAAGAAACCCAAGATTATATTCGAGAATCTATCGATCACAGCGTGGGATTGCCGGTATCGACCGACACTCTGCTTCATAAACTTCGCGCCGTGGAAACGTCGCATCTCCACCTCCGCCACCAGTGTGTCGCTCTGCACTCCAAGCTTAAAGAAAAGGATGATATTATCGAGCGATCTAGGGTTTGTTTTTATGTGCTTTGCCTCGGCCCCCTCCTTTTACCCCCAATTTAAACTACAATTCAGTATTCGATATGTCCATGTTGTTGTTCAGGCTGAGGCGAATATGAACGCGGTGGCTTTGAAGAAATTCGTGGATGAAAACCAGAAATTTGCTGTGGAATGTTCTCATTTGTTGGCCTCGTGCAACAAGTGGGAGAGGGAGTGCGCACTTTACGACAATGATCGTGAAGCTTTGATGGATTTCGCAAACGAGGCAGATGAGAAGGCCAAGGAAGCTGAAAGTAGGAATCGTGAGTTGGAGGAGGAGAATAAGAGATTATTGAAGGAACTACGATTCCACGAGTCTCAATCTGGCCAGTTGGTAAATTTAGTTTCTTCCTTTCTTTCTTACTGGATTGGGTATTTAGTAGTATATATTTTGTTGAAAAATAATGTCTCAGAAATTACTTGGACTATGTGTTTTGAGGAGGAATGTTCACTGTTTTGTCTGCCTCATTTGTTTTTTTCGACCACGCATGTCAAAGTACATATTTTTTGCAGTGTGATTTTGCTGAAAAATATTTAACATGTAGGGGGAGTGTTGATATCTGGCTTTTCATGTGAAGTTTCAATGATATTTCTCATTTTTTTGTTTACCTTTTCCAAAGCATATTTGTATCATGCAACACAAATGAGGAGAGCATATTACAAGTCAGACTCTTCACAAGTGAAATATTTTTGTCTATTTATGGGCCTTTTTTTTTGTGTGTTTTAACTTTAAACCCCTTTACTGATGTGCAGCACATTCTGCAATTTGTTGTAGTTATAGTTAACTTCTATGTCATCTTATGAGTCCATAGTTCTCGATCTCAAGTTTTTATCGAAACCCGCCATAGAATTCTTTGTTTGGAGAGGTCAATTGGGTTGCATTGTTCATTATCTATTTAACTTGTGTTATTTGTGTAACAACATAGTTACTATGCTGAAATGCTCATTCAAGTTCCAGCCTTATAAAAAATTATTTGATGCTAAAACCTGCTTTAGCTTGATATTTTTATTTTTAATTCAATGCTAGCATGACAAATTTAATGGAAAATGCAGTGTCTAGTTTAATATTGATGCCACCTGATTCTCAGCACTAATGCTGTGTAATAAATTTAATAAAATTACATGTAAAGTGGGATCAATTGAATTTTAAGCTAAAGTCCCTTCATATGACCTTTCAATCTTTTCTCACTTCATAGTCAGTCTTACATGAATAGTCATATGTGTGTAGTGCATAGTAATTAACTTTCCTTGTACAACCTGCTTTGTCGTCATCGAAGAGTTCCCTGGGAAACATTCTAATGGGGTTCGCCCATCCTAGATTGTTTTTGGTCTAAATTGCCTAATCTTTCTAAAAGCTGAGCACTAGAAAATAACCTTCTTGGTATGATTTTACTAATCAATTATCTAACTTCTTTTATCAATGTCAAAGTCCCATGATCTTTCTCATAGCTGTCGGAAATCTTCATTTGCCTCAAAGTTCAATAATCCCCCTCGTGCAATAACCCCCTGTACCCCCTGATTTGAGCCGTCAAGATGGTTAGGACAACTATAATTGCCTGTCTTATCTATTGTTTCCCAACTCACTTTACACAAAGCTCCCCGTCATTGCTTGTAGCGCCAGTCTTATGTATTGCATTATGCGATTCAAGTCAATGGATGCTACTTCCAAGTTATGTAACTAAAATCCCCCAACTTGTCATCTTCAGCACGTATTTCTCCTCTTCGTCAATTTTCATCTTACATGGATAATGAATTTTTGTGCCTGATGCCAAATTGCTAATACAATCTTTCTGGACCACCTCATCCCTTACTTTTCACCTCCAAAACATTTTCTTGTATGTGATTACCAACCCCCTCAATTGGAGCCTTACATGCCACTACCCATTTAATTTGAGTTCTGACAATTTTTTTTTGAACATTTATTGTGGCAGCGCATCTTTTAATACATAAAAATTACTTAAGTCAAGTCTAATGCCTTTAAAGTCGAGCCAAACTGCACTTATCTACTGTGTATATATCTGAGGTGTATTTATTGTGTATAACATATATGTTTGACTATACTTATATATGGATGTTAATTAATCATTCATGGACTTGCTAGTAATTGATTGGAGATGTACGTGCCATTACCCACCTATGTTGTGGTTTTTTTACAGTTGACCATCTATTATGGCAAGTGGCAACTCATCAATTTAATTCATACAATTACTTTTTCTCTAAAAAGTTTTAAAGTTGAGCCCAACTGCTCTTATCTATTGAGCAATATCCATGTATTTGAGGCTGAACTCGAATTCTGTATCATATGTTATATGTTCGGTGTTATTAATTTATCGTTCATGTTGGACTTGCTTGGAGACTTAAACAGTTTGACTTTGATAATTCTCAAATAGTTGAAAGATCTTCTGGTTTACTATTTGTTTTTGTTTCTTTTGAGAAATCTATCGATCAAATCCAATTCTCTATTTTCTCTTGATTCTTTTCCGATCAAGATTATAAATCTTAGGTGCGACGTTTATTGTTTATCACCCATCAAAAGGGTGGAATATGACTTTGATAAATCATAGAGTGATTCTATCATTAAAAGGAAATAATAATTCTTTGGGATCCCCTTTCTTAAAATGGAAGGAATGAAGATAGAATCAGATTTATCATCTATCTTGAAATGTCTCACTTGATATATCTCGATGTCTAGGCTACTCTGTTAGGCATTCAAGTTAGGGAGTCCTAACTTAAGCCAAAACCATGGTTGAATGTGGGATATCGTATTAATGCATCCCATTTGAACTGGATGCCCGTGGACGGCACAGGCCGGGTAGTAACTTAAATGCCATTGCCCACAACTCCGGTTAGTATCTTCCTTGGAACCACATTCGAGGGGGCAACCCCTGGGCCCTCCGTCGTGCAACCCCTTTTCGTAGTTCGTGTGGATATGGTTCCAAATTGTTAGGCGTACAAGTTAGGGAGTCCTAACTTAATCCAAATTCGTGGTTGAAGTTAAAGTGTTGACCCACTTATACGCCTTTCTACACTTGCGTGTGGATTCAATGTAGGATATCGTAACACTCTCACAGAGCCAAACCTCTGTTTTTTGGATTAAATAAAAAAGAAACATTTTTGCGTTGGATATATACTGTATTGTATGGACCTTTTTTTTCCCTATGGAATATATACATACTACCGATGTGCTTGGTTCTCCAGGTTTTCATTGACTTTCTAGTAATTCAAGATAGTGCTAAAAACTGAAAAACTTTGATGAGTGCTTAGTTACTTCAGTGATTTTATTCCATTATCCATGATGCTTTCTGCTTTTAATTTTTATGTGTTCCCTGATGTTACACAGCATTGTAGAGGTTTTCCCTGATGATGCTTTCCTTATACTTGTTTATCCTTTCCCTTGTATATGACTGATATTCATTTTTATGTGATGGCTGAAGGTTAATCTGTCCATGGATGACATGCAAGAGGAACAAATTTTACTTGATTCGCTGTTGACTACGTTGTTTGGAGAGGATGAAACTGCGTCAACTTGCGACAGCTTTTTGGAGGCAAATAATGGGCTTGAAATTTGTCAAAAATTACTGTCATTGAAAAGGTAATAAATCTTTATTACCACTTAAATTAAGTGTAACTTCACATTATGAATATTTTTGCTGCTATATACGTTGAATATTTGGCTGAAGTTATTATATCGTCGTAGCTTGAGGCCTCTAACACAGAAGGTTGTAGCATTAGCAGCAGAGGTGAAAACTTTAGAGAGGGACAAAGATCATTTAATGACTAACCTTCGTAGAGCTGAAGAGGAGGTATGTGAATAGATACTTCTATTAGATAGTATGATGGCCAATTTTCTAATCATCCAGTAAATACCAAAAACACATTGTACTTTCAGGTGAATGTTCTGTTTGATGAAAACAACATACTAAATGAGGAGAATAAAAGGTTGATGAGGCTATGCTATAGGGAAAAGCATATGGGTGGTTCTGGTGGAGACAGTGCTTCTGGAAAGAAGGTAAACACAGACAGTGCATCTGGAAAGAAGGTAAACACCCCCCCCCCCCCCCCCCCCCCCCCAAAAAAAAAATGTAATAAAAAGTAGAATGGTTAATTCACCATTTGCTGGTGTTGATTTCAGGGGAAGAGAAAATGTTCAAGCCAAAAGATAAGCAGCCCAGTAGAGAAGAAATTAGACTTTGGTGGTGATATAAATACGCATCGGCAGCCTCTTTCACCACTTCAATCCAACTCGCCTGTGCACAGCTAGATCACGACAACTCTTCTTGAAATTTCTCTGTAATTGTATCAGTTTCCTTTGCTTCATTACAATGTAGTCGGTTGTATTTGTGAAGAACACATGGCCTTGAAATTAACCTATATTTCTCCTTTATGGAACTAGTCTTTCCTATGGGAAATATATTAACCTGGATTTTAGATCAAGGGATAGATTAAACAAGAACAGATCAAATATCCATTCTATGGATGATTCTTGGAGAAAATTCATTACCTGGCCACTGGCCTATATCTTTAATATGGAGTATCTAGAAGAGTAACATACTATTGTAACTTATTGCATATTAAATGAGAATGCAAGGCAAATTATGTATTAAAATGAGTATGTATTTACTAAGTAAATTGATTTAATTAAATTTTAAAATGAATGACTGAACTCCTGAAATTGTATATTGTAACCCAAAAATATTTGTAATACTTTCGAAACTGCTTAATATTCCCCCAAAATATTTAGATTATAATTTGAGTTGATCTATTATACACAAGTGTACACTAATGTACCTAAACCATATTCATAAATGGGTCAAGTATAAAAAATGTTGAACCAAATGCTGACGTCACTTTTCTCATCACTCTTCTTGTTTTTACTTTTTACTCATGTTCCATTGCTCACTAATACAATTAGTTATTAATAAGTATACATTTATTAATAAAATGTTATACATTTGTTCAATAAAACTTCTACAGAGTACACTTTAATTATAAAACGAGTTAAAATTAATTATTCTTCCAACACAATTCTCATTATGAATACAGTGAAACTCTTCATCAATTGCAACAAAATCACTCTTTGAACACTCCAACTGTTATTAAAAAAACGTTATATATTTATTCAATAAAACGTATACACTATATATTCAAAAAGTATACATTAATAAATCAATCTTCAAACACCTCAACTGTTTATTAATAAAATGATATACATTTGTTCAATAAAACGTATATACTTTATGCTTAAAAAGTACTCCATACATTAATATACATTTGCATTCTTCGCCACAATTCTCAATTCTTCGGTGCAATCAAATATCTTTTCCAACTCACTGGACATTTGACGAGATCTTGCCAAAATTTTGACGGAAATGTAAAGGTCGATGATTCAAACAGAAACAACGTGAAGAGAAAAAGGGGAGAAAATAGGAGACGTGAAGAATCAGAGAATCAAATTGCTCCGCCTTCAAGAAGAATCAAACATCGAATATGAAGTAAATTTATCAGATCTGAACCATAGAATATTATGGAGTGAAAAACCAGCAGCGACGATGGTGGAGCGGTGCCATTAATTCTTCCATGGTGCTATCACTCCCACTAGCAATCTGTTTTGTTTGCATCTGAGATATTATCATCAACGACGGAGGCAAATGACGGATCCAGACGACGGAGGTGTGGGTGGTGGAGAGTGGGCGGTGGTTGGGAGAGAGACGAGAGAATTGGAAGCGGTAGTGGATGGGAGAGAGAGCACAAAATGAGGACATGGTGGAAAGAGAGAGGAGAGAATGAGGGGGTGGAAATGAAATTAGGGCTCCACTTACTTTATATATGTCGGGTCATGGGTTTGGAACTAATCCTGTTGGACCTTAACAATTGGGTACATTAGTTTTTGCCTTATAATATAGGCAAAAACTTGTGTACACCAAGGCACACGGGGCATACTCCATACGCTTTTAGAATTTTGTGTTAAATTGTATACCATTTAGTATAAAGATGTGTACCCTTTATTTTCTGAAGAAAAATAAAAAATATTAATGAAAAGTGTATACCCTTTAGAACAAAATGGTGTACCCTTATTAATTAAAGTGTATACCCTTTAAAACAAAATAATGTACCCTTATCCATAATACAAAATTCTAAAGGCGCACAGTGTGCACCCGGGCGCCTCACTCTATAATATATATCTTATTAATATGTTTTAAATATCTTTTTTAGTAAATATCATATCATAATCATAATTCATATAATATATTAAAAGTACTTCGTACTTGGGAAACATTTCTTTCCTACTTTGTTCCTACCTTATTTCACTATTTACCTTTTACTCTTATTAATTTTAATAAATTTTAATCTTATCAATTTAATTTTTATTAATTAATATCAATTGGTTGTAGCCTTTTAAATTCACATTATCTCTTCAACTTCTACCCATGCATAATGCCTACATTTAAATCTAAGTTAGAGGAGCAAAGTAAAAAAAGTTAATGAGCAAAGTCAAAAAAATTGATAGTGTCTCTTGAACTTTCCATTTGATTTCTTATTTTTAACTCTTCAAAAATAAAATGTTAGAATAAACAGGTTGATGGTTCAAAAAAAAATTCTCATTAGGTCATCGTAGAATCATAAATCTTTAGAGGTATGTTCTCTTTTATTTAACACTTTGTATATCATTCACTACATATATACATGTTGTACCATATATGTATGAGCTGCATTTTTTCTTATGATTATTTTTTTTTACTATTTTTAATTAAGTTTTCTTTCCTAAATCCTATGTTATGCATAAAATATTTGTAGTGAATACGAGAAGAGTTGAGTTGGTAAAAAAAGGACTAACCTTTGCATTTTCGTTAGGTATTTTACTATGAATTAATTACAATGTTCTTTTTTTTTTTTTTTTTTTTTTCAATTATCAAATTTACGCTAGCGTCTTCATGATTGATTACGGTGGTTAGACTGCTTCATTAGACTTGAATACCCTCTCACACCTCAACTCCTCTATTTTTTTTTATGTGATGTCTCATTTACTTGATCAAGTTGTGAATTGTATTTTTCAAATCAATTTTTTTTATTGTGTAGACACTTTTATAATATTCTCTTCCTCTTTCCTTGCCAAATAGAGCAGAAGACATGATAGGGACGAGATTAAGATGCTAAGAAAACAGGAGTGTGAGCAAGCGAAGAGATAAAAATAAAAAGAATGATTATCTATTTTTTAATTATTATTTATGTGTAATTGTAGGAAGAGAGGATGAGTTTGAGTTGTGTTTTAATTTTATTAATTATTATTAGTTCTTTTCTGTGAAAAAAAGTACTCCCTCCGTCCCGTCTAAAGGGTACATTTTGCATTTTGCACGTGAATTAAGGAGTATTATTATTTAATATGTAGTGGGTAGTTGTATTAGTGGGAGTGTGGGCCCCATATTTTAATTGTATTAGTGGGTGTGTGTGAGACTCATGCGTATAAAAAAGGAAAAGAGACCATTTGAGTGGGAAGACTAAAATGAAAAAAATGGACCCTTAAGATGGGACGGAGGGAGTATAATGCACAACTTATTTATAATTTTGATTTGTAACTATTGAGTTTCAATAAATTTCTAAATTATTATTATTATTATTATTATTTTATAATTAAAAGCAATTCATATCAAATTTTCATTTTTGTATATTGAAAAATTAAGGTAAATGAAAAAGTAACCTTAAAATGGTGTCTAATAAATTGAAGTGTGGCTATAAAGAGTTGTGATTAAATGATGTGATTGTTGAATTAATTGTGTCTTTTCATGAAAAAAGATATTTGAATTTGGATTTAAAGTCAAATCCAATAGTCGCATCATTTCACGTAAAGAAGCCTTAAAATCTATAAATAGGAGGCCCTCCCATTCCATAATCCTCCACTCCGAACTCGAATGTCACTTGAGTTACTTAAACACAAGACACATGCGCTATAGATCTCTAATAAAGTTCGAGTTGCCTGAAGAATTCGTAGTGTATTTTTAAATTGTCCTACACCTAAGGCGAATTCATAATATTGATTGATTCGTCGTATCTTATGATTTGTAGTGCTACTATCACAAGATTTGAGTCGTTGTATCTTGGAGATGATTGTCATAGAAGCGTATACACCAGAGCGAGCAATTTCGTCTTAAAGAGAAATAGTGTAACTCTTGACTCGACTCAAATCCCGTTCTTATTATTTTTGTCACATTTTCCTCGTCAACATATTATATTGAAAACCAAATATACCCAACATTGTATAAAAAGAAAAGTCACGTTACAAAATAAAATTTACATGAAATGTGCAAAGCAAGTATTAAAAACTAGTCCTACTAAACATATTTCAAATTTGCTAAATATAAATATATACCGTACGAGTGTTCAACAAGAATTGTGGCTCTGTTGTTTTGCACGCCTACAGAGAGACTAAAAAAACAACAATTTCTTTGATTGAATTGAATTGATCACCACTTTGGGAGTTTTTCTCAATCCAATTCTTGTGCCTAGTTGTAATTTGAGCCTCTGAAGCAAGTTTTCATGATCTGGGACTAACAATACAACTCTTGACTGCAACTTCTAAAAATTAACTAGATTTTTTCCTACATTGAAGAGGTGTGATAATCTTTTGCTTCCCCAATTGCATGAACTTTGCTGCCCAATAATCTCCAAAGGACCCACACTAATCCCTCCTCTACCCTAGCTGAGAGTATCAAAAGCTTTGCTGCCCTGAGTGGCAGTGGCGTATCCATAAATTTTTTTTCGGGGGTACGACATGTAATAATAAAAATATTACCCCTTTCATCCACATAAGTAATGCACGTGTTTTTTGTATGTAGAAATTGAGAAAATTTAATTTTTATGTTTAAAGATATATAAAGTTGCTTAGATGTGTGTAAAAAATGAGTATTTTAATAATTTAATGAAAAATATGAATGAAGTTGTTGAGATGTGGATAAAATGTTGGTATTATTGAGATGAATTTCTATCATTTTAAAAAACATATATAAGTGCTGAGACTGATCAAAAGAAAAATGTGAAATAATTAGAAGGACAGAGGGAGTATTTAATATTCAAAGTCGTATAATAAATAAATCGACACTTTAAAATTAAAATTGCTATTAATACTTGAGTATAAATTTGTATTAATTTAATATTTGGGGTACAAATTAATTAATATATAAATATATAGAAAATTTTTTTTAAAAAGAATTAAGGGGTGAGGGGTAGGGGGGTTGGGGGGGATTTTGGGGGTACAGTAGTAACCCCTTGTACCCTGCCTCTGCCACTGCTTAGTGGAGTTACCAAAACAGTTGAAGCTAAAAATGATTTTTGAAGTGTTCCGAGTCGGTTCCGACTCCGATTTCAAATTTAACAGGTTGAGCCGGCTAGTTTTGAATAAGTAGAAATAGCATGTGGCAGGGAAAAAAATCTGGATATTTTTATAGTTTTAATTAGATGGTTTGTATCGGAATAATATTAAAAAGATAAAGCAAAGACTTGTGTCTATTGATTTTTGTGAGATGGATAAAAAGTGATAACCGATATAATGAAAAATGTTCAATTAATGAATAGTGATACCAGTATTGTGAACTATTTCATTAACAGTTTATAATATAAATGAAAAGTATTAATATTAAAAGAAATATGATAATATCATTAATCAAAAGTGATAATTAATAGGGAAAGAGCAAAATAATCACACAGTGCCACACAAATTTGATAAAAATGGGAAGTTATTATTATCATAAAAAGAAAATATTCATACACATTAAAAAAAGTCACTATTTGTTTTAAGTTGCTCCTCAGTCCTCACCAAATTTTGGGAACCTGATTTTAAGATATTTAAAAAAATAATAATAAATTTTTTTTCGAATTTGCAACCAAATTACCGTTGGACTCAAGATAGATAGAAATTTAAGAGAAGTCCCTTCAAATATTCATTTAATTGAGTTGTAGCAAACTACTCCATACTATAAATACTTCGAGGGTATTTATGTTAGAATTAAATAACTTCATTAAAATGCACCGCGGTTGGACTCTTAAAATAATGAAGTAATATTAATATTATTTGTGAACTATTTTTCTATTTAAAATAACTTCATGTATTTTAAAGAGTAATACTCCCTCCATCTCGGGTATTTTTACCCATTTGAACAGGCATGGAGATTAAGACGTGTTATTTTTTATAATATATAATATAAGAAAAAGTAGGGATAAATTAGTAATTTAAAAAGAAAAGTAAATAAAGTTGTTGAGAATGATGAATAAAGTGTAAAAAAAAATTAAAGTTATTGGGATTGTAAAAAGTAGGTAATAAAATATTATGTATTTTCATTATTAATGAAATGAATAAAAATATGTGGGATATCTCAAAATAAAAAGTGGATAAAAATACATGCAACGGAATAAGTAGTAAACATTCTAAGTCTTTCGAATGGTGCATCGTCCGACTGTAGACTAACGTCTCTCTTGAATTAAATATAGTCTAGTCATTGTCTCATTGATAATTTTTGTGCTTTAATCGGTTTTCACGAAATGTACCCTATATTTATTTTGTCTTTTTAATTTATTAGATTATAAAATAATATTCATTACTTTAATAATAAATATAAATCCCACCTCTCATAATAAAATCTAAAAAAGTTATAAAAAATTACACTATATGCAATCTCTTCAAATTAATTAGGTGTGGGCTAAAGAGTTAGAAAGCATCCAATATTCACCAAATACACATAAATAAAAATTAGGATTAATTATAATAAAATACATGACCTTTATTCATTTTTTCAATTTAATCACGAATTATTTTTTAATTATTAAAGAAATACATGACCTTCTCATTTTTTACAATTTAATCAAAATCTTATTTTCTCAATTAAATACACAGCCTTAATGTATTTTCCTAATTTAATCATGATTTCTTTTATCCAATTTAATTTTTTTTAATCTTTTACAATTTAATCACAATATCTACTAGTATTAATTAAATACCTTATTATGTTAATGAATAAAAATCAATACACATTAAATATATTAAAATTTTAAAATATAATAATGTTTAAATCATAATGCATAAATTATAATATATAATATATAAAATTTTTATAAATACGTACCCATTTAATTTAATTTGTGAAAACAAAATTGTTTAATTTTTTTTAATATTTCATAGGTAAATTTTGTCAATCACACAGTTACAACTTACACCCCCCTATTTTCTTGTCCAAAAAAAAAATATTTGTTTATAAAATTTTAATGGAGTATTTAATAAGTATATAATTATACATTTTATTTTAAATATTTAGTATAATATATTATTTTTTATTAATCAAGTCATATATTTTATTAATAAAAAAATTTGTAATTAAATTATAAAACACAAAAGAACATGCATTTAATTTAAAATGAATAAAAAATTAAAATTCGTAATTAAATTGATTATAATATAAAAGATTGTGTATTTAATTGATAAAAGAAGAAATTTATGATTAAATTGAAAAAAATAAGAGAAGGTCATGTATTTTTTTGATAAAAAAGATAATTCGTGATTAAATTAAAAAAATAAAAAATATCACTTATTTTGATGCAATTAACCCTAAAAATTAGTACTTGATTTAGGTGAAAAAAGGTCAATAGATAGTGCATGAGGAAGTATTAAACTATAGTAAACAAGAACTCAGCGTAAGAATGTTTTGGACTCCACAAAATTAATCTAATAAAAAGTAATATTAACATTTTATTAAAAAAATATAAATTAATGAAAATATGATAATCACCACACTAGTATTTCATGAATAATTTTTATAATAATTTAAAAAAAAATGATAATCATCAAAGATTAACATCAGTTTTAATAAAAATTAAAAACACTCATTCTAACACAAAAAAATTACTCAAAAATAATGGATTTGTTGATGAACATTACTCCATATATCATTATAATATGAAGAGAGTTTGTTTAGCATTGTACTCCTTTCTTCTCTTTACACTACAAGGAAACTGTGAAATTCCAACAGAAATATTCCAACGAAAAGCAAATCCGTTGGAAATTTTCGAGTTTCAATGAATTTTTCAATGAAACTTTAAACCATTGAAATTTCCAATGAAAATTCCCATGGAAATTTAAACCGTTAGAAATTTTCAATTATAATTCCAATAGCCTAATAAACTATAAGAAATTTCCAACGAAAATTCCTATAAAACCTAAAACTGTTGGAAAGTTCCAACAAAAATTCCCATATAAATTTTAACTGTTGGAAAATTCCAATACTAATTCCAATAGTTTGATAAACCGTTGGAATTTTTCGATAGAAATTCCAATTAAACTTAAGCCGCTGGAAAATTCCATAAAAAAAGAGACTTTAATAAATTTAAATGTCAAGTTATAACATAAATTATATATTAGTTAAGTTGGTAGATGCTACATTAATACACTAAAAAGTCAAGGGTCTTTTAGATAAAAATAAATTCCAACAAAAAAATGTCGTTGAATTCACCGTTACCAACGCTTTTAATAAAATCTCTCTTTCTCTCTACTTTATTATTCTTTTCTTCTTTTATGTTTCAATACTTTACAACAGGATTAATTGTGAATACCTTGAGAAGTTGTGATGAGCAAAAGAGCCCGGGGCCTGATGGTTTCAATTTGGCTGTCTTCCATGAATGCTGGGACATAATACGAGAGGACTTTATGAGATTTCTAAATGAGTTTCACACCTACGAAATCCTTACTAAGGGGTTGAACCATTCTTTTCTAACCCTGATTCATAAGGTGGAAAATTCAACGGAGGTGAAGGACTTCAGACCCATCTCTTTTATCGGGGATCCATACAAGATTTTGTCAAAATTACTCGCCAATAGACTGAGCACAGTGGTACATTCGATTATTGCTGAGGAACAATCTACTTTTATCAAAGGTAGAAGTATATTGGAAAGTATTGTGGCTTCACAAGAAACCTTAACCGATGTGAAAGAAAGGAAGAGAGTCAGCTTCTGCTTTAAAATTGATTTTGAGAAAGCCTTTGATTCGGTGGAATGGCAGTTTCTAGAAGATATGATGAGAGCATTCAAGTTTGGAAAGAAATGGATACAGTAGATCATGACATGTGTGAAAATTGCTCATGCGGATGCTCTTGTGAATGGAAGTCCTATTGGAGACTTCCACTTGAAAAGAGGGTTGAGACAAGGTGATCCATTGTCTCCGTTTCTGTTTATTATAGCGGCTGAAGTGATTATTATTATGATGAAAAAGGCCATCAACCTAGATCTGTACGAACTAGTTGAGTTGGGACTGAATGGTCTGAAAAGTATCACACTTGCAATATGCCACTACAAGAAAATTGCCGAAGTCCAACGGCGAAAAATCATTGAAATATGCAAAAATACCGTTGGAATTCATGATTCTAATAGATATTTCAATGAATTTTTTTATTGGAAAAGTGGTCGTTAGAATGTCATTTTTCCAACAAAATTTTCAATGGTTTCAAAAATCCAACAGTGAATCCAACGACATTTTTTTGTTGGAATATTTTTTATTTAAAAGTGATTCAAATATTTTTCTAATGAAATTTTTTTTGGAATTACTGTTGGAATAAATTCCAACGATCTTCAAACTCCATTGGAATTTTCCAACGATAAAAAAAAATATTTATTCGTATTTGAACCCTTAACCTCTTGAATATATCACCTTATCATTTACCAATTTAACTAATATATAATTTACGTTACAAATTGATATTTAAATTTATTGAAGTCTCTTTTTTCGATGGAAATTTCATTGAAATTTTCCAACAGCTAAAGTTTAATTGAAATTTCTATTGTAAATTTCTAGTGGTTTATCAAGCTATTGGAATAAGTATCGGAATATTCCAACGGTTTAAATTTATATGAGAATTTTCGTTAGAACTTTCTAACAGTTTTAGATTTTATAGGAATTTTCATTGGAAATTTCCAATAGTTTATCAGACTATTGGAATTAACATTGGAATTTTCCAACAGTTTAAATTTCCATGGGAATTTTCACTGGAATTTTCCAACGGTCTAAAATTTCATTGAAAAATTCATTGGAACTCTAAATTTTCCAACTGATTTGCTTTTCGTTGGAATTTGATAATTTTCTTTTAGTGTGCTGATGAGTGTGTAAATTCACAAGTTTAACGTCATGTTTTGTGCTAGTTTTGGAGAGTTTTGAGGTGGAAATAGGTGGAAAACCTATATATATTGTGCATTAGCATGAATTAGGTACTAGTGGAGCTATTTAAGTAGTTTTCATAGCAAAATCGGAGTGGAAGTGCCAAGAATCGAAGAGACGAAGTCGAGACCACGCGAACCACTAAGGAAAGAGTGGGGTTCGACCTGTTGGAGGAGGGTTCGACCTCTTCTACAGGTTGAACCAGCAATGTGAAGAATACAGGAGGAGGGTTCGACCACGACACCAGGGGTTCGACCTGTTGATCAGGTCGAACCATGGTCGAACCAGTTCGCGAGAAGAGGAGTTTGACCACGACGTTGGGGTTCGACCTGACAGTTAGTCGAACCAGGAGCGCAAATTGTCCAGTGGTGAGGTTCGACCTGGGGTTCAACCAAAGAGGGAGTGGTTCGACCTGTACAAAAGGTCGAACCAAGTGCAGAAATCTTCCAGTAGCGTGGTTCGACCTGGGGTTCGATCTGTGGCCAGTGGTTCGACTTGTTTGACGAGGTCGAACCGACGTGTGGGAACTTACCTTATCCGGATTTTAGAGGCCAAAACGTGTGTGATCACTTAAAAAGCCCATTCCAAGCCCTAGAGACGTGATTTACAAGTATAAAAGGAGGCTCATGAGTCAAGAAAAACACATCCGACACCAATCACGCAAGGAGCTTAAGATCGTGAATCACAAGAGGAGACTAGGAGGAGCTGTGACAGAGGCTTCCCTGGAGGTTCAAGTAAGATTGGTCCATCTAACCATGATTGTTCTTAGATAAATCATGGGCTAGAGCCACTTCGGTTGTTTTAGGGTTATGAAAGTTTCATGAGTTAATTTGTATTTCGTGTGTATACTCCGTACAACACTACTTGTGGTTTAGTTTATATAAGATTGCACGTTTTTAATCATACTCATAGTTGTTTTGTGCATCAATAATCGTTGTGTAGAGTCTGAATGCATGACATGGTTATTGATTGAGTGCGTTCACTAATGAGCAGGGTTTGTTGTTATAATTCTAAGTGAAGGGATTTCGAAGTTTTACTAGAACCGTCTTATATGAATACTTGTTGATTGAATTGAATTCGGGTTAACAAGTAGGATTAAGAGTATCACTTTATAGTACCTAAAAAGGGAGATCAAATCGGGTTAGAGTACTAAGTGCACGGGAAATAATTGATTATGATAGTATCTAGAAAGGGAGGTGAAGTATACGTCTTGCTCTGGGGATACTCACACGTGTCAAAAGCTTATCTATTTGTGTCTATAGATTAGATTTGCATGGTCTAGCGATGCGTCCATAAACCACAAGGCAGGGTCGGACATCGACAAACGAAAGTATGAATTAACGAAGGAAACTGTATGGCCTGACGAACTACCTATCATCTTATTTGATCACAACTACTATTCTCTTGTTTTTGTTATTTATTTGCTATTTTAATTATTACGTAGTTTACAAACCAACAATTATAATTCTCAACATAGTCATAATTGCTAGAAAATAACTAAAGTGATATTTATCCGTCCCGTGGATTCGATATTTAACTTGGTCACCTTTCGAAACTACAATTGATATCCTTCATACTTGGGGATTAATTGTGTGTTGAGAAAACACCCATCAAGTTTTTGGCGTCGTTGCCGGGGACGATTTAAAATATCTTTTTGTTATTTATAGTTTATTAAGGCTATTTTTCTTGTTTTGCTGTTTTAATTCTAGTTCTTTTTAGGTGCATGCTCACGAGATCAAAGAAAGGTGAACTTGAACCCTATAATCCTGAGATCGGAGCATCGTCAAGAAAGAAGAAGAAGAAGAAGAGCAAGGCAAAAACTATTGATCCAACTGAAGCTCTGAAATTTGGAGTTGAAGTTTACGAGCAGAATTCGAAGACGATTGAAGCTACGACTGAAGTTAAAACGGGAGTAGAGACAGTCAACATGGCAGCGAATCTGGATAATCTAGCCATCCGAGAGGTTTTCAGAAATAATGGGGCTGGAAATTTTGGGCTTCTAGGAGCAAGGGGAACTAATTCAGATTTCGATCTTCATCCCGCTCTTATTAGCATGATAGAAAGGAACTCCTTTTCAGGAGGGTCTTTCGAGGATCCGCAGCAGCATCTGAACAAGTTCTTGGACTATGCAAGTACTCAAAAAGACGCAGGAGAACATGAAGATGCTAGGAAGATCCTCTTGTTCAAATTCTCGCTTACTGAAAAGGCGAGAGATTGGTACGACACTATAAACGCAGCTGAGTGCACCACTTGGGAGCAACTGAAGTTAAGGTTCTTGGAGAGGTACATGCCACCTTCAAAGGTGTTTAAGATGAAGCAAGACATTAACCAATTTGCTATCGGTGGAGGTGAAAAATTTCATGAAGCATGGGATAGATTCAAGGACATGCTTAGGAAGTGTCCTCAACATGGGCTATCTAAAGATCAATATATCAGTATATTCTACAATGGATTGGACTGTGATTCACGAGTGTTATTGGATGCTTCTTCTAATGGAGCATTGCTTACAAAGTCATCCGTAGAGGCCGAGAAGTTGTTTGAAGATATTTCGATGAATTCAAGGGATTGGCCAACTGATAGAGTTAGAGGTACTTATGTCCTTGGGAAGGTAGCTCGGTTGAACAAGCAATGGTGAAAACAAGTAGAGAAGATGAGATCGTCTCTAGCTTGTCGTCTATCAACAAGCTACTTGAATCCCAACAGAAGCAAATCGGCGAATTATCTCAGCGCGTACCAATCATGCAGCAAGAACTAATGAAAGAGGGACCAATCCAAGAGGAGTTGGAGGAGGCGAACTATGCCATGGGTCAAAGTATTCAAGGGGCTTGGTATCCAGATCAAGGAAACCGGAATTACCAAGGGAACTATCGAGGAAACTTTAATAATCGTGGTCCCCCTGGTGGTTATCAATAGCCTAGGAGGCCGGAGTTCTCATGGAGCAATCCGAATAATGCGGTTTAACCTCCGATGGGTGTTGATCCGGGTGCTAAGGTGGAAGAAGGGAAACTGGGTTTTGAGGATACTGTGAACAGGTATATGGCCAAGAATGATGAAAGAGTTAACCGCCTTGAGGCCAAACTTGAAAAGAAAATCGATGCAAACCATGAGGTTATATCTAAGCAGGTGAAGGACCTTACGTTGCTGATGGGAGAGATGGCAGGAAGTGTTAACAAGCTTACTCAAACTATTGAGAAGGGAAAGTTCCCGTCTCAAAGTATTGAGAATCCAAGGTCCTGTAACGCCATAACATTGAGGTCAGGAACGCAGTACGAGGGACCTATGAGGCCGGAATCAAATTTGGACATGTCTAAGGCCCGTTTTGACCATGGTTCGACCAACATTGAAGGTCGAACCATACAGGGAAGGTCGAACCAACACACTGGACACGATCAGGAGACATTGCAGCATCGGTTCGACCAGACTGCAGATGGTTCGACCTGGCTCACAGGTCGAACCCGACAACTCAGAGTACTCTGTTTTTCCAGAACACCGATTCGACCAAATCAATCATGGTTTGACCTATCCAACAGGTCGAACCCAGGTCGAACCGCACAAATTGGAGCACTCTGTTTTGTCGCAGCAACGGTTCGACCATGACGGACATGGTTCGACCTATCAAACAGGTCAAACCCTGGTCGAACCGGATGACGAAAGGAGTACAGTAGGCCGGTTTGACCTAGGTATCCATGGTTCGACCTACTCAACAGGTCGAACCCAGGTCGAACCTCAAATTCAAAAAGAGAGCCGTTGTCCAGAGGGTAGGTTCGACCAGTACGTACCTGGTTCTGAACCCCTCCAAAAATTGCCTGTTGCTACTCCGAACACTCTCGATGTTGTTGATGCTACTCCAGTAGTTCGGAATGAGCAAAGTACAGAGATAATAGCTGAGAAAAAGAGGGAGAGAGCCAAGCGATTGAGAGCCGAAAAGGAGAAAGTGGAGAAGGTTGAACGTGATGAATGGGGGATTCCCAAAACAAAGATACCTCCGCCATTTCCTTACAGGTTTGTGAAGAAGGGATTGGAAGAGAAGTTCAAGAAGTTTTCAGAGATAATGAACAAAATAAGCTTGAGCATTCCTTTCTCAGAGGCAATCATGGAGATGTCGTACTATGCCCGATTTCTTAAAGATCTATTGTTGAAGAACCGGAGCTTAACTGGAATTGAAATAGTGAATTTATCGGAGGATTGCAGCTCAATCATCCAAAGGAAACTGCCGCAAAAGATGAAGGATCCGGGGAGCTTCACTATTCTATGTGAGATCGGAAAGGGGCCGGCACGGCGAGCTTTGTGCGATCTAGGGGCAAGCATCAATTTGATGCCTTTGTCCATCTTTTAGAGGCTTGATTTAGGGGAGTTGACCCCTACAACAGTGGTTCTCCAATTGGCGGATAGGTCGATGACGTTTCCAAAAGGTATAATCGAAGACGTTCTCGTCAAAGTGGAGAAGCTAGTCTTTCCTGTGGACTTTCTTGTGCTAGAGATGGAAGAAGACAAGGATAATATCCCTTTAATCTTGGGGAGACCATTCCTTGCTACTGCTGGAGCTATGATTGATGTTCAGAAAGGAGAGCTTAGATTGCGGATGGACAAAGAAGAAGTTCTTTTCAACTTGG
Source organism: Pogostemon cablin (assembly GCA_023678885.1). Lineage (NCBI taxonomy): Eukaryota > Viridiplantae > Streptophyta > Magnoliopsida > Lamiales > Lamiaceae > Pogostemon > Pogostemon cablin. The sequence continues at coordinate 10,640,982 of CM042987.1, forward strand.
ATAAAGCTATGAAGATACCCATGGAGTCTCAGTGTTATAGTATTTACATGGTGGAGGAGATTGTGAAGGAGGATATGTCTCTGATCCTGTCAAGGGATCCTCTTGGGACATGTTTGATGGAGTCTCTTACTTATTCCACTACGGAGCTTGACGGACTCTCCAACGAGGTATGTATTGAATATCTTGAGAACTTACTTGCTTTGGGTGATGTCAGGTTTGAATCGGGAAGAACTAAGGTGGAAGAAGTCAAGTGGACAAGGAAGTACTTGCCTTTGGATAACGAGAGCTCTCCGATGGAAGTGAGGAAGGAGGAGTTGAAACTTTTGCTGGAACACTTGAAGTATGCTTTTCTTGGCGACGATGAAAAATATCCGGTAATTGTATCTTCTTCTCTTGATGATGATCAACTTGAGGAGTTATTGAATGTTCTTAGGAAGTATAAATCTGCGATTGGTTGGTCTCTTGAGGATTTGAAAGGAATCAGTCCTTCGTATTGCATGCATAGGATAAGATTGTTAGACGAGGCCAAGGCAAGTGTTCAGAATCAGCGGAGGGTTAATCCCGCGATTCAAGAGGTGATTAGGAAGCAAATCCTTACGTGGTTGGATGCTGGAATCATATATCCTATTAGTGATAGTTCCCATGTGAGTCAATTGCATGTAGTTGCTAAAAAGAGGGGAATGATTGTAGTAAAAGCTGAGGATGGAGAAGCGATAGCCACAAGGATTCCTACCGGATGGCGTACATGTGTAGATTATAGGAAGTTGAATGAGAACACGTGTAAAGATCATTTTCCTCTTCCTTTCATGGATCAAATGTTAGATCGTCTTGCAGGGTATGAGTTTTATTGTTTCTTGGATGGATACTCGGGGTATAACCAAATCATGATTGCCTCCGAGGATCAAGAGAAGACCACTTTTACTTGCCCCTACGGGACCTTTGCTTTTCGGAAAATGCCATTTGGGTTATGTAATGCGTCTGTTACTTTTCAGAGATGCATGATGGCAATATTCGATGGGTTGATAGAGAAGATCATGGAGGTGTTCATGGATGATTTTTCTGTTTTTGGTTCCTCCTTTGATATTTGTTTGTCTAACCTAGCTACTGTTTTGAAGAGATGTCAAGTGACTAATCTTGTCTTGAATTGGGAGAAGTGCCACTTCATGGTGAAGGATGGGATTGTTCTTGGGCATCATGTTTCAGCCAAGGGATTGCAGGTCGATCGTGCTAAAATGGTGGCAATTGAGAAGCTTCCACCACCGACTAATGAAAGAGGAGCGCGGTCCTTCCTTGGACACGCTAGTTTTTACAAGAGATTTATAAAAGACTTCTCAAAATACTCTAAGCCCTTATCTCACTTACTTGAAAAGGATGTTCCTTTTGTGTTTGATGAAGATTGTCTAACAGCTTTTCAAGTTTTGAAGGAGGCGCTTATTTCTGCACCTATCTTGATCACACCGGATTGGACTCAACCGTTTGTACTAATGTGTGATGCAAGTGATGTAGCACTTGGAGTGGTGCTTGGGCAGCTGAAAGAAAAGAAGTTATGCGCCATTTACTATGCGAGTAAGACTTTCGATGTGGCACAAAAGAATTACACGGTGACTGAAAATGAGTTTTTAGCTGTTGTGTACGCATTCAATAAGTTTCGTCAGTATTTGGTTGGCATGATGACTATTGTGTACACGGATCATTCAGCGATTCGGTACTTGATGGAGAAGAAGGAGACGAAGCCTAGGATCATAAGGTGGATTCTTCTACTTCAAGAGTTTGACATGGAGATCCAGGATAAGAAAGGTTCTGATAATGTGTTGGCAGATCATCTTTCGAGGTTGGAGACTAGGGAACATTGTGATAATTCTTTCGAGTATATTGAGGAAATGTTCCCGGATGAAAAGATCATGGCCGTGTTTGTTGAAGGGGCTGAGCGAGCGTGTGTGGTTGCTGCGCAGGGAGTTGATCCATGGTATGCGGATTATGTTAACTATATTGCTGTGGGAGAAATTCCAAAGGATCTCAACCGATATCAACTTGCTAAATTCAAGAGGGATATTGAGACTTTCATATGGTATGATCCATTTGTGTACAAGATTTGCACGGATTCTATCATCCGTAGGTGTGTGCCCGAGATGGAGATGGAGAGTGTTATCGAGTTCTGCCATGCACAACCTAACGGGGGGCATTTCGGCGCTCAAAAGATAGCAGCCAAGGTACTTCAGTCCGCTCTTTATTGGCCTACGTTATTCAAAGACTGTGAGACCTATGTGGCGTCTTGCGATAGATGTCAACGCATGGGGAACATCGGTAGGAGAGACGAGATGCCGCTTCAGTCGAGCATTATAGTCGAGATTTTTGATGTGTGGGGTATCGATTTTATGGGGCCTTTTCCTCCATCTAATGGATTTCTCTACATTCTACTTGCGGTGGATTATGTTTCTAAGTGGGTGGAAGCAATTCCTACTCGCTTGAATAATTAAAAAACTGTTATATCTTTCTTGAAGAAGCATATCTTTGCCCGTTTTGGAGTCCCTAGAGCACTTGTTAGTGATGGAGGTACGCACTTCGTCAATAAATTTCTTGAGAAGGTGCTTAAAGGGTATGGTGTTAAGCATAGGGTTACTACACCCTATCATCCTCAAGCGAATGGGCAAGCGGAGGTCTCTAACCGTCAAGTTAAATAGATTCTGGAGAAGGTGGTCGGAACCAATAGAAAGGATTGGGCTTTGAAGCTCGATGATGCCGTGTGGGGGTTCCGGACCACGTACAGGACGGTGTTAGATATGTCACCGTATCAAATTATCTATGGGAAGCCGTGCCACTTACCTGTAGAGATTCAACACAAAGCGTTTTGGGCTTTGCGAAGCTTGAACTTGACTCTCAAGGATGTGAGGGAGTTAAGAATTACTCACATCAATCTTTTGAATGAGTTTCAGAATCGTGCGTACAAGAATTCAGAGATCTACAAGGAAAGGATTAAAAGGTGGCATGATTCGAAGATCTCCTACAAGGAGTTCAAGCAAGGAGATGAGGTATTACTTTTTAACTCTCGTTTAAAGCTTTTTGCAGGCAAGTTGAAGTTGAAGTGGACGGGACCGTTCATGATTCATCGAGCCTTAGGAGGGGGGAGTGTTGAGCTCATTGACAAGGATGGAGACATTTTTGCAGCAAATGGACATCGCTTGAAGCATTACAAGTCGCCGGGTGATGTTTGTGTCATCTTTGTGGATACCTTGATCTGAGTTGGTACCGTCGTGTCTCTCCGACGTTAAACATGAGCGTCTGTTGGGGGCTTTCCCTTCCATTTTAATATTTTATTTCATTCGTGTGAGTAAGAAATTTTTATATTTGAAGTGCTTACTTATCGGTAATTACATCTCTTTGCAAACTTAGTTTCGACTATAGTTTCTACTAAGTTTGGGGGGGTGTGATGTACTTACCTCAATAAGCACCGATAGTATAATCTTTTCTTTGTGATGTTTGTTAAGGGAGTTGGTTTTTGCGCCATATTTAAAATTTTAATCGATTTTGATGTGATGATTTTTTACAACTTGCCTAGTGTTTAGTGGGTTTTTGGTTGTGTTTTCTTTTACGGAGTTACTCATGAATAATATTTTGTGGAACAATTTTTGATGAAGTTGTGCTCTAGTTGGTATCTAATGATTCGTATTGAAGTTTGAAGTGTGTAGGGATTGAAGAACACTCAGTTTTGAAGCTTAGAAGGGTGGTTCGATCAAAGCCAGGGTAGGTTCGACCAGTGCCAGTAGGTCGAACCGAGCAGAGGAAGTCGAACAAACGCAGAAAATCATCCAGTGAGGTGGTTCGACCTGAACCGTTATGGTTCGACCTGATCAGAAGGTCAAACCTGAGATCGAACCAGTCTGTTTTGAGCACTCTGTTTTTCAGGTGATAGGTTCGACCAAAACAAGAGTGGTTCGACCTGTTCAGAAGGTCGAACCTAGGTCGAACCAAAAAGGTAAGTTTGTCCAGAAGGTAGGTTCGACCTCGTCGCTCGAGGTTCGACCTATTCCGCAGGTCGAACCTGAGGTCGAACCCAGTCAGGTACGCATTTTAAGTTGTTTTTTTAGAAGGGTTCGATCATTCTTCTTGTTCACCAAACCTCAAACCCTCCCCGTACCTTAACACCCTTGCACAAATTCGTAAATTGCACTTGATTTTGCACCGATTACACAACACTACACTCTCATCTTGGTGGAGTGAGTAGGAGATGGACGTCTGAGGATTTTAATGAGCTGTTTGAGACGCCTTTGGGGATCTCTCGTTTGGAGAATGGTGCGTTCAACGCTAATAGGTTTTGGAGAGAGATTACAGGGGAGATTGGAGATTATAAGTTTAGGCAGGCTCGTGCTTTCTCGATAAAGAATCCAGTTTTGAGGTACATGGATCGTGTCTTGAGCAACACGTTGTTCGCCCGCTCAGAGGGAAGTGTTGTATCTAGAGGAGAGCTTTACGCCTTGTGGTGTATGCTAAATGGGGTGCAGTTTAATGTTGGAGCTTATTTCATTGCACAGCTACATCGATTCAGGACCATTGGGTTTCAAAAGGTGAATATTGGAGGGTTACTGACGATCGTGGCTGAGCTTTATAATTTGGATTTCACCAGCATCACACCAGTTAGAGGAGAGCCCGATTTGGCGATGTTTACGTGCGTGAAGGGAGGATTTGCCCATTTCAGAAATGGAGATTGGTTCTTCACAAGGGGACTTAAGCCCTTCGATTTCATGTTTCCCTTCGACGTGAGTAGCTTGACAACTATTTGAGTGGCGAGGAACAAGTTGATGGATTCTCTTGGACACAACGCCTTATCTATGGCAGCAAGGTCGGGTGGTGATTGGAGGACTGTATCGCAAATGTGTGCGGATGGTAGGATGGCGGAGCTACAACAGATTGTTGATCAAGGAGAGTTCCGGCCACCACAGCAGCCCGAAGAAGAGGAGTATCAAGAGGAGCAGCAGGATGAGGAGATGCCAATGCAGCACAACGTACCTCAGCATGAGCCAGCACCGCAGCAGCAGCGGGCTATCCCGAATGATACACGGGAGCAGCTCCGCCTTGTTCATGAGCAGCTGGTCGCGATCATTGCTAGCTAGCAGGAGAAGAACCGACAGCTCGCACTCGCCAACGCCAACTATGCTACGTTGAATGAGAGGTACACGGCCTTGAATGAGAAAGTTGGTAGGTTGGGTGATCGAGTTGATTACTTGGATAGACACATCGGTGATCTGCACCGAATTGTGGAGCGGAGGCTTGATGATGAGGATGATGATGATGAGGATGATGATGCTCCGGATGAGTAGTTTTTCAGGTTGTCTTTGGTTTTCTCCGATTTCTCGTATCTCCATTCTTCTTTTTATCTTTACAGGTTGGGTTGTGATTCATGCGTGAGTGGAATGTATAAGTGATATCTTGTATGATTGATTTGGTATAAGCTTATTGATTTTTGTGCATTCATATGTTCATGTGTTAATTTCTATTGATGAAAAGCATGTATAATTTGATAAGTATGTAGAGTTCTTGTGGAATTGATCTTAATTATGTGCTATGAGGAGTATTTAGGATTCTAATTACCTATGTGAGGATTTGAGCCTTGATAATCATGCTTGATCATGATTGTTTTATTCTTGAGAGGATCATTCATATGAACGTATTCTAGAACTTGGCTTGGAGTCTTGTGTGAGACTTATGATTGATGAATTGCTAGGACATGATCTTAGGCCATTATTTTGTGATTAAGTTACTTAGCCAAATTTTATCCTTCCTAATGATTTTATTAACCTTTGGATGCCCCGTTGAGCCGTTAAAAACCTTTTCTTTGGTAGCCGAAGTAAATAACCTTATAAACCTTTACTTGAGCCTTGATTAACCTATTCATTGGTAGAGAGAGTTGAGGTGATTAAGTGTTTCAAGAAGAAAAAGGAAGATAGAATATGGTTGGATGAAAAGAATATGGTTAAATTTTATTTAGGGGTAGTGTCTGAAACTGGTGCCCCTATTGCTTATAACATGGAGCTTTAAGCTTAAGAGCAGCTAATTGATAAAGAGAAGAAGGGTAGTGCCTGAAACTGGTACCCTAGTTGTCTAAAGAGATGATGTTGATGCACGGTTAAGAAGGAAAATCCATGAAAAGAAGAGGAGAAGTTGGAGGAGATATTGGAGCAAGAAGAAGAAATCGAGAACCTCCAAGGTAACTCTCTACTAGTGTCTTAAGTCACTTTATCTAAATTTTCCTACCCTTTCCAAAGAGCCAAAATTACAACCCAAAGACAAGTCCTTTGTGATCCTAGTAATGATTCGATTATAAGTTGATTTTTGAGACCCTTGCCAAGCTTATGGTTACGCGTGAATATGGATTGATATGAGTGTTTATATTAGCCTAGATGGTGCCTCACGCACTTGAGTGAAAGAGAATAAATACTTATCTTGTTAGCTAGATTACTTAGTACTCCGAATGGTGTGTGATTGGATTGGATTTGCATGAGTAATATATATGAAGCAATTAATACTTGTTTGATTTAATGAAGTTGCATGTGTGTTATGTGTTGTATTTGAGCTTGGTAAATTATACACGACTCCTGTGGTTTGATTTGGTTACCTCAGGACGAGCAACATGTAAGTTTGGGGGTTTGATGAGTGTGTAAATTCACAAGTTTAGCGTCATGTTTTGTGCTAGTTTTGGAGAGTTTTGAGGTGGAAATAGGTGGAAAACCTATATATATTGTGAATTAGCATGAATAAGGTGCTAATGGAGCTATTTAAGTGATTTTCATAGCAAAATCGGAGTGGAAGTGCCAAGAATCGAAGAGACGAAGTCGAGACCACGCGAACCGCCAAGGAAAGAGTGGGGTTCGACCTGTTGGAGGAGGGTTCGACCTTTTCTACAGGTCGAACCAGCAATGCGAAGAATGCAGGAGGAGGGTTCGACCACGACACCAGGGGTTCGACCTGTTGATCAGGTTGAACCATGGTCGAACTAGTTCGCGAGAAGAGGAGTTCGACCATGACGTTGTGGTTCGACCTGACAGTTGGTCGAACTAGGAGCAAAAATTGTCCAGTGGTGAGGTTCGACCTGGGGTTCGACCTGTACAAGAGGTCGAACCAAGTGCAGAAATCTTCCAGTAGCGTGGTTCGACCTGGGGTTCGATCTGTGGCCAGTGGTTCAACTTGTTTGACGAGGTCGAACCGACGTGCGGGAACTTACCTTATCCGAATTTTCGAGGCCAAAACGTGTGTGATCACTTGAAAAGCCCATTCCAAGCCCTAGAGACGTGATTTACAAGTATAAAAGGAGGCTCATACAGTCAAGAAAAATATATCCGACACCAATCATGCAAGGAGCTTAAGATCGTGAATCACAAGAGTAGACTAGGAGGAGCTGTGACAGAGGCTTCCCTGGAGGTTCAAGTAAGATTGGTCCATCTAACCATGATTGTTCTTAGATCAATCATGGGCTAGAGCCACTTCGGTAGTTCTAGGGTTATGAAGGTTTCATGAGTTAATTTATATTTCGTGTGTATACTCCGTACAACACTACTTGTGGTTTAGTTTATATAAGATTGCACGTTTTTAATCCATACTCATAATTGTTTTGTACATCAATAATCATTGTGTAGAGTCTGAATGCATGACATGGTTATTGATTGAGTGCGTTCACTAATGAGCAGGGTTTGTTGTTATAATTCTAAGTGAAGGGATTCCAAAGTTTTACTAAAACCATCTTATATGAATATTTGTTGATTGAATTGAATTCGGGTTAACAAGTAGGATTAAGAGTATCACTTTATAGTACCTAAAAAGGGAGATCAAATCGGGTTAGAGTACTAAGTGCACGGGAAATAATTGATTATGATAGTACCTAGAAAGGGAGGTGAAGTATACGTCTTGCTCTGAGGATACTCACACGTGTCAAAAGCTTATCTATTTGTGTCTATAGATTAGATTTGCATGGTCTAGCGATGCCTCCATAAACCACAAGGCAGAGTCGAACATCGACAAACGAAAGTATGAATTAACGAAGGAAACTGGATGGCCTGACGAACTACCTATCATCTTATTTGATCACAACTACTATTCTCTTGTTTTTGTTATTTATTTGCTATTTTAATTATTACGTAGTTTACAAACCAACAATTATAATTCTCAACATAGTCATAATTGCTAGAAAATAACTAAAGTGATATTTATCCGTCCCGTAGATTCGATATTTAACTTAGTCACCTTTCGAAACTACAATTGATATCATTCATACTTGGGGATTAATTGTGTGTTGAGAAAACACCCATCAAGTTTTTGGCGCCGTTGCCAAGAACCTGATGGGTGTTTTCTCAACACACAATTAATCCCCAAGTATGAAGGATATCAATTGTAGTCTCGAAAGGTGACCTAGTGAATATCGAACCCAAGGGACGACGTATTATCAATTTAATTATTATCTAAATTAATTAAGATAAGGCAATTACGTTTTAAGTTATCTAACAACTAACATGCTGGAAATTAAATAACAAATAAAATAAAAGTCACTTGAAGAATACGAAAGTGGATCAAGTAGGAGAATATGTAGCTCTAGGATAATCCAGTTTTACTCATTAATTTCCCTTCCATGTGTCAATGTCCGACTCTGCCTTGTGGAATATGGACGCATCACTAAACCATGCATATCTACTCTATAGACATAAGTAAACATGCGTGTAACACGTGTGAATAACCTCGGAGCAAGAAATATAATTTCACCCCCCTTTCTAGGTACTATCAGTATCAATTATTTCTCCCTAGGATTGGTACTCTAACCCGATATGATCTCCCTTTATAGGTACTATAAAATTATCCTCTTTATCCTACTTATTAACCCAAGTTCAATTCAATTAATAAGTATTCATATAAGATAGTTCTAATAAGACTTCGGAATCCCTTCACTTAGAATTATAACTTAAAACACTGCTCAACAGTGAACGCACTCAACCAATAACCATGTCATGCATTCAGACTCTACACAACGATTATTGATGCACAAAACGACTATGAGTATGGATTAAAAAGGCACAATCTTATATAAAATAAATCACAAGCAGTGTTGTACGGAGTATACACATGGAAGTTCAATTAACTAGATAAAACCTTCACAACCCTAGTTCTACCAAAAAGGCTCTAGCCCATGATGTTGCGAAGAACAATCATGGGTGTTGGATAGATCTTACCCGGATGTTCGGAAAATATAAGATAAATTAGAAAACGAATAAACCCTAGATGTGGCATCATCGCGTCCTTCTCGCTCTTGAATTCTCCTCTTAGTTCTCCCCTTGATTCCACAAACGAATCTTCAAAGTGATGGATGGATGGAGAAAAGGATGATGGTTGGGGGGTGATCCCCCCTTGTGGGGTGTTGTATGTTGTGGCCTCTCTTCTCCTCTCTTATTGTTGTGTTGTGTTCCTTATTTGTGGCTGCATAGACCTCCTTTTATACTTGTAATCACGTCTCCTAGGCTTGGAATGGACTTTTCAAGTGATCACATGCGTTTAGGCCTCAAAAATACGAATTTGGAAAGTTCCCGAAGTGTGGTTCGACCTCCCAAACAGGTCGAACCAAACAGGGGAGGTCGAACCTGTTGGATTGTATACTAAAAGTCTAGCTTTAGTATGAACAATGTCATAACAATATTTGAAATGAGAATCATTGATCAAATGATTGCATCTTATAATTTATTTTATATGCATGATTCAATAGTCCATTTTCTTTATACTGTAGATAATATGTTGTGCGACAACACGCAGAAGATCATATTATCGGTTTCCTTATAAAGTATAAACAGATGCTCACAACTGAGATAGACGGGGACTCTCTATCGGTATGGTTGTAGTGTGGTTTGGTATTAGCTTGTCTTAGCTATAGAATCACATTAGTTCACTTGTGTGTATTGAGCAGGACCGCCTGAGATCATTCTTCTTATACTGACTATATAGTAGAACTTGATCTCTGTTATTATGGAAGTTCGTGCTCTTAATCCCTATACAATAACCTCGACACGTAGGGCAGTATGTATTTCTTTGATTCATCAATGGGTGAGATTTATAAGTATTAAATCAATATACTCGGTGAGTTGGGAAGTAGTGCTGTCTCTATGGTGTGCTGTTGATTGTAGAAGGAATCCATGTCCGACATAGGTTGATGATGTCCCCTTGAGGAGCTCATAAGTTTTATCATGTAAATCTTGCAAGTGGATTAATTTCCGGCATGATAATAAGGTTGAGTGGTACTACTCTCGGATGAGATATTAATTAATTTGAGTTGTCAGTAACTTAATTAATTAATGGACATTGTATATCTTAAACATAGGGAGACTGTCGGGCTTATAATAAGAAGGAGCCCAGAACATAATTTTGGGATTAGACGGGTAGTGCAGTAATAATATTTTAGTGGACTATATTATTATTATTGGATTTAATTAAAAGTTTTGGGCTAAGCTTGGTTAATTAAATTCAATTGAGGCCCAGTCCAATTTCTTCTCCTGGTCCCTACTGTAGCCCAACTATATAAGTCATCTCAGTTCCTGTTAACCCTAAGTGAGTGCCTCATTTGACATACGGGAGAAAACAGAGAGCAGATTGAGAGAACTCTGGGGATTGTTGACCACCCAACACCAGAGTTGACTTTGGGACATGCGGTAGAAGATCAGAGGTGTCCTTCTCAGATCATCATCCTCTACACCAACCCAGAAGTACGGTAAACACGTTTAATTGCTTCCGCTGATTTTGTTTACCTATTTTCCTTTTGATCACATTAAACCGCACGATCCAATTGCCAACAATTGGTATCAGAGCGAGGTTTCGTGGTGAAACATGAGACGTTAGGTGCTTTTTTTGTGATTATATGATTATTTGAAATGATCTGGATATAATCGCTTGTTGTTGTGTATTCTCGTGTTTCAATTATCATCGAAAGTTTCAAGGCATAATGAAAGGGATTGAATCTGTGTGAATTATACATTATTCCTATGTGCTTTTTGTCGATGAAATTGTGTGTGATTATTGTGATTGAACACACTGTACACACACGGATGAACCATCATCGATGGTTTTTGCTTGCTGGTATATGATGTTCTTTTACACGGCTATCATAAACACACACAAGAAAGAAAACAGTCAGACACACACACTTCTGGACTTTGAGAGGCAATCAACACGCTGGAAGCTTCATTGCTGTCGCTATCACGAATGCGACGGGGCTGGAGTAGGCAGCGTCGATGGATTCTGGGCTGGACTGTAACCGTCGCCGCTTGCTGGTGTGTTGGCGACGATGCTCAATTCAGGATGAGCTAGGGCTGGGCGATTCGAGGCAGATCCAGGCGGATCGGGATAGAACGACGCATATCCGGCGACGTTGATGGTGGCACGCGGCTGACCGGTGCAGACTGTGGATCGCTGGTGGCATCGGCCGGATCCTGTGGGGTGTCGGCTCTATTTTGGCGGTGGCTGTGGGCGCGGCCGCCAGAGGTAGCGGGGCCTGGTTACGCCGGTACGAAGGCGCTACTAGATGGTCTAAGGCGGTGCGAATCTGGTTGGGCCGCCGGGTGTCTTCTGGGCGTGATGGAAGCCGGCGAGTGGAAGCATCAGGCGGCCGGCGTGACAGGCTAGGCGCTGTCGTGCACACGGGCGCTGCTGGTATGCCTGGGGTGCGTAGCTAGCGTGTCTCCGGCAATGGTGCAACAGCGGCAGCGGGAAGTGCTGACTGGATGCTCGTTTCTGGATGGCTGATGGAGCGACTCTGGTCTGGGCTGCGGAATCACGGTCAACGCGGCCGCCAGAAGCGTCAGGCCAGGAAGGTGTCGTGGTAGGCGGACGATGCTAGGTGGACTGTGTACTAGGTCTGCTGATACCGGCGACGCCCTGGGGCTGACGGTGCATTTCCGGTAGGCTGAGGCACGACTGCCATGAGCAGCAGTCGCCTTCGTTGAAGTTCGGCGCTGGAAATGCTAGCCGCGGGTTCAAACGTGGTGTTGCGGCTGGAGAGTTTTAGGGCAGCCTTGATGATCTTACTGGCTGTCTGATGGGCCATATATATTTTAATAGCTGGGCCGATTTGGGCAGGGTATGGGTGTCTCATATTGGGCCCAAATTCAGTAATATTTAAAGAGCTGCTCAATTTTTAATTTGGTTTTGGGCTGTTGGGCCCAAATTTTATTAAAATGGAAATGGGCTGCTGGACAATATTTACTGCTGGATTAAATTAATTGTGGGGTTGATGTTGGGTCAGGTTAAATATTGGGCTAGACCTTAATGCAGAAATTGGCAGGGTAAATAGACTTAATTATTTAATTAATGGGCTGCTCATTTTATGCTAATAATGTTTGGGTCAGCTGGACCTATTTAATTGATCCAATATTTTATGCAATTAATTAATGTTATATAACTGATTAATTGATTTAATTGTCAATTATTGTTGTATATGTGAAAAGCATGTTCTATGTGATTTATTTATTTAAATTGATGTTAATAGAAGCATGCTAGTATGTATATTTTATTTCAGAATATTATATGCATGTTAAAAACCCTCGGTGTTTAAATAACTAAGTGGGAGAGGGAATTGGTAAAAATTCTCGTGGCCTCCATTATTGGTTTGTAAGTGATGCAAGTATACTTGCGTGTTTGCTTAGACCTTCCTCCCCATCGGATGAGTATATTTGTGGATCACTGGTACAGACTTCATTAAATAATTATTGTTTGCAATGTGATGCAAATGAACTTGCGTGTTGGCTTAGACCTTCCTCCCCATCGGATGAGTTTATTTGCGGATCACTGTACAAACTTATAATTGATAATCGTAGGAAGTTATCCGAGTGCGTGTGTACTTCTCCATCTGTAAGGCTCACAAACTTGGGCCGCGGACTTGGGATTAAATAATGGTGTACACTTAGATGTAAATAATAAGTATCTTCCCCATCGGAGTCACTGCTTTTATTTGTATGGCTAAAGAGGAACCGACTATTAATTATTTTGTCATAAAGTTAGGTTGACAAATGAAATTAATGGGTAAAACCTTCTCTTGTAAATGTTCGGGTTTGTAAACGTCCACACTATCGTGGCTTGCAGACTCACGGTGCTTGAGATGTCGGTGAATTTTATTTTATATTATTTTGAGTGAATCAATATAAAAGAATACAATTCGAAGATTTGATCGGTAAATTTATTTGTGATTATCTGAATTTCGAATGGTTTTATTTCACTAATTTTTAACTAAAAGACATTATATTTACTTGTCCAAATTAGATGATTAGAAAAGAATCTTGGTTTTGAAAATTATTGCTTAAGAAAATACATGTGTATTCTCACAAAGGACGTCGCATGATGCCTATTAAAGTCTCTAGTGAAGAGATGAGAGGTTCATAGAAATATGATGATCTCATGTAACTCTTCGGATACTTGAGTAAATTAAAAGGTAGAAGATCATGGTTGAATTGATGAATGAATTGGAAAAGCTTGGAATAGAAATTGAAAGGGAAACCTAAATCAATTTATTCTTCACAATTTGTCTGGATGTTTTGAGCAAGTTCTACCTAAAATACGAGAGGTTGTATATGGTGGGAAACTTCTAACAAAACATGTGGCAAAAGAAAGCCATTTTTCATCATGATATGAACAAGTTTAATATCTTATTTACTAATGGTTTAAACATGATTAGTGATGGCATCTACTGACACGAAGTATATGGATACTGGAATCACTAAATGTTTATCACTGAGTAAGGATAAGATTGTTAATAACATGGGTAAAACTACAAAGATAGTGGCTATTGCAGTGGGAGTTGTTTATTTATCTCATGATAAGAATAAACGAATGATTATGAGAAATTGTCTTTACGTACGTTTCATAGAAAGAATTTAATTTCGGCTTCTATGTATTAACGGATGGATACTTCATTTCATTTAAATGACATGGTCATAGTAATGAGGAATGAGGCTATAATCCATTAAAGTACGTTGGTGGATAAAAAGTATACTCTTGAATCATGTACATCCCACAGATGCAATAAATAGTAATTAAATAATGCATCTTCTAATATTAGTAAGAGAAAGGAACCTTCGGAAATGAACTAAACATACATTTGGTGTCTATGACTAATTCATTTTACTTGAGTAGGATTCAAAAGTTGATAGCCGATAGACCGTAAGGTTTATCTGAAGTGGAAACTATCGGACTTGCGAGTCTTACTTGGAAGTAAAAATGATTAACTGCCTTTTCAAGATTGTGGGGTGTAGAGCCAAAGATATATATGTTGGAATTAGTTCATTCTGATTCAAGCGAACCTAATATTATCCAGGCGAGAGGTGGTTATGAATATTCGAAGATTATTCTGGAGACCAATATATTTATATGATGCACTGCATGTCTAAGTTCTTTGATTAATTCAAGAATTGTAAGGTTGGTACAGTGAAGCGTCATGGAAAATATATTAAGTCATTACGATTCAATCATGATGGCGAATACCTCTTGGGATAGTTAGGAGCTATTGATCAGAAGTTGAGATTAAATCTCAAGTTGACTACACCGGGTATGCCCCAAACTGAATGGTGTGGTGGATAGAAGGAATAAGGCTCTTATGGTTATGATTAGATAGATGATGAATTATTTGGAATAATTAAAATTCATTTTATGGATATGCCCTAGAAACAGTAATTCGTAAAATATTTGTCTGTTTGTGGGACATCCTGGAAAAATGAAGGGTGATTTATTTAGTCCAAAAGATCGAAGGGTGATTGTCAACACAAACACTGGATTTTTTGGAAAAGGACTATGTAATAAATCACAAACCCATGTATGAGTTGTTCTAAAGGAAGTGAGAGGAAAACACAAAGTTAAAGTACCAATTGTACGAGAGGATATGCCACAAGGTAAACTGCAATGCGTGTCACGTCTGATACACAATTACATGTAGTGCCTTGTCGTAGTGGGAGGGTTGTATGACAACCCATAAATATATGTTTTGGGAGTGTCGTGAGACTTGATCCCTAGTGAACATGGTATTATCCCACGGATACGACGTAGCACTACAAGATGAAAATGCGGAATCTTAGCAAGATACAATGAATGTTGAAATAGAATCTACGGATTCTATATTAAGTCTGGGAACTTGTATGACCACTAAATGGTGTAAAAGCCATTGCAAGTGGTCAAAGGAAATAAAAGAGGATCATATGGAAAGGTGAAAATCTTGGAAGCAAAGCTTGTTGCGAAAAAGTATACTAAGAAAGAAATGGTTCGATTATGAGCAAACATGTTCGCTGGTAGCTATGCTTATGTTGATCCGGATTCTTTTATTGCTGCTATGAGGAACAGCAAATAGATATCAAAGACAGATTTCCTGATTGGAAGTCTTGAGGAAAACATCTATGTGAAGCAACCAGAGTGATTCATTGCAAAGTACTAATAGCATTTTGATAGTAAGCTTAAAATTATCCAGCGATGGACTAAAGCAATCTTTAAGACCGTGAAGCATCTGTTTTGATTAGGTAATCCAGCGGTATGGATTTAAATCAATGAGCGGAAGAGTCTTGTGTGTTGTAAAGAGTGACGGAAATGTGGTGGTATTTTTTGTACTATACGTAGATAGTATCTTGCTCATTGGAGACAATGAAAGAGTATTATCGGGCGTATGGGTACGGTTAATAAAGCGGTAGAGATGAAGGACTTAAGAAAGGCAAAATATATCCTTTTGATCACGGTAATACGGATCACAAAAAGGACATTATGCTTATCTCAAGTTTCATAAATGATACAATCCATGCTCGTTTAGCATGTGAATTTATCTAAGTGCTTGTGTCTTTGAGACACAAGAAGAAGATAAAGAGGATGACAGCGGTTCCTTATGCTCCGGCGAATAAGGAAGCTTAATCTAAGGAATGTTATGAACGATGTTGGATATCTGTTTTGCTGGATGCATGAACAGTGGGTATCAACGTAACCTGGAACAAGAATGATGAACTGTGGTAAGACATATATAAAGTGCCTGAGAAGGACTGGAAATTATATGTGGACTTACTGGACAGATTCACTGCTTCTTGCAGATTACGTAGATTCGGATTTTTAGTCAGATTGGACGGCAGTAAATTCTCCTCAAAGGTTATGTGTTTAATTTAAGGAAGTAGAGTCATAATGTGGAGGAGTGTTATATAGAAATATATTTCAGACTCCGGACTCCATCATGGAAAGATGATAAATTGGAGCCTATGAGGCAGCCAAAGTATCTATATGACTCTAGAGACTTCATGATGGACTTTGAAGTGTTTCTAAGTTTGCCCAAGGTAATCACAATTTACATTGATGATATTGGTGCAGTTGCAAACTTGAAGAAATCACAAGTCCATAAGGCAATTAAACACATGGAGCGCGAGTACCATCTGTTACGAGAAATTGTATGATAAGGGGAAGGTTGTTGTCGCCTAGATTGTATCGGATGATGACCTAGTAAACCATTTACAAGGACCTTAAGGCGAGAGCTTTTAATGGTCGTGTAGTGGGAGTAGGAATCAGATGTATGGCAGAAGACATGACATCATAGTCTTTTAGTATAAGTGGGAGATTGTTGGATTGTATACTAAAAGTCTAGCTTTAGTATGAACAATGTCATAACAATATTTGAAATGAGAATCATTGATCAAATGATTGCATCTTATAATTTATTTTATATGCATGATGCAATAGTCCATTTACTTTATACTGTAGATAATATGTTGTGCGACAACACGCAGAAGATCATATTATCGGTTTCCTTATAAAGTATAAACAAATGCTCACAACTGAGATAGACGGGGACTCTCTATCGGTATGGTTGTAGTGTGGTTTGGTATTAGCTTGTCTTGGCTATAGAATCACATTAGTGCACTTGTATGTATTGAGCAGGACCGCCTGAGATCGTTCTTCTTATACTGACTATATAGTAGAACTTGATCTCTGTTATTATGGAAGTTTGTGCTCTTAATCCCTATACAATAACCTCGACACGTAGGGCAGTATGTATTTCTTTGATTCATCAATGGGTGAGATTTATAAGTATTAAATCAATATACTCGGTGAGTTGGGAAGTAGTGCTGTCTCTATGGTGTGCTGTTGATTGTAGAAGGAATCCATGTCCGGCATAGGTTGATGATGTCCCCTTGAGGAGCTCATAAGTTTTATCATGTAAGTCTTGCAAGTGGATTAATTTCCAGCATGATAATAAGGTTGAGTGGTACTACTCTCGGATGAGATATTAATTAATTTGAGTTGTCAGTAACTTAATTAATTAATGGACATTGTATATCTTAAACATAGGGAGACTGTCGGGCTTATAATAAGAAGGAGCCCAGAACATAATTTTGGGATTGGACGGGTAGTGCAGTAATAATATTTTAGTGGACTATATTATTATTATTGGATTTAATTAAAAGCTTTGGGCTAAGCTTGGTTAATTAAATTCAATTGAGGCCCAGTCCAATTTCTCCTCCTGGTCCCTACTGTAGCCCAACTATATAAGTCATCTCAGTTCCTGTTAACCCTAAGTGAGTGCCTCATTTGACATACGGGAGAAAACAGAGAGCAGATTGAGAGAACTCTGGGGATTGTTGACCACCCAACACCAGAGTTGACTTTGGGACATACGGTAGAAGATCAGAGGTGTTCTTCTCAGATCATCATCCTCTACACCAACCCAGAAGTACGGTAAACACGTTTAATTGCTTCCGCTGATTTTGTTTACCTGTTTTCCTTTCGATCACGTTGAACCGCACGATCCAATTGCCAACAATTGGTATCAGAGCGAGGTTTCGTGGTGAAACGTGAGACGTTAGGTGTTTTTTTGTGATTATATGATTATTTGAAATGATCTGGATATAATCGCTTGTTGTTGTGTATTCTCGTGTTTCAATTATCATCGAAAGTTTCAAGGCATGGTGAAAGGGATTGAATCTGTGTGAATTATACATTATTCCTATGTGCTTTTTGTCGATGAAATTGTGTGTGATTATTATGATTGAACACACTGTACACACACGGATTAACCATCATCGATGGTTTTTGCTTGCTGGTATATGATGTTCTTTTACACGGCTATCATAAACACACACAAGAAAGAAAACAGTCAGACACACACACTTCTGGACTTTGAGAGGCAATCAACACGCTGGAAGCTTCATTACTGTCGCTATCACGAACGCGACGGGGCTGGAGTAGGCAGCATCGATGGATTCTGGGCTTGACTGTAACCGTCGCCGCTTGCTGGTGTGTTGGCGACGATGCTCAATTCAGGGTGAGCTAGGGCTGGGCGATTCGAGGCAGATCCAGGCGGATCGGGACAGAACGACGCATATCCGGCGGCGTTGATGGTGGCACGCGGCTGACCGGTGCAGACTGTGGATCACTGGTGGCGTCGGCCAGATCCTGTGGGGTGTCAGCTCGATTCCGGAGGTGGCTGTGGGTGCGGCCGCCAGAGGCAGCGGGGCCTGGTTACTCCGGTACGAAGGCGCTACTAGATGGTCTAAGGCGGTGCGAATCTAGTTGGGCCGCCGGGTGTCTTCTGGGCGTGATGGAAGCCGGCGAGTGGAAGCAGCAGGCGGCCGGCGTGACAGGCTAAGCGCTGTCGTGCACACGGGCGCTGCTGGTATGCCTGGGGTACGGAGCTAGCGTCTCTTCGGCAATGGTGCAGCAGCGGCGACGGGAAGTGCTGACTGGATGCTCGTTTCTGGATGGCTGATGGAGCGACTCTGGTCTGGGCTGCGGAATCACTATCAACGCGGCCGCCAAAAGCGTCAGGCCAGGAAGGTGTCGTGGTAGGCGGACGATGCTAGGCGGACTGTGTACTAGGTCTGCTGATGCCAGCGACGCCCTGGGGCTGACGGTGCATTTCCGGTAGACTGAGGCACGACTGCCATGAGCAGTAGTCGCCTTCGTTGAAGTTCGGCGCTGGAAATGCTAGCCGCGGGTTCAAACGTGGTGTTGCGGCTGGAGAGTTTTAGGGCAGCCTTGATGATCTTACTGGTTGTTTGATGGGCCATATATATTTTAATAGCTGGGCCGATTTGGGCAGGGTATGGGTGTCTCATATTGGGCCCAAATTCAGTAATATTTAAAGAGCTGCTCAATTTTTAATTTGGTTTTGGGCTATTGGGCCCAAATTTTATTAAAATGGAAATGGGCTGCTGGACAATATTTACTGCTGGATTAAATTAATTGTGGGGTTGATGTTGGGCCAGGTTAAATATTGGGCTAGACCTTAATGCAGAAATTGGCAGGGTAAATGGGCTTAATTATTTAATTAATGGGCTGCTCATTTTATGCTAATAATGTTTGGGTCAGCTGGACCTATTTAATTGATCCAATATTTTATGCAATTAATTAATGTTATATAACTGATTAATTG
Source organism: Pogostemon cablin (assembly GCA_023678885.1). NCBI lineage: Eukaryota > Viridiplantae > Streptophyta > Magnoliopsida > Lamiales > Lamiaceae > Pogostemon > Pogostemon cablin. Next base: position 10,660,381 of record CM042987.1, read on the forward strand.
ATTTAATTGTCAATTATTGTTGTATATGTGAAAAGCATGTTCTATGTGATTTATTTATTTAAATTGCTGTTAATAGAAGCATGCTAGTATGTATATTTTATTTCAGAATATTATATGCATGTTAAAAACCCTCGGTGTTTAAATAACTAAGTGGGAGAGGGAATTGGTAAAAATTCCCGTGGCCTCCATTATTGGTTTGTAAGTGATGCAAGTATACTTGCGTGTTGGCTTAGACCTTCCTCCCCATCGGATGAGTATATTTGTGGATCACTGGTACAAACTTCATTAAATAATTATTGTTTGCAATGTGATGCAAATGAACTTGCGTGTTGGCTTAGACCTTCCTCCCCATCGGATGAGTTTATTTGCGGATCACTGTACAAACTTATAATTGATAATCGTAGGAAGTTATCCGAGTGCGTGTGTACTTCTCCATATGTAAGGCACACAAACTTGGGCCACGGACTTGGGATTAAATAATGGTGTGCACTTAGATGTAAATAATAAGTATCCTCCCCATCGGAGTCACTGCTTTTATTTGCATGGCTAAAGAGGAACCGACTATTAATTATTTTGTCATAAAGTTAGGTTGACAAATAAAATTAATGGGTAAAACCTTCTCTTGTAAATGTTCGGGTTTGTAAACGTCCACACTATCGTGGCTTGCAGACTCACGGTACTTGAGATGTCGGTGAATTTTATTTTATATTGTTTTGAGGGAATCAATATAAAAGAATAAAATTCAAAAATTTGTTCGGTAAATTTATTTGTGATTCTCTGAATTTCGAATGGTTTTATTTCACTAATTGTTAACTAAAAGACATTATATTTACTTGTCCAAATTAGATGATTAGAAAAGAATCTTGGTTTTGAAAATTACTGCTTAAGAAAATACATGTGTATTCTCACAAAGGACGTCTCATGATGCCTATTAAAGTCTCTAGTGAAGAGATGAGAGGTTCATAGAAATATGATGATCTCATGTAACTCTTCGGATACTTGAGTAAATTAAAAGGCAGAAGATCATGGTTGAATTGATGAATGAATTGGAAAAGCTTGGAATAGAAATTGAAAGGGAAACCTAAATCAATTTATTCTTCACAATTTGTCTGGATGTTTTGAGCAAGTTCTACATGAAATACGAGAGGTTGTATATGGTGGGAAACTTCTAACAAAACATGTGGCAAAAGAAAGCCATTTTTCATCATGATGTGAACAAGTTTAATATCTTATTTACTAATGGTTTAAACATGATTAGTGATGGCATCTACTGACACGAAGTATGTAGATACTGGAATCACTAAATGTTTATCACTGAGTAAGGATAAGATTGTTAATAACATGGATAAAACTACAAAGATAGTGGCTATTGCAGTGGGAGTTGTTTATTTATCTCATGATAAGAATAAACGATTGATTATGAGAAATTGTCTTTACGTACATTTCATAGAAAGAATTTAATTTCGGCTTCTATGCATTAACGGATGGATACTTCGTTTCATTTAAATGACATGGTCATAGTAATGAGGAATGAGGTTATAATCCGTTAAAGTACGTTGGTGGATAAAAAGTATACTCTTGAATCATGTACATCCCACAGATGCAATAAATAGTAATTAAATAATGCATCTTCTAATATTAGTAAGAGAAAGGAACCTTTGGAAATGAACTAAACATATATTTGGTGTCAATGACTAATTCATTTTACTTGAGTAGGATTCAAAAGTTGATAGCCGATAGACCGTAAGGTTTATCTAAAGTGAAAACTATCGGACTTGCGAGTCTTGCTTGGAAGTAAAAATGATTAACTACCTTTTCAAGGTTGTGGGGTGTAGAGCCAAAGATATATATGTTGGAATTAGTTCATTCTGATTCAAGCAAACCTAATATTATCCAGGCGAGAGGTGGTTATGAATATTCGAATATTATTCTGGAAACCAATATATTTATATGATGCACTGCATGTCTAAGTTCTTTGATTAATTCAAGAATTGTAAGGCTGGTACAGTGAAGCGTCATGGAAAATATATTAAGTCATTACGATTCAATCATGATGGCGAATACCTCTTGGGATAGTTAGGAGCTATTGATCAGAAGTTGAGATTAAATCTCAAGTTGACTACACCGGGTATGCCCCAAACTGAATGGTGTGGCGGATAGAAGGAATAAGGCTCTTATGGTTATGATTAGATAGATGATGAATTATTTGGAATAATTAAAATTCATTTTATGGATATGCCCTAGAAACAGTAATTCGTAAAACATTTGTCTGTTTGTGGGACATCCTGGAAAAATGAAGGGTGATTTATTTAGTCCAAAAGATTGAAGGGTGATTGTCAACACAAACACTGGATTTTTTGGAAAAGGACTATGTAATAAATCACAAACCCATGTATGAGTTGTTCTAAAGGAAGTGAGAGGAAAACACAAGTTAAAGTACCAATTGTACAAGAGGATATGCCACAAGGTAAACTGCAATGCGTGTCACGTCTGATACACAATTACATGTAGTGCCTTGTCGTAGTAGGAGGGTTGTATGACAACCCATAAATATATGTTTTGGGAGAGTCGTGAGACTTGATCCCTAGTGAACATGGTATTATCCCACGGATACGACGTAGCACTACAAGATGAAAATGCGGAATCTTAGCAAGATGCAATGAATGTTGAAATAGAATCTACGGATTCTATATTAAGTCTGGGAACTTGTATGACCACTAAATGGTGTAAAAGCCATTGCAAGTGGTCAAAGGAAATAAAAGAGGATCATATGGAAAGGTGAAAACCTTGGAAGTAAAGCTTGTTGCGAAAAAGTGTACTCAGAAAGAAATGGTTCGATTATGAGCAAACATGTTCACTGGTAGCTATGCTTATGTTGATCCGGATTCTTTTATTGCTGCTATGAGGAACAGCAAATAGATGTCAAAGATAGCTTTCCTGATTGGAAGTCTTGAGGAAAACATCTATGTGAAGCAACCAGAGTGATTCATTGCAAAGTACTAATAGCATTTTGATAGTAAGCTTAAAATTATCCAGCGATGGACTAAAGCAAGCTTTAAGACCGTGAAGCATCTGTTTTGATTAGGTAATCCAGCGGCATGGATTTAAATCAATGAGCGGAAGAGTCTTGTGTGTTGTAAAGAGTGACGGAAACGTGGTGGTATTTTTTGTACTATACGTAGATAGTATCTTGCTCATTGGAGACAATGAAAGAGTATTATCGGGCGTATGGGTACGGTTAATAAAGCGGTAGAGATGAAGGACTTAAGAAAGGCAAAATATATCATTTGATCACGGTAATACGGATCACAGAAAGGACATTATGCTTATCTTAAGTTTCATAAATGATACAGTCCATACTCGTTTAGCATGTGAATTTATCTAAGTGCTTGTGTCTTTGAGACACAAGAAGAAGATAAAGAGGATGAAAGCGGTTCCTTATGCTCCGGCGAATAAGGAAGCTTAATCTAAGGAATGTTATGAACGATGTTGGATATCTGTTTTGCTGGATGCATGAACAGTGGGTATCAACGTAACCTGGAACAAGAATGATGAACTGTGGTAAGACATATATAAAGTGCCTGAGAAGGACTGGAAATTATATGTGGACTTACTGGACAGATTCACTGCTTCTTGCGGATTACGTAGATTTGGATTTTTTAGTCAGATTGGACAGCAGTAAATTCTCCTCAAAGGTTATGTGTTTAATTTAAGAAAGTAGAGTCATAATGTGGAGGAGTGTTATATAGAAATATATTTCAGACTCCGGACTCCATCATGGAAAGATGATAAATTGGAGCCTATGAGGCAGCCAAAGTATCTATATGACTCTAGAGACTTCATGATGGACTTTGAAGTGTTTCTAAGTTTGCCCAAGGTAATCACAATTTACATTGATGATATTGGTGCAGTTGCAAACTTGAAGAAATCACAAGTCCATAAGGCAATTAAACACATGGAGCGCGAGTACCACCTGTTACGAGAAATTGTATGATGAGGGGAAGGTTGTTGTCGCCTAGATTACATCGGATGATGACCTAGTAAACCATTTACAAGGACCTTAAGGCGAGAGCTTTTAATGGTCGTGTAGTGGGAGTAGGAATCAGATGTATGGCAGAAGACATGACATCATAGTCTTTTAGTATAAGTGGGAGATTGTTGGATTGTATACTAAAAGTCTAGCTTTAGTATGAACAATGTCATAACAATATTTGAAATGAGAATTATTGATCAAATGATTGCATCTTATAATTTATTTTATATGCATGATGCAATAGTCCATTTACTTTATACTGTAGATAATATGTTGTGCGACAACATGCAGAAGATCATATTATCGGTTTCCTTATAAAGTATAAACAGATGCTCACAACTGAGATAGACGGGGACTCTCTATCGGTATGGTTGTAGTGTGGTTTGGTATTAGCTTGTCTTGGCTATAGAATCACATTAGTGCACTTGTGCGTATTGAGCAGGACCACCTGAGATCGTTCTTCTTATACTGACTATATAGTAGAACTTGATCTCTGTTATTATGGAAGTTCGTGCTCTTAATCCCTATACAATAACCTCGACACGTAGGGCAGTATGTATTTCTTTGATTCATCAATGGGTGAGATTTATAAGTATTAAATCAATATACTCGGTGAGTTGGGAAGTAGTGCTGTCTCTATGGTGTGCTGTTGATTGTAGAAGGAATCCATGTCCGACATAGGTTGATGATGTCCCCTTGAGGAGCTCATAAGTTTTATCATGTAAATCTTGCAAGTGGATTAATTTCCGGCATGATAATAAAGTTGAGTGGTACTACTCTCGGATGAGATATTAATTAATTTGAGTTGTCAGTAACTTAATTAATTAATGGACATTGTATATCTTAAACATAGGGAGACTGTCGGGCTTATAATAAGAAGGAGCCCAGAACATAATTTTGGGATTGGACGGGTAGTGCAGTAATAATATTTTAGTGGACTATATTATTATTATTGGATTTAATTAAAAGCTTTGGGCTAAGCTTGGTTAATTAAATTCAATTGAGGCCCAGTCCAATTTCTCCTCCTGGTCCCTACTGTAGCCCAACTATATAAGTCATCTCAGTTCCTGTTAACCCTAAGTGAGTGCCTCATTTGACATACGGGAGAAAACAGAGAGCAGATTGAGAGAACTCTGAGGATTGTTGACCACCCAACACCAGAGTTGACTTTGGGACATATGGTAGAAGATCAGAGGTGTTCTTCTTAGATCATCATCCTCTACACCAACCCAGAACTACGGTAAACACGTTTAATTGCTTCCGCTGATTTTGTTTACCTGTTTTCCTTTCGATCACGTTGAACCGCACGATCCAATTGCCAACAGAACCATGGTCGAACCACCCTTCTGGACGTCCCAGGTGCATGGTTCAACCAGCCAATAGGTCGAACCAGCATGTCGTGGTCGAACCAGCATTTTTCCCGTCGGGTTCGACCTCGGTTCGACCTCAATCAGGTCGAACCGATTTGCGCAGTCTCTCCGTTTTGCGTATAACTTCCACATGCGACCTCCGAATTGAGTGATTTTATGCTCACGCGATCCTCTCTTCTTGGGCTTTCTATTCATATAAAGAACTCATAAAAAATCTAAGAATTGAATATGTAACAGGCCATGGAATATAGCACTGCAATTCTGTTCGGCACAGCTCGCGTGGCGTCACCACTTTGCTCATAACTTCCTCGTTCGGACTCCGAATGGGATGTTCTTTATGCCAAAACGATCCTCTTTTCAGTGGCTTTCCAACCACATATCACACTTCCCGTTCAGAGCTCCACAAAAACACAGAATAATTATGAAAGTTGGATGTGTGTTTTTCAGCATTCTTGCACAAATTGCACCTTTTCTCTAACTTTGCACTTTTGGTCCTTTTTCCACCTAAAACATAACAAAAAACCTCAAGTGCACCTTTTTCTTACATATATCGAATATAAGACCATTGTGCTAATATATAACAACAATTCTCATTAAAAAGGTGTTAAATTGGACACTAAAACATGCTTATTTTTACTCTCATCAATCCCCCAAACTTACCCGTTGCTCGTCCCGAGGCAAAAAAATAAAAATAAAGAGAGAGAGAGTATGAAAATTAGCGGAGAAACAAGGACTATGACCATATACCCCTTTTCAACATACAATTGTCCTCAACTTAGGTCATGCAACTCTCATTACATGTAATAATCAAATCCATAGCATACAAGTTAAGACAATCACCACCAATTCAAATGCTCCATTGACCTGTTCTCACGGAAAGTATATATCACTCGCACTCAAGTGTAAAAGATGTACACTTATGGGTTATGGTGTTTACGCTCAGATTCAATTCAAGTGCATGCGTAACCATAAGCTTGCCTATTGTCTCAACTCTCCTTTTACTTGTAGCTAGTAAATCATGGATCAAAAAGGTCTTTTATTAGGTTGTAATGTAGGCTCTTTGGAATAGGTGGGAAATATATGGATAAGTGACTCAAAACTCGGACCAATCAAGCTGCAGTCTCTCTCGATCTTTCATTCTTCCTCATCACTACAATTAAGCACAATACTCTTCCATCTTTCTCCTACAAGCACAACATATTTTCTTTCAACTTTTCCTAGCTCTTCAACTCCATCATTCTCCTTTTCTTCACCCTCTTTTTCTCTTTTCTCTTTCGAGGTACCAATTTCGGGCACTACCTCTCACATCCTCCATAGGGTACTAGATTTAAGCACTACCCTAGGGTGTTTGATTCCATGAAGTACTAGATTTAAGCACTACTCCATGAATTTTCTTCTTGATCCATAAGATTTTTCTTTTAACATCCTTATCAACCCTCAAATCACCACTCTCTTCAATTAAGCTTTGTTGGCTATCAAAAGAATGGATTTAACAAGGCTCAAACGGGCTGACTAGGGATATAATGAATTCAGGTAATGTATATGGAAAAATACTGGTTAAATAGCAAAGATGGCCTAATATCATTTCCATAATCCGCTAGACTAATCTTGAATATTCAAGGAGACTCAAGGCAAGTTTTAGAATACACGCACAAGAACGATACTCACCAGAGATAAGTAAGGAAAGAGATCAAATAAGATTACTTGGGGATCAAGATAGAGATATTTATGGAAGATATTATATTATTTTTGAGAGCAGATAGACGTTAATGGGGGGCAGCAGAACACGATCAGAAGAGGAGAACAGAACGTGAAGCATCGACGCTCTCGAAGGCAGAAATCTGCATGAAGTTCAAGACCAATCGACACCACCGGTTTTACAATTTTATTATATTTTAATTTCATCTTCGTTATGAACATGTGGGGCTAATCCCCTTTTCTACTTGCTACTATACTACGTAATAGTATGAGTTGGATTTATATTTATTTTGGTACGCCAGCGACAGCATATCACTATGTCGAGTGCGGAGCAATCTGTGACGTACGCAAAGTTAGTAAAAAGGGAGGTCAGGCACACCTGTTATATTGATGATGGTTTACTTAAAGCTTTAAAATTGCATGATGATATTTTTAGAATACTGCACATGGTGGGTTTGAAGTTCTTGGTAACTAGAAATTATCCTATTTATGCGGATCTCACTTATGAGTTTTTGAGTGCGTTTACTAGAACTGTTGATGGGTGACTTTCCGGTTGGGGAATGTTACACATGAGTGGTCTGTGGATAATTTTATGTTGGCTTTGGGGGTGCCTTTGATTGAGCATGTGGAGACGGAGTTCAGGGCTGAATCTTTGTGGGATGAGATCACAATAGGACAGGGGGTTTATAGGGCTAGCAGTGCAAAGGGGAGTTCTATTCGTAACCCGTGTCTTCGCTATATTCAGAGGCTGCTATCCAGTACCATATTTGCCCGGGACACGAATAAGAATGTTTTTGAATGAAAGGAGTTGAGGGTGATCGATGCCATGTTACATAGGAAGCCGCTTGGGCTGGGCGAGATGGTGGTTGAGCATCTCTTGCATGTTAAAAATAGCTGTGGCAGCATTGCTATTGGTGGGTTGGTCACGGCCATTGCAAAGACGGCTGGAATCGATTTTGCGAATAGAGTCTCCATTGGATCCACACAATTTGTTGATGCCAATTTGTTGCAGCAGATGGGGGTTCTGAACAAGAAGGAGGGCACGTACATATGGTCAGTGTCCGAGAAGGAAGAATTGGCTTTACCTAACCCAACCTTCACCTCTGTGGATTTTCCAGAGAACATAGGCATGCGGCATACGGAGTGGCCGACGATTGCAGTTCCTTACTTGCCAAGGTCCCTTCCAACTGGTTTTGGTCATCTTGAGGGAGCATTCATTGCTCGTATGGATAGGATGGAGGCCAATGTGCACTTTCTAATGCGTCAAATGACCGACCTAGTCAAGCTTGTGAAGGATCGTGATCATAGTGCAAATCAGCAATAAATCAGGTGTACTTATCCTAATTTCATATTCAGATTCTTCTTTATACTTGTTTGCATGGGGACAGGCTTTTGTCTAGGTGTGGGGGGGTGCTTTATATGAAATTGTGGGTAGAGTTGTTTTGTGAATATGATTTCTGATTTGATGCTTTGAATTTCTAATTTCTGATTTTCGTAGTTTTTAATGGCTGTATATAGTTGATGGGGCAGAAAATCTTTGTTGTGAATACTGAATTTTGGATAGCTTTTGCATAGTTTGGTGAATATTTGTTGAAAGGTGGAATTAAAAAGCATGATTTGGAGTTTTTAGTTGGTGTTGCATGCAAATATGATCTGAAATTTGAGTTTTATTTTTGGACATGAGGGGCAATATGCTGAAATGTTGATTGTTGGTGAAAAAATTGTGGGCTGAATTTCGTGTCCTATACCTAAGCCTTGTTGTCCTCGTAATTCTATATTAATGTGGAGTTGGAAATTGAGGAATAAAGTCTTGATAGGTAAAGAGGCGACGCATAATTGAGAGGGTAGCTATGATGTTTAGGAGCTGTTGAAATTTGATTTTCTTTGCAAGATTTTTGTAATTGTAGTGGTTCAAATTTTTGAGAATTTCATGGAAAATATACCCAATTTTTGTGAGCTTTTGAGCCTTAACGAGCTATCATCTATAAGCTCATTTGAATTTCTTTCTTGAGTGCATTGAATTTGAATTGTTCATTCTAGAACTTGCTCTTTTGAATGCATTTCAAGACCATGTGATTGATTGTGTGCGATAAAATGATAAGGGCACTTAGGTTTAACCCTCTTGGCTTAAATTGTAAGCACACGTTGTAAGATAAACTTTAGGGAAGCCACGTTGAGCCTGAGCCTTTTCTTTGGATTGTAAGCACATAAAATAAACCTTGAATTCCTATTTCTTTCTTAAACTTCTCCACTTGAACCCTTCATCATATGAAGGAGAGTTGATAAAAATTGGAAAAGAAAGAAAAGGAAGGAAGGTTGAAAAAAAAAGAAAGAAAAGAAAAGGAAGGAATTTAAAAAAAAAAGAAAATTCTTGAAAAAAAAGAGAAAAGGAAAAAGGAGTTGCTGAAATTGTTTGTGTTGAGTTGTTAATTATCTAGCAAATAGTGATTCTTTCAAGTGTGACACCTGCTGTCCTATTCTATGAAAGGGGCAGGTGTGGGGAGATTATTAGTGCAAGAAAAAGGGTTGTTGTGAAAATGAAAAGAAGGGGTAATCATGGATGTTTTGATTTGTAAAGATCACATGGTGTAAAGTGATGCATTTAGCCATTTTTATCTCTCTTTTTATCTCACCTCGACCTTAAGCCCCATTACAACCCAATCAAAGACCCTTTGATTATTGCACTTAATCCGTCTAAAGTTGGTGGAGAATTGATTGGGAGCAAGCTTATGGTAATGGCTTTTCTTTTCAATTTTTGAGTGATCTTGCTACCTTAATCATATACTTGAGAGTGATTGAGTGAATCTTGGTGAGGCCATGGAATTTTGAAACATTTGAAGCCATGAAAGTTGCAAACTTTGAGTGAAGAGTCATGTTTCATTTAGTTCCGAATGCTCATTGGTTGCTTGTCTATTGAAGTGTGTAACTTTTATTTGTCTTGATAGATGTTCCTTGGTTTTCTATTCTCTATGATTTTGTTTTGCTTGAGGACAAGCAAAGTTTAGGTATGGGGAGATTTGATAAGTCATATTCTAGCATAATTATTTGGTTGAAATTCATGTTTATTTGATTGACTTATGTGCTAATTTGGATGCTAAATTGACTTATCTTGTCTTTGGTTAATTGAGGATTTAATGTTATAAATTGATGTGGAAATGGGCTGATTGTGCAGGAAATTCGTGCTGCCAAATTGACTGACACTGACCCCCTCAGTGTCAGAAGGGACCTGCAAAAATTCAGCATAAATAAGGAAAGTGCAGCTGGAATATTTTCATATATTTTCTCACACGATCCAGCGATTTCAATCACCCCCAAGTCAGGCCCATATTGTGGAGAAGGCACGATATATTAGTCAACAAGAAAAGAAAAGATCCTTGAGATATTTTAGGAAGAGATAAGTAAGGAAAGAGATCAAACAAGATTACTTGGGGATCAAGATAGAGATATTTATGGAAGATATTATATTATTTTTGAGAGCAGATAGACGTTAATGGGGGGCAGCAGAACACGATCAGAAGAGGAGAACAGAACGTGAAGCATCGACGCTCTCGAAGGCAGAAATCTGCGTGAAGTTCAAGACCAATCGACACCACCGGTTTTACAATTTTATTATATTTTAATTTCGTCTTCGTTATGAACATGCGGGGCTAATCCCCTTTACTAGTTTAGGATTCGTGAACCTCCCGTTGAATTATTAATTTAATTATTTAGGATTTTTATATTGAATCTTGTGTGTAAGTTTATTTTATTACATGCGTTGATGTTCCTATAGTAATTTGATAATTATTTTGGCCTGATCAACTAGATTAATTATTTAATTGCTTACTGTTATTCTATGAACTACAATCCGTAATTGTTGTAGGAATTGGATTAAGTAACAAATAGAGATAATTCCCTCTAGGTGTAATAAAATCTAGGTTGTATGATACCTAGCAGGATTTCGTAGCCTAGTAATCCTATGTTTAGAGTTTTAATGCGTTTATGAGTTTGAATCCATAGGATCACTCATAGATAGTTCAATTTAGAGGTTATACCCTAATTGATGAACATAAAAACATTCGGGTTGATTGGTCGTACCGTCAATCTAGGGATTTGAGTTTGTGCACTAGGCTAGATGTTTAATTCGTATGATTAATTAATTTAGTAAACGGGAGGGGATCGACATACTAAACTAGGCTTTTATCACTTGGTTAATTTTATATTAATTTTCATCTACTTTGTTATTTAAATATTGAGTTGATTTATTATTTGAGTATTTATCAATTTTTCACAAACAAAACCCCCCTTTTATTTATTTCATATGTTAGTAACACTTTAATTTAATTAGGATTCATTATACTCTCTTGGGTTCGACCCTACTTACTACTATACTACCTATAAGTGTGAGTTGGAAATATAAATTATATTTTGGTACGCCCGCGACAGCATATCAGTAAGGTGTCTTATGCTCATTCTCAATTTCAAGCTCATGGTATTTAACTGCAGGAGAAATAAATAGTGGAATTGGGTCATGAATAATTTTTCTACATTTTAATAAGGCCCAAATGATTATTCTGTTTTATTTTTGCAGGTCAGTGGCTCAATATCTTGAAGCCTAAGATGGAATAAAATATACAGGCCCATGTGGAAGTCCAACACCCTTCAAATCGCGACTTCTCATCCGAATCCGCCACACCCTCCACGCCGCCACCGCAGTCGACCATCCCTAGTGCAGCAAACAACCAACGAAACCGACCCGGCGTGCCGTCCTTACCCGCTCTCGCTCAACGAGTGCTGCTGGTTTTGTTTCCGGCGAGCCTTCTGCCGCCGTGGCTGGTAACGATGATGAAGCAGGCCCGTCCGTTAATGTGGATGACGCTGCACCCGACGTTAATGACCCGACGGCCGAGTCTTTCGATTTGGGCCTACGGATTGGATGCGCCGTCATTCAGTTTCGGCGTTGGACTTCCTAATTTGCTGAATCAGATGCATATTCTGGTTAGGCAGTTGCGGGATCGTGATCAGAGTGCAAATCAGCAATAAATCAGGTGTACTTATCCCAATATCATATTCAGTTTCTTCTTTATACTTGTTTGCTTGGGGACAAGCATTTGTCTAGGTGTGGGGGGTGTTTTATATGAAATTGTGGGTAGAGTTGTTTTGTGAATATGATTTCTGATTTGATGCTTTGAATTTCTGATTTCTGATTTCTGATTTTCGTAGTTTTTAATGGCTGTATATAGTTGATGGGGCAGAAAATCTTTGTTGTGAATACTGAATTTTGGATAGCTTTTGCGTAGTTTGGTGAATATTTGTTGAAAGGTGGAATTAAAAAGCATGATTTGGAGTTTTTAGTTGGTGTTGCATGCAAATGTGATCTGAAATTTGAGTTTTATTTTTGGACATGAAGGGGCAATATGCTGAAATGTTGATTGTTGGTGAAAAACTTTTTGCTGAATTTCGTGTCCTATACCTAAGCCTTGTTGTCCTCGTAATTCTATATTGATGTGGAGTTGGAAATTGAGGAATAAAATCTTGATAGGTAAAGAGGCGACGCATAATTGAGAGGGTAGCAATGATGTTTAGGAGCTGTTGGAATTTGATAATCTTTGCAAGATTTTTGTAATTGTAGTGGCTCAAATTTTTGAGAATTTCATGGAAAATATACCCAATTTTTGTGAGCTTTTGAGCCTTAACGAGCTATCATAAATTTATTTTATATGTTAGTAACACTTTAATTTAATTAGGATTCATTATACTCTCTTGGGTTCGACCCTACTTGCTACTATACTATGTAATAGTGTGAGTTGGATTTATATTTATTTTGGTACGCCTGCGACAGCATATCAAATTTAATTTAGAATGCTAATTTGATAAGTCATATTCTAGCATAATTATTTGGTTGAAATTCATGTTTAATTGATTGTCTTATGTGCTAATTTGGATGCTAAATTGACTTATCTTGTCTTTGGTTAATTGAGGATTTAATGTTATAAATTGATGTGGAAATGGGCTGATTGTGCAGGAAATTCGTGCTGCCAAATTGACTGACACTGACCCCCTCAGTGTCAGAAGGGACCTGTGAAAATTCAGCATAAATAAGGAAAGTGCAGCTGGAATATTTTCATATATTTTCTCACACGATTCCAGCGAAGAGATCAGCCCAAGTCAGGCCCATATTGTGGAGAAGGCACGATAGATTAGTCAACAAGAAAAGAAAAGATCCTGGAGATATTTTAGGAAGAGATAAGTAAGGAAAGGAATCAAACAAGATTACTTGGGGATCAAGATAGAGATATTTATGGGATATTATTCATTATTTTTGTAAGGAGATACACGCTATTTTGGAGGAGCAGATTAACGTGAGGAGAAGAGAACAGAACGTGAAGCATCAACACTCTCCAAGGCAGATTTTTGGCGTGAAGTTGAAGAATAATCAAGACATCAATCGGTTCTTTAATTTTATATAATAATTTCATTTTTGCTATGAACATGCGGGGCTAATCCCCTTTTCTAGTTTAGGATTCGTGAACCTCCCGTTGAATTATTAATTTAATTATTTAGGATTTTTATGTTGAATCTTGTGTGTAAGTTTATTTTATTACATGCGTTGATGTTCCTATAGTAATTTGATAATTATTTTGGCCTGATCAACTAGATTAATTATTTAATTGCTTACTGCTATTCTATGAACTACAATCCGTAATTGTTGTAGGAATTGGATTAAGTAACAAATAGAGATAATTCCCTCTAGGTGTAATAAAATCTAGGTTGTATGATGCCTAGCCGGATTTCGTAGCCTAGTAATCCTATGTTTAGAGTTTTAATGCGTTTATGAGTTTGAATCCATAGGGTCACTCATAGATAGTTCAATTTAGAGGTTGTACCCTAATTGATGAACATAAGAACATTCGGGTTGATTGGTCGTACCGTCAATCTAGGGATTTGAGTTTGTGCACTAGACTAGATGTTTAATTCGTATGATTAATTAATTTAGTAAACGGGAGGGGATCGACATCCTAAACTATACTTTTATCACTTGGTTAATTTTATATTAATTTTCATCTACTTTGTTATTTAAATATTGAGTTGATTTATTATTTGAGTATTTATTAATTTTTCACAAACAAAACCCCCCTTTTTATTTATTTTATATGTTAGTAACACTTTAATTTAATTAGGATTCATTATACTCTCTTGGGTTCGACCCTACTTGCTACTATACTACATAATAGTGTGAGTTGGATTTATATTTATTTTGGTACGCCTGCGACAGCATATCAAATTTGGCGCCATTGCCGGGGAAATAAAATTGAATTTTGTTAAATTTTTTATGTTTCTGACATTATTTTGCATTGTTACAGGTGCTGGAATTTTTTCGAATTTTTCTGAAATTTTCAAAATTTTCAGTTATACTGACACTGACCCCATCAGTGTCAGAAGGCCCTGGTTTTGAAATTTCTTTTTCTGTGGATGATTACTCGATCTTCAGGTAAAAAACAGCTTGAATACATATCTGAAATTGAGAGAACTACCCGGAGGTTGAGAAAGGAGTCCCGGAAGAAGAAGAAAACAAGTTCATCCATTGGCGAAACCGCTGAAAACCTTACCGAATCCGAACTTGCAGCTGGTCCACTTCATCTTGAAGAGGAGAATTCTGATTTTTCTGATCTAGAGGAGGAGGATACTGTAGGATCTGAGTCAGGAGAGGAAAATATGGCTGGAAATAATGAGGAAAAAACCTTGAATGAATTGGCAAATCCGGACGTAGTCCATCAGCCATTATGCATTAACTTTCCTGCAATTACTGGAAATATTGCATTTGAATTGAAATCAGGATTGATTCACTTACTTCCTGCTTTCCATGGCCTTTCAGGTGAAAATCCTCACAAGTTTTTGAAGGAGTTCTCGGTTGTATGCATGAGCATGAAACCAACCGGAGTGACGGAGGAAATGGTCAAGCTTAGGGCATTCCCCTTTGCAGTGAAGGACATGGCGAAGGATTGGTTGTATTACCTCCCTCCCGGATCGATTAATACATGGGCCGAAATGGAGAAGCTTTTTCTCCAAACGTACTTCCCAGCCACTAGAGTTGCTGTCTTGCACAAGGAGATATCTGGAGCTCGTCAGATGCAAGGGGAGAGTTTCCATAAGTATTGGGAGAGGTTTAAACGCCTCACGTCAGCATGCCCCCAGCATCAGATAAGCGATCAGTTGCTGTTGCAGTACTTCTATGAGGGGTTGTCGATCATGGATCGAAACATGCTTGATGCGGCTAGCGGTGGAGCTTTCATGATGAAAACACCTACTGCTGCTAGAGACTTGATTGCTAGCATGGCTGCCAACACTCAACAATTTGGCAGACGTGATCCATCAGTTAGAGAAGTAAAGGAGGTCCATGACTCTAAGTTGGAATAAACTTTGAATAAGTTGACACTTGCTGTGGAGAATCTTGCTAAAGGAAAAGAGGTAAACCCACCATCCTGTCAATATTGTTTAACTAACGACCACTCTACTCTTGATTGCAGGGTTACACCTATTGATGAACAAGTAAACGCCATGGGGCGACCCTATGATCCCTTCTCTCAAACCTACAATCAGGGTTGGAGAGATCACCCCAATCTGAGGTATGGAAATGGACAAGGAGGAAATAGGGGGCCACAACAGTTTCAAGAGCAGAGAGTTGTGAATAGGCCACAAAATTACCCGCAAGATGGTGGAAATCGCCAACAAGGTGGTTCAAGTTCCGGAGCTTCATTTGAGCAGATGATGAAAGAGTTGGCTGCCAGCAATCTTAAATTTCAAGAGATGACACAGTCATCTTTTCAGGACTTGAAGATGGCAACTCAATCATCAATCCGGAACTTGGAAAATCAAGTAACCCAATTGGCTACAACTGTAGGCCAAATGCAAGCTCAAAACAGTGGAAAGTTGCCTTCACAAACGGAGGTTAATCCTAAGAATGTGAGTGCTATTACACTGCGGAGTGGGAAACAGTTGGAGGAAGTTGCACTGCCCAAAAAGCTTGACCAAGACATGGAAAAAGATGATGAAAAACCTGCTGGAACAGTGGAGGATCAATCTGATCAGTTTGGGGCTGAAAAATCTGACGTGCAGAAATGAAACACTGACACTGACCCCATCAGTGTCAGAAGGTCGAAAAAAAATCAGGATAAAAATTCTGACCCTATTCTTTTTTATATTAACCGTTTACCTTTTCCAAGTAGGATAAGGAAGCCGGACACCACTGAGAAGGATATGCAGCTACTTGAAGTGTTTTAGAAAGTGCAGATCAATTTACCTCTCCTTGAGGCAATTAAGCAGATTCCAAGATACGCCAAGTTCTTGAAGAATTTGTGCACCAATAAGAAGAAGTTGAAAGTAGATGAAAAAGTGGTGATGGGAGAAAACGTTTTAGCTGTCTTCCAGCAAACGTTACCTCAGAAGCGCAAGGATCCTGGCTTATTTGTGGTTCCTTGTAAGATTGGGAGTTGTAATGTAGAGAGAGCCATGTTGGACCTTGGAGCTTCCATTAATGTGATGCCTCGATCAGTGTTTGAGAAGCTGGGTGTGGGAGAGTTGAAGAAGACTGGAGTTGTCATCCAACTTGCTGATCAAAGCCAGGCATACCCAGATGGAGTCATTGAGGATGTTCTTGTTCAGGTAGATAAACTAATATTCCCTGCTGATTTTTATGTGTTAGAAATGAATGACCACCCATCAAATTCCACTCCTATTTTGTTAGGGAGACCATTTCTCAACACGTCTTGCACTAAGATAGATGTGAGTGAAGGTACTCTAATGATGGAATTTGATGGGCAGATCATCAAATTTAACATATATGATACTATGAAACATCCTGATGATGCTAACTTGCTTTCTGTTGTGAGTACTATTGAGCCTACTATCCAGGAAAACATCGAGCTCACTAGCAAGGATGCATTAAACACAGTAATTGATCATGGAATCATGAAGGAGGATGCTGAAAATTGGGATAAAGAGGAGCAGAATTGCTATGTTAATACTTTGCATGGTTCTTCTCAGAGACCAAGCACCTTAGATGTAGCTTCTGTTAAATTGCCTGTGAAGTCTCCTACAGACGTTAATTCAGTTTTTTCTTTGAATGTTGTTGAGCCTTTGGTGCAGGATTGTTTTGAACTAACTCGCAGGAATAACTTCGACAACATCATTGCAAATGGAAGCATGACAGAGCATGTGAAGAAATCAAGAAAAGAAAAGCTTGGTGAAGTGCCTAAGCTAGAGTTGAAAGTGTTCCCCGAACACTTGAAGTCCTCGTTCTTGAGGCCGAACCATGAACTCAAGGAATATCATAAGGGGTTTCGCACGGTTGAGGTCGATCGGATGAAGTTGAAAGAAGTTCTTCATACTTGAGAGATGCACCTTGCCTAAGTCGAGCCAACGACAATAAACATAGGCGCTGATTGGGAGGCAACCCAATTTTCTTGCTTTATTTTTTATTTATTTTATTTTATTTTATTTTCAGTAAGGTGTCTTATGCTCATTCTCAATTTCAAGCTCATGGTATTTAACTGCAGGAGAAATAAATAGTGGAATTGGGTCATGAATAATTTTCCTACATTTTAATAAGGCCCAAATGATTATTCTGTTTTATTTTTGCAGGTAAGTGGCTCAATATCTTGAAGCCTAAGATGGAATAAAATATACAGGCCCATGTGGAAGTCCAACACCCTTCAAATCGCGACTTCTCATCCGAATCCGCCACACCCTCCACGCCGCCGCCGCAGTCGACCATTCCTAGTGCAGCAAACAACCAACGAAACTAACTCGGCGTGCCGTCCCTACCCGCTCTCGCTCAACGAGCGCTGCTGGTTTTGTTTCCGGCGAGCCTTCTGCCGCCGCGGCTGGTAACAATGATGAAGCAGGCCCGTCCGTCAATGTGGATGACGCTGCACCCGACGTTAATGACCCGACGGCCGAGTCCTTCGATTTGGACCTACGGATTGGCCGCGCCGTCATTCAGTTTAGGCGTTGGACTTCCTAATTTGCTGAATCAGATGCATATTCTGGTTAGGCAGTTGCGGGATCGTGAACAGAGTGCAAATCAGCAATAAATCAGGTGTACTTATCCCAATTTCATATTCAGTTTCTTCTTTATACTTGTTTGCTTGGGGACAAGCATTTGTCTAGGTGTGGGGGGGTGCTTTATATGAAATTGTGGGTAGAGTTGTTTTGTGAATATGATTTCTGATTTGATGCTTTGAATTTCTGATTTCTGATTTTCGTAGTTTTTAATGGTTGTATATAGTTGATGGGGCAGAAAATCTTTGTTGTGAATACTGAATTTTGGATAGCTTTCGCATAGTTTGGTGAATATTTGTTGAAAGGTGGAATTAAAAAGCATGATTTGGAGTTTTTAGTTGGTGTTGCATGCAAATGTGATCTGAAATTTGAGTTTTATTTTTGGACATGAGGGGCAATATGCTGAAATGTTGATTGTTGGTGAAAAAATTGTGGGCTGAATTTCGTGTCCTATACCTAAGCCTTGTTGTCCTCGTAATTCTATATTGATGTGGAGTTGGAAATTGAGGAATAAAGTCTTGATAGGTAAAGAGGCGACGCATAATTGAGGGGTAGCTATGATGTTTAGGAGCTGTTGAAATTTGATTTTCTTTGCAAGATTTTTTTAATTGTAGTGGTTCAAATTTTTGAGAATTTCATGGAAAATATACCCAATTTTTGTGAGCTTTTGAGCCTTAACGAGCTATCATCTATAAGCTCATTTGAATTTCTTTCTTGAGTGCATTGAATTTGAATTGTTCATTCTAGAACTTGCTCTTTTGAATGCATTTCAAGACCATGTGATTGATTGTGTGCGATAAAATGATAATGGCACTTAGGTTTAACCCTTTTGGCTTGTATTGTCCCACCTGAGTATGATAAACTTTAGGGAAACCACGTTGAGCCTGAGCTTTTTCTTTGGATTATGAGCATATAAATTAACCCTGAATTCCCATTTCTTTCTTAAACTCTTCCGTTTGAACCCTTCATTACTTTGCAATGTGTGAATCTTGAGGAAATACTTTATGGTTGGATTGAAGATGAAGGAGAGTTGATAAAATTTAGAAAGGATAAAAAAAAAAGAGAAAAAAAAAAGAAAAGGAAGGAAGGTTGAAAAAAAAAGAAGAAAGGAAAATTCTTGAAAAAAAAAGAGAAAAGGAAAAAGGAGTTGCTGAAATTGTTTGTGTTGAGTTGTTAATTATCTAAGAAACAGTGATTCTTGTAAGTGTGACACATGCTGTTCCTAGTCTATGAAAGGAGCAGGTGTGGGGAGATTATTAGTGCAAGAAAAAGGGTGTTGTGAAAATGTAAAGAAGGGGTAATCATGGATATTTTGATTCGTAAAGATCACATGGTGTAAAGTGATGCATTTAGCCATTTTTATCTCTCTTTTTATCTCACCTCGACCTTAAGCCCCATTACAACCCAATCAAAGACCCTTTGATTATTGCACATGATTCGTCCAAAATTGGTGGAGAATTGATTTGGGAGCAAGCTTATGGTAATGGCTTTTCTTTTCAATTTTTGAGTGACTTGCTACCTAGATCATATATTTGAGTGATATTGAGTGAATCTTGGTGAGGCCATGGAATTTTGAAACATTTGATGCCATGAAAGTTGCAAACTTTGAGTGAAGAGTCATATTTTATTTAGTTCCAAATGCTCATTGGTTGCTTGTCTCTTGAAGTGTGTAACTTTCATTTGTCTTGATAGATGTTCCTTGGTTTTCTATTCTCTATGATTTTGGATTGCTTGAGGACAAACAAAGTTTAGGTGTGGGGAGATTTGATAAGTCATATTCTAGCATAATTATTTGGTTGAAATTCATGTTTAATTGATTGTCTTATGTGCTAATTTGGATGCTAAATTGACTATCTTATCTTTGGTTAATTGGAGCTTTAATGTTATAAATTGAAGTGGAAACGGGCTGTTTTGTGCAGGGAATTCGTGCTGCCAAATTGACTGACACTGACCCCCTCAGTGTCAGAAGGGACCTGCGAAAATTCAGCATAAATAAGGAAAGTGCAGCTGGAATATTTTCATATATTTTCTCACACGATTCCAGCGAAGAGATCAGCCCAAGTCAGGCCCATATTGTGGAGAAGGCACGATAGATTAGTCAACAAGAAAAGAAAAGATCCTGGAGATATTTTAGGAAAAGATAAGTAAGGAAAGAGATCAAACAAGATTACTTGGGGATCAAGATAGAGATATTTATGGGATATTATTCATTATTTTTGTAAGGAGATACATGCTATTTTGGAGGAGCAGATTAACGTGAGGAGAAGAGAACAGAACGTGAAGCATCGACACTCTCCAAGGCAGATTTTTGGCGTGAAGCTGAAGAATAATCAAGACATCAATCGGTTCTTTAATTTTATATTATAATTTCATTTTTGCTATGAACATGCGGGGCTAATCCCCTTTTCTAGTTTAGGATTCGTGAATCTCCCGTTGAATTATTAATTTAATTATTTAGGATTTTTATGTTGAATCTTGTGTGCAAGTTTATTTTATTACATGCGTTGATGTTCCTATAGTAATTTAATAATTATTTTGGCCTGATCAACTAGATTGATTATTTAATTGCTTACTGTTATTCTATGAACTACAATCCGTAATTGTTGTAGGAATTGGATTAAGTAACAAATAGAGATAATTCCCTCTAGGTGTAGTAAAATCTAGGTTGTATGATACCTAGCCGGATTTCATAGCCTAGTAATCCTATGTTTAGAGTTTTAATGCATCTACGAGTTTGAATCCATAGGGTCACTCATAGATAGTTCAATTTAGAGGTTGTACCCTAATTGATGAACATAAGAACATTCGGGTTGATTGGTCGTACCGTCAATCTAGGAATTTGAGTTTGTGCACTAGGCTAGATGTTTAATTCGTATGATTAATTAATTTAGTAAACGGGAGGGGATCGACATCCTAAACTAGGCTTTTATCACTTGGTTAATTTTATATTAATTTTCATCTACTTTGTTATTTAAATATTGAGTTGATTTATTATTTGAGTATTTATCAATTTTTCACAAACAAAACCCCCCTTTTTATTTATTTTATATGTTAGTAACACTTTAATTTAATTAGGATTCATTATACTCTCTTGGGTTCGACCCTACTTGCTACTATACTACGTAATAGTGTGAGTTGGATTTATATTTATTTTGGTACGCCTGCGACAGCATATCAGCCTTGAATGAGAAAGTTGGTAGGTTGGGTGATCGAGTTGATTACTTGGATAGACACATCGGTGATCTGCACCGGATTATGGAGTGGAGGCTTGATGATGAGGATGATGATGATGAGGATGATGATGCTCTGGAGGAATAGTTTTTCAGGTTGTCTTTAGTTTCCTCCGATTTCTCGTATCTCCATTCTTCTTTTTATCTTTACAGGTTGGGTTATGATTTATGTGTGAGTGGAATGTATAAGTGATATCTTGTATGATTGATTTGGTATAAGCTTATTGATTTTTGTGCATTCATATGTTCATGTGTTAATTTCTATTGATGAAAAGCATGTATAATTTGATAAGTATGTAGAGTTCTTGTGGAATTGATCTTAATTATGTGCTATGAGGAGTACTTAGGATTCTAATTACCTATGTAAGGATTTGAGCCTTGATAATCATGCATGATCATGATTGTTTTATTCTTGAGAGGATCATTCATATGAACGTATTCTAGAACTTGGCTTGGAGTCTTGTGTGAGACTTATGATTGATGAATTGCTAGGACATGATCTTAGGCCATTATTTTGTGATTAAGTTACTTAGCCAAATTTTATCCTTCCTAATGATTTTATTAACCTTTGGATGCCCCGTTGAGCTGTTAAAAACCTTTTCTTTGGTAGCCGAAGTAAATAACCTTATAAACCTTTACTTGAGTCTTGATTAACCTATTCATTGGTAGAGAGAGTTGAGGTGATTAAGTGTTTCAAGAAGAAAAAGGAAGATAGAATATGGTTGGATGAAAAGAATATGGTTAAATCTTGTTTAGGGGTAGTGTCTGAAACTGGTGCCCCTATTGCTTATAACTTGGAGCTTTAAACTTAAGAGCAGCTAATTGATAAAGAGAAGAAGGGTAGTGCCTAAAACTGGTACCCTAGTTGTCTAAAGAGATGATGTTGATGCACGGTTAAGAAGGAAAATCCATGAAAAGAAGAGGAGAAGTTGGAGGAGATATTGCAGCAAGAAGAAGAAATCGAGAACCTCCAAGGTAACTCTCTACTAGTGTCTTAAGTCACTTTATCTAAATTTTTCTACCCTTTCCAAAGAGCCAACATTACAACCCAAAGACAAGTCCTTTGTGATCCTAGTAATGATTCGATTATAAGTTGATTTTTGAGACCCTTGCCAACCTTATGGTTACGCGTGAATATGGATTGATATGAGTGTTTATATTAGCCTAGATGGTGCCTAACGCACTTGAGTGAAAGAGAATAAATACTTATCTTGTGAGCTAGATTACTTAGTACTCCGAATGGTGTGTGATTGGATTGGTTTTGCATGAGTAATATATATGAAGCAATTAATACTTGTTTGATTTAATGAAGTTGCATGTGTGCTATGTGTTGTACTTGAGCTTGGTGAATTATACACGACTCCTGTGGTTAGATTTGTTTGCCTCGGGACGAGCAACATGTAAGTTTGGGGATTTGATGAGTGTGTAAATTCACAAGTTTAGCGTCATGTTTTGTGCTAGTTTTGGAGAGTTTTGAGGTGGAAATAGGTGGAAAACCTATATATATTGTGAATTAGCATGAATCAGGTGCTAGTGGAGCTATTTAAGTGGTTTTCATAGCAAAATCGGAGTGGAAGTGCCAAGAATCGAAGAGACGAAGTCAAGACCACACGAACCGCCAAGGAAAGAGTGGGGTTCGATCTGTTGGAGGAGGGTTCGACCTCTTCTACAGGTCGAACCAGCAATGCGAAGAATGCAGGAGGAGGGTTCAACCACGACACCAGGGGTTCGACCTGTTGATCAGGTCGAACCATGGTCGAACCAATTCGCGAGAAGAGGAGTTCGACCACAACGTTGGGGTTCGACCTGACAGTTGGTCGAACCAGGAGCAGAAATTGTCCAGTGGTGAGGTTCAACCTGGGGTTCGACCAAAGAGGGAGTGGTTCGACCTGTACAAGAGGTCGAACCAAGTGCAGAAATCTTTCAGTAGCGTGGTTCGACCTGGGGTTCGATCTGTGGCCAGTGGTTCGACTTGTTTGACGAGGTCGAACTGACGTGCGGGAACTTATCTTATCCAGATTTTCGAGGCCAAAACGTGTGTGATCACTTGAAAAGTCCATTCCAAGCCCTAGAGACGTGATTTACAAGTATAAAAGGAGGCTCATGTAGTCAAGAAAAACACATCCGACACCAATCACGCAAGGAGCTTAAGATCGTGAATCACAAGAGGAGACTAGGAGGAGCTGTGACAGAGGCTTCCCTGGAGGTTCAAGTAAGATTGGTCCATCTAACCATGATTGTTCTTAGATAAATCATGAGCTAGAGCCACTTCGGTTGTTCTAGGGTTATGAAGGTTTCATGAGTTAATTTGTATTTCGTGTGTATACTCCGTACAACACTACTTGTGGTTTAGTTTATATAAAAACGTTTTTAATCATACTCATAGTTATTTTGTGCATCAATAATCGTTGTGTAGAGTCTGAATGCATGACATGGTTATTGATTGAGTGTGTTCACTAATGAGCAGGGTTTGTTGTTATAATTCTAAGTGAAGGGATTCCGAAGTTTTACTAGAACCGTCTTATATGAATACTTGTTGATTGAATTGAATTCGGGTTAACAAGTAGGATTAAGAGTATCACTTTATAGTACCTAAAAAGGGAGATCAAATCGGGTTAGAGTACTAAGTGCACGGGAAATAATTGATTATGATAGTACCTAGAAAGGGAGGTGAAGTATACGTCTTGCTCTGAGGATACTCACACGTGTCAAAAGCTTATCTATTTGTGTCTATAGATTAGATTTGCATGGTCTAGCGATGCGTCCATAAATCACAAGGCAGAGTCGGACATCGACAAATGAAAGTATGAATTAACGAAGGAAACTGGATGGCCTGACGAACTACCTATCATCTTATTTGATCACAACTACTATTCTCTTGTTTTTGTTATTTATTTGCTATTTTAATTATTACGTAGTATACAAACCAACAATTATAATTCTCAACATAGTCATAATTGCTAGAAAATAACTAAAGTGATATTTATCCGTCCCATGGATTCGATATTTAACTTGGTCACCTTTCGAAACTACAATTGATATCCTTCATACTTGGGAGTTAATTGTGTGTTGAGAAAACACCCATCATGTGCGGATGATACTGTCTTTGTTGGGAAAGCATGCTTAAAGAATGCCCTATTTTTTAATAGAGCTCTGATTATTCTGGAATGGATCTCTGGTTTGAAGATAAATCATGATAAAAGTACGTTGATTGGTTTGAATATGGAACCTTTTCGAAGTTGACATGGCAGATATTTTTAGTTGCAAAACTGCTAGATTATCTATGAAGTATCTGGGACTGATGGTGGGTTGTTCCCACAAAAGAGCTACTGACTGGAATTATGTGGTAGATAAAGTGAGAAGAAGAATAAGGAAGTGGGAAGGATGGAACATGTCTATTGGGGGAATATTGGTATTGGTTAACTCATTTTTAGGTTCGGTTCCCACCTACGCCTTGTTGGTTTTTCGAGCCCCTTTGTGTGTGATCAACGAGATAGTTTCCTTATAACGGAACTTCTTTTGGGGGGGGGGGTGAAAATTCTAGGAAAATCCCTTAGATTGAGTGGTAAACTGTGTCTATTCTAAAAGATTTTGGGGGTCTTGGAGTAAAAAATTTAGTGAACTACAATAAGAGCTTGATGGGTGAATGGGGGTGGAAACTGTTAATAGATAAGGGGAGTCTTTGGGTCAAGATTTTAGAGGCTAGAATGAGTGTCACGGGCAGGTTGTCGGAGTTGTTGGTCAATCAGGGAGAGGGTTATGTCGGAAAGGGTGGTGGAGGGGGTTTTTGTCTTGTCTTAGGGATGACATAAGGAATTGGTTCTTACATAATATTGAAAGGGAAGTGGGAAACTGGACGGGGATCAATTTTTGGAATGATATATGGGTTGGGGAAAGGAGTCTTAAATTATCTTTTACTAGGTTTTTTTATCTGAGTGAGTGCAAAAACAATAATGTGACTGAAATGGGGAGTTAGGAAGGAATTGGAAATGGAATTGGAGGAGAGAACTTAGGGAGAGGGAGTCTAACATTTTTGTTGAATTGATTTATCTTTTAAACAGGTTCACTCTCATCCAAGACAAGAAAGATATATAGAATTGGAAGCCAAACAAACTCGGAGAATACACTATTAGCGAAGCATATAAGATCATTGAAGCAAGAGGGAGATCGCCGGACGCTGCAAAGGATGAGTGTTACAAGCATATTTGGAAAAGTTACGCTGCTACGAAAGTTCATATATTTACTTGGAGACTACTGAAAAGGAAAATCCCAACATCAATCGAGCTGAAGAAAAGGAAAAGCTTACCACCTAATACACACTGATTGCATTCTCTGCAAAAAGGAGGAAGAGACTGTTTGCCATCTGTTCTGTCATTGCAACATGACTCAAGCTGTGGAAAAAGTGCCTACGTTGGCTTGGAGTTCAAACTGTGCTTTCAAATAACCCAATTGGTGGGCTCTTACAGTTCAGCAGTTTGTTTCAAGACAAAGTAAGGAATAAACTGGTTGGCAACTTATGGTTATGCACGACCTGAACCATATGCAGTACACGTAACGAAATTTTGTTTCAAGGGGCTTCATGGGACAACGATAGGATTATGAATGAGATCAAATCACAAATATGGAGCAGGTGAGCTTGGAAGAAGAAACGTTTAAAGGGTAAGATTAACTTTTTTGATTGGACTGATAATAATTGTTCATGTATCTATTAGATATGTTTTTTATTGCTAAATGGTGTGAGACTTTTATGAGGTTTTACATTATACTTATGTAAACTTTTTCGGGTAAAGCTCTAACCCTTTCCAATATAATTGTTTTTTAAAAAAAATTGTGACATTGTGCAATAAACACTTGGAAGCTACAAACACTCAAAATTGTCTAAATCTGCACCTACTTCACCTAAAAATTGAAGTTCCATCAACTGATCTCAGGCTTCTCTACATACAAATTAAATTCCTCATAAATTTTCAACATAGATTCTTGAATGATAATAAAAACCTTACTTCTTCTGTAACAAAAAATAATTTAATTCTTTTTTCCATATACACAATTTTATAAAGTAACTAAAATATTTTGCTTAATGATTAATTGATCTTCGAAAAAATAGGGTTTTAACTTTTAATTTTGAACTCTAATTCCAAAAATCCTATGACAATATTGAGGAGTGATTTAACAGAGAGAAGTGCACATTTTCTTCCAGTTGATACGGTGTCGTTCTTTTACTCCAGTGTTTGTCGATGAAAGCATCCACTCTTCGCCGGAACTCTTCGCTGTTGAGAGTTTCTATCTCCGCCGCATCGGAAGCATCTACTTTCCGACCGTTCGTTTCCGATCTTCGAAGCTCCGGCGGCCGCCGCGCCCTAATCTCTCTCTTCAGTATCTCCGACTGCGTCCTCTGGAACCTCTCTATTTGTCTCGTCGCCTTCTCAACCACCGCCCCCAACTCATCACACTGCGAAACCGCCTTCTCTCGTACGACGTCGTCGCCGGATTCCGCAACCGATTCTTCCGCACAGTCTCGTCGATGCGACGCCGCATCGCCGCACCTCAAGTAATCGTCGTGGAAATCACGGCTAACGACGTCGTTCCCGCGACAAAGCGTGAAGAGCAGAACGATGATCGCATTGCCGATGAGAAACACGACGTGGTGGTTGAGGAGATAGTTAGAGAACTTGACGACGTATTCGCCGGCGAGTTTCATCGCCGCCCACGAAACCAGTCCGAAAAGCAACAAAACCTCCAACATCTGCCGTAATTTCACGATCGCGTTAGCGCGATTGAATCTGGCGATGGCCATTTCCTTCTCCAACTGCACGTCGTCAATCATCTGAGTTTCCATGCTCAAAAACAATCAGTGAATCAATTGAGAGAAAAAGAAAAAGCATGTGAATTTAGAGAGAGAATTAAGATATCAGATATGGCGGTGTGAGAGAGATTGATCGACGCTGGGTCTCTCACTGTGGAGTGCGTGTAGTGTGTGAGAGATGAAGGGACAGTTTTATAGAGGGGAGGCGAGGGAGGTGGGTGACTGAATGATTGGTTTTTTTATTACTGCATTATAAATTTGTCTCCATATATTACAAATTTTATTAAAAATTGTAACCACTCCATGCATGATTATTTATTAATTATTTATTGCATAAACAATACCAAAAGTACTTAATTTGAATTTAAAAATGCATACTTCATATAAATATAAAAAAGAAAGACTCCGGGGCATAGCTCAAGTGGTAGAGGGGATGGTGGAAAGGTCTTTCAACTGAGCTTGGTTGCTGCAGGGTGGGGGTTCGAATCCTGCCTTTGGCATGGATTTGGTCTCTTGCAAGCACGATTTACCTCACCCAGGGATTTACCTCCTCCACCAATCCCCAGGTAGGGGTGGTGAGAAGGGGGTACACCATGAAAAAAAAAGAAAATTCGTACAATTGCAGAGACAGTTACAGTGTGGTGTGCTCCTGGACTGGACCTGAACGGGTGGATATGGATATAGTGGTACTGGGTACAGTGGCACGTAACGCACTTCATATAACTATGACAAATTAGGTTTTTTTTTTATTTTTATTTTTATTTTTATTTTTTATCATTTTCTTGATTATTGTTTTTGTTTGACATGGTCGTTTTTTCAACAATTCTTGTTCTTCCACCATGGATAATTTTGTTCCGAAAGAGTTTTGTCGATGTAACTTTTATGGATTTATTAATATTATGGGGACATTTTCTAGTATAATTATCATATGATTTATTAACACCTTAAATCCTTGATTTCAATTTTCTTTTAAGAAAACAAATGACTTTATACTTGTCGGAAGATCTTACACTTGCACAAAATTATAATGGAATTGCTACGTGAAGAGTTACTCATTAAAATATTAAAAATTACTTTATAAAACATTATTTATACTAAACAATGACCCTTCATCATTATGAAATCGGTTCCAAACGAGTTTCTACGTTTAATATATATATATATATATATATATATATATATATGAGTTTACTCCAAACTAATTTTAAGTGTATGAATAATTAGTTAATGAAGTTAACAAATTAAATTATTTGTTCTTAGGTTAATAATTTTAGATTGGTTGCACGAAGATATAAAATTCAAATTCGTCCAATTTTGGAACGACTACTAAAGTTTTCTAAGATAAATTATTTTTTACTATTTCACATATATTCAGTTTTACTTTTTAATACCTGAAAAACTAATTTTCAAAGTAATAAATTAATACTCTTTTAAATGAAAAATATTATTCATAATCAAATTATGATATGGTATGATTTTTTCATTTTC
Organism: Pogostemon cablin; assembly: GCA_023678885.1. Taxonomy (NCBI): domain Eukaryota; kingdom Viridiplantae; phylum Streptophyta; class Magnoliopsida; order Lamiales; family Lamiaceae; genus Pogostemon; species Pogostemon cablin. The sequence continues at coordinate 10,689,046 of CM042987.1, forward strand.
CTTTTGTTATTGAGTAATGTAATAATTTTTATTCAACTAATCATTACTCCCTTTGTCCCGGCGTAAAAGAGGCTTTTGCTTTTTTGCACGTAGATTAAGGAGTATATTATTTAATGTGTAATGGGTAGTTTTATTAATGGGAGTGTGAGCTCCATATTTTAATTGTATTAGAGGGGTTGTGTAGGTCTCATGTATGTAAAAAATAAAAATGGGCCTTTTGGGTGGGACGACCAAATGGAAAAAAGACTCTCTTTGAATGGGACGGAAGGAGTATTTTATTAAGAATAAAATTAAAGAGTTGGTCTTCTGTAAACCAAGTTTACACGGTAAATTTTATTGTCCTTCTTTAATTTAAACCCCTAGCAATACATAAAGTATAAATTGGAAGGAGGACCAAATAATTTAGAGTAATAAAAGACTCGAATTCACATATTAAACTATGTAAACAAAGTTTATAAAAATATTTGTGAAAATTCAAACCTAGCTATCTTACAACATAATAACATCAACAGACATATTTTTTAAACAACATAAGTGTGGAGTAATTCCGTTTTAAGCAAAAAGAATGCAACTCCTTCGTCTTTAACAAGTTTGATTTACCTTTGAAATTGAACACAAGCAAACGGCTATTTATAAATTAAAACATACTACCTTCTCCCCAAAGATAAGTTTTCGATTACTGTAGATACGAAGTTTAAGAAAAAATTATTTTTTGCTTTACTTTTAAGAGTAGTTTGATATTTTTAAGTAATAAATAAATTATAAAGTAAGTTACAAGTTCAACATTCATTCAATATATATATAAACAAAGCTCCCTCACATGCAGGCGGGATTAATTTTTGTCTCAAACCTTGCATGTGGAATTTTCTCATAAATATGTGGAGGTGAGGTTCAAACCCTGAACCTTTATTAAGGGTGGGCTCTGATACCAAGTTAAATGACCCCTTCATCTAAAAGTTTAAGCTTATAGAGAGGTAAATTGTTTAATATTTAATCAAATCACTCTAACACGAAGGAAGTAGTATAAAGTAATGGTATATATATAAGGTGAAACTGACAAATTTGAAATTTAAATAATTTTTGAGGTTATAGAAGAAGTTATTCATTTTTTGAAATATGAAGGTTGTTATAGGACGAACAAATGTAGAAAGTGTAAATAGTTCTTTGAGATAAAGGGAGTAATACTTTTTTAATATTAAATAAATTTCATCAATACATTTAGGTGCACAAGAAATTAACCATGATTTAATATTCTTCAATAAATTGTGTTGATGTGTGTTCTTAGGTAATTAATTAAGAGATTAAAAAGGGGATGAAATAGTTAACTAGGCTAAGAACGATCACAACAAGCACAATAACAAGAAAGTATACGAGAGATGGGATATTCAACTGAAAAGCCTTAACCGATTTTTATTACTCTCCCTTAAAACAACACTCATAAAAATCTCCAATTACAAGTGTAATGTCTAAAATGAGAATGAGTAACCTGCTTCTCTCATGTGAGAGAAGCTATTTATACTACCAACAAAATCCTAGTGAGTGTCCAATCCCGTCGTGCCACATGGATGAAGACAAGCCGCCATTAATGAAGTTGCCTAGTACGCCGACCAGCCTGGGGAGGAGGCTGGGTGCCATGGGTTGTCTTTGCAGGGTGTTACAGACCGCCCTTCATCCTTTGCTGGCTTCCCATCGGAGGTTCCAAAAGGATGCGCCAGTTGCTTGCTGTCTTCTAGTTAAGATTGATGTCTAAGATATCTTTTCTTACCGTTAGCCTTGTATTCTAGCCTGCTGCGATTGTCAGTCTTCATAATGATGTCTGCGCTTTGTCCTAAAGTTCTGCTACCGACCTGGCCCTCGGATGGGTCGACTTCTGATGTTGTGTTGCACGTCTGAACTCCTGCCCCTTGGCCTTTTTCTGGCCTCATCTTCTTGGGCCTCCTTAGCCTCTATTGATGGGCTCGTCCTTTGGTCCTATCCTTGGCTATTTTCCGAGACGTGCCTTCTGGGCTCGGGCTCATTTCTTTGTAACATGCTCCGTTGGGCCTCCGATCCAATAAGCGTGGGGGATATAATACCCATAACATTAGCCCCTCGAGCCTGAATAATCTGATAATTCAAGATTATCTAGGATCGGTTCGTATTCCAGTGTGTTATATCCCTCATGCTTCGGTGTGTCTGATCTTCGCCTTTCCCTTCTTGGTTCTTCATCTCGATTTTACTCTATTTTTGTACCTTGATTCTTGGGGGTCGTTGCTGTATTTTTGCAAGGTTGGGGGTGCTTCTGATATTTGACGTTTTTATTTGAATTTCAAAATTCAAAAATTTGTCGGTTTACCTCTTCTCTTCTATCTTGCCCTCCGAATTTTCCTCTTCTATCTCCCTCCATAACGGTTGCGATTCCCTTTATATTGCGCGCTTCCTTTCCTTCTCCAGGTACCCTCTTTCTTCACTCTTTTTCCTTTCCTGGTTCTATTTTCTTACGTCTCTGAATTTTTTGTCTCTATCGCCTAGGGTTTCCCTTCTTCTTTCTTTCTGTACTCCATTCCCCTTTTTGCTACAATTTTGCAAGATATGGCTTGTGAGGATTCCATTTCCCCTTCTAAATCTCCTTCTCGTTCGACCGATTCTTCACTCGGGAGTTCTGGGTCTCTTTCTCCTCATCAAGAAGAGGGCTCGAGTTTCCATTGCCCTTCTAAACTCGTCTTTGATCGAATGTTTGTCGATTTTGTATCCAATTTTAGTTTAAAGTATAATCCCCAGGTTGCCGACGCCGGTCCCGGGCTGTGGCTCATCTCAAGGAGATTCCTGAGTGGGAGACTAGAGTAAAATTTTCTGCTGAGGAGTTTCCCTCTGCCATTGACGATTCTTGGTTACAGAAGAATGTCATTATTGCCCCTGGCAAATTTCAATGTGGAGATGATATTGAGTTTTTCCTCCCCTCTTCCAATGCTCGAATGTGTTTTGCCCCACTGAATGCCGTTGCGACTTATGAATTACAACTTGAGCTCGACCTTCAATTTTCCCTTCATCCCTGTATCCGGGATATTTTTGAATTTTGGGGTATAGCCCCCGCTCAGTTGGCCCCCAACGGTTGGGCGGCTTTGATGGGAATCTTAGTTCTTTTCCGCCTAATGAAGTATTCATTTTTAAATACCTCCGAGATCATTTCTTGTACCGACTTACCCCGAATAATAGGACAAAAGGATATTATTATTTGGTACCTCGTCACACTAATCTGGTTACCTATTTGCCTAGTTCGGTTAAGAAATGGAAAGATCACTGGTTCTAGGTTAGTGGTCCGTGGAGGAGGCATGTCGTCTTCGATTCCAAAGACCCTCGAAATCCCACCGTGTTCCCTAGGAGTTCCTTCTTCAAACCAGTTCTTAGTGCGTGTATGTTTTTCTGGCTCCCATCTTCATTATGTGGAATATTATAACCTTTTTCTCTTACTTTATGTAGTAAGCGAATCGTGCGCTCTCAAGAAGTTGTCGGCCGGGTTTCAGGATGCTCTCATCTGCGTTTGTGAACTTTCTGAGAAGGATCGCCATTTCCAATCCATTCTTACTGGTGCTAACCTTTTCACTGCTAGTTTTACTTCTTTGGCTATAGCTATGTCAGGTGATTTTTTGTTGCTACATCCCCCGTTTCTTTCCTTTGGTGCTTCTATAATGGTGTTCTCTATCCTTCCATCCTTGCTTCTTCCCTATATTGATCTTCCTTTTTTGTTGCTCAGGAGAGGAGAAGCGCCTCAAGGAGGAGAGACATCTCATGCCCGATATTGCTCGTATTGCTACTCTTCCCTCTGCTCGCAAACAAGCAGCTCTTCAAAAAGCAAAAAAGAAGGTATCTCCAGTCCCGTCCGAGAAAATTTCTGAGATTCCTCTGGTTATACAGCCCCTGCAGGCCATCAAAATCCGTGATCCATCCAATCCTCCCCCTCCGAGGCGAGATATTGGTACTGCCAAGGAAAAGGCTCAGGTGTTGGAGAGAAAGTTTCTAAAAAGGGTTCAAAAGCCCCGAAGTCTACCAAGGATAGTTCCAAGGTCACTGTTGCCAAATCTGTGGCTCCAAAAAGGAAGTATCATCTGCAGGATGAAAGTTCTGATAAAAAGACTCGTGATAGTACTGCTCTGATCATTCGTCCTTCAAAGAAGGTTCGAGATGATAGTGCTGGTGGCATTGACGTCGGCTCCTCTGGTATACCTGAATCCGTCCCTTGGGAAACCATGGACATTTGTGAGATCAGCTCATCTCTCTCACATGAAATCCCCACCAAGTCTTTGGCTGGTACTTCCGACTTTTTTGGTATCCCTTTCCATCTGCCTCCTGAGTATCGGACTTCTCACGATCCGAGCCTCCAGGGAACTTCTTTTGAAGGTCCCTCGGATGATTCTGTTCTTTATTGCTCTCCTTCGGAGGTTTGGCGATATTATACAGAAAAAGTTCCTTTGCACTCCTGGGATTGCGGCCGTTCATCGACCAAACAGACCCTTCCTACTCTACCCATATTGGAGGGTGCTACTCCTTATCTTCCCGTGAATCAAGCGATTGATCGAGAACTTTCCAAGAAGTATGGTAATCTTGAGGAAGCGGGTAAAACTTTCATCCATAGCCAGGAGCCCTTGTTTGATTTCGATGCTCCTGCCTGTTTGGCCTATGCTGCTGCCTTTACTTTCAAAGGGTGTACCTAAGAGATCTTGTCCCGTATAGAGGGGACATCTGCCGGGCCTCTCTTTAGTGCGCCGCTAGTTATGCGGGTCGGCAGACGTTTCATATTGCCAATACCATTCATCGCGTTTTCAAGTTAGAAAGATGCGAGTCCCAGTTGCAGGATGAGGTCACTTTACTCTCCAGTAAGGTCAAAAATCATGATCGAAAAACCTATAAGGCAAGTACTGCTGAAGCTCGAATTCGAGAAAAGCTGAGGGTCGAGCAGGATAAGGGAACTGAGCTTTGGTAGAGCTTTGAAGCTCTACGAGCCCAGTATAAAAGTTTGTTGGCCAACTCTGAGAAGGAAAAAGGTACTTTGGAGCTGGAGCTCAAGGTACTCTCTGATCGAGTTACAGCTATGGAGGTTGGGCACTGGGAAGAAATTAAGACGAGGGAGGATCAGTTCCGTGTTGACCTGACCCGTGTCCAGGATAATCTTCATTCCCTCTAGATGTTCTATGGCAAGGAAATCGAGAAGGTGCGTCAAGAGAAAGAGGCTTCCGAGGCTCTACTTAACCTGAAGATTAGGGAGGCTGATGATGTAGTCATAGAGGCTCGAAAAGAGCGGGATGAGGCACTGGCTGATGTGGATCATCTCAAGGATGAGCTTCTTCTAGTACAGGCAGACAATCTCTATTATCAGGACGTGGTCATTCCCAAAACTAAAATCTATTGCTTCTGCTCCTCTTCCGCCGCTATGGCCAAGGCATCTTCTGAGAGGCCTTATCCTAAATGTCTAGATGGTATGCGCGATATCCTTCGTCAGGCCCTCAGTCAGGAGAGGATGCCTCCAGGTAAGTCTTTGAAGGACGAACTTGATTTGGGGTTGCTTGGTGAATATTCTAATTTTATCACCGACACTGAAGCTCCTGATGATGACCCTGGTAAGGTTTCAGAGGGGGCATCGGATGAGGCCTTCGCTGATGAAGTCCTGGAGTTTGCCACTGCTGATTCTCCGACTAATGACCCTTCCTCGGAGCTTCCTTCCGTGTCTACGGGGTGTCTATCCGGGAGTCACTTGCTGAACCTGAGGCTCCTACTTTACCTGTAGCTACCGACATGCCTGATCAAACTTCTGTTATGGCCGAGTCAGAGCTTCCTCCTTCTGAGGCTGTTACAGTGGTTCCTTCCTTTTTCGAAACTGTTCCCCCATCCGGTAGTACTGGGATGGTCGATATCTCATTGGATTCAACGACTTCTGAACCCCTTTTGGGCCCTTCCGAAGGTGTGTAGCCCAAAAATAGTAGCTTAAAGTCTACGGATGAAGCCGATTCCAAAGTTCCCCGTATCGACAAATGAAATTTTATTGAGCCCCCAGTATTAAATCGGATGTATCCTCCTCTTTGAAGTTTATTATGACTATTCTTTGTATTTTTTTCTTTTTCTAAGTGGTAAGATTTTCTTTGAGGCCCACACTTGTAATCCTCCCCTTATGGAATGGAATATTTTTATTTACTGTTGGTAAGTCTCGCAAGGGTATTCTGGTAATTTACCTTTATTTTTTAGTATAACCACCATTTTTCTATTGTGGGTTGGCACGTTCTTGATCAGGTAACACGTGGATTCATCCGGGTCCTCCTTTCTCCTTGGAAGTTATCCCAGCCGTACGATCTTTGCTATTTTTGGTTCATGATTTCCAGTAATAATGTGTGATGTTCTCCTTTTTTGTCATATAACTTCCGTTTTTTGTCTTTTGAAATTTGTATCTTTTGCATTCTTTGCATATATCCTTGTATTCTCCTTTAACTGCTTCCCCCAAAATTCTGGCAATTTCTGAAATCTTTCTTATCTCTTCTTCCTATTAAACCCTAGGTCTTGTGTCCTTTGAGGAAAAAATGTCTGGTGAAGGTACTCCACCATCGATTGATGTTCAAGAGGTGAATACCACTGATTCTACACTGGAGCGCCATGTGCGACCTGGTGTTAGTAGTTCCAACTGGCTTTGTAGGATGCCGCATCCCAACTTGAGGGACTTGTCTACTTCCTCCTCCTATGGTGGTAATCTGGCTTCTATTTCCTTTTTCGACTGGCAGAAAATCCCCATTATGTCGGCCGTCAGTGTTGGTGGTGCGCCGATACTCCTCAATGAGGAGCTTGGTGCCCTTTTGCCTTTGAATGTTATGGATTATCTTCCTGTTCATTGGGATATAGGTGATGTGGGTGCTGCCCTGCGTGGTGTGGCTCAACGTCTCGAATGGGTACCTCTTTCTCGACTCTCTACTGAGTGCCTTGGTGAGATTTATCAAATTATGGTAACCCAGACATTGGTTTCCTTCCTTCTGGTGATAACGTTCCAATTTCTGAGCCTCTCTTCGAATGCACCGCCTTTTATTATTCCCTATTCCTTTTTGGTTTGCGTCTTCCTATCCATCCTGTTATCAGTTTGTTATTACAGAGGTGGTATATGGCCATTGGACAATTGTTGCCCTCTTCTTGGTTGCGTCTGGTATCACAATGTCTTTGTTCCACCTGTTGGGTCACACCGTCCGAGATCCTTTCGAGTTAGATTACCTATTTTTATATGTTCTATCTGGTCGTTCTGGTGGCTTTTACCATCTACTTCATCAGGGCAATCATCACTTCGTTGTTGCGTCTGATGTTATTGGACGGAGCTGGGAACAAGTCTGGTTCTGGTTGAGAGGAACTTATCGTCTTCTGGTGAATGGCATTCCTGTAACTTTTCCCTGTCGGTTCCTTCCCTTGGATAAATGTGAGATTTTTCTGTCTTTTCAAGGCTTTAAATTGGTCTTGAGTTTTTTAACATCATCGCTTATAATTTACCTTGTGCAGGTCCCCCTCGCCGTCAGCTTACGCAGTTAAGTGATGGATTCCGCCGAGTCTATGAGGTTCTGTCATCGGGTGGGAATACCTATTGTGCCTCCCCTCTGCTTCAAGAATTGATTCTTGTTTCGGCTGGGCTATCCACTCTCGGCTGTGGTGCCACTGCTGGTATTCCTTCTTTTCATTTTCTCGTGGTATCTTTGTTTCATCCGAATGCTTTCTTCTGCTTCTGATGTCTACTCTTTATTTTTTTAGATGAACTCCGTAATGCCCTAGTTCCTGTGGGATCTACCATTTCTGTCGTGGGTTTGTCCTTAATCCGCCACAAGTATGTGTATAAATTTTCTGATGAAGAAGTTGATCCTGATTACTCCGCTCATTCCCTCTCTCACGACGAAGAGGAAGAGTTTGAGGGTCTGTCGGTCGACTCTGGAGATTTCTTGCTTGAGGAGGACCTTCAAGTTGAACAACCGACTCATCTCAGTCCTTTGCTTCCTATGTCTCCTTCTCGGGAACGATCCTGGCATACTACTGCCATGCCTCCCGGATTTTCCATTCCCGTCGATGTCGTCAGGACTACAGCAATGTCATTGCTTGGGAAATGGCATCGCGGTACTTATGAGCATGGTGAATCTTCCTATCAACTCGGCATTAGTTTCGTTCCTCGTGGATCCCTTTCTATTGGTGAGTTTGATATTCTTGCTAACGAGATGAGGGAAATAATTACTTCGGTTCATGAATCTTTGTTTTCTCTGTGACCCCTGCATTCTCACCACTGGTATCTTTTTGTAGATCCTCCTATTGTCGAGTCTGAAAGTGAAAAAGATCCAGAGGAGGATCTAAACTTGACAGAGGCTCACGAACTTAGGATGTTATTAACTCGGGGACCAAGGATTATGATATGTTGATCAGTCCTGAGAGGAGGGTTATTCCTTCGGCTGTTCACGAGAGAGAAGTTGATGCCAGCATTCCTCCCTTCGGCTCTCAGGCAATCCCGACTATTCCCCCTTTTAATCCAAATTTTGAAGGGGATTCCGCACCCACTGATCCTACCGTAGCTGAAGCTGAGGTCAAAAGACAGGCAGCCGAGAGGGTCTATGCTCGTGGAAAGAAACCTACCGAAGAATCTATTGAGACTGATTTACAGGAGTTGGGGAACTTGGGCTTCGTTCAGGGTGCTTCTCACTACTTCCCTCGCCATGTCCCATTTGTTGTTGACCCTAGTTCTCTTCTGTGGAACTTTTTCGGCTTAGCCACTATGGCCGGGGCCGCTACTGCTTCTTTCTCCATCTCTTTGCATATTATGGATCAGTACCGGTTGTTTGCCAGCCAATTGGTTGGTAGCTTCGAGGGGTCCTCAGTTGATCTCGAAGAAAGGTTGAATGTGTTAGAAGTTGAAAATACGGAGTTGGCGTCCCTTGTTACTCATCAGAAAGAACGCTTGGAGATTTTAGATTTTGAAATAGGAATGGGACAGGCCACTCTCGAATCTGTAAGGGTGAGTCTGACGGAGACCGAGATTGCCCGAGATGCCGCGAGGATTGAGGCTGCTGAAGCCCGAGCAAGGTTGGTGGAGATAGAGGCTCGTGTTCGAGTCCTGGAAGATCGTGTTATCCATCCTCGAGCAGCCGAAGAAACGGCTATCCGAGCCGAAGCAAGATTGAAGGAAATGGAGGATAAGATGGCTAACCTTTTCCAATCTCTCAGTTGGCGGAAAAAAGATTGATTCTCTCTTCTTCTGTTTCAGAGGTTGCTGTTTGTTTTTTATCCCCGTGTGGGTTAACACTTTTATCGTTATGCTAGTTTATAATTCTGCATTCTGGATTTCTCCTCCTCCTTTTCTTGCTATCGCTGGGTGATTGTTATGGGATACTATTTTTTGCTTCTTACGATTTATGCATGATTGAGTCGGCCATTAGTTGATTTGAAATTATGGATATGTGCTGACTTGTGTTTATGAAGCGTCGTGTACCTTCATTTTTTGGCTTGTCCATTATGTGTATGTTTGTGTTCCTTTCCGAGACCCTATCTCCCTGTCTGCGCGTCTGCTGTCCTAACGCCATCCGATCTGACTTTGGCGATCTTTCTCTGGCTTATTGAATTTTATTCCACTCTACTGAGACTCCAAAATATCTCTCCCTTGTAGGCTCCACAATTTGCCTCTTCATTCTAATTCCAATGACTTTTATTCCGAACTCCCCTTTAATTCACTTTCTATTCCACTCCGATGAGGCTTCAAAGTTTGCCTTTTCAAATTTGCCTTTTCATTCCAATTCTAATAAATTTTATTCCGAACTTCCCTTTAATTCGCATTTTATCCCATTCCGACGGGGTTCCAAAGTTTGCCTTTTCATTCCGACTCCGATGACTTTTGTGCCGAGCTCCTTTTAATTCGCATTCTATCCCATTCCGATGAGGCTCCCAAGTTAGCCTTCTAATTCCGATTTGATGTCCCGACTTTTATTTTGACACCCGATTCTGGTACTTTGAGTTTTGTTCCGATCCCGAAGAGGTCCCCAAATTAGCCTCTTTATTTCGACTCCGATGTTTTTACTTTTTCCAAACTACTTTGTTATTCCTATTCTAGCCTCTACTGCTGAGGCTCTTAGGATCTGCCTTTATAGCGAATTACCTTTATTCCGATCCCCAAAAGTTTTCTTTATAGCGAGCTACCTCTATTCCATTCCCTTTCCTCCTAATGTTGTCCTGGTGTTTTGAGAACCCACGTTATATCTTTTTACTCCGACACCAACGTCCCTCCTTTTGTTTTAACATGCCTTCCGTTTCCAACTTTGGTCATTTCTTTCCGAACCTACCTATTCTTTAATTTCGATTTTATTTTAGCCATTGATATTCTCTAATCCTTTTTTTTTACGCTTGTGGCTTTCTTTCTAAGTTAACGGGGGTTATATTTATAAATCAACATTTTAAGAATAATGATATCCCCAAAAAGTACATATCCTTAACCCTTTGATCTTCCAAAATAATAATATCCTTAACCACATTTCAAGAACAATCATATCCAAAAAAGTACATATCCTTAACCGTTTGATCTTCCAAAATAATAATATCCATAACTATATAATAAGAGTTTTCATACAATTTTTACTTTTTTCCATAAATCACTGATTTCCTGCCCCATTGGTCTAAAGCCTTGATTCCCTCAGAGTACGGCCTAGTGTCTTGATTAAAAGCTGTAACAAAAGTTGTATCACCAACCTCATTTATGTGCTCTCTACCTCATTGGTAGTATTTCTTCAGATGTTGTGCATTCCACGGATGTAGCATCTTCGTGCCGTCTACTTCCTCTAGTTCGTACACTCCTTCTCCCATATTCTCTTGATTAAGTAAGGACCTTTCCAGTTCTGACCATTGCCTTATGTCGCCGGGCCTAATATCTTCCGGAGCACCAGCTCCTCTCCTTTGAACTATCTCAGTTTCACCCTGGAGTTGTAGAATTGTTCGGCTCTTTGTTTATATATGGTATTGTGCATTTCCACTCTCAGTCTTCTCTCTTCTAGTAGATCCAATCTTTCCTGAACCAGTTTGTCATTCTCCTCTTCTTTATGGAAAGCTATTCTCGGACTGGGTTCTCTGATCTTTATTGGGATCGTCGTCTCGGTGTCGAAAGCTATTGAGAAAGGTGTTTCATTGGTGGACGTTCGCATCGTCGTCCTGTACGACTATAAGACCCCCAAAAATTCTTCTGGCCAACTCCCGTCTAGCTTTTCTAGTCTCACCTTCAGAGTATGCTTGATTATCTTGTTCACGGCCTCAACCTGGCCGTTGGATTGAGGGTGGTATGGTGTAGATGATCATTTTTTGATGTCGTAGTCCTCACAGAACTTTCTCAACTTTGCATTATCGAATTGTTTGCCATTGTCGGTGACAATTGCGAAGGGTATGCCGAAGCGACACACAATGCTCTCCCAAATGAACTTCTCTACTCTAGCCTCTGTGATAGTCCCCAAGGCCTCGGCCTCTACCCATTTCATAAAGTAATTCACTGCTACTATAGCAAACTTGACTCCGCCTTTCCCGGTAGGTAGCGGTCCTATCAGATCAATCCCCCACTTTGCAAATGGCCAAGGGCTGAAAACCGATGTTAATTGCTCTGAGGGCATTCTAGCGATCGGTGCTAATCTTTGACAGGTAGCACAGGCTCATGCATGCTGAGTGGCATCTTTTTTCAGTGTCGGCCAGAAGTACCCCTGTCTGATCACCTTATGGGCCAAAGCGATTCCGCCCGTGTGGTTCTCGCATATGCCCTCGTGTATTTCTGCGAACACAAACTTTGCCTCTTTCGAATTCAGACATTTTAGGAGTGGGGATGAATATCCCCTCTTGTATAGCTTTCTCTTGATCAATACATATCTCGCCGATCTTAGCCTTATCTGGCGGGCTTTATTCTTATCTGAAGGGGTTAGCCCTGTTTCCTGATAGTTCCTGATTGGGGTCATCCACGACTCTTTGGAAGGTTAGTCAGTTAAGACCCAAACACTGGTATCCGATGGTTTTTTCTGCTTCATAATATTGATGTTGTTGAGGTCTTTTGCGTTTGATGTCGTGTTCAGCTTGGCTAACGCGTCCGTCCCCATGTTCTCCCTCCGATCAATACACTTTAGAAACGTATGCTTAAATCTCTGTAGTATACCAGCGGCTAATCTCCTGTAGTGACTCATCTAGTCATCTTTAGCTTCATATTTTCCTCGCACCTGGTTCACTACCAATTGAGAATCGCTATAAACGAGCAACTCGTCAGCACCCATGGCCAACGCTATTCTTAATTCATTTAGTAGGGCCTCGTATTTTACCTCATTGTTAGTAGCCAAGAAACCGAACCTGACTGCCATTGAGAATGTCTTACCAGATGGGGCTTGGATGATGATTCCAGCTCCTGAAGCTGAAGCAGTGGCTGATCCATCCACATGCATTATCCAAGGTTTTCTCCTTTCTTCTCCGGTTGGCATAGGAAAGGTTAGCTCTACTATAAAATCGGCCATGACCTGTCCCTTGACCGCGTTCCTTTGTAGGTATGCGATATCAAATTGTCCCAATTCGATGGACCACTTGAGTAATTTTCCCGCTGCATCCGACCTCTGGAGCACTTGTCTTAATGGAAATGTTGTCAGCACCTCTATGGTATGCTCCATGAAATATAGCCTTAGCTTTCTCGAACTCATAACGAGAGCGTATGCTACTTTCTCCATTATCGGTTACCTGAGTTCCGCATCCCTCAAAGATTGACTTACGAAGTATACCGGTCTTTTATTCTTCTCTTCCATCTTGACCAGTACTGAACTGATCGCCATTTTCGATACTGCTAGATATAGCTGTAGTGTTTCCCCTTGGTGATGGCTTAGAGAGAATCCTGGGATTAGATAATTCTTTTTTTATCTCATCAAATGCCTTTCCACAGTCCTCTGTCCATTCGAATTTGGCCTTCTTTATGACGTCGAAGAAAGGCTTACACTTGTCCGATGTTTCGACATGAATCTATTCAAGGCGGCCAGCCTACCTGTCAAGTTCTGAGCCTCTTTCATGTGCCTGGAGAATCCATCTTTAAGATCATCTCCACTTTCTCTAGGTTCATCTCGATCCCCCTTGAACTAACCAAGTATCCGAGGAAGCTTCCCTTGCTTACTCCGAACGTACACTTCTTCGGGTTTAGCTTCATTCCATAATACCGGAAGATTCTGAACACTCTCTTTAGGTGATCAAAATGGTCCATTCTTTTTAGACTTTTCACCACTGTATCATCCACGTATACCTTCACTATCTTTCCGATCTTTCCTTCAAACATCTTGTTCACTAGCCTTTGATAGGTCGCCCCCGCGTTCCTCAGACTGAACTGTTGGCATTTGATCATTTGGTTAACGTGACCCGTTAGAATATCATGCGTTTCTATCATAGCGGAAGCAATAAATCATAGAAATGATTACCGTTCACCAGGGCATTTAGAAGATGAAGGATTCTCGCTGGCAGACTGTGCAGTCCCACGAGAATGGTCATAACTTCCTCGTCTGATGTCGAAATTGAAAGATCTTTATGCTCAGACGATCCTCTCTTCAACCACTTTCCGTCAGTATATTGATAATAAAATTCTGAGCACTTTAAGATTTTATATAAATTTCACAAGGTCGTGGACAGCAGCAGCAAACTACCTTCTGATATTCTGCTGTATGTCCCAAGTCCGATTTCGACGTCGTGTGGGTGACGATCTACGAGACCTCCTCAATCTGCTCTCAACCCTCATCACACGTGAATAATCAATTAGATTAGGGTTTCAGATAAGCTGAGGTGACTTATATACATAGGCTACAGCAGGGACCAGGAGGAGAAATTGGGTTGGGCCTCCATTGGGCTTAAGTATCCAAGCTTAGCCCAAAGCTTATACTTAAGTCCAATAATAATAATATATTCCACTAAAATATTATTATTGCACTACCGTACCAATCCCAAAATTATATTTTGGGCTCCTTCTTATTATGAGCCCGTTAGTCTCCCCATGTTTAAGATATACAATGTTCATTAATTAATTTAAGTTACTGACAACTCAATTAATTAATATCTCATCCAAGAGTAGTACCACTCAACCTCATTATTATGCCGGAATAAATTCCACCTGCAGGGTTTACATGATAATCCTTATGAGCTCCTCAAGGGGATATCATCAACCTATGACGGATACGGATTCCTTCTACAATCAACAACACACCATAGAGACAGCACTACTTCCCAACTCATCGAGTTTGTTGATTTAATTACATGTAAATCTCACCCATTGATGAATCAAAGAAATACATACTGCCCTACGTGTCGAGGTTATTGTATAGGGATTAAGAGCACGAACTTCCATAATAATTGAGATCAAGTTCTCCTATAAGTCAGTATAAGTCGAACGATCTCAAGCGGTTCTACTCAATACACACAAGTACACTAATGTGATTCTATAGCCAAGACAAGCTAATACCAAATCACACTACAATCATCCCGATAGAGAGTCCCCGTCTATCTCGGTTGTGAGCATCTATTTATACTTTATAAGAAAACCGATAATATGATCTTCCGCGTGTTGTCGCACAACATATTATCTACAGTATAAAGTAAGTGGACTATTGCATCGAACATATAAATAAATTATAAGATGCAATCATTTGATCATATGATTCTCATTTCAAATTAATTGTTATAACATTGTTCATACAAAAAGCTAGACTTTTAGTATACAATCCAACAATCTCCCACTTATACTAAAAGATTATGCTGTCATGTCTTCTGCCATATATTTGATTTCTACTCCCACTACACGACCATCAAAAGCTCTCGCCTTAAGGTCCTCGTAAATGGATTTACTAGGTTATCATCCGATGCAATCTAGGTGACAACAACCTTCCCCTCATCATACATTTCTCGTAATAGGTGGTACTCGCGCTCCATGTGTTTAATTGCCTTATGAACTCGTGATTCCTTCAAGTTTGCAACTGCACCAATATCATTGATTTAAATTGTGATAATCTTGGGCAAACTTAGAAATACTTCAAAGTCCATCATGAAGTTTCTAGAGTCATATAGATACTTTGGCTGTCTTATAGGCTCCAATTTATCATCTTTCCATGATGGAGTCCGGAGTCCGAAATATATTTCTATATAACACTCCTCCATATTATGGCTCTACTTCCTAAAATTAAACACATAACCTTGAGATGGATTTACTGCAATCCCTATCTGATTTGAAAAATTCGAATCTACGTAACTCATAAGAAGCAGCGAATCTGTCCGGTAAGCTTACATATAATTTCTAGTCCTTTTCAGGTATATAAATATATGTCTTACCACATTTCAACATTCTTATTTCGAGTTACCTTGATACTCACTGTCTATGCAATTGGCAATACAATTATCCATTCTCGTGCATAGCATTCCATAGATTAAGCTTCCTCATTTGTCGAAGCATAAGGAACTGCTTTCATCTTCTTTATCTACTTTTGTGTCACAAGACACATTCACTTAGATAAATTCACATGCTAAACGAGTAAGGATCGTATCATTATATGAAACTTGAGATAAGCATAACATCCTTTCTTGTGATCCGTATTACCGTGATCAAAAGGATATTTTTGCTCTTCTTAAGTCCTTCATCTCATACCGCTTTATCAACCATACCCATACGCCCGACAATACTCTTTCATTGTCTCCAATGAGCAAGATACTATCTACGTATAGTACAAGAAATACCACCACGTTTCCATCATTCTTTTCAATACACAAGACCCATCCGATCATTGATTAGATCCATGTCACTGGATTACCTCATCAAAACGGATGTTTCATGATCTTGAAGCTTGCTTTAGTCCATGAATGGACACTTTTAAGCTTACTATCACAATGCTCTTAGCTCTTTGCAATGAATCACTCTGGTTGCTTCACATAGATGTTTCCCTTAAGACTTCCAATCAGGAAAGTTGTCTCGACATCTATTTGCTATCCCTCATATTTCATATGAGTAGCAATAAATAAAAGAGTTCGGATCAACTTAGGCATAGCTACCGGCGAACAGGTTTTCTCATAATCGAACCCTTTCTTTCTGAGTATACATTTTCGCAACAAGCTTGCTTCCAAGGTTTTCACCTTATTCTATGATCCTCTTTTATTCTTGCATGCCCGCTTCCAAATTTAATTTAGAATTCATCAATTCTATTTCAACATCATTGCACTAGCTAAGATATCGCATTTCGATCTTGTAGTATTTCGTCATATCCGTGGGTTCAATCCATGTTTGCTAGGGACCAAGTCTCACGACTCTCTCAAAACATGTATCAAACAGGTTGTCGAACATTCCTCCCACTACAACAAGGCATTACATGCAATTGTGTATCAGACGTGACATGCGTTGCAGTTTACCTTGTGGTATATCCTCTTGCACAATTGGTACTAATACTTTGTGTTTTCTTCTCACATCCTTTAAGACAACTTATAAATGGGTATGTGATTTATTACATAGTCCCTTTCCAAAAATCTAGTGTTTGTGTTAACAATCACCCTTCGATCTTTTAGACTAAATAAATCACCTTCATTTTTATAGCATATCCCACAAACAGACAATCATTCAAATGAATTACTGTTTCTAGGGCTTATCCATAAAATGAATTAAGTAATTCCAAATAATTCATCATCTATATAATCATTACCATAAGAGTCTTATTCCTTCTATCCATCACACCATTCAGCTGGGGCATGCCCAGTGTAGACCACTTGAGATTTAATCTCAACCTCTGATTAATAGCTCCTAATTATCCTAAGAGGTACTCGTAATCACGATTAAATTGTCATTACTTGATATATTTTCCATGATGCTTTACTGTACCAACCTTGCAATTCTTGAATAAATCAAAGAACTTAGACATGTAGCGCATCAATTAAATATATCGGTATCTAGAATAATCTTCGATTATTCATAACCACCTCTCGCCTAGATAATATTAGGTCCGCTTGAATCAGAATGAACCAATTCCAACATATACATCTTTGGCTCTACACCCCTTTATCTTGAAAAGGTAATTAATCATTTTTACTTCCAAGTAAGACTCGCAAGTCCGATAGTTTTCACTTCAGATAAACCATATGGTCCATCTGCTATCAACTTTTGAGTCCTACTCAAGTAAAATGATCTAGTCTTAGACGCCAAATGCATGTTTAGTTCATCTCCGAAGGTTCCTTTCTCTTACTAAGATCAGAAGATGCATTATTAATTACTATTTGTTGCATCTGTGGAATATACATGATTTAAGAGTATACAAATTGTTCACCAATGTACCATAACAGATTACAACTCTATCCTTCATTATAATGACCATGTCATTTAAATGAAATGGAGTATCCATCTATTAATGCATAGAAACCAAATCAAATTCTTTCTATGAAAACGTACGTAAAGACAATTTCACAAAATCAAACGTTTATTCATATCGTAAGATAAATAAACAACTCCCACTGCAACAGCCACTACTCTCGTAGTATTACCCATGTCATAACAATCTTATCCTCACTTAGTAATGAACATTCAGTGATTCCAGTATCTACACACTTCGTGTCAGTAGATGCCATCACTAATCATGTTTAAATAACTAGCAAGTAAGATTCTATCCTTGTTCACTCCTTTTATGAAATTGGATTTCCCTTACCACATGTTTTGTCAGAAGTTTCCCACCATATACAACCTCTTGTAATTCAGGAGAAACTTACTCAAAACATCTAGGCAATTATGAAGAATAAAATTGACTTAGGTTTCCCCTTCAACTTCTATTCCATGTATTTCCAATTCATTCATCAAATTCAATCATGACCTACCACCTTTTAACTTACTCAAGTATCCGAAGAGTTACATGAGACCATCATATTTCTATGAATCTCTTATCTCTTCACTAGAGACTTTAATATGCTTCATGATAAGTCTTTTGTGAGAACACACATGTATTTCTTAAGCAGTAAAATTCGAATCCAAGATTATTTTCTAATCATCTAATTTTGGACCAGTAAATATAATTTCTTTTAGTCAACCATAAGTGAAATAAAACTATTTGAAATTCAGAGAATCATAAAATATATATATATATACCGATCAAATCTTCGAATTTTATCCTTTTATATTGATTCCCTCAAAACAATATAAAAATAAAATTCATCGACATCTCAAGCACCGTGAGTCTGCAAGCCACGATAGTGTGGACGTTTACAAACCCAAACATTTACAAGAGAAGGTTTTACCCATTAATTTCATTTGTCAACCTAACTTTATGACAAAATAATTAATAGTCGGTTCCTCTTTAGCCATGCAAATAAAAGCAGTGATTCCGATAGGGAGGATACTTATTATTTACACCTAAGTGTACACCATTATTTGACCCCAAGTCCGCGGCCCAAGCTTATGTGCCTTACAGATGGAGAAGTACACACGCGCTCGGATAACTTCCTACAGTCATCAATTATAAGTTTGTACAGTGATCCGCAAATGAACTCATCCGATGGGGAGGAAGGTCTATGCCAACACGCAAGTTCATGTGCATCACATTACAAATAATAATTATTTATTGAAGTCTGTACCAGTGATCCCCAAATATACTCATCCGATGGGGAGGAAGGTTTATGCCAACACGTAAGTATACTTGCATCACTTACAAACCAATAATGGAGGCTGCGGGAATTTTTACCAATTCCCTCTCCCACTTAGTTATTTAAAACCAAGGGTTTTTACATGTATATAATATTCAGAATAATATACGCAACCTAGCATGCTCATACTTCCAAATATATAACAATAATTGACCAATAAAACAATTATAACAGTTATATATAAGGAAATAAATTGCCAAAAATAAGTTGACTTGATCAACACTCCAACATACATGCATATAATATACCAAATATAATACGCAATCTAGCATGCTTCTATTTAAGGCAATAAATCATAGATAATCATGCATACATATATAATAACAATAATCAATTAATAAATCAATTATAACAGTTATATAACAGCGAATTCGATTGTTCGCCACCAATCACGAATACGGACAACTGGGACGGGGATCGACCTCCCCGCAGTCTGCTCCACCACTCCGGCACCCTGCCCGATCATATTGTGAAGACTCATGCGGAATCTGATGCAGACCAGTCAAACTTGATGCAAACCCACTTGAACCTAGTACAGAGTCGATCGAACCTGATGCAGACTAATCGAACCTGATGTGAATCCGCTTGAACCTGATGCAGCATTGATCAAACCTGATGCAGAATAATAGAACCTGATGCAAATCCGCTCGAACCTGGTGCAGCATCGATCGAACCTGATGCAGACCAATTGAACCTGATGCAAATCCGCTCGAACCTGGTGCAGCATCGATCGAACCTGATGTAGACCAATCGAACTTGATGCAAATCTGCTCGAAACTGGTGTAGCATCAATCGAACTTGATGCAGATCCGCTCGAACCTGGTGCAGCATCGATCAAATCTGATGCAAATCCGCTCATCCAAGGGCCTACTTGCACGGAACCAAGTTCAGCCCAACGCGCAACATCAAACTATACCAATTGTCGTTCAGGGTTCGAAACTTTAAGAATCTGGGAATCCAATCTCACCGTCCACAATCTACGCCTGTGAGTTTTGAACATGCTGTCCAAATTACGGGTCGATCCAACGGTTAGTTTCTGAGAAACAGCTCTATTCCCTCGAATGCGCAGAACAGAATCGCCCAAAAACTGCTTCTATTTTCGGTGTATTCCCGACAACACAAAACTTCAAATACGATCTTCACTGTTCAGAATGTACATCCACAAAATCCGAACATGTTGACCAAAATTCAGCCTAATCCGATGGTTGAAACTCCGGTTATTGCCACTGCAATATCACTGAGCTGGATTTTTTCTCAATTTCTTCCTTCCATGTGAAATTGACGAACAGTTTTCATCGAATCCTCTCACACACAACCATTGATGAACAGATATGATATAGGGTATATTTCATATAGGGATATTCATGGTTTGCGTAGTAAAATCAAAACCCTAAACATGCGATCCTAATTTTGAAAAATTAATCACATATACCCTAGCCTAACGTGTCACGCTTTACCACGAAATCGAAGCTCTGATACCAATTGTTGGCGTTTGATCATTTGGTTAACGTGACCCATTAGAATATCATGCATTTCTATCATAGCGGAAGCAATAAATCATAAAAACGATTACCGTTCACCAGGGCATTTAGAAGATGAAGGATTCTCGCTGGCAGACTGTGCAGTCCCACGAGAATGGCCATAACTTCCTCGTCTGATGTTGGAATTGAATGATATTTATGCTCAGACGATTCTCTCTTCAACCCCATTCCGTCAGTATATTGATCATCAAATTTTGATCACTGTACGATTTTATATAAATTTCGTAAGGTCGCAGACAGCAGCAGCAAACTACCTTCTGATCTTCTGCTGTATGTCCCAAGTTCGATCTCGACGTCGTGTGGGCGACGATCTACGAGACCTCCTCAATCTGCTCTCAACCCTCATCACACGTGAATAATCAATTAGATTAGGGTTCCAGATAAGCTGAGGCGACTTATATACATGGGCTACAGCAGGACCAGGAGGAGAAATTGGGTTGGGCCTCCATTGGGCTTAAGTATCCAAGCTTAGCCCAAAGCTTATACTTAAGTCCAATAATAATAATATATTCCACTAAAATATTATTATTGCACTACCGTACCAATCCCAAAATTATGTTTTGGGCTCCTTCTTATTATGAGCCCGTTAGTCTCCCCATGTTTAAGATGTACAATGTCCATTAATTAATTTAAGTTACTGACAACTCAATTAATTAATTTAAGTTACTGACAACTTAATTAATTAATATCTCATCCAAGAGTAGTACCACTCAACCTCATTATCATGCCGGAATAAATTCCACCTGCAGGGTTTACATGGTAATCCTTATGAGCTCCTCAATGGGACATCATCAACCTATGACGGACACTGATTCCTTCTACAATCAACAGCACACCATAGAGACAGCACTACTTCCCAACTCATCGAGTTTGTTGATTTAATTACATGTAAATCTCACCCATTGATGAATCAAAGAAATACATACTGCCCTACGTGTCGAGGTTATTGTATAGGGATTAAGAGCACGAACTTCCATAATAACTGAGATCAAGTTTTCCTATAAGTCAGTATAATTCGAACGATCTCAAGCGGTCCTACTCAATACACACAAGTGCACTAATGTGATTCTATAGCCAAGACAAGCTAATACCAAACCACACTACAACCATCCCGATAGAGAGTCCCCGTCTATCTCGGTTGTGATCATTTGTTTATACTTTATAAGGAAACTGATAATATGATCTTCCGTGTGTTGTAGCACAACATATTATCTACAGTATAAAATAAGTGGACTATTGCATCGAACATATAAATAAATTATAAGATGCAATCATTTGATCATATGATTCTCATTTCAAATTAATTGTTATAACATTGTTCATATAAAAAGCTAGACTTTTAGTATACAATCCAACACGAATGACATGTTGTTCCATTCGTAGACACCATTTTCGCAGAAGAAAGATGTATTTGCCTTATCGTCCGGGTATATTGGAATTTGATGGTACCCCGAGAATGCATCCATGAAGCTCATGACTTCGTGTTCTGCCGTGGCGTCAACCATCTGATAAATTGATGGGAGGGGGTAGCTGTCTTTGGGGCATGCCTTGTTTAGATCTGTAAAATCGATACACAATCTCCACGATCCTTCCTTCTTTTTTACCATAACCAGATTTTGCACCCTTATCGGGTATTTGCATTCGCTGATTCTTCCACTTGCCAACAGCTTATGCACTTCCAATTCCATAGTCGTGTTCTTCTCCGGGCTAAATTTTCTCTTCTTCTGGTGGAACGGTGGGATGCTGGGGTCGATGTTCAATCTGTGACAAGCGTACTTTGGTGCACTCCAGGCATTTCGTTCGGGTTCCAAGCGAATACGTCCAAACTTTCTTTTAGTAGTTGGGTTAACTTTTCCTTGAATTTGCTTTCCCATTCCATCCCATGAGGGCCGCTAAAGCTCAATCTCGCTGGTTGAACCGGGGGAGCTTCCGCAGCGTACTCATCAATCACCCTTCGAATTTTTTCATTCATCTCTTTCATTTTCTGGGGGTCGCCTAAATTTGGGACAGGAATAGATCTCGCCGGGGTGGGCACCTCTATGGCCGGTGCACTGATTTGGACTTTGAAGTGTTTCTAAGTTTGCCCAAGGATATCACAATTTATATTGATGATATTGGTGCAGTTGCAAACTTGAAGGAATCACGAGCCCATAAGGCAATTAAACACATGGAGTGCAAGTACCACCTATTACGAGAAATCGTATGATGAGGGAAAGGTTGTTGTCGCCTAGATTACATCGGATGATGACCTAGTAAATCCATTTACAAGGACCTTAAGGCGAGAGCTTTTGATGGTCGTGTAGTGGGAGTGGAAATCAGATGTATGGCAGAAGACATGACAGCATAGTCTTTTAGTATAAGTGGGAGATTGTTGGATTGTATACTAAAAGTCTAGCTTTTTGTATGAACAATATTGTAACAATTAATTTGAAATGAGAATCATATGATCAAATGATTGCATCTTATAATTTATTTATATGTTCGATGCAATAGTCCACTTACTTTATACTGTAGATAATATGTTGTGCGACAACACGCGGAAGATCATATTATCGGTTTTCTTATAAAGTATAAACTGATGCTCACAACCGAGATAGACGTGGACTCTCTATCGGGATGGTTGTAGTGTGATTTGGTATTAGCTTGTCTTGGCTATAGAATCACATTAGTGCACTTATATGTATTGAGCAGGACCGCTTGAGATCGTTCGACTTATACTGACTTATAGGAGAACTTGATCTCAGTTATTATGGAAGTTCGTGCTCTTAATCCCTATACAATAACCTCGACACGTAGGGCAGTATGTATTTCTTTGATTCATCAATGGGTGAGATTTACATGTAATTAAATCAACAAACTCGATGAGTTGGGAAGTAGTGCTGTCTCTATGGTGTGCTGTTAATTGTAGAAGGAATCCGTGTCCGTCATAGGTTGATGATGTCCCCTTGAGGAGCTCATAAGGATTATCATGTAAACCCTGCAGGTGGAATTTATTCCGGCATGATAATGAGGTTGAGTGGTACTACTCTTGGATGAGATATTAATTAATTGGGTTGTCAGTAACTTAATTAATTAATGGACATTGTATATCTTAAACATGGGGAGACTAATGGACTCATAATAAGAAGGAGCCCAAAACGTAATTTTGGGATTGGTACGGTAGTGCAATAATAATATTTTAGTGGAATATATTATTATTATTGGACTTAAGTATAAGCTTTGGGCTAAGCTTGGATACTTAAGCCCAATGGAGGCCCAACCCAATTTCTCCTCCTGGTCCCTGCTGTAGCCCATGTATATAAGTCACCTCACCTTATCTGGAACCCTAATCTAATTGATTATTCACGTGTGATGAGAGTTGAGAGCAGATTGAGGAGGTCTCGTAGATCGTCGCCCACACGACGTCGAGATCGGACTTGGGACATACGGCAGAAGATCGGAAGGTAGTTTGCTGCTGCTGTCTTCTGCCTTGCGAAATTTATATAAAATCGTAAAGTGCTCAGAATTTGATGATCAATATACTGACGGAAAGTTGTCGAAGAGAGGATCGTCTGAACGCAAAGATCACTCAATTCTGACATCAGACGAGGAAGTTATGGCCATTCTCGTGGGACTGCGCAGGCTGCCTGCGAGAATCAATCTTCATCAACATACCTTGGTGAACGGTAATCGTTTCTATGATTTATTACTTCCGCTGTGATAGAAACGCATGGTATGCTAACGGTTCACATTAACTAAATGATCGAATAATAACAATTGGTATCAGAGCTTCGGTTTCGTGATTGTTGTCTTTGGTAGTGATACTGCTATTAAAGAAGGGGATCTTGTCAAGCGCACTGGATCTATTGTGGATGTTCCTGCGGGAAAGGCTATGCTAGGGCGTGTGGTCGACGCCTTGGGAGTACCTATTGATGGAAGAGGGGCTCTAAGCGCTCACGAGCGAAGACGTGTCGAAGTGAAAGCCCCTGGAATTATTGAACGTAAATCTGTGCACGAGCCTATGCAAACAGGGTTAAAAGCGGTAGATAGCCTGGTTCCTATAGGTCGTGGTCAACGAGAACTTATAACACGTTAGACTAGGGTTTATGTGGTTAATTTTTCGAAATTATGATCGCATGTTTAGGGTTTTGGTTTTACTGCGCAAACCATGAATATCCCTATGTGAAATATACCCTATATCATATATGTTCATTGATGGTTGTGTGTGAGAGGATTCGACGAAAACTGTTCGTCAATTTCACATGGAAGAAAGAAATTGAGAGAAAATCCAGCGCAGTGATATTGCAGAGGCAATAACCAGAGTTTCAACCGTCGGATCAGGCTAAATTTTGGTCGACACGTTTGAATTTTGTGGATGTACATTCTGAACGGTGAAGATCGTATTTGGAGCTTTGTGTTATCGGGAATACGCCGAAAACAGAAGCAGTTTTTTGGACGATTCTGTTCTGCACAGTCGAGGGAAAGAGCTGTTTCTCACAATCTAACCGTTGGATCGACCTGTAATTTGGACAGCATGTTTAAATCTCACAGACGTAGATTCTGGACGGTGGAGATTGGATTCTCAGGTTCCTAAAGTTGCGAACCCTGAACGACAGTTGGTGTAGTTTGATGTTGCGCGTTGGGCTGAACTTGGTTTCGTGCAAGTAGGCCCTTGGACGAGCGGATTTGCATCAGGTTCGATCGATGCTGTACCAGGTTCGAGCAGATTTTCATCAGGTTCGATTGGTCTGCATCAGGTTCGATCGATGCTACACCAGATTCGAGCGGATTTGTATCAGGTTCGATTGGTCTGCATCAGGTTCGATCGATGCTGCACCAGGTTCGAGCAGATTTGCATCAGATTCGATTGGTCTGCATCAGGTTCGATCGATGCTGCACCAGGTTCGAGTGGATTTGCATCAGGTTCGATTGGTCTGCATCAGGTTCGATCAATGCTGCACCAGGTTCGAGCGGATTCACATCAGGTTCGATTGGTCTGCATCAGATTTGATCGACTCTGCACCAGGTTCGAGCGGGTTTGCATCAAGTTCGACTGGTCTGCATCAGGTTCCGCGTGAGTCTTCACAATATGATCGGGCAGGATGCCAGAGTGGTGGAACAAGCTGCGGGGAGGTCGATCCCCATCGCAGTTTTCCGCATTCGTGATTGGTGGCGAACAATCGAATTTGCTGTTATATAACTGTTATAATTGATTTATTAATTGATTATTGTTATATATGTATGCATGATTCTCTATGATTTATTGCCTTAAATAGAAGCATGCTAGATTGTGTATTATATTTGGTATATTATATGCATGTATGTTGGAGTGTTGATCAAGTCAACTTATTTTTGGCAATTTATTTCCTTATATATAACTGCTATAATTGTTTTATTGGTCAATTATTGTTATATATTTGGAAGTATGAGCATGCTAGGTTGCGTATTTTATTTTTAAATATTATATGCATGTAAAAACCCTCGGTGTTGAATAACTAAGTGGGAGAGGGGATTGGTAAAAATTCTCGCGGCCTCCATTATTGGTTTGTTAGCAATGTGAATAAACTTGCGCGTCGGCATTAGAGCCTTCCTCCCCATCGGATGAGTTTATTCATGGATTGCTGGGACAGACTTCTTTAAATAATTATGTTTGTAATGTGATGCATATGAACTTGCGCGTTGGCATAGACCTTCCTCCCTATCGGATGAGTTCATGTGCGGATCACTGTACAGACTTATAATTGATGACTGTAGGAAGTTATTCGAGCGCGTGTGTACTTCTCCATCTGTAAGGCACATAAGCTTGGGCCGCGGACTTGGAGTCAAATAATGGTGTACACTTAGGTGTAAATAATAAGTATCCTCCCCATCGGAGTCACTGCTTTTATTTGCATGGCTAAAGAGGAACCGACTATTAATTATTTTGTCATAAAGTTAGGTTGACAAATAAAATTAATGGGTAAAAGCTTCTCTTGTAAATGTTCGGGTTTGTAAACGTCCACACTATCGTGGCTTGCAGACTCACGGTGCTTGAGATGTCGGTGAATTTTATTTTTATATTGTTTTGAGGGAATCAATATAAAAGGATAAAATTCGAAGTTTTGATCGGTATATTTATTTGTGATTCTCTGATTTTCAAATGGTTTTATCTCACTTATTATTAACTAAAAGAAATTATATTTACTTGTCCAAATTAGATGATTAGAAAAGAATCTTGGTTTTGAATTTTACTGCTTAAGAAAATACATGTGTGTTCTCACAAAAGACGTCTCATGATGCCTATTAAAGTCTCTAGTGAAGAGATGAGAGGTTCATAGAAATATGATGGTCTCATGTAACTCTTCGGATACTTGAGTAATTTAAAAGGCGGTAGGTCATGATTGAATTTGATGAATGAATTGGAAATACATGGAATAGAAGTTGAAGGGAAAACCTAAGTCAATTTTATTCTTCATAATTGCCTAGATGTTTGAGTAAGTTTCTCATGAATTACAAGAGGTTGTATATGGTGGGAAACTTCTGACAAAACATGTGGTAAAGGAAATTCAATTTCATAAAAGGAGTGAACAAGGATAGAATCTTACTTACTAGTTGTTTAAACATGATTATTGATGGCATCTACTGACACGAAGTGTGTAGATACTGGAATAACTGAATGTTCATTACTAAGTGAGGATAAGATTATTATGACATGGGTAAAACTACAAGACTAGTGGCTATTGCAGTGGGAGTTGTTTATTTATCTTACGATATGAATAAACGTTTGATTTTGTAAAATTATCTTTACTTACGTTTTCATAGAAAGAATTTGATTTCGGTTTCTATGCATTAATAGATGGATACTCCATTTCATTTAAATGACATGGTCATTATAATGAAGGATAGAGTTGTAATCTGTTATGGTACGTTGATGGACAATTTGTATACTCTTAAATCATGTATATTCCACAGATGCAACAAATAGTAATTAATAATGCATCTTCTGATCTTAGTAAGAGAAAGTAACCTTCGGAGATGAACTAAACATGCATTTGGCGTCTAAGACTAGATCATTTTACTTGAGTATGACTCAAAAGTTGATAGCAGATGGACCGTAAGGTTTATCTAAAGTGGAAACTATTGGACTTGCGAGTCTTACTTGGAAGTAAAAATGATTAATTACCTTTTCAAGGTAAAGGGGTGTAGAGCCAAAGATATATATGTTGGAATTGGTTCATTCTGATTCAAGCGGGCCTAATATTATCTAGGCGAGAGGTGGTTATGAATAATCGAATATTATTCTAGATATCGATATATTTATTTGATGCACTGCATGTCTAAATTCTTTGATTTATTCAAGAATTACAAGGTTGGTACAGTAAAGCATCATGGAAAATATATCAAATAATGACGATTTAATCGTCATTACGAGTACCTCTTAGGATAATTAGGAACTATTAATCAGAGGTTGAGATTAAATCTCAAGTGGTCTACACCGGGCCTGCTCCAGCTGAATGGTGTGGTGGATAGAAGGAATAAGACTCTTATGGTAATGATTAGATAGATGATGAATTATTTGGAATTACTTAATTCATTTTATGGATAAGCCCTAGAAACAGTAATTCATTTGAATGTTTGTCTGTTTGTGGGATATGCTATAAAAATGAAGGTGATTTATTTAGTCTAAAAGATCGAAGGGTGATTGTTAACACAAACACTAGATTTTGGAAAGGGACTATGTAATAAATCACAAACCCATGTATGAGTTGTTCTAAAGGTAGTGAGAAGAAAACGCAAAGTATAAGTACCAAGTGTACAAGAGGATATACCACAAGGTAAACTGCAACGCGTGTCACGTCTGATACACAATTACATGTAGTGCCTTGTCGCAGTGGGAGGGTTATTCGACAACCCGTGAGATACATGTTTTGGGAAAGTCGTAAGACTTGATCCCTAGTAAACATGGTATTATCCCAGGGATACGAAGTTGCACTACAAAATTAAAATACGGAATCTTAGTAAGTGCAATGAATATTAAAATAGAATCGATGAATTTTAAATTAGGTCTGGATGCTTGTTAAACCGCTAAATGGCGTAAAAGCCATTGGAAGCGGGCATGCAAGAATAAAAGAAGATCATAGAATAAGGTGAAAATCTTGGAAGCAAGCTTGTTGCGAAAATGTATACTCAGAAAGAAAGGGTTCGATTATGAGAAAACCTGTTCGCCGGTAGCTATGCCTAAGTTGATCCGGACTCTTTTATTTGTTGCTACTCATATGAAATATGAGGGATAGCAAATAGATGTCGAGACAGCTTTCCTGATTGGAAGTCTTAAGGGAAACATCTATGTGAAGCAACCAGAGTGATTCATTGCAAAGAGCTAAGAGCATTGTGATAGTGAGCTTAAAAGTGTCCATTAATGGACTAAAACAAGCTTCAAGATTATGAAACATCCGTTTTGATGAGGTAATCCAGTGACATGGATCTAATCAATGATCGGATGGGTCTTATGTATTGAAAAGAGTGATGGAAACGTGGTGGTATTTCTTGTACTATACGTAGATAGTATCTTGCTCATTGGAGACAATGAAAGAGTATTGTCGGGCGTATGGGTATGGTTGATAAAGCGGTATGAGATGAAGGACTTAAGAAGAGCAAAAATATCCTTTTGATCACGGTAATACGGATCACAAGAAAGGATGTTATGCTTATCTCAAGTTTCATATAATGATACGATCCTTACTCGTTTAGCATGTGAATTTATCTAAGTGAATGTGTCTTGTGACACAAAAGTAGATAAAGAAGATGAAAGCGGTTCCTTATGCTTCGGCAAATGAGGAAGCTTAATCTAAGGAATGCTATGCACGAGATTGGATATCTGTTTTGCCGATGGCATGAACAGTGGGTATCAACGTAACCCAGAACAAGAATGATGAATTGTGGTAAGACATATACTTATGTACCTGAAAAGGACTAGAAACTATATGTGGGCTTACCGAACAGATTCACTGATTCTTATGGGTTACATAGATTCAGATTTTTCAAATCAGATAGGGACGACAGTAAATCTACCTCAAAGGTTATGCATTTAATTTTAGGAAGTTGAGTCATAATGTGGAGGAGTGTTATATAGAAATATATTTCAGACTCCGGACTCCAACATGGAAAGATGATAAATTGGAGCCTATGAGGCAGCCAAAGTATCTGTATGACTCTAGAAACTTCAAGATGGACTTTGAAGTGTTTCTAAGTTTGCCCAAGGATATCACAATTTATATTGATGATATTGGTGCAGTTGCAAACTTGAAGGAATCACGAGCCCATAAGGCAATTAAACACATGGAGTGCAAGTACCACCTATTACGAGAAATCGTATGATGAGGGAAAGGTTGTTGTCGCCTAGATTGCATCGGATGATGACCTAGTAAATCCATTTACAAGGACCTTAAGGCGAGAGCTTTTGATGGTCGTGTAGTGGGAGTGGAAATCAGATGTATGGCAGAAGACATGACAGCATAGTCTTTTAGTATAAGTGGGAGATTGTTGGATTGTATACTAAAAATCTAGCTTTTTGTATGAACAATATTGTAACAATTAATTTGAAATGAGAATCATATGATCAAATGATTGCATCTTATAATTTATTTATATGTTCGATGCAATAGTCCACTTACTTTATACTGTAGATAATATGTTGTGCGACAACACGCGGAAGATCATATTATCGGTTTCCTTATAAAGTATAAACTGATGCTCACAACCGAGATAGACGTGGACTCTCTATCGGGATGGTTGTAGTGTAGTTTGGTATTAGCTTGTCTTGGCTATAGAATCACATTATTGCACTTATGTGTATTGAGCAGGACCGCTTGAGATCGTTCGACTTATACTGACTTATAGGAGAACTTGATCTCAGTTATTATGGAAGTTCGTGTTCTTAATCCCTATACAATAACCTCGACACGTAGGGCAGTATGTATTTATTTGATTCATCAATGGGTGAGATTTACATGTAATTAAATCAACAAACTCGATGAGTTGGGAAGTAGTGATGTCTCTATGGTGTGCTGTTGATTGTAGAAGGAATCCGTGTCCGTCATAGGTTGATGATGTCCCCTTGAGGAGCTCATAAGGATTATCATGTAAACCCTGCAGGTGGAATTTATTCTGGCATGATAATGAGGTTGAGTGGTACTACTCTTGGATGAGATATTAATTAATTGGGTTGTCAGTAACTTAATTAATTAATGGACATTGTATATCTTAAACATGGGGAGACTAATGGACTCATAATAAGAAGGAGCCCAAAACGTAATTTTGGGATTGGTACGGTAGTGCAATAATAATATTTTAGTGGAATATATTATTATTATTGGACTTAAGTATAAGCTTTGGGCTAAGCTTGGATACTTAAGCCCAATGGAGGCCCAACCCAATTTCTCCTCCTGGTCCCTGCTGTAGCCCATGTATATAAGTCACCTCAGCTTATCTGAAACCTTAATCTAATTGATTATTCACGTGTGATGAGGGTTGAGAGCAGATTAAGGAGGTCTCGTAGATCGTCGCCCACATGACGTCGAGATCGGACTTGGGACATACGGCAGAAGATCGGAAGGTAGTTTGCTGCTGCTGTCTTCTGCCTTGCGAAATTTATATAAAATCGTAAAATGCTCAGAATTTGATGATCAATATACTGACGGAAAGCCGTCGAAGAGAGGATCGTCTGAACGCAAAGATCACTCAATTCTGATATCAGACGAGGAAGTTATGACCATTCTCGTGGGACTGCACAGGCTGCCTGCGAGAATCAATCTTCATCAACATACCTTGGTGAACGGTAATCGTTTCTATGATTTATTGCTTTCGCTGTGATAGAAACGCATGGTATGCTAACGGTTCACGTTAATCAAATGATCGAACGCCAACACATGCCACTTGAATGAAGACAAGCCACCATTAATGAAGTTGTCTGGTACGCCGACCAGCCTGGGGAGGAGGCTGGGTGCCATGGGTTGTCTTTGCAGGGTGTTACAGATCGCCCTTCGTCCTTTGCTGGCTTTCCATTGGAGGTTCCAAAAGGATGCGCCAGTTGCTTACTGTCTTCTAGTTAAGATTGCTGTCCAAGATATCTTTTCTTACCGTTAGCCTTGTCTTCTAGCCTGCTGCGATTGTCAGTCTTCATAATGGTGTTTGCGCTTTGTCCCACAGTTCTGCTACCCACCTGGCCCTCGGACGGGTCGACTTTCTGATGTTGTGTTGCTCATCCGAACTCCTAGGTAGAGGGAGGGGCACTGTCGAGCTCCTCTCCCGAGGAGGTTTCGGTCTTCTAATCATTTCCGTGGGCTTCCTGCCCCTTGGCCTTTTCCTGGCCTCATCTTCTTGGGCCTCCTTAGCCTCTGTTGATGGGCTCGTCCTTTGGGCCTATCCTTGACTATTTTCCAAGACGTGCCTTCTAGGCTCGGGCTCATTTCTTTGTAACAAGCTCCGTTGGACCTCCAGCTCAATAAGCATGGGGGATATATTACCCATAACAAATTGAATTGATATTCCGTGCATTCGAATCCACAAATAATAATATAGTGTAACCATTTAGTTTTAAATGAATTAATGATACATATAACTAAGGGTAAATTACTAAAATTCACCTCAAAATTTGTCCAAACTACTGAATAAACCACGTGGTTTGAAAAATTATCAATTATCTCATTTGACTTATTTTTTATTTGAACATTAATAAAATGCCCCTTCTTTAAAATAAAGAGGGATGGAAAGACATTAAATCTCATGTATTCAACATTATATATTTAAATTTCACTAATTTATTTATTTATTTATTTTAAAATGTAGAAAACTTATATATTTAAATTTCACTAATTTATTTTTTTTAATTTTTTTAAATGTATAAAATTGGGATTAGAGGGATTTTTTTATTTTTTATATGTTAAAAAAATCCCTAGGTATTGAAATTAAAAAAAATAAAAAATAAATAAACTAGTAGGATTTAAAATATAATATTAAATATATAGGTATTGATATCATTTCCATGTTAAAAAAATCCCACCAATCCTAATTTTTTCAACATTTAAAAAATTAAAATAATAAAATAAAATAGTGAAATTAAAAAATACAATGTTAAGTACAGGTGTCTTGATATCATTTCCATCATTCTTTATTTTAGAAAATTGATATTTTTATTAATATTCAAATAAAAAAACAAATTAAATGAAATAATTGGTAGTTTTTCAAATCACGGAGTTATTTAGTAGTTTGGACAAACATTGAGGGCGATTTTAGTAATTTATCCTAACTATTAAGAAATAAATGTAATAAACTCTTATGCTCATTTGTGAACTAGAGAAAATTTCATTTTCTACATTTCATTCCATGTACTTAACCTTAAACTATAATAGTAAAATTATAATATCACACTTCCACACATATCAAATTTGCTCGATGAAAGTGAGGTGAATAGAAGTACTACATTTTTAATAAAAGATAATACTTAGATTGATGAAAAGTGACTGTCGTCTAATTAAATTATTTAAGTAAAATAAATTAAAAGTAATAATTTCATTTAATAAAAAATGATAAATTATCTCAAAATAAATTATCTCATCATGTCACCGGTTGTTTCAAACTTTCACACAAATTAACTTGCTCATATTTTAGACATTGGATCACATATTCAAACATGATCTTTCATTTTATATTCCACATTTTAAATAATTAAAATGCATAATGATTGTTTCCCAAATTAACATCATATGTTCCAAGAATTTTATAGTCATTTGTATAGTATAATTTTTTTATGTTTTGAAATACCAATAAAATAAAATACAATGGTGAAATATGAAATTTCAATGGGTAAATTAAGTTAACATATTATTAATAATTTGGAATTAATATGTTTCGGTTGAACACGCCCAAGTCACGTGGGAAATCTCTCTTGTCCATTTATTGTGGAGGGTTGGGAATGCACCCACTATATAATAACTAAAACATTTGAAGGAATAAATCGTACTTCTA
This sequence comes from Pogostemon cablin, assembly GCA_023678885.1. Taxonomy (NCBI): domain Eukaryota; kingdom Viridiplantae; phylum Streptophyta; class Magnoliopsida; order Lamiales; family Lamiaceae; genus Pogostemon; species Pogostemon cablin. Next base: position 10,722,234 of record CM042987.1, read on the forward strand.
CCAAATTATACAATTATTTGACGGGTTCAAAAATGTTTCTCGGAGAAGTCAATTCTTTCCCCTTTCCGGATGTTCATTGGTTTTGTAAGAAAGATAAGGAGGTCCACATCATCACTTTTTCATTTTTATTTATTTATTTTTGGCAAAAATTCCTTCGTCCCCGAAGACACGGAGGATATTCCGTGTCCCCATGTAAACACAACCCTCCCTCTCTATATTCTGTTTAAATTTATGTATTACTAGGGGTTTTAAATTACAAAGAACCACGGAAGCACAAGAGTCTCACTCTTTATTTTTATCGACAAAAAAGTCATTTTTAATATTTCATTTTAGAAAAATGACTCATCATACTCTCCTCGTCTGCCAACAACCTGGATTCCATTTTGGCATCTTAAAAGTTCTCATCTCTCTTTATAGACATATAGCACCTACACATATAATTATTACAACTAAAATATTAGATTCACATACTCCACTAAATAATATAGTAAGACTCATTAATCCACATATAAAAAACAAATAACACCCTCATGAGCGGATGGAGGAAGTAATTTTATTAGACAATTCATAGTATAAATGATAAAAATGATAATATCTTTAATGAAAAAGTGATAACTAATTAAGAAAAAATAAAACAATCACCCGTGAGACAATTTCATCGAAGTGTTGGCTCGAATAATACCTCTTTATTATAACCTCGCGGTTATAGCTGGAATCAAGGGGTTGGCCAGTTTTGGAATTGGGAGGGGGAGTGAACATTTACTCTTGAAACCATCGTACGGATATGAAGTTTAATGCACATCATTGAATTACATCTAGCTTTTTAAAAAATGAAGTCATATCTTACCAACATATCTACCTGGTGTACTTTTATGGTAGCCAGAAAAAATAAAAATAAATCAAATCAATTAAATGCTACTCTAAAACAATTTCCAGTCCTCCATTTTTCACCTTTCCTCTGAATTAAATCTGTTCCATGCAGCCTGTGGAAACCAGAATTTTCTTTTTAGGCTAACCACACACAAGAAATTACAAATTCTCTTTCCATTTGTCCATCAGACAATATTTCCATGATGTTTAAGGATAAATACCAAGTAATAATGTCCTTATAATCCTACACTACAACTTAAGAGTCTTTTGCAAGTGAAGAAGAGCATACCTTGAGAAGATCAAAAACCTTCTCACATATGTACTTTTGCTGAATGGAAGCTCCTCTTTGCTGCAGTTTGTCAGGATGTACACAAAGAGTAGCTTTCCTGTATGCTTTCTTTACGGCAGCGGCTGTTATCATCTCTGTCAGGGAGAGGGGTTGCCAGCCGCTGTCGGGACCAAGGATCTGCAGGTGAAAATGAGTTATATTTTACTTATTTGACACAAAATACTGAAAATTTTGAGATTGAGGTAAAAAATGATGGATAGAAGAGAGCTATGTTGGCCTTAACAAGGTATTTTTTCTGTGAAGTTAACTATATTGAAACTGAAATAGACTTGAGTCATTAAACATACATATTGTAGAGTTGAGAGTAGTGCACGCAAGTTCGATTCTTTCCCGGTGGACCATCTCTTAATATCAGCATCAAGAGATTCAGCTAATCTCTGAAATCAGACATGAAAAGGTGTGATAAATATAAACTTAAATCTTCAATGGAGATGACATGATGAACTTAAATATATTGGAAATATTACATTTCTCTCAGCCTGCTCTTTCTGGGCAAGAACATCCCGTATGTTCTTCTCTGCAAGGGCCTTTGCCTGAAGAGCCAAAGTGGATATGAATTATAGTGTTGAAGCACTAGTTCAAGGTACTGGTCTCAAATATAAAATGATGTAATTACCGCTCGCTCCATTATCCTCTGATGCCTCTCTAACCTTGCTTTGCGCCTCTGTGCTGATTCACTTGAAGTTCCATCAAATTTGTCCAAATCCTACAAGACAGCTCATTTAGTTACTATAATGTCATAAATGTGACTTTAGATAGTCCAAAACAGACGGAGATGATACTCACAGAGGATGAAAAACTATGCTTCAGTCCATTTCTGGAAGAAGTAGAAAATCTTTCGGTTGATAATTTCTCAGTCTGTGTTCTTGCCTCTGTATAAGTCTTTTGAGACATTGCTTTCTCTAGAGCACGTTCACGAGCCTCTGCTGTCGCTCTGTCTACAGCAGCTCGTTCTGCTCTGAGCTTAGCTTCATTGTATACCTTATCAGCTGGTAGTTTATTCTCCACAGAGGCCTTGTCAAGCTTCTCCCGCGCCTCTGCCATGGCTCTTTGACGAGCTTCAGTTGCTGCTCTCTCCACAGCAGCTCGTTCTGCCCTTTCTCGAGCTTCAACAAATGCCCTCTCACGAGCTTCTCGGATTGCTCTTTCAACAACGATTCTATCTTTTTCTCGTTCTCTTCCCCTCTTGATGGCTTCAATCCTTTGTAAGTAGTCATTTGCCTCAAACTTTTGGTTTCCTGTGGCATCTTTCTGTCCCATGGTGGGGATTCCACAGGTATTCTCATTCTTTTTAATGTTTTGACCTGTTCCTACTCTTTCAGCTTCCGTGAATTTGTCCATCTCTTGGGAATCACCATGTGATTGAGTTGAAGAATCTCTACGTTCGTCCTTAGAATTTAGCTTATAGTCGTGTTCCCCAATATTATCTTTTTCATCAAAAGATGAAACATGATCTTTCCCTTCTTCCTTGTGCGAGATATTGTCCTTCGGATTCACAGAACATGCTTGAGACTCGGGAGTTGACACTTCATCCACATTTTCAAAAGTGGAGGTCCATAAAGGTTCTTCGTGACTCTCAGATGATTGTTCCAAAACTGGATTTACATTTGTGCTATCAAATTCTGTCACTTTATCATCATCAGTATAGAACTCAGTCAAGTTTATCATATTGATTTTTGCAGTACGTTCTTCAGAAGCATTATAAATCTCACTAGCTGTTTCAAACATTTCCTCAGCTTTTGGAAGTACTGTCTCATGATCTACATCCATTGAATCAACATTGACACGCCTACTATCAGAAGAAAGCTCTTCAATGGTACTCTTTCTTGGGCTGCTTGTAAAATAATTCCCCTCGGAGGCACATGTGAGCAAGCTATCGGTTCGTAGCATTTTATTTACCTCTAGGTCGACTGCTTTTCCTACCCCTTTGTCCTCAACTTCGGATAATATTTCAGATTCTAGGGGCAAGCTATCATTCTCTTTGAAGCCTCTATCAGCTGCTTGATATAATTCTGCTCTGTAGTTCAAGTCAACATCACAAGATTCTTGAGTCTTAGTAAAGATGGTACTCGTATTATTTCTAGGACTATTACTAAAGATGGCGTCAGAATCACTACAACAGGTATCAATGACTTCATCTGCATCCCTTTTAGAAGCAACAACTTGAAACTCAACCTTATCCTGATTTCCTTCACTTCTCCTTGTTCTTTTATGAAAGTCAGTTATTTCATCAACATCCCAAGGAATTTGACTGTTATCAGTTTCTATTTGCATATTTTCTGCTGCTTCTTGTTCAGACATATCTCTACATCTATCCTCAACTTCATTCCACCCATCTTCTCCAGGTTTTTCCCCTTCATCTTCATCATGTTCACAGTTCAGTTTCCTGTCAACAATCTCTAGCTCACAAACTACACCGGACATGTTTTCAACTTCAGCTTCTTGATGTATTTCAGGATTTGGCTGATTAACTTCTTCCTCAATGGGCTCTGACAACTGCAGTTCACTTTCAAACCATTTATGGTGCTCTTGCAGTACCATCAAGTTTTCTTCTTCGTCACTACTTTTTCCATCTTGGACTTTTTCTTTCCACCCTGAGACATTCTCAGCTTTCTTATCCAAGTCTTTCTCCGCCTCGTCATTCTTTGCCAAAATTAATCCAGTCTGCCAATTAGCAAACTCCAACTTCAGCCCTTTCGCATTTTTCATAGAAACCAATTCCTCACGCTCTGAAGATTTCTTCCGACAATTCTCTTTACCAACATCACCATCACATTCAGTTAGGCTGGTCCGCATATTTCCACCTTCCTGCATAATTTCCTGCTCTTGCTTGCTTTCAGAACAATGTAAAGCTCTTTCCAACTGTTCAGCAATACTCTCAGGTCTTTTGATGCAAACATCAGTCTCTGGAAATTGATCCAAGGTTTCAACCACAATTTGAGAAGAATATGGAGCACTTTCTTCCGTTTCAGAAACAATATTAGGCCCTTTTGATTGAACTATTAACTCTCTCTGTTCCAAATTTTCCATGCTGGTTTCTGTCTGCTCTACAGGAGGCTCAACTTTATTTCTGGAGCATGTCGAGGGATCAAGGTGTTCTACTGTCTCAGATTCAAAAGTTACAATTCTACATTTTTCATTGACCACTAAACCAGTAGAATTTGTGGTATCTCCATGTGGTTCAGTGGCTGCTACAATTTGCTCAACATTTTCCACATCATCTTCTTCTCTACAAAGCATCTCAGTCTCACTGGAAGATGGAGCAAGATTCTTACCTATGCAAGTGAATGCATCTGTAGGGCAATTGGCAGCATTAATGTCCTCTGCAACTGTTTCCACCTTAGACTTTCCAGAATTAACACAGCTGTCACTGTGAGTCATGGATGGACCAAAACTTCCATAAACCCCATTGGGCATGTATACAGTAGGATCTAACTTTTCACACGTAGCCCTCACGTTGTTATCCTTCGAATCAGACAGATGGTGAACCTTAGTTTTTTTCTTATCCTTAACTTTCGAGCGTCTCTTTGACATAGGTTTAGAACCATCTTTAAAACATTCTTTTCTCTTTTCCATTACCATTTTTGCAAGTCTTATACTTTCTTGAGCCTGTTCTATTGCTTTCTTCAAGGTAGCGGCAGATACAGCTTCAACTGAGTTCTCATCCAATTCCTCAAAAAGGAAAGGTGGTGAATATTCGCCATCATTACTTTTAGAATCATCTTTAGCAGCAATGCCTGGTAACCTTGATTGCTTGAGATCCTTGTTATCATTTGGATTAGAAAGAGAAACATGTGATTTGATATTGATTCCATTCACTTTCCCAGAAGCATTTACACCAATAATTTTGGTCGGTTCAACACCAGAACTGAAACTCCACGTGCAACTAACTTCGCGTTGCACTGAAAGTACAGGTCCTACATTGTCTTTTTTCTGCAGATGAGGAGTTCCATCAACTAAATGAGTAAATCCAGGAACAGAATGGAGTTGTGCTACATGTGTTTCCCCATTGAATTCATTGCTATTTCTCTGACTGAACCTACTGAAAGACATGTTATATTGCTGCTTTATTCCATAGATTGATTGATCAGATGCGCCTGAGGACCTTTCGGTCTCTTCTGGAGAATTTACATAACCTGGTTCATGAAGAGGTGACTCCACGACTGATGGATTCCTGTATCAGTTTAACAAAGGATTAAAGAAAATGTGGCTAAATGGTTGGCATCATACATACTGCTAGATCGCTTTTTGAATGTACTAGTTTGTAATACAACCAAGTTTATACTTCAGATACAAAAGAAGATAACAATTTCCTAGAATTATCAAAGGCAAACCACTTCCTATTTCCTGCTCTAGCCCCTACACCTAGGTTGCCACCCCCATCCCCAACAGCGAGAGAGAGGAGGATGAAGAGGAAAGACTACCATTCGTCATATTCTAGCATAAATGCACAATGCACAAGAAATAGTTTATAGTTGCTTTACATAGTTAGATAATAATAAAGACCAGTCAAGGAAATCATTGGCTCGTGCTATCAAACTTTCGAAGTGATTTCAGCAACTAAGTTTTTCACTTGTGATAAGTAAATAATTTCCACAGTTTCTCAGACTCATGATTGATTTCTGCAATAGCAGATCAGATTCATACATTCTACTAACCTTACTTTTCATACGAAAGAATACCAGAAACAGGACTAAAAGAACTTAGAACTACTTGTATGCACCATAAAAGGCTCGTCTCTAAGATCCCAAAAACCAACATCACATACTAGACGTCGTAGACGAGGTATGCCGTATGCCTCAAACTAATCAAAAGAGACAAACCCAAACGCAAAACTCCTGTCTTCTTTGATCATGCGTTTCAAATTACTTATGAAGCAACTCTAATGCAAAATTATATCAGAAAAATCTCTATAATAAAGGAAAAGCAGAGAAAGAATGTCATCATTTACTCAAACCACTGCATTATGAAATTACTACCATAGTTTATGCATAAGTAGATCCAGCTCAAAGAGTACTAAAGCACAATCAGAACTAAAACATCAGCAAGTTTTCAATCCATAGTCAAATTATCCGGTTAAAGATGAAGAGTAAAATCTCAAAGAAAGCATAGCATTGAATGCACAGAAATTATCAACAAGCTTTAATAACACCACAAAATCATGCAGCAAAACGCTTTATAGTTTTTCTTTTCCATGGATGATAAACCGAAAGCCACCAAATAATCAGAAATCAAACCAACGTTGTTCGCTGTAAAAAATAAAAAATAAATAAATAAATTTTAAAAAGGAAATGAAGCTCACCGCGTTTTTGTTTTCTGGAGAGCACCACTAAACAGCTGTTCGTACGGAACTGCCACGTCATCCCCCCTCCACCCACCAAAAATAGTCGCATAGTCGGGCTTGGAGGGCCCGACCCGTTCTCTCAGACCCGGAATCTCGAGGACCGGAATGGACGGCGACCCGGCGAAAATCTCCGCGTACTCAGGAGCCTCTAACGTCGGTTTGCGGCCTTTGGAGAGCAAAACGGCGTCGTAAGGGTTCCTGAAAGAGAATGATGAGTAGGAGGAGGAGGAAGAAGCATTTGTGGAGGTGGAGTGCTTCCTTCTGTGCGGAGGTTGGGATACGGACTCCATTGAAGAAGGCTCGAGCTCCTGAGTCTGAGGAAAATGTTATTTGAAAATTAAATTATTTGTTTGATTGTTTTTGATGGTTTTTGTGCAATTTTCTTCGTGCGAGTATTTTTCAAGACAGACAAAAACAAAAGCCGCAGTGTAGAGAGAGGAAAGATGAGAGAGAGTGGAAGCGTATATAAAAAAGCTTTGTTATGTGGGGGCGAAAACAGAGTGGGGTCAACATGTCATAATCTGCTACTCAGCAGGTGTAGATGAACCAAGCCATTTACATTAAGCCATTTACTTTCTTATTATTTACAAAAATACCAATACTAAAATTTCTAAAAAAATTAAATTAAGGTAAATATTATTCGCAGGATATCTACCCCACTTTTTTTACTCGATATACTCACTTTCTTATTATTTACAAAAATACCAATACTAAAATTTCTAAAATATTCTTAATGAACACTCACTCTAATTTAATACATTACACCTAATACACCCACCACATATTACATCCCAAATTTTTAAAATATAATACTTTAAACCCATATACCTCTAAATCCCTCCTTCCCCATTCACCCCCTCCTTGCAGGAGAGAGTGGAATGACAGATGTACAAAAAGGGTGGTTCGCCCACCCCAGGTGCACCCGCACGCCGGCCCGACAACATGTGAAGGAGATTAATAATGGTAGCTCAACCGACCAACAAGGGTTAGACCTTTTAACCCACCATACAAGGAGCCCCCCTAATTGTTGCTCCCACGCTGCGGGTGTGATTCGATCCTTGATCAATGTACAAGTTGTCCCCTTGCTTGACCAGTTGAGCCGTCCAATCCATTCCAACACAAAAAATTTTAAATAGTATTTTTAAGTACTTTTTTTTTAGTTGTTTCGTGAAAAATTTCGACCAACTAAGAACGAAAGTTCCCAGATCGATCGACCGTTGTTGGACAATAGTGTTCAAACAACGTTGGACGGTTGAACCATAAACTTTCAACTAACGCTGGACGATTGATCCATAAACGTTCAACCAACGTTGGTCGAATGGAATGAGTTTTGTCATCCAACGGTGGTCGAACAGGGGGTCATTTCCCGTCTAATGTTCGTTCGACCAGCGCTGAACGAAATTTCTTAGATCATTCGACCAGCACTGGACGTGAAGGCAAGATCTGTCACCCAGCCTTGGACGACACTATTTAGATCATTCGACCAGCCTTGGTCGAACAGAGGCGTAACCAGCATTGGACCAATGATGAAGATGCCATCGCGATTTCAACAAATTCTCATGCCAATCTCAATGACCCAACAGCTAAAACCATCATATTTTCAGTATAAAATAATGTGCTCTATGCGTTTAAATGAAAATTTAACAATATTACTTCACATTTAAACCCTAAAATCCTATATTTCTAACACCATTCAAATAAGAGATTGATTGGAAAAACACTAAATTACATACTTATAATTAGTCTAATTGAATCTATTGTGATGTGTTTCTTGTCCAAATTACAATGTTAACAAGTTCTTCTGCTCCTCTTCTTCTTCAAATTAATAGTGAGAGAGGTGGGTATGTCTAGGTGGGCGGTATGTGAGAGAAGGTGGATGAAGAAAGCGTGAAGTAGGTGAATGAAGTAAGTGGGAATTGGGTAGAGTAGAAAATAAATTGAGTGGTGTATCCATTAAGGGTGTTTGTGTCATTTTAAAATGGGTGTACCTATAATTGTAATATTTATTTTTTTGTAGATAGTGTGTGTATTGGAAAATGGGTGTATGTAGTAAAATAAGTGGTGTAGATATCCAACGCCTAAATATTTATGTCGTTTCACTTAATGATTTTAACTAGACGAATAATAAATAATAATAGTTTAATAAAAGTGAGTCTCTCTTCGTCTCAAAATTAAGTTCATCTTCAATGTTCTACATTGTTTAAAAAATATTACTTTTTAATTAACTTTATTGACTTTTGAGGATAATATTGTATTTTGGAAAATATTTGTGTGAATCGGGTTCACAGTGCTAGCTTTGTGGTTCCCCCTTACAATCATATTATACCCTATATTAAGTTAGTGTGTTTAAATTAAAAGGGATCATAGGGTTTACAAGGGGGACACAGGGTGTAAAAAATCCGGTTCATAAGAGACAAACTCTTATATTTTTAAGTAATAAATAAATTAGGGTGTTTAAATTAAAGGGAATCATATAGTTTACAAGGGGGACCACAGGGTTTACACCGTAAATTCGGTTCAAAAGAGACAAACTCTTGTATTTTTAAGTAATAAATAATGAATGAAGCATGTTGTGTGTTAAATAGTGATGTAGATTTTGAAATTAAAGTGTATTTTTTGAGGTTTTGGATTAAAATATTATTTCTTTTTTTAAAGAATCTAATTGTGGGACGGATAAATGAGAAAATTGTGAACTTATCTTGGTTGGAGGTGAGTATCTGATTAACAAAAAGTAATAATGTTGCAATAAATTTTACTGTACCCCTACGTCCACTCCAAAGGTTGTCATTTGTTTTTTTCACGTGTTTTATAGAAAAATGATATTAACATCTTTATTAAAATGTAACAAAGTGGGTTAGCTCACCTGACAACTGGATTCCTCACTAAGGTGAATAACCCAAATTCGATATATATAAAATTTAAGGAGAAGGGAGTATGAGTGCTTGATTTATATAAAATTTAAAATTATAACTCATTAAATATATTACAAAATACACAACGTGCATACAAGGTGTAAAACACATTTTGTTGGTAGCTCCGCACTACAGCTACCATACAAGAGTCGACCCTCATGTCATAGAAAAATCATAGGCCTATTCTACTTTTGACAATTGCACCTTTGGTTGTCAAGCCATGAGTTGACAGTCATATCTTGGTAGCTCGATGGCTAATATTGGTAGCTCAACACTATAGTTGGTAGCTCTGCTTATACTTAGCAATTCTACCAAAGTCGTAGTTCTACCGCAACTCCGCTTGATTGCCATACATATCAATTCAACTTGGAGCCGTGCATACATACTTAGCCATTCTACTTGGAAGTTGTAGCTCTACCGCAGCTCCACAGGACTTTCTAGGGGTGGGCAGTATGGCATACCGAAAATTTTTGGTCATACCAAATATGGTACCGAAATTTTCTGTATATAAAAAATCATATCATTACCTTATCTAAACTTTCGGTATACCATAGTTCGATGTACCGATATTTTAGTATAGGAAAATAATATACCTTCTGCTTATCGATATTTCGGTATACCGTATCATACCTAAAATATCAGTATATACCGTCCTATTAGATAGTTTGTTATGTCGTTATGCACCTAAAATTCAATAAATCTAATTAAAAACTGTACTAGAAGAGTGAAAGATAGTTATAAAATAAATTCTAATAGATAATAAACTCATAATAAGAAAAATATACGACAATCCACAAACGACTTAATTAAATAAGAGTGAGTCTCATGTAAATCGAGTTTACATGTAAACCCTATTTTTTAAAATTACTCTTTAGTATATAAAGAATTACTCTTTGAAAAGTAATAATTTTTATACAGAAGAGTAATAATTCATATATCTAAAAAGTAATTGATAATTCAGGATTTACAAGAATTTGAAGAGTAATTTTTTAATTTAGAAGAGTAATAATTTATGTGCTAAAGAGTAATTTTTTATTTACTAAAAAGTAACAAGGTTTATATAATTAATGTATGTAAACCCGATGTACACAAATGTTTGTCATTAAATAAATAGTATCCAATAGATCTACACAAGAACCATATGAAACTTATATTAAGATCAATACTTTTAAATTTTCATATAGGATAGAATTGTGCAATTAAAAAAGAAGTACTACAAGATATCATGAAAGTCAATAAACTTTATCACCTATTTATAATTATGAAATTTATAGTAGTATTTTAGATTTAATCTTTTAATTAAATAGTGTGCACATATAATTTAATTAAAAATTATAATATATAAATAATAATTATAATTGCTTATATCGTGTAGTATGGTATATCGTATCATATTACCCAAAAATTGAATATTTTACGGTATTGATAATTTATACTCCCTCTGTCCCATTTCAATATTTACGTTTCTATTTTGCGTCTCTCATTTCAATGTTTACGTTTTCCTTTTAAGGAATATGGGACCCACCTAAAAAAATTAATATATCATTCAACACTGATACACCTACCCTCTTCACATTAAATATTATATTTTTTCACCCACTATCTATTGAAATATAATACTTTTTAATCAACGTGCAAAAAGCAAACGTAAACATTGAAATGGGACGGAGGGAGTATACATTTATCGTACCAAAATTTTCAATAAGGTATCATACCTTACCAAAAATTTTGGCATACCTAAAATTTCAATAAAATCAGTATTTTTCGATATGGTAAGGGCGGTATACCGAAATTTTGGTATTTTTCTCCAGCCCTAGGACTACCACACATGTCAAAGGTCACACAAGTCAGTTTTGCTGGACAGCCACCAATGAAAATTATCCTACAACCTCACATTGCAACTTCGCAAGAAAGCCACACATGCAGTTCAATCAAGAGTAACATAAGGCAATTTTGTAGGATAACCTCACATGGCAACTCTACGTGGTTGCAACACCTCGTAGCTTGGCAGCAGCACGACAGCCATGACCTGCATCCACTTTACCACAACTCGACTGTGACCCCCTCATGGTAGCCGCGCCCCTCAACCATTCAATCGCAGCTCGGCAGCCATGCCCCGTTGGAGGTGACGCAGTAGCTCGACCACAACCCCTCAGTAGCTTGGTGGTTTAACATAGATAATCACGTGTCGGTAGTATATAACACTAATACTTCAGCAGTAAAATCGCCACTCCTTGTCATCCATACCACACCATGCCTTAATAGATGTGGCTCTACACCGCTTTTGATACTACAAGTCTTGGGAGGTCTTTTGGCATCACAAAAAATATGTCCTTCTCCACCAAACTTATTTTTCGCTTCCAGAGGCTATCCAATACGGGAACTGTAAAATCTTCAAGATCTTATCGCATCAGGAAAAGATAGATAAGATTCGCCGCTGATCTTTGCATTAAATGTAAAGTAAGTCTAGATCCTACACTCCTATGGCTACCCTACATTTAATGATCCTCAATCTTTGCCTATAAATAGCACCGGGAAGCATCAGTGAAAACCATCTCATTCTCATTATCAAAATTAGCATATATATTCTCTCACTACTCACTTGTTACTTTCCTTTTTTTCAAATAGAAATAGAAGAGTCTTAATTTCTTTTAGTGTTGATTTTGTCTGTTATTTATATTCTAGTTCCAAAATATACTCCATAAAATACTACACATCAACACGATTAAAAATCTAGTTGATCTAAAACTCACGATTGATGCGTACAAAACTTTCTTTTACCTTTAACCAACCTCAAAAATTGGTGTGATAAAACATTTGGATTAATTAATACTCTACATAATTACGTTGCTAAATGTTGACTATCATTTGGTGAGGCTTAAGTGGGGGCCACTTGTAGGATCAGATGCGAGAATTTGTTGTAAACACATAGGATGCAATGATATGTTTACCTTTCTATCAATGATTAGTAGTTAATCAATTGATTCCATAATAATAAGAAAAGCTATGTTACAACTTGCACTTTAATTATTCTTTAAGAAATTAAATAAAAAAAATTAAAAGCGTAAATTTTGTATGTAATCATTCAAATTTATAAGCCAATCATATAACTTTGATAGATTTCGACATTTTTTACATTATAACCGTTATGCAAAATTAATCTTTATACCATATTTCGATTTTATTTATTTATTTATTGGTGTGATCATATTACTTCTTCCATTTATTCATATATTCACATTTTTCTTTTTCTTCGGTCACAAGCCTATATTCACACTTCTATAAGGCAAAAAAATATACAACATTATAATCTCATAATAATATATTTTAATTAAAAAAATTTCTTCCATTTACAAATCACACAATATTCTTTATAATTTATTGATTATTTAAATACAAAACTAATCCAAAAATGAATAAAGTTGGTGAAAAAATAAATATTAATATCCATGAAAAAGAAGTATGCATATAGAATTGAGGCAAAAGGAATAACATTTTACTCTGGGAATACTTTTAATTTTGGGTTTATCTCAGAGTTTAGTTATAATTTTTTTTATAGTATAATTTTAATTTCATAATATGTAAACCACAGTATTAGCAACACAAGCTAAATTATAAATACTCGAATGCTACAAACTAAAGATGAAATTGTACATATACTAATCGTGCAATAGTAAAGTAGCAAATAAGGTCGATCCCCAAGGATTACAATATAACTATTAGTGGTGTTATGTGTGTGAAAATCTATGCTAACCACACCAGATCTTCTGCGTCATTTTCGTGCATTATCTTTTGTGTCACACTTTTAACGTAAGAGGGGGTTTAGGGTATAGTTTCTCTCTTCTACGTGTGATTCATCTAACGGTGTGACACATGAGATGATGTACCAAATGACACAGAGAATTCGAGCCGTATACTAACCCCCAACCTTTGCATGCTAGATTAATAAATAAATAAAATATGAATATGAATAATTGATGATCAATCAATTAATCAAGCAGTTAAACCAACACACATAAATAAAATAAACACTGTCAAGATACAACTCCGAGCTATGTTATGTGATACTAACACTCAACATTCGCATCAGGGTTAATAATTGAATATTAACAGTTGGCGATCAAACAATTAATCATGCAATTAAACCAACACACATAAATAAAATAAATCATTAAATTAAAATACTAGGGTTCACACAATAATAAAAGTAAACTGAAGTATTAATGCAACCTAAAATCTAATCAATCTAGAACATTATGCTAGATGGAAAACAAAGGAATAATAAATGGGGGCGGCTATTCGCACCCCTAAATATACTAAACATACCCATAAATTATCAAATTAAATTAATTTAAATTGATAAAGACATAAATACCCTTTAATTATTTCTCCTGCCATTAATTATTTTCTCCATCAACGATTTTCGCCGAATTTCATTCGCAAGTATAGAGAAATACTGCCGGAAAAAATTAAGTTGAGAAGCAGTTCCAGTGAGATGGGGATGTGAAAGTAGATAAAGCTGACGATAAAACTTATCGGTTTGGTGAGGGATGGAGTAAATTTGATGTGGATGCTGCACTTCAATTTGGGGAATTTGTGGTGTTCTTCCACAACGATGACAATTTCACGTTTGATGTAACGATTTTCGGTCACACTGCATGTGAATGGCGAATAACCGGCCGCCTCCGCCGGCGAAGTTCTCCATGATGACGTCGTTAAACCGAGCGGTAATAAATCTGGATGGAGTGGTTGACAACTCGCACTACTAGAAAGTGGAAGTTCAGCGGCGATTATTTAGCGACAAATAATATTTCATCGCTAATATATGTTGTTTAGCGATGAAAAATAAATTTGTTGTCGCAAATCAAGTTAGCTACACTCCTGTAGCGTCGAACCGTGGCAACGAGCATTTTTTCGTTGCTAACAAACTTTAGCGATGAAAATTCATAGTTAGCGATAAAAAAAATTCATCATTGTTCCTCCGTTTCCTTGTAGTTATCGTAACATTGGCTTTGAATGCTCTTCAAGTGGAATATGTGTGGAAAGTTGATGGATTATTGTGGTATAAAGACTTGAGAATCCCTAAAAACTGAAAATTTAGAAAAATATAATCCCAGAAGAATACATTATAAAGAAATCAATTCTGCTCTAGGAAAATAGAGGAAATTGATAATTTTATAAGTGCTCCACATTATATCACGAATTAACTTTCACATCCCAGCTCCAATTTAATTAATTTTTGCGTCCATGTGATCATTTTTTCTCGATCATCTTCTCATTTATACGACGCTTGGCAAATTAGTTTCATAACTCAAATTCTCCTCAAATAAAGCTCTAAAGTCTGCATTTACTTGAAAATACTCGCAAAATATTGATATAATATATAATAATTATGCATAAATCTTCACAAATAAATTCAAAATACGCATAAATCAATGAACAAATGACTTAAATAAATGTTTTTAAAGCACGTTTATTAGTAATATTTTATCATTGTTGTGAATGGCCTAATTACCCATAAATTTATAGAATTTTATGGTTCATGTAGTATTTTACTCATTTTTATCATTCCGGTTTACGATTATCTATAATTAAACTTCACACTCTTGTGGTTTAAGTTGCATCATACCCTTATAATTCATGATTATTTTACTATGAGTTTAGGATTTTTCATTTAGAATATGATTGCTATGATTAAATTGAATGAACTTATGGATAGAATGGAAATAAGAAATGAATGATTAAAAGTAAACAATTATCATTACTGACATTGGTTAGAAATAAAGTCTCTTGTATATGTGGGCATTCGGATCTAGATTCGTACCCATATTTGATCCAATCCAATAAATAATATACTTATCAATGAAGTTTGAGGCCTAGGGGGACTGTTAAATAAATAACCCATTAATAAAAATCCTTGGGCCGACGTGAAATCACAAATCAAGCCCATTTCAATAGCCTGGAATGTAACGGTCTAATAGATTCTCAATAATTTTCAACTTTCCTTTGGTATAGAGTTTTAAAAAAGTGATAAGTTTTAGAGGTTTTATAACATTTTTATAATAAATAAATAATAAAGTTTTTTTTATATATAAATAAAGGATACGAGGGAGAATGGTTGTTTTGATTTTTTTTTTTAAATTTTTTAAGAAGATGAAACTTTTTTAGAATGGTCCAAAATAGAAAATGTGAAAATTAAAGAGAGTTTAATTGAATAATACTCCTCAGTACGATTTAAAGAGCCTCTTTATTTTTATTCACATTGATTAAGGAGTGAATATTTATATTAGTGGGTGTATGACCTTATATTATAATTGTATTAGGGAGTGTGTGTGGGTCTCATATGTCTGAAAAGGAAAATAAAATCCTTTAAAAAAGACATAAAAAAAGACACTTAAAAAAAGTAGATAGAGGGAATATTTATTTAAATTTTAAGACCTCAGCGATGTTAATTTGGAAGAATCTAAGCTAATAATTTGAACATATTTTGATGAATAAAAATTAGACAAACACTAAATGAAAAATAGAATGGGAACGCATGAATTTATGGTTTATTTGTTTGGGCAAATGTTGTGTGAAACCATCTCTCTTATGTTAAATGGAAAAAAAAGCAAAAAATTATTAGGGAAAAAAGATACACAATCGATGAAAAGTGATAATGGTGCAGTGAACTATTTGATGAAGAATTATGTAAAACGATCTCATACAAGTTTTTTGTCTATTTATTTTGAATTTTTAAATTTATACATGTCTCACAAAAGAGAATTCCATCTCTTATCTATTTCATCCCTTTCTATAGTTTGAGTTTAATAAGATCATACTTATTACATAAAATCCCGACTACATATTACACACATCACATTATCCCTTATACTAAGTTAAAATCTACATACTTAATTCTTTCAAAACAAACATAAATTTGGATTTATTAAATCCAAGTAATCTAAATCCATATTTCTTGTCCTATTTAAAAAAAAAAAATTCTATTCCCCTCGCTCTATTTTCCATTTCGGACTTTTAAAATTCCAATTTTACCCAAATCGAACTGAGCCATGCCCTATTGACTGCAGTACCCTCCGTCTCAACGCACCATCATTCCCTTTGTGATTCAAACGCCCCACGATAGGAGCTGAAAACCCCATCAATCCGCCGGGCCAACCAGGATTCTGAGTAAATCGTTCAACAAAACTCGATCAATGGGCACCTTAGGAAGAGCAGTTTACACCTTAGGGTTTTGGATTCGGGAAACGGGTCAAGCCATGGATCGGCTCGGATGCCGCTTCCAGGGAAATTATTATTTTCAAGAACAGCGTGAGTCTTCTTCTTAATGTAATTATGTTTTTAATTTGAGCAGAATCCTTTGTTTTTTAATGATTTTTCAGCACCTTTTGGTTTTTACAGTGAAGAAGATTTAAATAGGTCTTTGGTCTATATTTGGGGGAAAATGTTGGATTTTTCTTATTTTGGTGGAGTGAGGGGTGGGTGGGTGGTTGATCTCTAGTGTAGGAATCAAGCAGGAATGATCCCAAATTGTATTTACTTGGATTTGTTCTTTATGTGTTCTCCACACACTTACAACTGTAGTATGATTTATTGAATATGTTCTAATTTGTAAACAATTGATGAATTATGTATTTCTTAGTAATGTACTTGAAGCCAGAAACAGAGGATGAATTTGACGGACAGAGTTTGTTAAATTATTTTTAAGAATGTCCTTATGGTATGCATTGCTGGAAATTGGAACTAAATTAGTATAAAACTAAGATACAAGTGCATATAACAATCTCAAGAGTGTAGATGTTCAGGTGTAAATTATGACTGCTTGAATGATGGTGTAAAAATGGTAGTCAGAATAGAACCCCAAGCTGTTCTTTGGTATTTAATCTAGAGATATATACTGTGTCTTTTTTTTTTTTTTTTGGCTTTCTATTGCTTAATAACTTGAAATATGGGTTTTGTCCCCAATGAGACATTTAAATTACATTACATTTGGCTTAATCATGCAATTGTCAACTTAATATTACATAATACTTGTAACATCTTTTATATTTCGTGGCTGCCTTACTGTTTTATTTCTCATTTTGCTTGAGAAATCCATAATCTTTATCCATAATAGTTTGCGTTTAGTTGTACCGCGCTCCTATTCATCATAAAATGTTTATTCCAGTGTCTAGACATCGGACCCTGATGAACATCTTTGATAAATCTCCTGTGGTTGATAAGGATGCATTTGTTGCTCCAAGTGCCTCTATTATTGGGGACGTTCAGGTTGGACGTGGATCATCCATATGGTACGGGTGTGTCCTTCGAGGTAGGATCTAATTTGTAAGTCTGTGTTCATTAATCTGGTCGAATATATCACACTTTACTGACGATATGCTGTCTGATTATAAATGACTGTTTATATGGTCTTTTTTCCCTTTTCCTCTTTGTATGGCCCTTGAACAGTGAACACCAACATTGGTATAATTTTTTGTTTAGTAATTAGTTAAACATAAAATCTCTCTTCTAATGTGCTTTCAGGAGGTTTGACTACGGTTTAAAGTGTCCAAGCAGTGACCTTTTTCTCCACTCTTCAGTTTTTTCTTGCTGCTTAGAAACTTAAATAATTCTCAAAGTTAAAATTTTGGCGAAAACTTCCATGAATGTTAAGTCCTTTTTAGTGGCATCATAAGTTTTGAATGCCTAGGGAACTTGTTTATTTTGCCTGCCTTTAAATATAATTAGTAGTAAATGTTATGAATAAAATAATTAACTACATATAAAATTAAAATGATTGAAGAATTGTGTTATGCTGAATGTTATTTTGATTAAATTTATTTTCTGGCAAAGGTGACGTTAACAGCATCAGTGTTGGTTCTGGAACTAATATACAAGACAATGCACTTGTTCATGTGGCGAAATCTAATCTAAGCGGCAAGGTTCTGCCAACAATTATTGGAAATAATGTCACTGTTGGTGAGTAGTCTTGCCTCGTTTTTTTTCCCCCTCCATTGGATGAGTTTGTTTCTGAATTGCCTTGTCATGATTGTACGTCTAGTATTAGTACAAATAATCCCTATTTATTGTATCTAAATTTCAAATTTTGAATATACAGGTCATAGTGCTGTTGTACATGGTTGCACAATTGAGGATGAGGCTTTTGTTGGTATGGGAGCTACACTGCTTGACGGTGTAGTTGTTGAGAAACATGCGATGGTTGCTGCAGGAGCTATTGTCAGACAGGGTACAAGAGTCCCATATGGGGAGGTAAATTTGTTGTTTGCAAAATCAGGAACACAATTTTTTTAAAAATTCAATGTTTTTTATTTAATGTTATTACAAGGTGAGGCTTTCGTCATAGTTCTTGGAAACTGTTGCATTTGTTTGTAAAAACTCTGAAGTCTCTTTCTGATGTTGTCCTAGTCAAAAGTGATAGCGAGATATGATCCATATAAGCTAACAACACGCTACGTACATTGATAAAGACTTTGTTGTTTTCAAAATGCTTCTACCTCCCCCCTCCCTCTCTCTTTCTCTGTCTCTCTCTGAGCTTTTATGTCACAGGTGTGGGCTGGCAATCCTGCAAAGTTCTTGAGAAAGCTTACTAATGAAGAGTTGGCCTTCATCTCCCAATCTGCCATCAATTATTCTAACCTTGCAAAGGTCCATGCTGCCGAGAACAGCAAATCCTTTGATGAGATTGAGTTTGAGAAAATGCTGCGCAAGAAGTTTGCCCGTCGGGATGAGGAATACGATTCAATGCTCGGTGTGGTACGTGAAACTCCACCAGAACTTGTCCTTCCAGACAACGTCCTACCAAACAAATCCCAGCAAGCGAGTTACTAGAAGTTCCTTTACATTCAGTTTTGCTCACTTCAAGCTTCTCACCTCTGTGTGATTTCCTAAATAAAAGCACCACCTGATTTGGTGTTGATTCTTAGGTTATAATTGTGAGAATCCTGCTGTAAGCCAAATTGCATGACTCTGCCTTGGTTTAGGTTGTAAACCTTGCATGCTTGCAAGTAATTTGATACACACATTATTTGTGGATTTCAGAACACTGCTGTTTCCATCTATCTCGCCATTTAACTCGTCTCAAATCCGTCTCTAATAGAAACCATTAGAGTGAGTCTCTTGTTCACCTTGCGCAACACTGAGTTGACTCATTTGATTAGAAAGGATTGAAATCGTATAACTAATTGTTACAAGTCATGGTCTCAGAGATGGGAGGATTTGAGGAGGCCTTTATAAATAATTCCTTCAAATTCTATTTTTATGTTTGAATCCATCATTAAATATATGAATTTATAAATTCAAGATTTGAAATGAATGGATTTCAAATCATGAATTTGATTTTGATATTTTTTTAGTTGTTTAGAGTGAATTTTTAAATATTTACTCTAATGGTGTTATTTGAAATTCTTTCGTTGTATAATATATAAACTAATATTTTAAAATATGTAAAGTTAATAAATTAATTAAAAAAATATGTTTTAATTTTTTAAATTTTAACTCCTACCATGAACCATCCAACCCAACCCACTACCGTATTTACTATTTACCCCCAACCCTTTCCTCCTACCACACTTCCTCTCAATCCAATATATATATATATATCGGTGAATAAAAGGTGATATTTAAATTATACATATACATGACTTAAAGATATACATGAATAATAATAATAGTAATAATAATAAATGATAATTAACCACGTCGCGACATCTAATACTTTTAAAAAGTTATTTATAACAGTGTATTCGTAATTAATATATATAAGATATATATATATATATATATATATATATATATATATATATATATATTATTAATTATAAATAAAATTCTATTTAAAAAAAATTAAGAAATGATTATTGAATTATGGATTTGAAAATACTTTAGAAAAAACAAAATTTATCTAAACAATGTAATTCAAATGAATTGATTTAAAATCCATGCAATTTCAAATTCACCAATTTTTAAATTTATTGTATTTGAAATGACTCAAATCAAATAAAACCTATGGAAAAACATTAAACCTTAAAGGCAAAGTTTGGGGTAATTCTAGAGTGCATCGGATGTATCAGTGCACATAGAGTTTATATGTATAAATTAAGGGTTAGTGAGTAGTTATTTATTTTATTATTTTGCTTTATTTAATGTTGAGATTAAATTAAAACTTAATCTAACGATTAACATCGTTCAGGTGTTGAACTCCAAAGTTTGAATTCGAAGTGCAAAACCATAACATAACACACCTCTACTTCAACTTTTTGCTAAACCATTATTGAAGACGGTTTGGTTAAAATTTTATTTATAATAAATAAATAATAAAAACATTTTATAATATTAACTAGCAAAGTTTTTAATTTTATAATAAATAGTCTAATAAATCATTTTTTTAAATTTTTATTAAAATAAATTTTTTAAAAAATATTTACATATTATATACCCTCCGTCCTATGCAAAGAAGATTTTTTTTTTCTTTCTTTCTTTCTTTTTATTTTGAGCATCCCACTCAAAAAGTCCCCTTTCATTTTCTATAAATATGAGACCCACACATATTCACTAATACAATTAAAACATGTGGCCCACATATTTACTAATACAACTACCCATTACATATTAAATAATAATATTCTTTAATTCACGTGAAAAACAAGCCGCTCTTTCCATGGGATGGGTGAGTATATAGATTTATTAATTAGGAGGAGGGTGGTAGTGGGCGAGTAGGGGAAGAAGTTGAATAGTAATTTAAAAATCAATTTAATTAAAAATCATCAACTTCAAATTGATCATGATTTTAAATCCATTAATTTGCAAATTCATTGATTTGAGTACACATCCAAACATGTACAGAAGTATTTGATTTGAATACACACCCAAACACACCCTTAGAGTCAATAATTTCACCAATTGAAGTAAAATTAAAAAATGCATGCGTATTTCCAACATTTGAGGATAAGAAAGCCAAGAATAGAAAACAAATTATGTACACGGACGTTCTCCAAGTCAAGTCAATGTACGTAAGATCCTACCCTACACAAATTTCTCACCTCTCCAACCAATTCACTCATACATACATAAAAATACATAGTACATAGTTATATAGACTTAAGACTATAGTCATAGTATACACATATACATGTATTTTTATACACTCATACATGTACATACATCACAAGCCCTACGGCATAGACCGGAATAGTCACGCGCTGATGCCGGTTTTCGCGTTAGCCGCGGTCGAACCGGCCAAGTCGGCGACGTGTAATTGCGCTGTATACTTGTGTCCGGTGCCTTCCGGTACAATTACTGGTGGTTCGTTCAGAAATGCCGAGTTACTGCTTATCCACCTGCACAAAATATATCACAAAATAGATTATATTTAATATTAATAAAAATCAGTATTTTTTTTAATTATTATTATTTTTCTGTGTAAGTAAAGAAAGAAGAATAGTTACCATCCATTCTTTTGTATTTGCTTCTCAAGACTTGTTTCACCCCCCATATCCAAGGCCTCCTTTTCTATAGCTTCTTCGAATATTATTTTCTGCATTGAAATACGTTAATATTCAAAGTTATTCATGCAAAATACAATACTCCCTCCATCCCGGCAAATATTTCACGTATTGTGGCGCGCGGAGTTTTAAGAAAATTTTTTTATGTATAAAGTAAGAAAGAGAAGAAATATTTGGGTTAATTTAATGAGAAAAGTTGTGTAAAGTTATTGGGATATGTGAAAAAGTGAGTATTATATTGAAATGTGTGTAAAAAGTGAATATTATTATAGTGTATTTTTTACCAATTTTAGTAAAAATAAAGTGTGAAATACTTTGAGTGACGGATAAAAAAAATAAGTGAAATACTTTCATTGACGGAGGTATTAATTACTACAATTATACATAGATACCATCAAAATCAGAGATTTTCTTTCCCCCTCTGATCAGCATCACTTTTCCCATTAGCTAGTTTTTCATTAAAAATAGTACAATGGTTTCACCGTTTATTATAAATATTCTATAAATATTTTCACATTTTCTAATTGCGCCCATCATAATGTTTACATCATAACATTTACATTTTTTATTTTAGTCGTTCTATCATAATATTTACATTTTTCATGAGACACACCCAAAATAATTAATATACTCCGTCTACACACCCAAAATAATTAATATACTCCGTCCGTCTCAGGCTAAGAGGATCCGATCAGGAGGGATGGAGTATCTAAATAAAACTTTAATGAAACATTAATATAATTACTCCATGTATATTAAAAACATATTAAAATATTATATTTCTTGTAAAAAAACAAACATAAACCTTCAAAGAAGATGCGGAATATGGATATATTTTGCTTTTTAAAAAAAAAATTGAGAAAAGAACCTGAGTGCGAGGTGAAAGAAGAGAGATATCCCTGAGGTGCTCTTCTTCTTTCAGCTTCTTGGATTTCCAGAAGGCTCCAATTTCTTCTTTTGTCAATGATTTATTCCTCCTTAACTTGTCTAAAAACATAAAATAAAAAACAAGATCAATAATATTACAACAAACAAACAAATTAAGGTTGACAAAGCAAGAAAAGATCTAGTGGTAGTTACCAAGATTAGGATCAGGGTCATGGGAGTCCCAACCAGCCATAAGAGAACCCATCTCTGAATTATGATAATATCTGCAGTTAAAGTACTGCTGGTTGCAATCTATTTATTTTAGTTTAGTTATGGCCGACACTGAAATGTAATGCTTAATGGGCCCCAATGTGTCTTATCATTTCAATTTTGCATTGATCTTATCTTCTTCTTTAAAATATCTTTTTTAGTGCTAACAAACAATCTTATAATATTATATATATGGATAAAACCTTGGACTCTTTGGAACATGGTTTTCTTGGCAGTGGCGGACCCAGAAATATTTTATTGGGGTACGGCACATAGAAATAAATAAATATATATGAAAAAAAAAGGAGAAGGATAAAAAATTAACAAATTCAAATATGGATGTTGGAGTCGAACACGCGACCTCATCTTCAAAATTTGACCCCTTGACCATTAAACCATACACTAACATTGTAAATTAAATACAATATATATAGATATTATTTTGAAATTTGGGGGTACAGCTGTACCCCAATGAACCTAGCTGCGTCCGCCACTGTTTCTTGGTCTACACTGGTTTTAACGTGTTTGGGGTGTAAAAAGATAAGACGTGTGTACAAGACGAAGATAAATGTTTTTTAATTTTGAAAATAATTGAGGATTGAATTTTTCTTTTTTTGATTTGTTAAATGTCACTTATGCATCACAAAATTTATTGCCTTCGTGCCAATGCTAAATACTCTTGTGTGAATCCATTACACTAAATTAATTTTGTTCGCTCAAATCAAATTTTGTACTCCCTCAATCCCACCCAAATTCAAGTTAACGTTTACGGTAAATACGAAATTTAAAAAAATTCATTTTTTGATTTACTTTTGAGGGTAGAATAATATTTTTTATAATAATAAATTACAAAATACTATATATGTTATATGTATTAAATGAGAATGATGATTTTAAAATTAAAATGTAATTTTTGTTATTAGAAGTATTATTTCACTGAGTGAGTGAGGATCATTAAGTATTTTATGGCTAATATTACTGTACACCTGTG
Source organism: Pogostemon cablin (assembly GCA_023678885.1). Taxonomy (NCBI): domain Eukaryota; kingdom Viridiplantae; phylum Streptophyta; class Magnoliopsida; order Lamiales; family Lamiaceae; genus Pogostemon; species Pogostemon cablin. The sequence continues at coordinate 10,746,337 of CM042987.1, forward strand.
TGCACATTAGGATACGGTGCACCCACTTTCAGATCATATACAATTATGAACAAAAACAGATACAATTATGAACAAAAATGTATATAATTTATTTATTAGTTTTTTTAATAAAAATTTGAGTGTAAAAAAATATACAATTATTAAAAAATATGTATACAATTGAATAAAAAGTTATACACATATGGATGCTAGTTTTTTAAGATAGATAAAGAAAAGTGAAAAAAATATAAAGAAATGAAGATTTTTTCAATTTTCTCTAATGAAAAGATGAAAAAAGAACTAGGTGCTCGATCAAGCATTTATCAAATCAAAGTCATTCAAGTTCTTTGTGCAATTAATAGCGTTCTTCCAAATTCAAAAGCATTATCAAGAAAATCTGAATAAAGGCTCTACACTAGTGAATTAACTTTACAAATTTTAAATATGAGTTCGAACAAGTTTTAATCAAAGACACAATTCCACAAAATTAAGAAAGTCAACTAATTTATTTGACAGAAAAATCAGATGATCATTTGGAGATTGTAAAGAGTTTTACTACTACCTTAAATTAAATTTGACATTAATTATCTTTGCATCTCAAATGTCTATTTAGTACTAGCTAGTAAATACAAATTGTGTTGTTCCACTTGCCTTTTGCATCTTTGTCTGATCAAGAAAATTTCAATGGGTCAAGCATCTCTTCATAATGAAAGCTGGTTTTTTCCAAGCTGATAACAAATAGATTATCTTTCAAGTGTAGTGAAACTTTTTTATACTAATTTATCCAAGTTACTATGTATTGAGCATGAGAAGAAGAGACTTGTGTGGGGTTATATGAGCTAGATGAGAGACTTTTGTTATGTATTTCAATTTGTAATATTTTTTATAATTTAAATAAATTAAATATAGATACTAAATTAGAATTTTATTATTTATATAATAATTTATAATTTTTTAAATTTAAATATAATTTATTTATTTATTTTTTTATATGAATGTAATTTGTCAAGAACACAATCTGGTGTTATTTTTGCTGAAATTTCAAATGTTGAGGCTAAATCGCAAATTAAATAATGATTTTTTGTGCAATTAACTAAAAAATGACATGGAAGGAAGGTAATGTGAAAAAGATCAGTCACGTAAGCAATCGGGTAGCATTTGGTTGATTGCTGGGTGCGATTCACAAAAACTTCCAAGATTGTGGTCTTTTTTTCTAATTTCCATATATTAGAGACTAAATTGCAATTAAAGTAAAGTAGCAGTTTTTCATGTGATTAACCAAAATAGTTTTTTAACCAATTTTTTAGTATTTATTACTCTCCGGTCCGGTTTAAAGAGTCTCTTTTTTTTTTTTATTTTGGACGTCCCTCCTGAAGGGCTTCATTTTCTTTTTTACACACATGTAACCAACATACATTCACTAATACAATTAAAATATAGGACTTACATACATACTAATACAACTACTCATTACATTAAATAATAATATTCTTTAATCCACGAGCAAAAACAAATATGACTCTTTAAATAGGACGGATGGAGAACTTTTTAGTAAATAGATTGTAAAGTATATCACGCGTGTTAAGGTGAGATGTCAATTTTGAAATTAAAGTTTAATGTGAGAATATTGGGTTAAGTGTATTTTCTTTTATGGAAGTATTAGATTTGAGATAATCAAATAGTGTAAATTTGTATATGAAACAAAATATTTTTAATAAAACATGATACATAATTGATGAAAAAAGAAAATCATTGAATAAAATTATTCATGCACAATTAGAAAGATAGATGAAAAGGTGCTAACATTTTTATAAAAAAATATATAATGACAAAGTAAAACGTTTTCACTTCATACTTAGGAGCTAGAGGTGTGGACTGTGGAGTTTTTCTTAGAAATTAGAGAGTAATCATTTGGAGGAAGATGTAGTACTTCTTTTTACTTGGACAGGAATGAGAGAGTCTCTTCCTCCTCTGCCTTTTGAGCACAATTCAATGGCTGGCCCAATTAACTTGATATTTAAGCCATGATCATGTGAGCCCAGAAAGAATTGGGCCTATCGGGCCATGGACATTTTGTCCGATGGGCTACTTAGGCTTGACCATTTTGGTCTTATCTTTTGGGCTTCTTAATTCTTATATATGTATACATTTATTTATTTATTTTGTAGAAATATTTTTTAAACTACTAGACGTGCGTTGCACGTCACATACATATGACACTTTCTTATTTGAAATTTCTGTGGATTTTCTGTGGTTTTTTATTTTATTTATTTTTTTACTATAAAAATTCTATCTTTCAACATAATAATTAATAATTTAAATAAGTCTTCTATTTATTAATTAAATTAAATTAAACTTCTTTATATACAATATTTTTCGTCAAATAATGTTCATTCAATCTAATCAATGCTCTCATCTTTTTCATGAATATATAACTCTAGAAATGACAACATACACTTGCCTATGCATGAATACATGTTTTAGGTGATAGTGATACATTCCTACAGTTAAGATGGCCACCTCTTGAACCTGGTAAATTGTCATTGCAAATATAGACAAGAATTTGCTTTATGTTAAATTTAAATTGGTATCTCTCATAATTTGTTGGGCTTATTGGTATGCACGAAGTGAAATTCTGTTTCACTATATATTTCTCCGTCGTAATTTCGCCTCATGTTTGATGCTTTGTGAAAGTTAGGCAAATCAATAGTCTTCCATTGCAAAATTCATTTGCAAGATCCAAGTTCTTCAACAGCATGATTGTACCGTTTTTAAGTTTCAAGCTTCACTTAATTAATTAACACTGATAAAACCAAATAGCAGATGCAAATCAGAAGGATGACCCAAAAAGAAATATTAGTAATAATGCAAAAACATTAATATGACATTGACAACGGATTTCTGCAGCTGTAAATCCTTTAGATTTTAATGTTTCACGCCTGTGGAATGATGGCGTCTTTTGCAGCATATTAAATCAAGAAAAAAGAATGTATGCCTATTTGACAATCAATATGTAAATGCAATATATAGTATTTTATTATCGAATCCAAGATTATAACAATTATTAAGTTAACATAGGTGGTCATAATGCGCCATATGCATGGCCAATAAAAGCTCTCTAAGAGTATTGTTATAACAAATGCCTAACGTGTAATTGGCATGATTCACGTGAAATATTATCTGGAAATCAATGCATAAATCAACTAAAAAACTCAACCACGATCCATTAAAAAGGATATTAATGGAGGATATGTTTTCTTCCGTGGAAAAGCATGGACTTACTTATTATGTTAAAAGCAGTACTGCTCCAATATGTAACTCGATAAACAAAATCCCTTTCAAAATCAAGTTACCTCGAATTGTAAAGATTGCCCTCATTCTTGAATGCTTGAGAGAGCTGACCATCTCTTGTGACTGGATAGCAGTAGGATCAATAAAACCACATTTTTACGATGACCTCAAGGCAGCATTCTGTAAATCAAACTAATCCATGAGCAGAATACAACTATTAATTAACAATCATAACAAATACAAAATACTCAATGATAATAATAAAAATAATTATTATCAATTCAGTGCAGCAGCACACGTTAAGAATAAACAAACAATGACAAATTTGCAAGCATTTATATAAAAAAGGACAAAGCAATTAAAATTGCTAGTTGAGAAGAATGAAAATGAATTATGATTCAAGTTTGAAGCAATAACGACTTATGACAATCAACAACAATTTCACCAAGTAATCACCTTAAGCTCTATCTGAAATGTGAGAAGAAAATAAGAACTTGATGTACTATCAAATCACGTATATTTAAAGTTTAAGGTTATATAAGAAAGTTTGGTGTGGTAAACCCACTTAATATGATATCTCATTCCTTAGAAAAACAAAATTTGAAGATAACAGGTACAGGTTGATTTCAACCTAGTAAGAAATAAGGTTGCCTCAATGCAGCTGCAAGAATCAAGATCAAGAATATTGAGATCAGGTTATAAGTGATGGTAGGTATATTATCTCCCGATCTCAATTATGATGCAGAAAACTATATAATATCTCCTCAAGACTTAGAAATGATGAGTTAGTTGAAGAAGAATTGAGGTGATATTATTTATACCTGCCACACATGGATAAAGAAAGTCTGCAATATATGAATCTTACACCACACAAATAGTTTTATGAAACTTCAAGTCAATAAACAGAAATGAAACATAGGTAGATATTCACTCTAATATCAACATAGATGCCAATCTTTTGTCTTTTGAGAGAATTATCATAGAGACATTAAGCTTGGAGTTTTTCTCGCAACCGATGAAAGCAAAGAAGCAAACTGCATATATTACTGACAAATAAATGATGATCAATACCTGATATTAACACAGTTAAAAAGAGCTTTAAAACCAACAATTCACATTTAATTGTTCCTCGTAAATAATTATCAATACCTGATATTAATAAAGTTGAAAAGAGCTTCAAAACCAACAATTCACATTTCATTGTTCCTCATTTGCTTAACCGAAATATGTATTATACTATGAAAACTTTCAAAAAATAATGGCCTCCAAAAAATACTTGGTACTATAATCTGAATTAGAGTGTAAAGTAATGATAAAACTACAATGTTATGAATAATTTACTTCAAAACATTCAACGTGGGAGATAAAACTTTACTTATGAAAGGTTGCAACCATATAGTAGAGCCGAATGTGCACATAGGATCATTCCATTAATGCATAAATATTATATCATAGCCATTGTGTCTAGCCCTGACCACATACTGGGATCCATATCCTGCACAATCAGAATCGAAATAGGTAAACAATAAGAGATAAAACATCACTCTTTGTTGGTGAAACAGGTTACACAATTCCATATTAATAACTTGCATCCAAAGGCCGCAGTTCAATCACTCCAACTTGTATATAAATTACACTAAAGCCAATCAGGGTAAAGATTAGATTACATCTTTGGAAGCTAAATAGAACATTTGAAAATAAATAAATATTGAAAGGTACTTATAAAGCTTGTGTGTTACCAGTGACTTATCAATAAGTTCTTGTGCTTCCGCTGCAAAAAAATTTGGAAATCTCTAGCAAATAAAGTAGGAAACAACAATTTGTAAACAAAAGTTGAAAGTAGCATTGAGAATAAGAATTTCCCAACAATTTGCTTCAAGAACATAGCTAAGAGGTGACAGTATCAGGAAAGGAACATACCACAGAACAGTCTCTCTAATACTTTCATACTTAAGGAACATACCACATAACAGTCTCTCTGATACTTTTATACTTACCACAGGAATTAGTCATACCACCTTTCTTCCCCTTTTCTTTCTCCTTCTTCTTACCCTAATTTTTCTTCTTTATTTTGAAATAAAGTATGCAAAGATGTAGCGAGAAAATAAAGGAAAAAAAACAACTCCGCCTATCCTGCTCCTCCTCTTTTCCTCCTCCTCTTTTCCTCCGATGACTTTTGTTCTTCCCCTGAGATGATGATTCCTGTAGAGTATTTAATTGTGGCATGATTAGAACATATTTAATGGGGTTTAATTTTATTTATGTAGGATATCAATTTTGAGGAGTCAAGTTCCATTTACATGGAAAGTCAATTTCGGTGGGAAATAATCAAGAGTGAATGGAGTAAATCAAGTGTCAATTACCATTCTTAATATGGTAACCAAGATATCTTGCAATAACGTAGATGGAAGAAATCAGCCACTGTGTTGAATGTTGAAAGATGTTGCCACATCTATTTAAGTTATCTTTATTGGAGAAGTAGATAACCTCTCCCATCAGTTGTGTTTGTTTGCTTTTTGAGAGTATACGAGAGTGTCTATTTCGTAGAAATAGGATCTGCTTAGATAAGATGTCTAAGTAGAAAAAGTATGTAAGGCCGGAACGTCTTTAGGGTGAAAGTATTAAGATGGGAGTCTGTAATACTATGATCTGCTAATGAATAGTTCCGAGGAAATGACAAAGTCATTCCGATATTTTTAAACAATCATTTTAATTTTCTTCCGCTTTAATTCTAATTCATGTTCAAACACGGCTGGTGTAAGAATATCACTTCTATTTTGTATTGAAACATTATTTTGTGTTAAAATATCGATTCAACAATTCCGACTCCAAATCGCAAATCGTAATCAGACGATGATGAGGATCAGCTTTTATGTCCCTCTTCACTCGTTTATTATTTATTATGAGACGTTTCAGATAACAACTTACACTATATTGATCTTTTATCTGGACTCCGTAAAGAATATGAAAAATCTGTATATCTCGACTCTTGACGAATATATATGTGAAGTGATTGTGGTAATTAATTGCTTTGAAAAGAGAATGTGGTAATTAATTAGGGCTGTAGAGGTAAAATGAAAAAATTAGTAAGGATATTATGGGAATAAAATATTTTTCAAACACAACCTACTTTTAATATATTAAAGATATAAGAAGTCAAAATCAGGTCATTGTATGCCACGATTAATTGACTCGATTTGATTTTGACAGAGCTTGGTATTACTATTCCCGTGTTAATTATTTTTTCACGGAAATTAAGAGATATAATATTTTAATGTGTAGTAAGGTGAGAGAAATAATATTTAATGTAAAGTGGGTAGTTGTATTAGTGTTGTGTGTGAATCCTACATGAAATAATTAATGATTTTGTGTGGGCCCAACAAGATAAAAAAGGAAATGTAAATCTTAACTTGAGACAATTCAAAATGAAAAATGTATACCTTAACATGGGACGAAGGGAGTACTTCCTATATAAATGTTTATGTTTACTTTTGATTAAGAGATACATTTTTTAAATATAAGGAATTGAAAAATATAATATTTTAATATAGGGAGGATTACTACTAGGTACACTAACAAATCCTTAATTATTATGAGATACAAACATACAAAAATATTACCACTAACTACATAAATATATAGTGGTATTCCAATATTACCCCTACAATGTGCTGCACATAAATGTTTATCTGCAGTAAAAGTTCGTGTGCAGCAAAAGTTCGTGCAGTAAAAAAAGTGTGTGAAGTAAAAAAAGTATGTGCAGTAAAAAAGTGTGGTGGTCCTGCGGCGGTCCGGAAGTGCTCCAGAGACCGGCCGACAGAGCTTCGGTGGCGGCAGTGATGGTCCGGCGACTTTCGGCGGTCGGCCGATGGTCCGACAGTGCTCCGATGGCCGACCGCCGGAGCTCCGGCGACGACAGCAGCGGTCCGGCGGCGACGGCGGTCCGGTGGTGGGTGAGGGTTTAGGGTTTGTGGTTTAAAAGTGTATAGGTTTAGGGTTATATTTGGTATTTTACTTTAATATTTTGTATGGGAGAGTAATTTTTTTAAATCAATGTATTTCATAGTAATTATGGGTACAAAGTGTGTACCTATGAATAATTTTTCTTTTAATATATAATGGGTAATTGTATTAGTATTTGTAAAGTCCTCATAATGATATTCCCATTGACTTAAAAATATCACATACTCTAAAAGATAAATATATCTTAAACATACTATAGCAGAAACTTTTCTTGCTGACGTGTCGTCTCCAGAGCGCTCCAATGTGACGTGTAATTTTCTCAATTTTTTTGGATTTTTTAATATTTTTTAATATTTTCTTATTTACTTTTAATTAATTGCCTTATTTAATATTTTCTTTTTTAAATAATAATTTCTTATTTTCAATATCTTTTAATACAATAAATTAATTAATATCAAATTAAATCATATATATAAAAGGAAAAAAAGAATATTCCATATAATATTTGATGAGTGATATTTTCACCTAAATTTTAGTATCTTTTTATATCCATTTTTGTATTATTTTATCTGTATTTATGTGTTATTTGATTGTGTTTTGTCTTTTTATGGAAATGTGTGAGAATGAGCTTAAACGTATGCAAAACAGGTGAAAACGGAGCAAAAATGGAGACGGGAGATGAAACAAAGAAGGAAAAATAGGGCAGCTCAAGCACGACTCGAGTGCTGCTACTCGAGTCGAGCTGACGGCGCATGACCCGTGCGCTGTGCACAGGCCTGTCCAGAATGGCCGTGCGCCAACACCTAAATGACCTACTCGCCCACCCTGTGCCTGAGTTCTGCGCACGAGCCGAGTTCAGAATCAGAGATCGAGTCGTGTAGGGAACTCGACTCGAGCTCCGTCTGCTACCGGGAAAACGTGACACGACTCGAGCCATGCTACATCACTCGAGTCGAGTCGTGCAAAAATCTGTGAAAAAAATCAAAAATCTTCTAGAACCTTCCAAGGGGTATAAATATCTCTAAGTTCAACATTTGATCAGATTGGGGCGAGGGTTTTCACTTTTCACATAGATCACACACCATTTCTCCCATTTTACACCATCATCTTCATCCATTCTTCATCCATTCTATCTATCTTCATCCCACCATCAAAATCACCATCTATTTGGGAAAAGAAGTAAGGAAGAGAGGAGAATTGCAAAGGGAAGAAGAAGATCACCATTGGAGCTATCCAAGGGAGTTTTCATCCAACTTTTTGTATTGAAACTTTATTGTTTATCATGATTTGTAAGGATTTTAATGTCTATGTTAATTTTCTTTTGAATATGGTAGACTAATCTCCCTTGTGAGATTAGCAACATGAGAGTTGTTGTATAATTTTAGAATTTATGTATTAAAATTCATATGTTGATTGGATTATTTGATTTTTCTATTATTGATACTTTAGATCTTGATGTTTATGATGATTTATGTGGTTTGTTGTTTTAAACATGTGATTAGATTGAGAAGTCAATGATATATTTAGGATAATTAATTGAATCATTTTGTCATACACCTCATGTGTATTATAGAACTTAAAGAGATAGAGATGTCCTTTAGGATTTAGAACACTTTGTTAGGATATCCGATTGGTTAGATCGAGAGTTGATTAATCGTATGAAGGGACTCTCATTTCAAGCTTAGTACCTAGTTGGAATTGTTTGAGTGAGAACCAATCTTTTGAGCTATGTTGGGATTATTAACGGATCCATATCTTATCCATCTCGAGAGGGAGTTTAAGTGAACTTAGTGTTAACCCTTAGTCTTATACCCATGATTCATATGGATTTGATGCATTTATCCTAGGATTTTCACTTCTAAATTGTTGTTAATATCACTTTTACTTAACTTGAAAAATCACTCTTCGTCTATCTATCTTATTTGATTGATCATTTCTTGCTTTGATTAATTTTATTTACTTATTTGAACAATCACTCCATTGATGATTCGTCTCTATAAAATTACAAGAAACGTGAGATCACTTAAGCACTAGTACCTTCCTCTCTGTGGTTCGATAAATTCTTGAATTGGTCATCCCGACTATAAGTTATGGCTAATCAATATTCCCTCTCACCCACCTATAAATAAGACTTTTTGATTATTTATTCTAAATACATACGTTCGATTCTCCAAGAAGAATATGAGTTTTCTTCAAGTTCCTCTATAGAATTTATTTATGAAAGTATAAAAATTTATTTCGATAGAGCGAATCGAACAAAGATTCGATCTACCCCTAAAAAATCAATTTATGTATTCTTCAAGAGGAAGAGAATTGATTCAAGGAGGAAGAGAATTGATTCAAGTATTCTTGAATCGAATAGTTACTGAAAAACTCGAGCATCTCACCTGGACGCTACGTACGAGTTTATTTATTCTTGATCTCTTGAGCAAAATTCTTGGGACAACTCTTCCAACTATGACTTTCACTTTTACCTCTTAAAAATCGATTCTTCAAGAGGAAGAGAATCGATTCAAGTATTCTTGAATAAATTTACATCTTAAGAATTGATTCTTTAAGAGGAAGATGATCGATTCAAATATTCTTGAATCCAATTACATATTAAAAATCGATTCTTCAAGAGAAAAAGAGTTAATTAAAGTATTACCATTCAAGTATTATTTTAGATCTACCTCTAAAGTATTGATTTTAGTATTTTTCAAATGAAAGATGAACGATTCAAGTATTCTTGAATTGATTACCTCTAGAGAATAAGAGGTTAAAAAACTAATTCATGTAGAGAATTGAAAGTTTAAGTTCTTAAAAGTTAAATCATTATTTCATATAAAATAACAAAATCGAGTTTGTAAATATTTATTTATTTTTTAATTTAGTATTTAATATTTATTTATTTATATATATATCTTAATTATTCCATTATGACATATGAATTATAGAATTTGTTTTCTTTAATTGTTTATATAATTTGTAATTAATAAAATGACTAATTATAGTGTGCACCTGGGTGCACCCATATACAAATATAACAAAAACATATACAATTATGAGCAATAATGTATACAATTTAATTGTTTGTTTTTTAATGAAAAATTGAGCGTAAAAAATATACAATTATTAAAAAAATAGTATACACTATTGAATAAAAAGTTATACACAAATGGATGTTAGTTTTTTTAATGAAAAACTTAGTGTGAAAAAAGTACAATTATTACAAAACACGTATGTAAAATAGAATAATATGCATTCAAAATGGAATAAAAAGTCATGCACATATGGGTGCACTCTTGCACCCGGGTGCACCTAATATACACTCTAATAAAATTAAGTTAAAAAATACAGATAATAAATTCATTACAAATTTATGAATATTTAAAAGAATATTATATATAGTTAAAAAAAAGTATATTATATTAATCTTATTTATATTTTACATATTATACATTAATTAATTTTTTAAAAATAACAATTAACGCAAATAGAATTACTATTATATAATTAATTAAAAAATACTTAATCATAATCATTAAAATACTTAATCATAATCATTAGTAAAAAAATAATCCTCCACTTAAATATTATTTATAATATATGTATATGTATTAAGTAGTATAGTATAGCAAAGTTTTTTTCGTGTCATCTTCTAAACACTCTAAAATGGTATTTTTGTTTTCTATAAACTTATTATGGCTTATCTACTTTAGTATCAATAATTTCAATTAATAAATAAATCTTTTAATATAAATTTATTAATTAGTATCAAAACAAGTATACAACAACCAACACAAGTGCACAGAATCAAACTTATTGTACCCAGAACTGAAGAAGTAGAAGTACAAAATACAACAAATAGATACAATACATATTAAAGACATGAAAGTCATGCAGTAATATTGCTGCTAAGAGATATTTGCTATGAATAAAACTTGAACTACACCCACCCAAAAGAGATTAGTTTATTGAATTTAAGCTACTTACTTATAATAAGAATACAAGATGCAAGAGTCAAGATACAAAACTTCATAAGATACACATAATTAGGTGTAATATAATTCCTGTTTTTTCAAGGAAAGTACATGCATAAATAAAGTTTTCCAAATTTTGGAATAACAAGTTGTGCATATATCATATTAGACCACACACAAAGCAATACTTTTAGACATGGAAACATGGAAAATCATAAATATATGAATTTAAAGAGGTAGCAAACTTTACCTTGCAAATGGAGAAGACGAAAAAACAGCTAAAACTGAAAATTCATCAAAATTTACGAAAACTGCATAATCCTCAAATTTATGAAAATTGATAAATCCTCCAAAACTAAAAGATCCTCTAAACCTACAATGCACACGGCGTTTCATCGATAGAAGCGAAGCCGAATTGAGAGTTGCTAGAGTTGCCGTTATTTTTGGTGTTAGACTTGCACAGAAATTTGGTACTCAAATAGACCCGATAAGGGCTATGTATGGTGTAGCCATACTTAACCATCATGCTAACTGTAGAAAGGCGGTAAGATCCTTCATGGAAAAGCCAGGGAACACACTCGGTCAGCACTACCAGGGAACACACACTCGGTCAGCACTACCTCGGATTGCTGGCTTTTCTGAACGAGCAGTTCCATTTTTCTAAGGTGGTTAGGGTGTTCGGCAATAACACTATTAAAGTGCGTGATTGTGCTAGAGAGTTGGGGCTCCTAGAGGAGGAGAAGGAGGAGGAGTAATTGCTGCGAGGAGAGCACAGGAGAGGGGAGGAGGGTTAGATCTACATGTTTTTTCATTACGTACATGAATGAATCAACTCACTCATTACGTACATGAATGAATCAACTCACGTGCAAAAAGCAATCGTTGACCTTTCACCGAACGTAATCATTTTGATGGGATGTCCCTCCGTCCCACTCAAAAGATCTATTTTTCCATTTTGGGCGTCCCACCTAAAGGGTTCCCTTTCTTTTTTAATACACATGGGTCACATACACACCCTCTAATACAATAGCCCACACCCCCACTAATACAACTAACTACTACTAATTAAATAATAATACTCCTTAATCCACGTGCGAAAAGCAAAATGTATCTTTTGAGCGGGACGAAGAGAGTATAAAGTTTATTATTTTTTTAAAAATTATTTTTATTAATATTAGGCCCTTCATAATTTTGTACTCCTATACTTTAAGTTCCGATAGAAAATTCCATAAAGAAAATATTCTATCTTTTGTTTTTCTTTTTAATCTTCTTTTTGTTTTTTTTCTCTAATAATTCTTCTTTTTCTTCTCTTTCATGTATTCTACTTTCATATTATTTATAATTTACTTTAATTTGTTTTGTCTTTTATATTTTTATTTGATTTTATATGTAGGTTAATCATTCACGTCAAAGGTATCATTTTAATAGACAAGGGATCTTGAGAGGGTGTCCTTGATGATGAATTCAATGGACAAAATTCCGGAAGGAATATCTCCAAACTGTCCAAAATTATCAACATTTTTTTTGCTACGGAATCCTTTAAGTGAAGGAATAGCAACAGCATTTTTCTCACAGATGAGTGGCCTGCAGACTCTTGATCTATCCCAAATCAAAGAAATTATTAACATGCTGTGACAAGATGAAGACGGAATACCGCTTTACATATTCGAAAAACTCGAATACATCTCGATTTGAGGTGTAAAATGCTGGTGTTTTTTACACTCAACAAATATTTTTATAATTAAAAACTATGAACTTAAAAATTATGATAAAGTGCCTTCGAATGTAAACGGCATGATGATAGAACTAAGGATAAACTATTCATATCCAAAAATTATTGATTACGACCCCCATTAAAATTTGAGTTAGTATCTTGTGTGTTCAGGTACGGATCATTCTTTCCCCAATTCATCATCTATCAATTCCACCCATTTAATTTACTAAACACTTTCATCATATATTTCAAGTGATCAAGGTTCCATGAGTTGATATTAAGTGCACTCATGTGCAATGTGTATAATTTTTTATTCTATTTTGTATACATGTTATTCTATTTTGTATACGTGTTTCTTAATAATTGTATACTTTTTTCACACTAAATTTTTCATTTAAAAAACTAGCATTCATATGTGTATAACTTTTTATTCAATAGCGTATACATATTTTTTAATAATTATATATTTTTTTACACTCAATTTTTCATTAAAAAACTAACAATTAAATTGTATACATTTTTGTTCATAATTGTTGGAGCAAATTCTTACAACTATCAATGAAAATACAAATATAACTTTTTATTCTATTTTGTATATATGTTATTCTATTTTGTATACGTGTTTTTTAATAATTGTATACTTTTTTCACACTAAGTTTTTCATTAAAAAAATAGCATCCATATGTGTATAACTTTTTATTCAATAGCGTATACATGTTTTTTAATAATTTTATATTTTTTTACACTCAATTTTTCATTAAAAAACTAACAATTAAATTGTATACATTTTTGTTCATAATTGTTGGCGCAAATTCTTACAACTTTCAATGAAAATACAAATATCATATTCCTTCTTCCTCCATGTAAAAACGAACAGAAACAAAAATATAAGCTTTGAAAAATTGTATTATTCAACACTAATCACCCTCCTAAGTTCCACTGTCTTCCATTCTTCCAATATTGATCGATGAGACTAGACACGGTGTTCATAATTAATTAAGAAAATGTATAGGTGTACGCAAGTATTTCTCTAAAAAGAAATGTGATAGGCCCATCTTTAAATTTATTCCTATATTCAATCCAGTGGCCCAATACCTCCGTTTCTCAAATTTCAAGCCCAATTTACAAATTCGTCTAATTATAGACAGAACTAACTTTAATATTCACATGACTTAATAGATAATCGTCCAATTTAATTATTTCATTATAAATTCGTGAAATATATAAAATGATACGCTCTTCGTCCTAAGTCTCAACAAACTTTTTACTTTAATTTCCTTTACAAAGGTGGAAAGCTTATTTGGATGTTTCATAAACGCTCAAGATCAAGAGTTATTTTAAGGGTTGTTTTTAAATGATCATTTTAATTTTTACATAAGTTTGCTGCAACCAGTGGCGGATCCAGGAAATTTTTTTCGGGGGTACGACATGTAATTATAAAAATATTACTCCTTCGTAAGTAACACGTGTTTTTTGTATGCATAGATTAAGAAAAATTAATTTTTATATTTAAAGTTGCTTAGATGTGTGTAAAAAATGAGTATTTTATATAATTTAATGAAAATATGTATAAAGTTATTGAAATATGTGTAAAAAATGATATTATTGAGATGTATTTCTACCATTTTTAGAAACGTATATTTGTGATGAGGCGGATCAAAAGAAAGTGTGAAGTAATTAGAGGGACGAATAGAATATTTGATATTCAAAATCGTATAATAATTAAATAACCAATTATAATTATTATTGACACCATCTACTTTTTATTTGTAAAAAGCAATGTAAGACATTATTATTATGAATTTATAGTGTAAATTTATTAAAAATTATGATAAATTGTGTATAAATTTGTATTAATTAAATAATTTGAGGGAACAAATTAATTAATATATAACAATTTATACATATAAATATATATTAAAAAAATTTAAAAAGAAATTAGAGGTGGGGTAGGGGGTAGGGGGGTTTTGGGGTACAGCCGTACCCCCTACCCCCTGTATCCGCCACTGGCTGCAACAATAAAACCCTCAACTTTTTAAATGATCATTTTAATTACATTTAATTATTTAATCCTACAAAATCTGGGACATCCTATCTGTTAATTTATTATATTAAATCTACTCTTATTTTATTTCTCTTAATACACTTATTTTTTAATGAAATATATAATGTTGTCTTTATGTTCACTCTTTCAAAATTCTAAAATTTTCAACAACTGTCAAAGTGGGAGATAAAGAGAGAAAGTGTATTAATTGAAAAGAGAAAATGTAATAGGTATATGTATATGAATGGTTTTTAAAATTTGAATGTGAGTTTTAAACAAAAACCTGTGTTTAAAACCCATCACACTTAGTCTTTATGCTGTTTCTCTTTTATTAATGTGCTTGACAGTATAAAGCCCAATAGAGCAGTTCAGCCTTTCGGAGAAAAATCAAAAGCAAATTAATAGAACTGACATGAGGTTTTAAATTTAGAGAAAATTGAAGCTAATTGAATGGAAATTCGGGAAAACTTACCATGAATACTCTTTATTTATTTATTATTATTATTATTATTATTATTATTATTATTATTATTATTATTATTATTATTATTATTATTATTCATTCTTCCTTTGGGAGAATGCCTAGCCATGTTCAATGTTCTGAGGAATCAAATGAATCGACGGTCAAATAAAGAATATTTCAGGCAGATAGCACGTCTTGCTAACGCAATTCTATTTCTAGACTTGAATTTCAGGATACAAATTTTAGCAGGATGCTCCGAATGATTACTAAGCTGAGTTCAGGGTTTAAATTTAGAAAAAATTGAAGCTAATTGAATGGAAATCCGGTGAATTGCGGGCAGAGGAGGATAAATTGATATGCTCAAGACTCCTCCAAAACTATAGAATTTACGAAATTAAAAGATCCTCTAGCCGAGATAGATTTACGAAAACTAGATAATCCTCCAAATATATAAAAACTGAAAAATCCTCCAAAAATATATAATTTGGGAAAACTAAAAGATCATCTACACTGGACATTGTTTGAAACCAATGTCTAAATGCTCTTTTAAAGTACTACGGACGTCTGCAATGCCCACACCACTTTGAATAATTTATTTCAAGCCTTTTGTGTTTTCTTTAAAATAATGTTATACAACACAACAACTTAAGCCTAATTAATAAAGAAATCTGAAAAAAGTTACCATGAATCGCGGGAGAGAATAGGAAAATGGAACATGCAGATGGTGAGGTGGAGAACTGCGATCGACTTAAAGCCGAGACAAAGAGTCTCTTATGAAACTTAAGCAAGATCTTGTTAATCCTCTCAAGAACTCACACACTCAATCTATGGATCACTCTCAATATTCACTCACGGATTGATTGATAATCGAAAACGTAATGGAAAATGAAATGAACTCAAAGATGTATAGTGGTTCGTCTATGCCTACATCCACTTTTGGAAGAAAGATCACTCACTAAAGATGATTACAATATACAACTTAAGGAAGATGATGATGAACTTGTGCAAATAACCCTAATATGCTCTCTAATCTTGTAAACTGATATGTTGAACTTATCTTTTTTTGACTCAAACTGCCGTTCATAAGGCTTATATGAACAACAACAAGCCAACTGATGCAGCTGCAGATTGGAATCTCACGTGGAAGCTTCTAGCTAGCTCAACAATTAACCAACTAACCACCTAACTAACATGATTCCCTTTCAATGCATGGTTAAGATTGTTTCTCAATCCAATGGTTCATACTTCATGCAGCTGATCTTTGTTGATCCTTATCAACACTTCATCATCCAATCACCATCTTTCACCTGTCTTACTTATATGAGATCACACACACACAATGCATGCATATATGTCTACCATATAACAATACTCCACCTTAGACTGCATCATCACCAGCAGTAATCTCCTCCACCTTGCTGCAATTTAAGGTTGCAGCCACCTTTTCCTTTCTTACTTAATTCAGATGAATTAATTGCTTATACAGCTCATACTTCTGAACTGGTAAGGCTTTAGTAAACATGTTAGCTGGATTTTCTGTATTCTTAATCTTCTTGACAACAACTACTTCCTTATCTATCATGTCCCTTATGAAATATAACCTCACATCAATGTGCTTGGTTCTTTCATGGTACCCCTGATGGTTGGAGAGATGCACTGCACTTTGATTGTCACAATACACCTCAATCCCTTCTTGCAGGACACCAAATTCACTTATTATTCCAATCAGCCAGACTCCCTCTTTGATTGCTTCAGTGAGAGCAACAAACTCTGCTTCTGTAGTTGATAAGGCCACTATATGTTGATGTGTTGCCTTCCAACTCACTGCAGTGCCAAATAAATTGAACACATAACCAGTAAGTGACTTCCTTGTGTCAAAATTTGCTGCATAATCAGCATCAACATATCCAACTACTGCCTTATCCCATGTTGCCATTTTCTAAAATTTTAAGCCTGTTTTGATTGTTCCTTTCACATATCTGAGTGCCCACTTCACTGAATCCCAATGTAGTAAGCCTGGATTGCTCATAAACCTACTAATCATACTCATCACATAAGCTAAGTCTGGCCTGCAATATACCATAGCATACATCAAGCTGCCAACAGAACTTGCATAAGGTATGTTACTCATCTCTATCTTCTCTTTATATGTTTGAGGAGCTTGAAGTAATGATAGATTCACACCTTGCTTTGCTGGTGCTCATGTTACTGTCTTACAGAGATTCATATTGTACTTCTTTAAAACTTTGTCCAAGTATGATTCTTGAAACAACTTGAACTCACCAGCTGGTCTGTCTTTTTCAATCTGCATACCAAGGATCAACTTTAACTCACCGTTTTTCGTGCAGAATGCCTTATCGGATGTTAATGATACTCCAGTGCCATCCCAAGTAGGGATGGCAATGGGACGGGTATTTTCGGGTACCCGGTCTATTCGAACCCTAATGGGTAGGGTACATGTAGTTGTAAACGGGTTTAGAACGGGTACGGATAGTTGTGAAAAATACTATTAGGGTTTGGGATGGATACGGGTAATGTCTCAAATACCCGCGGATACCCCGATTATATATATATTTTCTTATAAAATTTAATATATATTATATAATTTATATATGATAAGATATTTTATATATTTAATTAATAGTTATAATTTTTATTTAATCATATTTATTAAATATTTATTTAAAATAATACAATTTATATTATATTTAATTAATAATAATGTAATTTTTATTATTATACTTATTTAGACAATAAAAAATATAAAAATATATAAAATAAATTAATATTAAATGGGTATGGATACCCGCGGGTATTGATAAACGATAATGGGACGGGTACGTGTACCATAATAAATTTTTTAAATGGAACGGATACGAATACGAGTAGTTATTTTTTAATCGGATACGGGTATGAGTACCCCAAAATAAGCGGATACCCTACCCGTTCCCATCCCTAATCCCTAGGACATAATACTGAGCTTATAGTAGAGAAGAAGTGGGAAAGAGCAAAGAGGTTGAGAGCCGAGAAGCTTAGACTGCGGATGGATAAGGAAGATATGGTTTTCTCTCTTGATCAAGCAATGAAGATGGCCATGGAGACTCAATCATGCAAGAGCATAGATGTGAATTCTAACTTGTTTAATCTTGATAGAACAGATGATTCTGAATTTAAGTGAAAAATTGACAAGGAGGAGTTTAGACAGCCATGGGAGGAAGGAAATTCTGAGGATCATATACTTGTGACCAAGAAAGGTGAGGTGCTGAGTGTAGACAAGAAGAGGGAAATAAAGTATTTGAAGGTGAGGATGCGAGAAGACTGCCCTCTGATCAAGTAGTCTACAAAGATGAGTATCGTCGTGACTCTCCGATGTTAAACATGAGCGCCTGTTGGGGGCGTGCCCTTCTGTTTTATTTCTTTTGTATTTCTTTTGTATGAGTGAGGAGTTATTATATTTGAAGTGCTCACGTTTCCGCAATTATATCTCTTTTCAAACTTAGTTTCAACTTATATTTTTACTAAGTTTAGGGGGGTGTGATGTACTTACCTCGTCTTATGAGCACCAAGGGTATAATTTTTTCTTTCGTTGGTTGTTTGTTTGTTAGGAGGTTGTTTTTTTGCGGCATATTAATATTTTAAACAGTGTTGGTATGTCGATTTTTTGCAACTTACCTAATGTTTAGTATGTCATGTTGGTATTTCTAGTGTGTGGAGTCGATTATATAGTCAATTGAGTCTTTCTCATAGTTCTCTTATGTTATTATTGATGAATCCTATGATGATAAAGTGTGTTTGAGTTTTGATGATAGAAAAAGGTAACTAGGTGGCAAAATGAGTTATACATTGAGGTTTTGACCTGATCGAGTTGAACAACTCGAGGAGCTCGTGCATATATTGAAGAGAAATCAGGTGCCCTCGTTTCCTTATTCTAATTTTTATATGTGCTTTTAATTCATGGAGTGGAAGGATTGATTTTGGTTTAGTGATCCATATGAGCTTATATTTTTAAATTGTGCCTGAAATTCATATGCTCTTGAAATTGATGAAGGAAGTGTCCTTCAGTTACATTTTGATATGAAGTTCTATGTGTGCTGTGAGATATTGCTTATCATGAAAAGTGCTCTGTTACTTGTTAAAAACTCATGTGAAATTTTGAGCCTAGTTGATCATGTACATTATCACATGATATTTCTTTCTGGTGAGTATCATTCTTGTGTGTATTCTAGAACTTGCCTTTTGTCTTACTTGAAACTACACGTGTGTTAGATGATGTGAGATGATTTTAGGCCATCCTTGAATTTATGAGTCACTTAGCCAAATAATTCCCCACCGAATGATATTTATCCATAGTTAGCCCCGTTGAGCCTAAAATCCTCATTCTTTGGCAGCTTATGAGAAATAACCACTTTGAGCATCTGAATTTTTTTAGCCTTAATTGTCCCTCATGAAGAGAATTAATGGCTTTTTAAAGTGTGTTGATGGAGTTTTATAATAGTTTGGGAAGGAATGAAATTGGTGTTGAAATAATGATTGAGCTTGATAATGCATCTAAGGAGAATGGTGGAGTAGTGCTTAAATGTAGTACTCCATTGAATCAAACACCCTAGGGTAGTGCTTAAATCTAGTACCCTATGGAGGATGCGAGAGGTAGTGCCCAAAACTGGTACCTCAAGAAAAAAAGAAGAAAAAAAGAAGGAAAAAAATGTTGTGCTTGAAAGAAAAAAGTGAAAAAGTTGAAGAGGATGTTGCTTAATTGAAGTGAGTAAGAAGAATGAAAGATCATGATGGATCGCAACTTGATTGATCCGAGTTTTGAGTCACTTATCCATATATTTTCTACCTTAACCAAAGAGCCAACATTACATACAAAAGAAAAGTCCTTTTTGATCCCATTATCGAATCATACTTTTAGTGGTGGAGAGTTTGAGATTTTTGGTAAGCTTATGGTTACACATGCACTTGAATTGAATCTGAGCGTAAACACCTTAACCCATAAGTGTACATCTTTTACACTTGAGTGCGAGTGATATATACTTCCCGTGAGGACATGTCAATGGAACATTTGAATAGGTGGTGATTGCCTTAACTTGTATGCTATGAATTGATTATTGCATGTAATAAGAGTTGCATGACCTAAGTTGAGGATAATTGTATTTTGAATGAGGTATTTGTATGAAGTCCTTGTTTTCCCGCTAATTTTCTTACTCTCTCTCTTTATTTTTATTTTGTTGTCTCGGGACGAGCAACGGGTAAGTCAGGGGAATTATTGAGAGTGAAAATAAGCGTGTTTGAGTATCCAATTTAACATCTTTTAATGAAAATTATTGTTATATATTAGCACAAGTATCTTATATTTGATATATGTGAGAAAAATATGTGTTTGAGGTATTTTATTGTGTTTTAGGTGGAAAAGGGATCAAAAGTGCAAAGTTGGAGAAAAGGTGTAACTTGTGCAAAAATACTAGAAAACGCACGTTTAATTTGTGTAATTTTTTTTGTATTTGTGTGGATATCAAAACTAAAATTGTGATATATGGTTAGAAAACCACAGAAGAGAGGGTCGTTTTGGCATAAGAAACACCTCAATTGGAATCCAAACAAGAAAGTTATGATCAAAATGGTGACGCCGCGCAAGCTGTTTCTGCTCAGCATGGTTGTGTCACTTTGCATGACTTTTTATACATTCAAATATTGAATTTTTGTGAGTTCCTTATATGGAAGAAAGCCAAGGAAGTGAGGATCGCGTGAGCACTAGAATCACTCAAATCGAAACTTGTATGTGGAAGTTATACACGAAACGGTGAGACTGCGCAAGCTGGTTCAACCTCGATGATATGGTTCGACCAAGCCCATAGGTCGAACCACCATGCGGGACAGCTCCAAATCTGTATTTTTACACTCCCAGTGCGTGTATTTTCATGTTTTCCAAGAAAAAACTCATCCAAGGTCCATAAGGAGAGCTTACAAGGTATAAAAGGGGATGTAGATCATACCAAGAAGAAGAGACACCGCAATACAATCATCTTACACCCCACAAGGGGTGTCACCCCCCAACCATCATCCATATCCTTTCCTCCATCCATCCATCACTTTGAAGATTCGTCTGCTGAATCAAGAGGAGAACCAAGAGGAAGATTCAAGACGGAGAAGGACGCGACGACGCCCACATCTAGGGTTTCCTTCATTTCTTAATTTATCTTGTATTTTCAGGACATATGGGTAAGATCTATCCAACCCCCATGATTGTACTTCGCAACATCATGGGCTAAAACCGTTTTGGTAGATCTATGATTTTGAAGGTTTTATGAATTAATTAAACTCTCTTGAGTGCCCTCCGTACAACACTACTTGTGGATTTATTTTATATATGATTGTGCTTTCTTAATCCATATTCACGGTCATTTTGTGCATCTTCAATTGGTATATAGAGTTTGAGTATATATCTTGGTTGTAGATTGAGTGCGTTCACCGCTGAACATGATTCTATGTTATGATTCTAAGTGAGGGGACTCCGAAGCTTCATTAAAACTATCATATATGAATGTTTATTAATTGAATTGAATTCGAGTTAGAAAACAGGATAAAGAGGGTAATTTTATAGTACCTATAAAGGGAGATCATATTGGGTTAGATTCCAGACGTGAGAAATAATTGATACTGATAGAACCTAGAAAGAAGGTGAAATTAGCTCCAAGGTTATTCACACGTGTTACACACATATTTACTTGTGTCTATAGAGTAGATTTGCATGGTTTAGTGATGCGTCCATAGTCTACAAGGCAGAGTCGGCCTGCACTTGATAGGGAAGTTAAGTAGTAAAACTGGATTACCCTAGAGCTACTTATTCTCCATTCTTGAGCTACTTTCGTATTCTTCTAGTGTTATTTTTTTGTTATTTTAATTAAATATTTAGTAGTTGATAATCAAACCTCAAACTTAATTGCCTTTCGTCTTAATTAATTTAGTAAATAATTAAATTGATAATACGCCGTCCTTTAGGTTCGATTTTTTTTTATCGGACAAAGTTAGTTGTTAGTATAGTTAGTTCACCAAGTCTCCATACACCCTTAATCTCTAAGCCTCCTTATAACTCCCCACCTATTCGTTCCCAATGAAAATCGAACCCGGGTCACTCACTTGTGTGAGAAGCTCGGTGGCCAAGTGGGCTAGCCCACTTGGTTCTTTGGGTTCGATATTTAACTTGGTCGCTTGATTAAGCTGCAATTGATATCCTTAATACTTGAGAATTAATTTTGTGTGCAAAGAAAACACGCATCAGCAGGCCTTTGTTTCTGCATTTTCAACCCTTACACCCTCAGGAATTTTATTAAAATTATATTTTATTTCTATTTTAATTTTCTTAATTATATAATTATTAAAATATATAAAATCTTCATCTTGATTTTAATTATTTTTTTTAATATATAGATGTTTTATTTAAATTTTATTAATATTAAAAAATTAATTTAATTTGTATATAATTATTAAAATAAATAAAATCTTCATTAAGATTTTAAATTATTTAATGATTTTATGTAAATTAATTTAGAATTATAAAAATATTGTTAATGAGATTGGAACAAATTAAAAAATATATTTTCTATTTCTTGAGTGATTTCTGAATTATACCAATTATTGTAAAAGTCATTTTTAATTATTCATTTTCCATATATATTTTATTCATGAGTTCATTCAATTTCATCGTTATTCCATTCAATCATATGAATTGAGCATATGTATTTTATATTATACCTTCTATGAATTGATTTATTCAAATTGTATTATACATTATTAAAAATAAATTTCTTAAAGACATTGTATTCGGGCAATTACAATATTAGTACTTCACTTTATGTCGATATTATATTATTTTATTTTCTGTTAATTTATTTTTAAAGTTTCGAACAATCTGATTAGATGAAGTTTTATTTTATGTTACTTGAATTAATTGATTAATTATTATATTAACTGCGTTATTAAAAAGGTTAATTGAAATTATTTAAATGACTACATATTAAAATCAAATTGAAATTATTAAAAATGATTAATGTTGTTTTCTGTCAATCTAACGGAAATTATTAAAAATATTCTATCAAACCCTTATTTTTACTACTCCACGGGATGTTTTATGACATTTTGGTGTGATATTTTCTGTAACATCTCTTTATAAAATGATATGTGGCGGGGTGAAAAATTCAATCCCTTACCCCCTGGGTTTTACCGGTTAATTTGAAGTATAGTTTCTCCCCTCTCTCTTATGTGTCACTCATCCAATGAATTGACACAAAAATGTCCCACAAAAAGAGACAAAAGATCCAGAGTTTTTCTATATGTCAAATTCTTTGTCAATTACTAAATAATGTTGATGTCATATAATAGCGGTATTTATGACAATTAATATATAAAAGTGAGCATTTTTAATTAATTTTTTTTTGTTAAAAAGTAAACTTCTTAGGATATTTGCTTTGCCTCACACGATTTGCAGTGTTTCACTTGATATATAATGATGGGTGTGACTTAAAATTGAGTCATAATGTCATGATTTGAATCTTCATTTATGTCCAAATCGAGTCAGAGTAATTTATTTAGTAAAAATTGGTTCATGTAATAACAAAATTATTGAGTCATTTTAAATAATGTCTTATTTATTTGATACTAGTGTTTGATGTCAAAATCGAGTATGATTATGTTAAAGTCGTTTCAAAGTTAATTCAGACTTTCCAGCATATTACGATACATATATATAATATAATGTCTTTCAATGATTAGCCAAACATATTTTAGCAATTGCATTAGTACAATCACCCTTTCTCCATACACTTTATTTATTTACAAAAAAAACAACCCATACCCAATACACCTAACATACTTTATCATTTATTTATTATCAAAAAATACTATAATACCCTTAAAAATTATCATTTTTTTAATCTCCGTATCGAAAAGGAGGTGTAGACTTTTCTGGGACGGAGGGAGTAATTTTTATGACACATGATAAAGAGTGTGGATAATTATAAAAAGACATCCAATCGATGAAAAATAATATCCGTACAATTAAAATTGTTTACAATGAACAATTCGTAAGTCAAATGTCAATCTAACATATTTCTTGAAAAGAATAAAGATCTACTTTGAAAAGTAAGTAAAACAGTAACACTATTAGACAACTGCAACACTTGTTTCAGTTAGGGATGGCAATTTGGCCCCCCCTCTCGGCCCGCCCCACACAGGGCGGAGTCGCCCTGCCCCATGCACGGGCCAGTTCGGGTCTAGGTCCTAGCCTCTCCCTGCCCCGCCCCATATTAAAATATTAAAATTTTTTATTTAAAATATTTATTATATGTGTAGGTTTTGCGTGATACCGTCTCACATAAGACCATTTTTTACTTTTTAAAATAGTTATCACTTTCGCTATAAATAATCATTATCACTTTCGCTATAAAATGTTATCACTTTTTATTTATACTATAAATTGTTCATGAAATAACATTATCACTTTTCATTAATTTATTATCACTTTCCTATATAAAAGTTATCACTTTCTGGCCATCTCACGTAAGCCCTTACGTGAGAGATCTCGCACAAGTTTTGCTTATTATATTTATTATATAATATAATTTATTGATATATATTAAATATTATACATATATTTTTATTTAATTTAAATAAAAGAAATCATATATGGTAATTATATATAACTATTATAAAATGGCAAAAGCTCCTACGCTCCCGGGGACACGGAGGGATACTCCGTGTCCCATGTGAACACAACCCTCCCCCTCCAATTCTATTTCAACCTATGTATTGCTAGGGGGTTTAAATTGCAAGGGGGCATGAAAATTGCAAAGGCGCACGGAATGTGCTCCTTGCGCCGGGATGCACAGGAGCCTCACTCTTATAAAATACTACTTTATTACAATATTATATGTGTCATTAAATATATAATGTAATAAAAATATTTTTAAAATGAAAATAAAATTTAATTATTTAATTTATAATTTAAATTTACTTCATTTTATTTTAATTTAAAATTTTCGTATTATAATTTATCAAAAAATAATTTAAAAAAAGGGGCAGGGCGGACCCGCCCCGCATAGGGCCGGGGCATGGTCCTCAATAGCTGCCCGCAACGGGGCAGGGGGGATAGGAGCGCGGAGCGGGGCGGGTCACCTAGATACCCGACTTGTCCCTCCCCATTGCCATCCCTAATTTCAGTGCCGATTCCTTATTTCACAATGTTATTTCATTTAATGCTCTAAAACTTATTTTATTAAAATATTATACTCTAATTAATGACATTAAACCTTCACACACGTAATAATTATTTAAACATTGATTATAATACCAGACAAATATTTAAAAAATGAAATAAAAAAAAATACGAGAATGAAATAAGTAATCCATCTGTAATTAATCCGTAGCGTGTATATAGTCTATATAAAGAAAGTAACACGTTTTATTCGTAAATAGTTTATTATTTAAACTCGTGCATGATGCTAAAATTAAAATAAATGTTTATTAATTAAAGATCACCGAACACGACACGGTCATGACTCATGAGTAGAGGAACAATTCAATATATTCATAAAAAAATAATCATTTTAGTTTTGTCATAAAATGTTTTTATTTACACGTGTTTCCAAATATATAGGCTTGCAGTCATTTTTCAATTGAATTTAGTTAGCGTAGAAATATTAAATTAGTATGATTGGAGAAGAACATATACGACGTCGTTTTCAGTTGTATTGCGTAAAGCCGCCTACATGCATGCATGCACGCACATAAATTCAATGAATTTTTGCTAATCTCATAAACTTAATTACAATTAGTTAATGTGAGTTAGTCTTGTGTACATCTAATTAATACACGTACATTTGAGTTGATTAATTTGGACACAAATTAATACACGTATATTTGAGTTGATTTAAAATTAATTTGGAAATTTTGAAACGAAAAGAGAATTTATATATATATAGTTACATTCGATGTAAAATTTACTCCAATATGTATTTAAGAACTCAATGATTAAACAACTTCTTTTGCTATTTTTTATTTAATCAACTCCACACAAATTATATGCTTAAAATGATATAAAAGAACTGTAAGCCTTAATTAATTTAGTATAAATAGTGGCTGCGATTATTATCAATTAAATACAGATTTTTTTAGTTAGCCGAAATTGGCCCACGTTAAATAAAGCAACACAACATGTACAACATGTATGAGATTGAGATCTCGTGAAAGATTACTTTAATTTTATTAAAAATGTATTATTTTTTATTTATATAATAATAAATAGTTATGAAATACTCCCCTATCCCGTCGAAAGGTGGTCATTTGCTTTTTGTGGTTAAATTAAGAAGTATTATTATTTTATGTGTAGTAGGTAGTTGTATTAATAGTGAATTGTGGGCCACATGTGGAGCCTTTTTACTAAAAATGGAAAATTGAAATATTTGGATGAGATACCCAATATAGTAAAATAGAAACCTTCAGTAGGATGGAGGAAGTATATCATTTGAAAATTATTATCACTTTTCATTAATCCGGTATCACTTTTAATAAAATGTGATAACTTTTTATTCGTCCCACAAAACTCATTCTGTAAAATGTTGTTACACAAGTGTGGCC
This sequence comes from Pogostemon cablin, assembly GCA_023678885.1. Classification (NCBI taxonomy): domain Eukaryota; kingdom Viridiplantae; phylum Streptophyta; class Magnoliopsida; order Lamiales; family Lamiaceae; genus Pogostemon; species Pogostemon cablin. The sequence goes on from CM042987.1 coordinate 10,773,384, forward strand.
CACTAAATATTACTTCCACAGTTTCGAGATAAGATATACGTTTGTTTTTTTAAGAGATATAATATTTTAATATGTAAGGAATTAAAAGATGATATTTTATGTGAGTAAGTGAATTAGTGTTGTGTGTAACACTATATAAAAGTATTAAGTAATTATTTTATATAAATCTCACTTGTGAAAAAGTAAAATATATACCTTACCTTGAGACAAATCAATACATACACCTTATCTGGGATGAAGAAAATATTAATATATCCCACAACGTATAAGTTATGCTCCCTCTATTTTTTTAAAGAAATTCACAGTTACCGTAATATGAAATTTTAGGAAAATTGCTTTTTGAATTTACTTTTAGAAGTAGTTTGATATTTTTAAACAATAAATAAATAAATTATAATGTAAATTATGTGAGTTGTAAATGACTGACAATTTTGAAATTAAAGTATATTATGTGATTGACCTGGATGTAAACTTATTTGTGAGACGAACAAAAATAATAAATGTAAATTTATTTATGGGATGTGAGAGTACATTGTACATAAAGTCTTCGTTTTAAAGATGAATCAATACAAAATCTTGTTAAAAAACTATACATAATTATAACAGTTTATGTAAATAGGTTTATTTGTTTTTATTTTCCTCTTTTATTAAGTTAATTGCAAGAAAAATTATGAATTATACTCATAATACAAATTAATTATCATTTTTAAAAATTACAAAAATAACCCTACCTTAAAATATTGTTGCTGCAAAACAAACCCCATAAGATTTAATTTTAAATTTTCTTTCTTTAACTAAATCGTAATTGACTGCTTGCATGTTTGAGAGGAGTAGATTATGCCATTAGAGTAAAGATTTATTAGCAATTTTCTTTCTAATTTCATTTTACTCCAAACATTCGTGATTAATTTTCTTTTCAATTTTATTTCAATTCCACTATTCGTAATTAATTTTCTTTTTAGTTTTATTTCAATCTCAATTGAAGCAGATTATAGATGACATATTAGAGAAACATATTAACTACTCTAATTTTCTTTCCCATTTTATTTCAATCCAAGGTTCGTGATTGAAATTTGAAGCATATTATAGCATAAACTAAAATTCAGAAATCATTTCATTTTCACATTTAGCTTTCCTCTTTCAACTCTATTTGCGGGACGGAGGGAGTATGCCGTCCCACGTACCCATAAGGCTTATACATTATCATTTTGGACATTCACTTAAAGATTTACATTTTCCATTTTATAGGTGTGCTACACAAATTACCATAAATTCAAAATGAAGTTAGGGGCGAAAAAAAGAGAGTAAAATTTCAATTAAAATTTACTCACCATACATCAAAATGACAAATTCCTTAATTTTCGTGAAAAAAACAAACGTAAATATTAGAGATTATTGTTTTTCATCGAAAAATATATATGAATATCAATTATAAACTTAAAAATATAATATATGGGTATATTTAGCTATCAATATATGAATGTATACATTTATAGAGTTCGTCTCTTTTATATCCGGGCGCGCACAAGGAATTTAAGAGTACAACATTGTTCTATAGGATATAAATTTTAACTCATAAGGGTATTATATTTCCATGAAAGAGTCAAATTGTAACATAAATAATATTAATGCTTAGTAAGAAAAATATACATATATTTTTTCTTGAAAAATTAAGGGTATAAGTTTTATACTAAAGGGTACAATAATCTGAATTTGTCGAATTTGGCGCATAATGCGCCCAGGAACTCACAAGTTTTATCTATTTACCAATTAATACCTAAAATTAAAAATAAAATTTTTGTAATTCTACGTAAGTTTTATCTATTTACCAATTAATACCTAAAATTAAAAATAAAATTTTTGTAATTCTACGTAACCTGTACTAATTACAAATCTAAATATCATGTGTTTGATATATAATATTTTCTTATAGAAGTCTAATCACCAATATAATAAACGGTCTTCAAGCCCTATCTAGAAATTAAATTAATTTAGTGTAATAACGTCACATTGCGAAGAATTTTCTCATGCCCAATTGCTATAAATATGGTGTGTCTATATTAATTTTATAGTTATAGTTGCATCTTATTACAATATATTTGAATCGAATAGACATCTGGTTGAGTTGAAGATGAATAGGGAAGCATCATCATCAGTTGTCCAAATGCAGGCACCAAGTCGTGGGAATCTAATAACCATTCTAAGCATTGATGGGGGTGGCATTAGAGGGATCATTCCTGCTGTTATTCTCGAATTTCTTGAATCCCAACTCCAGGTATATATATATATATATATATATATATATATATATATATATATATATATATATATATATATATATATATATATATATATATATATATATATATATATATATATGAAATTAATCAAGAAAAAATATTTAATTATAAAAATTCTTTATAATATGTATCTCAAACTGTTTAAAAAAATGTTCTTTAACTTTTTTAACTATTGCTTTTAGTTTAACAAAATATTATTTATATTATTTTGTGAGACACTCATTACAATATTAACAAAAAGTAAACGTACAGATCATTTAGTGGAAACATTTTACACAAGACATGCTCTAAAATATGGAGTATTTTCTATTTAGTTGATATATATATATATATAGTATTTATTGAACTAAGTCTTTACCCTATGTAAATAACGAAGAAAAATACTTATATGTATTTTTGATCATTAATATATATTACAAATTATTCAAATAACAGTTTCTCAATTAGGTATCACTTTTTTTTTTTAATTAGAATTAAAATATTATCACTTAGCAATAACTCGTCGGTCTCACACAAGTTTTCGTCCAGAAAATGCTAGCTGAGCATGTTTCCATGTAATTTGGTAAGAATAATGTGTGTCGTTAAATGAATAATATGTAGGAGCTGGACGGGGAGGAAGCAAGACTTGCAGATTACTTCGATGTAATCGCAGGAACGAGCACAGGAGGGCTGGTGGCTTCCATGTTGGCTGCTCCCAACAACAATAATCGTCCTCTCTTTGCAGCCAAAGACATCAAACCCTTTTATCTCCAAAACTCTCCTAAAATATTTCCTCAGAAACGGTACTTTTATAATTTTATTTTTATAATCCTCATTATGATAGATCAAGAATTTCGATTTCATTATGGTGTATCATCCCCTATAATTATCGATAAGAATAAGTTAGGAGAGAAAATCTAAACCCTAAGAAAAATGGTGTAGACTATAATTAGAAAAAAATAATTCATTTCCTTATTATGACATTTAAGATGATGCATCAAAATGGTTCTGAAATATCCTTGTATAATGGAGTAGATTTCAATTATGTGTTTGCCTTTTTATCTTTTTTCAAACTGAAATATGTCCATTAATTACATTTACAAATACAATATATAGTTTTGTCCTGGTCTGAATTTCTTGTGTCATTTGGTGTCATTTGTTGTATCGTACTTACATACTATTTCATGAATGACAAACAGAATAGATTGAAGGATGCTAGGAAAATACAAACCCTTCCTCAGTCCAACGCGTCATTCATACTTCAAATGACACTAAAAATGATGCATGAAAAAGACACAGTAGACATCACGTTGTTTAATCCATCAAAAGGCATTATAGAATGGGGATGATTAAATGACATGTGTTGCTAATTTTAATTTGATTTAACTAATTGTTGCTCTTTTGCATGAATACAGTGGGTTGTTTGGATTGATCAGAAAGACATTGGAATCTTTAGGTAGACCAAAGTATGATGGGAAATACCTTCACCAAGTTGTAAGGGAAAAATTAGGGGAGACTCGTTTGCATGAAACATTGACTAATGTTGTCATTCCTACATTTGATATCAAGAATTTGCAACCAACTATGTTTTCTACTTATGAGGTGCTAATCTCTCACTCTGGCCTCTATTTCTTTTAAGGAAATGCTTTCATGGTTGTTAATGATATTATACTCCATATTTTATGATGTTAATTGAAAGATAAAAACTTAAGTGAGACCATATATCTCAGGAAATGGATTTCATATAATATTTTTAATGAAAAAGTTATATATAACTGATCTATGAATAATGATAATCGTCAAATTGTACTATTTGATGAATAATTCATAGCCCATATGAAATACTATGATAATAATATGTTAAATGAAAAGTGATACATGCATGATTTAAAAAAAGAAGAAGAAGTTAAAATGTCTAAAAAAAATGGATAAATTTCATTTTTTAGCTACTTATAAAATTAATTATGTAAATTAAATATAATGTTCCCAAGGTATCATTTAACTTTACGAATCAATCCCTAAAGTATATGTACATATGGTATATATATCAATGTCCAATCCCTAATTTGTAGAAGAAAGAAATTAAGAAAAAAAAAAAAACTATGTGCCATACATCAACGATGTGGTACAAGAGATATTTAACACTATTTTGGCAACAATTGAGAGATGTAGATATATAATTTGATGAATTGGTAAATGATGAAATGCAGGCAAAAGAGAAGGCATGTTTAGATTGTCGACTGTCTGATATATGCATTGCGACATCTGCAGCTCCAACTTATCTCCCTGCATACTACTTCAACAACACTGACAACAATGGCAATCTTAGAGAATTCAACCTTGTTGATGGTGGTGTTGCAGCTAACAATCCTGTAATGCATCTTTTTTTTTTACATTCAACCTTCTTTATTCAACATATATACTTGTTTCTATATATAGCTCTATTAATTACGGCAAAAATTTGTGCGAGACCGTCTCACCACCAGCGACACAGATTTTTTTTTGTTTTTTTATTAGTTTAGGGCTACTTTGTTTGTCTCTGAGGTTTAATATTTACCCTTAGAGTTTAGTATTAATTTAAATAGTATAATTGTAATTAACTTCAAAATGGGGCAAGGGCCACAAATATTTCACTTGAAAATGGTTCATGAAATACTCCTGCCAATTTTTTTTTTATTTAATTATTTTACGTTTTACTTATTATCGGTCTTATAGAACCTATTTCTTATAACGATCTTATACAAAATTTGATCATTATTATAAATGTTGATTTGTGTAAATTAAAATGTAGAATTAAAATGTTATGAAGTTGGAAGTAGAATTAACTTACCCTTAGAGCAAATTATAATGTTGCATGCAGGCACTAGTTGCAGTGAGTCAAGTGACCAAACAAATATTCGACAAAAACCCAGATTTCTTCCCAATAAAGGCAACAGACTATGGGCGTTTTCTGGTGATCTCAGTAGGCACGGGTTCAGGTAAGGCGGAACGGAGGTACAGTGCGAAAGAGGCGGCAAAATGGGGCGTGTTAGGGTGGCTGCTCAGTGGCGGCGCCACCCCGATTGTGGATGTTTTCACCCTCGCCAGTGCTGACATGGTTGATTTTCACTTCTCTGTGGTTTTTCAAGCTCTGCATTCTGAAAACAATTACCTTAGAATTCAAGTAAGTTAATTTAACTAATCTTATTAATTACCTAGCTACGTTTTTCTTTGTATGAATTTTAATCGTATATGATTTTTAGTTCCACTATCGTGTGACATATATATCTTGTTTCATTAATTATATGAAAAGAAAATATAACCATTTACTATATAAATTAATTGGGTTTATGTATTTTATTACACTCTGTCCCAAATGTTCATTCATAGTTAAAAGTGACTTTATTTATTCAAACAAGTAACATTCAAATAATCTGTTTATTTCTTCACTTTTTCATTCTAAAACAGATGCATGCTTGAGATCTAGCTGATAACAGTAGTTGGTATTATTAATTTATACATCCAATATATTTCCATTCGAAATTTGAATCAAGTGACTCTTAATTTTTGCAACAATAAAGAATAATACTACCTCCGTCCTTAGAAGTATTAATTTTTCACCAACACTTATGTAAACCGAATTCACAGTGTGGTCCCCCCCTCCAATCCTATATGCCCTATGTATTGCTAGGGTGTTTAAATTAAAACAAAAGACTAACTCTTAATTTTTTGCATGCATGTACTTAGAATAAGAAAAAAGTGTTATTTTTATTCGATTTGCGACTAAACGAAGACAAAATCGATCGGTGTTGTTAGGACGACAGTCTAACGGGAACAGTGTCCTCAGTGGACATTGCAACAAAGGAGAACTTGGAAAATCTAGTGAAAGCTGGGGAAAATTTACTGAAGAAACCAGTTTCAAGGGTAAACTTGGAAACTGGTGTTTTCGAATCAATTGAAAATGGAGGCACGAATGCTGATGCTTTGAAAAAGTATGCAAAACTACATTTCACTAAACACGCTTTTATAAATCGCATTTGAAATGTTGTATATGTGTTTGCAGGTTTGCGAAATTGCTTTCGGACGAAAAGAAGCTTCGCAGTTCAAAATCACATGCGACTATTGAAAGCGCAAAGTAGCTGTGTTTCTATATATCCATGATCAAAGACTACTCTATATCTATGTGTATCTATGTATGTGTGTATATGTGTATATAATGTATATGATAAATCTAAGTACATATAACTCTTCGATCTGGCTGTGTAATTCTTGATGATTCTTTTGTTTCTAATTCTTGGTACCATGTACTCATATAAATGAATAATTCGTTGTGTGTAAATAATCTGATGAAAGTATTCACTCCGATTCGAATTTTTTTATTTGGAGACTTACTCATATAGTGGTCAAAAAAGATGTTTCTGAAAAAGTTGGCAAAAAGATCTCCTAACATGGAATTGGTCAATGCTTCCGAAAGAATAATGTATAAAATTCTAGTAAGTACTCCCTTCGTCCCGAAAAACTTTTCACGTTTATTGTTTCACGTTGTTTAAGAAAAGTTGCACTTTTTGACCAATTTTATTGATTTTGGAGGGTATTGTAGTATTTTTAGGTAATAAAAAAGTATAAAGTAATGATATGTGTGTGAAAAAGGAGTGACAAATTTGAAATTAAAGTAACTTTTGAGGTTGTTGGATAAAATGTTGTTTCCTTTTTTGGGGTGTGAAAAGTTTTGTGGGACAAACAAATAAGGAAAGTGAGAAAAGTAGTATGGGACAGAAGGAGTAATTAATAACTCATATCATATTAATGAACGCAAAATACACTTAATTTTTTTTACCAACCGAATATCTAAAAGTCTTAATTCTATTATTGAATTAGTTTACCAACGGATTACCAACGAAATCCATTGATAAAGTGGTAGCTGATAAATTTTTAGCAACGAAAATTCAATTATGTTGGTAAATAATTATATTGGTAATCCATTACTAATAATTCCGTTGATAAATTATATAATAATTCCCTTGGTAATTCATTACTAATTACCAATGGATTGAATTGCGTTGGTAAAATAGAAAATAAATCAGTTGGCATTTCGTTGCTAAAAGAAAATTTTCATTTTTGCGGCCAATCCATTAGTATTTATTATCAATGAATTGAATTCCGTTGTTAAAAAATATTTTTGTAGTGATATCAACAAAAATACTCTGATAACACATTATTATAGAACAACACTCATGTAAGATCTTTTCATGATGAGATAATTTTTACTTTTTTTTTAAAAAAAATTACTTATTATTATTTTTTTTGTTAAAAATGTTATTAATTTTCATTTAGTTCACGAAATAGTTCACCTGTTTTATTATCACTTTTTTTATCAATCAAGTATAATTTCTTATTAAAATATTATCAAATTTTATTGTTTCGTGATACTGTCTCACATAAAATATTTATCATTTCTTTAGTTAATATATTAAAGTTTTCGGACCGGATCAGAAACCAAGCTACTTAGCTACATGATACGTAGTAAATTTGTATAACATATTCGCAAGTTTCACTTAAACTTATACATATTACAATTATTTATTTATTTTTAATATGATTTAAGAATATTACAACACCAATTTGTATAATGTATTCGCAAGTCTCACTTAAACGTAAACATATTACAATTATTTATATATTTTTAACACGATTTAATTAGAAAATTACAACGCCTCTCGATAAATTTTAGAAACTAGAGTAGAGCTAGAGGTGACAATATTTGCAAAAGCAATTAAAACTCTTGGAAATTCTATGAGTAGGAACAATAGTTAATAATATGATAACACCATCATATATTATGTTTAAATTAATTACAACGTAGTCCATGAGTTCACATAAACTACACGCATACATGCGTCTTAATTTCTTTAATTTCCACATTTTACAATATTAGTACATTAGCTAAATCAAAAATTAATTAGTTGATCACTGCAGACTCAGATTCTTCAGCATCCTGCAGTCAAAAACGTCAACCGTTAATTAATTATGGGTTAAAGTTCAATGTAAAATTTTAATTTATTAATATTATGATATATATAGTTCTGATAATTAACAATGAGTTTCTTTAGAAATTAGATTTCACATAATTTTATAAAAACTACATCCTAAATAATTGGGATAAACCTCAGCCATGTGAATTGCTGAATTAGAATGCCGTAGGGGTTCCATAATACTAAAAATATAATAATAAAAAAAAAGTTTACAAATATATAGCAGCACAATATAGATAGAAGAAAAAGTTCATTCATTATATAAACCATATTTTATAGTATGAAAAAAAAAACGATTTACTAATTTAAAATTCCACATCTTTAGACTTCTAAAATATTTCTCACTTGTTTTGGCTAATCGCTTCCTTAGAACCCTTTTAAAATTCCATACTTGTATAGAACCCGAACACAATTAGTTATTACTTTTAACAAACTTATAATATTCTTATAAGACGACTAAATATAATTGTTTTGAAGAATAACATTCGTAATTTAAAATAGTAGTATAAGTTTGCCAATTAAAAAATTAAAACGTGTAGCACAATAATTTAATGTGTCCTAGGTCCATACAAATTCTTGCCATATTTTATTGCAATTATTTTCATGTGCGTACGTCACAACTGATCTCTTATTAAATTTTTGTGTAATTACACTACACACATGACCAGATGACATGTATGTGAAACGAAAAATCTGATTCTTTTCCCAAGGATTCATGTTTTCTTTTAGGGCACAGGGTTCATGTTTTCTTTTAGGATATAGTTTATATCTCCCTCCTACGTATCAGAAAACTTAACAACAAAAATATAAAACGAAATTCGAACCATAATGGGCCGAAAAATGGTAGAAATTATACACAATACCTGTGGTCGTTGGTACATGATCCCCTGGCGTTGGACATGGCTTAGTAATTAGGGATGGGAACCTGATCAGTTTCAATCTTAAGAATGTCCTTCTCCAGGGCCTCATAGTACCTCCTCACTTCCTCCGCTGTCTTCCCACCCACCGCTCGCGCTATTTTGTGCCACCGATCGGGCGTGTCCTTGTTGTAGCATATCAGGGCCTCCTCGAAAAGCTTGTTCTGCCTCGGAGTCCACGAGGATGCACTCAAGGAGCTCGATGCCATCACTAGTGCAATAAGATTCTAGGTTGTAAGAAGCCCACTCAGTCAAGGGAGCTAGAATTGAAGAAGTTGATGTGTAAAAGTTTTCCAACTCAGTGTGTTTAAATACACAAGAAAAGAGGATTCCGACCAAGTTGACAGAATTTCTTTAACTTTTTAGCGGATTAATATGTGATTCGGTTTGTCCAAGGGGATGAAGTAAGAGAGAGAATCAAGAAGAGAGAGAAAATGAAACACAAGCCATGCATAGGATTACTAAGGAACAAAGCTTTTGTCTGAATTCATTCTCCAAAAGTCGTATTCTGGTGGGATTAGATGCCCCAATCTCAACACCCCTACTTGCTAAAAATTAGATGCTGCATGCCCCAACACCATAAAAACACACACACTACACACTCTCTCACACACATAAGAATTAAAGATAGTACTAGATATTCTTTGATATCTTTACTAACACTACAAAAAAATATTTTTTAGCAACCAAATTTAGCAACGGAATTCAATCAGTTGATAATTAGCAATAGATTAGCAACAAAAATGACATTTTTGTTGTAGATACGGAAGGATTTATTTTCTATTTTAGCAACGGAATTCAATCCGTTGTTAATTACCAACGGATTACCAAGGGAATCATTATATAAATTAGCAACGAAATTATTAGCAATGGATTACCAACGTAATTGATTTTTCGTTGCTAAAAATTTACCAACCACCACTTTACCAATGGATTCTGTTGTTAATCCGTTGGTAAGCCGATTTAAGAATGGAATTAAGGTTTTTACCAACGGAACATTCTGTTGCTAAAAAAATAGTTTTTTAGTGTAAATCATCAAATTGTCATTATTATATTCATTTTGCAGTAAATCATATGTCCAACAAGCTACATGAGTACTTCATGTCTTAATTATATGGCTGTGAATTTTCAAATTCTCATCATAAATTAAAAGTTGAGGGTAATGGGGGATTAAACATTCTTTTGTACCATGTGAAATGATATTTAACAAATTATTCTCCTTTATTCAAATCAACTTAATGAATAGATCGATCTTATTATTTTCGATGTCCCTCCATTATGTTGGAATTGATTCCTAATGGTATGGAGTGTTTCAAACTCATTATTGATATTGTGTGAAACTGTGACCCAATGTCAATATATAATATTATCATTAATTATTCATTGAAAATATTTTCATATTTAATTAAATATGTTATCACTTTTATTTATACTTCAAATTATTCATAAAATAGATCACTATATCATTATACGTTGGCTCTTCATTAATAAAATATTACTTTTTATTAAAATATTATTACTTTTATTCGTTTTGGAGAATTCATTAAATGGAACGGTGTCATACAATTATTTTCGCTAATTAAATATTAAATTAGTCCAACATATAATATAATATACTCCCTCCATCTCATATAAGTTGATACACTTTCCTTTTTGGTTTGTTCCCCTAAAGTTGACACATTTCCTTTTTAATACATGGGACCCATACCAAAACAATTAATTTATTCTCATGGAGCCCACATACCACCTCTAATACAACTATCTACTACACATTAAATATTATTTCTCTCACTTCACTTTACTTCACTTTACATTAAATTATTATACTCCTTAATCTCCGTGCCCAAAAAAATATGTGCTAACTTCTCCGGGACGGAGAGAGTAATATAATATAATATAATATATAAAAGTGTGTGTGAGAGAAAACATAAAAGAGTTTAGCAATTTGAACATCCGGTAGAGGAATCATCGACCTCCGAATACTTGTGGCAAACTGAAATTAAAAGAAAAAAAAAATCAAATTAAGAGGCGAAATTGACTTCCTTTTCTAATATTAAATATTAGAGATTGACTAGGTACAATCAGCGGCACCAATTGAAATGGTGCACTTTGGTCCCTACTATTTTTAATTAATTCATACTTCTTCATTAATATTATTTTATTATTTTATTTTTAAATTTATTATATTTAAATGACTATCATACCCTAAACCCTAGAGATAAATTATACCCTAAACCAAAAGGGTAAAATTATAATTATACCCTAAACCCCAAACCCTATGGATAAATTATACCCTAAACCACAAAGGTAAAATTACAATTATACCCCTAAAATTAAATAAAATAAGAAATAAATAAAAAAAAACAAAAAAAATGGTTCAGCAACCGTTGCGAATTGACATGAGAATAGAGGGAATTTGGGGTGGGAAGGGGGTGGGGCCCGGGGTCCTACATTTTAGAATTAGTGGGCCACTTGTATTCTAATATTTGCCTAAATATTAAAACAAAGTTGCATGTTATTCCATAATGAGTTCATAGCCAGCCATGAAAACTCCAAGGCCACCTATATTACAATACACAACACGTATATTACGATGTAGAATAACATCAATACTATTATACTACAAATTAAATGGATTGGCATAGATTAAATTTGTAGGTTGCCAAAGAAATAAAAGATAATTGGTTTAAAGGGGCAAATTAAGCTATAGTGTTATTTGATTGTATGATAGATTCAGTAAATGCCTTGCCAAAACAAAAATGACTCGAGATCATTTCCCACTATTTTCACACAAAATGTACCCTAAAGAAAGAAAAATAACAAGTTCTAAAACGCATATAAGATAAAGAAATAGTGTTATGTACTAAAATTTTAAAAGTCAAAAGCTTTTTGCTTTTTAAGTAGTAAAAAAACAAAAAATAAGGTACCAACCATAGAACAAGAATTACACTAGTAAGCACATACTCACTCCCTCTGTCCCCTTCAAAGAGGATATTTTTTTTTTATTTTGGGCGTCCCATCAAAGTTTCTCTTTTCATTTTTTACACACATGAGACCCATATCCACCTATTAATACAATTAAAATATGAGGTTTACACTCCTATTAATACAACTGCCTACTACAAATTAAATAATAATACTCTTTAATCCACGTGCAAAAAACAAAAAATCCTCTTTAAATGGGATGGAAGGAGTATCACATCACAAGATTCAATTAAATGTTATATCCTCAAAATTTCTCACAGTGAAACAAAAGAGAGAAAAAAAAAATTATATACTTATTCAATGTAGGTAAAACAAGAAAAGAACACAGGAGTAAGAAAAAACAAAAATGAGATAACATATGCCAATGAAAATAGTATGGACAAAGAGTGCGATAGTGGGGTCTTGATGTCATTTGAATGAGTTCGTAGGAACTGGAGATGAGAGAAATTATACTCTAAGTTAACGTATAAACCATAGGGGCAAGAGATTAGATTTCTCCTCCTTGCCATGTGTCAATCTATAGAGAAATGACATAGGAGATATCATACCAAAGTGTCACAGAGTACATCAGTGAATTTATCACTACAAAAAATTGCATTTAAAGACATTTCAAAGTGATTTAATATGTAATATGTTATCACATTTCACCTCTAACGACGATGATTTTTAGTTTGGTCCACCCATTTTGGGTTTGGATGTCTTGTGCCATTTTCGTGTGATATTTCATATGGCACTCGTTAGATGAGTGACATGTATGAAATAGAAGAGACACCATACCCTAAGTTAACGTATAAACACTAGGAGCAAGGGATTTGATTTCTCCACTCTAACACATGTCAATCTAAAAAAAGATGTCTCACCAAAGTGTCAAAGGACATACCATGTTGTCCATCTTTTACCACACTTTAAAGTGTGAAGATTTGTAAAATAGTATCACAATTAATTTTTTTTAACACACTTTAAAATGTGAAAAAACACTACAACAAAGAAACTTATTAACTCATGGTGTTACAAGCAAGAACCATTGAGATGGATGAAAATTTAACCATCAGTCTAAAAATTAAAGATTAGAAAGTATAGAGAAGAAAAACCCTAATAATGCGATCCTCTGTCTTCACCTCCGTCCTCGCTAGAAATCTCGTCTCCGATCAGTTAGACGAATACTTTTTTGAACTCTCTTCGATGGATGGCGAATATGGATGAAGGGCTAAGTGGAATGACGATGAAACACTGTGGAGAATGACACTTTTTATAGGTGGAGCCTGATCACTTAGGGCTTCCAGCCTGTATCGAATCAAATTGGGCTAGAAAAACACGAATTGAGGCCTAAAATAACACTTGCTCGGCTGTGGCCGATCGAGCTAGCAATGCTAGTCGGATGGCACCCCTCGGCATGTTGCTCGACATCGTGCGCTGCCCCTCACTTACGGAGCAATGACAAACTCTTCAAATCATACAGAAACGTTGCACGATACCAAGCGTCTCTACTCGAAATCCATCGCATGGCTATGACCGTGTACTATGCATACCGAGCCGAACAAATTCCAACTTCAGCTTTTGATCCTTTTATGTCTCTTTTCCTACTTAAAACTAGACAAAATGCCTTAAACACACCCATTAATCATTTATGCGCAAAAGTATCAAAATTAGCGCTAAATATATAACTCAAAACACTTAAAGAGATATCAAATCGAATCTAAAATGCATGAATTTGCACTCTTATAAAATAAAGACAACATTAATTTTTTTATTTAATTTATTTTTAATATATTCTTTTTATAATCATTAATATCAATAAATTGATAGTTATAATCACACAATAATTTTTTTTGGTTATCATTAAATTATTTTGAAAAATTTTATGATTACCAACTTGAATAGATAGTTGTGCATCTCACATTATTCTCTATGATAATTTTTTTTATTTTGTGCCACTAATTTTATGATTAACATAGAGAAAATCCAGCTATTAATGTCCCAAACCTCTTTAGCTGATATTTTTTTTTCAGGATATAGTTTTTTCTTGTTTCCTACATGTCATACATCCAATGGTATGACATAAAAAATATTACATCAAAATAACACAGAGGATTCAAACCGATTTTCCACCTTTCATGGCCCAAATTTATAGGAAAAATCTTTCAGACTACTAATCGATAGTTAACTACCCTCAAATTTTATAATTAAAACCTTAAATAATATAATCTAAATGCTAATTAGAGAAGTTAGATGAAAAGGACAACTTATTCTAAGTATTGGCTTATGAGAGTGAGGGGTCCAGAGATAACAATACGCAACAATCTGAATCAAAGTGGGGCAACCCTTGGATATATATCTAAGAATCCTTATCATTTATTTGCCATTTCCAATCCTTTTTAGTCAAAGCTGCACAAAATAGAAAGTTACAATATTCCCAGAAGAAAAGCTTAAATATTTGAAGGGGCGATTCCTTTTAATAGAATGCTTAAAACAAGGTTAGAAATGAAATAAAATGTTTATACTTGAGTTCATATATATTTAATAACACAAAATACTTGTATAAACCGGGTTCACGGTGTAAACCTGTGGTCTCCCTTTCCAATTCTATATACCCTATGTATTGTTAGGGTACTTAAATTAAGGAGAACTACATGATTTATAATGTAAACCCAATTTATAAGAGACCAATTCTAACCATAAAAGCTAACACTTGCATGTCCAGGAAATACTGTACCCGAAAATTTACCGTATAAAAAAGGAAAATATATACATTATAGGATGAATATAAATAAAAAAAGTAAGCAAAAGGATGGGAGTATAACAATAAAGTTAAAAGTAATTTATTTATCACACCCAATATAAGTCTCTGACTATGACACTAGCAAGAGGTGAATTAATAAATAAAATATCGTCTTATTTAATATATATTCATTATAGCATAATTTTAGTTTAATAAAATATCGTCTTATTTTTGTTTTCTAATGTTTGGTTGCCTATGTCTCTTTCTAATTTTATTTTTCCATTGTTGTTTGAAACTTGGAAATTCGAATATTTTATGGATTCAGATGCAGCTAAAATTTGTACTATTTAGTGTTGGGTGGCCTAATTGAACTAAATCTTTAGACTTGAAATTCTAACTTCGATGTCGTTTGCAAACGGATTTTTGCCATCTTTAAACATGATAACTTTCAATTTGAGTTGAATTGCTGTTGAAATGCTATCTTTGAGTGGGCATCTAGGTATTTGAATCTAATTCAATTGGCAATTTTGTCCTTTTTTTTTTCCCCCCCTTCTTCCTTTCGCTTTTTCTTTAAGGATTCCTGCCCTTTTAACAATTTTTGATGTGGTTCTCTGAAAAACTGGATGGAAGTTTGTTGTGATAACTTGGTGTTTATTTGTGAAGTGTCTATTTGTTCCGGTAATATTCTATGCTTCATCTTTTGAGTATGGTCTCTTTTATGTTGGTGTCAGATATGATAAATACTTACTGATTTTTTGTTAAAATATTCTAAGTTCTTAATGTGATTGTGTTCAGTAATATATTAAAATGCAAATATATTTTATATTAAAATTAAAAATAGATTTCATCTGAAATTCCGTTGGGATTTGATGGGTGTTTTCTCAACACACAATTTTAATCCCCAAGTATGAAGGATATCAATTGTAGTTTCGAAGGTGACCAAGTTAAATATCGAATCCACGGGACGGATAAATATTACTTTAGTTATTTTCTAGCAATTATGACTATGTTGAGAATTGTAATTGTTGGTTTGTAAACTAAGTAACAATTAAAATAGCAAATAAATAACAAGAACAAGAGAAGAGTTGTTGTGATCAAATAAGATGTTAGGTAGTTCGTCAGGCCATCCAGTTTTATTCGTTAATTCATACTTTCGTGTGTCGATGTCCGACTCTACCTTGTGGAATATGGACGCATCGCTAGACCATGCAAATCTATTCTATAGACACAAATAGATAAGCTTTTGACACGTGTGAGTATCCTCAGAGCAAGACGTATACTTTACCTCCCTTTCTAGGTACTATCATAATCAATTATTTCCCGTGCACTTAGTACTCTAACCCGATTTGATCTCCCTTTTTAGGTACTATTAAGTTATACTCTTAATCCTACTTGTTAACCAGAATTCAGTTCAATTAACAAACATTCATATAAGACGGTTCTAATAAAACCTCGAAATTCCTTCACTTAGAATTATAACAATAAACCCTGCTCATTAGTGAACGCACTCAATCAATAACCATGTTATGCATTCAGACTCTACACAACGATTATTGATGCACAAAACAACTATGAGTATGGATTAAAAACGCACAATCTTATATAAAATAAACCACAAGTAGTGTTGTACGGAGTATACACACGAAATACAAATCAACTCATGAAACCTTTATAACCCTAGAACTACCGAAGTGGCTCTAGCCCATGATTGATCTAGGAACAATCATGGTTAGATGGACCAATCTTACTTGAATCTCCAGCGGAACCTCTGTCACAGCTCCTCCTAATCTCCTCTTATGCTTCACGATCTTATGCTCTCTAAAACTCTCTTGTATTGTGTTGTTGTCTTGTTGTGTCCTTGGTGATGTCTTCCTTGACTGCATGAGCCTTCTTTTATACTTGTAATCACGTCTCTAGGGCTTGGAATGAGCTTTTCAAGTGATCCCACACGTTTTGGCCTCGAAAATCCGGATAAGGTAAGTTTCTGCACGACGGTTCGACCTCAGGAAACAGGTCGAACCACTGGCCGCAGGTTGAACCACAGGTCGAACCCTCTTACTGGACAATTTCTGCACTTGGTTCGACTTCTTGTACAAGTCGAACCACTCCGTCTTGGTCGAACCATTGGTCGAATCATGCTACTGGATAATTTTTGCTCCCAATTCGACCAACCGTCAGGTCGAACCCCCAACATCGTGGTCGAATCCACTTTCTCGCGAACTGGTTCGACCATGGTTCGACCTGATAGACAGGTAGAACCCCTCGAGTCATGGTCGAACCCATCTCCTGCCACTTTGCAATGCTGGTTCGACCTGCTGGAGAGGTCGAACCCTCCTCCAACAGGTCGAACCCACCTATCTCCTTGGCGGTTCGCGTGGTCTCAACTTCGTCTCTTCGTTTCTTGGCACTTCCACTCCAATTTTGCTATGAAAATCACTTAAATAGCTCCACTAACACCTGATTCATGCTAATTCACAATATATATAGGTTTTCCACCTATTTTCACCTAAAACTCTCCAAAACTAGCACAAAACATGATGTCAAACTTGTGAATTTACACACTCATCAAACCCCCGAACTTACATGTTGCTCGTCCCGAGGCAACCAAATCAAACCACAGGAGTCGTGTATAAATCACCAAGATCAAGTACAACACATATCACACATGCAACTTCATTAAATCAAACAAGTATTAATTGCTTCATATATATCACTCATGCAAAATCAATCCAATCACACACCATTCGGAGTACTAAGTAATCTAGCTCACAAGATAAGTATTTATTCTCTTTCACTCAAGTGTGTGAGGCACTATATAGGCTAATATAAACACTCATATCAATCCATATTCAGGCATAACCATAAGCTTGGCAAAGGTCTCAAAAATCAACTTATAATCAACTCTTCACTAGGATCACAAAGGACTTGTTTTTGGGTTGTAATGTTGGCTCTTTGGAAAAAGGTAGGAAAATCTAGGTAAAGTGACTTAAGACACTAGTAGAGAGTTACCTTGGAGGTTCTCGATTTCTTCTTCTTGCTGCAATATCTCCTCCAACTTCTCCTCTTCTTCTCATGGATTTTTCTTCTTTTTCGTGCATCAACATCATCTCTTTAGACAATTCGGGTGCCGGTTTTAGGCACTACCCTTCTTCACTTTATCAATCAGCTGCTCTTAAGCTTAAAACTTCATATTATAATCAATCGAGGTACCAGTTTCAGGCACTACCCCTAAACAAGATTTAACCATATTCTTTTCATCCAACCATATTCTATCTTCTTTTTTCTTCTTGCAACACTTACTCACCTCAACTCTCTCTACCAATGAATAGGTTAATCAAGACTCAAGTAAAGGTTTATAAGGTTATTTACTTCGGCTACCAAAAAAAAGGTTTTTAACGGCTCAACGGGGCATCCAAAGGTTAATAAAATTATTAGGAAGGACAAAATTTGGCTAAGTAACTTAATCACAAAATAATGGCCTAAGATCATGTCCTAGCAATTTATCAATCATAAGTCTCACACAAGACTCCAAGCCAAGTTCTAGAATACGTTCATATGAATGATCCTCTCAAGAATAAAACAATCATGATTAAGCATGATTATCAAGGCTCAAATCCTCACATAGGAAAATAGAATCCTAAGTACTCCTCATATCATATAATTAAGATCAATTCCACAAGAACTCTACATACTTATCAAATTATACATGCTTTTCATCAATAGAAATTAACACATGAACATATGAATGCACAAAATCAACAGCCCATAAACCAAATCAACCATACAAGTATCTCTACAGCCCAACTCATACATCATAGAAGGACGAAATTAAGAACACACTTTCCTGGCTTGGTTCGACCTTGATTCGACATGTGGAAGAGGTCGAATCAACTTCATCGTGGTCGAATCAACATTCTGAAAACCTTCTCCTTCGGTTCAGCTTGGGTTCGACCTGCTGACCAGGTCGAACCATATCAGCTTAAGTCGAACCACCCTTCTGTAAGTTCATGTCACCAGTTCGACTTCGGTTCGACTTGCTGAACAGGTCGAACCAAGAATGTCGTGGTCGAACCGCACTTCTGGAATTCTGCTATCACTGGTTTGACCTTGGTTCGACCTGTTGATCTGGTCGAACCATCTTGCATGAGGTCGAACCACCTCTCTGGACAACTTTTGCACCACGGTTCAACTTCTTCAGCTGGTTTCGACCTCCTAGCACTGGTCGAACATACCCCCTGGAAGCTCCAAAATGCGTGTTCTTCAATCCCTACACACTTCAAACTTCAAAACGAATCATTAAGTACCAACTAGAGCACAACTTCATCAAGAATTGGTTCTTTAAAAACTTATCAATCATGAGTAATTCCGCAATCACTCAAAATACGAAACAACAAAACACCACGGAACATTAGGCAAGTTATAAAAAATCGACACATACAAACCGGTTAAAGTTTTAAATATGCCGCAAAAAATTAACTCCCCTAACAAACGTCACAAAGAAAAGATTATACTATCGGTGCTTATCAAGGTAAGTACATCACACCCCCCTGTCACACGGGTGACCCGGGTTCGATCCCCGGCAACGGCGCCAAAAACTTGATGGGTGTTTTCTCAACACACAATTTTAATCCCCAAGCTTACATGTTGCTCGTCCCGAGGCAACCAAATCAAACCACAGGAGTCGTGTATAATTTACCAAGATCAAGTACAACACATATCACACATGCAACTTCATTAAATCAAACAAGTATTAATTGCTTCATATATATCATTCATGCAAAACCAATCCAATCACACACCATTCGGAGTACTAAGTAATCTCGCTCACAAGATAAGTATTTATTCTCTTTCACTCAAGTGCGTGAGGCACTATATAGGCTAATATAAACACTCATATCAATCCATATTCACGCGTAACCATAAGCTTGGCAAAGGTCTCAAAAGTCAATTTATAATCAACTCTTCACTAGGATCACAAAGGACTTGTTTTTGGGTTGTAATGTTGGCTCTTTGGAAAAAAGTAGGAAAATTTAGGTAAGTGACTTAAGACACTAGTAGAGAGTTATCTTGGAGGTTCTCGATTTTTTCTTCTTGCTGCAATATCTCCTCCAACTTCTCCTCTTCTTCTCATGAATTTTTCTTCTTTTCCGTGCATCAACATCATCTCTTTAGACAATTCGGGTACCGGTTTTAGGCACTACCCTTCTTCACTTTATCAATCAGCTGCTCTTAAGCTTAAAACTTCATATTATAATCAATCGAGATACCAGTTTCAGGCACTACCCCTAAACAAGATTTAACCATATTCTTTTCATCCAACCATATTCTATCTTCCTTTTTCTTCTTGCAACACTTACTCACCTCAACTCTCTCTACCAATGAATATGTTAATCAAGGCTCAAGTAAAGGTTTATAAGGTTATTTACTTCGGCTACCAAAGAAAAGATTTTTAACGGCTCAACTGGGCATCCAAAGGTTAATAAAATCATTAGGAAGGACAAAATTTGGCTAAGTAACTTAATCACAAAATAATGGCCTAAGATCATGTCCTAGCAATTTATCAATCATAAGTCTCACACAAGACTCCAAGCTAAGTTCTAGAATACGTTCATATGAATGATCCTCTCAAGAATAAAACAATCATGATCAAGTATGATTATCAAGGCTCAAATCCTCACATAGGAAAATAGAATCCTAAGTACTCCTCATAGCACATAATTAAGATCAATTCCACAAGAACTCTACATACTTATCAAATTATGCATGCTTTTCATCAATAGAAATTAACACATGAACATATGAATGCACAAAATCAACAGTCCATAAACCAAATCAACCATACAAGTATCTCTACAGCCCAACTCATGCATCATAGAAGGACGGAATTAAGAACACACTTTTCTGGCTTGGTTCGACCTTGATTCGACTTGTGGAAGAGGTCGAATCAACTTCATTGTGGTCGAATCAACATTCTGAACACCTTCTCCTTCGGTTCGGCTTGGGTTCGACCTGCTGACCAGATCGAACCATATCGGCTTAAGTCGAACCACCCTTCTGTAAGTTCATGTCACCAGTTCGACTTCGGTTTAACTTGCTAAACAGGACGAACCAAGAACGTCGTGGTCGAACCGTACTTCTGGAATTCTGCTATCACTGGTTTGACCTTGGTTCGACCTGTTGATCTGGTCGAACCATCTTGCATGAGGTCGAACCACCTCTCTGGATAACTTTTGCACCACGGTTCAACTTCTTCAGCTGGGTTCGACCTCCTGGTACTGGTAACCTACCCCCTGGAAGCTCCAAAACGCGTGTTCTTCAATCCCTACACACTTCAAACTTCAAAACGAATCATTAGTACCAACTAGAGCACAACTTCATCAAGAATTGGTTCTTTAAAAACTTATCAATCATGAGTAACTCCGCAATCACTCAAAATACGAAACAACAAAACACCACGGAACATTAGGCAAGTTACAAAAAATCGACACATACAAACCGGTTAAAGTTTTAAATATGCCACAAAAAATTAACTCCCCTAACAAACGTCACATAGAAAAGATTATACTATCGGTGCTTATCAATGTAGGTACATCTCACCCTCCCAAACTTAGTAGAAACTATAGTCGAAACTAAGTTTGCAAAGAGATGTAATTGCCGATAAGTAAGCACCTCAAATATAAAAATTTCTTACTCACACGAAAGAAATAAAGCATTAAAACGGGAGGGTAAGCCCCCAACAGGCGCTCATATTTAACGTCGGAGAGTCACGACGGAATACCACTTAGAAGACTACTTGATCAGGGGATGATCATGTCGCATCCTCACCTTCCAATACTTTCTCCCCCTCTTATCATCCACACTTACCACCTTACCATTCTTATGCACCATACGATTAGTAGAATCTCCTTTCTCAAACTTTCTCTTCTCATTCCTGTCAATCTTCCACTCAATTTTGGAATAACTCCTATCTCCATCAAGATCAAAGTCAGGATAAGAACGAGAGCAAGGACTTTCAAATTTGTTAGTATCCGGTGGTAAGTTAGGAGGCTTCAAGTAGAAATCATCTTCTCTTCCTTTGTCTACAGTCAGCACGGCACCTTTCTCGCTCACAAAAATATGATCATTAGAATTGCCTTCATCCCATGGCCGTGTAGACTCCTACGGGTCAATCTTCCTCTTGAATTTCGAATTACCTGATGGATCTTTTTCATTATCACCAAGATAAGCATACGTCAAGTGTTCTGGTAACAGTTTCAACTCCTCTTTCTTTTCTTCCATCGGAGGGCTCTCGTTATCCAAAGACAAGT
Source organism: Pogostemon cablin (assembly GCA_023678885.1). NCBI lineage: Eukaryota > Viridiplantae > Streptophyta > Magnoliopsida > Lamiales > Lamiaceae > Pogostemon > Pogostemon cablin. The sequence continues at coordinate 10,795,602 of CM042987.1, forward strand.
ACTTCCTAGTCCCTTTCGCTTCTTCAGCCTTAGCTTTCTCCAATGCATACCTAGCATCACCCAAAGCAAGTAAGTTCTCAAGATATTCAATACATACCTCGTTGGAGAGTCCGTCAAGCTCCGTAGTGGGATAAGTAAGAGACTCCATCAAACATGTCTCAAGAGGATCCTTTGACAGGATCAGAGACATATCCTCCTTCACAATCTCCTCCACCACGTCAATACTATAACACTTAGGCTCCATGGGCATCTTCATTGCTTTGTCCAAGTTGAAAATAACTTCTTCATTGTCCATCCATAATCTAAGCTCTCCTTTTTGAACATCAATCATAGCTCCAGCAGTAGCAAGGAAAGGTCTCCCCAAGATTAGAGGGATATTATCCTTGTCATCTTCCATCTCTAGCACAAGAAAGTCCACAGGAAAGACTAGCTTCTCCACTTTGACGAGAACGTCTTCAATTATACCTTTTGAAAATGTCATCAACCTGTCCGCCAATTGGAGAACCACTGTTGTAGGGGTCAACTCCCCCAAACCAAGCTTCTGAAAAATGGACAACGGCATCAAATTGATGCTTGCCTCTAGATCGCACAAAGCTCGCCGTGCCGGCCCTTTTCGATCTCACATAGAATAGTGAAGCTCCCCGGATCCTTCATCTTTTGCGGCAGCTTCCTTTGAATGATTGAGCTGCAATTCTCAGATAAATTCACTGTTTCAATTTCGGTTAAGCTCCGCTTCTTCAACAATATATCTTTAAGAAATCGGGCATAGTACGGAATCTCCATGATTGCCTCTGAGAAAGGAATGCTCAAGCTTATCTTGTTCATTATCTCTGAAAACTTCTTGAACTTCTCTTCCAATCCCTTCTTCACAAGCTTATAAGGAAATGGCGGAGGTATCTTTGTTTTGGGAATCCCCCATTCATCACGATCAACCTTCTCCGCTTTCTCCTTTTCGGCTCTCAATCGCTTGGCTCTCTCCCACTTTTTCTCAGCTATTATCTCTGTACTTTGCTCATTCCAAACCACTGGAGTTGCATCAACATCATCGAGAGTGTTCGAAGTAGCAACAGGCAACTTCTGGATGGGTTCGACCAGGGTTCGACACGGGAACAGGTCGAACCAGACACGTAATGGTCGAACCACTTTTCTGGACAACTGCTCTCTTTTTGAATTTGAGGTTCGACCTGGGTTCGACCTGTTGAGTAGGTCGAACCACGGCCACCTAGGTCGAATCGACCTACTGTACTCCTTCCGCCCTCCGGTTCGACCAAGGTTCAACCTGTTTGATAGGTCGAACCATGTCCATCGTGGTCGAACCGTTGCTGCGACAAAATAGAGTGCTCCAAGTTGTGCGGTTCGACCTGGGTTCGACCTGTTGGATAGGTCGAACCATCATTGATTTAGTCGAACCGATGTTCTGGAAAAACAGAGTGCTCCGAATTGTCAAGTTCGATAATGGTTCGACCTGTATGCCTGGTCGAACCATTTGCATTTTGGTCGAACCGATGCTGCGATTCTTCCTGATCGTGTCCAGTGCATTGGTTCGACTTCTCCTGTATGGTTCGACCTTCAATGTTGGTCGAACCATAGTCGAATCTTGCCCTAGACATGTCCAAATTTGATTCCGGCCTCATAGGTCCCTCGTACTGCGTTCCCGACCTCAATGTGATGGCGTTGCAGGACCTTGGATTCTCAATACTTTGAAATGGGAACTTCCCTTTCTCAAGAGTTTGAGTAAGCTTGTTAACACTTCCTGCCATCTCTCCCATCAGCAATGTAAGGTCCTTCACCTGTTTAGATATAACCTCATGGTTTACATCGATTTTCTTTTCAAGTTTGGCCTCAAGGCAGTTCACTCTTTCATCGTTCTTGGCCATATACCTGTTCACAGTATCCTCAAAACCTGGTTTCCCTTCTTCCACCTTAGTACCCGGATCAACACCCATCGGAGGTTGAATCGTATTATTCGGATTGCTCCATGAGAACTCCGGCCTCCTAGGCTGTTGATAACCACCCGGGGGACCACGATTATTAAAGTTTCCTCGATAGTTCCCTTGGTAGTTTCGGTTTCCTTGATCTGGATACCTAGTCCCTTGAATACTTTGACCCATGGCATAGTGTGCCTCTTTCAACTCCTCTTGGATTGGTCCATCATTCTTCAACTCCTGCTGCATGATCGGTACACGCTGAGATAATTTGCTGATTTGCTTCTGTTGGGATTCAAGTAGCTTGTTGATATTGGACAAGCTAGAGACGATCACATCCTCTCTACTTGTTTTTACCATTGCTTGTTCAACCTGAGCTACCTTCCCAAGGACAAAAGTACCTCTAACTCTATCAGTTGGCCAATCCCTCAAATTCATCGAAATATCTTCAAACAACTTCTCGGCCTCTACGGATGACTTTGTAAGTAATGCTCCATTAGAAGAAGCATCCAATAACACTCGTGAATCACAGTCCAATCCATTGCAGAATATACTGATATATTGTGCTTTAGATAGCCCATGTTGAGGACACTTCCTAAGCATGTCCTTGAATCTATCCCATGCTTCATGAAATTTCTCACCTCCACCGATAGCAAATTGGTTAATGTCTTGCTTCATCTTAAACACCTTTGAAGGTGGCATGTACCTCTCCAAGAACCTTAACTGCAGTTTCTTCCAAGTGGTGCACTTAGCTGCGTTGATAGTGTCGTACCAATCTCTCGTCTTTTCTGTAAGCGAGAATTTGAACAAGAGAATCTTCCTAGCATCTTCATGTTCTCCTGCGTCTTTTTGAGTACTTGCATAGCCCAAGAACTTGTTCAGATGCTGCTGCGGATCCTCGAAAGACCCTCTTGAAAAAGAGTTCCTTTCTACCATGCTAATAAGAGCGGGATGAAGGTCGAAAGCTGCATTAGTTCCCCTCTCTCCTAAAAGCCCAAAATTTCCAGCCCCATTATTTCTGAAAACCTCCCGGATGGCTAGATTATCCGGATTCGCTACCATGTTGACTGTCTCTACTCCCGAATTAACTTCAGTTGTAGCTTCAATCGTCTGCGAAATCTGCTCGTCAACTTCAACTCCAAAATTCAGAGCTTCAGTTGGATCAATAGTCTTTGCCTTGCTCTTCTTCTTCTTCTTCTTTCTTGACGATGCTCCGATCTCAGGATTATAGGGTTCAAGTTCACCTTTCTTTGATCTCGTGAGCATACACCTAAAAACAACTAGAATTAAAATAGTAAAACAAGATAAATAGCCCTAATAAACTAGAAATAACAAAAAGATATTTTAAGCCGTCCCCGGCAACGGTACCAAAAACTTGATGGGTGTTTTCTCAACACATAATTTTAATCCCCAAGTATGAAGGATATCAATTGTAGTTTCGAAAGTGACCAAGTTAAATATCGAATCCACGGGACGGACAAATATTACTTTAGTAATTTTCTAGCAATTATGACTATGTTGAGAATTGTAATTGTTGGTTTGTAAACTATGTAACAATTAAAATAGCAAATAAATAACAAGAACAAGAGAAGAGTTGTTGTGATCAAATAAGATGTTAGGTAGTTCGTTAGGCCATCCAGTTTTATTCGTTAATTTATACTTTCGTGTGTCGATGTCCGACTCTGCCTGGTGGAATATGAACGCATCGCTAGACCATGCAAATCTATTCTATAGACACAAATAGATAAGCTTTTGACACGTGTGAGTATCCTCAGAGCAAGACGTATACTTTACCTCTCTTTCTAGGTACTATCATAATCAATTATTTCCCGTGCACTTAGTACTCTAACCCGATTTGATCTCCCTTTTTAGGTACTATTAAGTTATACTCTTAATCCTACTTGTTAACCCAAATTCAATTCAATTAACAAACATTCATATAAGACGGTTCTAATAAAACCTCGGAATCCCTTCACTTAGAATTATAACAATAAACCCTGCTCATTAGTGAACGCACTCAATCAATAACCATGTTATGCATTCAGAATCTACAAAACGATTATTGATGCACAAAACAACTATGAGTATGGATTAAAAATGCATAATTTTATATAAAATATACCACAAGTAGTGTTGTACGGAGTATACACACGAAATACAAATCAACTCATGAAACCTTCATAACCCTAGAACTACCGAAGTGGCTCTAGCCCATGATTGATCTAGGAACAATCATGGTTAGATGGACCAATCTTACTTGAATCTCCAGCGGAACCTTTGTCACAGCTCCTCCTAATCTCCTCTTGCGCTTCACGATCTTACGCTCTCTAAAACTCTCTTGTATTGTGTTGTTGTCTTGTTGTGTCCTTGGTGATGTCTTCCTTGACTGCATGAGCCTCCTTTTATACTTGTAATCACGTCTCTAGGGCTTGGAATGGGCTTTTCAAGTGATCCCATGCGTTTTGGCCTCGAAAATCTGGATAAGGTAAGTTTTCGCACGTTCGACCTCAGCAAACAGGTCGAACCACTGGCCGCAGGTCGAACCACAGGTCGAACCCTCTTACTGGACAATTTCTGCACTTGGTTCGACTTCTTGTACAGGTCAAACCACTCCGTCTTGGTCGAACCACAGGTCGAATCATGCTACTGGACAATTTCTGCTCCCGATTCGACCAACCGTCAGGTCGAACCCCCAACGTCATGGTCGAATCCACTTTCTCGCGAACTGGTTCGACCATGGTTCGACCTGATAGACAGGTCGAACCCCTCAAGTCGTGGTCGAACCCATCTCCTGCCACTTTGCAATGCTGGTTTGACCTGCTGGAGAGGTCGAACCCTCCTCCAACAGGTCAAACCCACCTCTCTACTTGGCGGTTCACGTGGTCTCGACTTCGTCTCTTCAATTCTTGGCACTTCCACTCCGATTTTGCTATGAAAACCACTTAAATAGCTCCACTAACACCTGATTCATGCTAATTCACAATATATATAGGTTTTCCACCTATTTTCACTTCAAAACTCTCCAAAACTAGCACAAAACATGATGCCAAACTTGTGAATTTACACACTCATCAGGATTAATTCAACTCATTCCACGTTGATAAGAAGTGTGAGTTGAGCCCCATATTCCGCATATTCAATTTCTGAATACATCGTTACTGAACATTAAATATTTTGAATACCTACTAATTTTGAATACAAAAATATTTCAACAAATGAATTTGAAATATATTGAATACATTCTGAATATTTCATGGAATATTGAGAAAACAATTTTGAATACATCGTTATTGAACAATAAATATTCTAAATACTTGTTGATTTTGAATACAAAAGCATTTCAATGAATGGATATCAAATATATTGAATACATTATGAATATTTTGTGAAATATTGAAAAGACAACAAGATAAGAAAAAAAATTCAATATCAAATCAAGAAAGAAACAGATAGGTTTCCAGTATGAAACAAATTTTTAACACACAAAAGTGTAGTATTCAGACTGATTTTTTCTGAATACCTAAACATTCTAAAAATCTATCATAATTCCATACGAGATTGATATCATAATTCTTAAAATTAAACAAATACTCAAACCTTATTTATGCAAAAGTATAACTATTATGTGCACATACCCTTTTTTAATGACATCCACACGATACGACGAACCCACATTTTGAACTATGATTTCCAACAAATATAGTTGCTCAATAAGGGGCTGCGGCGAATATGGTTGATAATAGGCAGCAATGATTTTACAACTGTCAAGAACTAGTTGATTAGAGTTGACGATGATTTCTACTGTGGAGAGATAATTGAAATTTAAGAATGAATTCATTATGGAAACATGAATTTCTCCTATTTTATTAGTTAGTTGATACATATAGGGATAGGGGGTGGGTTAAAAGGTCTAACCCTTGTTGGTCAGTTGAGTTACCATGATTAACCTCCTTCACATGCTGTCGGGCCGGCGTGCGGGGGCGCCTGGGGTGGGAGAACCACCTTTTTGTACAATGATACATATAGGGGTAAGTAGGACTTTTCATTGTATAATTTTGTATTGGCTAGTATTAAAATATATTAAATGTTTCTACTAGTAATATTATTGTATATTTTGTATATATTGGGTAGTAATAAATCCAAAAATAAAAAGTTATCTAACATAAATATTGCTTTATACTCGCTTTGTCCCATTCAAAAGTATACATTTTTTCTTTTTGATTCTTACCACTTTGAGGTATACATTTCTCTTTTATTGTATGTTGGTGATCACCATGCAAAATAAATGACATCCCTAAAAACTCTACAATATTACAAAATTTATCATTATTTCAAATTAAATTCAAAAGCTAAAAGATTAAAGCACAATTAAAATTCTTCAAATACCTATTAAAATATTACATCCCCAATTTGTGTAAAAAAAATGTATTATAAAAAGATATATTTATTAAAATATGTACTTAGAAGAAATATTTATTTCAGCTAAAAAAAATCAATTATTTCAAAATCATGTACAAGTGTGAATCACAGAATTTTTATTATTATTATTATTATTATTATTATTATTATTATTATTATTATTATTATTATTATTATTATTATTATTATTATTATTTTCTGTTATATACTTATTTTTTAAACGCAAATCCTGATGAAGAAGAAGATTAAGATTGAGATTCGATTCCAACTCAGCAGCATCTGTTATGTAGTGATTTACCAATCAAGTTTATTAGATTAATCAAGATTGATAGGAGTATAAAATATGGTATTTCACATAATTAACACGTTAAAGAAAACAAGTGTATTTTGAGATTAGTGTATTACAAATAAATGAAAGAAAGTACGTATAATTTATATAAACGGAAGTATATATTCTCTCCATCGTGTGCAAACCATTGCGTTTGCTTTTTTATGTAAATTAAGTGATATCTTAAATATACGACGTTTTTCTATACTAAGTGTCAATTCTAGAGTAAATTATAACGTGTAAAATTTTCATGCACTACAACAAAAAATGCCTTTAACCACAGATTTTTTAATGTCATTTTAGCATCAATGTGATAATAAGTATTGTATTGTTACATTATATTTTTAGGAGTGTCAATATGTGTGCTATAAAGACACTTAATAAAATGGTGTGTTAATATTTATCCTATCACCACACTTCAAAAGGAACACTTATCTATTGCAACACCTTTTTTACTACACAAAACAAAGTGTCCTTATATATACTCTTTAGCAACACTTTTGCTACACCTTTTTTAACATACAAAAAAGTGTCCTTATGAGTACTGTTTAGAGGCACTTGAGAATACATTTGTAAATATATACTATTTTATTTCTACACACGATGAAAGATTACAAATTATTAAAATTTAATTTAATTTTTAAATTTTTGTTTCGCTGTTAAAATAATAAAATATAAACATTTTATTTATTAAAAAAATTAAATTAATTTTTTTAATTTTTTATAATAAATAATTATTTTAATTAATTTAATGATTAACAAAATAAAATTTATTTTTACTTTAATAATAAAATCTTTTACTTTAAATTAATTATTTTAAAAATAATTAGCTATATACATTTCTATATTATTATTATTTATCTTAAAAAAATTAAATTTATACTATAATTTAATTAATAATTTTTATTTTATTTTATTATACCTATTAAATTGATAATATAAAATTAATATTATAAATTCAGTATTAACTTTAATTATGTATTCTATGTATATATATTATTTTTAATAAAACATTACAAGAATTACTTATGGTTTAATGGCTTTCTGACTTGAAATAAGGATCTAATATGTGTGATACGGGTTCAAGTCTAAGAGAACACACTTTTTATTTTATTTTATGTAATATTATTTTATTATGACATTTAAAAGTGTATTAATAAGTCACTTATCTTCACACTTTAATGTGTATTAATAAAAGTATGTGTCATTATATGTCATAATTCTTCACACTTTAAAGTGTGGTGATAGGGGTACTATCTATCCCCACGGCACAATGGACCACACAAAAAATGAATGTGGTTATAGATAAAATGTATTAATATATTACCTATTACAACACTTTTTAATGTATTTATAAGCAATTTTTTTTGTAGTGATGCATCTCATTTTTTATTATTTTGTTTCAATTATCATCATAATTTTCTCTAATGAAAAGTTTCAATTTTATTTATGAAAGATTTTCAATTTTAATTACCATAAATAACATACATTTATTGAAATGTTAACAGAAAATTTTGAAAATCAACAACAAATATAATCAATCTTCTCCTCATGTTAATGAAAAATTTTATTTTCTTACATTTTTCACATGAATAACATTTGCACTATATATATATATATATATATATATATATATATATATATATATATATATATATATATATATATATATATATATATATATATATATAACACCATATTCTAATATATAAATATATCTATATATTATGTACCCTAATTCTAATAAAGCAAAGACTTGTGTGAAACCGTCCCACGTCAGAAAGTGATAACTTTTATAAAGAAAAATGATAATAAATTAATGAAAAGTGATACTTTTTATTAATGAACAATTTATAGTATAAATAAAAAGTGATAACATTTTATAGGTAAAGTGAAAATGATTTATAGCGAAAGTGAAAACTATTTTAAAAAGTGAAAAATGGTCTCACGTGAGACATTCTCACACAAGACCTACCTTTTAATAATAGAAAGTTAATCAATATTTTAATTATTTTATAATGTGTTATCTAATTAAATGGTAAAACCTATTGTTTTTAACTTCATTTACATATTAATATAATTTTAAGGGTTATAAGATTTAATATAATTAATTATATTAATGTTATTACGGTAATTTTTGCCATAAAAATTTATAATAATTTGTTAATTAAAAGAGTACGATTAGTTTATCAATATGAAAAGTAATAATTTATTTATGAGAGGGACTAGGGTGAGACCAGTCCCACCAAATGAATTGGAGGAACTTGTGCTCCCCATCCTTTTTAATTAATTCCTCTTCTTTTATTAATATTGTTTTTTATTTTATTTTTAAATTTATTATACTTAAACGACTATTATACCCTAAACTCTAAACCCTAGGGATAAATTATACCCTAAACCACAAGGGTAAAATTACAATTATACCCTAAACTCTAAACCCTAGGGATAAATTATACCTTAAACTACAAGGGTAAAATTACAATTATACCCTAAACCCTAAACCTTAGGGGATAGATTATACTCTAAACCACAAAGGGTAAAATTACAATTATACCCTAAATCCTAGGGATAAATTATATCCTAAACCATAAGGGTAAAATTACAATTATACCCTAAACCCTAAACCCTAGGGATAAATATACCCTAAACCACAAGGTGAAATTACAATTATATTCTTAATATTAAATTTAAAAAAAAAGAAAATAAAATAAATAAAATAAAAAAACGAAAAAAAAAAAGAACAACAATTGGGATGCTAGGAGTATGCGGTAATTGCATTGATAAAATGAAGGGGGTGGGGCCGGTTCCACCAATTTGAAATTTGGAACCAGCCCATACTAATCTTTGCCTTTATTTATTTATTTATATTTATAGATGTAGAGTTATAATTTATTATTTAAAAGAATAAAATTTAACGTACCATATATATATATATATATATATATATATATATATATATATATATATATATATATATATATATATATATATATATATATATATATATATATATATATATATTCCCATGCGATGCACGGGTGTGAGACAGTCTCACGTACTAAGACCATTTAAGTTTTCTTAATTAATTATTACTTTCGGTATAAAATATTATCACTTTTTATTTATACTATAAATTGTTCATTAAATAATTCTCTGCATCATTATCAACGATTGAGTATCACTTTTCATTAATGATGTTATCACTTTTTATCCGTCTCATGTAAGGGCTTACGTGAGACGGTCTCACATAAGTTTTTGTCATATTTTAATGTGTAATTGGTTAATGTGTAATATTTTAACGTGTAATGAGTAGTTATATTAGTGTAGTATGGAGGTTTCATGAAGATATATTAATTATTTTGTATGTGTAATTCCACTTGACATAAATAAAAATGTAAATTTTACTTGAAATGAATTAGAGCAGTAAAATATAAATATTTGCTCGAGATGGAAGTAATAATATTTAGACTCCGGCTATTCACACACACTGGATTATTAACATACTCCCTTTTGATTTTTTAAATCATAAAATTATATAACAAATAACTAAAATGCACCTAAAACTTAAATCTCTTACATTACAACTCAACTCCATAAGTCATATACACACACCTTACATCTTTCACATTAACAACTCCACAAATCATACATATACACACATGATATCTTCACAAATCAAAACATACACCAACTATCTTTCTCAAGAACTAAGGTAAAATTGTTTTTCAAAAAAATCCTAATTTTCCCTATCTTATAAATCTTCTCATATGCCCAATTGTGATATAATGTCGGGAGAGGATGCACCCAGGACCTTTAAGATGTGTATATCATGCATTTCAATTGATTAAAAGTAGTCGTTCGTGTTTTTGTTTTTGTCCCGACGACAGACGTTTGACCAACCAGGGCCGATAAGTTAAGAAATGTTCGATCAGTGCCGGACGAATTTTTTCATTTTGTTCAACCAAAACTGGTTGAACAGAATATGAATTTTCATCTAGTGCCGGTCAAACAAAATAAAAATTTTCGTCTGATGCTGGTCGAACAAGAAGGAAGTTTGCATCGGACCAGGATCGAACGACATGCCTTTGTGTTTTTGCATTTCAATTACTGTCCACTTCTATTTCCCCGCGAAACTATCGTTCATGATGCTCACCTTATTTTTTATAACACAAAACAACATATTTGGCTTATATACTCATATTATTCTTCTCTTCTTTTCCTCTTCTTCTATTTCTTTTTGGGTTGAAACGTAACTGGTGTTAATTGGGGATGGTGGGTGTATGTTTAATTTTATGTTAAATGTGAAAAATTTGGGAGGAGAGAGATTGTGTATTTTGGGTGTATTACACTAAGGGCAATTTAATCTTTAAAAGTGTGTGCATATACTTCCTCCGGCCACTTACAATGTATCCATTTTGCCATTTTAGGCGTTCACTTCAAACATATCCATATTTTCTATTTAGTAAAAAGGTACACCACATGACCAACTACTTCCCTCTAATACAACTACCCACTACACAAATAATAATAATGCTCCTTAATCTATGAACAAAAAGCAAATAATTACCTTCTAAGTAACCGAAGGGAATATAATTTTTGTGTATAAATATAATTGGTTTTATATAGTAATATAGTGTGTATATAACCGGCACCTAACATTTATCAAAACTTTCTAGCTATTCAATTTGATGTATGTGCATTGTGGTGTTCTTATAATGTTCTATCTGTTATTTAGGATTTAATTAGCATGTAACCCGCGTGCTGTGCGGGATTGTTCAGTATTTGTTTAGGAAAAATAAATTTTTTATTATAAATAATTTTGTTAAATCAAATTATATTATTTGCATAGAAAATAAATATTTATATTTGATAATTTATTAATATACCGTTTTATCTTATAATTTAAATTAAACAAAATACTACTACAAAGTTAAAATATTATATCAATTTATATAGAAGGATACAATTGATTTTTGGAGGCATATTTAATAAATTGATTAAGTAAAAGATTAATATGCATTGTATATAATATTAGGATGTTTAAAAGTTAAATATTAAATCATTGGAAACTGAATAAAATCAAACTTGCTTTAATTTTGTATTTTGATTTAGTAATTATATATTATGGACCCATCTCTTATAATAAAACTCCAAATTGTTACTACAAAATAAATAATATGTCATCATTTTATATTAAAATGTGAGAACAAAATGATAAAAGAATATTCAAAATTCACCAACTTGCGAAGGCACGAAGAAAATATTTATTTATACGTAGAATAAAGAAAATAATATAATAGGTTTTTAAATAAAATAAAAACATTATTCATTTTCCATACTATTTTAATATGCATATGAAAAACTCAATTATTCAATATTAATTTATATCATCTCTATAAATATATTATGTTGTGTCCAATATAATTTTCATGACTTGGAATATTCCAACTACTTTTGAAACTATGTATAATTGACTTCACATTAAAGATGTAAATTAAAGAATTTAAAAGATTTGCCTTTACTATTATTTTATTAATATTCTTTTAATCAAACATTAGTTACATTATTGTATCATGGGATAGTTGAAAACTATCTAGATGCATCACATAGAATCAAAATGAAAATGCTAATTTAACTTAAAAATAAATGAATAAAACACATGCCGAACGTAATTTTTAGGAGATAACTTGAAGCAAATAACAATCACACATTATTATTTATAAGATACATACATTAATAATGGAAAGGTATATGATTAACTTGAAGCAAATATTGTTTATTTATTTAAATAATAGATAACGATAAATTACATATTTAATTATACGTAAAAAAATCATTAATTATAAAATACCGTTTCTTAATTAAGCTAACATTATCACACGCGTATAATTTGAATTAATTAATTGGAATATTGACATTCATAAATTAAATGGTATACTAAGCGATTAAAAGAAAAATCATAATTACAATTAAATAACTCCGTTAAATATACTTTTGAGTTAATTGCGCAAAAAGTCCTGATCTTTTCGCAAATTTCAAATTAGTCCAAACTTTTTAATATTTACAAATAAGTTCTCGACCTTTAACCCTTTTTTCAAATTAAGCCACCGGGGCAGCGGGAGACCTGCCCGGTGCTGACGTGTCCATCTCTCTTCCATGTCACCTTCCACATGTACAAAACGACGTCGTTTCAACCTTCCACATGTCAAAAAGTTAATTGCATGAAAAGTCTCAACCTTTTCGTCGATTGCGAATTAGTCCAAACTTTTGGATATTTTACAAAAAAGTACCTGACTTTAAGTCTGTATTGCAACTCAAATCACCGGGTGAAGGGCTGCCCGGACGCTGACGTGTAACTGTATATGCCACGTTACTCTACACTAGTTAACAAAAGGACGTTGTTTTGATTTTTTTATTTATTAAAATTTCAAAAAAAAAACTCATATATCACACACTAACATTATTTGATCAAAATATGAATCACGGCAATAGATGGAGAGAGAAAATCCAACAATGTACTTCTGCATGGTTAAGGCTAAGAACAGATCAGCCACAGAATTGAAGAAGCCAATTAATCACTATTCTTGTCCCCAAAACCTTTTTCTACTCTCTAATTGTTCTAATAGCAACAACAATTATCGTATGGATCATCTAATCGAAATTCAGAAGTTGTCTTCCACAACCCCTCACACATGGTGGATTTTGATAGTTAATATTAATGCGTGATATATGAGGACGTTCTTTTGGATATATATTAAATTTTAATTTAAAAATCAAAACGAAGCCGTGTTGTTAACAAATATAGATTGACTTGGCCTATACAATGACACGGAAACGTCCGGCCAGACCTCCAACTGCCCTGTGGTTCGATTTGCAATACGAGCTAAAATTGGGTACTTATTTGCAAAATATTCAAAAGTTTGGACTAATTCGCAATTGGCGGAAAGGTTGAGAATTTTCATGCAATTAACTTTTCGACAGGTGGAAGACTGAAACGACATCGTTTTGTACACGTGGAAGGTGACGTGGAAGAGAGATGGACACATCAGCACCGGGCAGGCCTCCCGCTGCCCGGTGGTTTAATTTGAAAAAATGATTAAAGGTCGAGAACTTATTTGTAAATATTGAAAAGTTTGGACTAATTTGAAATTCGCGAAAAGGTCAGAACTTTTGGCGCAATTAACCAAATACTTTTATAGTGATAACGGCGTTCATAAGATTTAATATCTTAATTATAAAAAAATATTTAAAATAATAACACAAAAATTAAAGATCATCACATTGTGGAATGGAAGTTAATCAGGAGATGACACGTGGATGAGGAAACCTTCGTTTAGTATATATAAAAGATTGCTTGAAACTTGAGTGTTCGACACTATATACTTGTATGATTTTATTGTTCCTTTTATTCTTTTATTTTAATTTTTTAATTAATTTCAAATTTAATTAAAAAGTAAGTTTTCTTTAAATAATGTAGAACCGTTAAGGTGAATCACGAAAGAGATAGTAAATTTCTATGAAATTTGCTCAAAAATATATATTTAAATATTTTTAAAATATTAATAATTTAAAATAATTATTTTATATTATAAAAATGTTTTAAAATATTAAAATAATACTCCATCCGTTTCAGGCAAAGATCCTCATTTTCTTTTTGTGCGTAGATTAATGAGCATTATTATTTTATGTGTAGTGGGAAATTGTATTAGTAGTGAGTGGTGGGCCATATGAAGGCCATTTTACTAAAAATAAAAAATTGGAACCTTTAAGTGGGATACCCAATATAGTAAAATAATGACCTTTCGTTGGGATGGGGGAATAGTATTTTAAAACTTTGCAAAGTTAATTTAAAATCATTAAAAATATTTAAAAAATTAGATTATTTAAAATTCTAAAACTCATTTAAATGATGTAAAATAAGTTTAAAATTAGTGAAAAAAAATTAAATACTATTTTTAAGATTTTAGAAAATTAAAAAAATGTCCAATTTTTTTAATAAATTATTAATTTCTAAATAAATATTTTTAAAAATTATAAAAGATTTGAAAATAAAATAAAATAAATAAAACATACTGTGTACAAAATTATTATATATGGGTAGGTCTTGCGTGAGATTGTCTCATATGAGACAATTTTACACTTTTTTTAAAAATAATTATCACTTTGCTTATAAAATATTATCACTTTCGCTTTAAAAAGTTATTACTTTTCATTTATACTATAAAATGTTCATGAAATAACATTATCACTTTTTCATTAATTGAGTATTATTTTTTATTATAGATGTTATTACTTTTTATCCATCTCAAAAAAGGTATTTCATTAATATCATTTTTTATTTTAGAAGTTATTACTTTTTATCCATCTCACTATGAGTGAAACGGTATCACACGAATCTTTGCCAATTTTTATTGGCAACAAAGTGTTATTTTACCATTTTTAACTTTTTATTTAAATACATGGCTAAATAATACTAAAGAACCGCTTGGTTCAAATTCTGGAATAGTAATGGTAATGGGAATTATTAATGAGAGTAATAGTAATGGGAATGAAAGTGATTGAAGGAGTGAGGGTATTCATTGAATCAATGTGAATGATTGAATTCCCATTACCTCTAACCATAAGGAATGAGAATCAATACTATTTCATTCCATTACCCACCCGTAATACCTCTAACCAAGCGCCCCATAAGTATTATCTTTATGAAAGATAAGTAATAACTCTTCCGAAAAATGAGCAATACATAAATATTATGAGAAATAATACCCTATATTTTAAAAAAAGACACTCTCTCTTTTGAGATGGGTTATTTGTAAAACGGGTATGAGACGTGTTGATTCATCATTAAAGTATATTTATTGTATAGATAAAGTATGCTTATTTGTAGTTAAAGTATGTTAATAATAAATCATATTATAACACACTAAAATTATACTATAATGCATACTCAAGCATACTTTAGAAAACATACTTTAATAACCATTAAACATACTTTCTATATACAATAAGCATACTTTAGTGATGGGTTGACCCGTCTTACACTCATCTCACAAGAGACTTTGTCATTTTAAAAAGGTAAACACTTGTGTGAGATTATTTTATAGAAAAATTTCCGTAAGTTTTCCTATGAGACAAATAAGTAGTGATAACATTTTAATAAAGAGTTGGTCTCTTGTGTCCCAGGTGCCCAAAGTGTGTAAGGGTACAACATTTCGTTTTGAAGGGTATATATTTTTATTAATTTTTTTTCATGAAATAAAGGGTACACGTCCTTATACTAAAGAATATACCATTTAATATTAAAGGGTATTTGGGCGAAAAATTTCTCTAGGGGCACACAAGTTTTAGCCTTTAATAAAAAGTTACGATACTCGGATTAATAAAAAATTATAGTGGTACACCAAATTATTTCATAAACAGTTCATAGTATAAATAAAAAATGATAATATTTTTAGTAAAAAATGATAAATATTTTTAGTAAAAAAGATAAATATTTTTAAAAAAAATATAAAAATTGTCCCACGTGAAACTTTTGAACGTAGGCAAAATTTACAACGGTTGAATTGTACTAAAATAAAAGGGCAAAGTCTATTGTACCCATCTGTTGAGGTACAATCGGGTCAAAAATTGACCCAATAACCCGCATATAAATACGTTATTTTGTCTAATGGGTCATTCACTTTCTCCCTCTTCAATCGCTCTCTCTCTATCCATCCTTCAATCGTGCTCTCTCTCTCTCTCCCATCTTTCCACCTTCTCTGTCTTCCTATCGTATTCTCTCTTTTTATTCCATCTTTCTACCGCCTCTCTGCTGCCCCTTCCGAAATCATCTCTCCGCTCTTCTGAAGTCGCTTCCAGGTACTTCTAGGTACTGCTTAATCACCTGATTTCTTCTCGATCCTCCGCCGCCTCTCTGCTGCCTTATTCGAAATCATCTCTCCGCTGCCTCTTCCAAAATCGCCATCAGGATACTGCTTAACCAGATCTCACCATCAGATACTGCTTAACCCGATCTCTCCGCCGCCACGTTGAAGAAGCAGTATTCGAGATTTGAAAGATTCCACTCTTTCTGGTCGTCTCTCCCCTCCACGTTGGAATTTTTTTGGGGAATTTTTTTGTTATGATTGTTGTTGTGATTAATTCTGGAGTTATCTGGAGAAAACGTAGGAACCTACAAAATTTAATATTTTTATTTTGTAACATCTTAATTAGCAACTGTATTAGTTGTAATTTTATAATGTATAAGTTTTCCTAAATTATTGTATACAATTCTAGATTTGTTTCTATTGTGATTTTCTTGGTGGAATATTTTAGTGGAATGTTTCGTTGTGATTGTTGTTGTGATTAATTTTGGAGTTTAAAGGGAGAGAATTTAGGAACTAAAAAAATTTAATATTTTTATTTTGTAACATTTTAATGAGCAACTGTATTAATTGTAATTTTATAATGTATAAGTTTTCCTAAATTATTGTATACAATTCTAGATTTATTTTTATTGTGATTTTTTTGTGTGTAAGACTTATATGATATCTGGAGCTAATCTGGAAAAAAACGATAAGTACAAATAATTTTAATATTTTTATAGTGGAAGTTGTAATAAACACCTTAATAAGAAACTGTATAAGTTATAATTTTATAATGTATAAATTTTCCTTACTTGACGTATATCATACAAGTTTTATATAACAATACTACATTTTATTAGAATAAAAAGTAATACTGTTAATATATAAAAAATACGGTTACACATTATAATTAATTGTATTAGATGTAATTCAGTAGTGTATATGTTTTCTTGATAAATGTATTATTAAAAAAAATTATTGAAATTTTAATATCTTCTTTTATATATATTCACTTTCTTTTTATTCGTTAATATAAAAATAATACATTTATAAATATAAACTTATACATTAATAAATTTAACTAATACAATTATCAGATTATATCACAATTAGTATTACGTGCAAAACCAGAAACTTTAGTTAAATTTTATCAATAATCTTAATTCAATTACAATAACAAATTTGAATTTAGAATAGAAACACAATTGTAAATTGAATAACCAAATTAAAAAAAGGAAAGAATTAAACTCTAGAAATGTGAATCGATGGAACAGGAGCTATGATCTGAGAATAGATCTGAAACGATAATTGATGGAACAGGAGCTATGAATTGAGAGTAGATCTGGAGCGATGTGGACGATAATGAGAAAATCTAAAATAATAGAGAGAGATACGACGATGAAGACCCGAAGCACTGTAAAGAGCAGATTTGGAGCGAATGAGAGAGCTGCGATACAGCGGTGGAAGGTGAAGGTGGGACTCCCGAAACCGAACCGAAAATCCGAATTTTTTTTTGAAAACCGAAACCGAACCGATTTTTTGAAAACCGAACCGAATTTATCGGTTCGGCTCGGTTCGGTCGGTTAATTCGGTTTTCACCATTTTTTGCTCACCCCTAGGTGGGAGTGACGGTGTGGTGGTGGCGATGTGCGGTGAAAGGTGGAGGTGGCGTGCGGTGACGATGGTGGTGATGAACTGATTCTAGATAAGAAAGAAGGGAGAGTGAAGGCGAAAGAAGGGTTGTGGCGGTAGAGATTGAAAAAAAATGATCCAATTGAATTTTATTAAATTATATATATGACCCATTTTCTAAATATGGATCCTATTATTAGTGTACACAATTGTACAGTAGATCAACTCAAGAGTTGATATTTCATGCACTATTAGTTTTATTCAATAACGTAAATATAAATTTTAATAAATGTAATATTTTTTTATATTCAACTTTTTAATGAAAAATAACATAAAATTTTCGAAATAATCGCTAACAAAATTGTATAAATTCTTATTTATTAGTGTATATGCTTTTATTAATAAATGTATATGTTTTGAATGTAGTGCATGAATTTGCCAATATAAAAGGACACAGACCATTCTCACATAGTCTCCCCATGGCTTTCTTTATATAAATTTATAAAGGACGCGTAATCAT
The DNA here is from genome assembly GCA_023678885.1 of Pogostemon cablin. Taxonomy (NCBI): domain Eukaryota; kingdom Viridiplantae; phylum Streptophyta; class Magnoliopsida; order Lamiales; family Lamiaceae; genus Pogostemon; species Pogostemon cablin. Next base: position 10,814,271 of record CM042987.1, read on the forward strand.
TGCGGGATTGAGGGAGTAATATTTTCGGTGAATGTATTAATATTGGCAAATGGAAATATGAATATATGACATGTGGCAAAAGCTCCTGTGCACCCGGGGACACGGAAAGATGCTCGTGTCCCCATGTGAACACAACCCTCTCCTCCAATCATATTTAAACATGTGTATTGCTAGGGGTTTGAATTGTAAAGGGGCATGAAAATTGCAAAAGCGCACGAAATGTACTCCGTGCGCCCGGGCGCACAGGAGCCTCACTCATGACATGTAGCTAATAAAGTATTTATGAAATATAACCATACACACAATAAGTTGAAGAATGTCAATTCCACAAGCTCGATATAAGAATCCCTTCTTAAATTACTTATCCACTTGCTTGCTCCTCATGATATTGTAAAAGTCAATATTGCAAAGTGCGATGAATTTAACTAAATTATGTGATGAATTCAACTAAATTAAAGGCACCAATATTTTTTATTAAAACTGAATATCCGCAACCTAAAATTACTAAATGTACCCTATTTATATAAGATACTCCAATATTAAAATATATACATATCACTAAACATACCCGCAATAATAACAATTTTGACAATGAAGGCATATTGACCTTCTTTGAACCTGTCTATCGAACCATCTCCGGCGACAATTTTATCACCACCTATTCACGTGTCCGGGCACTTTGCTTGCCGGCATATTCTTCTTCTTTTTTTCTTAGCAAAAGCTCCTGCGCCCCCGGGGACACGCCGTGTTCTCATGGGAACACAACCCTCCCCCTTCCATATTCTATTTAAACCTATGTATTGCTAGGGGTTTAAATTGCAAAGGAGCACGAAAATTGCAAAGGGGCATGGTATCCCCGGGGCACAAGAACCTCACTCTTTTTTCTTTATTCAACCAAGATAATATGTTATAATGAATTTTCGAAAAAAAAAACTCATATTAAGATTAATTAATCTACCAATTTGGAGTATGTTTATAAAAGTTGGAGTTTTTTTTAAATGTTGTGAATATGGGAGAATTAAAGGGAGCAAGTGAGGTGATATAGTGCTGCCCTAATTAACGGCCCAAACCAGAATATCCATTGCACAATTAAAATTTCATTTAATTCATTAATTTAAATACTAAGATTAATCAGAAATGACTGCAACAGGCCAGCTAACATTATTATTCCAGGAGTGGCTCTGTAGATGATACTTGATAGCGGCGCTCAAATTCCGGTCATAAAATTAAGTGTAAGAAATTGAATTGCGATGTAGAGTAGTATTAAATTAGGGTTTAATATATGTGGTAAGTTTATAAATTTGGGATATAAATAATAGAAATTTAATTATTAATTTTTATAAGGGTATTTATTTCTTATTAATTAGAGATTTTTTTAATTTAAATATTAATGAGTACGTTTAGTAATTTTGGGTATGAATAGCCAACTCGTTATTCTCCTTTACTTAATTGGTGTTGGAATCTTATATGAAGCCCAAAATTAGGAAATGCACTTATAATAGCTAGAAGCCTAAATCAGTTGGGTTAGCTTATCTAACCGCTGGGTTCTTCATTAAAAGTGAGTGACTCAAGTTCGATTCCTATTGGAAACGAATTAGGAAGAGTTATTAAGACTCTGGCATCCGTGAAATGAGTTTGAGTGGGTTGTGAGCCATATTTCATTTAAACTTTTCATATTTAAAAATTATTAAGAGAATAACATAACCTGGATACTTTAAATTAAATTAAATAAAGGTAAATATATTATTGAGTGAGGCTTGCATGCGCCCGGGCGCACGGGAACACATTCCGTGCACCTTTAGAAATTTAATATTATGGGTAAGGGTACATTGTTTTGGTATAAAGGGTATACACTTTAATTAATAAAAGGCACACCATTTTGTTCTAAAGGGTATACACTTTTCATTAATTTTTTTTTTTAGAAAATAAAGGGTACACATTTTTATACTAAAGGGTATACAATTTAACACAAAATTCTAAAGGGGCACGGAGTCTTGTTCATGCGCCCAGATACACACAATAATTTTCTTTAAAACATAAAGGGTATACATCTTTATACTAAAGGGTATACAATTTAACATAAAATTCTAAAGGCGCACGGAATGTGGTCCGTGCACCCGGGTGCACAGGAGTTTTTGCCTATATTATTATGTGATTATATTAATGAGTATTTAATTAATTTATGTACTTTGTACAAAAGGTATGCTTATCTGAGATCGTCTCATATAAGCCTTTATGTGAGACGGATAAAAAATTACTTTTTCCATCCTACCGAAAGGTCCCCATTTTACTATATTGGACGTCTCATTCAAATGTCTTCATTTTTCTCTTTTAGTAAAATGGCCCCACATATGGCCCACCACTCACTAATACAACTATCGACTACACATATAAAATAATAATACTCCTTAATTCACGTGCAAAAATTAAATGTGGACCTTTGCCCGGAATGAAGGGAGTATAACATTATTACTCCCTCCATCCCATCTCAATGTTTACATATTTCTATTTTGGGTGTCCTATTTCAATGTTTACGTTTCCTTTTTTGGAATATAGGACCCACCTAAAATAATTAATAAATCACAATGGTCCCCACATCCAATACTAATATACCTACCCACTATACATTAAATATTATATCTTTCCACCTACTATCTATTAAAATACTATACTCCTTAATCAATGTGCAAAAAGCAAACGTAAACATTGAAACGGGACGGAGGAAGTATCATTTTTGCTATAAAATATTATCACTTTTTATTTATATTAAAAAATTATTGTCCGCATGGGCAGCTCAACTGGTTATAGGGGTGACATCTTGTACCTATAACCAAAGATTGAATCCTACAACCGTAGTGTGGGAGCAACCTCTCAAAATAAGGAGGGCTCTTTGTGTGAAATGGGTAGTGGTCTAACTCCTATTGATCAGTTGAGTCATCATGATTAACCTTTACACCACTCTATCGGGCCGGAGTGCAGGGCGTCTGGATTGGACGATTCCACCTTTTGTACATATAATATAAATTCATGTTGTGGAAGGAGACCCTATCCAAAACTATGATAGACAATATGCAAAAATATTTTGGGTACAGCGGAAATCCCAATAATATCAATGCTCCAAATTTTCACTCAAATATATTAATAGGCAATAAACCAAATAAATATGCAAAAATTTAACAGAATCAACACCAATAATTTTAACGTGAAAAACCCCTTCAACTTGAGGGTAAAAACTAAGGACTCGGTCCAAAAAATAATTTATTAATCCAACAAGAGTATACAATCCAATCTCTCTATCACAAGTAGAGGAATATAATTTCTATTACTAGTAGAGGAATACCATTTCTATTACAAGTAGAGGAATACCAATAACAGTAGGAGAAGAGAATATCAAATCTAGTACAAAAAGAATAAGTGTCACCCTATTCATATTACACCACTCGAAGATGTCTCCGCTCAATCTGTCGAGAATATCGCCACGAATTCCCCCTCGAAATATGAAGTAAAACACACTTCTCCTCCTCTCTCCTCTGTTTTTGTCAATCCTCTTGCTGATCTCTCCCTCACTGCCAGACGACTTCAGCCTCGGGAGGAATTCACGCCATTGGCATTCACGCATCTGGACTAAGGGTGTGCGGATCGGGATTCGGTATGGATTTTTAAAAAATCCGCACCGAAATTTGGATCCTTTTTTAAAAAAAATAATTCGATATTGAATACGTAAAGAAAAAATCCGATATTGAATCCGTACCGAAATTCGATTTAGTTCGAAACGGATTTTGGGGAAAATAGATTTTGACGGTACGGAGCGAATCGAAGATAATATTATATACTGTATATTTTTTTTAATAAAAGATAATAATACTTTAAAAATAAGAAAATACTTCTGTAATACTGCTTCACAATTCACATTAAGAGTTTCATGAGACATATAAGAAGAGATAATATTTGAATAAAAAATTATACTCGAATTGATAAAAAGTGAGAGTGTGCATTGCATTATTTCATAAACAATTCATATTATAAATAAAGAATGATAAACTTTTAATGAAAAGTGATAACATATTTAATAAAAATTGATAATTACTTATAAAATGTTAAATAGTCTTACATAACACGACTTTATGTGTTGCCCTAAAAAATAATAGTACTAAAATAAAGAAAATTAATAATTTTAGATTTTTTTTAACCTTTAACTTTAAATTTAAGGTGTATTTCAATTAAAGTCTATCTAATACTAATATTTTAGACATAAATATGGATTTTATCATTTAATTTTTACATTTTATCTTCAATAAATAAATATAAAATATAATAATTATTTATTAAATTTATGATTGAATTAGACTTTAGAGATACCATTTACTTTATTCATTATGTTCTCTGAAATAATACTTTGAACATATTATTTTATTTATTTCTTATTTTTTTTAAAATTTATTTTATTTTATGAAATATATATTTTCTAATATACAGTAATAAATAAATATTTAGAGCATTGGATATATTTTTAAATTATTACTTGGTAGTATATTATAAATAATTTTAATTTATTAATTATGATTACATTAAATTAGTGGAGTAAAATTAATTAATTCATAACATATAAAGTATAAACTATAAATAATAAGATAAATACATTATATATAATTTTAATGCATAATTTAAATTTGGTGTTTCGGTACGGTTCGGTACGGTTTGGTTCGATTATATCCAATATTTAGTACGGGAAAACGGAAAATATCCAAGTCCGTACCAAATGAAAAATCGGTTCGATTCGATCGAAAAAATTAAAAAAGTCAACAGTTTTTTTGGGTTCGGGATTAATTCGGTGTGGTTTCGGTACAGTTTCGGTTAAATTCAATATCCGTGCACACCCCTAATCTAGACAACCGTCTTCCTCTCACTTGGAGGAATTAATTTATAATTAACCCTAAGGTTATTTGTGCGCCTCATAATAATTAATTCATGGGTCATCATATCAATTGTACTTCTATTAATCATTTTTTCTAGTCACTATATTGGTCATACCCAACAATTTCCCCATCCCAAAATAGTTGGTTGCATTCATCACACCTATCTCAATGTCATGTCGGCCAATCCAACACACAATTAATATTTCTCGCGGGTAACCACTTTAGTCGTCATATCCGCCGGATTCTTGTTAGTGTGATTTTTTTTCCATCTTCATAACCTGCTTCTCTAGTTCCACTCTGAGCCAATGATGCCTCATCCTCTGTTCTTTTCTATTAACATGGGTCAATGTTTTATAATCACTACCCTAGTTCCATGGTTTCTGCCTAATCGTGGCTCTGATACCACTGTTGTGGAAGGAGATCCTATCCAAAACTAGGATAGACAATATGCAAAAATATTTTCGACACAGCAGAAATCCCAATAATGTCAATGCTCCAAACTTTTACTAATTGATCGAGTATTTTTCAATTCTTTTCCCCTACTATAACCAATCAAATGAAAAACAAATATCAAGTTTAAATGTGGGTTAATATTCCACGAAAGTATTCTCCTTGAAGAAAGCATATAAAAATCACTATGAAACTTTTTCATGTCAAAGAAAATTATTCATGAGCAAGTCTTTTGTGCAACAATCTTTATAGTCATGAGACAATTTCAAATTTTCGTTAAAAATGTTAACAATATTAATCATATAATTATTTGTGAAATAGTTTAATTGGATGATTATCACTTTTTATTTATATAAATTTTTATTAAAAATGTTATAATATTCATTCATTTTTGGAACTTATTCCTTTTGCACACAAAGTTTTGTACAAATTCATATCTTTAAACAATAAATGAGAAAAAAAAATTTCTTAACTAAATGAAATAATAACTTTTTTGTTTCAATATTTTTGCCAAATGTTTGGAAGTAGTATAAATTAAAAGAGTAAAATTTTATCATCACTCTTACAGCTTTCTGCTGACTCATCAGCACATCATGTGCATCTTTCGAATAAGAATCAAATATTCTACAAATTTTGTAAGAATAGAGGATAAAAGAATCTTATGTTCAACTTGCATCGCAGCACATCAACTTTCTTCTGCATTTAAAGACTATGAAGTTAGAAAATATTTTTCCAGTATATTTCTCCCTTGACTGAGGCATGGGAAAGGATATTTAATTATGTACCTTTTCCTCAAGAATTTTATATTATAAACAGTTACCGACCCAGAATTTCTGTTCAGAGACTCAAATAATTTTCCTATAGTCTACGTCCACATTATTTAAGAAAAATTATTTTATTTACTAACATTTTAAAGATATGTTAATATTTTAAGTTGAAAAAAAAAAACTAAAACGTAAAGGCAAATACTTGTGTGAGACATCATTCTGTGAGACAGAATAGAAGTGAAAGACTTGTGTGAGACATTATTTTGTAAGACGGATAAGAAGTGACATCCTTTATAATGAAAGTAATAGTACTACATAATTGATGAAAAGTGAATAAGTGATAACGATGATGTGAACTATTTCATGAATAATTTATAATATGAATGAAAAGTGATAATATTTTAACACTAAAAAAACTCTTTTTGATAACGAAATTTACCAACGGGATTTAATCCGTTGATAATTACCGATAAATTGCCAACAAAAATTACATTTTTCTTTTAACAACAAATTTCTTAAGTTTTTACCAACAGAATAAAATTCGTTACTATTTTCCTTACGGAATTACTATATAAATTACTAACGGACTTATTAGCAACATATTACCAATGGAATTGAATTTCGTTGATAAAATTTAACCATCATTTTACCAACGGAAAAGTGCCAACGGATTTTGTTGGTAATCCATTGGCAAACCAATTTAACAATAAAATTAAGATTTTTATCAATTGAATAAAATAGTTTTTTAATATAAAAAAGTGATAACATATTTAATAAAAAAATGATAACTAATTGCAAAATCATAAAATAGTCTAAGACTGTCTCACAGGATAAAATATAGTACTATTATGTATTTCACGAGAGTATGGATTTTGGAATTATTATATTTTAATTATTGAATAGAGTTGACTATTCGTTTTAAGGAGTGTAAAAGGTAAACATCATTATTCTTAATAATAAATCATTTTTAATCACAATAGAATTTACATAAACTTTATGTAAAGAAAGAACTGAATTAATTAGTTTCAGTGCTTAACCAACAAAAAAGATCATCCATAGATGATGATCAAACCTCAAAACATTGCACAAGTTCTGCAATGTCATAAACCTGTTTGTAGTTGGAGTCCTCCCTAATACGTAGCTTCAATATGCAGCCCATTACTAATTCTGCATTAATCTCAAGATTGATTGGTAAAGTTCCCTCCCTTATCATCTTAGCTTTCTCAGGTGTGGCACTTTATAGTTGTTACCCCCCTCTACCTTCATTATTTCAATTAAGCATACTTGTAGGCTAAGAAACACATTGTTGAGTGTAGCTGGTGTTAGGTTATATAGGAGATTCTCACATTCTTGAGCAGTTCATCCACATTGTAGCTTGTTGTTTCCCATTGTAGTGACTGTATAGCCCTAAACCACCCTAAGTCATTGATATTGGTGTCTGGAGAGTTTGGAGGCTGGTTAAGAAGTCTGATGTTGAATCCATCAGATCTTACAACCATTCCAAAGTCCACACCGGTATCAAGTATATGTGATTTTGCATTATCCTGTTGGATAATTATATCCTTACTCATATTTGGTGGCCATTTAACCTTTATGGCTGGAATTATCTGTCAATTAGGGTAAATATTCTTATGAAAGTAAACTAGTAATGACAATACTTGATTTATGAAAATAATCATGTAAAGACACTAATTGTTTCAAACTAGAAAATGAACCTTAAAAGAGAGCCATGAGTTATCTAATTGATTATGCAGTATCTTATCACTTCTTTGTTGACGGTGTTAAATGGTTTAGTAATCATTGTCCCTCTTGCCCTATTCTTTGACTTTCTTTTTGCTGGCTCAATCCTTGAGAAAGGAAATATGCCAATTTTACCATCAAACAAAACTTGCCCCTCAGTTCCAAATATAGGCCTAGATATGGCACACATGAACATTACCTTGGTTATGAATTTCTTTGACTTGCATGTGTGGTGCGGCTCTTTCTCCCCTAGTATGATGTAGTACCCTCTCATTCACCCTTGTCATGTAGAACCATTTTTCATCAATATGGACCACATTGTACATTTCATCAAACATCAATTTGTCTGCATTAGTGTCATGATGAATCTGATGCAAACAATAGTTGAGCCTTTAAAACTTATTCTCCGGAGTTAGCTCAGACTTGATTGAGTTTGTATGAGCTTTGATGTCTCCCTTTTTTATCCACCTGCCCACTGTTGATTTGGACCCCTTTAACTGCCCAGCAAGACCTCTAATTGTACCTCTATTTTCAAAAGCAATCTCTTTCATTTGCTCAGGATCTAGCATAACCCTTTTTGGCTTTGCAACTCCTTTTTTGTTAGAAATGAAGTGGAGTGGCCTGCCTTCTTCAATCTGCAGTTTAGTAGCTGCCCAAATATTGAATACTGTTCTTCTAGTAACCCCAAATATTTGTGCTGCCTCCCTTGCTTTCCCAAAGTGAATATTTCCATGGCTACTATGCCTTAATAGGAACTGCCAAATCAGATTTCTTGTGTGTGGAGTAAGGTTTGGGTTTGAAGGTGCCATTTAATAATGTTAACTAAGTGCAGTAATGTTTGACCCTTTGTCCCACCATATTTATTGTGATGACTTGGGAGGAAATTTTCAGAAGATTAAAAAAGGATTCATAAAAAATTAGAGGAAAAATTAGAGGGTTAGTGACACATTTGGTGACAAAAAAATAAAAGGACAGTTTGGTAGAAACAAATCCCAATGATGAAATTAAAATCTGAGGGAAAAAGGCTTCACAAGAGAATTAAAGGGAAAAATGGAGGTTTGTTGAAAGATTTGGTGGGAAAATAAAGTAAGGGACAATTTTGGAGGGAATAGAACACTTTTAAGATGTTTTATGAGGAAAACAGTCTGATGGTTCAAATTTGTATGAATATTGATTCTAACAATTTATTTAAAGGTCATTTCTTATAAATTTTGTCATATTCACATGAATTCACTTCATTGTTTGTATTTTCAGTAATCTATGAACATGTAAATGAAGATTTCTCAAACTTCTTCACTTGTGAAGAAATCTGTAATTTTTTTATTATTATTTTTGTAATTCAGCAATTTCTGTAATTTAATTTGAAGTGCAACAAATTTCTATAATTTTTTAATTTGAAGTGCAACAAATTTCTATAATTTCTAGTATAGCTGTAGCAAATTTATGTAATTTTATTGTAATGATGTAATTTTTATGTAAATTTCTTTTAATTTCTGCTGATTTTTTAGAGTTACAGATCTTTAAAAAATTAATTTATGAAATTTTTAAAATTTTTATTATTTCTGGGATTTTTAATTTATTTTTCGGTAATTAAGGTTTGGATTAACTTTAATGATAAAGTTAATTCAAACCCTAAACCCAAAAGTTTGGATAGTTTTACCCTTCAAAAAGTAAGTTGAAAAAGTCAAAAAGCATATTTTCTTAAATAACATGAAACAGTAAACGTGAAGGGTATTGTGGAACGGAGGGAGTATATATCTCTAAAAGATTGAGTTAGTCAATAAACAACTTTTTTTTTAACTTTAATTTATATCTACAGTGATGGTCAAACTAATTTGGGATAGAAGGAATATTTAAAAATTATGAAAATATCATTTCCTGTAAGTATGGTCGATTTCAATTTTAGCCGTTTTTAATTTGCAATTTTTTATTTTGATAATTTTTGTCTGGTTTTAGTCCCTTTTTGTAAAAACTTGTTAAATCTTGATCCAAAATTTGGACTGAAATTGGATTAAAAAAATGATTGAATTTGCATAAAAATGATCAAAATTAGATAAAAAAACGATTGAAATTGAGTATTAGAAATAAGAAAGGACTATAGTTGGGATCAATTATACTTACCTGGTGATGTGTGATATAATAAATTTTACTTCCTTTGTCCTACATTTATATTTATACTTATCGTTTTCGTCCGTCTTACACTTATTTTCTCCATTCAAAAGTAAACGTAACATCAACTATAATAACTTCAAAAGTTATTTTAATTTAAAAAATTATCACTTATATCTAACATACATAATATACTTTTTACTTTATTTATTACCTTAAAATACTATAATACCTCAAGAAAGTAAATAAAATTAGTCAAAAAATAAATTTTCTAAAATTACGTATCTATGGTACCGATGAAGGTACTACGGGATGAAGGGAATATTAAAATTTTTAACTTTTCTTTAATGTATACTCCCTTCGTTCCTCTAATATGTAACCGTTTACTTTATTCACGTGGATTAAGGAGTGTAATAATATTTTAATGTGTAATGAGTTGAGAGGAATAATATTTTAATATGTAGTGAGTAGTTGTATTAGTATTGAGTGTGGACCCCTTGCATGTCACATCAACCTAAAAAAAGAAATGGATACTTTGTATTGAGACGGACCAAAATGACAAAATGGATACGTATCAAGGGGACAGAGGAAGTATATATATATATATATATATATATATACTCCCTCCGTCCCACTCAAAGAATCCCTTTTTTCATATTGGGCGTCCTACCCAAAGAGTCATATTTTTTTTTTACACACATGAGACCCATACATACCCACTTACAATTAAAATATGGGGCTCATACTTCCACTAATACAACTATCCACTACACATTAGATAACAATGCTCCTTAACCCACGTGCAAAAAGCAAAAACTAGCCTTTAGGACGGAGGAAATATGATGAAAATTTATTAAGGTATGTTGAAAAATTATTTAGAATTAAAATAAATTAATATCTTTAAAAATATTTCGAAAAATGTAATTTTTTTTCAACTAATATTTATTTAGAATTGACTAAAGTAAATAGCTTAAGAACTAAAACTAACAAAATATATAGATGAAACTATTAAAATTCGATTAATGATCGGAAATCAAAAAATATTTCGTATTTTCACCAACTTTTTTTTAAATTTTATTACAAAAAATGATAGTGATCGATCATCGGCATGTACTCCCTCCGTCCGCTTCTAAGTGTCCATTTTACTATTTTTGCGTCTGTTTCAAAGGTATCCATTTCCCCTATTTAATAAAAAAATACACAATATGACCCACCACTTCCCTCTAATACAACTACCCACTTTATATATATTAGTAATACTTCTTAATTCACGTGCAAAAAGCAAACGGGCACCTTAGAACCGGACGGAGGGAGTATAATTTATTCAAGAATTCATGCATATCTAACGAAATTTGTCTTAAAGTAGACGATTCATAGAACAACCTCAAGATCTCTCATATTCTTTGTCTCACTTAGACTTCAGCAACTATCAATCTTCAAACGATCTCAAGCCAACTCACTAATGTACCCTTCTCTACTCGTCATCTTAACCTCCTGTTCTTCGAGATTTTTTGAAAAGAGAATTTCGTGAGTATATATGTTTGTTATTATAATAGACAGCTATTTAAAGACTACAACAGAGAATAGAAGGAAGTTAGGGATAGGTCTCCTAACAAGCTTAAATGTCCTATGTTCGCCCGAATACTCTATTTAAGCCCATTAATAATAATTTGGTCCAATAAAGAGTTATTATTGAACTACATACCTCTCTAATCTCATTTAACATTATACTCCCTCCGTCCTAGCGTTCATTTATTTTTTTCACGTAGATTAATGATTATTATTATTTAATGTGTAGTGAGTAGTTGTATTAGTGGGAGTGTGAGTCCATATTTTAATTGTATTAGAGGGTGTGTGTGAGTCTCATGTGTGTAAAAAAAGGAGATAAGACTCTTTGGATGAGACGACCAAAATGGAAAAATGACCCTATTAGTCTGGGACGGAGGGAGTATGAATCTCTTCTTATTATGTGTTTGTTAATCTTCTCTTATTTAAGATATCGAATGTTCATTAATTAAATAAGTTACTAATAACTTAATCAATTAATATCTAATTTCAAAAGTAGTACCACTCAATATTATTATCATGCTGGTTAAATCCACATGCAAGTTAAAAGGGGTGATTATAAGAACACATATTTATACAATAATCAACAAAACACCATGTAGAAGCCATTAATAAATCAAAGAAATATATACTTAATATACGTGTTCGTTTTTATATAGGGGTTAAGGGGAGAAACACCCATAATAACTGAGGTTATATTTTTTTATATTAATTAATCAATAAAAATCGATCGAACAACCTTGATTGGGATCCATATATCGACAAAGTATACCAAGATAGACTAATATTGAATTACATTACAACTTTCTTATACTTTGTCCAAATTATCTTATAAGTTGTGAGCTACTATTTATATTTTATAAGGAAATAATAATACAATGTTTTGTGTGATACAACACACCACATTATGTATATATAAAGTAAGCGAACATGAATTGCATTAGCATATAGTAGGAAAATAAAATGTAAATATTTGACCAAATAATTCTCTTGTATTCAAAACATAATAAAACATTGATAGTACTAGAGCAAGAGTTTTAGTATACAAATTAACAATGAAAAATATAACTAAATTTGTACAAAATAAGAAAGAATATTGAATGTAATTAATTCACACTTAATTAAGTTAGACATTTCATGGTGCAGCTGACTAACAAAAGAATTAAATTTAATCTAAATAATGATGATGACAGCATAGGAATAAATTCTAGTGCAGTGGAAAGACTGTGGAAGGAATTATAGCTATGTTATTCCATTCAAGTGGAGTAAACTAGGGGGAATCAATTGAAAGTATGCAACCAGTTGCTCAACTATACACATAACACTATTATTTGTGATGATTAGAAAAGGTGTATGTGATGGTAATATGATCACAACTGAATATGAATCTTAGTGTTGCAGTGGAATATATAGGATATGGAGATCGAACAAGAGCATCGTTATCCCTCGAAAAGGCGAAAGAATATCTATCTGATACATTTTGTTGGCGCATCTATCTCTACAAGTAGCAGCTCCGGGATCTAATCCCACCAGCTGGTTAATGAATCCACTTGACCATGATGTTAACCTTGTAGAAAGGAAAGATTACGACGTATCAAGAATTGCTCTAAAAAGCTTGTAAGACATCCTTCATGCATTACACATCATGTCCCATGCATCAACCAATTGTGTTTATCTTATTGAAGATGTTGCTATAGATTGAAGTGATCGAGCAATGTTGATGTATTTGTGGGGTAAGCTAGTTGATCCCAATCTCGTGTAATAATGGGGTGTTACAGGATCTCCTGTTATAATTTAGTGTTTCTTATGCTGGTTACTTGGCACGATTTTTTTTGTGTCGTTCAATGAATGACCAATTTCATGTAATATTGTTGGATGAGTGGCTCGCAGAAGAGAGAACGATGCTAAACTCTAAAAGGAAAATATGCACCCTAAGGGCATGCAAGGGTTAGATTGCATATATTTCATTTAAGATATCAGTGAAACAAAGATGATACACAAAAAAATACTATAGCACTGGATCAAATGTCGGTTTTGTCTAAAATAAAGAAGGGATTTTTTCTTTGCTTTTGTCTCACATCGGAATAGAGAACAAAGGAAGAGAGATTCTTGGTGCTATATAAGGAGGCCCTTGGTATTGATATCAAGTGCCCTAATCAAATACTCCCTTCGTTCCATTTCAGATGACACACTTTCCATTTTGGATTGTCCTACAAAAGTTTGCACATTCCTAAAAAAACAAAAAATCAAACACAATCACTCTTCCCCATACACTTTATTTACAAAAAAACCACCCCTATTTAATACATCTAACATACTTTATCATTTATTTATTACCAAAAATATCATAATACCCCTAAAAGTTATCACTTTCTTAATCTCCTTGTCGGAAAGATGAGTGCAAACTTTCTTGGGACGGAGGAAGTACACTTTAATATTTGTGTTTGATTCTTCTAAATCCCTTTCTTGTATTCTCAATTTTGAGAGTTGAGAGAATGTGTGAATTAGTTAAAGATTTGTAATAGTGTGAGAGTATTGGGGTTGGGATTCGGGAGAGAGAAATTCTGTGTGATTGTAAAAAATTTTCGTATTTTCTTTGATTTTGGAGTTTTCCACGAAAATTCTTGTGTTTTATTTTTATACTCTTCTTTATTTGTCCCTAAAGAATGAATGAGATCTGGTTATCCCAATATCAAATACATGTCCCAGTTACTAAATTTTATTTCTATATATCAATTTCTTATACATTTAGAAAAGATGGATAGACACATAATAACAAGCAGATAAAACTTTGTGTGAGACCATCTTTTCATGAACAATTCCGTAATATAAGTGAGAAGTGATAAAATCTTTAATAAAATAAAATTATAAAAAAATTTAAAAAATAAAACATCATATCTATAAGACAGTCTCATATAAGTATTGCTCCAATAAATAAAGAGCATCTCACAGTGTCATTATTTTACTTTCTCGTAATTATTTATAACTATTCATTAAAGAATTTGTTATATTTCATTTATACTACGAATTCTTCATTAAATAATTTAAATAATTTAGTCGAATAGTTATAAAATTTTATCAACCACGTATCACTATCTATTTAAATGTTATCGTTTCTTATCTATGCCAAGTGAGAAGGTGTTTGACAAAATTTTTATATAAGTAAATAATACTACAAAATGTAAACCAGGATCCATTTACAAAAATTCTAGGGTCCAAAAACATATTCTTGGTTCCTTTTATAGTCTTTTGTTGTCTATATAAAGGGTTTTGGTTGATTAACGGTTAGAGCAACACAATCAAATACTTCCTAGAAAGAACATAAACCAATCAATCTAGCTACCTCTTTCCCAGCCTCCCTTTTAGAAATGGCATGCTCCTGGACGCCCAAACAAAACAAGCAGTTCGAGGACGCTCTCGCAATGTATGACAAGGATACGCCCGATCGATGACGTAAGATTGCAAGAGCAGTTAGTGGGAAATCAGCTGAGGAAGTGAGGAGGCACTATGAGGCCCTGGAGAAGGATATAATGAAGATAGAAACTGGTCAAGTTCCCATACCTAATTACGACTGAGCCGTCTCCAATGGAAAAGGATACCTCAACGACCAAAGGTACCATTTATCGTTTCAATATCTACTGCTTGTCACTTTCGACCCGACCTGATGTGTTAATATTATATATCTTAGGGAGAGTACAAACAACCACCTATATCATCAACTTAATTTGTTGTTCATGAGCAAACATGGTTATGCATTTTCTTACTTTATGATCATAATAAATATCATCAACTAATTAATGATACTAATTATGTTACTTTTATGTATGTGCCTAAGATATCTTTATAATCTAAGTTACTCCTCGTACGTAGTGCGTGATTTTTTGCTCCTAAACTAGATCATCATTTAGAAGCACTCATATTGCTTAAACAAATAGTTAAATTAATCATAAAATATTTTTATGATTATGCATGCATATTGATATTATGGTACGTTATTATATAATTTCTTTACGTTTATAAATACATAGATAATATGCTTCCTCCGTCTAGCTCAAACAATTACGTTTGTTTTTTACCAGTAAGTTAAAAATTTGTATTTTTATATATAATGGGTACAATTTTACTTGTACTTTTAACTTTTATCCCTCATCTTCAATTTAAATTAATGACAAATTGTTAAATAATGTAAAATTTTTAGAACCCACATGACTTACCAAATAAGGAAATGTAAATCTTTATACTGAACGCTCAAAATGGTAATATGCAAAACCTTATGACGGGACGGATGGATCATATACATTCTCTCATTGGTTATGCACATGCAACTTTAAAATCAATATATGATCCAAGATATGATAATTCTAACTCATGTAATTATTATTAGCTCATTCCTTCAATTTATGTTAACAGGCTCCTCAAGAATTTGAAGTTGCAGTAAATCTTCAAGAATAAAAGTGTAAAAGATCGATGTAGAAGCATACATTAATAGTTTTGTTACATGAACATCAATGTACACGCACTTCATACAACCCTGCATTCTCTTTTTCTCCCTACATATAACATATGAACTTTGTATTGTGATGTAACATGTGCATGTAAAAATGTATAATACTAGCTACTATGTTTGTTATCTTAAGGAGATCCATGTATGTTTTTTCACTTAATATTACACAAATGTGCTCGCCTATTCCAACTACTACTTCATTTATTAATTGTATGTCATGTCCACGTGATCACAAGCACTTGATATTTAAAATTGGAAAATTTCAATCAATTCAATTCGGTCAAGTATGATGATGTGGCAGTCCAACCACGCATTTAATCTAAATAATCAACAATTCATCAGCATAACAGTTATGAACATTTGATGGGAAGAGAAATAAGAGATGAATCTAAAATCACAAACCCATTACTAATCCTTTTTTTCGAATTCATTTTCCCAAACTTCCATCTTAGCCTTCAATATATCCGTCTTCAGCACTGTTGTCAGGATCCATCTCTGCAATATATCCATCTTTTACTTCACATTTCTTTTAAAGCGGTACATCTTGAAAGAGTTTATTAGCAAGAGAAGTTTTACCATCCCCAGTCTTCATTGTATGCTTTCCTCGTACATGTTGGATATGATGGCCACATAATTAGGCCATCCCCAACCCTCTACCAAGAAAAGCGGGTTTTTTTTTGTTGCCACGTCGTGCCACCTCAAAAGCAAGATACCTCTACCTCCAAAACGAAACTCCTCCCCAACCATATACCCAAAAACCAGGTTTTTTGAGGGGACCCACTCCAATTTCATTTAATTCTCATTTATTTTATCAACTACATTTATCTAATTTCCAAAATAAATTATAAATAATTATATTTTCAGATTATTTAATTTAATAAATTTAAGAAAAAATGAAAAAAAACATATTATTTATTTTTTTCATTACATAAAACATAAAAACACAAATTAAAATGGCATACATTAGTAAAACCTTCGAAAGCAACAATGTAAATTTCGATCCGGCAAATTTTAATGTCTAGATAATTATTCTCCAGATTGGGCACAAACATGCTCAACTAAGTCTTGTTGAAGCTGAAGATGTTTCTGCTTATTTCGTAGTTGAACACCTCTCCTGACATGGTCGACATTTAATACTCCGGCTGATCCTTGACTTACTTGTGGAGGCGGAATGACCACATTTGGATCGTCGGATCAATCGATCGCTGCATTTCCTTCATTTTCGATTATCATGTTGTGCAATATAATGCAAGTTAGCATTATATCCTTCAAGTTATTCTTGTACCAGAAATGAGTTGGACCGCTAATCATCGCCCGACGAGCTTGAAGCACTCCAAAGGCTCGTTCGACATCCTTCCTAATAGCCTTTTGCAGTCATTTGAAATACTACAGCTTTGGATCTTGAGGACATGGAAAGCTTTTCACAAAATCATCCCACTCTTGATAAATTCCATCAGTAAGATAATATCCTTGATTATATTCCCTACCATTGATTGTAAAATTAACGGATGGATCACGTCCTTGTAGAGTATCAGTAAATAACGGAGATTGGTTGAGCACGTTTATATCATTGTTGGATCATGTGCCTCCAAAGTAGGCGTGCCATATCCATAAATCTGCAGAGGCAACCGCTTCGAGCATGATTGTTGGAACGCCATAGTCACCAAATGTGAATTGGCCTTTCCAAGATGTCGGACAGTTCTTCCACTCCCAATGCATACAATCAAGGCTCCCAAGCATTCCAGGAAATCCGTGTCTTTCTTCGTGCATTTGTAACAACTTTTGACAATCCAGGACACTTAACTTTCTCAAGTAGTATCCGCCAAATACTTCGATCACACACTGACAAAACTTAAAGAGGCATTCTATAGATGTTGTTTCGGTAATACGTAGATACTCATCCCAATGGTCGGTAGGTCCACCATATGCCAATTGGCGAATGGCCACCGTACGCTTTTGTAGTGGAAAGAACCCTTTTTTCCCAATTGCGTCTACCCTCCACCGGAAATACTCATCATAGGACTCCAATGCATCAACTATGCGTAAGAACAACTCTCTCGACATATGAAAACATCGATGAAACATCTTTCTTCCGTATACTGGATCTTCAGATAAGTAGCTAGTCGAGGTAGAGTCTTGTATGCCCCGCCTCACGATTTTGGTCCACATACGTTCTTCGCTTTCTGGCAAGGCTAGCAGAAGTCCCAGCACAACCAAGTAACTCTTGTTATTTTTTAAGCAAGGACTGTATTTCTTTCTCTATCGTGTCATCAAACATGAACTCATGTAGACTATCACTTTCGAAAGATGATAAATGAGAAGAAGAAATATTTGAGAGAATGAAAGAAATTGAAGGATAATCAATTACAGGAGTGTGATGTTCTTGTTCTTAGTCGCATTTCTTGTAAAAATGTGTAAGAGTAAGAGACTCTATCATCGAGTAAACGCGTGACCAAGTACAAAATTTATAATAATGTCGTCCCAAGGGAAAGTTAACTCTAGGTTGTATCCGGATTTTCCATTGATATATGCTTTATAAGGATGATAGATTGAAGGTTTGATTACTTAAGCTACTAATTATTTCTACTCAATTAACTAAGAATTTGAACTAACAAAATAATAATTCAAACAACACACAAATGATGAATGGAATGGAGGTAGAATTCACTTGAGAAGAGAGCAAGTCTAATCATACTCATGGTTAAGAATCTAGCTAGATATGCATAACTCTTGATATTGAACTTCATTAATTATGGACTAAAAGCAATCACGTATTTACCCATAACCCCTATGGCCAAGGTGATTAGGTTCTTGACTCTTTAACAAGTCTAAATCTCCTAAGATTGTCTTACTCTCAATTCCCTTAAGGTACTATGATAATAAGTTGGTTCTTTTCACTCAATTTCTTAAGTGTCCCCCTATGAGTGTTCTAAGCACAAGAAGGGTATGGCTTACCTCCCCTCACACTAATATGCATGCACATCTTAATATATGATTCAATTAAACCACTCATCATACTATTGGAATGACCATCCTAATACCATGAAAAGAGAATTTAATCACACAAATATTGAAATGAAACATGAATCATTAATCATAAAAGGAAGTCCAAAATTAACTCAATTCAACATCTCAAATCCTACATATCTAACATTCTTCTCAACCAATCATATGATTAGCCCTACTATAGGACTAGCCACTAAACATTGTGTTTAAATCAATACAAATCAAGCTTTGCTCCATTTGAGCCAAAATAAGAAGAAAATCAACAAATGAAAAGTAGATTGGCTTCCCTTTCATGGAGAAACCTTCCTTCTCTTCAAAGTGCCAACTTCTTCAATCCTTGAAGCTTTCTTCTTCTCAAATGGTGGATGGATGGATTGGATGATGGATTGATGAAAATAAAGTTGAGTGGATCGATGAATTGAAGGGTAGAAGAGATGGATCGGATGTAGTGTGTGAAATAGTGGTGAGAAAATGATTGGGTTGATCTCCAAAATAGTTGTCAAATGAGGCTCTCTCTGTAATTTTCGCACTAATTATGCATTTATACCCCTTAGAGATCTTCTAGAAGCTTCTGGAATTTTCTGACTTTTTCTGCTTTTTACCCAACTCGACTCGAGTTGGTAACTCGAGTACACGCCTGTCAAGTCGAGTTGCGTGGCTCTGCAAACTGGATAGTTTTTTGGACCTAGCTCGACTCGAGTTGCAAGTCGAGTTGAGGCTTGCAACTCGAGTTGGCTCTCTGGACACCTTTTCTGCTCCACACGACCTACGGCTCGACTTGTCCTGACCCCAGCTCGACTCGAGTAGGGTAACTCGAGCTCTTGCCTGTCTACTCATGTCAGAAGTTAAACTTTCCTCGGCACCTAACTCGACTCGAGTTGCAAGTCGAGTTGGACCTTGCAACTCGAGTTGAGCTACTGGACAATTTCTGCATTTCCTCGAGCTTCAACTCGACTCGAGTTGCAGGTCGAGTAAGACCATGCAACTCGAGTTGGGTGTTTTTTAACCCATTTCAGCTCCCGACTCCATTTTGCTCCGTTTTTGACCTGTTTCACATACATTTAAGCTCATTTCCACACATTCATCAGCCTGTACACATCTCTCCTAATTAACACAAAACTCCACCAAAAGTTACACAAATACGGATAAAAATATATGAAAATTCACAAATAAAGACAATAAAATCCAGGTGAAAATGACGACGATCAACCCCCCAAACTTAAAGTGTTGTTCGTCCTCGAACAACGAAAATGATAAACAAGAGGAGTAATTTTCACCTAGAAAAACACCTAACGAACATAAACCACAACACATCACAAGTAATAAGGACTACAATATCATATTAAGTATCCCTACATCATCGAACCTATAACATGAAAGATTAACGAGTTCAATCTTAAGAATAACAAAAGAGTAATCAAACCCCTTTCAATCCAAGCCTCTCATAGATTATCAAATTCACTCAACACTCTATAGAGTAGGGTTTTTAACATCACTCATCAACCTGTTAGAACCGACTCACTATAGGTTTGCTCATGGACTATGTTCACAACCCACCCTAGTTTCAATAAGTGATCAAAAAAGTCTTTATCTTAGGATGTAATGTTTAAGCTCTTTGGTAAGGTAGGAAACTTTGGATAATAGTGACTAATCAAGTGTGGATAATCAAAGATATGATTCTTTTCTTCAACTTCCTCACTTTCAAACTTCCTTCCTTGTAATTGTTCAAGAATACTAAACATCAACATACCATGGATTTATTGAGCTTCTTTTGAATGGCATTCTTCTTTTTTTTTTTTTTTTGCGTTTCTTGAGCATATTTTAGGATTTTACTCCTTTTTCACTTTTGTTGAAGTTGTACTTGCTTTTTATATTGAACTCTTTCATCCTTTTTTCTTGAGTTAACCTTTTTCTATTTATTTGCACATTTTTCCACATCTTCCCTTGTAAACCATCATCATCCTCAATTATCCACACAGATGTTACATATATAAGGCTCAAGGTTTTCAAGGCTTGTATTGTGCTCAAATCATAAAGAAAAGGCTTATAGGCTCAAAGTGGCTAACTAGGGATAATGTTTTTGGTAAAGAAATTTATGGCTATGACTTCGTTTAGCAAGGATGGCCTAAGATAATATCACAAATTTCAACCATTCGGGCTTCATTCCTATAGTGCATGAGCAAATTCTAGTTTGTCTAAGTACAATCGGTCATCTCATCAAGAATTAACCATGGAGGCATGGTTGAGGCTCAATTCTCACAAGCTTTTGCTTGAACCAAAAGAAACCTAATTACACTTTATACTTCTCAAAATTGAACTACTTATGTAATTCATGTCACAATTTCAACAAGTAAAAACCATTAACATATTTGTCATCACTCATCACAAACAATGCATCATAGCTCACATTCAAAAATATTTAATATCTTCCCAAAATATACCACCAAGCATCCCTATACAAGAATAAGAATTCACACATAACACATAAGAAAAGACTCACCAAACTAAAATCATAACAAAAGCACATAACATGCATGACTACAATCATCCATCACTAGAAATTAAAGTATATCAACTCATCATCCATACAAATAAGCTCAACAATCATCCCATCCTTAATTGAAAATAAAATCCTAGATTACGAAAGTAAACTTCCCACAAACATAACACATGAAAAAAGTAGCATGCTAATCCAATACAATCCAAATCAATATCAATTCATGTCAAGCAATTATAAGTGATGAGATGTAGAGTGAACTTCCTTAAACATTTGGGAATAGAAATGGTTGACATTAGCTTCCGACTTGCATCCACAACGTTTTCTTGATTTGATCTTCGGGCTCAATTCATGCTTCCACTCTACTTCATTTATGCTCAACAAGTCATCAAAAACCATTAGCTCAACACTTGTAATAAAAATAAGGACTATCATGCACTTCAACACAACCAATTGTTCCCAACATTATAACCAAATTCATGAGAAAAATTTTAAATTTGACCCAATTTTACACAAGACAATCAAGATAATCACTCTATCAACATGATCCATCAAGCATACACAAGTGGTAAGGCACACCACACACTATCCCCCCAAACTTAAATCGAAACAAGTTGAGAATTAAGTTCACAAAAAGTGGTGAGTCTTACCCATGTAGTTTCCACCATTGATCATCATAAAATTACCTTGTGATGACATATGTACATTCCAACATTCAAGTATGGCCACCACACTCTCTTCCCCCAAACTTAAATTAACACAAGTTTTAAATTTAAGTTTGTAAAGAGTGGTGTGACATACATCTTCATTCCAAATCTAGCACATCTCGTCTCCTCCATAAGTATTTTCTCCATGAGCACATTCCACCTACATACAAAAAAATACAAAAAATAAAACTAAACAAAAAAACTTACTAAAATGGGTTGCCTCCCATCAAGCATTCGATTTAACGTCGTCGAGCTAGACGCATTGAAGCTCTTAACAATCGGAGAAATCCAAGACCCCATCGGGCCTCATCTTTAATTTAAACATTTCCTTAACAACCTTCTTATCCACACTTCTTGCTCCTGGAACACTTGAACTCAATTCGTCTCCTCTTTTCCTCATGTTTTTAAATCCCGGAGGCCCTTTATCAATCTTCCAATCAACTTGTGGATCTCCCCCAAGCTTGTTCCTCCTTGAAGAGACATTTTCTGCAAATTCAAGTAAAAAGTTAATTAAATCTTCATCTTTTAAAATTTCACTTATCACTCGATCTTGATCATCCGGAGGCTTAATGGGTGGCTTCAAATGAAGATCTCTCCCTTTTAAATTCTTACTTGAGAGCATCAATTCTCTTTCATTTGAACGGAGTGTGAGTTCTTTCTTATCCATATCAAATTTTGCTCTTCCGGATGCCAAAAATGGCCTTCCAAAAATTAATGGGATCAAAGGATCCACTTACTTCTCAACTATTATAAAATCCACCGGAAAGACAAAATCCACTATTTTCACAAGCATATCCTCCACAACTCCATGGGGCTTTATCATTGAACCATCCATTATTTCAATTTCCACATCCATTTCCTTTAACCTCCCAATGCCAAGTTTTTTCAAAAATTTCCAAAGGCATCACATTAATGCTTGAACCAAGATCACATATAGCATTAAAATATCCCCTATTTCTAATTTTACAAGTAAGAACGAATTTACCGGGGTCTTCAACCTTTGATGAAGCTTCAACTTCTACAATGTCACGATCTTGTTTCAACATCACCTCTTCATCACAATTACTTTCATCATCCAACAAAGACAAGAATTCACCAATTATCTTCTCATCATCAAAAGACAAATCTTTATCAATGGCAACTTCCTCCTCCAATTTTGACATGATTTCATCACAAGGTACTTCTTCAACTTTTGAAACGATGTTTGTTGTTTCCACCAACCCCTTTCTCCACCTTACTTTCCATGTTGCACATGGTAACATGCAAACATTGCTCCTTAGGATTAGTAATGGTAGTGGAGGAAAACTTACCCTTTCGATGCGTTTCACCTTGTTCGGTTGCCATTTGACTCATTTGTGTCTCCAAGGCTTTGAGTTTATTATCAATTACTTCATCTTTTTGCTTCATATAGTCAAACATCTTGGATATTTGATCCTCTATTGAAGACTTTCCTTCACCATTTGGAGCTTTCTCCCCCGGATTGATGCCCGGTGAAAGAGTAAGTGCATTCCCTTAATTCTCATATGACAAATTCTCATACCTACGAGGTTGGTTAAAATTTCCTTTAAAGTTACCTTGCCCCCATCCTCCTTACCTTTGTGGATATCCCCCTCCATGATTACCAACGTTACCACCATAATTTCCTTGGAAGTTCCTTCCTTGCATGAAGGTAACTTCCTCAAGCGTCATCTCTGGTGGACACCGTGTATCTTGAATTCCAAAATTAGAGGACATACCTTGTTGAGGCATAGATGTAGGTATTTGACAACTTTGAGAAGATTGACCCATATTAGGTATCGTCATGCCTTTTTGAAGATTAGGGAACACTTGTTGATTCATCAAAGGCAATGACATACCTTGTTGAGGACTTGCAAGCACTTGTTGATTCACAATAGGTGTCAAATTTGGAGACACTTGCATGTTAGCATTCATCCTCTTTAATATCTCCGTGATCACTTTGTCGGTCATATCTTCCTTAGGCATTTCTACCTTTTTCACTTGTTGCAAGCACACTTCTTTCATTTTAGCAATTTTCTCCCTATCATACATTCTCGGTGTATGATCCATGGGCCATTGTCCCGTATTCAAAGCTACTTCCTCATATATGGCAATTGCTCTTTTCGGAGTTTGTCCCAAAATTGAACCTCCCGCCAAAGCATCAATGAGCATTCTCTCACTTTCGTGTAAACCTGCATAGAAAAATCCTATTTGTTGTTCCTCGGGGAATCCGTTTTGTAGACACTTCCTTAGCATCTCTTTGAATCGGTCCCATGCTTCACTAAATGTCTCAAGTGGCATTTGCTTGAATTGAAAGATTTGCCCTTTGAGATGCAACATCTTTAAAAGGGGGAAAATACTTGCTAAAAAATCTTTGTGCCAATTCTCTCTATGTGGTGTAAGATTCGGGTGGTATAGTATGATACCAAGTCTTAGCTCTATCTCTTAATGAAAATGAGAAAAGCTTCATTTTAACAACATTCTCACTCACCCCATTTATCTTTATCGTGTTGGCTAACTCCGTAAATTGGGCTAAGTGAGCATTCGGATCCTCCACAGCACCACCACCAAATTGATTTCCTTGCACCATATTGATCAATCCCGTCTTGATCTCAAAATTATTCACATTCAATGGCGGGCCCATTCCATAATTTCCATATTGCGATTGGAAGTGATCACAGACATTCATTCCCACTCCATTTTTCCATTTCCACGGGGTTGATTTTGCACCACTGGAGAATTATTCCTTACTTCTTGTTGTGCCATCAAGTTTTGAATAATAGCTTGCATTTGTTGGTTTTGCAAGTGCATTTGTTGAGCATACGCTTGTGGCACAAATTCCGGATTATAACCTCTTCTAACATTATCAACTCCATGAAAATTCCTCATATTGCCTTCTTCATCAACTATGTTTGCATTATCCCTTACTTCTTCCATACTTTCCTCCGTAGGCTCCAAGACTCCTCGTCTTTGTCTTCTTAAGGTAGCTTCTAATTCCAAGTTTAAAGGTTCAATAGATTGAGATCTTGAACGCGTTTGCATGTACCTACAAGAATTTCCAAATTAGTTCTCCAAGTAGCCAAGACAAGTAAACAAATAAAAGAAATATCCTTATCAAAACTAATCAATTACAAACTCGTTACAACCAAAAGTTTAACATTTTTCCGGCAAGCGGCGCCATGTTCTTAGTCGCATTTCTTGTAAAAATGTGTAAGAGTAAGAGACTATATCATTGAGTAAACGCGTGACCAAGTACAAAATTTATAATAATGTCGTTCTAAGAGAAAGTTAACTTTAGGTTGTATCCGGATTTTCCATTGATTTATACTTTGTAAGGATGATAGATTGAAGGTTTGATTGCTTAAGCTACTAATTATTACTACTCAATTAACTAAGAATTTGAACTAATAAAATAATGATTCAAACAACACACAAATGATGAATGGAATGGAGGTAGAATTCACTTGAGAAGAGAGCAAGGCTAATCATACTCATGGTTAAGAATCTAACAAGATATGCATAACTCTTGATATTGAACTTCATTAATTGTGGACTAAAAGCAATCACGTTTTTAACCCTAACCCCTATGGCCAAGGTGATTAGGTTCTTGACTCTTTAACAAGTCTAAATCTTCTAAGATTGTCTTATTCTCAATTCCCTTAAGGTACTATGATCATAAGTTGGTTATTTTCACTCAATTTCTTAAGTGTCCCCCTATGAGTGTTCTAAGCACAAGAAGTGTATGGCTTACCTCCCCTCACACAAACATGCATGCACTTCTTAATATATGATTCAATTAAACCACTCATCATACTATTGGAATGGTCATCCTAATACCATGAAAAGAGAATTTAATCACACAAATATTGAAATGAAACATGAATCATTAATCATAAAAGGAAGTTCAAAATTAACTCAATTCAACATCTCAAATCCTACATATCTAACATTCTTCTCAACCAATCATATGATTAGCCCTACTATAGGACTAGCTACTAAACATTGTGTTTAAATCAATACAAATCAAGCTTTGCTCCATTTGAGCCAAAATAAGAAGAAAATCAACAAATGAAAAGTAGATTGACTTCCCTTTCATGGAGAAACATTCCTTCTCTTCAAAGTGCCAACTTCTTCAATCCTTGAAGCTTTCCTCTTCTCAAATGGTGGATGGATGGATTGGATGATGGATTGGTGAAGATCAAGTTGAGTGGATGGATGAATTGAAGGGTGGAAGATATGGATCGGATGTAGTGTGTGAAATGGTGGTGAGAAAGTGTGTGGGTTGATCTCCAAAATAACTGTCAAATGAGGCTCTCTCTATAATTTCCGCACCAATTGTGTATTTATACCCCTTAGGGACCTTCTAGAAGATTCTGGAATTTTCTGACTTTTTCCTGCTTTTTACCCAACTCGACTCGAGTTGGTAACTCGAGTACACGCCTGTCAAGTCAAGTTGCGTGGCTCTACAAACTGGATAGTTTTTCAGGCCTAGCTCGACTCGAGTTGCAAGTCGAGTTGAGGCTTGCAACTCGAGTTGGCTCTCTAGACACCTTCTCTACTCCACACGACCTACGGCTCGACTTGTCCTGACCCCAACTCGACTCGAGTAGGGTAACTCGAGCTCTCGCCTGTCTACTCTTGTCAGAAGCTAAACTTTCCTCGGCACCTAACTCGACTCGAGTTGCAAGTCGAGTTGGACCTTGCAACTCGAGTTAAGCTACTGGACAATTCCTGCATTTGCTCGAGCTTCAACTCGACTCGAGTTGCAGGTTGAGTAAGACCATGCAACTTGAGTTGGGTATTTTTCAGCTCGTTTCAGCTCTCGACTCCGTTTTGCTTCATTTTTGACCTGTTTCACATACATTTAAACTCATTTTCACACATTTATCAGTCTGTACACATCTCTCCTAATTAACACAAAACTGCACCAAAAGTTACACAAATATGGATAAAAACATACGAAAATTCACAAATAAAGACACTAAAACCTAGGTAAAAATGACGACGATCAGTTCTCAGGTAGGAGTTCTAACCATCTGATTACATCCTTTAAATAGTGTAGAGTTCCACAACGGCTAGTTTCCAACATATAGTTTTATAACGGCTAATTTCCAAAACGATGAAATACATTTACCTAAAGTGTTCATACCAAACGAAATACAACAACAAATATTAAAAATGCTGAAACGAAGTACAACAACGAATATTGAAAATACTGAAACGAAGTACAAAAATGACTAATTCTTCAAGTTTACCACCCCATTTCCTACTTGATATGATCCACAACTTGGAGATGGACAAGTAGTTGATCATCTGTCATCTTCGAGGTATCTTTCATGAATATCTTATAATTTTTAGCTCGGGCAAGGATTTTCATGTTTTCAAGCTTTTTCTTGTTAAACTCGTCCAAGTCTTGAAGCCTTTTCTCAATAGCATCGCTTTCTCCGGTAGACGTGATTGCTTTCCCCTTACCCTTCCCGGTGCATCTTGTTGTGTTCCTCCCCATTGGCGAAGGGGTTCTGCCTTGGCTTCATCTCCAGGTTTTGAGTCAGTGTTTGAAGACACCACGTACTCTCCAATTACCGAGACTTTTGACTTTTTTATTTGCGAACATCACAATCTGGATCGGCGAACTTCGGACTATCTTGCAATACTCTTCAAGCCTTGATTTGTACAAAATGGAAACCATACTTCTCTTTAAATTGAACCTTTGCTTTTTCTACAATATCAGCATCACTGCACCCACTTCCCCATGCCTTCTTCTCCTGATTGTAGTAGCAATTGAAATATTTTGCATGTTTCTGTAGTGTGTAGTAATGCGACTTCAAATTAACAACAGACCTAAATGTCATGCCATATGAATGGTTTTTGTTGTAAGAATCAGAGATTCGAGTCCCCATTTGCTCCCACTTTTGATCGTTTTTGAGGACAGGATCCGTAATGATATCGAGCCAACAACTCGCGAGAAGAGCATTTTCATCAAAAGAATATGTAATTTTTTTGGAAGCAGGAGCCGTTGGTGAACTTCGTTGGCCTCAAAGTCGGCAGCGAGATTTATTCTATCAAGTCCTGTTGGAGAGAATTGAGATGAAAAAGACGAACGCTGAGAGTTCGGAGATATAGTATCTTTGTCTTTATCCGGTGAACTTGTCCCAATGGTCGGACGAAATCCGTATTGAGTATAAAATGTCATGTAGGGATTTGAATACATGAAGAATGGTGTGCCAAATGAATTAAAGGAATTGGGTTGAGGGAAACTACCTTCTGAAAAATTTAGGAGAGAAACATTTTGGGGTAGAAAATTATTTGAAAATTTTGACGTAAAATTCATAGGAAAATTTGTATTTTGAGGATGAAGTCGGCTCTTGGATGAAAATTTATATTTGAAGGCGTTGAATTTTCTTCGGAGTTAGAAGAATTAAACCCGAAATGCATCCATGGATCTTTATCCTTTTTTTATGACAAGAAATTAAAATTTGCTATCAAATTTGAAGTTTTGAGATTTAGAAGAGAAAATAATGTAGGAAAAAGAATGGAGGGAAAGATATATTTATAGTGATATATTTTTTTTTTAAATTGTAAAATTAATATTCTGAATTTTGTAACGATCATCTAACATCTAACGTTAATATTCTGAATTGTAACATTATTATACAACGTTAATATTCTAAAAGATAATGGAAAGGGAATTTTTTTAGTTATATTTAACGATAATAATGAAAAAAAAAAGAAAATAAAAGGTTGCTTTGTATTTTGTAATAATAAAAAGAATAAATTCAAGTAGGAGAAAGTGGGAGAAAGAACAGTAACAACCGAAAAAAAATTGAGGTGGAGGAGCGCGGCCCCACGCCATGCGCACGTGAGAGGCACGCGCTTTATCTGTTTCTGCGTGTTTATACACTTGCCTATCCCACTCCCTTCTCTCTCTTAAAAACCTGGGTATATCAATCTCTAACCAACATAAAATCTCATTCATCTCCGAATGATAAAAACCGCGTCTTTGGGTATTTTGGATTGGCCACGTCAGCAATAATACCCCGCGGTGGAGAATGCCTTAATTTTGACTTTTCTTCAATCCGATGAAGGGCATTGAAGAAAATGGGAACATGATACGTGAATCCCACTTCTCTAATTAATTTTGACTTTCCTTCAATTCGATGAGGTGGCAAGCTAACGTGATATCTTAATTAGCATTAAAATTACAATTGTACTGTCATGTAATCATAATTGTGGGAAAATAAAAAAATTCCCAAATTTTGTACCGAGTTCGGCGAGCATGTTTAATTTTCCCTGAAAAAGAATCAAAATTGAACAAAGTAGAACTAAAATTGAGAATCACAAAAAAAAAGCCTAAAGTTGAATCGACTATACTTACTTACGAGACTAAATGTAATATTTTTCTTTCATCACATATAGTCCATAACTCTTGGCAATTTAAAAAAAAAAAGTACCAAATTTTTAAGCCTTCCTGGATTTTGTAAAGTAGTTACCAGTCCTTTTACTATTTCTAAATTTAAGTTAAACTTTCATTCACGCATTTATTTGCACTCTTTCTTACCTAAATTTTCAATATTGTCTTCTTTTAAAAAAATCCTAGTACGGTGCCCGCGTGCGACGCGAGTAATTATGAGAGGATTAATGTCGGAACCTCAAGGACAAATGATTGATTTACCCATAAGGTTTCCACACTAGAAAAAAATCCCGGGTGCGTATCATTCAATCATCGACCCAATACTAGATGTAACCTTTCCGCCGGACAAGATGCCAAATATTTATAACACCCAGGCAGATAAAGACTGAGATACTCTTGTTTCAGATGGTGAATCCATCAAATTTGATCAACCATTAACGAGTAATCCTAATGTGGGTTAATTTGGTCAGGGAGATACAGAAATAGTACTTCAAGATCTATTACGTGTCCAAGGCCTTTTTATTCGTGTTTGTTATATATTTATTATTTTTAAATTTATATTTTAAATAGAAATCAATCATAGATCTGAAATAATTGAAAATATAATTTTTTTTATTTACTAAAAAAATGTCTTAAGTTATATAAATTAAATCGAGTGAAAAGTATGCATTCTCTATTTATTTTATATTAATACATTGCAAGTTATTCTAAATATGTCATTTTTTACTTTAAGTCTAGTTTTCATGGTGTTTCTAAAATTTATTATTTCATTTTATGCACATAATAAAATAAAATTTCTGATAGTTGATATATTAAATTCAAAACTACCCATATTAATAAAAAAAATGAATCTACATGTTTACAAACTCTTATTAAAAAATTAATAGTATACTTCAAAAAGTGAAATTATATCCATTAATAATTTAAATCAAATTTTGGAAAATCTCTCTATACACCATGTCGAGTCTTATTTATTAATTTTTATTTATCATTAAGACAAAGTATCTTCAACCCTCTCTTGCTTTTTCTTCTGGAAACTGCTACGAACAGTTGTCCATGTTTAAATCATGTCTCGTCAATAATACACAACAAATGATAGAGATTGTCCTTGACTTTTATTAATAGTCATATCATAGTAAACCTTAATAGGGAATCGTTTTCTCTGAAATTTTAATGGAACAAATTCATCAGGCGGACATAATATCATTCTAGGTATGAAGTCTAAATTTCCAACATTTTTTCCCTACAACATTTTAGTTCTCAATAACATGATTTTTCATTCTTGTATGTATTAGAAAAATGTAAATTTTAATGATTATTATTATTATAAAATAATATTGTACTGTTCATCTTCAAGGTCAATAGAAATCATCTCTATTGGATTGTCTTTGACATCAACATTTGTCATATTTTCAATTTAGATGACAATTCATATTATATCTAAATACAATATTTCAAAAAATGCTGGGTATTTTTAAATAATTTATTCAATTAATATATATATTTAATTTATTTAATATATATATATATATATATATATATATATATATATATGTGAATCATATATAATAAAAATAGTGACAATTCCTATAAAATCTAAACACCATTTATGTTTAAAAATCATAAATATTCATTTAACTTTATTATGACACCTCATATTTTTACAAAAATCATAAATACTCATTTAACCTTACGATGACACCTCATATTTTTTCAAAAATTATAAATACACAATTCACCTTATCATGACACATCACATTTTTATAAAAATAATAAATACACAATTCACCTTATCATGACACATCACATTTATCAAAATCTAATTAAGGTAACTTATTTTGCTTTAATATATAAGGAGATACATAGTTCAATATGACTATATTATGCTCATCTTACTTCCGTACAATACTAATACAACAATGACATAAGGGGGTGCTTGGTTCGAAAATCGGATAGGGAATGATAATGAGAGTAATTGAGTCATCAATGGTAATGGGAATGGTGATTGCATTGTTAGTGTTTGGTTCAAAATTATATAATGGGTATCAATGTGATTAATGATGCTTGGTTCATTTGAAATTTAGCAATGTTTATCATTTTTTTTAATCTTCTTAAATTTAATTAATATAATATCTGATCGTAAACCAAGACCCCAATCACAATATTTGATCATACAAATTAATTTATAAAAAAATTAATATAAAATATTAATTGAAACAAAATATGAATTTTGGAGAAGAAAATGTGAGAAGCATCTCATTTCGAAGTCTTGGCCACTAAAAACTCATAACTTGCATCAACAAATTCCAGAATCAAAGCAATCTATAAAAAAAGAGATATAATCCAAGAAGATTAACCTCCAAAGTCTCTTGCCATTTCACATAATTTAACAAATATTCTCCTATCCATTTGAAGTTCGCTAATGCAAATTCTATTACTTTCCTTCGTAAGAATGAGTACCAATTTCTTTTGATTCTTCCTTACTTTTTATTTGACGAATCTTACCTCGATTGAATGAAAAATTTTCAATTTGATAAAGTATGAGAATCATGCAAACCATGAACATTCATATATATTCCACAAAGTACACAATAATCTTCGTCTTCTATAGTTATTGGAGGTCAGTGCCATGCTTTATCTACATCACACAAGTAAAAAGTCAAATATAAAATCACTTAAAAGTAATATAATCATATAAATAAAACTCAATGTTTATATGCATGAATTCTTAGCCCCAGCTGCTGTGTTGACATAAGAATAAGAGTGATATTATATATATTTCCGGCCCTCAGACTTTTATTCAACTAAACATTAAGAATTCTTTTCAACCTATCCGAACACAATCCAGGAAATCCAGTGGCTAAATCATTCACTTTGTTGTTTCTGCCTCCATATATTCATAAATAAATTATCACCATAGTATAATCATAGGCACACATAGAAGTAGATATGATGAAATCTGGCTGCATAAAAATTTAAAATTCAATAATTGATGATTGATAGAAGGTGGCTCTACAAACTTAAAAATACTAACCATAAGTTCAATGGCTTCAGCCTTCTTGTAGGTTTAGGATAGTCCTAGGTAATGTGATGGAACATCAAGAAGACAAATACTAGAGACACCAAAGATAATAATTATTAGGCTAAGAGTAAGAATGATACTGAGCAGAGATAGATTATACCTTAAAGACAAACAATTTAATGCATAAAAAAGAAAGTACATGATGTTATAAATGTAAGGAAAAATTAAAATTTGAAACTATGTTGTGTAAATGCTGAACTACATGTGTCTGTAAATAGTGTGTCTACAATCAGCAATTAGCAGAACAAACTATGATTCTTTCCCTTTTTACTCTACAAATATAAAACAACACATAGTTGGTCCAATTGATCTCCTACGAAAGAAATAAGGTGCCTGCATGATTATGATGCAAGAGATTGTATGCAATTGTATCTCTTGCGTTCATTGCATTAGCTGATCTCAGACCAATCTCAGGAACCATGTCATCATCCTGACCCTCCTATAATCTACACCCCTTGTTAGAACCTGCATTCACACGTTTGTACAGGGTTGATTTCTCCAGCACTTGATTGTCTGTCATGGAGCCAACCAAAACTTTACCACTGGTTAATTAAATTAAACACTATCTGTCTAACCTTATAATTACTTCTTGAAACTAAGCAATGTCATCAAACTTACTGAAATGCAATCTAGATAAGTAGAAGGGAGTCCATGGAAATTTCACATTCCCCAATGGCATCTACTTTTTATTTCTATTTGGATAATGGATTCTAGTAAAAGGGTCCCAGAAGAATGTTTCTACACTACATTCTCTAAACTTCAAATATCCTCTGGTTCTAAATTACATCCTCAAATACTACTATTTTATTTCCATTATAGCATAAATAAACCAAACCCATAAATATAATTCATCCAACTACGTACATGAATTATCTCCACAAAACCAAAATAAAAAGACCAGTATATAAATAACTGGCATGGAAGCATTTGATTTGAGCAGAATCTGGTAAGAGGATTCATTATTAGACTTATTAGACATAAAACTCAATGCAACTTATTTGAAAGAACAACAAAAGGAAAAGTATGTAAAATATATACCACAGATCATGTTATTCCAAGAAATTCACCGGTAAATAAAATAAAATTTGGGTAAATTGAAATTATAAGGGATTAGGGCAAGTTCATCTAAGAAGGGGATGGAGGAATTAGAACACCTGCTTATGTTCTTCAAGATTTGGAGTGACCCTTTCAACTTTTTGCAAGTGTAGAAGAGAAGCTTGTTCACAATCCTTCCACTCATCTCGTTCAACGACAGGAGATGCGAGCCTTTTTTTATAAATGGGTCAATGACTAACTGGGGGAAGGTGGTTAATCAATACGGGGTATTGATTACCTTATTTTCACTCTCATTGAACTCCAATAAAATGAAACAAGCAATGGCAATAGGATTCATTACCCTCCTACTGCCATTGAGGAGTTTTAATACCTTGTACCAAGCTGCTCCTAAATATTATCCATCTTTAAGTTGTAACCGTACCTTGGTTTGATAAAAAGAATCACCATGAGATTTAAAAACTTTTCCAGATACTCCCTCCGTCCCAAAGATATTGACACACTTTCCTTTTTGGGTTGTCCCACAGAAATTGACATATTTCCTTTTTAAGGATATGGGACCCACACAAAAACTATTTATTTATTTACATGGGTCCACACAAACATCACACTCACCACTAATACAACTACCTACTACACATTAAATATTATTTCTCTCACTTCACTTTACATTAATTTATTATACTTCTTAATCTCCGTGCCCAAAAAAAATGTGTCAATTTCTCCGGGACGGAGGGAGTAATAGTTAACCACACCACCCCACAATGGATCAATCACATGTCCTTCAACAAACTGTAACACAATCCTGGTTCTCTTGTACAGCTACTATTTTTTTGAAAATATTATATAGATTTATGTTGTGAAAGAGAATGATAGGTCACATATTGGTATAGTAGCCAAATTAATTTATTCATGAAATGAAGATAATTTATTAAAAACACATATTGACTAAGAAAGAGTGAAAACTTCTTTAGCAACTTATTGCAGCTTCAAACAACATTCATAAAAGAAGAAAACTATTACAAAAGATATTTGTTAAGAAAACACAGGGGAGTGGTCGATGCCATCTATTTTCTTTAAATTCCAATTTATAAGGGGGTGATTATTTTAGGTTTAAGTTGATTTAATAAATTAGTAAATAGTATTATTCTGTATTTGTTATGTTTGTTTTGGGTTTAAGTAATGTAGGTTTAAACTTTATGTCAAATAGAGTATTAATTGAGGTGAGAGAAGAGGAGAGAAAGAAAGAAAATATATTAATTGAGGAGAGATAATGTATGGTAAGGGGTGGATAAATGTTAATAGGGTATGTATATATATATAGGGGAGATTTAAGCAGATTTATTAAATCTAAACCTGGAAAATTAAATCGGAATCAAACATCATTGTCTTGGCTAAGGGTAAATATGGATAGAGTAGGGTGCAGATGTACCTACTTCATTTACTACCCTATACTCTATTTCTATTACCCTTACTCTATCTTATTACCTTAAAATAAATTATTGGGTAGGATACGGATATTATTTGTCAGGTACACGAATAATCCACAGTAAATTGTTATTCATAAATTTAAATAATAATATGAATAATTCACTTATGGTTGCACATGAGCATGAATTGAATTTGAGCGAATACAGTAAACCCATATGGTGAACATTAAAATTATATGTACCACCAAGTGAGGTTGGGTAAAGTGAGCATTTGAATGAGTAAGTGATTGTCTTAACTTGAATATTATGGATGGATTGAAATAATTAGCGTATAAGCATAAGAACCAAGTTAATAATAATTGCACAAGTTTTTGAGCATTCTAGTAGGAGTCCAACATTGGTGAATGTTTGATTCCACTAGCAACCATGCTTAACTCCAAGTCATGGGCCCTAGTAGCCAACTTTTCAAAGTCTTAGGCTGAATTCCTTTGAGTATATAAAGGAGATTCCATTCCATCCCTTGTATACACATCTCAATAGCGGACACTTCAGATAATCGGTCCTTGCAGTTTAAACTCAAATTCTTTCATCGATTGATATAATCAATCACAGGCTCTTCCTTTAATTGACGAGTATTAGTTAGCTCAGTCATGTTAACGGTTCTCCTTGTGCTATAGAAATGGTTAAGGAACTCATGCTCCATTTGTGCCCAACTATCAATGGATTCAGCTTGCAAGTCGATATACCAATCAAAGGCATTTCCTTTGAGAGAGCGAACGAACTGCCTCACCATATGGTCTCCATAAGTACCAGCGTCATGGCAAGTCTCAATGAAGTGTGCTATGTGCAGCCTTGGGTTTCCCTTGCCATCAAATTGTTGGAACTTGGGAGGTTGGCAGCCAGCTGGCAACTTCAAGCTGCCCACTCTTTTCGTGAATGGCTTGACATAAGTGACGGTAGGCTTGGAATTCTCTTCAAATCTTTTTTTTATTGTTCCAAGTATAATATCCTTCAATTGATCGACTTGGAGCATTCCATCAGCTGAAAATGGCAATGTTACTTGAGTTTGCTCCTTTCCAATAGTCTGGCGCCTTGTGATCTCTTCCACCTCACTATCGTCCATGACTCATTTTCCATTTGCACGGCTAGTCTCCGCGATGTCCCTTTCTTCAATCAATTTGGAGATCTTTGAATCTTGAGCTACGTGTTTTGTGAGCCATTCGGTAGCTTTCATCATACTTGCTAACTGTTCCTCAATAGTTGAAGCGCCAGCCATCATTACTGGAGCAGCGATTGAGCAAGATGATGAGCTTGAAGATGCAGAATCTTCATCACTATCCTCTTTAAGAGGTAATTGTTTTCTTGAAGCCTCCTCAACCGAAGGGTTGGATTCAGATGAGGCTTCCGACCGAGCTTTTTCTGACATGCTCCTCGTAACAACAGCAACATATTCATTCAATAACTCTGAGAGTTTAGAAGTAGCAGTCCTTCCCACAGTAATCTTGAGATGAGTCATTTATATCTTCGAGCTTGTAGAGAGAAGAGATGAGAGGTAGAGATGGTCCCATTGGGCGTGCCAAAATTTGTAACAACAAATTTTGTATTTATAATAAAATAAACACAAAAAGGTGAACAAAGATAATTTCAGACGGATTTAATATAAAGATAATATAAAGAAGTTACAATCTCAATTAATCCTCTGGTCCTTCTCTCGAACCAATTTGGACTTGACTTTGACTTTGACTTGACTTTTGTTGACTGCGTTGAGTTTGACTGGAGTGTATTGAGTTGGATCTTCATATGAAGCTTGTCCAAACTCGGCTTCGTGGATTTATAACGTTAATCGGTAGGCGTCGAGCCTTTACTCAAATTAAACGTAGATCCTTGAAGAATTCCAGTGAAAAACATTGTTCAATATATTAGAACACTGTTAACTTTACGAAGAACGTCGAAGAACTTAGCTTAAGAACGCTTAAAATCGGGTGGTTTAGCACCTTGATCCCAAATTATAAGTCATTTTTTACTTAAGCAGGCTTATTATAGGCCGTTCTTGAAAGAACACCAACTTGAGATGGCTTAAATCCGGGCAACTTAGCGCCTGAGTCCCAGATTATAGGTCGTTCACCGAAGAACTTGACTTAAGAACGCTTGTTTCGGGCGACTTAAAACTAAGTGGCTTAAAACCTGAATCCCAGACATATTTCGTTCTTGAGTTGACTCTCGTTGAAGGAATCGAAGAACTAATCAGATAATTCTTAAGTCTTTGACCTACGTAGAGAATCGTTCTTGGTGTATTTTTGAATGAATGAAGGAGGGCTCCTTATATAGGTGAAGGTAGAGGATGCCCCATAAATAACTCGCAATCTGATTGGTCAATAGCAGATTTGACCTGATTCTGCGAGCTTGGGCATTTCTATATATAACACAGTTTGATTGGTCATTACTTGATTTGACTTGATTCCGGAACCTTCCAAGCTTTATTTGACTTGGGCTAGTTTGACTTGAGTCAGTCTTTACTTAATTTAAATCCCTTTTAATTTGTTGGGTATTAAATTAATTATCAATTATTTATTAATCTATTTTAGGAAATAATTTATTAAATCCCCAAATAAAATATAATAAATTAAAATTAATATTTTAATCATGAAAATCCACGTGTCGCCATTTTGTTGGACGGTGAATTTTATTTTCTTACAAATGCCCCCTTGTGATTTTTTTACGGACTCCATGTCTTGTTGTGAAGGAATTGCAAAAGTCTATTTCTTCAAAATTTTCTTTCAACGTCGTAGATTGGGCTTTTAAATGTTGCTTGAATAATGTGTAGTATCAATTACACAATTAAGAAGTTACTTTACCCAACAAGTAAAGTAATTTTCTTGGCTCAATTATCTCAAGCCCACATTTACTTCTTCCCCACTCAATTTCCATCGTGACAGGAGAAAATAAATATGGTAATGACTTTGCAAATCTTCTTCAAAATCTGTGAGTTTGAATTTTATTTGTAGTAATATATCTCTTAAAATTTTGCAGAGATTACACCAACACAAATAATTTCCATATTTACAATAAGCTCATCACTATATAGATAATAGCCTCATCAAATTTATAGAGTATCAGCTAATAATTTTTTTTCCTCTTTTCAGGTTACCCACGGTGTTTCAGACACGTTTCCACATAGATGGCCAGCTACACATTCACATTTTTTTAGGCTCGACCCCATGATGGCGGTGTTTCAAACCCTCAATTTCAATTTCAACAGGCAATGAAATGGGCAGTCGAGACCGGCGTCGCGCATTCCTGGCGACTAGGGATTTTATCCCAGTCGGAGGTCGCGACGAGTCTGACGTGAGCCCAATGTTTCGAACCAAATATCAACATTAAATTCTAGCAAGGTGAAGCTATCTCTCCAATCGCAGCGGTGGTTGTCGGGTGTTGGAAACGAGAGGAGATGCTGTGCGT
The DNA here is from genome assembly GCA_023678885.1 of Pogostemon cablin. Classification (NCBI taxonomy): domain Eukaryota; kingdom Viridiplantae; phylum Streptophyta; class Magnoliopsida; order Lamiales; family Lamiaceae; genus Pogostemon; species Pogostemon cablin. The sequence goes on from CM042987.1 coordinate 10,852,965, forward strand.
CGGTCCTTGATGTTTTCTGCAGTGACACCCCGCAATGACGACGGACTAGCGGTGATGGTCGGGTGTTGGGACCGATAGGCGACGCTGTGCGTCGTGCCTTTGAGTTTTCTGGCAGCGGCATCCCGTAGTGGCTTGATTTAGCTCTTTACTGCTGGACGTCGGCGATCACGGGTAACGAGCGAACGACACGGTGCTTCCGACGGTGGATCTAACCGGGCTAGGCTTGGCAGCAGATCTGACCAGGCGGGCACACGCAAGTTCAGCCTTACCATTGGTGTGGCCGGTGTTGAATGTTGAGTTCGTGTTTGCAAGTGATGCCACCAGTAACAACCTTCTGACCGGGCTGGGTTGCTATATGGCAACGAGCAGGCGGACATAGCTCAGCACAACTGCTTTCCGGCGATAGATGGTGGTGTTTTGGCAGCATCAGAAGTGGCGTGATTGTCCGCGGTGGTGTCTTCCGTCGGTGGTGCATCTCCGGCGGTGGTGCATCGGTCTCCGGCATAGAATTCGAGTGGAAAACTTGCGGTGAGCAACATGAGTTCTTCGAGCAGACCCTCTGATTTCTTAAGAGTGGGAAGAATAATTGATTTTGGGGGAGAGAAAGAGAGTTGTTAAATCAACAACTACCACCAACGTTTTTCTTCCTTGGGAAAAGGAATTAATTTTGACTTATTCCAATTTGATTTCAATTTCAAATCAACTTTGCATTGCACCCACGTGGCTTCTCTTTTTGTGATCCCAAAATTAATTTGGGCCAAAGACTCCTATTCCAAACTTCCTTTTGGGCTGATTTTCATATTTTGGGCTTTACATTATACTTTGGGCTTTAAGTCTTAAAAACCTAGCCTAAAATTAATTCATGTGCTTAATTAATCAATTTTGAACATGAATTAATTTTAGTTGCTCACCTTTGATATTTTAAACTTCATTCATCCCCATGAGTTTAATTTATAATTTTTGGAATTAATAATTAATTGATCCCATAAATTTATTTTGGACCTTTTAATTAATTAAATCCATGAATTTAAATTAACTCGAACTCATCTATTGCTAATATTAATTCATTTGCAACATATAATGTGACAACATGAACCATCTTCATCAGTTCACCATCTTCATCATTTCATCACTATCAAATTTTGAAATTAATTCATCTCTCCAAGAGTTTGAACTCCCTTTACCACTTCAATAATTTTGAATTTCTTCACCAAAACTTGTGTTTAACCATCGTTTTCTTTTGTCTACCTTATGCTTCTCAACTCATTCATGCTTCAACTGATTGATTGCCTCACAAACTTGATATGAATAGCCAGAATTATGATTGAACTTAGCAGAGTGCTAAGCTGCCTACGTACCTCTTTGCAAAGAATCAAGTCATAACGTAGTTCAAAGGGACATGATTTGATTTGAATGGGGGTGCCGTACACAGTTTATACTTATGCGGGCCAGGAGTGACTATTCTTTAACTACTTTAGACAAAGTAGGATATTTAATGCTTTAACCACTTAAATTATCTGAGTGGGGTGAATTAATAGTTTAACCACATATAATTACCTTTGGTGGGTGTCGTGCACAGTTTAAACTTGTGCGGACCAGGAGTTTGTCGTGCGCAGTTTATACTCATGCGGACCAGGAGTTCGTCGTACACAGTTTATACTCATGCGGACCAGGAGTAACATGCAGTTTAGGCTCCTGCACCAAGGAGCGTTGTACTTGTATTTATTTTACGCGTAATAACGTTTCAAGAATTTCCCATTTATGGGGCCAATGTTCACGCCATCTTCTGAGATCAACTTGTAGGCGCCATTTGTGTAGGCTTCTTTCACAACATGAGGGTCATCCCATTTGGGTAGAAATTTATTTCCAACACGATGAGTGACTACTATAGGCCTTCTCACAGCAAGCACCAAGTCACCAACTTGGAAAGAACGTATCTTCACTTTCTTATTGAACGTTCTAGAAAGGCGAGATTGATAACACTCAAGTCTTTGTTGTGCTTCCAACCTCTTTTCATCTAATGCTTCCAACTCTTGAAGACGTAACTTTGCATTTTCTTCTTTGGTGAGGCCTTCCTGTATGGCCATCCTCAAAGAGAGAATTCGTTTTTCAAGAGGTACTACAGCTTCAACACCATACACCAAAGAATACGGAGTGGCCTGAGTAGGTGTTCTATACGTGGTACGGTACGCCCATAAAGCTTCATTGATTCCTTCATGCCAATCTCTTTTTGACTTGGAGACCACTTTCTTCAGTAAACTGCACAAAGTTTTATTGAAGGCTTCGGCAAGACCATTGGCAGCTGCGTTGTACATTGATGACTTCCTTTGCTTGAAATTAAACTTCTCACACAACTTATCAATCCAACTATTGCTGAACTGCTTTCCATTATTAGTGATGTAGCGCGGAACATCGTATCTATAAATGATGTTGATCTGAATGAAATCTGCAATATTTTCTTTCTTAACTTCCCTTAGAGACACCGCTTCGGCCCACTTTGAAAAGTAATCAATTGCAGCAAGAATGTAGAGATGACCGCCAGAAGACTTTGTAAGCGGCCCTACCACATCTAAACCCCCAAGCATCAAAAGGCAATGAAGCGACTGTCGGATGCAAAGGTTCCAGAGATTGATGAATCAGATTTCCATGGAACTGGCAAGCTTGACATCTTTGTGCATAATCCATGCAATCTTTCACCATTGTGGGCCAATAGTAGTCCATCCTCTTAATTTTGAAGTGTAGCTTCGGTCCGGATTGATGAGCACTACAAATTCCGGAGTGAGCCTCCTCCATCGCTTGAATAGCTTCTTCCTTACCCAAGCATCTCAAGAAAATTCCATCAAATGATCTTCTATAAAGTGTACCCTTGAAGTAGATGAATCGAGGTGCACGATGCCGGATATCAACCCTTTGGCGTGGATCGCTTGGCAACTTATCATACTTCAAATAGTCCACGAGTAGTTGGCGCCAATCTTTTTCTTCAATTTTGAAAACTTCCACCACATGATTTTCAACTTCTTCATAATCATCATCTTCAAAGATTGGTGGGACAACCCAACTTCTGCATACCGGTATTTGAACTTGTGCCTCTGTCATAGCTATAGTTGATGCTAGCTTAGCAAGGGTATCAGCTTGCTTATTCTCTCTTCTAAATAGATGCTTGATATCAACATCACCAAAATAACCCATAAGCTTTTGAGCATACTTGTGGTATGAGAGTAACTCAGGCTTCTTTACTTCATATACTCCAAGAAGCTGGTTTATCACCAGTAGCGAATCACCATACACCTTAAGGTATAGTTACTTTATATTGACGGCCATCTCTAAACCAAGAATGAGCGCTTGATATTCAGCCACATTGTTTGAGCAATTTTCTGTTAAGGAAAATGAGAAGGGTAGAACTTCACCACTGGATGTTACAAACACGACTCCCGCACCAACTCCTTCTCTATGAGATGTTCCATTGAAATACATCTTCCAAGGAGAAGCTATCTCAACAGCGAAATCATCTTCATCTGGGAGTTCATCAGATACAGTAGGCATTGGGTGATCAGCTAGAAAATCTACCAACACTTGTCATTTTACGACTTTTTGGGGGACATACACGTTCTCAAACTGTTGGAGTTGGAGATACCATCTTGCAAGTCGATCAGAAAGTACTGGCTTTGACATGATGAACTTTAGTGGGTTGACTTTCGAAACCAGATGAACTGCATAAGCTTGGAAGTAATGCTTCAACTTTTGAATCACGAAGATAAGGGATAAACATATCTTCTCAATGGGTGAATACTTCAACTCGTTTGGAGTCATGGTTCTACTTAGATAATATAGAGATTTTTCTTTGCCATCATCATTTTCTTGTGCGAGTAAGGCTCCAACAGAACGCTCTTGAGTAGCTAGATAAAGGATTAATGGACGTCCGGGTATTGGAGCACCCAACACTAGTGCATTCATCAAGTATTCTTTAATTCTATTGAAAGCATTATTGCAAGCTTCATCCCAGTCGAATATGCTGCCTTTCTTCATGAGATGACTAAATGGTTGACATCGGCCAGCCAAGTTTGATATGAATCTTCTCAAGTATGCCAACTTTCCCTAGAGACTTTTGAGTTCATGTATGTTCCAAGACACATGCATCTTCATGATTGCGTCAATTTTTGCTTTCTCAATCTCGATTCCTCGACGGTGAACAATAAATCTAAGAAATTTCCCGGATGAAACTCCAAATGCACACTTAAGTGGATTCATCTTGAGTTGATGCTCTCTTAACCATTCAAACACTCGCCTTAGTTCATGGAAATGATCTTTCTTTTTTTTTTTTTATTTCACCACAATATCATCAACATAGCATTCGACAATCTTATAAAGCATGTCATCAAATATCTTTTGCATGGCTCGTTGATAAGTGGCACAACATTCTTCAAGCCAAATGGCATAACATTATAGCAATATATTCCTTTCGGAGTACGAAAAGCTGTCTTCTCTTGATCCTCAGGAGCTAGACCAATTTGATTGTAGCCAGATGACCCATCCATAAATGAAAGGACCTCATGTCCCGTTGTTGCATCAATCATGAGTTTAGAAATTGGCAGTGGAAAGTCATCCTTTGGACATGCCATGTTCAAATCTCGAAAATCAACACATACTCTGAGTTGCCTATTTTTCTTTCTCACCGGCACGATGTTAGAAATCCATGTAGGATATTTGACTTCTCAGATCTTGCCTATTTCAAGAAGCTTATTAACCCTGTCCTCAATCAAAGGAATCAACTCTGGTCGAAATCGATGCAGCATTTGTTTTACTGGTCGAGTTCCCTTTTTAATGGACAAGTGGTGCACTGCAATTTTCAGATCTAAGCCTGACATTTCTTTATGTGACCACGCAAAGATGTCTCTGAATTCTCGCAAAATGTTAATATACTTTTCTTCTTCCTCAACATTTAGTAGAGCACTTATGTAGGTATGACGTGGATCATTTTCATCACCTAAGTTGATTTCTTTCAACTCATCAACAGTGGTTTTCACTCCTTCTTCAAATTGTGGAGAGGCATCTTGAGCATCTATTTCCTCCATTTGAGAGTCTTCCAGAGCAGTGATATGGTTGGTAGAAGCTACACTCTCTCTATCATCATCACTATCATCTTTAGTAAGGACGATTGTCCGCCTTTTGGCCTTCAACACTCTTCCACATAATACAGTCAAAATGTTTCGTCTCTTCATGCGAGAGGGAATTCGACTTTAAAGCTGCTTGAAGCTAGGAGAATTGACATTATTTTGCCTCCCACACTTGTTCTCTCACAGGGTCCAAGCCTTTCGAAGACACTCCCAAGTCTTTCGAAGACAGAGATTCTCTTTATTTTCCAACTGCATTCATCAAACATATCTTCTGTGGATGAAGCTTCTCCCTCGGTGATATAATTTGTACTTGCTCTTCTAATTGCAATGCAGACTGGCTTTTGAGGGACATATCCCAAACCTGGCTTACCATTTTTGACAGTCTGGCCACTATTTTTCAACATTTTCTGAGTAGCATTGAGCCCATGTTCTGGTGGGTTGATAGTTTCTTGACACAACTTGCTCGCCATCGGGTTTTCCTTTGGTTCATAACCAGCCTTTATGAGGAACTTGTAAGCTTGTGGACTATATGACTTGGCTATTTCTGCTTTAAATACTTCACCATGTTCAGTTTTTGCTTCTTCAACAGGACGTGTGAATCCTTTGAGCAGTGGATGAGAAGGTTTATTTGCATCAATTTTTGTTAAAGGCAACGTCAACTCTTCTAAGGTCTCAAGCTTCTCTTTGCTCTTCTTGAGAGTGGCAGATGATGTGCTACCCTCATCTTTTATTTGTTTATTGCCCCCATCATTTTGCGCTGGAGCTTCTTCATGTTTTACATCCTTTATATTCTTGAAGAAATATTTAGCATTTGCGAAGTAGGACTCGGCTTCAGTAAATGGCTTGTCATCACCGAATATCCTTTTCACATTGTTGCCTTCGCTATATTTGAAGCACTGGTGTAACATAGAAGGAATTACACCATTCTCAGGTAGCCAGGAATGTCCCAAAAGCATGTTGTATGAAGTTTTTGCATCGATGACATGGAAGAGCACTGTTGATTTCATCTCATCAATAAGCAAATCAAGAACTATTGTGTCGAGAGTTCTTTGACCTTCATGGTTGAACCCTTGAATCATCAATCGACTATGATTGAGTTCATCCACCGGTATTTCTAACTTCTTCAACATCTTTAAAGATAGAATATTTACTGCCGAGCCTCCATCAACAAGTATATGATTTACTCGCACCCCTTGTGTATAGCTGGTCACAAATAGAGGTTGATTATGAGGTTGTGAACCCAACAATCTATCTTCATCAGTGAAGGTCACCTTCATGGAGTAAGCTTTATCATTGGCTTTAGAATGTTTGCTTTCATTGTCCTCCTCATTCACGACATGACATGAGCCTTCATCATGACTTTCCATTACAGAAATGAAGTTCGTGGCTGCCTCATCTTCTAACACGATTTTTCCTTCCTTAGCCAGCTGCATGATCTTTTCTTTGAGGGTGAAACAATCATGAATAGGATGACCTACCAACCTGTGATACTTGTAGTATTTTGGGTTATTAGTTCGGCCGGTTTCTTCTGGACGCTTCATCACATGAAGGTTAAGAAGTTTATTCTTTATCAAATCATCGAATATGCCAAAAATATCTGAGTCCAGAAATGGATACTCTTTTTCTTGCATCTCTTTAAGAGTTAATCTTCTTTGCCCCCATTCTTGGGCAACCTGCTTCCCTTTGCCTTTCTTATCATTTCCATTCTTTCGGACTTTGACCGTCATAGTATTTGTGGCCATTGATCTTTGTTGGAATTTCTAGCATAGGGCTTGCCCCCTTTTTTGAAATCTTGTTTATCTTTGGACTTGTAGGAGTCCAACATTGGTGAATGTTTGATTCCACTAGCAACCATGCTTAACTCCATGTCAAGGGCCCTAGTAGCCAACTTTTCGAAAGTCTTAGGCAGAATTCCTTTGAGTATATAAAAGAGATTCCATTCCATCCCTTGGATTGAAGTTTAAACTCAAATTCCTTCATCGATTGATATAATTAATCACAAGCTCTTCCTTTAATTGATGAGTATTAGTTAGCTCAGTCATGCTAACGGTTCTCCTTGTGCTATAGAAACGGTTAAGGACCTCATGCTCTATTTGTACCCAACTATCAATGGATTCAGCTTGCAAGTCGATATACCAATCAAAGGCATTTCCTTTGAGAGAGCGAATGAACTGCCACATCATATGGTCTCCATAAGTACCAGCGTCATGGCAAGTCTCAATGAAGTGTGCTATATGCTGCCTCGGGTTTCCCTTGCCATCAAATTATTGGAACTTGGGAGGTTGGTAGCCAGTTGGCAACTTCAAGCAGTCCACTCTTTTCGTTAATGGCTTGACATAAGTGACGGTGGACTTGGAATTCTCTTCAAACCTTTCTTTTATTGTTCCAAGTATAATATCCTTCAATTGATCGACTTGGAGCATTCCATCAGCTGAAAATGGCAATGTTACTTGAGTTTGCTCCTTTCCAATAGTCTGGCGCCTTGTGATCTCTTCCACCTCACTATCGTCCATGACTTCTTTTCCGTTTGCACGGCTAGTCTCCACGACGTCCTTTCCTTCAATCAGTTTAGAGATCTTTGAATCTTGAGCTTCTACGTGTTTTGTGAGCCCTTCGATAGCTTTCATCATACTTGCTAACTGTTCCTCAATAGTTGAAGCGCCAGCCATCATTACTGGAGCAGCGATTGAGCCAGATGATGAGCTTGAAGATGCAGAATCTTCATCGCTATCCTCTTTAAGAGGTAATTATTTTCTTGAAGCCTTCTCAACCGAAGGGTTGGATTCAGATGAGGCTTCCGACCGAGCTTTTTCTGACATGCTCCTCGTAACAACAGCAACATATTCATTCAATGACTCTGAGAGTTTAGAAGCAGCAGTCCTTCCCACAGTAATCTTGAGTGGAGACATTTATATCTTCGAGCTTGTAAAGAGAAGAGATGAGAGGTAGAGATGGTCCCACTGGGCGTGTCAAAATTTATAACAATAAATTTTGTATTTATAATAAAATAAAAACATAAAGTGAACAAAGATAATTTCAGACGGATTTAATATAAAAGATAATGTAAAGGAGTTACAATCTCAATTAATCATCTGATTCTTCTCTCGAACCAATTTAGACTTGACTTTGACTTGACTTTTGTTGACTTTGACTGGAGTGTATTGAGTTGGATCTTCAGATGAAGCTTGTCCAAACTCAGCTTCGTGGATTTATAATGCTAATCCATAGGCGTCGAGCCTTTACTCGAATTAAACGTAGATCCTTGAAGATTTCCGGTAAAGAACATTGTTCAATATATTAGAATGCTGCTAACTTCACGAAAAACATCAAAGAACTTAGCTTAAGAACACTTAAATCCGGGTGGTTTAGCACCTTGATCCCAGATTATAAGTCTTTTTTACTTAAGTAGGCTTATTATAGGTCGTTCTTAGAAGAATACCAACTTGAGATGGCTTAAATCCGGGCGACTTAGCGCCTGAGTCCTAGACTATAGGTCGTTCATCGAAGAACTTGACTTAAGAATGCTTGTTCCGGGCAGCTTAAAACCAAGTGGCTTAAAACCTAAATCCCAGACGTATTCCGTTCTTGAGTTGACTCTCGTTGAAGGAATCAAAGAACTAATTAGATAATTCTGAAGTCTTTGACCTTCGTAGAAAATCGCTCTTTGTGTGTTTTTGAATGAAGGAAGGAGGGGTCCTTATATAGGTGAAGGTAGAGGATGCCCCATAAATAACTCGCAATCTTATTGGTCAATGGCAGATTTGACCTGATTTTGCGGGCTTGGGCCTTTTCATATATAACACAGTTTGATTGGTCATTGCTTGATTTGACCTGATTTTGGAACCTTCCAAGCTTTATTTGACTTGGGCTAGTTTGACTTGAGTCAGGTTTTACTTAATTTAAATCTCTTTTAATTTGTTAGGTATTAAATTAATTATCAATTATTTATTAATCTATTTTAGGAATTAATTTATTAAATTCTCAAATAAAATATAATAAATTAAAATTGATATTTTAATCATGAAAATCCACGCGTCGCCATTTTATTGGATGGTGAATTTTATTTGCTTACAGTAATGGTTTGACGTGCTTATGTAATCCCATTATATGTGTTTGCATAAATGTGAATTTCGGGTCTAGAGAGTTAATTAGCATGACTAAACTGGATTGCATTAATATTATCATTCTCTTATTTTGGAATAATTTATTGCCTACTCACATGCAGTTTTTATTAATTATTTCTTATACTAATTTAGTTCATAGTTAATTTTCACAAACTTAAATTTATTTTTAGCAAGAAGAGTCGTAAATGGGATTTATTTGTTATTCTATTACTATCTCGTAGATTCGATAAATACCTAGTCACTGATTAATGTGAAAATCTACATGTTTTAAGGTCCGATTTAGCATCATTTTGTGGATTTTTATATTTTAGCATTAAATGGTTAATTTTCATATATTAAGATATAAGTGAATTTGAGGTGTTATTTCGTATTTTTAGGTGGGATATGATATCATGAAAGAATGCTGAAAAATGCATATCCAATTTGTATAATTTTTCTGTATTTTTGTAGAATTCAAAATTGGTCATGTGATATATAGTTGGAAAGCTACTGAAGATAATATCATTTTGGCTCAAGAAATACCTCAATCGGATTTCATATGAAGAGTTATGAATAAAACAGTGAGGTCACGCAAGCTGCTGCCCATCTATGTATACCCTGAAATAGTAGAATTAAAAATGCATAGTCTTATATAAAATAAATCACAAGTAGTATTGTACGGAGTATATACGCGGAAGTTCAATTAAATCATAAAACCTTCATAAACCCTAGAACTACCAAAGCGGTTCTAGCTCAAGATTGATCGAAGAACAATCATGGTGGTGGGATAGATCTTACCCATAGTCTTGAAAATTACAAGATAAATTAAGAAGCGAAGTAAACCCTAGATGTGGGCGCCATCGTGTCTCTCTTTGTTTTGAATCTTCACTTGGTTCTCACTTGATTCGACAGACGAATTTCTCTCCACAGCTCCTCCAGATGATGGTAGGGTTTCGAATATTGTGTGGAATGAAGGTGGTACCTCTCTGTTGTGTAGGGTCTTCCTTTTATTCTTTCAGCTCCTCCAATGGACCTCTAATGGGATTTTTTAGTGAAAACACATACTGAAGGTGTAAAAATACGAATCCGGAGACTTCCCGCATGTTGGTTCGACCAAAGCCCTAGGTCGAACCATCAACACTCTGGTCGAACCAGCCTGTAATAAACTTGCAGATGGCTGGTTCGACATAGGTCGAACCACAAGCATCTGGGTAGAATTGATTTAGCACCTCTCTAAGCATTTGGTTCGATCTCGGTTCGACCTTCATGGCTGGTCGAACGACACATCGTGGTCGAACCACATTGTAACGAAATTATAGATTCCTGGTTTGATCTGAACCACTGGTCGAACCAGATGCTTAACTACCTCTTTTCCGATTCCAAGCACTTCTGTCCTGTTTTTCTTTGAAAATCTGCTCGAACGACCTCAAACGCACTTGATCCATGACTTTCCACTACATATCTCGATTTATCTCGACTTAAGATCAAATCACATATCATTATTACAGAAATTAGAGCTCAAATTACGTGAATTTTCATTCTTATTAAACCCCTAAACTTACATGTTCCTCATCCTGAGACAACGAAATCAAAAATAACAAGAGTAAGTGCAAAATTCACGAGGCCATCAAGTCATGTACAATACGTACCTACACATGCAACTCTATCAATTTAAAACAAGTACCACTCGCATCGTATATTTCATTCATGCAAAAACATTACTCAATTATAATACGCTTCGAAGTGCTAAGTCATCTAGCTCATAAGATAAGTGTTTACTCTAGCTCTCAAGTGTGAAGTACAGTTAAAAAGGTTAATATACACTCATAATCAATTCATATTTCCACGTAACCATAAGCTTGGCAAAGGTCTCAAAAATCAACTTATAATTATTTCATTACTAGGATCACAAAGGACTTGCTTTTACATTGTAACGTTGACTCTTTGGTAAAGGTAGGAAAATTTAGATAAAGTGACTAATTCACTACTAGAGAATTACCTTGGAGCTTTGTTTTTATCAAACAGCTTCCTCTTCTCCATATTATTCTCAAGATCTTTGCGATTCATCTTTTCCTTCTTTTCCTTGGAATCAACATCTTCTTTCTTCAAAGTACACGGATACCAATTTCAGGCACTACCCTTTTAATCAGTTGGGGTACCAGTTTTAGGCACTACCCCTAATAAGATTTAACCACAATGTTTCTTCATTCATCACTAGCACAAATTTTCTTCCTTTCTTTCTTCAATTTCATCTCTAGCATTTATTCACCTCAACTCTCTACTAGTAAATAGGGTATTTCAAAGCTAAAGTAAAGGTAAAAGGCTTTTTAATCAAAGGCTTGCAAAAAAAAAGCTTTTAAAGGCTCAACGGGGCTACCAATGATTTACACAATATATGGGAAGGTAAATTTTGGCTAAGTAACTCAAATAAACAATAATGGCCTAAGATCATGTCCTAATAACTAACAATCATAAGTCTCACACAAGACTCCAAGCCAAGTTCTAGAATACGGATATATGAACGATTCTCACAAGAATAAACTATCATGCATGGATGTAGCATGATTTCATAAGGCTCAAGTTCTCACATGGGTAATAGATAGTAAGCAGCCAGTCTCCATCTCGATGCAAAGCAAATCTAGCTCGAACACATGCACTCATCACTAGATCAGGATCCTCCAAATAGGGGTAATACCAGTGAAATCCATGTAGTATGACTCAGCCATGGGAGTTAGCAATCCTCAAATATTTACTCTTTGAAAAGAGTAACTCCTAAATCTGTAGAGCTTCTGAATCATATATGAACCCATATTAAACTACACCCGTTCATCATACAGCATAAAGCATACAACTCTACCCTGGATAAGCAACTTCCCTCGGATCGGGCAAACAACATATTGCTCATAACTCTATCTATATACCTAATGACTGGGTTGTGAATCAATGCAGCACGAGCTTCCTTAGAAACAAAATCCATATCTTCTCTTGAAATAGATCTCCAAAATTCATTTGGCTTGAAGTGGCCATTCTCATGCCTGGAAATCCCCCTAGGAGTTCCTAGCAACACATTAAAATTCTCAGTTATCCATGTTCTCCTTTCGCCTCCAAGCTGGAATGAACACTCATAAGGAAGAAAACTAGCACCCTTCTTAATCGTGATCGAACACAACACCTCTGCAGTCACATGAAAGTACGTAGGCCTCTTCAGCTCCATGAAATGATGGATGTCCACTTGATCGAACATCCACATTATGTCATCATGGATATTCATCATCCTCACGGCCTCATCATCCTGGTACCTTGTGCGAGTAATCTTGTCGGGCATTGCACCCCATCTATCTTTAATTTTCTCAAAATTCTCCATCTCGATGTGAAAGTTCCTCGGCAGCCTCTCCTTAAGCCGTAATTTCTTTGTTACCTCATCTTCACGAGGCTAACTATCCTCCCTCTTCTTGGAGCAGATTTCAGTTGCCTTTCCTTTTCCTACAAAAGTAATACTTCAATTCCAAACAAATACAAGAAAAGCAAACCATCCTAAGTCCAAATCTAATCATACACTAAACTCTACTCAAGACTTCAAGCTGTTCATGTATAATCAATTTCAAACAAACATGCTCCCAACTTCATTTTCACTTCAAAATTCAACTCTCCAACAAGAGTTTCAACAATTTCATCATTCACTTTACTTTCTTCACTTAAGCATGCAATTATCTAATCTTCACAAATTCACAAAAATTCTAACATGCTTCTCTTCACCACACAATTTGCTCAACAATTCACTTAGAACATCAAGGTATGAACACTAATCAACAATTAAAATCAGACACATCACTTGTTCATAAGAAATTTCAAACAAAAATCTAAATTACACCATGAATCCACATAAAAATGAGTCCAATCAACTTACCCACTTAAAATCAAGCAATAGACTTTCAATGCTAGGGTAATAGGGTCAAGAGAACGTACCTTTCGATCCAGCCATGACTTAGTATGAACAAAAGATGAAAATTCCCAAAATTGGATGGAAACCCCTAGTTTCTCAACTAGAAATCCTAAAATTCATGAGAAATCAAGTGTGGGAATGTGGAAAGTGGTTTAATCAGAGCAGAAACACGTGAAAAGAAAGTTTGGAAGAGATGGCTTTTGGTTCGGAGAGGATTCGAGTGCGGGTGGTGTGAAGAATGAACAAAATAGGGCTGAAATCCACTTTAAAACAAGACTTACCTGGGCTGGTTCGACTCGAACCAGGTGGTCGAACCACTTCGCCATGGTTGAACCACATTTCTGGACAAATCTGGGATCTGGTTCGACTGGAACTATTGGTCGAACTGGATCGTCGAGGTCGAACCAGCTTGTAATAATTTCTCTGATGGCTGGTTCGACTCGAAACAAAGGTTGAACCAATGCAACGAGGTCGAACCAACCTGTAACCATTTATCTGATTCCCAATTCAACTCAAACCATCTGGTTCGACTTACTCCAATGGTCGAACCGGCCTGCTGTTCCTTCAAACATGATTCTTCTTCATCCCCTGTAAACTTCAGGCTCAAAAAGATCATTATGTACCAAAACAGAGCACAACTATAGCTAGAGAACCACAATTAAGACTCAATAAATCATGTGTATATACTCCGCATACAACACAATAAATAAACACTACTGAACATTAGTCAAATTATAAAAAATCGACACATCAACACCGATTAAAGTTTTAATATGCCGCAAAAAATGAACTCCTATAACAAACGTTATAAAGAAAATATTATACTCTCAGTGCTACGAAGAGGTAAGTACATCACATCCCCCCCTAAACTTAGGAGAAACTATAGTCGAAACTAAGTTTGCAAAGAGATGTAATTTTCGATAAGTAAGCACGTTAAATATAAAAAGTTCTTACTCACACTAATGAAATAAAGCAATAAAACAGGAGGGAAAGCCCCAACAGGCGCTCTTGTTTAACATCGGAGAGTCATGATGGTATCAAATCAACGTAAGGTATCCTTAAAGATGACACAATCATCATCCGGCGACTTATAATGCTTCAATTGATGCTCATTTGCCGCAATGATATCTTCATTCTTGTCCATGATCTCAAACTCCCCCCTTCGCAAGCTCTATGGATAATGAATGGTCCGGTCCACTTTGATTTCAATTTTTCTGCAAAGAGCTTCAAACGAGAGTTAAAGAGTATTACCTCATCACTTTACTTGAATTCCTTGTAAGTGATCTTCGAATCATGCCATTTCTTCATTATTTCCTTGTAAATCACTGAATTCTTGAAAGCTTGATTTCTGAACTCGTCTAGTTGATTGATATGAGTCAACCTCAACTCCTTTTTCTCATTAAGAGACAAGTTCATACTTCTCACGATCCAAAAAAACTTATGTTGAATCTCCACGGGTAATGGCACGGCTTCCCATAGACAATTTGATAAGGTGACATGTCTAGCACAGTCTTGTACGTAGTTCAGAACCCTTACAACACATTGTTGAGCTTCGTAGCCTAATCTTTCCTATTAGTTCCGACTACCTTCTCCAAAATTTATTTCACTTGTCGGTTGGAGACTTCGGCTTGCACATTAGCTTGAGGATGATAGGGTGTAGTAACCCTATGCTTAACACCATACTCCTTGAAAACTCTTTCAATAAGCATGTTGATGAAGTGGGAACTTCCATCACTTACAAGTGCTCTAGGAACTCCATAGCGGGCAAATATATGTTTCTTCAGGAATAATAACACCGACTTAGCATCATTCACGCGAGTAGAAATTGCTTCCACCCACTTAGAAACATAATCCACTGCTAGAAGGATGTAGAGAAATCCATTAGATGGGGGAAAATGCCCCATAAAATTGATTCCCAATACATTGAAGATTTCAACAATAATGCTCGGCTGAAGTGGCATCTCATCTGTTCTACATATGTTTTCTCATCCTTTAACATCTATCGCATGTCGCTACATAGGATTCGCAATCTTTAAACAAAGTAGGCCAATAAAGAGCTGATTGAAGTACTTTCGCTGCAGTCTTTTGGGCTCCAAAGTGCCCCCCGTTAGGTTTTGCATGGAAAAAATCAAGAACACTCTCCATCTCCATCTCGGGCACACACCTACGGATGACAGAATCCATACAAATCTTGTAGATGAATGGATCATACCATATAAAAGTCTCAACATCTCTCTTGAATTTAGCAAGTTGATACCTGTTGAGATCTTTTGGAATTTCACCTACGACAATGTAATTGACATAATCCGCGTACCATTGATCCATTTCTTGAGCAGCTACTACACAGGCTTTTTCCGCTCCTTCAACAAACACCACCATAATTTTCTCATCAGAAAATATCTCTTCTATGTAATCGAAAGAATCATCACAATGCTCCCTTGTCTCCAACCTTGATAGGTGATCCGCCAACACATTCTCGGTACCTTTCTTCTCCATCAAGTACCAGATCTCAGAATGATCCGTGTACACTATAGTCTTTATGCCAACCAAATACTGTCGAAACTTATTGAATGCACACACAACAGCTAGAAACTCCTTTTCAGTGACAATGTAGTTCTTTTTGTGTTGCATCAAAAGTCTTACTCGATAGTAAATGGCGCAGAATTTCTTCTCTTTCATCTGCCCAAGTACCACTCCAAGTGATAAATCACTTGCATCACACATAAGTACAAACGGCTGAGTCCAATCCGATGTGATCAAGATAGGTGCAGTAATAAGTGCCTCCTTCAAAACCTGAAAAGCTGTTAGACATTCATCATCAAAATTAAAAGGAACAGCCTTTTCAAATAAGTGAGACAACGACTTGGAGTATTTTGAGAAGTCTTTAATAAATCTTCTATAAAATCCAGCGTGTCCAAGGAAGGACCGCATTCCCTTCTCATTAGTGAAGTGGTGGTGGAATCTTTTCAATTGTCACCACCTTTGCTCTATCAACCTGCAATCCTTTGGCTAAAATATGATGTCCCAAAATAATCCCATCTCTTACCATGAAGTGACACTTCTCCCAATTTAAAATCAAGTTAGTATCCACACATCTCTTCAAAACAGTAGACAGGTTAGTAAAACAAATATCAAATGAGGAACCAAAAACAGAAAAATCATCCATGAACACCTCCATGATCTTCTCTATCAAACCATAAAATATACGTAGCCATCATGCAATGTTGAAATATAGCAGGTGCATTACACAATCCATAAGGCATCTTCCTAAAGGCAAAAGTTTTATAAGGGCAAGTAAAAGTAGTCTTTTTCTGGTCCTCAGGTGCAATCATGATTTGATTATACCCCGAGTACCCATCCAAAAAATAATAAAAATCATACCCTGCAAGACGATCAAGTATTTGATCCATGAAAGGAAGGGGAAAGTGGTCTTTGCGTGTATTTTCATTTAGTTTCATATAATCCGTACACACACGCCACCCCGTAGGAATCTAGTGGCTAATGCCTCACCATCATCAGACTTAACAATAGTCATGCCCCTCGACTTAGCTGCAACATGCAATGGACTCACATGGGGGCTATCACTAATTGGATATATAATTTCTGCATCTAGCCATATTAGAATTTGCTTCCTAATCACTTCTTGAATAGCGGGATTCACCTTCTGCTAATTCTGAATGCAACCCTTAGTCTCATCTAATAACCTTATCTTATGCATACAATATGATGGATTAATATCTTTCAAATCATCAAGAGACCAACCAACCACAGACTTATACTTCCTAAGCACATATAATAACTCATCGAGTTGATCATAGTTAAAAAAAGATAAAATTACCGGATACGTTTCTTTATCACCTAGATAGGCATACTTCAAGTGCTCCGGTAGAGATTTCAACACCTCTTTCTTTTCCTCTTTTTTTGTGCTCTCCCTATCCAATGGCAAGTACTTTCTAGTCCACTTCATCTCTTCAATCTTGGTTCTTTTTTATTCATACCTGTCATCACCCAAAGCAAGTAAATTTTCAAGAAATTCAATACATACCTCATTAGAGAGCTCATCTAGCTCTGTGGTGGGAAAAGTAAGAGACTCCGCCAAGTATGTCTCCAAGGGATCCTTTAAGAGGATCAAGGACATATCTTCCTTCACGATCTCCCTCCACCACATCAATTCTGTGACACTGCATCTCCATCGGCATCTTCATTGCTTTATCAAGGTTGAACAGAACCTCTTTTTTATCCATCCGCAGCCTCAGCTCACCCTTTTGATCATCAATCATAGCTCCAGCAGTGGCAAGAAATAGTCTTCCTAAGATAAGAGGGACATTATCCTTGTCATCTTCCATCTCGAGTACTAGAAAGTCCACATGAAAGACTAGTTTCTCTACTTTCAGAAGAACATCTTCAATCACATCCTTCGAAAAAATCATAGACCTATCCGCCAATTGTAGAGCAACTGTTGTGGGAGTTAACTCGCCCAAACCAAGCCTTTGGAATACTGATAAGGGCATCAAATTGATGCTTGCCCCAAGATCACACAAGACTCGTCGTGTCGGCCCCTTTCTAATTTCACATAGAATAGTGAAGCTTCTCGAATCCTTTAACTTAGCTGACAGCTTCCTCTGAATGATCGAGCTGCAGTTCTCTGATAAATTCACTGTTTCAATTCCCTTCAAGCTTCTCTTCTTTAAACGTATATCCTTTAGAAAGCGGGCATAATATGGCATCTCCAAGATTGCTTCAGAGAAAGGAAAGCTCAAGCTTATCTTGTTTATGATATTTGAAAACTTCTTGAACTTACCTTCCAATCCCTTCTTGACTAACCTGAAAAGAAACGAAGGAGGTATCTTTGTCTTTGGAATTCCCCATTCATCACGTTCAACCTTCTCTGCTTTATCCTTCTCGGCTCTCAATCTTTTTGCTCTTTTCCACTTCTTTTCCACTATAAGCAAAATATTCTGCCCTTGGGATGGCACTGGAGTAACATGAACATTAGAAAAAGCATTCTGCATAGAAAATGGTGCTGGACGATGTGGTTCGATCTTGGTTGGACCTTGGGTGCTGGTCGAACCAGATGTGTAGCGGTTGAACCGAGCATCAAAAAGTATGGCATCTATTGGATAGGCTGGTTTGACATCGGTTTGACCTTCAGGGTTGGTCGAACCAGAACTAGATTGGTCGAACCCGACATTAAAGTCTTGCGGACAGTCTGGTTCGACCATGGTTCGACCTTCAGGGTTGGTCGAACCAGGTCTATGTTGGTCGAACTGACCATATGAATGCTCCGAAGGTTGTCCAAGTGCTTGGTTCGACTTAGGTGATGTGGTTTGACCTGATGTTTTGGTCGGACCATGGTCAAATCGAGCTCTTGGAGCTCCAGAATCCATATCCGGTATCATCGGTCCCTCATACTGTGTTCCAAACCTTAACGTGATGGCATTGAACTGCTTCGGGTTTGTTATACTTTGAGATGAGAACTTTTCTTTCTCTACTGTATGCGTTAACTGATTCACATTCCCAGCCATCTGTCCCATCAGCAATGTCATGTCCTTCATCTGCTTAGATATATCCTCATGATTTGCATCTATTTTTGCCTCTAATTTTGCCTCTAGACAATCCACTCTTGCATCATTCCTCGCCATGTACCTGTTCACCGTATCCTCAAAACTAAGTTTTCCTTCTTCGACCTTAGAACCTAGATCAATACCAACAGTAGGTTGTACTGCTGCATTAGGATTACTTCATGAAAATTCTGGCCTTCTTGGTTTTTGAAAATCACCAGGGGGGCCACGATTATTGTAGTTCCCTTGATAATTCCGGTTTCCTTGATTTTGGAACCTCGTTCCTTGAATACTTTGACTCATGGCATATTTTGCCTCTTCTTTTTCCTCTTGGATAGCTCCTTCATTATCAACATCCTGTTGTATAATTGGTACTCGCTGTGCTATATCTGTAATCTGCTTTTGCTGAGACTCAAGTAACTTGTTGATATTAGCCAAACTAGAGATGATCTCATCTTCTCTACTCTACTTAACCATAGTGTGCTCAACATGTGCTACTTTTCTAAGCACATAAGTGCCTCTCACTTTATCAGTTGGCCAATCTCTTGAATTCATCGAAATATCCTGAAAGAGCGTTTCAGCCTCAACGGGTGTCTTAGTAAGTAATGCTCCATTTAAAGAAGCATCAAGTAATACTCGAGAATCATAATCCAACCCGTTGTAGAAAATATTGATGTATTGAGCTTTAGATAGCCCATGTTGTGGACACTTTCGAAGCATGTCCTTAAACCTGTCCCAAGCTTCATGAAATTTCTCTCCACTCCCGATAGCAAATTGATTGATGTCTTGCTTCATCCTAAATACCTTGGAAGGTGGCATGTATCTCTCCAAGAACTTCAATTTCAATTGCTCCCAGGTAGTGCAATCTGCAGCATTAAGAGTATCGTGCCAATCTCTTGCTCTTTTAGTAAGCGAGAATTTAAACAACACAATCCTCCTTGCACCATCATGATCTCCTGCGCTCTTTTGTGTGCTTGTGTACCCCAAAAATTTATTCAGATGCTATTGAGGATCTTCAAAGGTTCCCCCAGAGAAAGGGCTCCTTTCTATCATGCTGATCAGAGCAGGGTGAAGATCAAAATCCGCATCGGCCCCTCTTGCTCCTAACAGGCCCAAGTTGCCTCCTCTGTTGTTCTTGAAGACTTCATGGATGGCAACGTTATCTGGATTCGCCCTATCTTGGGCCATATTGACTGCTTCTGCTTCCGACTGGTCTCCGATTACAGCTTCAATTATTTTCGGGTTCAGTGCTTCAACTTCAATCCCTTTTTCAAGAGTTTCGGTTGCTTTCAAATTCTTGTTCTTTTTCTTCTTAGCTTTTCTTTTCCTCACTGATGCCTCTATTTCCTGATCAAAAGGTTCTAAGTTAGCCCTTTATCCTAGTTATTAACCCGAATCAGATTCAATTAATAAGTATTTATATAAGATAGTTCTTATGAAACTTCAGAGTCCCCTCACTTAGAATCATAACATGTAATCCTGCTCAGCAGTGAACGCACTTAATCAATAATCATGATATGTATTCAGAATCTACATAGCAATTAATCATACACAAAACAACTCAGAGTATGAATTAAAAATATATAGTCTTATATAAATAAGCCACAAGTAGTGTTGTACGGAGTATACACATGGAAGTTCAATTAAATCATAAAACCTTCATAAACCCTAAAACTACTGAAGTGGTTCTAGCCCATGATTGATCGAAGAATAATCATGGTGGTTGGATAGATCTTACTCATAGTCTTGAAAATTACAAGATAAATTAAGAAGCGAAGTAACCTAGATGTGGACACTGTTGCGTCTCTTTCAATCTTGAATCTTCACTTGGTTCTCACTTGATTCGACTGACGAATTTCTCACCACAGCTCCTCCAGATGATGATAGGATTTCGGATGTTGTGTGGAATAAAAGTGGTACCTCTTGCTGCTAGGGTCTTCCTTTTATTCTTTCAGCTCCTCCAATGGACCTCTAATTGGCTTTTTGAGTGAAAACACATACTGAAGGTGTAAAAATATAGACCCAGAGACTTTCTGCATGTTGGTTCGACCAAAGCCCTAGGTCGAACCATCAACACTCAGGTCAAACCAGCCTGTAAAAACTTGCAGATGGCTGGTTCGACTCGAACCACAGCTCGAACCATAAGCATCGGGGTCGAATCGATTTAGCACCTCTTCAAGCATTTGGTTCGACCACGGTTCTACCTTCATGGCTGGTTGAACCACATCATCATGGTCAAACCACACTGAAACAAAATTGTAGGTTTCTAGTTCGACCCGAACCAGTAGTCGAACCACAGGCTTCTTGGTCGAACCAGATGCTTAACTACCTCTTTTCTAGTTTCGAGCACTTCTATCTTGTTTTTCTTCGAAAATCCGCTCAAACGGCCTAAAACGCATCTGATCTGTGACTTTCCACTATATATCTCGATTTATCTAGACTTAAGATCAAATCATATATTATTATCACAGAAATCAGAGCTCAAATTATGCGAATTTTCACTCTCATCAAGCGGACGTCGTACTTAATGGATGCGTAGCAAGAGATTTTGTTTTCATTATAAAAAAATAAAAAATTAGATGATCATAACATGTAAATCACTTATGTAATCCATGTGCAGAAATTTTTAAACAAATTCGAACAAGTGTGCAGAATTGCATACCTGCTCTGATATCATTCTGACACATCCCAATTTTATTAACTAGGTTTATACGTAAAATTCTTTAATGAAAGTCTTTTAGAAGGGATATGAACAAACACTTAGTAAATAAAAAATAATTAAAACTGTTTTTAAAAGAAAATATTCTTATATTAGTTTGTTAATAAAGAAGACTGACACATTCAAACTAAGCCTTTATGAAACCCACAACAATCATTTGATTAAATAATTAATTAGTTAATAACATTAAATAGACTAAAAATTAAACAAAATCAGTCCTGCTAGAAATCTAGATAGGCAATTTACACCAAGGTTGCAAGAAATTACCACTAATAAATTCTAACAACAATAACAATTATAATTATTAAAAAAAATAATCATCACTTCAAACGTTAATTTCAAGCAAACATTAATCATAATTTCGAGTTTAGTCCAATATTAAACTGGAAGAATTGATTGGCGCTATTTTCACCTAGATTTTAGTGTCTTTTTATATGTGTTTTCGTATTATTTTATCCGTATTTGTATGTTATTTGGTTGTATTTTGTGTTTTTATGAAAATGTGTGTGAATGAGCTTAAACCTAAGATTTTCATTGGATGCTAGATATGATAAGGAAGATGTAGGAAAAAGCGGATCTCAATTCGGAGTTGAAACGAGGAAGAACGAGCCAAAACAGTGAAGCAGACAGCACAACACGGCCAGCCGAGCCCGGCAACACGACCCGTGTCCAGTGCAGAAACACGAGCCGTGTACCAAACACGGGCCTGTAACGGAAGCCATGTGCGGAGGCCAGAAGACACAACACGGTCACCCCTGTGGCCGTGTTCGGCGCACGAGTCGTGCGCTGTCCGAAGCTCGCCATTGACCAGAATCCCAAACACGACTCGGGCCGTGTACCGCGCATGGTCCTATCCTGAAAGCCGTGTACGGACGCCAGATTACACAACACGGCCACCCCTGTGGCTGTGTGCAGAGCTCGAGCCGTGTTGGTATAATTCCTGCTAAAAATCAGAATCCTTCTAGAAGCTTCCCAAAGGGTATAAATACCACCTTTATTCAACAATTGAGATCAGATCCGAAAATTTCACACTCCTACACATAGATCACACACCATTTCTTCCATTTTTCACCTTCATCTTCATTCCATCTTCATCCACCCATCATATCTTCCATTTTTGGTGCTAAATACTTCAAAATCAAGAGCTAGAGTTGGAGATCCATGAGTATTGAAGATTCTCTACAAGAAATTGTTAGGGAAGATTCACATCTCTTTTGATTTTCTTTTAGATCTAAGACTATGTGTATTTGTAATGAATCATTTATTTGTTTTGTTACCCTTATCATGTTTGGCTAATCCCTCTAGTGGGATTAGGAGCATGAAGAGCATATTAGATTTATATTATCATGTGGATTAAATTGGTTTTTGGTTTAATTGATGTTGATTTCTATTCATGAAGTTTAATTGTCTTGATGTTGTGATGGCATGGTTTGTTATTCATAATTGATTATTGGTTTAATGGATTGTTGATCAATGAATTGATTTATGGTAATTAAATACTATCATGATGTTCATTTATGTATTGCTTGGAGTGAGACGGAAACGACCCTCTATAGTATTAGGAAGGCATGAATAGACATTGAGTTTGGGTTTGACCGAAAGGATATTTGAATTCAATGAGGGGAACCAATCCATTCGTTGGCCTTAGTACACAAAAAGGGAGAGTTTAATCTAACTAGTACCTAGATGGAAGGGGTTAATGTTGGGCTTTGATCTTAAGTGCTTTTGGGAGTCTAACATTGATCAACAACCTTTGTAACCCGAAAGGGAGCTTAGGATACAATCGTGATCACCCTTAGTCTACATCAATTAAGTTGGATTCCTTTTGCATGATAATATGAATTGAGTATGCTTGGATGTTTCTAATCCCATGTTTTTCATACTTGAACTTTAACACATATTCTCTTTTATTTTCATTCATCTTCACTTGTCGTTTCTCTTATTTGCTATTTTTATTTACTTGCTACTTGCTTAAGTGGTTAATCAATCTCAAAACCCCCTATCATCTTTACAAAAACGACATGAACATGAGCTCACGTATTTTGCTAGTCCGAACATAACTCTTTTGTGGATTGATAATTTTTCTTGGGATATACTACTACAACGATCGAGTATTCTTGCTCGTGAGTGCTACAAAAATAGGCAAACAAGCATCCATGGGAATTTAAAACTTAAGTTTATAATTGGAAATTAAGGACACTAATATCCAAATTAAATATTACTCAAATATTTATTGAATCTCCTCTTGCTATCATATCCGCCATCCGTACGCCACAGCCATATAAATCTAAAAAGAGGGTAAAAATGGGGAGTGAGCAACCACAACTCAGTAAAAATTACATCACTGTCATAAATTAAATAATCTCATATATGAAATAATTAAATGCTCACAAAATTAGATCTTTCATCATGTTGGTAAGACATCTTTCGATTCATTAACCGTATCATATAATTTGGTAGGGCACCTTTTGGACCGTTACCCGTATAATGTAATTTGATAAGACATCAAGATTTATTATCCATAACATTCATGCGGTAGGGCACCATTGCGGTCCAATACCCGTATTCATAATTTGGTAAGGCACTATTACAGTCCAATACCCCTATTGCATGAATCATATCTCATAATTTCATTCATATCATGACATAAACTGACACGTAATGCGAAAACATAGTAAATAACAGCACGTAAATTCCCATCTTAAAATCCTTAACGTAATGAGATTGATTCGTACACTAAAAGCCTTGATTTGAATTTCCTTTGAGGCCTCTCTCTCTCTCTCTTTCTCTCTCTCTCTCTAGAGTGATACGGCGCTAGTGATGATCTCCGAATGAAAAATATATAAGTGTGGGCATGAAATATATACATATATAATTTGTAGTAAAACCCTAGGATTAGAGTGATTGTAGGGTTGTTTTCAAACTTTCCTCCATTAATGAGTTAATTGAGGATTTAATTATGTAAGGGATACTTTCCCTTTTTGATGAGATCGCCAACCAAATATGGATTAGGAAATAATCACGCTAATTCGGAGGCTAACAAAATATTTTGAGCTTTTAAAAAAAGACATTACGGGAGAAAGAAATTATTTTGTGCTAAGAAAGGATTTGAGTAAAATAAAAGTATAAAATGAATAATCTCGAATTCTTTTGGTGTTACAGATTTGATTATGCTTGGTCTATATCAACAAGAGGAAAGAATAGAGATAAAGAAGGGTTGAAGGAAGATCTCATGATGCCCGAGGAAACAAAATCAGTCACGGAGGTAAAAGGATTAGAGATAGATGATAAGCATTTTCTCAACACACAATATTAATTCCCAAGTGTGAAGGATGCTATTGTAGCTTTGATAAGCGACCAAGTGATTATCGAACTCAAGGGACGTATTATTATCAATTTAATTATAATCTAACTTATTAAGACTAGTTTGGCAATATATTTGTGAAATAATTAAGTAACTAATGAACAAATAATTAAAATAGCAATTAAAATAAACAAGCAGTAGAGATTAAACGAAAGTGAATAAGTGAGAAATTAGGTAGTTCTTCGGGCCATCCAGTTTTACTCATTAACTTCCCTTCCATATATCAATGTCTAACTCTGCCTTGTGGAGTATGAACGCATTGCTAAACCATGCAAATCTACTCTATAGACACAAGTAAATAAACGTGTGACATGTGTGAATATCCTTGGAGCAAGAGATATAATTCACCACCTTTCTAGGCACTATGAGTATCAATAATTTTCATGCACTAACTACTCTAACCCGATATGATATCCCTTTATATGTACTATGAATTTATTCTCTTTGTCCTACTTATTAACCCGAATTAGATTCAATTAACAAGTATTCATATAAGATAGTTCTAATGAGACTTTGGAGTCCCCTCACTTAGAATCATAACATGTGATCCTACTCAGCAGTGAACACACTCAATCAATAATCAAGATATGTATTCAGACTCTACATAACAATTAATAATGCACAAAACAACTCTGAGTAAGAATTAAAAACGCATAGTCTTATATAAAATAAACCACAAGTAGTGTTGTACAGATTATACACACGGAAGTTCAATTAACTTATAAAACCTTCATAAACCCTAGAACTACCTAAGCGAATCTAGCACATGATAGATCGAAGAACAATCATGGTGGTTGGATAGATCTTACTAATAGTCTTGAAAATTACAAGATAAATTAAGAAGTGAAGTAAACCCTAGATACGGGCGCCATCGTGTCTCTCTCTGTTAGGCTTTTTCTACGCACTATAATTTAATCCTCAAGTGTAAGGATATCAATTGTAGCGGCAAGCACCCAAGTTAAATTATCGATCCCACTGAGACAGCTAATTATTTATTTTACTATAAATTACTAATTAATCAGAATGGAGTAACCAATTTCCAATGTTTTGTTGTGAATTAATCTAAATAACGAAATATTGAATAACTGAATTATTAAAAAGCAATAAAAATAAAAGCAAGTTTCTAATCAAGAGATGACGAACAGTTCTAAGGTATCAGGTAGAGACCAATCAATTTGGGTTATTAAACTTACGATTATTCATTCATGCAGTTTCACTGAAAATACACCACATATCCCTGTTATCCCACCGAATATGATTCGATTCTAAGCTAACAGTATAATCTGGTTTAAATCCTAAGGTGCGCAAATATTACCAAGCCTTATTCCTAGATACTAATCAAAGCAAGCAACAATACCTCCGGATGGTAAGCCCGACTAACAAGATATTTTCTGGAATTACTACAAGGTTCTATTCACTTCCTACTTGATTGTCTAATTGCATTGTTCCACTAAACTAATCAAGTATTTGATTTACCAGTTCATGGAATTAAAGTGCTTATAGCGGAGCTACTCTAATCTCTAACAAATAGACAATACCAATCATGAACGCACACAAGCTAACACAATAATCCAAGCATTATAGCGGATGTCATGAATATATTATGAAGACGTTACGAAGCAGAAAAGCATGTCTTAATAAAATAAGTAAAATCAAAAGCTCAACTGCATAAAATTCCAATCTTTGGTCTAAATCCCCAAATCAATTAAATCAATCCATCAAACCCTAGAACTGTATAGGAAATTAGCCCATGAGATTACAAGCAATCCTCATGGCTAAGCAATTCATAACAAAAATCAAAGTAATAGAAAGGAATAGATAGGAATTGTGAAACCCTAGTGTAGGAGTAATCTCACGTTCCTTCTCCGTCTCTTCAATTGCTTGATTTTCCCTCAATTAGCACTTGAAACCCTTGTGGAATTGGATGGAAGATGAAATCAGATTGTGATCTGATATGGGTGTGAAAGGAGTGTGGATTGATCATGGTTTATGGCTGGGCTCTCTCCGATTGACGTCTCGATCTCCCTAATTGTTTCTAAGATGGATGCAGGGCTGTTTTCGCGACGGAAACTGCTTCAGAATCACGACTTGAGGGTATATATACGCTGCTGCATCGAACAGGCCCCGTCTGGGCCCTGAACTGGGCCGCTCGGCACCTTGCTCGAGCCGAGCTTATGGCCGAGCGGCCCCCAAACCTGCCTAGCAGCATATGGGTGAAACAAGAATGTTGTGTAGGCTCTGATAACACCCCACTCGGCTGAAAATTCGCAAAATGTTGGTCCCGCTCGAGCCGAGCGGCCTCCCGAGCTGCGGAGACTGCACTGCGCGACTTCACCGTTTTGAGCATAACTTCTTCATACGGACTCCAATTTGAATGATTTTTGCGCTCACATGTTCCTCTTTTCCTTGGATTTCTATCCATATAAAGAACTCTGAGAAACTCCAACATTAGAATATTTAAAAAATCATGAAAAGTGGCTGCTCGGTACAGCATGTGCGACGTTAGCACTTTGATCATAACTTTCTCGTTTGGAATCCAATTGGGGTGTTCTTTACGTCAAAATGACCCTCTCTTCTGTGGCTTTCCAACCATATATCATATGATCAATTTGGACTTCTATAAGAATACAGAAATTTGTGCAACATGGACTGTATTTTTCAGCATTCCTTCTCACTTTCACTCCTCATTCCAACTTTGAACTTTTGATCATGTTTTACCCTTCAAAACTCAACAAAACACCTTAGTAGCATCTTAATTATGCAAGATATGAAAACCATGTCATTTTATACAAAATCATGGCCACATTCTATCAAAAACGGTGTAATGTGAGACCTAAAATACGTGAAATTCCACTCTCAACACTCTCCATCTTGAATCTTTACTTGGTTCTCACTTAATTCGATAGACGAATCTCTCTCCACAGCTCCGTGGATGATGGTAGGTTTCGGATGTTGTGTAGAATGAAGGTGGTGAACGGTTCCTCTCTCTGCTGCGTAAGGTCTTCCTTTTATAACTTTAGCTCCTCCAACAGACCTCTAATGGGCTTTTTGAGTAAAAACATGTACCGAAGGTGTAAAAATACAGATCTAGAAGCTTCCCGCACATCGGTTAAACCAAAGCCCTTGGTCGAATCGGCCTGTAACGAACTTGCAGGTGGCTGGTTCGACTCGAACCACCAGTTGAACCCAAAGCATCGTGGTCGAATCCTCACTGCAAAACCTTAGGCTTTTAGTTCGACCACGGTTCGACCATCATGCCTAGTCGAACCACAATGTCGAGGTCGAACCCTGCTGTAACACATTTTCAGGTTGCTGGTTCGACCCAAACCAGTGGTCGAACCACTCGTGTTCTGGTCGAACACTTTCATGCCCCTCTTCCGGTTCCATGCACTTCTGTCCTATTTTCCTTCGAGAATCCGCTCAAACGGCCTCAAACGCACCTGGTTCGTGACTTTCCACTACATATCTCAATGTATTTTGACTTAAGATCAAATCATACATCATTATCATAGAAATCAGAGTTTAAAATACGTGAATTTACACTTTCATCAATATATACCACTCTTCTAGTTCAAGTGGCTCCATTTGAATCTAGCTACAATCCAGAGTTAATTTCTGAGGTAGAGGATGAAATTGAAGAAGAATTAAAGAATCCTGAACCTTTAAACTCTTTGAGATACATTGAATGTAATGATATTACTCCTACTGGTTTTGTTCTACATTTTGAATCTTCTCATATTCTTAGGGAGGAAGAAATTCATGAAGGATTTGTAAGGCATATTAGATCACTATTCATTGTCGATATTGAAATAGAAAAGAAAAAAAAAGAATAAAGTCAGGAAGCAACCGGAGGACTTAAAGAATGAAATGAGCATTTCTAAACCTTTAAACTCTTTAAGTTGCACTGAATCTAATTATACTGTTTCTATTGAGTTTGTTGAACCTAATGATTCCTCAAATATTCTTAGGGATGAGAAGGAGTTAGAAGAAGGAATAAGTGGTGGAGTAGAATGAAGAGGTTTATGAGTTGTGATCAAAATATGGTTGGCAAAGTAAAGATAAATTTTAAGAATGACAATGAGGCCATCCCTTGCCATAAGTTTGATGAAGAAGCACAAATATTAAAGTATGATTGCAAAGATGAAAGATATCGATGGTCATTCTGATGAGCCTATTGATTTTTGTCTGGTTGAAGACGTTAAACTTAGTACTGGATGGAAGGCAACCCATCCTTTATTTTAATTAATTTTATTTTAATTATTTTGTATCTTGTACTAGGTGATTTATATTCAAGGTGCGTGCTTACACTTAAGGTAATTACATCATTTGAAACAAAGATTTAACTCACGTTTTCATCTAAGTTTGGGGGTGTGGTATTTTTCCCTTGTTTCATCCACACCTAGGTATGTTCACTTCGCATCGTTTTGTGCCCATGAGTCCGGAGATCGATTTTTTTATGATTTTTTGATATTTTTTATATTTTAATTTTTTATTTGTTCGATTTTTCAATCTTTCGGGTATCTCCTGTTTTATTATTAATGAATCATGTGATGATGAGTTTTATGTTTGATCTTTAATTATAGAAAAAGGTACTAGAGTGGAAAGACGAGTTCTACACTAAGGTTTTGACCTAACTGAATTATACAACTAGAGGAGCTCGTGAATATTTTGAAGGATAAAAATCAGGGTACGTCGTTTTCTTATTCTAATTTTTATGTGTGCTTCAGATTGTTAGAGTAGAGTGGTTGAGATCTTGGTTTTGTGATCAATTTGAGATTGTATTGTTTAAATTCCGCCATAAATTTGTATGCTCTTGAAATTGAGGAACTGTACTTAAACTATATTGTGGTATTAAGTTCTATGTATATTTAAGGGATATTGCTTACCATGAAGAGTGCCCTGTTGCTTGTTAAAAAATCATGTGAGATTTTGAGCCTTTAAATCATGTAAATAATCACATGATATTTCTTTTCTGGTGAGTATCATTCTTTGTGTATATTTTAGAACTTGCCTCTTGTCTTACTTGAGACCACATGTTATGTTAGATGATGGGAGATGAATTTAGGTCATCATTGAAGTCATTTAGCCAAATAATTCCTTATTAAATGATGTTTATTCATAGTTAGCCTCCTTGAGCCTTTTAAATTTATTTTTTTGATAGTCTATAAAGCTTAATTGACGAGAGTAGCGATTTGGGGGTTGAAAAGGATGATGAAGAAAAGATCAGAAGATAAAAAAATTCATGGAGTAGTGCTTAAATCAAGCACTCCACGAAAAAAATACCATCGGGTAGTGCTTAAATCTAGTACCCTATGGCGGATCTATTAGGGTAGTGCCTGAAATTGGTGCCCCATTCGAAAAATAATGATTATGAGAGACAGCCACATGATTGATCTGAGTTTTGAGTCACTTATCCATATATTCCTACCTAAAGAGCCAACATTACATCCAAATAAAAGTCCTTTTTGATCCCATTGCCGAATCATACTTTTGTATGGTGGAAAGTTTGAGATATTTGTCAAGCTTATGATTATGCATGCACTTGAATTGAATTTGAGCATAAACACCATACCCCATAAGTGCACATCTTTTACACTTGAGCACGAGCGAATATACTTCCCATGAGAACAGGTAAATAGAGCATTTTAATTGATTGTTGATGCGCATTTTCTTTGCACGCAAAATTAATACCCAAGTATTAAGGATATCAGTTGCAGCTTAAGCAAGCGACCAAGTGAATTATCGAACCCAAAGGATGGCGTATTATCAATTTAATTATTTACTAAATTAATTAAGACTAGACAATTAAGTTTGAGGATTTAGTCTAACAACTAAGAGACTTAAATTAAATAACAAATAAAATAAAGGCACTTAGAAGAATACGAAAGTGAATTAAGTAAGAGAATAGGTAGCTCTAGAGAAATCCAGTTTCACTCATTAATTTTTCTTCCGTGTGTTGATGTCCGACTCTGTATTGTGGAATATGAACGCATCACTAAACCATGCATATCTACTCTATAGACACAAGTAAACATGTGTGTAATACGTGTGAATAATCTCGGAGTAAGAGATATAATTTCACCTCCCTTTCTAAGTACTATTAGTACAATTGGTACTCTAACCCGATATGATCTCCCTTTATATGTACTATAAAATTATCCTCTTTATCCTACTTAATAACCCGAATTCAATTCAATTAATAAGTATTCATATATGATAGTTCTAATGAAGCTTCGGAGTCCCCTCACTTAGAATCATAACATGGAATCTTGTTCAGCGGTGAATGCACTCAATCTAAAACCAAGATATATATTCAGACTCTATATACCAATTGAAAATACACAAAATGACTGTGAATATGGATTACGAAAGCACAATCATATATAAAATAAATTCACAAGTAGTGTTGTACGAGTTTACACACGAAAGTTCAATTAATTCGTAGAAACCTTCACAACCCTAGTTCTACCAAAAAGGCTCTAGCTCATGATGTTACAAAGAACAATCATGAGTGTTGGATAGATCTTACCCGTAGTCCAAAAAATACAAGATAAATTAGAAAACGAATAAAACCCTAGATGTGGGCATCGTCGCATCCTTCTC
Organism: Pogostemon cablin; assembly: GCA_023678885.1. NCBI lineage: Eukaryota > Viridiplantae > Streptophyta > Magnoliopsida > Lamiales > Lamiaceae > Pogostemon > Pogostemon cablin. The sequence goes on from CM042987.1 coordinate 10,884,372, forward strand.
CATCTTAAATCCTCCTCTTAGTTCTCCTCTTGATTCAACAGATGAATTTTCAAAGTGATGGATGGATGGAGGAAAGGATGTGGATGATGGTTGGGGGATGATCCCCCTTGTGGGGTGGTGTAGGATGGATGTGGCTCTCTCCAATCCAATCTAATGAATAATGATGTGATCTACATCCCTTTTTATACTTGTAACCTCTCCTTATGGACCTTGGATGGGCTTTTTCTTGGAAGACAAAATATACGCAAACACACACTAGGGGTTTAAAAACATGCACAAATTCAGAAATTCTTGAAAATTCTCACTGGCAGCTGCGCGACTTCACTTTTTGAGCATAACTTCCACATATGACCTTCGATTTGAGTAATTCTTAGGCTCAAGTGATTCTCTCTTCCTTGGCTTTCTATCCATATGAATAAATCACAGAAACTCCAACATCTGAATGTATAAAAAGTCATACAAAGTGGAACAGTCGTGCTAAACAGGAATAGCTTGCGCGATGTCACCATTTGGATCATAACTTTCTCGTTTGAATTCGATTGAGGAATTTCTTATGCCAAAAGGATCCTCTCTTCTATGGCTTTCCAACAATATATCACATTTCTAATTCAGAGCTCCATACAAACACAGAAAAATTACACAAGTTGGACATGCGTTTTTCAGCATTCCTACATAAGTTGCACCTTTTCTCCAACTTGGCACTTTTGATCATTATTCCACCAACACAAAAAACACCTCAAGTGAACTTTTTTCTCACATATATTGAATATAAGATACTTGTGCTAATATATGACAATAATTCTCATCAAAAAGTGTTAAATTGGACACTAAAATACGCTTATTTTCACTATCAACAGTGGTATTTTCTTAACTTGTATGTTTTGATGTAATAAGAGTTGCATGACTGGAGTTAAGGACAACTGTATTTTGAATGGTCTAATTGTAATATCCCTTAGTTTTCATTTGATTTACGCACTCTCTTTCTTCTTTCTTTGTTCAATTTAGTTGTACGGGATGAACAACATCTTAACTTTTGGAGGTTTGATTAGTGTGAAAATCTACAAGTTTTAGGGTCTAATTTATCACTATTTTGTAAAATTTATATTTATATTTTAGCAGTAAATGGCTAATTTTCATATATTTAAGATATTATTAGATTTGAGGCATGATTTCGTATTTTTTGGTAGAAAAATTATCAAAAGTACAAAGTTGGAATGAAGAGTAAAATCATGAAAGAATGCTGAAAATGCATGTCTACTTTACATAATTTTGTTATATTTTTGTGGATGTCAAAACTGGTCATGTGATATATGGTTGGAAATTCACGGAAGAGGAGATCATTTTGACTCAAGAAACACCTTAATCGAAGTTCAGATAAAGAAGTTATGATCAAAATGGTGAGTTCGCGCAAGCTACTACCCATCTGTGCTAACCCAGCATGACTCGTACCACCCTCAAATGATAGAATTTTTATTATTTCCTTATATTAATTTATAGAAAGTTAAGGAAGATAGAATCGCGTGGGTGTAAAAATCACCTCAATCGGCGTTCGAATGAAAAAGTCGTGATCATCGTAAGGTCATGCAAGCTGTCGACAAGTGTCACAATCAGTGCCGACAAGCCACTCCGTGCGGCACAACCCGTGCCATGTTTGGTACAACCAGTGCCACTTCCCAACGGCCCAATTTTAGGCCTGTCGCGTGTTTTGACTTGAAAATTTTCTTTTTTGAGGTGGAATCCAAGTCTTATGAGCCATCAGCTGTAAAAAGAACACTTTGGAGAGTTCATGAAGCAACTCACCACCCACGCCCTTCGGGCTACACAATCTTACAAACATTCACCCCTCATATCAGTTACAGTATTTACTACTTGAGAAGGAGAATGGAGGAGGATCATCAAGACGGAAAATTACGCTAGAGAAGGGTTCTTCTTCCTCTTTTGATTTCTTATTTTTTATTTATAAACTCATGGGTAAGTTTCATTCCATTATCATGGCTGTTGCTTGTAACACCATGGGCTAGTACTTTTCTGGATAATTCTAGGAGTTTTGAAGGTTTGAATCATGTTGGATATATTGATAATCTAAACTAGGTTATGGATTTCTACATAATATTTATTCCTTTATTGATGTTTTGATTTTCCGATCATATCTTTCTTCTTCTATTGATCTGCCCTCAGTCATATCTATGCATGTTTAAGATTGTTTCTTGTGTCATCAGTGAATTATATTTGTCTATATGTTATGAGTAAAGGGGAATGACTAATTTAACTTTTGTTCATTAGAACTGTCAATACTGGACATCTGATCTGTCTATTAACTACCGATCAATATGATTAGGTTTCTTAGATAATTAGATGGATAGTTGACGTTTTGTTCTTAAGTACCTATAGGGAAGTTTAGTACTCTAGCTTTTAATGGAATTTAGAATGAAGTATCTAGAAAGGGAGTATGAATTATTTTTCTGCATCTGAGGTTTTGAATCAGATTTACATATTAAGTATTGCTTGACCTAGAGGCTTAGCATATTTAAATGATTGCTATCATAATTTCTGCTGTGATTTTAACTAATTGTTTAGTGACTTGATTTGACTGATTTAAACTGGATTTCCTAGAGCTATCTTGTATTTTCTCTTGAAACACTTGTGATTGTTTGTGGATTTTATTTTATTTATTTTAAAGGTATTCATTTTTCTTTTTCCACAAAAAGCTCCACACAAGGTTCATTACTCACCGCTAATACAACTAACTATTTTATATAAAATAATAATACTCTTTAATCTACGTGCAAAAAGAGAATGGATACCTTATCGATTGACAAATAGAGCATTAAATATTTTTTTAATAATATCCTTGAATTTTATTTTTTGGACTCGTCAACTACCCACTATAAAATTAGGCAAAGATTTGTGTGAAACTGTTTCACGGAAAGACTCTTATGAGACATATAAGAAATTATAATATTTTTAATAAAAAGTGATACTCGAATTAATAAAAAATGATAGTGATGCAGTTGATTATTTCTTGAACAATTCGTAATACAAATAAAAATTTATAATATTTTTAACAAAAAGTAATAATATCTTTAATAAAAAGTGATAACTTTTTAAGAAACCTTAAAAGTGATCTCATGTGAAACGGTCTCACACAATATTTACCGATAAAATAATATTTCTTCCGTCCCAAATTAAATTTCACATTTTTCATTTTCGCATGTCCCACATTAAATTGCAACACCAAAAAAATAAAACATCACATCAATTCTTAACCTTAAAAGTATACCTTAATTATAAATTTATCACTCTTACCTAACTAACCGGTTCGAATTCTCTGTTTCATTTTGATACATCATCTTCTATGCCACACAGTTGGATGGATGACACGTAGGAGAAAAAAATATATCCTAAAAATGAAAGTTTAAATCATTGGGGTAATGGTTGGATTTCTTTCCCCTCTTATGCGGCAATCATATAACGCGTGGTAGAAGATGCATGATGTACGAAAATAGCGTAGAAAATTCGGTGTGCTAACCCACATAATATACTTTATAATTTATTTATTACCTAAAATTACTATATTACCCTCTAAAAATCAATAAAGTTGGTCAAAAAATAAATTTTCTTAAACTCCGTATCTATGGAACGGTGCAAGTAAATGTGGGAAGGAGGGAGTACTTCATTCGTCCAAACAACTTTCACATTTCTTTTGTACTCTATCTGCCCCATACAAAATATTTGTACTTACTATATTTGTTGTCTCAAAAAAAAAATTCGCACTTTCAAATAAGGAAATAATACGCAAATCAATAAACTTAGAAGTACTTAATTTAATTTCAAAAATTGTCTCCCTTTTACAATACATAATTTACTTTACAATTTTTTATTAACTAAAAATATCAAACTACCCTTAAAAGCAAGTGAAAAATAATTTTTCTTGAGTTTTGTATTTACCATAACTGTAAATTTTTTATGGAATAAAGTGAGTACATAATAAAAAAGAAATGTGAAAAGCTTGTTGTAATTGATGGAATAATACTTATTATGGAATAGGTTGAGTACATAAAAAAATAATGTGAAAAGCTTGTTGGAATGAACGGAATAATACTTGTTAATCTACGTAAAAAAAAGTATTGATACATTATGGATTGAGGAAGTATATAGTAAAATATGCAAGGTCAGCCCTTGCATGAGACCGTTCACACAAAATAATTTTTACATTTTTCAAATAATTATTACTTTTTATTAGATATATTATCACATTTTTTTAAAGGTATTACTCCCTTCCCCGGGCGTTAATGTTTACTTTTGCCTTTTGTAGATAGATTAAGAGATACTCTATATTTAAATGTGTAGTTAGGTAGTTAGGTGAGAGAAGAGATACTCCATATTTAAATGTATAGTGAGGTGAGAGAAATAATGTTTTAGTTGTATTAGTGTTGTGCGTGGACTATATGAAATGGAGTAATTAATTGTTTTGTAGATATGAAAAGAGTATACTTTTTATTTATAGTACCAATCATTTATAAGGTAATTCAAATCACTTTTTATTTATTCACGTGATATGAAAAGAGTATACTTTTTATTTATAGTACCGATTATTTATAAGGTAATTCAAATCACTTTTTATTTATTCAGAAGAAATTTTTCCATGATATTGTTTGTCATTATGCAAATATGAAAACAAAACAGTGTTATGAATAGAGAATCTTGGTGGGATTTATAGTGTTAAGGGGGTGAAAAGGAAATATAGGGGGTGCGTGCATACAGTGGTAATAGAAAGATAAGGAAAGAAAGAAGGAGCAATTATGAAGGGGTGGGATGGGACCAAGTGGCAGGGCGTGGGAGAGGACGAACATGACTTTGTCGGATTTTTCTTCCTAATATTTCTTTTCTTAATTTCATCACTCCCCCCTCTCTCTCTCTCTCCTCACCCCTCTCTCTCTCCCCCTCTCAGCTTCATTACAAGCAACCAACCTGTCTCTTGTTGGAGACTTCGTTGGCTGTTGGAACTCCTGCAACACTATCACCCCCTTCCACCCCACCCCCCTCCACCCATGTTATTTTAATGCTTTTCTTGATGTTTGTTTCATGAGTGATGTTGGGCATTTCTGTCATCTTCCAGGTATCTTGGTTTCAATTTATTATATTTATGATCTGGGTGTAAATGAAATTAAGCTGGGGGAAGGGATAATTAATGTGCTGAATTTTATGAAGTTAGATTAGAATTTTATGTAGCTATTAAATAGTACTCCACATTTTTTTGTGTGTTTGATTGCTAGCATTGTAATAAAAGCTTTTTAAGTAATTCCTCTCTCACTCACAACAAATATGTCTGAAGACCACAACAACCCTCTCCAAAACCCCATTAACCCACTAGAAAAACCCGCACTCGACCCGATTACCGCCGGATCCAAACCCGCCAACCCGAGAACCAGCTACTGCGAGTGCCTAAAGAACCACGCCGCCAACATCGGCGGCAACGTCACCGACGGCTGCGGTGAATTCATGCCCAGCGGCGACGACGGAACCCTAGAGGCGCTAAAATGCGCCGCCTGCAGCTGCCACCGCAACTTCCACCGGAAGGAGCTTCACGGCGAAGGGGGTGGGGTGAGCGTCGGGCTCCACGCCCTACAGCTCACCCCGCCCCTTCCTTCCCCCCACCACCACCACCGCGGTGGTGGTGGTGGTGGTGGGAGTTGGGTGCAGCCGGTGAAGATGGCCTTCGGTGGCGGGAGCGGCGGAACCGACTCGTCGAGCGAGGAACTGAACTTCAACGCTTTCCAGTCGACGGCGGTGGCGCCGCCCCCGCCGCAGTTCGGGGCGAAGAAGAGGTTCCGTACGAAGTTCACGGCGGAGCAGAAGGAGAAGATGATGGCGTTCGCGGTGAAGATAGGGTGGCGGATTCCGAGGGAGGATGATGCGGAGCTGCAGAGGTTTTGTGCAGAGGTAGGGGTGAAGAGACAGGTGTTCAAAGTGTGGATGCATAATAACAAGATTACTTCTTCCAAGACCCCAAATCAAGATTTCTGATTCATTAATTAGGGTTCCCATCAACCAACATTTCTAATCTTAATTGGAATTCGGTATATTATTATCTCTTTAATTAACTCTCTTTTATTTAATTTATTTTCTTCTTTAATGGAGTATTCTGTTGATTCTGCGTAGCATTTGCATGCTTACGTTGATAACAGCTTAGATTTGGAAGTTAATTACTGTTAATCCCCCCTTCCTAAATACTACTATGCTTATTTATGCTTTGTTGCTCGGGTTTACTAATTTTCATATTACGCCTGACTTATTCACATTTAAAATAAATATGGAGTTCTTAGAAAAGTTACAACTTAATTTATTTCATTTTTTTTATGGTGATATAATTTTTTTTTAATAAATAAATTAGTATATTATGTGTATCGTATGAGAATGATAATTTTTAAGTTTAGATTGCAAGATTATCTTGATAATGTGTATTGTATAAGAATGATAATTTTTTAAGTTTAGATTGCGAGATTATTGTAAATGTCATTTTTCTTGTGGAGTGTAAACTTGAGTTGGGGAGGTGCGAAAATGAAAATGGTGAATTTGAGTTCGAAAGAGAGATCGAAAATAACTACTCATTTCATTTCATATTATAAATCGTAGTTATGGTAGATTTGAAGTGTTTTTTAATCGATTATTGCGCATAGTTTGATTTTTTTTTATATTAAATAAATTGTGAAGTAAATTACTAGTGTTAAATTGGAATAATAATTTTGAAATCAAAGTTTATTAGGAATTATTTAGTTGAATGTATTTCATTCTATGGACGTGCAATTGTACAAAGATTATTTTAAGAAAAATAAATAAATAAAGAAATGTGAATAATTCATGAGGGGGTGAGTGTATTAAGTATTTTTAAAATAAATGAAGATTAAAACTTGTGTGTTATAGAAACATCACGCTCTCAAATCCCGTATTTTTTAGAAGTTGTATATTTAATATTAAAAATGAGTATATATTAGGTGCACCCTTGCACCCATATTTGTATAATTTTTTATTCTATTTTGTATACATGTTATTCTCTTTTGTATACGTGTTTTGTAATAATTATATATTTTTTTCACACTAAGTTTTTCATTAAAAAAACAAACATTCATATGTGTATAACTTTTTATTCAATAGTGTATACATGTATTTTAATAATTGTACATTTTTTTACACTCAATTTTTTATTAAAAAAATTAACAATTAAATTGTATACATTTTTACTCTTAATTGTATATGTTTTTACTTATATTTGTACGTGGGTGCACACGAAGCTTCGTGTGCACCCGGGTGCACACTATATTTAGCCATTAAAAGACAGTGTACACTTTTTAATATAAGAATACGTATCCTTTATTTTTTATAAAAAAATACTCTAATTAATATTTTTAATTAAACTTTATACTATTCATATTTCAATTGTTTTTTTCAATAAAAAAATTATATCATTATTAATTAAAATGTATATTCTTTAAAATGAAATATTATACACTTATACATCTTGCACCTTATGAATGACTTTATGCTATAATAATTTATCGGAATTGTAATTTGTGAAAGATCTCACTTAAGCACTTGTTGAACAGATATTCGATTTATGTAATTGCGTAGATTGTATCTAACTTTAATTTAGAGAAGAGAGTTCATCGTGATAATACTATATTAAGTAATATATTAAGAGTATATAATATTTTAATGCGTAATGAAAATTGTGGTGAGAGATACTTTTGAAAAGTGAGTAGTTGTATTAGTGTTATGAGTGAATTCTGTCTATGAAAAAGAGAAATGTAAAGATTGAAATAGACGTCTAAATTGAAAATATATAAAGATTGAAAGGGAAGGAGGGAGTATAGTATAATATTTTAATGTATAATTAGTAGTTGTATTAATATTGTGTGTGGGTCCCTGGGATAAATAGATTTTCATTCATTCATAAGGGACAAATAAATAAGAGCATGAAAAACATAACACAAGAATTTAAGTGGAAAACTCTAAATTCAGAGAAAAACCATGGACTGACAATCACACAGAATTTATCTCTCCCGACCCCAATCCCTACACTATTACAAATCTTTGACTAATTCACATTTTTCTCCCAACTCTCACAACCGAGAATACAAGAAAAGAATTTAAAAGAATCAAACACATAGATTAAAATGTACTTGATTGATGCTCCGGATATCAAGACCAAGAGCCTCCTTAAATAGCACTAAGATCTCTCTCTCTTTTACTCTTCATCTGATGCGGTACAAAAGAAGTAAAAGAAATCCTTTCTTTTATCTTTGACAAATCCAACAATCTCCACCTTGTCAAAATAAAATAAAGCTCATTGTCTTCACCGACAATCCATTCTCAACCCCGAGAATCTTATTCCACCATATAAGTAGACCACTTAAAATCAACCATTCTAAGAATCATTGTCTTCATCAACAATCAATTCTCAACCCCGAGAATCCTACTCCAGCATATTAGTAGAGCACTTAGAATTAACCTTTCTAAGAATTTTCTGTGGCACATATCGAAAAATATCTGCAGATATTTATGGTGCTACTTCTAGCTCTTAGCTCCCTTGGAAGTCCATCAGCCATCAATATACATCCACCACACACCCTACATCCCCGCCAAATCAATGTCCGTGTGCAAACTTGTAGACCAGCTAACATTATTACATCTTTTTCCATTACAACTGAACATGTCCTAATAATATTAACTCTTAACATTTGAAGCTATTTGTCGCACCCGCTCCTCCTTAACCAGCTAGGGTTGGCAACGGTGTAGGTATGGGGCGGGTTTTAACAATACCATTCCCGAGCCATTTGAAAACTTTCATCCCTAAACCCGCCCCATACCCCATCGGAAAATTAATTTTGCACCCCATCCCCACCCCTATCGGTGTCGGGTATCCCGTACCCGAACCGAAATCTTTTTTTAAAATTTATTATAATTATTATATTATTTTAAAAATAATAAAATTATGATTTAAAAAAAATAAAATACATAAAAAATATAAATTAATTAAAAGAGACATATGATGTTTAATTCAAAGTTTACACATATTATTATTTTTATTGAAATATATATATCGGGGCAGGGTATTTAAATACCGTTTTCGTCCCGTTTTTATTTTTATTTTTTCGATTTTTCCCGAAACCCGAACTATACCAGGTCAAAAGTAAAAAAAATCGCCCCAATTGGATCGGAGTTGGCTCGGTTGACTTCGATTTTGGATTATGTTGCCATCCCTATGACTAGCTGCCATCACCATGCTCCACCTTGAGCAATTACCACACCATTGCTCTACCTTGAGCAATTATCGTCATTGTACCGACATTGACGTTGTTCCCTTCTACCGCTAAGTTACGATAGGTTTGTCCTAACTATTTTTCTACTGAAAGTGTCGTCACTTGAAGTCGATACTAACCCTTCGAAATTCAAGATGCTTTCCCACTTGTCGGTCTGCTACTCTTTACCGATCTAGCACCACCGATACTAAGTACCACATCGCCATCTTCCCCAGTGACTCGCTGCATCCCCACGCCACTAGTCATTATCGAAAAATATATTCCTTTCAAAACTTAGTGAGCCGATATCCATGGAAAACTCTATGCCGCTGTTAAGCCAACTCCACCACCACAGAGTACCAGCACATTGCTGCAAGTCCAAGAACTACGCCAAAAATTGTTGTCTCACAAATCCTACCCCTTGCCACCACTATCGCTATAGTCCGGTGCCTTTCACCGTAAGGAAAGAGATGCCACCGCATTCAACTAATCTTCTGACCCTCTTGTGCCACTAGTTTTTCTCACTTCTTTCATACCACCCTTAATTTAATGAATAACCCTCTCCTAAAGTGTTTTTTAATGTGGAAGGACAGACTATGTTGTAATCATATAGCATACTAAGAACTTTATAAGTACTTGAAGCAGGCTCTGATATCACTTGTTGGGATAAACATATCCCCATTCATTCATAAGAGACAAATAAAGAAGAGCATGAAAAACACAACACAAGAATTTACGTGAAAAACTTTAAAATCGGAGAAAAATCACGGACCAAGAAAATACCACTATGTGAAAAAAATTTACACTCACACAGAATTTCTCTCTTCCGACCCCAGTCCCTATACTATTACAAATCTTTGATAAATTCACACCTTTCCCCCAACTCTCACAACCGAGAATACAAGAAAGGAATTTAAAAGAATCAAACACAGAGATTAAAGTGTACTTGATTGGTGCACTGGATATCAAGACCAATAGCCTCCTTAAATAGCACTAAGGATCCCTCCCCTTCTACACTTCATCTGATTTGGGACAAAAGAAATAAAAGAAATCTCTTCTTTTATCTTTGACAAATCCAACACTCCATAAACATATACTTCCTCCGTCTGCTTCTAAGGTATCCATTTTACTATTTTTGGTGTCCAGTTCAAATGTATCCATTTTCCCTATTTAGTAAAAAAATACATAATATGGCCACCACTTCCCTCTAATACAACTACTTACTTTACATATAATAATACTCCTTAATTCACGTGCAAAAAGCAAATTGACACCTTAGAACTGGACGGATGGAGTATTAATTATTTTATGTGGGTCTCATTTACTATAAAGGAAAATGTAAATTTTATAATGACATGTCCAGAATGGAGATGCATAAACTTTATGGTGGGATGGAGCGAGTATAAGGCAAACAATTGTGTAACTTTGGTTCACACGTATACCTGATTTATACTCTTTAGTACATAAAAAGTTACTTTTTAGAGAGATAAATTAAACTCTATATATTAAATGAAAAATATTACTCAAATTTTTGCACTCTAATTTACCGACTAATCTATGTTACATTAAAAATCACTCTTTAGATAGATAAGAATACTATTTTGAATGACAATATTACTCATCTAAAAGTTCATCTATCTAAATGATAATTTTTTATGTACTTAAAAATAATTTTATAAAAATATGATGCATAGTTAATCGAGTTTACATGAGACTTCTCTGTGAATGAATAAATTATTATGCTAAACAAAAAAAACCGTATTAATTTCATGTATATGATACATTTTTATAATTTGTTGTGACTGTTACACTGTAAATAATAAAAACATATTAGTATATGAGTTTGTCTCTTGTATATTTCAGTATATAAAATATTCAAGTGTATGAAATTTTATTTTAAAAAGTATAGATTTTAATTAATAAGTGTATAATTTTTTTCAATGAAATGGTTGGTTGAAATGTGAGAGGTATTGCTCCCCATTTCAATTTCAACTTCATTTAGGTGCATCCCAACTTCATCACTACATTTCCATAAAAGGAAAAACACACTTAATTAATATTACTCTTTTAATATATATTGAGGTGAGAGAAATAATATTTTAATTTATAGTTAGTAATTGTATTAGTGTTGTAGGTGGGTCTTATGAAGATATTTTAATTGTTTTGTGTGAGTCTCATGCATATACCAAAAAGGAAAATGTAACTTTTTGGATGAGACGCTCAAATTGAAAATATGTAATCATTAAGATGAGACAGAGGGAATATTTATACCTTTAAAATATCAAGTTACCCCAAAAGTAAATCAAAAAATAAATTTTATTAATATTCGTACAAACAATTAATGTGAACTTGAAACCGGGATGAAAGGAGTAATATTTTACTAAGAATATTTTTTTTAAATAAAATAGTGTAAATTTTTATAATAAAAGGTGAAATATTCAATACACAAGGGTACTGTAGTCAATGCACCAAACTCATATTTTTTATTTTCCATACCAACCCACTAGAATGTAGTAGCAAAGCGTAAGTAACACTCGAATTCACAGGGAATAATTGAATTTAAATTAATCAACCATGTTCTTAAGAGGAACCAGGAAAGGGTATGGGTATTAATGCTAACAACTCTAAGCATAAAAACATAAAAGTCAAAATAATAAATTGAGATAAACAACAAAATAACAATAATATAGTTCAAGAATTTGATTACCTCATGTATTTTTATTTACATGAATGCAATTCCTAAGACCTCAAAATGTTCGTGAATCGAAGCTGTAGGCTAACGGTATAATCAATTAACCCGAAATATAGGATTTAAAATTAAGAGTACGACCACTAAATTACTCTACTTTCAAGTGAACTAAATAGACTCAGATTTGAAAATACAGTAACTGGAGTATATAAATATTAGAAACACTACACTATGAAAGTGGAACATTTGATCAATCATACAATCTAGACCTTGTAACACTTATAGGGTGTTCTTCTATTTCGTCACTTAATTCAATTCTTACAACAATGATGCATTTTAATTCATGAAATAGCAATAGACAAATTCAATCAATAAATTTAATGGGTAATTAAAATAACAATTAAAATATCATATAATTTTTTAATGTATGTAATAAGATAAATGCATAACCAAATTAATATTACAATCCAAAACAAACATATGAAAAATAGTTTATGAAAGGTTCACAATTCTTGAACTAAAAATGAATTACATAATTTAAAACTAAAATTGAAACTAAAGTGTTAAAACCGATATTCTTCTTGATGAAAGGTGTTTTCTCTCAAAGCCGAGATTAGGATTGTAAATGAATCAAATAATTCGAATTCGATTCGGTATTCGAATTCGAATAATTATTTTAGTTAGAATAATATTTGAATCGAATATGATTCGTAAGATATTCGATTCGAATATTTGTGAATATATTCGAATAATAATATATAATATATACTCCATTAATTATATATTATTATTATTAAATAATTATATATATATATATATATATTAAATATAATATTTTACTTTATAAATATAAATAAACATGTATATTATCTAATTTATTACTATCTTAAAATAAAAAGAAAAAGATACATTTTAATTTTTATATATATAATGTAAATTATTTAATTATAATTTTTAATAACTTAATGATAGATGTATTTAGTGAATATTTCTTCTTAAATTTATTAATAGCATAAGAAATTAAAATATATATTATTTAAAAAAATAAATTTACAATTTCGAACCAAATCAAATTCGAATTCAAATATTCAATTTCAAATGTTCAAATTCGAATACTCGAATATATTCGAATAGTTTGTTTATTACTTTCAAATCGAATATGAATCCAATTTTGAATTCGACTAATAATCGAATTCGAATACGAATATTTAATCAAATATCATTCAAATACCTTAGTATTCGATTCAATTCGATTCATTTACAACCCTAGCCGAGATGTTACACAAGTGTTTGTCAATACATCAATAGAGATACTTACTACTCACTTCGTTCCATTTTAATATTTACATATTTTTATTTCGGGCGTTCCATTTCAATCTTTATATTTCCTTTTTGGTATACAGGACCCACCTAAAATAATTAATATATCACCATAGGACCTATATCCAACACTAATATACCTATCCAATTTAAATTAAATATTACTCCCTCTGTCCCGGACTTATGTTCACCGGTACTGTAGATACGGAGTTTAAGAAAAGTTACTTTTTGATCAATTTTATTGACTTTTTAGAGGTATTATGGTATTTTTAGGTAATAAATAAATTATAAAGTATGTTATGTGTGTTACGTGAGAGTATTATTTTTGAAATTAAAAGAACTTTTGAGGTTGTTGGTTGATATGAAGTATCTTTTTTTGGGAGGTGAAGATAAGTATGGGACAGATGAAAACAGAAAGTGAGAACATAAGTATGGGACAGAGGGAGTATATCTTTCCACCCACTATCTAATAAAATATTATATTCTTTAATAAACGTGCAAAAAGTAAATGTAAGTATTGAAAGGGGACGGAGGGAGTATAAGGTATATCAGAAACTCCCTTATTATTATGAGATACAAACATAAAAAATACGACTACTAACTTCATAGTTATACGCTGATATTCCAATATTATCTTTACAATGTGCTGCATGATAGGCATTTTTTATGCACTTCAATTAAAATCCTCAAGTGTAAGGATGTCAATTGTAGCGCCAAGCAACCAAGCTAAATTATCGATCCCAATGAGACAGTTAATAACCAGAATTACATAATCAATTTCCTGAGTTTTGGAATTAATTAACTAAAGTACGGAAATAATAAATAACTAAATAATTAAAAGCAAGAGAAATAAATTCAAGTGTGAATCAAGAGACAAACAATAGGTCTAAGGTATCAGGTATAGATCAATTAATTTGGGTTTCTAAACTTTCAATTGTTCATTCATGCAGAATCAATGAAAATACATCATTTAATCCTGTTAACCCACCAGATATGATGTGATTTTAAACTAACAGTATATTCTGATTTATTCCCTAAGGTGCGTGTATATTATCAAGACTTATTCCTAGATACTAATTAAAGCAAACAACAATACCCCCAGATGGTAAGTTCGACTAACAAGATATTCTCTTAAATTACTACAAGGTTTTATCTACTTTCTACTTGAATGTTTAATTGCAATGTTCCACTAAACAATTCAAGTAACTGATTTACAAGTTCATGGAATTAAAGTGTTTATAGCAGAACTACCTTAACTCCTAACAGATAGACAATACAAATAATTAATGCACTCAAGCTAACATAATAAATCAAGCATTATAGCGGATGTCATGAAATTATTATGAAGATTTTACGAAGCATATAAGCAAGTCTGATTAAAATAAATAAACTTATCAACTGCATAAAATCTCAATTTTGGTCTATGTTCCCAAATTAATTCAATCTAATCATCAAACCTTAGAACTGTATAAGAAATTAGCCCATGAGGTCACAAGCAACACTCATGGCTAAGCAATTCATACCACAAATCAAGACAAAAGAAAGGAAAAGATGAGAAACACGAAATCCTAGCGTAAGTGTAATTCCACGTTCCTTCTTCGTCTCTCCAATCGTCTGATCCTCTCGATTAGCACTTGGAACCCCCTTCAAGATGGATGGATGATGAAAGTCATATTTGAATCTGATGTGTGAAGTATTTGAGTGTGAATTCATGATTGAATGGAGTAGGTTCCCTTCTTGTGTGTTGATTTTCCCCTTTTATAACTTAGGCTGCTGGCAGTATTTTTTCGTGTCAAAATTAGGCCAAATCACGATCTGTGAGCCAAAAATACACTGTTGAATCGAACAGACCATGACTGGGTCCAAGAATACGCTGTTCGGAACCCAACTCAGCTCGAGCTAGGTCTTGGCACTGCTGAGCGATAGCCGAGCTGACATAGGCAACTTGACACGTCACGTGGGACCTTTCTACACCCAACTCAGCTGGTTTGGAGGGGCGAGCGAGTCCAGCTCGGCCCGAGCTGGCTGATAAGAGTGGAAATTCATGATATTTTAGGTTTGATTTAATACATCTTTGATGTATTTTAATATTGTATTTGCACAAAAAGGTGATGCTCTTGTTGTTACCAATAAAAGGTGCTCGAGAGGTATTTTGTCATGTTTTTCACAGGAAAATATGGAGAATCGATTGAGTACTGGAGTAGAGTTGAAACGAGCTAAGAAGAAGCTGAATAACCGGACATGGAGTCATTTGATTTGCCGGGTGAGCCACCATGCACCATACCAAGCGCCATGCCGGGCGCCATGCCATGTACCATATCAAGCGCCATGTAATACACCGTACCAAGCACCATGCCATGCACCGTACCAAGCACCTTACCATGCACCATATCAAGTGCCATGCTGTGCGCCAAGCCGGGCGCCATGCCATTGATGGAAGAAGAAATCGTGCAACCCACCGTGCGAGTAATCGGGCGAGCTGCCCGTTGCTGAGGAAACCAAGCGAGCCACCATGCGAAGGACCGGATCAGCCACCCGATTGCTGAGAAGAAGTCGGGCGACACGCTTGTTTTTCAACACTTGTCGAGCGGCCCAAATCAATACCGTGTGGCGTAATTTGGCCCAGTACCTATTCGTGAATTATAAAAGGAACAGATACAGAAGCTGGAAGGCATGCATTATTCATAACAGAATTCACGCTTACAGAGACAGACCCTGCCTTCACCATATCCTTCCATCCTTCCACCGGAGAGACGATCGGAGTTGCTACTTGGATCAAAGACGGAGATTCCGACGGAGATCATGATTGAATAATCAGAGTCCTCAAAAAGGGTTCTTTATTTTTCAGTTATTTATCTTTGTTATTTTAGAACAATGGTTAGGGTTAATTACATCTTTCTGATTTGTCCTCGTAATTCCATGGGCTAAGTTTCTTTGTTGATAATGTTAGGGCGATAAGACAGATTTGACTATGTGATTTGATTGCCCTAGACATGGATTTTTTACTCTGCAGATTGTTTATTTCCTTATTGAAGAGGATATTTTGAGACTTCAATTTATTGTGTTTTGAGTTTTGATTTCCTTTAATTATTCTTGACGGTATCATTGATTGATAGTTAATAGGATTCTTTATTTCTGCATAATAATTGTTGTTTCTTGTGACAGTTTTAGGGTATTGGCCCATAATTCCTAAGAGTGTTAGACAATCAATTTGGAATATTAATTACTTGGTAAATCATCATTATTAAGTAATTGGTAAGGAGACAAAAGGGGTTAATAATTGCGTACCTAGAAAGGGAAGTCTAGTGCTCTAGCCTTTAATGTAATTTAGCATGAAGTACCTATAGAGGGAGAAAGAGTTAATTCCTTATTGATCCTAGGATTTGCAACTCATTATAAGTGTTAAATTCTACCTGATCAATGAGGTTTAACTAGACTTAGTGATCCTCTTATAAACATCTGCAGGTAATTAATTTGGATCTAGATAAATTAGTCACATAGTTAAACTATTAGCCCAAGCATTACCAATTCTCCATTCTTGAACTCTTAAATCATTTTCTCTTGCGTGATTTATTTTATTTCATAATTAGTTAATTATTTAATTTCAGTTATTTTTAGTTAATTAATTATTAACTCAAAACCCCCAGATTTGTCTTGCAATTCAATTATCATATAGAATTACTTATTAAATTTATAACTATCTCATGAGAACGATATTCACTTGGTCACGCGCACTACAATCGATCCCTTATACTTGAGGGTGAAAGAAAATAGCGATCAAGTTCTTGGCGCCGCCTGCCGGGAATAGTTCATAGATTTAAATTTAATTTTATAGTGATTTATTTTCTTGTAGGACATTAAATTTTAATTGCTTTATTTTATTTTATTTGTAATCCAAAAAACTCTTATTTTTCTGAGTGAGAACAGGTGTATGATCACTAGGTCGAGTGGACGAGCAATCGAACCATTAAACCTTGAGCTTGAATCACTTGTTAGAGAAAACAGAAGAAAAAGAAAGCAACCAACTACACCTATTCCTAGTTCGAATTCAGATAGTTTTCATTCATCAGAAGAAGAGGTTGAACAGCTTTCACAGAAATTAGACGGAGTTGATTTAGCTAAGGAGATTGAGACTAGAGAAATAGCTGAAGAACAGGTCCCGACTCCTATGCGGGACCAATACAAACTGAAGCATACTGCTAATGCTGGGCTGAATAGACCAGCAATCATCGTAGAGAGTTTTGAGTTGCCTTTCGGATTGATCCGAATGGTAGAGAGACATCAGTTTAGTGGGAATCATTTGGAGAATCCTAGTGAGCACCTGCAGATTTTTGATGAGTATGCAAGGACGCAGAAGCACAAGAATGTTCTGGAGGATGCTATCAGGATGCGGCTTTTCTCATTCTCGCTTACGAGAAAAGCCAAAGAGTGGTACAACAATCTTCCTCAAGGATGTTATACTACTTAGGAGCAACTTGCAGATAAGTTTCTGAATAAATACTTCCCTCCATCCAAGAGTTTCTTGATAAAGAAAAAGATCACACAATTTCAAAGAGTTGTTGTGGAGCTGTCCCAAGCACGGATTTTCAAAGGATACTTACTTAGGCTTCTTCTATCAAGGCCTAAGAAGAGATTCAAGAGTTTTGGTGGACGCAACAACAGGTGGATCGATATTTAAGCAGTCTGCTGAGGCAGCGGAAGAGATATTCGAGGAGATGGCAACTAACAATTATGATTGGCCGGCAGAAAGAGCAGATGGAGATGTTTTTTTTATAAAGTAGCAAAAGTAGAAATACAAGCTGGAAATAGTGAAGTGTCAGCTCTCCATGATCGATTAGATGAATTAAATAATAAGCTGATCGCCTTACTAAAGGAAACAGAGAGGAAGGTAACAAAAGCTGGAGATGAGGAAGAATTCGAGGAGGCTAATTATGCTATGTTTCAAGAAGATAATAGAAACAGACAGAATTTCAAATCGAACAATCAGTTTGGGGGGAGAAATGACCAAGGGAACAATTGTCAGTTTCAGCAAGGTTGGAACCAAGGAAATTCGAACTTCAACAATCAGAGAATGAGTGAAAATCTATCTTATTCTAATCCTAATAATGCAGTTGCACCACCTCCGAGAATTGATCCAGCTCAGAAACCTGCTGAAGGAAGATCATCAATGGAAGATAAGATGGATTTGATGGTCAAGTTGATGGTCACAAATCAGAAAACAGCTGAAGTGAGACATAAGGAGGCTGAAGCAAGGTACAAGGAAGTAGAAATGAAACGAAAAGAAACAGATCTTGCTATCAGTCAATTAAATGCCGCAATGGGTAAGTTGCAACAATAAGGGAAATTTCCTACACAGACTGAGTTGAATCCGAGAGAACATCAGTGTTATGTTATTACTTTGAGGAGTGGCACACGGTATAAAGGACCTAGTATGCCGGAAGAGGATCAGTATACAGAAATCGCATCTGAAGGCATGCATATGCAACCGGGCATCTGGAAGTGGCAACCGCGCATTGGAAATCTAAAATCGGGCGCCCCTATGCTGAAATCGGGCGCCCTACCGGGCAAGCAGCCCTGCAACCAGCCGGGCCCTTGGAATTCAGAATCAGACATCTCTTCTCCAAAACCGAGCAAGCCTTCTCCAAAACCAAGCGACCTGTCGGGCGGTACGCCCAGTGTTGTGCCCAATATGGAGCCCAGTTTCGTTCAAGAACGCATGCTTGTGAGCCAGATTATCCATCTGGATGATTCAAATCCCATTCCAGTTGACTCTGCTCTTCGTGATATAGTGGGTTTTTAGAGTGACATTGATCATCCGATTGCTACAGAAAAGAAGTGGGAAATAGCTAAAAGAGAAAGGAATAAAAAATATAAACTAGAAAGAAATAGCTTGGGTATTCCGAAGATAAAATATCCTATTCTGTTTCCCTCGAGACAGTTGAAGAAGGGTCTTGATGAGAAATTTTAGAAGTTCATAAACATATTCAAGTAGATCCAGATCAACATGCCCTTTGCTGAAGCACTTGAGCAGATGCCACACTATATGAAGTTTCTTAAGGAGATCATGTCCAAGAAGCAGAGTTCAGTGGACAAGGAGACAGTGAATTTGACTGAAGAGTGCAGTGTCATAATTCAGAGAAAGTTGCCAGCCAAAGTAAAAGATCCGGGAAAGTTCACCATCCCAATTCAAATTGGAAAGAACGTTACTTGCAGAGCTTTGTGTAACGTGGGGGCTAGCATAAATCTTATACCCCTAAGTGTGTTTAAGAGTCTTGGTTTTGGGGAGATAAAGCCCACTTTGGTTACACTACATCTAGCCGATAGGTCTATTACGCACCCGAGAGGAGTTGTTGAGGATGTACTTGTGAAGGTGGATAAGTTCTTCTTCCCTGTTGATTTCCTGGTGCTTGATATGGAAGAGGACAACAATGTGCCTCTGATTTTGGATAGACCATTTTTAGCCACTGCTAGAGCTTTGATTGATGTTGAAGATGGGAAGTTGAAGCTTAGAGTGGGGGACGAGGAGATCGTGTTCTCACTTGATGCTTTGAAGAATCATTCTGAAGAGTCCAGCTGCAAGTCCATTGATGTTGATGAGAGTGTAGAGAAGAAGCTGCCATTGATTTCGACTGAGGATCAATTGAAAACCTGCATTAGCAATAATCCTTCTTTCTCTACTCCTGTTACTAATGTTGAATCTGATTTTTTATCTGATATTTTATCTAATGAACTAACAAATTGTTTGAGTGCTCTGAATGCTTGCAGGAATGATAGAAGAGAGATGTCATGGATTGAAGGAGGATCATGGAAACAAATTCCACCAGTCCCTCCGGATATATATGGCTCTTATTTGTCTGATCTCAATGTTGATAGGAAGGAAGCATATAAAGATAGAGATCTAGATAAGTTGATCCTTGAGAGTAAAAGGGGAGAGATGGTTTGGATGGATCGAAAGAGGGTGAAACAACACTTCAAAGTGAAGATGAAAGATGATGAAGAAGTGTTGATGCATGAGTCCAAATATCTCTGAGTCTACATTCCATCGAGCTCCTCAACGTTAAACAAGAGTGCTTGGTGGGAAGCAACCTACCGTTTTATTGCTTTTTATTTATTTTGTTTATTGTGTCTTGTGCTAGGTGAATTCTACTCAAGGTGCGTACTTACACATAAGGTAATAACATCCTTTTAAACTTAGATTCAACTCACGTTTTCATCTAAGTTTGGGGGTGTGATGTTTTTCCTTTTTTCCATCCGCACTCAGGTATGTTTATTCTGCATTGTTTAGTGTCTGTGTGCTTGGAGATCGATTTTTTTTAGGATTTTCGAATTTTATTTGAGCTTTCAAATTTTTTATCACTATCCAAGTGTCTTGTGTGTTTTCGTTTGTTGTTGTGTGTCCCGTGATGTTCTGTCATTGATTTTCGTCTTTTTGATATTTTTATCTTTCCTGTGATGATGAGTTTGGTGTTTGAGCTTTTATGATTGAGAAGGTATTAAAGATGATGAAGTGAACTTGCAAGATGTGAAGGAGATTGAAATCAGGTTACTTCGTTCCTTATTCTAAATTTTTCTGTATTTTGAATTCTTGTGAGTAAGGAGCATGAGCTTTTAAATTCTATGACCTGAATTTCATGGGGATCTTTGAGCTAATAATTTCTACCCAAGATGTTGATTATGATTGATAAGGGAAACATGCTTTAATTCTTAAGTACTTGAAGTTTTTGATGTGCTTGTTATGATGTATGCTTAGCCTTGAAGAGTGCTCGCTTATTCTATGAAAAAGCCAAGTGAGATTTGAGTCTTTACATCATATTACATGGATGCATGATATTTTTATTCTTGAGCGTATCGTTCATGTGCGTGTATTCTAGAACATGCCTTGAGTCTCCTTGAATATTCGAGAATAGTCTAGTTGATTATGGAAATGATATTAGACCATCTTTGATTTTATGAGTCACTTAGCCAAATAATTCCCTACCATATGATTGTTTATCCATAGTTAGCCTCATTGAGCCTAAAAACCTCATTCTTTGGCAACCTACGAGAAATAACCACTTTGAGTATTTTAATGATTTTTTTAGCCTTGATTGTCCGTCATGAAGGAGAATTAATTATTTTTCAAAGTGTATTGATGGAGCTTGATAACAGCTTGGGAAGGAATGAAATTGGTGTTGAAACAGTAATTGAGCTTAAAAATGCATCTAAAAGAGAATCGTGGGGTAGTGCTTAAATCTAGTACTCCATGGAATCAAATACCTTGGGGTAGTACTTAAATCTAGTACCCTATGGAGGATGCGAGGGGTAGTGCCCGAAATTGTTATCCCATTTAAAAAAGTGAAGGAAAGAAAAAGATGGAGTTGAAGAGTTAAAGAAAATTAAAAGAAGATGGTTGTCGTTTTTAAGTTGAGGAGGAGTTGTGCTTGAAATGAGAGTGATGAGGAAGAATGAAAGATCAAGAGGGAACCACAGCTTGATTGATCTGAGTTTGAATCACTCATCTATATATTTCCTACCTTTTATAAAGAGCTTACGTTACAACCAAATAAAAGTCCTTTTTTATTCATAATTAGCTAGCTACAAGTAAAAGGAGAGTTGAGACAATGGGAAAGCTTATGATTACGCATGAACTTGAATTAAATTTGAGAGCATATATATAACCCAAACGGTGTACACTTTCTATACCATGAGCGTGAGAGTTACATATTATATATATCATATGAGTATAGATGAATTGAGCATTTGAATTGGTGAAGTAAGTATCTTAACTTGCATGTTTTGAATGAATTGGTACTTTTGAATTTGAGCTATGTAAACCAAGTTGAGATTGATTATATCTTTTGAAGGCTTAATTGATATTTTGATCTTTCCTCGGTACATGACTTTCCATCTCATTATTCTCTTGGTTTTTCGTTTTGTTGTTCGAGGACGAACACACCTTAAGTTTGCAGGTTTGATGAGAGTAAAAATTCATGATATTTTAGGTTTGATTTAATACATCTTTGATGTATTTTGATGTTGTATTTGCACGAAAAGGTGATGCTCTTGTTGTTACCGATAAAAGATGCTCGAGAGGTATTTTGTCATGTTTTTCACAGGAAAAGAGGAAGAATCGATTGAGTACTGGAGTAGAGTTGAAACGAGCTAGAAAGAAGCTGACTAATCGGACTGGAGTTGTGTGGTTTGCCGGGTGAGCTACCATGCACCATACCAAACTTCATGCCATGCACCATACCAAGCGCCATGCCATGCACCGTACTAAGCGCCATGACATGCACCATACCAAGCGCCATGTCATTCGCCAAGCCGGGCGCCATGCCGTTGCTGGAAGAAAAAATCGTGCAACCCACCATGCGAGTAGCCGGGCAAGCCGCCCGGTTGCTGAGAAGAAGTCGGGCGACACGCTTAATTTTTAACACTTGTCGAGCAGTCCAAATCAATACCGTATGGCGTAAGTTGGCCTAGTACCCATTCGTGAAGTATAAAAAGAGTTGTTACAGAAGTTGGAAGGCAGGCATTATTCACGACAGAATTCACGCCTACAGAGGCAGAACCCTACCTTCACCATATCCTTCCATCCTTCCACCGGAGAGACGATCGGAGTTGCTACTTGGATCTGAGATGGAGATTCTGACGGAGATCGTGATTGAAGAATCGGAGTCCTCAAAAAGGGGTTCTTTATTTTTCAGTTATTTATCTTTGTTATTTTAGAACAATGATTAGGGTTATTTACATCTTTGTGATTTTCCCTCATAATTTCATGGGCTAAGTTTCTTTGTTGGTAATGTTAGGACGATAAGAGAGATTTGACTATGTGATTTGATTGCCCTAAAATTAGATTTGTTACTCTGCAGATTGTTTATTTCCTTATTGAAGATGATATTTTGAGACTTTAATTTATTGTGTTTTGAGTTTTGATTTCCTTTAATTATTCTTGACGGTATCACTGATTGATAGTTAATAGGATTCTTTATTTCTGCATAATAATTGTTGTTTCCTGTGACAGTTTTAGGGTATTGGCCTATAATTCCTAAGAGTGTTAGACAATCAATTTGGAATATTAATTACTTGGTAAAACATCATTATTGAGTAATTGCTAAGGAGACAAAAGGGGTTAATAATTGCGTACCTAGAAAGGGAAGTCTAGTACTCTAACCTTTAATGGAATTTAACATGAAGTACCTATAGAGGGAGAGAGAGTTAATTCCTTATTGATCCTAGGATTTGCAGCTCATTATAAGTGTTAAATTCTACTTGATCAAGGAGGTTTAACTAGGCTTAGTGATCCTCTTATAAACATCTGCAGGTAATTAATTTGGATCTAGATAAATTAGTCACATAGTTAAGCTGTTAGCCCAAGCATTACCAATTCTCCATTCTTGATCCCTTACACTTGAGGGTGAAAGAAAATAGCGATCACTGGCCCGTTCTGACTCTATTCCATACTGCTCCCTACTTCGATCTGTTTTCCCCCTGTTTTCAGTCTTCAGAACTAAAAAAAATACCTTAGTAGCCTCAAAATCATGTAAATACTCAAACGTACACAATTTCATGCAAAAACGATAACTTTCCTAAGCAAAACGGTGTATTGTGCACACATAAAATGCGTGAAATTCCACTCTCAACATTAAACATAACATTTTATACTACATACAGACATTTACGCTAATACAAATAAAAGTAATTTTAAGCTAATATCACATTTGTTGCTGCACATAACATTTGAGCCTTCATAATTAATTGTTTCGTATGGATCCTACTTGACAAAAAGGTAAATATAAATTTTCACTTGAGACAAATCAAAATAAGAAACGTAAATGTTAATATGGGATGGAGTGAATATTCTATTTTGACAAAATATATTAACTTTTTTAAAGTAGTTTAGTTTTTTTTTTTAAAAAATATACTTCATCTGTCCCGGTAATTATTGCACGTATTTGTGTGCAGAGATTAAAAAAAGTTATTTTTTATGTATAATAATATGTAAAGTTATTTTGACCTATGTGAAAGTGAG
Source organism: Pogostemon cablin (assembly GCA_023678885.1). Taxonomy (NCBI): domain Eukaryota; kingdom Viridiplantae; phylum Streptophyta; class Magnoliopsida; order Lamiales; family Lamiaceae; genus Pogostemon; species Pogostemon cablin. Next base: position 10,908,691 of record CM042987.1, read on the forward strand.
TATTTTAGTTAATTTAATAAAAATGTGTATAAAGTTCTTGAGATGTGTGTAAAAAATGAGTATTATTGAATGCATTTTTTCTATTTTAAAAAACATGCATAAGTGTTAGGATGGAACAAAAAAGGAAAATGTGAAGTAATTATTAAGACAAAGTAATTAGTTATGTGCGTCAATTATTGATAGCAATTTTAAAATTAAAGTGCATTGTGATGTTATTATATTTAATAAATAATTGGCAAAAGCTCCTATGCACCCGGGCGCACGGAACACTTTCCGTGCGCCTTTAGAAATTTGTGCTAAATTGTATACCTTTTAGTATACAGATGTGTACCCTTTATTTTCTAAAGAAAAATCTGGGCGCACGAACAACACTCGGTGCGCCTTTAGAATTTTGTGTTAAATTGTATACCCTTTAGTATAAAAATGTGTACCCTTTATTTTCTAAAGAAAAAAAAACATTAATGAAAAGTGTATACCCTTTAGAACAAAATTATGTACCTTTTAGTAATTAAAGTGTATACCCTTTAGACCAAATTAATGTACCCTTACCCATAATACAAAATTTCTAAATGCGCACGGAATGTGTTCCGTGCGCCCGGGTGCACGCAAGTCTCACTCTAAATAATTTTGATATTTAAAAAATATTCACTATATGTTGAGACATATATAAATAAATAAATAATTGTATTGCTATAGCCTATAGGATAGAGAATATATAAATTAATTGTTCGCTCAACTGCTTAATGAAGGTGATAATTTGTTCAAAGATAATGATTGAATTTCACTGCTGCAGTGAGAGAACAACCTCTCAAAATGAAGAGGTTTCTTGGGTGCAATAGTAATAATTTAGCCTCTATTAATTAGTTGAGTTACCATAATTTACCTCTTCACAATTCTGTCGGAGTGTAGGGTACTTTGAGTGGGCATATCAACCTTTATTGCCTAAATGATATACTTCCTCCTCATTTCAATAACTACATATTTCAATTTCAACGTCTCATATCAATTATTACATTTATTTTTTTTAAACGAAATTCACACAAACCAATTAATATATCATTATGGGCTTACATCTAACACTAATATAATTATCTACTACTCTCTCCATCCCCTTCAAAGAGTTCCTTTTTTTTCATTTTGGGCGTCCTACCCAAGGAGTCCTTTTTCCTTTTTTACACGCATGAGACCCACAAATAAAATATAAGGCCCACACACTCACTAATACAACTATTCACTATATATTAAATAATACTTCCTCCGTCCCAAATTCAAGTTCACGTTTACTGTAGATACGGAGTTTAAGAAAAGTCACTTTTTGACTTACTTTTAAGGGTAGTATGGTATTTTTGGGTAATAAATAAATGATAAAGTATGTTATGTGTGTTAAAAATGTGATGGCAAATTTGAAATTAAAGTATGTTAGAGGGATATTAGTTTGTTGCTTTTTCCTTTTATGAAAGTGTAAAGTTGAATTTGGGACGGACCAAAATAGAAAGTGTGAAGTTGAAGTTGGGACGGAGGGAGTAATATTCCTTAATTCACGTGCAAAAAGGAAAATTACCCATTTGCATGGGACGGAGGGATTATATGTTGAAATATTACTCCCTCCTTCGTTACTTTCAAAGAGGATCTTTTTTCTATTTTGGGTGTCCCACACATAGAGTATCATTTTCTTTTTTACACACGTGGGACCCACACACATCCACTAATACAATCAAAATATGGGGCACACACTCTCACACCACTACACATTAAATAATAATAATCCTTAATCTATGTGCAAAAAGTAAAAGATCCATTTTAGATGGGACGGAGGGAGTATATTTTTTAACTTATTATATACTCTCTCCGTCCCACGTGAAGGTTTATATTTTTCATTTTGAGTTGTCCCAAGTTAAGGTTTACGTTTTTTTTTTTGTCAAGTTGGACCCACACAAAATAATTAATTATTCCATGTAGGGCCCACACACAACACTAATATAACTACTCACCTCACATTAAATATTATTTCTCACCTCACTACATATTAAAATATATTTTTTCTTAATTTACGTGCAAAAAGCAAATGTAAACGTTAACGTGGGACGAAGAGACTATTAAAATACTCCCTCCGTCCGCTTCTAATGTGTCTATTTTACTATTTTTGGCGTTTGCTTCAAATGTATTCATTTTCCCTATTTAGTAAAAAAGTATACAATATGGGCTACCACTTCCCTCTAATACAATTACCCACTTTACATATAATAATACTCCTTAATCTATATACAAAAATCAAACAGATACATTAGAATCATACGGAAGGAATATTATAATCATATATAAACATTATACGGGAGTAAAAATTAATTGTACCCTTTCATTTAAATATTTACTTATAATAATATTAAATGAAAATAAATATGGAAGAATGCATGGGTGTGAGTTCTGCGCTATGATTTGACTGCTGTCGGCTTTTGTTATAAATTTTCAACAGACATTTACCTATCCACTCTATACACATAATCTCTTCATCTCTTTTTCATTTAAAAAAGCAGCACTACACTCCATTAGAGCTAAGACCTCATAATACTTTTGGACGAGTGCTATTAGTTTATTATCCCTCCATCCTATACGAGTTAACACATTTTTTTGTCTCATTAAAGTTGACATATTTCCTTTTTAATATATGGGACTCACACAAAAACAAATAATCTATTCTCGTATAGCCCACATATCACCTTTAATACAACTACCCAGTACACATTAAATATTATTTCTCTCACTTCACTTTACATTAAATTATTATAATCTTTAATCTCCGTGCCAAAAAAAAGTGTTAACTCCTCCGAAACGGAGGGAGTATATTAGAGTGTAACTTGATTAAGTATTAAACGATTGAGCTGTTAGATGAAGTGGTCGTTTAACATGGTATCGGAGCTCATGGTTAACAAAGGTCCAGGGTTCAAACTTCATCGCCACCCATTTATGAAAAAATGTCACATGCAAGGCTTGAGGCAAAATTTCCCCATCTGCATGTGAGGTGGCGTATTAGAGTGTAACTTGATTAAGTATTAAATAATTGTCATCTCTATCAGTTTAAGCTTTTAGATGGGGTGTATGTTTAACGGAATAGTTATTTTGAGAATACATAAAAAAGCATAGAAGATGAAAGATTATGTCAAATCAATCTTTTAGATATATATGAATTTACTAGAGTGTCTTGGGCTATTATCTCAACATACATTTAAAAAAATAAAATAAAGAGTCGCAACTTATTAAGAAATACTCTCTTTGTTCCAACTTAAGTATCTCATTTGTTTTTGGGCGCGTGGATTAAGGAGTATTATTATTTAATATGTAGTGTATAATTGGGTTTGGGGACCCCATATTTTAATTATATTAGTGGGTGTGTATGGATCCCATGTGTCAAAAAAAGGAAATGAGACTTTTTGGGTGGGGCAACAAAAATAATAAAATGACTCTCGACGGAAAGAGTAAAGTCAATTCAATGAGTATTCATTTAAAATACTTTATTATTGTAACTAAGCAATTTTATTAGACCGTCTACATCTTTATTAAAATGGTAATAATATGAAAAATTATAACACTCACTATTAAATAATTTGGAATATATATAAAAAATAGTAATATTTTTAATGAAAATTGACAACCTTTCAATATAAAAAAATTAATTAAGAAAAAAAATCATGGTGGGTACGATTTCATTGAAGTGTTGCTCATTATTAAAAGAGTAGCTTTGTCCCTTCGGGGATAAAAAAAAGAGTAGCTTTTCATACTTTTAACTTTTAAATTATTATTATTGATAAATTAATTTGACTTGTATTCTTATTTTAATATATTTTCACTTTAATTTTGTAAAGTTTGATTAATATTTTAATTAAATTCATGTCTAAAAATTAAAAGTGATATTCAAAAATTAAAAATAATATTTATCAAATCCAAATTGATATATATATATATATATATATATATATATATATATATATATATATATATATATATATATATATATATATATAATTATTTAAAAATCAAATGCAATACTTAAAAACTAAAAATAATAATAATAATAATAAACTAAAAATTATTTAGATTCATATATTTCAAAAGTAAAAATTATATATTGCTTAAAACTTTGAAGTGATTATTAAAGACTTAAATAATTATTAGTAAAAGCTTATGTGACACAATATCATAAAATAGTTTAATGAGATTCGTATAACTTTTCCATGGTCAAGTGTAACTTTTATTTAATATATATTACTATTTTTTATTGTCATATAAATTATTTTTTAATTAGTTAACCTAGACAAATATCACGGTTTTTTTTAAATAAAGGAGTGTTTCATTTTATTAAATATACGTCACATTTTATATGTTTTATGAATTATTTGTAAAATAGTTCATCAAAATATCACTTTTTTCTAGATTTAATATCACTTTGTGAATAATAAACAGGTTAACCCTGACGCGTAGAGTTATAGACTGAACGGGGAGTACTAAACAAACCAATAATAATGAGAATTTGGAATTAACTTTAACAGATCTGAATCATAGTTATAATTATATAACATAAATAAATAATGAAGAACACAATACGTTAAGTATTGTTCACTCATCTACAATAGAACATAATTTAAAAGTTTAAACATGATCAACAATCAAATAGAATTTTAAATCACCATACATCAACAATTCAACATTATAAAATATAAATGCATGTTTGGTCACTCATTGACGTTCGATCCTTCCTTGGACAAAGACAAACCACAATCTTTTATTTAGTCGTCTATGAGACAAAATTAATGTAAATTAGTTATTGTAAAATTTTTAATATAATTGTATGAAATAAAAATTGTAATTTAAAATAAGCAAAGTCTCTTATCAAACATTGCTTATTTGAGACGGGCTGTGGAACGAGACCCAAGTATATTAATTGATAGTTAAAGTGTGTTTCAAAAGTATAATAAATGAAAAATTAAAGTATGATTTTAAAGTGGAATAACATAATTCAATATAAACATATTTTAGCTATTAATAATCATGTATTACATGTATAATAATCTTACTTTAATTGACTTTAATAATGAATAGACATGTCTTGCAATATAACGTCCCTTTAGATTAATAGAATAATTATCAACAACAAATCCTTGTAAACAGTTATGGATAAGTGCTTCCACATGTTGTTTAAGAAGTCGACTTCTATATTTGTTCATGAGCTCCAATTCTAAAAGCAAAATTAGAAGACAGAGTGGTAATGGATATACCATGAATATCACAAGTCATAATAGATAATGTTGCATTAGGATTCTTATAAGTTTATCAAAAACTCTAAAACATTCAAATTTGGACGATATTTCAATTAGTCAAGTGGTGCATCATCCAAATATTTACAAAATGCATACTTTACATTTTGACTGTGTAAATTTATTTTTCAATCTTTTATATCCTAAAAATAATAAAATGAATTAACATATATTCCCTCAATGTAGTTGAAGTCAAAGATGTCAAGCTTGAAGAGCTTTGGGGAAAACTTCCTCGTGGTAGATGATTCAATGATTCCATTTCACATACTCCTAAAAATATTTTCAATTTACTTCTTACAAGATCAATCTTCTCTTAAATTTTAATGAGATCAAGTTGATAGTTATAATACTTAGATCATTCCTAATTTGGCTTGAGGGTCAAGCACAATTGTTCACCCTTTTTTAGTCATAAAAGTTTGATCACCAGCAAGTGTACGAGATTAAGAAGTATAAGCAAGTTAAATTATCGACTAATGAGATTAGAATTTAAATGGTTTACTCGAGAAATATGATTTGTACCACTTTTATTAAGACAATTATTAAGACAACCAAATTGGATTTGAATATGACTAAGAACTAAAATAGCAATTTATATAATCCCTTAGTCCCATAATAAATTTTACAGTTTCCATTTTCGTCCGTCCCACATTAAATTTCACTGAAAAAAGAAATATCACATCAATCTTCATCCCTAAAAGTACATTTTAACTACAAATGTACTACTCACACGTAACATACATAACATACTTTATAATTTATTTTTAACCTAAAAATACTACATTACCTTTCCAAAAAGTCAATAAAGTTTGTCAAAAAATATATTTTCTTAAATTCTGTATCTACAATAACGGTAAAGTTTATTATGGAATAGAGAGAATAATAAACAGGAAAAAAAAAAGAAACAATCAAGTATTCAAGAGAGAAAAACATATACTCTCTCCGTCCCATAACTAGGTATATATTTTTTCATTTTGGTCCGTCCCAAAACAAATTATATATTTCCTTTTTTAGTTGATGTGACCCACACAATACTATTATTATATCAACATGACCCCACACACTAATATAATTACCCACTACACATTAAAATATTATTTCTCTCACTTTACTACACATTAAAATATTATATTCCTTAATCTCCGTGCAAAAAGTAAACTTATTCCTTATTCGGGACTGAGGGAGTAATTTCAAAAAATCCAGTTTCAATAAGTTGAATTAAAGCAATATACAAGTGAACCAAATCAAGAAAATAATGATAGGAGCCATCACAATTACTCTGCTAAGCTACTCGGTCAAGCTAGCTTTAGCAAGTAGATTAATAAGCAACTTAACTCCAAAATGCACATATTATCGAATAAGAAATTATCTCCATTCCATTTCAAGGTATTAATGTTTCCATTAATTTTTTCCTTAGAAAGTACCTATGTGTCAACAAATATTCCTAATAGGTACCCAGATCAAGCACAAGGTCTCCTTGCCCAATATCTAAACAAGATCATGCAAATATGATTAAGGAATAATTACTCCCTAATACACATTTAGTACCATAATTACTACAAACATACATCCTTTAAAAAAAATTAATTATAGATACAAAAAGATAAAATCAATTACCTAATACTATACGTATGATTTTTTTGCTGCACATAGTTTTTTTGATGCGCATAAATGATCTTATGTTACATCTCATATTAACATGCATTTTTATTATATACTCCCTCTGTTCGCTTCTAAGGTGTCAATTTTACTATTTTTGGCATCCGGTTCAAATACACTATTTAGTAAAAAGGTACACAATATGGTCAACCACTTCCCTCTAATACAACTACCAACTTTACATATAATAATACTCTTTAATCCACGTGCAAAAAGCAAACAGGCACCTTAGAACCGGACAGAGGGAGTATAATACATAGTTGTAACACTATTCAAATTTTAATGAAAATAACAATTTTTAAATGTAACATTTTTCATATAACACGTGTTTAATATATGTAACACGTGTTTAATATAACACTTTTCATATAACACGTGTTTAATATGTAACATCTATATGTAATATTTTTATGAAAGTAACACTTTTTAAATAACACTTTTGTAAATGTAACATTTTTTAGATTACACTTTTTTATATGTAACATTTTAATAGTATCATTTTTCATATGTTACACTTTTTATGTAACATTATGGTATATTTAATACTATCATAATATATTTTAAATACATAACATTTTATATAAATGATATGCAATATTTTAAATAGTTTAAATAATTAAATAAACTAACACACTATTAAGCACTATTAAATAAATTTTATATTATACGAATTGAAAAAAAAATGTGCTCATATAAATAAAATATTTATTATGTAAAATATTTTTTATATTATATTAAATAGGGAGGATTTTAAAAATACCCAATTCTCAAAGTTTTAAATTAATACCACCACTTTTTCTCTTTCCTATGAATAGTAACTTTTCTGGACATTAATACCCTTGTGTCAGTAATCTTGTCGGTTACCATCATGGTGGCCCACATGGCTGTCAGTATGGTGACCTTGTCGGTTTTAAACTCATTTTAACTTAACCTTCAACATTTTCCTTTTCCTCAAAATAGGCATAGTCCATTACGACCATATCAGGCCCATCATGCTTCCGTATATTAATTAAATAATATTAATCTCGTAATTAACCAACTTATAACACTAACAATACCTTTTTTAATCGTCGATCTACCGGGTATTCGGGAGGTTTTACAGCTGCTCCTCACAATCAACCACGCGCCCTGCAGTGTGATGGTTCTATCCCATTCCTTCAGCGGACCTCAGCTCAACCCTGGTTCGTTTCCTACACCGGGTGTACAGAATGCTGCTATTGTTTCTCGTCGGAAAGTATGGAGATCAAGGTTGCAGAAAAAATAGAAGGTTGCATGTGGGCAGTAGCCTAAGATTATTTATTTATTGAATGAAAATACTTATTACACACTCATAATACTTGAATAAGAGGAGAAGACTCCTCTAGCTACTGATTGTAGCTGAAATGGAAACACTCATACAAGAAAAGAAACTAATACAATGTTTATTTAGAGAGAAAACAGAGGAGAATGGTCAATGCCTTCTGCTTTCTCAGACCTCTTATTTATAGAGGCTCTCGTACTTGAAATCTGGATTTCAAAGCCTCTTAACTTTCCATGATGTCACCGCTTACATCATTTTGCTTACATCAGCGCTTACGTCATCTTCATTGGATTCTAACTTTAGCAGTTGGCTGGTCCCATTCTCTGCCTTGGATTCCCTTATTTGGTCCATCCTACTTGTCTTTTACAGGGAGTCACATGGCTCTTACCCCTTTGGAAAAATTATCCGACTCTTGCTTTTTGAAGAGTTATTTTTATCTTGGGGTATCTGCAGGGTCCTCCGTCTCTTGGTTGTTTTGAAGAGGTTTCACCCTCTTCTTTCCTTGTGTATCCTTTGCTGGAGGGGGTTCAGCAATTCTTATTCTCCCTATACCCAACTTTACTCCTTTTTCAAACTCTGGTTCTGTTTGGGTAGAGCAGCTTGTGTATATTTTGTTTGTCCACTGCCCAAAGTGGGCCATGTTACAGTATTTCTGATGAGTTTGTTTATTCACCAGTATCTTATTTTTCCAAAGAAGCTCTCATTTTTCTTCGAAAGCTTTCTCAGCAAATACTGTTTTCTTTCCTGTTAAGATGTTTAACAGAAAAGACCCATTCATAGACTTGTGTTCGAACTTGAATGGGAACTTCACCTGGTCCATTGCTTGAATGCAGGCATACAAACCTCTCGCTCTTCGCATAGAGATTTGATCCTCGGAATAGGTAGAAACCAAGAATGATTTCTTTCCAGAAGACTCCTTGATTCTGTTTGATGCTTCAACATCGGGTCTTCTTAGCTTGATAAAATGAAAGGCCTCGTGATTGCCTTTCCCAACTGGTTCTGGAGCCGCACTAGTGAAGTAAAGCTCCAGTACATCTCCCCTGGACAGTCATGTTGTTTTTCCATGCCTTCACCACTGCCTTTCCTAGCCAGTCTGGCAGTTTTGGAACTTCCGAGAAGCTTGGTGCAACAGTGTATATTGAGGCTAACGCCCCAAAAACATACCACTGCTTTACATCGTTCGGACTTGAGCCTTCTCTCATCCAAACTCTGGGGAATTCTCCTCATACATCTATCCGGCATTTCTCTGGACAGATTCCTTATCTTGTATTTAATTTTTGCCAGCTAGCTTGGTATCCCTACCAATGAGAAAAATCAGCTATGTTAATACCAGTCTTAGCAGTGCCCGTCATAGGCCTAAGACTGATCTCTTCCTCTTAAACCCCTGAAGTGCTGGGTTGACTCGACGACTCTAGATGTGATTCCAGAGCCTCGATTTTTCTTGGACCGGTCTTCCTTTGGAAGTTCCAATCCAGGACTCATGCTAAGGGTACTTTAATCCCTTGCTTTAGATTTAGAGCCCCGTTCTCGGATACTCTCCTTTTATTGATTGCTATCAACAGCCCGGGGAAGTGGCTCTCGTAATGACTTGAAGAGACTCGCATTATTGCGAATACAAATCTCATATGCGATTGGACACTTTAGCCCAATCACTCTCTTGTAATTTTCCAGCACGCATTGCATTGAGTGCCAGATTCTCGAATTCCCTTTTGAGCAACTCAAGGTTATCCATCAGGTGCTTTGAAATGGTCAGGATGGAGTCTATCTCAGCTCTTTCCATCTCTCATCAGGAAATTTGCCAAAACATGATCAACAGATTTAATAATAAAAATATTAAAATCATAATGTTGACATTCAGCTTGCCATCTTAAAAGTTTAGCCTTTTCCGGTTTTGATTCAATTTTATTTTTTAGAAAGGCCTTGACACTCGTGTTATCAATTTTAAGAATGAATTTCTTTGCAAGAAGAAATAGCGGCCATTTTTTGAAGGCCTTTCGTACTGCAAAGAATTCTTTCTCATTGATGTGTCATCTCTTTGCCTCATTCTCCACAAAGAGTCCACTGCAATATCTGCATGGCACTTCTCCTTCGGATGTGGACTTCGTAAGTACTGCTGCCCATCAATGGTCACTAGCATCTGTATATAGCACCAGGTCGTCTTCGTCATTTGGAATGGCTAACTTTGGGAGCATTTTGCAAACCTCCTTCAATTGTTTAACCATCTCTCGGTGTGATTTCTCCCATTTGAATTTGGCATCTTTCTTCAATAAAGGACTGAACACCTTCCTGTATTGTGCTGGATTATTGATGAACATTCCAGCGAAGTTGATCACTCCTAAGGAACTTTGGAGTTGCTTCTTATCTTTGAGATCTTCGGGAAATCCCTGGACCTTTTCTATAATGTGTGGTTGTAGAATGATACTGGACTCATCGATCTCGACTCCAAGAAACTCGATCTATCTTGTTGCTATTACTACCTTCTTTTCAGAAAGCATCAATCCTTCCTTGTGACACACTTTTGAAAATACTTCCAAATGTGCCAAATACTCCTTCATATTATTTGAGGCTATGAGGTTGTCATCCACATAAATGAACATGAATGAGAAATAATCTTTGAAAAGATTATCCATCTTTCTTTGATATATCTGAGGTGCGTTTGCCAAGCCCATATGCATGACATTCCAGATATAATGGCCTTGTGGTGTAGAGAAGGCTGTAAACTTCTTGCTTCCTTCCTCCATCATAATTTGGTAAAACCCAGATATGCAATCGAACTTTGAGAATACCCTGGCATTCTTGATACAGTTGACCAAGTGTTCCCTACTTGGTATATAGTATCCATCGAACTCCAAGATGTTGTTGATCCCTTTATAGTTGATCACAAGTCACGGCTTTCCTCGCTTGACTTCTCCATGATTTCGAACCAGAAATCCTGGACTACTGTATGGAGATACTCCTGGTGATATCAACTTAAGGTCTAGATGTTCCTTAAGTATTTGTTGCATATCCTTTCGATACTCTTGGTTTATCAGGATAGGCTTGTATCTCACGAACTCATGCTCCTTTTCTTCTTTTACTTTGAGCGAAGTATTGAGCTTATTTTTATCCCTCCAGGCTAGAGGATCTTCATTGAAATTCCTTTGTATCTTCTTTTTTACGTCTGCCAAAGAGGTTTGTTCTTCGATTGTGACGTCTCTCTGTATGTTTTCTCCCAAGCTTGCTTTGAGAAGGTGGATTGTATTTTCCTTTAGTTTCTCCATCTTTCATCCTCCTCTAGTCTTAGTTCTCATCTGAAGGATTGCTTCTCCATATCTTCTTTGATCGCTCATTTTTGGATGGCTAAGTTTTCCTTCATTATCACCATGCTTGCTGCGAAATCTGATTGGCATTTTTCTTTAAAATGCATTACGCGGTCATGGTGCGATGATCTTATGTTCACAAAGGGTTGTAAAATTATTTCCTAACAAGATATCTGCTCTGGTGTCATGAAAGTATACTGGTGGAGTCTTCACCTTGTATCATGGGGTACGAACCGCTCCTCCGATCATAATTTCCGCTTGCTTGATTCCTCTTTTAAGGATTAGACCCTTTGTGAGAAATCTCTTCCTAGTACGGTTGGCAAATCTTCGCCTGAGCCTTTAGAAAAGACTCCTTCTTTTGCTGTGCAGATACTGGCTCCTGAATCGATGTATGCCGTAAAATATTATGCACGGTGCTCCTTATATATCATCCCTACAGTGACATATATAGAGAATGGACTTGTGGTCATTGGTAGATCAGAGCTTATAACCCCAAGCTTCTATTATTGGACTTTGTATATTTTCCCTTTGACCATGAATTACATCACATCTTGTAATCGTTTACAAGGTTTGTGCCTCGAGAAACTCCAATCCCAGCACTAGTTGCTCTGGGAATCTTCCTGTTATTCCTTCGATCACCAGCTTAATTTCTTCGAGTTTGAGCTGTCCTTGATATCTTCCAGTTGTTGGTTGTTGAAGATAATACAAGATATCACAAGGAATAGAGTTTTCCTTTTTAGTGATATCGATTATTACTTCGACTCCTCTCCATCTTTCTGGGCATTTTAGTTCACCTTTTGTTGTGAACTTTTTCGGTTACTGGATTATCTCCACAATTGGTTTTTTTCCTATTTTTCACTGATCATTCTATCTTCTTGGAAAGAAATCTTTCTTTGCTTGAACCGGAGGCTATCTTGTCTATTCCAGACCGGCTTATCCTTGACCCGTAAATCTATGTCGTGGATTAGTGGCAACTCCATTATTTCTGGCCTTGTTGCGCATGCAACTCTTTCAAACACTTCTAGTATCTCAATATATTCCTTCATTTTGAATAAATCCGAATGATGGGTATTGGACAGAGCATATGAGATACTGTATGTGATAGAGTAAGGCATATTTCCTTCTTTCATCAAATCTTTGTTCTTGAAATCTTGATGAAGGGTTAGTACCCTATTGAAATCGCGATCTGCCATATTGTAGGTAATCATTGGGTAGATATAGGATGCCACCTTGCCTGCGTACAGGTTTCCTGAGTTTCCTCCCAAGCATGCCTCTCTCGTATTCTTGATCCTATTATCAAAGATTGTTATATCGATTGGTGTATCGATACCTTCTTTAAATGTTGCTTTGATAAGGATCTGAATAGCTCCGATATGGATCTAAGACATAGTCTTGGCCACTTCTTCTTGTAGCTTGCTGAGTTCCTTCTTGACTTCCTCAATAGGAACTAGCTGCATTTCCATCATATTTCCTGTGAGCTCTATAGGGGTGGCAATTTTCCCTTTGGTCAATTTGTATATGATGTGATGCTTTCTCTTCCTGAGACGGAATCGCTCCATTCGTCCCACAGTAAATCCATCATATAGATGGAGTCTTGGATCCTCCTTCATGATTCTCATAAGAGCCTTATGAGAAATGGATGTCTAGGAAAAGAATCCAGACATATCCTCTTGCATCTCTTGTCTAAAGTTTTCTTTTTCACTCCGACTCATCTTCAGAGGATTCATCTTGGCTGAAGAATTCTTCTTCATAGATGCTCTCGTCTGAGGGTATATCTTCAAACTGATGTACCTATACCAGATCTTGGAAGTAAACAGATTCCTCTATTTCTGAAGTGGTTTCGAACTGTCGCACTTCCCGCTTCTGGTTCTCTGGGCAATCTGGTGAGATATGCCCTCGGGCTCCACATGTATAGCAGTTACAATCCTTAAATCTTTCATTAGCTCGTGTAGCTGCTCTTCGGAACGTCTTTCTCGTGGGAGTTCTTCATATACTCCTCTGGTTTGATCCTGAGGATGAGGCTTGACTTCTTGAACTCCATCTTGATGGTCCAGACCTTAGCCCTGATTTATAGCTTTGGGCTTTTTGTTTAGTCCAAAAGGATCTTGGTTTTCTTGACCTCCATCCTCTGCTTTTTTGTGTGTAAGGATGACTTTTCTTTATCCTTTTCTGTTTCCTCGGATTTCTTCCAATGATGGTTGGAAGGTCGTTACTTTCGCAGCATAAGAGGGCTATCTTGTTGATTTCCCTTAATCTCTTGTAGTTCTTGTGTAGTGATGCTTGATGACACCACTCCGCAATCTTGGCTTTGAGGAAGGACATCCTCCTTGATATTGAATCCAGCTTGCATGATTCATATTCTTTTATCAGCATTTCTCTCCATGGGCTTGGAATCTTGGCAAAGAACAGGTGGAATACTTCCTCCTCCTTAACCTTTGACTTCCATCTATACTCTGTGAAGAGTTTGATGTACTCGTCTACGTGACAGATGTCAAGTAGTTCCAGGCTGTATAGGGCATTCCTATACTTCTTCTTTTCTTCTTCCATTCCTTCAAAGTAACCTACTCCAATGAAGTGGATCTTGAAGATCTTGGCCATGCGATCAATGATATTACCGAGATCTTCACCTTCCATGGCCTCTTTTTTGACTTTGTCTGAGAGCTCCTCCCAGGCGCACTTTACTGATCCTTCTAGGCTCATAGTTATGAATCTTATGAACCCTTCTTTATCCAGCTCTAGTGCACCTCCTGCAATCTTCATTGTATGTGTCCACTCGTCGATCAGGGTCTCTCTATTCTTAAAGTCTAGAGTGTCGAGGTTTAGGATCAATCTGTATGTATTTATCAGTTCAAGGTGAGATCGACTATATGGGGTGTTGTGTAGGCTAGATCCTGAACTCGGCTTGCTCCTGTTGGCAATCCCATCGCCTTCATCTTGAAATTTCCTTGGTTTTGGGATGTCCCTTCTTGTCTTACTTCATGGACCCCATGTGATCTCGAAGTTCCTTCATTTTGGCTTAGATCCTGTCGGGTCTGAGGAGTCTGAGATTGTTGCTGAGAGTTCGAAGTCTCTCCAATATTCATTTTCAGATGTACGATAGTTAGTCCTTGGAATGACTTATATAGATCTTGTAGATCCTCAAGATTCGCTCTTTCCATCCGAGGATGTGGATTCTCCTCGAAGGATCGTGATCATCTTCTCACTCTCTGACTTCGGCCTTGTGACCTCCGTCGTCTTTCCCTTTTGGTGTAAAAGAGATTCTATTCCGAAGGTTGGTGGCAACCTTCCTCCTGGCCTTCTCCCCATCACCTTGGTTTCTAGGGACTCTACTTGCTTTATCAACTTCTTGATGAGGTCAAGTTGTTTGTTCTGCAGCGTCTCCACCTTATCCATTTTGAGGCTGATTTCAAATATCGTCTTGGACATATTTTGGCAATATTCTCCAAAGAATTTCACCGTCTTCTGTAATCCTCTAAGATCTTGGTTCATCTTAGAGTTATCTACCTCGATCTCTTTCCACTCTGTCATTTTGACCACCATGAAAAGTGATAAGGCTTGCAGATCTCTCTTGGACCTTGATTTGGTCGTCTTCTCCATTGTTCGTGTCTGGGGACACGTCCATGGATCTTAGTGAAACTGTGGAGTTCCACCATGTTTCTCAAAACTTCCTTGGAGTATCGTATCTCATTCTGGCGGCCATCCTCCAGATGTTCTTCCTCTTTGAAATTGGCCTCTACTTTTATTTCCGCAATTTGCCTATACAATATATTATAATATTGTTGTATAGGATTATTGTTAATCCCATATCCAACAGGCCAGTATGCACTGTTGCTCCAGTTTTGAACAGGGCTTGTAGTCCTGTCACTCTCGGATGTCAAACTTTCATTCGGATTCATATGTCTTTGAAACTCTCCTCTAGTTAAGTAATATGAGTTTATAATAATTTTCCATTCATAAATAAATAAACATAGGGCTCTAATACCATTTTGAAGTATGAGGAATATGAGAAAAATTAAGTTGAAATGATGCTGTATTTTAAAATATTATTTGCACTACTAGCATAGTCACCATTATGTCTACCAACATGGTTACCGTTATGTCTACTAGCATGGTTACTAGCATGGTTACCGACAAGTACTGATAAGTAAAAATTTTGACCAGTTGACCCATTTGACCAGTTGACCAATCTGACTTTTCAACTTTTTTTAGGGCAAAATTATCCAAAAATTGGCAAATGGGTAGAATTAATAACTTTTTTGAAGGATTGGCAAAATTAAATTTTGTAATTTCATTTTGGGTATTTTTTTATTTTGGCCTATAAAATATTAATAATGTATAAAAAATATTTATATTTATTTTTAAATAATTTTAATTCATATAAATTTATTATATAATAATAGATTTTAATTACATATAATTTGATTACTTTTAATTATTTAAATCAATATAATTTTTAATAAAATTATATCGTATAATATAAAATAGGAATTTTATCAAATGAAGGCCCTGAATTGATAGAAAAAATAATTCAGGCCCCGAATTGATAGTTTACTCATTTCAGGTTTTAAATTGATAAAATTCCTATAAAGTATTTTTTTATTTTTGTAAAATCAGTTAGTATAGTAACACTCAAGTTTAAATATATTAGATTTTTTTAAAAGTTATATTTTAAAAAATTAAATAAAAAGTATTAAAGTGTATAATAAAGTAAAAACTCAAAATAAAACCAAGATTGTAGTTTAGTCAAGGTAGTAGAAGTAACTCTTTCTAACAAAAAGGTCAAAGATTCAAACCTTTGTAGTGTGTTTTTCTTCCCTTATAAAAAGAATATCAAATGTAACATTCATAAAATGTTAAATAAAGTTTTTTTATCTATTGTAATATTTTTTGAAAAGTATTATTAATACTCGAAATAGTGTTGCCTTAAACAATAGGCAACACGAGCAAACATTGCACCATAAAAAATGTTATATATTGTCTACAATAACATATTTTTATTATTAAATAACACTTTTGACGTGTTATATAAAGCAAGTTATGTTGTAGTTGCACATAAAACTTACTCTACGATTTTTTTGCTACACATAACACTTACGATTTTTTGTTGCACATAGTATTTGCTGCACATAACGTAAATGATTGTGTGCAGCATATTGTAAGGGTAAAGTTAGAATATTATGTAGTTAGTAGTAATATTTTTTTAAATTTGTATTTTATAATAATTAAGGAGATTCCAATGTATCTAACAGTTATAAGTACTCCTATGATTAATTATTCTGAATTCATAGTTTTAATAATCAAGAAATATATTGATCAATAACTCTCAATCACCGCCTTGTAATGAAATTAGAGGAAGCAGAGTCGTCTTGTTTCCTTCCTCCTTTCCCATGCTAGGTGAATGTAGGTTTAATGTGTAAATTATTTTTTGTAATTAAAAATAAAATCAAATGTTATAAAGATAATTTTATTATTTATAATAATACTTTTACTTTCTACCAAATATACCAAGACAAAGACTTCTACGAGACCATTTCATAGATCTCAATCCGTGAGACGGGTCCCTTATTTATACGAATAAGTGGTTCACCCCTCTAATCCTTTGGCCCCAGACGCGTGTTCAAAGCCTGTATAATCACTAACCTTTCTCCTTTTATTTTTTTTAATAATAATTTTCTATTAATTTAAAATTTCTTTTTAAATGATTTTTTTTCATTTTTTATTGTTCGTTTTAAATTAAAATAATTCCGTTCATTATTTTTTTTATTTTACGATTGTTATAATTTTATTTATTTCTTAAATTTTAATATTATAAATTTATAAAAGTCCTAGCATTTTAAATAAAAAAAATTACATTTAAAAAAAGTGATAAATATCCAACTAAACTATTCAATTTCATTAATAATTAATAAAATAGATAAAAAGTGATAATATTTTTAATATAAAAGTGATATTTAATCAAAGAAAAGTGATAAATATCTAATTAAATTATTTCATTATAGGATGAATAAGAAATGATAATGTTTTTAATAAAAAAATTATATATAATTAATAGTCGATCAATTAAACTATTTCATGAATAATTAATAGATCTAATAAAAAGTGATAATAATTTTTATAAAAGTGATATATAATCAATGAAAAGTGATAATCATCAATTGAATAATGAGTTCATTACTATTAGGTACAATCTATATACAAATATTTCTAATAGATACATAGCGCAAAAAATATTACTAATTAATATAAAAGAAGTATATGAAATACCACTCTTATCCCTCTTTTAATTATGTTAAAAAAATTTATTTAAAAGGTGGGATATAAAATTTAATAAAGAGATTTCATCTAACTGATTTCCCTACCAAAAGCGCAGAAAATCATTCAACTGCATACCCACTAATTTGCCAAAGCTAATATGATATAGCAGATGCTGCCAGTCGCAAGAGGAAAAATGTAATAACAAAAAAAAATGTTGGTATTCAGAAATATATAATCTTATTTTATACTATAATTTCATTCCATTGAAACACTGAAAATACTGGTTATATTCACAATTTTTTTTCTCATTATATTTTCTCATAAATGAGTAGATACATGTTGAGTCCTGGTTGTATTCAAAAACCTGTGAGTATTCGTACTTTGTTCAATATATTTTTTTTTAAAATATATCGGTATTCAGAAGCATGTTGATATTCAGACTTTGTTCATTATATGTAGAGATGATATTCACGAAGTATTTAGAGTCAACGTTCACAAAGTATTCACGAGAAATGATATCACTAAGTATTCAATATCAGTATTCAGAAATATTTTCTCCCTATGTATCGTACTTTCTTCAATATTGCTGAGTCATATTCTCCCACTAATTTCTCCTTCAATTAGTATTCAAAAATATTTTTTCAATATTCCACGAATTATTCAGAATGTGAATAGAGATGGTATCCACGAAGTATTCAGCGTTAAATTTTGCATTCTCTTGTTGGCGGCGACCGAGAGGCATTACACTACAATCGATAAACAAAAATACAGTGTTTGTTCTCTCGAAATTAAAAATTGATGACGAAAGTGAAGACAAACCTGGTAGTGGATTGAGAAGTGAGAGAGAATAGATAACGTAGGTTAATTATATAATAATGGAGAGATGAGAGAGAAGATAATTGTTGATGTGTATAGAGATAAGGGGTATGTGTGACTTTTCATTAAATAATTTTTTAGTGGGTAGTAATGAAAAATATCCTTTGTATATATTAATAATATTAGTACATAATTTGTATTGAATAGTAATAAATTCATAATATTACAAATAATTAGTGAGATAAATAAAAAGTGATAATATTTTTAATAAAAAGTGATATTTGATCAATAAAAAATGTGATAATCATCTAATTGAACTATTTTAATAATTTGTGAGATGAATAAAAGTGATAAAATGTTTAATAAAAAGTAATATTTGATTAATAAAATGTAGGCAAAGACTTGTGTGAGACCGTCTCACGTAAGGGCTTACGTGAGACGGCCAGAAAGTGATAACTTTTATAAAAGAAAGTGATAATAAATTAATGAAAAGTGATGATTCTATTTCATGAACAATTTATAGTATAAATAAAAAGTGATAACATTTTATAGTGAAAGTGATAACGTTTTATAGCGAAAGTGATAACTATTTTACAAAATGAAAAATGGTCTCACGTGAGACGGTCTCACGCAAGACCTACCCTAAAATGTGACAACAGTTTATTAAATTATTTTATGAATAATTCATAAAATAAATAAAATGTGATAACATTTGTAATAAAATATGATATTTAATGATAAAAAAGTAATAATAATATTTTTTTAAGGGAAAAGGTTCAAATGAACCCTTTTACTTGTACCATTGGATCAATGAGGACCCTGATCTCTTTTTCTTGTACGTTTAAACCCTTCTCATTTTAGAAAAGGGTCAAATGCACCCCTGTACTTATCATCAACAATCAATCACACCCTTAATTTTCATTTCTTTATACATCAAAACATTTTCTCTTTCTTAATGAATTAAAAATTATAAAAATAACATTTTATGAGTTAAAATTAATTACAAGTGGGTCCCATTATTTTGGGAAGATCATCCATTACACCTTCCATTTGGATCCATCGTCATCTTCATCACTACTTCACGTCCAATCTCTCTCTCTACGCTCACATTCAAGAAAGACGAGGTTGTATTGTCCTGTGATTGGATTCCCTCTTCTTGACGACGTGAATTAGGCTCATAGTCAATGATGAATAGTCGAGCTATTGGGAGGCCGAGGCCGACTTCTTGGACCGGTATTCGCCGAAGAAACCCAGACTTAGAATAAGGCAGTAAATCGTAACTCCATTTTCACTTTCATTCTCGCCATTTTCTACCTCCATTCCGAACCCCTCAAGTTATTTCTTCTGTGGTTTTCCCTCTCCCTCCTCGTCGGCCCCTTCGCGCCGTCCTCCATCACTGCCGACGACATCCGCATAGGCCTCGGACCTCCTATCAAGGAAACCCCTAACGAGACCGTCGAAAAACCTAACAGAAAATCGACAAGAATTACCCCCAAGAAACCATCGGAGGACGTAGTCAAATTCGATGGGTATTCTGAGAGATCGAGCTCCGTTGATGTCGATTTGATTGTGAATAGGGTTGGGAAAAAATACCGAAATTTTGGTATACCGCCCTTATCATAACGAAAAATATCGATTTTACCGAAATTTTAGGTATGCCGAAATTTTTGGTAAGGTATGATACCGTATTGAAAAATTTGGAACGATAAAGGTATATAAATAATCAATACCGCGGTATTTTGGTATATGCCGAAATACCGTAAAATATTCAATTTTTTGAGTTATATGATACGATATTACCATATTAGATGATACATACAATTATAATTATTATTTATGTATTATAATTTTTAATTAAATTATATATACACACTATTTTATTTAAGATTAAATCTAAAATCCTACTATATATTTCTTCATAATTATAAATTATTGATAAAGATCATTAACTTACATGATATTAGTACTTATTTTTTAATTAAGTAATTCTATGCATATGAAAATTTAAAAGTGTTGATTTTAATATAAGTTCCATATATTTTTGTGTAGATCTCTTAGGTACTATTTATTTAATGACAAACACTTTGTAAAACGGGTTTAGATATATTAATTATGTAAACTCGGTTACTGTTTAGTATATAAAAAATTACTTTTAGCACATGAATTGTTACTTTTTAAATTAAAAAATTACTCTTCAAATTCTTGTAAATCCCGATGTATCGATTACTTTAAGTACATGAAAATTTACTTTTTAAAGATACGAATTATTACTCTATTGTGTAAAAATTATTACTCTTCAAAGAGTTATTTTTTATATATTAAATAGTAATATTAAAAAATAAGGCTTACCTGTAAACTCGATTTTCATGAGACTTACTCTTATTTAATTTGGTCTTTTGTAGATTGTCGTATATTTTTGAATTTGTTATTTATTAGAGTATGTTTTATAGCTATCTTTCACTTTTCTAGTACATGGTTTTTATAAGATTTATTGAATTTTAGATGTATAACGATATAGCAAACTATGTAATAGGATGCTATATACCGATATTTTAGGTATGGTATGACATATCGAAATATTGGTAAGCAGAAGGTATACTATTTTCTTATACCGAAATATTGGTATACCGAACTAAGGTATACCGAAAGTTTAGGTAAGGTAAAAGTATGATTTTTTAAATACCGAAAATTTCGGTACGGTATATGGTATGACCAAAAATTTTCGGTATGTCATACCGCCCACCCCTAATTGTGAATAAGCGTGATGGATCCAATAAGGTGTGGATTGAGACGAAATTAGAGGAGCAGAGTGAGTGGATGAGGGTGATGATGAGAGAAATACAGGATGATAGAGAAAGTGAAGAGAGTGGCGTGAATCATTAGTCATTCGGTGAAAGTCCGCTTACAAAATTAACCCAACTCCAAAATCCTACCATCTCTTCAAAATCTTGATTCAAACCCGACATGACGAAATCTCACAAGTTCTTGACCAAATTCAGAATGTCAAAACCCAGAACTACCAGTTATGTTTTAATTGTTTTGATCAGCGAGACTGTAGAGTTGTTGTGTTTTCCATTGTAGATTTTTTTTTACTGCTAGCATGAAAATGGTTTGAAGTTGGAGGAATTTGTGTGGAAGTGATGAAGATGACAAAATCCCAGGAATAATAAATTCAAAATAATGGGCCCACTTGTTAACAAAATTTATCAATTTTTAACTCAAGGTTATTTTATGAAGTATAATTTATTAAAAAAAGTAAAAATCAAAATTAAGGGTGAATTAGACCCTTTTTCAAGATCTGAAGGGTTTAAACGTACCAAAAGAAAGCTGAGGGTCCTCTTTGACCCCATAACATTAGTTTAAGGGTCTATACGACCCTTTTTCCTTTTTTTTCTTAATAAAAATACATAATATAATACTTTTAATAATTAATATAATAATTATTAAGAAAAAAATATTTTTCTTAATTATTCAATTCCCCCGCACAGCTGCTGGGCTACCTCTCCTTGTCCTTCTTACTAAGGCCTTCACATTGTTAATTAAGCGCGCGGCCTTTTCAAATTAGTCGATGTTTAATGGATAATCCATCTCACTAAATAGAATCCATGCCCATATACCAAATTTTAGTTATCTCATTATTTATATAATTTATCAAACAATCTCCATTAATAATGTTAAAATTTTATTTTTATTTAAATCTTACTCCTTATAAATACTCCCTCCATCCCGCCCAAATAACGTCATTTTACTATATTGGTCGTCCCATCCAAATTACACAATTTTTATCTTTTAGTAAAAAGGATCCACCAATGGTCCACCACTACCCATCATATATCTCTAATACACCTACCCACTTTACATAAAATAATAATACTCCTTAATCTACGTGTAAAAAGCAAATGCACCACTTTGCCCGGAACGGAGGGATTACTCTATTATCTTATCTCACCTATTAAACTGGCCATTAATATATAGGCAGTTGTATTAATATTGTCAATGAACCATGTAAAATAATTAAGGTCTCGCTATCCACACACATTATTTTACCACATACACTCACCATCATTAATTTTTAAATAAAAATTCAAAAATACGTGAGGCCATTTACAACCATTTACAAGAATGCCATGAAAGTGATGAAATACACCCAAAAAGCTTTGTTCATAAAGAGCTCCGCACGTAAAGGTGAATGTAATAGAGCAATAAGTGCCCTGAGACAATGAACAAATCCAAAAGGGTTTACAATCTTTCCAAAACGTTGTTGAAATATTGGATAAAAGAAGCAGGAAGATGATGAATGCTCCACTTGGAATATCCATAGAGGCAATTACGTAAATTTGAACAAGGTTTACTCTCTTGCGATTTAAGTCTTTTGGGTGATGAAGGAAGCTGTATCAGCAGAGATGGAGAAGGAGTTTCACTCCATTGTTCAACTTCAGGATTAACCAACAAAGTTAATGAATTCAAACAAATTCATTAAAGTTTGTAATCAAATCATTCCCATCAACACACAACTATCAGTTACACTACTAGTCTCAGTTGTAACTTGGTGAATGCTGCCCTTACCCGACTTCGCTCAGATTGATCAAATTGGGTTGTATATGCAATAGCCATCGTTCAACCATCCATGGTCGACAGCATCTAGATAGCTTCAACCAGCACCCGTCGACTTCTTTGGAAGTTGTTGACCACCTCCGTCGAAAATTTCTGGTTCCGTCGTCCGCGAACGGAGCTAAAAGAAATCAACCACCGGCGGTCGAACAGTGCCAGAAATATTAGCATACCAGGGTAGACGATTTGCGAAATTCAAATTCCAAAATCTACTAACCCAAATCGAAAAACGTACCCAAATTATTTTAATGACTATGGCGAAGATGGGTACTAATTTGGGTGTGGGGTTCTATCGCTGCTTCGATCAATTGCCAATTGCCGTCCGGTTTGTAATATCTTACTCCATGATCCTTGCCCCCATTAGAGAATAGTTCCCATCATGTTCTTGGATCCACTAAATAAATAAGATAGGTTGGATTGGAATGATGAGGATGTTAGGCGGATACGGTCGTCATCGTCGTCCGTGTTCGTCGTCTACGCCGGAGAAGGTGGTCGAGGGAAGAACTCCACAGTGCTCAGATTCCCGTTGAATTCACACAAGAATTCAAATCCACGTTCTACTCGTAAGGGTCACAAATGGGTGATTAAATGGGATCGGGTGTAAGGCTATGGGTCACATTCCAATTAATTGGAATGGGCCCAATACTTAGGAAAGAAGACCATTATTTGGGCCAAAGGCCCAAAGGGCCCAACAGAGGATCTTCTCTTCTTTCTTCCTTCTTTCTCTTATTTCCTCTCCGGCAGTTGGGTGTATGTTCTTTCCTCTCCGGCGGGTAGGCGTATGTATGTAAGTGGGGTGGGGGTATAAAGTAATTTGTCGTTTTAAATGAGTGGGTAAATTAGTTTAGATCCAAGGGTATAATCGTAATAGTGGGAGAAGTGTATATATAATAATTTGAGTAGGTGTATTGAGTAATTAATGCATCAGGTAAAAATGTGTGTAGATAGCTAAAAATGTGTGTGTAGATAGCTGGGACCACTAATTAATTATTTTGTAGGATTCTACTCGAAATATAGACTTTATCTTGGAAAAAAAACAAAATAAAAATGTAAATTTTACTATTACCAATCACATATGGTTAGAAGAAATTGTGCATCTAGGGCTAGACATGCACCCGGTTCGGAACCGCCGGTTCCGGTTCCGAACCGGCGGTTCCGGTTCCAACGGAGGGGGAACCGGAACCAAATCGGGGGATAGGGGGTTCGGTTCGTGAACCGGCGGTTCCGGTTCCGGTTCGGAACCGCCGATTTTTCGATTTTTTTTTATTTTATTTTTTTGTTTCTTTATGTTATATTTATACATCATACAATATACATGTGTTATTTATTAGTTATTATGTGTAATTTTTTTATTAAATAAATGAAACATGTGTAATTGAAAATTGAAATATTGAATTTGAATTAATGTAATAATAATATCATTAAAATTGAAAACATGATGTATGCACTATGCAATATATTCAATAATGCAAGTAAAAATTTCAAAGTTGATATTAAATTCATAATAATCATACAATATTAATTAATGTGATCACATAAAAAATTTAATTATTAAAGTTTAAACCATTACAATTTACAAATATAGAAGTGTAGAGAACACTACAAGTTTACTTCCATGTCAACTATTCTATTGTTACACTTCAAAAATTTAAAAAATACAAACTTTATAAGATAAAATACAACAACATAATAGAGGGGGAAAAAAAAGGACTTGAGCTTAAATTTAGGGTTAAACTTGAAAATTCAAGTTCAACTTAAATTTAAGTTGCCTACGTATCCTCGAAAGGAATCAAAGCCCACGTAGTTCTCTTAACTTACCTCAACTTACCTCTTTGGCTCCGTGGAGGTGAATGGTGATGGCTTTTTTTGTTTACTCTACCAATCTAACTCGCTTCCATATTCTGTAATTTCATCATCCGATCGGTCATCTTCAATTTGATTTTGAATCCGTCTTTCCGCCTTTGACCAATCATCAAGCAAACACAAAATTTCTAAATTTGTCACACTTAAATTGGATCGTGTCGGATCCAAAGTGAGATTACCAAGACTAAATGCTTGTTCGACGACAACCGTAGAGGCGGGAGATGCAAAAACCTCTTTTACAATCAATGATAAAATAGGGAATGACTTTGTTCTCCTTGACCACCACTTCAAAATATCAAAACTAGTTCCGCTTGTTTCAAACTCAAAAGTGTTAGTAAAATAAGAATCAAGTTCTTGAAAAGGATTAGATATAACCCGTGCACGTTTTTTAGATCTAGCATCATAAAAACTATAAAATTTTTGAAGAGCATCATATTTTCTAGAATTATCAACACTATCACTACTATCATCACCACTAGATTGATCATCATTTGTACCATTTTGTTCTTTATACTCCTTAAAAAGATCCTTTAGTAGATTATAAGTACTTGCAACTATGTCTTTAGGATTAGGAGCTTGTTGTCTAGTAGGAGAATCACAATTAGCATACAATGATCATAGTAAAGCGTTAACAATTCTTCTAAACCATCCGTTCTAATACGTGGGTCCAATAATTTAGCAACTAAACACAAGTCCGGGATTTGAAAAAAATATTTTAACCACTTAGATTTCATGGAAAGAATAGCATTTGACAACAACGGGTGTGCTTCATTAGCACTAAAAACCATAGCAATTTTAACACAATTATCAACAACTAAATTCGAAGTATGATAATAAACACCGGATAGTTCTTCCGTAGCATCATTAAAAATTTGCAAAACATCACATAGAGTATAACATGTGTCCCATTGATTAGCAAACAAGATTTGACCACCCGCTTCTTGTGAGTAAAAAGCACAAATATGATCTTTATAATCAAAAGAGTCATGCAACATTTTATACGTTGAATTCCAACGAGTTGAAACATCTAAAGGAAATTTTTTTGGGTGAATGTTCACAGATTGACAATATCTTTTCCACCTTTTAGTAACGGAAGGGTTTCTCATTATATACCATATAGCACTTTTAATAGGTTGAATGTGTGTTTTCAAAGCATTTATACCATCTTGAACACATAAATTCAATATATGACAAATACATCTAACATGAAAAAATCTACCACCAATTGAGGGTTTGCAAATATCAATAAGACTTTCTAAACTAGCCTTATTAGCACTAGCATTATCAAATGAAATTGTAAAAATCTTTGTAACTAAACCATATTCTTGCAAAATAGTACTAATTTTGTGAGCAATATTAACGGCGGTATGAGGAACATCAAATGATCTATAAGCAATTAATCTTTTTTGTAAATTCCATGAACTATCAATCCAATGACAAATAATACCCATATAATCCGCTTTTTGCCAAAAATTGCTCCAAATATCCGAACATATAAACACTTTATGAGGTAATTGTTGCAAAATTTGTTTTAAAATCAAACCACACTCTTTAACAACTTTAGCAACACCAAGTTTACATTTATTACGATGCAAAGGTGGGGTTTGAAGATTTAAAGTGAGATTTACCCAATCTTGAAAAAAAACATTATCGGCAAAGTTAAATGACAAATGTTTGGTGCACATAAGTTTAAGGTATAATCTCAAATAATTAGATTCATCAAATTTAAAAAGAGTGTTACCCGACGCCGATGAACCTTCTCCTCCGGAAGAGGCCGTGAACCCTCGTCCTATTTGTGTTTGACCGGTTGAGATGCCAATCTTGTCCGGATGCTTCGAGTTGATGTGCTTGATGAACGTTCCATATCCTCCGCCATGCTTAAATTTATACTTCGTGCCACAATAGTTGCAAATAACTTTGAATTCATTCGAATTCTCAATCGCCTCCTTCTTGAAATGAATGGAAAATATATCGGAACGTAACACTTGTTGGAAACTTCGAGTCGATCCTCCGCCTCCGCTAGAGCCTCCGGCTCCGTCTCCGGTACCCGTACCCGTACCACCCGAGGTTGGTTGACTTCCACTTGCCCTTTGTGGTGATTGATCTTGAGAATTATCGTTGTCGTCGTCGGAGGGGAAATCATCTCCAAGTATCTCCCTAACATTCAAGTTGAACAAATGAGGGGCAATTTCTTCATCCGAAGGAATATTTTCAAGTTCAATATCTTCTAGAGTTGGTGGAAGTTGGCGTGGTCCGCGTGGAGGTGGTGGAGGACAATTTAAGGTGTTGGGTATGGATTTTCCTCTAGAAGAAGAAGGTGAGGCACCGGATGAAGAAGAACCTCTTCTAGACATTTCTTTTAGATTGAAAAAAGGATGAATATATAGGATTATGAACTAAAACTAAGAGACTAGAAGTAGAAGTATACTAATTAGTAGTATATGTGTGGGAAAGAATAGAAAATTATAATGAGAGAATTGAAATGAAAGTGATAATAAGATAATTGAAATAAAAGACTACAATTTTTTTTTAGTTTGATATATATGAACTAAAAAAAGAAAGTTGAGACTTGAGAGTTGAGATGAGATGAGATTGAGAACTTGAGTAGTTGAGTAGAAATGTAGAATCAATCAAGAATGTGGAATAGAAGAATAAGTAGTGTAGAGAAAAGAGTGTAGTAGTAATAGAAGTAGTAGATTGAATGTGAATGTTGTGTGCCCAAATTGATCACACTTGGGGGGTATTTATAGAGGATTGGAAGTGATCTCATCTATCCATTTCAAATTTTAAACACAAAAAAATCTCAACCCTTGAATTAAAAAAAAAAAAAAAATCGACCGGAACCGCCGGTTCCACCGTCCATCTCAACCATTGATCTTCAACGGTCACACGATCTTGGCCGCACGTTTGAATTTTCAAAATTCAAAAATTCCCGCCCGGCCCGCCTGAACCGCCGGTTCGAACTGGAACCGCAGGTTTACGCCCCTGAACCGCCGGTTCACCGCCCCAACGGTCACTTTTTTTGGGCCGTCGGATCTCCAACGGACAGTCGATCTTGGCCGTTAAAAAAAATATATATAGAGGAACCGTCGGTTTTAACCGTGAACCGGCGAACCGGCAGTTCGAACCGGCGGTTCCGGTTCGTGCTCGGCTGGAACCAAAACCGAACCGTGTTCTACCGGTTTCGGTTTCGTTTTTCACGGTTCCGGAACCGGTGGTTCCGGTTCCGGTTAAAACCGCCGGTTCTCCGATTGGAACCGACGGTTCCGGTTAATCGGCGCATGTCTATCTAGGGCCAGAGTAAAACAGAGAGTAACAATTTTTATTTTTATTTTTTTATTACCAGATCCTATTAACGAGGTATGGGATCCAATCGAATGAGAGAGGTATGGTGTGAGGAGGTTGGTCGTCTTTCCTTTACACCAGTAATATCTTCTCTGTCTCTGAAACAAAATTTCTTGCCTGTCAATTTTGATTCTTTATTTCATGTTGCATCCACGTTGAACACATTGGTTCACAAACGACCCTTTTCAGATACTACAGTTCACTATATCTATGTATAATACTCTCTCTCATCCACTCCAAAGTCTTCTTCAACTCTTTATCCTACTGCAATAAACCAAAAGGAGGACCCTTTCTCTATTGTGTGGTATTGAAGAACGATCAAGAATAGTCTTGAGATTGGATTTTTACATTTTCTTGTTGTGGGTTTTTATTGGGGAGGAGAGAGAAAGGAAGGGAAAGATGAGTTTCAGAGAAGAGGGAGAAGGGGATCTGAGGAAGCCATTTCTTCATACAGGGAGTTGGTATCGGATGAGTTCAAGGCAATCTAGTATGATGGGCTCTTCTCAAGCTATTAGGGATAACTCTATCTCTGTTTTGGCTTGTGTCTTGATCGTGGCTTTGGGTCCTATTCAGTTTGGATTCACTGTAATGATCTCATCTCTTTACTTTTTGCTTTAAATTAGATCATTGTTTGATAGGAAGTGGTTGAAATGGAATTGTTTGACTTGTTGCAAGAACTGGTGATTATTATGAATTCAGCTAGAATATAAAGCTAAGAATGATGCTTTAGTTGGTTGATTATGATATGAAGTTTTGATTATTTTGTTTTATAATGCTTCATAGTTTTGAACTTAGGTAGCAATGCTGAATTTCGTAGATTCGATCTCTCTCTGTTAGCTGCTGATTGAAAATCCCTCGAGGAATAAATTAGAATTCATCATGAAGAATCAATCTATGTATCTTTTCAAGGGGGGGCGGGGGTCTGTATATGTTGGTTTTAGGAAACCTGCTTTCAGATTTTAGTGGACTTGGAGATCCAAATGAATTGTAATACTCTGTGTTTTTTGAGTTTTGGTAAGGTATGATTTAACTTTATGTTAGCATCAATATGCAAGACTTGAGTAGTGGAGTACATAAGAGAATATTAATTTACGTGAGTGAATAGATGAGAGATGATAAAAGAACAAGAGAAATGAGTATTTATTGAGGATAGAAAGTGTACATGGGTGGGTGGGTTGAGGATTAATAGAATATATAGGCATACGAAGGGGTGTTTTTTATATAGGATTTTAAAATTTCAACTAGAATAACTCTTGGAATTAAAATATCTAAAACCGCAAACAAACATCCCCAAAGTGTATGGCATTGATCAGCAGAAGGGACACCATTTAGAATACGAGACTGCTCAGCTAGATAATTAAAAATATTGTTCGGGTTTTTATTCTATCATTGAGTGAACGAATATATGAGCAGAAAATGTCTTTAATTGAACATTGTCTGGATGCAACAGAGTTGCGCTTTGTTATAATCGAGACATATCAATTTACTTTGAAACTTGTACTATGTTCTAGAGTTCCCATTATTTGTTGTGTTAATGTATTATTTTTGGTTGTATATATTTGATCTTAGAGTATTTTTTGGTGACATTTGGTTAAGCTCAGAATATGGTTCTGTGTGAAATAGTCTCTTCAGATTAGATTTTGTATGAATAAGCCATTTTTTGGGTGTTGGGAGCCCATTGTAGTATTGTACATAAGTCAATTATGTATAAATAAGTCAATTATGACTGTTGTGTGTTTATGGTATTTCTCTTTGTTACCATGAATTAAAATACATATATATGCTATGTATTGATTGTCCTCTTTTATCTGGTTTAAAGTGCGGTTACTCTTCACCAACACAGTCGGATATAATCAGAGATCTCAATCTTACAGTGTCACAGGTTAGTAACTGAAAACTTTCTTCTTGCTTCATTTATCATCTCTTGTTACTCATGCACAATAACAACAATTATTTGGGACAGTTTTCCATATTTGGTTCCTTGTCAAATGTGGGAGCCATGGTTGGGGCAATAGCAAGTGGTCAGATTGCTGAGTACATAGGGCGAAAGGGGGTATGTGTTTTTCTCACTAGTTAGTTGTCAGCTCCTTTTCTTTGCTTTGTCTCAATCTCTTTTAAAGGATTCTGTAGTAAAGGGCAAGCACATTGATCTATTATGTTACTTTGCAGTCATTAATGATCGCGGCCGTACCTAATATCATTGGTTGGCTTTCCATATCTTTTGCAAGAGTGAGATTTTGAACTCTTTATTAGCATACTACTTGCATATTGGCATTTTTTAAAGTATTATGTTGAATTCAGGACTCTTCATTTCTTTACATGGGAAGGTTGTTGGAAGGATTTGGTGTCGGCATAATCTCTTACGTGGTACGTATAAAGCATATTTCTGGTATTTTGTGAAAGTTATGACATCTTTCTAGACTTGTAAATAATATGCCCCCCTGTAATACGATACAGGTCCCTGTGTACATAGCAGAGATTGCACCACAAAATCTAAGAGGGGCATTGGGATCAGTAAATCAGGTCTTACTTGTAACTAATTCTATGCTTTATGTTGATATTTTTATCTTTCAAAGTGTGATTATGTATCTCTCATTTTTTATTATGTAGCTCTCGGTGACAATAGGAATCATGTTGTCGTATCTACTAGGACTAATGGTTGGTTGGAGATTGCTTGCAGTTCTCGGTAAGTCCACATCAAGCTTCTGATAGTTCAAAGCTGGATTTTGTTGGTTTCGTAATTAAGCATGATATTATTGTATTCACTGAAAATTATGACTTCTTGGTGAATGGATCCTCTAAAAATTGAAATTAGATATTTGTGCTCATCTTTAGTCAGTTGAAATAATGTCTTCATGGTGATGGATCATCTTTTGAAGTTGCTCAAGTAAAAGTTCTGGTTCAGCTTATTGTGTTTCAATCATTGGTGCCTTAGTTTAACACACCTAATAAAATCTAGTTTAAAAAAAAAAATCTATGTTTTATATTAATCATAGTGAAAAGCCAAAAGTTTTCTATAAGGCTCTGAGAGATCAACTTTCACTTCATGAACAGGAATATTGCCTTGTCTAATATTGATCCCTGGACTCTTCTTCATCCCAGAATCTCCTCGGTGGCTGGTGAGGCTACGAAGATCATCTTGGTTTGATAAATATCAATTCTACTATTACTATCATAAAATATATATGTGCTTTGAAACATCAGGCTAAAATGGGAATGACAGAAGATTTTGAAGCGTCTCTGCAAGTACTTCGGGGATTCGACACTGATATTACTGTGGAAGTGAATGAAATTAAGGCAAGAATCTTGCATTTGATTCATGAGACATGAAACAGAGAGCACAAAAGCATATTCCTAGATAGAGCATGAGTTTTACTTTGATATATAATCAATTGTCCATCCTGAATAGTAGTCAATTTCAACAATGCAAAATCCACATTTATGAGCCAGTGTTTTCCGTGTTGCAGAGATCTGTAGCATCATCATCAAGCCGAAGAACGGCAATCCGTTTTGCAGATCTCAAGCTAAGAAGATATTGGTTACCACTTATGGTACATAGTTCTTCTGAAGGGTTCTGATTTTCCTAAAATCTTATTTCCATATTAGTACAAAGCTTACTTCTGTCTCTATGCAGATAGGAATCGGGTTGCTTGTTCTCCAACAGCTATCTGGAATCAATGGCGTCATCTTCTATTCCAATAACATATTTGAATCTGCAGGTCAGTTAGAGTAACATCTTTCTGTTGAAAGGGAAGGGCCGAAAATGCCACTAGAGAAATTATTTAGTATTTATTCAATCTTCGATTTGAGAGACATATCATCTCATCCGATCTCTACTTGATGAGAATCACTATATCAAACTTAGAAACACGAAACTTCTTTACTGCATTATGGCAAAACTTGTGTGAGAGAAGTTTTTAATAAAAAAGTGATATCTAATCGATGAAAAGTGATAACCTCACAATTTGTAAGGATAGATAAAATATGATGACATCTTCAATAAAAAGTGATAAATAATTAAGAAAAAGTAAAACGATCTCGCCATTATACCGTATCACAGAAGATTTTCTCCTACATTAGGGATTACTTCCTAAGATACAAAATTAAGTTTCACTTAATATTTCTAGCTTTGTGCTTTATATATCTTGACGTAATTTATTTTTGGTTTACTATAAAGGGCTCTTTTATTTCATATTTGGCCTTGTGTTGATCAGGGATCTCATCAAGCAATGCTGCAACCTTAGGTGTTGGTATTATTCAGGTTAACCTTAGAATAATGATCTTCTTTTATTTCTTTTTCCACTTTGTATTTGCTAAAAAAAAAGTTGCTCTAATGATTTTTCAGGTTATTGCTACTTCAGTGGCTACATGGTTGGTGGACAAAACTGGGCGTAGAATTTTATTAATTGTGAGTTAATAAAATACTTTACTACTATATTTTATGACTAGAAGTTAACAAATTACCTTACAATTACTGATCTGAAATACTTAAATTTCAGATATCATCATCTGGAATGTCTCTTAGCCTCGTGTTAGTTGCTTTGTCCTTTTTTTTGAAGGTATTGATTGCTCTATAATAATTTGTTCTTAAATGTAGAAATGCAGAACTCTAATACATACTTCATTTACATGATCCTGATAATATACAATTTAAAATTGTTTTAAGGGCTCCGTATCTGAGGATTCTACTTGGCATGGAGTACTGGGAATTCTTTCAGTTGTTGGGGTGGTGGTATGTTTTATTACAGCTTTAATGGCAAATAGTGTGTATATATATATATATATATATATATATATATATATTTGAACAAGCTTCTAACTTTTTTCAACTCTCTTTTGCAATTATAGTGCTTGATCATCTCCTTTTCTCTTGGAATGGGGCCCATTCCGTGGCTCATAATGTCAGAGGTGTGCACTCATTCTTTCAATGAATTGCTCGTTTACCTAAGTCGTAATTTATGACATCGAATCCAGGTTTCAGTTTGGGTCTCCCCATACGTGTATGGTTGCTTAAAGCCTTAAAATATAACTTGGTTTCATTTGAGGTTTCATTTGACAAATGGTGTTAGGAATTTACGACCCAAAGTCGTTACAAACTTACATTATGTCCTTTTGCTGCAGATTCTTCCAATTAAAATCAAAGGCCTAGCTGGAAGTGTTGCAACTTTGTTCAACTGGTCATTCTCTTGGGTTATTACCATGACTGCCCCTCTTCTACTGGCTTGGAGCAGTGGAGGTTTGAGAAAAATCGACTCTTTATTTCATTATCCCTCTTTTGCTGCCCCCCATCTGCTTATGGCCATGGATACATATTTTGGAGATTTTAGTAAAATAATAGGCCTTTTGGATTAATTCTTTTTCTTTTTTTCTTTTTGCTAAGTTTAATATTTTGAAGTGGAATGGGTTAGATTTGGGAATTAAAAAAAAAAAAACCTCTCATTATACCAGCAACTATTGTAGGATTTTCTTTTCCGACGTTTCTATCTTTTTTTTACCTTAAGCTTGGCCCATCAAAACCAAAGTGTTCCACCTGCATAGGTCTTTGCTCTGACCACCAAAACCGAAGAACTACTTCACTTGGCCAAAAAGGAGTGAAACCAAGGGGATGTTTGGTATAATGTAGGAGTGTTTGTTTAGGAGGTTTCTTTGAAAAGTTCATAATCGTTTCATTTCTTATCCTATGCCAAATATGCAAATTCATTCCATACCCATTCCTTATATCCAAAAGTAGTTATCAGAAAATGGACTTAGTTATTGATAGAAGACAAGTTCTCTTCTAATGTAATTACTTTGAAGGCTCCAACAGCTGATGATGCTCTTAGCCTCTTTCCAGTGCTCATCAGATTGTTTTCTAATGTGGCTGTAATGTGTTCCTTTGCATCCTTAACCTGCCCTTCTTTAATAATATAGTTTTATCTATTGGCACCCGTTACACATGGATCATAGATCCGTGCAACTTGTTCAATATTACTATTTTAGTCTTTTGACATAAAGTTTATTATTTACCTTGGGTCTACTTGTTTCAGGCTCTGAAAATTGGTGTTAAATTTTGAAAACCTAAACCTATTCTAGTTTGAGAAAATCTTCCCTACATACACTTGCAAGCTCTATTAATCTCTAATTCACCCTTCTTTTATACATTTTTTCTCTTCAATTAAACTCATTCTCTCTCATCTCCCATCAAATTATATTCTCTTTACACATATCACCACTTAAATTGACATAAAGTTAAAATCTACCTTACTAAAAACTTAAAATAGATTATCACTGTTCAATTGGTTTTTAGAAACCCATTCTTTTAAAAACAGGTGTTCAAAGCTCACATAAATCTCAAACATTTTAAGGTTTATTGCATTTTGATTTTAGGGGTTTTATTGTTAGTTTATTCCAAATTAAATTAATCACTCGGGATATAGAAATGTGTGATAATACTATTTTACCATTATGGTTTATTCTTTACTCGTATGGTATGTTTTGTTTGCTGTTTCTGAACTAAGGATTTTGAGAATCAAATGAACATTAATAATCTTTGTTTGAATATAACTTTACCTTAAATTCATGTATATAAGGTGGATGGTGATGTGTGTTTAAGAGAGTACTAATGTGAGAAAAGAGATGAGGGAGAATTTATAGTAGAAGATGGGTGGATTAGGATTTATTATGATTTGTAGGTACGTGTAAAGGAAAAACAATGACTAGAATGCATGTAGTTTCAAAACCTAAAATAAGTTTTCAAAGTTGGAAACAAATACACCCTAGTGTGTATTACATTCTCTTCTTAGGAATTTTATTGTCAGTTCATTTCAGAACAAATGAGATGCAGGAATTATGATCCATGTAGCTAGTGCGCACGTGTTACCCTTAATCTTAATATTTAAGGTTTACTGCTTTACTTTTAGAATTTTATTGTATCGTCATTTCTTTAATACTGAAAACTGGTTTTCGTGTTAACAGGAACATTCACTCTTTACACAGTCACTTGTGTGCTCACCCTGGCCTTCGTAGCAATATGGGTTCCAGAAACTAAGGGCAAAACATTAGAGGAAATCCAGTCCTCCTTTAGATGAAAGATTTTTTAAAATTTCCCCTTTTTTTTTTTTTTTTTTTATCTTTTGCACATCCATTTTTGTCTCTAATTTGTATCTTCTCTGTGGTTGAGGTTTTTCAAGGGTTCTGTTTTAGATAAACATTGATATCAAGGGTCTGTTTGTTGTGCATAAAGTTGGATACGTCCACCCTAAGCGCCCCCCACCCTGGCCTGACAGAGTGAGAGAAGGGTAAATCATGGCGACTTAACTGATCAGCAGGGCTAGACTTTTACCACTGCACACAAGGAGCCATTTATTTTAAGAAGTTGCTCCCACTCTGCGGCTAGTGAAATTCGATCTCTTAATCATCGTGCAAGTTGTTATCCTTGCTGACAAGTTGAGCTGCGGGCTTCAAAGGGTTTGTTTGTGTGTGTGTAAATTTAGCATATTTATTTTGCATAAGAAATTTGACACACTTATTGTCCTCATGTGTGTTAGCAGATTTCCTCAATGAAATTCATAATTACTATAATGAATAAATCAGAGATCAAGCGTACGAAGAGGATAGTATTTTGACTTTGATTTTTTTTTTTTTTTTAGGAAAGTGTTGTGGGACAACTAAAATGAAATTTTTGAAAGGGCAAAAGTAATATTAACCCCTAAATTTTAGCTCACAGATCAAGTAAGCCTCTAAAGCAATTTTTTGTACAAATATATCCTTTCTCTTTGGTAAAAAATCCATTAAGCCCCTCATTCTTATATTTTTGGATCAACTAAACCATCCATCTTTTCTTTTAATCATGCAACCCCTCTTTTTATAATAAATAGATCAACTATACCCTCTATCTTCTATAAACTAAAAATAAAAACACTTAACACCCATTTTATTTATTTTGCTGGCTTATTTTTCCTTCTAGTCCTCTTCTTTTATGGATAAATTACTCATAGGTACACACTTTATACTCATAATTACTTTTAGATACATTGATTTAAAAGAATTACTCTTACATACAAAATATTAAAGTAAAATACCAAATATAAACTTAATTCATTATAATCCCATACACTTTTAAACCACAAACCCTAAACCCCTCACCCACCCACCGCCGGACCGCCGCCGACGGCCGGCTGCCTGACCGCCAGACCACTGCCGAACCGCCGCCCCCAGACCCACTTTTTTTGCTGCACACTTTTTTTACTGCACATAACATTTGTTGCACACACTTTTTTTACTGCACACGAACTTTATGCTGCACACAAACATTTATGTGTAGCACATTGTAAGGGTAATATTGGAATATCGTTATATATTTATGTAGTTAGTAGTAATATTTTTGTATGTTTGTATCTCATAATAATTAAGAAGATTTCAATATACCTAGCAGTAACTATCCCATCTTTTATTTAATATTATTACTATATATTTTTTATTAAACAAAATTTAATACTAGTTCTATCTTCTTTAATACTTTTTTTTTCTGTTTTCAATTTTTATATTTTTAATTCGTAAAACTAAAGTAAAGTGTTTCCCGAATATTAGTAGTCTTATTTACAAAATAATGTTAAATATGTATATTAAAAATATAATCACGTTTTATTTGTCATATAAATAATTCAAGAAATAGTTTAATTGACAATTATAATTTTTTTCTTGATCGAAATTGGACTTACATAAGCTGAAAACTGTTAATATGAATTATTTATTAGTTTATATATAATATTTTTTTAATTTGTAATATTTTTAAAATATATGTATATATGTTAAATAATTAAAAATGAAAAAATTGAAAACAGAAAGCTGAAAACTATTACATGAATTATTTATTAGTTTATATATAATATTTTTAATTTGTAATTTTTTTCAAATATATGTATATATGTTAAATAATTAAAAAAGAAAATTTTGAAAACAGAAAACAAAAATCAGTATTAAATTTTGTTTATTAAAAACATTTTGATAATAAAATATTAAATAAAAGAAGAGGATTAGAATGAACGAAAAAAAAAAAGGGAAAGAAATTTCAGAAAAATTAGAAAGTAGATATGAGGTGTTTTTAGAGATGTCAATCTTGTCCCGGCCCGCCCCGACCCACCCTGGCCCGCAAGATTTGGGGCACCCCAGATCTCACCCGGAGTTGAAACGGGCGGGCCAGCCCAGACCCGTAAGCATATGGGCCGGGTCCGGGTCTTGATTTAGCCCTGGCCCACCCCGTTAAATATAATAATAATAATTATATTATATAATAATATATTATATATAATTATATTAATTATTAATTATAATTATAATATAATAATTCAGTCTAACCCTACTATCTTTCTCCATTCCCTTCCCTAGCCCACCCATTTCACGCCTCCAGGCCCTCCACACACACACTCTCCCCTTCTCTCTCTCTTCTCTTTCAAATTCCGCCAGCCACCGGTCACCGCCGAGGCGTCGACAGCCATTGTCCTCCCCCCATTACCAAAGTCGCGACAGTACCCCCTCTCTCTCGTCTCTTCCAAGTTCCATAGGACCAGCTGCCATCTGCCAGCCACCGTCCGTTGGCCGTTTCTTCGCCGGAATCTCATAATTGTCAAGGTGATGGATGGTGATGGATGAGATTTGATGAGTTTAGATGAGTTTTGATGGTTGAGATTACATTTAGTTTAGATGAGTTTTGATATTTGTTGATGGATAATACTATGTGGGGCTGATATATTTGATTTAGAATTTAGATGATTGTTGTAATATCATCCGGCTTCCCTCCTCTGTATTTTGACCACCCACCTCCTCTCGCCGCATCCACAGATGGCATATCTTCCCTTTCTCGATCGTCGATCGGGGCGGGGTGGACCCGCCACGAACAGGGTGGGGCGCGGGTCTGTGAAGTAAGACCCGTGCGGGGACCCGACGGGGCGGGTCCGGGGCCAATATTTTTGAAACGGGCCAGGTCCAGGTAGTTAACTACCTGGCCCGTTGACATCCTTAGGTGTTTTTATATTTAATTAAAGGTTAGACTATATCTACACCTTTTTTATTAAATACACATCTTACTTATATTTTTACTAAAATAGATATGCTTGAAATATCAAAATTATCCTTTATTTTTATTTTATAATTATCCTTTATTTTTATTTTATACACACCTATACACACCCCTTGATCCTTATCTTTATTTTTTTACACACTTATCTTTTCTTCTTCCTTTTCAATAGGCAGATGAAATGATGTGTCAATGGATAATTATGGAGATCATCTCTTCTTCAATTCCAGAATCGTCAATACTGGTCTCTGGTATTTGGGATTGTAAAAACACTACCACCTGCCCTCACCTTCTCATTTGTCCACAGCATAACTTCTGCCGTCATCTACCGCCAGCATCACGGCGTCCCAATAATCAGCCATACTTGTCTGATGTATACCAAGAAATCAAACACAAATTAGTAAATTACTAAGGTTGAGTAGCACACTAGGTACTAAGTTTACTTAAAAAACTTATAGAAAATTTACTAAACTAATTGTATATATTTATTAAAATATAGGAAATATGTTTGAAATGTGTTGTGTAGTGTGTTACTCGAGTTTTAATCTGATTTTGTCATGGATCTTTGATGACTTGGCCCCATAATCGGCGGAGACCAACGTTTTGGGAAGAAGATTTTGACATCGTAGTGTAGCCGCAAGTTGAATTCCCTATTATATTTTCGGTGTTTCATTGATGTTTCACAGTATAAAAAAAATTATACCCTATAAATGACCATTAAACCCTTGGGGCAAGTATTGAATTTTGGGTATTGATTTTGACACGTGGCAATCATTTAATTAGTGGAATAGGAGATGAAACATCATTGTGGAACAGGTGATCCCATTTGGTGTAGCCGGTGGCAGTCGTAGTTGTGAAAAAATTTGAGAAAATTATTAATTTGGGAAGGTGTGTATAATATTAATTTTAGTATTTTTTAATTTTATAAGGTTGTTTTTGTAATTTTAGAGGTGTGTATTTAATAAAATTAAAAAATAAAAAAAATTAAAGGAATGTGTATTTAATAAAAGTATTGTATTTAATAAATAGGGGTGTGCAAATAACAACACTCATTAATTAATTTATACTCTCTCCGTCCCATAATATTTTTCTCACTTTCCTCATTTGTTTGTCCCACAAAATCTTTCACCCCCAAAAAAGAAAACACCATTTTATCCAACAACCTCAAAAGTTACTTTAATTTCAAATTTGCTACTCATTTTTCACACACATATAATTACTTTATACTTTTTTATTACCTAAAAATACTACAATACTCTCCAAAGTCAATAAAGTTGATAAAAAGTGCAACTTTTCTTAAAATTGTTTGAATTTGAATTGTAAATGGCAAATGAATGACAATTTTGAAATTAATAAGGAGTGTTG
The DNA here is from genome assembly GCA_023678885.1 of Pogostemon cablin. Taxonomy (NCBI): domain Eukaryota; kingdom Viridiplantae; phylum Streptophyta; class Magnoliopsida; order Lamiales; family Lamiaceae; genus Pogostemon; species Pogostemon cablin. Next base: position 10,948,564 of record CM042987.1, read on the forward strand.
TGAGATTTTTTGATCTTGTATATTTTCTTATTTAATAATGTGAATTTATTTATAAAATGAAAAAAATATTAGGTGATAATTCGTTTATGGTAAGCTATCGTTAATTGATTTTCAATCCCAAAACAATTAAACAAATGCAGTTAAACGCGGTTGTGCATCGGCAAACTCAAAACAGCTGCAACTCTGTAACTGGTGAGTGTGGAAGGATACTGATAATTGCATTTGCACCGAACCTAAACCCTTGCGAAAATGAGTTCCATCTCACATCCAGAATTCAAGGTAGTTCCTTTCGCTGATAAGAGTATTATGGTCTCCACTTTTTTGTATCTCATTGAAATCGAAATTGTAAAATGCAAGCGTTTAAAATTTGTGTTTTTTTGCAGATAATCTTGGGATCGTCTTCAGTAGCTCGCAAAAAGATTATGGCCGACATGGGATTCCAGTTCACTACTATGGTGGGTTTTTAAAATTTTTTATTTTATTATTATTATTATTTTTTTTAATACAATATAACGGAGTTTTGTGTTTTCTGATTTTGCTTGTATTTTTTTTTTAAATTACTTTATTTTCTTATGAAACGTTGATGATGGTGGTACTTTGTAATTAAATTAAATGTTGTAGTTTTAAATTAAAAAATTACATGTATATACAGTCCGCAGATATAGATGAGAAAGCTATTCGCAAAGAAAAGCCTGAAGATTTGGTCATGGTTCTTGCTGAGGCTAAGGTTCTCTCTCTGGGCTCATCTTCAATTAAACTAAGAAAAAGTTTTATTTTTTATTTTTTAATTATTATTATTAATTAAATAAGTGTCTCTGATGACATTTTGTTTATTGTTTTGTTCCTCAGGCTGATGCTATAATTGAAAAGATAAAAAATGCTGATAGCCAAGCAGAAGATGTGAAACCTACAGTTGTATTAGCAGCTGATACTGTATGAATTTTTTATTCCCCCCTTCAAATTTACGCTTTTTAATTGCCTCATTGATGTTTGCAATTTGTATCAACCAGTCACCTAATACTGTTTTTGTGTCAAGGATCAACTTGAACTCTCGAAATAAAATTTTCTTATTTGCTTGAGTTCTTTAAGGGGATTCTATAATGAGAGAAATGTAAATCATTTTGAAAGTACCATATATCTCTAGATTCCCATATTCCATTTCGGATTATTTTGTTATGAATCTACATGCTTATCTTCACTATAATTTTTCATTAGGCAGAAAATGTCCAGCCAAAGCTTCATGGCAAAGAGGATGGAGAACCTACTCTGCTAATTACTTGTGACCAAGTATAAGATATTTCCATTGATTTAATTATCCTAGTTTTTGACATGGTTTTTAAGAGTTCTTGTTGCATTTCTAGAATATATTTTAGTTTTGATCTTGATATGGTGTTACTCTGGAGATCTTGTAAAGAATTTGACTTTTATAGTGTACATTTTAGTTTACAGGCAAATGATCATCGCCAGTGTTATATTTTTAACTTTAGCTGAATGTTCACCATTACTCAATTATAGAATTTTGCATAACCTTTGCTAAAGTGGCAAACTGATATTAATCCTGCTATTTTGATGTGCTTCAACCATCCTATATACTAAAACTATTATATGCCTTGGATGGAGCCTAACTCCATTTAAATATGCTGAAACCTTCTCAAGGAAAATAATGTAATCTCTTGGCAGATTTACTTTTAAAGAACTTAGAAATACGCATATTATAAAACTGCTCATATTTTGTTACCTGTCCACTGTAAAATCCTCATTTTGTTGCCTAGTTTTATTGTTATGCTAGTTGCTGACTTGTGGACCACACATGCTGTTGAAGCTTGACTAGTTGCTAATTGCCTAACTGTTCAATCAAATGAGGAAACCTAGGTCTCTTACTGAACTTAAGTAATCAAATCCTTTGAATCTGTGTGATCTTGAATATCTCTATGTCCAAGTATGACAAAGCCCACATTTATGGTTATTTGGTGTGCATGGCTATGCTGGGCTTATATAATCTTGGACTTATTCTCCAACTCTTTCTTGATTTGGGATACCATAAAGCAAAAACGTGTAAAGAGAGCTGAGAACTTGATAAAATTAAAAACCTTGGATTCAGCCATTCATGCTAAAAATATAATGGTTTGGCAGTCTGATGTATCGGCTTATATGTTAACGCTTATTTGCTAGTTTGATAATGTTGGTTATTGCTACAAATCCACATTTCGTTTGTCTCATTCTAAATCCCAAATGTTCTGGAGGTGGTGGTGTACAAAGGCATGATAAGGGAAAAACCTTCCAGCAAAGAAGAGGCACGTGTATTTCTAAAAGGTCTAACTATATTTCTATGGAATCCTTCTTCTGTATGTCCTAGTTACTCTGATGGTCATGGTCTTAATATTCATATTGCAGATTATTCCGGTGGACAATGTGCAACTGTTAGTTCTGTTCTGGTAACAAACATAAGCACAGGAGTAAGAAAAGGAGGATGGGACAAGGTTGAGGTAATATTTAAATGTTTCACTTAATGGGAGACTGGTTGGAAAATGAAGTGGCTTTATTCTTATTGTGGTATGTTTGTTTGTATGAATACAAATGATAATGGCAGTTCTTTGCAAGTCCAAAATTTCTTATTATCGTATCTTAATGATGTAGGTGTAATGCCACTTTGCTATATATATGATATGGTTTTAGTCAAAATAATGATATTATGCATCAAGCCCATATTTTATTTATATAGGCAGGAAGTCTATTTTTTGTAGACAGGAAGAAAATATATTGAACGGTTTTTAAGGATTGCCATTTGTTAAAAGTACATGTTACTTTATTCTAGATCAGGAATCAATGTCCTTACTTGATAGCTTATGAAAGTCAAATTGTTAGGTGAGAATGTAGTAATTTGCACGGAGGACAGGACTAGTTGGGTCCTTCAATCATAACATAGTTAATTAGTCTCCCATGATCAATTTGTATAACCTTGGATGCATCATTACAATCTTAACTGTTCTGTATAAATTTGATCCAAGATTTTGTAATGCTTATGTCTTGATTTTTTGAAAAGAACATGTATAGAGGGTATGTAATCCTCTGTAAAAGATTGGATCTACATATATGCTCAATGATGCCACATGCCTTATCTAACGCAAGTCAAGTGTAAAAGTATTAAAAACAGTGCTTTATTCATTTATTTAATATTTGTTTAGGTAATCTTAAATTTCCTTGAAATTCAATAAAGTTTTGGGACCAAAGTAATTATGATAATGTATATGATAGTTATATGCTATACACATATCTTGCTCTACTCTTTTGAGTTTGATTCTGACTCATGGGCTCATTGAGATAGTAGAACAGCTTATTCTATAAGACTTATCACATACTATGCATAGACTTATCACATACTATGCATATACAATTATATGACTATGGTTGTTTAGTTAATAAATATACTACAACCTCATTTCCCAATTGGAAAAAACGTTTTCTTTCTAATGTGATTTTCCCAGCAGATACCACATTCAGTTGTACTTTATCTTGAGATACCTCTTTAGCCTTGTATTGAATTCACTTATTGATTATATTATCCAATTTCTTGAAAATCAATATATCTCTGTAGTGCATAGAGATAAATGACCTCTGTGACTTATGTTGATGAATAGGTGAATTTTTTCCAAGCGTACTAATTGCATAGCAGAGCCAATTATACAGAAATAAAATTGTGGAACTCAGCCTATTAAGCTCTCAAACATTCATCCAAGCGTTTTTGTAGACCACTTTTTACTCTAAGGTTGTTGGCATCTCGTGACGCAATGCACCTGTTGTCATCCTTGCTCTTAGTTGATAAGGACTGAAAGGTGGTTGGTGCATTGTTCGGGCGAAAGGGCATCATTAATGATTAATCTCATACTGGCCACAGCAGTCACAAATGCTTGAACAGTTAACTTCCCATCTATATTCTGGTTGTTGCCAGCCCTCAAGTCAATTTTAGTAATTATGTTTGCACCTTTAATCTTTAGGCTCATCCAGTAACTCGTCAACAATGATAATAGAATTCTATCCTTTACAATTAATAAATTTAGGGGCTGGTTGGTTCAAAATCTGGAATGAGAATCAGAGACTGGTAATACTTGTCATTGAGGAGGGTTGATCACAATGAGAATGGTGATTGCATTATTGATGGTTGGTTCAAATCCTGAAATTGGTATTACTATGATTATATTTTGCTTGGTTCAGTTCAATTTAGTTATGGTGATCAGTCAGTAATATAAATATAATAACAACAATAAAAATTATGCAAAGGAAAAATCTCGCGTTGTAATGAAGAAAGGTTGTAGAGATAGAAGGGATAGGGAAATTATACAGGGAAAGCGAGTGAATTTAATTAATTTCATTCATGACTGAATTCCTTGTATCATGCTTATTATAGACCCGAACAAGGATGCATATTACTAAACTTGTATCAAAGTGGCCTTTTCACAACCATTCAATTGAGTATTAGGCTCAGTGTTCAAGTAATCGACACAAGTAGAGAAAAGTAAAACTGCCCACTGCCTTCAGTCTTTTATTCTCTTCCTCCATCAAACAAATCTATTCTGTTGTTTACAATCTGCTTCTTCTTCATGGTTTGAATTAATAATTATATTCTGTAGAGTACAGAAACCCATACAAATTATATATGATCTGAGAGACTATAAGTAGGTTTTAAAATGAACTTGTGGACGTTATTAGTTATTTTGAATCTGATCACCTAGAGGTTGTTCCTACTCCAAATGGAATGAGCACGTTCCATCAAGGTATCTTGGAAAGCCGATTTAGAGGTAAATGGCTATCACAGCAGGTTCTATGAACAATGTATTTCATATATGATGTGGTCTTCATTCAGTGACCACAACAACAACAAACTAAGCCTTTATTTGACCATGTGGGGTTGGCTCTACTTACATAGAGGTAGTATTAATGTATTATGACTTGTTTCATACTCCAATTTAAAGGAATACTTTTCAGTTAGCCTTTTCGAAAAAAATGATTGATTATCTCAATGGATCCATGAATGTGATGTGTTATGCATTCAATGAGGTGTTATGCATTCAATGACAACAACAAACTAAGTGTTAACCCCACTTTAGGGTTAGCTATATATATCTCAATATCTTGCCATAGCCCCCAGCCTAGACATATATTATCATTTCTGTTTCAGACTTTAACGTGCCATATTTAGTATCTTCTTTCCAATTCTTTTTCACTTCTTAGTTTGACATGATGATTCTCTGCTTTATTCATGAGAATATAGTGGTCTCCTACGCTCTACTTCAACCATCTTAACTGATTTTCTCTGCATCACATTCGAGGTCTATGGCTGAGTAATCGAGTGTCTCCTTGATTGTTTTCGTGTATCTTGAATGATAGTGCTTAATCTATGTGCTTGTCAGGCGTAATTCCCTTGCATTAATAAATCACATATTTTGATTTTCTACCTTGTCGTCTTCTTACAAATTTACAATTACATTATGAAGTTCCACCATATGATCAGTGTTTTGACATTGCAGATTTATTTCCATGATATACCAGATGAGATAATAGATAAACTGGTATGACATTTCAACTTGTTAGTTGTTACATACAACTCCTCATGCTAGTATATACTAATTGTTCATAGTGCTGTTTTCTGTCTCCAGATAGAAGAAGGAATCGTGAACAACGTTGCTGGAGGGCTGATAATCGAACATCCTCTAATTTTGCCATTTGTAAAAGAAGTGGTCAGTATTTTTTTTCTTTGTATTCTTTAAATAATATAAGACAATATAAGTTTTAGAGGACATAAAATGATAAATCCCCTCTGGCATAGTGTAAAACATGACATGCACAAACTTGTCGAAAACATTTGGCGTTTATATTTTACTTATTTGTGCTGCTTCGTTTCTATGGTGATCGATGAAGATAGAAACTTGTTTGATTTGAGTGCAGGTTGGTGCAACGGATAGCGTGATGGGACTCCCGATTAATCTAACCAGAAGATTAATGGAGGAGGTTCTGTAAATTTCAATTTGCAGAGCCTTTTTATTTACATATCATTGATGTTTGCTTCAAGTGCATCACCAAATGTTATGATAGTTTCAATATGTGATTGAATGTTCCTCATACATTGAATTTAGAATTCCTTTACATTTTTCTGGAATACTTTGGAATTAATTTTCAGACTAATATTAGTAAAAAAAAAACAATTTTTTTACCAACTGAGTAAAAGCTTTAATTTCATTGCTAAATATGTTCACCTACGGATTAACAACAAAATTCGTTGGTAAATTGATGGTTGATAAATTTACACTAAGGAAAATTCAATTTCATTGGTCAATATTTTTGGTACTCTGTTGTTATTAATTCCGTTAGCAATTTATATAATAATTTTATTGGTAATCCGTTGGAAAATAATAATGAATATTACTTCGTCGGTAAAAACTTTAAAAATTTGTTGGGACCTTCTACGATCCTTTGGAAAATCTAGGGTTGGTTCGATGTGTTCTACAGAAGCTATTCTCCAGATGCAATTGTCTTTCATTTTAAAATTGAGTAAAGTTCATGTTAAACCCTCTGTATTGTAATGAGCTTTGTATATTTGGATTGAAGTTTGGTTGGTTAGAGAATATCGGAAACGAAAGCAATTGAGTGGAGAAGAGTTATTTATACTCGAATGAAATTATCAAAGGAATAAATTAAAAAGAAGAAAGTGGAAAGAGGAGATAAATTTTTAGGGTTAGGTCATTTTTTTTTTTTTGAGCTAAAAAATATAAACCCAAAATGACATCATTTTGCTTCGTTTAGTGGTGATTTTACATTTAATTTGCCATATATCAGCATCAGGGCAATTGGATGCTCCCCAAAGGTTCCAATTGTCAAACACTAAAAAAAAGTAACGTTCTTTTTTCTAATAATTTTCCAACAATTAAATCACATGTGTATTTTAAAATAATATTCAACTTATTTATTGATTTTATATTTTAGGCAAAAAAATTATGAGGGAGTTATACGAGAAAGATATGATTCGAAGTCAAAATATTATTGATAATACTTGTAACAATATCAATTATTTTATGAATAATTTATTGAATAGATGAAAATTGATTATATTTTCAATGATAAATGATATTCTCTCGGTCCCAAGAATACATTCACATTTTTCATTTTAATCCGTCTCAAGAATACTTTCACACCCTAAAAAAGAAAACAATATACAATATCAATAATCTTACAATACTACAATATTACAAAAACGACACCTCCTTTCTACACACAATTTAATCAAAATCAACTATATCATACACTTTATTCTATTTAATTACCCAAAATATCCCTCTCTTTCTTACATCATTACAACAAAAAGTTACTCCCCCCGTCCCATAAAACCTTTCACACTTTCCTCATTTGTTTGTCCCACAAAACCTTTCACACCCAAAAATAGAAACATCACTTTATCTAACAACCTCAAAAGTTACTTTAATTTTAAATTTGTCACTCTTTTTTCACACACATATCATTATTTTACACTTTTTTATTACCTAAAAATATTATAATACCCTCAAAAATCAATAAAGTTGATCAAAAGTGCAACTTTTCTTAAACAACGTGGAAAAGTAAACGTGAAAAGTATTATGGGACGGAGGACGTACTTTTTTAAACTCCGTGCCACCAAATACGTGAATGTATTCCTGGGACGGAGGGAGTACCTAATTAAGAAAAAGTGAAACAATCTTACCATGAGATGGTTTCACATATGGCAAACACTTGTGTGAAATCGACTCACAAATTTTTTTTTTGAAACGTATAAGAAGTGACATCATTTAAATAAAAATGTCATACTTGAATTTAGGGGTGATAATTCGTGTTAACGGGTTGGGTTTCGTGTCGACACGATAGTGACACGACACGATAAGGGCAAACCCGAACACGACACGATAAGGATTCGTTCCAACACGACACGAACACGAAAAATAACGGGTTGACACGACACGACACGATAACAACACGATAAGAAAATAAAAAATAAATAATAAATAAAAAAATACTAATTAAAATAAATAAAATTTTAAATTAATATATTTTAAAATTATTATTAAATATTTTTATTATATATTTTTATAATTTTATATTTATATTGGGTTGTTAACAGGTTATTAGGTTGTTAACGGGTTAATGGGTCATCTGTTAATATTAATCGTGTTTAACGGGTTGACACGAACCCGACACGAACACGACACGAAATTTTCGTGTCCTTATTGGGTTGACACGATAATGACACGAACCCAATAAGATCAAACACTAACCCGCAATTATCGTGTCGTGCTCGTGTCGTGTCGGGAATTGCCACCCCTACTTGAATTAATGAAAAGTGATGGTGGTGTAATGAATTATTTCATGAATAATTTATAATATGGATAAAAAATGATATTCCCTCCGTCTCATAGAAGTTGACACACTTTTCTTTTTGGTTTGTCCCATTAAAGTTGACAACATCTCATTTTTAATACATGGGACCCACACAAAACCAATTACTTTATTCTCATGGGGCCTACATACCACATCTAATACAATTACCCACCACACATTAAATATTATTTTTCTCACTTCACTTTACTTTACTTTACTTTACATTAAATTATTATACTCCGTGCCCAAAAAAAAATGCGCTCCGGGACAGAGGGAGTAATTTTTTAATTAAAAGTGATAGATTCTCTCATAAAAAAAAAATCAATCTCACATGAAATGATCTCACACAAGTGTTCCCTCTTATAAGTTTTTATTTTATTAACCATTTGTAGAATAAAATGAACAGTGATTATTTTTTCAATAAAAGTGATATTTAATATTTTGTTCACCACACAACACTTGCTCATACTTTATATGCCGTTTGGGTTCGACCCGATTCGATTCAAACATAATTTACTGAGTTTGGAGGGGTTAGATTCAGTCGTACATTGATACTACATTCGTGTAACTTTTATACACAAATTTTTGCGTTATTTTTGGTATGGTGTACGTTGGTAGCTAGATAGTAATAAGAAAAATTAAAACAAAAGGAACTGAGAATTTGTTTATAAAAAGTGTACAATAAATGAAAAAAAAAGTTGCATAAAAATTAAATACACACAACATAAAATAAATGACAAAAATACATGGGATAAATAATCTATGTACTCCTATTTTTAAAACATGAAACACACATTTTTGACAAAGCAACCTATAGATACACAAAAACACATGTAAATACAAATTACACACACTTATTTTAATATAAAGTAATTGATTATTTATAATTAGGCACAGGCACCTTCCCAGTTTCAATATGTTTGATATCTTCAACGAGATTTTGGTAGTGGCGCTTCACCTCCTCCACACTCTTTCCGCCCACCTTCGCCGCCACATTCTGCCACCACTCCGGCTTGTCCTTGTCGTACGTCGCCAACGCATCCTCGAAGATCTTGTTCTGCCTCGCAGTCCAGCTCGAGCTCATTATTATTATTTTATATAAATTTTGTACGTACGACGACGTTGTGGTGTGTAGATATTTGACTGCGGTGTGATGTTAGTATGCTGATGATCCTCTATATATAGAATCTTTGGGCTGGAGGAATGCTACTTTTCTTATAGTGTTGTCTCTATATTATTCTGCATGGAAATCTATATGCCATTATTTTATATACTCCTCCCTCTCATTTCAATATTTACATATTTCTATTTTGGGTGTCTCATTTCAATTTTTACTTTTTTTTGCTATATAGGACCCACCTAAAATAATTAATATATCACCATGGGACCCACATCCAACGCTAATACACCTGCCCACTTTCCATTAAATATTATTCCCTCCGTCCCACAAAACCCTTCATACTTTACTTATTTGGTTGTCCCACAATACCCTTCACACCCCAAAAAAAGAAATATATATAATAGGAGTGTACACCTAAAATAATAAAATTAGAATGTTTGGAGTGGACGAAGGAAATATATGTGAGAGACAGAAATCGTTTTATAGAATGAGTTTTGTGATATTTATGCATAGTTTTTTCATTACAGGACCCGAAAGATAGATAAACTATCAATTAGGGACCCAGAAGATTTTTTCTATCAATTCAGGATTCGAAAGATATGAAACTATCAATACAGGACCTAAAATCATAAAATTAATGAAAATAAAACATTAAAAAATCATGGTTTTATGTCCTATATTGATAGTTTCATATCTTTCTGGTCCTGAATTGATAGAAAAAATCTTTCGGATCTCTAGTTGATAGTTTACCTATCTTTTGGTCCTGTATTAAAAAAACTCCTAAGTTATAATATTTATTTTTAATAAGTGACACATTAAAAAAAATGAATTTTCTAATTTAAGACCGAGAAAATGAGTAAACTAATCAATCATATAAAACAAATTAGAAAAAATGTTTCATTACTAACAACATTAATAGTATATAAATGGATTTGTGGGTTGAAGAATTCTCCGTACCATGACCGTACATGCAGTATCTAGCAAGTCAAATACATGTCTGAGACTGAATGTCTCCATCTCTAAACAGCTAACGTTGCCAATTAACTTTTCTTATCATTAATTCTTTTTTTTCTATTAATTCTCACTCATTAAACAGTGGGAATGTGGGATTATGGTTACTTCAACCACTTGACTTCTTCTCTTTCGCTAAATTTTGAAGATTGGTGATTTTTTTTATATTTTTAAATAAAGATGATGATTCTTCTCCCAATACGCAACTTTGTTTAAAGATCCATGATGTTGATGAAACTTATCTGTTATTTTATCTTTTTGGTTGTTTAAAGATCCATGATATTCATGAAACTTATCTGTTATTTTATCTTTTTGGTAATGTAAATATGAATTTAAAAAAAAATCATAAATCTTGTTCTGTTCGATCGTTGCAACCGAATAGATAAGATAAGTGATTCTTTGTTCTGTTCGGTTGCAGCAACCGAACAGAAAACATAGATGAATTTTTTTGTTGTGTTCGGTTGCTGCAACTGAACAGATAACATAGATGACTGTTCGATTATTGCAATCGAACATATATATAAGTTTTATAAGGTTAATTATGTCAATTCAAATATTTTTGGGTACGTTCAGTAATTCCAAGAGTACAAATAACCGACCCCAACAAAAAGTGATTATATTTTTTATAAATGCAAAATTTTGTATGCATTAATTATACGAATCATAGTTCCCTGCAAGTGGTTAATATTATTAACAATATCACTTTTAATACTCCGTCAAAAAAAAATCACTGTTAATACTTTATTTCGAAACAATGTTACTCACTGTAATTTTCTTGAGAAAAATACCATTTTTTTAGTTATTTGATATTATTATCCTGATCTGCAACCTTCGTAAAACAGCGCCTCCAACTACGCTTGCTATCCATACAATTTTTTATATGACCGAACATGTAATTATATGTGTGATTATATATAGACTTTTAACTAACATATATACGATAGTTGCATGCGACTATATGTGCAATTTATTTTTTAATTAACATATTTACGATGCTGCATGTGACTGTATGTGCGACTTTTTATAAACTATGTATTAATTACATAATGGAGAGGAACAAACAAGTTTAAAAGATGATATTTTTTCAAATAAATTATATTGAATGACATTTCTCAAAATCAAATATAAAAGGGGGCAATTTTCACATTTTCTTTATTATTTTAGCATTACATGGCCATCCATTTATTTTTAGGCTTGATGGTCAATTTATTAAGATCCACTTAAAATTGAAGAACCTTCTAAGATATTAACTCCATATTGCTACGTTCTATATTATCACATGCATTGCACTCCATATATTTTCCATTTGAATAATATATATATATATATTTTTTTTTAAAAAAAGGGCATATTCTTAAAATTGAAAATTGATCCACATATAGTTGGAATCCTTATCATCCACGTGAGTAACCAATAAGATTGTAAAATCAATCTTTGTCAAGACCTTTATGGTGTAGTTGCAAGAATCGAAGAACATGCAAACAAGTGGATTCTTCAACAAAAGAATCCCTAGATTCAATCTTGATAAGAATAACCAATCTTTAAAGCCAATACATATTTGTGATCAGATTTTTGAATATAACAGCCAAAACACCAACTTTTTGTCTTCATTAGAACCATAATATTGTTAGTTGCTAAACTAAAAAAAAAAATGAAAATTTAATTTGACTTTTTGTAACAGAAAATATTTTCCTAGCAAAGTGTAAGTAGTCTCAAATTTTACTCTTTAATATACATGGAAAAATTACATTTCAACGTATGAACTACAATTAATATTTTTTTAATAAAAAATATTACTCTTATTCAAATTCTATTATACTGCAATTTTTTCACATTCCTATTTAAGTTTATAATATTTTTTATTAAAAAAACTAGTAACTCAATGCTGTGAAAAGTGCACTTTCAATACAGTAAAGAGCAAATTATGTGTATACGTTGTGATTCATAACAAGAACTTTGTAAATTATTTGTTAAATAAATAAATTATTTTTGTTCATAATTGTACATGTTTTTGTTTATAATTATATATGTTTCTAAAAGATGGGGTGCACCCAGATGCACAGTAGTATTAGCCAAAAAATATATATATACATCTATAAAAGCAAACCTGAATTTCCACTTTTGTTTTCAATTTTTTTTTCAATTTTACTTTATTTAGAAATAATTCAATTTTAATCTTAACCGTTCAATTAATGCTTTTAATAGATTATTATTATACTAATAATTGATTTCATTATTTAAATTTTAAATTTTTTATTGCATGCTATAAATTTAATAAATATAGGAAATATTTTTCAAATTTGATTAATCTTTAATCAATATATGCTTAATTTTAATTAATATATCAATTTTTATTTTTATTATAATCGACTCTATAAATATTTGCTTTCAATCACGGTTGTTGATTCTTTAAAATCATGCCATATAATCATTATTTTTAAAGGTATCATTATTTTTAAAGGTATCATTATACTTTTTAGTAATTTTTTGTTATCTTATTTTTTTCTCTTCGATTTTTGTGTATTTTTTCTTCATAATTATATAAACTCTATTTTTATATTTTAATTAATTTTATCTTCTTTTATATTTTTATTTGATATTATTTTTAGGTTTAATCATTCTCATATTTGATCTTATTTGTAGGTCCAATCGTTCTCATTTGAGGTATCATTCTTTTTTTTCTATCTTTTTATCTTCAATTTTTTGTGTTTGCTTTATAATAATACTATGAAGTCTATTTTTATATTTTTATATTTTTTCTTATGTTCTTCTTTTTAATCATCTTTTTTTTTTATTTTGTTTTCTCTAATACTTCTTCTTTTTCTTCTCCTTTATAGATTCTACTTTCATACTATTTATATAATCTAAACTAAATTATTTTGTCTTTTATATGTTATATGATCTTATATGTAGGTTTAACCATTCTCCTTAAAGGTATCATTATACATTTTAATTTTTTGTTATCTTATTTTTTTCTCTTCGATTTTTGTTTTTTTAATAATTCTATAAACTCTATTTTTGTAATTTAATTTATTTATCTTCTTTTATACTTTTATTTGATTGATATTATTTTTAAGTTTAATTATTATCATATTTGATATTATTTGTAGGTCCAATCATTTTTATTTAAGGTATTTTTTTTTTGTCTTTTTTTTTCATTTACTTTTTGTGTTGCTTTATAATAATTCTATTAACCCAATTTTTATATTTTAATATTCTTTCTTTTGTTCACTTTTTAATCATCTTTTTATTATTATTTTTTCTTTAATGCTTCTTCTTTTTCTTCTCTTTTATAGATTCTACTTTAATATTATTTATAATCTACTTTAATTTGTTTTGTCTTTTATACTTTTATATATGATCCTATATGTAGGTTCAACCATTCTCCTTATATGTATCATTATAATTTTTAATTTTTTGTTGTCTTATTTTTTTCTCTTCGATTTTTGTATTTTTTTTAATAATTCTATAAACTCTATTTTTATAATTTAGTTTATTTTATTTTCTTTAATACTTTTTTTATTGATATTATTTTTAGGTTTAATTATTATCATATTTGATCTTATTTGTAGGTACAATAATTCTTATTTGAGGTATATTCTTTTTTTTGTCTATCTTTTTCTCTTTAATTTTTGTATTTTTTTATAAAAATTTTGTAAACCCTATTTTTATATTTTAATACTCTTTCTTTTGTTCTTCTTTTTAATCATCTTTTTATTATTTTTTCTCTAATACTTCTTCTTTTTCTTTTTTTTTTTATAGATTCTACTTTCACATTATTTATAATCTAATCTAATTTGTTTTGCCTATACTTTTATATGATATTATTTGTAGGTTCAACCATTCTCCTTAAAGGTATCATTATAATTTTTATTTTTTTTGTTATCTTATTTTTTCTCTTCGATTTTTGTGTTATTTTTTTTTAATAATTCCTCTATTTTTTATAATTTAGTTTATTTATCTTCTTTTATAATTTTATTTGATTGATATTATTTTTAGGTTTAATTGTTATCATATTTAATCTTATTTGTAGGTCCCATCATTCTCATTTAAGGTAATAATTCATGAACCCTATTTTTATATTTTATCTTTTGTTCTTCTTTTTAATCCTTTTTTTTATTTTTTTTGGGAGGATTACTACTAGGTACACAAAAAAACCTTAAATTACTATGAGATGCAAACATACAAAAGTATTACTACTAAGTACAAAAATATATAGTGATATTCCAATATTACCCCTATTAATGTGCTGCACATAAATATTGTGTGCAGCAAAAGTTCATGTGCAGCAAAAAAAAGTGTGTGCAGGAAAAAAAAGTGTGTGCAGCAAAAAAATGTGGTGGTCCGGCGGCGGCGGTCCGGCAGCTTTTCCGGCGGCGGCAGTTTTTCCGGCGACCAGTTTTTTTTTTTTTCTTTTTTTTTTGGACGAACAGTTTTTCCGGCGACCGGCTGCCGGAGCTCCGGCGGCGGCGGCGCGGCAGTTTTCCGGCGACCAGTTTTTTTTTATTTTTTTTTTCTCTGACGAACAGATTTTCCGGCCGCCGGAGCTCCGCCGGCAGCGGTGGTCCGGTGGTGGGTGGAGGTTGGGGTTAGTGTTTTAAAGGTATATGGGTTTAGGGGTATATTTGGTATTTTACTTTAATATTTTGTATTAAATAATAATTATTTTAAATCAATGTATCTAGTAGTAATTAGGGGTACAAAGTGTGTACCTATCAGTAATTATTTCTTTTTTTTCTAATACTTCTTCTTTTTTTTCTCTTTTACAGATTCTATTTTCATATTATTTATAATCTACTCTAATTTGTTTGTCTTTTATATTTTTATTTGATCTTATATGCGGGTTAAATCATTATAGTTTTTAGTAATTTAT
The DNA here is from genome assembly GCA_023678885.1 of Pogostemon cablin. Taxonomy (NCBI): domain Eukaryota; kingdom Viridiplantae; phylum Streptophyta; class Magnoliopsida; order Lamiales; family Lamiaceae; genus Pogostemon; species Pogostemon cablin. The sequence goes on from CM042987.1 coordinate 10,963,968, forward strand.
TGTTATCTTATTTTTTTCTCTTCGATTTTTGTGTGTTTTTTCTTCATAATTATATAAACTCTATTTTTATAATTTAATTTATTTTATCTTCTTTTATACTTTATTTGATTTGATATTATTTTTAGGTTTAATCATTCTCATATTTGATCTTATTAGTAGGTCCAATCGTTCTCATTTGAGGTATCATTCTTTTTTTCTATCTTTTTTTTCTTCAATTTTTGTGTTTGCTTTATAATAATTCTATGAACTCTATTTTTATATTTTTATATTTATTCTTCTGTTCTTCTTTTTAATCATCTTTTTTTATTTTTTTCTCTAATGCTTCTTCTTTTTCTTCTCTTTTATAGATTCTACTTTCATACTATTTATAATTTAAATTAATTTATTTTGTCTTTTATACTTTTATATGATCTTATATTTAGGTTCAACCATTCTCCTTAAAGGTATCATTATACTTCTTAATTTTTTGTTATCTTATTTTTTCTCTTTGATTTTTGTTTTTTTAATAGTTCTATAAACTCTATTTTTATAATTTAATTTATTTTATCTTCTTTTATACTTTTATTTTATTGATATTATTTTTTGGTTTAATTATTATCATATTTGATCATATTTGTTGGTCCAATCATTTTCATTTAAGGTATAATATTTTTGTCTATCTTTTTTTTTCTTTAATTGTGGTTTTTGCTTTATAATAATTCAATTAACCCTATTTTTATATTTTATTTTTTGTTCTTCTTTTTAATCCTTTTTTTGTTTTTTCTCTAATACTTCTTCTTTTTCTTCACTTTTACATATTATACTTTTTACATTATTCATAATCTACTCTAATTTGTTTGTCTTTTATACTCCCCATGTCCCGTCCTTATGGTTACGTTTGTTTTTTGCATGGGGATTAATGAATATAGTAGTTTAATGTGTATTGAGTGAGAAAAAAAATAATTTAATGTAAATTAGGTAGTTGTATTAGTGGGATGAGTGGGTCCATGGAGAGCGAAGTAATTAATTTGTGTGGTCCCATATGCTAAAAAGGAAAATGTAACCATTAGGATGAGACGCCCAAAGTAAAAATATGTAACCATTATGATGGGACGGAGGGAGTACTTTTATTTGATCTTATATGTAGATTAAACTCTTTAAAGGTATCATTATGCTTTTTAGTAATTTTTTGTTATCGTATTTTTTTCTCTTTGATTTTTGTGTTTTTTTTTATAATTCTATAAACTCTATTTTTATAATTTAATTTATCCTCTTTTTGTTTTTGTTTTTTTCTCTAATGCTTCTTTTTTTTCCCTCTTTATAGATTCTATTTTCATATTATTTATAATCTACTCTAATTTGTTTGTCTTTTATACTTTTATTTGATTTTATTTGTTTGTCTTTTATACTTTTATTTGATCTACTCTAATTTGTTTGCCTTTTATACTTTTATTTGATCTTATATGCATGTTCAATATTCTCTTTAAATGTATTATTATACTTTTTGTTATTTTTTGTTATCTTATTTTTTTTCTCTTCGATTTTTGTGTATTTTTTTAATAATTCTATAAAATATATTTTTATAATTTAATTTATTTTATCTTATTTTATACTTTTATTTGATATTAATTTTAGATTTAATCATTTTCATATTTGATCTTATTTGTAGGTCTAATCATTCTCATATGATGTATCATTCTTTTTTTTTTGTCTATCTTTTTTTTCTTCAATTTTTGTGTTTGCTTTAGAATAATTCTATAAACCCTATTTTTATATTTTAATACTCCCTCCGTCCCGGGTATTTTTACCCGTTTGTACGGGCATGGAGATTAAGACGTTTTATTTTTTTAATATATAATGTAAGAGAAAGTAGAGATAAATTAGTAATTTAGAAAGAAAAAGTGAATAAAGTTATTGGGAATGATGTATAAAGTGTAAAAAAGTAATTAAAGTTGTTGGGATTGTAAAAAGTAGATAATAAAATATTATGTATTTTTGCCAAAAATGGAATGAGTAAAAATACGTGGGACACCCCAAAATGGAAAGTGGGTAAAAATACGTGGGACGGAGGGAGTATTTTATCTTTTGTTCTTTTTTTTTTCTCTAATGCTTATTCTTTTTCTTCTCTTTTACAGATTCTATTTTCATATTATTTATAATTTACTATAATTTGTTTTGTATTTTATACTTTTATATGATTTTATATGTAGGTTCAACATTTCTATTTAAAGGTATTAATATACTTTTTAATTTTTTATTATCTTATTTTTTTCTCTTTGATTTTTATGTTTTTTTAATAATTCTATAAATTTTATTTTTATAATTTAATTTATTTTATCTTCTTTTATACTTTTATTTTATATTATTTTTAGGTTTAATTATTATCATATTTAAATTTATTTGTAAGTCCAATCATGCATTCTCATTTGGGGTAATATATATTTTTTTGTCTTTCTTTCTTTTTTTTGTGTTTGATTTTATAATAATTCTATGAACCCTTTTTTTATATTTTAATATTCTATCTTTTGTTATTCTTTTTAAATTTATTTTCAGATTCAAATATTATCATTTGAGACATCATTCCTAATATAATAATATCCATGCAAAACACAAATGAGGTACTTATAAACATAAACTTAAAAAAAAGCTACAACAAAATTTCAAACCACACAAAATACGGACAAAATAAGTATAAATATATCACTCAAGATAAAAATATAAAAATAAAAATATATAATTAATAATAATCTTATATAAAATCCTTTCCGCGCAACGCAACGGAAATTACTAGTTGGTTTAAAAAGTATGCTTTGTTGAATTGTCAATGCTAAATAAAAACTAACTATAATAATAAAAACTAACTATAATAATAAGACAAACACTAGGATGCAATGCAACCGCTATGTTGTGATCCCACCGTCCGTATCTCTCTCTTCTTAAATGGGATCGAACCATTCTTAAAATATATATGGATAAAATATGTTTATTGGTATTTAAAGTAAATTTGTAGTGAATCGTATTATAATATTTTAAAAACATACTTTAATTCATTATTCATCATACTTTAAAAACATAATTTCATTACGAATTAATATACTTTACCTGTATAATGAGCATACTTTAATCATGATCAACCTATCATATATAATTTCTGTTTCATAAAAACTTTGTCCTGCTCCTCTTTCTTTTTTCTTTAATTTAATTAAAAGTAATAATATCGTGTTGTGGTTAATACTTAATAGTGTGTTTTACTTTAAAGTTTATATTTTATTTTACCTTATATTCCCTCCGTCCACGTTGATTATAGTTCTATATTGTTTAAAAAAAATTGATTTTTTCTGATCAGCTTTATTAACTTTTAAAAGTATTATAGTATTTTATGTAATAAATAAAGTGTAAAGTAATGTTATGAATGTGAAAAAAGAGCGACAAATTTAAAATTAAAGTAATTTTTGAGACTATTGAATAAAATGATATTTCTTTTTTTTGGATATAAAAGTTATTGTGGAACAAACAAATAAGGAAATTGCGAAAACTATTATGGGACACAGGGAGCATTAGTTTAATATATCCTAAGAGTATAATTAGAATTACATGGCTAAAATATTCCCTTATATTTATGTATTAACAAATTTTCTTAATGAATACTAGGGGTGTGCACGGATATTGGATTTAACCTAAATCGTACCGAAACCGCATTGAATTAATTCCGAACAAAAAAAAACTGTTGACTTTTTGACTTTTTCTGAATCGAACCGAATCGATTTTTCGTTTGGAACGAACTTGGATATTTCCTATTTTCCCGTACCGAATATTGGATATAACCAAACAGAACCGTACCAAAAAACCGAATTCAAATTATGCATTAAAATAATATATAATATAATTTATCTTATTATTTATAGTTTATACTTTATACGTCATGAATTAATTAATTTTACTCTACTAATTATAATGTAATCATAATTAATAAATTAAAATTAGTTATAATATAATTATAAATAATTTTAAAAATATATCTAATGCTCTAAATATTTATTTATTACTGTACATTAGAAAATATATATTTCATAAAGTAAAATAAATTTATAAAAAAAAAGAATAAATAAAATAATATGTTTAAAATTCAAAGTATTATTTCAGAGAACATAATGAATAAAGTAAATGGTATCTCTAAAGTCTAAATTTAGTTGTAAACTTAATAAATAATTATTATATTTTATATTTTAATGAAGATGAAATGCAAAAATTAAATGATTATCCATATTTATGTCTAAAATATTATTAGATAAACTTTAATTGAAATACACCTTAAATTTAAAGTTAAAGGTTTAAAAAAAATTAAAATTATTAATTTTCTTTATTTTAGTACTATTATTTTTTAGGGAAACACATGAGGTTGTCTTATGTAAGACTATTTTACATTTTTTAAATAATTATCAATTTTTATTAAATATATAATATTTATTTATAATGCAAGTTATTTTAATTGTGTTTTGTAGATGAAAGTTTACGTGATGGCAATGGTCAGATCAATAAACCTCTATAATTATGATTTACGAATCATCAATATTGCACTTATATGATTATATTAAAACTTCGAATTTGTTTAATGATTATTTTGGTTTTCCATTGATTCTTATTTGGATATGGGAAATTTAATTTTTTTATTTAATTGATATTTTTCTAAGCATTTATATGTGCAAAATTCCGTTTCTCATGAGAAATTCAATCCGATCCTCTCCGCACCATCAAAATCTATTTTTTCCGAAAATCCATTTCGAACCGAACCAAATTTCGGTACGGATTCAGTATCAGATTTTTTCTTTACGGATTCAATATTTGATTATTTTTAAAAAAAAATTCGATCCAAATTTCGGTACCCGTATCGAATCCCAATCCGCACACCCCTAATAAATACTCCAAGAATTAAACCTCTGATATCTTTATTAAATACCCAATAATGATGTTTTGCTTGATATAATATATTTTAAATAGAACATCTAATAATTAAATGCTATATAGATTAATCTCTTCAATTATCATAGTTTACTAAAAAATTATAACATTTCAAATATATAGCAATTCGAGTTAACTGCATGCATTTATATATATATATATATATATATATATATATATATATATATATATATATATATATATATATATATACTCCCTCCGTCCCGTTTCAATGTTTACGTTTCTGTTTTGCGCGTCTCATTTCAATGCTTACGTTTTCCTTTTTGGGAATATGGGACCAACCTAAAAAACTTAATATATCATTCAACACTGATACACGTATCCACTTCACATCAAATATTATATTTTTCCACACACTATCTATTAAAATATAATACTTTTCAATCAACGTGCAAAAATCAAACGTAAACATTGAAATGAGAAGGAGGGAGTATATATATACGTATATAACAAACTTAAAATTTTATTTTTAATCGATTAGAAGGATTAAAAAATAAAAAATGCGATTGATAGATACGAGGTGAACAGAATAAGCAAATAAGCAAATAAGTGGGACGAATATAAGAAGCTTTGTGCGGAGACGATCAAAAAAATAGTGGACCAAATAAACCTGGCTGGGATGAAGTGAAACGAATAGGCTAAGCTAGACAAATAGAAGAAACTGTGCAGACAGCCCAAGAAAAAGAGTGGGCCGATAGATTATGGCCCAAATAAGCATAATAAAAAGATTAATTACTCTCTAATACACAGGTATAAGTGTTATTATTGTGAGATACATACATTCAAATTTATTATTATTAAATACAAAAAATTGAAATGATATACTTAATATAACCCTAATACTAATTAAATATTTAAACAGTAAAAATGTATTTATGAATCATCCCAGCGCTCATCCTATTTTTACGATTAATTAATAGACACTGTATGCAATCTTCTCCCTCTCTCTCATTCACATCAACGAAGCAAGCAGGATTAGGATGAGGTTATGGGGGTTGGTTCTCTTCCTATCAGATATCTTCGATGGATATGTGCATCAAATTCAATTCTTATTATTTTGTTTCAAATCTCAACTCGAAAGCTGTCCAGTTTCACTTTTTGAATTACACGCACTATACACAATTTTGCATGCCATTGTTTTCAAATTTCAAATATGGCAGAAGATGGATGCTCCACTCCAGAACGCAGCATTCCTGTGAGGTCGGAGCCATCTCCGCTGCCAAGATAGAAGCCCCTCCACGACTGCCCCGTGAAGCAGCCGTAGCCGAGGAACGATTATTTCCAATCGCTGGAGCTGTAACAGCTATTCGTGGTTCGATTGACGCCGGAGGCATGTGTTTAGATGTAATAATCCAAGGTTGTTACATATAGAAATTTGGGATGAAATAATTTGTAACTTATAAGGGATATTTATATCTTCACAAATAAGGATGTTTTAGTCTTATATAATTAGGGGCTATGTTTAGTAGAAATAGGGTGCGAATAGCCCCACTCCATTTTATTATAGAAGTTATCATTTTTTATCCGTCTTATATAAGGACTAATGACTTACTTGAAACGATTTCTCACAAGTTTTTGCATTAATTTGGATATTTAATGTTTTCTAAAGGTACCATATTTACTTCTTCTTTTTTTATGTTAAATTTTATACTCCAAAATTAATTAATATTTTCATAATTTTAATCTAACTTTCCCTCCAACTGACGGCTGCAGCATTTGTGGAGGGATAATTTGGGAAAGGTAACCAAAATATCGGGCATTTTTTATGTTTTCACACAAAGTGGACAAAAATGATTTCATAAATTGAGAATAGGTATTTAAAATTTTTTCTGGAAGAATTACTACTCCTGTACAAATTAGCAACAACTAAACCTTTATTCAACTAAACCATTAACAAGGTATGCACACATGTTCTCATCTATATCTAAGCCTTACCTCAGTATTTCCTAAAAAGACTGTGTTGCTCCGTAAGTTATGTCCGGTGATGGTGGAGCCTCGGTTGCTTCTACTGCTCCGTTAGTTGATTTTCCTGGACTATACTTTCTAACTATTCTCTCTTTGTTTCCTTTCCACCATTCCTCTGCCTGTTGCTCGGAAAATCTTCGTTTACTGCATAAGATGAAATAGTGAGTAATATTTTTGGCTCCAGTATGCTCAATGGTTGCACCTGTATATGGCTACTCGTACAAATTTCAGGATAGACTAATGAAGAATGGATGCTAAGAAGACACTTAGGTACCACCTTTTGAGTCGTTCGGAAGAATCGCACAACTCAGAAAAAGAAATGAAGGGATGAAATATTCATAATAGGCTTTGGAATCCCAAATCAGACAAAGGTGCTACTAACTAGCACCTACTCTCATTCAGAAGAAATAAACATCAAAACTATTGTCAATAAAACAGGACATTCGTTAATTAAAACATCAATTAAAGATATGATGAATATAAATTTATGAATCTAAAGAGAGATCATGAATAGCAGCAATATCATCTAGAATTGACAAATGCAACAATTGGCTAAGTGCTTCTGTACATACTTATGACTGTCCACAAAAGGAAGTCCCTAAGAGTTAATGCAGCTATAACGAAAGTGAATCAAGAGAGAGATACTGTAACATACCTGAATCTAATCCTCTTGAAGTACTTAGTTCCATTTGGTAGTACAAGTAACGTTACATAGACACCTGGTTCGAATTGCTCCATTACTTCTCTTCTTTGTTCAGCTTCAGGTGTCCCAGGGCTACCTTCTGGTCTAGATTGATTCAAGTCCTTGCTGTTTGTTTCACTGGCTACTGTTGTGCTATCAGGATGAAGAGTGTGTTGCCCGAGTGCTGGTTCTGGTGGCAACGGCAAACTACCTTCCAATGCTTGATCCCCACTTGTGTCCAGCAAAGATTCTACTTGAGCATGCATTGCTTTAAAGGATTCACTCTCAGATATTTCAGGAGGCAATTTGTCCTTAATATCTACTAACTAGAAAATAGAAACAATTGAAAGCAAAACCAAATTAGCACCTATATTCCCATCACAAATGTGAAGACTGATAAAGAGCATGTTACTTGCCATCAAAAGAACCATAACTGTGAAGACTGATAAATGTGAACCATAAATTTCTCAACATGAGGTAAAGATCATCAAATACATGAACAACGAAGTTGGAATGGTAGAAATTAAGACACAATGAGTTACTTGATCTATGATGGACTTTACAGCTTGCATTGCACTTGTATGTTTGTAAGATGTACCAGCAGCCCATGACGCATCTTCTTGGCCATATGTCTTTAACTTCTGAATTTCTGAATCTTGGACTTCAATAGTTCGTTTTAAACTCTTGACCTGAATTAGAAAAGCAGTAATTAATAATGCGTAGCATCAAAGGAATCAGAGTATGAGACGTACTTTTTAAACGGAGCAAATCCATACTTGGCCATGCAGTTTAGATAAATCTTGAGTTAAAACATCATTTGATTTCTTCAAACTATCAATCGCGAACCTTGAAAGTACAGGAGTAGAGGATCGTGGATTACTTGATCTCTGCGAGTTAGGGGAAGAGGGACTCGAGCAGGGCGGAGATAGAGGCTGGGGAGGGAGAGGGTTTGATGCTGATGAGGTAGAATGCTTTATAGTAAAATGAAGGCCACTAAGTGAACTTGGGAAAGCAATATCCTTCAGCAGAGAGATTGAGGGAACTTGGGAAGCACGAACCATGGAAAATTTATCAGAATTTGTTCCTGGTACTCTAGACTTTACTTCATGGTACTTGATTGGCTCCACAGTGGTGGCGAGAAGAAGCCTAGAAATTCTTCCTTCCCCATTATCTATTGACCTACGAGCACCCCATGCTGTTCTAGTTAAAGTCGATGCATTTCCAGCATCTGCAGCTCTTTTAAGTGTAACATGGCAAGAGTCACAGACTCGATGTGGTTTTCCAGGAACCGGAGCAAGTGCTGCACGGGTTGACTTTTTAGAACTACAAGCATGACAATGCACGAGGCCACAATTATAACAGTTACGTCGTTTTCGAGTAAAACCAAATGACTGCCTACAGGCTGTGCAAACTGATTGATCTGCTCCAGAGACCCAATTATGGAGGCATATACTAGCCGTGTAGTTTGAACCACACGCAATGTTCTTGACGTGCCTGTCTTTGAGAGATTCAACCAACGTTGGTATGCTTTGATCTTCTGAGTCCCCATGTCCCAACCTCCCATTGGCTCCTCTTCCCCAAGTATATACTTCATTTCTCGACGTGAGTACTGCAACATGATGTGTTCCACATGATATTTTTTCAACAAACTCTCCCACTAATCCTTCTTGTACTAATCTAGGCCATTTTCCATCGGATAGTGGATTCCCCAGCTGACCAAATGCAGTGCTTCCCATAGTGAATACATGGCCTGATGTAGTAAGAGCAACAGTTATGTTATGCCCACAAGCCAACTGATGGACGTTGTATTCAATAAGAGCAGAAACACAGGTTGGAACTAGATAAGTCTCCTTGTCTCCATGACCTAATCGATTTCTATCACCATCACCCCAGGTGAATAACTTTCCTGAAAAAGCATTTTCACCAGAGTGATTTGTAACTTCAGCAATAGCAGCAGTGTGCCACACTCCACAGGAAAGAGCAACCGTTTTCAAACCCCTTAATGATTGGACCTCCTTTGGGTACGGAATGCTTTTGCGATCCCCATGACCTAGAGCACCAAATGCTCCTTCCCCAAAGGAAAACAAATGTCCATTAGAAGTTAAGACTGCTGAATGCCAAGCGCCACAAGCAACAGATATAACATGAAGACCTTCTAAAGATCCAAAAACTCTTTTTGGTATCCAATGGCTAACATTATTTCCATGACCAAGAAGACCTGCATTGTGGCTCCCATCACCCCATGTATATAAAGCACCAGATGAAGACAGTGCACACGTGTGAAATTCACCACATGCAACAAACTCAATCTTTGTAATAGTCAAGAATTCCACTAGTTTAGGACAGCTGAAGTCCTTTTCGATCCCATGACCCAATCTGCCCCCAGATTCCTCTCCCCATGTAAAAACCTCACCTTGCCTAGTAACAAGAGCAATGTGCTGAACACCACAAGCAATTTGCTGGACATCAAGAACTACATTTGATTCCAATATTTTAGGAGTCAGTGCATCATTTTTTATTGGAATAGCATTTCCAGCTCCATCTTTCATTCCATCGGACCATATCTCTCCCCACACATAGATATCACAAAGTGATTCTATGTCATCTGTTCCAGAACCCTGACTAGAACAACTTGGGGTACTTGAGACACTAATACGAAAACCTTCTGTGCTAAACCGTAAACCTTCTACACTAATACGAAAGCCATCTGCATTACTCGTTCTTATTTGCATACTTGCACATTCAGATACCAATTGTAACCTAGAACTATACAAATAATATTAACAAAAACTAGAACTGGTGGAGTCTTTGTCATACGAAACTCTTGAACTGAATACTAATTTTGCTCCAGATAGGCGACTATCTTTAGAGATATCGCCACAACTGTAAAACTGCATTTGCATAGATATGAGATTATATTAGTGACATAATCAAAAAGAGCATGTTAAATTTAACTATTTAAGATTGCATGTTAAAATCCAATTCCAAATTCAGACATTGAAACTAAACCTTCTGGCTAGTACTTGAGTGACTAAGGTATATTAACCAAAGTTTGATGAAATGATAAAAACTTACTATTTACCCAAAAATTTCCAGAGAGCATCAGAAGGAATTCAGGACTTGTTCTTTTAATTATAATACTAAATCCACAGAAAGTTCAAAATCTTAAAAACTGAAGTGAGATGAAAGAAATATGTTTCTTGCATTCATAATCTGTCCTTTTATAAATTAGCTTATTTGTATAGAGAGAAATATCTAGAAAAATTGAACAGAAGTCAAGGCAAGAGATAGACTTTTTCTCCTTAGACACATTACAGTGTGAACAAGTGCTTTACGAACTATAGTGAACACCATCAAGATACAACTCAAACTTGTTGCACTATTAATCTAAAGTTCTTGGTGAACAAAACAAATACATAAAAATTTCCTAGACTTTTGAATTAGTTATGAATGCAAGAGTGAAGAAAACAAGTTGTAGTTGAAGTGAATCAAAAGAAGGCTGTAGAAAGTTTAAACAGACTGCAATAGATCGTAGTTATGAGACATCACTCTTAAAGAGTCAAAACATTTAGAACTTAGCAATTTTCCACCAGAAACACCTTTTGTTTTCGAAGAATGAAACCTTTAGTAAATCAAAAACTTAAAACAATGCAACTCTTTACCATTAAAAGAATGAAATATTTCATAAGGCTATAACTTTCGGAATGAAATAACTTTCCCTAAAGACAGTAGACACTACTTTTCATTCCACTCGTTTCATTACTATTAAACACATTAATCAATGCACATAACAACATATTAAATGAAGACAGGCTGAACAGATGTAAAAGAAGATTTATTTCTTGTTAATTCATTTTCTCGGTCAAATATAGTTTCGTGTACATAGAAAGTTGTAAGAACTCCAAATACAGAAGATTTATTTCTTGTTAATTCATTTTCTCGGTCAAATATAGTTTCATGTACATAGAAAGTTGTAAGAACTCCAAATACATAATTATACGACAGAATTTGCTAACTTACAGTTCTTTGTCCAGGTAAAATCCGTGTAACAGAAGATAACTTTATATCCTTTTCTGCTCCATGAGAATACCAGAATATTGTTGTTTCATCCTGGAAACAAATATCTTAGGCATCCATATATTTGAGGTTTTTAAAAAAATATTTTTCATATTCTTGTAATTTATTTCACGGGAAAATATATTTTTTTGTCCGCTAACTTTGCTCAATTTTGAATTTAGTCCATAAGTTTTTCACTCTTTGAAAATCGTCCATTATATTTGCAGAATTTTGAAAATCGTCCATTATATTTGAAAATTTTGAAAATCGTCCATTATATTTGAAAATTTTGAAAATCGTCCTCATGTTTACCAAGTTCAACAAAATCGTCCGTTTCAACAGGTCATTAGCAGGTTATTCTAAAAATTAAAAATAAAATATATGTAATATATATATATATATATATATATATATATATATATATATATATATATATATATATATATACTATTTTAAAAAAAATAGCCTCCACTATGAATTTATATTATACTCTCTCCGTCCGCCAGAAAGAGGGCATTTTGCTTTTGTGCAAGTTGATTAAGAAGTATTGTTATTTAATGTGTAGTGGGTAGTTGTATTAGTGAGAGTGTGGATCCCATATTTTAAGTGTATTAGTGGGTGTGTGTGTATCTCATGTGTGTAAAAAAAGAAGTGGCCCTCTTTGGAACGGACGACCAAAATGGAAAAAAGACTCTCTTTCGAGCGGACGGAGGAAGTATCAATATTTAGTCAAATTTGCTCCACTTTAGTAATGAGATTAATATTGTTTGTTTGGTATACGGAAGTGAAAAATGAAAAGTGAGATAAAATTGGTTAAATAAAAATATGATATAGATAATTGGAATAAAAATATTCAAATGACCTGCCATAACAGGTCAAAGGACCAAAATGTTGAATTTTATGAAGTTAATGGACTAATTTCTAAATTGTTATAAAATTAACGGACTAATTTCAAAATTAAAAAGTTAATGGATTAATTTCAAAATGAATGAAAGTTAACGGACAAAAAAATCTATTTTCCCTTTATTTCACCAACATGCAATGGATGCAAAAGATATTAACTCAGGAGTTTGATATTGTGTTAACACATTTATAAAGTGTAATAAATAACTCAATTATCAGATAATATAAAACCAACAGGCAATAGTTTAGGAAAAGGCTAAATATACAGACAGATTTTTTAAAAGATTTGACTTTAATAAGATGAAGCAACAATTTTCTTAGTTTTAAGAAAAAATTGCTCTAAGAAATGGATGTTTGATTATATATCTCTTCTGTATTAGGAACACTCAATTGGCTCGCAAATAGTTGTAGTATTCCTGATTTTCAGAAATATTTTGACTTGAATATATTAAACCCTAAATATACATTCGAAAATATTATCTTCAACTTATTATGTGTGTTAATTTTAAAAATGTGTCTATGAATACTAAGGCTTTTTGATGTTATGCAGAAAACTTTAGCTATATGAGCATTAATTCTTCCAGCAATCCAAAGATGTGCAGTATAAAAGCGCGAAGCACTTGATACAACACTCAAAAGGAGAACAAGTCTACATTCACAGAAGATTGAGGCTGGATTTCATATTTTCTTGAGAGAGAGATTAAAAATTAAGATGTTGTTCGCATGTTCACACCGTTAATAGAGCTGAAGTTGTCATTTACCTAAATCATTTTCCCCCTTTACCAAGTTATTAAAATAAACCTCAACATATGCAGATGATCGGTGCACGCACACATGTTTTAAGATCCTCACTACATATATAGCATGATAACATGATGCCAAAAGATCAAACACATTCCTACGACAAATAATAGCTATAAAGATAATAGTCCAAGTATTCAGGAAACTCTTATATGACATCTATATCAATATATTTGTTTTATACTATGTTGTACTCCTAGTTTCATCTTAGAACTAAGAATCAAACAAGAGAGAGAAAAATTCACAAAGGCCAAGTCCATGATAAAAGAAACTGCTTACAGTAGAAAGTCTGAAAGTAGGAAATTTAGGCTTCCCTTTTCGGCAGTATTTGATCAACTGTATCCCTTTCTTCAAAGCAATGAATGCCTTCAAGAGAAAAATCGGATTAAGCATGACGAAGACATAGGCACTGAATCGACCCATTGTAAAACAAAAGTATTTTTAATTGCAGTGAAGTACCAGAAGAGTGGGAACAAATATTTCAAGATTATAGCAGCAATTAGGGAAGAGAATGCAGATATACCTGCTCAATTTCACGGCTATGGTTACAATAACTATCAGAATCTGCCATTCCATTTTAAAAAAGCCCTTGAAACCCTCCGATGAAATCTACTTATAATTCTTACAATTCCTGCACTCTTCATAGGCTATTGCAATGTAATCTTTCTGTTCCCAATTATTAACTGCGAAAAGATAAATTTGTCACCAAAACTTCAGCAGGGTTCTGCTCCTCTCGATCATGGAAGTTTTTTTGTCGACACTCCGTTGGGTTACGAAATTTATGTGGTGATTCCGGCAAGATTAGCACTATACACTCGAGATTCACCAATAATTACAGGAAAATTCAACAATGTGATCGAATTCAAGATGGTTTGGCCATAAGAGGAAAAAGAGGTTGGGCAATTTCGCGATGATGAGCCCAATTTTGGGTTTGAAAGAGGGGTAATGGTGCGAGTTTGGGAGAGCTGAGAAGTTAATGAGTGCGAATTTGGCGCGCTAACAGGATCACCTCAACTACGCCACATTTTTCTTTTTTAATTTTAAGAAAATCATATAAATGCACTACTTAACTAATCAGGTCCGTGAGAGCATTTTACACTTTTTAAAATAGTTATCACTTTCGTTATTAAATATTATTACTTTTGCTATAAAATATTATCACTTTTATTTATATTATAAAATTTTCATAAAATAATATTATCACTTCTTATTAATTTAGTATCACTTTTCAATATAAAGGTTGTCACTTTCTGATCGTCTCACGTAAGTCCTTACGTAAGACGGTCTTACACAAGGTTTAGCCGATTACTTATTACGAAACCCACGATATTATTTTTAAAATAAATTTATATTATTATTAGAGCCATCAAAAGTATCCAAAATCAAATACAAAAAAAAATTATTGCCATCCATCAAGTGTATTTATTGATTTCCATACCCAATTGACCAAAATTAGACCAAAATACCCCCACAAAAAAAAGCAATATTTAAAAATGGCCCAACATCCAAATGTAAATGACAATGCCAGCATGTATACTTTTCTTACAAAAATAGCTAAATTTTGAATTAATGGCCAAACTAGTAACTACCCTTCTGAATGCCACCTGAACAACCGGTTGCCTGCAATTGATTCACCCTAAATCCACTCACTTTCAGACGGCGAATTTTGGAGCGGGAAGAGGCGATTCAATTATCTGAATTTCACCATCAAACAACATCTGCGTTTCAATTCGAGTGCATTCGATATTTGTAGTAATAGCGGTAGATGTTCTTCCTGGAGTCGAAGTTGAAGCTCACTCTTCCAAAATCGAGCTGGTTGAAATTGGCGGAGTAGTCGCATATCCTGTTCGTTGATATCGGCGGCGTAGTAGGCGGCAACGCATGATAGAAACTCCAGTATCAATTCGAGGTACTCTATATTCATAACACCATTGTTTTTCGAGTTTGTAGATGCCATATATTAGGATTTTTTTATTTTTAATTGTGAAACGATGTTGAATATCAGTATACCCAGAGAATTCGGTAATTACGCTGCGGGCTAGGTGAAGTCAGCGGAAAGGAGAGCAGGCAACGATCTGTTGGATAGCAATTTTCAGTTGAGGTATGAACTGTTCATACTAGCGTTTGATATTTCTCCATTTGATGATTTAAAATCTGTTTTTATTACTAAGGGATGTCAAGAATTCATATGATTGTTGAGGTGAATGTGATGCCTGATCAATTATTTACCCAATGGGCAAAGGCTGTGGTGAAACATGAGAATAAATTTTGTTAATAATATGTTGTTGTAAAATAAAGTCTAGAAGGGTACTTATTCGAATGCATATTGTTCCATATAATGATGGAAATTGGAGTTTTAACAGCAAGGAAAATGTAATCCTTGATGTTATTTTCACCTAATGGGTAAAGTATGTAGTTGATTTTATTTCTATATGGGTTTGTAATACATTTCTATAAAATGAAGTGTAGTAGGGTACTTATATCCATGTAAAATCTTTGTTTTTATGATATGCAAATGTTGTTGTAAGGATGTATTATAGTAAGGAATAAGTAAGTGGAATGTTTGCTGAAATGCCTATTTGAAATGTGGGCAAGTGGATGACAGCCTCATCAAATGTAGTATAAAACCGATCACTGTAAATATTATTGTGATATAGCAATAATCCGGTATTTATAAATATGTTTTCTCAATGGATAATAATTAGAAGGTATCATACGTAGGAAAATTTTGTAGGCCGTCATTATGATAATTCACATTGAGCGATATGTAATCAATATATAAAATAAAAGCTTCAATGCAATTCAAAGGTGGAGCCTTTAAAACGAGTGTTGTTAATGAATTGTGAGTTGAATTATGTGATCTTGTATTTGCAATCCCGCAGCTCATTCAATGCATAATTCCTGTTACCTCATAATGATATGTTTGTATTTGCAATTAGGAACAATGGTTGCATCTATGGCGAAGATCCCACACGCAGACCATTTCCGTTGCAGAGTTGGTAAGAGAGCAAATCTGACATTCTAAGCGAGATAAGACGGAAGCTGAGCCCTGAAAGCCTATGAATTTTTCAGAGTACCTCTGTTGGGCACCTCCTTCTAATGTCTTAAATGCAATTTCAAGGACAGATCTATCTTCATCTCTTGTTTGCACAGGATTGCTTTGATTCGATTGAAAGATTAAAGTTTCACTTTGGATCCCTAGAGTTGGAGTTTGGGTAGAGGGAGTTCTCTCTGATTACTGGGTTGCGCTTCGGGTCATATCCGAGAATACAAAGAAAGGAAGGATTGCATAGGAGAATTATTTGAGGGGTAAAGGTTGTGTCACTGAAAGAAGCCAAGAAAGCCTTTTTGGATTGCACGGATGAGGAGGATTCAATGAAGCTTGCATTGTTGGTGGTTGTTGGTGGAATCTTGCTCCCACGCGGGTCAAACGGGGCCAACATCAAGATTCAGCACATCAATATATGTGACGATCTAGATGTGTTCAATGTTTACCCATGGGGCAGGGTAACATTCCATTTCCTTGCTCATGACATTCGGTTCGCAATGAAAACAAGGTTGAAGGACTACTGTGCCAGAATGAAGGCGAACCCATCGCATAGGGAGTGCATTGATGCCAACGGTTTCTTCTACGCTTTGCTGGCATGGGAATGTGAGACAATGCCGCTGGTTGAGAAAAAGTACGGTGGCTTAAAGCCCGAACAAGCGAGCACCATACCTTGTATCCTACGTTGGAATCCCACAACAACGCCAAGTTTTGATGAATTGATCGAAAATGTTTTCATGGATGTCAGATTGGTTGATCACAGTGAATTTCAGGTACGGTTAGAGTTGATCCAGTGAATGATGTACAGCACAAGGTGTTATTATATTATATTTGTACATTGTTACGGAACACCTGTAACAACTCATATGTACCTCTTCATTTTAGATTGAAGCAAGAACCAGATTTGATCAGTCCGAGGAGGAGCATAACTCAAGCTCGTGCAGGAGTTTGGTGGATTGGCAGGAGGAGGATGGAGGATCACCTCCAGAAATGGGAAAAAGCGAATCAACCGCTCCATCTATAAGCCATGCGATTTTCCAGAAGAGGATCCTTCCGATCAGCAGAATTCAACCATAATTCAGTATCTTATGCGGATTGAGGAGAGGCTCTATGCAATAGAAATGGACATTGCTGAAGTCAAGTGGGACATTGGTGTAGTCAAGCGTCAATGCAGCGGGGGAGTACATCAGGAGGAGTAGGAAGAAGGAAATTGGGTCGAACAAAATGAGACAGTAGACACACTGATTGCAAAGCATCAGACAATTGTATTCCTTCATTCGATGCACAGCCGGAGGTGGAGATAAAGGAACATGAACCGAATAAAACAACCATGGAAAACATTGTCTACAAGAGATGGTGCAGACATCCAAGACGTTGCTGATCACCCACAATTTATCGGAGATGGCTTAGTTGAAGACATAAATAGTGCCGGTGTGCATGGACAAGGTAATGAGGTAAGCCTACGCGGATGCAGAGTTTGTATGATTGTGATGGTAACTCAATTTCCAATACTTCATTATTGTACTATTAATGTTCATTGTGGAGTAACATGCAGGGAATACATGTTTCAGGACCTGAGCTGGGCGAAGATGAGCCGGATCTGGTGGATACGTTTATTGAGATGGATGTAGAGATTCAAGGTTCGATTCAAGGACAAACAGAAAGATGGACGCAATAGAGGTTCGAGACGTACAACCTGTACTCATCAATTCATCACTTGGGGCCATCATGATGTCATGGTAAACATTCGATTATGACATCTTATAGCGTATGGATGTAATTTTCTTTGAATTATTATAATTTCGTTATGGTAGTCTAAATGTGAAAAAATACAATAATACTCAGGATGCAGAGGTTGTAAGAGCCGATCTGAATGAGGAATCATCGCTGTAGGTGGTGGTAAAAAAATAGGTTACGAAGAAACGAGCAACAAAGAAGCGATCTACGAAGAAACGTGATATGAAGCCGGGTCCTCTAACTGTTGATCCATGGACTAACCCCATCACTAAACGGGCCAACTAGCGTGCCAAGGTGACTGATGGAAAGGTTGAACCAGGTGAGGGCTCATGTAGTAGAGAGATGATGCAATATCCATCTAGGCACATAGAGGCATTCGAGCAATGATTTAATGATCCAGTTAATGAAGCTGCGGCACAACCCATGTCTATTGGTAGTGGGGATGTCGTGGACCATGCTTTCTTCATCACTTTATATGGTCCGTCAGTATGGCTGTCTGATCAGGTAATGGAATTACTGCTTTTCAATATGTATTTTTAATATAAGTTGTGTTGATGTATTTCAGTAAGAATGATCTAGTTCACTAAAATGTGTTAATCGGTTTGGGTTGAATGCAGCACATGGATATGTGCTCGACCTTGTTGCTTACAAGAATAGGAAATGGAATGACACGTACATGGATGGATGGACCGTGGTGTCAACCTTTTTCTGGGTTAATATTTAACAACTTATAGACGTCATTTTTTACCCTTCATTTTCAATTCAAATTATGATGAAATTGTACAATCTCCAGGAAAAGTTAGTTATTGAGTGGGAATTGGAAAAAGACCATTAAAGATGGTGAGGAGTGGAAGTGGGCACTTAAATGGCTGGGGGGTGTGAAATTCATTGTGGGTGAGCGACCAGTGGGAGGAACTGGGCGGTCATGGAAGGATGTGGAGGCTGTTTATGGGACTGTACACGTTCAGGACAACCATTGGGTACTGTATGGAGTACACATTAGAAGTCACGAAAACCTGTACGTGTATGATTCGCTCTCGCGGGCCACCACGTTTAGATATCAAGAAGATTTTAGAACCTTTGCTGCATAGTTATCCAGCTTT
This sequence comes from Pogostemon cablin, assembly GCA_023678885.1. NCBI lineage: Eukaryota > Viridiplantae > Streptophyta > Magnoliopsida > Lamiales > Lamiaceae > Pogostemon > Pogostemon cablin. The sequence continues at coordinate 10,983,220 of CM042987.1, forward strand.
CTCGAGGAGTACGAGGTTGGTCCAGCAGGATATTGACAGAGGCCATGTGCTGCATCCGAGTATGCAGATGCCACAATATTAATAATGGCAGAATATTGGTCTAATATAATTAGCATCCCCATTGGGCAACCCACTGCATCGCGGATCTTCGATAAAAGCATCCTCCATAGCTCCGTATTTTGGTGTCTCCAACCCCATGAGCCACGGGAAATAATTGTTTGTTCGAATCCTGAGTAACGGCTGTAAATATAACCCCTCTTGTAATCACCCTTCAAATGAGCACCATCCACTACTAAAACTAGCTGAGCAAAATTTTTAAATCCTGCTATTGAAGCGGCAAACGAAACAAAGCAAAACTTGAACCTGCCATCGCCGTGCATCACTAGATCAGTAACCGGTCCATCGTTCGTCTTTTTTAGCATGTAAAGTTACAAGGGTAGATGTCCAAAACACTTGTCTGTGGTACCGAATACGTAATTCTTGGCCATCTTGTGTGCTCTGATCGCATGTGCATACTGAACATATAGCCCATTTTTTTGTTCACCTCTTTCCTAATACCGCTCGGGGTGATGGCCGTGGATGAGTCCCTTTGCTTTTCAAAATATAACTTCGCAATGACTCTTGAATAGCAAGATTTGGGTTTCGTCCTATTAGGATTTTCTAAGCTAGTGTGTGGGCGGAAATTGGTACACCTCCAAAGCTCATAGCTCTCCCGAGCCGAGAAAAAGAACGTACACTTTGGATCACCCTTACATATCAGCTCATATCTCCCCGTGGATGCTCAATCCACTCGAAACCCAACACCTTTCAACAAATAATACATGCTCAGCTCATGCACCATTTTTCACTATTTGTGTATATGGTGTGTGTGGACAACTCCAACCCAGTGCCAAGCTGTGTGTCGTCCAGTTTTGGTGGGTCTAAGATATTTTCCATGCAAGGCATGGTCCAGGCTTGTCCACATTCTTCACAATCATAGCTACCAGGTACACCCTCCGCTTCCTCAGTTGGCAGGTCTGAATCCTCTGAATTCTCACTGTAACTAGATGACACAGAAGATGTAGACTCCGCATCGTCCGTATCCCAAAATGGGGGATCATCATCCTTGGCTGAATTCTCCAAAGGGCCATTAGTGTGGTATGGGTCCAAGGAGTTCCACGATGGAGGAAGAATTCTATATACCCCGTCCTTTCTACTAACATCCCCCTTGTTTCCATCTCTCAGGAGTTCAGATATTACTTTAGTCTCGGCATCCTCGTGTACGGTGTTTGAGGTATTTGCTAATGATTTAGTTAGTATATATATCTTCGGTACCTTATCAGCATTCAATATTCCCTCAACATCGTGATCATATAAAATTGGTATGAGCATGGTCATCCCGTTCATCTTATCGAGATGAAATATGTCATACGTCACAAACTTCTCATCTGTTTTCAACATGTCATGGAGCATTTCCCTCAAAAATGCCAGTGTGGGCATGCCCCAAGACATCCGCAAGCCGAACGCAATACCTTCGACATACTGACACCCATCCCATTTACCGTTCGAGTGTACAATATGTTGTATCCCGATCTATAATTACAGTTTGCATTAGGAGAAAATGTTAGTTAGAGGGACTCAATTCCAAACATTCACATAGATACTCAGTACAATGATTACAAGAGGTGTTATAACTTAATCTATTCTTGTAAACATGTTAATTGTAACACATAACGACCCACCGAGGATGGATTCCCACAATTCCGTATCACATCGAACCCTAAAAGTTTATTCTACTCATATATGATTCCATTTTATGCATTGTTACCTTGGAGTAATCAAGCTGGAGGGATCAGTGATACACCGATCGCCCCACCGATCACATCAACAATCAACAAACCAACAATGTTTGTGAATCACAAATATGAGGAGCCATGAGTAACAAATCCAATTCACAAATATTCTAACCAGAAGACTAGTCCCCATTATGCATTCCCACCCTCAATAGATGCCGACGGGGAGATTCGTGATTGCCCGATCTCCCCGTCGATCATATCACCGATCATCACACCGACTATACTTGTGATTCACACCTACTACTATCCAATTGTAACATCTACTATCCTACTTGTTTTTTACACCGGATGAGTCCCCATTATACATTATCCCTCAACAGACTGATCGGTGATGACGCCTTCATCCCACCGATTAATTCTTGCACCCCAAAACCAAAGCACTACAATGACATCAATCCGCTTAAAATACAGTTAGATAAACAACTGTTTCATGCATACTCAATATACAATACAATACAAAGTTAACAATCAAACATCATAAATGGTTTGTAATATAGTAGACTCAATTCTTATGAACAACACTACCTTAATAAAAAGTACCAATTTATTTTAGTCCATGTTTTAATGAACAACAATAATAGTTCCATTATTTAGCAAATTCATGGTTTCTCACTTGAATTAACATCGGCTACAGTATGAATCTATAGCAGATCTGTGAAATTAGTTAGCTTTGTTCATGACCCACACATCCCTAACAATTTCATTAGTTATCAAATGATGTGTAACACTGGAATTAACATCCAGGACACCGAGGTGTTAATGCAAATAAATGAACCCCCTTTCTTTGTTCATGACCCATCTCCCGCAGCACTATCATATAGTGCTTTTTCTACATTTCAAAATTATTAAATCTCTATAGATACATTTGTACATCCCTGATAAGGGTTTTCTCAACACACAAATTAATCCTCAAGTATAAGGATATCAATTGTAGTCGCGAAGATGACCAAGTTACAATATCGAACCCACGGGACGGTTAAATATTAATTTCGTTATATTCTAGTATACTTTAGACTATGTTTGGTAATTGTATAGGTTTAAGGAATAATAACTTCTAATCGAAATAGCAAAAAGAAATAGTAAGAGTAGAGAAAAGTGAGTTGTAATCAATAAGAATAGTAGGTAGTTCGTCGGGTCATCCAATTTCACTAGTAATTCATATTTTCATGTGATGGTGTCCGACTCTGCCCTGTGGTTTGTGGACGCATCACTAGACCATGCAAGTTTACTCTATAGACACAAGTAAATATGCGCTTGACACGTGTGAATAACCTAGGAGCAAGAGATATACTTCACCCCCTTTTCTAGGTACTATCATAATCAATTATCTTCTACGTCTAGAATCTAACCCGATTTGATCTTTCTTTTTAGGTACTATAAAGTTATACTTTTCATCCTATTCATCAACCCGAATTTAATTCAATTCATGAATATTCATATAAGACGGTTCTAATAAGACTTCGGAATCCTTCACTTAGAATTATAATAATAAACCCTGCTCAGTAGTGAACGCACTCAACCAATAACCATGTTATGTATTCAGACTCTACACAACGATTATTGATGCACAAAACGACTATGAGTATGAATTAAATATGTAATCTTATATAAAACAAACCACAGGTAGTGTTGTACGGAGTTTTACACACGAAATATGAATTACATCATGAAACTTTCATAACCCTAGAACTACCAAGGCGGTTCTAGCCCATGATTGATCTAGGAACAATCATGGTTAGATTGATCATTCTTACTTGAACCTTCAGCGAACTTCTGTCACAGCCCTCCGGATGGATCACCACCTCTACTCTTGTCTCTCTTATGATTGATGATCAAAAGCTCTCTTCATTCTCTGTATGAGCCTCCTTTTATACTTTTAATCACGTCTCTAGGGCTTGGAATGGGCTTTCTAAGTGATCTCACGCGTTTCGGCCTCGAAAATTCGGATAAGGTAAGTTCTTGCACGCAGGTTCGACCTCGTCAAACAGGTCGAACAAACGGCCACAGGTCGAACAACAGGTCAAACCCCACTACTGGAAGAATTCTGCACTGGTTCGACCTCTTGAACAGGTCGAACAACTTAGGCCTTGGTCGAACCCCAGGTCGAACCTCATCACTGGACAACTCCCGCTCCCGATTCGACCAACTGGCAAGTCGAACTCAAACGTCGTGGTCGAATCCTCTTTTTCGCGAACTAGTTCGACCATGGTTCGACCTGATGGACAGGTCGAACCACTTGAGTCGTGGTCGAATCCTCTTCTGTCAGCTCAGCAATGCTAGTTCGACCTGCTGGAAAGGTCGAACCCTCCTCCAACTAGGTCGAACCCCCCTATTTCTTGGGCGGTTCGCATGACTTCGACTCCGTCTCTTCGATTCTTGGCACTTTCACTCCGTTTTTGCTAAGAAAACACTCAAATAGCTCCACTAACACCTGATTCATGCTAATTCACAATATATATAGGTTTTCCACCTATTTCCACATCAAAACTCTCCAAAACTAGCACAAAACATAGTGCCAAACTTGTGAATTTACACACTCATCAAACCCCCAAACTTGCATGTTGCTCGTCCCGAGGCAACCAATTTAAATCACAGGAGTCGTGTATAATTCAACAAGATCAAGTACAACACATATTACACATGCCACTTCATTGAATCAAACAAGAATTACTTGCATCATATATTTCACTCATGTAAAATCAATCCAATCACACACCATTCGGAGTACTAAGTAATCTCGCTGACAAGATAAATCTTTACTCTCTTTCGCTCACGTGCGTGAGGCACTATAGGCTAGTATAAACACTCGTATCAATTCATATTCACGCGTAACCATAAGCTTGGCAAAGGTCTCAAAAATCAACTCACATCAAATTAGTACTAGGATCACAAAGGACTTGTTTCTAGGTTGTAATGTTGGCTCTTTGGAAAGGGTAGGAAAATTTGGACATAGTGACTTAAGACACTAGTAGAGAGTTACCTTGGAGGTTCTTGATTTCTCATTCGGCTTCATATTCTCCTCCAATTCTTCTCTTGCACTTGCAATTTTAGATTTTCCTTCTCTTCCTTGCATCAACATCATTCTTCTTTTGATTGCTCGGGTACCAGTTGTAGGTACTACCCTTCTCGAACATCATTCGGCTACTTCTTAAAATTTCAAGCCCCATGTATAAGCAATTCGGGGTACCAGTTTCAGGCACTACCCTTAACAATATTTAACCATGTACTTTCCTTACTAAACCTCATTCCATCTTCCTTTTCTTCTCGCACACTTATTTACCTTACTCTCTCTACCAATGAATAGGGTATTTTCAAAGCTCAAATAAGGTAATTAAGGCTCTTTTATTTGGCTTGCCAAAGAAAAAGCTTTTAAAAGGCCCAAACAGGGCTACCAAAGGTTTATAAAATCATTAGGAAAGATAAAATTTGGCCAAGTGACTCAATTAATCAAAAATGGCATAAGATCATGTCCTAATATTTCATCAATTGTGAGTTTCACACAAGACTCCAAGCCAAGTTCTAGAATACGTTCATACAAATGATTCTCTCAAAAATAAACTATCATGATCAATCATGATAAAGGCTCAAATCCTCACATAGATAATCAATTCCTAATACTCCTCATAGCACATAATCAAGATCAATTTCTCATGAATTTCATATACTTAACAAATTATACATGCTCTTCCCAATGAAAATAAACACGTAAACAAATGAATGCACAGAATCAACAACCCATATACAAATCAATGATACAAGATCAACTATATCAAGTACATGCCACTCACACATGAATCACACCCCAATCTGTAGGAATAAAAAGAAGAATGGGAGATAAGATGAATCGGAGAAGCCAAAAGAAAACCTGAAACTACTCCCTAGGAGCATCATCATCCTCATCATCATCTTTGTCATCCTCATCCATCCTATTCTCCACAGCTCGGCACAGACTGGTAATGTGCCTATCCATCATATCCACTCGACTACTCACTCTACCAACACGCTCATCCAAGGCAGAGTACCTCTCATTCAGCGTGGCGTAGTTGGCGTTAGCGAGCGCGAGCTGCTTGTTCGTCTCCTGCTGTGCAGCTACTACCACGACCAGCTGCTCATGAATCAAGCGAAGCTGCTCCCGGGTACCTGGAACTGCTCGCCGCTGCTGCGGTACTGGAGCATGCTGAGGCGCATCATGCTGCTCTTCTTTCGGAATCTCCTTCTCCGGCTGCTCATCTACCTGATCCTCCTCTTCAGGCTGCTGTGGCTGAGGTGGACGGAACTTTCCTTGATCAATGATCTGCTGTAACTCAGTCATCCTCCCCTCAGCACACATCTGCGCTACCGCTCTCCAATCACCACCCGACTTCACTGCCACGGATAAGGCGGTATGTCCTAGAGAATTCATCAACTTATTCCTTGCTTCCCGAATAGTTGTCAAGTTGCTCACGTCGAAGGGGAACATAAATTCGAAAGGCTTGAGACCCCTCGTGAAAAACCAATCTCCATCTCTAAAATAGGCAAATCCTCCCTTCATGCACATGCTCATCATCAAATCGGGTTCTCCTTCTACTGGTGTAAAGCCGGTGAGATCCAAGTTGTAATGCTCAGCCACGATCGTCAATAACCCTCCAATATTCACCTTTTGAAATCCAATGGTCTTGAATCGATGCAGCTGCGCAATGAAATAAGCTCCAACATTGAACTTCACCCCGTTCAGCATACACCAAAGGGCGTAAAGCTCTCCTCTAGGTACAACACTCCCCTCCGAGCGGGCGAATAACGTGTTGCTCAGGAAGCGGTCCATGTACCTCAAGACTGGGTTCTTTATTGCGGAAGCACAAGCCTGTCTGATTTTATAATCTCGAATCTCCCCGGTGATCTCCCTCCAAAACCGATTTGCACCGAATGCAGCATTTTCTAATCGAGGGATCTCCAAAGGCGTCTCAAACAACTCATTGAAATCCTCAGACGTCCATTTTCTACTCACTCCACCAAGCTGAAACGTACACTGATATGGGTACCCAAGCGGGTCCTTCTCCATCTCAAACGAGCAAACTACTTCCGCTGTAACATGGAAGTACGTCGGCCTCTTCAACTCCATGAATCTTCGGATCCCTACTTGATCGAACATCCAAAATATGTCATCCCCTATTCTCATGATCCTCATCGCTTCATCATCTTGGTATCGAGTGCGAGCTATCTTGTCTGAAACTTCTTCCCACTTCTCTTTAATCTCATCCCAATCTTGCATATAAATCTTGAAATTTTCGGGTAAACGATCTTGCAGCCTCAGTTTCCTTGTCACTTTGTCCAAATTCGAAGGCCTGTCATGCCACTTCTTCGATCTTTCCTCCTCTGCCTTTCCCTTACCTTTACTTGATCCTTATCCCTTTCCTGAAAACAAATACTTCAATCCAACCAACAAGACAAGAAAGCAAGTATTTGACTAGCACATCACATACTCTACTCAAGACTTCAAACATCAATGCATAATCACTCCAACTATTGTCTCAACACCACTTGCTTATTCAACATGCTCAAAACATTTTCAATCACACTTCTTTAAATAACCAACAAGCATGCATCAACAATTCAAGCAATTCAATCAAAAATTCAACATGTTTCCCTTAATGAACTACTTTAATTTCATCAATTTCAAACCAAATCAACATGCTCATTCTAATAGATGTTCTATATCCTTGATCAATCCTCATAAAAATTCAAGTTCTATCAATAATCAAACAACCTAAACCAAGAAACAAGAATTAATATGAAACAAGTCACAATATCAACATTCACCATGAAATTCAACCATACTCAACATCAATCCTCTTATTCAAATCGAATTTCATACCTAAACCTTCAATCCTAGAGTAATTGAGTTGGAACAACATACCTTTTGACTTGCCCATGGTGAATAATCGATCAACAACACACAACAACCTAAAATCGCGATTTCAGTCCTAATTTGCAACGAAACACGCCCAAATCCGCGACTAACTCGTAAATTCAAGGTGTAATGTTGTGTAATCGGTGTGCAATCAAGTGTAATCGAAGAATTTGTGTAATGGTGTAGAGGTTCGAAGAGGGTTCGAGGTTTGGTGTTTCGAAAAAATGATCGAACCCTCCAAAAAATCGAACTTAAATTGCGTACCTGGCTTGGTTCGACCTCAGGTTCGACCTCCTGAACAGGTCGAACAATGGATGACGAGGTCGAACCTACCTTCTGGACAAATGCTCTTCTCGGTTCGACCTGGGGTTCGACTTACTGATCAGGTCGAACAATCCTTGAATTGGTCGAACCCATTTTCTGGAAAACAGAGTTCTTTGAACTGACTGGTTCGACCTCAGGTTTGACCTCCTGAACAGGTCGAACAATTATGGCTTAGGTCGAACCAGCTCTCTGGACAATTTTTGACTCTAGTTCGACTTCCTCTGCTTTTGTTCGACCTCCGGCACTGGTCGAACCACTCCTGGTGTTGGTCGAACCATCCTTCTAACCTTCAAAACTGAGTGTTCTTCATTCACTACACACTTCAAGCTTCAACACAACTCATTAGGTACAATCTAGAGCATAACTTCAGAAATTATTCCACAAAACATCATTCATGAGTAACTCCGTAAAAGAAAACACAACCAAAAACCACTGAACATTAGGCAAGTTGTAAAAAAAACGTCACATCAAAATCGATTAAAAATTCAATATGGCCGCAAAAACCAACTCCCCTAACAAACAATACAAAGAAAAGATTATACTCTTGTTGCTTCAATGAGGTAATAACATCACACCCCCCCCCAAACTTAGGAAAAACGTAAGTCGAAACTAAGTTTGAAAAGAGATGTAATTGCCGATTAGTAAGCACCTTAAATATAAAAATTTCTTACTCACACAAAAGAAATAAAGCAATAAAACGAAAGAGTAAGCTCTCAACAAGCGCTCATATTTAACGTCGGAGAGTCACGACGGTACCAAATCAGATCAAGGTATCATCAAAAATGACACACGCATCATCCGGCGACTTATAATGCTTCAACCGATGCTCGTTCGCCGCGATAACGTCTCTATCTTTGTCAATAAGCTCAAAACTCCCCCCTCCTAAGGCTCGATGAATCATGAACGGTCCCGTCCACTTAGACTTCAACTTGCCTGCAAAAAGCTTCAATCGAGAGTTAAAAAGTAGTACCTCATCTCCTTGCTTGAACTCCTTGTATGAGATCTTAGAATCATGCCACCTCTTCATTTTTTCCTTATAAATCTCTGAATTCTTGTAAGCACGACTCCTAAATTCATCCAATTGATTCATGTGAGTTATCCTCAACTCCTTCACATCCTTGAGGGTCAAGTTCAAGCGTCGCAAAGCCCAAAATGCTTTGTGTTGAATCTCTACAGGTAAGTGGCACGGCTTCCCATAGATAATTTGATACGGTGACATATCTAACACCGTCTTGTAAGCGGTTCGGAACCCCCATAACACATCATCGAGCTTCATAGCCCAATCCTTTCTATTAGTTCCTACCACTTTCTCCAGAATTTGTTTGACTTGATGGTTGGAGACCTCTGCTTGCCCATTCGCTTGCGGATGATAGGGTGTAGTAACCCTATGCTTAACACCATAATCCTTAAGCACCTTCTCAAGAAATTTATTGACGAAGTGGGAACCTCCATCACTAACTAGTGCTCTAGGAACTCCATAACGGGCAAAAATATGCTTCTTCAAGAAAGATAGAACAATTTTTGAGTTATTTACACGAGTAGGAATTGTTTCCACCCACTTTGAAACATAATCCACAGCAAGAAGAATGTAGAGAAACCCATTCGACGGGGGAAAAGGCCCCATAAAATCGATCCCCCTTACATCAAATATCTCCACAACTATGCTAGGCTGCAGTGGCACCTCATCTCTCCTACCTATATTTCCCATGCGCTGACATCTATCGCAAGACGCCACATAGCTCTCACAATCTCTAAACAATGTAGGCCAATAAAGAGCGGATTGAAGTACCTTAGCTGCAGTCTTTTGCGCTCCAAAATGCCCCCCATTTGGTTGTGCATGGCAGAACTCAAGCATACTCTCCATTTCCATCTCGGGTACACATCTTCGGACAATAGAATCTGTACATATCTTGTAAACAAACGGATCATACCATATAAATGTCTCAACTTCCCTCCTAAATTTCGCGAGTTGATATCGGTTGAGATCCCTTGGAATTTCTCCAATGACAATGTAATTAACATAATCCGCATACCATGGATCCATACCTTGCGCTGCGACCACACATGCTCGCTCAGTCCCTTGAACAGCCACATCCATGATCTTCTCATCAGGGAACATCTCTTCAATATACTCAAAAGAATTATCACAATGCTCCCTAGTCTCCAACCTTGACAAGTGATCTGCCAACACATTTTATGTTCCTTTCTTATCCCGAATCTCCATGTCAAACTCCTGAAGTAGTAGAATCCACCTTATAATTCTAGGCTTCGTCTCCTTCTTCTCCATCAAATATCGAATCGCTGAATGATCCGTATACACAATCGTCTTCATGCCAACCAAGTACTGACGAAACTTATCGAATGCATACACAACAGCCAAAAACTCCTTTTCAGTCACCGTGTAATTCTTCTGTGCCGCATCGAAAGTCTTACTCGCGTAGTAAATGGCACAGAACTTCTTCTCCCTTAGCTGCCCGAGCACCACACCCAGTGCTACATCACTTGCATCACACATAAGTACAAACGGTTGAGTCCAGTCCGGTGGATCAAGATGGGGGTAGAAATTAGCGCCTCCTTCAAAATTTGAAAAGCTGTTAGACACTCATCATTAAACACAAAAGGAATATCCTTTTCAAGTAAATGAGATAAGGGCTTAGAGTATTTTGAGAAGTCTTTTATGAATCTCCTGTAAAAATCGGCGTGTCCAAGGAAGGACCGCACTCCTCTTTCATTGGTCGGTGGTGGAAGCTTCTCAATTGCCACCACTTTAGCACGATCTACTTGCAATCCCTTGGCGGAAACATGATGCCCAAGAACAATCCCATCCTTCACCATGAAGTGGCACTTCTCCCAATTCAAGACAAGATTAGTTTCTTGACACCTCTTCAAAATAATAGCAAGGTTAGACAAACAGATATCAAAAGAAGATCCAAAAACTGAAAAATCGTCCATGAATACTTCCATGATCTTTTCTATCAAACCATCAAAAATTGCCATCATGCATCTCTGAAAAGTAGCAGGCGCATTACACAATCCAAACGGCATCTTCCTAAAAGCAAAGGTCCCGTAGGGGCAAGTAAAAGTGGTCTTTTCTTGATCCTCGGGAGCAATCATGATTTGGTTGTACCCCGAGTATCTATCCAAGAAACAATAAAACTCATACCCTGCAAGACGATCTAACATTTGATCCATAAAAGGAAGAGGAAAATGGTCCTTACACGTGTTCTCATTTAATTTCCTGTAATCCACACATGTACGCCATCCCGTAGAAATCCTCGTGGCTATAGCTTCTCCATCCTCAGCTTTCACTACAGTCATGCCCCCCTTTTTAGCAACTACATGCAATGGACTTACATGGGGACTATCACTAATAGGATATATAATTCCAGCATCCAACCACGTAAGGATTTGCCTTCTTATCACCTCATGAATTACGGGATTCACCCTACGCTGATTTTGAACACTCGCCTTGGCTTCATCCATCAACCTAATCCGATGCATACAATACGAATGACTAATACCTTTCAAATCATCAAGTGACCACCCTATTGCAGACTTGTACTTCCTTAAGACATCTAATAACTCCTCAAGTTGATCATCATTAAGGGAAGAAGATACAATTACCGGATATTTTTCATTATCACCAAGAAAAGCATACTTCAAGTGTTCCGGCAATGGTTTCAACTCCTCTTTCCTTTCTTCCACTGGAGCGCTTTCGTTATCCAAAGGCAAGTACCTCCTGGTCCATTTGATTTCTTCCACCTTAGTTCTTTCCAATTCAAACCTGTCATCACCCAAAGCAAGTAAGTTTTCAAGAAATTCAATACATACCTCGTTAGAAAGTCCGTCAAGCTCCGTAGTGGGATAAGTAAGAGACTCCATCAAACATGTCTCAAGAGGATCCTTCGACAAGATCAGAGACATATCCTCCTTCACAATCTCCTCTACCACGTCAATACTATAACACTGGGACTCCATTGGCATCTTCATTGCTTTGTCCAAGTTGAAAAGTACTTCTTCTTTGTCCATTCGCAGCTTAAGTTCTCCCTTTCGAACATCTATCACAAGGAAATCCACAGGAAAGACTAGCTTCTCCACCTTTACAAGAACATCTTCAACAATACCTCTCGGAAACGTCATTGATCTATCTGCCAATTGGAGAGCCACAGTCGTCGGGGTCAACTCCCCCAAACCAAGCTTCTGAAAAATGGACAACGGCATCAAATTGATGCTTGTCCCTAGATCGCACAAAGCTCGCCGTGCTGGCCCTTTCCCGATCTCACATAGAATCGTAAAGCTCCCCGGATCTTTCATCTTTGGTGGCAACTTCTTTTGAATAATTGAGCTACAATTCTTAGATAAGTTTACCGTTTCAACTCCGGTTAAGTTTCGCTTCTTCATCAATATGTCTTTAAGGAATCGAGAATAGTATGCCATCTCCATGATTGCCTCTGAGAAAGGGATGTTCAAGCTTATCTTGTTCATTATCTCTGAAAACTTCTTGAACTTCTCTTCCAATCCCTTCTTCACTAGCTTGTAGGGAAACGGTGGAGGTATCTTTGTTTTGGGAATCTCCCATTCATCACGATCAGTCTTCTCCGCTTTCTCCTTTTCGGCTCTTAATCGCTTAGCTCTTTCCCATTTTTTCTCAGCTATTATATCTGTATTTTGCTCATTCCGTACCACTAGAGTTGCATCGACATCAAAAGGAACTTCAGGTGCATCAATAAAAACATCTTGGTGAGGTTCGACCATGGTTCGACCAGTTTGTGAGGTCAAACAAGGGTTGAATTGGTCGAACCTCTCTCCTGGAAGACTGATCTCATTCTGCTCTTGAGGTTCGACTTGGGTTCGACCAACTTTGGAGGTCGAACAATTGCCCCTGAGGTCGAACCGCTTCCCTGTATAATTTCTATCCTCCGGTTCGACCTGGGTTCGACCTGATGGGTTGGTCGAACAATTACGATCGTGGTCGAACCGTTCCATTATATAGTTTCTATCCTCCGGTTCGACCTGGGTTCGACCTGATAGGTTGGTCGAACAATTACGATCATGGTCGAACCGTTCCTGCGACAAAACAGAGTGCTCTTGCTGATGAGGTTCGACCATGGTTCGACCTGTATGCCAGGTCGAACCCTCTGAGTGTTGGTCGAACCGAGGCTTAGATGATTCCGACTTTGATTCCGGCCTCATTGGTCCATCGTACTGGGTTCCCGACCTCAGTATGATGGCGTTACACAACTTCGGATTCTCTATACTCTGAGATGGAAACTTCCCTTTGCCTACAGATTGAGTCAATGTGTTCACATTCTCTGCAATTGTACCCATCAACAACGTGAGATCTTTCACTTGAGTGGACAAATCTCTGTGGTGATCATCAATCTTTTTCTCAAGTTTGGCCTCAAGGTGGTTCAACCTTTCATCATTCTTTACCATGTACCTGTTCACAGTATCCTCAAAACCAGGCTTCCCTTCTTCCACCTTTTCTCCCGGATCAACACCCATCGGAAGTTGCACTGCATTGTTCGTATTGCTCCATAAAAATTCGGGCCTCCTTGGTTGCTGCTGATAACTACCAGAGGAACCACGATTGCTAAAGTTTCCTCGATAGTTCCTTTGGTAATTCCGGTTTCCTTGATTTGGGTACCTCGTTCCTTGAATACTTTGACCCATGGCATAATTTGCTTCCTCCAATTCTTCTTGGATGGTTCCTTTATTCATCATCTCTTGCTGCATGATTGGCACTCGTTGAGATATCTCGCTGATCTGCTTCTGTTGAGACTCAAGTAGCTTGTTGATATTGGACAAGCTCGAAACGATCTCATCCTCTCTCTTTGTTTTCACCATTGCTTGTTCAACCTGAGCTACTTTTCCAAGAACATACGTACCTCTAACTCTATCAGTAGGCCAATCCCTCGAATTCATCGATATGTCTTCAAACAATCTCTCGGCCTCAACGGATGACTTTGTAAGCAATGCTCCATTAGAAGAAGCATCAAGTAACACTCTTGATTCACAGTCCAATCCATTATAGAATATACTGATATATTGGGCTTTAGATAACCCATGTTGAGGACACTTCCTGAGCATGTCCTTGAATCTATCCCACGCTTCATGAAATTTCTCACCTCCACTGATAGCAAATTGGTTAATATCTTGCTTCATCTTAAACACCTTCGAAGGTGGCATATACCTTTCCAAGAACCTTAACTTCAATTGCTCCCACGTGGTGCACTCAGCTGCGTTAATAGTATCGTACCAATCCCTCACCTTTTCAGTAAGCGAGAATTTGAACAAAAGGATCTTCCTAGCATCTTCATGTTCTCCTACGTCTTTTTGAGTACTTGCATAACCCAAGAACTTATTCAGATGCTGCTGCGGATCCTCGAAAGACCCTCCTGAAAAAGAGTTTCTTTCGATCATGCTAATAAGAGCGGGATGAAGATCGAAAGCTGTGTTAGTTCCCCTTGCTCCTAAAAGCTCATAATTTCCAGCCCCATTATTTCTGAAAACCTCTCGGATGGCTAGATTATCCGGATTCGCTGCCATGTTGACTGTTTCTACTTCCAAATTAACTTCAGTCGTAGCCTCAATCGTCTGCGAAATCTGCTCGTCAACCTTGGCTCCAAAATTCAGAGCTTCAGTTGGGTCAATTATCTTTGCCTTGCTCTTATTCTTCTTCTTCTTTCTTGATGATGCTCCAATCTCAGGATTATACGGTTCAAGATTACCTTTCTTTGATCTTGTGAGCATACACCTAAAACGAATAAGAAAGAAAACAACAAAACAAGGTAAATAGTCCTAATAAACTAGAAATAATACAAAAAAGATATTTTACGCCGTCCCCGGCAACGGCGCCAAGAACTTGATAGGGGTTTTCTCAACACACAAATTAATCCTCAAGTATAAGGATATCAATTGTAGTCGCGAAGATGACCAAGTTACAATATCGAACCCACGGGACGGTTAAATATCAATTTCGTTATATTCTAGTATACTTTAGACTATGTTTGGTAATTGTATAGGTTTAAGGAATAATAACTTCTAATCGAAATAGCAAAAAGAAATAGTAAGAGTAGAGAAAAGTGAGTTGTGATCAATAAGAATAGTAGGTAGTTCGTCGGGTCATCCAGTTTCACTAGTAATTCATATTTTCATGTGATGGTGTCCGACTCTGCCCTGTGGTTTGTGGACACATCACTAGACCATGCAAGTTTACTCTATAGACACAAGTAAATATGCGCTTGACACGTGTGAATAACCTCGGAGCAAGAGATATACTTCACCCCCCTTTCTAGGTACTATCATAATCAATTATCTTCTACGTCTAGAATCTAACCCGATTTGATCTCCCTTTTAGGTACTATAAAGTTATACTCTTCATCCTATTCATCAACCCGAATTTAATTCAATTCATGAATATTCATATAAGACGGTTCTAATAAGACTTCGGAATCCCTTCACTTAGAATTATAACAATAAACCCTGCTCAGTAGTGAACGCACTCAACCAATAACCATGTTATGTATTCAGACTCTACACAACGATTATTGATGCACAAAACGACTATGAGTATGGATTAAATATGCAATCTTATATAAAACAAACCACAGGTAGTGTTGTACGGAGTTTTACACACGAAATATGAATTACATCATGAAACTTTCATAACCCTAGAACTACCAAGGCGGTTCTAGCCCATGATTGATCTAGGAACAATCATGGTTAGATTGATCATTCTTACTTGAACCTTCAGCGAACTTCTGTCACAGCCCTCCGGATGGATCACCACCTCTACTCTTGTCTCTCTTATGATTGATGATCAAAAGCTCTCTTCATTCTCTGTATGAGCCTCCTTTTATACTTGTAGTCACGTCTCTAGGGCTTGGAATGGGCTTTCTAAGTGATCTCACGCGTTTCGACCTCGAAAATCTGGATAAGGTAAGTTCTCGCACGCAGGTTCGACCTCGTCAAACAGGTCGAACAAACGGCCACAGGTCGAACAATAGGTCGAACCCCGCTACTGGAAGAATTCTGCACTGGTTCGGCCTCTTGAACAGGTCGAACAACTTAGGCCTTGGTCGAACCCCAGGTCGAACCTCATCACTAGACAACTCCCGCTCCCGATTCGACCAACTGGCAAGTCGAACTCAAACGTCGTGGTCGAATCCTCTTTTTCGCGAACTGGTTCGACCATGGTTCGACCTAATGGACAGGTCGAACCACTTGAGTCGTGGTCGATTCCTCTTCTGTCAGCTCGGCAATGCTGGTTCGACCTGCTGGAGAGGTCGAACCCTCCTCCAACCAGGTCGAACCCCCCTATTTCTTGGGTGGTTCGCATGACTTCGACTCCGTCTCTTCGATTCTTGGCACTTTCACTCCGTTTTTGCTAAGAAAACACTCAAATAGCTCCACTAACACCTGATTCATGCTAATTCACAATATATATAGGTTTTCCACCTATTTCCACATCAAAACTCTCCAAAACTAGCACAAAACATAGTGCCAAACTTGTGAATTTACACACTCATCAATCCCCCCAATTGACCAACACCAACAAACTCGACTCAATCTGACTCTTTGAGTAAAACCCCATGCACAATATTCTTACTCAATAAAACTGGTCCCGTGAAATAGAGCTACTGCCACGTACCGGACTTAGCAATCGAATGCCAATGCTCATCGCTGCAACAATGTATTTTCATGCGTCGCTGGGTGGTCCTCCGATCTGAGAAGGATGACAGTCAAATTCCCACCACCAAAGTTGTCGACGGGAGCAGTTGAAAAAGTTGAGTGATGTAAGGCTGCTGTGGAGCGTGGGAATTAATTTGCAATCACCGGTTGAAGTTGAGAAAGCAGGTGAAGGAATGGGTTAAACTTCTTTAATTAAGGGTAGTTTCATCAGTTCATTATAATTTGACTATAAAAGATCAAAAGTTATTTGTTTGCTGGCATTATTAGTTGGCTTATCAAAAATGGTTATTTTTGTTAACTTCCCATATGATATTAAATAACCACCCACCCCTTTACCCAACCCAATCCCTTCTTCTCTATCAGTTTCTCTATCAATTTCATCTTCTCTACTAAATTTGGCGGCTGTGGTGGTGATTCACTGAGTGGGGACGGGCAGCGACGGGTCACTAGGTGGAGGTGACGGCGATGGGGGCAGTGACGGTGCAATGGTGGTGGTTTGTTGGGTTTGGGAGAGGGATGAAAGGGGGAGAGGAAGGGGGTCATTGAGTTTGGGGACAACAGTTGTTCATTGAGTTGGAGAGGTGGTTGAGTGAGGGAGAGAGAGAAGGAGGGTGACGTTGAGATGAGGGCAGCGGCAGTTCCACTGGGTGAGGGCATCACGGTGGTGGTTCTCTCAGGTAAGGGGATCGCTGGGTGGGGCGGAGGTGGTGGTGGTTTGCTCAGCTGGGGAGGGGCGGCGGTTGTGGTGGATTGCTGGGTGGGGTAGGGACGGCGGCGGCGGTGGTGGTGGGTCATTGGGGGAGGGGTAACGGTGGTGGTGGTACGATGTGTGGGGGCGGAGGCGGCGATGGTGGGTCGCTGGGTAGAGGAGGGGCGGCGATGGTAGCTCGGTTGGGGTGAGGATGGGGATCGCAGGGGGTGGTTTATATTTTTGAAAAAGAGGAGTGATGGGGTTGGGGGTATTTATGTCTAAAATTGGACAATTGGGTATGTTTGATCTAAAATAAAGTTCATGCTTGGTAATGATTTTGAGGGGGGAGGGGGGATTGGCCAGTCTCCCTTATTATTATTTAAACTTATAACTTGTATTGAATAATAGTGAATTTAAGAATATAATATTTTAATATATAGTGAATAATTGTATTAGTTGTATATGAAAATTATATACTCCTTCCCTCTCATCCTAATAGTTAGTACATATTTTTTTTGTGTCTCATCTTAATGGTTACATTTCCTCTTTTGGTGTATGAGTCCCAAACAAAACAATTCAAATATCTCCATAGAACCCACCTATAACACTAATACAACTACCCACTATGTATAAAGTTAGTATTTTTCTCACCTCAATACACATTAAAATATTATACTCCTTAATCCACTGCAAAATGTAAACGTAATTATTAGGATAGGACGGAGGGAATATAATGGATTGAGTAGTAATTGCTTTTTTTTATACACCAAAAAAAGGAAATTGATATTGCTTTCTAATGAAACAGATTAAAATGACAAAATTAATACTAATTAAAATAAGAGTTGATCTATTGTACAATTGGTTTACACTAAAAATAGGATCCATATTTAAAAGTGGGTTAGCTATATATTTCTAAAAAATCAAAACGGGTCATTCACGCTATTCACTCCAATCTTTTCTCCAAAAGCCGGACCCTCCGCTCTCTCTCTCCTCAGTCAGACTCTCCCCTCTCTCTTCAGCTGCTTCATTCATCCACCATCTCAAAATTCACTTTCTTCTGATGCCTCCACCGCACCACCGCCAAAATCCACTATCTTCTCATACCTCCATTGCACCACTGCACACAACCGCCTCCGTCTTTCTAATTATAATTATCACCGCCGCCTACACCTTGAACTACACTGCTGCCTCCATCTCTCTGATCATCATCATCATCGTCTTACGTCTCATGTTGCACTATTCTTCATCAATAATGTCATGGATCTGCTCATCGAGACTTCAAATCTACTCTCACCATCGACTTTAGATTCAGATTCGTTGCATCTTTCTACTCTATTGCTCTAGAGATCCAACTGCGATCTTTATAATGGATTCGTTGTATCTCGACCCAGCTGCACTCTTCATCATTGCATCCCTCTCCATTACTATAGATCCAGATCTACTCTTCATTCCTCAAGCAGATTTGATTTTCATAGATTTGATATTAAAAAAATGTAATACTATATTTATTAAAAAAAACTTATACATCAATGATAAAAAAAACTTATTCACTATTCAATTACGCAAGTTTTAAAATAAATATTTAAATAAACTATATTTAATCCACTAATGTATATGTATTTTATAATAAATGTATTTGATTTTATACAAAAATGTATAACATTTTATAATACCTTGTATAATTAAAATTAATAAATGTATTAGATTTTATACAAAAATGTATGACATTTTATACTTTTTTTACAGATATAATTATTACATTTTTATACTAACCTATATAACAAAAATTAATAAAAATAAGGATGAAAATATAATATCAATAGTATTTTTTACAGCTATAATTAATTATTTCGATTTGAATTACAAACATAATTTACCAAATTATATCGTCACAGTAAATTTTTGTGGCGCATGTATTTTGGTTGCTTGTAAATAATATATAAATTACCAATAATTTATGGTAATATCTCCTGGTCACATTTCCACATTGAAATTGTGTCATTCATGTATATTAATTAATTATATATCATCCACCAATGTATATGTATTTTCTAATAAATGTAATGAACCTCCTCTCTTTGTTCATGACCCATCTCCCGCAGCACTATCATATAGTGCTTTTTCTACATTTCAAAATTATTAAATCTCCATAGATACATTTGTACATCCTCCAATTAATCAACACCAACAAACTCGACTCAATCCGACCCTATGCATAGTATTCTTACCCAATGAAACATGTCCCGTGAAATAGAGCTACTGCCACGTACCGGACTTAGCAACCGGATGCCAATGCCCATCGCTGCAACAATCTATTGTTTTGCGTCGTTGGGTGATCCCCGATCTAAGAAGGATGACAACCAAATTCCCACCACCAAAGCTGCCGACGGGAGCAACTGAAAAAGTTGAGTGATGTGAGGCTGCTGTGAGGCGTGGGAATTAATTCGCAATCACCAGTTGAAGCTGAGGAAGCAGGTGAAGGAATTGGTTAAACTTCTTAAATTAAGGGTAGTTTCATCAGTTCATTATAATTTGGCTATAAAAGATCAAAAGTTATTTGTTTGTTGGCATTGTTAGTTGACTTTTTAAAAATAGCTATTTTTGTTAACTTCCCATATAATATTAAATAACCACCCATCCCCTTACCCACCCCTATCCCTTCTTCTTCATCGGCTTCTCTGTCAATTTCATCTTCTTTATTAACTTTAGCGGCAGTGGTGGTGATTCATTGGGTGGAAGCGGGCAGCGACGGGTCGTTAGGTGGAGGTGACAGCGGTGGGGGCAGCGGCGATGTGGTGGTTGTGGTTCGTTGGGTTCGGGAGAGGGTTGAGAGGGGGAGAGGAAGGGGGGTCATTGAGTTGGGGGACAACGACTGTTCGTTGGGTTGGAGAGGTGGTTGAGTGAGGGAGAGAGAGAAGGAGGGGGCGCTGAGTTGAGGGGGGCGGTGGTTCCCGCTGGGTGGGGGCAACACGGTGGTTATTCTCTCAGTTAAGGGGGTCGCTGGGTGGGACGGCGGTAGTGGTTTGCTCAGTTGAGGAGGGGCAGCGGCGGTTGTGGTGGGTTGCTGGATGGAGGAGGGGCGACGGCGGCGGTGGTTCGCTGGGTGGGGATGGTGGTGGGTCGTCAGGGGAGGGGCAACGGTGGTAGTGGTACGTTGTGTGGGGGCGGAGGTGGCGGTGGTGGGTCACTGGGTGGCGGAGGGGCGGCGATGGTGGCTCAGTTGGGGTGAGGATGGGGGTCGCAGGGGGTGGGGCGTGGTTTATTTTTTTGGAAAAGAGGGGTGGTGGGGTTGGGGGTATTTATGTCTAAAATTGGACAATTGGGCGCTCAGGTGACTTCGTTTCGATTGCTATTGATGATACTCTGTTGCAAGAACGTGTTAATTTATGTTCAAAATTTCTGATTGGTAGGGTTCTTCAAAAATGTGGGCAACGCCCTCTCACTCAGTCAGAGTTGCTTGAACAGTTGAAGAGATTGTGGAACACACATGATATTTTCATGGCGCCCTTGGGAAGGGGCTACTACAACATCCTCATTCATGATGTTTCTACTCGTCAGCGGGTATTGAAGGAGAAAGTCTTCGAATTAGAATCTGGTATGATTAAGCTGCAGAAGTGGGTTCATTTTTTAATCCTTACAAAATTATATCTTTGATTACGAATGTTTAGATTCGTATATATGAGTTACCATATGAATTTTGGAGTGGAGCTATTCTGCGTTCCATTGCTTCAGGGGTTGGGAAATCGGTTAAGGTGGATGCTAGAGCCTTGGATGGGTCTCTTGGCCATTTTGTGAGGGTGCTGGTTGAAGTGGATTTGTTGGAGGATCTTCCAACCAACATTACGATTAATACCTCGGATTATACTTTTTCCACTTACATATCTTATGAAAATATCCCAGATTATTGCACGAGATGCAACATCATTGGACATGGTAATGATGAATGTAGAAGATGAAGGAAGAACCCTCCCCCTGCTATTTCTACTTGTCAGAAAAATCAGCAATCCATGTTGAGATGGACCCCTGTTAGGAATCAAAATGTTGTTGATCGGGTTGGGCATGGTAGGATTGATCAGCACGATCAGCAGCAGACTGATATACACGAGCAGCATGCTGAAAATCAGCAAAGGCAGCATTCTGGACAGCAACTTAATGATCAGCAGCAGCAGATGTATGTTGCTACTCAGCAGCAGAGTATTAGTAGCAGCGACCCGTGCAGCAGCACCCAAATAAACCAGCAGCAGCGTGATGATGAAGTTGCTACTAATGTAACCCCTTTAGCGCCCTTGTTAAGCGATAATCTGCAATTGGGCAACCGTTTTGGAGTTCTACAGGATGATGCTGAGGATACTGAAGTGGTGAACATCACGAAATTCTTGGACGAAACGCTACGACATGTGGAGCAACAATCTGATCCTAGTAATTATGGTATTGAGGATGATCGAAATATGGCCCAGCTGAAGGATAATTATGATTGCGTTCATCCACATACGAATAGGCACTCCCGTAATATGCACTCCACTACTCAACAAGAGTGGGGACAAGTGGAAGATCCTTCAAAGCCGCCGAAGCACGACTCTTCGACTCGTTCTAGATGAATTATCTTTTTTGGCATATTCATGGTGTGGGGAGCTCTTTATCAGCCCTCAAAACTTTCTGTCACAGACATCAGCCTATATGGCTTGCACTTGCTGAGCCTAAGGTTTGTTCTCCTTCTTTCTTGTCTAATAATTGGCACAATTTGGGTTTTCGTTTTGTGGCTCATAATGATAGAGGCAACAACCGTCCGAATATTTGGATCTTTTGTCATAATCATCTTGTTTCGAATGTTGTGATTATTTTCATGTCTGAGCAGATTATTATTGTTGATTTCATATTTAATCGTGCTCTTTACCGATTGGGATTGGTTCATGTTGTTAGTACATATTTGGATCGTAGAAATTTGTGGTTTGACATCATATCTTACATCAGTCCGAATATGATTATTTTGGGAGATTTTAATTGTACATTGAGGGATCATGAAAGAAACACCCCCTCTAGTTCTTCGAGTTTAGGTTCTACTGAATTCAGGGAATTTCTGGGGAAAAGTGGTTTGCATGATTTAGAGTTAGGAGGCTCTAAATACAATTGGTTTAAAAGATCTGTGAATCATTCTCTTCGTGCTTCTAGAATTGATCGTGCACTTATTTTTGATAGTGTGATTGATATTTGGGATAAAATTGATCTGTTGGTGCTTCTTAGACATAGTTCGGATCACAATCCTATCCTGTTGTCCTTCGATAGCACTGTTGGGCATGTTCATCGTCCTTTTAGATTTCAGAAAATGTGGCTCTCTGATATGGGTTTTTTTGTTCTTGTTGCTACTTCGTGGGGAAGAGGCATGGTTGCTCCTAATCCATCTCTTACTTTTGTTGGAAGCTTAGGAGACTTAAACTTGAGATAAAGTTGTGGAATAAAGAGTTTTTTGGTGACATTTTGAGTGGGGTTGAGGCAGCAATGAATAACTTGCAGGATATTCAGAAACATATTGATCAGTATGGGGATTTTGATGATTTGTTTTGTGAGGAGGTAGATGCTCATATCCTTTTAGAGGAGAAACTCAAACATAAGCAAATCTTTTACTCTCAAAAGAATAGAAGCAACTGGTTGAAGGATGGAGATCGTAACATGATTTTTTTCCAAAGAGCTCATAGACACAGGAAGACTAGAACACACATTAGTACTATGATGGTTGGGGATGAAGTCTCTCATGATATTTCTGCTATTTCTCAGCACGTTGTGGATTATTATAGAGACCTTTTCAGTACACCTTCTGATGTTCCGGATTGGGGTTTGATGGGCTTCGTTCGTCAGTTTGTGTATGTGGATGATAATGATGCTCCGACTCTTGAGCCTGATGATGTGGAAATTAGAGCTGCATTTTTTTATCTTTCTCCAGATAGCTCTCCAGGCTTTGATGGTATGGGCAGTTCATTCTTTCAGGCTGTTTGGCATATTATTCATGAAGATTTGTGCATTGATGTCAGGTATTTTTTTAACACTGGTTTAATTCCTGATGAGGTTAATGCTAATTTTGTTACCTTGATAGCTAAGCATGAGGGTCCTAATCGTGTGGAATATTATTGATGAGAGTAGAAATAAGCATGTTTGAGTGTCAAATTTAACACCTTTTGATGGAGATTCTTATTATATATTAGTAAAAGTATCTCATATCTATTGTATGTGATAAAAAGGTGCACTTGAGGTGTTTTATTGTGTTTTAGGTGGAAAAAGAATCAAAAGTGCAAGGTTGGAGAAAAGGTGCAATTTGTGCAAGGATGCTGAAAAATGCATGTCCAACTTTCGTTATTTTTCTGTGTTGTTATGGAGATCAAAACTATTTATGTAATATATGGTTAGAAAGCTACTGAAGAGAGGGTCGTTTTGGTATGAAGAACACCCCAATCGGATTACAAACGAGAGAGTTATGATCAAAGTTGTGACGTTGCGCAAGCTGTTCCTGTTCAGAACGACTGTCCAATTTTCATGACTTGCTACATATTCAAATGTTGGAGTTTCTATAAGTTCTTTATATGGATAGAAATCCAAGGAAGAGAGGATCACGTGAGCGCAAGAATCACTCAAATCAGAGCTCGGATGTGAAAGTTATACGCGAAACGGTGAGACTATGCAACTCAATTCGAACTGATGCGCTAGTCAACTTGAGGTCGAATTCGATAGCAAAAGAGTCAATTCGACCATGACACCTCAATTCGACCTACTGTGCTGGTTGAATTGAGCACCTAAAGCTTCCAATAGGTCAATTCGACCTCCAATTCGACCTGGCTCCTTGGTCGAATTGACGTACGGAAACTTATCATATCCGTATTTTTACACTTTCAATGTGTGTGTTCACCCAAAAAGCTATTCCAAGACCTATAAGGAGAGCTTACAAGTATAAAAGGGGGTGTAGATCGCACCAAGAAGAGAACGAAATATAATAGATTAGAGGAAGAGATGCCACAACCATACTACACCCCACAAGGGGGGATCACCCCCCAACCATCATCCACATCCTTTCCTACATCCATCCATCACTTTGAAGATTCATTTGTGGAATTTATCGATGTGAAATTCACCTAGATTTTAAGTGGATTTTTGTGGCTTTAATTCAATAATTAAGCATGATTTTAATGAAAATGATATTAATTGCTTGATTATTTGGAGAAATATATTTTTGTTTATTTTTGAAAAAAAATGGGTAATTTTTATAAAAATGGGTTCTACAAGTGAAGAGGAAGATGTGGGAGAAAATAGAACTCGATTTGGAGTTGAAACGAGCAAGAACGGGCCAAAGGAAAATTTATTATAAATCTCATTTTTGGTCCATGAGCTAAATTATCCCACATTGATTACTTATCACAAATTCATCTCACTCTACCACTACATGAACCCACTTGTCCCACATTGGAAACTCACTCAAATTTCTCTCATCCTTACTACGATAAATACCCTCTTCCATGAAAGTCATCATTGAACAATTCTTTACCCATTTAAATTCTATTAAATTGAATCATTTCCAAAAGTCAATAGTTGAGAGGGCTTTTAAGTAAGACCTCCATAGTTGAGATCTCTCCCCCTTTCGGGTTGAGGGATCCGTAGTTTTAAATATTTTTCTAGATTAGAAATTTAGTGATTTCCAAGAAGGTGGGGACACCAAGGAACGGATGAGCTTGGTGGATGTAAAAACTTCATTTGGTGAAATCTAATCCTACTTATTATCTTTTTATTTTCTTTGTTTTGGTTGTTTAAGTGATGCTTGAATTATGGATTAATTTATGAGATTATTTAAATTGTGATCCCGACTTTGATTAGTTTCATTTATGAATGCTTAATTGCTTAATCTATATGTTTGATTTGTGTGGTTAATTGTCTATTGCATGTGGTTAGAACGAGAGTTCAATTATGTGTCTTAGGAATTAATTGAATCATTTCATCATGTGGGTTATGTGGATTAATATGGAAAGAGTTGGAATCGACCTCTCATGTTTAGAACTGCATAAGTGGATACTAGAGAGATTAGATTGAGAGGTCAGTTAATCTAGTGATGGGAACCCAACCTTAGTGAATTCATAGTACCTAGAAAGGGAATATTACCTATGATTTAGTACCTTTTAGGGAACTCGTACATGTAATTAGTACCTATTGGGAGGTGTTCGTTATGGTATCGATCATATGTGCTATTTTGGGGTCTTTGTAAGGGACTACATCCTCTTCATCTCGAGAGAGAGTTTAAGTGAAATTTGTGATCGCTCTTACTATGATAGCTTAAATTGGGAGACAATTAGATGTGTTACATGATTGATTCATTTGAAGTGCATCATTAAATCTTCCTTTCCATTGAAAATTCTAAAAATATTTTAATTAGTTTCATTTCATGCTTTTTATTCCTCCCTTCTCGGTCGTCCCTAACTAATACGAGACTATAACTTGAAGACCACGAATCCTAAATTCTTCGTGGTTCGATAAATTCTTTAATTGGTCATCCCGACTATATACGATCAATCAAATGGCACCATTGCCGGGGAATTTAGTTGTATTTGTGACTTCGGATTTTGTTGAGTGTTAGGATAGGGACATTTTTTTTATTTGATTTGTTTATGGTTGTGTTTGTAGGGACAAAAGCGTGGTGCCATGGTATTGGCCTTGAAGAGCAAATGAGTGGTGCAAATTGAGGTAACGAACATTTTCTCAACTTAAATTCGACTTTGCCTAATTTAAGTTTGGGGGTATGCTCTCTTTGTTACTTAACTTTTCTACAGTTTGAATTATAAAAAAAATGCATAAATAAACTCCTACTTGAGCATATTGTATCGGCGTACCTTTAAGTCTTTACTCTTTTCTTTGGCACACTTTTTCTCCTTTCTTTGTTTTTGCTTTCAATAAGGAAAAATCTTTCTTGGCTCTCTCATGCTTCGTTGTGAGTGATGAGTGTGTAAATTCACAAGTTTGGTACCATGTTTTGTGCTAATTTTGGAGAGTTTTGATGTGGAAATAGGTGGAAAACCTATATATATTGTGAATTAGCATGAATCATATGTTAGTGGAGCTATTTGAGTGGTTTTCATAGCAAAAACGAAGTGGAAGTGCCAAGAGTCGAAGAGACGAAGTCGAGACCGTGCGAACCGCTAAGAAAGAGGTGGGTTCGACCTGTTGGAGGAGGGTTCGACCTCTCCAGCAGGTCGAACCAGCATTGCTGAGCTTACAGAAGAAGGTTCGACCATGACTCAAGTGGTTCGACCTGTCCATCAGGTCGAACCAAGGTCGAACCAGTTCGCAGAAAAGAGGATTCGACCACGACGTTTGAGTTCGACTTGGACGGTTGGCCGAACCAAGAGCAGAAATTGTCCAGTGATGAGGTTCGACCTGGGGTTCGACCAAGTCCTGAGAGGTTCGACCTGTTCAAGAGGTCGAACCGGTGCAGAATTCTTCCAGTAGCGGGGTTTGACTTGGAGTTCGACCTGTGGCCAGTTGTTTGACCTATTTGACGAGGTCGAACCTACGTGCGGGAACTTACCTTATCCGGATTTTCGAGGCCGAAACGCGTGAGATCGCTTAGAAAGCCCATTCCAAGCCCTAGAGACGTGATTACAAGTATAAAAGGAGGCTCATGCAGAGAAAAAATGGAGCTTTTTGGATCATCAATCATAAGGGAGGCAAGAGTAGAGGTGGTGATCCATCCGGGGGGCTGTGACAGAAGTTCGCTGAAGGTTCAAGTAAGAATGATCAATCTAACCATGATTGTTCCTAGATCAATCATGGGCTAGAACCGCCTTGGTAGTTCTAAGGTTATGAAAGTTTCATGATGTAATTCGTATTTCGTATGTAAAACTCCGTACAACACTACCTGTGGTTTGTTTTATATAAGATTGCATATTTAATCCATACTCATAGTAATTTTGTGCATCAATGATCATTGTGTAGAGTCTGAATACATAACATGGTTATTAGTTGAGTGCGTTCACTACTGAGCAGGGTTTATTGTTATAATTCTAAGTGAAGGGATTCCGAAGTCTTATTAGAACCGTCTTATATGAATATTTATTAATTGAATTAAATTAGGGTTGATAAATAGGATGAAGAGTATAATTTTATAGTACCTAAAAAGGGAGATCAAATCGGGTTAGATTCTAGACGTGGAAGATAATTGATTATGATAGTACCTAGAAAGGGGGGTGAAGTATATCTCTTGCTCCGAGGTTATTCACACGTGTCAAGCGCATATTTACTTGTGTCTATAGAGTAAACTTGCATGGTCTAGTGATGCGTCCACAAACCACAGGGCAGAGTCGGACACCATCACATGAAAATACGAATTGCTAGTGAAACTGGATGACCCGACGAACTACCTACTATTCTTCTTGATCACAACTCACTTTTCTCTAACTCTTGCTATTTCTTTTTGCTATTTCGATTAGAAGTCATTATTCCTTAAACCTTTATAATTACCAAACATAGTCTAAAGTATACTAGAATATAATGAAATTGATGTTTAACCGTCCCGTGGGTTCGATAATGTAACTTGGTCATCTTCGCGACTACAATTGATATCCTTATACTTGAGGATTAATTTGTGTGTTGAGAAAACCCCTATCAAGTTCTTGGCGCCGTTGCCGGGGACGGTGTAAAATATCTTTTTGTATTATTTCTAGTTTATTAGGACTATTTACCTTGTTTTGTTGTTTTCTCTCTTATTCGTTTTAGGTGTATTCTCACAAGATCAAAGAAAGGTAATCTTGAACCGTATAATCCTGAGATTGGAGCATCATCAAGAAAGAAGAAGAAGAAGAAGAGCAAGGCAAAGACAATTGACCCAACTGAAGCTCTGAATTTTGGAGTCAAGGTTGACGAGCAGATTTCGCAGACGATTGAAGCTACAACTGAAGTTAATTTGGAAGTAGGAACAGTCAACATGGCAGCGAATTCGGATAATCTAGCCATCCGAGAGGTTTTCAGAATTAATGGGGCTGGAAATTATGAGCTTTTAGGAGCAAGGGGAACTAACACAGCTTTCGATCTTCATCCCGCTCTTATTAGCATGATTGAAAGGAACTCCTTTTCAGGAGGGTCTTTCGAGGATCCCCAATAGCATCTGAACAAGTTCTTAGGTTATGCAAGTACTCAAAAAGACGTAGGAGAACATGAAGATGCTAGGAAGATCCTTTTGTTCAAATTCTCGCTTACAGAAAAGGCGAGGGATTGGTACGATACTATTAACGCAGCTGAGTGCACCACGTGGGAGCAATTGAAGTTAAGATTCTTAGAAAAGTATATGCCACCTTCGAAGGTGTTTAAGATGAAGCAAGATATTAACAAATTTGCTATCAGTGGAGGTGAGAAATTTCATGAAGCGTGGGATAGATTCAAGGACATGCTCAGGAAGTGCCCTCAACATGGGCTATCTAAAGCCCAATATATCAGTATATTCTATAATGGATTGGACTGTGAATCAAGAGTGTTACTTGATGCTTCTTCTAATGGAGCATTGCTTACAAAGTCATCCGTTGAGGCCGAGAAATTGTTTGAAGACATATCGATGAATTCGAGGGATTGGCCGACTGATAGAGTTAGAGGTACGTATGTCCTTGGGAAGGTAGCTCAGGTTGAACAAGCAATGGTGAAAATAAGGAGAGAGGATGAGATCGTGTCAAGCTTGTCCAATATCAACAAGCTACTTGAGTCTCAACAGAAGCAGATCAGCGAGATATCTCAACGAGTACCAATCATGCAACAAGAGATGATGAATAATGGAACAATCCCAGAAGAATTGGAGGAAGCAAATTATGCCATGGGTCAAAGTATTCAAGGAACGAGGTACCCAAATCAAGGAAACCGGAACTACCAAGAGAACTATCGAGGAAACTTTAACAATCGTGGTCCCTCTGGTGGTTATCAACAGCAACCAAGGAGGCCCAAATTTTCGTGGAGCAATATGAACAATGCACTGCAACTTCCGATTGGTGTTGATCCGGGAGAAAAGTTGGAAGAAGGGAAGCCTGGTTTTGAGGATACTGTGAACAGGTACATGGTGAAGAATGATGAAAGAGTGAACCGCCTTGAAGCCAAACTTGAGAAAAAGATTGATGATCACCATAAAAATTTGTCCACTCAAGTGAAAGATCTCACGTTGTTGATGGGTACAATTGCAGAGAATGTGAACACATTGACTCAATCTGTAGGCAAAGGGAAGTTTCCGTCTCAGAGTATAGAGAATCCAAAGTCATGTAATGCCATCACACTAAGGTCGGGAACGCAGTACGAGGGACCGATGAGGCCGGAATCAAAGTTAAAATTTTCTAAGCCTCGGTTCGACCAACACTCAGAGGGTTCGACCTATCATACAGGTCGAACCATGGTCGAACCTCATCAGCAAGAGCACTCTATTTTGTCGCAGGAACGGTTCAACCATGATCGTAATGATTCGACCAACCCATCAGGTCAAACCCAGGTCAAACCGGAGGATAGAAACTATACAGTGAAGCGGTTCGACCTAGGGGGCAATTGTTCGACCTCCAATGTTGGTCGAACCCTAGTCGAACCTCAAGAGCAGAATGAGATCAGTCTTCCAGGAGAGAGGTTCGACCAATACAAACCTGGTTCGACCTCTCAATCAGGTCGAACCATGGTCGAACCTCGCCAAGACGTTTTGATTGATGCACCTGATATTCCTTTTGATGTCGATGCGACTCCAGTGGTACGGAATGAGCAAAGTACAGATATAATAGCTGAGAAAAAATGGGAAAGAGCTAAGCGATTAAGAGCTGAAAAGGAGAAAGCGGAAAAGGTTGATCGTGATGAATGGGGGATTCCCAAAACAAAGATACCTCCACCGTTTTCCTACAAGCTAGTGAAGAAGGGATTGGAAGAGAAGTTCAAGAAGTTTTCAGAGATAATGAACAAGATAAGCTTGAACATCCCTTTCTCAGAGGCAATCATGGAGATAGCATACTATTCTCGATTCCTTAAAGACATATTGATGAAGAAGCGAAGCTTAACCGGAGTTGAAACGGTAAACTTATTTGAGAATTGTAGCTCAATTATTCAAAAGAAGTTGCTGCCGAAGATGAAAGATCCGGGGAGCTTTACTATTCTATGTGAGATCGGGAAGGGGCCAGCACGACGAGCTTTGTGCGATCTAGGGGCAAGCATCAATTTGATGCCGTTGTCCATCTTTCAGAGGCTTGGTTTGGGGGAGTTGACCCCGACAACAGTGGCTCTCCAGTTGGCAGATAGATCAATGACGTTTCCGAAAGGTATTGTTGAAGATGTTCTTGTAAAGGTGGAGAAGCTAGTCTTTCCTGTGGATTTCCTTGTACTAGAGATGGATGATGACAAGGATAATGTTCCTTTAATCTTGGGGAGACCATTCCTTGCTACGGCTAGAGCTATGATAGATGTTCGGAAGGGAGAACTTAAGCTGCGAATGGACAAAGAATAAGTACTTTTCAACTTGGACAAAGCAATGAAGATGCCAATGGAGTCCCAGTGTTATAGTATTGACGTGGTGGAGGAGATTGTGAAGGAGGATATGTCTCTGATCTTGTCAAAGGATCCTCTTGAGACATGTTTGATGGAGTCTCTTACTTATCCCACTACGGAGCTTGACGGACTTTCTAACGAGGTATGTATTGAATTTCTTGAAAACTTACTTGCTTTGGGTGATGACAGGTTTGAATTGGAAAGAACTAAGGTGGAAGAAGTCAAATGGACCAGGAGGTACTTGCCTTTGGATAACGAAAGCGCTCCAATGAAAAAAAAGAAAGAGGAGTTGAAACCATTGCCGGAACACTTGAAGTACGTTTTTCTTGGCGATAATGCAAAATATCCGGTAATTGTATCTTCTTCCCTTAATGATGATCAACTTGAGGAGTTATTAGATGTCTTACGAAAGTACAAGTCTGCAATAGGGTGGTCACTTGATGATTTGAAGGTATTAGTCCTTCGTATTGCATGCATCGGTTTAGGTTGTTGGATGAAGCCAAGGCGAATGTTCAAAATCAGCGAAGGGTGAATCCCGCAATTCAAGAGGTGATAAGAAAGCAAATCCTTACGTGGTTGGATGCTGGAATTATATATCCTATTAGTGATAGTCCCCATGTGAGTCCATTGCATGTAGTTGCTAAAAAGGGGGGCATGACTGTAGTGAAAGCTGAGGATGGAGAAGCTATAGCCACGAGGATTCCGACGGGATGGCGTACATGTGTGGATTATAGGAAATTAAATGAGAACACGTGTAAGGACCATTTTTCTCTTCCTTTTATGGATCAAATGTTAGATAGTCTTGCAGGGTATGAGTTTTATTGTTTCTTAGATGGATACTCGGGGTACAACCAAATCATGATTGCTCCCGAGGATCAAGAAAATACCACTTTTACTTGCCCCTACGGGACCTTTGCTTTTAGGAAGATGCCGTTTGGATTGTGTAATGCGCCTGCTACTTTTCAAAGATGCATGATGGCGATTTTTGATGGTTTGATAGAGAAGATCATGGAGGTGTTCATGGACAATTTTTCAGTTTTTGGTTCCTCTTTTGATAATTGTTTGTCTAACCTTGCTATTGTTTTGAAGAGGTGTCAAGAAACTAATCTTGTCTTGAATTGGGAGAAGTGCCACTTCATGGTGAAGGATGGGATTGTTCTTGGGCATCATGTTTCGGCCAAGGGATTGCAAGTAGATCATGCTAAAGTGGTGGCAATTGAGAAGCTTCCACCACCGACCAATGAAAGAGGAGTGCGGTCATTCCTTGGACACGCCGGTTTTTACAGGAGATTCATAAAAGACTTCTCAAAATACTCTAAGCCCTTATCTCATTTACTTGAAAAGGATATTCCTTTTGTGTTTAATGATGAGTGTCTAACAGCTTTTCAAGTTTTGAAGGAGGCGCTAATTACTGCCCCTATCTTGATCACACCAGACTGGACTCAACCGTTTGTACTTATGTGTGATGCAAGTGATGTAGCACTGGGTGTGGTGCTCGGGCAGCTAAGGGAGAAGAAGTTCTGCGCCATTTACTACGCGAGTAAGACTTTCGATGCGGAACAGAAGAATTACACGGTGACTGAAAAGGAGTTTTTGGCTGTTGTGTATGCATTCGATAAGTTCCGTCAGTATTTGGTTGGCATGAAGACGATTGTGTATACGAATCATTCAGCAATTTGGTACTTGATGGAGAAAAAGGAGACGAAGCCTAGAATTATAAGGTGGATTCTACTACTTCAGGAGTTTGACATGGAGATTCGGGATAAGAAAGGAACAGAAAATGAGTTGGCAGATCACTTGTCAAGGTTGGAGACTAGGGAGCATTGTGATAATTCTTTTGAGTATATTGAAGAGATGTTCCCTGATGAGAAGATCATGGCTGTGGTTGTTGAAGGGACTGAGCGAGCATGTGTGGTCGCAGCGCAAGGTATGGATCCATGGTATGCAGATTATGTTAATTACATTGTCATTGGAGAAATTCCAAGGGATCTCAATCGATATCAACTTGCGAAATTTAAGAGGGAAGTTGAGACATTTATATGGTATGATCCGTTTGTTTACAAGATATGTACAGATTCTATTGTCCGAAGATGTGTACCCGAGATGGAAATGGAGAGTGTGCTTGAGTTTTGCCATGCGCAACCAAATGGGGGGCATTTCGGAGCGCAAAAGACTGCAGCTAAGGTACTTCAATCCGCTCTCTATTGGCCTACATTGTTTAGAGATTATGAGAACTATGTGGCGTCTTGCGATAGATGTCAGCGCATGGGAAGTATAGGTAGGAGAGATGAGATGCCACTGCAGCCTAGCATTGTTGTGGAGATATTTGATGTATGGGGGATCGATTTTATGGGGCCTTTTCTCCCGTCAAATGGGTTTCTCTACATTCTTCTTGCTGTGGATTATGTTTCAAAGTGGGTGGAAGCGATTCCTACTCACTTAAATGATTCGAAAATTGTTTTATCTTTCTTGAAGAAGCATATTTTTGCCCGTTATGGAGTTCCTAGAGCACTAGTTAGTGATGGAGGTTCCCACTTCATCAATAAATTTCTTGAGAAGGTGCTTAAGGATTATGGTGTTAAGCATAGGGTTACTACACCCTATCATCCGCAAGCGAATGGGCAAGCAGAGGTCTCCAACCGTCAAGTCAAACAGATTCTGGAAAAAGTGGTAGGAACTAATAGAAAGGATTGGGCTATGAAGCTCGATGATGTGTTATGGGGGTTCCGAACCGCTTACAAGACGGTGTTAGATATGTCACCGTATCAAATTATCTATGGGAAGCCGTGCCACTTACCTGTAGAGATTCAACACAAAGCGTTTTGGGCTTTGCGACGCTTGAACTTGACCCTCATGGATGTGAAGGAGTTGAGGATAACTCACATAAATCAATTGGATGAGTTTAGGAGTCGTGCTTACAAGAATTCGGAGATTTATAAGGAAAGAATGAAGAGGTGGCATGATTCTAAGATCTCATACAAGGAGTTCAAGCAAGGAGATGAGGTACTACTTTTTAACTCTCGATTGAAGCTTTTTGCAGGCAAGTTGAAGTCGAAGTGGACGAGACCGTTCATGATTCATCGAGCCTTAGGAGGGGGAGTTTTGAGCTTATTGACAAAGATGGAGACGTTATTACAGCGAATGGGCATCGGTTGAAGCATTATAAGTCGCCGGATGATGCGTGTGTCATTTTTGATGATACCTTGATCTGATTTGGTACCGTCGTGACTCTCCGACGTTAAATATGAGCGCTTGTTAAGGGCTTACTCTTCCGTTTTATTTCTTTATTTCTTTTGTGTAAGTAAGAAATTTTTATATTTGACGTGCTTACTTTTTGGCAATTACATCTCTTTGCAAACTTAGTTTCGACTTTAGTTTCTCCTAAGTTTGGGGGGGTGTGATGTACTTACCTCGATAAGCACCGACAGTATAATCTTTTCTTTGTATTGTTTGTTAGGAGAGTTGGTTTTTGCGGCCATATTGAAATTTTAATCGATTTTGATGTGACGATTTTTTTACAACTTGCCTAATGTTCAGTGGTTTTTGGTTGTGTTTTCTTTTACGGAGTTACTCATAAATGATGTCTTGTGGAACAATTTCTGAAGTTGTGCTCTAGATTGTATCTAATGAGTTGTGTTGAAGCTTAAAGTGTGTAGTGAATGAAGAACACTCAGTTTTGAAAATAAGAAGGATGGTTCGACCAACGCCAGGAGTGGTTCGACTAGTGCCGGAGGTCGAACGAAAGCAGAGGAAGTCGAATCGGAGTCAAAAGTTATCCAGTGAGGTGGTTCGACCTAAGCCATATTTGTTCGACTTGTTCAGAAGGTCGAACCTGAGGTCGAACCAGTCAGTTCAAGGCACTCTGTTTTCCAGAAAATGGGTTCGACCAATTCAAGGATTGTTCGACCTGATCAGCAAGTCGAACCCAGGTCGAACCGAGAAGAGCATTTGTCCAGAAGGTAGGTTCGACCTCGTCATCCATTGTTCGACCTGTTCAGGAGGTCGAACCTGAGGTCGAACCAAGCCAGGTACGCAATTTAAGTTCAATTTATCGGAGGGTTCGATCACTTTTTCGAAACACCAAACCTCGAATCCTTTTCGAACCTCTACACCATTACATAAATTCTTCGATTACACTTGATTGCACACCGATTACACAACATTACACTTTGAATTTATGAATTGGGTGCGGATTTGGGAGATTTTCGTCGCAAATTAGGGCTTCAGTCGCGACATTCTTGTGTGTGTGTGGTTTTGATCGGTTGTTCACCATGGGCAAGTCAAAAGGTATGTTATTCCAACTCAATTACCCTAGGATTGAAAGTTTAGGTATGCAATTCGATGTGAATAAGAGGATTGATGTTGAGTATGGTTGAATTTCATGGTGAATGTTGATATTGTGACTTGTTTCATATGAATTCATGTTTGTTGGTTGAGAATGTTTGATTATAGATTGAACTTGATGGTTTATGTGAATTGATCAACAATATTGTGCAACTATTTAAAGAAGGTTGATTGAAGATGTTTTGAGCATGTTGAATAAGCAAGTGGTGTTGAGACGATAGTAAAGGAAAGGCAGAGGAGGAAAGATCGAAGAAGAGGCATGACAGGCCTTCGAATTTGGACAAAGTGACAAGGAAACTGAGGCTACAAGATCGTTTACCCGAAAATTTCAAGATCCATATGCAAGATTGGGATGAGATCAAAGAGAAGTGGGAAGAAGTTTCAGACAAGATAGCTCGCACTCGATACCAAGATGATGAGGTGATGAGGATAATGAGAATAGGGGATGACATCTTTTGGATGTTCGATCAAGTAGGGATCCGGAGATTCATGGAGTTGAAGAGGCCGACATACTTCCATGTTACAGCGGAAGTAGTTTGCTCATTTGAGATAGAGAAGGACCCGCTTGGGTACCCGTATCAGTGTACGTTTCAGCTTGGCGGAGTGCGTAGGAGATGGACGTCTGAGGATTTCAATGAGTTGTTTGAGATGCCTTTAGAGATCCCTCGATTGGAAAATAATGCATTCAACGCAAATCGGTTTTGGAGGGAGATCACAGGGGAGATTCGAGATTATAAGATCAGACAGGCTCGTGCTTCCGCAATAAAGAACCCAGTCTTGAGGTACATGGACCGAGTCCTGAGCAACACGTTATTCGCCCGCTCGGAGGGGAGTTTTGTGTCTAGAGGTGAGCTTTACGCCCTGTGGTGTATGCTAAACGGGGTGCAGTTCAATGTTGGAGCTTATTCCATTGCGCAGCTACATCGATTCAAGACCATTGGATTTCAAAAGGTGAATATTGGAGGGTTACTGACGATCGTGGCTGAGCATTAAAACTTGGATTTCACCGGCATTACACCAGTAGAAGGAGAACCCGATTTGATGATGATCACGTGCGTGAAGGGAGGATTTGCCCATTTTAGAGATGGAGATTGGTTCTTCACGAGGGGTCTCAAGCCTTTCGAATTTATGTTCCCCTTCAACGTGAGCAACTTGACAACTATTCGGGTAGCAAGAAATAAGTTGATGAATTCTCTCGGACATACCGCTTTATCCGTGGCAGTGAAGTCGGGTGGTGATTGGAGAGCGGTAGCGCAGATGTGTGCTGAGAGGAGGATGACTGAGTTACAGCAGATCATTGATCAAGGAGAGTTCCGTCCACCTCAGCCACAGCAGCCTGAAGAGGAGGATCAGGTAGATGAGCAGCCGGAGATGGAGATTCCGGAAGAAGAGCAGCATGACGCGCCTCAGCATGCTCCGGTACCGCAACAGCAACGGGCAGTCCCAGGTACACGGGAGCAGCTTTGCTTGATTCATGAGCATCTGGTCGCGGTAGTAGCTGCACAGCAGGAGACGAACAAGCAACTCACACTCGCTAACACCAACTACGCCACGCTGAACGAGAGGTACTCTGCCTTGAATGAGCGTGTTGGTAGAGTGAGTAGTCGAGTGGATATGATGGATAGGCACATTACCAGCCTGTGCCGAGCTGTGGAGAATAGGATGGATGAGGATGACAAAGATGATGATGAGGATGATGATGCTCCTAGGGAGTAGTTTCAGGTTTTCTTTTGGCTTCTCCGATTCATCTTATCTCCCATTCTTCTTTTTATTTTTACAGATTGGGATGTGATTCATGTGTGAGTGGCATGTACTTGATATAGTTGATCTTGTATGATTGATTTGTATATGGGCTGTTGATTCTGTACATTCATGTGTTCACGTGTTTATTTTCATTGAAAAGAGCATGTATAATTTGTTAAGTATGTGGAATTCATGAGGAATTAATCTTGATTATGTGCTATGAGGAGTATTAGGAATTGATTACCTATGTGAGGATTTGAGCCTCTATCATGTTTGATCATGATAGTTTATTGTTGAGAGAATCATTCGTATGAACGTATTCTAGAACTTGGCTTGGCGTCTTGTGTGAAACTTATAATTGATGAAATATTAGGACATGATCTTAGGCCATTTTTGATTAATTGAGTCACTTAGCCAAATTTTACCTTTCCTAATGATCCTATAAACCTTTGGTAGCCCTGTTTGAGCCTTTTAAAAGCTTTTTCTTTGGCAAGCCAAATAAAAGAGCCTTATTTACCTTATTTGAGCTTTGAAAATACCCTATTCATTGGTAGAGAGAGTGGGGTGAATAAGTGTGCAAGAAGAAAAGGAAGATGGAATGAGGTTTAGTAAGAAAAGTACATGGATAAATCTTGTTAGGGGTAGTGCCTGAAACTGGTACCCCGAATTGCTTATACATGGGGCTTGAAGTTTTAAAAAAAAAGCAGGCGAATGATGTTCGAGAAGGGTAGTGCCTACAACTGGTACCCGAGCGATCAAAAGAAGAATGATGTTGATTCAAGGAAGAGAAGGAAAATCGAAAATTGCAAGTGCAAGAGAAGATTTGGAGGAGAATATGAAGCCGAATGAGAAATCAAGAACCTCCAAGGTAACTCTCTATTAGTGTCTTAAGTCACTATGTCCAAATTTTCCTACCCTTTCCAAAGAGCCAACATTACAACCTAGAAACAAGTCCTTTGTGATCCTAATATTAATTTGATGTGAGTTGCTTTTTGAGACCTTTGCCAAGCTTATGGTTAGTCATGAATATGAATTGATATGAGTGTTTATACTAGTCTATAGTGCCTCACGCACGTGAGCGAAAGAGAGTAAAGACTTATCTTGTCAGCTAGATTACTTAGTACTCCGAATGGTGTGTGATTGGATTGATTTTACATGAGTGAAATATATGATGCAAGTAATTCTTGTTTGATTTAATGAAGTGGCATGTGTAATATGTGTTGTACTTAATCTTGTTGAATTATACACGACTCCTGTGGTTTAAATTGGTTGCCTCGGGACGAGCAACATGTAAGTTTGGGGGTTTGATGAGTGTGTAAATTCACAAGTTTGGCACCATGTTTTGTGCTAGTTTTGGAGAGTTTTGATGTGGAAATAGGTGAAAAACCTATATATATTGTGAATTAGCATGAATCAGGTGTTAGTGGAGCTATTTGAGTGGTTTTCATAGCAAAAACGGAGTGGAAGTGCTAAGAGTCGAAGAGATGAAGTCGAGACCGTGCGAACCGCCAAGAAAGAGGTGGGTTCGACCTGTTGGAGGAGGGTTCGACCTCTCCAGCAGGTCGAACCAGCATTGCTGAGCTTACAGAAGAAGGTTCGACCATGACTCAAGTGGTTCGACCTGTCCATCAGGTCGAACCAAGGTCGAACCAGTTTGCAGAAAATAGGATTCGACCACGACGTTTGAGTTCAACTTGGACGGTTGGCCGAACAAAGAGCAGAAATTGTCCAGTGATGAGGTTCGACCTGGGGTTCGACCAAGTCCTGAGAGGTTTGACCTGTTCAAGAGGTCGAACCGGTGCAGAATTCTTCCAGTAGCGGGGTTCGACTTGGGGTTCGACCTATGGCCAGTTGTTCGACCTGTTTGACGAGGTCGAACCTACGTGCGGGAACTTACCTTATCTGGATTTTCGAGGCCGAAACGCGTGAGATCACTTAGAAAGCCCATTTCAAGCCCTAGAGACATGATTACAAGTATAAAAGGAGGCTCATACAGAGAAAAAAGGGAGCTTTTTGGATCATCAATCATAAGGGAGGCAAGAGTAGAGGTGGTGATCCATCCAGGGGGCTGTGACAGAAGTTCGCTGAAGGTTCAAGTAAGAATGATCAATCTAACCATGATTGTTCCTAGATCAATCATGGGCTAGAACCGCCTTGGTAGTTCTAGGGTTATGAAAGTTTCATGATGTAATTCATATTTCGTGTGTAAAACTCCGTACAACACTACCTGTGGTTTGTTTTATATAAGATTGCATATTTAATCCATACTCATAGTCGTTTTGTGCATCAATGATCGTTGTGTAGAGTCTGAATACATAACATGGTTATTGGTTGAGTGCGTTCACTACTGAGCAGGGTTTATTGTTATAATTCTAAGTGAAGGGATTCCGAAGTCTTATTAGAATCGTCTTATATGAATATTTATTAATTGAATTAAATTTGGGTTGATAAATAGGATGAAGAGTATAAATTTATAGTACCTAAAAAGGGAGATCAAATCGAGTTAGATTCTAGACGTGGAAGATAATTGATTATGATAGTACCTAGAAAGAGGGGTGAAGTATATCTCTTGCTCTGAGGTTATTCACACGTGTCAAGCGCATATTTACTTGTGTCTATAGAGTAAACTTGCATGGTCTAGTGATGCGTCCACAAACCACAGGGCAGAGTCGGACACCATCACATGAAAATACGAATTGCTAGTGAAACTGGATGACCCGACGAACTACCTACTATTCTTCTTGATCACAACTCACTTTTCTCTAACTCTTGCTATTTCTTTTTGCTATTTCGATTAGAAGTCATTATTTCTTAAACCTTTACAATTACCAAACATAGTCTAAAGTATACTAGAATATAATGAAATTGATGTTTAACCGTCCCGTGGGTTCGATAATGTAACTTGGTCATCTTCGCGACTACAATTGATATCCTTATACTTGAGGATTAATTTGTGTGTTGAGAAAACCCCTATCAGTGAGAAATTTTGAAACTATGATATTTAGTTGAAACTTGTGACGAGATGGATTTTTACTTATGTACTTGTTGAGTTATGGTTTGTGCTTGTTTTGTGTTTCTTTCACTATTATAAGCCCGTGAGCTTTTGATCCTTTAAATCATAATATCAATCGATTTTTCCTTTCTTGAGTGCATCATTCTTTTATGTGCATTCTAGAACTTGCCATTGTGTCTTCTTAAAACTATATGTGTGTAACGATTGTTGGAAATGATTTAAGACCATCTTTGTTTTGATAAGTCACTTAGCCAAATCGATCCTACCAAATGAAATCATATCGTAGTTTGCCCCTTTGAGCCTTATTATCTTTATATCTTTGGCAACCTACAAATTTAGTCATTTTATCCATATTTTATATCTTAATCACCTTTGTCGATTAGTAGAGGACCGATGGGGATGAAGTAGTTGAATTGAGCTCACAAGAGATTTGGAAAGAGAGAAATTGTGAAAGTGCAAGAAAAGAGGGAGAAAAGATGAAAAAGAAAAATGGAGGTTGTGTGAAAAGAAAAAAATTGAGTAAAGCTTGTATAAGAGAAGCATAAAGGAGCACTACTAGAAAAATGAAAAGAGAGCCCTTGGAAAAAAGAGAGAAAAACTCAAAAGTGGAAGAAAAAAAAGGGTTTGTTAGTGTGTCGGATGGAAGATTACATTTTTCTTGAGGTGAAAAGAGAAAAAGAGAGAATGAGAGTTGAAGTGATCAATCAACTTAAATTCTCTACTAATCTTGATCTTGAAGTATTATCCCAGCCCTGCGGGTACCCGACCCGGTCCATACAAAATATAAATATTATATTTTTTATTTTAATAATCATTTAAAATTCTAATAATTTACTACTAATTTTATGATTATTATTATTATTTATATTTTATTTTTATTTTTTTGATATAATTATTATTTGAAGTTATGGAAAATAATGAAATGAGAGAGTTGGTGATTTATGGGTGCACATAAAATTAAAAAATAAATTAAATTAAATTAAAAAAAAATTTAAAAAAGGAGAGCGGGGCGGGTGTCTGGGTCTGGGGCTATAAAATAAGACCCGTGCGGGACCGGGAAGGGCACTTTTAAAAGGGGCCGGGTCCGGGTAGTTGGGTACCCGCCCCAGACCTGGCCTGTTGACATCCCTAGTTTCAAGAAATTGTCCACCGCGTATCATGGCTCGAATCTCAGATGAAATTAAATATGTTAATTAGATTGTGTTTTACTAATATTTTATTTTTAACGTCAAACGATTATGCAATTTTTCCCTTGAGCAGCATATCGACACATATCTTGGGATCCTACAATATGAGCCATCGTTTTTATATTTTGTTTGGCATGCTTAACCAGTAATAGCACAGTATTTATTGATTGCGAATTCTTGGTCAGTAATCAACTTTAAAAGGGTTTATAGACAATTTTGTGTACAACAATTATTACTATAATTTTGTTTATTTATTATTTGTATTATGCATTGCGTAAGATGATGTGGGAAAGCTCCAAAGAACGATCCCATGATCTTCACAGCTTTACTCCGCAAATACGCGAGGAGTGTGCGGATGATCAAGTCTTGGAAACAGCAGTGAAGTAGGTATG
Organism: Pogostemon cablin; assembly: GCA_023678885.1. Classification (NCBI taxonomy): domain Eukaryota; kingdom Viridiplantae; phylum Streptophyta; class Magnoliopsida; order Lamiales; family Lamiaceae; genus Pogostemon; species Pogostemon cablin. The sequence continues at coordinate 11,024,848 of CM042987.1, forward strand.
TGGCTTTAGGCCACATAGTGGGGCACATTAAAGCCTTGGTGGAAGTTGAACACTGTATTAAATGAACTTTTCCGTTGTTGCACTTCATTCACAACTAATTTCAAATTATTTACATGTCAGATTCTTACTATGTGGAACACGGGAAGTATTGTCGGAGGTGGTTCACATTGGATTGCAGTATGCATCCTCTTGAAGAAGTAAAAGATTGTCCTACATGACTGTTTGTATGATGATAAGGATGATATAAGAAAAACAACGAGGATGAGGCAGTCTAGGTGAATTCGCTGGATGATCCCGATTATCTTAGAGAAAGCTGGATTTTATAGTGAAATGACAGATATAGCTCCAAGCTCAGAGTGGAGAGTAGCATTTGATAAGATGTCATACATTTACATGCAGCAAGATGACAACTCATGTGGTCCCTTAGCTGTGTGTACGATTGACCACACCATGTGTTACAAAGAACAATCCATCCTAGTTGACTCAAATGTATGGACTACTAAGGGACCACATGATGAGTCAATGATATAGCTGCTAAAGGACCACGAGTTATCATCTTGCTGCATGTAAATGTATGACATCTTAGCAAATGCTAGTCTCCACTCCCAGCTTGGAGCTATATCTGTCATCTCTCTATTGAAATACGACTTTCTCTAGGTTAATCGGGATCATCTGACAAATGCATCTAAACTGCCTCATCCTCGTTTTTCTCATATCATCATTATAATCATACAAGCTGTCATGTAGGATAATTTTTTTCTTCTTCAAAAGGATGCATACTACAATCCAATGTGAACCACCTCTGACAATACTTCCATTGTTCCGCACATTAAGAATCTGACATGTAAATAATTAGAATAGTTGTGAATGAAGTACAACATCAGAAAAGTATATTTAATACCATGTCCAACATCCACTAAGGCTTTAATGTGCCCCAATATGGCCTAAAATCAAAGACTCACTTCGTTGTTGTCTCCAAGGCTTGATCATCCACACACTCCTTGCATATTTGCGGAGTAAAGCTATCAAGATCATGGGATCATACTTTAGAGCTTTCCCGCATCATCCTACACTATGCCTAATACAATAGTATAAATAAACAAAACTATAATGATAGTTGTTGCACACAAAATTGTGTATAAACTCTTTTTAAGTTGATTACTGACCAAGAATTTGCATTCAATGATCACTGTGTTATTACGGGTTTCACCATGCCAAATAGAATAAAAAAAATGACGGCTTTGTAGGATCCCAAGATATGTGTCAATATGCTGCTCAAGGGAAAATTTGCATAATCGTTTAACGTGAATAAAATAAAATATTAGTAAAATACAATCTAATTAGCATATTTAAATACACCTGAGATTCAAGTTATGATACATGGTTGAAAATTTCTTAAAACCAATTTTTGTCCACAAGTTGATTGTATCATGTGTTCATCCCACAAATTATATAATATAAGTTTAAATGTAACTATACATATGTGTAACTGTCTAAGAAAGTAAACTTACAACTCTATACTCTCTTGCAACCACTTCATTAAGGCCTTATCAATAGAGTTAATCCTAGGTCTACCTGGAAAGGTTTGAATGGACTGCACAATAGGACAAACATAATCCTACTAGGTGAATGATCAAAGACGACTAAATCCGTATCTAAAAAGTGTTGAACAATCTGAGTGGGAGGTGTCATGGCTAATCCAAGCTCTTTAGTCTAAGCGGCATATGGTGGAGCGTGATCAAAGACTACTGAATCAGTAACTACAGAGCGCTCAATAATCTGAGTGGGAAGTGTCATGGCTATTCCAAGCTCTCTTGTTCAAGCAGTGTACAGTGGGGTGTGTTCAAACATTGTTGAATCAGTAACTACAAAGTGCTCAATAATCTAAGCATGAGGTGTCATGACTAATCCAAGCTCTCTAGTTTGAGCGGCATATGGTAAGACTTGCATCTCGGTGGTGTGAGTCAAGGGTGACTTTTTAGATCGGGTGGTTGTTTGATCAACAACTGTAATAGAAACAAAATAATTATATAAACAGTTTCCAAATATAATTAAATTCGAACTTATAATTAAATTTAAACCGCATACATATTCCACCTCAACAGAATGTGCAGCGGGTGTCTCTATAGTATGACCAACAGGGGACTCAGAATCTTTCTCTATGGCATTTTGTGAACTACTCGGTGTTGTTGTTGGTATCATAGAGATTCCCGAATATGCATAAGATCATCTATAAAGTATGAGCGGGCTGATTGAGAATCAAATAGTATAATTTAGATAATCAAGGATATCCCACGGAAGTTCTCTAACTCCTACCATATTCCTACTTTTGCTCTATCCTTCTCATATATATAGTTTTTTTAACTCGCTTAACTCTCTAAGGATTAGTGCTACACCTCGATCAATAATCCCGGTCATGTGTCTAGAGATATATTCAAGTCATCACCTCTATCGTGTTTTACCTCATGATAATCCTCCCCATCACAAATAAGGCTACATTCACGACCTTTCTCAAGCCCGCGCCCACGAATAGAAAACCCCTCATCGGAGTGTCATTGCGAACACTCCGCCTTCGTACATGATGCACATCAGCAATTGTGCTCTCATACTCTATTCTCATCTTGCTCCTTTTGCGTATAGATGGAATATGAATATATTTCACATTTGGGGTCACAAGCTCCTCTATACACGGCGTGTAGATCTTATTTTCTTCCTAGCTAAGAGATGCTTTAAACAATTTAGTCATATTGTATAAATTGTGAACACTCCGCCTTCGTACATGATGCACATCAGCAATTTTGCTCTCATACTTTATTCTCATCTTACTCATTTTGCTTATAGATGGAATGTGAACATATTTCACATTTGGGGTCACGAGCTCCTCTATACACTGCATGTAGATCTTATTTTCTTCCTAGCTAAGAGATGTTTTAAATAATTTAGCCATACTATATATATATAATTAGTAGTAATAAAAAGAGATATTTGAATAACAAAAATACATGTTGGTAAAAGAAAACGGTGAAATAAACCCCACAAAACTTCCTAAACCTGTAATGGGTAAATCCGCGGATCAGTATATGTTTCACATTCACAAATGATGAGTAGAGATGTCACAACCTTATATGCCCATACCTTGGTAAACAAAACATGATGTCCGACCTTTAAAGTAATAAAAAATAATATATAGAACTACTTTAAAAATGAAGCAAAACATACCATAAAAGCATATATGTTACCACAGAAATGGTAACCAATACGATCAGTGTCGGGGATAATGTTGACAGACATCTCCCTCATATAATGGCTGAGGATCTGCCATGAATATAATCCCTAGGGAAGAAAACATCTCATACGTTAGCATCCTCAACCATCCTCCACATTCAACTATGTGCGATGTTCTTTTTTACAGTCGAGTCCAAGTACAACGTAGCAAGCCATCAAAACCTTTGCTATCTTAACAGCATTACCTAGTTGTTCACGAAATTTCCAGGCAATAAATTCATCACAAATGTCATCTAGTAGGCGTGCAATCCTAAGTTGCACGTAGCGACTGTGTACACTGCCAATTGGTGGAGTAATGCAGGCAGAAATATCAAAATTTGATCCTCCAAACCTAAGGCCGGTGACTATGCCATAATCTCGATGAGAAAATCTAGTAAAACGATCACAGATCTTAAACCAAAACTCCTCATCGCCTGCACATTCCCTTACTACCTCATTGCACACAAAAGATTTTTCCCACCCTTCTCTGAGGTACTGACTGAAACATGATTGTTTAAGATCTTCTAAATTTCGGGGGTAATAAATAAGTTATAAAGTATGTTATGTGTGCCACGTGGGAGTTGTAAATTTTTAATTAATATGTACTCCCTCCGTCCCATCATAATGGTTACATATTTTCTTTTTTGACGTCTCATCCTAATGGTTACATTTCTCTTTTTAGCATATGGGACCCACATAAATTAATTACTTCTCTCTTCATGGGTCCACACATCACACTAATACCCTACCCACTTTACATTAAATTATTATTTCTCTTACCTCAATACACATTAAAATACTATATTCATTAATCAACGTGTAAAAAATAAACGTAACCATAAGAACGGGACGGAGGGAGTAATTTTAAGGGTGAGGATTGATGTGATATTTCAATTTTTGTGGTAAAATTTAATGTGACACGGACGAAAATAAAGAGTGTGAAGTTTAATTTTGGATGAAGGGAGTGTTATTCTAGATCAACCTAAATCAAGAAATCAAACAATGGCAAGCAAATTAGCAAGGGCGAGGCAAACAATTATTAGCCGCTGCATGTGTAAATAGAAGAAAACATATTTAACGGTAACTTGATCTTTCAACAAATAAATAAAAACCATGGGTGTGGTTGCTATAGCCAGTGACGGACCAGGAGTTTTGTTCAGGGGTCCAAATACTCACCTCGTCTCACAAAGTTGTTCAAATTTATGGTTCCACGTTGTTTTAGAAAATGTGGTTTTAATCGGATTTGAACACACGATTTGTTTCACCACAATCTGTGGTTACAAGTTACAACCACTAGGCCACTACACTATATTATACTAGAAGGCATACCATATACAAAACTATATACTAGTTATTTAAAAAAGTTCAGGGGTTCGTCCCTGGCTATAGCAAAGATTTAGCCTAGCAGTGCTAGTTCATCCAAATTCAAATTTAGAATTTCAAATTATAAAGCATGAGTTGCAGGAATTACCAAAAAAGCACGAAAACCCGTGTGAATTCGTACAGCGGCCCATTCTCGGCGAATCGCCATGAAATCCTTGGGAGAAGCTTTGGCCAAAGCAGCCGCCATCTCACTTTCAAAAGTCTTTTGTAGGAAGAGACATCTCACCCTTCATTCTCCGCCACCTTCACCACTATACTGCCGGATGCACTCCTCAATTTTCTGCTTTTATTACCACTCCCTTTTTCCTACGTCACACTTAAAAAAATTATAAATAAAAGATGAAAAAAATATTTTGAGGCATCATGAATTATTCTCCCAAAACAGGAACCCTAAACAACAAAAGTAGAGTTTATTTCAATATATCGTCCAAGAATTTAATCAATTTCTCCACAAATTAAAATACATTCCTTGATTCTTTTTTGGTAGAATCATAGCGTATGAACGTGACTCTATTTGGGTTATTTGAATATAGGTCAATGGATTTGTTCGAACTTGAAAGTTGTGAATCTATAAATGAGGGTTTATTTGTGGGTCGAATAATCTATGAGTCCAATAGGTGGGTCGGTTAGCTTTGTAACCCAATGTAATAAGTATTTGAGGGTCGGTTAGTTATAACTTATATGACTCTATTGGTGGGTCGGTTGGTTCTATTGTGAGTTATATTTGTGGGTTCGGTTATAAGATACAATATTATTATAAAGTTGAATATGTGGGTTGATTGTAGAGTGTGCTACAATTGTAATTGGATTTATAGGTCGGTTGTTGATGTGACTCCGATGTAAATTAAATTTTTTGGGTCAGTAAAGATTATGACTCAATTATTTGAAGAGAACTGTTTAGTTTATATGGTAAATAAGATTGAAGAGAACTTGTAAAATCGTTGTGTTCATGTTGGAAAACTCACGTTCCTAAAAACATAAATCCTAAGTGTGCATAAAGAGGAATCTCATACTCTCACCATAGGATTACGAGTAGTGGAAGAATACAGACGAATCGGTTGATACTCACGCTAGTATCTCTGGATCAAATCTTCAACATGGGATTGAAAGATTAATTTTCACGAATTTGTATAAATAAACTAGATGCGGAATATTGGAGAAAATTCAAAACCAGCATTCACCCTCATAACTGTTCTGTGTTATGTGTGTCCTTTCAAAGTGTTCTACACAGTTTCTCTTTATCCCTGAGGATTACGGAAACTGTGAGAAACTGCAGGAGTTTCATAACTCCCTCTGTCCACAGCGCCACATCATTCATATGTGAAAAATAATTAATAAATAATATTAATTATTATTTACATTAATTATTGTTTACATCTCCCACTCACATATGAAATCAAAAATCTTCTGATTCATTTTCTTCATGAATCATATTCTTGTCCAGATTAATACATCGTGTGACTCACGAGATATGAGTTTTAATTGATACACACTTGTTAGAGATATATAGCTACTCAACCAGTTTATCAAAGAAACTCAACAAGCTCACTATACCCCAGAACTCTTGAACATTTAACATAAGTTGACATATCTCTTTTCAATCCCTTAATTTGTAAGAGCATGTTCAAACCTTTTTCAAAATTATGTATTCATAATCAAGACCTTGCTTTATTGATTAGTCAATGAATCACAATAGTATATGTTAAATTAAGACGTCCTTCCCATCTCACTAAGTATATACAGTCTCCCACTGTAACTGCTTTCCTAGACATGCACCGCATAGCCGTTATTAACCATAGCTCTTTTGGTAACATGCTAAAGCAGCAACATTAAAGTGAAGACTTAGAATATAGTAGAAAGTCATAAGGGTAACAAAAAAAGATGAGGACTCATACTTTTTGAGAAAATGGGATAATTTTCTCAATTCTGTTGGGGTCAACTTAGCACAAGTCGTTTTCCTAAAACACTTGTCACAATGTCTTTAACTTTCTTCCATGAAAGCGTATATCGTATTTTATTTAATATTTAGACATCATGTAAATCAGAGTTCAAGTGTGTCCCATACACTTAACATGGATATTCTCCCTCCAATTTATTGGATATCCACTGATTTAGCCTAACAATAAGTTGGATTAGATTCGTGGGGAAATATATACCGATTACATTAATTATCATAATCTCATCTCTATGCTCACACTTAGCCAGAGGCGATTGATCGTATGAGAGAGCCAATCATAACTTGCTGACATATTATTATATATGAACCATCACATATAATTTATAAAACATATACGTATAGTTAAGCCATTAACCATTCCATTAACATACATAAACATATTCAATACATCGTTTTAAATCCTTCGCAAATCCAATCCTTTTACATGTCCTATGAATACATCTCTGGGAATCGGTTTGGTAAAGGGATCTGCTAACATCAAACGAGTAGAAATGTATCTAAGAATCAATTTCTTCTTGTCTACTATATCTCTTACAAAGTTAAATTTAGTATCAATTTGTTTGCTCTTTCCATGATATTTGGGGTCTTTTGTGTAAGCAATGGCTGCTTGATTATCACAATTAATTAAAACATCTCCCACTGGAGTGTTTAAGACCTCCAAGTGTTTCATGAATCTCCTCAATCAAATAGCCTCTTATACTGTAGATGCACATGCCACAAACACGGCATCCATAGTAGACAATGCTATACAAGTCTGTTTCTTGCTACACCATGAGATTGCTCCATTGTTGAGCAAAAAGACATAATCAGAAGTTGATTTACGTTCATCTACATCTCCACTCTAGTCAGCGTCTGAAATTCAGTGTACTATTACTCCCTTGATAACTGAGAGAATAGTCTGCAGTCCCTTTCAGGTATCTAAAAAATTTTTTCACTGCCATCCAATGCTTATTTCTTGGATTGAATTGATACCTGCTTACCAGACCAACGGCATAATAAATACCTAGTCTTGTACACAGCATTGCATACATAAGACTTCCAATCGCATTGGCATATGGTACTTTGGACATTTCATTCTTTTCATCTTGAGTCTTGGGACACATTTGTTGACTCAATGATTCGCCTTTCACAATGGGACTATCTATGGGCTTGCAAGTGTCCATTTTGAACCATTCTAAAAGTTTCTTGATGTAAGTCTTTTGAGACAGACTCAATAATTTTTTGAACGATCCCTATGGATCTTTACACTAAGTATGTACTCTGCTTCACCCATATCTTTCATCTTGAAATTTGAATATAACCATCTTTTAATGGTTTAAAGATACTCTTTCCTATTATCCGCTAGTAGTATGCCATCCACATACAAGGATAGAATCACAAAACAACCATTGGACCATTTACCGTAAATACAGTAGTCTTCGTTTATCATAACAAAGTTATATGAGATGATTGTAGTATGAAACCTCAAATACCATTGTCTCACTACAAGAAAACTGTCAAATTCCAATAGAAAAATTCTAACAAGAAGCAAATCCGTTGGAAATTTTAGAGTTCCAACGAATTTTCCAATGAAATTTTAAATCATTGAAAAATTCCACCGAAAATTCCCATGAAAATTTAAACCGTTGGAAATTTTCAATGCTAATTCAAATAGTTTGATAAACCATTAGAAATTTTCAATAGAAATTCCAATTAAACTTAAGCCGTTGGAAAATTCCATCGAAAAAAGAGATTTAATAAATTTAAATGTCAATTTATAATATAAATTATATATTAGTTAAGTTGGTAAATGATAAGGTGATATACGCAAGGGTTTAAATCCAAAAAAATAGTTTTTTTATCGTTGGAAATTCCAACGGAGTTCGAAGATCGTTGGAATTTATTCCAATGGTAATTCCAAAAGAAAATTCTATTGAAAAAATGTTTGAATCACTTTTAGATAAAAAAATTCCAACAAAAAATATCATTGGATTCACTGTTGGATTTTTGAAATCGTTGGACATGTTGAAAAAATGACATTCCAACGACCACTTTTTCAACAGAAAATATTCGTTGAAATATCTGTTGAAATCATGAATTCGAACGGTATTTTTACATATTCCAACAATTTTTCACCGTTGGAATTCGATAATTTTCTTGTAATGTCTAGAGGATTGTTTGAGTCCGTAGATCGACTTCTTCAATCTACAAACTTTATCCTCTTGACCTCGAAGAATAAATCCTGCAGGCTGTTGCATGTAGATTTCTTCTTCTAATTCTCGATTGAGAAATGCAGTCTTAAATCCATTTGGTGTAATTCTAAATCCATACTAGCCACTATAACCAACAGTAGACGAATCGAGGCAAACCTCACTACAGGTGAAAAAGTTTCTTCGTAGTCTATACCCTCTTGTTGAGTATAATATTTTACCACCAAGCGAGCTTTATACCTCTCTATTGAGCCATCACCTTTCTTTTGATTTTGATAATCCATTTATTCCCAATTTCCTTTCGTCCCTTCAGAAGATCTACAAGTTCCCAAACTTGATTTGACTTCATAGACTCCATCTCCTCTTTCATCGCTTTCATTCATTCTCCTTTGTCGGATAAGTCAGAGCTTCTTTAACATTTCTGGGCTCTTCCTAATCAACAGGAGAAACATCTCCATTTTCTGGTGAAACAAAGAAGGCATGTCCTTCAATATCATAATGCCTCTTGGGCACATGTTTCCTAGAACTTTTTCGAGATAGCTGTTGATGGCCTTCTGTAGACAAAATGCTCTCACTGGGAATCGCCTGATCCTCAATTAGCAAATATCTATTAAGATCCACACCATCACCTAAACTACTACTGCCACTTGTATCTTGTAGGTATTGATTTTCTACTACCTCAAAAATAGGTTCGGCATTCCTGATGCCCCCTCTACTAGGAAATTCTGTTTTCAGAAAATGAGCATTATGTGATTCTGTCTCTGTTAAACTCCCATCCTGATCTCTTATGAACACGTAACCCTTAGAATGTTCGCAGTATCTTATGAAGATACACTTTTTCCCTCTGGGACCCAACTTTCCATACTGACTAGATGAATCATGTACATAAGTTGTTGATCCCCAAGCTCAAAGGTTACTTAAGTCAGGTTTTCTACCCATCCAAAGTTCATATGGAGTCGAAGCAACTGATTTGGAAGGCACACGATTAAGCACATAAGCTGACGTGAGTAACGCATCTCCCCAAAAAGAGATCGGTAGATTAGCTTGTGACATCATGGATCTCACCATCTCCAATAAAGTCCTATTCCTTCTTTCAGCAACACCATTTTGTTGAGGCGTATAAGGAACGGTTAATTATTGGATTATACCTTTTCATTACAAAATTCCTTGATTGTTCTGATTGGTATTCACGTCCTCTATCAGTTCTTAAAATTTTGATAGATTTGTCCTTTTGATTTCAACTTCACTCAAGAATCATCTAAAGCAATCCAATGCTTCAGACTTATGAGACATCAAATAGACATATCCAAAACGTGAATAATCATCGATGAACGTAATGAAATAGTGAGCTCCATGTCGTGCTCTCACATTTACAGGACCACATATATCGGAATGGATTACTTTTAATGGAGATTCAGCTCTAATGGCTTTGCCAAAAAGTTTTCTAGTCATTTTTTCAGCAAGACAATGTTCGCATTTGGATAATTCAACTTTTGAAGAAAGACTCACGATCCTTCCTTTACAAGTCTATTCATCCTATCTTGCCCAATATAACTTAATCTAGCATGCCCAACATTATCATTCATATTTGCATTACTAGAAAAACAAGCATTTAGTAAATATGAATAATCATCATAATAACTAAAAGTCATTCTATTACAATTTAAAATCATAAAACCATTATTCATATGTCCAGATGCATAACAAGTATTATCAATACTAATTACCATAGTATTTCTAGTAAATAATACATCATAACCCAAATTAAGTAAAAATAAAACAGAGATTAGATTCTGCGTGATTTCTGGAGCATAGAGAACATCATGTAGAATAAAAGCCCGACCATTCACAAGGTCTAGTTTGCAAGTCCCAAGTCCTTTAACTTCGACTCGAGCATTTTTTCCCACATATATCCACCTAGTCCCCTTTGAAACACGACATAAATCTACAAAAGCTCTCATGTCTCTCGTCACATGGTCCGTTGCTCCTGAGTCTATAATCCACAAAGGATAAGAATTAGTTAGCAAGACAGTACTTGAGACACTAATTTCACACGAAACAGAATAAGATGAATCTATCTTGTCCCTCCTAGGCTCATGACATTCACGTGCAAAGTGACCAATCTTACCACAATTGTAACATGGCATTTTGTTCTTATCCTTCTTATTCTTTTTGTTATGCTTCTTTTTCTTCTTCTGTTCATCAGTTTTGGTCGTTGGGTTGTTGTCATGATTTTCACCATCAGATCATTTCCCTTCTTTCCCTTCTTCTAATTCCTTTTTCTTTTGAAGCCCGAAGCTCCTTTAGAAGTAGAACCAGCATAGAAGGTCCTAGAAGTTGGCTTTGAGGCTCCGAGCCTCTCATCTTCCAACTCAACATGACGAGCAGCATCGTTGAAAGTTTTAATACTTTCATTATGAGTCAAGTTGACCTTCAGATGTTCCCAATGATCAGGTAAAAAAAATCAGTGCTTGGATTTGTTGATCAGCAGTCTTAAGTTCGATTATCATATTAGATATCTCCCTGAGATGTTGTCTAATATTATGATCAGGTTTCTTTTTGTAGGTGTCAAACTTAATAGTCAACTGCCTAAGCCTTGTAACCGATGTACCACCATACTTCTCACGTAGATACACCCAGATATCATGTGCGGTGGGATGTTGCTCACATTCATGGATCATCGGGTTAATTACTGAGCTTACAAGGATACCACGTGCAACCAAATTTTTCTTTTTCCATGCCTGGTATGCATCTTGGTCACGCCTCCCTTGACTTTCATTTCCCGCACCTGGATCGGTCATGACTTGGTTTATAGCATCTAATGCATCTTTTACATCCAACACGTGTCAAATCTTATGACGCCATGTGTCATAATTGTCACCATTGAGTTTCTCACCTTTGTTCAACTCAGCGACAATAGATTTAGATGTCATGATCTTTATTAGAGATTAAAGTGATTCAGTATGTTAACAATGTTTCATCAAATTTTACATTTAGCAAAACAAAGACATCTCAATCAATAACACAAGATTTAATCTCGAAAAATAACTCGGAGACTACTAATCATCAATCTTATCAAGTGTCATAATACTAGATTCTTGTTTCAAAGCGTAAAACACATTTAAGGCTCAAGTAATCAACAATAACATTGAACAACCACTTATAAATAGAACATCAACAACCATCCATAATTGTAAATAAAACAAGTCTGACAACAAATAAATTCTAATGAACTCCTTGAGTTTCCAATTAGAAAATATAATTAAGGAAGTCACGGATAGAACCTCTAAATATAATTAAGGAAGTCACGTAAAACAACTCACGCTTCTCACGCGCCGGCAGCCGGTAGGGTGATGATCAGCGCGTGTACTCGCGCCACCGCCGGAGTTTGTGTCGGTCGGTGCGTGAACCCCACGCGCCACCGCTAGAGTCGCCGGTTGCCAGCGTTTGGGCTTCACACGCCACTGTCGGAGCCACTGTCTGTAGGAGCATGACTTTCACGCGCCACCGCTGGTCGTCTACCCTCCGGTGGGCTGCGGTCCTGGACTGACCCGCCTGGTTAGACCCAGTTTAGCCTGGTCAGACCCGGTTCGAACCAATTCAGAGCCAATTATATTTTAATTACAGAAAGGTCCCTGAACTTTCTCTAATTTTCAAAAAAATGACCCCCAATTTTCTGAAACTTTGCAGATTTGGCCTAATTTCGGAAAAACTTCAAAAAATCATAACTTGAGTTTTAGAAGGCCAAAAAATACACAAAAAATACCGGCGGACTCCTCTCGACGAGGCCTATCCACTGGTATAATCAAAATATGCTTTTACATGCACGGAAAAAATAGCAAAAAGTAACATCCTCAAGTATTAACGGTGAATTAGACCGTCAAATACACATAGCCACTAGAAAAAATATAATCTGCCTCGTACTCACATAAATAACCCATCAATTTCATACAATACACCAATCATATAACATCAAACAAGAGTCATGTGAGAATGTTTAAATCATAAAAGTAGAAAACTAAACCCATGAAATTCCAGAGAGAAAAAAACATGGAGTACCAACAATTGACTCTGATACCAATGTTGGAAAACTCACGTTCCTAAAAACACAAATCCTAAGCGTGCATAGAGGAATCTCATACCTCTCACCATAGGATTACGTAGCAGCAGAAGAATACAGACGAACCGGCTGATACTCACGTTAATATCTTTGGATCAAATCTTCGACATGGGGTTGAAAGATTAATTTTCACGAATTTGTATAAAAATTGGATGAGGAATATTGGAGAAAATTCAAAACCAGCATTCACCCTCAGAACTGTTCTGTGTTATGTGTGTCCTTTCAAAGTGTTCTGCACGGTTTCCCTTTATCCCCAAGGATTACGAAAACCGTGAGAAACTGCAGGAGTTTCATAACTTCCTCTGTCCACAGTGCACATCATTCATATGTGGAAAATAATTAATAAATAATATTAATTATTATTTACAGTTCATAAAGATTTTTCCAACTAATTGTTGCAAGTCTTTACTTGCTTCAGTTTAAAATCCAACAACAGTTGATTGCAATTCAATTTGCTCATATTAATGATGCTTCATACATGCTTGGTGCTTTTCTTTCCTTGAAGTTCGTCAAAAAAGTGCTCTTGAGTTTTACTTTGCTCACTGAAGTCTTTTGCCTTGTTAGTGTTCGGCAATCTGTTCATCATCGTAAATGTATCAATTATTTTAATTATTTTCAGGCATATGATTCTCTTCTCCAAATATGACATGCTGAGGTTTTCTTCAAGTTATAGAAATTTTTATATCGACGCCCCTTTTTTCCAACTGCATAATCAATGCCTATGGAAAAGCTGGTGATATAGAAAAAATGATGGGAGTTATTCATGGCAATGGAGGGAAATGGATGTATGAAGATGATCACGATGATTCAAGCCTCTCGTGCACAAGGGGAAATTGATACTGCTAAGACTTTGGAGATTACTTATTATATATCCTTCTCCTGTGCGTATAATGTATTAATTAAGTTAAGATTAGTATAAAATATATAGGTGTGTATTTAATAAATGAATGGCAATTTATACTTTTTAAAATTATATATTAAAGGAATGTAATTAATAAAAGGGGTGTAAAAAACCCTTGAATTAATAATCAAAATTTGTGAATAGGTTGATGAAAATGGGTGAATTAAATCACACCCCAAATGGAGTCAAGAATATTTTTCTTGGGCGTTTAAATATTTACTACTACTGAATATAGGACATATAACATTTTTGTTATATCCTTTTTATCCCTTAAAAACATTTACTTTTCAACAAGAGAATTCAGCACCAAGACTGACAAAAAGTACAACGCAGTCGAGACTACAGCTTGTTTAGTTCGGCGCCTCGTAGAGCTTCTAGACAAAACTCTTATGTTTATTATAATCATAATATAGTTTGTCAGGCCATTATATAAACTCAGGTAGCTGGTGGAGCAAGGAGTTCGGGCTCTGGAGCCACCTCCGCTCCAACAAAAGCGTTAGATTGGTACTTATCGAAACCCCACATCTTCGCATTTTTTACATCATCCTGAGCCATTTGTCTCGAAAAGTCCTCATGATCATACTCAAGTGTGGCATTTCCTCCGAACTCAGTAGGGAGATTGTCCACATCAAAATACGACCTCATCAGTTCTACACTATCTTTCTTCTTTGGATAAACAAATTTCACCTTTTGGAAAGTCTTTGGGTCCAAAAAGTACTTAACAACCTGCAACACGCACATGCATATAACACATCAGTAACAGAGCAGAAGCTGAAGGTTCTATACAACTATATAAGAAATGATGCACTAAATGAAGTTCTAAAAATTACTAATGCATTTCCCTAACAGACCAACTTTTCCGTCAACAGACTCAACGAGGACTGTAAGAATTGTGCTGTGTGTATGGTGTGGCATTTCTCACATTCTTTTAACAACATTCAGCAAAAAAGGACAGTACATAATAAGGCATTAAAATAGCTCAGTAATGGATTGTGTAAATATGAAAATAAAAGCATTCAGTTTTGCATGGAACTAAATCACTGAACTCCATTACAAATCATTTCATAATCGACAAATGTAAATGGAACATTATAAAAGTTACAAATAGACAAAAAAAAATTGTTACTTCAAAGGGCTAATAGAACTTACCTTCCAAAATGTTTCAAATAAGCGAGGGGGGCTGTACAGAAATGCTATTGCTAGTCTCTCAGGGTAATGATTTTGTAGTATATTAACAGTTTCTCTCGCAGATTTAATAGGGACACTGGTGCTCAGAGACCATCCTGTAAAGTCTATTAACCATGCCATCTGTTCCTGTCCTTCTGGAAGATTAAGTATGGCATTCTCGATTAGATACACTAGATGTTTCATCTGGTTTTCCAATGATGCTGTGTTCTGTGAATGTACAACAGAACAATTTTTAAAACCATTGCTAAGAGGAGAAGGTAAAAATCTAATTAGCTTATAGAATATCCTCAGATACCTGCATTCCTGGTCTTAGTATAAGGACACTCCTGCCATCACGATCATGAAAACTTGCTCTGAATAATTTCCCAGTCTCACCCTCGATTGCAACTTCATGCTAGCAATGAGTAATCCATACACATTTACAGTTAATTTACGACTAAAAAAGACGATGCGAAAAGCTTGAAAGTAAGACAGAGAAAGAGGAAAAATCAGCATGAAACACTAACAAATAGCTGGTTAAACAAAAAAAGGCCCCGCCTTTCTTACCCAACGGATCTCTTCAGGTTTATAACTTGACCTCCATCTCAATGTTTCTTCCAACATCTTCTTCGATTTATCAACATTCCAGTTTCGAGCTTCCAGATATCTCTTCAAACACGCATCACTGCAGTACTGCAGACTTCGACCTGACAACGGTCCTAGAGAAGCTTTAAGCTCTTGGAACTGGAGATGAAAATGAAAGAACACAATCAGATCAACTTAAATACATAATTAGATAACAGGAAAGAAATCCAATTTATGCTGAACTTGCATTCTTGTTTAATACATAATCATGATTGATAAGATGTAAAATAATACGACATACACACTACAAGCCACCAGGGAAAAGTTATAAATTTTAATCAAGGAATTAAAGAGGTGAACTCATTTGGAAGGTGGGTGCTAAATCAACAAAATTATTAATATTTAAAGGAGAAAATACACATGCAATTAAGAATTAAATGCAAACTTTGAGGGGGCTACAGCCCCTCCATGCTTCCATCAGGCTGCACCCCTACACAGTACTTCTGTATTCTCATATTGTATAATATCTCATGCTATCAACATAGAAATAAGCCAATGACATGCACTCTAGTTTAGTTTGTGTTCAACTTGGAACTTGATTATATGAAGATGCGCAAACACTATTCCAGGAATGCACATTAATATTATTACCTTGCGCTCCCGTTGAAGCTCAACACTCTCACCATCATGCGAGGAACTGCTTTTGTGGAAAAACATGATATTTCCGGGTGCTACTTTGTCAGCAACCTAAGATTATCCGTAACAAAAAGTTTCAGAAATCAATCTTAAAAATCTGAATGACTACTCAAAAGAACAGGGAAGCAGCGAAAAAGAAATAAATGTAGAAGAACACCAGCACAATCAAACAACCAAAAGAATCATAACAGCACATAATAAAACCATCTCATTTAAAGTGACCTTTCATCTTAAAGCAGTTAACTCTCTGTTCAACAACCTCAGAAGATGAACCATGAACATATCAGAGCTAGTAACTGAGGTTTACTATTGGTCTTCACAAAATTAGCAATTACAGGGTCTCCTAATTTTGGAAATCTATCAGACAACTCGATCGAACTAGTTTATGCTGTCTTTGATATCTCTAACAGAGACAAGCACGAGATACAATTACATGATAAACCCTGAACCCACCTTATTCTGGACGAGAACTGACATTTTTTCTTTCCCCCACCCTTGTTTTCATAGCACGCTACAGCCATATATGTATAAAATAATTGAAATAATTACACCAATACCTAGTAATTATGGAATAGAAGTATATCTCAGTAGACTGAATTTCGATATTTTTCATTCGAAACTCAGGGATTAAGGGTTGCAATCTTATTCCAAATTAAAATGGAAGTCATCCCTGTTTTCTCGGTGATTTCCACAGCTTAATTATTCAAACGAACACTAATTTCTGAAGCATATACTGATTGAAAAAAGATATCCTGATTAAAATAATAATAACAATAATTTAAAAAATTGTATCAGATGTTTGACTCCGCTTAACAATAAAATCGGTCACATCTTAGTCAAATTTTACTTCGACAGTAATCAGATTCCCAAATAAGAAGGAACCAGATTAACGAATTAATCGGAAAAATCGTGAAATCATACCTAATCAGATCCAAAGGAAACCCAGTCCATAGGAGGAGAAAACATGATACAACTTGCAACGAAACAGAAACACAAAAAGAGCATAAATTAATACCTGTGGCTGATCTGAGAGAGATTTACCTCGATTATAAATTGAGGAAAATCTGGAGCAAATTCTTCCACTAACAGATATTAATAATTTCTGAGTTCCTCACCACACAATCTCTCTCACTGGGTGTAAAATGTGAATGAGCTTGTGAAAAGTGTGAACTCATTAGTGAGTGATTAGGCTAGGATAAGGCTAGGATATTGATATTGATATAAAGTGTGAACTCATTAGTGAGTGATTAACACTAAATGGGACATCAATATTTAATAATAAAAGTATTTATGACTATTAAATAATATCATAATTGTATTACTCCGTCCATGATGAAATTCATAATTATGGGTGAAATTATTTTTTTATTTTTTTGAACTCAAATTATGGGTGATTTTGGATGCAACCAACGTTTATAATAGTGCTGAGTAATTATATAATTTATTTTTAATTATTTAATTTAATTTGAATTTAATTAATTTTTAAAAATATTTAAACTACTCCCTCCATCCTATTTTGGATGGCACACTTTCTATTTTGGATTGTCTCACAAAAGTTTGCACCTCCACAAAAAAGTAACAAGTCAAACACAATCACCATTTTCCATGTTTACAAAAAAAATCACTCTTACCTAACACATCCAACATACTTTATCATTTACTCCCTTCGTCGCTTCTAAGGTGTCACTTTACTATTTTTAGAATATGGTTCAAAGGTATCTATTTCCCCTATTTAGTAACAAAATACATAATATAGCCCACCAATTCCCTCCAATACAAGTACCCACTTTACATATAATAATAATAATACTATTTAATCCACGTGCAAAAAGCAAACGGACACCTTAGAACCGAACGGAGGGAGTGCTATTTATTATAAAAATAAATAAAATTATCACTTTTCTTAATATTTGTGCCGGGAGAGGGATGCAAACATTTGTGGGGTGGAGGAAATATAAAACTTAAATATTTAACTTTTTTTTATTTATTTTATATGAAAGATAAGAATTTATTATTATTAATATTTAATAATCAATATGTGGGTAAGTCTTGCGTGAGACCGTCTCAAGTGAGGGAGTACTTTTTAAATTAGTTATCACTCTTGCTATAAAATATTAACTTTTTCTTATTTATTTTATATGAAAGATAAAAATTTATGATTATTATTAATATTTAAGAGTTGATATCTGGTGCTCCCGATGCAAGGGTGCACCCATATATATATATATATATATATATATATATATGTATAAAAAAACTTTTTATTCTTATTGTATACATGTTTCTTAATAATTGTATATTTTTTTCACACTCAATTTTTCATTAAAAAAAACTAGCATCCATATGTGTATAACTTGTTATTCAATAGTATATACATGTTTTTTAATAATTGTATATTTTTTTATACTCAATTTTTAATTAAAAAACTAATAAAAATTTCACTAATAAAGTGTATACATTTTTGTTCATAATTGTATATATTTTTATTCATAATTGTATACGTTTCTAAAAGTGGGTGCACCGTATCCTGGGTGCACCCAGGTGCACAGTAGTATTAGTCAATATTTAATAATCAATATGTATGGTAAGTCTTGCGTGAGACCGTCTCAAGTGAGATCATTTTACACTTTTTATATTAGTTGTCATTTTTGCTATAAAATTTTATCACTCTCGCTATAAAACGTTATCTCTTTTTATTTATACGATAAATTCTTCATGAAATAGTATTATCAATTTTCATTAATTAACTATTACTTTTAACATAGAAGATATCACTTTTAATCCATCTCACACAAGTCTTTATCTATGTATACTCCCTCCGTCCCGCCACAAGAGTTACATTTATTTATTTTGTGCATCCTTGCAATAAGAGTTATTTCTTTTTCTTTTTTTTATAGATAATACTCACACAAAATAATTAATATATCATTATGGGGCTTACACACAACACTAATATATCTACCCACTATACATGGAGTATTATATATCTCTCAACACACTACACATTAAGATATTGTATTTCTTAATCTCCATGCAAATATTAAATGTAACTCTTTTAAAGGAACTAGGGGTAAATTTTATTCAGCAGTTGTGTCTTTTTAATAAATACCCTTTTTATCTCGTTTCAGTCTTTAAGTTTGTTTTTTATGCGGAGATTAAGGAATATAGTATTTTAATTTATGTTTTTTTAAAAATATCCTTTTTATCTCGTTTCAGTCTTTACGTTTATTTTTTTATGCGGAGATTAAGGAATATAGTATTTTAATGTATAATGAATTGAAAGATATACTCTCTCCGTCCACTGTCAATCTATGAATTTTACCATTTTGGGTCGTCCACTCTTAATCTATCCATTTCCACTTTTTGACACATGGGACCCACCCACCCACTAATACAATTAAAATATGGGACCTACACACCACACTAATATAACTACTAACTACACATTAAATAATAATACTCCTTAATCCACACGCAAAAAGTAAATGGATAGATTGAGGATGGACGGAGGGAGTAATATTTTCATATAAAGTGGTAGCGTTGTATATGAGTTCTATAGCGATATATTAATTATTTTACATGAGTCTCATCTATCAAAAAGAAAAATGTAAATATTAAAATTTGGTACTCTAATGGAAATTATGTAAAGGTTGAAATGGGATAAAGGGAGTATATTATTTTTTTATATATATTCAACTTTTCATTAAAAAAGTAACAAAAAATTCACTAATAAATGTATACCCTCCGTACCATAAAACCTTTCATATATTCCTCATTTGTTTGTCCCACAAAACCTTTCACACCCAAAAAAAAGAAATATTACTTTATCTAACAACCTCAAAAGTTACTTTAATTTTAAATTTGCCACTCTTTTTTTCACACACATCTCATTACTTTATATTTTTTACTACCTCCGTCCGCCTCAAAGGTGGACATTTACTTTTTGCACGTGGATTAAGGAGTATTATTATTTAAGGTATAGTTGGTAGCTGTATTAGTGGGGTGTATGGGATACAATGAATTTAAATAATTACTCTCACATACAAAATATTAAAGTAAAATACCAAATATAACCTTATAATCACATATACTTTTAAACCACAAACTCTACCCCTCACCCACCCACCCACTGCCGGACTGCCGTCACTAGTCGCCGGCCAATCATCGAGCCTCCGCCGGACAACCGCCTGACCTTCGCCGGAACTTAAAATGTGCAAACAAAATGTGCAAAAATAAAATTGTGCAAAAACAAATTGTGCAAAATAAAATGTGCAAAAATAAAATTGTGCAAAATAAAATTGTGCAAAATAAATTTGTGCAAACAAATTATGCAAACACATATGGGTATTTATGGTATCACAATCATAATTGTGCAGTTATGAGTATTAGTGCTTTAAATCATGTAGTTTATAGTAATTATTATGTATTATTTTATTTATTCAATAGTAAGTGATCCTTAAGTTTATATTATGATTTATTTTTGTAATTATAATTATAAAGTATTTTTTGAAACTATAATGTAGTTTGAAACTATAATGTAGTTTTAACAATTAATTATTATTAAATTATTTTCTTCTTTATTAATAATTTTGAATTAATATTATTGGTCATAATATCTTAATAAATTTAAATTAAATGGGTATATGTCAAAATTGAGCAAATTTTTAATTTACACCCTTAGATTTGATTACTATAAGTCATTTTGAATCTCATCCATTCATCACATTATTGAATCTCATCTATTCATCACGATTATGAGATTAGATCTTGGTCATTGATTTGATACCTTATTTAAAATATACCTTATTTAATTTTTGTCATAATGATATCATATTTAATTAATTTTAATTTTAAGATTTTAAATTTCCTATTATTCATTTCAACAAAATTTAATTTATTATTTATGGTACTAACAATTAAGTTTATATTATGATTTATTTTTGTAATTATAATTATACTGTATTTTTTGAAACTATAATGTAGTTTAAAACTAAAATGTAGTTTTAACAATTAATTCATTATTAAATTATTTTTTTTTATTAATAATTTTGAATTAATATTATTGGTCCTAACATCTTATTAATTTTAAATGGGTATGTGTAATCAACGGGTATTGATAAATGGGTTTGGAATGGTTTTCTTCATTATTAATAATTTTGCATTAATATTATTAGTCCTAACATCTTAATAATTTAAAATGGGTATGTATGTGTAATCAACGGGTATTAGTAAATGGGTTTGAAACGGAATTAAATTATTTTATATTTTTTTAATGAAACGAGTACGAATATGAGTAGTTGGTTATTGATAAACGGGTTTGGGACGGGTATGGGTATCATAATATATTTTTTAATGAAACGATTTAAAAATATTAATTTTTAGATGATATTTATTTTTACACGGTATGAGTATTATGAAATAAGCAAGTATCTTATATAATTAATAAACATAATTATTTATTATGTTCAAAAAAATATCATAATTTTATAAAAACGATCAATATTTACCACAACTTAATGGTAAAAGTCCACATACCATGTTTCTTGATTATTAAATTATTAATAATTAATATTATTAGTCCTAACATCTTAATAATTTTAAATGGTTATGTGTGATCAACGTGTATTGATAAACGGGTTTGAAATTATTTATTTTTACATGAGTACGAGTATTACGAAATAAACAAGTATCTTACATAATTGATAAACATCATTATTTATTATGTTAAAAAAATATAATTATTTTATAAAAACGCTCAATATTTACCATTACTTTCTTTCAGTTATATGGAGTATTTAAAATAAATTTTTCTTAATCTTTTTACTGCTAAAAAGAAACATACTAGCATGGATTGAGGGATTGTATTACATAAAATTTCCAATTCTGATAAATTCTATGCGAAAATATACTTATATTTTATAAAATGTAGAGATATAATGGTTTATCTAAAATGCATGATTTAAGCTTCTCCTCTTATGGTTTAAATAATATCATAACACTTTAATCCCGTGCAACGCACGGGTTCAAAAGCTAGTTTTATTAAAAAGGGAGGTTGAGTTGGGTTGTTGATGAAATACTATAAAAAAATTGAAATTGGGTTGGGGTTAAATTGTATATGTGGATAAGAGAGAAATGAATATTATATTGTTGGGTTGGGTTATTGTAGGTTGTGAATGGGAATAGTCTTACATAGTTTAAGAGCAACCAAACTATTAATACCAGTATTTTTATAATCGGATCGGAGACTTAACCGGTGGATGCAGCGGTTCGAGGTTCAACCGGTCGGACCGGTTCAACTGGCGGTTCAACCAGAAAATTGAATTTTACATATTTTCAATTATATTTTATAATATTACAATTTATTAAAATAATTTATAATAACCAAAATTATTTTATAAAGAAAAAATTCAATTTATATAAAAATATAATTAGATAATATATTTATAGTTTATAATTCATACTTTATACATATTTTTATAAATTCTCTCAATACAATATTACATAATTTATAGTCAAACTGCAATACATTTGGTGCACCACTCCAGGAAAATCACATAATTTAATCCAAAATTTAAACATTATATTTTAAAATAAATAAAAATAAAAGTGAAATAATATAAAAATATAAAAAGAAAAATAGAAAAAATAAAAAAATTCAAAAATCGATTGGACCGATTCAACCGGTTTTTCCGATTTTGGCCGGTTCAACCCGCTTCAATTCGATTCAACTCAAAAAATAGTTTTATAGGGATTTTGGATCGGTTTGGAGGCCGGTTCCCGATTGAACCGGCCGGTCCAACCGATTTTAAAAATCACTAATTAATACTATAACTTTCAACAAATGAAGCCATTACTTAATAGATTTATAGGATGGAAAGACAAAGACTAAACAAAACTCATTATCCCTTAACGTTAGAAAATTCACCATAAATGAAAGCACAGTAGTACGCTTCAAGCTAAGGGAAAAATCAGCACAAAATAGTTGAAATTGGTAAATCCAAACGAACTCACAATCATTCATAGACAGTCATAAAACTATGTCATACCCTCTAATTTTCATTTACTAAACAAGCCACACCATTTTCAATTATTAACTAATGAAAGAAAAATAGAATTGTGGTTGTAATTGATGAGTTGGTCTCTTGTGAGACGGGTTATTGGTGAGACGGATGTGAGACGGGTCAACCCATCACTAAAGTATGCTTATTTGTAGTTAAAGTGTTCTTATTTATGGTTAAAGTATGTCGATAATAAATCAAATTATAACACACTAACATCATACTTTAATACATAATTCAACATACTTTAAAAAACATACATTAACAACCATTTAACATACTTTATTTAAATAATCGACATACTTTAACACGTCTCACAAACCGTCTCATGAAGGTAGCGTCTCACAAGAGACTTTGTCGTAATTGATATGTAAACGAACCAACAAACAACACTCCCTTTTACTCATAAAAAATGGATCAAACACAGCAAGAAACTAATTGAAACATACTCAATAAAAGAAACTCTAAAAAATTTTAACAAACGTTAGGAATCACAATCATGCAAAGATGAAAACAATTATACCCTTCATATATTCAATAAAAGAAAGTAAAACCCACAAAAAATTTACAAAGGGCATATCAAGATGCCATGAGTTGAAAAACCTACTTTATTGTATATTAGCATGTAATCCACATACTATGCGGGATTCTTGTGTATTTATTTAAAATAAATAAATTAAATTATAAAATTATTTTTTTATTTTAAATATTTTTATTAAATTAAATTATTTTATTTGTATGGTGTTGAAGAATTTAATTATTTTTAATAAATATATGTTAAAAGGGTAATTTAATCACCAAAAATCAAATAATGTAATACTCCCTCCGTCCCGTTTCAATGTTTACGTTTACTTTTTGCATGTTGATTAAGGAGTATAGTATTTTAATAGATAGTGGGTGGAAAGATATAATATTTAATGTAAAGTTGGTAGGTGTATTAGTGTTGGATGTGGGGACCATGATGATATATTAATTGTTTTAGGTGAGTCTCATATTCCAAAAAAGGAAATATAAACATTGAAATGGGACGCCCAAAATAGAAATATGCAAACATTGAAATGGGACGGGGGAGTATTCTTTAATAATATGAAATACTAATCATAAAATTGAAATCAATTTAAAAATGTTGTTTCCGGGTTTGAAACCCCGGAGTTGAATTCAAAATCCACACCTAAGTTTTAAAAATCACCCCTATATACCTATATATATTCTCTCTCCTCAATTAATACATTTTTTTCTCCTTATCTCTCCTCTTTCATCTTTTTTTTGTTGTTATATAAGTTACTAAAAAAAATCACCCATATATATACATATATATATTTTCTCTGCTCAATTAATACACATTTTCTCTTTATTTTTCCTCTCTCATCTTTTTTTTTACATAAATTAATGGAGTACATTCTTAAACATCGATTTGACGTAAAGTTAAAGCATACCCTATAAAAAACTCAAAATAAACAAAACATTTTAATGGATGAATTAACATGTCACTAATTACTATGTTAGTAAATGTATTCACCACGTCAAAAAAACGAGTGAATTAAAATAAAAAATCCAACGGATTATTTCATTCCAATTATAAAATGATAAATTAATAATTACCTCAAGTTTTAGGTGGGACCCACCGGTATAATGCGCCACAGAGTTACTATCCCCTCTTTCCCCTCTCTCTTTCATAATTTTCAAACTCTCCAAAACCTCAAAACAATCCACACCTAAATTATTTTTAAATAATACCAATCATAAGAATTATCATTTCATAATCATTCATTTCTATTTTTATTCTAGAGTTCTATTCCCATATAATTACATTCATTAATACCCATACCAATCAAAAATTCCATTCAGTTATATTAATCACGTAAATTTTAATGATATAAATCCCATTAAGCAAAACTAATTATGTAAATCCAATACTAATTTTAAACAGTAACCGAGAGCAAAATAAACCATAGTACATATGGTTCCAATAAGTGAAATAGGTCGAAATATATATATACTTTAAAATCATATTTTAATAATCATTCTTATCTTCTTATTTAAAAACAAAAAAAAATACTTTACCTACCATAAAACAATCATACTCTAATAACTTAGACTAATCACATAACATCATCATCTCATAAATGACTTTGAATATGGACTATATATATAAGACGGGTTATTTGTAAAATAGGTGTGAGACGAATCGATCCATCACTAAAGTATGCTATTTTGTATAGATAAATTATATTGGTAGTTAAAGTATGTTAATAAAATCATATTCTACTATAATGCATAATCCAGTATAATTTAAAAATACTCCCTCCGTCCTGGTCAAACTGCATCGTTTGACTGCATAAAACTCTCACAAAAACAGTTTGACCGCATAAAGCTCTCACAAAAACTATAGTAAACAATGCAATATGGGCAGGACGGAGGGAGTATACTTTAACAATCATTAAATATATTTTATCTACACAATAACTCATCCCGAGAATTTGTCTATATATATAGCAAATAAGTTTTTTCTAAAATTATTATTATACCCTATATATAGGTGAATGCACGCCAAAATTAAATACTACTCGTACCAACATCCAACATGGAAGACAGAAGTTGATCAAAATACAACAATATTTTTGGCAAAAGCTAGCGTCCCATGTGAACACTACATTCCTCCCTCTATATTCTATTTAAACCCTCCATATTCTATTTAAACATATGTATTGCTAGAGGATTTAAATTGTAAAGGAAATAAAAATTACAAAAAATTCCAAAGAGACACAAAAATTACAAAAGAGCACGGTGTCTCATGCACAAGAGAGTTACTCATTATTTTTAAGCTTGGTCTCATTATTTTTAGGCTTCTCACCGAGTTCGATTTCCGAGAACAAATTATGCTTGTTGACTAATTACAACTATGATAAAAAATAAAAATAAAAATATATCATTATTTTAAAATAAAAATTAATAAACTAAACTTAATTACTTCATTCGTCCTTGCTTTATGTAAATTAAAAAATATTATTATTTAATATGTAGTGAGTAGTTATATTAGTGAAAATTTGAACCCATATTTTAATTATATATTAAAGGAATATGTATATCCCATGTGTGTAAAAAAAAAATAACTCTTGGGTTGGACGCCCCAAATAAAATAAAAACCCTTATTGAATGGAACGAAGAGAGTACATTATAGTATAAATAAATTATTACTCCCTCCATCCCTTACAAAAAAAATACTACATTATAGTATAAATAAATTATTACTCCCTCCGTCCCTTACAAAAAAAATACATACTCTCTCCGTTCGTTCGAAAGAGAATCTTTTTTTCATTCGCTCCAAAGAAGATCATTTTCTTTTTTTACATACATAGGACCAACGCACACCTATTAATAATCTAATTCAACTAAAATATAGGATCCACACTCCCACTAATACAATTATCCACTACACATTAAATAAGTAAAAGATCCTCTTTCGAGGAGACAGAAATTATATCAGTAACACCCCCAACAAACTTTAATATCAGTAACCCCACAATAAACTTTAATTTCAAAATTGCCACCCGTTTTCAAACTTATAACTTATCCTTAAATTTCAAGGGTATCTATTTTGTTTAATCTTAGGACTATGCGAATCCAGGCGGATTCGAACCGCCACTCTCAACGCCGTGCAGCAATTGAGCGCTTACCTTCTTTTTAGCTGGATCCATCCCATTCCTTATCATTTAAATATTTATTTTGGACGACTTTGATTTCACTTATCATGATTTATTATGGTTTACAAATTTTACAATTGGTTTGCATCTTACTAAGAGTACATTTTAATTAAACCAATTTGTATATTAATTAAAATTAACCGTGCCCCTCATATGACTGGCGCACGCTAATAGATTAGAATATAATAGGCGTGACTCGAGGAATAATAATAACAAAGTGATAACTCGATAAGATAACTCCCTCCAGTTGTCACAAAATTTTCTCAAAGAAAAACAATCATCATCCAATTCTTTCTATTTTTTCCTATCCCAAATACTATCAGTTTCCACCCAAAATGCAACCTACATTAAGCATTTTTACTAGCTCACAAATAAAACTCCAGGCATTTTATTAATTTATCTATTCAAAAATCCCCTCTAATGTAAATTCGTTGTTAAAATAAAGGAAACAACATACAAATACCAACCATATGCTCATCTTAAGCAAGAGACAACCAAAACAAAAATATATTTATAAAACAATAATTGAACAATAATTTGTAAGACAGATTAGAAAAAATTAAGAGGATTATTAAAATAGATATAAATAATCAATTAAATCAAGGGTGTAAGCAAAACCTGCGCACCAACTGTAAACAGATGTTTACGAACAAAATAGCAAGTAACAATTTCAACCAAGGAGAAATCATCCACCAGCGAAAGCTTCCAAATTGAATCCAATCCCTATACAGGAACAACACATCCCTCCTCATGCAAGCTCAATAGATTCTGTGTATTCATCAACAAATGCCCAATAATCAAATATAAGATTATTATAACATTAGAAAGATTTTTGAAAGAAGAACGTAGTCAAGATACCCTGCAGACTACGTTAGTTCAGACATAGGCATTAGAGGGTGGAAACTTCAGACATAGGCATTAGAGGGTGGAAACTTCAGACATAGGCATTATATACAACTAAATGAAGTTGTAGAAACAAAACTTTTATCACCATCTCAAAAAGCTCCATCACCAGACGACCAAGCCAACAAAAATATGTTTCATGGCATGTCAATAACCACAGCATGACGTGGATTCGGTACAGCTTGAACAGCAGCTCTAATCTAGTACAGTTCCTACACCTTGTTCATATGGAGAGAGGGCACACCACTGAAATCTACAGTGAAGGTCTAATCAGTTTGAAACAGACAACCATGCATGTAGTTCAAGTGGGCATCTAAGCATTTCACAGCATACTAACGCTCATTAAGACGAACCTCTCCAATTAGCAAAAACCAAATCGTCTCCTCAGCACAAGCAGGAAGCAGATACCCTAATCCAGAGCGGCAAATAGCAAGACCACCTCCAAAGCAGGGGCAGGGCGAACTCAGCAGCAACATTCTCCACAGCAGCGCAGCAGCAGAAGCGAATAATTATGGAGACTCGAGTCTCAGACCAACCCAACAAGAATGCATTCTGAATCCTCCTCAAACTGGAAGACCACTTACGGTGGGTACCAAATTTGAGTAACTAAAATATCCACCCATGACTCTTGATATCACCACATAGCTGATCTATTACAATGCTCTGTAACTTTCAAACTATGATACAACGAGATGAAGGCTTTTCAGCCAACAGAACAGCTGTTATCACATACAGCTGACTACTAAAAATACACTTGCAATAACTAAAATGGAGTTTCATATAAAGGTGTTAAACAGAAAATATAAAGATAAAAAAAAAGATTAATAAAACTACTGTGGTTAATATAGATTGCAAGTAACATAGTTATGCCATAAATTTGCCTTATGGCATAGTTATTAGTTTTAAGATGCTGGAGAAGATTATGAACATCATTCGTAGATTTCTATGAAACCTAAATGCTTCATCATTACTTAGTATTAAGTCCGGATATATTTAATATATCAGAACCTAAAATTCACCAGACGGCAAAACATGATTGAGAAAACTCATGTTTTTGTCAGCTCAATTTCAGTTAATTGATAAATTACTTGCGAAAATCATGATTAACTTAAACTGACCAAAACATCTCTCTCCCAATGAGATTTATAAATTGTTCATTAAATGACTCAGAAAACTGTGGTTATATACTTCTTGCAGGACATTGAATAAAACATGGTTAGTTAATAAATCATTGTATTTATCGAAGTCATATTAGGCAATAGCTAGGAATCTGTTATCCTTCGTATTTTGATCGTATTTTGATGAAAAAAACAGGAGATATTGAAGGACATAATTTGATAGTGATAAACAAGATAAAATACATAAGTGATAAATTTAAGTAATTCTGATAACTGGATTATTCGAGAAAGTAACATGTTGTACCTCATTAAATGATGCTCGGAGGAAAGTCTGGCTTTTTCCCATGGCTGTTAAGTGATTGGGCAGATCGAATTGATATGAGCATTTGTTCTTGAATGAGTTGTGTTCCAAGTCATATTTTGCAACTCATTCAAGAAACAAATATGGTGATTAAGATCGCTGTACATGGCCTTCAAAAAGATTTTGATGGCGTGTTGTCGGTAGGAGAGGAGGGACAAATGACAACGGAAATAGAAAGAGTGGAGCGAGAGAGAGAGCAGAACACCGCACACAGAGGATAGAGCCGGGCAAATCCCCGTGCCTCTACCCCCAAAACCAAAATAATATTTTTTATTAGCTGGTGACCTGCCATGCGAGCGCACCCATCATGGCAAAGGTCATCTTCTAAGAACGCCTAACCACCTCACTTTCATCTCTCTATTTTTTTCACATCAGATCCCAGTGGATCTCACTTTTTTTTACACGACCGACACCAATAGCTACAACAATATTGACGAGCACATGAAACAAAGAATAACAACGAATGAAATAACAACACTTCCCTTAGGTGTATTGGGCCAAAAGAACCGCACAGCGAAGATCAGAGGGATGTACTTCAACTGGTTTCTCCTCCAGATCACGACAATACCAAATCCATCAAGAGATTCCAGCCCAACAGCGTCTACGGTCAGATACAATTAAAAGGATCAATATCATAATTTACAGGAAAATCCCTAATTAATGGCACTTAAAAAACGCAGATCTGCTAGCTACCTTCGGCGATCTGTGATCTGTCTATTGCAGAAGATTAACAAGCGACTACCAGATTTGAGAAGAATCACATTTCTAATCGTACGCAGTTACATGGAACTGGGTAAATTTCTAAGAATATTATCAGAAATGATTAATAATAAATACCAAAAATCGGTTGCAAGTAAAAACCATAGATCCTTTATTTACCTTCATCGATCTTTAAGAACAGAGGTAGATCCACTCAAATACCGGCGTTTCACAGCCGCGTTGGGTCAGAAACCGGCGGCTTATCGACGACGGAATAGAGAAACATCGCAAATCCATAACCAAAACGTAGATCGTCGCACGATCTAAACGAATTCGGCAAAAGGAAATCAAGAAATCGCATCTCTAGCAGAGAATCTAGAAATACATGAGCCGGAGGCTGCGATGTAATCGAGGGTAGGCACAAAGAACAATAAAGAAGGTATGGATGTATTTATTGAACGGGTGGCTTGATCCAACGACTAAAAATGAACGTGGGGAGAAATGTTCAATGGATAGATGCGCGAGAAATTGACTTGGAATAGTATATGTCGGTTGAGTAGAATAAATGGACGGCTTTGATTACATCTTATCGTGGGGGAAGGTTCTGGATTAGGTTTATGACGTGAACGTGAAGGAAGGAGAGACGTGCAACGTGTTTCACCTTGCAACGCTTCTTTGGAACATTCACTATATTTGCGTTTCAGTACTTCAGCTTTCCTGGAATTACAATATATCCTTAAATTGAGGGCCATATGAAAAAAATTAAAATAAAATAAAATGGAAAGGTCTTAATTTAAATAAAAAAATAGAGACAAAATTTAATAATTTTTAGAGTAAATACCCAAAAATGGCCCAATATCAATATGTAATTAATAATTCCAACATTAATAAATATAGCCAACTTTTAAATAAATGGTCAAAATACCTTACTGGCAGCAACCTGAAAGATCGATTGCCTATTTCTTAAATTCTATCCCTTTTCAAATACACTTTTGGAGCGAGAAATAAGACAATCCACAACCCACGATCACGATCGTTGAATTTCATCCATGACTCACGATCACTCTCGTTCTCAAGGAATTTTTTGCCACTATTTTGAGAACGACAATTTCAGTAGTTATTCTTTGTGAATTGTAATGAATCTTATTATACCCAATTTGATTCTTCAGTAGGCTGGGGCTCGTTCAATTCGGCGGAATACAGGGCGGTTAGCGTACGAGTGAAACTACACTTTTCACTCGAGGTACCCACAGTTCATAATAACCTAGTTTATTGATCCAATTGATGCTTTAATTCCGAGTTTTAATAGTAATGTAAATCATTCATTTATGTGAGTGTTGATTTGTGTGTAATGCTTGGTGTTATATTGAGTTAATGGGCAAATGATGTCGTTGAGTTGTTATTGATTTGGGTATTGGCTGTTAATTCATTGCTTTAAAATCAAGTTTAGGGGGCACTTATACGCATGTTAAAATTGTGTTTGTTAAATTTGCACCTTTTGTAGTGATGAAGCTTGTTCTTAGTAGAAATGCAGAAAAGTGGGTAAGTATTACAATATGTCATGATATTTTCTGAGTTTGATGTAGATTTATCATAGATAGGAATAAGCAAGTTATATGTTTGCTGAAATGCCCCATTGAAAATTTGAAAAACAATAAACTATAATTGTCTACTACTGTGCTAGGTTGCATAGTCATACTGAAATGTAGTTAAGATTTTGGCTGGTGTAGAAGATGAAATGAGAGTGATTAATTCAAGACAGTTATACTGTTTAATCCATGCACATTTTCAATCGATTTAGTTAATCAATGGACATTTATATGTCAGTTTCATACATACGGATAAATTCCACCCACGTAGTTGTCTTCTAAGTTCACATATAAAAATACAACAATGTTGAGAGTAATTCACATATTATTTGTGAAGTTGCAAGCACCAAGTCCATGCTTCAGCTTTAATTATTTACCAAGTCATTGCAAGCAACAAGTCCATGCTTCAGCTTTAATTATTTACCAAGTCACCTAGTCAACTTTTATTTGTTCAGAAAAGATTCCTAAAACGAATGTTTAGTTCTCATAGTGAAATACCTCATATACAAGTAGAGATATGCAAATACTTCTACAGATAAACAAGTGTTTTGATTCTTCCATGTGTATTGATGCACACTGAAATTTGGATTAAAGTTGATAATATCAAGCATTAGTACACACAACATCCTCTTTTAATGCCCAATTATAACTCAGATAGCTCTTGCTTATTAGAACAAAAGGTGCAAATCTTATTTAAAGCTGCTACATGAGATGTCCTATTAATATACACAGTGAAATTATGAGGATTTCAATATGATGCATGTTTTTTACAAGTTATAATCATCATGTTCTAGCTTTCTGATCCTGGAAAAATATTACCATTGAAATGAGTGTGGTTACTAAATTGTGTGTGTAAATTATTGATTTTGATCTTGCGAATTCACAGGGAATTGATATTATAATTCTTGTTATCCTTGTAAACACTCATGTGTTGAATGGCTTGTTCCTTTATGATATCAGGAACAACTATTGCATTTATGGCCAAGGTACCGAATGCAGACTGTTTTACCTGCGGAGTTGGGAAGAGCGCAGACTTGAGCGTGTTAAGAGATAAAGCCAAAAGTTAAGCCCTCAAAGCTTAGGAATATTTCGGAGCACATCCGTGAGTTACTTTCTTAGGATGTCGGAAATGTAGTTCCAAGGGCAAATATATCTTCATCTCTTGTTTGCCCAGGATTGTTTCGACTCGGTGGAAACTTTGAAGTTTCACTTCGGTAACCTAGAACTGGAGTTTGGACCCCGAAAGTTCAATTTATTAATGGGTATGCGCTTTGGGCCATATCCAAGACTAGATAATAAGGAAGACTTGCACAGCAGAATTTTCAGAGGGGCAAAGAACTGTTGGATTGTATACTAAAAGTCTAGCTTTTTGTATAAACAATGTTTTAACAATATTTGAAATGAGAATCATGTTATCAAATGTTTTGCATAATTGTTTATGAATTGTTACAAAAGTTCATTTACTTTATGCTGTAGATAATGTGGTGTGCGGCGTCATACGGAAGATCATATTATCGACTCCGTATAAAGTATAAACAGATGCTCACAACCGAGATAGATGGGGACTATCTATCGGGATGGTTGTAGTGTAATTTGGTATTGGTCTGTCTTGACTATAGAATTACACTAGTGCGCTTTGTGTGTTTTGAGCAGGACCGCGGTGAGATCATTCGGTTTATACTGACTATATAATAGAACTAGATCTCTGTTATTATGGATGTTCGTACTTTTAATTCTTATACAATAATCTCGACACGTAAGCTAGTATTTATTTTTTTGATTCATCAATGGGTGAGATTTAATTATTAAATCAATAAGCTCGGTGAGTTAGGAGATGGTGTTGTCTCTATGGTGTGCTGTTGATTGTAGAAGGAATCTGTGTCCTAACGAAATTGCTTGATGATGTCCCCTTGAGGAGCTCATAATGATTATCATGTAAACTCTCCAGGTGGATTTATTCCGGCATGATAATATATTATACATTTTGTGACGAAAAATTTTGCGATGCAAGATTTTCGTCATTTTTTGTAATTCAATAGTGATGAATATTACTTTCGTCGCTTAAATGTATATTTTAGCGACACAATTTTTTGTTGTCATTGTACGTAATTTTTTCGTCACTATTTGGTTTATTTCATGACAACATTGATAAATGCGTTACAATTTAATTTAAGGATATTCTCTTTCAATAAAAAATGTAAATTGATTTCATAATGACAAATTTATAGCAATTAACGACGAACACTAATGTCATTAATAAAATGTATTTTCATGATGAAAATAGAATTGTCATGAAACATATAAACAATTAGTGACACTATATATTTTGTCACCAATATCTTACTGTAGTGATTATATATAGAAATCATCATTTTTTTATTAGAATGTGAGTTAAACTTAAACACAACAATTTATAAATTCATCAAAAAATTTTCAAGGAAACTTTTTTTACAATAAAATAATAGAGGTTAATTCTTTAATGACAAATTTGTAGTAACAAGTGACTATGTTTATTGTCATGAGTTAAAATATGTACATGATAAAAATAAAATTGTCATAAAATATTTAAACAATTCGTGACATCATATATTTTGTCACCAAAAATCTAGTCCAGCTACAATGACAATAAATAGAAATTGTCACATTTTCATTAGAAGGCAAGATATACTTAATGCACCACAAAATTTTTATATGCATAATGTGATAAATTTAAATTTTATTCCTTTTGGAACGAAATTGTTATTTTCAAAAATAAAACTCAAATATAATATCTATATATGCTAAATTAAATTGATCATAACTTCAAGATCAATATAGTACTATCCCATGTGCGTAAAAAGAAAAATAAGACCCTTTAAGGTAGACAGATGGAGTATAGGAAAACCAGTAGAAATTTAATTCTGAAAATGATAACCATATTTTAGAGATAACTTTATAAAGTACAATATATCCAAAGCACCAAGATGCAAGAAATTACAAAAACTATCCCCTTACAAACTATCCTGTCCTCCAAGCTTCAGTGAACACAAACAGAATTCAAAACCAATAGCAAATTTATGTAGTTGATTGATACTTGGTGCTAGGGTGCTAAACTTGCGCTTTGCAATCCAGATATCATATCCTACATAATTTGGCTAAAATCAAGAACCAAAACTAAACAACTAATTTCCCAAGATTCTACATTGAGGCTGCGATAGCTAACAACACACCACAACAAAATTACATTGAAATTCCACAAACAGAGTCAACACACAGCAGAATCAACAAATATATATCAGCAACAAATTAGACAGCAATAGATAATCAACAGAATCATAGAATCAAAGCATTCTAAATTCCAAAGGATTTTCTGGTCATAAGATCATTACTGTCTCAAAAGTCAAATATTGTTTTACTTTATAGATATCCAAGGTAGGGACCGTAGGATAGACCAGGGAAGAGAGGGGAAGTGGGTTTCAATCACCTCCAACTTGCCTCTTCCACGAGTCTTCTACAATCAGTTCATACACACCCCAATCTTCATAACTGTTGTTGTCATTAAGATTATTTATTTAGTAAGAAAAAACCTAAGCTTAACAATATTAATCTAGAGCGAAGAGTGTATCTCACCTGGACGTAGTGAAGAATTTTGAAAGGTATATTTCTATGGCACAGCTCCTTCATGGCAATCTACAATCAAGGATAAAACACAAATCATTAAAATTTTATACAAGCTCTCATAGTGATTATAAAAAGAAAAGAAAAGGTAAACGTTGTAATCTAACACACATCATGTGTTCTGCGAGCTTAGCTAAAATGAATATAATTATTTTCTTAAATTACTATCTAGTATATTGTACTCCGCCAGTAAAAATTTCATGTTATTCTGAGTCAAACATTTTACAAGGGGGTCTCTAACTTACTATAATAACAGAGTTTTGAATTAAACTACCATCAAACTAACAAGCCAAATTTTAAAAAAAAAATCTAGATCCAATTCCATACAAGAATAGAGTCATAGACCACACAATTTGCTAACATGCTGTATTTCCATAATATTAACTCCAACATCAACTGCAGTTAGACCTAAAATACACCACGATAGAAGATTGCACTCTCTCAACAACACTCCAACGAATTTAGTGACAATCATGTATGTTTTTATTTTTAAATTTATAAGTGAATAACTATGTTTTCATATCAATTTCTTACTTGCTTTTTGCACTGTAATAAAATGAAACAGAACTCAGGATACACTACTGAATTCAAAACATAACTTAGCATACCTGTGAAACATTCCTAAATAATCCAGTTTACTTGCATTCATAAGCACAAATGTAATTATCTAGAAACATTCTTAAAAACCCATCAACAGTAACAAAAAAACCAGCAGCAGAATCTGTTGCAGCAAACACTACTATAGCCAGAAACTAGGAACCATTCCTAAAAATCCAGTAACAATACAATTCAGCACAAAGAAAATCAGTAGATGAGCACAACAGAATCAAAATTCTACCAGCAACTGCAAATTTGCACAGAAATTCCAAAAGCATCAAATTAGGATGAACCAGGTCAGAACCAGAGACTAAGTTCCAGAAAACAAAAACTCAGCCAAGGCTGCCATTGCACACATCAAACCAGCTGTATAATTAAAACAATCAGGACCCAGTGGCAGTAAAGAACAACCAACTCAGAATTTCCAACAGCATCAAATTCAGCAACTGGAACAACCAAGTCAGAAACTAAACAGCAAGGCTCCAGAAAAAGAAGCTGAACCATCAAAACTAAAAACCATTAAGGAAAATCAAGATATTACAAGAACTCAAATAAGTACCAGCAAACATAGAAATTCAAGCACAGCAAACAACCCAGTACAATACAGTAGCAGCAAATTGAACCAGAATTTAGACTCGGCAACAACAACATTCAGCATAAAAACCAGCAATAGCAAGAAAGGATCACTTAAGAAAGAAATCAAACAAGGAAGGTTCCAGCTAAAGGAGCAGAAATCCTTTTCACAATAACCAGTAAGGTAGACACACAATTAATAACCAAGAAACAACAATCCAACCAAAACACTAAACAAGGCATGTAGCAGTCACTAAGAAACAACAATCAGGGCACCAGAATTTTAGCAATGGATGAGATGTGAATTTTACACTAATCAATTAGTACCTAGAAATATATAAAAATGAAAGATAACATGTTATAGATTGTCTACGGCAGAAGAAATAAAGAAGGCTTAGAAGAGAATAAAGGATTAATCTATGTTTTATCTTTATTACGCTTAATTTTCTATTATGTTTTTAGGCCCATCTGTTATGGGCTTCTTTCCTTTTGATATTCTATTTAGTCTTAAACATCGATGTACTAGGGTAAGGAAGATTTTATTGGAAAATTGGACAGCCATTTTGGCTGGGAAATTGGTATCGCTCTTGCGATTATGTTTTTCACTCCTCTGACTCTAACATAACAAGATAAGAATAACGTATGAGTACCATTGCCCTCCTATCAACCCTCTCTTTTCATAGTAGGCTTTATGAAGTAGCAACGTAGGGTATCTCCACCTCAGAAGAAGAATGACTTCTGAAAAATGATAATTAGAAAACCAACAAACAGAATAGTTTTTGTTCTTAATTTACACATGCTCCCAATGTCTTAATCAATCATCACAAGCCAGCATATAAAATTTTCTATCTTATTTCCCTATAATAAATCTATTATCTAAATTCCATGATACATTCTTTGTTGGAAGATTACAAGTTGTACCCCCACTCCATATTTCTATTAATTGTTACAGCTTATTGAAATTTATGCTCTGTAAATTGTCTATAAATATTTTTTCTAAGAAGAGGGTAAAGGAGAAGACGGAGTGAATATATAGAGGGAACATAATGTCCTGTTTTACTGCTATGGCATATTTCTTGGCCCATCTTGATTTTGTTTTGGAGATTTTGCTGCAATATAAGTTCTACTGTTGCCCTAGATTCTATTCTTCCTTCTCCTGGAAAAACTTACGAAAATCATGAAAAGTAGGAGAAAATTACTGGATATGTGCTGTGCAGAACGATAACAATATAGGACACGCACAACTGTGAAAAGGACTATGAGAAAAAAATGCTGCTATCACCACCGTTTTCTTATTTGGTTGACGAAAGCAAGGCCTAAAACAATCAATTCGAGTAAGGACAAACAACCGATTGAATAGAATAAATAACAAGAGCCACTCAACCAAAAGCACTTATCCAATCTTTATAAGCCAGTTTATTGTTCCCAAAGGCATAAAAGGGTTTGTTACAGTAACATCTAAACAAGATTTAGATCACCTTCCTTTTTTTATTATACAAAAAACTTATTGCACAGTATAAATGTCAGTATTCTATGTACAAGTGTATTCACCCACTCCAAACCCACTAATTTATCATTTCTCACAACAAGCAATTTCATTCCAACTCTTGTGAAACTTAAGCAAGATCTTGATGAAGCTCTCAAGAACTCACACACTTGATTGGTTAATCACTCACGTTTCACTCCGAATTGATTGATAAAATGAAAATGAAATAAAAACGATCAACACAAAGACGTATAGTGGTTCGGCGTAAGCCTACATCCACTTTCCTAAGAGAAGAATTCACTATGATGATGATGAAGGTTACAAAACTTACAAGCACACTTATCAAACACTAACTCTTAATGCTTGAAACTGATATGTGAAAATGGTGTGATGAAGAGATGACGAAAACAGCTGATCTTTCTTCAACTTATATGGATGATTAATCAACGTTTTGATCCCTTTCATCCAATCAACCGCATGCACACTGAAACAGTTGTAACCAACTGATCTTGCAACCGTTTGATACTTCCTGCTGATCCTTCTAGATGCTTCTAGCTGTCATGCCATCAGACTGATCTCCTCAACTCCAAACTTGATCCAATGGCTCATGCATGCAATTCTCTTGTCACTTGATCAACCAATGAATGATCTCCACGTATGGCATTTGCTTATTCTCATGCAATATACACACATGCAAGTCTACACCTTCATAAATCTCCACCTTAGACCTTGCATCACCATACTAGCTTCATCTTCTCCACCTTGTTGCTCTTAAAGGTTGCAGCCACCTTTCTTCCTTGCTTAATTCAATTGAATCAATTGCTTACACAGTTCATACTTCTGAACTAGTAAGGCTTTGGTGAACATGTCTGCCGGATTCTCGGTAGTTTTAATCTTCTTGACAACAACTACTCCACTATCTATCATATCCCTTATAAAATATAACCTCACATCAATGTGCTTGGTCCTTTAATGGTATCCCTGATGCTTGGAGAGATGCACTGCACTCTGATTGTCACAATACACCTCAATCCCTTCTTGCTGAACACCAAACTCATTCAGTATTCCAGTTAGCCAAACTCCCTCTTTGATTGCTTCAGTGAGAGCAACAAATTCTGCTTCTGTAGTTGATAGAGCCACTATATATTGATGTGTTGCCTTCCAGCTTACTGTAGTACCAAACAAGTTAAAAACATAACCAGTAAGTGACTTCCTAATATCAAGATTTGCTGCATAATCAGCATCAACATATCCAACTACTGCCTTATCCCATGAAGCCCTTTTCTGAAACTTCAAGCCTGTTGTGATGGTACCTTTCACATATCTAAGTGCCCACTTCACTGAGTCCTAATGTAGTAGACCTAGATTGCTCATAAACCTACTAATCATGCTCATCACATAAGCTAAGTCTGGCCTGCAACATACCATTGCATACATCAAACTGCCAACAGCACTTGCATAAGGTATGTTTCTCATCTCTATCTTCTCTTTATCTGTCTGAGGTCCTTGAAGTAATGACAGACTAACACCTTGCTTTGCTGGTGTTGTTACTGTCTTACAAAGATTTATATTGTACCTCTTCAACACTTTATTCAAGTATGACTCTTGGAACAATTTTAACTCACCAGCAGGCCTGTTTCTTTCAATCTGCATACCAAGGATCATCTTTACTTCCCCTAGATCCTTCATATCAAACTCCTGCTTAAGTAAGACTTTTACTTCATCTATACCAGTTTGATCCTTACAAGCTATAAGAATATCATCTACATATAATAGTAAGTATGTATAACATCCTTTCTTGCATCTAATATAAACACAGCTATCATGTAAACTCCTGCTGAATCCATTTGATGTAATGTAATCATCAAACTTCAAATACCACTGCCTTGGGCTCTGCTTCAGACCATATAATGATTTCAAAAGTAAACAAGCCTTACTGTCAGCACCTTCTACACTTACACCATTTGGAATTTTCATGTAAATGTCTTCTTTTAAGTCTCCATGCAAGAAAGTTGTAGTAACATCCATCTGATGTAACTCAAGGTCAAACTGAGTCACTAATCCCAATAGAATTCTGAGAGAACAGTGCTTAACAACAGGTAAAAATATCTCATTATAATCAACACCTTCTTTCTGTGAAAAATCCCTTTCTACAAGCCTTGCCTTGTACATAACACCTCCTTCTTTGCTTGTAACAGGCTTCTTCTTATAAATCCATTTACAACTTACGAACTTCTTATTCTTTGGTTTTTCAACAATCTGCCAAGTCTTGTTCTTATGTAAAGATAGTAACTCTTCTTCTATAGCAACTATCCACTTGCTATTCTCACTTTCTGATATAGCTTCATCATATGTTCTTGGCTCATAATTCTCTATATCAGATGCAAAATACAATGCATATGATACTATATCAGCTTCCATATATCTTACTGGAGCCTTGATCTGTCTTCTTAATCTATCTCTGACAAGCTGATAAGTACTTAAGTCATATCTAGAACTTGATGAACTAGGTGAGCTCTCTTCACTATCCTGACCAGCAATCTTGTTGTCCTGCTGTTAATCTTTTCTTGCTTGCTCCACCTGAAACTCATCAGTATCTGTAGTGATAGATACTACATAATTCCTTTCAACCAATGGCGTCTTTTTCTCATTGAATGTGACATCTCTGCTAACAATGAATTTTTTAGCTTCATAACACCACAGTCTATATACTTTTACCTCTTTGGGGTATCCAACCATTACACATTTCACTGCTCTTGGTTCCAACTTATCTTGCTTCACATGAGAGTAAGATTGACAGCCTTTTACTCTCAAATGACTATAATTAGGAGCCTTTCCAGACCATATTTCTTCAGGTGGTTTGAACTTCAAAGCTGCTGATGGACATAGGTTGATCAAATAGGCTGCTGTAGTCACAAGTTCACCCCAAAACCCTTTTGTAAATCCTCCACTACTCAGCATACACCTAACTCTTTCAAGCAAGGTTTGATTCATCCTTTCTGCAATACCGTTTTGTTGAGGAGTTCCAAGTGTAGACTTGTGCCTCTTAATTCCTCTTTCTCTGCAGAAACTATTGAACTCTTCTGAGACAAACTCTAGTCCATTGTCTGATCTTAAGCATTTCAGCTTCCTCCCTGTTTGATTCTCCACCTCAGCAAGCCACTCTTTAAATGTAGTGAATGTCTGACCCTTTGATTTTAGGATTTTCACCCATAACTTCCTGGAGTAATCATCTATAAAAGATATGAAATATCTTCCTCCTCCCATGGTTGGATTTCTTGATGGTCCCACAGATCTGTATGAACAAACTGAAGCTTCTCTGATGAAGTATGTTCCCCTGAACCAAACTTCAACCTCTTTGCCTTACTTAGGATACAGTCTTCACACTGATCCAACTTACAGGTTGAACTTATGTCTAATAGCTTTTGTCTTGCTAGCTCTTGTAGCCCTCTCTCACTTACATGAGCTAGTCTACCATGCCACATATGAGCATCTTCTTGATCTTGTGAAGTGTTCAACTGTCCAGAGACAACTGATCCTTCAAGGAAGTAAAGATCAGAGCTCTTGACACCTCTCATTACCACTAAATTTCCTTTCATGATAGTGAGTACACCTTTCTTCATATAGTACTCACATCCCTGAGTGTCTAACATTCCTAATGATATCACGTTTCTTCTTAATCCTGGTACATATCTCACATTTGTGAGCAGCTTTATGGTACCATCAAACATTTTAAATTTGATAGAGCCAATACCCTCAATCTTGATGGC
The DNA here is from genome assembly GCA_023678885.1 of Pogostemon cablin. Lineage (NCBI taxonomy): Eukaryota > Viridiplantae > Streptophyta > Magnoliopsida > Lamiales > Lamiaceae > Pogostemon > Pogostemon cablin. The sequence continues at coordinate 11,066,625 of CM042987.1, forward strand.
TTGATCATTGCCTAACAAGACTGATCCCTCATGATATGGTTTTAATTCAGTAAACCAATCCTTAACTGATGTCATATGGAAGGTGCAACCTGAATCTAACACCCGCTGATCTGACACTTGACCAGAAACAACAACCAAAACTTCAATGTAATCTTGATCCTTATTACCTTTATTTTCAGTTACCTGATTGGCATGAATCCTTTGATTTCCACCCTTTTCTGCAATCTTCCTTGCCCACCATAGCTTTCCACTTATGACATTGCTTCTTGAAATGACCAGGTTTGTTGCAGTGGAAGCAGTTATTGTTCTCTTCATCTGCTGGTGTACTCTGATTTCCCCTTTCTTGTTTCTTCTTATCAAAGCCAGCCTTCTTATCATTCTTGTTCCACTTGTTCTGTTTGTTGGCTACAAGACCTTCCCCTACAATGATATTATCTGATGTCTTATGGAGCACCTTGCTTTGATTGCAAGGATCACTTGCTCCAAGGAGATTGATTCAACATTTCCATATAGTAATGTGTCTCTCAATCCTTCAAAAGATTTAGGAAGAGCTGACATTAGTATGACAGCCCTATCTTTACTTGACAATGCTACATCAATATTTTCTAAATCATCTATGATCTTATTGAAATCATCTAACTGATTTAGAATAGACTTATCTTCTGATACTTTGAAGGAATAGAGCTTTTGCTTTGTGTACAGCCGATTTGCCAAGGTCTTCACCATATAAAGATCAGCAAGTTTCTTCCACATATCCCTTGTTGTTACTTTTTTTTAGACTTCTCTCAAAGCTTTGTCACCTAAGCATAATATGATTGCACTTCTTGCCTTTGATTGTTGATCTTGATCAGCAGCTCGTGCAACTGCATCCACGACAGCAGCTTGATTTTCTGGAAGAGGTTGAATTGCACTGGAAAGCCCTTGTTGGATTAGAATGGCCTCTATTTTCATCCTTCATAAACTGAAGTCAACCTTCTCTGTAAACTTCTCCACATCAAACTTGGTTGTCACCATGATTCTTCCCTCTGATCTGACTATATGTGGCTGCTTCTTCTTCCCACAGACGGCGCCACTTCTTGTGAAACTTAAGCAAGATCTTGATGAAGCTCTCAAGAACTCACACACTTGATTGGTTAATTACTTACGTTTCAATCCGAATTGATTGATAAAACGAAAATGAAATGAAAGTGATCAACACAAAGACGTATAGTGGTTCGGCGTAAGCCTACATCCACTTTCTTAAGAGAAGAATTCACTATGATGATGATGAAGGTTACAAAATTTACAAGCACACTTATCAAACCCTAACTCTTAATGCTTGAAACTGATATGTGAAGATGGTGTGATGAAGAGATGACGAAACCAACTGATCTTTCTTCAACTTATGTGGATGATTAATCAACGTTTTGATCCCCTTTCATCCAATCAACCGCATGCACACTGAATCAGTTGTAACCAAGTGATCTTGCAACCATTTGATACTTCCAGCTGATGCTTCTAGATGCTTCCAGCTGTCATGCCATCAGACTGATCTCCTTAACTCCAAACTTGATCCAACGGCTCATGCATGCAATCTTCTTGTCACTTGATCAACCAATGAATGATCTCCACATGTGGCATTTGCTTATTCTCATGCAATATACACACATGCAAGTCTACACCTTCACACCAACAGTATCGAGACAAATAAATGAAAAAAATGGGATCACATTCACTTAAATTTCTCAAATGTAAACAAAAATAGCAGGGCTGCACTTAGAGAACTGAGAATATTTCTTCTAGAACAAAAATGGTGGCAAAAGAAATATAGACAGAAAACTACATGCAAAGAGCTAGAATGGGAGATATTCGTTAAATACAAGATACCATGAAACAAGTTTTTCTTAACAGAGCATATTAAATCTCAAAGTTTGCACATGTTACTGTGGCATTCTCATTCTTGTCAAGACAAGTATCTTTTTTTTTTCCTGCAGTGCTACTCATAACAATCACATCATCAGTTTGATGTTCCTAAGCTTAAATTATTTTAAAAAAAAAAGAAGAACAAATGCGAATAGAATAGAATAAGAAAGCATACTACATAGAACTTTCTGTTAACACAGTGAATAAATTGAACTACATAAATAAGAATAAGTGAACAAAGATTAGAGTTCAATCTTGTAATTCTAACAGAGATTAACACGGTGAATCACAATACTCAATGCAAATCTGTATACCCAATAAATTATTCTAAGTTCAAACATTATAGCTAATTACCTAGCACTGAGAAATGGAGTTGCTAATCAAAGGCTTCGACCAGATCTCAGCCATAATCGATCCCGGAGGTTCTCTGGCAGCCAAACTCCAATGCCTTAGCAATAACTAGCCTAACCATATGCCGTTATATAGGTTTCCCAATGCGCGAGCTCATCAATAAGCCGTAACGCTGACTCGTGCATCTTCTCCACCCGTAAAAGAACAAATTCCCATCCTGAATGTTGGGCCTGTTGGGCCTGTTGGCCCAATTGTTGGCCTTCATTCTCAGAGTATTGGGCCAAGTGTGTCTTGGCCCATAGTCTCACACCCTCACCCTTATTTTAACCCCAATTTATGAGCCCAGTGATGGGTTGGTGCAGAATACTCTTCGTGAGTTTAAAACGGGATTCTGAGCACCACGTTCCACCACTTCCAGTGAAGCTCCGACGACGTCAACCGGCGCGACGATGAGAACGACCACATCCACCCAATAGTGGTATCAGAGCCTGGTCGGCCGTCTATCCATCGTTCGCTATCCGACGCTGCTGTGCGCTACCATCGGAGGTGTAAAATGGGGTTCGTTCACCGTCGCAGCTACTACTCTTCTTCCCGCCAGATTTCCTTCACCGAAATCGCGATCTGCCGCTGCTTCCAGCCACCAGATCTTCACAGAATCGCGATCTGGTCGCCACTCGTCAGATCGGTGCTGCCCGTCGCCGGGAGCTGCTATCGCCGCTAGAGTTCAGCCGTCATCGTGACTGACCCATCTCCATCTGTCGGCGCGGTGCTAGGGTTCTGGTCAGACCAGCAGTTGACCACCGTGATGCCACCGAGGTTTCAGAATCGCACCACCGCCGTCACCAGATTTGCTGTCTGCTCGCCGCTTCGCCTCCGCGCCGCCGCACGTCGCTAGGGTTTCAGGAAGCCGCTGCTCACCGCCACTGTACGCTGCTAGAAATGAGCAGTTGCTCGTCGCTTGGAGCTTTCCACCACCGCCAGCCTCTGTCGCTGGATCTACCCATTGCTCGCCGTCCACTGCCGTCCATTGCCGTCCAGCCACTGTTTGTTGCTGTCCGGGCCAGCCGCCGCTAGCTTTCATCGGAAGCGCCACCGCCTCCAGCCGCTCATCCACCGGAGCTGTCCACCGTCCGTCGGTGGTTCCGGCCTGCTGTTCCGGCCAGATTCAGGTGGGAAAAAATAGATCCCGCCGGCATTAGGGTTCACTGTTCGTCAGCCGCCGTCCGTTAGCCAGCCATCGCTACCGTCTGGCCAGAGCAGTCCAGTCCTTGGTGATAAGGGCTGCTTGTTGAACAGGAGGCACGAGTGGGTGCTACTCGAAGGGACTTGGTTAGTTCAAGCTTGGTAGCGGGCAATGTGCGACTCCAAGGTGGGAGTTGCTTGTCCGGTTGCCACTTGAACAAGCCTTCGAGGGAAGCCGGTGGCTCGTAGGGGTGGTACGGTGTTCTATACCGCTTCACGGGAGTTTTCATTCCTTTAAACTTTGTGTTTTTTCTGATTAGTTCAGTTATGTTATATCTTTGTGATACCCTGAGGCGGTTGGTCCTCCTTTGTGCTTTGTGATGCTTTGAGACGGCTGGTCCTCTTGTGTGGTGATTTTTGTGCTATAGAATTAGGGATTTTTTGTGATTTGTGGCCTGGTTAGTCAATTTCTTGTTATCTCTAGTTTTATTTGCTTGAAATCTTTTGTGATTATATCTGTGTGATATTTTTCCTGGTTTGCTTTCGCTGCTTATCTGATTTTCTGGAATTTTTTGCTCCTTTTGCTATGTGTGTGAATTGAGTTTGTTTCCAGGCCTAAGATAGCATTTTCTCACTTGTGTGTGTGATTTTGTAGTTTCTTGAATCTGTGTGAGTCGATTCACTCAACTTTAAGCACCTATGGCTCCTCCTAATGCATTTGGGCAAGGAGACTTCAATATCTGTTTGAAACAGAAGATGAAGTATGAGAGGGTGCTCAAAGCTGTGAATGACTCTTATGATTAAGAGATAGTTTTTTGCATGAATTATTTGGTGTTTTTTAAAATCCTGTGTGCTTTTTAATTGGCTAGTTAATTCCGCATGTTGATTAGGAAATTTGTTTTTCTATCTTGTTTCACTTTGAATCTATGTGCTTCTTTGTGAATTTGTGTTTTCTTTGTGAGAAACTTGTTAGAAATGTATTTTCTTATTGTGTGCTTGTTTATGTGTTAAACTTGCTAGGTTTTAGGCCACTCCTAGTAAGGTGGAGTATTTGCATATGTGTTTTCTTTATGCTTTTGTGCCTAGTTTACATGCTTATTTGTTTCTCTTAGTGAGGTGGAGCATGTTGTGTGCATTCGAATATGGTGTAACATTTGATTGTTGTTTGTCTGTGTGACTGTTATGTCTGTGTAACTTTTAAATGCTATAACTTGTGTGTCTATGTGACTAGACTGTATGTTTTTAGAATTATATATTCTATTCTGTGTGATATATGTATGAATTGTGTATTCATGATCCTTGTGATCTCATGTTAGCTTTGTGCTTAGTTTTGTTTCTGTATGAATGTTAAGAGTGAAATTTCACGTATTTTAGGTCTCACATTACACCGTTTTTGATAGAATGTGGCCATGATTTTGTATAAAATGACATGGTTTTCATATCTTGCATAATTAAGATGCTACTAAGGTGTTTTGTTGAGTTTTGAAGGGTAAAACATGATCAAAAGTTCAAAGTTGGAATGAGGAGTGAAAGTGAGAAGGAATGCTGAAAAATACAGTCCATGTTGCACAAATTTCTGTATTCTTATAGAAGTCCAAATTGATCATATGATATATGGTTGGAAAGCCACAGAAGAGAGGGTCGTTTTGACGTAAAGAACACCCCAATTGGATTCCAAACGAGAAAGTTATGACCAACGTGCTAACGTCGCACATGCTGCACCGAGGAGCCACTTTGCATGACTTTTTACATATTCCAATGTTGGAGTTTCTGATAGTTCTTTATATGCATAGAAAGCCAAGGAAGAGAGGAATGCGTGAGTGCAAAAATCACTCAAATCAGAGTCCGTATGAAGAAGTTATACTTAAAACGGTGAGATCGCGCAGTGCAGTTTCTGCAGCTCGGCGGGTAGCGAGCGGCGAGCGGCCCTTCCACGTGGCCAAAATCTGCCGAGCTGGGGTCCCTCAGAGCCCACACGATGGCCCTATTCCAAACATATGCTGCTCGGCTGGTTTGGGAGCCGCTCGGCCATGAGCTCGGCTCGAGCAAGGTGCCGAGCGGCCCAAAATCGGGCCCAGACGAGACCTGTTCGATGCAGCAGCGTATATATACCCTCAAGTCACGATTCTGAAGCAGTTTTCGTCACAAAAACAGCCCTGCATCCATCTTAGAAACAATTAGGGAGATCGAGACGTGAATCGGAGAGAGCCCAGCCATAAACCATCATCAATCCACACTCCTTTTACACCCATATCAGATTACAACCTGATTTCACCATCCATCCACTTCCAAGAGGGTTCCAAGTGCTAATTGAGGGAGAATCAAGCAATTGGAGAGACGGAGAAGGAACGAAAGACTACGTCTACACTAGGGTTTCATAATTCCTATCTTTTCTTTCCTTTTACTTTGATTTTTGGTATGAATTGCTTAGCCATGAGTGTTGCTTGTAACCTCATGGGCTAATTTCCTATACAGTTCTAGGGTTTGATGGATTGATTTAATTGATTTGGGGATTTAGACCAAAGATTGGGATTTTATGCAGTTGAGCTTTTGATTTTACTTATTTTATTAAGACATGCTTTTCTGCTTCGTAACGTCTTCATAATATATTCATGACATCCGCTATAATGCTTGGATTATTGTGTTAGCTTGTGTGCGTTCATGATTGGTATTGTATATCTGTTAGGGATTAGAGTAGCTCCGCTATAAGCACTTTAATTTCATGAACTGGTTAATCAAATACTTGATTAGTTTAGTGGAATAATGCAATTAGACAATCAAGTAGGAAGTGAATAGAACCTTGTAGTAATTCCAGAAAATATCTTGTTAGTCGGGCTTACCATCCGGAGGTATTGTTGCTTGCTTTGATTAGTATCTAGGAATAAGGCTTGATAATATTTGCGCACCTTAGGATTTAAATCAGAGTATACTGTTAGCTTAGAATCGAATCATATTCGGTGGGATAACAGGGATATGTGGTGTATTTTCAGTGAAACTGCATGAATGAACAATCGTAAGTTTAATAACCCAAATTAATTGGTCTCTACCTGATACCTTAGAACTGTTTGTCATCTCTTGATTAAAAACTTGCTTTTATTTTTATTGCTTTTAATAATTCCGTTATTTAATATTTCAGTAATTTAGATAATTAATTCACTACAATACTCTGAATATTGGTTACTCAATTCTGATTAATTAGTAATTAATAGTAAAATAAATAATTAGCTGTCTCAGTGGGATCGATAATTTAACTTGGGTGCTTGCTGCTACAATTGATATCCTTACACTTGAGGATTTAATTATAGTGCGCAGAAAAAACCTATCAAGTTTTTGGCGCCGTTGCCGGGGAACAGTTTTAATTATTTATTTTCTTTTATTACTTAGTTAATTAGAATATTTTCTTTGGGATTTAATTGTTTTACTTTGGATTTTCTTGAAGTTGCATGCAAACTAGGTCAAAGACGAGAGCACAAGATCTTGAATTTGATCCGGAAATTGAAGCTTCTGCGAGGAAAAGAAGAGTAAAATCAAAGAATACCAAAGCACCTCCTAAAGCAATTTTAGAGGAGGAAGAAGTGCAGATTGAGAATCAGGCTATCCTAGAAGAGGCTGAATCGGAGTTTGAATCAGAATCTGAGACAGAACCTGAAACAGCATCAATGGGAGAAAGAGTTGATGAGGATGACATCGTCATCCGAGAAACTTTTAAGTCCACCAACCTGGGAGGATCAGGCGTAGTTGGAGCCGTTCGAGCTAATGAAGCGAACGACATAAGGCCAGCCCTGATCAATATGGTGGAGAGAAATCCCTTTGCCGGAGGCGTTTTTGATGAGCCCTATGGCCATCTTAAGCGTTTCAACAGCTACATGGATACAGTGAAAGCTGCTGATGCTACTAATGATAGATGGAAGATGAGGCTTTTTCAGTTTTCATTGGTTGATAAGGCAAGGGAGTGGTATGATAAGCTAAAGGGAGACAGTTGCTCAAACTGGACTGAGTTGCAGCAGTTGTTCGTAGATCGATTTATGCCACCAGGAAAGGTTCTTTTATTGAAACAGGAGATCAATCAATTTAAGCAGAGGAGAGATGAGTCATTTGGAGAGGCCTGGGAAAGGTTTACTGATGCGTTGAGAAGATGCCCTCAGCATGGATTCAAAAAGTCTCAACTCATCAGTGTCTTCTATAATGGCCTTGACAACGAATCAAGAGTGTTGGTTGATGCTTCTGCTGGAGGAACAATCTTTGGCAAGACATCCAATGCAGTAGAGAAATTATTTGATGATATCTCTTTGAACTCAAGGGATTGGCCATCTGAGAGGATCCGAGGGACTTATATACTTGGTAAAGTTGCAAAGGTTGAAGAGAAATTTTCTGAAGCTGATAAGAATGATAAGGTTGTCGCTCAATTGGAACAGATGAATAAGAACCTGATTACTCTGATATCAGATAATAATGGGGGAGGCAACCGAGGGTCTGCAAGTGATGATGTGGTGATGAACCTTCAAGAGGTCGAGGATGCTAATTGGGCTATGGGGCAGAGTCTTCAGGGTTCGAGAGCTCCTCAGAATTGGCAAGGAAATAGGTACCCTCAAGGTAATTCAAATCAAAGGAATAACCAAGGGGGAGGTCCTAGTAATCAAGGAGGCAATTGGCAGAATCAGAGGAATGAGAACTTCTCTTATTCAAACCCGAATAATGCAGTTCCATATCCTCCTAATTTTGATCATGGGGCTAAGACTGAAGAAGGGAAGTCCAGTATTGACGATGTGTTGGATAGGTATATGAAGAAGACTGATGGAGATATTGACAAGATTAATAACTGCATTGTTCTCATGGATTCAAATATGACAAAGCAGCATGAAGAAGTGAACAAGCAGTTGAAGAGTTTGTCATATAACATAGGGCAGATCTCCACTACAGTAAATCAGCAGCAAGTGCAGTTGCAGAAAGGGAAGTTTTCTTCGGATACGGAAATCAACCCGAAGGAGTGCCATGCGATCACTTTGAGATCTGCAAAGCAGTGTAAAGGTATGAAACTAATGCAGGACATCACAGAATTGATGCAGAATGATACAGAACAGAAGCAGAACGAAACAGGGGTGGAGCAGAACAAAGATGGTGCCGCTCGGCCACCCGCTCGCGGCGAGCTAGATGCCGAGCTGGCTCAACTGCCGTCGAGTGGCCCGCCAGCCGGTTCAGAAGGGCTCTCCGATTCAGCTGGAACCCAGCTCGGCTCAGTTGCCCCTCAGCTCGAGCCGAGTGAGCCGGCGAGCCATCCTCCGGGATTTCCTGCACGTTCGATTTTCGTACAGAACCAATCTGATCAGGAAATTGCTGATAAAAAGTGGCAGAAAGCTAAGAAACTGAGAGAAGCAGAAGTGGTATTCGAGAGAGATAGTTTGGGACTTCCAATTACAAAGGTACCAATTCCTTTCCCTCAGAGATTCTTGTCGAAGAGCCTTGATGAGAAGTTTCGTAAGTTCGCTGATGTTATGAGGGATGTCCAAGTCACTATTCCTTTCTCGGAAGCATTGGAAGAGATGCCACATTATTCAAGGTTCATCAAGGAACTTATCTCCAGAAAGAGGAAGCTTAACAGTGTGGAGACAGTGAATTTGACAGAGAACTGCAGCTCTATTATTCAGAAAAAGCTTCCAGAAAAATTGAAGGATCCAGGGAGCTTCATCATTCCCTGTGAGATTGGAAAAAGACCATCTAGGAGAGCACTGTGTGATTTAGGAGCCAGTATAAATTTGATGTCTTTATCAGTGTTCAAAAAGCTTGGTTTGGGAGAGTTGAAACCTGCGTCTGTTGCCCTACAGTTAGCAGATCGATCGTTGACATACCCCGAGGGAGTAATTGAAGATGTGCTAGTGAAGGTGTCGAATTTGACTTTTCCTGTAGATTTCCTTGTACTTGACATGGAGGATGAAAAGGATGGTGCGCCTCTGATCTTGGGGCGTCCATTCCTTGCAACTGGAAGGGCTCTGATTGATGTGTTCAAAGGAGAGTTGAGGCTTAGGGCTGATGATAAGGAGATTGTCTTTTCTTTGAATAAGGAGATGCAGTGGCCCACGGATCAGCAGCAGTGCAAGTCTGTGGATGTAGTGTTCACAGAGCATGATGAGAACTTTATCCTTTCTGATGCAGAGTTTGAGAATTTGTCTAATGATGCATGTATTGATTATCTTGAGAAGCTATTTTCATTGGGCAATGCTAGTGTGAATCGGAATAAGAGGTCCACTGTTGAAGTGGGGATGAAGCCTACTGCTAAGGAAGAGAAGCAAAAGAGCCAAAGCATTGAGGTGGTAGAGGAGATCGCAGGACCAGACGTATCTCTTACTTTTCCTACTACTAATTCTAATGTGATATTTGATAATCTTTTAGTTGCAGTAAAGATGAATGATCCATATCTGAAGCCTCCGAACATACCTCCGGATTTTTATTCTTATATTGATGTTGAAAATTCTAACTTGTTTGATCCTTGTTTTGCTACACAGGTTGAGCCTACAATTGAGTGGAGGATTGACAAGAAGGACTCAAGACAGTCATGGGAGGAAAAGAATTCAAAGGATCATGTTGGAGTGACAAAGAAGGGTGAGATGATTGGTGAAGTAAATAAGAGAGGAAAGAAGTACCTTAAGGTACGAATGCGAGAGAGCTGTCCTCCGATCCAGTAGTTGAAAAGAGGTATCCCGTCGTGACTCTCCGACGTTAAACATGAGCGCTTGTTGGGGGCTGTCCCTTCCGTTTTATTGCTTTTATATGTCTGTGTTGGTGTAGGAGTTTTATTAGGTGTTGCTTGACTGCGGTATATACTGTTGGCATTCGATCATTTGGTTAACGTGACCCGTTAGGGTTCCATGTATTTCTAACAAGCAGCGGAAGCAAGTAAACATGAAACGCATTACCTTTCACCAAGGGTTGATGTAGAGGTTGAATTCTCGCTGGCAGTCTGCGCAGTCCCACGAGAATAGCCATAAGTTCCTCTTCTGATGTCGGAATTAAGTGATCTTTGTGCTCAGACGATCCTCTCTTCGACAGCTTTCCATCAGTATATAATACATTAAAATCGAAGAACTGTACGATTTTATATGAATTTTGGAACATGACGAACTGCAGCAGCAAACGACCTTCCGGTCTTCTGCTGTATGTCCCAAGTCCGATCTCGACGTCGTGTGGGCGACGATCTACGAGACCTACTCAATCTGCTGTTCACTCTCTCTCTCGTATGTTAGGCGCTGAGTTAGGTTTAGAACAAACTGAGGTGACTTATATACATGGGCTACAGCAGGGACCAGGAGGAGAAATTGGGTTGGGCCTCCATTGGGCTTAAGTATCCAAGCTTAGCCCAAAGCTTATACTTAAGTCCAATAATAATAATATATTCCACTAAAATATTATTACTGCACTACCGTACCAATCCCAAAATTACGTTTTGGGCTCCTTCTTATTATGAGCCCGTTAGTCTCCCCATGTTTAAGATATACAATGTCCATTAATTAATTTAAGTTACTGACAACTCAATTAATTAATATCTCATCCAAGAGTAGTACCACTCAGCCTCATTATCATGCCGGAATAAATTCCACCTGCAGGGTTTACATGATAATCCTTATGAGCTCCTCAAGGGGACATCATCAACCTATGACGGACACGGATTCCTTCTACAATCAACAGCACACCATAGAGACAGCACTACTTCCCAACTCATCGAGTTTGTTGATTTAATTACATGTAAATCTCACCCATTGATGAATCAAAGAAATACATACTGCCCTACGTGTCGAGGTTATTGTATAGGGATTAAGAGCACGAACTTCCATAATAACTGAGATCAAGTTCTCCTATAAGTCAGTATAAGTCGAACGATCTCAAGCGGTCCTGCTCAATACACACAAGTGCACTAATGTGATTCTATAGCCAAGACAAGCTAATACCAAACCACACTACAACCATCCCGATAGAGAGTCCCCGTCTATCTCAGTTGTGAGCATCTGTTTATACTTTATAAGGAAACCGATAATATGATCTTCCGCGTGTTGTCGCACAACATATTATCTACAATATAAAGTAAGTGGACTATTGCATCGAACATATAAATAAATTATAAGATGCAATCATTTGATCATATGATTCTCATTTCAAATTAATTGTTATAATATTGTTCATACAAAAAGCTAGACTTTTAGTATACAATCCAACAATCTCCCACTTATACTAAAAGACTATGCTGTCATGTCTTCTGCCATACATCTGATTCCCACTCCCACTACACGACCATTAAAAGCTCTCGCCTGAATGTCCTTGTAAATGGATTTACTAGGTCATCATCCGATGCAATCTAGGCAACAACAACCTTCCCCTCATCATACGATTTCTCGTAACAGGTGGTACTTGCGCTCCATGTGTTTAATTGCCTTATGGACTTGTGATTCCTTCAAGTTTGCAACTGCACCAATATCATCAATATAAATTGTGATAACCTTGGGTAAACTTAGAATCACATCAAAGTCCATAATGAAGTTTCTAGAGTCATACAGATACATTGGTTGCCTCATAGGCTCCAATTTATCATCTTTCCATATGGAGTCCGAAGTCTGAAATACATTTCTATATAACACTCCTCCACATTATGACTCAACTTCCTAAAATTAAACACATAACCTTGAGGTGGATTTACTGCCGTCCAATCTGACTAAAAAATCTGAATCTACGTAATCCACAAGAAGCAGTGAATCTGTCCAGTAAGCTTACATATAATTTCCAGTCCTTCTCAGGCACTTCATATATGTCTTACCACAGCTCATCATTCTTGTTCCAGGTTACGTTGATACCCACTGTTCATGCATTTAGCAAAACAGATATCCATACTCATGTATAGCATTCCTTAGATTAGGCTTCCTCATTTACCGAAGCATAAGGAACTGCTTTCATCTCCTTTATCTTCCTTTTGTGTCTCAAGACACATTTCCTTAGATAAAGTCACATGCTAAAACGAGTAAGGATTGTATCATTTCATGAAACTTGAGATAAGCATAACATCCTTTCTTGTGATCCGTATTACCGTGATCAAAAGGATATTTTTGCTCCTCTTAAGTCCTTCATCTTATACCGCTTTATTAACCATACCCCATACGCCCGATAATACTCTTTCATTGTCTCCAATGAGCAAGATAATATCTATGTATAGTACAAGTAATACCACCACGTTTCCATCACTCTTTTCAATACACAAGACACATCCGCGCATTGAATAAATCCATATCTTTGGATTTCCTCATCAAAACGGATGTTTCATGATCTTGAAGCTTGCTTTAGTCCATCGATGGACACTTTTAAGCTTCCTATCACAATGCTCTTAGCCCTTTGCAATGAATCACTCTGGTTGCTTCACATAGATGTTTTCCTCAAGACTTCCAATCAGGAAAGCTGTCTTGACATCTATTTGCTATCCCTCATATTCCATATGAGTAGCAACATATAAAAGAATTCGGATCAATATAGGCACAGCTACTGGCGAACAGGTTTTCTCATAATCGAACCCTTTCTTTCTGAGTATACCTTTTCCCAACAAGCTTTACTTCCAAGGTTTTCACCTTACCGTATGATCCTCTTTTATTTTGTATGACCACTTCCAATGGTTTTCACACCATCCGTGGTTCTACAATCATCCAGATCTTATTTAGAATCTATTGATTCTATTTAAACATTCATTGCATCTTACTAAGATTCTGCATTTCTATCTTGTAGTGCTTCGTCGTTTCTGTAGGTCCATTCCATGTTTAATAGGGATCAAGTCTCACGACACTCCCAAAACACGTATCTTACAGGTTGTCGAACAACCAACCACTACGACAAGACACTACAAGCAATTGTGTATCAGACGTGACAAGTGTTGCAGTTTACCTTGTGGTATATCCTCTTGTACACCTGGTACTAATACTTTGTGTTTTCCTCTCACTTTCTTTAGAACAACTTATACATGGGTATTTGATTTATTACATAGTCCTTTTTCCAAAAAATCTAGTGTTTGTGTTAACAATCACTCTTCGATCTTTTGAACTAAATAAATCATCCTTCATTTTTCTAGGATATCCCACAAACAGACAAATATTCATACGAATTACTGTTTCTAGGGCATGTCCATAAAATGAATTTAGTAATTTCAAATAATTCATCATCTATCTAATCACTACCATAAGAGTGCTATTCCTTCTATTCGTCACACCATTAAGGTGGGAAATTCATTTCCGAAGGTACCTTTCTCTTACTAGATTAGAAGACTCATTATTAATTACTATTTGTCGCATCCAGGGGATAAACATGATTTAAGAGTTTACAAATTGTCACTAATATACCTCAACAGATTACAGCTCCATCCTTCATTATTATGACCATGTCATTTAAATGAAATGGAGTATCCATCCGTAAATGCATAGAAACCGAAATCAAATTCTTTCTATGAAAATGTACGTAAAGACAATTTCATAAAATCAAACGTTTATTCATATCGTAAGATAAATAAACAACTCCCACTGCAATAGCCACTACTCTTGTAGTTTTACCCATGTCATAACAATCTTATCCTCACTTAGTAATAAACATTTAGTGATTCCAGTATCTACACACTTCGTATCAGTAAATGCCATCACTAATCATGTTTTAAACAACTAGTGAATAAGATATAAAACTTGTTCACATTATGATGAAAATGGCTTTCCTTTGCCACATGTTTTGCCAGAAGTTTTCCACCATATACATCCTATTGTAATTCAGGTGGAACTTACTCAAAAACATCTAGGCAATTCACAAAGAATTAAATTGATCTAGGTTTTCCTTCAATTTATACTCCATGCTTTCCCAATTCATTCATCAAATTAAATCATGATCTTCTGCCTTTTAACTTACTCAAGTATCCGAAGAGTTACATGAGACCATCATATTTCTATGAACCTCTCATCTCTTCACTAGAGACTTTAATAGGCATCATGAGACGTCCATTGTGAGAACACACATGTATTTTCTTAAGCAGTAAAATTCAAAACCAAGATTCTTTTCTAATCATCTAATTTTGGACCAGTAAATATAATTTCTTTTAGTCAACAATAAGCGAGATAAAACTATTTGAAATTACAGAGAATCATAAATAAATACACCGATCAAATCTTCGAATTTTATCCTTTTATATTGATTCCCTCAAAATAATATAAAATTAAAATTCACCGACATCTCAAGCACCGTGAGTCTGCAAGCCACGATAGTGTGGACGTTTACAAACCCGAACATTTACAAGAGAAGGTTTTACCCATTAATTTCATTTGTCAACCTAACCTCATGACAAAATAATTAATAGTCGGTTCCTCTTTAGCCATGCAAATAAAAGCAGTGACTCCGATGGGGAAGATACTTATTATTCACATCTAAGTGTACACCATTATTTGACCCCAAGTCCGCGGCCCAAGCTTATGTGCCTTACAGATGGAGAAGTACACACGCGCTCGGATAACTTCCTACAGTCATCAATTATAAGTCTGTACAGTGATCCGCACATGAACTCATCCGATAGGAAGGAAGGTCTAAGCCAACGCGCAAGTTCATGTGCATCACATTACAAACATAATTTTAAAGAAGCCTGTTCCAGCAATATCCATGAATAAACTCATCCGATGGGGAGGAAGGCTCTAATGCCGACGCGCAAGTTTATTCAAATTGCTAACAAACCAATAATGGAGGCCGCGGGAATTAATTACCAATCCCCTCTCCCACTTAGTTATTTAAAACTGAGGGTTTTTACATGCATATAATATTCATAAAATAAAATACGCAATTCTAGCATGCTCCTATCACGGCACATGAGGCAGTAAATCCCAGAGAGTCATGCATACATATATAACAATAATTAATAATTAAATCAATCATTAACAGTTATATATCAGCGAATTCGATTGTTCGCCATCAGACACGAATATCAGCAAAGACTTCCACACTATCAAAATTTTAAAATTTCCAGATTGTCCAATTTTCGAAACCATCGATATCGACCGTCGATGTCGTCCAGATTATCAAAATCATCGATATCGATTAGATTATCAAATATTCGAAAAATATCAAGATTATCAACATTCCAAAACTATCGATATCGATCGTCAATATCGTCTTGATTATCGAAATCATCGATATCGACGAGCAACCATATACAACAATAATAGATAATTAAATCAATTATGTCAGTTATATATTAGAAATTAATTCAACATCCATATATAATAATAATAGACAATTAATTATAGCAGTTATATATTAGGAATTAATTCGACATCCATATATGACAATAATAGATTATTAAATCAATTATAGCAGTCATATATTAGGAATTAATTCGACATCCATATATAACAATAATATACAATCTATTATGGCAGTTATATATTAGGAATTAGTTTTCCTAAAATTGGATGTCTTATCCAACACTCTAGCAATACATGCATATAATATACCAAATATAATACGCAATCTAGCATGCTTCTATATAAGACAATAAATTATAGAGATCAGGCATCCATATATATATAACAATAATAGACAATTAAATCAATTATGACAGTTATATATATTAGGAATAAAAACGCCTCTAAATTTTAATGTCTTGTCCGACACTCCTACTGTGGAATCGATGCCTTACGCAACAAACAGGATTGCTTGTGCCCCAAGACGTCCATCGCCATATCCCACCGCCAATCGTGTCAGGGAGCACTCCAAGTGCCTTGACGAGTGCCCCTCGCCCGGACTGTCGCTCGTCCAAGGGCCTACTTGCATGAAACCAAGTTCAGCCCAACGCGCAACACCAAACTACACCAACTGTCGTTCGTAGTTCGAAACTGCAAAACTCTTAGAATCCAATCTCCACCGTCCAGAATCTATTACTGTAAGTCCTGAACATGCTGTCCAAATTACAGGTCGATCCAACGGTTATTTTGTGAGAAACGGCTCTTTTCCCTCGACTGCGCAAAACAGAATCGCCCAAAGATCTGCTTCTGTTTTCAGCGTAATCCCAGCAAGAATAAGCTCTAAATTCAATCTCCACCGTTCATAATTTACATACACAAGGTATGAACGTTCTGACCAAATTAAAGCCCGATCCAACGGATAGTTTGATAGAAACGGCTCTTTTTCCCCGACTGCGCAAAACAGAATCGCCCAAATATCTGCTTCTGTTTTCAGCGTAATCCCAGCAAGAAAAAGCTCCAAATTCGATCTCCACCGTTCAGAATGTACATCCATAAGGTCTGAACGTGCTGACCAAATTACAGCTCGATCTCACGGTTAGTTTGTGAGAAACGGCTCTTTTCCCTCGACTGCGCAAAACAGAATCGCCCAAAAATCTGCTTCTGTTTTCAGCGTAATCCTAGCACGAAAAAGCTCCAAATTCAATCTCCACCGTTCAGAATGTACATTCACAAGATCTGAACGTGCTAACCAAATTACAGCTCAATCCGACCGTTGAAACTCCGGTTATTGCCTCTGCAATATCACTGCGCTGGATTTTCTCTCAAAAACGTGATTCAATTTTTGCCCTCTTTTTCTTCCTTGCATGTGAAATTGACGAATAGTTTTCGTCGAATCCTCTCACACACAACCATGGACGAATAGATATGATACAGGGTATATATCACATAGGGATATTCATGGTTTGCGCAATAAAACCAAAACCCTAAACATGTGATCCTAATTCCGAAAAATTAATCACATAAACCCTAGCCTAACGTGTCACGCATCACCACGAAACCGAAGCTCTGATACCAATTGTTGGCATTCGATCATTTGGTTAACGTGACCCGTTAGGGTTCCATGTATTTCTAACAAGCAGCGGAAGCAAGTAAACATGAAACGCATTACCTTTCACCAAGGGTTGATGTAGAGGTTGAATTCTCGCTGGCAGTCTGCGCAGTCCCACGAGAATAGCCATAAGTTCCTCTTCTGATGTCGGAATTAAGTGATCTTTGTGCTCAGACGATCCTCTCTTCGACAGCTTTCCATCAGTATATAATACATTAAAATCGAAGAACTGTACGATTTTATATGAATTTTGGAACATGACGAACTGCAGCAGCAAACGACCTTCCGGTCTTCTGCTGTATGTCCCAAGTCCGATCTCGACGTCGTGTGGGCGACGATCTACGAGACCTACTCAATCTGCTGTTCACTCTCTCTCTCGTATGTTAGGCGCTGAGTTAGGTTTAGAACAAACTGAGGTGACTTATATACATGGGCTACAGCAGGGACCAGGAGGAGAAATTGGGTTGGGCCTCCATTGGGCTTAAGTATCCAAGCTTAGCCCAAAGCTTATACTTAAGTCCAATAATAATAATATATTCCACTAAAATATTATTACTGCACTACCGTACCAATCCCAAAATTACGTTTTGGGCTCCTTCTTATTATGAGCCCGTTAGTCTCCCCATGTTTAAGATATACAATGTCCATTAATTAATTTAAGTTACTGACAACTCAATTAATTAATATCTCATCCAAGAGTAGTACCACTCAGCCTCATTATCATGCCGGAATAAATTCCACCTGCAGGGTTTACATGATAATCCTTATGAGCTCCTCAAGGGGACATCATCAACCTATGACGGACACGGATTCCTTCTACAATCAACAGCACACCATAGAGACAGCACTACTTCCCAACTCATCGAGTTTGTTGATTTAATTACATGTAAATCTCACCCATTGATGAATCAAAGAAATACATACTGCCCTACGTGTCGAGGTTATTGTATAGGGATTAAGAGCACGAACTTCCATAATAACTGAGATCAAGTTCTCCTATAAGTCAGTATAAGTCGAACGATCTCAAGCGGTCCTGCTCAATACACACAAGTGCACTAATGTGATTCTATAGCCAAGACAAGCTAATACCAAACCACACTACAACCATCCCGATAGAGAGTCCCCGTCTATCTCAGTTGTGAGCATCTGTTTATACTTTATAAGGAAACCGATAATATGATCTTCCGCGTGTTGTCGCACAACATATTATCTACAATATAAAGTAAGTGGACTATTGCATCGAACATATAAATAAATTATAAGATGCAATCATTTGATCATATGATTCTCATTTCAAATTAATTGTTATAATATTGTTCATACAAAAAGCTAGACTTTTAGTATACAATCCAACATATACTTCTTTGCAAACTTAGTTTCTCACTTCGTTTAATCTAAGTTTGGGGGGGTAACGTACATACCTTGTCTTGCAGTGTCGAAATAGAATTTTTACATTGTGTTGTTGCTTGGAGAGTCGATTTTTTGCGGATTCTTAATATTTTTGATTTATTTGAGAATATTGAGGGTTCGATTTTTTGCGATTTTTCAGGTTTCGTGTTTTGTGGTGTTTATTGTTTGTTTTGTGTTAATCCTAGTATCGGTGTAGTCGGTTTATGGTTCTCTAGGATGATTTCTGATTTTTTATGGCACTTGATTATATGTGTGATTGTGTTTGAGAAGCAGTTTGAGATTGTGCTTGAATGTTGAGATACTTGAAATTTATTTATGTGCATGAAAGATTAGCTATGTAACTTTATTAGGATTGCTCGTTCATTCCTACAGCCATGTGAGATTTTGATCCTTTTGAAATCATGACAAATTGCATGATTCAGTTTATTTTTGTGAGTGTCGTTCATACACACGTATTCTAGAACTTGGCTTTATATCTTGCTTGAAGCTACGTGTTTAATTGAATGATAGGAAATGATCTTAGGCCATCTTTGTTATTTATTAGTCACTAGCCAAATTATTATCCTACCTATTGAAAATATCCGTAGTCAACCCTTTTGAGCATAAAAGCCTTATTTGTTGGAAGCCTACGTGATTAGCCAATTGATCCCTTTTGCTAGCCTTTAAAAAATTCCTACCTAGTAGAGAGTTGAAGGAATCAAGTTGGTGTCTTGTGATGAAGTATATAAGGAGAAATAAGTTGGAAGTGATGAAATTTGTTGAAGAGAGTGGTTAAATTGTTGCATAAAGGGGTAGTGCCCGAAACTGGTACCCCATGAAAATGGTAGTGCCTGAAACTGGTACCCTTATTTGAAAAAGAAAAAAAAAGAAAAGAAAAGAGGGAAGAAGAAAAAAAATTTCTAGTAAGGATGTGGTGTTCAAAAGTGAAGGAGGAATCAAATTGCAAGAAGCATTGAAGAGCGTTGAAGAAGAAAGAAGAACGTAAAGCTGTTTGTTGAAAAGCTGTAAGTCTTCTTTGATTCTCTACTAGTGATTGAGTCACCTTATCCATATACTCCCTACCTTTACCAAAGAGCCAACATTACAACCTAATGCAAGACCTTTGTGATCCTATTGTTGAAATTATCCCTTTAGTCGAGAGTTGAGATGATTGTCAAGCTTATGGTTACGCGTGTGTTTGAATTGATTTTGAGTGTAAACACCTTACCCTGAAGTGTATATCTCACACTTGAGCGATGAGCGTAAATACTACCCGTGAGAATGGTGGATGAGCATTCCGAAAAAGTGAAGTAGTTGATTTGAATTGTATGTTCCAAGATGGATGGTTGTCTTAGTATTTGAAGTATGGTTTTTGAATTGTTATATTTTCTTGGATGTGAAGTTGTGAAATTTCCTCTCAATTACTCTATTGGTTTTATATGTCGTTGCCTCGGGACGAGCAACAGGTAAGTTTGGGGGTTTGTTGAGAGTGGAATTTCACGTATTTTAGGTCTCACATTACACCGTTTTTGATAGAATGTGGCCATGATTTTGTATAAAATGACATGGTTTTCATATCTTGCATAATTAAGATGCTACTAAGGTGTTTTGTTGAGTTTTGAAGGGTAAAACATGATCAAAAGTTCAAAGTTGGAATGAGGAGTGAAAGTGAGAAGGAATGCTGAAAAATACAGTCCATGTTGCACAAATTTCTGTATTCTTATAGAAGTCCAAATTGATCATATGATATATGGTTGGAAAGCCACAGAAGAGAGGGTCGTTTTGACGTAAAGAATACCCCAATTGGATTCCAAACGAGAAAGTTATGACCAACGTGCTAACGTCGCACATGCTGCACCGAGGAGCCACTTTGCATGACTTTTTACATATTCAAATGTTGGAGTTTCTGAGAGTTATTTATATGCATAGAAAGCCAAGGAAGAGAGGAACGCGTGAGTGCAAAAATCACTCAAATCAGAGTCCGTATGAAGAAGTTATACTTAAAATGGTGAGATCGCGCAGTGCAGTTTCTGCAGCTCGGCGGGTAGCGAGCGGCGAGCGGCCCTTCCACGTGGCCAAAATCTGCCGAGCTGGGGTCCCTCAGAGCCCACACGATGGCCCTATTCCAAACATATGCTGCTCGGCTGGTTTGGGAGCCGCTCGGCCATGAGCTCGGCTCGAGCAAGGTGCCGAGCGGCCCAAAATCGGGCCCAGACGAGACCTGTTCGATGCAGCAGCGTATATATACCCTCAAGTCACGATTCTGAAGCAGTTTTCGTCACAAAAACAGCCCTTCATCCATCTTAGAAACAATTAGGGAGATCGAGACGTGAATCGGAGAGAGCCCAGCCATAAACCATCATCAATCCACACTCCTTTTACACCCATATCAGATTACAACCTGATTTCACCATCCATCCACTTCCAAGAGGGTTCCAAGTGCTAATTGAGGGAGAATCAAGCAATTGGAGAGACGGAGAAGGAACGAAAGACTACGTCTACACTAGGGTTTCATAATTCCTATCTTTTCCTTCCTTTTACTTTGATTTTTGGTATGAATTGCTTAGCCATGAGTGTTGCTTGTAACCTCATGGGCTAATTTCCTATACAGTTCTAGGGTTTGATGGATTGATTTAATTGATTTGGGGATTTAGACCAAAGATTGGGATTTTATGCAGTTGAGCTTTTGATTTTACTTATTTTATTAAGACATGCTTTTCTGCTTCGTAACGTCTTCATAATATATTCATGACATCCGCTATAATGCTTGGATTATTGTGTTAGCTTGTGTGCGTTCATGATTGGTATTGTATATCTGTTAGGGATTAGAGTAGCTCCGCTATAAGCACTTTAATTTCATGAACTGGTTAATCAAATACTTGATTAGTTTAGTGGAATAATGCAATTAGACAATCAAGTAGGAAGTGAATAGAACCTTGTAGTAATTCCAGAAAATATCTTGTTAGTCGGGCTTACCATCCGGAGGTATTGTTGCTTGCTTTGATTAGTATCTAGGAATAAGGCTTGGTAATATTTGCGCACCTTAGGATTTAAACCAGAGCATACTGTTAGCTTAGAATCGAATCATATTCGGTGGGATAACAGGGATATGTGGTGTATTTTCAGTGAAACTGCATGAATGAACAATCGTAAGTTTAATAACCCAAATTAATTGGTCTCTACCTGATACCTTAGAACTGTTTGTCATCTCTTGATTAAAAACTTGCTTTTATTTTTATTGCTTTTAATAATTCCGTTATTTAATATTTCAGTAATTTAGATAATTAATTCACTACAATACTCTGAATATTGGTTACTCAATTCTGATTAATTAGTAATTAATAGTAAAATAAATAATTAGTTGTCTCAGTGGGATCGATAATTTAACTTGGGTGCTTGCTGCTACAATTGATATCCTTACACTTGAGGATTTAATTATAGTGCGCAGAAAAAGCCTATCAATGAACTATTCGTGTGTCATGAGAACTGTGAGTTCTAATCTATGTGATTACATGACTATGTGAACTCTTGTGACTTTGTGTCATTTTTTGACTAACTTTGTGTTTGTCAAATTTTCTGGATCTTGCATCTAATTTTGTGTTTTTTGTTTTGCAGGTATCCGGATAGGTGCGATGATGGCATCCTATACTTTTTTATGAACACAATGGGAGAATTGGGCCAAGGTGGAGATTTGTTGGGCCCGTTGGGCCTGTTGGCCCAATTGTTGGCCTTCATTCTCAGAGTATTGGGCCAAGTGTGTCTTGGCCCATAGTCTCACACCCTCACCCTTGTTTTAACCCCAATTTGTGAGCCCAATGATGGGTTGGTGCAGAATACTCTTCGTGAGTTTCAAATGGGATTCTGAGCACCACGTTCCACCACCTCCGGCGAAGCTCCGACGACGTCAACAGGCGCGACGACGAGGACGACCGCATCCACCCAACACTGAAATTGTTTTCTGGCTATTAGCTGATTCTTATGCAGTTCTTTCTGATCTAGGTAGCCGATCCAACATAGTTCAAACATGAAATTACCCATGAAACGGAGTGCGAGAGGCAGCGGTGGTGGTTAAAACGAAGCCTCGGCAGGCGGAGATGATGAATTAAAAATGAAGAAGTAGGTGCTAGGGATTTTTTTTGGGTTAAAGGATAGCTTGGAAATGAAATTACCCATGCCATTTGGTTGTCGAGAAATCTGAAATTTTCTTTTCCTAATCTACAATTTTATTTTAGAATGAAATAATGAGATTGACACACACTATTTCTGATGGAGCCAAATTTTTATTATTAGATGGAGGGAAGTGATGGAGGGCACGATTAGATGGAGGGAAATGATGGCAGACAAAATTTTAACAAAATTTTCAACAAATTAATTTTTCATTTAAATTATAATAATTGAAAATTTTGAAATTATTTACGATAAAATATTCAATATTAGTACGATTTTTCAAAGTTTCAAACAATTTGAATTTAGTTTTTACAAAAAAAAATATATTACAATGATTTGATTTTTCATTTTTACGGTAGGTACAGAATTAAAAAAAAAAAAGTTGATTTTTAATTAATTTTATTGACTTTTGAAAAATAATATAGTATTTTTAGGTAATACATAAATTATAAAGTATGTTAGGTGTATTAGGTGAGAATGATAAATTTATAATTCCATACATTGATTAGTAATTTTTTAAATCTATGTAAAAAGTATTATGTATAAATATAATATTTATGTAGTTGTATTAATTGATAAATAAATGTGTTGTACATTTTTTTCCCTAAAATTTTTGCTAACTTATATGCCCTTCGTGCCGCCCAAACGTCATCGGTTACGTTTAGTGCGTAAATTAATGAGTATTATTATTTTATGTATAGTAGGTAATTGTATTAGTAGTGAGTGGTGGGCCACACATGATACCTTTTTTACTAAATGTGGGAAATAAGGATATTTGTATGGGAAGCCTAATATAGTAAAATGCTGACCTTTCGATGGGACGGAAGGAGTATTTAGTTTTCATTTTCATTAAAAAAAATTATCATTTTTATTTATAATATAAATTATTTATAAAATAATTTACTTGAAAATCATTTCTATTAAAATATTATCACATCTCATTCATTTCACGAGTTTGTCTTTTATTTTCTTCAAAATTTTACGTTACTTAAACAGATAAAATCAAAACAACCAATATGTGCAATATATAAAAATTCTTGATTATTTAAAATTTAAGGATAGTGATTAAATATGTACACTAATTTAGGAATTTTATCAATGCAAGAACTGAGAAATTGGTAACTATCAATTTGGAATTTGAATTATTTTTTCTATTAGTATGGGGTTTGAAATATGTATAACTATCAATTCGGGGCCTGAATTTAAGAGCTCTAAATTGATAAGATATAAGATAATATTTGATAAATTCAGGCCCTATAACTATTTATTTATGGGACACTTACCACCAGATACAATGTTTAGTCCATATTTGTCATAAGATACATACTAAAATATTTATTACAATGAGATACAAAATAATAGAGTAGGATTGTCCCCGGGTCACAAGTAGGATACCTTAATTACCTTTTTATGAATTTCATGTGGCTAATTTTTGAATAGGAAAGTATTTACTTTCCAAATTAAATGCTTATTTACTAAAGCAATCCAAAAAGGAAAGAATTTAATTTTTTAAAAAGAAGTGAGCTTATATAAATTTGATAAATTTTAATTTAATATTCTTGTTGCATTTTAGGATTAAGGAAATTTTTATGAAATCCACATTTCTGAACAAAATTATGTCACTTCACTTTCAAACTATATAATAAAATTGTTATGTGCAGTATAAAAATTTTTGTGCAGCATAATTATTTAGAAAGTAAAATATTATTATGTATAATATTATAAATGTTATGCAAATTATGTGCAGCGAAAATATCATGTGGATAAAATAAGTACTTTGTGGACGTAAATATTATGTAAATAGTAGGTGTTATGTGCAATACAAAATATTATGTGCAACATAATTGTATGTGAATAAAAAATCAATGTACAGCGTATATGTTATGTGAATCATTAATTTTTATGCTGCACAACAACATTTACGTTTCACACAATCTTTTTATTTTTTTGTGCAACAAAAAAATAAAAATGTATGCAGCGTAAATGTAATGTGCTTTGCGAAACTTAATTGATGTGTGAAGCAAAAAATTTTATGTGCAGCATAAAATATTAATCTTAAACGTTAGCAAAAAATGTTATGTGCAACATAATTTTTGTGTAGATATTATATATCTATTATATTAAAGCTTCTTCATTGAGAGTGGAAATATATATTCAAAATTCATTAGTTTTGTAAACAAGTTTTTCAAATAAAATGCAAATTTACTCGAAAACCTAAAAAGCCATATAATTAAATTATGTTAAGAAGAATGAGCATCTAATATGGACATTAATAGTTTTTTTAATAATGCCAATAATTGTTGATCTACGTGAATAAGGAAGAAAATTTATTGTGATCATTTACCACAATTACATTGAATTGAATAAGGGTAATGTAGGTATGGTGGGGTGAATTTGTGTAGTTATAAGTTAATTTTTAGTTTCATTGTATCTAAGTGTAATTTGGTATTGAATGGTGTATCTCTCAATAATTATTCCTTTATTTATAACTATCAATTCGGGGCCTGAATTTATTTATTCATAGTATTGAACTATTTAAACCAGTGTTCTAAAAATCGGACTGACCGACCGGTTCAACTGGTTAAACCAGGAACCGGTGTCGAGACCGGTCCAAAACCACCCAAAAAATCATTTTCCCGATTGAACCGGGAATAACCGGTTTGGACTGGACAAAACTGCCAAATCGGTAAAACCGATAAAATCGGAGAACTGCCGGTTTTATGTTAAAACTACATCACACACTGTTTATTTTGTTCAATTAATATGATTGAAATCTTTAACAAACAAAAATAAGAAATTACATATATCTTAAATAGAAAAAAAAACATTGATCATCCTCTCTAAATAGAAACAAATTTACAAGAAATTAAATATCTGTTACTGGTAGATCCGAAGAAGATATTGGAAACCCTTTAAATGAACACCTTCACGAATTTCCGCAGATTAAGGCCGACGAAATTGAGTGCTAAATATCATCTACAGACGGCCGACGAAATCGAATGCTAGTGAGAAAATAGAGTGAGAAATTAGAGAGAGAAGAGAATGAGAGGATAGAGAGAAGAGAGGCAGAACTGAAGTGAAGATGGCTGGAAGCGGCGTTGTTGATGATTATGGTGAGGCTAAATATACTTGGGTACATAAATTCCCTTGTGCACTCGAGTGCACGAATTCAAATTTGTGCATCTACATTCAAAATTTATAAATTAATGAAAAAAACATATGCATTCAAAACTTATTTGTGAAACGGGTCGATCCATCACTAAAGTATGTTTTTTGTAAAGATAAAGTATGTTTAATGATTGTTAAAGTATGTTTTCTATAGTATGATGGATTATGCATTAAAGTATGATTTTAGTGTGTTATAATATGATTTATTATTAACATACTTTAACTACAAACAAGCATACTTTATCTATATAATAAACATACTTTAGTGATGGATCGACCCATCTCACACCCGTCTCACAAGAGAGTCTCTCTATGAAATTATAGAATGTTGTATATTAAGTTATAAATACCATATTTTATAATCATTCTATTATTTTTTAATGGCTCTAAAATTTTTTATATGTGTAAAGAAAGAAACTCTCCACAAGTGAAAATTTTTAATATTTTAACATACTCCATATAATTTTCACTACATCTAAATAGATTTTCATTTTTTTCTCATTACATTGTCTCACTTTAATAATATAATAATATAGTCAAATAATTTTGAATACATGTTACTTTTTAAAATTATCACTCTCAATTTAGTAACTAACACACATAATTATTCATTCATTTACTTATTGTCGAAAACTATAGGGTTAATTGCACTAAAAGTTCCGACCTTTTCACGAATTTCAAATTAGTCCAAACTTTTTAATATTTACAATAAGTTCTCGACCTTTAACCTTTTTTTCAAATCAAGCCACCGGGCAGTGGGGGGGCTGCCCGATGGCTGACGTGTCACCATGTAATAACGTCCCCACCCACGAGTCTAAAATGATGCAGTTTTGCGCCTCATCTGCTTTTTCCACATATTTATTAAAAGAAACAAAAAATAAAATGACGTCGCGAAATAACTAATAGGTCAACATTCCAAATATTCTATGCTAATTAATTAACTCGAAAGTCCAAGATGAGAGAATAAAAAACTCAACTCAAAACTGCAGTCATTCTGTCTCTTTGACCACTTTCGCCACCAGATTATCACCACTGTCAGCGGTGGCGGCGGGTTTCCGATGGTGCGTTTTGACATAGAAGTTGAGGAATAGAAACATGATAGCTTCATTGAGAATGGAATTGAAAATCCACGCTCCAATTCGCACCCACCCTTGATGAAGTAGAGAAGCAGAACTCCGATGTGGCACACTAGATTGCAGCTCAGCAGAACCATTTGGCAGTTCACCACGAATGGGAAGCAGGCGCGTGGCAGTCCGATCGCCGTTCAGAAATGGTATTCGTACACGACGGAGTAGACCAAAATGGTGGAGATGATGGCGAGCACCTGGGAGAATTCGAGCCAGAGGAAGGACATGAAGATGGATATGGAGTGACTGAATAGGTTGAAGAAAGAGAGCTTCTGGTGGTGGAGGATCGTCGTGAACGAGCGGAGGGCCGCTGACCAGGATCCAACAACAGTCGAATAGTGAGCCGGTGTGAGCAGGCAGAGACTCTGTTCGCGTAGTAAGAGTCCTCGATGGAAATTGAAAACTCATCGCCAAAGCAAGAAAAGGGAAAGGTCATCATCGGGTCAGAGTTATCCCGAATAATCTCCTTGAATGATGACAGAGGCCTTGAAGAATTCGCAGCCGGAGAGCCCACGCTAACGGCCGTCTTATACGAACGGCGGTCCGAAATTGAGGGAGAAGCCCTAGGGCTGGCTGCTGAACGTGAATCCACCGGTGGTTGAGAGGTAGGGCCATCGTTTGAGGTAGGAAATAGAGCAGGCAAAACCCTAGGGTTCAGTGTGAAAGTCGGCGATGCCGCTTGCGGGAAATGAGACACTGGCGGAAGCCTGCCGTTCAATTATTATTTTTTAATAAATACGTGAAAAAAATAGATGGGCCGCAAAACAGCATCATTTTGGACTCATGTGTGAGAACGTGTAATAAACAGTGACACGTCAGCCACCGGGCAGGTCTCCCGCTGCCCGGTGGCTTGATTTAAAAAAAATTAAAGGTCGAGAACTTATTTATAAATATTAAAAAGTTTGGACTAATTTAAAATTCACGAAAAAGTCGGGACTTTTGGCGTAATTAACCCAAAATTATAACTCCACATTACTCTTATAATTGAGATTAAATAAAAATAAATGACGTGATATAATATACGTGAAAAACTCTATTAAAATGGGGAAATTTTTATATTTTTATTTATTTTTGTAAGCAATAAAATTACTTGTATTACTAGCTTTTGTAAGAAAATAATAAAATAATAAATGGGTTTAGAACAGTACCCAAAGAACAATAAAGGCATAAACCCTCGTTCATCCCCTGTTTATCCCCTTTTCATTTAACGCTTTCTAAGCCCTTCACTGCGAGGTTCGATGCTCCACCGTGTCGACGTTTCTAAATAGCTCTTGTCATCCACGGTCAGTCCTTTGCCGAATCATTGTCAATTGTTGCACCTTCGTTCTCATTCTCTTTTCTTTGGTTTTCCTCTGCTCGGGCTTCTCTCTATGTGAAAAATCTAAGAATTAATTTTTTGTAAAATCTGGAGTGTTAGAAAAATCTCAGCAACTTTTAGTTTTTAATATTTATTTACTTGTGGAATTTCGGAGGAGATAAGGGTTTATCTTTTAACATCTGGTCTGTATTCTGATGTGATGAAAACATGTAGGGGTATTTAATTATATCAATTTTAGTTGATTTATTTATTTGATGGCAGAAAATAGCATGTAAATGTTGGAACCATTTAACACATTGACCACGTAAAGACTACCTTACGCACACTATCACCTTGATAAGGTTTCAGCTATAACCAAGATAGGTTGAGATAGTTTGGGGATCTTATTTCAGTCTTTTTTTATATTTAGATCTTGTTTTTGTTCATACGTATGTGTCTTTTG
Organism: Pogostemon cablin; assembly: GCA_023678885.1. Classification (NCBI taxonomy): domain Eukaryota; kingdom Viridiplantae; phylum Streptophyta; class Magnoliopsida; order Lamiales; family Lamiaceae; genus Pogostemon; species Pogostemon cablin. The sequence goes on from CM042987.1 coordinate 11,095,510, forward strand.
CTTACATATCTAGTGAGATTCATTTTCTTTAATTTGATAAAGGTATTGGCTGAAGAAGGGAACACTTTAGCTGTTGCTTTTGATAGAATTGATAAAGCCCCACAATGAGAAAAAAGATAGGAATCATAATTATATTTACAATGGTTGGTATATTTCATTCTCTGCTTACTCTAATTCTTAATTTTCTTATAATTATTAGTATGAACGTCTATGGTGATCTTGCAGTCCCATGTAGAATACAAGACTATAAAAGGACATCATGTTCATGTAGGTTATGTTTAAGTGAAATGCAAAAAGAACTAAAATTAATAGTTTTAACTAGAGCCACCGGACATTGATCCATATTCCAGTTTTCATCTTTAATAAAAATAAAAGTGATGCATGTGAAAATAGTTACTTGGATGTGCTTCTTGTTAAAAGTGATAAACAAGGAAAATAATTACTTGTTTTGAATATGATGTTTAGTAGTGGGAATTTCTCTACCAGTTTATGTTCATTTTTTCCCTTACAATTTTGTGCTGAAACTTATAACACTATTTCTTAGAATTTAGGCATCCGAATCTGCTGTCATTGACACTCATTGCAGTTGCCACTCCTAGAGAAGGATAGCTATGAACTTGGCTTCTGCTCACAACACACACACACACACACACACACACACTCACATAAATACAGCATCACAATCTATACTTCTGCTTTGTGTACATTTATCCTTTTCATAGTTACAGTAGCTATGATTACCGTTGCTTGCAGCAGAAGTGAAATATACTGTTTTCTTTTGTTACTTTCTTATCATCCCACTTACTTTTAATTCTATGATTATTGTTTCTGTTAAGCATTGGACTAGTGCTTTAAGCATGTGATTCTCTTTGAATGTCAGTTTTATTGCTTCAATTAATTTTATTTTGCAGTTGAGCCCTTGAGGACTCTGTTATGGATGCAGGCAGTTTCATCTTGAACTTGTAGATCCACAAAACGAGAGCCGATTGGTGTTACTTGATGCACTATTCTCTGTCTTAGAGGCGCTAGCTTTTAGGCAGGTAGATCTCTTCAAGTTTCAATTATGTTAATAATGGAAAATTGTTTGGACACTCACCCACGTTATTTCTCTTAATGTTGATAATGTTTATAGGTGAATAAGTCAACTTACTTAGCTCCCACGTTATTTCTCTTAATGTTGATAATGTTTATAGGTGAATAAGTCAACTTACTTAGCTTTTGTCCAATGTTTCTCTCTCGAAAGCTGTTCTATTATATTAAATTGAATTATCATGATTGTCAAATTACCGATACCAACTCTATATTGGAGTTGATGATTCTAAATATGATGCTACTCCATTGATGAACATGTGTAGTAGTATAAAAAGGAAAAAGGAATAGAATGCTTTGTGATGGTCAATGGTGATTTAATCTGGCATCAAGAACTTCTATATAAACCTAACTTTCTAATAGGTAGTGACAAGGCTGATGCTATGCATGTTTTACCTCTAAAGCTGCATGGTGACTTTAAAAGGGGTGTCATAAATATCTCTTAGATTGATATCTAACTACTTATGAAAGTTATGGTCATGCAGTTGTGTTTATGCTTCAATATTATTTTTGTGTTTGTTGATTATGTAGTGCCGATGATACTTATTAGACTTTAACATATTATAGTGCAAACTATATTGTCTTATGTTATTATCTCTCTATTTGTGAAAAATATTTATTTTATTTCGAGATCAGAATGTTTATCGTTTCACATTATTTATGATAAATACAAAGTTCTATTTCAAATTTGTGGAGGTTGCTTAATTACTAAGATTCCCTTTGTTATACCAGTATCAAAGCATTTTTTTTAATAACTCATGTACATAAATAAGGAGCTAACACCTCACGAAATGAGGTACTACCCTGTCTAGTTATATTAAAACTTTAGTATAGGGTTCTTTCTCTATTATCACATGTTCTCTTCTATAATCTTACTTGCTCATCTGCAGATTTTCCCTCTTCTCAATCAGATTTATCTCTGCCCAAGTGCCAATGTTCACATTGATTTCAATACCTTGTGGTCTATTCGATGCTGAAATAAATCTATCGGTAATTTTTTTCTATGGTTTTCCTATTCTTATCTCTTTTCTTCTTTTGTGGTGTAAGAAAGATACATGATTGAAAAACTATACCCTTTGTCTATTATATGGATTCCTTGCTGGAGTTTGATAGTTTGTTCTGTGTGTTAGGGTAGTCTATTGCTCTTGAGCTCGAGTGCTTGCAGTTTTTTTCTTTTTTCATGTATAATAGAAGTTAGGTAGATTGTATAATTTGCTTGTTTTGTGAGCTTGTTTTTTTTTCAGATTTGGATTTCTTTTTGTGTTTTGGGCTTTTGTACTGGTATTTCTAATTCTTATGCTGGAATTTCGAGGATTTTTGTTTGCTAGATTTAAAACCTGGATACTTGCAAGTGACTTAGCTGGAAGGTTGGATCCATTGTAGCCAGTTTCAAACTCCTACTTTTTTTGCACTGTCTACCACTTCACTGTGTTTGGAGGGCTTGTAATGACGCTCCTTTTGTTAACTAAGGATGTTCTTGTCGAAAACTATCAACTGACTCTGGAATTATACAACAGACTGCGAGATTATGATGTACAGGTTGCTTTACTTTTTATATACTACAGGTTGCTAGGTTATTATACTTCTCATACAATGTAGTTGTTTGTTCCTATACTAGACATAGCCATAGATCTTATTAAGGGGATGTCTTTTGTGGTACCTTGTACTTTTGTATTTTGGATGTATTATATTTTGTATAGTTAAATTTTGAAATAAATTTATAATTTTTTATAAAGTTGCGAGCGGACGTAATTCAAATGTCATTATATATATATATATATATATATATATATATATATATATATATATATATATATATATATATATATATATATTAATTAAACATTGAAAATTCAATATTGAAAAATAAATAAATTCAACAATAAATATATCATTTCATGACGATTCATTCGTAATTAAAATATTAATTTAATGAGCGTATATTTTTTTAATAAAAATATCAATTTTTTATGCGACAAAATATTTTGTCATCATATGATTAATTAATGACATGACAAATATAAGTTGTCATCATATATTAATAATAATGACAATTTTTTTGTTACAATATTTAATCTTTTTAATGATAAATTTCCATACGTAACTAATAATATATATTCATAACGAAAATAAGTTGTCACTATTTTCATACATTTTAATGACAATAAATTTTGTCTTAATATATTACTCTATAGTGACAAATTATGTCATCGTTATATTAAGCTTTCATTTTGTCATTTTTTTTAACTTTTCACGATGAAATATTTTAGAGATGACAAAATACTTGGTATAAATGTGATAATAAAAAACGTCATGAATAATTGATGAGATTGATACTATAAAGCAAATCGTCACAATAATCTAACTTCTTAGTGACAATAAGCATTACCGTCATGTTAAATTCAACTTTTAGTGACGAAATAATACATTTCACAATAAATATGAGACGAAATAGTGACGACTTATTCGTCACTTTAGACCTAAACATGTAGTGACGAAAAGTATTTTGTCATCAAAATATAATATTTGGAGACGAATTAAAATTTTGTCAAATATACCTAATACGACGCGCATACTGTGATGATTTTTATGACGCTCAAAATTCGTCATTAAAAATTTATTATGACGAAAAAATCAATTTTCATGACGAATTTTATCGTCGCCATTTATCAAATTTCTTGTAGTGAAAAGGTTGAGTGGTACTACTCTTGGCAAATATATTAATTAATGGAGTTGTCAGTAACTTAATTAATTAATGAGCATTAAATCTTAAACTCGGGGAGATTGACGGGCTCATAATAAGAAGGAGCTCATAACATAATTTAGGATTAGGGTGGCAGTACAATAATAATTCTTTAGTGATCTGATTTATTATTATTGGACTTAAGTATAAGTTTTGGGCTAAACTTGGATGCTTAAGTCCAATGGGAGGCCTAACCCTAATTTCTCCTCCTGGTCCCTGCTGTAGCCTATAAATAGCCAATCTCAGCAGTTCGGATATTCACGTAGTCATGCCTAAAACCGTGAGCAAGCGAGATTGACTGCAGATTGAGTACGTCTTGGAGGTCGTTGCTCACACAACGTCAAGACGCGGCTTAAGAATACAACAGAAGATCGAAAGGTCGTTTGTTCTTCAACCTCTACATCAACCCTGGTGAAAGGTAATTCAATTATATGATTATACTTCCACTGCGATAGAATTGCATGGAACCCTAACGGTTCGCGTTAATCAAAAGATCCAAACGCCAACAAGAACATGTCATTTGCAGCAATGCAAAAAGCATTTTCGGAGTGCACGGATGATGTTGGTTCGGTGAAGTTGGCGTTGTTGATGCTGGTTGTGGGTATCTTGCTCCCATGGGGTCATAGGGGAGCAACATCAAGACGAAGCACATTAATGTATGTCATGATATTGACGTGTTTAATGCCTACCCATGGGGCAAGGTATCTTATAACATCCTTATTTTCGACATTCAATTTTCCATGTAAACAAGGCTGAAGGATTACCATGCTAGAAAGAAGACGAACCCATCCCACAGACAGTGCTTAAATGAAAATGGTTTCTCGTATGTTCTAGTGACATGGGCATACGAGGCAATGCCGCTGGTAGGGCAGATATATATACTGTAACTTAAAGTCTGAGGACGAGGGATGCAGCACCATACCCCATATATTACGTTGAAATCCCACGTTTTTGCTCAGGTATTCGAACCTGAAAGCTACTGTCTTCAAGGATGTAAGATCATCATATCAGAGTGCACTGCAGGTAAGATTAGGGTTGAACTAGTAAATTATGTAGGAGACAAGTTGTACTAATATTGATACTTGGTTATGGAACCCTTCTAACTACTTATCTTTATATTTTTATTTTAGACTGATGCAAGAACCAGACTGGAACCGTCGAAGGAGGAGTAGAACTCAGCGTGTTATAGGAACTTGGTAGATTGGCAGGGAGAAGATCATCGCACGCAAAAGGAAATGGACAACAGCTAATCGACCAGTGCATCTATAAGCCATGCAGAGCAACCCTCATGGTGTTCAAGTGATCCGATTTCTTCAGCCATTTTTCAACATCTTAATCGGATTGAGGAGAGAATAATTATGATGGAAAGGGATATTGATGAACTGAAGCAGCAACACAGAGATGGAGTACAAGTGGAGCAGCAGGAAGAAGGTAATGGTGCTGACCTGAGTGAGCCAGTTGACACTCCGATTGCCAAGTCCTTCGATGATCGTGTTTCTTCTTTCGTTGCACAGATGGGGTGGAGACCGAGGTTGAGAATCATGGTACGAGTGAAAAACCTATGGAAAACCTGGAAACAAGAGGAGGAGACGTCGAAGGCGCCACTGATTACCCACAATATATCTGAGATAGAGAACCTGCAGCCATAAATATTGTCGGTGGGCATCAACATAATAATGAAGTAAGCCTTCGTTGGATGTAGAGTTCGTATGATTGTTTTGGTAAATGAATTCTTTATCTTTTATTTTGGTTCTATAAATGTAAAATGTTCAATAACATGCAGGCAATTCAGGTTTCAAGGGCTGATCTGCGCCAAGATGAATCGCTCTAGGTGGATACATGGATTGAGATGGAGGTCGTGAATCAGGATACGATTGAAGCAGAAATGGAAAACACGGGCACAAGAGAGGCTGGAGAGTTCAAACCTGAAGCAATCAATAAATTCCTTGGGCATCAACCTGATATCATGGTATCCCTTTGATGACTTCTTATTCGTACGGCTGTATCGTTTATTGAATTCTTATAGTTTTTTTGTTGTCTAACTGTGAAAAGTACAATACTACGCATGATGTAGAGGTCGTTAGAGCTGATCCAAACGAGGAATCATCGCTCTAGGTGTAAAGAAGAAGCATGTTATGAAGAAGCGTTATGGAAAGAAGTGGGGTACCAAGCCCGGTCGTCTAACAAAGGATCCATGGACTAACCCCCTAACTAAATGGGCCAACAAGCATGCTAAGGTAAGATGGAAGGGTTAAACGAAGCGAGGGATCCGCTAGTGGAGAGAGTATGCAATATCCCACTGGGCACGTGGTAAAGTTTAAGCGATGGTTTAATGAAGCAGATAACGAATTACTAGGCTGACAGTGTCGATTGATGTTAAGGATGTCGTTGATCATGATTTTTTCAAGTCTTTGTATGCTCCACGTTGTGGCTATCTGATCGGGTAAGGGATTTACTGCTTCTTCAATATGTATTGTTTAGATAATTTGTGTTGATGTCTTTAAATCAGAATACTCTATTACACTATGAGTTGTTAATCGAGTTGGGTTGAATGCAGCACATGGACTTGTTGCTCAACCTTGTTGCTTACAAGGCTAGGAGATAGCATGACACGTACATTGATGGATGGACCACAGTGCCAACCTTTTTCTGGGTGAATATCTGTTGAGAGTGGAATTTCACGTATTTTAGGTCTCACATTATACCGTTTTTGATATAATGTGGCCATGATTTTGTATAGAATGGCATGGTTTTCATATCTTGCATAATTAAGATGCTACTAAGGTGTTTTGTTGAGTTTTGAAGGGTAAAACATGATCAAAAGTTCAAAGTTGGAATGAAGAGTGAAAGTGTGAAGGAATGGTGAAAAAGACACGTCCACTTGAATAATTTTTCTGTGTTCGTATAGAAGTCCAAATTGATCATGTGATATATTTTTGGAAAGCTACGGAAGAGAGGATCGTTTTGGCGCAAAAATCACTCAAATTGGAGTTCGTATGAGGAAGTTATGTTCAAAACGGTGAGACTGCGCAGCTGCCAACGGGAATTTCCGAAAATTTCCGAAAATTAGCCAATTTTAGCTATTTCTTAGAGCACAATTCTTTCCTTATCTCATTCCCTTTCTTTGAGCACAATTCTTTCCTTATCTCATTCCCTTCTCACACCTATATATATCTCACATCATTATTCATAAGAGACACCACCCTCCACAAGGGGATTACCCCCTACCATCCATCATCTACCATCATCCATATCCATCCCATCATCCATCCACATCAAAGGGGGATTCAAGGGCTATTCAAGAGGAAGATCAGTCAATCGGAGAGACGGAGAAGGAATCTGAGACAACTCCAACACTAGAGTTTTTCTATTCCTTTCTTTAATTTTCTTTTGTCTTGATTTGTGGTATAAATTGCATAGCCATGAGTGTTGCTTGTAACCACATAGGCTAATTTCTTATACAGTTTTAAGGTTTGATGGATTGATTTGATTGATTTGGGGATTTAGACCAAAGATTGGGATTTTATGTAGTTGAGCTTTTGATTTTACTTATTTTACTAAGACATGTTAATCTGCTTCGTAACGTCTTCATAATATATTCATGGCATCCGCTATAATGCTTGGATTATTGTGTTAGCTTGTGTGCGTTCATGATTGGTATTGTCTATCTGTTAGGGATTAGAGTAGCTCCGCTATAAGCACTTTAATTTCATGAACTGGTTAATCAAATATTTGATTAGTTTAGTGGAACAATGCAATTAGACAATCAAGTAGGAAGTGAATAGAACCTTGTAGTAATTCCAGAAAATATCTTGTTAGTCGGGCTTACCATCCGGAGGTATTGTTGCTTGCTTTGATTAGTATCTAGGAATAAGGCTTGGTAATATTCACGCACCTTAGGATTTAAACTAGATTATACTGTTAGCTTTGAATCGGATCATATCCGATGGGAAAACAGGGTTATGCGGTGTATTTTCATTGAAACTGCATGAATGAACAATTAGAGGTCTAGAAACCCGAATTAATTGGTCTATACCTGATACCTTAGAACTGTTGATTTTCTCTTGAATTAATCTTAAATCTTTCTTTTGTGATTTATTTTATTAGTTATTTAATTTTCTGTTATTTAGATAATAATTAAATTCACAACTCCTGGATATCGGTTACTTGATTCTGATTAATTTAGTAATTTTAGGAAATAAATAATTAGCTGTCCTTTTGGGTTCGATAATTTAACTTGGGTGCTTACTGCTACAATTGATATCCTTACACTTGAGGATTAAATTATAGTGCGCAGAAAAAGCCTATCAATATCTAATAACTTCTCCCCAATCTTTATCCATAATTTTCAAATTCTGATAACATCGTACAATTTCCAGGATAAGCTCAAGGCTTTAAGGGGGGATTGGAAACGTACCCAGAAAGCTGGCGCGGGGTGGAAGTGGGGAGAAAAATGATTGGGGTGCGAAGTACATTACAGGCGATCGACTCGTAGGAGGAACTGGGCGCTCATGGAAGAAGGTGGTTGTTATATATGGCATTGCACATGTCCGAATATCGAAGGTCAAAATGTGCATGTGTATGATTCACTCTCACAATCCACCAAGTTGTTTCAAAGTATTTGTTGAACAGTTATCGAGTTTTTTTGAGGAGTACGAGGTTGGTCCAGAAAAAAGGCAAAGGAAGAAACTCAATGTGGAGATGTTGAAAAACCCTCCTCAACGGGAGAATGGAAACGACTACGGGGTGATGTGCTATATGTTCTTGGACCGATTGGTACATGGTGATAATATTGAGGGAGTTGTTCCGGCATCCACCTCCTTATATAGAAAGCATTTATGTGTCGAGCTGTTTAGTGAAGATTTAATACTTCCATGATGTGATGGTTGATAGGTTTTAGAAGATAGTGGACAACTTTTTTCAAGTATTTTGTAATAATAACAGTAAAGTATTCAAGTATGTGGAAATGGAAAGTTTGTAAATAAAATAGTAAAATCTCCAAATCTTTAAAATTTATTTACTACAAAAGCCCAATTTGGGTGGGACTAATAATCAGTAAAATCATCAAATGTATGAAAATTTAGGATGAAATGAAAATCCACCCCGAAAGGTTTGTCAGACCTATTACACTAATGTAGGAATACAGGGATGTTCTAGTGATGCATCATATGAATATTCAGTGGAATGATCGGTAAGGGGATCGGTGTATCACCGATTCCCCCATCGCGATCTTTCAAGTACCAATCCCCCCATCGCGATCTCTCAAGGGTGGTAATGCATGATGGGACCTCATATTGGGTTTAAAAATACTCTGGGTTGGATTTGTACGATAGGAAGGTCATACAGGTGCTCATTGATATGGTCGATGGGGCGAATGAGCTATCACCGATCACTCCATCGAGATCTGTTGAGGGTAGGAATGTATAATGCACTACAAGAAACAGTTGAATTACAGACAGATTTACCGACGGAAAGAAATCGTCGGTAATTACCGACGGATTACCAATGGATTATCGATGTTTTATTGATTTCATACTATTTATTTTTAAAAAACATCAAGAGAAATTTCTGACGGTTCTTGCGACAGATTTAGCGACGAAAAAAAATCCGTCGCTAATTCCATCGCTATTTTAGCGGGATTACATCCGGGAGAATTACCGACAACAAGTTTCCGTCGCTAGACAAAACTAATTTCAGTTATTAAATTACCGATGAATTAAATCCATCGGTAAATATATAAAATTTTATTTAAAAATTAAATAATTTCAGTATTTAATTTATCGACGGATATATTCCGTCGCTAAATATAAATTTTATTAAAAAAATAAAATAATTTTAATCTTTAATATACTGACGGATTTAGTCCGTCGGTAAATATATAATTGTACTTTAAAAATAAATTACTTCAACCTTTAATTTATCGATGGATATGTTTCGTCAGTAAAAAAAATTTAAAATATTTTCAGCATTAAATTGTTAATATTAATATTACCGACGAGAATATCCGTCGGTAAATATAATTTAATAAATTTTTATTACTGACTGATTCAATTCGTCGTAAATTTAGTGAAATTAGAGTGGAAAATTTTCCGCTATTATGAAAATCTAATCTAAGAAAATGATATTATATTTTATTTTCTCTAGGAATAAGCACACATATTCATTTTGCCCTATTTTTTCCATTTCTCTCTTTCAACACTTCCTCCTTGAATTTCTTCATCAATCCTTCAATCAAGTCCTCATGCTAGATTTGTCAATGCCTTAACCACCTTAGCCGTCGCGATTCTCGCATTGCTCGACACATCCTCGATCACCACATTGAATCCCATTGTCTTCTCTACTGCTGCCGGCGCATCTTCCGTCGCGCTTGGTGCTGACGACATAGCCGAAACGCGGATCTTGTCCTTGAGATACTCGACAAGCTTTTGAGCATCTGCGAGGGTAAGGTTTGGATCTAGTCGCCGTGTTTGATGACTTTTTTAGGAGCGTCGACAGCGGCGAGGGGGCGGATCGTGAATGCGCGGCGTCGGATGAGGAGACCCTCATATCCAAGGGTGTCAATTGAGAACTTCAGATGGCTCTCCAAGCTGCTTCTTTGGTTTCATCAACTCTTTCTATTCCAAAAGAGGTAGGTTTTTTCTTAACTATTGAACTCCCACTATCTTCTTACTTTCTTTTATTGATTTTCAATACGATGTCATTAGAGCAAGAGAATTACAGTGAAAGACACGTCCCTCTTTGGAGCTGCATTGCTTGCAACTTTTAAATCTGATTTCAACTCATGTTTCAATAAGGAAATGTATAAATTCCTAAAGGGGTTTTCGATTCAAGAATGATGTACCCATGATTTGGTTGGATTTTGATGATTTGATATCTCTTTGGACAAATTGATGATTTGGTTGGCATCTTATGTTTGTAAATGAAGATGAATATGAATAACGAATGATAGTATATAGGGAGTAATTCATTGCTCATAACATGTTTGACAATTTACCTCAAAGAAGTATTTTGTAGTAGAGTTAGTTAAAGATGGTATTCATTACGGGATTTAAGGAAAAAACAAGCAATCAGACCTATTAAGGCACAAACAGCAGCTACAACTCCATCTATCATATTGGAAGATTACAACTAGTTGAGCAATGAACGAAATAAAATGTATAAAATGATAAGATAAGAAAAACTTGTGCATAATTGTTGCTCAAAAGATAAATTGAATCTCTCTTCCTAATAAAAACTCTAGGGGCTACAGAAACATAGAGACCATTAACAAATACTAACTGGGATTTATTTTTCCTTAACAAATCATGACTATGTATTTATGCAATCACTTGAGAGTTACAAGGTCTATTCCTATTACGTACAACAATGAGAAGATATGAAGTAGCTGCGTAGTTAAGAAAAGTGGTAGGAGTAGTGGCTGCAAAAGATTTACCCTCTGAATCTTCAGAGGAAGAATTTAAGCTTGGGTTAAGGAGTGGAATAATTCTCTACAATGTACTAAATAAAATTCAACATGGAGCAGTGCATAAGGTCCGAAAAGATGTGTTCCGTCTTGAGAAATCCATCACAGCCTTGTGTGTTCCTTGAAGCTTTTGATTTTGATTCGTTTGTTTCAGGTAGTTGAAAGTCCATGTGACCCTGAACTTATACCAGATGGGGCTGCACTTTCAGCATATCGGTACTTCGAGAACGTGAGAAATTTTCTTGTAGCTGTACAAGAGTTGGGGATACCTACCTTTGAGGCCTCCGATTTGGAGCAGGTATATTAGTAATTAGTAATACTATAATTTAATCCGAACTTCATAAAGAAACCAAACAAATTGCCAGGCACATCTTTGTTGTAACTGAGTATATCACCTCTAATTATTGATTAAATATTAGAACATTGGCAATGCTTGATCAAGATTGTTAATTATTTTTCAGGGCGAAAAATCTTCAAGGATTGCGAATTGTGTGATGGCACTTAAGTCCTACTATGAATGGAAACAGTTAGGTGGAAACTGGAAATGGGGTTTGGAAATTTGGTGAAATATAATTGTAAAATTTATTGCTGTATTATCATTTTATGGAAATAAAATATTATTTTTTTATTTTATGAATGTTGTACGATCCGTTTAGATATAAAATATGTAATTTTTTAATAGGTATTAATATTAAATTTTTAAATATAATATTAAAAAATAAATAAAAATTACCGACGGATAAATTCGTCGGTAAAATAAAAAATTAATAAAAATACCAAATTACCGATGGATTTTTCCGTCTGTAATTTAGCGACGAACAAAATTCATCGGTAATCTATTATGCTTTATATTTTTTTATTTGGTAGTTAGCGACAGAACTTTTCGTCGCTAATTATCGACGAAAATTTCTGTTGGTAAAATCGTCGTTAATTTATGACTTCCGATGAATTGAGATTGATTTATTATCGACGGAATTAATTTTATCGATGCTCAAAATCCATCGCTAATTACCGACAAGTTTAAATTTTCGTTGCTAAGAAGTTAGCGACGCAGAAAATGGCGACCGGTCTGTTTCCGTCAGTAATCTGTCGGTAAATTGATTACCGTCGAATTTTTTATATTTTACCGAAAAAATTTTCCATCGGTAATCTGGCAGTTTCGTGTAGTGATGAGGCCTCATTTTGGGGTAAATAAGCTTGTAGGATTGGATCTGTGATGATAGGGCTCTTCTAGTAGTGAAACAAAAGGATAGTTGGTGGGGTAATCAGTGATATGATCGGTGGGATGATTGGGGTATCACCGATCCCCCGGTCGCGATCTCTTAAGGGTGGGAATGCATAATGGGGCCTCATATTAGGTTTAAAAAGCACTTTAGGTTGGATTTTTATGATAGGGTGGTCCTAGAGGTGCATCAAAAGGATAGTCTGTGGGATGATCGGTGATATGTTCGGTAGGGCGAACACGCTATCACCGATCACTCCGTCGAGATCTATTGAGGGTGGGTGTTGACATTGAAAATTAGCATATTTTAGTGTCCAATTTAACATCTTTTATTGTTGTTATTTATTAGCACAAGTCTCTTATATTTTCATATATTTGAGAAAAATGGGCATTTGAGGTGTTTTATTGTATTTTAGGTGGAAAAATGATCAAAAGTACAAAGTTAGAGGAATGCTATAAAACGTACGCTTACATTGCATAATTTTTCTATGTTTGTGTGGAACTCAAAACTGGTGGTGTGATGATACATGGTTGGAAATCCACGGAAGAGAGGACCATTTTAGCGTAAGAATCACTCAAATCGGAGTTCGGACGAGGAAGTCATGCTCAAATTCGTGAGTTCACGCAGCTGCCAACGGGAATTTTTAAAAATTTCTGAAAATTAGCCCATCTTTCCTATTTTCTTGGAGCACAATTAATTTTCTTAACATATAATCTTCAATGATTCACCAATATCTTTTCTTTCCTTATCTCATTTCTTTCTCAAACTTATGTATATTTCACATCATCATTCACATGAGATATCATCCTGTACTACTTCCACAAGGGGGATCGCCTCCCACACCATTATCCACACTGTGAAGATTCGTCTATTGATCCAAGAAGGAGAACCAAGAGGATTTGAAGAGACGGAAGAAAGAACGGAGGAGATCGCTTCACCAAGGATTTTTCTAATTCTTTTCTTCTATTTTTTTATTTTCCGGACTATAGGTAAGATCTATCCAACCCCCATGTGTGTTGCTTGTAATACCATGGGCTAGAACATTTTTGATAGTGCTAGGGTTATGAAGATTTTATGAATTAATTAAACTCTCTTGTGTACTCTCTAATAACACTACTTGTAGATTATTTTATATTTGAGTGTGCTTTTTAAACCCATATTCACGATCGTTTTGTGCATCTTCAACTGTTATATAAAATCTGAATATATATCTCACTATAGATTGAGTATGTTCATCGCTGAACAGGGTTGCATGTTATGATTCTACGAGAGTGGACTCTGAAGCTTCATTAGAACTGTCAAATATGAATGTTTGTTAATTGCATAATTTTGCAGGTTAATAAGCAGGATTAAGAGAGTAATTTTATAGTACCTAAAAAGGGAGATCATATTGGGTTTGATTACCAGACGTGGGAAAGAATTGATACTGCCTAGATTGGAAGGTAAAATTATATCTCTTGCTCCGGAGTGATTCACACGTGTTGCACACTCGCTTGCTTGTGTCTATAGAGTAAGTTTGCGTGGTTTAGTGATGCGTTCATAATTTATAAGGCAGAGTCGGCCAGTACACTTGAGAGGGAAATTAAAGAGTTAAACTAGATTACCCTAGGGCTACCTATTTTCTATTCTTGAATCACTTTTCGTTATCTTCTAAGTGTAGTTAATTTTAATTTTAATTTTAATTAATTTGTTTAGTAGTTTAATAATTTGATACCATAAATCTTATTACCGAATTCGTCTTAGTTAATTTAATAAATAATTAAATTAGTAATACTTTGTCCTGTGTGTTCGATATTTAACTTGGTCACTTCCCTAAGCTACAATTGCATCTTTAATACTTGTGGATTAATTGTGTGTAAAAAAACGCGTAACAGAGTTATTTAAGGCAGGGTGTTAACTGGAATCAGTTTGAGACAATACGTTTTAATCGCTAAATTACCTCTAACTCGATCCGATGTTAGATTGCCATTCAAGTTTCAAAGAAGATAATTTTCCCTGATTATTTCGTATGCAATGACAATAAACAAGAGTTAGAGACAATCTTTGAGCATTGTTGGGTTGTATCTAAAGAGACCGATCTTTAATCACGTTCAGTTTTATGTGGCTGTGTCAAGAGTTACAAATAAGGAAGGATTGAAGATTTTACTGTGCAGTGACAGCGAGGAGGATAAGCAACAAGTTTCAAAAAATGTTGTGTTCAGAGATATTTTCCTTAATGTTTAACTTAATTTCAAGTGTTTTCATGAATTATAATAGCACATTTGTATGGAACTTTTTTTCCCCTTTATATATCGTCACTCCTCAATAAGTTCTTAATGAAATAATTATTAGAATTGCTTTTACTTTTTATCAATTTTATATCATTTTGATGAAATGTTCTCATTCTTTATCAAACACATCAAAACTCCTAATATAAACAAAAATAAGAATTTGTATGACTTTAAACCAATTAATCAAAATCACGAAAAAAAAAAATCTAAACAGTGAACAATATGTATAATCTCTTCGTTCACTAATAAGAAATGTAACTAAAATAAGAAATATATATACATAGATTACTAATAAATAAATATAACTATAAATAAATAAAAACTTATATTTTACTCCCGTGCATCGCACGGTGAAAAATACTAGTTTGAGCAATATGAATTATGTCCCAAAACGGTTTGTTTCAAAAATTAAAAAGAGAATTGTGAACATATCGATAATTTTATCTGATTTTGTACATGAATAGAATTTATGAATTGTAAAGAGAATTTTAATAATTTCTGTGTTGGGACTTACATACACATCCTGGATCAACACAAAAATATTATTTTAAGTGAAAATTTTTACTTTTAAAATTTAATATATTGCGAATTTTTATATTCTTTTTTAAATAAGTAATATTTTTCATTAAGAAGAATACTTGTTCATCTTTCTGAAAAAATAAAATTTCATATACTAAAAAAATAATTTAAAAAAATACTATTGTATGTGTGAATTGACTTCTCTGGGGACTCCTCTTATATTAGTTGCTCTTAATTTAAAACCAATTTCTTAATCAATTATTTCAATGTTCATTAATTTATTTTTATAAAATAATTTATTAATAAATTAATTACATACACTGATTATTATATGAATAGGGCACATATGTTCACATGACATAATTCAAGTGGTAGGTAGAGAGTGGAAAGACATTCCAACTAAGCTGGTAGTTGTAGGGTAGGGGTTCGAATCCTTCCTTTAGCATGAATTTGGCTTCTTGCAAGCACAGTTAGGTTCGAATCCTGCCTTCCCAAATCCCGTCTATGGCATGTATTTGACTTTGCAAGCACAGTTAAACAGACAGTTAAACAGTGAACCTTCTCTATAAGCCACTTGAAGTATATCATGTGATTTTACTCCTCAGGTGTTAGCGAATTTTTTATTAGTTTTCTTTTAATGAAAAATTGAATGAAAAAAAATTATACAATTAATAAGAAATATATATACACTACTGAATAAAATTTTATACATATGGATGCACGTGTACACTCGGTGCACATGATATCAACTCAAATATCAATCTCACCTAACATACATAACAATGTGGTCCATATGTGGGACTCTTTTACTAAAAGTGGAAAATGTGGATATTTGAATGAGACACCCAATATAATAAAATAAATCCAATATAATAAAATAGAATCTTTCGGTGGGACAGAGTGAGTACTATTTATTACCTAAAATATTAAAGTATTTCTAAAATGTCAATAAAATTGGTTAAAAAGTAATTTTTCTTAAACAACGTATCTATAGTACTGGTAAAGTTAAATGTGGAACAAACGGAGTACGAATTTATCATGACACATATAAGAGAGAGAGAGAAATAGTAAATATTTATTAAAAAAATAAAAATAAGTTTTTTTTTTTTCTTTACATTATACATGAGCCATATCAAGTAAGGGAAACACCATCACCACATTGAAAGGATTAATTGGCCTTTAACGTATAACAATTAATTTGCTTTGTTGCCTTCTCACATTAATTGTTAATGTTCTGTCTTTTCTGGCCACAATGTAGACCACAGCAAAGATGTAAAACATCGCTGTTTTTTGTACTACAATACAAAATTACACATTAGAGTACATAAATAATTATTTTTAATTCCAAGAGTTGCAAGAGAAAAGTTGGAGAGATTTTTTTGTTACAATGAATTTGTATTCTCAAGTGCCATAAGTATTGTGTCAAATCAAGATGAAACTAGTTAATATTATTTATTAGATAAAAAATTAATTAATAATCACTTTCAGATTAAATAAAATAAGTAAGAATTTTAAAAATAAAAAATAATTCTACCCTAAAACTATTCTATTAAACATTGATGTATCCGGTGCACTACATAATATTCCATAAATATTTTAAAATTAGTAATGTACTACACAAATAAGGAGAAAGTCAAGATAGAACATGTTTATTGTATTTCTTTGGAGATAAATTTGTTTTGGGTTATTTATTGGAATAAAAAATTTCAATTTATTATTTATATATCTAAGGAATTTAACATATTGTTTTGTTAATTTAAATAGGCAAAAGCTTATGCGCCCCGGGGACACGGAGGGATACTCCATATCTCCATGTGAACATAACCCTCCCCCTTCAATTATATTTAAACCTATGTATTGTTAGGGGTTTAAATTGCAAAGGAGCACGGAAATTGCAAAGGAGCACGGAATGTGCTCCGTGCGCCCGGGTGCATAGGAGCCCTACTCTTTAAATATGTCACATCCATGTGTAAAAGGGCGATGAATGTGAGAAAATAAGTGGTGATTAGGGGTGCCAATTTCAACCCGGCCCGCGGGTACCCATCCTGGCCCGCGCATTTTGGGTCGACCCAAACCTGGCCGTAATAGAAACGGGGTGGCCCGGCCCGAACCCGTAAACATACGGGGCGGGTCCGGGTATTAGTTTAGCCCGCCCCGTACACAATATTATTAAAATTATTTTATATTTTATATATATAATTATATTAAATTATTTATTGTATATATTATTTGAAAGTTAGAATAAATTATTATATTGTGTATATTATTTTATTATAATTATTTTATATTTTATACATATAAATTATTTATAATTATAGGTTATATATTACATTATAATTATATTTCATGTTATTAAATTATTTAATGTGTATAATAACTATAATTTTATTTATGTTGGTGTGATGAAACTTATTTAATATGCTTACAATTTATTTTTTCTTTAATTTTTAAATTTTATGGATGTAAAAAAAAAGGGGCAGGGTGGATCTGGGCTCGGGTATGTAATATAGCATCTGTACGGGTAACGGGGCGGGTCTGGGACGGGCCTTTGAAGAATGCGTCTGGTCCAGGTAGTTCACTACCCGCCCTAGACCCGGCCCATTGACATCCTTAGTGGTGAAGTGTGTGGGCGGGCAGGTTCATGTAATTTTATTTTATTAAAGTAAAGAGTTATGTGAGACCGTCTCATATAAGCCTTTGTTTAAAACGGATAGAAAGTGATAACATCATTAGTGAAAAATAATACTCAATCGATGAAAAATGATAATATTGCAATGAATTATTTTATTAACAATATATATAATATGAATAAAATGTGATAACATTTTATAGCGAAAGTGATAACATTTTATAGCAAAAAGTAATTATTAATTACGAAAGCGTAAAATAATCTCATCGTAAAACGACCACGTACAATACTTGTCCTTTTATTAAATCCTAAATAGAATAAGGAATTATTTATAAAATCTTTAATTTGTAATAAAAAAAATGCTCCCTCCATCCCACACCACCCTTCACACTTTCCTTATTCGTTCGTCTCACACTACCCTTCACATCTCAAAAAAGAAAACATCATTTTATCCAGCAATTTCAAAAGTTACTTTAATTTTAAATTTGCCACTATTTTTTTACACACATACCATTACTTTATATTTTTTATTAGCTAAAAATACTATAATACCTTCTAAAGTCAACAAACTTGGTCAAAAATACAACTTTTTTAAATAACGTGGTACAGTAAACTGGAAGAGTGGTGTGGGACAGAGGGAGTAAGATATTAGTTTTAGATATGAATTACTTAAATATCTGAAATGATGAAAATATTATTAACTTGATTTATGATTCTATTTAAAATTCATACCAATCTACACACAAAAATCAATAATTGTTTGACTCAATTTCAATCCCCTCAAACTGAGTCATATATTTGTATGTAATTGAATCACTAGTAAATGTAACCGATAAATTGACTCATATTTTTGAAAGTTTTTTTCAGTTGGGTTGGTGTATATGTATCAATTTATAAATACCTAATCGAATCAATAACTGATCCAAGTCATTTACATAAGTTCAGATATTTAGTGATGTTTGTTTTAAGTTTAAGTAAGAATAAAAAATGTGAATTTAAGATTAAATGAATTTAATAAATTTAACTAATAGTGTTAATTTATATTTGTTTCAAAATTTAAGAAAGATTTTAACTTATATCAAATCAATATATGAAAATAAGAAGTGATATAATGTCACTTGTATAAGAGGTCGGTGAACGTATATAATAATTCTGTTGAGCCAATCTTTAGGAAATTGTATTGATTCTTGAACACCTGTTGGGCCAATCTTTGCGCCTTGGTAATAATTTTTAAACATGGAGCCCAATGCGAATAAAAAAGACACATGTAAAAATAAAATAAAAGATAATAATGCTTGCCATATAGAGAATAATAAAATAGAAGATAATAATGCTTGCCATATAGAGAACCAACGGGTGTCTGAATTCTGATAAGGAAAAACGGTCTCTTTCAAGAATTAAAAAAAAAAAGAACTGTAAACATATGAATAATTTTATCTGATTTTGATTTTGTATATGAATACAATTTATGGATTGTAAAGAGAACTTTAATAATTTATGTGTAGGAACTTACTTACATAAGATTAATACAAAAATACTCTTGTAACTGTAATAATTTGTGTTGGACTTACTTACGCACACCAAATTAATACAAAAATACTCTTGTAAATGAAAAATGTTGCACTTCAAAAAATTTTGATAGTATGCTATAGTTTTTTATAAATTTTTAAAGGATTAATTAATTGCAAAAAAAAAAAAACTATGAACTTTATTACTATTGCAAATTAATTCCTACCTTTGAGAAATTGCAAAAAAAAAAAAAACCCATTACTTTTAAGTATTATTATAAAATGCACTCAATTGTGACTAAAAATAGGGTTTTTTTGGGTGCGCTTTGCAATGATACTTATAAGTGGTGTTTTTTTTTGTTTTACAATTTCTTAAAGATGTAGATGTAGGAAATAAATTCATAAACTTTAACCCTATTATGATTAACCGAGATCTTAAATATAGAACGGAAGCGTACCTTGATCATCAGTTCTCTAGGCGAAATACGAACTGTATCAATTGGTATTATGACCTTCCTCAACTAAGCCTCCTTATTCCTTATGGAGACCGTAGTAATCCCTCCTGATGGGGAGAAAGGAAGACCATGTATGGCTTAGTATGTTGGGGACCATAACCGGGAACCTTTATATACTATTTGACTAGACCACCCATAATCACCTAATCACGTAGTATTGGGTATCTACTCAATTGGCCCATATCAAAATATTATAACCCTTGGACTTATTAACTTAATTGGATCACTTAATTAAGTCCATAGAATAACTGAATAGTTAATACAATTGCATAATAATATATTGCCCACAATTAGATTTTATATTGGAAATTATAAATTTCCTAACAATCTCTCACTTAGGCTATATATTGTTTCCAAAGCAATTATATCAAGAGTTCTTAACTACGCAACTTTATGCTCTTCAGGCTATACTTAACAATCTGATCCATCTCATATACTAATATTAAACCCCGACAATCACCAATATCAATTTACTCAATGACATAGATCAAATATGGTGAGTAGCATGGAAATTACATGCAATGTGATCAACATCATGCCTATTTTCAACTGGTCCAACTTTAATCTCTAGTGAGATCAATCCATAATGTAAAATATTACAAAATGGAAAATTACTTAAGTGAATTCACAATGAATTTAAAGTTATCAACTTTATTCTACAGAAAACTGAATTATCCAAATCAAAGTGTCTTAAAAATTTTAAAGAGTAATAAATATAGACTCCCACTAAATCAATGTATTCTAAACTGTATAACGCCCACATGAGTAGCTAGCTCATAAAATTACAGGGCGTTGAATACATAATCGGTGGATCCGTATTTATAGTCTATCATAATATGCTCTACTAAAATTTATCCATAAGAACACTTTCTTAAACAACCAAGAATTCTATGTCAATATGTTTGACTTATAAGTATTCTTGTTGTTAATACTTTACTGCGAACTAACTATCACAATCAACTTTATGTGACAAAGCTTCGCAATCTTTATTTTATAATTGGATTCCCCTTAGTGTGCTATTATTTTTATTGTCATGGTTAATGAGCTACAAGTATTTGCTTAACACTTTTACTTATATAGCTTTCAAAACCAACAGAAGGTGTAGCCTGAAGTGGATCTTATACTATATTGGCATCCAACAAACTCAGAATCAGAATTCCTCATGATCTCTAACAAATCTGATCCCTGATGTACAAGCATGTTATCATTAATTCTCTGTAAATACTTTATAAAGATCCATACTAGAGTTACTTAAATGTCTACTTAATATACCAACAACAGAAGCCAAATTAGGCCTTGTACAGACCTCATCATACAACAACTTCCAACAATCAAAACATATAAAATATTTCTACATTTCTTAAATCTTTAATTTAACTTTAGGGCACCTGATTGAGACTGCACTTGTCTCCCTTAGTTTAACTTAAACATTCTCCCACTGAATCACATAAACATCTACAATTGTCTCAAAACCAAATGAGACAATTACCTCATGATGATACTTGTGATTCCAATATGGAAAAACTTACTTGAATGTATAGATGGATTTCTTTTTAGTTCTTAAACTGTTGAAATTGTGTCATCAATATTACTATCAAGAAATTTATCTTTACATCCATCTAATATATGATTCAAGATCAAAATGTGCTACTAATGTCACAATTATCTTAAAACAATGTGTTCCTTCCCTTTTGAGTATAATCCTTTATCAAGATGCAAACCTAATTATCTTGTATTAATTTATACTCATAACTTATAGCATTAACCCACTTTGAGTATTTGAACTTTACATGGCTTGATGAACATTGTTTGAATGTTTTACCATTAATTCTATAGTGTCCTCATTATTTAAGAGAAAAAACTGCATAATCATCCGAATTGTCTTTCTCCCAACTCTAGTGGTTTTCTTAGTGATATTGATTCTTGAGGTTGTTGAATTTTGTAATTCCTTAAATATTATTGACATTGTCCCATCGATATTCTGAATTTTATATTCTTAAAAGGCATAAGTGGGGGTCTAATAGACTCCTCTTCAAAGACAATGTCCTTAGTATTATTCTTCTACCCAAATCAACATCCTCACTGAATACCGTATTACCCGTCTCAAATATGATCCGATTAATTTGATCATAAACTTTTATCTTTTTCATAATCAATAAAGTAGCTAATAACTATTTGTGTCTAATTTTTCTTTAGTAGATCCCAATAATCTAGCCTTAGTTGGATATCACCATGTAAAACTCAAAGAGTTCTCATAACTACTTTAATTAAAACTTTAATGAGACCATAAGCTGCAATCTTAAGTATTTCTCCTATTAGTAACCATATCATATGGAGTTCTATTTTGTCTTTTAACAGCTTTCCAAATGGGTTTTGCTTTATTGCCCTTATACTTTATTGAGACAAAGTTTGTTAGAAACCTATTAGTCTCGTCCTTATTATTGAAGTTCACTCATCATGTATGATTTTGTTGTTGATATATGTTAAACTTAATTAGAAGACTTCTTAATTATTCAGAGAATTAATCCAAAATGATTATCATGCTTGCACTAAACTTTATAATCTTTCAAATTTTAAATAATTTAGAATCATCTCGAGGAATCGAGCACAACATTAGCATCAAGTCCAATGACAACAATACTAACTTGTAAGTGTCACCCTCTACATAGTAGTCAAATACTAACAATAAGAACTGTCAAGTAATAGTCTTTCTTTGGGCCGACTTATTACTCACATGTCAAACCAAATGACTGTCACGTATTCACCACCACAGGTGCCTGTGTATTCTGTCAAATATTAATCTACTTTTGGGCCGATCAATACCCGCATGAAGATATACTAGCACAATATTATTAAATGAGGACCCATCACAAGACACCTTGTGCAACATTAACCTCGTCTATGAACAAAAATTAACTGCAGGGGTAATCTTGGTGTAATAATCAAGTACTGATAATAAGTTCTGTCAAACAAAAGTCTATCTATGGACCAACTAATGTTCACATGAACAATTCAAATAATCATCACACACTTATTATCATATGTGCATTATTATTCTGCCAAACTGTGCCTACCTATGGGCCGAACACAGAACGCATAAATAATTACACACTCATCTATGTAATTTCAATAAAGTCACACTCTACACACAGAGGCTGCTATGGCAACATGAGGCTTTGATTGACTAGATTGAAAAATTACTAGACCAATTAAATAAATATTTAAAATAAATATTTATGTTTAATTGACGACATTAAAAAAAATATCTCCCAAATTTAATTTAATTAAATTCAATCAACCAAATGGAAACTTTAGATGATTCATACAAATAATGAAAGATTTCTTAATTGAAGGATTCAATATCCTAATTTAATATAAACTGTATTTGATATATATTTTCTTCATAAACAACTTAAATTTGCATCATAATAATAACCAAAGTAAATCCACAAAATTAAAATATTAATGCATAATCAATTCACCACCCCAAAGACGCGTTCATTGATTATAATATGATAGTTTATTAGGCATATATATCATGCCCAAAAAGTATGTCATACCAAATTAATACATCATGCATATCCGAAATAATATATGCCACAAGTACTGTCATGTGAATTTAATCACAAATTATGTCAATTTCTCATAATTTAAGGCGATGTCTAAAGTTAACATCATGGTCTGACACAATGTATTCTCAAAAAACCACAAATGGTTAACACGGCATTGAATTCGTTAACCGAAAGAAACTTTAATTAATACATAATGAGAACACGTATGACTGCGAATAATTATCGATTTACCAGATCGGAGAATTTAGAGAAAAGAAATTAATTGAGCACCACATCACAAGGATCACATTTGATTATCAGTGAATTAAATAGATCACATGAATTGATTGTATGGTAAATTTCTTCTTTAACATGTGCAACAAGATATCAATCTCATATATGAATTTATATACTGATATTTACCAAATCTGAAAATCGACTTAATGCTCCAAATATTCAAAGAGATGTTAAGAATCAAACACGTGGCATACATTAATGGATTTAAAAATGGCGCCAAGCCATTACATAAATGAATAATTTCAAACAATTGAAATATATATTCAAGTCATAAAACTGAATGGCAGCTGTATCCAAAATGTGCCTTAATATGCAAACCTTCATTCGTCAATCCCATCATAATCTTAACTTCTAACCATCTAAAGTATGATCATTGTTAACTGAATCTTCCATCAAGTGGGTAAAGATAAATCAAAATGGACATAACAAATCCGATATGCTACTAAGTACTAGATCGATATTTTATTAATTAATAAAATAGCAATAAATCGACCAGAATACAATAAGCCAATGTCATGATTCCAAATCAATTATCAGTATTATACCCAATGCTCAGAACACATCATCTAAAACACTCCATTATGGAATCATACTTTCAATTAATTTTATTGAAACAAAGGATAGCCACGTAACCTTTTAATGGAGTACAAGTCAGGCAACAAAAAAATAATTACCAAAGAGATGCAATTATATTGAACCATAATTATATAAATCCTTACACATCTCTATAAATATCTAAAGATCCAATTTTAATCAAAATTATAATGAATAAACACTATTTCAATTCACATCTAATTAGTATGTTATTGCACATCACACATATATTCGGATTCATTGAATGAAATATATACTGTATCCATATACATAATCCTCTTATGTGTCTCCAAATATCATAATCATGGTTGCCCGAAAATTCAAAAAAAATAAATTAATTAAAAGGGGCACCCATTAATTAAATCAAAATTAATTATAAGAAGGTCGAACACAAAACAATCATTGCACATTTACCATTGATTAATCCAATGCGCAATATAAGTTCCAATTTTTCATCACCACAAAATTATCAAACTGATTACTATGTTGGAAATCACAATTGGAATGGGATGGCCACCGACCCAATTGACAACTCTCTCTTTAATGCATTATTCCTTAAACAAATCACTACCATTATTCTGCTTAATTAATTTTTAGACTAGATTATAAATCCTAATCAAAATTGATGGAATTAGTCAGTTATCTCATTACCAAGATGCATTTCAATCATCAAACGACGATTAAATACAACATAAAATTAATCAAATAAAATAATTCAAATAATTATCGAATCTCAACCACAAAGGCAATCCGAAATTCAGAATAATAACTTTTAGGATTCAACACAATATTTTTCAGATTTCAGAGTACCATACATAAGGTGGCTCTGATACCACTTGTAGGAAATAAATCCATAAACCTTAATCCTATTATGATTAACCGAGATCTTAAATATAGAACGGAAGTGTACCTTGATCATCAGTTTTCTAGGCGGAATACGAACTGTATCAATTGGTATTGTGGCCTTCCTCAACTAAGCCTCCTTATTCCTTATGGGGACCATAGTAATTCCTCCTGATGGGGAGAAGGGAAGACCATGTGTGGCTTAGTATGTTGGGGACCATAACCGGGAGCCTTTATATACTACTTGACTAGACCACCCATAATCACCTAATCACGTAGTATTGAGTATCTACTCAATTGGCCCATATCAAAATATTATAGCCCATGGACTTATCAACTTAATTGGATCACTTAATTAAGTCCATAGAATAACTGAATAGCTAATACAATTGCATAATAATATATTGCCCACAATTAGATTATATTGGAAATTATAAATTTCCTAACAGTAGATTAATTTGCAATAGGGTTAATTGCGTAAAAAAACCCCACCTTTACTTGAGTTGCAAAAAAGTCCCAACTTTTGAAATTTGGCAAAAAAATCCAAACATTTTACTTATTTTGCAAATCCCACCCAAGGGCAGCAAGATGCTGCCCCAAATGGATTACGCGGCAGTTTTTTTATTTCTGTTTGACTCTCTCATCATCTGGCTGAGTATCAATCCTCCTTCTTCATTAAGGCCTTCCTCAACGTAAGGTTTTTTGGGTGAGGTGGAATTTTAAAAACCTAGAAGGAAAGGTTTTTTCCATTGTGGGAGCTTGTGGGTTTTTTGTGTGGTATGTTCTAACAAACCCAGATTTTTTTAGATTTGCGAGAGTGGAAGAGAGGCGTGTGTGATTCACCGTCCAACAGAGAAGCGATGGAGAAATACGTGCAAGTGGGAAAGATATGTGTGTGCCCGTCCAATCCTCCACCACCATTTTTTATATATTTATTTGTTCTTTTTTTTTTTAAATTTTCAGAACACATTCTGTTTTTTTTTTTCTTTCCTTTTGTTTTTTTATTTTTTATTCCTTGTTTTCTTCTTCTTATATTACCGTTAGACTTAAAGTTAATTTTTCTTTTCCTTTCCATTATTATTTTGCAAACGGTAATATTACCGTTACATTTTTTTTATATATTATCGTTAGAAAATTTTTAATAAATATCACTCTAAATATATCTTTCACTCCATTCTTTTTCCTATATTATTCTCTCTTTTACATCTCAAAACTTCAAATTTGCTAGTTTCTTTTAATTTCTAGTCCTCCAAAAAAATGGATAAAGATCCATGGATGCATTTCGGGTCCAATTCTTCTAATTTTGGAGAAAATTCAACTCCTCCAAATATGAATTTTCATCCATGTGCCAACTTCCATTCTCAAAATCCATATTTTCCTAATACTCTTCGAAAAAACTTTTCAAATAATTTTCTACCCCAAAATATTCCTACTAATCTCCCAAATTTTTCAGAAGGTAGTTTCCCTCAACCTAATTCTTTTAATTCATTTGGCGCACCATTCTTCATGTATCCAAACCCCTACATGACTCCTCATCCTCAATATGGATTTCGCCCGACCATTGGCACAAGTTCACTAGATACAGATAGAGACATTGCATCTCCGAACTCTCAGCGTTCGTCCTTTTTGTCTCAATTCTCTCCAACAGGTCTTGATAGGGTAAATCTCGCCGCTGACTTTGAGGCCACAGAAGTTCCACCAACGGCTCCTGTTGCAAAAAAAATCCCTACTCTTTTGATGAAAATGCTCTTCTCGCGAGTTGTTGGCTCGATATCAGTAGAGACTCTGTTGTCGAAAATGATCAAAAGTTGGAGCAAATGTGGATTCGGATCGCCGAACTTTACAACAAAAGTCGTTCTGATGACATAATATTTAGGTCTGTCGCTAAATTGAAATCGCATTACTACATACTACAAAAACATGTGAAACGGTTCAACTGCTGCTATAATCAGGAGAAGAAAGCATGGGGGAGTGGCTGCAGTGATGCTGATATTATAGAAAAAGCAAAGATTCAATTTAAAGAGAAGTATGATTTTAATTTTGTACAAATCAAGGCCTGGAAAGTTTTGAAAGATAGCCCGAAGTTCGCCGATCTAGATTGTGATGTTCACGGATCGAAAAAGTCAAGACTCTTGGCAACTGAAGAGTATGTGGTGTCTTTAAACACTGACTCCAAACCTGGAGATGAAGCTAGGGCAGAACCCCCTCGTCCAATGGGGAGAAACGCAGCAAGACGTGCCGGGAAGGGTAAGGGAAAAGCGACCACGTCCGCCGGAGAAAGTGACGCTATTGATAAAAGGCGTCATGAGTTGGAAGAGTTTAACACGGAATAGCTTGAGCAGCTGAAAATCCTTAACCGATATAAAAATTATAAGATATTCATGAAAGATACTTCGAATATGACACCTGATCAACTACGTGTCCATCTCCAAGTTGTGGAGGATATCAAGAAGGAAATGGGGTGGTAAACTTGAAGAATTATTCGTTGTTGTACTTCGTTTCAACTTTTTCAATATTCGTTGTTGTAATTTGTTTCACCATTTTCAATATTTGTTGTTGTAATTTGTTTCACCATTTTCAATATTCGTTATTGTATTTGAGATTCAAAATGGAGGTAGTTTTAACTAAAACACACTGGTGTATTTTAGTTTTAATAAAATATTTTATGTTAATTAATAATTTATTAATAAAAAATAATTAATAATGAAACATTTACATAAATAAAACACCTAAAATCATAAATTACAAAAATACATTAAATTAAAAGAATAAACACACTTAAAATATTTGAGATTCAAAATGGAGGTAGTTTTAACTAAAACACACCGGTGTGTTTTAGTTTTAATAAAATATTTTATGTTTAAATTGGCATTATAACACTATCCGTTGAAAAGTAGTCGTTGGAAACTAACCGTTGGAAAACTAGCCGTTGTGGAACACTACTCTATTTAAAGGATGTTATCGGATGCTTAGAACTCCTACCTGAGAACATCACAGTCTTGTAATTGATTATCCTTCAATTTCTTTCATTCTCTCATACATGTCTTCCTCTACACGTTCATCATCTTCCGAAAGTGATAGTCTTCATGAGTTCATGTTCGATGATACCATCGAGAAAGAAATAGAGTTCTTGCTCAAAAAATAACAAGACGTACTTGGTCGTGCTAGGACTTCTGCTGGCGGTACCAGAAAGCGAAGAACGTATGTGGATCGAAATCGTGAGGCGGGGTATACGAGACTCTACCTCAACTACTTCTCTGAAGATTCGGTATACGGAAGTGAGACATTTCATCGATGTTTTCTTATGTCAAGAGAGTTGTTCTAGCGCATAGTTGATGCACTGGAGTCCCACGATGAGTATTTTCAGTGGAGGGTAGATGCAATTAGAAAAAAAAAGGGTTCTCTCTACTACAAAAGTGCACGGTGGCCATTTACCAATTGGCATATGGTGGACCTGCCGACCTTTGGGATGAGTATCTATGTGTGGCTGAAACAACCTCTATAGAATGCCTCTTTAAGTTTTGTCAGTGTGTGATCGAAGTATTTGGCGGGTACTACTTGAGAAAGCCTAGTGCCCTAGATTATCAAAAGTTGTTACAAATGCACGAAGAAAGACACGAATTTTCCGAAATATTTGGGAGCCTTGATTGCATGCATTGGGAATGGCGGAACTGTCCGACAGCTTGGAAAGGCCAATTCACACGCGGTGACCATGGCGTTCCAACGATCATGCTCGAAGCGGTTGCCTCTGCAGATTTATGGATATGGCACGCCTACTTTGGAGTAGCAGGATCCAACAACGACATAAATGTGCTCAACCAATCTCCATTATTTACGGATACTCTGTAAGGACGCGCTCCATCCATTAATTTTATAGTCAATGGTAGGGAATATAATCAAGGATATTATCTTACCGATGGAATTTATCCAGAGTGGCCTGCTTTTGTGAAAAGCTTTCCATGTCCTCAAGATCCAAAGAGGCAGCATTTCAAACGACTGCAAGAGGCTGCTATGAAGGATGTCGAATGAGCCTTTGGAGTGCTTCAAGCTAGTTGGGCGATGATTAGCGGTCCAACTCGTTTCTGGTACAAAAATAACTTAAAGGATATAACGCTAACTTGTATTATTTTGTACAACATGATAATCGAAAACAAAGGAAATGCAGCGATCGATTGGTCTGACGATCCAAGTGTGGCTGGTCCGCATCCACAAGTAAGTCAAGGATCATCCAGAGCATTCAATGACTACGTTAGGAGAGGGGTTCAACTACGAGATAAGCTGAAACATCTTCAGGTTCGACAGGACTTAGTTGAACATGTTTGGGCCCGATCTGGAGAATAATTATCTAGACATTAAAATTGGCCGAATTGAAATTTACGTTATCGCTTTCGGAGACTTTAGTTTTATTTTTTTATGGGTGATCTTTTAATTTGTATTGTTATATTTTATTTATGTAATAAAAAAATATATTTTTTCTATTTTTTTTTAAATTTAAAAAATTAAATAATATGAAATATAATTATTTATAAATTATTTTGAAAATTAGATAAATATAGTTGATTAATAAATTAAATGAGAAGTAAATAAAATTGAAGTGGGTCCCCCAAAAAACCTGCTTTTTAGGTTTATTGTTAGGGAAGAGTTTTGTTTTGGAAGTAGAGATTTTTTACTTTTGAGTTGGTGCTGATGTGGCACTCAAAAAACCTATTTTTTGGGTATATGCATTGTGGAAGGCCTAAGAAATGAACACACATTAAAAAAATGACGTGGCAACTATTAAGCCTGTCTCTTCTCTCTTCTCTGCATCGTCTCCCTCCTCAACCTCAAGCATATTTTCATATTTCTCTCTCAAAAAGTCAGTGTAGATGGATACTTACAATGGGAATCTCCTAGCTAGACTCACCTTTAATCACTTCTCAAAGAATCAAAATCACATTATCCCATTAATATAATATTCACATTAGTCTTCATTAAATACCAATCAAAACTCAACCTACGGATCTTTGTTCTCATGACTTGAATAGCAGTAAACCACTATAAAAATGGCAGTGACGGGTCCTCCGACGATCACTCCGTCATCAGACACACTTTTTCGACGAGCGGTGCTTCCCGATCTTCCAGCTCTCCCACTCTGCAGGAGCTTTCGCCGACTCATCTTCGTCCTTCGATGAAGGCGACTCCTTTTTCAATGGTGGATTCGCGATGCTATTAGCCAGATCTGAAACTTTGGTGTCTCAAGATTAGTGAATTCGTATCCATGGCGGAATCCGTGAGTTCATCCATAAACAGAAACTTAGAGTGTGAGGAAAACGATGTAGAATTTAGTGCACATAATGTGTTCGACGAATGGCACATAAACACGGGTAAGGTGGGTGTCAAACATAGTGTGTGTTGCAGGATCGGTTCTTTGTCAAGAATGATGTGTAAGTGGCAATCGTAGATAATGCAGGGAGGGAGTCAGATGATAGTGTTCTGAAAGTTTGGAAAGAACAAGTAAAACCAAAGAATGTGATATAAACACAAGTTCTCAGAACATGAACCTGGGATCTTATTCCACTTTCATCAATGGAGGGAGAAGGAGTGATACTCAGGAGCTAGATGATGAAAGAGTCAAAGAGGAAAATAAAAAAATTGCGACGTCATCATTGGGCAGCATCTTGCTGCCCATTGGTGGAATTTGCAAAATAAGTAAATGGTTATGATTTTTTTTTGCCAATTTTTAAAAGTTGGGACTTTTTTGCAATTCAAGTAAAGGTGGAGTTTTTTACGCAATTAATCATTTGCAATATGAGTAAAGTTCATAGTTTATTTTGAAATTAACCCTTTTTTTAAATGAGTAATATTTTTCATTAACAAGATTATTCATCTTTTAAATAGTAATTTTATATATTAAAAAAATATATTGCATTTGTGAATCGAGTTTACCTAAACACCTCTTATATTAATTGATTTTTTTAATTTATAATGAATTTATTAATAAAATATTTTAAAGTTCATTTATTTATTTTAATAAAATAATTTATTAATAAATAAATTACATAACGGATTATTATATGAATGGGTATATATAATAATAATTCTCATTCCACATTTATCTTTACATTTTTTATTTTTGTTCATTTCACATTTATTTTCATCATCTAAAAAATAAATACCACATTAATCCATAACCTTAAAAAGTCATTTTAATTTCAAAAATATTACTTCCCCCTAAAAAATAATAAAATTGTTAAAAAATAAAAATTTCGAAAGTACGTATCGACTGTGCCGGTGCAGTTAATATATAATAAAATTAACTACTGTCAACTACACCATATTAAGTGTTATTATTGTTAGATACATATGTTCAAATTTATTATTATGAGATACAAAAAGTTGAAATAATATATCTTATATAACCCTAAAATTAATTAAATATTTAAAATTAGATTTTATCTATTATTGATGAGTTCACCTTCATATTTTTGAGCCAATTAATTTATCCCGTCCCCCTTTCTCTCTAACTTTTCTATTTAAAAAATCATCACTCTCTTCTCATCTAATTAATAAGCAGTAAACCTGAGTCTGCCATACATTGATATCGTGGCATCTATGCTGCCGAAGGATCGATTTTGCCACAGACTTGCCATCGACGCTGCCTAACATCGTGCCATCGACGCTGTCGAAGGATCAATTTCACCACAGACATGCCATCGACGAAGGATCCAC
The DNA here is from genome assembly GCA_023678885.1 of Pogostemon cablin. NCBI lineage: Eukaryota > Viridiplantae > Streptophyta > Magnoliopsida > Lamiales > Lamiaceae > Pogostemon > Pogostemon cablin. The sequence continues at coordinate 11,127,461 of CM042987.1, forward strand.
TGACAACATGCTGCTCACCTACCGCCGACGCTGCCGCTCTCCAATCTGGTTGACCAATCCCTGACAACGATGCTTACCAGATCTTAATTTAAAAATGATTGCAAAAGGGGCAATGGCGGTGGTGATTTATGAGATTGATTTATGAAGTTCATTTGATTTATGGAATTTTTCCTCACAATGAAGAATCCAAAATTGTTGAAGAGGATTGGAGCAGCTACTCCAATTGGAGTTAAACGCCACAAGAATTCCATACGCCTTTGTGTAGTTGTTTGTAAAGATTCAAAATATATATTAGCTGTAAACCAATGTAACTATGTTGTGCAAATTTATACCCAATTGTAAAAAATATTTAATGAATTATGCTGAAATATACATTAGTTGTGCAACAATATAACTATGGTGTGAAGATTAACAAAAAATATTGATTTTCTTTACTGTGTTGTCCAACGATATAATTGTATCGTGTAGCAATGTAATTATACTTTTAGTAAGTAACAATCTAATTTATAGTTATTAATCTAATATTGCATTTGTTTTTCTATAAGAAAGTGAACTCTCCTGATTGGGTTGTGCAATAATATAACTATATTGTATTGTGCAACAATATAATTATATTATGCATCTGTTGTATAGATTGTGCCGATTGTGATATATTTTGAAATGTGGCGTAGATTAAAAATGGCAAGAAAATTAGATAAAAATTATATTTTGTGAAATTGTTGTGCAATAATTAAGAACTATAATTTAGGGATATTAATATATTTTTATTATTTTAAACATAATTAGGTGAAGGGATAAAATTAGTATTGTATATTTTAATTTGGTACCTAATAGTAATAATTTTGAGTACACGTATCTAATAATAATAATAGAATTTGTGTTGTACATACAAGTAAGACTCCGTTTATAATACTACACATAAATGAGAAGAGGGAGAGTAATAGTAAACTTTAATAAAAAAAAAAAAGATAAGGTTTTTTTTATTATACTCAAGCCATATCAAATTTGAGCTGCTATGGTGTTAACAAATACGCCACCACCACATAGAGAAGATTAATTGGCCTATTACATATAATAATTAATTTGCTTTTGTCTTTTCAGACAACCATAGCAGAGAAAGAAAGCATTGCTGTTTTTTTTTTATTAGAATACAAAATTACAAATTTAAGTACATAAACAATTACTTTAATTACAAAAGTTGGAAAGAGAGAAGTTGGAGAAATTTTTTGGTTACTATTAATTTGTATTTTCAAGTTCCAAAAATATTTTATTCCAAAATTAATAATGTACTACACAAATCAGGAAAAATTCAAGACAAAATCTTTTTATTGTTATTATTCTTTAGAGGTAAATTTGTTTTGGGTTCAGATGGAATAACAAATTTAGATTTATGGTTTATATATTTAAGGAAAATATAGTTTTGTGCATTTGAGTTTGCTGAATTTTAAATTTATGTCACATCAATGTTTATAATATAATGTCACATCAATGTTAATAATTTTAAGGTGACGAATATGAGAAAATAAGTAATGGTGGTGTGAGCAGGATTTTATATAATTTGATTTTATTAAATCTTAACTAGAATAAATAATCACTTATATCATTCTTAATTTGTAATAAAAATTTTATATAATTTGATTTTATTAAATCTTAACTAGAATAAATAATCACTTATATCATTCTTAATTTGTAATAAAAAAATTAGATATTAGTTTTAGATATGAATCTTAAATACCTAAAATAATGAAAATATTTTTAACTTGATTTATGACTCTTTTTAAAATTCATAACCGACCTACACACAAAATCAATAAGTGTTTGATTCAATTTAGATCCTCAAAATCAATTCATATATTGTATTTAATTGAATCATATTAACAATTGTAACTGATAAATTAACTCATACTTTCGAAAGTCTTTTTAGTTGGGTCGGTGTATATGAATCGATTTATAAATACCTAATCGAATCAATAATTGAGTCAAGTCATTTACATAAATTCAGACATCAATTGATGTTTGTTTTAAGTTTAAGTAGAAATAAAAAAAAAAGTGAATTTAGATTAAATGAATTTAATAAATCTAATAAATAATGTTAATTTATGTTCGTCTTTAAAAGAGATAGATTTTAACTTATGCCAAATCAATATATGAGAGTAGGGAGTGATATGTGTGAAAGAGTATAATGTGATGTGTATAAAAGGTTGGTGGGATTTATGTAATCTGTTTTTAATAAATTAGAATAGAGAATAAATTATATAATTTTAAACTTAAAAAAAATATATTATGCCTAAAATAAGACAAATAAAAAATGGCAAAGACTTGTATAAGATAATCTCACGTGACTTTTATAATAAAAAAGTGATATTAAACTAATAAAAAGTGATAATGCTAATTCATGAACAATTTAAACCTCGTTTGATAAGGCATAATAAGGGTTAATCTGAGATGTAGCATGGCCTTTTATGGTGTTTGATAGCCATTATTCTTTTACAGAGGGCCCGTTACTATATCCCTAGCTCGTTAAAATTCACAGTTTTCTCCATAAATGCAATCGGAGCAAAAGCGTGGTATTAGTATTACGTTCAACTAGGGCTGGGGAAAAATACCAAAATTTCGGTATACCGCCCTTACCATAACGAAAAATACCGATTTTACCAAAATTTTAGGTATGCCGAAATTTTTGGTAAGGTATGATACCGTATTGAAAATTTTGGTACGATAAAGGTATATAAATGATCAATACCGCGGTATTTTGGTATATGCCGAAATACCATAAAATATTCAATTTTTGAGTAATATGATACGATATTACCATATTAGATGATACATACAATTATAATTATTATTTATGTATTATAATGTTTAATTAAATTATATATATACACTATTTTATTAAAGATTAAATCTAAAATCCTACGATATATTTCTTCATAATTATAAATTATTGATAAAGTTCATTGACTAATTTCATGATATTAGTACTTCTTTTTTAATTATGTATTATATCTTATATGAAAATTTAAAAGTGTTGATTTTAATATAAGTTTCATATATTTTTGTGTAGATCTCTTAGGTACTATTTATTTAATGACAAACACTTGTGTAAAACGGGTTTAGATATATTAATTATGTAAACTCGATTACTGTTTAGTACATAAAAAATTACTCTTTAGCACATAAATTGTTACTTTTTAAATTAAAAAATTACTCTTCAAATTCTTTTAAATCACGATGTATCGATTACTTTAAGTACATAAAAAATTACTTTTTAGAGATACGAATTATTACTCTATAGTGTAAAAATTATTACTCTTCAAAGAGTAATTTTTTATATATTAAAGAGTAATAAGGCTTACCTGTAAACCCAGTTTTCATGAGACTTACTCTTATTTAATTTGGTCGTTTGTAGATTGTCGTATAATTTTGAATTTGTTATTTATTAGAGTTTGTTTTATAGCTATCTTTCACTTTTCTAGTACATGTTTTTATTAGATTTATTGAATTTTAGATGTATAACGGCATAACAAACTATCTAATAGGATGGTATATACCGATATTTTAGGTATGATATGACATATCGAAATATTGGTAAGTAGAAGGTATACTATTTTCTTACACCGAAATATTGGTATACCGAACTAAGGTATACCGAAAGTTTAGGTAAGGTAACGGTATGATTTTTTATATACCGAAAATTTTGGTACGGTATATGGTATGACCAAAAATCTTCGGTATGTCATACCGCCCACCCCTACGTTCAACACAGTGAACCCATATAAAAGAACAAAATTACATATTTATTCCCATCTTCTCCAATCTACCACTTCCCAATTCCATATTTTCTCAACGATTTTCTCATCAGTGGAATCAAGCTTATAAAGATCATTGATAGGACGGTGACAAAATTGGGCTCGTCGACGATGAACCCCATCCGATAATTCCACTTGGGGCGGAGTCGGAATTCATGTCGACGAAGATCTGTTTCTTTGACTGAGAATCCGACGACGGAGACGTCTATCTTCGAGAAGTGCTTGATGTCCTATAATCCTTCTGCCGACATCAGGTTGCACGGCCAGAACTCTATTTCAGAGATTATCTTTTGCAGATGTGAAAGGAAAATTGATTGTTGTAGATGGTGTGAAATTTTAATCAGTGGATCCATGTATATACAAGGGAAGGGGAAGGGGAAAGAAGATAGGGGAAAGAGTCTCCTCCCTCTTTGAAAATGGTCATACAGATTAAGGGGAGAAAGAGAAAGAAGATGGGAGTGAGGGGGGAGGAAATGGTCATACAGATGGAGGAGAGAGAGGGAGGGGGTGGAGGAAACGTGTGATTTGTGAGAAAAGTGATGATAAATCAGTAACAAAAATAAATAAAAAAATAATAGTATAAAATTATAAAGAAAGGGTAAAAATGTAATTTAGTATATATCTCAATTCTTTTATCTCCTATCAAACATCTCAATATATTATTATTCCTATTTTAATACACCTTATCAAACAATCTTCATTTTTCATATTATGCATTTTTATCTTCACTACTATCTCATTTCTTATATATACTCTCTTATCTCATCTCGCCTATCAAACGAGCCATAGTATAAATGAAAAGTGATAATATTTATATTGAAAGTGATAACGTTTTATAACAAAAATAATAACTATTTTAAAAAGTGTACAATAGTCTCATGTAATTGGATCTCACGCAAGACTTATTCATAAAAAAAATAGTTAAACATGCAGGACATTGAATACTTTATCTCCGCAAATAAACCATAAATTGACCCTCCACTTTTATTTTTCACTATTTTAAGAGATTTGTACTGCTATTTGATTGAATTTAAAAAAGATGTTCGGTGTTAGCCAACGTACATAGAAATATTCATATTTAACCTGTGAAAAATGTAAAAAAATAATCCTAAAAAAGGCATTATTCAGTTTATTCTCTTTTTATATTTTAAGGGCATAAAATATGAGATAAAGTAGATTTATTTGAAAAGCCTAATATATTCTTGTTTTGGAAAATAGAATATTGACCGTGTCATTCTCCAATTTTGAAGCAATTTAATGGTCTTGACGTGAACCAATTGAAAGAAATGCACATATAATCATGCTCTCAATAAATGCAATAATAAATAAACATATTAAAATAAATTTTCTGCATAATTTTAATAACTTAAAAATGTACATGTATAAAGATTAGCACATAATGTACCTATATATAAAAACAATATAGTAGATGCTGCTTGCACAGAGAGAAGTAAAAAACAAAACAAAGGGAATTTAATGTTGCTTAGCACTTACATGACTCTGATAAAACAAACAGTCAAATTCAAAAATTAAAAAAAGAACTTTGAATATTTACAGATAAATATAATATGAGGATTTAAAAGAGAACTTTAACATTTCTATGTTGCGACAGATTTACACACCCACCCCCAGATAAACACAAAAATAATAATATTGTCCTGATCAGAAAATCCCTTGCATTAATTGAATTGTGGTGGGGCAACCAACATTCTTGCTCCCCTTAACCCTCACTATAAAATTTTAAATCAAGTTTCCTACTCCAACTACTCCATACACCCAATGGAAAATTCAAACCCCAGCCTAAATGAGTCTCTAAGAGAAAAAAAAAAGATTTGGGCGGAAGGTTAGTGACCTAGAGTCGGATGTTTACACAGTCACTTATTATTACTTGGCCATCCTACTCTTGCCTTTGGCTGCTGTCATAACGGTTAGCTTCAACTCCACCACCCCCACCCCTTTGCCTTCACCGCCGAGACCTCATTTTGGTCTTGGTGATCCCAACCTCCCTCCTTGCTCGAAACTTTGCGACTTCACAGGTACTATCTGTTGGGTTATATACTAAAAGTCTAGCTTTAGTATGAACAATGTTATAACAGTTTATTTGAAATGAGAATCATATGATCAAATTATTGCATTTTATAATTTATTTATATGTTGATGCAATAGTCCACTTACTTTATACTGTAGATAATATGTTGTGCGACAACACGCGGAAGATCATATTATCGGTTTCCTTATAAAGTATAAACAGAGGCTCACAACCGAGATAGACGGGAACTCTCTATCGGGATGGTTGTAGTGTGGTTTGGTATTAGTTTGTCTTGACTATAAAATCACATTAGTGCACTTTGTGTGTATTGAGCAGGGCCGCTTGAGATCGTTCGACTTATAATGACTTATAGAAGAACTTGATCTATGTTATTATGGATGTTCGTGCTCTTAATCCCTATACAATAACCTCGACATGTAAGGCAGTATGTATTTCTTTGATTCATCAATGAGTGAGATTTACATGTAATTAAATCAACAAACTCGGTGAGTTGGTAAATAGTGCTGTCTTTATGGTATGCTGTTGATTGTAGAAGGAATCCGTGTCCGATATAGATTGATGATGTCCCCTTGAGGAGCTCATAAGGATTATTATGTAAACCCTACAGGTGGATTTATTCCGGCGTGATAATGAGGTTGAATGGTACTACTCTCGGTTGAGATATTAATTAATGGAATTGTCAGTAACTTAATTAATTAATGGACATATCTTAAACATGGGGAGACTAACGGGCTCATAATAAGAAGGAGCCCAAAACGTAATTTTGGGATTGGAGCGGCAGTGCAGTAATAATATTTCAGTGAAATATATTATTATTATTGGACTTAAGTATAATTTTTGGGCTAAACTTGGATACTTAAGCCCAATGGAGGCCCGACTCTAATTTCTCCTCCTGGTCCTTGCTGTAGCCCATATATAAGTCATCTCAGTTGTTCTAACCCTAAGAGAGACACGCCTAACATGTGAAGAGGGTAGACGAAACAGCAGATTGAGAAGATCTCGAAGATCGTCACCAACACGATGTCGAGATTGGACTTGGGAATACAACAGAAGATCAAGAGATCGTTTGATGCTGCTGTCCACCAATTTGTACGATTTTTATAAAATCGTACAGTGCTCAGAACTGGAAGTGTGATGTAATGACGGAAATCCACAGAAGAGGGGATCGTTTTGGCGCATAGATCACTCATATCCGATATCGGATGAGAGAGTTATGTCCAAAATAATGAGACTGCGCAGGTTGCCGGCGAGAATCCTTCTTCTCCAACATACCCTGGTGAAAGATAATACATTTCTTTGATTTCTTGCTTTCGCTGAATTAGAAAAGTATGGAACCCTAACGGTTCACGTTAACCAAACGATCGAATGCTAACACTATCTACATCGTGGCAACCTCAATATCATTCATACATCTCGCAGTTATATTCTACACGGGATTTCGGTACATGAAGACACTAAGGCATAAGAAAGCTGCCAAGGAGGCGCTGCTAGCTGCTCTCCCCCCATTGCTGGAGATGAAGGTCGCGCTCGTGATCGAGGTCGTGCTCGAGCTGCTTGAGATCGTGTTCAAGATGGTCAAGCTCAAGGTCAAGCTCAAGATGGTGTAGCTCAAGATGGTGGTGAGGCTCAAGCTCAAGCTCTGGGATGGAAGGAAGCGTTCAAACAAAATCTTGATCTATTTGTTTTATCAAGTTTCATTAGCATAATCCTTAGAGTAATTGTGGTTGTTTTATCAGCACTCATTAACATGGAATGTTAATGAGTGTTTTAAGTTTGCTTAGTATCTCCTTCATGTTTTAGCTTACGTTTCTTAGTTTTCAGTTCTAGGGTTAAGGGTTTTAGCTTATGTTGCTAGTAACACCATGGGTTAAAACCTTTTTGGTAGTGCTAGGGTTTTAAAAGTTTTATGAATTAATTAAACTCTCTTGTGTACTCTCTGATAACACTACTTGTGAATTATTTTATATTTCATTGTGCCTTTTTTTAAACTTATATTCACGATCATTTTGTGCATCTTCAACTGTTATATAGAGTCTGAATATATATTTGATTGTGGATTGAGTGCGTTCATCGCTGAACAGTGTTGCATGTTATGATTCTAAGTGAGGGAACTTCGAAGCTTCATTAGAATTGTCAAATATGAATATTTATTAATTGCATAAATTATGGATTAATAAGTAGTATTAAGAGTATAGTTTTATAGTAACTAAAAATAGAGATCATATCGAGTTTGATTACCAGACGTGAGAAAGAATTGATACTAATAGTACCTAAAAAAAGGGGTAAAATTATATTTCTTGCTCCAAGGTAATTCAGACGTGTTACACGCTTGCTTGCTTGTGTCTATAGAGTAAGTTTGCATAGTTTAGTGATGCGTCCATATTTCACAAGACAGAATTGGCCGGTACACTTGAGAGAGAAATTAAGCAGTAAAACTGGATTACCTTAGAGCTACCTATTCTCCATTCTTGTGACACTTTCGTTTGATTCTCAGTGCTATTTTATTTTAGTTGTTAATTAATTTATTTGCTTAGTAGATTAATAATTAAATTCTCAAACCTTATTGCCAATACTTGTCTTAATTCATTTAGTAAATAATTAAATTGATAATACGCCGTCCTGTAGGTTCGATATTTAACTTGGTCGCTTGTCTAAGCTACAATTGATATCCTAAATACTTGGGGTTTAATTTTGCGTGCAAAGAAAACATGTAATAGTGGTAAAGCATAATGGGTCCTCATTTTGGTGGGTAAATAAGATTGTAGGATATAGGGCTCTTCTAGTGGTGAGACAAAAGGATAGTTGGTAGGGTGATCAGTGATATGATCGGTAGGACAATCGGGGTATCATCGATCACCCTGTCGCGATCTTGGGAGGGTTAGAATTCATAATGGGGCATTTTAATCGAACAAAGTAAAATGGAAACAAAACATGCTTTTAATACATTTTAATAAACGATAATTTAAAAATCCTCTAGGTTATAACTCCTCTTGATGGTTACCAAATTCATGTGCAGAATGTATACGTTTGTGACGATCAATTCTTATTTATTTCACAACTCAAATTAGGAAACAGTTGTTGCAATTCAATAAATGTGTCACACCTATTCCCAAAATTGGGCAACCATTCCAAGAATTGCATTGCATCAAATTAGGCAGTTCCTCATACTTTGTCTTCTTATTTAAGAGTAAAAATATTCATGATTTGTTTCGCAGTTTCCTCAATACGCTACAGAGAGATTGAGTGGAGTCTCTTAGCCAACATGTTTCCATGGACTCAGAGAATGAGGCAGTTCTTCAAACAACAAGCTTGGTTTTATGAGGGAATGAACTGAATGGCAGAGAGGGACACGTGTTTCCTGAATATACTTCTCCATTAAAAAACCACGACACATTTGTGGCTTGCGAGTCTAACTTCCTTGCCTGCGAGAGGGGAGCCCGTGTTCTAAATATAATATTTGACACCAATTTTACACTGGAGGAAATCGTCAACCGTCTTTTTGAATTGAAGATACGCTACTGGACATTTAAATCACTATTGGAGATGTCGTCTGATATGTTTTAGGACATGACTTATAATTGGCTTCATGAGTCAAATTTGGTTTGGTCAGAGGCTCTCGAGGTATCAGACTGAACTTTGCCTTTTAATCAGTTATCCATGATTAATCCTTAGTCCACTTCACATATGATTCTTCAATCGGTTTATTTTATTTTTTACTTTTCCAGAAGCACTTCTCAGCGCGCTCCTACTACTATCAAGAGGAGCTTGAATTTGACAGAATTGAGCTTTTATTCTCCCGAGATTCTACTCTGTTGAATCTTGTTCAACATATTCAATGCTTCCACCAAACCTTAGTAGACAGGTCCGTCGCCATTAGTCAAATATAGTCGGTGAGCGAAGTCTGATGTTTGAAAATTTTGCTGAACTATTCATGGTGTTCCTTTTATTTCCATGTTGTGTTGTTTTATGTTTAAATGGTAACAACATATACGCAGTTAGTATAAATGTGGTACTACGTTATTTTATTGTTAATCATGTTGTTTGTAATTTAAATATATTCGTGACAGTGTTACATGTTAATGGCCTCAACGTGATAATTTCAATTCAAATCAGCATGGATTTATTATGATAGGGTGGTCCTAGAGGTGCATCATATGCATAGTCGGTGGGATGATTGGTGGAAGATTGGGGCAGCTCCGATACCTCCAAGGGTGATATATCGATTCTGAGAATGTATAGTGATGGTCATTTAGGGTTAAAAAATCTTTCAAAATGCATTTTTTATGAAATGATAGTCCTAGATGTGCATCATAAGCATAGTCATTGGAATGATTGGTGGGTGATGAGAGTGATAATTCACGTATTTTGAGCTCTAATTTGTGTGGAAATTGAGTACAATTTGGGCTATTATCAAGGCAAATCGGTATATTTAGGGAAAATCTGCTAATCAAATGCTACTGAGGCTATTTGAGCATATTTATATAGGAAAACAGGTTAGAAGTACTCAGAATCGAAAAACACGAGTTTCGAGATGCCGTTCGACCTCAGGAGGAGCAGTTCGACCTGCACTACTTGGTCGAGCGAGATTGAAGATGGTCGAGTGATTGTCTGTACAGAGTTTCAGCAAATAGAGAGGCCGCTCGACCGCCACTCGACCTCGCCAGTCTTGGTTGAGCGGGGACACGCGTGCCTATTTTTAGTAATTCCGACCCTCCTGTGCATGAATTGATGTATTTTCCAAGAAAAAGCCCAGCAAAGGTCTGTAAGGAGAGTTTTATAAGTATAAAAAGGGATGTCAATCACATCAAAAAGGGAGTTAGATTCCACATCCATCCTACAGAACATCCAAACCCTAACTCCATTAGCAGGAGCTGTAGAGAGAGATTCGTGCAGCAAATCAAGTGAGAACCAAATGAAGATTCAAGACGGAGCGAGAAGCAATGACGCCCACATCTAGGGTTTACTTCGCAACTTAATCTTTCTTGTAGTTTTCAAGACTATGGGTAAGATCTATCCAAATACCATAAATGTTCTTCGAAGCGTCATGGGCTAGAACCGCTTTGGTAGTTTTAGGGTTATGAAGATTTTTATCTAGTTAATTGAACTTCCATGTGTATACTCCCTACAACACTACTTGTGGATTTATTTTATATAAGACAATGCTTTATTAGTTCATACTCAGAGTTGTTTTGTGCATCATTAACTGTTATGTAGAGTCTGAATACATATCTTGATTATTGATTGAGTGCGTTCACTGCTGAGCAGGATTTTATGTTATGATTCTAATTGAGGGGACTCTGAAGCTTCATTAGAACTCTTTTATATAAATACTTATTAATTGAATTGCATTTGGGTTAGTAAGTAGGATAAAGATGATAATTATATAGTACCTATAAAGGAAGATCATATCGGGTTAGAGTACTTAGTGCACGGGAAATAATTGATATTGATAGTACCTAGAAAGGGGGTATAATTATGTTCTTGCTCCAAGTGATTCACATGTGTTACACACATATTTACTTGTGTCTATAGAGTAGATTTTCATGGCTTAGTGATGCGTCTATAGTCCACAAGGCAGAGTCAAACATTGACATACGGAAGGGAGATTAATTAGTGAAACTGGATGGCCGAAGAGCTACCTATCTTCTCACTTGTCAACTTTTGTCTATTCTCTATAGTCTTTATTTTATTTGTTATTAATTATTTTATCTATTAGATTAAACATTACTCTCCATTTAAATTGGCAAACAATAGTTTCTTTTAATTTGGATAATAATAAATTGATAACTAATCGTCCTTTGAGTTTGATAATATAACTTGGTCGCTTATCTAAGCTACAATAACATCCTTCATACTTGGGGATTAATTATGTGTTGAGAAAATGCTCATCAAGTTTCTGGTGCCGTTGTCGGGGACGGTTGTCCTTATCAATTTTATTTTTTTTATTTTAATTGAAACTACTCCATACTTGTCTTTGATTTCTAATGCTTAATTTTCTTAGGTGTATGCATACTAGATCAAAGAAAGGAACATTAGCGTCTTTTGATCCAAAAATTGGAGCATCGTCAAGGAAGAAGAAGACAAAGAAGAAGAAGAACAAGAACTGGAAGCAATTGAAGCTCTTAATCAAAGAGTTGAAGTTGAAGCGCTGAACTCGGAAGCGATTGAAGCTGCAACCGGAGATACATTGGAAGCAGAAGTAGTAAAAATGGCCCAGGATAGGGTAAATCTGGACAATGTTGCCATCTGTGAAGTCTTTAAGAATAACGGAGGGGGCAGCGTGGGGCTGTTAGGAGCGCATGGAGTTAATACTGATTTTGATCTTCACCCCCCTCTTATCAGCATGATAGAAATGAACTTCTTCTCTGGGAGAACTTTCGAGGATCCTCAACAACATCTTAATAAGTTTCTTGATTATGCAAGCACACAAAAAGATACAAGAACTCATGAAGATGCAAGGAGGATCTTGCTGTTTAAATTTTCACTTACTGAAAGAGCAAGAGATTGGTACGACATTCTTATAGCTGCTGAATGCACTACCTAGAAGCAATTGAAAGTAAAGTTCTTGGAGAGATACATGTCACCTTCAAAGGTGTTTAGAATGAAACAAGACATCAATCAATTTGCTATCGGTAGTGGAGAAAAATTCCATGAAGCTTGGGACAGATTTAAGGACATGCTTCGCAAGTGTCTACAACTTGGGTTATCTAAAGCTCAATACATCAGTATTTTCTACAATGGGTTAGATTGTGATTCTCGAGTTTTACTAGATGTTTTATCAAATGGAGCATTACTTACTAAGACACCCGTTGAGACCGAAAAGCTTTTTGATGATATTTCAATGAATTCAAGAGATTGGCCAACTGATAGAATAAGGAGTACCTATGTACTTGGAAAGGTAGCACAGGTTGAGCACGCTATGGTGAAGTCAAATAGAGAAGATGAGATCGTCTCTAGCTTGGCAAATATCAACAAGCTACTTGAATCTCAGCAAAAGCAAATAACGAAGATATCACAGAGAATACCAATGATTATGCAGCAGGATGTTGGTAATGAAGGATTGATCCAAGATGAATTTAAAGAAACAAACTATGCCATGGGTCAACTAGGTTTCAAAATCAAGGAAACCAGAATTATCAAGGGAACTACAACAATCTTGGTCCCCCGGGTAATTATCAACAACCAAGGAGGCTAGAATTTTCATGGAGCAATCTGAATGCAGCAGTCAAACCTCCTATGGGTTTTGATCCGGGTGCTAAGATGGAGGAAGAAAAACCTAGTTTGGAAGATACTGTGAACCAATATATAGCTAGGAATGATGCAAGGGTGGATCGTTTGGAAGTGAAGATAGATTCAAATTATGATGAATTATCCAAGCAGATGAAGGATTTTACTTTGTTGATGGGAGAGATGACAGGGAATATGAATAATCTTACGCAGACAGTTGAGAAAGGTAAATTTCCTTTTCAATGCATAACAAACCCAAAAACTTGTCATGCCATCACTTTGAGGTTAGGAACGCAGTATGAAGGTCCAAGGAACGCAGTATGAAGGTCCAATGCTACCAGTAACAAAAAATAGAGAGAACATGTTCTCGCTCGACCAAACCACTTGGTCGAGCTGAGGTCGAGCGGAATTTTGAAGCTCTGAAAAAGTCACGATCAGAGTACAGACACCCCGCTCGACCAAGACAATGCCGCTCGACCAGACCTGTCTGGTTGAGCTAAGGTCGAGCGGACTCCTGTACGCTTGAACAGTCAAAGTCAGATTACAGGTAACTCGCTCGACCATTATCAGGTCGCTTGACCAAACCCTTTTGATCGAGTGGAGGTCGAGCAAGGTCATTCGACACCGATTTTTATACAGGATATTGCACCTGCAGTTCAGAATACTTCAGTACCATCACAAGAGCAGAATATTGAGCAAATAGTTGAGAAGAAGTGGGAAAGAGCTAAGCGATTGAAAGCCGAGAAGGACAAAGCGAAGGAGGTCGAACACGATGAGTGGGGAATTCCCAAAAAAAAGTACCTCCTCTATTTCCTTACAGGTTAGTGAAGAAGGATTTGGGAGAGAAGTTTTAGAGGTTTTCGGATATCATGAACAAGATAAACTTGAATATTTCTTTCTCTGAAGCAATCCTGGAGATATTGTACTATGCCCAATTTTTTAAGGATATCATATTGAAAAAGAGGAGCTTGAACAGAGTTGAAACTGTCAATCTATCTGAGAACTGTAGCTCGATTATTCAGAAGAAGCTGCCAGCAAAGTTGAAAGATCCAGAAAGCTTCACGATTCTATGTAAAATTGAAAAGGGACCGGCACGAAAAGCTCTGTGCGATCTTGGTGCAAGCATTAACTTGATGCCCTTATCTATATTTAAGAAGCTAAGTTTTGGGGAGCTCGCTCCCACAACAGTGGCTTTGCAATTGGCGGATAGGTCCATGACTTTTTTAAAAGGGGTGATAGAAGATGTACTTATGAAAGTAGAGAAACTTGTCTTTCCTGTGGATTTTCTTATACTAGAGATGGAAGACGACAAGGATAATGTCCCTCTTATCTTAGGGAGGTCATTCCTTACCACAGCTGGAGTTATGATCGATATTAAAAAGGAGGAGCTTAGACTTCGCATGGATAATGAAGAGGTTCTGTTCAACCTCGACAAAGCAATGAAGATGCCTATGGAGACACAATGTTACAGTATTGATTTCAGCAGGGCTAAGGAGTACGCTAAACATGTATTTTTTTAAATCCTTAATTTCTGTAAATACCCGACAATGTTGATATATATATATATATATATATGTATAGTTATCATTTGTAAGGTGGAATTTAATTTAGGATCAATTGAGGCGTGAGGCTAGGTTGAAAAGAGAGCTATGTGAACCCTGAAGCTTAGTTGTTGTTCATTGTTCGCATTCGTGGGTATGCCCTTGTGTTAAGAACATTTTGATAGGAATTTTATTATTTCTATAATACGCTTACATTTCATCCTTCATGAATGACGTAAAGGTAAGCATGTTTTAACTTGATTTACTAATCTTAGAAAGAGGTAGGAGGCAAAGAGGTAGATAACCAAATGAAGCCAAAACAATGAAGGAAAATGTCTTCCAAGACTAAGGCTACATCTAAAGGAGAAGAGAGCAAAATTAGGTACTTAGTTATTTTAATTGGCTTTATTTCGTAATGTCTACCGCAAGTATAAAGGTTTCTATAAATCTAATTTGGGAGGAATTTTTGAATGATTCTTTAAGATTAAAGAAGATGAGAGATCATTGACCGATGACTTGGATTAAGAATAAAATACTAGGAGTGATTAGAACTAAGAATGATGAGAATGTGGAGGCCTTTATGAAAATTTTAGGTTTATTTTTTAAAATTCTACTTATTATAATTTACTCTTGTCATATTGTTCTGTTTATTGTTTGACCCTTGAAGGAGATGATTCCTATAGCTTCTAGAAGGTGTGCTTTGAAATATTTTTGGTATCTCCTTTTAGTATCATGTTGCCTCTTTCAGTTTGACTTGGTAGCTATTTTTCCCCCTTTTAAAACTGTTTGGGTCCAATCAACATGTCATTTATCCCTCAGGACAAAGATGTGTTTTAATTTGAGATGACCACTGGACTGTGATGCTGATTTCTTTGTGCATTCCAATGTGAAAAAATCAGCAAAGAAGGTATTAGGCTCTATTATATGGATATATTCACATACTAGATTGCACCTTTTGATATCATTCTTCATTACTTGTGATAATAAAATTTCTTCAAAGGATGATCTACTACAAATGATTGGCTGTGAAAATTTTAGTAAGTTCTTTCAACCTAGATCCTATTCACTTTGGGCAACAGTTAAGTGGATTAGATTAGACTTTTATGGTCTATTTACATCTTAAAAGATCTTAGTGGATTAGATTAGACTTTTATGGTCTATTTACATCTTAAAAGATCTTACTTAATGTGTTGGAGAGTGAATCTATTAATGTGTTTGGTTAAGTAGCCATTAGATGTCTTTTGACTGGTTAGGGGTTTGTTACATCACTTCATCTATAATCTTTCATGATTGTATTTTATTATTTTCATACTATGTAAATTCATTATTTTTTGTTGCAGAATTTGAAGACAAAGATGTCTGTGAACAAGCATATTTTAAGGTTAGTATTAAATTGCTTTTGAATGCTAATTTTTATTCAGTATGGATCTCTTTGTAATTAGTGTTATGAATTAGTTGTTTCTCTCTAAAATGGTTTTGTTTACTCGCAGGTTGATGTCTTTGAAGAAGAAGAAGGATAGAGAAATGATCTTCCACGAGCAAGAGAGTGGAGCTGCCACAGAGAAATCAAAGCTGTATTTCAAATTCAGGTTTACATCTTTTGAATGGAGGGGTACTTCTTTTAATGCTGAAGTTATATGCATGTAGAGAACTTAAAAGGGTGTGAACTCATCCATTGTGCTCCAGTTATGGAATGTGTATAGTGAAAAATCCCTGTTACTTTTAGGTATCATAAAACCATGAATGTTCTTTTTCTGTATTAAGAGAGTATTAGACAAGAAAAATTGTTTAACATTTAACAGAGTTGAGAAAGACTTTATAAAATTGAAATCCTGTTGTGGTGGAGAATACAGCTAACATTTCATATAAGATTAAAATTTTAATTAATTTTAAAGCATATCACAAAGTATAATGTGCCAGCAACGTGCAACGCACATTTATTACACTAATAATAATAATAATAACAATAATAATAATAATAAATTTCATACAATCATTTTTATTGCGATCATATTTTATATGTCATAACTTTGAGTTTGAGTTAGTTGTATGTCACAACATTTTAAATTATACTCCCTCCGTCTACTGTCAATCTATCTATTTTACCATTTTGAGTCATCCATCCTTAATCTATCCATTTTCCTTTTTGGATAATGGGACCCACACCCTCCACTAATACAAAAAAATATGGGATCCACACCCTCCACTAATACAACTACCTACTACACATAAAATAATAATACTCCTTAATCCACATGCAAAAAGTAATTGGATACATTGAGGATGGACAGAGGGAGTAATATATTTTCTAAACTTACAGGACTATAAATGTAATTTAAATTTTGTAAGTTTTGTAATATTTAAATATGTCATAGGAATGACTCCAGTACTTGATCAGTGTCATTTTCACCTAAATTTTAGTGTCTCTTTATTATGTATTTTTATGTGTTTTATTCATTTTATATATCATTTGGTGGTATTATATGAAGATATGAAGATTTGTGCTTTGAAATGATAAATGTGTGATTTCATGATTGAGTGCCTTAAATTGAACGATATTTATAAATATTTAGAAATTGGTACTTTGGTATAATTTGTATGATTTTCAGGTAAAAATGAATTCTATACACGACAAGAAAAACGTGAAAAAAAAAATGGATCTCAATTCAGAGTTGAAACGAGGAAGAACGAGCCAAAACGAAAGAAGAAGAACAGGGGCAGCACAAACACGACCAATGTACATGCACACGAGTCATGTGCACACACACGACCAGTGTGCCGAATGCGCCCCTGTAAGCCAAGGCCATGCGCGAACACATGAAACACCTACATGGCCATATGCATGGCCGTGTGCGGAACACGACCAGTGTGCACGCACACGAGCCATGTCCGTAAAAAAATTAGAAAAATATCAGCACACCTTCTAGAAACTTCCAGGGGGTATAAAGACCTGTTTTGAGTGCCAAATACGGGAGGAATCATTTTGGATCAGTTTTCACACACAATAGACACCTAAATCACACACATTCATCTCCATCTCTTCCATCCTTCACTTCATCCATCCTACCCACTTGATATCCTCAAATCCATTCACCATTCCATCAGTCCACCAATCTAAGAATGAGAATTCATCATTGGTTGAAGATTTGAGCATGTTGAAGGAAGAGAATGCCTATTTCAAAAGGGAAGTCAACTTACCTTTAATTTGTGAATTTCTTCATTATTTGACTCAATTGGAGCATGCTATGGATTATAATGAATTATTAATGATTTGTAGTGTTAGTCCTCATGTGAGGCTAGCAATATGATTGGTTAGGGATTATGTAGATTTTGCACACCACATGTTTGATGAAATGATTGTTATGAATATTTTCTATCATGAATGCTTATTCTCATTTTATGTATGATTTGTGTTGTTAAATTCTCTATTCATAGTATTAGGGTGGCTATTCCAATATTATGCTTAGTGGTTTAATTGAATCATTGATTGCATGAGATGACTTAGTTAGTGTGAGGAGAGGTAAGCCATACCCTTCTTGTGCTTAGAACCTCATGATAGGACATTAGTGATGAACTAGTGAGGGGAACCAAACTTATGATCATAGTACCTTAATGGGAATTGAGAGCAAGAGACAATACTAGGAGATTTAAACTTGTAAAAGAGTTGAGAACCTAATTGTCTTGGCCATAGGGATTAGGGGTACATGAATGATTGCCCTTAATATCATAACATGATGACTATCAATGCATTTGTGTGTGTGAGTCTACATGAGCCTTTTCCATGATGTTGCTTGCCTAACATACTTCTTAGATTGCTCACCTTCATCCATCTTCCATGTCCATTGTATCCTTCTATCTTTAATTGCTTTCCTAGTTGTTAGTTTTTAGTGTTAAACAACCCCTTTCTTTATTGATTAATCCTTCTAAAGTGAAACATCTTTCAAATACGGCTATCCACTTTCGTCCTTGGATTCGATATTTCTAAATTTTACACTTGGTCACTACGGTCTACTACACGATAGAGTACACTTGCTCTAATCAATTGATACCAAAATTGAAACCAAGTTCAGTACTCTCAATTCTCATGAAGGTACTATGATCCTATTGGTAGAGTCCCCTCACTAGCTCAATTATCTCCACAAGTCAATCTCACTAATATTTTATCTTGTAGTTCTAAGCAATAGGTGATCATTACTAACACACCTAATACTAATAAATAGGAATGTCAATGGACCGGGAAGGATCGTTGAATACCCAGATCCATTCTCTTGTCGCGGGTCCAGGCCACCCCCTTTTTGGTCATTTTTTATTATTTATTTATTTTAATTTTTTATAAATATTATAAATAATATATAATATATTTATATTTATTTAATGAGTATTTATATGAATAATATTATTATATTTTTTTTGTACTTTAGTTAATTAATCAAGGTAATATATCTTATAAATAATGCATATAATGCAAAAATATTAATAAAACATGCACACTCTATACATAATATGTTATATAATATTGGTAATAAATGGGGCAAACGGGTCAAAACTGGCAGAACGAGGTATTATAATTATCCGGACCTGCCCCATTCTCAATACGGGGTAGATCGGGTCCGCTCCCAAATGTCATGGGCTAAGGTGGGTCATAACGGGTCAAGCCATTTTTTACATCCCTACTAATAAGTATAATTTTCATGAAGATATGATTCAATTAACAACCACAAAATATCATTAATAGAAATCACACACAAATCAATATATGAATTAAGAAGTTCAACATCCATGATAGAAATTAAAAAGTCCATTCAAATCACCAAGTATGAATCATAAAACTATATTATCCTTAACCCTTCATGTTGTTAGTCTCACAAAGAGACTAACTTACAATTGACTCCATGAAAACAATCATAAAATCATTACATAGATTCATAGTAATTCTCAAATTAGAAGAATGCAAGATAAGAGTAGGATACTCCGTAAATAACTTTGGGAATGAGTTTTCTCTTCCCTTGTAAATCCTTCCTCTTTCTTTAAATCTTCCCTTAGATGGATGATGGGTAAGTGAATGGTGGAAAAATGAGTGAACATAATGGAGGAATTAATGGAAATTTATGGAGGATGATGATGGATGAAATGAGAGAATATGTGTGTAAAAAGAGGTGTTGAGTGTGTGTAATTCTTTCAGGGAAATGAAAAATAATTTCCAAATGATCAAAGAGAGTTAAAATATCCAATTGAGAGAATATTCTGGACTTCCGGGACAGCTGAAAATTTTCAATCGCAACTCGCCTTAAGTGTCGAAACTTGCCGCAAGTTGCTGGCACGAACGCGCCCTTTAGCAAGGGTGAGTTGAAGGTTCTGATCCAGAGCTATTCGAGCTCTCCCTTTTGCCTAGTCAAGTGCTGAAATTGTGTCAACTTAAGGTACCAAACTCATGGTGAGTTGCAACACTCGACACGAGTTTAGGCTTAATTCTCATCCTTCATTTGTTTGTATTCATCGACTCAATTCTTCTCCATTTTTACCTATTTTAAGCATATTTTAATTAAATAATGAGCATTTATAATATCACACCAAACACTACATAAATGCTACAATACACCTAACAAGGAAACGGGAATAAAAACACACTAAAATAACTAAAATAACACAGCAAAATCTACGTGAAAATGACACCAATCAATGACTGAAACAGGACTGCTTAACAGCTTCTAAATCTCAAAGGTCTCCTGCTTGAAGCTCTTCCCTATGGTGTCAATGATTGTCATCCTAATATATCCATTTATACTGTACTAGTAATGCCCCGTGCGATGCACGGTTATTGAAGAAAATATAAATTTTTTCATTCTAATATAAATGATATTCAATTGAGAAATAAATTTGAGATTTTTGATTTAAAAATATAATAAATAATGATATACTCCCTCCGTCCCGTTTCAATGTTTACATTTCTATTTTGTGCATCTCATTTCAATGCTTACGTTTTCCTTTTTGGAATATGGGACCCACCTAAAATAATTAATATATCATTCAACACTAATATAACTACCCACTTTATATTAAAAATTATATATTTCCACCTACTATCTATTAAAATATTATACTCCTTCATCAACGTGCAAAAAGCAAACGTAAACATTGAAACGGGATGGAGGGAGTATTTATTTATGTGAAATCAATATATTAGAGTATATATTAATTTATAGTATAAATAAAATAAAGAGATAAATAGACAATGAATATTAAATGAGGAAGTATTATAAAAGGTGAATATGGTGAGAGTTGTAAGGCCACTGTTCATTTATACTATAAGAAAATCTATAATTTTATGTAAAAATTATTTGGTAACTATAATAGTTTATCTATAATTTTTACCATTTTTATTTTGAATCTTCAATATGATAAATTTTAAATTTATATCAAATCAGTATTAGAATATGTATTGGGATTCAATACGATATCAATTCTTCTTTCATTTTTGAAAGGCATGACCCATCACATCTCATGATACAGCTAATATTTATAATAAAATAAGAAGTAGTAATACTTTTTAAAATATAAAAAATCATTTGAGCATATATTAGATTGGTGATATGGACGTGAAATAAATAATCTTAGAAAAAAAAATTATTTGATACTCCCTCCGTCCCACGTATTTTTACCCACTTTCTATTTTGGGGTGTCCCACGTATTTTTACCCATTCCATTTTTGGCAAAAATACATAATATTTTATTACCTACTTTTTACAATCCCAACAACTTTAATTACTTTTTTACACTTTATTCATCATTCCCAATAACTTTATTCACTTTTTCTTTATAAATTACTAATTTATCCCTACTTTCTCTTACATTATATATTAAAAAAATAAAACGTCTTAATCTCCTTGCCCGTACAAACGGATAAAAATACCCGGGACGGAGGGAGTACAATTTTCATATAAAATTGATTTAAATAAGGAGAGGTAAGTGTATTATTACACACCTCCATTAATATTTTTTTTTAATTTGGCAAAAGCTCAGGGGCATGGAGAGATACTCCGTGTCCCTATGTGAACACAATCCTCCCCTCCAATCCTATTTAAATTTATGTATTGCTAGGGATCTAAATTGCAAAGGGGCATGAAAATTGCAAAGCATTCTAATTTTTAATTTATATTACTCCTCCTATTCAATTTCAACTTTATATTTTTATAAAAGGAAAAAAAATAACGGACTAATATCCCTCAAATATACTCTCATATTTTGATTTCAAAGTTGTCAACACGTTTTTAACACACTTAACATATTTTATCATTTATTTATTATCCAGCAATATCATACTACCCTTAAACATAAGTAAAAAAAAAAACTTTTTTTAAACTCGAATCTCCAATTGAGGATGAATTTGAAATAGAGAGAATTCTATTTAGAAGATATACTTATATCTTATAATATATTATTCAATATTATATATTCATAATTGTTAACCATCAATATATACACCGTCCTAAATACTCCGTATTATCTTGATGTTGCCTCCCGATCCTTAATAAATTACATCCTATCAATAATAAATTACACCTTATAACTCTGTGCTGGATCGCCGTTCTTGAATACCCCTCGCACCACAACTCCTCTGCCTTCGTCTTCTTACATTTTTATTTTAATATCTATGGTCAACAATAGTTCGCTATATTCTCTAAAACCATTAATATATAAACTGAAAATTGAGAATCTTGTTTGAGAAGTTTGGGTAATATAGCTTTAAGAAAACCACTTTTAATGCTTTCGATGGTGGTTTTTTTAAAAGAATTCCTATTTTAATTTTTTAGCACTCAATATTTTTACTATACTAGTATTATTTTTTTTTAAGATGTGTAGCATTTAATTTATTAAAGGAAAAAAAATTAGAATAGGCGTGTACAACTCCCGAGGCACGCAATGAATCCATCTTCCCTCTTTTCAAATCTTGACAGAAAAGTTTTGGAACTCTAAAATAGGATATAAATAATAATAAACAAATAAAATAAAGCTATACATATTTTATTAAATTTAATTAATTTGTAAATATAACCTCAATTTCAATTTTTAAGGGCGGCGTTTACTGTTAATTAGAGAGAGTATTTACCTAAAAAAAAGTGTATGCGCGAACAGTATTCATGCATATTACAGCTGGCTATTTTTTTTTTTAATACAGCTGGATTTTATGTTTTAACATTTTTTAATAACTTTCTATTTATAGTATAACTATTTTAGCAGGAACTTACTAAAAATAGCATTATTGTGCTTTTATATAGATGTAGATATATATTTTTAAAATTTGCAAAAATAACATGAATGTCATATAAAAGTTCTAATTTAATTTGATGTAGGATTATTTGGTAAAAAAAAACTTTAAATTAAACTAAAACAAAACAAAAGAGATTTTATTAATAATGACCTTAAAAAGTTCTGTTATAACATAAAAATGAAAGGAAAAATAATCTATACAAATATAATAGTAACAAACATTCTCACACTATTTTTGATAATATTTTTGCTTTCAATCATGACCATCCATTCACTCAAACTTATCTATTTATACCTTTTCACCCCAACTCATATTCTCATTCTACTTTTTTAGTTTTTTTTTCTCTTTATTTTAAAAACACTACTATCTTAATATTTAAGTTTATTTTATATTTCTAACTTTTATTGGATCATATTTGTTCATTATCGTCATTGAAAGAGGCTACGACATAACACACTCTAATTTCATATAACACTTAACAAATGAGCAAGTTTGAAAGATTAATAACTAAAATGAATTTTTTAAAATAGCAACAGCAGTCAATAAACTGGAAATTGATTTTACACGTTTAACCACGTATCCATTCTTTTAGTTCAAAGTTTATACTATATTATATCATATTTAAAGTACCATTAAAAAATAAATATAAAAATATATTATTTGTAATGAAAGACGATGAGACACTCTATTGCAATGATTTCAATCAACCAAAGAAAGAAAAGATAAATGATTTCAATAGAGACAGGCCCTGCAATAGCGCATAATTTCAATCAACCAAATAACCAAAGAAGTAAACAAATAAAGAAAAGAAATCAACCAAAATAACCAATGAAAGTAACCAAAGAAAGAAAAGAGGAAAGTAACCAAAGAAAGAGTAAAGAGTGGAAGAGAGTAAAAGCAATGTAAGAATTATGAATCATGATCTAAAAATGATCATGATCTTTGTTGCTGCAATGCTTACTCTTCAAGAAGTCACTGCTAGGATATAGTCCACCAATGTAGTTAGAAATGCTAACTTAACATTAGAGAAATTACAAAATCCATCAAGCCCATAATCCATCAAGCAAGCATACCTAAAGATGAGAAAAGAATGAGGTGTAAGGCTTTAGCCATTTCCACGTATTGAGGAAATTTGAAAGAACAGTGTAAGCAAAGATAATTCATACGACTTTGGGGACCACTTTATATTATCTACATTCACAGAAAATTTGGTTTAGTGTTAAATTGCTGACGTATGCTTCAAGCTAGCCGATAGAAGTTTTTGGAATTAAACTT
This sequence comes from Pogostemon cablin, assembly GCA_023678885.1. NCBI lineage: Eukaryota > Viridiplantae > Streptophyta > Magnoliopsida > Lamiales > Lamiaceae > Pogostemon > Pogostemon cablin. The sequence continues at coordinate 11,151,632 of CM042987.1, forward strand.
GGATAAATTTTAAGAATAATGACTACTGTATAAAACTCAAAAGAATAGAATCTTACCTTTATTTTCCCAGCTTCATTGTCTTTTTGATGAGTTTATCACTGGCATAACAGATGGATGCCATCTTCCAGCAATGTCAGGCACAGAACAGTATCCAGGAAAATTAAGTAAGGAGGTAGGGGGAGAACAAATGAAAGGGAAAAGACATAAATAGTAAATACCATATAATTCAAATTTAGACATTAATTCTTTCAAAGAAAGTAGTAGAGAGGATACTGTCTAGTTCAACTTTAGTTCTTCTGAGATGGAACGTTCTATAAATTCAATCAATTAAACACATTTGTGAAAAGTGCAGTAGATTGGGTATTGACAGCGGTGCATCTTATCTGCAATTATTAATTATTACAAAAAAAACTTAAAATATTTCTCTACAGCTATTAAAAAATCAGGACTCGTGTTTTCATTTTTAGAAAGCAATTTTTGGTGGTAACTTTTTAAATATAGCATTATTATGCTTTTATATATATATATATGTAGATATCGTTATGATAGGCTTCTTCCACCGCAGTTCAATTTAGTTGTTGCTTTATGAAGATTGAATCATTACATGGGATGAAAATGTATAAATTATGTTTATTATTCGTACGTATTGTATAGTCGATTTAGATAATGGTTATATAGATTTTATCATACATCATGTTTTTTGAATGACTTACTATTTTGTATAAATTGATCGTCAATGCATATTCATTATTTCAATCATGTTTTCATTATTTCAATGCATATTCATTAGGTTAGTGATTTTTTCTTTTAAATATATTATTAATCTATTCAGCCTTTTACAAACAACATATTTATATTATAAAATCGAGTCAATCTTTTAATACAGAATAGAGTAATTATAAACTCTACGCAAATACAACCTCCACTATATTTGAAACATCTAAACAATTAATATAAATAATCATGAAATAATTGCATACATATATAATCTAGTATGACACGTCATAAACACCTTCCAAATTATGTATAACCTAATCCATGATGTCGGCGCCGATAGAGGGGGGAGAGGTGGCAGCACCAGGAGTTGGAAGAAAGGGTAAAACGCTATCTCATGGATGGGTGGTAAAGTCACATGGTGTAAAGGCACAACTATCGTGAGAGAGGTTGGCACAGACGTTGGGATGGTGGAAGAGGTTGTCAAAGGCGGCGGGACGGTGGGAGAAATTGCAACAGACGACGATACGATGGAATGTGACGATTCATGCACCATATCTCTATTTGACATGATATTATGGGAAAGTTGATGTTAGGAATCGCGATTATAGAATTCTGTGCAAGGTATAATTGAGATATCAGAGTTTGCCTCGACATTACAATCTCACTATCTATTAGTTGAAACAATATAATTATAAATTTGAAATTTAAAATTATAATTGAATATGAATAGGTTTGAAGTGATATTGATATTTTTGACTCAATATTATCATCACCTCATTTATCATTTCGACACGATAACTTAACGATTTATGTAAAAATTTTAATAATGGAAATATTGGCTCAATATAATTTTGGTTAAAAATAACTGTCGCGATACTAAATATTTGATTCGATATACTTAAGAGTTGATAGAAAAATTGCAATAAGGTTATGTTTGCCTCAATTAATTATGACTCGATACTATATTTGAAAATAAAGTTATTGTTGGGTATATTTTAGTTTCGATATAATATGTTGACTAGAAAAAATATGATAAAAAATTATTGTAATAGAATTTGAGTCGAAACAAGAGTTATACTCCTTCTCCTTAAGATGAAATTTTCCCGCTCTGGCTTACGGTTCGATAGCAATCATCTCTAAGATTCAACAACTTACATCTTGTGATAGTAACACTACAAATCACAAAATACGGCGAACCAATTGTATTATGAACTCATCTTAGGATTAGTTGGTTTTTCTTGAAATTATAAACAATCATCGATTGATATAAATATTTAAACGATTGGTTCAATGTTTCTTTTCTAACATTTTCCAAAAGACATCTCTTTTAGAACAATTTAATTACATTTAATTAGGTACAACGTCTACTCATGAAAAGACACGACATTTCATTAAAGACATAACTTTTCACGAAGAGACATGACTCTTCACCAACAGATTTGACTCTTCATGAAAAGACATGACTATTCATCAACACACTTGACTTTTCACCAAAATTAACGACTCTTCGTGAGAGACACAATCCTTCACTAAGGAACACTATCTTTCATAAGAGATACGACTCTTCACGAAGAGACATATTTTCCATAATTGTTGAAGACATAACAAAGATGCATCGTATTTTATTCTCTTATTACCAATAGTCAACAAGATATATGAAGACATTTGATAGAAACATGAAGGAATGTAAACTAACAGAAACCAAATCCTTAAATATATGGAAGGAGGGTATATGATGTGGTTGTTAACTTCATAAATCTGTAATTGACACATTATTTTTCAAATTAACGTGGCTTAACATTAACCGTCTCAGCCAGTATCATTCCATAAAAAAATAATGATTTGATTTTTTATTATTATTAATGCACAAATTGTCATTTCTCAGAGATATTGGCAGAATCCTGGATTAAATTAACTACGAGCCCATAGAAGAAGAAGAGAATGCCAAAAGACACAACAATAATTGTGATAACCCAAAAAATTGCATTTTTGTTAATTCATTATTTATACGTTAATAAATTATAAATTATGAATGTTTTTATTTTTATTAATTGTTATCATAAATCATTTTCATATTATCCATTTAAAATTTAAATTCTTATTATATTATCCCTCATCTTTTACTTTTTTTTCAAACGTCCACCACGATTTTCTCAACAATCTCATTATAACTGAACGGAGACTTTCTCATGGACACATGCACGTACTTAGCAGAAAACGAGAAGGCAAAATAGCTTAAACTCTCTACATATGCACACATCACGTTGCAGTTTTTAAACTTCACGATTCAGACTCACTAAATAAAATCTTTCCTTTTTGCTGGTCACGAAAATCTACACTTCCTCTGTGTGTGTTCAAGTTCATATTCCACTCACTCTGGGTATGTAAACCGTGAGGATTAGAGAAGGACGTGCATTTCATCAATCTCATTTTTCTGCAAATTTAAGGTGGGGAATTCTAAAACCTTTTTGTCTACTGTATGTACTTGCATGTTTTCATTTACTGAATTATTTCACAGTCACACAGTCATAGAGTACTCTTGTAGTGCTATCACAGTTATATGAACTAGATTACTTTCAGGTGTCGAGATTCTTAATTGGTCCTCGGGTGAGTTCCATGATCGATCATCACAGTCACAGAATATTTCACAGAATATTTCATGGTGTATGATTACGTTTATGTGAATATGTGTGCATATTATGGTAGATGAAATTATTTTTCCCACCGAGTTATTGTTTACTCACCCTTTCAATAAAATCATTTTCATAGGTTGAGGAACAAGACGATGTATGATCGGTGGAGTTCAAGTGCTCGTTATTTTATTTTATATATGAAATAAGCCAAAACATTTTATTTAAGAGTATTTGCAAGATAATATTTGGAATGTCTTCATGACTGTCGTGTTTAAGTATTTGGATATTTATAGTTGGATAGCTTAATTTTCTTATATCGTTGCTGGTTGAGACAACAGTGCTTATCTTTAATAAAAGTTATATATTTCTTTAAAGGCGGCTAGGTAAAGATTTTGATTATTTTCTAAAATTTTTAGGTATTTTTCACGACATGTTAGTATGTTTTCCAAATTTTAAATCTTTAATTTGATTCTTCTTAAAATTGTGGCCACTATGCTTATTATTTAATCATTTTATTTATATATTTATTTATCATATATATAATTTTTTTTTGACTTAAATTAATTCATTTATTATTTAGCGATGTTAATTTTCACAATTGAGTCTCCTATTTATACTTGTGGCAAGTGAAGAAATTATTTTCTTTTCTAAATGAGTGAGCCTTGTGTGCGCCCGGGCGCACGCTATGCGCCTTTAGAATTTAGTATTATGGATAAGGGTACATTATTTTGTTCTAAAGGGTATACACTTTAATTAATAAGGGTACACCATTTTGTTCTAAAGGGTATACACTTTTTATTAATATTTTTTTATTTTTCTTCATAAAATAAAGGGTACACATCTTTATATTAAATGGTATACAATTTAACACAAAATTCTAAAGGCACATGAAATGTGCCCCATGCGCCATCCGTGTGCCCGGGCACACATAAGTTTTTGTCATCCTAAATAAGTCATAGAAGTTATTTTAGTATTTTAGAAATTTAGATATTTTATTCATATTTTAAAAAAGGGAAACAAGTTTATAAATAGAATAATTTATAAAGCTGCAAACATTTTTGTTTATGAATATTTATATTTTCTTTTATAGAATTTAATTAATAACAATATGTCATGGGAATTTCTATTCGAAATTGGGTCGTAACAACAATTGTGGGTGGAATCGCTATTAACAGCCCAATGCCTTCAATTTCTCTTTCACCGTGAACAATCAACTTGTCATTTCCTCAATTTCAATTAACTTTACCAGTGGTAAGTTGAATATCATCCAATTACCCATCAAGTATTTCTTCAACAACAAACAGAATACAAACAAGAAAATATCCACTCAAATATTTTTTTGAATTATTTTATTTTATTTTATTTTATTTATAAGTGCAACAAAATAAATTGAACTCAAACCTCTACTACATTTATCAATACTCTTTTCGATTGTGAACAGAAGGTAGTATAAAATATAAATAATTAGTAAAGATATAAAGGATTTTGCCGACAAAATCAAATCATAGCAACTTCCCCTCTTGCCACAAACACAGAGAATAGAACAAATCCAATTCAAATCTTTTTTTTAATGCAAATGGATGTTGTTTTAATATTCAACCGTTTGTAATTTTTTCAAATGTAAAAAAACTGCATTCTCCCTTTCATCCACATAAATTTTAAATATGTACACTACGTGCATGATAATTAAATTTAAAATAACAAATATATTTATTTGCGTACCTTCGTATTTGTACATATCCAAAAAAAAATTTCAATATTTTTTCTCCTCAACCAATATTATACCGGAGTCAAATTTTGTCTTAAAATTATTAGATATATTTGGGTTTCGGTATAATATGTTAACTTGAAAAATATGACAAAAATTATAGGAATAAAATTTTAGTCGAGGCAAGAGTTACACTCTTTCTCCTTAAGATGAAATTGCACCGCTCTGGTGCTTACGGTTCGATACCAACTATCTCAAAGATACAACGACCCACATCTTGTAATAGTAGCACTACAAATAATAAGAAATGACAAACTAAATTGTATTATAACTCACTTTAGGAGTAGAACGACTTAAGAATACACTACAAATTGTTAGTACGACTCAACTTCACTCAACTTTTTCGGAATCCATGACTTGTGTGTTTGTGACAAGTGCACAAGTGACTCAAGTGATATTCGAGTGGTATTCAAGTGTATGAAAGTATATTCGTGATCAAGTGAAATTTAAGTGTGTACCAGTGATCAAGTATGTTGGAGTCAAGGAATTATGAAAAGTGAGGGTCTATTTATAGATTTAAGGCATCTTTTCGTGAATTGATGCAATCATTGGATTTGATTTTTAAATTCAAATGTAAATGCCTTTTTATAAAAATATACGATTTATTTATTAATAATTTCCTTTGGTCATACTTCTTCACAAACATACTTTAATCTAATAGATATCATTTTAAAATGACTTTTTCATTTACCTTAAATTTGAAACAGTTAGACACAATATAATATGTGCCAAAAGGAAAAAAATCTAATACTCAATAGTGAAATATCAATACCAACAAAGCAATAACTTTTTATCAATTTTTAACCAAATAATACATAAAAGGACCACAATATCCTCACCGATATTCTTAATGATATGCTTACCCATACTACAACCATGAAAAAATCACCGACACTTTAACCCATAATCTGGCCTACACACTCACCCATACATCACTTTCGCTTTAACGACGACGTCCTAACCAACATTCTCACCGATACACACATCCACACTACAATCACGTAATATCTTCGAAATCAAAACCTAGCCCATAATATCACCTACACACTCACCCTTGACACACGTACGTGTTAACACTAGCATTTGTATTAATATTGAAACTGATATACTTACCAACACTAGAAGCATTTGTAGGTGAAGGTAGGGGTACTGATATACTCCGACATCCATCCCAATATTGGAACCGACATCTATATCGATATTGAAACCGATATACTCACCCACACATTCACCCACAGGACACATTTGGAAGGGTGGGTTGTAAAATAGAGGTACAGTACCGAAAAATATCTATCTAATTGCCATCTATACTTGTATCTAACATGTTCTCCAACATTATTACTTCTCAAATTTCCTAATGATGAAATGTGTATCCTTGCACAACCTTTTGCATGATATATATTTCTTTCATATCCTTCTAATCTTACTTGTACCCATCAAGTTTAAAAAAAAATTCTTAAATTATATTACAAATTTGTTTATTAATACTCGTGGGTTAAGTTTAACAATGAAAAAGTGTATTGATAATTGATCAGTTATATGAAGACAATATTTTAGTATAAAATAGATTAATTATATTAAATTAAGAGGGTACATATTTTTTAGTAAACATTAAATTATAAATATATAACAAAATTAAAATAAAGTAAATAAAAATTTTGAGCTCTAAATTAAAATAAAAATAAAGATATTTAAATAGATTAGTTGAATATTAGGAAAAAATAAATTATCAAAATATAAGTCTTATATAAATTAAATTAAAATATATTAATTGATATATTGATTGAAAATTAGTATATTGATTGACCATTAGTTTAATATGTTAAAAATATCTTTCATATTAAAAAAATGTATATTGTTAACTAAAAAATAAGAAATTACTATTGACATAAATATGATCCATTGTTGAGATCAAAAGTATTAAATGGACGGTGAAGATTAAAATTGAATGGTTGCTACATACAGTAAAATTGAAAAGATTGAGAAAAATTGAAGATAAAAATATAAATTTAGGTTTGCTTTTACATATGTACAGATTAAATATCCGCATGCAATTAAAATGTGCATGTATTAGCTCATTTAATGCCGGACATTTAATTTAAGGGTTAGTTGAATTAAAATCTTAATCTTTACTTTAATTGTCATTCAATCCTAACTTTTTAGGATTTGAAAAAAAATTATCTTCTTTTAGATAATTTGCAAATCAAGCCCATGGACATCAAGATTGCTGCCCTATAAATGACGTAAGATTATATAGATGTGAAGGAGCGCCATAGATGGGATGAGGAGCCCGACATGAAGGAGCGCCGGATACTGGAGACTCTACCATACAGACGTGTCATCCCATCTCTGATGCGCGAGCTTGACTCATCCAGGGTCCCGCACACATTCCCTCTATCACCAGCTCCCAGAGATTATTGTTTCAAGCAAGAGGACGGTTCGAGTTGCGGACCAGCCTGTCTGAGAACCATAGAGGGACTGTTAGTAAGGAACTTTAACTGGGACACCCCTGATCATATCCTGCGCTTCCGTAAGCACGTTGCCTTCACGATCTTTCAGTGTGCTAGAACAGGATGAACTTAGTAAATTTTAATTTTAATTTTTATTTTCTTTTTAAAGGTAGATTATGTTGTATTATATGAACTCATATATTTAAATTATTAAATGAAATTTATTGTCAAAAAGTAATATTAAATTTTGTTTAAAATATAATTAAATAAATAAATATGGATAAATGGTTATGAGACGGGTAGAATAGGATGAACTTAGTAAATTTTAATTTTGTTTAAGAAGGACAACGTAGACGTGTATGACCAATTTCACCACATTTCCCACATTTTTTTGTCTACGTATACGGTGGTTAGGATTATCTATGATAGAAGGAGGTGGATTATCTTGTGAGCACGCCACTCTAGTACAATTTTTACGATTGTGACCTGGCTGTTGACATCTTGAGCACACATGTTCTTTGTGACGTCTCCTGGACGACTCGATCCCTGACCTTATACGAGACATTCGTGGTCGCCCGGCCTGTCTGTGTGGTAGGGGGGTTCACCCTCTGTGACAGGACTCCTTCGGGTATGTCCCACTGAGTGTAGTGGGGAACAGGCAATACTGAACCACGCCACATATTCACGACACTCGTATTATGATAAGCTGTAGACACAAAACCGCTGGCTGGAAAACCGCAAGCACTGTATAACGTATAGTGTAAGAGACACATAAAAATTATAACAATGCAAGTAAGTAAGGTAATGACTGCGTACTCGATTGCCTTCATCGCATGAATGCATGGAACAAGTTCTTTCTGGAACTTCTGACATGTGCAGGTGTAGTAGTTCAGATCAACAGTGAATATATTACTAGCATCCTTGATCGCAAACTTATTTTCAATGAGCATGGAAAATTCTAGCTTTTGGGCTGATTGAGAAAGTTCCACTAGTTCGTCATGGAGATGCTGGCATAGGATGGTACTCCATTGTTCAGCTGCTGTTTGACGTTCGTAAAACCACCTCTCAGTGGTAGTCCGACAAACCTCTAGCATTGTGCAGATAGGTAGCTTCCGCGCCCAAAGGATGGCATTGTTATACGACTCAGTTGCATTTGAGATCATAAACTCGTATCTATTGACAGGACAATGCACCCTTGACCATCTCTCATATCCCCACGACCCAATCAACTCCATTAACTCCTGCGATCGTGTCCCACATCTCAGTAAGTCCATCATCCTGCAAATAACAATGTAGGAGTGGTAAAATTATGTTAAAGAAGACATTGTACCAACTCGTTCTTGTATAAAAAATTACAAAAGTGTAATATGTTGGTTGACTCACTTATCAAAATCTCTCGGTAGGTATACATCCATCGCACGATGGAATGTATATAAAACGTTCTTTCCAAAGCCAGCCAATCTGCGCTTTAAATGGTAGCCACATAGACCGTGATGGGCATCAGGATACACAGTAGAAATAGCGTGTGCAATACTGGCATGACCGTCAGAAACTATCAACAGGTCTCGTGGACATCTGTAGGCCTCGCGTAACCTTTCTAGAAACCACGTCCACGACATGTTGCTCTCAACATCGCCAGTGCCTAAGGCGAGTGGAAATATCTGATGGTTTGGATCATGTGTGACTGTGACAAACACGGTTCCTCTGTGACTACCCTTCGTATGAGTGCCGTCAATGACAATGACCGGACGACCAGACTCTAAAAACCCCCGCCTCGATGCTCCAAGTGCATAAAATGTAAACTTTAAACGGTCATCTTCATCGACAGATATTCGGGTGTACGTGCCGGGATTTGTGGATTCCAACTGATACATGTAAGCAGGGAGCAATTCGTATGAGATATCGTGATCCCCGTACGTGTGTCCAACAGCGTAGTGTTTCGCCTTTAACGCTATATTGTAGCTAATGTTGAATCCAAAATCAGTCCTGATCTCATCTCTCATCGCACTGGGTCGGAGGCCATGAACCTTATCAAACTGCCTAGCAACAAAATATTGACCGATTACTTTCGACGACACCTGTGTAGGAGCAGATCTGTCTGGATCATTTAAACAACCAAGATGTTCGACGAATTTAACCACTCTCCACAACCCAGAGCTCATTCTTGCATGCAACTTAAATGGACAGCCTGTTTAACCCTTCATGTTACATACAACGTTGTACCTTGTCGTGCTAGATCTTTCAACATAGGTCTCCACTCCGTGCCGCAAGTTATACATGCCTACTGCTGTCTGGATCTTCTCTTTGTCTCAAATACACTGTTCTTTTCAATAACACCAGACGCATCAATCTCAAGGCTAGTCAGCTGATCTACTCTCTCTGCTTCAATTGGCATGCCTATGAACGTGGCAGGTGCATTAGTTTCATCTACAAATATACTTTAGTTCTATTTCTATTATAACTAAACATAGTTTCCATACCTGGAATCAACCAAGGACGGGTGTTGGGCCGTGCACTACGCAACTCTTCTGACTGTATTTCAGGACGGCGCAACTCACGATTAATCGGTTCAAGAAAGCTAGGCCCTCCTCTCTTACGTATGTAATCACATATTTCTTCATACAATTGGTGTCTTCTCTCCTCAGCACCATCATCGCTTTCGCTAGAAGACTGATTAGTATCCTGCTGTATGCGATCCCCTTCTTCTACCGTTCTATTCCCGGGGTCATCATCATCATCGTTACAACCGTCTACGTCATCCGCACCCTCACCAGAGACATCACCAGATTCTGCATCTACATATTCTCTAAAACTGTTGGGCAATTGGATCTTGTGGCTCAAACGTGATCGTTAGTAAACAGGCAAACAATAAACAGCGGAAGCAATTAAATCTTATTTACCGTACTTCTGGGTTGATGTAGAGGATGAACCGTTGCAGAGAACCACCTCTCAATCTTCTGCAGTATGTCCCAAGTTGAATCCTGCTGTTGTGTGGGCAACAATCCGCAGGATTCTCTCAATCTGCTCCTATTCTTTCTAACTGTCAAATGGGGCACTGACTTAGGGTTAACAGGAACTGAGATAACTTATTTATAAGGGCTACTGCAGGGACCAGGAGGAGAAATTGGGCTGGGCCTCAATTGAATTTAATTAACCAAGCTTAGCCCAAAGCTTTTAATTAAATCCAATAATAATAATATAGTCCACTAAAATATTATTATTGCACTACCCATCCAATCCCAAATTATGTTCTGGGCTCCTTCTTATTATAAGCCCGATAGTCTCCCCATGTTTAAGATATTCAATGTCCATTAATTAATTAAGTTACTGACAACTCTAATTAATTAATATCTCGTCCGAGAGTAGTACCACTCAACCTTTTTATCATGCCGGAAATTAATCCACTTGCAAGATTTACATGATAAACCTTATGAGCTCCTCAAGGGGACATCATCAACCTATGACGGACATGGATTCCTTCTACAATCAACAGCACACCATAGATACAGCACTACTTCCCAACTCACCGAGTTTGTTGATTTAATACTTATAAATCTCACCCATTGATGAATCAAAGAAATACATACTGCCCTACGTGTCGAGGTTATTGTATAGGGATTAAGAGCACGAACTTCCATAATAACAGAGATCAAGTTCTATTATATAGTCAGTATAAGAAGAACGATCTCAGGCGGTCCTGCTCAATACACACAAGTGCACTAATGTGATTCTATAGCCAAGACAAGCTAATACCAAACCACACTACAACCATACCGATAGAGAGTCCCCGTCTATCTCAGTTGTGAGCATCTGTTTATACTTTATAAGGAAACCGATAATATGATCTTCTGCGTGTTGTCGCACAACATATTATCTACAGTATAAAGTAAATGGACTATTGCGTCATGCATATAAAATAAATTATAAGACGCAATCATTTGATCAATGATTCTCATTTCAAATATTGTTATGACATTGTTCATACTAAAGCTAGACTTTTAGTATACAATCCAACAATCTCCCACTTATACTAAAAGACTATGCTGTCATGTCTTCTGCCAAACATCTGATTCCTATTCCCACTACACGACCATTAAAAGCTCTCGCCTTAAGGTCTTTGTAAATGGTTTACTAGGTCATCATCCGATGCAATCTAGGCGACATCAACCTTCCCCTCATCATACGATTTCTCGTAACAGGTGGTACTCGCGCTCCATGTGTTTAATTGCCTTATGGACTTGTGATTCTTTCAAGTTTGCAACTGCACCAATATCATCAATGTAAATTGTGATTACCTTGGGCAAACTTAGAAACACTTCAAAGTCCATCATGAAGTCTCTAGAGTCATATAGATACTTTGGCTGCCTTTCAGGCTCCAATTCATCATCTTTCCATGATGGAGTCCGGAGTCTGAAATATATTTCTATATAACACTCCTCCACATTATGACTCTACTTCCTAAGATTAAACACATAACCTTTGAGGTGAATTTACTGCCGTCCAATCTGACTAAAAAATCTGAATCTACGTAATCCACAAGAAGCAGTGAATCTGTTTAGTAAATCCACATATAATTTTCAGTCCTTCTCAGGCACTTTATATATGTCTTACTACAGTTCATCATTCTTGTTCCAGGTTACGTTGATACTCACTGTTCATGCATCCAGCAAAATAGATATCCAATATCGTTCATAGCATTCCTTAGATTAAGCTTCCTTATTCGCCGAAGCATAAGGAACCGCTTTCATCCTCTTTATCTTCTTCTTGTGTCTCAAAGACACATTCACTTAGATAAATTTACATGCTAAACGAGTATGGACTGTATCATTTTATGAAACTTGATATAAGCATAATATCCTTTCTTGTGATCCGTATTACCGTGATTAAAAGGATATATTTTGCCTTTCTTAAGTCCTTCATCTCTACCGCTTTATTAACCGTACCCATACGGCCGATAATATTCTTTCATTGTCTCCAATGAGCAAGATACTATCTACGTATAGTACAAGAAACACCACCACGTTTCCGTCACTCTTTACAATACACAAGATACATCCGTTGATTGATTTAAATCCGTGCCACTGGATTACCTAATCAAAACAGATGTTTCACGATCTCAAAGCTTGCTTTAGTCCATCGCTGGACATTTTTAAGCTTACTATCAAAATGCTATTAGTACTTTGCAATGAATCACTCTGGTTGTTTCACATAGATGTTTTCCTCAAGACTTCCAATCAGGAAAGCTGTCTTGACATCTATTTGTTGTTCCTCATAATTCAATATGAGCAGCAATAAATAAAAGAATCCGGATCAACATAAGCATAGCTACCAGCGAATATGTTCCCTCATAATCGAACCATTTCTTTCTGAGTACACTTTTTCGCAACAAGCTTTGCTTCCAAGGTTTTCACCTTTCCATATGATCCTCTTTTATTTCCTTTGACCCTTGCAATGGCTTTTACACCATTTAGTGGTCATACAAGTTCCCAAATTTAATATAGAATCTGTAGATTCTATTTCAACATACATTGCAACTTACTAAGATTCCGCATTTTAATCTTGTAGTGCTACGTCGTATCCGTGGGACAATACCATGTTCACTAGGGATTCAGTCTTACGACTCTCCCAAAACATATATTTATGGGTTGTCATACAACACTCCCACTACGACAAGGCACTACATGTAATTGTGTATCAGACGTGACACGCGTTGCAGTTTACCTTGTGGTATATCCTCTTGTACACTTGGTACTTATACTTAGTGTTTTCCTCTCACTACCTTTAGAACAACTTATACATGTGTTTGTGATTTATTACATAGTCCTTTTCCAAAAATCTAGTTATTGAGTTAACAATTATCCTTCGATCTTTTGGACTAAATAAATCACTATCCATTTTTCTAGAATATCCCATATACAGACAAACGTTTCACGAATTACTGTATCCGGGGCATATCCATAAAATGAATTTAATTATTCCAAATAATCCATCATCTATCTAATCATAACCATAAGAGCCTTATACCTTCTACCCACCACACCATTCAGCTGGGGCATGCCCGGTGTAGACAACTTGAGATTTAATCTCAACTTCTGATCAATAGCTCCTAACTATCCCAAGAGGTATTCGCCATCATGATTGAATCGTAATAACTTAATATATTTTCCATGACGCTTCACTGTACCAGCCTTACAATTCTTGAATTAATCAAAGAACTTAGACATGCAGCGCATCATATAAATATGCTGGTTTCCAGAATAATCTTCGAATATTCATAACCACCTCTCGCCTGGATAATATTAGGTTCGTTTGAATCAGAATGAACTAATTCCAACATATATATCTTTGGCTCTACTCCCCACAGCCTTGAAAAGGCAGCTAATCATTTTTACTTCAAAGCAAGACTCGCAAGTCCGATAGTTTCCACTTCAGATAAACCTTACGGTCTATCCACTATCAACTTTTGAATCCTACTTAAGTAAAATGAATTAGTCATAGACGCCAAATGTATGTTTAGTTCATTTCCGAAGGTTCCTTTCTCTTACTCATATTAGAAGATGCATTATTTAATTACTATTTATTGCATCTGTGGAATGTACACGATTCAAGAGTATACTTTTTATCCACCAACGTACTTTATCGGATTATAGCCTCATTCCTCATTACTATGACCATGTCATTTAAATGAAATGAAGTATCCATCCGTTAATGCATAAAAACCAAAATTAAATTCTTTCTATGAAACGTACGTAAAGATAATATCTCATAATCAATCGTTTATTCTTATCATGAGATAAATAAACAACTCCCACTGCAATAGTCACTACCTTTGTAGTTTTACCCATATTATTAACTATCTTATCCTTACTCAGTGATAAATACTTAGTGATTCCAGTATCTACATACTTCGTGTCAGTAGATGCCATCACTAATCATGTTTAAACCACTTGTGAATAAGATATTAAACTTGTTCACTTTATGATGAAAATGGCTTTCCTTTGCCACATGTTTTGTCAGAAGTCTCCCACCATATACATCCTCTAGTATTTCAGGTAGAACTTTCTCAAAACATCAAGGCTAAACATGGAGAATAAAATTGATCTAGGTTTCCCTTTCAATTTATACTCCAAGCTTTTCCAATTCATTCATCAAATTCTATCATGATCTTGCACCTTTTAAATTACTCAAGTATCTGAAGAGTTACATGAGTTCATCATATTTCTATGATCCTCTCATCTCTTCACTAAAGACTTTAATAGGCATCATGAGCCTTGAGAGAACACATGTATTTTCTTAAGCAGTAAATTTCAAAATTAAGATTCTTTTCTAATCAGTTAATTTGGACAAGTAAATATAATTTCTTTTAGTTAACAATTAGTGAGACTAAAACTATTCGAAATACAGAGAATCACGATTAAATATACTGATCAAAACTTCGAATTTTATCCTTTTATATTGTTTCCCTCAAAACAATATAAAATAAAATTCACCGACATCTCAAGCACCGTGAGTCTGCAAGCCACGTTAGTGTGGACGTTTACAAACCCGAACATTTACAAGAGAAGGTTTTACCCATTAATTTCATTTGTCAACCTAACTTTATGACAAAATAATTAATAGTCGGTTACTCTTTAGCCATGCAAATAATAGCAGTGACTCCGTTGGGGAGGATACTAATTATTTACACCTAAGTGTACACCATTATTTGATCACAAGTCCACTGCGCGAGCTTATGTGCCTTACAGTTGGAGAAGTACACACGCGCTCGGGTAGCTTCCTACAATCATCAATTATAAGTTTGTACCAGTGTACCGCACACAAACTCATCCGTTAGGGAGGAAGGCCTATGCCAACACGCAAGTTTATGTGCCACATTACAAACAATAATTATTTATGAAGTATGTACCAGTGATCCGTGAATAAACTCATCCGTTAGGGAGGAAGGCCTATGCCAACACGCAAATTTACTCACATCACTTACAAACCAATAATGGAGGCCGCGGGAATTTATTACCAATCCCCTCTCCCACTTAGTTATTTAACACCGAGGGTTTTAAACATGCATATAATATTTCATAAATAAAATATACATCTTAGCATGCTTCTATTAACAGCAATTTAAATAAATAAATCACATAGAACATGCCTTTCACATATACAACAATAATTGATAATTAAATCAATTAATCAGTTATATAACATTAATTAATTGCATAATAAGTGGATCAATTAAATGGGCCCTAGAGCATCAAATAAGCACAGAATGAGCAGCAGATTAATTAATTAATCATACTCATTATCTATGGCCCATAATCTTAGCCCAAAACCAAATTAATTCCACCAAGCCCACAAGCACAAAATTAGCTTATTAAAATTAATTTATCATGCTTGGCCCATTACCCACAATTAATTAAATCCAGCAATTAAAATTGCCTAGCAGCCCATTACCATTTTAATAAAATTTGGGCCCAACAGCCCAAAACCAAATTAAAAAAATGAGCAGCCTCTAATATAATAATTGAATTGGGCCCTTTAATCATCAGCCCAAATACTCCTTAATTAAAATAGGGCCCTGCAGCCCAATATCCTATTAATTAAAAAATTTGAGCCCAAATAATTAAACTAGGCCCAACATCAAAACAAAAGCAGCCCAACAACATAGGCCCAATACCCATGCTGCCCTAATGCTCCTGCCAGCCGCCAACACGCCCGGAAGACACCGGCGCCGCTGCTTCCGGCGATAGTGCCGTCAGCCGCCGGAGCCGCGCCAACAGCCCAACTACCGTGTGCCGCCAGCCGTCGACCGACATCATTGCCGCAGGAGACTGCCGCTAGCCCACCGCTGTAAGCCGATCCAGCGCGGCCGCCATCAACCGCCAGCGCCGCCCACTGCTTGAGACGTCACGCCGCGACCACCGACGGCCATGCCTTGTCCGCCAGTCCCGGTAGCAGATTACCGCCGACGCCTGTATCCGAGCGACGCCAGCGACTAACCAGCCGTCGATCTGATAGCGCCGGTATAGTCGCACACCACTGATGTCATGCGCCGCCTCGCGAGACTTAACGCCGTGCACCTCCGCCTTCTGGATGGCCGATCTGCTCCGATCCGATCTAGATCGGACTCTCACTCGGATCCCCTTCAGACGCCGCTCTGGACGAGATTTGCCGCATCAGTCGCGCAGCCGTCAGCGACACTCCCACCGACCCACAGTCGCACATGCAGACTGACCGGATCTTCTAATCGCGTCTCACCGGCGAGACGCGACAGAGTCCAGCGCCACCCGGTCATCGCGTCTCCCCCAGCGCCACCCAGTCCATCTCTGACGCCACCGCCTCGCTCGCTGTCACTCGTCCCATCAGGATGATCCCTGATTATCGGCGCCCCCTCAATAGTCTTCATCCAGTCGTGTCAAGGATGCCGTGAAGACCACTCCATCAGCGCCACCGTGTGTAACCATCACCCGTGTGTGTGTAGCGTGTGATAGAACACAGATGGATTTCGAGCAGAGTGTGTGTTGTGTTCAGCCGTAATCAATCGTACAACAATCACACAAATAACAATATTACAGAACCCATGAGATAATTTCTAGATTAATACACATAATCAAATAATCCCAATTAAACATGCTATTAATCTGACTAGAAAAGCAAATAGCACATATGCCCTTTAACGTGTCACGTTTTACCACGAAACCATCGCTCTGATACCAATTGTTGGGCAATTGGATCTTGTGGCTCAAACGTGATCGTTAGTAAACAGGCAAACAATAAACAGCGGAAGCAATTAAATCTTGTTTACCGTACTTCTGGGTTGATGTAGAGGATGAACCGTTGCAGAGAACCACCTCTCAATCTTCTGCAGTATGTCCCAAGTTGAATCCTGCTGTTGTGTGGGCAACAATCCGCAGGATTCTCTCAATCTGCTCCTGTTCTTTCTAACTGTCAAATGGGGCATTAACTTAGGGTTAACAGGAACTGAGATAACTTATTTATAAGGGCTACTGCAGGGACCAGGAGGAGAAATTGGGTTGGGCCTCAATTGAATTTAATTAACCAAGCTTAGCCCAAAGCTTTTAATTAAATCCAATAATAATAATATAGTCCACTAAAATATTATTATTGCACTACCCATCCAATCCCAAATTATGTTCTGGGCTCCTTCTTATTATAAGCCCGATAGTCTCCCCATGTTTAAGATATTCAATGTCCATTAATTAATTAAGTTACTGACAACTCTAATTAATTAATATCTCGTCCGAGAGTAGTACCACTCAACCTTTTTATCATGCCGGAAATTAATCCACTTGCAAGATTTACATGATAAACCTTATGAGCTCCTCAAGGGGACATCATCAACCTATGACGGACATGGATTCCTTCTACAATCAACAGCACACCATAGATACAGCACTACTTCCCAACTCACCGAGTTTGTTGATTTAATACTTATAAATCTCACCCATTGATGAATCAAAGAAATACATACTGCCCTACGTGTCGAGGTTATTGTATAGGGATTAAGAGCACGAACTTCCATAATAACAGAGATCAAGTTCTACTATATAGTCAGTATAAGAAGAACGATCTCAGGCGGTCCTGCTCAATACACACAAGTGCACTAATGTGATTCTATAGCCAAGACAAGCTAATACCAAACCACACTACAACCATACCGATAGAGAGTCCCCGTCTATCTCAGTTGTGAGCATCTGTTTATACTTTATAAGGAAACCGATAATATGATCTTCTGCGTGTTGTCGCACAACATATTATCTACAGTATAAAGTAAATGGACTATTGTGTCATGCATATAAAATAAATTATAAGACGCAATCATTTGATCAATGATTCTCATTTCAAATATTGTTATGACATTGTTCATACTAAAGCTAGACTTTTAGTATACAATCCAACAAAAACCACCACACTGCATCTCTGAGGCCGGACAACACTCTACATTCAAATCAAAATCATGCCTCCCAGAAGAATTTGCCCTCGTACATGGGTCATTGCTCGTACCAGCACCTCCGTCATCATAACCCATCCCTAAAATCATACTACTCCCTGCACCCGTGATAGGACGGAGTGTGACGTACATCATTCCGACATCATCAACACACTTGAACACTTCTGCCACACGTGCATCATTCTTTATCTTATATTTGAACAAACGGCCATTGTAATCAACTAGAGAATGAACTACATAACCCCAATGCCCCAAATCAGCTTGCACTATGTCATGAATTTCTTTTAGCAAGCTACTATAACACAAACTGGCCTCTGGCAAGAACAACCAGTTCACCACTCCACCTATATATTGCAATCCTTCCCATGCTCCACCCCAACATATCCCAGCTTTTCTATAACTCATCTACACATTTTTTCAAAAACAACTTTAATGACATCAACATTAAAAGATTAGATAATTAGTTGCATCATTAAATCATTAGAAAATTTGTACTAAATTTGTATTCTATCCAGTCAACAAATTAATGTATGCAAACCTACACTGTTTCAACAAAACCCTAAACCCTTGACACACCATAAAATGTGTCAGTATTTTTTTCTTCTATTCGGCCAATTATTCCTCTATTCGGCCCAAAAGTGTCTCCTATTCGGCCTAGTAACTTGCTCTATTCGGCCAACATTGAGTTTCTATTCGGCCTACCAACGGTTTCTCTATTCGGCCAACGGTTTCTCTATTCGGCCCACCAAGCTATTCTATTCGGCCCACTAACTTCTTCTATTCGGCCTACTAAGTTTCAGAAAATAAAAGATCATTTTTTGGGCATTTCGGCCAACGGGTGTTTTATTCGGCCCACAAAGTTGTTCTATTTGGCCTACCAACATTGTTCTATTCGGCCTACTAACTTTCTGAAATTTAAAGAATTTTTTTGGGCTATTCGGCCAACGGTTACTCTATTCGGCCCACCAAGCTATTCTATTCGGCCCACAAACTTCTTCTATTCGGCCTACTAAGTTTCACAAAATAAAAGATCATTTTTTGGGCATTTCGGCCGACGGGTGTTCTATTCGGCCCAAAAAGTTGTTCTACTCGGCCCATCAACTGAATCTATTCGGCCTACTCACCATTGTTTAACAAATTTGAAAAGATTAATTAAAAAAACCAAGATGTAACATGAGTGGTGAAGATTTAAGAGAGAAAAACTTTTGAATGTTACAAAATTATTCTACAAGTCATACAATTTTTTCTATTCTATTATAAAAACGTTGAATAATTAGAATACACTCATGAGCCATGTCAACAATTATAAAATTAGGGCATCACAACTATAAAACTTGTTTTAACATACCTTGTACACCTGCTACCCAAATATCTTAATTCTCTCCAAAATTACTGGAAATTTGCTCCCAAATGCTCAACCTCTGGTACAAAAAATTTTAATATGTGTTGGACGACCACCCCCATTTTCCAATTTTCACAATATATTATCCTCATTATTTTGTATGGATATGGGGGAGCTGCGGGAGCACATGCCTACATAGTAGTACTAGGTATTAGGTATTGTACTTTCACACTTTATTCAGAAATAAAGAAGAATCCGATTCCTTTACTGTACTTTGGGTCAAAAAAGTGTGGAATCTCATCTGCAACCACCTGAAAAGTGGGTCCCCCACAAGGGCATTTTGGTCAATTCATTTCAAAGTGGCTAGAAAAAATTATGTATAACAAATGTGGCCACTTAAAATTACAGTTATCCAAAAGTGGCCACTTTTTACCATTTTCACTTAAGATAATGTTGCACATCCCTCCATCCCCACAAGTCATTAAGCATGAAAAGAACAATATACTATCTTTCCTCAGTAACTTGATCACAAGTACAAGAGAAAAGTCAAACTAACAAAATCTGCTACAGCTTTAAAAATTACCTAAGTAGGTTGTAAAACAAACAAAATGAAAATAGTGTATAGGCTCCAATTATGGCCACCCGCAAAATAAATAAATAAATAAAAGAGACCAGTGTGTCCCCACAAGTAGCCATTTTGTTAAAAACTCATACATTTCAAAGAAAAAAGTAGCCAGAACAAAAGTTTATAAAAGAATTTAGGGACTTCGATTTTCTTACTTAACCATATATATCTGAGTTATTTTACATCATCAAAGCAATACTGGATTGAAAATTACTCTTTAAGGATTAATGTAATTTGAACTTGAAAATTGGGCTACATGAAAATTAGTGTAGCAAGAAGACGCCGACTAGATTTCTTTAGAGTTTGTGAAACTGTAATTTAAATAATCTATGTATTGATATTGAGAAATGCTAGATGCACACCACACCATCTCTATGTGATCAGATAATGAAGAACATAAACGATGGACATAACTCATGAAAAAACTTGTTGGAAAACTATGTTGGAAAACTCATCAATCATGCATAGAGAGAATCCATACCTCTCACCGAAGAGTTTTCGTTACAGCGGAAGAATTAACTGGAACGTCTTTAAGAACCGATTGGTACTCACGCTTGATAAACTGTGATCTCATGGATCAAACCATACAACACGGGTTTGTAGATTGTGTTTCACGAATGTGTATTAATCTGCAGTATATGATGACTGGATTTGTGTTGTGATTTCTGGGAGAAAACAAGAGAGGAAACGCACTCTTGCATTTTTCGTTCTGTCGCGCGCATGAATGTTTCAGCATTCTGTAACACATGCGCCTCGCTTGATTCAGCGTATTCTTCTGACAACTGCATGGCGCAGTGTTTATAATCTCAGAACATGGGAGTTGAGAACTTCCGTTAATTAACTCCCTCTCTCTTTCCTTATCCACACATCATATGTGGAAAAATAAAATAATAAATAAATTATTATTTACATCTCCCACTCACATATGAAGTCAAAAAATCACCTGACTCATTTTCTTCATGAATCATATTCTCGCACAGATTAATACATCGTGTGACCCACGAGATATGAGTTTTAATCGCTATACACTTGTTAGAGATATATAGCAACTCAACCAGTTTATCAATGAAACTCAACAAGCTCGCTATACCCCAGAACTCTTGGACATTTAACATAAGTTGACATATCTCTTTTTCAATCCCTGAATTTGTCAGAGTATATTCAACCTTTTTTGCAAAATAACTATGTATTCATAATCAAGACCCTGCTTGATTGACTAGTCAATGAATCACAATAGTATATGTTAAATTAAGACGTTATTCTCATCTTACTAAGTATCTACAGTCTCCCACTATAGCTGATTTCCTAGACATGTACCGCATCGCCGTTATTAACCATAGCTCTTTTGGTAGCATGCTAAAGTAGCAACACCAAAGTGAAGACTTAGAATATAGTAGAAAGTCATAAGGGTAACCACTAGATAAGGACTCATACTTTTGAGAAAATAGGAATTATTTTCTCAATCCTATTGGGGTCAACTTGGCACATGTCGTTTTCCTAAAACACATGTCACAATGTCTTTAACTTTCTTCCAAGAAAGTGTATGTCGTATTTCATTTAATTTAGACATCGTGTAAATCAGAGTTCAAGTGTGTCCCATACACTTAACTCGGGTATCCTCCCTCCAAGGTATAGGATCTCCATCGATTTAGCTATACAACAAGTTGGATTAGATTCGTGGCGAAATCTATCCCGATTACATTAATTATCGTAATCTCATCTCTGCGCTCCCATTGAGCCAGAGGCGATTGCTCGTATGAGAGAGCCAATCATAACTTGCCGACATACTATTATATATGAACCATCACATATATTATATAAAACATGTATATAGTTAAACCATTAACTATTCCATTAACATACATAAACATATTCAATTCATCGTTTTAAATCCTTTGCAAACCCAATCCTTTACATGTACTATGTATACATCTCTAGGAATTGGTTTAGTAAAAGGATTTGCTAATATCAAACGAGTAGAAATATAAGTAAGAATCACTTTCTTCTTATTTATAATATCTCTAACAAAATTAAACTTCATGTCAATGTGTTTAGTCTCTTCATGATATTTGGGGTCTTTTGTGTAAGCAATAACCTCCTGATTATCACAATTAATTAAAACAGCTCCCACTGGAGTGTTTGAGACCTTCAAATATTTCATGAATCTTCTCAACCAAATAGTCTTTTGAACTGCAGATGAAGTATGTTTCTTGTTACACCATGAGATGCTCCATCATTGAGCAAGAAGACATAACCGAGAGTTGATTTACATTTATCTAAATCACCACTCCAGTCAACGTCTGTATACCCATTCAGTGATAACAGAAAGAATAATCTGCAGTCAATCACATTGGCATATGGTACTCTGGCCATTTTATTCTTCTCATCTAGAGCCTTGGGACACATTTGCTGACTCAATGATTCGTCTTTCACAATAGGAGTATCATTAGGTTTGCAGGTGTCCATCTTGAATCGTTATAAAAGTTTCTTGATGTAAGTCTTTTAAGACAAACTCAATAACTTCTTTGAACGATCCCTATGGATCTTCACACCAAGTATGTACTCTGTTTCACCCATATCTTTCATTTCGAATTTTGAAGATAACCACCTTTTAATGGTTTCAAGATACTCTTTTCTATTTCAAGCTAGAAATATGTCATCCACATACAAGGATAGAATCACAAAACAACTGTTGGATCGTTTAACGTAAACACAGTGGTCTTATGAGATGATCGTAGTGTGAAATCTCAAATACCACTATCTGGAGGATTGTTTGAGTCTATAGAACAACTTCTATAATCTACAAATTTTATCCTCTCGACCTCAAAGAATAAATCCTACAGGCTGTTGCATGTAGATCTCTTCTTCTAATTCTCCATTGAGAAATGTCGTCTTTAACATCCATGTTGATGTAATTCTTATTCCATACTAGCCACTATAGCCAACAGTAGATGAATCAAGGCAAACCTCACTACAGGTGAAAAGGTTTCTACGTAGTCTATACCTTTGTTAAGTATAACCTTTTTGCCACCAAACGAGCTTTCTACCTCTCTATTGAGCCATCAACATTTCTTTTGATTTTGAAAATACATTTATTCTCAATTTCCTTTCGTCCCTATGGAAGATCTACAAGTCCCCAGACTTGATTTGACTTCATAGACTCCATCTCCCTTTTCATCCATTTCTTCTTTTTCAAACAAGTTAAAGCTTCTTTAACGTTTCTGGGCTCTTCCTCATCATCAGGAAAAACATCTCAACTTTCTGGTGAAACCAAGAAGGCATGCCCTTCAATATCATAATGTCTTTTGTGCACATACATATAATTTATAAAACATATATGAATAGTTAAGCCATTAACTATTCCATTAACATACATATACAACGTTTTAAATCCTTCGCAGACTCAAACGAGTAGAAATGTAATTAAGAATCACTTTCTCATTGTCTACAATATCTCTAACAAATTTGAACTTAATGTCAATGTGTTTGGTTTTTCATAATATTTGGGGTCCTTCCTTTCGTCCCTATGGAAGATCTACAAGTCCCCAGACTTGATTTGACTTTATAGACTCCATCTCCCTTTTCATCCATTTCTTCTTTTTCAAACAAGTTAAAGCTTCTTTAACGTTTCTGGGCTCTTCCTCATCATCAGGAAAAATATCTCAACTTTCTGGTGAAACCAAGAAGGCATGTCCTTCAATGTCATAATGCCTTTTGTGCGCATATTTCCTAGAACTTTTCGAGATGAGATAACTTATGATGGTCTTCTGTAGACAAAATGCTCTCATTGAGAATCACCTGATTCTCAATCGGCAAATATCTATCAAGATCCACACCATCAACTATCAAGATCCACATCATTAGCTTATTACTCCCACTTGGATCTTGTAGGTATTGGTTTTCTACCATCTCGAAAACAGGTCTGGCATCCCTGATGCCCTTTCTACTAGGAAATTTAATTTCTAGAAAATGAGCATTACGCGATTCTGTCTCAGTTAAGTTCTCATCCTCATCCCCTATGAACACGTAACCCTTAGAATGTTTGCCTCTAGGACCCAACTTTTCATACTGACTCGATGAATCATGTACTAAGCTGCTGATCCCCAAGCTCTAAGGTTACTCGAATCAGGTTTCTACCCGTCCAAAATTCATATAGAGTTGAAGCAACTGACTTTGAAGACACGCGATTAAGCACATAAGCTGCCGTAAGCAACGCATCTCGTTAGATTAGCTTGTGCCATCTTGGATCTAACCATCTCCAACAAAATCCTATTCCTTCTTCCAGTAACACCATTTTGTTGAGGTGTATAAGGAAAAGTTGATTGTCGGATTATATCCTTTTCATTACAAAATTCCTTAAATTGTTCTGATAGATATTCATGTCTTCTACTTCAATCAAGTATCGTCTAAAACAATCCAATGCTTCAGACATGTGAGATATCGTATAGACTGAATAATCATCAATGAACGTAATGAAATAGTGAGCTCCATGTCGTGCTCTCACATTTACAGAACCACATATATCAGAATGGATTACTACTAATGGAGATTAAGACACAATGGCTTTACCAAAAGATTTTCTAGTCATTTTGCCAGCAAGATAATGTTCGCATTTGGATAATTCGACCTTAGAAGAAATATTCAACAATCCTTCCACAAGTCTATCATCCATCTTGCTCAACATGACTTAATCTAGCATGCCAAACATTATTCACATTTGCATTGCTAGAAGAACAAGTGTTTAGCGAATATGAATGATCATCATAACTACTAAACATCATTCTTTAAAATATAAAAACCTTAAAGCCATCAGTTATATGTCCAGATGCACGACAAGTATCATTAACGCTAATTACCACAGTTTTTAGTGAACAGTACATCATAACCCAAATTACGTATAACTGAAACAGAAATCAAATTTCGCGTGATCTCCGGAGCATATAGAGCATCATGTAGGATAAAGTTCGGACCATCGTTAAAGACCAATTTGCAAGTCCAAAGTCCTTTGACTTCGACTCATGCATTGTTTCCTACATATTTCTACCTAGTCCCCTTCGGAACATGGCGAAAATCTACAAAAGCTCCTCTGTCTCTCGTCACATGGTCTGTTGCTCCCGAGTCTATAATCCTCAAAGGATAAGAATCAGACAGAAAGACAGTACTCGAGACATTAATTTCACACAAAATAGAATAAGATGAATCCACCTTTTCCCTCTCGGGATTAGGGCATTCACGAGCATAATGACCAAACTTACTTTAATTGTAAAATGGCATCATGCTTTTATCTTTCTTATTCTTTTTATCACGCTTGTTTTCCTTTTTATGTTCATCAATTTTGTAGTTGGATTATCGTCAGGCTTACCACTATCACCATCAGATCGTCTTTCCTTCTTTTTCTTCTTCCAATTCCTTTTCCTTTTGAAGCATGAAGCTCCTTTAGAAGTAGAACTGGCATAGAAGGCCCCAGAATAAGGCTTTGAGGCTCAGAGCCTCTCATCTTCCAGCTCAACATGACGAGTAACATCATTGAAAGTTTTAATGCTTTCATTATGTGTCAAGTTGACTTTAAGATGTTCCTTATGATCAGGTAAAGAGCGTATTAAGGCTTGGACTTACTGATCCTTAGAGAGCATATGACCGGTAGTCTTAAGTTCGAGTATCATATTAGACATCTCCCTGAGATGTTGTCTAATGTTATGATCAGGTTTCTTTTTATAAGTGTCGAACTTAATAGTCAACTGCATAAGCCTTGTAATCGATGTACCTCCATACTTCTCACGTAGATACAACCAGATATCATGTGCAGTGGGATTCATGAATCATCGCATCGATTACTGAGCTTATAAGAATACCTCGTGCAAATGGAATTTTCCCTTTTCATGCCTGGTATGCTCCTTGGTCACACCTCCTTTGGTTTCCAATACCCACGCCTGGATAAGCCATCACTTGGTTTACAGCATCCAATGCATCTTGTTCATACAATATGTACCAAATTTTATGACGTCTGTGTCATAATTGTCACTATTGAGTTTCTCACCTTTGTGCAACTCAATGACAATAGATTTCGATGTTCATTTCTTTGTTAGAGATTATAGTGATTCAGTATGTTATTTATGTTTTATTAAGTTTTACGTTAAGCCAAACACAGACATCTCAATAAATAACACAAGACTTGATCTCAAAAAATAGCTCGGAGACTACTAATCATCAATCTCATCAAGTGTCACAATACTAGATTCTTGCTTCAAAACATAAAACACATTGTTCAAGTAATCAACAATAACATTGAACAGCCACTTATAAACAGAACTTAAACAACCATCCACAATAGCAAAAATACCAAGTCAGACAAGTCATGAACATAAAATTCTAATGAACTCCCTGAGTTTCCAATTAGAAATACAATGGAAAAGAATTAAGGAAATCTATGGATTAATCTCCCTAATTTATCATTACTAGATTTCCATCGATGCTCATAATCAAATTTCTTAGTCCTCACACTATAGGCTTGCCCCAAAGGATCCATATGAGGATTCTTTATCTGACGTTTCTCTCGACCACTTAGTCTCAAAGAATCAGAACGTCGAATCCTTCCCATCCTTAAGCATGCTGATCTTAGTGCCTGTGTCCTATCTCTTGCTACAGAAATATCAACCAAATCTTCCATAATTTGTCGACCATTAGGCTTCACTTCATAAGTCTCCCATTGAACCCAAAAATCCTTTTGTAGGTAAAGAGGCAAAGTGTTCGCCCAGGTCTCAGGACAGGAAACTTCGAAATACTTATCACGTGGAATCGCATTGCTATAAATCAAAGGCAACAATCGGTTGTATAGTTCGATCAAATCAATTGCGTGGTCCCTTGTGTTGTGTGTAGGCTTCATTTTATAATTCAAGAATTCATGGAGGATTTCATTTTTAGTGCTAATGTCTTCCTATGAAATTGTTCCCGGTCCTGACATGCCTCTGAGAAAATGAGCAACCAAAAACAAACATACCAGTGTTAGTCAAACTATATCACATGAATTTTCTCTCTATTTAATGCATATGGAAACAACTTTCCAAGATGCAATAGGTATATTCACAAGTGAATCAGTCCAACTCATTTTGGCTCCCACTTTCATAGGCTACAGGAGTTTGAACAATTCAAACATCACCAAAATCCCATAAATATAGAATTAAATGACACATTAAGGTGCATATTCCTCGAAATTTGCAACCAAAAAGCCACCCCGTAGGTTTGTATACAATAAATATGTCATTAAATGAAGCAACAACACATATACACACTAAAGATGACGTCAAACATTCTCGAAAACATCACCATCGGACTCAATGCATCGAAAACACGTCGGAAACATCAAACAGTGGCTGGAAAACGATTGCACGCGCCCGCACGTGCCCCAACGCGCCGGCAGAACACATCCACGCGTCAGCACGCGCTCCCACGCACCGGCAGCGGCCGCCACTGGCTGTCATACGCCCGCACGCGCCGCCATGCGCGGCTGGAAGCAATCTGAGTTCTGGCGCGTGTAGCACACGCGCCACCACCGGAGACGGCAGCTGATGGCGCGTGTACCACACGCGCCACTGCCGATTACCGGCGCGTGGGAGCCACGCGCCACCGCTGATTCCCGGAGTGTGAAAGCCACGCGCCTCCGTCTGCCGCCGTGTTTTCTGGTAGATCCGGTCACGGGTTGACCTACTGGTCCGACCCGATTCTGCTGGGTCTGACCCGGATCCGTCTGATTGACCCGGTCCGCCTTCAGATTTTTTGAAATTACGATCAAGTCCCTAAACTTTATCGAATTTTCAAAAATCAACCCCTGAAGTTTCTGAACTTTTGCAGTTTAGCCCCAATTTCGAAAAAACTTCAAAAATTCATAACTTGAGTTTTACAAGGCAAAAAAATGCAAAAAAAATACTGACGAACTCCTCTCGACGAGCTCTATCCAGTGGTATAATCAAAACATTCTTTTGCTTGCTCGAAAAAATGACGAAAAATCACACCCACAACCATTCATGGTGATTCACAAGTCATATACACATATTCCCACCGGAAACAACGTAAATCTGCCTCATACTCACATAAATAACTCATCAAAGTCACATAATTCACCAATCATATAACTTCAAACAAAATAATGTGAGAATGTTTCAAAAATTAAAAGCAGAAAACTTTTAACGCAAGAAATCCAGAGAAGGAAAACGAAGTACCAATCATTGGCTCTGATACCAATGTTGGAAAACTATGTTGGAAAACTCATCAATCATGCATAGAGAGAATCCATACCTCTCACCGAAGAGTTTTCGTTACAGCGGAAGAATTAACTGGAACGTCTTTAAGAACCGATTGGTACTCACGCTTGATAAACTGTGATCTCATGGATCAAACCATACAACACGTGGTTGTAGATTGTGTTTCACGAATGTGTATTAATCTGCAGTATATGATGACTGGATTTGTGTTGTGATTTCTGGGAGAAAATAAGAGAGGAAACGCACTCTTGCGTTTTTCGTTCTGTCGCGCGCATGAATGTTTCAGCGTTCTGTAACACATGCGCCTCGCTTGATTCAACGTATTCTTCTGACAACTGCATGGCGCAGTGTTTATAATCCCAGAACATGGGAGTTGAGAACTTCCGTTAATTAACTCACTCTCTCTTTCCTTATCCACACATCATATGTGGAAAAATAAAATAATAAATAAATTATTATTTACAAAACTGAAATAAGCTTTTCGTATCATGTGTTCTACGCTTAAACTAAGTAATAATATGTCTATCTTAAGGCATGAGAAGTTAATAAATACAACACCAACAACTATCTTAAATGGTTCACTCTTTTCTTTAATGTAAAATGTTTTCCTTTGGCGTTACTTCCCCAACAACATTTCTCACGTGCATGACCTGAATCATTTAATTTGACACCATTTCGTGGAAGTTAATTTTCATCCACATTATGAAACTAAAGAGACATTCTGAAAATTTATTTTATGAGCATATATATGCAGTACTAAATCAATTGCATTTCCATAAAAAATATGAACACGAAAAAACATGCTTATGTTACCTAGTACAAAACAGGATCAAGCATTTGATGTCAATTTGTAATCAACTTGAAAATAAAATCTTAAAGAATTTAATAATTCTTTTACAGAGTAGTTTAAGTAATGCTCAAAAAGTCATTCTTATCAGTGGGGAGGAATGATTCATTGGAATCACAGTGCTCAACAAGCCACCAATTAGAAGCCATACATTTGTAATTCAAAGTTTGAATAAATATGAAAAATCTTGGTATGTATAGTACCTAAGTGCTGATAAAGTTAAGGATCAATTAAGTTACTATAACCAACCCAAATCCCCTATTCCACTTTGGTATTCCACTTCCTATTTCATAACTTCTTTCCTATTAAAAAACTATACCCTAGTTAATGACCATTAAACCCCTGGGGCATGGGATGAAAATTTGACCATTGATTACGACACATGTCAAAAATCTAATTAGTGCAATAGTAGATGAAACACATAATGGAATAGGTGATCCCATTTGTACTATAACAAGATTACTAAGCTGCGGTTCAAGCCCATTGTTCATTTGATGTATTGAAATTTCCTTGCTTTGGAGGATTTATAATAAAAGACAAATTAAAAGTTGAGTTACAAGATTTAACAGTGATTATAAGTGAGTAATCACTTATCTTCCATAGGACCATCATCATATGGTTGTTTTTGCTCATCAGCACTTATCTTCGCAATACTAACCACATTCTTGGCGCAATAATTGTCTACCTTCTGCGTTGTTGGAGAAGGTGAAACTGAGACAGCCAGAGCATTCACTATTTTGCACTTTCGGATGGATTTAAGACATATTATTGGTTTGCATATTCTTTGAGGAAAGATTGTACAATTTAAAAAAAATGTATCTGTTATTTATGAATTTAAAAATAACAGTAACTTCTTTATTAGCAAAAACAAACCATTCTTGTAAACCATGTTGGCTTGTATTAGTAAAATGAAAAATGCATCTCTGATTCAATGAAAATGAACTCTAGAAGATATAAGAAAAAAAAAACATGTTTTATAACAGAAATAAGCTTTTTTTAATGAAATGTTTAATAAACATCCTAAACAAAAAGTATGATAAATGATCTCACATTTTGTAGGTAATGAGTATTTAATACAACGTAATTATAAGTGGTTGCCTAATCTATAATGTGTGGCTCCTCCATCCTATCAGTCATGGTCAAAAAAATAAAGAAACTCTAGAAGAAAGAAGAAATGCAGCATGTTGAGTGTAGCACATTTTGGATGTGAATTAAGATGGTTCAACAAAAAAATAACAATAAAAGCAGCAAGAAGATTACAATTGTCACAACCAAATCTTTTCAACCACAAAACTACACATAAATTTAAAAATCACGCATGAATTTTGTAAAATTATGCATCAAGTTAATGATAAAAAGGTCAACTTTTCATTATATCTCTTATACATTGGGGCATTCCTCAGTGAACAATTTGCTGTTTGGTAACACTAAAGGGAAAGATCACACATCAAAGGTCAAATTCCACAACACAAATCAGGTGAACAAGTACTTCAAGAAACAGGCATCCACAACACATTCGAGGAAATTTTATTCGTTATCAAAGTGAAGTGCAAACAGTTTAAGCAACTTCAATATTTTTGCCTTTCTGCAGTTCAAGCCACTTCAATATTATTTTTACGAGAGTTTTTTTATTAACACAATTGGATTTTTTTTAATGGTGCATCATTTTATGCTTTTTTTTATTATTCATTTTATCCCACATCGAAAACACCAACATAATAATATTAAACCTAGAGCATCCACATGGGTGGGTAATTTTTCAGTTCAAACTGAAAATATAAATAAACTATTCAATATGAATGTTTGGTTTAAACTCCAAATCCATCATCTCTTCTCCTCGATTTCATACATATGAACTGAGTTTATTTATTATGATTGAAAAATAGGAAATAAATATATATGGGGAGTGGTTATTACATTCAAATTTGATTGGAGGGTATATTTCACCTCCCTAAAAAGTAAAAGAAGTCAAAAAAAGTAATGGACCCCACAAATAATGGGTTTAAATTGAAGAATGAATGTGAGACT
Organism: Pogostemon cablin; assembly: GCA_023678885.1. NCBI lineage: Eukaryota > Viridiplantae > Streptophyta > Magnoliopsida > Lamiales > Lamiaceae > Pogostemon > Pogostemon cablin. The sequence goes on from CM042987.1 coordinate 11,183,266, forward strand.
TGATTGAGTTTTATTGAAATATGTGTTAAAATTGGATGAGGTATGAAAGATGGGTTTAAACCCATCAATCAATGCAGATGCTCTTAGTCTATAAAAAATCATTTCTTATAATTTTTTATTTAAATATGGCAACTTGACTTTCACTTATTTAAATTTGAAAGTAGTCTATAATTAGAATATTCGAATAAAATAAATTACTTGTTTCTTAATTCCACCAAAAATTAGTTAATCAAATTAAAATTAATGGTTGTTAAGATTAAAAAAATTTCTTTGTATTTAATATGAGAAAGTATATCTTTCATATATTTATTTAATCAACTTGAATTATTTTTGTTGTTTATGATAAATTATTTTGTTTGTTATTTACTTTTTTTAAAAACCATTTTTTTCTTAATTATTAATTTTTTACTTAATTATTATTTTAATTTTATTTAATCAAAAACTTCTTTACTAATAAACCAAAATTTTCTTTCATTATTAATATTATTTTAGAATTAATATATTATTATTTATGATATATTAATTAATTAACTGGAAGATTTGTTTATTATTATTATTATTATTATTATTATTATTATTATTATTATTATGAATAAGACAAATTTTCAATTAAATAATTAATTAAATTTTATATTTTTATATATTTATGAAAAAGTAAATATTCTCAAGATGTAAAAAAATAATTTCTCCTATTAAATAAATAAGAGAAATCAACCAATCAATAATTTTAATTTGATTAATTTTTATTGATGAAATCAATAAATAAATTTTAAAATAATTTAATTCATTAAGATTTCTTAAATATTGAAAACCTTCAAACTTTAAATTACTGCACTCGAAAAAAAAATCATGAAGAACGAGTTTTTATAGATTATACTCCCCCATAGAAGTTGACACACTTTCCTTTTTGGTTTGTTCCACTAAAGTTGACACATTTCCTTTTTAATACATGAGACCCACACAAAAATAATTAATTTATTCTCATGGGCCCACATATCACCTCTAATACAACTACCCACTACATATTAAATATTATTTCTCTCACTTCACTTTACTTCACTTTGCATTAAATTATTATACTCCTTAATCTCCGTGCCCAAAAAAATGTGCTAACTTCTCCGGGACGGAGGGAGTATTATGTTTAGGGGATAATTTCAAAAATAGTCCTCCAGGAATGGGTGAATCCATTTTTAGTCCTTAAGATATGAAAATTCTCAAAATTGGTCCTTTTGCTATTACCAAACTTAATTTCAACCATGCTATTTACGAAAATGCTACTAGGTTTATAAACATGACTATACTTGATTCTAAAGGCTGATTTTCTTCCGGTTTCGACTCAAAATGGTATCAAAGCCCTATGTTTATTTATTTATGAAATGAGAAAAAATATTATAAACTTATATCACTTAACGAGAGGAGAATTTCAAAGATATATAGATTCGAACGAAAGTTCGACATCCGAGTATGACAGAACTATTAGCCTTATTCAAAACTAGAGCAACAGAGCCTTCTGGCCTATTGAATATGGTAGAACGAACAGCCCTATACAATAATATTATAATATTTTGTATAGACAAATTGCAGAAAAGAAATTAGAGGCCAACGACCGATTCTGAAATGGTCTCGAATGAGGATGGAAACGGGCAGAGGCTCGTGCCAATTACACCAAGGAGGAATGCCTGAGGAAGCCCGCCAGGATGAGATAGATACTCCAAGGAGGTGTCAAGAAATATAGTGAAACTCCACAGTTTCACTGAGATCCATGAACGTGTCCCTAAACACGAACAATGGAGAAGACGACCTAATCAATTTCCAAGAGAGATTTACAAGCCATACCACTTTTCATGGTGGTCAAAATGACAGAGTGAAAAAAGATCGAGGCAGATAACTCTAAGATGAACCAAGATCTTAGAGAATTACAGAAGACGGTGAAATTCTTTGGAGAATATTGCCAAAACATGTCCAAGATAATATTTGAGATCAGCCTCAAGATGGATAAGGTGGAGACGTTGCAGAACAAACAACTTGATCTCATCAAGAAGTTGATAAAATTGAGTAGAGTCCCTGGAAACCAAGATGATGGGGAGAATGCCAAGAGGAAGGTTTCCACCAACCTTCGGAATAGAACCCCTTTTACACTAAAAGGGAAAGACGACGAAGGTCACAAGGCCAAAGACAGAGAGTGAGAAGATGATCGCTATCCTTCGAGGAGAATCCACATTCCCGGATGAAAAGAGCGAATCTTGAAGATCTATAAGATCTATATGAGTCTTTCCAAGGACTCACTATCGTAGATCTAAAAATGAATATTGGAGAATCTTCGAACTCTCAAAAGCAATCTCAGGCTCCTCAGATACAACATGATCTGAGCCAAAATGAAGGAACTTCTTGATCACATGGAGTCCATGAAGTAAGAAAAGAAAAGACATTCCATAACCAAGGAAATTTCAAGAAGGCAATAGGAATGTCACCAGGAGCAAGTCAAGTTCGAGGATCTAATCTACACAATATCCCATGCAGTCAGTCTCACCTTGAACAGATAAATCCATATGGGTTGATCTTAAACCTCAATACTCTAGACTTCAAGAACAGAGAAACTTTGATCGACGAGTGGACGAATGCAATGAAGATTGCAGGAGGTGCACTGGAGCTAGATAAAGAAGGGTTCATAAGATTCCTAACTATGAGCCTAGAAGGATCAGTAAAGTGCACCTAGGAAGAACTCTCAGACGAAGTTAAGAAGGAGTGATTAGCCATAACTTGTAGTCGGGTTGACCAATTCAAGAATTTATCGAACCACAGGGAGGTCGATACTAGCACTTAAGCGATATCACGTTTATCACGATTTTATAGAGACGAATCATAGATGGATGGTTTGGGTAACAAGTAATTAAATGAAAGTAGACAAACAATAATCCAATGACAAGATAAAAATGATGAATGAGTGGTTTTCCAAATTAAGTAGAAGTGAGATTAACAACACTATTGAAGTGGTAACTTATGGATTCATGCATTAAACTCATATGTATCAAGGGTTAAGACTAAGGGACAACACTTATACCACCTAAACTTCCTCTCGAAATGAATAGGATGTAGATCATTTGCACAATCTCAAAATAGCTCAAAGGTTGGTTCTAAATTAAACTATTCCAACTAGGTACTAAGTTCAATTATAGAATCCCTTCATATAATCAATTGACTTCTCAATCTAACTAATCACATGTTCCATCAAAGGGTTCTAAATAATAAAGGACTTCTCAATCACTTTACCATCTATAATGCACATGAGGTGTTTGATGAAATGATTCACTTGACTATCCTAAGCACATCATTGATTTCTCAATCTAATCATATAATTAGAACAATCAAACACACAAAACATCATAGATCTCAAGATATATAAGCACCAATGATAGAAAATCAAATATCCCCATCAACATGTGAATTTAATTACATAGATCCACAAATTAACCAACAACCTTCATGTTGCTAATCTCACAAGGGAGATTAGCCTACAATCTTCATAAGATCCATAACATAGACATTATAATTCTTACAAATCATGATAAACTAAAGGATTAACACAAAATTGGAATGAAAACTCCCTTGGAAATGGATCCAATTGAATCTCCCTTCTTCCTTTGGTGATCACCCAAGCTTCCTTGCTTCTTCACTTGATTTGGATGGAGGAAATTATGGAGAGATGATGTAGATCTCAAAATGGATGAATGGGATGGAGAATATGGTGTGAAATCAAAGGAATGGTGTGTGAGGTGTGTGGGAACAGTAGAATTTCGGATCTCCCTTAAAATGTTGAATGGATTGGTATTTATACCCCATGGAGACCTTCTAGAAGAATTGTAAAAAAATATCCTGTTCTGGTGCCGACACGAGTCGTGTCACGTAGCACGGGTCGTGTCGTGTCAGGGCATGCGGCACACGAGTCGTTCTGCGTCGCACGGCCAAATGGTGGCCGTGTTGAATGCCTAGACGTCGCCGCACGGCCTCCGCTTACAGGCCCGTGTCTTGTACACGGGTCGTGCTCTGAACACGGGTCGTGCTCCACAACACGACCAAATGGTGGTCGTGTTGGATAAATAGATGCCGCCGCACGACCATTCTGGACAGGCCCGTGTCTGGCACACGGGCCGTTTTGCTGCAACACGAGCCGTGTTGCCAGCACGGCCGGCCGTGTTCTTGCACCTTTGTTTCTTCTTCTTTGTTTGATCTTCCTTCTTCATTTGTACTCCATTTTCACCTGTTATATGTATGTTTAAGATCATTCTCACACATTCCTATGAAAATACATAACACCACCAAAATACACAAAAATACGGATAAAACAATACGCAAAATACACTCAAAAAGGCACTAAAATCTAGGTGAAAATAACGACAATCACACCACCAAACTTGAAGTATTGTTCGTCCCCGAACAATGAAAATGATAGACTGAGGGAGAAGTTTTCACCTAGTAAAAAGACTAAACGAATACAAGTAAGAACACATCATTAGCAACAAGAATTTCAAATCATGCTAAGCTAACCTACAACATTAGATTCATGATAAGAGAAATTAACAAGTTCAATCAAAAGAGAATAAAGAGCAATATAGTCCTTTTAGTCTAAGCCTCACATAAGTTTATCAATTTCACTCGACACTCTTTAAATAAGGTAAATCAACACTCATCAATCAATTGGCTCGACTCACCATACACTTGCTCGTAGACTCTATTCACAAACCACCAAAAATTTAATCAATGATCAAAAAGGTCTTTAATTAAGGACGTAATGATAGGCTTTTTGGTAGGGTAGGAAGAATATAGGTAAAAGTGACTAAACGAGTGTAAGTAATCGAAGAGGTAGCTACTTTCTTCCATCCCTTCACATTCTTTTTCTTCCTTTCTTTTCTTTATTGATCATAAGCACTAATCATCACTTTCTTGGATTTTTGAGCTTCTTCTAGATTCATGCCTCTTTTCTTTGACTCTTAAGTACTTGAGCATATTATTGTTGCTTGCTCATTTTCTTGTTTTGAAATTGCATGTCCATTCTTTCTTATGCTCTTTTCATCATTTTCCTTACTTATTTACCATTTCCTCTTTCTCTTTTGTTATCTCATCACACCTTTTTAGCCACCATCTTCTTTATTACTCACACTCAAGGTATATATCTTAAGCTCATGTGGGTAATTAAAGCTTGTAATGTGCTATCTTCACAATAAATAGGCTTATAGGCTCAAAGTGGTTGACTAGGGATGATTTTTAAAGGTAAGGAAATATTTGGCAATGGCTATATATGACAAGGATGGCCTTAAATCATTTCATCGATCTCCATTAATCGGATTCATTCCTAAAGTCTTTGAGCAAGTATTTAGTTTATCAAAACTCAACCGATCCACTCATGAAAAGGTACCATGTATACATGGTCGAGGCTCAAATTCTCACAGGTTTATGCTCGACTTAAAAGGACTTATTACAACTTATTCATTCTTTTTAATTGAATTAGTTAAATAAAACATATCACAATTCGAAAGCGTAGAGTTCCTTAATCATAATTCGACCTCACTTATCACCATAATGCATCATCACTCATATTCAAAACGACTCACAACCTCCCAAACAAACCACCAAATCAAACCCTAACACGAAAAAAAAAAAAAAAAAAAAAAAACACACAAACACAAATAAACCAAAGAAACAACAAAACGACAAAAGCAAAAACACCAAGATACAATAAAAGAAAAGATACAAAGAAAACTCACCCCATCCATAGTCAATACACAACAAAAATCATCTCAATCCTTAATTGAAAGAAAAGTACGAAATTAAACATCCCAAAACAAAACAATACGAAGTCTCAAATCCAACACAAATTAAATCACTAAAGAAGATGAACTAATGAAGTGTCGAACACCAAAAGTACTCCCTTAGTTATCCGGAGGCGGAGGGGGTTGATTATGCCATGATCCCCAAGGAGTATAAGCACGAGGTGTGGTAGGGAATTGGAAATTGAACATCCTTGTGATCATCTCTTCCATGTTGTTCGAGCGTGATCGTGTATTTTCTTCATAGTATTCCCTACGACGCTGCCCTTCATGGATCTCCCTTATCATTGCACCCTGCCTCTGCTGCTCCTCTCGGAACTCTCTCATCTCATCTCCAAGCGCCTGCTGCGTCTGCCTGATCTCCATGAGTTCGTTCTCCAGAAGATTCCATCTTGCATTCCCCTCTCTTGGTCCATCTCCTTCCTCTTGTTCTTCTTCTTCTTGCTCAAATGCTGGAGGCTCTGGTGCATGCTCTTCAAATTCCACCTGATGATGTTGCTCTTCCTCCCCTACATCCATGTCCATCGGCTCAGCTCTCAGATTCCTTAGCTCAGGATTCTCATCCACTCTCATCTGCTGGAGCACTGCTTCCACTCCATCTCTATTCTCTCGGTAGAAAGCTCTCACGACTGCGGAGTGGTTAGGACTTGCCATTGCTAAATTCTGGTGCTTTCTTCGTCCTTGCAGTGTGGTGAGCTCAGGAGCAGGTAGAGGGAATGGAGCTCCCTTATCTTGCTTCAAACAATACATATTTCCTATGAATGATAGGAACTCCATCCTTATGAGTTGATTGTACGTGAGCCCTTCACTAATCATCGAGTGTTGCATCCCTCTAAGGTTGATGCCTAACCCTTGAGCAATCATTGTCACCATTCCTCCAATCATAATCCCTCTAGTGTTCTCTCTCTTCGCCACTCTCTCTGCATGCTGAACGAAGTGAGCTGCAATGTTCACTGTGAACTCTTTGAATATACTGTACATGATGTACAACAGCTTCTCCCCAACAGATCCACTCTCGAACCGACCCAGAATAGTATTTGATACTATCTTCTCAAGGTACCTCATGACTGGGTTCCTTATGGCTGTCCCTTTAGACGAACTTGGAATGTACTCTGGAGGCTCAGTCCCATCCTCAACCAATTTTCTCCACCACGTTTGTTGATTGAAACCCCCTTGTGGTAGGAAGTTCTGATGGCCTCTCATGATTGGGCACCCAAAAAATCTATTCAGCTCATTCACAGGTATCTTCTCCCACATCTCATTGTTTAACTGAAATGTGATAGCAATAGGAAACTTGTTCCTATCTCTGTGAACCTCCAAGGTGCTCATGAACTCGGCTGTAAGGTGGAGATAAGTGGGAGGTCTCTTATCGAAAAATTCCTCCATTTCCACTCGTCGGAATAGAGTCCTCAGATCACCTTCTATTCCAAGGCCTTCCATGGTTGCTTGATCTTGGAATCGAGTTGCCCTAATCTTTGAGATTATGTACTCCCATCTCAATGCGTACTTCTCCCATTCCATGAACTCTACTCCAAAATTCTCAGGGTGTTGGTCTTTCATTAGCAGTTTGGCATCAAGGTTGGACAGTTCCATATCTGACTCAATGAAAATGAAGTCCTCATTGCGTTTCCTCACTCTTCTTTCAGCCATCTACAATGTCCAACATAATTCAAATTAGTTTCAAGTTAACTCAAAACAAAATGTCTCATGTTGATTAGAATTATCACTAGTTATTCAACCAAGTGTTAATCCTAGCACATATTCAAGCACAATAAACATTTTGTTTCAAAGACTTAACATTTCGATCCAATCAACTTAACACAAAGTTATTTCAAAAATTTCATTCAATCACTCACTTTCAACATCCTAATCCTCTCATTCTTTCATAACATTTCACTTTTTCAATGGGCATAATTCAATTCAATAATGCTTCATGTAAAAACTTTGAATTCTAATTTGAATTTTCATTTAGGCATTTCATCAAACACTTGGCATGCACCTATTTCACAATTCAATTCAACAAGTCTTAACTATGCTTTCATGCTCAATTCCTCAATACCTAAACTAATTCACATCAATACAATCATCATAGAAGCATTATTAATCAATTTAACAATCACATGCCCTAAATTAATCATCCTAAAACAATTATCCCCAAATTCATCCTTCATGAACCCTAAATCTAATCAAAACTCAATCAATCCAACAATTAAATATACAAATTCATGTTTCACTATCCTAGACATGCTTTATACATTCCATCATTCAAAACCCATACATGAATTTCGCCATTCATACCTCGAATTGAGAATTAGGGCACAAGAAGACATACCTTGAATTCTATTGAACAAAATGTAGGGGATTGTTGTTTATGCTTTGAAGTTCACCTTCTACACTCACAATCTTACCACTCTTTGGTGTTTAGAGGATGATGGGTGGAGTTTCGACTGAAAATTCACGGTGGAATGAGTTTGCCTTCGAGCTGTGTTCAGAATTCGCCTTTTAAAACGCTGCTTCAGACCCGACACGAGTCGTGTCACGCAACACGGCCATAAGGTGCCCGTGTTGCGTGTTCTGGTGCTCCCGCACGGCTAAAGTGTACAGGGTCGTGTCGGTGACACGACTCGAGTCTCGCGCTTGGACACGACCCGTGTCACGCAACACGACCAAATCCTGCTCGTGTTGGACTAACTGATGTCGCCGCACGGCCAAAGCTAACAGGGCCGTGTCGGCGACACGAGGCGTGTCACTACTCCCTTGAATCTTCCACTTTTCATCTTCAACTCTTGTCTTTCCTTGTTTCCATGCTTCCAAAACTCCCTATTCATGCTCACACTTCATCAACATCATTAGTTCATGGTAATATCAAAACAAAAAGGACTATCAACTTCAACACCACCAAAACGAATCAAAACGAAACCGAACTTATGAGAAAATTTCAAATTTGGCTCAAAAACACACGAATGTATGTCAACATAGAATATAATGTATCGTATCACATCATATTATCCCCCCAAACTTGAATTGAAACAAGAGTTTCAAAGAAAGTTTGCAAAAAGTGGTACGATAAACCGTTCACATCAATGACACACACTTAGAATGTTTTAACAAAAATCTTCTCCTCATAAGCACAATCCACCTACGATACCAAAAGAAAACAAAACAAGAAAAGAAATATATACAAACCTAAACTACTAAAAGGATACGGATCTCAAGAAGAGAAGGTGTCAACATATACCAACTCCCTTTGAGAGGGAGAATGGTAATGCTTAACCCTATGACCATTGACAATAAAAGAATTCCCATCCGATCCCTCAAGCATCAAAGATCCATTTTCTCTAACTTCAATCACCTCGTATGGACCATTCCATTTTGAACGAAGCTTTCCGGGAAACAGTTTCAATCTAGAATTGAACAAAAGTACTCTATCCCCCGGTATAAACTCCTTTGCTTTGATTCTTTCATCATGCCATCGTTTCAGCTTCTCCTTGACAATTTGTGAGTTTGAATATGCTTCCTCACGAAATTCCTCAAGCTCAATCAATTGAAGGCATCTTTTCTTTCCCGATTCTTTCTCCTCAAGATTTAACTTCCTCAATGCCCATAAAGCCTTGTGTTCTATTTCAACCGGAAGATGACATGTTTTCCCATAGACAAGTTTATACGGAGACAAACCAAGAGTGGTCTTGTACGCCGTTCGATAAGCCCAAAGCGCATCATCTAGCTTAGAAGACCAATCCTTCCTATTCCCCTTTACTGTCTTCTCAAGAACAAGCTTTACTTGCCTATTTGATACCTCCGCCAAACCATTTGTTTGCGGATGATAAGGTGTTGACACCTTGTGCTTCACTCCATAGCTTCTCAAAAGCTTTTCAATGATCTTGTTAATGAAATGAGTACCTTGATCGCTAATGATTGCTTTTGGTACTCCAAACCTTGCAAAAATGTTCTTCTTCAAGAAAGCTTTAACAACTAGAGCATCATTTGTTCTTGTAGGAATTGCTTCTACCCATTTAGACACATAGTCTACCGCAAGCAAAATGTAAAGAAAACCATTGGAAGACGGAAATGGGCCCATGAAGTCCATCCCCCAAACGTCAAACACTTCAACTTCAAAGATGTTCTTCATAGGCATCTCATCTCTTTGTCCAATACTTCCAATTCTTTGGCATCTATCACACTCCTTGACGTATTCTTTGCAATCTTTGAACAATGTTGGCCAAAACAATCCCGACTGTAAGATCTTAGCTCCCGTCTTTTGAAACCCAAAGTGTCCTCCACATGGTAAACTATGGCACATCTCCATGACACTTAGTTTTTCTTCCTCCGGAATACACCTCCGTATGATACCATCCGGACAATGCTTAAACAACAAAGGATCATCCCAAAAATATTCTTTAACATCATGGTAGAACTTTTTCCTTTTTGACTCGGTGAGATGGTCCGGCTTGATACCACACGCTAAGTAATTTACCAAATCCGCGTACCACGGTCTTCCGGTCTCACACAAAGTGTACATCCGATGAAAATCCACTTGAAGTATCTCTTCATCCGGGAACATATCATTTATGAGCTCCATGGTTCCTTTTTCATCAACATTCTCCAATCGTGACAAGTGGTCTGCTATGACATTTTCGACTCCCTTCTTGTCACGTATCTCAACATCAAACTCCTGCAACAAAAGAACCCAACGAATTAGTCTTGGTTTGGCATCCTTTTTACTCATCAAATACCTAATGGCCGCATGATCCGTATAGACAATGGTTTTCGTGCCAACTAAGTATGGACGAAATTTTTCAAAAGCATAGACTACGGAAAGAAACTCCTTTTCCGTTGTGGTGTAATTCTTTTGATTTGCATTGAACGTCTTTGATGCATAATAGATAGCTCGAAATTTCTTCTCTCGCACTTGTCCAAGCACTACTCCCAAAGCACTATCACTTGCATCACAATGGAGTTCAAAGGGCTTGCTCCAATCGGGAGAGACAAGGATTGGTGAAGAAATTAAAGCTTCCTTTAACACCCTAAAAGCATCAAGACATTCATCATTAAATTCAAATGGAGTATCTTTCTCAAGCAATTTACACAAAGGTTTGGCAATATTAGAAAAATTCTTTATAAAACGTCGATAGAAACCGGCGTGACCAAGAAACGATCTAACCCCTTTTTCGTTTTTAGGAGGGGGAAGATGTTCAATGGCTACAACCTTCGCTCTATCAACTCTCAAACCTTTTTCGGAGATATGATGACCAAGTACGATACCCTCTTGAACCATAAAGTGACATTTTTCCCAATTCAAGACGAGGTTCGTATCTTGACATCGCTGCAAGACCATGGATAAATTATTTAAGCATATATCAAATGAAGATCCAAACACGGAGAAATCATCCATAAAAACTTCCATCACATTTTCAATCAATCCTCCAAAAATAGCCATCATACAACGTTGAAAGGTGGCGGGCGCATTGCATAACCCAAAAGGCAATTTATAGAAAGCGAATGTGCCATACGGACAAGTAAAAGTTGTTTTCTCTTGATCCTCGGGGGCTATCATGATTTGGTTATACCCCGAGTAACCATCTAGAAAACAATAATACTTGTATCCCGCCAACCTATCAAGCATTTGATCAATAAAAGGCAAAGGGAAATGATCCTTATGAGTATTGTCATTAAGTTTTCTATAATCACAACAAACTCTCCACCCCGTTTTCACCCTTGTTGCAAGTTCTTCATCAAATTCCGTTTTAACAATGGTTAACCCTCATTTCTTAGCCACAACATGCAAAGGACTTACATGAGGACTATCACTAATGGCATAAACAATTTTAGCATCCAACCATTTTAAAACTTCTTTTCTAACAACTTCTTGCATAATAGGATTCAAACGTCTTTGAGGTTGTATACATGATTTGTTCTCATCAATCAACCTTATGTGATGCATGCAAATTTTAGGACTAATTCCCTTCAAATCATCCAAACTCCACCCTATAGCACTCTTATGATCTCTAAGTACTCTCAACAATTTATCAAGTTCTAAAGGAGAAAGGGATGATGATACAATTACCGGAAATGTCTTCTCGTCCCCCAAATATGCATACCTAAGGTGATCGGGTAGAGGCTTCAATTCTTCCTTTCCTTTATCAACCTTTGACTCTTCAATCTCCATCTCTAATGGAAGGTATTCCCTCTTTCCATAGTATGCCAACTTTGCTTCACCCTCTTTCATTTCCCTACAAGCATTCAATTCATGTAAACAATCATTAATATCTTCATCTTCCAAACAATGAACAGAATGATTAGAGTTTAAAGATAAAGTAAGAGAATGGCTTATGCTCATTTCAAGAGGATCTTTAGCTAAGATGAATGGTAGGTTCTCTTCAACAACTTCATCAATCATGTCGATCCTTCTACATTCTTCTTTCTCATTTGGATATCTCATAGCACTCTTCAACGAGAAAACCACCTCTTCCTCATTTACTCTCAACTTCAACTCCCCTTTTTGTACATCAATTAAAGCTCTTCCCGTTGCTAAAAATGGACGCCCCAATATCAATGGAACATTTGCATCCTCATCCATATCAAGCACTACAAAATCAACCGGGAATATAAACTTTCCAACCTTGACTAACACATCCTCTACTATTCCTCTAGGGTAGGTTAAAGACCTATCCGCTAATTGCAATGTAACGGATGTAGGTTTCACTTCCCCTATACCAAGTTTCTTGAAAATGGACATAGGCATCAAGTTAATACTTGCCCCAAGATCACAAAGAGCTTTATGAACCTCACTCTTGCCCATTTCGCATGTAATAACAAAACTCCCCGGATCTTTGAGCTTTGGAGGCAACTTCCTTTGAATTATTGCACTACACTCCTCCGTCAAGTTGACGGTCTCATTCTCTATCAAGCTCCTCTTCCTTGACATAATGTCCTTCAAAAACTTCGCATAGTGAGGCATTTGTTTCAAAGCATCCGCAAAGGGTATATTAATGTGGATTTTCTTGAAAATTTCCAAAAACTTTGCAAACTTTTCATCCAAGCCTTTCTTCAAAAATCGATGTGGAAAAGGAATAGGTACTTGTGTTTTTGGAATTCCCCAACTATCCCTTTCCACTTCAATTTCTTCCTCTTTCTTTTTCATCGCCTTGGTTCTTTCCCATTTCTTTTCAACAACCTTGTTATCAATCAATTCTGGTTCCTCATTCAATTTATCTTCAACTTCACTTTCAACATCGATTTCTTCTTCAACCAAGGTTTTCTCCATTTCCTTCTCTTCCACCTTATCATCTTCTAATGGCATAGATGGTCCATCATAATTTGTTCCACTTCTCAAGGTAATTGCCTTGCATTGTTCCTTTGGGTTCACAATGGTAGTGGAAGGAAATTTTCCTTTCTCATTAGCACTCATTGAGCTCGCCATTTGACTAAATGAATACTCCAAGGCTTTGAGTTTTCTATCACTGTTTTCCTCAATGGTTTTGAATCGTCTTTCATTTACTTCCTCAAAAGCCTTGAATTTTCTTTCAATTACTTCCTCTTGATTTTTGTTGGAAGCAATCAATTTCTCAAGAAGTTCTTCGGTAGTCGCCTTCCCTTCATTATTTGGCGCTTTAGCTCCCGGATGATACCCCGGAGGATAAGCAATCGCATTACTTGGGTTTGCATAAGAAAAATTATCTTGCCTCCTTGGTTGTTGTGGATAAGAACTTCCGCTTCCTTGGCTAGTGAACCCTCCTTGCCTTGGTTGATGTTGTGAATGTGAACTTCCACTACTTTGAGCGTTGAATCCCCCTTGCCTTTGTGGATAACTTCCTTGATTTTGATTGAAATTACCTTGGTAATTGTTTTGATAATTACCTTGATAATTTCTTCCTTGCATATAAGACACATCCTCAACACGGGGCATAGAGTTGGTCCATTGTTCACCATTCACAGCATTCGGAGGTAGCACACCTTGCTCGACTTGTAGCCCCTCAACCATATTCACTCCTTGATTGTTCATACTTTGATTCAAGCTCATTTGTTTAACAACTTCCGCCACTATCTTTTCCATGCTTAGCATACTTGGTTCAACACTTACACTCTTCACACTAAACTGTTGTCCTTTATCATAGCTTTCAAAACCATAGCTTCCACTAACTCTCTCCGATGGCCATTGATAAACATTTGTAGCAATCTCATCAAAAATTCGAATAGCCCTTTCCGGAGTTACACCTAGTACGGATCCTCCTGCCGAGGCATCAACAAGCACTCTTTGTCCGTTCACAAGTCCTTGATAGAAAAATCCAACTTGTTGATTCTCCGGGAAGCCATGTTGTGGACACTTGCGTAGCATTTCTTTGAACCTTTCCCACGCTTCATAAAAACTCTCTTGAGGCATTTGCTTGAATTGTGTGATCAAGCTCTTCATTTGAAGCGTCTTAGAAGGTGGAAAGTATTTGTTCAAAAACATTTGCGCTAGCTCATCCCAAGTGTTGCACGTACCGGGAGTAAGAGTGGAGAGCCATGTTCTTGCTCTATCCCTCAAAGAAAATGGGAATAACCTCATCTTTATGCAATCCTCACTCACTCCGTTCATCTTTACTGTGTTGGCAATCTCCACAAACTGAGCTAGATGAGCGTTAGGATCTTCATTCGGAGCTCCACCAAACTGTTGCTCTCTCACCAATGAAATCAAGCCCATTTTAAACTCAAAATTGTTAGCATGAATTGGTGGTCCCATCATTTGTGGAATTGCCCTTGGCATGAAGAAGTCCCGTATCACTCTTTGATCATTTTGAACTCCATGTTGAACTGGAGGTGGAGGTGGTGGCACATAAGCTTGTTGTTGAGGAGGATAAGGTTGTTGAAAACCTTGTTGAATCATCGCTTGTTGCACCAGTTGTTGAATATAAGCTTGATTGTTTATAGCTCCATGATTTTGATAGGCTTGTTGAGGAGGATTCTCATTGAATTGATGTGCGTTGTCATGCACGTTCATATTGTGTCCTCCTTCCCCATCATGCTCTATCCCAACACGATTGTCTCCTTGAAAATTCTCCATTGAATTACTATTTTTGGTTTTGTTCTCTCTTCTCTTTCTCCTCAAAGTGTTTTCAAGCTCTAGATCAATTGGTTCGACTTGCTTCCCTTTTGACCTCGTTTGCATACACCTTCAAGACAAGAAAAATTAGAACAAATTTTCACAAAGCAAATACAAGTAATAAATACAAGAAAATAAATGTCTCTAGTAAGATCGCTTTAAACGTTCCTTCTTTAAGCTACTAGCAACCGTTACCTCCCCGGCAACGGCGCCATTTGATTAGCCATAACTTGTAGTCGGGTTGACCAATTCAAGAATTTATCGAACCACAGGGAGGTCGATACTAGCACTTAAGCGATATCACGTTTATCACGATTTTATAGAGACGAATCATAGATGGATGGTTTGGGTAACAAGTAATTAAATGAAAGTAGACAAACAATAATCCAATGACAAGATAAAAATGATGAATGAGTGGTTTTCCAAATTAAGTAGAAGTGAGATTAACAACACTATTGAAGTGGTAACTTATGGATTCATGCATTAAACTCATATGTATCAAGGGTTAAGACTAAGGGCCAACACTTATACCACCTAAACTTCCTCTCGAAATGAATAGGATGTAGATCATTTGCACAATCTCAAAATAGCTCAAAGGTTGGTTCTAAATTAAACTATTCCAACTAGGTACTAAGTTCAATTATAGAATCCCTTCATATAATCAATTGACTTCTCAATCTAACTAATCACATGTTCCATCAAAGGGTTCTAAATAATAAAGGACTTCTCAATCACTTTACCATCTATAATGCACATGAGGTGTTTGATGAAATGATTCACTTGACTATCCTAAGCACATCATTGATTTCTCAATCTAATCATATAATTAGAACAATCAAACACACAAAACATCATAGATCTCAAGATATATAAGCACCAATGATAGAAAATCAAATATCCCCATCAACATGTGAATTTAATTACATAGATCCACAAATTAACCAACAACCTTCATGTTGCTAATCTCACAAGGGAGATTAGCCTACAATCTTCATAAGATCCATAACATAGACATTATAATTCTTACAAATCATGATAAACTAAAGGATTAACACAAAATTGGAATGAAAACTCCCTTGGAAATGGATCCAATTGAATCTCCCTTCTTCCTTTGGTGATCACCCAAGCTTCCTTGCTTCTTCACTTGATTTGGATGGAGGAAATTATGGAGAGATGATGTAGATCTCAAAATGGATGAATGGGATGGAGAATATGGTGTGAAATCAAAGGAATGGTGTGTGAGGTGTGTGGGAACAGTAGAATTTCGGATCTCCCTTAAAATGTTGAATGGATTGGTATTTATACCCCATGGAGACCTTCTAGAAGAATTGTAAAAAAATATCCTGTTCTGGTGCCGACACGAGTCGTGTCACGTAGCACGGGTCGTGTCGTGTCAGGGCATGCGGCACACGAGTCGTTCTGCGTCGCACGGCCAAATGGTGGCCGTGTTGAATGCCTAGACGTCGCCGCACGGCCTCCGCTTACAGGCCCGTGTCTTGTACACGGGTCGTGCTCTGAACACGGGTCGTGCTCCACAACACGACCAAATGGTGGTCGTGTTGGATAAATAGATGCCGCCGCACGACCATTCTGGACAGGCCCGTGTCTGGCACACGGGCCGTTTTGCTGCAACACGAGCCGTGTTGCCAGCACGGCCGGCCGTGTTCTTGCACCTTTGTTTCTTCTTCTTTGTTTGATCTTCCTTCTTCATTTGTACTCCATTTTCACCTGTTATATGTATGTTTAAGATCATTCTCACACATTCCTATGAAAATACATAACACCACCAAAATACACAAAAATACGGATAAAACAATACGCAAAATACACTCAAAAAGGCACTAAAATCTAGGTGAAAATAACGACAATCAAGGAGGCATGGAAGGAGAAGACCTTGGCAACATTGTTGATCGCATGACCAAGATCTTAAGATCCATTTCATTGGAGTAGGCTACTTCGAAGAAATAGAAAAAGAGAAGAAGAAGAAGTATAGAGATGCCCTATATAGTCTGGAACTACTTTACATATGTCATGTAGATGAGTACATCAAGCTCTTCACAGAGTATAGATAGAAATCGAAGATCAAGGAGGAGGAAGTATTCCACTTGTTCTTTGCCAAGATTCCAAGCCCATGGAAAGAAATGCTGATCAAAGAATATGAACCATGCGAGCTGGATTCAATAGCAAGGAGAATGTCCTTCCTCAAAGCAAAAATTGCAAAGTGGTGTCATCAAGCATCACTACACAAGAACTACAAGAAATTAAGGGGAATCAACAAGACAGTACCTTTATGCTGTGAGAGTAACGATCTTCCAACCATCATTGGAAGAAGTCCAAGGAAGCAAAAAAAGATGAAGAAAAATTATCCTTACACTCAAATAAGCAAATGATGGAGGTCCAGAAGGTCGAGATCCTTTTGGTCCAAACAAAAGGCCCGAAGTTATAAATTAGAGCAATGGTCTAGGCCATCCAGATGGATTTCAAGAAGTCAAGCTTCATCCTAAGGATCAAACCAAAGGAGTACATGAATAACTCCTACAAGAAAGACATTCCGAAGAGCACCTACACGAGCAAATGAAAGATTCAAGGATTGTAATTGCTACACGTGTGGAGCTAGAGGGCACATCTCACCAGATTGCACGGAAAACCAGAAGCGAGGAGTACGACACTTTGAAACAACTCCAAAAATGGAGAAAGTTGTTTACTTCCAAGATCTAGTACAGGTATATCAATTTGAAGATATGCCCTCAGACGAGAGCATCTATGAAGAAGAATTCTTTAGTCAAGACGAATCTTCCAAAGATGAATCGAAGTGAAGAAGAAAACTTCAAACAGAAGATGCAAGAAGATATCTCTGGATTCTTCTCCCAGACAACTATTTCTCATAAAGCCCTTGTGAGAATCATGAAGAAGGATCCAAGACACAATCTATATGATGGATTCACTGTAGGAAGATTGGAGCGGTTTCTCAGCTTCAAAAAGAGAAAACATCACATCATATATAAAGTGACCGAATAAGAGATTACCATTCCAATAGAGTTCACGGGAAATATAATGGAAATGCAACTAGTTCCTTATGAAGAAATCAAGAGGGAACTTAGTAAGCTCCAAGAAGGAATAGCCAAGACCATGTCCTGGATTTATATCAGAGCCATTCGGATCCTTATCAAGGCAACATTCAAAGAAGAAATCGATACACCAATCGATATTGCTATCTTTGATAAGAGGATCAAGAATATGAGCGAGGCATGCCTAGGAGGACTTTCGGGAAAATTGTATGCAGAAAAGGTGGCATCCTACATTTACCCAAGGATTACCTACAATTTGGCGGACCGAGATTTCAATAGGGCACTCACCCTTCAACAAGATTTTAAGAACAAAGATTTGATGAAAGAAGGGAATATGCCTTACTCTATCACTTATAGCATCTCATATGCTTTGTCCAATACCCATCATTCGGATCTATTCCAAATGAAGGAGTATATTGAGATACCAGAAGTATTCGAGAGAGTTGCATGTGCAACTAGGCCAAAAATAATGAAGTTGCCGCCAATCCACGATATGGATTTGCGAATCAAGGATAAGCCAGTCTGGAATAGGCAAGATAGCCTCACATTTGAGCAAAGAAGGATTTCTTTACAAGAAGATAGAATGATCAGTGAAAGATGGGAAAAGAAACCAATCGTGGAGGTAATCCAGGAGCCGGAAAAGTTCACAACAAAAGGTGAACTAAAATGCCCAGAAGGATGGAGAGGAGTCAAAGTAATATTAGATATCACCAAAAAGAAAAACTCTATTGCTTGTGATGTCTTGTATTATCTTCAACAACCAATAACTGGGAGATACCAAGGGCAGCTTAAACTCGATGATCTTGAGCTGATAATCGAGGGAGTTGCAGGAAGATTCCCAGAATAATTAGTGCTGGGATTGGAGTTTCTCGAGGATCACAAACCTTGGGAACGATTACAAGATGGAATGGAATTTACGGTCAAGGAGAAGAGATACAAGGTTCACCAATAGGGACTCGAGGTTATAGGCTCTGATCTAGCCATGACCACAAGTCCATTCTCGATATATATCACTGTCCGGATGATATATAAGGAGTATCGTGCTGAGTATTTTGCGGCATACATTGATTCAGGAGCCGGTATCTGCACAGCAAAAGAAGGACTCTTTCCTAAAAGCTCAAGCGAAGACTTACCAACCGTACTAGGAAGAGATTTCGTTCAGAGGGTGCTAATCCTTAAAAGAGGAATCAGACAAGCAGAAATTATGATCGGAGGAGCGGATCGTACCCCATGGTACAAGGTGAAGACTCCACCAATATATTTTCATGACACCGGAGCAGATATACTGTTAGGAAATAATTTTCTACAGACATTCAAGCATTTTACCCAAGAAAATGCAACAAGAAGGCTTATTTTCACAACCCTTTGTGAACATAAGATCATCGCAGCAAGACTGCATAATGCATTTCAAAGAAAAATGTCAATCCGATTTCGTAGCAAGCGTGGTGATAATGAAGGAAAACTCAGCCATCCAAAGATGAACGATCGAAAAAAATATAGAGAAGTAGTCCTTCAGATGAGAACCGAGACTAGAGCATGATGGAAGATGGAGAAACTAAAGGAAAAACAATCCACCTTTTCAAAGCAAGCTTGGGAGAAAACCTACAGAGAGACGTCACAATCGAGGAACAAACATCTTTGGAGGACGTCAAGAAAAAGATATAGAAGAACTTCAATGAGGATCCTTTAGCCTGGTGGAACAAAAACGAGCTCAAAGCCTCACTAAAAGTAAATGAAGGAAATGAGCATGAGTTCGTGAGATACAAGCCTATCCTGATAAACAAAGAGGATCGAAAGGATATACATCAAATACTTAAAGAACACCTGGACCTTAAGTTGATATCACCAAGAGTATCCCCATATAGCAGTCCAGGATTTCTGGTTCGAAATCATGAAGAAGTTAAGCGAGGGAAACCGAGACTTGTAATCAACTACAAAGGGATCAACAACATCTTGTAGTTCGATGAATACTACATACTAAGTAGGAAACACTTGATCTATTGTATCAAGAATGCCAAGGTATTCTCAAAGTTCGATTACAAATATGGGTTTTACCAGATTATGATGGAGGAAGAAAGCAAGAAGTTTACAGCCTTCTCCACACCACAAGGTCACTATATCTGGAATGACATGCCTATGGGCTTAGCAAATGCACCCCAGATATATCAGAGAAAGATGGATAATCTTTTCAAAGATTATTTCTCATTCATGTTTGTTTATGTGGATGACATCCTCATGGCCTCAAAGAACATGAAGGAGCATTTGGCACATCTGGAAGTATTTTCAGAAGTATGTCTTAAGGAAGGATTGGTGTTTTCTGAAAAGAAGACAGTAATAACAACAAGACAGATCGAGTTTCTTGGAGTTGAGATTGATGAATCTGGAATTATTCTGCAACCACACATTGTAGAGAAAGTTCAAGGATTCCCTGAAGATCTTAAGGACAAGAAGCAACTCCAGAGCTTCTTAGGAGTTGTCAACTTTGTTGGAATATTCATCAACAATCTAGCACAATATAGAAAGGTGTTCAGTCCTCTATTGAAAAAAGATGTCGAGTTTAAATGAGAGGAATCACACTGAGAGATGGTTAAAAAATTAAAGGAGGTTTGCAAGAAGCTCCTGGTACTATACACAGATGCTAGTGACCATTGGTGGGCTGCAGTTCTTACCAAGTCCACACCAGAAGGAGAGGTGCCATGCATATACTGTAGCGGACTCTTTGCGGAGAATGAAGCAAATAGATGGCACATCAATAAGAAAGAATTCTTTGCAGTTCGAAAAGCATTCAAAAAATGGTCGTTATTTCTTCTTGCGAAGAAATTCATTCTTAAAATCAATAACACGAGTGTCAAGGCCTTTCTAAAAAATAAAATTTAATCAAAACCAGAAAAGGATAGACTTTTAAGATGGCAAGCTGAATTAATATTATAATTTTAATATTGTCATTATTAAATTTGTTGAAAATATTTTGGCAGATTTCCTGACGAGAGATGGAGGGAGCTGAGATAGACTCCATCCTGACTGTTTCAAGGCACCTGATGAACAACCTAGAGTTGCTCAAAAGGGAATTCAAGAATCTAGTGCTCAATGCTGGGCTTGCTGAAAAATTACAAGAAATCAATCGGACCAAAGTGTCCAGTCGCATACGAGACTGTATTCATAACAGTGCAGGTCTATTCAAGCAAATACGAGAGCCACTCCTCCGGGCTGTTGATAGCAATCAACAAAAGAAGAGTATCCAAGAATGGGGCTCTAAACCTGGAGCAAGGGATGCAAGTACCCTTAGCACGAGTCCTAGATTGGAACTTCCAAAAAAAGAACTGGTCCAAGAAAAAATCGAGGCTCTGGAGTCACATCTAGAGTCATCGAGTCAACCTAGCACCTCTGGGGTTAAAGAGAAAGAGATCAGTCTTAGGCATATGACGGGCACTGCTAAGACTGGTATTAACATATATGAGTTTTCTCATTGGCAGGAATACCAAGCCAGCTGGGAAAAATTAAATACAAGACAGGGAATTCGTCCGAAGAAATGTCAGATAGATATATCAGGAGAATACCCCCGAGTTTGGATGAAAGAGGGCTCAAGTCCGAACGAAGTAAAGCAGTGGTATGATTTTGGGGCATTAGCCTCCATATATACTGTTGCACCAAGCTTTCCAGAACTTTCAAAACTGCCAGACTGGCTAAGGAAAGAGTTGGAAAGGCATGGGAGAATAATACGACTTTGTCTAGAGGAGATATATTGGAGCTTCATTTCACTAGCGCAGCTCTAGAACCAATAAGGGAAGGGCAACCTCGAGGCCTTTTATTTTATCAAGCTAAGAAGACCCGATGTTGAAGCATCAAACAGAATCAAGGAGTCTTTTGGAAAAGAACCAGTCTTGGTTTCTACCTATTCTGAGGAACAAATCTCTATTCGAAGAGCGAGGGGTTTGTTTGCCTGCATTCAAGCGATGGACCAGGTAAAGTTCCAATTCAAATTCGAACAATAAACTATGAATGGGTCTTTTCTGTTAAACACCTTAACAGAAAAAAGACAGTGTTCGCCGAAAAGGCCTTCGAAGAAAAATGAAAGCTCCTTTGGAGAAACAAGCTGTCAGTGAGTAAACAGACTCATTGAAAATACTGTAACATGGCCTACTTTGGGCAGTGGATAAACAAAATATGCTCAAGCTGTTCTACCCAAATAGAACCAGAGTTCGGAAAGGGAGTAAAGTTGGGCATAGGGAGGATAAGAATTGTTGGAACCCCTTCAGTAAAGAAAGAAGAACGAGAAAAAAAGAGGGCAAAACCTCTTCAAAACACCCAAGAGCCAGGCGACCCTTCAGACACCCCAGGGGATAAGTGACTCTATAAGGAGGACAAGAGTCAAGGGACCTTTCGAAAGGTCAAAAGGATAAGGGTCATGTGACCCTTCAGAAGAGGCAAAAGACGAGTACAGGACAGCTGCCAACAATAATGGATGAAATGACGTAAGCAGTAACGCCAGCACAATGACGTAAGCAGTGACGTCAGCAAGAGTAAAGAGGCTTTGAAATCTGGGTTTCACATCTGAAAGCCTCTATAAATAGCAGAGCTGAGAAAGCACAAGGCATCGACCATCACCCTCTGTTTTCTCTCATTCAATAAACATTGTAATTTTCTTTTTTTTCCTGTATGAGTGTTTCTGTTTCAGCTATCATAGGTAGTTAGAGGAGTCTTCTCCTCATGTTTAAGTAGTATGAGTGTGTAATAATATTTCCATTCAATAAATAAATAATCTTGGGCTACTGCCCGAAGCATATAACCTCCATTTTTCTACAACCATATCCTCCATATTTTCCAACCAAAATAGTAGCGGCACCCTGTACATCCGGTGTAGGAAACGAACCAGGATTGTGCTGGAGTCCTTTGAAGGAACGGAGTTGAACCATCATACTACGGGGCGCGTGGTTAGCTGTGAGGAGTAGCTGTAAAACCCTCCGGATACCCAAAGGATTTGCAATCAAAGAAAGGTATTGTTATAGTTTTGGTTGGTTAATATTGAGTTAATGTTGTTAAATTAATGTACGGAAGCATGCTGGGCCTGATATGGTCGTAATGGATTATGTCTATTTTGAAGAAATTGATGAAAATCAGATTTAAAATGAAGTATACATAAAAATTGGGCACATAATGGAAAAAATCTAATAATAGTAGAAATTAGATTGGTAATAGCAAGATAGGATTAAAATTGGACTTTTTAAAATCCTAAATGACTAAAATTGGAAAGTCAATTCCAAAAGGACCAAAATTGGATTAGGCTATTCCTAAAGGATTAAAAATGATATTAACCCTTATGTTTAGTATCATCATTCGTGGGATAAGATGTTTAATAAAAAGAAGAAAAAAAAAAGAGTTGATATTGGCCATTGAGTGCACCCGGGTGCAAGGGTGCACTCATATGTGTATAACTTTTTATTCTATTTTGTATACATGTTATTCTATTTTGTATACCTGTTTCTTAATAATTGTATACTTTTTTCACTTCACATTTTTTATTAAAAAAAGTAGCATCCATATGTGTATAATTTTTTATTCAATAGTGTTAGTACATATTTTTTAATAGTTGTAAATTTTTTACACTCAATTTTTCATTAAAAAAACTAATAAATAAATTATATATATTTTTGTTCATAATTGTATATATTTTGTTCATAATTGTTTATGTTTTTAAGGTGGGTGCACCTGAACAGTATAATTAGAAAAAAAAAATTACAAAATCACACATCATCCAAAGGTCATTGTGGCATGCCATATATCATCTCAAAAACTCGACAGTATTTTAAGGATTGCCTATACGATTCAATCTAGACTCCTTTTGCCTAATCCTTCTTCAGATTTTCTCGTTCATTGTATGTAAATTCAAGGGAATAATGAATGAAAATTCGGAAGTAAAAATGACACCTGTAAACCCATCTGTAATTCAATGTATGCCTTCAATTTAGGATGTTTACTAATTTTATTTGGATTTTAGTTCCTTCTTGATGCATTTTCGTGTAATTGTTGAAAATAAGACTTTACTGTGGACCTCCTCATCGAGTTTCTTCATGATAAAAACGATATTTGTGGCAGTTTTTGAATACTTGATCCTCTTGCAAGAGTGTTTGGAGTCCGCTGGAGTGTGTAAATGGGTGGGCATCTGTGAGTGCAATTGAAGAGTAATTTGTAATGAAATGTTTGTGGTTCTGCGGATGAAGATCTTTCCAACTTATGTGGAAATTGAGGTGAACATGATATTACTTCTGAATTTTTTCAATTACAATTTATTAGTAGTAATATATTTGGGTGTTTCTGTTGCTCTGTTTTATTGCTACATGATTTTTTTGTTGTATTTAGGTGACTCTGGTTCTGTTCTATTGCTCCAACGATTAGAGAAAGTTGTCGAATATAAGGTTCTGTAACACTTAATATACTCTCAAAGCCTTGTGTGTGAGTGTGTGTGTATTTATCTATGATTAATTTTAAATCTGCATATGCTACAAAACCAATTTGATTCAAACAATCAAGCCAAAACTCATATAAGTAAGAAATCTTTAGTGATCTCATCAAGCAATCCATTCAGCAAGTGCCTTTCGACATCTTTTACGACGTCTTCCATTTGAGGAAACACTGACATCATTTGAGTCCATTCGAAATCCCACATGGTGTTCACATCGGGGTTCTCATAATAAATATCTCTGTTGAGCATTTTGTATAGACCAGCTGCTACATCACATTCATCAGTCCCATTCATGCCATATAATTTTAGCATTTCCAAGTCCCTGCACAGTTGCTTCACCAAATTGTCAAAGGACCTTATCTTCGTTCTACTTATGGTAGTCTTTGTGTAGGGATTATGCTCAATTTCCTGTCTCCTTGCTTTTCTTTTCATTACTTCATATGCACAGTCCAATACGAGCTTTGTCCCTGCAGTTTCATTGCCATGATCACCAGCATGAAGAAAGCTGAGAGGTATGTTGAGCTTGAAGAGTGCCTCTGCTGTACTAAGGAACAGCTGACTTTTTATTAAAGTCTCCTTGAGGCATTTTTCAGGTTCTGTCAGTTGCTCATGTACTCTCTTTGATGTGAGACTCTGCTTGTGCCTGTTTTGGGAAATGTAGTGTAGTTCTATCCTTTCTTCGTGGGTTTCTGCAAAGTCCAAGAATAAGTATTAAATTTATCGAATAATTACCCCACATCCAGGAATGAAATATATTGAATCTTATTGACATTTGTAAAGTTGTAAGCAGATAAATAAAAATTCTGGAAGTTGTGGTTTGTGGATTTCAGAAGGCAAGATAGTGAGGAGCCCATGTGTACTTGTATTAAAGGAAATGAGAGATAGGTTATAGAAATCACCTGATATTTGTTTCCTTATAATGCAATGTAAAGAGGAGTCCTTCTATATAGATACAAAAGGTAATTGCGCAGATTGCAAATTTTGTAATATTTCTCTTTGACAACAGAGATGTTAACTTTTTATTGGAAAAAAATATTTATTATATTAAACACTTACCAGTGCTTTGATCACATTGCTTGAGTTCTTCTTCGTCTTTGATAATGAAAGGCTGTTCCAATGTTTGTAGATCATCCAAACCTTCTCCAGAATTTATGATTACATTTTCACACTGCAAATCCAATAAATTATGCCGTAAACATTTTGAGAGTAATACTTCAAACTTTGATGCAACTCCATTAAAGTTATTCTGAACTTACATTGTCATTTAGAGATTGTTTGATCTGTAGTTGGCAATCATCTGCTGAAGTACTGCTTTCTTTGAATGTCTGGTCATCTTCAATTTTTAGTTTGTCTTTTAGCTTCACTTCCTCGCTGGTCAATTCTGAAACATCACGAGTACTGGTGCCTGATTTTCCTTCTTTCACCTGGCTATCACTTTGTTCCTCCTTCCGTTTGGAACTGCAATCTTTGTTATGCATCTGTTTTTTCAAATCATTGAACAGGTTAGCTGGCTTTTTAAAAGATCTTTCAAGGTGATTCACAGTTGCATTTCTTCTAGTTATTAGCACATCCATCTTCTGGGAAATCTCAGTTCTTTGTACTTTCCTGGGACTGGATATTTTCTTAGGAGGTTGAACCTCATTTTGCTTCTCATCTTTTAGCACCTTATTGCTACTTTCAGTAACAACTTCTGGCTCTCTTATGGATAAATTTTGACCTTGGTCTGCGTTCTTCTTTCTTTCCTGGTCAGATGCAGTCTTCTGGGTGATATCAATCAAGAAGGAAGTATCTTGATTTCTTCTGTTTGGTGGATCTTTAATAAGAATTTTTTCAGTAGGTTTCATGGATCCCCCATTTCCAGGTGAAGATTTATAAAGCAATAATTTCTTCTGCCCATTTATGGCTGCATTTTTTTTGGGTTTTGGAGCAATTTTGGATTCTACTTGTTGTCCCTCATTGGTTTTTACCATCAAATGTTTTTGAAACTTCTGACCTTTTTGCTCCACTCGACGCTTGTCTTCTGAAAGTTCAGCTCTTTTAGCCACCTGTTCTTGAGGAAGTGTGTGTTGATCCTGGTGCTTTTGTTGATTGCTTTGATGGTCTCTCTCTGCATCCCACTTTTCTGTGGAATTTACACTGATCTCTAGGTCAATACTACTGTGTCTTGTATGTGCAGCTTTGAGTTTCTTGCTGTTTTGTGTCTTCTTCTGCTTCTCAGAGTTGGAGACTAGCACTTTGCTTTCACTGTTACTGACTTTGCTTTGTTTCCTCCTGCTATCTTCAAAACTTTGAAGACCATTGACTTGATTTGCTGCAAAGCTGTGGCTTTGTCGATCATTCATCATGCCGATTGCTGGATTTGAAATTGTTTCTACCTCCATACCAACTGCTCGTAGTTTTAAATCTTTTTGTTGGTTTCTCTCAGAGGCGCCATCTGGGGTTCGCTTACTCTTTTCAGGTTTAAGTTGAAGCCTGGGCTCTCTAGTTTGTGTCGTATTGATAGTAAATGTTGACTTTTTGGTAGTGCTGAGATGAGAACCATCACTACCCTCTCTGATCGAATGTTCACGCGACTTTATATTTTCTTTTGAAACTTTCCCTTTTGAATCATTTTTCATGCATTTTGAACCCTCATTCAACGGAATCTCTTCAAGACCCATAAGTTTAGCTATGACATTTGAAATTCTTCCCTTCTCTGATGTGGACCGTGGATTATTATTCACCTGTATGGAAAGACTCAAATCCTGGATATAGCTTGTAGACCTTTCAT
The DNA here is from genome assembly GCA_023678885.1 of Pogostemon cablin. Taxonomy (NCBI): domain Eukaryota; kingdom Viridiplantae; phylum Streptophyta; class Magnoliopsida; order Lamiales; family Lamiaceae; genus Pogostemon; species Pogostemon cablin. Next base: position 11,210,471 of record CM042987.1, read on the forward strand.
GAAGAACCAGCTTTGAGTTACTCTGAGGTTGTTCTGAAATTTCCTGTGTATATGGTAGAGCCAGTTGTTGACGTCTTCTAGAGGGTTTATCAAAGGAGAACCTAGACCGATCTAGTTTCCACTGCACATCTAGTTTATTGTTATTATTATTATCTTCTTCTTCATCTTCATCTTCTTCGAGTAACTTGATTCGACTTTTCTTCTGGGAGCCACTAACGTAGTCAGAGCCATTCTGCAAGTTCACAAGCATTCTTAGGGACTCTTCCAAATCAATGGCACCTTTCAACAATTCTTTCCCAACTTCAATCGAGTTTCTATTAAAGTCAACCCCATTGGAGCAAGCCCTTAGAATCTGGTTTAGCTTGTGAACTCCGTTTGATATTTCAGTGATATGAATGTGAGAGACAGTAGGATACCGACTGTTTGGAGGACCCTGATTGGTGAGGGTGGTGATTTCCATTTTCTGGGAGTTCGCTGATCTTCGACCAAATCTATTAAAAAAATTTACCAGTGGATTACTGCTCGAACCACCAATTTTACTGAGATTTCCGTTGTTCTCAAAGGCAAAAGCTATGGCCATTGATAAATCTCTGAATTGTTTGTTGTTGTTTTGCCCATGTCCATAGACAACCATCTGATTCGAAGATTCTTCCATATTTGCTGACCTGCTGCTTCCCATGGACCTTCTGCTTGTATTTCCTGTTGTAGAACCTGCCTGAAGAAAAGTGTATCATGTCAATCAGGTTAGTAATATTGACCAAATTTGCATTTGGATTGAAGGATTCATTATCTGAAATCCTCGATAGTAAATCCATTTGTAAGTGTTTGGAGTGATATAAATTTCTCCATCATTCTCATTTTGAACTTATTAAACAGATTTGACCCCACACAAGCTTACTGTATGCTAGCTTACACTTACTGATTCTACTGCATTCAGTCGCCGAGCACTTCTGGACGTCTGTGCAGAATTTCCATGCATAACTGTTGTGGTTCAGAGATTCTTGAGATATTATAGATTAAAAAAAAAAAAGGTGCTGAAATTTGAATGCAATATCACAAGCAAAGAAGAGTCTCTAATTTGTGGGCGAACGGTATTCAGTATTGTCACCATTGTAGCTATGATCTCGTATGTGATAGAATCATGAGATGGAAAAGAACTTCTTCATTTTTTTTATTTTTTTTTTCTTTAATGTTAGTTGTTAGTATAGGTAGTAGTTAGTTCACCAAGCACCTATACTTACCCTTTCTCCAAGCCTCCTTATAACTCCCCCTAATTAGTTCCCAATGGGAATCGAACCTGGGTCTCTCACTTAAGTGAAGAGCCCTAGTGGCCAGGTGAGCTAGCCCACCTGGTTAGAACAACTTCATATATTAAAGCTTCTGGGGATGAGAGACACTGTGAACTCAATGGTTAGACATAAGAGATCATTTCACGTGGCCTGCATGTAAAAATGTTTGTCTATTGTCCATCCCTAGGAGGGTTTTTGAAATCGTGGTCGGATAGCTGTTTTGGTTGACTAATCTGAGCATTAAGATCTTTAAAAAGGATCAGAAAAATGGCTCCTGATCTCTTTCAGGAATTATAGGGCATCTATCTATTACTACATGTTTGGGCCATTGATGTACCTTAAATTTTTATTTTGCTAAAGTGTCAAGCTGCGAAATATAAATTCTGCTTTTCTGACTAGTATACTTGGTATGTTTTACACTTGTAAGTAAAGCTATTTTTATGCCCTGGTTCATAATGTTGTCTTGAGCCATATAACAAGAGCTAGCTCTGTTTAAGATTAAATTTTGTTAATTGAAAGTTGAAACTACATTAAGGTTTACTTTTCAGCTTGATCCGAATTCTTTCTATCCCGTATTGTGTGATAAATGTGATGCCTTTGTGCTATATCATATGCAAAATTCTGTTAATATGAATGTGAATTCTAAAACCAGACAATGTTCTTGCAGGGGGAAAGAGATAAACAAAAACTCACCTCTAGATGCTTGGCCAGAGTGTCGACTTGAATTCTGAGCCGGAACCATCCTTTCTTTACGCTGTCGAAGATCACTGAGTAGCTTCTGGGCGAAATCCGATTTTGTTGTCATGTTGCTCATTTGCAGAGAAGCAAGAAATTTTCAAAATCTTTCTCAAAATAACATAAAATTAAGCTGATTTTGATGTGGGGGAATTAGCTCAAGAGAATGACCAAATTGTTTTCATTGTGTTGTGATTTTTTAGGCATAACTTGTGGCACACACTTTGGTGAGAAGGTGCTTTCAGTGATAGGTAAGGTGGAATGATATTAATCTTTGAGTATTATGAGGAGGGAGAAGTTGGGTCTTGGTGGAGACTTGGAATATTTTGCTTTCATTCCACTCCAAGCGATGCCACATCTTGCAGCTTTTCATTTTGAGTGCTTCTCATTTAAGCTTTGCTTCTCAACATGGACTGCTGCTCTTGATCACTTCCCGGAAATCTAACTTTCCGTTGCTCGACTGTCGCCGGAGGTGTTTGTAATGAGAATTTTGAAAGTTTTATGGTGTGAGTTATTTATAGTCTTAGTCTATTCGAGTTGCCAGTCCCTCCGTCTAGTCGATCCAGGATGGACTGAAAGATGCTTCACTGTAAATCTTCTTGTTGAAAATGGCATGTCTCAATTATACATAATTTTACATCTTTGTCTCTATTGCAGCCAAATTTAGGTCGATACCTTTTTCTCCGTGTATATATATATATTTTTTTTAACTTTGTTTCATGTAAATCTTCCATTTAAAAATTATACTCAAAGATAATTATAGGATTCAATATATTAAATCATGTGAATGTGAATAAACATTGAACCTAAGAATAGAATATTAACCAATAACATTCACAATGAAGTTGCATCTTTAATTGGTTAGATTAATGTGGAGAAGTTTTTCATGCACCCGACCGTGACGTACATTTCAGTATTACTTGTTTTTTATAGTTTGTCAAATAGTTATCACTTTAGATTAAAAATATTACTTATTTGTGACATAAAATCCTTTATACTTTCTTTATTTATTTGTCATCTGAAACCCTTCACACCCTAAAGCATTACTTTATCCGACAATCTCAAAAGTTACTTTAATTTTAAATTTACCACTCATTCTTCATACACATACAATTACTTTATATTTTTTTTATAACCTAAAAATCTACAATACCCTCTAAAGTTAACAAAATTGATAAAAAAGAACAACTTTTCTTAAACAATATAGAATAGTAAACGAGAAGCGTTTTGTGGGATGGAGGGAGTATCACTTCTCATTACAAATGTTTTCACTATTTATTTAAAATATAAATTTTCATAAAATAATTAACTATACCACTATAATTTTCATTAATTTGAGTATCACTATCTTCGTAATCATTTCTTATTCGTCTAATTAAAAATCTACCCCTGAGACCCCTTTTTTTTTTTTAATGCTCCGTTTTAGAATTTAAGTTTGACTTGGCCTTGAGCTCTGATGCAAGATGTCATAACATTTTGTTCTAAATTGTATACGCTTTAATTAATAAGTATTATTTTTTTATTAAAAATGTTGATTAAAATATGAAGATTATTAATATTTTATTAAAAAAAATACTCCATTCGTCCCGGAAAGCTCTCCACCTTTACTATTGATGCAGAGTTTAAGATTTTTTTTTTTACAAATTTTATTAACTTTTGAGAGTGAAGTTAAATATATTCGTCGGCATTCTGTTGCTTAAAAAAAGTATCATTTTTATTGTCAATTTATTAGTAATCACCAACGGATTGAATTTCATTGGTAATATTCGTTGTTAAAAAATTTAGTGCACTATTATATCTTATTCAATAACTTCCCAAAAGGTGAACAATATTTTGACTAATTTGCAATTTTATTTAACATAAAACCTTGGGAAAATAGTGCTGTAACTATTGTCGATTCTAGCTTTTTTTTTTTTTTAATTTTGGTTCTTTTTTCACAATTAGGCCATTTTGTCACTTTTGATCCAAATTTTGGATCAATTTTGGAAATTTGTTAACATAAAGAACTGAATTTGGACAAAAATAACAAAAATCGAATAAAAGAGAACCAAAATTGAGAATCGCAAATAAAAAATGACTAAAGTTTGAATAAGTCATACTTGATGAATTTAGATATTTTCCCTAATACTAAGTCTCTTGTGACACGAGTTGTGAAACGAGTGGACCGGTTAAAATATAATTGTTATATAGTTAAAATATACTAATTCATAGTTATAGTATGATAAATAATTAATTAAAGTATGTTTTTAAAATATTATAACATAATTCATTACAAGCATATTTTAACTACCAATAAGCATACTTTACTTATAAAATCTTATAAACCGTCTCACATATGCTCGTTTCACAAGAGAGTATCCTTCCCCCCTAAAACCTTCATCTGTAAGTGAAACATCAAGGTGTGCTATTGACTGAAAAACTTATCAAGGGCAAGTTTGAAAACGACCATATGAAATAAGTTTATCAATATCAAGAATTGCAGAAGCAGATTTATTGCTTCATTTCGCTTTAATTTGGCCAAGCAAATAAGACATATAGTTTCTTTCCAATATCTAATCAACTGATGACTATCCCCAATCAACCAAATCATGAAGCCAATATTTATCAATGAAAGTTTCCAACTTTATGCCAGAGTATTGGAGAAGCCTTTTAAAAACAACACTTCTAGTCTAGGAGACATACAAATCATCTGAAACAAGAAACAAGCATACATTAAAGGATTCCTACTACAGTCATAATTAACCAAGAAACTAAAGATGAGTCAATAAAATAAACTCCAGATGAGGTTAGCAAGTGAAAGATTGAATAAATGTGCTGACAAAAAGTTTTTTGGACCCATTATGTCATTATCACAGCTGATACATATATTTATGAAAATATGAAACAACATCTATCCAAGCCAGTCCACAGAGAGACTAAAAATAAACACAGAAATAATAAACATAGACATCTTGTAATAGTAGCATAACTACGACTTGAGATACAGTGAAATCTATGAATGTCTTGCCTCAATGTGAGCATTTCAGAATATAAGGTCCTGCAACTTGTGACAGTAAGCAGCTAAATTTCTTCCATAATGTAGAGCTAACAACATATGAATGTCAATCACCATAAAAGGGTGATAAAATAAAGGCAGATTGCTTTACAAATCCACCTTGAGAAGAAAATTTTTTATTGTCAATAACATCTTGCAGATTTTGAGCAGTGGTCTGAGTAGATGAATTTCCTAAAACTGGCATCAGTATAGGCTGTATAGCACAAAGTATTTGGCTCCTACCAGTTCATTAATTTAAGGAGAAAAGATCCATGAATGACGATCCGGACGCAAAAAAGACAACTAATTAGCTTAAAAAATAATGCAGAATCTTATGTATGAATAAAGTGAAATTTAAGAATTTTCATTATTTTCATTTAAGTAAAGCAAACTACAAAAACTATCCTTCAGAATTGAGCCATCCACTCGTTATGTTTTTTAAATAATAACCCCTTTGAGCACAAAAATAACCATTTCGAATGTACTTATCTAAGTAACCCCTCAATAAGCACTTTTTTTTTCCATAACAGATCATAATCATAATAATAAATAAATAAATAAATAAATAGAAAAAACTGTATGGGGATAAGCCATCTCTCAAAGCAATAAAAGGAAAATACAGGGAAAAAGTACTCAAATCTCTTACCAGATTATTTAAAAGAAAAAGACTCTAAGTCCATATGAATTGGAATCCAGCAATGTATCCTAAAGTTACCCTCCCATGGCTCTAAAGCTTTCTTTGATTTGATAAACACAAAAATACAGGTGGAAGCATTGAACAACCATCCAGTATAATATCAGCTTCTTTTACTAAAAATCCATCAAGAAAACCTTCCAAATACAGGTTGGCAGCTAATCTTGGAAATCATTGTAACCAACTATCTAAGCTGATGGCACAAGTTAAGTGAAAAGGGAAAACAGAAAAAGACATGGCCCAGTTCTATGGGGTGATTCCTAGACTAAAGATACCAACTTGCAGAAGAAGAAACAAAAAACATACATGCTGTAATACGAAACTTTTCAATACAGATCTTAAAAAAGGAAAACAAGGAATGATCTCTAGAAAGGGGAAAAAATAAATCAAAATGAGAAAGATTTCCACCCAATCTCTCTACCAACTTAACTCCACTTACCTACCTTCACCAATGATGGAAAAAGTGATTAGCACTAGGGGCATTTCTAATCCAGAGCAATAAATAGATTAAATCTCATGAATAATTTTGTAATTATCCACCCCTTTAATAAAGAAGGCTCTAAGAAAAAAAAAAGTGCAACTTTGAAAAATACAGACAGAAGTGTGACCCATGTCAAATACTTGAGTGAACTTTATTTGACAACTCAAAAAAAGCTAAAAGTAGCAGTCCCAGTTTGCAAGTACAATGTTATGAGACAGCCGGTGTCAAGCTGCCAGGATGGCAAGGAGGAGGCTGGTGGGCCCAAACCGTTATTGGTTTATCGCCGTAGGCCTCGGGCTTGATTTGTTATTAGTTATTTCATTCTTATTGCTTTATATTAGCTATGGGCCGTCTGTGGGCTTTAGGGTTTAACTCTTGTTATTTAGTTGTAGTTACATCGTTGTTTTGATTATCTATTGAATATTGAAGAAATAGAAGGGAGCCTTTTGGCTATTGGGCAGACGCTTTTGCGTTTGATATTCTGAGTGCTAACAATTGGTCCGACCTGCCGGATATCTCACCCGAGATGACAAACACACGCAGCGAACAACGGATGGAGGAATTGGAACAAGGTCAGGAGTTGATCAAGGAGACGGTTGGGAAGATGGCGGAAGAACAAGCAAGCTTCGCCCAACAACTGGAGAGCATGGCCCAGACGATGGCCGGGCTGACCACGTCGATGGCGGCGCTGTCGGCGGCAGCCGCCCGTTCCGCAGCGGCCAACGCGACAGCGGGTTCTGCCTCGAGGACCCGCACGGCTGAGGAGGTGGCCTCCGTCGCCGTGGAGCCAGGAGCGACGTTCGCGGTGGGGACGGACAAGCCACCGACCCCTCCTTCGCTGCCTCCTTTCAATGGTGGGGAGCCTATCGGTTGGTTAGCCCGAGCCAACCAGCAGTTTGCACTACACCGCACACCGGAGGAGTTGAAGCTGCCGGCTGCCATGGTGGCAATGGAAGAGTCGGCCCTGTACTGGTTTACGTGGCTGCAAGCCCGGAAGCCTAACATGGTGTGGGATGAGTTTGCTAAAGCCCTCACGAGTCGTTTTGACGCACGCTTCAAGGGAAGCCCGTTCGAACGGCTCTCCTCAGTCAAGCAAACTGACTCTATAGAGGAGTACGTGACGGTGTTTGTTCAGTTGGCAAGCCAAGTTCCGGGGCTCAGCGATGAACACTACATGGGGTATTTCATGACAGGTTTGGCGGAGGATGTTAGGAGTTCTCTTCGTCTTCTTCGGCCGCCAGATTTGGAAACAGCAATGGATCTCGCCAGGGACGTGGAGTATAATTTGGCTGTCACGGGGGGCAGATTCCCGAAATCAGGGGCGGCCAGCGGGTATGCACGACCCTCATCCCAAGGCCGGTTCATGGCTAGCGGCGGGTTCAACACGCCAGCGAGGGTCAGCGGGACCGTGGGACTAGTGTCCGGGGCGTCATCAGCCGGTTCGTCGGCGCCACGGGAAGTTAGCCGTGTTCCCCCAGCGAGGTCGTTTTCGAACAGCCAATCCTTCTCGGCTGGCCGTCCTCCGGGGCCCGTGCGTTTTGCGCGCATGACTCCCAAGGAGATGTCGGAGCTTCGTGCGAAGGGGTTGTGTTTCCGGTGTAAGAAGACTTACCGACCGGGGCACCAGTGTTCGATGAGGCAGCTGAATATTTTGATGGCAGAGGAGGATGAGCCCATGGATCTACAGTGCTTTGAATTCAATGAAAACCGCGTGGCAACTGATGATTTCGAGGGGGCAACCGTCCAGTTGGAAGAAGGGAAGAAAGAGGCTGAGCTTCCGATATTTTCCATGGCAGGGTTTACGGGGCCTCGTACTATGCGCATGAAGGGGGTTTTGCAGGGGCAGGATGTCACCATACTTGTGGACAGTGGAGCTAGTCATAATTTTATTTCCAGCTCATTGCTCACTAAGTTGACTCTAAAACTTGACAGGTCCAGCCGTTTTGGAGTACAGTTGGGTGATGGGAGACGCCAGGAGTCGGAGGGGCACTGCCGTGGGCTAGAGATTTCAGTTGCTGGCACCGCCATAGTGGCGGATTACCATGTATTTCCACTGGGTGGCGTGGACGTGATTCTAGGGATCGCCTGGCTGGCAACTCTCGGTGATGTAGACACGAATTGGGCCAGGATGACGATGTCCTTCACACATGGTGGGAGTAGGGTGACACTGAGGGGCGATCCATCCCTTTGTCGCGCCCCAATGGATCTCCGCGAGTTGATTCAGATCCAAGACGCGGAGTTGTGTATCATGCTGGTGGAGGCGGGGCCTCCGAAGCTGACGGATCCGGTGTCCCGCGGCGTGGCGGAGTTATTGGCGCCGTATCAGCAGTTGTTCGAGGAACCGGAGGGTCTTCCGCCGGTTCGGTGGGCCGAGCACCATATTGTCTTGGCCTCCGGTGCCGGACCCGTTTCGGTAAGGCCATATCGGTATGGGCAGGCTCAAAAAGACGAGATTGAAAGATTGGTGTCGGATATGCTCTTGGCAGGAGTGATACAGCCAAGTTCCAGTCCCTTCTCCAGCCCGGTTCTGCTGGTGAAAAAGAAGGATGGGAGTTGGCGTTTTTGTATAGACTATCGGGAGCTCAACAAAGTGACTGTTTTGAATAAGTATCCGATACCAGTCATACAGGAGATGTTGGACGAGTTGTCAGGAGCGGGGGTATTCTCAAAAATTGATCTCCGCTCTGGATACCATCAGATCCGAGTGGCGAGCGGGGATGTCCACAAAACTGCTTTTCGGACGCACAGCGGACACTATGAATTTTTGGTGATGCCGTTCGGATTAACTAATGCACCAGCTACGTTTCAGTCGGCTATGAATGAGTTATTTCGTCCCTATTTAAGAAAGTTTGTGATTGTTTTCTTTGATGATATTCTGGTCTATAGCAGGTCCTGGCATGAGCATGAGGACCATCTGGGAGAAGTCTTGCAAATCTTGCTAGATAATCAGTTCAAGGTGAATCGGAAGAAATGCTCGTTCGGGTGTCGGAGGGTGGAATACTTGGGCCACATAATTTCCGCCGCCGGGGTGGAAATGGACCCGGAAAAGGTGGCGGCCGTGGTGAGATGGCCGTGCCCCAGGAATGTCCGCGAGGTGCGCGGGTTTCTGGGTCTAACTGGCTATTATCGCCGGTTTGTGAGGGAGTATGGGCTGTTGGCGCGTCCTCTGACGGAGCTTCTTAAAAAGTCAGTGCCGGTGCCTTTTGTTTGGACGGAGGCGGCCGAGGGAGCCTTCCAACGGCTGAAATCAGCCCTTACTACGGCACCCCTGCTGGCTATGCCGGACTTTGAGAAGCGATTCGTGATCGAGTGCGATGCCTCTGGTACGGGAATCGGGGTGGTTCTTATGCAAGACGGGCGACCCATAGCGTACTACAGTAAATCATTGGCGGACAGGACACTGACAAAATCAGCTTATGAGCGTGAGATGATGGGATTGGTTCTTGCCGTTCAGCATTGGAGGCCTTACTTGGTGGGGCACCGGTTTACTGTCTGGACGGACCACAGTAGTCTGAGGCACCTTCTTTCTCAGAAAATTGTGACGCCGTCGCAACAAATTTGGGTAGCGAAGCTGATGGGCTATGATTTCGAGATAGAGTATAAGCCGGGAGTCTCGAACTCGGCGGCTGATTCTCTTTCTCGTCGGGGTGGTGGCGGCGACTTGTTAGCACTCAGCATGCCTAATTGGGGTGAGTTGGCCGACGTTTTAGTCGAGCAGTCTCGAGATGAGTATATTCGGAGTGTGACGAAGGAATTGCGCGAGAACCCGGGATGCCGGGTGGGGTTTGAGTTGCATGGCGAGAAATTGTTTTATAGAGGGAGGATTGTATTGGCTTCAGATTCTAAGTGGATTCTGGTGCTACTTCGGGAGTTTCATGATACTCCAATGGGTGGTCACGCCGGCGCACTGCGGACCTATAAGCGTCTGGCTGCTAGTGTTTATTGGAGGGGAATGTTCAAAGCGGTGAGGGAATATGTAGCTCGGTGTTTGGTTTGCCAGAAGGTGAAGTATGAGGCTCTCTCTCCGGCGGGGCTGCTGCAGCCATTGTCGATTCCGGAAAGAGTTTGGGAGGACTTATCCATGGATTTCATCACCTCACTGCCGAGGTCGCAAGGGTGTTCGGTGATCTTAGTTGTGGTCGACCGGTTGTCGAAGTATGCTCACTTCTCGGCCATGAAGGGGGGCGTCTCGGCTCGAGGGTTGGCTGAGGTATTCGCGCGCGATGTCGTGCGTTTGCATGGCATCCCGGGGACGATCGTGAGCGACCGGGATCCGCTCTTTATGAGCTCTTTTTGGAGGGAGCTGTTCAAAGTGTCGGGAACCCAACTCAACTTTAGCTCAGCGTATCACCCGGAAACGGATGGGCAAACTGAGGTTTTAAACAGGGTGTTAGAAACCTACTTGCGCTGCTGTGCGGGTGAGCAGCCAAAGAAATGGGTCAATTGGTTGCCATGGGCGGAGTACTGGTACAATACTGCCTTTCAAACCGCGATCCAGACAACCCCGTTTGAGGTTGTGTATGGGCGGCCGGCCCCTTCTTTGCGGAGGTATCTTCCTGGTGAATGTCAAGTGGCGGCTGTTGCGGAAATGCTCGAAGGGAGAGATGCGATGCTAGCGCGTTTACGCGAGCATCTAGTGCGAGCACGGGAGAGAATGGTAAGGTTCGCAAATCGGCATCGACGGGATGTGAACTATGAGGTTGGTGATCGCGTCTTCCTTAAAGTCCGTGCTCACCGACAACGTTCTATCTCCGGGAGACCGCACAATAAGCTGTCGGCTAAGTTCTATGGCCCGTTTGTAGTGTTGGCGCGCATTGGGCCGGCGGCGTATCGGCTAGAGTTGCCCGCATCTAGTCGAATACACCCTGTATTCCATGTTTCGCAGTTGAAGAAGGTGGTGGGGGATCACGAGGTGGAGTTGGGCTTGCCCGACTCCTTGGAGCTGCCGGAAATTCCCATCTATGAGCCGGAGGGCGTGCTGGCCGAGCGCAGTGTAGATGACGAGGGTAAGGTGGTGGAGCAAGTTTTGGTCAAGTGGTCGGGCCAGTCGGCGGAGGATGCGTGTTGGGTGAGTTTGGCGGAGTTTCGGCAGCAGTTTCCTTGGTTCGACCTTGGGGACAAGGTTGATTTCAAGGAGGGAGGAGTTGTTATGAGACAGCCGGTGTCAAGCTGCCAGGATGGCAAGGAGGAGGCTGGTGGGCCCAAACCGTTATTGGTTTATCGCCGTAGGCCTCGGGCTTGATTTGTTATTAGTTATTTCATTCTTATTGCTTTATATTAGCTATGGGCCGTCTGTGGGCTTTAGGGTTTAACTCTTGTTATTTAGTTGTAGTTACATCGTTGTTTTGATTATCTATTGAATATTGAAGAAATAGAAGGGAGCCTTTTGGCTATTGGGCAGACGCTTTTGCGTTTGATATTCTGAGTGCTAACATACAACTTACCAATTTCAGAGCATGTCTCAATCCCATCAAAACAGCTAACAAGGAGGATGGTATGGAGCAGAGAAATTGCAGACCACAAGTAAGGCCACGCGTGATTGAAACTTGTTCAAGAATAAGCCAACCTACTTGTCTGGTATTCTATAACAGCCACAAAAGTTCAACTCCCAAAATTAGAAAAATAGTTGAGAAAATATATAATTAATCATCTTTCTAAAGGTAAACTATCAGAATATATTTACATCATTAGGATCCACAAGTAAGAGTATCAAACAATTGCTCTTACAGGCTCCCAAACCCACTGCTTTCTAAGTTTTCCTGCTCCATTATGACAGTGTAATGAGTAGATAACCTGACAATTTCATCCAGGTGGTTCAAATATTAGATTTATGATTATCATCTATAGATGATGTCAACAAATTTAGAGGGGAAGTTGAGGATGCTTTAATATGGTTAAAGGTCAGAGTTATTTATCGTACCACCTAGAAAGAGTACAGCATCATAAGAACATACTACATTCCATGCTATGAATCCATGCTTCAAAAACTAAAAACTCAAGTTCTACAGATATGAACAATCAGCCATATGATTGTGGTTCCAAAGAAATCAGCACTCGATCATTTTGAAATAGTTGATTTTGTCAAACACGCAAGAAGTCTGAAAAAAAAAGTGTTCAGTAGCTAGCTGTTAATTGTATTATGCAGTCAACACTAGGAACGCCATCTATAAATTGGTCAAAACTTCATACAAGGGTCATTATCTGATAATCTGCATCATCCATGTGTGTATAAGAATAGCCAATGTCTCTAGAATTAATTAAAATTAACCTGAGGCAGCTAGCTCAGCAGCTTTGACAAGAACATTACATCCCGTGTTTCAAATACATCACAAGTAAAATGTAATATAGCTGCTCTTTTTTTAATCATATAATTCAGTGTGATACAACATTTTTGCTCGTCTCTACAAATATGCTCGGAGGTAGTGAAGCATAATGCTCCACTTGACATTGTTTTCTCATGGAGAAAAGCTATACATACATTAGTGGACAGGCACTTCGTATAACATAAGAGCTATAGAAAACTAAATGTTATACCATTATGATTTGGATGTTCATATAAGGCCAAATAATATAACTCCCAAATCAACTCAGAAATCAGAACATCTATATGCTATTATTCTATGATTACTAGGAGAGTAAGTAATAACAAATATAGACACCAAAGATCATAAGCATTACCTGACAAGGTATGTTTGTAAAATTCCTTCCATGTAAACTGTGTTGTTATCCTAACAAAAATTGTGGAAAATTTTACAAATCGCCATGATGGAAAGAACTTAAAAGAACAAATGATGCTCAAAGTAGGCAAATAATAAACCTTGAAAACTAACCTTCCTATTCTTAGCAATTCCGAGCGTCTTAATTGTGTCAAACTACTTAAAAATCAGCATAATCCGGTCCAGACATAAGGAGAGTGCCATACAGACATATTAGAGCAAATTTAAGACAAAAAAAAACATACAGACATATTAGAGCAAATTTAAGACCAAAAAAAAAAAAAATCGGAACAACTAAAAGCAAACCTTCCGTTTCTTTGTCATAAAATCCATGTGGGAATCTTCCCAATACATAAAACAGTTGCTTTATTATCTCTATCTTTGATCTTCAGTGTCACGGTACCACCAGGCAATGGCTAATTTCCAAAATAAACCACAAATTATAATTATTAACAAACTAATGTAAACTAAAAATCCATCATAATCGATAATTATATACATACAAGAACAATATCATCGTAATGAAGTATAGATAGCATTCTCTTCCCCCCCTCTTTTCTTATTCTGTATCTACCTTTGCATAAGGAGTTGTCACTCACTCTTTTGAGTGAATTAACAATGTTGTTACATTGTTGCTTCAATTGATACTAGCTAACTTACCCATCGTAATGAAGTATAGATAGCATTCTCTTCTCCCCCTCTCTTCTCTTATTCTGTATCTACCTTTGCATAAGGAGTTGTCACTCACTCTTTTGAGTGAATTAACAATGTTGTTACATTGCTGCTTCAATTGATATTAGCTAACTTACCCCGTGCGCGTTGCACGATATTAGTTTTATCAATGTTATTGTTATTTAATTTAATTTGAAATTATAATTCTTTAATAATATTTATTTAATATAATTATTTAGAATTATAATTAGTAGAAACTTTTTTTTCTTGAATCGTAATATTTAGAATTTATATGAGTATTATATTTCTTAATCTTATTATTTTTATGTAATTGTTCATGAATTAAACAATGTGTATGCAACCGTTCAAGAATCTTATTATTTTATGTTTAATACATATATATATATATATATATTAAATCATTTGTAATTATATTTTAGTAAAATTTTTTTAAAAACATTGAGGCTTTATGATTAATTGCATGCATAGAATGCTTTCAAATTAAATGATTACCTTTAGTGAGAACATAAGAGGAAAAAAATTCAAATTATTTAAAAAATATTAAAATCTAAAAAGACCATTAAAATACACTCATTAGTCAAAAATATTATAATGAGAATTTAATAACTCCTAATACATTTCCTCCAAAAGAGTAAAATGATAATAAATAAGTGGATTATATAAAACCCTAAACTCTAAAACCCTAAATCCTAAAACCCTTAACCCCTAAAACCCTATATCCTAAAATCCTTAAACCCTAAAACCCTAACCCTAATTCAACCTTAAAACAAACCTTAAACTCTAAACCCTAAAATCCTAGAAACTTTCCCGTGTGTTGCACGGTAATTAATTTTTACAATAATATTGTTATTTAAATTAAAATTATAAATTCTTTAATAATATTTTTTTAATATAATCATTTAGAACTTGAATTAATATAAAATATTTTCTTTTCTTCAATCGTAATATTTGGAATTTATATGAGTATTATATTTCTTAATCTTATTAAATTTTATGTAACCATTCATGAATTAATATAATACAAAATTTTTAAAATTTGAAATTAAGGACTCAAGACATGTTTTTTTTCTGTAATTTAAAATTAAATAAGTGGATCATATAAAACCCTAAATCATAAACCCACCTAATACATACATTAAACCCTAATCCTAAAACCCTATACAGAATTTATATTTTAAAATTATAAATTCTTTAAAAATGTGTACCAAGTGGTATACTAAATCCAAAACCCAAAGAAAAATATAGATAATACATTTAATATAATACAAATATATAAAATAAAATAAAATCCTAAACGCTAATTTATAAATTTATAAATTATAAATTATAATGCGGATTGATTGCCAAAGAATACAATCAAAAAATAATGTACAATATCTATCATCAATACATAAAAATATAAATGGCTATGACCAAATCATAAAATATAAACGGTTAAGATTCCATAAAATTGCAAAAAATAGACCAAAAAATGAGCTCAATTTATTATGAACATATATAAAAGGGTCCAACCATTTATACTATTAAATTGTTATACGCGTAATTCATAAATAAATAATGGGTGTATATCTTTGACTAACCATATTTAATACTATTAATTAATTATTAACTTACTTTAAATATAATATATATTAGGAGTTTTATCAATTCAAGACCCGAATTATGGGTAAACTATCAATTCGGGGCCTGAATTATTTTTCTATCAATTCAAGGCCTGAAATATGTAAAACTATCAATCCAAGGCCTGAATTTGTCAAATATTATCTCCTATTTTATCAATTTAGAGCCTAAGTTCAGGCCTTAAATTGATAGTTTTACATAATTCAGGCCCCTAATCGATAGAAAATATAATTCAGGTCCTGAATTGATAGTTTACCCATTTTCAGGCCCTGAATTGATAAAATTCCTATATATTTTGATATAATAAATATCATCATCCAACAATATATAAATGGTTGTGATGAATTAAATAAAATTACCAAAATTAGGATAAAAGTTTTAGAGCGGGAAATTAAATAGGGGTATCATTAATGAAGCCCCTTTTGTTTTTATATGTATAAAAATAAAAGATAAAGATAAAGATATGATCGGTAACATGGTGGATCCCAATTATTATTATTATTCCAACTTTAATCCTTTTTTTTCATATAATTCTCAATTTTAGTTATTCTTTGTCCACTATTAGTCATTTTTGTCCAATTTTAGTCTTTAACTCAAAATTTGGTTATTTTTTGTCTAGTTTTGGTTCAAAATTTATACACTTTCGGACTAATTTTAGATATTTTTTAACATAAAGGATTAAATTTGGAAAAAAAAACTAAATTTTATAAAAGGACTAAACTTGGATAAAAAGGTCTAAAAGTTGACAAAAAAATGACCAAAATTAAGAATTGCAAATGAAAAATGATTAAAGTTAACCAAGTGGGCACTTGACTCTTTACTTAAATGAGAGACCCAGACATTGTATAACATTTACCGATAAAAGAAAAATGATTAAAGTTGGAATAGACCATATTTACAAGACCAATTTTAAGTAAGTATGGTGTGAATTGAGTTCATACGTCAACTTTATTTTCGTAAAATTACTCTTTAGTATATAAAAAATTACTATTTAAAGAGTTATTTCTTATTTGAAAGAATAACATTTCATCTCTCTAAGAAGTATTTTTTTCAAGGGACAAACTTTGTGTGGGACCTTTTTACGTATGACCATTTTACATGGTTTAAATTAATTATCACTCTACCTTTAAAATATTATCACTTTTGCTATAGCTTTTCAGTTATACTATAAATTGTTAATGAAATATCATTATCACTTTTCATTAATTAAGTAATATTTTTATTAGTAAAAGTTATCACTTTTTTTCCAGTTTCACGTAAGCTCTTACGTGTCTCACACAAGTCATTGCCTTTTTCATGTAATAAAGATTAATCGATAAAATCAGGTTTTACAATAGTTTGAAGACTAATTTTTTCATTTAGAAGATTAATAATTTATGTCTTAAAGAGTAATTTTTCATGTACTTAAAAATAATAATTGAAAATAAGGTTCATACAAGTGTTGCCTATTGAAATATGAGTATTATTTTTAGTAGGAAGACATTTAAATGGTAGAATATAAGTACTCCCTCCGTCCATTTCAAATGTATTCATTTCACTATTCCTGACGACTACTTCAAAGGTATCAATTTCCTCTATTTAGTAAAAAAAGTACACAATATGACCCACCACTCCCCTCTAATACAACTACCCACTTTATCTATAATAATAATACTCCTTAATCCACGTGCAAAAAGCAAATAAAGACCTTAGAACTGTCCACGTGCAAAAAGCAAATGGTTACCTTAGAAGTGGACGGAGGGAGTATTATTTTCATTATTGAGTTTTAACATAGTATTCCCTCCGTCCGGATTCAAGGGTGCCATTTGCTTTTGGGCACAGAGATTAAGGAGTATTGTTATTTAATGTGTAGTGGGTAGTTGTATTAGTGGAGGTGTGGGACCCATTTTTTAGTTGTATTAGTGGGTGTGTGTGAATAATAAAATAAATGAGACCATTGGGGGCGGACGCCCAAAATGAAAAAATGATACCCTTGAAAGCGGACGGAGGCAGTATAAAATTTTATTTCCAAGCATATCTGTATTCGATTTTTTGATTCGATACGATTCAGTTCGGGTTATAGTACAGTTGGTACTGTGTATCAGAAAATATCTCAATCCATATCATAAAATATTTTAGTTTGATTCAGTTCGAAAAAGTCAAATAATCAATAATTTTTCTTTTGATTTGGGATTTTTTTTATTCGATTTTAGTTCGGATTTAGTAATAGTATCCAATTATGTACTCCCTCCATCCCACCGAAAGGTCCACATTTTATTATATTGGGCGTCCCACTCAAAGGTCCTTATTTTCCTCTTTTAGTAAAATGGCCACCCACATATGGTCCACCATTTATTACTAATACAACTACCTACTACACATAAAATAATGACGCGCTCCCATGGAACACAACCCTTCCCCTCCATATTCTATTTAAACCTATGTATTGCTAGGATTTTTAAATTGTAAAAGGGCACGGTGTTCCCGGGAGTACAAGAGCCTCACTCTAAAATAATAATAATCCTTAATCCACGTGTAAAAAGTAAATGAGGACATTTGTCTAGGATAGAAGGAGTAAATAGTAGACCTACAGATGAAAATAAGATACTTCCTCCGTCCCATCTTAATAGTAGTATATTTCATTTTTGAGCGTTCTATCCTAAGGCAAAAACTCCCACATGGGAATACAAGAGTTTTAATACTAAAATTCTTAGTATTCCCATTGGGGCACGGTATGTCTCCGAGGGCATAAGAAACCAACTCATATTTTAATGGTTATATTTCTCTTTTCGGTATATGTGACCACACAAATTAATTACTTGTCTTTTCTTGGACACACACATCACATTAATATAATTACCCACTATACATTAAAATATTATTTCTCTCACCCTATTATACATTAAAATTACTATCCTTAATAACGTAACTATTAAAACGAGAGGGAATACTGTATTTACTGGTTAACAGTGGCTTGTGAGTGAGCTGCAAAATTTTACACAAAGTAACTAAAATTAAAGAAGAGATATTGGCTAACGTGAGCCTTAGGTTACACGTCATTAAACTACACCCACTGCATCGTCTTTTCGACTTCTGATTTATCTTCTCTCTGCCGTTGCCCTATACTTAACCCGCCCCTTTGATATTTGTGTGCACCCTTCTGCAGTCAATCCTCACGATTTCTCTTTCTCTCTCACTCAAAATCTACCCTCGATCATCAATGGCGGACAAGACCCAGTTCGATTCTCGCCCTAATCTCATCACCGAAGGTTTACTTTCCCCCGCATTCATCTCCTACACCTTATTTACTCTCTAATTCATTGTTCAATCCTCTGCTTTTCCTGTTTAATCTCTTTCTATTTCTTTCTCCAAGCGTGGACCGGGGTGAGCTTAAGCTTGTTTTGATTTCTGCCGTCACTCTGGGTTTAGGGTTTTCATTTTGGATTACATGGCTTTCCCCCCTTTTCACTTGTTTTAATTCCTTCAATGTACCGTTAGAAGGCAATTTCTTTTCCCTTTCGTTGCGTCTCCTTGAAATTTTTACCTTGAAAATGTGGGATTAATTTTCTACTCCATGGCTTTTTTGATGTTTCTGTTAAAGAGACTGTCTTTGTCTAGTCGCCGCCTATCAAAAATTTATTGCCGTCTCCTTTCTTTATCTTTATTATTTTTTTTTTTTGGTGCTGGTTTTGCGAACAAATTTAACTACTGATTTGACATCAAGGCGGAATTTTTTTTTTTTAAAGTGTAAGTTTATTTTTTGCATGTTGAATGGTAGATTTGTTTGTTGCCGTTGATGTGCACTACTCTACCTTCCCCCTCAGTAGAATTAATTGCTATTGTATGCTACAAGTTTCGTGTGAAATCGCCCAGTCAGTAAGTGTACAATCAATTTCTTTTGCATGCAGTTGGCTTCAACATAATTTAATGAAGCCAATTTCTCTTGCGTTTGTATAATCTGGTGAAGCCAATTCATCGTGCACAGAATTTGTTGAAGCATGTAATGTGATCCACTGATTTTGTCATAGGTAAAGTTCTGATTTTTCGCGTTCATTAACCTTGGAAACAAACTTCTGTAAAGTTGGTAGTTGGGTGAAAGTATAGTTCCTAATAATTTTTAACTTCCTCAATTATGCCGAAGATTAGGAGATGTTTTCCCCAGTGTACAGATCTGTTTTCTGTTTTCATTGGATTTCTGACATAAAATGAGAGGTATAAGGTTAATTTCTTGTCAGTTGTCACTGCTGCATTTTCTTTTTTCCTTGCAGGTGAAACCAAATTTAGGACTTTAGGTTGATTGATCATGGAATGCCTTTGGTATTTTTTTTTCCTTTTCTATCCATTTTGCATAGTGAAGATTTGTGACATGCAAGAATTTGTAACTTTTTCCCATTAACATCAGTTGATGTTGCTGTGATTCTTATTGGTGTGTCTAGTTCTTACGTCCATCAAGCTTTCAATTGCTAGCTGAATGTGCAAGTAGGATGGACAATTCCTTTTTTGTGTTAAAATCCACAGTATGTATAAATTATTACTAATTAGTCAGTCGAAGGCTACTGAAGAGAAGCCCCTTATACTTCTTGAACATTGGGTGGAACCCCTGCCATTAGGGCACACCTGCCAGAGTACTAGAAAGATGCTCTTACCAGCCTCATCCTTTTATTCCACATCTGATTTTTCGGGTTGGTTCAGACCTATTTCGTTTACTAGGGACTGGGTCAACTCAGTATGCTTTAGATATAAGTGATCTCTGATAAGCGTTTTGGATTCATTCTGGATTCATTCTTTTCAAGTATGCTATATTACTTTGGCTTTTATTAGTTCATTAACGACATGCTACTGAAAACATGTTTAAGCATGGTTTCTAGTTGCAAAACTCTTATTATCAGTTCTATCTAAAGTGTTATTTACTGTCTTTCTCTTTCTTGTGTGCATAGATGTTCAAGGAGCTGACAATCCCATTCCGCTTTCACCACAGTGGCTTCTGCCGAAACCAGGGGAGGCTAAATCTGGAGTGGTGACTGGGGTTTGTTGTTATCTACTTTTTTCTGTTTCTTGATGAGTTATTTTGTTATTCTCTGTTTCAGAATGATGATTGTTGGAGTACAAAGGAAGGATTTTCTTATAATTATTCTTTCTCGGATTGCTAGAGTTTTTCTTACTTGATCATGACATAAAATAATTTTCTTGGTGCAGGCCAATCATTTTACTTCACTTCCACTGCATGTCAATTCTCCAAGTATTACTAAATTACCTGCAGCAGGTGAGGATTTGAATGATAACCAGAACAGGAAGGATGTTTTCCGCCCATCCATACTTGATATGGAATCTGGTCGACGTGATCGCTGGCGTGATGAAGAAAGGGATACCAATTCCTCTGTCCGTAAAGATCGATGGAGGGATGGGGAGAGAGAGCATGGTGGCGCTCGCCGGGTAGACCGGTGGACTGATTCATCTGGGAAACAATATGGCGAAGTATGCCGTAACCCAGGAGAGCGGTGGACTGATTCTGCAAACAAAGAAGGTCAAGACCAACGTCGAGAGAGTAAATGGAACACTCGTTGGGGGCCTAATGACAAAGAGTCTGATGCAGTTCATGAGAAGTGGGGGGACTCTAACAAAGAAGTTGACTTACTTCTCGACAAAGGGCCTTCCCAGCCCCCTTACCATGCTAAGGAAGAGAGAGATGGGGACCATTATCGTCCATGGAGATCAAACTCTTCGTACAGCCGAGGTAGATCAGATCCTCACCACCAAGCTTCAACTCCAAACAAACAGGTCTCTTCTTTTTCACATGCCAGGGGACGTGGAGAAAATTCTGCACCAAGCTTTCCCCCTGGCAGGGGAAGGGTTAGCTCTGTCACCCCCATGGCTGTTAACTTGCAATTACATGAACCTGTCTTAGAAATAGATGATAGTGGGGATGGTGAGCCCCATACTCTAAAATATAGCAGGAACAAATTGATTGATATCTACAGGACGATTGATATGAGATCCTCTGCAAAGTTTTTGGAGGATATTGCGCAAGTACCATCACTGACACAAGAGGAATCCACCGAACCCCTGGCTCTTTGTGCAACTACTCCTGAAGAATTGGTAAAGCCATGCTACCTACTTGTTTGGGCAGTTTTTTAATCAGGCTGATTTATTTTAAAGAACTGCTTCTATAAATCTTTTTGTAGGTTGTTATGAAGGGTATTGAAAAAGGAGATATCATCAGCAGTAGCGCTCAACAAATCAGTAAAGATGGGTCTGCTGGTCGAACAACTTCTGACTTTATGCATGCTAGACGAAACAGGCTAGGTAGTATTTTTATTTTAATTCGTAGAGTTACTTGTTTTGTGCTTAATTTTGAGTATTTTTGGGCAGATGATGATATATCACGATTTCATATATGTTTTATTGGTATGTGCAGGCAGCAGGGATGATTTACCATCTCCCTTTGATGATTCTAGACATGAATTGTTGGATAATGCTAAAGGTGGTTATTCAAATTCCTTAGAGGGCTTATCTGATGAAAAACATGTATATTCTTGGTCTAATGCAAAATTGGAGACACAGGACTTTCAGGCCATTTCCAACCACAAGTTTGTCTCTGAAGGTAAACTTTAAAGAGTTGATGTTGAAATTGCATGATTCAATTAAGATATTGAACTTTAAGAAAATATCTCCATTTATATTTGACTTGTGATTGGTCATATAAGCAATTTTCAAAATTTTCTGGTAAGAAAATTGTGGCGAGAGTTGTGTAAATATTAATGATTGAGATTTGTTGCTTTGGGCCTATTTACTGCTTTTTGCAATTTTGATAATGGTGAAGGTTAACTCAAGATTTTATCATTTTAATTTGTTGGTTGTGTGAGAAAGCCGGCAACTGTTACCAGAATGTTGAACTCTGATAAATTATCTTATATCAATGTTCGACTTACATGTCAATGGAAAGGTCTTTCTTGAATTTTCTTGGACATGGAATGTGGTTGTCAGAGTTGTCTATACAATAATCTCTGATATATGTTGGTATGGGTTAATTACTGTTGATTTTACATTTCAGTTGACCTTTTGATCCTGTGCATGTTTTATTTTATTTTTCTAAAAATGAGATCATCACTTATTATCAGGATCTATAATGAGGAGAAACTTCAAAATTTAACTGCTGAAATATCATTTTATGTCCAGCTGTGAAAGAAGATAGTGGCACCCTTGCCTCTAGGGAATCTACTCCGGGGCACGATGGTTCATGGAGATCTTCATCCTTTGCAGAACGGCCCCATTCTTTTTCTCATGATTGGAGGGAGTCGTCTGGTGATGTCCAGAAAGATGCTAATAGTGTGTGGGAGAAAAATTCTATAGATTCCCCTAACAACAGAAAAGGACCCAATAGGCAGTTGGGTGATAATTCTATTATGAGAAGACAATCATCAGCAGTGTTTGAGAGGGAGATGGAAGCACATAAAATTTCACTGACGTCTCCTGAAGACCTAGTACTTTACTATAAAGATCCACAAGGTGCAATCCAAGGTCCCTTTTCTGGTAGTGATATCATTACATGGTTTGAGGCTGGATATTTTGGCATAGAACTGCAAGTTCGCTTGGTCAATGCACCAGCTGATAGCCCATTCTCTTTACTTGGAGATGTAATGCCCCACCTGCGTGCCAAAGCTCGACCACCTCCTGGATTTAATACGCCCAAGCCAAATGAAATTCCGGATGCTTCTGGTAAGTTGAACTATGGGGGTTTTGGGAATCTTCACGCAATTCCGAGTGAGGCTGATGTGTTAAAAGCTGATGCAAGATACAAACCTGGTTCAAAGACAGAGGCTGAAAATAGGTTTTTGGAATCACTGATGGCTGGCGGTATGAATCCTGCAACCCTAGAAAAGTTTGCTCTTTCAGAAGGTTTGCCATTTTCTATTTAATTTAGATGAAAAAATAAAATAAAATAAAAATTATGGATATTGTGGTGTCTGTTCAATGACTCTTTCCACACTTTTTTTTTAAAAGAAAAGTTCTTGTTTATAATAGTATTCTTCTCAATCTGAAGACATTTTCTCTATTCAGCTATGCAGGGATACAGTGGAAACAATTCTGCTGCACTTCCTGCTTTGCGACCTAATACTGGGGATGATCTATATCTATTAGCCCAAAAAATGATGCTGGAGAGGCAGAGATCTCTGCCAAAACCTTATTCATTTTGGCCTGGTAGAGATGCAGCTCCATTAGCTCCAAAGCCAGATTTGGTGAATGACACCTCACTCGCTCAGCCAAAGCTTTTATCTTCCATGTCTGACAATGCTCTTGCAGAGACTCATTCTCAGAATGTGGACTTAATGACATACCGTCAGGGCATAGCTGAAAGAGCTAACTCCAATGTTAACAATGGAATAGGTGGTTGGTTGAATTTCCCCATGCAAGGGGCATTGGACCCAATGCAGGATAAGTTGGACATTCATCAATCTCAGAATTTTCCTCCACAATCTGGCACTGGCATGCAACAGCAACGGATGCATTTGCAGAATTCATCTTTAAGTAATTTATTTGCAAAATCTATGGATAATCAATCCAACACATTATCTGCTGAGAGCTTACTGACAGCTGGTCTATCACAAGATCCACAACTGCTAAGTTTGTTGCAACAGCAGTATCTGTTGCAGATGCAACCTCAGGTCCCAGTTGCACCACAGCAGCCATCACTTTTGGATAAACTGTTGCTGCTTAAGCAGCAACAGAAGCAGGAAGAGCAGCAACAATTAATTCTTCAACAGCAACAATTACTTTCAAAGTTGCTCTCTGAACATCATCCCAATCAACGACTTGGAGAGCAATCATATCAGCACTTGCAAAGTGGAGGTTTTACTGCAGGGAATACTGAATTTGATCATGCCCCGTTTCAACATCCACATGAATTGTTTCAGATGGATGTACAATTGCAAGCCCTGAATTCACGAAACGAACATTTGTCTACCACTCGTGGCATTTCTCAGGATAATTTCCAAAATATTGCTTCAGAAAAACCCGTGCATCTGCCACATCAAACTTTTGTTGATGGTGTTGAGCAAAGGAATTGGAATACACCTCTGCCACATCAAACTTTTGGTGATGATCTTGTGAACAATCAGCAAAGCATGTCTTCTGTGCCTAGTGATGCAATGGACACAGTACGCACATCAGCAATGGCAAATAAGAATCCATCAGAACAGACATCACATGATGAAGCTGTCAGAACTGTAACCTCCACTCTCACTTTGAATCTTCAACCTGAAGAAAATATAGCACAATCAGTTGCAGAGCAATTGAGTGCTGCTGCTACTGTTACTGCTGTTCACAGAGACGTGCATGCATTAGCAGAGGCTTCAGCAAGAGCATTTGAGGAACCAAAAGATGTTGTAGAACATATTGATGGTGAGTTTTCTTCCGTAAAGGAAATGAAAAGCCTTGAAGCTGGGGAAGCTAAAAAACCATCAGAGAAGAAATCCAAAAAGCAGAAAGCGTCAAAGGTTTCTTCTGATTCTGTAAAGGGTACCCATAACCCACATCCGTCAAAGTCAGAAAATGAAGGAGCAAACATTCCCGATGCAAAAGCTGAGACATTAATTAGCCCTGGGGTTACAGATGCTTCTTCCAAAAAGGAGAAGAGGAAGACAGAGAAAGCTGCTTTGAATGGTGTGGATTTACCAGGGAAACAGTCGATATCTGCCCTGAACTCTGCAGATGGTGGCGTGGAAGTTGAAAATAAGGTTCAGCCTGGTCAAGCCCCATATGTTTCAGAGCAAACCCATAATGGACAACGTGCATGGAAACCTGCACCAGGTTTCAAACCAAAATCATTATTAGAGATACAACAGGAAGAGCAGAGAAGAGCACATGAAGAAATTGCAGTTTCTGAGATCTCAGCTACTTTGACCTCAATGGCCATCACAACTCCTTGGGCTGGGGCAGTTTTGAATTCTGATAAGTCTCTTGATTTAACTTATAAGGATGCTTTTGCTGATGTAAATTATGAGAAACAAGAGAAGAGCAAGAGAAGCCAAACAGATGATCTGTTTTGGGATGATGCTCCCCTGTCAGGTGAAAGAGAGATAGGAATTTCTGAAAGTGCAGGTGGGATGGTGCCATCTAAATCAGTGAATTCTCATATTTCTGCTGCTGTTGATGATGACTTTATTGAGGCCAAAGATAC
This sequence comes from Pogostemon cablin, assembly GCA_023678885.1. Taxonomy (NCBI): domain Eukaryota; kingdom Viridiplantae; phylum Streptophyta; class Magnoliopsida; order Lamiales; family Lamiaceae; genus Pogostemon; species Pogostemon cablin. Next base: position 11,235,889 of record CM042987.1, read on the forward strand.
TAAAAAGAGTCGTAAGAAGTCTTCTAAAGCTAAGAGTGCTGGAGCCAAGGTTGCTCCTGTAGCTTCAGTTGATGTGTCAATTGGATCAAGTCCCAGTGACAAGGGAAAAAATACTCGCCAAATACAGCAGGAGAAGGAATTGTTGCCTGCAGTTCCCGTCGGCCCGTCCTTGGGAGATTTTGTAATGTGGAAGGAGGAGTCTGCAAGCCCATCTCCAGCTCCTGCCTGGTCTACTGATTCAGCAAAGCCTCACAAGGCAGCTTCTCTGAGGGATATCCTCAAAGAACAGGGGAAAAAGACGTCGTCGCCACAGGCAATTCAGTTGCCAACTCCACAGAAACCTGCAATCAGTCAACCTGCTCGTGCAAGTGGTTCTTTATGGTCTGTCACAGCAGCATCACCCGCAAAGGCGGCACAGACACAAAACATGCAAGTTTCTTCTCAATCTAAACATAAAGTTGAGGATGATCTGTTCTGGGGGCCATTAGAGCATGTGAAACCAGAGAAGCAGTATGTCTCTGTCTTTTTTCAATGTTATGTACTACACATATATACTGATTCATCTAAAAAATCTGTTATTGTGATGCATTGCCCAAGTATCTCATGCTTTGTTGCTCGCAAAAATTTAAAAGTTGGTGTTTGTATTTACCTGATTAGTGATAACGAACTATTCACGTGTGCATGTTATCTCATTCTGAAGTATGGGTTCTTGCATGAGGTTGTTGGCTGAAACAATTCAGTTTTTAATGAGATGGTCTTTCAGTGAAAATCTTTGCTTCTGTTGTCAAGTTTTATTTATCCCCGAGTGGGTAGGAAGGAAAGACGTATTTGGGCATATATCATGGGGAGATTCTCATCTTTTCCTATGTCTTAAGTTGGACCTGCTAAAGTTGGTCTTTCAGCTGGCGAATATGGGTGGCAGTTTGGTTTTAGTTTGTTTACTGGTTTGGGAGTTGAAAGGTAGGATGATCTTATCAGTCCATCCTTTTGACACATTCCCCTTGTTAGTAGACATAGCTGGAGAAACTAAATATGCATCAGCTGGTGATAATGAGTGGTATTGTGATTCTATTATTGGATGTGATTTATTTAGATGAGCTGATTATGTGTGAGAAATTAGCTTCTCTGGTAGGATTTCTTGTTGGATTTGGAAAAAACTTGTATTTGGTGGACTTTAAGGTCAGAAAATTCAAGTTATCTTTATCATCAGTATCATTAGTGACATCAATAGGAAATGACCAATACTTTTTTGGAGCAGGTCAGTTCTCTTTTTATACTCTGACCTCATTATAAGTGGGGGACAATTGCCTAGGTGGCTCTACTCTTTCAGCATTTGTGGTGGTTTAGATGATGTACTAGTTTTCTTTTTAATTTTTAGGATGCTGTTAGGAAGCGGGCCCTTGACCAAGCCTGCCTAGCCCACCTAGCCTGGCCGGCCCAAGTTACCCGGACCAGGACGCTGCGGGTCGCTGCAGATCGCTGCCCCGGCCCGTCCCTAACAAGGCCTGCAGGCCATGCACCCCAACCTTCAAGCACAGGGGTGATCAGTCCATATGCCTGCAGGATGCTGCCAGGGGGAATCGAACCCCTGACCTTTAGGTATAAAGGAGCACTTATGTCTCCTTATACCACCAGTTGATCTGCTCAACTGGTGGTATAAGGAGACATAAGTGCTCCTTTATACCTAAAGGTCAGGGGTTCGATTCCCCCTGGCAGCATCCTGCAGGCATATGGACTGATCACCCCTGTGCTTGAAGGTTGGGGTGCATGGCCTGCAGGCCTTGTTAGGGACGGGCCGGGGCAGCGATCTGCAGCGACCCGCAGCGTCCTGGTCCGGGTAACTTGGGCCGGCCAGGCTAGGTGGGCTAGGCAGGCTTGGTCAAGGGCCCTGTGCTTGAAGGTTGGGGTGCATGGCCTGCAGGCCTTGTTAGGGACGGGCCGGGGCAGCGATCTGCAGCGACCCGCAGCGTCCTGGTCCGGGTAACTTGGGCCGGCCAGGCTAGGTGGGCTAGGCAGGCTTGGTCAAGGGCCCGTTTCCTAACAATAGCTCAACTGGTGGTATAAGGAGACATAAGTACTCCTTTATACCTAAAGGTCAGGGGTTCGATTCCCCCTGGCAACATCCTGCAGGCATATGGACTGATCACCCCTGTGCTTGAAGGTTGGGGTGCATGGCCTGCAGGCCTTGTTAGGGACGGGCCGGGGCAGCGATCTGCAGCGACCCGCAGCGTCCTGGTCCGGGTAACTTGGGCCGGCCAGGCTAGGTGGGCTAGGCAGGCTTGGTCAAGGGCCCGTTTCCTAACAATAAAAGTGCACTTTTATTGTTAGGATTTTATTGTTAGGAAACGGGCCCTTGACCAAGCCTGCCTAGCCCACCTAGCCTGGCCGGCCCAAGTTACCCGGACCAGGACGCTGCGGGTCGCTGCAGATCGCTGCCCCGGCCCGTCCCTAACAAGGCCTGCAGGCCATGCACCCCAACCTTCAAGCACAGGGGTGATCAGTCCATATGCCTGCAGGATGTTGCCAGGGGGAATCGAACCCCTGACCTTTAGGTATAAAGGAGTACTTATGTCTCCTTATACCACCAGTTGAGCTGCAGATCAACTGGTGGTATAAGGAGACATAAGTACTCCTTTATACCTAAAGGTCAGGGGTTCGATTCCCCCTGGCAACATCCTGCAGGCATATGGACTGATCACCCCTGTGCTTGAAGGTTGGGGTGCATGGCCTGCAGGCCTTGTTAGGGACGGGCCGGGGCAGCGATCTGCAGCGACCCGCAGCGTCCTGGTCCGGGTAACTTGGGCCGGCCAGGCTAGGTGGGCTAGGCAGGCTTGGTCAAGGGCCCGTTTCCTAACAGATGCAATGGGAATGGTACATATATATATAGCTCGTGTTGATTTGTGAAAATATTCTGGCTGATCTTAGCACATTTTCATATGCCTTCTGGATTACTGGTTTGAGTCGCTACTCTTTGTCTGCGCAGAGCTGATTATCCTCAACTTGGCGTGCAGAGCAGTTTGACAAACAAAACGCCAACCATGAAAGGGAATTTGGGGGGTTCATTAAACCGACAGAAGTCCACTGGTGTCAGGCCTGCTGAGCAATCACTTTCTTCATTTTCTTCTTCCACTCAGTCCCACCTGAAAGGGAAGAAGAATGCCTCGACTAAACATTCAGGTTTGCAATATGACTACTTTTTTTTTCTTTTTTTTTAATGCTGAAAAAACAAGAAATAATGTCTAGCGCACTGTTACAGAGGCCTCGGACTTCATCGAATGGTGTGAGAGTGAGTGCATAAGACTTCTTGGATCTAAAGGTAGTATCTGATTGCTCCGTTCTACTTTTATTCTTTCTGCTGTTGTCTATTTTTGCTTTGTGATGCTGATACCTGTCCCAAGTAAATAAATTTAATCCTTTTTGTTTTTAAGATATCTGCCATTTAATTCCACAATCTCCATCGCACTCTCCACTGAGTTGTAGTAATATTATTAAGATAAATAGAACCCTTTTCAGTTTATCTCATGCTTTCTTTCATTCTCCTTTCTCTAGATACAAGTTTCCTGGAATTTTGTCTGAAGCAAACCAGAGCAGAGGCTGAAATGCTTCTGATAGAAAATCTAGGATCATTTGATCCTGACCATGAGTTCATTGACAAGTTCCTAAATTACAAAGACTTTTTACCGGCGGATGCTATTGAGTTTGCCTTCAAAACAAGGGACACTGAAAAGGCAGTTACCTCACAAATGGTAGACATGACTTCCAACGTTGGCGATGATTCACGCACTGACATGTATGATGTGGGTGCAATTGATGGAGGCACAAAAGGAGGAAAGAAGAAGGGTAAAAAAGGGAAGAAAGTAAGTCCATCTGTGTTGGGATTTAATGTGGTTAGCAACCGGATTATGAAGGGAGAGATTCAGACAATTGAGGACTGAGTTGTCTCTGGGTAAGTGTAAATACATTTGTGTTTGAGATAGACTGCAAATGTGTTTTTTTCTTCTCAGTGAGGAGTTTTAACCCCCCACCCCTCCACCCCACCCTACATCAGTACCTTTAGCAGCTAATTTATCTGCTCAAGCAATTTTTGCTTAGTCATCTAGTCTAGTTTACTGTACTGATTGTAAGAGTTGAATGTTTAATTATTAGTGTAGACGTTCTTTTGCCTTTCATCGTCTAAACACTCGAGTTTTAGATGCTTTTCTACCAATTAGGTGTCCTATTATTTTGAGATTTGATTTGTTTATGTGTTGACTTATCTACTGATTGTGATTATGATTAATTTAATGACATGAAGTGAATTCCACCAAAATGAACAAAAAATTTCAACTTTTACATAGGAAATTTTTTATTTGTACAAGGTGAAATACATTTTTATTTGATCTGTCGGAATATGATCCAGTTTCTTTTTGGGTTTAGACAAATGGTGGAAAGGAAAATAAAAAAGGCCTTCCAATTGGAATGTTATTGGTAAAGCGGAGGGTAAAACAAGCCTTCTAATGGAATTGATAGTGGATCTGTACATTTCCTCTAGGCCATAACTAGATAAGTTGAATGAGTTGGAAAAGTCTTTCAATTGAACTGATAGTCCTTAAAATAGAAAGGGTGGAAAATCCTTCCGGTTGGATTGACAATTGTAGGGTGATACGAGATTCCTATTTTTGACATGAAATATAAAATGTTTTTCATTGTCTCTCAACATAGTCACTTCTATCAATCCTTTGGGCAAGGGCGGAAAAAACTCCTAGATAAATTTAGTTGTGGTTTTTGAATGGGAGTAAACAATCTCCAGAATCAGTTTTTCGATAAATTAATTTAGAAATGAAATTAGTGATTTTATTGGTAAAAAATAGTTTATTTTGTTGTGAATGTAAAAAATAATTTGTCTTGTTGTGATTTAAACCCTAAATATAAAATAACAAGAACCATATATATTCCATGAAATCAATTCAAGAAACCTTTCCAAAAAATTTATTATTTCAAAGAATAGCTAGAAGATGGATTGTGACCGGATAAAAATGTAATACTCTCTCTGTCACAAGTTAAATTTCGTATTTTCTGTTGTTCGTTCCATATTAAATTTCACCATCTAAAAAAAAAAATTATACCAATCTTCAACTCTAAAAGTATACCTTAATTATAAATTTATCACTCCCACGTCTGACGTCTCCACCTATAGGGACAAAAGAATACTAATATTATTATTTTTCTTTTTTAAAAAAGACCAGGTCAGTAAGTTAATAAAATTATCATTTTTCTATTTGTCCAAAATTGTTAAGATGTTAGCATAAGTTCAATTTGTAGCATTTGTCTTTCAATTGTGACATTAATAATGAATTAAACTGAGAAACAGGACAGGATTATATGAATAGGGGTAGCAGCGAAGGATATTTGTTTCTTGCTGGGGAATTCGTCAACCTGTGGATACTGCATAATTGGCGCTATATTTTGATTAATTACTTTAACAAAAGGATATTCCCAAAGTTGTTCACTATTTAGCTAAATTTAGTAATTCTGAATTAAATATTATACTTATATTGGATTGTTAATTAATATGTTGTTAACGGGTTAGTGAGCCATCTGTTTAAATTTCATGTCCTTATCGGATTGACACTAACACGACATGAAATTTTCATGTCCTTATCAGGTTGACACGATAACGACACGAACCAATAAGACCAAACACTTACCCGCAATTATCGTGTCATGCTCGTCTCGTCGTGTCGTATCAGAAATTACCACCCTTACTACTCATCTACCATACATTTTCTCACTTTAATTAATATCCTTTTACACATTAAATTTGATATAAAGTTTAAATATTTCTTATCAAAATCCAAAACAAGAATTATTATTATTATTATTGATTTATTAAATTCAAATCTACTTAATCCAAAACAAACATAACCCAAGGATAAAATAGGTCATCACTCATGATCCACCATAAAAAAATATTAAATGATAATAAGTGAAACTATAATTATACTCTTAAAATTATGAGTAAATTCTAAAAATAAATATTTAACTTTTTGGTAAAATAGAACATGAATATTGAATCATAAGGTTGTACACTGGAAAAAAATAAAGCAGTCTCACTCAAGTAATGCTCTTGTTCAATTATCATCAAACAAAACAATTTTATCTTTTGTCCTCTATATCAGTTTCAACTTCACACTTTCATAAAAAGAAATGACACTCTAACTATTTTTCTCAAATAAATATACTTTAATTTTAGAATTGTCATCTCTTATTTCCACACATAATATATTTTACAATTTACTCCATCCGTTCTAGGAAGTATTTCACATAATTTTGTATATGGAATTTAAGAAAAATTATTTTTTAATAAATGATGTAAGATAAAGGAGGGGTATTTTTGAAAATAAATAAAATAAAGGGTGTGAGATTAACTTTATGATCAAATTTAATCTCAAACACCTTTATTATACATAATAAAGGTAATGCTGCATGGATCAAATATATATAGAAAAAAAAACTTTACATTCGTCATGTTCTTCTTCATCCGAAATAAAAATAAAAATAAAAATAAAAATAAACTTTACGATTTAAATTCTGCTACATCTAACAAATAAAGTCTTACAATTTTTCACTACATATTCTACCATAGCATTTCATGAATCTTGAATTTAAAAGCCCCCTAAATATGTCATCATATGAGGTAATCAAAGCATAAAACGCAATAAAATTGAAAAATTTCCCTCCAAATCAAATTTACCATGTAATCTTAATACATTCACACTCAAATCTAACTTGAATTTCTTCTTTTTTACTATAAATATTTTTGCATTACAATGTTGTATTCAATTCTCAACAACCACATTAGAACCAAAAAACCAAAAAAAAAAAAAAAAATCATTAATGAAAATCCATAAGCCAAATCTCACCATAGCCAATAGGAACACAGTAGCATAATTCTTAGTTATGAGCAGCTTCAATAGTTGTATACATCATGGGAAGGTAAAGAAAGCAGCGGAGTTATTTGGTGTATGTAGAAGAAGCGTGCAATATATTTAGAAGGAAACATATGAGAAAATGCAAAATGAAAATCTAGTGCAACTCACAAACAGAATAAAAAGAGCATCATTAAGAGGTGAATTGATAAACATTGATCCATTGCATTTGAAAAGAGAACTACTACAAGGAGGCTTGCTAAAGAGTTAGGTGTGAGCAAAAGCACTGGGGGTAAATGGATTAGAGACACATTATACCACGCACAAATGCAATTAAACCCGAGCTAACTCCACCGAACAAGCTCAAAAAGTTAATTTTTCATTAAGGGCAATTGTGTTTGATAGTGCTACAAATACACATAAGTTTCCATAGCATGCATAACGTGGTTCACATAAATGAAAGTACTTTAATATGGCGAGAACATCCGAAAGGTACTATATTATATATGGAGAGATTGAAAATAAGAGGTTCTTTGTAAAAGTAAACCAAACTCCATAATCTACCTTCTAACTCCTCAATTTATTTCTCAATTGATAGCAAACCCCGTCATGAATGATAGAACATTTACATTTCCACATAATCCAATCAATCGATCGCTAGTATTTTTTTCCATACCAAAAGAGTAGAAAACATATGTTTAATGATAGATGGTGGTACAACTAAGTTGATATGAATGTATACAATTTTGGTTTTGACCCTTCAAATATTAGATAAGAAATTTCACATTGATTAATATATAAAAAAATTGTTTTGTGTGAGTTGAGAAGTAAAGACCTTTTCATACAAAATGACAACTAATTTCTCAGCTTAAACTCACTAAGATTGAATCACTTGCTGCCAGCCATTATTCATACAAACTACAACTATCCCAGCCGGCCTCTCTCTCTAAATCTCTCCCCCTCTCTCTCTCTCTCTCTCTCCCCTCCTTCTCTCTATATATATCTATACACAATATTGATATAGCAAATATCCATTATACAAATCCAACTCAGATCTTTCTTCAATGAGAAAAAGCCACAAACTCCAACTCCCTTTTCTTAATTCCCTACAAATTTGTCGTCCAAAAGATGCTTTGGTTACAAGCCCTTTGCCACTTCTTACACACTTCTCCACTATCAACTCAGAAACACACGAAATCTTATTTCCTAGTTTTCAAGAACCCCCACCACCGCACCCCTCTACCACCACCACCCCTCTTATGACATCAAGAAAAGATGGTAAAGAAAAACCATTCTTCTCCCCATTTTCTAGTGACTCGAGTCAGAGACATCACCTCGTTGCACAACCAATGAGGGCAGGGGCGGTGGGGGCTCCTAATGGCGAGGTACACCATTTTTTAAAAATCGAAGAGAAAAGGGAACCAAAAGCTAAAGTAAACACTACTAGCATTTCCACAGCTGACCATAACAACGGTCGGAGAAGATCGTTTCACGGATCCAATTCTCGATTGATAAGCCATTCCGAGGACGAGAGCAAGAAGCCAGAGAGGCAACAGAGTGTCAGGACACGAAGATTCAAGCGTTTCGGCTCGAAAGAATGGAAAGACGGAAGCGTGACAGAAGCAGAACACGAACTACCCCTGGAACGGAAAACCGGTTCCAGGGGGCTGGCCGCGTCGGGCCAGAGCTTCATCGTGGTGAAGCAATCAGCGAATCCATGCGAGGATTTCAAGAAGTCGATGATAGAAATGATTGTGGAGAAACAGATGTTCGAACCTAAAGAGTTGGAACAACTGTTGATGAGCTTTCTTTCTCTGAATTCAAGAATGCATCACAAAGCCATCTTAAAGGCTTTCACTGAGATATGGAAGGAAGTCTTCTCTGGATCACCCAACTAGTTTCATTACAACTTATAAATTAATTTTATGGTTACATAGAAATGAATATTAATGTGTTAAGGTTGTAAATCATGAACATGCCATTTCATGTACGAATTTAAGAATAATATAAAACCAAGTCTGTTTGAAAAAAGAAGCTTAAAGCTGAGTTCATCCTGTGCCAATTTATACGTGATCTCAATCCCCAATTTTTATGACAGCTGCATCATGCAACACAAATACAAGTACTCCCTCCCTCCCTCCGTCCTGCCCGAATACTTACTGTTGTTTTTTGCACACATTAGTATAATATTTTAATCATACTGACGTGAGAGATATAATAGTGGATAGTTGTATTAGGGTAGATACGTTAATTGTTTTGCATGGGTCTCATGTAAATCTTATGATGATACGTGTAAACGTTATAGGAAGTAGCATTACCTTATGGAGTAAAGAAAATTACTTAAAAACATGTGCGCACTAGCTAGATCGACTCTATCTTTATTCAATTTGAATAATAAATATTACTCCTCCACGAACACTTAAATAAATTATAAAATATGTTAGAACAGAAAGAGCACATTTTTTATATGATGATATACTTTTACTCATAATGTGTGATTTTTTTCTTTGGGCCCGACTGATCTAGTTGCACTGGTCCAAAGTTTATACAACTGATACATGCATGAACCTAAAAAATATTCCAATATCTATCTCGATTTCAAGTTTGCACTGTTTGTACGAATATAATAAACTTAAAATGACTAAAATATAATAGAATAAAATTAAGGGATAGTAAAAATGCACTTTCTATATTATTTTATAAAATAAATTGTATAAGAAAAATTGTCTATAATAAGTGCTTTATTTTGTATTTTAAGAATATGAAAATTGTAAGATTATTACTGAGACAGAGAATGATTGGTGAGCTGAGCACAGAGCATCCCAAATTTAAAATATACAGATACAGCCTTTCTCGAGTCGGATTCTCTATTTTAAGTGGTATTTCATTTAGTGTTTCATAATTTTTTATTTTATTTTATTAAAATATTATTCCCTTCGTTCTGCTTCAATCTTTATGTTTGTTTTTTGTGCGAAAATTAAAAAATATAATATTTTAATGGGTAGTAAGTTGAAAAACGCAATATTTAATGTAAAGTGTGTAGTTATATCAGTGTTGTACTTCATGGAGATATTTTAATTGTTTTGTGTTGGTCTCATTTATCAATAAGGAAAATGTAAAGATTGAAATGAATCGCCAAATTAAAAATATGTAAGATTTAAATGGGACAAAAAGGAATACTACTATTTAACCTTTAAACTCTTGTACACGTGGTGTTAATTTTAACATAAATTATAACACGTGGCAAGATTAGCAAGTGGAATGAGATATGAAACAAGAAAATTGAATAGGTGATCCCATTTAGCTAATTCTATTACTTTATACGCCCATTTCATCCACCTCCATATTTCTCGACCAACAGTTTCTTTCTTGCCGGAATTAGAAACTGATAGTGTGATCTGACACTGTTGTCTTTTGGCCTACACAGCTAAAATGGCCTAAGGTAACAAGAATTGGTCATCACTCTCCAACATAATATATAAGCTAAATGTTATATGTGACAAATATAACTAAACTATATTACAGCATATTACATCCACAAAAAATTGTCTAGTATCATAGATTTGTGAATATATTTTTAATTTTGGTGGACAAAGACAATGAAGCAGCCACTTAAGAAGTGTTTAATTTAAAACAGTCATAGGCTACGGCAGATACCTCCAAGACCAAGATAACTACTACTATACTCTCCATGTCTCATATTGTTTTCACTTTTTTTTTTCACGTTGGGTATTTTGATATATTTTAATAATTAATAAATGATACTCCTTCTGTCCATTCTCAATGTATTCAATTATTTTTTGTACGTGAATTAAGAAGTATTATTATGTTATGTGTAGTAGGTAGTTGTATTAGTGGAGGGTGTGAGTCCTATATTTTATTTGTATTAGTGGAGGGTGTGGGTCTCATAGTCCAAAAAGGAAAATTGATAGATTAAGGATGGACGGCCCAAAATGGTAAAAATGAATAGATTGACAGTGGACGAAAGGATTAAAATATACTCCCTCCTTCACACTTTTCTTTTTTTTTCTTGCCTCATAAAACCCTTCACATCCTAAAAAAAAAATAACATCAATTAATCCAATAACCGCAAAAAATATTTTAATTTTAAATTTAACACTCTTTTTTTTACACACTTATTATTACTTTATATTTTTTATTACTTCTAAGTACTAAAAATATTCTTAAAAATTAATAAAGTTGGTTAAAAAAATGGAACAGTAAACACTAAACATTAAGAAAAATTCCAGAAGGAGGGAGCATTAAGTTTGATAGATATGGGAACACAACTCTCCCCTCCATATTCTATTTAAACTTATGTATTTTTAGAGGTTTAAATTGCAAAAGGCACGGTGTCCCCGGGCATAAAGCCTCACTCTTTAAGTTTCACCATTTTAGATGTATGAACTTCTATAAAAGAAATAAAAATTAAAAATGTGAAAACAGTTACCATGTTTGTTTTGGTTTAATGTGGAAATTGAAAACCATTGAATAAAGATAGCATATTTGTTTTTAAAGTGAATTTTAACAATATGCCAAATCGATGTTTAAAAAGTGTATGATATTATGTAATAGGAATCGTACATAATTAATCACTTTATTTATTTTTATCACTTGATTTGTGCATTGTTGTCCCACTGATTTGTGGGTTGTTGTCCCTTATTTGTGGGATTATTGTTGTAAAGCAGTATATAAAACCTGTCATTAACAATCACTAATTCATTGATGATTGATTTTACAACTTCTCATGGTATCAGCCTACTCTCTCATTCTTCATCTCTTCTGATCTCCTTCTCCTTCTTTTCTAATCTGTCCAATGGCTTCATCATCTTCTTCGGTCGACTCCCTGCCAATTATCACAATGATCCACATGCTTACTATCAAGCTTTCCTCCACTAATTTTATTATGTGGAAATGACAGGTGCTGCCAATGCTCACAAGTTTTGATCTTGTTGGGTTTGTGGATGGATCGTCTAAACCTCCTGCATCCACTATTACCGTCGACGGCAGGTATTCCCCTAATCTTGCTTTCTCCGATTGGTATACCAAAGTTCAGAAGATTATGAGTGTTCTCTCCGCCTCCCTCTCGGAAGAAGCAATGGCTGAGGTTATTGACTGTACAACCTCTCGCGATACTTGGTTGGCTCTTGAGCGTGCATTCGCTCATTCCTCCACATCTCACGCAAATCAGTTGCGTGAGGAACTATTTTCGCTTCGCCGTGGCTCTCTCTCTGTTCAGGAATATGGACATAAATTTAAGGCAATATGTGATCAGTTGTCCGCCATTGGACGACCAGTAGACGAGTCCGACAAGAGTAATTTTTTTCTTCGAGGACTAGGCGCTCAGTTCGCGAATTTCGCAGACACGCGTATGGCCCCTTGAACCAGTCCCTAGTTTCACAATTCTTCTGCATCAGGCCGTGCAGTTCGACCTCATGTCGAAAGCCATGGATGCATCTCCATCACAGTCCCAGGTGGCTTTCACCGTTGATGCTCGCCGAAACTCGAGCACCTATCGGCAATTCGGTTCACATCAAAACGGATATCAGCAGACACAGTACTTTGGAAATCGTGGTGGACGCGGCCGTGCCTATCCGCGTCGTTTTCCCCGGTGCCAATTATGCAGAGGCGAACACTATGCCAATCTGCCCTATATTTCTTAACAGGGCTGCCCCTTCTCCACCGGCTAATCAGGCCCCACAAACTGCTGACTTGGCCCAAGCCTTTCAGGCTAGGTGTTCCATCTTGCCCCATCTCAACGACAATATACCGGATTGGTATGTTGATTCGGGTGCTTCTGCCCATATAGCTGTTCAGCCCACTTCTCTTGATTCTGTCGAGCCCTATACTGGTCAACAATCTGTTATGGTTGGAAATGGTACATCTCTTTCCATATCTCATACTGGAACTCGTTCCTTATCTGATGGTATTAAATTGCTAGATGTTCTTGTGGTGCCTCAAATCACGAAAAATCTGTTATCTATAAGCAAATTAACTGTTGATTATCCCATTGATGTGTTATTTTCTGATAAATCATTCACTATTTAGCACCGACTCAGCAAGACTGTACTAGCTCACGGGCGATGTGAACAGGGTCTTTATGTCTTGGATCGTGGTACTACTGCTTTTCTCTCCAGTGTTCGCTCCACCAAATTAAAAGCTAGTTTTGATTTATGGCATTTACGTCTGGGGCATGTCCCATTTTCTATTATTTCCTTATTGAATAAACATGGTCATTTGGGTGTTACTTTGTTGCCAAACCTGACTGTTTGCTCCTCTTGTCAATTGGCCAAGAGTAAACGGTTATCTTTTGCAATAAATGAAAAACGAGCTTCATCTGTTTTAGACCTTGTTCATTGTGATTTATGGGCCCTGCGCCTGTTGCAGACTCTAATGGTTATCGATATTATGTTGCCTTTTTGGATGATTTTTCTCGGTTCACATGGATTTATTCGACGCATGCAAAGTTTGATTTTTATGCCATTCTTGTTAAATTTCATGCTTTTGTATGCAATCAATTTTCGGCAACTATGAAGAACTTTCAGAGTGATGGGGGGCCAGAATTTTTAAATCATAAGGTGCGTTCTTTCTTTGATGTTCATGGCATCCATCATCGCGTCTCTTGCCCCTACACCCCTCAACAGAATGGTCGTGCAGAACGTAAACACTGTCATATATGTGAGATAGGTCTATCCATGCTATTTCATGCTTCTGCTTCTGTTTCTCTTTGGTTTGATGCTTTTGCAACTGCAGTTCATATAATTAATCGTCTTCCGACACCTGTACTTGGAAATATCTCTCCATTTGAGGTTCTCTACAGTACGGTGTCAAACTATGCAAATTTCCATCCCTTCGGTTGTCGGGTGTTTCCGTACCTCCGTGATTATTCACCACATAAATTAGCTCCCAGAAGCCGCCCTTGCATTTTCATTGGCTACAGTAGCATGTACCGATGTTACTATCCTACAACGAGCCGTGTATTTCTCACCCGCCACGCTCAGTTTAACGAGACTGAATTTCCATTTTCCAAACAGGGGTCTCTATCTTTCAATGATGATCTTGATATCGCTGGCTATGAGGACTATTTCAGAACTGCACCTCCCACTGTTCCAGACGCGTCCTCTATCTCCTCCTCTTGTCTGCCATGCTCCTCCATGCCTATATCTGCAACGCCAGTTCCTACTCTCATTGATCCAGAACCCACTTCTCCGCAATCGGATTCTCCTCCAATGGATTTTCCACCTTCTGATATAAATACTGTCGACAATACAGTCAACGACTCTTCATCAACAAATTATCTGCCAGTTACCCCAATTTCTCGGCACCCCATGATAACTCGTGCCAAGGCTGGAATCTTCAAGCCTAAGTATCCGGTTGACTTGGCTACAACTGCTCTTCTTACAGCTTTATCCTCAGCTTCTGAGCCCCGGGGTTTTAAAATTGTTATGAAGTCCCCTCATTGGCTTGCTGCCAAATAATACCTGGGATTTAGTGCCTCCACCAGACGATGTCAATATTGTAGGGTCAAAATGTGTATTTCGGACGAAATACAATTCTGATGGATCCATTGAATGGTACAAGGCACGCCTTGTTGCTCAGGGATTTACACAGGTTCCAGGTACTGATTTCCAACACACTTTTAGCCCCGTCGTCAAGGCGGCTACTGTTCGTGTTATCTTGGCTCTTGCTGTTCATTACAAATGGGAACTACATCAACTTGACGTAAAAAAGCCTTCCTTAATGGTATTCTCACTACGCCTGTATATATGGCCTAGCCTCCGGGGTTCATTAACCCTCGACATCCATCTCATGTTTGTCGTCTGAAAAAGGCACTTTATGGTCTACGTCAGGCTCCGTTAGCCTGGTTCCAGCGCTTCAGCATCTTTCTCACTACATTAGGATTCCGACAGAGCCGCTCAGATTCTTCACTATTTTTCTATCATAATGGCGCATCGGTCATCTTTCTTCTGTTATACATGGATGACATTATCATCACGGGGAGTTCTTCTACCTTGCTTCAAAAACTCATACGTCGCATGAATATGGAATTTGCAATCAAAGATCTTAGGAAGCTTAACTATTTTTTGGGCTTGGAAGTCTCTTACACATCTCAGGGTCTCTTTGTTAGCCAAGCTAAGTATGCTCATGATATTTTGGAGCGAGCTCAGCTTATAGAATCTAAGCCGATTAGCACACCTCTTGTAGCAGGATGCTCGTTTACTAGCGATGTGCAACCATTTCATGATCATACTCTCTATCGTTCCATCGTTGGTGCCTTGCAGTATCTCACCATTATTCGTCCGGATCTCTCGTATGCCGTTAGTCAAATCAGTCAGTTCTTGCATAGACCTTCGGTTGATCACTACGATGCTGTCAAGAGAATACTTAGATATGTTAAGGAGACGTTGCACTTTGGCCTTTCCTTCAATTCTCGACCTGAGATGTCTATCTTAGCCTATTCAGATGCTGATTGGGCGCATTGCCCTGAGACACGACGTTCCACATATGGATATTCTATTTTCCTTAGTGGAAATCTTGTTTCTTGGAGTTCGAAGAAGCAACCCACTGTCTCCCGCTCGAGCTGTGAGTCGGAGTATCGTGCTTTGGCTAACACTGCCTTCGAAGTTCAATGGCTAGTCAATCTATTATTTGAGCTTCGCATTTCTACACCGCGGCCCACTCTTTTTTGTGACAATAAGAGCGCCATATTTCTCAGTCAAAATCCCATTGCACATAAACGGGCGAAACATATTGACATTGATTGCCATTTTTGTTCGGGAATTAGTGTCGTCCGATCAGTTGCATACTCAAACATGTGCCATCTTTTCTACAGTTAGCTGACGTCTTTACAAAGTCTTCCTCGCCCTGCCTTCGAGCTATTGAGGTCCAAGCTCTGCGTTTTGCCTCACCTTACGCCTCGCTTGACAGGGTAATAGGAATCGTACATAATTAATCACTTTATTTATTTTTATCACTTGATTTGTGCTTTGTTGTCCCACTGATTTGTGGGATTGTTGTCCCACCTTGATTTGTGCATTGTTGTCCCACTGATTTGTGCATTGTTGTCCCACTGATTTGTGGGATTGATGTCCCTTATTTGTGGGATTATTGTTGTAAAGCAGTATATAAAATCAGTCATTAACAATCACTAATTCATTGGTGATTGATTTCACAACTTCTCATTATGTTTGAAAGAGTACTAATTGACGTGAGAGATGAGGGGAAAAAAAAAACAAATTATAGAGTAAATGTATAATAGGTTGGTTGGTTTAGAATTAATAGGGTTCTTTGGTGTTGAGGAATAAAACGAGACTCAATTCAGTTTCAACATAATAATTACAGGGAAACAGAGATATCATGTTTCTTGATGGGAAATTTAACAAGAGGACGTATTGTGTGGAATGGAGTCTTAGGGGATAAGAAAATAATTAATATCTCAAAAATTAACTCTAGTCCTAATGGCATACCCTCATAGGTATAATAGGCCACAAACTGTCCACACATGTAAGATTATAATTATACCCTTGCAATTAAGACTAAACCTTTAGAATAAAAACTAAATCATAACGATAGAATAGTAACATGAACTACGAGTTCCATAAATCAAACAGTACAATAGGTCATAAACAATAAGGGCTAAAGATTACATGAAGGTTCAGGTGAAATTATTATAATATACCTCAAAAATTCAACACTAGCCCCTATTAAAACATGAACCACAAAGTTGCACGGTAAAACCATGGCACACAAACTATTGCCATATAACAAATAAGAACATATACAATGGCATGTATCGGTGTAATGAAAATGCTTTATAATGGCAGACATTAAATCAGGGTTATGGAGATTTCAGCAGATCATCCTCTTTACAGCTCCCATTTCAGTGATTCATAAAGATAACGCATATCATGCATGTAAGATATATTTAGACTAGAAGACTAATAGCCCCGGATGTATAGACTTCACTTGAACATATTGCGCGGGCATTGTTATTAGAAGTCATATGAGAGAATGAAAAACGATAAATACATTTTGAGGGATAACATATGAGAACATCATTTATGCTATAGAAATTAAAAGAGAGATGATGCTACATGCATTGTTATCAAGGAGAAGAATACCTGTACTTAGAAAAGATAGGGAAAATAAGAACATGCCCAGTAATATGGTTGCAGTAAAATTAGTAGCCTTCTTTACAAACTTGCTCACATATTTGTTAGAAAGTCCAACTTAGTCGGCATAACTAAGAGGTTAAAAGCACAAGATATGATCACTAAGATAGATGCAAGGAACAATAGATCAATTTGCGCCTACTTTACAGAAGAGTGTGATTTCATCAATTCACATCATCACATAAAGAGGTAAAAAATACTCAACTTTTGGAAGGATGGACAACTAGACAGGAATCGGTAAACCCTTCTTAGCCATGCTATCCAGTACTTCATTGAGAGCTTGACACAACCCAAATATCTGTCAAAACAAATATCAAAATTTAGCATAACCATCTTGCTTTATTATCATTGACAATGCACTTGGAAATTGGAATAAAGATTGAGCTAGAGTACATGAGTTCATATTTATTATTTGGAAGAATTCATTACAAACAATTAAACCTTTTTCTTCCTAAAAAGTTCATTTATTTCAAAATTTTAAATAACAGTATTTTTATTTTTTAATTATTTTTTGAAATTATAAAAAATAAAATTGTGAATTTGAATATTTATCGAACTTTATTACCCCCCCCCACCCCCCCCCCCCCCCCCCCCCCCCCCCCGAACACCCTTCACGTTTATTGTTTAATGTTGTTTTAAGAATTTTTTTTAACCAACTTCATTGACTATTGTGGGGTAATTTTGTATTTTAAAGTAACAAATAATTAAGTATGTTATGCGAGTTAGATGGAGATGGCAAAATTGAAAATCAAAGAAACAAAAAAGCACAAACTTCAAATCCAAGATTCAAAATATATTCAATTGAAATTCTAAATTTAGAAATCCATTAATTTAAACTTTCATTCAAACGTGTGTAAAAGTTAGAAAAATCCATAGCCAAATCTTTCATCCAAAAAGAGCCTTAAGGAATATGATTTCGTGTGGATACAAATTTTAAAAGACTCCTCTTGAGTTGACCAGAAATCGACATTACAATTTAAGAGAGAATTTTCTTAAAAATAAATGTTGAAGGGTTGGCAACTTTGGTAACTAAAAGACGAAGTATAACAAGGTTATTCAGTATTTTGAATGCTTAGGTCCACTAATATTTTAAGTATCTGGTTGTCAAATGACTCTCAAGGAGGGGATTGGAAAATTAGTGTTTGGTCGAATACTTCGATTCCTTGCCACAGTAGATTTATATTCTAAGGTCTAGCTTGTTGGGGTATAAGCCTATATAAGCGGGTTATCCTCTTTGTATGTTTGTTTGTAGACAATATATGTTATACTAAGAGCCTGTTTGAAGTTTGGCCCGCTCAAAAATTACTAACCCCGTACATCCCTCCTATATCATCATCATTCATCTTTCTTCACATGATTATATGCCATTCTCATTTCTACCCAGTGCCCATTATCTGTTATTCTCTCACAAGGGTTCTAGACCCAGGAAAAATAAAATCCTTCTCACACCAAAACCAATCTTTCACTGCCTGGCGCCATCTCTTGCACTTTCAGCACTAGATTTGAAGTGGAAGAACAATTCACCATTGCACACAATTGTTGGTGCACACACATTGCATGACAATAGAGGTCCCAAAGGGCAGTGTTCAGCCTTCACGCTGGCACTGCCCATGATCTGTTCATCCCCATCACACGCCCACACACTTTTCTTTTTATATCTGATCTGATCTCATTTGGTATTTTATTTGAATTGAGGTCAGAAGCAATGACTTGCATTAATTTAAATTTTTAAGCTGGATTAATGAAGTTTTGTGTTTTAGTTTTAATTGTAAGCATGCTTATTTTTATTAAGTATTGGATTTTTTTTTAGCCACTGATTTTATTTATGTACAAATTTTATGATTATAAAATGAAATGAATCAGGATTCTTGAATAAGGCTTGAAGCGGTAGAATTTTTTTTTCTTTTTTTTTTTAGGGCTCGCAGTTTGTGCAAATTCAGAATAATAGGATGAAATGGATCGGGATTTATTACTGAGGTTTGCAGATGTTGGTCTTTAAATTATGGTTTGCATTTGGGTGGGCTTAATGCACTATAATCATATGGGGTAAAAAAGTATTTTAATATCTTTTCTTATAATTATCTCATCTATCTACAAGTTAATTAAATTATATGGTTTTTTACACATCTATTAAACACCTATATTATGAACTTATTTCACCTTTATATTTACCACCTATTTTATAAATAAAGCATAAACTTGTATACCAATTGCCACCAAGGGCACGGTAAAATACCATGACCCAGTTTATACTCTGGAGACTTAAGAGTGTTACTTTTCAGTATAACAGACTATTACTCTTCAAAACAAAAATAACATCACTCTAGTGTACGACAAACTATAACTCTTTCGAGGAGAGTAGCACTCGGCAATTTAGAAAGTAACACTTTTCAGGAGGGGCACCTACACTGAGTTCCATGGAAGTATCTCTCTCTATATAAATATATATACCCCCTTATCCTATCTCTCCTAATACACTGAACCTAGAAGTAAGGAATAATCAATCATTCCTTCATATTTTGGGTACTATTATAATCATTCCTTAAAAATAAAAATGAGTCCTGAAAATCTTTGTCACTAGTATTATCATTATCATTACTATTCCCATTTCTCAAAACAACTCACAATTGACACTGAGCTAATAACTAAAAGACAATAGGGTTTAAAATAAATTAAACCAGTTATTTTCCGCTGCACATAAGTGTTATAAATACACCAAGTATTTTATAGTAGTCATACTTTATTAGTTTTAAGCTCTTAGAGTATTTTATCACACACAGTTCACTCAAGAAGCTGCAGGCTATTTAGTTTGCAGCCAAGCGAGTGGACAGCATGCAAACAAATTAGTGAAATGAGAAGTATTTTATAATAGTTGTACTTTCTTTGTCATAAGCTCTTAGATAAAGAGAACTTTATCTCTATTCACTCGAGAGGCAGCAGCAGACTATTTAGTTTGCAGCCAAGCGAGTTGACAGCTTTAACGCAAAATTAGTGAAATTGGTAAGTAATCTTTTTCTATGACATGTATTGCAATATGCTACTTAAGAATTAAATTCAAGGTGACACACTTTCCACAATTTAAAATGCAGTTCCAGCCCAAACAAAAGAGATTTAGCAAGTTGTTCTCAAAAAGAGAAAAATATACCCATGTATCCCCAGTCAATGAGTAAATGCATGCATTACCTGTTGATCCCATTGTTGCAATTCCTCGGTGTCATCCTCAAAATGTATCACAGCTTCAACCTAGAAAAAGAATTATTATATAAATAAGTATAAAGTATATATATATTTAAACTGATCGCAATAAACTGTATAACTAAATTTAGAAACAGGATATGAGGTAGAATAGGACCGGTTAAAGAGATAACAAAAATTAATTTAAAATTTTACCTGATCAATAGATCCCCTCATCCTATCTTCACAAATCATTCTTGAAGCTATTTTCTCAGCCTGAAAGAGGTTAAATATGTATCAAAATAACTATACATGGCTCCTGGATTTGCAAGAAACATTAACAAAAAGCGTTATTGTATCATGATATCCTAAATGACTTTATTGTAGAGGCCTTCTATGATCTCATATCATATCCTACGAAAACAGAACTAATATAAAATTTTTACGTCAGTTGCCTCTCTTCTTTTGACCATTGCAAGTTATATTGAAAACATATAAATTTTGAAAATATGAATTTGTTCAAATATTGGAAGTCAATTCACAAACAAACTGACTGTGAATCCTATCTCCTAGTTATAAATTTCTTCTGTAGCAAATAGCCCTAAGTTTTGTTCCCCAATGCACTTCTGTTTTAAGTTCAAGCTCCATAATGGAAAATGCAGCCACGTGATCACTGAATGCTGGAAAAACAAACATGATCGAGACCACTTCAAGTAACTTTAGTATTAAACTTATTCATTCAGGAAAAAGTAAGACGCTCTCAAAAGTGATTACTAAACGAATATTGGAGAAGGAAACAGATTTCTTCCTTTATTCTTAGAAATCTATTTTGAAAATAAAGCAGTTATTTTTTTTATGTATCCAGCACAGAACCTTTTGAGGAGCGATTCCCAGTAATGTGCCCAACTCTTCAAAGCTGTACAACAAAAATCATAATTCATTACATTACACTGACCAGAACATCAATTGTTAATTCAGAAATATAAATCCACAAAACTTATGGATAAGAGAAAATGCTTGCCTACCCACCTAATATTCGTGTAAAGTTTGCTAGCACTCAGGAGATTGTGTTCAATCATCGCACGATCAAGAACAGTAAAATTGTCAGGTAACGTTGCTTTCTGTCAGCATCCAGATCATGCGTAAAATTATCCACATTATGATTACAAAGAAAATGATTGAATATGAGATGTTTGGAAACGATTTAGGTACCAACCTGATGTGGCTTCAATTCTTCAGCAAATGCATCAATTTCCGGTTTTCTCAAAATTCTCTCCAAATAAACCTGGCAATTCTCATAGTAGGTAAATCAGAACTAACTAAAGCATATGCAAGTGTAAAGCGTTTGTCTATATGCAGTACAGCGATATGTGTATTAGGAGAAATGGTTGGCTCAATCTGCAGTTGGCACAACCAAGAAATAATTAAAAATAAATAAATACCTTCTGCAAGATCGGGTAAATCTTGAGCTTGGAGCATCGCTCATCCTAGTAAAAGAAGGAAATAAAAGAATTAGGTCTAAAATAATGAATAACAATCTAAGCTAAATTCAAAATCTAAGTCAGGACAGATCATTTTAGGTACAAAGCAGAAGAATCTATATGATGATGAAACAGCTAGGTGCTCCACGCCAAGAGCACATAACCAGCGCATATAAATATCATATCATAGCACATTCAAGGATCAATTAGATTCCCAATGAGAATTTGAGGATGAAACTGGCATGGAGACAACTATGCCCATAACACTCAAAGGACTGTCTCCTCTCTCCATGAATGTAGATGTTAAAGAACATATACAATTGAAGAGTTAGCTTCTATTTTAAGTGTGGCCCCCATAACTAAAAACCACATTTCCAATATCCATAAACTTTATAACTCCAGGATGCAAACTGTCTAGAAATCTATGCATCTATAACTTCAATGCCTGATTATAGGTCTAATATGCAGCAGAAAAAGTAGCAACCATGATAATGAATGAGTAAATATTTTTTAATGACAGGCAAAATATCATGAAGAGTCAATACAGCAATGCCCAAAACAAACACAATAACAAGGCAAGATATGCAAATGTTAGAATAGGGGGCATAAGAGCAAAATAAATTTTAGCCAAGAATCTTAAGAGATCTTTAATGTGTGTGTGTATATATATATATATATATATATATATATATATATATACAGGTAAGCAGTTTCTAATACCTTGTACAGGGTGGCAAGGACACGAGAACGTCTAGGACCTGCAGCAGCCAAAATTGTGCATGTCACGGCAGCAGCAAGGGCTTGCTCCAGTGCTTCTTCATCAATCTCTCTGCACAAGTGTAGAAAGCCCAGTTAAGCACAATCAAATAAAACTTAAAACCCAATTAATTGATAGAGATAGATATGGATCAAGAAAATACTGGACAGATGTAAAAATTCACATCCAAGGAAATCAACTACAAACAAGCCAATGTTTTAATTTAGAAAATTGGAAGAAGATTAAACTTGAATTGGATTTCCTTTAACAGAAAAAAAATCCATGTAGATTAATAGTCTTTTCATTCATATTAACAAATATTTCTAAGGATTTAACTGGCTCAATAGTTTTATCTAGTGAAATTTAAATCGCTAAACAGGTTTTCTGGAGTGCAGCTTTGCAAATACAAACCCTGCTCCATTAATTTCTTCAATTGTAGAGAGATAAAAGTCACAAATAGAAAGGTCAAGGGTTGACAGAAATAACAAGAAGGGAATTTAAAGGGGTAAGCAAAATAATGCAGCAGAGACATAAAGAGAATAAATACCATAAAGATGCCAGCTAATAACTATTGAATATATTTTAAAAACACCAAACCATTTTTTTTTTTTACTTAAAAAGAAAAAAGTAAATCCTACCATATGAAGACAAGGGATGACAGTAATATATTCTTTCTATTCAAGTCACAAGGCACAACTTTAAAATTAATGTATCAATTCATCATTTCAAAGTTATATATCATGTGTACACACAAGGAAGTAAAGTGTTATCTTACGTAGGGGTGTGTGTGTGTGTGTGGGGGGGGGGGGGGGGGGGGGGGGGTTGAAAATATGTTGAACAAAATAGTTCTTATTTTCTTTCATTATATTCATCCCAGGTTTAAAGAATAATTTTTTGATCATAGTCAACAGCAACTATCCCTCATACATACTCGTCTCCAATTTGCCGCTTCTCGATTTGGGAAATATCATAATACCGCAGTGCAGCTTCCAGAAACTTTCTCTTCAGATCTAGAATCCTAGCATAGCAGACCTGGAAAATATATATATATATATACTCGCAGAATGTAGATGTATTGCACTACCAAGATAACACTGAGACACACTAACCTTGTATTGTAAATTCAAGACTTCATGCTGACTGTTGCTCACCAAAAACGAAGCTTTATTGATAAAAGCTTCAGCGAGTACTGCATCATCATCCTGTATGAGAATATCAAACATTATAAAATCCAGCGACGTGTCCACTGAATCATTGAGTTAGTTAGATGATCGAGTACAATTAGATGAAGATGAGTGGATTCTTTAAGTCAAAATTTCTTTAATAATCCCTTTCAGATAACATAATAATTAGGTATTTTAATACATGTAACGCCAAATAACCTCATTTGATGGAACATAGATCATGAAAGGTGCATAAAATGTAAGAACATAATATATTTAACCTTTCTAGAATATAGTGTATCTTTCACAAGTGCATATATGACATACCAACCTAGAGAACTGCTACTTGTCTGAAAAGGCAGTAGGCGATAAAATCATACAAACCATCAAATACGCGGGCTTAAAATCTTCCTTGACATATTATAGGCACAGCAAAGCCCTTTACAGTACAATTACAACCATGAGGAACAAAAGACTGGCTTAATAACAACATGGCTCTTAGCAGTCAGAAAACAGGTGTATAGTAACAATACTATATTTTTAACATGGTAAATATATAGAACAGAGCCGGACCGAATGCCCAATATCAGAAGTACAAAAAACACGATAAGGTGGACAGGCCAGCTATACATAAAGCAGACAAGTCTGCAACAACCCTCTATCTATTATCAAAGACAAACAAATCTAACCACATGCATCTTAACCCTATAAACAATCTGCCTAACAGACAACCTCCTAATCTCAAGTAAAGCCTCATTACGAGCAGTGTATGGTAAATTGGCTAAAATGCTAAATGACCAACAAACTAGATAATGAGTAACCCAGGAACTTGACTACAGTAAATTATGATTGTTTCAATAATACCACTACATAAAGATCTGAAAATTTCCTTGATTCTGAAAATATATCATCATTCAATGTTGATAGTGACAAATCTCAGATAAATTCTTGATTCAGGAATGATATATCACTTATCAGTAACACTGTGGAATGGCAAAATAGCTCTGACAGTACTTGCTCATCCCAGCATGAAGTGTAAAAAAAAAGGTATACAAACAAATTCAAGATGTACCTCGAGGTAGAGGCGGGCAATCTGAACACATTTTGACAGCCTGAAGGTATCATCTATTGCTCTGCAGAAATAAGAGAATGATACACAAATGAGAGAACAATAGGATCTAACAAATTCGTGAAGAATGTTTTTCACAGTAATGCAAGAGCAACATTCTGCTAGCAGACCTCATTCCAGAATCCAGGTCAATGCCACTAAGCATCTGAGCAGCTTTTGACCATTGCTGTTCAGATTCATATAATTCAGCCAGTTTTCCCCTTATAATCAACACCTGCATTAATGTATAACAATTAATGTTTTGCAACACAAGAATTCCACAGATTATAGGGTAGGATTGTGGGACAAAGATGGGCTATGAGTAAAATATAAAATATCTCAATCCAATAGTAGCCAAATTCAACAAAAACAGCAGGTAACTAGAAAGAGAATCGAAGTAATTTGACACAGTATGACACAGTTCAATAATTCTACATTCAAGTCAACTATCAAGTACAATATTAATATACACAAGGCATGCAAGCTTATCCCCAATCTAGTATTTGTTCCTCAATAATCAGTAACTTCCACTTCATACTCCCACAAGAAGAAAAACTGTAAAAACCTTAAGCTAATGATTTAGGACCAAAAATTAGACAACGAACCATGGCAATTTGAATTAGTGAAAATCGGCCTTTCAACAGTTCAGCATTTCACTATCCATCAAAGACAGGTAGTTCTTGACAGACATAAGCCAATCTATATTTAAATCTATGTAACAGATACTCAAATTGAACTAATATCATAAATAATCAACTGGATATCCAGAATCCTGGAGCAAAACCTTCAGAATGCTGCTAACATATTCGCTGCACAGAAAGATTTTATCACTTTGCATAAGTATAGTCATTGTTGCACCGATAAGAACAGCTCAGAGGACGCTAATTGAAAAGTACAAACACAGTTGAACTCACTAACAATACAAAAGTAAAACTGAAATAACCCAAACCCGCCTACTATTATATTTGTATAAGAGAAAATTTAGCATTGTACTTCTCTCCAGAAACACAATAAAACCTAAAATAATCGAGACAAACCTGTTCCTCAAAGGAAACAACGCGAGGTTGGATCTGATTGAGAGTATAATGGGAAATCTCCTTCTGAAACTCAGGCTCCAACGTTCCCAACTCCTGGGCAAATGCTTGCAGAAGCTGCCTGGAAACCACAAGCGGCACATCGTCGGATAGAACTGAAATAAATACAAATGGCGACAATATCAAAATCAACCCTGCAAATTGAAGCAGAAAAAAAAAAGAGTAGAGAAGGGGAAACAACTGTGGTCTACAAATTGTTTTGCTTGAACAACATCGTTGGAGGAGAGGACGGTGGCGAGAATGTGCTTGTACTGTTCAATCTTTTGCCGCTGGTCACTGATCGCCGACGCGCTCGCGAATGCACTCTCCATTGCTGTTCGCTGAGTTCTACCTTCGTATTTCTAGGTATATATCTCTATGATTTCAAAAAAAAAAAAAAAATTGTGTTTCTCTATTTATAAGTTAAAACCGGATTCAGGCCCGCAGTATTTAGGGTGAATCCGGCCCGCTGCTTTAAAAATCGAATTAGATCGCTTAATGTGGGTATATAATATTTTATTTAATGGATATACAGTTTAATTAATAAAGATATACTTCGTCCGTCTCGCCCAAATACCATAATTTTACTATATTGGGCAGCACGTCCAAATTACACCATTTTTTTCTTTTAATAAAAAGGGTTCACCAATGGCCCACCACTACCCATCACATCTCTCTAATATACATACTCACTTTACATAAAATAATAATACTCCTTAATCTACGTGCAAAAAACAAATGTGTTATTTGACCGGGACGGAGGGAGTACTTTTTTAATTAAAAAATCGAGTGAAATATAAATAGTTTAAATGTTTGATTAAAAGAATTATTTATTTAATTTAAGAAATAAAGGGTATACTCCCTCAATCTCATTTCAATCTTTACGTATTCTATTTTGGGCGTCTCATTTAATCTTTACATTTCTCATTTCGATATATGGGACCTACCTAAAACAATTAATATATCACCATGGGATACACATCCAACACTAATATACCTACCTACTTTAGATATTATATTTTTCCACCCACTATATATTAAAACATTATACTCCTTAATCAACGTGCGAAAAACAAACGTAAACATTGAAACGAGACGTACATTCTTATACTAAAAGATAGTATAACTTTTAAAAAGGCCGCGAATATCTACACTTCTTATTTTACTTCATACACCCAGTTTCTTCTAATTACAAAAATACCAATAGTGAAAAACCCAAAAATATCCTTAATGAGTCTACCCCACCTCACACACTCACCCTCAATTCAATATTTTAACACAATACACTCACCACAAAAAATTCATTCACTTCAAAAAACATAATATTATACACCTCTTATTCCTTCCTCCACATTCACCCCTCATGTTTTTTTCTAAAGCAAAATGTGAGAGAAGAAGAACATATTTCTCAATCCATTTAAAAACAAAAAAAATCAATAACAAAGTATAATATTGGAGGAAGAAACAATTAAGAAGCTTAAGTTACGTTATTTTAAATATTTTCACCGATTTAAAACTTGTTTTTAAGCATTTGTGTATACGTATTGTCACTGAAATCACGTCCAACCAGAGCTGAGGGTTCATGGACTGTTCGACCAGTGCTGGACGAGATTTCATAAATTGTTCGACCAGCACTGGATGAATATATGTGCATCTCTCGGCCAACATTGGATGCAAGTTTCATGATTTTTCGTCCAGCCTTGGCCGAACAGAGGCTTCGTCGGCATCCGACCAGGGTCGAATAATCGAACCCGATTTTCACAATTTCTCATGCCAAACACGATCCACACAACAATACGATCCTATTTTGATTCAAAATAACTTAGTTCATGGGTTTAGATAAACATTATGCAATATAACTACATAATTAAGCTTCCTAACTACTTCTTCCTCCAACATTTTACTTTGTGTTTGATTTTTTTGGGTTTAAAATGGATTGAGAAGTGAGTTCTTCTCCCCTCACTATTTTTCTTTTAAAAAAACTGAGAGGTGAATGTGGAGGAAGGAATAAGAGGTGTATAATGTTATATTGTTTGAAATGAATGTATTTTTATGGTGGGTGTATTGTGTTAAAATGTTGAATTAAGAGTGAGTGTGTGAGATGGGGGAGGCTCATTAAGGGTATTTTAGGGTTTTTTACTCTTGGTATTTTTGTAATTAAAAGAAAATGGTATATGAAGTAAAAAAAGTGTAAATATCCGCAACCTTTTAAAAAATGTGAGATTTGGGACACGCAAGTTTTAGCCTAGTTTGTTTTTTAAAAATTATTTAAACATAGTATCAATTTAATTTTATAATTTATGTCATTTGTGTGTGTAAGCAGTTAAAATTTACGGTCCAATTAAATGGCGACACGTGGATTATATTTATTAAATGTTAATTTATTTTGGAATTTAAATAAATTAATTCCTAAAGTAAATTAATAAATAATTCAAGCCCAACAAATTAAATGGGGCTTAAATTAAATGAGGCCTGCCTTAAGTCAAACAAGCCCAACAAATTAAATGGGGCTTAAATTAAATGAGGCCTGCCTTAAGTCAAACAAGCCCAACAAATTAAATGGGGCTTAAATTAAATGAGGCCAGACTTAAGTCAAACAAGCCCAACAAATTAAATGGAGCTTAAATTAAATGAGGCCTGACTTAAGTCAAATAAGACCAGACAAATTAAATCAGGCCCAAATAAAATAGGCCTGATTGCAGCCCAAACAAGTGGAGGTCCAAGCCCGCAGAATCAGGTCAAATCAGCCTGGACCAATCAAAATGCAGGGCATTAATGAGGGAGTCTTCACCTTTCACCTATATAAAGGGGTCTTTTCTCTCATTTGACGGAGACGAAAATATCTGAAGACAAAAGCTCTGAAGAGATCAAGAATACGAGCAGTGCTCTCTTGAATACTTCAAGCATCTTCAAGCGAAGAACAGCCACCAAATCGAAGATCAAGGTTTTAAACCCCTTCGATCCGGCGTTCTTCAAAAGTAATAACCACCAATTGGAGATCAAGGTTCTGCACCCCTCCAATCCGGCGTTATTTAAATCAAGTTCTTCAGCGTTCTTCGCGGAAAGTTCAAGAATAACGTTTTAATCCGAACAAAGGCTCGACCCCTCCGGATTAACGTTATAAAGTTCAAGAATAGCGTTTTAATCCGAACAAAGGTTCGATCCCTCCGGATTAACGTTATACACTTTAAATCCGAGTTCAGATAAGCTTCATTTGAAGATCCGACTCAACACACAAGTCAAGTCAACACAAGCTGTCAACACAGTTAGCATACACTTCGTCAAAGAGGTCAAAGTCAAAGTCAAGTCAAAGCCACAATGGTTCGAGAGAAGAATCAGAGGATTGATAGAGATCGCTTCCTTAATTATCAAGTTTAATCCTTCTGGATTATTATTGTAATTAACTTGTATTTATTTTATTATAAATACAAAAATTTGTTGTTACAAATTTTGGCACGCCCGGTGGGACATCTCTACCTCTCATCTCTTCTCCCTACAAAGATACAACATGACTCCTGTCAAGATCACAGTAGGAAGGACTTCTGCCTCCAAGCTCTCCGCCTCGTTGAGTGAACAAGTTGCTGTTGTTACAAGGAGTATGTCAATGAAAGCTCAGTCAGAGGCCTCCTCCGGCTCTAACTTTTCGGTTGAAATGGCTTCAAGAAAACAGCTACCCAGGAAAGAGGATAGTGATGAAGATTCTGCATGCTCACACCCTCGTTCATCCTCAAGCTCTTCATCGGACTCAATTGCAGCCCCGGTAATGATGGCCGGCACTACAACTATTGAGGAGCAATTAGCAAATATGATGAAAGCTATCGAAGGGCTCACGAAACATATAGAAGCTCAAGACACCAAGATCTCCCAATTGATGGAAAAAAGAGACATTGCGGAGACTAGCCATGCAAACGAAAAAGGAGTTGTGGACGAGAGTGAGGTGGAAGATTCCACAAAACGCCAAACTACTAAAAAAGAGCAAACTGAAAGAGGAGTGCAACTTTCAGCTGATGGAATGCTCCAAGTGGAGCAACTCAAAGATATTATACTTGGAACAATAAAAGAAAGGTTTGAAGAGAATGCCAAGCCTACCGTCACTTATGTTAAGCCTTACACAAAAAGAGTGAATAACTTAAGGTTGCCACCTGGTTATCAGCCTCCTAAATTCCAGCAATTTGATGGCAAAGGAAACCCCAGACAGCATGTGGCACATTTCATTGAGACGTGCAATGATGCTGGTACTTATGAAGACTATATGGTGAGGCAATTCGTTCGTTCTCTCAAAGAAAATGCCTTTGATTGGTATATCGACTTGCAGCCTGAGTCCATCGACAGTTGGGCACAAATGGAATATGAATTCCTCAATCATTTCTACAGCACGAGGAGAACCGTTAGCATGACTGAGCTAACTAATACTCGTCAATTGAAGGACGAGCCTGTGATTGATTATATCAATCGATGGAGAAACTTGAGTTTAAATTGCAAAGATCGATTATCCAGAGAGTCTGCTATCGAAATGTGCATCCAAGGGATGGAGTGGAATTTACTCTACATACTCAAAGGGATTCAGCCAAAGACTTTCGAGGAGTTGGCTACGAGAGCTCATGATATGGAATTGAGCATGGCAGCCAGTGGAATCAAACACTCACCAGTGTCGGATTCTTATAAGTCCAGAGACAGACAAGAAGCCAAGAAAGGGGGCAAGCCTTATGCAAGAAACTCCAATAAAGAATCAATGGCCATAAACACTGCTACAGTCAAGATTCGAAAGAATGGAGATGACAAGAAAGATAAAGGAAAACAAGTTACCCAAGAATGGGGGCAAAGAAGGTTGACCCTGAAGGAGATGCAAGAAAAGGAGTATCCATTTCTGAACTCTGATGTTTCTGGCATATTTGATGATCTGATGAAAGACAAACTCATCGAACTCCCCGAAATGAAACGTCAAGAGGAAGCAAATCGAACCAATGACCCAAAATATTGCAAGTACCATAGATTGGTAGGTCATCCCATTCATGATTGCTTCATCTTCAAGGAAAAGATCATGTAGTTGGCCAAGGAGGGAAAGATTATATTGGAGGATGAAGCGGCCACAAACTTCGCTTCCATAAAAGAAGTTCACAATGAAGGCTCTTGTCATGCGGTGAGTGAGGAAGGCAATGAAGTTGAACGAGTTGAGAACAAGGAAAAAACTTATTCTATGAAGGTGACCTTCACAGATGAAGACATGTTGTTGGGTTCACAGCCTCACAACCGACCTCTATTTGTAACTGGTTATACGCAAGGGCTGCAAGTAAAGCGTATACTTGTTGACGGAGGCTCAGCAGTAAACATTCTGTCTTTAAGAATGTTGAAAAAGTTAGAGATACCGATGGATGAACTCAATCATAGCCGATTGATGATCCAAGGGTTCAATCATGAAGGGCAAAGGACTCTCGGCACGATTGTTCTAGATTTGATGATTGATGAGATGAGATCAACTGTGCTCTTCCATGTCATAGACGCAAAAACTTCATACAATATGCTTTTGGGGCGCCCATGGCTGCACGAGAATGGTGTGGTCCCTTCTACATTACACCAGTGTTTCAAGTATAGTGAAGGCAACAGTGTGAAAAGGGTATTCGGCGATGATAAGCCGTTTACTGAAGCTGAATCTTACTTTGCTGATGCTAAATACTTCTTCAAGAATACAAAGGAAGTGAACCGAGAAGAAGCCCCAGCACAAGATAATGGGGGCAGTAAACAAATAAAGGAGGAAGGTAGCACATCATCCACCACTCTCAAGAAGAGCAAAGGCAAAGAGCTTGAGGCCCTGGAAGAATTAACATTGCCTTTAACAAAAATTGATGAAGGTAAGACTTCTTCTCCACCGCTCAAAGGATTCGTACGTCCTATTGAAGGAGCAAAAACTGAGCATGGTGAAGTATTTGAAGCAGAAATATCTAAGTCATATGGCCCGCAAGCTTTCAAACTCCTTGAGAAGGCTGGGTATGAACCAAAGGAGAAACCGGTGATGAGCAAGTTGCCTCAAGAGACTGTCATCTCATCTGAACATGGGTTCAATGCCACTCAAAAAATGTTGAAAAATAGTGGCCACACTGTCAAGAATGCTAAGCCAGGTTTGTGATATGTCCCTCAAAAGCCAGTCCGCATAGCAATCAGAAGAGCAAACACAAATTATATCACAGAAGGAGAAGTTTCGTCCACAGAAGACATTTTTGATGAAAGTGGAAGGAAAATCAAGAGGAGTTATGTCTTCGAAAGGCTTGGAAGTGTTTTCGAAAGGCTCGGACCATGTGAAAGGAACAAGATTGGGAAGAAAAATAATTTCAAGTCTCCTAGCTTCCCAAAACTCCGAAGTCGAACCCCTTCTCGTATGAAGAGGCAAAATATCTTGACAGTCTCATGTGGAAGAGAGTTGAAGGCTAAGATGCAGACAATTGTTTTACTAAAGAAGACAATGATGATGATAAAGAAAGTGTAGCTTCCACCAACCATATCACTGCTCTTGAGGATTCTCAAGTGGAGGAAGTGGATGCCGAGGATGCCTCTCCGCAATTTGAGGAGGGTGTGAAAGCCACTGTCGATGAGTTGAAAGAAATCAACTTAGGTGACGAAAGCGACTCACGTCCTACTTACATAAGTGCCCTGCTAAGTAATGAGGAAGAAGAACAATATATCAGCCTTCTACGAGAATTTCGGGATGTCTTTGCATGGTCGCATAAAGAAATGCCAGGCTTGGATCCAAAGATCGCAGTGCATCATTTGTCCATAAAAAAGGGAACTCGGCCAATTAAGCAAATGCAGCGTCGATTTCGACCAGAGTTAATTCCATTAATTGAAGATGAAATTAATAAGCTTCTTGAAGCAGGCAAGATCAGAGAAGTCAAGTATCCTACATGGATTTCTAACATCGTGCCAGTGAGAAAGAAAAATGGGCAAATCAGAGTATGTGTTGATTTTCGGGATTTGAACATGGCGTGTCCGAAAGATGACTTCCCACTGCCAATTGCTGAGCTCATGATAGATGCAACAACGGGGCATGAGATTCTTTCGTTTATGGATGGGTCATCTGGCTATAATCAGATTGGTCTGGCTCCCGAAGACCAAGAGAAAATAGCCTTTCGTACTCCGAAAGGAATATATTGCTATAATGTGATGCCATTTGGCTTAAAGAATGCTGGTGCCACTTATCAACGAGCCATGCAGAAGATATTTGATGACATGCTTCATAAGATCGTCGAATGCTACGTTGATGATATTGTGGTGAAATCAAAGAAAAAGAAAAATCATCTCCATGATTTAAGGCGAGTGTTTGAGCGTTTAAGGGAGCATCAACTCAAGATGAATCCACTCAAGTGTGCATTTGGGGTTACATCCGGAAAATTTCTTGGATTTATTGTTCGCCGTCGAGGAATCGAGATTGAGAAGGCGAAGATTGATGCAATCATGAAGATGCATGTGCCTCGAAACATCCATGAACTCAAAAGTTTGCAAGGAAAATTGGCATACTTGAGAAGATTCATATCAAACTTGGCCGGTCGATGTCAACCGTTTAGTCATCTCATGAAGAAAGGCAGTATATTTGAATGGGATGAAGCTTGCAATAATGCTTTCAATAGCATTAAAGAGTACTTGATGAAGGCACCAGTGTTGTGTGCACCAATACCTGGACGTCTGTTAATTCTCTACCTAGCTGCTCAAGAACGTTCTGTTGGAGCTTTACTCGCACAAGAGAATGATGATGGCAAAGAAACTGCCCTTTACTATTTGAGTAGAACCATGACTCCAAATGAGTTGAAATATTCACCAATTGAGAAGATCTGCTTGGCCCTTATCTTTGTGATTCAGAAGTTGAAGCATTACTTCCAAGCTCATAAAGTTCGGCTAGTTTCAAAAGCTAACCCACTAAAGTTCGTCATGTCAAAGCCAGTACTCTCAGATCGGCTTGCCAGGTGGTATCTCCAACTTCAACAGTTTGAGATTATATATGTCCCTCAGAAGGCCGTAAAAGGACAAGTGTTGGCAGATTTTCTAGCTGATCATCCAATGCCTGCGGAATGGGAACTGTCTGATGAACTCCCTGATGAAGATGCTTTCGCTGTGGAGATAGCTTCTCCTTGGAAAATGTATTTTGATGGAGCATCTCATAGGGAAGGGGCCGGTGCTGGAGTCGTATTCGTAACATCCAGTGGCGAAGTTTTGCCATTCTCATTTTCCTTA
Organism: Pogostemon cablin; assembly: GCA_023678885.1. Taxonomy (NCBI): domain Eukaryota; kingdom Viridiplantae; phylum Streptophyta; class Magnoliopsida; order Lamiales; family Lamiaceae; genus Pogostemon; species Pogostemon cablin. Next base: position 11,269,945 of record CM042987.1, read on the forward strand.
ACAGAAAACTGCTCTAACAATGTAGCCGAGTATCAAGCACTCATACTTGGTTTAGAGATGGCCGTCGATATAAAGCAATTACACCTTAAAGTGTATGGTGATTCGTTACTTGTGATAAACCAACTACTTGGGGTGTATGAAGTAAGGAAGCTTGAGTTGTTCCCATACCACAAGTATGCTCAAAAGCTGATGAGCTGGCTTGGTGATGTTGATATCGAGCATTTACCCAGAAGAGAGAATAAGCAAGCTGACGCCCTCGCCAAGCTAGCATCAAATATAGCTATGCCGGAGGCGCAAGTTCAAATTTCAGTGTGCAAAAGTTGGGTTGTACCACCAATCTTCGAGGATGATGATTCTGAAGAAGTCGAGAATCATTTGGTGGAGGTCTTCGAAATTGAAGAAGAGGATTGGCGTCAACCACTCATCGATTATCTCAAGTATGATAAATTGCCAAATGAGCCACGCCAATGGGTTGATATTCGGCGACGGGCACCTCGATTTATTTACTTCAAAGGCACAATGTATAGAAGATCATTTGATGGAATTTTCTTGAGATGCCTAAGTAAAGAAGAGTCTGTTCAAGCAATGGAGGAAGCTTATTCCGGAATTTGCGGTGCTCATCAGTCTGGGCCGAAGCTACACTTCAGAGTCAAAAGAATGGGCTATTATTGGCCAACAATGGTGAAAGATTGCATGGAGTATGCACAAAAATGTCAGGCTTGCCAATTTCATGGGAACTTGATCCATCAACCTCCGGAGCCTTTGCACCCGACAGTTGCTTCATGGCCTTTTGATGCTTGGGGATTAGATGTGGTGGGGCCTCTCACAAAATCTTCTGGTGGTCATCTCTACATCCTTGCTGCCACCGATTACTTTTCCAAATGGGCTGAAGCTGTGCCTTTGAGGGAAGTAAAGAAGGAAAATGTTGCTGATTTCATTCGGATCAACATCATTTACAGATATGGTGTTCCCCGCTATATCATCACCGATAATGGAAAGCCATTCAGCAACAGCTGGATCGATAAGTTGTGTGAGAAGTTCGACTTCAAACAAAGGAAGTCGTCAATGTATAATGCAGCTGCCAATGGTTTAGCTGAAGCATTCAACAAAACCCTGTGCAGTCTGTTGAAGAAGGTAGTCTCCAAGTCTAAAAGAAATTGGCATGAAAGAATAAACGAAGCTTTATAGGCGTACCGCACCACCTATAGAACTCCCACTCAGGCTACTCCGTACTCTTTGGTTTATGGTGTTGAAGCTGTGGTACCTCTCGAGAAACAAATTCCTTCTTTAAGGATGGCCATACAAGAAGGCTTAACCGAAGAAGAAAATGCAAAGTTGCGCCTTCAAGAGTTGGAAGCTCTAGATGAGAAGAGGTTAGAGGCACAACAAAGACTTGAGTGTTATCAATCTCGCTTATCCAGAACATTCAACAAAAAGGTGAAGATACGTTCTTTTCAAGTTGGTGACATGGTGCTTGCCGTGAGAAGACCTATTGTGGTCACACATCGTGTTGGAAATAAGTTTCTCCAAAAATGGGATGGCCCTCATGTTGTAAAGGAAGTATACACAAATGGCGCCTACAAGTTGATATCAGAAGAGGGCGTAAACATTGGCCCCATAAATGAAAAATTCTTGAAACGCTATTACGCGTAAAACAACTACAAAATACCACGCTCCTTGATATGAGCTAAAACTATCCACATGATACTCCTTGATATGAGTTTAAACTATCTGACACAAATAATGCAAGGCTCCTTGACACGAGTATAAACTGTCTACAAGTTCAAATTCAAGACTCATTGACATGAGTATAAGTTGTCAGCAAATTCAAACACCATGCTCCGTGACGCATGAGCCTAAACTGCATGTTACTCCTGGTCCGCACGAGTATAAACTGTGTACGACAAACTCCTGGTCCGCACGAGTATAAACTGTGTATGACAAACTCCTGGTCCGCACGAGTATAAACTGTGTATGACAAACTCTTGGTCCGCACGAGTATAAACTGTGTACGACAAACTCCTGGTCCGCACGAGTATAAACTGTGTATGACAAACTCCTGGTCCGCACGAGTATAAACTGTGTACGACAAACTCCTGGTCTGCACGAGTATAAACTGTGTATGACAAACTCCTGGTCCGCACGAGTATAAACTGTGTACGACAAACTCCTGGTCCGCACGAGTATAAAATGTGTACGACACACTCCTGGCCCGCATGAGTATAAACTGTGCACGACACCCCCCAATCAAAACCATGTCCCTTTGAACTACGTTATGACTTGATTCTCTTTAAGGGGATACGTAGGCAGCTTAATATTTTGTTAAGTTCAGTCATGTTTTCATATGTTTTCATCAAGTTTGTGAGGCAAGAAGAAAATTAAGGTACATAGGCAGCTTAGCAGCCTACTAAGTTCAGTCATTACGTAAGTTATCTTGAGTAAGTTACCATATCAATAAAAGAAGAGATAATTTTCAAGTGATGAGACAAATATTGAGATACAAGCCTACTGATGAAAAAAAATATAGTAAAACAATAGAAATGAATGAGAAATATTTATTTCTATTCGCAAATTACCGGCATTCGGTATATGGAAAGCATACAAGGAAAAGCAAGTAAATGAAAAAAAAAGAGAAGAAAACAAAGCAATCCTACACTAGACAAAAAAATCTCGAGAAGCTATGTCTCGTACAGCAGACTGCAAAGATGTCTTCGCTTTCTTCAAATCTTTAGACTCTTTTAAAACAGCTGTTTTGTCAAGTGCAAGGATCTCCTCCTCTACATTCTCGATTTCCTTCTTAGCACGACAAAGTGTTTGTAGAAGATGATCAGCTACCTTGGGTAAAGTCTTTCCACCTTTTCCCAGATTAGCCATCTCTTTACTTATCTTCTCCAATTCTTCACCAGTTGTTCTTAGTTGCTTTGCTTTCGCTGCATAGACGTCTTTACAACTCTGCAGACGACCCTTGAGGTTAGTGAAATGTTCGACATAACCTCCCGTGGATGACTCTTCATCAGATTTTACTTTTGCATCAATATAAGCATCAGCCTTATCAAATAGGGGCCCCAAGGCTTCCTCCAAGGAAGAGCAGTCAACATTAATAGCCTTCACATCTTCCACTAAGGCAGATACTTCTTTCTTCAGAGAAGATAAAAACTCAAGAGGAGTCCGTTCAAGTTTCTTTCTTATAACCGTCCATACTTCTCGAGCAAGTTTTCCTTTGATACCATGAGTAATCTTCTTCGATGTAAATTCTGATATTGCGGGGCATGCTTTTGAAAAAGAATACACTTCAGTGTTAGGGTCGCGACTTTCGACACATTCACTATCATTATCAGAGCTAGAAGTGATGCCCAAAATCTGATAAAGAAAAGTATTATACTAAGGTAAAAGAGAGGTTAGATAAAAGTGAAATTTGCGTGAGAAAGAGGGGCAACCTCATTTGCCAAAGCTCTGGAAGTACCAACAACAGCTAATTCTTTGCCTTCGGCAGCTTTAGAGCTAGTGGGCTAACCAAGCATTAACAAAATGAACAGGAAATGTTGATCTAACTTCTGAAGGATTTGGTGAGTTATAGATTGCGTTCAAACCACGGTAAATGCTTGTCAAAATTGGAATTGCCAGACTTACTTTTTTTCCAGCAGCCATTAGGCTTGCCACCTTAAAAGTACTTGGCCGTATTAAGCCCGGCTCAGTACCCGGGAATGCAAAAGTACAAAGCCAACAAGCTAAATAAGCAGCCAAGTAGGTCTCTTCGTGATGTGTAGGATGAATGCCCAACTTCTTAAATTGGTCTATCTCAGCAGATGTCCACGACCTATGATTGGGAACAATACCACTCGGATTATAAGTTTTCTTTGGACGAGAAGTTGATTTTTTTTCGACACGCTTAGGAGGCGGTAGATAAGTTATAGTCTTTCTAGACCAAAAATCTACCCAATGTTCAATTGATACACTTTGCCTAGCGGTGTTTTGGCAAAGCAAATGATAAGCACCAAGTAGAGATCGACAGCTGTATGGGATTCGTAAATCATCTTTCTTGGAAAGAAGTTCAGCTGAACTTGGAATTACTTCGTCATATATATTACCAGCTATCGGTAGTCCCATCAAATTATACAAATCCCATAGAGAAATTGACATTTCTCTAAAGGAAGTGAGCAAAGTGTTGGTAGCAGGGTACCACGCCTCACAGAAAGCTTTGATAATCTCTTGGTTGCAGTCATAAGTAAAGAGGGATGCAAAGACAGCATCATAAAGCTTTATGTCATGAAGTCTCGGTTGGCATCGACTGAGAATATCTTCAGTCCACTCCCAATATCCTTTGGTATAATGGAAGTCACCACGAAATTTGAGGGGTTCCCCCCAAGTTGCTTCATTTTTTTCTTTTCCTTTCGCAAATCGTCTTCTCAAAGATGGTAGGGGCTCCAAATTGGGGTTGGGCTCAATATCAGCTCCTTTCAAAGTCCAAATTATGTTATTTTTGCCGGAAGAAAGTTCGTGAGACCAACATTCTAAAAAGAAATTGTTCTTGAATTTTGGAGGGATTATTGCATGGTTCCCAAGTAAAGAATCTTCAACTAGAAGGCGAGTTCCTTGTTGTAAAGGTTGGCGATCATCATTAAGAATCACAGGTAGCTGGAGCCGGATTTTCCCGTAGCAGGTTTGAAATAAACCATGTCGAAGAGTGTAATTAACTGCAAAACAAATGAAGGGGGTGTTAAAAAATAGACGGTTGAAATATTAAAGGTGAGCAATTAAATTTGATTCATGTTTAAATTTGATGGGTTAAACACATGAATTAATTTTGGGCAGCCTTTTAAGAGTTAAAGCCCAAAGTCTAAATTAAATTTTAATTGTCTCATGGAAGAAGGAATGGTCCAAAATATTAAAAGGGATGAGTAATTAAATAAATTCATGATCCATTGATATGGGTGGAGCCCAAAAGATTAATTAGCTTGGAAGCCCATATTAATAGCCCCAAGTGGAAATTAAATGGAGCTAAATATGAGAAAATTGGTTGAGGCCCAAATAAAAAATATGTATACAAGTAAATAAAGGAGAGTCCAATTCAATAATTGAAATGGCCCAAATTGGTACATAGCAGGCTGGATGAGTGGCCCAATTAGTATTTTGCAGACCAAAATAAATAATGGCCCAATCTAAAGTCAAAATTAAGAAGGTTTGGTCAAAATTGGAGGAATTTTTCCTCACAAGTCGAGAACTCTTCTCTTTCAGAACGTGAACTGCCAGTCGGCCCTTGGTCGTTACTCGCTGTTCGTCGCTGCAAATCGCCGGAGAGCAGCCACTCGATCGCCGTGCCATCTCACGTGCTGCTGTTGCCGGGAGATCTCACGTGCTGCTATCACCGAAAGCCCGTTCGCCGATTGCTGTGTTCGTCTGCCGCAGCACCTTCCGATCGACGCCGCATCCTCGTTTCCGACCTTGCCGCAAAGACGCATCACAAATAGAAGTCGCAGACTCAGCCGCCGATCTCGATTGACGTGTCGCCGCTGGATCCGCCACACCCATCTCCATCAAATCGCGAGCCGCCGTCACCACTGCATACATCCGCTCACCGTCGTGCGCCGTATCAGCCGCCGGGAATAGATACGAGCCATTACCCATCTCCCACACTGTGGAATCCGGCGTATTTCCACCCGCCACTTACTAACGCAGAGGCCGTCTGGATCTGTTGCCGGATTTCCACATCAAAGCAGTCTTCGTTGGAAATTCGCGACCCGCCGCCGAGCTATCAACTAAAATCAAGAACTCTACCGAATCTGCACGTCTTGAAAACTGCGAATTAGCGATGGGCTTGAAACTCTGTTCGGTTACATCACTTTCTTCACGGGCGAGCACGGGTTTGTAACACCGTTGCCGCCATCATCTCTCGCGGGTTTGTAACACCGCTGCCGCCATCATTTCCTCGCGGGTTTGTAACACCGCGTTGCCGGATCGTTCTTCGCGGGTTTGTAACACCGCCGCTGGATCGTTCTTCGCGGGTTTGTAACACGTTGTTGTCATCATCGCGGGTGTATAATCTGGGCATTGCTTTCGTTGTCGCGCGGGTCTAATGTCTGCCGGTATCACTAAGCAGGCTTGGAACATCACTGAGGCCTCTTATCCAGACCGAAAGATGAAAATATGAATATAACATGTTCGCGTGAGGGTGTTCAAAGCTTCGTTTATTGCATAAAGAAATCAAGGAAGAGTGACACTTTGCCACTAGGCACCTTCGAATTTTACTATGTATAGAAAAAAAGAAGATAATGAAAAAGAGAAAGCAGCAATTGAAAAAAAAAGATGAACATACAATAGTGAGAAGAGAAGGAAAAAGACTAGAAAGGTAAACTTACATTGGCAAGTTGGGCTGAATGTCTGGTCTGATACTCTGCTTTGTATAATGTATTTTGCTGTAGTGGTTTCCTGAAGAAGAATTCATGAATATATTTAAAAAAAAAAAATTGAAAGAAAAGAGATGAAGTTAAAGGATCGGAGTTTCTTACGTTATGTTGGTAAAAAAAAAGGGTCATGATATCCTATTATATAGTGATCAGCCATTTAGTATATATGGAAATTATTTGTATCTTGGTGGACAAGAAACAAATATGTCCCATATTCTCTTATCTTGGTGGACAAGAAACAAATCTGTTCCATATTCTCTTATCTTGGTGGACAAGAAACAAATCTGTTCCATATTCTCTTATCTTGGTGGACAAGGAACAAATCTGTCCCATATTCTCTTATCTTGGTGGACAAGAAACAAATCTGCCCCATATTCTCTTATCTTGGTGGATAAGAAACAGATTTATTCCATATTCTCTTTTGGATTTGGGCTTGAGAAAATAAATTGAGCCACAAAAAAAGAGGGGCCCAAATGTTGAAAAAAAAAAGGTACTTTTTGCGATTCCTTCACATCAAGACGTGATGTCCGTGAACAAATCGCAAGGGGACATTTGTAAGCAGTTAAAATTTACGGTCCAATTAAATGGCGACACGTGGATTTTATTTATTAAATGTTAATTTATTTTGGAATTTAAATAAATTAATTCCTAAAGTAAATTAATAAATAATTCAAGCCCAACAAATTAAATGAGGCTTAAATTAAATGAGGCCTGACTTAAGTCAAACAAGCTCAACAAATTAAATGGGGCTTAAATTAAATGAGGCCTGACTTAAGTCAAACAAGCCCAACAAATTAAATGGGGCTTAAATTAAATGAGGCCTGACTTAAGTCAAACAAGCCCAACAAATTAAATGGAGCTTAAATTAAATGAGGCCTGACTTAAGTCAAATAAGACCAGACAAATTAAATCAGGCCCAAATAAAATAGGCCTGATTGCAGCCCAAACAAGTGGAGGTCTAAGCCCGCAGAATCAGGTCAAATCAGCCTGGACCAATCAAAATGCAGGGCATTAATGAGGGAGTCTTCACCTTTCACCTATATAAAGGGGTCTTTTCTCTCATTTGACGGAGACGAAAATATCTGAAGACAAAAGCTCTGAAGAGATCAAGAATACGAGCAGTGCTCTCTTGAATACTTCAAGCATCTTCAAGCGAAGAACAGCCACCAAATCGAAGATCAAGGTTCTAAACCCCTTCGATCCGGCGTTCTTCAAAAATAATAACCACCAATTGGAGATCAAGGTTCTGCACCCCTCCGATCCGACGTTATTTAAATCAAGTTCTTCAGCGTTCTTCGCGGAAAGTTCAAGAATAACGTTTTAATCCGAACAAAGGCTCGACCCCTCCGGATTAACGTTATAAAGTTCAAGAATAGCGTTTTAATCCGAACAAAGGTTCGATCCCTCCGGATTAACGTTATATACTTTAAATCCGAGTCCGGATAAGCTTCATTTGAAGATTCGACTCAACACACAAGTCAAGTCAACACAAGCTGTCAACACAGTTAGCATACACTTCGTCAAAGAGGTCAAAGTCAAAGTCAAGTCAAAGCCACATTGGTTCGAGAGAAGAATCAGAGGATTGATAGAGATCGCTTCCTTAATTATCAAGTTTAATCCTTCTGGATTATTATTGTAATTAACTTGTATTTATTTTATTATAAATACAAAAATTTGTTGTTACAGTGTGATTAAGATATTACTCCAATTTAATGTTGAAAGTTTAATGAATAAATTAATTCCAAAATTAAATATTGTAAATTTCAATCCTTTAATTTAGATTGAATTATTGTTTTATTCAAATGACCTTTAAGTATTTTAAATTTAGATGTTCATTTCATTTTTAAACTTGCGTGTATCGGGACCCTGCCCAAATTTTATGATTTTAAAAAATGGTATCTTTTAGTATTAAATTATAATCTACTTCTTCTTAGAATAAGGACGTATACATTTGGTTTTCTAAGAAATTTTTAAATTTTTTAATCAAATATTTATATTATTTATATTGCAATTGAGTTTTTCAATAAAAAATTTATATCTTTATTAATTAAAATGTATACCTTTAAAAAAACACTATTATACTTTATACATCTTGTGTACTCGGAGATAGAAAAGACCAAATTAAACGTGTACTAGTTTTAGATTATAATGATCGTAATTTTTTTTTTAAGGATGAACCATTTTATGATAAAATAAATGAGCAAATGATGAATTAATTTTATGCTAAAGCTTGTGCGTACCCAAATCACACACCTTTTAAAAGTTGTACCACTTAATATTAAATATTATATCCTTTAGTATAAAAACTTATATATATTCTTAATTTTTTTAATCAAATATTTATACTATTCATATTTCAGCGGACTTTTTTAATAAAAAATTTAGGTAAAAACTTGTGTGCTCCCGGGGGCACACCGTGTGCCCACTGTGCACCCATACCCTTTAGTATTAAATTGTATACCCTTTAGTATAAAAATGTGTACCATTTATTTTCTGAAAAAAATAAAAAATATTAATGAAAAGTGTATACCCTTTAGAATAAAATAATGTACCTTTATTAATTAAAATGTATACCCTTTAGAACAAAATGATATATTCTTACATACTTTGTGCACCTGGGGACACAAGAGACCAACTCAAAAAATTATATTTACTTGGGTTAATTGCACCAAAAGTCCTGACTTTTTTTCGAATTTCAAATTAGTCCAAACTTTTCAATATTTATAAATAAGTTTTCGACCTTTAGCCCATTTTTCAAATTGGGCCACCGGGCAGCTGGAGGCCTACCCCGAATACTGACTTGTCCATTTTTTTTCCACGTCACCTCTCTAGTTGTTAAAAAAAAAAATTAAAGACCAAAGACACATTACCTACAAACTGGTATGTATGCAGTAGATATGCTGATCACTGCCGTAGAATACATAAATAAATAATTGGTTGGTTACATGGGTTAAAATTTGGAATAAATCACACACAATTATGAATGAATTTATTTCCACTTCAACATTTGTAAGACGCGACGACAAACAAATTATACATCAATTGAGGAATAGGCCTTGCAGAACAGGGCAAGAGATGAAAGGAACGAAAATACACAGCGAGCAAGAGAGATGAGCACTCGGAACACGACAGCGAGAAATGAAAACCGACTGGCGGAGCGCGACGGCAACTCTCAGCTCTCGAAGAAGGATATGGTCCAGTCAAGACGATAATAGGAAGAAGGATTCAACATAATAAAAGAACGGGCAGAGGAAAGCCCAAAAAGGGGCAACGGCCGGAGATACGACGGCAACTCTCAGCTCTCGCGACTGATGGAACCGTGAAGGATTTGATACCCGGATACTGAGAATGGATACTCCTTTGATGATTAAACGAAGGGGCAGTGATTTTCCTAACCTGCAGAATAAGCCTCCTAACTTATCCCACACCAAACACTGAACAAGAAGGGGATGAGGAGAATTTCTCTATCAGCGTTGGGAAGGAGAGGAGAATTGAAGAGAAATTAGAGGCCCCTGGATCCCATTCCAATCAACTTAGTCAACCCAAACGTTACCCCCAACCAAGACCCTAACAGTCGATCGCACCACCGGCGCCCGCCCCTAACCATCCGAACGCCACCAACGCCCAAACCCTCAACTTATACTCCGCCACCAGCGCCGCCGCCTAGATTGGGTTCGACAGACCCTCCCTCTCCTCGCTGCCGCCCTTCTCCGCCGCCCCCGCCTTCTTCATTTCTCTCTTTATCTGCGCCACCTCGATATCCAACTGGGAGTAAACGGAGACGAACTCCCCGATGGCCATAAAGCATGGTTCGGGTGACGAGACCGTGTGAATGAGAAGAGAAATTGAAGTTTGGATCCAAACGATGTCATTTCATTTATTTCTTTATAAAGCTGGAGGGCTGATGTGTAAAAAGATGGACAAGTCAGCATCCGGGCAGGCCTCCAGTTGCCCGGTGGCTCAATTTGAAAAACGGGCTAAAGGTCGAGAATTTATTTGTAAATATTGAAAAGTTTGGACTAATTTGAAATTCGCGAAAAAGTCAGGACTTTTGGTGCAATTAACCCTATTTACTTTTTAGAATAAAATGGTATATCCTTATACTCAGGTGTCACAAGATATCAACTTATAATTGGGACACAAGAGAGCAACTCAAAAAATTTATTTACTTTTTAGAATAAAATGTAAATTCACAAAATATCAAGTCATAATTATAAAGATGGAGAGAATATATATTTTCAATTTTGATTTATTATTATTAATTTTATTTTATTTTTGGATTATTTTATCAGCATTAGTACAAGGGCTCAAATATTTTGAGGTGTAATTGTGGCCCATGATAATAGACCCAACGATTACAGTCGCACAGAGAAATCAAGAGATAAAATAGTAGTATTTTTCAAACATTTCGTAATCACCTTTTTTCACAGTTATGAATTTCAGAAGTAAATTTCACTATTTTGAAGTCATTACAAATACTGGTGACCTTGGTAAGATTGACAATGGCGACATCATCAGTCGTTTCTGCGGAAGCCGATGGGCGAACAATACACGTTTTCTGGGACGAAGGTATGCTCAAACATTACACGGGTCGGGGCGTCTTCGATTCGGGTATGGACCCGGGGTTTCTTGATGTCCTTGAAAACCACCCGGAGAACTCCGACGGGTCAAGAACATGGCCTCGATTCTGAAAAGGGGCCCCATTTCACCCTTTGTCTCTTGGCATCAAGGAAGTCCTGCCCTCATTTCTGAATTGCTCTCTTTCCACACCCAAGGTGAAAACATATCATTTATATTTTTTACTAAGATTATTATGTGAATGAAAGCATATAAATGTTGTTTAATTTTGTTTGACTGTGTTTCTTGTCATCAAGACAAGAAAAATGGACAAAAATCTGAACAGATGTGTGTATTATTCTTACTCATTTGAGTAGCCAACATACCACATTTGTGCTTTAGCTTTATGGAATGGTAAACATGCAATTTTTCGCCATATTTTTCTGGTATTTGTGCTTTTCAATATATTTGGGTTGTTTGAATATCTGATCTTAGATTAGTGATTTACTATACTAGGCTTGCACAGCATGTTTGTATGAAAAAAGTGCATCCATATAGAAGTTTCTTAGTATGTGAATTCATTCTGTTACTGTTTTACGATACTCCACATCGGTTCCAAACGAAAGTGTGGAAGGGTACATATACGTGAGGGTCATCCCTATTCCCTTCACCGTCAGCCATGGGTTCGGGTTAAGTTAGGGTCCTTACTTATATGCCTAACATAATAAGAGGCAGGAAGAGCATTTATGATGACTAAAAACATTCACAAGTAATAGCTAAATTTTTATCATATATAAATTGTATTTTCTTTATCAAGTCCTCTAATCAATTGCAGTACACAGGGTGGAAGATTAGCTTATATGTTAATGAGAAACTCTTTTTATTTGGTGATGGCATTCATAATTTTATTCATTTTCTTCTGATTGAAATTGGGGAGGTCATTCATAATTTTTTATTCGTTTTCTTATGATTGAAATGTTTTATTAATTGGAATCCTGAATTCATAGGGAATGAGTATTCCTACAAGTAAGGCATACCATGGGTTTACTATGTTTGCTTCTTAATCAATTGGTATTTTCAGAGGTGGAAAAATTTCCATATCTTCGCACTGTCGTACCAATCATGTCCTAATAATAATGAACTTTAAAATTGTATATGCTAACAAACTTTCACGTTTCTGCTTTACTCAGAATACATAAATGAGCTAGTTGAGGCAGACAAAAGTGGGGGCAAGATGATTTGTGCAGGAACATTCTTGAACTCCGGATCTTGGGATGCTGCTCTCCTTGCTGCAGGGACCACTCTATCAGCAATGAAACATATACTTGACGGGAATGGGAAAATTGCTTACGCACTGGTTCGGCCTCCAGGTCATCATGCTCTGCCCACTCGGGCAGATGGATACTGCTTTCTTAACAATGAAGGACTTGCTGTTGAATCTGCTCTCAGTTCTGGTCTTAAAAAGGTTGCAGTAGTTGACATTGATGTCCACTATGGGAATGGAACTGCTGCGGGTTTCTATAGATCTGACAAAGTTCTAACGATCTCTCTTCATATGAATCATGGATCATGGGGCCCTTCACACCCACAAAATGGAACTGTGGATGAGCTAGGTGAAGGGAAAGGGTTTGGCTATAATTTGAATATACCTTTGCCAAATGGATCTGGAGATAGAGGTTATGCACATGCAATGACTGAGTTGGTCGTGCCTTCAGTCGACAAATTTGAACCTGAGATGATGGTTCTGGTCGTTGGTCAAGACTCTAGTGCAGTAAGCTGAATGCATTTGAAAGCTAAAAGCTTGCTAAGTTTAGAAAATAAACACTATAAATGAACTAGAATAGTGATATTTAACATGTGGAGAATTTAGTAAAGATTTGTTACATTTGTTATGATGATGTGAACATCTTTATTTTGCTCCTCAAAACTGGATCTGCTTTCTGACTGAAGTTGGCATAATAAACTTGTGATAACCATTAGACATAGTCTTATATGAGTATAATACTTGCTGGTAGATTTAAGTTGAAAATTAAGTTATACATTTCATTCTGTGGAACTTGAGGTGCTATTAGCTATGTTACTTAAACACAATGAAATATAGTAGTGCCATAAACTTCTGTTGCATTCATGTTCCATATTCCTTGAATAAGCTTCTTTTGGTGGTGGTTTCTGATTTCAGTTCGATCCAAATGGAAGGCAATGCTTGACAATGGAAGGCTACAGGAGAATAGGGCAGATAGTTCGTGAAATGGCTGAAAGGCAGAGTGGAGGACACCTCCTGATTGTCCAGGAAGGTGGATATCACATCACATATTCGGCCTATTGTCTGCATGCAACGCTTGAAGGAGTGCTTAACTTTCCAACTCCTCTGTTATCCGACCCAATTGCTTATTATCCAGAAGACGAGGCTTTCGCCACTCTTGTTGTCGAATCCATAAAGAAGTATCAACATGAAAACGTCCCATTTTTAAGGTAGCATGAAATTTGCGAATGATTGTTGTAGCTTTTGCCCTTCCTTACATTACTCAGTTGTGACTTTATATATACACGGTTTCTGCCTTATAGATGTCTTAGAATGTACCAACGCAATGTGTACTCAGTTGAGCGTTTAGTTGAGCTAGAGAACTCAGTAGCGAAATATCACTCTTTTGTATTACCCCGCTAAACAAATTGTTATTATTTTAAGAAGAGTATTACTAAATACACACCCCATTTTATTAAATACACACCTTTTATTGAATACACACTCATTTTAATTTCTTAAATTTTAATTTTATTGTATACATATCCCTCAAAATTCCTAAATTACCCTTTTAATTTTAAGATTATACAACTTCTCAAAATACACACCCGTTCTTCATTCTTAATATTATTTCTGGTTCTTAATTTAATTCATTCACGATTACACATCTCATATACCATTATCGCTAGTCACCTTTCAAATATTATTATTATTTAGTTTAATGTTTCTTCACTCGGTTAATTGCCTTAATTCCTCATTAGAAGTACAAAGTAGAGGTTGAAGATGGTTTTCCAACAGCCCAATTTATGGATAGCTCCATAGAGAGATCTTCTTCCCTGTCTGAAACTGCGAGCCCCTCATCCTCAGATCAATCTAGCTACTTCCTTCTCCAGTATACATCACCGTCTCATCTCCCACTAATTCTTCAGTAAAAAAAAATCATCTTTTAACTGAAGTTAAAAGTTTATTTGAAATCAAATCTGCGTAAAATGGGAAGAATCACTAGAAGAAACTTCCCAAAAAATTTAACAAGTTTTGCTTACAGAAAACATGGCACTACCACTCTACCACTGCTTCATATACGATCAAATCATTCATTTGATACATAGTGGAAGATGATGTATTAATTTGAAGTGAAGATGGGGCCAAATTTTTCAGAAACTATGAAGGGTTATAAACTGATCATTAGAAGGAGAAAGCTGCGAAGATCTGAAAACTTTTACCATTTCCTCAAGACCTCCCATCAACAGCCATCCGTCCATGCACATTTAAATCATTAGATCCATATTCCAAATTCCAAATAAGATCTACAGTGATTTCCATAAGATTGTGTTATCACTCACAGACACAGGAAGTATAAAGAATTAATGAATTTAGGGTTTATTAGATAATAGTGTGTATAAAATATTTAGGGGGTGAGTATTTAATGAATTTGGGATAATTTAGACTTTTTTAAAATACATATACTCCCTCCGTCCCTGAACAAGGTATACGTTTACTTTTTGCACGTAGATTAAGGAGTATAATATTTTAATGTATAATAAAGTGAGATAAAATATATTTTAACGTGTAGTGGGTAGTTGTATTAGTGTAGTGGGTGGGCCACATGTGTTTATAATAATTATTTTGGGTGGGTCCCATCAACAAAAAAGAAATGTATATTTTGTTTTGGGACGGACTGATGAGTGATATTTTCACCTAGATTTTTAGTGCATTTTTATGTCCATTTTCGTATTATTTTATCCGTATTTGTGTACTATTTGGTTGTGTTTTGTGTTTTTTGGAGATGTGTGTGAATGAGCTTAAACGTGAAAAGGAAGACGTAGGAAAAATGGATCTCAATTTGGAGTTGAAACGAGGGAGAACGAGCCGAAACTAAATTGTAAAAATAGGGGTTGCACCAACACGGCCGGCCATATTGCAACACACGAGCCGTGTTGCAGCACACGAGCCGTGTTGCGCAACACAGTCCTGTAAGCCTTGGCCGTGTTCCGACACCCAAAACACCTACACGGCCACCCTGTGGCAGTGTTGCAGCACACAAGCCGTGTTGCTGCAGGATCAGAAAAATATCAGAATCTTTCTAGAAGCTTCCCAAGGGGTATAAATACCCAATACTTCAATATTTGATCATAATTTCGAAGGGTTTCACCCTTGCACATACCACACACACCATTTCCTCAATTTTACACCATCATCTTCATCCATTCTTCATCCATATCATCTACCTTCATCCCACCATCCAATCCAACATCCAAGTAGTTAGAGAAGCAAGGGGGAGTGAAGTTTTCAAGAAGAGGAAGAGTAGTACCATTGAAGCTATTCAAGGGAGTTTTAATTCTAATTTTTGTAGATTTCTTTGTAGATCAATCATGTGTTTTGGAGATACAATTATCTATGTTGTTTTCTTTGAGACTATGAGAGGCTAATCTCCTTTGTGAGATTAGCAATATGAATTGTGTTGGATAATTTTGGATATTTTGCAATTGAATTCATATGTTGATTGGATTTGTTAATTTTCTATCATTGATTGTTAATTGCTTGATTTGTATTGTTGATTTGTGTGATTAATTGTCATGTGCATGTGATTAGATTGAGAAATCAATTATATGTTTAGGATAGTTCATTGAATCATTTCATTATACACTTCATGTGCATTTTAAGTTTTAGATAGATTGAGAAATCCTTAAGAATTTAGAACCCTTTGATAGAACATGTGATTTGTTAGATCGAGAGATCAGTTGATCGTGTGAAGGGACTCTCTAATTGAACTTAGTACCTAGTTGGAATTGTTTGATTGTGAACCAACCTTAGAGCCTTTTTGAGACCTTGTAAAGGATCTACATCCTATCCATCTCGAGAGAGAGTTTAGGTGGAATTCGTGTTGGCCCTTAGTTATTAATCCATGACATATATGAATTCATTGCATGATACCTAGATTTTCCCTGCTTTAAGTATTGCTAGTCTCATTCTCTATCTACTTGGCTCATTCATTCATCTATCACATTGTTTATCTTGTCATTTAATTATCATTTCTTGATTAATCCTATCTCTATATGTTCATCTCTATAAAACTATGACAAACACGAGATCGCTTAAACTCTAGTGTCTTCCTCCCTGTGGTTCGATAAATTCTTTATTAGTCATCCCGACTACAAATGGCTAATCAAATGGCGCCGTTGTCGGAGAGGTAACGGTCACTAGTAGTTTAACGAAGAAGTGTTTCGATTGGTCTTACTAGAGATATTTTTATTGCTCTTTATTATTTGCTTTGGAAAATTTTTGATCTCACTTTTTCGTTTTGATAGGTACGTGGAAACTATCTTGAGAGAAAAAGAAGGGGGATCAAAGCCAAAAATATAAAGTTTGAAGAAGAGTTGTAGTAAGCTTTGAGAAGAACATCAAAATGGAAGGTTGGAACAAATACTTGAGTTATATTTTTGGGAATTAAATTGCAAGGGTTCCACCTCCACAATCATGAGGCTACATGAATGAGAGCAACTATGGTTACAATTTCCAAATTGGTCAAGATAACTCTCAATACTACAATTAAGGAAGAAATGGAGAATGGCAACAAGCTTACAATGCAAATACATTCCATCCTTATCAAGCATGTGCTTATTCTTCACCAAATCCCAACACCAATCCTCCGTTCCAAAATTACGCCTTATTGGACTTATATAGAAGATGTGCTCAAGGAAGTGATAAAAGTCAAAATCCTCAATCAAGTTTTCTTCAAAATGAATCCTCCGAGATAATTACCCCCGCTACTTTGGAATTGACAAGACAAATAAGGATGATGAATCAAGGTGTTTATGGTCAAGTCTTGCCTAGTTCAAGTTTGGGTGGTGGTCAAAATGTGCAAGGTGTGTTGATTCCTAGCCTTATAGAGCAAGAAGAGTGGAGGATGCCTAACCATCAAGTAGGAGATGCTTCTTTCATGGGAGTGGATGATTTCCAAGGAAATTTTCTAAACAACTATGAAAGAAGTTTTCAAGGGAATTATCCACCAATTCAAGGATGGAATTTTGACAACTAAGAGGGAGAAAACTTTCAACAAGTTAAGGAAGAAAAATCATCTATAGAAGTTTTGATTGAGATGATGGAAGCAAGCCTTGAGGAGGACAAGAAAAGAGATTAGGCAACTGAGAATAGGTTAGAAACTTTGGAGCATCAAGTAAGCCAAATTGTAATTGCTTTGACCAATTTTCAACAAGTTGAAGAATTTGAAGAGGAGAGTAAAGTTGAAGAAGGATTAGAGAAAGAAGAGAATTTGGGAGATGAAGATTCAAATGAGGTATTTGAAGAGCATATTGAGGCAAGTGATGTTGATGAAGAGGAACAAAGTCGAAAAGCAAGTGATGATGACTTGAAGAGTGAAATGAGCATTTTTAAATCTTTAAACTCTTTAAGTTGCTTTGAATTTGATAATATTATTTATATTGACTTTGTCTTACCTATTGATTATTCTCATATTCTTAGAAACAAAAGAGAACTCGAAAAGATATTGGAAATTTATTTGGTAAAGAAGAATAAGTGGTTTTCAAGAATGGAGAGGGCAATGGAGTGTAAGCTCACAAGAGTTGAATTTCTAAAGCCATGCTCGAAGGATGCAACGGAGGCCGTCACTTGCCACAAGTGCCTACTAGAGGAAGAAGCACAACGATTAAAATTCGATGCAAGGACGAAAGATATCCATGGCTATTCTGATGAGTTCTTCATATCCCGTCCGGCTTGAAGACATTAAACTTAGCGCTAGATGGGAGGCAACCCATCATTATCTTTATTGCTTTATTTAATGTTTTCAATAAGGATGATGGATTTACTTGTTTTTTATTTTTGGCATGTAGGTGGATTGTGCTCGTGAGAAAGATGCCTATTGGAGATACGAGAAGTGCTAGATTTGAAGTGTATAGGTAAGTCACACAACTTTTTACAAACTTAACTCGAAACTCTTGTTTAAATTTAAGTTTGGGGGGATATGACGTGGTGTGACATACTTTGTCTTGAAGGCATATACTTTTTC
Organism: Pogostemon cablin; assembly: GCA_023678885.1. Lineage (NCBI taxonomy): Eukaryota > Viridiplantae > Streptophyta > Magnoliopsida > Lamiales > Lamiaceae > Pogostemon > Pogostemon cablin. The sequence goes on from CM042987.1 coordinate 11,288,174, forward strand.
GTATTTTTAGGGCAATTTTAAATTTTTTTTCATGAGTTTGGGATTGATTTTGGTCCGATTGTTTGTGTTGAAGTGCATGATAGTCCATATTTTTAATGAAATTGTTGAGCTAATGATTTTGTTGAGCATGTATGAAGGGTATTGGAAGCACGAATTAAGCTAGGGGCTAACAACTTCTACTACCAAATACATAATGAGGGAGTTCACTCTATACTCTGCCACTTCTATGTGTTTAGCATGACTTGAGATTGATTTGGATTGTTGTGACTAGCATGCTACTTCATATTTTATGTTTTTGGGAGGTTTACTTTTCAATCAAAGGTGGGGATGATTGTGAGCTTACTTGATAATGGATGATTTAGAATGTGTGTTTCATTGTTTTATGATGGTTTCGTATTTTTACATGTTATGTGTTTTGGTTGTTTCTTGTTGTTGTGTCTTTATTTTATATTTTGTGTGTTTTCTTATTTTTGTCTAGGGTTGTTTGGTGGTTTATTTTGGGATGTCGTGAGTCATTTTTGAATGTGAGCGATGACATATTGTTGTGATAAGTGATGACAAGTTATGATTAAGAATCTCTACACTTTCGAATTGTGACATGTTTTACTTAACTTGTTCAATTTTGAGATGAATGTAGTGTAATAAGTTCCTTAAGGTTCAATGCATAAGCTTGTGAGCATTTAAGCCTTAACTGTGCATACATGGTATTTTTCTTTATGAGTGGATCGGTTGTATTTGATAAGCTAGAACTTGCTCAAGGACTATAGGAATGAGCCATATTAGTGGAGATTAATGAAAAGATCTAAGGCCATCCTTGTTATTTATAGTCATTGTCATAAATTTCCTTACCTTATACATCATCCCTAGTCAACCATTTTGAGCCTATAAGCCCATTTCTTGTGAATTTAGCACATTACAAGCCATGATTACTCACTTGAGCATCATATATATACCCTTTATGTGAGTGATTGAAGAGATGGTGATTAGCGAATTTTGATGAGTTATTGTGCAAGAGAAGAAAGGAAATGGTAAGCAAGCAAGAAAAATGATGAAAAGAGCTCAAGAAAGAATAGACATGCAACCTCAAAATAAGAAAATGAGCAAAACAACAATAATATGCTCAAGTATTTAGAAGTTCGAGAAAAGAAGCATGCATTAAACGAAGCTCAATCCAAGGAAAGTTGATGAATAGTGCTTATGATTACCAAAGATAGAAAGGAAGAAAGAAAAGTGAAGAAGTTGAGGAAATTTGTCATCTCTTCGATTACTTACACTTGATTAGTCACTATTATCCATATTCTTCATAACCTACCAAAGAGCCTATCATTACATCCTTTATTAAAGACCTAATTGATCATTGATTGAAACTTTGGTAGTTTGTGAATGTAGTCCACGAGTAAGTCTATAGCAAGTCGAGCCAATCAATTGATGAGTGTTGATTTACCCTACTTAAAAGAGTGTTGAGTAAAATTGATAACCTATGTGAGGCTTGGACTAAAAAGGAACTATATTACACTTTATTCTCTTTTGATTGAACTTGTTAATTTTTCATGTCATGAGTTTAACGTTGTATGATGACTTAGCATGATTTGTAGTTCTTGTTGCTGTTGATGTGTTATTACTTGTGTTCGTTTAGTTTTTTCCTAGGTGAAAATCTCTCTCCACTTGTTTTATCATTTTCGTTGTTCGGGGATGCACAACACTTTAAGTTTGAGGGTGTGATGAGTGATATTTTCACCTAGATTTTAGTGTCTTTTTATATCCATTTTTATATTATTTTATCCCTATTTGTGTACTATTTGGTTGTGTTTTGTGTTTTTATGGAGATGTGTGTGAATGAGCTTAAACATATGATTTTCAGGTAAAAAGAGATTTTAGACGCGAAAAGGAAGACGTAGGAAAAAATGGATTTCAATTCGGAGCTGAGACGAGGGAGAACGAGCCGAAACTAAATTGTAAAAATAGGAGTTGCACCAACACGACCGGCCGTGTTGCAGCACACGAGCCGTGTTGCAGCACACGAGCCGTGTTGTGCAACACGGCCCTGTAAGACTTGGTCGTGTTTCGACACCCAAAACACCTACATAACCACCCTGTGGCCGTGTTGCAGCACATGAGCCGTGTTGCTGCAGGATCAGAAAAATATCAGAACCCTTCTAGAAGCTTCCCAAGGGATATAAATACCCAATACTTCAATATTTGATCATAATTTAGAAGGGTTTCACCCCTGCACATACCACACACACCATTTCCACCATTTTACACCATCATCTTCATCCATTCTTCATCCATATCATCTACCTTCATCCCACCATCCAATCCATCATCCAAGTAGTTAGAGAAGTAATGGGGAGTGGAGTTTGCAAGAAGAGGAAAAGAAGCACCATTGAAGCTATTCAAGGGAGTTTTAATTCTAATTTTTGTAGATTTCTTTGTAGATCAATCATGTGTTTTGGAGATACAATTATCTATGTCATTTTCTTTGAGACTATGAGAGGCTAATCTCCTTTGTGAGATTAGCAATAAGAATTGTATTGGATAATTTTGGGTATTTTGCAATTGAATTCATATGTTGATTGGATTTGTTAATTTTCTATCAATGATTGTTAATTGCTTGATTTATATTGTTGATTTGTGTGATTAATTGTCATGGGCATATGATTAGATTTAAAAATCAATTATATATTTAGGATAGTTCATTGAATCATTTCATCATACACTTCATGTGCATTATAAGTTTTAGAGAGATTGAGAAATCCTTAGGAATTTAGAATCCTTTGATAGAACATGTGATTTATTAGATCGAGAGGTCAATTGATCGTGTGAAGGGACTTTCTAACTGAACTTAGTTCCTAGTTGGAATGGTTTGATTGAGAACCAACCTTAGAGCCTTTTTGAGACCTTGTAAAGGATCTACATCCTATCCATCTCGAGAGGGAGTTCAGATGGAATTCGTGTTGGCCCTTAGTTATTAATTCATGACATATATGAATTCATTGCATGATACCTAGATTTTCCATGCTTTAAGTATTGCTAGTCTCATTCTCTATCTACTTGGCTCATTCATTCATCTATCACATTGTTTATCTTGTCATTCAATTATCATTTCTTGATTAATCCTATCTCTTTGTGTTCATCTCTATAAAACTATGACAAGAACGAGATCGCTTAAACCTTAGTGCCTTCCTCCCTGTGGTTCGATAAATTCTTTAATTAGTCATCTCGACTGTAAATGGCTAATCACGGACCAAAATAAAAAATGTATATCTAGTTGTGGGACGGAGGGTGTATAATTTAATAAAAGAGAAGTGTGTATTTAATAAAAAGGGGTGTGTATTTAAACTATGCCTTTTAAGAATTAGTGATTCTTTTTATATGGTGTTTTTTTTAGAAAATAATACTCCAGTTTATATTATTTGAAAGTCATAGTTGAGTTTTTTTTAATGAAATATTGTAGTTTTCAAAAAATTTTAATCAAATATTGTAGTTGCATGTGGTTTTAATGAAATAAGCAAAGTTGCCTCTTGTACATAGAGACAACTTTGTAGAGGTTGCAATGTCAATAGTGAAGTTGCCCTTTACAAATGCAACTTTAGCTTACGTGGCATGGCACCAGTGTACACTGGGAATGAATTTCAGGCATCTTTTGAGTTGTAATAGTGAAATTGTCTTACTCAAAGGCAACCCCATTCTTTCATCACGATGTTGGCTCTCATCACAGATTCTCACACCACATGCATCCATATCTTTTACTGTAAATTTCTCATTTTTCTTGAACTATATTAATTAATTCTTTTATCTTTAAAAAATAAATTATTTTTAATTAATATCAATCAATTAAAATAAATGTATATATAATTAAATAGCAATACATGATCAAAAGAGTTACAATACTTTAATTAATTATTAATTTGCATTAATATATATTTTATTATTTTTTGGTTATGTTTTTTTTATAATATATACTCCCTCTGTCCTGAGTTAAGATTTACGTTTTCCATTTTAGATTGTCCCAATTTAAGGTTTACATTTCCTTTTTTTGTCAAGTTGGGCCCACACAATACAATTAATTATTTCATGTAGAACTCACTCACAACATTAATACAACTACCCACTTTAAATTAAATATTATTTCTCTCACCTCACTACACATTAATATATTATATCTCTTAATCTCCGTGCAAAAAGCAAACGTCAACGTTAACACGGGACGGAGGGAGTAGTAATTATCATTAGTACTAAATTTTAAATACATTTATTTAAATTTCTGTTATTCATATATTTTTTTTAATTTATTGTATTATTATTGTATAATATTTATTAAATTAATAAATTTGTCATTTCTATGTTATTTTGTAATTAATTTTATTAGATTTTTACCACAAGATGAGCCTCAGTATATACCTTGATACTTCAATTGAATTTGAGGTGCCTAGATCTTCATCATACATACCTTATAGGCATAATGGTATAAAATTTATAAAATTAACTAATTGTTTCATTAAATTAATGAATTAAAGTATTTATAGTTTTTAACAATGTATTATTTTATTATTTATCACAGATTATTCAACGCCTAATTACCATACCCCTCAACCGGAAATGACAGATGTTGACTTGCAGAGCAATGCTCTATATTGGCCATCAACATTTTGATGCTCATTTTCTCGTTAAGATCAATATTTCCTTCATTTCGATGCTAATTTACTTCATTTTGATGCTCATTTTCTCGTTACGATCAAAATTTTCTTCTTTTCGATACTAATTTCTTTAAGTTTGTTGCTCATTTTCTCATTATGATTAACATTTCTTTTGTTTCGATGCATATTTCCTTCAAACTAGAGTGTCTCTCTTTAATGTGTATCCTTCACACTCTATCCTCTCAACTTCTAGATTTTTAAGACCCCTGCTATGCCTTGTTGTTTGTGATATGGGTCTGTTTTTTTACAGATGATGCATCATTCTTCCTTGGGGTCTCATTGTTGAGTAGACCATAGCCTCAGTGGTATTTTGTGCAGTTTGTTTTCATAGGGGAGCAGGGCTGCTTACTCCGGCGCGGCAATCCCATTGGGCATTCTTGCCATTTTAAGCCCGTTTGCTGATCTTAAAGCCCGAGATCAGCCCTTGAGTTGCACCAAGCACGGGTCCATTGATGTCTAAACCAGCTCATGCGATGAAATTAGCCAAGATTGCTCTCTTCATCCAATTTCCTCCATTTCTTGCCATTCATTGGCAATTCTCATGATAATAGTCGAGCTCCAGTGCTTTACTTCTTTTTTGTACTATTACATCATGTATTATTTTCTTTTGAATTTCGGAGCCACCTGTTTAGGCTCTTTTTGGCAAGCCGCTTGTTTAGGCTTTTTATTTTCATGTTCCCCTTTTTCCTTTCTCTTTGTCCCCCTTCTTATTTTCATTTGTCTTTTTTTTATAATATTGCGTAGTTTGATGCTCATATTCTCATTACAATCAACATTTCCTTCGTTTCGATGCTAATTTACTTCATTTTGATGCTCATTTTCTCGTTACGATCAACATTTCCTTCATTTTGATACTAATTTCTTTCATTTTGATGCTCATTTTCTCATTACGATAAATATTTCCTTCGTTTCAATGTATATTCCCTTCATTTTGATGCTCATTTTCTCGTTACGATCCACATTTCCTTCGTTTCGATGCATATTCCCTTCATTTTGATGCTTATTTTCTCGTTACGATCAACATATATTTTGTTTCGGTGCATATTTCCTTCATTTTGATGCTCATTTTCTCGTTACGATCAACATAACCTTTGTTTCGGTGCATATTTCCTTCATTTTGATGCATATTTTCTCGTTACGATCAATGTTTCATTCGTTTCAATGCATATTTCCTTCATTTTGATGCACATTTTCTTGTTATGATTATTTCCTTCATTTCGATGCTAATTTCTTTCATTTTGATGCTCATTTTCTCGTTACGATCAATATTTCCTTCGTTTCGATGCTAATTTCCTTTATTTTGAAGCTCATTTTCTCGTTACGATCATCATATCCTTCGTTTCGATGGATATTTCCTTCATTTTGAAGCTCATTTTCTCGTTACGATCATCATATCCTTCATTTCGATGGATATTTCCTTCATTTTGATGGTCATTTTCTCATTACGATCAACATTTCCTTCGTTTCGATGCTAATTTTCTTCATTTTGATGCTCATTTTCTCGTTACGATCAAAATTTTCTTTTTTTCGATGCTAATTTCTTTAAGTTTGTTGCTCATTTTCTCGTTTCGATCAACATTTCCTTCGTTTCGATGCATATTTCCTTCATTTTGATGCTCATTTTCTCATTATGATCAACATTTCCTTCGTTTCGATGCTTATTTCCTTCATTTTGATGCTCATTTTCTCGCTACGATCAACATTTCCTTCATTTCGATGCTAATTTCCTTCATTTTGATGCTCATTTTCTCGTTACGATCAATATTTTCTTCGTTTCGATGCATATTTCCTTCATTTTGATGCTCATTTTCTCGTTACGATTCACATTTTCTTCATTTCTATGCTAATTTCCTTCATTTGATGCTTATTTTCTCGTTACGATAAATATTTCCTTCGTTTCGATGCATATTCCCTTCATTTTGATGCTCATTTTCTAGTTACGATCAACATTTCCTTCGTTTCGATGCTAATTTACTTCATTTTGATGCTCATTTTCTCGTTATGATCAATATTTCCTTCTTTTTAATACTAATTTCTTTCATTGGATGGAAGATGTTTACCGAGATGTCGCGTAAAGATGTGGTCACTTGGAATGCGATGATTTCTGGTTATGCCCAACACGGGTTCAGTCGGAAGGCTCTGAATCTGTTTAATGAGATGAGAAACGAAGAAATCTAACCAAATTGGATTACATTTGTGGGAGTTTTGTTTGCTTGTAACCATGCCGGATTTGTGGAGCTAGGGATTCATTATTTTGAGAAAATCAAGAGTGATTATGGAATAAGAGTGAAACCAGATCACTATACGTGTATGATTGATCTTCTTGGTCAAGCTAGTAAGCTTACTGATGTTGTGGAACTGATCAACACAATTCCATTTGAACCTCACTCTGCCATTTATGGAACCCTTCTAGGAGCTTGTAGGATACACAAGGACTTAGAAATTGCTGAGTTTGCTACAACAAACTTGCTCAATCTTGAGTCTGGGAATCCGGCTGCGTATGTTCAACTTGCAAACGTCTACACTGGACAAAAGAAGTGGGATTGTGTTTCCAGAGTTAGAAAGGCAATGAAGGAAAACAAGGACATTAAAACACCAGGATGTAGCTGGATTGAGATAAAAAGTGCAGTTCATGAGTTCATATTAGGGGATTGGCTTCACCCTAAGCTTGGGATCATACACGAGAAGCTCAACGAGTTGGAGGAGAGGATGAAATCGGCTGGTTATGTGCTAGTTCTTGATTCCGTGTTGTATGATGTAACGGAGGAGCGGAAACGAGAGCTCCTGCTTTGGCACAGTGAGAAACTGGCTATAGCATATGGACTAATGAGAGTTCCAATGGGTGTTCTATTAGGGTCTTCAAGAATTTGAGAGTTTGTGAAGATTGCCATTTGGCCATTAAATTTATCTCAGCAATAGAACGTAGGGAGATCATTGTGAGAGATACAATGAGGTTTCACCATTTATATGATGGAAAATGCTCTTGTGGGGGGTTATTGGTAACCTCCTAACCGAATACGATCTGGATTTTCATGCCATTTTGGTGTATCGTCGACACCATTAGATAGGTGACGTAAGACAGAGGAGAAAACTAAACCCAAAGAAAAATATGAAATAGTGGTCACGCTGGAAAAGAAAAATTATTACAAGAAATCTCGCGTGAGCCGCATGGAGTTGCCAATGAAACGAACCAATATTTTCTTAGATAATTTATTTTCATCCAAATGTTGATAATCAAGATTGAAGAAGTATTACACTAGACATCCTTTCATAAAAAAAACCATATAATATGATGGTTTTTTCTAGGCAAGAGGGGACTTCGACAGGGTGATCATTTGTCTTCGTTGTTGTTCGTTTTGTGTATGGATTATTTTAGCAAGCTTTTAAAGAAAGAAAATAGAGGGGGAGGGTTTAAGTATCACTCTAGACTCTGTAGGGTTGTGGGTTTATCGCATCTTGCGTTTGCTGATGATCTGATCATTTTTGCCCGGAGGGTGTGATTAGGAAGATAGAAAAGTTGCTAAGGTACTTCTTATGGTGTGTTCCTTTGGGCTTGTAGGATGGACGGATGTTACTAAGCCTATGAGGTATAGGGATTTAGGGATTTAAAAAGTTTGGAATGATGCTCTTTATGGGATATTCATCTAATTAAAGCTTCCTTGTGTGTTAAATGGGTGCATGGGGTATAACTTTGCTAGGGAGTTGCTGGAATGTGCTTTGCTCGCTAGGAGTGTAGACTCGTACAACTGGAGTTGCTTGCTAGCCGTGTAATGGGATGTAATCAAGGATTATTGTGTTTGGTGAGGGCTGATGGCCAGACGGGTCTATGGGCCCTTGAAACCTGATGTTTCGACCGAGGCTAGGTTCATGTGCTCACGTATTTGGCATAAGTGGATTCCCAGGAAGCATAGCTTTTGACTTCGGTGTTTAAAAGTTGGGGGTACAGAAATCTAATGCTGCTTGAAGGAAGAAGGAAGAAGATCTACGGTTTAGTGCCAGCTATAAGAAAGAGGTATGATGGACTTGGAAAATCCAAAGATGTATGCCGAACAAGATCCAATTCTGATTCAGATATGCAATCAATTTTTTTTATGTATTCCCTCCGTCCACTGTCAATCTATCTATTCTACCATTTTGGGTCGTCCACTCCTAATCTATCAATTTTCATTTTTAGACATATGAGACCCACCCACACATTAATTCAATTAAAATATGAGACCCACACACCCCACTAATACAACTACCCACTACACATAAAATAATAATACTCCTTAATCTACGCGCAAAAAGCAAACGGATATATTGATGTTGGAAGGAGGGAATATTATTTTCAAGATCTCTATTTTCTTTCAAGGAAACAAAAGTCCTACATCTTGTAAGATCTATTCTATGTACATATACAAATAGAAAACATTTAAAAATTATTTAATTCTGAGTTTTAGTCAGTAAGATTTTAGTTTTAACAATTACTTCTACAAAATTTTGTAAAAATAAACTTTGTTTCTTCAAGACCATCGCCTTGAATTTATATATATATATAGTCTTAATTAGAACATGCTTACAAAGGCATCATGCACGGACCACCAATTATATTTTTTGTTGATTTAATGTTTTCTTTGTTGTTGGAAAATGAACTAATGAATCCATGAAATGGTCTCACTCACAATATATAACATTTGCTTTCGAAAATTCTTTCTATAAAATGGAAGCAATTATTTCGATAGAGTCAAGGGGAAATACAGAATGCAACTTGTATGGGAAAGAGCTTCAATTCAAAAATTCAATGAGAAAAGCTGTAATATTTCATTTGAATATCTAGTCTAATTTATTCTCAACAAATGGGATGTCCTCTACTGAAAGAACTAAACAGATTGTACTTGAGAAAATCTAACCAATGGAGTCGACGACCGACGCCCGCATTGGAGTCATGAGAGGGCCACCGAATACAGTTGCTACCATTACTTTTGCCTCGAATTGGAGTCATGAGAGGGTCACCGAATACGGTTGCTACCATTACTTTTACTTTTGCCTCGGAGATCTGCCGGAGAGGCACCTTCCACACGAGATGAATTTCAGCAAAGTATGTGGTTTCCTTGTTCGGATTTTCAATCGTGACAGCTGCACATTAAGAAAACTAAATAAATATGCATAAAAGCAACATATCTCGATTCGCGTGCTAGCAGTCATATTTAATCAAACCAAGTATTTCACCATGCATAGCATGAGACTCATGTTTGACAGTTCACCATGAGTATTGCATTTTCAGAATTCAGGACAGTTATTCCTGTCGAGCATGGAAATAGTATGTAGCTCTCGTTTATAGGTTCTAGCTGAAAGCGACGAGAAAAAATCCGACATGGACATAATTATTCTTAAACAGTGGAGAACTTTAAGCTACTAATGCTAGTATCTTGCCAGCTATTTATTTCCACTGGACTAGCTCCATGAATAGTCTTTATGAACCCAAATGGCCTTAGTATACTAAGAGAACTCATTATAAGACTTCAAAATAAACGAAACGAAACTCTAGGAAAGTATCCAAAGAAAGTATAAACTACAGTAAAGTTTTGGCTCTTAAACCTGTTAACTAACAAAAATTCCATCCAAGGACTCTAATTTACTACTCCACATCATTACAACCCAAAACTGTCAACTTTCAAATGCATGAGCATCTGAAGACAATCACAATTCCGATGCAAAATATTTATGCTGCATTTTGATATTCTGCAAGCACAAATGCACAACATTAATAAATAAGATTTTTGTACCTTTCGTCGAGTTACTTTGGGAGGGTTCCAACAAAGCAATATTCTTGAACTAGGTTCCAGTCTCCTGCATTATAAAACATATAAAGTACTTACAAAATAATCAGTTGTGCATGTCAGCAATGACATTATCATGGAACTTTATCCAGCTACTTGTATTTTACATATGAGGGGTTAACAATCATATGAAACAAAACGAGATAATGGGTAACTTTCCAAAGGGAAGCGACACATACAGATTTTCTTGTTCCAGTTTTTCATGCAAATTGATGGCAAGTTTTGGTAGCATGCTCATACAACAAGGTTCATTTTTAGACCTAGATTCAGCATGCAAAGATTCACTTTATGTACAACAGCATTTAGTAGAAAATTGGCTCATATTGGTTGGAGTTCAACAGCAAATTGATGTCTGGCGGCTCCATAAAGAGCAACGTAATCCACAACCAACGGTTTTTGTCAATATCTAGAAAAAATGGATGACTATACAAGCTAGGCATTAAAAGAAGCATCATGCACTACGTAACTAAAACTAGTCGAAAACTAGTGAATCATCTTTTCTAGAAAGTCCTAGGAGAAAAAAAACTAATTACATTGGTGCATGGAAAACGCTTTTTGCCTAGTACCAAGCCTCTTATCTTCCATTAATATTTGTTTTTACCAAAGCCAACCCCACATAGTAGGGAAAAAAGAGAAATTTTGTTTTTACAATGCTAACCTAGAGATACAGGGTATATACTACATACATGCTCCATCACACACGCACGTGCACACACCTACATCAAAACCATCTACGAATCCACAAATAGACAAAAGATGCAAGATAATTAATGAGAGTGACAAATAATGGTTAACCCTTATTATATTTAATAACTCAATCAATTTTTGCAACAACTTTTAAACAACTCACTAGTAGTACTATGAGAGAATGATCAAAATTACTTCAAAGTTTTGGTGCTTAATTAATGAATGAATGAATAACTGAACAACCCCTAATAACATCATAAGGATTGAAATAAATTTAGAACTAGAGAAAAAATAATGTGTTTGTCTGAGAATATACTTTAATAATAATCTCTCTCATGCACATGCACACGTATACACACATACAGAACACAAGCCACCTTTCACAAGGAATCTCTAAAGTTCAATAGAGATCTTTACTCAACTGTGTAACTGAAATTAATTTACCTAGAAGCACATAATGCTTGTAAAAAAATAGAAGCCTTGGTTTGATTACAAAAGAACACATGAACAACAAATAGAAGTATTTGGACCAGATCATCATCAAGACAATGAATTCCTTCTCAGTCACTTAAGCAAAAAACCCTAAAAATTTGCATATCAATGTTTCTCAAACTTATTGCTGAAATCTATAAAGGAAACATGAAAATCAGTATAATTTTCTCGAATTATCTTTTTCATGCCTAAAAATTCTCTAAGAAACTACAATGCACAAAAATAGGGTTAATTGCAAAAAAAAACCACGAACTTTACTCCTATTGCAAATTAATCCTCACTTTTAAGAAATTGCAAAACAAACCACCACCTTTAAGTATTGTTGCAAAACGCACCCAATTTGTGATTAAATGTAGGGTTTTTTTTTTGCAACAATACTTAAAGGTGGTGGTTTTTTTTTTTTTTGCAATTTCTCAAAAGTGAGGATTAATTTGCAATAGGAGTAAAGTTTGTGGTTTTTTTTGCAATTAACCCCACAAAAATAATTCTTAGAAAAAAATAATAATTAAAACTTGCTTCTTAACTATTGTTAAAGTGACATCAATTGAAGTTTAGTTCAGTATTGTATGTGTCATGGTTATACTGCAAAATAATGGTACCTGCACCATAACTGACTGAGATCAGCTTTCCTTCCTGATACATGAACTCTTTTATGCTATTAATCGGGATCTTCTGAAGCACTGCCAACCAAATTTCGTCGATTTTCTCATGAGATATACCTTGTGACCGATCCTTATTTACCTGACTTCTACTGTTTGGGGAAATCTGCAATTGTTGAGATGTCGCCCCACCTCTATCATGGTCATTTCCATCCATTTCAGTACCCTTGAGCTTAGCATTGTAATGAACATTTCCAGAACTTCCAGCTTGAAGGGTAGGCATTTCAGAAAGCCATTTTCTTGGCCTTTCTCTTACAGAAGTATTGTTCATAGCTAAAGGACTATGATTAGAACTAGTATCTGCAGATGAGCTGGGCAGCATGTAATGTTGATCAGGGGCCAATTGAAGCAGCGCAGCAGTTAACCAAGTTATCCTGTCATTCGACACCCTCAGCTGCTTTTCTGCTTCAGATAAGGTCTTCAGTGCTTGACGCAGTTTTTCCATATCTTCTTTGGATACTATAAGCAAGATATATTCCACATTAGTCACAAAAAAGGGAATGTATTAAATATCAGATGTGTAAGAAAACAAAATTCTGCATTTGCCAAAACATACTAATAAATCTATATTTCACATTGCGAAGCACATACTACAAATAAAGGCACTTAAGAAATTGGGCAGGAGAATGAGATACATAATTCCCAATATTGATAACCATAAAACATAAAAACGGTAAGTTACAAAGGATTAAAGTATTACATTCTCGGCGACGAAAAAACTTCCTTCGAGGCCGTTCTTTCATGAAATCAAAGCTTCCAGCAAGAATATCAGTTATGACTGTGGCAAGCTGTGACATTAGTGCCAAAGGCTCAACACCAGATTCCATGATATCTCTCAAATTCTTCACTGTGTTGACAGTGTCAGCAGATAAAGCTAAATCGAGAAGGTCTACCAACTTCTCATCTGAAACAAGCCCAACCTGTAAAACAATAAAAAAAATTGTGGGTTGAGTGGATAATTCAAACAATGTTTTGGTAACACGACAAGCTAGCATAATCTAGATCAGTAACAGGATATGTAGCATGAGACATTGGCATAAACATTATTGAGATTGCATTAAGTCAAATGTCAACAACGTACCAGTTCCTGTACCAGTCCCACAGATACTCTCTTCCAAGTAAACTCAATTGCTCCAAAGTCATTTCAGCATCCCTTAGAGATCCATCTGACCTTGATGCAATAAGTTTCAGGGCATCCTTATCAATTTCTAAATCTTCTTTGCTTGCTATCCACTGCAAGGTATATATTATGTCTGCATCCTTTAACTTCGGGAAAAAGAATTTCTGGCACCTGGTTATAATTACATGAGGTAATGCATCAAGACTAGAGCGCACAAGGACAAAAACAAGACGCCTGGGGGCTCGATCAATGAACTTCAATATCTCACTCCAACATTCAGAAGACACAGTATCACATTCGTCAACTATGAACACTCTATATTGAGATTGAAGCTGGGAAGTGGTTACCTGGTCAAGAAGTCCAACTATACTTTCATAGTCAATATTACTAACTGGGCCTATTTCTCTCACATTCCGGCTCTTTCCTGTGCTTTGAGCAACGCACGAGTTGCAAAATCCACAAGGCTTTGGTTGATCCTGAGACTGGCAATTCAAAGCTCTAGCAAAGATTCGTGCGCAGGAAGTTTTCCCAGTTCCATGAGGGACATAAAACAAATAGAGCAACCCAACTTTCCTTTACACAATGGCATTGGAGAGAGCTTGCACCACCAGGTTCTGACCGACCAAATCTCTGAACGTTCTTGGTATATATTTTTGAGTGAGATTTTGATGCCTTCGGTAAGCAATTAAAATTTACGGTCCAATTAAATGGCGACATGTGGATTTTATTAATTAAATATTAATTTATTTTGGAATTTAAATAAATTAATTCCTAAAGTAAATTAATAAATAATTTGGGCCCAACAAATTAAATGGAGCTTAAATTAAATGAGGCCTGACCCAAGTCAAATAAGCCCCAAATTAAAGGAGGTCTGACTGAAGTCAAACAAGCCCATACAAATTAAATCAGGCCTAAATAAAATAGGTCTGATTACAGCCCAAACAAGTGGAGGCCCAAGCCCGCAAAATATGGCCCAAATAAAGTGGACCAATCAGAATGCAAGGCATTTATGAGGGGTCTTTACCTCTCACCTATATAAAGGGGTCTCCTCCATTCATTCCAGGCAGACACTCAAATACTTGAAGACATAAACGCTCTGAAGAGATCAAGAATACGAGCAGTGCTCCCTTGAGATCTTCTAGCATCTTCAAGTCAAGAACGACAAACGATTCGGGATTAAGGTGCGGAGCCCCCTAAATCAAGCGTTCTTCATATACTGAGTTCTTCGGTGTTCTTCGCGCCAAGAACAGCATACGACCCGGGATTAAGATGCTAAGCCCCCCAGATCGAGTGTTCTTCAAATCAAGTACGTTTAATCCAAACAAAGGCTCGACGCTTCTGGATTAACGTTATAAGGTCCCAAATCCGAGCTCGGACAAGCTTCAATTGAAGATCCGACTCAACACACAAGTTAACTCCACACACGCTGTCAACACAGTCAGCGTACACTCCAGTCAACAAAGTCAAAGTCAGCGCAGTCAACACAGTCAGCGCCGTCAACACAACCAATCAAAGTCAAAGTCCAAGTTGGTTCGAGAGAGAAGAATCAGAGGATCGATAGAGATTATTTTCTAAATTATTAAGTTCAATCCATCCGGATTATCTTTGTAATTCAACTTGTATTTATTTTATTATAAATACAAAATTTGTTGTTACAAATTTTGGCACGCCCGGTGGGACCATCTCTACCTCTCACCTCTTCTCTCCACAAGTATAAAGAATGACTCCTCTCAGGATTGCAATAAGAAGACCTTCTACCTTGAAGCATTCAGAGTTGCAAACTGAAGAAATTCAAAAGATAACTCCACTTAAGATTGCGATACGAAGGCCTGCTGCATCAAAGCCTCAAGAATTGCAAGCTAAAAAAGTTGGAGTCGTTACAAGAAGTATTCCCGAAGGCTCCGTAGAGGCAAATTATATGGTGGGGATTACTCTCAACAAGCCATTACACGGAGACAAGAGTGGTGAAAATGTTTCTGCTTGTTCAACTCCTCGTTCAACGCCAAGCTCACCATCTGCCTTAGCTGTAGCTGCAGTAATGACAACAAATGCTATGACCATTGAGGAACAACTCGCAAGTATGATGAGAGCCATTGATGGACTCAACAAGAATATGGAAGCTCAAGACGTAAAGATCTCCATACTTATGAAGAAAATGGAGAATGTGGAGACAAGTCATACAAATGAGAAACAAGTTGAGGATGAGCGCGAGGAAGGAGACTCAGCGAAACACCATCCTTTTGAAAAGAAGCCAGTTGAAGAAAAAATATAAGTTTCAACTGACAAAATGCTTCATGTGAACCAACTGAAGAACATCATTTTAGAAACGATAAAAGACAAGTTTGAAGGGAGCTCAAAATCCCTTGTTGCCTACAAGAAGCCATATACAAAGAGAATTGACAACTTGAGGATGCCAGCTGACTATCAACCTCCCAATTTTCAACAATTTGACGGCAAAGGCAACCCAAGACAACATGTGGCGCATTTCGTCGAGACATGCAATGATGCTGGGACCTACGGAGATCACATGGTGAAACAGTTTGTTCGCTCTCTTAAAGGAAATGTGTTCGATTGGTATATCAACTTGGAAGCCAATACCATCGACAGTTGGGGGCAAATGGAAGAAGTATTCCTCAACCGCTTCTACAGCACACGAAGAACTGTCAGCATGATGGAGCTAACAAATACTCGTCAAAGTGATGAAGAATATGTCATCGACTATATCAACAGATGGAGGAGCCTCAGCCTCAATTGCAAAGAGAAGCTGTCAGTAACTTCAGCTATTGAAATGTGCATTCAAGGGATGCCATGGAATCTTCGCTACATACTTCAAGGAATTCAGCCAAAGACTTTTGAAGAGTTGGCTACAAGAGCTCACGACATGGAGTTGAGCTTGATATCAAATGATATTGAATGGCCATCTATTCAAGACTCCTACGAGTTTGAGAACATGCCTTCTGATGAGCTCGTGGAAGACGAACCACAAACAAAGACTGCAGTTTCCATAAAGATTCATAGAAATGAAGTGGAAGCAAGAGAAAGCAATGCATCCCAGGATTGGGGGCAATGAACTGTTGATAAATCAAAGATAAAGCTCCTTGACATGAGCGAAAATTGTCCACATAATGCTCCTTGATACGAGCTTAAACTATCTAAAATCTCCCAAATCAAATTTTCAGCTCCTTGACATGAGCGAAAACTGTCCACATAATGCTCCTTGATACGAGCTTAAACTATCTAAAATCTCCCAAATCAAATTTTCAGCTCCTTGACATGAGCGAAAACTGTCCACATAATGCTCCTTGATACGAGCTTAAACTATCTAAAATCTCCCAAATCAAATTTTTAGCTCCTTGACACGAGCTAAAACTATCCACATGACGCTCCTAGATGTGAGCTAGAACTGTCCACACAATTCTCCTTGATACGAGCCTAAACTATCTAACACAAATCAAATGCCATGCTCCTCAACACGAGAGAAAACTGTCCACACAATGCTCCTCGACATGAGAGAAAATTGTCCACACAATGCTCTTTGACACGAGTGAAAAAATGTCCACAAAATGCTCCCTGACACGAGTATAAACTGTCTACAAGTTAAAGCTGAAGACTCGTTGACACGAGTATAAACTGTCAAGCAAATTCAAATTCAACGCTCCATGACGCACGAGCCTAAACTGCATGTTACTCCTGATCCGCACGAGTATAAATTGTGTACGACAAACTCCTGGTCCGCACGAGTATAAACTGTGTACGACACACTCCTGGCCCACATGAGTATAAACTATGCACGGCACCCCCGAAATCAAAACCATGTCCCTTTGAACTACGTAATAACTTGATCCTCTTCAAAGGGGTACGTAGGCAACTTAGTAGCTCACTAAGTTCAGTCATGATTCAAGTTATTCTTATCAAGCTTGTGAGAGAAATAAAGAGTTGAAGCATACATGCCGAGTTGAAGAATACATGCCATAAATAAAGTGCAATGAAAGGAAGCAGAAGTGCCATCTCAAGGAAGAGTCGCGACGTTGATGTTGCTCTATCGATTCCATCTCAAAAGATGGAAGAGTGACGATGTGGGTGTTGCTCTGTCGATGCTATTTCAAGGAAGAGTGGCGGTATTGATGTTGCTTTGTTAAATCCATTTAAAGAAAAGTGCAGGCCGATATTGTTCTCCATGGATAGCTACTCATCCACTTCGCGGAAGCAAAAAATGGTGTAGTCTCTTTGGGTGGATTGTTTCCTTTCAATGAAAAATGTTGATAAAAACACACGGGTAGATATAAATGAGGAAAGGAAGAAAGGTACAAATTAATTTGTGAATTTAATTAATTAAAAGATCCAAAATAAATTCATGGGGTCAATTAATTATTAAATTCGAGATTATAAATTAAACTAACACGAGAGCTGGAGTTCGAGATAATGAGGGGAGCGAATAAATTAATTCATGTTCAAGGCAAAAAAAAAAAAAAAAAAAACATGAATTAAATTAAGTCAAGCTCTCAAAAGTGTAAGCCCAAATTTTAGTTTAAGCCCAAATTGTTAATAGTTGGTCCAAGCCCAAGTGTATGGGTTGAGAAAGAAGATGGACCCAAATTCAATGCATCAATTAATTAGATGGCTTAAAGTAGAAAGGTCAAAATTCACGTGATTCACTTGCAAAAGTGATTTCCTGCCAGTCAATTCTGGATTCTCATTTTTTTAAAACAGTCGAGAACAGCAGCCTTCACTAAAAGCAGATCAGCCATTTCTTATAAATTCTCTTCGGAATTGACTACTTCGTTCAGCACTGATGAACATCGCGCGCACAGACAAATCGTCGCCCAAAAGCGCGCCGGAATCTGGCCATGTCTGCTGAAATTTGTGAGTCACCTACCCGTTGCCGTCGTTGCCGGAGGTTGCGAACACCTAAGTCACTGCACCGTCGCATGCCGCCGTCTTCGGAAGATCGCGATCCCAACAGCCATTGTACGTCGAGAGCAGTCGCCTCTCGGTCATCACCCGCTGCCGGTCACCGCGCCACCGGTGTGCCGTCATTACCCTGCTTCCTCCGAAAAGGAGCAAATCCCGCCGGGTCCGCAACGACCACCACCGCCGGCCATCTTTTCCGCAGCTCTAACCGTCGCATGTTGCCGGAATCACACACATCCTCGCGAATCGTCGACGCCACCATCACCGAGAAAGCTGCTCCACGTCAAAGCCGCCGCCTGCCCATCGCCGTTGATGGCCGTTCGCCGGAGAACACATCACCGCCATCTCTGCAGCCCGGAAGCAGTCGCTTCGAACCGCCGACCTGCTGCGAGGGTTGATAACCGAGTACCATTGCCGTCTGCTGTCAATTACTTGTTCATCATTGTTGCTCGTTGCCAAAGCTGTTGCATTTCCATCCATTGCATCAGTTTGCCGACGCTGTTCGCAGCCGATAGGAGCCACCAACATACCACCACGCGGCTGCCATCGGAATTTCCACCGCCGCGACCCGGACTCGTTGCCGGCACCCGGATCTCTCGCCCCTACTCAGCCCATCGCCAGAAGGAGCAGTCACCTCTGTCCATGACCGCATCGCCGGAATCAGAACTCCAGCTGCTGCCCCACGACCGACAGCCACGCCCGTTGCCCCTCATCGTGGACTGCCCATCAACACTTCACGCCGGTCATCGATCACCCACGCAGAGCCGCCACTTGCCAAGGCCACCATACGCACATGACTCGTGCTCTACTTTCTGCCGTTCCTCGTAGTTGCTTCACTGCCGCTCCGCCACTCGGCCGCAACCCCGTTCAAGACTCTCCAATCCACACATGGCCGCTCAGCCATTCACGCACCACTGCATCTGGCCGCAAGGGCCGCCGCTCACCGCTGGTTGATCACCTGTCGCCACAATTCCAATCCATCCACCGGCCAGGCCAGTTGCAACTTGGTCGCCATTGAAGTTATCCTCTTGCCGTGTTGGCGGAGGAAAGCACTGAAGCCTTCCCCACTCATCACTCCATGCTGCCGGAATCGAGAGGTCCGATGCGCCACCGTCTGTTTCGCGCTCTACCAGCAGTCGCGTCGAAGCCGCCACGCTGTCGTGCCCGATCTCCGCTGCACTTGTCTTCCTGCAACAGCCTGTCGTACGTCCACCTCCCACCAAGAAGAGCACATCAAGCTGCTCTCCATCATAAGACACTCTCTCGCTGCTGGAAGCACGAGCCAAGCCAACCAACTCGTGCCAACAATCTATCAGATCATTCTCGATCCCCACCACAGCATCACAAATGCCTCAACCAGCGACCACCGCTGCAAGAAGCAGCCACGATCACACACAACTGATACCGAGGGACAACCGAGGGACATTCGTTAACGCCGTAAAGGGACAACCGAGGGACATTCGTTAATGCCGTAAAGGGACAACCAAGGGACATTCGTTAATGCCGTAATGGGACAATCGGGGGACAATGGTTAATTCCATAAAAGAACAACGTTAAAGGAACAATCGTGTTAAGGGACAAGGTTTCTTATAGTTGACGTGAGGAATCCAAAAAAAAATGGATAAAAAAAAAGAGCAGAAATAAAGAAACAAAGAAAAAAATGGATTGAGGGCTTACACTGAAAGTAAGCAATACTTGATGAAGGAATCTGCAAGGGCAAAGGAGATGTTGCTCTTAGAAAAAAAAAATTTGAAGAAAAAAAAAAGAAAGCAGAACTGTAAGTGTCTTACGTTCTGTTAATGAAGAAATCAAATGCACAGGGTCCTCCTTATATAGTGAAGAGGCTGCAGCAAATTATGGAAATAATTAGCATCTCTCAGGATCTCAAGAGATTTCTTTTATTTTGAGCAAAGATATGGAAATTATCTTGGTGAACAAGAAACAAATATGTCTCATATTATCTTATCTTGGTGAACAAGAAACAAATATGTCCCATATTCTCTTATCTTGGTGAACAAGAAACAAATATGTCCCATATTCTCTTATCTTGGTGGACAAGAAACAAATTTATTCCATATTCTCTTTTGGATTTGGGCATGAGAAAATAAATTGGGCCACTTAAAATTGGGCCAAGAAAAAATTTTATTTGGAAAAAGTAATTCCTCAATTGCAAAAGCCCAAATTATAAATGCTGAAAATAAAAAGGATTTTTGCGATTCATTCACAACAAGACATGGCGTCCATGAAACAAATCGCAAGGGGGCATTTGTAAGCAATTAAAATTTACGGTCCAATTAAATGGCGACATGTGGATTTTATTAATTAAATATTAATTTATTTTGGAATTTAAATAAATTAATTCCTAAAGTAAATTAATAAATAATTTGGGCCCAACAAATTAAATGGAACTTAAATTAAATGAGGCCTGACCCAAGTCAAATAAGCCCCAAATTAAAGGAGGTCTGACTGAAGTCAAACAAGCCCATACAAATTAAATCAGGCCCAAATAAAATAGGTCTGATTACAGCCCAAACAAGTGGAGGCCCAAGCCCGCAAAATATGGCCCAAATAAAGTGGACCAATCAGAATGCAAGGCATTTATGAGGGGTCTTCACCTCTCACCTATATAAAGGGGTCTCCTCCATTCATTCCAGGCAGACACTCAAATACTTGAAGACATAAACGCTCTGAAGAGATCAAGAATACGAGCAGTGCTCCCTTGAGATCTTCAAGCATCTTCAAGTCAAGAACGACAAACGATTCGGGATTAAGGTGCGGAGCCCCCTAAATCAAGCGTTCTTCATATACTGAGTTCTTTGGTGTTCTTCGCGCCAAGAACAGCATACGACCCGGGATTAAGGTGCTAAGCCCCCCAGATCGAGTGTTCTTCGGATCAAGTACGTTTAATCCAAACAAAGGCTCGACGCTTCTGGATTAACGTTATAAGGTCCCAAATCCGAGCTCGGACAAGCTTCAATTGAAGATCCGACTCAACACACAAGTTAACTCCACACACGCTGTCAACACAGTCAGCGTACACTCCAGTCAACAAAGTCAAAGTCAGCGCAGTCAACACAGTCAGCGCCGTCAACACAACCAATCAAAGTCAAAGTCCAAGTTGGTTTGAGAGAGAAGAATCAGAGGATCGATAGAGATTATTTTCTAAATTATTAAGTTCAATCCATCCGGATTATCTTTGTAATTCAACTTGTATTTATTTTATTATAAATACAAAATTTGTTGTTACACCTTCCATTGCCATGCTTTCCAAATCTATGTTGCCCACCAGACCTACCTTCTGACGCAAGGTCAGAATCAGTTTCTTGCTTTAGCAAATTTCCAGCATAAATGCCTAATTCACCAGAGTAATTATGCAACCAAGCAGTGTGATCAATGCTTCCCAGTGAACCAGAAGCATCAAGAAGTAGAGGTAATGCTTCCCCATCAGATTTAGTAGATGAACTTGATGACATGACACGCATGTCGGGCATATCCATTCCCTGAGAGTTCATAGTGCCTTTCCTTAACCTTGGATCAGATAAACCACAAGAAAGGCTACGGCCAGCCATGTCTAGGAAAAGACTTCCCTCTGTGATGAATCCTTGACCAGTTCCAAGGAATACCACAGCCATTTCTTGGAGCACCATTCACATTATGATCATAGTGCTCCTGGATTCCCTCCTCCATGTGATGTTTCTGTGGAGCTCCACCTTGACCAAATGAATTAGAAGCCACAGACATTTCATTTTGTGCCTCCACATCTCGAGTAGCTAGAGAAGGCCGGCTTCTTCTTGCACCTCGAAATCTGCGTCTTCTCCCCCTATTAAGACTACTCCGATGGCAAATGCTTACTCCTGCTTCTTCAGCAATTTTTCCCATCTGGCCGTCCCTTTCGTTCCCATGATTACGAGATGAAGCTGCATCATCACTTTCAGCAGGACCATCTTTCAACTGATCGGAGAGGGTCCTAAGCTGCTTGTCTTGTCTGTTGCTTCCAATTGTCCCACCACTCTTGTCTCTCGATCCAGAGTTTCCACAAATCCGGTCCCCAACCAAATCATTTCCATCTTGTGCATCCATCCGATGAACATCGGGAAGCCTTTCACTTGATTCCCCTCTCCTGACTCTTCTGTGTTCAAGAATCCCATCCTTGCTTCTTCGATCACTAACAGCTGGTACTGCATCCTCATTATGGCTACCCATAGGGGAGCTCCCAGACATTCTTCCTTGTTCTATTCTAACAGATCGTCTTCCATTCATCAAGCCATCTGCTTCTCCTCTTCTGAGTAGAGCATCAATGGCAGACGGAGAATGCCATGAGGATGGACTAGCTGAAGGATCCCTTAGAGACCTCGATCTCTGAAGAGCAACCAGTTCCCTCATAAGGTCTCTATCAGCCAAGATGGGACTACTCTTATGCATGTGGTTCTTAAGATGAATGCAATTTGTCAAATGTATGTGATTTCGTAAATGATCACTAATATTTCCATTCACATCCTTAAGTATCCGATCTCTAACAGCCCTGGTCATGATCACAACATAAATCGGTCCACTGGAAATATTCTTGAATTAGGCCAATACATCAGCACACACTCACCGCGCTTAGTTTATAAAAATCCAAGATCTTCTGCTGGTATCCCATCAGAGATACAACATCTCTATTTCAGGCAGTAAATTCTCTCAAGCTCAAACACATAAGATTATACGTCTACCCTTTCCGCACTAGATTCTAACAAATCAATTCTTTTTTCTTTTCTTTTTCTCTCTTTCTCAATCTCTCTCTTCTCTTTTTTCTTTTCAATTAATAACCCTTCGTTCGATGATGAACCCCCCAAAAAACATAAATCAAATTAAGAATCCGACAAAACCTATGCATTCATCATATACAAGAATCCAAAGTCTTCTGCTTACATCGGATTACAGATACATCATACTCTGTTTCAAGCAGTAAATTCGCCTAAGCTCAGGCAATAAAGAATCTTTGTCTACCCTATCATCATTGGCATCTATACATATCACTTTTTCTTCTTCAACTTAAAAAGCCTATATTCGATGATGAAACCCCCCAAAAAGATACAGAAAAAAGAAAAAACCAAACACAAATCCCGCAAAACCTAAGTATTCGCCCTCTGCAGCATCAGAAAAAAATATTTTCAGAACTAAAACCCACAAAAAAAAAAAGATTGAACTTGTAAGAAAAAATGAAATCAATTCTCAAACAAAGGGCATTAGCTCAAAATACAGTTGCATGCCATGCAATTTGAATAAGAAAGTTCCAATTCCTCTAACTAAACCACTAAAAAACACCTATTCCAAACAGCCTCACTAGTCTGATGGGTGAGGCATTATATCAAACAGGGGGAAGGGATTTCAAAAGGGGTAGAGAAGAATCCAGATTTGGTGGCGCATGAAATCTATAATGACAACAGTTGAAAAGGGGAGTTGAGAAGACTACATTCACCTGAATCTTGGAGTTATAAGCAACTACTCACAGCTACTTTAGTAAAGCAAGCGACCCGTTACCATCATTAAGATTAGTTTCTCTCTCTCTACCTGTCTCAGATCTCTTTCTCCATGTCTGCACATGAACTTCACGAGGGGCTCTCTAAAAAACGATAGAACACAACCTCTAATTTGTGCTCTTTTTTTAATTCAGATATGTTTAATTATTCAAGCAGGGATGAGAAAATAATGTAGCGAGTTGTCTGTATTCAGTAAGGAGAAAACAGCGATGGTGCTTTTGGAGTGTGCTTTTACAGAGTGAGATTTGGACTGTGAAGAGAGAGAGAGAGAAGGATGGAGTGAGAGAGACTAGAGATTAAGGGGGAATAAATGTGTTTGTATCAAAGAAGGAGTGAGGTGAGGTGGGGTGGGGTGGGGGGTTGAATGCTGACACGTTGCACTAGAAACTCGGCACCTTGCAAGAAAGCGAGGGGTCTTATTTTTTTACCGTCGAATCTTCAATCACGAATGCATATTTATTATCGATGTATTATCCTCTCTTTCAATATTTCTAGAATTTAATTGATATATATTTTGAATAAATAATTTTGCAAAATGAAATTAATAGTCACATGAAAAAGGAAAAGCAAATTATATGAGTTAAGGTTTCTTTATATGTTCTTTTTTCCTTCATTTTGATGTGGACATAGTTACAATTGTAGGTCAAATATGGTCAGTTGGATTTTGTACTATAAAATAGATGACTTTTTGTCGATTATAAGAAGAGGGAGTTTTAATAAGAAATTATCTTGATATTAATAATATTTTTTAATAGAGAGTTTTAGCAAGTAACGATAAATAAGAACATTAAAGCATCCTTCGTTTTGGATCTCGCCCGAAAATCCCTCTCTCACTATATTTAGTTAAATGCTTTTAAAGTCCCTATTAATCACATTTGGAATCGAAAAAAATTGCGAGTCGCGACAGAGAGAAACTTTTAACAAAAGATAGTTTTTGTTCGATATGAGAATCGTTACATTCATCAAACATCCAGAAGATGTCATCCCCAATTTTCATTGTCCTCATCGCCTCATCATCTTTGTATCGAGTGCGAGCTATCTTGTTTGAGACTTCTTTCCACTTTTCTTTGATCTCATCCCAATCTTGCATTTGAATTTTGAAGTTTTCGGGTAAACAATCTTGTAGCCTCAGCTTCCTTGTCACAGTATCAACATTTGAAGTCCTGTCATGCCTCTTCTTCGATCTTGCTTCCTCTGCCTTACCTTTACCTTCACTTGATCCTTGTCCCTTTCCTAAAAACAAATACTTCAATACAACCAACAAGACAAGAACACAAGTATTTGACTAGCATATCCTATACTCTACTCAAGACTTCAAGCATCCATGCTTAATCAACTCCGACTAATCTCAACACCACTTGCTTATTTAACATGCTCAAAACATCTTCAATCACACTCTCTTTAATCTTCAAATCATAAACAACAAGCATGCATCAACCAATTCAAGCCATTCAACAAGAATTTCAACAACTGAACTTCATGAACAACTCCAATTATCAATAATTCAAGCCTAATTAACATGCTCATTCTTCTAGATGCATTATATCCTTGATCAATCCACATAAAAACTCAAGTTCTATCCATAATCAAGCAATCTCAACCAATAAACATGAATTCATATGAATCAACTCAACAATATCCATTATCACCATGAAATTCAACCAAGATCAACATCAATCAACTTACCCACAATACATTTCTTGCAATAAACTTTAATCCTAGGGTAATTGAGTTGAAAAAACGTACCTTTAGTCTTGCCCATGGTTAACAATCAAAAATTGGCACACAACACTCAAAATGCGTGACTAAAGCCCTAATTCGCGACGAAAATCGCCCAAATCCACGCCCAATTCAAGAATTAAGAGTGTAGTGTTGTGTAATCGATGCAAAATCAAGTGTAATTGAAGAATTTGTGCAAATGTGTAGAGGTTCGGAGAGGGTTCGAGGTTTGGTGAATTTAAAAAGTGATCGAATCTTTCTGAAAAATCGAACTTAAATCGCGTACCTGACTTGGTTCGACCTCGGGTTCGACCTGCAGAACAAGTCGAACCACGAATGACGAGGTCGAACCTACCTTCTGGACAACTGCTCCTCTTGGTTCGACCTGGGTTCGACCTTCTGAACAGGTCAAACTATTCTTGTTTTGGTCGAACCGATCACCTGAAGAATAGAGTGCTCTGAACGGACTGGTTCGACCTTGGGTTCGACCTTCTGAACAGGTCGAACCATAACGGCTTAGGTCGAACCACCCTACTGTAAGTTTTAGGTAACTGAGTTCGACCATGGTTCGACATGTTAGACAGATCGAACCATCAATGATTAGATCGAACCACCTCACTGGACGATTTTCTGCTTCGGTTCGACTTCCTCTGCTCGGTTCACCTCCTGGCACTGGTCGAACCTACCCTGGCTTTGGTCGAACCACCCTTCTAAGCTTCAAAACTGAGTGTTCTTCAATCCCTACACACTTCATACTTCAATACGAATCATTAGGTACCAACTTAGAGCACAACTTCATCAAAAATTGTTCCACAAAATATTATTCATGAGTAACTCCGTAAAAGAAAACGCAACCAAAACCCACTAAACATTTGGCAAGTTGTAAAAAATCGTCACATCAAAATCGATTAAAATTTTAAATATGGCGCAAAAACCAACTCCCCTAACAAACATCATAAAGAAAAGATTATACTATCGGTGCTTATTGAGGTAAGTACATCACACCCCCTTCAAAATTGAGTGTTCTTCAATCCCTACACACTTCATACTTCAATACGAATCATTAGGTACCAACTTAGAGCACAACTTCATCAAAACTTGTTCCACAAAATATTATTCATGAGTAACTCCGTAAAAGAAAATACAACCAAAACCCACTAAACATTAGGCAAGTTGTAAAAAATCATCACATCAAAATCGATTAAAATTTTAAATATGATGCAAAAACCAACTCCCCTAACAAACATCACAAAGAAAAGATTATACTATCGGTGCTTATTCAGGTAAGTACATCACACCCCCCCAAACTTAGTAGAAACTACAATCGAAACTAAATTTGCAAAGATATGTAATTGCCAAAAAGTAAGCACTTCAAATATAAATATTTCTTACACACACGAATGAAATAAAATAATAAAACGGGAGGGAAAGCCCCCAACAGGCGCTCATGTTTAACTTCGGAGAGTCACGACGGTACCAACTCAAATCAAGGTATCAACAAAGATGACACAAACATCATCCGGCGACCTATAATGCTTCAAGCGATGTCCATTCGCCGCAAAAATGTCTCCATCCTTGTCAATGAGCTCAAAACTCCCCCCTCCTAAGGCTCGATGAATCATGAACGGTCCCGTCCACTTCGACTTCAACTTGCCTACAAAAAGCTTTAAACGAGAGTTAAAGAGTAATACCTCGTCTCCTTGCTTGAACTCTTTGTACGAGATTTTCGAATCATGCCACCTCTTAATCCTTTCCTTGTAGATCTCTGTATTCTTGTACGCACGACTCCGAAACTCATCCAAAAGATTGATGTGAGTAATCCTCAACTCCCTCACATCCTTGAGTGTCAAGTTCAAGCTTCGCAAAGCCCAAAACGCTTTGTGTTGAATCTCTACAGGTAAGTGGCACGGCTTCCTATAGACAATCTGATATGGTGACATATCTAACACCATCTTGTATGCGGTCCGAAACCCCCACACGATATCATCGAGCTTCAAAGCCCAATCCTTTCTATTGGTTCCGACCACCTTCTCCAAAATCTGTTTGACTTGACGGTTAGAGACCTCCGCTTGCCCATTCGCTTGAGGATGATAGGGTGTAGTAACCTTATGCTTAACACCATACCCTTTAAGCACCTTCTCAAGAAATTTATTAACGAAGTGCGTACCTCCATCGCTCACATGTGCTCTAGGGACTCCAAAGCGGGCAAAGATATGCTTCTTCAAGAAACATATAATAGTTTTCAAATCATTCAAGCAAGTAGGAATCGCTTCCACCCACTTAGAACCATAATCCACCGCAAGTAGAATGTAGAGAAATCCATTAGATGGGGGAAAAGGCCCCATAAAATCGATACCCCATACATGAAAAATCTCGACCACTGTGCTCAGCTGAAGTGGCATCTCGTCTCTCCTACCGATGTTCCCCATGCGTTGACATCTATCGTAAGATGCCACATAGGTCTCACAGTCCTTGAACAACGTAGGCCAATACAGAGCGGACTAAAGTACCTTGGCTGCTGTCTTTTGAGCGCCGAAGTGCCCCCCGTTAGGTTGTGCATGGCAAAACTCGAGAACACTCTCCATCTCTATCTCGGGCACACACATACGGATGATAGAATCCGTGCAAATCTTGTACACAAACGGATCATACGATATGAAAGTCTCAACATCCCTCTTGAATTTAGCAAGTTGATATCGGTTGAGATCCCTTGGAATTTCTCCCACAGCAATATAGTTAACATAATCCGCATACCATGGATCAATTCCCTGCGCAGCAACCACACACGCTCGCTCAGCCCCTTCAACAAAAACGGCCATGATCTTTTCATCCGGGAATATTTCTTCAATATACTCGAAAGAATTATCACAATGTTCTCCAACCTCGAAAGGTGATCCCCCAACACATTATCAGAACCTTTCTTATCCCGGATCTCCATGTCAAACTCTTGGAGTAGAAGAATCCACCTTATGATCCTAGGTTTCGTATCCTTCTTCTCCATCAAGTACCGAATCGCTGAATGATCCGTGTACACAATAGTCTTCATGCCAACCAAATACTGATAAAACTTATCGAATGCGTACACAACAGCCAAAAACTCCTTTTCAGTCAACGTGTAATTTTTTTGTACCGCATCGAAAGTCTTACTCGCGTAGTAAATGGCGCAGAACTTCTTTTCCTTCAGCTGCCCAAGCACCACTCCAAGTGCTACATCACTTGCATCACACATTAGTACAAACGGTTGAGTCCAATCCGGTGTGATCAAGATAGGTGCAGTGATAAGCGCCTCCTTCAAAACTTGAAAAGCTGTTAGACATTCTTCATCAAACACAAAAGGAATATCATTTTCAAGTAAGTGAGATAAGGGCTTGGAGTATTTTGAGAAGTCTTTTATGAATCTCCTGTAAAAACCAGCGTGTGCAAGGAAGGACCGCACTCCTCTTTCATTGGTCGGTGGTGGAAGCTTCTCAATTGCCACCATTTTAGCACGATCGACCTGCAATCCTTTGGCTGAAACATGATGCCCAAGAACAATCCCATCCTTCACCATGAAGTGGCACTTCTCCCAATTCAAGACAAGATTAGTCACTTAACATCTCTTCAAAACAGTAGCTAGGTTAGACAAACAAACATCAAAAGAGGAACCAAAAACAGAAAAATCATCCATGAACACCTCCATGATCTTCTCTATCAACCCATCAAATATTGCCATCATGCATCTCTGAAAAGTAGCAGGCGCATTACATAATCCAAATGGCATTTTTCGAAAAGCAAAGGTCCCGTAGGGGCAAGTAAAAGTGGTATTTTCTTGATCCTTGTGGGCATCATGATTTGGTTGTACCCCGAGTATCCATCCAAGAAACAATAAAACTCATACCCTGCAAGACGATCTAACATTTGATCCATGAAAGGAAGAGGAAAATGATCTTTACACGTGTTCTCATTCAACTTCCTATAATCTACACATGTACGCCATTCCGTAGGAATCCTTGTGGCTATCGCTTCTCCATCCTCAGCTTTTACTACAGTCATTCCCCCCTTTTTAGCAACTACATGCAATGGACTCACATGTGGACTATCACTAATAGGATATATGATTCCAGCATCCAACCACGTAAGGATTTGCTTCCTAATCACCTCTTGAATCGCGGGATTAACACTCCGCTGATTCTGAATACTTGCCTTGGCCTCGTCTAACAATCTTATCCTATGCATGCAATATGAAGGACTAATTCCTTTCAAATCCTCAAGAGACCAACCAATCGCAGACTTATACTTCCTAAGAACATTCAATAACTCCTCAAGTTGATTTTCATCAAGAGAAGAAGATACAATTACCGGATATTTTTCATTGTCGCCAAGAAAGGCGTACTTCAAGTGTTCCGGCAAAAGTTTCAACTCCTCTTTCCTCACTTCCATCGGAGAGCTCTCGTTATCCAAAGGCAAGTACTTCCTTGTCCATTTGACTTCTTCCACCTTAGTTCTTTCCGATTCAAACCTGTCATCACCCAAAGCAAGTAAGTTTTCAAGAAATTCAATACATACCTCGTTGGAGAGTCCGTCAAGCTCCGTAGTGGGATAAGTAAGAGACTCCATCAAACATATCTCAAGAGGATCCTTTGACAGGATCAGAGACATATCCTCCTTCACAATCTCCTCCACTA
This sequence comes from Pogostemon cablin, assembly GCA_023678885.1. NCBI lineage: Eukaryota > Viridiplantae > Streptophyta > Magnoliopsida > Lamiales > Lamiaceae > Pogostemon > Pogostemon cablin. The sequence continues at coordinate 11,318,470 of CM042987.1, forward strand.
CGTCAATACTATAACACTGCGACTCCATGGGCATCTTCATTGCTTTGTCCAAGTTGAAAAGAACTTCTTCTTTGTCCATCTGCAATCTAAGCTCTCCTTTTTGAACATCAATCATAGCACCAGCAGTAGCAAGGAAAGGTCTCTCCAAAATTAAAGGGATATTATCCTTGTCTTCTTCCATCTCTAGCACAAGAAAGTCCACAGAAAAGACTAGTTTCTCCACTTTGACGAGAACGTCTTCAATTATACCTTTTGGAAACGTCATCGACCTGTCCGCCAATTGGAGAACCACTGTTGTAGGGGTCAACTCCCCCAAACCAAGCCTCTGAAAGATGGACAACGACATCAAATTGATGCTTGCCCCTAGATCGCACAAAGCTCGCCGTGCCGGCCCCTTTCCGATCTCACATAGAATAGTGAAGCTTCCCGAATCCTTCATCTTTTGTGGCAACTTCCTTTGAATGATTGAGCTGCAATTCTCAGATAAATTCAGTGTTTCAATTTTGGTTAAGCTCCGCTTCTTCAATAATATGTCTTTAAGAAATCGGGCATAGTACGACATCTCCATGATTGCTTCTGAGAAAGGAATGCTCAAGCTTATCTTGTTCATTATCTCTCAAAACTTCTTGAACTTCTCTTCCAATTCCTTCTTCACTAGCTTATAAGGAAACGACGGAGGTATCTTTATTTTGGGAATCCCCCATTCATCACGATCAACCTTCTCCGCTTTCTCCTTTTCGGCTCTCAATCGCTTGGCTCTCTCCCACTTTATCTCAGCTATTATCTCTGTACTTTTCTCATTCCGAACCACTGGAGTAGTATCAACATCATCGAGAGTGTTCGGAGTAGCAACAGGCAATTTTTGGAGGGGTTCGACCAGGGTTCAACCTGTGGAACAGGTCGAACCAGGCACGTAATGGTCGAACCTACCTTCTGGACAACAACTCTCTTTTTGAATTTGAGGTTCAACCTGGGTTCGACCTGTTGAGTAGGTCAAACCACGGGCACCTAGGTCGAACCGACCTACTGTACTTCTTCCACCCTCCGGTTCGACCAAGGTTCGACCTGTGTGATAGGTCGAACCATGACCGTCGTGGTCGAACCGTTGCTGTGATAAAACAGAGTGCTCCAAGTTATACAGTTCGACCTGGGTTCGACCTGGTGGATAGGTCGAACCATCATTGATTTGGTCGAACCGATGTTCAGGAAAAACAGAGTGCTCCGAATTGTCAGGTTCGACCATGGTACGACCTGTATGCCAGGTCGAACCATCTGTAGTTTGGTCGAACCGATGATGTGATGCCTCCTGATCATGTCCAATGCGTTGGTTCGACCTTTCCTGTATGGTTCGACCTTCAATGTTGGTCGAACCATGGTCGAATCTCGCCCTAGACATGTCCAAATTTGATTCCGACCTCATAGGTCCCTCGTACTGCGTTCCCGACCTCAATGTGATGGCGTTGCAGGAACTTGGATTCTCAATACTTTGAGATGGGAACTTCCCCTTCTCAATAGTTTGAGTAAGCTTGTTAACACTTCCTGCCATCTCTCCCATCAGTAATGTAAGGTCCTTCACCTGCTTGGATATAACCTCATGGTTTGCATCGATTTTCTTTTCAAGTTTGGCCTCAAGGCGGTTCACTCTTTCATCATTCTTGGCCATATACCTGTTCACAGTATCCTCAAGACCCGGTTTTCCTTCTTCCACCTTAGCACCCGGATCAACACCCATCGGAGGTTGAATCATATTATTCGGATTGCTCCATGAGAACTCCGGCCTCCTAGGCTGTTGATAACCACCCATGGGACCACGATTATTAAATTTTTTCTCGATAGTTCCCTTGGTAGTTCCGGTTTCCTTGATCTGGATACCTAGTCCCTTGAATACTTTGACTCATGGCATAGTGTGCCTCTTCCAACTCCTCTTGGATTGGTCCATCATTCTTCAACTCCTGCTTCATGATTGGTACGCGCTGAGATAATTCGCTGATTTGCTTCTGTTGGGATTCAAGTAGCTTGTTGATATTGGACAAGCTAGAGACGATCTCATTCTCTTTACTTGTTTTCACCATTGCTTGTTCAACCTGAGCTACCTTCCCAAGGACATAAGTACCTCTAACTCTATCAGTTGGCCAATCCCTCGAATTCATCGAAATATCTTCAAATAACTTCTCGGCGTCTACGGATGACTTTGTAAGCAATGCTCCATTAGAAGAAGCATCCAATAACACTCATGAATCACAGTCCAATCCATTGTAGAATATACTGATATATTGAGCTTTAGATAGCCCATGTTGAGGACACTTCCTAAGCATGTCCTTGAATCTATCCCATGCTTCATGAAATTTCTCACCTCCACCGATAGCAAATTGGTTAATGTCTTACTTCATCTTAAACACCTTTGAAGGAGGCATGTACCTCTCCAAGAACCTTAACTGCAGTTGCTCCCAAGTGGTGCACTCAGCTGCGTTGATAGTGTCGTACCAATCTCTCGCCTTTTCAGTAAGCGAGAATTTGAACAAAAGGATCTTCCTAGCATCTTCATGTTCTCCTGCGTCTTTTTGAGTACGTGCATAGCCCAAGAACTTGTTCAAATGCTGCTGCGGATCCTCGAAAGACCCTCCTGAAAAGGAGTTCATTTCTATCATGCTAATAAGAGCGGGATGAAGATCGAAAGCTGAGTTAATTCCCCTCGCTCCTAGAAGCCCAAAATTTCCAGCCCATTATTTCTGAAAACCTCTCGGATGGCTAGATTATCCGGATTCGCTGCCATGTTAACTGTCTCTACTCCCGAATTAACTTCAGTTGTAGCTTCAATCGTCTGCGAATTCTGCTCGTCAACTTCAACTCCAAAATTCAGAGCTTCAGTTGGATCAATAGTCTTTGCCTTGCTCTTCTTTTTCTTCTTCTTTCTTGACGATGCTCCGATTTCAAGATTATAGGGTTCAAGTTCACCTTTCTTTGATCTCGTGAGCATGCACCTAAAAAGAACTAGAATTAAAACAACAAAAGAAGAAAAATAGCCCTAATAAACTAGAAATAACAAAAAGATATTTTAAGCCGTCCCCGGCAACGGCACCAAAAACTTGATGGGCGTTTTCTCAACACACAATTTAAATCCCCAAGTATGACGGATATCAATTGTAGTTTCGAAGGTGACCAAGTTAAATATCGAATCCACGGGACGGATAAATATTACTTTAGTTATTTTCTAGCAATTATGACTATGTTGAGAATTATAATTGTTGGTTTGTAAACTAAGTAACAATTAAAATAGCAAATAAATAACAAGAACAAGAAAATAGTAGTTGTGATCAAATAAAATGATAGGTAGTTCGTCAGGCCATCCAGTTTCCTTCGTTAATTCATACTTTCGTGTATCGATGTCCGACTCTGCCTTGTGGTTTATGGACGCATCGCTAGACCATGCAAATCTATTCTATAGACACAAATAGATAAACTTTTGACACGTGTGAGTATCCTCAGAGCAAGACGTATACTTTACCTCCCTTTCTAGGTACTATCATAATCAATTATTTCCCGTGCACTTAGTACTCTAACCCGATTTGATCTCCCTTTTTAGGTACTGTAAATTTATACTCTTAATCCTACTTGTTAACCCGAATTCAATTTAATTAACAAACATTCATATAAGACAGTTCTAATAAAACCTCGAAATCCCTTCACTTAGAATTATAACAATAAACCCTGCTCATTAGTGAACGCACTCAATCAATAACCATGTTATGTATTCAAACTCTACACAATGATTATTAATGCACAAAACAACTGAGTATGGATTAAAAATGCATAATCTTATATAAACTAAACCACAAGTAGTGTTGTACGGAGTATACACACGAAATACAAATCAACTCATGAAACCTTCATAACCCTAGAACTACCGAAGTGGCTTTAACCCATGATTGATCTAGGAACAATCATGGTTAGATGGACCAATCTTACTTGAATCTCCAGCTGAACCTCTTGTATTGTGTTGTTGGTGATGATTGGATGATATATGATTGGACGTGTTCCTTGACTGCATGAGCCTCCATTTATACTTGTAATCACATCTCTAGGGCTTGGAATGAGCTTTTCAAGTGATCACACGCGTTTTGGCCTCGAAAATCCAGATAAGGTAAGTTCCCGCACGACGGTTCGACCTCAGCAAACATGTCGAACCACTGGCCGCAGGTCGAACCACAGGTCGAACCCAACTACTGGAAGTATTCTGTACTTGGTTCGACCTCTTGTACAGGTTGAACCACTCCCTCTTTGGTCGAACCATAGGTCGAACCGCACCACTGGATAATTTTTGCTCCTGGTTCGACCAACTGTCAGGTCGAACCCCAACGTCGTGGTCGAATCACACTTCTCGCGAACTGGTTCGACCATGGTTCGACCTGATGAGCAGGTCGAACCATTGAGTCGTGGTTGAACCCTCCTTCTGCACACTTTGCAATGCTGGTTCGACCTATAGGAGAGGTCGAACCCTCCTCCAACAGGTCGAACCCACCTCTCTCCTTTGCGGTTCGCGTGGTCTCGACTTCGTCTCTCCGATTCTTGGCACTTCCACTCCGATTTTGCTATGAAAATCACTTAAATAGCTCCATTAACATCTGATTCATGCTAATTCACAATATATATAGGTTTTCCACCTATTTCCACCTCAAAACTCTCCAAAACTAGCACAAAATATGATGCCAAACTTGTGAATTTACACACTCATCAAACCCCCAAACTTACATGTTGCTCGTCCCGAGGCAACCAAATCAAACCACAGGAGTCGTGTATAATTCACCAAGATCAAGTACAACACATATCACACATGCAACTTCTTTAAATCAAACAAGTATTAATTGCTTTATATATATCACTCATGCAAAACCAATCCAATCACACACCATTCGGAGTACTAAGTAATCTAGTTCACAAGATAAGTAATTATTCTCTTTCACTCAAGTGCGTGAGGCACTATATAGGTTAATATAAATACTCATATCAATCCATATTCACGCGTAACCATAAGCTTAGCAAAGGTCTCAAAAATCAACTTATAATCAACTGTTCACTAGGATCACAAAGGACTTGTTTTTGGGTTGTAATGTTGGCTCTTTGGAAAAAGGTATGAAAATTTAGATAAGTAACTTAAAACACTAGTAGAGAGTTACCTTGGAGGTTCTCAAATTCTTCTTCTTGCTGCAATATCTCCTCCAACTTCTCCTCTTCTTCTCATGAATTTTCTTTCTTTTCCGTGCATCAACATCATCTCTTTAGATAATTTGGGTACCGGTTTTAGGCACTACCCTTCTTCTCATGTATAGGCCATCAGCTGCTAAGCTTCATGCACCATGTATAAAAATAATTGGGGTACCAGTTTCGGGCACTACCCCTAAACAAGATTTAACCATGTTCTTTTCATCCAACCATATTCTATCTTCCTTTTTCTTCTTGCAACACTTACTCACCTCAACTCTCTCTACCAATGAATAGGTTAATCAAGGCTCACGTAAAGGTTTATAAGGTTATTTACTTCGACTACCAAAGAAAAAGCTTTAACGGCTCAACAGGGCATCCAAAGGTTAATAAGATCATTAGGAAGAATAAAATTTGGCTAAGTAACTTAATCACAAAATAATGGCCTAAAATCATGTCCTAGCAATTTATCAATATAAGTCTCACACAAGACTCCAAGCCAAGTTCTAGAATACGTTCATATAAATGGTCCTCTCAAGAATAAAATAATCATGATCAAGCATGATTATCAAGGCTCAAATCCTCACATAGGTAAATAGAATCTTAAGTACTCCTCATAGCGCATAATTAAGATCAATTCCACAAGAATTCAATATACTCATCAAATTATACATGCTTTTCATCAATAGAACTTAACACATGAACATATGAATGCACAAAATCAATAAGCTCATACCCAATCAATCATACAAGATATCACTTATACATTCCACTCACGCATGAATCACAACCCAACCTGTAAAGATAAAAAGAAGAATGGAGACAAGATGAATCGGAGGAAACCAAAGAAAACCTGAAAACTACTCCTCCGGAGCATCATCATCCTCATTATCATCATCCTCATCATCATCATCCTCATCATCAAGTCTCCGCTCCACAATCCGATGCAGATCACCGATGTGTCTATCCAAGTAATCAACTCGATCACCCAACTTACCAACTTTCTCATTCAAAGCAGTGTACCTCTCATTCAGCGTAGCATAGTTGGTGTTGGCGAGTGCGAGCTGTCGATTCGTCTCCTGCTGGCTAGCAACGATCGCGACCAGCTGCTCATGAATAAGGCGGAGCTGCTCCCGTGTATCATTTGGGACAGCCCGCTGCTGCTACGGTGCTGGCTCATGCTGAGGTGTGTCGTGCTGCACTTGCATCTCCTCATCCTGCTGCTCCTCCTCTAGATGCTCCTCTTCAGGCTGCTGTGGTGGACGGAACTCTCCTTGATCAACAATCTGTTGTAACTCCACCATCATACCATCCGCACACATCTACGATACAGTCCTCCAATCACCACCTGACTTCACTGTCAAGGATAAGGCATTGTGTCCGAGAGAATCCATCAACTTGTTCCTCGCCACCCGAATGGTTATCAAGTTGCTCACTTCGAAAGGGAACATGAAATCGAAGGGCTTGAGTCCCCTCGTGAAGAACCAGTCTCCATTTCTGAAATGGGCAAATCCTCCCTTCATGCATGTAAACATCACCAAATCGGGCTCTCCTCTAACTGGTGTGATGCCAGTGAAATCCAAGTTATAATGCTCAGCCACGATCGTCAGTAACCCTCCAATATTCACCTTTTAAAACCCAATGGTCCTGAATCGATGTAGCTGTGCAATGAAATAAGCTCCAACATTGAACTGCACCCCATTTAGCATACACCACAAGGCGTAAAGCTCTCCTCTAGACACAACACTCCCCTCTGAGCGGGCAAACAACGTGTTGCTCAAGACACGGTCCATGTACCTCAAAACTGGATTCTTTATTGAGGAAGCACGAGCCTGTTTGATCCTGTAATCTCCAATCTCCCCTGTGATCTCCCTCCAAAACCTATTAGCGTTGAACGCAGCATTCTCCAAACTAGGGATCCCCAAAGGCGTCTCAAACAGCTCATTAAAATTCTCAGACGTCCATCTCCTTCTCGCTCAACCTAGCTGAAATGTACACTGATACGGGTATCCAAACGGGTCCTTTACCATCTCAAATGAGCAAACTACTTCCGCTGTAACATGGAAGTACGTCGGCCTCTTTAATTCCATAAATCTCCGGATACCCACTTGATCGAACATCCAGAAGATGTCATCCCCGATTCTCATTGTCCTCATCGCCTCATCATCTTGGTATCGAGTGCGAGCTATCTTGTCTGAGACTTCTTCCCACTTTTCTTTGATCTCATCCCAATTTTGCATTTGAATCTTGAAGTTTTCGGGTAAACGATCTTGTAGCCTCAGCTTCTTTGTCACCGTATCAACATTCGAAGGCCTGTCATGCCTCTTCTTCGATCTTGCTTCCTCTGCCTTACCTTTACCTTTACTTGATCCTTGTCCCTTTCCTGAAAACAAATACTTCAATACAACCAACAATACAAGAACACAAGTATTTGACTAGCATATCCTATACTCTACTCAAGACTTCAAGCATCCATGCTTAATCAACTCCAACTAATCTCAAAACCACTTGCTTATTTAACATGCTCAAAACATCTTCAATCACACTCTCTTTAATCTTCAAATCATAAACAACAAGCATGCATCAACCAATTCAAGCCATTCAACAAGAATTTCAACAACTGAACTTCATGAACAACTCCAATCAACAATTCAAACCTAATTAACATGCTCATTCTTCTAGATGCATTATATCCTTGATCAATCCACATAAAAACTCAAGTTCTATCCATAATCAAGTAATCTCAAACCAATAAACATGAACTCATATGAATCAACTCAACAATATCCATTATCACCATGAAATTCAACCAAGATCAACATCAATCAACTTACCCACAACACATTTCTTGCAATAAACTTTAATCCTAGGGTAATTGAGTTGAAAAAAACGTACCTTTAGTCTTGCCCATGGTTAACAATCAAAAATTGGCACACAACACTCAAAATGCGCGACTGAAGCCCTAATTCGCGCCCAATTCAAGAATTAAGAGTGTAATGTTGTGTAATCGATGCTAAATCAAGTGTAATTGACGAATTTATGCAAAGGTGTAGAGGTTCGGGGAGGGTTCGAGGTTTGGTGAAATTAAAAAGTGATCGAACCTTTCTAAAAAATCAAACTTAAATCGCGCACCTGACTTGGTTCGACCTCGGGTTCGACCTGCGGAACAGGTCGAACCACGAATGACGAGGTCGAACCTACCTTCTGGACAACTGCTCCTCTTGGTTCGACCTAGGTTCGACCTTCTGAATAGGTCGAACTATTCTTGTTTTGGTCGAATCGATCACCTGAAAAACAGAGTGCTCTGAACGGACTGGTTCGACCTTGGGTTCGACCTTCTGAACAGGTCGAACCATAACGGCTTAGGTCGAACCACCCTATTGTAAGTTTTAGGTCATCAAGTTTGACCATGGTTCGACCTGTTAGACAGTTCGAACAATCAATGATTAGATTGAACCACCTCACTGGATGATTTTCTGCGTCGGTTCGACTTCCTCTGCTCGGTTCGACCTCCTGGCACTGGTCGAACCTACCCTGGCTTTGGCCGAACCACTCTTCTAAGCTTCAAAACTGAGTGTTCTTCAATCCTTACACACTTCATACTTCAATACGAATCATTAGGTACCAACTTATAGCACAACTTCATCAAAAATTGTTCCACAAAATATTATTCATGAGTAACTCCGTAAAAGAAAACACAACCAAAATCCACTAAACATTAGGCAAGTTGTAAAAAATCATCACATCAAAATCGATTAAAATTTTAAATATGGTGCAAAAACCAACTCCCCTAACAAACATCACAAAGAAAAGATTATACTATCGGTGCTTATTGAGGTAAGTACATCACAAAGAAAAGATTATACTTAAAAAATCGTCACATCAAAATCGATTAAAATTTTAAATATGGCGCAAAAACCAGCTCGCCTAACAAACATCACAAAGAAAAGATTATACTATCGGTGCTTATTGAGGTAAGTACATCACACCCTCCCCCAAACTTAGTAGAAACTACAGTCGAAACTAAGTTTGCAAAGAGATGTAATTGCCAAAAAGTAAGCACTTCAAATATAAACATTTCATACACACACGAATGAAATAAAATAATAAAACGGGAGGGAAATCCCCCAACAGGCGCTCATGTTTAACATCGGAGAGTCACGACGGTACCAACTCAGATCAAGGTATCCACAAAGATGACACAAACATCATCCGGCGACCTATAATGCTTCAAGCGATGTCCATTCACCGCAAAAATGTCTCCATCCTTGTCAATGAGCTCAAAACCCCCCTCCTAAGTCTCGATGAATCATGAACGGTCCTGTCCACTTCGACTTCAACTTGCCTGCAAAAAGCTTTAAACGAGAGTTAAAAAGTAATACCTCGTCTCCTTGCTTAAACTCTTTGTACGAGATTTTCGAATCATGCCACCTCTTAATCCTTTCCTTGTAGATCTCTGTATTCTTGTACGCACGACTCCGAAACTCATCCAAAAGATTGATGTGAGTAATCCTCAACTCCCTCACATCCTTGAGTGTCAAGTTCAAGCTTCGCAAAGCCCAAAACGCATTGTGTTGAATCTCTACAGGTAAGTGGCATGGCTTCCCATAGACAATCTGATACGGTGACATATCTAACACCGTCTTGTACGCGGTCCGGAACCCCCACACGACATCATCGAGCTTCAAAGCCCAATCCTTTCTATTGGTTCCGACCACTTTCTCCAGAATCTGTTTGACTTGACGGTTAGAGACCTCCGCTTGCCCATTCGCTTGAGGATGACAGGGTGTAGTAACCCTATGCTTAACACCATACCCTTTAAGCACCTTCTCAAGAAATTTATTAACGAATTGCATACCTCCATCACTAACAAGTGCTCTAGGGACTCCAAAGCGGACAAAGATATGCTTCTTCAAGAAAGATATAACAGTTTTCGAATCATTCAAGCGAGTAGGAATCGCTTCCACCCACTTAGAAACATAATCCACCGCAAGTAGAATGTAGATAAATCCATTAGATGGAGGAAAAGGCCCCATAAAATTGATACCCCACACATCAAAAAAACTCGACCACTATGCTCGGCTAAAGCGGCATCTCGTCTCTTCTATCGATGTTCCCCATGCGTTGACATCTATCGCAAGATGCCACATAGGTCTCAAAGTCTTTGAATAACATAGGCCAATACAGAGCGGACTGAAGTACCTTGACTGCTGTCTTTTGAGCACCGAAGTGCCCCCCGTTAGGTTGTGCATGGCAAAACTCGAGAACACTCTCTATCTCCATCTCGGGCACACACCTACGGATGATAGAATCCGTGCAAATCTTGTACACAAACGGATCATACCATATGAAAGTCTCAACATCCCTCTTGAATTTAGCAAGTTGATATCGGTTGAGATCCCTTGGAATTTCTCCCACAGCAATATAGTTAACATAATCCGCATACCATGGATCAACTCCCTGGGCAGCAACCACACACGCTCGCTCAGCCTCTTCAACAAACACGGCCATGATCTTTTCATCCAGGAATATTTCCTCAATATACTCGAAAGAATTATCACAATGTTCCCTAGTCTCCAATCTCGAAAGGTGATCCGCCAACACATTATCAGAACCTTTCTTATCCCGGATCTCCATGTCAAACTCTTGGAGTAGAAGAATCCACCTTATGATCCTAGGTTTCGTCTCTTTCTTCTTCATCAAGTACCGAATCGCTGAATGATTCGTGTACACAATAGTCTTTATGCCAACCAAATACTGACGAAACTTATCGAATGCGTACACAACAGCCAAAAACTCCTTTTCAGTCACCGTGTAAATCTTTTGTGCCGCATCGAAAGTCTTACTCGCATAGTAAATAGCGCAGAACTTCTTCTCCTTCAGCTACCCAAGCACCACTCCAAGTGCTACATCACTTGCATCACACATCAGTACAAACGGTTGAGTTCAATCCGGTGTGATCAAGATAGGTGCAGTGATAAGCGCCTCCTTCAAAACTTGAAAAGCTGTTAGACATTCTTCATCAAACACAAAAGGAACATCCTTTTCAAGTAAGTGAGATAAGGGCTTGGAGTATTTTGAGAAGTCTTTTATGAATCTCCTGTAAAAACCGGCGTGTCCAAGGAAGGACCGCACTCCTCTTTCATGGTCGGTGGTGGAAGCTTCTCAATTGTCACCACTTTAGCACGATCGACCTGCAATCCTTTGGCTGAAGCATGATGCCCAAGAACAATCCCATCATTCACTATGAAGTGGCACTTCTCCCAATTCAAGACAAGATTAGTCACTTGACATCTCTTCAAAACAGTAGCTAGGTTAGACAAAAAACATCAAAAGAGGAACCAAAAATAGAAAAATCATCCATGAACACCTCCATGATCTTCTCTATCAACCCATCGAATATTGCCATCATGCATCTCTGAAAAGTAGCAGGCGCATTACATAACCCAAATGGCATTTTCCGAAAAGCAAAGGTCCCGTAGGAGCAAGTAAAAATGGTCTTTTCTTGATCCTCGGGGGCAATCATGATTTGGTTATACCCCGAGTATCCATCCAAGAAATAATAAAACTCATACCCTGCAAGACGATCTAACATTTGATCCATGAAAGGAAGAGAAAAATGATCTTTACACGTGTTCTCATTCAACTTCCTATAATCTACACATGTACGCCATTCCGTAGGAATCCTTGTGGCAATCACTTCTCCATCCTCAGCTTTTACTACAGTCATTCCCCCCTTTTTAGCAACTACATGCAATGGACTCACATTGGGACTATCACTAATAGGATATATGATTCCAGCATCCAACCACGTAAGGATTTTCTTCCTAATCACCTCTTAAATTGCGGGATTAACCTTCCGCTGATTCTGAACACTTGCCTTGGCCTCGTCTAACAATCTTATCCTATGCATGCAATACGAAGGACTAATTCCTTTCAAATCCTTAAGAAACCAACCAATCGCAGACCTATACTTCCTAAGAATATTCAATAACTCCTCAAGTTGATCTTCATCAAGAGAAGAAGATACAATTACCGGATATTTTTCATTGTCGCCAAGAAAGGCGTACTTCAAGTGTTCCGGCAAAAGTTTCAACTCCTCTTTCCTCACTTCCATCGGAGAGCTCTCGTTATCCAAAGGCAAGTACTTCCTTGTCCACTTGACTTCTTCCACCTTAGTTCTTTCCGATTCAAACCTGTCATCACCCAAAGCAAGTAAGTTTTCAAGAAATTCAATACATACCTCGTTGGAGAGTCCGTCAAGCTCCGTAGTGGGATAAGTAAGAGACTCCATCAAACATGTCTCAAGAGGATCCTTTGACAGGATCAGAGACATATTCTCCTTCACAATCTCCTCCACTACGTCAATACTATAACACTGTGACTCCATGAGCATCTTCATTGCTTTGTCCAAGTTGAAAAGAACTTCTTCTTTGTCCATCCGCAATCTAAGCTCTCATTTTTGAACATCAATCATAGCTCCAGCAGTAGCAAGGAAAGGTCTCCCCAAAATTAAAGGGATATTATCCTTGTCTTCTTCCATCTCTAGCATAAGAAAGTCCACAGGAAAGACTAGTTTCTCCACTTTGACGAGAACGTCTTCAATTATACCTTTTGGAAACGTCATCGACCTGTCCGCCAATTGGAGAACCATTGTTGTAGGGGTCAACTCCTCCAAACCAAGCCTCTGAAAGATGGACAATGGCATCAAATTGATGCTTGCCCCTAGATCGCACAAAGCTCGCAGTGCCAGCCCCTTTTCGATCTCACGTAGAATAGTAAAGCTCCCCGGATATTTCATCTTTTGCGGCAGCTTTCTTTGAATGATTGAGCTGCAATTCTTAGATAAATTCACCGTTTTAATTTCGGTTAAGCTCCGCTTCTTCAACAATATGTCTTTAAGAAATCGGGCATAGTACGACATCTCCATGATTGCTTCTGAGAAAGGAATGCTCAAGCTTTTTTTTATCATTATCTCTGAAAACTTCTTGAACTTCTCTTCCAATCCCTTCTTCACTAGCCCATTTATCACGATCAACCTTCTCCGCTTTCTCCTTTTCGGCTCTCAATCGCTTGGCTCTCTCCCACTTTTTCTCAGCTATTATCTCTGTACTTTGCTCATTCCGAACCACTGGAGTAGTATCAACATCATCGAGAGTGTTCAGAGTAGCAACAGGTAATTTCTGGAGGGGTTCGACCAGGGTTCGACCTGTGGAACAGGTCGAACCAGACACGTAATGGTCGAACTTACCTTCTGGACAACAGCTCTCTTTTTGAATTTGAGGTTCGACCTGGGTTCGACCTGTTGAGTAGGTCGAACCACGGGCACCTAGGTCGAACTGACCTACTGTACTCCTTCCGCCCTCCGGTTCGACCAAGGTTCGACCTGTGTGATAGGTCGAACCATGACCGTCATGGTCGAACCGTTGCTGCGACAAAATAGAGTGCTCCAAGTTGTGCGGTTCGACCTGGGTTCGACCTGTGGATAGGTTGAACCATCATTGATTTGCTCAAACCGATGTTCAGGAAAAATAGAGTGCTCCGAATTGTCAGGTTCGACCATGGTTCGACCTGTATGCCAGGTCGAACCATCTGTAGTTTAGTCAAACCGATGCTGCGATGCCTCCTGATCGTGTCCAGTGCGTTGGTTCGACCTTCCCTATATGGTTCGACCTTCAATGTTGGTCGAACCATGGTCGAATCTTGCCCTAGACATGTCCAAATTTGATTCCGGCCTCATAGGTCCCTCGTACTGCGTTCCCGACCTCAATGTGATGGCGTTGCAGGACCTTGGATTCTCAATACTTTGAGACGGGAACTTTCCCTTCCCAATAGTTTGAGTAAGCTTGTTAACACTTCCTGCCATCTCCCCCATCAGCAATGTAAGGTCCTTCACCTGCTTGGATATAACCTCATGGTTTGCATCGATTTTCTTTTCAAGTTTGGCCTCAAGGCGGTTCACTCTTTCATCATTCTTGGCCATATACCTGTTCACAGTATCCTCAAGACCCGGTTTCCCTTCTTCCATCTTAGCACTCGGATCAACACCCATCGGAGATTGAATCGCATTATTCAGATTGCTCCATGAGAACTCCGGCCTCCTAGGCTGTTGATAACCACCCGGGGGACCACGATTATTAAAGTTTCCTCGATAGTTCCCCTGGTAGTTCCGGTTTCCTTGATCTGGATACCTAGTCCCTTGAATACTTTGACCCATGGCATAGTGTGCCTCTTCCAACTCCTCTTGGATTGGTCCATCATTCTTCAACTCCTGCTGCATGATTGGTACGCGCTAAGATAATTCGCTGATTTGCTTCTGTTGGGATTCAAGTAGCTTGTTGATATTGGACAAGCTAGAGACGATCTCATCCTCTCTACTTGTTTTCACCATTGCTTGTTCAACCTGAGCTACCTTCCCAAGGACATAAGTACCTCTAACTCTATCAGTTGGCCAATCTCTCGAATTCATCGAAATATCTTCAAACAACTTCTCGGCGTCTACGGATGACTTTGTAAGCAATGCTCCATTAGAAGAAGCATCCAATAACACTCGTGAATCACAGTCCAATCAATTGTAGAATATACTGATATATTGAGCTTTAGATAGCCCATGTTGAGGACACTTCCTAAGCATGTCCTTGAATCTATCCCATGCTTCATGAAATTTCTCACCTCCACCGATATTAAATTGGTTAATGTCTTGCTTCATCTTAAACACCTTTGAAGGTGGCATGTACCTCTCCAAGAACCTTAACTGCAGTTGCTCCCAAGTGGTGCACTCAGCTGCGTTGATAGTGTCGTACCAATCTCTCGCCTTTTCAGTAAGCGAGAATTTGAACAAAAGGATCTTCCTAGCATCTTCATGTTCTCCTGTGTCTTTTTGAGTACTTGCATAGCCCAAGAACTTGTTCAAATGCTGCTGCGGATCCTCGAAAGACCCTCCTGAAAAGGAGTTTCTTTCTATCATGCTAATAAGAGCAGGATAAAGATCGAAAGCTGAGTTAGTTCCCCTCGCTCCTAGAAGCCCAAAATTTCCAGCCCCATTATTTCTGAAAACCTCTCGGATGGCTAGATTATCTGGATTCGCTGCCATGTTGACAGTCTCTACTCCAGAATTAACTTCAGTTGTAGCTTCAATCGTCTACGAATTCTGGTCGTCAACTTCAACTCCAAAATTCAGAGCTTCAGTTGGATCAATAGTCTTTGCCTTGCTCTTCTTTTTCTTCTTCTTTCTTGACGATGCTCCGATTTCAGGATTATAGGGTTCAAGTTCACCTTTCTTTGATCTCGTGAGCATGCACCTAAAAAGAACTAGAAATAAAACAGCAAAACAAGAAAAATAGCCCTAATAAACTAGAAATAATAAAAAGATATTTTAAGCCGTCCCCGGCAATGGCGCCAAAAACTTGATGCGCGTTTTCTCAACACACAATTAATCCCCAAGTATGAAGGATATCAATTGTAGTCTCGAAAGGTGACCAAGTGAATATCGAACCCAAGGGACGGCGTATTATCAATTTAATTATTATCTAAATTAATTAAGACAAGGCAATTACGTTTTAATGGTTATCTAACAACTAATATGCTGGAAATTAAATAACAAATAAAATAAACTATCACTCGAAGGATACGAAAGTGGATCAAGTAGGAGAATAGGTAGCTCAGAGGGGAGTGTTGTGTCTAGAGGAGAGCTTTACGCCTTGTGGTGTATGTTAAATGGGGTGCAGTTCAATGTTGGAGCTTATTTCATTGCACAACTACATCGATTCAGGACCATTGGGTTTCAAAAGGTGAATATTCGAGGGTTACTGACGATCGTGGCTGAGCATTATAACTTGGATTTTACTGGCATCACACCAGTTAGAGGAGAGCCCGATTTGGTGATGTTTACATGCATGAAGGGAGGATTTGCCCATTTTAGAAATAGAGATTGGTTCTTCACGAGGGGACTCAAGCCCTTCGATTTCATGTTCCCTTTCGACGTGAGCAACTTGACAACCATTCGGGTGGCGAGGAACAAGTTGATGGATTCTCTAGGACACAACGCCTTATCCGTGACAGTGAAGTCGGGTGGTGATTGGAGGACTGTATCGCAGATGTGTGCGGATGGTAGGATAGCGGAGTTACAACAGATTGTTCATCAAAGAGAGTTCCGTCCACCACAGCAGCCCGAAGAGGAGCATCTAGAGGAGGAGCAGCAGGATGAGGAGATACAAGTGCAGCACGACGCACCTCAGCATGAGCCAGCACCACAGCAGTAGCGGGCTGTCCCAAATAGTACACGGGAGCAGCTCCGCCTTATTCATGAGCAGCTGGTCACGATCATTGCTAGCCAGCAGGAGACGAACCGACAGCTCGCACTCGCCAACACCAACTATGCTACGCTGAATGAGAGGTACACTGCCTTGAATGAGAAAGTTGGTAAGTTGGGTGATCGAGTTGATTACTTGGATAGACACATCGGTGATCTGCATCGGATTGTGGAGCGGAGACTTGATGATGAGGATGATGATGATGAGGATGATGATGCTCCGGAGGAGTAGTTTTTCAGGTTTTCTTTGGTTTCCTCCGATTCATCTTGTCTCCATTCTTCTTTTTATCTCTATAGGTTGGGTTGTGATTCATGCGTGAGTGGAATGTATAAGTGATATGGATTGATAGAAACTTGTATGATTGATTGGGTATGAGCTTATTGATTTTGTGCATTCATATGTTCATGTGTTAAGTTCTATTGATGAAAAGCATGTACAATTTGATAAGTATATTGAATTCCTGTGGAATTGGTCTTAATTATGTGCTATGAGGAGTACTTAGGATTCTATTTACCTATGTGAGGAGTTGAGCCTTGATAATCATGCTTGATCATGATTGCTTTATTATTGAGAGGATCATTCATATGAACGTATTCTAGAACTTGGCTTGGAGTCTTGTGTGAGACTTATGATTGATAAATTGCTAGGACATGATCTTAGGCCATTATTTTGTGATTAAGTTACTTAGCCAAATTTTATCCTTCCTAATGATCTTATTAACATTTGGATGCCCCGTTGAGCCGTTAAAGCTTTTTCTTTGGTAGCCGAAGTAAATAACCTTATAAACCTTTATGTGAGCCTTGATTGACCTATTCATTGGTAGAGAGAGTTGAGGTGAGTAAGTGTTGCAAGAAGAAAAAGGAAGATAGAATATGGTAGATGAAAAGAACATGGTTAAATCTTGTTTAAGGGTAGTGCCCGAAACTGGTACCCCGATTATTTTTATACATGGTGCATGAAGCTTAGCAGCTGATGGCCTATACATGAGAAGAAGGGTAGTGCCTAAAACCGGTACCCAAATTATCTAAAGAGATGATGTTGATGCACGGAAAAGAAAGAAAATTCATGAGAATAAGAGGAGAAGTTGGAGGAGATATTGCAGCAAGAAGAAGAATTTGAGAACCTCCAAGGTAACTCTCTACTAGTGTCTTAAGTTACTTGTCTAAATTTTCATACCTTTTTTCAAAGAGCCAACATTACAACCCAAAAATAAGTCCTTTGTGATCCTAGTGAACAATTGATTATAAGTTGATTTTTGAGACCTTTGACAAGCTTATGGTTACGCGTGAATATGGATTGATATGAGTATTTATATTAACCTATATAGTGCCTCACGCACTTGAGTGAAAGAGAATAAATACTTATCTTGTGAGTTAGATTACTTAGTACTCCGAATGGTGTGTGATTGGATTGGTTTTGCATGAGTGATATATATGAAGCAATTAATACTTGTTTGATTTAATGAAGTTGCATGTGTGATATGTGTTGTACTTGATCTTGGTGAATTATACACGACTCCTGTGGTTTGAATTGGTTGCCTCGGGACGAGCAACATGTAAGTTTGGGGGTTTGCTGAGTGTGTAAATTCACAAGTTTGACATCATGTTTTGTACTAGTTTTGGAGAGTTTTGAGGTGGAAATAGGTGGAAAACCTATATATATTGTGAATTAGCATGAATCAGGTGTTAGTGGAGCTATTTAAGTAGTTTTCATATCAAAATCGGAGTGGAAGTGCCAAGAATCGAAGAGACGGAGTCGAGACCATGCGAACCACCAAAGAGAGAGGTGGGTTTGACCTGTTGGAGGAGGGTTTGACCTCTCCTACAGGTTGAACCAGCATTGCAAAGTGTGCAGAAGGAGGGTTCGACCACGACTCAATGGTTCGACCTGCTCATCAGGTCGAACCATGGTCGAACCAGTTCGCGAGAAGTGTGATTCGACCATGACGTTGGGGTTCGACCTGACAGTTGGTCGAACCAGGAGCAAAAATTTTCCAGTGGTGCGGTTCGACCTGTGGTTCGACCAAAGAGGGAGTGGTTCGACCTGTACAAGAGGTCGAACTAAGTGCAGAATACTTCCAGTAGGTGGATTCGACCTGTGGTTCGACCTGCGGCCAGTGGTTCAACCTGTTTGCTGAGGTCGAACCGCCGTGTGGGAACTTACCTTATCCGGATTTTCGAGGCCAAAACGCATGTGATCACTTGAAAAGCTCATTCCAAGCCCTAGAGACGTGATTACAAGTATAAAAGGAGGCTCATGCAGTCAAGGAACACGTCCAATCATATATCGTCCAATCATCACCAACAACACAATACAAGAGGTTCAGCTGGAGATTCAAGTAAGATTGGTCCATCTAACCATGATTGTTCCTAGATCAATCATGGGCTAGAGCCACTTCAGTAGTTCTAGGGTTATGAAGGTTTCATGAGTTGATTTGTATTTCATGTGTATACTCCGTACAACACTACTTGTGGTTTAGTTTATATAAGATTGTGCGTTTTTAAGACGGTTCGACCATAAAGTATACGTAGAAATAATTGATTATGATAGTACCTAGAAAGGGAGGTAAAGTATACGTCTTGCTCTGAGGATACTCACACGTGTCAAAAGCTTATATATTTATGTCTATAGAATAGATTTGCATGGTCTAGCAATGCGTCCATAAACCACAAGGCAGAGTCAGACATCGATACACGAAAGTATGAATTAATGAAGGAAACTGGATGGCCTGACGAACTACCTATCATTTTATTTGATCACAACTACTATTTTCTTGTTCTTATTATTTATTTGCTATTTTAATTGTTACTTAGTTTACAAACCAACAATTACAATTCTCAATATAGTCATAATTGCTAGAAAATAACTAAAGTAATATTTATCCGTCCTGTGGATTCGATATTTAACTTGGTCACCTTCGAAACTACAATTGATATCCTTCATACTTGGGGATTTAAATTGTGTGTTGAGAAAACGCCCATCAATGCAAAGAAGTTAAAAGGGTGTTAACTCATCCATTGTGTTCCAGTTGTGGATTTTGTATAGTGAAAATTTCCGTTAAACTATTATATTCAAGCATCATAAAGCAATTTGTGGTTGTAAGAAATAGTTTTGGAATAGTAAATTTCCTTTTTTGGTATTATGATTATGACATATTAGGCAAGAAATTTTTTTGAAGGTTGACATAGAGTTGAGAAAGACCTTAAAAATTGAAATCCTTGGTGGTGGAAGATATCATATAGATAAGAATGAGTTCATTTCATTTCATATATAAAATAACAATTTAAATTTATTTTAAAGTATATTACAAAGTAAACGTGCAAGCAACGTGCAACGCACGTTATTACACTAGTAAAGATAAAAATATGACAATTTTTATTTATTTTAAGTTTCTAAAAATGCATTAAAATGAAACGGCCGGCAAAGTGGTGATTTTAAAAATGTTAGTATTGTTTAAAAATAATAATTAAAAACTTCTATTACTTGTTCTATTTCAAGCATCACACACCTCTTCCTTTTTTTTTTCAATTCGTCTCATTATTTTACATTAAAAAATTATAAATATATTGTATATAAATAATTTTTCAATATATTTTATTTTTAAAAATATTACACATACCTAACATGTTACTTTATGTGGGTTTTAAAAGTAATGAATAGTGAGTTTTATGTTTGTTTTGGGTAGGATATTTAACTTTATGTCAAATCAATATATTAATTCATTTAAAATGTTAAAAGAGAGAGGAGAGATAAAGAGAGAAATTGTATTAATTGAGGATAGAGAATGTAGTACGTATATATAGAGGTGGTTTTTAAAATCTGAATGTGGGTTTGCGAAAGTAAACAATACCACAAGGGAACTAAGTGGGCTAGCTCACCTGATCACTGAACTCCTCACTAAGATGAGAGACTCAGGTTTGATTTCCTTTGGGAACAAATAGGGGGAGTTATAAGTAGGGGTGGATATTTTTTTGGGTTTCGGGTACCCAAATCGATCCGATAAAAAATTACCTGAAAAACTCAGTTTTTTCGGGTAGTTTTGGGTTTTGAGTTTACCCGAACCTGGATGTTAGTTATCGGATCAGGTATCGAGTTTTGAAAATTAGCCGAATTACCTGATCGGGTTATCCAATTTTTTTAATATTTTTTATTTGTATTATACTCCCTCTGTCCGGTTCTAAGGTATCCATTTTCTTTTTACACGTGGACAATTCTAAGGTCTTTATTTGCTTTTAGCATGTGGATTAAGGAGTATTATTATTATAGGTAAAAGTGGGTAGTTGTATTGGAGGGAAGTAGTGGGTCATATTGGGTACTTTTTTTTACTAAATAGAGAAAATTGATACATTTGAAGCGAACGCCAGGAATAGTGAAATGGATACCTTAGAAGCGGACGGAGGGAGTATATAATATAATATATACTAATATTAAGTAGGTTTTCATTACCCCATCTCCATTTAACAATAATCGGTTCACGCCGCATATTCATTGAAAAAAAGTAGAGAATCCCTCAAATCTTCATTTCCCACAAGTAGTGAAGAATCTTAATCTCCATTTATTTATATATTATATGAAATAATAAAGAAATTAATACTTTTTTCAAAAAGTTTTATACAACAATTTACTAAATTTACAATATAATACATCTTAAAAATATATTTAAATTTCATTAAATCACATTTTAATAAATAATTTGACACAATATTATTATTCTTATATTAATTACAATATTATCATTAATTAATTTTCTTAATATATTTTTTTAAGAATGATAAATATTAAATTTGTTGAGAGTAACATATATAAGGATGACAAAATGTAATACAAATTTATCACATGAAATTATAGAAAAAATAAAAAAAAATAAAAAAATAATAAAAATTCGGGTTACCCGATCGGGTACCCAAAATATCAGGTATTTAAAATACCGGTTCGGGTTCGGGTAATGCATTTTAAAACTCAAAATTTTGGGTATTCAGACCCGAAACTCGAATTACCCGAAACCCGGTCCGATACCCACCGCTAGTTATAAGGACACTTGGTGAACTAGGCCTTAACATGAAGCCTACTTTAATTTGTTTAACTTAATGAATTAAAATAAGAGTATTATTAAATACACACCCCTTTTTATTGAATACACACCCTTTTTTAACTTTTTAAATCTTAATTTTATTATATACACACCCTTAAAAACCCAAATTTATCATTTTCAAATTTAAAAATATACACTCCCTTAAATTTTTAATACTCTTATTATTATTACACGCCCCTTGTAAGTTGTAAACATAGTAAACGGTAAAATGCCATTGTACTTTCTTAATCGAAGTCTATCCCTCAGTGAGCCGTCATCACTTCATAGACAATAATCCTTCTATTGACCACCATATCAAATTTCTTCACTTTCACACAGTTATCATGGATGCCAGAAGCCCCCCATTTCCGGCGCTCATCACCACTAAATTCCGTGTTGGGCCCGTTGGATTTTGGCCGAATTTGTTAGCCCTCATTTCCTTAAGTATTGGGCCAATTTTGTTAATTCAAAACTTGGCCCATAGCCTTACACCCCATCTCATATTATCCCCCATTCGTGACCCTAATGGGTAAAACGTGGATTTGAATTCTTATGTGAGTTCAAACAGGGAATCTGAGCACCGATCTGTCAGCCCCCTCCTCCATCTTCTCCAACGAAGGCATTCTGACGAGATGACGAAGATCGATACCAAACAGTGGTATCAGAGCGGGTTTCGTCACCTCGCCATCGTTCGCTGGTGGATCTGAGTAGATCAGTTCTGATCACCGCCGTCGTCGTCCTCGTCTATTGCTCAAAGCTGCTGTCGTCAACCGCCGATGGGAGAACGCTGCTCTCCAGTGGGAGAAGGTCGTTGGTCAAACTGCACGCTGCTCTTCCCATCAGCCGCTGGATCTGTTCGCGATCTATACGTGACGCTGACCGCCGCCACCATTCTGCTCGACACCGCTGCTGACCGCCAAAGCTGATGACTACTGCTGACCATCGGAGCTGCTGACCGCCGCTGATCTCCGACCGTCGGCGCTAGGGTTCCAGTCAGATTTGATCTGATCATTGGGGAAGAGAAGTGTCTCTCCTCCTCATTTTATTGTTTCCGAAATTTTTTTAGATTTGTTCTATCATTTTTTGGACCTGTTAATTTTCTGAAAATTTCAGATTGTTCATTCACTAACTTCCCCACTGTTTCTCACTTTATGTGTAGGTTGAAACTTGGAGTGGAGGCTGCCCCGTTCATGTTGCTATGTGAACAAGACTACGAGGGATCCATCCCCATTGAGAATGGGCTGGTGGCTCGTAGAGGTGGTACGGTGTTCTCATTGGAGACACCGCTCTAGTGAAATTGCTTGAGCTTTTTTTCTTGTTTATTTTTCTGTCATGCCCTGAGGCGGCTGGTCCTCTTATTTGTTCTTGTCTGTGATGCCCTGAGGCGGCTGGTCCTCTTATATTGTTATTGTTTGGTTCTATGTGAATCTGTCATCTTGGTCTTGCAATTTTCGCTGCTGAAAAATCTGTCCTTTTGTGTTATATTGCTCTGTTTCTCGCTTTGTGTGTTATTAGAGTAGTATACAACCTTCTGTGTGATAGATTGTTACTCTGTTTTAAATTATATATTTTTTCCATTCAAAGTGTGTTCTACTCAACTTTAAATACCCATGGCTTCGTCTTTTTCGTTTGGACAAGCCCCTTTTGATGGTAAGCGTGCTTCAACATTTAGAAACAGAATGAAGTGCATACTCATCCAACAAAGGATATTCAAAGCCGTAGATTACACGTATGATAAGGATGAAACGGATATTAAAAAGGCTGAGATGAATGAGCTTGCTTTGTCTGCGATTATCTTGAATCTTTTTGATCCTGTGCTTAGAAAAGTTGGTGTGCATGAGTCTGCTAAAACTTTGTGGGAAAAGTTGGATAAGTTGTACACTGAAACGTCTTTGCCTAGTAAAATGTTTCTTCTTATAAAATTCTTTCATTTTAAACTTGATTTAAACAAAGATGTTAAAGAAAATTTGGATGTGTTCACTAAGTTGATTCAAGATATTAAGCAAACGGGTGACAAGCATATTGATGAATACACTCCTATTATTCTTTTAAATGCTATACCTGAGTCTTATTGTGATGTCAAATCTGCTATAAAGTGTGATCGTGATGACGTTACTCTTGAAGTTGTAGTGAATGCCTTAAAAAGCAAAGAGCATGATTTAAAACAAAATGGGGGTGTTAAGAATTCTTGGGAGGTTATGCATGTTAAGGGGAAATCTAACAATCGTAACAAGAACAAGAACAAGAATAAGAACAAGGACAAAAATTCTGATGTGAAACCCCAGAATAATCAGAATGTTGACAAGACAAACAAGAAATGCTTTAATTGCCATGAAAGGGGACATTTTGCGAATAAGTGTCCTCATCCTAAGAGGAATAATTCTAATAATCATGCTAATGTTGCCTCTAAATTTGTGAATTATGATGATGTGTTTGCTATTTCTGAAAGTTGTGAGAATTCTGTGCATTCATCCCTGTGTGATAATGAATGGCTTGTGGATTCTGGTTGCATATTTCATTGACACCTTTAAAACATCTTTTTTCTTCATATAAAAATATTTCTCATGGATCTGTGTCTATGGCTAATGAAAAAAGATGTGATGTGCTTGGTGTTGGTGACATTTGTTTGCATTTTAAAGATGATTCTATTTTCACTTTGAAAAACGTGCGACATGTGCCTGATTTGTGCAACAACTTGATTTCTTATGCTTGACTAGAAGATGAGTGCTTTGAGGGTAGGTGGGGAAAGGGTTGCATGTCTATTGTAAAGGGTTCTGTGTTCATCTTTAATGCTGAAAAAAGGAATAACATGTATGTTTGTTGTGCTAAATCTGTTGTTATGTCTGCTAACACTGTTAAAGAGGATAAAATAAATATTTAGCATGGTAGGTTAGGTCACATGAGTAGTAAACATCTTGAATTGTTGCATGAAGTTGGGTCTTTTGGTGATGATAAGCTTACATGCATTCCTTTCTGTGATTCTTATGTGCAAGGCAAACATGAGAAGGTGAAATTTCCTATTTCCCTGTATACTAAAACTTCTTCGAATAGTGATATACTTGAGTATTTGCATGCTGATGTGTGGGGGATATCTAGTGAGCCAACTCAAGGTGGTAATGTGTATTTTCTGTCCATTATTGATGATTTTTCAAGAAAAGTTTGGGTGATTTTGCTTAAAGACAAATCTGATGTTTTTGAAAAGTTCAAAAATTGGAAAACTTTGATTGAAAATCAAATGGGTAAAAAGATCAAGTATCTTAGGACTGATAATGGACTTGAATTTTACAATAATGCCATGAATGATTTATGTATTAAATCTGGAATTGTGAAGCATAAGTCTGCTCCTTCCACTCCCCAACAGAATGGGGTTGCTGAGAGGATGAATAGGACTTTGTTAGAGAGGGTGAGGAGTATATTGGTGTCTTCTGGACTTTCTAAAAAGTTTTGGGGTGAGGCGCTTATCAAGAGGCTTTAAAATCTGACAACTCTGTGAAATGGTTAAATGCTATGAAAGATAAAATGAAATCGTTTGCATGTTAATCATACTTGGACTCTGGTTCCAAAACCTGCTCATTGCTCTATTGTTGATTGCAAGTGGCTTTTCAAAGTGAAACATGAGCCTAAAAATGTTAGATTTAAAGTTAGATTGGTAGCAAAAGGTTTTACTCAAAAGGAAGGGGTTGATTATAATGAAATCTTTGCTCCTGTTATTAAATTCACCACTGTTCATATAATGCTTGCATTAGTTGCTCATTTTGATTGGGAATTAAAGCAAATGGATGTCAAAACTGCTTTTCTTAATGGTGATTTGGACAAAAAGATTTTAATGAATCAACCTGAGAGTTTTGTGGACCCCAAAAATCCTGATCATGTGTGTTTTTTATAGAAATACTTATATGGCTTGAAACAATCTCTTAGACAGTGGAATAAGAAGTTTGATCAATGCATGACATCTTTGAAGTTTAAGAGAAGTTTGCATGATAATTGTCTTTACTTCAACATTGATACTTCTGTTCCTATTTTTCTGCTCATTTATGTGGATGATATGCTAATTGTTAGCCCTGATCTTAAATATGTTGAGCATGTTCAAAAGAGTCTATATGATAACTTTGATATGAAAGATCTTCGAGATGCTAAAAGGATTCTTGGTATGAACATTGATAGAGATAGGAAGAACCATGTTCTCTTGCTTAATCAGATTTCATATGTTGAAAAGGTTTTGAGTAAGTTTTCTATGATGTCTGCTAAAACTGTGAATGTGCCTCTTGCTGCTCATTTTGTGTTAAGTAAGGATAAGTCTCCAAAGACTGATTCTGAAATTGATGAAATGGAAAAGGTTCCTTATTCCAATGCTATTGGGTCTGTTATGTATCTTATGGTTAGCACTAGACCAGATATTGCATATTCTGTTAGTTGTTTGAGCAGGTATATGGCAAATCCAGGTGCGCCTTATTGGGAGGCTTTGAAATGGCTCTTGAGATATCTTAAGGGCTCCATGGAGGTAAGTTTGCGCTTTTCCAAATCTGCAAATGGTGTGAGCCTTGTTGGCTATGTTGATTCCAATTATGCAAATGATAGGGATAATAGAAAGTCTACCTCTTCTTATGTGTTTACTTTGTGTGGTTCTTGCATAAGTTGGAAGTCTCAGTTACAGCATGTGGTTGCTCTATCTACAACTGAATCTGAATATGTGGCTATTACTAATGCTTTAAAAGAAGCTATTTGGCTGCAAGGCCTTCTGAAAGAAATAGGGTTTCTTGATAAATGTGCCACTGTGTTATCTGATAGTATGTCTGCGATTTAGTTGTGTAAAAATTCTATTTTCTATGATAGAACCAAGCATATAGATGTTAGGTATCATTTCATTCATGATATTGTGGAAAAATGTATTGTTAACTTGGAAAAGATTGCATCTGAATTTAATCCTGCTGATATGGGTACTAAATGCTTATCTGTTGAAAAATTTAAGTCTTGCATGAGGACTTTAAATTTTGACTCTCTTGATTGATGCATGTTGTTTGCAGTTCTTTTCCCATGAACTTTGTGTTCACTCATGGCCTTTTGTGCTCAATTTATTTTATCCTCGTGATAATTTAAATATTTTGTGACTGTGTGTCCGTTATCTTTACCCCATGCTTAGATATGTGTATCTTTTGTGACACCCTTGACTTTGTGTCATTTCTTTTGACTTACTTTGTGTTTGTCAAATTTCTGGATCTTGCATTTGACTTTGTGTCTTTCGTTTTGCAGGTGTCGAGAAAAAAGTGCGATGATGAATTCTCATTTAGTTGAACACGAGGGTGGATGATTTGGGCCAAGGCGGAGATTTGTTGGGCCCATTGGGTTTTGGCCCAATTTGCTGGCCCTCATTTCCTTAAGTATTGGGCCAGTTTTGTTAATTCAAAACTTGGCCCATAGCCTTACACCCCATCCCATATTATCCCTCATTCGTAATCCTAACGGGTAGAACGTGGATTTGAATTCTTGTACGAGTTCAAATAAGGAATCTGAGCACCGGTCTATCAGTCCCCTCCTCCATCTTCTCCGGCGAAGGCGTTCCGATGAGATGAGAAAGATCGATACCTAACACTCCGCCCACCAATCATCGCTGTGTCAGAAGCTTGTTGGGGAGTATGTGGAACCCCAGCTCCGCCAAATATTCGTGGTCTCTACCACTGTCGATGAAGATGGACTCATCATCGATGGAGGACAGAGTTAGGATCTTGAGGGCTGAAGACTCCGAATGATTGACCCGCATTACTAGACCCACCGTACTGTAATCGTTGGTGCATCATGGCATCTTTTTGCATCACACGCATGTTATACAGCGCCGTCGTGGACGGCAGTTGCGGAAAGAATAGCAAAGTCAGGCTTTCCATGGAGCGAAAGCGGGGATAAATGCACGAGGAAACCTTGCAGGGCGTGGACGATGAGGTGGCTGATGTGGAAATAATTAGGCTTTTTTCGGCAGCTGCATCGGTGGAGGTTTCATGACGGTGAGGCTGCAATTGGCGACGAGGGTCTCGTCACATTACACACTTTCATCTCACATTAGTGCCACCAGAGTTTTAACTTTTAATTGCTTA
The DNA here is from genome assembly GCA_023678885.1 of Pogostemon cablin. Taxonomy (NCBI): domain Eukaryota; kingdom Viridiplantae; phylum Streptophyta; class Magnoliopsida; order Lamiales; family Lamiaceae; genus Pogostemon; species Pogostemon cablin. The sequence continues at coordinate 11,346,138 of CM042987.1, forward strand.
ATTTGCTCTTTATTTTAAATGTGTGATTAATTTTTTTTGCTGAATTTTTCAATTAATATTTTTATTTGAAGAACATGATGTATAGCAGACAGAAAAGAAGCATACATGATCTACGAAAGATTGGAAAACTTTGAATTTTCATATGAAGCATGCGTTCGCTGTAGAAGAGGAGTGAGGGGCTACATATGTGTATAAGTTATAAGACATGATTTACCTTCTTCTTATGATCCTATGAACGATGAAAGATGTAGTATTTTTTAATTTTGGGTTTAATATATTAGTATAAAATAGGTAAGGGTGTGTATTCAATAAATTAAGGATAATATAGACTTTTTAAAAATATTAATTTTAATTATATATTAATGGGGTATGTATTTAATAAGGAGGGGTGTGTATTTAGTGGAACCCTTAAAATAAATCACGTACATTAATTATCATCTCGAATTAATCTATTTGAATTCTCCAATAAATAAATAAATAATACTTACTCGTAATTTGTCAATTAGTATTATTTAATAAAAGATCAATTTTATTTATCATATCAAATGATATTATCTCACAAACAATACTGTTAACTTTATTAAAGTGACCAATGTGATCGGTATAATATCTTAACATCAATTTATTTATTAACACTTTCTCCATCTTCTAAGTCGAAAGTCGAACATGGATAAAAACGGTACAAACCAAGTGATGTCATTAGACAGGGGTAGTGTTGAAGATGTTGACTATATGGAAGAATTGTTCGACGAGCTTTGCGACTACATTCGAGAAAGGGGTGGATTGAGTTTTATTGAACCTGTAACAAATGATCTGCCTCCGCCAAACGTTCACCGTCTAGTAGACCCAAACCTAACCCATCCCACTCAACCTTGGTCAATACCCGGTAAGCATTTGCTATTTCATACATTGCTTTTCCATTTTATTAATGTCTTGTAGACTTTAACACAATTTCAAATTTATATTCGCTCTTTGATTATCCAACACAGGTTTCCTAGTTCACATTACACCCAGGCCCGCTGAAGATGTTCCGTCATTCGACACAACCGTTCAGTTGGTCCTTAAAGATTTCTATTAGACCAAAGAACATTTACAGACGGCGATCGCGATGTACGAGCTACGAAATCAAATTAAGACAAGAGTTCAAAAATTCGATACGAAAAGGTTGAACATAGTCTGCAGCCAAAGAACTATTGGATTGTATACTAAAAGTCTAGCCTTTTGTATGAACAATGTTATAATAATTTATTTAAAATGAGAACCATATAATCAAATGATTGCATCTTATAATTTATTTATATGTACGATGCAATAGTCCATTTACTTTATACTGTAGAAATATATTGTGTGACAATACACGGAAGATCATATTATCGGTTTATAACAGATGCTCACAACCGAGATAGATAGGGACTATCTATCGGGATGGTTGTAGTGTGATTTGGTATTAGTTTGTCTTGACTATAGAATCACATTAGTGCACTTCGTGTGTATTGAGCAGGACCGCTTGAGATCGTTCGATTTATACTGACTATATAGGAGAACTTGATCTCTGTTATTATGGATGTTCGTGCTCTTAATCCCCCTTATACAATAACCTCGACACGTAAAGCAGTATGTATTTCTTTGATTCATCATTAATGGGTGAGATTTACATGTAATTAAATCAATAAGCTCGGTGAGTTGGGAAATAGTGTTGTCTCTATGGTGTGCTGTTGATAGTAGAAGGAATCCATGTCCTATTTAGGTTGATGAAGTCCCCTTGAGGAGCTCATAAGAATTATTATGTAAACCCTGCAGGTGGATTTATTCCGGCATGATAATGAGGTTGAGTGGTACCACTCTCGGATGAGATTTTAATTAATGAAATTGTCAGTAACTTAATTAATTAATGGGCATTGTATATCTTAAACATAGGGAGACTAACGGGCTCATAATAAGAAGGAGCCCATAACGTAATTATGGGATTAGAAAGGTAGTGCAGTAATAATATTTTAGTGGTATATATTATTATTATTGGACTTAAGTATAAGCTTTGGGCTAAGCTTGGATATGGAGGCCCAACTCTAATTTCTCCTCCTGTAGCCCCTATATAAGTCATCTCAGCTGTTCGAAAATCCTAACTGAAAAGTAATTCACGTCTAATACTTTGAGGGGGATGAGGGAACAGCAGATTGAGAAGATCTCAAAAATTTTCGCCCACACGACATCGAGATTGGACTTGAGAATACAGCAGAAGATCGGAAGGTTGTTTGCTGCTGCTCTCCGTCAACTTGTACGATTTTTCTAAAATCGTACAGAATCAGAACTGAACGTGTGACACATAGTTCGAAAGCCACTGAAGAGAGGATCAATTTGGCGTGTAGATCACTCGAATCGGAGATCAGATGAGAGAGTTATGCCCAAAACGGTGAGGCTACGCAGGCTGCCGGCGAGAATTCATCTTCTTCAACATACCCTGGTGAAAACATTTCCTTATTTTCTTGCTTCCGCTGGATTAGAAACATATGGAACCCTAACAGTTCATGTTAACCAAAAGATCGGACGCCAAAAAGAACTACACACAATTGTCCATTCAAGATGCACTCTAGTGGCACAAAGGGAGTCTGGCAAGTTAAAAAGCTCGTGGACCAACACACCTGCAACCAAGATCCAGATATGAAACCCCACGCACGGTATCTTCAAAAATACTTGGGAAATATTTTGCCAGCAAGTATGGGGACAAGATGATTGAAAAAGGCCAAAAGGGATGATGGAGGAAATCTTGCATGAGTTTGGCTTTGACATTCATACAGTACAACACTTAGAGACAAGCATCGTGCAGTTGGCCATACGTTTGGCGACCACGACACTTCATTCAGCATGTTACCTTCGTATCTTTACCAACTTGAGCTTGCAAATCCAGGATCACACATAAGAATTTCTATTGGTGGTGACGACCGATTCAGGTAAAAATTTAATTTTTTATTCTACTCAACGTTCACTTATACCCACAGTATGCTCACTCATACAAAGACTTGTTTGGTTGGAATTTGTATTTAGGTACACATATTATTCCCTATCAGCATCACGACAGGGATTTATGAGGTACGGTCGTCTGGTAATCGTAGTAGATAAAATACATATGATGGGAAAATACCGAGGTATCGTATTTGTAGCAGTGACCCAGGATGGAAATCATAGCGTGTTTTTCCTTACCATCGGAGTAGGTGACACAGAGAATAACAACTCCTGAACATGGTTCATGGAAAGGTTGAAGGAAGCGTATGGATCACCAGATGGTGTATTGATCGTATCAGACGGTTATAAAAGTATTGCTCATGTAGTACAAACTGTGTTCTCTACTGCACCACACGGTTTATGCTACGTTCATCTAAAGAGAAAGATGATGGGCTACGAAGATGCTGCTCTTTACCAATTTGGCAAGGTGATGTACACATATAGTTTGACTGAATTTCAAGAGTACGTATTGATGGCACTTGGATCATTTGGTTAACGTGAATCGTTGGCATACCAAGCGTTTCTATCACAGCGGAAGCAATAAATCATAGAAACGATTACCGTTCACCAAGGTATGTTGATGAAGATTGATTCTCGCAGGCAGCCTGCGTAGTTCCACGAGAATGGACATAACTTCCTCGTCTGATATCAGAATTAAATGATCTTTGCGTTCTGACGATTCTCTCTTCGACGGCTTTCCGTCAGTATATTGATCATCAAATTCTGAGTAATGTACGAATTTATACAAATTTCGCAAGGTCGCAGACAGCAGCAGCAAACTACCTTCTGATCTTCTGCCGTATGTCCCAAGTCCGATCTCGACGTCGTGTGGGCGACGATCTACGAGACCTCCTCAATCTGCTCTCAACCCTCATCACACGTGAATAATCAGTTAGATTAGATTAGGGTTCCAGATAAGCTGAGGTGACTTATATACATGGGCTACAATAGGGACCAGGAGGAGAAATTGGGTTGGGCCTCCATTGGGCTTAAGTATCCAAGCTTAGCCCAAAGCTTATACTTAAGTCCAATAATAATAATATATTCCACTAAAATATTATTATTGCACTACCGTACCAATCCCAAAATTACATTTTGGGCTCTTTCTTATTATGAGCCCGTTAGTCTCCCCATGTTTAAGATATACAATGTCCATTAATTAATTAAGTTACTGACAACCCAATTAATTAATATCTCATCCAAGAGTAGTACCACTCAACCTCATTATCATGCCGGAATAAATTCCACCTGAAGGGTTTACATGATAATCCTTATGAGCTCCTCAAGGGGACATCATCAACCTATGACGGACACAGATTCCTTCTACAATCAACAGCACACCATAGAGACAGCACTACTTCCCAACTCATCGAGTTTGTTGATTTAATTACATGTAAATCTCACCCATTGATGAATCAAAGAAATACATACTGCCCTACGTGTCGAGGTTATTGTATAGGGATTAAGAGCACGAACTTCCATAATAACTGAGATCAAGTTCTCCTATAAGTCAGTATAAGTCGAACGATCTCAAGCGATCCTGCTCAATACACACAAGTGCACTAATGTGATTCTATAGCCAAGACAAGCTAATACCAAACCACACTACAACCATCCCGATAGAGAGTCCCCGTCTATCTCGGTTGTGAGCATCAGTTTATACTTTATAAGGAAATCGATAATATGATCTTCCGCGTGTTGTCGCACAACATATTATCTACAGTATAAAGTAAGTGTACTATTGCATCGAACATATAAATAAATTATAAGATGCAATCATTTGATCATATGATTCTCATTTCAAATTAATTGTTACAATATTGTTCATACAAAAAGCTAGACTTTTAGTATACAATCCAACAATCTCCCACTTATACTAAAAGACTATGCTGTCATGTCTTCTGCCATACATCTGATTTCTACTCCCACTACACGACCATCAAAAGCTCTCGCCTTAAGGTCCTTGTAAATGGATTTACTAGGTCATCATCCGATGCAATCTAGGCAACAACAACCTTCCTCTCATCATACAATTTCTCGTAATAGGTGGTACTTGCACTCCATGTGTTTAATTGCCTTATGGGCTCGTGATTCCTTCAAGTTTGCAACTGCACCAATATCATCAATATAAATTGTGATATCCTTGGGCAAACTTAGAAACACTTCGAAGTCCATCTTGAAGTTTCTAGAGTCATACAGATACTTTGGCTGCCTCATAGGCTCCAATTTATCATCTTTCCATGATGGAGTCCGGAGTCTGAAATATATTTCTATATAACACTCCTCCACATTATGACTCAACTTCCTAAAATTAAACGCATAACCTTTGAGGTAGATTTACTGTCGTCCCTATCTGATTTGAAAAATCTGAATCTATGTAACCCATAAGAATCAGTGAATCTGTTCGGTAAGCCCACATATAGTTTCTAGTCCTTTTCAGGTACATAAGTATATGTCTTACCACAGTTCATCATTCTTGTTCCGGGTTACGTTGATACCCACTGTTCATGCCATCGGCAAAACAGATATCCAATCTCGTGCATAGCATTCCTTAGATTAAGCTTCCTCATTTGCCGAAGCATAAGGAATCGCTTTCATCTTCTTTATCTACTTTTGTGTCACAAGACACATTCACTTAGATAAATTCACATGCTAAACGAGTAAGTATCATATCATTATATGAAACTTGAGATAAGCATAACATCCTTTCTTGTGATCCGTATTACCGTGATCAAAAGGATATTTTTGCTCTTCTTAAGTCCTTCATCTCATACCGCTTTATCAACCATACCCATACGCCCGACAATACTCTTTCATTGTCTCCAATGAGCAAGATACTATCTACGTATAGTACAAGAAATACCACCACGTTTCCATCACTCTTTTCAATACACAAGACCCATCCGATCATTGATTAGATCCATGTCACTGGATTACCTCATCAAAATGGATGTTTCATGATCTTGAAGCTTGTTTTAGTCCATTAATGGACACTTTTAAGCTCACTATCACAATGCTCTTAGCTCTTTGCAATGAATCACTCTGGTTGCTTCACATAGATGTTTCCCTTAAGACTTCTAATCAGGAAAGCTGTCTCGACATCTATTTGCTATCCCTTATATTTCATATGAGTAGCAACAAATAAAAGAGTCCGGATCAACTTAGGCATAGCTACCGGTGAACAGGTTTTCTCATAATCGAACCCTTTCTTTCTGAGTATACCTTTTCACAACAAGCTTGCTTCCAAGATTTTCACCTTATTCTATGATCCTCTTTTATTCTTGCATGCCCGCTTCCAATGGCTTTTACGCCATTTAGCGGTTCAACAAGCATCCAGACCTAATTTAAAATCCATCGATTCTATTTTAATATTCATTGCACTTACTAAGATTCCGCATTTTAATTTTGTAGTGCAACGTCGTATCCCTGGGATAATACCATGTTTACTAAGGATCAAGTCTTACGACTTTCCCAAAACATGTATCTCACGGGTTGTCGAATAATCCTCCCACTGCGACAAGGCACTACATGTAATTGTGTATCAGATGTGACACGCATTGCAGTTTACCTTGTGGTATATCCTCTTGTACACTTGGTACTTATACTTTGTGTTTTATTCTCACTACCTTTAGAACAACTCATACATGGGTTTGTGATTTATTACAAAGTCCCTTTCCAAAAATCTAGTGTTTGTGTTAACAATCACCCTTCGATCTTTTAGACTAAATAAATCACCTTTATTTTTATAGCATATCCCACAAACAGACAAACATTCAAATGAATTACTGTTTCTAGGGCTTATCCATAAAATGAATTAAGCAATTCCAAATAATTCATCATCTATCTAATCATCACCATAAGAGTCTTATTCCTTCTATCCACCACACCATTCAGCTTGAGCATGCCCGGTGTAGACCACTTGAGATTTAATCTCAACCTCTGATTAATAGTTCCTAATTATCCTAAGAGGTACTCGTAATGACGATTAAATCGTCATTATTTGATATATTTTCCATGATGCTTTACTGTACCAACCTTGTAATTCTTGAATAAATCAAAGAATTTAGACATGCAGTGCATCAAATAAATATATCGGTATCTAGAATAATCTTCGATTATTCATAACCACATCTCGCCTAGATAATATTAGGCCCGCTTGAATCAGAATGAACCAATTCCAACATATATATCTTTGGCTCTACACCCCTTTACCTTGAAAAGGTAATTAATCATTTTTACTTCCAAGTAAGACTCGCAAGTCCGATAGTTTCCACTTCAGATAAACCTTACGGTCCATCTGCTATCAACTTTTGAGTCCTACTCAAGTAAAATGATCTAGTCTTAGACGCCAAATGCATGTTTAGTTCATCTCCAAAGGTTACTTTCTCTTACTAAGATCAGAAGATGCATTATTAATTACTATTTGTTGCATCTGTGGAATATACATGATTTAAGAGTATACAAATTGTCCATCAACGTACCATAACAGATTACAACTCTATCCTTCATTATAATGACCATGTCATTTAAATGAAATGGAGTATCCATCTATTAATGCATAGAAACCGAAATCAAATTCTTTCTATGAAAACGTACGTAAAGACAATTTTACAAATTCAAACGTTTATTCATATCGTAAGATAAATAAACAACTCCCACTGCAATAGCCACTAGTCTTGTAGTTTTACCCATGTCATAACAATCTTATCCTCACTTAGTAATGAACATTCAGTGATTCCAGTATCTACACACTTCGTGTCAGTAGATGCCATCACTAATCATGTTTAAACAACTAGCAAGTAAGATTCTATCCTTGTTCACTCATTTTATGAAATTGGATTTCCTTTACCACATGTTTTGTCAGAAGTTTCCCACCATATACAACCTCTTGTAATTCATGAGAAACTTACTCAAAACATCTAGGCAATTATGAAGAATAAAATTGACTTAGGTTTCCCCTTCAACTTCTATTCCATGTATTTCCAATTCATTCATCAAATTCAATCATGACCTACCGCCTTTTAAATTACTCAAGTATCCGAAGAGTTACATGAGACCATCATATTTCTATGAACCTCTCATCTCTTCACTAGAGACTTTAATAGGCATCATGAGACGTCCTTTGTGAGAACACACATGTATTTTCTTAAGCAGTAAAATTCAAAACCAAGATTCTTTTCTAATCATCTAATTTGGACAAGTAAATATAATTTCTTTTAGTTAATAATATGTGAGATAAAACCATTTGAAAATCAGAGAATCATAAATTAATTTATCGATCAAAACTTCGAATTTTATCCTTTTATATTGATTCCCTCAAAACAATATAAAAATAAAATTCACTGATATCTCAAGCACCGTGAGTCTGCAAGCCACGTTAGTGTGGACGTTTACAAACCCGAACATTTACAAGAGAAGGTTTTACCCATTAATTTCATTTGTCAACCTAACTTCATGACAAAATAATTAATAGTCGGTTCCTCTTTAGCCATGCAAATAATAGCAGTGACTCCGTTGGGGAGGATACTAATTATTTACATCTAAGTGTGCACCATTATTTGATTCAATGTCCGCTGCCCAAGCTTATGTGCCTTACTGTTGGAGAAGTACACACGCGCTCAGATAACTTTCTACAACCATCAATTATATAAGTTTGTACTAGTGAACCGCATATAAGCTCATCCGTTAAGGAGGAAGGCACTATAGCCAACGCGCAAGTCCATATGCATCACATTACAAACAATAATTATTTAAAGAAGTCTGTCCCAGCAATCCATGAATAAACTCATCCGATGGGGAGGAAGGCTCTAATGCCGACGCGCAAGTTTATTCGCATTGCTAACAAACCAATAATGGAGGCCGCGGAAATTTTTACCAATCCCCTCTCCCACTTAGTTATTCAACACCGAGGGTTTTTACATGCATATAATATTTAAAAATAAAATACGCAACCTAGCATGCTCATACTTCCAAATATATAACAATAATTGACCAATAAAACAATTATAGCAGTTATATATAAGAAAATAAATTGCCAAAAATAAGTTGACTTGATCAACACTCCAACATACATGCATATAATATACCAAATATAATACGCAATCTAGCATGCTTCTATTTAAGGCAATAAATCATAGAGAATCATGCATACATATATAACAATAATCAATTAATAAATCAATTATAACAGTTATGTAACAGCGAATTCGATTGTTCGCCACCAATCACGAATGCGGACAACTACGATGGGGATCGACCTCCCCGCAGCTTGCTCCACCACTCTGGCATCATGCCCGATCATATTGTGAAGACTCACGCGGAACCTGATGCAGACCAGTCGAACTTGATGCAAACCCGCTCGAACTTGGTGCAGAGTCGATCAAACCTGATGCAGACCAATCGAACCTGATGTGAATCCGCTCGAACCTGGTGCAGCATTGATCGAACCTGATGCAGACCAATCGAACCTGATGCAAATCCGCTCGAACCTGGTGCAACATCGATCGAACCTGATGCAGACCAATCGAACCTGATGCAAATCCGTTCGAACCTGGTGCAGCATCGATCGAACTTGATGCAGACCAATCGAACCTGATGCAAATCCGTTCGAACCTGGTGCAGCATCGATCGAACCTGATGCAGACCAATCGAACCTGATGCAAATCTGCTCGAACCTGGTGCAGCATCGATCGAACCTGATACAGACCAATCGAACCTGATGCAAATCCATTCGAACCTGGTGTAGCATCGATCGAACCTGATGCAGACCAATCGAACCTGATGAAAATCTGCTCGAACCTGGTGCAGCATCGATCGAACCTGATGCAAATCCGCTCGTCCAAGGGCCTACTTGCACGGAACCAAGTTCAGCCCAACGCGCAACATCAAACTACACCAACTGTCGTTCAGGGTTCGCAACTTTAGGAACCGGGAATCCAATCTTCACCATCTAGAATCTACGCCTATGAGTTTTGAACATGCTGTCCAAATTACAGGTCAATCCAACGGTTAGATTGTGAGAAACAGCTCTTTTCCCTCGACTGCGCAGAACAGAATCGCCCAAAAAATTACTTCTGTTTTCGGCGTATTCCCGATAATAAAAAGCTCCAAATACAATCTTCACCGTTCAGAATGTAAATCCACAAAATCTGAACGTGCTGACCAAAATTCAGCCTGATCCGACGGTTGAAACTCTGGTTATTGCCTCTGCAATATCACTGCGCTGGATTTTCTCTCAATTTCTTCCTTCCATGTGAAATTGACGAACAGTTTTCGTCGAATCCTCTCACACACAACCATCAACGAACAGATATGATATAGGGTATATTTCACATAGGGATATTCATGGTTTGCGCAGTAAAACCAAAACCCTAAACATGCGATCCTAATTTTGAAAAATTAACCACATAAACCCTAGTCTAACGTGTCACGCTTCACCACGAAACCGAAGCTCTGATACCAATTGATGGCACTTGGATCATTTGGTTAACGTGAATCATTAGCATACCATGCGTTTCTATCACAGCAGAAGCAATAAATCATAGAAACGATTACCGCTCACCAAGGTATGTTGATGAAGATTGATTCTCGCAGGCAGCCTGCGCAGTCCCACGAGAATGGACATAACTTCCTCGTCTGATGTCGGAATTGAATGATCTTTACGTTCAGACGATCCTCTCTTCGACGGCTTTCCGTCAGTATATTGATCATCAAATTTTGAGTACTGTACGAATTTATACAAATTTTGCAAGGTCGCGGACAGCAGCAGCAAACTACCTTCTGATCTTCTGCCGTATGTCCCAAGTCCGATCTCGACGTCGTGTGGGCGACGATCTACGAGACCTTCTCAATCTGCTCTCAACCCTCATCACACGTGAATAATCAGTTAGATTAGATTAGGGTTCCAGATAAGCTGAGGTGACTTATATACATGGGCTACAACAGGGACCAGGAGGAGAAATTGAGTTGGGCCTCCATTGGGCTTAAGTATCCAAGCTTAGCCCAAAGCTTATACTTAAGTCCAATAATAATAATATATTCCACTAAAATATTATTATTGCACTATCGTACCAATTCCAAAATTACGTTTTGGGCTCCTTCTTATTATGAGCCCGTTAGTCTCCCCATGTTTAAGATATACAATGTCCATTAATTAATTAAGTTACTGACAACCCAATTAATTAATATCTCATCCAAGAGTAGTACCACTCAACCTCATTATCATGCCGGAATAAATTCCACCTGCAGGGTTTACATGATAATCCTTATGAGCTCCTCAAGGGGACATCATCAACCTATGACGGACACGGATTCCTTCTACAATCAACAGCACACCATAGAGACAGCACTACTTCCCAACTCATCGAGTTTGTTGATTTAATTACATGTAAATCTCACCCATTGATGAATCAAAGAAATACATACTGCCCTACGTGTCGAGGTTATTGTATAGGGATTAAGAGCACGAACTTCCATAATAACTGAGATCAAGTTCTCCTATAAGTCAGTATAAGTCGAACGATCTCAAGCGGTCCTGCTCAATACACACAAGTGCACTAATGTGATTCTATAGCCAAGACAAGCTAATACCAAACCACACTACAACCATCCCGATAGAGAGTCCCCGTCTATCTCGGTTGTGAGCATCAGTTTATACTTTATAAGGAAACCGATAATATGATCTTCCGCGTGTTGTCGCACAACATATTATCTACAGTATAAAGTAAGTGGACTATTGCATCGAACATATAAATAAATTATAAGATGCAATCATTTGATCATATGATTCTCATTTCAAATTAATTGTTACAATATTGTTCATACAAAAAGCTAGACTTTTAGTATACAATCCAACACGTATAACACCCTAAATACTTTTTCAACCACAAATTTATTTTACTTACTCATTAAAACATTTATACGATGTTGCACAAAAGTTATATGAAAAAGCTATGCAAGCATAACTCTGGGAGCTTGATGAATGTTATCGATGGCCTTGGTCTTGATAGGTGGACGAGAGTGCACTGTCTAGTGAGCCGGTTCGAGTTTATGACATCAAATGCAGCTGAGTCCTATAACTTAGCACTTTTATGGGCACGAAAATTACCAATATGCGTGTTGCTTGAGGTGGCCCGCACAACAACCGAGAAATAGTTTTACAAGCACAAGACAGAGGCTTAGAGGGTAACCTCGGTGTTATGTAGCAGATTGAACAAGGATCTGGTTGACAAAATACTTGAGGCCAAAAAGTTCTCTTTGGAAGGCTTGACACAAACCATGTTGAAGAGGAAGGTTTTCCATCCTCCGAATACTCTTCATGAGTCTCCTCATTTGGAATGTGCGTGGGATGGGGCGCACGCCAACCCACAATGCATTAAAAAAATTGTGCAGGATCATGATGTCGTATTAGCAGGATTAGTTAAGACTAAGCTTACTATTAATTCAGTAGATGAGGTAGTTAAAAAAGTGCTTCCAGGTTGGATATGTAAGCACAACTTTGATCTTTGTAATGGTGGCAGGATTTTGATTATATGGGATCCATTGGGGTTAAACTTGGAAAACTTTGTTGTTACTGAACAAGCTATTACTGCGAAGACTCATTGCCTCACTACTATGAAAGAATTTGCATTGTCAATTATTTATTGATGCAAGAGATACGTTGCTAGAAGATTTTTATGGCAACACGTCACCTCCCTCTTTTATTCTAATACTCTTCCTTGGGTGTTGGGAGGAGATTTCAATTGTGTTTGTTTTGATCATGAAAGAAATGGTACTTATCATAATCCGGGCATTAGAGAGATGCAAGAAAGTTGCTCTATTTTGGGTATTGAGGATACCAACTCTTCATGTTGTTTTTTTACTTGGTTTAATGGAGCTTCTCGCTCTAAGATCGGCAGAGTGATGACTTGCAAAATGTGGAGAAGTATGGATTGGGAGCTACACACTTCCTTTCTTCCTCAAGGAACTACCTCTGATCACTGTCCTTCCATCACCTACTTCCAAAATCTAAACCCCACTCTATAAGGCCTTTCAGATTTTGTAACTTTTGGACTAACCATGAAATATTTTTGCATCTAATCTCTCTTCATTGGCAGGTGTTTATTGCAGGTACGAAGTAGTATTCCCTTTGTCAAAAATTAAAATTGTTGAAGAAACCCCTGAAGGAGCTACACAATCAAAACTACAATCAAATCTCAGAGAGGGTGAGAAGATGTAGAGAACGATTGATCCATCTCCAATCTCTTTTTATGTCAGACCTGAGAAACTACGAGCTACACCTGGACATTGGAAGTGAGATCAACAAGCAGAAGCACCTGGAGAAGTGTGAATCTGATTTCTTAATGCAGGTTCTAAAAAGTAAGCACATAAAAAATCAGGACCGTCCTACAAAGTATTTTTACTCTCTTATCCGTAGTAATGGAGCAAAAAATGGTATCTACAGAATTTTCACTGATCAGGGGCCGACTACTTCCTATCAAGAAATGATTGATAAATTCATCTCTTATTATCAATCAATTCTTTGTGAGGAGGGTCATGTAGCTGAGTCCGTGGAGCAGGAAGTTCTGGATCTAGGGCAGAAGTTGAGTGAAGAGTAAGCAGGTAGACTAGTAAGTCCAGTTAGGAGGCTAAGTCAAAGAAGCTTTATGGTCTATTAACTAGAATAAATCTTCGGGTCTGGATAGTTACAGTTCAGCCTTCTTTCAGAGCACATGGAGTGTAGTAGGGGGAGATGTAGTGGCGGCAGTTAAAGAATTTTTTCAAAAACAGAAATTGCTCAAACATGTTAATACTACTTTCGTTTCCTTGATTCCGAAAAAGGCACATGAACCAGGGGTCCAAGACTATAGGCTAATCTCTTGTTGCAACACTATCTATAAAATTATTTCTAGGATTTTGGTTGGTCGTCTCCGTCACTGTCTTCCTACCTTGATTAGTCCATCACAATTTGGATTTGTTAAAGGTAGAAAATTGAGGGATTGTGTATTCTTAGTAGAAGAGATCTTCAGAGGCTATGGGAGAAGCAACGGAAATATCTCCTCTAGGATGGCGGTCAAAGTTGATATATTCAAAGCATATGATTCAGTGCATTGGAAATTTCTCCTTGACTTACTTGAGGGGTTGGGATTTCCACCTATGTTTCGAAAATGGATTGATCAGTGCGTGACTACTATCTCATATTCCTTGCTTATCAATGGCAATCCGGAAGAATTCTTCAAAGGCAAGAGGGAATTACGTCAGGGTGATCCTATATCCTCACTCCTCTTTGTTATTTGTATGGAGTACTTCAGCCGTCTGATGAAAGCAGTCGTGGAGCAGGGTCAGTAAAGATTCCATTCTGGAATTCGTAAACAAGTTGATGTTTATCATTTGATATTTGTGGACGATCTGTTTATTCTGGGAAATGGAAATCGTGCTACGACAACGTACTTAATCAGATCTTAGAGAAATTTGGCAAGATGTCAGGTTTGGTGGTTAACCCTCAGAAATCCAATCTCATTATATCAGGAGTTTCAAATCGCATTCGTGACCAAATTGCTCAGGTTCTTCCATTCAATAGATGTACCATTCCTTTTAAGTACTTGGGTATTCCTATTTGTAGTAAGAGGATATGAGTAGAGGACTTCACGCCTCTATTGAATGATATCAACCACATGATTCAGAGTTGGTCTTCTAAATTACTGTCATTCACGGGTCGATTGGAACTTATTACCTCTGGGATTATGGTATTCTAACTTTTTGGTGTGGTATAGTTAAAATTCCTGTAGTGGTAGTCAAGAAGGTGGAGACTTTGATTCGTAGATTTCTGTGGGGTACGAAGGTAAGTCCGGTGAGCTGGAAAGATATCCTTCAGCCCAAGAATGCAGGGGGGCTAGGGCTGAAGAACATTACTACCTGGAATAAATTTACTACTTTGTAACCGTTTCGAGTTAAATATATTTACTAATTTCACTAAAAAAATATAAAAATAACTAGGTTGTCGACATTCAAGCGAGAACATGCTCCTGTGGGGAGTTTCAGTTTGAGAAAATTCCATGTTTGCATGCATTAAAGGTCATCGAGTGAGTACTCTGCCTTCTCTTATTAGATTACGTTACAATTTCATTTCATCTATTTAATTTTCAATTTTTTTTATTGTAGTAAATTGGGTTTGCCTACAAGATCTTTTGTTTCGCGTTCTTATCATCATGATAGCATCGTCGGTATATGGTCTGGTGTTGTCATGCCCGTTCTCCATCCAGATAAGTGGATCACGCTAGACGAGGTTGCTATTTTGTGTGTCAATAAGCCTCTTACACATTCACAGGCAAGGCGTCCAAGAATATCGCGAATGCGTTCTGAAATTGAGCGACGGAGACGACAGTCTAAGAAATGTCTGATTTGTGACGAGGTAGGCCACTCACGTCTTACGTGCCCCCAAATACGTAATGCTACTCAACAAGTAAGAAATTGACAAAGATTATCTTCTAATTACTGGAACTATTTATTCTAAATTATTATTGTATGCTTGATATTTTGTGAACTCTGACTTTATAAAATTGATTAAACTAATTTTAAAAATCATTCATAATTAAGATCACTAATTATATGAACATTAACTTATACTAAATCACAATTTAATGTAGTCACTCGATCTCTGATGGGAGTATAGATGTTTTTTATATTAATTATTATATAGAATTATTAATCAAATTAATCACCCACTCGGTAATAATTATATACAATTATTAATTAAATTAAATTCCCACTCGGTCACTCGATCTCTGATGGGAGTTTAGATGTTTGTATTTAATTAATTATTATATAGTATTATTAAGATAATGAAAGACCCACTCGGTCACTCGGTCTCTCATGGGAGTAATTATTATATAGAATTATTAATCAAATTAAACACCCACTCGGTCACTCGATCTCTGATGGGAGTTTAGATGTTTGTATATTATATAGAATTATTAATCAAATTACACTCCAAGTCGGTTACTCGATCGCGGAGGTGAGTTTAGTTCTTTATATTTAATTAATTAATTATATTAAATTATTAATCAAATTAAACTGCCATCGGTCACTCGATCTTTCAAATAATACACACTCGGTTTTTGCCAAAATTAATACAAATAATAGCAAGAAAATTGAAATCACTCGGTCAGTCAGTCCTTTTTATCTTGATTAATAGGCTACAGTACCTGACACCAACCCAGTAGGGATAATACATTAAACTTAACTCAAAAGTGGGCATTTTTTATCGTCAAAGTAGGCATTTTTGAAATTACAAATTCAAAATGAACAACAGATCCCAATTCTCTTTTACAAAGGGTGTACAGTGAAGAAAATGGTAAAAGTTGCCTCCACTGTGGGATCTCCCTAGGGGTGGCGGTATGGTATACCGAATATTTTTTGTTATACCATATACCGTACCAAAATTTTCCGTATATAAAAAATCATACCGTTGCCTTACCTAAACTTTCGGTATACCATAGTTCGCTATACCGATATTTCGGTATAGAAAAATAGTATACCTTCTGCTTACCGATATTTCGATATACCGTTATCATACCTAAAATGTCGGTATATACCGTACTATTAGATAGTTTGCTATGCCGTTATGCACCCAAAATTCAATAAATCTAATTAAAAACTGTATTAGAAAAGTGAAAGATAACTATAAAATAAATTCTAATACTAGATAACAAATTCATATTAAGAAAAATATACGACAATCCACAAACGACCAAATTAAATAGAGTGAGTCTCATGTAAACCGGGTTTACATGTAAACTCTATTTTTTAAAATCACTCTTTAGTATATAAAAAATTACTCTTTGAAGAGTACTAATTTTTATACAGAAGAGTTATAATTCATATATCTAAAGAATAATTTTTATGTACTAAAAATAATCGATAAATCAGGATTTTTAAGAATTTGAAAAGTAATTTTTTAATTTAGAAGAGTAACAATTTATGTGCTAAAGGGTAATTTTTTATATACTAAAAATAACGGGTTTATATAATTAATGTATGTAAACCCGATTTACAGAAGTGTTTGTCATTAATAAATAATACCCAAGAGATCTACACAAGAACCATATGGAACTTATATTAAAATCAACACTTTTAAATTTTCATATAGAATAAAACTACTTAATTAAAAAAGAAATACAAGATATCATGAAAGCCAATCAACTTTATAACTCATTTATAATTATATAATTTACATTAGAATTTTAAATTTAATCTTTTAATTAAATAGTGTGTATATATAATTTAATTAAAAATAATAATATATAAATAATAATTATAATTGCATATATCATGTAGTATGATATATCGTATCAAATTACCAAAAAATTAAATATTTTACGGTATTTCGATATATACCGAAATACTGCGGTATTGATAATTTATATACCTTTATCGTACCAAAATTTTCAATACGGTATCGTACCTTACCAAAAATTCCGGCATACTTAAAATTTCGATAAAATCGATAATTTTCGATATGGTAAAAGCACTATACCGAAATTTCAGTAGATCTCCCCAAACTAAATCAACAAATAAATACAAAGAAAAGAAATTAAAAAAAAAACAATATTTTGCAAGAAAAACATGTCAACGACCTTCGTTAATGCATCTGTTCCGACTCTGAGCATTAATTGTATCTCACTTGAAAACGACAAGTTATAGCAACGAAGGTTTCCTGTTGGGTGCTTCTTCCCACGTTTCTCCGGCAAACGGAGTGGCTGCCGCCATGTCTAGCCCGCCGCTAATTGAGCTCAAGAACGCTGAGAACCCGCCGGAAGAGCCTTCGCCGCCGTCCATTCCCAGTCCAAGAAAGTCCAGCGTTGTCGGCTTATGACCAAACACCGCGGAATACCCTGCAGAAGAACCACCGGAGGGGAGCCCGAGCCCAGATGCCGTGGACTTGTTTTCGAGCTTCACGGTTGCAAATGAAGGCGCAGGGGCGGAGGGAGGCGGCGGCGCCGCCAATAGGCCATGGAGGAAGGAGGAGGTGGAAGATGTTGCCCCCATCTGCGCCGCTTTCTGTAGCAATGCAGTGGCGGAGAGTTCGGGCTGTTGGGTGGATGGGAAGAAAGATGGCGCGTAGAGAGAGGTGGATAAAGAGAGGGAGATGGGATCAATGATGGGATGATCCGATGTAGCAGCCATGGAGTGGAGAAGACCAGAGTACGATGTTGATGATGATTGGTGCAGATCAGGGGAAGCTGATGTGGTGAATACAGTAGGGAAAACTGAACCCCCGTTGCTCACTGGAATGTGTACGGTTGAGCCACTACTGGCGGTGGAAGTCGTCGACGCTGCCGTAACTTGCGGCGCCGGTGGATTCTCCGCCAATTCAGCTGCCACAGAAATTTAATTGGTTGGTAATAAATAAATTATTCGATTAAAAATTAAGCGAAATTAATTAATGAAACCCACCAGAGGGTTGTGGGGGAGATGGGGGATGAACATTTTGAGGATGCCTACTTTCCTTCGCTAAGGCCTCACAGAAGGCTCTATGCGTAATGAAGCTATCCCTCCTGCTCAACTCAAACTAAATTAATTAATTCATTTAATAATAATTTAATTAAGTCTTAGAAAGAGGGATGAATAAATTAAAATTCAGTAATTCACCTGGAAAACATGGTGCCACAGTCGCAGCGATACTCGCGAGTTCCACAGGTTTTCATGTGAGCTTTCCGATCGGACTGAACGGCGTATGTTTTGGAACAACGGTCGCACTTATACTTCTTGTCGCCGTGTTTCCGGCAGAAGTGTTTCTTAATTCCGGTGAGATCGCCGAGAGCTCTCGCCGGATCGTGATGAATACAGCTGATTTCTGGACACACATAAACGCGCTTCACCACTTCGTTAGTGTTCCGTTGCCGGAGTTTCCACGGCAGGTTGTGACCTCTCCGGTGGAGCTGCAGATTCTGGTCGCGCTGGAAGCCTTTGCTGCAGATCTCGCACACGAATCTGTTCGTCGCCATTAGCGTTTTCGGTGACAACGCAATCACTTCCGCCTCTGGATCTATCAAATTGAACAACAATAACAACAAGCAGTTGAAGATGATGAGTTTATTGGAACTGTTGAATGAAGATGAAGAATAGGTTAGTTTTCCCCCTTTTTACCAGGCATTCCTGGAAGACTGCGCTTCCTCTTCGTCGGCGGAGCCGTCGCACACGGCTGATCGGATTTAATTTCCGGTGACGAATTCCTAATTATTTCCGCCATGATTGATTTCTCGGTCATGAATCCAGCTGGTTTAACTTTAAAAGCCGAAGTGGTTCACGTAATTAAGCATATGTGCAGCAGAATCTCAGCTCGCGAGCGATTCAGATTCAAATTCAAACTCGCGTGTTTCAATTTCACACACGAAGAAGAAATTAAACCCTTGACTATGTGTGCATGAAAGCGAAGAGTTGCAACAAAACTGAGTGAGTCGGTGTCAACTCAGTAACCCGCCAGCCTCCGCAACCATAAATGTTGATACATCATACACGACGGCGCTATCTTTATCAGATAAGTTCTTATAATAATTCCATACTGCTATGTACTGCCGTCACCATAGTTCACGTTTATTTTTTAAGTTACTTACTCCCTCCGTCCCCCAAAGTATTTCACACTTTCCTTTTTCATCCGTCCCTCAAAGTATTTCACATTTTACTTTTACTAAATTTGGTAAAAAATACATTATACTAATACTCACTTTTTACACATATCCCAATATAATACTTACTTTTTCACATCTCCCAAAAACTTTACAAACTTTTTTCACATCTCTCAATAACTTTACACACATTTTTCATTAAATCAACTAAAATATATATTCTCTTTCTTACTTTATACATAAAAATACAAAATTTTCTTAAACTCCGCGCACACCAATACGTGAAATACTTCCCGGGACGGAGGGAGTATTTAAGTTTAAGAGTCACCCCTAAAAAAATCACTTTCTATTAAAAAGTTACTACTTTTTATATCGAGTAGTATACTATTAGGTAATGTTTAGGGGTATTGTGGGATTTGAAAATGTGCGTTCTATGTTTTGAATTTTGTGTACTATAGGTTTTAACTTTTATGTCAAATCAATGTATTAATTTATTTAAAAAGTTAAATGAAAGAAGAGAAATAAAGAGAAAAAGTGTATTAATTGAAGAGAGAGAATGTAATAAGTATATATATAGGGGTGATTTTTAAAATTTGGATATGGATTTAGAAAATCAAAACATGGGTTTGGAAATCGTAAACGAACATTGCCCTAGTATTTTTAATAAGAAAATTGAATATAAAAATTTATACATTTATTAAAAAATATATAATTTTATTGAATAAATTTAATACATGGGCTTATATTGGGGGTGTTTAGTACAAGAAATGGTACGGATTTAAAAAAAAATCATACCGAAAGTTCGGTACGTATTTTTATAAATAAAAAGTTAAATATCATACTGGATTTCAGTTCGATGACGGTACGATTTTTTAAGGATTCGGTACGGTTCGAAATGAATTTTCGATTGTATTTAGCTCGGTATGATTCGAATTAATGCGATTCGATATAACGAATTTACCAAACAAATTCATTTACAAAATGTTTAATTTTCTTTGGATTTATTACTGCCCAATACAAAATTTATATTAAAATTACTAATAGATACGATAGTGAAAAATATTACCGATAGATACAATATATTAAAGTGAAATTCTTAATATAACCTTTCTCACAAATCTCCCACATTTATCGTTGAACATCACGTCAGAGAAATAAACATCTTTCCTCACCCAAATAAAGAAACATATTCACATTATCTACGTCAATTTTCTTAATCCATTTTTTCTCCACCACGCCCATTTTTCCCTCTTCTTCTACAATTACGGTGGGATTATTATGGTAGGGAAGAGCAATGAATTTCATCAGCCCATTACATGGATTGTAAGTTAAATTTAGGCATTTCCTTCGTAAATTTAATTAAATTTTTGTGGAGTTGGATCTAAAAACATCTTTTTTGGAGAATATAATGAAGAAGATGATGATCGTCTTTCTTCCTTGAACTACAACCGACGGATAGGTTCCGAATTGAACCATTGTCAATCTATAAATTAACTTCTAAACATTAATACAGGATTCTCAAAACAAATATATTGAACTTAAATATTTTGAATATTTTTAAATATTTCTGAATATATCGTTCTTATTGTGGTAATATTTGATCTATTCTACTAATTTCTTAATTAATTTACGAATATCAAATATCTCAAATATTTGAATACACCGAAAGTTCGGTACGTATTTTTATAAATAAAAAATTAAATATCATACTGGATTTCAGTTTGATGACGGTACGATTTTTTAAGGATTCGGTACGGTTCGAAATGGATTTTCGATTGTATTTAGATCGGTATGATTCGAATTAATGCGATTCGATATAACGAATTTACCAAACAAATTCATTTACAAAATGTTTAATTTTCTTTGGATTTATTACTGCACAATACAAAATTTATATTAAAATAACTATTAGATACGATAGTGAAAAATATTACCGATAGATACAATATATTAAAGTGAAATTTTTAATATAACCTTTCTCACAAATCTCCCATATTTATCGTTGAACATCACGTCAGAGAAATAAACATCTTTCCTCACCCAAATAAAGAAACATATTCACATTATCTACGTCAATTTCCTTAATCCATTTTTTCTCCACCA
Source organism: Pogostemon cablin (assembly GCA_023678885.1). Classification (NCBI taxonomy): domain Eukaryota; kingdom Viridiplantae; phylum Streptophyta; class Magnoliopsida; order Lamiales; family Lamiaceae; genus Pogostemon; species Pogostemon cablin. Next base: position 11,367,845 of record CM042987.1, read on the forward strand.
CGCCCATTTTTCCCTCTTCTTCTACAATTACGGTGGGATTATTATGGTAGGGAAGAGCAATGAATTCCATCAGCCCATTACATGGATTGTAAGTTAAATTTAGGCCTTTCCTTCGTAAATTTAATTAAATTTTTGTGGAGTTGGATCTAAAAACATCTTTTTTGGAGAATATAATGAAGAAGATGATGATCGTCTTTCTTCCTTGAACTACAACCGACGGATAGGTTCCAAATTGAACCATTGTCAATCTATAAATTAACTTCTAAACATTAATACAGGATTCTCAAAGCAAATATATTGAACTTAATATTTTGAATATTTTTAAATATTTCTGAATATATCGTTCTTATCGTGGTAATATTTGATCTATTCTACTAATTTCTTAATTAATTTACGAATATCAAATATCTCAAATATTTGAATACACAATGGAAAATACCAATATATTTATTAATATTTCTGAATATATAGTGAAAATTTAATATTTGATTCATACTACATCGTGGGAAATACCAATATATTTCTTAATATTTCTGAATATATAGTAAAAATTTAATATTTGATTCATACTTTTAATTTTTTAAAAAATTTTTGAAAACCAAAATGATTCTTAAATAATTTTTAGTAATTTTTGAATACCAAATTGATTCTTAAATATTTTTTGAATGCCAAAATAATCTAATTTATCGTCCTGATTCTTTTAATTTCTTACATAATTTTTGAATACCAAAATTCTTCTTAAATAATTTTTGAATACTAAAATAATCTTATTCATCGTTCAATTCGTTTCCTGGTCCATCCTTTTAATTTCTTATTTAAAATCTGAATACCAAAATAAATTTTAAATAATTTCTGAATATTAAAAGAATATAACTCATCGCTCTTAAAAAACATCAATCAGTTTTAAATACATAAATTTTGGATTGCAAGAAACGTCACAACGTAACATATTTTAAAAGTTTGATATTAGAGTCAACTTTCAACCTATTTTTAAGGGAGAAAATCACGGAAGATAATTATTTCTATATTATATTAATTACTATGCCCTTTAAATTTCTTTTTGAACACAAATAAAATAAGATTAAAAAGGACATTTTATTTCTTATTAATGTAGTGATATGCAATTTTTTAAAATAATGTATCTACTAGTAATAATCATATATAAATTGTACCTAATGGTAATGGACCCATTTTCTTTTTCAATGTTTATTTTTAAAATAAAATGTAAATGTTGATATATAATTAGTGATTTTATAAGCATATTTAAAATAAATTAAAATATTAAATTTAAATAATTTTAAATTTTATTTAAAAATATTATAGCTAATACTATATTTAAACAATTATTTAATATATTAATCATATCATATTATATAAGCAAAGAAATTAAATTTATAGAAGTAAGAATTTATGTATTTATAAAATAAAAATTGAATAATTAATAATATTATAAAATTAATGTGGAGTATAAATTATTAAAAAAATATGGAGTATATTATTTTAGTAGAAAGATTTAAGATAAAGTAGAATATAATGCTTATTTTATAGTATTATTATTGAGTTTTTATAGGGTATAAAATTTTACTCCCTCCATTCCATCCAAAGAGTTCATTTTTCTATTTTGGGCGCCCACCCAAAGAGTCTTTTTTTCACATATAGGACCCACACACACCCATTAATACAATTGAAATATGGGTCTCACATTTCCACTAATACAACTATCTACTACACTATTAATAATAATATTCATTAATTCACATGCAAAAAGCAAAAATAACCCTTTGCATGGGACGGAGTATTTTAAAGTATACTTGTATTCGGTTTTTCATTTCGATATGGTTTACTAGACGATATCCAAGTCCTTACCGTAAAAATATTTCGATTTGATTTGGTTTGAAAAAGTCAAATAGTCAAAGAATTTGTTTTGATTTTAAATTTTTTTAATTTGGTTTCTGAACGTTCGGTAATATCCAATTACTATACACACAGTGATAGTGTATACGCATATCCAAGTGCATAGATCAACTGGATAATTTTTGGATAATTTGATATTTTAATAATAAATGGAGTATATTATATTATACGTTAAAAAGGTTGATAATATAAATTATACTATTTTTAAATTATGTTTTTTTATGTTTATGTTGATTTTGAAAATCATAAATAGATTATTCTGTGTAAGATGGTGACTGATGAATAAAATACTCGATCACATTAAAATTTCTTTCATCTTGGATGTTTATGCCCATTATTACCACGTAGATTAGAGAGGGTTACTTTTTTAATATAAAATATAAAAAAATAGGGGTAAATGGATAATTAAATGAGAAAAATTAAATAAAATTTGTTAATAATGATGAATAAAATACAGAAAAGTAAATAAAGTTATTATGATAGATGAATAAAATATAAAAATTAAATAATATGTATAGTGTATTTTTATAGAAGGTACATAAATACTTGAGACATCTTAAAATAAAAATTGTTCATAGATGCGTGAGATGGAGAAAGTACTCTATTTCTTAATTTTCGTGTGAATTAGCGGATGGAACATGTACTCTATTTCTTAATTTTCGTGTGAATTAGCGGATGGAACAAACAAATAATAAAAATAAAACTGTGAGATTGTTTCATAAAAGGGCTTATGTGAAAGATAAAAAGTGATAACTTTTATAATGAAAAATGAGTACTTAATTAATAAAAAGTGGTAATGCTATTTCATTTCATGAACAATTTATAATACTCTATAAATGAAAAGTGATAACATTTTATAACAAAAGTAATAACTAATTTAAAAAAGATTTGCCATAAAAATTATATATATATATATGAATTAAAACTATTACAATTTTTTAGTTTTATTAAAATTAATGCAGTTTGTTATTGAAATGCATAGTAAAAAAAATAAAAAATTCAAATCCTAAAAATTGGTAAACTATCCATTCGGATTAAATTATTTTTCCATGTAAAACTATCAATTTAGCAGTTGAAAATACAAAAACATATTTAAAAAATATATATAATTACGATCACATTAAGCTTACATATTTAATACTTCCTTTATCTCGTTATAAGAATTACATTTTACTAATTAAAATGTCATATGAAAAGAGTTACGTTTTTTTAAGTAGATAAGATCCACACAAAATGATAAATACATTTTTTTGGGAACCACATGCTACACGTTACACTATACACCTACCTACTAAATAAATACTATGGAGTATCTCTCAACCCACTATACAAAATAAAATACTACTTCATCCATCACATTCTAGTAGTTACGTTTGTTTTTCGCGGAAATTAAGAAATAATAGTATTTTAATGTGTATTGAAATGAGAAAAATAATAATTTAATGTATTGTGGGTAAGTTATTAGTTTTGTAAGTAAGTCCCATGGAGATGTTTTAATTATTTTGAGTGGGTCCATATACCAAAAAGAAAAATGTAACAATTAGAATGAGACGCGCAAAAAAGAAATATGTAATTATTGAGATGGATGGAGGGAGTATATATAACTAAATCTCTGTGCAAATAATAAATATGATTCTTTTAAAGGGACGAATAGAATATGTTTTTAAAATATTTTTAAATAATTTATTAGCATTAAAACATCATTTCAATATGTGATACATTTATATGATTGTCCCATATAAACATTTATACATTTTTTATTTTAGGTGTCCCATAAAAAAAGTTTACATTTATATTTATAGTAAATAATATTCATAAAAAAATATTTAAATATTTTCATGGGGCCCAACACTACACAAATACAACTACCTAATAAACATTAAAATACTATATTCTTTAATCCGTATAAAAAAGTAGACGTAAACGTTTTTCAAAATGGATAGAGTATTGAACAAATATTTTAGATAATTTTATATTTTTTATGTTTTAAATTGTTAGTTTTACGCATTTTAAGTCCAATTGATCGGAGAAAATAATTTGAACACATTAATATTTTACCAATTTGTTAGTCCTCAATAAAAAAAAATATTCTTAATTATTTTGCAAGAGAGGGAAGAAGAGACGAACTGAATTAATTATTGTTTTGGTTTCGCATAAATAATTGGTAAGAAGAAAGAAGGATTACTCCACTTTATTTCATGAGATGAAGCGGAAAAGTCAACTAAGGTTAAGAATATTAACTATGGTTTAAAGCTTAGAGGCTTTGGTTAATGCTTCATCCGTTGCCCCGAGGCATGAGTAGTTTAAAACTCGTCGTCCACGTGGCGGCATCTGCATGCCTGAACGTTGTCGTGGAACTCACTGCAAACTCTGCAAATTTTGTTTGTCGTCTAGTGCATCTTCGGAATTTGCACCTTTTAAGGAATTATTAAAAATATTTTAAGACATTTTGGATGACAGCATTTTTAGAGATAAGAATTAGGCCGCGATACACCCTAATTTTACTTCACGTATGCACATAATCTAATAATTCATCTATATGAGATACTTATTATTTTATTTTATTATTATAAAAAAATATTATCACTTTTTATTATTAAAATATTATTTTTATTAAAAATATTATAATCTTCTATTCATTTTTCACACCAAGTATCGCATTTAGTTACGTTCTTCATCGATGCGAGAGCCGAGATATCCGTTGCCGAGAGTCGTTTAGACATTCGATGGGCATCACGATCCCCGAAGCGCCCCACGGACGGGGCGTTCGACAGGGGACGCTCGTGTTTGTATTCCTTGGTGCATCCCGCGCCCAAGTTTATTTGGTCCGAACGGCGCGAGCGCCGTCGGGTCCGGGCACGCGGCGTGGGGTTAGCCGACGACGCGTGTTTCAAGACGGGTCGAATGGGAAGCCCGCAGGCCAGCACCGGGAACGCGCAGTTACCGAGGCACGCACGAGGCGCGCAGGTGACGGAGAATTAGGGTTCGATTCCGGAGAGGGAGCCTGAGAAACGGCTACCACATCCAAGGAAGGCAGCAGGCGCGCAAATTACCCAATCCTGACACGGGGAGGTAGTGACAATAAATAACAATACCGGGCTCTTCGAGTCTTATTTTTATTAAAAATATTATAATCTTCTATTCATTTTATTTATGAATTATTCATAAAATAATTTAATCAGATAATTATTATTATTTTTTAATCAGATATCACATATTTTTATATACTTCATATGTTACAATATTTCAATTGGTCTGTTATCACTTTTATTTCTTTTAGTTAGCTAAAGTATTATTTTATTTCACACATTCTATTTGGATCCGTTCCAAAAATATTTGTATACTTTTAAAATATAAATAATATACAATATCAATAATCTTACAATATTATAATACTCCCTCCGTCCGATTCTAAGGTATCCATTTGCTTTTTGCACGTGAATTAATGAGTATTATTATTATATGTAAAGTGGGTAGTTGTATTAGAGGGAAGTTGTGGGTCATATCGTGTACTTTTTTACTAAATAGGGGAAATGAATATTTTTAAAATGGACGCCAAAAATAGTAAAATTGATACCTTAGAAGCGGATGGAGTCAAAATCAACTATATCATATATTTTATTTTATTCAATCACCCAAAATACTCATTCTCTTTCTTAAATTACGTATCACCAAAGTGCATGTATTAATGGAACAAAAGGAGTAATAAACATTATAATAATAAATACTCCATTTGATAACTGTCCATTTTTTTGCCATTTTAGTTCGTCCAAATACAAAATGTCCATTTCATTTTTGGGTTGATGTGAGACATAAAATAATATTATTATACTCAACCCACTATATATGGAGCTCACACTAAATATTAATACAACTACTCACTAAATATTAAAATATTATTTTTCTCATATTATTATAGTGTAAAATATTATACTCTTTAATCCACGTGCAAAAAGCAAACAACGATTAATAAGGAGACTGAGGGAGTATACACCAAACTTAAAAAGTCGTATTTATCCTTAAATAAACACCCACCCAATTTATTTTCCACATTATCCTGTCATTTATAAATTCGCTTCATTCACTCATTAATTTCGTGCCCTAAAATCTCATATTTTTTTAAAGTTATATTACCTCCGTCCGCTGTCAATCTATCTATTTTATCATTTTGAGTCGTCCATCCTTAATTTATTCATTTTCCTTTTTAGATTATGGGACCCACACCCTCCACTAATACGAATAAAATATGGGACTCACACCCTCCACTAATACAATTACCTACTACACATAAAATAATAATACTCCTTGATCCACATGTAAAAAGCAAATGGATACATTGAGGATGGACGAAGGGAGTACTCTTTATTATTAAATATTATACCTTTAGTATAAAACCTTATACACTTGAATTTTTAAGAAAAAAAAATATTTTTTTAATCAAACATTTATACTACTTATATTTCGGTTGATCTTTTCAATAAAAAAAATTATACCTTTATTAATTAAAACGTTTACCCTTTAGAACAAAAATTTACGTACTCCTCCGTCCCGTAAAAATGTTTACACATTTCTATTTTGAACGTCCTATAAAAAGGTTTATATTTTTCTTTATACTAATTGAGACACACACGGAACATTTAAATATCTCTCCATGGTGTTCACAACGCTGCACTATTAAAATTACCTACTACACATTAAAATATTATTACTCTCAATCCAATATATATTAAAATTCTATATTTCTTAATTCCCCTACAAATCAAATGTAAATGACTGAGTATTTGGTACTGTTGGTTTTGTCAAAATAAATTAAGGTTGGTTTTTTGTCCCACATTGGATGGGAGATCAAAAGGGGAGGAATTCTTATGTTATTTAAGGAGGTCCCTAGTTTTGATGTTAAGTGCACCAATCAAGTACACTTTAATCTTTGTGTTTGATTCTATTTAAATTCCTTTCTTGTATTCTCGGTTGTGAGAATGGGGAGAAATGTGTGAATTAGTCAAAGATTTGTAAAAGTATAGAGATTGGGGTCGGGAGAGAGAAATTATGTGTGATCGTAAAAATTTTTCGTATAGTGGTATTTTCTCGGTCCTTGGTTTTTCTTTGGTTTTGGAGTTTTCCACGTAAATTCTTGTGTTGTGCTTTTTATGCTCTTCTTTATTTGTCCCTTAGAAATGAATGAGGATCTTCTTATCCCATCAAGTGGTATCAGAGCCTGATTCGAGCATTTATAAAGTTATTAGTATGCTCTGTGGTTGCAGCATAGTCTGACCTTCAACATCATAAAAGACTTTATGAGAGGAAGAGGGTTATTCATTAGGCTAAGGGTGGCATGAAAGAAGTGGGAAAAGCTAGTGGCACAAGGGGGTCAGAAGATCAGCCGGATGCAGTGGCATCTCCTTTCTTGCAGTGAAATGCGCCGAACTGTGGTGACAGTGGCGTGGCAAGGGGTAGGATTTGCGGGACAGCACTAGCAGTTTTTAGTGGAGTTCTTGGACCTGCAGCAATGTGAATTGCTGGGACTTCCAGTGGTGGATTTAGCTTAACAACGGCATGGGATTTTCCATGGATTTCGGCTCAAGGAGATTTGAAAGGAACGGGTTTTTGGGTAATGAATGGTGGCGTGGGAAAGCGGCGATTCAACGAGGAAGAAGGCGATGTGGTGGCTTGGTATCGGGTGGCGCTAGACGGTAAAGAATAGCGCGGATTCAACTAACAAGTGGGGAAAAGTATCGTGAATTCTAAAGGGTTAGAATCGGCTTCAAGTGACGACATCTTCAGTAGGAAAAGGGTTCAGACAAATCTGGTGTAGCTAGCGATAAAAGGCAGCGACGTCATATCGGTATAGTGATGGTTTTTGCTCAAGGTGAAGCAATGGTGTGGTGATTGCGGTGTCGCAATGGCACAGTAATTGGTTAAGGTGGAGCAATGACGATGTTGCTGATCAAGGTGGAGCTGGTGCAGCAACATTTTCCGAATGTTGAGTTAATATTATTTGGAATCCTTATGACATGCTCAGTTGTCATGGAAGAGGATGTAATAATATTAGCTGGTCCACAAGTTTGCACACGGATATTGACTTGGCAGTTGATGTAGGGTGTATAGTGGATGTATATCGATGGTTGATGGACTTCCAACGGTAGCCAAGTGCTAGAAGTAGCACCATAATTATCAGCAGGTATTTTTCGATATGTGCAGCAGAAAATTCTTAGAATGGTTGATTCTAAGTGGTCTACTCATATGGTGGAGTAGAATTCTCGGGATTGAGAATAAATTGTCGGTGAAGACAACGATTCTTAGAATGATTGATTCTAAGGGATTCTCGGGGTTAAGAATGGATTGTCGGTAAAGACAATGTGTCTTTTTTTATTTTGACAAGGTGGAGATTGTTGATTTTGTCAAAATAAATTAAGGTTAGTTTTTTGTCCCACATCGGATGGGAGATCAAAAGGGGAGGAATTCTTATGCTATTTAAGGAGGTCCCTAGTTTTGATGTTATGTGCACCAATCAAGTACAATTTAATCTTTGTGTTTGATTCTATTTAAATTCCTTTCTTGTATTCTCGGTTGTGAGAATGGGGAGAAAAGTGTGAATTAGTCAAAGATTTGTAAGAGCGTAGGGATTGGGGTCGGGAGAGATAAATTCTGTGTGATTGTAAAAATTTTCACATAGTGGTATTTCCTCGATCCGTGGTTTTTCTCCGATTTTAGAGTTTTCCACGTAAATTTTTGTGTTATACTTTTTATGCTCTTCTTTATTTGTCCTTTAGGAATGAATGTGTGGATCTGTTTATCACAACAGTACCATTTTGTGCTGACAGAAGAGGTACTCGAGTTTAGGCTTTATGATTAAAATGAAGAGAAAGATAGACATAATAACCAAATAAATTAAACTTACTTGATGAATCAAATCAATAAACTTGTTGGCTAGATTTTAATTCTCACTTCCATCCTCGCATTTTTATTTTTCACATCCTAATGTTGGTTCATGATCTTTTCTTGTTAACGGTAGGTTTTTATTGAATTTAGTTTCCCTAATTGTAGATTTATTTATTTTTTGTAAAAAAAATTCCCTTTATTTTAAGGGCAAAGTCTACAGTACCTAATTGTTAAGGTATAATCGGGTCAATTTTGACCCATTGACCCGAATATTTATATTTCAATCAGTCTTGATGGGTCATTCTACTTGTCTCCCCCCTCTCTCTCCCTCTCCCTACCATCCGTCTCTCTACCTACTTTCACTGTTTCTCTCTCTACCCATCACAGCGTTTCACTTCTATCTCTCCAGCGCCCCGGCGCCGCCCGACATCATCAAAAAATAGTCATTATCACTCTCCTAGTGTGATGTCTTTCTCGCCTTCTTCCAACTCCAAACAAAGTAAGAGTCACCTTCATCTTTACCCAATCAGATCTGAAGAAACTTGAACAAGCTCATAGATCTAATAGCGAAGACTCCAAACCAAATCTGGAATCAGATCTGAAGAAGCGAAGATCTAACAGCGAAGAAGCCAAACCAAATCTCAAGATCTAACAGCGAACTCATCCATGTGTGTGTTGTGTGTGTTGGAAGTTTCTATTGGTGAGTGCAGGTGGGTGGAGATTGCATGAGGTGTTTCTGTTGTTGGAGATTTTGTGAAATATCTATTTTAGTTTGTTCAATGTATACGTTTTATGATGAGTGATATTTTCACCTAGATTTTAGTGTCTTTTTATGTGTTTTCGTATTATTTTATCCTTATTTATGTGTATTTTGGTTGTGTTTTGTATTTTTATGAAATTGTGTGAGAATGAACTTAAACGTATAATTTTCAGGCAAAAATAGATCCTAGACGCGAAAAGAAAGACATAAAAAAAGCAGATCTCAATTCGGAGTTGAAACGAGTGAGAACGAGCCAAAACGAAAGAAGAAAAATAGGGGCATGCACCTACACGAGCAGTGTTCCGAACACGGCCCTGTAAAGGGTGGCCGTGTTCGGGCACCTGAGATACCTACACGGCCACCCTGTGGCCGTGTGCATGCACACGAGCCGTGTAGGTGCAAAATTAGAAAAAAAATCAGAAATCTTCTAGAAGCTTTCCAAGGTGTATAAATACCCAATACTTCAATATTTGATCATGTTTTTCGAAGGGTTTCACCCTTGCACACACCTCACACACTATTTCCTCAATTTTACACCATCATCTTCATCCATTCTTCATCCATACCATCTACCTTCATCCCACCATCCAATCCACCATCCAAGTAGTTAGAGAAGCAAGGAGGAGTGGAGATTGCAAGAAGAGGAAGAGAAATACCATTGAAGCTATTCAAGGGAGTTTTAATTCTAATTTTTGTAGACTTTTTTATAGTTCAATCATGTATTTTGGAGATACAATTGTCTATATTGTTTTCTTTGAGACTATGAGAGGCTAATCTCCTTTGTGAGATTAGCAATATGAATTGTATTGGATAATTTTGGGTATTTTGTAATTGAATTCATATGTTGATTGGATTTATTAATTTTCTATCATTGATTGTTAATTGCTTGATTTGTATTGTTGATTTGTGTGATTAATTGTCATGGGCATGTGATTAGATTGAGAAATCAATTATATGTTTAGGATAGTTCATTGAATCATTTCATCAAACACTTCATGTTCATCAAACACTTCATGTGCATTATAAGTTTTAGAGAGATTGAGAAATCCTTTGGAATTTGGAACCCTTTGATAGAACATGTGATTTGTTAGATCGAGAGGTCAATTGATCGTGTGAAGGGACTCTCTAATTGAACTTAGTACCTAGTTGGAATTGTTTGATTGAGAACTAACCTTAGAACCTTTTTGAGACCTTGTAAAGGATCTACATCCTATCCATCTCGAGAGGGAGTTTAGGTAGAATTCGTGTTGGCCCTTAGTTATTAATCCATGTCATATATGATTCGTTGCATGATACCTAGATTTTCCATGCTTTATGTATTGCTAGTCTCATTCTTTATCTACTTGGCTCATTCATCCATCTTCCATTTATCTATCCTTGTTTATCTTGTCATTTAATTGTTATTTCTTGATTAATTCTATCCCTTTATGATCATCTCTATAAAACTATGACATACACGAGATCGCTTAAACCCTAGTACCTTCCTCCCTGTGATTTTATAAATTGATTTAATTGATCATCCATACTACAAAATTGCTAATCAAATGGCGTTGTTGCCGGGGAGGTAACAATCGCTAGTGGTTTAACGAAGGAGTGTTTCGATTGGTCTTACTAGAGATATTTTATTGCTTTTTATTATTTATTTTGGAAAATTTTTGATCTCACTTTTTTATTTTGATAGGTACGTGGAAACTATCTTGAGAGAAGAAGAAGGAGGATCAAAGCCAAAAATAGAAAGTTTGAAGAAGAAATGTAGTAAGCCTTGAGAAGAGCATTTAAATGGAAGGTTGTAACCAATACTTGAGTGATATTTTTGGGAATCAAATTGCAAGGGTTCCACCTCCACAATCAAGAGGCTATATGAATGAGAGCAACTATGGTTACAATTTCCAAATGGATCAGGATAACTCTCAATACTACAATCAAGGAAGAAATATAGAATGACAACAAGCTTACAATGCAAATACATTCCACCCTTATCAAGCATGTGCTTATTCTTCACCAAATCCCAGCACCAATCCTCCGTTCCAAAATTACGCCTTATTGGACTTATATAGAAGATGTGCTCAAGGAAGTGATGAAGGTCAAAATCCTCAATCAAGTTTTCTTCAAAATAAATCCTCCGAGATAATTACCCCCGCTACTTTGAAATTGATAAGACAAATAAGGATAATGAATCAAGGTGTTATGGTCAAGTCTTGCCTAGTTCAAGTTTAGAGGGTGGTCAAAAAGTGCAAGGTTATCGATTCCTAGCCTTATGGAGTAAGAAGAGTGGAGGATGCCTAACCATCAAGTAGGAAATGTTTCTTTAATGGGAGTGGATGATTTTCAAGAAAATTTTCTAAACAACTATGAAAGAAATTTTCAAGGGAATTATCCACCAATTCAAGGATGAAATTTTGACAACCAAGATGGATGAGAGTTTCAACAAGTTAAGGAAGAAAAATCATCGATAGAAGTCTTGATTGAGATGATGGAAGCAAGCCTTGAGGAGGACAAGAAAAGAGATGAGGCAACTGAGAAGAGGTTAGAAGCTTTGGAGCATCAAGTAAGCCAAATTACAAGTGCTTTGACCAATTTTCAACAAGTTGAAGAACTTGAAGAGAAGAGTAAAGTTAAAGAAGAGTTGGAGAAAGAAGAGAATTTGGGAGATCTAGAATCAAAAGAGGTGCTTGAAGAGCCTATTGAGGCAAATGATGTTGATGAAGAGGAACAAAGTCGAAAAGCAAGTGATGATGACTTGAAGAATGAAATGAGCATTTTTAAACTGTTAAACTCTTTAAGTTGTTTTGAATTTCATAATATTGTTTACATTGAATTTGTCTTACCCATTGATTCTTCTCATATTCTTAGAAACAAAAGAGAACTTGAAGAGTTGTTCACTATAAGAAAGTTGGCTTATAATGACAGGATATCCTGTCATTAAAAGTGTAAATACTGTCATTAAATGCTTATAATGACAGGAAAATCTATGTCATGATCCCGTCATAATAGCCTCTCTAGATAAAGGTTAATAATGACGGGAACACAACCTGTCATTATTTTTAGAACTTGTTTAATGATAGGACTTTCCTCTCATTAAAAATCATCAAATATGACCATAAACCCGGTCATAATAAATATGATTTTCCTCTCATTATAAGTTCCGTCATTATAAATTTAATTTTCATTAATTATATACTAATTTTAAAATAATTACAAATAATGTATACACATTTCTTTGAACCTCAAATTAATCAATATATTATAATTATTTCAATTACATTTGTGTTGCACGTCAATGATGTGTCAAAGATACAACTTGTTCATATGCATATTCTACTTATTCTCTATAATGAGTACAAAAAGGAATTTAAATAAAATCTACAAATATCACTCCATATATTCTTTCAAAATCCTCCAGCTTGATATTTTTTTGGACGGCCTACAAGTATTTTACAAAAGAATAGGTTAGTAAGTAAAACAAAAACAAAACATTGCTTAGAATAATATTTCAACACTACTAAAAATATATATCTCCAACAAGTCTTCATATTAATACTTCAACCATACAAAAGTGTTCATTCCCATTATAGCATTTCAAATCTTATAAGAATTACTGCCATCGACCCTTATCCTTAATCCATATCTTCTTCAATTAACAAGCAATAAACAACATTTAAAGAGAAACTCTATTTTAAATAGTTTATTAGTAGGTAAATTTATGAAATACCTTAATTTATAATAAGTCTCATTGGAAAAAATGATGTCCGCATTCAGCCGTTGGTTGTACTCATCCATACGAATGATAAAGAAACTGTCATGGGGAGCACCACCACCATAATTCCTGCAGATTCAGATTCACCAAACAGACGCAAAGCTCACTTAGAGGTGTTTCTTTGGTATCATAAATGAAAATTTTTATGATTTTTTGATTAAAAGCATGGATTAAGAATACCTTGACCATTTCTATCAATATTGCTGTCAAGAAGGAAAAGAATAATAAAAATTTGCAAATAGATATTAAACTATTAGATTTCACTATTACCGAACAGCCATAGCACCTAAGACAACCCAGATTTTCTATCAAAATAAAACTGAAAAAAAGTGAAGGAAGAAAATAAGCACCTTATTCATGGTAATGGGGTCCTTTTTTTATCACTGCAAATGTAGTTTTACTCCAACTTCCTATCTAATATTGATTATTTACCAGCATAGATTTAAATAATAATAATAATAATAATAATAATAATAATAATAATAATAATAATAATAATAATAATAATAAATACACCACTGTATAAAAGTTCATTTGAACCATCATTCCAAGACAAATATCATAGAGTACGATAATACCAACTTCATGTGTTTGATGCCATTAACTTATTTACAGTTATATATTATATCATTTTTTACAATAAGAAAACAAAATAAACACAACTTTGTTTCTACATAACAGCTCCTCCAAACAACATTATATGAGAAACTTCAACAATTGAACTAGAGATATAATATAATTTGAGAAATTAAATAGAACATAAGTATTAATGTATGCCCATGGGCGAGGGCAAATTAGTGTTCTCCTATAATGAGTATACCTTAAACTGTCAATCAGCCTCATTATTCAGTTTGCCAAGTAGTCAGTTCTGTGAGGTTCAAGAAAAATGAAAGTTCCAAAAGATAGGAGAGTACAATATGAATTAATACTTGATGACACATAAGCCTGTTAGATTTGTTGAGAAAAGATGAAAAAAGATAAAAATAAGGATATAAGACTGCAAAAGGATGATTTACACATCATCCCCCAAAAATTTCACCCTATTATAGCATTCCTTAATCCGTTGGCACCATTACTCAACAAAAAGTTATAAAAAAAGTTGTAAATACACAACTATCAAGCTCACTTTGATACCAATAACAGTTATCTTGCACTAAAGTTAAGAAGGTGATCAGGTAAGGAAAGGTATATAGAAGTTATAATCAGAGGTTACCTTATCTTCATCCATTGTCACCACACTGTCATTTTCATCAATAAAACCTGAGCATGAGTGGAATACATGAAGGATAATGCACATTGAATAAACTACATTCTTCTAAACTTAACCAAAGAAGTCAGAGAACAACAAAACTAATAAAACCAACCAAATAAATTTTAGAAATGACCAGCTTTAATACAGCACCACCACGCTTTACTCTGAGTTAAAAGGAAAAGCATGATTTATAACTGATTTTTATCGAACATCATTAAACACCATTCCAAGCTACAGAACAAAACAAGATAAAAAATTCAAGGATAACAAGAATCTTTTATTCACTTACTTAATTTCATGCCAATGAAACTCACATCCATCAAATTATACCCTTAATTTTTCATTCAGCTAATCATCACCATGAGCAATGTTCATGGTCTTGAGTTTCTATAGATTAAAGTACAATTGAAAACTACTGGTCACTAGCGATTGACGACCACATTATCCACTTCTGTTTACCATTACAGCAAGCTAAAAGGAAATTATACTAAAAATTTTAAATTAATACCTCTGAATTCTTCTCCCACACCCTTATTTTTCACTTTCTCCTAGAGTGCCATAGCAGGGTTATCAATTTACAAACTTTAAATTCTTGATATTTAACATAATTACACATATTTCATAATCATGTAAAGAAAATTAAACTCTAGAACAAAACCTTAAGCAAAGAAGAGAAAAATTAAAATGAACATTGAGAATTAATAACGAAAGAGAGAGGGATAAACATACTCGTTCTGTGCCTAGTAAACCCACACGAATACGCCTAAGCCCTCCATATCAGGGATATACATTCTCGGCGGATTTGTTGGTCACGGTTCCTTCCCCAGCGAACAGGGGAGCCAAGGATGCGCCACCAAACAAACCCTAGATGCACCGCCACTCACCAAACTCTAGATTGTGCTGCCACTGACCATGCCCAATGAATACACAGAGGCAGTCACCGGACGTCCCGTCGACTAGAATGTTGAACGGAGGATGATTTTGGAGGAAGACAATAACATTATTATCCCTTGAAGAACATAAAGGGATTTGTGTGATTTGTGAAGACGTCGTATTCAAGCAGAGAGAAAAGTATTTCAATTCTTTATATTTTCCTTTTGAAGTAGAGAAGAGAATGTTATTAATATTTAATATTCTTATTAGTATAAAATTCGTGGTGGGAAAAAGACCGCCCAAATTTTCTAACAATAATGGCAGGCATGTCAAGATTCATATTAGTAATGACAGGATTACTACCAACAATGACGGAAACACAAGTTTCTCATTAAAATAATTTATTTAATAAATATTTTTAATTTTTCTCTCATTAAAAGTGTTTTTTAATGACAGTTTTTATTCCTGTCATTAATATTTCCTCGTTATAAGTCCCTTTTCTTGTAGTGATTGGGGATCTATTTGGTAAAGAGGAATAAGTGGTGTTCAAGAATGGAGAGGGCAATGGAGTGTAAGCTCAAGAGAGTCGAATTTTTAAAGTCATTCTCGAAGAATGCAACAGAGGCCGTCACTTACCACAAGTGCCTACTAGAGGAAGAAGCACAACGGTTAAAATTCGATGGCAAGGACGAAAGATATCCGTGGCCATTCCAATGAGTTCTCCATATCCCGTCCGACTTGAAGACGTTAAATTTAGCACTAGATAGGAGGCAACTCATCATTATCTTTATTGCTTTATTTATTGCTTTCAATAAGGATGCTCGTTTTGTTTTGCATTTTTGGTATGTAGGTTGATTGTGCTCATGAGGAGAATGCGTATTGAAGATACGAGAAGTGCTTGATTTGAAGTGTGTAAGTACGTCACATCATTTTTTGCAAACTTAACTCGAAACTCTTATTTCAATTTAAGTTTGGGGGCATATGGCGTGGTGTGATATACTTTGTCTTGAATGCATATTCCTTTCGTATTTTTGGGGCAATTTTAAAAATTTTCTCATGAGTTTGGGATTGATTTTGGTCCGATTGGTTGTGTTGAAGTGCATAATAGTCTATATTCTTATTGTAATTGTTGAGCTAATGGTTTTGATGAGTTGTTGAACATAAATGAAGTGTAGTGGAAGCATGAATTAAGCCCGAAGATCAAGTCTAGATTCGTTGTGCATTCAATCCGGAAGCCCGTGACAACCATTTCCACTACCAAATGCTTTTCTAAGGGAGTTCACTTTACATCTCATCACTTCTATGTGCTTAGCATGCTTTGATATTATTTTGAATTGTTGTTGATTAGCATGCAACTTCATATGTTATGTTTGTGGGAGGTTTACAATTCAAACAAAGATGGGGATGCTTGTGAGCTTACTTGAATATGGATGTTATGAATGTGTGCTTAATTCTCTAATGATGGATGGTTTTGCTATTTTTGCATGTTATGTGTTTTTGTGTCGTTTCTTGTTTGATGTCTTTTCTTTTATATTTTGTGTGTATTTTCATTCTTGTTAGGGATTGTTTTGGTATGTTATGAGTCATTTTTGAATGTGAGTAATGACATATTATTGTGATAAGTAATGACAAGTTATGAGTAAGAATCTCTACAGTTTCGAATTGTGACATATTTCACTTAATTTGTTCAATTTTGAGATGAATGTGGTATAATAAGTTCCTTAAGGTCTGAGCACAAGCTTGTGAGTATTTGAGCCTCAACCGTGCATACATGGTATTTATTTTCATGAGTGGATTGGTTGTATTTGATAAACTAGAACTTGCTCAAGGACTATGGGAACGAGCCCGATTAGTGGAGGTTAGTGACATGATCTAAGGCCATGCTTGTTATTCATAGTCATTGCCATAAATTTCCCTACCATGAATATCATCCCTAGTCAACCACTTTGAGCCTATAAGCCTATTTCTTGTGAATTTACCACATTACAAGCCATGATTACCCACTTAAGCCTTATATACATACCTTTTGTGTGGGTGATTGAGGAGATGGTAGTTAGAAAGGTTTGATGAGTTATTGTGCAAAAGAAGAAAGTAAATGGTGAACAAGCAAGAAAGAAAAAGGATGAAAAGAGCTCAAGAAAGAATGGGCATTGATGGGCGTTTTCTCAACACACAACTTTAATCCCCAAGTATGAAGGATATCAATTGTAGTTTCGAAGGTGACCAAGTTAAATATCGAATCCACGGGACGGATAAATATTACTTTTGTTATTTTCTAGCAATTATGACTATGTTGAGAATTATATTTGTAGGTTTGTAAGCTAGTAATAATAAAAATAGCAAATAAATAACAAGAACAAGAAAATAGTAGTTGTGATCAAATAAGATAATAGGTAGTTCGTCAAGCCATCCAGTTTCATTCGTTAATTCATACTTTCGTGTGTCAATGTTCGACTCTGCCTTGTGGTTTATGGATGCATCGCTAGACCATACAAATCTATTCTATAGACACAAATAGATAAGTTTTTGACACGTGTGAGTACCCTCAGAGCAAGACGTATACTTTACCTCCCTTTCTAGGTACTATCATAATCAATTATTTCTCGTGCACTTAGTACTCTAACCCGATTTGATCTCCATTTTTAGGTACTATAAAGTTATACTCTTAATCCTACTTTTTAACCCGAATTCAATTCAATTAACAAACATTCATATAAGACGGTTCTAATAAAACTTCGGAATCCCTTCACTTAGAATTATAACAATAAACCCTGCTCATTAGTGAACGCACTCAACCAATAACCCTGTCATGCATTCAGACTCTACACAACGATTATTGATGCACAAAATAACTATGAGTATGGATTAAAAACGTGCAATCTTATATAAAATAAACCACAAGTAGTGTTGTACGGAGTATACACACAAAATACAAATTAACTCATGAAACCTTCATAACCCTAGAACTACCGAAGTGGCTCTAGCCCATGATTGATCTAAGAACAATCATGGTTAGTTGGACCAATCTTACTTGAATCTCCAGCTGATCCTCTGTCTCAGCTCTCCTACTCTCCTCTTGTAATGTGTTGTTGACGACGATCCCTTTCTTCTTTCTTTTTCGTTCTGTTAGTGACCGTGTATCTTTCTTGACTGCATGAGCCTCCTTTTATACTTATAGTCACATCTCTAGGGCTTGGAATGGGCTTTTCAAGTGATCCCATGCGTTTTGGCCTCAAAAATCCAGATAAAGTAAGTTCCCGCACGTCGGTTCGACCTCATCAAACAAGTTGAACCACTGGCCGCAGGTCGAACCACAGGTCAAACCTACCTACTGGAAGTATTATGTACTTGGTTCGACCTCTTGTACAGATCGAACCCCTCGGGTCTTGGTCGAACCACAGGTCGAACCCCCACACTGGACAATTTCCACTCCTAGTTTGACCAACCGTCAGGTCGAACCCCAACATCGTGGTCGAACCCATCTTCTCGCAAACTGGTTCGACCATGGTTCGACCTGATGAACAGGTCGAACCCTTTGAGTCGTGGTCGAACCTTCCTCCTGCATACTTTGCAATGCTGGTTCGACCTGTAGGAGAGGTCGAACCCTCCTCCAACAGGTCGAACCACTTCTCTTCTTGGCGGTTCGCGTGGTCTCGACTTCGTCTCTTCGATTCTTGGCACTTCCACTATGATTTTGCTATGAAAACCACTCAAATAGCTCCGCTAACACCTGATTCATGCTAATTCACAATATATATAGGTTTTCCACCTATTTCCACCTCAAAACTCTCCAAAACTAGCAAAAACATGGTGCCAAACTTGTGAATTTACACACTCATCAAACCCCCAAACTTACATGTTGCTCGTCCCGAGGCAACCAAATCAAACCACAGGAGTCGTGTATAATTCACCAGATTCAAGTACAACACATATCACACATGCAACTTCATTAAATCAAACTAGTATTAATTGCTTCATATATATCACTCATGCAAAACCAATCCAATCACACACCATTCGGAGTACTAAGTAATCTCGCTCACAAGATAAGTATTTATTCTCTTTCATTCAAGTGCGTGAGGCACTATATAAGTTAATATAAACACTCATATCAATCCATATTCACGCGTAACCATAAGCTTGGCAAAGGTCTCTAAAATCAACTTATAATCAACTCTTCACTAGGATCACAAAGGACTTATTTTTGGGTTGTAATGTTGGCTCTTTGGAAAAAGGTAGTAAAATTTAGACTTAGTGACTTAAGACACTAGTAGAGATTTACCTTGGAGGTTCTCGATTTCTTCTTCTTACAGCAAGTTCTCCTCCAATGTCGTCTCTTGAACTTGTAAAATTCCTGAATTTTCATTCTTTTCATGGCATCAACATCATCTTTTTAAACAATTCGGGTACCGGTTTCAGGCACTACCCTTTTTCTCATGTATAGGCCGTCAGCTGCTAAGCTTCACACACCATGCATAAAAACAATCAGGGTACCAGTTTCGGGCACTACCCCTAAACAAGATTTAACCATATTCTTTTCATCCAACCATATTCTATCTTTCTTTTACTTCTTGCAACACTTACTCACCTCCACTCTCTCTACCAATGAATAGGTTAGTCAAAGCTCAAGTAAAGGTTTATAAGGTTATTTACTTCTGCTACCAAAGAAAAAGCTTTAACGGCTCAACGGGGCATCCAAAGGTTAATAAAATCATTAGGAAGGATAAAATTTGGCTAAGTAACTTAAGCACAAAATAATAGCCTAAGATCATGTCCTAGCAATTTATCAATAATAAGTCTCACATAAGACTCCAAGCCAAGTTCTAGAATACGTTCATATGAATGATCCTCTCAAGAATAAAATAATTATGATCAAGCATGATTATCAAGGCTAAAATCCTCACATAGGTAATTAGAATCCTAAGTACTCCTCATAGCACATAATTAAGATCAATTTCACAAAAACTCAATATACTTATCAAATTATACATGCTTTTCATCAATAGAAATTAACACATCAATATATGAATGCACAAAAATCAATAAGCTTATACCAAATCAATCATACAAGATATCACTTATATATTCCACTCACGCATGAATCACACCCCAACCTATAAAGATAAAAAGAAGAATAATGGAATCAAGATGAATCGGAGAAAACCAAAGAAAACCTAAAAAACTACTCATCCGGAGCATCATTATCCTCATCATCATCATCCTCATCATCAAGCCTCCGCTCCACAATTCGGTGGAGATCACCGATGTGTCTATCCAAGTAATCAACTCGATCACCCAACCTACCAACTTTCTCATTCAAGGCCGTGTACCTCTCATTCAACGTAGCATAGTTAGCATTGGCGAGTGCGAACTGTTGGTTTGTCTCCTGCTGGCTAGCAACGATCGTGACCAGCTGCTCATGAATAAGGCGGAGCTGCTCCCGTGTATCATTCGGGATAGCCCGCCGCTGCTGCGGTGCTGGCTCATGCTGATGTGCGTCGTGCTCCATCAGCATCTCCTCATCCTGCTGCTCCTCCTCTAAATACTCCTCTTCTTCGGGCTGCTGTGGTGGACGAAACTCTCCTTGATCAACAATCTGCTGTAACTCCGCCATCCTACCATCCGTACATATCTGCGATACAGTCCTCCAATCACCACCCGACCTTGCTGACACGGATAAGGCATTGTGTCCGAGAGAATCTATTAACTTGTTCCTTGCCACCCGAATAGTCGTCAAGTTACTCACGTCGAAGGAAAACATGAAATCGAAGGGCTTGAGTCCCCTCGTGAAAAACTAATCTCCATTTTTGAAATGTGCAAATCCTCCCTTCACGCATGTAAACATCGCCAAATCGGGCTCTCCTCTAACTGGTGTGATGCCGGTGAAATCCAAATTATAATGCTCAGCCACGATCGTCAGTAACCCTTCAATATTCATCTTTTGAAACCCAATGGTCCTGAATTGATGTAGCTGTGCAATAAAATACGCTCCAACATTAAACTGCACCCTATTAAGCATACACCACAAAGCATAAAGCTCTCCTCTAAACACAACACTCTCCTCTGAACGGGCGAACAACGTGTTGCTCAAGACACGATTTATGTACCTCAAAATTGGATTCTTTATTGAGGAAGCACGAGCCTGCCTAATCTTATAATCTCCAATCTCCCCTGTAATCTCTCTCCAAAACCTATTAGCGTTGAACGCACCATTCTCCAAATGAGAGATCCCCAAAGGCGTCTCAAATAGCTCATTAAAATCCTCAGACGTCCATCTCCTACTCACTCCACCAAGCTGAAATGTACACTGATACGGGTACCTAAGCGGGTCCTTCACCATCTCGAAGGAGCAGACTACTTCCGCTGTAACATGGAAATACGTCGGCCTTTTTAACTCTATAAACCTCCGGATACCCACTTGATCGAACATCCAGAAAATGTCATTCCCGATTCTTATTATCCTCATCGCCTCATCATCTTGGTATCGAGTACGAGCTATTTTGTCCGAGACTTCTTCCCACTTTTCTTTAATCTCATCCCAGTTTTGCATTTGAATTTTGAAGTTCTCGGGTAAACGATCTTGTAGCCTCAGCTTCCTGGTCACTGTGTCCACATTCGAAGGCCTGTCATTCCTCTCTTCGATCTTGCTTCATCCACCTTACCTTTCCCTTTACTTGATCCTTGTCCCTTTCCTGAAATCAACTACTTCAATACAACCAACAAGACAAGAACACAAGTATATGACTAGCATATCCTATACTTTACTCAAGACTTCAAGCATCCATGCTTAATCAACCCAACTATCATCTCGACATCACTTGCTTATTTAACATGCTCAAAACATCTTCAATCACACTACCTTTAATCTTCAAATCATAAACAACAAGCATGCATCAACCAATTCAAGCTATTCAACAAGAATTTCAACAATTGAACTTCATGAACAACTCCAATTATCAACAATTCAAACCTAACTAACATGCTCATTCATCTAGATGCATCATATCCTTGATCAATCCATATAAAACTCAAGTTCTATCCATAATCAAACAATCTCAAACCAATAAACATGAATTCATATGAATCAACTCAACAATATCCATTATCACCATGAATTTCAACCAAAATCAACATTAATCAACTACCCACAACACATTTCTTGCAATAAACTTCAATCCTAAGGTAATTGAGTTGAAAAAAACGTAACTTTAGTCTTGCCCATGGTTAACTATCGAAAATTGGAACACAACACTCAAAAACGCACAACTGAACCCTAATTCACGACGAAATTGCCCCAAATCCGCGCCCAATTCAAGAATCAAGAGTGTAGTGTTGTGTAATCGGTGCAAAATCAAGTGTAATTGACGAATTTGTGCAAGAGTGTTAAGGTTCGGGGAGGGTTCGAGGTTTGGTGAACAAAAAGAATGATCGAACCCTTCTAAAAAACCAATTTAAAACGCGTACCTGACTTGGTTCGACCTCGGGTTCGACCTGCGGAACAGGTCAAACCTCGAGCGACGAGGTCGAACCTACCTTCTGGACAAACTTACCTTTTGGTTCGACCTAGGTTCGACCTTCTGAACAGGTCGAACCACTCTTGTTTTGGTCGAACCTATCACCTGAAAAACAGAGTGCTCTGAACGGACTGGTTCGATCTCAGGTTCGACCTTTTGAATAGGTCGAACCATAACGGCTCAGGTCGAACCACCCTACTGTAAATTTTAAGTCACCGGGTTCGACCTTGGTTCGACCTGTTAGACAAGTTGAACCAACAATGATCAGGTCGAACCACCTCACTAGATGATTTTCTGCGTCAGTTCGACTTCCTCTGCTCGGTTCGACCTCCTGGCACTGGTCGAACCTACCCTGGCTTTGGTCGAACCAACCTTCTAAGCTTCCAAACTGAGTGTTCTTCAATCCCTACACACTTCAAACTTCAATACGAATCATTAGGTACCAACTAGAGCACAACTTCATCAAAAATTATTCCACAAAATATCATTCATGAGTAACTCCATAAAAGAAAACATAACCAAAACCCACTAAACATTAGGCAAGTTGTAAAAAATCATCACATCAAAATCGATTAAAATTTTAAATATGGCGCAAAAATTAACTCCCCTAACAAACATCACAAAGAAAAGATTATACTATCGGTGCTTATTGAGGTAAGTATATCACACCCCCCAAACTTAGTAGAAACCATAGGTGAAACTAATTTTGCAAAGAGATGTAATTACCGATAAGTAAGCACTTAAAATATAAAAATTTCTTACTCACACGAAAGAAATAAAATAATAAAACGGGAGGGAAAGTCCTCAACAGGCGCACATGTTTAACGTCGGTGAGTTACGACGGTACCACTTAGAAGACTACTTGATCAGAGGATGATCATGACGCATCCTCACCTTCCAATACTTTCTCCCCCTCTTATCATCCACACTTACCACCTTACCATTCTTATGCACCATACGATCAGTAGAATCTCCTTTCTCAAACTTTCTCTTCTCATTCCTGTCAATCTTCCACTCAATTTTGGAATAACTCCTATCTCCATTAAGATCAAAGTCAGGATAAGAACGAGAGTAAGGAATTTCAAATTTGTTGGTATCCGGTGGTAAGTTAGGAGGCTTCAAGTAGGCATCATCTTCTCTTCCTTGTCTACAGTCAGCACGGCACCTTTCTCGCTCACAAAAATATGATCATTAGAATTACCTTCATCCCATGGCCGTGTAGACTCCTCCGGGTCAATCTTCCTCTTGAAGTCCGAATCACCTGATGGATCTTTTTCCTTATCACCAAGATAAGCATACGTCAAGTGTTCCGATAACGGTTTCAGCTCCTCTTTCTTTTCTTCCATCGGAGTGCTCTCTCTCTCCAACGGCAAGCACTTCCTAGACCCTTTCGCTTCTTCAGCCTTAGCTTTCTCCAATGCATACCTAGCATCACCCAAAGCAAGTAAGTTCTCAAGATATTCAATACATACCTCATTGGAGAGTCCGTCAAGCTCCGTAGTGGGATAAGTAAGAGACTCCATCAAACATGTCTCAAGAGGATCCTTTGTCAGGATCAGAGACATATCCTCCTTCACAATCTCCTCCACCACGTCAATACATAACACTGCGACTCCATGGGCATCTTCATTGCTTTTTCCAAATTGAAAAGAACTTATTCTTTGTCCATTCGCAATCTAAGCTCTCCTTTCTGAACATCAATCATAGCTCCAGCAGTAGCAAGGAATGGTCTCCCCAAGATTAAAGGGATATTATCCTTGTCTTCTTCCATCTCTAGCACAAGAAAGTCCACAGGAAAGACTAGCTTCTCCACTTTGACGAGAATGTCTTCAATTATACCTTTTGGAAACATCATCGACCTGTCCGCCAATTGGAGAATCACTGTTGTAGAGGTTAACTCCCCTAAACCAAGCCTCTGAAAGATGGACAAAGGCATCAAATTGATGCTTGCCCCTAGATCGCACAAAGCTCGCCGTGCCGGCCCCTTTCCGATTTCACATAGAATAGTGAAGCTCCCCGGATCCTTCATCTTTTGTGGCAGCTTCCTTTGGATGATTGAGCTACAATTCTCAGATAAATTCACCGTTTCAATTCCGGTTAAGCTCCGCTTCTTCAATAACATGTCTTTAAGAAATCGGGCATAGTACGGCATCTCCATTATTGCCTCTGAGAAAGGAATGCTCAAGCTTATTTTGTTCATTATCTCTGAAAACTTCTTGAACTTCTCTTCCAATCCCTTCTTCACAAGCTTGTAAGGAAACGACGGAGGTATCTTTGTTTTGGGAATCCCCCATTCATCACAATCAACCTTCTCCATTTTCTCCTTTTCGGCTCTCAATCTCTTGGCTCTCTCCCACTTTTTCTCAGCTATTACTTCTGTACTTTGCTCATTCCGAACTACTAGAGTAGCATCAACATCATCGAGAGTGTTCGGAGTAGCAACAGGCAATTTCTGATGGGGTTCGACCAGGGTTCGACCTGTGGAACAGGTCGAACCATGTACGTACTGGTCGAACCTATCTTCTGGATAATGGCTCTCTTTTTGAATTAGAGGTTCGACCTGGGTTCGACCTGTTGAGTAGGTCGAACCATGGGCACCTAGGTCAAACCGGCCTACTGAACTCCTTCCGCCATCCAGTTCGACCAAGGTTCGACCTGTTTGATAGGTCGAACCATGACCATCGTGGTCGAACCGTTGCTGCGATAAAACAGAGTGCTCCAAGTGGTGCGGTTCGACCTGGGTTTGACCTATTGGATAGGTCGAACCAAGATTGATTTGGTCGAACCGGTATTCTGGAAAAACAGAGTGCTCCGAGTTGTCGGGTTCGACCATGGTTCGACCTGTGGAATAGGTCGAACCATCTGTAGTTTGGTCGAACCGATGCTACAATGCCTCCTGATCGTGTCCAGTGTGTTGGTTCGACCTCCCCTGTATGGTTCGACCTTCAATGTTGGTCGAACCTCGCCCTAGACATGTCCAAATTTGATTCCGGCCTCATAGGTCCCTCGTACTGTGTTCCCGACCTTAATGTTATGGCGTTGCAGGACCTTGGATTCTCAATACTTTGAGATGGGAACTTCTCCTTCTCAAGAGTTTGAGTAAGCTTTTTAACACTTCCTGCCATCTCCCCCATCAGCAACGTAAGGTCTTTCACTTGCTTAGATATAACCTCATGGTTTGCATCGATTTTCTTTTCAAGTTTGGCCTCAAGGCGGTTAACTCTTTCATCATTCTTGGCCATATACCTATTCACAGTATCCTCAAGACCCGGTTTCCCTTCTTCCACCTTAGCACCTGGATCAACACCCATCGGAGGTTGAATCACATTATTAGGATTGCTCCATGAGAACTCCGGCCTCCTAGGCTGTTGATAACCACCAGGGGGATCACGATTATTAAAGTTTCCTCGATAGTTCCCTTGGTAATTCCGGTTTCCTTGATCTGGATACCTAGTCCCTTGAATACTTTGACCCATGGCATAGTGTGCCTCTTCCAACTCCTCTTTGATTGGTCCCTCATTCTTTAACTCCTGCTGCATGATTGGTACGCGCTGAGATAATTCGCTGATTTGCTTCTGTTGGGATTCAAGTAGCTTGTTAATATTGGACAAGCTAGAGACGATCTCATCCTCTCTACTTGTTTTCACCATTGCTTGTTCAGCCTTAGCTACCTTACCAAGGACATAAGTACCTCTAACTCTATCAGTTGGCCAATCCCTCGAATTCATCGAAATATCTTCAAATAACTTTTCGGCCTCTACGGATGACTTTGTAAGCAATGCTCCATTAGAAGAAGCATCCAATAACACTCGTGAATCACAGTCCAATCCATTGTAGAATATACTGATATATTGAGCTTTAGATAGCCCATGTTGAGGATACTTCCTAAGCATGTCCTTGAATCTTTATGGGTGTTTTCTCAATACACAATTAATCCCCAAGTATGAAGGATATCAATTGTAGTTTCGAAGGTGACCAAGTTAAATATCGAATCCACGGGACGGATAAATATCAATTTAATTACGTTCTAGTAGATTATGACTATTTTGGAAATAAAATAGTTGGTTTTGTAAATTAAGTAATAATTGAAATAGCAATTAAATAACAAGAACAAGAAAATAGTAGTTGTGATCAAATAAGATGATAGGTAGTTCGTCAGGCCATCCAGTTTCATTCGTTAATTCATACTTTCGTGTGTCGATGTCCGACTCTACCTTGTGATTTATGGACGCATCGCTAGACCACGCAAATCTATTCTATAGACACAAATAGATAAGCTTTTGACACGTGTAAATATCCTCAGAGCAAGACGTATACTTTACCTCCCTTTCTAGGTACTATCATAATCAATTATTTCCCGTGCACTTAGTACTCTAACCCGATTTGATCTCCCTTTTTAGGTACTATAAAGTTATACTCTTTATCCTACTTGTTAACCCGAATTCAATTCAATTAACGAATATTCATATAAGACAGTTCTAATAAGACTTCGGAATCCCTTCACTTAGAATTATAACAATAAACCCTGCTCATTAGTGAACGCACTCAACCAATAACCATGTTATGCATTCAGACTCTACACAACGATTATTGATGCACAAAACAACTATGAGTATGGATTAAAAACATGCAATCTTATATAAAATAAATCACAAGTAGTATTGTACGGAGTATACACACGAAATACAAATTTAACTCATGAAACCTTCATAACCCTAGAACTACCGAAGTGGCTCTAGCCCATGATTGATCTAAGAACAATCATGGTTAGTTGGACCGATCTTACTTGAATCTCCAGCCGAACCTCTGTCTCAGCCCTCCGGATGGATCACCAATCTCCTCTCTTCACTCCTCTTATGATTCACGATCTTAAGCTCTTCGTGCTTGGACGTCTTCCTTGACTGTATGAGCCTCCTTTTATACTTGTAATCACGTCTCTAGGGCTTGGAATGGGCTTTTCAAGTGATCCCACGCGTTTTTGGCCTCGAAAATCCAGATAAGGTAAGTTTTCGCATTTTGGTTCGACCTCGTCAAACAGGTCGAACCACTAGCCAACAGGTCGAACCCCAGGTCGAACCCTGCTACTGGACATATTCTGCACTTTGTTCGATCTCTTGTACAGGTCGAACCACTCCCTCATAGGTCGAACCTCAGGTCGAACCACGCTACTGGATAATTTCCGCTCCTGGTTCGACCAACTGTCAGGTCGAACCCCAATGTCGTGGTCAAACCCATCTTCTCGCGAACTGGTTCGACCATGGTTCGACCTGATCAAACAGGTCGAACCCCTTGAGTCGTGGTCGAACCTTCCTTCTGCAACTTTTCAATGCTGGTTCGACCTGTAGGAGAGGTTGAACCCTCCTCCAACCTGGTCGAACCCTACTCTTTCCTTGGCGGTTCGCGTGGTCTCGACTTTGTCTCTTCGATTCTTGGCACTTTCACTCTGTTTTTGCTATGAAAACCACTTAAATAGCTCCACTAACATCTGATTCATGCTAATTCACAATATATATAGGTTTTCCACCTATTTCCACCTCAAAACTCTCCAAAACTAGTACAAAACATGATGCAAAACTTGTGAATTTACACACTCATCAAACCCCTAAACTTACTGTTGCTCGTCCCGAGGCAACCAAATCAAACCACAGGAGTTGTGTATAATTCACCAAGATCAAGTACAACACATATCACACATGCAACTTCATTCAATCAAACAAGTATTAATTGCTTCATATATATCACTCATGCAAAACCAATCCAATCACATACCATTCGGAGTACTAAGTAATTTCGCTCACAAGATAAGTATTTATTCTCTTTCACTCAAGTGCATGAGGCACTATATAGGTTAATATAAACACTCATATCAATCCATATTCACGCGTAACCATAAGCTTAGCAAAGGTCTCAAAAATCAACTTATAATCAACTCTTCACTAGGATCACAAAGGACTTGTTTTTTGGGTTGTAATGTTGGCTCTTTGGAAAAAAGGTAGGAAAATTTGGACTTAGTGACTTAAGACACTAGTAGAGAGTTACCTTGGAGGTTCTCGATTTCTTCTTCTTACAACAAGTTCTCCTCCAATGTCGTCTCTTGAACTTGTAAAATTCCTGAATTTTCCTTCTTTTCATGGCATCAACATCATCTTTTTAAACAATTCAGGTACCGGTTTCAGGCACTACCCTTCTCATATATAGGCCATCAGTTGCTAAGCTTCACACACCAAGTATAAAAACAATCGGGGTACCAGTTTCGGGCACTACCCCTAAACAAGATTTAACCATATTCTTTTCATCCAAGCATATTCTATCTTCCTTTTCTTCTTGCAACACTTACTCACCTCCACTCTCTCTACCAATGATTAGGTTAATCAAGGCTCAAGTAAAGGTTTATAAGGTTATTCACTTCGACTACCAAAGAAAAAGCTTTAACGGCTCAACGGGGCATCCAAAGGTTAATAAGATCATTAGGAAGGATAAATTTGGCTAAGTAACTTAATCACGAAATAATGGCCTAAGATCATATCCTAGCAATTTATCAATCATAAGTCTCACACAAGACTCCAAGCCAAGTTCTAGAATACGTTCATATGAATGATCCTCTCAAGAATAAAATAATCATGATCAAGCATGATTAAAAAGCTCAAATCCTCACATAGGTAATCCTAGTACTCCTCATAGCACATAATTAAGATCAATTCCACAAGAACTCAATATACTTATCAACTAAACATGCTTTTCATCAATAGAAATTAACACATGAATATATGAATGCACAAAAATCAATAAGCTTATACCCAATCAATCATACAAGATATCACTTATACATTCCACTCACGCATGAATCACACCCCAACCTAAAGATAAAAGGAAAAATAATGGAATCAAGATGAATCGGATGAAACCAAAGAAAACCTGAAAAACCACTCCTCTGGAGCATCATCATCCTCATCATCATCATCCTCATCATCAAGCCTCCGCTCCACAATCCGGTGTAGATCACCGATATGTCTATCCAAGTAATCAACTCGATCACCCAACCTACCAACTTTCTCATTCAAAGCCGTATACCTCTCATTCAGCGTAGCATAGTTGGCGTTGGCGAGTGCGAGCTGTCGGTTTGGCTCCTGCTGGCTAGCAACGATCACGACCAGCTGCTCATGAATAAGGCGGAGCTGCTCACGTGTATCATTTGGGACAGCCCGCTGCTGACGCGGTGCTGGCTCATACTGAGGTGCGTCGCGCTGCTCCTCTTCCGGAATCTCTATCTCTGGCTGCTCATCTACCCGATGCTCGACCTTGGGCTGCTGTGGCCACTGTAATGGCTGGTGTGGTGGCGGATGGTACTCTCCCTGTTCCACAATTTGCTGTAGCTCCTCCAACCTACCTTCGACACACAACCTAGCCACGGCTCTCTAATCCCCATTGGTCTTCACAGTCACGGACAGAGCAGTGTGTCCTAGGGAGTTCATCAATAAGTTTCTCGCCTCCCGAACAGTGGTCATGTTGTTCATATCAAAGGGAAACATAAAGTCGAATGGCTTTGGTCCTCTCGTGAAGAACCAATCACTATCTCTAAAGTGTGCAAATCCTCCCTTTACACATGTGAGCATCACCAAGTTGGGCTCTCCTCTAACAGGTGTAATGCCGGTGAAGTCCATGTTGTAGTGCTCAGCTACAATCGTCAGCAACCCTCCAATGTTCACCTTCTGAAATCCAATGGTCCTGAATCGATGCAGCTGCGCGATGAAATATGCTCCCACATTGAACTTCACCCCATTCACCATACACCATAGGGCATAAAGCTCTCCTCTAGACACACAGCCACCCTCCGAACGAGCAAACAGTATGTTTCCGAGCACTCGATCCATATATTTCAACACTGAATTCTTGATCGAGGTCGCACGAGCCTGCCTAATCTTATAGTCTCTGATCTCCCCTGTGATCTCTCTCCAAAACCTATTAGCGTTGAAGTGTCCATTCTCCACTCGAGAAATCTCTAGAGGCGTCTGAAAAAGCTGATTAAAATCCTCAGCCGTCCATCTCATTCGGACTCCTCCTAACTGAAATGAGCACTGATACGGGTAGCCAAGCGGGTCCTTCACCATCTCGAATGAGCAAACTACTTTCGCTGTAACGTGGAAGTAAGTCGGCTTCTTCAACTCCATAAATCTGCGGATCCCCACTCGATCGAACAACATCGTCATATCATCCCTAATGCTCATAAGTCTCATGGCCTCATCATCTTGGTATCTTGTCCGAGCTATCTTGTCTGAGACTTCTTCCCACTTTTCTTTAATCTCATCCCAGCTTTGCATTTGAATTTTAAAGTTTTTGGGTAAACGATCTTGTAACCTCAGCTTCCTCATCACTGTGTCCACATTCGAAGGCCTGTCTTGCCTCTTCTTCGATCTTGCTTCCTCTGCCTTACCTTTCCCTTTATTTAATCCTTGTCCCTTTCCTGAAAATAACTATTTCAACACAACCAACAAGACAAAAACACAAGTATTTGACTAGCATATCCTATACTCTACTCAAGACTTCAAGCATCCATGCTTAATCAACTCCAACTATTATCTCAACACCACTTGCTCACTCATCATGCTCAAAACATCATCAATCACACTCTCTTTAATCTTCAAATCATAAACAACAAGCATGCATCAACCAATTCAAGCCATTCAACATAAATTTCAACAATTGAACTTCATGAACAACTCAAACTATCAACAATTCAAACCTAATTAACATGCTCATTCATCTAGATGCATCATATCCTTGATCAATCTACATAAAACTCAAGTTCTATCCATAACCAAGCAATCTCAAACCAATAAACATGAATTCATAGGAATCAACTCAAAAATATCAATTATCACCATGAATTTCAACCAAAATCAACATTAATCAACTTACCCACAACACATTTCTTGCAATAAACTTCAATCCTAAGGTAATTGAGTTGAAAGAACGTACCTTTAGTCTTGCCCATGGTTAATAATCGATAATTTGCACACAACACTCAAAAACGCGACTGAAGCCCTAATTCACGACAAAAATCGCCCAAATCCGCGCCCAATTCAAGAATTAAGAGTGTAATGTTGTGTAATCGGTGAAAAATCAAGTGTAATTGACAAATTTGTGCAAGGGTGTTAAGGTTCGGGGAAGGTTCGAGGTTTGGTGAACAAGAAAAATGATCGAACCCTTCTAAAAACACAACTTAAAACGCGTACCTGATTGGGTTCGACCTCGGGTTCGACCTATGGAACAGGTCGAACCTACCTTCTGGACAAACTTACCTTTTGGGTTCGACCTAGGTTCGACCTTCTGAACAGGTCGAACCACTCTTGTGACAGGTCGAACCTACCTTCTGGACAATTACTCCTCGTGGTTCGACCTGGGTTCGACATTCTGAACAGGTCGAACCATGAATGTCGTGGTCGAACCTATCACCTAAAAAACAGAGTGCTCTGAACGGACTGGTTCGACCTCAGGTTTGACCTTCTGATCAGGTCGAACCATAACGGCTCAGGTCGAACCACTCTACTGTAAGATTTAAGTCACCGGGTTCGACCTTGGTTCGACCTATTAGACAAGTCGAACCGAGAATGATCAGGTCGAACCACCTCACTGGATGATTTTCTGCGTCGGTTTGACTTCCTCTGCTCGGTTCGACCTCCTGGCACTGGTCGAACCTCTCCTGGCTTTGGTCGAACCACCCTTTTAAGCTTCCAAACTGAGTGTTCTTCAATCCCTATACACTTCAAACTTCAATACGAATCATTAGGTACCAACTAGAGCACAACTTCATCCAAAATTTGTTCCATAAAATATCATTCATGAGTAACTCCTTAAAAGAAAACACAACCAAAACCCACTAAACATTAGACAAGTTGTAAAAAATCATCACATCAAAATCGATTAAAATTTTAATATGGCGCAAAAACCAACTCCCCTAACAAACATCACAAAGAAAAGATTATACTATCGGTGCTTATCAAGGTAAGTACATCACACCCCCCACACTTAGTAGAAACTATAGTTGAAACTAAGTTTGCAAAGAGATGTAATTGCCGATAAGTAAGCACTTCAAATATAAAAATTTCTTACTCACACGAATGAAATAAAGCATTAAAACGGGAGAGAAAGCCCCCAACAGGCGCTCATGTTTAACGTCGGAGAGTCACGACGGATTACCACTTAGAAGACTACTTAATCAGAGGATGATCATGTCGCATCCTCACCTTCCAATACTTTCTCCCCCTCTTATCATCCACACTTACCACCTTACCATTCTTATGCACCATACGATCAGTAGAATCTCCTTTCTCAAACTTTCTCTTCTCATTCCTGTCAATCTTCCACTCAATTTTGGAATAACTCCTATCTCTTTCAAGATCAAAGTTAGGATAAGAACGAGAACAAGGACTTCCAAATATTTTGGTATCCGGTGGTAAGTTAGGAGGCTTCAAGTAGGCATCATCTTCTCTTCCTTTGTCTACAGTCAGCACGACACCTTTCTCGCTCACAAAAATATGGTCATTAGAATTAACTTTATCCTATGGCCGTGTAAACTCCTCTGGGTCAATCTTCCTCTTGAATTCCGAATCACCTGATGGATCTTTTTCATTGTCACCAAGATAAGCATACGTCAAGTGTTTCGGTAACGGTTTCAGCTCCTCTTTCTTTACTTCCATCGGAGTGCTCTCTCTCTCCAATGGCAAGTACTTCCTAGACTCTTTCGCTTCTTCAGCCTTAGCTTTCTCCAATGCAAACCTGTCATCACCCAAAGCAAGTAAGTTTACAAGAAAGTCAATATATACCTCGTTGGAGAGTCCGTCAAGCTCCGTAGTGGGATAAGTAAGAGATTCCATCAAACATGTCTCAAGAGGATTCTTTGACAGGATCAGAGACATGTCCTCCTTCACAATCTCCTCCACCACGTCAATATTATGACACTGCTACTCCATGGGCATCTTCATTGCTTTGTCTAAGTTGAAAAGAACTTCTTCTTTGTCCATCCGTAATCTAAGCTCTCCTTTCTGAACATCAATCATAGCTCCAGCAATAGCAAGGAAAGGTCTCCCCAAGATTAAAGGGATATTATCCTTGTCTTCTTCCATCTCTAGCACAAGAAAATCCACAGGAAAGACTAGCTTCTCCACTTTGATGAGAACGTCTTCAATTATACCTTTTGGAAACGTCATCGACCTGTCCGCCAATTGGAGAACCACTGTTGTAGGAGTAAGCTCCCCCAAACCAAGCCTCTGAAAGATGGACAAAGGCATCAAATTTATGCTCGCCCCTAGATCGCACAAAGCTCGCCGTGCCGGCCCCTTTCCGATTTCACATAGAATAGTGAAGCTCCCCGGATCCTTTATCTTTTACGGCAGCTTCCTTTGGATGATTGAGCTACAATTCTCAGATAAATTCACCATTTTAATTCCGGTTAAGCTCCGCTTCTTCAACAATATGTCCTTTAGAAATCGGGCATAGTACGGCATCTCCATGATTGCCTCTGAGAAAGGAATGCTCAAGCTTATTTTGTTCATTATCTCTGAAAACTTCTTGAACTTCTCTTCCAATCCCTTCTTCACAAGCTTGTAAGGAAACGGCGGAGGTATCTTTGTTTTGGAATCCCCCATTCATCACGATCAACCTTCTCCACTTTCTCCTTTTCGGCTCTCAAACGCTTGGCTCTCTCCCACTTTTTCTCAGCTATTATCTCAGTACTTTGTTCATTCTGAACCACTGGAGTAGCATCAACATCATCGAGAGTGTTCGGAGGAGCAACAGGCAATTTTTGGTGGGGTTCGACCAGGGTTCGACCTGTGGAACAGGTCGAACCATGTACGTACTGGTCGAACCTACCTTCTGAACATCGGCTCGCTTTTTGAATTTGAGGTTCGACCTGGGTTCGACCTGTGGAACAGGTCGAACCACGGGTACCTAGGTCGAACCGGCCTACTGTACTCCTTCCGCCATCCGGTTCGACCTGTTTGATAGGTCGAACCATGACCGTCGTGGTCGAACCGTTGCTGTGACAAAACAGAGTGCTCCAAGTGGTGCGGTTCGACATGGGTTTGACCTGTTGGATAGGTTGAACCAAGATTGGTTTGGTCAAACTGGTGTTCTGGAAAAACAGAGTGCTCCGAGTTGTCGGGTTCGACCTGAAGGCCAGGTCGATCCATCTGCAGTTTGGTCGAACCGATACTGCAAGCTCTTCTGATCGTGTCCAGTGTGTTGATTCGACCTCCCCTGTATGGTTCGACCTTCAATGTTGGTCGAACCATGTTCGAACCTCGCCCTAAACATGTCCAAATTTGATTCCGGCCTCATAGGTCCCTCGTATTGCGTTCCCGACCTTAATGTGATGGCGTTGCAGGACCTTGAATTCTCAATACTTTGAGACGGGAACTTTCCCTTCTCAAGAGTTTGAGTAAGCTGGTTAACACTTTCTGCCATCTCCCCCATCAGTAACATAAGCTCCTTCACCTGCTTAGATATAACCTCATGGTTTGCATCAATTTTCTTTTCAAGTTTGGCCTCAAGGCGGTTAACTCTTTCATTATTCTTGGCCATATACCTGTTCACAGTATCCTCAAGACCTGGTTTCCCTTCTTCCACCTTAGCACCCGGTTCAACACCCATAGGAGGTTGAATCGCATTATTCGGATTGCTCCATGAGAACTCCGGCCTCCTAGGCTGTTGATAACCACCCGGGGGACCACGATTATTAAAGTTTCCTCGATAGTTCCCTTGGTAGTTCTGGTTTCCTTGGTCTGGATACCTAGTCCCTTGAATACTTTGACCCATGACATAGTGTGCCTCTTCCAACTCCTCTTGGATTGACCCCTCATTCTTTAACTCCTGCTGCATGATTGGTACGCGCTGAGATAATTCGCTGATTTGCTTCTGTTGGGATTCAAGTAGCTTGTTGATATTGGACAAGCTAGAGACGATCTCATCCTCTCTACTTGTTTTAACCATTGCGTGTTCAACCTTAGCTACCTTACCAAGGACATAAGTACCTCTAACTCTATCAGTTGATCAATTCCTCGAATTCATCGAAATATCTTCAAACAACTTCTCGGCCTATACGGATGACTTTGTAAGCAATGCTCCATTAGACGAAGCATCCAATAAAACTCGTGAATCACAGTCCAATCCGTTGTAGAATATACTGATATATTGAGCTTTAGAAAGCCCATGTTGAGGACACTTCCTAAGCATGTCCTTGAATCTATCCCATGCTTCATGAAATTTTTCTCCTCTACCCATAGCGAATTGGTTAATGTCTTGCTTCATCTTAAACACCTTTGAAGGTGGCATATACCTCTCCAAGAACCTTAACTTCAGTTGCTCCCAAGTGGTGCACTCAGCTGCGTTGATAGTGTCGTACCAATCTCTCACATTTTCAGTAAGCGAGAATTTGAACAAGAGGATCTTCCTTGCATCTTCATGTTCTCCTGCGTCTTTTTGAGTACTTGCATAGCCCAAGAACTTGTTCAGATGCTGCTGCGAATCCTCGAAAGACCCTCCTGAAAAGGAGTTCCTTTCTATCATGCTAATAAGAGCGGGATGAAGATCGAACGCTGAATTAGTTCCCCTTGCTCCTAGAAGCCCAAAATTTCCAGCCCCATTGTTTCTGAAAACCTCTCGAATGGCTAGATTATCCGGATTCGCTGCCATGTTGACTGTCCTTACTCCCGAATTAACTTCAGTTGTAGCTTCAATCGTCTGCAAATTCTGCTCGTCAACTTCAACTCCAAAATTCAGAGCTTCAGTTGGATCAATAGTCTTTGCCTTGCTCTTCTTCTTCTTCTTCTTTCTTGACGATGCTCCGATTTCAGGATTATAGGATTCAAGTTCACCTTTCTTTGATCTCGTGAGCATGCACCTAAAAAGAACTAGAATTAAAACAGCAAAACAAGAAAAATAGCCCTAATAAACTATAAATAACAAAAAGATATTTTAAGCCGTCCCCGGCAACGGCGCCAAAAACTTGATGGGCGTTTTCTTAACACACAACTTTAATCCCCAAGTATGAAGGATATCAATTGTAGTTTCGAAGGTGACCAAGTTAAATATCGAATCCACGGGACGGATAAATATTACTTTTGTTACTTTCTAGCAATTATGACTATATTGAAAATTATATTTGTAGGTTTGTAAGCTAGTAATAATAAAAATAGCAAATAAATAACAAGAACAAGAAAATAGTAGTTGTGATCAAATAAGATAATAGGTAGTTCGTCAAGCCATCCAGTTTCATTCGTTAATTCATACTTTCATGTGTCAATGTCCGACTCTGCCTTGTGGTTTATGGACGCATCGCTAGACCATACAAATCTATTCTATAGACACAAATAGATAAGTTTTTGACACGTGTGAGTACCCTCAGAGCAAGACGTATACTTTACCTCCCTTTCTAGGTACTGTCATAATCAATTATTTCCCGTGCACTTAGTACTCTAACCCGATTTGATCTCCTTTTTTAGGTACTATAAAGTTATACTCTTAATCCTACTTGTTAACCCGAATTCAATTCAATTAACAAACATTCATATAAGACGGTTCTAATAAAACCTCGGAATCCCTTCACTTAGAATTATAACAATAAACCCTGCTCATTAGTGAACGCACTCAACTAATAACCCTGTCATGCATTCAGACTCTACACAATGATTATTGATGCACAAAACAACTATGAGTATGGATTAAAAACGTGCAATCTTATATAAAATAAATCACAAGTAGTGTTGTACGGAGTATACACACGAAATACAAATTAACTCATGAAACCTTCATAACCCTAGAACTACCGAAGTGGCTCTAGCCCATGATTGATCTAAGAACAATCATGGTTAGTTAGACCAATCTTACTTGAATCTCCAGCTGATCCTCTGTCTCAGCTCTCCTACTCTCCTCTT
Source organism: Pogostemon cablin (assembly GCA_023678885.1). Classification (NCBI taxonomy): domain Eukaryota; kingdom Viridiplantae; phylum Streptophyta; class Magnoliopsida; order Lamiales; family Lamiaceae; genus Pogostemon; species Pogostemon cablin. Next base: position 11,405,727 of record CM042987.1, read on the forward strand.
GTAATGTGTTGTTGACGACGATCCCTTTCTTCTTTCTTTTTCGTTCTCTTAGTGACCGTGTATCTTTCTTGACTACATGAGCCTCCTTTTATACTTGTAGTCACGTCTCTAGGGCTTGGAATGGGCTTTTCAAGTGATCCCACGCATTTCGGCCTCGAAAATCCGGATAAGGTATGTTCCCGCACGTCGGTTCAACCTCATCAAACAAGTCGAACCACTGGCCGCAGGTCGAACCTACCTACTGGAAGTATTCTGCACTTGGTTCGACCTCTTGTACAGGTCAAAACCCTCGGGTCTTGGTCGAACCACAGGTCGTACCCCCACACTGGACAATTTCTGCTCCTGGTTCGACCAACCGTCAGGTCGAACCTCAACGTCGTGGTCGAACCCATCTTCTCGCAAACTGGTTCGACCATGGTTCGACCTAATGAACAGGTCGAACCCCTTGAGTCGTGGTCGAACCTTCCTCCTGCACACTTTGCAATGCTGGTTCGACCTGTAGGAGAGGTCGAACCCTCCTCCAACAGGTCGAACCACCTCTCTCCTTGGTGGTTCGCGTGGTCTCGACTTCGTCTCTTCGATTCTTGGCACTTCCACTCCGATTTTGCTATGAAAACCACTCAAATAGCTCCGCTAACACCTGATTCATGCTAATTCACAATATATATAGGTTTTCCACCTATTTTCACCTCAAAATTCTCTAAAACTAGCACAAAACATGGTGCCAAACTTGTGAATTTACACACTCATCAGGCATGCAACCTCAAAATAAGAAAATGAGCAAAACAACAACAATATGCTCAAGTATTTAAAAGTTCGAAGAAGGAAGCATGATTTATAAGAAGCTCAATCTAAGGAAAGTTGATGAATATTGCTTGAGATTTGCAAAGATAAGGAAGAAAGAAAAGGAAGTGAAGAAGTTGAGGAAATTGACCATCTCTTCGATTACTTACATTTGATTAGTCACTATTATCCATATTCTTCCTACCCTACCAAAGAGCCTATCATTACATCCTTAATGAAAGACCTTTTTTATAACTAATTGAAACTTTGGAGGTTCGTGAATGTAGTCCACGAGCAAACTTATAGCGAGTCGAGTCAATTAGTTATTGAGTGTTGTTTTACCTCAATTAATAGAGTGTTGAGTGAAATTGATATCTAACGTGAGGCTTGGACCAAAAATAGACTATATTACTCTTTATTCTCTTTTGATTGAACTTGTTAATTTTTCATATTATGAGTTTAATGTTGTAGGATGACTTAGCATAGTTTGTAGTTCTTATTACTATTGATGTGTTATTTCTTATGTTCGTTTAGTCTTTTCCTAGGTGAAAATCTATCTTCCTTTGTTTTATCATTTTCGTTGTTTGGGGACGCACTGTTGGATTGTATACTAAAAGTCTAGCTTTTTGTATGAACAATGTTTAAACAATAAATTTGAAATGAGAATCATATGATCAAATGATTGCGTCTTATAATTTATTTATATGAATGATGCAATAGTCCACTTACTTTATACTGTAGATAATATGTTGTGCGACAACATACGGAAGATCATATTATCGGTTTCCTTATAAAGTATAAACAGATGCTTACAACCAAAATAGAAGAGGATTATCTATCTTATGGTTCTAGTGTGATTTGGTATTAGTTTGTCTTGACTATAGAATCACATTAGTGCACTAGTGCGTATTGAGTAGGACCACTTGAGATCGTTCGACTTATACTGACTTATAGAAGAACTTAATCTCAGTTATTATGGATGTTTGTGCTCTTAATCCCTATACAATAACCTCGACACGTAAGGTAGTATGTATTTCTTTGATTCATCAATGGGTGAGATTTACATATAATTAAATCAACAAACTCGATGAGTTAGGAAATAGTGTTGTCTCTATAGTGTGCTGTTGATTGTAGAAGGAATTCATGTCCGACATAGGTTGATGATGTCCCCTTGAGGAGCTCATAAGGATTATCTTGTAAACCCTGTAGGTGGAGTTATTCCGACATGATAATAAGGTTGAGTGGTACTACTCTCGGATGAGATATTATTTAATGGAGTTGTCAGTAACTTAATTAATTAATGGGCATTGTATATCTTAAACATGGGGAGACTAACGGGCTCGTAATAAGAAGGAGCTCATAACGTAATTATGGAATTAGAACAGTAGTGCAGTAATAATATTTTAGTGGTATATATTATTATTATTGGACTTAAGTATAAGCTTTGGGCTAAGCTTGGATACTTAAGCCCAATGGAGGCCCAACTCTAATTTCTCCTCCTGGTCCCTGCTGTAGCCCATATACTAATTAATATCAGCTATCCGAAAACCCTAATTAATTGCATTATTATTCACGCCAACACTGTGAGTAGGGTGAGAGAACAGCAAATTGAGAAGATCTCGAAGATCGTCGTCCACACGACGTCGAGATTGGACTAAGGAATATAGCAGAAGACCGCAAGGTTGTTTGCTGCCGTTGTTCATCAACTTTCATGATTTTTCTAAAACTATGTGGAACTCCAAACTAGACGTGTGTTATTTCATTGGAAAGCCACTGAAGAGAGGATCATTTTGGTGTATAGATCACTTAAATCGGAGATCCAATGAGAGAGTTATGCCCAAAACAGTGAGGGTGCGCAGGCTGCCGGCGAGAATTTTTCTTCTTCAATATACCCCGATGAAAGGTAATACGTTTCTATGTTTTCTTGCTTTCGCTGAATTAGAAAGATATGGAACCCTAATGGTTCACGTTAACCAAACGATCAAATACCAACACGCACAACACTTTAAGTTTGGGGGTGTGATGAGTGATATTTTCACCTAGATTTTAGTATCTTTTTATGTGTGTTTTCGTATTATTTTATCTGTATTTATGTGTATTTTGGTTGTGTTTTGTGTTTCTATGAAAATATGTGAGAATGAGTTTAAACATATGATTTTTAGGCAAAAATAGATCCTAGACGCGAAAAGGAAGACATAGAAAAAAGCAAATCTCAATTCGGAGTTGAAACTAGCGAGAACGAGCCAAAACGAAAGAAGAAAAACAGGAAAGATTAATATTGTTGTGCTTGAAACCATGTGAAAATAACTTGAGTAATTTAACTTTTGTAGATGGCTGCTGAAAGGAGATTAAGAAGACGAGATGAAGACTTTATCATGGTTGAAACTGAGATGGAAATGTCCAACTTAGACGCTCGTCTAGTAGAACATGGGATGCATTTGTTGGAATATGGAGTAGATTTTGATGAAGATTGGGCTAAGTATGCATATAGATAGGAAGCAATCATGCCAAAAATAAAGGCAACTCGGTTCCAAGACCAAGCCACCATGGTTGGTCTTGGTATCGAGGGTGACTTGAGGACAATGTTTCAACGGGTAGAGATGGAGGATTTCTTTGACAAGAGGCCTCCCACTTATCGACATCTCACAGCTGAATTCTTGAACACACTTGAGGTAAAAAAGGATGTGAACAAATTTCCCATCTTAATTTCCTTCCGGTTAAACAACTAGACATGGACAAATATACCCTTTAACACATTGAATAGATACTTGGGATGCCCGACGAGGAGGGACCATCAAAGTTTTGTGCCAGTAGAGGGTTTCAAACAGCAAACTTTTTGGGGAAAGCTAGTTAAAGATGGAACAGAGCAATAGGGATACGTTCCCAGTGCCTCGAAAGGAACTGCAATTAGGAATTCGGTAATGAGATACCTTGAGAAGATAGTGTCCAATACTATTCTGAGTCATTACGAGAGTGGGGAAGTAGGAGAAAAGCAGTTGTACATCATGTTCTGTCTGAGAATAGAGATCAAGTTCAATGTGGCAGCACACTTTATTCAGCATACAGAAAGAGTAGCAAAGAGGCAAACGACTCAGGGAGTGATGCTTGAAGGAATGGTGACGATGATAGCTCAAGGGCTAGGCATCAATCTCCAAGGAATGCCATACATGATGACTAGTGAGGGTCTAAATTATCAACAGCTGGTGAGGATGGAGTTCCTATCACTGATAGAAAATAATTATTGCTTGAGGCAAGATAAGGGAGCTCCATTTCCTTTACCAGCTCCTGAGCTCACTACGGTCTATACTCCAAGGCAGAATGAAAATTTTGCAATGGCGAGCCCCCTCCACTCCATAGTTGTGAGAGTGTTTTATCGTGAGAATCGAGAAAGAGTGGAGGCAGTGCTTCAGCAAATGCGTGTGGAGGTAAACCAAGAGTTAAAAAACTTGAGAGCCGAGCCAGTTGGCATGGATATAGAGGAGGAAGGAGAGCAACCTCATCATGTGGAGTTTGAGGAGCAAGCACCCAAACCATCGGCATTTGAAGAGCAAGAGCATGAATTTGATCAACAGGAGGAAATGGGAGATGCGAGGTAGAATTTCTTTGAAAATGAGGTGCGAGACATCAGGCAGACATAACAGTTGTATGGAGCGCAAATCAAGGAGATCAGGGAGACACAACAAGTGCATGGGATGCAAATTCAGGAGATACGGGATGGGCAGCGTTGTAGAGAGTATTACGAGGAGCAATCTCTTGTGCACTCCAACAACATAGAGGAGATGATGGCGATGATGTTCAATTTCCAATTCTCAGCGTCTCCTCGTGCGTACATCCCATGGAATGCCTATCATCCACCTCTACCTCCGGAGCCATAAAGGGAGATATCTTTGTGCTTATCACTTCTAGTAGACCATTTGAAGAATTTTAGACTTGATTTGATTTGTTAGATTTGGATTGAATTGTACTTTAATTATTTTATATTTGGAAGGTTTTACTTTGGGATTTTATTTTAGTTTTATGCGATTTACTTTTCGTTATTATTATTTTTTTTTTGGTATTTTAGTTTGATTTTCATAATTTGAATGTGATGGGAAGTTGAGCTTACTTGTTATTGATGGTGAGTTTATGTGCTTTGAATTCTTGAGATGGATGATTTTGGTCATGTATGTTATGTGTTTTGTGATGTTTTTAGTTTGTTGAACTCTTGCTTATGTGTTATGTTTGAATTTTTATTCTTGTTTAGGATGGTTTGGTGGCATGTTTTGGGAAGTGTTAGATGTTTTTGAATATGAACTATGATGTTTATTTGTAATAGGTGATGACAAGCATGTTAAGGATTTCTACTAGTTAAAATTGTGACATAAATTGCATAATTTGTTCAATTTTAAGAAATATGAAGGGTAATTGTGTTTCTTTTTGGGTCTAAGCAAAAGCTTGTGAGACTTGAGCCTTAACCGTACCTCCATGGTAAATTCTTGATGAGAGAACCGGTTGAACTTAGACAAACTAGAATTTGCTCATGGACTATAGGAACGAAGCCCGAATGATGGATATTTATGACATGATCTTAGGCCATCCTTGATAAGTGAAGTCATAGCCATAAAATTCCTTACCCAAATATCATCCCTAGTTAGCTAATTTGAGCCTATAAGTTTTTTCTTTGTGATTTAAGCACAATACAATCCTTGAAAACCCACTTAAGCCTTATATATAATCTTGGCGTGGGTGATTGAGGAGATGATAGTCTACAAGGGAAGATGTGGAAAAATGTGCAAGTAAATGGAAGAAAGGGTGAATCAAGAAAAAGGATAAAAGAGCTCAAGTTAAAAGCAAATGCAACTTCAACAAAAAGTGGAAAAGGAGCAAAATCATAAAATATGCTCAAGGAATACAAAAGTCAAAGAAAAGAAGTATGCCATTCAAAAGAAGCTCAATGAATCCATGGTATTTTGTTTAGTATTTGTGAATATGTGAAAAAGGGAGGAAGATTGAAAGTGAAGATGTTGGAGAAAGGAATCATCTCTTCGATTATCTACATTTGAATAGTCATTATAATCTAAATTCTTCCTACCCTATCAAAGAGCCTAAACATTACATCCAAAGATAAAGACCTATTTGATCACATTTTGAAACTAGGGTGGCTTGTGAACATAGTCCATGAGCAAGCCTATGGTGAGTCGGTTCTAACCGGTTAACGAGTGTTGTTCAAATCCTACTTCATAGAGTGTTGAGTGGATGTGATATCCTATGAGAGACTTGGATCGAAAGGAACTTGATTACTCTTTTGTATTCTTGAGTTTGAACTTGTTACCCTTTTATGTTATGAGTTTGATGTTGTAGGAATATTTAACGTGATTTTGTAGCCCTTATCATTTGTGATGTGTTGTGGTTTATATTCGTTAGATGTTTTCCTAAGTGAAAATTACTCCTCTTGATTATCATTTTTCGTTGTTCGAGGACGAACAATACTTTAAGTTTGGGGGGTTGATCGTTGTCATTTTCACCTAGATTTTAGTGTCTTTACTTGTGGATTTTTGGATATTTTTATCCGTATTTGTGTAACTTTGGTGGAGTTTTATGTTAATTAGGAGAAGTGTGGTATGGATTGATAAAAGTGAGTAAATGAGCTTAAATGTGTGTAAAACAGGTGAAAAATGAAGAAAAATAGAATCGGGAGCTAAAATGGAAAAGGAGAACATGATACACACGGACACGCCCAGCCATGTCAGGTGCACGAATCGTGTGCAGACACACGCCCCGTGTGCTGAACACGGGCCTATAAAGATTTGCCGTGTTCAAACGTCAGAAGATGCTACACGCCCACGCCCGAGGCCGTGTACGCTACATGAGCCGTGTTCTGTCAACACACAAACACGCTTAACTGTGTGTACGCTATATGAGCCGTGTGCTGCTACACGGCCCGCGTAGGTGCAAAAAGCAATTTTAATTTCAGAATGTTCCGGAAGCTTCTAGAAGGTCCCTAAGTGATATAAAAGGCTAATTTGTGTGAAATTGGAGGGGAGAACACAGAATTAGAGCAGTTACACACATTCTCACACCATATTTTCACACACTAGATCCATTTGATTCATCTCCATACTTTTAATCCATCAAATCCACTTGATCTTCAAAAATCCATCCATCAATTCATTCTTCCATCACTTTAAGAAGAGAAAATCATTAATGGTTGAAGATTTTAGCATGTTGAAAGGAAGGAAGGCCATCTTCAAAAAAGGGAAGCCGATCTACTTTTCAATTGTTATTCTTCTTCATATTTTAGCTCAAATGGAACAAGACAATGAATGTATTGATTTGAACATGATGTATAGTGGCTAGTCCTATAGTAGGGCTAATCATATAATTGGTTTAGAAGAATGCTAGATATGTAGGATTTGAGATGTTGAATTGAGTTAATTTTGGACTTCCTTTTATGATTAATGAATCATGTTTCATTTCAATACTTGTGTGATTAATTCTCTATTTGTAGTGTTAGGATGATCATTCCAATATTATGATTAGTGGTTTAATTGAATCATATATTAAGATGTGCATGCATGTTAGTGTGAGGGGAGGTAAGCCATACCCTTCTTATGCTTAGAACATTCATAGGGGGACACTTAAGAAATTGAGTGAAAAGAACCAAACTTATGATCATAGTACCTTAAGGGAATTGAGAGTAAGAACAATCTTAGGAGATTTAGACTTGTCAAAGAGTCGAGAACCTAATTGCCTTGGTCATAGGGATTAGGAGTAAAAACGTGATTGCTTTTAGTCCATAATAAATAAAGTTCAATATTAAGAGTCATGCATATCTAGCTAGTTTCTTAACCATGAGTATGATTAGCCTTGCTCTCTTCTTAAGTGCAATCTATCCATTCCATTTTACTTGGTTTCGAGTTTGATATTTGATACAATTAGTTGATAATTGATTTCTTAGTTAATTGATTAGAGTAATAAGTAGTATAAAAACCAAACCTTCATTCTTGTCACTTTTACAAAGCATAATCAATGACAAATCCGGATACAACTATGAGTTTACTTTCCCTTGGAATGACATACTTATAAATTTTGTTACTTGGTCACACGTGTACAACAACGATAGAGTCTCTTACTCTAATTCATTTTGATAACAAAAATAAGGCTAAGAATATGGCGTCGTTGCTGGGGAGTAACCATATGCACTTGGTTGTATGAATATGGTACGAAATAAGTGTTTTCTTGATACGGTTGGAATGTATCCATTGCCATCCCCCATATATTCCATTATTGTAGCATTGATCCATTTTTAGCTCTTTTTCTCAAGATCTACTACAATCTTCGCCACTTTCTATTTTTAGTTTGCTCCTCTTCTCTTCTATCAAGGTTAATGTAGCTATCAAGAAGAACACGTTAGAACAAGATTTTTTAAAGAAAATATAAGATGCAAAAATAAGAAAAATGTCCTAAGTAGAGCTAAAAAATTCAAACACGTTACACCGAAGGCTTTCGCCCTGGCAACGGCGCCATGAACTTGGTTTCAATTTTGGTTAAATTGATTTAGAGCAAGTGTACTCTATCGTGTGTAGCACGTAAGCGACCAAGTGCAAAATTTATAATATATCGAACCCAAGGGCGAAAGTGGATAGCCGTGTTTGAGAAGTGCTTTACTCTAGTAGGACTAATCAAATAATGAGGGGGTTTGTTTAACTAAAACTAACAACTAAGAAAACAATTAAAGATAGAACATATACAAATATGATGGAAAATGGATGAAGGTGAACAATCTAAGAAGTATGTAAGGCAAGCAACATTCATGGTAAGGTATATATAGACTCACACATACACATGCACTGATGGTTTTCATGTTATGATATTAAGAACAATCACGTTTGTACCCCTAATCCCTATGGCCAAGACAATTCATTTCTCAACTCTTTTACAAGTTTAAATCTCCTAAGATTGTTCTTACTCTCAATTCTATTGAAGGTACTATGATCATAAGTTTGGTTCCCCTCACTAGTTCATCACTAATGTCCTACCATGAGGTTCTAAACGCTTGAAGGGTTCGACTTACCTCTCCTCATACTAACTAAGTCATCTAATACAATTAATGATTCAATTAAACCACTAAGCATAATATTGGAATGGCCATCCTAACACTATGAATAGAGAATTTAATCACACAAATCATACATAAAATGAGAATAAGCATTCATGATAGAAAATATTCATAACAATCATTTCATCAAACATGTGGTGTGCAAAATCTACATAATACCTAACCAATCATATTGCTAGCCTCACATGAGGACTAGCCACTACAAATCATCATAAAATCAATACAATCCATGGCATGCTCCAATTTAGCCAAATAATGAAGAAAATAACGAAATAAAGGTAAGTAGGCTCCTCTTTGATGGTGAACTTTCTCCTCCTTGATCATGCTATAATCTTCAACCAATGATGAATTCCTCTTCTTAGATTGGTTTATTGATGAATTTATGAATGGATTTGAGGAGATCAAGTGGATTGGATGGATGAAGTGAAGGATGAAAAAGATGAAGATGAATGTGTGTGATTTAGGTGTCTAGTGTGTGTGGAAATTGATCCCAATGATCCCTCTCGTAATTTGTGGTCAAAACAAGTCCTTATACCCCATGGAAGCTTCTAGAATACGTGCATATCATAAAACTACATTTTGCACCTACACGGGTCGTGTAGGTGCACACGGGGCATGTAAGTGCATTGCGTGTAACGCAGTCTCACCATTTCGCGTATAACTTTCACATCCGAACCCCGATTCAAGTGATTCTTGTGCTCACGCGACCCTCTCTTCCGTGGCTTTCCAACCATATATCACGCATCTAGTTTTGAGCTCTGCAAGAATATAAAAAATTACACAAGTTGGACTTGCATTTTTCAGCAATTAGCTTTGGCTCGTTCTTCCTCATTTCAACTCTTAATTGAGCTCCGTTTTTTCCCACATCTTCTTTATCGTGTCTAAAATCCATTTTTACCTGAAAATTACACAAATTACACCAAAGTACAAATTCTCTAAATATTTACAAATATCGCTCAATTTAAGGCACTTAATCATGAAAATCTCACATATATCATTTCAAAGCACACATCTCCATATCTTCATATAACACCACTAAATAATATACAAAATGAATAAAAACACCAAAAAACACATAATAATGACACTAAAATCTAGGTAAAAACGACACCGATCAACCCCCAAACTTAAAGTGTTGCTCGTCCTCGAGCAACGAAAATAAGAAAACGAGAGGAGGAATTTTCACCTAGAGAAAGATTTAAAGAACATAAGTAGTAACACATCATAAGTAACAAGGACTACAAATCATATCAAGTCACACTACAACATTAAAATCATGACACAAAAAATTAACAAGTTCAAGTCTAAGAAAATTAAGAGTAATAAAGTCCCTTCCAGTCCAAACCTCACGTCGGATATCAAAATGCACTCAACACTCTATGAAATAGGGTAATTTTTACTCATCAATCGATTGAACCCGACACACCATAGGCTTGTTCATGGACTACATTCACAAGCCACCAAGGCTTCAACTAATGATCAAAAAGGACTTTACTTTTGGATGTAATGTTAGACTTTTTGGTAAGGGTAGAGAGATTATGGATAAGAGTGACTCATCGAGTGTAAGTAATCAAAGAGATGATCAACTTCTTCAACTTTTTTACGTTTCTATCTTCCTTTCTTTTCTTTTCTAATCTCAAGCTCTAATCATTATCATTCCTTGGATTTCTTGAGCTTCTTTGAATTTGCATGCTTCCTTTCTTTCAACTTTTGAAATCCTTGATTATATTTTTGTTGATTTGATCTTTTTTCTTATGTTGAGGTTGCATGTACATTTTGCTTGAGTTCTTTTCATCCTTTTCTTGCTTGTTTACCATTTCCTTCTTTCTTTTGTACATTTCGCACATCAAACCTTGTAGACCATCATCTCCTCAATCACCCACACAAAGGTTATATATATAAGGCTTAAGTGGGTATTCAAAGCTTGTATTATGCTCAAATCACAACAAATAGGCTTTAAGGCTCAAAATGGTTAATTAGGGATGGTGTATAAGGTAAGGAAATATATGGCAATGACTTTGAAGTAACAAGGATGGCCTAAGATCATATCACTAAACTCCACCAATCGGGCTCATTCCCGTAGTCCATGTGCAAGTTCTAGTTTACCAAGACTCAATCGATCTACTCATGAAAAACTAACTGTGGAGGCACGGTTGAGGCTCAAATGCTCACAAGCTTTTGATCGGACCCTTAGGAACTCATTACACCTCAATTCATCTCAAAATTGAACAAGTTAAATAGAACATATCACAATTTTAAATAGTAGAGATTCTCAACATAGTTCGCCATCACCTATCACAAACAACGTGCCATTACTCACATTAAAAAAAATGACTCACAACATCCCGAAACAAATCACCAAACAATCCTATACAAGAATAAGAATACAATCAAAACACAAAAGAAAAGACTCACCAAATAAAAAACAACACAAAAACACATAACATGCAAAAATGAAAATTCCATCCATCAAAAGAAAATCAAGCACATATCCTCATCGTCCAATAACATCTAAGCTCAAGCATTTGCCACTTTATTCAAAAAAATAAAAAATAAAGCAAGTAAACCTCCCAATATACATAACAAATGAAGTATCATACTAATTCAAACAATCCAAATCAAATCAAGTATATGCTAAGCAAATGAAATTGATGAATTGTAAAGTGAACTCCCTGAAAAGTCATCCGGAGGTGGAAATGGCTAGCATGGACAAACGGACTGCTTACAAGATGAACTGAAACTTTGAGCACAACACGGGTTGTGTCAGGTACACGCCTCGTGTACTCATTTTCTACACGGCCCGTGTTCTGTACACGGCCACAGTCATGGTCATGTAGGTATTTCTGATCATCGCGTACGACCATCACTTATAGGCCCGTGCACAGTAGACGGGGCGTGCTTCTGCACCCTACACAGGTTATGTACTGAACTTGCTCTTGGCCTCGGGCGAGTAGGTACTTCTGATGTCAGTACACGGCCACCTCTTATAGGGCCGTGTACTGAACACGGCTCGTGTAGCGGCTTCTCTGTTTCTTCTAATTTCTAACTTCACACCTTGTTCTTCCCTGCTTTTGTACTTCTAATATACCTCACATATACTCAAAATTTCATCAAAAATCATCAGCTCAACAATTGTAACCAAAATATGAACTAACATGCACTTCAACACAACCAACCATATCAAAATCAATCAATACTCATGAGAAAATTTTAAAATTTATCCTAATTTTACAAGAAGACTTTTCAATCATCATAATAAACATACTCAAGTGGTGAGTCACACTACGCACTCTCCCCCCAAATTTAAATCGAAACAAGTTGAGAATTAAGTTTGCAAAAAAGTGGTGGGACTTATCCTTGTAGTTTCCACCAATTATTTTCTTGCAGAGAAGCATATGCATCACAACACTCAAGGTATGGCACAACACGCACTATCCCCCCAAACTGAAAGTGAAACAAGAGTTGAACTTTAAGTTTGCAAGAAGTAGTGAGACGTCCCTTCACACTTCAAATCAATCACTTCTTGCATTTTCAATACGCATTCTCCTCAATGAGCACAATCAACCTACATGCCAAAAATACAATAACTAAATCAAAGTATTTAAATGAAAGCAATAAAGAAACAATGGGTTGCCTCCCATCTAGCGCTAAGTTTAACGTCTTCAAGCCGAATGGATCATGGAGAACTCATTGAAATGGCCAAGGATATCGTTCATTCTTGCCATCAAATTTTAATCTTTGTGCTTCTTCCTCTATTAGGCATCTATGGCAAGGAACGACCTCGGTAGCATCCTTCGAGATTGGCTTTAGAAATTCAACTCGCTTGAGCTTGCATACCATTAACCTTTCTTTTTTCGACCACCACTTATTCCTCTTAATCAAATAAACTCCCAACATTTCTTCAAGCTCTCATTTGTACCTGATTAGTCATTTTTATAGTAGGGATGGCCAATTAAAATAATTTATCGAACCACAGGGAGGTAGGTAGTAGTGCTTAAGCGATCTCACATTTCTGGTAATTTTATAGAGACGAATCATCGAAGGAGTGGTTGTTCAAACAAGTAAATAAAAGTAATCAAAGCAATGCATGCAAGCAATGATCAAACAAACAAAATAAATGGATGAAATGTGGTTTACCAAATTAAACAAAAGTGAGACTAACAATAATTAAGAAGTGGAAATCCTAGGATACATGCATCAAATTCATATGAATCTTGGTCTTAAGACTAAGGGTCAACACTAAGTTCACCTAGACTCCCTCTCGAGGTGAATAGGATATCGATTCGTTTAAGAATTCCAACATAGCTCAAGGGATTGGTTCTTACTCATACAATTCCAACAAGGTACTAAGCTTAAATAAGAGTCCATTCACATGATTAATCAACCTCTCGATCAAACCAATCGGATGTCCTATCAAAGGGTTCTAAATCCTAAAGGACATCTCTATCTCTTTAAGATCTATAATGAACATGATGTGTATGACAAGATAATTCAATTAATTATCCTAAATATGCAATTGACTTCTCAATCTAATCACATGTTTAAAACAACAAACCACACAAATCATCATAAACATCAAGATTTAAAGCATCAATCATAGAAAATCAATTAACACAATCAACATAGGAATTTAAATACACAAATCCTAAAATTATCCAACAACTCTCATGTTGCTAATCTCACAAGGGAGATTAGCCTACCATATTCAAAAGAAAATCAACATAGACATTAAGATCCTTACAAAACATGATGAAACAATAAGGTTTCAATACAAAAGTTGAATGAAAACTCCCTTGGATGTCTCCAATGGTGATCTTCTTCCTTCCCTTGCAATCCTCCTCTCTTCCTTGCTTCTTTTCCTCAATTGGATGAAGGTTTTGATGGTGGGGTGATGGTAGATGGAATGGATGGTGAATGGATGAAGATGATGGTATGAATTGGAGAGAATGGTGTGTGATCTATGTGTTTTGGTGCAAACCCTTGGTGGAATCTCCAATCTCCCTTCAAATATTGAACTTGAGGCTATTTATACCCTCTACAAGTTGGGCCATGAATTTAGCATTAGTTGGACTTTTTACACACACTTACACACATTGGCAAGTGAAAATCTAAATTTCTGGCCCAATAACATGCAACTCGAGTTGGCCTTATACAACTCGAGTTGTAACTCGAGTCGAGCTACGTTATGTGTAACTCGAGTAGACTTGGCTCGACTCGTGTTGGCAACTCGTGCATTCGCCTGTTCGGTCGTGTTGTGAGGCTCTAAAACTAAAAATCCCTCAGAACCCAGCTCGACTCGAGCTAGCAACTCGTGTTGAAGCTTGCAAGTCGAGTTGGCTCACTGTACAATTTTTGGCACTTGCTCTGCTCCTTACTCGACTCAAGTTGCAAGTCGAGTTGGACCTTGCAACTCGAGTAAGCTCTCTGGACAATTTCTGGACTTTTTCTAACCCCTACTCGACTCGAGTTGGCTACTCGAGTTGCCCTTGCAACTCGAGTTGGGTCCCGTGAGCTCGTTTCAGCTCCCGTCTCCATTTTTGCTTATTTTTCACCTATTTTACATACGTTTAAGCTCATTCACACACATTTCCCTAAAAACACATAACACAATTAAATAACACATGAAATACAGATAAAATACTACGAAAATGGATATAAAAAGACACTAAAATCTAGGTGAAAATATCACTCATCACACCCCCAAACTTAAAGTGTTGTGCGTCCCCGAACAACGAAAATGATAAACCAAGGGGTGAGATTTTCACCTAGGAAAAGACTAAACGAACATAAGTAATAACACATCAATAACAATAAGAATCACAATTTATGCTAAGTTATCCTACAACATTAAACTCATGACATAATTAACAAGTTCAATCTCTAGAGAATAAAATGTAATATAGTCCCTTATAGTCCAAGCCTCACATAGGTTATAAATGTTACTCAACACTCTTTAAAGTGGTAACAACACTCATCAATCGATTGGCTCGACTCGCTATAATCTTGCTCGTGGACTACATTCACAAACCACTAAAGTTTTCATTAGTGATCAAAAAGGTCTTTCATTAAGGATGTAATGATAGGCTCTTTGGTAGGGTAGGAAAAATATAGGTAATAGTGACTAATCAAGTGCAAGTAACTGAAGAGGTAGCTACTTTCTTCCATACCTTCACTTATCTTTCTTCCTTTCTCAACTTTGGTAATCACAAGCACTAATCATTAACTTTCCTTAAATTGAGCTTCTTTTGATTCATGCTTCCTTCTTTGGACTTTTAAGTACTTGAGCATATTATTGGTTTGCTCTTTTTCTTGTTTTAAGGTTGCATGTTCATTCTTGTTTGTGCTCTTTTCATCCTTTTTCTTGCTTGCTTACCATTTCTTTTTCTTCTTTTATTATCTCATTACTCCTTCTAGCTACCATCTCCTCAATCACTCACACAAAAGGATAATCATATAAGGCTCAAATGGGTAATCAAGGCTTGTAATGTGCTAAATTCACAAGAAATAGGCTTAAAGGCTCAAAGTGGTTGACTAGGGATGATGTTCATGGTATGAAAATATATGGAAATGACTATAAATAAAAAGGATAGACTTAGATCATGTCATTAATCTCCACTAATCGGGCTCGTTCCTATAGTCATTGAGCAAGTTCTAGCTTATCAAACGCAATCGATCCACTCATGAAAAAAATACCATGTATGCACGGTTGAGGCTCAAATTCTCACAAGCTTATCCATTGGACCTTAAGGAACTTATTACACTACATTCATCTCGAAATTGAACAAGTTAAGTAGAACATGTCACAATTCGAAAGTATAGAGATTCTTAATCATAACTTGTCATCACTTATCACAACAACATGTCATCACTCACATTCAAAAATGACTCACAACATCCCAAAACAAACCACCAAATCAAACCTAAACAAGAATAAGAAAACACACAAAACACAATAAAAGAAAATACTCACCAAACAAGAAACAATACAAAAACACATAACATGCAAAAATAAACATCACCATCAAAAGAAAATGAAGCACACATTCATATCATCCATAATCAAATAGGCTCACAGACATCCCATCCTTGATTGAAAAGGAAATTCTAAATTACGAAAGTAAACTTCCCAAAACATAACAAAATGAAGCAACATGCTAATCACATCAATCCAAATCCACATAAATTATGCTAAGCACATAAAAGTAGTAAAGTGTAGAGTGAACTCCCTCAATAGGCTTTTGGTAGGTAGACGTTGTTAGCTCCAAACTCTATACATGCTTCCAATACCCCTTGTAGTTTCCATTAAAAATCTTCTTGTTGAGAAGTAAACGCATCCACACTACTCAAGCTATGTTCACCACGTACTAGCCCCCCAAACTTAACTCAAGACAAGAGTCGAGAATTAAGTTTGCAACAAGTGGTGACATATCTACTCGAATCCATGAAGCACTTCTCTTTTCTTCAATATGCTTTTTTCTCACGAGCTCAATCCACCTACAAGACCAAAATAAACAAAACAAACATCAAAATATAAAAAGAATGGATTGCCTCCCATTTAGTGCTAAGTTTAATGTCTTCAAGCCGGACAAAATTTTACGATCATTGGACCAAAGGATGATCCATCCCATTCTCTCCTCGTATCCTCACTTTGAATATTTGCTTTGCCTTTTTCTTGTCCACTAGCTCAACTTTACTATTCTTTTTTACAAGCATCAAGTCATCATCAAGAAGTGATTCTAGTGGACTTCCTCTTTCTCCTTTGTCAAGCTTCCAATCAAGCTCCGATTCTTTCATCCTATTAACATCATAAGAAGATAAGTTAGAATTTGACATTTTCATATAATCATGAAGAAATGAATTTAAATTGTCAAAGAGAATAGAGTCATGATCCATAAGATCATCCGGAGGCTTCAAATGAGACTTGGCTTCCTTTTCCTTATTGCACAAGAATGTGACACTCTCTTCTTTTGAGCTCAAAGACAACTCTTCTCTTCCAACATCAATTTTTGTTCTTCCGATAGCTAGAAATGATCTTCCCAAAATGAGTGGAACTCGAGGGTCCGCCTTCACTTCTAACCCCATGAAGTTGACCGGGAAAGCTAGCCCTTTTACTTTCACCTCCACGTCTTCAACAATCCCTAGTGGTTTCACAACTTCTCCATTTACTACTTCAAGACGGATAGTAGTAGGCTTTAGCTCTCCAATTTCAAGGTCTTTGAATGTGGCATGAGACATCACGTTGACACTTGCCCCCAAGTCACACAATGCATCAAGGGTACCCTTCATCTCAAAATCATAAGGAATGATGAATTTCCCCGGATCACCAACTTTTGTAGGCCCCCTTTTTGCATCGACTCACTTGTTTCGGATTGCTCTTCTTTCTTTTTCTCCTCATACTTCTTCTTAAGATTCTTCACATGCTCTTCAAATTCCTTTTTCTTCTCCTCCTTTACAAACATTTATGGATAGTGAATAGGGAATGGAGTGATCAGAATACCCCAATAATCATATTTGTACTCCTCTTCTTTAGCCTTCTCCTCCACTTTCTTTTCCTCTTGCACCCTTTTCCACTTAGGTATCCATTTAGGACCCTTCTCTTCTTTTATTTCTCCAACACCCTTGCTTTCCACCAACCATTCTTCAATCTTTCGTTCCTCTTTCATATCAACCAATAAATATTGAGCCTTTGGATTAACCTCGGTTGTGGCCAGAAACTTTTCTTTTTGTTGAGCACTCAAAGAACTTGTAATTTGTCCCACATTATACTCCAATGCTTTTAGCCTCTTTTCATTTGCTTCTTCCACTTTTTTCATCGCTTCATCTCGAGCTTTGATAGATGCAAACAACTATTCAAGTAGCTCATCTATAGATGCCTTCCCTTCACTGTTTGGTGCCTTGGCCCCCAGTTGATATCCCGGAGGATAAGCAACTGCATTGCTTGGATTAGAGTAGGAAAAGTTACCTTGCCTTTGATGTTGTTATGGGTATGAGCTTCCACTACTTTGACCATTAAAGCCTCCTTGCCATGGTGGATAGTTTTCTTGGTTGTGGTTGAAATTACCTTGGTAATTATTTTGATAATTCCCTTGGTAATTTCTTCCTTGGATGTATGACACATCTTCCACACGTGGCATAGAGTTGGCCCATTGTTCTCCACTCACAATATTTGGAGGAAACACACCTTGCTCACTTTGTAGCCCTTCAACCATATTAGCTCCTTGATTATTCACACATTGGTTCAAGCTCATTTGTTTCATAACCTCCGCCACTATCTTTTCCATGCTTGGCGTACTTTGCTCCACATTAGCACTCTTCACACTAAACTGTTGCCCTTGATCAAAACTCTCAAAACCATAGCATCCACTTACCCTCTCCGATGACCATTGATATACGTTTGTAGCAATCTCATCAAATATCCTTATTGCCCTTTCCGGAGTTACTCCAAGTACGGATCCACCTGCCGAAGTAACAACATACATTCTTTGACTATTTACCAAACCTTGGTAGAAAAATCCAACTTGTTGATTCTCCGGGAATCCATATTGTGGACACTTACGTAGCATATCCTTAAACCTTTCCCACGCTTCATAAAAGCTCTCTTGAGGTATTTGCTTGAATTGAGTGATCAAGCTCTTCATTTGAAGGGTCTTAGAAGGTGGAAAATACTTGTTCAAGAACATTTGTGCAAGCTCATCCCATGTGTTGCACGTACCCGGAGTAATCGTAGATAGCCATGTTTGAGCACGATCTCTCAACGAAAATGGAAACAACCTCATCTTAATGCAATCCTCGCTCACCCCATTCATCTTCACGGTATTGGCAATTTCAATAAATTGAGCTAGATGAGCGTTAGGATCCTCAATCGGAGTTCTACTAAATTGTTGCTCTCTCATCATAGAAATCAAGCCTGCTTTAAATTCAATGTTGTTGGCATTGATTGGTAGTCCCATCATTTGTGGCATTGCTCTTAGCATAAAGAAATCATGGATTACCCTTGGATCGACTTGAGGTCCTCGATGCACCAGAGGTGGTGGTGGAGGTGCATAAGCATGTTGAAAACCTTGTTGAAGCATGGCTTGTTGCACCATTTGTTGAAGCAAAGCTTGATTGTTAAACTCTCCAAATTGTTGATAAGCTTGTTGAGGAAGATTAGCATTGTCTTGCACATTTTGTACTATGTCTCCATCATGCTCAACGTTTACACGTTCTTCTTGATTGTTCTCCATAAGATTACTGTTTTTAGTTTTGTTCTCCTTTATCTTTTCTCTCAAAGTGTGTTCAATCTCTAGATCAAGAGGTTCAACTTGTTTACCCTTGGACCTTGTGTCCATACACCTTAAAAATAAGAGAGTTAGAACAAAGATTTTCAAAGAAAAAACAAGTAAACAAATAAAATAAAAAAATATCTCTAGTAAGATTACTCAAAACGATCCTTCTTCAAGCTACTAGCAACCATTGCCTCACCGGAAACGGCGCCATTTGATTAGCCATTTTTATAGTAGGGATGACCGATTAAAATAATTTATCGAACCACAGGGAGGTAGGTAGTAGTGCTTAAGCGATCTCACGTTTCTTGTAACTTTATAGAGATGAATCATCGAAGGAGTGGTTGTTCAAACAAGTAAATAGAAGTAATCAAAGCAATGCAAGCAAGCAATGATCAAACAAACAAAATAAATGGATGAAATGTGGTTTACCAAATTAAACAAAAGTGAGACTAACAACAATTAAGAAGTGGAAATCCTAGGATAAATGCATCAAATTCATATGAATCTTGGTCTTAAGATTAAGGGCCAACACTAAGTTCACCTAGACTCCCTCTCGAGATGAATAGGATATCGATTCGTTTAAGAATTCCAACATAGCTCAATGGATTGGTTCTTACTCAAACAATTCCAACAAGGTACTAAGCTTAAATAAGAGTCCCTTCACACGATTAATCAACCTCTCGATCAAACTAATCGGATGTCCTATCAAAGGGTTCTAAATCCTAAAGGACATCTCTATCTCTTTGAGATCTATAATGAACATGATGTGTATGACAAGATGATTTAATTAATTATCCTAAATATGCAATTGACTTCTCAATCTAATCACATGTTTAAAACAACAAACCACACAAATCATCATAAACATCAAGATCTAAAGCATCAATGATAGAAAATCAATTAACCCAATCAACATAGGAATTTAAATACACAAATCCTAAAATTATCCAACAACTCTCATGTTGCTAATCTCACAAGGGAGATTAGCCTACCATATTCAAAAGGAAATCAACATAGAAATTAAGATCCTTACAAAACATGATGAAACAATAAGGTTTCAATACAAAAGTTGAATGAAAACTCCCTTGGATGTCTCCAATGGTGATCTTCTTCCTTCCCTTGCAATCCTCCTCTCTTCCTTGCTTCTTTTCCTCAATTGGATGAAGGTTTTGATGGCGGGATGATGGTAGATGGAATGGATGGTGAATGGATGGTGAATGGATGAAGATGATGGTGTGAATTGGAGAGAATGGTGTGTGATCTATGTGTTTTGGTGTAAAACCTTGGTAGAATCTCCAATCTCCCTTCAAATGTTGAACTTGAGGCTATTTATACCCTATCCAAGTTGGGCCACGAATTTAGCATTAGTTGGGCTTTTTACACACACTTACACATATTGGTAGGTGAAAATCTAAATTTCTGGCCCAATAACATGCAACTCGAGTTGTAACTCGAGTCGAGCTACGTTATGTGTAACTCGAGTAGACTTGGCTCGACTTGTGTTGGCAACTCGTGCATCCGTCTGTTTGGTAGTGTTGCGAGGCTCGGAAACTGAAAATCCCTCGGAACCCAACTCGACTCGAGCTAGCAACTTGTGTTGAAGCTTGTAAGTTGAGTTGGCTCACTGTACAATTTTTGGCACTTGCCCTGCTCCTTACTCAACTCGAGTTGCAAGTCGAGTTGGACCTTGCAACTCGAGTAAGCTCTCTGGATGATTTCTGGACTTTTTCTGACCCCTACTCGACACGAGTTGGCTACTCAAGTTACCCTTGCAACTCGAGTTGGATCCCGTTAGCTCGTTTCTTGCTCGTTTCAGCTCCCGTCTTCATTTTTTCTCATTTTTCACCTGTTTTATATACGTTTAAGCTCATTCACACACATTTCCCTGAAAACACATAACACAACCAAATAACACATGAAATACGGATAAAATACTACGAAAATGGACATAAAAAGACACTAAAATCTACGTGAAAATATCACTCATTAGTACCTAAGGCATTGAGAAGAATCAATAGGTAAGACAAAGTCAATATAAACAATATTTTGAAATTCAATGCAACTTGAAGAGTTAAACGGTGTAGAAATGCTCATTTCACTCCCAAACTCATCATCAAGTGCTCTTAGACCTTGTTCCACTTCATCGAATTCATACACATCTCTTGATTCTTCATCCTCACTTGAATTTTCCTTATCAACAAGAGACAAGAAATCATAGATATTCTCTTCCTCCTTTAAGCTTTCTTCTACCTTAGGCTCTTTACCCCTCTCACTTGAATTTTCATCCTCCAAGTTTTCTTTTTCATTGTCTTCCTTATCTTCAAATAGCTCTTCATCTCTTGAGTCTTCATTATCCCCCGAACACTCTTCTACCTCTAAATTTTCATCATTCTTTTAATTAAAATTCTTCATTTCATGAAGATTGTTTCGTTTACTTATTATTTGACTCATTTGACATTCTAGGGCCTCAATTCTCCTCTCATTTTCCTCATCTTCTCTCTTTCTTTCTTCAATCATTTCATACATCATCTCCATGAGTTGACCAAATCTTTCTTTTATAGATGGCTTTGCTTCTTCACTCGGTGGTTGCCATTTTTATTCTTGGAGATAATTCCCTTGATAAACAATTGGGAAAGTACTCCCTTGCATGTAAGACATATCATCTACTTGAGAACTAGGCACCATCCACTCTTGTTGTACCGTAGGATAAGAAGTTGGCATACATTTAAGATTTTAAGCCCCATAACTAGGAAGACTTTGTTGAAAACTTTGCCTTGCATTGCTCTCATGAGCATATCTTCTACGCATTTCAAGTAAGGCACTATTTTCGGATAGAGGAGTAATCGTAGGCACTTGGTTGTATGAATATGGTACGGAATAAGTGTTTTCTTGATACGGTTGGAATGTATCCATATTGTAAGCTCCTTGCCATCCCCCATATATTCCATTATTGTAGCATTGGTCCATTTTTAGCTCTTCTTCTCAAGATCTACTACAATCTTCTCCAATTTCTATTTTTGGTTTGCTCCTCTTCTCTTCTATCAAAGTTGATGTACCTATCAAAAAGAACAAGTTAGAACAAGATTTTTCAAAGCAAATATAAGATGCAAAAATAAGAAAAATGTCCTAAGTAGAGCTAACAAATTCAAACACGTTACACCGAAGGCTTTTGCCCCAGCAACGGCGCCATGAACTTGGTTTCAATTTTAGTTAAATTGATTTAGAGCAAGTGTACTCTATCGTGTGTAGCACGTAAGTGACCAAGTACAAAATTTATAATATATCGAACCCAAGGACGAAAGTGGGTAGCCGTGTTTGAGAAGTGCTTTACTCTAGTAGGACGAATCAAATAAGGAGGGGGTTTGTTTAACTAAAACTAACAACTAAGAAAGCAATTAAAGATAGAACATATACAAATGTGATGAAAAATGGATGAAGGTGAACAATCTAAGAAGTATGTAAGGCAAGTAACATTCATGGATAAGGTATATATAGACTCACACACACATGCATTGATGGTTTTCATGTTATGATATTAAGGACAATCACGTTTGTACCCTTAATCCCTATGGCCAAGGCAATTAGGTTCTCAACTCTTTTACAAGTTTAAATCTCCTAAGATTGTTCTTACTCTCAATTCCATTGAAGGTACTATGATCATAAGTTTGGTTCCCCTCACTAGTTCATCACTAATGTCCTACCATAAGGTTCTAAGCACTTGAAGGGTATGACTTACCTCTCCTCATACTAACTAAGTCATCTTATGGAATCAATGATTCAATTAAACCACTAAGCATAATATTGGAATGGTCATCCTAACACTATGAATAGAGAATTTAATCACACAAATCATACATAAAATGAGAATAAGCATTCATGATAGAAAATATTCATAACAATCATTTCATCAAACATGTGGTGTGCAAAATCTACATAATACCTAACCAATCATATTGCTAGCCTCACATGAGGACTAGCCAATACAAATCATCATAAAATCAATACAATCCATGGCATGCTCCAATTTAGCCAAATAATGAAGAAAATAACAAAATAAAGGTAAGTAGATTGTGAACTTTCTCCTCCTTGATCATGCTATAATCTTCAACCAATGATGAATTCCTCTTCTTAGATTGGTGTATGGGTGGATTTATGGATGGATTTGAGGAGATCAAGTGGATTGGATGGATAAAGTGAAGGATGGAAGAGATAGAGATGAATGTGTGTGATTTAGGTGTCTAGTGTATGTGGAAACTGATCCCAAATGATTCCTCTCGTAATTTGTGGTCAAAAAAGGTCCTTATATTCCATGGAAGCTTCTAGAACACGTGCATTGATGAGTGTGTAAATTCATGTGTTTCGAGCCCGGATTCGTGTAATAATGGTGTGTTAGATCATTGTAATTCAATATGAATCGATATATATGGTGAAAAGTCACGAATCAGGTGTCTTGAAGGCTATTTGAGTTGATTTTCGAAGGAAAACGAGTTAAAAGTGATCGGATCCGAAAGAAGGAGATCCAGAGGCTCGATTCGACCAAGCAGGTGCGCTGTTCAACCAAGAAAGAGATGGTTCGACCAGCACCTGTGGTCGAACCGATTGAGAAGAAGCACCGGAAGTGACGTTCGACCACGACATTGTGGTTTGACCAAGCTATTTGGTCGAACCGTGGTCGAACTAGAAGCCTGAAGAGAAGCAGCTGCAGTTCCACCAGAGAGTATGCGGTTCGACCAGGATACTGGTCGAATTCGGGACCCGCAACCAATGTACAGGTTGATTTGACCTGGAGTTCGACCAATGGAGGATGATTTGACCTGGCCTGTTGGTCAAACTAAGGCGCAAAATCTTACCATATTCGTATTTTTATACCTTTAATACATGTGTTCGCTCAAGAAGCCCATCCAAAGCCCGTAAGAAGAGTTTACAAGTATAAAAGAAGAGCTTTCGCAGGAGAAAAGAGACACACACCACTCCACCACCGAAACCCTACCATCATCTCAAGGAGTCATGAAGAAAGGCTTGTCTGGCGAGTCAAGTAAGATCATACCAATTAACCATGATTGTTCCTAGATCAATCATAGGCTAGAGCCGCTCCGGTAGTTCTAGGGTTATGAAAGTTTTATGAGTGAATTGAATTTCCATGTGTAAACTCCGTACAACACTTCTTGTGATTTATTTTATATAAGATTGCACTTTTTAAATTCATACTCACAGTCGTTTTGTGCATCATTAACTGTTATGTAGAGTCTGAATGCATATCTTGGTTATTGATTGAGTGCGTTCACTGCTAAGCAGGATTACATATTATAATTCTAAGTGAAGGGATTCCGAAGTCTTATTAGAACTATCTTATATAAATAATTGTTAATTCAATATTATTCGGGTTAATGGGTAGGATAAATAGTATAACGTCATAGTACCTATAAAGGGAGATTATATCGGGTTAGAGTACTAAGTGCATGGAAAATAATTGATACTGATAGTACCTAGAAAGGGGGGTGAATTATATCTCTTGCTCCGAGGATATTCACATGTGTCATACGCATGTTTACTTGTGTCTATAGAGTGAACTTGCATGGTTTAGTGATGCGTCCATAAATCACAAAGCAGAGTCAGACATCAACACATGGAAAGGAAATGAATAAGTAAAATTGGATGACCCGAAGACTACCTATTTTCTTACTTGATCACAGTCGTATTTTCTCTATTACTTGTTTATTTAATTCGCTATTTAAGTTATTCATTATTTAATTCCGTAACTATTCCAAACCAATTTACCAATATAGACTTAGTTAATTAGAATATAATTAAATTGATAATAATACATTCCTTGGGTTCGATAATCACTTGGTCGCCTATCGAAACTACAATTGATATCCTTCATACTTGGGGATTATTTTGTGTGTTGAGAAAACGCTCATCAAGTTCTTGGCGCCGTTGTCGGGGACAGCATAGATTATTAGTTTATTATTTCTAGTTTAATTGAGATTATATTATTCTTGTCTTTAATTTCTAACACTTATTTTTCTTAGGTGTATGCTCACTAGATCGAAGACATGTGAATTAGAGCCTTATAATCCAGAGATTGGAGCATCATCGAGGAAGAAAATGAAGAACAAGAATAAGAACATAGACCCAACTGAGGCTCTTAATTTAGGAGTTGAAGTGACGTGCTGAATTCACAAACGATTGAAACTGCAATCGAAGTTAACTTGGAAGCAGAAACAGTCAACATGGCTGCGAATCCTGATACACTTGCCATCCGTGAAGTCCTTAAGAACAACGGAGGAGGCAATGCGGGGCTGTTAGGAGCAAGAGGGGCCGGAGCCATTTTGATTTACACCCTGCTCTTATCACCATGATTGAAAGGAGCCCCTTCTCTGGGGAACCTTTGAAGATCCTCAGCAATATCTAAATAAGTTCCTTGGATATGCAAGTACACAAAAAGATGCATGAGCTCATGAGAATGCGAGGAAGATCATCTTGTTTAAGTTCTCGCTGAATGAAAAAGCATGAGATTGGTACGATAATCATAATGCTGCTGAATGTGATACATGAGAGAAGTTGAAAGTGAAATTCTTGGAGCGATACATGCCACCTTCAAAGGTGTTCAAGATGAAGAAAGAAATCAATCAATTTGCTATCCAGGGTAATGAGTAGTTTCATGAAGCTTGGGACAGATTCAAGGACATGCTTCGAAAGTGTCCACATCATGGGCTATCTAAAGCGCAATATATTAGTATTTTCTACAATGGGTTGGATTGCGATTCTCGTGTGTTACTTGATGTTTCATCCAATGGAGCATTGCTTACAAAGTCACCCATTGAGGCCGAGAAGCTTTTTGAGAATATTTCGATGAATTCAAGATATTGGCCGACTGATAGAGTGAGAGGCACTTATGTCCTTGGTAAAGTAGCACAGGTTGAGCATACTATGGTGAAGTCGGGAAGAGATGATGAGATCGTCTCTAGCTTGGCTAATATCAACAAGTTACTCGAGTCTCAGCAAAAATATATTACGGATATATCTCAGAGAGTACCAATGATACAGTAGGATGGTGGCTATGAAGGAGCTAGCCAAGAGCAGATCGAGGAGGTAAACTATGCCATGGGTCAAAGTACTTAAGGAACTAGGTACCAAAATCAAGGAAACCGGAATTATTAGAGGAATTACAATAATCGTGGTCCCTCTGGTAATTACCAACAACCAAGGAGGCTGGAGTTTTCATGGAGCAATCCGAATAATACGGTGCAACCTTTTATTGGTGTTGATCCAGGAGTTAAAGTGGAAGAAATGAAACCGGGTTTCGAGAATACGGTGAACAGGTACATGGCGAGAAACGATGTAAGAGTAGACCGTCTTGAGGCCAAGTTAGAAAAGAAGATTGATGCCAATCATGAGGATTTGTCTAAGCAAGTTAAGGACCTTACATTGTTGATGGGGGAGATGGCAGGAAACGTAAACAAATTGACTCAAACTATTAAGAAGGGAAAGTTTCCGTTGCAAAGTATTGAGAATCCAAAGTCTTGTCACGCCATTACATTGAGGTCTGGAACGCAGTACGAGGGACCAATGAGGCTAAAATTGAAATTTGAAACAATAGAAGCCCGATTCAACCCCAATTCGACCAACACAGATGGTCGAACTACACAGGAGAGGTCGAACCAGGCACTTGGGCGATATCTGGAAGTTGCAGAAGAGCAGTTCGACCAAAAACATGACAGTTTGACCAAAAGCCCTGGTCAAACTCAGGTCGAACCACACTATCCAGAGTACTCTATTTTGTCTAAAGCCTGATTCGACCACAATCACTGTGGTTTGACCAAACCTATTGGTCGAATCGGCCTGTAAGGGAGAGAATGAACTTTCAGGTGCTCAGTTCGACCATTATTCACCCAGTTCGACCAGCTACCCTGGTCGAACCATGGTCGAACCATACCGTTCTGCACTGTTTTCCATGTAGAATGCTCCGCATGATGATGATGCGACCCCAGTACCTTCCAAAGAGCAGAATACAAAGATTATAGCAAAAAAGAAGTGGAAGAGAGCCAAGAGATTGAGAGCCGAGAAGGATAAGGCGGAGAAGGTTGAACGTGATGAATGGGGGATTTCCAAAACAAAGATACCTCCGTCGTTTCCTTACAAGCTAGTCAAGAAATGATTGGAAGAGAAGTTCAAGAAGTTTTCAGAGATCATAAACAAAATAAGCTTGAAGATTCCTTTTTCTGAAGTGATATTGGAGATGTCGTATTATGCCCGTTTTCTGAAGGATATACTTTTGAAGAAGAGAAGCTTGAACGGAATTGAAACAGTGAATTTGTCTGAGAATTGCAGCTCTATCATTCGGAGGAAGCTGCCAGCTAAGTTGAAGGATCCGGGAAGCTTCACGATCTTATGTGAGATTGGAAAGGGGCAGGCACGTCGAGCCTTGTGTGATCTTGGGGCAAACATCAATTTGATGCCTTTGTATATATTTCAAAGGCTTGGTTTGGGGGAGTTAACTCCCACAACAGTTGCTCTACAACTAGCGGATGGGTCTATGACTTTTCCAAAGGGTGTTATTGAAGACGTTCTTGTTAAAGTAGAGAAGCTAGTCTTTCTTGTGGATTTTTTTGTGCTTGAGATGGAAGATCACAAGGATAATGTCCCTCTTATCTTAGGGAGATCTTTCCTTGCTACTGCGGGAGCTATGATAGATGTGCAGAAGGGTGAGTTACGGCTGCGGATAGATAAAGAAGAGGTCTTATTTAACCTTGACAAAGCAATGAAGATGCCAATAGAGACGCAATATCATAGTATAGATGTGGTGGAGAAGATCGTGAAGGAAGACATGTCTTTGATCCTTTCAAAGGATCCTCTTGAGACATGCTTGGCAGAGTCTCTTACTTTTTCCACTACGGAGCTAGATGAACTCTCCAACGAGGTATGTATTGAATTTTTTGAAAACTTGCTTGCTTTGCGTGATGACAGGTATGAATCGAAGAGGACAAAGGTTGAAGAGGTCAAGTGGACTAGGAAGTACTTACCATTGGATAGAGAGAGCGCACCTCAAGAAGAAAAGAAAGAGAAGTTGAAACCCGGAGCACTTGAAGTATGCCTACCTAGGTGACAATAAAAAATATCTGGTAATTGTATCTTCTTCCCTTGATGATGATCAACTTGAGGAATTGTTAGAGGTGCTTAGGAAGTATAAGTCTGCGATTGGTTGGTCTCTTGATGATTTAAAAGGTATTAATCCTTCATATTGCATGCATAGAATAAGATTGTTAGATAAGGCCAAGAGTAGTATACAGAATCAGCGGAGGGTAGATCCCGCTATTCAAGAAGTGATTAGGAAGCAAATCCTAACGTGGCTAGATGCTGGGATATATATCCCATTAGTGATAGTCCCCATATGAGTCCATTGCATGTAGTAGCTAAGAAGAGGCATGACTATTGTGAAAGCTGAGGATGGAGAGACATTAGCCACTAGGATTCCTACGGGATGGCGTGTGTGTACGGATTATAGGAAATTGAATGAAAATACATGCAAAGACTATTTTCCCCTTCCTTTCATGGATTAAATGCTTGATCGACTTGCAGGGTATGAGTTTTATTGTTTCTTGGATGGGTACTCGGGTTATAATCAAATCATGATTGCACATGAGGATCAAGAAAAGACTACTTTTACTTGCCCTTATGGAACTTTTGCCTTTAGAAAGATGCCTTTTGGATTGTGTAATGCGCCTGCTATATTTCAGCGTTGCATGATGGCCATATTTGATGTGTTGATAGAAAAGATCATGGAGGTGTTTATGGATGATTTTTTTGTGTTTGGTTCCTCCTTTGATATTTGTTTATCTAACCTTGCTACTGTTTTGAAGAGATGCCAAGAAACTAATCTTGTCTTGAATTGGGAGAAGTGGCACTTCATGGTAAGAGATGGGATTGTTCTTGGCCATCATATTTCGGACAAGGGATTGCAGGTGGATAGAGCAAAGGTAGTGGCGATTGAGAAGCTTCCTCCACCTACTAATGAAAAGGGAGTGCGGTCCTTCCTTGGACACACCGATTTTTATAGAAGATTCATAAAAGACTTCTCAAATTACTCTAAGCCCTTATCACATTTACTTGAAAAGGATGTTCCTTTTGTTTTTTATGAAGAGTGTCTAACAGCTTTTCAGGTTTTGAAAGAGGCACTTATTACTGCTCCTATCTTGATCACACCAGATTTGACTCAGCCGTTTATACTTATGTGTGATGCAAGTGACTTAGCACTTGGAGTGGTGCTTGGGCAGCTGAGGGATAAGAAGTTTTGCACCATTTACTACGCGAGTAAGTCTTTTGATGCTGTACAAAAAAAACTATACGGTGACTGAAAATGAGTTTTTAGCTGTGGTGTATGCATTCAATAAGTTTCGACAGTATTTGGTTGGCATGAAGACTATCGTGTATACGGATCATTCTGCGATCCGATACTTGATGGAGAAGAAAGAAACGAAGCCATGGATCATTAGATGGATCCTTTTTCTGCAGGAATTTGATATGGAGATCCGAGATAAGAAGGATACGGAGAATGTTTTGACGGATCACCTATCAAGGTTGGAGATAAGGGAGCACTGTGATGATTGTTTCGATTACATAGAAGAAATATTCCCTAATGAAAAGATCATGGATGTGTTTATTGAAGGAGTGGAAAGAGCATGTGTGGTGGCTGCTCAAGGGATAGATCCATGGTATGCGAATTATATGAATTACATTGCTGTAGGAGAAATTCCGAGAGATCTCGACTGATATCAACTTGCAAAATTCAAGAGGGATGTTGAGATTTTTATATGGTATGATTCGTTTGTCTACAAGATATGTACGAATTCCATAGTCCGTAGGTATGTGCCCGAGATGGAGATAGAGAGTGTTCTTGATTTTTGCCATGCACAACCTAACCGGGGGCACTTCGGAGCTCAAAAGACGGCAGCAAAGGTACTTCAATCTGCTCTTTAATGGCCTACTTTGTTTAAAGATTGCAAAAACTATGTGGCAACATGCGATAGATGTCAAAGGATGGGGAACATAAGTCAAAGAGATGAGATGCCACTTCAACCAAGCATTGTTGTTGAGATCTTCGATGTATGGGGATCGATTTTATGGGGCCTTTTTTCTCATCTAATGGATTTCTCTACATCCTATTAGCAGTGAATTATGTTTCTAAGTGGGTGGAAGCCATTCCCACTCACGTGAATGATTCAAGAACCATGTTGTCTTTCTTGAAGAAACATATCTTTGCCTGCTATGGAGTTCCTAGAGCACTAGTGAGTGATGGAGGGTCTCACTTTGTCAATAAGCTTCTTGAAAAATTGCTTAAGGATTATGGAGTTAATCATATGGTTACTACACCCTACCACTCTCAAGCGAATGGGCAAGCTGAAGTCTCCAACCAACAAGTGAAATAAATTTTGGAGAAAGTAGTCGGAACCAATAGGAAGGATTAGGCTATGAAGCTCGATGATGTTTTGTGGGGGTTACGGACTGCTTATAAGACGGTGTTGGATATGTCATCGTATCAAATTATCTATGAGAAGCCGTGCCACTAACCCGTAGAGATTCAGCACAAAGCTTTTTAGGCATTGAGGAGTTTGAACTTGTCTTTAAAGGATCAAAAGGATTTGAGAATGACTCATATAAATCAATTGGATGAGTTCAGAAATTGAGCTTACAAGAACTCGGAGATCTACAAGGAGAGAATAAAGAAATGGCATGATTTAAAGATCTCTTATAAGGAGTTCAAGCAAGGTGATGAAGTATTACTTTTTAACTCTCATTTGAAGCTCTTCGCAGGGAAATTGAAATCAAATTGGACGGGGCCTTTCATTATCCATAGAGCCTGCGGAGGGGGGAGTTTTGAGCTTATGGACAAACACGGAGACATCATAGCAGCGAATGGGCATCGATTGAAGCATTACAAGTTGCCAGATGATGCTTGCGTCGTCTTTGAGGATACCTTGCACTAGATTGGTACTGTCGTGACTCTCCGACGTTAAACAAGAGCGTCTGTTGGGGGCTTTCTCTCCCGTTTTATTGCTTTATTTTCATTGGTGTGAGTAAAAAAATTTTATATTCGACGTGCTTATTCTTCAGCAATTACATCTCTTTGCAAACTTAGTTTCCACTATAGTTTCTAATAAGTTTAGGGGGGTGTGATGTACTTACCTCATTGAAGCACCGAGAGTGTAATATTTTCTTTGTAAGGTTTGTTAGGGGAGTTGATTTTTTGCGGCATATTGAAGCTTTAACCGGTTTTGGTGGGTTAATTTTTTGCAATTTGCCTAATGTTTAGTGGTATTTTGTGTTGTTTTTTAGTGTCGTATGCGGAGTTACACATAAATATTGAGTTTTAGGATGGATTCTCGAGCTAAGTTTTGCTCTGTTTTGGTACCTAGTGTTTGTTTTTGAGCGTGAAGTGTGCAGGGAATGAAGAAAATTTTACTTTGGAGCATCGGGTGCTGGATTCGACCAAAGGTGCAGGTCGAACTGTTGATATCAGGTCGAAATATGGATCAGAGACTTCGTTACAGGTCGATTCGACCACACGGGGATTGGTTCGACCAAGGCTTCGACCAAGATGAAGGATGAATTGAAGATCAGAGAATTTTGTACAGGCAGATTTGACCAAGATGGGTTGGGTTAGACCAGATTGTAAGTAGAACCAAGGTCAAATTGCAGACCTACAAGTTTGAATAGAGAGGTTCGACCACGATCATGTGGTTCGACCAAGTCATTTGGTCGAACTGTGGTCGAACTAAGATACTGAAGCCTCCAGAAACGTGGTTCGACCACATCAATTTCGTTCGACCACTCCAGTAGGTCGAATTGTACCAGGTAAGTCCATTTTTAAACGTGTTTTTCACCCCCTATTTGATCACTTTGCACACCACCTTCACTCGAATTCATCCCAAATCGAAAAGCCTTCCTTTTAATCTTCGATTCCACTCGATTTCGCTTCGATTAAACCACACTCCACACTCTTTTCACTCAATTTGTCATGATTTTGGAATGATATAGTTGCAAAACTAGGGTTTTGAAGTGAATTTGAGAATTTTTCACACTTGTTCATTGTAAGCCATGGCCGGTTCAAAAGGTACGTTTTCTCGACTCTATTACCCTAGGATTGAAGTTCTAATTGTTGATTGCAAGTAGGTAAGTTGATTGAACTAGTGTATTTAGGAATTCATGGTGTAATTTGAATTTTTGTGTACAATTTCATATGAACAATTGATGGGTTCGATTTTGATTGATAAATTATTGTCAAACCTTGATTTTTACATGAAGTTGTGAGTAATTTGAGAAGTGTGAGATGAAGCATGTTGGGTTTTGAGTGAATTGTTTGAATTGTTAATACATGCTTGTGGTTGATAGCATTGTTGGTTGTTCTTATTGCATAATTGATGTTTGGAATGGAATTGAGTAAGCATGTGGATGGAAGTATTGAATTATAAGGATGGAATATGCTTGTTTGAAATGGCTATGCATTGAAAAACTTGAAGTCTTGAGTAGAGTTGAACGCTAGTTGATTATGAATTAGCTTGGTTTACTTTTCTTGTTTATTAGTATTGAAGTATTGATTTCAGGAAAAGGAAAGGAAGCCGAGGTTCGTTCCAAAAAGAGGCAAGATAGGCCGTCTCGTGAAGATGCAGTGACTAAGAAGCTAAGGCTTCAGGAGAGATTTTCTATGAATTTCAAGATTTGGATGAATGATTGGAAAGAGATAAAGGATAAATGGGGTGATATGTCGGATAAGATTGCTAGAACGAGGTATCAGGATGATGAGTGTTGAGAGTAAAAATAAGCGTGTTTTAGTGTCCAATGTAACACCTTTTTGATGAGTATTGTTGTTATATATTAGCACAAGTATCTTATATTCGATATATTTGAGAAAAAGGTGCACTTGAGGTGTTTTGTTGTGTTTTAGGTGGAAAAAGGGATCAAAAGTGCAAAGTTGGAGAAAAGGTGCAATTTGTGCAATGATGCTGAAAAACGTACGCCCACCTTGTGTAATTTTTATGTATTCATGTGGAGTTCTGAATTGGAAGTATGATACATGATTGGAAAGCCACAGAAGAGAGGGTCGTTTTGGCGTAAAGAACACCCCAATCGGATTCCAAACGAGAAAGTTATGATCAAAGTGGTGACGTCGCGCAAGCTGTGTCGAACAGAACGGCTGTGCCATTTTCTATGACTTTTTATACATTCAAATATTGGAATTTCTGTGAGTTCTTTATATGGATAAAAAGCTAAGGAAGAGAGGATCGTGTGAGTGCAAGAATTACTCAAATCAGAGGTCAGATGTAGAAGTTATGCGCGAAACGGTAAGACTGCGCAAGCTTGCTCGACCAAAGGAGATCCGTTCGACCAGAATCGTCTTGGTCGAACGGAAGAGGGAAACTCGAGCAAAATGACCAAAAACTTACAGAGAGCTTGCTCGACCAGTTGCTCGACTTGGAGGCCTTGCTCGACTAAGAAGGTCAGTCTAACAAAATGTCGCTGGTTCTTTTTTTGGTAGTTTCGGGTTTCTTTTACCATATTTGGCGTATGTCTCAAGTAAAAGCCCATCCAAGGCCTATAAAGAGAGCTTACAAGTATAAAAGAGGTGTAGATCACATCATTAATCATTAATAGAATCATATTGGATTGGAGAGAGGCCACAACGATACTACACCCCACAAGGGGGATCATCCCCCAACCATCATCCACATCCTTTCCTCCATTCATCCATCACTTTGAAGATTCGTTTGTGGAATCAAGAGGAGAATCAAGAGGAGGATTCAAGACGGAGAAGGATGCGATGACTCCCGCATCTGGGGTTTATTTCGTTTCCTAATTTATCTTGTAATTTTTCAGACATCCAGGTAAGATCTATCCAACACCCATGATTATTCTTCGTAACATCATGGGCTAGAACTGTTTTGGTAGATCTAGGGTTTTGAAGGTTTTATGAATTAATTAAACTCTCTTGTGTGTCCTCTGTACAACACTACTTGTGGATTAATTTTATATATGATTATGATTTTTTAATCCATATTCACGGTCATTTTGTGCATCTTCAATTGGTATATGAAGTCTGAATATATATCTTGGTTGTAGATTGAGTGTGTTCACCGCTGAACAGGATTCCATGTTATGATTCTAAGTGAGGGGACTCTGAAGCTTCATTAGAACTGTCATATATGAATACTTATTAATTGAATTGAATTCGGGTTATTAAGTAGGATAAAGATGATAATTTTATAGTACTTATAAAGGGAGATCATATCGGGTTAGAGTACCAATTGGCCAGGGAAATAATTGATACTGATAGTACCTAAAAAGGGGGTAGAATTATATCTCTTGCTCCGAGGTTATTCACACGTGTTTCACGCATGTTTACTTGTGTCTATAGAGTAGATATGCATGGTTTAGTGATGCGTCCATATTTCACAAGGCTGAGTCGGACATCAACACACGGAAGGAAAATTAAGTAGTAAAACTGAATTACCCTAGGGCTACCTATTCACCTACTTGATCCACTTTCGTATTCTTAAAGTGATATTTTATTTAATTTTTTATTTTACTTAATTATTTATTAGTTAATCATTCAATCCTCAAACGTTATTGCCTTACGTCTTAATTAATTTAATAAATAATTAAATTGATAATACGCCGTCCTTTGGGTTCGATAATCACTTGGTCACTTGCTTAAGCTGCAAATGATATCCTTAATACTTGGGATTAATTTTGGGTGCAAAGAAAACGCGCATCAATGAGGCGATAGTTACAATGCGCATCCGAGATGATATCCTGTGGATGTTTGATCAAGTTAGGATTCGTCACTTTATGGAGTTGAAGAAGCCGACGTACTTCCATGTGACTGCTGAGGTGCTATGTTCGATGACTGTTAAGAAAGGTTTGAGCCATCTTCCATATGAGTGTACTTCCAGCTTGAAGGAGAGATGAGGACGTGGTTGGCTGAGGAGTTTAATGCGTTATTTCAGACTCCGAGAGGGATCTCGAGGAATGAGAATGGATTTTTCAATGAAAATAACTTCTAGAGAGAGATTTCTGGAGAGGATATGGGTTTTAAGACCAGCAGTGCTCGTGCTTCATTGATTCGGAATCCTGTACTTCGATATATGGATCGAGTGTTGAGCAACACACTGTTTGCTCGATCTGAGGGGAGCGGTGTGTCGAGGGGTGAGTTATATGCTCTCTGGTGCATGCTCAATGTAGTAAGGTTCAATGTGGGATCGTACCTTATTCATCAGCTATACAGGTTCAGAAGTTCTCCATTTCAGAGAGTTAATATAGGAGGTTTGCTTAATACTGTGGCTGAGTATTATCACATGGATTTCGCCGGTATTTCACCTATCCTTGAGGATCCAGACTTAGTTATGAGTAAATGTGGGAAGGGTGGATTTGCTTATCTTCGTGATGAAGATTGGTTCTACACGAGGGGATCTAAGCCCTTTACTTTTATGTTTCTGTTTGATGTGAGTGAGCTGATTACTATCCGGACTGAGGATAATAAGTTGATGAACACATTGGCACATGATGCTCTTTCCATCACTTGTTTGACGAAAGGTGATTGGAGGACTGTAGCTCAGATGTACGCTGAGGGGATGAATGAGGAGCTTTAGAGGATTGTAGACGAAGGACAGTTTCAGCCTCGGCTACAGCCACAATAGCAGCAGGAGCATGGAGCGAATCAGGTGGATCCAGAGATGGAAGTTCCACAGCCGCACGAGATGCCACCATGTCCTATTCCAATAGTGCCACAGTAGCAGTGGGCTGGTCCTGATGCTTATTATCAGGAGCAGTTTCGATTGATTCGTGAGCACTTCACCACACTGAATGCTAATCATCATGAGACAAATAGGCAGCTGGAGTTGGCAAATGCAAACTATGCAGCACTGGATGCGAGGTACAATACACTGCAGAATAATTATGTGGAGATGGATAGGGGATTAGGGAAAATGCATGCCGATGAGCGCGAGTTGGATAGGAAGCTTAATGCTCTTCATAGAGATTTGGATTGATTGCGCTCGGAGATGAGTGATGGTGATGACGAAGAGGATGCGAGCGATGATGATGCTCCGAAGAGTAGGTTGCATCAGGTTTTTATTCTTTGTCTGTTTCATCTCATCTCCCTTCTCTTTTTCTCTTTACAGAATGGGTATTTGTAGTGTGAGTGGCATGTACGTATATTAGAAGTATGATTTGATGTTAGATTGAGATGTGAGGATTGATACTTGAGGGTGGAATTGGTTGAAGATACTTGTATGGATTGTCATGAAATGTGGGCTCTTGGCATTAGTATGTTGCATTCATATTTTACATGTGTTAATTTTTATTGATGAGAAGCATGTGTAACTTGATAAGTATGTGGAGTTCATTGTGAAATCGATCTTGATTATATGCTATGAGGAGTACCTAGGATTCTATTTACCCATGTGAGAATTTGAGCCGTTTGAATCATGCTTGATCATGATAGTTTATTCTTGTGAGAATCATTCGTATGACCGTATTCTAGAACTTGGCTTGGAGTCTTGTGTGAGACTTATGATTAATGAGTTGCTAGGACATGATCTTAGGCCATTATTGTTTATTTGAGTCACTTAGCCAAAATTTTACCTTACCTTATAATATATGTATCATTGGACGCCCTTTTGAGCCTTAAAAAGCTTTTTCTTTGGCAATCCTTGATAGAAAAGCCTTATTTAATCTTTACTTGAGCCTTGTTGAATACCCTATTCATTAGTAGAGAGTTGAGGTGAATAAGTACTAGCAAGAATGAAGAAGGTAGAAGATTGGTTGAGAAGCATGAAAAGGGAAAAGTATGGTTAAATCTTGTTTAGGGGTAGTGCCTGAAATTGGTACCCCAACTGCTTAGAAGGGTAGTGCCCGAAATTGGTACCCTTGCTCAATAAAGAAAGATGATGTTGATGCAAAGGAAAAGAAAGAGAATTCAAATCGTAAAGATCATGAGAAGATGGAGAAAAAGATGAAGCTGAATGACAAAAAAGAAAACTCCAAGGTAATTCTCTACTAGTGAATTAGTTATTTTACCTAAATTTTCCTACTTTTACCAAAGAACAAACATTACAACCCAAAAGCAAGTCTTTTGTGATCCTAGTAATGAATTGATTGTAAGTTGATTTTTGAGACCCTTGCCAAGCTTATGGTTACGCGGAAGTATGAATTGAATTTGAGTGCATATATTAACCTATTGAAGTGTACATCCTTTACACTAGAGAGTGAGAGTAAATACTTATCCTGTGAGCTAGATGACTTTGTACTCCAAATTGCGTTATAATTGAGTGATGTTTTGCATGGATAATATATATGATGCAAGTGATACTTGTTTTGATTGATGAAATTGCATGTGTGAATATGTATTGTATTGAATGTAATAGTTAAGTGAATTTTACACTACTCTATGGTTTTTGATTTCGTTGCCTCGGGACGAGCAACATGTAAGTTTGAGGGGTTGATGAGTATGTAAATTCACGTGTTTCGAGCCCAGATTCATGTAATAATAGTGTGTTAGATAGTTGTAATTCGATATGAATCGATATATATGGTGGAAAGTCATGAATCAGGTGTCTTGAAGGCTATTTGAGTTGATTTTTGAAGGAAAATGAGTTAAAAGTGATTGGATCCAGAAAAAGGTGATTCAAAGGCTCGATTCGACCAAGCAGACGTGCCATTCGACCAAGAAGGTGATGGTTCGACCAGCACCTGTGGTCAAACCGATTGAGAAGAAGCACTGGAAGTGCCGTTCGACCACGACATTATGGTTCGGCCAAGCTATTTGGTTGAACTGTGGTCGAACCAAAAGCTTGAAGAGAAGCAGCTGCAGTTCAACCAGAGAGTATGCGGTTCGACCAGAATGCTGGTCGAATCTGAGACCCGCAACCAATGTACAGGTCGATTCGACCTAGAGTTCAACCAATGGAGGATGATTCGACCTGGCCTGTTGGTCAAACTGAGGCGTGAAAACTTACCATAATCGTATTTTTACACCTTTAATACATGTGTTTGCTTAAGAAGCCCATCCAAGGCCCTTAAGGAGAGTTTACAAGTATAAAAGAAGAGCTTTCGCAGGAGAAAGAGACACACACCACTCCACCACCGAAACCCTACCATCATCTCAAGGAGTCGTGAAGAGAGATTTGTCTGGCAAATCATGTAAGATCATACCAATTAACCATGATTGTCCCTAGCTCAATCATGGGCTAGAGCCGCTCTGGTAGTTCTAGGGTTATGAAAGTTTTATCAGTTAATTGAATTTCCATGTGTAAACTCCGTACAATACTACTTATGGTTTATTTTATATAAGAATGCGCTTTTCAAAATTATACTCACAGTCGTTTTGTGCATCATTAACTGTTATGTAGAGTCTGAATACATATCTTGGTTATTGATTGAGTGTGTTCACTGCTGAGCAGGATTACATGTTATAATATCATAAAACTGCCTTTTGCACTTACACGGGTCGTGTAGGTGCACACGAGGCATGTAGGTGCATCGCGTGCAGCACAGTCTCACCGTTTCGTGCATAACTTTCACATCCAAACCCCGATTCGTGTGATTCTTGCACTCACGCGACCCTCTCTTCTATGGCTTTCCAAACAATATATCACACATCTAGTTTTGAGCTCCAAAAGAATACAAAAAATTACACAAGTTGGACTTGCATTTTTTAGCATTTTGCTTTGGCTCGTTCTTCCTCATTTCAACTCCGAATTGAGCTCCATTTTTTCCCACATCTTCTTTATCGTGTCTAAAACCTATTTTTACTTGAAAATCATACAAATTACACCAAAGTACCAATTCTCTAAATATTTACAAATATTGCTCAATTTAAGGCACTTAATCATGAAAATCACACATATATCATTTCAAAGCACACATCTCCATATATTCATATAACACCACCAAATGATATACAAAATAAATAAAAATATCCAAAAACACATAATAATGACACTAAAATCTAGGTGAAAACGACACTGATCAACCTACACGAGCCGTGTTCCGAACACGGCCCTGTAAGGGGTGGCCGTGTTCAGGCACCTGAGACACCTACATGGCCACCCTGTGGCCGTGTGCATGCACATGAACTGTGTAGGTGCAAAATTAGAAAAAAATCAGAAATCTTTTAGAAGCTTCCCAAGGGGTATAAATACTCAATACTTCAATATTTGATCATATTTTTCGAAGGGTTTCACCCCTGCACACACCTCACACACCATTTCCTCTATTTTACACCATCATCTTTATCCATTCTTCATCCATACCATCTACCTTTATCCCACCATCCAATCCACCATCCAAGTAGTTGAAGAAGCAAGAGTGAGTGGAGATTACAAAAAGAGGAAGAGAAGCACCATTGAAGCTATTCAAGGGAGTTTTAATTCTAATATTTGTAGACTTCTTTGTAGTTCAATCATGTGTTTTGGAGATACAATTGTCTATGTTGTTTTCTTTGAGACTATGAGAGGCTAATCTCCTTTGTGAGATTAGCAATATGAATTGTGTTAGATAATTTTGGGCATTTTGCAATTGAATTCATATGTTGATTGAATTTGTTATTTTTTATCATTGATTGTTAATTGCTTGATTTGTATTGTTGATTTGTGTGATTAATTGTCATGGGCATGTGATTAGATTGAGAAATCAATTATATGTTTAGGATAGTTCATTGGGTATTTTCTTTTTATTTCTTGAGGGAAGTTCATATAATATCAA
Organism: Pogostemon cablin; assembly: GCA_023678885.1. Classification (NCBI taxonomy): domain Eukaryota; kingdom Viridiplantae; phylum Streptophyta; class Magnoliopsida; order Lamiales; family Lamiaceae; genus Pogostemon; species Pogostemon cablin. Next base: position 11,445,636 of record CM042987.1, read on the forward strand.
TGTCAAGAGTGTTGTAGATCAAGAGGGATTCTTGATCACAAGTCCTAGGGATAGGCCAAAACTAGAGTTAGATTCAAACGAGACAAATAGCTGTGATAGGGTTGTCAAGTTATTGTCAAAGTCATGTTGTAATCTAGAGGATGGTTTTGAGAGAGAGACGTGGTCCTCCCGTTTCAATTTTAAGATGTTTTATTCCATGATATTTTCATATCTATTTGTAGAACATCAGTCTTAGAATTACATTTGGCATCAGAGCAGGTTGTCCTTTTATACCTGTGTTATTGTCTCACTTTTCGTATCATGAGTTCTCGTGATACTAGCTTTGCTGTTCACCCCCCTTTCCTGGATGGATCCAATTATTCCTATTGGAAATCCATGATGATAATTTTTTTAAAGTCCATTGGAGATGGAGAAGTCTGGAAGGCCGTAGAAGAAGGGTGGACTCATCCTTTCACTACTGAGAAGGATGGGATTAAGAGACTCAAAACCTAAGGCTGGACGGATGAAGAAAGAAAAGACGCAGTATCCAACAATAAGGTACTTTACGCTATTTTCCATTGATTGGATGTTCAGCATCACTCATTTGTCTCGAAGTGTGTTGAAGCCAAGGAGGCTTGAAAGATTCTTAAACTTCAATTTGAAGGAATAGATTCTGTAAGAAATTCAAAGATCCAGCGACTGATGATTGAGTACGATGGGTTGATGATGAAAGAGAATCAGAATATTGATGCATATTACTCTCGATTCTCGTCAATCAACAATCAGCTACATCTTTTGGGAGAAAGTATTGCTGAAGAGAAGCAGATATAGAAATTCGTGAGGACTTTACCCTAAAAATTCAGCTAGAAAGTCACTGCTCTAGAGACATTCAGCAAAATTGCAAAGTTCAGTATTGATGAACTTATAGGTGATCTCATAACCTTCGAAATGAATAAAAATTTTGATCATCCTATTATTAAAGATAAGTCAGTGGCATTCAATGTTGAAGAAAACATCAAAGATGAAGGGTCCTCAGAACTCTCTGTGGCTGAATTTGAAAAACACATGAGTCTTCTCACTAAGAATTATGGGAGGATGATGAGAAGGTTCAAAGAAAGATCACCAAATCAAAGAAGAAATGCTAATCGCAGACCTAGCGGAGAGAAGAATAAACCAATGTCCTCTGAATCAAAAATCGACAAAGATCAGTGTCGAGAATGCAAGGGAATAGGACACTATCAATATAAGTGTCCAACTTATTTAAGGAGAACAAAGGCCCTCAACACCACATGGAGTAATTTTGAATCTGAAGAAGAATAGAACGTTGATCACAGAAATAACCTAGCCCTGGTAAGTTCTATTTCATGCCTTAATTCCACTGAAACTCAAATTGATGGACTTTCTTATTATTCTGATTCTGAGAATGAAGATTCTCCAACTGCTGAAGACATGAAGTCAATGTATCAGCTCATGAATGATAAATGTTCAGAGGGTGTTAGATTGATAAAAATTTAGAAGATCAATTTGCATCTCTTAAAAAGGAACTTAAGATCTCTGAAGATAAACTGCTTGCCAATCAAGTTCTTTTGGACTCAGCTCCTTATAAGAACAAACTTGAAAATAAATCTGTTGAGTATTATCTTGGGATCATTGAATCTTTCAAGATGGAACTGTCCATTTCTCTGCAAGATAGAGACTCCAAAATCAAAACTCTCAAAGAACATCTGGAGAGAACCATGAAGCAACATCAACTGATGATGGCGGTTATCAAAAGTAAAGATGAAAAGATTGAGAAAGATCGAAGTGAACTTGAGAGGTTGAATAAATCTATTCATCGCTTGAATACTAAAAAGGCCAAGTTAGATGAGGTCATTAGAGTAAGCAATGGATATGGAAAAAAAAAGGATTGGATATGAATCTGAAGAAGATTTGGGAAAAGAAACTGTGTTTGTTCGTGCTTCGAGGAATTATCAAACTCCTGCGTCAAAAATGGATCAATCTTCCTCTTGGAATGCACCATTCGTCTCTAATAAAGCTGATAGGTCAAAGTCACAGCCCAATCTTTCACCTGTTCAATTTCCTCCCAAGAGAACTGATTGGTCGTATATAGTCGGGATGACCAATTAAAGAATTTATCGAACCACGGAGAGAAAGGTACTAGAGTTTAAGCGATCTCAAGTTTGTCGTGATTTTATAAGGACAAATGAGATGGAGGATAAACGTGCAAATGAATGCACTTAAACTAATGCAAAGAAGATAAATGCAAAGATAAATGATGGGTTCCAAATGATGCAAGGATGAGATTAACAACAATCATGGCATAGATAATAAAGTAATCATGCAATTAATTCTAATCTCTCATGGATATAGCATAGAAGCGATCACTAATTCCATCTAAACTCTCTCTCGAGATGGATAGGATGTAGGCCTTAGATAAGGCTCCCAAAAGCACTTAGGATCGATACCATAGCAAACACCTCCTACTAGCTAATAATTACTCTATGAGTTCCCTAATTAGGTACTAAATCATAATTAATATTCCCTTTTAAGGTACTATGAATTCACTAATGGCTTGGTTCTCCTCACCTAATCAACCAATCTCTCTATTAAGTTAATCAAATGTTCTATCAAAGGGTAATCTAGAAGGATTTCTCTATCTCATTTTAAATTAATGCACATGAAGTGTATGATGAAATGATTCATAGAACTATCCTAAATACATAATTTATTTCTCAATCTAATCACATGCCCATGACAATTAATCACACATATCATCATATACATCAAGCAATCAACATTTAATGATAGAAATACACAAAGCTCATTCAAGATTAAAATCAAATTGCATAAAAACTAAATTATTCAACACCAATCATGGAGCTAATCTCACAAAGGAGATTAGCCTATCATAGTCTTAGAGAAATCAACATAGACAATTGAATCTACAAATTTCATGATAAATCTATAAAGAATTTCATAAAAATTAGAATTAGATTCCCCCTTTGAAGTGTTTCAATGGAGATCTCATTCTTCTTCTTGTGATCTCACTCTCTCTTGCTTCCTTGATCACTTGGATGGTGGATTTGATGAAGGAGATCAAGTGTAGATGGATGGATGGTGAATGGATGAAGTTGATGGTGTGAAATGGAGGAAATGGTATGTGATCTAGTTGTGCAGCTGAAACCCTTCGAAAAATCTGATCAAATATTGAAGTATCGGGTATTTATACCCCTTGGGAAGCTTCTAGAAGGATTCTGATATTTTTCTGATCCTGCAGCAACACGGCTCGTGTGCTGCAACACGGCCACAGGATGGCCGTGTAGGCTTTTTGGATGTCAGAAAATGGCCAAGGCATACAGGGACGTGTTGCGTAACACGGCTCGTGTGCTACAACATGGCCGGCCGTATTGGTGCAACCCCTATTTTTACAATTTTGTTTCGGCTCGTTCTCTCTCGTTTCAAATCCGAATTGAGATCCGCTTTTTCCTACGTCTTCCTTTTCACGTCTAGGATCTATTTTAGCCTGAAAATCATATGTTTAAGCTCATTCACACACATCTATATAAAAACATAAAACATAACCAAAATACACATAAATACGGATAAAATAATACGAAAACGGACATAAAAAGATACTAAAATCTAGGTGAAAATATCACTCATCAAGAACCTTCACCAAACCTAATTTTAGACAACACTGGATTCCATCCACTTCGGTAAGCAATTCTAAATCCTTTCATGTTCCAAGAACTTTGGTGTGAACTCCTCTAGTATGTCATTATTGCAACATAAAAGGTCATATTCGACCAAAATGTTACAAAATGAAATATGATATTGCTACTAGTAAAGTTGTGAGATGGAATCCTTTTGGAATACAAGTGGAAGAATATTCTGCCTGTGTGTCATCTCATCTAGGACTGCAAAGCTCAAACTGTGATAATTGGTACTTCGATAGTAGTTGTTCCAGACACATGACTGGTGTGAGGTCGAATTTGAAAAATGTTAAGCAAGTAAAGAAAAGCAGTGTCACCTTTGGAGATGGTAAGAATAATAAGGTGATAGGTGTTGGTACACTGGATGTTCCAGGGCTTCCTGAACTTGAGGGAGTTTTATTAGTTGATGAGATGAAAGCTAATCTAATCAGTATCAGCCAACTATATGATCAGAACCTTCATGCCAGGTTCACAAAAGATTCTTGTTCTATCTTCGATCAAAATAATAAATGTGTTCTTGCAGGTACTAGATCATCAGATAATTGTTATTTACTGAATGGTAATAAAGCTCTACAGTGCAAGGACAACGATCTGGAAATGTGGCATCAAAAGATGGGGCATTTATCTTTTAGAAATCTTATTTCACTCTCTCAAAAGAAACTTGTCAGAGGAATACCTGAACTTAAATAAAAAGATCAACATGTTTGTGAACCTTACAAACTGGGCAAACAGGTAAGGAAATCTCATTCATCTAAACATGACATTCATACAAATCATATCTTGGAACTACTACACATGGACCTAATGGGACCACTTCAGATTGCAAATGTCAGTGGTAAGAAGTATGTTTTTGTTTATGTTGATGATTACTCAAGATATACATGGGTGAATTTCTGAAAAGAAAAATCTGACACCTTTAGTGTTTTTAAGAAATTGTGTATGCAGGTTGAAAAAGAAAAAGGCTTTCCAGTGAAAAGAATCAGATCAGATCATGGAAAAGAATTTGAGAATCAATTGTTTCATGATTTTTGTAACTCAAATGGGATATTCCATGAATACTCATCTCCTAAGACCCCTCAACAAAATGGTGTGGTTGAAAGAAAAAATAGGACTCTTCAGGAAATGACTCGAGTAATGCTCATCTCTAAAGGAATAAATTTGAAATGGTGGGCAGAAGCCATGAACACAGCATGTTATCTTGGTAATCGAGTCCATATTCGTCCTGAACTGGGTAAAACACCATATCAGCTCTGGAAAGGTAAAACTCCTAACTTAAAACATCTTCATGTTTTTGGATGCAAGTATTATGTCTTGAATGACAGAGAAAGACGTGGAAAGCTGGACAGCAAAAGCATGATAGGGTGCTTTTTGGGATATTCGACAAACAGTCGTGCATATAGAGTTCTGATTATCAGAACACAGTGTGTTATTGAATTGTTTAATGTTGATTTTGATGATACAGAACCAATGGTCAATATTGTCCCTTCTGAAGTAGTTTATCTTCTTGAAAAAGAAAAAGAAATTCAAAGTTCACAAACTGAGGAGTCAGAATAAGAAAGTGAGAATGAATCAAGTCCCAAAATGAGAGATCCACCTTTGAAGATTCAAAAGGATCACCCTTCGGATTTGATAATTGGGGATCCTCAATCAAGAATAAGTACCAGGAATGCTTCAAGAAAAGACTACTGGAAATGGTTAATGTCTCTCTATTCTCATGTTTTGTTTCCAAATTGGAACCCAAGAATGTCAAAGAAGCTCTAAATGATCCGAACTGGATACTTGCCATGAAAGAAGAGCTCGAACAATTTGTTCGAAATGATGTCTGGGAGCTTGTTCCAAAATCTACAGAACACAATGTCATTGGGACAAAATGGATCTTCAAGAATAAGACTGATGAACATGGAAATATCATCAGGAACAAGGCTAGGCTAGTTGCACAAGGATACACTCAAGTAGAAGGGATTGACTTTGATGAGACCTTTGCTCCAGTAGCTAGAATTGAATCTGTAAGATTACTTCTAGCAGTTGCCTGTTACCTTGGTTTTACTGTTTATAAGATGGGTGTGAAAAGTGCCTTTTTATATGGCATTCTCAAGGAAACTGCTTATGTTTCACAACCAAAAGGGTTCATATATCCTGAGTTTCCAGAGCATATATTCAAACTGAAAAAGGCTCTCTATGGTTTGAAACAAGCACCAAGAGCTTGGTATAAAAGACTCATAAGGTTCCTTATTGCTAAGGGTTATGTTCGTGGGGGAGCTGATAGAACATTGTTTCTTCAAAAAAACAGCAAGGAAATCATTATAGTTCAGGTTTATGTAGATGATATAGTCTTTGGATCCACTTCTGGAAAAAGGGTCAAAGAATTTATCAATCTCATGACATCTGAATTTGAAATGAGCATGGTAGGAGAACTATCATACTTCCTCGGATTGCAAGTTAGTCAATCCAAAGAAGGTATGTTTATTCATCAATCTAAGTATGCTAAAAACTTGTGAAAAAGTTTGGTTTGGAAAATTCTAAACATTCAAAAGTTCCTTTTAGCTCTAGAGAATCCTTATCTCAAGATCGTGAAGGAGCACCTGTTGATGAAACCTTTTACAGGAGCATGATTGGTAGTCTTCTCTATCTAACTGCCAGTCGACCTGACATATCTTTTAGTGTTTGTCTGTGTGCCAGGTACCAAAGTTCGCCAAAGGAGTCCCATTTGAAAGCTGTTAAAAGAATCATAAAGTATGTTGCAAGAACATTGGAATGTGAACTGTGGTATTCAACAGATACAAATGCTAATGTTTTAGGGTTCTGTGATGCGGATTGGGCGGGGGACACTGATGATCGTAAGAGCACTTCTGGAGGGTGTTTCTTTGTTGGTAGCAATCTCGTGTCTTGGTTCAGCCGTAAACAAAATTGTATCTCATTGTCCACGGTTGAAGCAGAATACATAGCTGCAAGTAGTTGTTCTTCTCAACTTATTTGGCTTGAAAAAATGTTATTTGATTACCAATTGAAGCCCAATAAACTTTACCTTCTCTGTGATAACACCAGTGCCATTAACATCTCAAAAAATCCTGTCCTTCATTAAAGAACCAAACATATAGATATTCGATTTTACTTTATTAGAGAATTGGTAGAGGAAGGAAAACTTGACATAGAACACATTTCTACTGAAAAACAAGCATGCAAATAATTTAATAAGAAGAAGCAACATTTCCCCTGAAGATTTCCAAAACAGATACCACAATATAAACAACAATAATAAAAAGAAAGTTCAGAGAGTTTAAAGCAAAAGGACAGAGTTTAATCAACACAAGACAAACAGGGACATGTCCCTCTTTCAACTGGTAGAGGAATCCTCAGCATCAACAGCAGCTTCCTTATCCACCTGCTCACTAGATTCCTCAACATCATCATCATCTTCCTCTTTTTCTTTGACCATCTTTAGTTTTCTCCCAGCAGCAGCAGTGTTCTTTTTCTCCCCTTTAGCTCTTACCAAGGCCTCCATCAACTTATCCAACCTGGCATTCTACTTATCAAGAGTAGCCTGAAAAGCAAGAATATCTATCTTCATTTGATTCACCAGAGGAGAAATAGATTCAAGAGTGGATGTGGCCGACTCTGCTTTCTCTTTCAGATTGGCCACTCGAAAGGAAACCTTCAATTCACTAAGCATTTTCTCAAGGGAATCCTCTCCCTCCATAAACCTGACACCCACTTCAGTTAAAAGATTCCAGATAGTGCAAGGAAACGGAAGTAGCCTAGACTCATCAAACTTCCTAGCAAACCCCAAGATAACATCAAAGACAATCTGACCATTGGACAAGTTTGCTTTAGAAGCAATGGCATGAATGAACCTAGCTTGGGATACAGTTAAGAGAGACTTATTCTTGGACGGAGTCCAGTTATGAATAGAAATTTTATAAAGAAGATAAAATGAGGTACCCAAGTCAGAGGGAGACAGCCCAGCAGAAGGCCAAACAGACAACTTTCCAGAGGTAATGACTTCACAAACAGTGTTCAAAGAAGGGACTAAGTGCAAACTAGAAGTAGTTTCAGGAACACCCATAACCCTAGAGATTTCAGAGGGGGAAAACTTACAAACACGATTTCGACAAAATGCTGTGTGAAACCTAGGAGAATCACTATCAGCAACATCTGGAGTAAGATTTGAGTAGAATTCCCTAACAATCTTAGCACAAAAGGGTTTAATACCAGAGGCAGTACCAAGCAACCCAGCAGACTCAATCAAGGGTAAAACACCAAACTTTTTAAAATCAGACACACAGATATTACGTTCAGAGTGAAAAGCCATGTCAACAAAAGTACCATACCGAGAAGCTGCCACGGAAGAGTAAAATTCCTTGGATTGAGCATTACCAACTGATTAGCCATTTATAGTCGGGATGACTAATTAAAGGATTTATCGAACCACAGGGAGGTAGGTACTAGGATCTAAGCGATCTCGTGTTCATCATAGTATTATAGAGATGATCATAAAGGGGAGATAATCAAAAAATGACAGGAAAATAAATGGATAGATGAATGAATAAATGAATAGATGAATGAGCCAAGTAGATAGAGAATGAGACTAGCAATACTTATAGTATGGAGAATCTAGGTATCATGAAACGAATTCATATGTGTCATGGATTAATAACTAAGGGCCAACACGAATTCTACCTAAACTCCCTCTCGAGATGGATAGGTTGTAGATCCTCACAAAGGTCTCAAAATAGCTCAAAGGTTGGTTCTCAATCAAACAATTTCAATTAGGTACTAAGTTCAATTGGAGAGTCCCCTCACACGATCAATTGACCTCTCGATCTAACTAATCGAATGTTCTATCAAAGGGTTCTAAATTCTAAAGGATTTCTCAATCTCTTTACAATTTATAATGCACATGAGGTGTTTGATGAAATGATTCAATGAACTATCCTAAACATATAATTGATTTCTCAATCTAATCACATGCCCATGACAATTAATCATACAAATCAATAATACAAATCAAGCAATTAACAATCAATGATAGAAAATTAACAAATCCAATCTACATATGAACTCAATTGCAAAATACCAAAAATTATCCAACACAATTCATATTGCTAATCTCACAAGAGAGATTAGCCTATCATATTCATAAGAAAATTAACATAGACATTAAAATCCTTACAAAACATGATAAACAATAAGGTTTCAATACAAAGTTTGGATGAAAACTCCCTTGGATGTCTCCAATGGTGATCTTCTTCCCCTTGCAATTTACCTCTCTTCCTTGCTTCTCTAACTACTTGACTGAAGGATTTGGTGGTGGGATGAAGGTAGATGATATGGATGAAGAATGGAGGAAATAGATGGTGAAAAATGAAGAAAAATGTGTGTGATGTGTGTGCAGGGGTGAAAACCCTCGAAAATCCCATCAAATATTGAAGTATTGGGTATTTATACCCCTTGGGAAGCTTCTAGAATGTTTCTAATTTTTTTACAGAAATTTACACAACACGACTCGAGTGCATGCACACGGCTCGAGTCGTGTCATGTCTTCTCGGTATTTCTCGGCAGCAGACGGAGCTCGAGTCGAGTTGGTAACTCGACTCGTGTCTTGATTCCAGGCACAACTTGTGTTCTGCGCACGGGCACAGGGGTGCCCGTGTAGATATTTTTGACGTCAGCACATGGCCATTCTGGACAGGCCCGTGCGCGGCGCACGACTCGTGTTGAGCGAGCTCGACTCGAGCTGCAGCACACGGATTGAGTTAGGCCGTGCCCTATTTTTCTTCTTCGTTTCATCTCTCTTTTCTGTTTTTACTCCATTTTTATCTGTTTACATACGTTTAAGCTCATTCTCACACATTTCCATAAAAATACAAAACACAATCAAATAACACATAAATATGGATAAAATACTATGAAAATGGATATAAAAAGATACTAAAATCTAGATGAAAATATCACTCATCACCAACATCGAGAGCTTTAATAGGTTCATCAGACGAACAGGGGACACCAAAAGACACCACGACACTCGACGGAGGGTTTTTCTTTCTGGCAGATCATCGTGGATTATCCACCGCATTCTCATCAACTTCGATAACATCATGGCGGGAAGGAGATGAGGGTTCAGGGGTGACAGATGAAGGGGCAGTGGTCACAGGGGAACCCAAACGATTGTGCTTACAGCCGGAGCCAGGGCGGCGAAGGGCGATTTGTTTCTGTCGAACCATGGTGAGTGGAGAGAGAGAGAGAGAAGACTAGGGTTTCACAGAAGGAATGGAATGATACTCAATCAGACGCTCGATCAGAAGAAAAAGAGGGGAAGAATTGCCTGTTCATATTCCACAAAATTCGAGAAATACTAGCAGATATTTTCCAAAAAAAAAGGGGAAATGCCTAAGGTTTGAATATATAGCTCATGCCAAGGGGGGAGTTTGTTAAGTTTGAAAATTATGTCATGAGCATATATTGCAAATCTGTTGTGTATATTTTTTGTGGTGCAGGTTTGAATGATTGACTTTCACGAGGAAAGAAGATTAATTAAGCAATTGATATACCATGATTGATTAAGAGATTGAAGTATCAAAAGCAGATTGATTTGAGTGATATTATTAAGGAAGGTTTGCATGGAGATTGATTTGAGTATCCTTGATGGAAATTTCGGTTCTAAATCATCAAGCTTATTTATTGAAGAGTTCAAGAGCAAGAAACTTATCGAGAAAAATATTTTTGTTAGAATTTGTTGGAGTGGAGAGAGTTCCTTGATTATTTTCTTTTTGTTTCTTGTTTTATTTCTTGAGGGAAGTTCATATAATATCAATGTCAAGAGTATTGTAGATCAAGAGGGGTTCTTGATCACAAGTCCTAGGGATATGTCAAAACTAGAGTTAGATTCAAACGAGACAAATAGTTGTGGTAGGGTTGTCAAGTTGTTGTTAAAATCGTGTTGTAATCTAATGGATGATTTTGAGGGAGAAACGTGGTCCTCCCGTTTCAATTCTAAAATGTTTAATTTTATGATATTTTCATATCTGTTCGTAAAACATCAGTCTTAGAATTACAAGATCAACTCTATTTTAAGAGAGTAATTATATCATAGGCTCTTATTAGTTTTACCTTTTTATTTTTCTGTATTTTATAATAAATAAAAGAATTATATATTTTATTACTTTCAATTTTAATTACTGTCATTCCTAAATTGACGTTCACATTTATTGTGCATATTAAGAAAAGTAGTATTTTTAGTTTTCAAAAACTTTTATTTAGTGTAAAATTGTATATTTGGGTAGTTAATTATTAGGGCTTAACTTTATAATTAAAATTAGAGTCCAATTATGTGCATGTTGTGCATCACCGGAATAATTTTAATTATTATATTAAATTTTAATTCAATTTCTACCATTAAATTAAATAAAATTATTAAATTTTATAAAAATAAATACCCAATATACTCTATTTTTAACCCATTAACTCCAGGTGCACCACGGAATCACCATTAAAATTAATCCCAACTAACTTGAATCCTAATTATCTATATACACTACAAAAAAAAAGTATTTTTTAGCAACCGAATTTACCAAAGGAATTCAATCTGTTGGTAATTACCAATGGATTAGCAAAAAAAATAATATTTTTGTTTTAGCAACGGAATGTCAATGAATTTATTCTCTATTTTACCAACAGAATTCAATTCACAGATTTTCAAGGGAATCATTATATAAATTACCAACTGAATTATTAGCAACGAATTATTAACAGAATTATTTACCAACGGAATTAATTTTTTGTTGTTAAAAATTTACCAACCACCATTTTACCAATGGAATTTTACCAACGGATTCCGTTGTTAATCCGTTGGTAAGCCAATTTAACAATGGAATTAAAGTTTTTACCAAATGAAGATTCTGCTGGTAAAAAATAGTTTTTTGTAGTGGTACACAAGAAAGAAAAAGTAGTATTCATAAATTAACATAAAATGAAATTTGTGAATGTAAATTAAATAAAAAATAAAAAATCCAGGACCGTAATAAACCTAAAATAACCAAAAATAAAATAAAATAAAATGTTACAATTTTTTTTTTTTTACAGAGATTACACACATTTATAGGGCTACATAATGTGAATTATATTTGGAGAAAGAAAGAAAAAAAATATAAATTTGTTTAAATACAGAAATTATTCCACTTTTTTCTGATTGAACTTAACACCTTAGATTTTAGAATTATCATTAATCAATTCCCTTCAAAATTAGTTGTCTCATCGTCAAAAAATAAAAATTAAAAAAAAAAGTTGAATTTTTCTCTCCGATTGTATCTCAATAGTCTCTTTTCATTATTATTATTATTATTATTATTATTATTATTATTATTATTAAAATTCACACCAGTTCAACCCAATAAATATTGCATCAACCATTAATACCAATTAATGGCAACTCCAATTCAAAACTCTCCACATTCATAAGAAAATTAATTGGGGGAATGGTGATGATAAAATTGATTATGGGAAAGCAAATGAGGCATCAGATATAGGGTTTCAAGAATAACCATTTTTAATACATGGACAAATTAATGCATAGAAATAATTGGTTTGGCTTTGCCACACAACTTAAAATAAAATAAGAAATGAGTGGCAAAGCCAAAGAGAGTAAAATTTAATCCTAATTGAATTAAGGATATTCTTTGTTAAGGAGATCTACAATTTAAGTAATTTAAGTACTTATAAGTGAGTTAAAAGTGACTAAATCCACTGTGGGCAAGTGGATCCAAAGAAGAGTGATCAAAGTGCACACAAATGTCTTAAAGCCTGAGCTAACTCCCAAAATAATCTCCAAAGGCTTAATATTTGTTTTCATGCTATAAATTATGACATTTCATCAAACAAGCTTGTGCTTGATGAAACACATAATGTGGTTCATATCAATGATAAGTAGTTCACTGGTTTTACATGACTAGGGTAAAGAGAGAACCAGCAAAAAGTAATTCCAAGAACAGAGTTAGGGGGGCTATGGTTAATATCATTGATACCATCAACAAAGATGTCATCAAGGCTTGTGCACTTAATTAGTTATCTAGTATATATATCATCAATAAAAGAAAAATGTCCTCCAAATATGAGCAATGATATTACTATCCAATCTATCCAATAGAAGAATGCAAAACCTAACCAGGTGGGCTAGCCCACATGGCCACCGGGCTCCTTATACAAGTGAGTGATCCAGGTTCGATTCCCATTGGAAGCGAATAGGTGGGGAGTTATAAGGAGGCCTGGAGAATAAGGGTGTATGAAGACTTGGTGAACTAATTATACTAACAACTAACTTTGTCCGATCAAAAAAAAAAGAATGCAAAACCTCACTTTCTTTATAATGATGATCTAAAGTTTTGGAAGGTTGCAAGATCTAACGGATTTCCAGACATATATATTGTGGTATGACTTCTGAGATTGGACCTCCATTCCTGTTAATCTACTGGGCTTATTAGCCCCACAGCCCAATAATAGCCAAGAAGTCCTCCAAAATTCGCGAGGAGTGACCGCCTGACTAAGGCCACTAGGCCACTTGATCCAATTGCCTGAGATACGCAGATATCCTCCGAGATATCTGCATATCCTAGATCGAATCTTAAAATAGTCACATGAGGCTAAACGCATTTAATGCTCGCACTGTACACGATAATCTAGCAACTTGCCCAGATACGGGTGACGTCAGATTATCCAATATAAATATGGGAACTATCCATAATAATATAATCAATCATTCACCTCCTAAAAAGAAGGCACAGACATGCCTAGGGAGCAACTCTCTTCTTTTATGTTAGCTTAACACAGATCAATCCCTCATCACCCTATAACAGCCACATCAATCTGTCATTAGGAAGGGATTAGACTCTGGCAAACTATATATATCAATAGCATAGGGTGGTTTAGAGCCATATAATCCTTACAAGTGAAAATTGCAAGTTATAATATTGATGATTTGAAAAGGATTGTGGAGATCTCTTATGAAAACCTTTGAGATTCTACCCTCAACAATGTTTCTGATAAAAGAGGGCGTGTTGCATATCTGCAACCTAGAGATTAATGAAAATATGTCAAGGGTATGCATCAATGAGCTAGCTTAATGAGGCTGAGTATATCTATGAGCATATTTATGACATTTCAAGTATTATGCAACACTAGGAGTTTGATATTTAGGTTAGGTTTTAATCTTTTGGATGTTTACAGCATATACAATTGACATTAGAATGTTATTTTGTTGTGCTTGATTTGCTTAAGCTGTAAAAATTGATATTTATGTCAGGTCTTATTACCCTTTTGGATGTTTTACCATATAAACAATTGATGATACAATGTCATTTCGTTGTGTTTGAGTTGCTTAAATTGTAAACATTAATATTTGTGTTAGGTCTTACCCTTTTGGATTACAACATAAACAATTGATGATATTGTCATTTTGTTGTATCAATAAAAATTATATTACTCCTCAAAAGTCAATAAAAATTGTCAAAAGACAACTTTTCGTAAATCTCGTGTCTATAGTAACAACACAATTCAATACACAATAGAGAGTATTATAAATCATATCATCTATTCATCATCGTGCAAAACTAGTAATGTATACTACATGACACCGGAAAATTAGAGAGGTATGAGGTAACACAAGCAAACACTCACCACTCTAAAAATCCACCAAAATAGTTTAGAGCAAGATATATATTAGAAGATAATATATTCTAAACAAGCTTAAAAGCTCAAAATATGTTAATTTCGAAATTGACTGCCTTGCAAGCTTACGAATGATGTCACTATATGGGCATGAATTGGAACAACCCTCCAAATGAGTAAAAAAAAATTAACATTCTCAATGCACAAAAAAAATAAGAACTTAGACTCTAATGAATGTAAATTTAGTGAAAGATAATTAAATAATAAGAATGTAGATACCAAGATTCATCTTGGGGAGAGAAATCACTAAAATCAGCAAAGTATAAATTGATTCTGTAACTTCCCGTATGCAGATGCAAATTGTCACACTTCAGTCAAATGGTCATAACTTTCTGTAGGAATATTATTTTTGAGTTCTTTTTTTTTTTTTTTGAAAACTAGACTAGTAAAGTTTTCCAACGGTATAAAGTATGCACCATAGCTTTTTCTCTATAGAAACCGTTTAATTCATGAAATTGACTGACTGTTGGTGTACTTCCTCGTCTAACCCTTTTAGTTCCCGCATTTAACCCTTTCAACTCCAGAGTTCAACCCAACGTCAATTCCCGAGTCACTACATCCAAAAACTGTTTTATCTTTTCTTTGCCCAAAATTGTGTTCACCTTTCTTTTATACAAAGAAAAGATAAGAATAATTTTGGGACAGAGAAAACATGATAGAAGGTCCAGAATGTATTACAACACATCTGATCTAATAATATTTCAAATGGAACAGTGCCATCACTAATTAAATCAAAGAAAGCAACTTTTAATGGGAGGCAAGAACTACTTATATCTGTGCACAATCAAGTAGGTTTGGAAATGGTGAACTAACAAAGTGAGTAATGACATTGACCAATTGAGTTGGATATACATTTTTCACATGACCCCCCACAATCTAGTCATAAAGAAGCTGTCTCCCCATTGCCTTTTATGATCAAACTCAAGAAAATATAGCATAAAAGATTCCATGTGATTTGTGAAATATTAGATGAAACTCTTGTTAATGTAAACATACTTTCAGCCTTACAAAGTTCACAATTTCTTATTTCTTTCCACCCACAATAATCTTTATACCCAAAAAAAAATACATTTATCTAATATAATATCAAAAGTTACTTTAGTTTCAAATTTATCACTCATATTTAACACACATAACATTACTTCATACTTCATTATTACCTAAAAATACTAAAATACCCAAAAAATCAATAAAATTGATAAAAAAAAATATTATTTTTTTGTCAAACTACATGGAACTGTAAATGTAAACCCAATATTGGGATGAAAGGAGTACTATTAAAAAGTGTTGCAACGGCCCTAATTATACGGATATAATATCTGTATTTAATTGGATTCAACACAACTAATTAACATATGACAAATATTAGTGTATGAAAAATTACTCTTTAAAATAATTAATTATTATTCTATTAAATAAAAAATATTACTCTTCAAATTCTAATATGTTGTAATTTTTTATATTTTTATTGAGATAAATGATATTTTTCATTTAAAAAATAATAACTCATCTCTCTAAAAAGAAAATTTTCAAGTAATAAAAAATAATTTATAAAATCAGGTGCATGATAAACAGGTTCATAGTACACTCTTTTTAATATATTGTCATTGAAATATTATAAACATACTGGTCTTACAGTATTGAACTATTGATACATAAAACTTACAAAATATATATATATATATATATATATATATATATATATATATATATATATATATATATTCAACATAAAATATATATTAATGTACTGATCGTGCCCCCAAGGCATAGCTCAAGTGGTAGAGGGAAGGGCGGAAAGACCTGAGCTGATAGCTATAGGTTCTTCATAAAAAACTAATAATATTTTTTTTGAAAAAAATCACTAACAAACCGTTTAAGTTTATATATATATATATACTAATTATGAATACGCTGCTATAAATAACTTTTTTAAAAGTATGAGGTGTCGCAACGTGGTTAATTAATTATTGTATATTTTTTATTTTTTATTTTAATATCACATATAAAATATTTCTACTTTTATTTATTTATTTATTTATTTTATTATTATTCATGTATATCTTTAAAGGCAAAAGCTCTTGTGTGCCCGGGCACACGGGTTTAGATCCGTGAGCCCAAACCTTGACCCTGCCCATACTATGACCCGACCCGGAATATTTAAGAAAAAAAAAACCCTAGATTCATTCCAGCCGTAATTCTCAAATGCACTCTCTAAACCTAGATTCAAAACCCATCTGCAATCTCTCTAATCCCCTCGCACTCTCTCTGTAATTCAACCTTGCGATGTCTATTTCTCGTTTCTGTTCTTCGACAACTCCTCGTCGCCGATTACCAACGCTGTTTGTGGTGGCAACATCGATTCAAAGTGTTGGCCGTAGAATACCTCTCGACTGTAGATTCGCAAGGTTTTTCACTCTTCTCTAGATTACATATGTCATTTCCCCCTAAATGTTTTTGATTTCTTATTTCTGTAGTTTTCATTTTCTAATTTGTCAATGTAAGAAAAACTCTACAGCCCTAAGTATTCTCTTTATAATTGTGAAGTTTCCATTATTTACTTTTATAGATTTCAACGAGCATAGTTTCTGCTAATACTTGTTACATGTATGGATATTTCAATTGAATTATGTAGAAATTTTGGGCTGACATATATTTAGATGTCATGGTTTGAAGATTTAGAAGTTGAAACTAGTTTATGCTGTTGTTATTTGTTGATTGACCAGTTGTTTCCTTTTTATTTCCTTTTCGTGCATAGAACTCAATCTGCAAGGGAAATATTTCATTCTAATGTTCAACTGCTTGTTTGGATATGTCATATGTGTAGGCTAGCAAGAAAAAGTGCATAACGAGTTTCCAGGTTGTGTTTACCATTTTCTTCAGTCCATGTCATCACTTTGCATCTCATGTTTTTTGAATACTTTTAATCACTCTTCATCTGTTCCATTTGCTTTAACTATGGATTTTCATGGAAATCAAGGCCTTCACTTGTTAATAATGGTTTTTGTGGTGCTTTAAGCTATATAAGCCGTCTTCTTCTGAGGTATAAATGCATGCTGTGTATTTTGAGTCCAATGATGGTAATGTATTATTGTCTCTATGCTGTAACTTTTTCAACATACCTTATTTGCATTTAAATATTAATTTTTCTGTAAATTTTCTGAAAAATGTGCTCTGATATGATGATAGACATGCATCTGTGCTAATACCTTTTCTTTCAGGAGAGTTGTGTGGGTTCACATTACTTCCTGATGTTCTTTTGGTTATATTAGTTGATCTTATTTTAAGGATGCAACATTGTTGCAGTTGTGATTTAAAGGTGGCCTAATTTTGTGTTAATGTGAAACTTCTACTTGTACAGAGTATGCTCTACAATCATGAGATCAAAAACTTGTCCTTCAAGACGTGTGAACAAATTGAAACAGAAAAAGGATGTTGCAGCTGAGTTAAATCAAGGCCCATCGAAAAAGCAAAAAAAAACCAAACCCTTGGAGGGAACGTCATCTACTGCTGTGGAATTAAATGAAGCTCCATCAAACAAGGCAAAAAAAACCAAACCCGTGGAGGGAATGTTATCTACTGCTGTGGAATCAAATGAAGCCCCTGTGGAATTAAATGAAGCCCCATCAAACAAGGCAAAAAAACCCAAACCCGTGGAGGGAACGTCATCTACTGCTGTGGAATTAAATGAAGCCCCATCAAACAAGGCAAAAAAACCCAAACCAAGGTATTATCTTTCTCTATTTATTTATTAATTTTAAATTGTGTGATTACCTCTAGAATCTGTTCATATTCATTATTGTTGCAAAGAGTACATTTTTAATGAGCAAAGTGTACATTGTTAACATGTAAAGGGTACAGATATTAGAGTGTTCCAGGTTTTGTTAAAGGGATTATGTTATGTTGCAAAGAGTATACTGACGATGAATAAAGGGTACATATTTTTTTTCCATTAGGTATATTATGGTCATGGTATCTTTAAGGTTTGGAAATGGTACATTCTTAATGAGTAAAAGGTGTACTGTGAATAAGTAAAGGGTACATCTTTGTCATGCAAAGGGTATAATGGTTATTGAAACTGTATGACTTCCAAAAAGTGATAGAGTATTTTTTTTTTTGCAAAAAGTATTTTATAAATGATATATTTTTGTCATGCATAGTGTATGGAATTTAATTGACATTTGTTAGTTGATATTTCGTTATTGTTGTTTTATAACTCTGTAATTATTTTTTCAGGACATTCACCATTTTATGTAGACCTCAGGGTCTACATTCCTTGATTCAATCGTTAACCGACAAACAAAAATCTGATGTCAAGGATATTAGATTTGGAGGACTTTTAGAGTTGAAAATATCTAAGTTGTATCACATTGACATGCTCAAATGGTTGGTTGACAACTTCAACGCCTCTGCACGGTTGTTAACAGTTGACGGGTTTCATACTATTCCTATTACAGCTGATGATGTTTATGATATTCTGTGCATTCCTAGAAAGAAAGGTTTTCCCATTTCAAAACATCCAAAACATACAGAGTCTGAAGTTACAAAATTTCTCGATGAGTCTTATGGAATTAAATCTAGGTGTAAGATTCCTATTTTGGAAAGTGTTTTACGTGAGAAATTGGCTTCGGGTGGGGATGATTTTAAACGTGTTTTTGTCCTGTATTGCTTGTCATCTTTTTTAGCCCCATCTCCTAACCGCTTGCTCCGAAACAGTATTATCAAGCCTGTTGAGAATGTGAATGAAATTCGTAATCTTGATTGGTGTGAATTTGTCTTGGATGAGCTTTGTAAATGTGTGAAGGCACACCATGATAAATCCACTGTAAATGTTGGAGGTTGTATTATTTTGCTTCAAATATTCTATTTCCATAGACTTGTATGGAAGGGTATACCCCAACCAATCACCACGCCGTTGATTACACATTGGACAGATGAGAAAATGTTTGCTCGCTGTGATGAGGAGATTACAGCAGGTAAATTTGGATGTGGTGTATTAGACAAGAAAACTTTCCCACTTTCTGTAAATGGCCAATTGAAGATGGTGGAGGCTGTTGAAGCAAGAAAACAATCTGCTGGTGGAGTTAGTTTTGAGGTATAAATCTTTCTATCTCTAATATGCTATTAATAGTTTGATAATGGAATTTTGTGACCTTTAGATAGCACTCTTTGTTAAGTTGTTGTGTTATGTTCATTATTATTATTTACTGATTTATGTGTATATTTTTCTGTTTTATTTTAATTTTAGGGTCTGTATGATATGATGAGCGACCTGCGAGATGATGCAATCGAATTTTCTGACAAAATGCTCTTCAAGTTGTCAAAGATAACCACTTTGGAAAAAACACTAAGGGAAAAAGAAGAAGTCAGTTCTTCTCCTGATCAGTGTTTTTTTATGGATGAAAAACTCCATAAATATGTGGATGATGTGTCCAATATTGTGAGGTTGACAAAGAAGTTGGTGGATGATACTCCTAGGTTCACTCTTATTCCTTCCGATGATGAGTATTGTGAAGAAGGATACTTTAAGGATGCTTTAGATGTGGAGGATGAGGAGGATGTGGCACCTGTGGAGGATGAAATTTCAGAAGATTTGCAAGATGAAGAATTAACCGATGCCATCAATTCGGTTGGCAGAAAGGAGAAAATTGTTGGAGTTGACGCGGATAGCAAGTTTTGGAGTATTGATAAAGATGTTGGATACGTCTCCAAGTACGTGCTAAAGCATAAGAGGGAATTGTTAAGGTTGCCTAGGACTCATCGTGAAGTGTTGGATTACAGCTTCTATGATTGTGAAGGACACTACAAGATGTAAGTTCTTTATATACTCATACATATATTCAATTTTTTTTAATGATTAGTAAAAATTATTTAATGACTGTATTTTTTTGTTAGGAAACGGTTTTTTAGACATGATTATAATTTGGCTGTGGAGAAGGATGGTATTTTATCCATGCAGCCAAACTGTTTCATAGATGAATCCATGATGAATGCATGGTGCTTGGAAATAAACAGTTCCATTGTTAAAGGCCAATTGACTCGTTTCGCCTTCAGTTTGGACCATAGTGTAAAATTTTCTATTATAATTTAAGTTAATATTATTATTAATCATTTTATGTTTTAATTTTACTTCAATTGCTTCTTCTTTCCTTTTTTTTTCTTTAGGAATTTTTGGAGAAGATTGTCCTTGGTCAAAGTTCTATTGATGTTGAGTTTCCAAGAATTGCTGAAAATTGGGAATCATGGTTAAATAACAATGTGGATAAATTTTGTACTGCTCAAATGGTAATATACCTTTATTGTTTAAATTTTATACCCTTTAGATATTAAAGTATTACCTTGAATTAAAGCAAATATTTTTTTAACTAATGCAAGTTTTATTGCAGGTTTTTATTCCATTCTTGTTCGAATTTCATTATGCAGCTGTTGCTATCAATTTTGTGGATGAAAAAGTTCAATATTTAGATAGTAGGAAGTATCAAAGTTGCAATACGAAGAACCTGTTTCATGGAGTAATACTAATTCTTGTAAGTTTAAGAATTTTTGTTGATGATTTATTTTATGAGTTTTTTTTTTCATAATCAATTTTTACAAATCAATACCATTTTATGTAGGTTGGTTTGTTTGAGAAATTTATGGATCAAACTAAACATCCCAAAGCATCTGAAGTTTCGGGTTATGAAATTGAGTATGTGTCATTTAAATGGCAAACCTTTAAAAGCACCAATGATTCCGGGCTGTTTTTGATGCACCATCTAAGGTACTTCAATGGAGTGTCATATACATCTCCTGATTTGTACAAGGTAATTTATTTGGCTATTTATTTTTCTTATATGTTTATATGCAAAATGAAAAATTAGTTTATTTATAAAATTACTTATTATGACATTTGTTTTCTATGTAGCCTGATGTTCGACTTGTAGTTAGGGCTGGGATCTGTGCGGAAATTTTATTATCAAATCAAAATAACATGAGGGCTCGAGTTATTAAATTTGCATTTGAATTCTATGAGGAGAAGCCTGGTGTTTTAAAGGCAAAAGCTGAGAAGAATAAGGAAAAAGCACTGAAGGCTTTAGAAGAGAAAAAGAAGGCTGCTCAAGAGAAATATAAAGAATTGGAGAAAGTTGATCTGGGGAAGAGGCATAATTGATGGTGTTTGTTGGAGTTGTTTTAATTTTGTTGATATGTTGTATTGATGACTAATACAATGCTATCATATCAAGTTAGAGTGATAACTCTTTATGCATTACATAATTAGTTTTTGCTATGGTTTATGATCAATACAGTGAGACAATGTCATTGTATGTGAAGGAATCATTATTTCTTTTTGTCCTTCATTTACACTTTAGTGAACTTGCATTTGAATTTAATCAATATGATTGTTACTTCAAAAGGTATATTATTATCATGTAAGGGTACATTATTGTCATGCAAAAGGTATAATATTGTCATGTAAACTGTATGTATCCGAAAGGATACATTGTTGATGTGTACAGGATGCATTGTTTATGAGTAGAGGGTTCATTGTTGTCATGCAAATAGTACGGAATTTAGAGTGTTCCAAGTTCATTATAAGAGGTATTATGACATGGCTAAAAGGGTATATGTCGTATGGGTAAATGGTACATTATTGATGAGTAAAGGGTACTTTATTTGTGATGTAAAGGGTATACTGGTCGTGTAAATTGTATGAGGTTGTAATTGGAATACTGTGATGTTATTTCTCTCGAATTTTGCAAAGGGTACGTTGTTAATTAGTAAAAGGTACATTAGTTATTAGTAAAGAGTACATTCTTTGTCATGCAAAAGGTATAGTAGTCACGTAAATTTGTTAAGTTTCATAGAGTACATTGTTGATGAGTAATGAGTACATTGTTAATAAGTAAAGGGCATGTTGTTTGTCATGTAAAGAGTATATATTTTAGAACATTTGTTGTTGATGGTGTTTCAAGCAAAGGGTATATTAGAATGGTGCAAAGGGTATATAATTTTGTACTAAGGGTACAACTCTCAATTCTAAAGGGTATACCAAGTTATCAATTCCTGAATTTCATAATGAGTTTTCAATAAAAATATTTCATAATTATATAATAGTTTACTCATTCAGAATCCAAGAAATTTATTAATTCATCAAAATTCATCACAATATTTAACATATCCATTACTAAAGTAAACGAGCATTTGGAGTTTTAGATCCAAATTCCTTTGCTAACTCTAAAGTTTTCTGCTTACTCTTTTTGCTTTTTTCAAAGTGTCCCTTTATCCTCTTTTTCCTCCCTTTCGTAACTGCTTTAACTGGATCCAATACAATATTAGATAAATCCTTGTTTTGGACAACTTGTTCTGATTGTGCTGAAGAATTTCCTATCAGAGCATCAATAGCCAACAAATCTCTTGCATATGCATCATCTATATACTTCTTTGCTTCTTCATTACCCTGACACTTCAACACTAAATTATAATGTCTTCTTGCTGCTTCATGACTCCAAGAAGTTTTATCTCCATTCTTTTCTGTGCCTCCACTAAACCGGTCCCATATTTCAGACTTGGCAAGCTTTGTCCACCTTTTTTGTATATAACAATCTGGTATACGTTCTACAGAGTTAATGTGTAGAACTCTCAAGCTATGGTAGCACAACAGCCCACACTCCTCAAATTTCTTACAAGAGCACATGATCAATTTCATCTGCATCTCAAAGACTACTTGATAGATTTTACCATCAGCATCAACAGAATAAACGTTGTAAACCATTGTTGTGTCTTCACTATCAATATGCACTGACCGAGCAATTATACACTTCTCAAACTCTTCCTCAAAATGCTTAAAGATTGTAATTGTGTACACTTCAGAAGCATGTTTCAACAATTCAGGCATTCGACAACGAGAATCAAGTCTTGTTCTTGTGCATTGAAATTCATCAAGTTGTTCATTTCTCCTCCATCGTTTTACTGTTTCTCCAAAAATACCTTTGAACAATCACACAAAATATAAATAAAACTGTAATGATATTTGAACAATCATAAGGAAGCAATTACAACATCCTTTCATACCACTTATGCACCCAACCAAAAACCAACCACCTTAAGGACTTTTGCACTTCTATGTTGAGCAGAACTAAAAGGTATACTGATTAATGCTAATGGGTACAAAATCTAACATCAAAGGGTATACAAGACACTTATAAAAGGTATACTCCTTTAAGTTTAAATAAGTACGAGCATACATATTAAGTAGCACATTCAAATGAATTTTCATTAATCAAATTTTCAACAAGATCATATAAGTATTTTATTCTAAATCCATACCATAGAAATCAGTCAAGCTTGTGCTTTTATTGGCGTTGAATCCAATAGCGTGGTTCGTGCTTTCACTTCTTTGTGATGATATTATTCCAGCTGAAAAGAAATCCTTACTCAATGCAGTGCACCATTTCTCCTTTTCACTGTACAATTTTGTAAACCATGTATCACCTTCAAGTCCATTAGTTGAGACCATATCATTCCAACAAATTTCAAATTCTTCTTCATTCGAACAGCCCGATAAGCATTTTTTGAACGACTCCTTGAAGGGATTGTTAGATTTCAACTCTGCAAAATTATTTATGGCATTTTTTTGTATGTGCCATAGGCACAATCTGTGCCTAGAATTTGGGAAAACCTGCAACATAAAAATACAGCATGAATAGAATATTATAGTTAAAGTCATGAAGTTTACACGATGGTATTTGCTTATTAGTTTAAGTGTCTTACCTTTTTTATAGCACTTTCAATTGCAGCGTCTTGATCCGTAAAAATTGTAGTCGGGCTTTTTCCTCCCATAGACCTCTTGAACTTTTGAAACAGCCACTCAAAGGTGATACTTGTCTCATCATTAATAAATGCACAACCAAACATGACATTTTTCCAATGATTATTTATTCCAACAAAAGGGGCACAAATCAGGTTATATTTGTTGGTTGTATAAGTAGTGTCAAACACCAACACATCCCCATAAGTTTCATAGTCTTCTTTCATCATGGAATCTCTCCAAAACAAGCGACACAATCTACAATCGTTATCAACTTGTACCTTGTAATAGAAATTCTCTTCTTCTTCATCCTGATTCCCAATTAATTCAATAAGACTTTGTGCATCACCACCTTCAATTCTGCCCATCTTCCACCTATTCACATAGTTTTTATGATCCTTTAATGTATGGCCTAAATTCTCTTCTCCACCAGCATTTTGAGCCATGTATCTATATGAAGCTGTTGTCTTTATTCCTGCAGAGATCATATCCTCTATCATTTTTCCTTTTTCAATCGATATTTCCCTCTCCGAACGATGGAGATGGTTCCATTCTTTCCTTGTTAATGGATGGTTATGTGACATATCCTGATCCACAACTTCAAAATCCCCATTAGTATTCAACTTCGCCCTCATGAATGCCTTACATTCTGTTCTTGTAACTCTAACTGATTTTCTTTCTAATGATGTATCATGTGATTCACTATTTGTTTGTTTTTTTCCAGCACATGAACATATGTAAGTCTTTCCAGTCTCAAGACCATCACTATTGTGTCTGCTTGTAGACTTACGTACACTAAATCCCAATACCCTAGCATGCTTACAATATAGTTTATAAATTTCATCAAGTGTTTTTCTAGTCAATCCAACTAAAGAACCAGATATGTCTTCACAATCCTGACTATTTCCTATGAAACAAAAATAATATAAGAAAAATAAGTAATCTTTCATTATTGAGAAACATAAATTTATTTTTGATAAACTAAAGTAAAAATAATATGCATTTTTTACAGTAATTTTCATAGTCAAATTTAATGAACGCACCTTCATTTTCTCTTTCTACAGCATCTTCTCCATCAAGATTTTCTCCATGGCTTGTGGAAATATTTTCATCAGACACGCATGATAAATCAATTACATTATGTTCACCACTTATTAATGTAATACTTTCTTCATACATTTCCATTCCCTCAAAAGTTTCATCATGAGTTGGGTCCATGTTGTTTTCAAATATGCATGATAAATCAAAAACATCATCTTGAGATGAAGAGAGTAGAATAAGATCTGCACACAGACAATTTTATTAATACAAGTGCAGAATAGTAGGTACAACAAAAAATAAAAATTTTGAACGCAAGTATAGAAATTCAACTAAAGGGTATATCAGCTACTGTTGAAGGGTACACTTTTGTCATGCAAAGGGTATATTGTTTCTATGTGTATTGTATGGATTTGCAAATGGTGTATAATTGATAACTAAAGGGTACATTATTGATGAGTAAATGGTACATGGTTTTGTCATGCAAAGTGTATATTTGTCGTGTAAATTGTATGAAGTTGCAAAAGGTATATTTTTGTCCTAGAAAAGGTATACTACATATAAGTAAAGAGTACATTTTTTATGAGTATTGGGTACATTATTCAAATCTTACTTTGGTGATGGAATTAAAAGATGATTACAAAGACATGTCATAAAATAACTATGAATTAGCTGACAACCATGACTTGCTGTATTAATTGATAAAAGAAACGAGCAAGAACCTGCACATTGATCTCCTCCATTAGAATCCCTTTCACCTTGCCACATAATATCCTTACCTATACAAATAAACAAAAAATTTGCAGGTAACAGTCATTACAACTAAAGAGTATACAGTAAATTGGATATGAAGTATAAAGATGTAGAAATAAGGGGATAGAATTTGAGAATTGAAGAAAATTGTGTTTATAGATTGGGTGTTCAAGCAGGTACAGTATTTACAACTAAAGAGTATATCAACTACTGTTGAAGGGTACATAATTTTCATGGAAAGGGTATATTGCTTTCATGTGAACTGTATGGATTTGCAAGGGGTTTATTATTAATGAGTAAATGGTACATTCTTGATCAGCAGAGAGTATATTATTGTCATACAAAGGGTACGAAATTTAAAGTGTTTCACATTTATTATAAAAGGTATTATGGCCTGAAGCAAATGGTATATTGCGGATGAGTAAAGTGTACATTATTGATGAGTAAAGGGTACATCATATGTCATGTAAAGGGTATACCGGCTGTGTAAATTGTATTAAGTTGCAAAGGTTTTTCTGTGGATGAGTAAATGGTACATTGTTGTCATAAAAAGGGTATATTACATCCAAATACAAACTCTATAACCACTGAATAAAACAATAGCATCATCCACAAGCAACTAAATTGAACTATCATCAAACAATAGCATCATCCACA
This sequence comes from Pogostemon cablin, assembly GCA_023678885.1. Lineage (NCBI taxonomy): Eukaryota > Viridiplantae > Streptophyta > Magnoliopsida > Lamiales > Lamiaceae > Pogostemon > Pogostemon cablin. The sequence goes on from CM042987.1 coordinate 11,472,279, forward strand.
AGCACCTATATTGAACTATCATCAAACAACATCATCATCCACAATAAGCAAATAAAATCAACAATTTTCATCCACAACCAGTATACACAATAACCAAATGTAATAAGCAACTATAAAATCCTCAATTTTCATCCACAGTAACCAAATGTAATAAGCAATTAAAATCCTGAAATGGTACCAAAACAACGTGAAGAACCAGAGAATGCACATAGGTGATGGAGAAAAAGATACAGGACAAACCAATTAGGAAATGAGAGATCGAAGAGGAGATTAGAACCGAGGGAGAATGTGAATCGATTGAGGCACGTTGAGTGAATTCCGTCTTCGAGCAAATATTCGCCGGAGTGATGGAGTTGTAGGAATCCGTTGAGCGATGGAGTTGAGGGAATTGCGTCTTCAATCTGAGCAAAGATCAATGTAACCCTCTGAAGGTGCGATGGAATTGAGGGAATTGCGATGGAGTGATGCCCTCTGCAATGAATTCACGCAGTCGGAGGTGAAAGAATGTGTGCGATGGAGTTGAGGGAATTGCGATGGAGTGATGCCCTCTGCAATGAATTCACGCAGTCGGAGGTGAAAGAATGTGTTTTTTGACAAAAAAATTTAATTTATATATGACCCGTTAGAATACGGGTTGATCCGGGCGCATATAATATATTCGTGTTTCCGGACACACAGGAGCCTCACTCATCTTTAAATCATGTAAATCTATAAATTAAAGACCACCTTTAATCATATTTTTTTGATTGGTAGGAACTATTATTATTATTATTATTATTATTATTATTATTCATGTACATCTTCAAATTAAATACCACATTTAATCATATTTTTTGATTGGTTAGGAATACTACTTTTATTATTATTATTATTATTATTATTATTATTATTATTATTCATGTATATCTTTAAATTATATATATCTATAAAGTAAATATCACCTTTAATTATATTTTTTGATTGGTTATAATAATTCATCCGCGTTTCAATTGTTGTTCCAGAATTAAATTAATCAAAAAAAATTAAAATATGTTAAGAAAAAAATTATAATAAAGTTAATTAATAAAAAAATAAAAAAATAAATTCAAAATAAATCCATTAAATAAAAAAATTAACAAAATTAATTTAAAAAATTATAATATTAACCATGAAAAATATTAATAACTTAAACAAATCAAAAATTAAAATATAATAAAAAAAGTTAAAAGAAAAAAAGAATTTGAAATTTTTTTAAAAAAATAATTAAAAATTTTGAAAAATATAAAAGAATCTGTATGAAATTAATTAATATACATTTTAGAAAATAATAATAAAATAGAAAAAATTGATAACAAAAGAAATAAAATTAATCAAAAGAAAAGAAAAAGAAGTCATAAAAAATTAATTAATAAATTGTAAAATCATTAAAAAAATTAATAACGTAAAAACAAATTAAAAAATGACATACTAATAATTATAAAGAACAGAATTAAAAACAAAAAAAAAATAAATAAAAGAATATAATCAAAAGTGAAAACGTAACAAAATTAATTATAAAATATTTTAAAATTAACCATGAAACAAAAGATAATTATGTAAAAATTCAAAAGATAAAAAAATTATGTACTAACAATAAAAAACAAAAATAAAACAAATTAAATAAAAACAAAAAAAATCAAAATATTACTTACTAACGGTTTAAAAAAAAACATAACTAAATCAAAACAAATAAATAAAAAAAATAATTTTAATCAAAAGATAATACTCTCTCCCTCCCATTTCAATCTTTACATATTTCCAATCTGCGCGTCCCATTTAATTATTTCTCTCTCCATAGGCCCACACATCACACTAATACACTAATTCACTTTACATTAAAACATTATTTCTCTGACATCACTAAATATCAAAATATTACATTCCTTAATCTACGTGCAAAAAACAAATATAAAGTTTGAAACAGGACAGAGGGAGTATAAAAAATATAAAAGAAACAGTAAGAGAAATATAATCAAAAGTGAAATCATAAAAAAAAATTAATTAAAAAATTGTAAAATTAACCATAAAAAAAGTTAATTATGTAAAAAAAAACAAAAATTATAAAATTACATACTAACAATTAAAAAAATATAAAAAAAATAAAAATTAATCAATAAGAATAAATTAAAAACGGATATCTTTCTTTAGAATTAAAGTTTGAAGTGAATAAATTATGTGTGTAGAATGAATGAATAAAGAGTCTTATTTATAGTTGGAGAATGGATAAATTTTATAAATCTTAAAGTAAATATATGTGTTTATCTATATGTATTTTTTATCTAATTTTGATTTGATAATATCATATTCAAATCTAAAAATAATATATGTATTTATCTACATTAAAATTTAATTTATAATTAAAATTTTGAGATTAATTCTGATGGCGACACCTCATCAAAATTAATCTCAATTATTTTAATTTTTAATTAAAATTAAAAATCTCAATTATTCAAAATATTAATTAAAATTTAATATAGATAAATACATATATTATTTTAAGATTTGAATATAATATTATCAATTATTATTATTTAAAAATTAATATAGATAAATACATATATTTACTTTAAAATTTAGAATATTTATCTCCTCCCACCAATAAATAAGAAAGGGGGAGGGGAGCCAGTACTCTCCCCCTCCCTCAAAACTTTTGCCCTAAATCTGCGCCGTCTATAGCCTATCTACTCCTGGTGGGCCTTAGATTCATTGATTAGGATCTCTCCGTTCAAACAGATTTCATCAAGAACCCTCCTTGATCTATTATTTTCGGTTGGAAATCATCTGATTCCTGGACTCTTTTCCTCCTCACGGTACCAGCCCTACTGGATAGGTTGGATCCCTGTTCCGATTTGGCGGCTACCCGTGTGTAATCAGCCGCCGGAGAATCCACTTCAGTTTCTCACAGCTTCGTGGCCATGCCCGACTGCTTCAAGTCCAGGGGCGGATACAGGGGGTACAAGGGGGTACGGCTGTACCCCCAAAACCCCCCCAACCCCCCCACCCAACCCCATTTTCTTTTTAAAATTTTTTATATATATATTTATATATATAAATAGTTATATATTAATTAATTTGTATCCCAAATTATTTAATTAATATAAATTTATAAACAATTTATAATAATTTTTAATAAATTTACACTATAAACTCATAATAATAATGTCTTACATTGCTTTTTACAAATAAAAAGTAGATGGTGTCAACAATAATTATAATTTTAAGGTGTTATTTAATTATTATACGATTTTGAATATCAAATACTCCCTCCATCCCTCTAATTACTTCACACTTTTTTTATCCGCTTCATCACAAATATACTTTCTTAAAAATGGTAGAAATACATCTCAATAATATCCATTTTTTACACATATTTCAATAATTTTATACATATTTTCATTAAATTATCTAAAATACTCATTTTTTACACACGTCTAAGCAACTTTAAATATAAAAATTATTTTTTCTTAATTTATGCATACAAAAAACACATGCTACTTACGGAGGGAGTAATTTTTTATAATTACGTCGTACCCCCGAAAAAGATTTCCTGGATCCGCCCTGGCTTCAACCCCGTTGGATAGGTTGGATCCCTGTTCCAATTTGGCGGCTACCCATGTGTAATCAGCAGCCGGAGAATCCACTTCAGTTTCTCACAGCTTCGTGGCCATGCCGACGCTTGCCATCGCTATGCGATTTCCTCCGGCCTTTCTCTTGAGGTGTTGTTCTGTGACCGAGGGCTTTTGACATGGCTTGTTCCCCAAGTTCTGCCCTGCTCCTCTTCTGGCGGCGGTCTACTGGGATTACTACGACAGACACAGCGCCTTCCTCCGATATGGTTCAGACACGCCTCCGCTCTGAACCCGATCGTACTCTCTTGGAGCCCACGATTGACTCTGCTCTTCTCTGCTGGGACTCCGGCAGGACCAACACTAGGACTCCTACTCTGGGTCCTCCCCTTCACTGCTGCCACCATCTCAACCGTACCCTGGGTCCTCCCCTTCACGGCTGCCGCCATCTCAACCGCTGATGGCCTTGCCGCCAGCAGCTTCTCTGTCAATCCCTGTTTCCAGCAGTAGGATTGTTCAATTCTGGGCACCGCCTCCCCTTGATACGTCATATGAGCCTGGTCTCTTTTCAGCGACTCCAAACAGCTTCACAGTTCAAGTTCGTCTGTTCTTTAGTCGATTGTTTCTCTCGCCGGTTCACGGTGGTGTTAAGCATCTCACAGGTTATGAACTGTTCCCTTAGGAGTATTTTCAATACTCTGTTTATGGATTATTGGGTTCTGCACGTTTTTTATGGAATTACTCAGGAAAAAGCTTTTATCAATCCATTTCTAGATATGCCTGCTGCTTGGTAGCAGCAATATAACATTTATTTTGCTACTGTTTTGAATGTCCTATACTTGGCTGATAGCAATTCTTATATGGTTTTAAGGATGATGATGGGCTGTGGTACTTTTTTTTTTTTAATCATCCATGTCAACTATACTTTTTCTTATTGTAAGGTACTCTTTCATTACCATATAGCTCCAGGTTTTAACTCTTCAGATGGAAGAAGTAGCTTGAGGGATTATTCATGTTCTTTTTATAGAACAATAGATCGCTAGACTTTGCCCAATCTTTGATAGCATTAAATGATGAAGAGCTCTATTATGAATACAACATCCGATTGAGATAAGCAGGTTGTGCGTCTGATTTGGCTTAGAGGGCTATGATGTTTTTTTCTTTTTAAACGAGGCCACCTGTTTTGGTCCTCTTATAGAAGTCGTTTGTTTGGCTCTTTCAATGATCGCTTTTGGATCATTATCTCGATTTCTCTATTGCTGTACTCTTTTTATTTTTTCCTTTTTATAATATCATCTATTTGCCTATAAATAAAACTTTTTATTAATTTGTTTCACACACATAATTTATTCATCTTGACGAACAAAAACTTTCTTCAAATTCTAAAGAAAGGCATTCGTTTTTATTATTATTATTATTATTATTATTATTGATTATTATATTTTGTTGTTGCGTTTATATTTCTTAAATTTTTATTTATTTATTGATTTTCGTTTTTTTTAAATTGTTAGTACATAATTATTTTATAATCTTATGATTTTTCTACGCAATGAACATTATTTTTCATGATTAAGTTTACAAAAAATTTTAATTAATTTTTTTTTATGATTTTACTTTTGTTTATATTTTACTTACTATTACTATTTTTTATATTCTCTTTTGATTATTTTTTATTTTTATTTAATATTTTTTCTTTTAGTTCTGTTTTTCTTTCTTCTTTTAATTTTTAGTATGTAATTTATTATTTTTTATTTTTTACGTAATTAATTTTTTTATCGGTTAATTAAAAAAATTAATTCATTTTATTATGGTTTTATTTTGATTATATTTTTTTATTTATTTATTTTTTATTTCGTTTTAATTCTTTTTTTTATTATTAGTATGTATTTTCTTTTTTACGTTATCAAATTTTTTTTTGTGATTTTACAAATTTATTTAATTAATTTTGTTATATTTCTTTTTCTTTTCTTATTTGTATTTATTTATAATAAATTTATTTTTTATTTTTAATAATATATAATATTTTTATTATAGTTTTTTTATATATTTTTTAAAGTTTTTTTAATTACTTTCCATTATTTTCCTTAAATTTTATTTGTTCTAATTATTTTTGTCTTTTCTTTAATATATTTTAACCAACATTAAAATTTAATGATACCTAAATATTTTTTTTAAGATTGAATATGGATGTGATATATTTTTTTAATATATTTTTTTATATTACTTTTCATTTTTTATGATTGAATATGGATGTGATATATATATATATATATAGACAATTTCTCTTGTGAGACATTATATATGTGAGACGATTTGTGAGACGTGTGAAAGTATGCCTATTATATAAATAAAGTATGTTTAATGGTTGTTAAAGTATGTTTTCTAAAATATGATAAATGATGAATTAAAGTATGATTTTATAGTGTTATAATATGATTTATTGTTGACATACTTTAACTATAAATAAGGATACTTTACCTATATAATAAGCATACTTTAGTAATTGGTCAACCCGTCTCACAAAAACCCGTCTCACAAGAGAATTTCTCATATATATATATATTATAATTTTTGTTGTTTTATATATTTTTAAAATTTTCTTTTGATTAATTTTTGTTTTTATTCTGTTTTTTTACGAGTACGTAAGTTTTTTATCTTTAATTTTATACGTTAATAAATTTTTTTATGGTAAGTTTTATTATTTTTTAATTAAATTTTTTATGATCTTTCTTTAGCTTATTTTTTGTATTTATTTAATTTCTTTTTGTTTTAATTCGATTTTTTAATTTTATTAATTATTTTTAATCTTTTGATTTTTTTTATGTTATTAAATTTTTTTCATGATTAAATTTTCAAAAAATTTTAAATTTTAATGATGTGTCTCACCTGAATTAATTTTAATTTTAATAATTACTAATTAATATTTTTTGATAAATACATAAATATTCTTATAAATTTTCTTTAATGTTCGAATATTTATATTAATTAGATTAAATAAAAATCTAATCTAATCTAATCTTATATTTAATATACTAAAGGAGAGTTTAATTTTAATAAGGTTTCATCTCCATAAATTTTCTAAATTATTTTAATTATTATTTAATATAGATAATTATGCATGTTTATTATAAGATTTGAATATGAATGTCATCCATATTTAGTTAAATAAATAAATTTTATTTTCTCTTCACTTATAAATAAGACCCTTTATTCATCCATTCAACTATATATAGAGAAATTATACTCTTGAAGCTTTCTTCAAGATTAGTATTTAATTTTTTATTTATTTTATTTAATTTTCTTTTGATTGTTTGTTATATTTTATTTTTAATTTCTTTTGAGTCATAAGTATTTTTTTTTTATATTTCTTTATATTTTAAGTTCAATTTTCAGAAATTATTCTCTTCAAACTTTCTTTAACTTCTAAAGAATAGATGCTATTCTATTTTTAATTTATATTATTTAATTTTTTTTATTAATTTTATTATATTTTTATCATATATTTTTAATTATTAAATTTAATCAAAAGGTAAACCACCTGCGTCATGGTGTGCATAAATTCAAATTTCACAATCTTTAATATATTAAAAGAGAGTATAATAATAAAAAATATTAAATTATAAAAATAATTATATAAAATTTAAATCAAATATTTTTTTAAAATGATAACTTTGCATAAACATAAAAATTAAATTCAATTAAATTTATCCCTCTCCACATATATAATAAGAATCTTTATTTATTCGTTCACATAAATTATTCACCACAACGAACAAAAGCTATCTTCACTTTTTAAAGAAAATTTTCAATTTCTTTTTTTTATTTTTTTATTGATTAATTTTTGGTGTTTCTTTTATATTTTTTAAATTCTCTTTTACATATTATTTTGTTTCTATTTAAACTTCTTTTTTATTTTTATTTTTTTTATTTTTTTTTTGGAATTTTTCATGTGAATTTTTGTGCAAATAATCTACTATTCACATATAAATAAAACTCTTTATTCGTTATTTATACAAACACACGTAAAAAACAGAAGTTTTTTTCAAGTTCTATTCAAAGTCTGAAGAAAGATATCTATTTTTTATTTTATTTTTTTATATTTAATCTTTTGATTTCTTTACATTACTATTTTTTTTCATGGTTAACATTATAATTTTTTAAATTAATTTTGTTAAAATTTCTTTTTTTTTATTTCATCGAATTGATTTATATTGAATTTTTTTATTAATTAATTTTATTATAAATAAATTTTAAAAATATAATTTAAGTTTAATATAACTATCTATTCAATTATAATCTAATATAATATTCAATTAAATCTAATATAATTTAAATTAAAAAGTAAAATTCAATTTATATACTCTCAAATGTGAATTTGTTTTCGTTGATAAAAGCTTAATTTCATTATTAACTTGATTTACTAAAAAATTAAAAAAATATTAAATTGATTTTTCAAATTTTGTTATGTTGTTGCAGAATATACTTAATCAAGAAATTTTAAAATATGTTAATTTAATCATTGAAGATAAAAAAATTATAAAAAAGTTAATTAATAAAAGATAAAAATATACTATATATAAATCAATTTGATAAAAAATAATAATAATAAAATTAATTTAAAAAATTATAATATTAACCTTGAAAAAAAATTAAGAACTTAAAGAAATAAAAAGTTTAAAATATAATAAAAAAATTAAAAAAAAAATTAAAAGAATTTTAAAAATAAATAATTAAAAGAAAGTTTGAAAAATATATATAAAAGAATATTCATAAAATTTATCAATAGAAAATTAAAAAAAAATAATAATAATGGATACCTTTCTTCAAAAATTTAATAGAATATGAAGAAAACTTTTGTTCTTTTATATATGTATAATGAATGAATAAAGAGTTTTATTTATAGGTGCAGAGAATATTATTTGCACAAAAATTCACATGAAAAAATAAAATAAAAATCAATAAAAAATTTTAAATAAAAAAAGAAAATAATTAAAAGAGAATTTAAAAAATATGAAAGGAACAACAAAATAATCAATAAAAAAATAAGAATAATAAAAGAAATGGAAAACTTTCTTTAGAAAGTGAAGATAGTTTTTGTTCGTATTGATAAATAATTTATACGTACTAATTAATAAAGAGTCTTATTATATAGGTGGAGAAGGATTTTTTTTTTTTTTTGCATATTTATAAATATGATTTGATTTTATTTTTGTTTGCATATAAACATTTGAATGTTAAGAAAATTTATGTATTTATCACTAAATATTGATTAGTAATTATTAAAGTTAAAATTAATTCAGTTGACGACACATATTAAAATTTAATTATTTCTGTAAATTTAATCATGAAAAAACATTTAATAACGTTAATAAATCAAAGATTACAAATTACTAATAATAATAATAATCCGAATTGAAACAAAAAAAATTAAGTAAATAGAAAAAATAATCTAAAGAGAAATTATAAAAAAATTAATTAAAAAATAAAAAAAAAACTAACCAAGAAAAAAATTATTAACGTAAAAAATAAAAGATTAAAAAATTACATACTAATAAAAAATGTAAAACAATATAACATAATTAAAAAAAATAATAATAAAAACAAAAGTTAATCAAAAAAGAATTTGAAAAATATATAAAAAAAGAGCAAAAATTAAAAAGTATATATATATATATATATATATATATATATATATATATATATATATATATATATATATATATATATAATATATATATATATATATATATATATATATATATATATATATATATCACATCCATATTCAATCTTAAAATAAATTTATTTTATACCATTAAATTTTAATGTTGGTGAAAATATATTAAAAAAACAAATAAAAAATTAAAACAAATAAAAAAACGAAAGATAATTAAAAAAACTTTAGAAAAGTATAAGAAATTTTTTTTTACATATTAAGATAGTGTTCTGTAGATTGTTAGATTGTATACTTAAAGTCTAACTTTTGTATTGAACAATGTTTTAACAATTTTATTTGAAATGAGAATCATGTGATCAAACGTTTTTGCATATTATAAATTGTTTATTTATATGTTTGTGCAAAAGTCCATTTACTTTATACGGTAGATAATATGTTGTGCGATAACACGCGGAATATCATATTATCGGTTGTATTTTTCTTTTGAAATAAAAATAGAAAATAAAAAATAAATTTATTATAAATAAATTTGAAGAAATAAGAAAATAAAAGAAATCATAACAAAATTAATTAAATAAATTTGTAAAAGCATGAAAGATGAAATTAATAACGTAAAAAAAATTAAAAAAAATTATATATATACTAATAATAATAAAAACCAAAACAGAATTGAAACAAAAAAATAATTAAATAAATAAAATATAATCAAAAGTACTCCCTCCGTTCCCTTCTAAGGTATCCATTTTTCTATTTTTGGTGTCCGCTTCAAAGGTATACATTTCCCCTATTTAGTAAAAAAATACACAATATGGTCCACCACTTCCCTCTAATACAACTACTCACTTTATATATAATAAAAATACTCATTAATCCACGTACAAAAAGCAAATGGATACTTTAAAACCGGACATACATGCTAACCATTAAAAAAAACTAAAACAAAAAAATAAATAAATAAAAACAAAAAATAATCAAAGGGGAATATAAAAAATATAAAATAAACAATAAGTAAAATATAATAAAAAGTGAAATCATGAAAAAAAAAAGTTAATTACTTAAAAAAATCAAAAGATTATAAAATTACATGCTAATAATTAAAATAAATAAATAAAACAAAAATAAAACAAAAAATAAATAATTAAATAAATAATTTAAAGAATATAAAAGAAACAACAAAAATAATAAATAATAATAATAATAAATGGATACCTTTCTTTAAAATTTGAAGAAAGCTTTTTTTTGTCGTGATGAATAAATTATGTGTGTAGAACGAATGAATAAAGAGTTTTATTTATAGGTGGGGGGGGATAAATTTTCTAAATCTTATAGTAAATATATGTGTTTATCTATATTATTTTTTAATTAATAGTGATTTGATAATATCATATCAAATCTTAAAATAATATACTCCATATTTATCTACATTAAATTTTAATTAATAATTAAAATAACTGAAATTTTAATTTTAATTAAAAATTAAAATAATTGAGATAAATTCTCGTGACGACACCTCATCAAAATTAAAATCTCCATTTAATATTATATATATATATATATATATATATATATATATATATATATATATATATATATATATATATATATTTATTTATTTATTTATTTATTTATTTATTTATGAATAACTGCATATGTATTCAACGTGAACACACGGACTAGCCTCCATGCAGTCGGTGTAAAAGTTATTTTGTCTCTGTCTTCTTTTTATTGTACTCTCTACCTCTTACTTTAATTTTTTTTCTTAAAATAAAAATCTTATTTGCAAACAACAGTGCATCTTATTATAAAGTTGGGAAATTGTCATATCTTTGGTGATGTTCGACTTAGGATTAAAATTGAACTAATTAATAATAATACTCTATTCATCCCGCATAAATGTTTACGTTTACTTTTTCAAGTAGATTAAGATATATACTAATATTTAAGAGTTATTCTTATAAGGAAAGATATCACATAATCATCTAAATTAATTATGTTGATTTTGCTGTAAATATGTTGATTTTATTTCCTAGATTAGATTAATTAAACAACTGTATATATCCTCTGTATTAGGTTCTCAATTAAAACGGAATTCAAGTTTACACTTCATATATGGTATCAGTTTCTCCAACTTCTTCTCATAAACTTCATGATTGGAATTCTCCTTCTTTTCAAAGCATCAACATCATTTTTCTTTTATGCACAAGGGTACCAATTTCGGGCACCGACTAAGGGTGCGATGCACCCTAAGAGCCACCATACCGAGACAAAAACTCCTATCACTTCGGGTCTATTAACCCAGCGTAAGGCCCCAACGCGGGATCCCACACCCGGGGAATTCCAATGGCCATTTTGACTTCCTCTATTGCTGCTTTTGGATCAACAATAGTTTCGGTTGTTTCCGGGTTCGGTTCGTCAACTTCAACTCCAAAATTTAGAGTTGCAGCTGATTCTTAGGTTCTCAATTAAAACGGAATTCAAGTTTACACTTCCTATATGGTATCAGTAGGGTTACGATCAGAATAACCTTTAGCCATTCTTCTGCCACACTATCACATCCTATACATGGCTTTTGACTCCACCACCACCGCTGACTCGCCACCATCACAATCGATACCGGCAATTGTCCCCATTTCTGCCCGTCATGATCTCCCCATTAAACTCATCCATACCAATTATGCTTCGTGGCATGCACATCTTGTGGCTTTACTTCGTGGCCACAATCTCTTTGGCTTTGTCGACGGGTCATATCCCCGCCCGACTCCTCTTTCTGATGGATCAAATACTTCATCCATCAATACATGGTTGCAGCAGGACCAATTATTACTTGTTGTCATCATCGGTTCCTTATCGTCCGAAGTCCTTCCTCTTGTTTCCTCGGCTACATCATCTGCAGAGGCCTGGGGAATATTATCTCGTTTGTGCATGAGCAAGTCCAGGTCACGAGTTAATAATCTCAAGACTGAACTGTATCACATCAAGATTGGCGATCGCTCTCTCACAGATTATTTGAACTATGTCAAATCTAGAGCTGATGAACTATCCCTCATTGATCAGCCTGTTTCCACTGATGATCTGACCCTTTTTATTATCAATGGTCTTGGACCAGAATATGCATCGATCGCAGGTCCCATTCGTGCGAGAAAAACTACTCTTCGTTTTGAAGAATTACATGATTTGTTGTGTGCTCACGAGACAGCACTCAAAGCTGCAGCGGCTACTACCACTTTCCTCGTTGCTACTGCAAATGCTGCTCACTCACCTAGTCCTCGTTTTGGACAGCATGGTTCTAGATCTCGGGGAGGTAACCATAAGAATTCATTCTCGTATGAAGCATATCGCCATTGACCTACACTTTGTTCGAGATTTAACTTCCAAGGGTGTATTATATGTCTCATATGTCAACACATTAGACCAACTTGCGGATGTCCTCACCAAACCATTAGCACATGCTCATTTTCAACTGCTCCGTTCCAAAATTGCCATTGTCGATAGAACGTCTATTTTGCGGGGGCGTATAAGGAAAGATATCACGTAATCATCTAATCACATAATCATCTACATTAATTACGTTGATTTTGCAAACTGTAAATGTATTGATTTTATTTCCTAGATTAGATTAATTAAACAATTGTATATATCCTCTATATTAGGTTCTCAATTAAAACGGAATTCAAGTTTACACTTCCTATAATTCTGTGGTGTACTGGGTACACCGGTGTACTTGAAAGTTTATAGAGTAATTTAAGGGTATAGTGGGTAGTTATAAAATTTATTTTTAATTATTTTAATTTATTGAGTGGTGGGAATTATTAGAAAAATGAATCTAACGGTTGAGATTATTCAAGTACATCGGTGCACCCGGTGCACCGCAGTTAAACTTAATATTTTAATGTGGAGTAAATGAGAGAAATTAATATTTAATGTTAAGTGGATAATTATATTAGTATTGTGTGTGAACCCTTTATAAAATAGTTAATTGGTTTGTGTGGACCCAACTTGATAAAAAATAATGTGAACATGAGACAAACAAAATGAAAACATAAATATTAACGCGGGACGAAGGTATATGTTTGTTTTGATTTTTTGGTAAGGTAAATTTTAATTTTATGTTAAATCAATATGTAAAAAAGTATTAATTTATATAAAAAAGAAGGGAGAGAAAAAACATACTCCCTCCGTCCCATAAAAAGAGTTACGTTTACTGTTTGTACGAAGATTAAAACATATAGTATTTTAATGTGTAATTGGTTGAGATATAAAAAGAAAATGTAACTCTTATGGCGGAATACCCTAATTAATAAAATGCTTGTGACGGGACGAAGGGAGTATTAAATGATGAGAGAATATATAGGAGATATGTATGTTGAGGGTTGTAGTATTTGGTAGGGATACATATGGATAGTTTTGTGGGTTTGAAAAACCCAAACCGAGCATCACCTTTTGGAAAATTGATACTAATACTATACATTAATTTCCAAACCGAGCATCACCTTTTGGAAAATTGATACTAATACTATACATTAATTTTCACCTACTTTTTTCCCCTATATAGGCTGCTAAAAGAGTTGACGGCAATTCTTAGGTGACCCGTGGTCACCGGTGACCCCCTCACATAGGGTGTGCACCATGTAGGGGTGTGCACATCCCCATGTGAGGGGGTCACCGGTGACCACGGGTCAACCAAGTAACCCCTTGAGCATTATAACGCAATATTCCCTCCATTCCAATACACACTCCACATTTCTTTTAAAATTCAAATTACATTTTTAAGAGGAAACTTGGACTTCACAGCATCTACTAATCCAAACAATTACATTCTTACTTGTACTAGCCATGAGTAAGTCATGTTCTGTGAGACTGGGGATGATAACTGCAAAGAAATTGTCACTTCACTCAAACAAAGTTTCTCAACAGCAGGCACCAGGCAGATAGGGTAATTGTGCATCCCTTTCTGAATCCGTAATGTATATGCAAAATCAATTATCAGAAGTACATGGTGATTCATCTTTGCTCGAGCCAGTGAGCTTTAATAATATTATCCGCAACGAATACCTTGATGTCACCTGTTAAGCACAACATTATTATCAAGTAAAGAATTGAGGCATATAAAACAATAAATCACTTGATCATATACATGTCAACAGACAACATGAGCATAAGGCGCAGGATAACTTACTCCCTCCAACTGTAGAAGTTTTCACTCTTTCCATTTTGGTCTGTACCCCAAAGTATAAAAAAAGTGGTAAAAGAAGTCAATACAACCCACCCCTATGTACACTTTATTTACAAAAATAGCATTCCACATAACACACTTAACATTCTTTTTTTTTTTTTACCTAAAAACCTCCCAAATTACCCTTAAAATTACATTTTTTTTTCTTAATCTACATGCAAAATCAAAAGTGAAAACTTGGCGAGTCAGAGTGAGTATTATACAGTTGTTAAATGCCCGATAACTGCCTAGCAGCTAAAACCAGAAGGAACTTATGCAACTATCATCTGGTTGCAATAATCAATGAGAACTTTTTTTAAAAAAAAAAACCACCAAATTTGTAGAAAGAAGCATGCTTCCAATCCAGTAAAAAAGAAAATGTAATGATGTTTAGTGATGGAGCAGGTGAAACACAAGTTATATGGCTAACTTACGATTAGAAACAGGATAACAAGTAAATCTCCAGCACAAGAAACGAAACAAATTTGCTCACCTTAAGTCCAGAAAAGGGTGGAAGCTAGCAAATAATCAAAGACTTGTGACTTGTGTAAGAAAAAATTTCACAGTGGTCTCTTCTGGGAAACTGCAGCTAGCCATTATGATCGGTTGACATTTCTTCATACTAATTCACCAATAATCACCACATGAGCAAACACCATTTTCAAAATGGTGATATCGATTTGTATCCCTTACTATGATTTGGCGCTCAGTGATCTTGGAAATGAACTTGATAGCAATGTGGCAATCCTCACACACGCGCAGATTTTTAGTAACCCTGATTAGGGTCCCTGGATTGGTATTTATAACAGCGAATACTATAGCCAACTTCTCACTGTGGACTACTAAATGGTTTTCTTTTTCTTCCTCCTCCACATCATGCAGGGCAGTCTCTGTTATCGGGACGTAACCTGCTTCTTTCATTTTCCATAATAACATGTCTAACTCTTTATATATCTCCTCTGACTGTGGATGAGATCTATCACCTGCAAGAAAAGTATGGACCTGATCACGGAGTTCAACATTGCTCACACCAGGTATTTTCTTGATTCCTCTCTCTTTCATGATTGTTCGAACTAATGTCACATCTTTCCATCTCCGAGCCTTAGCATAAATATTTGACAGCAGGACATAATAACCAGATTGCTGTGGAGCCAACTGGAAAAGATGATCTGCTGCTACAACCCCAATATCCATATTATTATACACATGGCAAGCGCTCAATAGAGCTCCCCAAACCCTCTCATTAGGCTCCACTGACATCTGCTTGATATGATTATAGGCTTCATCCACTCTACCAGCACGACCAAGTAGATCAACTATGCAAGTTGAATGTTCCAATCGAGGAACTATCTTATATTCTTCCAACATTAATCTGTAATACTCTTGTCCTTGTGATAGCAATCCTGCATGGCTACAAGCTGAAAGAATTGAAACAAAAGCTATAGAATCTGGGACGAGACCTAACTCCTGCATGGTAGAAAACAATTCAATGGCTTCATGACCCTTACCACTCCTACCATAGGCAGACATCATTGAAGTCCATGAGATGACATCCTTGATTTGCATCTCGTCAAACACTTTCCTCGCTTCTATTAAACTCCCACACTTGGCATACATATCAATTAAGGCATTTTCTACAGACAAGTTAGGCCGCAGCTTCTTCCTTTCAATGTAGTCATGAATTCGCTTTCCTAGAGACACAGCAGAAAGATCACCACAAGCAGGAAGAACACTAGCTATAGTAATTGCATCTGGTTTTATCCCATGAGCCTCCATTTGTGAGTAAATATCAACTGCCTCAGCAGACATAGAATTATTCGTATACATTGCTATCATTACATTCCATGCCACTAGTTCTTTTTTAACCATATTTGAAAAGATTCTTTTCACAAACATAACATTTTCTTCACTTGTATTAGTCACAGCCGCAGAGAGACTAGCCATTGTGCCGGAATCAGGTTCCACGCCTAACAACATCATCTCCCTGCATACCTCTAATGCTTCATTGAACAGTCCATTGTGTGCATAACCAGCCACCATAGAATTCCAAGACACAATATCCCTCCGCGGCATTTCATCAAAAACCCGTCTTGCCTCCACCAATCTACCACATTTACCGTACATCGCAATGAGACCATTCCCCGTAAACAGATTCCAAAAAAGACCCTTCTTCACTGCAGAACAATGAATTTGCAGCCCAAACCTAAAATTATCAGAGGCAGAACAGGCTTTCAGGACACAAGGAAACGTGTAGTGATCAGGTGCAACACCAGAAGCTAGTGTATTCTTATACATCAAAATTGCATCATCATAAAAATGATTATTCACATAACTCCTTATCATGACATTACAAATGACATTATTTCTCTCTGAAATTTTGTCAAACACCTTGCGAGTGAAATTTGGTTTGCCACAAGCAGCATAAGCCCGCATTAATTTGATCGCAAGCGAAGTGTCAGAGCATAATTGCGGGTCTCCGATGATCCGAGCATGGATTTTGACAAGGGTTTCAATATCAGGGCTTTTATCTAGTACCTGGATGACAGAAACCTCCGGTCTTAAAACATGGCGGGAAAGATTGGTTGAGCTTGTAATGGGTTTCATCAATCGAGCTTCATTGTAATTGTTGAAGAGAAAATGTGGCAGCTATAATTTTGGGAAGTCAAATAAAGCTTCTTGTAGTTGAGCAATCCGGAATAAGCAAGCGCAAACCACAACATCGTGAGCTCCTCCTATCCTATGTTTGATATCCTGACAATATACTGCCAATGAGAATCTGTTTATTTTCATATATATCAACACATTTAACTAAAACTGCATATATAACAAAAATTATTAACTAATCAAGCAGTTGAATTATAAATATTCAAACATAAATAATGTATGAGTTGTGCAGCACAGAATTATGTAAACCAACTTTGAGTTATGATTTGAGAATACGAGTTCAGTTTAATGTACATCCCAATCACTGTCAAAACAATTATTTGATAAATCTATAGGCCTGGAATGTTAATGAAATGTGCATGTCTATCTATAATGAATATGAATGGTGATATAATCCAAACTTGCCCCCCTAAGTTCGGCAGAAGTAATTATATCAAAATCTAAAGGTACTCGTTTCAGAATAAGATCCCTAACGCATCCCCCCACGGGGTAAACTTCAAAGACTACATAGAGAAGAGAATGAGTACAATTGGAAATGTTAAACAAGCCATAAATTGAAAATAATTATATAGGGGAAACAATAAACATCCATGGATCATTATCTAGTTAAGCTCTAAAGACATGAAAGATCCTTTTAACCTGACAGGAATCTTTACAGTTAGTGCTCCTCATGGATGGTCATAAAAAAACCTAGCAAATGTGAAACTAACCAATCTTCTGAGAAGTTCAATTGTACATTAGAAAAAAATCGTAATGCAGATGTTTATGAGTTAACCAACAAGTTATAAGACAAAGAGGGAAATGGAATTTCAGGCTCAGTTACAAGACAACCACCAATGACGTTGCAAATACAGAACCACCTCCATTTAATAGGAGAATGACAACACTGCAAGAACTTTATCAGAAAACATCTTCTATTTCAGATGATACTCAACCAACACTGTAATACTACTCCAACATACACAGATACTCAATCTTATAGACTTACCTTGAAATCAAGGAATTGCATTGATATACTGGGAACCAGTAACAATAGCAAATCCATGACGGGGATTTATATACCGAGTCCTGACTGTAACGCTAATTTGAAATAATTAACTTGAACTTTTCTTCCTCTTTTGTCCAAAACTAATTAACATACATTTCAACTACAATCACACTTCAAATTATGAAGAGTGCAGAACTTGCAACACAAAGATGTCTGCGATGGAAAAATCAAAGACTAGAGAGGATGATTCCAATATTCTAAAATGTACACACAAGTCATCAAGACAAACTAGTACATAAGCTCTGTCTTTTGCCAAAGGAGTTATATCATTGTGATGATATAAAAAATACAGATCTACGAAGGCGTAATCAAACTCAAAGTGAGGAAATGCAGCGGTCTCAAAAATACATAATATATATGTACCTTCGAGATTATAAATCCACCATAGATTCATTCCACAATAGGTATGGAACTAACGTCTGCTGAGAAATCAACAAGAGCCAATTTAGCAAATAATATCAAAATGAAATGGTGATGAGTGAAACTGATCTGCATTTTGCACAAACCCTTCAATCTTTAACTAATAAGGTTTATAGAGTATTAAAAATGGAGCATCCTCATAGTAGAAAAGATACATATCTACGAATTTTGTAATAGCCAACTAAGTTAAACCAAAATGAAAATTTGTAAGACCATGAAAAGATGAATAGAAGTCATCCATGAACGAGATCGCAACAAGAACATAACAAATATATTATGAGAATTATAAATATGATTAGTGATAGTATCATGTTAATGTTTTCTCAGCAAAGGAAAGACCTAACATAGCACCTTGTGGAAAAGCATCAGCTGCGAAAGAAAAAAGAACTTGAAGCAGAAAACTACTTATGCTCAGCAAATTGAAGATCTTTATACCCAAAAGGTGAGATTGACATCAATACAAAGAAAAAAACAAACAAACAAGATCATACTTTGGACTAACATAGAAAGAGCAGCGCCTAGAGAAGCATTTGGTCTTAGCATTGCAATGGGCTTTCCATTAGATTCCTCAATTTTCGGGACCCAAGTCCCCAAAGGAAATGAGCATATTGGTTTATGAAGAATTGACAAGGAGCTAGAAGAATGCTTGAAATGTCAGCGTATGCCTAGAGACTCAAGGTGTGTTGTTCATCACGAGGTCAAATAAAACATTTTAAATGATAAAAGTAAATTGCTTACATCTGAGAATTCCAAAAAGGGAAGCTAGGTGTAGGAGCTGAGGATATGAGCCATCCTGTGATGAAGATTGAATGATAAAACTGTGGAGACTTCAGATTGTAGAAGTTTCAGAGCAACGTCTTTCAAAGAATCATAAGGCCCAGCCTACATCATTTGGATATCAGAATAATTATTTTGAAATATAACATAATTAAGGGCTACTCCCAAGATAATATACAAGATCAATTAAGGTATCAGAGATATTACATGAACTTTGGTTAACTCATATGTCCTCCAAAAGTGCATTAAATTTGGAATAATATGTGGTCCATTTTAAATAAAGTAAGTAAGAAACTATGCAACTAATATCATTATATCCTGAGATAAGATTTGCAAGATACTCCAGAACTAATCAGTTTTTTGTTTTTTAAGTATTCCTTCATAGCAGTTTCTAAGGAGATCAAAATAAAATAGTTGTAAAATTGTTATTATCAAGAAGTAATAGAGGTCAAAGAAAAACCATACATGTGGTGTGATTACTCTCTTTATGCCTCTGATTCAGTGATTCTTCCTATCAGCAAAATGAAATGGCAATAGCCGCCCTATGGAAATGAAAGAGAGAGAAGAATTAAATTAACCTTCAGCAGGGTCAAACTCAGATGGCAATTATAAAGATATCATTGAGCTCAGCGAGTAATTAGCTTAATATTCGGAAGGGTTTCGAGTAGCAATTGCAATGTCAATTTGGGGGTCCCGGCTAGTGTTTGCACTGTTAGTGTTTGAGTCGGAATATTCGAGCCCTTGGACGAGTAAGCTGTCGGGGAGGGTAGGAAAATCGTTGAGTTGTAGACGAGCTCTTATAGTGACTCCCGTCGGCTGGTCGATTCTCCTCTTTGATGGTGTGAAGATTTACCCCCACGAGTCATAGAGATGGAGATAGAACTGTGCGATACAGCAATGGAATAAAGTGATGAACTGACCAGGAGTGAAGGGCTCCATGTAGGGATGGGTAGCGGGGTACACCGGAAATCAGTGGAGACGAGGCAATCTGGACTCTGAGGAGACAAAGCATGGAGTGGAATAGCATTTCTAAATTTACCAGACAAAAGGGTGCAGAACACATTTTCATTTTCTAAATTAAGCATAATTTGAGACCATTCATTTATCTTCATATTTATTAAAATAAAAAAAGGAAATATTAGACAACAATCGCCAACACCGCCCAAAGCACCGTGGAATGATTCTGTAAAATACCCTGCTATTTAATTGAGAACTGCGCCAGGTTTCTTTCCCCTTTTTAATTCGACCAGCGGTGTGATTGGGAGCGGAACTCCAGCGGTGGTGTGAACATTTTGGCTCGCTGAAATTTCAAATGGGATGGAGGCTGAAATTTTTCTAAGTGTTGTTGGATGAAAGTATGAATTATGAAATGGATGTTTTCTAGGGTTTAGATTCTAATAAATACTAAATAATAATACTCCCTCCTTCCGTCCCGGGTATTTTTACCCATTTGTACGGGCACGGAGATTAAGACTTGTTATTTTTTTAATATATAATGTAAGAAAAAGTAGGGATAAATTAGTAATTTAAAAAGAAAAAGTAAATAAAGTTGTTGGGAATGATGAATAAAGTGTAAAAAAGTAATTAAAGTTGTTGGAATTGTAAAAAGTAGGTAATAAAATATTATGTATTTTTACCATTAATGGAATGAGTAAAAATACGTGGGACAACCCAAAATGGAAAGTGGGTAAAAATACGTGAGACGGAAGGAGTAATTCGCTGGTTTAGACAAGGTCACGAGGGAAAGAAAGGTGGGATGCACAGTTTCGAATCCCAGGAATCTCAAAAATATTTTTTTCACAAATAGACATTACTTGAAAGACATCGGTTAGTAAACACCAATAACCGATGTCTATTCGGTGATGTCTGTCTATAAGTGGATTTGTTGTAGTGAATGATCAACTCAAACACTCTAATATTGAATGGGTTTTTTAAATTCAGAAATAGGATCTGAAAATTCAAAACAAACATAATTAGGTTATACATTTTATTCTTAAAATATTTACGTTCCAACTTCATACTTTTCGTTTTAGTCCGTCCCAACTTCAACTTTACACTTCCATTAAAGGAAATGACACTTGACTACTATCTTTCGTTCCAGTTTCCACACATAACATACGTTACATTTATTATCCAAAAATACCAAATTACCCTCAAAAGCAAGTTAAAAAGTAATTTTTCTTAATTTGCATGTGAACAGTAAATGTGAAGATGAACACAGGACGACAGAGGGCGTAATACTTTCACGTTTACACATATTTTTTTATTTATGTATTTATCTATAAAATATGAAATTTATTTTTTAATGTTTAACATACTAATTTTTGAAATTTTATGTATATTTTTACGTCATTTTTATAAACTAGTGAAAGGGTGCAACTCAATTCTTGATGTGCTGCCCAATGATATGTTACTTCAGATGATGAGATATTACAACGCAGCACAACTACTTGGATGCAACAATACAGAACTATAGAAGGATATATTCATTTTCAATACTCATTTAGTGCTTCATGTATATAAAATGAGAGCTGAGATACGGATTCTACTTTATCTCAGAGTAACCATAAGGCATATAAATTCAAAAAAAATAAAAGCTATGCGACTCTGAACTAAATGCAGAAAGTTACAAGCCAATACAATAAACAAGCAAGGTAATACCAAGGGAATAACGGTCTTTGCTTTTATTCATATGACATATAGAAGCATCGATACTTCAGATTCAGTAGTTCAAAAACATGTATACACCATCTAGCTCAGTAGCTCTACAGTTTAAAGTTTTAAACACTTACTTGTATAGGGTTGACGCTGAAAATAACAACTCTTATTTTGCAAAAGTAGATGCAGAATTGAAGGTAAATTTGGGAATTCGGGGGAGAAATTAGGGAGACCAATAAGCGTAGGACGAGAGGTGTATAGTAATGCACAAGGAGGCGATTAGGAGCTGCACAGATACCATATGAAGGCCTGACAGTAACAATGGCAGTTAATGGAACGACAAGCACATTATAGGTCAGGGTCAAGAGAAAACTGAAGCTCGCACGTTGATAATCATCTGAGAAATAAAAATCCATTGGTCTGACATTCGTGAGAACCATTAAGTATCTTAGTTGCCCATTGGCATTTTCAATTTTCTATTAGACTAGATTTGGTCTTTCACTCAAGTAACAAATCAGCTTCAGGAATCTGCCTTGCAAAAACAAATATCGAATGTACGAGACATTCTGACATACATAAACTCTAATTGTATTATTAATGTATAAATATATTTCTAGCCACAGTCAAACTCATCACATCATAATTTTATCAATAGAAATAAATATTTTCCCTCCAACCACAAAGTTATATGAAACGTACCGGAAAGAAGAGAGAACACGTATGAAGAAAGTGAGAGAAGATGAGAAAATGATAGACACAAAAAGCTCCAGAAAGGAAGAACGATGGAGACGGGAGAGATCAGAAAGTGTAAAGAGTCCAAAGAGACAATAAGAAAGCTCAAGAGGATGAACGATGGAGACTGGAGAGATCAGAAAGTGGAAAGGAACAGAATCTTGAAAATTAAACCAAGGAAACTTATCTTCAAAAAAAAAAAAAAAAAACCACACAAGGAGCATGGAGGCAGTATGGGAATGGAGGGAAATCAGACTGAGAGTTGAAGAAAACAAATAAAAACCTTTACAGATAAAACCAAGGAACAAATATATACCAAAAAGAGGGGAAATGAAGCAACACATGAGTATTCGTAAGTTCTCGCAACTTTGGTAAACCCACAGCACCCCTCATGCGTAAAAACAACGAAAATCAACTAATTGGCCAAATAATATAGAAGATACTCACAGATGCTTAATAACAGGGGAGACGAGTTGGAAACCAAGAAGCCTTGTGTAGAGTAGACAGGAGTAAAAAAATTGATTAATTTGCAGGCAACCAAATTAGAAATAAAGAAAAATAATTATACTTAAGTTTATTTGAAATTTAGGAGAATAAAAACCTGGGAGAGGAAGAGTCAAAAAGATTAGCTCACCAACACTAAGAAAATGCAACGGCAAGAAGAGAAGATTGAAGAGTGAGTAAGCAGTAGAATGCAGAGAGAGAAAATTCTATGAGATCTCATCCATGTAGAAGACATTCGAAAATGAACAGACACGTGTAAAGTGAGAGTAACCGTAACTAGAGAGGAACTGGCCTAATTACAGGGAGAATTCTCTTTATACTTGTTAGGACAGCAACTCAATTCTTGAGGTGTTGAACCGGACTTCATTTTTTAATGCAAAGAAATTATTTTAACATTTAAGTAATGTTAATAACATGTATTCTATTGTTAAGGAATTTTAGCCTTTAGGTTGTAAGATATGTACAAGTAGTTCAAGCTGCGACGCTCATTAACTGAAAGAAAATCTGAGCAGTAGTTTTCCTGTATGATCATTGGGAATCTACACACATATATCTGCCTTGATCAGACAAATGAGTTGAGCATATGTAGGTGAGATCTTTAGTTTTCCTTTAAATGGACATCATGCTATATCTTGATGACCTATGTTTCCTTGATGAATTGTAGAGGCATGCTACCTTTCTGGAGCTCTTATGATGGCACGGATAAATATTAGGGTTATGGATGTTTAAGCTAACAATCTCTGTGGTTGTGTTTAATGTCATAAATTCCTTATTCATTTCATAAAGTTTCTTTTATGCTTGTTATCATGTGCTGTAGGTTTTGATCAGCATTAGTTAAGCATTGCCCTCTATCACTCTTTGTTTTTAGTTTGTAATGTGCTATTTTATTTATTTTTATTTATTTGATTCCATTCCTCAGAGCATGAAACTTCACGTGAATTTATGAAAGTACGAAGTCATGCAAAACTTGCTTTTAGGAATTGAAAATTTATAATCTAAGCCAATTGTGTGCTTAAAAGGTAAAGCCGTAAAGGAATTAATTTCCAGCTCCTATTCAGTAGGTTTCAGTTATGTAGTATACACTTTCGCATGCTATTTAATAGAAGGTGGAAAAGTACTTATTTTCTTTTGTTTAATGTAAAAAATGAAATGATAATTGCTAAATGGCTATCTAGGGAGTATCCAACTATTGGAAATTTTTCAAAATTTTTATTAAGTGAAATAAAAAATGTTTCTAGACAACAAAGAATAGCAGTCAAACAACCTGACGTGCGGTACGTTTCACACAAAAACTGCTTTACAAAGCAGTGATTCTCAGAATCTGTCACAGTACACTGAACAGTATATTATCACGTCTCATAAATATTAGGAAGTAGGGTTTGTGGGCGTACCAGTAGCAAAAATTACAATGTCAGCTGTATTTCTTCCCCACGGTCAGTGCAAACCTTTGTACCAGCTGCTGTTTTGACAAACTGCATCACCAGTCAATTGCGTCAATTACCAAATGAAAAATGTATAGACATGCCGCAGTGTAAAATATTGTAATCACACTGGGAAGAAGTCTTAAACACATGCGAACTTTTTTACATCAAATATACAGTAAGAATGTTTCATTAATAGAAATGATGGATAGCATTAAAATCCATATCTTCTGTGTGGTGCATTCATGCAGTTATTTCAGATACTTAATACTTATCATGAGAGAAGTAATACAGTGAGAGTTAACCGGGACTGGTTTCGCTACATGTAGGTTGTAGAATCATGCCACATAAGGCCCACACCTTTTATGTCAAGAGTTCAAACCTAAGCAGAGGAGTCTGGTTGGGTCCACACGCAAGAAATGTTATGCGTGCACCGACAGAAGTAATAACAGAATTTATGTGACGCTGGGTTGTTTTCTTCTAGATACTACAAATGGTGTGACCAACTAAGTAAGACTGTATGTGCAGCTCTCAGGTAGCAAATGTTCCTTGGTTATTCCGCACTCCCAAAATTTGATCATAACAACTTCTGGATACTGTAGCACCAATTGATCCCCTGACTAACCATATTAAAACAAAACATATAATCTAACAGATGCTAAGAAAATGATGGCGTTAATTGGGAATGATACATGTAGTTAAAAATAGCTCCACCCAGCCCAAGAAAGCAACAATAAATGGAATAAGTATCTATGTTTTCGCACGTTTATAAGTTACATAAATCATAAACAAGACAACTTTATTGCATTGGGTGTGTATATCTTTACTAATGATTTAAATCATCCCTCTCACTGCATTTTAAAGATAGACACCTAAATTATGGGAATCATTCTTTAAATGGCTTTTGTCCAAATTGCAAAGGCCAGAAATCCTTTTACGGTATCCACTTCAGGTTTCAAATTGAAATTCGATACATTTCTCAAATCCTACTTACTAAAGTTTATCTTTTCAATTTGAATAGTAATATTTCTAGAAAAATACTGATTGCTGTTAATTTTAGTTTTATACATGGCAACTTTTTTTCAATTTGTTTATAACTGAGTTGAGAGTTGCTATTACGACACTGCTTTCCTCCAACATTTACTACTAAAGTGATACTAATTTATATTAAAGATAAGGTAATACTAAAATTTTTCATCATATTAAGATAATAATTTATCTCGTCAATATTTCTAGAAAAATACTGATTGCTGTTAATTTTAGTTTTATACATGGCAACTTTTTTTCAATTTGTGTATAACTGAGTTGAGAGTTGCTATTACGACACTGCTTTCCTCCAACATTTACTACTAAAGTGATACTAATTTATATTAAAGATAAGGTAATACTAAAATTTTTCATCATATTAAGATAATAATTTATCTCGTCACAACTGATGATCAATTAGAAAGGAATGTAAATGTAGATTAGAAAAGCAGAAAGCAGGGTAGAAAATAGGAAAAAATAACACATAAGGTGCTAAAGATGTAAGATCTTGCAATTAATTGCTCAATTTGTCAACACATTTTTACTGGTGTACGCTATTACATCTGAATATACTGGAGACCAAAGTGGATAAGAGCATTCTCCTGTTGACACTTCAACTGTTTTCTAACAGATGGCTAAAGACGGACAAATGTTGGTTTAGTTTTAATCACATCTCAAGTACGAAAAACTGCTACTGTATTGCCCTATGTATAAGTGGATGTGAGCAGCAGTAACAACTCAAGGATATGCAAACCCGTTTATTGAAGAGTTAATCAAGTAAAGAAATTGAGAATCGTTCATCCATCAGGTTTTCAAATTATAATGTTTTAGATACAGAGGTTATTGATGATATGACATACAATGAAAATATTATTCCCAAATAGCACTCCATAATTTAACTTATAAAAGCATTGCAACTACAACATGTTCATAGTTAGACTTTAAAGGAGATCTGTTAGCACTCAGAATATCAAACGCAAAAGCGTCTGCCCAATAGCCAAAAGGCTCCCTTCTATTTCTTCAATATTCAATAGATAATCAAAACAACGATGTAACTACAACTAAATAACAAGAGTTAAACCCTAAAGCCCACAGACGGCCCATAGCTAATATAAAGCAATAAGAATGAAATAACTAATAACAAATCAAGCCCGAGGCCTACGGCGATAAACCAATAACGGTTTGGGCCCACCAGCCTCCTCCTTGCCATCCTGGCAGCTTGACACCGGCTGTCTCATAACAACTCCTCCCTCCTTGAAATCAACCTTGTCCCCAAGGTCGAACCAAGGAAACTGCTGCCGAAACTCCGCCAAACTCACCCAACACGCATCCTCCGCCGACTGGCCCGACCACTTGACCAAAACTTGCTCCACTACCTTACCCTCGTCATCTACACTGCGCTCGGCCAGCACGCCCTCCGGCTCATAGATGGGAATTTCCGGCAGCTCCAAGGAGTCGGGCAAGCCCAACTCCACCTCGTGATCCCCCACCACCTTCTTCAACTGCGAAACATGGAATACAGGGTGTATTCGACTAGATGCGGGCAACTCTAGCCGATACGCCGCCGGCCCAATGCGCGCCAACACTACAAACGGGCCATAGAACTTAGCCGACAGCTTATTGTGCGGTCTCCCGGAGATAGAACGTTGTCGGTGAGCACGGACTTTAAGGAAGACGCGATCACCAACCTCATAGTTCACATCCCGTCGATGCCGATTTGCGAACCTTACCATTCTCTCCCGTGCTCGCACTAGATGCTCGCGTAAACGCGCTAGCATCGCATCTCTCCCTTCGAGCATTTCCGCAACAGCCGCCACTTGACATTCACCAGGAAGATACCTCCGCAAAGAAGGGGCCGGCCGCCCATACACAACCTCAAACGGGGTTGTCTGGATCGCGGTTTGAAAGGCAGTATTGTACCAGTACTCCGCCCATGGCAACCAATTGACCCATTTCTTTGGCTGCTCACCCGCACAGCAGCGCAAGTAGGTTTCTAACACCCTGTTTAAAACCTCAGTTTGCCCATCCGTTTCCGGGTGATACGCTGAGCTAAAGTTGAGTTGGGTTCCCGACACTTTGAACAGCTCCCTCCAAAAAGAGCTCATAAAGAGCGGATCCCGGTCGCTCACGATCGTCCCCGGGATGCCATGCAAACGCACGACATCGCGCGCGAATACCTCAGCCAACCCTCGAGCCGAGACGCCCCCCTTCATGGCCGAGAAGTGAGCATACTTCGACAACCGGTCGACCACAACTAAGATCACCGAACACCCTTGCGACCTCGGCAGTGAGGTGATGAAATCCATGGATAAGTCCTCCCAAACTCTTTCCGGAATCGGCAATGGCTGCAGCAGCCCCGCCGGAGAGAGAGCCTCATACTTCACCTTCTGGCAAACCAAACACCGAGCTACATATTCCCTCACCGCTTTGAACATTCCCCTCCAATAAACACTAGCAGCCAGACGCTTATAGGTCCGCAGTGCGCCGGCGTGACCACCCATTGGAGTATCATGAAACTCCCGAAGTAGCACCGGAATCCACTTAGAATCTGAAGCCAATACAATCCTCCCTCTATAAAACAATTTCTCGCCATGCAACTCAAACCCCACCCGGCATCCTGGGTTCTCGCGCAATTCCTTCGTCACACTCCGAATATACTCATCTCGAGACTGCTCGACTAAAACGTCGGCCAACTCACCCCAATTAGGCATGCTGAGTGCTAACAAGTCGCCGCCACCACCCCGACGAGAAAGAGAATCAGCCGCCGAGTTCGAGACTCCCGGCTTATACTCTATCTCGAAATCATAGCCCATCAGCTTCGCTACCCAAATTTGTTGCGACGGCGTCACAATTTTCTGAGAAAGAAGGTGCCTCAGACTACTGTGGTCCGTCCGGACAGTAAACCGGTGCCCCACCAAGTAAGGCCTCCAATGCTGAACGGCAAGAACCAATCCCATCATCTCACGCTCATAAGCTGATTTTGTCAGTGTCCTGTCCGCCAATGATTTACTGTAGTACGCTATGGGTCGCCCGTCTTGCATAAGAACCGCCCCGATTCCCGTACCAGAGGCATCGCACTCGATCACGAATCGCTTCTCAAAGTCCGGCATAGCCAGCAGGGGTGCCGTAGTAAGGGCTGATTTCAGCCGTTGGAAGGCTCCCTCGGCCGCCTCCGTCCAAACAAAAGGCACCTGCGCTGACTTTTTAAGAAGCTCCGTCAGAGGACGCGCCAACAGCCCATACTCCCTCACAAACCGGCGATAATAGCCAGTTAGACCCAGAAACCCGCGCACCTCGCGGACATTCCTGGGGCACGGCCATCTCACCACGGCCGCCACCTTTTCCGGGTCCATCTCCACCCCGGCGGCGGAAATTATGTGGCCCAAGTATTCCACCCTCCGACACCCGAACGAGCATTTCTTCCGATTCGCCTTGAACTGATTATCTAGCAAGATTTGCAAGACTTCTCCCAGATGGTCCTCATGCTCATGCCAGGATCTGCTATAGACCAGAATATCATCAAAGAAAACAATCACAAACTTTCTTAAATAGGGACGAAATAACTCATTCATAGCCGACTGAAACGTAGCTGGTGCATTAGTTAATCCGAACGGCATCACCAAAAATTCATAGTGTCCGCTGTGCGTCCGAAAAGCAGTTTTGTGGACATCCCCGCTCGCCACTCGGATCTGATGGTATCCAGAGCGGAGATCAATTTTTGAGAATACCCCCGCTCCTGACAACTCGTCCAACATCTCCTGTATGACTGGTATCGGATACTTATTCAAAACAGTCACTTTGTTGAGCTCCCGATAGTCTATACAAAAACGCCAACTCCCATCCTTCTTTTTCACCAGCAGAACCGGGCTGGAGAAGGGACTGGAACTTGGCTGTATCACTCCTGCCAAGAGCATATCCGACACCAATCTTTCAATCTCGTCTTTTTGAGCCTGCCCATACCGATATGGCCTTACCGAAACGGGTCCGGCACCGGAGGCCAAGACAATATGGTGCTCGGCCCACCGAACCGGCGGAAGACCCTCCGGTTCCTCGAACAACTGCTGATACGGCGCCAATAACTCCGCCACGCCGCGGGACACCGGATCCGTCAGCTTCGGAGGCCCCGCCTCCACCAGCATGATACACAACTCCGCGTCTTGGATCTGAATCAACTCGCGGAGATCCATTGGGGCGCGACAAAGGGATGGATCGCCCCTCAGTGTCACCCTACTCCCACCATGTGTGAAGGACATCGTCATCCTGGCCCAATTCGTGTCTACATCACCGAGAGTTGCCAGCCAGGCGATCCCTAGAATCACGTCCACGCCACCCAGTGGAAATACATGGTAATCCGCCACTATGGCGGTGCCAGCAACTGAAATCTCTAGCCCACGGCAGTGCCCCTCCGACTCCTGGCGTCTCCCATCACCCAACTGTACTCCAAAACGGCTGGACCTGTCAAGTTTTAGAGTCAACTTAGTGAGCAATGAGCTGGAAATAAAATTATGACTAGCTCCACTGTCCACAAGTATGGTGACATCCTGCCCCTGCAAAACCCCCTTCATGCGCATAGTACGAGGCCCCGTAAACCCTGCCATGGAAAATATCGGAAGCTCAGCCTCTTCCTTCCCTTCTTCCAACTGGACGGTTGCCCCCTCGAAATCATCAGTTGCCACGCGGTTTTCATTGAATTCAAAGCACTGTAGATCCATGGGCTCATCCTCCTCTGCCATCAAAATATTCAGCTGCCTCATCGAACACTGGTGCCCCGGTCGGTAAGTCTTCTTACACCGGAAACACAACCCCTTCGCACGAAGCTCCGACATCTCCTCGGGAGTCATGCGCGCAAAACGCACGGGCCCCGGAGGACGGCCAGCCGAGAAGGATTGGCTGTTCGAAAACGACCTCGCTGGGGGAACACGGCTAACTTCCCGTGGCGCCGACGAACCGGCTGATGACGCCCCGGACACTAGTCCCACGGTCCCGCTGACCCTCGCTGGCGTGTTGAACCCGCCGCTAGCCATGAACCGGCCTTGGGATGAGGGTCGTGCATACCCGCTGGCCGCCCCTGATTTCGGGAATCTGCCCCCCGTGACAGCCAAATTATACTCCACGTCCCTGGCGAGATCCATTGCTGTTTCCAAATCTGGCGGCCGAAGAAGACGAAGAGAACTCCTAACATCCTCCGCCAAACCTGTCATGAAATACCCCATGTAGTGTTCATCGCTGAGCCCCGGAACTTGGCTTGCCAACTGAACAAACACCGTCACGTACTCCTCTATAGAGTCAGTTTGCTTGACTGAGGAGAGCCGTTCGAACGGGCTTCCCTTGAAGGCTTTAGCAAACTCATCCCACACCATGT
The DNA here is from genome assembly GCA_023678885.1 of Pogostemon cablin. Lineage (NCBI taxonomy): Eukaryota > Viridiplantae > Streptophyta > Magnoliopsida > Lamiales > Lamiaceae > Pogostemon > Pogostemon cablin. The sequence continues at coordinate 11,503,364 of CM042987.1, forward strand.
TAGGCTTCCGGGCTTGCAGCCACGTAAACCAGTACAGGGCCGACTCTTCCATTGCCACCATGGCAGCCGGCAGCTTCAACTCCTCCGGTGTGCGGTGTAGTGCAAACTGCTGGTTGGCTCGGGCTAACCAACCGATAGGCTCCCCACCATTGAAAGGAGGCAGCGAAGGAGGGGTCGGTGGCTTGTCCGTCCCCACCGCGAACGTCGCTCCTGGCTCCACGGCGACGGAGGCCACCTCCTCAGCCGTGCGGGTCCTCGAGGCAGAACCCGCTGTCGCGTTGGCCGCTGCGGAACGGGCGGCTGCCGCCGACAGCGCCGCCATCGACGTGGTCAGCCCGGCCATCGTCTGGGCCATGCTCTCCAGTTGTTGGGCGAAGCTTGCTTGTTCTTCCGCCATCTTCCCAACCGTCTCCTTGATCAACTCCTGACCTTGTTCCAATTCCTCCATCCGTTGTTCGCTGCGTGTGTTTGTCATCTCGGGTGAGATATCCGGCAGGTCGGACCAATTGTTAGCACTCAGAATATCAAACGCAAAAGCGTCTGCCCAATAGCCAAAAGGCTCCCTTCTATTTCTTCAATATTCAATAGATAATCAAAACAACGATGTAACTACAACTAAATAACAAGAGTTAAACCCTAAAGCCCACAGACGGCCCATAGCTAATATAAAGCAATAAGAATGAAATAACTAATAACAAATCAAGCCCGAGGCCTACGGCGATAAACCAATAACGGTTTGGGCCCACCAGCCTCCTCCTTGCCATCCTGGCAGCTTGACACCGGCTGTCTCATAACAAGATCAAAGAGCGGCTGCGTTTCACATTGTTTTTACGGCGCTCTCCAAATGCACTAGCTGTTACCAAAATTCTTAGATTCGCGTAAAGAAGGTAAATGCTCATTCACTATATTTATAAATGTAAGTTTATGAGTGTCTATAAATATAACACACAAAATATATGTTTTAATGATAGGGTATAAGTTGATATTCCAATACATTTGAATCATGTGTGCATAACTCAATAACTACCAACTCTATACCTGAGTAACCAAAATGCGGTTTAGTTAATTTTCTCTGAGGCAAAGCTTGTCATATGCAGTCAAATAGTACGAAACAAAGATTAGTCTGAAATCAATAATACTGCAGTGCATGAGTCTCTTGGCAAGCTGAGCAGAAACCGAAGTATGAAATATGAATAAATGCCCATGAGGAAGAAGAAATGACAAAAATAGTTGGAAAGAGGAAGTTGGGCGTATGTAGGTTATCTAAACCCACATGGTGGAGACAACAAAGTAATTGTGCCATTGGCATAATATTTTTCAAGTGGTGTATGTATCATCCATTGAAAGATTTAAAGAGTAATAGAAAAAGGACATAAAAAATTATCACCATTGAATGAGAATTGTAAAAATGCAATTCACAGATTTAACAGAAGGGAAATTAAAAGCTATGTAGTTAGCAAAATTTCTGTCTTAACAATTATCAAACAATAATGACCAATAGCTTGAAGCCTCAGTTAATGTTCTTTCCGTTGATGTTACATGGCAGAATCAAGGAAAAATGATAAGCCTTGCCTAGTCTAGGTAATAATATACACAAACCAACTAACCTAATCTGCCTTTTTTCATCGTAAGCAAGAAGTTCACGTGAGCTTATGCATAAATATTTTTTACTTGAAACTTATTTATGTATTTCCTATAGATCAGGAATTGATGAGTGAAAAATGACAGGAAATTATTAGCGTGAAAGGTATTGTAGGCCAAGAACCAACATTGACGTGTCCTTGCACAATGTAATTACTTTATGTTGTCCGTGGTAGTTACACTTGATAAGTCCCAGCCCTAGATGATTTGTACATATTTGTAGGAGCAATTATGTATAGATTTAATCATTAACAATATATATACTGGAGTATATTGTAAGCCTGGTAACCTTAAGTCATATTCTTTAAACTAAAGGATTTTGAACATTTACGAGACAAAGATTGCAAATTTCTTTATTAAAATAAAGATGTAAAAAGGGTATGAAATCATTGGAATACTCTCAAGTCCCAAAGGCCAAAGGGATAGAAACTTATGATCATTTAATAATTGCAGCTTGGCACGCTCTCCTAGCCCAATGTTTGAACGCATATAGCAATGTTCAATTTGACAACTAATAAATGGCACATATTAGGTTTCTTTCAGAAAATTTTACCATGGAAATGGCTGAATCATTAACTTTGCAGTAGAACCCTCAGTTATTCAAACCCTAATTTAAAAATCACAGTATAGAAATATTCAGAGAGAGTGAGAGCGGGGGGAGATACATACGACAAAAGAGAACCCATTTCACAAAGAAACTGCAAGAACAAAGAACAAAGAACAAAGAAACTTCAACATACAACTTATCAACAAGCTTCTGAAGCACAGCTAAGTAAAATTATGAGGCGCATATGAGTAAAGGTCGATCATAGATAATTACGTGGCTCCATAGAGATCGATTAAGGGGTTTAATAGATTTTCCTTCTCACGGTGTCAACTTGTTTGGCATGCTTCAATTTTTATACACAATGAACAACAGTTGTGGTGAACGAAAACTCACCAGCACAAATGCTATGCGAATAATTTATCTAGGAATCTCTCACATGAAGATGGATTATTGTTTTGTAGCCCTGATTGAGGTGGTAAAAGTCTAACAAAGCTACTGCTGTACAGCTGTGGACATTCTTTCCCGCCCATGACTCCAGGTCAACGATCATGCCAACTTTGACGTTTTTATCATCATAATCCTGCAGTGAAACATTACGCTCATCAGCACATAACTTGGAAATACAAGCAAAAAATAGGGATATAAGTAATGCTAGAGTCTTCAGCATCTCGAACTCACAATTACATAATTTCAGTCGTCCCTGCTCAATAAAGAGCCACAACAGAATAAAGAATGTCAAACCTTCGGTAAAGACACAATATCGGTAGTTATCAAACTACTCTGTTTTGCCATGGTTCATTCACCAGTCAAGTATATACTATTTCAAATTTCACCAACACAACAGAGACCATATAATCCACAACAAAGCAGCACATTTGAATACATCCTCCAAATGAAAGCTTCTATTTTGGCTTTGACATCGATGAAACATGAATTTATCAAATTATACTTCGATAACAATTTCATTCATAAACCATATACTTTGTTATGACTTGAACGCCATTATTTTGTGTGTTACAGATGATGCATAACACTATCATACATTAGTCATTACAGTTGAATTTCTTTATATTCACTATTGAGCCCAGATAATCCACGGAGTTAATCTATCTGTTGCAACTAACTTGACCATGTTGCTTGTTGATTTTTAATTACAAAAATTTCCTACAGACATCTACTTTACACTTTTTCCTCATTCCATTAGGAAACGTTTCACAAAATTTTCATTCATCTTGAACAAATACCACATGAAATTTCAATGTAAAGTTTTGAAAACAAAAAACCAATGACTTACCTGTTCAAATACCCAGCAGCGGATAAAGAATGTCTTCTTTTATCTCGGCTAACAACACCATTCACATAGTCGATTTAGACACACACAAGATGTTTAATTTGTTTAAAAAACAACGCCTCTACTTTTGAACCGCCTTTAAGCCCCCTATCAGAAGTTATACACTCCGTCTTCTTCTCCTCCGTCCTTCTCGGTCGTCGTTAACTGCAATATACGACAATATCACCATGATGAAGGATTGAATTTATTCCTTCATCTTATTGTATGTTCGAAAATCCTACAAATTTGAGAGTTTAAATTTTTAGGAGTTGAAATTGAAGACTTGAGGTGCTTTGGGTTTGTCAAACCTTGATTATTTTCTCCCCAAAATGTCTGCTTAAAACCGAGTTGCTTGGGTTTTTTTCTTATCTGTTTAAACCGGCCGGTTTTCTTATAAGGGCATAATTACTTTGCCATTAATTAAATTGGGATTTCAATAATCTAAAGCACTATATTACATTTTAATTTAATCATAACCACTAAATAAATAAAATCTATACATATATATATATAAAAGTATACTTAAACTTTTACTTTGTAAGTAATATATTTTAATTTAATTTATATATATAATAATATCAAATCTTTCAACGCATTCTTTGATAATTTTCCACCTTTATTCCTACGTCATTGATTGTTTTCGATTACGATCGTTCATTCTTTCAAATCATTCTATATAAACCTTTTTATTATTATCTAATCAAACCCTTACTTTTTTTTCTTTTTGGTGTTTTTTCTTTTTTTCTCTATTTCACTTTCGTACTATTTTTAATTTACTTTAATTTGTTTCATCTTTTATACTTTACTTTTATTTGATCTTGCAAGTTCATTTTCTGAAGTATCATTTTTTTTTGTCTCTTCTAGTTTTTGGTTTTTGTATTTTCGTTTCTCTTCGCTTTTTTTATTTTCTTTATAATTCTATAAACCTTATTTACATACTTTAATTTATTTTATCTTATATACTTTTATTTGATCTTATTTTCACGTTCAATCATTCCATTAAAGGTATCATTATTTTTTTTATTTTTCGTTTATCTTATGATTTATGTTTGTTTTTTTCGTTTTTTTGTGCATTCTTCATATTATATAAACCCTCTTTTTATATTTTTTTTATTCTTATTTATTTGATCTTATTTGCAGCTTCAATTATTAAGAAAAAAAGTCATCAATATTTGAAGTGATGAATTTGTACAATCCTAATTAATTTCAGAATATTTTCTTTATAATTTTATAAACTCTATTTTTATACTTTAATTTATTTTATCTTTTATATTTTTATTGGTATCATTCTTTTTTTCGTTTATCTTATAATTTATGATTTTTCCTTCGTTTTATTATTTTTTTATATTTTATAAAATCTATTTTTATATTTTTTTAAACCTTATTGTTCTTATTTTTATTTGATTTTATTTGCAGCTTCAATCATTAAAAAAAAGTCTGTCAGGGATTGATGAATTTGTTTTATTTTAATTTTTTATTTAATTATATTTCCATTAGGATCGTCTCTATAAATATTCTTTTAATTTAATTTTTAGGTTTAATGTTTGAATTTTATTTTCGAAATTTTGTGATTTATTTTAATTTTTCTTTCAATTTTATTTTTATTAGAATCGTCTCCATAAATATTATTTTAACATTTATAATCTATTATATTAACTAATATTTTACATCTTATTTATCCATATATTATTCAATTAAAAGTAAAATATAAAGAGTTGATATTAGGTACACATGGGGTGCAAGGGTGCACTCATATGTGTATAACTTTTTATTCTATTTTGTATACATGTTATTCTATTTTGTATACGTGTTTCTTAATAATTGTATACTTTTTTTCGCACTAAGTTTTTTATTAAAAAAAACTAGCATCCATATGTGTATAACTTTTTATTCAATATTGTATACATATTTTTTTTAATAATTGTATATCTTTTTACACTCAATTTTTCATTAAAAAAACTAACCATTAAATTGTATAAATTTTTTTTCATAATTATATATATTTTTGTTTATATTTGTATACGTTTTTGAAAGTGGGTACACCATATCTTAGGATGTACTCGGGTGCATAGTATAATTAGCCAAATATAAATTATAGTATATTATATTTTTCTTAAAAAATCAGTAATTGAGATTTACAGAGAGATTATATTTATTTTTTAAAAAATAAATAGATATCAATTAAAATAAAATAATTTTAATATAATTAATAATAGAAAGTTAATATATACTTTATTTATCTTAAATACCGAATCAGATTTATGTAATGTTAAAAAAAAAAATTATATATTATACATAAATAATTAGTAGTTTTTATAAATACATAAACTCAAATAAATAATTTTATATATATATATATATGAGTATATATTATGATTAAAAAAAATTAAATGTAAAAATACATAATTGTAATATACTTAATTCTTTTCGTGCAACGCACGATTGGATAATATCTAGTAGTAATTAAAATTTTTGCACGGGTGCATCACAGAATGACCCTTAAATTGATTACCTCCATAATTTATTTTTTTTCTGGGATAGGCTAGAAAAGTAAAGACTTTGTACCCTATGGCTATCAGTACAAAACCCATTTTTCTCATGAGGGAAAAAGAGTTGATTCTTCCCCTCCCCCCTTTTTTTCTTCCGGTGAACTCGATGATGGCCAGTGTACTGGCTACCGGAGTGTAGTCATCACCGAGTTGCACCGTCTCCTAATGCCAGTGAACACAAGATCGGGCGCACTGAAACTCAGGCGACCAAAGATGCAGGTGTCATCTTCTTCGGCCCCGCCTTCTCCAAGTTATGGTGGGATGAAAGGCATGAAATCCGGTCACCAGCTTCTGAAACCACGAGCTGAAATCAATAACAGTTCAGAGCTGGGAAGCTGCATACCTACTGATAAGATCTGTTCTCTCAACAATCATCTATCCATCTTGGATGTTTCTCCGGCCATGGCCGTTGAGGAAGCGGGACGAGAAGATGAATTCACAGACTGTCAGACTTACATGGTTGAACATCCTGCACAACCTCCGTCTTCTCTTCAGGTTTCGCAACTGATCGGTACAGAATCTGCAAAAATTCAGGTTGGAAACAGCTCAGCCAATCTCAATTCTCTCATCCTTTCTGCCTTGGAAGCTGTTTCGGGTACCACCAATTCAAACTCCAAAAAGCATAAAGTGAATATTGCTTCTTTCACTCCTCCAACTATCCTTCCCTGTACCTTTCTTGGCAGCTTGCAAAGCCCTCCACTTACTAAGTCAACATCTTTCCCTATCAATATCACCTACTCTACTGATACTCCCCTTTTGCCTGCCACATCACCCACTTTTAAACAAAAATTGATGGGCTCCATGCACACTCCTCTCCCTGCACACTCAACATCCCCTCATCCCATCCTCACCCGCCACCCTACCCCTACCCCTAACCCTACCTCTCTACACCCTTCCCCTCTTCTCCCTCCCACTGCCCCATCATCTGCAGCCCTCATCTCATCGGAAACCTCTCCGAAACTCCGTCCAAACCTTTTTTCCTCTAGTATTCATTCAATTCATAACCACAATCCACCCCTCCAATCTTCTGGTTCAATTCCCCCGACCCCTCATGCACTCCCCCCTCCCTCCTCCCCTCTTCTGCTCCTTCACATGCATGCAACCCCTACTTCTGACCCCTCTTCCAATCCCTCTCCCAACCTTCCTCCGCCTCAAACACCCCACAATCGTACCCCTAATCCCATTCACCTTCTCAAATTTGTTCCCCAAATTGAGCCAGGAATTTCGGTAATCCCGGATGAGATTATTGATAATGAAGATGATGAATGGAAGTACACACTTATTGGGTGCTTCGCCGGACGCTACCCGGGATTCCAGGCAGTGAAGGAGATCATAAGCAAATGGGAAGTGGAGGTAAAAGTATTCAGCCATGACAGTGGTTGGATCCTCTTCAAATTGAACAGTGAGGAAGACGCCCAGAAATTTATTCAGAATGACCCTTATGAAGACAATTTCAAGTATCTAATGTTGCGGAGAATGCCTGAGGATTTCCAATTTGATGAATCTGGATTGTCAATTGTACCTATTTGGGTGAGACTTCCGTCACTGCTGCTCAATTATTGGCCCGCTGAACGATTGAGTATAATTGCATCGGCCATCGGTGAACCTGTGATGATGGATTACTATACCACCAACAAAGAACGAGTCTCCTACGCCCGAGTCCTGATCCACGTTAATGCGTCGGACAGATTGCCTGAAACTGTCTGGGTAAAAAAATGAAATAGAGGTTTCTGCCAGAAAATTGAGTACGAATTCTACCCAAAATTCTGTACTAATTGCAACTCCCTTGGCCATCATGCCCATGAATGCCGACAGGGAGATGTAGTGAATCAGACTGAACAGGGAAGCGGCTGTGATAGATCGTTTCATCAGAAGAGGAGGAAAAGAAACAGAAATAAAGGGCATCGGGTCAATCCAGGTACTCATAATAATCCATTAAATTCCAAGCCCAACCCTTTTGCAAACCAACGGCCCATTCCTAATAATTCTAATCCTAATGCTTGCAGCCCAATTTCTATCCCAGAACCAAACCCTGAAGCCCATTCTAATCAGCCCAACTCTCCTAATCACTCTAAACATTCTCCTAATCCTGAAGCCCAACTCGACCTCCCTCTTATTAATAAGCCCAGTGAGCCCAATTATACTAATTGTTTTAATTCCTCTAATCCTCACTCCAAGTCTTATACCCCCTCTATTTCCAAGCTACCGAACCCCAAACTCTCTAATCAATTTGCTATCTTATCCCAACTAGATGCGAACACATCATCAGAGGACCTCTTTCCTCTCCCTCGTTTAAATCAGAAACAGGGAGAAACAACTCCACACTACCCTGAAAACACACCGCCTGGAAATAAAGTTAAAAAAGTTTGGGTACCTGTATACAGTGGAGAATCATCAAGCTCAACTGGTGGGAACTACAAACATAGAAGGACCAAATCCCTTGAAGGAAAGGAAGGTTTCCACGAGATGGAAGATGAAAGTTTGCTAGATTATGGAGATTGGATCAATCGGAGAACTGCAGAGGATGGTTTCACCCACTCTGAACATTCTCCATGAGTCTTCTCCTTTGGAATGTGCGTGGATTGGGCCGCACGCCAACCCACAACGCACTAAAAAAACTAGTGCGTGATCATGACGTAGCGATGGCGGGCCTGCTGGAAACTAAACTTTCCTTACATAACATTGCAGATGTTGTCAAAAAGGTGGCCCCTGGATGGAATTGTTGGATTGTATACTAAAAGTCTAGCTTTTTGTATGAACAATGTTATAACAATTAATTTGAAATGAGAATCATATGATCAAATGATTACATCTTATAATTTATTCATATGTTCGATGTAATAGTCCACTTACTTTATACTGTAGATAATATGTTGTGCGACAACACGCGGAAGATTATATTATCGGTTTCCTTATAAAGTATAAACAGATGCTCACAACCGAGATAGACGGGGACTCTCTATCGGGATGGTTGTAGTGTGGTTTGGTATTAGCTTGTCTTGGCTATAGAATCACATTAGTGCACTTGTGTGTATTGAGCAGGACCGCTTGAGATCGTTCGACTTATACTGACTTATAGGAGAACTTGATCTCAGTTATTATGGAAGTTCGTGCTCTTAATCCCTATACAATAACCTCGACACGTAGGGCAGTATGTATTTCTTTGATTTATCAATGGGTGAGATTTACATGTAATTAAATCAACAAACTCGATGAGTTGGGAAATAGTGCTGTCTCTATGGTGTGCTGTTGATTGTAGAAGGAATCCGTGTCCGTCATATGTTGATGATGTCCCCTTGAGGAGCTCATAAGGATTATCATGTAAACCCTGCAGGTGGAATTTATTCCGACATGATAATGAGGTTGAGTGGTACTACTCTTGGATGAGATATTAATTAATTGAGTTGTCAGTAACTTAAATTAATTAATGGACATTGTATAACTTAAACATGGGGAGACTAACGGGCTCATAATAAGAAGGAGCCCAAAACGTAATTTTGGGATTGGTACGGTAGTGCAATAATAATATTTTAGTGGAATATATTATTATTATTGGACTTAAGTATAAGCTTTGGGCTAAGCTTGGATACTTAAGCCCAATGGAGGCCCAACCCAATTTCTCCTCCTGGTCCCTGATGTAGCCCATGTATATAAGTCACCTCAGCTTATCTGGAACCCTAATCTAATCTAATCTAAATAATTATTCACGTGTGATGAGGGTTGAGAGCAGATTGAGGAGGTCTCGTAGATCGTCGCCCACACGACGTCGAGATCGGACTTGGGACATACGGCAGAAGATCAGAAGGATCGTCTGAACGCAAATATCACTCAATTCCGACATCAGACGTGGAAGTTATGGCCATTCTCGTGGGACTGCGCAGGCTGCCTACGAGAATCAATTTTCATCAACATACTCGGTGAACGGTAATCGTTTCTATGATTTATTGCTTCTGCTGTGATAGAAACGCATGGTATCCTAACAGGTCACATTAACCAAACGATCCAAGAGCCATCAATTGGTATCAGAGCTTCGGTTTCGTGGTGAAGCGTGACACGTTAGGCTAGGGTTTATGTGATTAATTTTTTAAAATTAGGATCGCATGTTTAGGGTTTTGGTTTTACTGCGTAAACCATGAATATCCCTATGTGAAATATACCCTATATCATATCTGTTCGTTGATGGTTGTGTGTGAGAGGATTCGACGAAAACTGTTCGTTAATTTCACATGGAAGGAAGAAATTGAGAGAAAATCCAGCGCAGTGATATTACAGAGGTAATAATCGGAGTTTCAACCGTCGGATCAAGCTGATTTTTGGTCAGCACGTTCGGATTTTGTGGATGTATATTCTGAACGGTGAAGATTGTATTTGGAGCTTTGTGTTGTCGGGAATACGCCGAAAACAGAAGCAGTTTTTTGAGCGATTCTGTTCTGCGCAGTCGAGGGAAAAGAGCTATTTGTCACAATCTAACCATTGGATCGACTTGTAATTTGGACAGCATGTTCAAAACTCACAGGGTAGATTCTGGACGGTGGAGATTGAATTCCCAGGTTCCTACAGTTGCGAACCCTGAACGACAGTTAGTGTAGTTTGATGTTGCGCGTTGGGCTGAACTTGGTTCCATGCAAGTAGGCCCTTGGACGAGCGACAGTTCGAGCGGATTTGCATCAGGTTCGATTGGTCTACATCAGGTTCAATCGATGTTGCACCAGGTTTGAGCGGATTTGCATCAGGTTCGATTGGTTTGCATCAGGTTCGATCGATGTTGCACCAAGTTCGAGCGGATTTGCATCAGGTTCGATTGGTCTGCACCAGGTTCGAACGGATTTGCATCAGGTTCGATTGGTCTGCATCAGGTTCGATCGATGTTGCACCAGGTTTGAGCGGATTTGCATCAGGTTCGATTGGTTTGCATCAGGTTCGATCGATGTTGCACCAAGTTCGAGCGGATTTGCATCAGGTTCGATTGGTCTGCATCAGGTTCGATCGATGCTGCACCAGGTTCGAGCGGGTCTGCATCAGGTTCGATTGGTCTGCATCAGGTTCGATCAATGCTGCACTAGGTTCGAGCGAATTCACATCAGGTTCGATTGGTCTGCATCAGGTTTGATCGACTCTGCACCAGGTTCGAGCGGGTTTGCATCAAGTTCGACTGGTCTGCATCAGGTTCCGCGTGAGTCTTCACAATATGATCGGGCAGGGTGCCAGAGTGGTGGAGCAGGCTGCTGGGAGGTCGATCCCCATCACAGTTGTCCGCATTCGTGATTGCTGGCGAACAATCGAATTCGCTGTTATATAACTGTTATAATTGATTTATTAATTGATTATTGTTATATATGTATGCATGATTCTCTATGATTTATTGCCTTAAATAGAAGCATGCTAGATTGCGTATTATATTTGGTATATTATATGCATGTATGTTGGAGTATTGATCAAGTCAACTTATTTTTGGCAATTTATTTCCTTATATATAACTGCTATAATTGTTTTATTGGTCAATTATTGTTATATATTTGGAAGTATGAGCATGCTAGGTTGCATATTTTATTCTGAAATATTATATGCATGTAAAAACCCTCGGTCTTAAATAACTAAGTGGGAGAGGGGATTGATAATTAATTCCCACAGCCTCCATTATTGGTTTGTAAGTGATGTGAGTAAACTTGCGCGTTGGCAATAGAGCCTTCCTCCCTAACGGATGAGTTTATTCACGGATCACTGGTACAAACTTCTTTAAATAATTATTGTTTGTAATGTGATGCATATGGACTTGCGCGTTTGCTATAGTGCCTTCCTCCCTAACGGATGAGTTTATGTGGGGCTCACTGGTACAAACTTATAATTGATGATTGTAGGAAGCTATCCAAGCGCGTGTGTACTTCTCCAACTGTAAGGCACACAAACTCGCGCAGTGGACTTGGGATCAAATAATGGTGTACACTTAGGTGTAAATAATTAGTATCCTCCCCAACGGAGTCACTGCTATTATTTGCATGGCTAAAGAGGAACCGACTATTAATTATTTTGTCATAAAGTTATGTTGACAAATGAAATTAATGGGTAAAACCTTCTCTTGTAAATGTTCGGGTTTGTAAACGTCCACACTAACGTGGCTTGCAGACTCACGGTGCTTGAGATATCGGTGAATTTTATTTTTATATTGTTTTGAGGGAATCAATATAAAAGGATAAAATTCGAGGTTTTGATCGGTAAATTAATTTATGATTCTCTGATTTTCAAATAGTTTTATCTCATATATTATTAACTAAAAGAAATTATATTTACTTGTCCAAATTAGATGATTAGAAAAGAATCTTGGTTTTGAATTTTACTGCTTAAGAAAATACATGTGTGTTCTCACAAGGGACGTCTCATGATGCCTATTAAAGTCTCTAGTGAAGAGATGAGAGGTTCATAGAAATATGATGGTCTCATGTAACTCTTCGGATACTTGAGTAAGTTAAAAGGCAGAAGATCATGATTTAATTTGATGAATGAATTGGGAAAGCATGGAGAATAAATTGAAGGGAAACCTAGATCAATTTAATTCTTCGTGAATTGCCTAGATGTTTTTGAGTAAGTTCCACCTGAATTACAATAGGATGTATATGGTGGAAAACTTCTGGCAAAACATGTGGCAAAAGAAAACCATTTTCATCATAATGTGAACAAGTTTTATATCTTATTCACTAGTTGTTTAAAACATGATTAGTGATGGCATTTACTGACACGAAGTGTGTAGATACTGGAATCACTAAATGTTTATTACTAAGTGAGGATAAGATTGTTATGACATGGGTAAAACTACAAGAGTAGTGGCTATTGCAGTGGGAGTTGTCTATTTATCTAATGATATGAGTAGACATTTGATTATGAGAAATTATTTTACGTACGTTTTCATAGAAAGAATTTGATTTCGGTTTCTATGCATTAATAGATGGATACTCCATTTCATTTAAATGACATGGTCATTATAATGAAGGATATAGTTGTAATCTGTTATTGTACGTTGGTGAACAATTTGTATACTCTTAAATCATGTATATTCCACAGATGCAACAAATAGTAATTAATAATGAATCTTCTAATCTTAGTAAGAGAAAGATACCTTCGGATATGAACTAAACATATATTTGGCATCTAAGACTATATCATTTTACTTGAGTAGGATTCAAAAGTTGATAGCTGATAGACCCTTAGGTTTATCTGAAGTGAAAACTATCTGACTTTCGAGTCTTGCTTGGGAGTAAAAATGACTAATTGCTTTTTCAAGGCAAAGGGGTGCAGAACCAAAAATATATATGTTGGAATTAGTTCATTATGATTTATGTGGTCCTAAGATTGTCCGGATGAGAGGTGGATATGAATATTCGTCAATCGATGATTATTCTAGATATCGATATATTTATTTGATGCACTGCATGTCTAAGTTCTTTGATTAATTCAAGAATTGCAAGGCTGGTACAGTGAAGCGTCATGGAAAATATATCAAGTAATGACGATTTAATCGTCATTACGAGTACCTCTTAGGATAGTTAGGAGCTATTAATCAGAGGTTGAGATTAAATCTCAAGTGGTCTACACCGGGCATGCCCCAGCTGAATGGTGTGGCGGATAGAAGGTGTAGCACTCTTATGGAAATGATTAGATGGATGATGAATTATTTGGAATTACTAAATTCATTTTATGGGTATGCCCTAGAAACAGTAATTCGTATGAATGTTTGTCTGTTTGTGGGATATCCTAGAAAAATGAAGGGTGATTTATTTAGTCCAAAAGATCGAAGGGTGATTGTTAACACAAACACTAGATTTTTGGAAAAAGACTATGTATTAAATCATAAACCCATGTATAAATTGTTCTAAAGGAAGTGAGAGGGAAAAACACAAAGTATAAGTACTAATTGTACAAGAGGATATACCACAAGGTAAACTGCAATGCGTGTCACGTCTGATACACAATTGCGTGTAGTGCCTTGTCGTAGTGGGAGGATTCTTCGACAACCTGTAAGATACATATTTTGGGAAAGTCGTGAGACTTGGTCCCTCGCAAACATGAAATGGACCCACGGATACGACGAAGCACTACAAGTTAGAAATGCCAAATCCTAGCAAAGTGCAATGAATATTAAAATAGAATCGATGGATTTTAAATTAGGTCTGGATGCTTGTTGAACCGCTAAATGGCGTAAAAGCCATTGGAAATGGGCATGCAAGAATAAAAGAGGATCATAGAATAAGGTGAAAACCTTGGAAGCAAGCTTGTTGCGAAAAGGTATACTCAGAAAGAAAGGGTTCGATTATGAGAAAATCTGTTCGCCGGTAGTTATGCCTAAGTTGATCCGGACTCTTTTATTTGTTGCTACTCATATGAAATATGAGGGATAACAAATAGATGTCGAGACAGCTTTCCTGATTGGAAGTCTTAAGGGAAACATCTATGTGAAGCAACCAGAGTGATTCATTGCAAAAAGCTAAGAGCATTGTGATAGTAAGCTTAAAAGTGTCCATTCATGGACTAAAGCAAGCTTCAAGATCATGAAGCATCCGTTTTGATGAGGTAATCCAGTGTCATGGATCTAATCAATGATCGGATGGGTCTTATGTATTGAAAAGAGTGATGGAAATGTGGTGGTATTTCTTGTACTATACGTAGATAGTATCTTGCTCATTGGAGACAATGAAAGTGTATTGTCGGACGTATGGGTATGGTTGATAAAACGGTATGAGATGAAGGACTTAAGAAGAGCAAAAATATCCTTTTGATCACGGTAATACGGATCACAAGAAAGGATATTATGCTTATCTCAAGTTTCATATAATGATACGATCCTTACTCGTTTAGCATGTGAATTTATCTAAGTGAATGTGTCTTGTGACACAAAAGTAGATAAAGAAGATGAAAGCGGTTCCTTATGCTTCGGCAAATGAGGAAGCTTAATCTAAGGAATGCTATGCACGAGATTGTATATCTATTTTGCCGATGGCATGAACAGTGGGTATCAAGGTAACCCAAAATAAGAATGTTGAATTGTGGTAAGACATATACTTATGTACCTAAAAAGGACTAGAAATTATATGTAGGCTTACTGGACAGATTCGCTGCTTCTTATGAGTTACGTAGATTCGGATTTTTCAAATCAGATGGGGATGGTAGTAAATCCACCTCAAGGTTATGTGTTTAATTTTAGGAAGTAGAGCCATAATATGGAGGAGTGTTATATAGAAATATATTTCGGACTCCAGACTCCATCATGGAAAGATGATAAATTGGAACCTATAAGGCAGCCAAAGTATCTATATGACTCTAGAAACTTCATGATGGACTTTGAAGTATTTCTAAGTTTGCCCAAAATTATCACAATTTAAATTAATGATATTGGTGCAGTTGCAAACTTAAAGGAATCACGAGCCCATAAGGAAATTAAATACATGGAGCGCGAGTACCACCTGTTACGAGAAATCGTATGATGAGGGGAAGGTTGTTGTCACCTAGATTGCATCGGATGATAACCTAGTAAATCCATTTACAATGATCTTAAGGCGAGAGCTTTTGATGGTCGTGTAGTGGGAGTGGAAATTAATTAGATGTATGGCAGAAGACATGACAGCATAGTCTTTTAGTATAAGTGGGAGATTGTTGGATTGTATACTAAAAGTCTAGCTTTTTGTATGAACAATGTTATAACAATTAATTTGAAATGAGAATCATATGATCAAATGATTACATCTTATAATTTATTCATATGTTCGATGCAATAGTCCACTTACTTTATACTGTAGATAATATGTTGTGCGACAACACGCGGAAGATTATATTATCGGTTTCCTTATAAAGTATAAACAGATGCTCACAACCGAGATAGACGGGGACTCTCTATCGGGATGGTTGTAGTGTGGTTTGGTATTAGCTTGTCTTGGCTATAGAATCACATTAGTGCACTTGTGTGTATTGAGCAGGACCGCTTGAGATCGTTTGACTTATACTGACTTATAGGAGAACTTGATCTCAGTTATTATGAAAGTTCGTGCTCTTAATCCCTATACAATAACCTCGACACGTAGGGCAGTATGTATTTCTTTGATTCATCAATGGGTGAGATTTACATGTAATTAAATCAACAAACTCGATGAGTTGGGAAATAGTGCTGTCTCTATGGTGTGCTGTTGATTGTAGAAGGAATCCGTGTCCGTCATAGGTTGATGATGTCCCCTTGAGGAGCTCATAAGGATTATCATGTAAACCCTGTAGGTGGAATTTATTCCGACATGATAATGAGGTTGAGTGGTACTACTCTTGGATGAGATATTAATTAATTGAGTTGTCAGTAACTTAAATTAATTAATGGACATTGTATATCTTAAACATGGGGAGACTAACGGGCTCATAATAAGAAGGAGCCCAAAACGTAATTTTGGGATTGGTACGGTAGTGCAATAATAATATTTTAGTGGAATATATTATTATTATTGGACTTAAGTATAAGCTTTGGGCTAAGCTTGGATACTTAAGCCCAATGGAGGCCCAACCCAATTTCTCATCCTGGTCCCTGCTGTAGCCCATGTATATAAGTCACCTCAGCTTATCTGGAACCCTAATCTAATCTAATCTAATCTAACTGATTATTCACGTGTGATGAGGGTTGAGAGCAGATTGAGGAGGTCTCGTAGATCATCGCTCACACGATGTCGAGATCGGACTTGGGACATACGGCAGAAGATCAGAAGGATCGTCTGAACGCAAATATCACTCAATTCCGACATCAGACGTGGAAGTTATGGCCATTCTCGTGGGACTGCGCAGGCTGCCTGCGAGAATCAATTTTCATCAACATACTCGGTGAACGGTAATCGTTTCTATGATTTATTACTTCCGCTGTGATAGAAACGCATGGTATCCTAACAGGTCACGTTAACCAAACGATCCAAGAGCCATCAGGAATTACATTCATAACCTTGAAGTTTGTAATGGGGATAGGATTGTGGTTGTCTGGAATCCACTCCGTGTTGAGATGGATAACTTTGTAATAAGTGATCAATCAATTTCGGTGAATGCTAGATGCCTTACCACTTCAAAAGTGTTTGTTCTCTCAGTTATATATGCACACAACCGATATGTTGCTAGAAGAAGTCTGTGGCAACATCTGGCTTCCCTCTTTCATTCTAACTCCTAGCCATGGATACTAGGAGGGGATTTCAACTGTGTTAGGTATGAAGGGGAAAGGAATAATTCATCTCAGAATACGGGTACAAGGGAAATGAATGAAACTTGTTCTATATTGGGTGTGGAGGACACTGATTCTTCAAGTTGCTTTTTTACTTGGTCGAATGGTGCTTCTTGTTCTAAAATAGATAGAGTTATGACGTGCAAGATCTGGAGGAGTATGGGTTGGGATCTTCAAACCACTTTTCTACCTCAGGGCACTCATTCCGATCATTGCCCTTCCATTACCTCCTTCCATAATCCTAGCCCTCACTATATAAGACCCTTCAGATTCTGTAATTTTTGGACTAACCATGATAATTTTATTGCTCTTGTTTCTTCTTTTTGGCAGGTACAAGTTGCAGGTACAAAACAATACATGCTTTGCCATAAATTGAAGGCCTTAAAAAAACCTCTGAAGGAGCTGCACAAACAGAACTATCATCACATTTCAGAAAGAGTAACTAGAGGAAGAGAACACTTGCATCATCTCCAGACTCTTTTCATGTCAGACTTGAGCAATCATGAACTACACCGGGAGATTAGTGAGGTGCTCAGGAAGCAGAAACATTTAGAGGATTGTGAGACTATCTTTCTTATGCAGGTTCTGAAGCACAAGCACATTAAGAACCAAGATCGTGCTACCAAATATTTCTACTCTCTTATTAGAAGCAATGGAGCGAGGAATGGTATCCATTCTATTTATACTGATAGCGGTCCTACCTCTTCATATCAAGAATTGATAGATGAATTTCTCTCATATTACCAATCAATACTTGGTGAGGAGGGCCTGACAACTCAGTCAGTAGATCAGGAGGTGTTGGATAGAGGGCCGAAGATATCCTCTATGGATGCTCGTAGTTTGGAAGCAGAGGTTGAGGAGGCAGAGATTAAGGAAGCATTGTGGTCTATCAACAAAAACAAATCTCCTGGACCTGATGGCTATACCTCGGCATTCTTTCAGAGTGCATGGAGTGTCGTGGGTGGAGATGTAGTGTCGGCAGTGAAGGAATTCTTTCGGAAAGGAAAACTGTTAAAACAGTTGAATGCTACTTTTGTTTCCTTGATCACCAGAAAGAGCCATGAGCCGAGAGTCCAAGATTTTAGACCCATTTCTTATTGCAACACTGTGTACAAAATCATCTCAAAAATTTTGGCAGCCCGACTCAGAGGTTGTCTCCCTTCCTTAATAAGTCATTCACAGTTTGGATTCATCAAAGGAAGGAAAATGAGAGATTGTGTGATGCTAGCGGAGGAGATCTTCAGGGGTTATGGACGGAGAGTGGGGACTATCTCCCCTAGGATGACAGTTAAAGTGGACATTTCCAAGGCTTATGACTCTGTTAGCTGGAAATATCTCTTTGAATTGCTTAGGGGATTGAGATTTCCCCTTCTCTTTTCCAATTGGATAGAGCAGTGTGTTACTACTACTTCTTACTCCTTACTCATCAATGGCAAACCGGAAGGCTTCTTTAGAGGAAAAAGAGGCCTCCGACAAGGTGATCTGGTTTCATCCCTCCTCTTTGTTATATGCATGGAGTATTTTAGTAGATTAATGAATAGAGCAGTAGATCTACATGAGTACAGATTTCACTCTAGAATATGTAAACGTGTGGATGTCTCACATCTGATATTTGCGGATGATCTATTGATTGTGGGCTATGGAGATGTAGCAACTGCAAGGTGTGTTGAGAGGAATTTGAAAGGATTCTCTGAAGTCTCTGGGCTATCTGCAAATCCTCAGAAATCTAACCTCATTACTTCGGGTGTGTCGACCCGAGTGCATTGTAGGATTGCTCAGATTCTTCCTTTTACTTCAGGTAATATTCCGTTCAAATACTTGGGAATCCCTATCTGTAGCAGGAGAATAGGTGTGGAGAATTTTACACCCCTTTTGAATGACATTAACAATATGATACAATCTTGGTCTTCTAAGCTCTTGTCATTCACCAGGAGATTGGAATTGATCACATCTGGGATATATGGTATTCTATCTTTTTGGTGTGGTATTGTCAAAATTCCAATAGTGGTGGTCAAAAAAGTAGAGACCATTATTCGTAGGTTCTTGTGGGGAACGAAGGTGAGCCCGGTGAGCTGGAATGACATCATTCAACCCAAGAATGCAGGGGGACTAGGGTTGAAGGACATTAGCACTTGGAACAAGGCTCTCTTGGCAAGTGCACTGTGGGATGTTCATAGAGAAGCCTCATCCCTATGGGTGAAATGGATCCACACTGTCTACCTCTCGTCTTCTTAGTGGACAGTGACCTCTCCTGGTAACAACTCTACATACTTATGGAGAGTTCTCATTGCTATTAGGAATGCCATCGACAGTGAATCAGAAGGGGATGATGGGTGATTGAATCTATGGAGAAGTGTTGTGAGAATGAGATATTCAAAGCCAGCCGCATGTATGATCATTTGAGGAGTAGATATATAGCGGCCTCGAGCTTTGTCTACAAACAGGTATGGCACAAGTGGATTGTGAGGAAATACAGTTTCAGACTTTGGTTGGTGCATAGAGACAGAGTTGCTACAAAGGATAGGGTGTGGTGCACAGAAGAAGACAAACGATGTGCTTTTTGCTTTGCTCAGGAAACCACATCACACCTCTTCTTCCACTGCCCTTACACCACACATATATGGGATCAGGTCAGAAGATGGATTGGATGGAGAAGACGAAGGCTAGCATCAGTCACAGATGCCTTCAGGAAGATACATCAGGATACGAGGACCAACAAAAAGGCAAGAAGACTCCTTTTCATCACTTTTGCTACCACGATCTACCACATATGGATGGAAAGGAATGCTCTTTAGTATGGCACAAGGATGCTGTCTCCGAACTACATTGCAAATAGAATCAGGATTCAGATAGCAGCTTTGTATATGAATTCATGATGTATTTTTATTATCACCTCAAGCAACTTGCTTGAGTAGGTTGGATAGGATGGTTTGTCTCTGTATTCGCAACGTAAGTACTCGATGCAATCGTTTCCAGTGAAATAATATTTACCAATTTCACTATAAAAAGAGTTGATTCTCATTTCTCAACGTCATTCTCAAATAATAGTCAAAACTGACCTAATTGGGTTTTGCCGGGGGTTGGGGGTGGGTCGGGTGTTCTAGAGTAAACCCTGCTCCGAATTCTTTCTCCTTCCAGGAAGTTTCTGGGCTTGTCGTTTCAGCTCACCCAACAGCCACCTCTAACACCCTCAAATTTTTTGTGAATCAAATTTGACGAATCTAAACCACCAACATCATTACTGTTGCTTTTATTAGCTTCGTGGATTTCATGTTCAATTATTAACGCAAATTTTCAAATGGGCCGATCTCTGCATCCTTGATAATAGTAAAGGTTCGGATTTCTGGAATTTTCGCATTTGTTTCATTGATGAAAAGGCGGGTTCCATTTGGCATATTGTGATTTTGAATGATTCCGATTGAGGTCGTTGTCTTCTTTTTCTGTGCGCTTTGCTATATTGTTGATGCGGTGTCGTTTAGTGTTGTGTCCAGTTGTTCGTAGGATTATTGTCTGGGTTTATCGAAGTACTGATGGTGCGTCAAACTTTGATGGGACCTAGTTGATTTTAATCTTCCTAAGTTGGTAATGACTGGTTTTAGAATATCTTTGGGAAGATTTGCTCTATGTATCATTTATCAGTTCATTTTCGTGTATTCAATGTATATGGCTTGAGCTGAAGGATGGGGTGATCCCATATCTTCAATAAGTTCCACTAGCAATAAGGAGGATGTTTAAGGGCGATTGAATTTAGCTAGAACAAATACTATGAGAGTCGTGTAGTTTCCTAACATTCCCACATTTAGTTTTGTTCTTATGCAGGCGTATTCCAGTATAACCGGACCTATTTTCCTTAAATTTTATGTTCTTGAAGTGAGAAGTTAGTCTGGCGTACATTTGATATATTATATACGTTATCAATGGAACTCCTTTCAAAATAAATTTGATGGAAGTTTGACTTTTAAGTTACTTAGTTCATTTATAAAACAATTAACAATTTAAAATATCGTGTAACATGATGAAGCTGATAAGTAACATGCTTGATATGTGCGAATCATGCAAAAATATAAGTTCTTTGTTTACTTATTCGCCTTTATGTAGTTAATGAAAGTTTTGTATTTCACACTATGATGTGCAACTGTATTAGTTATTGTTAAGGTATAATATGAAACACGCTGATGCAAAACAACCTTTTGTTGAAGCAATCTCACTCAGTCCTTTCATGGAAAACCTGAAGTATTATAGTTGTTCATGTTTTCCCTCATGGTATGTGCTTTGATTGTTAGGTTCCTTGCTCCTTTGGCACGCACTAGGAAGAAGGCACTTGTGGTTTGGGTTTTCAAACTTGCAGTATATGCATTGGGAGCATGAGATTATCTTTTGGTTGTGGAATTTGTGTCTGTGCCCTCTGTTACATTAAGCTACCAGATTTACTATATTTGAACTGGGGAAATGCCATCTAATTATTACTCAAGACTTCGTGGGGCAATCTGGCAAGGACTTTGGAGATCAAAGTATGGGCAAGAAACTGTCTTCCATGGTCAAGTAGATATTTTGACAGGGCAAGGGAAGTTATTTCTTGGCCAATCGAGGCAGTTTCATTCCGCTGAGACATTTACTG
The DNA here is from genome assembly GCA_023678885.1 of Pogostemon cablin. Lineage (NCBI taxonomy): Eukaryota > Viridiplantae > Streptophyta > Magnoliopsida > Lamiales > Lamiaceae > Pogostemon > Pogostemon cablin. Next base: position 11,525,276 of record CM042987.1, read on the forward strand.
ACCTGCATGTAATTGTTAGAGCTGGCACTCTTGCTGCTGCTCAAGCAAGTTTGCATTCAGCCAGTCAAAGGACGAGCCTTTCAGTTGTTGGACCATTTTCTTGTGCAATTTCTATACCATCCGTGTCAAAGCCTTCATTTGGAGCGTGTGGTAGTTGTATTGTTTCTTTGCTGTCTGAGCCTTGTCAGGTGTTTGGAATCAGATCCCAAAAGGCACCTATGTCGGTATATGGGTCTAGACCAGCTCTTCCTGATTATTCCATTGGTAATTTGACTTCTAAACATGCTCAACGTGGTTTTGCTGCTTATCGTGCTTTCAGTACTTACAGCAGAAGTAGCTTTGAAAATTTTGGAAAAGCTACAATGAGTTTGAGAAATAGAGAGCAACCTAATAACTTTTTGCACTATGGTTATTTCATCTACAATGTTGCAAAGAGAAGGGGGAATGGCAATCCTTTCCTGGGATTTGGATTTGAGGGTTCTTATGTATCAACTCCGGCATATTCTTCTACTGGCACCGAACCAGATGTATCCCTTGGCAACTCTGTGAAGGATGAACAACACTCAAGCTCTGCAGATTCATCTGAGCTGTATGTTTCTTTTATTTTTATAACTGTGAAGCAACTTAATACACAGAAAAAAAAAAAAAAAGGTTTACAAACTGTATTCTTGAAACCCTCTGGCTTGGTTTTGTGTTTTTATGAACATATTGACTTATGCATGATAGATAGGTACTTAAAAGTGATTTGATTTTGAATTCCGAATATATCATACAGGACTCATCTTGAATAATACTAGTAATTAGTGAAATAAAAAAAGACTTTTACAAACCATTGGAGTAACTCCATCCCCAAGGGTCCAAGGATGTATATCTTTGTAATATTCTGAACCATTCATGAACATTACAGCAAAAATGATTAAAAAATTTATAGCTCCTACATAACTAAGGAGCTGCGCAGCAGCTACAAAAAGGAATTCAAGAGAATATAAAATAAGGATATGCAAAAAAGAACATTCTTACCATTTTTTTCATCCATGTCTCCTCCTGAATGCTCTGTTTGAAATGCAAGAGTGAGATCCTGCTTTTTACTTTATACTCCCAATGTGTTGCCTTTTGCTGCAATTACAAGTGGAAGCATCCTACTGCCACAAAAAGAACTTTTCCAACCCATTCATATAAGATTTACACCTATTATCTCCTTGCAAGTTGGAATTTTCACACATTTTATAATATATATTCCTCAATTTTCAAGCTTATGGTTAGCCTTTGGAGCAATTTGTTTAGTAAAAGAATGCTTTGAAGTGTTTCCTTGAGTTTAATCAGGTTTTATCGAATTAAAAAATGAAAATATTTGAAGTTCCAGACACTTCCTTGAACTGCTACCTTTGACAGTGTTTTGTTTCATTTTAAAATATAAGCGAGCGTCTGTGCTATTCTTGGAAAACTGCAAGTTAGCCATGCTATCAAACTGGCATCATCATGCGCAACATGTTGTATCATGAAATTACCTAGAAAATATTTCCTTCTCTATTAAAAGTAATAATTTCATGCACTCGCAATTCTTATTTCGGGTTGGATCCAGGAATACTCCAATCAACAGAACTCTGAAACTAAATTCTGGATCGTGTTACTTGCCTCATCCTGACAAAGAAGAAACTGGTGGAGAGGATGCTCATTTCATTTGTACAGATAAACAAGCCATTGGTGTTGCTGATGGTGTTGGTGGATGGGCTGATCTGGGTGTTGATGCAGGACAGTATGCACGTGAGCTTATGTCTAATTCAGTCACTGCAATTCAGGAAGAACCCAGGGGCTCCGTAGACCCTGCCAGAGTCCTGGAGAAAGCCTATATTAGCACAAAAGCAAAAGGGTCATCGACTGCTTGTATTATTTCCCTTACTGATCATGTAAGCTCTCATAGATATGTATTTTCATATGATAAGCTGCTGCTCAGAATTATCAATCTTGCTTTACTTGTTAAAGATCATCATGTTTCCTTTTCTGTGCAGGGTCTTCAAGCCATCAATTTGGGGGATAGTGGGTTTATGGTGGTTAGAGATGGCTGTACAGTTTTCAGGTCTCCTGTCCAGCAGCATGATTTCAATTTCACTTATCAGTTGGAGAGTGGGAATGCTGGAGATTTACCTAGTTCTGGGCAGGTGGTTTTGCCTATCCTCTCTTTGAGCTTACTTTCTGCCTGGTGTTGTGTAATGTTTGTTTATGAAGCAAATCATGGTCTCATATCTTACCAATCAGTATCTTGTTTAGTATACCGTATACGATGTTGGGTATTTGTGCTTCTGTACTTTTATATTTTTATTTTGAGTGTTCATTTTGTTCTCTATTGTGTGAATTTTGGTTTTGGCATTAATGATGGGTGTCAATCATTTGCTGAGTCTGCTACGGTGCTACTTACTTGTGTTCATCTTATTAAATATTAGGGTTTCAGCAGTTGTTTTGACACACTTCACTCGCCCAAATTTCTGATAAATTAATTTGTACTTTTGAAGTATAATATAATGTCTAAAGTATATATATGCTATAAAATGGTCAGCTTGTCAAAGCACAACACATAATTTGTATCTTATAATTAGGAGTTCTGTGTTCTCTCTCTCATCAGCTATCGGTATACCAATAATATTGAACATTTTATTTACATTTGATTGCAAAGCTGGAAAAATGCAGTCCATGGTTTCTTGCTTTTTTTTCTGAATATTCTGGTGTATTCAGCTCTGATAAACCCATCTGAGGCTAAATGGTTCTTTATGTGGTATAGGTGTTTACGATACCAGTTGCTCCAGGAGACGTTATTATTGCTGGGACTGATGGGCTTTTTGACAATTTGTACAACAGTGACATTACTGCTGTTGTGGTCCATGGCATTCGAGCTGGTTTATGGCCTCAAATGACAGCCCAAAAAATAGCAGCATTGGCACGGCAACGAGCGCAGGATAAGAACAGACAAACTCCTTTCTCTGCAGCAGCTCAAGAAGCTGGTTTCCGTTATTATGGTGGGAAGCTTGACGACATCACTGTAGTTGTTTCTTATATTACAAGCGACCACAATGTATGGGCTCTCTCTCTCTCTCTCTCTCATATAAAAAATACCTACTTGCATTCATGCGGCATTTTAGATGGCTATCTAGTGGGGCCTACATCTCTTGCTCTCTCTCTCTATATATATATATTATGTGTGTGTGTGTATATACAGTTTTGATAAGAAACACAGTGGTGTTTTTTTATAGAGCCAGATTTTACATTTGTAAATATAAGAGCAATTTAACAAAAAACTGTCACCCTACATCAATGAATGTACGCCTACCCATGTGTGTTGTTTGGATTCATAAAGAACCCAATGTTGGGTTCCAGACATACAACACGTGTGTGTGTGAGAGAGTAGAGAGAGGAAGCGAGCATATCCATGGTCATTATTCTTCCTAAACTTCTCAGTTACATTATCCGTGCATTCGTGCAGGCATGTAATACTGCATTAAGTGGCTGGTGTGTTCACCAACCTTGCAGTGAACATTAACTGGCTGCTTTATCTTAAATTTCAATATGGGGCTAATATCCATGATCCCGTGGTTTTGTCTATTTCTTTAATTGGTTTTAGTTATGAAAACATATAATCACAATTTAGTCCATATATTATGGAGATATGCAACAGTTCCTTTGTTACTATTGGCTTATTTATTGATTTGTCTCTTTTGAGAATATGTACCTGTGTGCTGGGTGGTTGAATCATGAAAAAGTTAATTATCTATTGCGATGCCTAAAAGAATTGCATTTTTTCTGCCTTGCTTACCGAGTTGTCTATTCTTGGAGAGTTGGGCAACTCTCCATGATGCTTAATATGCTCTTGAAAGTTGAAACTAACTAAAAGAAATCTAAAGTTGTAAAAAAGGGAATATGCTGAACAAGATTCATGTCTTCACATCTGTACCCAAAACGTAATGGTACTGTTACATTTACCTTGGATAATCGATACCAATCCTTCTGTAAATGATTTCTTGCAGGAAAACTCATCGACTAAGAGCTCTAATTAACGGAAGAGTTTACATGTCAGCATTTCTGGTGATATTCTACCATATTTAAGAGGATTGGTTCCACTCAAAGTAATGCTTCTGCAATATGCTGTATATATACTTGCGTCCACTTAGTATGGTCGGCTGTACAAAGAAAATGGTGAGAAAAGAAACCCTGTTCATCCATGGTTTTATTTTGATGGTGTTTTGGTGGATTTTGCATCTTGCCTCGTCCCATTGTCATTAGGCTTCATCATAGCTTTCACCTACCATGGCTCCAACCTAGACTTGGATTTCTATTACATTGGAGAAATCGAGGGATTGATCTGTCCTACTGTGCGGCCTGGGGGTGGTTCGGTATGGTATACCAAACTGGTCAACTCATGCTGATATTTGGCGCTTGGTACACAGCATCGTGATGATTTAGATGGCAATTATAACTCTCAGTTCTATCAGCTCCCTTTCCATGTAATCTGCAGCTTATTAATGTGGATACAAAGAATGATATAGTTTCGTTGGGAGAGATTGTATGAAGTTTACAGTTGCTCTTGTTATTCCGATGTACTCAGATCCATTTTGACGTGCAGTGATGTTGAAGTTTCTCTCTCCCTTTTAACCTCATCTTTGTTGGGTAATATGAAGTCTGCAATATTTCGTTTTTGATTAGATATCATTTTTTTATTAAAAATATGGAGTATCATTTTTTAAATAATAAGTGTTTTGATAATTATTTAATTAAAATTAAAAAGAAAAAGAAAAAGAAAAAATGAAAAAAACAATGTCGGAAATCAATATCAATATATTAATTAAATAAAAATAAAACACAGAAATCAAAGCTTAATCCCGAGACCTTCACGGTATTGAGAAGATCAATTAATTAGATCAAAAGGATCCGTCTCATATATAAACACAAGTTTTTGGCAAAAAAATTTTCTTTTGGATTAATTACTTTTTTTTAACCATGGATTAATTACTTTTTGATACAATGTATTAAGGAGTAGATTGATGTGATGGAATGGAATGATGATGGAATGGAATGAACTCATGAATGAAATATAGATGAGAAATTAATGAATGAAAATGATGATTACAGTGATTGATATGATTTAAAAATAACTCAAGTAATAGAAAATGTATTACTTAATTAGTTCTAATGTCATTAATAATATTTTTATAGCATTAAAATTTAAATTTTATATATAAAATATTTAATTAATTATAATCTCAATCAAAATTTTATATATTTAAAAAAATTTCAGTAAAGATTTTATATTTAAAAGTGTTAACTAGTTCTAATGTCATTAATAATATTTTTATAGCATTAAAATTTAAATTTTATATATAAAATATTTAATTAATTATAATCTCAATCAAAATTTTATATATTTAAAAAAATTTCATTAAAGATTTTATATTTAAAAGTGTTAAATTAAAAATAAATAAAACCTTAATATTTATTAAAATATAAACAAAGAAATTACATATAATAAAAAATATTAAATTATATATAAAAAATAATTTTATATTCAATATTACATGTATATATTTAATTTTATCAATAATATTTTTTTTATTTATAATTTATTAATTTTTTTTAGAATAAATATCAAATTAATTATATAATTTTTAAAAAAAAATTTAAAGAATAAAATTTAAAATAATATATTTTACTGGGTATATAAAATGCATGATTTTTTTTAAAATTTATAAATAATTTAATATTTTATTTTTTATTAAATAATATAATAATAATATTTTTAATTAATATTATACGTTAAACATAACAATATTATATTAATTTATTTATAATTTTTTAATTTTATATATATATATATATATATATATATATATATATATATATATTATGGTATAAATTAAGAGAATATTTTTATAATTTTTTATGGTTTATATTATGCTACACAAATAAAATAAAAAAATTGATTCCTTCATACATGGAAATGAGGAATAACATTGGGGTTGGGATAAATCAACATTCCTTTGTTTAAGGGAATAGTGATTCCCAAAGGAATGATGATTCTCATTCTAAATTTGTACCAATCATAAGATTAGTAATCAAATTAATGGTGATTCCATTCCTAACTCATTACCACTTACCAATCATGTCATAAATGATATTATATGAGATACATACTTTTAAATTTAAATTTATTATTATTAAGTACAAAAAGTTGAAGAGATATACTTAATATAACCCTAATACTAATTAAATATTTTAAAAATTAAAATTTTATCTCCCCTATTTATAGGCCTAATTAATAGGCATAATACCAGTTTAAGAATCGCCTTCAATTCTCCTTCAACATACGATGAGAAGCAGTTGGAGTGGCGCCGCCATGAGCAAGCCCATGCTGTCTTCGGTGGTTTCGACGACGGACTCGTAGGAAATGTGCCATTGGAGGCGGAGGAAGAGAAAGGTGACGGTCAAGATGGCAGCAACGGATAGGGTGGACATTCCATGATTGGTGATTTAATGAATCTGGACGGCTTCTACTCTGGCTTAATTGATTTTCATTAGTTTATTTATTTCAAGATTGTGCTTTGGGTATATTTCTAATTTTGGTTAAAATGAATTAAATTATGTTGCATAAAAATTATTAATTGGTTGTGCAAAATTATTTATTAGTTGTATATAATTATTCACTTCACTGTTTACCAAAAAAATATATAAATAAATTATTGTACAAAATTATTCACTAATTGTGCAAAATAATTCATATCAAGTTTGCCGAAAAAATATGTAAAGAAATTATATTGTGCAAAATTATTCACGCCAAGTTCGCCGGTAACATATGAAAAGAAATTATATTGTGCAAATTTATTCACAAGTTGTGTATAATTATACACTAATTGTGCAAAAACAATTATGTTAAGTTCTAGGGAAAAATATGTAAATAAATCATATTGTGCAAAAATTATTCACTAGTTGTATATAATTATATACTAATCGTGCAGTGCATTAATTAAAATATCTTTAATATTATGATAGAATGAAGTTAAAGGGCAATATTGAAATTGAACAACATAATATTATACCCTATAGTAATAAATTGAAGTTCATGTATCTAATAGTAATAATAGGAAATGTATTACACCTAATAATAACTATCTCAAATTTTTATTTCATAACAAGAGATGCGATAGAGTATTAAAAATAAATCTATATATGTATAATTATAATTAACAGTAAAAAATGTGGGCACCAATTTTTCACTCATTCTAACAATAAACCCTCTACGATTATCAAGGTTAAAGTTTTAATTCACATGTTAAATATATGAGTATTCATATCATTTTTATCTCTCTTTATTATTTTTTTTAAAAATAAGATATTCAATATTCAAATCAAATACAAGTGAGATAATTTATAAATTTTCAAACCACAGTTTTATTCCGTAGTTTGGAATTTGAACAAATCTCAAGAAGGTATTCGTAATTTACTTTATATGAAAAAGATCTTTTGGCTATTATCATGTCAGTGGAGCAACGGAGAAGATTAATTTACACATGGTCTTTACATCATCAAGACTGATCAATACAAACTTTCATTGCAGCATTAATATCTCACCAAACTTCAGGAGTTCGATTACAAAATTGAGTACAAGTGTAAGCAATTAAAATTCACGGTCCAATCAAATGGCGACACGTGGATTTTATTGATTAAATATCAATTTTAATTTATTATATTTTATTTTGGGGATTTAATAAATTAATTCCTAAAATAGATTAATAAATAATTGATAATTAATTTAATACCCAACAAATTAAGTAGGGTTTAAATTAAGTAAAACTTGACCCCTAAGTTAAGTAAAGTATGAAAGGTTCCAGAATCAGGTCAAATTAAGCAATGACCAATCAAGCTGTGATATATATGGAAAGGCCTAAGCCCGCAGAACCAGGCCAAATCTATCTTGGACCAATCAGATTGCAAGTTATTTATGGGACATGCTCATCCTTCACCCATATAAGGAGCCCTCCTTCATTCATTACAGACACACTCAAATACTTGAAGACATAAACGCTATGAAGAGATCAAGAATACGAGCAGTGCTCCCTTGAGATCTTCAAGCATCTTCAAGTCAAGAACGACAAATGATTCGGGATTAAGGTGCGGAGCCCCCTAAATCAAGCGTTCTTCATATACTGAGTTCTTCGGTGTTCTTCGCGCCAAGAACAACATACGACCCGGGATTAAGGTGCTAAGCCCCCCAGATCGAGTGTTCTTCGGATCAAGTACGTTTAATCCAAACAAAGGCTCGACGCTTCTGGATTAACGTTATAAGGTCTCAAATCCGAGTTCGGACAAGCTTCAACTGAAGATCCGACTCAACACATACAGTCAACGCGGTCAACACACAAGTCAAGTCAAAGTCCAAATTGGTTCGAGAGAAGAATCAGAGGATAGACAGAGATTGTTCCTAAATTTTCAAGTTCAATCCATCTGGATTATTATTGTAATTCTTTTGTGTTTATTTTATTATAAATACAAAAATTTATTGTTACAAATTTTGGCACGCCCAGTGGGACAGTATCTACCTCTCATCTCTTCTCTCTACAAGCTCGAAAGTACGATATGACTCCTGTCAGGATTACTGTAGGTAGGATTGCTGCTTCTAAGCTCTCAGAGTCATTGACTGAATATGTTGCTGTTGTTACGTGGAGCATGTCAGAAAAAGCTCGTTCGGAAGCCTCATCTGGATCCAACCCTTCGGTTGAGGAGGCTTCAAGAAAACAACTACCTATGAAAGATGATAGTGATGAAGATTCTGCATGTTCAAACTCTTCATTTGACTCCTTTGCAGCTCCAGTAATGATGGCAGGCGCCTCAACTATTAAGGAGCAGTTAGCAAGTATGATGAAAGCTATCGAAGGGCTCACAAAACACATAGAAGCTCAAGATTCAAAAATCTCCCAATTGATGGAAAAAAGAGACGTCGCGGAGACTAGCCGTGCAAACGGAAAAGGAGTCATGGACGATAGTGAAGTGGAAGAGGTCACAAGGCGCCAGACTATTGAAAAGGAGCAAACTCAAGGAACGTTGCCACTTTCAGCTGATGGAATGCTCCAAGTGGATCAACTCAGGGATATTATACTTGGAACAATAAAAGAAAGGTTTGAGGAGAATTCCAAGCCTACTGTTACTTACGTCAAGCCATACACGAAAAGAGTGGACAACTTGAAGTTGCCAGCTGGCTACCAGCCTCCCAAGTTCCAACAATTTGATGGCAAGGGAAACCCGAGGCAGCATATAGCACACTTTATTGAGACTTGCCATGACGCTGGTACTTATGGAGACCATATAATAAGGCAGTTCGTTCGCTTTCTTAAAGGAAATGCATTTGATTGGTATATCGACTTGCAAGCTGAATCCATTGATAGTTGGGCACAAATGGAACATGAGTTCCTTAATCGTTTCTACAGCACGAGGAGAACTGTTAGCATGACTGAGTTAACTAATACTCGTCAATTGAAGGAAGAACATGTGATTGATTATATCAATCGATGGAGAAATTTGAGTTTAAATTGCAAGGACCAATTATCCGGAGAGTCTGCTATTGAGATGTGTATCCAAGAGATGGAATGGAATCTCCTTTATATACTCAAAGGAATTCAACCTAAGACTTTCGAAGAGTTGGCTACTAGGGCCCATGACATGGAATTAAGTATAGCTGCTGGTGGAATCAAACATTCACTGATGTCGGACTCCTACAAGTCTAAAGATAAACAAGATTTTAAAAAGAGTGGCAAGTCCTATGCTAAAAGTTCCAACAAAGAGTCAATGGCCACAAATATTATGACGGTCAAGGTTCGAAAGAATGAAAATGATAAGAAAGACAAAGGGAGGCAAGTTGCCCAAGAGTGGGGGCAAAGAAGGTTAACTCTGAAAGAGATGCAAGAAAAGGAGTATCCATTTCTGAATTCAGACATTTCTGGTATATTCGATGATCTAATGAAGAACAAACTCCTTGATCTTCCTGAGATGAAGCGTCCAGAGGAAGCCGGTCGAACTAATGACCCAAAATACTGCAAGTATCATAGGTTGGTGAGTCATCCAATTCATGATTGTTTCGTTCTTAAGAAAAAGATCATGCAACTAGCTAAAGAAGGGAAAATCGTGTTAGAAGATGAGGCAGGCACAAACTTCACTTCTGTAAAAGAAAGTCATGATGAAGGCTCATGTCATGTCGTGAACGAGGACAATGAAAGCGAACAACTTGAAACTAAGGGTAAAGCTTACTCCATGAAGGTGACCTTCACGGATGAAGATATGTTGTTGGGTATGCAATCTCATAATCGATCTCTATTTGTGACTGGTTACACTAAAGGGATGCGAGTGAATCACATACTTGTTGATGGAGGTTCGACAGTGAATATTTTGTCCTTGAGAATATTGAAGAAGATAGAAATACCAATGGATGAACTCAACCATAGCCGATTGATGATTCAAGGGTTTAACCATGAGGGGCAGAGAACTCTCGGCACAATAGTCCTTGATTTTCTAATTGATGAGATGAAATCCACAGTCCTCTTCCATGTTATCGATGCAAAAACTTCGTACAATATGCTTTTGGGGTGCCCATGGCTACATGAGAATGGTGTGATTCCTTCCACATTACACCAGTGCTTCAAATATAGTGAAGGTGATAATGTGAAAAGGGTGTTCGGCGACGACAAGCCGTTTACTGAAGCTGAAGCTTACTTTGCAGATGCTAAATATTTCTTCAAGAGTACAAAGGAAGTAAAGCGTGAAGAAGCCCCAGTGCAAGATAATGGGGGCAATAAACAAATAAAGAATGAGGAGGGTGGTACAACATCTGCCACTCTCAAGGAGAACAAAGGCAAAGGGCTTGAGACCTCGGAAGAGTTGACATTGCCTCTAACAAAAATTGATGCAAATAAGCCTTCTTCTCCACCACTCAAAGGATTCACACGTCCTATTGAAGGACCAAAGACCGAACATGGTGAAGTGTTTGAAGCCAAAATAACCAAGTCGTATAGTCCACAAGCTTATAAACTCCTTATGAAGGCTGGTTATGAACCAAGGGAAAAAGCGATGGCGAGCAAGGTGTGTCAAGAAACTATCAACCCACCAGGATATGGGCTCAATATTACTCAAAAAATATTGAAAAATGGTGCTCACACTATCAAGAAGGCTAAGCCAGGTTTGGGATATGTCCCTCAAAAGCCAGTCCGCATTGCAATTAGAAGAGCAAGTACAAATTATATCACCGAGGGAGAAGCTTTATCCACGGAGGATATGTTTGACGCAAGTAGTAGGGAAGTCAAGAGAATATCTGTTTTTGAAAGGCTTGGGAGTGTCTTCGAAAGGCTTGGACCCTATAAAGGGAAGTGTAGGAGGCAAAATCATGTCAAGTCCCTTAACCTCCGAAAACTCCGGAGTCAAAATCCTTCTCGCATCAAGCGGCGAAATATCTTGACTGTCTCAAGTGGAAGAGTATTGAAAGCTAAGGTGCGAAGAATCATCTTTACTAAAGATGATAGTAATAATGATAGAGAAAGTGTAGCTTCCACCAATCATATTACTGATGTGGAAGATTCTCAAATGGAGGAAGTAGATGCTGAAGATGCCCCTCCACAATTTGAAGAAGGAGTGAAAGCCACTGTTGATGAGTTGAAAGAAATTAACTTAGGTGATGAAAATGACCCACGTCCTACCTACATAAGTGCTCTGCTAAATGTTGAGGAAGAAACAAAGTATGTCAACCTTTTGCGAGAATTCAGAGATGTCTTTGCATGATCGCATAAAGAAATGCCAGGCTTGGATCCAAAAATCGCAGTGCACCACTTGTCCATTAAAAAGAGAACTCGGCCGGTTAAACAAATGCAGTGTCGATTTCGACCAGAGTTGATTCCTTTGATTGAGAACGAGGTTAATAAGCTTCTTGAAACAGGCAAGATCCGAGAAGTCAAATATCCTACATGGATTTCCAATATTGTGCCGGTAAGAAAGAAAAATGGGCAACTCAGAGTATGCGTTGATTTCTGAGATTTGAATATGGCATGTCCGAAAGATGACTTTCCATTACCAATTACTGAACTCATGATTGATGCAACAATGGGGCATGAGGTCCTTTCATTTATGGATGGGTCATCTGGCTACAATAAAATTGGTTTGGCTCCTGAGGATCAAGAGAAGACAGCCTTTCGTACTCCGAAAGGGATATATTGCTATAATGTTATGCCATTTGGCTTAAAGAATGATGGTGCCACTTATCAGCGAGCTATGCAAAAGATATTTGATGACATGCTTCATAAGATTGTCGAATGCTATGTTGATGATATTGTGGTGAAATCAAAGGAAAAGAAAGATAATTTCCATGATCTAAGGCGAGTGTTTGAACGATTAAGAGAGCATCAACTCAAGATGAATCCGCTCAAGTGTGCATTTGGAGTTTCATCCGGAAAATTTCTTGGGTTTATTGTTCGCCGTCGAGGGATTGAGATTGAGAAAGCAAAGATTGACGCAATCATAAAAATGCATGTGCCTCGGAACATACATGAACTCAAAAGTCTGCAAGGAAAGTTGTCATACTTAAGGAGATTCATATCAAACTTAGCTGGCTGATGCCAACCATTTAGTCATCTCATGAAGAAAGACAACATATTCGAATGGGATGAAGCTTGCAATAATGCTTTCAACAACATTAAAGAATACTTGATGAAGGCACCAGTGTTGAGTGCTCCAATACCGGGACGTCCATTAGTCCTTTATCTAGCTGCTCAAGAGCGTTCTGTGGGAGCTTTACTTGCACAAGAAAATGATGATGGTAAAGAAAGAGCTCTATATTATCTAAGTAGAACCATGACTCCAAACGAGTTGAAGTATTCACCAATTGAGAAGATCTGTTTATCCCTTATCTTCGTGATTCAGAAGTTGAAACATTATTTTCAAGCTCACACAGTTCGGCTAGTTTCGAAAGCCAACCCACTAAAATTTGTCATGTCAAAACCAGTACTCTCTGATCGGCTTGCAAGATGGTATCTCCAACTTCAACAGTTTGAGATCGTGTACGTCCCTCAAAAGGCCGTAAAAGGACAAGTGTTGGCAGATTTTCTAGGTGATCATCCAATGCCTACTGAATGGGAACTATCTGATGAACTCCTCGATGAAGATGCTTTCACTGTGGACATAGTTTCTCCTTGGAAGATGTATTTCGATGGAGCATCTCATAGAGAGGGAGCTGGTGCGGGAGTTGTTGAGAGTGGAATTTCACGCATTTTATGTGTGCACATTACACCATTTTGCTTAGGAAATTGATCGTTTTTGCATGGAATTGTGTATGTTTAAGTATTTACACGATTTTAAGGCTATTAAGGTGTTTTTGTGAGTTTCGAAGGCAGAAAACAGGGTAAAACAGGGCAGGATCGGAAGAGGAGCAAAACAGACCCGGAACGGCCCAGCTCGGGAGCAGCTCGGCGAGCCGCTCGAGCCGAGCTGGGTGCCGAGCGGTGGTAGACGGTGCCGAGTGGGGTCCCACTTGGACCCCAGTGACGTGGCCAGTGACGTGGCAGGCCGCTCGGCTGGGACCAGACCCAGCTCGAGCCGAGCTGGGTGCCGAGCGGCCCAGTTCAGAGCCCAGACGGGGCCTGTTCGATTCAACACTGTATAAATACCTTCCAGACGCGATTCTGAAGCAGATTCGTCGCGAAAACAGCCCTGCATCCATCTTAGAAACAATTAGGGAGATCGAGACGTCAATCGGAGAGAGCCCAGCCATAAACCATCATCAATCCACACTCCTATCACACCCCATATCAGATTATAATCTGATTTCATCCTCCATCCAATTCTACAAGGGTTTCAAGTGCTAATTGAGGGAAAATCAAGCGATTGAAGAGACGGAGAAGGAACGTGAGATTGCTCCTACACTAGGGTTTCACAATTCTTATCTATTCCTTTCTATTACTTTGATTATTGTTATGAATTGCTTAGCCATGAGGATTGCTTGTAATCTCATGGGCTAATTTCCTATACAGTTCTAGGGTTTGATGGATTGATTTAATTGATTTGGGGATTTAGACCAAAGATTGGGATTTTATGCAGTTGAGCTTTTGATTTTACTTATTTTACTAAGACATGCTTTTCTGCTTCGTAACGTCTTCATAATACATTCATGACATCCGCTATAATGCTTGGATTATTGTGTTAGCTTGTGTGCGTTCATGATTGGTATTGTCTATCTGTTAGAGATTAGAGTAGCTCCGCTATAAGCACTTTAATTTCATGAACTGGTTAATCAAATACTTGATTTGTTTAGTGGAACAATGCAATTAGACAATCAAGTAGGAAGTGAATAGAACCTTGTAGTAATTCCAGAAAATATCTTGTTAGTCAGGCTTACCATCCGGAGGTATTGTTGCTTGCTTTGATTAGTATCTAGGAATAAGGCTTGGTAATATTTGCGCACCTTAGGATTTAAACCAGATTAGACTGTTAGCTTTGAATCGAATCATATTCGGTGGGATAACAGGGATATGTGGTGTATTTTCAGTAAAACTGCATGAATGAACAATCGTAAGTCTAATAACCCAAATTAATTGGTCTCTACCTGATACCTTAGAACTGTTCGTTATCTCTTGATTAGAAACTTACTTTTATTTTTATTGCTTTTTAATAATTCAGTTATTTATTATTTCAGTAATTTAGATAATTAATTCACTACAATACCCTGAATATTGGTTACTCAATTCTGATTAATTAGTAATTAATAGTAAAATAAATAATTAGCTGTCTCAGTGGGATCGATAATTTAACTTGGGTGCTTGCTGCTACAATTGATATCCTTACACTTGAGGATTAAATTATAGTGCGTAGAAAAAGCCTATCAAGTTTTTGGCGCCGTTGCCGGGGACAGTTTTAATTATTTATTTTCTTTTATTACTTAGTTAATTAGAATATTTTCTTTGGGATTTAATTGTTTTTCTTTGGATTTTTCTTGAAGTTGCATGCAAACTAGGTCAAAGACGAGAGCACAAGATCTTGAATTTGATCCGGAAATTGAAGCTTCTGCGAGGAAAAGAAGAGTAAAATCAAAGAATACCAAGACACCTCCTAAAGCAATTTTAGAGGAGGAAGAAGTGCAGATTGGGAATCAGGCTATCCTAGAAGAGGCTGAATCGGAGTTTGAATCAGAATCTGAGACAGAATCTGAAACAGCATCAATGGGAGAAAGAGTCGATGAGGATGACATCGTCATCCGGGAGACATTCAAGTCCACCAATCTAGGAGGATCAGGCGTAGTTGGAGCAATTCAGGCGAATGAAGCGAATGACATAAGGCCAGCCCTGATTCATATGGTGGAGAAAAACCCCTTTGCCGGAGGCGTTTTTGATGAGCCCTATGGCCATCTTAAGCGTTTCAACAGCTACATGGATACAGTGAAAGCTGCTGATGCTACTAATGATAGATGGAAGATGAGGCTTTTTCAGTTTTCATTGGTTGATAAGGCAAGGGAGTGGTATGATAAGTTGAAGGGAGATAGCTGCTCGAATTGGACTGAGTTGCAGCAGTTGTTCGTGGATCGATTTATGCCACCAGGAAAGGTTCTTTTACTGAAACAGGAGATCAATCAATTCAAGCAGCGGAGAGATGAGTCGTTTGGAGAGGCTTGGGAAAGGTTTACTGATGCGTTGAGGAGATGCCCACAGCATGGATTCAAAAAGTCTCAACTCATCAGTGTCTTCTATAATGGCCTTGACAACGAATCGAGAGTGTTGGTTGATGCTTCTGCTGGAGGAACAATTTTTGGCAAGACATCCAATGCAGTAGAGAAATTGTTTGATGATATCTCTTTGAACTCAAGGGATTGGCCATCTGAGAGGATCCGAGGGACTTATATACTTGGTAAAGTTGCAAAGGTTGAAGAGAAATTTTCTGAAGCTGATAAGAATGATAAGGTTGTCGCTCAATTGGAACAGATGAATAAGAACCTGATTACTCTGATATCAGGTAATAATGGGGGAGGCAACCGAGGGTCTGCTAGTGATGATGTAGTGATGAACCTTCAAGAGGTCGAGGATGCTAATTGGGCTATGGGGCAGAGTCTTCAAGGTTCGAGAGCTCCTCAAAATTGGCAAGGAAATAGGTACCCTCAAGGTAATTCGAACCAGAGGAATATCCAAGGGGGAGGTCCTAATAATCAAGGAGGCAATTGGCAGAATCAGAGACATGAGAACTTCTCTTATTCAAATCCGAATAATGCAGTTCCATATCCTCCTAATTTTGATCCTGGTGCTAAGACTGAAGAAGGGAAGTCCAGTATTGACGATGTGTTAGCAAGATACATGAAGAAGAATGATGCCGACATAAACAAGATCAATAACTGCATTGTTCTCATGGACTCGAATATGACCAAGCAACATGAAGAAGTGAACAAGCAGTTGAAGAGTTTGTCATATAACATAGGGCAGATCTCCACTACAGTAAATCAGCAGCAAGTGCAGTTTCAGAAGGGGAAGTTTCCTTCAGATACAGAAATAAACCCGAAGGAGACTGCAAATGCGATCACTTTGAGGTCCGGGAAGCAATATAAAGGTACAACACTAATGCAGGATGTAACAGAACTTGTACAGCATGAAGCAGAACAGAAGCAGAACGAAACAGGGGCGGAGCAGAACGGAAAAGACGCCGCTCGGCCATCCGCTCGGGCCGAGCCATCTACCGAGCGGACTCAATCGCCGCCGAGCGGCCCACCAGCCGGTTCAGAAGGTCCCTTCGGTTCAGTTGGAACCCTGCTCGGCTCAGTTTGTCCATCGCTCGGCTTGAGCGAGCCGACGAGCTGTCCTCCGGGGTTTCCTTTGTGTCCGAATTCTGTACAGAGTCAATCTGATCTGGAAATTTCTGATAAAAAGTGGCAGAGAGCGAAGAAACTGAGAGAAGCGGAACAGGTATTCGAGAAAGACAGTTTGGGACTTCCAATTACAAAGGTACCAATTCCTTTCCCTCAGAGATTCTTGTCGAAGAGCCTTGATGAGAAGTTTCGGAAGTTCGCTGATGTCATGAGAGATGTCCAAGTCACTATTCCTTTCTCAGAAGCATTGGAAGAGATGCCACATTACTCTAGGTTCATCAAGGAACTTATCTCCAGAAAGAGGAAGCTTAACAGTGTGGAGACAGTGAATTTGACAGAGAATTGCAGCTCTATTATTCAAAAAAAGCTTCCAGAAAAATTGAAGGATCCAGGCAGCTTCATCATTCCTTGTGAGATAGGAAAAGGACCGCCTAGAAGAGCACTGTGTGATCTGGGAGCCAGCATAAATTTGATGTCTTTATCGGTGTACAAGAAACTTGGTTTGGGGAAGTTGAAACCCTCATCTGTGGCCTTACAGTTAGCAGATAGATCACTGACATACCCTGAGGGAGTTGTAGAAGATGTGCTTGTAAAGGTATCAGATTTGGTTTTTCCTGTGGACTTTCTAGTACTTGACATGGAGGATGAAAAGGATGGTGCCCCTCTGATCTTGGGGCGTCCATTCCTTGCAACTGGAAGGGCTCTGATTGATGTGTTCAAAGGAGAGTTGAGGCTTAGGGCTGATGATAAGGAGATTGTCTTTTCTTTGAATAAGGAGATGCAGTGGCCCACGGATCAGCAGCAGTGCAAGTCTGTGGATGTAGTGGACACAAAGCATGATGAGAACTTTACTCTTTCTGATGCAGAGTTTGAGAATTTGTCTAATGATGCATGTATTGATTATCTTGAGAGGTTACTTGCATTGGGCGATGCCATGGTGAATCAGAATAAAAAATCCACTATTGAGGAGGAGATGAAGCCTACTGCTAAGGAAGAGGAGCAAAAGAGCCAAAGCATTGAAGTGGTAGAGGAGATCGCAGGAACAAGCGTATCTCTTACTTTTCCTACTACTAACTCTAATTTGATATTTGATAATCTTTTGGTTGCAGGAACGATGGATGATCCATATTTGAAGCCTCCGAACATACCTCCCGATTTTTTTTCTTATATTGGTGTTATAATTTCTAACTTGTTTGATCCTTGTTTTGCTACACAGGGTGAGCCTACAACAGAATGGAAGATTGACAAGAAGGAACCAAGCCAGTCATGGGAGGAAAAGAATTTAAAGAGTCCTGTTTCAGTGACAAAGAAAGGTAAGGTGGTTGGAGTAGAGAATAAGAGAGGGAAGAAGTACTTGAAAGTAAGGATGCGAAAAGACTGTCCTCCGATCCAGTAGTTAAAAAGAGGTATCCGTCGTGACTCTTCGACGTTAAACATGAGCGCTTGTTGGGGGCTGTCCCTTCCGTTTTATTGCTTTTATATGTCTGTGTTGGTGTAGGAGTTTTATTAGGTATTGCTTGACTGCGGTATATACTTCTTTGCAAACTTAGTTTCTCACTTTGTTTGATCTAAGTTTGGGGGGAGGTTACGTACATACCTTGTCTTGTAGTACCGAAGTAAAATTTTTGCATTGTGTTGTTGCTTGGAGGGTCGATTTTTTTTGCGGATTCTTAGTATTTTTGATTTATTCAATAATGTTGAGGGTTCGATTTTTTGCGATTTTCCAGGTTTTGTGTTATTTTTGTTTGTGTTTATTTGTTTTGTGTTAATCCTAGTGTCGGTGTAGTCGATTTATGGTTCTCTAGGATGATTTTCTGATTTTTCATGGCACTTGATTATATGTGTGATTGTGTTTGAGAAGCAGTTTGATATTGTGCTTGGATATTGAGATACTTGAAATTTGATTATGTGCAAGGATGATTAGCTATGTAGCTTGATTAGGATTGCTCGTTCATTCCTATAGCCATGTGAGATTTTGAGCCTTTTGAAATCATGACAAATTGCATGATTCAGTTTATTCTTGTGAGTGTCGTTCATACACACGTATTCTAGAACTTGGCTTTATATCTTGCTTGAAGCTACGTGTTTAATTAGATGATAGGAAATGATCTTAGGCCATCTTTGTTGTTTATTAGTCACTAGCCAAATTATTATCCTACCTATTGAAACTATCCGTAGTTAACCCTTTTGAGCCTAAAAGCTTTATTTTTGTGGAAGCCTACGTGATTAGCCAATTGATCCATTTGCTAGCCTTAAATATTCCTACCTAGTAGAGAGTTGAAGGAGTCAATTTGGTATCTTGAGAAGAAACATAAAAGGAGAATAAGTTGGAAGTGATGAAAATTGTTGAAAAGAGTGGTTAAATTGTTGCATAAAGGGGTAGTGCCCGAAACTGGTACCCCATGAAAAGGGTAGTGCCTGAAACTGGTACCCCATGAAAAGGGTAGTGCCTGAAACTGGTACCCTTATTTGAAAAAGAAAAAAAAAAGAAAAGAAAAGAGGGAAGAAGAAAAACAATTTCAAGTAAGGATGTGGTGTTCAAAAGTGAAGGAGGAATCAAATTGCGAAGCATTGAAGAGCGTTGAAGAAGACAGAAGAAAGTAAAGCTGTTTGTTGAAAAGCTGTAAGTCTTCTTTGATTCTCTACTAGTGATTGAGTCACCTTATCCATATACTCCCTCCCTTTACCAAAGAGCCAACATTACAACCTAATGCAAGACCTTTGTGATCCTATTGTTGAAATTATTCCTTTAGTCGAAAGTTGAGATGATTGCCAAGCTTATGGTTACGCGTGTGTTTGGATTGATTTTGAGTGTAAACACCTTACCCTAAAGTGTATATCTCGCACTTGAGTGTTGAGCGTAAATACTACCCGTGAGAATGGGTGGATGAGCATTCCGAAAAGGTGAATTAGTTGATTTGAATTGTATGTTTTTAAATGGATGGTTATCTTGTATCCAAAGTATGATATTTAAATTGCTATATTGTCTTGAATGTTTTTCTGCTGTGAAATTTCCTCTCAGTTAATCTATTGGTTTTTGATGTTGTTGCCTCGGGACGAGCAACAGGTAAGTTTGGGGGTTTGTTGAGAGTGGAATTTCACGCATTTTATGTGTGCACATTACACCATTTTGCTTAGGAAATTGATCGTTTTTGCATGGAATTGTGTATGTTTAAGTATTTACACGATTTTAAGGCTATTAAGGTGTTTTTGTGAGTTTCGAAGGCAGAAAACAGGGTAAAACAGGGCAGGATCGGAAGAGGAGCAAAACAGACCCGGAACGGCCCAGCTCGGGAGCAGCTCGGCGAGCCGCTCGAGCCGAGCTGGGTGCCGAGCGGTGGTAGACGGTGCCGAGTGGGGTCCCACTTGGACCCCAGTGACGTGGCCAGTGACGTGGCAGGCCGCTCGGCTGGGACCAGACCCAGCTCGAGCCGAGCTGGGTGCCGAGCGGCCCAGTTCAGAGCCCAGACGGGGCCTGTTCGATTCAACACTGTATAAATACCTTCCAGACGCGATTCTGAAGCAGATTCGTCGCGAAAACAGCCCTGCATCCATCTTAGAAACAATTAGGGAGATCGAGACGTCAATCGGAGAGAGCCCAGCCATAAACCATCATCAATCCACACTCCTATCACACCCCATATCAGATTATAATCTGATTTCATCCTCCATCCAATTCTACAAGGGTTTCAAGTGCTAATTGAGGGAAAATCAAGCGATTGAAGAGACGGAGAAGGAACGTGAGATTGCTCCTACACTAGGGTTTCACAATTCTTATCTATTCCTTTCTATTACTTTGATTATTGTTATGAATTGCTTAGCCATGAGGATTGCTTGTAATCTCATGGGCTAATTTCCTATACAGTTCTAGGGTTTGATGGATTGATTTAATTGATTTGGGGATTTAGACCAAAGATTGGGATTTTATGCAGTTGAGCTTTTGATTTTACTTATTTTACTAAGACATGCTTTTCTGCTTCGTAACGTCTTCATAATACATTCATGACATCCGCTATAATGCTTGGATTATTGTGTTAGCTTGTGTGCGTTCATGATTGGTATTGTCTATCTGTTAGAGATTAGAGTAGCTCCGCTATAAGCACTTTAATTTCATGAACTGGTTAATCAAATACTTGATTTGTTTAGTGGAACAATGCAATTAGACAATCAAGTAGGAAGTGAATAGAACCTTGTAGTAATTCCAGAAAATATCTTGTTAGTCAGGCTTACCATCCGGAGGTATTGTTGCTTGCTTTGATTAGTATCTAGGAATAAGGCTTGGTAATATTTGCGCACCTTAGGATTTAAACCAGATTAGACTGTTAGCTTTGAATCGAATCATATTCGGTGGGATAACAGGGATATGTGGTGTATTTTCAGTAAAACTGCATGAATGAACAATCGTAAGTCTAATAACCCAAATTAATTGGTCTCTACCTGATACCTTAGAACTGTTCGTTATCTCTTGATTAGAAACTTACTTTTATTTTTATTGCTTTTTAATAATTCAGTTATTTATTATTTCAGTAATTTAGATAATTAATTCACTACAATACCCTGAATATTGGTTACTCAATTCTGATTAATTAGTAATTAATAGTAAAATAAATAATTAGCTGTCTCAGTGGGATCGATAATTTAACTTGGGTGCTTGCTGCTACAATTGATATCCTTACACTTGAGGATTAAATTATAGTGCGTAGAAAAAGCCTATCAGGAGTCGTGTTTGTAACATCCAGTGGTGAAGTTCTACCCTTCTCATTTTCATTAACAGAAAATTGCTCCAACAATGTGGCTGAGTATCAAGCACTCATACTTGGTTTAGAGATGGCCGTCGATATAAAGCAGCTACACCTTAGGGTGTATGGTGATTCGCTATTGGTGATAAATCAACTCCTTGGAGTATATGAAGTGAAGAAGCCTGAGTTGCTCACATACTACAAGTATGCTCAGTAGCTTATGGGTTATCTTGGTGATGTTGACATTAAACATCTGTCTAGAAGAGAGAATAAGCAAGCTGATGCCCTCGCAAAACTAGCATCAACAATAGCTATGCCAAAGGCCCAGATTCAAATACCAGTGTGTAGAAGTTGGGTTGTACCACCACTCTTTGAAGATGATGATTATGAAGAAGTTGAAAATCATGTGGTGGAAGTTTTCGAAATTGAAGAAGAGGATTGGCGCCAACTACTCGTGGACTATTTAAAGTATGATAAGTTGCCAAGCGATCCACGTCAAAGGGTTGATATTCGACATCGAGCGCCTCGATTCATTTATTTCAAAGGCACACTATATAGAAGATCATTTGATGGAGTTTTCTTGAGATGCTTGGGTAAGGAAGAAGCTATTCAAGCGATGGAGGAGGCTCACTCCGGAATTTGCGGTGCCCATCAATCCGGACCGAAGCTACATTTCAGAATTAAGAGGATGGGCTACTATTGGCCCACAATGGTGAAGGATTGCATGTATTTTGCACAAAGATGTCAAGCTTGCCAGTTCCATGGAAATCTGATTCATCAACCTCCGGAGCCTTTGCATCCGACAGCCGCTTCATGGCCTTTTGATGCTTGGGGTTTAGATGTGGTAGGGCCACTTACAAAGTCTTCTTGTGGTCATCTCTACATTCTTGCTGCAACTGATTACTTTTCAAAGTGGGCTGAAGCTGTGCCTCTGAGGGAAGTAAAGAAAGAAAATGTTGCTGATTTCGTTCGGATCAACATCATTTATAGATATGGTGTCCCGCGCTACATCATCACTGATAATGGAAAGCAGTTCAGCAACAGTTGGATTGATAAGTTGTGTGAGAAGTTTGATTTCAAGCAAAGAAAGTCATCAATGTACAACGCAGTTGCCAATGGTCTTGCTGAAGCATTCAATAAAACTTTATGCAGTTTATTGAAGAAAGTGGTCTCCAAGTCAAAAAGAGATTGGCATGCAAGAATCAATGAAGCTTTATGGGCGTACCGCACTACCTATAGAACACCTACTCAAGCCACTCCGTATTTCTTGGTGTATGGTGTTGAGGCTGTTGTGCCTCTTGAAAAGCAAATTCTTTCTTTGAGGATAGCCATACAAGAAGGCCTCACCGAGGAAGAAAATGCAAAGTTACGTCTTCAAGAGTTGGAAGTGTTAGATGAAAAAAGGTTGGAAGCACAACAAAGACTTGAGTGTTATCAATCTCGCCTTTCTAGAACGTACAACAAGAAAGTGAAGGTACGTTCTTTTCAAGTTGGTGATTTGGTGCTTGCTGTGAGAAGACCTATAGTAGTCACCCATCGCGTTGGAAATAAGTTTCTACCCAAGTGGGATGGCCCTCATATTGTGAAGGAAGCCTACACAAATGGCGCATACAAGTTGATCTCAGAAGATGGCGTGAACATTGGCCCCATAAATGGAAAGTTCTTGAAACGCTACTACGCGTAAAATAAATACATGTACAATGCTCCTTGACGCACGAGCCTAAACTGCATGTTACTCCTAGTCCGCATGAGTATAAACTGTGCACGACAAACTCCTGGTCCGCATGAGTATAAACTGTGTACGACAAACTCTTGGTCCGTATGAGTATAAACTGTGCATGACACCCACCAAAGGTAATTATATGTGGTTAAACTATTAATTCACCCCACTCAGATATTTTAAGTGGTTAAAGCATTAAATATCCTACTTTGTCTAAAGTGGTTAAAGAATAGTCACTCCTGGCCCGCATGAGTATAAACTGTGTACGGCACCCCCCCATTCAAAACTAAATCATGTCCCTTTGAACTACGCTATGACTTGATCTTCTTAAAAGGGGTACGTAGGCAGCTTAGCACTTTGCTAAGTTCAGTCATAATTTAGGTTATTCACATTGAGTTTTTAAGGCAATTACTAAGTTGAAGCATGAGTTGAGAAACGAAAGGTTAGCAATGAGAAGACGGTAGTTGAACACTACGTTGGATGGTGCCACTGAAGATGTCGCTGTCTCTCATCGTTCCAACGCTCTTCAGCCAGATCAGGCAGACGTCCTCAACATTGCCAATCCATCATCAGCAACATCATGTCTCTCACTGGAAATGCGGCGTCACCAGTGCACCAGTGCACTATCGCTGCTGCTCTTGCTGTTCTCGGCCGTTTGGCCACTTTTCCCAGAGGGAAGTTCAGAATACTCTATCAATGAAGCTCGATACCCACATCAATGACACCATGTTTTTCTCTTTCCATAGTGATACCAAGCGATCACGTACCAGCAGCGCCCAACAGATGCCGATCTCTCAATCGAGAATCGTGCTCTGCCGTCGCCAGAAGATACCACACGATTGAATCCGCTTCTGATTGGCACCCATTATCCCTCTCTGTAAACATGAGCACAAACAGCAGGTAAACTCGCACCCTTGCAAAACCATTGAAGCACGCAGCGAGCAGCTGCCACAGTAAGCCGTCGCCGAAAAGCAATACACCACCGTCGCCACTTTCCATCGCGATTCAGCCGCTGATCCCTCATCGAGGATTGCGTGCTGCCGCTGTTGGAAGCAG
The DNA here is from genome assembly GCA_023678885.1 of Pogostemon cablin. Lineage (NCBI taxonomy): Eukaryota > Viridiplantae > Streptophyta > Magnoliopsida > Lamiales > Lamiaceae > Pogostemon > Pogostemon cablin. Next base: position 11,549,646 of record CM042987.1, read on the forward strand.
ACTCCAAGCCATTGCTGAAACCTGCCGCTTCCTGGCACAATACAGCCGCTGATCCCTCATCGAGGATTGCGTACTGCCGCCATTGGAAGCAGACTTCAAGCTGTTGCAGGGAAGAGTACACTACCACCAGTGCCTGAGCGTCGCCGCTTCCGGTCATGATTCAGCCGACAATCCCTCATCGAGGATTGCGTGCTACCGCTGTTGGAAGCAGACTTCAAGCCGTCACAGGAAAGAGTATACTACCACCAGTGCCCGAGCGTCGCTGCTTCCAGTCGCGATTCAGTTGTCAATCTCTCGTCGAGGATTGCGTGCTGTCATTATTGGAAGCAGAGCTTAACCATCGTCCCCTTACAATTCTCAAACGTCGACAGTTTTCGTATGCTGATGTAACGGAATGGCAGCCGCTGGTGGTCGACAAATACTTATGGGAAACACGGGACCAGAAGAAAACACGAGACTCGAATACCAATGTGGTGGCAAAACACACGTCGAACTGCCATTTGGAAAAATTAAGGCTCGCCGTAGATTTTCTCAGATGAGAAAGAGGGGCGAGGACAAGTCTCGCTATCAATTTCTTAGAAGAGAAAGAATGGCAAGGACGAGATTTTTTCAGACGAGAAAGAGGGGCGAGGGCAAGGCTCGCGGTCAATTTCTCAGAAGAGAAAGAATGGCAAGGACGAGGCTCGCCGTAGATTTTCTCAGACGAGAAAGAGGGGCGAGAACAAGGCTCGCTGTCAATTTCTCAGAAGAGAAAGAATGGCAAGGACGAGGCTCGCCGTAGATTTTCTCAGACGAGAAAGAGGGGCGAGAACAAGGCTCGCTGTCGATTTCTCAGAAGAGAAAGAATAGCAAGGACGAGGTTCGCCCATGATTTTCTCAGACGAGAAAGAGGGGCGAGGACAGGCAGGTTACTAAATTTTTGGTCGGAAGCAAGAGCAACAAGCAAGAAACAAAAAAATAAACAGTTCAAAAGTAGATGAGCAAATTAAAGAATTGAAAGCTTACACTTGTAACTTGAATTACTTGGATGGTGTTTGATTGGTGCTTGTCTAAGTCAAAAGTCTTGTTGGATGTCTTTGATGAAAACAATTGAGTTCATGAGCCATTATTATATAGTAGTTGACTCATGGATAATTAGGGAAACTACTAGTGGGCTCATGGATAATTATAGAGATTATTGTGAGGTGCGCAATCTCTACAAAATTGTAAGAGATTCTTTACTACAAATAACTTTGATAATTTTGTGTAAGATTCATGAAATCTTGGTGAACAAGAAACAAATTTTTTGCGATTCCTTCACAACAAGACATTCTGTCCTTGAACAAATCGCAAGGGGGCATTTGTAAGCAATTAAAATTCATGGTCCAATTAAATGGCGACACGTGGATTTTATTGATTAAATATCAATTTTAATTTATTATATTTTATTTTGGGGATTTAATAAATTAATTCCTAAAATAGATTAATAAATAATTGATAATTAATTTAATACCCAACAAATTAAGTAGGTTTTAAATTAAGTAAAACTTGACCATAAGTTAAGTAAAGCATGGAAGGTTCCAGAATCAGGTCAAATTAAGCAATGACCAATCAAGTTGTGATATATATGGAAAGGCCTAAGCCCGCAGAACCAGGCCAAATCTATCTTGGACCAATCAGATTGCAAGTTATTTATGGGACATGCTCATCCTTCACCTATATAAGGAGCCCTCCTTCATTCATTACAGACACACTCAAATACTTGAAGACATAAACGCTATGAAGAGATCAAGAATACGAGCAGTGCTCCCTTGAGATCTTCAAGCATCTTCAAGTCAAGAACGACAAACGATTCGGGATTAAGGTGCGGAGCCCCCTAAATCAAGCGTTCTTCATATACTGAGTTCTTCGGTGTTCTCCGCGCCAAGAACAGCATACGACCCGGGATTAAGGTGCTAAGCCCCCCACATCGAGTGTTCTTCGGATCAAGTACGTTTAATCCAAACAAAGGCTCGACGCTTCTGGATTAACGTTATAAGGTCCCAAATCCGAGTTCGGACAAGCTTCAACTGAAGATCCGACTCAACACACACAGTCAACGCGGTCAACACACAAGTCAAGTCAAAGTCAAAGTCCAATTTCCAAATTGGTTCGAGAGAAGAATCAGAGGATAGATAGAGATTGTTCCTAAATTTTCAAGTTCAATCTGTCTGGATTATTATTGTAATTCTTTTGTGTTTATTTTATTATAAATATAAAAATTTGTTGTTACAACAAGAAAGAAAAGGAGAATGCAATCGTTGATGCTCTATCACGAAGAGGACACGTAGTTGACTAGTACAATAAACTAATGGTAATGAAATCGACTTGGGTAGAAGAATTATAGGAGAGTTATAAGGTGATGTGTTAGTAAAACAAATGGTAATCAAAGCTTGACTTATTCTTACAACATGTCACCATATATATACTTATAAGATTGGGATAGTACGATATAAAGGATTGAGATGCATAAAGCTTGAATATATGCACACATCAACTAACGGGGGACATTATGGAGAGGCGGTAACATTACGGAGAAATAATGTTGTGTTTTGGTGTTCTAATTTGAGATAAGAGGTCAACACAATTTTCTCTAAATGCTGCAAATTGCAGTTGTCAAAACATGAAAATGTTAGTATAATGAAACAACTACAAAAATCCAGAAGAAAGTCATAGTTGATAGATTCACAAATTACAACTTTATTAATATTTCTAATTGTTACATAACTTCTGCGTTGAAACAAATCTTCATGGACTCCATTTAAAAGTTACATGGATTTCCTTGATTGGTTGGAGAGGTTAATTATGGTGACTAAATTGATCATTAAGTGGATAGTGGGTGAGCGCTCCTACATCCCGACCCGACAGAGTGGTGAAGAGGTTGATCAGATGAGTCTCAATAAGGGTTAGACCACTGCACATAAGGAGCCTCAGCTGTAGGATTCGATCATTGGTCACTAATACAAGATATCACTCCTTTAATTAGTTGAGCCTCAACGGTAGGATTCAATCATTGGTCACTAATACAAGATATCACTCTTTAATTAGTTGAGCTGTTCATGTGGACTATGACCCACCATATCCTGACAAAACTACTCTACTAATACAAATTCTCATTACAAACATAAAATGATAATACTCAAAATTAGGGATGTAACCAAACCAAACCGTTCGCGAACTATTCGAGTCTTGATTTGATTAAATGTTCGTTCGAAATCGTTCGTTAATCTTAACGAGTCAAACCAAACTTGTATTTTGGGTTCGAATAGTTTATCAAACCAAACTCAAGTCTAAGGGTGTTCGGCTCGAAAGCTCGCGAACATATTCGTTTATAGGCTCGCTAATGGCTTGCAAACGCATTCGTAAATTTTATAGTTATTCTTTAGAATTATATATTATTATTTATTTATTAATATTCAATAATTAAATATTTTATATTAAACCACACAAATATGATAATAACTTAAGTGATTATTTAAATATTTAAATATTTTTTACCGTTTATTATTATATTTTGTTAGTTTGTTTATTTAATATTATGAGTAATATTAATTGTTTATAAACGAAATATTCTTTTAATATTCAGACACAAAATTATTTAAATGTTCATGAAAATATATTCATAAACAAGTTACTTTATGTGTTCATGAACATGTTCGCGAGTCTTAACAAATAGTTTGAGTTCGAGCTCGAGTTCGATATTTTTTTTCTTGACGAGTTCGAGCTCGAGTTCGATAATTTCTTAATAAACTATCCTCAAACTTAGTAGTGTTCGACTCGACTCGACTCGATTCAATTACGATCCTCAAACCTAGTAGTGTTCGACTCGACTCAATTCAATTATATCCCTACTCAAAATGAATACTTTAATTATAGACAAGGAATATACGACAAGAATAATTACACCGGAAATTGTTTTAAGTTACTTCGAGTGCAAGAACGCATGAATACATCTTATTATCCCCAAATAGATGGCCATACAATTTAATTCATGTGCATTTAACCTTTTACCTCATATACAAATTTAATGGAAATAAATTGTAATTGACAAGTTGCTCCAAAACTTTTAATAACACATTTATAACAAGAATATTATTAGTCAACGTAATTTGGTACGTATAGGGATAAGTCTTCCATAAACAATTATAGTGAACATTTTATATTTTCTTAATTTATTATCACTTTTTTTTAAAATTACTACTAGATACACACTTTTTACTCCTAATTACTATTAGATACATTGATTTAAAATAATTACTATCACATACAAAATATTAGAGTAAAATAACAAATATAACCCTAAACACATACACTTTTAAACCACAAACCCAAACCTCCACCAACCGCCGGACCACCACCGGACCGCTGCCGGCCGGTCGCCGGAGCTCCGCCGGACCGCCGACCAGCTGCTGGAAACCTGCTGCCGCCGCCGGAGCTCCGTCGGACCACCTATTTTTTGCTGCACACACTTTTTTTTTACTGCACACACTTTTTTTACTGCACACGAACTTTTGCTGCACACAACATTTATGTGCAGCACATTGTAGGGGTAATATTGGAATATCATTATATATTTTTGTAGTTAGTAGTAATATTTTTGTATGTTTGTATCTCATAGTAATTAATGATTTTTTTTGTACCTAATAGTAATCCTCCCATTTTTTTTATTAAAAATGTTATAATTTTTTTTTTAAATCTTGTCAAAATATTCATGAAATAATCCTCTATATCATTATTACTTTTTATCAATTGAATAGTCAAATTGTTCATGAAGAGAGCAACTTGGGTGGAACCGGTTCCACCAAATGAATTGATAGAACCTTTGGTTCCCACCCTTCATAATTAATTTCTCATTCTTTATTAATGTTGTTTATTTATTTATTTTTAAATTTATTATACTTAAATGACTATTATACCCTAAATCCTAACCCTTGGAAATAAAATATACCCTAAAACAATTTGGGTGAAATTACAATTATACTATAAACCTTAAACCCTTGGGGTAAAGTATACCCTAAATCACAAGGATGAAATTACAATTATATCATAAACCATAAATTCTAGGGGTGAAATATACTCTAAACCACAAGGGTGAAATTACAATTATACGTTAAACCCTAAGAGTGAATATACTCTAAGCCACAAGAGTGAAATTACAATTATACTCTAAATTTTAAACCCTAGGAGTGAATATACCCTAAACCATAAGAGTGAAATTACAATTATACCCTAAATTTTAAACCTTAGGGATGAAATATACCCTAAATAAATAAAATAAAATAAAATAAAAATAAGTAAGAAACACTGTAGCGAATTAATTGGGGGTGAGCGATGGGAGGTTGTAAATTTCAAAATTGGTGGAACTTGTCCACCCTAGTCATTGCCGTTCATGAAATAATTCACTGCATCACTCTAACTTTATTAATCACTTCTTATTAATCGAATGTTACTCTTTATTAGAATACTATCACTTCTCATTCCTTCTGAAGTCTTTTGCTTTGGTAAAACGATTTACAAAAAAATACGAAGATTTGTGTGAGACCGTATCACGAATAATAAGTGATAATATTTGTAATGAAAAATAATATTTAATCAGTGATAAATGATAATGGTGCAGTATGAGACCTTCTCACGGATAATAAAATGTTATTACTTTTTATTTATACTATAAATTGTTCATGAAATAACATCATCACTTTCCATTAATTTATTATCACTTTTCTGTATAAAAGTTATCACTTTACCGTCTCACGTAAGCCCTTACTTGAGACGGTCTCCCACTTGTCAAAATGATAATGGTGCAATAAATTATTTTATATATAATTTATAATATAAATATAAATAAAAAGTAAAAATTTTCTTTAATAAAATGATAACTATTTTAAAAAATAATAATAAAACATGCAAGACTATCCCTAAAAAATGTAATTTTGCCCCCAGGGCATAGCTCAAGTGGTAGAGGGGATGGTGGAAAGGTCTTCCAACTGAGCTTGGTTGCTGTAGGGTGAGGGTTCGAATCCTGTCTTTGGCCCCTTGCAAGCACAAGTTAAACAGTGAGCCCTCTCTATAAGCCACTTGAGGCACATCCTGCGATTTACCTCCTCCACCAATCCGAGAGCCACCTCTAATGGTGGGGTACACCACAAAAACCGTAATTTTGTAAAGCTGGAGTGGAGCAAGTCAAAAGTCATGGTCCTACTTCTACACCCTCAAACTCCATAAGATGACTTTAAAAACTTTTACCCAATAAGAGCATGCCAGCGCATAGTACACCATCTTCACTGTACAGTGTACAACAGACAATCAAAACTCCTCTTAAACTAGTACTAAAAACCCACGACTCTTTCATTACGGTACCAACTTAGAGCAAACACAGAAAAGATTCCTATAATAATACTCGGAAAATTTGAGCTTAATGCGAAAAAATAAACAAGAGAATTTCTCACATCTAAATTTCGAGTTTCGATTTGAGTAATCCAGCAGAGAACGACAGCAATCGGAGGGAAAATCATGCTGCGTTGACGTTTTTCAAGCTTGAGTGTTTTTCACGTGATGCTGTTTTGAATTTGTGGGGTTTTTCTGAGAGAAAAATTGAACCTAATTGGAAATGGCGGTGGGCCGAAGGGAGAAGGGCAGCCAATCATCAGTCCGCGGATCGAGAATTTTGGCGGCGATTGGGGTCGGAGTATTTGTGGGATGCGTATTTGCATTTTTGTTTCCCCATGGATTTTTCTCTTCGAATCAGCCGACCCATATTCGCTCCGTTTCAAATTCCAATGTTGAGGTGCGTTTTTTTGTTAAATAATTTATTTACTACCATTAATTCGAGTGTTTGATGGAGAGCACGTGTTTCAGCTAAGTTGTGATGGATGTTTATGCATTATGCGTTTCTTATACGTCTGAGCAGTGTTATTGAATCTCTTATACGTCTGAGCAGTGTTATTGAATCTTGACATGGATGTGATTATTGCTGTAAATTGTAGTTTTTTATTTTTATTTTTTACGATTGGTGGAAGTTGACTATTTGTGCATTGCTTGTTTTGAATAATTTTCATTGACTATAGCCCAAGGGAGAGATCAAATTGAGGTTCTCTTATATGTGATAGCTCAGTGTGGATTTTTCATGTTGCTAAATGTTTTGCTTGTGTACTGAAACTGGATCCATTTTTCCGTTTAATGAAACGCAATGAATTTTGTATATATCCGCCTGATAAAAAAAGTGATAAATTTTTGGGTGATTCATTTTACTGATATTATTTCATATTTCTATTGTGAAAATTGTGAAAGATAGATTGCGTGTATTCTGTTCTTCATGGTTTACGTCTGCGAGAATTTAACTAGATTATCTTATGGATTGCTACATAGGTTGATTCTGCATCATGTGATTCTTCTGAGAAGATAAATATGCTGAAATCAGATATTAGGAAGTTATCGGATACGAATGCTGCCTTGAAAAGGAAAGTTAATGAATTGAATGAAAAATTACGGTTAGCTGAGCAAGGTAAAGTCCATGCACGGGAGCAGTTAGTGGTACTGAGTGAACCACATAAGGCTGGACCCTTTGGTACTGTTAAGAGTGTAAGGACCAATCCAAGTGTTGTTCCTGATGAAAGTGTGAACCCGAGACTTCAAAAGATCTTGGCTGAGGTTGCCGTTGGCAAAGAGGTTATAGTTGCTCTTGCCAATTCTAATGTAAAACCAATGCTTGAACTCTGGTATGCTAATATTAAGAGAGTGGGCATTCCTAATTATCTGGTGGTGGCATTAGATGATGCAATAGAAGAGCTCTGCAAGTCAAATAATGTCCCTGTATACAAAAGGGACCCCGATGCAGCTGTCGACTCTATTGGAAAGACAGGTGGAAACCATGCCGTCTCAGGGCTGAAATTCAAAATCCTGAGGGAGTTTCTACAGCTGGGATACAGTGTTCTACTTTCAGATGTAGATATAGTATTCTTGCAGAACCCATTTGATCATATATATAGGGATTCAGATGTGGAGTCCATGTCAGATGGTCATAATAATATGACAGCTTACGGGTTCAACGATGTTTATGACGAGCCTCCAATGGGTTGGGCTCGGTATGCTCACACAATGAGGATATGGGTTTTTAACTCTGGTTTCTTCTATATTAGACCCACCATTCCTTCCATTGAGCTGTTGGATCGCATTGCTGATAGGCTCGCTAAGGATTCAACTGCGTGGGACCAAGCCGTTTTCAATGAAGAGCTCTTCTACCCTTCTCATCCTGGCTATGTGGGGCTTCATGCTTCCAAAAGGACTATGGATATCTATCTCTTCATGAACAGCAAGGTTTTATTCAAAACCGTTAGGAAAGATGCTAATCTGAAAAAGATCAAGCCAGTTATTGTTCACGTAAATTACCACCCTGATAAATTCCCAAGAATGAAGGCCGTGGTTGAGTTCTATGTAAATGGCAAGCAAGATGTGTTGGACCCGTTTCCTGATGGATCTGAATGACAGTGAAGTATCAAAACTGTGATCAATCTTTTCTTTGGTGCTTGTTTCACTGTACACACATAATCTCGGCAGAGATATTGCGGTGGAGCGATTTGGCGTGCTAACAACACTTGAACAATCATATTTTCTTTATAAAATGTTGGTTTTTCCTATGGTACATTAGCTTTTGCTCCTTGTGTATTTCGGGTTGTCATTTCGATGTAGTTTAATCGAACACATGAGTTATATACATCCAAGTCTTGTCACCTTTGCTACATTTTCAAATCTTGCTTGTGTTTAATGTTATCTTATTGGAATGCTAAGAGGTCTTTTTAACTCAGTTCGATATCCAGTTCCACCAAAGGTGGTAGAAATGTGTTGCTTGGTTTATGATTGTTGCTGGTGTCAAGAGTATTTGGAAGTGATGTTTCATGTGTTACTGTCATAAGTTACAACTCATAATCAAATCAGCACATCTAATCCTATGAAAGTGATGTTTCATGTGTCACTGTCACAAATGGAGTACATATCAAATGCAAACAACTAAGACTACTCAAATGTCACTATGGTTGTGCTGTTCCTCCTACTGGCCCGGGCTGGGATGAAACGAGGATGAAGAGTGATTTGCCTCGTTCGGAGATCCATTAGCCTCATTATCCGTCTTTTCATCGCTTGAGAGATCAATGTTGGGAGAAGGCTCAGCTGATGAGTTTTTAGAAGTTGGAGGAGAAGTAGAGAATGCTTCATCTTGGGGTAGAAAGAAGAGGTAGATATGTGAGCTATCTTGAACCCCATAATGCTTGAGAGCAGCTTCATCTTTATCAAGCAAGAGTTGGTCGTCGGAATCCAGCATCAAGATAAGCCGATCGGAGGGCAGATTTTCTTGGTCTCCGATCTGCTTCTTCAGCTCCCCCACGGTCGCATCGTCTCGGACTTGGACGTAGAAGAGACGCCCAGTAAGTATCTCTCCTATCACTTTCATTTTCAGGGAACTAATCAAGTGGTTGTGCATGTAAATGGCATTCTGATTGTGTGCTTATGTGTGTGAGAGAGAGGAGTACATCTGCAATGGAGAGAGAGAGAGTTGGTTTGAGAGCATGAATGTTGTGATGTGGGATAGTTAGAGTTGTGTATTGTGTTGTTAATTGTTTGAAGCAGTCAAATGGATCCAATTTCTCGAGCACTGGAATAGCAACCGCTTTAGCATGCAAATCTTCTCTTGCTCATTCCATCCTTCAATTACCTGATTTTTTATCCGATGATTTCAGTTGGAACTAAATTCAAATTCTTATTCCATGTGTATTTCCTTCATCGAAACATGTCATTCATTCCCCCCAGGCATAGCTCAAGTGGTAAAGGGGAGGGTGGAAAGGCCTTCCAACTGAGCTTGGTTGCTGCAGGGTGAGGTTCGAATCCTGTCTTTGGTATGGATTTGGCCCCTTGCAAGCACAAGTTAAACAGTGAGCCCTATTTATAAGCCACTTGAGGCACATCCTGCGATTTACCTCCTCCACCAATCTCCAGGTCAGGGGCCCCTAATGGTGGGGTACACCATAACAATAAAGAAGATTTGGACGGATTATATTGATATTTTGATCCGTGACACGTGTCATTTTATTTTTTACTCTATCCGATTCTCTTTAATTTTCATCATATCCATTTTGGTTCGTATTACAAAAGTGACAGATAAAAAGTGAAAACAACTATCCATTCTCTCTTTAATTTTCATCATATCCATTTTGGTTCGTATTACAAAAGTGACAGATTCCATTCTTATATACTTTATTAAAAAAAAAATCACATATACTTAGCACAGATAAAAAGTGAAAACAACTATCAATCCTTATATACTTTATTAAAAAAAAATCACATATACTTAACATATATCGATCAAACTTTATTCTTTATCCTAATCCTAATTCCTAATATATTAAAAGTACCTTACCTCCTGTAAAACATTTTATCCAGTTTTGTCCTTGTTATTTTTCTCTTTTTACCTTGTAGCCCTATAATGAGTTATTAATCCTATTTATTATTTGCTTTATACTCTTAATCCTCACTACTGTAAATAAGTTTTAACGTCGTTTCTATTCCTCATACTTCAAAACTGAAAGGTCGATTCACTTCTGAAACGTCAATCCCCTTCAAATCAAATCAAAATAGATACTGCCACATAGAGTTAAAAAGGGGGGAGCAAATCATGGAATGAGAGAGGGATGCGGAAGAAACCAATTTTCTGCAGGCAAGCAGTGTTTTGCAATTGAGATCTTCGAAACAGCGAGAAAGAGAGACACCATTTCAATGGAGGGTTTTCAATCTGGGTGTCGCCCCAACATTTGAGTATGCTTCATTGACGAAGATATTATGATAAGAAAATATAATGGATCTTTGGCTCTAATTTTCGATGGCAATTTTTTTTTTGATTAGTTCTTCCAAAAATGCTTTGTTTGTTTATATTTGGCTGCTGAATTATGCCTATTGCTTCTTTGAAGAGTTCAGGGCCCTTTGTTTACTTTTGAATATAAAATGATTGAAAAATTGAGGGATTTTAATGATAATCAGACTAAGACGAGATAGACAGGTCTGACCCTCAAATTTTGGCTCATCTCAGGTATGAGAAATGCTTATACCGACCATATCATGCCTGGTCTGCTCTCATATCTATTGAAAAGTTTTCACCATTTCCTTGAAATAGTTCAGCAGAGAAGTTCTCATCAAATCTTTATGGAATTAGTCATCTTCACCTCCCAAATTGCTACACTTTCACTCGACTATCGTCTGCGCACCAATTGGAAGGTCCATGGGAAAATAATGGCAGCTGCTGCTCTAATTTCTTCTTGTTACGCCTCGATCGCTGTATAATTTTACGTGTATTTCCCTTTATTTACAACTCCTGAAGCTTCATGCATTACCATTCCAACTACTGATTACACTCATTCTGCAGATGTTCGTGTGTGCTGTGCAGCAAGAAGCTTTTCCGAAACTTCAGAACGATGTTCGACTGGTTCTCCTCTCTGTAAGAGGATTATTATTTTGTGTTTTGCCATTGATAATATTTTTCATGCCATTGTGAAAGTGTTGACTTGATTGTGACGAATTATTAGCTATACCATTGCCAGTGAATGTATTTTGAATTGGACCGTGATTCTGATTGTAATTAAGAAAGAAGGATCACAAAAATATACTCCAGTCTCCAGTTAGCAAATTTAGTCCTAATTTAAATACTGGTATTATTAAAAACCAGCAGACTATTATAGAACATTTGTGATTTCCATCTGCAATTTTTAGTTTAAAAAATATAAAAGCTAGATTTAGAATGAGCTAAAACTTCTAATTATTCTCAGTATTCAAAGGCCAAGTTACGTGAGAAAGGTAGTTTCAATTCGAAGTTAGTTTCTGTAAGATGTGAGCAGAGCACTAATGAAGGCGGCGGTGTAGATTTATGGCTCAGACATCTAGCTATGGTTGGTTTTGCTACTGTTATTAGCATTGAGATAGCTACTGGCAAAGGACTTTTTGAAGCGAGCTACCATGTGCTGTTATTTCGATTTTCAGAAGTAAAAAAGTCGTTTCTAAAGTCATCTTCTTCAGTCAGTACTCTTTCTCTCTCTCTCTATATATATTTAATAGATGTTTATGATTCGTTAGTTAGGGCTTTACTACGTGTATTTATGCAAAATTTATCTATATGTGGATAATTCGAAGTTCTTGAATGTGGTACGTTATGGTCTTTTTTTGGAAGGGCTGTAGATCTGTGGTCTTTGAAGGCATTTCTATGTTTTCTTCGTTACTGATGAATCGTTAGAACCTTTAATGCTCGATTCATGAGTTCATTTATCTTGAAATTTGGTAGCTGGATTTTCTTTTAATTTGAAACTATTCGTCTAGCTGTTAGAAATTACAATGGAAATGAATTCGCTAAATTAAGCGATAATTCATGGAGAAAATATTTGACAAAATATTGAAAGTTACAGTACAAAGATGTCTACTAAGTTGATATGTACAACATTGCTGAAATTTTAGAATTAAATGCTGTATTTAATTGAATTCACATATATGGTCTGATTTTGTTGAAAATTTTTAACTATTAGATAGTAGAAATTTATATAAGGAATCATGCAGTTAATTAGCTCTACCAACTGGCAGCTAAATAGGAATCGATTATAGAGGGTTCTGTGTATAACTCTTAGGGCATGCTTGGTTCTAAAATGGGAAAGACAATGGGAATGAAAGTGATTGAGAGCAATGGGAATGGTGATTACATTGTTAGTACTTGGTTCAAAATTATGTAATGGGTATTACTGTGATAGATGATGCTTGGTTCACTTAAAATATAGCAATGGTAATCAATTTTGATTTTTTTTCCTTCTCTTGTTGATTTGATTTTTTTTCCTTCTCTAATTTAATCAATATAATAAATAATAATAAATCAAACTCTCAATAACTATACTTGTCTATACATCAAATGAATTTTTAAAAATTAATATAAAATATTAACATCGGAAGAAAATGAACTTTGTGAAAGAATATGGTTGCTTCACCAAATGAGAGCCGATTAACAGAGCTTTCTCACTTGGGTATAACCCTCCGACTCGACCGTGCACATTTCCCATTTGGTCCACCCACCTAGAAAATAAGAAGTGTTAACATTGATTTTGGTTTATAAGTTGAGGATGATAAGAACTGAGGAAGCAATTACGGAAATCTTACGTCTACAATCCTGCTTCTTCCATCCATCTCCAGAGAAGGATTCCTGCTCGGACAGAAGCAAGAAACTGGAAAGTCCTCTCCAGGAATCCTTCTGAATCACTCACCTGATCAAAAGCCAACGTAACTTGAGAAAAATCTCATCTTTGCAGATATATTTTATATTCAAGGAATTCGGATAAAGTATCTTGTCACTTTATGCAAGAATTGAAGTTCAAATAGTATAACTTGTATCTTGAATTTAATCCCAAAAGCTTTTAATTTCTATTGTTTGTTTTCTATCACATCTCCATTGCTCTTATTCTTAACATTGAGCTGCTTAGTACGTATACTTCACAGTTTTTTAGTTCAGTAAGCTTTTGTCATGCTTCAGGTTAATGAGCATGTGGAGACGCATGTATGAATTTCATCAGGTCCAAACACACATAGTCCAACAACTCAAATTATAGCATTAAAAAAGAAAAAGACCTTGAAATACCACAACAAAATATTATCTAAATATGTATACAAACACACGTTACAGAAACCATATGTGACAATCTCTCAGTCATCACAATGCACACATACACACATTTATAGTTATCCGCATTCATTTCAGTCAAGAACCCGTTAAAGCATCATCATCAATGATCAATCTCAAGAAAATTTACAGAAAAGATACATTCAAGTAACTTGAATGCCAAAATCTTTTTTAATGGATACATTGCTCATATTAAGTTTCACACTTATGATCAACAAATTCTAGCTTGCTCTTTGTTCAGACCATGAAACAGAGGAGCAAAGGAATAGCCTGAATAAGAAATACATTTATTTCACCCTCACCTAGTCACTAGAGAGACTTGGCCATGAAACCCAATCCTGCCCATGACCATCACAACTACACTGCATGCTTAATTTATGATTCCATTCTTAAGAAGAAGGGACAGAGAGCACCAGCTCCAAGAAAATTTGTTTAATGCAAGAAGCTTCATTATCACTTTAAGCATAAATATACCACAAGAACAATAAATGAAACAAGCCTCTCATACATATCAGAAATGAATCAAAATACAGGACACATACATACTTTAAACACTTTACAGTCATACATAACATTCTATTTCTTGACAGTCGAAAGTGGGAAAGACAAGCTGTTATCATGTTTAAAATGGGAAAGAATGATACTAGCAACAGAATGTGTTATCATGTTTAAAGATCCCACGACTCCAAGATGAAAAACAATAAGCAACAAGCGTTTAAAATCATTTTCACAGTAGCAAAATATAGATGAATCAAACAACTCCAGAAAATGAGTGTCTCGTCTCGTCTAAACATATTCAGGGACAAATTTCAATATGAAGAAACTGTAATGCAAATCTAATTCAATCATAATAGCACAAATAAACAAAACCCATGAATATAATTCACCAAGCTACATAAATCATCTCCACAAAACCCAAAATATTTACAAAATAGAACCCATTATTCCAAAGAACTTTACCTGTTCATAAAAAAATTTGGGTAATTTGAAATGACGAAGAATTAGGGCAAGTTCATCAAATAAGGGGATGGAGGAATTAGAATATCTGCTTGTGCTCTTCAATCACCCCTGCTCCCACATCAATCGAGTGCTTCCAAGCCAAACCAGAGGCTCTACCAAACCATATTCGAAACTAGGGCGTAGATCGGTTGCAACAATTTCAGAAACGTTCACTGCACCACCAAAAATGTTGAAGTATATCTCCTACACCATGCATTTTCGCTTGACTAATTGCACATTGGCCATCCTACATTTTCGCTTGACTAATTGCACATTGGCCATCCTAGAGGCATATCTATGGAAAACGCCATAGCCTTTTTACATAAGATATATGAATATTGTAAAAAAAAAACATTTTATATAAAAAGTTTCAATGTAATTAATAAACAAATTATCTACTTAAATTATTTATTATATTGAAAATTAAGATTTTTGGAATGAAAAAAATTAGCCAAAAAAGGGAAAAAAAAACATTACACTCTGCAAAGTATAACGTACATAGATGTGTGCAACTTTTGTTTTACAAAATTTACATTCAAAATTGTATTTTTTAAATCCTCACGCACTTATATACGCAAGTAAATGCTCAAAACATAAGACATATATATTGTGCTTTGCAAAAATATAAGATATAAAATTATAACTTTATAAAATATAAAATTACAATTTAATTTAAGATAAATGACAACATAACGTGCCAGTAACGTGCGAAGAACGTTTTAAAAATCTAGTTTATTACCAAAAAATATCATAATACCCATAAAAAAATTTACTTTTCTTAATAAGGGAGTCGAAGAGAGTAATAAATACTCCGTGAGTTTTATATCTTATAATAAAATTAAAAAAAAAATACTCAAAATTAGACAATGGGTCAATTCTTTATTTGGGCTAGAATTGATTTGCAAGGATTAATTATTGAGTTTATAAGTACACCAATCAATCACTATTACAATGGATAGAAAAATAATAATGGATAGAAAAATAAAAAGAAGAATTACTTATTGACATGGGTATAGCAGATGTGATACTTGGAATTAAAATCCAAAAGACATCTGATGGTATTGCATTGTCACGATCTCATTACGTTGAGAAAGTGTTGAAGAAGTTCAATGCATTCGATGATCCACCAGTTAAGACACCCATGGATCCAAACGTGCACCTTAGCAAAAATAAAGGTGAACCAGTGGCTCAATCTGAGTACGCAAGAGTTATAGGAAGTATAATGTATATAACAAATTGTACGCGTCTTGACATAGCGTGTTCAGTTAACAAACTGAGTAGATACACGAGTAACCCAAGCAATAAGCACTGGAAAGCATTGAGAAGAGTGTTGAGATACTTGAAATACACTCTTGATGTGGGGCTACACTATTTTAAGTATCCAGCAGTACTTGAAGAGTACAGTGATGCAAACTGGATATCTGATACAAAAGACTCGTTCTCCACAAGTGGATACGTATTCACTATTAGAGGAGGAGCAGTGTCTTGGAGGTCTACAAAACAGACCTGTATAGCTTGTTCTACAATGGAATCTTAGTTCATAGCTTTGGACAAAGTTGGAGAAGAAGCAGACTGGCTTAGAAACTTCCTAGAGGACATTCCATTTTGGAACAAACCAGTCCCTACGGTGATGGTACATTGTGACAGTCAAGCTACAATTGGAAGAGCTCTTAGTGATATGTACAACGGAAAGTCTAAACATATCCGTAGGCGACACAGCACGGTGAGACAATTGATCTCGAGTTGTATAATGTCAATTGACTACGTGAGGTCAAAAGATAATATAGCGGATCTGCTCACGAAAGTAATTAATCGAGATCAAATGAATAAATTGCTAGAAGGAATGGGAATAAAATCCACAAAGAAAAGAGCTGAAACAGTGAAAACTCAACCTTGATGACTGGAGATCTCAAAAACTTAGTTCAATGGGAAAACGAAACTGTAGAGGTTTAAGTGAAACTTGGTACCTACCATTCCTTAGTAGAGCAATATTACCAAGTATGGGAACCCGTATTGTGGTAAGGTTAAGTCTCTGACTTTTAATGATTCCTGAAACACCTCGTGGAGGTTGAGTATAACGAGGTACTCAAAATAGGAGATCACCTATGTAACTATGAAGTGAGTGGCCGCTTCAAATGAAACACTTATGAATCCAAAGGGGGTTAATGACCGAAACGGACCAAAACGTGAGAACAATGATGATGAGAGGCATTGATGCGTTCACACTATTGTCTCAGTATACGCTAAGGATGAGTAGTTCAAAGACCTTGTGTCTACTAAGCTACCGGTATACTCGATAGTGTTGGACTACAGAATATTCAAAGTCCCAAGCTACCTGTCCGGATACATTAATGTCTCACGAGAACTGAATTGTGTGTTTTCATTTCATGTATGTGCACAAATTCCACTCATGTGGGGGATTGTAGGAATTAATTAATTAAATTAATTAAATTTAATTGGTTAGTAAATATTAATTATTAAATTAATCACCAATTAAATGAGTGTAGTGGGTGAATGTAATTTGGCTCATCTACTGGAGAGGTTATGTGAAGCATAATGGGAATTAATATGAAATTATTATCCATGTGGGAGGGAAATCCTCAAATGTTGGGTCAAGCCGTGAAGACGAATCATGTATGTGTAAAGATTCGTTGAACTTGGAATAAGTTCGTTGAATCTGGACGCAGTAGCCCTCCATAATTGCTGATTAGAGGAAATCACACAATCAGTAATTAATTCGTCATAATTGCTGATTAGAGAAAATTACGCCATCAGCAATTAATATGTCGTAAATCACGCAATCGCCATTATGGTTGAGTGGAACGGTGCACCTATAAATAGGGTCATCCGCCATGCATTCCAACACACCACAATCAACAAGCACTTGCATCACAAAGCATTTGCATCATAGTTACGATCCAGTTCTCCATCCTCTTTCGTTCGTCGGAGTTCCAGCAATTGCAGTGATGCCTCGCCGGAAAGAAAAAGCTGTTTTATCTTTGGGGAAGATCCGCCAAGACCAGAGCACTACCGGGGCGTGTTTCTTCTTGCAGGAAGAGGTTCAACCTTGACTCGACTTCTACACGGTGTTCTTTTGAAGGTTCTATACAAAGGTGTAAGAAGATCATTTGCTTCTTCTCCTTTAATTTCAGTTGTAATTTTTGTTAGTACGATCTCCCTTCTACATTTTTAGTCATATATTGTAAAGTGATTGATTGGTGCACGTATAAATCAACACTGTAACTGTTAGATTGAATGTCATGCATGAAACTAACACACTTTTGATACTTCTTATTAATTTAGAGGAACCTCATGAACATCCTAAGTAATTGCCTATCTTCAGAATCTTGTTTTAGCACGTGAAATTCGTGAAATTTGCTCTTTTGTTATCCACGTGAAAAAAAGAAATGTCCCTTCTAAGTATGACTTTTAAATTGACAATGATTATGGTATGCATGCAATGATCATTTAAAACATTTCAATGGTTTATCTTATACATCATTAGACTTGAACAAAATATAATTTTTCATGGTATATTTATTTTAACTATTTAACTATTTAGAAGTAAACTTCATTATTAAATGTGTTTAATATTTTTTTTAGCCAGGTATTTGTCTGAATTTGCGGGTGAAAATATTACGTGTATATGTTAAATGATCAAAGTTTAATTAAATGCAACAATTTATTGTTAAGAAGACCATGGAGTTATACTAAGAGAAACCTGGTTTGATTAAGCATATATATATCTTAAAAAAAAAGAAGGAAATTGTGTTGAACAAGAAACTAGAGAAGAAATGATTAGTTGGCGAAAGAAAAGGCAATGAATGAAGAGAAACGGGATAAAAGGAAGAAGATTTCTAGGTGATTGTTTATCCAAGGCACCTCGACGTCTCAAGTGTCTTTTAAAACACTTGTAAAGTTTAATTCTCATGTTTCAAGTACTTTTGTAAACACTTATAAAATATTTAATTTTCATGCCTCAAATACTTGAAAAAAGCATATGAGAAGTTTGATTTTCATGTTGGAAGAACTTTAACATTTGAACATTCATTTGCATGTAGGTAAAGCATATTCAAATATTTTAGAAAGTACTTGCATAAATGTATTCCTTTTTATGTAGAAGCCTTTTAGGGGCTACTTCTCCGATTGTGATGAGGGTTGAAGGACTGATATTTATAGTTGTGTGAGGTGAGTGTGAATAGTAGGATGATTGGAATTTCTCCTATAAAATCCCATAAAATTGTGGGTTTCTATGTTGAAAATAATTGGAGTGTCATTATGATTTTCAAGGCCAAAAATAGGGATAATTAACATGGATGAATTTTTGTTGAGGGGAGGGTCTAGTTTCATGAATGTTTGGGAGAAGGTTAATTTTGGGAAATTTTGACCCAAATATAATCAATCCCTTAATCCATATCCTTTCCTTTTTTTTCTTATATTGTCAATAATGTGTGATTTTAGCTCTAATTTCTTAGCAAATTAGGACTGAATGTTACATATTTTTACGTTGGTTTCAAATAATGTCCAGGATCTTTTAGTTTTTGCAAAGAGTTAATATTAGGTGGATCATATGTGTATAACTTTTTATTCTATTTTATATATATGTTATTCTATTTTGTATATATGTTTCTTAATAATTATATACTTTTTTCACACTAAGTTTTTCATTAAAAAAACTAGCATCCATATGTGTATAACTTTTTATTTGATAGTGTATACATGTTTTTTAATAATTGTATATTTTTTCACTCAATTTTTCATTTAAAAAACTAACAATTAAATTGTATACATTTTTATTCATAATTATATATGTATTTATTTATATTTATATACGTTTTTTAGAGTGGGTGCACCCTATCTTAGAGTGCATCCAGGTGCATAGTATAATTAGCCTTTTGCAAATTCTATAGTTTAAGAAGATTCTTCAGTTTTCACAAATTTGGAGACTATTCAGCTTTCATAAATTTTGACGATTTTTCAGTTTTCGCAATTTTTGCCTTCCATTAAATATATCATCCATGTGCTGGATTGTTTGGATACATGGAACTCGTTCACCAAATCTATTAATCGATTGTGCAGAGGGACACTCAAAACTGGAACACACACAAAGCAAAAAAATATCATATATCTCTAGAAAAATCAGATTTAACAGCAGTTGAACACACACAAAGCAAGAAAATATCATATGATTCGAGAAAAATCAGATTTAACAGCAACTGAAAACACCCAGTTAACAAGATTCACAACATGCAGAATAAGATTCAAGTAGATCACATAGAGGACTAGTCGCCCTAACCACATTCAATGACTACTAAGAACAACATGCACAATAATATTTAAGTAGGATCACATAGAGTGACCACTAAAACAGACAAGGAAGAGCAGACAAGGAAGAGCACAAGCCAATATACCAGAGCGGTGTCTTGGATGAGACCATATACCACCACAGCCCCTACGAGCCACCAGCCCATTAAAGAAATTAAACAAATTAACGGGTGAATCCTCGTACGCTAGTTCAGATTGGCAACACGACAAATTGCATATTTTTAAAGGAGTTGAAAATTTCTCATAATCCTCCGGCTGGTTTTATTCAGATTCCATTGGGAATATGTCTTCCTCTCTTCAAACATTCTATGCCCCCATTTGCCAAATTAAGGGTAGCATTCCGTCCAATATAGGCAATTATGCTAAATCAACCAACTAACAAGACATTTTAATGAACCAAGAACTCTGTAAACCAAACTAGTCAACTATGTAATGAGTCATATAGAAAGGAGATTTTGGGAAATTTCTGTAGACCGAGTTGCAGAAGAAATTTCTGGGAACTCGATTTCTAGGTCTTCATAGTGAGTTCAAAGGAGATGGGTAAGAGAACAATTTTGCAGCGGCGTGCATTTGAAACCTAGAATGATTGAATGTAACAGCCTGTAAAATGTCAAAAAAACATAACAAAACAATTCAAAAACACTAATTAGAAAACTGGAAAGAGAAGCCTCCATTCTGTAAAACGTCAAAAAACATAACAGAACAATTTAAAAACTGGAAAGAAAGGAAACGACACTTAACAACTACCACAAAAAGAGGAGAAGAGAGTCTAATCTTTTTAGTTTTCGCAAATTCTTTAGTTTTGGAGGATTTTTCAATTTTCACAAATTGGGAGGATTATCTAGTTTTCGTCGTATATTTTTCCGTTTTCACAGTTTTTGTCTTCTCCATTTGCAAGGTAAAGTTTGCTACCACTTTAAATTCATATATTTATGCTTTTCCCTATCCAAAAGCATTGCTTTGTGTGGGAAGGAACTGAAGCTTTCACTCTTCCCTCCCTAGTCTTGATAGTGTCTAACATGCTATATGCTGTTGTTAATTGTGCACAACTTATTATTCCAAAATTTGGAAATATAACTTGATTTATGCCTCTGAATGTATGTACTTTCTCGAAAAATTAGGAATTATATTACACCTAATTCTGTTTATCTTATGTATTTTTTTATCTTGATTTTGATTATTGCATCTTGTAAGTAGCTTAAATTCAATAGATTGGTCTCTTTGGAGTTGGTGTAGTTCAAGTTTTGTTTATAGCAAATATCTCTTTGCTGCAATATTACTGCATGACTTCTCTTTAATGTGTATTGTATCTATTTGTTGTATTTTAATTAAATACTTCTACGTCTTCAGTTTTTGGTACAATAAGTTTGATTCTGTGCACTTGTGTTGGTTGTTGTATATTCGTTTAGACCTTGTCTCTTGGCTTCTTCTGAGAAATAAACGTGTGAAATGGATTCTTGATTTCTATCGCAATTGAGCAATGGATGGACAGTATCCAACTCTGCATCACACTAATTTTTGTTGTTTATATGCTGCTGATTTCTTCATTGTACCTTGCAAATCTTCATGGTGCATGTGTAGGCTAATTCGTGAAACAATGCCTATTGGAAAAAGAAAAAAAATGGTGATCAACATTTTATTTCAATTAGCTCTTGCCTTTAAATCGCTTTTTTTTTTTACGTAGTTTGAAATTGAATTAATGTTTTTTGATCGGAGTTTCAAATTGAATTAATGTTTTGTGGTGTCCCCTTCATTTATCCATTTTTAAAAATTTTGCTTCATGTCGTCTTGTTATCATGTATACAGAGTAACATATTTTATGAGAGGGATTAGAGTGCAACCGGTTGTATCAGTTGAATTGGTACAACATTGGTCCCCACCCATTCTTAATTAATTCCTGCTCCTTCATTAATGTTGTTTTTTATTTTATTTTTAAATTTATTTTATTTAAATGACTATTATACCCTAAACTCTAAACCCTAGGGGATAATTATACCCTAAACCACAAGGGTAAAATTACAATTATACCCTAAACCCTAAATCCTAAGGGATAATTATACCCTAAACCACAAGGGTAAAATTACAATTATATTCCTAAAAAAAAAAGCACACACACACTAAAAATGAAAGAAGGAGATTGTACCAATTGAAGATTGTACACAAGTCTTTGCCTATATTCCTTTATGAATTTTCACTTTATTATTGTGAGTTGGCCATTTCTACTCATTGGCCTTATCCATATTAAAATTTTTGGTTTTACTAAAGCAGATGTGAGATGTGAGAGGAATAGTGAATAGATAGTCTGACATTGATTATTACTTGCAAATTACACCTCAATATTGAGGTGCTCCAAACCTAAATTAAAATGTACTTTAATCGGGCTTTAGAAATTTACGTAAAAAAAAATCAACAAATGCCAAATTGGGCTTTACAAATACTTGTTAGATTGCTAATTTAAATAATAATATATTTTTAACACCCTTATTTAATTTAGTATTTATTAAATACTCCCTTCGTCCCGGTAAATTGTGCACGTATTCTAGTGCGCGGAGATTAAAAAAAATTAAATTTTTATGTATAAAGATGTGTAAAGTTATTGGAATATGTTTAAAAAGTGAGTAATATTGTAATGTATTTTTTCCATTTTTAGAAATGTGCATAAGTGTTGGGATAGATCAAAAAGAAAAGTGTGCAGTAATTATCGGGACGGAGGGAGTAATAAGTAGCGAAAATTATACTCCCTCCGTCCACTTCTAATGTGTCAATTTTACTATTTTTGGCGTCCAGTTCAAAGGTATCAATTTCCCTTATTTAGTAAAAAGGTACACAATATGACCCACTATTTTCTTCTAATACAACTACTCACTTTACATATAGGCTCGTTTGGTAGAATATATTAGGGGGCATTCAGGTTTTTTATATTGCCTTTAATGGAGTTTGGTAGGAGGCATATGGAAGGTAGGGGGCCGATACTGTGGACGTGGCCCGTTGCTATCTACTGTTTGTCTTCACATAAATAATATGGTGAAGGCGTGGTATAAGTAATAAGGGTTTGAACAGAGCGTAACAACAAATTTTGTATTTATAATGAAATAAATAAAAATGAATTACAATAATAATTCAGAAGGATTAAACTTAATAATTTAGGAAATAATCTCTATCGATCCTCTGATTCTTCTCTCTCGAACCAACTTGGACTTTGACTTTGACTGGTTGTGTTGACGGCGCTGACTGTGTTGACTGCGCTGACTTTGACTTTGTTGACTGGAGTGTACGCTGACTGTGTTGACAGCGTGTGTGGAGTCGGATCTTCAATTGAAGCTTGTCTGAGCTCGAATTTAGGACTTTGTAACGTTTATCCAGAGGCGTCGAGTCTTTGTTTGGATTAAACGTATTTGATGTAAAAACACTCGATCTGGGGGGGCTCAACACCTTAATCCCGGGTCATTTTCCGTTCTTGTCTCGAAGAACACTGAAGAACTTAGTTTATGAAGAACGCTCGATTTGGGGGGCTTAGCACCTTAATCCCGGGTCGTTTGCCGTTCTTGTCTTGAAGATCCTGAGGAGCATTGCTCGTGTTTCAACCTCTTCAGAGTGTCTGTGTCTTCAGATGCTTCAGTGTGTGTGGAATGAATGGAGGAGACCCCTTTATATAGGTGAGAGGTGAAGACCCCCTCATAAATGTCTGCATTCTGATTGGTCCAGAGTTATTTGGGCCATATCCTGCGGGCTTGGGCCTCCACTTGTTTGGGCTGTAATCAGGCCTATTTTATTTGGGTCTGATTTAATTTGTATAGGCTTGTTTGACTTCAGTCAGACCTCCTTTAATTTGGGGCTTATTTGACTTGGGTCAGACCTCATTTAATTTAAGCTCCATTTAATTTGTTGGGCCCAAATTATTTATTAATTTACTTTAGGAATTAATTTATTTAAATTCTAAAATAAATTAATATTTAATTAATAAAATCCACATGTCGCCATTTAATTGGACAGTAGAATTTTAACTGCTTACAAATGCCCCCTTGCGATTTGTTTCACGGACGCCATGTCTTGTTGTGAAGGAATCGCAAAAATTCCTTTTATTTTCATCATTTATAATTTGGGCTTTTGCAATTGAGGAATTACTTTTTTCCAAATAAATTTTTTCTTGGCCCAATTTTAAGTGGCCCAATTTATTTTCTTATGCCCAAATCCAAAAGAGAATATGGAATAAATTTGTTTCTTGTCCACCAAGATAAGAGAATATGAGACATATTTGTTTCTTGTTCACCAAGATAATTTCCATATCTTTGCTCAAAATAAAAGAAATCTCTTGAGATCCTGAGAGATGCAAATTATTTCCATAATTTGCTGCTGCCTCTTCATTATATAAGAAGGCCCCAGTGCATTTGATTTCTTCATCAACATAACGTAATACAATTACAGTTCTAATTTTTTTTCTTTCCCTCATTTTTTTTCGAAGAGTGATTCTCCTTCATCAAGCGTTGTTTGTAAGCGTTCAATCCATTTTTTATCTGCTTATCTGCCTCTTTATATTACTGTATTTTTTTTTTTTGCATATACTGTGCTTCTTTTCTTTCTTGTATATTCGTGCTCTTCCTATCAATTCCTTCTCGAAGGAATGGCCGATGAGCTTCGTCCCTTTCAATTGAATTTACGATTTTTCCTTTAAGTTGCCTCTTTACGGTTGTCCCTTTAAGTTAAGTTGCCCTTTTACGGTTGTCCCTTTAAGTTAAGTTGTCCTTTTACGGTTGTCCCTCGGTTGTCCATTTCGATTGTCCCTCGATTGTCCTTTTAATGGAATTAAAGGTTGTCCCTTAGTTGTCTGTCAGCAACTGCTGATGAACGTGAGAAACAACGGTCGCTGGTGGAGCGGGTTTGATTGCGACAACATGCTATGGCTCAACTAAGGGTAACGGTGCCATGAATTTGTGACCAGAAGTGTGATGCTTGATCGGCGTGAATGGCGGCGGCAAGCATGCTGGATTTGGCCGAACCGAAACTGACAAGAGAGAGACGCAATCTCTTTGGTGGTTGACGAGGCTGTGTGACAATCCTACATCGACTGGGCTCGCGCTATCGACCGTCGACTGGGCTGGCGTTGCGGCGATGAATGGATTCCGGCAGTGAGGAAACAACAACGAAGAACGACGGTGGCGGCGTACGTGGCCTTTGGGCTTGTGTCTCCGACGGTGATGAATTAATGGTGGGAGTGGGTCGCGACGACTGGCGCTTGTTTTCGGCGACTGTAGTGTGTACGAGGTCGGGAGCATCATTGTGTCGACGAAGGGATGCAGCGGGATTTGGCGGCTAGCGGTCGTCGGCGGGTTCTGAGAGCAGCGGCAGACGACGGCTTGTGGCTGGCAGGCGAAGACGAGGGTTTGTGGAGCTGTAATGCGACAGTGGCGGCTTCGGCAGCGATCTACAGCGGCGGCGGTCGCGTGGACTTCCGGAGATGGCTAGTCGAGGTGCTACGAGTTGCGAGAGCGGCTGAACAGCAATCTGCAACGGTGGCGGCAGCGCGAGTGTTGGCGCGGTGATCCGGAACCGGCGGCTGATGGGCTCGGGCGAGTGGTGGTGCTTCGAACGGCGGCGGCTAGTCCCGACCTGACGCGCTGGCAACCGGGGCGGTCTGCGGCATGAGCAACGATGGCTGGAGTCTGATTCCAGCGGCAGCAGCAGGCGCGACGGCGCGGCGGTCGGGGGACCGGCGGCTGATGTCGTGTTTCCGGCGAAGGGCTTAGACTGACTGATCCGTTGGCGGCTGGTGCTTCGCGCCTCCACCAGCCGGTGTGACGTGCTCCAACATTGGCTTCGGATCCGGGTGACAGACTTGCCAAACAGTGTGGTCAAAGCTTCAATTTTTTTCTTTGGATTCCTTTGGCCTTGTGAATGTGCAATTCACGTTTTAATTGTTCGGGGAGAGAAGCAGATTTCAGCTTCCTGTTTTGAAGCCTGTTATTTCCTTGAGAGAGAAAGGGGATCACGTGATTTGTGAGATTGTTTGCTTGCCTACATGGCAGGTGTAGGTACACGTGATTTATTTATTTATTTATTTTAACAGATATTCACGTGATCTTTTCCTCTTTACTGAATTCACGTGACTTGGAAGGAAGTTCTCTTTTGATTGGAGAGAGAGTGATTTATTGGAATCATTTTCACTACCCACGTGATTTGCTAGGAAATTTAAAATAAATTTAACCAGCAATTGTACTTTAAGCCATAAGCTTTAATCTATTTGGGCTTGCACCCACATAAGCAAAATTTTGGGCCTTTGTATTCATTTGATCCCAAACCTTGCCATTTCTTAATAGTCAGGCTTTTTATCAACTTTTGGGCTCAACTATTGTTAAGTTTTATATTAAATCAATTCATGATTTTAGACTCATGAATTAATTTAATTACTTCCCCTCAATATTTGGTCTCTTTCCATCATGTATTTAATTTATAATTTTGAATTTAATAATTAATTGACCCATGAATTTATTTTGGGCCTTTTAATTAATTAAATCAAAGAAATATAAATTAATTTGAACCACTTTTGCTAATATATTCTCTCATATTTCCTTGCAGTTAATTCAACTTCAAGATGGTTTACTTCGCTGGTATGATCATAGACTCCAATAAGCGCCAATTGGTGATTCTTGACAATAAGAGCTCACCATCTGATGGAGCAACTTATCTTCCGATTGAGAGACCCTTAATGGGTGCACCTATAGACAAAATTCCTTGCAAGAATAGCGAACCTGATCTAAAGACTTGGACTGAAGATCTGAACTTGGGTGAAACCGAAGTTGTAATTTTGAAGGCGATTAACCATACCAAAGATGAAAACCTTGACCCTTTGCCCACATTAGGGCGCCGAATAATTGATGATCATGCAGCGTAGGGCAATTCAGTGAATTTTCCTGGAGAATTCCGTTATACTCCTGGCTATTGGGAATGGACTGAAGTTGTCCTAAGCAGATATCATGACGATCTTGCAAGAATAAAGATTTATGACCCAATTTTTGCATCCTTATTCACATACGACTGCAACCAAGAGATCATCAAAGCTTTCTGTGAGGCGTGGTGCCCTGTTACCAACACTTTGCTCACTTCTTTTGGAGAAATGTCAATTTCTCTATGGGATTTGTACAACTGGACGGGCTTGCCACTAGCCGGTCATTTATATGAAGAGGTTGTGCCCGATAAACTTGAACTCTTCAATGATCGTGACCTCAATGGCTTACGTATTCCATCTAGTTATCGGCACTTATTGCACGCCTACCATAGACTTCGCAGTCTTGATGGTACTGACTCTGTTTCACTCACTCGATGGGTAAAATTTTGGTTTTATCGGCCTATAACATACAAGAAACCTCCTGTACGTGTAGAGAAGAGTAAGAGGAACCGCCGCAAGAAAACACACAACCCAAATGGACTTATTGGTGATCATAAGAAATGGACCTCTGCAGAAACAGGACCCTTCAAAATGCTCGGTATTGATGTTATGCACCAAGATGAGACATATTTGGCTGCTTATTTGGCTTGCTGGCTTTGCTCTTTCGTACTCCCTACCGATAAAATAGATTTAATACGTCCTGGAACCTTTAAGGTAGCGAGCTTGATGGCTTTAGGAAGGTCAATTGGACTTGTCGTCCCAGTCTTGACGAGTATCTATAGAGGCCTGAACAAAATTTCAAATGATCCTAGACCCTCTGAGCTGAAGTCAACATTTCCCGTATACTTTGTGTACACATGGTTGGCTCATTATTTCAATACTCATTATCCAAATCCACATGAACTGAAGATCCCTTTAATGGTAACATATTCAGGTGAGAATGGAGCAAAGTTCTTTACTCCAACTAATGCTCGCAAAAGACTTCAAAATGGAGGTAATGCTTCCTTGCTTTGTAATGTTCGCCGAATAAATAATCCAAGGGAGTATATTGATATTGACCAAGCATCTTGGCGTGATTGGGGCTTCTTTATTGTATTCGTATGAGTTATCTCACTCTACGACAGAATGGGAGATTTTTCATTGAACCTTATAGTCCACATCGATTCAGCCATCAATTTGGCTTTTATCAAGAAGATACTCCAGTGAAACTGAGAACAAACCTTCGAGAGTCTACTTTAGAGCAAGGGCTTCAGCTTTGGAGGCGATGTATCTTACGCAATTCTCGCTCTAAAGTGACTTTTCCATGCGCCCCCACAGAGTTCAGAAACTTCTGCTCACCAAAGTATGCTGAGTGGTCCTCTCAAATTCATGGGACTTATTTTATAGATCATATGGTAGATCTAATCAGAATTGTTCCAAACCACACCGTAGAGGAAGAAGTTGACATTATTGGCAATTTGGATAATGCCAGGATTGATGAAGCAGCTGTACCGTTAGAAGCCCCACCTCCTCAGAAGGTGATTGTTGGAACGTCAGGTGTAGCAAAAAAAAGAAAGAGTGGTCTCTCTTATTCAAATGAGAGTAGCACAGACCGAAACTTGAAGAGGACCAAAAAAAGCAAATCTCCTGTGCACGTCCTGACAACTCAAACCGAGGTTTTCAATCCCCTTTTTAATTATGAATTACATACTTCCATACATGTAACTATTTTCTAATATCCTTTTTTTTGTAGCATCTGGATGCTGTATTTGGCTCTGATTATGACGAACTTGAGGAAGAAGGATCAGCTTCCATTGCAGCCCTTAAAGGCTTAGTAGATGATGTATTTCCAGATCAAATTTCTCCTATTGTGCCCGAGTCTCATCCTCCAATTATTACAATGGAAGCTCCAGAAATTACAACATTTAACTTTGATGCCGAGATCACGGATGCTAGGAAACTAGTTAATATGAAAGTGTGGAAAAGCTTTCAAGATAAGTTGAAGAGGACCTCTGTCAGCTCCTTATCTTCTATGCGGAATGAGGGACTCAAAATGGTGAATAATTTCAAGAGCGCTCCAGAGATTGACGGATCTGCTTTAGAAGCATCATTTGACTTCTTATTTACTAAAGCTGATGCGTATGATGCCGTGAAGATAAAACTTGCTGATGGGCTATCCAGGAGAGAAGTTAATAAGCGTCTGACCGATGCAAGGAAGCGTGCTGATGAACACAAAGGCAAAGAAGCTGTAGATATCAAGCAATTGCAAGAATCCGAGACTAGGTTGAAGCAGATTGCGGAAGAAATTGAGACACTGTTGAAGGAGAAGGAAACAGTATCTCGAAAGGTTGGACGTCTTCGTGAATCCGTTCAAAATGCAAAGCTTGGAGCCCAAACTGCTTCCAGGGACATTGGTGTACTAAAGAAAATACATATCCTAGAAGATTCCATTGCTGATGAATTAAGGACTGTTACACAAGCTTTGGAGGCCGCTCGAGATGAGTTATCCAGTATGAATATTTTTATTAGTTTGTATTGAAACCATTTCATTTCAATGTCTTTTTTTTTAACTGTAATGATATTATCAATAAAATCCATATTCTCTCTTTTCTTTTTTCCTCTTCTTATTCATCACTGCATCTTTGGATTTGCTTTACTGCTTTTAGGATGTTTACCTGCTGCCTTTATATCTTAATTTGCTTTTTGCTTCACAAATTTGATACAAACAAACGAAAACATGACCGAACTTAACAAATGTTAAGCTGCCTACGTATCTCTTTAAAGAGAATCAAGTCATAACGTAGTTCAAAGGGACATGGTTTTGATTGGGGGTGCCGTGCACAGTTTATACTCATGCGGGCCAGGAGTTTGTCGTACACAATTTATACTCGTGTGGACCAGGAGTTTGTCGTACACAGTTTATACTCGTGTGGACCAGGAGTTTATCGTACACAGTTTATACTCGTGTGGACCAGGAGTTTGTCGTGCATAGTTTATACTCGTGTGGACCAGGAGTTTGTCGTGCACAGTTTATACTCGTGTGGACCAGGAGTTTGTCGTACACAGTTTATACTCTTGTGGACTAGGAGTTTGTCGTACACAGTTTATACTCGTGCGGACCAGGAGTAACATGCAGTTTAGGCTCATGGGTCATGGAGCGTTGTGTTTGAATTTGCTGACAACTTATACTCATGTCAATGAGTCTTGAATTTGAACTTGTAGACAGTTTATTCTCGTGTTAAGGTGCCTTGCATTATTTGTGTCAGATAGTTTAAACTCATATCAAGGAGTATCATGTGGACAGTTTTAGCTCATATCAAGGAGCGTTGTATCATGTAGTTGATTTACGCGTAATAGCGTTTCAAGAATTTTCCATTTATGGGGCCAATGTTTACGCCATCTTCTGATATCAACTTGTATGCGCCATTTGTGTATACTTCCTTTACAACATGAGGGCCATCCCATTTTTGGAGAAACTTATTTCCAACACGATGTGTGACCACAATAGGTCTTCTCACGGCAAGCACCAAGTCGCCAACTTGAAAAGAACGTATCTTCACCCTTTTGTTGAATGTTCTGGATAAGCGAGATTGATAACACTCAAGTCTCTGTTGTGCCTCTAACCTCTTCTCATCTAGAGCTTCTAACTCTTGAAGGCGCAACTTTGTATTTTCTTCTTCGGTTAAGCCTTCTTGTATGGCCATCCTTAAAGAAGGAATTTGTTTCTCGAGAGGTACCACAGCTTCAACACCATAAACCAAAGAATACGGAGTAGCCTGAGTAGGAGTTCTATAGGTGGTGCGGTATGCCCATAAAGCTTCATTTATTCTTTCATGCCAATCTCTTTTAGACTTGGAGACTACCTTCTTCAACAGACTGCACAGGGTTTTGTTGAATGCTTCAGCTAGACCATTGGCAGCTGCATTATACATTGACGACTTCCTTTGTTTGAAGTCGAACTTCTCACACAACTTATCGATCCAGCTGTTGCTGAATGGCTTTCCATTATCGGTGATGATATAGCGGGGAACACCATATCTGTAAATGATGTTGATCCGAATGAAATCAGCAACATTTTCCTTCTTTACTTCCCTCAAAGGCACAGCTTCAGCCCATTTGGAAAAGTAATCGGTGGCAGCAAGGATGTAGAGATGATCACCAGAAGATTTTGTGAGAGGCCCCACCACATCTAATCCCCAAGCATCAAAAGGCCATGAAGCAACTGTCGGGTGCAAAGGTTCCGGAGGTTGATGGATCAAGTTCCCATGAAATTGGCAAGCCTGATATTTTTGTACATACTCCATGCAATCTTTCACCATTGTTGGCCAATAGTAGCCCATTCTTTTGATTTTGAAGTGTAGCTTCGGCCCAGACTGATGAGCACCGCAAATTCCGGAATGAGCTTCCTCCATTGCTTGAACATACTCTTCTTTACTTAGGCATCTCAAGAAAATTCCATCAAATGATCTTCTATACATTGTGCCTTTGAAGTAAATAAATCGAGGTGCCCGACGCCGAATATCAATCCTTTGACCTGGCTCATTTGACAATTTATCATACTTGAGATAATCGATGAGTGGTTGACGCCAATCCTCTTCTTCAATTTCGAAGACTTCCACCAAATGATTTTCAACTTTTTCATAATCATCATCCTCGAAGATTGGTGGTACAACCCAACTTTTGCACACTGAAATTTAAACTTGCGCCTCCGGCATAGCTATATTTGATGCTAGCTTGGCGAGGGTGTCAGCTTGCTTATTCTCTCTTCTGGGTAAATGCTCGATATCAACATCACCAAGCCAGCTCATCAGCTTTTGAGCATACTTGTGGTATGGGAACAACTCAAGCTTCCTTACTTCATACACCCCAAGTAGTTGGTTTATCACAAGTAACGAATCACCATACACTTTAAGGTGTAATTGCTTTATATCGACGGCCATCTCTAAACCAAGTATGAGTGCTTGATACTCGGCTACATTGTTAGAGCAGTTCTCTGTTAAGGAAAATGAGAATGGCAAAACTTCACCACTGGATGTTACGAATACGACTCCAGCACCGGCCCCTTCCCTATGAGATGCTCCATCAAAATACATTTTCCAAGGAGAAGCTATCTCCACAGCGAAAGCATCTTCATCAGGGAGTTCATCAGACAGTTTCCATTCTGCAGGCATTGGATGATCAGCTAGAAAATCTGCCAACACTTGTCCTTTTACGGCCTTCTGAGGGACATATGTAATCTCAAACTGTTGAAGTTGGAGATACCACCTGGCAAGCCGATCTGAGAGTACTGGTTTTGACATGACGAACTTTAGTGGGTTAGCTTTTGAAACTAGCCGAACTGTATGAGCTTGGAAGTAATGTTTCAACTTCTGAATCACGAAGATAAGGGCCAAGCAGATCTTCTCAATTGGTGAATATTTCAACTCGTTTGGAGTCATGGTTCTACTCAAATAGTAAAGGGCAATTTCTTTGCCATCATCATTCTCTTGTGCGAGTAAAGCTCCAACAGAACGTTCTTGAGTAGCTAGGTAGAGAATTAACGGACGTCCAGGTATTGGTGCACACAACACTGGTGCCTTCATCAAGTACTCTTTAATGCTATTGAAAGCATTATTGCAAGCTTTATCCCATTCAAATATACTGCCTTTCTTCATGAGATGACTAAACGGTTGACATCGACCGGCCAAGTTTGATATGAATCTTCTCAAGTATGCCAATTTTCCTTGCAGACTTTTGAGTTCATGGATGTTCCGAGGCACATGCATCTTCATGATTGCATTAATATTCGCCTTCTCAATCTCGATTCCTCGACGGCGAACAATAAATCCAAGAAATTTTCCGGATGTAACTCTAAATGCACACTTGAGTGGATTCATCTTGAGTTGATGCTCCCTTAAACGCTCAAACACTCGCCTTAAATCATGGAGATGATTTTTCTTTTTCTTTGATTTCACCACAATATCATCAACATAGCATTCGACGATCTTATGAAGCATGTCATCAAATATCTTCAGCATGGCTCGTTGATAAGTAGCACCAGCATTCTTTAAGTCAAATGGCATCACATTATAGCAATATATTCCTTTCGGAGTACGAAAGGCTGTTTTCTCTTGGTCTTCGGGAGCCAGACCAATCTGGTTGTAGCCAGATGATCCATCCATAAACGAAAGGACCTCATGCCCCGTTGTTGCATCTATCATGAGCTCAGCAATCGGCAGTGGGAAGTCATCTTTCGAACACGCCGTGTTCAAATCCCGAAAATCAACACATACTCTGATTTGCCCATTTTTCTTTCTCACTGGCACGATATTAGAAATCCATGTAGGATACTTGACTTCATCTTGCCTGCTTCAAAAATCTTATTAACTTCATCTTCAATTAATGGAATTAACTCTGGTCAAAATCGACGCTGCATTTTCTTAATTGCCCGAGTTTCCTTTTTGATGGACAAATGATGCACTGCGATCTTTGGATCCAAGCCTGGCATTTCTTTATGCGACCATGCAAAGACATCCCGAAATTCTCGTAAAAGGCTGATATATTGTTCTTCTTCCTCATTACTTAGCAGGGCACTTATGTAAGTAGGACGTGAGTCGCTTTCGTCACCTAAGTTGATTTCTTTCAACTCATCAACAGTGGCTTTCACACCCTCCTCAAATTGCGGAGGGGCATCCTCGGCATCCACTTCCTCCACTTGAGAATCCTCAAGAGCAGTGATATGGTTGGTGGAAGCAACACTTTCTTTATCATCATCATTGTCTTCTTTAGTAAAGACAATTGTCTGCATCTTAGCCTTCAACTCTCTTCCACATGAGACTGTCAAGATATTTCGCCTCTTCATACGAGAAGGGATTCGACTTCGGAGTTTTGGGAAGCTTGGAGACTTGAAATTATTTTTCTTCCCAATCTTGTTCATTTCACACGATCCGAGCCTTTTGAAAACACTTCCACGCCTTTCGAAGACAGAACTCCTCTTGATTTTCCTTCCACTTTCATCAAAAATGTCTTCTGTGGACGAAACTTCTCCTTCTGTGATATAATTTGTGTTTGCTCTTCTGATTGCTATGCGGACTGGCTTTTGAGGGACATATCCCAAACCTGGCTTTGCATTCTTGACAGTGTGGCCACTATTTTTCAATATTTTCTGATTGGCATTGAGCCCATGTTCAGATGAGATGACAGTCTCTTGAGGCAACTTGCTCATCATCGGTTTCTCCTTTGGTTCATACCCAGCCTTCTTGAGGAGTTTGAAAGCTTGCGGGCCATATGACTTAGATATTTCTGCTTCAAATACTTCACCATACTCGGTTTTTGCTCCTTCAATAGGACGTACGAACCCTTTGAGCGATGGAGAAGAAGTCTTACCTTCATCAATTTTTGTTAAAGGCAATTTAATTCTTCCAGGGCCTCAAGCTCTTTGCCTTTGTTCTTCTTGAGAGTGGTGGATGATGTGCTACCTTCCTCCTTTATTTGTTTACTGCCCCCATTATCTTGTGCTGGGGTTTCTTCTCGGTTCACTTCCTTTATATTCTTGAAGAAGTATTTAGCATCAGCAAAGTAAGATTCAGCTTCAGTAAACGGCTTATCATCGCCGAATACCCTTTTCACACTGTTGCCTTCACTATACTTGAAACACTGGTGTAATGTAGAAGGGACCACACCATTCTCATGCAGCCATGGGCACCCCAAAAGCATGTTGTATGAAGTTTTTGCGTCTATGACATGGAAGAGCACCGTTGATCTCATCTCATCAATCATCAAATCAAGAACAATCGTGCCGAGAGACCTTTGCCCTTCATGATTGAACCCTTGGATCATCAATCGGCTATGATTGAGTTCATCCACCGGTATCTCTAACTTTTTCAACATTCTTAAAGACAGGATGTTTACTGCTGAGCCTCCGTCAACAAGTATACGCTTTACTTGCAGCCCTTGCGTATAACCAGTTACAAATAGAGGTCGGTTGTGAGGCTGTGAACCCAACAACATGTCTTCATCTGTGAAGGTCACCTTTATAGAATAAGCTTTTTCCTTGTTCTCAACTCGTTCATCTTCATTGCCCTCCTCACTCACCGCATGACAAGTGCCTTCATTGTGAACTTCTTTTATGGAAGCGAAGTTTGTGGCCGCTTCATCCTCCAATACAATCTTTCCATCCTTAGCCAACTGCATGATCTTTTCCTTGAAGATGAAGCAATCATGAATGGGATGGCCCACCAATCTATGGTACTTGCAATATTTTGGGTCATTGGTTCGATTCGCTTCCTCTGGACATTTCATTTTGGGAGTTCGATGAGTTTGTCTTTCATCAGATCATCAAATATGCCAGAAACATCAGAGTTCAGAAATGGATACTCTTTTTCTTGCATCTCCTTCAGGGTCAACCTTCTTTGCCCCACTCTTGGGTAACTTGTTTTCCTTTATCTTTCTTGTCATCTCCATTCTTTCGAATCTTGACTGTAGCAGTGTTTATGGCCATTGATTCTTTATTAGAGTTTCTTGCATAAGGCTTGCCCCCTTTCTTGGCTTCTTGTCTGTCTCTGGATTTGTAAGAATCTGACACTGGTGAGTGTTTGATTCCACTGGCTGCCATGCTCAATTCCATATCATGAGCTCTCGTAGCCAACTCCTCGAAAGTCTTTGGCTGAATCCCTTTGAGTATGTAGAGTAAATTCCACTCCATCCCCTGGATGCACATTTCGATAGCAGACTCTCCGGATAATCGGTCTTTGCAATTTAAACTCAAGTTTCTCCATCGATAGATATAATCAATCACAGGCTCGTCCTTCAATTGGCGAGTATTAGTTAGCTCAGTCATGCTAACGGTTCTCCTCATGCTGTAGAAACGATTGAGGAATTCATGTTCCATTTGTGCCCAACTGTCGATGGACTCAGGCTGCAAGTCGATATACCAATCAAAGGCATTTCCTTTGAGAGAGCGGACGAATTACCTCACCATATAGTCTTCATAAGTACCAGCATCATTGCACGTCTCAATGAAATGTGCCACATGCTGTCTGGGGTTTCCTTTGCCATCAAATTGCTGGAATTTAGGAGGCTGATAACCAGGTGGTATCCTTAAGTTATTCACTCTTTTGTGTAAGGCTTAACATAAGTGACGGTAGGCTTGGCATTCTCTTCAAACCTTTCTTTTATTGTTCCAAGTATAATATCTTTGAGTTGATCCACTTGGAGCATTCCATCAGCCGAAAGTTGCACTCCTCTTTCAGTTTGCTCTTTTTCAGTAGTTTGGCATTTTGTGAACTCTTCCACCTCACTCTCGTCCATAACTCCTTTTCCGTTTGCACGGCTAGTCTCCGCAATGTCTCTTTTTTCCATCAATTGGGAGATCTTGGTGTCTTGAGCTTCTATATGTTTCGTGAGCCCTTCGATAGCTTTCATCATATTTGCTAATTGCTCCTCAATAGTTGTAGTGCCGGCCATCATTACCGGGGCTGCAATTGAGTCCGATGAAGAACTTGAGGATGAACAAGGGTGTGAGCATGTAGAATCTTCATCACTATCCTCTTTCATGGGTAGCTGTTTCCTTGAAGCCATTTCAACTGAAAAGTTAGAGTCGGAGGAGGCCTCTGACTGAGCTTTCATCGACATACTCCTTGTAACAACAACAACTTGTTCACTCAACGAGGCGGAGAGCTTGGAGGCAGAAGTCCTTCCTACTGTGATCTTGACAGGAGTCATGTTATATCTTTGTAGGGAGAAGAGATGAGAGGTAGAGATGGTCCCACTGGGCGTGCCAAAATTTGTAACAACAAATTTTGTATTTATAATAAAATAAATACAAATGAATTACAATAATAATCCAGAAGGATTAAACTTAATAATTTAGGAAATAATCTCTATCGATCCTCTGATTCTTCTCTCTCGAACCAACTTGGACTTTGACTTTGACTGGTTGTGTTGACTGCGCTGATTTTGACTTTGTTGACTGGAGTGTACGCTGACTGTGTTGACAGCATGTGTGGAGTCGGATCTTCAATTGAAGCTTGTCCGAGCTCGAATTTAGGACTTTGTAACGTTTATCCAGAGGCGTCGAGCCTTTGTTTGGATTAAACGTATTTGATGTAAAAACACTCGATCTGGGGGGCTCAGCACCTTAATCCCGGATCGTTTGCCGTTCTTGTCTCGAAGAACACTGAAGAACTTAGTTTATGAAGAATGCTCGATTTGGGGGGCTTAGCACCTTAATCCCGGGTCGTTTGCCGTTCTTGTTTTGAAGATCCTGAGGAGCGTTGCTCATGTTTCAACCTCTTCAGAGTGTCTGTGTCTTCAGATGCTTCAGTGTGTGTGGAATGAATGGAGGAGACCCTTTATATAGGTGAGAGGTGAAGACCCCCTCATAAATGTCCTGCATTCTGATTGGTCCAGAGTTATTTGGGCCATATCCTGCGGGCTTGGGCCTCCACTTGTTTGGGCTGTAATCAGACCTATTTTATTTGGGCCTGATTTAATTTGTATGGGCTTGTTTGACTTCAGTCAGACCTCCTTTAATTTGGGGCTTATTTGACTTGGGCCAAACCTCATTTAATTTAAGCTCCATTTAATTTGTTGGACCCAAATTATTTATTAATTTACTTTAGGAATTAATTTATTTAAATTCCAAAATAAATTAATATTTAATTAATAAAATCCACATGTCGCCATTTAATTGGACAGTAGAATTTTAACTGCTTACACAGAGTCCATACTATAACCTAAAATTACAAATCTAACCCCTAATCTTCGTCATCTCCTTATCGCATTTTTACTCTCTCTTCCACCGACTTCTCCATCCATAACCATACCACCACAATTCCTTAATCGATAGTGATTCTTCTCCCTGTCCATTCCACCACAATTCCTTAATCGATTAGTGATTTGTGAAAAGAAGATTGTATCTCACGATTGGGAAGGATTTGGTATAACCCAACACATTTTACCTCTTCCCCATTTGCTCATTGTTCTTCAAAATCTCAGTCCACCGCCTCTTACGGTGGCACGGGGCATCTCCGTCCAATGTCTGTGGCGAGTTGCTGGGAATTGCATATTTCCAGTATTGAATTGCAGAAATTTGTCTTTAAGCATTTGGGGTGTGTTTTTGAATGAGGTGATATTCATGGCCTAAAGTATTGTAATTTAATTCAAAGCTTCCACGCCTTTCCAATTTCCATAGCCATTTGCTTCCCTGCCTTTTTCCTTTCCACTGCATAACCTTATATTTTCTCTCTCTCGGTATTCAGCAAGATGGTTTCCTCCAAATAGCAAAGTTGTAATTAAAATTTAAAGTAAAGGTTATAATAATAATTTGAACGTCTATCTTAATTCTTTTATTTCCTACCAAACATCTCCATGTTTAGTTATATCAATTTTAATACACCTTATCAAACGATCTTTATTTTTCATATTATAAATATTTATCTTCATTCAAATCTCATTTCTTATATATACACTCTTATCTCATCTCACCTATCAAACGAGCTCATAATAATAATAATACTCTTTAATACACGTGCAAAAAATAAATGCATATTTTAGAACCGGACGAAGGGAGTATTAGAATTATAAGAAAAAGGAAATTATTTGAAAAAAAAATGTGAACAGAGTAACCACAAATTGAATGAATAGAATAAAATATTAATTGAATAGTGTATTATTCTATTCTATTAATATAGTAATTTATTCTGGCAAATTAATAAGATTGACATGATTAATAAATTAATATTTTAAATTATAAAATTGGCAGTAGAGACACTTTCTTGTGAGATGAGTCATCACTAAAATATGCTTATTATATAGTTAATCAAAGTATACTTATTTATAGTTAAAATATGTAAATAATGAATCATTATATAATATTTTAAAATCATACTTTAATTCATTATCTATCATACTTGAAAACATACTTTAACAATAATTAATCATATTTTATCTATATAATAGGCATACTTTAACACGTCTCACATAAATAACGTCTCACAATAGACTTTGTCTTGATGGAATTATTAAATTTATTAATTAAAAGTAATTAATTAAAGGGTCAATTA
The DNA here is from genome assembly GCA_023678885.1 of Pogostemon cablin. Lineage (NCBI taxonomy): Eukaryota > Viridiplantae > Streptophyta > Magnoliopsida > Lamiales > Lamiaceae > Pogostemon > Pogostemon cablin. Next base: position 11,588,581 of record CM042987.1, read on the forward strand.
CTATTGAATACATAAAATAATGCATAATTACTATAAACTACATGACTCAAAGCACTATTACTCATAACTACACAATTATGATTGTAATACCAAAAATACCCCTATGTATTTGCACAATTTGTTTGCACAAATTTATTTTACATAATTTGGTTTGCACAATTTCGTTTTGCACAATTTTATATTTGCACAATTTGTTTACACATTTTAAGTTCCGGCAGAGATCCGACAGCGGAGGTCAGGCGACTGTCCGGCGAATTTTTTTCTATAATTTGTTTGCACATTTGTTTTTGCATATTTTGTTTGCACAGTTTAAGTCCAAAGGAGGTCAGGCGGTGGTCCGTCGAATTTTTTTTGCACAATTTATTTTTGCATATTTTATTTGCACATTTAAGTTTCGGCGTAGGTCCGACAGCCGGTGGCGGAGGTCAGGCGGCAGTTCGACGAATTTTTTTTTGCATAATTTATTTTTACATATTTTGTTTGCACATTTTAAGTTCCAGTGGAGATTGCGGTCCGTTGATTTTTTTTCACAATTTATTTTTACTAGTACTAGATCAGACAATTAATGGCAAACCAATGCAATACTCATTCACCTTTGTTAATTCATCACATTACAGAATCCTAATTAGTAATTAGGCTAAAGAAATTAACTCATAAACATATACTAAATCCAACTGAAATATTATTATTTAAATTGAATTAATTAGTACCAGAAGCAGAACTTTCAGTCAGGAACTGGATATTCTCATGAATCCTCATGCCACGATCAACACAATTTCTCAAGTAACTTCGCACCTGATCATGTGTACACACAAATAAGTAAGGCTCATGCCACAATTGCCACACCCCTGTTGAGGATCTGTTGCTCTTTGTTTCTCCCACCTTCATGCCCTTTGGCATCTCTGGTGGAACTCTCTGGATTTATTTATATACCATTATTAATATTGCACTACCTAAACTCAATTTTATTTTACTAATATTATTATGTAACCTAGATTTTGTGATCCTTCAGAAGAGGATGATCTACAGCAGGCTGTCTTCTTTTATCAGCACAATCTATAATATCTCCATGTGGGCTCTACAAATTCACCAAACATCACTACTTTCATTAATTAATATGCACACATTACATTAATTGCTACATACATACCTCAATGCTGAACACAGCAGGTTTGTTAATCTTTCTCAAATGTTTCTCAATCCTTGCTAATCTCAACCTGCTAACTTGTGTATAGTTTAAACAACCTTGTCATTACAACCCCCAAATTAACATGCTCCTTCCCACCTTCTACCCCAATCCCCAGATTCAAGGTTTTCTCCAAGATTGATGATGCCTCTGCCAACCAGTTTTTGCGCAACAATTCCATTGCTGATTTCATGAGGTTTAGAGGGATGATCATGCCCAATTGCAAACTGCTCTTGTTTCCTACCGCAAGAAGTTCCCCTGGTCCATTCTTCAACCCTTTCTACAAGTAAGTTTCCATTTCGCTTTTGTTTGCTCTTCTTCTTTTTCTAATTGCTGAGTTTTATTTTAAGAAAATTTACATACATCTTCAACTTTGGGGATTGTTGGAGCCTTCTTGCGGCGTGGTCGGACCATCTTCGATGAATTCTGTAAAATTTGTAGGCCAATAATATAACAGATTAATTGCAAAACAATTAATCAAATTGTGCACTACAAATCAAGATGATTCAATTTCTAGTTCGGATTAATTTTCAAATTTAATTTCGACTCTGCAACAAACAAACAGTGAAGGTAGTAATTAATTCGTGTATGGTATCAAGATTCACCAGAAACTAACAGCTTCAATAAAAATAAGATTCGTCATCACGCAAGAAATAAAATTGGAAACCAAATTGGAGAATGAAATTGCAGGAAGAAGTTGGAGATGGTGAATCTCAAAATTGAAAGAAAACGTAGGGGGTGTAATCTACCTCCGCTGCCGCAAGACACTCTGGATGCTCCTAAGCCACGGAGGAGACGTCGGCGCCGCCAAGAGAAGGCTGAATTTGCGCTGTGATGATGGATTGCCCTATCGGAGGGAAAGAAGCGATGAACACCGCTCGCCGAAGAAGGAAAAAGAACTGTCCGTCAGGCACACGTTGAAGAATTTGTTCATTTAGTCGCCATCGTCGTTCGCCGAAGGGCATCAGAAAATATGAGAGAAGGGTTGCTGCAATCAGTAGGAGGTGGATCTGATTTATTGGATCTGCGAGATTAACGAAATGGGTTCAGTTTTGAGAGCATTTTGGTGGACACGAAGGAGATGTTTGAGGAGCTAAACTTGAATATGCTTCTATGGATGGTGGTCGGAAAGAGATGCGGCGATTGGGCGAAGGAGAGGCGGCGGTTGCGTGAGGTCATGCGGGGAAGGAGACATCACCAGAGCAAAGATGAAATTGAAATCTGATTTGTTAAGGGTAATTTGGTCCCTTTAGTTTTAATTTTTGTAGTGGAGAATAATTTTTCTTTCCCTTTGTATCTGAGAGTATTTTAGCTCTAAAGTTTATAATAATAAACCCTTAATTAAATTAGTTGAGAAAAAAGTAAGTGTTTGAGTACTTCGGGCATTTTGAATGTTGCAGGTATTGATTAATTAATAAGCCACAAATTCTCGAAGGAGTCTATATTCAACCTGCAATATTTAAACTATACTAGTGTTATGACGTGTGTTGCACGTCACGCACACGTTATACTAAGTTATACTTTCTAATATGATTTTTATGCACTTTGTTAAAATTTTAAGTAATTTTTTTGCTAGTTTTATTATTTCAAATATCTTTATTTTCAATGTAATGATGAAGATATTCTATTTAATTATTAAAATTTCTTTGTATACTTTAATTTTTTTAGAATCAACAATTGCCCCCGATTCACCATTATGATGAGTTTCAGAATTGAGGTTTGGAAGAATATTGCAGTTTTCTTCATTGTTGGCCATCTCTAGTGGTCCCCCTTCCTAAACCCACTTCGCTGCCAAGCTACTATGTAAACAAAATAGCGAAAGACTAACCAATCTAAAAATCGACACATGATTTTTGGTCCTGTTATCCCTTGAATTGAACTAATTTGCCATCATCTGTCTGAAATATCTTATAATTGAAATGATTAGAGGTCTTAACTGGCACCATTCTTTCCTTTTGATACATGGTTCCAATATTATTGATACACGCAGTGAAAAATTCATCAAACATTTACATGCAATAATCAACGAACATTGATATAGATCACATTCAGTATCCATGAAATCCATAAACCATAAACTAAACAGGACAAAACTCTCAAGGACGATTACAACCAATTTACATCCAACATCATACAAAAATTGTAAGAGTAAAATATTTTCCCAGAAGTTCACTGCAACCTGCATCATATCAGCCTACATGCATTTGTGTGATAAACTACGTAATCTAAGCATGTAAGGGATAGTTTATAGCTTTTTTTTTCTAGACAATTCCATAACTTTTTTGACGAGGAAATTAAATTATCAAACAAAGTTAAGTATATGGTTGATATGAAAATCATCTTTCTATTACCTTATACATATAGATATATACATTTAATTCTATATACTTTGGTAGTTTACTAAGTAATTTCTTATAATGAGAATCTAAAAAGATTTAGGAAGATTTATCATCTATACCATTGTATTGCCTAAAAAAGAATGTGAAATAAAGTACCTTTGAACACTCTAAAGCAACTTGCATTTCATTCCAAATGTCACCCAAACTATCAAAATTGGAATCAGAACTCAACACTATCATCTTGCATGCATGTCTTCATCTGTAACCAAATATAGTCCTTTTTTTTAATTTGCTTTCACTGACAATTTTTGCATCTGTTTCTTGATAATTTTGGCCTCGACCCAATTTTAATCCTAAGTAATGTTAGCACACAATTAGAATAACGAAATTACAAACCATCCACCATTCATATATATATATATATATATATATATATATATATATATATATATATATATATATATGAGAAAAAAAAACAGCACCAAAAAACAATTACATGGTTGATCCATATTACATATATAACAACATAAAAAGCTAATATGAATAAAGAGGAGACAAAGCTATACAACTATCAAGGAATTTACCAGATACATATCAGCAAGTCCTTGATCAGGAACATTGTACACGTCCATTCTAGGACTTGCCAACCTAATTTAAGAGATAAAATAATAGGAAAATACCAATGCTTGCCTACTTTTGAATTACCTCCATCTAAATTGCCCTACCTTTTAAATTACATCTAAGTTGCCCACTATTTGGATACAATGCCATGAATGCCCTTAGAGTGGACCCACAAGAGTAAGAGGTACTGTTACTTTTCACTGACACAATACTTGTGTCAGTGGAATATCTTCCTTTATAACACAATTAAGAAAAGTAAAATGAGAGTCAAACAAGTGGATCTGTACGGATGATAGGGGTTTTCTCAACACACAAATTAATCCTCAAGTATAAGGATATCAATTGTAGTCACGAAGATGATCAAGTTACAATATCGAACCCACGGGACGGTTAAACATCAATTTCATTATATTCTAGTATACTTTAGACTATGTTTGGTAATTGTAAAGGTTTGAGGAATAATGACTTCTAATCGAAATAGCAAAAGAAATAGCAAGAGTTAGAGAAAAGTGAGTTGTGATCAAGAAGAATAGTGGGTAGTTCGTCAGGTCATCCAGTTTCACTAGCAATTCGTATTTTTATGTGATGGTGTCCGACTCTGCCCTGTGGTTTGTGGACGCATCACTAGACCATGCAAGTTTACTCTATAGACACAAGTAAATATGCGCTTGACAAATGTGAATAACCTCGGAGCAAGAGATATACTTCACCCCCCTTTCTAGGTACTATCATAATCAATTATCTTCCACGTCTAGAATCTAACCCGATTTGATCTCCCTTTTTAGGTACTATAAAGTTATACTCTTCATCCTATTTATCAACCCGAATTTAATTCAATTAATAAATATTCATATAAGACGGTTCTAATAAAACTTCAGAATCCCTTCACTTAGAATTATAACAATAAACCCTGCTCAGTAGTGAACGCACTCAACCAATAACCATGTTATGTATTCAGACTCTACACAACGATCATTGATGCAAAAAACAACTATGAGTATGGATTAAATATGCAATCATATATAAAACAAACCACAGGTAGTGTTGTACGGAGTTTTACACACGAAATACGAATTACATCATGAAACTTTCATAACCCTAGAACTACCAAGGCGGTTCTAGCCCATGATTGATCTAGGAACAATCATGGTTAGATTGATCATTCTTACTTGAACCTTCAGCGAACTTCTGTCACAGCCCTCCGGATGGATCACCACCTCTACTCTTGCCTCCCTTATGATTGATGATCAAAAAGCTCTCTTTATTCTCTGCATGAGCCTCCTTTTATACTTGTAATCACGTCTCTAGGGCTTGGAATGGGCTTTCTAAGTGATCTCACGTGTTTTGGCCTCGAAAATCCGGATAAGGTAAGTTCCCGCACGTAGGTTCGACCTCGTCAAACAGGTCGAACAACTGGCCACAGGTCGAACCCCAAGTCGAACCCCGCTACTGGAAGAATTCTGCACTGGTTCGACCTCTTGAACAGGTCGAACCTCTTAGGACTTGGTCGAACCCCAGGTCGAACCTCATCACTGGACAATTTCCGCTCCCGATTCGACCAACTGACAAGTCAAATTCAAACATCGTGGTCGAATCCTCTTTTCTGCGAACTGGTTCGACCATGGTTCGACCTGATGGACAGGTCGAACCACTTGAGTCGTGGTCGAACCTTCTTCTGTAAGCTCAGCAATGCTGGTTTGACCTGCTGGAGAGGTTGAACCCTCCTCCAACAGGTCGAACCCACCTCTTTCTTGGGCGGTTCACATGGCTTCGACTCCGTCTCTTCTATTCTTGGCACTTTCACTCCGTTTTTGCTATGAAAACCACTCAAATAGCTCCACTAACACCTGATTCATGCTAATTCACAATATATATAGGTTTTTCACCTATTTCCACATCAAAACTCTCAAAAACTAGCACAAAACATGGTGCCAAACTTGTGAATTTACACACTCATCAAAACTTACATGTTGCTCATCCCGAGGCAACCAATTTAAACCACAGGAGTTGTGTATAATTCACAAAGATCAAGTACAACACATATTACACATGCCACCTCATTAAATCAAACAAGAATTACTTGCATCATATATTTCACTCATGTAAATTCAATCCAATCACACACCATTCAGAGTACTAAGTAATCTAGCTCACAAGATAAGTATTTACTCTCTCCCGCTCACGTGCGTGAGGCACTATAGGCTAGTATAAACACTCATATCAATTCATATTCACGCGTAACCATAAGCTTGGCAAAGGTCTCAAAAATCAACTCACATCAACGTAATACTAGGATCACAAAGGACTTGTTTCTAGGTTGTAATGTTGGCTCTTTGGAAAGGGTAGGAAAATTTGGACATAGTGACTTAAGACACTAGTAGAGAGTTATCTTAGAGGTTCTTGATTTCTCATTCGGCTTCATATTCTCCTCCAATTCTTCTGTTGCACTTGCAATTTTTGATTTTCCTTCTCTTCCTTGCATCAACATCATTATTCTTTTGATCGCTCGGGTACCAGTGGTAGGCACTACCCTTCTCGAACATCATTCGGCTGCTTTTTAAAACTTCAAGTCCCATGTAAAAGCAATTTGGGGTACCAGTTTCAGGCACTACCCCTAACAAGATTTAACCATGTACTTTTCTTACTAAATCTCGTTCCATCTTCCTTTTCTTCTTGCACACTTATTCACCTCACTCTCTCTACCAATGAATAGGGTATTTTTAAAGCTCAAATAAGGTAAATAAGGCTCTTTTATTTGGCTTGCCAAAGAAAAGGCTTTTAAAAGGCTCAAACAGGGCTACCAAAGGTTTATAGGATCATTAGGAAAGGTAAAATTTGGCTAAGTGACTCAATTAATCAAAAATGGCTTAAGATCATGTCCTAATATTTCATCAATTGTAAGTTTCACACAAGACGCCAAGCCAAGTTCTAGAATACGTTCATACGAATGATCCTCTCAAAAATAAACTATCATGATCAAACATGATAGAGGCTCAAATCCTCACATAGGTAAATCAATTCCTAATACTCCTCATAGCACATAATCAAGATCAATTCCTCATGAATTCCATATACTTAACAAATTATACATGCTCTTTTCAATGAAAATAAACACGTGAACACATGAATGCACAGAATCAACAGCCCATATACAAATCAATCATACAAGATCAACTATATCAAGTACATGCTACTCACACATGAATCACACCCCAATCTGTAAAAATATAAAGAAGAATGGGAGATAAGATGAATCGGAGAAGCCAAAAGAAAACCTGAAACTACTCCCTAGGAGCATCATCATCCTCATCATCATCTTTGTCATCCTCATCCATCCTATTCTCCACAGCTCGGCACAGGCTGGTAATGTGCCTATCCATCATATCCACTCGACTACTCACTCTACCAACACGCTCATCCAAGGCAGAGTACCTCTCGTTCAGCGTGGCGTAATTGGCGTTAGCGAGCGCGAGCTGCTTGTTCGTCTCCTGCTGTGTAGCTACTACCGCGACCAGCTGCTCATGAATCAAGCAAAGCTGCTCCCGTGTACCTGGGACTGCCCGCTGCTGCTGCGGTACCGGAGCATGCTGAGGCGCGTCATGCTGCTCTTCTTCCGGAATCTCCATCTCTGGCTGCTCATCTACCTGATCCTCCTCTTCAGGCTGCTGTGGCTGAGGTGGACGGAACTCTCCTTGATCAATGATCTGCTGTAACTCAGCCATCCTTCCCTCAGCACACATCTGCGCTACCGCTCTCCAATCACCACCCGACTTCACTGCCACAGATAAGGCGGTATATCCGAGAGAATTCATCAACTTATTCCTTGCTACCCGAATAGTTGTCAAGTTGCTCACGTTGAAGGGGAACATAAATTTGAAAGGCTTGAGACCCCTCGTGAAGAACCAATCTCCATCTCTAAAATGGGCAAATCCTCCCTTCACGCACGTGATCATCATCAAATCGGGTTCTCCTTCTACTGGTGTAATGCCGGTGAAATCCAAGCTGTAATGCTCAGCCACGATCGTCAGTAACCCTCCAATATTCACCTTTTGAAATCCAATGGTCTTGAATCGATGTAGCTGCGCAATGAAATAAGCTCCAACATTGAACTGCACCCCGTTTAGCATACACCACAGGGCGTAAAGCTCTCCTCTAGACACAACACTCCCCTCCGAGCGGGCGAATAACGTGTTGCTCAGGACTCGGTCCATGTACCTCAAGACTGGGTTCTTTATTGCGGAAGCACGAGCCTGTCTGATCTTATAATCTCGAATCTCCCCTGTGATCTCCCTCCAAAACCGATTTGCATTGAATGCAGCATTTTCCAATCAAGGGATCTCTAAAGGCGTCTCAAACAACTCATTGAAATCCTCAGACGTCCATCTCATACGCACTCCGCCAAGCTGAAACGTACACTGATACGGGTACCCAAGCGGGTCCTTCTCCATCTCAAATGAGCAAACTACTTTCGCTGTAACATGGAAGTATGTCGGCCTCTTCAACTCCATGAATCTCCGGATCCCTACTTGATCGAACATCCAAAAGATGTCATCCCCAATTCTCATTATCCTCATCGCCTCATCATCTTGGTATCGAGTGCGAGCTATCTTGTCTGAAACTTCTTCCCACTTCTCTTTGATCTCATCCCAATCTTGCATCTGAATCTTGAAATTTTTGGGTAAACGATCTTGTAACCTCAGTTTCCTTGTCACTTTGTCCAAATTCGAAGGCCTGTCATGCCTCTTCTTCGATCTTTCCTCCTCTGCCTTTCTTTTACCTTTACTTGATCCTTGTCCCTTTCCTGAAAACAAATACTTCAATCCAACCAACAAAACAAGAAAACAAGTATTTGACTAGCACATCACATACTCTACTCAAGACTTCAAGCATCAATGCATAATCAATCCAACTATCGTCTCAACACCACTTGCTTATTCAACATGCTCAAAACATCTTCAATCAACCTTCTTTAAATAACCAACAAGCATGCATTAACAATTCAAGCAATTCATAACAGTTTCAATAATTCAGAACATGAACTACTCCAATTCGAATACCAATTCAACCAAACTAGCATGCTTGTCCTAATAGTTGCACAATATTGTTGATCAATTCACATAACCATCAAGTTCAATCTATAATCAAACATTCTCAACCAACAAACATGAATTCATATGAAACAAGTCACAATATCAACATTCACCATGAAATTCAACCATACTCAACATCAATCCTCTTATTCACATCGAATTGCATACCTAAACCTTCAATCCTAGAGTAATTGAGTTGGAAAAACATACCTTTTGACTTGCCCATGGTGAACAACCGATCAAAATCACACACACACAAGAATGTCGCGACTGAAGCCCTAATTTGCGATGAAAATCGCCCAAACTCGTAATTCTAAGTGTAATGTTGTGTAATCGGTGTGCAATCAAGTGTAATCGAAGAATTTGTGTAATGGTGTAGAGGTTCGAAGAGGGTTCGAGGTTTGGTGTTTCAAAAAAGTGATCGAACCCTCCAAAAAATCGAACTTAAGTTGCGTACCTAGCTTGGTTCGACCTCAGGTTCGACCTCCTGAACAGGTCGAACAATGGATGACGAGGTCGAACCTACCTTCTGGACAAATGCTCTTCTTGGTTCGACTTGCTGATCAGGTCGAACAATCCTTGAATTGGTTGAACCCATTTTCTGGAAAACAGAGTGCCTTGAACTGACTGGTTCGACCACAGGTTCGACCTTCTGAACAAGTCGAACAAATATGGCTTAGGTCGAACCACCTCACTGGACAACTTTCGACTCCGATTCGACTTCCTCTGCTTTTGTTCGACCTCCTGCACTAGTCGAACCACTCCTGGCGTTGGTCGAACCATTCTTCTGATTTTCAAAACTGAGTGTTCTTCATTCTCTACACACTTCAAGCTTCAACACAACTCATTAGGTACAATCTAGAGTACAACTTCAGAAATTGTTCCACAAGACATCATTCATGAGTAACTCCGTAAAAGGAAACACAACCAAAAACCACTGAACATTAGGCAAGTTGTAAAAAATCGTCATATCAAAATCGATTAAAATTTCAATATGGCCGCAAAAACCAACTCCCCTAACAAACAATACAAAGAAAAGATTATACTGTCGGTGCTTATCGAGGTAAGTACATCACACCCCCCCAAACTTAGGAGAAACTAAAGTCGAAACTAAGTTTGCAAAGAGATGTAATTGCCAAAAAGTAAGCACGTCAAATATAAAAATTTCTTACTCACACAAAAGAAATAAAGCAATAAAACGGAAGAGTAAGCCCTCAACAAGCACTCATATTTAACGTCGGAGAGTCACGACGGTACCAACTCAGATCAAGGTATCATCAAAAATGACACACGCATCATCCGGCGACTTATAATGCTTCAACCGATGCCCATTCGCCGTGATAACGTCTCCATCTTTGTCAATAAGCTCAAAACTCCCCCCTCCTAAGGCTCGATGAATCATGAACGGTCCCGTCCACTTCGACTTCAACTTGCCTGCAAAAAGCTTCAATCGAGAGTTAAAAAGTAGTACATCATCTCCTTGCTTGAACCCCTTGTATGAGATCTTAGAATCATGCCACCTCTTCATTCTTTCCTTATAGATCTCCGAATTCTTGTAAGCACGACTCCTAAACTCATCCAATCGATTTATGTGAGTTATCCTCAACTCCTTCACATCCTTGAGAAACGTCGCAAAGCCCAAAACGCTTTGTGTTGAATCTCTACAGGTAAGTGGCACGGCTTCCCATAGACAATTTGATACGGTGACATATCTAACACCGTCTTGTAAGCGATTCGGAACCCCCATAACACATCATCGAGCTTCATAGCCCAATCCTTTCTATTAGTTCCTACCACTTTCTCCAGAATCTGTTTGACTTGGCGGTTGGAGACCTCTGCTTGCCCATTCGCTTGCGGATGATAGGGTGTAGTAACCCTATGCTTAACACCATAATCCTTAAGCACCTTCTCAAGAAATTTATTGACGAAGTGGGAACCTCCATCACTAACTAGTGCTCTAGGAACTCCATACCGGGCAAAGATATGTTTCTTCAAGAAAGATACAACAATTTTTGAATCATTTAAGCGAGTAGGAATCGCTTCCACCCACTTTGAAACATAATCCACAGCAAGAAGAATGTAGAGAAATCCATTCGACGGGGGAAAAGGCCCCATAAAATCGATCCCCCATACATCAAATATCTCCACAACAATGCTAGGCTGCAGTGGCATCTCATCTCTCCTACCTATATTTCCCATGCGCTGACATCTATCGCAAGACGCCACATAGTTCTCACAATCTCTAAACAATGTAGGCCAATAGAGAGCGGATTGAAGTACCTTAGTTGTAGTCTTTTGCGCTCCGAAATGCCCCCCATTTGGTTGTGGATGACAAAACTCAAGCACACTCTCCATTTCCATCTCGGGTACACATCTTCGGACAATAGAATTTGTACATATCTTGTAAACAAACGGATCATACCATATAAATGTCTCAACTTCCCTCTTAAATTTCGCAAGTTGATATCGATTGAGATCCCTTGGAATTTCTCCAATGACAAGGTAATTAACATAATCCGCGTACCATGGATCCATACCTTGCGCTGCGACCACACACGCTCGCTCAGTCCCTTCAACAACCACAGCCATGATCTTCTCATCAGGGAACATCTCTTTAATATACTCAAAAGAATTATCACAATGCTCCCTAGTCTCCAACCTTGACAAGTGATCTGCCACCACATTTTCTGTTCCTTTCTTATCTCGAATCTCCATGTCAAACTCCTGAAGTAGTAGAATCCACCTTATAATTCTAGGCTTTGTCTCCTTTTTCTCCATCAAATACCGAATCGCTGAATGATCTGTATACACAATCGTCTTCATGCCAACCAAATACTGATGGAACTTATCGAATGCATACACAACAGCCAAAAACTCCTTTTTAGTCACCGTGTAATTCTTCTGTGCCGCATCGAAAGTCTTACTCGCGTAGTAAATGGCGCAGAATCTTCTCCCTTAGCTGCCCGAGCACCACACCCAGTGCTACATCATTTGCATCACACATAAGTACAAACGGTTGAGTCCAGTCCGGTGTGATCAAGATAGGGGCAGTAATTAGCACCTCCTTCAAAACTTGAAAAGCTGTTAGACACTCATCATTAAACACAAAAGGAATATCCTTTTCAAGTAAATGAGATAAGGGCTTAGAGTATTTTGAGAAGTCTTTTATGAATCTCCTGTAAAAACCGGCGTGTCCAAGGAAGGACCGCACTCCTCTTTCATTGGTCGGTGGTGGAAGCTTCTCAATTGCCACCACTTTAGCACGATCTACTTGCAATCCCTTGGCGAAAACATGATGCCCAAGAACAATCCCATCCTTGTGAATAATTGTGCGTCCATATCACTGATTAATTCTGATTGTGTGTAAATTGAGGTGATCAATTATGTGTGGCACGGCTTCCCATAGACAATTTTAATCTACCAAGAATTAATGTTAACATCGTGATGAATGGGGGATTCCCAAAACAAAGATACCTCCACCGTTTCCCTACAAGCTAGTGAAGAAGGGTTTGGAAGAGAAGTTCAAGAAGTTTTCAGAGATAATGAACAAGATAAGCTTGAACATCCCTTTCTCAGAGGCAATCATGGAGATGCCATACTATTCTCGATTCCTTAAAGACATATTGATAAAGAAGCGAAGCTTAACCGGAGTTGAAACGGTAAACTTATCTAGGAATTGTAGCTCAATTATTCAAAAGAAGTTGCCGCCAAAGATAAAAAAATCCGGGGAGCTTTACTATTCTATGTGAATAACACACCATTCGGAGTACTAAGTAATCTAGCTCACAAGATAAGTATTCCGCTCACGTGCGTGAGGCACTATAGGCTAGTATAAACACTCATATCAATTCATATTCACACGTAACCATAATCAACATGGTTATTAAATACGAATTACTCATTAACCCCCTTGCAGAGAATAAAGAGAGCTTTTTGATCATCAATCATAAGGAAGGCAAGAGTAGAGGTGGTGATCCATCCGGAGGGCTGTGACAGAAGTTCGCTGAAGGTTCAAGTAAGAATGATCAATCTAACCATGATTGTTCCTAGATCAATCATGGGCTAGAACCGCGCCAAGAACTTGATGCGCGTTTTCTTTGCATGCAAAATTAATCCCCAAGTATTAAGGATATCAATTGCAGCTTAAGCAAGCGACCGAGTGAATATCGAACCCAAAGGACGGCGTATTATCAATTTAATTATTATCTAAATTAATTAAGACAAGTGATAATAAAGTTTGAGGTATGGAATTATTAATCTACTAAGCAAGTAATTAAAATAACAAATAATACGCCTTAGTTGTAGCTTCATTCCACACATGTAATTATGATAGTACCTAGAAAGGTGACTCATCCGTTTAGCCAATTATTGTGTTAGTGGAGCTATTTGAGCTCTCCGAATATTTTACATCCTATTATATGGATCTTCAAAACAACCTCCAGAAAAGGGATTCTTCTCTACCATGTTAATAAGAGCGGGATGTATCTCAAAATCATCATCTTCCCCCCTTGCTCCTATCAACCCCATGTTGACATTCCCAAAGTTCGTGAAAATTTCACGAATGGAAACATTATCTGGATTCTGCCTTGCTCCGGCCATATTTAGATCAATGTGTAGTTCGTCGGGTCATCCAGTTTCACTAGCAATTCGTATTTTTATGTGATGGTGTCCGACTCTGCCCTGTGGTTTGTGGACGCATCACTAGACCATGCAAGTTTACTCTATAGACACAAGTAAATATGCGCTTGACACGTGTGAATAACCTCGGAGCAAGAGATATACTTCACCCCCTTTCTAGGTACTATCATAATCAATTATCTTCCACGTCTAGAATCTAACCCGATTTGATCTTCCTTTTTAGGTACTATAAAGTTATACTCTTCATCCTATTTATCAACCCGAATTTAATTCAATTAATAAATATTCATATAAGACGGTTCTAATAAAATTTCAGAATCCCTTCACTTAGAATTATAACAATAAACCCTGCTCAGTAGTGAACGCACTCAACCAATAACCATGTTATGTATTCAGACTCTACACAACGATCATTGATGCACAAAACGACAATGAGTATGGATTAAATATGCAATCTTATATAAAACAAACCACAGGTAGTGTTGTACGGAGTTTTACACACGAAATACGAATTACATCATGAAACTTTCATAACCCTAGAACTACCAAGGCGGTTCTAGTCCATGATTGATCTAGGAACAATCATGGTTAGATTGATCATTCTTACTTGAACCTTCAGCGAACTTCTGTCACAGCCCTCCGGATGGATCACCACCTCTACTCTTGCCTCCCTGCCATATACTTCAGAAATCGTTCCACAAGACATCATTCATGAGTAACTCCGTAAAAGGAAACACAACCAAAAACCACTGAACATTAGGCAAGTTGTAAAAAATCGTCACATCAAAATCGATTAAAATTTTAATATGGCCGCAAAAACCAACTCCTTGCTCTTCTTCTTCTTCTTCTTTCTTGATGATGCTCCAATCTCAGGATTATACGGTTCAAGATTACCTTCTTTGATCTTGTGAGCATACACCAAAAACGAATAAGAGAGAAACAACAAAACAAGGTAAATAGTGCTAATAAACTAGAAATAATACAAAAAGATATTTTACGCCGTCCCCGGCAACGGCGCCAAGAACTTGATAGGGGTTTTCTCAACACACAAATTAATCCTCAAGTATAAGGATATCAATTGTAGTCGCGAAGATGACCAAGTTACAATATCGAACCCACGGGACGGTTAAACATCAATTTCATTATATTCTAGTATACTTTAGATTATGTTTGGTAATTGTAAAGGTTTGAGGATTAATGACTTCTAATCGAAATAGCAAAAGAAATAGCAAGAGTTAGAGAAAAGTGAGTTGTGATCAAGAAGAATAGTGGGTAGTTCGTCGGGTCATCCAGTTTCACTAGCAATTCATATTTTTATGTGATGGTGTCCGACTCTGCCCTGTGGTTTGTGGACGCATCACTAGACCATGCAAGTTTACTCTATAGACACAAATAAATATGCGCTTGACACGTGTGAATAACCTCGGAGCAAGAGATATACTTCACCCCCCTTTCTAGGTACTATCATAATCAATTATCTTCCACGTCTAGAATCTAACCTGATTTGATCTTCCTTTTTAGGTACTATAAAGTTATACTCTTCATCCTATTTATCAACCCGAATTTAATTCAATTAATAAATATTCATATAAGACGGTTCTAATAAAACTTCAGAATCCCTTCACTTAGAATTATAACAATAAACACTGCTCAGTAGTGAACGCACTCAACCAATAACCATGTTATGTATTCAGACTCTACACAACGATCATTGATGTACAAAACGACTATGAGTATGGATTAAATATGCAATCTTATATAAAACAAACCACAGGTAGTGTTGTACGGAGTTTTACACACGAAATACGAATTACATCATGAAACTTTCATAACCCTAGAACTACCAAGGCGGTTCTAGCCCATGATTGATCTAGGAAAAATCATGGTTAGGTTGATCATTCTTACTTGAACCTTCAGCGAACTTCTGTCACAGCCCTCCGGATGGATCACCACCTCTACTCTTGCCTCCCTGCCATATACTTCAGAAATCGTTCCACAAGACATCATTCATGAGTAACTCCGTAAAAGGAAACACAACCAAAAACCACTGAACATTAGGCAAGTTGTAAAAAATCATCACATCAAAATCGATTAAAATTTCAATATGGCCGCAAAAACCAACTCCTTGCTCTTCTTCTTCTTCTTCTTTCTTGATGATGCTCCAATCTCAGGATTATACGGTTCAAGATTACCTTTCTTTGATCTTGTGAGCATACACCTAAAACGAATAAGAGAGAAATAACAAAACAAGGTAAATAGTCCTAATAAACTAGAAATAATACAAAAAGATATTTTACGCCGTCCCCGGCAATGGCGCCAAGAACTTGATAGGGGTTTTCTCAACACACAAATTAATCCTCAAGTATAAGGATATCAATTGTAGTCGCGAAGATGACCAAGTTACAATATCGAACCCACGGGATGGTTAAACATCAATTTCATTATATTCTAGTATACTTTAGACTATGTTTGGTAATTGTAAAGGTTTGAGGAATAATGACTTCTAATCGAAATAGCAAAAGAAATAGCAAGAGTTAGAGAAAAGTGAGTTGTGATCAAGAAGAATAGTGGGTAGTTCGTCGGGTCATCCAGTTTCACTAGCAATTCATATTTTTATGTGATGGTGTCCGACTCTGCCCTGTGGTTTGTGGACGCATCACTAGACCATGCAAGTTTACTCTATAGACACAAGTAAATATGCGCTTGACACGTGTGAATAACCTCGGAGCAAGAGATATACTTCACCCCCCTTTCTAGGTACTATCATAATCAATTATCTTCCACGTCTAGAATCTAACCTGATTTGATCTTCCTTTTTAGGTACTATAAAGTTATACTCTTCATCCTATTTATCAACCCGAATTTAATTCAATTAATAAATATTCATATAAGACGGTTCTAATAAAACTTCAGAATCCCTTCACTTAGAATTATAACAATAAACACTGCTCAGTAGTGAACGCACTCAACCAATAACCATGTTATGTATTCAGACTCTACACAACGATCATTGATGTACAAAACGACTATGAGTATGGATTAAATATGCAATCTTATATAAAACAAACCACAGGTAGTGTTGTACGGAGTTTTACACACGAAATACGAATTACATCATGAAACTTTCATAACCCTAGAACTACCAAGGCGGTTCTAGCCAATGATTGATCTAGGAAAAATCATGGTTAGATTGATCATTCTTACTTGAACCTTCAGCGAACTTCTATCACAGCCCTCCGGATGGATCACCACCTCTACTCTTGCCTCCCTGCCATATACTTCAGAAATCGTTCCACAAGACATCATTCATGAGTAACTCCGTAAAAGGAAACACAACCAAAAACCACTGAACATTAGGCAAGTTGTAAAAAATCATCACATCAAAATCGATTAAAATTTTAATATGGCCGCAAAAACCAACTCCTTGCTCTTCTTCTTCTTCTTCTTTCTTGATGATGCTCCAATCTCAGGATTATACGGTTCAAGATTACCTTTCTTTGATCTTGTGAGCATACACCTAAAACGAATAAGAGAGAAATAACAAAACAAGGTAAATAGTCCTAATAAACTAGAAATAATACAAAAAGATATTTTACGCCGTCCCCGGCAATGGCGCCAAGAACTTGATAGGGGTTTTCTCAACACACAAATTAATCCTCAAGTATAAGGATATCAATTGTAGTCGCGAAGATGACCAAGTTACAATATCGAACCCACGGGATGGTTAAACATCAATTTCATTATATTCTAGTATACTTTAGACTATGTTTGGTAATTGTAAAGGTTTGAGGAATAATGACTTCTAATCGAAATAGCAAAAGAAATAGCAAGAGTTAGAGAAAAGTTAGTTGTGATCAAGAAGAATAGTGGGTAGTTCGTCGGGTCATCCAGTTTCACTAGCAATTCATATTTTTATGTGATGGTGTCCGACTCTGCCCTGTGGTTTGTGGACGCATCACTAGACCATGCAAGTTTACTCTATAGACACAAGTAAATATGCGCTTGACACGTGTGAATAACCTCGGAGCAAGAGATATACTTCACCCCCCTTTCTAGGTACTATCATAATCAATTATCTTCCACGTCTAGAATCTAACCCGATTTGATCTCCCTTTTTAGGTACTATAAAGTTATACTCTTCATTCTATTTATCAACCCGAATTTAATTCAATTAATAAATATTCATATAAGACGGTTCTAATAAAACTTCGGAATCCCTTCACTTAGAATTATAACAATAAACCATGCTCAGTAGTGAACGCACTCAACCAATAGCCATGTTATGTATTCAGACTCTACACAATGATCATTGATGCACAAAACGACTATGAGTATGGATTAAATATGCAATCTTATATAAAACAAACCACAGGTAGTGTTGTACGGAGTTTTATACACGAAATACGAATTACATCATGAAACTTTC
Organism: Pogostemon cablin; assembly: GCA_023678885.1. Lineage (NCBI taxonomy): Eukaryota > Viridiplantae > Streptophyta > Magnoliopsida > Lamiales > Lamiaceae > Pogostemon > Pogostemon cablin. Next base: position 11,606,881 of record CM042987.1, read on the forward strand.
ATAACCCTAGAACTACCAAGGCGGTTCTAGCCCATGATTGATCTAGGAACAATCATGGTTAGATTGATCATTCTTACTTGAACCTTCAGCGAACTTCTGTCACAGCCCTCCGGATGGATCACCACATCTACTATTGCCTCCCTTATGATTGATGATCAAAAAGCTCTCTTTATTCTTCTCTAAGCTCAGCAATGCTGGTTTGACCTGCTGGAGAGGTTGAACCCTCCTCCAACAGGTCGAACCCACCTCTTTCTTGGGCGGTTCACATGGCTTCGACTCCGTCTCTTCGATTCTTGGCACTTTCACTCCGTTTTTGATATGAAAACCACTCAAATAGCTCCACTAACACCTGATTCATGCTAATTCACAATATATATAGGTTTTTCACCTATTTCCACATCAAAACTCTCAAAAACTAGCACAAAACATGGTGCCAAACTTGTGAATTTACACACTCATCAAAACTTACATGTTGCTCATCCCGAGGCAACCAATTTAAACCACAGGAGTTGTGTATAATTCACAAAGATCAAGTACAACACATATTACACATGCCACCTCATTAAATCAAACAAGAATTACTTGCATCATATATTTCACTCATGTAAATTCAATCCAATCACACACCATTCAGAGTACTAAGTAATCTAGCTCACAAGATAAGTATTTACTCTCTCCCGCTCACGTGCGTGAGGCACTATAGGCTAGTATAAACACTCATATCAATTCATATTCACGTGTAACCATAAGCTTGGCAAAGGTCTCAAAAATCAACTCACATCAACGTAATACTAGGATCACAAAGGACTTGTTTCTAGGTTGTAATGTTGGCTCTTTGGAAAGGGTAGGAAAATTTGGACATAGTGACTTAAGACACTAGTAGAGAGTTACCTTGGAGGTTCTTGATTTCTCATTCGGCTTCATATTCTCCTCCAATTCTTCTCTTGCACTTGCAATTTTCGATTTTCCTTCTCTTCCTTGCATCAACATCATTCTTCTTTTGATCGCTCGGGTACCAGTTGTAGGCACTACCCTTCTCGAACATCATTCGGCTGCTTTTTAAAACTTCAAGCCCCATGTAAAAGCAATTCGGGGTACCAGTTTCAGGCACTACCCCTAACAAGATTTAACCATGTACTTTTCTTACTAAACCTCGTTCCATCTTCCTTTTCTTCTTGCACACTTATTCACCTCACTCTCTCTACCAATGAATAGGGTATTTTTAAAGCCCAAATAAGGTAAATAAGGCTCTTTTATTTGGCTTGCCAAAGAAAAAGCTTTTAAAAGGCTCAAACAGGGCTACCAAAGGTTTATAGGATCATTAGGAAAGGTAAAATTTGGCTAAGTGACTCAATTAATCAAAAATGGCCTAAGATCATGTCCTAATATTTCATCAATTGTAAGTTTCACACAAGACGCCAAGCCAAGTTCTAGAGTACGTTCATACGAATGATCCTCTCAAAAATAAACTATCATGATCTCCCTTTATAGGTACTATGAAGTTATTCTCTTTATCCTACTTAATAATCCGAATTCAATTCAATTAATAAGTATTCATATATGATAGTTCTAATGAAGCTTCGGAGTCCCCTCACTTAGAATCATAACATGGAATCCTGTTCAGCGGTGAACGCACTCAATCTACAACCAAGATCTTCAATTAAGCTTTATTGGCTATCAATAAAGCTTAATTGAATGTAGGCAAAATCGATGGGACTTAATTTTCAAAAATAGTACCCATTTTAAAAATTGATCCATTTCTATTTGAGTTATGAGTGTACATAATTAAATTCCACTTTATATGCTCAAATCAGATGCATTCTAGAATAGGTAATATGTGTTGTACTTGATCTTTGTGAATTATACACGACTCCTGTGGTTTAAATTGGTTGTCTCGGGACGAGCAACATGTAAGTTTGGGGGTTTGATGAGTGTGTAAAATACCTGATTTCTTGTAAAATCACAACTTGGAATGGGCAGGGTTTATTGTTTACAAACTCCGAGCTTTTTGATCATCAATCATAAGGGAGGCAAGAGTAGAGGTGGTGATCCATCCGGAGGGCTGTGACAGAAGTTTGCTGAAGGTTCAAGTAAGAATGATCAATCTAACCACCCGACTTCACTGCCACGGATTCTATGAATCATAATCAACGGCATGATTATAGACTGGATCACATAATTACACTACGATATGGTTAATTCATGGGTACTTGTATTGAACACTTCATTATTTTGGCACCATGTTTTGTGCTAGTTTTGGAGAGTTTTGATGTGGAAATAGGTGGAAACCTATATATATTGTGAATTAGCATGAATCAGGTGTTAGTGGAGCTATTTGAGTGGTTTTCATAGCAAAAACAGAGTGAAAGTGCCAAGAATCGAAGAGACGGAGTCGAAGCCATGCGAACCGCCCAAGAAAGAGGTGGGTTCGACCTGTTGGAGGAGGGTTCGACCTCTCCAGCAGGTCGAACCAGCATTGCTGAGCTTACAGAAGAAGGTTCGACCACGACTCAAGTGGTTCGACCTGTCCATCAGGTTGAACCATGGTCGAACCAGTTCGCAGAAAAGAGGATTCGACCACGACGTTTGAGTTCGACTTGCCAGTTGGTCGAATCGGGAGTGGAAATGTGAATAAGAGGACGCCAAGAACTTGATGCGTGTTTTCTTTGCACGCAAAATTAATCCCCAAGTATTAAGGATATCAATTGCAGCTTAGCAAGCGACCAAGTGAATATCGAACCCAAAGGACGGCGTATTATCAATTTAATTATTTACTAAATTAATTAAGACAATTTGACAATTAAGTTGGAGGTTTAGAATTATTAAACTAATAAACAAGTAATTAAAATAACAAATAAAATAAATATCACTTGAAGAATACGAAAGTGGATCAAGTAGGAGAATAGGTAGCTCTAGGGTAATCCAGTTTTACTACTTAATTTCCCTTTCATGCGTTGATGTCCGACTCTGCCTTGTGGAATATGGACGCATCACTAAGCCATGCATATTTACTCTATAGACACAAGTAAACATGCGTATAACACGTGTGAATAACCTCGGAGCAAGAGATATAATTCCACCCCCCTTTCTAGGTACTATCAGTATCAATTATTTCCCCCTAGGATTGGTACTCTAACCCGATATGATCTCCCTTTATAGGTACTATGAAATTATCCTCTTTATCCTACTTAATAATCCGAATTCAATTCAATTAATAAGTATTCATATATGATAGTTCTAATGAAGCTTCGGAGTCCCCTCACTTAGAATCATAACATGGAATCCTGTTCAGCGGTGAACGCACTCAATCTACAACCAAGATATATATTCAGACTCTATATACCAATTGAAGATGCACAAAACGACCGTGAATATGGATTAAGAAAGCACAATCATATATAAAATAATCCACAAGTAGTGTTGTACGGAGTTTACACAGAGAAGATCAATTAATTCATAAAACCATCAAAACTCCTAGATCTACCAAAAAGGCTCTAGCCCATGGTGTTGTAGGAAACACACATGGGGGTTGGATAGATCTTACCCGGATGTCCAGAAAATACAAGATAAATTAGGAAACGAATAAACCCTAGATATGGCGTCTTCATGTCCTTCTCCGTCTTGAATCCTCCTCTTGGTTCTCCTCTTGATTCCACAAACGAATCTTCAAAGTGATAGATAGATGAAGGAAAGGAAGTGGGTGATGGATGGGGGGTGATCCCCCCTTGTGGGGTGTTGTATGGTTGTGACCTTTCTTCTCCTCTCTTGTATTATGTTCTCTATTATAATTTTGTGGCTTCATATACCTCCTTTTATACTTGTAATCACGTCTCCTAGGCTTGGAATGGGCTTCCTTAATTATCCCACGCGTTTAGGCCTTGAAAAGACGGATTTGGTAATTTCCCGAACATTAGTTCGACCTCAGCAAACAGGTCGAACCACTAAGCACAGGTCAAACCACAGGTCAAACCACCCTACTAGATTTGTGCAGTCTCGCCGTTTCGCGTATAAATTTCACATCTGACCTCCAAATTGAGTGATTTTTGTGCTCACGCGATCCTCTCTTCCTGGGCTTTCTATCAATATAAAGAACTTATAATAACTCTAAGAATTGAATATGTAACAGGCTATGAAAAGTAGCACTGCAATTCTGTTCGCACAGCTCGCGCGGCGTCACCACTTTGCTCATAACTTCCTCGTTCGGACTTCAATGATGGTGTTCTTTACGCTAAAACGACCCTCTCTTCAGTGGCTTTCCAACTATGTATCATACTACAAGTTTTTAGCTCCACAAAAATACAGAATAATTATGAAAGTTGGATGTGCGTTTTCAGCATTCTTGCACAAATTGCACCTTTTCTCCAACTTTGCACTTTTCATCCTTTTTCCACCTAAAACACAACAAACACCTCAAGTGCATATAATTCTCACATATATCGAATATAAGACACTTGTGCTCATATAAGACTACAATATCAATCAAAAAGGTGTTAAATTGGATATTAAAACACGCTTATTTTCACTCTCATCAAACCCCCAAACTTACCCGTTGCTCGTCCCGAGGCAACAAAATAAAAATAAAGAGAGAGAGAGAGTAAGAAAATTAGCAGGGAAATAAGGACTATGAAAAATACCCCTCTTCAAAATACAATTGTCCTCAACTTAGGTCATGCAACTCTTATTACATGTAATAATCAATTCGTAGCATACAAGTTAAGACAATCACCACCAATTCAAATGCTCCATTGACATGTTCTCACGGGAAGCATATATCACTCGCACTCAAGTGTAAAAGATGTACACTTATGGGATAAGGTGTTTACGCTCAGATTCAATTCAAGTGCATGCGTAACCATAAACTTGTCAAACGTCTCAAACTCTCCACCACTTAAAAGTATGATTCGACAATGGGATCAAAAAGGACTTTTCTTTTGGATGTAATGTTGGCTCTTTGGTAAGGGTAGGAAACATATGGATAAAGTGACTCAATTAGTAGAGAATTAAAACCGGAGATCTTTTGTACTGCAGATTCTTACACTTCAAGGCTATCCAGCTTCATGCTCTTCTAATTTTCTTTTCTCTCCTTTCCTTCAAGCTCAACATACTTTTTCTTGTCTCAAGCACATCCTTTTTCTCTCGAGGTACCAGTTTTGGGCACTACCTCACGCATCCTCCATAGGGTACTAGATTTAAGCACTACCCTAGGGTTTTTTTGATTCCATGAAGTACTAGATTTAAGCACTACTCCATGCTTCTCCTTAGATGCATTATCATAATCCATCACTATTAATTTCAACACCAATTTCATTCCTTTCCAAATTGTTATCAAGCACCATTAACACACTTTGACAGCATTTAATTCTCCACTAAATATAGGAATTTAAGGCTCAAATAGGATATCAAAGTGGCTATCTTTGTAGGTTGCCAAAGAAATAAGGCTTTTAGGCTCAACGGGGCTAACTACGGATATAAAATTATTTGGTAGGAAATTATTTGGCTAAGTGACTCATAATTTCAAGGATGGCCTTAGATCATTTCCCATTATCTAACATAACATGTAGTCTCAAGTAAGACAAGAGGCAAGTTCTAGAATACACACACAAGAACGATACTCACCAGAAAAAAAATATCATGTGATTATGTATCATGATAAACAAGGCTCAAAATCTCACATGGGTATTTAACAAGTAACAGAGCACCTTTCATGGTAAGCAATATCCCACAAGTACACATAGAACTTCATATCACAATATAACTCAAGTACACTTCCTTCATCAATTTCAAAGGCATATGAATTTCAAAGACAATTTTAAATATATAAGCTCACATGGATCACCACCTTAAACTTAATCCTTCCACTCCATGAATTAAAAGCACATATAAAAATTAGAATAAGGGAACGAGGGTACCTGATTTTTCTTCAACGTACGCACGAGCTCCTCGAGTCAAAGCTTCAATGTAGAACTCGTCTTGCCACTCTTTTACCTTTTTCTATCATCAAAGCTCAAACAAAATCATCATCACAGATTCATCAATAATAAAATAGGAGAACTATAAGAAAGAATTAATTGACTATCTAATCGACTCCACACACTAGAAACTCCACTGAACACTAGGCAAATTGCAAAAAATCGACACATCAAAACTGATTAAAGTTTCAATATACCGCAAAAAATCAACTCCCCTAGCAAACATTACAAAGAAAAGATTATATTCTTAGTGCTTTAATGAGGCAAGAACATCACATCCCCCCAAACTTAGTAAAAACGTAAGTTGAAACTAAGTTTGAAAAGAGATGTAATTTCTGAATAATAAGCAAGCCAAATATAAAAATTTCGTACTCACACAAAATAAATAAAGCAATAAAATGGAAGGGCAAGCCCCAACAGGCGCTTATGTTTAACGTCAAAGAGTCACGACGGATTACTGCTTTGTACTACTGGATCACAGGACGGTCTAGTCGCATCCTCACCTTCAAGTACTTTCTTTCCCTCTTCTTGTCTACACTCAACACCTCACCTTTCTTGGTCACAAAAATATGATCATTGAAATTTCCTTCCTTCCATGGCTGTCTAGACTCCTCCTTGTCAACCTTCCACTTAAATTCAGAATCACCTATCTTAGAAAAATCAAGATTAAACAAGTTAGAAACCATATCAATGCTCTTGCACGATTGAGTTCCCATGGGCATCTTCATTGCATGATCAAGAGAGAAAACCACATCTTCATTATCCATCTGCAGTCTAAGCTTCTCCACTCTCAACCTCTTTGCTCTTTCCCACTTCTTCTCCATTGTAAGCTCAGTATTCTGCTCATGTAATGGTACTGGAGTAACATCAACATCATAGAGAGTATTCGGTGTAACATTAAGCATGTTTTGGACGGGTTCGACCTGAGTTCGACCTGTGGAACAGGTCGAACTAGGTACGTAATGGTCGAACCGATCGTCTGGAAGGCTGCTCTTGCTCTGAAGTAAGGGTTCGACGTGGGTTCGACCTGTTTGATAGGTCGAACCACTGCCACCCAGGTCGAACCAGCCAACTGTACTCTTTCTGCCCTCTGGTTCGACCAGGGTTCGACCTACTGGCTTGGTCGAACCGACAATGTCGTGGTCGAATCGAGCTTCAGATAAAACAGGGGGTAGCGAACAGTCTGGTTCGACATTGGTTCGGCCAACAGATTTGGTCGAACCCTCTTGATCCAGGTCGAATCGCTCAGCTGGGACCTCCGGATGTTGTCCAGGTGCCTGGTTTGACCTCCTCTGTTCGGTTTGACCTGATGAGTTGGTCGAACCAGGGTCGAATCGGGCTCCTTTTGCTTCAAATTTCGATTTTGGCTCCGTCGGTCCTTCGTACTGCGTTCCAGACCTTAACGTGATGGCATTATTCTCTAATGTTTTTGTCAATTGATTCACATTCGCGGTCATCTGCCCCATAATCAAAGTAAGCTCCTTCAACTGCTTAGATAAATCTGCACGATCAACATTCATGGTATCCTCAAGACGATCAATTCTTGCATCATTCTCAGCCATGTATCGATGGAAGGTATCTTCAACACTCTTCACTTCTTGCTGCTTCATACTAGGCCCCCTTAATGTCAACTTTGTAATCTGCGCCAAGCCAAGTTCTAGAATACGTTCATACGAATGATCCTCTCAAAAATAAACTATCATGATCAAACATGATAGAGGCTCAAATCCTCACATAGGTAAATCAATTCCTAATACTCCTCATAGCACATAATCAAGATCAATTCCTCATGAATTCCATATACTTAACAAATTATACATGCTCTTTTCAATGAAAATAAACACGTGAACACATGAATGCACAGAATCAACAGCCCATATACAAATCAATCATACAAGATCAACTATATCAAGTACATGCCACTCACACATGAATCACACCCCAATCTGTAAAAATATAAAGAAGAATGGGAGATAAGATGAATCGGAGAAGCCAAAAGAAAACCTGAAACTACTCCCTAGGAGCATCATCATCCTCATCATCATCTTTGTCATCCTCATCCATCCTATTCTCCACAGCTCGGCACAGGCTGGTAATGTGCCTATCCATCATATCCACTCGACTACTCACTCTACCAACACGCTCATGCAAGGCAGAGTACCTCTCGTTCAGCGTGGCGTAATTGGCATTAGCGAGCGCGAGCTGCTTGTTCGTCTCCTGCTGTGCAGCTACTACCGCGACCAGCTGCTCATGAATCAAGCGAAGCTGCTCCCGTGTACCTGGGACTGCCTGCTGCTGCTGCGGTACCGGAGCATGCTGAGGCGCGTCATGCTGCTCTTCTTCTGGAATCTCCATCTCCGGCTGCTCATCTACCTGATCCTCCTCTTCAGGCTGCTGTGGCTGAGGTGGACGGAACTCTCCTTGATCAATGATCTGCTGTAACTCAGCCATCCTCCCCTCAGCACACATCTACGCTACCGCTCTCCAATCACCACCCGACTTCACTGCCACGGATAAGGCGGTATGTCCGAGAGAATTCATCAACTTATTCCTTGCTACCCGAATAGTTGTCAAGTTGCTCACGTTGAAGGGGAACATAAATTCGAAAGGCTTGAGACCCCTCGTGAAGAACCAATCTCCATCTCTAAAATGGGCAAATCCTCCCTTCATGTACGTGATCATCATCAAATCGGGTTCTCCTCCTACTAGTGTAATGCCGGTGAAATCCAAGCTGTAATGCTCAGCCACGATCGTCAGTAACCCTCTAATATTCACCTTTTGAAATCCAATGGTCTTGAATCGATGTAGCTACGCAATGAAATAAGCTCCAACATTGAACTGCACCCCGTTTAGCATACACCACAGGGCGTAAAGCTCTCCTCTAGACACAACACTCCCCTTCGAGCGGGCGAATAACGTGTTGCTCAGGACTCGGTCCATGTACCTCAAGACTGGGTTCTTTATTGCGGAAGCACGAGCCTGTCTGATCTTATAATCTCGAATATCCCATGTGATCTCCCTCCAAAACCGATTTGCATTGAATGCAGCATTTTCCAATCGAGGGATCTCTAAAGGCATCTCAAACAACTCATTGAAATCCTCAGACGTCCATCTCCTACGCACTCCGCCAAGCTGAATCATAAGGGAGACAAGAGTAGAGGTGGTGATCCATCCGGAGGGCTGTGACAGAAGTTCGCTGAAGGTTCAAGTAAGAATGATCAATCTAACCATGATTATTCCTAGATCAATCATGGGCTAGAACCGCCTTGGTAGTTCTAGGGTTATGAAAGTTTCATGATGTAATTCGTATTTCGTGTGTAAAACTCCATACAACACTACCTGTGGTTTGTTTTATATAAGATTGCATATTTAATCCATACGCATAGTCGTTTTGTGCATCAATGATCGTTGTGTAGAGTCTGAATACATAACATGGTTATTGGTTGAGTGCGTTCACTACTGAGCAGGGTTTATTGTTATAATTCTAAGTGAAGGGATTCCGAAGTTTTATTAGAACCATCTTATATGAATATTTATTAATTGAATTAAATTCGGGTTGATAAATAGGATGAAGAGTATAACTTTATAGTACCTAAAATGGCTATAGCTTCTCCATCCTCAGCTTTCACTACAGTCATGCCCCCCTTTTTAGCAACTACATGCAATGGACTCACATGGGGACTATCACTAATAGGATATATAATTCCAGCATCCAACCACGTAAGGATTTGCTTTCTTATCACCTCTTGAATTGCGGGATTCACCCTCCGCTGATTTTGAACACTTGCATTGGCTTCATCCAACAATCTAATCTGATGCATACAATACGAAGGACTAATACCTTTCAAATCATCAAGTGACCACCCTATTGCATACTTGTACTTCCGTAAGACATCTAATAACTCCTCAAGTTGATCATCATTAAGGGAAGAAGATACAATTACCGGATATTTTGCATTATCACCAAGAAAAGCGTACTTCAAGTGTTCCGGTAATGGTTTCAACTCCTCTTTCTTTTCTTCCATTGGAGCGCTTTCGTTATCCAAAGGCAAGTACCTCCTGGTCCATTTGACTTCTTCCACCTTAGTTCTTTCCAATTCAAACCTGTCATCACCCAAAGCAAGTAAGTTTTCAAGAAATTCAATACATACCTCGTTAGAAAGTCCGTCAAGCTCCGTAGTGGGATAAGTAAGAGACTCCATCAAACATGTCTCAAGAGGATCCTTTGACAAGATCAGAGACATATCCTCCTTCACAATCTCCTCCACCACGTCAATACTATAACACTGGGACTCCATTGGCATCTTCATTGCTTTGTCCAAGTTGAAAAGTACTTCTTCTTTGTCCATTCGTAGCTTAAGTTCTCCCTTCCGAACATCTATCATAGCTCCAGCCGTAGCAAGGAATGGCCTCCCCAAGATTAAAGGAACATTATCTTTATCATCATCCATCTCTAGTACAAGAAAATCCACAGGAAAGACTAGCTTCTCCACCTTTACAAGAACATCTTCAACAATACCTTTCGAAAACGTCATTGATCTATCTGCCAATTGGAGAGCCACTGTTGTCGGGGTCAACTCCCCCAAACCAAGCCTCTGAAAGATGGACAACGGCATCAAATTGATGCTTGCCCCTAGATCGCACAAAGCTCGCCGTGCTGGCCCCTTCCCGATCTCACATAGAATAGTAAAGCTCCCCGGATCTTTCATCTTTGGCGGCAACTTCTTTTGAATAATTGAGCTACAATTCTCAGATAAGTTTACCGTTTCAACTCCGGTTAAGCTTCGCTTCTTCATCAATATGTCTTTAAGGAATCTAGAATAGTATGGCATCTCCATGATTGCCTCTGAGAAAGGGATGTTCAAGCTTATCTTGTTCATTATCTCTGAAAACTTCTTGAACTTCTCTTCCAAACCCTTCTTCACTAGCTTGTAGAGAAACGGTGGAGGTATCTTTGTTTTGGGAATCCCCCATTCATCACGATCAACCTTCTCCGCTTTTTCCTTTTCGACTCTTAATCGCTTAGCTCTTTCTCATTTTTTCTCAGCTATTATATCTGTACTTTGCTCATTCCATACTACTGGAGTTGCATCGACATCAAAGAGAACATCAGGTGCATCAATCAAAACGTCTTGGCGAGGTTCGACCATGGTTCGACCCGATTGAGAGGTCGAACCAGGTTTATATTGGTCGAACCTCTCTCTTGGAAGACTGATCTCATTCTGCTCTTGAGGTTCGACTAGGGTTCGACCAATATTGGAGGTCGAACAATCGCCCCCTAGGTCGAACCGCTTCACTGTATAGTTTCTATCCTCCGGTTCGACCTGGGTTCGACCTGATGGGTTGGTCGAACCATTACGGTCGTGGTCGAACCGTTCCTGTGACAAAACAGAGTGCTCTTGCTAATGAGGTTCAACCATGGTTCGACCTATATGACAGGTCGAACCCTGTGGGTGTTGGTCGAACCGAGGCTTAGAAAATTCCAACTTTGATTCCGGCCTCATCGGTCCCTCGTACTGCGTTCCCGACCTCAGTGTGATGGCATTACACGACTTTGGATTCTCTATACTCTGAGATGGAAACTTCCCTTTGCCTACAGATTGAGTCAATGTGTTCACATTCTCTGCAATTGTACCCATCAACAACGTGAGATCTTTCACTTGAGTGGACAAATCTTTGTGGTGATCATCAATCTTTTTCTCAAGTTTGGCCTCAAGGCGGTTCACTCTTTCATCATTCTTCGCCATGTACCTGTTCACAGTATCCTCAAAACCAGGCTTCCCTTCTTCCACCTTTTCTCCCGGATCAACACCCATCGGAAGTTACACTGCATTGTTCGTATTGCTCCATGAAAATTCGGGCCTCCTTGGTTGCTGTTGATAACCACCAGAGGGACCACGATTGTTAAAGTTTCCTCGATAGTTCCCTTGGTAGTTCCAGTTTCCTTAATTTGGGTACCTCGTTCCTTGAATACTTTGACCCATGGCATAATTTGCTTCCTCCAATTCTTCTTGGATTGTTCCATTATTCATCATCTCTTGCTGCATGATTGGTACTCGTTGAGATATCTCGCTGATCTGCTTCTGTTGAGACTCAAGTAGCTTGTTGATATTGGAAAAGCTCGAAACGATCTCATCCTCTCTCCTTGTTTTCACCATTGCTTGTTCAACCTGAGCTACCTTCCCAAGGACATATGTACCTCTAACTCTATCAGTCGGCCAATCCCTCGAATTCATCGATATGTCTTCAAACAATTTCTCGGCCTCAACGGATAACTTTGTAAGCAATGCTCCATTAGAAGAAGCATCAAGTAACACTCTTGATTCATAGTCCAATCCATTATAGAATATACTGATATATTGGGCTTTAGATAGCCCATGTTGAGGGCACTTCCTGAGCATGTCCTTGAATCTATCCCACGCTTCATGAAATTTCTCACCTCCACTGATAGCAAATTGGTTAATATCTTACTTCATCTTAAACACCTTCGAAGGTGGCATATACCTTTCCAAGAATCTTAACTTCAATTGCTCCCACGTGGTGCACTCAGCTGCGTTAATAGTATCGTACCAATTCCTCGCCTTTTCAGTAAGTGAGAATTTGAACAAAAGGATCTTCCTAGCATCTTCATGTTCTCCTACATCTTTTTGAGTACTTGCATAACCCAAGAACTTGTTCAGATGCTGCTGCGGATCCTCGAAAGACCCTCCTGAAAAGGAGTTCCTTTCTATCATGCTAATAAGAGCGGGATGAAGATCGAAATCTGTGTTAGTTCCCCTTGCTCCTAAAAGCTCATAATTTCCAGCCCCATTATTTCTGAAAACCTCTCGGATGGCTAGATTATCCGGATTCGCTGCCATGTTGACTGTTCCTACTTCCAAATTAACTTCAGTTGTAGCCTCAATCGTCTGTGAAATCTACTCGTCAACCTTGACTCCAAAATTTAGAGCTTCAGTTGGGTCAATTGTCTTTGCCTTGCTCTTCTTCTTCTTCTTCTTTCTTGATGATGCTCCAATCTCAGGATTATACGGTTCAAGATTACCTTTCTTTGATCTTGTGAGCATACACCTAAAACGAATAAGAGAGAAATAACAAAACAAGGTAAATAGTCCTAATAAACTAGAAATAATACAAAAAGATATTTTACGCCGTCCCCGGCAATGGCGCCAAGAACTTGATAGGGGTTTTCTCAACACACAAATTAATCCTCAAGTATAAGGATATCAATTGTAGTCGCGAAGATGACCAAGTTACAATATCGAACCCACGGGACGGTTAAACATCAATTTCATTATATTCTAGAATACTTTAGACTATGTTTGGTAATTGTAAAGGTTTGAGGAATAATTACTTCTAATCGAAATAGCAAAAGAAATAGCAAGAGTTAGAGAAAAGTGAGTTGTGATCAAGAAGAATAGTGGGTAGTTCGTCGGGTCATCCAGTTTCACTAGCAATTCATATTTTTATGTGATGGTGTCCGACTCTGCCCTGTGGTTTGTGGATACATCACTAGACCATGCAAGTTTACTCTATAGACACAAGTAAATATGTGCTTGACACGTGTGAATAACCTCGTAGCAAGAGATATACTTCACCCCCCTTTATAGGTACTATCATAATCAATTATCTTCCACGTCTAGAATCTAACCCGATTTGATCACCCTTTTTAGGTACTATAAAGTTATACTCTTCATCCTATTTATCAACCCGAATTTAATTCAATTAATAAATATTCATATAAGACGGTTCTAATAAAACTTCGGAATCCCTTCACTTAGAATTATAACAATAAACCCTGCTCAGTAGTGAACGCACTCAACCAATAACCATGTTATGTATTCAGACTCTACACAATGATCATTAATGCACAAAACAACTATGAGTATGGATTAAATATGCAATCTTATATAAAACAAACCACAGGTAGTGTTGTACGGAGTTTTACACACGAAATACGAATTACATCATGAAACTTTCATAACCCTAGAACTACTAAGGCGGTTCTAGCCCATGATTGATCTAGGAATAATCATGGTTAGATTGATCATTCTTACTTGAACCTTCAGCGAACTTCTATCACAGCCCTCCGGATGGATCACCATTTCTACTCTTGCCTCCCTTATGATTGATGATCAAAAAGCTCTATTTATTCTCTGCATGAGCCTCCTTTTATACTTGTAATCACGTCTCTAGGGCTTGGAATGGGCTTTCTAAGTGATCTCACGCGTTTCGACCTCGTCAAACAGGTCGAACAACTGGCCACAGGTTGAACCCCAAGTCGAACCCCGCTACTGGAAGAATTCTACACTGGTTCGACCTCTTGAACAGGTCGAACCTCTCAGGACTTGGTCGAACCCCAGGTCGAACCTCATCACTGGATAATTTCCGCTCCCGATTCGACCAACTGGCAAGTCGAACTCAAACATCGTGGTCGAATCCTCTTTTCTGCGAACTGGTTCGACCATGGTTCGACCTGATGGACAGGTCGAACCACTTGAGTCGTGGTCGAACCTATTGGATTGTATACTAAAAGTCTAGCTTTAGTATGAACAATGTCATAACAATATTTGAAATGAGAATCATTGATCAAATGATTGCATCTTATAATTTATTTTATATGCATGATGCAATAGTCCATTTACTTTATACTGTAGATAATATGTTGTGCGACAACACGCAGAAGATCATATTATCGGTTTCCTTATAAAGTATAAACAGATGCTCACAACTGAGATAGACGGGAACTCTCTATCGGTATGGTTGTAGTGTGGTTTGGTATTAGCTTGTCTTGGCTATAGAATCACATTAGTGCACTTGTGTGTATTGAGCAGGACTGCCTGAGGTCGTTCTTCTTATACTGACTATATAGAAGAACTTGATCTCTGTTATTATGGAAGTTCGTGCTCTTAATCCCTATACAATAACCTCGACACGTAAGGCAGTATGTATTTCTTTGATTCATCAATGGGTGAGCTTTATAAGTATTAAATCAACAAACTCAGTGAGTTGGGAAGTAGTGCTGTATCTATGGTGTGCTGTTGATTGTAGAAGGAATCCATTTCCGTCATAGGTTGATGATGTCCCCTTGAGGAGCTCATAAGATTTATCATGTAAATCTTGCAAGTGGATTAATTTCTGGCATGATAATAAGGTTGAGTGGTACTACTCTCGGATGAGATATTAATTAATTTGAGTTGTCAGTAACTTAATTAATTAATGGACATTGTATATCTTAAACATGGGGAGACTATCGGGCTTATAATAAGAAGGAGCCCAGAACATAATTTTGGCATTGGACGGGTAGTGCAGTAATAATATTTTAGTGGACTATATTATTATTATTGGATTTAATTAAAAGCTTTGGGCTAAGCTTGGTTAATTAAATTCAATTGAGGCCCAGCCCAATTTCTCCTCCTGGTCCCTGCTGTAGCCCAAGTATATAAGTCATCTCAGTTCCTGTTAAACCTAAGTCTGTGCCTCTTTTGACACACGGGAGAGAACAGAGAGCAGAATGAGAGAACTCTGGGGATTGTTGACCACCCAACACCAGAGTTGACTTTGGGACATACAGTAGAAGATCAGAGGTGTTCTTCACCGCTGTTCATCCTCTACATCGACCCAGAAGTACGGTAAACATATTTTATTGCTTCCGCTGATTTGTTTACCTGTTTTACTAACGATCACGTTGATCCGCACTATCCAATTGCCAACAATTGGTATCAGAGCGTTGGTTTCGTGGTGAAACGTGAATCGTTAGGTTGGGTTTTTTGTGATTATTTGATTAATTGATCTAATTTGTATTAATCGCATGATTATTGATGATCTGTATAAATGTGATTATGTGATTGATATTTTATCTTTGTAATCGCATATTACTTTGTGATCTGTTGTTGTATCTCTTTGATTGTATACACTGTTCACGATTATACTGGACATTCATACACACATCATATCAGTCTGTCTGTAGTCAACTGTATACTTTATATCACACACTCTCACCCTGCACGGTGGGTAAGCATCCGATGAGGCGGTGGCGTCTGACCGGCGCTGACAATCGACGACTGGTGGCTTCGGCCGGACCAGTTCTGTCATGGCGGCGCTGGAAAGGTGAGAGGCTTCGACTGGATCATTTTCTACGGCATATCGTACAACTGATGGCGGCAAGTGGTGATTCGAAATCGATGCGGCGGCGACGACTTCACGGTGAGGCGTGTTTGGGCGACACATCGGCGTGACCTGGAGTCTCACAGACTGACGGCGAGCGGCTAGAGAGGTTGGATGCAGGCGTGTCTTTGCCGGTGTCTTCCTGGCGGCTGTACGGCGGAAGGCTGTGGTTGGGGCAAGGCGACTGGTGGTAGTGAGCGCCATCGGACACGAGCGGCGATCGGGTCATGGGCAGATTCGTTGGTTCACGGCGGTTTCCAGCAGCGACCTGTAACATCCGAGGCTGGGCGGCGCTGCAGGTGACTCAGAGGCTGGGCGGCGCTGCAGGTGACTCGGAGGCTGGGCGGCGCTGCAGGGGACTCGGAGGCTGGGCGGCGCTGCAGGTGACTCGGTTACTGGGCGGCGCTGGAGGAGACGCGGTGACTGGGCGACGCTGGTCTCCATCGCGTCTCGCCGGTGAGACGCGATTAGCCGATCCGGTCTATCTGCATGAACGACTACGGTGCTTGCACGGCGGTGTCCTGGCGGCTCGTCTCTGGCAGTGGTTGTGGGCGGGCTTGCGACGGTGATGGCTCGAGGAGGTCGACGATCTGCTGGGCGGACGGGAAGACTCCGGTGGTCTAGCGGCGTGACGCCGGCGCGCTGACTGCACGACCGCCGAGAGCGGCGGCGCCGTGTGACAGTTGGTGTGTGCGGCTGTGCGTGAGTTAGGGCTGGATGGCAGGCCCTTGGCCCTTTTTATACTTGGGCTGGAAAATGTTTATTGGGCCGGTTCCTTTGGGCCTGATTTATTTATTCTGGCTGAGTATTGGGTTGGCTTTTGTGGGCTTGCTGTAGTTTTGGGCTGAGTATGGGTTGTCTCAGTTGGGCTTTTTATTTTAATTAAATAGTTTTGGGCTGTGATTATGGGCCCAATTTTAATTAAATGGTAATGGGCTGCTGGGCCAATCCTGGTTTTAATTAATTGTGAGTAATGGGCCTAGCATAATAAATTAATTTTAATTAATGGACTAATTTTGTGCTAGTGGGCTTGGTGGGATTAATTTAGTTTTGGGCTAAGATTATGTGCCATAGATAATGAGCATGATTAATTAATTAATCTGCTGCTCATTTTGTGCTTATTTGATGCTCTAGGGCCCATTTAATTGATCCAACATATTATACAATTAATTATGACATATAACTGAGTTAATTGTTTTAACTTGACAATTAATTGTTATATATGTAAGGCATGTTCTATGTGATTTACTTATTTAAATTGCTGTTAATAGAAGCATGTCTTAGTTGTATATTTTATTATGGAATATTATATGCATGTTTAAAAAACCTCGGTATTAAATAACTAAGTGGGAGAGGGGATTGGTAATAAATTCCCACGGCCTCCATTATTGGTTTGTTAGCGATGTGAATAAACTTGCGCGTCGGCATTAGAGCCTTCCTCCCCATCGGATGAGTTTGTTCATGGATTGCTGGAACATACTTCATTAAATACTTACGTTTGTAATGTGATGCATATGAACTTGCGCGTTGGCTTAGACCTTCCTCCCTATCGGATGAGTTTATATGCGGTTCACTGGTACAAACTTGTAATTGATGACTGTAGGAAGTTATCCGAACGCGTGTGCACTTCTCTATCTGTAAGGCACATAAGCTTGGGCCGCGAACTTGGGGTCAAATAATGGTGTACACTTAGATGTAAATAATAAGTATCCTCCCCATCGGAGTCACTACTTTTATTTGCATGGCTAAAGAGGAACCGACTATTAATTATTTTGTCATAAAGTTAGGTTGACATATGAAATTAATGGGTAAAACCTTCTCTTGTAAATGTTCGGGTTTGTAAACGTCCACACTATCGTGGCTTGCAGACTCACGGTGCTTGAGATGTCGGTGAATTTTATTTTATATTATTTTGAGGGAATCGATATAAAAGAATAAAATTCGAAGATTTGATCGGTAAATTTATTTGTGATTCTCTGAATTTTGAATGGTTTTATTTCACTAATTGTTAACTAAAAGACATTATATTTACTTGTCCAAATTAGATAATTAGAAAAGAATCTTGGTTTTGAAAATTACTGCTTAAGAAAATACATGTGTATTCTCACAAAGGACGTCTCATGATGCCTATTAAAGTCTCTAGTGAAGAGATGAGAGGTTCATAGAAATATGATGATCTCATGTAACTCTTCGGATACTTGAGTAAATTAAAAAGGCAGAAGATCATGGTTGAATTGATGAATGAATTGGAAGAGCTTGGAATAGAAATTGAAAGGGAAACCTAAATCAATTTATTCTTCACAATTTGCCTGGATGTTTTGAGCAAGTTCTACCTGAAATACGAGAGGTTGTATTTGGTGGGAAACTTCTAACAAAACATGTGGCAAAAGAAAGTCATTTTTCATCATGATTTGAACAAGGTTAATATCTTATTTACTAATGGTTTAAACATGATTAGTGATGGCATCTACTGACACGAAGTATGTAGATACTGGAATCACTAAATGTTTATCACTGAGTAAGGATAAGATTGTTAATAATATGGGTAAAACTACAAAGGTAGTGGCTATTGCAGTGGGAGTTGTTTATTTATCTCATGATAAGAATAAACGATTGATTATGAAAAATTGTCTTTACGTACGTTTCATAGAAAGAATTTAATTTCGGTTTCTATGCATTAACGGATGGATACTTCATTTCGTTTAAATGACATGGTCATAGTAATGAGAAATGAGGCTATAATCCATTAAAGTATGTTGGTGGATAAAAAGTATACTCTTGAATCATGTTCATCCCACAGATGCAATAAATAGTAATTAAATAATGCATCTTCTAATATTTGTAAGAGAAATGAACCTTCAGAAATGAACTAAACATACATTTGGCGTCTATGACTAATTCATTTTACTTAAGTAGGATTCAAAAGTTGATAGCCGATAGACCGTAAGGTTTATCTGAAGTGGAAACTATCGGACTTGCGAGTGTTGCTTGGAAGTAAAAATGATTAACTGCCTTTTCAAGGCTGTGGGGTGTAGAGCCAAAGATATATATGTTGGAATTAGTTCATTCTGATTCAAGCGAACCTAATATTATCCAGACGAGAGGTGGTTATGAATATTCGAAAATTATTCTGGAAACCAATATATTTATATGATGCACTGCATGTTTAAGTTCTTTGATTAATTCAAGAATTGTAAGGCTGGTACAGTGAAGCGTCATGGAAAATATATTAAGTCATTACGATTCAATCATGATGGCGAATACCTCTTGGGATAGTTAGGAGCTATTGATCAGAAGTTGAGATTAAATCTCAAGTTGACTACACCGGGTATGCCCCAGCTGAATGGTGTGGTGGGTAGAAGGTATTAGGCTCTTATGGTTATGATTAGATAGATGATGAATTATTTGGAATAATTAAATTCATTTTATGGATATACCCTAGATACAGTAATTCGTGAAACGTTTGTCTGTATATGGGATATCCTAGAAAAATGGTGGGTGATTTATTTAGTCCAAAAGATCGAAGGGTAATTGTTAACACAATAACTAGATTTTTGGAAAAGGACTATGTAATAAATCACAAGCCCATGTATAAATTTTTCTAAAGGAAGTGAGAGGAAAACACAAAGTGTAAGTACCAAGTGTATAAGAGGATATACTACAAGGTAAACTGCAATGCATGTCACGTCTGATACACAATTACATGTAGTGCCTTGTCGTAGTGGGAGGGTTGTATGACAACCCATAAATATATGTTTTGGGAGAGTCGTGAGACTTGATCCCTAGTGAACATGGTATTGTCCCACGGATACGACGTAGCACTACAAGATGAAAATGCGGAATCTTAGTAAGTTGCAATGAATGTTGAAATAGAATCTACGGATTCTATATTAAGTCTGGGAACTTGTATGACCACTAAATGGTGTAAAAGCCATTGCAAGTGGTCAAAGGAAATAAAAGAGGATCATGCGGAAAGGTGAAAACCTTGGAAGCAAAGCTTGTTGCGAAAAAGTGTACTCAGAAAGAAATGGTTCGATTATGAGGAAACATGTTCGCTGGTAGCTATGCTTATGTTGATCTGGATTCTTTTATTACTGCTATGAGGAACAGCAAATAGATGTCAAAGACAGCTTTCCTGATTGGAAGTCTTGAGGAAAACATCTATGTGAAGCAACCAGAGTGATTCATTGTAAAGTACTAATAGCATTTTGATAGTAAGCTTAAGATTGTCCAGCGATGGACTAAAGCAAGCTTTGAGATCGTGAAGCATCTGTTTTGATTAGGTAATCCAGTGGCACGGATTTAAATCAATCAGCGGATGTATCTTGTGTATTGTAAAGAGTGACGGAAACGTGGTGGTGTTTTTTATACTATACGTAGATAGTATCTTGCTCATTGGAGACAATGAAAGAGTATTATCGGGCGTATGGGTACGGTTAATAAAGCGGTAGAGATGAAGGTCTTAAGAAAGGCAAAATATATCCTTTTGATCACGGTAATACGGATCACAAGAAAGGATATTATGCTTATCTCAAGTTTCATAAAATGATACAATCTATACTCGTTTAGCATGTAAATTTATCTAAGTGAATGTGTCTTTGAGACACAAGAAGAAGATAAAGAGGATGAAAGCGGTTCCTTATGCTTCGGCGAATAAGGAAGCTTAATCTAAGGAATGCTATGAACGATGTTGGATATCTGTTTTGCTGAATGCATGAATAGTGGGTATCAACGTAACCCGGAACAAGAATGATGAACTGTGGTAAGACATTTATAAAGTGCCTGAGAAGGACTGGAAATTATATGTGGACTTACTGGACAGATTCACTACTTCTTTTGGATTACGTAGATTCGGATTTTTTAGTCAGATTGGACGGCAGTAAATTCACCTCAAAGGTTATGTGTTTAATCTTAGGAAGTAGAGTCATAATGTGGAGGAGTGTTATATAGAAATATATTTCAGACTCCGGACTCCATCATGGAAAGATGATGAATTGGAGTCTATGAGGCAGCCAAAGTATCTATATAACTCTAGAGACTTCATGATGGACTTTGAAGTATTTCTAAGTTTGCCCAAGGTAATCACAATTTACATTGATGATATTGGTGCAGTTGCAAACTTGAAGAAATCACAAGTCCATAAGGCAATTAAACACATGGAGCGCGAGTACCACCTGTTACGAGAAATCGTATGATGAGGGAAAGGTTGTTGTCGCCTAGATTGCATCGGATGATGACCTAGTAAACCATTTACAAGGACCTTAAGGCGAGAGCTTTTAATGGTCGTGTAGTGGGAG
Organism: Pogostemon cablin; assembly: GCA_023678885.1. Lineage (NCBI taxonomy): Eukaryota > Viridiplantae > Streptophyta > Magnoliopsida > Lamiales > Lamiaceae > Pogostemon > Pogostemon cablin. The sequence continues at coordinate 11,628,311 of CM042987.1, forward strand.
TAGGAATCAGATGTATGGCAGAAGACATGACAGCATAGTCTTTTAGTATAAGTGGGAGATTGTTGGATTGTATACTAAAAGTCTAGCTTTAGTATGAACAATGTCATAACAATATTTGAAATGAGAATCATTGATCAAATGATTGCATCTTATAATTTATTTTATATGCATGATGCAATAGTCCATTTACTTTATACTGTAGATAATATGTTGTGCGACAACACGCAGAAGATCATATTATCGGTTTCCTTATAAAGTATAAACAGATGCTCACAACTGAGATAGACGGGGACTCTCTATCGGTATGATTGTAGTGTGGTTTGGTATTAGCTTGTCTTGGCTATAGAATCACATTAGTGCACTTGTGTGTATTGAGCAGGACCGCCTGAGGTCGTTCTTCTTATACTGACTATATAGAAGAACTTGATCTCTGTTATTATGGAAGTTCGTGCTCTTAATCCCTATACAATAACCTCGACACGTAGGGCAGTATGTATTTCTTTGATACATCAATGGGTGAGATTTATAAGTATTAAATCAACAAACTCGGTGAGTTGGGAAGTAGTGCTGTATCTATAGTGTGCTGTTGATTGTAGAAGGAATCCATGTCCGTCATAGGTTGATGATGTCCCCTTGAGGAGCTCATAAGGTTTATCATGTAAATCTTGCAAGTGGATTAATTTCCGGCATGATAATAAGGTTGAGTGGTACTACTCTCGGATGAGATATTAATTAATTTGAGTTGTCAGTAACTTAATTAATTAATGGACATTGTATATCTTAAACATGGGGAGACTATCGGGCTTATAATAAGAAGGAGCCCAGAACATAATTTTGGCATTGGACGGGTAGTGCAGTAATAATATTTTAGTGGACTATATTATTATTATTAGATTTAATTAAAAGCTTTGGGCTAAGCTTGGTTAATTAAATTCAATTGAGGCCCAGCCCAATTTCTCCTCTTGGTCCCTGCTGTAGCCCAAGTATATAAGTCATCTCAGTTCCTGTTAAACCTAAGTCTGTGCCTCTTTTGACACACGGGAGAGAACAGAGAGCAGAATGAGAGAACTCTGGGGATTGTTGACCACCCAACACCAGAGTTGACTTTGGGACATACAGTAGAAGATCAGAGGTGTTCTTCACCGCTGTTCATCCTCTACATCGACCCAGAAGTACGGTAAATATATTTTATTGCTTCCGCTGATTTGTTTACCTGTTTTACTAACGATCACGTTGATCTGCACGATCCAATTACCAACAGAACCTTCTTCTGTAAGCTCAGCAATGCTGGTTAGACCTGCTGGAGAGGTCGAACCCTCCTCCAATAGGTCGAACCCACCTCTTTCTTGGGCGGTTCGCATGGCTTCGACTCCGTCTCTTCGATTCTTGGCACTTTCACTCCGTTTTTGCTATGAAAATCACTCAAATAGCTCCACTAACACCTGATTCATGCTAATTCATAGTATATATAGGTTTTCCACCTATTTCCACATCAAAACTCTCCAAAACTAGCACAAAACATGGTGCCAAACTTGTGAATTTACACACTCATCAACGGACACAACATAAATTTATGGTGGTCATGTATTAAAAAACTTATTATTATTAATTAATTAAATAAAATGTTTCATTACTTATGGTCGACATAACTGAAAATTGGCGGACATCTTATGTAATTAATATAATAAATTTTTAGTAAACATAAAATATTTAATAAAAGAAACAAATCAGTAAAAATAAATTAATAAGTAAAATTAATTCAAGTAAAATTGGCAGACATGGCCTCATTTAATCCCTTTTTTAAGGCACTGTACACACCAACCCAATTAATACACACACAGTCCATTTATGATTTTTACACATTTAACTCTCTCACCTATCTCTTTTTTAAGGCAATGTACACACCAATCCTGTATAGATGGAGGGCTACCCTGTGTTCTGTGATATCCTAGACCTCATTGACTATAGACAGATCCTTCAAACCTAGTATAATGACTCTGCTGTGATCTTTCACTTCCACCATAAGGATGAGATTGATGTGGGGCCCTGAAATCTACCAAAGTGAAACTGATATGGTCCCTGATATCCACCATAAGGAAAAGAGTGAGATGGTGGTTGAAACCCAGCAGAAGGGAAATATGGTTTTCCAAAGACAAGAGGATATGAACTCTCCGGAATGGCCATCAGCGGGTGTGAAACTATGGCATTATGACGGCAATGGGTAGGAGGCATGTGCGTGGGACACTCTGGACCAGACTGAGATGGCTGCGGGGGTGAATCCATAACTGGTATGTAAGAGGTGTCATCCTGATCACCCATAAACTCATCGTCATCATCATCATCATCCCCTCCGACGGCATGAAAATTACGTAGTAAGTCCTCTGCAGTTCTGTGTTGCCCCCCAAATGTTGTATCATCTTCAACCTCAACATTTATCCTTCCACAGTATTGCTCGCCACCAGCATAATTGGATGAAATGTTCACTTCAACAGGAATGGCATGCTGACTAATAGCTTCATCTTCGGAATCAAAACTAGAGCGCACGGCCTTTTTCTTACCCTTCCCTTTTGGTTTTGGATCCCCAAAAGACCTAAATTGAATCTGAAAACCAGAACTCCAATCAAAATGTATTCCCCTAAAATATGATCGGTGGGACTCATCAGGGAGGATGGCAGGTAAATCAACAACTCTCGGGTCCTGAAAGTAAAATAATATAAAATTAAGACATATACTCATGTGACCAAAATAATATCCAAATGCATCCAATTTAGATATTAAAACCTTAATCTCATACAAAAAACAAAATGACAAACCTGTCTAAAAAACTTAGTATCGTCAACTTTATTGGCAGTTGTATATTTTCAGTGCAAACACAGAGGTCTAACGTCAGGATTGGGCTATCCATCGGTCAGGTGTGCTGCAAAACCTTCGATACGCTCGGAGGCCCAAACCTGTGACCAAACGTCAAAGTGATTTGAATTCAACATATAACTTTTTAAATGCAATTAATATAAGAATATTCACATAAACTCGGTATCACTTACTGCTAGGGCAAATGAGCATCCATAAAAATTGATGCGCTGCTGTTTGCCTACACCTTCCACCGCAGTCTTCATAGAGTACATATGGTGCAGTAGGGTTAGGTATGTGTACTTCCCCCAAGGGAAAGAGTTCCACTGGTGAGCATTTTCAGCTAAAAACCATACCCAGGGTTCTATGTATACTTTGGACGTATCCCGGCCTAACAAAAGTAGTACAGAAGTAGAATGTTGGCCGCTTTCACCGCGTTATGGCCCTTATATTTATTTTCATTAAATCTTTTCATAAGTTCATCAACTAGGACCCTCTTCGTACGAAAGCTAGCAAACAAACTGTCTGGTGGTGACTAAAATGAATCATTTGGGTCAAAATCCCCACCATCCTCAAACCCTAGTCCCATAACACGCATAAACTCCAGTGGTGTGAAGCTAAGAATTGTATCAGATACCCTGAAGTACCGGGTGTATATATGTGAACCAGGATTTAAAACCTCCTGAGCCATCAACTGAAATAACGCTTTAGGAGACCCATAATCAGAATCTAACTCCCAAAAATGATCGAAACACGATCTTCTGAACATCCGTACTGTTTGATCGCCACTATTTGTAAGCACCTTGCATATGCAGTTCTATACTTTTGTAGGCCTACAATACCCTTTAATCCCAACTTTTCGTGATTGAAGTCCACGTCGTTTCCAGCTCCACTACAGTGCATGCCAACTCGATTAGATATAAGACGTGACTATTTCTAATAAAAAAATTAAAAATTATATTTTTATAAAAATTATTTTATTAGAGCGATGATTTGTTTTAAAACAAGTTGTTGGTAATAATATGATCCGATAACTTTCAAAATATCATTATCAGCTTTTTTTTATTATTGGTAGCTCAATAAAAGTATATTAAAATATTATTCTTTTATTATAAATCTTATACATAATGTATTTATCAAAATATATATTTCAATCGTTACGTAAAATCTTATACACAAAGTATTATATTTTTAAAAATATAATGTTGATTAAAATAATTTTTATGAATATGTACCTAATTAAACTCAAATTATGCCTTCATGTACTAGCGGACAAGCAAATTAGACTTTTATTCATCGGCTGGCAGGGTCAATTGTGCTCAAAAAATGGCCAAACATGCTTAATTATGCTATAAAAATCGGAAGACATGCTCAAATACACTAAAAAAATCGGCGGACATGCTCAATTAGGATCAAATATTAAGCAGAAAAGCTCATTTATGGTCAAAAAATCGGCGGACAACCTAATTTATGGTCAAAACATACCAAACATAGATAATTATGCTATAAAAATCGGCGGACAAGCTCATTTAAAGTCAAATTATCGGCGGACAAACTCATTTATGGTGAAAAATGGGCGGACAAGCTATTTTATGGTCCAAACATACCAAACATAAAAAATTATACAATAAAAAATGGCGGACAAGCTCATTTAAAGTTAAATTATCGGCGGACAAGCTCATTTATGGTGACAAATGGGCGAACAAGCTATTTTATGGTCCAAACATACCAAACATAAATAATTATGCTATAAAAATCGATGGACAAGCTCATTTAAAGTCAAATAATCGGCGGACAAGCTCAATTATGTGAAAAATGGGCGGACAAGCTTTTTTATGGTCCAAACATACCTAGCATAAAGAATTATGCTATATAAAAACGTCGGACAAGCTCATTTAAAGTCAAATTATTGGCGGACAAGCTCATTTATGGTGACAAATGGGCGGACAAGCTTTTTTATGGTCAAAACATACCAAACATAAAGAATTATGCTATAAAAATTGGCGGACAAGCTCATTCATGGTCAAAAAAATGGCGGACAACCTCATTTACGGTAAAAACATACTAAACATAAAGAATTATGGTATAATACTTGGCGGACAAGCTTATTTATGGTAAAAAAAGGGCGGACAAGCTATTTTATGGTCAAAACATACCTAACATAAACAATTATGCTATATAAATCGGCGGACAAGCTCTTATATGCCTAAAAATTGGGCAGACATGCCCAATACGGCTCATATTATCGGCGGACAAGCTCATTATGGCTCTAATAATGAACGGACATGCTCAATTTTCATAAAAGGTTCGACGGACGAGCGTCAATTATAGATCTATACCAGCGAAATTTTTGCAGACCAAATATGCATCAATTATTATAATTTACAGACGAAATTCCTCTAATTTACTGATGAAATTATGCAAAATAAAATACGACTCAGTTACTCTATATTTTACATCCTAAATTCCAAACGAATCCCTAAACCCTAAACTCCCAAATTGAAATACTAACGTACCTCATTATCCATGTTTTAATTCTACAACTTTCCGACGAAGGGATGATGGCGAAAGCACGCAATAGCCGGCCAGATTTGGGTGTCCGCGATAAAAATCGGGTAAAAGAGACTGAGACAGAGAGAGAGAGAGATAGCGTAGAGAGAGAGAAGACAGTATTTTGGAGTCTTGGGTTCAAAATTGGGGTCAAAGATTCTACCCCAATTTCGACTCCACTTAAAAAGCAACTGACAACCCCACTTTTCGGCTTTCCCAAAAAATCAGGAAAAGGATTGACAGGTCTTAGAGGGGTAATTCGGGTATGTAGATGAAAAATAGGGCAAATTAGATATTTTTAAATACATAGGGCAAACTTGATGTAGGTTAATTGAAATAGGGCAATAAAAGTGCTATCCCAAAACAATATTATTGCATGCAGAACTCAAGAGCAATTTAGGAGCCTCCATCGAAACAACAGTTGTAATTAGCAGGTTAATATAAGACGATTCGTTACTTGATAAGATAACCTCCAAAGTGAAAAATTAAAGAGATTCCAATGCAAGTATATTAATTTCCAGTCAGCATACCATGGGCTGCTTAGAGTTCCTCAATTTTTTAGGCTGAGTCTTGAAGGTGTTAATTCCCAACAGGATGTCCAAAACCAGAGTTTCATTTCTTCACCACTACAAAGAATAAGGAAAAAAAATGATATCTAAGTGAAGTCTTATCTAACATGTCTTATCCAGGAATAAATTCCTTAAAATTTGAAATCAGGATTATGTCTTTCTAATTTTTTTATTTATTTTTCTCTTAGAACTTTCGGAGGTACATAAGAGGCTCTCCCCACGAAGGTGCATGCCTTACCATCTGAAATTTTAACAAAAGAAATGCCATGAATTAGTACTCCGATCACATCTATTTAACATAATTAAAATATAAAAAAAAAACCTAATTATGGTACCTGATGCAGCATTTGGAAAAATGGTTATCTAAGATACCTTTCCTTGGCTTACACAAGAAAAATTAACCATCTTGATATGGGAATCTGAAGCAAACGACTATCATTTTCAGAATAGCATTGTATGACAGTAGAAAAGCTTCAGCAGTTTCAAGTACCTTAATATCTCTCATAATGTGTATGTACTCATGACACTCAACAACTTGGATTAAAAGTGAGCCTCATCCTCAGATAAATGGCCTTTCTGCGCCAATAAAACCAACCCCATCTGCATGCTTCATAAATTGTCTCCAGATGACTTGATAAATGTTTGAGTTTGAGGACTACCCGAAGACATGCATAATAATTATAGATATAAAATAAATCTAACCATTGAACACACCATTGCTATGCAAACCATAAAATGTTTCCTGCAAAAGAAAAAAAAATTCTGGATTAAGAAAAAAGAAAACAACCACTCTAACAACACGCATTTCTTTTCGAGATTGCTTATCAGATTGAAGTGAAACTCCATCCTCTCTCGACTTCACATCGTTACTCATCAACAGCACAACATTGTTCCTTTCCCGAAGAGCCATTCTTCGTGTTCGATTCCACGATGAGACCCTTACCCTTACTTAAAGCTATATGATTGTATTCAAGGGTTTTGATAGAGGGAGTGGATGGTGGATCAGAATTTTAAGAGTTTGTGAATCAGAAGCTTAATTGAATTTCAACCCTTGGCACGCATAATTAATACTCGAAAATTTTACTCATAATAAATTATTAAAATAAATATTAAGGTCATAAAAGTAAATAAGAAAATTGTAAAAGGATATAATAGGAAAAAAAAAGTTTCCCAAACCCTCCACACTTTTAATATATTAAGATATGATTACTTTATACATATGTATATGATATTAAAAGTTATGGTGCTTAAATGAATTGCAGTAGGTTGTCGATGATCTGATCCCAATCAAAATCCTCGTACTAATCAGCAAAAGTATTCACTCTGGGAATTCTCATCGAACAGGGAGTTTGTATTGCAGTTTTCCATCTTAAGAAATAAGATAACCTAATGACTGAAAAGTAATTTAGGCAGGGTGGTGGAAGATAATAAAGAATAATTTGGGAGAGAAGAAGATTTCTGAAATTAATTGAATTCACACATATCCATATCTCTATAATCAGTGCACAAGGTAGATCAAGGTTTTTTCTACATAAAAGTAGTTACAAATTATTAGACGTGCATTAAGATGATGGACAAGTTTTGTGTGGGCTCACATAACAGCTAACGCGAAACTGATAAAAAAGTAATAATATCATTAATTAAAAGTGATACTCAATCGATGAAAAGTGATAACGGTGCAATGAACTATTTGATGAACAATTTATAGTATAAATAAAAAATGAGTTAAAATCATTTTTCGTCCCATAACAATATGAAATTTTTGATTCTGTCCCAAAAAATATATCATTTTCAATTTAGTCCCATAACTTTCTATATTGGCCAATTTTGGTCCCAAAATCACCGGAATTCAGCACGTGCACCTCACGTGACCCCTCAATTTGGGGCTTTCCGGCGATTTGGGACCAAAAATCGGCCAATATTGGGAGTTACGGGACTAAATTGAAAATTATCTCTTTTTTGGGACAAAATCAAAAATATATATTGTTATGGGACCAAAAGTGATTTTAACTCCATTTAATTTTTTATTTAAATTCTTAGCACAATTTATATATATATATATATATATATATATATATATTATGACGACTTGATTTTTAGTTTAGGTCTTAAAATAAGACCTAATTTTATAAGTGTTTCAAATTAAGATATAAATTTAGTTTCTTTTCTCAAATTAAGGCCTGATTTTTTATATTTGTTATTTTTTTATCATTTTAAGACTTACCATGAAATTTATATTTTCATTTCAAGTCATACAAAAAAAATTTAAAAATATTATTATACACCTTCAAATCAAATCATAAAATTAAATATGTTATTTTTATTAATATCTTATATTAATTTATAAAATATATTCAATTCGGAAAAAAATAAAATTACGACAGGCCTTAATTTGAGAAAAAAAGGTAAAATTGAGCCTTGAAATGAGACATTTCTTAAATGGAAACTAAAATTGAGACCTAACTTAAAAATTGGATCCTTACATGAAAATTTTCATATATATATATATATATATATATATATATATATATATATATATATATATATATATATATATATATATATATATATATATATAAACTATTCTTTATTTAGATTTTTAGTATTTAAAAAGTATTCATCTCATATAATATAACCTAAATAATAATATAATATAAAAATTATGTTCTCATAGTACAAAATTCATCTCTCATATTAATTTAAGTTTTAATCCTCAATTTCAAATCTTGACATGGTCTCATAAGGTATATATCCTATATAACTTAATTTTATATATTAAAAAAATGATAAAACATCAAAGGTAATGGAATAAATAGAAGCTACTAATATTTTATAAAAAAAATCGAAGGTAGTATATTTTTAAGGTTCAACTATTAAATTAAAATTATTTTTCTTCCCATAACAATATGAAATTTTTGATTCTATCCCAAAAAAGATATCATTTTCAATTTAGTCCCATAACTTTCTATATTGGCCAATTTTGGTCCCAAATCGCCGGAAAGCCCCAAATTGAGGGGTCACGTGAGGTGCATGTGCTGAATTGCGGTGATTTTGGGACCAAAATTGGCCAATATAGAAAGTTATGGGACTAAATTGAAAATGATATCTTTTTTGGGATAGAATCAAAAATTTCATATTGTTATGGGACGAAAAATGATTTTAACTCATAAAAAATGATAATATTTTACAGCGAAAGTGATAATATATTATAATAATACTTTTTATTTATTTCACGTAAGTCCTTATGTGAGACGGTCTCACACAAGACTCTGTCTAAGATAATAGCTCATTAAGCATTAGTAGCCGCCAAGGGTTAAAAAAAACTAAAAAAATTACAACTGAAATAATAACTGAAAATCTTATAAGATGTAGGAACCAAAAAATTTGAACATCAAAATTATAGGAGATGAAACAACAAAACCACAACATATAATCTCTATAATCAAATAGCAGGCAAGTACTATTACATGTTCCATTCAATAAATTGACATGAAGTTTCTCTAACACAAAGTAATTGTTTATACTAGAGATGAAATTTGTGCCAAAGAAATTCCAATAGCAGTAATGCTCAAAAAAAAATATATTCTAAAAAGCAATGGGGGCACCCTAGTCTATTACTTCATGATTTTAACATAAATAAAGTATTATGGGAGGCTGTTCAAATTACTATTCATCTCGCGCAATGAGATTTTAAACCCTAAACCCTAAAAACTGATAATGAGGTCTTAAACCCTAAACCCTAAAACTGATACGATCTTACTTGTGAGTTGTGAGATATATGATATGATGTTACGAAAGTAGGAATATGCACTATTCAGTTAAAACTTAAATAGATGAACGCTTGAATTTTTTTTTTCAATATAGTAGCATTTACCATTAAACATAATTAAAAAACAAAAAAATAGTATTTTGGTTATAACAAACACAAGGTCATCATATTTTAATAAAAGGTGATACTCTAATTAATAATTTTGATTCAGTTACTATTCAGTCATATACTTTCAATGTGATTTCGTATCGATTTATTTGGTTTTCGAATTTCAATTCAATAATGCACTCCCTTACATACAAATGTCCCTCAAATCGTATCGACGTGCTTAAGATTGTGAAATGATTTTATATTCTTATTTAAGATCATCTAAAGATGTGCATCGTATCGTATGCTCTTTTCATTGGCCGACAGAATTGGGACAGACAATCAACCTTCAATTATATCAATTATATGTCACGCCAAATCTTTTATCTCATTTTTGCATTGTTTTTTGTGTCATATGTTAAGTGAATAACACCTCATATGAGAAATAAACCCAACTATTATATCTAGTATTTAAGTTTTAGGGTATAATTTCAATGGTGTTATATAGAAGATGATGTATTAAAATAACATAGAATTCAAGTTTGACTATATGAAACCCAAATTTCTCTATGATAACAAATTTTGCGTTGCCAAATAGTATGATAAAATATTTTTGCGTTTGAACATTGATACGAATAAAGATAATAAAAATTAATTAATAGTAATAATAACAACAATAACAATAGTAGTAATAATAAGACAAATTTTTTTATCACGAGAATATTTTTATGTGAGATGGTTTATATATATATATATATATATATATATATATATATATATATATATATATATATATATATATATATATATATAATAAACATATTAATAATTGATCGACTCATCAAAATATTCATAAGCTGCGAGATATAGGTGAAAGATATAAATAATTATACATACTAAATTTAACTCAAATCCTAATATTAATCTATGATGACTATGATATAATAAAAGAATATGCTTCCTTATATGTTAAGGAAGTTTGCTATCACCATCTTGGTTGTTCAATCCTCCGCCTATACCTATAAGAATCAATGACGAGAAATTTGAGTCCATTATTAAAATTAGATGAGCGTCCACGTTCTCTCATGTAATAAGGATAGCGTGTATCACAAATATAAATAAATAAATAATAATAATAATAAAGAAAATGAATGGTATGGCTTAGTGTATGCTTTATTATTTATGTTGTAATTATGTGGGCCAATTCAAAGCCCAATTTTGGAATTCTCATAAGATATTCCGTGTTATTAGTTTTATGCATATCTTTAATTAATACTATTAATTTATAACAATTTGTAAAAATTAATATGACAACGACCAATAAAAGTGTAAATGAGTTGAACCGAGTTACTCGTGCCCAACTAGCAAAAATGTCAAAACTAACTCGAATTTAATCTAATCGAGTCAAGTTCAAGCTATTCTACTTTTCGAGCTTTGAGCTCTATAATACTCGAATTGATAAGCTCGGGAGCCTAACCGAACTTATATATAAAATTATTATATAATACTATATTTTTTAGTTAATTATTCATATTTATTATATATTAAATTAACAATTAAAATGTAAATTATTTATGAGATATATTTTTCCCCTTAAAAATCACCGCTTCACATTCTTTACCATCTCAACTGTTTAATTTATTTATTTCTTTTCAACTAAATAAATATTTATAAATTATCGAGTCAAGCTCATGTTGAGCCAGAGTTTTTCATTTTTTTTTTAGTCGAGCTTGAGTTCAATAAATTGACCTCAATCAAGTTCGAGCTTCGAGTTCTTTAATTGAGTCAAATTTGAGTTTGACACTACTCAACTCATTTGTACCCGTATTCTCTCATCCCTCCACTTATAAAAGAGGCCCTTATCTATTTATATTGCACACCAAAAATCATTCTCTGCAAATACTAAAGATTCCTGAGTTGTTTGAATCGTTCTTCAAGTTCATCAATTTTTTTTTGTGAGTCCCCTCATTATACTTGCAAGTCGTTCATCAATAGTTGCAGTATTAGCCATCATAACAAGAGTTATTAATGAAATCTAAATTCTTCGATTTGCTTAGTGAGTTCTTCAATGAGTCTCCTCATACTTGCTAGTCGTTCTTCAACGGTTGTAGCATTAGCCATCATAACAAAGAGTTATTGATGAGGTGGACGATGAACTTTTTATGGAGTGGGGAGTTGAGCAGACAAATTATAATTGTAACATTTTATATTTATTGATAATAAGTACAAAAGTAGCATAACAGTCTTTATCTATCATCTGTGTCACCTCTTTGCGTTAACTTTCTTAAATCCTTTAAGTTGGATCTTTTGTTGAGCTTGTCTAATCCTGAATTTGGAGCTTTAAAATATTTATTTAGAGATCTTGAGCCTTTTGTTCAAATCAAACGTTTGTAACAACAAATTTTTATTTATAAAATAATAAACACAAAAGAAATTTACAATGATAATTCAAGATGGATTGAAGTTGAGAATTTAAGTAAACAACTTCTATTTATCCTCTGATTCCTCTCTTGTGTTGATTTCTTGACTTCTTCAACTTTCTGAGCCGGATCTTCGGATGAAGCTTGTCCGAGCTCGGGGTTGACTTGAAGCTTTAAAACGTTTATCCGGAGGCGTCGAGCCTTTGTTCGGATCAAACGTTGACTTGAAGATTTATCGTGAAGAACGCCGTTCAATTTGGTAGAACACCGTCGACTTCACGAATATTACTGGATAAACTTGATGAACTTGACTTGAAGAAACGTTGAATCTGAGGGGCTTAGCACCTTGATCCCAGATTGAATGGCGTTTCTAGATTGATCCTTCAAGAATAACTCGATCTTCTCAAAGATTCCAAGTTTCTTCAGAGCTCTCCGGGTTTTCAGGAGCTTCAGAATGAATGGAATGAGGACTGAAGGTCCTTATTTATAGGTAGAGAAAATAACCACTTGAGAGATATTTTCTCCTTCAAAAGATATGTTGGGCTTTTCTCCTTTAATTAAGTCTGCTGGACTGGATATGGGCCTATTTAATTTAATTAAGTCTGTAGGATTTTGACTTGGGCTTATTTAATTTAATTTGGCCTACCGGACTTGCTTTGCTGGGCTTATTGACTTGAGTCGGGCCCACTTGACTTGAATTGAGCTCATATGACTTGAATTTGAGTTTAAAAAATTATATTAACTATTAATTATATATTCATTTATTTTAGGAATTAACTTATTTAACTTCCTTAATAAATAAATATTTAACTAACACTTAATACATTTTTCTTTGTATTTTATTTATTTAGGCAATAAAATTTAATTGCCTACAAATGCCCCCTTGCATTTTGTTCACTAAAATTTTCCTTGAAGTTGACAAATTGCAATACACACATCCTTTTTTATCGGCCGGGCTAATTCTTGAGTTGGGCTTTTTTCTTTTTTTTTTTTTTTTTTTTTGCCATCAATCATCAATACTTGCTTGGCCCATTAACACTTGGCACATCTAATAACATTATTGGGCTCACAAGAAATTGTTGAGGCCCAATACCCAAATTTCATTCACAAAAAAAAAAGTTCCAGAACATGATTTGGAACAAATCTGGAGAAGATCCAAACATATCCTACACATATTAAGCTTGCAAATCGCATGACAATATGTCCAACATCATAGAAAACCTATCACAAAGAGAAATCCATATTCACAAAGAACTTATCCGTATTAAATTTCACCACTATATAGATGAGCTCCAACCTCAATTCTCACATCAAAGTCTCGACTGATTCCACTACTTTTTCCTGCAGACTCTCCTTCAAAGGATTATCAAGATCGCAACATCAACACTTCACGCCACAGCTACAATAATTAACAGTGTAATAATCCTTCTTTTTTTTACTTTTCCTTTTACTTTGCCTGCCTCTCTTTTCTTGTTCTTTCTTTTCTGCATATATTTCTTTTTCCTTGTTTCTTCGCCTCTGCCCATGAACTTAATAACATGCTCGACCTTGCCATTCTTCCTTAAGCCGTTAAGGAATCGATGGTGAGCCTCGTCCTCGCCCTTCTTCCTCTTCCGAGAGATCGTCGGTTTGAGAGTGCTTTATCACTGCTTTATCACTACGCTGTTCGTTCGACGCAATCCTTGATGAGGGATTGCGGCGGCGCTTCCAAAGGCGGCAGCACGCCATCCTCGATGAAGGATCGGTGGTTTGAGAGTGCTTTATCACTACTTTATCACTACGTTGTTCGTTCGACGCAATCCTCGATGAGGGATTGCGGCGGCGCTTCCAATGGCGACAGCACGCCATCCTCGACGAGGGATCGGCGGTTTGAGAGTGCTTTATCACTGCTTTATCACTACGCTGTTCGTTCGACGCAATCCTCGATGAGGGATTGCAGCGGCGCTTCCAATGGCGGCAGCACGCCATCCTCGACGAGGGATCGGCGGCGGCTGTTCAATTTTTCACCACCACATCGCTGTTTGAATGAGCATCATGCTCCAACAGCCGCCTCCATTCAGATTGGTCACGTCAGTCGGTCAATCGACACGTTGCCCAGCCATACATTCCTTTCCGGCATCGGACGGGCAGCAATGTGTGGCGGCGTCGACGAGACTGATGGCCCGTCGAGTGTAGCGGTGGTGCGAACAGCGGTGTTGGCAACCTGTGATAGTGGCGAGTTTCGTCGACATCCTCAGCGTGAAGTCTGCTTCCAACGGCGGTAGCGCGCCATCCTCGACGAGGGATCGGCGGCGACTGCTCGCTGCAGACTTCGGCGAAGGGACAGCGATGCACGCAGGGCGGCGCTTCCAATGGCGGCAGCACGCCATCCTCGACGAGGGATCGACAGCGACTGCTCACTGTAGACTTCGGCGAGGGGACAGCGATGCGCGCAGGGCGGCGCTTCCAACGGCGGCAGCACGCCATCCTCCACAAGGGATCGGTGGTGTAGTGCGAGGCAGTAGTAGTGTCGCGCCCTTCAGTGAGGGTAGTGATGTTCGCTGATGGTGGCAGCGCACACGGGCGGTGGCTGCTTGTTGTACTCGGCGACCGCTTGCTGCCCTCGGTGGCAAGCTCAACGATCCTCGTAGCGACAAATCCGATCGGCAACTCCGGCGCGAGACCTGGCATCAACCGTTGGCGGCTGTCTCCAGTGGCTGCGAGTATCGACGAAGGTCCCGATCGGCAGAGAAAGGAGAGAAGCCCTCTTTGAAACAGATTCACGCTGGGAGAATTTTTGAGGGATAAAATCAATTTTGACTCCAAAGCTGATTTTGACCACATTGGGCCCATTTAATTCAACTTAACTTCGGCCCAATATTGATTAATCATGTGTGAAGGTTAACTCTTAATTTGGGCTTCTATATAAATTGAGCCCACATCACATTTAAAATTTATGATCTTGGGCTTTCAATTTTAACTACTTGTCTTAAGTTGAAGTGCAAATATGATTTTAGGCTAAATTAAGAGAACTTCTGAATGAACTAAATAATAGTTCAATCAACGATTCTTAATTTAACAATTTACAACTCAACTTCTTTCTTCTTCAACATAGCGAGAACTCGGATATCTCTAACCACCACAAGCTTTTGGCTTTCTTTGCTTCTTTTTTTCTACAGCCAATCTCAACTTCAAAATGGTTAAGTTTAAGAGTCATACAATAGATTCCAAGGAGCACCAATTACTGATCCTTGATACCCAGCGTCCACTATCAGACATAGTAACTCGCCTCCCCATTGAAAGACCTCTCATGGGTCAACCTATAGAGAAACTAACTCAAGAGGATAACGTCTTCAACTTAACGACGTGGGCCCGAGACATGGAGTTGGATGAAACTAGAGTCGTAGTTTTGAGATCGGCTAATCACACCAAGGAGAAGCTAAAAACTGGCCCTTTGCCCACACTAGGACGTCAAATAATTGAAGTTAATGCGGCGTGGGGCGACTCAGTGAATTTTCTCGGGGAATTTCATTACATCCCAGGGTATTGGGAGTGGACCGAGGCTATCTTAAGCAGATATCGCTCTATTCTTGAGAAAACAATGCTTTATGACCCTATCTTTGCATCTCTATTCACATATGACTGCAATCATGAGATCATCAAAGCTTTCTGCGAGGCGTGGTGTCCTACCACTAACACCTTACTTACTTCCTTTGGAGAAATATCGATTTCTCTATGGGATTTGTATAACTGGGTGGGATTGCCGCTAGCTGGTCACTTATACGAAGAAGTTGTGCCTGACCAGTTAGAACTTTTGAATGAGTGTGACGCCACAGGATTACGCATCCCACCTAGTTGTCAACACTTATTTCATGCTTATCATAGACTCCGTAGTCGTGATGGTACTGACTCTATTTCACTTTCTCAATGGGTGAGCTTTTGTTCTCATAGAACTACAAAGCATAAGCAACCCCCTCCACGTGCAGAAAGTAAAAGGAAAACACGCCTTAAGAGTATGCATAACCCTAAGGGCATTATTGACGATAGCAAGAAATGGACTTCCATAGAGATGGCCCCTTTTAAAATGCTTCATGTTGATGCCAAAGAACAAGAGGAAACATACCTAGCTGCCCATTTAGCTTGATGGCTTTGCTCCTTTGTACTTCCTAACGACGAAATAGACATGATACGTCCTAGTACCTTCAAGGTAGCAAGCTTGATGGCTGTGGGAAAATCAGTTTGCCTTGCTGTCCCAGTTCTGACAAGCATCTACCGAGGTTTGAATGGAATCTCTAATGAACTCAGACCCTCTGAAGTAAAGTCAACATTCCCTATACACTTCATTTACACTTGGCTGGCTCATTACTTCCAAACTCATCACCCGAGCCCCCACGGATTAAAAGTACCTTCAATGGTAACCTATTCAGGTGAGAATGGAGCAAAATTTTTTGGTTCAATTGGTGCTCGCAAGAAGATTCAAAATGGAAACAAAACCTCATTGTCTTGCAACGTCCTTCCAACAACAGACCCCATGTGGTATACTGACCATGACAAGGCACCTTGGCGTAATTGGGCCTACTTCATTGCTATTCGTACCAATTATCTCACTTTGCGACAGAATGGAAGCTTTCTTATTGAACCCTAGAGCCCACATCGGTTTAGCCGTCAATTTGGCTTTTATCAAGATACTCCGGGGAGAATGAAAACAGACACTCGAGAACCACCTTGGAGCGAGGGCTTCAGTATTGGAGGCAATGCACATTGCGCAATTCTCAATCTACAGCAACTTTTCCATGTGCCCCTTCGGAATTTAAAAACTTCTGCTCATCAGAATACGAACAGTGGCTATCTCAGATTCATGGCACTTACTTCTTGGATAACATGTTGAACCTAGTTGAGACTGCTTCAAACCAGAATATGGAAGAAGGAGTCGACATCATCAATAATTCAAACAACGCCAAGGCTGAGGAAGCTATACCGCTAGAGGCCCCACCCCTTCGAAAGGTGATTGTAGGGAGGTCTAATGTAGTTCAAATGAACATGATTTGGTTTTGAATGAGGGGGGGTGCCGTACAGAGTTTATACTCGTGCGGGCCAGGAGTGACTATTCTCTAACCACTTTAGACAAAGTAGGGTATTTAATGCTTTTACCACTTAAAATACCTGAGTGGGGTGAATTAACAGTTTAGCCACGTATAATTACCTTTGGTGGGTGTCGTACACAGTTTATACTCGTGCGGACCAGGAGTAACATGCAGTTTAGGCTCATGCATCATGGAGCGTTCCGTGGGTTTGACTGGATTACGCGTAGTAGCGTTTCAGGAATTTGCCATTTATGGGGCCAATTCCTACACCATCTCCAGATATCAACTTGTATGCACCATTTGTATACACTTCTTTCACAACATGCGGGCCATCCCACTTGGGCAAGAATTTATTTCCAACTCGGTGAGTGATGACAATAGGCCTTCTTACAGCAAGGACTAAGTCTCCGACTTGAAAAGAACGTATCTTTACTTTCTTGTTAAACGTTCTGGAGAGGCGAGCTTGATAGCACTCAAGTCTCTGTTGTGCTTCTAACCTCTTCTCATCAAGTGCCTCTAATTCTTCGAGACGCAGTCGTGCGTTCTCTTCTTCAGTTAAACCTTCTTGTATGGCTATTCTCAAAGATGGTATTTACTTTTCAAGGGGCACCACAGCTTCAACCCCATATACAAGAGAGTACGGAGTAGCTTGAGTAGGCGTTCTATAAGTAGTTCGATACGCCCATAAAGCTTCATGAATCCTTTCATGCCAGTCTCGCTTTGACTTGGAGACCACCTTCTTCAACAGATTACACAGTGTTTTGTTGAAGGCTTCGGCAAGCCCATTAGCTGCTGCATTATACATAGAAGATTTTCTTTGCTTGAAGTCAAACTTCTCACAAAGCTTATCAATCAAAGAGTTTCTGAATGCCCTCCCATTGTCTGTGATAATGTATCGAGGCACTCCATATCTATATATGATGTTGATGCGGATGAAATCAGCCACATTTTCTTTCTTCACTTCTCTCAAGGGTACAACTTCCGCCCACTTGGAAAAGTAATCAGTGGCAGCCAGAATATAAAGATGACCTCCGGAAGACTTCGTTAATGGCCCCACCACATCTAAGCCCCATGCATCAAATGGCCACGAAGAAACTGTTGGATGTAATGGTTCGGGAGGCTGATGAATGAGATTTGCATGAAACTGGCATGGCTGACATCTTTGTGCATAATCTATGCAATCCTTCACCATAGAAGGCCAGTAATATCCCATCCTCTTGATTTTGAAATGTAACTTGGGTCCAGACTGATGGGCACCACATATTCCAGAATGAACTTCCTCCATAGCTTGAAGAGCTTCTTCATCACTTAAGCATCTTAAGAGAATACCATCAAACGATCTTCTATAGAGTGTATCTTTGTAATAGAAGAATCGTGGTGCTCTACGTCGGACATCAACCTTTAGGTGTGGATCATTGGGAAGCTTATCATTCTTCAAATAATCCACGAACGGTTGACGCCAATCTTCTTTCTTAATATCAAAAACCACTATGGCGCAATACTCAACTTCTTCACTATCTTCATCTTCGAAGAAGGGAGGTACCACCCAAATTTTGCAGATCGGTACTTGAAAAAGTGCTTCGGGCATTGCTATGGTTGACGCTAGCTTTGCCAAAGCATCGGCTTGCTTGTTCTTGCTCCTTGGTAAATGTTCAATCTCTACGTCTCCAAGCCAATTCATAAGCCTCTGAGCATAGTTATAATACGGAAGTAGTTCAGCTTTCTTAACCTCATATAAGCCAAGCAGCTGGTTGATTATCAACAACGAATCTCCATATACCTTAAGGTGTCGCTTCTTTACATCCACTGCCATCTCCAAACCAAGTATAAGAACTTGATATTCAGCTACATTATTAGAGCAATTTTTAGTTAGACTGAATGAATACGGCAGAACTCCTCCATCTGAGGTTACAAATACTACTCCTGCGCCGGCTCCTTCTCTGTGAGCAGCTCCATCGAAATACATCTTCCAAGGAGGAGTGATTTCAATAGCCAATATATCTTCATCGAGAAAATCATCAGATAATTCCCATTCGGCAGGCATGGGATGATCAGCCAAGAAATCTGCCAGCACTTGTCCTTTCACCGCTTTTTGAGAGACGTAGATAATTTCAAATTGCTGCAATTGGAGATACCACCTTGCGAGCCTATCAGAGAGCACTGGCTTTGACATTACGAACTTTAATAGGTTGGCCTTCGAGACCAAGTAAACAGTATGAGCTTGAAAGTAATGCCTTAACTTCTGAATCGCAAATATGAGAGTAAGACAGAGCTTCTCAATTGGTGAGTACTTTAACTCATTTGGAGTCATTGTTCTACTCAAATAGTACAACGCACACTCCTTTCCTTCATTATTATTTTGTGCAAGCAGGGCTCCAACTGATTTTTCTTGAGCAGATATGTAGAGAATTAATGGACGTCCGGCTATTGGAGCAACCAACACTGGCGGCTTCATCAAATATGCTTTAATGCTGTTAAATGCATTAGTGCAAGCTTCATCCCATTCAAATGGGCTGCCTTTTTTCATAAGATGGCTAAATGGTTGGCATCGACAGGCCAAATTTGCTATGAATCTTCTTAAGTACGCCAGCTTACCTTGCAAACTTTTGAGCTCATGTATGTTTCGGGGCACCTGCATCTTCATTATCGCATCAATCTTCGCTTTGTCAATCTCAATGCCACGATGTCGGACAATGAATCCAAGGAACTTACCAGAAGAAACTCCGAATGCGCACTTAAGCGGGTTCATTTTGAGTTGGAATTTTCTGAGACGTTCAAATATTTGCCTTAGATCCTTAAGATGGTCCTTTTTCTTCTTTGATTTCACTACAATGTCATCCACATAACATTCGACATTCTTATGAAGCATGTCGTCGAATATCTTTTGCATAGCTCGTTGATACATAGCGCCAGCATTCCTCAAGCCAAACGGCATAACATTATAGCAGTATATACCTTTAGGAGTGCGGAAGGTTGTTTTCTCTTGATCTTCCGGAGCTAGGCTAATTTGATTGTAACCAGATGATCCATCCATAAATGAAAGCACTTTATGCCCGGTCGTTGCATCAATCATAAGTTCTATGATTGGTAGTGGAAAATCATCTTTTGGGCATGCCAAGTTCAAGTCACGGAAGTCAACACATACTCTAAGTTGCCCATTTGTCTTCCTTACTGGAACAATGTTAAAGAGCCAAGTGGGATACTTGACTTCTCGTATCTTTCCAGTTTCAAGGAGCTTATTAACCTCAGCTTCAATCAATGGAACCAGCTCTGGTCGAAATCGACGCTGCATCTGCTTAACTGGCTTGACTCCTTCCTTTACTGCTAGATGATGAACTGCCACTTTTGGATCTAATCCGGGCATCTCCTTGAATGACCAGGCAAACACGTCTCTAAATTCTTGAAGAAGCTCAATATAACCCTTTTCTTCATCGGGTGTCAACAAAGCACTTATGTAGGTTGGACGTGGGTCATTAGCATCACCCAAGTTAATCTCCGTTAATTGGTCAACAGTAGCTTTGACACCCTCTTCAAATTCTGGAGGAACATCATCAGCATCTTCCTCTTCAGCTGAGGTCTCCTCTCGTATAGTAACATGATTTACCTCAGTAACTCCTTCCAGGAATTCTTGCCTTTGAAAACGTGGATTAGACCTAACTTGTTCATTTTCCCCGACTTTGACAATACTCTCCACTACATAACCATCTCTCCTCATTTCGACAATCTTACCTCGTAGATCTTTTTCTGCATTGTGTAGATTTGTTTGCATGATAACGGAATGAACAATATCTGATGATCCTATACTTTCCCGATCATCTTCTTCACTTTGGGAAAAGATTATTGTTCGCTTCTTAGCTTTCAACACCGTGTCACATGATATAGTCAGGAAATGTCATCTTTTCATGCGAGATGGGATCCGACTACGTATTTTTGGGAACCTTGGGAACTTAGAAGTCCTTTTAGCTCCAACTGGTTTGAGTCTTTTGAATACTGAGATTCTTTCTGCCTTTCTATCCTCTTCATGAGACTCTTCTTCTTCAGAAAGAATTTCATCTTCAGTGATGTAGTTCGTGTTTGCCCTTTTGATCGCAATGCGAACAGGCTTCTGTGAAACATATCCCAACCCTGTCCTAGTATACTTGGAAGTACGACCATTACTCTTCAATGTCTCTTGAGTGGTATTAAATTCACTAGGAGTCTTATGAGACTGTTCATTCATCATAGCTTTTTCTTGAGGGTTATAACCAGCTTTCACAAGAAGTTTGTAAGCTTGTGGGCTATATGATTTGGAAACTGCCGCCTCGAATACATCTCCATGCTCAGTTTTAGCTCCTTGAATTGGGCGAGTGAACCCTTTGAGTGGAGGAGGAGAGGGCTTCTTAATGTCAACCTTAGTTAGAGGTAGTGTCAACACCCTTCTACAGTCTTGATCAACTGTTTACTTTCAATAGACTTTGTGGATGAAACATCATCGACATTCTCTCTTTCTTGTTTATCATCACCTTTCTCTTGCGATGGACTTCCTTCTGGCTTGACAGCCTTGCTACTCTTCAGAAAATATCTAGCATCTGCAAAATATGACTCAGCTTCTGTTAATGGTCTTTCATCGCCAAGCACCTTTTTTATGTTACCTCCATCGCAGTATTTGAAGCATTGATGTAGCGTAGAAGGAATCACTCCATTTTTGTGCAACCATGGGCGCCCCAAGACCATGTTATATGATGTTTTAGCATCAATGACATGAAACAGAACTGTTGAGACCATCTCATCTATCATTAAGTCCAAGACCGTTGTACCAAGTGTTCTCTGGCCTTCTTTATTGAACCCATGAATTGTCAATCGACTACTGCCGAGCTCGTTGGTAGGAATTCCTAACTTCTTAAGCGTGGATAGGGGAAAAATATTGACAGCTGAACCTCCATCAATCAATATTCGATTAACCCTTTGCTCTTGAGTATAACCAGTTACGAATAAAGGTCGGTTATGAGATTGTGAACCGATCAGTAAGTCTTCCTCTGTGAAGGTTATTTTTATAACATGGGTCTCACTTTCATTCCCAGATTCACCCTTAAGTAGCTGAGCTTCGCTTGCCATATGACATGAAGAATCACCGCCTGCAGAAATAGAGTTTGCAGTTGCATCTTCATCTAGAAAGATCTTCTCTTGCTCAACCAATCGCATAACTTTGTCTTTAAAGACAAAGCAATCTTTAATAGAATGACCCACCAGTCTATGATACTTGCAATATTTCGGATTGTCAATTTGTCCCGCCTCTTCTGGTCGCTTCATTTCAGGAAGCTCGATAAGTTTATCTTTGAACAGATCATCAAATATGCCTGGGACATCTGAATCAAGGAATGGGTACTTCCTTTCTTGCATCTCTTTCAAGGTCAATCTTCTTTGCCCCCTTTCGTGGGGATCATTCCTCACTTTATCATCCTTTTCGTTCTCATTCCTTCGAAATTTGACAGCTGGTGCATTTGTCACCATAGACTCCTTTTCAGAAGATTTATTATAGGGTTTGCCCCCTTTCCTGGCCTCTTGCTTTTCTTTATACTTGTAGGAGCCGGGAATCGGTGGTTCAACCACTCCACTTATCCCCATGCTTAGCTCCATGTCATGAGCTCTTGTGGCTAAATCTTCAAAGGTTTTAGGCTTAATCCCTTGAAGTATGTAACGAAGGCTCCATTGCATTCCTGCTGTGCACATCTCAATGCCAGAAACTTCAGACAATCGATCTTTACAATTTAGGCTCAAATTTCTCCATCGATTAATGTACTCAATTACTGGCTCTTCTTTTAACTGACAAGTGTTAGTCAACTCTATCATGCTAACCGTTCTCCTAGTGCTATAGAAGCGAATAAGGAATTGATATTCCATCTGATCCCAACTGTCTATAAAATCAGCCTCCAGGTCGGTGTACCATTCAAAAGCATTTCCCTTTAGAGAACGAACAAATTGTCTCACCATATGATCTCCGTCAGTTCCAGCATCATTGCATGTTTCAATGAAATGTGCTATATGTTGCCTTGGATTACCTTTTCCATCAAACTGTTGGAACTTGGGGGGTTGATAGTTCGGTGGCATCTTCAAGTTGTCAATCCTTCTAGTAAAAGGTTTAGCATACATGAATGAAGGTTTGGAGCTCTCTTCAAATTGGTCCTTCATTGTCCCAAGTATAATACTTTTTAGCTGGCTAATAGGAACCATTCCATCATGGGAAATGTTCAATTCTTCTTCAATCAACTTCTTCCCCGTTGATTGGCGTTTCGCGGAGTTATTTACTTCATTTTCAGCATCTTCTTCTTGCTTTTCGTTTGCATGGCTAGTTTCAGCACCAGCCATTTTCTCCATCAGTTTGAAAATTAAAGTACTTTGTTCTTGGTTCTGTTTGGCAAGTGCAGCAACGGATTCAGTTAAGCTTGCCAACTGTTCTTCGACAGAAGAAGTGTTTATTGCCATTGTCGAGGCTATGGATGAATCTGATGATGGACTTTCTTCAGATAAATGAGTTGAGCCAACAAGGTTGTCCTCCTCGTCTTTAGCATCATAAGGTATTCCTTTGGGGATAACTCCCACTGAAGAATTTATCTCCGAAGAGGCTTCAGACCGCGCTTTCCTTGACATACTTCTAGTTGTCACATTAACATCTTCAACTTGTAATTCTGAAGACTTGAAGACAGAAGCTGATCTGTTGACTTTGACTCTTAGCGGAACCATCTTACTTTGTTCGAAGAGGAGATGAGAGGTAGAAACTGTCCCACTGGGCGTGCCAAAATTTGTAACAACAAATTTGTATTTATAAAATAATAAACACAAAAGAAATTTACAATGATAATCCAAGATGGATTGAAGTTGAGAATTTAAGTAAACAGCTTCTATTTATCCTCTGATTCCTCTCTTGAGTTGATTTCTTGACTTCTTCAACTTTCTGAGCCGGATCTTCGGATGAAGCTTGTCCGAGCTCGGGGTTGACTTGAAGCTTTAAAACGTTTATCCGGAGGCGTCGAGCCTTTGTTCGGATCAAACGTTGACTTGAAGATTTATCGTGAAGAACGCCGTTCAATTTGGTAGAACACCGTCGACTTCACGAATATTACTGGATAAACTTGATGAACTTGACTTGAAGAAACGTTGAATCTGAGGGGCTTAGCACCTTGATCCCAGATTGAATGGCGTTTCTAGATTGATCCTTCAAGAATAACTCGATCTTCTCAAAGATTCCAAGTTTCTTCAGAGCTCTTCGGTTTTTCAGGAGCTTCAGAATGAATGGAATGAGGACTGAAGGTCCTTATTTATAGGTAGAGAAAATAACCACTTGAGAGATATTTTCTCCTTCAAAAGATATATTGGGCTTTTCTCCTTTAATTAAGCCTACTGGACTGGATATGGGCCTATTTAATTTAATTAAGTCTGTAGGATTTTGACTTGGGCTTATTTAATTTAATTTGGCCTACCGGACTTGCTTTGCTGGGCTTATTGAATTGAGTCGGGCCCACTTGACTTGAATTGAGCCCATATGACTTGAATTTGAGTTTAAAAAATTGTATTAACTATTAATTATATATTCATTTATTTTAGGAATTAACTTATTTAACTTCCTTAATAAATAAATATTTAACTAACACTTAATACATTTTCCTTTGTATTTTATTTATTTAGGCAATAAAATTTAATTGCCTACAACGTTATATTTGTAACTATCCATGATGAACACCATTGAGCTTTGAAGAATGTCATTGATCTAAGAAAGAATGCCTATGAACTGAATTTGAAGAATGTCACATTTGATGGGTTTATCACATTGATCTCGGATCAAACTTTGTTTCTGGAGTTTCCGAGCTTTTGATTTCAAACGTCAGATTCAAGTGGTTTAACACCTTGATTTAGGATAAAATATTGTTTTTAGAGTTTTTCTTATAGACAGTATTGAACTTGAAGAACGTAGTTTACTCCACAAAAGACGCTGCATAACTTGATTTGAAGAACACTAGAGCAGAGATTTTGCACCTTAATCTCAAATTAGAGACACTTGGATCGAGTTTATTTGAAAAACTATTTAGATAATTTTGAAGTCATTAATCTTATATTTTTTTAATTTTTTTTCCTGGTAGAATGAATGTTGAGGGAATATTTTTTAAAATAAACAAATAATCTTTTATTTATTTATTTATTTATTTATTTCAATTCTTTCATGCACAATCATCGGGTAATTTAGACTTGATTTGACTCTAATTGATGATATATTTACAACCATTATTTGACTAATGCTAATCCCAAATTTGAACATTAGTAGACTAGTAGCGGTGGCATGATACAAGGCCATTGGGATCTATTCAATTTTGAAATCGCAAAACCAGAAAATGGATTACCCGCACGGCCACCGCCACAATTCCCACCACACCCACCACGCTTCTGATCGAAGAGACGATGACCGTGAGTATCCGCCACCCCCTTTCGGCTTTAATGATCCTCCGCCGCCGCAAGTCTATCATTCTTCACACAGTGGCCCGACTTCAGACGCATACCATGCTCCGCCCCCACCCAACATCCCCAGTTACGCTCCCCCACCACCAGCTGAGGTGGAACACCACCGTCACTTCCCCCATTTTGGACCGAGTTCAGACGCATACGACGCTCCGCCACCACCCAACATCCCCAATTACGGCCCACCACCACCTGCCGCGGATCACCGTCATCACTTCCCCCATGGAAGGCCGAGTTCAGACGCGCGCTACGATCCTCCACCACCAGCTATGGAAAACCCTAATCGCTACCCCCAATTTCCGTCGAGAGCTGATCAGCCCCACGTGGAGGCGGAATGGGCAAAGAAACCTTCTGTTAGGATGTACAGTAAGGCGGAGAGGGATTTCTCTTTGACGATTCGTGAAGGGAAGGTCATCCTCGCGCGATCCAATCCGTCTGACCCTCTTCAGGTGAGCGCTAATAATTTGATTATTTCGACACTTGTTCGATTTCAGAGTTAATTGTGGGGCTTTGATTATCAATTTCAGCATTGGGTGAAAGATGAGAGGTACAGTATTAGAGTGAAGGATGAAGAGGGGTTCCCAAGTTTTGCTTTGGTCAACAAAGCCACTGGACAGGCCATGAAGCACGCTGTTGGTGCCACTCAACCTGTATGCTCTCTCACTCTCTCTCTCACACACACACACACGAGATGGACTAAATTGGGGTTCGGGTGATTTAATTAATATGTTTGTCTACTTGAATCTTTGAAATTGAATTTACGGATGGTTGTTATGTTTTCCATTCCTAAAGCTCCAGGATGCTATGTTCTTGAATTGATTGCAGCAATTCATGTATAAGTCTCATGTTACTTTCTATGTTTACCAATCTCTGTGTATAAGTTTTGATTCATCTATCTGTTTTTCTATTTTTTGTAGTCAATGATTGTCTGAGGCTCTTGACTACGTCTGACCTTGCATTGTGATGACAAATGCAAATGAATCTTGTTGAGAGTTATTTTTGTTTTGAATGTTAGATATGAAGATTCTTTGTCAAAACTTTTATTTTATAGTTTGGAAATAGTTATGACTGAAATTATTTGGAAGCTACAGAGTTTTCCCGTTTCATGAATGCTTTATTCTTAATATTGAATTTTCTCCCTAAATTCAGGTAATGACAAATTTCATGGATTCGGATGTCCTGTCACACATTGTTGTTACATATCTTGTGTCACAGTTGAATGAGTGGCGCATAGGAGAGAGGAGGAAATCTAATCTCCAATGCAAAACATAAATAAGCAAAACATAAATAAACCATACCATAATGGCATAATGGCAAAATATTTATCTATATTTTTCCCTTCCTACATATAATTCATCTAATATGCGGCACAAGAGGTGGTTAATCCAGTGTGCACTTTCATGATCTAATGACCTAGTTGATCTCTCTATTTGATTGGTACGTCTTGTGATTGTCAGTCCTTGGATACGGATCAAATTGCAAATCACTTAACTAATGATATGACTGCTTGTAATGCTGTTAATGTGGGGCCGTCGATTCTTTGTTAATTATGCTAAATGTTCATATACAACCTATTTCTAGGATCCATTATTATTCAAATTTGCAAAAATGAAAATTTGAGCAAAGGGATCTTATATGTTATGGTAAGTGATATCACTCAAAATGATTGCAGGTCCAGTTGATCCCTTACAATCCTGATATTCTTGATGAATCAATTTTGTGGACTGAAAGCAAGGACTTGGGGGATGGTTACAGAGCAATAAGGATGGTCAACAACATT
This sequence comes from Pogostemon cablin, assembly GCA_023678885.1. Classification (NCBI taxonomy): domain Eukaryota; kingdom Viridiplantae; phylum Streptophyta; class Magnoliopsida; order Lamiales; family Lamiaceae; genus Pogostemon; species Pogostemon cablin. The sequence goes on from CM042987.1 coordinate 11,655,886, forward strand.
CGTCTTAATGTGGATGCTTTCAATGGTGATAAAAATCATGGCGGTGTTCATGATGGCACTACGATTGTCCTTTGGGAGTGGAAAAAGGGAGATAATCAACGCTGGAAGATTGTACCCCACTGTAAGTCACTCTTTTTCTTCAAGTATTTCGAATTTCAGATTCTCTTTCATAGCAGCAATTGTACTCCTTGCACACACAATTTCATATCGTCTTCCCCTTCACATGGGTATGTGTTTTAGCTAGAGAGAACTAACTTAATCTAAAATTATGGTTGAAAGTAAGGGTTGATCCCCATTTATATTTCCTTCCACATTTTCATATGAAATCAATACCGGACATCGTAACTAGAGTATATTAAAACATTATAAAGTGTTTTATGAGATTGAATTATCTTCTGATTAGCATTGGATCAGTAGCTCTTGTTATTCTTATTACTTGGTATTCTGCAACTTACTTATGTGTTTGTGATCCTATTACCCAACGTCAAATAGTATATCTGATTTCACATGGTTTATTGGACATGATAACCAGGATTGCATGCTTGCCATCTTTCTCATGGATCTTTCTGTCGATGTGTTTGCTGGTTTGAACGAACGCTCGGAAGATGATGAGAGGTGTCTCAGTTTGAGTATTGTTATGTAGTCTATGTTGAATATGAAATAAAATGTTCTCCGCTTCAACTGCACTGCTATACTAAATGCCTATTATATTCTTGTAGAAATTTGGAGTTGCTGGATTATGCTTTGAGTGGGATTGGAATTTGGACCTGGTCTGTAAATTGTCCTCAGTATTTATATTCTCTCATGTTTTCATACCGTGTTGATTTTTATTTTTATTGTTATTTTTTAAAATCAACTTTGGTAGGGAATATAGTTCGATGGGTGAACACTTGCCCGAAAGGCGAAAACATCGGCAATCATATCATTGAAATTATTTTTATATTTTTTTAAATAATATTCATTTTTTATTAAAGATATATCATTTTTCATTAAAAATATTATTAAAATAATTTACTACACTACTAACATCTTTTATTAATTGGGGTATCATTTATTGTTAAAATATTATCAATTATTCATTTTATGGAAGTCTTCATGAGATATGGTTTCACGTAAGTGTGCCTAAATTGCATATTTTGTGGGCAATATTTTCATGAAACCCTTTTACATGAGATATTTTTACATTTTTTAAAATAATTATGACTTTTTTATCAAAATATTACTTACTTTTTACTAAAAATATAATATGTTTTATTTATATTACGAATTATTCAAGAAATAACTAATTAAAGAAAGCACGATTCATTACTATTGTGGAATTAAACACAGAAAACTCAAGATTAAGATTCTATACTTCATGCACATGAAATCAAAAAAAAAAAAAAAAGAACAGAAGAAAGAAAACGAGATGCAGCAGGACGATTTATGTGGTACGGGGAGGAGAAGACATCTTTATTGCTATAATAGATGTGAGGTTATTACAATCCGAGAAATAAGCCATTAACAGCTTATACATAAATAACCATGAAGAAAGATGAAAGTTATAGTACCAAATGTTGGTGCATCTTTGTGTATTCGGTTGGAGTATCAATTAGTTACGAAAATGATTGAAATTGATCCCATTGGAAAGCTCATGCATCAGGCTAACAAACTATATCAATAAGTGCCTAGAACTAATCCATTTGACAACCATATGATCCGATTAAACTACACTAGACACCTTATACCCTAGTTGCACCAGATTTGCTACTTCTTGATTTAAATCACAAGTTGTACCATGATTACATACAAGCTAAGACACCTGCAAACTCTCTAACAGTTAACTATGTTGAGAATAAGCTTTACTCCACAATTACCAAACCTTGTAAACATATGTTGAGATCAACAGCTTTCAGTTGTTCGCTTTTATTAATATATTTATCTTTTTTAGAAATAATCTACTATGTCACTATCATTTTTTTTTATTAATTTAGAGTATAATTTTTTATTAGATTTTATCACTTCTTAGTCTTTTAATAGAAATCTTCTCGTAATACGATCTCAAACAATTGTTGCTATTTTTTGTTTCATGTAATTAAAAATGACTTTTTTTAGTATGACAAAGTAAGTAAAAAGAAGATATATTTCGTTTTGGATAATTTAATAGGATAAGGTAGCGCTATATACAGTAATCGGACATTATTGAAATCACATTGAATACCAAATTGAATAAATTTTGAACCGAAAAAATCGTAGATATTTTATGAATCATATTGACTTGGATATTCTTTCTTAACTAAAAATAACAAATTACTTCTAAAATTAAGTCATGGATATAACTATAATTTTTATTTTGTGACGAAGAGAGTATGTATATTTATTAATTAGAAAATGATAAATTATGGAATCTCATTAATTAAAAAAAAACATGAGACTTAACAACTTCATCTTTAATAAATAGCGCCATTGATTACTTATTAAAGAAGATTAGAAGTAGAACAACTAAATTGTAATTAATCCTTCAGAAGGGTGTATTTGTCTAGGAGTGTAATTATATAAATAAAATATGATAATTGTTTATTTTATGTATCTTTCATAATATTTTCTAGTGTAATCATATAAATATGATAATTGCGTATTTTATGTATTTTTCGTAGTATTTTTGTATTAAATATTTGTAGAGTTACTTGTGGCCTGATTGAAAAAATGTATAGGGTATAACAATTTATTCTAAAAAGTATACACTTTAATTAATAAGGTTTAACTTTTTCGTTGAAAAAATAGGCTAAAATATGAATACTATAAATATTGGATTAAAAAGTTAAGTATTTTTCTCTGAAAATCAAGATATAAATTCTTATAGTAAAATGTATAACATGTAATACTAAAAAGTACAACTAAAATAAAAATCTAGAATTTAGGAACACAGGTGTCCGGTACACATAAGTTTTAGACATATTTGTATGATTTAGTATCCTCACAAAATAATAATATTCTAATAATATTCTTATTGGACACTTTCATTAGTAAAACTTTTACTCTACTAAAAACAATTTATACATTTCATTTATATAATTATTAAAATAAAACAATACTTCCTTACCCATAAATCATACCCCCAAATTTTAGATTTTTTATCACCTATGATACAACTTGGATATTATGCTATTCCTACCAAAGTGTATTTTAAAATTTTAATAATAATTAATTAATAAATAAAAATCAACCAGACACATTATGAATAAAAATAAAAATAAAACAGGAGAAAATCTATAAATACTGAGGTACAATTTACAGAACAGTTCCTATCCCACAAAGTATAATCTAGCAATTCCAGTTTTACAATAGGCAAGTAGTAGAGCAGTTCAGTTGAAGCGGAGAACATACTATCTCATATTCAACGTAGACTACATAATAATAATACACAAAATGAGACACCTCCCATCATCTTCTGAATATTCGTGGAAACCAGCAAAAAAAGATCCATGAGATGGATATTATGTCCAATAAACCATGTGAAATCAGATATACCGTTAGAAATACACACACATCGGTAACTTTCAGAATACAAAGTAACAAGAATAATAATACTAATCTGTTGAAAATTCAACTTCATAAAAAACTTTATAATGTTTTAATGTACTCTTGTTACGATGTCCCATATTGATTTCATATGAAAATGTGGAACTGGCATATAAATGGGGACCAAGCCTTTATTTTCAACAATGGTTATAGATCAAGTTAGGGCTCCCTGGCTAAAATGCCTTGCACATACCTAGGTGAAGGGGAAGATGAAGGAAATGTGTGTGCAAGGAGTACGATAGCTTCTACGAATGAGAATCCGAACTTCGAGATACTTGAAAAAAAAGTCACTTACAGTGGGGAACTATATTCTAGAGTTGATTGTCTGTCTCCCTTTTTCCACTCCAAAAGGACAATCGTAGTCCCATCATGAACACCACCGTGATTTTTATCACCATTGAAAGCATCCAAGTTAAGACGAATGTTTTGACCATCCTTATTGCTCGGTAACCGAGTCCTTGCTTTCAGTTAACAGAATTGAATCATCAAGAATATCAGTATTGTAAGGGATCAGCTGGACCTACAATCATTTGGAATAATACCACTTATAACATAGAAGATCCCTAGTAAGCTCAAATTTTCATTTTTAGGGTTTTCTGGGATTTGGAGAAAATATATTGAGATATGGTCTCAAACATTTTCAGAGAATCACTAATGATGCTATTGCTAACATCAAACATATCATCTTCATGTGATGTTTAAGAGATATTCCTTTTACACAGATAATGCAGTGGATGGAGGATGCAGAGTGCCACCTTCTCTAATGTACAGCAAAATATTGTCATTTGCTCAAACATGTGGAGCTGAAAATGCCGCAAATACACGACATCGAATAAGTAATAGGAACCATGACTTTTCTGAAATCCCATCTCAATAAGAGTGTAATGCAGTCCATTTTGGCTAAAATGCTTTAGATTTGACCTGGCTTAGAGTGCATTTTGAGTAGGATATTTTTATTTGATACCTATTTTATCAAGGATGCTGCTATTTAAATACCTGGAAAAATGTTGGATCATCTGGAGCAAACTTGCTCAATGTTCAGACTCCTTCAAGATACAGATATCAGCATTGCAGGTTAACCACTCAATACTCTTCATATGCTTAACCTGATCTCGTCCTACTCCTTTGACAAAATCTTTGAAGAGGAAATATGGCTATTCTGTCGCCGACAACAAAGACGGTGATCCTCAAAGATGTGATCAGCATTGGGAACAATTCGTGAGATGTGATAAGCTCACAATCCGAACCACATCAACATTCTCAATGAAGAACATTGATTTAGTACATCTGATGCTGATGACAAGTATTGCATTAGAGGTGTTCACACCACAGCACATTGGCAAGCCGAGCCAGATCTTCCTTTTAGAACAGAGTTGGCACCGGTTGACAGACGACTGCAATATTTAGTCCCTGATACTAATATCACTAACTATAAAAGGAAATTTTATTATAGCTCATGAACAAATAATAATCAGCAAGTGTTTACTGTGATTCATACAAGTAATCTAGAATTTAATTCCCCAACTACCTAATTGTCCAAACTTTTAAAATAATATATAGACTCTTTGGTGTCTTGAACCATTCACCACTCTGACAAATCTTGAATACCCTGCTCCCACCCTTTACAAGTAACTGTATTGATACTTCTTAAATCAGGTTTCATAGTGAATAATTGCTGAAATCTTACAGGATGTATACAGTATTGATAATTATTCCAACTAAGCATCAGTGAAGTGAAACAGAGCAGAGAGACTGAAGAACCATACCTATAATATATAACTCAGTTGAGCATTTAATGATATAAGGCTTTAAGCCCACAATCATTTGCACCGGTACAGATTTAAGATTAGCTGAAGCCAATTGGATGGTTAAACCTGTTGCCTTTAAGATGCATAATCATCGGAAGAGAAATAAATCGAAATAAGTGATGCGATTGATCATCATGATATCTCAATCACATAGAGGTTCTTTAACCAAGAGGTTCATCTTTTCCTGTAAAAATTCAAGTACATCTTCTCTCTGTTCCTTTAAAAGCAACTGTCGAAGCTTTCCAAATGTATGCCTCCCAGGGCGTATTCCTCTTTCCATCATCTCTTCCATGATTACACAAGCTCCTGAGGCGTCGCCCTTTTCACACAAACCATTAATGAGTGCAGAAAATGTGTGCAAGCTAGGGGCAAATTGTTTCCTCTTCATATACTTCCACACCTTGAGAGCTACATCTAATTCATCTCTCTCACAGAACATCTTAATCATCATTGTATACGTATCTGCATCTGGCTCACAAACCTGGCACATCTTACGGAACACTTTAAACGCCTCATCGGTCTCCCCTCGACCAATCAAGCCATTTATAAGAATATTACAAGTCCTCGAATTAGGTTTCACCCCCTTCCTGTCCATCTCATCCACAACTTTATAAGCATTTTGGAATTTATTCACTTTGCAGAACGCACCAACCAATGAATTATACACTGCCACATCAGGCTTTGATCCATTTTTCTCCATCAGAAGGAAAGTATCGATTGCATCCTCGATCCTATTCTCGATCCCATATGTATGTATCAGAACACTGTAAATAAATGATGTTGGTTGACAACCACTATACTCCATCTCCTTTATAAATTGAACCGCTTCATCTGTTCTCCCAGCTTTACAAAGAACATCAACCATGATTCCATAAGTCACAATATCAGGTGTGCACCCTGAATCAACCATGATTCTAAAAATTTCTCTAGCTTTTGGCAAATTTGGAGCTCTCCCCCATCCTTCAAGCAAAATGCTGTAAGTTTTTGAATCAGGGCAAAACTGATCTCTCATGGCATCAAAAATCTTCTGAGCTTTTCTAACATTTTTTGACTTGCATAATGCACTCAATAACCCATTAAATGCAGCAAGATTTGGAGGCACATCATATTTCTTCATAATATTAAATGTATACACAGCTTCATTCACCTTTTGTGCCCTTGCATACTTCCTCATAATTATACAAAACGTCTCAATATTCAGTATTCCCTTGCTCCTCATGTTATTCACAAGATCCCACATTATCTCATACTGCCTTATCTTCGCCATTGATTCAATCATAACATGGTAGGCTCTCACACTATGTGCATAATTTCGTTGTTTTCCAGCCCACTCAAAGAACCGGTGAGCTAGCATTCCAGCATTCTCAAATTTTTCGAGGACCTTCTCTACTACTACTTCAGAAACCCGAACCCCACTTTGGTCAAGCGCAGTGTCAAGGCCTAGCTTGGAGCAGGAAATCATTATCTTGCACACTTTTTTTGTTATATCAGATGAATCTTGAACTACTTCTCCTGAACAATACTGTCTTCCTCCCACCAAAAATCTAAATAATAAGTCATTGCACCTATGTATTTTCGCGATCATGATGAAGAAGTCAAAATCCACAAATCCACAACCTGTTAGGACAGTGTTAGTTAACTACTAACATCATCACACTCACAAACAATAGAGTAAGCATTCATTCTTCAAGTCCAGACAAATACAGCTAATGCTGCTGATGCAAGAAGCAGTGAAGTAACCAAAAGAGTCGTTGCCAAAAGAAAGCTCAGAGGACTATAGAAATTCCACTTTTTGCAGTAGAAGAATTTAGCGCATAAGAAACTTACAAGTATGCTAACAATCAGACAATAAGGGGGGCGAAAAATGGGTTTCTCTTGGACCTGAGAAAGTAAAAGCAGAGAATGCAAAATTCTTACTCCTAAGCTATGGAATCATAAAGGTTAGACACAAAAACATAACATACAAAAGTGGAGAACTTCCCAATGTGGGAGTGAAGGTGCTAACGCTGGAAAATTTGTTGCAGATGGGACTTAAGGGTATGCTAACAAGCAGTCGAGAGCTTGTTGTTCAAAATAAGGGGGAATAATTAGGGTTTCATGAACCATAGAATTGTTACTCCAATGCAAGGAGTCAGAATATCAGACACAAAAGCCAAACATACAAAAGAGGAGAACGTACCTATGACAGTGCAAAAAGAAACTGTGAGAGCAACAGAATCAGAGAAAAAGAAAAACTAATTAGAATCTTTATATCTGAAAAGAGTTATCGAAAGAAGAGAAAACAGATGGAGGTAGAGAGAGATGAAGGTGAAGGGAGAGAACAGTGTCTTCATTGCTTTTCCTAAGCCACGTACAAAAGAAATAAGAAAAGAAGTCAGGCACGCTTATAATTCGGTTACCCAGAACCGTCCATAAACAGGCCAACTTCCACCTGAAATCTCTTTATATATATAAATAGATATACTAGTTAAGAAGCCGGGTACAGATGTTGTATTTATTGTTATTTCTAATAAAATAGTACTGTTATGTTGAGGTGCACTTTTGAAAATTGACTTTTGCTTCCATCCGATAATTCAATCGCATGGGTTACTTTAGTGTTATTTCTAATAAAATAGTACCTGTACCTGCTGTTATGCATAATTTAAGTTAGTTTCAGCTGATTTTAATGGGTATCTGTTATTTGTTTGGACGTTATGAATAGAACACATATTGGAATTGGGTGTAGCTAAGTGTCCCAGCTCCTCAGCACAGCTCCTCCCCTCAATGTGCCGCATTACTCTAACTCCAAGCATTCCATATAATATGAGATAGACTCACTCAGCAAAATCACTCCACCTTCTTCCACATCCCATTCAACTCTTCATATGCTTCTTATTTTTTCCTCTTTCACCCCAACCAGCTCTCACCCCTCCCTCAAACTCCATTTGCACACCTCTCAGATGATTCCACAACCCTTACTCAACAGACGCATTCTAAGCATATTATAAAATATGTAAGTGTGAGTTTGCGCACACATATAGATAGATATGTGTAAAAATTTGCACACACTTAACAAGAGGGTGTAAAAAAATCATAAAATGTTTTATTTATTTAGTTATTTATCTTTTTCGCTTCATTATATTTATTTCATGATGTTTCTTTTGAGCTGAAAATAATGCTTTTTCCACATTTAATATTTTAAACTATAAGTTGTGGCATCAAGAGAATCCTTGGTGTTGAAGAGATTCAACTTCTGCACTATGGTCTTGCCTCCACCTAGCACTCATAGACAAGGGAATACTTGCTCATTGCTTTGCTCTTATTGTACAAATAAAGTTTCAGTGAGGAAAAAAAACCTCTGAAATTGAAAGAGGCTCAGGAGAAGAAAATTATTGCAAAAGAAAGGATTCACTACAACTAACAACCATATACATCAACTCTCAGCATTTTGTGAGCTAGGCCAACTGTGTACCTGTAACAGCCAGCCCTAATTTGCTACGGAATTAAGGCTAGATTCACACATCATTGACAATATAAGAGAAGAAAAGGACATAGATTAAGAGATTGATTAGATTTGGGTCAAATCTTCCAAAATTAAACCTTATCTCAAGTATTCATGAACCTAGACCCTCCTCTCAACATAGATTCATCCCTGTTTTTTGGCCAAGTTCAAAACCCCTAATCACACTCCAATTATTTTCAAATCAGTCACCACAATTCAAGGGATTAATGGGAGGATTCTTTCTCACCTTGCAATCCCACACACACCTCCCTCACCCATAAATATCAGCCTTTCAACCCTCATTTTCACACTGAAATCTCACACAAGATTTATATGTTTACTTAAATGCAAGTATATGTTTATTTTGACATAAAATGGAATGCATTTTTGCAAGTATTTGTCTATTTGAATATGTTTTACCTACATGCAAATGAATGTTCAAACGTTAAAGTTCTTCCAACATGAAAATTAAACTGCTCACATGCTTTTCTTGCACGTATTCGAGACATGAAAATTAAATATTTTACAAGTACTTTCAAAGGTATTGAGACATGAAAATTAAACTTTACTAGTGTTTTAAAAGACACTTGAGACGTGCCAGGGCCCTAGATGTGCCGGGATTGGGAGAGATCCTCGGGGAAAACGAATTTATATTGACCGATCATATAAAAGAGACATAAAAAGTACCATGGAATGATGTGATTTAAGACATAAAAAGTATCATAAGTTGATGTGTTTTGAGACATGAAAAGTATTCATAATATTATTTGATTCGTGATATTAAATATGTTTATGATATGAATCAAAGTTTTTGCTTGGTATTTAAGTTTATGTATAAAATTCTCTCACTAAGCTTTAAGTGCTTACCCTCAAACTTAAATATTTTTCAGACTGAAGAGGAGGCGGTGATTCGGGAGGCGATGAAAATAAATAAATGATAATTTATGATTTCATTCAAGAACTAGAACATATTATGCTTAAGAATTTACGAGTGTTAAGTTTTTATTAAATTTTATGCTTCCGCTATTTATTAGACTAAAAGTACATTTTTAATAAAGTATTTTTTTCTAAAATTTTGGGATATTACAGTTCCAAAAGGTCTTTCTAAACTGAATTTCAAAGATTACTGATGTCTAAATCAAGACTCAGAGCCACAAAGCAACAAATTCAATCATGATAAGAAGCTACTTCTTAATATCGTCACAAACTCTTCAAGTTGATAAATATAAACCCAAACTTATACTCCTTCCGTCCCTCTGATAAGTGTCCATTTTGCCATTTTGGTCCGTCCCAATATAAAGTATCCATTTCCTTTTTGGGTTGATGTGACACACACAATAATATTATTATACTCAACCCACTACACATGGGACCCACACTCAACACTGATACAACTACCCACTATACATTAAAATATTATTTCTCTCACCTCATTACACTTTAAAATATTATATTCATTAATCCACATAAAAAAGAAAACAGACACTTATCTAGGGGACGGAGGGAGTATATCATTCCAGCTTCGAACCGCTGGCCGCCGAAATTCATAGACCTATTGAAAGAGCTAAATGTCCATCAAGGCCCAATATAAGAATTTTTTAAAAAAAAAAAAAAATCTTCCTACGTGATGTTTGAGAGTATGCCTAGTTTGTCTGAAATCGCAGTCAGTGAAATGACTTAAATGAATGCCCAAATTCCAACAATAGCTAAAAGAATTATTAGAGAAATGCAAAACCCAATTATTAAAAAGTTCTTTCAGGATAAGTGAAATTAGTCTAGATTAAAGGTCATCCACTATTTTTAAATGTCAATATAGAACATCAACAATGAAATAAAGCAAGTGAAATCATAATTTGGAAGGAGCAAATAAGGTCCCCACATCATTACCAAACAACGAAGTAGACAAAAGTTAATACTAAGCAACAAAATTTTTTAGTTGTTAGAGGCACACCTCAGGCGCTCTGAGGAGGCATGAAACTTGGAAAATGCACTATTAAAGAATCAACAATCCAATCTAACTCGAACATGTGAGAGAGATTTAGTTTAAACAATTATTCGAACAAATTGTATGCAAGAACACAAACACAGATTTGGGAAAACACACCGATTGGAGAAAGAACGGAGTTGTAAAGACAGCGGGGGGCGGGAGACGTTAAACCATACATGTGTTAGCGGTGAAGAAGACAATCACGACCATGCAGAAAAAAAATGCAAGATTGGAAGAAAACAAAGTTGGAAGAGTGAATTATATTATAGCTTAACCGGTGAAGTAGGATGCGGAGCATACAGATAAGATGGCAGAGTAAGTGCAGATAAGACAAAGCTGTAATATACACGTCCACAACTTACTTTATAAGTTGCACACAACATTCTAATAACCTATACTTTTAAATTAAATCATTGTAACATATAAGATCATAGAACACTCAACCCCAATAAATAGCCCTGTTTTTGAATTTCAATTTCATACCCCAAATAAGAATATGCATCTATTTCTTGAATTTCATGACTGGAATCTTCATCTTTCCTAAATAAAAAGACATGAGAAGTCATAAAAGTCTTCACTAACAAAACAACAGTAGAATTATATACACCTCGTCATTTTTCTCCTCAAGAATTGATCGCTTACATTAAAATAGCAAAATTAGAGCCACTAACTATAAACAAATTTTAATTTCACAACCAGAAATTACATAGCTCTATTGATGCCTCAGAAAATCAATACATGCATGCACTTTGGAAAAGTAGCTATGAATACTCCCAGCTGGAATGGAAGAGTTGCTTGGGTCACATTAAAAACAGAATATAAGGTTCACAGCATAATGAAATACTCTGAAAAGATTACATTCCAGCAATTCGCAAATCAGCGGATTTTAATTAATCGGACAGCAATAGTGAAGAGGGGAGGGATGTGGCTAATCCAATTAGAAGCAGGGAGAGGAATAAGAGAAACTGCCGGAAAAATCTAAGTACAAGAAGAGAGAGGTGCAATGGTAGACTTACAGAGTTACACAAATGTGGAGAAGCGCCGTCAGGATGCGTATCCGGTTGGAAGGGCATGCGTAAGTAGGGGGAAGAGGAGGAATAGACGCAGGAAGAATAAGGAAGAGGAAGAAACATACGACTATACACAAGTAACACAGCGTCCTGTAGAGTGGAGACTCAGAGTAAAGTGCGCGGTTCGGATCTTTTGGTGGTATTATAAATCGTTGGATGATTGATACGTAGTATAAACTAATTTATACTCTAACAATCAACCCTGGGGGAAAAGGTCGAGATTTTCCTCTCTGCATACATGTCACTCGTCTAACGCGTGTAACAACATCAGAATGTAACAAGACATCCAAGATCTAAAGGAGAAAGGTGGGTGTTTGGAATTTCATTTGGAATTGAAATAAGAATGGAAATAACATCAGAATGTAACAAGACATCCAAGATCTAAAGGAGAAAGGTGGGTGTTTGGAATTTCATTTGGAATTGAAATAAGAATGGAAATAAAAGTATTAGGGAATGGAAATGTGTATGGACATTTTAAGTATAGTGTTTGGTTGAAATTTGGAATCGCTATAATTATTCATTTTGATAGGGTTGTTTCAAAAATATTTGGGAATGGAATCAATATGATGTATTTTAATTTTTTTAATTTTTTTTAAATAAAAATTTAATTTTATTTTTAAAATAATATTTAAATTAGAAAAAATAAAAAAAGTTTTAAAAGAAATAAAGAAACAAAGAATATGAAAGTAATACCTCTCAAAATCTCGAGGAATGGGATTCTCAACTTTGGGATATCAAATTATTGTACATGAAAATCAAAGTATTGAACCAAACACTATCTTGAATTTCATTCTCATGTTGTCAAAGAGTTAACCAAACACACCCTAAATCTAACCCAAAAATATTTAAATTAAATTATCATTAATTAATAAGACATAATTACTCTTAAAAAATATATATGTTCGGTTGCAACAACTGCTGAACATACCACATAGTTCCAGCAACTACAAAAGTTGCAAAAAGAACAGCCGCGATACTACTGGAGAGTACGGTTTCAATATTTCTCATACGTAATCCTTTGTATAGACATTGTGGCGGTCGAACACAAAGATGGAATAGACCCGCTAATATGCCCAATGTACCTGCTGAAATATGATGAGAAGCTATTCCTCCCGAAACAAAAGGATATGATCTTTATTGGAATTAGAAGAAACACATTGGATAAGCCTAAATTTGGTTATATCTTGGGTGGTACATTCTTGTAGTTGATTTGTGATTTCCACACATTATTTGCATTAGTACTTATAGAAATAGATGATCACATCCTAACTTCGAGTTTGGACAGATCCAAAATAGTTTATGTCGTATAAATTTGTCTAAATCATAATTACTACCACTGCCACTTCGTTGATAGAATCAACAGAAACTTGCTTACTTTCATCGGAAGATAAATCACCATCTTTATTTAAAGATCAATGATGTCAATAAAACTTATCTGTTATCTTATGGGTCACTAACCAAGAGATATATGTTATACCCTATTATTATAGTAAGATACAATCATTAAAAATTATTACTAATAACTACACAATTATATTACAATTTTCCATTATTATCCTTGTTTGATCAAAATATGGAAGGTGTATAAAAAGTCTTTATTCTTAATAAATGATCTCGGCAGAATGTCAAATCTCCTACCAAAAAAGAAAAACTTTTGTTGCACATGTAGATTAAACTTTTTTTTTATTTCATTCCTATTTTACATCGTTAAATTATTATTATTATTATTTTTTATTTCATTCCTATAATCTATTTCACCTTTCCCTTGCATCATAAAATTATATTTTTACCTTTCATTGCTATTTGTCACTTCAAATACCATATGGAGTACAAAAAATTTATGTGCAGTATAATGATTAATGATTATGTAAATAAATAAAAAAATTATATGCAGTGTAAAATTAATGTTATGTGAATTGTTAATATTTTGTGCAGCGAAAATATTTTATAAATTAAAAAAGTGCTTTGTGAACGTAAATGTTGTGTAAATCATAAGTGTTATGTGCAACAAATTTTTATTCTGCATATAAACATTTATATTATGTGCATCAAAAATATTTGTATACAGCAAATATTACGTGAATCATAAGTTTTATGTACACAAAAAATATTTGTGTTCAGTAAATTTTTTTAAAAAAAATATACTGCACACAAACATTTGTGTTATGTGTAGCAAAAATATTTGTGTGCACACAAATATTTATGTTATGTGCAGCAAAAATATTTGTGTGCAGCAAATGTTATTTCTATCGTAAGTTTTATGTGCAACAAAAAAATTGTAAGTGTTATGGATAGATAAAAAAATATTGATGTTAGGTAATTTTTTTTAAAATGACGTATCTTATACTAAATTACTAAGCAAGCATCTGCAAATTCAATATGAGATCATTTCTTATCACGTAGCAGTTTGGTAAAGTCGAATCGTTCAAAACTTTGGCATGGGGTTATTTGGCATATATGGAATGCTAGAAATGACAAGGTGTTTAATGGAGTAGAGACAGATAGCAATATAATAGTTATGAGAATCAAAGCTATCACTTGGCTGTGGATTAAAGCATCGGAGAGGCATAGATTTGGGAGTTCATTTAGCGAATGGATAAGGGAGCCACAATTATGTATTGACTGGTAACAAATTTCACTTGTACTTGTATGAGTTAGTGAGCATACCTGATACTCTATAACTATTTTTTCATCAATAATACTTTTGCTTTTTCCAAAAAAAAAAAAAAAACTAATAGAGTATATATATAGATACTAAGTGTGTATAAAACAGATTTTTTTTTAATTATAAAATTTTCAAATTCATCATTTTCTTCTATCGGTTGAATTTTCTTTCAAGTGTCGAGCAAACTATAAAATAATAGGAATGGTAATAATAAATAATATATACTAACCTCTATATATATATATATATATATATATATATATATATATATATATATATATATATATATATATATATATATATATATATATATATATATATATATATATCAATTTATAAGTTAATTACGAAATTGAAAATATATTGAAGATAATTCTTTCAATTATATGTGCGGATAGACAAAAATGGATGAAATAATCGTACTGAGGGAGTATTAATTATAGTAGATAGTGTGTACTAAGTGGTAATAATCTCTTATCTTATCTATTCGATAATGTAAATATGAATTAAAAAAATCACAAATCATGTTCTGTTCGATTGATGCAACAAAACATATATGATAAATGAATTATTTGTTCTGTTCGGGTGTTGCACCCGAACAAATAAGATAATAAATTCTTTATTCGGTTCGATAGTTGCAACCGAACAAATAAGATAATGAATTCTTTATTCGGTTCGATAGTTGCAACCGAACATATAATATAGATGACCGTTTGATTGTTGCAATACAATATATATAAGTTTTATAATGATAATAATGTCTTATTAATTAACGATAATTTAATTTAAATATTTTTGGGTACGTTTAGTAATTTAAATAATGCCCATGAGAGAATTCGTCAAAAATTCCTAATTAAAGCTGAAATTTTTTATATTTTATTTTTAAGTTATTACTGGTTTCATACACTTAAAAAAAATAGTTATTACTATTTTTTTATTAGGAATGCTATTATTTTTCTTTAAAATGTTGTCATTTATCATGAAATAAGTCACTACACCATTATTATTTTTCAAGTATTTGATTTTTGTTATAGTATTCATTTTTTTTAAATCACTCCATGGGTCTATTGAAATCACTCAATGGATTGTTCACACAAAGTTTTGTGCTAACTTAATTGTGAAAAATGTTATATAAAAGAAATGTACGTAAGATCGCAGGCATAATCACCAAAGGTATAGCATGAAAACTGTGTATGACATCGCGTAATCATCACATGTGACTAGGAATAACTATATTCAAAATTTTAAAAAATTGTGTTTTTTCAAAAAAAAAAAAAATTTATAGTAGGTCCTATAAAATTTTAAAAGTGAGATCTTTGTTGATCACTAAAGTATGTAGACTATAGTACTTAATTATAAATTTAGTTTGAATTGATTTTTTTTAATTTTGTTAAATTATTTTGATGATTATATTTTCATGAATCATATTTTTATAAAATATATTTTAAATGATGATATGTAAATTCTCAATTTATTTATTTGGTTGAACCAATTCTTCCATTGTACTACCATATGACAAAAGCTCCTGTGCGCCCGGGGACACGGAAAGATGCTCCGTGTCCCCATGTGAATACAACCCTCCCCTCCAATCCTATTTAAACCTATGTATTGCTAGGGGTTTAAATTGTAAAGGGGCATGAAAATTGTAAAGGCGCACGGAATGTGTTCCGTGCGCCCGGGTGCACAAGAGCCTCACTCCTACCATATTGGATATCCGGTCCGGTTGAAACATCCGAGGCCACGGGTTCTCTTCATTTTCCTCTTCCTTTTCCCGCGTTTTGACTCTCGTCTCCTGCCCTTGTTTTGCGTTTGCCTGCCACAAATTTCACCGTCGCCGGTTCCTCTCACGCCCGTTTGCGCAACCGTGTAAATTTATCTCGGCCATTCTCCCTCTTCCTCTACTCTGATTTTATTAATTTTTGTTCCATATGGGAAATTCCACTGCATGTGGGCTTCGGTAATGGGTTGCGAAAAGCCCATAATTTCGAGTAGGAATGAGGGGTGACCGTGCATTCTCCCTGGCTATATATTACATTGTTTCGAAAATTAATGAATGAAGTGTCAAATTTGTGAAATATGAATAAGCTCCATGTGTTGCTCCGAAAGAATATTATGAAAGTTCTTGTCCTACTGATTTTTCGAACTAAAACCAATCATGTACCTTTACTATGGGGTTTTTACTGGAGGAAGAGATAAATATCTGATACATTGTTCCCGTGAACATAAGAGGGCAGAATTCTTGTGAAGTACATATGCGGTAACATCTCTTTCTGTCTGTTGCAGCTAGGGTTCTCGTGGTTGGTTCCTTGCATCAGCACTTGCGGCGGATCTCCAACCTTGCTTCTGTTCCTTGGATGAGGCAGGCACTTCCTCGCTGGACTCTTGTTTGTAAGTTTTTGTCATATTTCATTGATTTCTCTAGCGTGTGTTACACTAGCGTATCATGCTGCTGATTGAGAAACAACAGTCCTTGTATAGTTGTATGCATGATAATTGTGGCTGGTGTTGTTTCACTAATCATGTACGATTTTTCCATCTGTGCTTCACTTGCACTTGCACAGTGCATTTATAATATGTGTTACTATCCAACATAACAATTTTATAGGGCAAGTATTCAGTTAACTTAGAAATATTCCTCTCACTTGTACGTTGATCAGATTTTGCTCTGTTTAGTGTTGTCTATGATTGGTCGGCTTAAGGTCCTATTGCTAGAGCAGGGTCTCACCTACTTTAATTATAAATAAACTATAAAAAACAGGGATGTGGGAATCCATCCATACTTTAGTGGTACTGCAGAGTTAGAGTTCATCCTTCTCTACAATGCTACCTACTTTACATGGTTGCTGTTATATAAAGATTCCTTTTCAATTTGCACCCTCCACCTGATCATCTACCTTGCATATATGTTTTTAACTTCGTTAAACTGAAAGCAACACAATCTGATGATTCTGACCGTGAAATGAAGGTCCAACCAAAACAAGGGCGTGGTACCACCAACAGATATATATATTTTTTTAAATTGGGATTAGTTTATTATTATAATAGTTGACGCATGCATATCACTTGAGAATTCATGGCCAGTTTCGGATGTTAATTCTGTTCCACGTTTCTTAAGTTAATCCTGGCTATACAAGAGTCCCAGGAGTTGTTTTGTTGTCTCTTCTTCTTCTTCCAAGGGTGTGGAGGGGGAGATTATTCTGTAAGTTAGTTATATCTATGCATGTTGCTCATAATGTAAAACAGTCATTAAAAAATATAAATTTAGAAGATTATTGTACCGTTGGTGCTAAGTCATAACACTCGTGCTGTTTTTGCAGTACCGGGCACAGAAATGAATGATAAATTGACCCTGCTCGTGTAATAAATGTTGCACCCCTGTTTAAACTTTAAAGATTAACTCAATATTTCTTCCAAATTAATGAAATAGAGATTTATGAAAACAGTTGTAGTAGTTCAATGTATCATGAGAAACATTAAGTCCACTCTACTTCAATAAGAAACAGAAACGAATATCCATAAATGTACATAACATAAGTTACGTAATGACTGTAGAATAATATCTTCTTAAGCAGAAGTTGGTAGCGCTCCTCCAATAAAGCTTTGATTAGAACGGATGATTTAGTGGAGACCAGTGCCCGTGAGTTCGTACGCAATGTAAACATCACTGAATGCCTCCATCTGAGTTGGTGGAATTATGTCTCTGGTTGCAATGACCTGAAGGAAAAAGGCATGTAACTAGAATACATACTCCTCAATTTATAGCTAGGTACACTTACTTGACCTCTATTCAGTTTGGGAGTCCGCTGAATACTAAAATCTTATAACTCTAACGAAATTGAATCTATCTAATAAAAGTTAGCTGTTATAGAAAAAGTGCTCTACAAACTTACAAGTTACAACTCAGTTAGTGTAATTCAAAACTCATCAGTCATCACTAATTAATTACATTTTCATATGCACATGTGCTGAAATACAATAATTCATTCACATGTGGCAACTATTTCAAACAGGATTTGTTTTCTAATGTAGATACAAGCCTTGGAAGAGAGAGAATGAGAGATAGAGATTCAATGTATTCCTAAAGTGTATCCTTGGACACAGTATACTGATGGTATTTGTCTCTTATCTTGCAGATCAACTTTAAATAGGTTGAGGTCTTGCGTTTTTGTGCAGCAACACTGGAAAAGGGTGATGCCATAATATCTGTAGCATCTCTCAGGTAATAACCATAACTCTGAACCGACATGCCTGCATCTATGGTAGTGATAATCAAATTAGGATATTAATGCGTTCTGTAAAGAGTGCTTACAGATGTCAGGGTAATTCCATTCTTGTAATCTGTGAAATTCATGACACCTTTTGAGTTATAATTCGCGTGAGGAGACTTGTTGGTTACTTTTCTTTTTATTCTTTCGCTTCCTGCTGTCAATTCTGGCAGCCCATTCTCACTTAGCTAAAGAACAACCTAAACCAAATCAAGAGATTTCAAGAACATTCTCGCTTATTTCCACATTGAATTTAAGGTTCCCAGCTGTTACGTTTGGGTTTTCTTTACGTATTTTAGCTATGAGAGCACTGCTTCTACCTTAACCTTTTTTGTTTATTCTCTCTTTTGCGTTATCTTCATTTTATTAGTGTAAGAGTTATTGTTCTTTATCTTAACCAATATTCTCCCAGCAAATTTTTGCTCATGCAACTGAATTTTATTTCTGCAGAGTCATCTGGGTGTAGGAACTATCTAATTTCCCCTGGCTATTTGCAGTTATTGGGTTCCAATTTTATATTTAAACAGTTGAATGACTTGTGTTCCTGCATTTTCGGTGCAGTCCCTAAATTTACACTGCATTGCTTCTTACCTTGTATGATTGTTTTCACGTAACGTTTTACTGGGTTCTAATTAACACCATGATATTAAAAATAAGAAGTGGGCTTCTTTAAAGGGTTTAACTTTGGAATTGTTGAAAATATTTCTTATCTTGGCAACACATTCTCTCCTTGCACTTTTCAGAAAAACCTTCCGTACCATTTCACCAAGGATTTCCCCGACTATCTACATGGCTCAATATGTAGATTCTTTTGTAGCTAATTAGATCTGACTTCGCTCAAGCTTGTCTTATGAGTCTTGAAATTCTTGTCAGTACTCGCTAATAATTTTCTTGTCTGAAGTTTGCAGGCTTCTGTATCTTAAGGCTACGTTTGATTGTGTTTCTCCTATCTAATCTCAAAATACATTTAATAACCTTCGACTGTATTTTCTTACTAATAAATTACATTTTCTACTCACTTAGAACTCCTTTGCTGAATATTCATAGAGCTGTCAAACATTCTAAGTTTTGGAAATATTGTAGAAAAACTAACCAGTTCTTAGTTAAAGTGGATGCTTTCCACTGAAGTAACTACGAGCCCACGACAGTCTTAGTATATGTTTGCTCGACTGGACCATGTCCTCATCTAACTGTTGGCAAAACCTACAATTGAAGACATACTGACATAGTAACGTAATTTGACGATCAAGTGTGGCTAACTCATACAGTACTTGAAAATGAAAACAAATATGTGCTGTGCATGTCCATGTGCCTGTGCTTAATGCTAAATTGGAGGTATAAGAAGTGAGTATTAGTGTTTTTATACCTACGGAGGGATGTGCAGTACACTGTTTACGTGTTTGCCTATATTTATTTTTTTAAAGTTTTGCATTTGTTAATTGCCAATGTGTAAGTCCTTTATCATGTGGAAATATATTTTCTGTTTTATTAGTGGTGTCTATATGTTTCAATAGTTATACTTATTTTAAAGATCACTAATTAGTGTGTCCCATCCAAGTAGCCTACTATTTAATCCTAAAACAGTGAAGTTCTAACTCCATGTCTTCCATGATAGTTTTTTCCAACCATGATATTTAATCCTAAAACCTGTTTCAGCTGCTTGTCCTTTTTATAGCGACACCTAAGGTCTAAGCATAGATCTAACTAATACCCGAAATCTAAGCATAGATCTCACTAATACCCGCAACTGTCCCTTTTAATCTTTATGATTGACTATATGTGATTTACTATAATTAAACTCTGATGGAAGTGACTCATTACTGATGCAAACACCCACAGATTAACTCACCAAGATGGGAAAAAATTTACTGAATAATCAGATCAGAGTCAAGAACGAGTCCTAGAAATAGGAAGCATATACATGCCACAGCTAAAACTGTGTGTGTGTGTGTGTGTGTATTAAAAATACATTTCTTTTGTAATTTTGAAATGCCCAGTGCCCTGCGGCCATATAGGACAAGAAATAAAAATTCTATAAGGATTATTAAATTAGAAAAGAGAAGAAAATTTTGATAAATTCACCAAGCTAACGATGCAAAAATTGTAGTAGTTTAAAGAGAAGCTGTATAGCAGAAGTTCTACCATTGCATTCCAAATTCAAACAACAAACAATCTTTTTTACATTCATTCTCATTCCTTCCCATTCTTTCCTTCATAATTTGACCTTTTTGTACAAGTGAATGCTTAACCTAATTTCCCTTTATATTTTGGAAAAAAGTTTAAGTCCAGCATAGTTGAGAGAACAAGTACAACTAAGAAGGCCAGAAAGAATTCCTCTAATATCATAATCTGGTTTCTATGAAGTAGCAATTAAGCAGAAGAAGAAAATGGAGCGTTGGGTTCCTCTGTTTGAAATTTTCTTGAGTTCCCCATGCCCAGAGAGCGAGGCGTCAAAATGGTTGCAAGAAACTTTCAACCCTTCATCAAATGCCACTCCTGTCTCCACTGCTACTTTCCTTTCCCTGCTTACCGCAACTTCTCTGGATTCTTCTTCTCCACAGGAAAAGAGGTAAAGCCCATATAATATTTTTTTCTTGGCGTTTTCAAAAGCTCAATTTTTTTGGTTGAAAAGTAAATAGTGCTTTTCTCTCATTTATCAGGGTTATGTGGATTCAGAAACTGCCAGATGTAGTTCAAGCACGAATTTTGTCATTTCTTGCATATGACCATCAGAGATTCTGCAACAGGGAGTTGTGTAAACTTGCTAGACTTATGCTATCTGAGGACAAAAATCTTGATTTTTGGGTGAAAAAAGCTGCTCAACAGCTGCTTGATTTGGTGTCTGTGTCTAATTACCACTGGATTTCTCATTTAAATTTGGACTCTGAAGAGGATAATGTGGAGGAAGAGTTCTATTTGATGCCAGATTGGCTTAGGGATGCTGCTAAAGAGGGCGAGTCAATGTTTCCTTGGCTTCCATTGTCACCTGATGAACTAAGTGATAGAATGCCCCTGAGTGGTAGTGGAGGTAATGAAGATGTTTTTCCGATTGATATGGAAGAGGATAAAAGTGAAATATTTGATGAATTGATGTTAAATATTGATGTGGATGGATTGAAATTTGATGATCCTGTAGATGCTGAAGTGGAGAAAGAAGCAATGTCATTGAAATCTAGGCTTGTAAGTGTAGAGTCTATTACCAAAGCTATTGATCTGGCGAAAGATATTCACAAACTTTGTTTCAAAAACAGAACATATTCCTTGGTAATTTTGAATTTGATTGAACCTTGGGGTGTAGATGATGAAATAGCTGCAGTTTTGGTTTCTCATTTATTGAATGGGGTTGAAGCTGACGATGATAAATGGCCATCTCACGTCTTATGCTCGATCGTCCTTCCTAAGCTTTTAGTCCTCAGCGAACCAGCTTCCCGAGTGCTAGTAAATGCAGTGATGGAGCACTGCAAGGCTCATCAAGGGCCTGTTGAGCATGCCCTTTTGTTTCCTTTAATCCTACGATGTGAGGGTATAAACAACCCCATATGTGATGTGATCGCTAAAATAGTTAAAGGTCTCCACCCAGCTCATGTTTCTGCAATCTGCCACAAACTGCTTGGCAAAGATAAGCGAGCACAGAGATTCGTTTGCCTTCCTCGCCACCGGCATTTGATTGGTGAGGAGTTGGTGTGGACGGAACCTATGTTTAGCTTGTGGCAAAACATCCTTAATCATAATGTTCATTTGATGCAGGAATCAGTTGATCAACTGGTTAACCAAGTGTGTGAAAATAGTGAAAGGTATTCGAAATCACTGAAGTTTGGAAATTTCCTGTTATGCCTTGTCAACAAATGTGCACCCCTGTTGAAACCACATAATGTTGTATTAACCCTGGCTGTTGAGAACACTGATACCATTGTTACCAAATCAATACTATCAAAATTGTCTTCTTTGTGAATTTATTTTAGTTTTGTTAGTATTTTGCAAATTGCTAGGATCTTTGACTAGTACTCTTATGTAGTGTGAGATCTCAAAAAGTAAGATTTGCTCAAAAACAAGATTTAAGATTTAGGTTAAAAAATAAAAAAATAAAAAAGAAACCGAATCTGCTATTCGAACCGAATGGAAGCAAAATGGGTAATACTCTGGTTCGGCTATGGTTCGCTTACGGAGGAACAAGAACCAGCGGTTACACCAAAACTTGCGGATTTTCCCTTTTTTTATGATTTTAATATATGTATAATTTTATTCAATAATGTATACTATGTATATTAAAAAAAATATAAAATTCACTACCAAACTATATAAGTTCTTATTCATAAGAGTGCACGAATTTAAATCCTGAACATAATATTTTTTTGGGTTAATTGCGTAAAAAACCACGAACTTTCAACGAATTGCAAATTAATCCTGACTTTTATAAAATTGCAAAAAAAACCACGACCTTTTATATTTGTGCAATTCGCACCCATCGGGCAGCTGAAGCTGCCCGACCGCTGACGTGACGTTGACCTTGCCACGTCAGCTTTTAGTTGATTGCAAAAAAAACCCCAATCTTTACTTAAATTGCAATTTAATCCCAACCTTTGAAATTTTGGCAAAAAAGGCCATAAATTTTTTATTTTATTTTTAAATTGCATCTTCTAATAAAAAATTATACATTATTTTATTTTTAAATTTAAATTCATAACTAAAGATTATGTATTAAATATTATTTTTATTTTGTATTTTCATATTAAATGTTGTATTAAATGTTATTTTTATTTTGTATTTTCATATTAAATGTTATATTAAATATTTATTTTTTTACAAAAACTTTTAAATTTTTTATTTATTAATTTTTTACTACTCCATAAATTTCAAATGTATAAGTCTTTTATTTAATACAAAGTATTTTTATTATTTAAGTAGGAGATTGGTTTGTATAAATTAAATCTTAACGAATATTTTTTCTCACTATAAAATTTGAGTTTATAAATTAATTTTAAATCATTTCTTTTAATAAATTATAAAATTCCTTAAACATTTCATAGGTATATTTGTCATTCTTTTATATATATAATGTGAAATTACGAAAAGATATTGAGACATGGAGAATACTTTGATTTTATAAATTATAATAATTTTATAATGTATAAAAAAATTTTAAAAATTAAAAGAATTTAAATATTTAGAGATTGTATAATTTTTTTACTACTTAATAGATATAATTAATTTTATTCACATAATTTAAGTAATAAACATTTATTCATATAATAATTTTATTATTTTATTTAATAATATTTTAGAGTTTAAATTTAAAAATAAAATAATGTATAATTTTTTATTAGAAGATGCAATTTAAAAATAAAATAAAAAATTTATGGTCTTTTTTGCCAAAATTTCAAATGTTGGGATTAAATTGCAATTTAAGTAAAGGTTGGGGTTTTTTTTGCAATCAACTAAAAGCTGACGTGACAAGGTCAACGCCACGTCAGCGGTCGGGCAGCTTCAGCTGCCCGATGGGTGCGAATTGCACAAATATGAAAGGTCGTGATTTTTTTTGCAATTTTATAAAAGTCAGGATTAATTTGCAATTCGTTGAAAGTTCGTGGTTTTTTACGCAATTAACCCATTTTTTTTAGTATTTTTTTAGGTAAATTACCAATATGTCCCTATTTGTTTAAGACCCCAAGTTACCAAATAAATCCTTGATTTGAAAAACAAGTCGATTACTCCTTTGACTTATATTTAATTGTAACATTGACAATACTTTTTATCTTTATACTACTAAAAAAAAGAGTTTCCTTTTAACATGTGTTATCCTCTCATAAAGTTAAAGCTGATTTGTCATTTTGTCAGCTTTTCTGTATTTTTATACTTAATTTAAATTCCTCCTATTATTTAGCAAATTTCCGTTTCTATAATTGATTGGAGTTAAATGCATGTTTTTTTAGATGAGAGAACGACTATTTGCACCCAATTAGTAAACGCACCCATCAAAATTAAAAAAAATATACTCCCTCCGTCCCGGAAAAGATTGCACACCTCTTTCCGGCACGGAGATTAAGAAAGTGATAACTTTTAGGGGTATTATGGTATTTTATGGGTAATAAATAAATGATAAAGTATGTTAGGTGAGTTAGGTAGTGGTGGTTTTTTTGTAAATAAAGTGAATGGGGAAGGGTGATTGTGTTTGACTTTTTGCTTTTTTTGGAAGGTGCAAACTTTTGTGGGACAACCCAAAATGGAAAGTGTGCCATCTGAAATGGGACGGAGGGAGTATATGTAAATTACTAAAGTATACCCCATTTTTTTTTACCATTTTACACTTTCCACTAAAAATTTATTTAACCTTTTATTAATTAAATTAAATAAAACACTGTATTATAATTCATTCCCTCTCCAGTCTCGCGATCATAAACGATGATGATGGAGAATTGAAACCTGGGTAAATCGAATTAACAGAAACAACAATGATGAAATTTTTTTATAGATTTTTTCTTCTTTCCTCTTTCCAACCCCATTAATGGAGGAAACCCTAACTGTATAAACTTTCTCTACCAAAAAAATTGAAATTTTGAAAGCTATAACTCTGATTACACCAAAATCCTTGAATTCTTTCTGTCCCAATTTGTTTCACCTACAATCATCCAAAATGCCCAATTTGTTTCACCCACAATCATCCAAAATAAAGATCAACGGAACTCATTAAATTGAGATAGAAATGGGTGGCGAAAACGGGGATTTGATGGGGAAGAAGAAGAGAGGGAGACCGAGAAGTATGACCCGGAAGGAAACTAAAATCTGGCATTAAATCACCGACGACGCTTTAGGCCGCCGGTTTCACCCTTTTGACGGCTCCGTCGTATGAGTATTCATCTTGACAAAAAAAAAAGGCGCGTGGTAAACAACAGCAGATTGATAACTCAATTAACATCAGAAATGTAGAAATTAAAACTATGATGAAGATTGGGTAGTGGAGAAAAGATAAGGCAGATAATGAATCTGAACTGGTTATAGGCTTACAGCACACGAACATGTGAGATGAGGCAAATAATTAATTTATTAGTTAATTTTAATGATATAATTTTATAGGGATATTTATGTCTTATTATAAAAGAGTATTTTAGTTTTTAATACAAATGGAATATGTTTAGCAGCGAATAGCTATCTTTAGAGAATTATTCTAATTCTAATTGTCATTTAAGTATATTCTTAATGCTTCCGTTATAGTAATGATTTATTAGAGACTTAATTGTTGATTTATTCATTTTTAATCCACTGAAATTCTCATTCCAGTGACCCAAAACCTCTCCCCTATTTATATGCAAATATAGAATGGAAACTCTGTGAACTGGATTTCTCCTTGGAAATTATGTAAGATGTTGATTTCTACTAATTCTTTATGCGTTGATATGAATTTTCTCAAAGCAATGATCTTTCTCACATTTTTTATTTTTCATTTTTTCTCATGATACAACAATTTTCTAATTATGCCTACAACAATTTATTGATCTTAGTAAGTGAGGCGGAGGAGACTATTAATTTTGCTGAACCATGTTGACACACAAATTATATATTTTAAAATATTTTCTTTTGGATATTATAGTCTTGATTAACATTTTCTTTTTCCTAAGAAAAAAATTTACGTGCACCATTCTCAGAAATTAACTTATTATCATTATTATTAATTAATGGAGTAATTTGTTTACTATCAAATTGTTACTTAGCATAATAAAGAAAATATTTTGCTAAAATGATGACTTTAATTGATAATAAAGTGAGTTTGTCTCATAATTTACGCCTCAGTTGTGCTAACAAGATCCACAGCTGCCCTGCTCTTATGAAATTTATAACATGGATCGAGATCTCATATATGCATTAATAATCAATTGTAATAGGAATTATTTTTTTATTAATTAAAAAACAAAATCTTGAAGATCATGTTATCAATTTTGGGGGAATTAATTCACCATAATCCATCTATGCAAACACTCTATCTATCCTTAACTTGGTACATTTTCCTTACATTTATTCAATCTTAAATTATAATTATCATATAGAAATTCAATTCAATTCTTAAATAATAACTCACTAAAACCAGGAAAATTCAATACAATTGGTAAAAAAATAATTTTTCTTATTCTACCTAAAAAATAGCATTTTTATACCATGGGAGTGTTTTCATTTTAATTAATGTAGAGAAGTTCACCTGCTTCTAAAAATAGAATTGAAAACATCTAAAAATATAATAATTAAATTCAAATTTTTTATTTTCTTTTATCAAATAAATATTCAATGAACCCCGTATTACATACTAATACAAAGTATATGACAAGAAAAAATAGAATTAAAAACATCTAAAAATAAAATAATTAAATTCAAATTCTTTATTTTCTTTTATTAAATAAATATTCAATGAGCCCATATTATGCGAGTTACCATAAACATGAGATTTCAACTATCTAGCACCTCTGTAAACAGGATGGACCCACTGGGCCCCGTGAACTTTTAAAATATTTATTTTATTCATATAACATGAAAATCATAATTTCCCTTTGGCCCAGTGGTGGAATAACTTGGAAGGTGTTTGTGTGTTGTGTGCGTGTTCAAATCCCACTAATCACCGTTTTTCTTTTCTACTCTAATCCCGCAAGTATGTGTTAATCCGCAAATGGTCCTCTCAATATTTCATTGTCATTGGTCCAATTTTGATTCATTTTGTTCAATTTTTATCTTTTCAAGAGCGAAATTTTTAAATTTTGACAATTTTTCAATTTTGTTTCTTTATATTATAAAATATTAGTTCCAAGCTTTAGAAGGTGGTATTAAAAAATTGTGTAAGTTGTCACATAATCTCTATGTAAGTTGTATTTATAGAAAGTTATATGGGATCAACGAAAAATGACACTCATTTAATAAAAGGTTAATTGTATTAAAATATATGAACTTTTTTCATATTTTTAATTTAATCACGAACTATTTTTTTTATAAAAAAAAATACATGACATTCTCTTATTTTTTTAATTTAATCACGAATTTTTATTTTTATCAAAAAATATACTAACTTCTTTTATTTTTTTTAATTTAATCATGAATTTTTATTTTTATCAATTAAATACATAATCTTTTGTGTTATCTCAATTTAATCATAAATTTTAATTTTTATTCCTTTTAAACAAAATATATAATCTTTTGTATTTTATAATTTAATTACCATTTCTTCTATTTATAAAATATATGACAATCTTGATTGGTAAATAATAATATTCAATATTAAATATTTAAAATAAAATTTATAAATTAAATATTAAATATTAAAATTTTATACACAATTTATCTTTTCCCGACAAGAAAATGGGGAATGTATGTTTTCGAAGAAAAAAAAATTGTGCGACCTACAAAAATTACATATGATTTTTTCTTAAAAAATTAAATATTTTTTTCGACAAAAATGGGGTGAGTATCATTTATTAGGCATTTATAATTTTTTTTATATTTTATATATAATATTACATTTTAATTTAAATATTATTATATTTTAAAATTTGAATATATTTCATGTGTATTAGTTTTTATTTATTATTAACATATTAATTAATGTATTTAGTTAATTGAAGATATTGTGATTAAATTATGAAAAAAATTATATATATTTAATTGGAAAAAAATCGTGATTAATTTAAGAGAATACATTAAGGTCGTGTATTTAATTGATAAAATAAAAGTTTGTGATTAAATTGATAAAAAATAGAAGATCATGTATTTTTTGATAAAAAAAATAGTTCGTGATTAAATTGATAAAATGAATAAAGGTCGTGCATTTTAGTTCAATTAACCCTTTAATAAATCATTCCGTGATAATTTATACGATGGATAAAAAGTGATAAATGTCTTTTTTATAAATGTAATATCTAATAAAGATAAATGATAATAATTATCTAATTAAATAATAATTGGTTTTATGACAATTTGTAGTAAGAATAAAAAATAAAAATATTTTTTAAAATAAAAAGTCTTGTTTGAATATTTTATACTCACGAGCAAGAATACCCGATCGTTGTAGAAGTATATCCAAAGAAATAAAATTATCGAACCACAAAGGAGTTAGATTTGGATTAGTACAATATGTGTGCTCATGTTTATGTCACTTTTGTAAGGATGATAGGGGTTTTGAGTTTGAAATTAACAACTAAAGCAAATAGCAAGTAAATAAAATAACAAATAAGAGAAATGACAAGTAAATATGATTAATGAGAAGAGAGAATAGGTGTTAAAGTTCAAGTATGGAAAAATATGGGATTAGAAACATCCAAGCACACTCAATTCATATTATCATGCAAAAGGAATTCAACTCAATTGATGTAGATTAAGGGTGATCACAAATGTATCCAAAGCTCCCTTTCGGGTTACAAAGGTTGTTGATCCACTAAATACTCCCAAAAGCACTTAAGATAAAAGTCCAACATTAACCTCTTTCATCTAGGTACTAATTAATTCCCAATTCTCCATTAGAAGGTACTAATTAGAATTAACTCTCCCTTTTTGTGTACTAAAGCTAACGAATGGGTTGGTTCCCCTCATCGAGTTCAAATATCCTCTCGGTCAAACCTAAACTCGATGTCTATTCATGCCTTTCTAATACTTAAGAGGGTCATTTCCGTCTCACTCCAAGCAATATACACATGAACATTATAATAGTACTTAATTATCATAAATCATCCATTGATCAACAATCCATTAAACCAATAATCATTCATGAATAACAAACCATATCATCACAACATCAAAACAATTATAGCCCATGAATAGAAACCAATATCAATTAAGTCAAAAACCAATTTAATCCACATAATAATATAAACCTAATGTGCTCTTCATATTCCTAATCCCACTAGAGGGACTAGCCTAACATGATAATGGTAACAAAACACATGAATGATCCATTACACATGCCCATAGTTTCAAATCCAAAAGAAATACAAAATGAATATGTTCTTCCCTATCAATTTCTTGAGGAGAATCTTCTATTCTTCTTGATCTCCACCTCTAGCTCTTGAATTCTTGAGGTCTTTAACACTCAAATGAAAGAGATGAAGAATGGATGAAGATGGATGAAGATGATGGTGTGAAATGGAAGATATGGTGTGTGATTTAGGTGTAGGAATGAAACCCTTGTGTGGAATATCCAATTTCTCTTCAAATATTGAACTTGAGGCTATTTATACCCTCTCCAAGTTGGGCCACGAATTTAGCATCAAATGGGCTTTTTACACATACTTACATACATTGGTAGGTGAAAAACTGAATTTTTGGCCCAAAATGACCTTACTCGAATTAGCAGCTCGAGTCGAGTAGCACGTAATGTAACTCGAGCTGTCCCAACTCGACTCAAGTTAGCAACTCGAGTACTCGCCTGTTCGGTCATGTTGCGAGGCTCTAAAACTTGATTTCCTTTGGAGGCCCTACTCAACTCGAGTTGTCAAGTCGTGTTGTGACTTGCAACTCGAGTAATCACACTGCATGATTTTTGAACTTTGCGCTGCTCCACACGACTTGCTGCTCGACTTGGAGAGACACAACTCGACTCTAGCTACAAGTTGAGTTGGCTCTCCCAAGTCGATTTAAGCTACTGGATGATTCTGGATAACTTTCGGGCCTAACTCGACTCGAGTTGGCAACTCGAGTTGCACCTTACAACTCAAGTTGAGTCCCGTCAGCTCGTTTCTTACTCGTTTCAGCTCTCGACTCTATTTTTGACCTATTTTTAACATGTTTAGACTCATTCACACATATTTCCATGAAAACACATAACATAACCAAAATACACATAAAATACGGATAAAATAATACGAAAAGACATACAAAAAGACACTAAAATCTAAGTGAAAATAGCGACGATCAAAAAATAATATATAAGGTGATAACCATCCATTAATTAAACTACTTTACGAACAATTTATAGAACAAAAAAGTAAAATGAAAACATTTTTACTTAAGTGACACATGCTTAAGAAAAGTGATATTCGTCCAACAAATTATTTCATTATAATTTGCAAATGGACACAAAGTAATACTACCTCAACTGAACAATTTTATACCATAAAAAATAAAATTATTTTAATAAAAAGTGATAGTATGTTGTAACAAAAAGTGACTACCGTTCATTTAAACTATTACATGAACGATGTCTCGAATGAATAAAAAATGTGATAACATTTAAAATTAAAAGTGATATATAATTAACGAAAAAGGATACTTTTTTCAATAAACTATTAAATTATAATTTATGGAATAGATAAAAAGTTATCACATTCTTAATAAAAATTGATAACCGATAACAAAAAAGTAATATCATTCAATGATACATGGTAATAAAAAAATGATTACCGTCCAATTAAACTATTACATGAAAAATTTATAGAATAGATAAAAATGGTAATCTTTATAATACTAAACGAAGGTTTCTTCCTACTTACGTGTCACTTGGAGAGGAATTCTGGGCTGAGTTGTCATTTTCTCAAATTTTTAGTTTTTTTCCCTTCGCAGTAAAGTAATGCATTTATTCTGGGTGATCTTTTAGTTATTTCAAATTCATCATTCTTTGTAAATTCTATGAAATTTACCGTCTCAAACAAACCCTAAGGCCGCCGCTCTCTGTCTCACTCTTAGAACTTCTCAATCAAATCATAAACAAAATGGTAAGATTGATCTAATCTCATTCTCATATCGATGTTCTATTATACATGCGTATTCGTTTTACACTATGATAATAACTTTTTGTTCTTATTTCTTACTGTAGATAGATTGATTCACGGAATAATTTTTGATAATCTGAGGTTTATTAATCTTATGTCAAAAATCTTTGTTGAATTATTCATTTTGATGAATCTCTTCCCACAGAATTATCATTATCATTCAGCCCATTGCAATGGGAATTAATTGATGAATCAGGCTCTGTTCTTGAAGAACTAATCGAATTAGTTTGTAAACTCTTAGCTAAGTGTATTGCACTTTGATTGTCATAATACACCACAACTGTATCCTGATATTCCTCCAACTCCTTCAGTAAACCAACAAGCCATACACCTTCTTTAATTGCTTCTGTTAAGGCAATGAACTTAGCTTCTGTAGTTGATAAAGCCACTACAGACATGCCTTCCAGCTCACTGAAGTACCATATAAATTAAACACATATCCTGTAAGAGACTTTCTAGAATCCAAATTTACTACAAAATCAACATCAACATATCCAATGACAGCTCCTGATTTTGCTTTCCTTTTCTGAAATTTCAAACCAGTAATTAAACAATTATTTAAAAAAATTATTTAATTTACCGTGCATCGAACGGGTGCGTTACTAGTTATTAAAAAAGAGTAACCTAGAAAGTTATTGACAAAACAATATATAATTAAACAAATCTACATAAAGAGTAGTCTAAAAGTTTGTTCATTGTAATCCAATTAATAAAAAAGAGTAACTTAGAAAGTTGTTGACGAAACAAAATATAATTAAACAAATCTAAATAAAGAGTAATCCAAAAGTTTATTCATAGTAACTCAATTAATAAAAAAGAGTAACTTAGAAAGTTGTTGACGAAACAAAATATAATTAAAAAAAATTACATAAAGAGTAATCTAAAAGTTTATTCATAGTAATCCAAATTTTATATAAAGTAACTCAATTAATAAAAAAGAGTAATATATATGATGTTAACCAAACAGATTAATATATAAACAAATCAATATAAAAAATAATACAAAATCTTGTTTGGCAAAAGCTCCTGCGCCTCGGGGACACGGAGGGATACTCCGTGTCCCCATGTGAACACAACCCTCCCCCTCAAATTTTATTTAAATCTATGTATTGCTAGGGGTTTAAATTGCAAAGAAGCATGAAAATTACAAAGGCGCACGGAATGTGCTCCGTGCACCCGGGTGCACAAGAGCCTTACTCATCTTGTTTATAATAGTAACTCAATTCATTATAAAGAATAACCCAAATAATAAAAAATAGTAACAGAGTAAATTAAATAAAACATGTGTTTCGTGCGCCCGGATGCACAAGAGCCTCACTCATCTTGTTTATAATAGTAACTCAATTCATTATAAAGAGTAATTCAAATAATAAAAAATAGTAACGGAGTAAACCAAAGGTAGAGAAGAGAGAGAAGAAAGAATCCTTCGTCCCATGTTAACGTTGATGTTTACTTTTTGCAATTCATTATAAAGAGTAATTCAAATAATAAAAAATAGTAACGGAGTAAACCAAAGGTAGAGAAGAGAGAGAAGAAAGAATCCTTCGTCCCATGTTAACGTTGATGTTTACTTTTTGCATGGAGATTAAGAGATATAATTTTTTTATCGGTAAATGTTAGTTGTTAGTTCGATTAGTAGTTAGCCTTCTTATATCACCTCTCCTAATTCGTTCCCAATGAGAATCGAACATGGGTACCTCTCCTAATTCGTTCCCAATGGGAATCGAACATGAGTCTCTCACTTTAGTGAATAGCCCAGTAGCCAGGTGGGCTAACTCACCTTGTTAAGATATATAATATTTTAATGTGTAGTGAGATGAGAAAAATAATATTTAATGTAAAGTAGATAATTGTATTAGTGTTGTGTGTGGGCTCTACATGGAATAATTAATTGTTTGATTTGTGTGAGCTCAACTTGATTAAAAAGAAAATGTAAATCTTAACGTGAGATAATTCAAAATGGAAAATATAAATCTTAATATGAGACGAAGGGAATAATTAATGAGGGAGAAAGAAAGATATGCTACTACTAGCTAGTACTCCCTCCGTCCCATACTTATGTTCACACTTTCCGTTTTCGTCCGTCCCATACTTATATTCACCACCCAAAAAAGGAAGCTTCACATCAACCAACAACCTCAAAAGTTCTCTTTATTTCAAAAATACCACTCTCACCTAACACACATAACATACTTTATAATTTATTTATTACCTAAAAATACCACAATACCCCTAAAAAGTCAATAAAGTTGGTCAAAAAAGCAACTTTTCTTAAACTCTGTATCTACAGTACCGGTGAACATAAGTCCGGGACGGAGGGAGTATATAATTAACGAGGCGAGAGAAAAAGATATGTTACTCCCTCCGTCCCGGGTATTTTTACCCATTTGTACGGGCACAGAGATTAAGACGTTTTATTTTTTTAATATATAATGTAAGAGAAAGTAGGGATAAATTAGTAATTTAAAAAGAAAAAGTGAATAAAATTATTGAGAATGATGAATAAAGTATAAAAAAAGTAATTAAAGTTGTTGAGATTGTAAAAAGTAGGTAATAAAATATTATGTATTTTTGCCAAAAATGAGATGTGTAAAAATACGTGGGACACCCTAAAATAGAAAGTGAGTAAAAATACGTGGATGGAGGGAGTATAATTAATGAGGAGGGGAGAGAAAGGTAAGGAATAAGGAGTATGTAGAGAGAGAATTGAAAAGGAGAGGGTAGAAGAGGAGTAAGAAATGAAATAGAGAAGTCCGAAGACAGAAAAAAGAAGAAAGCTCAGTATATACGTGGAGAGTAGAGAGAGAAAAAATTGAGGGATAAAAAGGAGGGAAGCCCGTGTATACGTGCCCGAGAATTTGGATTTAACTTTGACCGTATAAAAATAAAATCTTGTCGTACATAATTAAAAAAAAAAAGTCGTGCTCAGTGATTTGGGATGAAAAGTGATAATATTTTCAATAAAAGCTGATACATGATAAAGAAAAATGATACTCCATCTGTTCACAAAACGTTTTACATTTACTGTTCCACATTATTTAAGAAAAATTACACTTTTTGACTAATTTTATTAACTTTAAAGAATATTGTAGTATTTTTAAGTAATAAAAAAGTATAAAGTAATGGTATATGTGTGAAAAATGAGTGACAAACTTGAAATTAAAGTAACTTTTGAGATTGTTGGATACAATTTTTTTTTTCCTTTTTTGGAGTGTGAATTGTATTGTGGGACAAACAAATGAGGAAAGTGTGAAGGGTATTGTGGGACGGAGGGAGTAGTTGTTTAATTAAATTAAATTTTTTTATGACAACTTGTAAGATAAATAAAAAGTGATAATATTTTTAAAATAAAGTTATATCCTATCAAAATAAAGTAATAATAGAATAATTGAATTATTTACAAAACGATTAATAATAGTAATAATAGTTGGTAATATTTATTTCATAACATGATGTCATTTTATAAGACGATGTCATAGGAAATTTCAAATCATCCGTGCGCCTTTATATACTCCTTCCATCCCATTTTAATCTTCACATATTTTTATTTTAGGCGTCTTATTTCAGTTTTTACGTTTTCCTTTTTTTATATGAAACACATCTAAAATAATTAATACTCCATCTGCCATAAAAAAGAGTTAAGTTTACTATTTGCTCAGTAAAATATAACTCTTGTGGCGAGACGGGATGGGTGTATTACTTTGGGACCCCATCCAACACTAATATATCTACCACAATATTATATCTTTAAAACCACTATTCATTAAAATACTACTACCTCCGTCCAATTTTATATAAAGTTGCTAGTTGTATTGATGGTGAGTGGTGAACCATGTATGAGGTCTTTTTTCTAAAAGGAAATATGGATACCTTTAAAGTGGACGACCAAAATGGTAAAATGATACCTTATCAGCAGACGGAGGGAGTATATTTCTCAATTAATGTGAAAAAGTAGACATAGATCTTGAATGTTCTGTTACATTTGGTGTTATATCTCCTATTACACGAGAAAATCTCAACTATTTCCCCAAGAGTTTAAGCTTTCCTTTGGTATATGTTTTATTATAGGAGTTTTATCAATCCTACACCTGAAAAATGAGTAAACTATCGATTTGAGACCTGAATTATTTTTTCTATCAATTCGAGGCCTTAATTTAGGTTCTGAATTGATAAAATAGAAGATAATATTTGATAAATTAATGCCCTAAATGGATAATTTTACATATTTCAATCCCATAATTAATAGAAAAATAATTTAGGTCCCGCAATGATAGTCACCAAAATCTTAAGGCTATGCTTGGTTTGGGTTTATTAATCCAGTTTTAGATTTAATAAATCTCCTTAAATCTCCCTTATATACATCTACAAACCCTACTAACACTTACCTACCCCTCTCTATACATTATTTCTTTTCAATTAATATTTTTTTATCTCTTTTTCTCTCTTACTTTTAACTATTATCTCACCTCAATTAATACTTGATTTGAGATAAATTTTAAATCTACCCTACTTAAATCCAAAATAAACATAACAAACATAGAATAACACTATTGACCGATTTATTAAATCACTTTAAACCAAAACAAACACCACACAAGGGAGAACCTCCTTCGGTGCAATTTTCTTCCCCCGCGTCTTCTTGTTTCCCCTCCGCCGTAATTTTGTATTGACTCTGTGTCATCCTTCCTTCATATCACCCCCAACCCAGATACTGTTGTCGACATCACACCGCCGGCCGACGGAAAAATTGGAGTTCCCCGATTGCTGACATTACTGGTTTCTAGGCATATTTCCAAGGCACGTTGTATTTCTAACCTTTTCCTGCATTTGTAACTTCTGAATTTCTTGTCCCCCATTTTCTGTCCATACTGCTAAACCCTAAAACATGTTTATGTCTTGTTGAAATCTTTCTCCCCTTGTCCCCTTCCTTCACTTTGGGTTTTCCCCTGCGTAGGGTATTTTATTTTCCTTAACCTTCGACTGCTTTTTTTCACTGCTTAGACACACACCTAATTTGAAGCTAATCTCTAATTTGCTAGGATCAGAGGTCCAAAAATGATGAGAACACAACCCCTCTGAAACGGATAGGAGAAAGGGTACAACCGTACAAGAGAATTTAAAGTGGAAAAAAAAAAAAGTCATAACTGGCGTAACTTGATACTGCCTAAGCTTAACTACTATTTTCATTGATGTGCTAAGAAACTCCTAGGAGATAAGGAGTTGGGTACCTGGCAATTAATGTATAAAAGAGATTTTAAAAAACGTCTAGAGAAGAGTAGAATTGTTTTTGATCAAGAAGTGGGTATCTCAAATTTGTATTCACTTCGTCCTATAGCATTCTAGCTTGAAATTGTTTTTGTGTGAGCCAAATGACTAACGGGCACTTCTTTCCATCTGCATATTTAGCTTTGGTGGCATTCATCTATGCGAAGATATATTGCCTTTCTACTTGTTTGAAGTAAAATGCTTTGTATTCTCCTGCATTTCCTTTGATATGTGAGATATTATTTGAGGTATCTCATGCAATGGAATCTGCCCCAGGAATAATAGGCATGATTATTTTATATAGTAAAGAAAGGAAGTTTCCCCTTGTTTAAGAGGGGTGATTCTCACCTCTAATCAACTAAGTCAAAATCCCTTGATTTGGACGTTGTAATTGTGGTTTAAGAGCCTTATTCATCATGTATAGGGCTGATATGGACGGTACTCGACAAGAGAAAATAAGGAAGTATGAGGAATTTGTTGACCGTCGCTTGAAACCTGATCTCGTTCATGCTATTGCTGAACGGTACCCCTTTTTCTCTGCCTGACTTTTCAGATATATTGTCTACTTGCCTTTATTTAACTCAGTCAATGGCTCAATGCTTTTAATTCTATAGTTGTTAATAAGATCTATGCATAATACTCCTTTCTTGTTACTTAAACAATTTGTCTAGTCCATTCTGTATTTTTTAAAGTTAAGGATATTATTAATGTTTTACATACCCATAATTAAACCTGTTTTCTGTTATGTGCTTTATGAAACTCATGGGCTTGCCATGAGAGACCAAATTTCTAAATTTCTGCAAAACAGTGTGCATTCACAGAATATTCCCAACAGAAGATTTTATTTTTTGTATATTTTGCAGGGATAAGGTGTTTGAGCAACAGAAAATTTTGTATCCTGCATGTGTTATTTAGTCATTTATTGCATATTTTGATGGGTTTTATCTTAAGATAATTGTTTCTACATTTTTCACTTCAGTGTTAAGTTTCTTTAAGTTTGATTTGCCTAGATGTGTATATTGCATTTGCTTTTCTTAGCTTGACTAATTTTAGCTCTGATCTGAGGAGAAACATTGAGAACTTGGAGGAGAACAGCGTGACCAGTTTGAGGACGTTGGTCAATCTTGGCTCTGAAGTATACATGCAAGCTGATGTGTACGGTATCTCCTCTTAATGAGATAGGTTAACCTTTGGTCTCTGCTGTCCAAGGAACAGGCCGTTATATGGAAAAAAAGAAGGGATCTTTTTTTTGATAAGATAATTCTGGATTTCTATACTTGTTAAAGTTTAAGAAGCTTTGAATATCTACTCCAAAATTTCAGAGTTGAAACTGAATCTGAAACTTTAGAAAAAAAAAAAAAACGCTTGACTGCTTTCTTTTTGGATGGTCCTTAAGACGTAACAGAGGGGAATATATATAGTGAAAAATGTAATTTTTATCTTTTTGAATGTTAGGAGTGGAAAAAGAATATGCATATGGTGTCTGACAGTTCATTGAAGCTTATTAGATTTGACATGGCTGATTTTGACTGAAGTAGTAAATTCATGTTAATTGTAGTGAGTTTCTGCACTTGTACAGTCCAGATACCAAGCATATATTTGTGGATGTTGGACTTGGATTTCATGTGGAGTTTACATGGTCTGAAGCTCTGAACTTCGTTGACGCTAGGGAAGAAAACTTATCAAGGTATAAATGTATATATATGCTGATAGTTAGCTTTATGCCATCATCACTTACCTAAAAACACTATTTAAATTGAGATTTTAATGGTTGCTTAAGTCATAATATAACAAAACTGATTTTTACTCTATCTTCTGTCTTCTTGTAGGCAAGTAGAAGAGTACACTCGCTTAATTGCATCAATTAAAGCTCAGATTAAGATGGTATGATGCAGCTTTAATTTAAATTCTTACAGTTCATTTATAAATTGAAAATACCATCTTCTAAGAAACTTGCAATCTTTTTCTTTGTTATGCTGTGAAATGAAATGCATTTTGTTTTTAAACATATTTTGACTTTACATTCGTCGGTTCACGCAGGTATGCGAAGGAATAAGGGAGCTTCTACAGCTACCAGTTTCTTAGCTCTAACCAGTAACCAATTGTGAATCATTTAGTTTGCCATGCATATTATCAAATTAAACCTCTACAAGAGAGCTAGAAAACCTATCCCTCGTACGGTTTCATTTTTTGCAGGACTACTTGTCGATAGGATTCTTTGAACTTTCTTTAAATTCATGATGAAGTGTAGTTTTTGTTCGGCTGTATCGAAATTTTGGAGCAAATTTCATGTGATGTTTCTTCATCTTATGATTTAACATGAACGTTCAATGTCTGTAAATCTCATGATAAAATAGCTCCGCAAGATACTCAAGACCAGACTGAATGTCAAGTCCAAGATGAGATGTTTTTATTTAGATAGCTCTGCTATCCTTATGGAATCCTTGCTGTTTCTCAATTCTCCATAGCCTGTTTGAATTAGTGTAAAATCAGTGTGAGGATTGTGAGAAAATAGTTTCCTACAATGGGGCTCTCTCACTTGAAATTTAATGGGCTGAAAAAAGTCAAATGGGCCCACTAAACTAAATGGGCTGAATTGTCAAATAGGAGTCATAAGGGCTGTTGTTTTCTCATTATACTTTTTTATTTGATGAAAATTAATCTTTCGAGGTATAAAAATCCCCCGTTTCATAGATATCGTTGCATTACAGTTTGCACGAAAATTAAGAAATATTATTTTAATGTGTATTGAGTGATATACTATTTTCTTCACGCCACAAGAGTTACATTTACTGTTTGTACATATATTAATGAATAGTATTTTATTTTAATGTGTAGTGGGTTGATAAATATAATATTTTAATGTATATTGGATAATTGTAATAGTATTGTGTGTAGGCTTCAAAAAGATATATAAATTGTTTTGTGTGGATTCCATATATATTTTAAAGGGAAATATAAATCTTTTGGTGGGATACCCTAATTAATAAAATGTAACTCTTGTGGTGGGACGATGGAAGCAAAACTTTAATTTATAATGAATAGTTATAATTAGTGTTGTACGTGATCCTATGAAAATATATTTAATTATTTTGTGTGAACCCATACATCTACCAAAAAGGGAATGTAACAATTATTTTGGCGTCCTAATTAATAAAATGTAATAATATTTGTAGAACAATTTGAGTAATATTTTTTATAAAAATTGAAAAGTAGTTTTTTTTTTTAAATTTTATTCTTTCAATATATTTTAAATAATTATAGTGAATTTACAATAAACTAATATTGTTAACATAAACGTCCATTAATTATGTTTCTTGTAATTAGCAAATGATAGTAATTTGAGACAAAATCATTTTGTGAAGTAAATAAGAAAAGATAATTTTTTAATAAAAAAGTGATATAATCTATGTGATAATGATGAAATTAATTATTTCATGAACAATGTATAACATAAAACATATAAAGTGAGAACATTTTTATTAAAATGTGATAACATCTTTAATAAAAAGTGAAAACTAAAGTATAAAATTGTGTCATTGTGAGACAGTCTCATATATATATATATATATATATATACTTCTTCCGTCCATACGAAAGATCCTCGTTTACTTTTTATATATTGATAAAAAAATATTATTATTTTATATGAAGTGGGTAGTTGTTTTAGCAACAAGTAATATCCTCATACTAAAATGAGTAAATTTGAAATGAACACCTAGTATATAGTAAAATGAAAATATTTAGGGCTTACAGAATATATATATATATATATATATATATATATATATATATATATATACTTATTCATTTATTTTGCAAAGTTACCCAAGACATTAAATGGGGGACATGAGTGAGGTGATGTTGTCTGGAAGTAGTTTTACGAAACGGTTAAGAACATGCGTAGATACGGTGCATATTAATGAATCCAATCAACCATGTGAGTTGGGGGACCTCCTCCACAAACCCTACTCCCCAACTCCAGCCTTCGTCAAGTAGGAATGCTCTTGATGCACTCACACAAATAATATTTACGTGCAACCGGTTGCATCAAACTTTATAATTTATAATTTTTTGTTTTTTTTGTTTTTTTTAAAAGAATTTTTTTCAAAAAATTTCATGTTTTAGGATTTAGAATGTACTTCCTCCGTCCGTACGTGAGAGAGTCTTTTACTTTTGTGTACATTGATTAAGGAGTATTATTATTTAATGTGTAGTGGGTAATTGTATTAGTGAGAGTACGGACCCCATATTTTAGTTGTATTAGTGAATGTGTGTGGGTCCTATGTGTGTAAAAAAGAAAATAACCTTCTTTGTAGCGGACGACCAAAATGAAAAAAAAAAGACCATTTTTCAAGCAGACGGAGGGAGTAGTTTTAATTCTTAGGTTATAACTTCATAGTGTATTTCAGGGCCGGTCCTATAATTTAAGGGGTTCATTATAGAAAATTTTTTAGGACCTTCTA
This sequence comes from Pogostemon cablin, assembly GCA_023678885.1. Taxonomy (NCBI): domain Eukaryota; kingdom Viridiplantae; phylum Streptophyta; class Magnoliopsida; order Lamiales; family Lamiaceae; genus Pogostemon; species Pogostemon cablin. The sequence continues at coordinate 11,697,188 of CM042987.1, forward strand.
TTTTTCTAATAAACATAAAATAAATAAAATTAGAATATACTCCCTCCGTCCCTCCTTAAGAGGGTCATTTGCTTTATGCTACGTAGATTAAGGAGTATTATTATTTAATGTGTAGTGGGTAGTTGTATTAGTAGGAGTATGGGTCCCAACATTTAATTGTATTAGAGGGGGTGTGTGTGTCCCATGTGTGTAAAAACGGAAAGGGGACTCTTTGGGTGGGACGACCAAAATGGAAAAATGACCCTCTTAACCTGGGATGAGGTTTATAATAATAATTTTGATATAAATATTTAACTTTTAATAATAATAATAATGAGACACTCTCTTGTGAGACGAATTATTTGTGAGATGGATGTGAGACGGATCAACCCATCATTAAAATATGTTTATTGTATAGATAACGTATGTTTATTTGCGGTTAAAGTATGTCAATAATAAATCAAATTATAACACACTAAAATAATATTTTAATTCATAATCTAGCATATTTAGAAAACATATTTTAACAACCATTAAATATACTTTATCAAAATAATATATATACTTTAACACGTCCCACAAACCGTCTCACTTAAATAACGTTTCACAAGAGACTTTATCAATAATAATAATAATAAAATGTCATATTAAATAGTATTAATTAACTCATCAAATTAAAAAAAAAAAAACTTATACGAGAGGAAAGATCTGGTCGGAAACCGAATTCGAATGGTAGGAGCATCAGCAGTAGTGGCTATCAGTAGGGATGGCAGCGAAGCGGGTTTTGTCGGGTACCCGACCCGACCGAACCCTAATGGGACGGGTTCGGGTACCCATAAACGGGTTTGGGACGGGTTTGGTAATAATATAAATTTTCCATTAGGGTTCGGGTAGGGTTCGGATTCAACCACTCGGGTAACCGCTACCCGAACCCGATTAAGTAATCGGATAAGGGTAGCGGATACCCGCATATACCCGTCCCATTTAATACTTGTTTATGTATGTGTTTAATGAGATTCGAACACTTGACCTAACAATTAAAAAAATACCCCTTAACCATTTATACACAAGTAATTTTTGTTAACATCTTTCAATATTAAAATAAATATACAAATTATTGGAGATCACAATTCAAAAATTACGACCCAATGTATGTAACCCTAACTAACATTGAATTCTCATTTTTCACTCTGTCAAGTGTTTAGCTGCGCCGCAACTGCAGGAGAGGAGAAGAACCTTACCGATGAGCCGCTGCAGTTCGCGATTTTCCTCTGTACGCCGTCTACCGCCTCGTTGCAGCTAAGAGAAATAAAACTTCAACTTTGATGCTCTCTCCATGGAGTGGAGATTTTAGCTTTCCTTTGCTGTTACAGCTGTTGTATAAGGTATATTCTTCTTGTTTTTGCTGCAAACAATGCCCTTTATGGAATTTATATGTGAGTTAGTGAGTGTTGATTGATTTTTACCAAATGTTTGTTCCGCAGGCAGGCATTTGTGGTGGAGATCTCAGATTCACCGAACAATTAGCTGTCGCTCCGTTCAATTCGAACTCTTGAAAACTAATCTGCAAGGTAATAGTTCAATAAACGATGGTTGTCAAATGATAATGGAAAAATTTTAGTACTATATTATAATACAACCAGGAACTGTAATGTTAACTTGCATGAGTACTGATAGATTCCAAGAGTACATGAATAATTCAGAAGACAATTAAGAAGAGTTATTACAAACATGAAATCTTTCTTCAAATTCATCCTTGTCATCTCAATTCTCTCTCTCACTCAATCATCCTCAACCTGCAACTCCTCCGACCAAGCTCTTCTCTCCAAGGCGTTTGCCTCTGTCTCTGGTTTCAACATCTCTTGGTTTCTTACCACATCATCTAAATCCAACTGCTCCAACCCTCCAATCCACGACATCCATCTCTCCTCCAGAAATCTCAGGGGCACTATCTCATGGAAACACCTCCACAACATGACTCACCTTCGCATCTTGGATCTCTCCAACAATTCTCTCTCGGGCTCTATTTCTCCCCTCCTCTGGTTCCTTCCCAGCCTAGTTGAAATCAACCTGGCCCGAAATCGCCTCGGCGGCCCAATCGGGCTTCCTAAATCGGGCCTCCTCAAGTCCTCGCAGCTTCGGAAGATTGATCTTTCCTTCAATAGGTTCAAGAACTTTACTTATCTTTCCAATTTTCCTAATCTGAGGTTTCTCAATCTCTCGCATAATGATTTTCAAGCTGGGTTTCCTTTTTGGTTCACCAACTTAACTAATCTTGAATCTCTCGACATTTCTGGGTGTAATATTTCGGGGAATTTAAGGCCCATTTCTGGTCTTAATTTCTTGAAATATCTGGATGTTTCCAACGAAGAATTGAAGAAAGATGGGAATGGGGAACAGAAACGAAGAATTGAAGAAAGATGGGAGTGGGGAAAGATGGGGGAGTGAAGAAATTGAACTCTTTAATTGAATCTATGGCCATCGTTGGTATATTACAATGGAAGCAGATTTGGGAAAGGGAAAGGTAGTGGGTGGGGAAGGCAGGTTTAGAAAATGATACTGTGTTGAAAACCCATGTTACATTAATATAAAAATTATAATAATAATATATTTCTGAATTATATTTATATTATATATATATTATATAATATATTATTATTTTATTTAAAACCTCACAACTAATGAACTAAAAGCACTAAGATATTTGACCCCACATATAGGTTCATTTTATTGTAAACCTTCCAGCTGCTGGTATAAATTGCTAGTGTTCACACTAGAGTCAATCAATTAATTGTTACCAATACAAGTGGAGATTGAAGTTTATAAGCTAATCTTATGCATTTTTAAGTAAAAAAATTTATTTCTCTATTTCTTATGTCATACAAAATTGCTTACACTTTCTAAGTTTTTTTTTTTTTAATTGTTAAATATGTGGCATTGTTTAGATTTCTAAATGTCAACTCCAAATGCAAGTGATTGTGTTGATAGTTGCAAAGGTACTCCACCATGTGATAGTAGCCCCCTTGATCAACCAACCACACAAAGTATCCAAGCTCAACATTCATTACATGCTCAAGAATCTGAACCAAACAACACTACTACAGACAATACTCCGAGGGAGAATGCAATCAATCTTGGTCCAAGGAAAAGGAAGTTAACATCTGATGTTTGGGACCACTTCAAAAGAGTAGGAAAGGAATATGCCATTTGCAACACTTGTAAATCTGAACTTAAAGCTCCTAGTAAGAATGGGACAACGTCTTTGCGCAACCATATAGCTATTTGTGTAAAGAAGGATAACCAAGACATTGTCAAGAGTTTGGAAAAACAAAAACAGCTTATGGTACAGAAAAATTTTGATGGCAAAGTGCAATTTGGAAATTTCACATTTGATCAAGAAAAATCAAGAAAGGAGTTGGCGTGTGCTATAATCTTGCATGAGTATCCTCTTTCAATTGTTGAGCATATTGGATTTAGGAAATTTAGTTCTAGCCTCCAGCCTCTTTTCAAGATGGTTTCTCGAAACACTATCAAAAAGGATATTTTTGATATTTATGAGAAAGAATTTGAGAAGTTGTATAAAGAGTTGGGGAATCTTCGTAGCCGAATAGCCATTACTACTGATATGTGGACGTCAAATCAAAAGAAAGGCTATATGTCAATAACAGCTCACTTCATTGATGATTTTTGGGTGCTACAAAGTCGAATCCTAAGGTAAAAAAAATTCATTATTTCACATTTATTATATTACTCACTTATATTTTTATTATTACATTTGATTTTTCTACTTCTAATATGTTATGTTATGTCATTATAAACTTGTAGGTTTGTTTATGTGCCATCTCCTCACACAAAGGAAGAGCTTGCAAAGAACTTAATTGATGGTTTGACAAAGTGGAATATTGAGACCAAGATTTCTACCATTACTGTTGATAATTGTTCTTCTAATGATGGTATGATTTCTATTATTGCTGAAAAATTATGTGGTGATCTTTTATGTGGGGGGAAGATTTTGCATATGAGATGTGCTGCACATATTTTAAATCTTGTTGTAAAAGATGGGCTGACTGTTATTGAGAAAGCTCTTTCGAAAATTAGAGCTAGTGTGGCGTTTTGGTCATCTACACCTCAAAGGGTAGAAAAATTTGATGAAATGGCAAGGCAATTAAAGATTTCATGTGGTAAAAAGCTGTCTTTGGATTGTAAAACCCGTTGGAACTCAACCTTTTTGATGCTACGGACAGCAATTCCATACAAAACTGTCTTTCCTCGTTTGAAAATTAGGGAGAAGAGTTATGATGATGTGCCTTCCGATAAAGATTGGTTATTAGCTGAGGAAATTTGTGAAAAATTAGAAGTGTTTTTCAATGCTACTGAATTATTTTCTGGAAGAAATTATCCAACTACCAATTGCTTCTTTATAACAATGTGTCAGTTAAGATCTTCCATGGAAGAATGGATGTTTATTGAGGATGAGACTATAAGAGATATGACTGTGAAAATGTTTGAAAAGTTTGACAAATATTGGAGTGTTGTGCATACTGTTCTTGCTGTTGCTGTTGTGTTGGATCCTAGATATAAGTTGAAGGTGGTGGAGTTTTACTTTCCTCTCATATTTGGAGACGAAGGTGTTCAGAAAGAAGTTGATAGAGTTAAACAAACTTGTTATGATTTGGTTAATGAGTATCAGTCTAAGTGTGCTAATTCTAAAAAAAAATCAGCCTCAAAATCTAAAGTTCCAAATCTTTCCCAAGAGAGAAATATGCAAGATTTAGTTGCATTTCTTAGTTCTTCATCAACTGGTGTATTGGTGAAAAGTGAGCTGGATTATTATCTTGATGAGCCGGTGTTGCCTTGGAGTCAAGATTTTGATATTCTTAATTGGTGGAAGACGAACGGGATAAAATATCCTACAATACAGTTGATTGCTCGAGATTTTCTAGCAATACCAATATCAACTGTTGCTTCTGAATCTGCATTTAGTACAGGAGGAAGAGTTGTCAGTCTCCATCGTAGTAGACTTAATCCTAATACATTGGAAGCATTAATGTGTTCTCAAAATTGGTTAGTGAAGGCCACAATTGAAGGTAATAATTTTAGTTGATTAGAGTCATTTAGTTTATAAATTATACTTTACTTTAGTTTTTAATCTCTCTCTTTTATGTAGACACTTGCTCGACAATTGAATCAAGCAACTTATGTGCAAGTGAAGACGATGTTGATTGATCCTCCTGAATCTGATCGTATTTATTCTGACTTCTGAGGTTCTTTCTTCCGCTGAATCTGATCATATTTATTCTGAAGTTCTTTCTTGCCTTTCATTTTTCACCCAATTCTCCTTGATTTTACTTGTTTGTTTACCCCAGATTTTAGATTTCATAAGGGGTGATTCAGTGTTTTATTTTGTTGGGTGGATTGGGGAGGTTCATTTTATGATTTAAAGATTTCAAATTGGCCAACCATCATAGATTTAATGGTGTGTTTTGGTTCATATTATTAACAAAACTAGATGGAGCTTTGAAGAAAGCTAGATTATGATTGATGAAATAGTAACTACTAAGATTCTTGGGTTTTTGAATCTATTTGTTCTTGGACACACTTCACTTCTTCTGCACCAATTTTGTGGGTTGGCCCTGGCTGTGTAATTACCCTTTGTTTAATCTTAGATTTTGAAAGTTCCTAAAAATTATTTAATTTAACAGGTTGACATGCACATGGAGATGAAGAGGATGAGCTCATCTAGCATGAAGAAAAAACTACCTATCATTTTATTTTATTTGTATGTTATTTGAAGTTTGAATTGAAGATGTTATGACATGTTAAAACTTGTTATGATTTTTATTTAAAACTTGTGTGGTGATTTTCTGACATGTTATGATTATTGTTTAACGTTTAAACAAAGAATGTTTAATGTTGTAAGCACATTTATATTTGAGACTTGAAATTTAATTTTTTAGGTTTAAAAAAAAACAGGTTTAACGGGTTCGGGTACCCGCGGGTAGGAATTATCGGGTACGGGACGGATACGGGTATTGCAAGTGCTATTTTAAACGGTTATGAGACGGATACGGGTAGTAATATATTAATCGGATACGGTTTCGGGTACCCCCAAAAAATGCGGGTACCCTACCCGTTGCCATCCCTAGCTATCAGGGGAAAAAAAATTCTTAATAAAAATTTATAGTTTTTATTCAATAAATTTAATAGAAAAGTATTTTGAAAAAAAAAATAAGAAAAGATGGTGTGAAAAGGTAAAAGAAACATACTCCCTCCGTCCCATACTTATCTTCACACTTTTCATTTTTGTCCGTCTCACACTTATGTTCATCACCCAAAAAGAAAACTTTACATTAACCAACAATCTCAAAAGTTATCTTAATTTTAAAAATATCACTCTCACCTAACACACATAACATACTTTATAATTTATTTATTACCTAAAAATACCACAATACCCCTCAAAAGTCAATAAAGTTTGTCAAAAAATAAATTTTCTTAAACTTCGTATCTACAGTGTCGGTGAACTTAACTCCGGGACGGAGGGAGTATATTTTTTTAATTAACTTATCAAATAAAAAAAGTTAAATATTTATATCAAAATTATCATTTCTATTCAATGACTATATTAGGTGAATTTTTTTAGGCAAAAATTTGTGTGCCCCGGGGACACACCATACTCCCGGGGGAACACAATTCTCCCACTTTATATTCTATTTAACCCTATTTATTGTTAGGGGTTTAAATTGCAAAGGGGTATGGTATCCCCGGGACACAAGAGCCTCACTTTTTTTTAAACAAAAAAATTTGTAAAAGATGAAAAATTGTGAAAAAAGAAAAATGAAGACCAAAATATCACAGGATATCCCGTTGATAAGAGTGAAAATAAGCGTGTTTGATTGTCCAATTTAATACCTTATTGATGAGAATTATTGTTATATATTAGCACAAGGATCTTATATTCAATATATATGTGAAAAAGGTGCACTTGAGGTGTTTTATTGTGTTTTAGGTGAAAAAATGATTAAAAGTGCAAAGTTGGAGAAAATGTGCAATTTGTGCAAGAATACTAAAAAACGCACGTCCAACTTGTGTAATTTTTCTGAGTTCGTGTGGAGCTCCGAATTAAAAGTGTGATACATGATTGCAAAGTCACAGAAGAGAGGGTTGTTTTGGCGTAAAGAACACCTCAATCGGATTCCAAAAGAGAAAGTTATGATCAAAGTGGTGACGCCGCGCGAGCTGTGCCGAACAGAACAGCTATGTCACTTTCCATGGCTTGTTACACATTCAAATCTTGGATTTTCTGTGAGTTCTTTATATTTATTGAAATCCAAGGAAGAGAGGATTGCGTGAGCGCAATAATTACTCAAATCGAAGGTCGGATGTGAAAGCTATGTATGAAACAGTGAGACTACGCAAGTTTGCTCGACCATTGCTCGACCAGAATCATCTTGGTCGAGCGGAGGAAGTTTGGTCGAGTAAAATGTGCAAAACTTACAGAGAGCTTGCTCGATCATTGCTCGACTTGGAGGCCTTACTCAACTTCTAAAGGCTTGGTCGAACGGAATGTCGCTGATGCTATTTTTGGTAATTTTGGGTTTCTTTTACCAAATTTGGCGTATGTCTCAAGTAAAAGCCCATCCAAGGTCCGTTAGGAGCACTTTACAAGTATAAAAAGGGGATGTAGAGCACATCATATCATATATAAGAGATTAGTCATATTGGAGAGGAGAGAGGCCGCAACAATACTACACCCTACAAGGGGGGATCACCTCCCAACTATCATCCACATCCTTTCCTCCATCCATCCATCACTTTGAAGATTTGTCTGTGGAATCAAGAGGAGAACTAAGAGGAGAATTCAAGACAGAGAAGGACGCGACGACTCTCAAATCTAGGGTTTATTTCGTTTCTTAATTTATCTAGTAATTTTTCAGACATCCGGGTAAGATCTATCCAACACCCATGTTTGTTCTTCATAACATCATGAGCTAGAGCCTTTTTGGTAGAACTAGGGTTGTGAAGATTTTTACGAATTAAATGAACTTCCGTGTGTAAACTCCATACAACACTACTTGTGGATTTATTTTATATATGATTGTGCTTTCTTAATTCATATTCACGGTCGTTTTGTGCATCTTCAATTGATATATAGAGTCTGAATATATATCTTGGTTGTAGATTGAGTGCGTTCACCGCTGAACAGGATTCCATGTTATGATTCTAAATGAGGGGACTTCGAAACTTTATTAGAACTATCATATATGAATGTTTATTAATTAAATTGAATTCGGGTTAGTAGGCAGGATAAAGAGGATAATTTTATAGTACATATAAAGGGAGATCATATCGGGTAGAGTACCAATTTGCCAGGGAAATAATTGATACTGATAGTACCTAGAAAGGGGGTGGAATTATATCTCTTGCTTCGAGGTTATTCACACGTGTTACACACATGTTTACTTATGTCTATAGAGTAGATATGCATGATTTAGTGATGCGTCCATATTCCACAAGACAGAGTCGGACATCAACACACGGAAGGGAAATTAATGCGTGAAACTGGATTATCCTAGAGCTACTTATTCTCCTACTTGATCCACTTTCGTATTCTTCAAGTAATATTTTATTTTATTAGTTATTTTAATTAATTGTTTATTAGTTATTAGATTAAAATCCCAACCTTTATTGCTTTTCGTCTTAATTAATTTAGATAATAATTAAATTGATAATACGTCGTCTTTTGGGTTCGATATTCACTTGGTCGCTTGCCTAAGCTGCAATTGATATTCTTAATACTTGGGGATTAATTTTGTGTGAAAAAAAAGCGCATCAAGTTCTTGGCGCCGTTACCCGGGGATGGAATTAATTATTAGTTTATTATTTCTAGTTTAATTGAGATTATATAATTCTTGTCTTTGATTTCTAACACTTATTTTTCTTAGGTGTATGCTCACGAGATCTAAAACAGATAAATTAGAGCCTTATAATCCAGAGATTGGGTCCCTCGTCGAGGTGGGGCCTATGCGGCGACACCTCCAGCATCACTCTAGGACGGCCTCTAAAGTATTTAATTCTAGTAAATTATGATGTATTTTATCTTTATGGTTTATGTTGAATTTTTTACCCTTAAAGTTTCATATTAACTTTTAGGATAATATAGTATTGGCTAATTATCACATACTTTAAAAAACTTATACACTTCTGAATATACACTAATGAATAGAAATATATACTCCCTCCGTCCGATTCTAAAGTATTCATTTGCTTTTTGTACGTGGATTAAGGAGTAGTATTATTATTATATGTAAAGTGGGTAGTTGTATTAGAGGGAAGTGGTGGGTTATATTGTATACTTTTTTACTAAATAGGGGAAATGAATACCTTTGAAGCGGAAGCAAAAAATAGTAGAATGAATACCTTAGAAGCGGACGGAGGGAGTATATATTTTGTTAGCGAATTTTCTAAAAAATTTTCAATGAAAAACTGAATGTAAAAACTATACAATTATTAAGAAACATATACTTTGAATAAAAAGTTATACATATATGGGTGCAAACATGCACTTGGATGCGATATCAACTCTATAGTATTAATTCTTATGATATAATTATAATTTTATCTTTTGATTAATAGTATATTTTATGTTTGTAGCTTGTGGTATATTTTACTTTTGTAGTTCATGATCTATTTTACCTTTATAATTCATGATTTAACTTTCATAGCTAGATTGATTTTATAGAGAAACACTACAATGGAACGGTTTCATGAATAGAATTCATGAAACCTCCTACTTTCGCATCTAGTATGTGTTTGCTGATTGTATATATTTTTTCTTTTTCTTTTTATTTTTCTCTCTTTCTTTTTTTAATTTAATTTTTGGAATATTAATTATAATTTCAATTTTATGGTTTAGGTTATATTTCATTCCTAGGGTTTAGGGTATAATTGTAATTTCACCGTTGTTGTTTAGGGTATATTTTACCCCTAGAGTTTAAGGTATAATTGTAACTTCACTCTTGTGGTTTAGGGTATAATTACATCTATGGTTTAGGGTTGAGGGTATAATTGTAACTTCACTCTTGTGATTTAGGGTATATTTCACCCGTCACGGTTTAGGGTTTAGGGTATAATTGTACTTTCACCCTTGTGCTTTATAGTATATTTTATCCTATGGTACTTTAGGGTATAATTATAATTTTACCATTGTGGTTTATGATATATTTTATTCTAGATTTTAAGGTTTAAGGTATAATTGTAATTTCACCCTTGTGGTTTAGTATATATTTTACTCGTTTAAGTTTAGGGTATAATAGTAATTTAAATATAGTAAATTTAAAAAATAAAAATAAAAATAACATTAATAAAGGAAGAGAAATTAATTAAGAAGGTGGGGACCACATGTTTCACCAATTCATTTGGTGGGACTGGTTCCACCCAAATTACACTCTTTTTAATAATTATACAAATTGAAAAAGTATTAAATTAAAAATAAAATAAACTTTAATATTTTTAAAATATATATTAAAAAAATTAAAATCTCAATAAATCTTTTATATATTTGAATGATTACAAATTTTTAAATTAAAAATAAATAAAAATTTAATATTATATAAATATATTTAATTTAATCAATAATATAACTTTATATATAATTTACTAATTTTTATTTATAATAAATATTAAATTAATTGTATAAGTTATTATTAAATTTTTAAAGAAATCAATTTAATATAATACAATAATTTTTTACTGAGCATAAAAAATGTAAAATTTTTTAAATTTAAAATAATATAATATTTGTTTATTAATAATCTAATACCAAATTTTTTAATTAATACTACGTATTTTTAAGCATAAAAATATTAATTTTTATAATTTTTTAATTAGAGAGAGATCATACACTTTATTTAAAAAAAAACATATGTAAGTATGTAACTAACATACCTAATGTATTTATTTATTAAAGAAAATTAACATAATACCCAAATAATTACATTTTTCTTAATTTTTCTATCTAGTCAGAGATGAAAACTTTTAAAATATAGAAAGGGTAAATAAAACACTCCTTCCGTTCCATATTGAAGTTCACAGTTATTGTAAATATAGAGTTTTAGAAAAGTTATTTTTTGACTTGCTTTTTTATAAGTTGATTGATATTTTTAATTAATAAATAAATTTATAAAGTAAGTTATATTTTGTAAAGGGAGATATTTTGAAATTAAAGTGTTTTTTGAGATTATTATTGATTTGTGTGCTATTTTCTTACTATTTAAGAATGTGAACTTATTTTGCTTAAAAAAATGTGAACTTATTTATGGAACAACTAAATAATAAATGAGAATTCATTCATAAGATGGATGGAAATATGTTATAGTGTTAGAAATGAGTGGAATTTAAATTAGAATAATATTTTTAAAATTAAATGTATTGAAAGATTAATAGTTTTAAACGTTGTTTTTATTTTTGGCAATGTGAAAATCTTCCATGTTGCAAACTAAAGTGGAAATTTTCAATATTTTTGTGAGGGGTAAAAAGTATAAAGTAAGTTATATTCCCTCCATCCCGGCACAAGAAAGGTGTGTTCTTTTTTGCACGTAGGATATACCAATTTAATGTGTAGTTGAGGGTAGTTGGGATAAGCGAAATAATATTTTAATATATAGTGGGTAGATTTATTAATATGGTGTGTGGGTCCCATGGAGATATATTAATTGTTTTGTGTGGGTCTCATTTACTAAAAAGAGAAATATACCTCTTATATTGGAACAGACAAAAATAATAAAATGCATTTCTTATTGTGGGATGGAGAGAGAGTACAATATACTAAGTAGAAGTTTTATTTTTTAAGGGGTAAGCTAATAAGACTGTTGATGTTAATTTTAGGGATAGTTACTGTTGGTACAATTTATACTCCTAAATTATTAAGAGATACATGAATATAATAAAATTACTACCAAATACATTACTTTAGTACGTAATTCCAAGATTAACCCTCATCCACGGTGCAGTGAAAATTCCTAAATTGCGCGATATATCAGCTAATTCCCAAAATTGTGGGCATTTTGTTTTCACAGTTGTTAACCGGCGATGAGTGCAGCAATAAGAAGAATCACCTTATTTATCATACAACGTGTTGGAACCCATCACACCGCCATCACGCGACCACGCCACTATGCGCCGATTTCTGGGGCGGGTTCTCGTCGGTGATTTCTGGAATGGCTTCTCGTCGCCGTCGGCAAGCATAAATGGGTGAGTTTTTTCTATTCGAGCTCTAATTTCGTTGCTGTGCTACGTTCCTCCCGTTTCTAATTTCAAGCGCTAATTTCGTTGGCAAGTTGGACACCACTCAGGGGATCGGAAAATACGTCGACCAAGCAGAGGGCTATCTCCGTCAGTACGACACCGCTACTCCCGGCGAACTCAAGATGCATCCGGCTGAAACCGCCACCCCCACAAGCGACTCTATCAAAGAAAAAACCGTCCCAACCACCACCACCACCCCTGCCGCCACTGAGATTTGAGAAGAGATCGACCGCCATTTTCGTCCGTAATTGTTAACTACTCTTTTAGTTGAATAAAGGTGGGGATCGATCGACCGCCATTTTTGCTAAGGCCAGTAAAGGTGAGAATCAAAATCTTGAGATTGTTTGTGTAATAATTTCTCTGGTGAAATTAGGGAATTCGGTGTACACCAATGTATAAATGTTGAATTCGGTGTACACCAATGTATAGATGTTGAATTCGTTGTACACCAATGTACAGTAAGCAAACAGTTGAACATTTTTTTTTGAATTGGGTTGGGTGTTGTAATTTTTTGTTATATCTAATGATTTTAATGTTACGGTGGCAGAATTTGATTGTGAGTTGAGAAGTTTTCACAAATTTTATATATAAACATGGGTGTACATAAATGCTCTTACTTATTATTCAAGTTGTATAATTTTCCGTTGGGGTTTTTTATCAACAGTGTACAATAAAAGCATGAGGAAAACGATTGTGCATGCGTGTATTTTTGTCTATTGAATTGCTTAATATTTATGTATTTTGAACATTAGTATTCATTGTTATATTTTGAACATTTGTGTACAATCGATTTTGTGTACAGTCGATTAGTGTTCATTGTTGTATTTTAGTGTACAGTCGATTGTGTGTTCGTGTTATTGACATGGTTCGTCCATGTCCATGTTCGCATCTGTATACATCGAATTGTACATTGTTGTACACCAAATTGTACATCTGTGTTAAGTTTAACATCTGTGTTAAGTTTACTAAGGGTAAACTTAATGTATCCCTTAGTACTTCAATTTGATTTTGTATCTCCTAGTAATTAGTTTATGAAAACACGTATCTATCAGTAACAAAACCCTTAATTTTAATCTTGTACGTAATTTTAATATTTTTATAATTCAGTTTCAGCGTAAATTTAAACATATAAATAAAAACGTACTGAAATTTTAAAAATGAGTAAATATTTGACAATAAATAATTTAAACAAAAATAATTATTCACTCTACTCCAAACGTCCTCATTTTATTATTTTGGGTATCTATTATAAAGGTGCTCATTTCTCGTTTTCAGTAAAAAGTCTCCACATATAGCTTACCACTCACTACACATAAAATAATAATACTTCTTATTCACATAAAAAAAGCAAATGTAGATCTTTCGTATGGATGGAGGGATATAAGATTTCACATAAATAGGACATAAGTATTAGCCAAATTTGACTGTCAAAATCCTTTTATATTCAATCCTTTTAATAACTTAATTTATATTCAGTCTTATTGATGTTACTGATTATGTCTTCAATAGAAAAAAATATTTAAATAAAGGGACTGACTATTCGCACTCCCCAAATTACTAAATATACCCTAAAAATATTTAATAAGACATAATTACCCTTATAAAATTTATATCTGTTCGGTTGCAACAATTGAACAGAAAGAATTCATCTATCTTATCTGTTAGGTTGCAACAATCGAACAGAACAAGATTAGTGATTTTTATTTTAATCGAAGTGTGAATGCAAATATGCCTCATTAATCATTCCACTCATATTTTGCTTGGATTTTTTCCATCTGAAAAGGAAAAACATTTTATGCTCTAAATTCACGGATTTGAAAACCAAAATTTTGCACAACTTCACAGAATGGGAAGATATCCGGTGTGGTTTGAGTTGGCGCTGCATGAGGGACACCTTGCAAAAGATCCCCCTTTTAATACATCATCAGTGCAAGCATCCACTCATGCTTTTACTGTATTTAATTCGGGATTATCAGTTTCTGGTGGATTTTGTCTTGAAACTTGGCAGAGTTTCTGTAGTGATGGAGAAACTCGTGAAATCACAAAAAAAAAATCACTAATCTTGTTGTTGCAATCTAATAAATAAGATAGATAATTGTTCGATTGTTACAACCGAACAAATATAAGTTTTATAAAAGTAATTATGTCTTATTAAATATTTTCGAGGTACGTTTAGTAATTATGGGGTGCGAATAGACAGCCCCTTAAATAAAACATTGCATCACTATATTTTCTTCTCTTTTAAAATTTTCTTTGATCATAAAGATTGTTTTAACCCTTGAATGCTACCAATTTGTTTCAAAAATTTTAGTTGTGTTCATGTCTTACAATTTAAATCTCAAATGCAACTAATTTTTAATAAAAAAATTGATTTGTACTAGAGAGATATCCTTTTATTTTTATTTTTTTCTTTAAAATTTATAAATAAACATAATTATCCTAACCGTAATGCTATCAATTTTTTCAAATAAAAAATAGTTGTATCTCATCTACAGTATAAACCTCGAATATAAGGGTTTTTTTTTTAATTTACTTACATTCGTGGGTTCTCTTATTTCTTTCTCACCTTTTCAAAACATATATCAAGACAGCATACTTTTATAAAATTGTCAGGTTATTTACTTAACATATTATGTCTACTAACTAAAATTTTTGGAAAAGAAAGTTTTTTAGATGGTAGAGCAGAAAAAAAATATTTTCTCATCCTACATTAAGATTTACGTTTTTGTTTCAACTTAAGATTTAAATTTCATTTTTTTTCGAATGGGATCCAAACAACACAATTATTTATTCCACGTAAGGCTCATACACAACACTAATACAACTACTAACTACATAGGAGTATTAAATATTATACTCTCTTCGTCCTGCCGAAAGATTCTCATTTTTCCATATTGAGTGTCTCATTCAAAGGTCTCCATCCTATTTTAGTAAAAAAGGCCCACCACTAACCATCACATCCCTCTAATACAACTATCCACTACACATAAAATAATAATCTTCCTTAATCCACGTGAAAAAAAGGGACCTTTTGCCTAGGACAGAGGGAATATTTCTCAACTTACTATTTTTAAAATATTATATTTCGATAGTAAAATATTATATATCTTAATCTTCGTGTAAAAAACAAAGGCTAAATATAGTGTGCACCCGGGTGCATACGAAGCTTCGTGTGCACCCACGTACAAATATAAGCAAAAACATATACAATTAAGAGTAAAAATATATACAATTTAATTGTTAATTTTTTTAATAAAAAATTGAGTGTAAAAAATGTACAATTATTAAAATACATGTATACACTATTGAATAAAAAGTTATACACATATGAATGCTTGTTTTTTTAATGAAAAACTTAGTGTAAAAAAAATATACAATTATTACAAAACACGTATACAAAAGAGAATAACATGTATACTGTTAGGCGGATAGGGTCGTCATCGTCGTCCGTGTTCGTCGTCTACGCCGGAGAAGGTGGTCGAGGGAAGAACTCTACAGTGCTCAGATTCCCGTTGAACTCACACAAGAATTCAAATTCACGTTCTACCCGAGAGGGTCACAAATGGGCGATTAAATAGGCCACAAGTGTAAGGATATGGGCCAAGACAAACTTGGCCCAATACTTTGAGAAAGAAGACCGGCATTTGGGCCAAAAGCCCAACGGGCCCAACAAATCTCCACCTTGGCCCAAATCATCTACCCTTGTGTATAACTAAATGAGAATTCATCATTGCACTTTTCCCGGACACCTGCAAAACGAAAAGACACAAAGTCAAATGCAAGATCCAGAAATTTGACACAAAAGTCAAAGTATCACAAAAGATACACAAATCTAAGCCGAAGCAAAGATCACAGACACATAGTCACAAAATGTTTAAAATATCCCAAGGACAAAATAAACGGAGCACACAAGCTCAAGAGTGGACACAACATCCACGGAAAAGAACTGCATACAACATGCTTCAATCAAGAGAGTCGAAATTTAAAGTCCTCATGCAAGACCTAAATTTTTCAACAGATAAGCATTTAGTACCCATATCAGCAGGATTAAACTCAGATGCAATCTTTTCCAGGTTAACAATACATTTTTCCACAATATCACGAATGAAATGATACCTAACATCTATATGCTTGGTTCTATTATGGAAAACATGATTTTTACACAACTGAATCGCAGACATACTATCAGATAACACAGTGGCACATTTGTCAAGAAAACCTATTTCATTCAGAAGACCTTGCAGCCAAATAGCTTCCTTTAAAGCATCAGTAATAGCCACGTATTCAGATTCAGTTGTAGATAAAGCAACCACATGCTGTAACTGAGACTTCCAACTTATGCAAGAGCCACATAAAGTAAACACATAAGAAGTTGTAGACTTCCTATTATCCTTATCATTTGCATAATTGGAATCAACATAGCCAACAAGGCTCACACCATTTGTAGATTTGGAAAAGCGTAAACTTACCTCCATGGAGCCCTTGAGGTATCTCAAGAGCCATTTCAAAGCCTCCCAATGAGGCGCACCTGGATTAGCCATATACCTACTCAAGCAACTAACAGAATATGCAATATCTGGTCTAGTGCTAACCATAAGATACATAACAGACCCAATGACATTGGAATAAGGAACCTTTTCCATTTCAGCAATTTCAGAATCAGTCTTTGGAGACTGATCCTTACTTAACACAAAGTGAGCAGCAAGAGGCACATTCACAGTCTTAGCAGACATCATAGAGAATTTACTCAAAATCTTTTCAACATATGAAATCTGATTAAGCAAGAGAACATGGTTCTTCCTATCTCTATCAATGTTCATTCTAAGAATCCTTTTAGCATCTCCAAGATCTTTCATATCAAAATTATCACATAGACTCTTTTGAACAAGCTCAACATACTCAAGATCAGAGCTAACAATTAACATATCATCCACATATATGAGCAGAAAAATAGGAACAGAAGTATCAATCTTGAAGTAAAGGCAATTATCATGCAAGCTTCTCTTAAACTTCAACGATGTCATGCATTGATCAAACTTCTTATTCCATTGTCTAGGAGATTGTTTCAAGCCATACAAGGATTTCTTCAAATAACATACATGATCAGGATTTTTGGGGTCCACAAAACCCTCAGGTTGTTTCATGAAAATCTTTTTGTCCAAATCACCATTAAGAAAAACCGTTTTTACATCCATTTGCTTCAATTCCCAATCAAAGTGAGCAACTAATGCAAGCATTATACGAATCGTGGTGAATTTAACAACAGGAGCAAAGATTTCATTATAATCAACCCCTTCCTTTTGAGTAAAACCTTTTGCTACCAATCTAGCTTTAAATCTAACATTTTCAGGCTCATGTTTCACTTTGAAAAGCCACTTGCAATCAACAACAGAGCAATGAGTAGGTTTTGGAACCAGAGTCCAAGTATGATTAACATGCAACGATTTCATTTCATCTTTCATAGCATTTAACCATTTCAAAGAATCGTCAGATTTTAAAGCCTCTTGATAGGTCTTAGGTTCATTATCAACATTTTCAAACGCATTGAAAGCATGAGTATCAATATGAAAATCATCATACCTAGCAGGTGGCCTAATATTCCTTCTAGGTCTATCCCTAGTCAACACATAGTCATCATCTTCAGGAATATCATGCACATTTTCATCATTGATAACAGGTTCATTGGCAACAAGTTCTTGATCAACAACAGTGTCAGGCAAGTTTTCAACATCAGATAACACTGGAGACAACTCCACCTCACTCGAAGAAGTGGTAGGATCATGTAAAGGCACAACATCAGGCAAAGGAGCAGATAAGCAAGGAAATTCAGATTCATTAAAGATCACATCCCCTACTAATCACGATTTTGAAACCAGGTTCAGAGATATCCCACAGCCTATAACCTTTAACACCCTCAGGATAACCAAGAAAAATATATTTTCTACTCATAGGATCCAATTTGTCATGTTTCTGACGCACAAACGCAGCACAGCCAAATACACGTAGCACAGAATAATCAATACTTTTACCAAAGAACACATAGTCAGGGCACTTATCCTTCAAAGGCACAGAGGGGGATTTGTTTATTAAAAATGCTGCGGTAATAAGCGCCTCACCCCAAAACTTTTTAGAAAGTCCAGAAGACACCAACATGCTCCTCACCCTTTCTAACAAAGTCCAATTCATCCTCTCAGCAACCCCATTCTGTTGGGGAGTGTAAGGAGCAGACTTATATCTCGCAATTCCAGATTTGACACATAAATCATCCATGACATTATTGCAAAATTCCAATTCATTATCAGTTCTAAGATACTTAATCTTTTTACCCATTTGATTTTCAATCAAAGTTTTCCAATTTTTTAACTTTTCAAAAACATCAGATTTGTTTTTAAGCAAAATTACCCACACTTTTCTTGAAAAATCATCAATAATGGACAGAAAATACACATTGCCACCTTGAGCTGGCTCACTAGAAGGCCCCCACACATCAGCATGCAGGTACTCAAGTATATCACTACACGAAGAAGTCTTAGGGTATGGGGAAACAGGGAATTTCACCTTCGCATGTTTGCCTTGCACACAAGAATCACAGAAAGGAATGCATGTAAGCTTATCATTACCAAAAGAACCAGCTTTATGCAATATTTCAAGACCTTTTCCACTCATGTGACCTAACCTACCATGCCAAATATTTGTTTTATCTTCTTTAACCGCGATAGCAGACATAACAACAGATTTAGCACAACAAACATACAGGTTATTCCTCTTTTCAGCATTAAAGATGGGCAAAGAACCCTTTACAATAGACATGCAACCCTTTCCCCACCTACCCTCAAGCCCCTCATCTTCAAGTGCAGCACAGGAAATCAAATTGTTACACAAATCAGGCACATGTCGCACATTTTTCAAAGTGAACACAGAATCATCTTCAAAACGCAAGCAAATGTCACCCACACCAAGCACATCACATCTTCTTTCATTAGCCATAGACACAGATCCATGAGAAACATTTTTATATGAAGAGAAAAGATGTTTAAAAGGTGTCATATGAAATGTGCAACCGGAATCCACAAGCCATTCACTATCACACAGAGATGAATGCACAGAATTCACACAATTATCAGAAATAGTAAACACATCACCATAATTCACAGATTCAGAGGCAACATTAGCATGATCATTAGAATTATTCCTCTTAGGATGAGGACACTTATTTGCAAAATGTCCCCTTTCATGGCAATTAAAGCATTTTTTCTTTTTCTTGTCCCCATTCTGATCATTCTGGAATTTCACATCAGAATTTTTGTCCTTGTTCTTATTGTTGTTCTTGTTCTTGTTACGATTGTTAGGTTTCCCCTTAACATGCATAACCTCCCCAGAATTCTTAACACCCCTATTTTGTTTTAAATCATGCTCTTTGCTTTTTAAGGCATTCACCACAATATCAAGAGTAACGTCATCACGACCATACTTTATAGCAGACTTGACATCATTGTAAGAATCAGGTATAGCATTTAAAAGCACAATATGAGTGTATTAATCAATATGCTTGTCACCAGTTAGCTTAATATCTTGAATCAATTTCGTGAACACATCCAAATTTTCTTCATCTTTGTTTAAATCAAGTTTAAAACGAAAGAATTTTTCCAGAAGAAACATTTTACTAGGCAAAGATGTTTCAGTGTACAGCTTATCCAACGTTTCCCACAAAACTTTTGCGGACTCATGCACACCAACTTTTCTAAGCACATGATCAGAAAGATTCAAGATAATCGCAGATAAAGCAAGCTCATTCATCTCAGGCTTTTTAGCAGGTGTATCATCCTTATCATATGAGTGATCTACAACTTTGAATACCCTTTGTTAAATGAGTATGCACTTCATTTTCTCTTTCCAGATACTGAAGTCTCGCTTACCATCAAACGGTGCTTGTCCAAATGAAGACGAAGCCATGGGTATTTAAAGTTGAGTAGAACACACTTTGAACGGAGAAAATACATAAATACAGAGCAACAATCTGTCGCACACCAGGTTGGCACTACTCTAATCACACACAAAGTGAGAAACGGAGCAGTATAACACACAAGGACAGATTTTCAGCAGCGGAAACTGAAAGACTAAGATAACAGTTTCACAAAAGAAACAAACAAGAACAGTAATAAGAGGGCCAGCCGCCTCAGGGCATCACACAAGAGCAAATAAGAGGGTCAGCCGCCTCAGGGCATCAGACAAGAAAATAAAATAAGAAAAGCTCAAGCTATTTCACCAGAGCGGTGTCTCCGACGAGAACACCGTACCACCTCTACGAGCCACCAGCCCGTTACTTAATGGGGGCGGATCCCTCGTAGTCTTGTTCACGTACCAAACACGAACGGGGCAACCTCCACTTCAAGTTTCAACCTACACACAAAGTGAGAAACATTGGGGGTGAGTGAAGGCACAATCTGAAAATTTTCAGAAAGAAACAATCCGGAAAAATAACAAAACAAATCTGAAAATTTTCGGAACAATATAAAAGGAGAAGAGGAGAGACACTTCCCTTCCTCAAAATGGGCACTCCAATCTGACCGGAACCCTAGCTCCGGCAGTCAGCGGCGGCGGCAGATCCGACTCCAGGTGGTTGCTGGCGGTGTCCGGCAGCTCCAGCGGCTGACGGAGGCGGGCAGACGGCGGACAGCAGCTCCGGCGTTCAGCTCCGGACGGCGGCGTACGGTGAGCGGCTCCGTGCAGTTCTGGTGAAGTCGCGATTCCGGCAGCGCTCCAAGCAGAATGGCGGCGGACAGGTTGGCAGTCGCGATTCCGGCTGAGCGCGCTCCCCTCGCGAACAGATCGCGATTCCGGCGGCTTCCTTCAGTGTCGAGCAGCGGTGGCCGTCTGGATCTGGGCAGATCGGGGATGACGGCGCGGCGGTCTCCAGGCAGAGCCCTAGCCCGGCGGCAGATCGAGGTCCGATCGGAGGGCAGGAGCGGCTGGCGACGCGATGGGCTTGGACTGGAACAGCGGCGGTCTTCTCCCCGTCGCGTTCCCGGCGAGCAGCGGGGCTGGTGGCGGCGCGAGCTTCGATCGGTGAGCTGGAACCCTGGCGGCGAGCAGCAGCGGCTGGCGTCGTGATCTGGACAGCGACGGCGGCGCGGTCAGATCCTAGCGGCGCGACGGGTGGCGGTTCGATCTGCAGCAACGGCGGCGCGGCGGCGGGCGGGCTGTAACAGCCGACTGCGGCAGAAGTCACGAATCCGGTCCTTCAGAGCCCGGCGGCTCTGATCCGGTCACATCGCGACTCAAATCGCGATTCCGGCGAGAAAATCCGGCGGCGGCCGGACGGCGGCGATCTCCCACCGGCGGCTGACGGTCAGCAGCTTCGGGAGATGGACGGATGACGAAACCCGCTCTGATACCACTGTTAGGCGGATAGGGTCGTCATCGTCGTCCGTGTTCGTCGTCTACGCCGGAGAAGGTGGTCGAGGGAAGAACTCTACAGTGCTCAGATTCCCGTTGAACTCACACAAGAATTCAAATCCACGTTCTACCCGAGAGGGTCACAAATGGGCGATTAAATAGGCCACAAGTGTAAGGCTATGGGCCAAGACAAACTTGGCCCAATACTTTGAGAAAGAAGACCGACATTTGGGCCAAAAGTCCAACGGGCCCAACATATACAAAATAAAATAAAAAATTATACAAATATGGATGCAAGGGTGCACCTAATATACACTCAAAAACAAAAGCCGCCGGAGAGTGTTACTTAACATATTTGTACTACATGCGTATTCACTCAAATTAGGCCATTAACATTAACATTAACATTGAGTAAAAGCGAAGCAGCAGAATGGTGAGGTGATGTGAAACTGCATCTCGCGCCTTTAATTAACTTCCTTTTGCTCGTCATCGATAGTTTATTTTCAAGGCCAGCAGTAAACAAAAAAGGTGAATGAACGAAAGAAAAGAGAAAATGGTGGAAACACTAGGTTCATGATCCCAGCTAATTGTGGTTAAATAATAAAGCTGAGAGAGAGAGAAAGAAGAGAGATAGAGAGGGTATTGTTTTGTGGTGTGTTGTGTCAGTTTCTCCTCAAACTTCCAAAATTTTGGGTCTTTTAAATTTCCCCCATTCTTTTCTTTTACCATATAGCAGTAGACCATTAGGCCTCTAGTACAATAATTTGCCTAGGGTAGCAATAATTTATGTTGTTAACTTCAGAATTCTGCTTGCATTCTTGCAGTGCTTATTTACCTGGGAATCCCATTTGTGGGTGCTAATATCCCCCCATTTGTGGGTGCTACAAATAGCGCAGAAAGACATTCTGGAAAAACTATGTTCTGATTTTTCTGGAGGAGCTCAAAGCTGGAATCTTTGGCTATCATCCACCCATTATGTAAGTCTCTCTTCCTCTCTCTCTCTTCCTCAAACTTTTGTTTTCTTATTCACGAGTTTCTTCTGTTACTGGCCAAAGTTCTTGTTGTGTTGTCTTTTCTTTTGTCCAATGTCATTTTCTTTCTTCCACTTGGTTGGTTGAATGAACACCCAGTGTAGAATTCTTTCATATTTGTTGAGGCCCTGATCTGTGTTCTTTATGAAGAGTTCTTGAATTTCCTGCTTCTTACTTTCTTCTATCGTCTCCTGTTAGAAGCTCCATTGTTAGGACAAGATCTGACATAGCCATGGCCTAATTCTCAAATCTGAACCTGGATTTCTTGTCTTCTCTAGGTATGTATGGTAGTCGTATTTGGGATCTTTGATGGTGTGTATTGTGTTGACGAATGCAGTAATTGCTTATTAAGATGATTTAGTGGTGATAATTAACAACTTGGTGATTAGCAATTGATAATTTAAGTGAAGTAGTTCATCATGCTTTCTTCTGCAATATGATTATTAATTTATCTTTTGTTGCTCATTTGCTTTTAAAGAATTTTGTTTTGTTTGATTCTAGAAATTTGTAGGGTGGATATGGGCTTGCTTTATGCTGACATGATAACAATTATGGATGCTAATTAGCTAACTTGTTCTGTTATCTTTATGCAAGAATATGCTGATCAATTAACTCTTTCTCATTTAGTGGGCATCTTTATCCTGTCTCCTTAGACTCCCCCTCTTGAATTATGTGAAGTTTTTTAGCCCCCTCTCTCTCTCTACATTGTGTCTGGCATGCTCCTTTTCTACTTCGATGATGATGCACATATCAGATACTGTAGTTGTATAATTCAGTGGCTATGTTCGTTTGCCCGATGGGATACGGGTAGAATAAATGGACTAGCCCATGGGATCCCATGTATTCTTGAAAAGGTCCATAAACTCTGTTGCCTGGGTATTTGATCTTTGAAATTCTTATTTACACTCCCCATTCTTATCCATCCTATCTAGAAAAAGAGGCTTATAATTTTAATAACCAGACCACAAAACTTTAAGGCTGCTAAGCCTATTAATGAGGAAAGACAAATCAAGAAGCTACAGTATTAGAAAAAAGATGCATGTATGCTTCAAGATATTAGGATTTCAGTGAGATTGAACAAGTTAGTATCTTCTGACTGCTGTCAATGTGACTTTAAGATGTTTAACAAAATATGAATTTCTTATTTATAGCTTCTATTGATCTGTAACCAATCTCTTCAATTAAATAGTTATAATTATGCTGAAATAGGTCATTTGAAAGATTTTTACTTTAACACCCACTCTTTATTCAACTAATTTCAGTTGATTCTTCTAGTAATATATTTGAAGCACACACCATGTATGTTTGGAAACAATAGTAGAAACAAGATATACATGATATGTGGCTAACTAGAAATAATTATTCATAAACATGATAAACTGCTTTAAGAAAAGATAGTGGGAAATAAAACGAGAATCCATGTTGCAATCCAATTGACTAATGGGGCATCAGTTTTGGTAGATATCTAATTGATGATAGGCAACTCATCTCATCCCACCCAACAAGCTTTCAAGAAACTTTCAGTGTGTACTCTTATCATTTAGTGAAGTGGAAGCAATTTTAATTCGTGTGATCTTAGATGCTATTCGAAGAGTATGCTAAAGTCAGATGCAGTGATACTATGAGTTCAATGCAATCGATTGATTAATGGTTTAACTTATTTTCTCATCTTCCGAAATCTTTGATCACATTAGTCAGTTTTTTTATACTAACATCAACCAGCTTTGTCTCCTTTTCATCGCAAAGCAAAAATACTAAAGAAACAGCTTACATAGAGAAAATTGTCAGCTATTCAATACCACATTTGTTTCACACAACCTGAAGAAACTAATCTGCCTCTTTCCTTGCATTTTGTCCTGTTCTCTTCATCCTTGCATGCTTAACGATTGGACTTTCAACTACCTGAGACCCGATTTACATATTAAGAATATCATAATAGTTATCCTTTAATGACTAAAAAACATTTCATCAGTTCATTGTCTACTAAAACTAATATTACTGGTTGTGATTTACTGTTCTCTAAATTGTGTATCTGTCTTTCCAAAACCCTGAAAAAAGATATCTGCTTTATTTTGCTTCTAAAACTTGTGTTTTTCCTTTTGTTGTCCTCACAGACATTCTAAATTCTACTGGGTCATCACTGATGCTCAGTTGCCTAATAGAAGCACCATGAAATTAGGATTAAAGAAAGGGTGGAAGTCCATAGTTCCCCTGCAATTGACTGCAAAACCGGCTCGGAGTTTCTGTTTGTTTTCGAAAGTGAAGTCAGAGAATTATGGTGCTAAAAGTACTCCAGTTTATCTCAATGTGTACGATTTGACACCCATGAATGGCTATTTTTACTGGGCTGGCCTAGGCATATTTCACTCAGGTGTTGAAGGTTGGTTTATCTGATTTTTAGATACATTTTCTTCTTAATTTCTTCTGATTTGCCATTTAGCATCCACTTGCCATTTTCTTCTGATTTTATCCACTCTCATGCACTGCTTTGTTTTATGTTCTCTTAAGATAGAATGGTTGATAATTTATATTTATGCTAGTTCTATTTCGTATTGCAAAGATCATCTTCACATGCATTTTGTCTCTTCTCCATACATTTCTTTTTCTGTAATTTCTTGTGAAACTAACTGATCAACCTTGCTCTTCACAGTTAATGGCATAGAATATGCATTTGGAGCTCATGATTTTCCATCCAGTGGTGTCTTCGAAGTTGAACCTCGACAATGCCCTGGATTTCAGTTCAGGAAGTCGATATACATTGGCACCACATCACTCGATGCTACTCAGATCAGGGAGTTCATGGAATGTCAAGCTGCAAGCTACAATGGCGACACGTACCATTTGATTGTGAAGAACTGCAACCATTTCTGCAAGGACATATGCCACAAATTGACCGGGAAAAAAATTCCAAAGTGGGTTAATCGCCTGGCGAAATTAGGTAACCTTTTCTCAGACAATGTTGTCCAATTACTTCTAAAGCATCTGATATTGGTGCAGTGGTTAAGTATAGTATCTTCCTGCTGTGCAGGTTCAATCTTCAACTGTGTCCTCCCTGAAGCTCTTAAAATAACTGCTGTGCAACACGACCCCAAATGCCAAACGAGTGACGATAGCGAGAAGAGAAGGCTACGAAGTAGCTTCAGTTGCCTCTCGTCAGTCTCATCGAGGCAAAAACAGCTGTCGACTTCTTCGCTGCTGCTGCAGTCGCCCCTCAAGGGGTGCTTACCCCCTTGGGAGTTGACAAGGTCTCTTAATGGTTCAAGCAAGGAAAGATGACATGATACCATCACATTGGTGGGCTTGGATACAAATATTATTATGCTTGCAGGGTAAACCTGGTAGATCTGTCTGTTTTGTCACTCTTTATTCCATTTTTTTTAATCTTCATACCTAACTATATATGGTATGAGATTATGTAGATCCACTAATGTGTTGTACAAATTCTGATCACACCTTCATGTGTTGTTTCTATGCAATGTAAACATTTTATTGTATCTGTGGTTACTAATGCTAGGCATCTCAAGGAAATGACTCTTTTATGTAAGGATTGCATAAAGGGATGGGCTATTCGCACCCTTGAAATCACTAATCGCACGTATACCTCAATTAATTTTAGTAATATATGTGTATTTCACTAAATATACCTCAACTAAGACAATTCTATCCTTTTAATTATGAACTATCATTATTAATTCATAAGCCATTCAAATCTTCAAGTTTCAGAACTCACAATTAACCAAAACGAACATCACAAAAATTTCAGTATCTTTTATGTAATTTTCTTTTAAGTATTGCTAATTAAAGATAATTAATTACTTTAATGAAGAAATACAGTGCCGATCGAGTTAAATTGCTCCATTGTAGTGGAATCAAATGGTTACAAATCCAAAAAAAAAAAAAAACACTCAAATATTATGAAAATTATGGAGATTGGAAACACGCGAGCTTGGCACTGAATTGATGGCGATGTAGTCATCTTCATATTCCCACTCTTTTTGTAAGTTCTCCATGAATCAGTGTGCATATCAAAATTCAAGCCAAATTAAAATAGTTTTTTTTTTTTAATTTTGTGTCAAATATACTCCACCAAATTATCAGAATATTTACCATCAGCTTTTGTGCAATCTGCAAGATAGTATATTTCATTCCACTGCAAAATGCTCGTCAGATTAATTAACTGTAAACATTTATGAGAATTAGGGTTTAATATGTATGGTAAGTCTAATTTGGAGCATTAATATATTAATTAATTATATTAGGGCACTTTTGTCTTATTAATTAAGAATATTTTAATTTATATATATTTATGTGGTATGTTTTGTGATTTTGGGGTGCGAATAGAACAAAAATGCAAAATATATTCGTATGAATAGTAAGGCCCCTTTTGCCCACGAAATTTCTTGTATTATTTTCATTTTCTGAGGGAGTTATTCTAGTTTTAAATTTGTTATCTTTACACTCGTAATATTATTTTTCACTTTATTTATTATTTAAAAATATTAAATATTCTCAAAAATTAATAAAGTACGTAAAAAATAATAAAATTTGTTAAACAACATGAACATTAAACGTGGAGGGCGGTGTGGGACGGAGGAATTACTATTTTAAGAATTTATTTTAATTATATTTAAAATTATAATAATTGCATATATTGAAAAATATATTTTAATTTTGCAATTATTGTAAGATAATTGTTTTGAAAAAATACACTAAAAATTACATACTAATTTAATAACTAAATTTTAAAAATATATATTGGGGGTGGAGAGTAAATAAAGAGGCTCTTACAAAATATGTCAATATTTAATAAATAAAAAAAAGGATTTAATTTATAAATAAAATAAAATAATTGTTCTCCATTCACACCACAATAAATTTTACACATTATTAAATTTGTGAAAATGGATGTTTCTACCCACTTACAAATTGCCATAATTTATTCTGCCAACATATCTTTAAAACATAAAAAATGCCCAATATTATAATAAATTTCCTAACATACCCCTACATCGCATAATACTACACGAGTTGAGAAATATAAGAGCAAATTTGATGTCATATAAAATAAAATAAAGAATATTGAAGTTTTAATCTGTTACAATATATATATATATATTATAATTTAAATATTGAAATATATTATTTCCTCCATCCCACGATAATGTTTATACAATTTTAGTTTGGGAGTCTCATAGGAATGTTTACATTTCCCTTTATAGTAAATAAGACCCCACACAAAATATTTAAATATCTCTATAGGGCGCACAATACTTCACTAATACAACTACTCACTATACATTAAAATATTAAACGTTTTAGCGGAACAGAGGGAGTACAATTTTATATTTTAATATTTTATTTTTTATATGCAAGTGAATTTTAATGTTTTTAACCAAATAGTTCATGTTAACATATGAAGGAATAAGAGTTTAATGTGTGTTGGTTAAATTTCAGGACGAATAAACAAATTTAGATTGAATAGAAGTATTCAATTCGTCTAACATTTGCCCATTCGCCCCAAATATTTCTATTCGTTCTATATTGTCTATTCGCCCCAATCTTTACATTTACCTCTCCCCGTTTTTCAGTGAAAGTCACGGAGGGCATTTGAGGAACATGACCATATCAATTGACATTTTTTTATGATTTTAAAGATAGTGGACAGGAAAAATGATACACTTCAAATTGAATATTTTTTATTATGTCCCTTACTATTTTGGACATCTAACTTAAAAGTTTATATATCTCTTTTTAGAATGACCCCACTTAAAAATTAATACACTTAAAAAATTTACAATATTACATAATTTATCATTAATTAAAGTTAAAAAATGTAAAAGTAAATGTAAAATACTTGTGTGAATCGGGTTCACCTTATTACTAATTTTATCGAAATTACTTTTTAGTATATCAAAAAAATACTATTCAAAATAATAAACTACTCCCTCTGTTCCAAAAATTACTTCACATACTTTTTGTAGGCAAGGTGTAAGAGAAATTTTGTCTTTTTGATTTGGTATGTTTTGCTATATTCTTGTTGAGATGAACAATATTTTTTATTTATAAGAAATTGTTTATATTTTTAGAAAGTAGTTCTTCATGTCTTCATATACTAAAAGAGTAATTATATAAAATCTATGTGCATGTTAAATCAGGTTCACAGAAAATAAACTCAAAAGTAAATATAAACAAATTTAAATATTCAAACATGACGAATTTATTAAGAATTTAAATTATATTTATAAAAATTAACAACCAATAAAAATGTCATTTTTCACTTGTCACGCATGTCATCCGCATGGTGTACTCTACCATAAGGGGCCCCCATCACCCCTTCTCTGAAGATTGGTGGAGGAAGTAAATCTCATGTCATCTATATGTATATGGTTGTAAGGTGGACTGGTCATCCACCCATCCCTCCAAAGGGGATCCCTCTAATTTAGTTCTTTTTTTCTTTTTTTTGTCTATTACAATTTATTTACCTATATTACTAGCAGGTATCCAAATTAAAATACTATCTACTAAAAATTGAATACATCAAATACCCTTTTAACCCTATTGTAAGTTTAATTGTATTTAGAAATTAATTTACCATTAATCTCTCTATAAAAATAGGAAATATGTTGAGATTAGTCAATATACTCTATTACGTTATATATGTTATTCAAAATTTATGTATTTAAAATATTTATGTTCAATATATTTGTATTCAATCTACTACTAAAATCAATTATTTTATATATTTTATTCAAATTTTATATATTTAGAAGTATTTATGTTCAATATATTTATACTCAATCTACTAAAATCTATTATCTTATGATGTTATATTTGTTCAAAATTTATGTACTAAAAAATATTTATGTTTAATATATTTGTATTCAGAATATATATTTGTATTCAGAAAGAATTATCTTCCGTAATTTACTCCTTTAAAAATCACAAGAAACCTCCCTTATTCATACTTTCGATTTCTAAATTCTCACTTGTATTCAAAAATTCATATAAATGGTATTCAGATATTTGTGTTCAAAATTTAAGAAAAAAAATACTGTTGAGTACAAAAAAATCACTTGTTTTCAAAATTTTTTATACATTATATGAGCACAAATAAGTTCCCTGGTGCGGATTGTAGCCCAGTTCATAACACTCCAAGGCCATCATAATAGTCTTTCTTTTGAACTTGTGTGTAACCTCATCGTTGCAACAACCAACTAACAAGTAGTATGCATTAGGGATCTACATGATATGTGGCATCAAAATCAGAATATAAATCAATACACATTATAATAAAAACAAATAATAACAACACATTAGAAATAAATGATTGAGAGAGACCAAAAAATTTGAGTATATCAGTATACAATTCAATTAAAAAACCTTCAGTTTGCAAACAATTCCAACACATAAAACCTCCAAAAGAAAAGAAAATTGATAAATTGACATTTTAGACCAAATCAACTTCAGTAAAAAAAAGAGTAGAAGAAAAACGAAAGCTCCATAAGAGCGAATAGAAGGATGAAGAAAGTGAACCCACAAATAAAAAATTCAGAAGATGATCCCAATGACTGAAATCGAAAAAAAACCAAAAATTGAAAATGACTTTCCCAAAAATTCCACAAAAACAAGCCAAACGCAGAATAACTCAATAGGCACATAACATCAAACATCTGGTAAACAAGAAGTAAAAATTTAGAAGCGTGCAAATTACTATGATTATGGGCATAAACCCAAAGATTCAAGAGCAAAGAAGAAAATCAACGATCTTTTGGCTTGTCAAGGGAGCGAGTATGACCAAAATGGAAGAGATCATAGATCCCATCATCTTACGTATGAATTGGGTGCTTAAATGACGAAGGATGATCGGAAGGATGGCAATGAGCCGGTGGATATGACCCTACTGGTTTGCGATGTGGGAACAATGAACAACGGTTGATGGTTGATGGATCTACTTTCGCGGTAGTCTCAGCGGCATGTTCGCATTTCCCAGCCATCAATGAGCAGGTGCGCGGACATCGGCGTGGAAATCCAGCAATGGCGATGGCAGGTCTGATTGGATCCGGTGGTGGAGCTCGCGATTTCGACAGTTGGAGTGCATTAGGGTTCATGTCGCGGAAGAGAAAAGGATTGTTTCTTTATTTGGTGTTCAAAAGATTGCTATATGAAACATGATTATATTGCGTAAATGATGGATACTGTTAAGTGGAAATTAATGGAGAAGGGTATATTGAGAATTTCATTTCAATATTTTGTACTTATTAATGATATTTTTCTTCAGTGTATCTATTAGTAATATTAATCTACATTTTGTACTAGGTAGTAATAAATCCTTTTTTTTCTTTGTTTTTTACATTTTTTATTATTATAACTGTTGGATTGTATACTGAAAGCCTATCTTTAGTATGAACAATATTTTTACAATATTTGATATGAGAATCATTGATTAAATGATTGCATCTTATAATTTATTTATATATCGATGCAATAGTCCATTTACTTTATACTGTAGATAATATGGTGTGTGGCGTCGCACGGAAGATCATATTGTTAGCTCTTTATAAAGTATAAACAGATGCTCACAATCGAGATAGTTGGGGACAATCTATCGGGATGGTTGTAGTGTGATTTGGTATTAGTTTGTCTTGACTATAAAATCACATTAGTGCACCTTGTGTGTATTGAGCAGAACCGCTTGAGATCGTTCAACTTATACTGACTATATAGGAGAACTTAATCTCAGTTATTATGGATGTTCGTGCTCTTAATTCCTATACAATAACCTCGACACGTAAGCCAGTATTTATGTCTTTGATTCATCAATGGGTGAGATTTATATATTAAATCAACAAATTCGGTGAGTTGGGAAATAGTGTTATCTCTATGGCGTGCTGTTGATTATAGAAGGAATCTGTGTCCT
Source organism: Pogostemon cablin (assembly GCA_023678885.1). Classification (NCBI taxonomy): domain Eukaryota; kingdom Viridiplantae; phylum Streptophyta; class Magnoliopsida; order Lamiales; family Lamiaceae; genus Pogostemon; species Pogostemon cablin. The sequence continues at coordinate 11,728,817 of CM042987.1, forward strand.
ATTAAATAGGTTGATGATGTCCCCTTGAGGAGCTCATAAGGATTATCATGTAAACCCTGCAGGTGAATTTATTCCGGCATGATAACAAGGTTGAGTGGTACTACTCTCGGATGAGATATTAATTAATGGAGTTGTCAGTAACTTAATTAATTAATGGACATTGTATATCTTAAACATGGGGGGACTAATAGGCTCATAATAAGAAGGAGCCCATAACGTAATTTGGGATTAGAGCGGCAGTGCAGTAATAATATTTCAGTGGACTATATTATTATTATTGGACTTAAGTATAAGTTTTGGGCTAAACTTGGATACTTAAGCCCAATAGAGGCTCGACTCTAATTTCTCCTCCTGGTCCCTGCTGTTGCCTATAAATAAGTCATCTCAACTTCTCCAGAACCCTAATTACACGCCTAAATACCGTGAGAAAGGGATGAAGCAGATTGAGAGGATCTTTAAAATCATCGCCCACATGACGTCAAGATTGGACTTGGGAATACAACAGAAGATCACGAGGTTATTTTCTGAAGCTGTTCTTCCTCAACATACCCTGATGAAAGGTAATACGATTCTGTACTCTTACTTCCGCTGATATAGAATCGCATAGAACTCTAACGGTTCACGTTAACCAAACGATCGAACGCCAACAATAACTAGAGCTGTCAAAATGAGCTAAAGGAGGGCGGATTTACAACCAACCTCATCCCATGTTTTTGCGGGTTTAGGTTGCGAGTTCACAACGGTATGCGAGCTAAATATGCTAGGCTCAATCTTTTATTGTGGGCCAATCCACTCACTTTCCATTTTTTATAATAATAATAATAATAATAATAATAATAATAATAATAATTATTATTATTATAAAATTGTTAGAATTGGATATTAAAAAGTAAAAATTACATTGTTTGTCACTGAGGTCTGTGAAAGAAAGAGAAAAGAATGTGCCGCTATCATCATGTGAAAGAGAGAGACACATGATTTATTTATTTAATTGTCTCTAATAATAAAATTTAAAGATAAAATTTATTTGAGATTAAATTAAGCTACTCCATGGTCTTTATTCGTTTTCTTATTAATACTGCGTACTCCCTCCTTCCCGTTTCAATATTTATATTTACTTTTTGTACAGAAATTAAGGAATATAATATTTTAATATAAAATATGTAATTGTATTAGTGTTTGGGTGTAGGTCTCATGGTAATATATTAATTGTTATGGGTGTATCTCATATACCGAAAAAGAAAATGTAAAGATTTAAGTGAGATGTCCAAATTAGAATTATGTAAAAATTAAAATGAGACCGAGCGAGTTGAAATTATAAATAAATTAAAGTTTTAAAAAATATTGTGTGCTAGCCCACCCACAACTCACTAAAGCCCGCATCATGTTTGGGCTAGCCGAAATAACCCGTCTTTAAAAAGGCTTAAAAATATTAATCCTAATCCACCTCTTTTCCATGAACGAACAAACGCTGGCTGGCCCATCGTCCAAACCCATTCTGAGGGCTCTAATCATCTTTCATGGTTGGGTTTGTGGATAAAACGTAGCTTAAAAGTAACCTAATTATGTCATGAACGTCCATGGGATTTGGACAAATACTATTGCACATCTGTTATAAAGCAACCGACAACAAAGGAGTAAAACTGAGTATTATCCTCATTTCGATTCTCATACACATTTAGACTGCTAAATACAGACATGTAGAACTATGTTACTATTCAACCTAATGCAGAAAAAGAAATTGTCATTCAGGCTATGTACAACTCGACTCGAATTTCTCAACTTTAGTGTGACAAAAATCAAAGAATAATGGACATCTAACAAGCTACGAAGTAATAGCACAACGTCCACCATGGCCCTTTCACTTAGAATCGCCCCGAGTTGATTCACCAACAAAGAGATGAGAGCCTAAAGAAGAACCCCTTCTAAAAGCAGCATCAGTAAACAAAAAGTCCAGAGAGTGTATAGAAATCATATGAAGACTGACCAAGGGTTCTTCCAGCAAAATTTATCGGCTTAATTTTTACTTTTAGGGGGTCAAGAAAAGAATACATTCATAATATGAACATATACACATGGCGAACCCGGATTATCTTTCACATATTAAACCTGCATGAACACCAAAGAGATCCATTCAGATTAACCATGTTTGTTTACCAAATGACTTCTATGGTGATTAATCAGTTCAAGGCTATGTAAGCAGAGCAGATATATAAGATCTTGCATATTAACATTCCAGATGAACATCAAAACAGTTTATAAGGTCATCCTTTTGTGTATAGAATAGTTACAGAACCCACAATAACACTAACAGATACTTGTTCCTGGATGTAAGCCTCCCTCACTGATAAATTATCAATCGTCTTTGTGATGCAAAACAGTAGGCATACTAATATTACCATTGAGAGCAGCGTGATAAACTCGTTTTTCTGCCAATCCAATATCCAAAAGAATCAAATTCCCCTGCATCATAAGAGCAAGGGAAAACTCAGTTCAAATAAATATAGTTATTTCAAGTATATAATCACAAGGCCGGTATAAGGATTCATATTCGAGTTCTACAGTTTCCAATTTTATAAGTGGCTGCTTCTTGAGATAAAGTATTTTACTTTTTGAAACAGATGATGATAATAAATATAGTAATTTACTAGAAATATGTCATAATATCCCACATCACACACAAATGTTGAAGGACATATAAGTGAGGGCTCAACCCTTGCATGGTTTTGTGCTAAATTAGGGCTCCCTATCTAATATGCCTATCAATTTAGTTGGAATTGGAAGGGGCTACCCATGGTGGGCCCATGGGTTTCCACCCTGGATGTGGGCCAAAGGGGATTTGGGGCTTGGCATGTGGGTTGCCACCCAGCATGTGCTGTCCACATACATCTAGTTCGAAGGGAGATGGATTGTTTCGATATCCCACATCGATTTCGCTGGCAAGTGTAGAGGGGGGCATATAAGTGGGGCTCAATCGTTTAACTTTGACCATGGTTTTGGGTTAATAAGTTAGGATTCCCAAGCTTATATGCCTAACAAAATACATACATGAGGTGCAGGGGCAAAAAGTGTGGAATTTCATAGAAATGTAGACATTTGACAGATATAACTTAAAAGACGCAAAACATTTGGAAACGATCAACTTTGAAAGATCAACAATAAGCAAGAAATTATTTCCTAACTCTAATTCTAATAATTAATAGATAGGACCCTGAGAAAATACCTCACGAGCCATTAGCTGCCTCACATTTTCAGCATAAAGCTTAGGATTTTCCTTCTCCTGTTCTGAGGGGTGGTAAACGGTTAATTTCTTCACTTCGATGTAATTCGCAAACTGGCATAGAAGAAGAATCACATGGCGCACCTGCAAAAGATGCATACCCAAACAACATTGTAATTTAATCAGCCAATTTTTGACTCATACACACGAGGCATTCCTATTCATCAGCAACAGCTACAAAAGTTGAATACGGGAATTAAATTTCCATAATCAATATTAGGAAGAGAAATCAATTAACTTCATCATATAAGTTGATACATGATGAAAATATGTTAGGAAGAGCAGGTCAATTACAATTTGGATCCCATATAAGTTGATATTAGAAAAAAATGTTAGAAACAGAGAAAAACAAAGAAAGAAAAAAAAAAAAAACTAAACTAACAAATAAGCAAACAGAACTGCCTTCAATAAAACTCAGCACATAGCCAGAGTGGGATGAGTCAGAGTGAAAACTCAAGCATATACAATCAAGAAGATCCATTGTTAGAAGATAATAACGAAAAACTGACAGCACAAAACATAACTCACCCCAGAAATTGAGTCCCACGCAGGGCTAAATCTCTGGTAGGGGTATCTTAATATGACGGGAAGTACTGGAGCCTTTGCCAAAAATGCACCAGTCTTGAATGGTAGGAGGTAGTCTCCATTTGTGGTTGTGCCTTCTGTTGAAGAAACAAGATGTCAGTCTGAAAAGCTATAAACCAAGTACACTCAGAGAGTGAATCCTCTACAGTGGGAAATAAAAAATTTTGCAGCAGGAAAATACTAAGATTATTTCAAAAATATAAAAAAAAAAAAGATTCTGTTATACTGAAAAAGTATATGCTATGCCATTACATCAATATAAATCAAACAGTTTCTGGGAAACAATATCTTGCAACTAATTCTTTGTATTAAACCAAAGCAGAAATATAAGAGAAATAGCCTTAGAACAGAGCACACTAAATTTTTTAAAGTAAACAAAAGCCAGAATATATATATATATATTGGCCATAATACAACCTGGGAAAAGCATCATTTTTGGTGCAAATGGATTCTTATGAGCTTCTTGAACTCTTTCAGTGATGACACCTGCAAACAACAAAGAGCAAACTCTCATATATATACTAATGAGAAGTTAAGAAAATTTGCCATATGGGAAAAAGTTGGAACTGAGTTCCTATATAGACCAAGTATTTCAGTACTCTTTACACTATTTTGCTGTATCTAAGGCCAATTATCTTAATCGGAACTAGACAAGGCTTTGTCTACTCAAATTGAGCTTATGTTAAAAAATTATTTTTAAAGGATGGAATATGATTGATATTTTCAGTATATATTTTGTTTTTTGAAATACATGTGCATGATTTGCTAGTTAATTGGCATCAGACACATGCACCCTAAAAGAGTATTCTCACGAAAGATGTCTCCAATTGATATTTGATTATTTCTTATATCTCTAATTAAAATTGGTTTCATGTTATCTGCTATCTCAAATGAACTAATTACGCAACACAAGGCCACAAGGGGCCGACGTGTCTAACCCTCACTCACAAATAAAATCATTCACTTTCTGTTCAACGTACCTGAGACTCCCTTGAAGTCTGATGATTTTAACTCGCGCTGCACATAGACACAACCGAGACACTTGCTGTAATGTGAAAAAAGGTAACACAAATAATTACAACTGTGGTATGCAAAGTTGGGAGAAGATAACGCCATAACGGTTCATAAATGAAACGAGAAAGCAAAATAGCAACATTTTTATCAGCATGTTCATCCTGATTTTCTCATTAAAAAACAATTGTTCTACAGATGTTAGAGCGATAGTAAAGTTGTGGCCAAAGGTCAAAAGCCAAGAAAATAAGGCACATTTGTAGTCCAACTGGGTTCAGAAAAGGGTAGTACATGCAGAAATGGAAAGGAAGGTAATAATGAAATGCCATATCCTTTACCTTCACAAAAATGTACCAGATCCAAAAAAAAAAAATAAAAAATCTAAGCAATATGACCTTGTAAACTCATAACCTCAAATTGCATATCTAATCATCATTCCATTCACCATAAACCCAAAGATATACCAAACAGAGAGCAGATGGAAGAGCTTTCTCTGTTGGTTTTTTAAATTCTATTTTTCAAATATATTAAAAAGCAAATTAAAAAGAATTTTGACAGCAATGTTTTGTAGAGAACAAACCAACCTTATAAGACCAACAAGAGGAAGTTTAGCCACGGATCTCTTCAAAAACAAAATCACAAAACATAATCAGCAAAAGATAGGATAAAGATGTTAGTTGCATAGGAATAAGCAAAATACCACTTAAAGGCATATATACAAATACAGTTACAGTGAGGGTTACCTTACCTTTACAGTGAGGGTTACTTTACCTTGGAAACAAAACTTGGAAAAGAAGCTGACATATGATATAATATATCTATGTAAGACACATGATTGGACACAATAGCCCCAGAGTTTTCCATCTCCTTGTCTGCTGACTGAAAAGAATGGAACATTAGGTAAGTGTATAACATCCCAGATTAAAATAATTCCTGGCACCTCTAAAAACAAGAACTTTAGTAAAGAATAAACCTGGACAAAAAAGTAACCCATCATTATTTACTAGTCACGAAATTGAAAATGACATAGTAAGAGTAATGCATTGTCAAATTAATTTATTATGAGGTTAGATCCTGGCAAATGTTTCATGAGGATGACACATCTTCTATTCTTATCATTGAACATTCCCTGTATCTGTAAGCAGTGAAAACAACAAATGAACTGCTTTTCTTAGAGTGCAACTATCAAATTAAAATCTCTATTAGACTATCACCAAGTTGTGAATATGATGCTAAAACAATACTGGAAATTTTCAGCCTCATTCGCAATAATTGAAATTTGGATAAAAGAGGCATCAGCTTCATTAGGGAAAAATCAAATGACATCTTGATCCTGAAACTCAACTCGTTATGAGATGACTATGCCTCATTAGGCATATAACACTTTCTTGTGTGTCAGCCTATTGCATATTTAATCTTTTAGTATATTAGCGTCAATCAATTCCCCGTAGAGATTACAGAGCAAGTTACGCATTGGATGTTGGGTCTTTCATGAAGTGGATGAATTAGAAAGAACAACGTAGGGATTGACTCTTGTTGATCTATAACATGCATAGCGACTCTTCTCTGCAAATTCTCTACAAACTTACCTATTTTATATTATGTCCAGTGTCCTAGCTAACCTCTCCTAATGCACTAGTACGGGAGTTATTTTGTTGTAATATTTTGCAAATTGATATCACTATAACAGAGATGCATTGGCTTGTTCAATCAAATACTTCTCTAATGCGGTAAGCAATATCATTGCAGAGATTAAATCTTCCATCCTGATATGAGGTACTTCGTTCAATGCTATTTCATGTTTGCATCATTCAACAACATAGTACAATTGAATTCATTAGAACACAAAATTAAATGAAACACATTGACATTAAACTAGGGAATCTAACCGCATAATAGCAAAAGGAAGCATACCTCACTGTTCAACTCCCCATCAAACTCAACACCACTACTTCGTTCCGTGATCCAATAGAACCCGAAAACAAAGAGCAAAACCCTGGATAAGAATCTACCGCTCTGCATAATCACCATCCTCCGCCACCCCCCCATGTGGGCATAATCCTCCTGCTCCTCCTCCTGATTTGGAGTTAGAAACGCCGTGCAAACCCGACAAATCACGTAATAAACAACTAAAATAGTAAACCCCACCACCACTCTCACCGGCACCAAGAACATCAGGCCCAGTCCGAGTAAAAACTTCTCGGCCCACGGCAACTCCCCTCGCCCCATTGGCCCATACACATCATTCCTAACATATGCGGCGTATTTTTTCTCCATCTCCTCTATGGTTAGGCTTGATGCAGGGACTTCGGGCCGAGGATTCTCGGGTTCGGGCTTGAGGAGTGGAAGGGCATCGGATTCGGTTTGCTCGGGGAGTGGATTTCGAGCTAGGTCTTTAAGCTCGGAATCCATCGGTGAAAGTTGACGTTGTATTCAAGAGAGAGATTTTGTAGAGAAATCTTTGCGGTTGTTTTAGCACTACCAGGTAGCCATGGCAGTTGTATTGGTCGGTGTGAATGGTGTGATGTGGCGAATCGGAAAATTGATGTAACTGCGAGGTGGGGGAATAGATCCTATTCCTGTTGGGAAAGTGGAGCTGACGCGTGCCGCCAAACACGTGTCCGGCGCGTGAGATGCTACTGGGGCTGCTTGCTGTAGTGTTTCGTGTCATGTGAGAATTCTATAAGAAGCGAAAACACTATTTCAGGACGTCAAGTTAGCTGATGTACATATAAGCCAGTGTTTTTATAATCGAACCCGAGATTGAACCGGAATCCTCAACGGTTAGAGGTCGGACCGATTGGATCGGGCGGTTCAATCGAAAAAATAAAAATCACCCATTTTTATTTATATTATATTATTTTATGTATGATTTTATACCTTAATATATTTAAATATTGATAGACACATTTCATCAAATATTTTATTGACATAAATAATTATAGTTTACATTCACTATTTTATTTTTATTTAATAATCAAAAAAGTTCAAAATATTATTAACAAATTGATAATTCAATATATGAAATAAAATACTCCCTCCGTCCCGGGAAGTATTTCGCGTATTGGTGTGCGCGGAGTTTAAGAAAATTTTGTATTTTTATGTATAAAGTAAGAAAGAGAATATATATTTTAGTTGATTTAATGAAAAAGGTGTGTAAAGTTATTGAGAGATGTGGAAAAAGTGTGTAAAGTTTTTGGGAGATGTGAAAAAGTAAGTATTATATTGGGATATGTGTAAAAAGTGAGTATTAGTATAATGTATTTTTTACCAAATTTAGTAAAAGTAAAGTGTGAAATACTTTGAGGGACGGATGAAAAAGGAAAGTGTGAAATACTTTGGGGGACGGAGGGAGTATAAACTACAAAATAAATAACTACTCCATATACGTTTCAAAATACAAAATATTTTAATCTCATATACAATACTTAATTTTTTTGAGAAAGTAAAGAATTGGAAATTAAAATTTGGCATGTTTGATAGATTATTGAAATTGATTGGTCAAACAGTGAAAAATGAAAATATCAAAGAAAAAAAAAAGAAAAAAAAGGGGTACGTAGAGGGTTAGCAGTGATGTGTCATGTCTAACTTTATCAAAAATAAAAAAATAATTTAAAATAGTAATTGAACTTGGGAGCAGAGCCTCTATGATTCTACCTCTCTTCATTTCAATTTCAACTGCGGCCTCTATCCCTCTTCTCTCTCTTCATTTCAACAACAGAACCTCTATCCCCCTCCAACCCCCTCTCTCTCTCTCCCCATTTCAAAATATGGCGAGAAGAACGACGTGCTCCTCCTCCTACAACTTGAGGATCTACCACACATTAACCATTCTATTTCCCATTTCAAGTTTCAAAATAAAGTGAGGAGGTACAGCGATTCACCGGAGTTATTTGTTCGTGGCGGCGGCAAAGGGTTTCGGGTAGCTGCTAACATTTTAAAGAACCGGCGGTTTCCGGCTAAGCCGGTTCAACCGATTATATCGGTTCTGACCGGTTTTGACCGGTTTTTTTCGGTTAAACTCTAATAACGGTTTAGTGGTGCTTCTGGACCGGTATCGGCTCCGGTTCCCGGTCGAACCGATCGAACCGGCCAGTCCAATCTGATTTTAAAATCACTGGGATAAGCATAGCGAACCCTGGATTTTTGGTCTCTTATTTGCACACTCCTCTTGTTGAATACATATCCTATTATTATAAAAATAAAATTAATATTTTTAAAAAGTCTAAAATATCTTAGAATTATTCAATAGAATCAATACACACCCTATTTATTTTATAGAATATATTTTAAATGCACACCTCCTTCTATTTATATACACACTCCACTATTATTATATAATAATTAAAATTATATTATAAAGAAATCTAAATTACATTAATAAAATATACACGCGGTCCCATCATTAACCTAGCAATGTTCACGTAATTGCCTCTGCAAATATTAAGAAAATTTTGGTAATATTTTATTTCTCATATAAAGTTAAAATAGGGAGTATTTTATTAATTATTAAAACGCAATACTCCCTCCGTCCCGTCCAAATGATCTCTTTTTTCTCTTTGGTCGTCCCACCCAAAGGGTCTCCTTTTCTTTTTTATACACATGGGTCCCACACTTACCCACTAATACAATTAAAATATGAGCCCACACTCCCATTAATACAACTACCCACTACACATTAAATAATAATATTCCTTAATCCACGTGCAAAAAACAAAATGCACCCTTGATGCGGGACGGAGGGAGTATGCTTTTTATCTTGTTTTTTATATAAAAAATTATAACTTTTTTTATATGACTTAACTTTTTATTTAAAATATTATAATTTATTTACAAATTATATATGAAATAATTTATTTGAACAATTGTCACTTGTTATTTGTTAGATAATAATATTTTATATTAAAATATTATCAATTTTATATGTCCTATAATTGTTTATAAAAAAAAAATTATTATTCGATTGTCACTTTTCTTTGAACATTGGTTATTTTTTATTAAAATTTCTACCACTTTTTATTTGCCAAAAATACTTTATAAAATGGTTTAATTGAATGATTATCACTTTTAATTTACCAAATGTCACTTTTGATTAAAAATATTACTACTACCTTTTATCTGTCACGTGAAATATTCATTAAATACTTCAACTTGATAGATATGACTATTTTTTTAATTAGGTGTCATTTTTTATTAAAAATATTATTACTTTTTATTCGTTATACAAATTGTTTGTGAAATAACACTTCAATTGGTGATATAACACTTTTTTTCTTAATCAGCTATCACTTTTTATTAAAAATATTATCACTTTATATTCGTTATACAAATTGTTCATTAATAATTTAATTTGATTTTTTTTATTATTAATTATAAATTTTTATTTAAATTTTAGGGATACTTACTTATAGGTGTAAACTATATCCTATTATTACTTTTAGGTACGTCAACCTAAAATAAATACTATTAGATACTAAATTACATTGCACAATTCCAAATATACCCTTTCAATATAATTCTTATCACAACCCATGAAAATTGCAACAGATATTATCTTATCCTCTTTTGTGGCCTGCGCACAACTACAAGAATTCATTTCACCAATTTAAGAAATAGTGGGATTATCCAATTTACGTATCCGGCGAATAATACTGCACAATTAGTATATAATTATGCACAATTTGTGAATAATTTTGCACAATAATTTATGTACATATTTTTTCGGTGAATAGTGACGTGAATAATTTTGCACAAGTAGTGAATAATTATGCAAAACTAGTTAATAATTTTACACAACCCGTTAATAATTTTGCACAACATAATTTAACTCATTTTAATGAAAATCAGAAACACATTCAAGTGTCCATGTTCGAAGTTCGAATTCGACCGCCGTCATGTCAATCTTATGATCCTCGTAATAATTTTTTTTAAGATACTTCCCATATGGTTATTGTTGAAGAAATATAATATTCTTCTTTGAACCAAAAATAATCAAGATTAATGTTGTTAATTGAGGTGTGATGACATCAATTGTCAAAGTCGGAGAGATAGAAGGTTTGAGGACATGGATTGTTAAAGTTGGAGATAGAGAAGGTGAGAGGAATGTGATGTTGTTCAATATATGCAGTGTACACTTAATGTCAGATCATGAACAACAGTACATGAAGGAGTATCAATTCGCGTGGGGCATTCTCCCTATTTCGGATATGTCAGATCAGTCCGACGCATTCTCCCCTTCTTCAAACATGATCATGGATCGATCACGAATTTTTCTCAACGCGCAACCTCATCTGCTCTGGCACTAATTTTGATTATTTCGATTCCGCCGCTACACCACCCTCAATGCCCGTCGACGAAAGGAAACTCCGGTGGGTGCCTTCGATGAAAAGAAACTCCTGCTGTCACAGATGAAAATTTTATAGAGAATGGGCTTTTATGTGAACGATGGTTGCAGGGAGTTATTAAATTGGTGTTGTGACTATTAATTAGGTATGTAAATAGGAGAGATGAGGTTGGTTATAAATAAAATTTTAATTTTTAAATATTTAATTAATATTAGGGTTATATTAGGTATTCCCTCCGTCCCATGACAAGGGTACTTTTTGCTTTTTGGCACGTGAATTAAGGAGTATTATTATTTAATGTGTAGTGGGTAATTGTATTAGTAGGAGTGTAGGTCTCATATTTTAATTGTATTAGTGTGTGTGGTCTCATGTGTGTAAAAAAGGAAAGTAGACTCTTTGGGTGGGACGTCCAAAATGGAAAAAATTGACTCTTTGGGTGGGACGGAGAGAGTATATCATTCAATCTTTTTGTATCTAATAATAATAAATTTAAATACATGTATTCTACAGTAATATCTCTTTATACTTATTACTAGAAAGTAATTAATATTAAATTTTATCATCATTTGCTCATATGAAATTTAACTATAAAATACTAGTATAGATCCGCCCCATAAAATAGTAGTTGTGGATTAACCCAACCCACCATATATGGCACGTTCTATTATTTTAATTAGACATTCATTTTATTAATTTTTCTTATTTTAATTAAAAAACGTGTTAAATTAAATTTATGTTGAGTAGTTATGAATTAAAAAAGATTATAAGTATATTATAAATAAAAAAATTTATGTCAGATTAATTTAAAAAATTATTTAAATCTAATTTGTTAACTTAATTAAATTAAAGAACTAAAAATGAAAAAAAAAACAAGAATAAAAAAATCAACGTACGTACGTGTATATGCTATTAAAATGAACTAGAATCATCTTTCATTACAAGAGGTTTTTATTTTTTTTATGATAATGGAATCTATTTTATATGAATTTATATGTGGGTGAAGGGTTTATATTTTATTCAGTAAAATTAACTATGGATTTTAGGGGTGTATAACAAACAAATATTAAAAGGGTGATTTTGGAATTTTAAGGGTGTGTGTAGTAAAATTAAGATTTAAAAATTTAAAATGGGTGTGTATTTAATAAAAGTGTTGTATTTAATAAAATGGGGTGTACAAATAACAACACTCTTATGTTCTGTGACACTTTGGCTTGACATCTTCTATTATATTTTCTAAGAGAATGACACGTGGTGGGGTGAAATAAGCATTGCCTTGGTATAATTGTTCTTTTATTTTTTACGTGTCAATCATCCTACAGAGTGGCATAGCAAATGTCACACCAAAATGACATAGAAAATGCATATCCGTGTTTACTACACCATATTGTATTTATTAATTTTTTAAAGATATTTCAAATTTTATAAGTGTATTATTTATGCTAGGTTAGCAAATTGAAATTTTTTAGAATTATTAAATAAAGATTTTTTTTAAGGGGGGAAGGGAATAATACTAAATATAATACTTATAATTTAAAAAGAGAGACTCTCTGAGACGGATGTGAGACGGGTTGACCCCATCACTAAAGTATGCTTATTTCATAGTTAAAGTGTGCTTATTTATAGTTAAAGTTTGTTGATAATAAATCATATTATAACACATTAAAATCATACTTTAATGCATAATTCAACATACTTTAGAAAATATACTTTAACAATCATTTAACATACTTTATCTATACAATAAACATATTTTAGTGATGGGTCGACCCATCTCATAAATGACCCGTTTCACAAGAGACTTTGTCATTTAAAAAAGTTGTAATCTAAAAAAGGAAATTAAACATATGTACTAAAAAAACTATAAAAATATATAATGAAATACAAGATGAATTAAAAGTGTAAAAAAAAAAATTAAACAAAAGAAAAACGAAATAGGTGAGGTATGGGGTTGGGGGAATGAAGTTAGTGGGTATGTGTGTATGAGTACATTGAGTATTTGTGTCGGCTTAAGTTGTTAGATAAAGTGATCATTTAACCATGAGTTTAAATTTAACAATGAGTTTAAATGAATGTGAATGGATGTATTCCTTAAGATGTACTCCCTCTGTCCCATACTTATCTTCACACTTTCCGTTTTCGTCCGTCCCATACTTATGTTCACCACCCAAAAAAGGAAATTTTACATTAACTAACAACCTCAAAAGTTATCTTAATTTCAAAAATACCACTATCACCTAACACACATAACATACTTTATAATTTATTTATTACTTAAAAATACCACAATACCCCTCAAAAGTCAATAAAGTTGGTCAAAAAGTAATTTTTCTTAAACTCCGTATCTACAGTGTCGGTGAACTTAACTCCGGGACGGAGGGAGTAGTATTTAAGATGTAGTATGAGTATGTCTTTTTAAGGAGAGTGTGCACCCCATATTAATAAAGTAAAATGGGGTTAGTGGGTAATTTTTTTAAAAAAATAAAATTAAGTAATAGTATATTATTTTATTTAATGGATAAAATTAAATTAAAAAGTAATCTAACGTTTAAGATCGTTCAGATATACCTGTTCACCACAGCTAGACTCATAATTATAATGTTAGTATTTTGTAGATGGCGTATGAAATGAAAAATGGGTGTATAACAGAAAAAAAGTGTGTGAAGATATCCACAGCCATAAAAAAATGATTCCTTCATGAATCGAATATATAGTTTTATCAATTTAATGCCTGAAAAATGGATAAACTATATATTCGGAGCTTAAATTATTTTTTCTACTCCCTCCGTCCATCGCAAATGTATCCGTTTGCATTTTGCACGTGGATTAAGAAATATTATTATTTTATATAAAGTAGCTAGTTGTATTAGTGGTGAGTGGTTGGGAGTGATGGACCATGTATGAGTTCTTTTGCTAAAAAGGAAAAATTGATGCTTTAAGAGTGGACAACCCAAAATAAAAAAATTGATACGTTAGTAATAGACGGAGAGAATATTAATTAGGGAGCTGAAATTTATTAAACTGCAGTACTTGAATTTATTACATATTAATCTCCTATTTTATCAATTTATGGACTAAATTCAAGCCTTGAATTAATAATTTTATTATTTCAAGGCCCCAATTGATTGAAAAAATAATAATTTTTTAAGCCTTGAATCGATAAAAAATTATACCTCAATCATAGTAAGAGGAACACAATTAGAAATTCCGATTCCATTTTCAGTTCATTGCACCATACCATTCTTAAAGATTCATAATCAATCGGGATGTCACTTTTTTATAAAAACAAGATGCCTCTAGCTGATAAAATTCTGATCAAGATCAGGTCTTACAGAGAGGGCTATGCTTGAGGTGGAGCTTCTTAACAAGAAACAAGCAGATGTTGAGAGCAAGCACCAAGAACATAGGATGAAGTTGAAGCAGGTCATAATGATCATAAGAACGAAATTAATTGAAAATTTGGACTAACTAACAAACACTCGGAATAAAATTTCAATCATTTCACACCAACCAAATCTGAGTTCATGTACAAACAAACACTTCGACAAACAAGACATTGTTGTTTTGTTTAGTTCCTTCCTTGGGTCCTCAATCTGGATCCTTTCCGTGAAAACTTTGAACTCCTAGCTACGCAAAGATGATGGTGCGACGGGCTAGTATAATCGTCAAACTTCTTCAAAATCTTTCTCCTATGAAGATGAGTAAAGTTCCCAGATAACTCGACATGTGCCATATGGTTGCTAGGCCTCAAACATCGTCTCAAATGCTCATTTTTATAGCTCCTCCTTTGGCTAAACTTTGAATATTTCCCATGTTTATGAGTCCTAGACTGTTGGACGCTAGAGATTTTTCCTAATTCATAATCATCTACACTAGTACTAATCCTACTTGAAGCATCAAATTCTTCGACATCCCTCCTCCTCCGTTTCCTTTTCACCGATCCTAGTTTGTAACATAAGTAGGTACAACAACAGTGTAATGCTGAGAAGTATGTTGAAAAACAGGAGTTTATGATCCGGAACAAAGTTCGACAAATGCATTGGCATATCCCCAGATTGAACAAGAGATACGAGAACAAGAGCACTGCACCATTAATGTTTTCAAAATTAACAGCATATACATTTATATTTACAAACATTAGTGTTTTACTTATGTAGCAGTAAAACCAAACATTATAAAAACCAGAATGAATAAAAGTGTGAATTTAATTGAATACTAACCAAAATAGACCAATGCTGCCACCATGATAGCCTTCAACAACCGTGCAATGCAGAAGTTTTCTATGTAACAGATGAAATCCCATGTTGGACCACATTTTGAGCTGTATGAAAACTTTGATCAGATTTAAAAAAAAAAAAAAGATTATTTCATAAAAAAGCATGTAGTTGTGCATATATATACATAAAGAGACATTCATCAAAACCATTCTGCAGTATTCTTATTTAAGAGAAAAAAATAATATAATAATAATTAAAAAATATTACTTGCAGGATTTTCCAGATAGGAATTCAAGAGGGTGACCCAAAAGTTTCCCAATAATTTGACCAATTCCAGATGATATTGAACCAAGTGTGTTCTCCATTCATCAACCCAGCATAACTGTTAAATCCTTCAACAAATGATACTATCTCCCCTATAAAATATGGGGACATGGGAATGGTGAAGTAAGAAGATGAGAAAAAAACCATGCTTGCAAATTAAAGTAAATTTACAAAAGCACAAGTGTTCATATGCAGCTCAATTTCTCTTAGTTATTCGAGTATAAAAGTTGCAGAATCTCTAATTCTCCAAAATATGAGGAGAGGAACAATAAAAAATATAAATCGGTAAAAACAGAGTTCACTGACTTTACAGTGGGCTGCATTATGCTTCGTGAGAACAGGAATATGAATTTGTTAGGCAAGTATTACAAACATATTCTAATCATGAATTGCAGAAACATAATATAACATCCCAATAGAGACAAATCAGAAATAGAGGGATGAGAAGGACCAAATATGAGCAGGAAATAAAATACAGTAATGGTAGCTATGTTGAAGCCTTCAATTTTCAAAGAAACAGCCATACACATAATTCCATCAATATAACCTCTAAGTTTTCTGCTAATGACGCCGGTCCCTACAAGTTTAACAAAATCACCCCCTCTCCATTGCATCAATTTACGCAAAAGAAATACATTCCGAACTTATTCTAGCACAGATTGAGTGCGAAGACATAAAATACTGGCTACTAGAGGTTCTATTCAAGAGTGATTGTGAAAAAGAAAAACAATAAGAAAATTAGGCATAATAAGTGAAATGGAATCAATTCATATTCATTATCACTGGTACCAAGCAGAGAGTGTACCCTGAGAATCTAGCAGCAGCAAGGATTCGTTTTAGCTCGAAATTAGCCATAAGGATCATATGGAAGCTCCAGTGCCAGCCAACTTTTCGGAAACTATGTCAGATCACATGCTAGTTCAAAAATTCACTTGTTTATAGAAATAGTCTCATAAAATCTCCACCTCAACGTTCCTTCAAATTAACTCTAATGTGACTGTAGAATAGAAATTTAGATGCCATTATAAAATGCAATAGCTGAAAGAACCAAGTAAAAATGCAGATTTCAAAGTGTATGCTAATCGAAACAATGTTGAGGAAGAAAAATATGGATACATGCTGAATTGACGTGTGTGTTAGGTAACCTGCCATACCAATACCCAGAGTGAGCACCCAGATTGTATCTATATATGCTTGTGGTTTTCATCACCATGTCCACTACTACTACACTCTTTTCTTTTTAATTCAATTAATTAAAGATTTTATTTTCGAAATGGCAAAGTTTTCTTCTTTCGAAACGGCCATCACTTTGGCTATCCTGCCTCTCTTCCTAGGGAGCTCCTCCGCTCAGCGTTCCACTGGCTTCTACCCAACGTCTTGCGCAAATCTCTGGAAACCTTACCAGACCCTATCACCTTGAATTAAGAGACAATGTGTATATCTCCATTTAGCAGCCTTTTTAAGAGAATGCTTGAACCAGTTAAGCAAAGAATTCCAAAACAACAGATCATTTAGTAACCTATATTTTTCCACTAAAAGAAGTGTTTCAAAAATATTTTAAAACACTTAAGATAAGATATGCAACTTACAAATGGAACACTTCGAACATGAGTGTGATTCTACTAACTTGTTAATTTATTGCAGTGCTCCTTGTGCGACGTTCCTTAGCTTTAAATTGCATCTAAAATACTTCTAAAGATAGAAGATGTATTTATAGATATGCCGATGTGTTGTGAACTCCTATCTATTTATAGAAAAGTTCAGATGTGTAAGCACTTGCGCAATTCACAAGTTCTAAATTTTACATCTGTACTAAGAAATATTTGTGATCGAATAAGTAGATGAGTAGCAAGAGACACCAAAACAGCAAGAAAAGCATAACATAGACATTCCGTTACGGTTATGCACGTGTATGTATATTTGTTTTCTGTTTCTCATTGAAATAGAGTGGGCTTAATGTTTTCTTATGACATATTGAACTACTACTTCAATTGTTTTTATCAAACTCTATTTCATTAATTTGGAAGGAATATTGAGTTTCTTTTTTATCACAGAGGGTGCAACATATATCACATGACTAGGGTCAACTGTTCATTCATTTCTGTGCCCTGTACCGCAAAAGCAGCATGAATGTTATGACTTAGCACCAATGCTACAGTAATATTCTAAATTTATGTTTTTCTAATGACTGTTTTACATTATAAGAAGCATGCACAGATATAACTTACTTATATAAAAATCTCACCCTCCACACCCTTGGCAGAAGAAGAGGAGACAACAAAACAACTCCTGGACTTTCATAGAGGCTATAGCCAGGATTAACTTCAAAAACGTGGACCCAAAATTAACAGCCTGCACTGGCCCCTGAATTTTCAAGTGATATGCATGCATCAAATATTATAATAATAAACAAATTCCAATAAAAAATTCGTATTAGAGGTACCACGCCCTTGTTTTGGTCTTTCATTTCACGATCAGATTGTGTTGCTTTCAATGTAATGGAGTAAAAAAAGTATAAGCTGATCAGACGGTGGGTTCAATCATATAAAGCAGGTAGCAATCCAGAGAAGGATGAACTGTAACTCTGCGGTATCACTAACGTTTGGATCCGGTTTTTTTATTGTTTAATTATAATATAACTAAGTACGTGAAATCCTGCTCTAGCAATAGGCTCAGAAGCTGACCAAATCATAGGCAACACTAAACAGAGCAAAATGTGATCAACATCCGATTGAGAGGAATATTCCAACATTAACTGAAGCCTCGTCCTATAAAATTGTCATGTTGTATATTCACACCTCTTCTATGTAGAATGCATGTGCAAGTACATGTTAGCGCAGACGGAAAAATCGTACATATTACAAAAAACGCCAGCCACAATTAGCTAAAATACAAGAAGCACCGCTGTTTCTCAATCAGCTGCATGATATGCTAATGCTTCATGAGTATAGAACACAGAGAAAGCGATAAAATATGGCAAAACTTACAAACCCGAGTCCAGCGAGGAAGTGCCTACTCATCCAACGAACAGCAGCAAGGTCGGAGAATCCAGCTGCAACAGTTAGAAGAAGATGTTACCGACCATGTACTTCACAATAATTCTGCTCTCTCATGCCTACGGGAACAGTATATCAGTATGGAAATATTTATCTTTTCCTCCACGGTAAAAGTGCATCATTAGTTTTAGTTCGAATAGTCAGTTGCACAAGCTACAGTCTACAGGGCCTTTATAGTATTCATATTTAACTAATTTAGCAGTTCATTCATTAATTTTCCAACACTGTAGGCTCGAAATATATGAAAAAACCGTAGCCAGGGAGAATGCACGGTTGCCGCGGTCATTCCCTGCTTACCCAGAATAAGGGCTATTCATAGACCATTACAGAAGAATTTCCCGAATGGATGTAAGAATTAATTTACAAAGAACTGTAATTTGTTTAAGAACCGGAGTCCGACAATAGACATGCACCCCGGTTCGGAACCGAACCGGGGGATAGGGGGTTCGGTTCGTGAACCGGCGGTTCCGGTTCCGGTAACCGCCGGTTTTTCGTTTTTTTTTTTTTTTGTTTCTTTATGTTATACATCATACAATGTGTTATTTATCCGTTATTATGTGTAATTTATTTATTAAATAAATGAAACATGTGTAATTGAAAATGGAAATATTGAATTTGAATTAATGTAATAATAATATCATTAAAATTGAAAACATGATGTATGCACTATGCAATATTCAATAATGCAAGTAAAAATTTCAAAGTTGATATTAAATTCATAATAATCAAACAATATTAATTAATGTGATCACATAAAAAATTTAATTATTAAAGTCTAAACCATTACAATTTACAAATGTAGAAGTGTAGAGAACACTACAAGTTTACTTCCATGTCAACTACTCTATTGTTACACTTCAAAAATTTAAAAAATACAAACTTTATAAGATAAAATACAACAACATAATAGAGGGGGAAAAAAAAAGGAATTGAGCTTAAATTTAGGGTTAAACTTGAAAATTCAAGTTCAACTTAAATTTAAGTTGCCTACGTATCCTCGAAAGGAATCAAAGCCCACGTAGTTCTCTTAACTTACCTCAACTTACCTCTTTGGCTCCGTGGAGGTGAATGGTGATGGCTTTTTTTGTTTACTCTACCAATCTAACTCGCTTCCATATTCCGTAATTTCATCATCCGATCGGTCTTCTTCAATTTGATTTTGAATCCGTTTTTCCGCCTTTGACCAATCATCAAGCAAACACAAATTTTCTAAATTTGTCACACTTAAATTGGATCGTGTCGGATCCAAAGTGAGATTACCAAGACTAAATGCTTGTTCGACGGCAACCGTAGAGGCGGGATATGCAAAAACCTCTTTTACAATCAATGATAAAATAGGGAATGACTTTGTTCTCCTTGACCACCACTTCAAAATATCAAAACTAGTTCCGCTTGTTTCAAACTCAAAAGTGTTAGTAAAATAAGAATAAAGTTCTTGAAAATGATTAGATATAACCCGTGCACGTTTTTGAGATCTAGTATCATAAAAACTATAAAATTTTTGAAGAGCATCATATTTCCTAGAATTATCAACACTATCACTACTATCATCACCACTAGATTGATCATCATTTGTACCATTTTGTTCTTTATACTCCTTAAAAAGTTCCTTTAGTAGATTATAAGTACTTGCAACTATGTCTTTAGGATTAGGAGCTTGTTGTCTAGTAGGAGAATCACAATTAGCATACAATGAATCATAGTAAAGCGTTAACAATTCTTCTAAACCATCCGTTCTAATACGTGGGTCCAATAATTTAGCAACTAAACACAAGTCCGGGATTTGAAAAAAATATTTTAACCACTTAGATTTCATGGAAAGAATAGCATTTGACAACAACGGGTGTGCTTCATTAGCACTAAAAACCATAGCAATTTTAACACAATTATCAACAACTAAATTTGAAGTAGGATAATAAACACCGGATAGTTCTTCCGTAGCATCATTAAAAATTTGCAAAACATCACATAGAGTATAACATGTGTCCCATTGATTAGCAAACAAGATTTGACCACCCGCATCTTGTGAGTAAAAAGCACAAATATGATCTTTATAATCAAAAGAGTCATGCAACATTTTATACGTCAAATTCCAACGAGTTGAAACATCTAAAGGAAATTTTTTTGGGTGAATGTTCACAGATTGACAATATCTTTTCCACCTTTTAGTAACGGAAGGGTTTCTCATTATATACCATATAGCACTTTTAATAGGTTGAATGTGTGTTTTCAAAGCATTTATACCATCTTGAACACATAAATCCAATATATGACAAATACATCTAACATGAAAAATCTACCACCAATTGAGGGTTTGCAAATATCAATAAGACTTTCTAAACTAGCCGTATTAGCATTAGCATTAGCATTATCAAATGAGATTGTAAAAATCTTTGTAACTAAACCATATTCTTGCAAAATAGTACTAATTTTGTGAGCAATATTAACGGCGGTATGAGGAACATCAAATGATCTATAAGCAATTAATCTTTTTTGCAAATTCCATGAACTATCAATCCAATGACAAGTAATACCCATATAATCCGCTTTTTGCCAAAAATTACTCCAAATATCCGAACATATAGACACTTTATGAGGTAATTGTTGCAAAATTTGTTTTAAAATCAAACCATACTCTTTAACAACTTTAGCAACACCAAGTTTACATTTATTACGATGCAAAGGTGGGGCTTGAGGATTTAAAGTGAGATTTACCCAATCTTGAAAAAAAATATTATCGGCAAAGTTGAATGGCAAATGTTTGGTGCACATAAGTTTAAGGTATAATCTCAAATAATTAGATTCATCAAATTTAAATAGAGTGTTACCCGACGCCGATGAACCTTCTCCTCCGGAAGAGGCCGTGAACCCTCGTCCTATTTGTGTTTGACCGATTGAGATGTCAATCTTGTCCGGATGCTTCGAGTTGATGTGTTTGATGAACGTTCCATATCCTCCGCCATGCTTGAATTTATACTTAGTGCCACAATAGTTGCAAATAACTTTGAATTCATTCGAATTCTCAATCGCCTCCTTCTTGAAATGAATGGAAAATATATCGGAACGTAACACTTGTTGGGAACTTCGAGTCGATCCTCCGCCTCCGCTAGAGCCTCCGGCTCCGTCTCCGGTACCCGTACCCGTACCATCCGAGGTTGGTTGACTTCCACTCGCCCTTTGTTGTGATTGACCTTGAGTATTATCGTTGTCGTCGTCGGAGGGGAAATCATCTCCAAGTATCTCCCTAACATTCAAGTTGAACAAATGAGGGGAGATTTCTTCATCCGAAGGAATATTTTCAAGTTCAATATCTTCTAGAGTTGGTGGAAGTTGGCGTGGTCCGCGTGGAGGTGGTGGAGGACAATTTAAGGTGTTGGGTATGGATTTTCCTCTAGAAGAAGAAGGTGAGGCACCGGATGAAGAAGAACATCTTCTAGACATTTTTTTTAGATTGAAAAAAGGATGAATATATAGGATTTATGAACTAAAACTAAGAGGCTAGAAGTAGAAGTATACTAATTAGTAGTATATGTGTGGGAAAGAATAGAAAATTATAATGAGAGAATTGAAATGAAAATGATAATAAGAGAATTGAAATAAAAGACTACAATTTTTTTTTTAGTTTGATATATATGAACTAAAAAAAGAAAGTTGAGACTTGAGAGTTGAGATGAGATGAGATTGAGAACTTGAGTAGTTGAGTAGAAATGTAGAATCAATCAAGAATGTGGAATAGAAGAATAAGTAGTGTAGAGAAGAGAGTGTAGTAGTAGTAGAAGTAGTAGATTGAATGTGAATGTTGTGTGCCCAAATTGATCACACTTGGGGGGTATTTATAGAGGATTGGAAGTGATCTCATCCATCCATTTCAAATTTTAAACACAAAAAAATCTCAACCCTTGAATTTAAAAAAAAAAAAAAATTCGGCCGGAACCGCCGGTTCACCGGAACCGCCGGTTCAAACCGGAACCGCCGGTTCCTCCGTCCATCTCAACCATTGATCTTCAACGGTTACACGATCTCGGCCGCACGTTTGAATTTTCAAAATTCAAAAAAGCCCGCCCATCCCGCCTGAACCGCCGGTTCACCGCCCCAACGGTCACTTTTTTGGGCCGTCGGATCTCCAACGGACAGTCGATCTTGGCCGTTCAAAAAAAAAAATAAAAAAATAGAGGAACCGCCGGTTTTAACCGTGAACCGGCGAACCGGCGGTTTCATGCTCTGCTGGAACCGAAACCGAACTGTGTTCTACCGGTTTCGGTTTTATTTTTCACGATTCCGAAACTGCCGGTTCCAGTTCCGGTTAAAACCACCAGTTCTCCAGTTGAAACCGGCGGTTCCGGTTAATCGGTGCATGTCTATCCGACAAGGTGTGAGGACCGAGCAATTTGGAGTGCAGGTAAAACAAAGATGAGATAAGGGAAAGAGGTTGCGGTCCAAAAAGCAAAGTACACGAAGAGGGAGAGAGGCTGCCATACATGAAGAGGGAGAGGGCCAGGGAAAACTTGCACATATCATTTTGTACTAGATACCACGTTGTCTTGCCCATGCCTTAATAACATGCCAAGTAAGTCTAAACGGATAATTAGTTAACGAGAATTGGGAAAAGGGATTTATTTGACAACATATAGCAGCTATTGGTAGTTAATATAGAAATGCAACTAAAATTCAAGTAATACAAGGTCTAAACGGTACAGAATATTAAGTACTAAGCCACAATTTCAGAGTCCAGTAGTTACATAAAGCAAAATAATCTTAGAGGTATGTGTGAAGATGCCGCAGTGGTATTACTCGAAGAAAACACCCACGGAGCAGAAAAGAAGGGTGAAATTAGAGTTTTCCCAGGAAAAGCAGCAATACTAAATGAAACAAGCAACCAGAAGAGGGTGTTGAAGAACAATGTCCACATATTATTACCCATCAACTAATCTAGTTATATTTGCATCAACATTCTACAGAGATTTTACCAACAGCCTTAAGGTCTTTCTTCTATGAGAACCTAACCATGCTTTAAGCTCTGGCAAAGTACTCAGTACAAACTACAAATATAATATCTCAAACCTTTATCACACACTTATGTACCAAACATAGTATGTAAAAGAACAAAATTTTAAGTATTGAATGCACATAAACCAAGCAATTGAGTCAATAATATTTATGTGGAGAAACGCTAAGTAGTTAATGCGAGCAACAAATGGCACCGGAAGTGAAACAAGCATCATGTTACTAATAAGAATACCCAGAGTGGGGAAAAAGATTTTGGGTGCTATCAGTATCAGTGTAGTCACCGAAAAGACAAAGCTGCCCAATTAAGACAGACAGAAAACCACCCATACATCAAATGAAATCTAGAACCTAGATTAAGTATAAGCAAATCTTCACAGCAATAAGAAGGGGGGAAATTGGTCAGCCACCCACATGTAAGGGCGATTTGACGTCTATGAATTTTATTTCTGAGAAAAATTCATACTCATAATTGAGTGGAATTAAATTATTTGCGGTAATAAGCAGAGTGGAAGAAGATAGTGAGAAGTCGCCATACATATAACCTCGGAATCAGTGGCGGACGCAGGATTTGTGTCGAGGGGGCCCAAAAAATAATGCGAAGTATAATGTATAAATTGATATTCTATATACTCGGGTTAATGTTTGTACACCCAATCTGTATTATTGATACATGTTTTAAAATCAAAAATATTTTAGTAATATAGCGTTTAATACGTCCAGAAGTGAGTGAAGAGAGTAAAAGAATGGGAAGAAGTAAAAAAAATGAAAAGAAGAGTGTAAATGAATGGGAAGAAGTAAAAATAGTGAAATAATATTGGAAAGAATGGACAGAAGTAAATAGTAAGAGTGTAAAAGAATGGGAAGAAGGAAAAATAGTGAAATAATATTGGAAAGAATGGACAAAAGTAAAAAATAGTGAAAAGGACAATGAAATACTACACGGTGTGATGGGATGGATTCGAACTTGAACCTCTCAACCTCCATAAAAAAAAATTTTTCACTGGGCTACCATATATTATTAAAAAATTATTACATATACAGTAAAAAAATTTAAAATTTCGGGGGGGCCCACTGCCCCCCTAAGCTCAACATAAGTCCGCCCCTGCTCGGAATGCGAAGTAGAGCGGCGTTGTGTCTGAAATGGAAGAATGCGGCGTCACAGCATAGGCAAATCGTTACATGGCGAAGACCATATCAGATGATCGTCGGAGGAAACTCTCATAACTACAGCTGACTCGGCATTTTCAAGATATGGGCGAGTAGGGATGTAAACGGGTAGGGTAGGGTACGGGTTGGATAAATCCCCATACTATCTGCTACCCTATTTACGCTACCCTTATCTTACTCTATTACCCTAAAATTGAACATCGGGTAGGGTACGGGTATACCCGTCGGGTACGCAGATAATTCGCGGGTAAATGAGTACCCGCAATTATAAAATATTATATGAATATTTGCCGTTTCTCAAACTTGTTCAATCATACCCGTATTGAAATTAATTTTTTTAAGTATAAATATAAATTTGGAATTAAATAATGTACTTAAATATTATTAATTAAAAACTAAATAAATGATGTAAATACGTAATCTAAAAATTATATATATATATATATATATATATATATATTAATTTTTGAAAGTAGGAATATAATATATACATACATAATTAGAAATATATAATATTATAATATAAATAAAAATAAATATATTACTTGGACATAATTAATTAAAAATTAGATAGTGTAAATATGAATATATAAATATGTAATGTAATTAAAAATATAGTATAACATTATATATATATATATATATATATATATATATATTATATAAATATAATATGTATAATATATAGTATCGGGTAAACAGGTCGGGTATCGGGTCTGGGTAAATGGGTATAAAAGGAGAACCCGTACCCTACCCTTACCCGCAAAATTTTTATCGGGTTCGGGTATTACCCTACCCGTTACCCGATAAAACATACCCTACCCGTACCCACCACCTCGGGTACCCGCGAATAATCCGACCCTGCGGATAAAATTGACATCCCTATGGACTAGGGTGGAACGGGAAATCAGATTTCTCCCGAAATAACACATAGGAATACACAGCAAGAAAGAGAGAGAAACCCTCTTATTCTCACGCGTGGAAAATACTGACCTACTACCGTCAAGTTTATCGGCTATTTCCCTTGTAATTGTGTATTGCCGGTTAATTTAATAAAGGGCAAAAGGTTATCCACACCCTTCATTTTATTCATGAGGATCCAATGCACCCGTATGCAGGCCGATTGGAACTTATTAGATCGGTAGTGTACGGGGTGATGAATTTTTGGACGTCGATGGTGAAGATCCCCAAAGGAGTTGTGGACAGAATAGAGAGGATGATACGGAAATTCCTTTAAGGAGCCTCAAGGGGAGCAGTTCGTTGGGAGGAGGTTATTCTCCCTAAGGAACAGGGTGGCCTGGGACTTAGGGGACTTGACCTGCTGAACGATGCAGCTCTTTGTGGCGTGTTGTGGGATGTGCATCAGGAGAAGAGGTCGCTGTGGATTAAATGGATTAATGCCATTTATCTGCAGTCCTCTTCGTGTTGGGATGTTGAGGTGAATTACAGCGCCTCAATTGTGTGGAAGGACATCCTTCGAGCGAGGGATAGGATCAGAGCACGGATAGGTGGGGACATGGTTTCCACTTTGGGTTCGTGTTCGGAGATGGGAAAGCTTCGTGCGGGTAAGTTGTATTGGCTTGTTTCAGACTCTATGCCGGTACAACCTATCTACAGGAAGTTGTGGTGTCCATGGGTTCCTCAGAAGCACGCGTTCCGAACGTGGCTCGCTGTGAGGAACCGCCTGCTTACCATGGACAGATGGAGACACTTCGAAGGCCCAGTTGAGTGCGTGCTGTGCGTGGGGACCCCCGAATCAAGAGATCACCTTTTCTTCGGGTGTCCGTTCACGAAGCGTGTATGGAATCGGGTTAGGATCGAAGTGGAGTGGAAGAGACAGGTTACCACGTTGAAGACCGGCTTCAAGTGGCTCAGCAAGGACCGGCAAGTGCATGTTCGTGAAAGGAGGAGGTGGATACTCGCTCTCTATGGAAGCGTCTTCCTCATTTGGAAGGCTCGGAATGAAGCGCTCTTCGAGGGTGCCCGACCTTCTACTGATGGCTTGATTAATTCCATACTTATGCATGTAATTAGATTATAGCATTTGTTATCTAGATAGGCGTGCTTTATCTTTGGTTGCTCCGATTTGGAGTTGTAATTATATGTACTTGTGACTCTGGCTTCGGCCTCTCGTTTTTGAATAATTAACATATCGTTCATAGGATCCAATGCACCCAACCTATTTTTTTTAACATTTAAACCCAATAATCAAATTTACCCTTAACCTTCTATTAGTATAACAAAACTGTATTTATTAATTAAATTATTAAAAGAATTAACACCATGTGGGGTCCACAGTTAAAAATAAAAAATAAATTATCCTGCATTGAGAGAGAGAAGCAGGATAAATTAACACCAGTGGGGCCCATTAGAAGATATATGATATATCCATTACACTACAAAAAAATATTTTTTAGCAATTGAATTTAGCAATGGAATTCAATCCGTTGGTAATTAGCAATGGATTAGCAACAAAAATGACAATTTTGTTTTAGTAACGGAATGCCAACGGATTTATTCTCTATTTTAGCAACGGAATTCAATCCATTGGCAATTACCAACGGATTACCAAAGGAATCATTATATAAATTACCAGCAGAATTATTAGCAACGAATTACCAATGAAATTATTTACAAACGGAATTGATTTTTCGTTGCTAAAAATTTACCAACCACCACTTTACCAACAGAATTTTACCAACGGATTTCGTTGCTAATCCGTTGGTATGTTAATTTAATAATGGAATTAAGGCTTTTAGCAACGGAATATTCCATGGTTAAAAAATAGTTTTTTTGTAGTTTTACAAGTTTACAACGCCTGATCATCACCGCCATGGACATGGAGATGGTGTCAAGGATGAGTAGTTCAAGAAAATGACAGAAGCTTCGAGGTATAAAATCATTTCATTTTGTTGGCATCTTCGAGGTACACCTGCATCAGGATGGCAGAGATGAGGCTAAACGCCGCAAGAAGATGGAGGAGGCGACCAAGGCCGTCGAAGCCATCGCCGTCGCCACCCGATCGGTTAACATGCACCCTTCACCGTCATTGTACAAGGATAATACGAATGGAATAACGTTGTCGTTCGAGGAGTATCAAACCTAAAGGCCAAGCTAGTGGAGGAGTTTCGTCAACACCATTGCCGACCGCTGCCACCTGAAAGCTCCGATCCTCAAGAAGTTCGAGAAAACCACCACTGTCGAACATGGGCGTGTGCAGAGATTGGGAAACACATTTGCGAAGTCCAAATTCAGAAACTCGGAATCATATGAGAGGAGAGATGAAGGTGCTTCTGGAGGTGAGGTGAGTTTCATCGGCCACCTCCATTGGAGATGTGCTTGAGCAGGAAATAATTGTTGAAGATGATACGTGGGGGAGTGAGAGCATGTGATTTTTTATTCTTTTTTTATAACCCTGGGCCCCACCTATGGAGTGGTGTTAATTTTTTTAATTAACAAAATACCATTTTGCTCTGTCAATGAAAGTTTAAGGATAAGTTTGATTCAATTATAAAAGTTTAGGGGCTTGGATGTTAAGAAAAATAGGTTGAGGGTGCATTTGACCCTCATGAATAAAATGAAGGGTGTGGGTGACCTTTTGCCCTCTAATAAATGATGAAGGACACAATAACTTATTTTAGATTTTAACAAGTATCTCATAAAACCTAAGAAAATATATTTGAGATAAATTAATAATCTCATTTAGATATTCAATGATACCAATCAATAAATTAACAAGTAAGAAACATAAACACTTACCTTAGTTTTAGAGTTAGGCTTACACAAATCAAATCATCCAGGCATTTTTCAACTACTAACAAAATTGGCAATATAGGTATCATGCATGACAATCAAACGACTAAAATTTATGAGAAAAATTCTCAGATGTTATGTCCTTCACTTCTTAAAAAAATTTTGTTTTCATAAAAATTGAGCCTTAAATAAATTCCTCATATTATCGACTATAACCTTCACCCTTTTTGTGAGCAATGGGGCTATGATTTCTATTGTTTATCAAATAGATCATCATCGAATGAGTGACATGCAAGAAATAAAAAAGAAACTCGAGATGTAATCAAAATGACTTGGAATCTTGAGTCTAGTGGAGCTTATGCTTGCCTTATAAGTCTTTCTTTGGACATGTTTGTAGGAGAGAAGTTTTCAGGTAAATTGGGCTACTAGGATGAATCAAGTTCCAGATCAAATTGTTGATCCTTTCTAAACGGGTTATGAGGTTAATCAAGTTCGGGATCAAGTTGTCTATCCTTTCTAAATGGGTTATGAGGTTAAATCTGAGAGAGATGTTTAGGTATAAAGAATAAGTGTTTCAAGGGTTCAAGGTAGATTTTTTGCTAATTCTAAAGCTTGGTAAGTTCTAAGCAATTTTTAGATTATATACTTGAACTTATCTTAATGTGTTCAAAAATCACACTAACTTTTATAGTCTTATGATAATTCTATCAAATATTTTATTAAAACATTTATGCCTACTAGGAGGGTAATATATTGAGATTAAAAAGATGTTGGGTTATCATGAAATAAAGAGATTCCAACATTCCAACCCACTTCACACGTTTCCACTATTAGTATACAATTGTAACCATACTCGTACACGTGCACATGTTGTGGCCATTCATCACTGCAGTGACGGTGATTAAATAATTATACACTTATAGGTAGTAACGATATTTAGTGAAAAGATGAGTTAGATTGAACATATAAAGATTTGTTTCACAAGTACTCTTATTAAGGATGAGGTAGAAGAAAATGAAGTTTAAGAAAGCTTTATGCCCTTTACATGGAAAATTAGAGCATAAGCTATATAAGAACTCTATGTACATAAATATATCACAAGAGAATTATCCTTTCATTGATTATACTAGTTAACTTCATTAACTATGGGATGTAGTGTGATGCACCAGGCACTACAAAAAACTCTCGGATTACCGACGGAAATTACCGTCGGTAATACTTGAAAAATCCATCGGTAATGAGATTACCGACGGATTAGCGATGAAATTTATTCTGTCGCTAAAACCATGGTCGGTAATTTATTACCGATGGAAATTATATTCCGTCGGTATTTACCGACGGATTTATCCATCGGCAAATTAGCGACGGAAATTTCCGTCGCAAATTTAAAAAAGTAAAATCATATGAAAATTAGTTTACTGACGGTAATCCATCGGCGATTTCATCTGTAATAAGCGACGAAAATAATCCGTCATAAACTTTGCGACGGAATTATCCGTCGGTAATATTTATTTTCAAATTACATATTTCATTTACCGACGAAAATTTCCATCGCAAATTTATGTATATATTTGAATTTTATATTTTAAAATTAATATTAATACCTGTTAATTAATATAAAATTCTAATTAATTAAATCTTCAAAACACAACCCAATGTAAGATTTAAATTCAACAATCTCCATAATTTGAAATAGATTATCAAAATTCGACACAAAATATCAAATTCTATTCAATCTTTGACACAAAACATCCAATACAATAAACATGATCACAAGTCTCCCAAATCAGCATCAACCTCGTCATCAGCATCAGCATCAATATCAACATCATTATGAGCGACACCAGATGTAGATCCACCACCATAAGGAGAAGCCATTGTACTTCCACCTCGCATCATTTCCATAAGTTGTTGCACTTGGGCTTGAAGCACTTGAATTTCTGCTTGCATCTCAGTACGCACCTCCAAGATTTTTTCATCTAACTGTCTCTTGCACTCTGATTTTGAACAGACAACTTGAGTAACACTGGATTGGCTACTTGAACTTCCTTCTTCCAAATTACCAATGCCGAAGATGCGACCTTTTTTTGGTGCAACGGTTTGACGGAAGATATCTCCCATATTAATCTCAGGAGCATCAGGCATTTGACTCAATTCGTCTTTCTTTTGTTGGATTGTATTCTGTGAATTTACATGGTTACTAATGAATTATTACTCAAATATTATAAATTTATCATTTTACTCATAAATACTTTAAAAACACAAAATATTATACTTACAGCCACATTTTCAGCTACGGCATAGGCGTACTTTCCATTTTCATCCGGAGGATGGAAGTTTAAAAAGATGTCATACTCATTGGCTTCCTTTTTATGCTTTTTGGCCTTATTAACAAAGAAAACAAATTAAGCATATTTGTATACCAACACAATCTACAAAAAATTAAATATATATTTCATACTGGTATTTCTTGCCATCAATTTTAGCCCAATCATTAAAAAGATTAATTAACACAATAGATATTCATAAAAGATAAGTGAATAAGAGATAGAAACTCACAAACTTTTCAGCAAATTCACAAGCTCCTACTGAACCTCCTTTATGGCAAGAAATACCAGTACCCTCTCCTGCCGGCTCGCTTCGACGATTTTTCTTATTCTGTTCAGCCTTTACTATCTCTTTTGGATCTTGCCAATGAGCAATAAAGCTAGCTCAAGTCTCATCAGTCATATATTCTGGTTTTTCATCCTTATCTTCCCATATTTTCTTCCAGTAGTGGACAATGTCACCATAACGACGAGCACATAAAAAGTTCCATTTGTCCAGAACTAGTGCATCGATGTCTTCGCTCCACATGCATTTTTTCTACATAAATTAAATAAAAGATTAATATCATATCAAAATAGAACTCTAAACTTTTTAATGCATACCTTAAACTCCTCAAAATATATACGTTTGGTCTCCGCAGATATCTTTTTCCAACGAGTTGCTCCTTGTTCAACCCGACCTAAAACTATCTCTCTAAACATGTGGGCTAGTTTATGACCAGGCTGTAAACTACAAATTAAGTAAATTATGGTTACACAATATAATTTATAATAACACCCTCTATAAGAATTATAAGGAAATAATTACCTTCCCTTAATGATCTCTACTTCTTGCATTTTAGTCGTAGTTTGAGAATTTTGTACAGCAGATGATGTTGATTGTGCTGGTACAGATGGTATAGTAGGTGGAGGTGAGGTTGATGGTGCAAATGGTATGGGAGGTGGAGCTGAGGTTGATGGTGCAGATGGTATGGGAGGTGGAGCTGAGGTTGATGGTACAGATGGTATGGGAGGTGGAGCTGAGGTTGATGGAGCAGCTGAAGTTGATAGTACAACTGAAGATGCACTACATCCACCTCGTCTACCTCGACCACGTCCACCAATACGTCCATCAGTACGTCCACCTGTCATCTGCAACCCAAAAAATTATAATATATTCAATTTTTCAAGCTATAAAGTATATTAAATATTGTAAAGTACAAATAAAAATAACAAGAAGAAGAAACTCACAAAAGTCTTTATACATATCATATATAGTTTGTGAAATACATCTCGAAAATCGATGTCAAGAGTTATTTTCTGAATCTGAATTATTCAAATTTTCAAAACTATTTTCGGACTGCAACTCTTCATCGATATCATATTCCTCATCAATGATTTTCATGAATGCACCACTCTCATCGTTTAAACCTGATGGACCATCATCTGATTGCACATTGTTTGGCTCATCTATGAAATCCTCTTGAAATGGAGGAGGAATAGAATCTTCACAACTTTTGGACATTTTTGCAATGTGCAACTTTGACTTCACTTTACAAACTGGCCACCAATCACTCTTTGTTTTCTTCTCAGTTGGATATGTACAATAATACACTTGGACCGCTATTGCCAATACAAATGGCTCATATTGCCTGAACCTCCTTTTGTAGTTAATCTCGACTAGTTTATATTCTGGATGAATTCTTGTTCCCAAAGGTGATGGGTCAAACCACTCGCACTTGAACAACACAACCTTTTTAATAGGTAAACCAGGATAATCTAATTCTACTACCTCATCCAACATCCCATAATAGTCACTCTCATCTGTAAGGTAATTTGTTCTTTTTATGCAGATCCCACTATTTGATGTTGATTTAGAAGCTCCATATCGAACAGTGTGGAATTTATAGCCATTCACATAATATCCATGATATATGTTAACTTTGTGAGATGGGCCATTTGAGAGATCTCTAATCATTTTACTATGAATGATTGGATTGTTGAGCACCTAATAATATAAGTCGTTGTAAGGAGATTTTTAAATTATTCATTGCAAGAATATTACAATATGCAGAACATATAAATTTAGGGAATTTACTCTTACATGAGATTTGAACCAAGTTGCAAATTCACTTGCTATCCTTGAATCAATCTCACAGACTGACATGATTGGTTGACTATGTTGCAACTCAGTCGTGTAAACACTTCAAAAACAATAGGTGCGGTCATTAACAATGAAATGTATTAAGAGTTGAGCATAATAATAATGTTATTACTTGTATTAACAAGTTATAAAACTTACTCTATATAAGGTTGTACTTCTTCACAATTCAGTAATACGTATGAGTGTGCTGCTCGAAACTCCGCATTATCTAGATATCTTTTCTTTACCTTTCCAAATGTACGACCAGGCAGATGAAATATAGAAAGACATTCACTGTTACTCATGACAAAATCTCCACAACCATCATCATTTCTAGGAGTCCTATTGTGTCTTGTCATCACATGATCCTCAAAATAATAAGAACAGAATGATGATGCTTCCTCTACTAAATAAGCATTGCAAATCGAACCTTCAACCTTTGCTTTATTCCTTACATTTTTCTTCAACTTGCGAAGGTATCTCTCAAAAGGGTACATCCATCTGTACTGAACTGGACCAGCTATCTTTGCCTCATAAGCCAAATGAACTGGTAGATGCTCCATTGAATCAAAAAAACATGGTGGAAAGATACGTTCAAGCTTACATAATATCACTGGAATATCCTTATGCAAAATTCCATGTCTTCTTCCTTAATGGTTGTAGAAGTTAAGTCTTTGAAGAACAAGCTTAATTCAGTGATAGATTTCCAAACATCCCGTGGGAGTAGATCCTGAAACGCCATTGGAATCAATCGCTGCATGAATATGTGGCAATCATGGCTTTTCATACCAAACATTCTCAATTTTTTCTTGTCCACACATCTACTCATGTTTGAGACATAACCATCAGGAAATCTCAGCTCTTTGATCCACTCAAACAAAACTTCCTTTTGTTTTTTGTTAAGAGTATAACATGCCTTTGGAAATTTTCCTGTCTCTTCATTCTTCTTTAACTCAGGACATCGACAATAATCATTCAACTCATCTCTTGATTTACGAGTATCTTTTGTCTTTCCTTGAACATTCACTACAGTATTGAATATATTGTCGATCACATTTTTTTCAATGTGCATTACGTCCAAGTTATGTCGAATCAATAAATCACCCCAATATGGCAAATCCCAGAATATACACTTCCTTCTCCAACCCAAATTTTTAAGCGATTCATTGACTTCAAAACCACCTAGTTCAGTCACCTTTTTAAACCCCAGATATTCTATCTCAGCTAAGATCTCGTGTCCCGTTCTAATTGGAGGAGCCTCGGTGAAAACAGTTCTATTCTTGAGGAACCAAGTTTTATTTCTCCGCCATGTGTGATCATTCACTAAAAACTTTCTATGATTGTCAAACCATGATTGCTTCCCACTACACTTAAGAGTAAAGGCTTCTGAATGGTGCATGCAATAAGGACATGCTAATCTTCCTGCAGTACTCCATCCACACAATATTGAATAAGCTGGAAAATCACTTATTGTCCATAAAATTGCAGCTCTCATCATAAAATTATTTTTCTTGGAGACATCATAAGTTTCCACTCCAACTTCCCATAATTGTATCAACTCATGTATAAGGGGTTGTAGAAAAACATCCAATTTCTCCTTTGGATTCTGTGGCCCGGGAACCAACACAGTAAGAAACATGTGTTGTTCCTTCATACACATGGATGGAGGTAGATTGTAAGGCGTAAGTATAACTGGCCAAGATGAGTATTGCTGCCCCGATTGACCAAATGGCTGAAAACCATCAGTGCAAAGACCCAATCTTACATTCCTACTTTCAGCTGCAAACTCAGGATACCTGTTGTTCAATTGTTTCCATGCCGCCGAGTCGGATGGATGTTCCATGCCCTGATCCTTATCATGATTAGCATGCCACCTCATCTCATTAGCCGTAACTTTAGAGGCAAACAATCTTTGTAAACGCGGAGCCAAAGGAAAGTAATACATAATCTTGCGGGCTACATTTTTCTTATCATATTGAGGTTCATTACAGAACTTGCAACAAGTCAACTCCTCATCTGCTCGCCAATAAATCATGCAATTCTTAGGACAACAATCAATCTTTTGCACTGGTAAGCCCATTCCCCGTAGCAATTTCTTGCACTTGTAGAAGTCATCAGGAACAGAGTTTTCTTCCGGTGCTAACTCTTTTACTAATCCGACTACCTCATTAAACAACTTCTCAGACATGTGATTCTCAGATTTCATGCTCATAAGTCGAGAAATGAATGATAATTGTGAATGACTACATCCGGGCCACAAGTCCTGGTCTGCTGCTTCAAGCATGTCAAAGAATTTTTTAGCTTCTGGATTAGGATTCTCTTCATCAACGTTTTTAGCATTAAAAGCTGGTCCAGCCGCATCCATGACCATTTCGTGGTATGGACTATATTCTTCCTCATTCATTTCATGATTAGATAAAGGAATTGATCTATCAACATCTATCTCCATGTCATTTCTCGACCATTGCTCACCATGGAAAACCCACTCAAAATAATCTGGAGTGAATCCATTTTTGACTAGATGTCCTTTTACTACGTCAACAGGTAAAAAGCCTTTATTTCGACATTTTCTTTTAATACATGGACACTTAATTTTTTTACCATCCTTCCACTCATGTTGACTAGTTGCAAATTCAATGAATTCATTAACTCCTTTCAAAAATTCAAAAGTCAATCCCCCATTTCTCATGCGATTGTACATCCACAAACGAGTTGACTTCATTGTGTAATTTAGTCTGTATAATCGTAATTACAAATCGTAAATATACACTAGCCAAATGATTCATACTAAATTGCCCTGTCACACATGAAACAATTAATTCTTCTGGTAACTTTTTTTATTCTTCCTATAAGCATGAATACATTTATGCTCCATCAATTATAAATACAGTAGGAATAAAATCTATATCAATTTTCCAACCTACCTTTTGTTCACATTATGACAAGAGCATCGGCATCATCTCAAAGTCAATAAACAAAATGAGAGGAGAATATATAAGTGAAAAAAAAAATACAAAAATCCTGCCTTAGGAGTATATATATATATATATATATATATATATATATATATATATATATATATATATATATATATATATATATATATATATATATATATATATATATTACAAATCCTATCTACATTTTTGGATAAAATTGACTATTGTATACTTAGATATCCATTTTGGTTATTCCTATATGTGTCTATGGCAGAATTCAAAAATCATATTTATCGTAGATAAAAAGTGCACCAAGTGTTAATTAATAAATTTAATTTTTTTAAATAGAATATACACCAAAATAATATAAAGAATCTGGATATATAGCCAATATTAAGAAATATTTATATATAAAAATAATTAATAAATTTATTTTTTTTAAACATATAGAAACAAAAAGAAAAAAAATGCAGATACATGTTGTAAGAAACAACATTTGCAGAAAGAATTAATATTTACCATTTCAACCTAAACAGAATGAAAGAAAGAGAAGTATTACCAATTAAGCTTATCCAAATATAGAAATCCAAAAATGAAAAGAAAAATAAGATCAACGAATATGCACATGCTGCTTGTGGGACCAACATTCATTGCAGAAGAAGTTTGAAAAAAGGAACAGATTTTCAGGAAATGAAAATAATAACAGTTAAAAAATAATTAATCAAATCAAACAGAAGCAAAATATGGGAAAACCTTAAGCTTTAAGATATCTAGTGGCTGTTGAGCACATAAAAGATAGTGAAGAAATTGGGTGAGGTGGTTTACAGAGTATTGAAATTAGGAAAAGAAAAGGAAGCATATGAAAACCCTAAGGAGAAGAGAATGGTGGGTGAGCATTTGTGATTCAGAGGAAGGTATTTCGGTGGACAAGGATGGGATCTCTAATTTCCTAAATGATAAACTGTTTCCTACGTGATGCTATATACTTGAGGTGAGGAAGGATCTCTAATTTCCTAAATGATATTACAATTATTTACAACACCACCAAAAGAGATGAAATAAGAGATACATGGATGGGTGAAGTAATATCAAAACAATCTATCTACCTTGCCTAACCCTATTACCCTACAAAAACTGCAGATTCTTCAACAAATTCTCAGATTCTATAGATCATGACGTAAAAAAACTTAAAATGTAATATCAGGGATTTCTAAAATAAAACTAAAATACTTGTAACTGCCCCATTCTTCCTCATTATGTCAACCAACACTAATTCAAGGAA
The DNA here is from genome assembly GCA_023678885.1 of Pogostemon cablin. Classification (NCBI taxonomy): domain Eukaryota; kingdom Viridiplantae; phylum Streptophyta; class Magnoliopsida; order Lamiales; family Lamiaceae; genus Pogostemon; species Pogostemon cablin. The sequence goes on from CM042987.1 coordinate 11,766,228, forward strand.
CTTCACTCAAAAAAATTATTCTAGCAACTTCAAGTTTCTCCACAATAGAAAATATCTATAATTGTTTGTGCAAAGCTTTAGGAGAGGGAAATGCAATATTAAAGTTAACTCTCATCTATTAGGAGATTTACAAAGACAACCAAATTACCTTGTAGATATAGTATTTGACAAAACCGCTGCTGCACGAAGGAGACTCGTTGCGGTGGTCAAATTTAGGGCAATACGAGTTCGCCGGATGAGCTGCACAGCGTGAGGAGTTCGCCGGATGAACTGCAGGAAGGAGACGCTTGCTGGAATTCCAGAAAAGCCCTAGCTTATATGGTTAGGTTTCTTGGATTCAATCGTCACAGGCTAGCGACGGAAGCGGCAGCGTGAGAGATCGACGGGAGTGGCGGCGCGAGCAGTTGACAAGAGTGGACGGCACGAGCAGGCGGCTTAAGAAGGTGGCCGGTGCAGGCAGTGGGTGTGGGCGACGCGAGTTCGTTATTGGTGGTGTCGATCTGTGAAGAGAATTTAGGATTCGTAGAATTTGGTAATTTAGGTTGGAAGAAAAGATTTTCGCAGATAAATCAAGCCAAAAGTTCAATTCTCATAACACGTTTAATTTATTCTCAGAATAACGATTTAATTGTGTCATGGACGCACGTTTTTGTCTAGAAACATAATTAAAACTAAAATAATTATTTTTTAAAATTAAGATATAATTACCGACGAATATAATTCGTCAGTAAAATAAAGATAGTTAATTTTTAAAATAAAATCAAATATGTTTACCGACGGATAATTCCATCGGTAACTAAAGACTAAAATAAAATAAAATTTAATATATTTACCGACGGATATAATCCGTCGGTAACTAAAGACTAAAATAATTTTTTTAAAAAATAAAATTTAATTTAATTACCGACGGATTTAATCCGTCGGTAAATTAAAGACTAAATTATTTTATATTTACCGACAGATTTAATCCGTCGGTATTTAAAAACTAAAATTATTTTTTTAAAAAATAAAATTTAATATATTTACCAAAGGAATAAATTCGTCGGTAAATATAACATAATTTAGTCTTTAATTTACCGACGGATTAAATCCGTCGGTAATTAAAAACTTAAATTACTTTTTTTAAAAAATAAAATTTAATATCATTATCCGTCGGTAAATTAAAAACTAAAATTAAATTTCTTTAAATAAAATTTTATACATTTACCGACGGATAAATTCCGTCGGTAATCTTTCGGGATTTATTCCCTCTAAAATAACGACGGATATATCGACGGAAAAGAAATCCATCGTTAATTCCGTCGGTAATTCGTCGTTAATTCCGTCGATAATTTTTATTGATGATTTTTTAAAAAATGAATCATATTTAATCAATAAAACGTCGGTAATTCGACGGTAATCCGTCGGTAATTATCGACCGTTTAATTCCGTCGGTAAATCCATCGGTAATCCTCATATTATCGACTATAACCTTCACCCTTTTTGTGAGCAATGCGGCTATGATTTCTATTGTTTATCAAATAGATCATCATCGAAAGAGTGACATGCAAGAAATAAAAAAGAAACTCGAGATGTAATCAAAATGACTTGGAATCTTGAGTCTAGTGGAGCTTATGCTTGCCTTATAAGTCTTTCTTTGGACATGTTTGTAGGAGAGAAGTTTTCAGGTAAATTGAGCTACTAGGATGAATCAAGTTCCAGATCAAATTGTTGATCCTTTCTAAACGGGTTATGAGGTTAATCAAGTTCGGGATCAAGTTGTCTATCCTTTCTAAATGGGTTATGAGGTTAAATCTGAGAGAGATGTTTAGGTATAAAGAATAAGTGTTTCAAGGGTTCAAGGTAGATTTTTTGCTAATTCTAAAGCTTGGTAAGTTCTAAGCAATTTTTAGATTATATACTTTGATGAACTTATCTTAATGTGTTCAAAAATCACACTAACTTTTATAGTCTTATGATAATTCTATCAAATATTTTATTAAAACATTTGTGCCAACTAGGAGGGTAATATATTGAGATTAAAAAGATGTTGGGTTATCATGAAATAAAGAGATTCCAACATTCCAACCCACTTCACACGTTTCCACTATTAGTATACCATTGTAACCATACTCGTACACATGCACATGTTGTGGCCATTCATCACTGCAGTGACGGTGATTAAATAATAATACACTTATAGGTAGTAACGATATTTAGTGAAAAGATGAGTTAGATTGAACATATGAAGATTCGTTTGACAAGTACTCTTATTAAGGATGAGGTAGAAGAAAATGAAGTTTAAGAAAGCTTTATGCCCTTTACATGAAAAATTAGAGCATAAGCTATATAAGAACTCTATGTACATAAATATATCACAAGAGAATTATCCTTTCATTGATTATGCTAGTTAACTTCATTAACTATGGGATGTAGTGTGATGCACCAGGACCTACAAAATTTGAAGCAACTAAACTGATACTATCTTGTCCTTCTATGCCATTATCGTAGTTTGGGGTTGGAGGGTTACCTAAAAAGGACATTCTATGTACGGTAGGTATTCCATCTCTCATCACAATGTCATACCATGTCATGAGGCTAGTTTCATCATGGGCACTTTCCATTCTTCCATCCTCTCGGTACATTCCAGCAAGTTCTTTGGCATGTTTAACTTACTGCTTAAAGTTTTTTGCGTGTAGGTCTGCTTCGTCTAGCAATTTTCTTAATTGTATAGCCTTTTGATTCCAATAGGTAGCATTTGCCTCATCGGTTCGTGCTTTTCCATCCCATTTCCTGACTTCTCCTCATAGTATGTTTGATTTTCAATTGACTTAATTAGTTCACCACCAAATCTGATTAAAATTTATGACTGGATCATAGATAAAATCTATAGTAATCAGATCATTAAATACAGAAATTTATGACTGAATCATAGATAGAATCTATAGTAACAAAATCATTAAATACAGAACGGGATATAGATCTGAATTTGCTGTGAAGGCTTTCTCTTAAGAGAACTGAAGCTGCTAAATTCCTAATTTCGATCCCCCCTTCAATGCTATCTTTCTACACCCTCTTACACAATTTACATAGTTTCTCCCTCATACTGTTATGTCATTTCATAAAAATATCTAATAAATTCATTACAAGCCATTCTATGATTTCAAATAAAATTCTCACCGCGAGAAACCATATGAGATGAAATCATAAAATAGATATATCATTTTTAGAATACATAATAAGATTTTATATTTTGTAAATTTTCAAAGGCGGGGACTTCAAAACTTATAACATAACCTTGCTAATACCTTCTGGAACTTTAGACAAGCTTACAATTTTCATATACTGGAAGTGGACCATTAGGTGATAAAATTATATATTCTGTATATTTGTATTTTTTTAATGATTCAAACTCTAGAGAAAATAAATAATATATGTGCATGATCTACGAGACCATAATCAAGCTCAATATGGAGAGTAAATCTGGGAATTGACTATTTAAAGATTCAATATCTATCAAATCTTTTTATTAAATAAGTCTATAGAATCTAATGTCTGCCCCGATACTACTCTGTAACTACCCAACTTATATATATATATATATATATATATTAATATTATATATGAAAACATATAGAATGAAAATAATACCGAAGTTATTTAAACAATACATATCTTAAATTTAATATTATTATTACAACTATAGAAGTTTACGGAAAATATAAGCTATTCTCTTTATTTATTTAGTCATTTCATACTGGATCAACCGTTCATCTCGAGATCTAGCATACAATATTTAATATGAGTAAGTGTGTGAAATACACTCAGTAGGAAAATCTCATGATTACACAAATTAAATTATCAATAATGTAAATAATATAACTGTAAAGCATGGAGTGGTGATGGCAGAGCCAAACTGACCACAATATAATCTGTCAACATAATATGGGGTGGCAAAGTTAAACTCAGCATAACATAAGTGCGTCCGCAGAGCCAACTTTATTTTGAGCATAAGTGGGTTGACAGAGCCAAGCTCCACAAAATAATTAGGTTGGCGCAATTATACTCCATTTTGAATGTGATTGGGTTGATAGAACCAAACTCCAAATGATTATGATTGCATAGGCAGAGCCAACTATACTCTAAACATGAGTGGGTTAGCAGAGCTAAACTCCAAATTGTTGGCATTCGATCATTTGGTTAACGTGAACCGTTAGGGTTCCATACAATTTTATATCAGCGGAAGCAAGAATATAAAATATGTATTACCTTTCACCAGGGTATGATGAAGAAGAGAAAATTCTCGCCGACAGCTTGCTTGACCTCACGACTTTGAGCATAACTTACTCATGCAATCTCTGATTTGAGTGATTTTTACTCTAAAATGATCCTCTCTTCCGCGACTTTCCAACCATGTATCATATCACCAATTTTGAGTTCCACACAGATACAAAAAAATTATGAAAATTGAGCATGTGTAGAGAACGATCAGCAGGAACAAACGACCTTTCAATCTTCTATTGTATTCCTAAGCCGCGTCTTGACGTTGTGTGGGAAACAATCTCCAAGACGATCTCAATCTGCAGTATTCCTCCCTCAAACACGATTTTGGGCGTGTGACTTAGGGTTTAGGACTGCTGAGAATGGCTATTTATAGGCTACAACAGGGACCAGGAGGAGAATTTAAGGTTGGGCCTCCCATTGGGCTTAAGTGTCCAAGTTTAGCCCAAAACTTATACTTAAACCCAATAATAATAAATCAGTCCACTAAAGAGCACTGTCACCTTAATCCCAAATTATTTTATGGGCCCCTTCTTATTATGAGCCTGTTAATCTCTCCGTGTTTAAGATTCAATGCCCATTAATTAATTAAGTTACTGACAACTCCGTTAATTAATATCTTTGCCGAGAGTAGTACCACTCAATCTTATTATCATGCCGGAATAAATCCTCCTGCAGGGTTTACATGATAATCATTATGAGCTCCTCAAGGGTGATGAGAGTGAAAATAAGCGTGTTATATAGTCCAATTTAACACCTTTTAGATGTGAATTGTTGTTATATATTAGCACAAGTATTTTATATTTGTTATATGTGAGAAAAAGGTGTACTTGAGGTGTTTTGTTATGTTTTAGGTGAAAAAAGGGATCAAAAGTGCAAAGTTGGAGAAAATGTGCAACTTATGCAAGAATGCTGAAAAATACACGTTCAACTTGTGTATTTTTTTGTATTCATATGGAGCTCTGAATTGGAAGTGTGATAAATGGTTGGAAAGCTACAGAAGAGAGGGTCGTTTTGGCATAAAGAACTCCCCAATCGGATTCCAAACGAGAAAGTTATGATTAAAGTGGTGACATCGCGCAAGCTGTGCCGAATAGATTGGATGTGCCACTTTGCATGAATTTTTACACATTCAAATGTTGGAACTTCTGTGATTTCTTTATATGGATAGAAATCCAAGGAATAAAGGATCGCTTGAGCGCAAGAATTACTCAAATCGGAGGTCGGATGTGGAAGTTGTACGCGAAAAGGTTAGACTGCGCAAGCTTGCTCGACCAATGGAGTCCATTCGACCAGCAGAAATTAGGTCGAACGGGAGAAGTCTGGTCGAACAAAATACCGAAAACTTACAGAAAGGTTATTCGACCAGGAGGAGTTGCTCGACCAAGGAAGGTTTGGTCGAATAGAATTGCGCTTGTGATATTTTTGTAATTCCGAGTTTCCTTAGCCAAATTTGACGTATGTCTCAAGTAAAAGCCCATCCAATGCCCATAAGGAGAGCTTATAAGTATAAAAGGGGATATAGATCATATCATTATTCATCATTGGAATTGAATTGGGGACCGCAACATAATCATCCTACACCCCACAAGGGGGATCACCCCCCAACCATCATCCACATCCTTTCCTCCATCCACCCATCAATGTGAAGATTTGTCTATGGAATCAAGAGGAGAACTAAGAGGAGGATTCAAGATGGAGAAGGATGCGACAACTCCCACATCTAGAGTTTTATTCATTTCCTAATTTATCTTGTATTTTTCAGATATATAGGTAAGATCTATCCAACCCCATGATTATTCTTCGCAACATCATGGGCTAGAACCGTTTTGGTAGATATAGGATTTTAAAAGTTTTATGAATTAATTAAACTCTCTTGTGTGTCCTCCGTACAACACTACTTGTGGATTTATTTTATATATGACTGTGCCTTTTTAACTCATATTCACGGTCGTTTATGCATCATCAACTGTTATATAGAGTCTGAATATATATCTTGGTTGTTGATTGAGCGCGTTCACTGCTGAACAGGGTTTATTGTTATGATTCTAAGTGAGGGAACTCCGAATCTTCATTAGAACTATCATATATGAATGTTTATTAATTGAATTGAATTCGAGTTAGTAAGCAGGATAAAGAGATTAATTTTATAGTACCTATAAAGGGAGATCATATCGGGTTAGATTCCAGACGTGGGAAATAATTGATACTGATAGTACCTAGAAAGGGAGGGGTGAAATTACGTCTCTTGCTCCGAGGTTATTCACAAGTATTACACGCATATTTACTTGTGTTTATAGAGTAGATTTGCATGGTTTAGTGATGCGTCCATAGTCCACAAGGCAGAGTCGGCCTGCATTTGAGAGGAAAGTTAAGTAGTGAAACTGGATTACCCTAGAGCTACATATTCTCCTACTTGATCAACTTTCGTATTCTTCTAGTACTATTTTATTTTATTTGTTATTTAATTTTAGTATTTTAGTTGATAATTAATTCCACAACTCTTATTGCCTTACGTCTTAATTAATTTATATAATAATTAAATTGATAATACGTCGTCCTTTGGGTTCGATATTTAACTTGGTCGCTTACTTAAGCTGTAACTGATATCCTTAATACTTAGGGATTAATTTTGCGTGCAAAGAAAACGCGTATCAAAGGGGACATCATCAACCAATTTCGTTAGGACACATATTCCTTCTACAATTAACAGCACACCATAGAGACAGTACTATCTTCCAACTCACCGAGCATATTGATTTACAATTAAATCTCACCCATTGATGATTCAAAGAAATAAATACTGACTTACGTGTCGAGATTATTGTATAGGGATTAAGAGTACGAACATCCATAATAACATAGATCTAGTTCTATTATATAGTCAGTATAAACCGAACGATCTCACCGCGGTCCTGCTCAACACACACATAGTGCACTAGTGTAATTCTATAATCAAGACAGACTAATACCAAACCATACTACAACCATCCCGATAGATAGTCCCCGTTTATCTCGGTTGTGAGCATCTGTTTATACTTTATAAGGAACCGATAATATGATCTTCCGTGTGACGCTGTACACCACATTATCTACAATATAAAGTAAATAGACTTTTGCAATAACATAATTACAAAACGTTTGATCACATGATTCTCATTTTAAATATAGTCAAAATATTGTTCATACAAAAAGTTAGACTTTTAGTATACAATCCAGCACAAATATCATGAGTGGTTGGTAGAGCCAACTTATTCTGAATATGAGTGGGTTGTCAGAGCAAAACTCCACATAAATAATGGTGTTGGCAAGGCCAAACTAACCATTTAACCTGAGGGTGTAGGACGAGGCCTAACACATATCACGTACATAATGAAATTTAATAAGGACAATCATAATATAGAAGGTTAACTCTGTGAAGAGTTGAAGTAAATTCCCACTTTGTCTTGGTTTTGAAGTACCCACCTTTGAAAATTTACAAAATACGAAATACTATTATGTATTTAAAGAATGATATATCTAATTTTTTTTATTTCAACTCATATGGTCTCTCACAGTAACAATTTTATTTGAAATCATAGTGTTAGAAAAATAGGCTCGTGTGTGTGCTAATGTTCTTACTGATGTAAGAACTTTAAAGTACATTTTAATAGAGCATAAACGAAATATCAACGAAAGATATTAAAACACATGATCTAAACAAATACGGGATAGGCTTTGCCTCATCCCTCAGATCTCTTTCATTAGAATTGTACAAATACTTCGATCTAGCATCTATGAATATCGTTCTATGCTAATTGACAATACCTAAAACTTCTAAATAGTTATCTGGCCACCACGTGACTTGACAGTGTACAATGGACTCCCTCCAACGCAGTTGCTATGAGATCTCTCGAACTCGATAGATGAACTCCCTCCCGGAATACTTATCACATGAATGGAAGTATAAACATGTTCATACAAGAACAAACCAAAATAATAAAACTTAATTCTAACTCTCCAAATATGATTGACACATTAAAAAAAATAGAGAGTGAATATAAAAGAATATATATGTGGGGATATTTTCACAACGGAGATACGTTCTTCAATGCATAATGATCGCTACTTATAGAAACAGCCGATCCCTCAATCGCTAAATAGAAAAGCCCATCGTGATCTTTCTAATTAGAAAAGCCTAATATGATTTCACGCCATGTAACGTTAAATAAAAGGATCTTCAAATCTTGATCACATATTAAATATGAAAATATAATGTGATCAAATCTTGTAGATATCATCTCCTTAATGTATTCTATTGTCCTTGATATTCTTTTCAATCAATAACTAATTTAAACTTATCCAAATATAAATTATTTGATTGAGTACCAATATAGGAAAATATATCATAATTAAATAAATCAAATATAATTTTCCAACAAACTCCCCTTTGACATTTGAATGAAAATTTTATAATTGGATGAAGAATAAAATAATTAAATCCTTCAAAAATAACATAAAACTAATCTACCATGTTTAAAAATTGGTCAAACGTTAGAACTCCAAGACAGGAATAAAATTGATGACAAGTAAGAACTCCAAAAAAGAACATGATATTCGATAAGGAACAGAGCATCAATGATCATCAATCTCATAATAGAAACGAGTTTCTAAATCAAATGCAATGCAAAATCATTCACCAAGTAATCAAGCCAAAACAGAAATTGGGTTCTTACGCCAACAAAACAACAAAAAAACCTCTCCCATAATTTGATAACTCCCCCATGACAAAACAATCAATCATATGAATGAAGAACACAAGTCATCCAACTATATTTTCTCCCCCTTTTTGATTTAAAAGTATAAGTAAATAAAATAACTTCCAATTACCATAAAATTTAGAATCTAACGAAGTTAATCCACAAGTCTACAAAGAGCTCCAACTGTATTTACCAAGACTTTAAAAATCAACTAAAACCAACCAAATATTTAATAGTTCATTTTCATAAGGAAAAAATGTAGCATGCCTAAAAAACATAGAAAAGATGAGAACACATAAATCTCCATAGTTTATCCTTGTCTCTCTTAGAGTATTTTGTCTTTTAATCACCATTCACTTCTCCCCCTTTCTTTTATACTGTTTCAACATACGAAATCTTGAATTTTCCCAAGTGCAAGAACACCAAATTTTTGGACAAGTGTAATACTCAGTGGCGGCCCTGGGGCAGTGCCGAAGGTGCCGCCGCACAGGGCCCCACTCCGGCGAGGGCCTCCAGATTTTTTAATATATATATATATATATATATATATAGATATATATGATAAATTACTTTTAAATTGATATTAGGACACTACTGTTAAGTAGCCAAGCTGGTTCCACCTCCATTTTTCTTTGTCAATAGCACAAGTTCGAATCTCAACATTTCACCTTTAATTTTATTTACTTTATTATTAATTAATAAAATACTAAGCTTTCAAAGTATTTACTTTCTTAATTAAAAATACTGCTATTTACTTTCTTAATTAAAAATACTGCTTATCGTCTACATGCTACAATCTATCACATATACTCCCTTCGTCCTAGCTTAAGAGGGCCATTATTCTATTTTGGTCGTCCCACCCAAAGAGTCTCATTTCCTTTTTTACACACATGGGACCCACACACCCCTCTAATACAATTAAAATATGGGACTCATACTCCCACTAATGCAATTACCCACTACACATTAAATAATAATACTCCTTAATCTACGTGCAAAAAAGCAAATGACCCTCTTACGCCGGGAAGAAGGGAGTATATTATACATTTTTTCCATTTAATCTAACAAATCAAATGTATATTAACAGATATTTTATAAAATTACATAATTAGATGAGATCTTTTCGGTGTTTTAGTTTTAGTTTTTAATTCTTTCCTTTAACATTAAGGAATAAGAATTATAAAATCAAATACATTTTTATCTGGCCACCACGTGGACTTGACAGCGTACAACGGACTCCCTCCAATGCTGCTGCTATGAGATCTCCCGAACTCGATAGATAAACTCCCTCCAGGAATCTGTATCACATGAACGGAAGTATAAACGTGTTCATACAAGAACAAACCAGAATAATAAAACTTAATTCTAACTCTCCAAATATGATTGACACATTAAAAACAATGGAGAGTGAATAAAACAGAATATACGTGGGGAGATTTGTTGGATTGTATACTAAAAGTCTAGCTTTAGTATGAACAATGTCATAACAATATTTGAAATGAGAATGATTGATCAAATGATTGCATCTTATAATTTATTTTATATGCATGATGCAATAGTCCATTTACTTTATACTGTAGATAATATGTTGTGCGACAACACGCAGAAGATCATATTATCGGTTTCCATATAAAGTATAAACAGATGCTCACAACTGAGATAGACGGGGACTCTCTATCGGTATGGTTGTAGTGTGGTTTGGTATTAGCTTGTCTTGGCTATAGAATCACATTAGTGCACTTGTGTGTATTGAGCAGGACCGCCTGAGATCGTTCTTCTTATACTGACTATATAGTAGAACTTGATATCTATTATTATGGAAGTTCATGCTCTTAATCCCTATACAATAACCTCGACACGTAGGGCAGTATGTATTTCTTTGATTCATCAATGGGTGAGATTTATAAGTATTAAATCAATATACTCGGTGAGTTGGGAAGTAGTGCTGTCTCTATGGTGTGCTGTTGATTGTAGAAGGAATCCATGTCCGACATAGGTTGATGATGTCCCCTTGAGGAGCTCATAAGGTTTATCATGTAAATCTTGCAAGTGGATTAATTTCCGGCATGATAATAAGGTTGAGTGGTACTACTCTCGGATGAGATATTAATTAATTTGAGTTGTCAGTAACTTAATTAATTAATGGACATTGTATATCTTAAACATGGGGAGACCATCGGGCTTATAATAAGGAGCCCAGAACATAATTTTGGGATTGGACGGGTAGTGCAATAATAATATTTTAGTGGACTATATTATTATTATTGGATTTAATTAAAAGCTTTGGGCTAAGCTTGGTTAATTAAATTCAATTGAGGCCCAGTCCAATTTCTCCTCCTGGTCCCTGCTGTAGCCCAGTATATAAGTGAAATCAGCTTCCTGGAACCCGGATAATTCCTGCGCCTCTTTTGGTGTGAGAAGGGAAAGAAGCAGACTGAGAGATCCTGCAGACTGTTGCCCACACAACAGCAGGATCACACTTGGGACATACAGTAGAAGATCAGAGGTAGTTCTCTGCAGTTCATCCTCTACACCAACCCAGAAGTACGGCAAATATTATTTTTGCTTCCGCTGATTTGTTTGCCTGTTAATCCTAACGGATCACGTTGAACCACACGATCCAATTGCCAACAAGTGGTATCAGAGCCAGGCCCCAGACTTAACCGGCCCAGCCCGGGGTTGGTGGGATGTTCAGACCTCAAACTGGATGGTCTAGCTGTGGGACTTTGTTTGAGGGGGAAATGTTGGTTGGGTGTCAACCAAAGTCCATCATCGATTAGAAGTGGGGTTGGCGAGGGATTTATAATTGAGGGATGGACTCTCCCTAGCATGAGGCCTTTTGGGTGTGATACCAGAGTGGTAAAACCATGCGGGCCAGTGGGCGGCCCAAAGCGGACAATATCATGCTAGTGGATTGAGTGGGCCCGGCTCCCTGGGCAGATAAACCCAACAAGTGGTATCAGAGCGTTGGTTTCGTGGTGATACGTGAATCGTAAGGTTGGGTTTTATGTGATTATGTGATATAATCTGTATTAAAAACATGTTTATCAACCCAGAAAATATGTGATTAAAGTATTATCTTTGTAATCGCATATTGCTTGATGATCTACTGTTGTGATATGCTGTTGTGTATTTTTCTTTAGTTGTATACACTGTACACACTTATCACATACACCAAGAATAGATCTTTTTATCACGACGCACACACTGCTCCATGGGTGTGCATCCGGCGGCGCGTGAATATTGGAGGTTACATACGGATCAGTCAGGCGCCGACTGGTACGAGTGACGGCGGCGCGTGGTCTCTGGAAATCATCAGCGACGGCGGATAAAGGCAAAACAGAGATGGCGGCAGGCGTGGATTGCTGGATCCAATCGTCAAACAGCGGAGGGATGAAGAGACATCCTGGCAAGTCGCCGATGGGAGGTGACTGGCGAGACATCGGACGGAATCAGACCTGGACAACACACGACGGATGAGTCGACGGTGGCTTCCAGCTAGTCCCAGGCGATTCCAGTCGGGTCTGATGCTCCTGTCGATCGAGTCCAGCGGCGTGTCGCGAAACTGATACAGGATCGGCTGAGGGCGTGGACGCCGGCTGCAGCGGCACCTCGTAGCGCCGGCTGGCGTGGCAGACGAGCGAAATGGAGATCCGGGCAAGTCAGCGGTGGGTTCTGAGCAGGTCTGCTGTGCGATTACCGTTCGGGTCGCGGCGCGTCTGATACGGGATCCAGGTGACTCCCTTGATAACTCCGATCGAGTCCGGTGGGCGACTGCATGGCAGCGTTAGACAGCAGTTTCCCGGTGCGGTGGATTGCTATTTGCGGCTGTAGTTTCTGGGCTCGATACGGCTGTGGAATTCCGGTGTGCTTGCGGGAGTTTACAGCGAGTGATTTTCGGGTTGTCGGTCGAGCAGAATGGCTACTTGGCGACGGCTGGCAGCACGCGATCGGTGGGCTGACGTCTCGGTCCCGTCGGTTACTACTGGCGCGGCCGCCGGCTGCAACGGCGGCTGGTGGCGCCGGTGCAGCTGCGTGTGTGGCGGCTGGTGAGGATTAGGGCAGGCCTGGACATTGGCAGTTGGGCTTTGTGTAATGGGTAATTCTACATGGGCCCTTTTTTATACTTGGGCTGGAAGATGTTTATTGGGCCAGTTCCTTTTGGCCTGATTTATTTATTTTGGCTGAGTATTAGGCCGGCTTTTGTGGGCTTGCTGAAGTTTTGGGCTGTGGGTTGTCTCAGTTGGGCTTTTTATTTTAATTAAATAGTTTTGGGCTGTGATTATGGGCCCAATTTTAATTAAATGGTAATGGGCTGCTGAGCCAATCCTGGTTTTAATTAATTGTGGGTAATGGGCCTAGCATGATTAATTAATTTTATTAATCTACTTATTTTGTGCTAGTGGGCTTGGTGGACTTAATTTAATTTTGGGCTAAGATTATGGGCCATGGATAATGGGCTTGATTAACTATTTAATCTACTGCTCATTTTGTGCTTATTTGTTGCTCTTGGGCCCAAATTGATTGATCCACGAATTATGCAATTAATTAATGTTATATAACTGATTAATTAATTTAATTGTCAATTATTGTTGTATATGTAAAATGCATGTTCTATGTGATTTATTTATTTAAATTGCTGTTAATAGAAACATGTCTAGGTTGTATATTTTATTCAGAAATATTATATGCATGTTAAAAACCCTCGGTAATTAAATATCTAAGTGGGAGAGGGGATTGGTAATAAATTCCCGCGGCCTCCATTATTGGTTTGTTAGCGATGTGAATAGACTTGCGCGTCGGCATTAGAGCCTTCCTCCCCATCGGATGAGTTTATTCATGGATTGCTGGAACAGACTTCATTAAATAATTACGTTTGTAATGTGATGCATATGAACTTGCGCGTTGACTTAGACCTTCCTCCCTATCGGATGAGTTTATATGCGGTTCACTGGTACAAACTTGTAATTGATGACTGTAGGAAGTTATCCGAGCGCGTGTGCACTTCTCCATCTGTAAGGCACATAAGCTTGGGCCGCGGACTTGGGGTCAAATAATGGTGTACACTTAGATGTAAATAATAAGTATCCTCCCCATCGGAGTCACTGCTTTTATTTACATGGCTAAAGAGGAACCGACTATTAATTATTTTGTCATAAAGTTAGGTTGACAAATAAAATTAATGGGTAAAACCTTCTCTTGTAAATGTTCGGGTTTGTAAACGTCCACACTATCGTGGCTTGCAGACTCACGGTGCTTGAGATGTCGGTGAATTTTATTTTATATTTTTTGAGGGAATCAATATAAAAGAATAAAATTCGAAGATTTGATCAGAATATTTATTTATGATTCTCTGAATTTCGAATGGTTTTTTTTCACTTATTTTTAACTAAAAGAAATTATATTTACTTGTCCAAATTTGATGATTGGAAAAGAATCTTGGTTTTGAAAATTACTGCGTAAGAAAATACATGTGTATTCTCACAAAGGACGTCTCATGATGCCTATTAAAGTCTCTAGTGAAGAGATGAGAGGTTCATAGAAATATGATGGGGTCATGTAACTCTTCGGATACTAGAGTAAATTAAAAGGCAGAAGATCATGGTTGAATTGATGAATGAATTGGAAAAGCTTGGAATAGAAATGGAAAGGGAAACCTAAATCAATTTATTCTTCACAATTTGCCTAGATGTTTTGAGCAAGTTCTACCTGAAATACGAGAGGTTGTATATGGTGGGAAACTTCTAACAAAACATGTGGCAAAAGAAAGCCATTTTTCATCATGATGTGAACAAGTTTAATATCTTATTTACTAATGGTTTAAACATGATTAGTGATGGCATCTACTGACACGAAGTATGTAGATACTGGAATTACTAAATGTTTATCACTGAGTAAGGATAAGATTGTTAATAACATGGGTAAAACTACAAAGGTAGTGGCTATTGCAGTAGGAGTTGTTTATTTATCTCATGATAAGAATAAATGATAGATTATGAGAAATTATCTTTACGTACCTTTCATAGAAAGAATTTAATTTCGGTTTCTATGCATTAACGGATGGATACTTCATTTCATTTAAATGACATAATCATAGTAATGAGGAATGAGGCTATAATCCGTTAAAGTACGTTGGTGGATAAAAAGTATACTCTTGAATCATGAACATCCCACAGATGCAATAAATAGTAATTAAATAATGCATCTTCTAATATTATTAAGAGAAAGGAACCTTTGGAGATGAACTAAAATATACATTTGGCATCTAAGATTAGTTCATTTTGCTTAGGTAGGATTCAAAAGTTGATAGCCGATAGACCGTAAGGTTTATCTGAAGTGGAAACTATCGGACTTGCGAGTCTTGCTTGGAAGTAAAAATGATTAACTGCCTTTTCAAGGTTGTGGGGTGTAGAGCCAAAGATATATATGTTGGAATTAGTTCATTCTGATTCAAGCGAACCTAATATTATCCAGGCGAGAGGTGGTTATGAATATTCGAAGATTATTCTAGAAACCAATATATTTATATGATGCACTGCATGTCTAAGTTCTTTGATTAATTCAAGAATTGTAAGGCTGGTACAGTGAAGCGTCATGGAAAATATATTAAGTCATTACGATTCAATCATGATGGCGAATACCTCTTGGGATAGTTAGGAGCTATTGATCAGAAGTTGAGATTAAATCTCAAGTTGACTACACCGGGTATGCCCCAGCTGAATGGTGTGGTGGGTAGAAGGTATTAGGCTTTTATGGTTATGATTAGATAGATGATGAATTATTTGGAATAATTAAATTCATTTTATGGATATGCCCTAGATACAGTAATTCGTGAAACGTTTGTCTGTATATGGGATATCCTAGAAAAATGGATGGTGATTTATTTAGTCCAAAAAGATCGAAGGGTAATTGTTAACACAATAACTAGATTTTTAGAAAAGGACTATGTAATAAGTCACAAACCCATGTATAAGTTGTTCTAAAGGAAGTGAGAGGAAAACACAAAGTATTAGTACCAAGTGTACAAGAGGATATACCACAAGGTAAACTGCAACGCGTGTCACGTCTGATACACAATTACATGTAATGCCTTGTCGTAGTGGGAGGATTGTTTGACAACCCATAAAATATATGTTTTTGGGAAAGTCATAAGACTTGATCCCTAGTGAACATGGTATTGTCCCACGGATACGACGCAGCACTGCAAGATGAAAATGCGGAATCTTAGTAAGTTGCAATGAATGTTGAAATAGAATCTACGGATTCTATATTAAGTCTGGGAACTTGTATGACCACTAAATGGTGTAAAAACCATTGCAAGTGGTCAAAGGAAATAAAAGAGGATCATATGGAAAGGTGAAAACCTTGGAAGCAAAGCTTGTTGCGAAAAAGTGTACTCAGAAAGAAATGGTTCGATTATGAGGAAACATGTTCGCTGGTAGCTATGCTTATGTTGATCCGGATTCTTTTATTGCTGCTATGAGGAACAACAAATAGATGTCAAAGACAGCTTTCCTGATTGGAAGTCTTGAGGAAAACATCTATGTGAAGCAACCAGATTGATTCATTGCAAAGTACTAATAGCATTTTGATAGTAAGCTTAAAAGTGTCCGACGATGGACTAAAGCAAGCTTTGAGATCGTGAAGCATCTGTTTTGATTAGGTAATCCAGTGGCATGGATTTAAATCAATGAGCGGATGAGTCTTGTGTGTTGTAAAGAGTGACGGAAATGTGGTGGTATTTTTTGTACTATACGTAGATAATATCTTGCTCATTGGAGACAATGAAAGAGTATTATCGGGCGTATGGGTATGGTAAATAAAGCGGTAGAGATGAATGACTAAAGAAAGGCAAAATATATCCTTTTGATCACGGTAATACGGATCACAAGAAAGGATATTATGCTTATCTCAAGTTTCATAAATGATGCAGTCCATACTCGTTTAGCATGTGAATTTATCTAAGTGAATGTGTCTTTGAGACACAAGAAGAAGATAAAGAGGATGAAAGCGGTTCCTTATGCTTCGGCGAATAAGGAAGCTTAATCTAAGGAATGCTATGAACGATGTTGGATATCTGTTTTGCTGAATGCATGAACAGTGGTATCAACGTAACTCGGAACAAGAATGATGAACTGTGGTAAGACATTTATAAAGTGCCTGAGAAGGACTGGAAATTATATGTGGACTTACTGGACAGATTCACTGCTTCTTGTGGATTACGTAGATTCAGATTTTTTAGTCAGATTGGACGGCAGTAAATTTACCTCAAAGGTTATGTGTTTAATCTTAGGAAGTAGAGTCATAATGTGGAGGAGTGTTATATAGAAATATATTTCAGACTCCGGACTCCATCATGGAAAGATGATGAATTAGAGCCTATGAGGCAGCCAAAGTATCTATATGACTCTAAAGACTTCATGATGGACTTTGAAGTGTTTCTAAGTTTGCCCAAGGTAATCACAATTTACATTGATGATATTGGTGCAGTTTCAAACTTGAAGAAATCACAAGTTCATAAGGCAATTAAACACATGGAGCGCGAGTACAACCTGTTACGAGAAATCGTATGATGAGGGGAAGGTTGTTATCGCCTAGATTGCATCGGATGATGACCTAGTAAACCATTTACAAGGACCTTAAGGCGAGAGCTTTTAATGGTCGCGTAAGTGGGAGTAGGAATCAGATGTATGGCAGAAGACATGACAGCATAGTCTTTTAGTATAAGTGGGAGATTGTTGGATTGTATACTAAAAGTCTAGCTTTAGTATGAACAATGTCATAACAATATTTGAAATGAGAATGATTGATCAAATGATTGCATCTTATAATTTATTTTATATGCATGATGCAATAGTCCATTTACTTTATACTGTAGATAATATGTTGTGCGACAACACGCAGAAGATCATATTATCGGTTTCCTTATAAAGTATAAACAGATGCTCACAACTGAGATAGACGGGGACTCTCTATCGGTATGGTTGTAGTGTGGTTTGGTATTAGCTTGTCTTGGCTGTAGAATCACATTAGTGCACTTGTGTGTATTGAGCAGGACCGCCTGAGATCGTTCTTCTTATACTGACTATATAGTAGAACTTGATCTCTGTTATTATGGATGTTCGTGCTCTTAATCCCTATACAATAACCTCGACACGTAGGGCAGTATGTATTTCTTTGATTCATCAATGGGTGAGATTTATAAGTATTAAATTAATATACTCGGTGAGTTGGGAAGTAGTGCTGTCTCTATGGTGTGCTGTTGATTGTAGAAGGAATCCATGTCCGACATAGGTTGATGATGTCCCCTTGAGGAGCTCATAAGGTTTATCATGTAAATCTTGCAAGTGGATTAATTTCCGGCATGATAATAAGGTTGAGTGGTACTACTCTCGGATGAGATATTAATTAATTTGAGTTGTCAGTAACTTAATTAATTAATGGACATTGTATATCTTAAACATGGGGAGACCATCGGACTTATAATAAGAAGGAGCCCAGAACATAATTTTGGGATTGGACGGGTAGTGCAGTAATAAAATTTTAGTGGACTATATTATTATTATTGGATTTAATTAAAAGCTTTGGGCTAAGCTTGGTTAATTAAATTCAATTGAGGCCCAGTCCAATTTCTCCTCCTGGTCCCTGCTGTAGCCCAGTATATAAGTGAACTCACCTTCCTGGACCCGGATAATTCCTGCGCCTCTTTTGGTGTGAGAAGGGAAAGAAGCAGACTGAGAGATCCTGCAGACTGTTGCCCACACAACAGCAGGATCACACTTGGGACATACAGTAGAAGATCAGAGGTAGTTCTCTGCAGTTCATCCTCTACACCAACCCAGAAGTACGGTAAATATTATTTTTGCTTCCGCTGATTTGTTTGCTTGTTAATCCTAACGGATCACGTTGAACCGCACGATCCAATTACCAACAAGTGGTATCAGAGCCAGGCCCCAGACTTAACCGGCCCAGTCCGGGGTTGGTGGGATGTTCGGACCTCAAACTGGATGGTCTAGCTGCGGGACTTTGTTTGAGGGGGAAATGTTGGTTGAGTGTCAACCAAAGTCCCACATCGGTTAGAAGTGGGGTTGGCGAGGGGTTTATAATTGAGGGATGGACTCTCCCTAGCATGAGGCCTTTTGGGTGTGATACCAGAGTGGTAAAACCGTGCGGGCCAGTGGGCGGCCCAAAGCGGACAATACCATGCTAGTGGATTGAGTGGGCCCGGCTCCTTGGGCGGATAAACCCAACAAGATTTGCACAACGGAGATATGTCCTTCAATGCATAATGATCTCTACTTATAGAAATAGCCAATCTCGCAATCGCTAAATAGAAGAGCCCATCGTGATCTTTCTAATTAGAAAAGCCCAATATGATTTCACGCCATGTAACGTTATATCAAAGGATCTTCAAATCTTGATCACATCTTAAATATGGAAATATAATGTGATAAAATCTTGTAGATATCATCTCCTTAATATATTCCCTTGTCCTTGATATTCTCTTCAATCAATAACTAATTTAAACTTATCCAAATATAAATTATTTGATTGAATGCCAATATAGGAAAATATATCATAATTAAATAAATCAAATATAATTTTCCAACACATAGGATGGCTCGTAATGAATTTATTAGACGTTTTTATGAAACAACATACTAGTATGAGGGAGAAAATTTCAGAAACTACGTAGATCGTGAAGAGGATATAGAAAGATAACAATTAAAGAGGGGACCAGAATTAGCTATTTAGCAGTATCATTTCTCTTAAGAGAAAGTCTATGCAAAAAATTCAGATCAATCTCCCATTTTGTATATAATGATTTGGTTATTATAGATTCAATCTATGTGGTCCAGACATAAATTTTAAGTGATATTGTGATGAACTAATTAAGACAATTGAAATCAGGCATATTGTGAGGAGAAAGTCAAGAAATGTTATGCAAAAGCTTAGACCGATGAGGCACGTGCTACTTATTGGAATCAAAAGGCTATACAACTAAAGAAATTAATTGGCAGCGAAGCAGGCCTTCACGCTAAAAACTTTAAGCAACAAGCTAAACATGCAGAAGAACTTTCAGGAATGTACGGAGTGATGAAGAATTGAAGGTGCCCATGGCAAAACTAGCCTCATCATGTGGTATGATAGTGCAATGAGAGATGGAGAATTTACCGTATATGGAACGCTCTTAGTAGGAAACCCTATAATGGCATGAAAGGATAAGATAGTATAGTTTATTTGCTTCAAATTTTGCAGGTCATAGTGCACCTCACTACATCTCATAATTAATTAAGTTGATTAGCATAACCAATGAAAAGATGCTCCTCTATTCATGTATGTATGTATGTATGTATGTATAGTTCTTAAATAGCTTATGTTGTAATTTTCCACATAAAGAGCATTAAAGCTTTCTCTAAAAATAAAAAATAATAATAATAAAAAATCCTTATATCAAAGTTTTGAGTTAAACTCCAATTTCTTTTATCTCATCCTTAATTTGAATACTTGTCAAACGAATCTTTATATGTTCAATCTAACTTTTCTTTTCACTAACTATCACTACTGCCTTAAGTGTACTATTATTTAATCATCGTCACCGAGATGCTTAATGACCACAAAATGTGCTCGTGTATAAGTTTGGTTGCAATGGTATGCTAATAGAGGGAACCTGTGAAGTGGGTTGAATTGTTGGGATATCTTTATTTCATCATAACCTTATATTTTTTTATTTCAATATACTAACCTCTAAGTAGGCACATGTTTTAATAAAATATTAGACAAAATTATCCTAAGACCATAAAAGTTAGTGTGATTTTTTTAACACATTAAGATAATTTGATCAAAGATATATAAATCTATAAATTGCTTCGAACCTATCAAGCAAAAATAAAAAAAAATTAAAAAAAATTGCCTTGAACCCTTGAAACACTTATTTTTTATGTTGATGTGAGTGTTGATCATGCCAATGTTGTCACATCTAAAATCACACAATCCTCAACAATTTCTCATGATCACTAATATTTTTATATTGTTTGAATTGTGTTGTGTTTAGTATTTTTTCAGGTTTTTTGTAGTTAAAACTGGTGCTTGACAGAAGTTGATAAAGGTCAAACAAACCTGGAAATTGAGTGGAGGTTACCCGAGTTAGTATGTAGTTATCACCTCACTCATGGGTTGTTCAACCTTTCCTAGTGGACCCCTTACTTGTTCAACCCCTGCAGCATTTCCACGTCTATTTAAGGAGTTGCTGGATGGTCAGAACAATTGAGGAGAAATCCCCCGCTGCAGAATAGAGAGACACCATACTTAGATTTCATTTTTTTATGTTTCTCCTATAATGTTTTCACTAGTGCTGTCAGACTTTGTGCAACACCATATGTATATTGTTAGCCCGTTCATTTTGTGTGTACTATTCATAGGTAGTGGAACTACATATTTGAAGTATTCTTAGATATAATAATCTAGGTTTGCCATTTGAAAACTTGTTTATATTTTAGATCCGATTTTGTATTCGAGAGGGGAATGAATGTTTCCATCTCTTGAATTTGTTTTTGTAATCAGTTATTCCAGGATAGTGATATTTATGCATGAGATTGTCACAAACAAAAGTTAGTGGAAAGATTTAGTAATCCTTGTATTCGAGTCTTCCGCTGTTTAAACTTGTCAATTGTGTTCAAATTTCTGTTTTGATACAAGCTAGTGTTGTAGTTAGTGTCGATCGACAATACTTCGGACAACTTCATTGTAAAAAACACATTTACACCCACTGGGAACCCCACACTTTATAGTTTATACCTAAATATCTCTCTTAGATCTGATCCCATAATCCGTTTTGAAAGGATCGATAACTTGATCCGGAATTTGGTTGATCCTAGTAGCCCGTTTTATTTGAGTACTCCTCTCTTACAAACATGTCTAAAGAAATACTTATATTGCAAGCATAAGCTCCACAAGATTCAACATTCCAAGTAATTTTGATTACATCTCTAGTTTTGTTTTTATGTCTTGTTTGTCGCTCATTCGATAACGATTATTTGACTAATGACATAAATTGTAGCCCTATTGCTCAAAAAAAGGGTAAATGTGATAGCTGAAAATATGAGGAATTTACGTAAGACTCGATTTTTACGAATATGAAATTTCTTTAAGAAGTGAAAGGCGTAACACCCGTCATATAAATTTTAGTTATTCACTTGTTATGCATGATACCTATATTGCCAATAAATATTATTTTTTAAAGCAATTAGCAATTTCGAAATGCTTCGATGATATGATTTATATAAGTTTAACTCTAAAAATAAGGTAAGTATTTAAGTTTATTTTGGACTTTTAATCATGTATTATTTCTTTTTGAGCCACCTCTTATTTTCATATGCCTTTTTTACAATATTGCCTAGTTTTATGTTTATTACTTGGTTAATTTAATCAATTGGTATCATTGAATAACTAAATAAGGTTATTAATTTATCTCCATGAACTGGAATATATTTTTTCAGATTTTTCAAGTTTTAATGCTAGTATTACCAAATAGGACTTAGAGTATTACCACATTCAACATAGAATATCTGAGTTTAGAGTATTATCATATCGAATAAAGAATATTACAACATTCAATTTAGGGTATTACTAAATTTGACTTAGAGTATTAAAAAAATAAAATTTGTATGCAAAGCAGCGGAGGCCAGAAATCGAACATGTGACCTTACCTTTGCCGCTCTGCGTGCGACACGCACTTGTCACTGGGTTAGAGGCCATCGCCCATCACATAGAACTTAAAGTATAACCCTCATTTAACTTAGAGTATTCAACAATAAATTTAGAAGTTTGATATATTATTGGACACAATTATGTGGATCTAGATGTAACTGGTGCACGCAAGTTTTTGTGGGAAATAAAAATAATAATTATAATTATATACTCCCTCTATTCTCTTTATAGGCACTTGAATTTTATTTCCTATTAAAGTGAAGATATGTGAAAATTAATGCAATAATTAAATATTAAAAATCAATTAATTATTTATTTATTAAAGAATTTAAATAAATTAATTTCTAAAATAAATGAGTAAATAATTAATGATTGGGTCAGATAGATAAGTCCAAATAAGGCAGACTTGAAAAACAAAGATATCAAAGCCCAACTCCTTGTATGTGATCAAATCAAAATCAAATTTGGAATCAAATAAAGACAGATTTGATGTAGATCAAATCTGGATCAACCAATCAGATCAATGCCTAAGCCCATAAAATCAGGTCAAATCAGCCCTGGACCAATCAGACTGCGAGTTATATATGGGTCTTCCTCACCCTTCACCTATATAAAAAGCCTCCTCCATTCATTTCAAACACACCGAGAGCGATTCTCTGCGAAGACCAAAGACTTCAGAGTTGTGTGAATAGTTCTTCAACTTCTTCAACAAGAATCAATTCAAGAACGGAATACATCTGGGATTCAGGTTCTAAACCGCCCGGATTAAGCATTCTAAGTCAAGTTCTTCTAAGAATGGTCTATAATCTGAGATTTAGGTGTTAAACCGCCTGGATTTAAGCGTTTTTATGTTATGTTCTTCCAAGAACGGCCTATAATCTGGGATTCAGGTGCTAAACCGCCCAAATTTAAGCCTGCTTAAGTTAAATTCTTCCAAGAACGACCTATAATCTAGGATTAGGTGCTAAAATGCCCGGATTTAAGCGTTCTTAAGTCAAGTTCTTCGGTGTTCTTCGTGAAGTTAAACGATGTTCTAATATATTGAACAACGTTCTTCACCGAAAATCTTCAAGGATCAACGTTTAATCTGAATAAAGGTGTAGCGTCTGGATTAACATTATAAATCCCCGAGTTTGGACAAGCTTCATCCGTAGATCAACCTCAACACACTTCACTCAAAGTCAAGTCAAAGTCAACACAAGCAAGTCAAAGTCAAGCCAAATTGATTTGAGAGAAGAATCAGAGGATTGATTAGATGTTTTAACCCCCTTTATACATTCTTTCAAATTAAATCCATCTGGATTGTCTTTGTACTCAATTTGTATTTATTTTCTCCATAAATACGAAAATTGTTGTTACAAATTTTAAAAATTAAATCATGAACTGATCACAATCTCTTTCAAGATATCATGCAACCCAAAATCAATACCCACATACTGTTGAAACTTGTCAAGAAGTGAACTTACCGCGTTATTTCTAAATGCAGTAGTACAAGGGTACACACATATTTTAAGTGAATGTCTGCTGAGTCTGCTCATAGACCATAAGTATTCTCCCAGTAATGGAGTGAAATAAGAAATTCTCGCTCCAGTAATGCTCTCCCTCATCCAATCATTAGTAATTTCTAGAAAAGAAAACCTTAAACCATTTCCCAAGTAGCCAATAAATTTTTTGTCCCCTCCAAAATTTCAGTTTCTGTGCAAATTTCAGTAGTAAAGACCCATTTCAAACTCTAACCTCAATTACATTATGTGTGGGAGTGACATAAGGATAAATGATTTCAAAAGAATATAAGGTTTCTTCAACTCCTTTAACATTACAACTTGGCTTGATCCAGGTGGTATGATTTCAGTAGTTAATTTTTTCGTAGAGTTGAGATCATAATTGTAAGAAATTTATAAAATGCGAATTATATACAATGAATTGCACACAGATGAACAACCGATACATATAGCCCACCTCAACTGATAAAACGAGCCTTAAAAGTTATCAATCTACATTAATTCGAATATCAATGCATGCTTCCAGGTTAAAATTTTTGCAAAAGAATTTGATATTGGCATTGTTGTTCATTATATATGAGATTATCAAAGCAATTAAATTAGAACTAATAATGAGTCAAAATACTAGAAAAGATAGGAAATTGAACTTAATTCTTTGAAATTCTCACTTATAATAACATTTACATATGGACTTCGATTTTAATGATTTTTGCACCACGCGACTTTTTATGTATTCCTTGTACATAATAGCAATTTGAATTTAATAGCAATTTTTTTTATAAAATGATGTACATTAAAAAGTATAAAAGTTGGCAACAGTCACATAAAAATGGCAAGTTCCTCTATTATAATGCAATTATTGAATTATATCGTTGTTCAACCTACCTGATTATATCATAATTCATACAGAAAATTTGGGCAGAAATCAAATAATGAGATATCACTAGTGGGATAATTGAGAGAGTAACTTATTAATTTTCCATTCTTGTTAGAGGCAATATCAACTCTTCAAAGGTCTCAAGCCCTTTGCCTTTGTTCTCCTTGAGAGTGGCAGATGATGTACTACCTTCCTCATCCTTTATTTATTTATTGCCCCCATTATCTTGCACCAGGGCTTCTTCACGCTTTACTTCCTTTGTACTCTTGAAGAAATATTTAGCATCTGCAAAGTAAGTTTTAGCTTCAGTAAACTGTTTGTCGTCGCCGAACACCCTTTTCACATTATCACCTTCACTATATTTGAAGCACTGGTGTAATGTGAAAGGAATCACACCATTCTCATGTAGCCATGGGCGCCCCAAAAGCATGTTGTACAAAGTTTTTGCATCGATAACATGGAAGAAGACTGTAGATTTCATCTCATAAATTAGCAAATCAAGAACTATTGTGCCGAGAGTTCTCTGCCCCTCATGGTTAAACCCTTGAATCATCAATCGGCTATGGTTGAGTTCATCCATTGGTATTTCTATCTTCTTCAACATTCTCAAGGACAAAATATTCACTGCCGAACCTCCATCAACAAGTATGCGATTCACTCGCATCCTTTTAGTGTAACCAGTCACAAATAGAGGTCGATTATGAGATTGCATACCCAGCAACATATCTTCATCCGTGAAGGTCACCTTCATGGAGTAAGCTTTACCCTTAGTTTCAAGTTGTTCGCTTTCATTGTCCTCGTTCACGACATGACATGAGCCTTCATCATGACTTTCTTTTACAGAAGTGAAGTTTGTGCCTGCCTCATCTTCTAACACGATTTTCCCTTCCTTAACTAGTTGCATGATCTTTTCCTTAAGATCGAAACAATTATGAATTGGATGACTCACCAACCTATGATACTTGCAGTATTTTGGGTCATTAGTTCGACCGGTTTCCTCTGGACGCTTCATCTCAGGAAGATCAAGGAGTTTGTTCTTCATTAGATCATCGAATATACCATAAATGTCTGAATTCAGAAATGGATACTCCTTTTCTTGCATCTCTTTCAGAGTTAACCTTCTTTGCCCCCACTTTTGGCCAACTTGCCTCCCTTTGTCTTTCTTATCATTTTTATTCTTTCGAACCTTGACCATCATAATATTTGTGGCCATTGACTCTTTGTTGGAATTTTTAGCATGGGACTTGCCCCCCTTTTTGAAATCTTGTTTATCTTTAGACTTGTAGGAGTCCGACATCGGCGAATGTTTGATTCCACTAGCAGCCATACTTAATTCCATGTCATGGGCCCTAGTAGCCAACTCTTCGAAAGTCTTAGGTTGAATACCTTTGAGTATATAAAGGAGATTCCATTCCATCCCTTGGATACACATCTCAATGGCAGACTCTCCGGATAATCGGTCCTTGCAATTTAAACTCAAATTTCTCCATCGATTGATATAATCAATCACAGGTTCTTCCGTCAACTGACGAGTATTAGTTAACTCAGTCATGCTAACAGTTCTCCTCGTGCTGTAGAAATGATTAAGGAACTCATGTTCCATTTGTGCCCAACTATCAATGGATTCAGCTTGCAAGTCGATATACCAATCAAATGCATTTCCTTTGAGAGAGCGAACGAACTGCCTTATCATATGGTCTCCATAAGTACCAGCGTCATGGCAAGTCTCAATAAAGTGTGCTATATGCTGCCTTGGGTTTCCCTTGCCATCAAATTGTTAGAACTTGGGAGGCTGGTAGCCAGCTGGCAACTTCAAATTGTCCACTCTTTTCGTGTATGGCTTGACATAAGTAACAGTAGGCTTGGAATTCTCCTCAAACCTTTCTTTTATTGTTCCAAGTATAATATCCTTGAGTTGATCCACTTGGAGCATTCCATCAGCTGAAAGTGGCAACGTTCCTTGAGTTTGCTCCTTTTCAATAGTCTGGCGCCTTGTGACCTCTTGCACTTCACTATCGTCCATGACTCCTTTTCCGTTTGCACAGCTAGTCTCCGTGACGTCTCTTTTTTCCATCAATTGGGAGATTTTTAAATCTTGAGCTTCTATGTGTTTTGTGAGCCCTTCGATAGCTTTCATCATACTTGCTAACTGCTCCTCAATAGTTGAGGCGCCTGCCATCATTACTGGAGCTGCAACGGAGTCAGATGAAGAGTTTGAAGATGCAGAATCTTCATCACTATCAACTTTCGTAGGTAGTTATTTTCTCGAAGCCTCCTCAACCGAAGGGTTGGATCTAGATGAGGCTTCCGAACGAGCTTTTTCTGACATGCTCCTCGTAAGAACAGCAACATATTCAGTCAATGACTCTGAGAGCTTAGAAGCAGCAGTCCTACCTACAGTAATCCTGACAGGAGTCATATCGTACTTTCGAGCTTGTAGAGAGAAGAGATGAGAGGTAGAGACTGTCCCACCGGGCGTGCCAAAATTTGTAACAACAAATTTTTGTATTTATAATAAAATAAACACAAAAGAATTACAATGATAATCCAGAAGGATTAAACTTGAAAATTTAGGAAATAATCTCTACTATCCTCTGATTCTTCTCTTGAACCAATTTGGACTATGACTTTGACTTGACTTGTGTGTGTTGACTACGCTGACTATGTTGACTGCGTATGTCAAGTTGAGCTGGATCTTCAAACGAAGCTTATCCAAACTCGAGTGTGTAGTCTTGAACGTTGATCCGGCGGTGTTGAACCTTTGTTCGGATTGAACGTTGACTTGAATTTGTTGTGAAGTATGCTGCTCAATTTGGTAGAATGTTGACTTCACGGATAATGAATTT
Organism: Pogostemon cablin; assembly: GCA_023678885.1. Taxonomy (NCBI): domain Eukaryota; kingdom Viridiplantae; phylum Streptophyta; class Magnoliopsida; order Lamiales; family Lamiaceae; genus Pogostemon; species Pogostemon cablin. The sequence goes on from CM042987.1 coordinate 11,794,162, forward strand.
GATTTGAAGAACACCGAATCGAAGGGGTTTGGCACCTTGATCTTTGATCGGCTGTTGTTCTTGCCTTGAAGATGCTTGAACTTGACTTGAAGGTCTTGAGTGTTCTTGACTTGAAGACCTTGAACTTGGATCTTGATCTTCACTTGACTTGGATCTTCACTTGACTTGGATCTTGACCTTCGCTTGATCTTGATCTTTGATCTTTGCTTGACTTGAAGAACGCCGAATCGGAGGGGCTTGGCACCTTGATCTCGGATCGGAGGCCGTTCTTGGCTTGAAGATGCTTGAAGATCTCAAGGGAGCACTGCTCGTATTCTTGATCTCTTCAGAGCGTTTATGTCTTCAAGTATTTTTTTTAGTCTGTGATGAATGGAAGAGGACTCCTTATATAGGTGAAGGATGAGGATACTCCATAAATATCTCGCAATCTGATTGGTCTATGACAGATTTGGCCTGGTTCTGCGGGCTTGGGCCGTTCCAAATATATGACAGCTTGATTGGTCATTGCTTAATTTAACCTGATTTTGGAATCTTCCATGCTTTACTTAACTTAGGGGTCAAGTTTTTTACTTAATTTAAACCCTACTTAATTTGTTGGGCTTTAAATTAATTATCAATTATTTATTAATCTATTTTAGGAATAAATTTATTAAATCCCCAAAATAAAATATAATAAATTAAAATTGATATTTAATCAATAAAATCCACGTGTCGCCATTTGATTGGACAGTGAATTTTAATTGCTTACAAATGCCCCCTTGCAATTTGTTCACGGACAGTGTGTCTTGATGTGAAGGAATCGCAAAAATTTGCTTCTTTTCACCAAGATTTCATGAATCTTACCCAAAATTATCAAAGTTATTTGTAGTAAAGAATCTCTTAAAATTTTTGTAGAGATTGCACACCTCACAAGTAATTTCCATAATTATTCATGAGTCCACAAGTAATTTCCATAATTATCCACAAATAATTTCCATAATTATCTATGAGTCCACAAGTAATTTCCATAATTATCCATGAATAATTTCCATAATTATCTATGAGTCCACAAGTAATTTCCATAATTATCCATGAATAATTTCCATAATTATCTATGAGTCCACAAGTAATTTCCATAATTATCCATGAATAATTTCCATAATTATCTATGAGTCCACAAGTAATTTCCATAATTATCCATGAATAATTTTCATAATTATCTATGAGTCCACAAGTAATTTTCATAATTATCCATGAATCCACTACTATATAATGGTACTTCATAAACTCAATCTTTCATCAAAGTTATCCAACAAACAAGATATTCACTTCAATTCTTGGTTTTTCCTTCTCTTATTTGAATTTTTCTCTTTCTTTCCAAAGTGTAGCATGAAGTGTTTCTAAAAAAAAATTTTCTTCTTCTTCAGCATTGCTCCAAGAAGTTGCCAAGACAAAGCACTCCAACAAGAGTACACCATCCAACAAATTCAATTCATAAGTGTAAGCCCTCGATTTACCCTTCTTTAATTAAGCCCTTTTTTCTTTCTTTTCTTTCTTTTGCTGCTGTATGATTTTTGCTTCTTCATCCAACAATCAATCTAATATCATGCACGCTTTTTCTTTACGGATTTCTTATGTCAATCCCAAAGTTTAAACAACTTTCATACCAACCTGTATATTTATGATCCTCCTATCTACCTCGTTATTCTTCTTCTTCGAAGAAATCGTTAACGAGCCTCCATGGAGTCAGACCAACATCGTCGAGGTGGAGAGCAGTCGACGGCGGACCACCCATGGTGGTTGCATGTCGGGCTCGCACCGTGAGGTGGAGAGCAGTCAATGGTAGACTACCCATGGTAGTTGCTTGTTGGGCTCACATCTCCGATGACGTTGGGATAGAGAGTAGTCAACGGCGGACCACCCATGGTGGTTGCTTGTTGGGCTAACATCTCCGATGACATTGGGATAGAGAGTAGTCAACGGCGGACCATCCATGGTGGTTGCTTGTTGGGCTCATATCTCTGTCGACACTTTGGCGACGAGGTGAAGAAATCCAACCAACGCGGCGGGTGACGACATCGAGCTGGGGGCATCACGTTCCCGATTCATACCAGCAGCTGCGGAAGGGTGCCAAATGTGGCAACAACCCGCGACCTCGGCTGCGCGTGGTGACCCGTCGAAGTTGAGAGACTGGAAATGCTCACAGAGGCACGACGACCTGGGCTGCAACAGAACACGCGGATGCACAATGACCTGGGCATCGACGGTGGCGCACGTTCATCGACAGTTGTTGGCGATGGCCTCGTCACCTTGCTGGCGGTGATTACTGGCAGAAGCAATTTCTGGAAAATTAAATCCACCTTCCACATTTTGACTTGATTCCCCTATTTTGACCAACCAATTAGGCTCAACATATATTTTATTGGGCTATAGAACTAAATTGGGCCAACCACCAGCAACTTGGGCTTCCTTATAGTTTTAATATTTTGGTCCTATCTTCAAAGCATATAAAACTTAATCCCTGATTTATCTAACCATCCCTTTTAACATTTTATGCTTCTTCCCTCATGAATTAATTAATCCTATAAATTTATTTTTGGGGAGATGTCACTTTCCTTATGGGACTTATACAACTTGATGGGACTACCCATAGCGGGTTATGTGTATGATGAAGTTGTGCCATGTGTAGAAGAATTGCTTTCCATGACGGATGGTTTACGTATCCCGCGCAGCTGTAGATATTTACTTGGCGCCTATCACGTACTTTGCAAGGGTGCTAACAGAAGAAGTGTAACCATTGACCAGTGGGTAGATTTTTGGTCTAAGAAGATTATAACATACCTTGAACCTCCCACACGTGTTGAAAGAAAGACGACTTCTCGGCCTAAAAAAACTTATAACCCGACTGGTGTTATTTCAAGTCACCAGCCATGGACGTCTGCTGAGATAGATCAATTTAAAAAGTTGGGCATTTCTCAAACCGATCAGGAAGAGACCTATCTAGCTGCCTACCTAGCTTGCTGGCTTTGTGCGTTTGCACTTTCGAGTGGCGAAGTAGGCTTGATACGACCGAGTACCTTTAAAGTGGCAAGCTTAATGGCTGCAGGAAAAAAATGAGTCTTGCTATTCCAGTTTTTGCAAACATTTACCATGGCTTGAATGCAATTTCAAACTCGTCGAATTTATCTGAAATTAAATCGACCTTTTCGGTTCATTTCGTTCATGCTTGGCTGGCTCACTACTTCAAAACTCATTTTTTGGTTGGAAGTAAGTTAGCATATCCTCGAATGGTGACATACTCTGGTGAGCATGGAGCAAGATACTTCGATGCTGAAGACGCTCGCAAACGAATCCACACAGCTGATAATGCCTTATGGACTTGCAATATTTTTTCAAAAGACAAAGCGATCCACTACACGGATGATGGAAATAAGAAATGGGATAATTGGGCCCATCTGGTGGCTATCCGTACTAGCTATCTCATTTTGCAGCAGGGTAGTTATTTCGTGATGGAGCCTTACTCCCCTCACAGGTTTGCTCGTCAATTTGGCTTCTTACAAGATGTTCCTAAGATGCTTAGAACCAATCTTCGGAAAGCATATTTAGAAGAAGGATTCAACCATTGGAGACATTGCACTTCGTATAACTCTACCTCCGAAGCTTACTTTCCATGTGCAACCCTAGCTCCTAAAAACTACTCCACTACTGAATATAAGGAGTGGTGGAAGCAAGTCCACGGAACTTACTTATCTGATCATATCAAGGCTTTGACTACCTTAGTTTCAGAGCCTCTGGAGGAAGAAGTGGACATCATTAATGACCTTGATGATGATAATCAAGAAGTTCAGGATATTTCTCCTGTGTATGATGAAGTTTTACAACCTACAGTGCATAAAAGGAAGAAAAGTTCCCCTCATTCTACAGAAAGACGTAGCGCTTCTACTGAACGCCATTGGAAGAGAAAGAAATCTGTTGTTCACACTGAAAAATAAGATAATGAGGTTTCTTCCATTCTCTCTCCTCTTTTCCTTTTTTCTTTATTTCATTTTCTTACAAAGCTTTCTTTTATTATTGAAGGTTGCGCTGAAAATTTCTGGCTCTAAGGCTGCTAAAGGAAATGAATTAATTACTGCTGTTACTTCAAAAGCTTTGGCAGATGAGGTTTCCCCCTTTCCCTTATCTTATTTTTTCATTGTATATCCTCATTTTTATACTAGCATATTTCTCCTCTTATCAGATTTTGGGCATCTCTTCAAATTCTGGTAGCGGTGACGATTCTGATGAGAGTGATGATTCTACTGAAAGTGATGCATCGACCACAGGGGTGAATTCTTCAAAGTCATGTCCCATGATCTCAGAATTTATATCTAAGAAGATTACTCGTGATCTCAAAGGAAATTCGCTCGGAGTGCATGGAGTAAAATAAGAAGAAAACTCAAACGGACTCCTCTTGAGTTTTTATCAACTCTGAGACAAGAAATATTTTCCTTGATAAAGGAAGTGAAGGCTCTTAGAATCGACTGTTCTCCTTTAGAGGTAGCCCTGGAACCTCTATTTGATAAGGCCGATACTTATACTACGGCAAAATTGAAGTCTGATGAAGCAGCATCCATGGGAAATCATGCAAAATGCTTGACCAACGTTAAGAGTCGCCTTCAGAATTGCAGAGACACTCACATGACAGAGACAAAAAAACTAAAGACTACTTGGGAAGAGTTAGAGTTGATAGGCAAAGAGATGACTAATCTGCAGAAGGGAGAGAAAACTTTGTCTGAAGCAGCTGATCGTCTCCAACAAACTCTTTGTCATGCTAAGAAGGAAGTTGAGCTCATAGAAGAGGATATCCTTATGCTTGACAATGCAACCGTCTTGAAAGAATCATCATCTGAAGATGAGAAAGCAGCTCTGAAGTCTGTTTTACAAAGCATACTCTCTGACAACTTTCTTGTTTAGCATAGGACTGATTTTCTTTTAGTTTGCTCCCTTGGTCTTTCCCCTTTTATGTTTTTGAACATCTAATGATATTATCAATAAAGTCCATTCTCTTCATTACTTCTCCTTTATGTTACATCATTAATTTGTTTTCTTGTCTTTCATATTTATTTACTGCCTTCATGCTCCAATTTATTGTTTGCCCCACAAACTTGATGTGAATAGACCAAAGACATGACTGAACTTAGCAAAGTGCTAAGCTGCCTACGTACCTCTTCGCAGAGGATCAAGTCATTAAGTAGTTCAAAGGGACATGATTTGATTTGGATGGGGGGGTGCCATGCACAGTTTATACTCATGCGGGCCAGGAGTGACTATTCTTTAACCACTTTAGACAAAGTAGGATATTTAATGCTTTAACCACTTAAAATATCTGAGTCGGGTAAATTAATTGTTTAACCACATATAATTACCTTTGGTAGATGTCGTGCACAGTTTATACTCATGCGGACCAGGAGTTCGTCGTACACAGTTTATACTCATGCGGACCAGGAGTAACATGCAGTTTAGGCTCGTGCGTCAAGGAGCGTCATATATGTATTTGTTTTACGCGTAGTAGCGTTTCAAGAACTTCCCATTTATGGGGCCAATGCTCACGCCATCTTCTGAGATCAACTTGTATGCGCCATTTGTGTAGGCTTCCTTCACAACATGAGGGCCATCCCACTTCGGTAGAAACTTATTTCCAACGCGATGGGTGACTACTATAGGTCTTCTCACAGCAAGCACCAAATCACCAACTTGAAAAGAACGTACCTTCACTTTCTTGTTGTACACTCTAGAAAGGCGAGATTGGTAACACTCAAGTCTTTGTTGTGCTTCCAACCTCTTTTCATCTAACGTTTCTAACTCTTGAAGACGTAACTTTGCATTTTCTTCCTCGGTGAGGCCTTCTTGTATGGCCATCCTCAAAGAAGGGATTTGCTTTTCGAGAGGCACAACAGCCTCAACACCATACACCAAGGAATACGGAGTGGCTTGAGTAGGTGTTCTATAGGTAGTGCGGTACGCCCATAAAGCTTCATTGATTCTTTCATGCCAATCTCTTTTTGACTTGGAGACCACTTTCTTCAATAAACTGCATAAAGTTTTATTGAATGCTTCAGCAAGACCATTGGCAGCTGCGTTGTACATTGATGACTTTCTTTGCTTGAAATCAAACTTCTCACACAACTTATCAATCCAACTGTTGCTGAAAACTGCTTTCCATTATCAGTGATGATGTAGCGCGGGACACCATATCTATAAATGATATTGATCCGAATGAAATCAGCAACATTTTCTTTCTTTACTTCCCTCAGAGGCACAGCTTCAGCCCACTTTGAAAAATAATCTGTTGTAGCAAGAATGTAGAGATGACCACCAGAAGACTTTGTAAGTGGCCCTACCACATCTAAACCCCAAGCATCAAAAGGCCATGAAGCGACTGTCGGATGCAAAGGCTCCGGAGGTTGATGAATTAGATTTCCATGGAACTGGCAAGCTTGACATCTTTATGCAAAATCCATGCAATCTTTCACCATTGTGGTCCAATAATAACCCATTCTTTTAATTCTAAAATGCAGCTTTGGTCCGGATTGATGAGCACCGCATATTCCGGAGTGAGCCTCCTCCATCGCTTGAATAGCTTCTTCCTTACCCAAGCATCTCAGAAAGATTCCATCAAATGTTCTTCTATAAAGTGTACCCTTGAAATAGATGAACTGAGGTGCCCGATGCCGAATATCAACCCTTTGTCGTGGATCGTTAGGCAACTTATCATATTTCAAATAATCCACAAGTGGTTGGCGCCAATCCTCTTCTTCAATTTCGAAAACTTCCACCACATGATTTTCAACTTCTTCATAATCATCATCTTCAAAGAGTGGTGGTACAACCCAACTTCTACACACCGGTATTTGAATTTGCATTTCTGGCATAGCTATAGTTGATGCAAACTTAGCGAGGGAGTCATCTTGCTTATTCTCTCTTCTAGACAGATGCTTAATATCAACATCACCGAGATAACCCATAAGCTTTTGAGCATACTTGTAGTAGGGGAACAACTCAGGCTTCTTCACTTCATACACTCCAAGGAGTTGATTTATCACCAATAGCGAATCACCATACACTCTAAGGTGTAGCTGCTTTATATCGATAGCCATTTCCAAACCAAGTATGAGTGCTTGATACTCAGCCACACTGTTAGAGCAATTTTCTGTTAAGGAAAATGAGAAAGGCAGAACTTCACCACTGGATGTTACAAACACGACTCCCGCACCAGCTCCCTCTCTATGAGATGCTCCATTGAAATACATCTTCCAAGGAGAAACTATGTCCACAGTGAAAGCATCTTCATCGGGGAGTTCATCAGATAGTTCCCATTTAGCAGGCATTGGATGATCAGCTAGAAAATCTGCCAACACTTGTCCTTTTACGGCCTTTTGAGGGACGTACACGATCTCAAACTGTTGAAGTTGGAGATACCATCTTGCAAGCCGATCAAAGAGTACTGGTTTTGACATGACAAATTTTAGTGGGTTGGCTTTCAAAACTAGCCGAACTGTGTGAGCTTGAAAATAATGTTTCAACTTCTGAATTACGAAGATAAGGGATAAGAAGATCTTCTCAATGGGTGAATACTTTAACTCGTTTGGAGTCATGGTTCTACTTAGATAATATAGAGCTCTTTCTTTGCCATCATCATTTTCTTGTGCAAGTAAAGCTCCCACAGAACGCTCTTGAGCAGCTAGATAAAGGACTAATGGACGTCCCGGTATTGGAGCACTCAACCCTGGTGCCTTCATCAAGTATTCTTTAATGCTGTTGAAAGCATTATTGCAAGCTTCATCCCATTCGAATATGCTGTCTTTCTTCATGAGATGACTAAATGGTTGGCATCGGCCGGCTAAGTTTGATATGAATCTCCTTAAGTATGCCAACTTTCCTTGCAAACTTTTGAATTCATGTATGTTCCGAGGCACATGCATTTTCATGATTGCGTCAATCTTTTCTTTCTCAATCTCAATCCCTCGACGGTGAACAATAAACCCAAGAAATTTTCCGGATGAAACTCCAAATGCACACTTGAGCGGATTCATCTTGAGTTGATGCTCTCTTAATCGTTTAAACACTCGCCTTAGATCATGGAAATGATCTTTCTTTTCCTTTGATTTCACCACAATATCATCAACATAGCATTCGACAATCTTATGAAGCATGTCATCAAATATCTTTTGCATGGCTCGCTGATAAGTGGCACCAGCATTCTTTAAGCCAAATGCATAACATTACAGCAATATATCCCTTTCGGAGTACGAAAGGCTGTCTTCTCTTGATCCTCAGGAGCCAGACCAATTTGATTGTAGCCAGATGACCCATCCATAAATGAAAAGACCTCATGCCCCGTTGTTGCATCAATCATGAGTTCAGTAATTGGCAATGGAAAGTCATCTTTCGGACATGCCATATTCAAATCTCAGAAATCAACACATACTCTGAGTTGTCCATTTTTCTTTCTTACCGGCACGATATTGGAAATCCATGTAGGATATTTGACTTCTCAGATCTTTCCTGTTTCAAGAAGCTTATTAACCTCGTCCTCAATCAAAGGAATCAACTCTGGTCGAAATCGACGCTGCATTTGTTTAACCGGCCGAGTTCCCTTTTTAATGGACAAGTGGTGCACTGTGATTTTCGGATCTAAGCCTGGCATTTCCTTATGCGACCTTGCAAAGACATCTCTGAATTCTCGCAAAAGGCTGACATACTTTGTTTCTTCCTCAACATTTAGCAGAGCACTTATGTAGGTAGGACGTGGGTCATTTTCATCACCTAAGTTAATTTCTTTCAACTCATCAACAGTGGCTTTCACTCCTTCTTCAAATTGTGGAGGGGCATCTTCAGCATCTACTTCCTCCATTTGAGAATCTTCCACAACAGTAATATGATTGGTGGAAGCTACACTTTCTCTATCATTATTACTATCATCTTTAGTAAAGATGATTCTTCGCACCTTAGCTTTCAATACTCTTCCACTTGAGACAGTCAAGATATTTCGCCGCTTGATGCGAGAAGGATTTTGACTCCGAAGTTTTCGGAGGTTAAGGGACTTGACATGATTTTGCCTCCTACACTTCTCTTTACAGGGTCCAAGCCTTTCGAAGACACTCCCAAACCTTTCAAAAATAGATATTCTCTTGACTTCCCTACTACTTGCGTCAAACATATCCTCCGTGGATAAAGCTTCTCCCTCGGTGATATAATTTGTACTTGCTCTTCTAATTGCAATGCGGACTGGCTTTTGAGGGACATATCCCAAACCTGGCTTAGCCTTCTTGATAGTGTGACCACCATTTTTCAATATTTTATGAGTAACATTGAGCCCATTTTCTGGTCGATTAATGGTCTCTTGATGTAACTTACCCGTTATCAGCTTTTCTTTCGGTTCATAACCAGCCTTCATAAGGAGTTTATAAGCTTGTGGACTATATGACTTGGTTATTTCGGGTTCAAATACTTCACCATGTTCGGTCTTTGCTCCTTCCACAGGACGTGTGAATCCTTTGAGTGGTGGAGAAGAAGGCCTATTTGCATTAATTTTTGTTAGAGGCAATATCAACTCTTCCGAGGTCTCAAGCCCTTTGCCTTTGTTCTCCTTGAGAGTGGCAGATGATGTACTACCTTCCTCATGCTTTATTTATTTATTGCCCCCATTATCTTGCATCGGGGCTTCTTCACGCTTTACTTCCTTTGTACTCTTGAAGAAATATTTAGCATCTGCAAAGTAAGCTTCAGCTTCAGTAAACGGTTTGTCATCGCCGAACACCCTTTTCACATTATCACCTTCACTATATTTGAAGCACTGATGTAATGTGGAAGGAATCACACCATTCTCATGTAGCCATGGGCGCCCCAAAAGCATGTTGTACGAAGTTTTTGCATCGATAACATGGAAGAGGACTGTAGATTTCATCTCATCAATTAGCAAATCAAGAACTATTGTGCCGAGAGTTCTCTGCCCCTCATGGTTAAACCCTTGAATCATCAATCGGCTATGGTTGAGTTCATCCATTGGTATTTCTATCTTCTTCAACATTCTCAAGGACAAAATATTCACTGTCGAACCTCCATCAACAAGTATGCGATTCACTCGCATCCCTTTAGTGTAACCAGTCACAAATAGAGGTCGATTATGAGATTGCATACCCAGCAACATATCTTCATCCGTGAAGGTCACCTTAATGGAGTAAGCTTTACCCTTAGTTTCAAGTTGTTCGCTTTCATTGTCCTCGTTCACGACATGACATGAGCCTTCATCATGACTTTCTTTTACAGAAGTGAAGTTTGTGCCTGCCTCATCTTCTAACACGATTTTCCCTTCCTTAACTAGTTGCATGATCTTTTCCTTAAGATCGAAACAATTATGAATTGGATGACTCACCAACCTATGATACTTGCAGTATTTTGGGTCATTAGTTCGACCGGCTTCCTCTGGACGCTTCATCTCAGGAAGATCAAGGAGTTTGTTCTTCATTAGATCATCGAATATACCAGAAATGTCTGAATTCAGAAATGGATACTCCTTTTCTTGCATCTCTTTCAGAGTTAACCTTCTTTGCCCCAATTTTGGGCAACTTGCCTCCCTTTGTCTTTCTTATCATTTTCATTCTTTTGAACCTTGACCGTCATAATATTTGTGGCCATTGACTCTTTGTTGGAATTTTTAGCATAGGACTTGCCCCCCTTTTTGAAATCTTGTTTATCTTTAGACTTGTAGGAGTCCGACATCGGCGAATGTTTGATTCCACTAGCAGCCATACTTAATTCCATGTCATGGGCCCTAGTAGCCAACTCTTCGAAAGTCTTAGGTTGAATACCTTTGAGTATATAAAGGAGATTCCATTCCATCAATTGGATACACATCTCAATGGCAGACTCTCCGGATAATCGGTCCTTGCAATTTAAACTCAAATTTCTCCATCGATTGATATAATCAATCACAGGTTCTTCCTTCAACTGACGAGTATTAGTTAACTCAGTCATGCTAACAGTTCTCCTCGTGCTGTAGAAACGATTAAGGAACTCATGTTCCATTTGTGCCCAACTATCAATGGATTCAGCTTGCAAGTCGATATACCAATCAAATGCATTTCCTTTGAGAGAGCGAACGAACTGCCTTATCATATGGTCTCCATAAGTACCAGCGTCATGGCAAGTCTCAATAAAGTGTGCTATATGCTGCCTTGGGTTTCCCTTGCCATCAAATTGTTGGAACTTGGGAGGCTGGTAGCCAGCTCGCAACTTTAAATTGTCCACTCTTTTCGTGTATGGCTTGACATAAGTAACAGTAGGCTTGGAATTCTCCTCAAACCTTTCTTTTATTGTTCCAAGTATAATATCCTTGAGTTGATCCACTTGGAGCATTCCATCAGCTGAAAGTGGCAACGTTCCTTGAGTTTGCTCCTTTTCAATAGTCTGCGCCTTGTGACCTCTTGCACTTCACTATCGTCCATGACTCCTTTTCCGTTTGCACGGCTAGTCTCCGCGACGTCTCTTTTTTCCATCAATTGGGAGATTTTTGAATCTTGAACTTCTATGTGTTTTGTGAGCCCTTCGATAGCTTTCATCATACTTGCTAACTGCTCCTCAATAGTTGAGGCGTCTGCCATCATTACTGGAGCTGCAACGGAGTCAGATGAAGAGTTTGAAGATGCAGAATCTTCATCACTATCAACTTTCGTAGGTAGTTGTTTTCTCGAAGCCTCCTCAACCGAAGGGTTGGATTCAGATGAGGCTTTCGAACGAGCTTTTTCTGACATGCTCCTCGTAATAACAGCAACATATTCAGTCAATGACTCTGAGAGCTTAGAAGCAGCAGTCCTACCTAAAGTAATCCTGACAGGAGTCATATCGTACTTTCGAGCTTGTAGAGAGAAGAGATGAGAGGTAGAGACTGTCCCACCGGGCGTGCCAAAATTTGTAACAACAAATTTTTGTATTTATAATAAAATAAACACAAAAGAATTACAATGATAATCCAGAAGGATTAAACTTGAAAATTTAGGAAATAATCTCTACTATCCTCTGATTCTTCTCTTGAACCAATTTGGACTTTGACTTTGACTTGACTTGTGTGTGTTGACTACGCTGACTATGTTGACTGCGTATGTCGAGTTGAGCTGGATCTTCAAACGAAGCTTGTCCGAACTCGAGTGTGTAGTCTTGAACGTTGATCCGGAGGTGTTGAACCTTTGTTCGGATTGAACGTTGACTTGAATTTGTTTTGAAGTATGCCGCTCAATTTGGTAGAACGTTGACTTCATGGATAATGAATTTGATTTGAAGAACGCCGGAACGAAGGGGTTTGGCACCTTGATCTTTGATCGGCTGTTGTTCTTGACTTGAAGATGCTTGAACTTGACTTGAAGGTCTTGAGTGTTCTTGACTTGAAGACCTTGAACTTGGATCTTGATCTTCACTTGACTTGGATCTTCACTTGACTTGGATCTTGACCTTCGCTTGATCTTGATCTTCACTTGACTTGGATCTTGACCTTCGCTTGATCTTGATCTCTGATCTTTGCTTGACTTGAAGAACGCCGGATCGGAGGGGCTTGGCACCTTGATCTCGGATCGGAGGCCGTTATTGGCTTGAAGATGCTTGAAGATCTCAATGGAGCACTGCTCGTATTCTTGATCTCTTCAGAGCGTTTATGTCTTCAAGTATTTTTTTTAGTCTGTGATGAATGGAAGAGGACTCCTTATATAGGTGAAGGATGAGGATACTCCATAAATATCTCGCAATCTGATTGGTCTATGACAGATTTGGCCTGGTTCTGCGGGCTTGGGCCGTTCCAAATATATCACAGCTTGATTGGTCATTGCTTAATTTGACCTGATTCTAGAACCTTCCATGCTTTACTTAACTTAGGGGTCAAGTTTTTTACTTAATTTAAACCCTACTTAATTTGTTGGGCTTTAAATTAATTATCAATTATTTATTAATCTATTTTAGGAATAAATTTATTAAATCCCCAAAATAAAATATAATAAATTAAAACTGATATTTAATCAATAAAATCCACGTGTCGCCATTTGATTGGACCGTGAATTTTAATTGCTTACAAGGAGGTTCTCCATTATTAGTATGATTATAGGTATTGAAGTTCTCAATAAAAAGTGGCATGGACACAGTATATGTACAACACAAATAACCCCAGTTTGTAACTGGCAGTTTTGTTTGTGGTTCCTCTTCCACAAGTTCATCAAATGACATGTCTTTAAACTCGTAAAAGTCTTGTTTAGAGGGCCATTCGATGTCATTTGATGTTAAGCTCAACTCCATGTCGTAAGCTCTTGTAGCCAATTCTTAAAAAGTTTTAGACCGAATTCCTTGAAGTATGTAGCGAAGATTTCATTGCATCCCTAGAATGCACATTTCAATCGCTGAAGTCTCTGACAACTTTTCATTGCGATTGAGGCTTAGGCTCCTCCACCTGTTAATATAATCCTACATATTCTTCATCACTTTGACGAGTATTTGTTCGCTCTATCATGTTAACAATCCTTCGTGTGCTACAGAAGTGGTTGAAGAATATTTTTTTCCATTTGCCCCCAAATGTCGATGGAGTTAGCTTCCAAATCAATGTACCAATCGAACGCATTTCCTTTTAGAGATTGCACGAGTTGTCTCACCATGTGACCTCCGTAGGTCTCAGTATAATTGCATGTCATGATGAAGTGCGCCACATGTTATCTTTGGTTGCCTTTGCCATCGAATTATTGAAACTTGGGAGGTTGGTAGTCACTTAGCATCCTCAAGTTGTCAATCCACTTTTTATATGAATTGGCGTAGGATGAAGAAGATTTGGAGCTCCCTTCAAACTTATCTTTTATCGTCTCTATCATGATGTTCTTTAGTTGGTTGATAGAAAGCGTTACGTCAGTTGAAACTTGTATCTTATCTTCAGTTGGCTTTTCTTTAAATGTATGGTTTTTCGCGGAGTCCTCCTTCTTGTGTTCATCCTCGACTTGTTTTCCATTTTCATGACTTGCCTCCGCATTCTCCATTTTCTTCATAAGTTGGGATACCTTTAAGTCTTGAGCTTTCATATGTTTGGCGAGTCCTTCAATGACTTTTATAATATTTGCTATTTGCTCCTCAGGAGTTATGGTACTTATTGTCATCACTGCAGTTTCATTTGAGGCAGATGGTGAGCTTGGCGTGGAGCGAGGAGTTGACCAGATAAAGTCATCATCACCCTTTTTATCACCGTGCAATGGCTGATTAAGAGTAATTCCCACTATATGGTTTTTCTCTGAGGAGCCTTATGCCAACTTCTTGTAAAGTCTTCAACCTTGTCAGTTTGTAACTCTGAAGGCTTTGATGAAGTAGGTCTTTGTATCGCAATCTTTAATGGAGTCACTATTTGAGTCTTCATAGCATGTAGTTCTGAAGGCTTTGAGGTAGATGACCTTTTTATCACGATTCTAAGAAGAGTCATTCTTTGTGCTTGAAGAGATGAGAGATAGAGACGGTCCCACTGGGTGTGCCAAAATTTGTAACAATAAATTTTATATTTATGGAGAAAATAAATACAAATTGAGTATAAAGATAATTCAGATGGATTTAATTTGAAAGAATATATAAAGGGGTTACAACCTCTAATCAATCCTCTGATTCTTCTCTCGAACCAATTTGACTTGACTTTGACTTGCTTGTGTTTACTTTGACTGGAGTGTATTGAGCTAGATCTTTGGATGAAGCATGTCCAAACTCTAATCTGAGGATTTATAACGTTAATCCGGAGGCTATACCTTTATTCGCATTAAACATTGATCCTTGAAGATTTTCAATGAAGAATGTTGTTAAATATATTAGAACGTCATTGATGAGAGTGATAAATCACGTCTTTTAAGCTCCAATTTATGCGGAAATTGAGTATGATTTAATCGATTATCAAGACAAATCGGGATATTTATGGAAAATACACGAATCAGATGCTACTGAGGTTATTTGAGCATATTTGTACGGGAAAACAGGTCTTAAGTACTAGGAATTGGAAGACATGGTTTTTTGCGGTATTGTTCGACCTAGAGAAGCTGTTCGACCAACACCAGTTAAGTCAAACAGAGGAGATAAGTCGAACGGGAGGCGTTTCAACATACAGAGAGGTCATCGACCAAGAAAAGTCAAGTTGAACGGGAGAGGTCAAGTCAAATGGCAAGCAGAGACGAAGTTCAATTTACAGACACATCGTTCGACCTCAGTTCGATCAAGAGGTCCTATTTGACCAAGCCAAGTCTGGTCGAATGGTGACACATCAGCTCCGAAATGTCAGGATTTCACCTCTAGTGCGTGCATGTGCATGTTTTCTACGAAAAAACCCAGTAAGAGTTCATAAGGAGAAGTAACAAGTATAAAAAGGGGTGCCGATCACACCAAAAAGAGAGTTAGATTCCACATCCATCCTACACCACATCCAAATCCTAACTCCATCCGCATGAGCGGTAGAGATAGATTTGTGTAGCGAATCAAGTGATAACCAAGTGAAGATTCAAGACGGAGTGAGGGTTTACTTATGGGTAAGATCTATCCAATCACCATGAACGTTCTTCGAAGCATCATGGGCTAGAACCACTTTGGTAGTTCTTGGGTTATGAAGGTTTTTATCTAGTTAATTGAACTTCCGTGTGTATAATCCGTACAACACTACTTGTGGATTTATTTTATATGAGATTATGCTTTATTAATTCATACTCTGAGTTGTTTTGTACATTATTAACTGTTATGTAGAGTTTGAATACATGTCTTGGTTATTGGTTGAGTGCGTTCACTACTGAGCAGGTTTATATGATATGATTCTAAGTGAGGGGACTCCGAAGCTTCATTAGAACTATCTTATATGAATACTTATTAATTGAATTGAATTCGGATTAATAAGTAGGATAAAGAGAAAAATTTTATAGTACCTATAAAGAGAGATCATATCGGGTTAGAGTACTTAGTGACGGAAAATAATTGATACTGATAGTACTTAGAAAGAGGGTGTAATTATATCTCTTGCTTCGAAGTTATTCACACATGTTACACACTTATCTGCTTGTGTCTATAGAGTAGGTTTGCATGGTTTAGTGATGCATCCATAATCCACAAGGCAGAGTTGGACATTGACATATGGAAAGGAGATTAATTAGTGAAACTGGATTACCCGAAGAGCTACCTATCTTCTCACTTGTCAAACTCTCGTTTATCTCTACCGTCTTTATTTTATTTGCTATTTTATTATTTTGTTCTTTAGTTTAACAATTATTCTCAACTTAAATTGCCAATAATAGTTTCTTTAGTCTAGATAATAATAAATTGATAATCAAATGTCCTTTGGGTTCGATAAATATAACTTGGTCGCTTATCTAAGCTACAATCGCATCCTTCATACTTGAGGATTAAAATTGTGTATTGAGAAAATGCCCAACAGTCATTAACTTCACGAAGAATGCCAAAAAATTATACTTAAGAATGCTTAAATCCGGGCATTTTAGTACTTGAATCCTAGATTATAGGCCGTTGTTGGAAGAACTTGACTTAAGCAGGCTTAAATCTGGGCAGTTTGCACCTGAATCCCAGATTATAGGCCGTTCTTAGAAGAACTTGACTTAAGAACGCTTAAATCCGAGCGATTTAGCACCTGCATCCTAGATTATAGATCGTTCACCGAAGAACTTGACTTAAGAATGCTTAATCTGGGCGGTTTAGAACCTAAATTCCAGATGTATTACATTCTTGAGTTGATCTCGCTGAAGAAGTCGAAGAACTATTCAGACAACTTTGATGTATTTGATCTTCGTAGAGAATCGCTCTCGGTGTGTTTGGATTGAATGGAGGAGGGCTCCTTATATAGGTGAAGGGTGAGGAAGCCTCATATATAACTCGCAATCTGATTGGTTGAGGGTTGATTTGACCTGATTTTATGGGCCTGAGTTTTGATTTGATGGGTTGATCCAAATTTGATCGGTATCCAATCTGGTCTTGATTTGATTTAAAATTTGATTTTGATTTGTTTTGATCACATCTATGGAGTTGGGCTTTGATATATTTGATTTTCAAGCCTGCTTGATTATGACTTATCTAACTAGATCTGGCCCAATCATCAATTATTTACTCATTTATTTTAGAAATTAATTTATTTAAATTCCTTAATAAATAAATAATTAATTGATTTTTAATGTGTACTTATTGCATTAATTTGCCACATATCTTCACTTTAATATGCAATAAAATTCAAGTGCCTACAAATTCCCCCTCGCATTTTTTTCACGGACGCCTTTGTGCTGAAGTGAACAAATTGCGATACTTTATTCTTGATCAACATGACTTAATTTTATTGCTTGCCTCACCAATTTGATATGAATTGCCTGAATTATAACTAAACTTAGCAGATTGCTAAGCTGTCTACGTACCACTTTGAAGAGGATCAAGTCATAACGTAGTTCAAAGGGACATGATTTGATTTAGATGGGGTGCCGTACACAGTTTATTCTCATGCGGGCCAGGAATAACATGGAATTTAAGCTTGTGCGTCAAGGAGCATTGGATTTGAATTTGCTGACAGTTTATACTCGTGTCAATGAGTCTTGAATTTGAACTTGTAGACAGTTTATACTCGTGTCAGAAGTCTTATTTGGACATTTTTAAATCGTGTCGAGGATCATTATGTGGACAGTTTTATCTCGTATCGGGGAGCATTGAGTGGAAATTGATAGCTTAGACTCGTATCAAGGAGGCTTGTGTGGATAGTTTTTGCTCGTATCAAGGAGCTGAGAATTTGATTTGTAGTTAGTTTTAGCTCGTGTCAAGAAGCGTAATGTGTAGAGAGTTTAGTCTCTTCCCAAGGAGATTTGATTTGATGTATAGATAGTTTATACTCATATCAATGAGCATTGTGTGGACAGTTTTCGTTCATGTCAAAAAGCTTTGAATTGAGAAATTTTAGATAGTTTAAACTCATATCAAGGAGCATAACTTGTGAGGATTTTGGATAGTTTTAGCACATATAAAGGAGCGTAATATGTAGATATTTTTTGCTCATATCAAGGAGCGTAATGTAGATAGTTTATGCTCGTGTCGAGGAGCTTGTCTTGATTTATCAACAATCCATTGCCCCTAATGTTGGGATGCATTATTTTCCCTTGTTTCAACTTCATTTCTATGTATCTTTATAGATATGCAGTTTTTGTTTGCTTCTTCTTTCACGAGTTCATCAAAGGACATGTCTTTAAACTCGTAAAAGTCTTGATTAGAGGGTCATTCGATGTCATTTGATGTTAAGCTCAACTCTATGTCGTAAGCTCTTATAGCTAATTTTTCAAAAGTTTTAGGCCGAATTAATCTTTGGAGTATGTAGCGAAATTCCATAGCATCCCTTGAATGCACATTTCAATCGCTGAAGTTTCTGACAATTTTTCTTTGCAATTGAGGCTTAGGCTCCTCCATTTGTTGATGTAATCAATTACATATTTTTCATCACTTTGACGAGTATTTATTACCTCCATCATGCTAACAATCCTTCGTGTGCTATAGAAGCGATTGAGGAATATTTTTCATTTGCCCCCAATTGTCGATGGAGTTAGCTTCCAAATCAATATACCAATCGAACGCATTTCCTTTTAGAGATCGGATGAATTGTCTCACCATATGATCTCTGAATGTCCCAACATCATTGCATGTCTCGATGAAGTGTGCCACATGTTGTCATGGGTTGCCTTTGCTGTCGGATTGTTGAAACTTTGGAGGTTGGTAGTCAGTTGGCATCCTCAATTTGTCGATCCTCTTTGTATATGACTTGACGTAGGTTGAAAAAGATTTGGAGCTCCCTTCAAACTTATCTTTTATCGTCTCTATCACAATGTTCTTTAGTTGGTTGATAGGAAGCGTTACGTCAGTTGAAACCTATGTCTTATCCTCAGCTGGCTTTTCTTCAGATGGATGGTGTTTTGTGGAGTCCTCCTCCTTATGTTCGTCCTCGACTTGTTTTCTATTTGCATGACTTGCCTCCGCATTCTCCATTTTTTCATAAGTTGGGAGAACTTTAAGTCTTGAGCTTCCATATGTTTCGCGAGTCCTTCAATGGCTTTCATCATACTCGCTATTTTCTTCTCAGGAGTTATGGTACTTGTCGTCATCACTGCAGCTTCAGTTGAGGCAGATGGTGAGCTTGTCGTGGAGCGAGGAGTTGAACAGACAAAGTCATCATCACCCTCTTTATCGTCATGCAATGGCTTATTGAGAGTAATCCCCACTATATGGTTTGTCTCTGAGGAGTCTTCTGCCATACTTCTCGTAAAGTCTTCAACCTTGTCAGTTTGCAACTCTGAAGGCTTTGATGAAGTAGATCTTTGTATCGCAATCTTTAATGGTCACTATTTGAGTCTTCAAAGCATGTAGTTCTGAAGGCATTGAGGTAGATGATCATTTTATCATGATCCTAAAATGAGTCATTCTTTATGCTTGCAGAGAGAAGAGATGAGAGGTAAAGACGGTCCCACTGGGTATGCCAAAATTTGTAACAATAAATTTTCTATTTATGGAGAAAATAAATACAAATTGAGTACAAAGATAATCCAGATGGATTTAATTTGAAAGAATATATAAAGGGGGTTATAACCTCTAATCAATCCTCTTATTCTTCTCTTGAACCAATTTGGCTTAACTTTGACTTTCTTGTGTTGACTTTGATTTGACTTTGATTGGAGTGTGTTGAGCTGGATCTTCGGATGAAGCTTTTCCAAACTCTTATCTGAAGATTTATAACGATAAACCAGAGACAACGCCTTTATTCAGATTAAATACTTGATCCGTGAAGATTTCCGGTGAAGAACATTGTTTAATATATTAGAACATCGTTAGCTTCACGAAGAACGCTGAAGAACTTGACTTAAGAACGCTTAAATCCGGACATTTTAGCACCTGAATCCTAGATTATAGGCCGTTCTTGGAAGAACTTAATTTAAGAAGGCTTAAATCCGGGCAGTTTAGCACTTGAATCTCAGATTACAGGCCGTTCTTGGAAGAACTTGACTTAAGAACGCTTAAATTCGGGCAATTTAGCACATGAATCCCATATTATACGTCGTTCACCGAAGAACTTGATTTAAGAACACTTAATCCGGGCAGTTTAAAAACTGAATCCCAGATTTATTCTTGAATTGATTCTCGTTGAAGAAGTTGAAGAACTATTCAGACAACTCTGAAGTCTTTGATCTTCGTAGAGAATCGCTCTCGGTGTATTTGGAATGAATAGAGGAGGGCTCCTTATATAGGTGAAGGGTGAAGAAGCGCCATATATAACTTCCAGTTTGATTGGTCTAGGGTTGATTTGACCTGATTTTATGGGCTTGGGCTTTGATATGATGTGTTGATCCACATTTGATCTGTTCTAAATTTTATTTTGATTTGATTTGATCACATCCAAAGTGTTGGGCTTTCATACCTTTGATTTTCAAGCCTGCTTGATTTGGACTTATCTAACTAGATCTGGTCCAATCATCAATTATTTACTCATTTATTTTAGGAATTAATTTATTTAAATTTCTAAATAATTAATTAATTAATTTTTAATGTGTAATTATTGTATTAATTTGCCACATATCTTCATTTTAATAGGCAATAGAATTCAAGTGCCTACACTCTTTAAGGGGTCATCTTTGTTTTTTTGAACGTGGATTAATGAGTTTTTTTTAATTTAATGTGTAGTGGGTAGTTATATTAGAGGGTGTGTGGGCCTTATATTTTAATTGTATTAGTAGGTGTATATGGATCTCATGTGTGTAAAAAAGAAAATGAGACTCTTCGAAGCAGACGCCCAAAATAAAAAAAACTGACCATTTAAAAATAAAAATAATAATTATAATTAGAGACAATCTCTTGTAAGATGGGTTATAAGAAGAGTCGACACATAACTAAAGTATGCTTGTTATATAGGTAGAGTATGCTTATTTGTGGTTAAAGTATGTTAATAATGAATCTTATTATAACACTCTAAAATCATACTTTAATTCATCATTCATCATACTTTTGAAACATACTTTCACAACCATTAAGCATACTTAATATATACTTCATAGACATACTTTAACACGTCTCACAAATCGTCACACATAAGTAATGTCCCACAAGAGGCTTTGTCTATTTTTTATTACTTGATCTATTTCCTATCTCTATTACATTCATAAATTTATTCCAATTCAATCATACCAATCACATCGATAGAGTATTACCACATCCAAACTTAGAATATTATCATATCGAACAAGAATATTACTTCATTCAATTTAGAATAGGGGTGTTAGGAGTATTTTGTGCACTCCAATTTAATCCTCAAGTATAAAGATGTCAATTGTAGAGGCAAGTACTCAAGTTAAAAATATCGTTCCTTTAGAAGATATTTAATTATCTATTTATCTTAAATTACTATTGAACTAGAATGAATGTAACCAATTTCCAGGATTTGAATTTAATGATTATCTAAAGTTGTGAAATAATAAATAACGAAATAAGTAAAAGGAAAGAAGAATTATTCGAGAGTGAATTAAGAGATAATGACAACTCTAAGGTATCAGGTGTAGTGCAATTGATTTGGTTTCCTAGACATCCTATTGTTCATTCATGCTATGTTAATGGAAATACATCACTAATCCATATTAACCCACTAAATGTGATTCGATTTTAAGTTAATAGTATTATTCAATTTATACCAAAAGATGCGTGAGTAATCCTGAACCCCCTTCCTAGATACTAATAATGCAAACTTAAAGAACCTCCGGATGGCCAGTTTGACTAACATATATTTTTTGAAAGTACTACTCAATCTTATTCACTTCCTACTTGAGTCCTTAATTGCATTGTTCCACTAAGAAAATCAAGTATCTAATTTATCAGCCCTTGGAATTATCGTGTTCATGGACAAACTACTATAATCCCTAGCAAATAGATAATATAAATTATGTATGCACACAAGCTAACACAACATACCAAGCATCACGGGCAACATCAATGATATATTGTGAAGACGTTACACACATACAAACAGAGTCTAAATTAATCAAATAAATAAGAATATCAATAGCATGAATTCACAAAAGTTGTCTAGGTTTCCAAATCAACTACCATAACCTTCAATCCCTAGAACTGTAAAAGGGTTTTAGCCCATAAGATTACACACAACCCAACCCTCATGGCTAAGAATTCCATAACAAATTCAACAAAGAAAGAAATAAAGAGAAGATACAAAACCCTAGTGTCACGTGGTTTATGTTCTCCCTCCATCTCTTTTATTGAATTGCCTCTCTCAACTGCACTTGAATCTTCTTTCGAACCGATAAAATGATGGGATGGATGATCTGATTGTGTGTGTAGGTGGATGGATGGTGCGTGAATTGAATTCACAATATGTTTCTGTGGAATGTGATCGGTCTCCTCTCTCCAGGTGTCTTGATCTTCTTTTATATCTTGGGCCACGAATTTTAATCCACTGGACTCTTTTCACATGTTTTCATGCATTGGAAGGTGAAAATCCCAATTTTTGGCCCAAACTAACGCAACACGAGTTGGGATTCCCAACTTGAGTTGTCAACACGACTCGTGTTGCCTTGAAATGCAACTAGTGTAACCCTAACACGAGTCATGTTATCAAACTGTGCACTCGTCTGTCAAGTCGTGTTGCGATGCTCTGAAACTGGATTAGATACGAACACCCCAGCACGAGTCGAGCTGGCAAGTCAAGCTACCGCCTGTCAACTCGTGTTGGCTCTCTGGACGAAATTCAATACTGCTCTGCCTCACACGACTTGCTACACGGCTTGTCTCAGACGCAACACGACTCGTTTTGCAAGTCGTATTGTAATATGCTAAGTCGTGTTACACGTTTTTGCATTCTAATCATCTACGGCACTCAACACAACTCGAGTAAGCAAATCGTGTTGAGTCTTGCAACTCGAGTAAGCTCAATATTCACTCGTTTCTTGCTCGTCTTCGGTTCTGCTTCATTTTTACCTGTTTTAACCTTCAAAACTCAATAAAACACCTTATTAGCACCATAATCATGCACAATACATAAACAACGCAATCCCACACAAGTATATGGCCTTATTCTAATAAAAATAGTGTATTGTGAGACCGAAAAGATGTAAATTTCCACTCTCATCAAAGGGCGGCTATTTGCACCCCCAAAATTACTATATGTACCCCAAAATTAATTAATAAGACATAATTACCCTTATAAATCTTATATTTGTTCGGTTGCCACAACCAAACAGAATAGAATCAGAATTCATCATTTTTACCTGTTCGATTGTAATAACCGAACAGACTCAAAATTGTAATCTTTCTTTAGCGTGATTTGCCATCAACCAGTTTGTGCCAATCTGACTTATCACCAAAACTGGAGTAGCAAGGCCTACTGATCGGCAGATATAAATGCAGAAACATGGAAAGGAAATATAAAATGTAGTAATCAATCAACAAATAAATTGAAGTGAATATTACAAATGCAAGATGTGATTGATGAAGTTCAGTGGAACTTCATGTTTCAAGGTAACATGGCAGCTTGAACTTCGAGTGGAGGATATATGTAGACAGTGAGGAGACTATAGGTAAATAATGGTTGAAATATTGCCCTTCTTTCCCATTAATCTCTTGGCGAAGGGATACAGATGAGAGACAACACCCAAAAGCTGAAGAACACGCCTTCCACTAGCTTACTCCACTGCAGGAATGGGTTGTACATTGTTCTCGATATTGCTACTCCAATGGCGATCACATTGAACATAATGATGGTGATCGGTGGGATCATCAAGGTTGTTCATCGGAACTCGTACAGCTCCGCAAACTCATCATCCCCTTTTTTCTCCGCCATCGATTCAATGTCAGCGTGAATGAGATGTTAATTCCGGCGATGACTTTCAGCAAGCCTTAGATCATGGCAGCGGGGTGGGCGCTGGTTTCACCGATCAGCCAAAACTGCTCGTCGTCCACCAATCTGACTTATCACCAATCTGGCACAAACTAGTTGATGGCAAATCAAGCTAAGGAAAAATCACAATTCTGAGTTTGTTCTGTTGTTGCAACTGAACAGATAAGAGAGATGAATTCTGATTCTGTTTTGTTCGGTTGTTACAACCGAACAAATATAAAATTTATTAGGGTAATTATGTCTTATTAATTAATTTTGGGGTACATATAGTAATTTTGGGGGTACAAATAGCCGCCTGATGAGAGTGAAATAAGCGTATTTTAGTGTCTAATTTAATACCTTTTTGATGAGAATGGTTGTCATATATTAGTACGAGTATCTTATATTCAATGTATTTGAGAGAAAGGTGCACTTGAGGTATTTTGTTGTGTTTTAGGTGAAAAAATGATCAAAAGTGCAATGTTGGAGAAAATGTGCAATTTGTGCAAGGATGCTGAAAAACGCACGTCCAACTTGTGTAATTTTTCTATGTTCATGTAGAGATCTGAATTGAAAATACAATACATGGTTGGAAAGCTACAGAAGAGAGGGTCTTTTTGCGTAAAGAACACCCCAATCGGATCCTAAACGAGAGAGTTATGATCAAAGTGGTGACGTCACGCACGCTGTGCCGAACAGAATGGCTATGCCACTTTGCCTGACTTGTTACACCTTCAAATATTAGAGTTTCTATGATTTCTTTATATGGATAGAAAGTCAAGGAAGAGAGAATCGCGTGAGTGCAAGAATTACGCAAATCGGAGGTCGGATGTGGAAGTTATGTGTGAAACGGTGAGACGGTGCAAGATTATTCGACCAGTGGGAGTCCATTCGAACAGAATCATCTTGGTCGAACGGATGAAGTTTGGTCAAACAAAATGTCCAAATTTCTTACAGAAAGGTAGAAAGGTTGTTCGACCAGCGTTCGACCAGGGGGGACTTGTTCGACCAAAATTGGTTTGGTCGAACAGAATTGCGCTGGTGATATTTTTGGTAATTCCGGGTTTCCTTAGCCAAATTTGACGTATGTCTCAAGTAAAAGCCCATCCAAGGCTCATAAGAAGAGATTACAAGTATAAAAGGGGATGTAGATCACATTATTATTAGAGAGATTGAATTGGAGAGAGGCCACAACATAATACTACACCCGACAAGGGGGGATCACCCCCAATATCATCCACATCCTTTCCTCCATCCATCCATCACTTTAAAAATTCGTTTGTGAAAGCAAGAGGAGAACCAAGAGGAGGATTCAAGACGGAGAAGGATGCGACGATGCCCACATCTAGGATTTTATTCATTTCCTAATTTATCTTGTATTTTTTAGACATATGGGTAAGATCTATTCAACCCCCATGATTGTTCTTCGCAACATCATGGGCTAGAACCATTTTGGTAGATCTAGGGTTTTGAAAGTTTTATGAATTAATTAAATTCTCTTGTGTATCCTCCGTACAACACTACTTGTGGAATTATTTTATATATGATTGTGCTTTCTTAATACATATTCATGGTCGTTTTGTACATCTTCAATTGGTATATAGAGTCTGAATATATATCTTGGTTGTAGATTGAGTGCGTTCACCGCTGAATAGGATTCCATGTTATGATTCTAAGTGAGGGGACTCTGAAGTTTCATTAGAACTATCATATATGAATGTTTATTAATTGAATTAAATTCGGGTTAGTAAGCAGGATAAAGAGGGTAATTTTATAGTACCTATAAGGGAGATCATATCGGGTTAGGTTCCAGACGTGGGAAATAATTGATACTGATAGTACCTAGAAAGGAGGGATGAAATTACGTCTATTGCTCCGAGTTATTCACACGTGTTACACACATATTTACTTGTGTCTATAGAGTAGATTTGCATGGTTTAGTGATGCGTCCATTATCCACAAGGCAGAGTCGGCCTGCACTTGAGAAGGAAGTTAAGTAGTAAAACTGGATTACCCTAGAGCTACCTATTCTCCTACTTGATCAACTTTCGTATTCTTCTAGTGCATAATTTATTTTATTTGTTATTTTAATTAATTGTTAGTATATTAATAATTAAATCCAAAACTTTATTGTCTTATCTTAATTAATTTAGTAAATAATTAAATTGGTAATACGCCTTCCTTTGGGTTCGATATTTCACTTGATCGCTTGCTTAAGCTGCAACTGATATCCTTAATACTTGGGAATTAATTTTACGTGCAAAGAAAACGCGCATCACCACCCCATTAGAATATTACCACATTCAACTTAGAGCATTAAGAAATGAAACTTGTATGCCAAGCCGGGAATCGAACCTACTAACTCCAAGGGTCTAGCGCGCCTATCGCTGGGTTAGAGGTCATCACATAATAAACTCAGAGTATTATCACTTATAACTTAGATTATTATCGTATTGTACTTGGAGTATAACTACATTTTACTTAGAGTATGATGACATTTAACTTAAAAATTTGATATGTTATTGGACACAATTATACATATTTAAACTGTGTAAGTTGTGCATATAATTTTTTTGTGAAAAAAAAAAGAATAACTATAATTATACGTATATTTATTAAATAAATAAAATATTTGATTCTCGAAAAATTATATATATATATATATATATATATATACTCTCCCTCCGTTCCATTTCAACCTTTACATATTTCTATTTTGGGCGTCTCATTTCAATCTTTACATTTTTCTTTTTAGTAGATGAGACCCACACAAATTAATTATTTCTCTCTCCATGGGCCCACACATCACACTAATACACCTACCCACTTTACATTAAAATATTATTTCTCTCACTTCACTATACATTAAAATAATGGATTCCTTAATTCACGTGCAAAAAACAAACGTAAAGTTTGAAATGGGATGGAGGGAGTATATATTATCTCGCGTAGAGCTGTTAAAATAAACAAGCTGCTCGAGAGCTCGCCTCGACTCGTTAAGGCTTGAAC
The DNA here is from genome assembly GCA_023678885.1 of Pogostemon cablin. NCBI lineage: Eukaryota > Viridiplantae > Streptophyta > Magnoliopsida > Lamiales > Lamiaceae > Pogostemon > Pogostemon cablin. The sequence continues at coordinate 11,821,070 of CM042987.1, forward strand.
TCGGCTTGGCTCGTGACTACTCGAACTCGAGTTCGAGCTTGTCTTATGCTCGTTTCCTTAACGAGCCGAGGTCGACTCGATAAAGCTCGATTATTTTAATAATTATTATTATTATATATTACATAATAAATATTAAATTAAATAATAAATGGAGTATAAGATATAATTATTCATTAAAAATCAAGTCGATAAGACTCGATAAACTCGACTCAATTTGCTTAATGAGCCAAATCGAACTCGAGCTCAACTCGGCTCGAAAAATTACTCGAGCGAGCTTGAGCTCGTTTTTAGGCTTGTTTCCTTAACGAGCCGAGCTCGAATTCGGCTCGTTAACTACTCAAGTCGAGCTCGAGTACACACTATTCGGGCTCGCTCAGCTCGAATATCTAGCTCGCGTTATATATTTTAGCGATGTACAATTTCGTTTAATTATGAAAATAAATACAGTTGAGAAGCACTTATACTAGAAAAAGAAGTGAAGAGAAGCAATGATTGTTGGTTGATTTAGTGAGGATAAACTGGTAGTGCATTATTGGTTGACCAAGAAGTGTCACAACAGCAGCATGAGCACAATAATGCATCCATTTCTTTCCATGACAAATGCACCAAAGTTGTAATCATTCTTCAAGCACTACATGTGACAAACCCCACCTTTTACGCTGTATTAACAACTAATAATTAACCACCTTGCAAAATTTAAATATCACTAAAATACAACCACCTTGCAAAATCTAAATATCACTAAAATAGTGCTACTCATACAAATCCAATCATTCACATATACATATGCATTTCCCATTACAATATAGTCTTAAAAGAGATACTTTCATTAAATTGGATGTATGTCGAGAAATGTTACTATTTCAATTGTTGAGTTTTACTCTTTTTTTTAGTTCATACTAAATTATTCTTTGTTTGAAAGGGTAATAATTGTTATATAAAAAAGTTATGCACATTCTTATACTCAAATTATTTATAATACACTGTAATGTTTGTTTTGAGTGTTTGTGTAGTTTGAAATCAATTGAATATCATTTATGTTTTGAGTTTTTTTAGGGGTAAGTTTTAATTTTATGTCATATATTAATGTGTAATATAATACTCCTAATTTATGTAAGAAAAAAGATGAGAGAATGAGTAATTAAGTATTAAACGGCTCTCTTCTCTATCAGTTTAAGCTTTTAGATAAGCCAAATTAATGCAGATAGATCATTTTAGAATTTGCCCTTAATCATTCAATCCTAATCGTCAGTTCACCCTTTCTTTCTTCGTTCACTCTCAATTCAATCTTCAGGTTAGATTTATTTATTTATATTTTATTAATTTTTGATTGATTATGAGGAGAAAAAAAACTATTTGGAAACAGTACGGGGTAATAGGGTAAGGTCAGACATGTTTAAATTATTGCGGATATCCGTATTATATCCGTTTAATATACTCATTTATTATTTTTTGTGGGTACTTGTAAACCTGTGAATTGCCCATGTACCCGATGTGTATACACGCACTTTACACGATACTCAAATTTAAGATAATAAGGTAGGGTAATTTGGTAGCGGGTGGTATGTGGTTTTGCTCTACCCATACCTACCTTACCCGACTAATCAGTCCATTGGTAAGGCACCAATCTGTTCTTTGCATGTGGATTAAAGAATATTATTAATTTATATAAAGTGTGTATTGTTTAGTGGTGAGTGGTGGACAATATGTTGGGGTCATTTTGCTTAAAAAAAATGATGACCAAAATGACAAAATAAATATCTTACCAACGGAGAGAGGAAGAATATACTACTACTTCAGTCTCATATAATGATATATACTCCCTCCGTCCACTTTAAATATTCCATTTCTTTCATTTTAGGCGTATGCCATAAAGAGTATTTTTTTTACACACATAAATTCACACACACCCATTAATACAATTAAAATACAAAGATCACACACCCACTAATACAACTACTCACTATACGTTAAATTATAATATTCTTTTATCTTCGTCCAAAAAGCAAAGATGCCCTTTAAAACGAACAGAGAGAAAATATATTTTATCATTTTTATTAATACCCTAAAAATTAGGTATAATATTACAAGTTTCCTATCAATTTTAATTAAAGTTAAATGACAAAAAGTTAAAAGCATCAGTATTATTTTTCCTTAGACGTGCGTGCAAAAAACAATGTCATGCATTTGTTTGGTACAATAGGAGTATATATATTAAAACACTTTCTTCTCAAACTCAAACTCAAATTTTTCATTATAATTAGTCCCTATCTTAAATTTGCAAGGAAATGACTCTCAACTAATAATTCCACAATATATTTTAATTTTTAGATTATTATTTTTTAACACACAAAACATATTTTATAATTTATTTATTATCAAGAAAATATTATTTCCTCCATCTCAAATAAAATATTATATTTTGTCATTTTAGTTTTTCCCGCTTTATTAAATGAGACTTGCACACAAAAAAATATGTATCCAACATTCCAGCAGGAAATAAGAAAAATATCAGTTTAACAATTCATCATCAAATAGTCAGAGGGTTAGAGCAGCAACAGTAACAGTCTTTCATTCTTTATCAAAGCATCAAGCATATCAAGCTTTCTTCTACTAATCTGTTGCTCACTCCCTTACTATATGAACTCCCCCTAAGTTGCAGCATCATTAGCAACATTAGCCCTAGCACCTCCAACACCATTAGCATTTTCTTTTTCTGGTTCTCCAGTAATGTCTTCGATCACAACTCCCCCTGAGCTTGAGCTTTCAACAACAGTATTTTGGGTAGCATCATGTACCTCTCCCCCTGTGGGTGTGGATAGCAAACCAGTCCAGAATTGAGCTCTTTGTTCTACCCAGTCAGCTTGCCTATTCAAAGCAGAGGCTTGGAGTCTGAGATGAGACACTTGGCGTGTGAGAGTAGCTTGCTCTTCAATGTACCTGCGATGCACAGTAATATATTTGTAGATAGCACACACATAATACTAATACAATTACTCACTATACATTAAAATATTATATTCATTCATCTACTATATATTAAATTATTATATTTCAGATTTTACATGAAAAAAAGCGTATACATTTGCTTGGGATAGATGAAGTATATTATTTTAAAAGAAAATTGAAATATAACTTTTATTAATTTACGTGGAAAAGTAAATACGTTAAGATTTGACATAGAAAATATTATATTTAGAAATTTACGTGAAAAAAAAAAGTAAATATAAACCTTAAATGAGGATAGAGTATATACTAAGACAATATTTGTTTTAGAACTTGTAAAACTAGGTTTTGGTTTACCAATTCACACATTGATCTTAAAATGATACGTATATACACATTACAAATCTTATTTATCATCAACTCACCTACCTTCAATGCATTCTATCTCTTTAATTATTATTCTTTCTCTCTTTCCATTTCCAATCTCATGTCCTCAAATATCAATTAAAACTCTTTTACACGGTCATCACACACCTCTTACAAATTTATTTAACAAAAAAAAACTTACCATATTAAAACTCTAATATACTCTATTTCCTTGGAGATGATCTTTTTCATTTTCAGCGTCCTACTCAAAAATGTTATTTTCTTTTTTATATATTTGAGATCCACACATAGTTATTAATACAATTAAAATATGAGACTCACACCCCACTAATACAACTACTCACTATACATTAAATAATAATACTCATTAATCCACGTAGAAAAAGCAAAAGACCCTCTTTGGGTGGGACGGAGGGAGTATATCGTCACTACTTTCAAAACTCGTTTAAACTTCAAATATACTCCCTCTGTCCCAAGCAAATATTTACATTTTGCCATTTTGATTTGTTCAAATGTAAGAGTTATGTTTCCTTTTTACTCAAGTTTGAACCTCACAAAACAATTGATATGTTTTTATGGAGCGCACGCACAATATTAATACAACTACCTATTACACATTAAAATAAAAGATCTCTTAATTTATGTGAAAAATCAAATGTAAACATTTGCTCAGAACGAAGAGGGGTCATGTGATAAGTGCTCCCTCCGTCCCGGAGAAGTCGACAAATTTTTTTTTGTACAGAGAGTAAGGAGTATAATAATTTAATGATAGTGGAGTGAGAGAGAATAGTTAATATATAGTGGATAGTTGTATTAGAGGTGTATGTGGCCCCATGAATATAAATTAATTGTTTTTTAGTTGGTCCATGTATTAAAAAGGAAATATATCAATTTATATGAGACAAATTATAAAAGAAAGTGTATCAATTTTTATGGTACAGAGGGAGTAGTATTTAAGGTAGGGAGCTAGAATATGGAGTATAACAAGAGCGAATTTTTTTCTAAGAGAGGCAATGTAAAGGCTAATTTAATTAATTATAGCAGTTTTAAATTTTCGTTAACAAAATACCGTAGTTTCCTGGGTCTTTAATGTTTTAGGTAGAAGCGCTAGTACTACTGGCGCTTTTTCTATTGTTTGAAAATGTATCAGTTAGAGTCTCCAGTTGTGTTGGCTATTTAGATAAATAATAATAAAATAATATTTTAAATAATTTAATTGATATATAAATATAATAAAATAATATTTAAAATAATTTAATAGTTTAAATTATCCTTCTTCCATACAATAAAAGTTGATACATTTTATTTTTTAAATTGTCCCACACAAATTAATACTAGTATTACATTTCTTTTTATGTATATGAAATAGACACTAAACAATAGTATTATATATTACCACGGGCTCACACACGCCACTAATACAAACTACCTATTATATATATAATTAAATGTTATATCTCAATTAACTACACATTAAATATTATATCCCTTAATTTTTATATACAAAAAAAGGTGTCGATTTCTATAGAATGGAGGGAGTAATTAGTATTATACTCCCTCCATTCAATGGTAAGAAATTATTATATCCCTTAATTTTCGTGAAAATAAAAAGACATAGACTTCTACGGAACAAGAGAGTAATTAGTAATACCCCTCGTTTCGTAGAAATCGACGCCCTTTTTTTTATACAGAAATTAAGGGTCATAATAATTTAATGTGTAGTAGATTGAGAATACAATATTTTAATATGTAATGGATAGTTTGTATTAGTGGGTATGTGAGTCCCCATAATAATATACTACCTCCGTTAATCACACGTGAATTAAGGAGTATTATTATTTTATCTAAAGTATGTAGTTGTATTAGTGGTGAGTGGCGTGAGACTTTTTACTAAAAATGAAAAATAAATACTTTTAAAATGAAAGACCAAAATGACAAAATTGATATTTTATCGGAGAGTGGAAGAAGATAATATTGTTTTATATCTGTTTTATATACTTAAAAAAGAAATGTAGTATTAACTTTTGTGGAACAATAAAAATAAAATGTGTCAACTTCTATTAGATGGAAAAAAATATAGTTTAAACTATTAAATTATTTTAAATATTATTTTATTATATTTATATATCAATTAAATTATTTAAAATATTACTTTATTAATATTTATTTAAATCGCCAACTCAACTGGCGACTCTATGTGATACATTTGCAAACAGTAGAAAAAGCGCTGGTGCTTTCACCTAAAACATTAAAGACTCAGGAAACTACTATATTTTGTTAACAAAATTTTAAAACTGCTATAATTAATTAAATTAGCCCAATGTAAAATACTCCATTTAGAAATTTAGAACTCAAAGACAAAATCATCATGTCATAAAAAATCCAAATCAATATCAAGAAGCATTAACCTAACCCTACATAAATTCATCATCTTTTCTTTGTCTTAAAGAGCTTATTTTGTGTGCATTGAAAGAAAAAAAATCATTCTATTTGAAATCCATTAATCTTTAAAATGATAAGTTATTTTTCTTACAAACTATTATTCACTTTTAGCATAATGTAAAATTGATGACATAACAATAATTAAACATTAACAATAATTTATGAGTATAAAAAATAAAAAATAAAAAAATAAAACAAATTTAAAAGAATATATTCATCATTTTATTTTAAAAGTAATAGCTCATCGTTAGGAAGAATAAATCAATCTTGAATTACTAGTATGGAAATTCTTTACCCAGAGAAGGAAATTCCAGAGGGGAAGAATTACAAATATTTCCAATTGCCAAGGGTCAGGTAAGAAAAACAGTGACAAAAATATGAGAAATAAACTAATCTTTCAACGAGAAGCACCATGAAATAGCTCACACAAGGATGAATATCCAAACCCCACCCCACCCCTACCCTCCCCACCCAAACTAGTAACTAAGAACACAATAATCTTGTATCTACATGTAATGCTGTAAATGACCCCAAACGACTTAAAAATGAGGTCAATATTCAATAATATATAGCTAAAATTGGGGGGGAAAAGAAAACGAATAGAAGACTAGACAGAAACTAGTGAACTGAACCAACCTAAAACACATGAAAAACATATTTGTGATGGACCAACTTTGTCACCAAATCAAACAGTTGCAACATTATTAATGCTTGCTTCTTCGGACATCCACTCCTTGGACTTGTTGTTGCTAAGCAGGAAGCCAACAAAGATGAATATAGGTGTCTCCATCAACGATTGTTACCACTTCCTAGAGTGAGTTCAAGATCATCCATTCCCACCTCATGAATCCTCTCCCCTTCCCAAGGCTTCACTGCCATATTCTCAAAGTCGAATTCGGGGCCCTTTCCCTTGTCCTGCATAGCGTCCATCGAACGAACCTGCTGAGCCACGGGTTTCACGAGGTTGAAGGTCGGAGAAGTAGGAACCAAGTTGGCACCATTGGCATAGGCTTGGAAGTTCATCCAACGGCCCGAATCAACCGTGGATGTATCGGATTCATCACATTCAGGTATGGTGGCTGGTGTGAAACGCTGGATGCGAGTAGGACTTGCGGGGGCAGAGGCGGCAAAGAAGGGTATGTTCAAAGCAGACATGGACTCTTTTGCAAGAGTCTCCAAAGTGAAAGTTTGCTTTTGAAGCCTTGTTGGGGATGAGAGGGGTGGGGTAACCGGGGCACTGCTGGATATTCGGAGAGGCGGGAGAGATGTGGGGATCGAGTTCAGGAGGAAGGCGAACGGGTGCGACGAAGGGGTGGGATCGTTGCGAGAGGGGCTGGGGAAGGAAGAGGAGGAAGGGCTGGGCTGATAGGAAGGAATTGGACTAGCAAAATATGAAGATGGTGGACTTGGGTTTCTGGAAGAGCTTGGGGTGATGTTAGCAGAGGTGCCTCCTATTTCCATTGGGATTGCCCTGCTGCATCCCTATATCACCATCAATTCAATTCAATCAACACCTTCATTTCCATCATATTAACATCCAACAACTACTACATTATATAAATAATTAATTAAAGCTCTAAATTCATGATATGACTCACAATTAACTCCACTAAAGTTGAACATAAACTATCAAAAATCACTAAACAAGTAGCTCCTCAACATAGTTATGAACAATTGCAACCCAATTCCAGAAAATAACATCTTTTCAGCTCAATTGAAGAACAAGATCCACTATTCCAGAAGAACCAAAATGAGGATATACTCCAATAATTAATTATTGTAACAAGAGAGAGAAAGAAAACCCTCTTGGGAAATCCAAACAAAACAGAACCAGTTCAAAAAAACCCACGAGCTGGAAACATCAATCGGCTTATAAATCAGTAGATCTACACAAATCTAAGCAGAAATTAAGTCACCCAGAAGCAGAATTGAAAGAGAAGAAAGGAAATTGGAAGAACCTTGCGATAAGTGGTGCCATCGGGCTCAACGATCCAACCAGCTTCAGCACAGAGAGCTTTCAAAACCTCGTTGTTGTCGCAATGCTTTGGTAGATTATAATTACCCTGTGCCCTCAACCCTGCATAAATCTTAGCTGCAATCGCTCTCCTCCTCCTCTCTCTCCTCCTGTTGTTCTCTCGCTCCCTCCACGACGGCTTCCTCCTGCCCCCTGACCCGCCGCCATCCCCGACGCCGACGCCGCCTCCGCCAGCTGCTGACGAAGATTCTGTTGATACGCCAGCTTCCCACATCATTTTCACGGCTTCCGGTTTCTAGATGCACCACTCTCGCCCTCTCCTCCTGTATGTATAGCTATGGGTGAGGATGAGAGAGAAAGTGGCGTGTATTGCGTTTTAGGGGGGTGAAAGACTGAGTAGGAAGTTGCTTTTCCAAGTGTGGAAGAATCAGCATCTGTTTCTCTGCGCGTCTATCTATGAGTGCTTGTGTTGTGTTGTGTTGTGTTCATATTAATGTGCATGTTTTTTCTTTTTTTCTTTTTTTTAATTGTTGGTATTTTTTTTTAGAGATAAAGCAATAATTGAAGCTGCGTTGAGCAATAAAGCCTAAAACTCAGCGTTTTGTTTTGGAACACATTGTCTACTTGCGCTTACTGTATACCCTTTTACTACTTGCTCCCATTTCACATTTATCATTATAGTTTCATTATGTATCTCACATCTTATAATATACTACCCTATAACAATCTCCATCTCTCTTCCAATACAAATGCAAGAAAAATGATACTCTTTCTGTCTCATAAAACATTTAATGATTATTGTTTCATATTGTTTAGAAAAAATTAATCTTTTTGAACAACTTTTTTTACTTTAGAGAATATTATAATATTTTTATGTAATAAAAAAATATAAAATAATAATATGAGTGTAAAAATGTGTGTTAAAATAATAATATGAGATTGTTGAATAAGATGATATTTCACATGTAGTAAAAATTTGGGATCCACACACACTCACTAATACAACTATCCACACACATTAAATAATAATACTCTCTCCGTCCCACCCTAAGAGTCCCTTTTTTTCTATTTTGGGAATCTCATCCAAAGAGACTTCTTTTTTTTTTACACATATAGGATCCACACACACTCACTAATACAATTAAAATATGGAACTCACACTCCCACTAATACAACTACCCACTACACATTAATTAATAATGTTCATTAATCAACGTACAAAAAGCAAAAACTACTTTTGAGTGGGACGAAAAAAATACTCTTTAATCCACGTGTAAAAAGCAAATATCTAGAGGAGCATGGAGTTTTTAATATTAACCTAAAAAGAAAATTAAAATAATATGTAATCAAAACAGACCATCTACATTTTAAATATATACACCCTCCGTTTCTTATAAAAATATCTGTTTACTTTTCTCACATAAATTAAAGAATATTATATTTTATATTAAAAAATATTATATTTTATATGTAATGGATAGATTTAAAATGTTGTTTTACCCTTATATCCTTATCATTAATTTCCTCTAAATTTTGCTATTACAAACCTGTTAACCTAAAAAAATAAAAATAAATAGCAGAATAAAAAAAATAAAATTACAGATCCAATTTACAGAAAGAAAAATTAGAGGTGCGATGAAGATTGTGTTTGGTTGACGGTATGATCGGTGGCGCTGTGGGGTGTTGCGGCAGATCCGGCAAATGGCGGTCAACAGAGGCTGAGCGACGGATCCGGCGGTGCGACTTTTTCGGTGGCTAGACGACGTCGGGACTCGATGACGGCGTTATCAAGGGCTTGCGTTACTGGCGGGACCTCCGGCGAAGAATCCGATCGTCGCTGTTAACCTACCAAAATAAAAATAAATAGCAGAAAAAAAAAATCAACTTACAGAAAGAAAAATTAGAGAGGTGCGATGAAGATTGTGTTGCGGTTGACAGCACGACCGGTGGCGCCGTCGGGTGTTGTAGCATATCTGGCAGACGGCGGTTGACAGATTCACTTTTTGCACACATCCCAATACAATACTCACTTTTTCACATCTTCCAACAACTTTATACACTTTTTCATTAAATTAACTAAAATATATATTCTCTCTCTTACTTTATACATTAAAAAAAAAAATTAATCTTCGTGCACACCAATACGTGAAATACTTCAGGGGATGGAGGGAGTATAAATTATCAATACCAAATATTTAATTTTTTGGTAATATGATACGGTATACCAGCCTACATGATATATGCAATTATAATTATTATTTATATATTATATAACTTTTAATTAAATTATATGTACACTATTTAATTAAGAGATTAAATCTAAAATCCTACTGTAGATTTCATAATTATAAATGGATGATAAAGTTGGATTGACTTTCATGATATCTTATACTTCTTTCTTAATTACGTAGTTCTATTCTATATGAAAATTTAAAAGTGTTGATTTTAATATAATTTCCATATAGTTCTTGTATAGATCTCTTTGGTAATATTTTTTAATTTGGTCATTTGTGGATTGTAGTATATTTTTCTTATTATAAATTGAATTTTTTATCTATTAGAATTTGCTTTATAACTATCTTTCTCTTTTCTAGTGCAGTTTTTAATTAGATTTATCGAATTAGGTGCATAACGACATAGCAAACTATATAATAGAACGGTATATATCGATATTTTAGGTATGATACGGTATACCGAAAGATCGGTAAGCTGAAGGTATACTATTTTTCTATACCAAAATATCGGTATACCGAAAGTTTAGGTAAAGTAACGGTATGATTTTTTATATATCAAAAATTTCGGTACGATATTTGATATGACAAAAAATCTTCGTTATGCCATACCGCTCACCCCTAGATAGGTATACATATGTATAACCTAATTACTAATAGATACATTATTTCAATATAATTAGTGATAAATACATAGTCTTTTTATTTTTCCAGCATTAACCTTATTCACAACGATTAATATTCAATTTCTACACTTAAAAATACTTTAGTTGAACACTAGTGTGCATTAAATCAAATAAAAATAGCAAACTCGTATTTATCTAATGGCAACAACCGCTCCATTTCTCTTAAACCTCCAGCGATCAATACTTTAATTGAACATTAATGTACACTAGCTTACCAAATGTAGTTTGAAGTTGAGATTACCAGGATTTACTTTCTAACTTTGTTTGCCATTAACGCATGTACACTACTTTCATTTGACTTAATTGAACGTCGGTGTTCAAATTATTTTAACAGCATGTTTAGTTTTCCCTCTTAGTACGGTCTAGTTAAATCTTTTATAGAACAACAATGTGCATTAAATCTTTGAATGAACACCAATGTGCATTTCTTGATGAACACTAATGTACCGTAGATGGTTGATGCTATTTTGAAGTTGAAATGAGTAAGATTTTCATTATAACGCTGTGTTTCATAAACTAATGTATACCTTGAGAGTTTGGATTTTGAAATCCAATAATAACTAAAGGGATAGAAACTGAATTGTATCCTTCCTAAAAAGAATTGTGATTTTCTACGTGCAATAAAACACTTTTTACTATACTTTGATACTCAACTATTGAGTTCATGAATTTAACAAGTACTCCCTCTGTCCGCATTCTATTTGTTTTTTTGCACGTGAATTAAGAAGTATTATTATCTAATGTGTAGTGGGTAGTTGTATTAGTGGGTGTGTAAACCTCATATTTTAATTATATTAGTGGGTGTGTGTGGGTTTCATGTGTGTAAAAAGGGTAATGAGACCCTTAAGGGCGAACACCCAAAATGGAGAAATGAGACTCTTTGGAACAGACGAATGGAGTACGAAGGGAGTATTATAAGTTAATAATGGCAGAAAGTGTGACTACTCTGTAGTTGGCTAATGAATATTTCCAATTTTTATTGATTTTTGTTTTCTTCAATTTGATTGGAAGAAAATGGGTGAAAAATTTAGGGAGAAATTTAATAATAATTATAACTATCTTTTCTTAATACCATGCACACTAATGTTAGGATGAGTATTATGAATAAAACAAAATATAATTTTGTGTTTATCAGTAAATTTCTGTACATAATACTTAAATACACTTTGTAGCTACTAATTATAGAGCTGTCAAAATGGGTTGGGCCCGCGGGCCGACCCGCCCCCGCCTCTAAAAAAGGTGGATTGGGCCGTAAAATTTGCAGCCCGTTTGGAGACGGGCCTAAACGGGCTGGCCCAAACGGGGGACGGGCCTAGGCGGGCTCAACCCAAATGGGGACGGGTTGGCCCGTTTGGGCCCACCAGAATTTTTTTTTTTACTATTGGTCTAGTATATTCCAAATATTTATTGTTTTTTCTTTTAATCATTTTTAAAATAATAAATTAAATTATAAGATGAATACACTACTTACTCCTGTTTTGTAACGTAGATTAGTATACAAAAAATTCGTAAATAAATTTAAGTCATAATTTTTTTTATTTGAATTTATTTTTAATTTTTGAAATTTTAATATATAAATGTATATATGGATTAAGCAAATGCAAATGATAAATACTTAAGATATCTAATCCTTTGAAGATTGACGAGAATATAATTTATCAACATGAAAATTGAAATGTTTATATTATGAGGTTATATTTGATGAATCTTAAAAACAACTTTATAATTATGTTTTGAGTTTTGTGATTGACCTTTAAAACTAGTAAACTTTTTGTGATTTAATTTGTGTTATTTGAGGATAATTAGACTTACATTGTTTTATTTATATATAGTTAGTAAACTTTATGTTGTTGATTAATAATCTTTGTTTATGTTTAATTGTTCATGGGGCTATTTTGTAAAATCTATATTTATATTTTAATGATCTAATTGACATTATAGTATTTTGTAAGAGCTTCCATCATTTTAATATTTCATTTTCAAATAATAAAAATTATATTAAAAAAAAATGGGTTGGCCCGCCATAACCCGCAATCCGCCTCTAAATGGGTTGGGTTTCATATTTTGGGCCCGCAACCAGCCTAGGCCCGCCCCGCCAAAGCCCGCCAAATGTCGGGTTGAGGCGGGTTTTGGGCCGGCCCGCCCCGCCGACCCGTTTTGACACCTCTAACTAATTATTATCCATAATCTTAAAATTAGGAAAACTTAACTGACTAAAAAAATTATTTCCTTTAATTTATATACTCAAGCTAAATGAAATATTTGATTCAAAAGAAGTACTCCCTCCGTCCCGCATAAAGAGTTACACTTCCTTTGTAAAAAATGTTACACTTCCTTTGTAAAATTACAAAAGAAGCCGAGGGAGTAACAAATTACAACATTACATTCCAGGCACTAATCTAGAAAAATGTCATTGATATAATCACAATCTTATTCCTTTGAGACATTGACTCCAATTCCACGTACTAAAGTTAATCTCTTGTGCAGTGTACAAGAATATTAATTTTCACTGTAAAGGCTATTTAATTTAAGTAATAATGGAAATACCAATATGGATCGTGCAGTGTACAGGAGATTCTGCCCACAAACTAAGGTACCAAAACACTACTTATGTGTTTAGACTTCTGTAAACCATCCACAAGTTCTCATTTTATTCAGTAAACCATCCACACATAGAAGGTGACTACGAGCTCTCACTAATTAAAATTTAGAGTCTTACTACTGTGCACCTGATGATCTTAACCGTTAGATTAAGTTTTAATTTAATGTCCACCACTAAATTAAATAAAATAATTAAAAAATAACTATCCACTATACTCTAATTTAAACTTATCAACCCCAGGTGCACGTAAGAATGGCCTTAAAATTTAACAAGAAATGAAAAAAAAAACATGCATGATGGGAACTTCTAAAAATGTCTAATATCAGGTTGAATCATCTATTATTTCTCTTTGCCAAGTGTAACTTCTTGAGATGAATGACAAGTGTAAAAATAATATTTTTACCCTAAAAATAATAAGTAAATCCTAAACATTTGGTGTTAATCTAGGGAAGGAAAGTTACACATAGCATTTGTTTAAAATGTGAAACAGTGGTAGATGAAACAGGCCAATGAAACAGTAAATCCTAATTGTTTAAAAAGAGAGGCTACAATCAATTAGGACCAAAATAGCCGGAGAGAGTATTTTTTGATGATAATAAAAACTCCATATAAAGACCTGCTCCAATTAAAAGCATTTAAGCTTTTAGCTCCTCTCCACCATATGTGTACAGTAAGTTCCATCACATTCAGAATGTTGACCCATTGAAGCCAAAGAATGGCCGCTGGAAAAACACAGAAAACTAATTCACAAGATACTCTCAAATGATGTTTCATCTAATGTTTTGAGACATTGATAACCACCATATGCTAAATGCATGGATTAGCTAACAACGTTAATATGCATATGTAGTACTTGCAGTTAAAAGAATCTAAACATGACTAGGGAACTAGTAATGGAGGAAAAGTTTCCAGAATGCTGAAGTGAGTGATTAACAACATGTCCACAAATTTGTAGTCTGTGAAAGAATGAACTGATATCATACTAAATACTCTAGGTTCATGATAAGCAAAAGAAAGCTGATTTTTTCCCCAAGCCCTACTCTTCTAAGTTGTAAGCAAATACGTTGAACCGGAACAGGAAAGACACGTAAAAGTAAGTGAATATCTTATAAAGAGTGCATTTGTATACCTCAACATCATAAAACTTGATGTAAAATCGGGAGCTCTCAATAGAGAGCTTGGTTTGCAAAACCTCTGCTATGGTTGCACTGAGTTTTGCATTGACGCTTGGCCCTAGACCTCCAATGGAGATCAATTCACCATATGCAGCTGGTTCCTCCGTCCCGCCAAATGAAATTGGTACCCCTCCATTTACTAGTATCATCACATACTGCCAAACGAATCTATCAATTGCATAAAGATAATGGCCAAGCAGGGGGATTAAATATAAACACAACTAGAAAAAATGCCTAAGTTTTGGAATAAAGTTAAATCTCAAAGACTGCTATTTTGAAGAATACTCTTACAAGATTTTGACAAGAAATTTTGGCTAATTTGTGAGATGAGTGAAGATTCTTTGATAGGGTTGTATTTCCAAATAATATTAAAAGAACCAAAATATTTTTTTTAAACTCCAAGCTATGTTCTATACACATTATTGCTTATACCTAATTATGCCCTCAATTCACAGAGTGAGCTTATTGCACTACATTTACAAAACCATTGCTAAATAGACGAATTGGCCAAAACTGAAAACTAGCTATAGATAAATATTGATTCTGAAACCTCATGAATTATTTTTTGCATAGTATGTTCAAAGTCACTTCCAGTGAATAACCAAATTGAACACTTATATTGGTAATGAAGATCAAGATAAATCGACCCAAAAGGAAATTCGATGATAATGGAGTAGTAAATACCTAAACCATAAACTGAAATGAAAATAAACAATAGAACCTCGAAGAAACATTGCCTTCAGAGGCATATTATCAAACACCAAGCAGGCAAATACATCCAAACCCATGAAAGAAGAGAATTTTAAAGGGGAAAAAAGAATAAAAATACAAACTTTTGCCAGGTACATATGAATTCAAGCATGGAAATAGGATACGCATACATCAACAGACAGAAGACTTATGCAGAAACAAAAGAGAAATTTACGGATTCAGGTTTTCCGATTATTTTGGCAACAGCTTTAGTGGCATCCTTGAGTATATCAGAAGCTACGACGCCATCAACTGGAACATTGATGAACAAATTCAGTGTCGGCATTCTTTGTTTGAATCCAGAATATATAAAGATAATACTAGTATACTTATACAGTTTATCAGTTGGAATTGAGATAAAAGAAGTGAAAAATCAATGAGAATTGAGTGGTTTGAATAGATTCTCAAATGGATAATACGAATAACTGAATAAGAGAGAGGAGTGCTGTTTCTTGGGGCGAAATGACGTTGAGAGAGGAACTCCTCTTCCTGGGCCTAACAATGGGATTTTCAAAATTCAAGCCCAAAGTCAATCTCTTTCAATAAAAATAAATTTAACCAGGAAAAAAAATGTGGATATTAATTGGTAGGAGAGAAAGAGAAAGAGAATAATAATAATAATAATAATAAGGGAAGAAAATGTAAATATGTGAGTTGAGTAATAGAGTTTGTAGCAAGTCACTTCATTTTGCATTAAATATGACACAGTTCATTATGAATGCCTCTTATATACTATAAGGAAGATCGAAGCTTTTGTTAGACCAGTGATAAATCGCCAATATTTTCAAATTGAAATTATGATGATAGTGATTGACTTGCAACTTAGAGAACTTAATGATCGATTTGATGAGGTTAATATAAAATTGCTCATACGCATGTCTTGTTAAGTTCTAAAGATGATTTATCTGCTGTTAAGAAGAAGTTATTTAAACTTGTCTCATTTATCCATCTGAGTTTACGTGTATTGATTTGATGACTCTAAAATGTCAACTTGAAATATTTGTTGAAGATATACGAAGAGATATTAGATTTAAATGATTTGATGCCCTTTCAAGGATGTTTGTGGAGACAAAGAAACATGTGACTTATTCAGAAATTTATATACTTATAGATATCGAGTTATGTTTACCCCTCATTAGTGATTAATGTGGCTGTTTAAGGAGATCAACTCAACTCATATAACATAATTTTTTTTATTTGACAGAACTAATCTAACATAATTAGTATTAATTAAGATGGGATAAATAACACCAAATTTCCTCCAAACTCTTTCTCTCCGGGAGGATAATATTTAGTTTTTATTCTTGAGTGAGAAATAATGAACATAGAATCCTCATTTTCTCCTTTCAGGGTACAACTATTTATATGTATATTCCCTCTCCTGTCATTAATGCGTTATCAGACATTAATGACAAGTCATATCAAGCATTGATGGATGTCATTGTTGAGCATTATTTATGCCCTTTCAGGTTACGGGGGTGGGTATTAAATGTTTAGGAGTAGACTCCTCGACTAGGTGCTGATAGCCTAATAAGTAACGCTTTGTGTCTTCTCTAAGTAGCCCGTGGAGGTAATGAAGGGCTACTAGGGTCCAATTAGCTAAGGAGAGGGCGAGGAGGGTTCTCGGATGGACCTCGGAGGTAATGAAGGGCTACTAGGGTCCAATTAGTTAAGGAAAGGGCGAGGAGGGTTCTCGGATGGACCTCGGCCTGTCGGTCTGTTGGCCTCCGCGTGGGTTTCGAGATGCCCTGTCTCGGGCTCCTTGCAATGTGTAATGGGCCTTAAATCAGCAAGGATTTAATGGCCTTTTGTATGTTGGAATACTATTGAGGCCCATTGGGGATTGGCCCTATCACAACACTCCCTCCGTTCGCTTTTAAGGGTTCCATTTCCCTCTAATAAGTTGGAACCTTTGAAAACGGACGGAGGGAGTACTTATCAAGTTGATATTGATTCTTCCAATTGCTATTACAAGTGTGGAAATAGTGTTTTTCGAAATGACATACTCCCTCAATCAATTCTCAATGTATCCATTTGCTTTTTTGCACGTGGATTAAGGAGTATTATTATTTTATATGTAATGGGTAGTTGTATTAATGGAGGATATGAGTCCCATATTTTATTTGTATTAGTGGAGGGTATGAGTTTCATAGTCCAAAAAGGGAAATAGATAGATTAAGAATGGACGGCCAAAATGGTAAAATGGATAGATTGACAGTGGACGGAGGGAGTGTATAAAAAATAAAATGCCGCTTTGTTCGTCGTCGTCCGGGTGGTGGTGGTGGTGGAGGAGCTGGAGATCCCTCGAGTGGAACGGCGGTGGTAAAGTGCGGCCGTGAGCTAGCTGATCCATAACTACTTAATTAATTAACAACTTCTTCTTTTTCTCAACTGACTTTTGAGTTCACTGATATATGATTAAATACACAAGGCAAGGCAAGGGAAGATTCAGACAAGAAATAAGCAGACCGATCTTTGTCTAGCTAGCTATCTTCTGATGAATTTCCAATTAAGTAATTAACCAACTTCACCTGCAAAAAAGTGGACATGAATTGTGGAAGCACCAAGATTAGAGCTGAATTAACCATCCCTTTTCTCACCACTCTCATGTGGCTAGCTTCTTGTTATACTACTTCTTTCTCTTGTTGTTTGGTTGGGGGAAGAGAGAGAGAGAGAGTTTTGAGAGAGAGAGTTTGGGGTTGAATGGTGTATAAAGAACAAAAACGCGAATGCCAATAAGGCGTCGCCTGAAAATCGAGATACAATCGGTAAGATGGTTGTGCCCTAGGCTAAAATCGGAACTACTCTGGTTCTCGTACCTGCTAGAACTGCGACGTCCTCTCCGAAGACCTTGTGATTGGTTGGCTTTCCACGGCGGAGGTCGTCGTTATCCATACAGGGCAGATCGTCGTGGATGAGCGACATAGTGTGGATCATCTCCACCGCGCAGGCGGCTGGGACGGCGGCGGATGGGTGGCCGCCGACCACCTCGCAGGCGGCGAGGCAGAGCATGGGACGGACCCTCTTACCACCGGCCAACAAAGAGTATCTCATTGCCTCGTGGATCATCGCCGGATTCTTCACCGAAACCGATTCATCCAAGGCTTTATGCACAAAACTGGCTTTCTCAACCACGTAGGCGGTGAAATTGAAGGGGGGCTCTTCTTTCTGAGTCAACACTGTAGCTTCTTCGCCTGTAATAATGGCGGATACGGAAATGGGCTTCCCTAATTTGAGAAAATTTGGGTCCATTCTGCGGTGGTGAATAAATGATTTAGATGGGGATGGTCGCTTCAAAATGGAGAGGTTTTGAATTTGAACCCAGGAATCTACGAGATTCATTGCCTTCATATTTTCTACTACTTGATTTCAGATAAAATATTTTACTACACTTTTAACTCTGTTTCAACTTCCAACTTTCAAGAAAGAATTGTAGTAGTATAATAAAGGGGAGAAAGAGGATAATATAGTATGGAGGGTGGAATTGGAAAGATAGGGTTTTGGATGAGGGAATAGTGATGTAACAGAAGCTAGTTGGAAATGGAATGCGGTGATTGATAAATATTGATTTCGGAAAGATTACATATATAAGTATTTCATATTCCAATTTAAGTAATATTTAAAAATTTTAGTTTTTAGCAATTGTCTAGGTATGTTAACTATGTAACAAGACGACGAAGAATTGAAGCTTTTTGTTTAAAGGTGTGAAATTGTCCCAAAGAAGTCAAAAGTTAGTGCGATTTGGGTGCGATTTGTGTCTCCCGACAATAATAATCAGATTAAACGCCGTCGTCGGCCGATGCTCTTTTCCAGTTTTTAGGGTTTCGAGCCCCTTCTTCTTCTTCCATTTAAGGAACTGTTTCTGTATACCCATTGCAGATGAGAATTGAATGTTCAAATCCAAGCTTCTATGGGGTATTGAAGATTAGGTGGTTTCTACAACGGCAACTCAACCCACAGCAGCATCTTGATTTCAAGTGTTAATTCTTCCTTTGTTCAGGTATGGGCAAGAATTTATTTCATTGGGTGTAGAATATTGGCAATAGGCAACAAGCTGGGTTCTTGTGTTGTGATTGATGAACGAAACTTAGACGGCTCTTTTGGAATGTATGCTACAAACAGAACCTACTTGACCATGTTTCAGTTTTCAAATTTCCGCCTCACTGTGTTCCATTTCAAATCTGCATAAAAGGAAAAAAAATGTGATGTTCCAATCATCTACTGATGGAGTAGGGAATCGCAGCTGATAAAAATGTCCCTTATTACTGTTTTTCGTTCTCTTTCCCATTTGCAAATCTTGCATCGGCAGTAAGTTTTCTATGAAAAGTTGTGAGATTAATAATCCCACTGTAGAAGAACACCAAATTTAAAGTGTGTGTCCAACTTTAGCTCGGATCTACTTCAGCTTATGACATGAATGGTTTTACTATCTCTGATGATGCTAAATTGATAATGGCAGTTTACACACGGAAGTGGTTAGTTGCTCCGAACCTGAACTCTTCTCATTTTATCGAATCTCAATGCAATAATATCAAAGTCTTTTAGCAACATTTCCTCTTAAGGTCTACTGAATCTACTGCTTCTTGCCTCGGCTATACTACTTTGAGTACTTTGTATGATGCCAATTATTCTCCAAACACTATTGCACCTCTGTCTTCCAACCATTCTCATACTCATCCAATCCATCTTGGACTGATACATAATAAGTGTCTCAATTTCAATTGCATTTTCAGTGAGGTTTGTAAGAGAGGAAATGTTGAGAGCGTTGGAAGAAGGCGGTGTTCCATCTTTTAGGCTGTTTTAATTTCTGTGCCAAGAATACAGGTTTATGTTAAGATGACTGCTAAGATTCAAGTGAGCATCAATCTCTCTGAGAAATCCATTAAGTGCTTCTTCAGTGGCAATGTTCAACTCCAAATTACCAAAAACTAGTTTGTTCCAAGGAATGAGCGCTGTTTTTAATCGTTTTGGTTTATGCACGAACAGGCTGATAGGATCATTCGCATGTAATGTTTTGTTCCAAGAGATAGAAACTGTATCCTTTAAAGTGTCACGTTTGATCCACATCTTCTGGAAGCGAAATGGTAGGGGCGGATTCTACCCGATCGAGCTAACACACCATCTGGTTGACGTCTTATCGACCAGGTCATGAGAGGACCTGATGCTTCTATTTCAATCAAGTCTGCCATTTCCGTCAAGGCCGAAAAGCAGGTGTTGACTGTTGTGTTGCGTGAGCTCCCAATACAGAGTTAAAGCCACCAATGAGACGTCGGAGTTTCTTTTGATACTGCAATATGCTGCTATAGGTGGATTTTATAATCTGAGGTTTCTGTACATTCCGGAGTACACAAGCACCGCGTATTTGATGAAAGATTGGAGCAGTGTTGATGGCAAATAGCACCATATTTAAAGAATTCTATAATCTCTGTGGGATGGATTCGAAGCAGACTTTAGGTTCAAGAAATGGTATCCAAGAAGGTGGATGAGTCTGAGAGTAGTTCTTGGAGGAGCCCACAAAACAAATATTCCAAACTTGGCATATCTGAGTTCCGCTAGTCTTGCTGCGTTCCTTCGAATAAGGAGCATTTTAAGGCATGACTTTCTTTGAAATGTTGTAGTTGGCATTAGTATTGCCCAATCTGAGAAGATGTCGAGGTGATGAGTAAGTTTGATACTAGCTGTGTTCCTTCGAATACGGAGCATTTTAAGGCATGACTTTCTTTGAAGTGTTGTAGTTGGCATTAGTGTTGCCCAATCTGAGAAGATGTCGAGGTGATGAGTAAGTTTGAAGCGGTGTTTTCCTCCGCGTTTCCAACTGAACTCAGAACACTAAATCTAAAGATCAGAGGAAAGTTGTTGTGGATCTTGACTCAAGATTTTGCAGCAATTTGACTTGTGATAAACCAGAGCAGGTCATATGAGAATTGTCAGAAGCTTTCTTACATGCATTGTTTTCATAGCTGCTAGCAATTGGTGGTTCGACTTACAACGTTCGACTCTGAATGACTGGTAAATCTCCTGGTGGATAGTAATGAGCTTGCCCTTTATTCTGGATCAGTAGATGATGATGAGCTAGCAAGCAGGGAATTCTTCCTCCATGGAGTAATGATCAGAACTTGTATGAAATAGTTAGTAGGCAAAGAGAGAAATCCAGTAGCAGTAGATCCAATTCCTTCATCACCCCCAAATCAAATCCCATTCATCAACAGGAAAACCCATACAAAAGAGAAGATTTAGCAGGAAATCAAGAAAAGCCCATGAGAATGGAATCATACCATCTCTCTCTTTCTTTCAACACACATATAATATTACACATACATCTCTTCTCACAGTTCTCTTACAATGATCCCCCCTTTTCCCTGTTTCAGCAGCCTTTCTCTTCCTCCAAGTTTCCTATAAACAATGTCTCCTTCCTTAAGTTTTCTCATATTCCCCATAACATCCTTCTCTCATCAATGCAAGAAACTTTTGATTCTCCACACTTTATTCTATATAAACACAAGGAACCCAATGGGGATAGCTTCTTCATTCAGACACCATATTTCTTGTTCAATAAAAACTCATCCTCAGATCACCCAAGGAATTCAGCAGTCAATTTGAGTTATGGAGGGAAGAATACTTCATTATGCAGCCTTCTTTCTCTTCTGCATTCTTTTGATCCCAGGTTATTTTCACTTTCTCCACCTTCCTTTTCAGCTCAATAATATAAACATAGGTGCTAAAATGACAAATAAGTATTGTGTTTTCACATTTAAATTGCACTTTAACAAAAAAATAAAAATAAAAATAGATACGCCAGATAAGATTGATGTGGAAATTTATAATTTTGTCACATGCAGTTAGCTTTTTTATCTTTTCTTTTTCCTGCATAAAATTACAAATCAGAATTTTTTTTTATTTTTTTTTAAGTCTGTATTTTAGGGACAATATTACTCATCTTTTTTGTGAATTTTAATTCGACTTTATTGCATATATGTATGAAAATGACATAATACGGACTACTTTTGATTTTAAGTTTAAAGGAAAGGCAATAAATCATATGCATCGGCTCCAAAGAGTGATTATGCGAACATTTATGAGTTATTTTCACTATCTTTCCCTAAGATTTTAGTATCAATTTTTATGGTATAATTGTATTTTTAAGTTCATGTAATATTTTATATTCTTGGGTCATGATTTATTTATCCGTCAAAATTCATAAATGGCCTATTTATATACTATATTATAGTTTATTATTCTCAAAATTTACAGTTTATTCTAAATGTATTATTATAATTTCATTATTTTGGGTCATGTTGTAGTTAATAGCTTATTATATCCCTATAACTAGAATAGGGTGTTTCTTAGAGTCTAATATTAATTTTTAAAGTATAATTATCTTCTTAACTAATAATTAAAATGGTTCACAGATAACAGTTTCACACAATTCATAAGAGAAGAGAAATTGAATTTCTGTTTTTTTTTTTTTTAATTATTGTCTCATATTAAAAAATTTCACCCAAAAAAATCATGAACACACTAATCCTAATACATAACACAAATTAATCAACATTTCTGCACTTTCAGAAACAATCAAAGGTAGCAACCAATTGGACTATCAAGTGAACCAAATGTTGTTTCCATCTCGAACAACAATTGTCCAAAGAGATGTCCCGATAGTAAATCCGACGACACCGGGAACCACTCCCATCGTCAATCCAACGAGCCCAGTCCCACCAACAACAACGGGGCCACCAACGACGATGGGGCCAACGATCCCCGGATCATCCGGTGGATCCTGGTGCATTGCCAATCCCACAGCCTCACAAACTGCACTACAAGTTGCCCTAGACTATGCTTGCGGCTATGGAGGCGCGGATTGCTCCCAGCTGCAGCCGAATGGGCCGTGCTACGAGCCAAACACGCTCGTCGATCATGCCTCGTATGCTTTCAATGATTACTACCAGAAGAATCCCATTCCAACAAGCTGTGTCTTTGGTGGAACAGCTCAGATTTCCAACACTGATCCAAGTATACATGATCATCTTGCTTCTCATATGTTGTCTAAAGTTTTATCTTAACTATAGCTCAAATTTTTCATTCATATGTTTCACTTTTTAGGTCGTGGCAACTGCCACTACGCATCTCCTACAAGCACTCCGATGATGACACCCCCGGCGATGCCACCACCAACGTCTACTATTCCAATACTAACACCTCCGAGGTAAGATCTTAGAGAAACAGAGGATGTAAAAGGACTAATACACCCCTTTTCATAAAAAACAAGGCTGTCTCTTCATGCATGCATCTCTAGACGTAGAGAAGCTTGAGATGAAGATATACGCCACATATCTCCATCTCAAGCCTCTGTTTGTTCCAGGATACATGTAAAAAGTCGAGACAGACATTGTGCCTTAAAAAAATTAACTGAACATGTGAAAATATTTCAATGCAGTCCAACAATGGATACAAATCCAGTAGGAGGAAACGGTTACGGTTCAGAACCAACGGACAACGATTATGGTGCTGAGCCGACAGGGATGCCTAGCTCAGCAGAGTCCATATCAAGCAATCTTGTACTGTTGATCACGATAAATTGTATACTAGTGTTGTCGCTTATCTCGAGTAGTCGTGTTTAAACAAACAAGCAAAACCAAGATTTGGTTGCTATGATCAAAATGAGGTAGCAATTGCTTGGTAAAATATGCAAAAAATTTTTTAGACAGAGGATATTGTAATGGTACAATGTTGAGGCCTTAAAGCATGTGATATCAAGTAGAAACAAAGTAGTCAAGAATTACCAAGTCTTAGTATTTGCCTTAGTTCAATTCACTAGTTAATAAGCAAGAATAATAGTGAAAGTTAGTGTTGAGATGTACAGAACTACTTTTATGATGTATTTGAGATTCGTATAGTGGTGATCTATTAGTATCAAAAGTAGTGGCAATCTATTGTTTCTAATTTCAGGAGAAGAGTATATCGGACAAATTAAGAAAATCATACGTGCAAGGATCTCACCAGATAAAGTTTGTCTAGTCCAATTTCCTTATTTCACGTATAGATGTCAGAATGGATTGGTGGAGATGGTTTATCCCACAACCCACCACAACAAATCTTTTGATGAGCTCAAATGGGACGAGTCTGTTACAGCGCGGGCTATGGTGGGGCGGGTCGCGGGCTTTTTTCTTTTTCATTTTTGAGGTAATATTACCGCCCAACTCTACCCTTATCCACTAACCACCCCTCACCTCACCCACCCCACCCACCCACCCACCCACCCTAATTTTTTTAATTTAAATTTTAAAATTTAAATAATAAAAATATTTCACCCAACCCTATCCCCCCTACCCACCCCACCCCCAAAAAAAAATTATTTTAAAAATTTTAAATTTTAATATTTAAATAATAAAAATATTATTACCCAACTCTACCCCTACCCGTCCCCCCACTCCCACCCACCCACCCACCCACCCACCCCAATTTTTTTTTAAATTTTAGATTTTAATATTTAAATAATAAAAATATTATCATCCAACCCTACCCACCCCACCCACTCACCACCCAAAAAAAATTATTATTTAAATATTAAAATCTAAAGTTTTTAAAATAATTTTTTTTGGGGTGGGGAGTGGGTGGGGGTGGGTAGGAGGTAGGGGATTGGGTTGGATGATAATATTTTTATTATTTAAATATTAAAATCTAAAATAAAAAAAATAAATTTGTCGGGTGGGTGGGTGGATAAGGTGGTTGGGTGGCGGGGTGGGGGTGGATAGGGGTAGAGTTGGGTGGTAATATTTTTATTATATAAATATTAAAATCTAAAATTAAAAAAAATAAATTAATCGGGTGGGTGGGTGGATAAGGTGGTTGGGTGGCGGGGTGGGGGTGATAGGGGTAGAGTTGGGTGGTAATATTTTTATTATTTAAATATTAAAATCCAAAAGTTGTATGTTATTTTTTAAAATTTTAATTTATAAAAGTGGGTTGATGTTGGGTTGGTGGGGCGGTGCGTATTAGCACACACTTTAATGGGTTTGAAGTGGGACGAGCTTTTATAGTGCGGGTTAATTTTGGGTTGAGAAATTGGTGAATTAAGGTGGGCTGGGTTGGTTGGCCCAATGAACTCAACCCATTTTGACAGCTCTAATTTCACGTGGTGTTACAATAACACCTCACATCATACATTTTAAAACTTTTAAAATATATAATGTGGCATCCATTTGGTATTATTATTATTGTAACAACACATGAATAGGTGATCCAATTTCAAGTTTTTCAGGTCTCATCAGCACAATCAATTTGAACTCTACTAGGATAACTAAGCTTGTTATTATTTCTAACCCATTACACATGGATGCTCCACTCTGAATTATTTTTCCAAATATTTGTTTGAAGAGAAAGTATTGGGATGAGACTTACAAATAATCACTCTTCATAGATTTAAAAATTATTCATAAAACAATTTAAAGTCACGTTTATTATTTTTTATTCATCAGATATAACTTTTAATAAAAATGTTAATTAGAGAAATTGAGAAAAATGTCCATATAATAATTGATTTTGAAAATTGTTACCCATCAATTATATATATATGCCATTTGTTTACTTTTTTATCCCTCTTCATTACATAGTCGCGTACAGAGTTTGTTGGGTATATTTGAGTTTTGATATAATATGTTGACTAGAAAAATGTGATAAAAATGATAAGAATGGAATTTGAGTTGAGTCAAGAGTCACATTCTTTCTTCTTAAGACGAAATTGCCCCGCTCTGATGCTTACGGTTCTATGTCAATTATCTCTAAGATACAATGACTCACATCTTGTGATAGTAACACTACAAATCACAAGATACGATGAACCTACCGGTATTATAAACTCACCTTAGGAGTAGGACGATTTATGAAAATGTAGATACCAAGACTCTAAGTACGGAAATTTTTTTACAATGTACGTTCAAGTGTGTAGGAGTTGACCAAGTAATATTCAAGTATAATATGTTGACTAGAAAATATGACAGAAAATAATAAGAATAGAATTTCAGTTGTGTCGAGATTTATACTCTTTCTCCTTAAAACAAAATTGCCTCACTCTGGTGCTTACGGTTCGATGACAATCATCTTCAAGATACAACGACTCACATCTTATGATAGTAGCACTACAAATCACAAGATACGATGAATCAACTAGTATTATGAAACTCACTTTAAGAATAGGACGACATAAGAATACACTACGAATTTTTTAGGTAACTAAACCTTCATTGGACATCTATGACACATGTGTCTTTGAGTGAATAAGAGTTTGAAAATATGTATTTTTCAAGTGACATTCGAGTGCCGGATTATGAAATGGGAGGGCCTATTTATAGATTTTAAGACGTCTTTACGTGAATTGATGCAACCATTGGATTTGATTTTGAATTCAAATTTAAATATCCTTTCATGAAAAGATATAATTATTCAACAAATCACACATTTTGATCACACCTCTTCATACACACACTTTAATCTAATAGACACTATTTTAAAGTGGCTTTTTTCATTCACCTTAAATTTCCAACAATCCCCACATGAATGGATAAAGCCAACTAAGAAGACTATGACACGGGAGACTGACGGTAAAGTGACTTCAAATGAAAAGATATTACATCGGGATAGGTAGCTTTCGACTTTGAACCTTCCTTAGTTGAATACTATCGAACATACTTACACTTTAGTGGATGCAATGCCTTGAACTACTTTGCTTCTGTGTATGCCAAGACAACAATACAAACATAATACCTATCCTAATACTGTTGGGTATCTGCGGTCGTCGTTGTCGAAACTTCACCGGAGAAGATGGAGTGATGGGTGCTTAGATTCTTGAGTCTTAATTCACTAAGAACTTGGCAAAAACACAACACATATAACCCACCGAAGGAGATAGAAATGAGACCTCTCTAACCTTTCAATTTCTGGTCTGAGATAAATGTACACACAATGTGTAATTTATAACCAGCAGCCATCATCTTCTCGGAGAGAAGAAAGAATGGCTCTGTCAGACGTGTGAAGAGAGAAAGGGAAAATGAATCAATTCGTCTTCATTAGGGTTCAATCAGGGTTAAGAAGGCAAAGGCTGCTTTGGGCCGGGCCTTAATTAATTAAGGCAGCCCACAAGCTAGAGGGAGAAGGCCAATAAGTTTGGGCCAAACAAAGTGGACCCAAAAAAGAGCCTAACAAATCTTCACCTTGGACCAAACTTAACCACTGTGTTTATTTAAAGTAGGAATTCATCATTGCACCCTTTTTCCGAAACACCTGTAAAAACAAAACATAAAGTATTAATGCAAGATCCAGAAAAAATTTGGCAAACACAAAGTAAGCCAAAAGGATATGATACAAAATCATAAAGGTTTAGATTATCACGAGGATAAAATAAACTGAGTACAAAGCTCAAGAGCGAACACAAAGTTCAAGGAAAAAGAACAGCAAATAACATACTTCAATCAACAGAATCAAAATTTAATGTTCTCATTAAGACCTAATTTTTTCAACAGATAAGCATTTAGTACCCATATCAGCCGGCTTAAATTTAGAAGCAATCTTTTCTAATTTTACGATGCATTTCTCCACTATATCTCGAATGAAATGATATCTAACATCAATATGCTTAGTTCTATCATGAAAAATATGTTTTTTGCATAATTAAATGGCAGACATGCTATCAGAATAGATAATGGCAGATTTTTCAAGAAAGCTAATTTCTTTGACAAAACCTTGCAACCAGATAGCTTCTTTCAAAGCGTCAGTTATAGCCACATACTCAGATTCAGTAGTAGAGAGAGCAACAACATGTTGTAGTTGGGATTTCCAACTTATACAAGAAGCACACAAAATGAACACATAAGAAGTTGTGGACTTCCTATTATCTCTATCATTTGCATAATTAGAATCAACATAACCAACTAAACAAACACCAGTAGCAGATTTGGAGAAACGGAGACTTACTTCCATGGAGCCTTTGATGTACCTTAACAACCATTTTAAAGCCTCCCAATATTCATACCAAGTAGGAGAACATGATTCTTTCTATCCCTATCAATATTCATACCAAGTATCCTTTTAGCATCTCCAAGATCTTTTATATCAAAATTATCAATAGACTCTTTTGAACATGCTCAACATGCTTGAGATTAGGACTAATTATGAGCATGTCATCCACGTAAATAAGCAAGAAAATAGGATCAAAATGATCAAGCTTGAAGTAAAGACAATGATCATATAAGCTTATTTTAAACTTCAAGGAAGACATGCATTGATTAAACTTTTTGTACCATTGTCTAGGGGATTGTTTCAAGCCATACAAAAATTTTTTCAGCAAACACACATGATTAGGATGCTTAGGGTCCACAAAACCCTCAGGTTGTTTCATGAAAATCTTTTTATCCAAATCACCATTTAGAAAGGATATTTTTACATCCATATGTTTCAATTCCCATTCAAAATGAGCAACTAATGCAAGCATGATGCGAACAGTTGTGAATTTAACAATGGGAGCAAAGATTTCATTGTAGTCAATCCCTTCCTTTTGAGTAAAACCCTTAGCCACCAATAGCTTTAAACCTAACACTTTCAAGTTCATGTTTCAATTTGAAAAGTCACTTGCAATCAACAACAGAACAATGAGCAGGTTTAGGAACTAAAGTCCAAGTATGATTAACATGCAAAGAATTCATTTAATCTTTCATAGCATTCAACCATTCCACAGAGTTCTTGGATTTTATAGTTTCTTGGTAGGTTTTTGGCTCATTATCAACACTTTCTAATGCATTAAAAATATGAGTATTAATATGAAAATCATCAAACCTTGCAGGTTGCCTAATATTCTTCCTAGTTCTATCCCTAGGTAACACATAGTCATCATTCACATGAATTTCAGATTCATTTTCAATCACAGCAGGTTCATCAAGACCATGATTATCATGCATTTCAGGACTTCAACATTTTCAGATAAACAAGGTGTAGGCTCCACCTCACTTGGAGTACCACAAGAGTCATTTAAGGTAACAGAATCAGTCACTGGAGCAGATAAGCATGGAAAATCAGATTCTTTAAAAATCACATTTCTACTTATTATGATTTTAAAACCAGGTTTAGAAAAATCCCATAACCTATAACCCTTAACGCCTTCAGGATAGCTAAGAAAAACATATTTTTTACTTCTTGGATCAAGTTTATCTTATTTTTTATGCATAAAAGCAGCACAACCAAACACTTTAAGCATGGAATAATCAATCTTTTTGCCAAAAAATACAAAGTCAAGACAATTGCCCTTCAAAGGCACAGACGGAGATTTATTAATCAAACATGCAGCAGTAATTACAGCCTCACCCCAAAACTTTTTAGAGAGCCCAGACGAAGTCAACATACTCTTCACCCTCTCTAATAACGTCCTATTCATCTCTCAGCAACTCTATTCTATTAGGGTGTGTAAGGAGCGGACTTATGTCTCACAATACCAAATTTAACACATAGATCATTCATGACATTATTGCAAAATCCAAATCCATTATCAGTTCTAAGATACTTAATCTTTTTACCCATTTGATTTTCAACCAAAGTTTTTCAATTTTTGAACTTTTCAAAAACATCAGATTTGTTTTTAAGTAAAATCACCCAAACTTTCCTTGAAAAATCATCAATAATGGACATAAAATACTCATTACTACCTTGAGTGGGCTCACTAGAAGGCCCCCACACATCAGTATGCAAATACTCAAGTATATCACTATATGAAGAAGTCTTAGGGTACGGGGAAATAGGGATTTTACCTTAGCATGTTTGCCTTGCACACACGAGTCACAGAAAGGAATGCATGTAAGCTTATCATCATCAAAAGAACCAGCTTTATGCAACAAATCAAGACCTTTACCACTCATTTGACCTAGCCTTTGATGCCAAATATTTGTTTTATCCTCTTTAACAACATTAGCTTGCATAAAGACTGATTTGGCACAGCAAACATACAAATTATTCCTCTTTTCATCATTAAAAACAGGCATAGAACCATTTAAAATGCACATACTTCCCTTTCCCCACTTGCCCTCAAGACCCTCATATTCTAAGGTAGCACAAGAAATCAAATTATTATACAAATCAGGCACATGTCTCACATTTTTCAAAGTAAACACAGAATCATCTTTGAAATGCAAGCAAATATCACCAACACCAAGTACATCACACATTTTTTCATTTGCCATAGAAACAGTACCATGAGAAACATTGTTGTAAGTGGAGAAGAGATGTTTAAATGGTGTCATATGAAAAGTGCAACCAGAATCCACAAGCCATTCATTGTCACACAAAGATGAATGCACATAATTCACAAAGCAATTATCAGAGACAACAAATACATTACCATAACTCACCGATTCAGAGGCAACATTAGCATGATCATTAGGATTATTCCTCTTAGGATGAGGACACTTATTCGCAAAATGTCCCTTTTTGTCGTAATTATAGCATTTTCTGTTCCTATTTTTATCAAAGGACTGATTGTCTGGGGTTTTTTATCATCAGGATCTTTACCCTTGTTCTTGTTCTTATTTTTGTTGCGATTATTATGAGGTTTCCCCCTAACATGCATAACCTCACCAGAATTTCTAACACCCCCATTCTATTTTGTGTCATGCTCTTTTTTTTTAATGCATTTACCACAATATCAAGAGTGGTATTATCATGACCATACTTAATAGCAGATTTAACATCACAATAAGATTCAGGTATAGCATTTAAAAGGACAATAGGAGTATACTCATCAATATGTTCGTTACCAGTTTGCTTTATATCTTGAATCAACTTAGTGAACACATCCAATTTTTCCTCAACATCTTTGTTTAAATCAAGTTTAAAACGAAAGAATTTTTCAAGAAGAAGTATTTTTCCAGGTAAAGATTTTTCAGTGTACAACTTATCCAATGCTTCCCAAAGTTTTTTAGTCGTAGTATGCACACCAACTTTTCTTAACACAGGATCAGAGAGATTCAGGATAATAGCAGACATAGCAAGATCATTCATTTCATTCTTTTTGACATCAGTCTCATCCTTATCATATGATTCATCTACAACTTTATATACCCGTTGTTAGACGAGAATGACTTAATTTTCTATTTTCAGATACTGAAATCACCCTTTCCATCAAATGGAGCATGCCCAAACAAAGAGGACGAAGCCATGGGTACACAAAAGCTAAGTAGAATACACAGTACCAAAGCACACATAGGCAAGCTGAGGTTATCCCAGTTCGTGGATTGATTTATCGATTGCGCAGGAGTTCACTCAGGGCCCTAGTCACACACAAAACGATAAAGGAGCAGCTTAACACACAAAGACAAATCTATAGCAGCAGAAAATTAAGAGGCCCAAGATAACAGATTCACAGAGAAACAAACAAAAACAAATAAGGAGGACCAGCCACCTCGAGCATCACAAACAAGAGCAAATATAGAGGACCAGCCGCCTCAGGGATTAACAGAAAAATAAATAAGAAAGAGCTCAAGCTTTTCACCAGAGCGGTGTCTCGGACGAGAATACCATACCACCTATACAAGTCACCAGCCCATTTTTAACAGGGGCAGATCTCTTGTAGCCACCAGACCATTTTAACGGGGACGGATCTCTCATAGTCTTATTCACAAAGCAACACGAACAGGGACACTCTCCACTCCAAGTTTGAACCTACACACAAAGTGAGACAAAACAGTGGTGGGAGTTAGTAAAGGAACCAATCTGAAGAATTTTCAAAAAAGGGAACAAGTCCGAAATAACAACAAAACAAATTTAAAAAATTTCAGAATAACTCTTCCCTATTCAGTGGAGGCCCCAGACAGATCTGACAGGCGGCGAGATGAGTGATATTTTTACCTAAATTTTAGTATATTTTTATATGTGTTTTCATATTTTTTCATCCATATTTTGTGTATATTTTGGTGGTGTTTTGTGTTTTTATGAAAATGTGTGAGAATGAGCTTAAACGTAGGATTTTCAGGTAAAAATAGATTCTAAACGCAAAAAGAAAAATATGAAAAAAATGAATCTCAATTCCGAGTTGAAACGAGCAAGAAATAAATGATAAAAAGAAACACGGGCTGAAGGAGAAACACGACCATGTTTGGCCGTATTACAGAAGAAACACGGCCTCTTTTAGGCCGTGTGAGGTGGCATGGCCGTGTTCCTGAAGAATTCGAATTTTACACAAAAGGCCCATTTTCCACTTAAGCCCATTATCCAAATTTTGCCCTAATTTCTTTGATCCTCCATAAATACCCTCATTTCCAAATTTTGAAGGGAGAAGGGTTTCACTTGGACACACACATCACAAACCATTTCCTTCATTTTACACCCCAACCTTCTTCCATTCTTCATCCATCCATCTACACTTGATCTCCTCCATCAAATCCACCATCCAAGTGATCAAGGAAGAAAGGGGGAGTGAAGATTACAAGAAGAAGAACGAGATCTCCATTGAAGACCTTCAAAGGGGGAATCTAATTCTAATTTTTGTGAACTTCTTTATAGTTTTTTCATGGGATTTGTAGATACAATTTTCTATGTTGTTTTCTCTAAGACTATGATAGACTAATCTCCTTTGTGAGATTAGCCCCATGATTGGTGTTTGATAATTTAATTTTTATGCAATTGGATTTTAATCTTGAATGAGCTTTGTGTTATATCTATCATTGATTGTGAATTGCTTGATGTATATGTATGATTTGTGTGATTAATTGTCATGGGCATGTGATTAGATTGAGAAATTAATTATATGTTTAGGATAGTTCATTGAATCATTTCATCATACACTTCATGTGCATTAATTTAGAATGAGATAGAGATATCCTTCTAGATTTAGAACCCTTTGGTAGAACATTTGATTAGCTTAATCGAGAGATTGGTTGATTAGGTGAGGAGACCAAAACCATTAGTAAATTCATAGTATCTTAAAAGAGAATATTGCCTATGATTTAGTATCTCATTAAGGAACTCGTAGAGTAATTAGTACCTAGTGGGAGGTGTTTGCTTTGGTCACGATCCTATGTGCTTTTTTGAGCCTTATTGAGGGCATACATCCTATCTATCTCGAGAGAGAGTTTAGGTAAAATTAGTGATTTCTCCTATGCCATGTCCATGAGAGATTATAATTAATTGCATAATTACTTTGTTATCTATGTCATGATTTTTGCTAATCTCATCCTTGCATCATTTGGAACCATTTATTCTTGCATTCATTTTATCATTTATTTTCATTAGTTTTAGTGCGTTCATTTGCACGCTTATCCTCTATCCCATTCCGCCGTCCTTATAAAATTACGATAAATTTGAGATCGCTTAAACTATAGCACGTTCCCCCCTTGGGTGGGGTTCAATAAATTCTTTAATTGGTCATCCCAACTACAAACTATCTATCAAATGGCACCGTTGCCGGGGAGGTAATGGTTGCTAGTAGTTTGACGAAGGATTGTTTAGAGTGGTCTTAGTAAGGACATTTTTTTTGCATCTTATATTTTCTTTAGAAAATTTTGCTCTAATTTTTCTTTCTTTTATAGGTATATACCTTGAGAAGGAAGAAGAAGGTGAACAAGCCAAAAAATATGAGATATATGGATATTCTTCGAGATATGGTAAATAGAAGTGCTCATCCCACTATGAACACACAAGAAAATTTTCAAGGATTTCAAATGCCAAATTATGAGCCTAATTTGCAATCGAATTTTGGAGCACAAGTGCCTAATATGCAATTCCAACAACAAAGTTATGAGAATTTTGGAGTCCCTCATCAAATGAATCAGCAAGTATACCCTCAAGATGTGGAAGATATTTTTAAGAAAATTTTTCTAGACATCAATAAGGAAATCAACCACAACTATGGGGAAATTTTCAAGACTCCAATACCTCTTATTCTACCCAAAGCGACTACAAAGAAAGGCTTAGAGATGAGTTGATCGAAAAGATTATGGAGCGCTTGGAACATGAGAGGAAGTCTAATGAAGTATGGATGGATCGAATGGGAAATTGGTGTGAAATAGTGACAAGTGCAAACGTAGCATTCGGTGCTAGATTGGATTCCATTGAGCACCAAGTCAGTCAAGTTGTGTTCACCGTGGAGAGGCTTCAAGAAGAGAACAACAAGCCTTCTACCTCCGGAACAACGAATCTATGCATGGTCACTAAAGATTGAAAAGAGGATAGTTTGGGGGTTGATGAAGTTATAAAGGAGAAGAGAGAAAGGGTGCCTAAGTGGGTGAAATCCAAAGAGTTGAAAGAAGAGTTGAAGGGAGAATTCGATAGATTTGTCGAGTCTCTTGAAGAGATGGTAGAGAAAGTCAAGATTCAAAATCAAGAAGAGATTCACGCCCTTATGGAAGAAAAGAAGCCTCCGGAAACTAAGATCATGGATTCTATTCCCCACAAGTCAAAACCTTATCATTCTATTGAAATTTCAAATTCTCTTAAGAACTTCCATGATTTTATTGATAAAAATTTATTTGGTGATTGTAGAAAAAGGTTGTAAGAGGGCATCAACACTTGTCAATACCTGAATTCTTACTGGGGGATGTGATTGAAGTTCAAAATTCATATAAAGCCCCATGAAAAAAATGGAACAAGTGGAAAGGGCCATTCCTTGTGAAGAACACCTTCAGAGAACAATTGCTTGAGCTATTTAACAAGAAAGGAAATGTTCTTGTGGTTGAACGTGAGAGCACAAGGCACTACTTCAAGAAGAAACCTATGACAGTGCCTAAGGACTATTCTAATCTACCATGAGCTTGATAATATCGTCCGGCGTGAAGACGTTAAACTTAGCGCTAGATGGGAGGCAACCCATCATTATCTTTATTGCTTTGTTTAATGCTTTCAATAAGGTTGATGCATTTGATATTATTTTGCATTTTTGGTATGTAAGTTGATTGTGCTCGTAAGGAGAATGCGTATTGGAGATACGATAAGTGCTTGATTTGAAGTGTGTAAGTACGTCACACTACTTTTTGCAAACTTAACTCGAAACTCTTGTTTTAATTTAAGTTGGGGGAATATGGCGTGGTGTGACATACTTTGTCTTGAAGGCATATACTTTTCGTGTTTTAGGCTAAATTTAAAATTTTTCTCATGAGTTTTGGTTTGATTTTGGTCCGTTTGGTTGTATTGAAGTGCATGTTAGTCCATATTTTTAGTGTAATTGTTGAGCTAATGGTTTTGATAAGTTGTTTAGTATAAATAAAGTGTAGTGGAAGCATGAATTGAGCCCGGAGAGTGCATTCAATCCGGAAGCCCGTGCCAACCATTTCTACCACCAAATGTCTTTCTAAGGGAGTTCACTTTATATCTCATCTCTTCTATTTGCTTAGCATAAATTGATTTTGATTTGGATTGATGTGATTAACATGTTACTTCATTTGTTATGTTTTGGGAGGTTTATTTTCTTAAGTTAGGATTTCCTTTTCAATCAAAGGTTGGGATGCTTGTGAGCTTAATTGATTATGGATGATATGAATGTGTGCTTCATTTTTCATTGATGGTAATTTTTATTCTTGCTTGTTATATGTTTTTGGTTGTTTCTTATTTGGTGAGTCTTTGCTTATATGTTTTGTGTGCATTTTTATTCTTGTTTAGGGATGTTTGGTGGTTTGTTTTTGGGATATTGTGAGTCGTTTTTGAATGTGAGTAATGACATGTTGGGTGATAAGTGATGACAAGTTATGATTAAGAATATCTACACTTTCAAATTGTGACATGTTTTACTTAACTTGTTCAATTTTGAGATGAATGTGGTGTAATAAGTTCCTTAAGGTCCAATGCATAAGCTTGTGAGCATTTGAGCCTCAACCGTGCATACATGGTATTTCTTCATGAGTGGATCGGTTGTGTTAGATATGCTAGAACTTGCTCAAGGACTATAGAAACGAGCCCGATTAGTGGAGATTAGTGATATGATCTAAGGCCATCCTTATCATTTATAGTCATTGCCAAATATTTCCATACCACGAACATCATCCCTAGTTAACCACTTTGAGTCTATAAGCATATTTCTTGTGAATTTAGCACATTATTACAAGCCTTGATTACCCACATGAGCCTTATATATTTACCCTTTTGTGTGAGTGATTGAGTAGATGGTAGCTAGAAAGGATTGATTGAATAATAAAAGAAGAAAAGGAGATGGTAAACAAGCAAGAAAAAGGATGAAAAGAGCAAAAACAAGAATGCACATGCAACCTTAACAACAAGATGCTCAAGAAAATAAAAATTGAAAGAAAGGAAGCATGCATCATAAGGAGCTCAATTAAAAGGATAATGATGATGAATAGTGTTTGTGACCAACAAAGATAAAAAGAAAGAAAAGAAAAGTGGAGGAATAGAAGAAAGTAGCTACCTCTTTTATTACTTACACATGATTAGTCACTCTTACCTAAATTCTCCCTACCATACTAAAGAGCCTATCATTACATCCTAATTAAAGACCTTTTTGATCGCTAATGGAAACTTTGGTAGTTTATGAATGTAGTCCATGAGCAAGCTTATAGCGAGTCGAGCCAATCGATTAATGAGTGTTGATTTACCCCACTTCATAGAGTGTTGAGTGAAATTAATAATCTATGTGAGGCTTGGACTAAAAAGGGACTATATTACATTTTATTCTCTTTTGATTGAACTTGCTAAATTCTCATGTTATAAGTTTAATGTTGTAGGATGACTTAGCAAAATTTGTGGTTCTTATTGCTATTGATGTGTTATTGCTTATGTTCGTTTAGTCTTTTCCTAGGTGAAAAAATCACTCCCATTGATTTATCATTTTCGTTGTTCGGGGACGCACAACACTTTAAGTTTGGGGGGTGTGATGAGTGATATTTTCACCTATATTTTAGTATATTTTTATATGTGTTTTCGTATTATTTCATCCGTATTTTGTGTATATTTTGGTAGTGTTTTGTGTTTTTATGAAATGTATGAGAATGAGCTTAAACGTATGATTTTCAGGTAAAAATAGATTCTAGACGCGAAAAGGAAGATATGAAAAAAACGGATCTCAATTCCAAGTTGAAACAAGCAAGAAATGAATAATAAAAAGAAACACGGGCTGAAGGAGAAACACGGTTATGTTTGGCCGTGTTACAGAAAAAATACGGCCTCTTTTAGGCCGTGTGAGGTGGCATGACCGTGTTCCTGAAGAATTTGAATTTTACACAAAAAAGGCCCATTTCCCACTTAAGCCCATGATCCAAATTTTGCCCTAATTCCTTTGATCCTCCACCATTATAAATACCCTCATTTTCAAATTTTGAAGGGAGAAGGGTTTCACTTAAACACACACATCACACACCATTTCCTTCATTTTACACCCCAACCTTCTTCCATTCTTTATCCATCCATCTATACTTGATCTCCTCCATCAAATCTACCATCAAAGTGATCAAAGAAGCAAGGGGGAGTGAAGATTACAAGAAGAAGAAAGAGATCTTCATTGAAGACCTTCAAAGGGGGAATCTAATTCTAATTTTTGTGAACTTCTTTATAGTTTTGTCATGGAATTTGTAGATACAATTGTCTATTTTGTTTTTTCTAAGACTGTGATAGGCTAATCTCCTTTGTGAGATTAGCCCCATGATTGGTGTTTGATAATTTATTTTTTATGCAATTGGATTTTAATCTTGAATGGGCTTTGTGTTATATCTATTATTGATTGTGAAGTGCTTGATGTATATGTATGATTTGTGTGATTAATTGTCATGGGCATGTGATTAGATTGAGAAATCAATTATGTGTTTAGGATAGTTCATTGAATCATTTCATCATACACTTCATGTGCATTAATTTAGAATGAGATAGAGATATCCTTCTAGATTTAGAACCCTTTGATAGAACATTTGATTAACTTAATCGAGAGATTAGTTGATTAGGTGAGGAGACCAAAACCATTAGTAAATCCATAGTACCTTAAAAGGGAATATTGCCTATGATTTAGTACCTCATTAAGGAACTCGTAGAGTAATTAGTATCTAATGGGAGGTGTTTGCTTTGGTCACGATCCTATGTGCTTTTGGGAGCCTTATTGAGGGCCTACATCCTATCCATCTCGAGAGAGAGTTTAGGTGAAATTAATGATCACTCCTATGCCATGTCCATGAGAGATTAGAATTAATTGCATAATTACTTTGTTATCTATGCCATGATTGTTGCTAATCTCATCCTTGCATCATTTAGAACTATTTATTCTTGCATTCATTTTATCATTTATTTTCATTAGTTTTAGTGCGTTCATTTGCACGCTTATCCTCCATCCCATTTCGCCGTCCTTATAAAATTACGATAAACTTGAAATTACTTAAACTATAGCACGTTCCTCCATTGAGTTCGATAAATTCTTTAATTGATCATCCCGACTACAAACGACCAATCACGGTGGCGGTTAGCAGCGGGCGGCGGCGGCACTAGGATGTACATGCAACGGCAGCGGTGCATTTCTTGCGGCTGCAAATTGCGAACAGATCGTGATTCTGGCGGGGCTACGATGTGTTTTCGGCGGTGGACAGCGGCATTCTGAACCTCCCATTGGCGTCTCACAGCAACGGCTTCGTGATGGACGACAGTGGCTTCAAGCGATGAACGGACAATGGTCGAGCGATGGGCTAGCAGTTCCGACGTATTTTTGGCAGGGCGTCGAGAGTAGTTCTGGCGGCAGGTGGAACCCTAGCACCGCAGAGCAAATCCGTCAGTGATGAGCAGTGAACGACAGACGATCAACCAGCTATGATACCACTGTTGGGTATCTACTGTCATCATCGTCGAAACTTCACCGGAGAAGATTGAGTGATGGGTGCTCAGATTCCTGAGTCTTAGTTCACTAAGAACTTGAAAAAAACACAACACATGTAACCCACCGAAGGAGATTGAAATGAGACCTCTCCAACCTTTCAATTTCTGGTCTGAGATAAATATACACACAATGTGTAATTTATAACCAGCAACCATCATCTTCTCGGAGAAAAGAAAGAACGGCTCTGTCAGACGTGTGAAGAGAGAAAGGAGAAATGAATCGATTCATCTCCATTAGGGTTCAATCAAGGTTAAGAACGTAAAGACTGCTTTGGGCCGGGCCTTAATTAATTAAGGCAGCCCACAAGCTGGAGGGAGAAGGCCAACAAGTTTGGGCCAAACAAAGTGGACCAAAAAAAGGGCCCAACAAATACTTTTGGTTCTCATGCTTGTGTCCATTTCGGCTGTGGACCATATCTTGGATTCATAAGTGCTTAATTAAGGCGGCCCGTCCTCACACTTATATAGGTGACCTCTCATCAAGAGTACCATGTATACCCCACCTTTATTAGGTATAAGAGTCATTAAAATTTTTTATGATTATCCTTACCACACCGTCTACATGTTAATTTACACTTGATTTGTCTTTAGGAATGGATTAATTAATATATTTAAAATTTCACACCTAAACAAATATAACTTAGTTGTCTCATTGAACCAAGTTTGTAGGATCTCCACTCATCATGGTTGAGCTACTGCTATAAATAAATAAATAAATATATATATATATATATATATATATATATATATGAAATAATTACTGATAGGTACACACTTTGTACCCCTAATTACTACTAGATACATTGATTTAAAATAATTATTATTTAATACAAAATATTAAAGTAAAATACCAAATATACCCCTAAACCCATATACCTTTAAAACACTAACCCCAACCTCCACCCACCACCGGACCACCGCTGCCGCTGCCGGACCGCCGCCGCCACCGCCGGCGGAGCTCCGGCGGCCGGTCGCCGGAAAATCTGTTCGTCAGAAAAAAAAAAAAAAAAAAAAAAAAAAAAAAAAAAAAAAAAAAAAAAAAAAAACTGGTCGCCGGAAAAACTGCCGCCACCGGAAAAGCTGCCGGACCGCCGCCGCCGGACCACCACATTTTTTTGCTGCACACACTTTTTTTTTCCTGCACACACTTTGCTGCACATGAACTTTTGCTGCACACAATATTTATGTGCAGCACATTAATAGGGGTAATATTGGAATATAACTATATATTTTTGTACCTAGTAGTAATACTTTTGTATGTTTGTATCTCATAGTAATTTAGGGTTTTTTTGTGTACCTAGTAGTAATCCTCCCTATATATATATATATATATATATATATATATATATATATATTTTAATGTGTGGCTTTTTGTTTCATTCCTCTGAGCATGCAACATTTAATCTCCAATAAATTTTATCACGGATCTATTTAATTTTTTTGAGATCAGTTGTCTCAAGCTAACATAATTTTAACTTTAGGTGCTACGCCCTCACCCCATATTTAAATGTACTAAGGGGATTATCCCCATATTTGAATGTTTATAGGGACTCTCCCCACATTTAAATGTTTACGGGGGTTTTTCCCACATTTGAATGTCTACTGGGATCTCCACATTAGGGTTGATTGACTTTTCTTGAAATATCCATCAATCTTAATTGAAATGATTGTTTCAAAATTTCATTTTTGACAGAATATGACTTTTCGAATAGTCACATCCTTTGAAGATAACTCTTCACCAAAAGTCATCTCATTTTTTGCGTCTCACGAAGAGACATAATTTTTTAAACGAAGAATCATGACTTTTCATCAATATACACGTCTCTTCATGAAAAAATATAATCCTTCATCAAGGGACACTACCTTTCATGAGAGACACGACTCTTCATGAAGAAACATATATTTTTTTTTCTATAACTATTGCAAGACATACCAAAGATCCTTCCTTCTTGAATCTAATTCCATTACTTACCCATATACGTAATGGCAATTTTCGGAAGCATAGAAAGAGAAGCACATATGGAGGGTAGTTATATATTTGGCATTATTAAATTACAAAAGAAAAGGAACCCTCCCCTTCGCCATGCAATTACTATAGACTCAATCCAACATTAATAATTTAATTTTGAAAGAAAGGAATCCTTCCCTCCTTTTGTTATTCGAGAGTCAACCCATTTAATATGAAAAATTACCAACAGTTGTAAACACTCACATAACGAATCCAACAAATCAGTTAGTAATTTGGAAAAATAATATATAATAATAATTATTATCTTAACTCAATAAATTACGTTGGTTTAAGACACCAATTTCATGAACGTTGTACTGATTGCATTCAATCTCATGAATTAAGACATCTTATCACAAAAAAACTGATTTTCATTTCTCTCTCTTATTTCATAA
This sequence comes from Pogostemon cablin, assembly GCA_023678885.1. NCBI lineage: Eukaryota > Viridiplantae > Streptophyta > Magnoliopsida > Lamiales > Lamiaceae > Pogostemon > Pogostemon cablin. Next base: position 11,862,493 of record CM042987.1, read on the forward strand.
ATTTAATTTTCAATTAATATGGCATTCATTCGAACAGGTCCACGTACGATCGCAACGCCATTCGCAATCTCAATAGTATTAACATTTCGAATTAATATAAATTCAATTTAAATCATGTACACCATATGTGTAGATTAATAATGATCATATTAAAAAATAATCATTGCGTACCTTTTTTATTTTCATATCCAAAATTCTTCTTCGATGTCATTTGTAGTCAACCAATACTATATTGGAGCCATTAACATAATTTTCATCTTAAAATGAAAGAGTGTAACAGTTGATTCGACTCAAATTTCATTATTATTATTTTATGTCATATTTTTTAGTCAACGTATTACACCGAAACCAAATTTACCCAACAAAATTTACAATAATTTATTGGGTAAATTTGAGTTTCAGTATAATATGTTGGCTAGAAAAAATATAATAGAAAATTATAGAATGAAATTTGAGTCGAGTCAAGAGTTTCACTCTTTCAATCTTAGGATGAAATTGACTCATGGCTCCGGTATAATATTGATTGACTACAAAGTCTTTTATTCGCATGTGTGAAGAAAATAGGGTACGCAAGTATTTATTTGCTTAACATTATTATTATTATTATTATTATTAGAGAGTGTTTGGTTCACTAAAGTTAATAAGTGAGTTAATAAAGTTTGTAAATGTGATAAGCAATGGATGAACATTTGAATTCACTTAATTCCATATTAGTTTCATGAGATATTGTAACACACTTCCCCTTAAGGTTGTATTTCACCGGGCCCCATGTTTTTACTAATGGGCTTAGATGAAGATTAAACCCGAATAAGTCCGACTAGTGTATAAATTCTCTAATTTTTAGAAAAATTTCAAGGCCCAATGAGTATTATTAATTTAAAGTGAATCAAACACACCCTTAATCTAAATGTGGTGTGGATGATTTAAAGTGAAATTTGCAAAATTAATTGAAAATAATTTACGGAGGATTTTAGAAAGAATTGATTTGCTTAGTGTGGAAAATTTTTGAAACAGTTGATGACAAATTGTATTTTGGAGATTGCATGTATGTAGAATTGTCAATTAGTGTCTAAACCAACAATCACAATTTTCGGACATAGAGAAAAGAAAAGAAGGCATGCAATTTAAATCTTTAAATGATTGTTATATGCAGTGGGCATGATTTAATATTTATTTCTTAAAATTTATTAATTAAAAAATGAATTTTGAGATAATAAGAGAGAGAAATGGATTAACAGTTATGATGGTTTATTCTTGAGCATGCATGTGGCATAAGGGGAAGTTTCCTCTTCTTTCATAACCACCCTCCATAATACTTCCATTTCATTCTCTTAATTTGTTAATCTTCCCGTGGCTATTGAAATTATATGTTTTGTGTTGATAATGTGTAAAGATATTGTTGATAAATTTAGAGATCGAATAAGAATGGTCTGACTTGCAATAATTATGGAAGACTGGAAGTAAGTGTCTCTTCATGAAAAATTGCGATCATGGAAAAGAGCCGCATCTCTTCGAGAAAAATTATGTTTCTTCGTGAAGAGTCGCGTTATTTGGAGAAGATGTGAAGAGTCGTGTTCTTTGAAGAAGAGTCGTGTCTCTTTATTAAAAGACGCATCCCTTGGTAAAGAGTTGTGTCTCTTCATAAAGAGTCATATCTCCACATGAAAAGTCGTTGTCGTGTCATTATTAAATAATTATCTCTCGTTAGAAGTAAAAAAATAAGATGACTTTTGGGGAGAAGTTAGAAGAGAAATGATCAAATAGTTCAAATAATTATATCAATCGTTGGATTAAGAAAATGTCATCCGACCCAAATGTGGGGATTTCTGTATCCATTCATGTGGGGATTGTTGAAAAATTAAGGTGAATGGAAAAGTTACCATAAAATGGTGTCTATTATATTAAAATGTGTCTATGAAGAGGTGTGATCAAATAGTGTGATTGTTGAATAATTATGTCTTTTTATGAAAAGAAATTTGAATTTAAATTCAAAATCAAATTCAATGGTTGAATTATTTCGTGAAAAGACACCTTGAAATCTATAAAAAAGCCCTTCATTTCCATAATTCGTCACTTGAAAAATACACATTTTCAAACTATTATTCACTCCAAAACATATGTGTCGTAGATGTCCAATGAAGTTCGAGTTGCCTAAGGAATTCGTAGTGTATTCCTATGTCATCCTACTCCTAAGGTGAGTTCATAATATCGGTTGGTTCGCCGTATCTGTAGATTTATAGTGTACTATCATAATATGTGAGTCGTATCTTAGAGATGATTGCTATCAAACCGTAAGCATCAGAGTGGGGAAATTTTGTCTTAAGGAAAAAGAGTGTAACTCTTGCCTCGACTCAAATTTCATTCTTATCATTTTTGTCACATTTTTCTAATTAACATATTATATCAAAATTCAAATATACCCAACAGAATCGCACATATAATAGCATGTAGCTTTGCTTGAAAAAATACATGGAATCTCAAGCATAGTTGCAAGCATAGTCGCATGAAGGATCGCATAAAAAATTATACATGGAGTGATAGGCATAATTGTAATTGTGTGCAACTCACAGACATAGTTGCAAATATAGCCGCAGTAGCGGTCGCATGCATAAGCAAAGAAAGAAAATTAATTGTTTGATTATGTGTTTAGTATTTATTTCATAGGTTTATAAATAAGTCCTTAATCATGTTATTTGTTTGATTGTCCAGACTCCATATTAAAGCTATTAATCTTTATGACTTTTGGGAGCTAATAAATGAACTTCGGCATGGGTTGTTGAAGTTTGTGTTCTATTCTTAGACAAGGAATTTATCATTTTGGCAATGGAAATTGATCAAGAATGGAAAATGATTTGAAAAAGTTAAAAGTTATAGGACTAAAATTGAATTAACCAAAGTTAAAGGGTGAAAATGATATTTTCACAGAATTTAGTTGTTGATTTGTGACACTCGTCAATTAGTTCTAGAACTTGAAATAAATAGTGTATTAATAAATTATTGAATGCAGTTTTCTATTTTATATGAGATTTTACACTAATTTTGAATGCTTGAAAGTATATATATAGATGAATTTTTGTTTATGATTTAGTACATAATTATAATTCTAATTTATCGGTCAGGGTGTAGGTGGGATTTTAGCTTGTGCACCGATACCTCGAACAACACGTTTTTGCGTGTTGCATTGTTGATGTGAAGTGTTGAGACCAGTGTCGTCATATCTGGAATCACACCGATCCTCCACCAGTTATTATTTAACTACTAACATATTTGTGTGGTGTTGTGCTTGATGTTGTTTTCAGGATTGTGGCAGTTGAATGAAGATCGTGTTGAATGGGACCCACAAGACTGAAGAGCAATCTGGAAAGTTCTAGAAGTCCAGAAGATTCTAGAAGTTGAAAATAACTACCCAAAGTAGTGGGTTGGTTATTTGCTGATAATGGGTAGTTTCTATATCTCCTAGTGGACCACTTATTTGAAGAAGGCCTGCGGCATGCTTTACGACTATAAATAGAAGCTGTCAGACTTCATTCCAGTGGCGTGAAAAAACTTGAAGAGTTCCTAGATAGAGAGTCGCCGGACATAGAGTTCATTCGACTACGTTCCTCTTGTATTATTTTCACTGGTGTTATAATATCTCGTTCTGCATTACGTGAATAGTATTATCATGTACGTTTTGTGTGTACTGTTCACAGGCAGTGGAAGTGCATACTTGAAGTAGGATCTAGATCTAACAATCTAGGTTTTGCCATTTTGGAGTTTGTTTAGGATTTATATCTGTGTGTGTATTCGAAGAGTGAAAGGAATATTTCCATCTCTTTGAATCTGATTTTTGTAAATCACTTTTTTCAAGTTAGTGATATTTTTGCCATGAGGCTGCTACAAACTTATTCATAAGTTTGTAAAAAGATTGAGTAATTCCGTGTGTTAAGTCTTCCGCTGTACAAATTTGCATATTCGTATTCAAGTTTCATTCTGACAAGAGTCAGTGTTGTACGAAGTGTTACCACACTTAGGAGAACATCTCTGATGTAAATACACTTACACCGTTGGGCACAACAACAAGTGGCATCAGAGCCAACACTTGACGGTACTAAGTGTTGATTCATGGTGTTAGTGTTGAAGTGTTATGGATTACTCGGCTGGATCGATTAACCGTCCTCCCATACTTGATGGAACCAATTATGCCTTATGAAAAAGTTGAATGAGGAGTCACATCAAGTCCATAGATGATCGTGCTTGGAAAGCCATTCTGGCAGGCTGGATACCCCCCACAGTTTAAGACATTGATGGAGATCTAATCATCAAGAATGAGCTTGAATGGACCACTGAGGAGAACAATTAGTCGATGCTGAACTACATAGCACTCAATGAAATCAACTCATCGGTTGATACAGTGATGTTCAACTTGATCCAGAACTGCATATCAACAAAGGATGCTTGGGAAAGGTTTCAGGAGCATTGTGAAGGATCTGAAAGTGTCAAAAGGGCAAAGACGAGGATGTTGAATGTACAATTCGAGAGCTTGAGGATGAAGGAAGACGAGACAATCTCATCATACAATGAGTGACTCTACAAGGTGGTAAATGAGCCGTCACTTGGGAATCCTATCTCCAACATCAGGTTAGTAAACAAAACTCTGTGTATGCTTCCTAGGAGATTTAGTGGTAACATCTATGCTATAGAAGAGTTTAGAAACACTGATCTGTTGAGTCATAATGAGCTGATAAGTATCTTGAAAACTTATGAAATGAATTTGTCTCAACAAGATGTTGCGTATGATAGAAAAGGTGTTGTCATTTTTAAAGGTGAAATTGGTGCTTGTTCTAGTTCTAGTTCTGGTAAGACGTCTATCATAACTAATATTAAACAAGTTGATGAAAATGTTGACAACATTCCTGATGACACTGACAGTATTTCTTTACTTGCTAAGAAATTTGAGTCTTATCTTAGACAAAAGAAGAACAAGTCTAAAGAAAACATTCATCTTAAGGTATTACATTCCCCTCATACTCTTTTTCGTAAACCTACTCAAAGAAGAAAATTTAGGTATGATCCTGAATTTAGGAAAAAGATCATTTGTGATGAATGTACTGGTTTTGGTCATTATGCAAGTGAATGTGTTAACACTCTTCTGAAGAAAAGGATGAGCCTAAATCCTTATTTGAGTGATGATGATTCTAAAGGAGATCCAGATGCAAATGAAGAAGAACTTGTGTTTTTATCACAATGTGTGAAGGAGGATTTCTCTGAGAGTGACTCAGATGTTGAGTCTGGTGTGCCAAAATCGGAAACAACATCGTGCAGGTTTATGTCTACTTTTGATCTTGATATGAACTGTACTAATGCTTTCTCTTCTAGAGTAGGTACTATACAAGAACCTCTAGAGATGAAGATTTCTGAACTTCTGAAAGAACTGAAAGCTGTCAACCAAGAGAATGATGGTTTAATTGAGACCATAACAAGACTTGAGGTAAATCTTACTAAGAAGGATTCTGAGATTGCTAAACTCCAAGGTCAGTTAGCTGCTTCCACATTAAGCTTCAAAAAGTACTGCAAAGGTACATCTGTTTTGAATGAAGCTTTATCTGTTGGAAAAACTGATAAATTTGGTCTTGGATATACTGAAGAATGCATGCCTTTTAGTTTTGAAAATCCTGTTAAGTTTGTGAAACATGGTTCAAATGATTTTTCCAACAAGTTTCCTAATAGAAAAGGCAGTAGGACCCTTGTTTGTCATTATTGTTCAAGCCCTGGTCATATTCGTCCTTACTGTTTCAAACTGAAAGATGATATACTTTTTGGAAAAATATTTCCTGGAGTGTTACCACACAAGTATTCACACACACCTAAATCTGCTTGGGTCAGAAAACCAAAAGTGATTTGTAATATTGTCTGTACTTCTTTACAAGCATGTGTGCTTGGTCTATGGTATTTTGATAGTGGTTGTTCTAGACATATGACTGGTAATGTTGAATACTTGATGGCTTTTGAATCTTTTGATAGTGGTAAAGTTACTTATGGTGGTGGCTCTAAGGGTAACATTGTTGGTAAAGAAACTTTAAATGTTAAAGGTTTTTCAAATTTGAAGAATGTGCTTCATGTTGAAGTTTTACGTGCTAATTTGATAAGCATAAGTCAATTATGTGATGATAATTTGCATGTGAAATTTGATAAGAATTCATGTTTTGTGCTAAATGAAACTGATGACTGTGTGATATTGGTAGTCGATCTGCTGATAATTGTTATCTGATTGGTAACAACATTTACTGCAACATCTCACAACATGATGAAAGTGTACTTTGGCATCAAAAACTTGGTCATGTAAATTACAGAAATTTACAGAAATTGGTTAAGTTTGAAGCTATTAAAGGATTTTCTAAGCTCAGTTTCAGAGATCCACCTGTATGTGGTTCGTGCCAAAAAGGTAAGCAGGTAAGGTCTTCGCACAAAATCACTTCAATATGCACATCTTCAAGGTGTTTTGAATTGCTTCACATGGATCTCATGGGTCCTATGGAGACTGAAAGTCTTGGTGGTAAGAGGTACTCTTTGGTTGTTGTTGATGATTTTTCTAGATTTTCATGGGTAGAATTCATTAGAGAAAAATCTGATACGTTTAATGTGTTCAAAGTTCTTTTCAAAAGGTTCAAAAATTCTTTCAATCTTAGAGTATGTAGGATTAGAACTGATCATGGTAGAGAATTTGAAAACAATATGTTTGCTGATTTTTGTGAAAATAAAGGCATTATACAAGAGTTTTCATCTCCTAAAACCCCACAGCAGAATGAGATTATTGAAAGAAAGAATAGAACACTGCAAGAATTGGTTAGAGTCATGCTTACTTCAATGAATGTGTCTAAAAGATTTTGGTAAATAATTTTATTGAGACACTAAAGGAATAGAAAGATAGAACAATTACAAAGATGTTGTGGAAAAAATAGCGTAACAATGACTATTTAAACCTATAATACTCATGATTCATATCATGGAACATGTATCTATCTAGAAAAGTAGGAGTTGGATGATGCCACTGAAGATCACCTCCGATGGTAGCCAGTCTGTCCGCCACAGAGTTTCCCTCTCTGAATATATGAGAAACGTGGAATGTCATACTTTGAATAAGGTGCGTGGCCTTCTTCCACCATGAAACAAGCCTCCATGGCAATGTCGGATTTGGGATCGTGAATTCATACACCACAAACATGGAATCAGTCTCCAATCATAGATTAGTCCATCCTCTATCGTGTGCATACTCAATAGATAAGTATGCCGCTGCTAATTCCACTTCCAGCGAGAATCCATGGCTAAACCCGCTTGTAAAGCAGCCTATTGGAAAGCCCCTAAAGTTCCGAAACACTCCCCCACTTGAGATGTCCCCTGGCGACCCAGCGCATGACCATCTGAATTCACTTTCACCCATCCCGACCGTGGAGGCTGCCACCGAACAAGTATCACTCTAGGGGACTTCTTAGCATTCTCCTTGATTCTAAAGAACCTCAAAGTCATGAGATCTTCAACGGTGTTGCTCATGCTGCCCAAGTCAAACAAGCTGCCCTCACGGATCAAATCCAAAATTTTGGTCGTGACACCAGCAGCTCTAACTTCTCTGTCAGTTCCATCATCTTTGCATCCTGCATAACTTCTCTATCTAAAAGGTTTTGGGTTGAAGCATTGAATACTGCATGTCATGTGTCTAATAGGATTCATTTTAGACCTGACTGTTCTATTACTTCTTATGAGCTGCTGTATAGCCAAACCTGAAATACTTTCATGTATTCGGTTGCATGTGCTACATTCTGAATAATAGAGAGTATCTTTCAAAGTTCGATTCCAAGAGTGATAAAGTTCTTTTCTTAGGATATTCTAAGAATAGAAAAGCTTACAGAGTCTTTAATCTTAGAACCAGAACTGTTCAAGAATCTGTCAATGATATGTTTGATGATTCATCCAATATTACAGGTAAAAAGATGGAAGATGATATCTCTAACTTGGTTGAAATTTCAGAACTAGTGAACAAAATTGAGTCGAATGTGATCACATCACCTACAACATCGAGTGTTGATTCAGAAGAAGATGAGAACCAACTCCATAGAACTCCAAAAAATACTCTGGCTCACAGATATAAGAAAGATCACCCTTCATCACAGATCATTGGTGAGTCCTCTGTCGGTGTTCAAACCAGAAGGAAAGGTAAATTTAGAGATGTAGTGTGATCAGTTTGCATATCTAACATATGCAATTAGGTATGTACTAAATGTTATTTCTCTTCTTTGAACCCAAGAATGTTTCAGAAGCTTTAAAAGATGAGTGTTGGATAGAGGCTATGCATGAAGAACTTGAACAATTCATTAGAAATGATGTTTGGAGTCTATTACCTAGGCCTACAAACACTAATGTGATTGGAACAAAGTGGATTTTCAAGAATAAAACTGATGAATCTGGTAACATAGTAAGAAACAAAGTTAGGCTAGTTTTACAAGGATACACACAGGTTGAAGGAATAAATTTTGATGAAACATTTGCATCCGTAGCTAGAATAAAGTTTATTAGGCTTCTGTTAGCTATTGCATGCTTTGTTGGTATCAAACTGTTTCAAATGAATGTTAAAGATACGTTTTAAATGGTATTTTACTTGAAGAAGCTTTTGTTGAACAACCGAATGGTTTTGTTGATCCATTTCACCCTGATCATCTGTATAAATTGAAGAAAGCTTTGTATTGTCTAAAACAAGCTCCTAGAGCATGGTATGGTAGACTAACTGATTTTTTTACTTTAGTTTGGATTCATTAGAGGTGAGGCTGATAGAACTCTTTTCATTAAGCATGAATCTGATGGTTTTTTTATTGTTCAAATTTATGTTGATGACATCGTATTTGGAGCAACATCACAGGTCATGATGGATAACTTTGTGAAGGCGATGACTACCACGTTTGAGATGAGTATGGTTTGTGACCTGAATTATTTTTTAGGGCTCCAAATTAAGCAAAATGAAAGTGGTATCTTCATCTCACAGAGTAAGTATGCAAGGAACTTGGTGAAAAGATTTGGCCTTGAGAACACTAAGCCTATGAAGACACCTATGGGAACATCACAGAAACTGTGCAGAAATGATGTTGGCTCAGATACTCTCCACATTCTGTATAGATCAATGATTGGTAGCCTTCTGTACTTAACTTCGAGCAGACCTGACATTATGTATAGTGTCTGTGTATGTGCTAGGTACCAAGCAAATCCCAAGGAATCACATATGAAAGCTATGAAGAGGATCATCCGATATGTTGCTGGAACAAGTGAGATGGGACTATGATTTTTGAAGGATACAAACAGCTCCCTAGTTAGATACAGTGATATCTTGGGCAGGTGATTGTAATGATAGGTAGAGCACGAGTGGTGGATGCTTTTACATGGGTGATTAGCCATAGTTTAGTGGAGAATGACCAATTCAAGAAATTATCGAACCCAAGGGAGGTAGGCACTAGTGCTTAAGCGATCTCACATTTCTTATAATTTTATAGAGACTAATCATCAAAGGGAGGTTGATCAAACAAGAAATTAAATCAATCAATGCAAGTGAACAAGCAATGATCAAATGAACAAGATGGATGGATGAAAAGTGGTTTACCAAATTGATTAAAAGTGAGATTAACAACAATCAAGAAGTGGTAATTCTAGGAATTATGTATCAAATTCATATGTATCATGGATTGAAGACTAAGGGCCAACACTAAAATCACCTAAACTCCCTCTCGAGATGGATAGGATATGAATATCAAATAGCTCAATGGATTGGTTCTCACTTAAACAATTCCAACTAGGTACTAAGCTTAAATGAGAGTCCCTTCACACAATTAATCAATCTCTCGATCAAACCAATCACATGTCCTACCAAAGGGTTCTAAACTATGAAGGACTTCTCAATCTCTTCATAATCTATAATGCACATGAAGTGTTTGATGAAATGATTCACTTAATTATCCTAAGCATATAATTGATTTCTCAATCTAATCACATATCTAGAACAACTAAACACACAAATCATCAATACAATTCAAGCAATTAATAATCAATGGTAGAAAATTATAGATCCAATCAACATATGAATTTGAATACACAAATCCCCAAAATTATCCAACAACTCTCATGTTGCTAATCTCACAAGGGAGATTAGCCTACCATATTAAGAAGGAAATGAACATAGACATTAAGATCCTTACAAAACATGATGAAACTATGAGGTTTAATACAAGAAATGAATGGAAACTCCCTTGATGTCACTTCAATGGTGATTTCCTTCCTTCCCTTGTTATCTTCCTCTATTCCTTGCTTCTTTTCTTCAATTGGATGATGATTTTGATGGTTGGATGATGGTAGATCCAAAAGATGGTGAATGAATGAAGATGATGGCGTAAAATGGAGAGAATTGTGTGTGATGTGTGTGTGGAAGGGTGGAATTTAGGATCTTTTTCCAATTGTTGAATAAAGGGGTATTTATACCCCTTGGGAAGCTTCTAGAAGGATTCTGATTTTTTCTGATCCCAGACACGACACGAGTCGTGCGACGCAACACGGTCATAAGATGGCCGTGTTGTGTCTTCTGTTGCTCTCACACGACCATTCTGGACAGGACCGTGTTACGCAACACGTCTCGTGTGCTGCAACACGGCTCGTGTGTTGTAACACGGGCACAGGGTGGTCGTGTTGGATCTTCTGATGTCGGCACACGGCCACTTCTTACAGGGCCGTGCACTGTACACGGCCCGTGTTCTTGCTGCCCTACTTCCTCTTTCACTGTTTTGGCTCGTTCTTCCTCGTTTCAACTCCGAATTGAGATCCGCTTTTTCCTACGTCTTCCTTATCATATCTAGCATCCAATAAAAAGTGAAAATCATAGGTTTAAGCTCATTCACACACATTTCAATAAAAACACAAAACACAACCAAATAGTACATAAAATACGGATAAAATAATACGAAAATACACATAAAAAGATATTAAAATTTAGGTGAAAATATCACTCATCAATGGGTAACAATCTTGTTTCTTGGCATAGTAAAAAATAAAAATGCATATCCCAATCCACTGCTGAATTTGAATATATTGCTGCTGGAAGTTGTTGCACACAACTGCTTTGGTTGAAAAAGATGTTAGATGATTATGTTCTTGAAACAGATGCGTTAGTAATTTTTTTGTGATAACACGAGTGCTATAAACATTTCTAAAAATCCTGTGAAGCATTCACTAACTAAACATATCAACATAAGACATCATTTCATTAGAGATTTAGTTAAGAAAGAAGTAGTTAAGTTGGAGTATATTTCCACTGAGAGACAACTTGCTGACATTTTCATGAAAGCACTTGATTTCGAGAGATTTTCTTCACTTAGGAAATCTCTTGGACTCTGCATTTCATGAGTCATGCGTAATGTTTCTTAGAGTGTAACAACACTCGAAGTGACACTACTGTAAGTTTTGTCATTTTATATCGAAATTAACTGATTTGGTAGCTTATTTCTTGCTGCTAACTATATTCTGGTTTAATCTTGAGGTGCAATTCTGGATATACACAACTGAAAGCACTAGTTCTAAAAAATCAAAGGTCTAAACATGCTGAGTGACTAGGTACACGGGGCTGACAACCACGATGTGTTCTTTTCTTAAGGCTGTTTAGTTTCACAAAAGGAATAAGAACACTCTTGGATTATTACTGAGTAACCAGACACATGGGGCTGACAACCACGATGTGATCTTTTCAAAAGGTGGTAAGTTCCTTGAGATTGAAAAGTGCATAAAAATCCATAAAAGTTTATATGTGTATGTGTGCCTGCATAAAAAATCAACCTTGATTGATTTTTTCAGAATGTTTTTAGCTCATGAAAATGTGTTGTTAAATTGAATATTTTCAATACATTAAGTGATGAAACTTATAGTATATTTATTTATTTATTTATTATGCATATTGTTTCTCTTTTATTTATTAAGGCCGATTCTATTTTCATATAAGTTAGTGGGCCTTAGTAACTGCTGCATTTTATTCTGCCTTTCACACGTTCAACAGTTACACTTAGTGGACATACATCCTTCTCAAATCTTCTCTTCTTCTCTTTAAATTCTCGAAGTGTGATGTGTGAGTTGATTTGGTGTAAAGATTGCTTGCTTGTTTAATCATTACACAACACTCTCTCACATATTTTTGATTTCAAAATTCAGATTGCTATCTCACTCACGTATCTCAGTGTCTCCTCCAAAGACAAACCTTCCCTCTTCCAGAGCAAAACATTCCTCATCATCCAAATCCTCTGCTTCCTCTCGTAAATCCCTTCAACTCCAAACCCTAGCTTTGATGGCCGAAAATATCGCGACTAGTGCTGCTCATAATATAAATCCTGATGCTGCTACACCTCCGCTTGGACCTGTTGTAGAGTCAGCTGTACCCAGATATATTATCCTTTCTCAAGGTACTCCCGACTTTGTATTTCTCTCGCTTCAAGCTCAGGTCGCCGATTCAGGCATTCTTGTATCTCGAATTGAAGTCCCGATGCTTGAACCTCCTCCTACTATTGTCTAATCTAATATTCCCGCTCCATCATCTGAAATTCCTGCTCAATCGTCCATCCCTCCATCAAAAGTTACATCTGAAACTCAGCCCTCTGCAGCTTTTGAACTATCTGACCCTGTTCAAGTCCCTTTCACATCATCACCCATTACTTCTCCTATCAGTACTAAGCCGAATCTGCCCGTGTCTACTCCTTTGTCATCACCTTCTATTCTGATTATGTCAAAGGTGACCAGGAAGACTGCTCATAAGCGCAAGGATCCACCCATGCACTGGTCTATCCGTGTCTGAAAGAAAAGCCAAACTATTGCTTCACTAGATATACCCAATACTGCTACAGAGAAATCTCCTATTTTCTTATCTGATTCTGATGATGACTCTGCTCCAATGGATGTGGATGTTCCTAGAGAGAACCCCACAATGGCTGAATTCTGCAAAGCTCTGAAGAAAAGGAGATGAGGTAAGAAAGTTTTCTCTGATGTTGCTACCCCTGTTGCAACACCTGAAGAAGAAGCTGAAGATGATCTGGACCAGCTGATTGATGATATTGCCACTGATAAAGAAACACCTGCTGATGTGAATGCAGACCCCTCTGATCCTGATCCTGATTCATCGTCTGATGATGAAGAGAATGCATCATACACCCGAGGAATCTGATAACGATGCTACCTATGATGAATTTGATGAGGATGAAGCTGTTCCAGATGATGCTGATGATGATGTTGATGAACAAGATGATAATGATGAACTGGATGATGATGCTGATCCTGATGCTGATGGAGATGATGATGATTCTGATTATGATCTTGAGAACTTTGGAACTGACCATTTTTACTTTGATGATGGTAAGGCCGGATACAAGAAATTTGTTAAGAAAGATGTCATTCATGAAAGGAAAATGAAGGATGCAGACCTTGTCACACACAATCTCACTCAATTCTTTGAAGAATGAAGTTTGCTCATATCTCTCAGGTACTCTAGTACTTTCTGTAGCAATTGGATTTGTGAGTTTTATGCAAACATTAGTTCACGCATGATTAAGAGTACTAGTCCTAAGTTTGGAAGATTTACTTTAGGAAAAAGATTTATGATTTTTCTCCTGAAAAAATAAATGCATTGTTGGGGACTGTACATGCTGAAAGTGTTGATGATATTGATGATATGGATGAGATTGTTTCTGTGATTACTGGTGATCTAATTACTAGCTGGCCTAAGAAGTTGTTCAGTCCAAGTCTTACAAGTCTACATGCTGTCTTGCACAAGCTTTGTGTTTACAATTGGTTGCCTACCTCTAACTAGAGTTACTACTAAGCATGCCAATTTATAAGATAGGGAAGAACCTATCTTTTAACCTTGGTGAAGTTATTTATAAGAACTTGATTAGTTATGGTGGAAACATTTCCAAGGTTGGCAAGTTACCATACCCTACACTGATCCATCTCTTACTGTCGGATCAAGGTGTTAAGAAGGGTAAGGGTGATTTCGTGTCTCTGAATGCTCTGGTGTTAGGTATTGCTAAACCTCTACTTGAAGGTAATCGCATTGTTGATCTACCTTATGTGAACCCCACTCCTGCTCATGAACTTGAACTTGGAACTCAGAATGTTGCTCCTGATGGTGACAATAATACTGTACGCACTAATGCTCCTGCTCAATCTGGAGAGGTAGTTTCTATTACTATGCATCGCAAGTACATTGAAGAGTAAGCTAATGCACTCGCCGCCAAGTCTCATCTCAGACTCCAAAACTCTGCTTTGAATAGGCAAGCTAACTGGCTAGAACAAAGAGCTCAGTTCTTGACTGATTTGCTATCCACACCCACAGGGGGAGAGATACCTGATGCTGCTCAAAATGCTGCTGCTATTGAAAGCTCAAGCTCAGGGAGAGTTGTGATAGAAGACATCACTGGAGAACCCGAAGGAGAAAATGCTGATCGTGCTGGAGGCGCTGGTACTAATGATGCTGATGATGCTACAACTTAGGGGGAGTTCATATAGTAAGGGAGAGATTGAGAGATTGGAAGAGTAGCAGATCATGATGTTGATACTCTGTACCAGGAGTTTGCAGATCATGATGACGATGCTTTGAAGAATGAAAGACTGTTGCTGCTCTAACTCTCTAACCCTCTAACTATTTAATGGATTGTTTAAACTTAATTTGTTGGATACTTATTTCAGTTTGTTTATTGTTCTGAACTTATCGAAATTAGGTTGCTGGATTCTTAGAAACTTTAGTTTTCACTTTTATTTTAGCTCTGAACTAGCTCTGACCTTATTGGTTAATTATCACTTTGGTAATTATGCTCTGAAGTGCTTAGTTATTTTGCACAACTGTCGAACTAACATCTGATGTATCATTTGGATATCTTGTTTTGCCATGTTTCTTTGCATCAGGTTATGTGGTTGCGGATAGATGTGACTGGGGGAGATTGTTGATGTGAAGTATTGAGACTAGTGTCGTCACATCTGAAATCACACCGATCCTCCACCAGTTATTATTTAACTACTAACATGTTTGTGTGGTGTTGTGCTTAATGTTACTTTCAGGGTTGTGGCAGTTGAATAAAGATTGTGCTGAATGGGACCCACAAGACTAAAGAGCAATCTGGAAAGTTCTAGAAGTCCAGAAGATTCTAGAAGTTGAAAATAACTACCCAAAGTAGTGCGTTGGTCATTTGCTGATAATGGGTAGTTTTTATATCTCCTAGTGGATCACTTATTTGAAAAAGGCCTGCGGCATGCTTTACGACTATAAATAGAAGCTGTCAGACTTCATTCCAGTGGCACAGAAAAACTTGGAGAGTTCCTACACAGAGAGTCGTCGGACATAGAGTTCATTCGACTACGTTCCTCTTGTAGTGTTTTTACTGGTGTTGTAACATCTCATTCTGCATCACGTGAATAGTATTATTCCATGCATTTTGTGTGTACTGTTCACAGGCAGTGGAAGTGTTTACTTAAAGTAGGATCTAGATCTAATAATCTAGGTTTTGCCATTTGAGAGTTTATTTAGGATTTATATCCGTGTGTGTATTAGAAAAGTGGAAGGAATGTTTCCATCTCTTTGAATCTGATTTTTGTAAATCACTTTTTTCAAGTTAGTGATATTTTTGCTATGAGGCCGCTACAAACTTATTCATAAGTTTGTAGAAAGATTGAGTAATTCCGTGTGCTAAGTCTTCCGCTGTACAAACTTGCATATTCGTATTCAAGTTTCATTCTGATAAGAGTTAGTGTTATACGATGTGTTACCATACTTAGGACAACTGACGTAAATACACTTACACCGCTGGGTGAAACGACAGACATGTTTTGGCACATTGCATTTGATGCAACGCATCCCTATGGCCCAAGTCAAGTGAGCCCAAATTAAAGGTGGTCTGGCCCAAGTCAAACAAACCGAAGTCAAAAAAGGTTTAACCCAAGTCAAACATACCCAAGTTAAAGAAGGTCTGACCTAAGTCAAGCAAGCCCAGACAAATTAAATCAGATCCAAGTAAAATAAGTTTGATTAAAGCCCAATCAAGTTAGAGGCTCAAGCCCACAAAATCAGGTCAAATCAAGTATTGACCAACTAAACTACGAGTTATAAATGGAAGGTTTCTCATCCTTCACCTATAAAAGGAGCTCTCTTACACTCATTCTGAACACTCACACACTAAAACACTTATACCTGAAGACGCCAACACTTTTGAAAAGATTGAAAACATGAGCAATCAAGATCTTCGAGTCAAGTCAAGTCAAGAACGGCCTACGATTCAGGGTTAAGGTGCTAAGCCTCCCAGATCCATCGTTCTTCCCATCAAGTTCTTCGATGTTCTTTGTAGAGTCAACAACGTTCTACACATTCAATGGTCTTCTTCGCAAAAAGCTTCAAGATTAACTTTTAATCCGAACAAAGACTCGACACCTCTGGATTAACATTTTAAAGCTTCAAGCCTGAGCTCAGACAATCTTCAATCGTAAATCTGACTCAACACACATAGTTAACACAAAGTAATAACACACATAGGTTAAAGTCAAAGCCAAGTTAGTTCGAGATAAGTTTCAGAGTATTAGCTAGAGATTGTAACCTGTTTTACAAATCTTCAAATTTGATCCTTTCAGATTATCTTTGTAATTCATTTTTATGTTTATTTTATCATAAATACAAAATTTATTGTTACATCATATTTAGACATTAAAAAAACACCATTCTATCCTTGCTGCAAATGACACAATCATGAATTTGCATTTATGAACTATTAGACATGTGTTCCCAGGGACGGTGTCAAGATTTCCTGGCAGGGGGCCCAATTTTTCTTTAAACCGTAGAAGTTTTCACCTTTGTTTTTACACATAGATTCAATAAAAAGTTACTTTTGGAGTATTTTTAAATAATAATTAAAGAGTAAAATTTCTTATTTGTATTAGGTGATGGGAGTTTATTATATTAATATAATGTGAAAACTATTTAGAGAGAAAACTTATGTCGATAACTCCAGAGTTTTTGTTCACTGGGTTCAAGTAAAAAAAAATCTTTGAAGTGTTATAAATTTGCTTTCAAAGAAAAATCTCACATTCATTTCAAATCCTACCATGAAAAAAATAGATAAATAAATATTAAAAGAAACAAATTATAAATATATTCTTTTTTTAAAAAAAAGTTTAATTATTAAAAATAATTTATTACTACAAGGTACACACTTTAAAGCTTAAATACTCTTAAATACAAGGAAAAAAAGAATTACTATCCGCTACACAAATTGATAATAAAGAAACCAAATCATTTTTAATGAAATAAATATCTGCTCAATCAGATTTCATACCCCTCTCACCTCTGTCTCTATCAACCTCATCTTCCCCTCGACCGCCATACCCCTCTTCCAACGCACTAATGATGAGAGTAAAAATAAGCATATTTTAGTGTCCAATTTAACATCTTTTTATGGAAATTCTTATCATATATTAGCACAAGTGTCTTATATTTATTATATTTGAGAAAAAGGTGCATTTTAAGTGTTTTATTGTGTTTTAGGTGGAAAAATGATCAAAAGTGTAAAGTTGGAGAAAAGGAAAAACTTGTTCAAGAATGCTGAAAAACGCATGTCCAACTTGTATAATTTTCTGTATTTGTATGGAGCTCAAAGATAAAATTGTGATATATTTTTAGAAAGCCACAGAAGAGAGGATCATTTTTGCGTAAGAAACACCTCAATTGGAGTCCAAACAAGAAATTTATGGTCAAAATGGTGACGTCGCGCAAGCTGTTTCTACTCAGCACTACTGTGCCACTTTGCATGACTTTTTACACCTTTTAATATTGGATGTTTTATAAGTTCTTTATATGGATAGAAATTCAAGGAAGAGACGATCGTGTGAGCACAAGAATCACTTAAATCAGAATTTTTATGTGGAAGTTATGTGCAAAACGGTGAGACTGCGCATGGCCGCTCGACCAAAGGAGGTGTCGCTCGACCAAGACTATTTGGTCGAGCGACGGTCGAGCGAGACACCAGAAGAAGTTTCAGCTTACAGACATGCCGCTCGACCTCCACTCGACCAAGGTCAATCCCACTCGACCAAGACCATTTTGGTCGAGCGGGGACACGAAATCCTATTTTTGGTAATTTCATACCTCTAGTGCGTGTATTTGCATATTTTTCAGGAAAAAGCCCATTCAAGGTCCGTTAGGAGAGCTTAAAAGTATAAAAGGGGATGCAAATCACACCAAGGAAGGACTGCAACATAATCATCCTACACCCCACAAGGGGGAATCACCCCCAACCATCATCCACATCCTTTCCTCCATCCATCCATCACTTTAAAGATTCGTCTGCTGAATCAAGAGGAGAACCAAGAGAAGGATTCAAGACGGAGAAGGACGCGACGACTCCTGCATCTAGGGTTTTATTCATTTCCTAATTTATCTTGTATTTTCCAGACTATGGGTAAGATCTATCCAACACCCATGATTGTTCTTCGTAACAACATGGGCTAGAACCATTTTGGTATAACTAGGGTTTTGAAGATTTTTATGAATTAATTGAACTTTTATGTGTATACTTCATACAACACTACTTGTGGAATTATTTTATATATGATTATGCGTTTTTAATCCATATTCATGGTCGCTTTGTGCATCTTCAATTGGTATATAGAGTTTGAATATATATCTTGGTTGTAGATTGAGTGCGTTCACCGTTGAACAGGATTCCATGTTATGATTCTAAGTGAGGGAACTCCGAAACTTCATTAGAACTGTCATATATGAATGTTTATTAATTGAATTGAATTCGAGTTAATAAGCAGGATAAAGAGATTAATTTTATAGTACCTATAAAGGGAGATCATATCGGGTTAGAGTACCAATTCTAGGGGAAATAATTGATACTGATAGTACCTAGAAAGGGGGGGTGAAATTATATCTCTTACTCCAAGGTTATTCACACGTGTTACATGGATATTTACTTATGTCTATGGAGTAGATTTTCATGCTTTAGTTATGCGTCCATATTCCACAAGGCAGAATTGGACATTGATACACGAAAGGAGAATTAATGAGTGAAACCGGATTACTCTAGGGCTACATGTTCTCCATTCTTGAGTCACATTCGTATTCTCTAGTATTTATTTTATTTTAATTGTTATTTAATTATTTAGTAGTTGTTAATTAAATCCATAAACTGTTATTACCTTTTATCTTAATTAATTTAGTAAATAATTAAATTAATAATACGTTGTCCTTTGGGTTCGATATTTAACTTGGTCGCTTGCTTAAGCTGCAAATTGATATTCTTAATACTTGGGGATTAATTTTGCGTGCTAAGAAAATGCTCATCAACTACCACCACCCGCGCCGCCAACTAGTTCTAACTTCTTAACCAACGGCGGTGTCTCATCCCTAACCAATCTATTAAACCCTAACACCACCAGAGAGTTCTCTTTTATTCTAAAATAATGATTCTCTGACTTTTCCCTCCGACCACCCTTCCATCCCAGAGGACTCGCCATAACATCACCTTTTGTCAAAGCCGACCTCTAATATTTTATATCAATTTTTATTTTAATTATTGGTGGATTGAGGTAGGCTACTCGCATCTCAATCTTCTTCTTCATTTTTTTAATCTTTTGCATTTACTTTGATTTTCTTACATCATTGTGTATTTTAGAGTGATATATTACTTGGTTGGCAAGGGTAGCCATTTAAAAATTTTGGATAACCGTTTATTCGCGGATTATCCATTACCCAATGAATATTATCCATACCCTACCCGATGATACACTTAAGGGTAATAGGGTAGGGTAAGGGTAATAAAAATAAGATGTGGGTAGTATATGGATTGGGCATACCCGTACCATACCCTACCCGTTTACACCCCTAGCCAAATCCCCTTTTCAAACTTAAATAACATTAAGGGGCCAACTATTTGTACCTCCAAAATTACTGAACGTACCCCAAAAATATTTAAATTGACATAATTATCCTTATAAAATTTATATTTATTCGGTTGCAACAACCGAACAGTTATTCATCTTATCTGTTCGGTTGCAGCAACCGAACAGAATAAAGAATTCATATATCTTATATGTTCGGTTGCAGCAACCGAATAGAACAAATAATTCATTTATCTTATCTGTTTAGTTGCAACAATCGAACAGAATAAAATTTGTGATTTTTTTAATTTATATCTACATTACCGAATAGATAAGATAACAGATAAGTTTTATAGATATCATTGATCTTTAAACAAAGATGGTGATTCGTCTCCCAATTAAAGTAAATAAATTTCTGTTGATTTTAGATTCTATCAAACTACTAGTCTACTGCTACTTCCGTTGATAGAGTCTAGAATCAACAGAAACTTGCTTACTTTCGTTGGGAGAGGAATCACCATATTTGTTTAAAGATCGATAATGTTATGAAACTTATCTGTTATCTTATCTATTCGGTAATATAGATATGAAATAAAAAATCACAAATCTTGTTTTGTTCGATTGCTGCAACCGAATAGATAATAGATGAATTCTTTGTTTTGTTTGATTGTTGCACCCAAACAGTTTGTTAGATGACTGTTCGGTTGCAACAACCGAACATATATAAATTTTATAAGGGTAATTATGTCAATTTAAATATTTTTGGGGTACTTCAGTAATTCTGGAGGTGCAAATAGACGCTCCCTAGCATTAAACATTAATGTTTAATAAATTAAAAGAGAAAACATGTTATAAATATAAATTAAAAATGAAAGAAAAATTAGTTGTAGGGGGTCAATCCACTTAAAATTTTGTTTAAATGGCCTATGACCAAAAGAGAATTATAACTTTATAAAAAAAAAGGAAAAAATATAAATAAAAATTATAATTGAAGGTCAAACTTTTCTTTAATTATACTTTTGTCCCAAAAATAGAATGTGTATCGTCCCCATTCCCAAATTCAAAATTAAGAACACGCTGAAGCGTGAAATCTCCACAACATCGTTCTCCTACTCTTCTCCTCTCCACTTTTATTTTTTTTATTAAAGAATTTGAGTAAGGAATGTTTGTTGTCATCTCTAGGATTGGATTTGGCAGCGTGTTCGAGCAGCATGATTTTGGGAAGAAGCTGGAGGAGTTGAGGTCGGTGAATAGAAAGGGTATTTGGTTTTCATTGCACAAGCCGAGTGAATCGTGGATTGGCTCTCTATTACAACGTTGCAAAATAGGGAATTGTGGCCTCCATAATTATAAATTATGGGACAAAAAATGATTTTAACTCAAAATCTTATAAAATCTCAACTTCTCCGATCCATTTTCTTCACATTTATTACCGAAAGCAACCCCACAAATGATCGAGACTGTCAAATACATGACCATCTCACTCAAGTTGATTGCAGCTTGATGATCAAATTGATCCTCCTCGCGAATGGGATAGAATGATTGTATCTTTCTTTGGCTGAGGAGATGGACTGTACTGATTTTTCTTACCTCCATCCAGTAGTCATTATAGGGAGAAAAGGCGATGTCCTTAAGGTTGTAGGTGAGCTTTTATAGGCCGACAAAGTGGCTTGGCCTGCTACAAAAGGTGGAATCATGTGTTTTCAGAACATACTAAGAGAGTTTAGCAGATGAAATAATTACAAGAGGGAGTGATCCGAGGTTGATGTGCATGATGTGACCATATTTGCGGAAAAGCTCCCATAGATATGTATGAAGATCGGGGGTTTTGGCGAAACGATACAGGTTTCCGATGAGGGGTAGTCCCAGAGGACCTGGTGGTTTTGGCGAAACGATACAGGTTTCCGATGAGGGGTAGTCCCGGAGTACCTGGTGGAAGAGTTTTCGTTTTTGGCCTTAGGAAGAGGTAGATGATGATGAGGATAGGGAGAGTTGATAGTAACAGAGAAATCATTTTCTTTTTCTTTTTTCTTCTTGGAGTAGAAAACCACGCAATTCTACATGAAATCATGGCCATATTCTAACAAAAACAGTGTAATGTGAGGCCTAAAAATGTGAATTTCCACTCTCAACAACATCCATTTCTCATAAGGCCCTTATAAGAATTATAAAGAAGGATTCAAGACTCCATCTATATGATGGATTCAGTGTAGGACAAATAGAGCAGTTGCTCAGCCTCAGAATACAAAGTGACAAAAGGAGAGATTGCCATCCTTATGGAGCTCACAGAAAATATGATGGAAATGCAGCTAGTTCCTATTGAGGAAATCAAGAGTAACTCAGCAAGCTTCAGAGGAAAGTAACCCGGATCATGAATTGGATCCATATCATAGCTATTTGGTTCCTCATCAAAGCAACATTCAAAGAGGGATCGATATACCAATCGATATTTCTATCTTTGATAAGAGGATTAAGAACAAGACAGAAGCATGCTTGGGAGGAATCTTAGGAAACCTATACGCAGGAAAGACGGCATCCTACATCTACACAAGGATTACCTACAATCCCGCGGATCGAGATTTTAACAGAGTACTCACTCTTCATCAAGATTTCAAGAACAAAGATTTGATGAAAGAAAGGAACATGCCATACTCTATCACCTACAGTATCTTATATGCTCTATCAAACCAAAAAAGATTCTCGACTAACGTGATTATATATGTAGTAAAGATTCTTTTTTACTTATTTAGAGTCTTAGATATTCATTTAAAAAGTAAATCATATCTAAACGATGATTCTTTTTATTTTTATTTGTTGAATCTAGATTGCTTCAAAGTATATTCTTCTTTTTTATTTTTGTTATTTTTTTTCTTTTCTATAATTCTATAAATCCTATTTCTATACTTCAATTTATTTTATGTTTTATATTTTATTTGATCTTATTTTTAGGTTCAATTATTCTCATATTTGATCTTACAGGTTCAATCATTCTCATTTGAAGTATCATTCTTCTTTTTTTATCTTATTTTTTTCTCTTCAATTTTTATTTTATTTTTATAATTCTATAAACCTTATTTATATACTTTAATTTATTTTATCTTTTATACTTTTATTTGATCTTATTTTCAGGTTCAATCATTCTTATTTAAGGTATCATTTTTTTCGTTTATCTTATTATTTATATTTTTCTTCGTTAATTGTGTTTTCTTTATATTCTATAAACCTTATTTTTATATTTTTTCAATCTTATTGTTCTTATTTTTATTTGATCTTATTTGCAGATTCAATCATTAAAAAAAAGTCATCAATGTTTGGAGTGATAAATTTAGATAATCCATAATTAATTCCAGAATGTTTTCTTTATAATTTTATAATCCTTATTTTTATACTTTAATTTATTTTGTCTTATATTTTTTTTTATCTTATTTCCAAATTCAATCATTCTCATTTGAAGTATTATCCTTTTTTTTTGTTTCTTTTTTAATTTTTTTGTTCATTTTATGATTTTTTCTTCTTCATTTTTATTGTTATCTTTATATTTTATAAACTTTATTTTTATAATTTTTTAAACATATTGTTCTTATTTTTATTTGATCTTATTTGCAGCTTCAATCATTAAAAAAAGTCATCACTGTTAGGAATGATGAATTTGGACAATCTAAAATTAATTTCAAAAATTTTATAATTGAAAATTCAAAGCACAGGTCAAATATATTTTTTACTTAATCTTTTGGATTAATGTATGAAATTTATTTTCAAAGTTTTATATTTTATTTTAATTTTTCAATCAATCATATTTTCATTAGGATCGTCTCTATAAATATTCTTTTAATTTTATTTTTAGAATTAATGCATGAAATCTATTTTTGAAATTTTATATTTTTTTTTAAAAAAAATTAATTTTATTTTCATTAGGATCGTCTCTATAAATATTCTTTTAATATTTACAATTTATTATATTAAATAATATTTTATATTTTATTTTATTCATATGTTATTCAATTAAAAATAAAATAAAAATTATAGTGTAAGCAATTAAAATTCACTATCCAATCAAATGACGACACGTGAATTTTCTTGACTAAATATCAATTATAATTTATTTTGAAAATTAAATAAATGAGACACTCTCTTGTGAGATGAGTTTTTTTGAGACGGTTGTGAGACGGGTCGACCCATTACTAAAGTATGTTTATTACATAGGTAAAGTATGCTTATTTGTAGTTAAAGTATGTCATTAATGAATCATATTATAACACCCTAAAATCATACTTTAATTCATCATTTATCATAATTTAGAAAACATACTTTAACCATTATTAAGCATATTTTATCTATATAATAGGCATACTTTAACACGTCTCACAAACCGTTTCACATATGTAACGTCTCACAAGAGAGTTTGTCTAAATAAATAAATTCCTAAAAAAATTAATAAATAATTAATAATTAATTTAAGCCCAACAAGTTAAATGGAGCTTAAATTAAATAAGGCATGTCCTAAGTTAAATAAGCTCAAGTCAAATGAGGTCTGACCCAAGTCGAATAAGTTCAGAAAAGTTAAATTAAGCCCAAATAAAGTAAGCCTGATTACAGTCCAATCAAGTTGGAGGCCCAAGGCCGCAACATCATGTCAAATCAAGCATTGACCAATTAAACTGCGTTATAGATGGAAATGCCCAAGCCCGCAAAATCAGGTCAAATCAACCATTGACCAATCAGATTGCGAGTTATAGATGGAAGGTTCTTCACCCTTCACCTATAAAAGGAGCACTCTTTCATTCATTCTGGACACACATATACAAGACACACACATACAAGCACCTAAAGACGCCGACACCTGAAGAGATTTGAAGAAGACGAGCAAAGATGAAAGTTCAGCCTTCCTTCAAAATCTTCAAGTCAGCTTCAAGCCAATCCTTCAAGATCTTCAAGTTAGCTTCAAGCCAAGAATGGTTTGCGATCCGGGATCAAGGTGCTAAGTCCCCCACATCAAGCGTTCTTCACATCAAGTTCTTCAATGTTCTTTGTGAAGTCAATGACGTTCTTCGCAAAAAGTTTCAAGGATAACGTTTAATCTGAACAAAGGCTCGACATCTCAGGATTAACGTTATAAATCCTCAAATTCGAGTTCGGACAAATTTTGACCGAAGATCTGACTCAACACACAAGTCAACACAAATAAGTCAAAGTCAAAGTTAAGACCAAATTGATTCAAGAGAAAAATCAGAGGATTGATTAGATATTGTAACCCGCGCTTACATATCTTTCAAGTTAAATCCGTCTGGATTATCTTTGTACTAAATTTGTAATTATTTTATCGTAAATTAAAAAATTTGTTATTACATACAACATATGATATCTTTCTTTAAAAAACGCTAATTGAATTTTACATAGATATTATATCTATTTTATAAAAATAAATAGATATCAATTAAAATAAAATAATTTTAATATAATTAATAATAGAAAGTTAATACTCCCTCCATCCCATTTTAGATAGCACACTTTTTATTTTGGGTTGTCCTATAAAAGTTTGCACCTTGCTAAAAAAGCAAAAAGCCAAATACAATCACCATTCTCCATACACTTTATTTACACAAAAACCACCCCTACCTAATACACCTAACATATTTTATCATTTATTTATTACCAACAATATCATAATACCCCTAAAAGTTATTACTTTTCTTAATATACATGCATAAAGTGGGGTGCAAATATTTGTGGGACGGAGGAGTGTATGTATTTATCTTAAATACCGAATTAAATTTAATGTTATGAAAAAATATGTATAAACAATATGATTTAATTTATAAATATAAAATTACATTATGTTAAAAAAATTATATTTATATTATATATAAATAATTAGTAGTTTATATTAAATACATAAATTCAAATAAATAAATAAATACTCCCTCCCTCCGTCTCATTTCAGATGACATACTTTCCATTTTGGGTTGTCCCACAAAAATTTGCACATTTTCATAAAAATCAAAAAGTAAAAAACAATCACCCTTCCCCATACACTTTATTTACAAAAAACCATCTCTACCTAACATACTTTATCATCATTTATTTATTACAACAAAATATCATTATACCCCTAAAAGTCATTACTTTCTTAATCTACGTGCCGAAATTGGGGATAGAATCTTTTGTGGGACGGAGCGAGTATATATATAGTATATAAATATATAATTGTAATATAATTCTTTTCGTGCAATGCACAATTAATTAATATTTAGTTCTTATAAGGGTATTTATGTCAACCTAATTAAGGGTGTTTTAGTCTTGTCTAATTATTAAGGATGACAATTTGGCCCGGCCCGCTCTCACCCCACCCCGATTGGGCTAGGTCCGCTCCGCCCCACACAGAGAATGGGGTGGGTCCGCCTCGCCCCGTGCACGGGCCAGGTCGGGTATGGGTCCTAGCCTCGCCCCTGCCCGCCCCGCCCCGTCCCTAAAATATTAAAAATTTTATTTAAAATATTTATTATATTTATTATATAATATAATTTATTAATATATATTAAATAGTATACATACATTTTTATTTAATTTAAGAGAAACTCTTGTGAGACGTATTTTTTGTGAAATGATTGTGAGACAGGTTGACCAATTACTAAAGTATGCTTATTATATATGTAAAATATGCTTATTTATAGTTAAAATATGTCAATACTGAATTATTATATTATAACACCCTAAAATCATACTTTAATTCATCATTTATCATACTTTAGAAAACACATTTTAACAATTATTAAGCATACTTTATCTATAAAATAGGCATGCTTTAACACGTCTCACAAAACGTCTCACATATATAATGTCTCACAAGAGAATTTGTCTTAATTTAAATAAAAAAATCATATATAGGAATTATATATAACTATTACAAAATATTTTATTACAATATTATATGTATCATTAAATATATAATGTAATAAAATAATTTTAAAAATAAAAATAAAGTTTAATTATTTAATTTAAAGTTTAAATTTACTTCATTTCATTTTAATTTAAAATTTCCTATTTGAATGTATTATAATTTATTAAAAAAAAGGGGCGAGGCATGGGTCCTCAATAGCTGACCGGTAACGGGGCACAGGGTGAGGTGGGCCGGGGGTATAGGAGTGTGGGGCGGGGTGGGGCACCTTGATACCCGTCCCGGCCCATTGCTATCCCTACTAATTATGGGTTAAGTTTAGTAAAATCGAAGGTACGAATAGCTGGTCCCTAAAGTAATATAACTCTTTACTAGATTAACATCTTAGAGAAGAAGAGTACTATTTAAAAATATCAAATTATTTTAAAAAAATTTTATAAAATTAGTTAAAAAGTAGTATAATTTTTTCTAGAGTGAGTCTTGTGTGAACATTGTTTTTGTAAAATTACTCTTTAATAGTAAAAATTACTCTATAGTAATATTCCCTACGTCCCATAAAATCTTTCATATTTTCCTCATTTGTTTGTCCCTCAAAACATTTCTCACCTAAAAAAAGGAAACATCAATTTATCTAACAATCTTAAAAGTTACTTTAATTTCAAATTTGTCATCCCTTTTTCATACACATATCATTACTTTAACCTTTATATTATCTAAAATTACTACAATACCCTCCAAAGTCAATAAAGTTGGTCAAAAAGTGTAACTTTTCTTAAACAACATAGAATAGTAAAAGTGAAAAGTATTATGGGACGAAGGGAGTATTTTTTATTTAGAAGAGTAATATATCATCTCTCTAAACGGTAATTTTTCCTGTATTAAAGAATAATAATAATCAATAAATCAGGATGTGCAAGAATTTGAAGAATAATTTTTTCATTTTGAAGAGTAATAGTTTATCTCTCCTCTAAAAGAATTTTTTTTGATGTATTAAAGAATAATAGTTAATAAAAATAGGATTCGATTCGTACAAATTTTTATCCTTTTTTAATTATGTAAAATTAAAAGTGAATAATATTATGGAACAGAGAAAATACATTAATAGTACAAAGGTATATATTACTCCATTCGATCTATAAAAAAGTGTACAAAAACGATATATTCAAAGTTTGAGAATTGATTTTTAACAAACTTTTAAAGGTTTTGATAATATAAAGTATATTGCATATTATGTCTTGTTGGGTTTATCCACCCAGAGAGTCGGGCCGGGCCCTTATAGAATAGTCAGGCCCACTCAATCCACTAGCATGATATTGTCCACTTTGGGCCGTCCACTGGCCCGCACGGTTTTATCACTCTGGGTATCACACCCAAAAGGCCTCATTCAAAATGCTGCCCTTAACCAAATCCATTGTAATGGTACCATTGGGGGCTGAATTAGACAAAGATGTCCTGAATGTCTCCCATGAATCCGGCAATGTACCAAGAAGCCATAAGCCCTGCACTTCATCCTCAAACTTGATATTCATTTCTGACAATTGATTAATAATGCCCTGAAATGAATTCATGTGATCAGTCATAGGAGTGCTATCTTTGAATTTCAGATTCATCAAATGCTTGATTAGAAATAACTTGTTGTTCCCAATTTTTCTAGCATACAGTTCGTGCATGTGTTTCTCGAGTAACATGGTTCAATACATTATCATCCACCTACTGCCTAATATAACCACATACTTGACGATGCAATATATTCCATTGATCATCTGTTTTATCATCAGGCTTTTTAGTTTCAAATACATGCAAATAATAATCTTTTACATAGAGAAGATCCTCTATCTTGCCTTTCCACATATGATAATTAGAACCATTGAGATTCACCATTCTATTAGTATTGGTTTCCATATTCACCACAAGGCACAGAGCAGCAACCCGCTCTGATACCAATTTGTTGGGATAAACACACGAATAATCAAAATATAAACAATTCATCTACGCAGCGAAATGATCAATTATCCCTCTCTTGTGTGAATCTAGTAGGAAATAATCCTAATAATATGATGCATGATAAAACAAGTAATCAATAAAGCACAACACCAGCAATTTAACATGGAAAACCTCCTCAATGTGAGAAGGTAAAAAACCACGGGACCGAAGCCCACCAAAAATTTCACTATGAGAAAAAATTCCAAGAGTTACAATCTGCCACCACAGACACTCTATCACAAATGTATCAAGACACTCTATACTTGATAACAAATAACGAGATTAGAAAGACCTCACCCAACAATACCAACTGATGTTCGGAGTTTGCAACTGTAGGAATCTCAGAACCCGATCTCCACCGTCCAGAATCTACCTCTATGAGTCTTGAACGTGATTTCCAAATTACAGCTCGATCCAACGGTTAATTTGTGATAAACGGCTCTTTCCCCTTGATTGCGCAGAACTGAATCGTCCAAAAACCTGCTTCTGTTTTTGGCCTATTCCCATCAACACAAATCTCCAAATACGATCTTCACCGTTCAGAATGTACGTTCATAGTTCCTAACAGTTGACCAAAATTTAGCTCAATCTGACGGTTGAAACTCCGATTATTGCCTCTGCAATATCACTGCACTGAATTTTTTCTCAAAAAATGTGAATTTTGTTTTTGCCCTCTTTTTTCTTTTCTCTTCCCTCAATGACTTACAGAACAAGATAACACCAAGAATCGGGCATACTTGGGCTTTACTAACCTTGTTAGGTATTGGGCTCTTCCACATATTTGAAAACCCAACCCAACAAATCTCCCCTTCCGATTATGTGAAGAGACTAGCCATTCCGGCTATCACACGACATACCTCGAGCTTCTCTCTAGGCAATGCCTTCGTCATCATGTCAGCACTATTATCATCTGTATGAAACTTTTCGAGTTCAAGCAACTTATCATTGATGACATCCCTCATCCAATGATATCTCACATTAATATGCTTCGATCTTGATTGAAATGCAGCATTTTTGCTGAGATGGATATCACTCTGACTATCACAAAATACTACATACCTCTGTTGCTTCAATCCAATCTCCTCCATAAACCTTTTGAACTATAACACCTCTTTGCATGCTTCTGTTGCAGCAATGTACTCTGATTCTGTTATGAAGAGTGCAACACACTTTTGCAATCTTGATTGCCATGACACAGCACCACCTGCGAATGTCACTAGGTAACCAAAAATCAACTTTCTGGTGTCCACATCAGATCCCATATCTGAATTGGTGTAGCCAACTAACTCAGGTTTCCCACCTCCAAAGGTGAGTCTCAAACTAGATGTACCTCTTAGATATCTTATTATCTACTTCACAGCATTCCAATGCTCCTTTCCAGGATTAGACAAATAACGGCTTACAACACCAACTGCATGAGCTATGTTTGGCCTCGTACACACCATTACATACATCAAGCTTCCCACGGCTGAAGCATATGGGACTCTTCTCATTGCTTCCTTCTCTTCATCGGTTGAAGGACTATGATGAGCACTAAGCTTAAAATGAATGGCAATAGGAGAACTAACCACTTTAGCTTTGCTCATATTGAATTTCTCAAGCACTTTCACAATATATTTCTCCTGTGACAAGTGCAGCTTCTTCTTTGCTCTATCTCGAGTGATGTTAATACCAAGGATTTTTTTTTGCTGGCCCCAAATCCTTCATGGCAAAGGATTTGCTCAACTGTTTCTTCAACCTGTCAATTCTTGAAACATTTCTGCCAACAATCAATATATCATCAACATACAGTAATAATATAATGAAATCATTATCCGAGAACTTCTGAACAAACACAAATGATCAGAAATAGTCTTTTGGTGCCTTGCTCCCCCATAACTGACTCAAATTTCTGATACCACGATCTAGGTACTTGGTTCAAACCGTAGAGACTCTCCTTCAGTTTGCACACATGGTCTTCTTTTCCCTTCACCTTGAAACCTTCAGGTTGCACCATGTATATCTCTTTATCATGATCACCATGAAGAAAAGCGGTTTTGACATCCATCTGCTCAATCTCCAAGTCAAGACTAGCTGCCAAACCAAGCACAAAACGGATTGAAGACGTTTTGATAAATGGAGAGAAAATTTCTTCAAAATTAACTCCCTCTTTCTGACTGAAACCTTTAACAACCAATCTAGCTTTGAATCGAGGCTTTGAGGTGCGTTCATCTTGTTTTATCATGTACACCCACTTGTTCTTCAAAGCATGCTTTCCCTTTGGTTCAAATGTGTCATTTTTATGCAAGTACTTCATCTCATCTTGCATTCCTTTCAACCATTCATTCCTGTGTTTTCTACGAACTTCTTCTCCATAGCATTCAGGCTCTCCCCCGTCAGTCAAGAGCACATACTGATCAGGAGGATACATCCTAGAAGGTACACGAGCTCTACTATTTCTTCTAGGTGGTTTTTGAACCTCCTGTTCTTGAACATCAGGTGGTTGCGGCTGATCGATATCCTCTTCATCATGCAAAGGATGATCGACATGCTCGTCATTACCGAGATCAGGCTGATCTTGATTCTCCTCTTCAGCTTCTACTTGACCTTGACCGTGAGGAACAATTTTCAAGTCAATCGAGTCATCACCAGGTGTAGAAACTGAGTTATCCGTCTTCTCAATATCTCTTATGGTTTGATCTTCAACAAACACAACATCCCGATTTCTGACAAGCTTCTTCTCCACGAGATCATTAAGTCTATAACCAAACTCATCTTGGCCATAACCAAGAAACACACACTGTCGAGTCTTCATATCCAACTTACACCTTTCATCCTTGGGAATATGCATAAATGCCTTATATCCAAAGACCCGCAAATGATTATAGGAAACATCTATTTCCAACCAAACTCTATCTGGAACATCAAAGTCTAAAGGAACACATAGAGTAAGATTTAAAACATGTACAGCGGTACTTAGAGCCTCACCCCAAAATGATGAAGACAATCCTGCTTCTGACAGCAGACATCTTACTCTCTCGACCAATGTTCTGTTCATCCTTTCTGCAAGCCCGTTCAACTGAGGAGTCTTTGGTTTGAAGGGGAAATGTTGGTTTGGTGTCAACCAAAGTCCCATATCGGTTAGACATGTGGAAGGCTGTGGGTTTATAAGTGTGAGAGACTCTCCCTAATTTGAGGTCTTTTGGGCGTGATGCCCAGAGTGGTAAAACTGTGCGGGCCAGTGGAGGGCCCAAAGCGGACAACATCATGCTATTGGATTGAGATGGCCC
The DNA here is from genome assembly GCA_023678885.1 of Pogostemon cablin. Classification (NCBI taxonomy): domain Eukaryota; kingdom Viridiplantae; phylum Streptophyta; class Magnoliopsida; order Lamiales; family Lamiaceae; genus Pogostemon; species Pogostemon cablin. Next base: position 11,894,548 of record CM042987.1, read on the forward strand.
GGCTTAGCTAGGCCGATAAACCCAACAAGTGGTATCAGAGCCAGGCCTCAGACTTAACCGCGCAGATGGTGGGATGTTCGGACCTCAAACTGGATGGTCTAGTTGCGGGAATTTATTTTAGGGGGAAATATTGGTTGGGTGTCAACCAAAGTCCCACATCGGTTAGAAGTGGGGATGACGATGGGTTTATAATTGAGGGGTGGACTCTCCCTAGCATGAGGCCTTTTGGGCGTGATGCTCAGAGTGGTAAAATCGTGCGGGCCAGTGGACGGCCCAAAGCGGACAATATCATGCTAGTGGACTTAACCGGCCCGGCTCGGGGTTGGTGGGATGTTCGGACCTCAAACTGGATGGTCTAGCTGCGATACTTTGTTTGAGGGGGAAATGTTGGTTGGGTGTCAACCAAAGTTCCACATCGGTTAGACATGTGGAAGACTGTGGGTTTATAAGTATGCGAGACTCTCCCTAGCATGAGGCCTTTTGAGTGTGATACCCAAAGTGATAAAATCGTGCGGCCAGTGGGCGGCCCAAAATGGACAATATCATGCTAGCGGATTGAGTAGACCCGACTCCCGGAGCCGGATAAACCCAATATTATGTTTATAAAAAGAGTATAATTTTTAAAATTAAAGTGTACTATTATTGAATATTAGGTTAATTAATTTTCTTCTATAAAAATGTCTCAAGAGAGAATTATATAAACGGAATTGATTAGTGAGTCGTGTTCGTGTTGAATAAAGCTGAGATGGCGATGGAGAGCAGCAGCGGCAACACCGCGAGTAACTGGACTGAGGAAGTCGAGGACCTTATACATGGTGGAGAACTCGACCGAGCTATCTCCTTTCTTGAATCCACAATCTCCAATCTTGACAAAGAATTAAAACAACATAAAAATGGTGGGAACACATCGTCTTCCGTAGCTGATCAGTTAACTGCTGCTCTTGAAGACCTGTCCAAGCTTTATAACGCCAAAGGTCTCTCGTTTAAGGCTGTCCAAACTTTCTCATATGCACTTCAAATCAAAAATGGAAAGGGGTAAATTTGATTTTGGTTATTATTATTATTATTATTTTTTTGTTTGAATTTCAAGGAAATAATGTTTACTTGATTTGTTTCCGTTTCTTCGTCTTGATTGCTCAAAGATATGATAGATTCTTGCGGTATTTCCTACTCTGTAACACTATAATGTCCAAAATTTGGATTTGGCTTGTTCTAAGAAGTCTTTTTGTTTACTATTGTAGAGTTTTTCAGAAATTACTCAGGAATGTGTTTACAAGTTAAATAATGTAGTATATATTACTTTAAAGATGGACATGGTTCATAAGGTAATGATATTTTAGGGGTAATGAGATAAAAATAGATTAATAGAGACAATACTGTTGTAGTGTTTGCTATAATATCGCCAAACTGATTTTCGTGTGTTCTTGTTGAATTGATTCACTGATTGTTTATTTATCTCTCATTTTTCTTCTTGTTCTCAGGAGTCTATGTTTTGAAAAAGATTCAATTTCTAATGAATTTGCGGAGGTGCAAGATTCTCAAAATGAGGCTACTTCTGATGATATTGGAGAGCATGGTTTGTCTTTAAAATTTGTTTTTAAATTCTCTTTTTTCTCTTGTCTACATCTGTCACTTGTGTGGGGTTCTGTCTTCTTTTGGTCCATTAGCATGTTTATTTAGATTCTGCATGTGTAACTGTTTTTATATATTATTTATCTCAAGATTTACTATTCCTTATTTTGTTCTAAAGGCAATGGTGATGGGAACTCTTCAAAATTGCACGATGATGGGATCCCACTTGAGAGCAGTGCAGAAGACGGTATAACATCCTTTATTATTGCTTTGTTGAACTTTCAGTACAGTTGAAAATTATTCTGAATTTAAGTGTATGGTGTAAATGATTTTTTTTCCCTGGACCATAAGATGAGCTTGAGCTGAACTGATGCCATATGCCAAAATTTTTCCCTCTCTTGCCTTGTGATTAATTAATCTTCGTCCATCCTTAGAGAATAGTTAATCTCCTGAAATGTGTTAGTTGTAAGTAACTTCCCACCTTCTTTCATGTTTGGATGCATCTAGAACTACTTGAATGTAAGTCTTGTTGATGCGGTGATGCCTTTTGTTGTTAATCACATATAATTTTCCCAATTTTGATCAAAAGCTTCTTAGAGGCTTATTGTTTCTTTTTTAGGATTTAGGAATGTACAGCCTTTTTGCTTTATACGGTGTATATAATTGGCGAGATTGAATTGTTCTCAGGGTTTATCATAAACTTTACTGCTTTCAATTTGCGGGCCTTAGATATGTATAGGAATATTTTTAATTTAATGAATTGTTACACTTGTGCATATTTTCTTTACAAACAGCATAGATAGTATTTGAAAAGCCATGAGATTTTTATTTGTGGGTACTGATATCAAGAATAACGTTCTGCTCCTTAATTTCAAAAATAGGTTCTACTTCTAATGCATAAAGACTCACGTATGAGCTAGGGTGTCATTTGATAAGTTTTCTTAGGCACCAGAATTACAAATAGCATTTATCTGTTTGAGAAGTCTCCCGGAGTTGAAAAATTATGTGACAGCTTTACAAATATCCTCTCCAATTATATTTCAAGTACTCTGGTAGAAGGCTGCTGTCATGCCCAGGATCTTTGTCCCCATTTAATGACTCAAGGGTTTCCTTGATTTCTGCATCTGATACTGGTCTGATCAACTCAGTTTGAATACTGGTAACTTCAACAATGTGGTATCATCAATGAAATAATCAGACTGAAGGTGGTAGTGGTATAGGATGTCATTTGTTTTATTTGACCGAGAGAAGACTGAAGGAGTTGCTGATAACTCATATTTTAGGTTAATTTGTTTTCTGTATAGTGATTTTGATATCTTGATATTGTTGTTTCTTTGACTTGCATTGATCTTGCTACAATTTCAAGAAATGCTATATTGCACTTATAATTTGTCAAGTATAGGTGCTATAATCCGTGCTGTTACTTGAAAAAGCTGGTTCCATCACTAATAAATCTGGCATACTATTTTGAAATGGTGAAAAGTTTCCATGCCTTTATGCAATTTAGTCAGCCACATGTCAAGAATGGACTGATTTTTAGCCTTCTCTGATGTATCTCATTGTCTAGTGCATCTTATTTAATCATATTCTGTACATGATAAACATGAAACTCTAACTTTTATCCTCCAGTCAGTCAGCAGCGACTCAGCATGACCATGGTCAGTGCTGAGTATGATTCACCGGGCAACATTTAGGAGTTTCCAATTTTCTATACTCTGTCCTTCATTTGATATGTTTTCCATTAGCATCAGCTTCCGAGGTTTGTATATATAATTTAAAACTAGGTTAGTGTTGTGGTGATTCGCAGACTGGGAAGCTGTTGCAGATCGTGCACCTGAGGAGTTTCTAACACAAAAATGTTTGCCTGGGGTATCAAATCTCTCTCTGGAAGATTCTAAAAAAGACTCTAAAGATCAACACACCAAGAGACGAGGAAGGGGAACATTCGCATACAAGAAACAGGGCCTATACAGTGATAAACAGTCTGATGAACCTGAAACTGATGACTCCCAAGATTCTTCTGTGATCCAAGTTGAAGACCTGGGAAAAAGAAATTGTGCGTCTGTAAGAATTTCATATTTGATATTAAGTTTAATCTCTGCTAAATTATTCCTTCTATGAAGCATAATTGTCAACGTTAATAGTAAATTATATGCCTTTCATAATTTCGCATTTTGCTGAATCTCCGCTGAACTATTCCTTCTGTTAAACATAATTGTCAATGTTGATAGTAAATTATATGGCTTTCTTAATTTCGCATTTTTGGGTGCAATTATTCGCTGATTTATTTTATGATTTCACACACACACACACACAGAGGTTTTGCAATTGGTAGACTGTGATCGTGTGCTTCTGTGTTGCTAAATAAAGGTTTTAGCCCTTCAATGTACTAGAGACATGTTATATTGTAGCAAAACTTGACTGGCATAATTCATTACTCTCAGGTCACAAGTTTTAATTGCTTTAGACTTTTAAGATACGGATTCATGAGTGAATAGATTTACAATTCACAAAATCGAATACTAGGCGAAAGTTATTTTTCAAAGAAACTCGGGAACTTTTTTTTACTTACAGATTGATGGGCAGACTTTCAAAAAAGACATTTTAAAAGTTTTTCTTGACTTAAAAAGTGATGCTTGTTTCCAGAGGTTGTCTCTATCAGAATATATAATTGTTATTGTTTTCTGAAAGCAGTGTTGGTGTGATTAGTCTTCTTGTTTGATTGGAAATGGCATTAACATTTTACTGGACGATCTTTAAACATCTTCAGTAGTTACCAAATTATAAGCTATTCTGATTCGTGAATGAACATTCACGCTTTTAGTAGCGGTCTGCTGGTCATTAAATTGAAACTAATATTTATTGGGGTGCAAGGGATTCTAAAACCTTCTTACACAAACCTCTTTGATGTTGGAAAGCAAGTGTAATGGACTCAGGGAGAAGAATAAGGGAGCCATAATATAAGTAAACTCTGATTAGTCAATATGTTTGTTAGTTTTTTCTATCACTCAGTTTAGCATACGAAATATATTTCTGGAGTCCTATTGATCTTAGAAATGTTAAATTCCTGAGTCCTGAAAGACATCATTGTGTTTTTTTTTTTTGTCAGCATTATATGGTACAAGACATGTTCTTGTTCTCTCCGACTTCCCTCCTAGCACTCGGACAACTGACCTTGAGAAGTTGCTGGAGAAATTCAAAGATCGTTTTGTGATTCGCTGGGTGAATGATACAACTTCGCTTGCAGTTTTTAGAACATCAACTGTTGGTATGACCATTTCTTGTTTATTGCTTTTGGTTTTTTGGAAGGAAACGTGACAATGTCTAGGTTTAATGTGTTATTATTGTGATGATGATGATAATAATAATATGCACCCATTGTTATTGGAATGATAACCATTTCATCCATTGGACTGTATTTTGGCATTGGGTTCCTGCCACTGTCTTGGTTTTGCTCCCGTTGGCTATTTCATTTTCTTTAATCAAGTATAAATGAATTGCTAATATGCAACTGGAATGATCCACTATTTATAAATGATTATTAGGTATAATCGTTATCTTTTAGGTTTTGTGAAGTTTTAGAAGTACATAATTTTTAAAAGCCAATGGATACCATCTACGTCTAAATAGATAGCAAAGTTTTATTAAAAAGTGAAAGGAAAATGAAAGAGTACAGCATAAAGTAAAGATGTAGTATGCAAGGCCCGAAACAGTCATGAGAGAGGCCAAACAGGCAGCCATAGGAAAATATAATTCATGGGAGAGGCCTAATAGGCAGCCCAAAGAAAATGAAATTCATTGAAGCTGAGCTAAGAATATTCTTATCCACCATAATCTTCCAGTTGGCTCCAATTTCTAGAAGCTGTGACACTCATTAGAAATGAAGGATCAATGTGTTTTTTCGCTGTTTGGGACCTTGAAGTCGGTTTGTTGGCAACCTGTGAAGAGCCTCTTGTTTTGTACATATATATTTCTCTATAATTGAATGTGAATTGATGTTTCTTTAATTCGCATGAAGCTTGCTTCTTTCATTTGAAGACGTCATTCTCATTCAGTTTTTTCATTGAACTCTTTAAACAGTTACTCTTGATTTGTTGCCATAATCATTTCTAATTTTAAATCAGTAGCAGACTATTAGATGAATTATGCCTTCAATTTGCTGATGTAGCTCTCGAGGCTATTAACTCCATCCGTTGCTCCTTTACGGTCCATTTACTTGATGAGGATGAAGAACTTATTAGTAAAATTCCTGCTAAAGGTATGCTAATTTATTTCCTCCTTCTGTCTTCAGAAACTAGATTCATTGACCATTTATTTAAGCAGTTGTTACATTTAAGCAACCTTTTATCTTTCTTCTTCTTTCTGGAAGATTATTTAGCATTGTTAATTGCTTGAAAAATTATGATCTTAACATTAGTTGTGGATTAGTCCAAATATATGAAATTTGGCGAAAAAGGATACTACATAGTTTTAGCAAATTGAACCATCAAGTCAGATTAGCCATTTATGAATTTTGAAGTGTAAAATAAGGGAAATTTCTAGGTATCTACACCTGAAATATTTCAATTTCAACCATTTGACACTCCACCATACACTAATAGAGGAAAATATATTATCATGATTAATCTCATTATTTTTCGAAGCTTTTAGGGAGGGAAACCAGGAAGAGTGAGGTAGGCCGTAAGAAAGAGGAGAGTATTTGTGGAAATGTTGATAGAGTGAGATGTGTGTGGTCGGAAACAATAAAGGATGTATTGGCGCAGTATATTCCTTTCTTCCTATCTCTTGATTTGCTAATTAAAAAAAAAATTCCATTTATATTTAGTTTCAGGATTTGGATTCCAACGAGAAATTTGGCCTGAATTAGGGGAGAGAGATGGTGCAGAATTATATAAAATAGAGAAAGTTTGTGCCTTATTTTTAAACACTGGGGACCTTGTGCAGAATTTCTAAAATAAAGGAGTGTTTTTCCATTGAACCTTTGTAAAAACATAAGATGGAAGTTGAGGTTTGTTACAAAGGCTTTGAAGCAGGAAAATTTTAATGATGTTAGAAAAAGACCCTGTGACATGATGATATGCAAATGACTAATAGAGTAGTTAAAGAAATGGAAGGTCTTATAATAACAATGATATGTCTTAACTGCGTTTTTAAGTCAAAATTCATGTTGTAATTTGTTTTGGTTCCAGATTTGGAGCCACCTCGTCAGAGGCCTCAAACATCAGCAAGAACTGCTCAGAGATTGATAGCACAAGGAATGGGAATAAAGCTGCCTTCGACATTTGGATTGAGCGAACTGAGGAAACAGGAAGAAGCGAGGAAAAATCGAATAGTTTCAAGACAGAACATGAGGGATGATGCATGGGGTGATGATCCAAACTAGGAAAGTATTGAGTTTTCGCACGTCTATTTTCAACGTTTTGTTTATTACTTTTAATTACCAGAGATTTATAAGAATGAATGCAAGTGTGAATAGGTGTTTGAAAGAAGTGGACAAGAATGAATGAATCTGTTCAGAGTTGTATTAAATCCAAAGGTGTTGAAAAGCAAGTGATGTGGCAAAGTTGCTTATATATCAATTTGAAAGATGGATGGATAGTGGATACTAGGAGTACTCAGGTTTTGAACAAGGTTGGTGTTTGAGTTTCAGTTGGACAACAATTTATGTATCCTGAAACAGGAAAAGAATATTTGCCTTGTCTTGAGGGGTGGGACTTAGTTAATCAGTATCTTTGACAAAATGATTTTACAGAAAATAGCAGATTCTATCTTCGATGAACATATATGCCACTTGGGGTTGTTGACAACATCTCTACCCTCCCTCCATAGTCGTATAGCATCGTCTAGTGTTTCCGATCCATAACGAAACGATCCATAACGAAACACTTACGACGTAGAGGCAGCCAGCTTTGTGGATTTGATTCTTCACTACCTCATCTATTTTTTCACCATTGATCAAATCAATCGACAATCGGCATGCACTCCCACTATCTCCTTAAAACCAATGATTTCAAAATCGGATCAAAAACTGCGCAAGAGGGAAATGGTGCTGGCAATTTACCTCACTATCTTTCCATAGAGTATCTCCATCTAAATAGAATAAATCTCTCATTTGAAGTTTTTTGGTTGCTTATGCAATGTTTTTGATCTTAAGAGAAGTATGATGGATTAACAATGTTGCTGTAAATTAAGCTCCGGAGATAGGATGGATATACGTCATTTTTAGGCCTTAGAATATGTCAACAAAGAGCTCGGCTTTAGTTATAGCGTAATAACATATTTTAAAAAACCATATATGACTTTGAGATCTTTGCGATGATTTTTGAAATTTGCAAAATTAATACTACTATACGCCCATATAAATAAGCACCTTAAATATTCCATAATTTTGTAAGCTTGTGACATTTATCAATGACTACATCTTTCATGGAAGAATTTTTCCCTCCAAGACAACAACGAAAGATGGGTACAACTCAATGCTGGAAGAGTTCAAGAATAGTAAGTTCTATTTGAGTGTCCCAACACTTAATACCAAGTAGGCGGCTTGACATTAGTACTGTAAAGGAAAAGAATAGTAGTTAATAGAATACTCATAATTTATGCCTTTAAAATTTTCACTTTCCTTGTATGTGTACATTGTATTCTTATTTAATTGTGAATATTGCCACTCACCACATTATCGGTGATTCAATCAATCTCTACATGGTATCAGCCTGATTCTTCATCTAATCCCTAATCTTCTCCCCACCACCCTCATTCTCCTTTCTGCCATGGCCGATCCAGTTCCAATCTCTACCTTAATTCATATGTTAACAATCAAGCTTTCATCAACAAACTATCTTTTATGGAAGAATCAAGTTCTTCCTGTCTTAGCATGCCACAATCTTCTCTCTCACATCGATAGTATCATTGCTCCTCCTACTCCCAATGTTAAGGATGCTAATGATTCCGACATTCCGAATCCAGAATTCACTGCATGGATGTCAAAGGATATGAAAGTTCGAAATTTACTACACTCCTCACTCACCGAGGAATCAATGGCTGAAGTACTTGGATGCTCCACTGTTCGTGCCATTTGGTTGGCGTTAAGGCTTTCAGCCATTCTTCTGACTCACGTGCTCATCAATTGCGTGATGAGTTACAATCGATCAAGAAAGGTACTCTAAATGTTACTGATTACAAATTTAAATCATTGTGCGATCAGTTAGCAGCTATTGATCGACCTGTTCTCGACTCAGACAAACGTCATTGGTTTCTTCATGGTCTTGGACCACAATTCAGCAGTTTCTTTGATGTTCGTATGGCCATCACTCCCTCTCCAACATTTAGTGATTTAGCACACCAAACCCGTAACTATAGACTTTTTCAGCAATTTCTTGATGGTGGCGTTCCTCCTCCTGCTGCCTTTGTTGCTAGTGATCGTGGTTTTAGATCCACAAGTGGTCAGAATTCCTTTTCTCATGGTGGTTCTTCATCGTCTGGAGGCCAGGGCCGCAGCCCTACCACGCCTGGAAAAAATCCATACATTCCTTGCGGTGAAATATGTCGCGGTGATCATTATGCGGACAAATGCCCGGAGCGTTTTGTTCATTTTTCTGAATCACAAGCATCAAATCTTTCACATGGTTTCACCGCTCAGTGCAACGTTTCTTCAACTCTGACCTCGGATTGGTTTCTAGATAGCAGTGCTTCTGCCCACATGTCAAATGGCATTTTACCTCTTGATTCTTATGAATCATATGGTGGTAGGGATAAGGTTGTTGTAGGTAATGGAAAATTTTGCCTATTTCTCACATTGGCAATATTACTATTTCTAAAGATATGAAATTGAAAAATGTTTTGGTGGTTCCACATTTGACTAACAACTTATTATCTGTTAGTCATCTCACTTCACTTCGAAAAATTCAGTTGACGTGGTATTTTCTAATGATACTTTTTAAATTTAAAAAAGGAACACAAAAGAAACAGTAGCTCGAGGTAGATTTAATGGTGGTCTTTACGTGTTAGGGCATGGAAATAAAGCCTTAGTGGCTGCTTTGCGGACAAGAGCTTCACAGGCCTCGTTCGAGTTATGACACTCTCGCCTTGGGCATGTCCATTTTTCTGTTATTCATTTGTTAAATAAACTAGGCCAATTGTCAATAACTTTGTTATTGCTAAAACCTAGTATATGCTCTTCTTGTCAATTGGCAAAGAGCAAATGTCTGTCTTTTACATAAAATGAAAACAGAGCTGCTGTTGTTTTAGATCTTATTCATTGTGATATGTGGGGTCCGACCCTAGTTGTTTCAAACGATGGCTATTGATTTTATGTAGTTTTTACTGATGATTACTCCCATTTTGTGTGGATTTATCCCTTGCATGCTAAGCATGAGTTCTATGATAAATTGGTTCGCTTTGATACGTATGTTTGCACTCAATTCGTATGTAAACTAAAGGCTTTTCAAAGCAATGGTGGAAACGAATTCATGAATTCTTGCGTGCGCTCATTTTTCTCTCTTCATGTTGTACATCATAGAGTTTCTTGCCCTTAAACTCCACAACATAACGGACATGCAGAACGAAAGCACCGACATATTACAGAAACGGGTCTCTCAATGCTATTTCATGCCCGAGTTCTTGCTTCATTTTGGTTTGATGCAGTTAGCATAGATGCATATGTTATTAATCGCTTGCCATCTACATTATTGGGTCAAAAATCTCCTTTTGAATTACTCTTTGGCACTACTCTGAACTATGCTAAATTCAAGTTTTTAGTTGTTGTGTTTTCCCTTATCTTCATGATTATGCAGATCATAAACTGGATCCTTGAAGTCATACTTGAATTTTTCTCGGATATTGCAGTTCTTATAAAGGTTTCAGATGTTATGATCCTGATTCATCAAAAATATACATTACAAGGCATGCATAATTTGATAAGTCGATTTTTCCATTTATTGGGCCTACAACAAATTCTCACTCTTCAAATTTATCTATATCATCTTTCTTAGAGATTCCAATAAACATCTCTCAACAAGAGCCCAATCATTCGGTGGTTTCTTCTTCATCAGCATTGCATGTGATAACAATAGATGCATGTATGGGATGTTTCACACATGGATTATGTTCATTGGAGGCTGGGGAATGATCATAATGTGTTGCATGCAAGATGGAAGCAAGTTGTGGCAGTTGGAACAAGCCAACAACCAAAACTGTCAAAACTGCCATTTCTGGTGTTGTGTGAGCAGCCGTTTTTGAAGCAGTTTTCGAGCTATTTATCAAGCTACTTGGAATTGGCTAGATAGCTGCATCTCAATTACTAAGTGAGCGCTATCTAGTGGAGGTTTAACCAGATCAATAGGTTAAGAGAGTAGCAAGATATAAGGGCTCAAAGTAGCTTGATCACATTAGTTTTACACTTTGAGTTTGACAGTTTCTGTAGCTTCGTTTCTTTCTTCTTGTTGCAGATTGAGATCAATCCAATCTGAGTTGTAAGCATTGAGTGATAATAAAAGTTCTTCTCCCCAAAGTGGATGTAGGTTATTCATAACCGAATCACTATACATCCTTGTACAAGCTTACATCCTTGTGCAAGCTTACATTTCAATTCATTTCAAGTTCTATCATTTTATGTGTTTTGATTCTTGAGTGTTTGTGAGTTTTTGTGTGTTTATCACGTCAATTGGCGCCGTCTGTGGGAAACCAGACATACAACAAGCATTCAAGATGAACACTATAAGATTTGATGTTGAAAAGCTCTCAGAGAAGTCAGATTACAACCTATGGAAAATCAAGATGAAGGCAGTCCTAATGCAGCAAGGTCTGATGGATGCTCTGAAACCTCCTCCACCAGTGAAGACTGAAATCCTCAGAGATCCTCAAGCTGCAGCAGGTGCTGTAAGAGCACAGGTGGATGATCAGGTACTTCAAAAGACATATTCTACAATAATTCTATGTCTAAGTGATAAAATACTCAAAGAAGTATCAAAGGAGACAACAACTATTGGGGTATGGAATAAATTGGAAGCTATGTTTTTGGTTAAATCATCTGCCAACAAGATGCATCTGAGGCAAAGGCTTCATGCATTCAAGATGACTGATGAAAGGTCTCTGATGGAACAAGCTGATAAATTCTGCAAGATCACAGATGATCTGGAAAGTATGGATTTCAAGCTGTCCAGTGAAGACAAGGCCATCATGTTGCTGTCAGCATTGCCAAGATCACAGAGGCACTTCAAGGATGTTGTTCTCTATGGAGGAAATGATGAAGTACTGCTTGAAGATGTACTGAAAGCACTTAGCTCAAAAGATCTAGAGGAAGGGGTTGACAGTAAAGAAAAATCAGGAGCAGAAGGACTCTTTGCCAAGAAAGGAAACCAAAACAAGAAATGGAACAAAGGAGGAAATTCTGATCAAAAGAAGGGTGCAACAGGACAGTCAACTGGAAAGAAGTGTTACTACTGCCATGAGCTAGGTCACTTCAAGAAACAATGTGTAAAGTGGAAAGCTAACAAGTCCAAAAGGGTTGATGCAACTACTGGAAATCAGAAGAATCAAGTCAATCAGGTTGGTGAATCTCAAAATAATGCTGGTATGGAAGGTATTGAAGCTCTGGCCATCACATCATCAGATGTGTCTGTTGAGTGGGTATTGGATCCAGGGTGTACATTCCATATGACACATATGAAGCATTGGTTTGAGGAACTCAAGCATCAGGAAGGAGGATCAGTATTATTAGGTGATGATCATTCTTGTGAAATAAAGGGAGTGGGATCCATCACATTGTTTATGTTTGATGGAGTTCAGAGGCTTCTTAGGAATGTTAGATATGTTCCTGGATTAAGAAGGAACCTCATCTCCCTTGGGATGCTTGATACTCAAGGGTATGATTCAAACCTAAGGAGGGGAGTTCTCACAGTGACTAAGGATGATAGAATAGTCATGAAGGGAACTAGGAAATCTGACTTGTACTTTCTGGATGGGAGTGTTGTGGTAGGGCAAATATACAACACTGATCAGCAGGATGATGCCAAGCTATGGCATGGTAGGCTGGGGCATGTTAGTGAAAGAAGAATGCAAGAATTGGTTAAACAACAGCTGATCAAATTCAATGCAAATGATCAGATCAGACAGTGTGAGCATTACATTCTTGGTAAGTCCAAGAGACTTAAGTTTGGTGAATCAGAACATACAACCAAAGGAAGGATGGATTATGTTCATTCAGATCTCTGGGGACCTTCAAAAACTATAACCAGAGGTGGAGGAAGATACATAATGACCATCATTGATGATTACTCAAGGAAGTTATAGGTATATATTCTGAAAACCAAGGATGAAGCATTTTCTACATTCAAGGTTTGGTTAACAGAAATAGAAAATAACACTGGGAGTAGTTTGAAGTACTTGAGGACAGACAAAGGATTGGAATTTGTGTCTGAAGAGTTCAATTCATACTGCAAGAAAAGGGGATTAAGAGACACAAAACTGTCCCTGGAACTCCAGAATAAAATGGCATTACAGAAAGGATGAATCAGACACTTTTGCAAAGAATTAGATGCATGTTGAGCAGTACAGGCTTAAGTAAGATATTTTAGGGAGAATTAGCTGCAACTGCAGCTTACTTGATCAACTTATGTCCTGCTACAACTTTGAATTTTAAAACTCTAGAAGAAGTCTGGTCAGGTAAGGTTCCAAGCTACTCACACCTTAGAGTTATAGGCTGTCAAGCCTATTCCCATGTGAAACAGGATAAATTGGAACCTAGAGCACTTAAATGTGTTATGATTGGTTATCCAAAAGGTGTAAAGGGGTATAAACTGTGGTGTTATGAAGAGAACAGACTCTTGGTTAGTAGAGATGTTGTTTTTATTGAAGATAAGATGCCATTGATCAAAGATTATCAGAGAAGAGAGTCTGAGCTTGAGGTGGAGCCTCAAAATATGAACAGATTAGGTGAAAGTGAAGAGAACTCCACTAACAGAGATACAGATGAAGTATCAAGAGTTAAAGAACAACCTAATACCTATCAGCTTGCAAGGGACAGACAGAAAATAACTATAGTGCCACCTGCAAGGTATGTGGAAGCTGATATAGTATCATTTGCACTATATACAACAACTGAAATGGAAGCTTATGAACCAAGAAACTACACTGAGGCATTGGCAAGTCAAGATAGTAATAAGTGGCTGATAGCCATGGAGGAAGAGCTATTGTCTCTGAATAAGAATGGAACATGGAGAATTGTTGACAAGCCAAAATCTCAGAAGCTAGTTGGATGTAAGTGGATTTTCAAGAGAAAACCAGCATCTGCAGCTGAAGGTGGAGTCAGATACAAGGTTAGGCTAGTAGCTAGGGGTTTTTCACAGAAGGAAGGAGTGGATTACAATGAGATCTTTTCACATGTGGTTAAACATTGTTCAATCAGAGTATTACTAGCACTAGTGGCTCAATATGATCTTGAGCTTCATCAGATGGATGTAACTACTGCATTTTTACATGGGAAGTTGGAAGAAAATATCTACATGAAGATACCAGAGGGTGTTACAGTTGAGAGGGCTGATACAAAAGCTTGTTTACTACTCAAGTCTCTGTATGGACTTAAACAAAGTCCTAGACAGTGGTACTTGAGGTTTGATGAGTATATAATTGCCAATGGATTTCAGAGAAGTCTCTATGACAGTTGTGTATACATCAAGGAGGAAAACAGCTGTTACACATACTTACTACTCTATGTGGATGATATCTTGATTGCTTGCAAGAGCTCTCAAAGCATTGATGTAGTAAAGGGATTACTCAAATTAGAGTTTGAGATGAAGGATCTTGGTGAAGCTAAGATGATACTAGGTATGGAAATAAGCAAAGACATGCTAGCTGGAGTACTTATTTTGAAACAGCAATCTTATCTTGTTAAAGTACTCAAAAGGTACAATATGGATCAGTGCAAACCTGTTACAACACCTGTCAAGCAAGGATTTAATTCTGTCTCTACTTGGTAGAGCTAAAACAGACAGAAAAATAGCTGAAATGAGCAGAATTGCATATGCAAGTTCAGTGGGCAGTCTTATGTATGCTATGGTTTGTAGTAGGCCTGATCTTGCTTATGTAATGAGCTTAATTAGTAGATTCTTAAGTTGTCCAGGGAAGCCGCATAGGGAGGCAGTCAAATGGGAATTAAGGTATGTCAAGGGAACTGAACAACTTGGTTTAAAATTTCAGAAGAGGGAAGCAAAATCAGGAGTTGTCATTGGATATGTTGATGCTGATTTTGCAGCAAATTTGGATTCTAGGAAGTCTCTTACAGGGTATGTGTTTAATATGTATGGTACATCAGTGAGCTGGAAGGCAAGCCATCAGTCTGTAGTGGCATTATCAATAGAGATGTTAAACGGGCCAGCCCTAACCCATTAGGGTTGGCCCTAACGGGTTTCGGGCTAATCGGGCTTCGGGCTAAATCGGGTCTGTTTAAATGGGCTATGAAAAGGTGAACCTAACCCTAACCCTAACGGGCTACGGGTTAAACGGGCCGGGCTCGCGGGTTGTACGATAAAAAATATTTAAAAAATTATAAATTATAATTTATTATAAATAATATAAAAAATTCAAAATTAACTAATACATTATTTAAAATTTGAGAGAATTAAGATTAATACATGCAAAATATTGTTAAAAGATATAAATTAAAAGAATTTGTGATAATTAAATTAATCTTAATATATTTATTCAAGTATTATTTTATTTATTAGAGAAATTTTTGGGTTAGAGTAAGAAAAAATATGAGAAAGAGATGAAAATTAAAAGATGGTTAGAGTTTGTCCAACGATGGGTTGGGAGTAGGGTGAGATTGGGTGGTCGATGTATAGATTATGGGTGTTAAAATTAATTAAACATAATAATAATAATAATTTCCAACCCTACGGGCCGGCCCGATTAGCCCACGGGCCAACCCTATTAGCCCACGGGTTAATCGGTTTGGGCCAAAAAGCCCGGATGTTAAACGGGCTCAAATTTCTTGGCCCTAACCCTAATTTTTTTCGGGTTAATTGGTTTAGGCCCATGGTTTACGGGCTTATTAACAACTCTAATTATCAACTACATAAGCTGAATTTATTGCTTTGACAGAAGTAATTAAAGAAGGGGTATGGCTTGTTGGTTTGCTGAAAGAATTGGGAGAATATCAGGATATTGTAGTGGTGTATTGTGACAATCAAAGTGCAATACACTTAGCTAAACATCAGGGATATCATGAAAGGACCAAACACATTGATGTCAAGCTATACTTTGTGAGAGATATGGTGGATAGTGGATCTGTTGAAGTAAGGAAGATTGATACAGCTGTGAATCCAGCTGATGGACTTACTAAAGCTTTGCCAGCAACAAAATTTGAGCTGTGCAAGACTTTAGTTGGTATGTTTTCAAACTTACAGGTTGCTGCTCCTTAAAAGCAGCAAGATGGGGAGAAGAGCTCAAGTTTGAGCATACATACATCTAAGGTGGAGATTGATAACAATAGATGCATGCATGGGAAGTTTCACACATGGATTATGTTCATTGGAGGCTGGGGAATGATCATAATGTGTTGCATGCAAGCTGGAAGCAAGTTGTGCCAGTTGGAACAAGCCAACAACCAAAACTGTCAAAACTGCCATTTCTGTTGCAGTGTGAGCAACCGTTTTTGAAGCGGTTTTTGAGTAGTTTATCAAGCTACTTAGAACTGGCTAGATGGCTGCATCTCAACTACTAAGTGAGGGCTATCTAGTGGAGGTTTAACCGGATCAATAGGTTAAGGGAGTAGCAAGATATAAGGGCTCAAAGTAGCTTGATTACATCAGTTTTACACTTTGTGTTTGACAGTTTCTGTAGCTTCGTTTCTTTCTTCTTGTTGCAGATTGAGATCAATCCAATCTGAGTTGTAAGCATTGAGTGATAATAAAAGTTCTTCTCCCCAAAGTGGAAGTATGTTATTCATAACCGAACCACTATATATCCTTGTGCAAGCTTACATCCTTGTTCAAGCTTACATTTCATTTCAAGTTCTATCATTTTATGTGTTTTGATTCTTGAGTGTTTGTGAGTTTTTGTGTGTTTATCACGTCAGCATGAGCCGTGTGGTCTTTGTTCGGATGAAATGCTACCCGTGCCATCTGCAGTTGAACAGCATACTCCTAATCATGATGCCATTATATCACCTAAGCCTTCAATTATACCATCTCATCCAATGCAAACTCGTTCAAAATCTGGAATTTTCAAGACTCGTCATCGTGCTGATTTTGCTAACACGGCTCTACTTATTGCTTTCTTAGCTTCAAACCAAAGGGATTTAAATAGCTCTAAAACTTCCACACTGGGTTGAGGCTATGCATGTTGAGATTAATGATCTAAAGAAAAATGGTAATTGGGAACTCGTTCCACGACCTCCTGATGCTAATATTGTGGGTTCAAAATAGGTGTTTCGTACCAAATTTCATGCTGATGGATCTATTGAACGTTACAAGGCTCATCTTGTAGCTCAAGGTTTTACTCAGGTTCTACGATTTGATTTTTCTCACACCTTCAGCCCCATCGTAAAAGCAGCCAGAGTCCGAATCATTCTCACATTGGCTATTCAGCGTCATTGGTGTTTACATTAGTTAGATAAAAAGAATGCTTTTCTTCAT
The DNA here is from genome assembly GCA_023678885.1 of Pogostemon cablin. NCBI lineage: Eukaryota > Viridiplantae > Streptophyta > Magnoliopsida > Lamiales > Lamiaceae > Pogostemon > Pogostemon cablin. The sequence goes on from CM042987.1 coordinate 11,911,752, forward strand.
GACCATCTTGATAAAATAGTCTATATGTCACAACCACCAGGTTTCATTTTACAAAATTCCCAAATCACGTCTATCACCTCCGCAAGGCTCTCTACGGATTCCACCAAGCCCTCCATGCTTGATTCCAATGATTTAGTTATTCTCTTACAAGTTTGGGATTTTGTTCGTGTCGTTCAGATCCATCTCTTTTTGTGTTTTATTTTCGATCTTCCACTATTTATTTATTTTTTTATGTAGATGATATCATTGTGACTGGAAGTGATCCATCTCTTGTGAAACGCCTTATTGTTCAGGTAAATTCTGAATTCTCTATCACGAATCTTGGAAATCTTCGATATTTTTGGGGGCTGGAAGTGATTCTTTTGATGGCTTATTCTTGAGTCAAGCCAAAAACACTCATGATATTCTTAAGCGGGCTAAATTAGTGGATTCTAAACCTGTAGCAACTCATTTGGCAGCTAAAGTTACCCTTGCAAGCACTGGAACCGCCTTCTCGGATCCATCTTTATATCATTCTTGTGTAGGGGCTCTTCAATACCTCACCATCGCACGCCAAGATTTGTCTTACACTGTGAATCATGTCATCCAGTTCTTACACAATCTTACGAATGAACACTATTTGGCTGTTAAGCATATTCTACGATATGTGAAAGGTACTCTTAATTATGGACTTTATTTTTCACAGTCTTCTCCGCCGAATATTGTTGCCTTCTCTGATGCTGATTGGGCTCTTTGAATTGAGACTCGTCGATCCATATATGGCTACTGTATTTTTCTCGGTGGAAATCTAATTTCTTGGAGTGTGAAAAAGTAACCCACCGTTGCACGTTCTAGTTGTGAGTCAGAATATCGAGCCCTTGCTAATACGGCTCAAGAGGGTGTATGGATCACTCAACTTCTAAGTGAACTACGAGTCTCTTCTTCACCGCCTATTCTTATGTGTGACAATAATATTGCAGTTTTCCTCAGCCAAAACCCAATTGTACACAGACGAGCAAAACACATTGACATAGACTTTCACTTTGTTTGTGAGTTAGTTTCTGTTGGTCGTTTATTTACTTAATATGTTCCTTCTGAGCTTCAGATTGCTGACATATTTACGAAGAGTCTTCCGCGACCCAGATTCGAGCTTCCAAGATCCAAGTTAAGCATTTGTCCACACCCGATGCTTAACTTGAGAGGGGTGTAAAGGCGAAAAGAATATTACTTAATAGAATACTCATAATTTATGCCTATAAATTTTTTACTTTCCTTATACGTATACATTGTACTCTTATTTAATTATGAATATTGCCACTCACCACATTATCGGTAATTCAATCAATCTCTACAGTAACGTCCAAGTGGTAATTTTCAAGCTCTTACAAATTGCGTTATGCTGATTTTGATCAACACCAACGATAAACTTATTTTCAAATTTGTTGAGTATACTATATTTATTGAATGTGAATATTTACCAAACAGATATTAAAAACCTTCTTAATATAGAAATTAGATTTTGGTGATTATGATAATTTGCAATTGACTTCTCTGTTATTGTGTGTAAATATTAATTATGCCAATCATGCATTGTTACATGATTCATCTGTAGAATAAGGGCAAAAAGGGTAATTCAATCACCCAAAAAGTCCAAAGGTAGCTTCTTCATCCACCCTTCTTTATCAATGAATGAAGTGCTTATCAACTGCTGCAACTTTTTTGCACTCAACGTCTTTCCCTACTTAACCCTTCTCCAACTGTTTGAATTTGGTCCGTGACAGTTATCCTCTTCAAATGTCAACTGGCTCCTAAAATAGAAAGTCCAATAACGAAGATCTCTTCAGATAAAGAAATAACTGTTAGTATGGAAGAAGATGATCATGATCTTACTCGTCTTCGAGGTTAGACCAAGCCCCCCATCCTTGACGTCCGACATAAATGTGTTGTGAAACAGCACTCTAGCATGATTTCTCCATGGCCTTCCCAAGAATGTCTTTCCACATGTCCAACTATGTTACAGCTTTTAAAAATAAACCCATTCGTTTCCTCAGCATTCGATCTTCGTTGGGTTGTTATGTAGCCAGTAATTCCATGTAGGGCTTCTGCAACAACTGATATGTTAAATTCATGCACATAATTTCATGAAAGTGAGATTAGAGGATAGATATAAGAAATTGATCCTTTTTTTGTAGTACATAATACCTCATATTGGGATTGCCCATCACCAAAGATGAAACCAACAACTTCTTCAATGGTGCAATGTTTGAAATACTGTATACCTTTGCTATCCCACAATGTGTCCATAAAATCCACAGTCGTGGAACGCGGATTTATCACCTTCTATCAATGCGGCTACTACTGGCTTCCTTCTAATTTGAGTAGCATCTGGAGGAGAGTTGTAAGAATTCTGTAGCAATCATGCATAACACATGAGAAAAATCGAGATATGTTGAAAGCCATTATCTCCTGCTCGTCTTTTTATCACTTGAGTTATGCTGAAGGGCACTTACAACAAAACTGATGCCATTTTGTTGGAAATTTAAGGTGAATGGAAAAGTCACTTTAAAATGGTGTTTATTAGATTAAAGTATGTTTGTGAAAAAATGTGACTGAAGGGTTTGAATCATAATTAAATTATGTCTTTTCGTAAAAGAAATTTGAATTTAAATTTGAAATTCATTCCAAATGTTGCATCAATGTACAAAAAGACGTCTTAAAATATATAAATAGACCCTCTCATTTCCATAATTCATACTGGAATACATTCAAACACTTCCATACCTCTCGATCTCAAACACACAAGTCGAGTAAAGTCGAGTTGTCCTGAAAATTCGTGGTGTATTCATAGCTCGTCCTACTCCTAAGGTCAGTTTATAATACCAATTCGTTCATTGTATCTTGTGATTTGTAGTGCTACTATCACAAGATGTGAGTTATTGTATCTTTGAGATGATTGCTGTCGAATCGTAAGCACCAGAACGAGACAATTTCGTCTTAAGGAGAAAGAGTGTAACTCTTGCCTCGACTCAAATTCTTATTCTATAATTTTCTGTCATATTGTATAGTCAACATATTATACCAAATAGACATGCACGCCGGTTCGGAACCATCGGTTCCAATTTCCAAAAATGTGAAACTGGAACCGAACCAATCCTAAGACGATTTCGATTCGGTTTTGGAACTGTCGATTCTGATTTTCTTTTTTTTTACACCCATAATGTAATTAAAAAAATAATAAAAATAGGTGGAACCGTCAGTTTGGAATCGGAACCGCCAATTTTAGAATCGTCCAAAATGAAATCAAAATCGGATATATTTCGGTTCCATTTTGGACTGTTCAGGTTCCAGTTTGAACCGGTGGTTCGGATTCTAATTGGAACCGTCAGTTCCTCAATTTGAACCGCCGGATCCAATTAAAATGTGCATGTCTAATATCAAAACCCAAATATAATCAACACCTTTGCTATGGTATAATCTGCTAAAGAAGAGAAGTTAGCACTTGCTGCTATGGAGTCATTAGCATCCCAAACAACATGTGTTTGTTCCTTTCCATCTCCTTTTGAGGTAGATGTAGGGTTAATCAGTTGGAATCTTGACTTGTTCCCTGCAAGACAATTCAAGATAAAGAGTGACAAATTGTTCCCTAAAAGAAAACTGATACTCCCTTCGTCCCTTTTCAGATGATGCACTTTTCATTTTGGGTTGTCCCACAAAAGTTTGCACCTTCCTAAAAAAAGCGAAAAGTCAAACAAAATCACCTTTTCCCATACACTTTATTTACAAAAAAATCACCCTTACCAAATGATGAACATTTTCTTTGCACATAAAATTAATCCATAAGTATTAAGGATATCAATCGCATTTTATGTAATCGACCAAGTTAAATATCGAACTCAAATGACGATGTATTATCAATTTAATTATTTACTAAATTAATTAAGACGAAAGACAATAACAGTTGTGGAAATAATTATATCTACTAAACAATTAATTAAAATAGAAAATAAAATAAATTCAGAACTAGGAAAATACGAAAGTGAATCAAGTAGGAGAATAAGATAGCTCTAAGATAATCCAGTTTTGCTCATTAATTTCCCTCTCAAGTGTACTGTCCGACTATGTCTTGTGGACTATAGACGTATCACTTAACCATGTAAATCTACTCTATAGGTATATGTAAATATGCGTGTAACACGTGTGAATCAGGTACTATCAATATCAATTATTTACCCCTAGGATTGGTACTTTAACCCGATATGATCTCCCTTTATAGGGACTATAAAATTAACCTCTTTATCCTGCTTATTAACCGAATTCAATTCAATTAATAAGTATTCATATATGACAGTTCTAATGAAGCTTCGGAGTCCCCTCACTTAGAATCATAACAATAAACCTTGTTCAGCGGTGAACGCACTCAATCAACAACCAAGATATATATTCAGACTCTATATAACAGATGAAGATGCACAATCATATATAAAATAAATCCACAAGTAGTGTTCTACGGAGGATACACAAGAGGGTTTAATTAATTCATAAAACCTTCAAAATTCCGAGAACTACCAAAACGGTTCTAGCCCATGGTGCTACAAGCAACACATATAGGGGTTGGATAGATCTTATCCATAAGTCTGGAAAATATAAGATAAATTAGGAAACAATAAAAACCCTAGATGTGGGCGTTGTCGTATCCTTCTCCGTCTTGAATCCTCCTCTTGGTTCTCCTCTTGATTCAACAGACGAATCTTCACAGTGATTGATGGATGAAAAAAGAGATGGACGTAGATGATGATGTGGGGGTGATCCCTTTTGGGGTGGTGTAGGATATTTCTCACATGAATGATGATGTAAAATATATATAGGTGTGAGAAGAGAATGAAATAAGGAAAGAAAAGATATGGGTAAATAATGGAGGATTATGTGATAAGAAAATTAATTGTGCTCCAAGAAATAGGAAAGATGAGCTAATTTTCGAAAATTTTCGGAAATTCTCGCCGGTAGCTGCACGACTGTACAATTTTGAGCATAACTTCCTCGTCCTAACTCTGATTTGAGCAATTCTTGTGCCAAAATGATCCTCTCTTCCGTGGCTTTCTAACCATGTATCACACCACTAGTTTTAAGCTCAATAAAAACACAGTAAAATTACGCAACGTACACGTACGTTTTTCTGCATTCTTCTAACTTTGCACTTTTGATCATTTTTCCACTTAAAACACAATAAAACACCTCAAATACATATTTTTCTCACATATATTAAATATAAAAAACTTGTGCTAATTTATGACAATAAATTCCATAAAAAAGTGTTAAATTGGACACTAAAACACGCTGATTTTTTCAATCTCAACACCTAACACACCTACATTATCATTTATTTATTACCATAAAAATACCATAATATCCCTAAAAGTTATCACTTTTCTTAATCTTCGTGCTGGAGGAGGGGTGCAAACATTTGTGGAAAGGAGACAGTAATAAGAAAAAAATTCTTCTTTCTCAGAAAAATAGTTTTTGTATTTTGAATTTGGTTTGTGTGAACGAGAGTAGTAGCCGATTGAATAGACAAAAGTTTCGGCTCACCTAACTATGATTGACCCGATTCTTCCCAATCCCATGATGCCCATTGATTTACCACTGAACTACATAGCATTAGTTCATCAATGGAATGTAAAAGCCAACATCAGTTTAATTTCTAATATAACAAAATCATGACTTTTTAATTAGTTTATCTACCTAAGTACTGGTTATATGCCCACCCAAGATTCATCCTTCACATTTTCAATTTCTATATTTTATCGTTCAAATGATTAATTTTGATTGCAAGTTAAAGAGAAAATTGAAATGACATTAATTAGATAAGAAGTTGTTTTGGTCATTAATCTGAAGTGGTTATTGTTCCAGTCACCACTCCTCATACACCAGTCCGCCTAAGGATTCCGTCGTAGAGAGCAGAATTTCCAGATCCGCCATTTCATTGGTGAGACTATCGGGAATTTTAGTTACTCTTATGCCCTTCTCTTTGCACTTGTTTAATCAATTTTATCAAGTCCCGAGCTATGGCTAGCGACGATCTCCAGATGCAAAAGCGCATCGATTAGATAGGCATCAGGTCCTTGGACGCCATTCACTACCATTGAACTTGCGGCAGAGATTAGATCGCACTTGCCAATGTTCCAAATGTGTTTTTAATTTTGTGATATTTTTTATTTATTATTTTTGCAAGGTGGGATGCCATTTGGCAGTTAAAATGACATGTCACCATCCTGGGCAGCCTCTTGCTGACAGGTGGTTTGATTTGCAAATTCAAACTAAAGTGGTGTATTTTTTTACAAATTCTTGTAAGTTTGGACTAATTCGCAATCGAAGTAAAGGTTGAAACTTTTCTAACAATTAACATTAAATAAATAAAAAAATAAAAAAATTTAGGGGTATGTATTTAATAAAAGGAATGTATCTAATAAAAGGGAGTGTGTAAATAATAACACTCTTTATATTACTTAAATTATTCCTAATCCATATCAATCATGAGAATAATAACATTTTGTCATTCATTATTCTCTCTTTATTCGATTCATGACTTCATTTCATTCCACCATAATTTCATTCAATTCAATCATACCAATTATGTCACAAGGGATGAGATTGAAAATGATTGAAGGGTGGGTGAGTAGTTATTGAATCAATGAGTGTAATTGAAATTTTTTTATTCTCAATACACCAACCAAATATCACATCAATAATCGAAATCAATATGCTTCTACTCTCGTTAACCTCTCTTCTACCCTCAACTAAACAAATCAATATGCTTCTACTCTCGTTAACCTCTCTTCTACCCTCAACTAAACAATCTCTTCTACCCTCAACCAAACAACTCCTTAGTCATTCTGATATAAAAGGTTTTTAATATCTATGTTAATTATCTTATGATTATGGTAGGCTAATCTCCCTTGTGAGATTAGCAACATGAGAGTTGTTGGTTAATTTTGGGAATCTATGTATTTTAATTCATGTGTTGATTGGATTTATGATTTTCTATCATTATTTGTTAATTGCTTGATTTGTATTGTTGAATTGTGTGATTTATTATCATAGGCATGTGGTTAGATTGAAAATTCAATTATATGTATAGGATAGTTCATTAAATCAATTCATCATACAGCTCATGTGCATTATAAGTTTTAAAGAGATAGAGATATCCTTTAGGATTTTGAACCTTTTGATAGGACATCCGATTGGTTTGATCGAGAGGTTGATTGATTGTGTGAGGGGATTCTCATTTAAGCTTAGTACCTAGTTGGAATTGTTTGAATGAGAACCAATCATTTGAGCTATTTTGGGATTCTTCTTTGGATTCACATTCTATTCATTTCAAGAGAAAGTTTAGAAGACGTTAGTGTTTGCCCTTAATCATTTATCCATGATGCACATGAATTTGATACATAATTCCTAGAGTTACCACTTCTTAATTGTTGTTAATTTCACTTTTGTTAACTTGAAAAACTAATCACATTCATTTTAATGTCGTCTACTTAATCATTGCTTGCTCACTTGCATTGATTGATTTTAATTACTTGTTTGACAAATAAAACTTTGATGATTCGTCTCTATAAAATCACAAGAAACATGAGATCACTTAAGCACTAGTGTCTACCTCCCTATGGTTTGATAAATTCTTGAATTGGTCAACCTGACTACAAGTTATGGCTAATCATTGTCATAGTCCTTATTTTCCTGCTAATTTTCTTACTCTCTCTCTTACTCTTTATTTTTATTTTGGTGCCTCAGGACGAGCAACGGGTAAGTTTGGGGGATTGATGAGAGTGAAAATAAGTGTGTTTTAGTATCCAATTTAACACCTTTTTTTTATAAAAATTATTGTCATATATTAGTACAAGTATCTTATATTAAATATATGTGAGAAAAAGGTACACTTGAGGTGTTTTATTATATTTTAGGTGGAAAAATAATCAAAAGTGCAAAGTTGGAGAAAATGTGCAACTTGTGCTAGAAAGCTGAAAAACACATGTCCAACTTGTGTAATTTTTCTGTATTCGTGTGGAGCTCAGAAGTGAAATTTTGATACATGATTGGAAAGCCAAAGAAGAGAGGGTCGTTTCGGCGTAAAGAACACCCTAATCGGATTCCAAACGAGAAAGTTGCAATCAAAATAGTGACGTCGCGCAAACTGTGCCGAACAGAATGACTGTGCCACTTTGCATGACTTGTTATACATTCAATTGTTGAAGTTTCTGTGAGTTCTTTATAAGTGTATAGAAAGCCAAGGAAGAGTGGATCACATGAGCACAAAAATACTCAAATCAGAGCTCGAATATGGAAGTTGTACGCGGAACGGTGAAACTGCGTAAGCTAGTTCGATGTGGTTCGACCACGATAGTTCTGGTTCGACCATCCCTGAAGGTCAAACCATGGTCAAACTATATGCCTGAAACTGTGTTAAATCGCCAATTTTGATTTGACCATGGTTCGACCAAGCCAATAGGTCGAACCAAATGCCTAGAATAGCTCTAGATCTGTATTTTTACACCCAGTGCATATATGTGCATGTTTTGACGTGAAAAAGCCCATACAAGGTCCATAAGGAGAGCTTACAAATATAAAGGGGGATGTAGATTACACCAAGATATAGAATCACAACACAATCATCATACACGCCACAAGGGGGGATCACTGATGAGAGTGAAAATAAGCGTATTTTAATATCCAATTTAATACCTTTTTGATTGATATTGTAGTCTTATATGAGCACAAATGTCTTATATTTGATATATGTGAGAATTATGTGCACTTGAGGTGTTTTATTGTGTTTTAGGTGGAAAAAGGATCAAAAGAGCCAAGTTTGAGAAAAGGTGCAATTTGTGCAAGAATGCTGATAAACGCACGTCGAATTTGTGTAATTATTCTGTATTGATGTGGAGCTCTGAATTGGATTTGTAATATATGGTTGGAAAGCCACTGAAGAGGGGGTCGTTTTGGCGTAAAGAACACCATCATTGAAGTCCGAACGAGGAAGTTATGAGCAAAGTGGTGACGCCGCGCGAGCTGTGCGAACAGAATTATAGTGCTACTTTCCATGGCTTGTTACATATTCAATTCTTGGAGTTATTATAAGTTCTTTATATTGATAGAAATTCCAGGAAGAGAGGATCGCGTGACCACAAAAATTACTCAATTTGGAGGTCGGATGTGAAAGTTATACGCGAAACGGTGAGCCTGCGCAAATCGATTCGACCTGCTTCAGGTCGAACCGAGGTCGAACCCAACGGAAAAATAGATGGTTCGACCACGACATGTTTGGTTCGACCTGTAGGGGTTGGTTCGACCTGTTTGGGAGGTCGAACCGTGCTTCGGGAACTTACCAAATCCGTATTTTTGAGGCCTAAACGCGTGTGATCACTTGAAAAGCCCATTCCAAGCCCTAGAGACGTGATTACAAGTATAAAAGGAGGCTCATGCAGTCAAGAAAGACGTCCAATCAAGGGGGAAAACAACACAACATGCAACACCCCACAAGGGGGGATCACCCCCCTACCACATCCTTTTCTCCATCCATCCATCACTTTGAAGATTCGTTTGTGGAATCAAGAGGAGAACCAAGAGAAGGATTCAAGAGCGAGAAGGACGCGATGACGCCACATCTAGGGTTTATTCATTTCCTAATTTATCTTGTATTTTCCGGACATACGGGTAAGATCTATCCAACACCCATGTGTGTTTCCTACAACATCATGGGCTAGAGCCTTTTTGGTAGAACTAGGGTTGTGAAGGTTTTATCTAGTTAATTGAACTTTCATGTGTACACTCCGTACAACACTACTTGTGGATTTATTTTATATATGATTGTACCTTTTTAATTCATACTCACGGTCGTTTTGTGCATTATTAACTGTTATGTAGAGTCTGAATACATATCTTGGTTATTGATTGAGTGCGTTCACTGCTGAGCAGGATTCCAAGTTATGATTCTAAGTGAGGGGACTCCGAAGATTCATTAGAACTACCATATATGAATACTTATTAATTGAATTGAATTCGGGTTATTAAGTAGGATAAATAGGATAATTTTATAGTACCTATAAAGGGAGATCATATCGGGTTAGAGTACCAATCCTAGAGGAAAATAATTGATACTGATAGTACCTAGAAAGGGGGTAAAATTACGTCTCTTGCTCCGAGGTTATTCACACGTGTTACACGCATGTTTACTTGTGTCTATAGAGTAGATATGCATGGTTTAGTGATGCGTCCATATTCCACAAGGCAGAGTCGGACATTGACACATGGAAGAGAAGTTAAGTAGTGAAACTGGATTATCCTAGAGCTACCTATTCTCTTACTTGATTCACTTTCGTATTCTTCAAGTGATATTTATTTTATTTGTTATTTTAATTACTTGTTTATTAGTTTAATCATCCTAAACCTCAAACTTAATTGCCAACTTGTCTTAATTAATTTAGATAATAATTAAATTGATAATACGCCGTCCTTTGGGTTCGATATTCACTTGGTCGCTTGCTTAAGCTGCAATTGATATCCTTAATACTTGGGGATTAATTTTGTGTGCAAAGAAAACGTGCATCAAGTTCTTGGCGCCGTTGCCGGGGACGGCTATTATTATTGATTTTATTATTTCTAGTTGATTAAGATTTTTTTTTCTTTTATTTGTGATTATTTATTTCTATCTTACCTTGAATTTTTCCGAGTTACTTGTGCGCTTGTAAAAGGAGAGGAAGGAAAAGAAGGAATAACACATTGATCTAAACATGACCGGAGCAAGACAAAATCCGGATAATGTTTCCATTCGTGAAATTTTCACGAACTTTGGGAATGTCAACATGGGGTTGATAGGAGCAAGGGGGGAAGATGATGATTTTGAGATAAATCCCGCTCTTATTAACATGGTAGAGAAGAATCCCTTTTCTGGAGGTTGTTTTGAAGATCCATATCAGCATCTCCGAAGATTTCTTGGTTATGTAAACACTCAAAAGGGCAGTGGAGCTAATGATAATGCTAGGCGGATCGCCTTATTCAAGTTCTCTTTGATTGATAAGGCGGAAGCTTAGTATGAGACTCTTGATCCAACAGATTGCAATACATGGGACCAACTGCAGCAGAAGTTCTTGGAGAGATACATGCCACCCTCAAGGATCTTAAGAATGAAGCAAGAGATCACTCGATTTGTTATGAATCAGGGTGAGAAATTGATGAGGCGTGGGATAGGTTTAAAGACATGCTCAGGAGGTGTCCACAACATGGAATATCTAAGGCTGAATGCATAAGCATCTTCTACTATGGATTGGATTGTGAGTCGCGTGTTTTTATTGATGCATCATCAGGAGGAGCGCTGTTATCAAAGACAGCACTTGAAGCAGAAAAGTTATTTGAAGACATCTCTATGAATTTACGTGACTGGCCAGTAGAGAGAGATAGAGGATCATATGTACTTGGCAAGGTGGCGCAGGTTGAACATCAAGTGGTGAAGCCGAATAGGGATGATGAGATCGTCTCTAGTCTAGCTAACATCAACAAGCTACTAGAGTTCCAGCAGAGGCAGATTACAGAGTTGACACAAAGGGGGCCTAATATGAAGCAGCAAGAAGTGAAGAGTGTTGAATATACCTTCCATCGATACATGGCTGAGAATGATGCAAGGATTGATCATCTTGAGGATACCATGAATGTTGATCGTTCAGATTTGTCTAAGCAGTTGAAGGACCTTACCTTGATGATGGGGCGGATGACCGCGAATGTGAATCAATTGACACAAACATTGGAGAATAATGCCATCACATTGAGGTCTGGAACACAGTACGAAGGACCGATGAGGCCGAAATAAAAAACGGGCATATCCAGTCAGCGATTCGACCAACCAGCCTCTGGTTCGACCTGGCCTACAGGTCGAACCATGGTCGAACCATACCATGCGGAGCACTCTATTTTTCTAGATTATCGGTTCGACCAAAGCAAGGGTGGTTCGACCTGTTCTGAAGGTCGAACCCACATCGAACCTCAATGTCTGGAGCACCATGTTTTGTCGCAACAACGGTTTGACCACGACGGACATGGTTCGACCAAACCATCTGGTCAAACCTTGGTCGAACTGCAGAAATAGTACAGTAAGCCGGTTCGACCTGAGGGAAAGTGGTTCGACCTGTCCTGAAGGTCGAACCCAGGTCGAACCACGACTTCAAAGTGAGAACAGCCTTCCAGATGATCGGTTCGACCACTACGTGCCTGGTTCGACCTCTCCAATAGGTCAAGCCCTAGTCGAACCGATCCGAAACATGCCTATTGTTGCGTCGAATGCTCCCTATGATGTTGATGTTACTCCAGTACCATTACATGAGCAGAATACTGAGCTTACAATGGAGAAGAAGTGGGAAAGAGCAAAGAAGTTGAGAGCGGAGAAGCTTAGACTGCAGATGGACAATGAAGATGTGGTTTTCTCTCTTGATCATGCAATGAAGATGCCCATGGAGACTCAATCGTGCAAGAGCATTGATATGGTTTCTAACTTGTTTAATCTTGATTTTTCTAAGACAGGTGATTCTGAATTTAAGTGGAAGGTTGACAAGGAGGAGTCTAGACAGCCATGGGAGGAAGGAAATTTCAATGATCATATTTTTATGACCAAGAAAGGTGAGGTGTTGAGTGTAGACAAGAAGAGGGAAAGAAAGTATTTGAAGGTGAGGATGCGAGAAGACCGTCCTCTACCGTCGTGACTCTACGACGTTAAACATGAGCGCCTATTTGGGGCTTGCCTTTCCATTTTATTGCTTTATTTCTTTCGTGTGAGTAAGAAATTTTTATATTTAAGGTGCTTACTAATCGGCAATTACATCTTTGCAAACTTAGTTTCGACTTACGTTTTTACTAAGTTTGGGGGGGTGTGATGTACTTACCTCATTGAAGTACCAAGAATATAATCTTTTCTTTGTAATGTTTGCTAGGGGAATTGATTTTTTGCGGTATATTGAAACTTTAATCGGTTTTGATGTGTCAATTTTTTGCAATTTGCCTAGTGTTCAGTGGTGTTTCTAGTGTGTGGAGTCGATTACATAGTCAATTGAGTCTTTCGTATAGTTCTCCTATTTTATTATTGATGAATCCTGTGATGATGAGTATGCTTGAGCTTTGATGATAGAAAAGGGTAACTAGGTGGCAAGACGAGTTCTACATTGAGGTTTTGACTCGAGGAGCTCGTGCGTATGTTGAAGAAAAATCAGGTGCCCTCGTTTCCTTTTTCTAATTTTTATATGTGCTTTTAATTCATGGAGTGGAAGGATTGAGTTTATGGTGGTGATCCATGTAAGCTTATATTGTTAAAATTATCTTTGAAATTCATATGCTCTTGAAATTGATGAAGGAAGTGTACTTGAGTTATATTATGATATGAAGTTCTATGTGTACTTGTGGGATATTACCTACCATGAAAAGTACTCTGTTACTTGTTAAAAACTCATGTGAGATTTTGAGCCTCGTTGATCATGATACATAATCACATGATATTTTCTTTTCTGGTGAGTATTGTTCTTGTGTGTGTATTCTAGAACTTGCCTCTTGTCTTACTTGAAACTACATGTGTGTTAGATGATGAGAGATGATCTAAGGCCATCCTTGAATTTATGAGTCACTTAGCCAAATAATTCCCTACCAAATAATTATATATCCGTAGTTAGCCCCGTTGAGCCTAAAAGCCTTATTTCTTTGGCAACCTACGAAGATAGCCACTTTGATATCTTATTTGAGCCTTAAAATCCTATATTTAGTGGAGAATTAAATGTTGTCAAAGTGTGTTAATGGTGCTTGATAACAATTTGGGAAGGAATGAAATTGGTGTTGAAATTAATAGTGATGGATTATGATAATGCATCTAAGGAGAAGCATGTAGTAGTGCTTAAATCTAGTACTCCATGGAATCAAAAACCCTAGGGTAGTACTTAAATCTAGTACCCTATAGAGGATGCGTGAGGTAGTGCCCGAAACTGGTACCTCGGGAAAAAAAAAGATGTGCTTGAAGACAAGAAAAAGTATGTTTAGCTTGAAGGAAAGGAGAGAAAAGAAAATTAGAAGAGCATGAAGTTGGATAGCCTTGAAGTGTAAAAATCTGCAGTACATAAGATCTCCGATTTTAATTCTCTACTAATTGAGTCACTTTATCCATATGTTTACTACCCTTACCAAAGATCCAACATTACATCCAAAAGAAAGTCCTTTTTGATCCCATTGTCGAATCATACTTTTAGTGGTGGAGCGCTTTGAGACTTTTGGCAAGCTTATGGTTACACATGCACTTGAATTGAATTTGAGCGTAAACACCTTAACCCATAAGTGTACATCTTTTATACTTGAGTGTGAGTGATATATGCTTCCAGTGAGAACATGTCAATGGAGCATTTGAATTGGTGGTGATTGTCTTAACTTGTATGCTATGAATTGATTATTATATATAATGAGAGTTGCATGACCTAAGTTGAGGACAATTGTATTTTGAATGGGGTATTGATCATAGTCCTTGTTTCCCCGCTAATTTTCTTACTCTCTCTCACACTTTATTTTTATTTTGTTGCCTCGAGACGAGTAACGGACAAGTTTGGGGGTTTGATGAGAGTGAAAATAAGCGTGTTTTAATATCCAATTTAATATCTTTTTGATTGATATTGTAGTCTTATAGGAGCACAAATGTCTTATATTCGATATATGTGAGAATTATGTGCACTTGAGGTGTTTTATTGTGTTTTAGGTGGAAAAAGGATCAAAAGAGCCAAGTTTGAGAAAAGGTGCAATTTGTGCAAGAATGCTGATAAACGCACGTTGAACTTGTGTAATTATTCTATATTGATGTGGAACTCTGAATTGGATTTGTGATATATGGTTGGAAAGCCACTGAAGAGAGGGTCGTTTTGGCGTAAAGAACACCATCATTGAAGTCCGAACGAGGAAGTTATTAGCAAAGTGGTGACGCCGCGCGAGCTATGCGAACAGAATTGCAGTGCTACTTTCCATGGCCTGTTACATATTCAATTCTTGGAGTTATTATAAGTTCTTTATATTGATAGAAAGCCCAGGAAGAGAGGATCGCGTGAGCACAAATATTACTCAATTTGGAGGTCAGATGTGAAAGTTATACGCGAAACGGTGAGGCTGCGCAAATCGATTTGACCTGCTTCAGGTCGAACCGAGGTCGAACCCAACGGAAAATTAGCTGGTTCGACCACGACATGTTTGGTTCGACCTGTAGGGGTTGGTTCGACCTGTTTGAGAGGTCGAACCGTACTTCGAGAACTTACCAAATCCATATTTTTGAGGCCTAAACGCGTGTGATCACTTGAAAAGCCCATTCCAAGCCCTAGAGACGTGATTACAAGTATAAAAGGAGGCTCATGCAGTCAAGAAAGACGTCCAATCAAGGGGGAAAACAACACAACATACAACACTCCACAAGGGGGGATCACCCCCCTACCACATCCTTTTCTCCATCCATCCATCACTTTGAAGATTCGTTTGTGGAATCAAGAGGAGAACCAAGAGGAGGATTCAAGAGCGAGAAGGACGCGATGACGCCACATCTAGGGTTTATTCGTTTCCTAATTTATCTTGTATTTTCCGAACATCCGGGTAAGATCTATCCAACACCCATGTGTGTTTCCTACAACATCATGGGCTAGAGCCTCTTTGGTAGAACTAGGGTTGTTAAGGTTTTATCTAGTTAATTGAACTTCCATGTGTACACTCCGTACAACACTACTTGTGGATTTATTTTATATATGATTGTGCCTTTTTAATTCATACTCACGGTCGTTTTGTGCATCATTAACTGTTATGTAGAGTCTGAATACATATCTTGGTTATTGATTGAGTGCGTTCACTGCTGAGCAGGATTCCAAGTTATGATTCTAAGTGAGGGGACTCCGAAGATTCATTAGAACTATCATATATGAATACTTATTAATTGAATTGAATTCGGGTTATTAAGTAGGATAAATAGGGTAATTTTATAGTACTTATAAAGGGAGATCATATCGGGTTAGAGTACCAATCCTAGGGGAAATAATTGATACTGATAGTACCTATAAAGGGGGGTAAAATTACGTCTCTTGCTCCGAGGTTATTCACACGTGTACACGCATGTTTACTTGTGTCTATAGAGTAGATATGCATGGTTTAGTGATGCGTCCATATTCCACAAGGCAGAGTCGGACATTGACACATGGAAGAGAAGTTAAGTAGTGAAACTGGATTATCCTAGAGCTACCTATTCTCCTACTTGATCCACTTTCGTATTCTTCAAGTGATATTTATTTTATTTGTTATTTTAATTACTTGTTTATTAGTTTAATCATCCTAAACCTCAAACTTAATTGTCAACTTGTCTTAATTAATTTAGATAATAATTAAATTGATAATACGCCGTCTTTGGGTTCGATATTCACTGTCGCTTGCTTAAGCTGCAATTGATATCCTTAATACTTGGAGATTAATTTTGCGTGCAAAGAAAACGCGCATCAATCATCCCCAACCATCATCCACATAATTTCCTTCATCCATCCATCACTTTGAAGTTTCGTCTGCTGAATCAAGAGGAGAACCAAGAGGAGGATTCAATACGGAGAAGGACACGACGACGCCCACATCCAGGGTTTTATTCGTTTTTTAATTTATCTTATATTTTCCGAACATATGGGTAAGATCTATCCAACCCCCATGATTGTTCTTTGCAACATCATGGGCTAGAACCTTTTTGGTAGATCTAGTGTTTTAAAGGTTTTATGAATTACTCCCTCCGTCCGCCCACAAGGTGGACATTTTGCCATTTTGGGCGTCCGCACCAAAGGTCTATTTTCCCTTTTTAAACACATGGGACCCACACACATCACTAATACAATAAATATATGGGACCCATACACACCACTTATACAATTACCAACTACACATAAAATATTAATACTCCTTAATATACGCGTAAAAAGCAAATGTGGACGTTAGAGGCGGACGGAGGGAGTAATTAAACTCTCTTGTGTGTCCTTCGTACAACACTACTTGTGGATTTATTTTATATATGATTATACTTTCTTAATCCATATTCACGGTCGTTTTGTGCATCTTCAATTGGTATATAGAGTCTGAATATATATCTTGATTGTAAATTGAGTGCGTTCACCGCTGAACAGGATTCCATGTTATGATTCTAAGTGAGGGGACTCCGAAGCTTCATTAGAACTGTCATATATGAATGTTTATTAATTGAATTGAATTCAAATTAGTAAGTAGGATAAAGAGGGTAATTTTATAGTACCTATAAAGGAATATCATATCGGGTTAGGTTCCAGACGTGGGAAATAATTGATACTGATGGTATCTAGAAAGGGGGGTGAAATTACGTCTCTTGTTCCAAAGTTATTCATATGTGTTACACGCATATTTACTTGTGTCTATAGAGTAGATTTGCATGGTTTAGTGATACGTCCATAGTCCACAAGCAGAGTTGGCCTGCACTTGAGAGGGAAGTTAAATAGTAAAATTGGATTACCCTAAATCTACTTATTCTCTTACTTGATCCACTTTCGTATTCTTTTAGTGTTTATTTTATTGTTATTTAATTTAATATTTAATTAATTAGATAATTATTCTCATACTTTTATTGTCTTTCGTCTTAGTTAATTTAGTAAATAATTAAATTGATAATATGCCGTCCTTTCGGTTCGATATTTAACTTGATCGCTTGCTTAATCTGCAACTGATATCCTTAATACTTGGGGATTACTTTTGCGTGCAAAGAAAACGAGCATCAGTCATCATATTATTCAGCTTATAGTACAATTTCTGGATAAATGATTATTTATATATAAAAATATCTAACTATCATATGTCTAATCTTATTTTTAGCAAGTCCTGGACGGACGTATGAATGTGTTAATCAGATGTTGTTTCCCTATTGATTGCACAACTACAGAATTAAGAAATGATGTGACATCAGATGAAATATTCTCAGTTTATATTATTATATGTATTTTGTTAAGATTTTACATTGTCATCATGTGTGTTTAAGTAGTTTTGAATATTAAACTCAAGTGTTACTTTTGCTATAACTTATCAGTCAGCTCTGTAAACACTTTTTACATTTTTGTTGGATTATATATCATGTATTTAGCTGTTTTTACTCATTCGTTCATAACTATTGTACTTATTATCTTTGTTATTATCTATATATTGTAGAATATTTAATTGATCCATTATTTTTCATTATTATGATTAGTATTGTCTATTAAACCTTATTTTTTTTACAGTTGGAATTTATGCACTTCTTAGAAGTTTGTTGATCCCTTTCATAGAACAAGATCGAATCAGATAACTCTATTTTTTTCAGTAGTTTACAGGGATGTTTCTTTTTTTTTTTATGCATCCTTACTTCGACAGATCCGTTGTCAGACAACCAAGATGTATTAGCCTACAATGCTAACTTGATAAAGTATACTCTCTATGTCCGCTTCTAAGGTATTCATTTTATTATTTTTGGCGTCCGGTTCAAAAGTATTCATTTTCCCTATTTAGTAAAAAAATACACAATATGTCCTACCATTTCCCTCTAATACAACTACCCACTTTACATATAATAATAATACTCCTTAATCCACGTGTAAAAAGCAAATGAATACCTTAAAATCAGACGGAAGGAATATTATTTTGAGACATTACACTGTTATTCTTATTCATTCATAATTTTCATTGTATCATAGTTATACAGTACTTTCAAACCATTATTGGACTACCTGGATGAAATCTTTTATATTATATTTGTAAATAATTTATTTTTACATTCAAATATTATGTCAAAAAATAATTGAATTAAAAGTACACATTGTTAAATTGATGACAAATTTGGAAAATTTTACTATTTTACTTCGTATATATATTTGTATACAACTCCATTATTGTAATTAGAATATTTTCTTACTATTATTTTCATAATGCATTTCTGTAATATATTCTTATATCTCATAAAAATTTTAATTTTTTTATTTGCTATACATATTTTATTTCCATTGTTTGATCCCTGTTAATTTTTTTTTGGATAAGTTACATTTATATTTCTTATTTGTCTGTATTTATTTCAAAACAACATGATTTTTTTTTTTTTTTTGAAAATGCAGGGAATCAAGTCAATTTATGCAATGAAGAAGTGATGATTACCTGGTAATTGTTCTTCTAATTTAACATCTTTATATGTACCATTTTGTTTACAAAATAAGTATAAATTACCGCTCTAAATTATGCAAATTCTTTAGACAACTGTTGTTTCTTAAACTAATTTATACTTTATAGAATATTATAATTTTTATTTTATAGGTTATGCTTATATAATTATATTACATTTTTAATTCTATAATCTATTTTTATTTTATAGGTTATGCTTATATAATTATATTACATTTTTAATTCTATAATCTCTTAACATTATTTGAATTATGTTCTAATACGTAATTTTACAGTCTTATTGGTATTAATTTAATTTTTTTAATATTAAAAGTTTTTATGTTTTAATAGTTTTAATATTCCGAGTTCCTTATGAGAAAATCACACTCACTAAAATAAATTCCTATTTTAATAGTAAAACTTTTCATTATTAATATATATGTATACGTAAATATTCTTTAAAATATATATTGAGATACATATTTATACGGGTGAATCTTTCATTCATAATCTTATTATTCAAAAGATTTTAATTGATTATAAATATTTTTAAAAAGGACTAATTATCATTAATTCAATTAAAAAAATTACGCGTGTGTACATATTTAACTTTTTGTGTGTCTATATAATACAACAACTAGATTCTTTTTTAACTCACAAACTTCCACTACAAATATTTGCTTTGGAAAATTGTTTAACTTCGTCACAATGTCCAGCAACTACGTTTTGATCAAAGATCTTAGGAAATGAATGAATAATTTTTAGATGAGGTTGTGTTGTGTCCGTTTTTATGAAGTATTTTCTGGGAAAAAAAAAGCAGAAGTCTTTCAAGGAGTGCATTTTCGTGGATTCTAAGGTTTTCTTTCTTAATTTATTCTGTTACTTTCTTTATGTTTATTTTATAAAAAAAATACTAAACCATTCCATTTGTTTAATTATCATTTCAGGGAAATCGTATTATTTTTACAATATGGTCTCACAATGTCTCAAAATTCACCTCTTTGATCTCAGAAGGAGTAGTCTACAATCTAAAAAATCCATGCGTTGATTAGAATAAGTTTAAAGTTCATTTATCTGAACAACATTTTAAAATTCTGTTTGTGTACAACACTTTGGTTACGAGAATTGTTGATCTAGATTTCCCACAGAACACGTTTGCTTTCTTACCGATTGAAGAACTGATTAATCAATATGACATCAGTGAGAATACTCTAATAGGTATTTCATTCTTGCTAATTGATTGCAATATTTTTTCTTCTTATACTTATTAAATTTTGTGAATAAATTGTACATTTTTTAAATTAATCTATTTATATATATATATATATACATATATATATATATATATATATTAATTTTATTATCTTGCACTTGCGTATATATTTCCAATATACA
This sequence comes from Pogostemon cablin, assembly GCA_023678885.1. Lineage (NCBI taxonomy): Eukaryota > Viridiplantae > Streptophyta > Magnoliopsida > Lamiales > Lamiaceae > Pogostemon > Pogostemon cablin. The sequence continues at coordinate 11,932,344 of CM042987.1, forward strand.
GATCATGTAATTGAAAATTTGGCTGAAATTGTTTAAAAAAGATGGTATCTATTGGCGGTAAGCCAACAAAGATGATGGAGTTTGTTTATGGTGGGTCCTTCAATCAACGATAATTACATGCCTCATTTGCCATGATCTGTTAATATGTTTCTCTTTCATTAACTCATCAAGAGATTAGTAGAGGTTCATGATATGTTTCTTATATTTTTCGTTTTATTTGTTTTGGTGACATTACTTACCTACTATAAATTGACTTTGATAATTTATTAAGCTATTGGATCTTGAATTGAGTATGAATGGATTCTGATTTTAATTGTTGAGAAATATGACTTTCATTACATCACCATCACAACGATCACTTCCATTGGTATATATTCTCCACAATTTTTCTATACTTTCTAAGAAATATTTGATTGGTACACATCTTTTGTTAAGTGGCTATTGTACTTCGCATGTTATTTCAGTTTGTGAAATAAGATTAGGTTGATAATTTTTTTTTCAGATCAAAATGTGTTATATTCTTCATTGTAGGTTTTGCTTTTATGATAAAAATTATATAGGCATTTATTTCTAGGACCCTGTTCTTGGCCATTTATTTTTAACTTTGGGACTGTGATACCGTCGGTTCTGCATATTTATATTTTAAGTTATGTTTCTTGATTGGCATGACAGACGGAATTTTGCCTATGTAATGTTTCTAAAATTGTAGAAATGAGTTTAATTATTTTCTCGGAATAACTTCACATCTTTACTCATGGGTTCTATGTTTTTTTGTTCACTTTACGGGGGATTAAAGATGGGGAATGGTGCATTTGGAAACTGATAAATATTTGTCAAAGGTACTCAAGTCTTTGGATCACTCTTTCTTTTAATGTCGTAACTTCTATTTTCCTTTCTTTTATTACTTTGAGATAAGTAGGTCAACTATAATTTTACTTGATCTTTCTATTTGAGTTGGGATATTCATATGTTTTATTAAATATATTTATAGGTTTGTGTTGTTATGTTCTCTGTTATGTCTAATCCTTAGTTCTCATTTTCCATTATAATATCAATTGCAGGGTCGCTGGGAAATCTTTTTGAGGTAATGTTGCTGGAAATATCAGGCCATGACTAGCACTGTTTTGTTCTTCTCTAGGTGAGACTATTTACTCCTCAGTCTATTTATCTTTTTAGTTTGCTTTGTAAATGGTTCTGAATATATTATGAATTTTTGTTTAAGAGGAAATGATTTCAGGCTTCTTTGTGTTGTATTTTTTTTTTGTATTATTGTTTTTAAATATGGCCGTGTCATTGTCAATTATATATTTCTTTGAACAGATCATATGAATTTCATTGCGTTTTAATTTACAATAGCTCTTTAATACAGTCATAGGGATAAATAGATAATATATTATATTGAATGGGTTATTTTCCTCAATAGATAATATAATCTATTGAATGAGTTATTTTCCTCAAGTAGATAAGTAAAGCTTTTGATTTATTTATTTCAGATCACGCATAATTGATTGCTATTATTATTTCTATCCCTTTATGCATGAGTTTCACCGAATTAAGGATAATTGTTCTTGTGGGTTTTTTAAGGGTATCTGAATGCAGAGGATCGGTTTCATAAAAACTCATCCTTGAACTTTCCTATAACGCACAGCTTAAAAACTGGAAATTTAATTCATAAAAATCACAGTATTTCAAATAGGAAATTCGGGTCATTTCATATTGTTTCTCGAATAGTTGTATGCGGGTGGTGTATGCGGGTAAAATTCATTTGTGAATTCATCAACGGTTTTGCAGAGAATCGGTTTTTGGGTTGTTTTCATCTTTTTTTTAATTGTAATTTTTCAGTTGGAGTTCTTCAGCTATTTAGATATGTATTGAATTTCTTTGAAGTTTTACTGCACATTGAATCATCCTGTTTATAGAAAGGGTGAGAAATGTTTTATGTGGAAATATGGGGTACTTCATATCATCTTATGTTCAATGTATTATTTTTTGTTAATTGCAAGTTAGCTAAGTTAATCGTATATTTAATTATTTGGTCACATTCATTACAAGTTAAATTATTCGTACCAATCCTTGGTCATAACAATTATTCTTTAAGATCTAAATACATTGTTTCAATGCTATCAGTGAAATTGTGTATTGTATACTCCCTACATTCCTCACTAAGAGGGTTTTTTATTTTTCCACGTGGATTAAGGAATATTATTATTTAATGTGTAGTGGGTAGTTGTATTAGTGGAAGTGTGGGCCCATATTTTAATTGTATTAGTGGGTGTGTGTGGGTTTTATGTGTGTAAAAAAGGAAAGGAAACTCTTTGGATGAGACGTCCAAAATGAAAAAATACCCTCTTTTAAGGAGACGGAGGGAATATTTAACAAGAGTTTGTTTGAATTTCTTTGCAGCTATTTATATTCCTTTAATGTTGTCTTGTTGTTTTTTCAACATAAGCCAGTACCTTTGCATTGGACGTTTTTTAGCTATTTCATTTCAAGTTTTAATTAGAGCAAATGAAAACTATGAGTGTTCTGATACTATAGGGAAATTTGTCAATTATTTTTTTTATGATACAAATTATAAAAACAAACGCTTGCCTTTTAGTGGGACGGAGGGAGTAGAAAAGAGTATAATGGTAAACTAAGTATTAAGTGTTGGTATTGTCAAGTGGACTGGGGATACACAATATCATAAAAAAGATATTGTTAATACTGAATCAAAATAGGTAAAAACTTGTACGAGACCATCTCACGGATCTCATTTCGTGAGATTAAGCTCCAATATATTTAATGCGGGTGAAAATTTGAACAAATATGCTTCCTGAATTGGTTGAATGATGGTAGGTAAGGAGCCCTTCTTGTTAAGAGCTGATGTTCGGTCCATCTTTGTGGCGTTTTTACTTTCAATTTAAGTGTAATAATTTTTTTTGTTTTATTTTTTTCTTTAAATTTTTTATATTTTATTTAGAAAGCAATTTTATATAGTGAGTGGAGACTTAATTAAACTTATTTTTTTTCTTTTTCAATAAATTAAAACTACACTTCTTTTAATAGTATTAAATTGTAGTAAAAGTGATAACCAATTGTTAAATAAACGCACATAAATTTTATAAAATAGATAAAAAGTGATTATATTATATTTTAATTAAAACAATTGTACAAATTTTTTAAATATTTGTATTTCGTAGTACAGACAAAAGTGATAACATGCTTTATGGAAAGTTATATCTAATTAATAAATAATAACTATAAATCATTAGAACTATTTCATATACAACCAACAATAAGATATATGAAGAAAATATGATAATATTTTTAATAAAAAATTATAGATAAAGGAAAAATGATAATCATCAAATGAACAAATAAACAATTCAAATAGATAAAAAGTGATATCATTTTTATTAAAAAAATGATAAATGATACAATAAAAATAATTAACAATTGAGCATTTCATGAAAAATAATTTGGCAAAAACTTGTGTGAGACTGTTTCACATAAGGGCATATATGAAACGGATAAAAAATGATATTTATAATGAAAAGTGATATTCAATTAATAAAAAGTGATAATGCTATTTCATGACCAATTTCTAATATAAATAAATAAAAGTGATAGCGAAATTGATTACATTTTATAGTGAAAAGTGATAACTATTTTAAAAATATAAAATATTCTTACGTGAGAGAGTCTCACACAAGACTCACTCAAATAATTTATAGAACGAACAAAAAGTGATAACATTATTAATGAAAAAAATATTTATAATTTAATGGAAAGTAATAATTGTATAATCGAACAATTTTATTAATAATTCGTAAAATGATAAAAAATTATATCATTTTACAATTTTATAAATTATTATAAGTTATAGCATTTTTACTAAAAATGATAATTAATTAATAAAAAGTGATATAATCATATAATCGAACAATTTCATGAACACTTCTTAAGATAAATAATGATAGCATTTTTAATAAAAAGTGATATCTGATTAATGAAAAGTGATATTTATAAAATCGAAAAATTTTATAAATAATTTGTAAGACAATGAAAAGTGATAGTATTTTTAATAAAGTAATTCATTTTTAATAAAACACTTCTTATTACTTGTTATTTTAATAATTAATAGTTAATTAATAAAACAATTCATTTTAAAATATTATTTAAAAAATGCTACATGTGTTTTTCTTAATTTCATTTTTTATATTAAGTTTATTAAATAATAATTAAATTAAACTAATAAATGATTTTCCTAATTAAAGAATTATTTTAATAAATATGCAAAGATTTGTGTGAGACTGTCTCACATAAGCCCTTACGTGAGACGGTCAGAAAGTGATAACTTTTATAAAGAAAAGTGATAATAAATTAATAAAAAGTGACAGTGCTATTTCATGAACAATTTATAGTATAAATAAAAAGTGATAACATTTTATAGCGAAAGTGATCACATTTTATAACGAAAGTGATAACTATTTTTAAAAGTGAAAAATGTATCACGTGAGACGGTCTCACGCAAGACATACCCTAATAAATAATAGTATACATTAAAGAATAATAAAAAGGCAAAGACTTGTGTGAGACCGTCTCATGTAAGCCCTTACGTGAGACGGTCTGAAAGTGATAACTTTTATAAAGAAAAGTGATAATAAATTAATGAAAAGTGATAATGCTATTTTATGAACAATTTATAGTATAAATAAAAAGTGATAATGTTTTATAGCGAAAGTGATAACTATTTTAAAAAGTGAAAAATGATCTCACGTGAAACGATCTCACATAATACATACCCTAATAAAAATAGAAATAAATATAATATTTAAAAAATAAATAAAGAAAATGATAAAAGAATATTGTAGGAAGTCACGGGTTTGTACCTTTGTGGGTTGAGTAATAGTGGCGAGTACTAAGCCAAAACCGGGGGTCGAATAGTTGGGTAAAATAGATCGAAATTAGACTTACCCATTAAAATAATAGTGTCAAAATAATATTAGGTCATAACGTGATATTACGAAGCAGCAGACGATCCTAAAAATAAATAAATGGAGTATGTTGATTATTAAAGGGTTTGTAGAGTGGTTTTTAAATCTATAAACATTGTTAGGGCTTTTGGAATTTGGAATAAAGGTATCACAGGTCGGCGGTTTCAATCATTGGTGTCTATCTTCTTCAATTAGTTGCTGTTCGAGTCGTCGCAATCGAAGAAGGAAAACGGTGGATGTAGTAGCTTTGGTTCGTTCCTTTTTACCACTGATCGTTGCCGTTCTGCTCAATTTGGTAAGCTTCTCCTAATAAGTTTGCTTATGCCTTTGTTATGAATCAAGTGAGGGTGTAATACAGGAAAGGGAAGGATTCTAGGGCAAGATTATGATACAAACAGAAGAAGAATTGAGATATTTGAGAGAAAGAGAGAATTTCAGGAGAGAAGAAAGGAATTGTACCTGCTGTTATGTCATGCTTAATCCGTGAATGAGCTTGCCTTCAATTATATAACGATGTTGTATCATCTCTCCACTAAGAAACGCTAAGCACTTTTGAAAAGAAAGAAACACGAACTTCTAATATTTAATTAACAGAACAGGCTCTGTCATAACAGATTAAAACTTATGTTGAAGCATTGAACTGTCTAGGTTAACTAGAAGTAACTGGTGTTTTTTTTTAACTTTCTGGAAATTCGTATTTGGCTTTGACGCAGATGCAGATTTTGTCTGTTAGTTTGGGCCAAGATTTCGGATTTGTGGGCTGATTGTTAGCTTTGATTTATTGTTAGTATTATTATTATTTTTTTTAAATATTACTTTTGATTTGATTTTCTTGGAAGCAGAGATTAATAGGGATCTTATTTCTCTTTTTCCGGGGGATCTTACTTCTCTTTTTCCGGGGTAGGTATTGCTTGAAATAATAGACCTGTTAATCGATGATTATGAATCATGGCTTAATCAACACCATTAACTTCAACACTAGTATGAGGAAACGTGCTCAAAGTTTTTACACGCAATTTCTCTTTCTCATCAATAAAAGTAGAGTCTACAATCAACCCCTTGTCATGTTCGCTAACAACAGAGTCAGCAGGAGAAACAACAAAACAATAAAGAGAGAGGGAAAGAAATATAGTGAAGCAGTAAAGCAGAACAGTTGATTCCCTCTATATATGCACTCCATCTTCTCCTTTATGCACCATCTTTTTCTAAATTCATATTCAGAGAAATTCATAGAGAGAAATTTCAATGAGCTGTAGTGAAGAATCAAATTAGGGAGTGTATTGGGAGTACAGATTGTAATCTTCCCATAAAGTATGTATCGGGATTTAGAGAATAGATTCATTATATTGCCTTTGATTAAGACCTTGGCAGCATGTGTAAATTAAAAACAATAACCATTTCTGTTAATTGATTTTTTAAAAAAAAATTATTATCTGTTTTTCAGGAGTAATGCTGCTGTGAGTTGGAGATACCATTTTTTTTGCTAATCCATAAGAGGAGAGGAGAGGAGAGGAGAGGAGGACAACAGTACTCATGGTTTATTCTTATCTTGTTCTCTTTCATTTTTATATATGTCAAAGTTTTGGTTACGCATATATATTATATATATACCAGGAAGACATGACTAATTATGAGATTAATTCTGTTCTCATGAGAATCATGTTGTCTCTTGATCTGTATCCAGGCCTGATATGGGTTGGGTCGAACTACCCCGACCTTGCTTGCTGTGCATGTGGTTATATATACACATATATGGAGAGTTCCATCGGATTGGGTAGTTGTAGATAGATCTTAAGATATTTTTCATGATAAAATTAATTAATAAATGTTACTCGACCCACTCGAGCACCAGCAGGAACCACAAACTCACTCTTAATTCTCTCCTGATATATACTAGCTGTTGGTTGCAACACCAAACTGTTGATTCTCCCTACACGCAACTTTGCTTGCTTGTTTCCAACCTCACCTGTTGCACTCTAATATATTAGTATTTGCTTTTATTCTAATTCTATTTCACCATTACATCACCTACTTATTCCTACACTACGACAATATTAATACTGGTAACTGATTTTTTGGTAGATATTATATTCTTTAATGTAGTCTATGGGACTGTAATACTCTGTAACCTAATGTTGGACTGCAAAATATATTTGAAGGTTTGGAATTGACAAATTTAAAGTTCTTCTATTACTTATGCAATGTAATAACTATTGATGTTTGCTTTTGCTTGTACTAAGGCAATCAAAATTTTTTCTTTGTTTTAAATTGAATAGAGGTTTTGTTTGCGTGATCTTCCTGCATTTTTCATGTAAACCACATAGTATCTACTTATCGGAGGCATCTTCATATTCAACTGATTTGATTGCTAGGATAATCTGATAATACATTGTAGAATTTCTTTAAAGTTGCTCATCTATGCTTTTATTGAATTGTTTAATATCAGTTTAAGCTTAAAGGTTTAGAGGTGGACTGGTGGGTTATGTATTAATTTTTTAGTCTATTGTATTACTGAAATGGCGAATATCCCTAATGTGAGGACTAGCATTTCGAGCATTTATTATTTTGGGACCGGCCTCTGACTCACATGTTCTGTTTCAATCCTGTTATCATGTAAAGTTATTATGCATTACTATTGATTATATTTTTAATCTGTTTTTAAGATTTTAAATTATTAATTTTCTTTTCTTTATTCAATCTGCTTGACATGAAATATCCTAGTGTGATTTGCAGCGTGTAGCTTGATTGGGTTACTAGTGATTTTATGCTTGTGTTGCTGCTGGTTTAGAGGTTCAAGCAGATTTGATTGCAATTGCAGGTAAGAAGTCTCACTCCCTTCTAATTTGAGATATAACTTTAGGTGGAAACATACTTGTGTTGTCTTGGATGTCATTTTTAAGCCTGTTTTAAAATGATGGGTTGATGTGCCAGATGTGATGTTTAGTGAAGAAGAAATGTGGCCAAGAATTAACATTAATTGGAAACAACCGGGTTTTTTGGACAGAAGAAAATTGATTTATATCGAAATAGTCAAAGTTTTTTCAGTGTTGTAAGAATTATGAGCACTACACATGTAAGACAATTTATTTAAATTCTTGATTCTTGATTACACAACTTAGTGTGTGCACTTTTTTCTCTCAATATACCAAAGCTTGTAATTATACCCTATACCAGTAGATGGGCAAGTCCTGTATCTGCCATCTATCAGTAATTCAGTATGCAAATTAGTGGGAGTTTAGAAGGAGAGTTAGCAGGATGAGTTTTGCATCTAAAACCCTATCTTATGACATAAATCCAGGATGAGAAATTCCAGGAAATATGATCCCACATGCATTCACATAATTGGGCATACAGTAATCAAATTTTAAGGTAATAAATTAGCATAAAGAAGCGATAAAATCAAGGACTAGGAAGCAGAAAACTGTAAATATTTCTGCCAGCACGAATATATGAAGAACAAGAGCTATGTGTGGGTGTGTTTTGTAAGTTAAGAGTGTTGGGTGCATGTTTCGGGTGTGGGGTTAAAAGCTTATTTTTGTAGGAGTTTCTTTAGGGTTTTGGGTGCCTTTAGTAATGTTTCGGTTAATTAAATTAAGCCTGCTTCTAAGACAATTGTTTTTGAGATTTTCCTATTATCCTTATTGGGCTGAGTTAAAACAAGCCCAAAATTATACATAAAATACGAGTTTAAATATTAGCGAATGATATAACATATTTTACATATTTCATTAATTAAAATTAACTTTTAAAAAATATCGTTCTGTTCTCACAATAAAAATTGACAATTTGTGAGAGATAATAAATTAAGTGTTAATTCAAATATCTTTCATATGGGATGTAGAATTATTATTAAGGGGAGGTTGTGATGCTCGTAGCTCTTCTAAAGCCCATCCCATCCATCCCAGAACATACAAAAATTAGGGAACATTTGCTTATTCATAGTAAAATTAGGGTTAATCGCCTGATTCAAAGTAGGGCAAGAATTGACAATGACTTGTAAATGTGAACTTAAAAGGTAACTTTTAAAGGTTGTTTCTTTGTTTCCCTATGTTTATTATTTTCAATTTCCCACTGCCAAAAGCTCCGCTGGAAACCGGCGCATAAAGGTTTGGACATTTTGATATGATGCATTTTTCTTAAATTGCCTCTCTCTCTCTTCCTCTCTTGCTTCTTTAAAATCACGATGTTGTGGGTGTTACAAATACTAAATTAAGGTAGCATGGTTGATGTTTTTGCATAGGAATTCAAAATTTTTGTTTTCAACTGAGCATTAATTGGGGGTTTTAATTTGAGTGGAGATTTATCCTTTCCTGATGTAGAGAGATAATAATCAGTATATATGATCAATGACATTAAAATAATTTATGCTATTTTGTACCCCCTGGCCTTGATTTCCCATGGTAAATGTCCTCAATTCTGTTATCACACACTTAACTATAAACACGCATCATTTTCAGAGGAGAAAAAAAAACACATTTCTTTTCCCTTTTGTGCTGTTTTTGTGCACTATCAATGGATTAATTATGCATTACCCTCCCTTCCTTGATCACAACTATTAAGGAAAGATGAGACACATTCGAAGTGTACGTCCACTTTCTGATACATCCTTCTTTCCTCAATTTCAACAATGTCATCTAAACAAGACTTCAAGTGCTCCTCTACATTCAGGTGAGATACTTGGTACTTTTTCATGAATGATTTCACTTTCATTTTTAAAAAATATTATAATACTATATTTTTATCATCATACATCAAATAGATATTCATGCTTAGAGCAATTCCAATGGTTGGGTACAAATATGAGATTGAATGAATTTTTTACCCAGTGCATAGGTAAAACACCATCGAGTATCTACACAATTAAGGTACAAACTAAAACCTCCTTTTTGGGAAAAAAAATAATTGTACAAGACTACAAGGTGAAAAGTGAAAACTGAAAAGTTAAACATGACACAATTAAGGTACAAAGTAAAACCTCCTTTTTAGGTACAAATAATTGTACCAGGCAAAAAGTTAATAATGAGATGGAGAAGTGGTATGAGGGTTCCACATGATTGACGTTATCATTTTTTTTTCCATTTCTATATTGTACAATACTTATTATTAATCCTCTGTTCTGGATAATAGTTCACCTTTTCCGTTACACGTATTTAAGAAAAAATGACTTTTTAACTAACTTTATTGACTTTTTGGGGGTATTTGGTATTGTTAGGTTTAGGTAATAAATAAAGTATAAGATATGTTATGTGTGTAAAAAGGGATGATAATTTTGAATTTAAATTGTGCTTTTGAGATTTAGATTTGGATGGTATTTCCTTTTTCTTTGTGGTGAACGATTTTATGGGACAAACAAATGACGAAAGTGTGAATGATTCCAATGGGATGGAGGTAGTATTATGTATTTAATAAAAAAAGAACTAATTAATGTACATTCCAAATTCAAGGTCTGGCTTAAAAGAATGCATGCAGAAGGTAGGAAGTAGCGAGTAGCAATTTAAGAAATAAGAGGGGGGTGCATGAGTGTGTGTTGGGAAGAGAAAATTGAGTTGTTATGGAGGATGAATGATTCAGGCATGTTGTGGAGGAGAGAGGATACTTCTTCATTTAAATGAACACTTGATAAAGAGTGAATCATTTCAAGTGCTCTAAGGTGGAGGAAGAGAGAACCATTGCAAATGTTCTAAGGTTCGGCATAGATTAAAATAGAGACTATGTTGTAATTATTAATGAAGATAGTTAAAATGATTGGTACGTAGATTGGAGAGAGAGGGATCCATTGAGGATGTTGGACAAGAAAAGTGAGTATTGTATAAATGGGAAGAGAGGATTGAATATTTGTTCACAAGTTACAATTGAAAGAATTGTTGTTTTCATTTTCTATTTTTTTGTATACATTTATTTGATAAGAATTGTCACTTCTCTTTAATTAATACATTATGAAGTATTCGAAGTTCCAATTTTTGATGGTGAATTGCTGTGTTAATTGAAGCATCAAGTCTTCAGAATGATGGAAGATCATATGCTACTTTTGCTTCACCGGATGTGATTCAAGACAGAAAGCCTCTGAGAAGGGTCTCAAAAAAGGAGCGCAAATCTATGGTTGAACATTTTGTTAAAAAGTACATATTTTTCAACTTTTCTCCAGTTCAATCAATCATTAGAATATTACGTCCCTTTTTAATATAATTCTGTGGATAGATGTGGTTGATTAATAGTTAATATATATTAATTTCTTCAAGGAGTGTCTTTATAATTGGGACATGATAAAGTAATAGGTGGAGACTTGGTGCTCATTTAGAGACTTTTATTGAACTTGCTTATGAATATGCCTAGTGCCTATAGGTCTGTACTCACTGAAGATTTTTTGGGTCAATTATGGTTGTATGTGTTGTTAGATTTTCCTATATCTATTCCATACGATTGTTTATTGCTGGTAATCTGTATATCTCCAAGATGCACTTAAAGCTTGCATCATTTAAGTTGCCTAGAAAGTTATGAAACTTTAATCAAACTGAAAGATAGGATAACTATCAATTCAGGGTTTGACAGGTAAAAATATCAACTTAAGGCTTGTAAGATGAGAATAAGCCCAAGGATATTTACACTCAAGTTTTTTGTATGTACACCCACGTTTCAAGCATATAATGCATAGAGTATAACACATTTAAAGCTTTTAAGTAGGTGTATATATGAAAATTCCATAGTGTGAATATCCTGCGCCGGAAAAAACCCTTAAAACTAGGACCATGTTTTCGATATTGTACTTCAGAATTTTATTATTAATGCATGTCATTTTATTTTAAAAATCTACCTTTGTTTTCATTATTTTTAGGAGTGAATGTGGAAGGTAAAGGAAGTTTATCAAATTTAAGTTGATGTGTTTTATGATATGGGTAATAATAAATTTATAAGCTTCAAGATTAAAAACAAGTTCCTTAATTTACAGGTCTTTGATTGCTATGTTTCATCTTTCATGCCCTAATTTTTTATTTAGAGATTTTTTTTTTATTTTTTGATAATTATTACTACATCTTTTAGATGTTGGATTGACTAAAGTACAATTATTAATTTATCTCTGTACAATAATTGTATGAATGCACTTGCCATGTTTGTATTTTAATTATACACACTTTTTGGCAACATTGTATTTTTGCTGGTGAATCTCTGTGATTTCCTATTTTTTTCTGTGAGTTCCTATTTTTTTTTAAATATATGTATTCATATTTATTAGGCTTTTTTCTATGCATCTGAATGATTCCATTAGCTTCTGTAACCCAAAATATTTTTTCTGCAATGGATTACTCCCTCAATTTTATGGCACTATTATTCTTGTTAAGATAAGGAAGAATTTCTTGCATGTAGAGCTTCTAATACGCTTCTTTAAGTAAATCAATGTCTCTGAAGACAGAAGAGACGCTAGGAAGATCATAAAATTAACAGTAAACTGCTATCTTGAAAAAAATGATAAGACATTCATATTTACATGTAGATAATTTGCATATATGTTATTGAAATTTGAGAAAATCATTTGGCTATGGTACCAGGTACAGGGAGGCAAATGGCGGGAAGTTCCCATCTGTTTCGGATGCTAAGAAAGTTGCTGGTGGATCATACTATACCGTCAGAGATATCTTACAGGAACTTATGTATAATTCTAAACAGCCGTTGGTGGATACTATAGAAACTATGACGGAGAAAAGCACTAAGAGAAAGGATGAGATATCTTCTAATGTTAGAGAGGATGTTGAAACCAGCAATATGGGAGAAGTGACAAGGTCAACCTCCAAGGATAACATTGGATTTTCTAGTTCCAATATCCTTGAAAATCAAGGCCAACAATCTTCAGTATTAGTTGAGGCGAGTATAAGAGACAGGCCAACTTCTTTGCAGCAGGTGATTTTCTGTCTGATTCTTTTGTATTCTTGTGAGTCAACAAGCTCTGAAATTTATCCTGCCTCAGTTATTTGCTTAAACTTACTTTACACTTTAGCCAGAACACAATGACCTTGTGTGCACTTTTGGCTCTATGATGTGTATACACATATATAATAACTGTTCTTTTGCCAGACTGATGAATCAGAAGACAGAACTCGATTCCACCCCCAGATTGATAAACCTGAAAGCAGCAAACTCCCCAATCCTGAAAATAACATAATACAGGAAAAAAGCGAGCTTCAGCGAGATTCAACAGAAACATTGGAACGGTAATTCTCTTGCTTTCTTTCATTAGCATGCAAAATCTGGGTTTGCATTTGGACTGGATCTGGTTCGGTTGACTCTAAATAATGTTTGTGTTAATTTGAAATCCCTCTAATAATTGGAAAGATGAAGGAATATGGTCTCAAAGATATAAAAATCTGTACTAGCTTAAATCTATAAGAGGTTGTGATTTATTAATACTTATTAGGGATTTTGAAGTCCTATCAAATGTAGCCTATAAATACAGTTGAGGAAATCTGTTTCATTTGGAGACTCTTTCACAATCCGATGTTCGTTTGCTCTTGTAATTGAGTTGGCATCTTGTTTGTGTCTTAAATTAATTAATTCATTTACTGAATCAGGCTTACCTGATTTTGTTCCAAAGATAAAACACGCTGATATGGTTCTAAATGCTGATTGTCTGTGTAGCCTCTGCACATTCATCAATTAGTTCTGTCTTTTTTCTTCTGTCATCCACATGTTAGAAGGAACCATATTTGATATTACAATACTGAATGAAGAAGGTAAAAGTTCTGTTTATGACTTCCTTGTGCCAGAAAGGATTCTTTACTATTTTAAAGGGCTTGCAAAAGTTTATAACCAACGAACTTATATGCTGTAATCTGTACCTCTGAATATACTTGTATGATCTTGTAATGCAGGGCGCAACAGAAAGTTTCTACTGAAGACGCAGAACGAAATAAGAACCCATCGATATGGAATAATTTGAAGTCTTTTGCAAATGGAATTTTAAGTTTATGGAACAGATCTTAAATTCTGTGCAGTGGTTTATTCATAACTTGAGAGTTTGTCTCCGTGGGAAGTACATACTTCATTGTTGAGGTGATTATCAAAAGTCAAATTCATTATCTTCATTGGACAGGAAACTGAATGCAACTTGTTTGCCATGCTTAGAATTGCGGGTACTTCCAATTCGATTAAATCTTTATGTTTTTTTTTTCTCTTGCAGCTGCAAGGTAATGGTTTTGGCATCCGGAAGTGGTTAGTTTACCTAATATATATATAGAGATGTTTTTGATATTTAGATTATAAGATAAAATTTCAGCAAACGGTTTATCAAGTGTTGGTTTTTGAAGATGTCCTCGAGTAGATACTTTTCCTATTAGGATATGTGTAGCTGCTGATGAAATCGGATCAGATCGTGTTTTTGTAGACACTAAAGATGATCCAACGATGTCGTTTTAAATGGTTTTTTTTAGTTGAGGCTAATATTGCCTGGACCCTCTCCATCACTTGCTTTGCAAGCGTAGTTAAATGGAAGGATTTGAATTAGGTATCTACTCTTTTATGCTCCAATTGCTACGAAAATCTTTATGAGGTATTTGGGGTTTTAAATGTCTTAGGTTCGAGACACTCCTTTCAGTGCATCCTCATTTATTTGTTTTTTAGTTGCTTCTCTTTAAATTTAAAAAAGACAAAAAGATTTGTACTAATAATTGTATCTGTTTGGGCACGTTTTTTTTAATTAGTTAGCACTTTTTATTAAAGATAATATAACTTTTTCTTTATACTTCATCGTTCTATGGTTCCATTTTACTATATTTGAAGTTACCTCAAGAGATCCTCATTTTTTTTAAGTAAAATGATTCCACATATGGCACACTACTCACTAACTAATAAAACTACCCACTATATATAAAATATATAAAATAATAATATATAATAATATTTCTTAATCCACGTGCAAAAAATAAATGAGAATCTTTGTTCGAAATGAAAGAAGAAAGGAGTACTATATAAATAATTCATGAAATAGTTTTCTGCATTTTTATTATTTTTATTAGCTATTTATTAATTTTTATTGAAAATGTTATTATTTTTTATTTGTCTCACAAATAGTTGAGATTAACTATTATAGAACTAGTTCTACGAGGTAGAACATGTGATTTTCACTTTTCATAATTAATTAATAATATATATGGTCCCGTCAATTAATGCTATATATATATATATATATATATATTTAAAAGATTATCATATCCTAACCCTTATGAATAAATGTTAAAAATCGCAAGAGTGAAATTAAAATTATATTCTTAAAATAATCTTAAATTTTAGGAGTAAAGAATACACCCTCTGTCTCCTTTAAAGGATTTTTTTTCATTTTCTTTGTCCCGTTCAAAGGGTTTATTTTCCTTTTTCTTTACATATGATTCAATACACCCTCACTAATACAATTAAAATATGAGCCCTCCCACCCACTAATATATAGAACTGGTCCTACACAAGTTATGTTCTTAATATTTTGCGCAAGTAGTTAATAAAAAATGGTAGTTTCTACTTTACATATCGATGTATGCTAACATCGTTAGATTTAAATTGTACAACCCGGTATACTTAAATAAATTTCAACCCTAATTAATTTAGGGTTCTCTCTTCCCTATATATCTCTCACAATAAAACTCTCTCAACGTCATTTGTTTAGGATACCTTCTCGCTTCTTCGTGTATGAGAACTCGTCCATGAATTTCGTTGAAGTTGATGAGTTTAGCTTTATTCCTTTGAACCTCTTTGTAATAACTAATACCTTAATTCTGCATCCCGAATGGGCTCTCGATATTCTTCCTTTGTCTAGCTTGTGAAACAGAATGCAATTTTGTGTGTTCTTTGTCACGACCAAATTTGTTCTATAAAAAATAATTAAATTTAAAAGTAATTTTTTTTTTGAAAAGCTAAAAATAAAACAATAGCATTCAGGATTTATAATAATAGTAGAGGAGAGTTAAATTTAAACCATAATTAGAATGTAAACAAACATCTTAGAAGTTAAGTAGTGGAAGACTTTTAGTGGTTTGTGTGCAGTGACAATTCAAGAGTTATTGTTCACATGATTAACACTTATTTAAGTAAATTAAGTAGTACTCCTTGCCATAATCCAACCGTTCCAACTCATCACCCGCCACACCGGCTACACAGCATCATCTGTAGATGGAAACATAGGGGGTGAGGACACGGGAATGTACTCAGTGGGGGATTCCTGGCTAGATTTCACAATTGAAAATGACTACACCTCTCGAAAAATGAACCTTATGAACTTATAATAGTAAAGAGAATTAACCCATAGTCAAGTCGTCCGAAAGCGCTCATTATTTAATTCGTCAAAGTTATGCGAACGCGTCCGTCTTTCCTTATTGGCATTGCAATAATGCCAATTGTACGTACAGGATCCTGACCCACCGGTCTTAGGTTAATTTTCATGCATATTCATAACATCAATAAATGCAACCAAGCTCAATATAGAAATCGTAACAGAAAGCCCACCTCAGTAAAGACGAGTTACGCAAGTGTAAGTTTAAAGGTTGAATTTGGAACGAGCGTTGTCGTAGCTAATTTTCCCTTGCGCCCTCTTCGCCTTCAAGAGTTTAATTCTTTCTTAGTATATAATTAAGTGTATATATCTATAAACTATTTGGATGATTTCTATTTACATGTGAAAAAGTCAGATATTACTTGTTTAATTTTTTTTAATATTTAGGTCACACGTTAGGGTTTTCATGTATTTGTTTATAATCAATAATGAATTATTAAATAAAATTAAGTTTTGAAAATTCTTTATTTAGTGGATAGCTTAAATTAGTGATATGAAATATTCCCTCCGTCCCGTTTCAATGTTTACGTTTCTATTTTGCGCGTCTCATTTCAATGTTTACGTTTTCCTTTTTGGAATATGGGACCCACCTAAAACAATTAATATATCATCCAACACTAATACACCTACCCATTTTGCATTAAATATTATACTTTTTCACCCACTATCTATTAAAATATTATACTCCTTAATCAACGTGCAAAAAATGTAAACATTAAAACGAGATGGAGGGAGTAATACTTTAAGTACAAGACTGCTTGAATTAGGGTTCTTAAGTTCGCATGATGTTACAGTTTAGAAAAATAGTTATAACTCTACAACCTCTAATTTATTTCAAAAACTATTTTATATGCATATATTAGACACATAGGTGAACATTTTCATGCTTAGCAATTTTCCTAGTTCGTTCGTTTTAATGGTTAACGAAAAGATGAAGTTTTGCTTGAGTTTCACGTAAGCAGTCTGCCACAGTTTAGTAAAACATACATAACTTTTATTTGGGTGAATATTTTTTAAAGATATTTTACAATTATATAATAGACACATAGACAAACAAGTTTCATGTTGAACGTTTTGGCAGATTCATCCATCTTAATGGTGTAAAATGAGTATAAAGTTTCTGCAGTGTAATAATACATTCTCCCTTATGGTAGAATGTGTATAACTGTAGCACCCCAAGCCCAAAAAAATTTTTTTTTTTGAAATCGAAGTACTACTAATGAATCAAAAATATCATCACAGACTTACTTAATAATTTAATACAATATTTTTTTTAAAGGGGGAAAAATATAATTTATAATTTTTGAAAAATAATTCTATAATAGCTTAATAATATAATGCTAATAATAAAATTTAATGTATACGTACATACATATATTAAAAATTACATTAAGAAACCATTATTTGAAAATTCATAGTCTTTGCATTTTTATAAATATATATGTAGAATTATAGTGGGAACCACGGAGAATGTCATGTCTTGTCGCAGTTTAGATGTCTCAATCATTGACCTGAAACTTTGTTGTTTGAAAATGTGAGATTAAAATCCCAGTGGGTAATTTTGGCAGAATGTTAATCAGTAAATACATAATGATATGATTACTCTTTTTTATGACAACCCGAAAGTTAGTCACTACCATGTTTCATAGCCCGTCGACTACTACTATTGTTACGACTCGTCGGTCGCAACCATAAATTTCATGACCCATACGGCCACTAACATAAGAGAAGAAATAAGCATACTTCATATGCAAACCAACAATAACATCCAACCATTTTTAAATATTTTACCCACCTTTGGTTTACTTAAAATATCGTGTTACAACTTGAGTGGAAGAGTGATTCGACGTCCCGTTCACCAGCACTTCACCTAGCACAAATGATTTTAAAAAAAACTTTCATCCATATATTTGTATATATGTATATAAGTAGGAATGAACATTATCATTTTATGATAAGATTAGAGGCTCGGCCTTCCTTTTATATCATAAAATGATAACATTATTCTTAGTAATAGAGTGATAATAATAATAATATTAGTATAAATTGGTACCATCATCTTATGATTAGGTCAGAGGCGGCTTGTCCTTCCTTTTAAATCATAATATTAATAATAATAATAAAGGTATAATAGTAATAGTAATAAAAATTTGTGTTATCATTTTATGATTAGGTCAGATGCTTAGCCTTCCTTTTAAATCATAAAATGATAATTGTATATGTATAATACTAATATATAATGGCGCTCACACACACACACACACACACACACACATATATATATATATATATATATATATATTATGCATACTCATTAATTTTAGAAGAAAGGGAGTATGAATATTTTACCAAAACTTGGGGGTAAAGAGTTACTGAATGAAGGACCATGTTTATAGGCAAAATTTTTTCACCTATTGTAACTGCCAGTGTGTGTGTGACTCGTTAGTCTTCTTTCAAAGAAAGAAAAAATTTGTCTAACCGTACAACCTAGGTTACTAGCTTTGGAATTTTTATTTTATTTTATTATATTTATTATTATTTTCTTTTCCAAGTTACTTATCCATTTTATTTATTATTATATATATACACTTATAATTATTATTTACTTATTCATTATGATCATTATTATATATATATATATATATATATATATATATATATATATATATATATATATATATATATATATATATATATATATATATATATATATATATATATCTATATAAGTTAGTAAAAAAAATATTTGCGCATTTTATATTCTCTATTTAAATTTAAAATAGTGTTCCTTTTATTTTATTGGTGCTAGGAGTGCGTTGAACTTGGATGTCTTCGTCACTTCTTCCTATAAATTTTAGAAGAAAAATAAATTTTATTAGTAGCATTATGAAAGTATTGTAAAAATAATTATAAAAGTTTGGGGTATCACATCCTCCCCCACTAAATAAAATTTCGTTCCTAAAATTTACTTACTCGCTTTCCTGTAAAAGTCTGGATATTTGGCAAAATCTCATCTTTATGTTCCCATGTTGCTTCTTCTCTACCGTGTCTACTCCATTATGCTAGTATTGAAGGTATCTCTCGGTTTCTAAGTTTCTGAGCCTTTCTCCCTAAAATACTTATCGGTATCTCTTTGTAGGTCAAGTTCTCATTAACTTCCAAATCTTTAAAATCAATCACGTGGCTTAGATCTGCAATATACTTCCGAAGCATTGATACATGAAACACATTATGAACTGAAGATAGTTCAGGTGACAAGGCCAATCTATAAGTCACACTTCCAACTTTTTCCAGTATTTCGAATGGTCCAACATACCTTGGCTTTAATTTCCTTCTTTTCCGAATCTTATCAACTTTTTAATTGTTGCAATTCTAAGAAATACTTTTTCTCCAACTTCAAACTGTAAATCCTTCCTCCGTATATCGGCGTAAGTTTTTTTTCGGTCTTGTACTGCCTTGATTCTTTCTCACACTGTAGTGATCACTTCTATCGATTTCTCTACCAATTCATGGCCTAAAATTTTTTGAACTCCAATTTCATCCCAAATAATTGGTGAGCGACATCTTTTTTCGTCTAATGCTTCAAAAGGTGCCATTCGAATAGTAGCCTGTAGCTGTTATTGTAAGCGAACTCTACTAATGAAAGGTGAGTTTCCCAATCTTTCTCAAAGTCTAAGGCATAAGCTCAGAGCATATCTTCTAACGTTTGTATTGTCCTCTCGGATTGACCATCTGTTTGTGGGTGATAGGCAGTACTGACTTGAGTTCTGTCCCCATTGCCTTCTGCAAACTTCTCCAAAATTTTGAAGTGAAACGCGTATCTCGATCGGATACTATGGATACTGGTATTCCATGTAACCTCACGATTTCCTCAATGTACAACTGAGCAAGATGATCCATAGTGAATGTCATCCGCACTGGGATAAAGTGACTTACTTTGGTGAGTCGATCGACAATTACCCAGATAACATCATGATTTTTGCTGGATTTTGGCAATCCAGTTACAAAATCCATTTTAATATGTTCCCATTTCCACTCAGGGATCTAGAGTGGTTGGAGTAATCCAAAAGGTCGTTGGTACTCAGCTTTAACTTATTGACATGTTAGGCATTGTCTCACAAACTGTGGAATACTCCTTTTCATCCCTCTCCACCAAAAATTTTTCTTCAAGTTTTTGTACATCTTGGTTTCTCCTGGATGTACAGTGTATGGTATGTTGTGAGCTTCAGTGAGGATCGCCTTCTGTAATTCTTCATTATTGGGTACGCACACTCTTCCTTCGCACACTAAAACTTCATCAGTGGTTATAGAAAATCCTCGAACACCTTCTACCGCAATTTTTCCTTTTATTTTATTTAGAAAAACATCATCCCTTTGTGTTTCTTTTATGCGATCTCTCAAGGTAGGCTGTATTGTCAAAGTTGTAATTATAATCGAGGTACAACATGGCCTAACGAATTGCAAATTTAATTTTGAGAATTCCTGAACCAATGATCTTTGCTTCGTAGGTATCATAGTTAATTGTCCCTCATGTTTCCGACTGAGAGCATCTGCCACAACATTTGCCTTCCTTGGGTGATAAAGTATTTTGCAATCATAATCCTTTACTAATTCGAGCCATCTTCTCTGTCACATATTTAGTTCTTTTTGGGTGAAGAAGTATTTCAAACTTTTGTGATCCGTGTAGATTTGACATTTTACCCCGTAGAGGTAGTGACACCATATCTTTAACGCATGCACAACTGCAACTAATTCAAGGTCATGAGTTGGATAATTTACTTCATGCTGTTTTAATTGTCTTGAGGCATATGCCACAACCTTCCCGTGTTGCGTTAGTACACATCCTAGGCCTGATTTTGAAGCATCTGTGTAAATTACAAACCATTCAGTTCCATCTGGAATGGTTAAAATTGGTGCTGATACCAATCTTCGTTTCAGCTCTTGGAAATTATCTTCACACTTCTGGGACCAAATGAACTTCTCATTTTTCTTTGTAAGTTGAGTTAGTGGTTTTGCAATTCTAGAAAAATCTTGAATGAATCTCTGGTAGTAACCAGCTAATCCTAGAAAACTCCATACTTCATTTATATTCGAGGGAGCCTTCCAGTTTAGCACTGCTTCCACCTTTTCTGGGTCAACTTCAATCCCTTTAGAAGAGATGATGTGGCCCAGAAAGATAACTCGATCAATCCAAAATTCATATTTACTGAATTTGGCTTAGAGTTTCTCTTTTCTCATTGTTTCCATCACGATTTTGAGATGTTCCTCATGTTGTTTCTCATTTTCTGAGTAGATAAGAATATCATCAATAAACACAATGACAAAACAGTCAATGTACTGATGAAAGACTCGATTCATCAGATCCATAAAGACTGCTGGCGCATTGGTTACTCTAAATAGCATTACAGTGAATTCATAATGGCCATATCGAGTCCTGAACGTTGTCTTGGGAATGTTGCTTTTCTTGACTTTTAGTTGATGGTATCCAGACCTTAGGTCAATTTTTGAGAAAATGGATGCATTTCTCAATTGATCAAAAAGTTCTTCGATACGTGGCAAGAGGTATTTATTCTTTATAGTTAGGCAATTCAGTTCTCGATAATCAATGCACATTCTTAATGATCCATCATTTTTCTTTACAAATAGTACAGGAGCCCCCCAAGGAGATACACTTGGTTTGATAATTTTTTTTATCAATAAGCTCTTGTATCTTTTCCTTCAATTCTTGCAATTTCTTTGGTGACATTCTATATGGGGCCTTTGAAATCGGTGCAGCATCTGGAATAACATCGATGGTGAATTCTATCTGGCGATCGGGAGGTATTCTAGGTAATTCTTCAGGGAATACATCAAGGAAATCCTTAATGATTGGCACCTTATTTGGTGGATTGTCGTCTTCTTTATCCTTTGTGATGTTCACCAAATATTCTTGGCATTCTCCCTTCCGTAGCATCTTCATGGCTTTCATTGAGGATATGATTCTCACTTCTGGACGTTGTCTGGTACCATAGAATATGAATTCTTGGCCTTTTTTTGTTTCTAACTTTATATTTCGCTCTGTATAACATATGTTGGCCTTATACTTACCCAACCAATCTATTCCCAAAATGATATCAAAATTTTTTATTTCAAGGATATAGAGGTCAGCATCAAGTATGTGCTCATTCACTTCTGATTTAACACCTTTCAACATATTATTTACTCTTATATTTTCCCCAAAAGCAATATTCACATCCATTGTTACTTTCACGTTTCATTTGATCCCTAGTTTTCTTATAAATCTTTCAGATATAAAGGAGTGGGATGCACTAGTATCGAATAAAATAAATGCTGGCATGTTAAATATTGTTAACATACCTGTCATTTTTTTGTGCCCCTCCGGATTTTCTTCTTCAACAACTACATTCAGTTGTGCCTTTCCCTTCAAATTTTGAGTACGATCATTCCCTTTTTGTAGTCTTGGTATCACATCATTTCTCTTCGGCAGTTACCACGCTTGTATAGGCATCGGCGCTTGACTGGTTCCTCCAATTGGTCCACCACTGTTGATCCTTGTGCATTCATGAGCTCTGTGCGCTCTTTGGTTACATCTGTAACATACATCCTTCCATGCCAAGCATTCTCCTTGTTGCATACGTTTACAAGTGGAACATGGCGGTATCCTAGCCAGATTGGGCCTTGTGGTTATTGCCATTTGGTTCCTTTTCATAGAGGAATCCAGCATGTAGGCTTGCCACTTCCTCTTGGTAGATGTTTCTTGAGGTTTTTGATTGTATTCAAACCCTTGACAAATGAAGATAATCAATGCTCTTTTGAACACTTCTTGAAAAACTGTCAACTTCAATCCAGAAATAATTTCCCCAATTTTCGGGCGTAGTCCCCTTTCAAACCTTCTTGCCTTTTTCTCATCTGTGTCCACGAGCTGTGGAGCATACTTTGATAGGTTTTTGAATCTGCGTTCGTACTCAGTTACAAAAATAGTTCCTTGACGCAAGTTGATAAATTTAATTTCCTTTTGATCACAAAGAGCTTGTGGAAAGTATCGGTTCATCATAATCCCTTTGAAATCGTTCCAAGTTAAATCTTGTATCGCCTCCTCATTCATAGTGCTCTCATGTGAGTCCCACCATTGGCCAACATCTTCAGCTAGTTGGAAAATAGTGCAAGAAAGCTTTAGTGTTTCGGTTAGCTCCATGTGTTTGAATATTCGGTCCATCTCTGCGATCCATTCTTCGGTGGCTAACGGTCCTTTCTTTCCTCGAAATCGAGATGGTTGCAAACAATAGAATTGTTCCACGACATCATTCATTCTTGGTCTTGTTTCGTTCGTTTGTGGTGCTGGTGGTGCTTGTTGAATATAGTTTTGAAGGGTGGTAAAAAATTCTCGAGCTATATCGGTTCCCAAATTAGTATTGGTGCATTCCTGTTGATCATGTCTCACGGAATCCTCAGATGATCCCCTGTTCCTTCTAGTCCTTCTTTGGTTTCTAGTTGATGGCGCCATTTGTCAAAAGCTTAAAAAGATCAAGAAAGTTATGTCTTTTATTGGTGCTATATTTATAAACAAGTCTTTGTCGTATTTCTACTTATTGCGGTATACGAGGTAAGACAAAATATCTAAGGAATAAACTTATTAAAAAGACTTAAAAACATCCTTTTATTATAAGTCATAGTCACACCACATTGATTTCACATTATTACCTTAAGATTCTTTCACCGTACCATACTCTCATTACACATTTTATAATTATAAAATAGGCATCTACAGTCTAGTTTCTTATGATTCTCAATTAGTCTTAAAAGAAGAAATCACGAGTACTGGGCCCCACTTCATTCCCAAATCCTAGAATGCGAGTACCGGGTCCTGCTTCGTCCTCATATCCTGAAAAAATAGAGATATTATCATTTATATAGAAGTTTTCTTCGTATTGTGTTATCCCTGCTGCAGTCATTCCTAAATTTCCTAGGTCGTTGTAGGGGTTGAATGGTGGCATAATGTTGTAGACTAATTCCTCCCCAGTCTCTGACTCTACGTTTTTAGTCCAGAACACCGGCAACGCTGTGGGATCTGAAATTACTCCTCCATTTACCAGCTCCTCCTGGTACCTTATGGATTTTTCTCTAGCTTCGATTGATATCTGTCTTCGTTCGATAGCCATAGTCCTATAATCGTTCGTATGTCTCTCATACTCCATAGCCTTTTGTTCCCACTGATATGCCTTGGCATCTCTCTTTCGTGCTTCCGTCTCCCACTTTGTTGCTAATTTTTCTGCCTCTGTCCTCCCTTCTGTTGCGTTAATCAGTGTCCTTGTATATTTTGCATAGTCAATCCTTGATTCTTCAGCAGAATTCGTTGTACTGAGGTTATCGAATAGTATCTGTGCCACTGCCCTGTATTTGGTAGAGACAGTTTCCTTCAGGCGAATTGCAGCGTCGAAGTCGCCTTCTATAAATCCTTGTTTCCATGCTGCGATCCTAAGATCTAGGACTCGGTCAATATAATTTCTTAAAGTTTCCTTCCCATATTAGGCACAATTCTGGTATAGTTCAACAACCGAGTTTCCATGGGGTTCCATTCCTAAAGGGACAAAATTTAATTTATTTATTTTATAAAACTTTATAAATTTTCTTCTATTCCAAAATTTTTTTTTCGAGCACTGTCTGCAGACATGTCATAGTTCTCCATGGATCGTTTAAAGTATTTTAGTTGTTAATTGAATATATTTTATAAGTATACTCGTATATACTTTTAAGGATGTTATAAACCATAGCTCTGATATCACTCTGTAGCACCCCGAGCCCAAATTTTTTTTTTTGAAATCGAAGTACTACTAATGAATTGAAAATATCATCACAGACTTACTTAATAGTTTAATACAATATTTTTTTAAAGGAGAAAAAATATAATTTATAACTTTTGAAAAATAATTCTATAATAACTTAATAATATAATGCTAATAATAAAATTTAATGTATACGTACATACATATATTAAAAATTACATTAAGAAACCATTATTTGAAAATTCATAGTCTTTGCATTTTTATAAATATATATATGTAGAATTATAGTGGAACCACGGAGAATGTCATGTCTTGTCGCAGTCCAGATGTCCCAATCATTGACCTGAAAATTTGTTGTTTTAAAATATGAGATTAAAATCCCAGTGGGTAATTTTGGTAGAACGTTAATCAGTAAATACATAATGATATGATTATCCTTTTTCATGACAATCCGAAAGTTAGTCACTACAATGTTTCACAGCCCGTCAACTACTACCATTGTTACGACTCTCAATCGCAACCATAAAATTCATGACCCATACGGCCACTACCATAAGAGAAGAAATATGCATACTTCATATGCAAACCAACAATAACATCCAACCATTTTCAAATATTTTACCCACCTTTGGTTTACTTAAAATACCGTGTTACAACTTGAGTGGAAGAGTGATTCGACGTCCCATTCACCAGCACTTCACCTAGCACAAATGATTTAAAAAACTTTCATCCATATATTTGTATATATGTATGTAAGTAGGAATCAATATTATCATTTTATGATAAGATCAGAGGCTCGACCTTCCTTTTATAGTATAAAATGATAACATTATTCTTAGTAATAGAGTGATAATAATAATAATAATATTGTATAAATTGGTACCATCATCTTATGATTAGGTCAGAGACGGCTTGACTTTCCTCTTAAATCATAAAATGATGATTATAATAATATTAACAATAATAATAAAGGTATAATATTAATCATTGGCGGACCTACGTTGAAGGTAGGGGGGCACTGGGGCCCCCTGAGATTCAAAATTTTTCTAGTGTATATATGTGATAAAATGAGTCCAACAATGGAATGGAATAGTAGATTCCCTATTAGATGGAGACTTTGAAGTTACAGGTTCAACCATCCATGACATTTTTTAATTATTTTTTTTATTCTTCTACTATTTTCTTTTTCATTATTTATACATACTAATGAATAAAAATGTTTCTTCTACTATTTTCTTTTACATTAAATATACATACTAATGAATAAAAATGTGAAGTTTATTAATAAAATTTTAACGAAGTATGTATCTGGGTATACGAATTATCAACTCATACATTATATTTCGTATTATTATTTGGGCCCCCCTCGGCACAAATCCTGCGTCCGCTACTGATAGTAATAGTAATAAAAATTGTGTTATCATTTAATGATTAGGTCAGAGCCTTAGCCTTCCTTTTAAATCATAAAATGATAATTGTATATGTATAATACTACTCCCCCCATCCCAAAGACAAGTTCCCGGTTACTGTAGATACGGAGTTTAAGAAAAAATTACTTTTTGGTTTACTTTTAGGGGTAGTTTGGTATTTTTAGGTAATAAATAAATTATAAAGTAAGTTATGTGAGTTATAAAGGGGTGGCAATTTTGAAATTAAAGTGTGTTGTGGGGTTATTAATTTGTGTGTATTTCCTTATTTGGGGTGTGAACTTATTAATGGGACGGACAAAAATAAAAAGTGTAAATTTATTTATGGGACGGAGGGAGTAATATATAGTGGCACACACACACACACACACACAAACACACACACATACACACACACACACACACACACACATATATATATATATATATATATATATATATATATATATATATTATGCAAACTCATTAATTTTAGAAGAAAGGGAGTATGAATATTTTACCAAAACTTGGGGATGAAGAGGTTACTGAATGAAGGGCCATATTTATAGGAGAAATTTTTTCACCTATTGTAACTGCCAGTGTGTATGTGACTCGTTAGTCTTCATTCAAAGAAAGAAAAAATTTGTCTAACCGTACAACCTAGGTTACTAGCTTTGGAATTTTTATTTTATTATATTTATTATTTTTTTTCTTTTCCAAGTTATTTATCGATTTTATTTATTATTATATATATACACTTATAATTATTATTTACTTATTTATTATGATCATTATTATATATATTATTATTATTATTATATTTATATCTGTATAAGTTAGTAAAAAAAATATTTGTGTATTTTATATTCTCTATTTAAATTTAAAATAGTATTCTTTTTTATTTTATTGGTGCTAGGAGTGCGATTGAACTTGGATGTCTTCATTACTTCTTCCTATAAATTTTATTAGTTTCATTATGAAAGTAGTGTAAAAATAATTATAAAAGTTTGGGGTATCACAATAACTTTTAATGACCAAGTATATATAGTATATATATATATATATATATATATATATATATATATATATATATATATATATATATATATATAATTTTATAAATAAGTTCTAAATATCATAACATACTCTTATCATTGAAATTTTTTTTTAAAATTTTACATATTATACATAAACATACATACATACATATATATATATATATATATATATATATATATATATATATATATATATATATATATATATATATATATATATATATATATATATATAAAAGAGAAGAGGATTCTTAAAATACAAATTATATTATATCTTACACAAATTTAAGAATGTATAATATGTTTTTCATAATAATAAAAGTTTTATATATATATATATATATATATATATATATGTGTGTGTGTGTGTGTGTGTGTGTATATCCTAAAAATATAACAGTTCATTTTATTTTATTTTATTTTATTTTTATTTTTTTAAGACAAAGAATTTGAAATGTTAATGCCTTAAACATGATAAATAATCTATACTGTTGTAGATACTTTTAAAACAGTACAGTGTTGTAATACTTTTAAAACAGTGTTGTACATTCTTTTAAAAACAGTGCTGTGAATACTTTTAAAAAAGTTCACTCATTTTTAAGACATATAAAATATGAAATGTTAACGCCTTAAAATGATAAATAATCTACATTGCTATGGAGAATGTCGCAAATCCTTAAGTTCGTACACTTTATCATACGTATAACCAAATAGCTCTTTAATTCATATATCTCACATTAGTTGTCAATATTCTAAAATTCTTGCTAATAGTGTTCAATGGTAAAAGTGTAAGTCACTATTTGTTTTATTTACAGTACTATGCATGAAGTTCAAAACTCATCAATCCATAATACTAAATAAGCATGAAATCACAGTATAACAAAACATCATATATCAATTTAAGATGTATTCACAGTATAACTTATTAGTCCTACACTATATTCCTAACTTTAGTATTATGCAATCTTGCGATATTTCTAGGTTTTAGTATCCAGCAGTCGGTATATATATGTATTTATACGCGTTCTATATATTAACAATATACCTCATAATATCACATATGTATGTTCATACATCTATGAGAAAGTAAGTATAACAAAGAAAGTAGGGTGGAGATGTTACCCTGAATACTTAAGAGATTTTTGGAGTTTTGGGTTGATGATATGTGGGGCCTGCAACTCTACCATACAAACCAATCGTAGAACAAAGACTCTTCAAATCTACTGTAAAACCAAGAATCAAGGTACGTGAGGGAGATTGAGGGCATTCTAAGCAGCTAGCAAAAGGGTTTAAGAATTGAGATACCTGCCAGTTACAGAATCACAGGAGCGTAAGGAGCGTGGTTGCGAGATAAGATATCTTATCAAACTGTCAGAAATATCAAAAATGGGTGAAGCGTGAAATGGATTAACTCCGATGGGATGGGTGAACTACAGAAATGGGTGAACCGTGAAATGAGATTAACTCCGATGAATGGGTGAACTATGAGAAATGAAAAGGTCAGTGGGGTGGAGTAGGGTTGAGATGGCTAAACTTGATGAGAAATAAGGTGAAGTAGTGTGAATATACGACGTATTTTTAATCTAATGTTGTTTGTCATCTACCCTGCTGCAGAAAGCTTTCATTTACGAGGCGTAGTAGCTTGTTCAGACTTAGGTGTGATGATTAGAATTCTGTAATCATTGAGATTTAGGTATTGTGTTTTTATTCTTTCTCAAGCTTTTGATATAATCTGTCATTGCCTTCTTGTCTTTTATCTAATTATATTATTATTATTATTATTATTGTTATTATTATTATTATTATTATTATTATATCTCATATTTTATGAGTAATTATAAAATATGTATTATTATTAACATCACTATATATAATCATATATATATCTTGATATTTATGATATATATATATATATATATATATATATATATATATATATATATATATATATATATATATATATATATATATATATATAATTCATGACTATTACATCCTCCCCCACTAAGATTAATTTCGTCCTCGAAATTTAATACATACCAAGGATTGATAGGTGTGAAGGATTTAAAATTTTGTGCGCCTTATGCTACCCATTAGCTAAGTTATTTATCATGGCATCGATACATAATTAATTATGTATGAATTTATTGCCTATCCTAAGATTGTGTTGTCGATATATATATATATATATATATATATATATATATATATATATATATATATATATATATATATATATATATATATATATATATGTATGTATATAAATACCTTCTACCTAACTGATGATATCACCTATATAGATCATCGCAAATAAAAATAAATAAATAAATAAATCAAAGTACATTCTAGGTTAATTGAAGATATTTGGCCAAAATTTTATCTTCATGTTTCCAAGTAGCTTCTTCACTACCATGCCTGTTCCACAACACCTTGACTAACACGATAGTCTTATTTCTCAACTGTTCTTCCTTACGATCAAGAATGACAATGGGTTCTTTTTATATGTCAAGTCATTGTTTAATGTCACATCTTGATAATTAACCACATGACTCAGATCATATACGTAAGGCCGTAGCATTGACACGTGGAAGTATTGTGAATTCCTGACAAATTAGGTGGTAAAGCTAATTTGTAGGCTGATTTCCCAATAGTCTTCAAGACCTCGTATGGGCCAATAAACCTTGGCTTAAGCTTTCCTCTTTTTCCAAAACGCACGATACCTTTCACTGGTATTACCTTTAGGAATACCTTGTCCCCCGGTTGATACCTTTGATCTTTACGTTTCTTGTCAGCATATGCCTTTTGTCGATCTTGAGCTATTTTGATTCTTTCTCTAATTTGGCTTATGCTTTTGATCATTTTATCCACAATCTCGGGCCCCAACAGTTTTCTTTCTCCAACCTCATCCCAATAGAGTGGAGACCTATATTTTCTTCCATAAAGAGCTTCATATGAAGCCATGCAAATTGTCGCTTGATAACTGTTTGTTGTAGGCAAACTCTATTAGGGGTATATAATCTTCCCAACTTCCTCCAAAATCCAGGACACATGCCCTTAACATATCCTCAATTATTCGGTTGATTCTCTTTGTTTGCCTATCAGTTTGAGGGTGATATGCAGTGCTGAACTTCAATTGCGTTCCTATTGCGTCTTGTAGCTTGTGCCAGAAGTTAGAAGTAAAACGAGTGTCTCTGTCAGATACTATTGAAACTGGTATACCATGCAATCGCACTATCTTCCCAAGATAAATTTGAGCCAATTTATCCATGCTGTAATTCATTTTTATAGGTAGAAAGTGAGCTATCTTTGTCAATCTATTGACAATTACCTAAATTGCGTGGTTTCCACCCAGGCTTCGGGGTAACCCATCAATAAAATCCATTGTGACATGTTCTAACTTCCATTCTGGTATTTCCAGAGGCTCTAAAGGCCTAGTGTCTTTGGTGTTCCACTTTAATTTGCTGGCATGTTAAGCATCTTTGAATAAAATTTGCGATGCAACCCTTCATGTTTCTCCACCAGAATAGTTTCTTCAAGTCTTGATACATTTTGGTTCCTCCGGGATGAATTATGTACGGAGTACAATGTGCCTTTGTCAAGATTTCATTTCTTAACTCTTCATTCTTGGGCACACATATCCTTTCTTGAAACAACAAGGCACCAGTATGATCCTCTGAGAATCCCTTTGTATCTTCACTTTTTGCTAGTGACCACATCTTATTTAGGAACTCATCTTCCTTCTGAGCATTAATGATCCGCTCCTTTAGAGTTGGGAGTATCGTCAATGTGGCTAACATAGCACATACATCTTGTGGCGATATTGCTTTGTCAATCTTTAATTTCGTAAGTTCATTTCTCAGTTCTTCTTGATTAGTGATTTTGTAAATCGAAAATCTCCTTCCTTTTCTGCTGAGTGCATCGGCTACCATATTTGCCTTCCCTGGATGGTAGTTAATAGTGCAATCGTAATCTTTTACAAGTTCTAACCATCTCCTTTGCCTCATATTAAGTTCCTTTTGCTCAAAGAAGTATTTCAAACTTTTGTGGTCAGTGTAGATTTCATATTTTCCCCCATAGAGATAGTGCCTCCAAATCTTCAAGGCGTGAATCATTGTAGCTAGTTCTAAATTATGAGTGGGATAATTTTGTTCATGGACTTTTAACTGTCGAGAGGCATAAGCAATCACCTTACCGTATTGTATTAGCACGCATCCTAGCCCAAGCTTTGATGCATCATTATAAATCACAAAACCCTCCGACCCGCTAGGAATTGCTAATACGGGGGCAGTGATCAACCTTTGCTTTAATTCTTGAAAGCTTTCTTCGTATTTATCTGACCACTGGAATTTGACCTCTTTCTTTGTGAACCGTATTAGTGGGCTAGCTATCTTTGAGAATCCCTCAATGAACCTCCTATAATAGCCAGCTAATCCCAAAAAGCTTATCACTTCATGTACGTTCTTTGGGGCCTCCCATTCACTTACGGCTTGCACTTTACTTGGGTCTACTTCCAAACCCCCTGAAGAAACTCGCATTTATTGAATTTGGCATATAGTTTCTCTCTTCGAAGTGTTTCCATCACTATCCTCAAATGTTTTGCATGTTGTTCTTCATTTGGAGAGTAGATCAGAATGCCATCTATGAATACAATTACAAACTGATCCAAGTATGGATGGAATACTCGATTCATCAAATCCATGAATACCGCAGGGGCATTGCTGAGTCCAAAAGGCAGCACAACGAACTCGTAATGACCATAACAAGTTCTGAAAGCTATTTTAGAGATATCTGTTTCCTTAATCTTCAACTGGTGATACCCAGATCAGAGATCTATTTTTGAGAAAATGATAGCCCCACTCAATTGATCAAAGAGATCCTCAATCCGCAGTAATGGACATTTGTTCTTGATTGTCAGCTTGTTTAGTTCTCTGTAATCTATGCACATCCACGTGGTTCCATCCCTCTTTTTTACAAACAGAACTGGAGCTCCCCAATGGGGTGCACTTGGTCTTATGAAACCCAAGTCCAGTAACCCTTGCAATTGCACCTTCAACTCTTGTAACTCAGCAGGCGCCATCCGGTATGGTGTTTTCGATACTGGTGCTGAACCAGGCATTAAGTCGATTGTGAACTCAATTTTCCTATCAGGTGGGACTCCTGGAAGTTATTCTGGGAATACATCTTCGTATTCTCGTATAATTAGCACTTCGCTCACCTCCACAAGTGTCGTCTTACTATTCATCACATACACCAGAAATGCCTCGGCATGTCTGTTGTGGACCTCCTTCATTGCCTTCATAGCAGTCAATATTTTTGGTATGGTTCTGGTCCTCGCTCCATGGAAGGTAAAACTTTCTACTTCGTTCTCACAAAAGATAATTACTTTCTTATGGCATCTAATAGTTGCACAGTTTTACATCAACCAATCCATTCCAAGGATCACATCGAAATCCTTGAGGTTAATTACCCGTAAGGTAGCTTTAAGTACCTTGTCTTCAAATTTCACTTCTACATCCCTTAGCAACCTTTCCACCTTTATAGATTTTTTGGATGGTATGTTTACTTCTAATTCGTTACTTTCACTTCTACATTTAGTTTCTATTTTCTTTACCAAACGAGAAGAAATAAAAGAATGTGTAGCACCAGTGTCAAATAATATAATAGCAGGTATGCCTTGGATTGGTATAATACCTGTAATGGTTTCTGGGTCCTTGGAAGCTTCTTGCTATGTCAAGGAGTAAACTCGAGCCTTTCCGGTAGATCCAGATCCTATTCCAGCATTTTATGTGTTCGCTTTGGGGAACTGCCACTGAGTATGTCCTGGATCCTTACACCAATAACATATACCCTTTCCCTTCAGACATGGGCTTAGGTGGTTCTTCCCACAAATATTGCAAGCATTTCTTGATGGCTGATTATTAGCACCTTGGCAGATAGGTACTCTCTTGGCTGGAGGTTGATTTCTGGGCTTGTGAGGTGTCCATGCCCCTTTGCGTTTGCCAGTGTTGAAATATGGTTTTTCCTTTGCAAATCCTAGATCAAGGTGTGCTTCTACCTCCAGGGCATTCTCAACAACAATTGCATAGACCTGATTCCTTTTCACTGCAAGGATACTTTTTATCTCCTTCCTTAAGCCAAGCTCGAACCTTCTAGTCTTTTGAACTTCAGTGCTCACTAGATGGGGCGCATATCGAGATAGCTGATTGTACTTCCTTTCATACTCCATAACGAATAGGTTTCCTTGCTTTAAATTCTGGAACTCATCTGCCTTCTTCTCTTGATAAGTCAACAGAAGGTAGTTGTGGAAGACAGCTATTTTGAAGTCATCCCAAGTCATCGCCGCCATTTGTTCTGAGGTTTGTGTATATCCCAATGCTTCCCACCAGTATCCCGCATCTCCTATGAGTTGGAAAGCTGCACAAGAGACTTTTTCAGTATCCGTACAGATCAAATGGTTGAATATCCTGTCAAGAGCTCGAACCATTCATCCACAAGGGCCGGATCCCCACGGCCATTGAAAGTAGGTGGATTGTATTGCCTGAAGTGTTCAAGTATGGCTTTCGGGTCGTGTCGTGGCGCGACTGGATTTGAAGTCATGGTAAAGTGTTGCGCAAGACCTTCGAGTATAGTGGTGAGATGAGCTAGAGGGTCAACCGCTGGTGGGTTTGCAGCTGGAGTGAGTGGTGCTTGATGAGAGTGAAAATAAGCCTGTTTGAGTGTCCAATTTAACACCTTTGATGGGAATTGTTGTTATATATTAGAACAAGTATCTTATATTCGATATATGCGAGAAAAATGTGCGTTTGAGGTATTTTATTGTGTTTTAGGTGGAAAAATGATCAAAAGTGCAAAGTTGGAGAAAATGTGTAACTTGTGCAAGAATGCTGGAAAATGCATGTCCAACTTGTGTAATTTTTTTGTGTTCGTGTTGAGCTCAAAACTAGAAGTGTGATACATGGTTGGAAAACCATAGAAGAGACAGTAGTTTTGATGTAAGAAACTCCTCAATGGAATCCAAACGAGAAAGTTATGATCAAAATGGTGACGCCGCAAAAACTTTTCTTGCTCAGCACGGTTATGTCACATTGCATGACTTTTTATACATTCAAAAATTATAGTTTTTGTGGGTTCTTTATATGGATAGAAATCCATGGAAGAGAGAATTGCGTGAGTGCAAGAATCACTCAAATCGGAGTTTGGATGTGGAAGTTATACGCAAAACGGTGAGACTGCGCAAGCTGGTTCGACCTCACTTAGCTGGTTCGACCACTGGTTCGGGTCGAACCAGGAACCTGAAAGTTTGTTATAGAGTGGTTCGACCTCCCTGATCTGGTTCGACCAAGCCCAAAGGTCGAACCACCGTGCGGGACAACTCCAAATCCGTATTTTTACACCTCCAGTGTATGTATTTTCTTGTTTTTCAAGAAAAAGCCCATCCAAGGTCCATAAGGAGAGCTTACAAGTATAAAAGGGGATGCAGATCACACCAAGACAGTAACATAATTATCTTACATGCCACAAGGAGGGATTCCCCCACCATCACATCCATCCTTTCCTCCATCCATCCGTCACTATGAAGATTCGTCTGTGGAATCAAGAAGGAGAACCAAGAGGATTTGAAGAGACGGAAGAGAGAAGGAAGGAGACTTTTACACCAAGGATTTTCCTAATTCTTTTCTTCCACTTTCTAATTTTCCGGATATATGGGTAAGATCTATCCAACCCCATGATTATTCTTCGCAACATCATGGGCTAGAACTATTTTGGTAGATCTAGATTTTTGAAGGTTCTTATGAATTAATTGAACTTTCGTGTGTATACTCCGTACAACACTACTTGTGGAATTATTTTATATATAACTATGCATTTTTAATCCATATTCAGAGTCGTTTTGTGCATCTTCAACTGTTATATAGAGTCTGAATATATATCTTGGTTGTTGATTGAGCGCATTAACTGCTGAACATGATTCCATGTTATGATTCTAAGTGAGGGACTCTGAAGCTTCATTAGAACTATCATATATGAATACTTGTTAATTGAATTGATTTCAGGTTAATAAGTAGGATAAAGAGGGTAATTTTACAGTGCCTATAAAGGGAGATCATATCGGGTTAGAGTACCAATCCTAGGGGAAAATAATTGATACTGATAGTACCTAGAAAGGGGGTGAAATTATATCTCTTGCTCCAAGATTATTCACACATGTTACACGCATATTTACTTATGTCTATAGAGTGGATTTGCATGGCTTAGTGATGCTTCCATATTCCACAAAGCAGAGTCGAATATTGATTCACGAAAGGAAAATTAATAAGTGAAATCGGATTACCCTAGGGCTACATATTCTCCATTCTCGAGTCACATTCGTATTCTTCAAGTGCTTATTATATTTTAATTGTTATTTAATAATTTTTCTTAGTAGTTTAATAATTCTAAACCTCAAACGTTATTATCTTTTGTCTTAATTAATTTTAGTTAATAATTAAATTGATAATATACCGTCCTTTGGGTTCGATATTTAACTTGGTCGCTTGCTTAAGCTACAATTGATATCCTTAATACTTGGGGATTAATATTATGTGTTGAGAAAATGCTCATCAAGTTTTTGGCGCCGTTGCCGAGGACGGCAGTTATTATTAGTTTATTATTTCTAATTTGATTAAGACTTTTATTTGTGATTGTTTATTTCTATCTAACCTTGAATTTTTCTGAGATACTTGTGCACTAGGAGAAGGAGAAGAAGGAAAGGAAGGAATAACACACTGAGCTAAACATGGCCGGAGCAAGGCAAAATCCAGATTACGTTGTCATACATGAAATTTTCATGAACTATGGGATTGGTAACATGGGGTTGATAGAAGCATGGGGGGAATATAGTGATTTTGAGATACATCCCGCTCTCATCAACATGGTAGAGAAAATTTTCTTTTCTGGAGGTTGCTTTGAAGAATCATATCAGCATCTCAGAAGATTTCTTGGTTATGCAAACACTCAGAAGGGTGCTAGAGCTAATGATCATACTAGGCGGATCGTCTTATTCAAGTTTTCATTGATTTATAGGGCGGAAGCTTGTTATGAGACTCTTGATGCCACGGACTGCACTACATGGGACCAACTGCAGCAGAAGTTCTTAGAGAGATATATGCCACCCTCAAAGGTCTTCAGAATGAAGCAAGAGATCACCCAATTTGTTATGAATCAGGGTGAGAAATTTCATGAGGCGTGGGATAGATTCAAAGATATGCTCAGGAGGTGCCCACAGCATGGGATGTCTAAGGCTCAGTACATAAGTATCTTCTACTATGGATTGGATTGTGAGTCGCGTAATCTTATTCATGCATCATCAGCAGAAGCGTTGTTATCTAAGATAGCACTTGAAGCAGAAAAATTGTTTGAAGACATCTCTATGAATTCACGTGATTGGCCTACGGAAAGAGTAAGAGGCACATATGTACTTGGCAAGGTGGCATAGGTTGAACATCAAGTGGTGAAGGCGAATAGGGATGATGAGATCGTCTCTATTTTAACTAATATCAACAAGCTACTAGAATTCCAACAGAAGCTGATTACAGAGTTGACACAAAAGGGGGCTTAGTATCCAACATCAAGAAGTGAAGCGTGTTGAATATACCTTCAATCGATACATGGCAATGAATAATGCAAGAGTTGGCCGCATCGAGGCTTCTATGAATGCTAATCATGCAGATTTATCTAAGTAGTTGAAAGACCTGACTTTGATTATGGGGCAGATGGCCGGGAACGTGAATCAATTAACATAAATATTGGAAAAAAGAATGTTCCCGTCTCAAGAAATAACGAACTTGAAAGAGTGCAAAGCCATCACGTTAAGGTTTGGAATGCAGTACAAAGGTCCGATGAAACCAGAGGGCGAAAACAAAGAGACAACTAGCCAGTTCGACCGCAATTCAACCAAATATCTTGGTCGAACCATGGTCGAATAACATGGGGAAGAACAGAGAAACGATACTCTGTTTTCTAGCTCGCAGTTCGACCAAAGCTCTGCAGTTTGACCAGACCTCTCTGGTCAAACTACGGTCAAACCAATACTTGTTGAGCTGAAAAATCGAGTTCAGTTTACAGAGCCCTAGTTTGACCAAAACTTTGTAGTTCGACCAGACCTCTCTGGTCGAACTACGGTTGAACCAGCAATCTCTGAACTAGACAGACTGATTCTATTTTCAGACACCCAGTTCAACCAAAGCTTTGTAGTTTGACCAAACCATTCTGGTCGAGCTATAGTTGAACTGTGGCAATCGACCCCCGTTTCTGTACCGAATGCTACACCTGTTTTTCAGAACACTCCAATACCATTATGAGAGCAGAATAGTGAGCAAATAGTGGAGAAGAAGTGGGAAAGAGCAAAGAGGTTGAGAGCCGAGAAGCTTAGACTGCATATGGATAATGAAGATGTGGTTTTCTCTCTTGATAAAACAATGAAGATGCCCATGGAGACTCAATCATGCAAGAGCATAGATGTGGTTTCTAACTTGTTTAACCTTGATTTTAATAGGACAGATGACTCTGAATTTGAGTGGAAGATTGACAAGGAGGTGTCTAGACAGCCATGGGAGAAATGTAATTCTGAGGATCATATTTTTGTGATCAAGAAAGGTGAGGTGCTGAGTGTAGACAAGAAGAGGGAAAGAAAGTAGTTGAAGGTGCGGATGCTAGAAGACCACCCTCTACAGTCGTGCTTCTCCGACGTTAAATATGAGCGCCTGTTGGGGGCTTGCCCTTCCATTTTATTACTTTATTATTTCTTTCATGTGAGTGAGGAGTTATTATATTTGAAGGGCTCACGCTTCGGCAAATACATCTCTTTTCAAACTTAGTTTCGACTTACGTTTTTACTAAGTTTGGGGGTGTGATGTACTTACCTCATCTTAAGAGCACCGATAGTATAATTTTTCCTTTTGTTGGTTGTTTGTTTATTAGGAGGTTATTTTTTGCGGCATATTAATATTTTAATCGGTATTGGTATTTCTATTTTTTGTAACTTACCTAATATTTCATGTGTTATTTTTGTGTGTTCTCTAGTTTTAGTGGTCGAGTTTTTAAATTTTTTGTCTTTTTGATTTTTCTGGTGTCTCCTATTTTATTATTGATGAATCCTGTGATAATGAGGTGTGTTTGAGTTTTGATGATAGGAAAAGGTAACTAGGTGGCAAGACGAGTTCTACGCTGAGGCTTGACCTGATCAAGTTGAACAACTCGAGGAGTTCGTTCATACATTGAAATAAATCAGGTGCCCTCGTTTCCTTATTCTAATTTTTATATGTGCTTTAAATTAGTAGGAGTGGAAATTTTGAATTCTTGGTTTTGGTGATACACATGAGCTTATATTGTTTAAATTATGCCTGTAATTCATATGCTCTTGAAATTGATGAAGGAAGTGTACTTGAGTTATGTTGTGGTATGAAGTTCTATGTGTACTTGTGAGATATTACTTACCATGAAAAGTGCTCTAT
This sequence comes from Pogostemon cablin, assembly GCA_023678885.1. Classification (NCBI taxonomy): domain Eukaryota; kingdom Viridiplantae; phylum Streptophyta; class Magnoliopsida; order Lamiales; family Lamiaceae; genus Pogostemon; species Pogostemon cablin. Next base: position 11,971,373 of record CM042987.1, read on the forward strand.
TACTTGTTAAAAAGCCATTTGAGAATTTGAGCCTCACTGATCATGATATATAATCACGTGATAATTCTTTTCTAGTGAGTATCGTTCTTGTGCGTGTATTCTAGAACTTGCCTTGAGTCTCCTTGAATATTCAAAATTAGTCTAGCGGATTATGGAAATGATATTAGGCCATCTTTAATTTATAGCCCATCTTTTCCCATATACTTTACCAGAAATTATTTAAATCCCTAGTCAGCCCGTTGAGCCTTTTTATATCAATTCTTTTGATAGCCAATAAAGTTTAATTGAAGAGAGTTGTGATTTGAGGGATTATGAAGGAAGAATCTTAAGGATTAAAAGAAAAATTCTTGGAGTAGTGCATAAATCTAGTACTTCATGGAGTCACACATCCTAGGGTAGTACTTAAATCTAGTACCCTATGGAGGATGCGAGAGGTAGTGCCCAAACTGGTACCTCAAAAGAAAAAAAAGAAAAAAAATAGAAAAAAAGGTGAAAAAAGGAGAATGATGGAGTTGAAGAGTTAGAAAAAGTTGAAAAAAAATGTTGTGCTTGAAGGAGAAAGATGGGAGAGTTTGATGAGAATGTTGTGCTTAAATAGAAAGTGAGCTTGAATAGAAAGTGATGAGGAAAAATAATGATTAAGAGATACGGCCACTTTATCGGTCTGAATTTTGAGTCACTTATCTATATATTTCCTACCTTTTCCAAAGAGCCTACATTACAATCAAATAAAAGACCTTTTTGATCCATGATTAGCTAGCTACAAGTAAAAGGAGAGTTGAGACAATGGGCAAGCTTATGGTTACGCATGCACTTGAATTGAATTTGAGCATAAGCACCTTAACCCATAAGTGTACATCCTTTACACTTGAGTGCAAGTAATATATACTTCCCGTGAGAATATGTCAATGGAGCATTTGAATTTGTGGTGATTGTCTTATCTTGTATGCTATGAATTGATTATTACATGTAATGAGAGTTGCATGACCTAAGTTGAGGACAATTGTATTGTGAACGGGGTATTTGCCATAGTTCTTGTTTCTCCGCTAATTTTCTTGCTGTCTCTCTCTCTCTTTATTTTTATTTTATTGCCTCTTGATAAGCAACGGATAAGTTTGGAGGATTGATGAGAGTGAAAATAAGCGTGTTTGAGAGTCCAATTTAACACAAGTATCTTATATTCGATATATGCGAGAAAAATGTGTGTTTTAGGTGTTTTATTGTGTTTTAGGTGGAAAAAGGATCAAAAGTGCAAAGTTGGAGAAAATGTGAACTTGTGCAAGAATGCTGGAAAACGCATATCCAACTTATATAATTTTTTTGTATTTTCGTGGAATACAAAACTAGAAATGTGATACATGGTTGGAAAGCCACATAAAAGAGGGTTGTTTTGGCGTAAGAAACACCTCAACTGGAATCCAAACGAGAAAGTTATGATCAAAATAGTGACACCGCGCAAGCTATTCTTGCTCAGCATGGTTATGTCACATTGCATGACTTTTTATACATTCAAATATTATATTTTTTGTAATTTCTTTATATGGATAGAAAGACAAGGAAGAGAGGATCGCGTGAGCGTAAGAATCACTCAAATCAGAATTTGGATGTGGAAGTTATATGTGAAACGGTGAGACTGCGCAAACTGGATCGACCTCACTTATCTGGTTCGACCACTGGTTCGGGTCGAACAAGGAACCTGAAAGATTGTTACAGAGTGATTCGGCCTCTCTGATTTGGTTCGACCAAGCCCAAAGGTCGAACCACCATGCGGGACAGCTTCAAATCCATATTTTTACACCCCAGTGCGTGTATTTTCGTATTTTCCAAGAAAAAGTCCATCTAAGGTCCATAAAAAGAGCTTACAAGTATAAAAGGGGATGTAGATCACACCAAGACAGCAACACAATCATCCTACATCCCACAAGGGGAGATTCCCCCCACCATCACTTCCATCCTTTCCTCCATCCATCCATCACTGTAAAGATTCATCTGTGGAATCAAGAAGGAGAACCAAGAGGATATGAAGAGACGGAAGAGAGAAGGAAGGAGACTTTTACACTAAGAGTTTTTCTAATTCTTTTCTTCTACTTTTTAATTTTTCGGATATATGGGTAAGATCTATCCAACCTCCATGATTGTTGATGAGCGTTTTCTCAACACACAATTAATCCCCAAGTATGAAGGATGTATTGTAGCTTAGATAAGCGACCAAGTTAAATATCGAACCCAAAGGACGGTGTATCATCAATTTAATTATTTGCTAAATTAATTAAGACAATGCAATAAAGTTGAGTATTGAAGTATTTAACTACTAAACAATTAATTAAAATAACAAATAAAATAAAACATCACTGGAAGAATAAGAAAGTGGCTCAAGAATGGAGAATATGTAGCTCTAAGGTAATCCAGTTTTACTACTTAACTTCCCTCTCAAGTGCAGGCTGACTCTGCCTTGTGGACTAAGGACGCATCACTAAACCATGCAAATCTACTCTATAGACACAAATAAATATGCGTGTAACACGTGTGAATAACCTTGGAGCAAGAGATATAATTTCACCCCCCTTTCTAGGTATTATCAGTATTAATTATTTTCCACGTCTAGAATCTAACCCGATATGATCTTCCTTTATAGGTACTATAAAATTACCCTCTTTGTCCTGCTTACTAACCCGAATTCAATTCAATTAATAAACATTCATATATGATAGTTCTAATGAAGTTTCGGAATCCCCTCACTTAGAATCATAACATGGAATCCTGTTCAGCAGTGAACGCACTCAATCTACAACCAAGATATATATTCAGACTCTATATACCAATTGAAGATGCACAAAACGACCATGAATATGGATTAAGAAGGCACAATCATATATAAAATCAATCCACAAGTAGTGTTGTACGGAGGACACACAAGAGAGTTTAATTAATTCATAAAATCTTCAAAATCCAAGATCGACCAAAACGGTTCTAGCCCATGATGTTGCGAAGAACAATCATAGATTGGATAGGTCTTATCCATATGTCTGGAAAATATAAGATAAATTAGAAAATGAATAAAACCCTAGATGCGGGAGTCATCGCGTCCTTCTCCGTCTTGAATCCTCCTCTTGGTTCTCCTCTTGATTCCACAGATGAATCTTCACACTGATGGATGGATGGAGGAAAGGATGTGGATGATGGTTGGGGGTGATCCCCCTTTGGGGTGTAGGATGATTGTGTTGCCGTGCCACTACATGAATAATGATGTGATCTACATCCTCTTTTATACTTGTAAGCTCTCCTTACGGACCTTGGATGAGCTTTTTCTTGGAAAACACGAAAATACATGCACATGGGTGTAAAATCCATCAAAATCAGAATTCCGTGTCCCAGTTCGACCAAAGTGGTTTTGGTTGAACGGAAAGGCCTTGGTCGAACGACTAGTCGAGCTGCATGCGCAGTCTCACCATTTCGCACATAACTTTTGAGTGATTCTTGCCCTCACACGATCCACTCTTCCTTGGCTTTCTATCTATATAAAGAACTTACAAAAACTCCAACATTTGAAGGTGTAACAAGCCATGACACAACTATTCTATTCGGCACAGCATGCGTGACGTCACCATTTTGATCATAACTTTCTCGTTTGTACTTTGATTGAGGTGTTCCTTTTGCCAAAACGATCCTCTATTCTATGGCTTTCAAAACATATATCACACTCCTAGTTCAGAGCTTCACAAGAACACAAAATAATTATACAAGTTGGACGTACATTTTTCAGCATTCCTGCACAAATTGCACCTTTTCTCCATCTTGGCACTTTTGACCCTTTTTCCACCTAAAACATAATAAAACACCTCAAGTGAATATTTTTCTCAAATAAAATGAATATAAGACACTTTTGCTAATATATGACAACAATTCTCATCAAAAATGTGTTAAATTGGATACTAAAACACGCTTATTTTTACTCTCATCAATTGTTCTTCGCTACATCATGGGCTAGAACTATTTTGGTAGATCTAGGGTTTTAAAGGTTCTTATGAATTAATTGAACTTTCGTGTGTATACTCCATACAAATCTACTTGTGGAATTATTTTATATATGACTATGCATTTTTAATCCATATTCAGAGTCATTTGTGCAACTTCAACTGTTATATAGAGTCTGAATATATATCTTGGTTGTTGATTGAGCGCGTTCACTGCTGAACAGGATTCCATGTTATGATTCTAAGTGAGAAGACTCCGAAACTTTATTAGAACTATCATATATGAATACTTATTAATTGAATTGAATTCGGGTTAATAAGTAGGATAAAGAGGGTAATTTTATATTACCTATAAAGGGAGATCATATCGGATTAGAGTACCAATCCTAGGGAGAAATAATTGATACTAATAGTATCTAGAAAGGGGGTGAAATTATATCTCTTGCTCCAAGGTTATTCACACGTGTTACACGCATATTTACTTGTGTCTATAGAGTAGATTTGCATGGATTAGTGATGCTTTCATATTCCATAAGGAAGAGTCGGACATTGATATACGAAAGAAAAATTAATGAGTGAAACCGAATTACCCTAGGACTACATATTCTCCATTCTTGAGTCACATTTGTATTCTTCAAGTGTTTATTTTATTTTAATTGTTATTTAATAATTTTTCTTAGTAGTTTAATAATTCTAAACCTCAAATGTTATTGTCTTTTGTCTTAATTAATTTAGTTAATAATTAAATTGATAATACGCCGTCCTTTGGGTTCGATATTTAACTTGGTCGCTTGCTTAAGCTACAATTGATATCCTTAATACTTGAAGATTAATATTGTGTGTTAAGAAAACGCTCATCAGTGCTCCAGGTGCGGGTCCCTGAGGTAAGCCCGGGGTGGTTCCACGGGTTCGTCGCCCTTCAGTCATTTCCTATGGGATTTATTACGTTAATCTTGTATGTATAAAAGAAGAGATAATCATAACATGCCTTTTCATTAATAGCAATAATTATAGATCAGGGGTACTGAATGAGTCCTCAGGGAAGTGGTAGGGTTCCTGGTACGACTCATACATCCCCTCAGGCTGCTCGGGAAAGAATGGGTGAGCGATAGGGCTAATTCTCCCGAGGTTATACGGGTTAAAGTCACCATGCTCCTGCCACAACATCCATAAATGGCTGGAACTCCAGGCAAAGTCTGTTGCTGTCCATAGGACTCCATGTACGCTCACGTATAGCCTGCATACCTAAATTTTTCCATCATACGGGTAAAGAGCTCACGACTATCTGGGCAGCCTCATATTCTTCCTATGGAGGTGTCTCTCCCAACATGTCCTACGCTGTCCATATCCGACTAATGTGGATGCCTATGAACTCAGAAGGGTCATGCTCAGTGCTAGCGTACTATGAAAGTCGATCGGCCTTACTCTTAGGGTACATCGTATAGGGCTGAGTCCTATAGTGATATATTTATCTGCTTATATAAAATCCCTTGTTACTTACCAGTTTAGCTAGAATTTATAGTTTAAATATAATTTCCTAACCAGTCCACTCAATTTACTAAAGTTCAAGTATAATGAAATTCACAAAATAGTCATACAAATTGAATACATATCATCACGGAGAACATCTATCTCATATATGTCAACAACTCGTAATTTTATTATCATCAAGTTAAATCATGTAATAATATTTTAAAAATCCATAAATAAATTAAAATACCATTCAATAATTTACCTTATAGCGTAACCGACGTCGCGAATGAGTAGGGGTTGGAATCTTATATTTTATAATTTTAATTTTTTTAAGTATATATTCGTTCACTTTATAAAAGCAAGTCTACAGAACCGTAGACCTACTCTAATACCACATTCTTCCACCTGTTTGCTGGATATTTCAATTTTTATATATCATCATTGCATTTGTCGATCTTTGCCTTTTCAAAATTTTAAAATATCCTGAGATGTCTTTTTTTAATAGGGCTAGTAATTTTGTTACATTGGTATTTCGAACTTCCATTCTAATTTATATCTTCGAAATTCTCCTCTTGTTAAATAATGTGAGTTTAAAAAAAAATCCATTCATAAATAAATAAATCTAGGCTCTAATCTTTATATATAATAAAACACACTTTAAAAGTCAAAATTGAACCAATTTTTAATCTATACCATTGATTTTGATTACTAAACCTTTTTTTAATCCCATCCGTTCATCACATTATTCAATCTCATTCATTCATCATAATTATGATATTATATTTTGGCCTTTGATTTTTTGTCATAATAATGATACCTTATTTAATTTAAAATGATGTCTTATTTAAAATAATTTCATTAAATATAATACATAACTACTACTAATTTTAATTATTTCAAATTATATTGTTAATTATTCCTAAATAATTTGAATTAATTTTTCAAATTATGTTAATTATTCCTAAATAATTTGAATTAATTTTTAATTATATGGTTTAGGGTTTAGAGTTTAGGGTAATATTATTTAATTATTATAATAACTTATAAAATTAATTTAAATACATTATATTGATTTAGGGTTTAGGGATATAGTTTTAGGGTTTAAGGTTTATTGTAATATTATTCAATTATTATTATATTAATTAACTTATAAAATTTACTGATTGATGTCTATTTCACCAACCAGTGGATGTTGAAGCCACTAATATTAAAAGTAGGTGCTGATAGACATTGATTTTTAGTCATAAGCATATAAATACATTATAAATATATATTAATAATTATAATTTTCATGGGTAGTTCAAAAAATATCATTAGAATTTAAATTGTGTACGTGTATGAATCAGGTATCCACAAATATTAAAATTATACAAAATATTTTATCTATATTATATAATATGTTATGAAATAATTATATAATTAATTAATGGTTCTAAATTTTATTTGATCATATTAAAAATAATAAAGTTCATATTATATTTAATTCATAATTAATTAACAATAATATAATCTTTATTAAAATATTAATTTTAACACAAATATATATATATATATATATATATATATATATATATATATATATATATATATATATGCATATAAATTAATTAATACATTAATTTAAACACTAAAAAATATAAATATATTATAAATATATATACATTATTCAATCTCATCTATTCATCACAATTATGATATTAGATTTTAGCCATTGATTTTTTTATCATAATAATAATATCTTATTTAATTTAAAATGATGTCTTATTTAAAATGATTCCTTATGTTTGCTTAATATTATTTTTTCATTAAATATAATACATAACTACTAGTAATTCTAATTATTTCAAATTATTATGTTAATTATTCCTAAACAATTTGAACTAATTTTTTCAAATTATGTTAATTATTCCTAAATAATTTGAATTAATTTTTTATTTTTAATTTTTTTAATTATATATTACTAATTATAATTTTTATTTAATCATATTTATTTTAAATATAAATATTTTCTAAAATAAATTAGTATTAAATAGGTATGTGTAATCTACAGGTATTGATAAACGAGTTTGGGACGAGTATGAGTATCATAATATATTTTTTTTAATGAAACGGGTATGAAAATGAGTAATTTATATTTAAATAGATACGAGTACGTACGGATACCCCTATAGTGGATATCCTACCCGCTATAATCCCTAACAACTACCGATTATACATTAAAATATTATATTTCTCAAACTAATATATATTACAATAGTATATTCTTTAATATTTGATTTGATTACTTGTTATAACAAATACTTGGTTTGAGAAATTTATTATTGGTTTGATTACAACTAATTTATGAGAAATATATATAAAAGGTTATAAAAAGCCCTCTTATAATATAATTAATTTAAATGCCTATAATCAAATTATGCCTAGGTTTAAATGTAGTTTTTAGGTGATTCATAAAAATGTATGAGAGAAGGTTTTCATTTTTTAAAATATAATAATAATTTTAAGTAAACGATCTATTAATTTTTTATTTTTTCAATTTATGAATAGAATCTGTGTAAATAATTTTTCTTATAGAAATGAAACCGAGAAATAAATATATTACCTTTGAATAATTCTTTCATCGGTCATAATATCGATTCGTTTCACCCTTAAGCAAACATTAACCAAGCATACAGCAATGAAATGATGACTTTACCCCTGTGATTTATGGTATACTTTTTCCAGTGGTTTAAGGCATAGTGTCCCTCGAGGGTTTAAATATTTATTGGTAGGGTTTAGCATTTGTTCCAATTGTAATATTATAACTTTACCCCTATGGTTTATGGTATACTATTATCCAGTAGTTTAGGGTACTATACCCCCGAGGCTTTACCATTTATCGATAGGAAATAATGTTTATTCAAAGGGTGAAATTAAGATTTTACCTCAGTGGTTTTTGGTATATTGTACCCCAAGAGTGTACATAGCATGTATTATGAAGGGAGTATATTATAAAAAAAGGTATAATTTTAGTTAAGAACTATTTATTTGACAAAATCCCTGACCATGCAACACACGACACTATTTTTTAGACAATCTTACTGCTGCATGAGATGGTATTACTAGGCTTCTCCTTTGGGTAGAGATATAATGATTTATCCAAAAGACATGATTTAGACTTCTCTTTCGGGTTTAAATAACATCAGAATACCTTTATCCTGTGCAACGTATGGGTTCAACCGCTAGTACTATTTTAAAACACAAGATTATAATGAAAATTGAGTAGTAATTATTGTTGGCATTTCAATCTTTTGGTTAACGTGAACTGTTAGAGTTTCATGCATATCTAAATCAGCGGAAGCAAGAAATCATAGAAACATATTACCTTTCACCAGGGTTGATGTAGATGTTGAATTCTCACCGGCAGCCTGCGCAGCCTGACAGTTTTGGACATAACTTCCTCATCTGATATCTGATTTAAGTGATCAATACACTAAAATGACCCTCTCTTCCGTGGCTTTCCAAGGTGTGTCACACATACAGTTTGGACTTACACATGATTTTAGAAAAATCAGTGAAGTTGACAGATAGAAACAGCAAACGATCTTTCAATCTTCTGTTGTATTCATAAGCCACGTCTTGACGTTGTGTGGGCAACGATATACAAGACGATCTCAGTCTGCAGTCCTAATCTGTTTCTCACGATATTATGCATGTGTTCTAATTATCCGGACTACTGAGATTGACTATTATATAGGCTACAACAGGGACCAGGAGGAGAAATTATGGCTTGGGCCTCCCATTGGGCTTAAGCATCCAAGTTAAGCCCAAAACTTATATTTAAGTCCAATAATAATAAATCATTCCACTAAAAAAATATTATTGCACTGCCATCCTAATCCCAAATTACGTTTATGGGCTCCTTCTTATTATGAGCCCATTAGTCTCCCCGTGTTTAAGATTCAATGCACATTAATTAATTAAGTTACTGACAACTCCATTAATTAATATATGTACCGAGAGTAGTACCAATCAACCTTATTATCATGCCAGAATAAATCTACCTACAGGATTTACAAGATAATTATTATGAGCTCCTCAATGGGACATCATCAACCAATTCTGTTAAGACACGGATTCTTTCTACAATCAACAGTACACCATAGAGATAGTACCATCTCCCAACTCACCGAGCATATTGATTTAACTATTAAATCTCACCCATTGATGAATCAAAGAAATAAATACTGGCTTACGTGTCGAGGTTATTGTATAGGGATTAAGAGTACGAACATCCATAATAACAGAGATGAAGTTCTATTATATAGTCAGTATAAACCGAACGATCTCAACGCAGTCCTATTCAATACACAAAGTGCACTAGTGTAATTTTATAGTCAAGACAGACTAATACCGAATCACACTACAACCTAACCGATAGATAGTCCCTGTCTATCTCAGTTGTGAACATCTGTTTATACTTTATAAGGAGCCGATAATATGATCTTTCGTGTGTCGCCACACACCACATTATCTACAGTATAAAGTAATGAACTCTTGCAACAACATTATTGCAAACGTTTGATCACATCATTCTCATTTCAAATAAATTAAATTATTAAAACATTGTTCATACAAAAAGATAGACTTTCAGTATACAATCCAATAATCTCCCACTTATACTAAAAGTCTATGCTGCCATATCTGCAGCCATACATCTGATTCCCTCTCCCACTACTTGACCATTAAAAGCTCTCGCCTTAAGGTCCTTGTAAAAAGATTTACTAGGTTATCATTCGATGCAATCTATGCGATAACAACCTTTTCCTTATCATACGATTTCTCGTATCAGGTAGTACTCGGTTTCAATGTATTTAATTGCCTTATGGACTCGTGATTTTTTCAATTTTACAACTGCACCATTATTATCACAATAAATTGTGATGACTTTGGGCAAACTCAGAATCACATCTAAATCCATTACGAAGTTTCTAGAACCATACAGATACTTTGGCTGCCATAAGGCACCAATATTATCATCTTTCTATGGTGGAGTCCGAAATATATTTCTATATAATACTCCTCCATACTATGGATCTGCTTCCAATTTAAACACATAACCTTGAGGTGGATTTACTGCCGTCCCCATGATTTGAAAAATCGAATCTATGTAACCGTCAAGTAGTAATGAATATGTCCGGTAAGCCTACACATAATTTCTAGTCCTTCTCAGGCACTTCAAATATGTCTTACCACAATTCAATATTCTTATTTCGGGTTACCTTGATACTCGCTGATTATGCCATAGGCAAAACAGATATCCTATCTCGTGCATAGCATTCCATAGATCAAGCTTCCTTATTGCCGAAGTATAGGGAACCGCCTTTATCTATTTTATCTTCTTTTGTGTTTTAAGATAAAAATTCTTAGATAAAGTCACATGTTAAAATGAGTAAGGATTGTATCATTTAACGAAGCTTGAGATAAGCACAACATCCTTTCTTGTGATCATTGTAACCATGATTGCAAGAATATATTTTGCTTCTCTTAAGTCTTTCATTTTATACCGCTTTATTAACCATACCCATACGCCCGACAATACTTTTTCATTATCTCCAATGAGCAAGATACCATCTACGTACATACAAAAAATACCACCATATTTTCGTCACTCTTTTCAATACACAAGATCCATCCGAGCATTGATTAAATCAATATGACTGGATTTCCTTATCAAAATGGATGTTTCATGATCTAAAAGCTTGCTTTAGTCCTTTGATGGACACTTTTAAGCTTACACTCAAAATGCTCTATGCAATGAATCACTCTGGTTGCTTCATCATAGAGCCACTTACATCCTAATGGCTTTTACACTATTTGATGGTTCTACAAGCTCTCAGAGATGATTTTGAATCCATTGCAACTTGCTAAGATTCTGCATTTCGATCTTGTAGTGCATCGTCATGTCCATGGGACGTATTATGTTTCCTAGGGATCAAGTCTCACGACTCTCCCAAAACATAAATCTTTCAGGTTGTAGAACAACCCTCCCACTACGATAAGACACTACATGCAATTGTGTATCAGATGTGACACACGATGCAGTTTACTTGTGGTATATCCTCTTGCAGTCTTGGTACTAAAATTTGTATTTTCCTTCTCACACCTTTTAGAACAATCTATACATGGATTTGTAATTTATTGTATAGTCCTTTCCAAAAATCTAGTGTTCGTGTGAACAATCATCCTTCGATCTTTTGGACTATTAAATAAATACCCTTTATTTTTTCAGGATTTACCAAAATGAATTTAATAACTCATCATCTATCTAATCATTTCCATAAGAGTCTTATTCCTTCTATCCACCACACCATTCAGCTGGGATTTTGCCCGGTGTAGACAACTTGGGATTCAATCCCAATCCCAACTTCTGATTAATAGCTCCTAACTATCCTAAGAGGTACTTGTCATCACGATTAAATCATAATGACTTGATATATTTTCCATGACTCTTCACCGCATGCATCAGTCATGCAGATCTAGAACTTAATCATAGTACTCAGACTTGCAGTGCATCAAATAAATATATCTTATTTCTAGAATAATCGTCAAACAAAATGACGAATATTCATAAACACCTCTCGCCGGGATAGTCTTAGGACCACTTAAACCAGTATAAAATAATTCCAACATATCTTTACATGGCTCTATACCTCTTTGCCTTGTATAGGCAATTTATCATTTTCACTTCCAAGTAAGACTCATAAGTCCAATAGTTTTCTCTTTCAATAAACCTAACGGTCTACTGGCTATCAACTTTTGAATCGTACTTAAGTAAAATAATCTAGTCTTAGATGCCAAAAGTATGTTTAGTTCATCTCCGAATGTTCCTTTCTCTTATAAGACTAGAAGATACATTATTAATTACTAAATATTACATCTATGGGATTAACATGATTTAAGAGTGTTCAAATTGTCTAACAATGTACCACAATAGATTATATCTCTATCCTTCATCATAATGACCTTGTCATTTAAATGAAATAGAGTATCCATCCATAAATGCATAGAAACCGAAATGAAGTTCTTTCTATGAAACGTACGTAAAGATAATTTCTCAAAAAATCAAACGTTTATTCATATCATAAGATAAATAAATAACTCCCACTGCAACACCCACTACTTTCATAGTTTACCCTTGTACTTAATTATCTTATCATCACTATGCTTAAAACATTTAATGATTCTGGTATCTACACACAACGTGTCAATAAACGCCATCATTAATCATGTTTCAACAACTAGTGAATAAGATACTATCCTTGTTCACATCTTGATGAAAATTTGTTTTGCTTCGCCATATGTTTTGTTAGAAATTTTCCACCTTATACAACCTCTTGTAATTTAGGTAAAACTTGCTCAAAACGTTAAGACAAATTGTGGAGAATAAATTGACTTAGGTTTTCCTTCAATTTTTTCACTTTAAATATTTTCAATTCATTCATCAAATTTAACCATGACCTCTTGCCTTTTTATCTTTCTCAAGTATCCGAAGAGTCGCATGAGACCATCATATTTCTATGAATCTCTCACCTCTTCAATAGAGACTTTAATAGGCACAAGAGGACATCCTTAGTGAGAACATATTTTAATTTTCCTAAGCAGTAAGAATTACAACCAAGATTCTTTTCTAATCATTTATTTTGGACAAGTAAATATAATTTCTTTTAGTTAACAATAAGTGAAACAAACTATTCAAAAATTCAGATAATCAAGTAAATAAATACGACGATCAAACTCTTTTAATTTAAATTTTATATTAATTCCCTCAATAAACAATATAAAATAAATTCACCGACATCTCAAGCACTGTGAATTTGCATGCCACGTTAGTGAGGACGTATACAAACCCTAACATTCGCTAGAGAAGATTTTACCCATTAATTTCATACGTCATAATTAACCTTATTACTCAATGATTAATAGTCGGTTGTCCTTTAGCCATGCAATTTAATATCAGTGACTCCGTTGGGGAGGATACATATTAATTACACCTAAGTGTATACTATTATTTGATACTAAGTACATTACCCAAGCTTGTGTGCCTTATAGTTGGAGAAGTCCACACGCGCTCAAATAATTTCCTATAACCATTAATTATTAATTTGTACCAGTGATCCGCAAATAAAACTTATATGTTAGGGAGGAAGACACTATAACCGACTCATAAGCATACTTGCATCACATTACAAATAAAAATTATTTCATGAAATTTATTCCAATAATCCACAAATAAAACTCATCCATTGGGGAGGAATGCACTAAAACTGACTCATAAGCTTACTTGCATCACATAATAAATCAATAATGGAGGCCGCGGGATCTATGACCAATCTCTCTCACACTTAGTTATTTAACAAGAGAGTTTTTACATGCATACAATATAACAGATATAATTATGCAAATAAACATGCTATTATTACGGAAAATAAGGCAGTAAATCAAATAACACTTGCAATCCAAATATATAATAATAATTGGCAAATAAAAAATAATTATATCAATTATATATAAGGAAATAAAAATTAGCAAAATAATTAGTTGACTTGGTCAACAAGCATGAAGCATGTGACTGGCTCAAACAATTAGGTTTCTTGTTCCCTAAGCCATCCAACCCTTACGGATCAACAGCAACCACCGGCGCTGCTCCATTCATGAATGACCGCCCGCTGGAAAATTGTCTTCGGCTAGAAGACATGCTGCCAATCATTGCCGGACAAGACCCAACACGCATTTGGCGTTTCATCCTGACGCCGGAGTGCCGCCAACAACCACCAGCCAGCAACAGGCCAGCAGGTCCACCAACTGCCACTATCAGCAACCAGGGCCAGCAGGTCCGCCAATCGTCCGCCATCTCTGCTGTTCATTGCGACACCACCGTGAAAATGTAGCCCACCGGAAACACGTCGCTCAGCCTAAATACACCATTGCTGCCTGAGAAACCGCTGCCGGTTTCTCCAAGCCGTATTCGCATCCAAGATCACCAACATGTACCAGCCGTCGGTGTGTCAAGTCGCTGATTTGTCGCCACTCTTCAACGACCAGCCACCAACTCTAGAGTACGTCGACCCTCCGCTGTAACTCCTACAGCCACCGAAGACTCAGCTCTGTCGGATGCCGTCGCTCAGCCACCAGTCAAGCTGTTGAGCAGCCTGCTTCCCAGACGCCATCGTCATGCAAAACTGCTCCCAGCCATGCCACAGCCACTGCCGAAAGATCTGACCATGAGCTGCAGTAGCATCATATGCCGATGGAAACTCCATCCACGGGCATTGCCGGCCTGTTCACCATTCGATTGTTCTCCAGTGTGCAGTGTTGTCATCGGCAAACAACCAGACCTGACCAAAGATACACCAGGCACGATCCTCAGACCCTTCCGGAACATCATCAAGCCCGGTCGAAAACTTTGCAGACCCCAGTGGTCTCGCTCGGATAGCACAATGACTCGCCTAAACAGCCTGTTGCCGTCTGCCATCGCCAACCATCGTGTGAACAGCCTTACACGGCGCTGAAAAAGCCGCGAACAGGTCCGCCTTGAAACTTGCCTGTGCAGCCCTGTTCACCGCTGAACCAAGTTGCTGGCTTACATCACGTCGACTACCGTCGCAACCCATCAACATACACGACCATGGGTAGTCGTCACCCACCACCAGTCACTCCAACAATCCCTTCAAAAATAGCCGCCGATCTCGACTTTCCCGATAATAGCAGTCATTGACTTCAGCCACAAGAGGCGACTTCCACCATCATACAATAGGTCAGTCACGATCCGTCATCCTCCAGGCCAAACGGCGAATTCTTACGCCGCCGACAATGAATGCTTTCAACGCCCACTTTCACCATTCACCAGCGAGTAGTTTCATGTATCGTACAGTGAACGTGTGTGTTATGCAATTAGGGTTCCAACATGTTCAAGCAATAAACCCTAAATTCTAGCATCACATTATCCACTCAATCCCTAGCCTAACATGTCACGTTTAGCCTTAGAACCTACGCTCTGATACCAATTATTGGCATTTGGATCTTTTGGTTAACGTGAATCGTTAGGGTTCCATGCATTTCTAAATCAGCGGAAGCAAGAAATCATAGAAACGTATTAGGGTTGATGTAGAGGTTGAATTCTCACCGGTAGCCTGCGCAGTCTGACGGTTTTGGCCATAACTTCCTTGTCTGATCTCCGATTTGAGTGATCTATACACCAAAATGACCCTCTCTTCCGTGATTTTCGAACGATGTACACAGTTTGGACTTACACATAATTTTAGAAAAATCAGTGAAGTTGACGGACAGAAAGAACAAATGACCTTTCGATCTTCTGTTGTATTCTTAAGCCACGTCATGACATTGTGTGGGCAACGATCTACAAGACGATCTCAGTCTGCAGTCCTAATCTATTTTTCATGATATTATGCGTGTGTTCTAATTATCCGGACTGCTGAGATTGGCTATTATATAGGCTACAAAAGGGACCAGGAGGAGAAATTAAGGTTTGGGCCTCCTATTGGGCTTAAGTCCAATAATAATAAATCATTCCACTAAATAAATATTATTACACTGCCACCCTAATCCCAAATTACGTTTATGGGCTCCTTATTATGAGCCCATTAGTCTCCCCGTGTTTAAGATTCAATGCCCATTAATTAATTAAGTTACTAACAACTCCATTAATTAATATATATACTGAGAGTAGTACCACTCAACCTTATTATCATGCCGGAATAAATCTACCTGCAGGGTTTACATGATAATTGTTATGAGCTCCTCAAGGGGACATCATCAACCAATTCTGTTAGGACACAGATTCCTTCTACAATCAACAGCACACCATAGAGATAGTACCATCTCCCAACTCACCGAGCATATTGATTTAACTATTAAATCTCACCCATTGATGAATCAAAGAAATAAATACTGGCTTACGTGTCGAGGTTATTATATAGGGATTAAGAGTACGAACATCCATAATAACAGAGATTAAGTTCTATTATATAATCAGTATAAACCGAACGATCTCAACGCGACCCTATTCAATACACAAAGTGCACTAGTGAAATTTTATAATCAAGACAGAATAATGCCAAATCACACTACAACCACATCGATAGATAGTCCCCGTCTATCTCGGTTGTGAATATTTGTTTATACTTTATAAGGAGCCGATAATATGATCTTCCGTGTGTCGTCGCACACCACATTATCTACAGTTTAAAGTAAATGGACTTTTGCAACAACATTATTACAAACGTTTGATCAAATGATTCTCATTTCAAATAAATTAAATTATTAAAACATTGTTCATACAAAAAGCTAGACTTTCAGTATACAATCCAACAATTATGTATAGATGCTCTATTAAAAAAGAATATGTTGTCAAAGATGTTGGGAAAGAGTTGATTTGCATTTAGCAAAATTTAAGGGAAAATTGCAATAATATCCAATTTTAAAATTCAAAATCATTATCACCCATCAATTAGATATAGTAATTTTTTTTGCCAATTTGGCAATTTTTGGATCCAAATACCTCAACACCCTAATGTTTTAATTGTTCAGTTGGTCAAGGTGTCGATAATTAACATAGATACCAACATTATGTCTGATACCATTATAAAAATACTGAATGCCGAATTTAATGTCGATTATGATGTCGAATTAAGAGGTGAGATTAAATCGACTTAAAATCTAAAGATTGAAATTTTACAGTATACCACGATCAAACACTTAATTTAATGCAAAAACTTAAATTACATAAAGAAAAATTATACCCCTCAAGTCTCTAGTATTGCAGACACACGTGGGCATATAGATTTTTTGTTTTTAAATTAAATATATAATGAAAAAGAAATAGAAACCCTTATTATTTTTATTGTTCTCATAAATAAATTTAAAAAATAATAATAAAAAAAATCTAACAATCCAACATTATTCTCATTTATTTTTTAAATAATATCAAACTATCTTAAAAATAAGTGAAAAAACAAACGTTTTAAAATTTTATATCCGCAATAACTCTGAATTTCTCTTCGTGTTTCCTTAAAATAAAAATAGTGCAATAGGATCATAGGATGAATTACTATGCGAGCATGGTTTAATCAATTAATAACCCAATGGTTAAAAGTAAGAGTGGAGTTTATGGTGACCGGTGTGTGAAATTGTGTCGTTGAGAACAACCCTTGTGCGGAGAAATAGACCGCTCAACTGATGGGACCAGCGAAGCAAGGGACACCACGTGGCAGGCTATAATTTGGTAATATTATGTCCTCGGGATTCACACCATTCACATTAATAATTGAAGTTAAAGCAAAAGAGCAGCAAGAAACACACACCTAGTACAACGCTCACTGACACTGCCTCATCGTCTTTACTGCTCCTCCATCTCTCCAGCACACTCTCTTCTCTCTCTTTCCTCTCTAGAATATACATTAAATTAAAATAATAATACCCGAAATTCCGTCACCCATTATCCGCAATCGTATCGATCAATACCCAATTTCATGTCCTAGAAGTCGAATCTTGAAGAAAATGCTGGAAGCTTCAGCAGCAGCAGCAGTGGCTGGCAATGGCGAACTGTGCGGCGGCGATAGCTCTGAAGAAGAGCTTTCCGTTCTTCCACGTAACACCAAGGTTGTCGTCACTGGTAACAACCGCACTAAGTCTGTGCTGGTGGGACTTGAGGGCGTCGTCAAGAAAGCTGTGGGCCTTGGGGGATGGCATTGGCTTGTAATTTACCCTCTCTCTCTCTCTCACACACACGCACGCACTTTTCTCTTGTTTTCCTCGAGCATTGCTTTGTGGCTGTTACATTTTTCAATGATTGTTGTATGGTGAAATTGCTCTGCATAATTTGTTGAAATGAAAGTCTCTGATTTTGATGCTCTGAATCAATTGATCCTTTTCTGGAGTTTATAAGGTCATATTTAAGGTTTACTTGCAAGAAATTTAGCTGAATTGTGTTTTCTGAGTATAGTTCAAGATATGTTTAACTTAGTTTGGGTTATTTGCTACTGCTTCTGAAGATTATTTAGGTATGAGTATGGCTTCTTCATGATTTGATTCTAAAGGGAATAATCCCACAAACTTGGGATGATCTCTTGTCTGTCTATGTATTTGTTGAACTATGTTTCTGTTTAGTTGATGGTTGCATTAGTTAATGTATTATCAATTCACACCTGTTATACTTGCTTTTGGGAGGAACCTGAGTGTTTAGATCAAACAGATAGAGAAGGGTATAATGAAATGAATGATATCCATGTTGAAGTAGTTGCTAATGCAATGTTACTGGTGTACAGGTTCTTACAAATGGTATTGAGGTAAAGCTACAAAGGAATGCCTTAAGTGTACTAGAAGCTCCCACTGGAAACGAAGAAGACGACTGCCTTGAGCAGTGGAACAGATCAGATATTGGTGAGTTTGGAATCAATGGATTTAGATATCACATTGTTTGGAAAACATGATGTTAATTTTTAATTTGGGAACTGAAGATTGCTGCAGCAATGCTCTTGTCTGTTGATTTACTATTCTATGCAACGACTGATGTTCAATAATCTTAACTTTTCCTGCCTTTCAAGCAAAATAATGTCTTTTTAAATGAATGGAGTTGAATGTGAGAAAGTTGCTGAGGTTGTTTCTTGCTGTTCTTTACACTTGTTACCTTGCTTTTTACTTTTTTTATCAACTGTAATGAGGCCTGGTTTTGCTATTTCTCAGCGCTTGAGGATGCTCAAAAGTGTCATAGGTCACGACAGCGTATGCACAGGTCATTTGGCTCATCTGACAAGACTTTTCGCCCTTCCCTTTCTTCCGACTCACAATCCAAAGACTCTGTTTCTACAACAAATGGGTCCTCGGTGAGGAAGCTTATGTCTTTTTCTTCTTCTTCGTTTAAGACATGCTGTACTGAATCATTACACAATGTCACTGAAGGTTGACCTCAGCAAACTTGAGATGGCGGCATTGTGGAGATATTTGCTGCACTTCAACCTTGTGAGTGGCTTACAAGTACTTTTTAGCATCTCTTCGGTATATCCAATTAATCCTATTCATTTTTTTGGTTAGGTGGATGCCATTCCTAACCCTTCTAAGGAACACCTAATTGAGGTTGTCCAGAGGCACTTCATGTCACAGGTACCTTACCTTTGCTGCAAACGTCGTTTCATGCTTATCCTTAAGCTTGATAGACACGCATTTTCTGATCAAAACATGTTTGTGTAGCAACTGGACGAGTTACAGGTGATTGCGGGGTTTGTGCAGGCTGCGAAGAGACTCAAGATGTTTGGAAACAATGTGTGATGTTGTTGCATTTGGATCCTCGTTCTAACAAGTTTGGTTGATTACAACCTGAATGTATATGTTTTCTATCCTATCCCAGTGTAGATACCGTGATGTAGATATGCATTACATGTGGTGATCATTGACCTGATTGAATCTTGAGAACCCAAATCCGTCCATGTACACAAGAACATTTCGTAGTGGATTTTCTTTTCTGACAAATGAATACCATATTATATGGAGTAGAACTCAAGGAAAAGAGTGTGTGTATCCTTTGTGTACTTTTTCTATTTCAAAATTTTAAAAATAAATACTCTTTAATATTCAAAATTTTAAGAATCAATATTAAATTCTAACGTTATTTTTTTTTCAATTTTGAAATTGATTTTTTGGTTTTCAAAATCTACTCTCTGTTCAGAACAATTTTTATATAGACAACAAACTTAATTATACTCCCTCGTTTTCATCTTCATATTTACTGTACACACGCAAATTAAGAAATGTTACTTTTTGAGTAACTTTTGGTGGTAATTTGGTATTTCTGGGTAATAAATAAATGATAAAGTATGTTATGTGTGTTAAAAAAATGGTGACAATTTTGAAATTAAAGTATGTTAGAGGGATATTAGTTATGTATTTTTTTCTTTTATGGAAGTATGAAGTTGAAATTCTATACTCAGTGTTCAGAACAATTTTTATATAGACAACAAACTTAATTATACTAGTTCTTAACTCATTTATTTTTTACTCCCTCCGTTCATCCTCAATGTATCAATTTGTTTTTTGCACGTGTATTAAGGAGTATTATTATTTTATGAGTAGTATGTAGTTGTATTAATGGAGGGTGTGTGTCCATTGACAATGGAGGGAGGAAGTATTTATTCTCCTTTTAATTAATATATATTAATTCTTTTTATCTGCTTTTTCCTCAAGTTAAACATTTTCACAAACATCACCACATTTTATAGGACAAAGGGTCGAATAAGCCATTCAACTTAGCTCTCAGAATCAAATTGGCCCTCCATTTTTTTTTCTGATCATACAAACCCTTTTAGTTTCTTATGTAGATCAATTAAGCCCCTCATCTTCTTAAAATAAAACACTTGTACCCCTCACGTTAAAAATCAAACTAACGGTGTTAATGCTCTGTCCCTAATCTCGAAGGTCGGGAATGACTGCTTAGGCCAGAAGGGGAGATGAGGAACAGATGACAGATGACGAATGAATGCAAGAGTCGAGAAGAAGGTCGGTGGTGGATGGGAGATAATTAGAGTAATTTTTAATTTGTTATGTTAATGGGTGGGGAATATTAACCCACAATTATCCAAGAACTAAAAAATCTGAAGAGGTAGACTTTTCCAATCTTGAGTTTGTCTTCTCTCTTCCTCTTTCTTTCACACCCACGGCACACACACTAACATGCAGAGTTTTGCAATCACTTCTCTCCTCTGCTACCCTTCCTCAATTGTATCACTCTATAATCCCTAATTCTCTAGTACTCCTCTCTTCCTTCATTCTTTTGAACACACAATTTAATAAGGAATTCTGTTAAATTTTGTGAATTACTCCCTCCGTCCCAAAGATATTGACACACTTTCCTTTTTGGGTTGTCCCACATAAATTGACATATTTCCTTTTTAAGAACATGGGACCCACACAAAAACAATTTATTTACTTTGACCCACACACCCACCCATCACACTCACCACTAATACAACTACCCACTACACATTAAATATTATTTCTCTCACTTCACTTTACATTAAATTATTATACTCCTTAATCTCCGTGCCCAAAAAAAATGTGTCAATACTTCCGGGACGGAGGGAGTATAATTGTAGGAGGGTTTATTCTCAAAACTTTCTAAGGAGAATTAACACTGTTAGTTTGATTTTTAACGTGAGGGGTATAAGTGTTTTATTTTATGAAGATGAGGGGCTAAATTGATCTAAATAAGAAATTATGAGAGTTTAAATGATCAGAAAAAAAGGTGGAGGGCCAATTTGATCATGAGAGATAAGATGAGGGGTCTATCCTATCCTTTGCCCTTTTGTATACATTGATTTCATATAAATTTAAGACATACCCTGTTAAAGACTCAAGATAAAGATAAAAACAAACTTTGCCAGCCCTTAGGACGGGGCTATTTTGGTATATAATTGTGTATACAATTTTTAAATTAGAGAGTTTAACCCTGTCCATGCCAAATCACTCCCAACTTTTAATAACCAATTAATTACAACCTTAATCTTTAATCTGACGTCCATCACGTTGGATGTAGCTGTAATCAAGCATTATGGTGGGAATATGGCAAATTTTGGGCCATTCAGAAAAATCATCATCTATGCATTTGTCTCATCCTAAATTTCTAACTATTTAAAAACATCATATTTAAATAAATAATTAATTTTTCAGCGGAAGCTTAAAGTAAATAAAATTCAATAAACCAAAATTCAACTTCTTAAGTTATAAAATCCAAATGTAAAACTTTAAATAAATTGCATAGGTCATTGAGTCTAGCAAAAATTTAGAAATAATAATAAAGTTTTAATAAAAATGAAACTGTGCTAAACATCATCCTTATGTCCCACCACGTCAGCTCCTCCACCTGAAATGTTAAAATATTTGGGGTGAGCAAAACCACAAGCTCAGTGGAGAAACATATTTGCCAACATTAAATACCACATGTAAATACCAAATAAGCAACATGAATCATGTAGATGTAAATGTACTGAATAAGATTACTCAATTATTCAAGTAGTAAATGCCTCGTTTATAAAGGTCAGGAGACCTATATGTATATACATGAACTCAAAGATATCACATAATAGCAGTTAATAGAGTCAAGTAAGAATTTCTCCACCTTAAAAATAAAATTGAATTGGCTGTAATTCAAATATTGATGCAGCAGAACTTCTATCTCACGAAATCTTCGTCGCCTATTAATATAAAAATAAGTAGGACTAAGTTCTAATACTAATAAGGTAATATGAACTACATGGCAGGTTTATAAAATCAAATAATGACATAATGGCTATCTGTATATATGGTTGCTTATACGAACTAGTAAAAATTAATCATAAATGGTAACTTATTAATAAGAATTAGCTAGGTAGTGAGCCTAAGGTATAAAAATCTCAAATCTGCTGTACGCATAAATAAAGATAGGATTAGCTGTAGATATACAAAAATCTTAAGGTAAAGATATTGTTTAATTAAAATAAAATGATATTAAAAAAATAGAAGAAAAGGTGCTTACTGTATGCGATTAGTACCTTATTATCAAAACTTGAAAATACCCATTACATAATGATTATAAATAAAGGAAATAGAATCAAATAAAAGTAGTCGATATATATATATATATATATATATATATATATATATATATATATATATATATTCAAAACTCCCAATCAAGCTACGAACATGTATGTATATATGTCCGTTCAAAGCATGCTTAATCTCTTCAAAAATTATTATGATAATAAGTATTATTTAAAATTAAATGAAAAGTAAGTGGGATGACATTTGCACTGATCAACATGTGGGACGATGTTAAGAATCCAAGTGGTTGGGTTCATAGGAGTTATAAAATTTATGGCAGGGAGGAAACACTTAAAAATCATAGGAGTATAATAAATAGATGTTAAGGTTTATAGTAAATCCAACTTTATCAAAATACAGTACATAATATGCCCTTCAAAAACTTAAAAAGGATTGAAATGGGGGTTATGAGGTTAATTCGTACTCCCACATAATAATATCTGGACGCATAAGAATAAACTGAGAATATTTATTTTCTATCAACATGCTAGGAGACCAATGAATTAAAAGTTAAGATATATACCTCAGAATTATAAGAACAAACTTACGAAATTTTTGGTGTGAAAAGAATATATCAAAATGCTCATGTAATTGAAATGTTGGAAAACTTACACTGGACTGAAATCACTTGTTTGAAAAAGAACAATGAGGATGTGGTTGACTTATGAAAACTCAGACGGACGGATTCTTCACTTCGTCACCGTTTGTAATTGATTATTACTCTTAGTTTCTTAAACAGCGATCACGGTTTAGTGTCATAATGGGAAGGAATATGGGAAGTCCCAGAGAGATCGAATCTTTTTGAAGAAGTAAAATAGGAGAAATCTGCTTTTCATAATAGACGGGAGTTTTATAAAGTTACGTAGGTAGAGGGATGGATTCCTAATTTTAAGGGTTAAGATGAAAGTGGTTGAGAGTTTTATGGCATGCATCCCACATTTAAATTTAAGATAAATCCCAAGATTAAATAATTAACATATAAAATATTTATATATATACATAAATAATATAATATACACATATATAAAATACTCAACTGTTACATCCTACCCCTCTAAAAATAAAATTTTGTCCTCGAAATTAAGTAACGTACCGTTGCCAAAGAGAGTAGGAAATCTAGTACGTAAATCATGTTCTCGCTCCCTCCCACGTGGCCTCATCGTTAGTGTGACGACTCCATCGAACTCTCACTAGTGGAATATCTCTACTTCTTGTTTTTAGGACCTTCCTCTCCAAGATTTCCATCGGCTCTTCCTAATAAGTTAGATCATCATTCAGGTGAAGAACCGTGTGATTGATCACATGATTTGGATCATGTACATACTTCCTCAGCATGGAGACGTGGAAAACATTATGAACTGCAGATAGCTCTGGCAGTAGAGCTAATCGATAAGCCAACTCTCCAACTCGTCCCAAAATCTCAAATGGCCCAATAAATCTTGGCCTCAACTTTCCTTTCTTCCCAAAACGAACTACTCCTCTCATAGGTGAAACCTTCAAGAATACATGTTCTCCCACATCAAACTGTAAGTCCCTCCGACGATTATCTGCATACGACCTCTGTCTATCCTGAGTTGTTTTAATCTTCTCTCGGATCATCTCAACTTTGTCAACTGTTTCCTCAACTATTTGTGGTCCCAACACTCTTCTTTCTCCAACTTCATCTCAATATAGAGGTGATCTACATTTTCTTCCGTACAAAGCCTCATAAGGTGCTATTCGAATAGTTGCTTGAAAACTATTGTTATATGCAAATTCCACTAAAGGCAGGTATCTCTCCCAACTGCTACCCAAGTCAAGAACACATGCCCTCAACATATCCTCCAAGGTCTGGATCGTCCTCTCAGACTGCCCGTCTGACTGCGGATGAAAAGCTGTACTGAAATTCAACCTTGTCCCCAAAGCACTATGTAAACTCTTCCAAAAATTCATAGTAAATCGAGTATCTCTATCAGAAACAATTGATTGAGGTACCCCATGCAACCTCACTATCTCTTGAATGTAGAGCTGAGCAAACTGTTCCATTCCAAATGTCATCTTCACTGGCAAGAAGTGAGCACACTTCGTCAAACGATCAATTATAACCCATATAGCATGATTACCTTTGACTGATCTTGGTAATCCTACTACAAAATCCATGGCTATCTGATCCCACTTCCATTCAGGTATCTCAAGGGGTTGTAACTTTCCCGCTGGTCGTTGGTGTTCAACTTTAACTTGTTGACAAGTTAAACACCTCTCCACAAATCTTCCAATATCTTGCTTCATACCTCTCCACCAGAACCTTTTCTTGAGATCATGATACATCTTTGTTCCTCCCGGATGCACTGTATAAGGCATATCATGTGCCTCTTCCAAAATTTCTCTCTTCAAATTTTCATCACATGGAATACACAATCTTCCTTCATAAGTCAAAGTATCATCGTCTGTAATTGTAAAGCCTTTACCGACGCCTTCACTCACTCGTCCTTTCATCCTTTGTAAAAAGGAGTCTCGACTTTGAGCATTTCTGATCTTTCCTCTCAAAGTAGGTTGTACCACCAAAGATGACAAAACTATATTTGTACTTTTAGGTGGTACTAAGATCTCAATTCTCATTTTAGCAAACTCATTCACTAATTTCTCTTGCTCGGTGAGCAAACAACTTATCTCTCCCCTCGTCTTGTGACTCAACGCATCTGCCACCACATTTGCCCTACCCGGGTGATAATCAATGGTGCAATCATAATCTTTGACAAACTCTAGCCATCTCATTTGCCTCATATTCAACTCTTTTTGTGTGAAGATATACTTCAAACTTTTGTGATCCGTGTAAATCACACATCTCCCTCCATACAGGTAGTGTCTCCAAATCTTTAAAGCGTGGACCACTGCTGCAAGCTCCAAGTCATGTGTGGGATAGTTCATCTCATGCATTTTTAATTGCCTTGAAGCATAAGCCACAACTTTCCCATGCTGCATCAGAACGCAGCCAAGTCCTTGTTTCGATGCATCACTGTAAACTGTAAACTCTTCTGTAGGATTAGGAATGACCAAAACTGGTACTGATGTCAAACTCTCCTTTAGTTTCTGAAAACTTGCCTCACACACATCAGTCCACTGAAACTTCACTCCTTTTCTAGTCAACCGAGTTAAAGGGGTTGCTATCTTGGAGAATCCTTCAATAAATCTTCGATAGTAACCAGCCAACCCTAAGAAACTCTGAACTTCATTCACACTGGTAGGAGATCTCCACTCATTTACAGCCTCTACTTTCGATGGGTCAACTTCAATCCCTTGAGCAGTAATCACATGCCCCAAAAATGCAATCCGATTTAGCCAAAATTCACATTTCTTGAACTTTGTATACAACTTCTCTCTACGAAGTGTCTCAAGTACAATTCTTAGATGCTCTTCATGTTGCAGCTTATTCTTTGAGTATACCAATATATCATCTATGAAGACAATGACAAACTGGTCCAAGTACGGGTGGAAAACTCTATTCATCAAATCCATAAACACCGCCGGTGCATTAGTCAATCCAAAAGGCATCACTACAAACTAGTAGTGCCCGTAGCGAGTTCTAAAAGCCGTCTTGGCTATATCTCCTTCTTTGATCTTTAACTGATGATAGCCTGATCTCAAATCAATCTTTGAAAACGTACTTGCTCCGGCTAGCTGATCAAATAAATCTTCGATTCTGGGTAGGGGATATTTATTCTTCACAGTTAGATGATTTAATTCTCGATAGTCAATGCACATTCTTAAAGTTCCATCCTTCTTCTTCACAAAGAGAACTGGTGCTCCCTACAGTGAGACACTTGGCCGTACAAGACCCAAGTCGAGCAATTCTTGAATCTGAATTTTCAATTCCTGTAGTTCCATGGGTGCCATTCTATATGGTGCTTTAGACACAGATGCTGCCCCAGGCATCAAGTCTATAGTGAATTCAACTTGTCGATCCACTGCAATTCTGGATAAATCGTCAGGAAATACGTCTGGGTATTCACATACAACAGGTACATCAGATATCGTAACCGTCTCAGAAGGAGCACCCATTATATTCACCAAATACCCTTTACAAGTTCCTTTCCTCCACATCTTTACTGCTTTCAGTGCAGAAATCACTCGTGGTACAAAACTACTCTTGGCCTCATAAACAGTTGTTCCCCATCAGTTGGAAGTGTAAAGGTTACCTTCCGATCTCGACATCTGACATTTGCTTGATACTTAGCTAACCAATCCATTCCTAGGATTATGTCAAATTCCTTCATGTCTATCACGAACAGTTCAGCTTCAAGATTCTTCCCATTAATGCATATATTGATGTCTTTTACCTTAGTATGAGTATGAATTCCCTTACCAGCAGGTAAACTAATATCTAAGGATAAAGATTCATCTACCTCAAACATTTTACTACCGAGCAAATTGCAAAACTTTTTGGATATGAAAGAATGAGAAGCTCCAGTATCAAATAGTGCTAAAGCAGGAACATTAGATACTGATAACATACCTGACATCACTCCCGGCTCTTTCTCTTCTTCCTCATCAATCATAGCAAACATCCTCGACCTCCCACCTGATCTCTGAGTAGGTCTACTAGCTGTAGGCTCTGGATCCCGAACTCGTTTGGGGTTGTCCCCTCGATCCTGAACTCATATGTGCTCCATTGGGGCAGTTATATGATGTGTGCCCCAGATCATGACATCTGTAACATCTCCCTTGACCAACTAAGCATGTTCCCCTATGATTCTTTCCATATGAGGTGCAAAGAGGCTTAGGTGTTTGATAATTTGGCCCAGTGCTCTTCCCAGTGTTTGCTTGCTTAAACTGATTTACGCTTCTACTTTGAGTAGTACCTTCCCACTTCCTTTTTCTAAAAGTCTCAGCCTTTTTCTGTATTGTTTCCTGATTGATCGTTAATAGTCCGGGCGACCAAGCAACAAAATATCGAACCCAAGGGAATTTAGGATTCGTGGCCTTCAAGTTATAGTCTCGTATTAGTTAGGGACGACCGAGAAGAGAGATAATAAAAATAAGAAAAGAAACTAATTACAATATTTTTGGAATTTTCAATGCAAAGGAAATCTTCATGATGCAATTCAAATGGATCAATCATGTAACACATCTAATTGCCTCTCAATTTAAGCTATCATAGTAAGAGCGATCACTATTTTCACCTAAACTCTCTCTCGAGATGAAGAGGATGTAGGCCCTTACAAAGACCCCAAAGTAGCACATAGGATCGATACCATAGCGAACACCTCCCAATAGATACTAATTCACGTACGAGTTCCCTAAAAGGTACTAAATCATAGGTAATATTCCCTTTCTAGGTACTATGAATTCGCTAAGGTTGGGTTCCCCTCACTAGATTAATTGACCTCTCGATCTAACCTCTCTAGTGTCCACTTATGTAGTTCTAAACATGAGAGGTCGTCTCCAACTCTTCCCACATTAATTCACATAACCCACATGATGAAATGATTAAATTAATTCCTAAAACACATAATTGAACTCTCGTTCTAACCACATGCACTAGATAATTAACCACACAAATCAAACATATAGATTAAACAATTAAGCATCCATAAATGAAACTAATCAAAGCTGGAATTGCAATTTAAATAATATCACAAATTAATCCATAATCTAAACATCACTTAAACATCCAAAACATAGAAAATAAAAAGATAATAAGTAGGATTAGATTATACCTTAATGAAGTTTTACATCCATGAGGATCATCCTTTCCTTGGTGTCCCCACCTTCTTGGAAAACAATAAAATCCTAATCTAGAAAAAACATTTAAACTACGGATGGATCCCTCACCCCGAAAGGGGGAGGGATCTCAACTATGGAGATCTTAAAAAGCTCTCTTCAACTATTGAATCTAATGATTCAATTTAATGGAATTTAATGGGTGAGAATTGATCAATGGTGGCTTTCATGGAAGATGGTATTTATAGTAGTAAGGATGAGAGAAATTTGAGTGAGTTTTCAATGTGGGACAAGTGGGTTCATATAGTGGTAGAGTGAGAGGAATTTGTAGTAAGTAATCAATGTGGGATAATTTAGCTCATGGGACCAAAAATGGGATTTATAACAAAATTTCCTTTAGCCCGTTCTTGCTCGTTTCAACTCCAAATCGAGCTCCGTTTTCTCCCACATCTTCCTCTTCACTTGTAGAATCCATTTTTATCAAAATCACCCATTTTTCTGCAAAAATAAACAAAAATACCTTTCTCCAAATAATCAAGCAATTAATAGTATTTTCATTAAAATCATGCTCAATTATTAAATTAAAGCCACAAAAATCCACTTAAAATCTAGGTGAATTTCACAACAATCAAACCCCCAAACTTAAAGTGTTGCTCGTCCCCGAGCAACGAAAGAAAAGAAAGAACGAGGAGGGGAATTCACCTAGAATTGAATCAAGATATCAATGAGATTGAGTCACTTCAAAGCTATTTCAATTCAATCAAAACAAGCGACAAGATATCAATTTAAATGCATACAAATTAAATTTAGGAAATATGCAAGCAAGTGAGACTTTCACTACTCCTCTCTAGATTTTGCTTTTCACTCTCACACTCAAGGGGTGTATGGAAGAAGTGTATACTCTCAAAAATCAATTCAAATGTATGTCATTACCATATGCTTGCCAAAGGTCTAAACTCTCTACCACTTGTATGTGTTAATTATTGAATCAAAAAGGTCTTTAATGGGGTTGTAATGTAGGCTCTTTGGTCTTGGGTAGGAAAATTTAGGAAAAGTAAGCTCAAGATTAGTAGAGAATTTAAGTTGATTGATCACTTCAACTCTTATCCTCTCTTTTTCTCTTTTCACCTTAAGAAAAATGTAATTTTCCATCCAACACACTAACGAACCATTTTTCTTTTTTTTTTCTTCCACTATTGAGTTTTTTTTTCTCTCTTTTCCACAATGGCTCTCTTTCCATTTTTCTATTAGAGCTCCTTTATGCTTCTTTTATACAAGCTTCACTCAAATTTTCTTTTCACACAACCTCCATTTTTTCGTTTTCATCTTTTCTCCCTCTTTTCTGGCACTTTCACCATTTTTCTCTTTTCAAACTCTCTTGTAAGCTCAATTCAACCACTTCATCCCCATTAATCCTCTACTAATCGACAAAGGTGATTAGGATATAAAATATGGATAAAAATGGCTAAATTTGTAGGTTGCCAAAGAAATAAGGATAATAAGCTCAAAGGGGCAAACTACGAAATAATTTCATTTGGTAGGATTAATTTGGCTAAGTGACTTGTCAACACAAAGATGGCCTTAAATCATTTCCAACAATCTTCACACACGTGCAGTTTCAAGAAGACACAATGGCAAGTTCTAGAATGTACACAAAAGAATGATGCACTCAAGAAAGGAAAAACCATTTGATATTACGATTTTAAGGCTCAAAAATCTCACGGGCCTATAGTAGTGAAAGAAACACAAAACAAGCACAAACCACAACTCAACAAGTACACAAAAAAAAATCCATCAAGTCACAAGTTCCAACCAAGCATCATAGCCTCAAAATTCCTCACAATGAAGCACAAGAGAGCTAAGAAAGATTTTCTCCTTATGGAAAGTAAAAGAAAGCAAGAAAAGCACAAAAAAACAAAAACAACAAAAAAAGAAGAAAATACGTGCCAAAGAAAAGAGTAAGGACTTAAACGTGCGCCGGTGCAATATGATCAAGTAGGAGTTCATTGATGCAATTTTTCTAATTCAAACCATAGAAAAGTCAAGTAACAAAGAGAACATACCCCCAAACTTAAATTAGGCAAAGTCGAATTTAAGTTGAGAAGATGTTCGTTACCTCAATTTGCACCACTCCTTTGCTCTTCAAGGCCAATACCATGGCACCACGCTTTCGTCCCTACAAACACAACCATAAAAAAAAACAAATCAAATAAAAATATCCCTATCCTAACACTCAACGAAACCCGAAGTCATATCTGTTGATATAGTCGATGATGTATTCCTCATTACTTTGACAAATATTTGTTAACTGCATCATGCTAACAGTTCTTCGTGTGCTATAGAAATGGTTAAGGAATTCTTTTTCCATTTTTAACCAGCTGTCAATGGAGTTAGCTTCCAAGTTGATATACCAATCGAAGGCATTTTCTTTTAGAGATAAGACGAATTGTCTCACCATGTGATCTTCGTAGGTCCCCGCATCATTACATGTCTCGACGAAGTGCGCCACATGTTGTCTTGGGTTGCCTCTGCCATCGAATTATTGAAACTTGGGAGGTTGATAGTCAGCTGGCATCCTCAAGTTGTCAATTCTCTTTGTATATGGCTTTTTGTAGGCAACAAAAAATTTGGAGCTTACTTCAAACTTGTCTTTTATTGTCTCTATGAAGTGTTCTTTAATTGGTTGATATGAAGCATTTTGTCAGCTGAAACTTCCACTTTTTTCTCAACTTGCTTCTTTTCAGGTGAATGATGTTTCGTCGAGTCTTCCTCCTCGTGCTCATCCTCAACTTGTTTCTTATTTGCATGGCTTGCCTCCGCATTATCCATTTTCTTCATAAATACGGAAATCTTGATGTCTTGAGCTTTCATGTGTTTGTTGAGTCCTTCAATGGCTCTCATCATACTTGCGAGTTGAGGCAGGTGGTGAGCTTGGCGTGGAGCGAGGAGTTGAGCAGACAGAGTCATCATCACCATCTTTATCGCCTTGCAATGGCTTATTGAGAGTAATTCCCACCACATGGTTTGTCTTTGAGGAGCCTTCGGGCATACTTCTTGTAAAGTCTTCAACCGTGTAAGTTTGCAACTCTGGAGGTTTTGATGCAATAGGCTTTCTTATCGCAATCTTTAATGGAGTCATCATTTGAGTCTTCATAGCCTGCAGTTCTGAAGGCTTTGAGGTAGATGACCTTTTGATCACGATCCTAAGAGGAGTCATTATTTGTGCTTGTAGAAAGAAGAGATGAGAGGAAGAGACGGTCCCACTGGGTGTGCCAAAATTTGTAACAACAAATTTTGTATTTATGGAAGAATAAACACAAAGGTGAATTACAAAAATAATCCAAAAGGATTTAATTTAAAGAGTATGTGAACGGGTTACAATCTCAATCAATTCTCTGATTCTTTTCTCGAACCAATTTGGTCTTGATTTGACTTTGATTGGAGTATGTGTTGAATGTGTGTTGATTGCGCTGACTGTGTTGACAGCGTGTGTGTTGAGCCGGATCTTCGAATGAAGCTTGTCTGAGCTTGAATATGTAGTCTTGACGTTGATCCGGAGGCGTTGAGCCTTTGTTTGGATTGAACGTTGACTTGAAGACTTCTTATGAAGAACGTTGTTCAATTTGGTAGAACACCATTGACTTCACAAAGACAACTGGATGAGTCTGACTGGAAGAAACGTCAAATCTAAGGGGCTTAGCACCTTGATCTCAGGTCGAGTGTTATTTCTGACCAATACTGGATCGGGACTATTGTCTTGAAGAATGCCGAATCGGAGGGGCTTAGCACCTTGATCTCTGATCGGAGGTGGCTGGCTAGAAGAACGCCGAATCAGAGAGGCTTGACACCTTGATCTCTGATCGGAGGCAGTTGACTGGAAGAACGCTGGATCGGAGGGGCTTGACACCTTGATCTCTGATCGGAGGCCGTTCTTGGCTTGAAGATGCTTGAAGATCTCAAGGGAGCACTGCTCGTATTCTTGATCTCTTCAGAAATGTCTGCGTCTTCAGATGTTTTAGTGTGTTCGGGTCTATGAATGTGTCTGGAATGAATGGAGGAGGTCTCCTTATATAGGTGAAGGGTGAGGATGCCCCCCATAAATAACTCGTAGTTTGATTGGTCCAGGGCTGATTTCACCTGATTCTGCGGGCTTGGGCCTTTCACTTGCTTACGCTTTAGTCAGACTTATTTGACTGTATCTGACCTAATTATCAATTATTTACTCATTTATTTTAGGAATAGATTTATTTAAATTCCTTAATAAATAAATAATTAATTGATAATTATTGCATTAATTTGCCACATATTTTCCTTTAATAGGCAATAAAATTCAAGTGCCTACGCCTAGTAAACCCTGTGGTCCCCCTTAATTTAAACACTCTAGCAATACACAGAGTATATAGGATTGAAAGGGACCATAGGGATTACACCGTGAATTACAGTGTTTGTGACCTTTTTGTGCATGAATAACCGAGTATACTGCATCATCTTTTCTAATCTTTTGCATTCTTGTATTTATTTGCAGTCAAGAGAAGCAAATTTTGCAAGCGAGAAAATGTAAAGCCCTCCACCAAAATCACTTTTTCTAATCAGAGGCCCAAAAACTCAAAATTCAACATCTCGGACTCCAATAAAACTCCAAAACTACAAACCAAAGAAATATTGAGGAAATAGAGGAGTATTATGTTTTAGAAAATACAAAATAAAGATTTTAGGAAAATGCAAACACTATCTTCGGAGGTATTGTAGACGACGACAAGAAAGCTACTTATTTGTCTTTACACAACAAACACTATCTTCCGAGAGTGAGAGGTGTTAAATGATCATCTTATCTAAAAGCTTAAGCTTTGTAGAAAGGATTATTAAAAGTATCAATTAATACTTAAGAGAGGAGATATTGCCAAGAAAATAATTCCATTCACTTCAATATGAATTAGATCCTCCACAAACACCTAGATCAACAAAAGCATTAGCGGAAAATGAAATCCACTGCTAGTAGAAAATAACAATTGCAAGAGGTTCAAACTTTGATTACGACTCTAAAAAATACAAGCAAAAGTCATTTTTTATCAGACAAAGTTAGTTTGTTAGTGGTCATTACACCTATACTCTAAGATTATTCTCCTACCTCCTTATAACTCCTTATTCCAATTCGTTCCCAAAGGGAATCGAATCTAGTCAATTGATAAAAATAAATATAAAACAATATTGCAACGGTTAAACTTCCGAGAGCAATAGTTTGCAATTGCACGAAGAAAAGAACACAAGCTAGGGATAAGAGAAATACTCGACTGTGTATTGAATGAAGAGTTGGGTTACTTGGGTAACACTCCCATCTGGGCCCAAAATAATGAATTGGGCTAATTTTGCAGTCAATTAGTTGAGCCCAATGGACTAGAAATAATGGGCTACATTAATTGGGCTGCAGTGCTCGCTTCTCTCCTAAGGGCACCTCCGATCACTACAAGAAAAATGAACTTTAATAACAGAGATCCTGTCATTATTGCTTCTCTAGTTAAAGGTCTTTAATGACAGGAAAGTGACCTATAATGACATTATAGGTCACTTTTCTGTCATTAAAGACCTTTAACCAGAGAAGCAATAATGACTGGATGAAAGTATTAATGACAGGATCCCTGTCATTATAGATCACTTTTCTTGTAGTGGATGTACAATTGGTTGATGTGGATAAATTTGTGCCCATAGAGAGTTATAGTTCCCATTGGGATTAATGGGTACAATTGCTAAAATTTGTACAAGGTACAATATATTGTACCTTGCAAAAGTAAAAAAATGAAGCTTCTACCTAAAAGTGCGCAGTGATGAGTGCGTGTCTGTCAACATAAAAGGAGTGGAGGAGCGTAAATCCCACGGGCGCTTGAGAATGAATTAGTAAATGCAATTATTTATATTATTTTTTTTGAATGTCAATCTTAAATAAATATCATAAATAAATTTCACATAAAATAATATTAAAATAATATTTTAATTTAATATAGAAATGACATGCAAAAAATTTATACCCAATCCCAGGTAGATGCTCTAAACGTAAGCCCTTTATTGCCTTTTTAATCATATATACTCCTTCCGTCCCTTGGTAAGAGTCTCATTTGCTTTTGGGCGTGTAGATTAAGGAGTATTATTATTTAATGTATAGTGAGTAATTGTATTAGTGGGTGTGTGGGCTGATGAGTGTGTTAATTCACGAATCTTGCGCTTGAATTTGTGCTATTATGGAGTGTTTGAAGGTTGAAATTGGTTGTAAACCGATATTGATTGTGAAAAGGCATGAATTAGGTGTTGTTGGAGCTATTTGAGTGATTTTTCGAAGGAAATTGGAGTGGAAGTGTTGAAAACTGAAGAAAGGAAGTCGAAGCCATCCGATGGGGCAAAGCAAGAGTGAGATTCGACCTGAAGGAGATCAATTCGACCAGCCCTTCAGGTCGAATTAGGAGCATAATATGTACAGAAGGTGGATTCGACCACCACAGGAGAATTCGACCTGGGCATCAGGTCGAATCGAGGTCGAATCGATTAGCGGAGATACCGATTTGACCTCGTCACTTTGATTCGACCAGGGCAGTTGGTCGAATCGAGCACCTAGGACTTACAGTGTGCTGATTCAACCTGTAATTCGTCTTGTGATGGTCAATTCAACCTGTTGCTGAAGTCAAATTGAGGCTCGAGAACTTACCATATCCTTGTTTTTACACCCTCAATGCGTGTGATCACTTAAAAAACCCATTCAAAGTCTAGGAGACATGATTACAAGTATAAAAAAAGACTTGTGCAGCATCATAGACACACCAACATACATCAAGACGTGAAGACGTAGAGTTGAGAGGAGATTGATCGTCCATCATCCGGAGGGGCTGTGACAGATTTTCGCTGGAGATTCAAGTAAGATTGGTCCAACTAACCATGATTGTTCTTAGATCAATCATGGGCTAGAGCCACTTCGGTAGTTCTAGGGTTATGAAGGTTTCATGAGTTAATTAGTCTTTTATGTATAAACTCCGTACAACACTACTTGTGGTTTATTTTATATAAGATTGCGCATTTTTAATCCATACTCACGGTTGTTTTGTGCATCAATAATTGTTGTGTAGAGTCTAAATATATAACTTGATTATTGGTTGAGTGCATTCACTGTTGAGCAGGGTTTTATATTATAATTCTAAGTGAAGGGATTCTGAAGTCTTATTAGAACTATCTTATATGAATACTTGTTAATTGAATCATATTCGGGTTAATAAGTAGGATAAAGAGTATAATTTCATAGTACCTATAAAGGGAGATCAAATCGGGTTAGAGAACTAAGTGCACGGGAAATAATTAATTATGATAGTACCTAGAAAGGGGGGTGAATTATATCTCTTGCTCCGAGGATATTCACACGTGTCATACGCATATTTACTTGTGTCTGTAGAGTGAATTTGCATAGTTTAGTGATGCATTCATAAACCACAAGGTAGAGCCGGACACCGTCACATGAAAGATGAATTAATAAGTGGAACTGGATTACCTGAAGAACTACCTACTATCTTACTTGATCACAACTCACTTATCTCTTCTTCTTCTTCTTGTTATTTGATATTTTAATTACTTTTGTTACTTAATTACAAAATCACAACCATTATAATTTTCAACATAGTATTAGTTTACTAGAGTATAATTAAATTAATATTTATCCGTCCCTTGGGTTTGATATATACATTTGATTAACCATAACTTGTAGTCGGGTTGACCAATTCAAGAATTTATCGAACCACAGGGAGGTCGATGCTAGCACTTAAGCGAGATCACGTTTATCACGATTTTATAGAAACGAATCATAGATGGATGGTTGATTAAACAAGTATTTAAATGAAGATCAATGAAAGTAGACAAGCAAAAATCAAATGACACGATAAAATGATAAATGAGTGGTTTTCCAAATTTAGTAGAAGTGAGATTAACAACACTAATGAAGTGGTAACTCATGGACTCATGCATCAAACTCATATGTATCAAGGGTTAAGACTAAGGGCCAACACATATACCACCTAAACTTCCTCTCGAAATGAATAGGATGTAGATCATTTGCACAATCTCAAAATAGCTCTAAGGTTGGTTCTCAATTAAACTATTCCAACTAGGTACTAAGTTCAATTAAAGAATCCCTTCATATAATTAATTAACTTCTCAATCTAACTAATCACATGTTCTATCAAAGGGTTCTAAATAATAAAGGACTTCTCAATCACTTTACAATTTATAATGCACATGAGGTGTTTGATGAAATGATTCACTTGACTATCCTAAGCACATAATTGATTTCTCAATCTAATCATATAATTAGAACAATCAAACACACAAAACATCATAGATCTCAAGATATATAAGCACCAATGATAGAAAATCAAATATCCCCATCAACATATGAATTTAATTACATAGATCCACAAATTAACCAACAACCTTCATGTTGCTAATCTCACAAGGGAGATTAGCCTACAATCTTCATAAGATCCATAACATAGACATTAGAATTCTTACAAATCATGGTAAACTAAAGGATTAACACAAAATTGGAATGAAAACTCCCTTGGAAATGGATCCAATTGAATCTCCCTTCTTCCTTTGGTGATCACCCAATCTTCCTTGCTTCTTCACTTGATTTGGATGGTAAAATGATGGTGGATTGATGAAAGGATGATGATAGATGATGAATGGATGAAGAAAAGGTGTAATATGAAGAGAATTGTGTGTGAGGTGTGTGTTGGCAGCTCAATTTCGTAGGGGTTCTAATCAAAATGTTGAATGGAGAGGTATTTATACCCCCATGGGCCTTCTAGAAGGAATTTGGATTTTTCAGCACAATTAACACCTACACGGCTCATGCGCTGCTGCTCGGCCCGAGTCGTGTTTAGGGTTTCTGGTCAACGCACGCTTCAAGCAGCACACGGCTCGTGCGCCGCACACGGTCGTAGGGGTGGCCGTGTTGCGCTATCTGGCTTCTGCGCACGGCTAACGGCACAGGCCCGTGTGAGGAGCATGGCCCGTGTACGCGACACGGCCCGTGTACGCGACACGGCCGGCCGTGTTGTGTTGTTTTTCCTTTCTTTTTCTCCCGACTCCATTTTTGTTCCGTTTTTCACCTGATTCATCATTTATAAGTTCCTTCACACACAAATTCCAAGAAACACATGACACCACCAATAATGACTCAAAATACGGATAAAATAAACCAAAAATAAACATAAAAAGACACTAAAAACTAGATGAAATTAACCATAATCACACCCCCAAACTTGAAGTGTTGTTCGTCCTCGAACAATGGAAAATAAAGAACAATGGACAATTTCATCTAGAGAAACTCCCTAATGATCACAGGTCGCAGCATAAACATAGTACTAAGGACTACAACTCATGCTAAGGCATCCTACAATATTAGATTCACAACATAATAAATTAACAAGTTCAATTAGAAGAGAATCAAATATAATATAGCCTTTTTTAGTCCAATTCTCTCATAGGGTAACAATTTCACTAAACTCTCTTTAGCAAGGGTAAATCACACTCATAGATCAATTAGCTAGACTCGTTTCATACTTGCTCGTAAACTAAATTTATAGGCCTCCAAAGCTTCCATTAATGATCAAAAAGGACTTTCATTTAAGGATGTAATGTTAGACTCTTTGGTATGGTAAGGAAGATTTGGATAACAGTGACTAAACACGCGTAAATAATCAAAGAGGTAGCTACTTTCTTTCATTATTCCACTTTTCTTTCTTCCTCTCTTGTCTGTTGATCCTTGGTAGCACTACTCATCACTTTCCTTTGGAGATTTTTAGCTTCTTTAGATTCATGCTTCATCTCTTGAATTTTTAAGTACATGAGCATATTGTTGCTTGCTCATTTTTTTATTTTTGTGTGGCATGTTCATTCTTCTTTGTGCTCTTTTCATCATTTTTCTTACTTGTTCACCATTCCTCTTTTCTTTTTTCAATCTTCTCAAACCTTTTTAATCCACACCTCTTTAATTACTTACACAAAAGGTATATATATAAAGCTTAAGTGGGTAATCAAGGCTTGTAATGTGTTAAATTCACAATAAAATGGCTTTAAGGCTCAACGTGGTTAACTAAGGATGATGCTTATGGGAAGGGAATATTTGGCAATGACTAAAAATACAAGGATGGCCTAAGATCATGTCATCAATTTCCACAAATTGGGCCCATTCCTCTAGTCTTTGAGAAAGTATTCGCTTATCCAACATCATTGATTCTCTCATAAGAAGATCACACGTGGAGACACGGTGTAGGCTCAAATACTCACTAATTTGGTGATTAGACTATCAAGGACTTATTACGTTTAATCCATCTCATAATTGAACACATTAAATAGATAATGTCATAATTCCAAAATGTAGATATTCTTACTCATAAGTTGTCATCTTCATTACCAATTCACATTACTACTCATGATCAAGACTTACACATTCCCTAAACAAACCACCAAAACTCACCAAACACAAATAAAGATGAAAAAAATAAGAC
Source organism: Pogostemon cablin (assembly GCA_023678885.1). NCBI lineage: Eukaryota > Viridiplantae > Streptophyta > Magnoliopsida > Lamiales > Lamiaceae > Pogostemon > Pogostemon cablin. Next base: position 12,010,692 of record CM042987.1, read on the forward strand.
CACGAAACAAAAAGATCAACAAACAAAAACACGAAACAAAAGACACAAAACATCCAAATCATCATCAATCTCCCAAAAGTACTACATCCCACCTTAATTGAAAATAAAAGCAAACTAAAGAAATAAAAGCAACATCCCAAAACATAACAATAAAAGTATCAAATCCATCAAATGTCTAATTATTCCAAAAGCAACTAAATAAGTGGCGAGCACTAAAAGTACTCCCTCAATTATCCGGGTTCGGAGGAGGAGGAGGAGGAGCTATTGGTCCCCACGGGATATGAGCACGAGGCGTGGACGGAAATTGGAAGTTGAACATCATTGTGAGCATCTCCTCCATGTTGTTCTGATGCCTCCGGAGATTCTCTTCATAATACTCCCGCCTCCTTTGCTCTGCGTGTATTGCCCTAATTTGCTCTCCTTGCCTCAGTTGCTCCTCTCTGATTTCTCTTATCAAATCCCCATGTAGAGTTTGAGTTTGTCTGATTCCTCTAATCTCCTCATCCATGAAGTTCCATCTTGCATCAGGTATTCCTCTTTCTTGTTGTTGTGGACCTTCTTCTTCTTCAAAGATTGGATTTTCTGGGGCTTGCTCTTCAAATTCAACTGGTTGTTCTTGGTTGCCTTCTTCCTCACCTTCTTCCATGGCTACAGGTTCCGCTCTCAGCTGTTCTAGCTCTCTATTCTCCACAACCCGTATTTGCCTCAACACTGCTTCCATCCCTTCTCTGTTGTTCTGATAAAATTCCCTCACTACTGTAGAATGTTGAGCACTTGCCATTGCGAAGTTAGCCTTGGTCCTTCTAGTGTAAACCGTGGTGAGCTCAGAAGCAGGTAGAGGGAATGGAGCTCCTTTTTCTTGTCTCAAACAATATGTTTGTCCTACCAATGCTAGGAACTCCATTCGCATAAGCTGTTGATAGTTGAGCCCCTCAGATGTCATTCTATCTTCTCTGCCCCTTAGGTTAATCCCGATGCCTTCAGCTATCATTGTCACAATCCCTCCAATCATCACTCCCTGGGATGCTTGCCTCTTGGCTACCCTCTCAACATGTTGTATAAAATAGGCAGCCATGTTCACATTAAGCTCATGGTGTAAACAGTACATCAGGTACAACTGTTTTTCCCTGACTGATCCTCCTTCATACCTCCCCAACACTGTGTTTGACACTATCTTCTCGAGGTATCTCATCACCGGATTTCTAATGGCTGTCCCTTTCGAGGCACTGGGGATGTAATCTGGTAGTTTCGTTCCATCATTCACAAATTTGTTCCACCAGTTCTGTTGGTTGAATCCGCCTCCCGAGTAAAAATGGTTATGAGACGGGAAGGATGGACATCCCATGAATCCATTCAACATATCAACAAGAACTTTTGATCTCCATTGATTGTCTAGTTGGAAGGAGATGGATATTGGATACCCATTCCTGTTCTTCTTCACTTGAAGAGTACTAAAAAACTCCACTGTTAAAGCTTGATAGGTGGGAGGCCTTTTATCGAAGAACTCCTCCATATTTCTCAACCTGAACATCCTTCTCAAGTCTATCTCTATCCCCAATCCTGTCATTGTTTCAATGTTTTGAAACCTTGTTGGTCTTATCTTCGGAAAGAGCGATTGCCACCTCAAAACGTACTTCTCCCATCCTTCTTCAAATTCTACACCAAAATTATCCGGGTGAATTCCAGCCTCCATAAGCTTGGCATCCCAATCAGACAGCTTAGCATTGGTCTCCACAATGATGAAGTCTTCATTACGTGTTCGCCTCCTTCTTTCCGCCATCTTGGATTCGGAGTAAGAATTGAACGATTTTGTGCTTGGAATTTAAAAGGAGAACCTTAAATCAAACAATCTTACCACACAATGGTGTTTTAGGATGAAAACGGGGTAAAAATTGGTGATTCGGAGTTGAATGGAACTTACGGGCGAGTGGAGAATGAAATGGCTTTCGGCTGTTTTAATACTGACTCAGACACGACTCGCCCCGTGCGCTGCTACACGGCTCGTGTTCTGGCTCCGACACGGGGCATGCGTGGGACACGGCCACAGGTGTGGCCGAGTTCTGCTTGCTGGCGTCTGCACACGGCCAACCGCACAGGCCCGTGTGCGGAACACGACCCATGCTTGGAAACGCGACACGACCCGTGCTCTTCACTCGGCCTGAATGTGGCCGAGTTGTGTATGAAGGTTGCAGCACACGGCCAATCAACACAGGGCCGTGTACTGTACTCGGCTCGTGTCGTGTATTCCCCTGTTCCTCAATTCAATGCTTCCCCATGCTCCCTAAACATGCTCACAACTCATTCTCATCATTAGTTCAACAATTTGCATTAAAATAGATGGATTATGACACTAAAACACCACCAAAAACACACCAAAACATACCAAACTCACGAGAAAATTTTGAAATTTAAGCACAAGATACAAGTGTATATAAGTGTATATAAGTGTATATACAAGTAATATCATACCACTCTATATCCCCCCAAACTTATTTCGAAATTAGAATTTCGATGTAAGTTTGCAAAAAGTGGTAAGATATACCATATTTACCCTATGAATCACGTCTTTTAATCGTAAAACTTCTTCCTCTCATGAGCACCATCCACCTGCAAGACCAAATATTAAAAAAAATAAAACAAACTATGTACAAACCTAAACTACAAAAGGATACGGATCTCAAGAAAAGAAGGTGTCAACATATACCAACTCCCTTTGAGAGGGAGAATGGTAATGCTTAACCCTATGACCATTGACAATAAAAGAATTCCCATCCGATCCTTCAAGCATTAAAGATCCATCTTCTCTAACTTCAATCACCTCATATGGACCGGTCCATTTTGAACGAAGCTTTCCGGGGAACATTTTCAATCTAGAATTGAATAAAAGTACTTTATCCCCCGGTATAAACTCCTTTGCTTTGATTCTTTCATCATGCCATCTTTTAAGCTTCTCCTTGACAATTCGTGAGTTTGAATATGCTTCCTCATGAAATTCTTCAAGCTCAATCAATTGAAGACATCTTTTCTTTCCGGATTCTTTCTCCTCAAGATTCAACTTCCCCAATGCCCATAAAGCCTTGTGTTCTATTTCAACCGGAAGATGACATGCTTTCCCATAGACAAGTTTATACGGAGAAAAACCAAGAGCGGTCTTGTAAGCCGTTCGATAAGCCCAAAGCGCATCATCTAGCTTAGAAGACCAATCCTTCCTATTCCCCTTGACTGTCTTCTCAAGTACAAGCTTTACTTGCCTATTTGATACTTCTGCCAAACCATTTGTTTGCGGATGATAAGGTGTTGACACCTTGTGCTTCACTCCATAGCCTATCAAAAGCTTCTCAATGATCTTGTTGATGAAATGAGTCCCTTGATCGCTAATGATCGCCTTTGGTACTCCAAACCTTGCAAAAATGTTCTTCTTCAAGAAAGCCTTGACAACTAGAGCATCATTCGTTCTTGTAGGAATTGCTTCTACCCATTTAGACACATAGTCTACCGCAAGCAAAATGTAAAGAAAACCATTGGAAGGCGGAAATGGTCCCATGAAGTCCATCCCCCAAACATCAAACACTTCAACTTCAAAGATGTTCCTCATAGGCATCTCATCTCTTTGTCCAATACTTCCAATTCTTTGGCATCTATCACACCCCTTGACGTATTCTTTGCAATCCTTGAACAATGTTGGCCAAAACAATCCCGACTGTAAGATCTTAGCTCCCGTCTTTTGAAACCCAAAGTGTCCTCCACATGGTAAACTATGGCACATCTCCATGACACTTACTTTTTCTTCCTCCGGAATACACCTCCTTATGATACCATCCGGACAATTCTTAAACAACAAAGGATCATCCCACAAATATTCTTTAACATCATGGTAGAACTTTTTCCTTTTTGACTCGGTGAGATGGTCCGGCTTGATACCGCACGCTAAGTAGTTTACCAAATCCGCGTACCACGGTCTTCCGGTCTCACACAAAGTGTACATCCGGTGAAAATCCACTTGAAGTATCTCTTCATCCAGAAACATATCATTTATGAGCTCCATGGTTCCTTTTTCATCAACATTCTCCAATCGTGACAAGTGGTCGGCTATGACATTTTCGACTCCCTTCTTATCACGTATCTCCACATCAAACTCCTGCAACAAAAGCACCCAACGAATTAGTCTTGGTTTAGCATCCTTTTTACTCATCAAATACCTAATGGCCGCATGATCCGTGTAGACAATGGTTTTCGTGCCAACTAAGTATGGACGAAATTTTTCAAAAGCATAGACTACGGAAAGAAACTCCTTTTCCGTTGTGGTGTAATTCTTTTGATTGGCATTGAACGTCTTTGATGCATAATAGATAGCTCAAAATTTCTTCTCTCGCACTTGTCCAAGCACTACTCCCAAGGCACTATCACTTGCATCACAATGGAGTTCAAAAGGCTTGCTCCAATCGGGAGAGACAAGGATTGGTGAAGAAATCAAAGCTTCCTTTAACACCCTAAAAGCATCAAGACATTCATAATTAAATTCAAATGGAACATCTTTTTCAAGCAATTTACACAAAGGTTTGGCTATATTAGAAAAATTCTTTATAAAACGTCGATAGAATCCGGCGTGACCAAGAAACGATCTAACCCCTTTTTCATTTTTAGGAGGGGGAAGATGTTCAATGGCTACAACCTTCGCTCTATCAACTCTCAAACCTTTTTCTGAGATATGATGACCAAGTACGATACCCTCTTGAACCATAAAATGACATTTTTCCCAATTCAAGACTAGGTTCATATCTTGACATCGCTGCAAAACCATAGAGAGATTAGCCAAGCATTTATCAAATGTAGATCCAAACACGGAAAAATCATCCATAAAAACTTCCATCACATTTCAATCAATCCTCCAAAAATAGCCATCATACAACGTTGAAAGGTGGCGGGTGCATTGCATAACCCAAAAGGCAATTTATAGAAAGCGAATGTGCCATACGGACAAGTAAAAGTTGTTTTCTCTTGATCCTCGGGGGCTATCATGATTTGGTTGTACCCCGAGTAACCATCTAGAAAACAATAATACTTGTATCCCGCCAACCTATCAAGCATTTGATCAATAAAAGGCAAAGGGAAATGATCCTTATGAGTGTTTTCATTAAGTTTTCTATAACCACAACAAACTCTCCACCCCGTTTTCACCCTTGTTGCAAGTTCTTCATCAAATTCCGTTTTAACAATAGTTAACCCTCCTTTCTTAGCCACAACATGCAAAGGACTTACATGAGGACTATCACTAATGGCATAAACAATTTTAGCATCCAACCATTTTAAAACTTCCTTCCTAACAACTTCTTGCATAATAGGATTCAAACACCTTTGAGGTTGTATACATGATTTATTCTCATCAATCAACCTAATGTGATGCATGCAAATGGTAGGACTTATTCCTTTTAAATAATCAAGACTCCACCCTATAGCACTTTTATGACTTCGAAGTACTCTCAACAATTTATCAAGTTCTAGAGGTGGAAGGGATGATGATACAATTACCGGAAATGTCTTCTTGTCCCCCAAATACGCATACCTAAGTTGATCAGGTAGAGGCTTCAATTCTTCCTTTCCTTTATCGACCTTTGACTCTTCATTCTCAACCTCTAATGGAAGATATTCCCTCTTTCCATAGTATGCCAACTTTGCTTCATCCTCTTGCATTTTCCTACAAGCATTCAATTCATGTAAACAATCATTTATATCTTCATCTTCTAAACAATGAAAAGAACGGTTAGAGTTTAAAGATAAAGTAAGAGAATGGCTTATGCTCATTTCAAGAGGATCTTTAGCTAAGATGAATGGTAGGTTCTCTTCAACAACTTCATCAATCATGTCGATCCTTCTACATTCTTCTTTCTCATTTGGATACCTCATAGCACTCTTCAAAGAGAACACCACCTCCTTCTCATTTACTCTCAACTTCAACTCCCCTTTTTGTACATCAATTAAAGCTCTTCCCGTGGCTAAAAATGGACGCCCCAAAATCAATGGAACATTTGCATCCTCGTCCATATCAAGCACTACAAAATCAACCGGGAATATAAACTTTCCAACTTTGACTAACACATCCTCCACTATTCCTCTAGGGTAAGTTAAAGACCTATCTGCGAGTTGCAATGTAACGGATGTAGGTTTCACTTCCCCTATACCAAGTTTCTTGAAAATGGACATAGGCATCAAGTTGATACTTGCCCCAAGATCACAAAGAGCTTTATGAACCTCACTCTTGTCCATTTCACATGTAATAACAAAACTCCCCGGATCTTTGAGCTTTGGAGGAAACTTCCTTTGAATTATTGCACTACATTCCTCCGTCAAGTTGACTGTCTCATTCTCCACCAAGCTCCTCTTTCTTGACATGATGTCCTTCAAAAACTTGGCATAGTGAGCCATTTGTTTCAAGGCATCCGCAAAGGGTATATTAATGTGGATTTTCTTGAAAATTTCTAAAAACTTTGCAAACTTTTCATCCAAGCCCTTCTTCAAAAATCGATGTGGAAAAAGAATAGGTACTTGTATTTTTGGAATTCCCCAACTATCCCTTTCCACTTCAATTTCCTCCTCCTTCTTTTTCATTGCCTTGGTTCTTTCCCATTTCTTTTCAACAATCTAGTTATCAATCAATTCCGATTCCTCATTCATTTTAGCCTCAACTTCACTTTCAATGTCTAATTCTTCTTCAACCAAGGTTTTCTCCACCTCATTCTCTTCCACCTTATCATCTTCCATTGGCATTGACGGTCCATAATAATTGGTTCCACTCCTCAAGGTAATTGCCTTGCATTGTTCCTTTGGGTTTACAATGGTGGTGGAAGGAAATCTCCCTTTCTCGTTCGCACTCATTGAGCTAGCAATTTGACCAAGCGAATACTCCAAAGCTTTGAGTCTTCTATCACTATTTTCCTCAATAGCTTTGAATCTTCTTTCATTAATTTCCTTTTGAGTTTTGTTGGAAGCAATTAACTTTTCAAGAAGTTCGTCGGTAGTAGCCTTCCCTTCATTATTTGGCGCTTTAACTCCCGGATGATACCCCGGAGGATAAGCAACCGCATTACTTGGGTTTCCATAAGAGAAATTATCTTCCCTCCTTTGTTGTTGTGGATAAGAGCCTCCACTTCCTTGGCTAGTGAAACCTTCTTGCCTTTGTTGTTGTTGTGGGTATGAGCTTCCACTACTTTGACCATTGAATCCTCCTTGCCTTTGTGGATAACTTCCTTGATTTTGGTTGAAACTACCTTGGTAATTGTTTTGATAATTACCTTGGTAGTTTCTTCCTTGCATATATTGCACATCCTCCACACGTGGCATTGTTGTAGCCCATTGTTCCCCACTAACACCATTTGGAGGAAGCACACTTTGATCCATTCGATAATCAACCATATTAACTTCTTGATTAGTCACTCCTTTGTTCAAACTCATTTGCTTCATTACCTCCGCTACTATCATTTCCATACTTGGCGTTGGTGGCTCAACATTCACACTCTTCACACTAAACTGTTGCCCTTTATCATAGCTCTCGAACCCATAGCTTCCACTAACCCTCTCCGATGGCCATTGGTAGACATTTGTAGCAATTTCATCAAAAATTCGAATAGCCCTTTCCGGAGTTACTCCAAGTACGGATCCACCTGCCGAAGCATCAACAAGCACTCTTTGACCATTTACCAAACCTTGGTAGAAAAACCCCACTTGTTGATTTTCCGGAAATCCATGTTGAGGACACTTGCGTAGCATTTCCTTAAATCTTTCCCACACTTCGTAAAAGATTTCTTGAGGCAATTGCTTGAATTGAGTAATCAAGCTCTTCATTTGAAGTGTCTTGGAAGGTGGGAAATACTTATTCAAGAACATTTGTGCAAGTTCGTCCCATGTGTTGCACGTACCGGGAGTAAGAGTGGAGAGCCATGTTCTTGCTCTATCCCTCAAAGAAAACGGAAATAACCTTATTTTGATGCAATCCTCGCTCACCCCATTCATCTTCACGGCGTTAGCAATCTCAACGAATTGAGCTAGATGAGCATTAGGATCTTCATTCGAAGCTCCACTAAATTGTTGCCCTCTCACCAATGAAATCAAGCCCATTTTAAATTCAAAGTTGTTGGCATGAATTGGTGGTCCCATCATTTGTGGAATTGCCATTGGCATGAAGAAATCCCGGATTACTCTTTGATCATTGTGAACTCCATGTTGCACCGGAGGTGGTGGTACATAGGCTGGTTGTGGAGGAGCATAAGCTTGTTGAAACCCTTGTTGAATCATGGCTTGTTGCACCATTTGTTGAATTAAAGCTTGATTATTAAACTCCCCAAATTGTTGATAAGCTTGTTGAGGAAGATTGACATTGACTTGATCTTGTAAATTTTGCATTCCGCCTCCATCATTCCTAACATTGCCACGTTCATCTTGTTTTCCATTTGATCACTCTTTTTGGTATTGTTCTCCTTTCTTCTTCTTCGAAAAGTGTGTTCAATTTCTAAGTCAATAGGTTCAACTTGTTCCCCTTTTGATCTTGTTTGCATACACCTTCAAAATAAAAGAAGTTAGAACAAGATTTTCAAAGCAAAATACAAATAATAAATACAAGAAAAAAAATGTCTCTAGTAAGATCGCTCTCAACGTTCCTTCGTTAAGCTACTAGCAACCGTTACCTCCCCGACAACGGCGCCATTTGATTAGCCATAACTTGTAGTCGGGTTGACCAATTCAAGAATTTATCGAACCACAGGGAGGTCGATGCTAGTACTTAAGCGAGATCACGTTTATCACGATTTTATAGAAATGAATCATAGATGGATGGTTGATTAAACAAGTATTTAAATGAAGATCAATGAAAGTTGACAAGCAAAAATCAAATGACACGATAAAATGATAAATGAGTGATTTTCCAAATTTAGTAGAAGTGAGATTAACAACACTAATGAAGTGGTAACTCATGGACATGCATCAAACTCATATGTATCAAGGGTTAAGACTAAGGGCCAACACATATACCACCTAAACTTCCTCTCGAAATGAATAGGATGTAGATCATTTGCACAATCTCAAAATAGCTCTAAGGTTGGTTCTCAATTAAACTATTCCAACTAGGTACTAAGTTCAATTAAAGAATCCCTTCATATAATTAATTGACTTCTCAATCTAACTAATCACATGTTCTATCAAAGGGTTCTAAATAATAAAGGACTTCTCAATCACTTTACAATTTATAATGCACATGAGGTGTTTGATGAAATGATTCACTTGACTATCCTAAGCACATAATTGATTTCTCAATCTAATCATATAATTAGAACAATCAAACACACAAAACATCATAGATCTCAAGATATATAAGCACCAATGATAGAAAATCAAATATCCCCATCAACATATGAATTTAATTACATAGATCCACAAATTAACCAACAACCTTCATGTTGCTAATCTCACAAGGGAGATTAGCCTACAATCTTCATAAGATCCATAACATAGACATTAGAATTCTTACAAATCATGGTAAACTAAAGGATTAACACAAAATTGGAATGAAAACTCCCTTGGAAATGGATCCAATTGAATCTCCCTTCTTCCTTTGGTGATCACCCAATCTTCCTTGCTTTTTCACTTGATTTGGATGGTGAAATGATGGTGGATTGATGAAAGGATGATGATAGATGATGAATGGATGAAGAAAAGGTGTAATATGAAGAGAATTGTGTGTGAGGTGTGTGTTGGCAGCTCAATTTCGTAGGGGTTCTCATCAAAATGTTGAATGGAGAGGTATTTATACCCCCATGGGCCTTCTAGAAGGAATTTGGATTTTTCAGCACAATTAACACCTACACGGCTCGTGCGCTATTGCTCGGCCCGAGTCGTGTTTAGGGTTTCTGGTCAACGCACGCTTCAAGCAGCGCACGGCTCGTGCGCCGCACACGGTCAAAGGGGTGGCCGTGTTGCGTTATCTGGCTTCCGCGCACGGCTAACGGCATAGGCCCGTGTGAGGAGCACGACCCGTGTACGCGACACGGCCGGCCGTGTTGTGTTGTTTTTCCTTTCTTTTTCTCCCGACTCCATTTTTGTTCTATTTTTCACCTGATTCATCATTGATAAGTTCATTCACACACAAATTCCAAGAAACACATAACACCACCAATAATGACTCAAAATACGGATAAAACAAACCGAAAATAAACATAAAAAGACACTAAAAACTAGATGAAATTAACCATAATCAATATATAACTTGGTCACCTTCGAAACTACGATTGATATCCTTCATACTTGAGGATTAATTGTGTGTTGAGAAAACACCTATCAAGTTTTTGGCGCCATTGCCGGGGACGACATTAAATATCCTTTTGTTATTTCTAGTTTTATTAGGACTATTTTAATTCTTGTTTTACTGTTCTTACTTTTATTCTTTTCAGGTGTATGCTCACAAGATCAAAGCAAGGTGAATTAGTACCATATAATCCAGAGATCGGAGCGTCATCGATGAAGAAAAAGAAGAAGAAGGGTAAGAATAAGAATGTAGATCCAACTGAAGCTCTTAACCTTGGAGTTGAAGTTGACGTGCTAAATTCGCAAACGATTGAAGCTGCAACCGAAGGTAATTTGGAAGCAGAGACAGTCAACATGGCAGCAAATCCGGACAATCTGGCCATCCATGAAGTCTTCAAGAATAACGGGACTGGACACTCTGGGCTTCTAGGAACAAGGGGGCTAATGCGGACTTCGATCTTCATCCCGCTCTTATTAGCATGATAGAAAGGAACTCCTTTTCAGGAGGGACTTTCGAGGATCCGCAGCAGCATCTAAACAAGTTCTTGGGCTATGCAAGTATTCAAAAAGACGCTGGGGAACATGAAGATGCTAGGAAGATCCTCTTATTTAAATTCTCGCTTACTGAAAAGGCGAGAGATTCGTACGACACTATTAACGCAGCTGAATGTACTACTTGGGAGCAATTGAAGCTGAAGTTCTTGGAAAGATACATGCCACCTTCGAAGGTGTTCAAGATGAAGCAATACATTAACCAATTTGCTATCAGTGGTGGAGAGAAGTATCATGAAGCTTGGGTTAGATTCAAGGACATACTTCGTAAGTGTTCAAAACATGGGCTATCTAAACCTCAATATATCAGTATATTCTACAGTGGATTGGACTGTGATTCTCGTGTGTTATTGGATGCTTCTTCTAATGAAGCATTGCTTACTAAGTCATCCGTAGAGGCCGAGAAACTTTTTGAAGATATTTCGATGAACTCAAGAGATTGGCCAACTGATAGAGTGAGAGGCAATTACGTCCTTAGAAATGTGGCTACGGTTGAACATGCTATGGTGAAAACAAGTAGAGAAGATGAGATTGTCTCTAGCTTGTCGAGTATCAACAAGCTACTTGAGTCCCAACAAAAGCAAATCAGTGATATATCTCAGGGCGTACCAATCATGCAGCAGGAAGTAATGAATGATGGAACGATCCAAGAGGATATAGAAGAAGCAAACTATGCTATGTGTCAAAGTATTCGAGGAATGATGTATCAAAATCAAGGCAATCGGAATTATCAGGGAAACTATAACAATCGTGGTCCACCGGGTAATTATCAACAGCCTAGGAGACCGGAGTTTTCATGTATTAATCCTAACAATGCAATTCAACCTTTGATATCCGGGTGCGAAAGTGGAAGAAGGAAAGCCAGGTTTCAAGGATACGGTGAACAGGTACATGGCTAGGAATGATGCTAGAGTGGATAGTCTTGAGGCCAAGTTAGAGAAAAAGATTGGTGCAAACCATAAGAATTTGACTACACAAGTGAAGGACCTTACATTGTTGATGGGGGAGATGGCAGAAAGTATTAACAAGCTCACTCGAACTATTGAGAAAGGAAAGCTCCCGTCGCAAAGTATTGAGAACCCAAAGTCCTGCAACGCCATCACATTGAGGTCTGGAACACAGTACAAGGGACCTATGAGGCCGGAATCGAAATTAGACACGTCAAGGGCTCAATTCGACCCCAATTCAACCAACACCTTAGGTCAAATCCAACAGGGAAGGTCGAATTGGACGCCTGGACGTGATTTGGAAGCAATAGAGCCTCGATCTCGACCAGGGGGCTAGGTCGAATTGAGGTCGAATCCACCCTTCAGGAGCACTCTATTTTATCAAAAGCCCGATTCGACCAGCAGCAGTTCAATTCGACCAAACCTTCAGGTCGAATTGAGGTCAAATCGGAGGGCAGAAATCTTATAGTGAGCCGATTTGACTAGGGGGACTTCAATTCGACCAGACCTTCTGGTCGAATCCAGGTTGAATCGGAGATACATGTTGAGAATCTTGTTCCAGGTGCGCAATTCGACCACTATGTGCCCAATTCGACTAAAGCACCTGGTCGAATTGAGGTCGAATCATCCCGTACTACATCTGTTTCTTCACCGAACACATCTCGTGATGTGAACATTACCCCATTGGTTCCGAATGAGCAAAATACTGAGATCATAGCAGAGAAGAAGTGGGAAAGAGCTAAGAGGTTGAGAGCCGAAAAGGATAAAGCGGAGAAGGTCGAGCATGATGAATGGGGTATTCCCAAAACAAAGATACCTTCGCCGTTTCCTTATAAGTTGGTTAAGAAGGGATTGGAAGAAAAGTTCAAGAATTTTTCTGATATCATAAATAAGATAAGCTTGAGTATTCCTTTCTCTGAGGCAATATTGGAGATTCCGTACTATGCCCGATTCATTAAGAATATATTATTGAAAAAGAGAAGCTTGAACGGAGTTGAGACGGTGAACTTGTCTAAAAATTGCAGCTCGATTATCCAAAGAAAGATGCCACAGAAGATGAAGGATCCGGAAAGCTTTACTATCTTGTGTGAGATTGGAAAAGGGCTGGCACGACGAGCCTTGTGCGATCTTGGGGCAAGCATCATTTTGATGCCATTGTCTTTCTTTCAAAGGCTTGGTTTGGGAGAGATATCTCCTACAACAGTTGCTCTACAATTGGCGGACAGGTCGATGACGTTTCCGAAAGATATCATTGAAGACATTCTTGTCAAAATGGAGAAACTAGTCTTTCCTGTGGATTTTCTTGTACTTGAGATGGAAGATGACAAGGATAACATCCCTCTTATCTTGGGGAGACCTTTCCTTGCTACTGCTGGGGCCATGATTGATGTTAAGAAGGGGGAGCTTAGGTTGCAAATCGATAAAGAAGATGTCCTATTCAACCTTGACAAAGCAATGAATATGCCTATGGAATCACAATGTCATAGTATTAATGTGGTGGAGGAGATTGTGAAGGAAGATATATCTTTGATCCTGTCTAAGGATCCTCTTGAGACATGCTTGATGGAGTCTCTTACGTATCCCACTACAGAGCTTGACGATCTCTTCAATTAGGAATGTATTGAATATTTTGAGAACTTACTTGCTTTGGGTGATAATAGGTATGAATTAGAGAAATCTAAGGTTGAAGAAGTGAAGTGGACTAGGAAGTACTTGCCATTTGATAGAGAGAGCACTCCGATGGAAGAAAAGAAAGAGGAGCTGAACCCGTTACCGGAACACTTGACATATACCTTTCTTGGTGACAATGGAAAATACTCGACAGATGATTCTGAATTTTAATGGAAGATTGACGAGGAGGTGTCTAGACAGCCATGGGAAGAAGGAAATTCTGAGGATTATATACTTGTGACCAAAAAAGGTGAGGTGTTGAGTGTAGCTAAGAAGAGGGAAAGAAAGTATTTGAAGGTGAGGATGCGAGAAGACCATTTTCCAATCAAGTAGTCTACTAAGTGGTAATCCGTCGTGACTCTCCGATGTTAAACAAGAGCGCCTGTTGGGGGCTTTCCCTCTCGTTTATTGCTTTATTTCATTCGTGAGAGTAAGAAATTTTTATATTTGAAGTGCTTACTTATCGGCAATTATATCTCTTTGCAAACTTAGTTTCGACTATAGTTTCTACTAAGTTTGGGGGGTGTGATGTACTTACCTCAATAAGCACCGATAGTATAATCTTTTCTTTGTAATGTTTGTTAGGTGAGTTTATTTTTTTGCGGCATATTTAAACTTTAATCGGTTTTTATGTGTCGATTTGTTTTGTAACTTGCCTAATGTTTAGTGGTGTTTTGTTCCGTGTTTTGTGACGTTTGCGGAGTTACTCATGAATGTTAAGTTTTAGGATAGATTATGATGCATGAGCTGGGATTGGTTAGAGACACTTGTATGATTGATTTGATATATGGGTTTCATGGATTTGTGCATTCATATGTTCATGTGTTAATTTTCGTTGATGAGAGCATGTATAATTTGATAAGTATGTAGAGTTCTTGTGAAAATTGATCTTGATTATGTGCTATGAGGAGTACTTAGGATTCTATTTACCCATGTGAGGATTTGAGCCTTTAAATCATGCTTGATCATGATAGTTTATTCTTGAGAGAATCATCCATATGAACGTATTCTAGAACTTGGCTTGGAGTCTTGTGTGAGACTTACAATTGGTGAATTACTAGGACATGATCTTAGGCCATTATTGATTACTTGAATTACTTAGCCAAAAATTTACCTTCCTATTGGTTATGTATACCTTTGGTAGCCCCGTTTGAGTCTTAAAAAGCTTTTTCTTTGTTAAGCCGAATAAAAGAGCCTTATTTTACCTTTACTTAAGCTTTGTTTAAATACCCTATTCATTAGTAGAGAGTTGAGGTAAATAAGTATTGCAAGAAGAAGAAAGAAGATAGAATGAAGTTGAGTAAAGTAAGAGAAGTGTATGGTTAAAACCTTGTTTAGGGGTCGTGCCTGAAACTGGTACCCCGATTGCTGTTTAAAAAGGGTAGTGCCTACAACCGGTACCCGAAAGAAGAATGATATTGATGCAAGGAAGAGAAGGAAGTTCAAAAATCGCAAGTGAAAGAGAAGAAATTGAAGGAGAATATGCAGCTGAATGAAGAAAGCAAGAACCTCCCAGGTAACTCTCTACTAGTATTTGAATCACTTTATCTAAATTTTTCTACCCTTTCCAAAGAGACAACATTACAACCCAAAAACAAGTCCTTTGTGATCCTAGTAATGAGTTGATTGTGAGTTGATTTTTGAGACCCTTGCCAAGCTTATGGTTACGCGTGAGTATGGATTGAATATGAGCGTATATATTAATCTTTTAAGTACAACTAGCACTTGAGTGAGAGAGTAAACACTTATCTTGTGAGCTTGATGACTTAGTACTCCGAATGATAATATAATTGAGTAATATTTTGCATGAATGATATGTATGATGCAGGAAATACTTGTCTTTAATTGATGAAATTGCATGTGTAATATGTTTTGTACTTGGTGATCTCGTGAATTATACACGACTCCTTGGTTTGATTGCGTTGCCTCGGGACGAGCAACATGTAAGTTTGGGGGTTTGATGAGTGTGTTAATTCACAAATTTTGTGCCTGGATTTGTGCTATTATGGAGTGTTTGAAGGTTGAAATTGGTTATAAACCGATATATATTGTAAAAAGGCATGAATCAGGTGTTGTTGGAGCTATTTGAGTGGTTTTTCGAAGAAAATCCGAGTGAAAGTATTGAAAACTGAATAAAGGAAGTCGAAGCCATCCGATGGGATGAAGCAGGAGTGCGATTCGACCTGAAGGAGATCAATTCGACCAGCCCTTCAGGTCGAATTGACAACATAATATGTACAGAAGGTGGATTCGACCACGACAGGGGAATTCAACCTGGGCATTAGGTCGAATCGAGGTCTAATCGATTGGCGGAGATGCCGATTCAATCTCGTTACTTCGTTTCGACCAGGGCATTTGGTCGAATCGAGCACCTGGGACTTATAGTGTGTTGATTCGACCTGCAATTCGACTTGTGATGGTCAATTCAACCTGTTGCTGAAGTCGAATTGAGGCTCGAAAACTTACTATATCCGTATTTTTACACCCTCAATGTGTGTGATCACTTAAAAAGCCCATTCAAAGCCCAGGAGACATGATTACAAGTATAAAAGAAGGCTTGTGCAACATCATAGACACACCAACATACATCAAGACGTGGAGACGTAGAGTTGAGAGGAGATTGATCATCCATCATCCAGAGGGGCTGTGACAGAGTTCCGCTAGAGATTCAAGTAAGATTGGTCTAACTAACCATGATTGTTCTTAGATCAATCATGGGCTAGAGCCACTTCGGTAGTTCTAGGGTTATGAAAGTTTCATGAGTTAATTAGTCTTTCGTGTGTAAACCCCGTACAACACTACTTGTGGTTTATTTTATATAAGATTGCGCATTTTTAATCCATACTCACGGTCATTTTGTACATCAATAATTATTGTGTAGAGTCTGAATACATAACTTGGTTATTGGTTGAGTGCGCACTGCTGAGCAGGGTTTTATGTTATAATTCTAAGTGAAGGGATTCCGAAGTCTTATTTGAACTATCTTATATGAATACTTGTTAATTGAATCATATTCGGGTTAATAAGTAGGATAAAGAGTATAATTTCATAGTACCTATAAAGAGAGATCAAATCGGATTAGATTACTAAGTGCACGGGAAATAATTGATTATGATAATACCTAGAAAGTGGGGTGAATTATATCTCTTGCTCCGAGGATATTCACACGTGTCATACGCATATTTACTTGTGTCTATAGAGTGAATTTGCATGGTTTAGTGATGCGTCCATAAACCACAAGGCAGAGTCGGACACCGTCACATGAAAGATGAACTAATAAGTGGAACTGGATTACCTGAAGAACTATCTACTATCTTACTTGATCACAACTCACTTATCTCTTCTTCTTGTTATTGTTACTTAATATTTTAATTACTTTTGTTACTTAATTACAAAATCACAACCATTATAATTTTCAACATAGTCTTAGTTTACTAGAGTATAATTAAATTGATATTTATCCGTCTATTGGGTTTGATATATAACTTGGTCACCTTCGAAACTACGATTGATATCCTTCATACTTTAGGATTAATTGTGTGTTGAGAAAATGCCTATCATGGGCCCCATGTTTTAATTGTATTAGTGGGTGTGGGTGAGTCCCATATGTCCAAAAAAAGAAATGGGATCCTTTGGGTGGGACAACCAAAATGGTAAAATGAGACTTTTACTTAGGGACGAAGGGAGTAAGTTGTACATTTACATGTACCGATTTTAAATTTAAGTGTGTATTTTAAGGTTGATAAATTTAAATAGGTTAGCAGTGGTTAGGTATTTTATTTTTATTTTAAATAATTTTATTTAATTAAATGAGAGATTAATTTAAAATTTAATTTAACAATTGAAATTGTTTAAGTGCACTGATGCAGGCCCAATTTAGTTGGACTCTAAATTTAGAGTCTTACTTAGTTGACTCGGGCTCATGTATGACCCAATATCATCCCAACCATTAAATTTCAACCATTAGATATTTTAAAGATGGGTGGGGTACTTACATTGGAAGTTACCAAAAAAGTCAAACTTTATGGGCAAAAACTTGTGTGTCTCGGGTACGTTGTGCGCCTATATCCTTTAGTATTAAAAATTATATATTATTTGGTATAAAGATGTGTACCCATTATTTTCTGAAAAAAATGTGCCCATACCCTTTAGTATTAATTGTATACCCTTTAGTATAAAGATATGTATCCTTTATTTTCTAAAAAAAATAAAAAATATTAATGAAAAGTGTATATCCTTTAGAACAAAATTATGTACCCTTATTAATTAAAGTGTATACCATTTAGAACAAAATAATGTAACCTTACTAATCTTGTGCACCTGGGGACACAAGAAACCAACTCAAATTTATGAAATAATAAATATATTCTCTCTCATTACCAACCAATCATGTAATTGTAAATTTAGTTTTATGAAAAAATTCAAATATTTATGATTCTCATATTACATATTTATTACTAATAAAAATAATATCAAATTATTCATCTTTTTAAAATCTTTAATTTGATACCCATATTAGATAATATATAATAAGAAATTTCTTACTAATTAAATACTTTTAATTAAATTTAATAATTAATTTTTTTTACTATATTAGTTAAAAATATCAATAAACTTAGAAATACACTCCTGTTAAAATCATTTTATAGTCGTGATATTAAACTCAATAAATCCTTCATCTTAACTCACTCTATCTATCTATTCAATATGAAGAATAATCATTATCATGCATGTTTAGATTATTATTATTATTATTATTATTATTATTAATATTCAATCTATTTTTTAATTTCAATTATCATTTTATAACGTTTATATATATTATATTTTTTAAACCATACATAATATTTAATTCATTCTATTCAATTTTTTTAGCTAAAATTTACGTGCCTTGGGATACCGTGACTCTAAATCCCGTATTTTTTTTTAAAGTTATACACTTTATTGTTAAATAAATGGATACCCTTTAATACGATAACATGTATCATTTATTTCCAATTTTTTTTATAACTTTGATATATATATATATATATATATATATATATATATATATATTCAATCTAATTTTTATTTCAATTATTATTTTATAATATCGATTCATATTAATTTTTTTAAATTATGAATAATATTTAATTCATTCTATTTAAAAAATTTTAAGCTAAAACTTGCGTACCCTAGATATCGTGTCCTCAAATTTTGCATTTTTCGAAAGTTATGCCTTTTATTATTAAACGGTATACCTTTTAGTATAAGGATGTGTACTATATTTCCTGGAAAAGAAAAATTTTAATAAAATATTTATGTTATTCATATTTCAGCTGATCTTTTCAATAAAAAAATATACATTTATTAATTATGTGTACCTCTTAGAACAAAATTTTATATCTTTACACACCTTGTGCACCCTAGGACACAAAAGACCAACTCATTCATAGGACAATTTTAGATGAAATCGTCTCATGATAATACCATTTTATATATATTTTTTATCACCACACCAATATCTATTTTTGGCGGATCTAATTTTTTAATAATTAAATAGGATATGAGAAAGATATTATATAAATAAAATTTTTTATTTAAGAACCATATTATAATATAATAGAAATAATTACTGATAGGTACACACTTTGTACCCCTAATTACTACTAGATACATTGATTTAAAATAATTATTATTTAATACAAAATATTAAAGTAAAATACCAAATATACCCCTAAACCCATATACCTTTAAAACACTAACCCCAACCTCCACCCACCACCGGACCACCGCTGCCGCCGCCGGCGGCGGCGGAGCTCCGGCGGCCGGTCGCCGGAAAATCTGTTCGTCAGAAAAAAAAAAAAAAAAAAAAACTGGTCGCCAGAAAAACTGCCGCTGCCGGAAAAGCTGCCGGACCGCCGCCGCCGGACCACCACATTTTTTTGCTGCACACACTATTTTTTCCTGCACACACTTTTTTTGCTGCACACACTTTGCCGCACATGAACTTTTGCTGCACATAATATTTATGTGCAGCACATTAATAGGGGTAATATTGGAATATCACTATATATTTTTGTACCTAGTAGTAATACTTTTGTATGTTTGTATCTCATAGTAATTTAGGGTTTTTTTGTGTACCTAGTAGTAATCCTCCCAATATAATACATTATTAAATTATCTTAAATAGTATTAATTATTGAATTTTTTTATAGAGAGAATAATTATTTTTTTCATATTACTTTAAATTGCAACCTAATATTTTTAATTTTAAATATTCAATAAAGTTAGTCTAATTAAAGACAACTTTTTTAAATTAGTTATTAAGTATTTAACATTAAAATTATATGAATGAAAATAAAATATTAAAGAAAAAATATTTGAAACATAAAGAGACTATCTGCATAATTATATATTTTAAATTATAAATTATTTAAAATAAAATATTATATTAAAATTATATAAAATGATAAAATATTATCTCAAATAAAAATGATAAAAAAACTAAAATAAAAAATAAAGTATACATTTTTTTATTAATAAAGAAAAAAGGTACACAAGGATACATGGATAGTAATTAATAAAGTGAAAAACAAAATATTGAATAAAATATATCATAAATGAGTGGTGGACCCGGATAGTAATTAATAAAGTGAAAAATAAAATACATCAAATAAAGTATATTTTGAGCAGTGAACCTCCCTTTAACCAACAACCTGTGTTAACCTGGTCATATATGAGTTCAGATCAGTTAAGAATTTTCGCTAAATTTAATGTAAGAGTAAATCCAATTTAATTTGAAAAAATTAAAGATAAAATCTCTAATTTTAATTTGAATGAATTGAGAACAAAAATCTAAATACAAATTTCAAGTATATTCTAAACTATAATAAAAAAAACAATACTCCCTCCGTCCCGGGTATTTTTACCCGTTTATACGGGCACGGAGATTAAGACGTTTTATTTTTTTAATATATAATGTAAGAGAAAGTAGGGATAAATTAGTAATTTAAAAAGAAAAAGTGAATAAAGTTATTGGGAATGATGAATAAAGTGTAAAAAAGTAATTAAAGTTGTTGGGATTGTAAAAAGTAGGTAATAAAATATTATATATTTTTGCCAAAAATGGAATGGGTAAAAATACGTGGGACACCCAAAATTGGAAAGTGGGTAAAAATACGTGGGACGGAGGGAGTAGTATTATTGTAAGAATGAGTATAATCAGAATATACGCCTTTAATTTAAGTAATTTGATGAGCCAAGAATGCAGGTGGGTGATTGATACTTTAAGCTGTTGGGAAGAGTTAATAGTTGTTAACATTGACAAAATAATTGATATAAACAAGAATAAATTTAAAATGTGATAATAATCGGTCAGAAATGATCATCAAATGAAGAGGAACAACTACTAGAAGATATGCTATCTGGAGAATTGTTTAATAAAGCCTGTTTGCAACCCCTTAATGGATAGAGAAAATCACTTATTTTAAAAACAGACTTTTAAGAATGAGTGATTTTCTTCTCTACACTGGAGTTGTAAAAATCATGAATAATAGTATATATAATTGAATCAACTTTTATTATTGCAGCCATTCATCCAAACCCAAAAATAAGCTGAAGCTTGTGTAAGCTAAGCTGCTAGAAATGTAGCTGTCAGGAAAAAAATGAGTGAGGACTACTAAGTCATGCATTAAGATCCCTTTATTTCATGTTTACATCAAAACAAGAAAATGAAATATGAAAAGACAAAGTGATAACTAAAACGTACCTTATTTTTTTCTTAGAAATATATCTTATCAAGCACTCCAGTCATTGTTAATGTCTTGACGTTACTTAAAACTTTATTAAACACATTTTTGTAGTGACCATTTTTCGCCGCAGATTTTTATGTTTGGGTCTGGATTTAGATGCTTGATTGAATGCAGTCGCACGTTTATTGTCCTTGTGCACTCCCGCCTTCTTGTTGTAGCACGTTTTGGTTATTGGAACACAATGCGGGTCATATAGTGAGGTATAACTACTAACTGGCTTCGACAGAATATATATCCAATGCTTTTTTGATACCTATCAAAAGATATGGCATCAAGATTGAGCAAAACTACTATACTTCAAAGAGAAATTATCACAAAATAATTCTCTAAGTATTACTAAATCCACAAATGGTCCGGTATCTTTTGAAATTTTCAATTTTAGTCAATTTAGTTCCAATTTTAGTCCTTTATTATCAATTTTAATTCAATTTCTTTAAAAATTTTCAAAAAATTTACCGGAGGCCCATTGGGTTTTTAATTTTGATACATTCCCGGTGCACTCGTTTCAGCAAGATCCTACGTGGGAACACACATTCGGTAAATTTTGAAAATTTTAAAGAAATTGGACTAAAATTGATAACAAAGGAATAAAATTGGAACTAAAATGACTAAAATTAAAATTTCAAAAGACACAGGACCATTTGTGGATTCAGTAATACTGAGGACCATTTGTGATAATTTCTCATATTTCAAATATACACAATTCAAACTGTATTTTAGAGCCTAACAAAGAATAAGGAATAAGGAACTCTGGTTTCGTATTAATTTCTAGTACCTGACGAGTGAGAGAAATAATATTGCAATTACAAGAGATATAAATATTAGCCTGGAATCTTACGGGATAAACCAGATTAATTATAAGTTTACTTAGACCAATTAACTGAATTTATTTACTTTGGTGATTCTTCCATAACTTCTACAGAATTGAACCAGAATATCATAGTATTACATTAATAGGTTTAATCCGGAGTCCCTAGAACTACTATTTTTCCATATTTAAATTCTCATATTTTCTTAATTTATTCTCATTTAATTTTTAAGTATAAATTAGTTTTTAGAAAATTCAAAATATTGATAATTGGTTACATGTCTTACTTGTTCTAGTAATTTAAGAAATAAATAATTTACTGTTCTCTGGGTTCGATAAATAAACTTAGTCTCTTGTCGCTGCAATACACATCCTTTCACTTGAGGATTTAAATTGCGTACACGTAATATACATAATCTCTGTCGGTCTCACATAAACTTTTACGTGAGACGGTCTCACAGAAGTCATTGCTTTAAAAAAATAATGACACTTCTTTTCCTCCATAATTACCAAAAACATAATACCAATCAATAAATAATAATATAATTAAAAAAAGCTGCAATAGTCACATTTCGATAATATATTAACAATTAATTAAATTTAAAATAATCTATAACTTGGATCTATCTCTTAGTTGGTTACTCACATTTTTTTTCAAAGATTTGTGTAAAATTCACGTAAGCTCTCGTGTGAGACGGATAAAAAGTGATAACATTATTATCATTTTCGCTATAAAATATTATCACTTTTTATTTATACTATAAATTATTCATGAAATATTTCACTGCACCATTATCACTTTTCATTAATGATGTTATCACTTTTTATCCATTCCAGGTAAGGGCTTATGTGAGACGGTCTCACACAAGACTTTTTTTTTCTCATAACAATTACTCTCCCCGTCCGCCGGAAAGGTATACATTTTGCTATTTTGGGCGTCCGCAGCAAAGGTATATATTTCCTTTTTTAAACATATGGGACCCACACACATCACTAATACATTTAATATATGGAGTGCTTATCAATGGCAAGTAGCTCAAGTCTCAGTTTCCTCGAACATTGGTGAAGATACTTGCAAAGCTCTATCTAGGATTTGGAATAAATTGACTCCTATGAAATTTTCGGGGCTCGCCTGGAAAATTCTTAGACGTCGGCCTCCTACTAGATCCGCGCTGAAGAATATAAATGTTTTGAAAGATGGAGATGACATCTCTTGCATCTTTTGTGGCAATCATGAAGAAATGGTGATGCATATGTTCTTTGAATGCAACTTTTCCTATCAAGTTTGGTGTCTTTGCTACTCTTGGTTAAAGTCTCCCATGCCTTGTGCCTCTGATCCAACGATGCATTCCCTACAATATTCTGGCGTGCTAGGTATGCAACGAAAAAAACACATTATTGAATGCATTTGGTGTTGTGTAGCTTGGTTCATTTGGAATGCCAGGAACAAGAAAATCTTTAAAAATAAGGAAACCAATCCGGAAAAGACGTTTGAGGAAATTAGAATCAAATCGTGGTGCATTTTCTCTATACATTATAGTTCTTTATCATTTTTAGATTGGTGTAACAACCCCAAAATGTGTTGTAAATAATTGGGGGTCTCTCTTCACAGTTATTGGTGTTATGTTATTTGTAAACCTGTAACTTCTGATTCATTGAGTACTTCTGGTACTCCTAATAATATTTATTTTTTCCTTCAAAAAAAATATACTACACATTAAATAATAATATTCCTTAATTCACGTGTAAAAAGTAAATGTATACCTATTAGGCAGACGGAGTAAAAATTTTGTAAGATATTACAAATAAAAAAAATAAGTTGGTCAATCTATTCTAGCATAAATTAAGTATTGAACAATTAATAGATTATCCGAATTAATAGAGTAATTTAAATACTTCCACTTTTTCCGAAATATCATTTACATTTTGTGATTTTAATTTGTCAAAAAAAATTTACACGTTCTTTTTTCCGATAAATCATTTACATTTTGTGATTTTAATTTGTTTAAAAAAATTAGATTTTCTTTTTTATAAAACTACACAGTATTAGTATATCACTTACACTAGACATAAAAATATGCGTTACCTTAAAATAGTTACATGTATTTAAGTGTTACTGTTACTTTTTATAGAGGTTACTTTAAAAATTTTCACTTTATGAAAAGTGTTACATTATGATATATTTAAAATGTGTTACTGGAGTGTTACCCATTAGAGTATAACTTGGGTGGACCTGTCTTACCAAATAAATTGGTGGGATGTGTGGTCTCACACTTCTTAATTAATTTCTTCTTATTTATTAATGTTGTTTTTGTTTTTATTTTTATTATTTTTTTTAAATTTACTATAATTAAATGACTATTATATCCTAAACCAGAATTAAAAATGGGGTAAATTATCAAAAACCTCATCGAGGTTTGTCCAAACTACCAAACTAACCCTGTGGTTATTACCAATGACCCCATTTAACTTATTTTTTATTTGAATATTAATAAAATACCCCTAATAAAAAGGTATGAAAATGACATCAAGATCCATGTATTTAACATTTTATTTTAAATTTCATTATTTTATTATTTTTAAAAAAATTAAATGTAGAAAACTAGGGCTAAAGGAATTTTTTTAACATGAAAATGACTTCAATACCCATATATTTAATATTTTATTTTTAAATTTTACTATTTTATTTATTTTATTTATTTTTAAAATTTCAATACCTATGATTTTTTTAACATGTAAAAAAAAATCCTTCTAACTCCAATTTTCTATTTTTAATTTTTTAAAAAAATAATAAATTATTAAAATTTAAAAATACAATGTTAAATACTTGGTCTTGATATCATTTCCATCTCTATTTATTTTATCAAATGGATATTTTTATGGGCAAAGAGTCATATTACACCTCCAACTTATATAACTGGATCAAATGAGCCCCCAAACTTTGTTTTTGTTCATCAAGACCCTTTTCATTTTTGGATTGGTTCATTTGGGCCCTAATCTTTTTTAAACAAAACAAGTAAACACATCTTCCCATAAAGATTCTTAGATTTGGCATTAATTGATGCTCTAATCTCTCATTCTCCAACAAAACGCTCCACTGCAATTTCCAACTTGTGCTAATTTTCTCTCCTCTGTTTATTCAATCTTGCCACTGCCTGTGTATCTCTACTCCTCCATTTATCCTCCCATTTCTCTCCCTCACAAGAAGAGTTCGCGGTAACTAAGCAGAAAAAAGACGGTAGGTGGAGAATCTCCCAAAGCCCCCTTATCTTAATCTTCATTCTCCGCCTAAATCCATGACGAAAATTTCAACGGGTTCATCATCTACTGCCTCAAATTGACCCGAACTTAATCAGGATCGAAACCATCATCTAACTCAATCGCCTATTCTTATTATAATGACAAACCTCATTAAGCAAACAAAAACTTAACAACAACAAATAACCCCTTTCATAGGATATTTCAAATTCTTAATTTCAAGATCTAATGTCAAACCCCACTAAAATACTAAACCCTCTTGTCTATCAATTCACACTACAGAAATTTTAGAGAGAGTACACGTTGTTAGAGAAGGTTGCGGAGATGGGTGGCGACAAAATTCAAGTGAATCGAGGGTGGTGGACGACATCTATTTGGGCCGGTGGTTGGGAGGAGGTCGTAGGCTGGTGGTGTAGGAAGAGGAGGAAAGAGAAATAGGGTTGAGAGGCTGCGGCGATGGAATCATGGAGGTGTGGTGGCTGGGACGATGGATTTTGGTTGAAAACAGTGCAAATCAGCCTAATGACATCAATAATACAAGGTTTAATGAAAATGGTGTTCACTTATTTTTTTTTAAAAAGATTAGGGGCCCAAATGACCCAATCCGGAAATGAAAAGGGTCTTGAAGAACAAAAACAAAGTTTTGGGGTTCATTTGATCCGGTAATATAAGTTGGAGGTCTAATATGACCTTTTGCCCTATTTTTATTAATTTTCAAGTAAAAAACAAGTCAAATGGGATAATTGATAGTTTTTCAAATTATAGGATTTATTTGGTAGTTTGGAAAAACCTTGAGGGGGGTTTTGGTAATTTATATTTTTTTAATATGATACCAATTTATTAATTAAATTTTGTGCTGACTCATATTTTATTTTTTTTACACTTGGATGCCACATGTCATATTGATTGGTTGAGAAATATATGGAGTCGCCACGTCAGCATACTCGCCAGTTTTCGGCTACAGATGGTAATTTCGGCGAAAATTGGGTCAAAGTTAAAGGAAAATGAAAGTTATGGGACTAATTAAACACAAATATCAATTTTGGGATTAAAATTAAAGAGAAAAATGTTATAGGACCAAATAAAATTTTAACTCTCTTAAACCCTAAGAGTAAAATATACCCTAAACCACAAGGGTGAAATTACAAATTATACCATAAATCACAAGGATGAAATTAAAATTACATAAGGGTGAAATTACAATTATACCATAACCTAAACTCTAGAAGTGAAATATATCCTAAACCACGAGGGTGAAATTACAATTATAACATAAACTCGGTTTAGGGTGAAATATATCCTTTTTATTATTTTAATCAAATCTTACTACCTAGGATAATCTAATCTAATCTTATATCATTTATCCCATGTTTTTTGTTTGTCTAAGTATTTAATTCTGCCCAGTACAAGGAGTATTGTTTATACAATATATGCCTAGTATTTGCCTATTATTATCATTTTAGTGTCAAATGTTTACTGAAAAGTACCCCTTCCTTCCAACCTGTATGCACATTTATATTTTCGCGGATATATTTTAAAAAAGAAAGGGCATATTGCGTTGAACAATTCAATGTGTAACATTTGTGATCCCCACACAATTTTTATTTATATTACGTAGTCCTCTCCTTCTTTTTATATTATTTTATTAAATAATAATCGTTTTATGATTTTAACTCATTTCCTTTTTATAAGATTGTATTGGATTTGATTTTGGTGTTTGTTCACGGTCCATTCACGGGCTCATTCACACTTGAATTGAGTGTATTTAATTTGATTAGGCTTGTTCACATTTGAATTGAGTCTATTTAATTTGATTAGGCTTAAGG
This sequence comes from Pogostemon cablin, assembly GCA_023678885.1. Taxonomy (NCBI): domain Eukaryota; kingdom Viridiplantae; phylum Streptophyta; class Magnoliopsida; order Lamiales; family Lamiaceae; genus Pogostemon; species Pogostemon cablin. The sequence continues at coordinate 12,037,837 of CM042987.1, forward strand.
TTGCTTCATTTGACTTGGTCCTATATTACAACTTGATTTGTTTTGGGTTTGCATGTTTTGGATCACGCTCTATCTATTTTGAGCTTACTTGACATGATCAAATCCACTTAATTAGGATTGAGTACACTTAACTTGAATTTAATTTTACTCAAATAATTATAGGGTAGGTCTTGCGTGAGACCGTCTTACGTGAGACCATTTTACACTTTTTAAAATAGTTATCACATTCGCTATAAAACATTATCACTTTCGCTATAAAATATTATCACTTTTTATTTATACTATAACTTGTTCATGAAATAACATTATCACTTTTCACTAATTTAGTATCACTTTTCAATATAAAAGTTATCACTTTCCGACCATCTCACGTAACCCCTTATGTGAGACGGTCTCACACAAGTCTTTGCCATAATTATATCATATTAATTATCAATAATTTATTTATTTATTCTAAAAATTAATTTATTTAAATAAATTATTAAATAAATATTTAACTAATATTTGATATATTTTTCCCTTATTTTTTTATCGGACAAAGTTTGTTGTTAGTATAGTTAGTAGTTAGTTCACCAAGTCTCCATATACCCTTATTCTCCCAAGTCTCCTTATAACTCCCACTCCTATTCATTCCCAATGGGAATCGAACCACGGGTCACTCACTTGTGTGAGGAGCCCGGTGGCCAAGTGGGCTAGCCCACTTGGTTAACCCTCCACTACACTTAATAAAACAGCTAGAAGTATATCTTTACCATGTAGCACGTGAGTTTAGACTAGTAATATTAAAAGCTAAGAAATAGCACATTTCACCTATTGACTTAATTAGCATTTATGACATTTGTCCTACTATAGTAAAATGTAATCGTTTATTACATAAACCGTATGAATAATGATCCCAAAATAGATTAACACCTACAAATCTTAAATTAACACCTACAAAATTTTCAGGGCTTGCTTGAAGAATCCTTCCATGTGTGCTTCTAACTAGAGCTGCTCTTAAAAGGAGGAACATTCTCAAAGATGGAGATAATCTCTCGTGCGGTCTTTGAGCTAATCATGAAGAAACGGTGAAGCACTCGTTCTTTGAATGCAAATTCTCCTATCAAGTTTGGTGTCTTTGTTATTCTTGGCTAAATTCTCCGATGCCTCTTGCTTCTGATCCAACAATGCATTTTCTACAATATTTTGGTGCACTGGACATGAAGGGGAAAAAACACATAATCGAATGCATTTGGTCCTGTGCAGTTTGGTTCATTTGGAAGACCAGAAATAAAAAAATCTTTGAAGACAAGGAAATCAATTTAGAAAAGACGTTCGAGAAAATCAAAATCAAATTGTGGTACATTTTTCCACTCACTATAATTGCTCTTACTCATTTTTAGGTTGGCGCAGCAACCCTAGAATGTGCTATAATTAGATGAGGTATCTCTTCATAAATATTGGTGCTCTATGATTTGTAAACTCTGATAACTTTTGATTTTTGAGTACTACTTGTACTCATAATAATATTTTACTTTTTCCTTCCAACAAAAAAATGATCCCAAAATAGAATTACTTTAATAAAAAATGTCTCAAACTTTTTAGTTTTTCCCTGATTTCGTTCCAAAATAATTTTTTTTGTCAATTTTGTTCATGACTTTGTAAAAGTGCTGATTCAGATTAATCCTATAAAATTTTAAAAAAAAATTGGACAGTTTTAAGTAAAAATTACAATTTTGGTGAGAAGTTAAAAGTTATAAAACTATTTTAGAGAAATGAAGTTTTTTTTGATTATTTTGAATAAAGTAAATTTGTATGAGATTATTTTAACTTCAAACTTTTTATTTAAAGGCCAAAATGAATATATCACTGTAGCACGGAAAGTATTTTGTATTACACAAATACTTATGTAAATCGCATTCACGGTGTAAACCCTGTGGTCCTCCCTTCCAATCCTATATACTCTATGGAAAGTATTTTGTATTACACAAATACTTGTGTAAATCGCATTCATGGTGTAAACCCTGTGGCCCTCCCTTCCAATCCTATATACCCTATATATTGCTAGGGTGTTTAAATTAAGGGGACCAAAGGATTTACAAGGGTTTATAATGTAAACTCGATTTATAAGAGACTAACTCTTTGTATTATACTAAGTTCGTTTGATAATCAAGAGGACTTGTATATTTTTTTACGTACAACATTTATTGTCAAAGATATTGCAAAGAGAATTAGGTCAGGGGCGACTGCTTGAGCCATTCCATTGCCATGATTTCTTTCCGTGTTAATGGACCTGCTTGAATGCTCTACGTCTACATTTGAAACCACATTTGATATACTCTTTACGTTCTATAATTATTATTGTCAAAAACTTTTTGTTTTTTCTATCTTTACAAAAACTTGTACTATTCAAGAAAAAGAAATATTATTTCAATCCAATAACCTCAAATAAATACACATTAATTTTAAAAAAAAATCACTCTCATCTAACACGTATATAACGGCTTTATACTTTTATATTTATTACTCCTTCCGTCAAAAATTCATCTTCATGTTTATTGTTTACATAAATATTAATAAAAATCACTTTTTGACTTACTTTTAGGGGTAATTTGGCATTTTAAGGTAATAAATAAATGATAAAGTATGTTATGTGTGATAAAAATGTGATGACAAATTTGAAATTAAAATATGTTAAATAGGATATTAGTAAGTTGTTTTTTTTTCCTTTTATGGAAGTGTAAAGTTAAAGTTGGGACGGACCAAAACGGAAAGTATGAAGTTGAAGTTGAAACGGAGGGATTACCTTAAAAATACATTACATTACCCCTAAAAAAACCAATACGATTAATAATAAAAATAAATATCCTAAACTTCTTGTATTTACATAAGAACCGGTACAAATAATTTTTCAATTTTTCTTAAAAAAGATTTTCCTAAACTTCGTATTTTGTGTTCCAGATCATTAGATGAGTGATACATAAGTGAGAGACAAAATTTATACCCTAAAAGGATAGTCCAATTCATTTTTCGTGAAATAACAATAGCATATTTTGCTTTCTATCACAAAAAAGATATTTTTTTCAATTTACTCTCATAACAACCGAAAATGTTTGATTTTAATCTCATTTTAGCTGGAAAATTAATATTTTGCCGGAAATATGCATTTGCGTCGCATGTGGGGTTCCAATAATTTTAGGTCATAAGCAATGTAAGTAGGTACGAGATTAAATCGAAAAAAAATAATATTTTTTTAATAAAAAGTGAAATACCTTGTAACCAAAAATGAATTTAAATCTGAGGGAGATAACAGTGGCAAAGAACTGAACTTTACAATATACACTACAACAAAATGTACCTGTTAGGACTCTTTTATTAAGACATTTTTACCATAAGTGTCCTATAATATAAGTAATAGGACATCCATATATAAAATGTCTTATTATATGTGACTTTTGAGAACCCTATCCCTAAAGTGTCCTATATTTTTAATTCTTTTATTTTTCTTAATTTTTAAAATAAACAGTAATTTTATAAAAATATAACAGTTCACAATTTTTCCAATTACACATTTACCTGAACTGAACTGAAACATGAGCCCTAAATCTAAATCCATCGTATCATCGAAACGAAAATTGATTGATTCAATTTCTGAACTTTGAATTCGAATCGGTTGTAGGAAATGAGGGAAGAGGTTGTAGAGAAGCTATGTGGTGTGGTTGGTACAGCGTGAGCAAGCAATTATACTCATCTGCAATCTTCTTCACTGACTAGCTGGCGACGGCCACGGCGGCGGATCCTGCCGATGTTTATACAGAGGCACCGGCGTGCATTATCGCCGCGTGTTGTGGAGACCTCAGCAGGCATTATCACATCGCGTTCACAAATGGTTCTCCGTGACCTCCGATTCCGCTACTTCGCTGGTAAATGCCTAGTAATAATTTCTTCTTTTTTCTCTTCTAGTGCAATATGATGTACTGATAAGTATCTGGACATATTATGGAGAATAGATACGTAGATGTATCTGTTGTTTTGGAGTTTTCGATTCAGATATTGAATTCCTCTATTCTCTTGAGAGAAATGAATGAACCCCGTAGATAAGGAAGTAGAGCAAGTGGTAGCATTGGCGACATTAATTGATTGGAAGAGTGAAGAGTACTCTGATGATGAATCACATTAATGAATAGAAAATCTGATTGTTTATTTCCAATTTACCAATGCATTATTTCTACTTGCTTGTAATAATCCAACTGCTGGCTAGATAAATTCTCCTCCGATTATTGCAGGCATTGTGTGTTCTTTGGTTGTAGTCAAAGCCTATCTCAATTTTCAGTTGTCTACTTGTCTTCTGACAAACTCTTATCAATATACTTTCAATCATATTACGAAATGCCACTGACTATAATTTAACTCCTTTTATTCTGTTTTACAGAAGTGTTACTTTAGATATAGGATCAGTAATATAAATGACCTAAGAAGAAAAAGAAAGCTAATGGGTATAAGCAGATATTACAGGTTGATTCAAGCTTTCAAAATGAGAAGGTTAATAGCTTTATATCATGCACTTAGCTCTTCATTTTTCTTAGTACCATATTACAGGTTGAATACTAGAGTATTTTTTAATTGGCATCTGTGATGATTGAACAGAGTCCAGATGGGGATATCATTGACTGTGTCCACATCTCTAATCAACCAGCTCTTGATAACCCTTTTCTCAAAGACCACAAAATACAGGTTCATCTTATCACATGTTTACTCTTTACAATCTTCTTTTCTCCAGGTTAATTGTATAATTAATTATCTTATTTGATTTTGGATTAGATGCTGCCTAATTAGCATCCAAAAGAGGTCTTTGAGGAAAACAAGATGTCAAAAGAAAAATGTAAGCCCATGTCTCAGCTATGGCACATGTATGGCGTGTGCTATGAGGGTAGTATACTACTTTTCCCATTAGGAGAACTAAAAAAGATGTGTTGAGGGCAAGCTCTGTGAAGAGATAAGGGAAGAAGAAGCACAGAAGCATTCCTAAGCCGAGGTCTGCAGATCCTGACCTCATTAATCAGAGTGGTCACCAGTATTCATACTCATACTCATTGCTTTTCTGCCGCATATTCTACACTAATCTTATGCCCATTTTCCATGTGACCAGCACACCATTGCATATGTCAAAGGAGACAAGTATTATGGAGCAAAGGCGAATATGAATGTGTGGGAGTATAATCAACAGCCTAATGAGTTCAGTTTGTCTCAGATTTGGGTCTTAGGTGGTTCTTTTGGTGAAGATCTCAACAGCATTGAAGATGGTTAGCAGGTATAATATTTAAAGAACTGAAAAGAATAGCTAGAATAGAATAGCTTCCTTTTTCCTTGTTTTTAAATGAATGGAATGAATGCATAATATTGTTTCAGGTGAGCCCTGGTCTTTATGGATACAACAACACAAGGCTCTTCACTTGTTGGACTGTAAGCTTGCTCCTTCTGCTTGTGGATAGATAAACCAGTCCTTTTAAAATCACATGTTTGTTCATAATGTCTTCACTTATTCCAAAGTATATTATTCAAAAGTTGCAAGTTAGAAAACAAGCTTTCAAGGAGAAAGGTTAAAATTTATTTATTCTTTAACTTTTCTCGGATGTTTTATCTACTTACCTTTGAATTGTCTTAGTAATGACAACTAGAACTCGATATATACGAGGAATGAGCCTCAATTGAAAGATCTACCACTGCAGCAATATGAACGACAAAAACAATCACACATGGGTAAAAAGGCTTCCAAAGAGCAAGGTTTATATTTGTTTTTACTACTTAAAAGTTTTCTTACTTGTGACTCTATTGTTTTTTCTTATTTTGTAGTGATGACACCTAGAACTCGAAATCAAATAAGAAATGAGCCCCCAATGAAAAGATTCGTTATCAAGAGAGGCCAGCCTACTGGATCCAATAAAAAGAAATTAACTGAATTTTTAGGTACATTAGCAAGAAATAGTAAGTTTGTTCCACTTGACATTGATGATTGGTGCAAGGTGCCAAAAGCGAGATAAGTTGAGATGATGAAGATGGTTAAGGTAATAAGATCATTAATTTGTTGTCGTTTGTATGATTTCTTGTAGTTTATTGAGAAAAGTTGAGATGATAAAGAGTTACTAATGATGTTATCATGTTTTACAGGAGATATTTCAAGTTCTCCAGGCTGCAGAAACTACATGTTCTTCTTCATGTTTGTCTTCTCAACAAGTTACTTTGTCTTTTTGTTTTCGGTTTCTGCTAGGTATACATTAAAAGGATTATGGATAGCAAGCTCACATCAATATGGAGAGTATTGATTAAGACCCTGCTTCAATTGTTTTGAATGTCTACACCTTAATAACTATTTGGTTTGTTGGTGATCTCATGGTATTTCATTTGAATCTTATCAATACAAATTAGGTAAGGACTTGTATTCCATGTGCTGAAAATGCTACTCTGTTGTGTGATTATGTTTAAACATAAATTGCTATTCTGTTGTGTAAAGCATTTCCTCTGCCTCCCTCGTATATCAAATTTGAGCACTAATCTCTTATGAATCTAATACGATAATCAAATGATCTCACCAGTAAGATAAAAAGACTGATACTACATTGGCTATCCGTTCCTTTTATATTTCTTATGTTTGATGATTTTGATCTATGACCTCAACTATTACTGCTAACATGGATTTTATTCAATAGAAACTCAGGATGAGGGATTTTGTAAGGGGAAAATGGAGCTTAAAGCTTGCTGGTTGTGTTGGGATTTTGTTGTTCAATTTTACTTCTTAATGATATTTACCGATAGCATGTATGCCTTTTCTCTATAACTTATGTACTTTAATTTAGATTTTTTTATCATTAATATGGCTTTATACTTAAGGCACTTTTCCTGAGTTCTCATTTGTGTAGTTAGACAAAGTCATTGACATATTTAGATACATCTGAGTTTTGATATTATCTAGACTGCTCTCACAAATTTCAGGGATATGTGGCAAATTTACATTGTGAGGAGGTTGATGTGTGTTAAAATTAGTGGGTGTTAACAGCCTGTGCAATGCTGCAAAGTCTCTCATCACCAGAATCAAATATGTGAAATTAGCTTCAAAATAGACAGACTTCGGTGAGTGACCCATGTAATTTACTCTTTATCCTCATTAGTGTTTCTAATTCTTCTAGAATATATAATGACACATTTTAGTTGTATAATTTTTTTTATGAATGAATATATTATGAATGCTGGTTTTATTTTTCTTTAAACCTTTGGTATCAACTGAAGTTGTTCTGCTTTAAGTCTTTAAACATTTTTTTTCGTGTCTTTTGTTACAGGTGACTAATGTTGATGATCAAGATTGATTAGTTCAAGGTATTGTTTTTCTCTCTCCATGAAAGCATCCTATGGTTGATTGCTAGCTTCATCACTGTCTCTCGTTTCATGACTTCCTTCTCCTTAATGTCTCTTGCTGTCTTTAAACCATATTTTGATCTATAGCAAAAAATGTGTGGCTTGAACAGAGTGTTATAATTGTTTGATATCTCTTGCCAGCTTCTCATGAATACTTAATAATTGCATATAATGATGCAGTCTACATCTTGTGTTGTTTCTTGATATGATCAAACATTTTTAATTAAAGCTTGGTCTGATTTCGGATTATGTTTGGCCTGAGTTTCTAATTGTGCTCCTCCATTTTCATCTCCAGTTCCAAGTGCTTAAAAGCTTCTCTAGCTAGGACCATTGTTAGGTCAAAGTCTGCAGCAGTGCAGTGATGCATGTAAGAGATATTTGGAAGTTCTCCAACCTGCAGAACATTGAAACGTGATGCTTTGTTTCAGGTGACTATTGCAAAGGTTCAAGATTGATTATTGTAGGTATTGACAAATTTTTTTTATGGTTTCTTACATTAGTTGTATGTAGATCAATGACTATTTTGAACTTTTTTATTTTTTGTGAAACAAGAACATGTATATTGTTGTAAATATAGATTTAGCTTGAGATTAATTAATTTCTTGCAGCTGATTCATTGACATTAATTAGTTTTATTATGATACTTAATTAAAATTATATTTTAAATCATAGAAAACCTTTTAAATAAAAAAATTGACTTGCTAACTAATAGGTACACTTATAAAATGTCCTATAAAATTATAAGATATTTGGACACTTTAAAGTGTTTAATTATAATGTAATGAAACACTTTTAGCTATTGTGACTTGAACAAAAAGGACAATTTAAAGTGTTTTAATTATCATGTAATGGGATATTTTTACTTATTGTGACTCAAGCAAAAAGGACACTTTAAAGTGTTTTAATTATCATCTAATGAGACATTTTTACCTATTGTGACTCAAGTAAAAAAGGACACTTTAAAATGTTTTAATTATCATGTAATAAGACACTTTTACCTATTGTGACCCGACGAAAAAGGACACTTAAGATAAGTGTCTTATTCATTAAAAACCTTGAAAATGTCTTATTATACCCCCTAATGAGACACTTACAAGTGTCCTATTAAGGGTTTTTTGTTGTAGTGATACATCCATCTTTTTTCTACTTAATTTTATGATCTCAATCGCCATTATTTACATAAGTTTTATACTACTTCATATTATAGGTTTACTGTTCCACATTGTTTTAGTTTTTTTTTCTTTTTTTTTAACCAGATTTATAAACTTTTTAGGGGTATTTTAGTATTTTAGGTAATAAATAAAGTGTAAAATAATATTATGTATATTAGGTAAAAGTGATAAATTTGAAATTATAATAATTTTTGAGGTTATTGAATATGAATAGTTTCCATTTTTTTCTTTTTATTTATTTATTATTTTTTTTTTTGGTATGAAGGGTTATTTGGGAAAAAAAAAGGAAAGTGTGAATTGTCCCTTATTTATAAATGTATCAATTTACTTTTTTGTACGTAAATAATATAAAGAGTATTATTATTTAATATATAGTGTGTAGTTGTATTAGTGGTGTTGGGTCTCATATCCCAAAAAAATGAATGAATACTTTAAAATGGGACATACTAAAATTGCAGAGTGGATACATTTACAGGGGACAAGGTTATATGAATTAAGTTCATTTTTTATCCCATAACAATATGGTACTCCCTCCGTCCCAGTGCATTGCGAACACTACCTTATTATAAACTATAGGTAACTGTCTCCATTTCACTGGGACGGAGGGAGTATTTTGTTTTCTATCTCAAAAAGATATTTTTTCAATTTAGTTTTATAACTACCTACATTGCTCGATTATGATCCCAAAATCACTAAAAAAACCCCCAAATAGAGCAATCACATGTGACACGCGTGCATGATTCCCGCGAAAATTTGATTTTCCGACTAAAATCGGACATTTTCAGTAATCATGAGACTAAATTGAAAAACAAATTGGGACATAAAAGCAAAATACCCTATTGTTATGGGATGAATAATTAATGAATTAATTGTTGAGATTTTCCTAGCGTATGTGTACGTTCTAATCATTTTACAAGTGTAGCTTGAGATGTAATACCAAAATACAACTTGGCATGAGGTGCCATTGGTAAATGGAATAGGTAATCTCTGCGTGTGAAATTTGCGTGCTATAAATATGGATATTTCCAATTGAAGAAATCTGAATTTACAACACAGCAGATCATATAAGATTATCTGAGTGGATCAGCTAGCCGTAATGGAGTTGAATGCCCAAAACGTTGGAATGGGTCATTCTTCTCGCCCTCTTGCAGATTTTCATCCATCTGTGTGGGGAGACAAATTCCTTGTCTACAACCCACAATCATGCCAGGTATATATGAATACTCCCTTCGTCCCACAAATGTTTTCACCCTACTAATTTATGCATAGATATTAAAAAAAAGTGATAACTTTTAGGGGTATTATGGTAGTTTTTTTTAAAAATAAAGTGTATGGGAAATAGTGATTGTGTTTGACTTTTTGCTTTTTTAGGAAGGTACAAACTTTTGTGGAACAACTCAAAATGAAAAGTGTGATATCTGAAATGGGACGGAGGGAGTATTAATTAGATCACATTATTCTTCAAAATTTGAGCTAATACATATATATATATATATATATATATATATATATATATATATATATATATATATATATATATATATATATATATATATATATATATCATGTGCAAGGAGTTCTTACGTGATGATTAGTAAATTGTTTTCTTAATCTCAAAATCACTCAAGAATTCAACATGGAAAACCCTCACACATAAAAAAATAAAAGCAATGAAAGATCAAAGAAATTAAAAAATAAAGAGCACAGAGATTATCTCAATTCTTGATGCTACTTTTAACATGCAATTATGTTCTAAAACCATCTAATTAATTGGATCAAGATTATCTCAATACTTGTCAACATTGATAATATAAATTCATTTAACGAATTACATGAATGTAGGCTGGAGAGAGAGAACAGGCAGAGGAGCTGAAAGTGGAGCTGAAAATAGATCTGAAGGAAGCATCAAACAACAACATGCGGCAACTGAAAATGGTGGATGCAATACAACGATTAGACATTGAATATCTTTTTGAGGAAGATGTTAGTGAAGCCTTGAAGAATCTGTTTCAAATGTTTGATGCTTATTGCAAGGATAATCATGACATGCACACTTCTCTCAGCTTTCGCCTTTTCAGACAACATGGCTATAGAGTTTCATGTGGTATGTTTTCCATATACATAAATAAAGAGTTAAATTCATTTTTTGTCATATAACAGTAGGGTATTTTGTTTTCTATTTCAAAAAAAAATTTTTTTTTTTTCAATTTATTGAAAATGTCTGATTTTTGTCCTATTTTAGCTGTAAAATCGATTTTTTTCTAGAAACATGTACGTGCGTTGCACGAGACTTGCTCAATTTGGGAGCTTCCAACGGTTTTTGTGTCTTAATCGGGCAGTAAATTTAGTTGTGGAACTAAATTGAAAAAAAATAATTTTGGAATAGAATGCAAATTCATCTATTCGGAGAAATGAGGAACAAATGCTAGGACTGAAATAGAGATTACAAGAGTAAATAGTCGCCTGCGATAACTTTTTTTTTTTTGAATTTGAATTGGTAAACTTAAATAAAAGACAAAAGAAAATAAAGATTTAATAGGACGTTAGATATCCCATTATTTCGAGACAAAAATGAATTTAACTCTATACTCCCTCTATCCCCTCTGAACATATTAATTTTGAAATTTTGATCCGTTCCATTATAACGTATCAATTTCTTTTTTAGGAATATGAGACCTCACACAGTATTAATTATACAACTAAAATATGAGTCACATACTTTACTAATACTACCCATTACTACATATTAAATAATAATATTCCTTAATTCATGTGTGAAAAGTAAATTGATACATTTAGTAGGGACGAAGGAAAAATTAATTAATACTCCATCCACTGTTATATATCCTCCACTTCTTTAAAATCTTGAGTTAAATATATTTTTAGTCGGATGAGAATAGGGTATTTTGCTTTCTGTTCCAAAAAGATATTTATTATAATTAAGTCGCAAACAACCTACGTTGCCCGATTATTTCTTCAAAATCACCGGAAACCCTCAAATTAAGCGGTCATGTGGATGCATGTGTATGATTTAAGCAAAAATTCAAATTTTTGGCAAAAATGAGACAAATCGGACATTTTTTATAGTTATTTTTACTAAATTGAAAAAACAATTGGGACAAAAATCAAAATACTCCCTTCGTCCACGGAAGTTGTGAAATTTTCCTTTTTAGGTTGTCCTACAGAAGTTGTCATATTTCTTTTTTAGGATATGGGACCCACCCAAAATAACTAATATATTCATATGGGGCCCACACACACTCTACACACTACTGATGCACCTACCTATTACACATTAAAATATTATATTCTCAACCCACTACCTCTTAAATTATTATACTCCTTAATATCCGAGCCAAAAAAAAATTATATAACTTTAATTGGACGGATGGAGTATCAAATTTTTATAAGACGAAAAATGAATTTAACTCCATAATTATATATTCGGCGAGACTAATTAAAGTGATTCACAAATCACAAATTATCCGTCAAGATTAGTTGATAGCCTTAAGTAGGAGTTGGTATATTCTATTTCTGTAAGGGATGTATTTTGGATTGGTCTTCCAATTCAATTGTTCGAAGGATGTTTTTTCTCTTTCGTTGTAAGGGATGAGTACCCTTGTACTCAACTTTTGGCTGTTTAAAAAAAATAACAAATAAAAAAGTTATCTCACACGAGTTTTGTCTTGCCATACACAATAATATAATACTATCACTCATATGCATATATATTGCGTTAAGCAGAAGTGTTTGAAAAGTTTAAGGATGACAAAGATGGATTTAAGGTTCCAAATGATGAGGGAGCGGTCGCAGTCCTTGAATTGTTTGAAGCCACGCATCTGAGAGTCCATGAAGAAGACCTCCTTGATCATGCTTTTGTTTTCACTAGGAACTACTTGAAATCAGTACTTTACGCAACTTTGAAAGATCCAATCGCTAAACAAGTCCAGAACGCATTGGATGAGTTCTCTATCCGGAGAGTATTGCCACGCGTGGAAGCAAGGAAGTACATATTAATCTACGAGCAATACGCATCTCATCACAAAGGCTTGCTCAAATTTTCTAAGTTGGATTTCAACGTGGTACAAGCTTTGCACACAAGGGAGCTGAGTGAAGATTCTAGGTATAAAATATAGGGAAAACATCAAAATTAGTCCTGTATTTATGACCGATTACAACTTTTGTCATTTTTTTTCTTCAAATCTTAATTTTGGTCATTTTTTGTCCAATTCTAGACTTTTTTTTTTTTTCCAATTTTGGTCCTTTTTCTTCCACTTTTGGTCCAAAATTTATTAAATTTCAGACTAATTTTGGACATTTTTTAACATAAAGGACTATATTTGGACAAAATTATGACTAAATTTTAGAAAAGAACTAAATTTGGACGAAAAAGACTAAAATTGAACAAAAAAGGGCCGAAATTAAGAATTGCAAATAAAAAATGACTAAAGTTGGAATCGACCATGATCAATTTTGATATTTTCTCTAAAATATATACACGTAGCTAATCAAGTACATAGCTAGGTAGTGATCTCAAAATACTGTGAAATTGCAGGTGGTGGAAGACTTTACAAGTGCCCACTAAGTTATCATCACTACAACAAAAATGTGATATTGAGACACTTTATTAGTGACACTTATTAATTTGTGTCCCCAAATTATATTTTAGGGACACTTAACATATTTTTAGACTTTGAGAGATATTTTATTAGTGACACTTATTAATTTGTGTCTTCAAATTATATTTTAGGGACACTTAATATATTTTTAGACTTTGAGGGACACTTTATTAGTGACACTTATTAATTTGTGTCTCTATATTTTAGGAACACTTAATATATTTTTAAATTTTGAGGGACACTTATTTAGTGACACTTATTAATTTCTCTAAAATATTTAAATTTTGCATGGTTTTGTTTTTCTAAATATTGTGACAGACTGCAATGCAGCTAAATTTATGTTTCAAAAAGATTTTAAACATGATGTTTCTAAGCAAATGTTTGCTAGGTGGCTGGCTCATTTAGCCCCATTTGATTTTGATATTGTTTATAAAAAAAGAGAAGATAATAGTCTTCCAGATTTTTTAACTCTTGAATATTTTCAGGTATGAGTACATGAGGTAGAGGATCTTCCTCTTATAGAGGAAGAGGTGGCCGAGGAAAAATGCCTGAGATAATATCTCAACATGGCAGTAAAAAGCTCGTAGCAATGAATAGAGCTGAAGAAGAAACATATCAAGAATTTCTTAATAAAAGAAATAAACAGCATAAACCAAATGAAGAAAGTAATACTTCTTCATCATCATATGCTCAAGTGGTTGAAAAAGAAGAATATGATAATATTGGATTCATTCAAAATGAATATAGAAAAATAATATTTCTCTTAGAAGAAAGATATTTAAAATGGATCAATGACCCTTGGACTCTAATGCAAAGATATATGGATAATAGTTCCATGCACTCTCTTTAATAAAAAATACAAATAAAAGCAAATAACATTTAATTCAATAAATTATGAAGAGCGATTTTAACTCTTTAAATTTAGAGAGTGAAAATGATTCGCTATACTTAAATGTTAAAATAAATAGTGTATTAAAGTCTATTTTATTGAAATTCTTTTTAAAATATGAATTTTTTCTTTTATATTAGTTTTTGGAGATGCTCTAATACAAAATACAATATTATATTCCATAATTTACTATATATTTAAAATAAGCCTACTATAGATTGAAGCCAATGACTTGTGTGACCGTCTCACGTATACCCTTACGTGAGACGGATACATCTTTAATCGTAAACAATTGGTTCTAATTTCAAGCAACTAAGTATTTGGAGTTGGAATGAATTTGCAGGTATAGATTATTAAACTGATAGAAATTTTGTTTCATAATTAGTTGAGGTTAGTTTCATCACAAGTATGTTAATGGTGATAGAATGCAACATGGTTAAGGAACTTATTGTGATTAGCTCATTTGTCTATTTCTGCTCATTTGTCTATTTCTAGATTTTGTATCACTTAACTAAGGCACTAGATAAGAGAATATGGTAAAACATCAGTGTACTTCTGATTGCTACCCATCCTGGCTGAAATCCTTGGTATACACTTGTATTCTAATTGAATTGAGTGGCCAATAGCATAAGAAGTTAGTGTAATATGGTTGAATCCAGTTTCCTGATTTCATGAAAGAATGTGCTGAGATAACTTGAATTCTTATGCCAAATCCTTTGTATTGATGATATCATTATTCCTTTGTATTGCCTTTTCTAGACTTCTTAACAGATTTTCAACAACTCATGTTATTTAAAAAATGTTACTTATTCAGAAATAGACTACTCTGAATCGAATAAGATTCGATTCCTTTAACTAGTCTATGTATATGTATCTTGTGTAGTTTGATGTAACTAGTTAAACAAAATCATCATCATATTGAAATATCATACTCATGTATCTAAGGCCATCTACCCTTGATTCTTTGTGTAAACTTCACTCTCAACATCTACCACATCTAAAGTTCATGATCAAAACAGATTTAGTGGGTCTGTTTATGTCGTTTCTTGCTATCTTTTTGATTTGCTACAAGATAAATTGAAGTATAAAAGAAGAGAAATGGGAGTAAACCAAAAATTTAATAATTTTGTAGCTACTTTAGAAATATTTGTGGATTGCCTCTAAAGATGAGTACAAGGGCAGTAAAGAAGCAACCCATGATTGTGGATTGCACCACACTAACTTGAGTTGCAAACTTTGCTGCTTCTGTATTTTCTCCTACCAGTTCATTTGCTACCCTTACTCTGTCATTTTACAATCTCTATTATTCATTCCTCACTCTTCTCTATTTGTTTGTGGGCTGACTTTTTTTAATTTTTTTGGATAGTTTTATATTTTAAGTAACTATAAATTTTATGTTAGTATTCATACTAGTTGTCTGCTTTGCCACCACTCAATCCTTGCTCCCAATACCACTGCTCAACACACTACTTCTTTTATCTGTATCTCAATACATCATCACAACCACCCCAAACTAGTACTCCTGCCCTTCTGTTCTCTTGTTTAATAAATAAATAAAATGACTCTCTTCTTGTATTTTTCATATCGTCATGTTTGTCATGTTATCTGATTAGCCATTTTGTAGTAGGGATGACCAATTAAAATAATTTAATGAACCACAGGGAGGTAGGTACTAGTGCTTAAGCGATCTCACGTTTCTTGTAATTTTATAGAGACGAATCATCAATAGAGTGGTTGTTCAAACAAGTAAATAGAAGTAATCAAAGCAATGCAAGCAAGCAATGATCAACAAACAAGATGGATAGATGAAAAGTGGTTTACCAAATTAAGCAAAAGTGAGATTAACAACAATTAAGAAGTGAAAATTCTAGGATACATTCATCAAATTCATATAAATCATGGGCTTAAGACTAAGGGCCAACACTAAGTTCACATAGACTCCCTCTCGAGATGAATAGGATATCGATTCGTTTAAGAATCCCAACATAGCTCAATGGATTGGTTCTTACTCAAACAATTCCAACAAGGTACTGATGAGAGTGGAAATCTACGTCTTTTCGGTCTCATATTGCCTTGTTTATGTTAGAATAATGCCATATATTCGTGTTAGATTGTGTTGTTTATCTATTTTGGATGATTATGATGCTACTAACGTGTTTTGTGGAGTTTTGAAGGTTAAAACTGGTTAAAATGAAGTAAAACCGAAGACGGGCAAGAAACAGGTGCGAAATGGCCTTACTCGAGTTGCAAGGGTCAACTCGACCAAGCAACTCGAGTCGAGTAAGATGCCGTAGGGGGTCAGAATTGGTCAGTGAGCCAACTCGACTTGTCTTGGGCAACTTGACTTGTAGCTCGAGTCGAGTAGCGTCTGAGCCAAGCCGCGTTGCATGTCGTGTAAGGCAGAGCAGCGGCGAATGGTGTCCAGAGAGCCAACACGAGTTAACAGGCAATAGCTAGACTTGGCAACTCGACTCGTGTTGGTGTAAGGAGGAAAATCAGTTTCAGAGCATGTCAGCTCGACTTGACAGGCGTACGTACGACTTGGCAACACGACTAGAGTTGGGTTACTCGAGTTACAACATAAGGCAATTCAAGTCGTGTTGGCAACTTGAGTTGGTCACTCCAACTTGTGTTGCGTTAGTTTGGGCTAAAAATCGAGATTTTTAATCCTCTGTGCGTGACAAACATGAGATATAGCCCATCAAAGTCAATTTTCGTGGCCCATGGTATAAAAAGGGGGAACAAACACTTTGAGAAAGGACCAATCATTCACCATCAGAACAGAACGTGAGTTCCAACTCCTGCATCATCCACCCACATCCTTTCACATCAGAATTCATCCATCCATCCAACCCATCAGTCTATAGGAGATTTCAAGTGCGATTTTGAGAGCCACTCCAATCAGAGAGATGAAGGAAAGACGCAAACCGCGTACTAGGGTTTCGTATCTTTTCTTATTCTTTTCTTTTGTTGTTTTGATTATGAAATTGTTAGCCATGAGGGTTGTCTGTAACCTCATGGGCTAGATACTTTTACAGTTCTAAGGTTTGAGGGTTAGATGTAGTTGATTAGGGAACCTAAACTAATCTTGTGAATTCATACAGTGATAATCCTTATTTATTCATTTTATCCAAACTTTGTTATGCGCTTGTAACATCTTCATCACATATTATTGACATTGCCCGTGATGCTTGATATGTTATGTTAGCTTGTGTGCATGTGTACTTCATACTGTTTTATTGCTAGGAATTAAAGTAGTTTGCCCGTGAACACGTTAATCCTAAGAGCTAGTAAATAGGGTACTTGATTATCTTAGTAGAACAATGCAACTAAGAAGTCAAGTAGGAAGTGAATGAGATTGAATAGGAATTTCAGAGAATATATGTTAGTCGAATTGGCCATCCGGAGGTTTATGAAATTCGCCTTATTAGTATCTAGGAAGGAGGTTCAAAACCATTCACACATTGAATCATAATGTAAATTCATTAAAATGGTATGAACGAACAATAGAACGTTTAGGAAACCGAATAAATTGCATTAAACCCAATACCTTAGAGCTGTTATTTTTCTCTTGATTAAATCTTGAATATTTCTTGCTTTTATTTATTTTGCTATTTAATATTTCAGCACTTTAGTATTTAATCATATTTAAACACTTGGAAATTTGGTTATGATAATTCTAATTGAATAGTAATATAAATTAAATAAATAATCAACTGTCTCAGTGGTAACGATATTAATTTTAACTGGGGTACTTGCCATTACAATTGACATCCCTACAGTTGGGGATTAAATTGGAGTGCGCAATAAAAGCCTAACAAGTTTATGACGCCGTGCTGCCGGGGACAGTAAATTATTTATTTGCTTTTGTTACTTATTTAATTAGAATTTTCGCTTTGGGATTTAATTGTCTACACCTTGAATTTTCTTGAAGTTGCATGTACAACAGGTCAAAGAAGGGAACACAAAATATTGAATTTGATCCGGAGGTTGAAGCGTCTGCTAGAAAAAGAAGAGGTGCTGCAAAGAATATCAAAGCACCTCCTAAGGTTGTTAAGGTACAAAATCCGAGTAAGAAAGCGGAAGCATCAACACCTAAAGCAGTTGTGGGGGAGGATAAAGAACAGATTGAGGATCAGACTATCCCAGAAGATGTTGAATCAGAAGTTGAATTAGAGACAGAAGTAGAAACAACAGTTATGGGAGAAAGAGTCGCAAATGAGAATGACATTGTCATCCGGGAGACGTTTAAGTCTACCAATCTTGGAGGATCAGGCGTAGTTGGAGCCGTTCAAGCTGATGAAACGAACGACATAAGGCCAACCCTGATTCATATGGTGGAGAAAAATCCCTTTGCCGGGGGCGTTATTGATGAGCCATACAGTCATCTTAAATGTTTCAACAACTACATGGATAATGTTAAAGCCGCTGATGCTACCAATGATAGATGGAAGATGTGGCTTTTTCAGTTTTCGTTAGTTGACAAGGCGAGAGAGTGGTATGACAAGCTCAAAGGAGACAGTTGCTCTAATTGGACTGAGTTACAGTAGCTGTTTGTGGACCGTTTTATGCCGCTTGGAAAAATTCTTTTACTTAAACAAAAGATAAATCAATTCAAGCAGCGAAGAGATGAGTCGTTTGGAGAAGCTTGGGAGAGATTTACTGGTCTGTTGAGAAGATGCCCACAACATGGATTTAAGAAGTCTCAGCTCATCAGTGTCTTCTATAATGGCATCGACAATGACTTGCGAGTGTTAGTTGATGCATCTGCTGGAGGAACAATCTTTGGGAAAATGTCTAATGCTATGGAAAAATTGTTCGATGATATCTCTATAAACTCTAGAGATTGGCCTTCGGAGAGAGTATGTGGATCGTACATCCTTGGTAGAGTTGCACAGGTAGAGCAGATGTTCTCTGAAGATGACAAGAATGACAAAGTTGTCTCCCAGTTAGAGCAAATGAATAAACACCTGGTTACTTCGATATCCGGTAATAGTGGGGGAGGCAACCAAGGGCCAGCAAGTGATAATGTAGTAATGAATGTTCAAGGGGTTGAGGATGTAAATTGGGCCATGGGACAGAGTCTCCAAGGTTCAAGAGCACCTCCAAATTGGTAGGGAAATAGGTATCCCCAAGGAAATTCTAACCAAAGGAATAACCAAGTGAGAGGTCCCAGCAATCAAGCAGGCCCCAGCAATCAAGCAGGATGGCAAAGTCAGAAGAGACAGGAGAATTTTTCCTATTCTAATCCCAACAATGCAGTCCCATACCCTCCGAACTTTGACCATGGAGCCAAGCCTGAAGAAGGGAAGCCCAATATTGATGATGTGCTAGCAAAGTACATGCAGAAGAATGATGCAGACATCAACAAGATTAACAACTGCATAGTACTCATGGACTCGAACATGACTAAGCAGAATGAAGAAATGAACAAGTAGTTGCATAATCTGACATATCAAATTGGGCAAATTTCTACCATGGTGAACCAGCAGCAACAACACTTTTAGAAAGGGAAGTTTCCATCAGATACTGAGGTCAATCCTAAGAAAACTGCAAAGGCAATCACTCTGAGGTCCAGGAAGCAATATGAGGGGCCATAATTAATGCAGGATAAGACAGAGGAAAAACAAAGCCACTCAGGTACTAGCTCGGAAGTAGTTCAAGAGGAGCCTAGATTGGGGGCTGATCAAGTTGAGCATCAAGGTTCAGTACATCCCCAGCTAGATGAAAGCTCACCTCCAGGGTTCCCTGCACGTCTGAATATAGTAGTGAGCCAATCGGATCAAGCTAGAGCGGATAAGAAATGGCAGCGGGCAAAGAAATTGAGAGAAACAGAAAAGGTATTTGAGAAGGATAGTTTGGGTCTCCCAAAAACAAGGGTGCCAATTCCGTTTCCTCAAAGATTGCTGCCAAAGAGCCTCGATGAGAAATTCAGAAAGTTTGCTGAGGTAATGAGAAGCATTCAGATCACTATCCCATTTGTAGATGCTTTGGATAAGATGCCCTACTATGCAAGGTTTATCAAAGAGCTCATCTCCAAAAAGCGAAGTCTGAACAGTGTGGAGACAGTAAACCTGACAGAAAGTTGTGCCTCTATTATCCAGAGGAAGTTACCTGAAAAGCTGAAGGATCCTGGTAGCTTCATTATCCCTTGTGAGACAGGAAAAGGGCCTACACGGAGAGCGTTGTGTGACCTTGGCGCCAGTATTAATTTGATGCCCCTATCAGTTTTCAAAAAGCTTGATTTGGGAGAGCTGAATCCTACAACAGTAGCTTTACAGTTAGCAGACAGATCATTGACTTACCCAGAGGGGGTTATTGAGGATGTGCTGGTGAAAGTCTCATACATGGTTTTTCCTGTTCACTTTTTTGTACTAGATATGGAAGATGATGCAGAGGGGGCACCTCTGATCTTGGGGCGTCCTTTTCTAGCTACTGGGAGAGCCTTGATTGATGTATTTAAAAGTGAGTTGAGGTTAAGGGTAAACAATAAGGAAATCATCTTTTCTTTGAACAAAGCAATGCAGTGGCCCACAGAAAATCAGCAGTTTAAGTTTGTTGAAGTCGTAGAGGAGATTTTGGAGGAGGACTTGCTATTGATCCTGTCGAAGGATCTAGTGGAAACATGCATAAGTGAATCTTTAACTATACCTACTAGCGATCTTGATAGTATGTCTAATGAACTTGCTATTGATTTTCTTGAGACCTTACTTAATTTTGATGAGAACAGGTACATACAAGAGGACTCACCAGTGGAAGAAGCCATGTGGATAAGGGAATACCTGCCTCTTCGAGTTGAAGGTGACAATATAACGGAGAATAAGAAGACAGAACTCAAGCCACTTCCAGATCATTTGATGTACACTTATTTGGGGGAGGATGAAACTTTTTCGGTAATCGTATCTTCTACTTTGTCTAAATGTGAACTTGATAAGTTGCTAGTTGTGTTGAGAAGGCATAAGTCTGCTATAAGGTGGACAATTGAAGACTTAAAAGGGATTAATCCTACTTTTTATATGCATAAGATTAGGTCAGATGATGAAACTAAATGTTCTGTGCAGCATCATCGGAGGTTGAACCCTGCTATGCAAGAGGTGGTTAGGAAACAAGTACTTACATGGTTAGATGCAGGCATTATCTACCCTATTAGCGATAGTACTTACGTTAGTCCGTTGCATGTGGTCACTAAGAAGGGGGGAATGACTATGATTTTATCTGATAAGGGTGAGGTGCTTACGACTAGGGTACCTACAGGGTGGCGTGTCTGTGTAGATTATAGGAAATTGAA
Source organism: Pogostemon cablin (assembly GCA_023678885.1). Lineage (NCBI taxonomy): Eukaryota > Viridiplantae > Streptophyta > Magnoliopsida > Lamiales > Lamiaceae > Pogostemon > Pogostemon cablin. The sequence goes on from CM042987.1 coordinate 12,059,194, forward strand.
TGAGAACACGCGTAAGGATCATTTTCCTTTACCCTTTATGGACCAAATGCTAGATAGACTTGCAGGGTATGATTTCTACTGTTTCTTGGACGGGTACTCTGGTTACAATCAGATAATGATTGTACCAGGGGACCAGGAAAAGACAAAATTTACCTGCCCTTATGGAATGTTTGCTTTTAGGAAGTTACCCTTTAGTTTGTGTAATGCACCTACGACTTTTCAAAGGTGTATGATGGCCATTTTTGAGGGTTTAATTGAAAGAGTAATGGATGTATTCATGAATGATTTCTCTGCATTTGGCTCTTCGTTTTACTCTTGTTTATCTAACCTGTCTTTAGTCTTAGAGAGATGTGAAGAGACTAACCTCGTCTTGAACTGGGAAAATTATCATTTCATGGTACGAGACGGGATAGTCTTGGGACATCATGTTTCTGTAGCAGGTCTTCAGGTTGATCGTGCCAAGGTGGTGGCAATTGAGAAGCTTCCACCACCCAGTAATGAAAAAGGAGTTCGATCTTTCTTGGGGCACGCGGGATTCTATAGGAGATTCGTCAAAGATTTCTCTAAATATTCAAAACCGCTATCCAGGTTACTTGAAAAAGATGTTGCTTTTGATTTTGATGATACTTGCTTGCATGCTTTTCAGGTTCTCAAGGAAGCATTGGTTACTGCTTCAATTCTCATTACTCCGGATTAGACTCAACCCTTTGTGCTGGAGTGTGATACCAGTGAGACAGCTTTGGGAGTTTTGTTGGGGCAGATGAGAGAAAAGAAGTTTCATGCCATCTATTACGCAAGTAAAATGTTCGATTCTGCTCAAAAGAATTACACTGTCACCGAGAAGGAATTCTTGGCGGTGGTGTATGCCTTTGATAAGTTTCAACCTTACTTAGTTGGCATGAAGAGTGTGGTGTACACTGATCACTCAGCTATCAGATACTTGATGGATAAGAAAGATGCAAAGCCAAGGATAATCAGGTGGATTCTCTTACTACAAGAGTTCGACATGGAGATTCGGGATAAGAAAGGTAGCGAGAATGTCCTAGCGATCATCTGTCGCGACTTGAGATGAAGGAGCATTGTGACAACACTAATGAGGTGATCAAAGAGTACTTTCCTGATGAGAAGATATTGATAGTAGACATCAAACAGGTCTTCACTATTTCGAAGACATACCCTGAGATGAAGGAAATGGAAGCCCCCTGGTATGCTGACTACGCGAACTACATTGTAATGGGGTAAAACCATATCAGTTGAGTAGACACCAGATGGTCAAGTTTCTGCATGATGTACAAACTATATTATGGGAGGAGCCATGAGTCTACAAAATCTGCACTGATTCCATTATCTGGAGATGTGTTCCTGAGGTAGAATGGGAGAGTGTGCTGGATTTCTGTCACTCTCAGCCGAATGGGGGTCATTTTACCGCACAGAAGACTGCTCAGAAGGTGCTTCAGTCTGGATTATATTGGCCAACCCTGTTCAAGAGCTGTCAAGAATATGTTGATACATGTGATCGATGCCAGCGAATGGGGAATATTTCGAAGAGAGATGAGATGCCTTTGCAGCCTAGTATCGTAGTGGAGATTTTTGATGTATGGGGGATCGATTTTATGGGGCCATTTCCCCCATCTAATGGATTCCTCTACATCTTGTTTGCAGTAGACTATGTGTCGAAATGGGTAGAAGCAATTCCAACTAGGACGAATGAGGCTAGAGTGGTGCAGGAGTTTGTTAAGAGGAACATTTTCAACAGGTATGGGGTACCGAAGGCACTCATTAGTGATGGAGGAAGCCATTTTGTGAATAAGATGTTGGAGAAGGTGCTTCGAGAGTATGGAGTGAAGCATAGGGTTACCACACCCTATCATCCACAAGAAAATGGGCAGGCTGAGATGTCAAACCATCAAATCAAGCAGGTGTTGGAGAAGACAGTGGGAAGCACAAGGAAGGATTGGTCCACGAAGCTTGAGGATGCTTTGTGCGGATTTAGGACTTCTTTTAAGACGGTCTTAGGGATGTCGCCATACCAAATAGTTTATGGGAAATCTTGCCATCTTCCGGTGGAGATTGAACATAAATCTCTTTGGGCAATTAGGCAATTGAACTTGAGCATGGAGGATGCAAAGGATTTTCGTCTTACTCAGATCAATGAGTTAGATGAGTTCAGAGAGAGAGCCTATGAGAAGTCGAGGATCTTCAAGGCAAGAATGAAAAGATGGCATGATGTGAAGATTCGGTTCAAAGAGTTCAATGTTGGCGATCAGATACTCTTATTTAACTCTCGTCTCAAGTTGTTTGCAGGTAACCTGAAGTCCAAGTGGATTGGACCATATGTAATTCATAGAGCCTGTGGAGGGGAAAGCTTTGAATTGAAAGATGAGAAAGGTGATATCATGGTGGCAATGGGCAACCACTGAAACATTATAGGTCGCTGCTTGATAAGCAAGTGCTCTCTCTTGAGTACTTAAGTTAGAGGTATCCGTCGTGACTCAACGACGTTAAACTTGAGCGCTTGTTGGGAGCTGATCCTCCCATTTTATTTGCATTTCTGAGTCCGTGTCGATGTAGTAATTTTATTAGGTGTTGCTCGACTACAGTATACACTTATTTTCAAACTTATGTTCTCACTTTATTTGATCTAAGTTTGGGAGGATGCGTGTATACTTGCGTCTTATGGCACCAAAGTAAAGTTGCTTCATTGTGTAGTTTGCTTGGATGGTTAATTTTTTACGATTTTTTGGTATTTTTGATTCCTTTGATTATATTGAGAGGTCGATTTTTTGTGCGCGTTAATCCTAGTTTGAGTGTGGTTGTTTTTGGTTCTCAAGGATGATTGATTGGTTTGTCTTAGCACTTGATTGAGTTGAGCTAGTGATGTTTTAAGTATTATTGTGGATATGTTGAGTTGTGGTTGAAAGTTTGAGTTGTTAGATGCACACGTATGAGTTTTCTCCCCTTGTTCTTGACTAATATGGATATTTTGATGATTTATATATGATTTCTAAGTTAGTTCAGGGGAAAAACGGAGCAAGGGGCAAATTTTTGGTTCTTTATGGGCCAACACGAGTTGATAAGTCACAACTCGACTTGTAACTCGACTCGTGTTGTGGTGCCGAGGTGAACAGGTTTCAGATGGATGCAACTTGACTTGACAGGCTGAAGCTCGACTTAGATAGCACGAGTCGAGCTATATAACTTGACTTGACAGGCTGCAGCACAAGTCGATGTCACAACTCGCGCTGACTGTCGAAAGTTGTCCAGAAGCCTAGCACGACTTGACAAGCCCAGCTCGACTTATAGCTCGAGTCGTGTTGGGTTGCTGAAAATGCCCAGAAATGAGCAGAAGGCCAACACGACCCCGTAAGTCCAGCTCAACTTGTAGCTCGAGTCGAGCTGGGGCTCCAGGTATGATATTTTTAAGTTTAAAATTGGGGATTTTTGGTTTTTGCTTTTTATTTCCTTTCTCCCAATTTCAATCCGTGTTGCATTCTCCTTATTCCTTTTGATTTTTCGACCATAATCCATCATCCCACATAGTTTTCTCGCTTCACCCACCATCACAAGCACATAATTTCTAAGATTTTGAAGAACATTGGCGGCGAAATTAGGGTTTTTTGAATTTTTCTTGCGAAGAACACATGAAATCCGAATTCACCATGTACAACCTTAGAGGTATATTTCTCTTGCTGAATTTATGATTAGATGGTCGTATTTATTGCGAATTTTCAATGGGTGAGTGTGATAATGTGGAATGTACATGTTTAAATTGGGTTTTGGTTGAGGTATTCGTCGAACACGTGGTATGCATGTTAGTTTGTTTCAAATTGATCCTTATCCATTGTGTGAGATGAATATTTGACTAGGGCTTGAGTATTTGGGGCATGTGGATGATGTGAAGTGAAATGATATGAATACCAGTGTGAATTTTGAAAATTTGAGAGTAAGCATGTTAAGGATGGAGAGTCTTTTAGAGGGAAATTGATACTTATGGATATGTGTTGAAATTTGCCCAACTAAAACTTGAATTTCTTGATTTTGACTGCAATTAGGTGAAGAATTGTATAGGATATATGTTAAGTTGTTATTGGATTCATGTTGAGTATTGAAAAGAATATGCGTGAGGGTTGTTGAGTGAAGTTGATTCATGTTATATGTTGTTAGATTCACTTGATGAGTACTATTGAATAATGCTATTGATTTTTGGTATCTTATACAAAGTCCATGGGACGTGAGTATTTTGTGTTCATGATATGAAAAATATGGATAAATTTTGTGATCATTTTAGGTAGAGGAAAGAAGAGGGATGGCAATGATGGAGGCAAATGAAAAGGGAAGAAATCGGCCAAAGGAGACGGGCCAAGTAAAAGGAGGAAAGGTGCTTCTAGTTCAATGGGAGAGGCACAAGATGATACAGCCAACCAAAGGATGGATAAGTTGAGAAGTTTAAAAATGCTACCATCGGATTTTAAGCTGAGCATGAATAACTGGATAGAAATGGCCCCGGTATGGGAGAAGGTTTCAGATAAGATCACCCGTACCCGCTATCAAGATGATGGAACCATGACCACTCTGAAAATTTCTGAGGAGATCTTAGGGATGTTTGATCAGGCTGGGATTTGTCATTTTATGGAGCAAAAATGAGGACTTATTTTCAGTTAATAGTGGAGTTTTTGTCCACATTAAAAGTCTTCTCTGATCCGATGGACAAGCTTCCTTACGCTGCGGAGTTTTATCTAGGAGGAGTATTCAGAGAGATCGATCTGGACAGTTTGAATAGAGCATTGAGGGCTCCAGTTGGGATTCCTTTCGCTGAGGACAAGAGATTTAAAGCCGATGAATTTTGGGAGTCCATCATAGGAAAAATGAGGTTCAAGTCTAGTGTGGTAAAGGCCACCTTCATCAGGAATCCAGTTATGAGATATGTGGATCATATTTTGGGTAGTACGATTTTCTGCAGAGCTGAAGGGGGTAGCATTATCCAAGGTGAGCTATACGTCCTGTGATGCTTGAAGAATTCATTTCAGTTTAATATTCGACTCAGAAGGTGAACATAGGAGGACTTATTACTCCCATCGCCCATCATTATAATATCGATACCTCGGGGATGGAGTATATCAGAGATCCCCCAGACCTTGACATGACAGCGATGGTTAGGAGAGGAATTATGAAAAGGGATCCTCAGGGGATCATGTACGTCTTCAAGGAGGACGGGTTGTCATTCTTCTTTCCTATGGTACAACATCAGTTCACCACTGCGGGAAGAGAGGAGAATCTGTTGATGGACACACCGGATCATGTGGCCATTCGTGATGGGGTAAAGAACCATACTTGGCAGAATATCGCGAGGAATGCATTGGGAAGGATGTTCCCGATGGCCATGGGAGAGCCAGAGATCCCAGAGTAGCAGCCACAGCAAATGGATGAAGAGATTGGTAGAGTCGATCCACGGATTGGAGAGTTTGGTGATGCTCCGCAGCAGGAGTACGCAGAGGCACAGCAGTTCTACGAGAAGCCTAATTTTGGTGGAGTGCCTTTGTATGGGATGGCACCACCTGTTCCCCCACCTGGATTTGAGGCATGGCCCCTATGTTCGATTGGTGGGGCCAGCAGGCGCAGGGAGCACGGATGCATAATGAATATCTCATAGAGGAGAACAGGCAGAGAAAGGAGGAGAATAGACAGAGAGCTGTAGAGAATCGAGAGCTGAACAGACAGATGGCCACAGTGCTGAGGAATCAGGCAGTTTCGGACAGGCATCTTGGGGCATTGGCGACCACGACAAATGATATCGCCACCAGATTGGCCGACTTTGAGGATCTAAGAAGGGATTTCGATGAGTGGCGGATGGGCCCATGAGAAAAAGATGGTGCTGATGATGATGATGGTCCCGGAGATAGCGAGGAGGATTAGCAGCGTTATTGAGAGATTTTATTTTTCTTTTCATTTCATGATCTCTGTGATGCTGTGAAAATTGGTAGCTGATTATCTGTTAGGTTCTCTTGTTCTAGTTGATTGGCCTGTATTAATGAATTAAATGTGTACTTGGTGTGATGAATTTGTTCTTGTGGGGTAATGAATGAATTAATGAAAGATATGGTGATGTAATGAAATGGATAAGCAAGCTAGATATGAGCTTAGATGTTGGAATACTTTAAGTTGTTGCATGTATTAAAAATTGGTTCACTAACCTATGAAGGAGTGCTTGTTATTCCGGTAAACCCATGTGAGAATTTGAGCTTTGATAGATCATGCAATTACAAATGATTGGTTTTATTCTTGAGAGTATCGTTTACATGCATGTATTTTAGAACTTGACTCTTAATCTACTTGAGGCTAGATGATTGATTAGGTGATGGGAAATGATCTTAGGTCATTTTGTTCTTATTTGAGTCATGAGCCAAATGTTTATCCTACCTTGAAATTTAATCCATAGTTTCCTGTTTGAGCCTGTAAGCCTTTTTTGTTGGAAACCTATGAAGATAGCCAATTTAATCCTTTAAAAGCCTTTTAAATACCTATCCTAGTAGAGAAATAAAGGAGATGGATTGGTGCAGTGTGAAGAGAAAAATTGGAAAGATAAATGTTGATGGGTAGTGATTGGAAGTAAAGGATGGTTAAAATTTGCAAAAGGGGTAGTTTTTGAAACTGGTACACCAGTTATAGGGTAGTGCCGGAAACTGGTACCCTATTTGAGAAGAAAAGAAAGAAATGAAAAGAAGACGTTGAGCTTGAAAGTAAGGGGAGATTTGAAATGATGAAAAGATATTGAAAGAGAAAAAAAAATGAGATTGATTTGTCAAGCATATGTGTTGAAAAGGTATCTCTACTGTTGATTCTCTACTAGTGATCGAGTCACTTATCTCATATTTACCTACCCTTGTCCAAAGAGCCAATGTTACAACCCTTAGCAAGTCCTTTGTGATCCTATCGTTAAGTCTTTTAAGTTAGTGGAGAGTCTAGATAATTGTCAAGCTTATGGTTACGCATGCAAGTGAATTGATTCGAGTGAATATATATTAGCCATGAGAGTGAATAGCTCACACTTGAGCGATGAGTGCAAATACTATCTGTGAGAGTGGAAGATGAGCATTCTGAAATAGGGAGTGATTGATTTGACGTGCGTGTTTTCAATTGATAGGATTTTGACATTTGAGTATATTATCTTGGTTTGGATTTGTGAGTGATCCCTTGTTTGCATTAGAATTTCAACTCTCATCTCTCTCGTATTTTGAAATCTTTGTTCGGGGATGAACAACAGGGTAGTTTGGGGGCTTGATGAGAGTGGAAATCTATGTCTTTTCGGTCTCATATTGCCTTGTTTCTGTTAGAATAATGCCATATATTCTTATTGGATTGCGTTGTTTATGTATTTTGCATGATTATGGTGCTACTAACGTGTTTTGTAGAGTTTTGAAGGTTAAAACAGGTTAAAATAAAGTAAAACCGAAGACGGGCAAGAAACGAGCGCGAAATGGCCTTACTCGAGTTGCAAGGGTCAACTCAAGGTAGCAACTCTAGTCGAATAAGATGCCGTAGGGGATCAGAATTGTCAGTGAGCCAACTCGACTTGTCTTGGGCAACTCGACTTGTAGCTTGAGTCGAGTAGCGTCTGAGGCAAGCTGAGTTGCATGTCTTGTGAGGCAGAGCAGCAGCGAATGGTGTCTAGAAAGCTAACACGAGTTGACAGGCAGTAGCTTGACTTGGCAACTCGACTCGTGTTGGTGTACGGAGGAAAATTTATTTCAGAGCATGCAGCTCGACTTGATAGGTGGACGCACGACTTGGCAACACGACTCGAGTTGGGTTACTCGAGTTGCAACATAAGGCAACTCGAGTCGTGTTGGCAACTCGAGTTGGTCACTCTAACTCGTGTTGCGTTAGTTTGGGCCAAAAATTGGAATTTTTAATCCCATGTGCTTGACAAACGTGAGATATAGCCCAGCAAAGTCACTTTTCGTGGCCCATGGTATAAAAGGGAGAACAAACACTTTGAGAAAGGACCGATCATTCACCATCAGAACAGAACGTGAGTTCCAATTCCTGCATCATCCACCCACATCCTTTCATATCAGAATTCATCCATCCCTCCAACCCATCGGTCCAGAGGAGGTTTCAAGTGCGATTTTGATAGCCACTCCAATCGGAGAGACGGAGGAAAGACGCAGACCATGTACTAAGGTTCCGTATTTTTTCTTATTATTTTATTTTATTGTTTTAATTATGAAATTGTTAGCCATGAGGGTTGTGTGTAACCTCATGGGCTAGATACTTTATAGTTCTAAGGTTTGAGGGTTAGATGTAGTTGATTAGTGAACCTAGACTAATCTTGTGAATTCATACAGTGATAATACTTATTTATTCGTTTTATCCAACTTTGTTATGCGCTTGTAACGTCTTCATCGCATATTATTGACATTGCCCGTGATGTTTGATATCTTATGTTAGCTTGTGTGCATGTGTACTTGATACTGTTTGATTGCTAGGGATTAAAGTAGTTTGCCCGTGAACACGTTAATCCTAAGAGCTAGTAAATAAGGTACTTGATTATCTTAGTGGAACAATGCAATTAAGAAGTCAAGTAGGAAGTGAATGAGATTGAATAGGAATTTCAGAGAATATATGTTAGTCGAATTGGCCATCCGGAGATTTATAAAATTTGCCTTATTAGTATCTAGGAAGGAGGTTCAAAACCATTCACACATTGAATCATAATGTAAATTTATTAAAACGGTAAGAACGAACAATATGACGTCTAGGAAACCGAATCAATTGCATTAAACCCAATACCTTAGAGCTTTTATTTTTCTCTTGATTAAATACTTTAGTATTTAATCATATTCAAACACTTGGAAATTTGGTTACAATAATTTTAATTGAATAGTAATATAAATTAAATAATTAATCAACTGTCTCAGTGGGAACAATATTAATTTTAACTGAGGTACTTGCCATTACAATTGACATCCCTACAGTTGGGGATTTTAATTGGAGTGAGCAATAAAAGTCTAACAGGTACTAAGCTTAAATAAGAGTCCCTTCACACGATTAATCAACCTCTCGATCAAACCAATCGGATGTCCTATCAAAGGGTTCTAAATCCTAAAGAACATCTCTATCTCTTTAAGATCTATAATGAACATGATGTGTATGACAAGATGATTCAATTAATTATCCTAAATATGCAATTGACTTCTCAATTTAATCACATGTTTAAAACAACAAACCACACAAATCATCTTAAACATCAAGATCTAAAGCATCAATGATAGAAAATTAATTAACCCAATCAACATATGAATTAAAATACACAAATCCTAAAATTATCCAACAACTCTCATGTTGCTAATCTCACAAGGGAGATTAACCTACCATATTCAAAAGGAAATCAACATAGACATTAAGATCCTTATAAAACATAATGATACAATAAGGCTTCAATACAAGAGTTGGATGAAAACTCCCTTGGATGTCTCCAATGGTGATCTTCTTCCTTCCCTTGCAATCCTCCTTTCTTCCTTGCTTTTTTTCCTCAATTGGATGAAGGTTTTGATGGTGGGATGATGGTAGATGGAATGGATGGTGAATGGATGAAGGTGATGGCGTGAAATGGTGAGAATGGTGTGTGATCTATGTGTTTTGGTGCAAACCCTTCGTGGAATCTCCAATCTCCCTTCAAATGTTAAACTTGAGGCTATTTATACCCTCTCCAATTTGGGCCACGAATTAATCATCAACTAGGCTTTTTACACATACTTACACATATTGGCAGGTGAAAATCTGAATTTTTGGCCCAAAAACATGCAACTCGAGTTGGCCTTACCCAACTCGAGTTGCAACACGAGTCGAGTTGGATGTGTGTAACTCGAGCTAAAGTAGCTCGACTCGTGTTGGATACTCGTGCACCCGCCTGCTCGGTCGTGTTGCGAGGCTCTGAAACTGAAAATCCCATGGAAGGCAGCTCGACTCGAGCTAGCCACTCGAGTTGCAGCTTGTAAGTCGAGTTGTCTCACTGTATAATTTTTGGTCGCTGCTCTGCTCCTTACTCAACTCGAGTTGCAAGTCGAGTTGGACCCTGCAATTCGAGTAAGCTCTCTGGATGATTTTTTACCCCAACTCAACTTGATCTCAACTCTTGTTGGCAACTCGAGTTGTACCTTGCAACTCGAGTTGGGTCCCGTCAGCTCGTTTTCTTGCTCGTTTCAGCTCCCGACTCTACTTTGCTCATTTTTCACCTGTTTTACATACGTTTAAACTCATTCACACACATTTTCATGAAAACACATAGCACAACCAAATTATAGATAAAATACGGATAAAATACTATGAAAATGGACATAAAAAGATACTAAAATCTTGGTGAAAATATCACTCATCACATCCTCAAACTTAAAGTGTTGTGCGTCCCCGACTAACGAAAATAATAAACCAAGGGGTGAGATTTTCACCTAGAAAAAGACTAAACGAACATAAGTAATAACACATCAATAATAATAAGAATCACAATTTATGCTAAGTTATCCTACAACATTAAACTCATGACATAAGGAATTAACAAGTTCAATCTCAAGAGGATAAAGTATAATATAGTCCATTTTGGTCCAAACCTCACATACTTTATCAATTTCACTCAACACTCTTTCAAGTAAAGTAACAACACTCATCAATCGATTGACTCGACTCACTATAAGCTTGCTCATGGACTACATTCATAAACCACCAAAGTTTCAATTAATGATCAAAAATGTCTTTACTTAGGATGTAATGATAGGCTCTTTGGTAGGGTAGGAAGAATATGGATATTAGTGACTAATCAAGTGTAAGTAATCAAAGAGATGGCCAATTTCTCCAACTTCTCCACTTTTCTTACTCTCTTGTCTTTAATGTTCACAAGTTCTAATCATCAACTTTCCTTAGATTGAGCTTCTTTTGATTCATGTTTCCTTCTTTGGACTTTTAAGTACTTAATCATATTGTTGGTACTTTGCTCTTTTCTTATTTTATGGTTGCATGTCCATTCTTTGCTTGCGCTCTTTTTATCTTTTTTCTTGCTTGTTTACCATTTTCTTTTCTTCTCTTGTTATTCAATCTATCCATTCTAGCTACCACCTCCTCAATCACCCACACAAAGGGTATATACATAAGGCTTTAAGTGGGTAATCATGGCTTGTAATGTGCTAAATTCAAAATAAATAGGCTTAAAGGCTCAAAGTGGTTGACTAGGGATGATGTTCATGGTATGAAATTTTTTGCAATGACTATTAATGACAAGGATGACCTTAGATCATATCACTAATCTCCACTAATCGGGCTCGTTCCTATAGTTCTTGAGCAAGTTCTAGCTTACCAAACACAATCAATCCACTCATGAAGAAAAATACCATGTATGCACGGTTGAGGCTCAAATTCTCACAAGCTTATGCATTGGACCTTAAAGAACTTATTACACCACATTCATCTCAAAATTGAACAAGTTAAATAGAACATGTCACAATTCGAAAGTATAGAGATTCTTAATCATAACTTGTCATCGGTTACTACCACAACATATCATCACTCACATTCAAAAATGACTCACAACATCCCAAAAATAAACCACCAAACAACCCTAGACAAGAATACGAAAACACATAAAATATAAATTAAGGACTCTACAAACAAGAAACAACCAAAAACACATAACATGCAAAAACAACAAAACCACCATTAATAGAAAATGAAGCACACATTCTATATCATTCATAATCAATTAAGCTCACAAACATCCCATCATTTGATTGAAAAGGAAATTCTAAATTACGAAAAGTAAACTTCCCACAAACATAACACATAAAGTAGCATGCTAATCACATCAATCCAAATCAAATCAAATTATGCTAAGCACATAAAAGTGGTAGGGTGTAGAGTGAACTCCCTTAGAAAGGCATTCGGTAGTAGACTTTGTTAGCTCCAATCTCCATGCATGCTTCCAATACCCTTCATACATGCTCAACAAAACCATTAGCTCAACAATTTCATCAAATATATGGACTATCATGCATTTCAACATAACCAATCGTACCAAAATCAAACCAATACTCATGAGAAAAATTCAAAATTAGCCCCAAAAATACGAAAAGTATATGCCTTCAAAATAAAGTATGTCACACCACGCCATATCCCCCAAAACTTAAATTGAAACAAGAGTTTCGAGTTAAGTTTGCAACAAGTGATATGACGAACTTACATACTTCAAATCAAGCACCTCCCGTATCTTCAATAAGCATTCTCCTCACGAGCACAATCAACCTACATACCAAAATTACAAAACAACAAATCCAACATCCTTATTAAAAGCATTAAATAAAGCTATAAAAGATAATAATGGGTTGCCTCCCATCTAGCGCTATGTTTAATGTCTTCAAGCCGGACGGGATATGAAGAACTCATCGAAATGGCCATGGATATCTTTCGTCCTTGCCATCGAATTTTAATCATTGTGCTTCTTCCTCTAGTAGGCACTTGTGGCAAGTGACGGCCTCCGTTGCATCCTTCGAGCATGGCTTCAAAAATTCAACTCTCTTGAGCTTACACTCCATTGCCCTCTCCATTCTTGAAAACCACTTATTCCTCTTTACCAAATATATATATACCCAACATCTCTTTGAGTTCTCTTTTGTTCCTAAAGATGTGAGAAGAATCAATGGGTAAGACAAAATCAATGTAAATAATATTTTGAAATTCAAAGCAACTTAAAGAGTTTAAAGGTTTAGAAATGCTCATTTCACTCTTCAAGTTATCATCACTTGCTTCTTGACTTTGTTCCTCTTCATCAACATCATTTGTCTCAATAGGCTTTTCAAACACCTCATTTAATTCTTCATCTCCCAAATTCTTTTCTTCCTCCAACTCTTCTTCAACTTTACTCTCCTCTTCAAGTTCTTCAACTTGTTGAAAATTGGTCAAAGAACTTATAATTTGGCTTTCTTGATGCTCCAAAGCTTCTAATCTCTTCTCATTTGCCATATTTCTTGCTTCATCTCTTTTCTTGTCTTCTTCAAGGATTGCTATCATCATCTCAATCAAGACTTCTATAGATGATTTTTCGTCCTCAACTTGTTGAAAGTCTCCTCCCTCTTGGTTGTCAAAATTCCATCCTTGAATTAGTGAACAATTCCCATAAAAACTTCCCTCATAGTTACTTTGAAAATTTCCTTGGAAATCATTCACTCCCATGAAATAAGCATCTCCTACTTGAGAGTGAGGAATCCTCCACTCTTCTTGCTCCAAAGGATAAGGAATCGACATATTTTGCACATTTTGACCACCCCCCAAATTTGAACTAAGTAAGACTTGACCATAAGCACCTTGATTTATCATCCTTATTTGTCTTTTCAATTCCAAGATAGCGGGTGTAATTATCTCGGAGGATTCATTGCACAATAAACTTGATTGAGAAGTTGGGCCTTCATCACTTCCTTGAGCACTTCTTCTATATAATTCAAGTAAAGCGTAGTTTTGGAACGGAGGAGAAGTATTGGTGTTGGGATTCGGTGGAGAATAAGTGTATGCTTGATACGGGTGGAATGTATTTGCATTTTAAGCTTGTTGCCATTCTTCATTTCTTCCTTGATTGTAGTATTGAGAGCTATCTTGATCCATTTGGAAATTATATCCATAGTTGCTCTATTCATATAGCCTCTAAATTGTGGAGGTGGAACCCCTGCAATTTGATCCCCAAAGACATTTGTGAATTGGTTCCAACCATCTATTTAAATGTTCTTCTCAAAGCTTACTACAATTCTTCTTCAAACTTTCTATGTTTGGCTTTGATCCCCATTCCTCTTCTCTCAAGGTAGTTTCCACGTACCTATCAAAATGAACAAGTGAGATCAAAAATTTTCCAAAGCAAATAATAAAAGCAATAAAAATATCTCTAGTAATACCAATCGAAATACTCCTTCGTTAAACCACTAGCAACCGTTGCCTCCCCGGCAATGGCGCCATTTGATTAGCCATTTTGTAGTAGGGATGACCAATTAAAATAATTTATCGAACCACAGAGAGGTAGGTACTAGTGCTTAAGCGATCTCACATTTCTTGTAATTTTATAGAGACGAATCATCAATGGGTGGTTGTTCAAACAAGTAAATAGAAGTAATCAAAGCAATGATCAACAAACAAAATGGATGGATGAAAAGTGGTTTACCAAATTAAGCAAAAGTGATATTAACAACAATAAAGAAGTGGAAATTATAGGATACATGCATCAAATTCATATGAATCATGGGCTTAAGACTAAGGGCCAACACTAAGTTCACCTAGACTCCCTCTCGAGTTGAATATGATATTGATTCATTTAAGAATCCCAATATAGCTCAATGGATTGGTTCTTACTCAAACAATTCCAACAAGGTACTAAGCTTAAATAAGAGTCCCTTCATACGATTAATCAACCTCTCGATCAAACCAATAGGATGTCCTATCAAAGGGTTCTAAATCCTAAAGGACATCTCTATCTCTTTAAGATTTATAATGAACATGATGTGCATGACAAGATGATTCAATTAATTATCCTAAATATGCCATTAACTTCTCAATCTAATCACATGTTTAAAACAACAAATCACACAAATCATCATAAACATCAAGATCTAAAGTATCAATGATAGAAAATCAATTAACCCAATCAACATATGAATTTAAATACTAAAATTATCCAACAACTCTCATGTTGCTAATCTCACAAGGGAGATTAGCCTACCATATTCAAAAGAAAATCAACATAGACATTAAGATCCTTACAAAACATGATGAAACAATAATATTTCAATACAAAAGTTGGATGAAAACTCCATTGGATATCTCCAATGGTGATCTTCTTTCTTTCCTTGCAATCCTCCTCTCTTCCTTGCTTCTTTTCCTCAATTAAATGAAAGTTTTGATGGTGGGATGATGATAGATGGAATGGATGGTGAATGAATGAAGGTGATGGTGTGAAATGGAGAGAATGGTGTGTGATCTATGTGTTTTGGTGCAAACCCTTGGTGGAATCTTCAATCTCCATTCAAATATTGAACTTGAGGCTATTTATACCCTCTCCAAGTTGGGCCACAAATTACTCATCAACTGGGCTTTTTACACATACTTACACACATTGGCAGGTGAAAATCTGAATTTTTGGCCCAAAAACATGCAACTCGAGTTGGCCTTACCCAACTCGAGTTGCAACACGAGTCAAGTTGGATAAGTGTAACTCGAGCTAAAGGAGCTCGACTCATGTTGGATACTCGTGCACCCGCCTGTTTGGTCGTATTGCGAGGCTCTGAAATTAAAAATCCCACGGAAGGCAGCTCGACTCGAGCTAGCAACTCGAGTTGCAGCTTATAAGTCGAGTTTGCTCACTGTACAATTTTTGGTCGCTGCCCTGCTCCTTACTCGACTTGAGTTGCAAGTCAAGTTGGACCCTGCAACTCGAGTAAGCTCTCTGAATGATTTTTGACCCCAAATCGACTTGATCTCAACTTGTGTTGGCAACTCGAGTTGCACCTTGCAACTCGAGTTGGATCCTGTCAGCTCGTTTTCTTGCTCGTTTCATCTCCCGACTCCATTTTTCTCCCTTTTCACCTGTTTTACATACATTTAAGCTCATTCACATACATTTCCTTGAAAACACATAACACAACCAAATTATACATAAAATACGGATAAAATACTATGAAAACAGACATAATAAGACACTAAAATATAGGTGAAAATATCACTCATCATTATCTCCCACTCTTCCATATTTATATATTTTTTTACTTTTTCCTTTGCTAAAGAGATATTGCAATTTACAGATTCATGATGGATAAAAGTTGGATGCTCAAATCAAGGTCAAGTGGAGAATATGAAAATGGGGTAAGACAATTTCTTGACATGACTTTTGCTAAGGTATGTGTAAATGGAAAGATTATATGCCCCTGCAAATTCTGTAAGAATGGTAAATGGGTAATTAGAGAGGTTGATAAAGAGCATTTGATTATAGATGGCTTCATGAAAGGTTATCAAAACTATGTTGTCAATGTGCCTGAGTTTCCTATATTCTCCAAGTCTGGACGACCTATCGGAAAGCAAGAATGCGTAGTGATGGGTTAAACATTCTTATTAAAGCAAGAATGCGTAGATGGAATGGTGCCTTTTCAAGATGATAACCATGATATACTTTTAGATGAAAATGAGGAACCTACTTGGGTCTGAAGAGATGTAGAAGGAACAGTTGTTGATTAGTTAGCAAGTCATCAGGACATACTATACCTTTAAATGATGTGTCATTTTGTTTCTTATGATGGTGATTATGCATATAACTTGTTACTAGTTTTCTTAATTTTTATTTCTTGTGAAATGGTTGATTATTGCACACTGTTGAAATATAAATATAGATTTGTCACTTATGAATTATTAGGTGGACTATTTAATGTGGTAAGTTCCATAAATTTATTATATTTCAAACTCTTAGTTGTTAAATTTTTATTTATTTTAATTTATTATTTTATGATTTGTAGGTCATGCCTACTAGAGCGAAATCTTGTAGGAGACCTCTGCCCGTAGATTGTGATTCTACTACACATGATACAAGTCAAACTCAATTAGGTTGTATTTTATCAGTCTTTATATATATTTATATATTATTTTATTCTAGTAATGGTATATGTTTAGAATTAATTATGTTCTATTTTTTAAAGTATTACCAAAGCATACAGTGGGTTCAAATTATTCTACAAGGAATACAACACCTTCTACATCACGTGCAAAAGATGGTTCTTCTGCAATTGCCATTGACCTTGAGGTTACAATAGAGTCAGGTAATAAACATGTTTTTATATATTTATTTGTTGAATAAAATAATTAATTTCAAAATCTTTTTCATGTAAATATCTTATAGCTAATAACAAAAGAAAGAGAATTAGAGGACCTACATTCATGCCCAAAGTTTGGGGACAACCTACTGATGAGTTGAAACTTGTGCCGTTTAATGAACATGGACAACCAAACAATCAAGAAAATGCATGTACTTTAGCACATTTTTTGGGCACAATTGCCAGAAATGGTAGATATTGTCCTCTTCACTATTCGGATTGGAGACTCATGCCATATTCGTACAAGACTGAGATTTTAAAATTGTTAAGGTTGGTAAACATATAATATATGTCCTTTGATTTTACATTTAGAGATGTATGTTTATAGTTTTACATGGGTTTTATCTCTTTAATTTCTTACAGGCAAAATTTAGCATTGGAGTTGGAAATGAACCATATATTTTGAAATCAATCAATAAGAAATGGAGAAGTTGGAAGAGTTTTATGAAGAAAGAGAAGTTCAACCCTAATGAATCTATTGAGGGGCAAAATGCAAACCTAACTGATAAGGTGAATGGTAGAGTGGAAGATAAGCAATTTAAAGCTTTAGTTGATCATTGGAAGTCTGACAAATCTAAGGTATATAATAAATAATATCAATTTGTGTTATACTTAATATCATTTTTGTTTATTTATTTATTTAATTATATCTTAAATTTATTTAGGCAATTAGCGAAAAAAATAAAAAGACACGTGGTGAGCTTAAATTGATTCATCATATGGGAAAGAAGAGCTATGCATTAGTCAAAGAAGCATGGGTAGTTTCCATTAAATTGTATATAATATTATTAATTTTCAATGAATTCAAAAACTTATATCGAATATATTTGTTTTGTTTGCAGAAGAAGAAGTATAACAAATATCCAACAAGAGCAAAGTTGTTTAAGGAATGCTATTATAAAGTAAATGATCCTCGCATGAGTAAAGACATAAAAGAACCTGTTGTGAGTTAATTTATTCAACTTTAATAATGTAGTGTAAATTTTTTATTGCTATACACTAGTTGATTATTGTTTGTTGATCACAGAATAAGATGGAACAACTAAATGAAGAGTTTCTGGAAGAAGGTGAAACAGAATTTGAGGCAGAGAACTGTGAAGACTTGTTTGAAAAGGTGATAGGAAAAGATTAAAGTGGATCTTTGAGAATGTATGGCCTTGGAGTTAGTTGGTCTAACGTGCATGGACCACTTCCGAGTCGTGATGTAAGTTACAGACTTGCGATGGAGTACAAAGAGAAATATGATGCTTTAACAACAAAAGTTAATAGGGAAGTACAAGTAGTTATATCATCTGAGTGTTAAAATATATCATTCTCATCTTCAAACAATCAGGGATCAGCATCAACATCACGTACTAAGCACATCCGGGTACTATTTCTTGTGCGACATACCTTTCTTATATAATATATTCATTATATTTGAATGTTTAGTGATACAATTATATGATATACAAATTCATTCCTGAGTTGTTTTGAAAAGTTTGGAGGATATAAGTGAAATTGTTGCGATTGGTTTTATTAGTGACATGGATGTTGTTAGAGTAAATGGGAAAAATTTAGGACCTGGGTGGTGTGAAGTGACTATTCAACGTCAAATGAGAAATGATGTATATTTGATCAAACCTTACGATCACATACAGACAATTGGAGACTCTCTTGGAGCCCCTGTTGCTTAGCCATTATCTTTGGTATGTCAAGTTATCATCTATTTATAAAGTTTTTGTTATATTTATTTTTGATAGCAAGTTATATACTTATATAGGTTGCTTTGGATAAAAATGATGATTGATTTCGTCTGCGGTTTTGGACTGCTTACTGTAGACATGGCTCCATCTAAAGGTATGCTCTCCATAACACTATCATATTATGATCAATTAATGTGATTCTTGAGAGGGAAAAGAATGCAATAATTAGTTTCAATTACCTAGGAGATATAGGTTGTGTGCAGTGTGATTCTTGATCCATTTTCACTGGATGCAATATCCACATCCATTGTTTTATGAATGTGTGAAGCCCTTTTTACTTATTTACACTCTTCAAACAATTTATTTTGTCAAGTGCATGAATAAAGTGTGAAGTCTGATTGGACTCACAAGCAACATTTAATAAATTTCCCATAAAACTTATCATGAGTATATATTTAGAAGTAATTAGAAGTTTCATTTTTTATTTCTTGGCCTGAGATAAGGGTCCTTCCTTACTAATCACTTACCTACAGATTAAAAAGGACTTAACTTGTCTATTTTTCACAGCTGGGTGTCGATTTTAAATTTACATTTGTATGCTAATAATATTTCTGCATAAGTATGCGAAATTATGATGTTCTTTATGAAGAAATAAGCACCTATCAGGTTTTTAGGGTTAGAAAGAAAGAGAGTTTATTGGCCACGAATCATATTACATTGTAAACAATATATAATTCCTCCGTAAACTATTTGCTTTCCTTGAATTGAGGCATCAAATGCATGTATTTTCATCCCTATAGACTCCAAACTCCCTTCAAAATGTGAGAACTCTAGTGTTCTGTAGTCTCTCCTCTGTCAAATTTAATAATCCCACTTCAACTGATCTCACACTTATTATTCTTCGTGTCCTAATTTCTTATAAATTGCTTATTTCTTATTATATAATGGTTTATAGTGTTCTATGTTCTTCTTTCCTCGTCATGCTTGGATTTAATACAGTAAAATATTTAATTGGTTTCCAATGTTTCAGGTAGGGGATCTCGCTGAAGCATCTAAAAGCTATAAAATATTAAATAATGTACTGGGTTTTGATGTAAGACATGACTCAATAATTTGCGCAGAGTCAGACAATGAATGTATGTTTTATATTCTTTGTTTAATTAGTGTGAATTGCCATGATTTGTGTAAATCCTTCTTTTGGTTGTAAGAAATGGGAACAGCTTGATGGCAATGAATGAGTGTTTTATATTCTTTGTTTAATTAGTGTGAATTGCCATTATTTGTGTAAATCCTTCTTTTGGTTGCAAGAAATGGGACAGCTTGATTTTTTGAGAGGTGGAAGAGAGCCACTTAACAAGCTAGTTTTTATTTTGGGACAATTATTTATGTCTTGTGAAATTTGTAGCAACCATATATAAATGTCCCAAAAGACATTTGGAGATATTTTTAAGTATCTAAAAAGATTATATAACAAGCACTTCTAAATATCTCCATACATGTTTGGAGACACTTTTAAATATCTAAAAATATTACTATCTTAACATATATAAAATCATATTGAGACACTTAATTGTATGGTATAAACTATTTAGAGGCGCATATAAATGTCATATATCAACATATTTAGAAACATTTATAATTGTTCACATGATGTGTCCCAAAACTTAATGGGACACCATTACATACAACACTTATATTATGTGTCTAAAAAATGATATGTGTCTCAAAATGTATGCAATTGAGATACTTTTTGGTGTCCCTATAGCTCTTTTTTGTTGTAGTGCATTCGTCAGAGATCGATTGGTGGAGTCCTACTTTTGGGCTTCGTGACCTTATTTCGAACCACATTATTCGGTAGCCATGATGATTTTAGCCAAAGGGGTGGCTTTATCATCTCTTATGGATGATGTATATGATGCATATGGTACTTTTGAGGAGCTACAAGTGTTCATAGAAGCAATCGAAAGGTTACACTAAGATGTTATTCTATCGGCATTTTATTATTTTAATCTCTTACATCCCCACGTCTTTTGAATGAGATTTTGACTTCTTAAGAGGAGTTAAAATCATTTTTGGTCATATAACTATAAAGAATTTTTTATTCTGTCCCAAAAAAGAAAAAAATTTCAATTTTGTTCCATAACTCCTGAAATTGATCAATTCTGGTCCCAAAGTCACCGGAACCCCCCATTTTTTGGCTGAGAATGCACACGTGAGAATTCCTAGCCAAAAAATAGGATTCCGGCGACTTTGGGATCAAAATTGGCCAATTTCAGGAATTACAGGACGAAATTGAAATTTTTATCTTTTTTGGGATAGAATAAAAAGTTCCTTATAGTTATGGGACAAAAAATGATTTTAACTCTCCTTAAGAGTGTTCATAATTTATTTTTACAGAAATCGGTTATTGAGTTTAAAACATAAACCGTTCCTCATCTTTTTATTTTATTTGAAAAGGTTCAAAAATAGTTAAGACATTCATTTTCGTCTCAAACGTTTAAGTTTTGCTCTGATTTTGTTCAAAAACAATATTCTGTTTTACCAATTTTGTCCCACAATTTTGTAAAAGCACCGATTTAGTCTCATCCCATAAAATTAGAAAAATTGGTCAATTTAAAGTAAAAAAGACTATTTTGGTGAGAATTTTAAAACTATTGGACTATTTTGGAGAAATTAAGTTTCTTGGAACTATTTTGATTAATAAAGGAAATTTGTTTGGAATGATTTTAATTTTAAACTCTCGGATATTTGTGATTGGTGTAACTAGATGTATACCTATTATTTAACAATGTATTTCTACGTATTTGATATAAATTTGCAGGTGGGATGCTTCGTGTTTAGATAAACTTCCAGATTATATGAAAATAGTATACAAGGCCTTTTTGGATGTGTTTGAAGAAGTTGATAAGGAGGTGATCAAGCTAGGAGCACCATATCGAGTATTTTTTTTTACCAATTTTGTCCCACAGTTTTGTTAAAGCACCAATTCAGTATTATCCATAAAATTAGAAAAATGGAACATTTTTATGGTGAGAATTTAAAAACTATTGGACAATTTCAGAGAAATTATGTTTCTTGTAACTATTTTGATTAATAAAGTAAATTTGTTTAATAAAGTAAATTTGTTTGGAATGATTTTAATTTTAAACTCTCGGATATTGGTCATTTGTGATTGGTGTAACTAGAAGTACTCCTATTAATTAACAATGTATTTCTTCGTATTTGATATAAATTTGCAGGTGGGATGCTTCGTGTTTATATAAACTTCCAGATTACATGAAAATAGTATACAAGCCCTTTTGGATGTGTTTGAAGAAGTTGATAAGGAGGTGATCGAGCTAGGAGCGCCATATCGAGTCTACTATGGAAAAGAAGCAGTATGCACAACAATTAATTATTTATATATATATATTCAAATAGCTAGGGCAATAATTAAATTAAATTAAATTTCATATATATTTTGTTATATGCATGAAGATGAAATGCGCAGCCAGAGCTTACATGGAAGAGGCCCAATGGAGGCAGCAAAAGCACAAACCCACAACCAAGGAGTATATGAAGCTGGCAACCAAGACTAGTGGCTATATAACTCTAATAATATTATCATTTCTTGGGGTGGAAGAGGGTATTGTGACCAAAGAAGCCTTCGATTGGGTGTTTTCCCGACCTCGTTTCATCGATGCTACCTTGATCATTGCTAGGCTTATTGTTAAACGACCACCTCATCTAAAAGCTTAAACTAATAGAGAAATGTATCGTTTAATAGTTAATCAAGTCACTCTAGCACGCCCCCTCACATGCAGGTGGGAAATTTTTGCCTCAAGCCTTGCATGTAGAATTTTCTCATAAATGGGTGGTGGTGAGGTTCGAACCCTGGACCTTTGTTAACCATGGGCTCTGATACCATGTTAAACAACCACCTCATCTAAAAGCTTAAGCTAATAGAGAAATGTATCGATTAATCAAGTCACTCTAACACTTATCAATAATATTAAAGGATACGAGGTAATAAAATGGGTCGATTTCCTGTACCGCATCGTTGGATAAGTGATACGTAGGGGAGAGAAAGTAAACCACAAGCCCTTTTGGGTCAATGGTCAGATTTCATTTCTTTTGAGAAATGGTGAAAAATACCCCCATTGAATAGTTGATTTTGAAAACTGCAACCCACTATAAACATAATAACATGTAGCGTCGCACATATTTAGTAAAAAAAAGTATGTGTATGATTGCTCATATAGTCGCGTGTAGCATCGTGTGAAAAAAATATATGCATGGAAACGCAGGTGAAGTTGCGGACGTAGTCGCACAAAGGGTCGCATAAAGAATTGTACATGGAGTCAGTCTCACAGACATATGTGCAAGCGTAGTTACTGGTATGTATAGTTGCATGAGATATTACATGAGAATTGCGAGTGAGGCCGCAGACATTGTTGCAGGTGCAGTCGTAGGAGAGATCGCAGAGTAGGAATAATTATTCCCAAAATTTTTTAAAGTCACATTTTTCCAAAAAAAATTAAATAATTTGATGGTATTTTTTTCAAAATAAAGTACTAAAAGTGACATTTTTGCTGGTGCCTCATTTCTTTTTCATCCCACGTGTCAATATAGTTTCACAGGAAATGACACGACAGAGGCCCAAATTAGCATAGGACATCCAGTTCAACATATGTATAACAGTATTCGAATATTTTTTTTTATCGGTAATTGTTAGTTGTTAGTATAGTTAGTAGTTAGTTCACCGAGCACCTTACTTCCCATTTCTCCAAGCCTCCTTATAACTCCCCACCTAATTCGTTCCCTATGAGAACGAACCTGGGTCACCTCAAGTATTCGAATTAATTTTGATAAGATTATGAAGTGCAGTTTGAGAAAGAACGAGAGCACGTTCGCGGTGCAGTAGAATGCTACATGGAAGGGCACAAAGTGGGGAAGCAAGAGGGGTTGTCTGAATTCAACTACCAAATGGAGTCAGCATGGAAGGACATAAATGAGGCCTTCCTCGAACCAGTTGAATTTCCAATCCCTCTACTTTATTTTATTCTCAATTTAGTCCTAGTACTTGAGGTTATTTACAAAGAGGGCGATTCCTATACACACGTGGGTCCTGCAATGCAAAACATCATCAACCAGTTGTACCTTCACCCAGTTTCATATTAACACTATCTATACTCTGCTACATGCATCTCAATTACTAATAAATTCATGTTAGATGGTAGTTTGTTACATTGTTGAATGGATGACATGTAAGAGAAAACAGAGAATATACCTTAAAGAGAAAGTACTGATAGGAATATCAACGTACTGATACTTCTATTAAAGTTATGGGATCAAATCTCCCGCCATCTATGTATACATGGAATTTTTTTTTCAAGAATTAAACTTGTACCACTTGAGGTGATATAGTTGATTGATTAAATATTAGATATGTTAAATTTAATTTTATATTGAATGAGTATTAGTCAACTTCATGATATCAAATTTTTTATTCTGATAACACAAATACTTGTGTGTCGATTATTCATGAAAATTTTCATGCTTCTAACTCTTCAATACAATGGAAGGTTACTTCCTGCATTAGGGATAAATTAATACTCTTCTAAAGAGTAAAGCTAATTCTTTCGAAAAGGTAAATGATACGCCCTAAGTTTTTAGTGTTTCGAAAAGCACTCTTCGAGTGAGCGCAAACTCCGTAACCCAAACAAAGAAGAAGATTGAGAAAGAGAGGTAGCGAGAGGAAGAGGAGAGAGGAGAAAAGAGAGCGATGATAAGAATAAGAAAGATACAGAGAATATCTTATTTTCCATATCTCAAAAATTTATCCCTAAACACATATTTAAATAAGAGTGAGGCTTGCGTGCACCCAGACGCACGGAACACATTCCGTGCGCCTTTAGAAATTTTGTATTATGAGTAAGGGTACATTAATTTGGTCTAAAGGGTACATTAATTTGGTCTAAAGGGTATACACTTTAATTACTAAAAGGTACACAATTTTGTTCAAAAGGATATACACTTTTCATTAATATTTTTTTTTCTTTAGAAAATAAAGGGTACACATTTTTATACTAAAGGGTATACAATTTAATACAAAATTCTAAAGGCGCACGGAGTGTTGTTCGTGCGCCCAGATTTTTCTTTAGAAAATAAAGGGTACACATCTGTATACTAAAAGGTATACAATTTAGCACAAATTTCTAAAGGCGCACGGAAAGTGTTCCGTGCACCCGGGCGCACAGGAGCTTTTGCCTTTAAATAACTCCTAATTTAAATATGGAAACATGAATAAACTAAGCAAGAAATCAAATTAATTAAATTCTAAACATAAAAAAATACGGTCGTATCAGTAATATTCCTCATTCTACAAAGTAACACTTCTTGAAATGGACAACCTATACCCGATTTCATGCTAGCATCTTTCATTAATGACTTTCTAGGTTTGTTTTATTATATTAAAAGATACATGAATTTGGAAGAAAAAAGTAGTAAAAAAGCCGTGTGTTTAATATAAAATGGGTAGAGCTAGGTGGCTTCGTAGAAAGAATGAGAGAATTAAGGTCAAAGTTGAAGGAGCTAACTCTCGAATTGGATGAAGTTTAAAAAAATGGAAGCTCGAACGTTGATGAAGTAAATAATAATATTGGACAAGATTTTTGGAGTAAGGGAAAGGAATCTTTTATAAACAATACTCGTTGAATAAAATAATTAGGCAAACAAAAACATGGTTTAAATGAGAGATTAGATTAGTAAGATTTGATTAAAATAATTTGACAGCTAATGAGGGATGAGTCTATATGAGCAGCCTTCCACCATCCTTAATTTCCATCACTCAAAAACTTCACTTGTTAAAACATATATCATATATATCTTACATTTGCTACTCATCTAACTATGTTTTCTTTGGGCATCCTTCGACCAGAATATCCACCTCCCCTAAAGTAATATTGACATGCTCATTCTTCCTAGCTAGGAGGAGAGGATGCTATATATCTATGGGAGCTTAATTTTACCTGCTTGTCCTCTGTTACGTGATGTTGCTTCAATTCGTCATGATGTCGATGTTTTCGTTGCAATAATAGTTTTATGTCGTGTCGTCCGTCTAATAAAATTTGTATTGTGGGGTTTCTACCACTTCACTAATCTTAGGGTCTGCTTGGTACAAATTCCTCAATCAAAATGGCAATGGGTATCATTAAGGAGTCAATGACAATGGGAACGATAGGTGGAAAGTAGTTAATGAATCAGTGAAAGTGATTGAAGAATTTTGATTCCCCACTACATTAACCAAGCAACAACAATGAGAATATCTATTCCCATTACCCCACTATATATAATGTGCCGTTTTGTTTTTTTTATCTTGCTTATTAATTCTCTTACTAATTTGATTACGGACCAAAACACCCCACCTCAAAACACTTATAATCTTAGATATGTAATAACTTATGTATATGCTAATTGAGTAATTTCATTCTGATATCTCCCTTAATTTATGCACTGATTTTACACCTTAACTTATTCAAATTAAAACTGTCACTCTTCTTATGAATATACTCTTTCAAACTTAATTAATTATAAAGTAATTAATCATATATCACCACATGAAACTGCAAACTTTTCACTACGGATTGGTTTGTAAATATCTAACCAAGACGTTCATGAACTATTCGGGGTCTCGATTCGATAAGATACTCACTCGAATCTGTTCCATGTTAAAATCAACAAGTCGAGCTCTAATAAAATATCGAGCTGAACTCGAGTCCGCCAGTATTTGGTACGAAAGCTCGCCAGCCTGTCCGTTAACAAACTCACGAGCCCGTTCGTGAAAATGTTCTTTAAGAGATTCGCATAAAGTTTTAGAATCATATTTAAATGACCTTGAAATTGAGACCGGAAGCTCCAGAAAAACCTAGCCTATGTTCGAATTCGAGCTTGAACTTAAGTTATTATTATTGAGCTTTTATTATGCTGAACTCAAAAATTTGTGAACTCACTATTTTCCAAACTAGCCGAGCTTGATCCAACATATTAATATTCGAATCGAGCTCGAGCCTTAAAAATATAAATGAGCCAGACTCCATTATGTGATATTCGGCTCAACTCGATTACATCTCTATTGATGAATGGCTAAGAAACTAGGGTAGAAAAGGGGATAATCTCAAAAGGTGCCTTCTGGTCGAGCAGGGGATAATCCCATCCATTAGTGTTCAATGAAATTATTGTTAAGTACATTAGTGTGCAATCTTGAGAATAAAGATAAATACATGATTAAATTTAAAAACCCTACGAATGTACATTAGTATGCATCTTTGAGAGAAAAACATAAAATACATGATAAATTGAAGAAAGGATTGTTATAATTATCCTTAAATCTTTCCTTAAATCTCTCACCCATTGTTTTTATCTGATTTAGTACACATTAATATTCAATGAAACTAATGTTAAGTGTAAACGTTGAATATTAATCGTTGTAAATGAGGATAATGGCGGTAAAAAAAAAATGACAATATATATTCATCAGTAATTATATTAGATCAATATATTTATTAGTAATTAGGCTATACATACTCGTAAGTATCTGTAATAAGCCCTTAATCTTTCAAAATTATTTACATTTAAAAAAATTACAAATATCATATAGGGATTATTACGTAGGTATGTATTTCTATAGCCTAATTATTAAAAAATACATAGATTTAATATAATTACTGATAGATACATAAGGCCTAATTTATTTTCCAGCATTACCCATATTCACAACGTTTAATATTCAACGTGTATAGTTAATAATAGATCCGTTGAACATTAATATGCACTAAATTAATTAAAATATGAAACAACTAATGTGTACTAATGTACAGCAACAACTACCGACTCTTTCTTAAACCTCCAGCAAGTAACTGCATGCACATTATGCATGTTTTCTTCAATTTGATAGAAATACAGTGGAATAGAGATTTAAGAAAATATTTTAGGAACAATCTTTTCTTCAATTTAATCACGTAATTCCATCTCGCAAGAATGCACACTGATGTACATTACATTGTACTCTTCAATCGCGCTTTAAGGAGATATTTCAGGAACTACCCTATCTTCTATTTCTCACTCCAAATGCATGCTAATATACAGTAAAATGAAAGTTTAATGAGTTATTTTTTTTGGGAAGTTAATGATGTATTATTTCCTCTGGCCAGATTGCACTCTGATGTACATCAGTGTGTACTCTTCAATCGCGTTTAATATCTTTTATTTCTCTCTCAAATTGCATGCTAATGTACAGTAAAGTGAAAATTTAATGGGGTGTTTTTCCTTTAGCAAAATTGCACACTAATGTACACTAGTAATTTACTCATCACCGAGATTTTAGAAGAGAATTCAGGCACAAACCGTTTTATTATTTCTCTCCCCGATCACATTCCTATATTTCTCTCTCCCGATGCACGCCAATGTGCGAATTCGTCTTCATTCTTTTAATTCTCACTTCGTTCTTCTTTTGGTGACAAGTTTCTTATTTAGTGTTAAATGTACAGTACATTCCTTTTGTTGATTATTAATAAAAATTAAGATTGATTAAGTACATTGTGCACACGTGTGTATAAATTAAGATTTTATTCATTGTCTCTCTCTCCAAAAATTATTTATCTCACATGAATGTACAATGAAGTATATTCATATAAAGAGTTTATTCATTGTTTCTTTCTCCGGAAATTATTTATCTCACATGACTGCAAGATGATGTACATTAATATCAATACTTAATCGTGTTTTTTTAATTCTCTTCAGACGATGCACACTAATGTGTAGTAAGTATGGGTATTATGGGTAAAAAAAATAAAAAATTGTATTTATAAGTAATTTTTTAAAGCGAATTTATGGATTACTAATATTTAAATACGTTTTGTACTAGTATTTATTTACCCTATCGTATATTATTTAAATAAATTTATAATTTTAAAAATATGTACTTTATTTAAAAACATTTTCTTACTTCAATCAAATTATAGCATTTAATTTTTAAAATAATATTTTAATAATTTTTAGAATATAAAATAATTAGTGAATTTATTAATGTATTTAAATATATTTTGAGGAATTTCAATTAAAAATTAAATAAGAAAATAACTAAAATTGATAAAATGGATAGATAAAGGACTAAAATTGGACCCAAAAATTTTCCAGTGATGTTCTAGCGGATTTTTTATTTTCTGATCAAAAAGGGCAAAAAGTTAACAAAAATGTGAAAAATAAGACAAAAAAGACCAAAATTGAGAACTCAAATAAAAAAAATTAAATTTGACTACTAATTAGTAAATAAAAATTATATTTCATTTTTATTATGTAATACATAAATCCTAGAAACTTACATCAAAATACAAAATTATATATTTAATTACCCAAATTACATATCCATTTTGTTACGCCGTTTTCTTTGCACACAAAATAATCCCCAAGTATTAAGGATGTAATTGTAGTTTAGGCAAGCGACCAAGTCAATTATCAAACCCAAAGGATGGAGTATTATTAATTTAATTACTATCTGAATTAATCAAGACAATTGTGACAATAAAGTTTGAGAATTATTATCTAAATAACTAATAAACTAAAAATATTAAAGATTAAATAAAATTAAAATAAAATCACTTAGAAGAATTTAAAGTTGTTTCAAGAATGAAGAGTAGGTAGCCATAGGGTAATCCAGTTTAAATTCCTTAACTTCCCTCTCAAGTGTACCAGTCAACTCTGCCTTGTGAATTATGAACTCATCACTATCCTATGCAAACTAATTACTCTATAGACACAAGTAAATAAGCATATAAAACATGTGAATCACCTTGGAACAAGAGATCTAATTTCATCCCATATTTAGGTGCTATCAGTATCAATTCTTTCCCCGGCTGACGGTACTCGAACTCGATATGATCTCCCTTTGTAGGTACTATAAAATTATCCTCTTAGTCCTACTTATTAACCAATAATATATGTAATTAATAAATATTCGTATTCAATAGTTCTAATGAAGTTTCGGGAGTATTGGTCACTCCCTTAGAATCATAACATGTAACCCTGTTCAACGTGAACGCACTTAATCCACAACCAGATATATATTCAAACTTTATATAACAGTTGAAGATGCAAAAAACAATGTGAATATGAGTTTAAAAAGCACAATCCAATATGAAATAATCCACAAGTAGTGTTGTCGGCAGGGTACAGTAAAGAGTTCAATTAAGTCAGTCATACCTTCAAAATCCTAGCACTACCAAAAAGGTTCTAGCCCATGGTGTTACAAGCAAAACACATGGGGTTTGGATAGATATTACAATAATCACAAGAAAAGATTAAGAAACTATGAAAACCCAATATGGTGGTAGTCTTCGCTTCCTTCTCAGTCTTGAATCTTCCTCTCTGTTCTCCTTTTTGATTCGATTGACGAATTTTTACCGTGTTGGCGGATGATGGGGTGGAATGGATGAAGGCAGGGTATGGCTCTTATGAGAGTGTGTATTTCTGGATGTGAGTTGTGTGTCCTTTTATACTTGCAGACTCTTCCAATGGACCTCTAACGGGCTTTTTTACTTTAAAACATGCACTTTCACACACTATGGGTGTTAAAAGTTCGGATCTGAAGCATCCCGCGTGCCCATTCGACGTAAAGGCTTGGTCGAATGACACTCTCCTTGGTCGAACAACACTCGAACAAAAAAACGAAGATTTGATATACCTCCAGGGATCCCGTTCGACCAGGGCTGGTGGTCGAACAGTGGTCAAACGGCTACCACCGGGGTCGAACGAGCCTCCAAAAATTCCTCTTCTGACTGACCACTTTTATCATGTTGTCCTGACAAAAGTAGAACACTTGGCCAAATAACATCTAATTCTTGATTATTTCCTAAAAAACATGATTCGTTTCAATTTAAGATCAAATCCTATACTCCCTCCGTTCCATTTTAATGTTTACGTTTTTATTTTGCACGTCTCATTTCAATGTTTACGTTTTCCTTTTTAGAAATATGGGACACACCTAAAACAATTAATATATCATCCAACACTGATACACCTACCCACTTCACATTAAATATTATATTTTCCACCCGCTATCTATTAAAATATAATATTTTTTAATCAACGTGCAAAAAGCAAAAGTAAACATTGAAATGGGACGGAGGGAGTACAATTATCAAGAAAATCAGAGCTAAAAACATGTAAATTTTCACTCTCAACACATATGAACATTAATGTGCCAATAAATTGAAAACAATGATGGGCGTAATCAAGGTTTAAAATTCGATATGGGTAAAAATATCGATACCTCAAATTTATGGATATATCGAATATCGATGTCGTTATCGGTAAAAATTTAAAAAGTTGAAAAACATGAAAAAAAAGAAGAAAATTAATTATTTAAATTAGTAATATATTATAACTAATTTTAGAGTTAAACTGGGGTGCACTAGTTAATATGATCCATTAAATTAATTAGTGTTATATGTCGGTTCGATGGCGATATATTAATTATTTTGTGTGAGTCTCATCTACCAAAAAGGAAATGTAAATATTGAAATTGGATGCCCTAATTGAAAATATGTAAAAGAATGGGTCTATTGTGTCCTTGGGTACACAAGGTGTATAAGGGTATACACTTTAATTAATAAGGGTATAATTTTTTCATTGAAAATGTATGCTAAAATACGAATAGTATAAATGTTTAATTAAAAAAATTAAAAATTTTTCTTAAGAAATAATAGTTCGTGTAATAAGTTCTTATACTAAAGGGTATAACGTTTAGGGAAAATATCAATTTTGGTACTCGAGGATAGACCAAATCCAACTTCAGTTCTCATGTTTGGTAATTTCTCAAAAGTGGTCCTCCAATGTCCGATTTTAGTCATTTTCATCGAATTTTTTTCCTTTTTTGTCCACTATTGGTCCTTAAAGTTGTTGGAAAAAGAGACCAAAAGAGACCAAAAGTGGACAAAAGTGGACAAAAGAGGACAAATATGATTTTCGGACACCGGAGGACCACATTTGAGAAATTACCAAACCTGAGGACTGAAATTGGATTTGACATATCATAGATGACTGAAATTATATTTCCCCTAACATTTATAATACTAAAGGATACAACCTTTGAAAATCGTGGAATTTGGGGGCACGGCGTCCCGGTGAAGACACAAGTTTTAGCGTAGATTGAAATGAGATGGAGAGAGTATATTATAAAAAAGATACCCTTAAATATACTTAAAAAATATCATGATAGAATTAAAATCACTTTTGGTCCCATAACAATAGGTATTTTTTAATATATCCAAAAAAATATTATTTTCAATTTAGTTTCATAACTCTCGACATTGATCGATTTTGACCCCAAATCACTGGAAAGCCCCAAATTGAAGGATCACGTGCATCGCATGTGCAAAACCCTGGTGAAATTTTTAATTCTGGCAGTTTTGAGGTCAAAATTAGGAATAATGGAACTAAATTAAAAATATTTTTTTTGGAACAAAATAAAAAGGCAAATACAATTGTGCAACAATTTTTAAGGTGCAACTGGGTCAAATTTAACCCAATGACCCGAATATAAATACTCTATTGTACCTGATGGATCATTCACTATTTCACCAACCCTCACTTCCTATTGCGCTCACTCTCTTTGCCCCGTATTTCCGCCTCCATCGCCTCCCTGCACACCACCTCCAAAATCTTTTATATTGTTTATCATCTCTTTCATCTTCAAACAATTTCTTTCATTCCCTTGAAAATTGGTTTCAACCCATTTTGTCTGTAATGGAGTTGGTGTTGAGTTTGGGTGACACCCCAAAGCACTTTTCGAAATCTCAGGGAAAGGATTTAGGGTTGTGCGACTCAGATCCACAGGTTCAGCTGGACCTGCTACCCTTCTCTCCGGTCCATAGAACGTCATCCACCAAATTTCCTTGCTCTTGGCTGGTTGATAATTGATTTGTGTTGTGATTGGATGTGTGTATGGTTTGTAAATGACAGTAGGTGTGGATTCGGGGGAAAGACCGATTAGGAAAGGGCGTCGTCATCGATGGTTCTGGGGAAGAGAGATTCCGGCGGCAGTGAGCATAAATAAATTCATGACCGATGTATTTCAAATGATTTAATTTATTAATTCGATAGTATATACATTTATTATCATATAAATGTATTACATTTTCCTCTAACATGTATCATTAAATTTATATAAAAATGTAAAAAATTTAAAATTATTTTTTATATACATTTTCATAATCAAATGTGGAGCAATTGTAATTTAATAATGTACATATTTCTCTTAATAAATGTATTTTTTTTGTAATAAATACTATTAATATTATATTTTCATCAATGTTTTTATTAATTTTAGTTATACATGTTAGTATAAAATGTTATACATTTTTGTATAAAATCTAATACATTTATTAATTTTTTTTTAAATTTTAGTTATACAATATATAAATTGTTATATATTTTTGTATAGAATCTAATACATTTATTAGAAAATACATGTACATTAGTGGATTAAATATAGTTTATTTAAATATTTAAATATTTATTTAAAAACTTACATAATTCAAATTGTATTTGTAAAATTAATTACTACATTCAACAGTTAATTAGTAAATTGAACAAAAATAAATAAAAAATAATAATATCATTAATATAAATCAATAATTTTTTGATTAAAAAAATGTATTAATCATAATTGAATAGTGTATAAGTTTTTTTATCATTGATGTATAGGGTAAATATCAAAGTCGGTCCTATAAGTATGATCTTTTCCAACTTCAGTCATTTTTTTATTACATTTCTCACTTTTGGTCCTCCGGGGTCCGTTTTTGGTCCTTTTGGTCCAAATTTAGTCCTTTTTCGCCGAAATTTTAAAAAACTAACCGAAAAATTTTGCGTGAGTTGCTCAAAATTGATCCTGTAAGTATGAACTATTCCAACTTCAGTCTTTTTTTTTAATTTTCTCTTTTGGTCCTCCATTGTCCGATTTTAGTCATTTTTGTCCAAATTTAATTATTTTTCACCAAAAATTTAAAAAACTTGCCAGAAATCATACGTGTGTTGCACGCGCCAAGAAAGAAGCCATTAATAATAAAAAAAAAACAGGGGTAACCACATGTAATGAGCAGCGATGAAAAAAAGAATTAAAAAAATTACAGAGTGAGAGCAGCGTTGGCCCGCGTGAGAGACATGCGCTCTGCTGTTCCACCACGATTCTCACCATCTTTTCTTCCACTCTCTCCTATTTTATAAAACTTGGATGGTGAGCAGAAAACTCTTTAAAAAACCTTTACATCTCCCAACGCAAAAAACCTGTTCTTTATATTTTTGCTTTTGCCCATGAGACATATTATCCTTTTATTCAATTAAATATATTTTAAATTAAATTAAAAATAAATTTGGAAGAAACAGGGGTTCCGTTTTGCGTGCGACTCAAAACACTAACCAATTAATATGGTGAAACTATGTCGATGCCCAATGCCCATGATTAATTAACCATTTAATTTTTTTTAATTTTGTTATAAATTTATTATCATATTAATTGTTTTAAATAAAATTTTTTTGTTATTATTATTATTATTATTATTATTATTATTATTATCATCATCATCATATTATTATTATTTATATTAATCGTTTATTAGATAATTCAATTGTTCTATTATCACTTTATCTTAATCAAGCATTATTTTACATTAAAAGTGATATCACTTTTTATTCTTAATTAGGTATTACTTTACATTAAAAATGAAATCACTTTTTATTCAATCTACGAATTGTTCATAAAATAATTTAACTAAACAGCTATCACTTTTCCCTTTATCTTGTCTCACTTTTTTATTAAAAATGTCATCACTTTCTATTATTCTAGTGAATTGTTCGTGAAGTAATTCAATTAGATGAATATCATATTATTTTTTATTATTAGGGATAATTTATTATTCCATTATCACATTTTATCCATTCTATACAATAATAGCGTGTGCAACTCACTCATGATTTCTGGCGAGTTTTTTAAAATTTCGGCATAAAATGACTAACTTTTGACAAAAAGAACTAAAATCGGACAATTGAGGACCAAAAGTGAAAATTGCAATAAAAAAAGAACTGAGGTTGGAACAATCCATACTTACAGGACCAATTTTGAGCGCAATTGTAACTCACGCATAATTTTCTGGCGAGTTTTAAAATTTTCGGCGAAAAAGGACTGAATTTGGACCAAAAGGATCAAAAACGGACCCCGGAAGACCAAAAGTGAGAATTGCAATTAAAAAAGGACTGAAGTTGGAAAGGGCCATACTTACGGGACTGATTTTGATATTTACCCTTGATGTATATGTTTTTTTAATAATTGTATTATTACATTTTTATTAATATATGAAATCAAATCTATGATGAAAAGGAGCAATGAAGAGCAAATCTGGATCTGCATCTGGATCTATAGTAATGGAGAGGGATGAAACGATGAAGAGCGCAGCTGAAGAGAGATGTAATGAATCAATTATAAAAAGAGCAGATGGATCTAGAGGCGATGGAGATAATCAGAGAGACGGAGGCAGCTGTATGGTGAGAAGAGAGTGGATTTTGGTGATGGTGTGGTTATGCAGTGGAGGCATAAGAAGAAAGTGGATTTTGGAGATGGTGTGCGGTGGTGCAGTGGAGCATGAGAAGAGAGTAGATTTTGGAGGTGGATGTCGCGGTGATGGAGGTGACGGATCGGATTGTAAATCTTTTATATTTGACTCATTTTGTAAATATAGTAGAGTTGGTCTTGCGTGCCCTCGTGGACACACCGTGCGTCTTTAAAATTTAGTATTATGGGTAAGAGGTACATTGTTTTGTTCTAAAGGATATATACACTTTAATTAATAAGGGTACACCATTTTGTTCTAAAGGGTATACACTTTTCATTAATATTTTTTATTTTTCTTCAGAAAATAAAGGGTACACATCTTTATACTAAAGGGTATACAATTTAACACAAAATTCTAAAGGTACATGGGGTGTTCCCCGTACGCCCGGGTGTACACAAGTTTTTGCCAATATAGTATTGTTATTAGTGTACAATTGTTGTACACTAGAATAACTCAAATAAAATATTATAATATTATGAGACCAAAAATAAATTTAACTTGATTTTTAACTGGTTATGAATGGATCTGTGATACCGAAGAATACTTGTTAAGTATTACTCCGTAATTATTAACAGACAAACCATGTAACGGCGTCCCCTTTTCCTTTTTTTTTTTTAAATTTAATTTTTTTTAATATATTAATTAAATTAAAAAATAATTCATCTCAAGAAAGAGATTCGTGAAAAGTCTTATTCAAAATCCCTTATATATATGATTATATCAAAATCAAAACCATAAAATAATCGAGAATTATATGCAATTAATGTTTTATTAAACGTTTGAAATACTTTTTATAAAAAGAAGATAAAAAAAAGAAGAAAAAAAAAAAGTACACATGGGGCATGACATGAGACGCAGAGCAATACTTAGAGGCAAAAACTTGTGTGCACTCGAGTGCACTGGCACACTCCGTACGCCTTTAAAATTTTGTGTTAAATTGTATACCTTTTAGTATAAAGATGTGTACCCTTCATTTTCTGAAGAAAAATAAAAAATATTAATGAAAAATGTATACCCTTTAGAACAAAATGATGTACCCTTATTAATTAAAGTGTATACCTTTTAAATCAAAATAATAAAAAAATGTACCCTTATTCATAATACTAAATTCTAAAGGCGCACGGCGTGTCCTGTCACGCAAGATCAATTCATACCCCACTCATTAACAAATAACAGGATATGGCCAGCATGTCTATTATTTAGATAAAATATATTTAGTGGTTGTTAAACTATATTTTCTAAAATATGCTGGATTATGCATTAAAGTATGTTTTTAAGGTGCTATAATATAATTTATTATTGACATATTTTAACAGCAAATAAGCATACTTTATCAATACAAAAAGCATATTTTAATGATGGGTCGACCCGTCTCACACCGTCTCACGAGAGAGTGTCTCATAATAATTAATATAAACTAATTATATTAATTTTAAAACTGATTTATGTGGATTAATTATATTAATTTTATGAGGTGGAGTCGAATTTCAAGCGTAATCAACCCAGTTTTTATTAGTTCTCAGGAGTTAGTACACACATATTCCAATTTGTTCCAAAAGAGTATCGAATGGGTCACTCACATTAGTGAGGGGTTCAACGACCAAGTGAGTTAGCCTACCTGATTTAATCAACCCAGTTTCTAATTAATATATTGTATACTCCCTCCGTCCCGGACAAGGTATACGTTTACTTTTTTGCACGGAGATTAAGGAGTATAATATTTTAATGTGGAGTGAAGTGAGAGAAATAATATTTTAATGTGTAATGGATAGTTGTATTAATATAGTGTGTGGGCCCATGTGGATATAATAATGGTTTTGTGTATGTCACATTAACCAATAAAGGAAACGTATACTTTGTTTTGGGTCGGACCAGAATGGAAAAATGTATACCTAATTATGGGACGGAGGGAGTATATATTATATTTAATAATTATATTAATATGCATTATTATCATTAATAATATTTAATTATTATTATGATCTAGTCTTATTGAGTTGAGGAAGGTCGAGTTTTTCGAGAAGCTTGATTAATTTAATCTTATCTTATCTTAATCTTAATATATTAACTTAATATATTAAAAGTACGAAGGAGAAATTTTTTCTTCCAATTTTATCCCTAATAATTTTTTATTTTTACCTCTATAGCCCTAATGATTTAATAGTATTTATTTATTAATATTTGCTTCATATTCTATTACTAATAATGAAAGTTTTAAAGTTGTGCAATTATTACATCAAATTTGAAATGTCAATATACTTGAATATATAGTTGGAGGGATGAACGTGAGATAGAGAGGGACAAATGAAACTAATGCCACACACATTGGAAAAATTATCTCTGATCATAAGTTATTATCACAATTTTATTGATACTGATTCTTTTATTTTTGTTATTGGAGTTTTTTTTTTTTTTTTGTCTGGAATACTTTGGGAGTATGGAAGATGAAAGAGGAGATGGTGGATCGGGCAGTCAAACGATTTTGCAGAATTCTGATGATCATTGAGAAGGCACTCAAGAGTTGGGTCAAAAGTATGAGAGGATTTTCACTGCAGGCATGATTAAGAAAATTAAAGGTATAAGGGATTTATTCAGTGCTTCACAATGTATTTTACATTTGTTCTAAAGTATTGTGTTAAGTATAAACCTCATTCATGCATGGTGAAGTTGTATGAATAGGTTGTCATGCATACTTAGCTCGTGTATGGTCAAGTTGCATGGATGTATCAGTATGTAATCATGCATAAGGTTGAGGAGTTTGTTTGGAAGACAGCAAATCATGCACCAAGTGCATGCATGGAACCAAAGAAGTTTGAGATGAGTTCGACTTAGGTTCGACCAGCTGGAACAGGTCGAACCAAACACGTCGTGATCGAACCAGAGAAGTTTGAGATAGGTTCGAGGTTGGTTCGACAAGCTGGAACAGGTCGAACCACATACGTCGTGGTCGAACCGCAGAAGAATGAGATGGTTCGAGGTTGGTTCGACATGATTGAACAGGTCGAACCAAAGGCGACGTGGTCGAACCGTGACAGATTAACATCGGTTCGACCTAGGTTCGACATGCTGTGAAGGTCGAACCAAAGGCAGTGTGGTCGAACCTGTGCCTGGGTGAGTAGGGCAGTTTCAGCTGATATTTTGGATGGCTAAACGGATGAGTTAGGAGCGGTTGAGTATATGGCTGAAAAGCTTGACACATAAGCTATTAGTTAGGATCAGTTTTACTCAGGTTGGTAACCGTTTGATACTCCAACTGAAGGTTTAAAGTCGATTCAGCAAGTTGGTCCTGTAACTTACTGTTTCAGCTAAGTTGTGTATATAAAGCTGTATTCACAACTTTATTCAAGTGTAATCACCTCCACAATAATGTAGGAATAAGATACTCTCTCCATAGTGGATGTAGGCTCGTTAGTGAGCCGAACCACTCTAAAAAACCCTCGTGTTCTCGTTTCATTTCTTCGTTCATAGTTTAGGTTTGAATCTTCATTCGTTTAGTTGTTCCTTGAATCAAATACCTGCCCATTTCACGACAAATTGCGCCGTATGTGGGAAGAAGGGCAGGTCAAGAAAGAGGATAGAAGGAAGGGAAGGCCAAGGAAGAAGATGGAGATTGAAGATCAAGATGGTGTTTCCATGAAGGTTGAAAGTGGGTTTCAGTTGATATGAAATCTGATTCGGTGTGACGATGAAGAACGATATGAGATGCAAGAAAGTAGGCAACTTTTGCAGATCAGCGAGAGGGACAAAATCAGATCAGGGAGAGGGAGAAGGAGTGATCCTTTGGTGCAGCGGTGCAAAGCAGGGAGAATCGGAGAGCTCTGATAATCCGGCAGATGAGCTCAACGGCGATTCAAAAGGGAGAAAGAAGTCTTCGGACGGAAGTTCAGAGGGGGTGATTACCAACACCGATGATCTTCTAGCGGAGAAAAAATTGGGAAGCGGTGGAGATCAAGAAACTGGTGGAGGAAGTTCCAAGAAGTGATTCTTGGCAGAAGACGGCGGCGTTCGTATCTGGATGGAAGAGGAAGATTCTCTTCGGAGATGGATGCACCGGAAGCAGTGGGATTCTTGATTCCGCAAGTGTTATCTGGATTAATCAGCAACAAATTTTGGAGCGGTTGGAGTCGGAATCGGGCAATGCTCGAAATTAAAGTTCCGGCGAGGATTTGAGTTCCTGTGAAGAGAGACTCTATGGTTTAATTTCTAGGCAGCAGTGATGATTCGAGGAGGCGGCAGCGGTATCCATTAGGCTCAGCGGAAGTTTGCGGCTTCCGACGGCAGAGTTCTTGGTAGTGCCGCTTCTCCGATAGCATCAATCAAGGCGGATTTCCAATGGGCTGAAGATGGCGGTTCGACGGGATCGGGCGGCGTTCAAAAATGAACGGAGGTGACAGCTTCTCTCCAAAAGTGTAAGGTGGTGGGCTTACTTAACGTGAAACTGGTGGTGGGCTCAACATGAGAAAAATTGGAGAGGCGCTGTTGGTTGGGAAAATTCAGCAACGGCGAAGGAAGACATCTTCTTTCCAGCGAGGATAAACAGTGTTGTTCACGGCGACGGACTTCGGCGAAAGAATTTTAAAAGAGATGGTTGCTTGGGCTGGGCAGCACTGGATAGGAACAAGGTACAGGTTCAAAGAACTTGATCAATACAATGTGGCAATAGCAAGCAAGAAACATGGAAATTTTTCATGGAAGTGCTAGCATTGTTTAAGGGATGCATCAATTGCATGGGACTCCCAGCAAGGTGGAGTCAGGACATGGCAGGTTAACCATGGAGATAAAATCAGCTTAATAGGTTGATATTTCATGAAAGATAAGGTCAGCTCAACAAGTTTGTAAGAAAATGATTTTTCGGTAAGTGAATGGTGTTTGGGGGAAGTAGCGATATAAAGGGGTAGCTAGGAGATGTGGTACTTGGACTCGTTGGCATTTAAGAGCAGCGCGGTAACAACGAGCAAGTAGGAGGAAGCATCAGGTAATCCTAGTGAGTTAGAATCGACTTCAAAGTAGTGGCACTTTCATTAGGAAAATGGTTCGAACTTGTTGTGGCTTGGCGGTATGTCAACGTTGTTACGTTACAAGTGTTGCTCAAAGGTTGAGCAATGATAAGAGGTGTTGCTCAAGGTGGAGCAGTGTTTAAAGGTTGCTACTCAAGGTGGAGTAGTGTAATGGAGAAGAGGGTTGCTATGTTTGAATAAGGTTTAAGGTGGAGAATTGTTAAGTATAAACCTCGTTCATGCATGGTGAAGTTGTATGAATAAGTTGTCATGCATACTTAGCTCGTGTATGATCAAGTTGCATGGATGTATCAGTATGTAATCATGCATAAGGTTGAGGAGTTTGTTTGGAAGACAGCAAATCATGCACCAAGTGCATGCATGGAACCAAAGAAGTTTGAGATGAGTTCGACTTAGGTTCGACCTGCTGGAACAGGTCGAACCAAACACGTCGTGATCGAACCAGAGAAGTTTGAGATAGGTTCGAGGTTGGTTCGACATGCTGGAACAGGTCAAACCACATACGTCGTGGTCGAACCGCAGAAGATTGAGATGGTTTGAGGTTGGTTCGACATGATTGAACATGTCGAACCAAAGGCGACGTGGTCGAACCATGACAGATTAATGTCGGTTCGACCTAGGTTCGACATGCTGTGAAGGTCGAACCAAAGGCAGTGTGGTCGAACATGTGACTGGGTGAGTAGGGCAGTTTCAGCTGATATTTTGGATGGCTAAACGGATGAGTTAGGAGCGGTTGAGTATATGGCTGAAAAGCTTGACACATAAACTATTAGTTAGGATCAGTTTTACTCAGGTTGGTAACCGTTTGATACTCCAACTGAAGGCTCAAAGTCGGTTCAGCAAGTTGGTCCTGTAACTTACGGTTTCAGCTAAGTTGTGTATATAAAGCTGTATTCACAGCTTTATTCAAGTGTAATCACCTCCACAATCATGTAGGAATAAGATACTCTCTCCATAGTGGATGTAGGCTCGTTAGTGAGCCGAACCACTCTAAAAAACCCTCGTGTTCTCGTTTCGTTTCTTCGTTCATAATTTAGGTTTGAATCTTCATTCGTTTAGTTGTTCCTTGAATCAAATACCTGCCCATTTCACGACAAATGGCGCCGTCTTGTGGGAAGAAGGGCAGGTCAAGAAAGAGGATAGAAGGAAGGGAAGGCCAAGGAAGAAGATGGAGATTGAAGATCAAGATGGTGTTTCCATGAAGGTTGAAAGTGGGTTTCAGTTGATATGAAATCTGAAGAATGGTCATATCTGATTGTATAGGTTCGTTTTTAAATGTTTTTGCACTAGATAGTAGATTGATGTACTTTAAAGAAATGAGACAGTGGACTGATGTAATCTATAAGCCTATCTGGTCATGCATAATATAAAATTTGAGAAGCAGCTCTTGTGAGTGCTATTTTACATAGTATTTATTATTGTGGAGCTTGATCATTATGAATACATAAACTGTTTGGTGGGGGTAAATGCTAGAATAGAAAGACTTCTTTACCAAAGAGAAAGGCTTGAGACATACTGCCAAATTTGCAGCTTTAGAAATATTTATGACACATATTTGAGTCACCTGCTTTAATGCAAATAAATTTAATACTTTATACTATAAACATCTCATGATACATTTTATTTATCTTATCCTAGCAACTTTATTCACTTCTCTAATTACTCAAAATACTCTTCATTTTATTTTTTTATCTTACATAAGGAGAGGGAAGTATATATCTTGCTAAAATTAAATAAAAAAATTAAAATCATGACTTACTCTAAGATATACTTAAGTCTTACAGAGTACTTCCTCGTCTCATTTTAGATGACACACTTTCCATTTTTTATTGTCCCACAAAAGTTTGCAC
Organism: Pogostemon cablin; assembly: GCA_023678885.1. Lineage (NCBI taxonomy): Eukaryota > Viridiplantae > Streptophyta > Magnoliopsida > Lamiales > Lamiaceae > Pogostemon > Pogostemon cablin. The sequence continues at coordinate 12,101,270 of CM042987.1, forward strand.
ATTCTTAAAAAAGTAAAAAGTCAAACACAATCACCATTCCTCATACACTTTATTTACAATAAAACCACCTAATCTAACACACTTGACATACTTTATCATTTATTTATTACAAAAATACCATAATACCCCTAAAAGTTATTACTTTTCTTAATTTTCGTGCCAGAAGAGGCATACAAACTTTTATGGAACAGAGGAAGTATATCGAACAAACAATATGCAATGCACATTGTAAACTTAAAAAAACTACAACATATAAACCTAATAATATTATAAAATACATTTTAATTAGTACAGTTTGACATCTTATATGTAAAAAATAATTTATATAATAATAGGACATGATAGCAAAATACAAGTAACGTGCAACGCGCGTGCTTTTATATATATATATATATATATATATATATTAAAAGTGTGAACCATTTGAGAAAATTTTTTGGACTCCTTTATCCTTTAGCCATTTTATTATTTGTAACATAGTCCTCATTTATTATCTAAATGTATTATTAATAACAAAATATTAATGTAATGTCTCTTCATATTATTCATTATTAATAACAAAATATAATTATGATGCCTTTTCAATTATTCATATATTAATGATCTCACCTATAATAGTATTTTGTTTATTTATTTATATTTATGTTTATGATTATCTAATTATAATTTTTAATTTAATTAATGAATTATTTTATTATAAAATACAATAGTAACACACATTAATGCATTCACAAAATCATTCAATGGAGGATGAATTGAATAGCCTAATCAAATATTATAAATGGTGGAGTTGTTGGATATTAAACTTAATTTTGTGGAAGACTTCATGATAATTCTAGAATGATTGAGATTATAAGAATCATCTAAATTAGTGGAGATGTTGGTAAAACTAGAAGCTTCTACATTTGGGCTCATGGATAGGTTAAAGAATAATCTAGATCAATGTAGTAATAGAATGATCTAGAATAATGACATGTGATCAAATTGGAGAATTATCTAGATTTATTAGGAAGAAACTAGTGTAGAATTCTCTAGAACATTAGAGATTATATCATTGTGTAGTATAAATAGGTGGTGGTGTATCATTTACAAGTTGTACCCAACCAAAAATTTAATAAAGTGTGTTTTATTCCAAACCTTGTTCTTTCCTTCAAAACTCCTTCTATCACCCTTTATTCATCCAACTCACCAATCCCTACACCCATCCACAAACCTATACATATCCCTCCAACCTTTTAACTCCTACAAAGTGGTATCCAAGCCATAAGATCCTCCTGTGAGAAATGGCCAATAACCTTCAATCCTTTCAAGTCCAGTTGCTCAACAAGGGCAACTTTGATAATTGGAGTATCAAGATGAAGGCACTCCTAGGTGCTCATAATGTTTGGGAGATTGTAGAAAAAGGATATGAGCAACCGGAAGACGAGGTGGCACTATCTCAACAACTAAAGGATAAGTTGAGAGATTCAAGAAAGAGGGACAAGAAGGCTCTCTTCCTCATCTACCAAGCTTTGGGAGATGATGATAACGAGAAAATCTCGAGTGCAACTACCGCCAAGGAAGCATGGGATAAGCTCCAAGTGTCATGCAAAGGAGCCGATCAAGTTAAAAAGGTACGCCTTCAAACTTTAAGAGGTGAATTTGAGTCCTACATATGAAAGAGTCTGAATCTATTTCGGACTATTTTACAAGAGTTTTGGCGGTCTCTAATCAAATGAAAAGAAATGGTGAAAAATTGAAGGATGTTAGAATAATGGAGAAAATATTACGTTCGTTGACTCCCAAATTTGAGCATATTGTGGTGACTATTGAGGAGACTAAAAATTTGGAGGAGATGACAATTGATCTCTTAATGGGGTCGTTACAAGCTTATGAAGAGAAACAAAAAAGAAAGCAAGATATGGTGGAGATAGTTGTAGGGTAGAAATCTCTAGCATATGAACATTAAGAAAATTAGAGAAAGATCTAAAATAATGTGGATGTTGTAACATTTGTGATGAAGAACATGGGCACAACAAGAGTGGTGTGTCCTATCTCTTATAAGGGGGGCACAAACAAGAGTGGTGTGTCCTATCTCTTATATGATTAGAGTGCCCAAGAGATAGTTAGTGGATGTGCTTTAAGAGTGAGACTTGTGCGTGAGCACAAGAGAGGGTACATCCAAGAGTGTGTGTCTTGAGTGTATTAGTATTGTAAAATATTTGTGTGAGCCCTTAATAATAGTATACTTTCCCAACCTATCGATCCTAAAATTACCCAACAGTGGTATCAGAGCTTGGATGGACACAAGAGAATCCTACGAGGATTCGTGTGGACAATAAGTCAGCTATTGTATTGGCAAAGAATCCGATATTTCATAATCGGAGCAAGCACATAGACACTCGCTTCCACTACATCAGAGAATGCATTGCAAAGAAAGAAGTTCAAGTGGAGTATGTCAAATCACAAGACCAAGTAGCCGACATCTTTACAAAGACGCTCAAGTATGAAGAGTTCGCAAGACTCCGGAGTTTACTTGGAATGCAAAATCAAGTTTAAGAGGGGGTGTTGGATATTAAACTTAATTTTGTGGAAGACTTCATGATAATTCTAGAATGATTGAGATTATAAGAATCATCTAAATTAGTGGAGATGTTGGTAAAAACTAGAAGCTTCTACATTTGGGCTCATGGATATGTTAAAGAATAATCTAGATAATGTAGTAATAGAATGATCTAGAATAATGACATATGATCAAGTTGGAGAATTATCTAGATTTATTAGGAAGAAACTAGTGTAGAATTCTCTAGAACATTAGAGATTATACCATTGTGTAGTATAAATAGGTGGTGGTGTATCATTTACAAGTTGTACCCAACCAAAAATTTAATAAAGTGTATTTTATTCCAAACATTGTTCTTTCCTTCAAAACTCCTTCTATCACCCTTTATTCATCCAACTCACCAATCCCTACACCCGTCCACAAACCTATACATATCCCTACAACCTTTTAACTCCTACAGGAGTGACATTTTGTCAATCAAACCATTTGAAAAAATAATTTTGCATTTTCGAATAGAAAATAAAGCTCCTATATAAACATATGGATGCTAATTTGAGATGTAGGCGTTGAAGTGGGGAAGTCTCCAAGCTTTGGGTTTTGGGCATTCGTTCAATTCTGTTCAAATCTAAAGTTTCAAAGCAGAAGTGTTCAAGCAAAGATATTGATGAGATAAACTTGCTTTTTTTAGTTGAATATTGATTAGTTATATTTTTTTTAAGATTTTATTTTGAGATTTTGAATTGGAATTGTTATTTGGGAAGTGATTTGTTGTTTGAATAGATATTTAGGATTATGAACTAATTAATTGATTTTATTGGTTATATGAAATTTCATTATTTGATATGTACCAAGAAAAAGAGTTGATAAATTCAAGAAAACTAATTAGATAATATTTGCAATGAGTGGTGAAGATTCCAATAGAAAATAATGTTATTTGGACGCGAACAATAGAAAATATAACGGTATGAATTCATTATTATTATTATTATTATTTTATGATAAAGTATCTTTTAACATTAAATTATTCTTTAAGTATAGTAAAATTCTTTATTAATTAAATTATGGAGTATTTAAACAAGTTTAATTAATCTAAAACATATTGGATGATCATCTAATAATTAATATAATAAACGCAGGAAATTGATACACGAATGGAATAAGAATTACATTGAGACATAAAACCTTTTTATTTTTTCACGGATCAACAACTTAATCAATTTAATGTTAATTAAGTGCTGTAGAAATACATTGAGACATAAAACCTTTTCAATTTTTATATGGATCAACAACTTAATTAATTTAATGTTAATTAAATGATATGATGAATTAATATTTGTGTGTAATTATAATGTCTACAAGAGGAATAAATATTAAATAAAGAGATTAATAAAATAAATATTCTTAATATTTTTAGAATATTAAAATATATTTATAAGATGGTTCAAATAATTTTAATTTAAATATTAAAATTTATAAAATTGATGGATACGATTAAAAAGAAAACTTGGTGTGAGATTGTTACATAAAATTAATAACATTAGCTCTTCAGAAACGAATACATTATTATTTTACGTTCCAATTTTAAGAGAGATATCATATTTTAGTGTAAGAAATGATGGAAAAAATCCGAATAAAATTGAATAGTAATAATTCTTCACCAATTCAAATTCACATCCTAATAAAATAAAATGACACTTGATTCAATGATTTCATAACATATTTTTATTTAAAAAATGACACTCCCATGTGACAAATACTCCTTCTGTCTTATTTTATCTGAGTTGGTCTTTGGGTCTCTGAGTACAAATTAACGTCGTGTAAAGTTACAAAATTTTATTTTAAAGGATATACACTTTAATTAATAGGGGTATGATTTTTTTATAGGGTATACAATTTTTTATACTAAAGGGTATAATTTTAAAAAAAATACAGAATTTGGGGACACGGTGTTCCCGGGAACATGCAAATTTTAGCATTTTTATCTTCTCATTTACAGTTTATACAAAAATTAAAAAAGAATTGCCTTTTGATTTGCTTTTAAAAGTAATTTGATTTTTTTAATAATTAAAATTTTGTAAAGTATGTGTGTGGAAAGATTAGATGACTATTTTTAAATTAAAATGTGTTCTGAGAATAATTATGAAATGTGTGAAGTAAGAGTTAAAATCATTTTTGGTCCCGTAACTATATTGAATTTTTGATTCTATTTCAAAAAAGATAAGATTTTAAATTTCGTCCCATAACTCTTGAAATTGGCCAATTTTGGTCCCAAAATGACCGGAACCCCATTTTCAGGCCCGGAATTCGCACATGCACTGCACGTGATCACTAATTCCTGCAGCTGAATCCTACGTGGCAATTCAGATTAACATGGGCTAATGAAAAATACACATCACCCTCTACCACAAAATTTAATTCTATTTTCCTTTCCACATCATATATAAAATTTAGAGCAATGAACAGCGATGGACGGCGGCGGATCTGCAGCGGCGAACTGTCGGTGAGTGGGTGTAGTGGTGGGTCGTCGAGGCTGAGCGGTCGACGACGGCTGGATAATGGGCTAATCCGTGAAGATGACGGCCGGTGGCAGTTGGCGAGAAGATGAGCAAAAGTGTTTCTTCCGGCGAAGGAGCTGCGTTTTCTTTTTTTCGCGGCAGAAAGGAAAATTGATTTCTCATTCTTCCAAAACCCTGATTCTCTCTTTCCAGCATGAATTAGGCGTCTTTGATTTCAAGAGCAAGAAAATCTGCCTTATTTCCCACAAACTGTTTCTCTTTCCCTCTTTCTCGACATCCCAAAATTGAAGCTGCTCAATAAATTCGCGCTCGCCGCAAACCCGCCGCTCAGCCACCGAAAATCACCGCCATGTACACGCATCAGGCTGCCGGTCACGGATCCATCACCAGCGCCTAGTCGGGATTTGCTGCTCACGGTCGCCCGTCAATCGTCAGCGACTCTAGCTGGAGGTGCGTGCCCGTCGCCGCACGTTGCCATCAGATCCGCCCGTCAATCGTCATACGTTGCTTTTTGCACGTGGATTAATGAGTATGATTATTATATGTAAAGTGGGTAGTTGTATTAGAGGGAAGTGGTGGGCCATATTGTGTACTTTTTTACTAAATAGGGGGAATTGATACCTTTGAAGCGGACGCAAAAAATAGTAAAATAGATACCTTAGAAGCAGACGGAGTGAGTAATTTATTTATTATCTAAAAATAGCACAATACCCCTATAAAATCAATAAAGTTGATCAAAAAATAATTTTTCTTAAACTCCGTATCTACAGTACCGGTGAACATAAGTTCGGAACGGATGGAGTATTAAATAATCATCCCGTTAAAAGTTTAAGTGATTATAGAAAACTGTCTTTTAAAATCAAGTCATGGGCCTAAAATTAAATTTATCAAACTTTTTTCTATTGCGTGCTTTTGGCAAAAAGGTGGTGAATATTTATGATAAATGAGCTTTACAAACTATAAATGGTGTAGAAAAACTAAAACTCACTGCTCAATCCACTTAAAATCTGATATCATTCGCACAGCAGGAGGAACAATAGCTCATTCTCTGATCCTCCCTATTTTCTACTTCACAGGTTTTCGTTAACATTCTTCAGCTTTATATTCATTTTCGTAAAACCATGATCTTATTAATTTTCAATTTAATTTATAAAACCTATAAATTTCGCAGGGCAATTACTAATGTGTTAATCGACACTATTCATTCTCCAAAACAGCTGCAGTTACACAATATGGCCCGGCATAACCGCCGCCAACAACTCCGCCGTCCTAGGCGACAGCGGGTTCTCATTAGCCCCGGGGACACCGTTCAATTTCCTGCCCCCGAGGGCTGGTCGGGCCGCTTCTGGGCCCGAACGGGCTGCAACTTTGACGCCGCGCAATTGCACCACAGGAGACTGCGGTGGGACCCTGATATGCGCCGCCAGCTGGGCCCCACCGGTCTCCCTTGTGGAATTCACCATAGGCAGCAGCGCCGTGGAAAAGGACGTGTACGGCGTCAGCTTGGTGGATGGCTACAACGTGGGGATCTCGGTGCAGGCCTCCGGCGGGTCCGGTGAGTGCCCGACGGCGGGTTGCATGGCGGATGTCAACGCCGACTGCCCCGGGGAGTTGCAGGTGGTGGACGAGAGCGGGGCTGTGGTGGCGTGCAGGAGCGCGTGTGCGGTGTTCAACACGCTGGAGTTGTGCTGCACGGAGGATCACGAGACGTCGGTCACGTGTGGGCCGACGCCGTACTCCGAGATGTTCAAGAATGCATGCCCGACGGCATTTAATTATGCGTATGATGATTTATCAACTACATGCACTTGCTCTGCCCCTGATTATTTCATCACATTTTGTACTTCAAATTAAATGGCTACTAAAATCACAAATTTGGTACACTCTTGTAAGACGGAAATACTCACAGTCTCCCTAAAAGATTGTCACTTTTTTTTTCATGGAGATTAAGAAGTATAATAATTTAATATATAATGAAGTCAGAAAAATAATATTTAATGTGTAGTGGATAGTTATATTAGAGGTGTATGTGGGCCCGAGTATAAATTAATTATTTTTTAGTGGATTCCATGTACTAGAGTATAAATTAATTACTATTTTTTAGTGAATCTCATGTACTGAAATGGAAATGTATCAACTTTTATGGGATTAAAAAAAAAGTGTGTTATGTATGTTAGATTGATAAGAAGAAATAAAATTTTAACAAAGAGTAATATGTACATTTTGCAACAGAGCAATTTTATGAACACAAGAATGCCATATATTACAAAGTTACACTACTGAATTGAAATTATAATCTTACTTTTCGAATTATTACTTTTAATACTGTATAATTAAGGAGTATTGGGTGAAACATTTACAACCTGTAGAACTTTGTCTCCGCTCTTTTTTCTTTCTTTCTTTCTTATTATTATTATTTTTTTTCAAAAGTTCTTTTAATCACTTCTGGAATGTTTCCTTACTTTTTAAAATAAAATTATTTTAGCATTAAGACATAGATAACCTTGTATGAACCAAGTTCACATGGTTAATTATGTAATTATTAATTTATGTTCTATTGTACCTTTACAGGTTTTAATGTTTATTATTAAAGTTTAAAATATTTAAATATATAATTATCTTTTATAATTTTTAAATAGGGAGGATTTACACAAAAAAATGGTTCACTGTAGACCCATTATACAAGCTATATATAATTATTTAGCAAAATATGCCCAAAAAATGAAACCAAGAACTAGCACCTTAGAAAGCCTAATACATATATATGATCAATATAGCAAATCGCAAATCAAATAAACATATGAAATTTCATAATAGATCTAATCTCACGAAAAGACATAAATTGAACAACAATTACAGGGGCAGATCTAGAATTTTAAATTTGGGGGCAAATAATCAAAAAATATCAAATATAATCCGATAACATCTGATGAATTTAATTATTTAATTTTTAGCTTTTATTTTTTTTAAATTTAGTCTTTTTATTTTAATTTTAGTCTTATAACTTTTTCCTTTAGTTTTAATTCTTTTACAGAATTTTTTTGCAAAACTTATAGGATTTGAAAAACCTACAGATTTGCCAATTTTCTGCAAAATGGCTAAATCTGAAAAAGATTTGAAAAACCTACAGATTTGCAATTTTTTTTTGCAAAATGGCTAAATCTGAAAATTTTTAAAAGTTATTTGACTAAAATTAAAAAAATAAAAAGTTATAGAGTTAAAAGGATTGACATAATTGATAATATTCGTATAACCATTTTTTTTATTACCTCACTAAATGTGATCCCCTTCATATCAGAATGATGATAAATTTATAAATAATATTTAAAAATAAAATCAAGATATTAAATACATTAAGATATGTGGCAAAAATTTAAAGTAATATTTTCCTCAATTATTGTTGGGTGTGAAAATCTATGTATTTTAGAATCCGATTTGACACCGTTTTGTGGAGTTTAATGTCATACTAGTAAAAAACCCCACGTAATATGCGGGATAGAATTTTTTAAAAAATTAATAAAAATTTGAGTGTCGGAAAAAAATAAAAAAATTCAAAAGAATTTAATTTATATGATTATACATGTATGAACAAAATAATAATAATAAAAAAATCAGTTAAAAACAAATTAAATTTAAAAAATACAAATCCACATGAAACTAATTAGAATTTAAATTTGACAATTAAAATAATTATATCAAAATTAATACACGAATTAGTTAAAAGAAATATAATTTAAAATATAAATTATAAATATATAAATCACATACAGTCAATTTTTTGGAACTTGGAGAAACTTTCATAGAATAATTTATGCGTGGAGGAGAACCTTATTTATATACGTGGGGAAAAATAAATATATATATATTTATCTATATAAATTTTTATTATTTTAAATATGGGATTATCACTAATAGATACACAATTTTAACCTAAATTACTATTAGATACATGGAATTTAAATAATTACTCTCACATACAAAATATTAAAGTAAAATACCAAATATAACCTTATACTCCATACACTTTTAAACCAACAACCCTACCACTCACCCACCCACCGGCGTTGACCAACCGTTGACCGGCGTTGAGCATCCGTTGACCAGCATTGACCGGCCGTTGACCGGCATTGACCACCAGCCGGACCGGCGTTGATCGACTGTTGACCGCCGCCTGCTGCCGGAATTTAAAATGTGCAAACAAAATGTGCAAAAATAAAATTGTGCTGAACAATTGTGTAAAATGAAATTGTGCAGAACCAAATTGTGCAAAATCAATTTGTGCACACAAATTGTGCAAACATATATGGGTATTTATGGTATTACAATCATAATTGTGTAGTTAGGAGTAATAGTGCTTTGAGTCATGTAGTTTAATGCAATTATGCATTTTTTTGTGTACCCTTAGTAAGTGACCCTTTAAATATTTATATTTTAGTTGTAAATTTAAAGATATTATATTTCAAAATAATTAAATCAAATTAAATAAATAATAATTAATTAAAATTAATTCAAATAAACTACAATTTGACACGTCACCGCGTAGGCTCCTCGAAGCGACACGTAGGCAAAAAAAACTCTAGATTAGTATATTAAAGATTTTGAACATCTAATTGTTACTTCTCTTATATTTTAGTTCAAGATGTATTTTAGGTATTATTTTGTGTTTTTAGGTAGAAAAATGATAAAAAATGCAAGGTTAGAGAAACTGAGCAACTCATGCATTATCTCATAAAACATACGATCACTTTGCACGAGTATTTTTTTTGATAATGAGGAAGTCAAAACTAGTAGTATAAAAGAAGCCTTAAGGTTCTAAACCTTAATGGAGACTTCCACGCACCAATACCTGACCACCATCCTAAAGTCAAGATACACCCCTAGGGTTCTAAACCCCAATTCGCCTTTCACCGCTACCCTTCATCTACCTTTCATCCCACACACTTAGTCAGGTGTTTGCTACTTGAGAAGAAGAACGAAGGAGGATCACCAAGAAATAAAGAGAAGACGGAGAATTATACACTACAAAAAAAGTATTTTTTAGCAACTGAATTTACCAATGGAATTCAATCCGTTGCTAATTACCAATGGATTAGCAAAAAAAATGACATTTTTGTTTTAGCAATGGAATGCCAACGGAATTATTCTCTATTTTAGCAACGGAATTCAATCCGTTGCTAATTACCAACGGATTACCAAGTGAATCATTATATAAATTACCAACGAAATTATTAGAAATGGATTACCAATGGAATTATTTAGCAACAGAATTGATTTTTCGTTGCTAAAAATTTACCAACCACCACTTTACCAAAAGAATTTTACCAACGGATTCCATTGCTAATCCGTTAATAAGACAATTTAACAATGAAATTAAGGCTTTTACCAACGGAATATTCCATTGGTAAAAAACAGTTTTTTTGTAGTGATATCAGACTGGTTTTTCTACTTTCTTTTGTTTCTTGTTGTTGATTTATAGACTCATGGGTAAGTTTCATTTCATTGCCAGATTGTTGCTTGTAACACCTTGAGCTAGTTTCATTTTGATAATATTAGGATTTTGAAGGATTAAATATGTTAACTTGAAATTTTAGATCCCGGTGTTCACATTGTTTCAAATGATTATTCCTTATTAATTGAAGTTTTATCTCGAACTTATAAGATCTTTCGTTGATTGATGTATAATTGAGATTTGGATGTGTTGCATGATTATATTTCTTATCTCGTGGCAGTTGAAGGGGATTGACCTATAATAACCGTTAATTGTTTGACCTTCAATATAGGATGTCTTTTTATCTTTGCATAATTATTGTTAAGAGAAATATGATAAGAAAACTTTAGATCTAATTCCTTTAGTACCTATAGAGGATAAATATTGCGTTAGCCTTTTATGAAATTTTGCATGAATTGTATAGAGGATAGATATTGCATTAACCTTTTATGGAGTTGCAGGTGGTGGGTGAGAGTGGGGCGGTGGTGGCGTGTAGGGGCATGTGTGCGGTGTTCAACACGCCGGAGTTGTGCTGCACGGAGGATCATGCCACCTCCGCCACGTGTGGGCCGACTTCGTACTCCGAGATGTTCAAGAATGCATCCAACAGCTTATAGTTGTGCATATGATGATTTATCAACTACATGTACTTGCTCTGCCCCTGATTATTTCATCACTTTTGTCCTTCAAATTAAGGGTGTTTTATTGATATTTTATTACATAAAAAATTATACCCTACAAATGACTATTAAACTCTTGGGCATGTGGCGGTAATTTAGAAAAGGATGATGACACATGGCAATTCTTTATATAGTGGAATACAAGATGAAATTCAATGATGTAATAGGTGATCCGGTGCCTCAAATTAAATTACTATATATCGATCAAAAATTTGGAACAGTCGTATAAGACGGATATACTCGGGTGACAATGTCTCCCTGAAAGAGTTACGTGAAATTGATTAAAAGTCATAAAATTTTAACATATAATATCTAAGTAATGAAAAATAATAATCATCCACTTAATTATTTTATGAATAATCTTAATCTTAATATAAATAAAAAATATAAGGTCTTCAACAAAAAATAATTTCTTAAAAAAAATATTACCTTCGTCCTATCATAACTTTTACATATTTTTATTTTTGGTGTTCCATCATAAAGTTTATATCTCCTTTATAATAGATGAGACCACATAAAACAATTAATACATTTCTATGGGGCCCACACACAATACAACACTAATACAACTACTAAATATACATTAAAATATTGTATCTTTCAATTCACTATAAATTAAAATACTATATTACTTAATCATCGTATAAAAAGCAAACTTAAACCTTCACACAAATGTAGGGTGTAAAACATGATTCTCACGGAAATTTAATACTCCCTCCGTCCCACAATAACTGACACCGTTACTGTAGGTACAGAGTTTAAGAAAAGTTATTTTTTGACCAACTTTATTGACTTTTGGAGGGTAATGTAGACTTTTTATGTAATAAATAAATTATAAAGTATGTTATGTGTGTTAGGTAGGAGTGGTAAATTTGTAATTAAGATGAACTTTTGAGGTTAGGAATTAATGTGATGTTTCATTTTTCGAGTAGTGCAAATTGTTGTGGAACGGACGAAGACGGAAAGTAAAAATGTGCACATCTTCCGTTTTACATAAGACAAATGTGCATAAAAAGTAAAAATGTGAAAAAAAAAAATGAATGCACAAGGTTAAAATGTGCTGAAATATTGTATAAGGTTGTGGAGTTTCGCAACATTAATGCTTTGGAGTGGTATAAGTGTCCGCAAAATTGCTGTCAGTTAATAACTAGTGCTAGTTTTTAACTTTCAAAATAGTGGAGAAGGATTGTAAAAGTATTGTTGTGGTGTATGTTGGGTTGTAAGGGTGTTGAAGCACCCCATGTGCTTTTGTAACACATTTCTTAACTTAACAAATTTGCTTGATCAAAAAAAAAAAAATTGTATAAGGCAAATGTGCATAAAGCTAAGATGTGAAGAATAAATGTGCATAAGGGTAAAAATGTACTAAAATACTATATAAGGCAAATGTGTAGAAAAACTATACAGAAAAATGTGCAATTTTATAGGGTAATTATGGTATATTACATTATAATTATCTTTATCTTTATCTAACTAAATGAAAGTTTTCTTTTGCCAAGTGTCAATCTCACATGAATCTTATGCCAAATGTCAATATGATATGCATCTTATCCTGATTTCTCATTTTCTTATGTTTTGAAATTTTTTATACTTTTCCAAGGGTAAATATCAAAATTAGTTATGCAAGAATGACAGATTTCAATTTTATTCCTTTTTTTTTTTTGTAATTCTCAATTTTGGTCTTTTTTGTCCAATTTTAGTCATTTTGGTCCAGTTTTGGTTCTTTTTTCAAAATTTGGTCTTTTTTTTTTCCATTTTTGGTCCTAAATGTATACACTTTCAATCCATTTTTGGACATTTTTTAACATAAAGAACTAAATTTGGACAAAAAAAGACTAAAAGTGGACAAAAAAGGACCAAAATTGTGAATTGCAGATGAAAAACGACTAAAGTTGAAATATATCATACTTACATGACCAATTTTGATATTTACTCATTTTCCAAATTCCAAATTAACTTCTTGCATACGTTATGAAAATGAAAAATTATTAAAGAAGCATTATAATACTATGCCTCTCTCTATCACGCCCTTTGAGTTTTCCGTTTTGTGGTTTATGAAAATTTATTAATGGAGCTCATAATAATTCATTAACTTCACGATTGACCCGCTTCCTATATATCGATCGCCACCTGCAGCCGTCGACAATAGATCTGCTCTCGCCACCAGCCGCTCATTACCGTCTCGATCAAGTTTGTCATCCTCCTAGACTCTTCAATCTAAAATTTAGGTAAATGTTAATCTTCTCCTCCATTTACCGATATTTTATTCACTATGAGTTTTTCTTTCATGTCGTAATTCATTATATTTGAGTTAAAACTTGATTCATTAAGTTAGGCTGTATGTATTTTAGGGTGTGTAGTAGTTATTTTGGTATAAAACATATTCTATGTTTTCTCTTTTTTTTTTTTAGCCGTTGTGCTTCCATGAAATCCGGTTTTTGCATATGGGCGAAGATCAAAGCTTTCATTCATCTAGCGCAATTAATTGATCAAGAAAGGGTCTTAAGAATTTTAGGGAAAGACGAAGAATTCACGAGAAAATGGTTCGGGTAAGCGAGCCTTTGATTTACTAGGTGTATCTAATTTGAATAATTATAAGAATTGTACTATTTAACAAGAATGTTTTCGTATGATGCACAGTTTATTCAATTTAGAGGTTTAATAGGGAATGAGACCAAGAACTCACTCATCTTGCTTTGGCCAATATCTATTCATGAACAGCTGGTAAGTTATTTATTTATTTATTTAATGGGATTGATTCTTTGCTACTTTAAATTTGTTGAATTGAATTGATAGCAGTTCCCTTCTCTATGAATAACACGTTTATGTGAATGATTCTGTTAAATGGATTGCCATTGTCTCTGTTTGTTCTTCTTCATTGGCATAGCTTTTACCAACATGTGTACTGAAAATAGTTGCATACTTGAGACTGCAGATTAACCTAAGAGTTTGCAAACTGTACATGTAAAATACCTATGAGCTATAAATAATATCTTATTTTATAATTTGTCTTGTGTAGCTATACGTGCAAAGGAGATGGAAAACATTCCACATTGAATGGAAAATCAATGAGACTAATGTGGTCAGTACTTGATCCTAATGCACGAAAAAGTGGAGTTGGAAATGTTTCTGTCAAGGTAAACTTGGTTTACATTGGTGGATGGTTACTAATATATATTCTTTTGTTTGATGATCACATTGTCCTATTCTAACACAATATTCTTGCTCCTAGGCTTTTTTTTTAATTGTAAAATTTCAGTGAGTCAATAGATTGTGTTAGACTTCAAGAAATGATTCAGAAGTTTGGTCATACCAATTTGCGACTGAAACCTTTGCAAAAGATGCCATTTCGAAACTCAATGGCTCAACTATTGAAGGCAAATAGATGTATGTCATATACTCTCACATTTTTTTGGTTTTTGTTTAGTATTATGCTTTTTAAATTTTCTCTTCCATTGTATAACTCTTAGAATACTTCTTTCTTGCATAGATATGTTGGTAAGTTTGTGAAGAAGAGTGCCCGAGCCATTTCTAATTACTAATTGAGTACACAAAACTGGCCTGTAGGTGAAGAATTAGTTTTGTCTGTAGGTGAAGAATTAGGATTCAGGGTTGTCTAAGAGATCCTTGAGGAGAAGTTCTCTCAATATGGAAAGATTGTCAGTTTTGCCATCTCTAAAGATGATAATAATGGTGCATCAAGAAAATTATGAATGATAACTGATGTCTTGAATTCCTGGAAGAATATGCCGAGTTTAAGTTCAAAATATCTAATAAAACTAAATTTAGATTTTCTTAAAATAAAGGTGAAGTTAATGTTTCTAATCTTAATAAAAATGTGGAAATTAATAATTAACTATGTTAAGTCGAGAATTTAAATAAAATAGGATAAAATCGAATTTAATATTTAGAACATTTTGACTAAAAAAATTCCTATATCCACTATGTTAAAAAAATGCATGAATCCTACATGAATATTAATTTATTTTTATTTTCAAATGATAACATTTTAAGTAATACCACTAGTTAATGTTCAATTAAAAAAAAAATGAAAGTAAAAATTAAATATAAATATTTTTAAAGTTAAGAGAATATGCAATACAAATGAGTTGATAACCTTTCTTACTAATTTTTGGTGAATCACACGAAATTTTTTTTATAATTTAAATTCTTATTTTATATTCTTTAAATAATAAATTATTTAAACTAAGTTTATACAACTCCAATTAAAAATCCAAAAATATTTTTGTGATCCTCATGAGACGAGGGTTAAAACCATGTATTAAAATATTATAAGAAAATGTGACCAAAATTCTCCAAAAATATTTTTGTGATCCTCATGAGACGAGGGTTAAAACCATGTATTAAAATATTATAAGAAAATGTGACCAAAATTCAACCTTATGTGTGCATGCATGCTTCATTTTTACGTCCAAAATTAAAACAAGTTATATGGTTGTATTCCTTGTAGAAATACTTCAAAAAATGGTATATAATGTAAGGTATTATGCATGAAAGCTTTAACAGAAACTATCTAACAATTAAGACACCGAAACAATAAATGATTTTAGTATTTGGAATCTTCGTTAGGAGATGATCATTTTAAGATATAACACTATAAGTTTTTATTATCGTCGGCGAAAATTCGGAATATATGGGTTAAATATTTATAGTCTACATGACGAGAGGATCATTTTAACCTATAATGTGATAAAAATTGACAACTTAATAGTGAACTTACCTTATCACCTGTTAGCTTCCTTCTTCCTTGCTTGAAGTATCTAACGTGAGCAGCTAGCCTATATATATAAAGTGTTTGTAGTGCGTACTGGTGTCTTTCTTCATTTGCATGGTCAGGTATTTATAGGGTGATAACAATAGTAGCTAATGATTATGTTTATGGGTAGGCTTGCTGATTCATTCATACATGTTTGTATCCTATCAAGGTATGTGTTTGTAGTGCTATCGTGGCTATTCCCTTGTCACACAACTGGTTACTACGTGGCATAACTGCTTGTATGCATTTTGCATGCAAGTTCCATTATGTAGCTTTTTAGTATTATTATATGAATATATATTATTATCATATATATTATTATTATAATTATATATACATGCATATTAATAGTTTTTATGTGGCATAATTGCATATATATGTATTCTGCATGCAAGCACCATTATATAGCTTATCTGATTATCTGATTATATGAATATATACTATTATCATATATTATTATGTAGCTTTTTAGTATTATTATATGAATATATACTATTATCATATATATTATTATTATAATTATATATGCATGCATAGTAAGGGAGTTTTTGTTGTGGAATCAGATTATCTGTGATTTTTAAACCTTTCCTTTTTATATTTCTTTGTTAATTTTTATAGGCAATTCTTCCTAATTTTATTTTGTCCAAAAATCATACTTGATTGAACTCCAATACTGTGTGTATCAATACAAAATCTTGTGGGCCCATCCATGGTAGATACCGTGATGTTTCCAGATGGGCTTTGCAGATTATATGATTTCATTTGAAGTGTTCTTTGTTTCAATAGTTCTGCTTGATTTTTGAATGTCATATGAATTCTTATATGGTTGACAGTGGGGAGTCATGATGTTTTGGTTTTTGGGTGAAACTTGATAACTACTACTACATATGTTTCATGCTTCAACATATTGAGACATTAGAAGTCTTGTGTGTTCAATATCAGGGTAGAAACTTTTTTAGTGCAAAGCGTTGGAGATTTTTTTTTTTTGTTTAATTTCCTTCCCTAGACAATTAGTTTGGTCTGAATGCTTTATTTAATTTGCTTATTTTACGTCGGATTATTTCAATGTTTTTCTTACAAAAACTACAATTTTTCTTTTTAAATTTTCTTCCTGTGATCATATATTTTTCAAAATTAATTCAACATATTATTATATAGATAAATTTAATAATTATCCACTATTCCTAATTTTTATTCTATAAACTTAGGATCGTACGGTGCACGAAGTGCACTTAAATATTGCAATTTACTTGAGTTATGTTCCATTAACCACCGAAATTTTGTGAAAAAAAATCTAATATTGAGAGACCTTGTGATGGAAAATTAAATAATGCAATTACTTGAGTTTTGTTAATACCGTTACGTAGTATGTTAATAGTATTCTTTACTTGAATATCTTTTTAATACTCCCTCCGACCCATGTAAAGGTAGGATATTTGTTTTGTACGTGGATTAAGAAGTATTATTATTTTATGTGTAGTGGATAGTTGTATTAGTAGTGAATGGTGGACCATATGTGGGGTCCTTTTACTAAAAGGGAAAATATGGAGACCTTTGAGTGAGGCCCCCAATATAGTAAAATTGGGACCTTTCGGTGAGATGGAGGGAGTATAATATTTTTAAAATAAAAATCAACAACTAATTTTAGGCAAAGACTTGTGTAAAACCGTCTCACATAAAGGTTTACATGAGACGGACAAAATGAGATAATTTTTATAATGAAAAGTGATACTAAATTAATGAAAAGTGATAATACTATTTTATAAACAATTTATAGTATAAATAAAAAATGATAACATTGTATAGAGAAAATGATAACGTAATGTAAAATAGTCTTACATGATATTGTGTCACATAAACCCTACTCGTAATTTAATTATTTAATAGCATAGTATTTTGTTGCATTCAAGTTTTATACTATTTTTTAAATTGCTATTGCTATATTATTATAGCAAAATTTTATGTTCATTAAAATATAATCAACAAACATAGTTGGAATGAATCCTTTAATATTTAAATAATAATATTATTTAAAAATAAAATTTTATTGAGCCCGTGTAAAACGCTGGTTACATGCTAGTTAGTTGATAGTTATAATATTTTATCATTGTATCTTAAACTAGTAATAATGAATTATATTGTGTACTTGACAGTGATCCCACATAAATTATTTATTATGCTCAATATATTTTCGGAATAATTATATATGTAATACAAACCTTTTTTTATAGGATTGAATTAGCTATATTGTACATAAACACTCAAATAATATTATTCTTGTTTATATTGTACATCTAGTCTAGGTCAAACAAGCTACTTCATATATAATTAATTTTTTTTTCATTTACTAAGCTTCTTCATTTACTTCGTAAGGGCGTCTTTGTCATTTTTAAATTAATTAATGAGCTGAATGCAGCCTGTATTTAATTTATAATTACAATATGGGTAAATATCAAAATTAGTCCTGTAAGTATGGCCGATTTCAACTTTAGTCCTTTATTTTCAGCAATTCTCAATTTTGGTCCTTTTTGTCCACTTTTGGTCATTTTTTCAAACTTTGGTCCTTTTTATTCCATTTTTGGTCCAAAATTTATACATTTAGGACCAATTTTGGACATTTTTGAACATAAAGGACTAAATTTGGACAAAAAAATAGGATTAAATTTGAGAAAAGACTAAATTTAGGCTAAAAGGACTAAAATTGGACAAAAAAGAACCAAAATTGAGAATTGTAAATGATAAATTAAAGGACTAAAGTTAGAATCGGTCATACTTACAGGACCAATTGTGATATTTATCCTTACAATATTATTTGTCTAACCAATTACTTAGAAAATAAGTCATTTAAAACTCTTTTTCAATCTTATTCTCGACGCTATCACGGTTGTCAAAGCTCTACCCACCGACCACGTACTAATTTAAAGGAGAAATACCGTAATCAACATTACTTAATTCAACGAACAAAAATTTATTAAGTTGTGCGAGGTGTAAAACCCCCAATATTATTGGTCAAACAACACACCACCTTACACACTTGACTACATGACCAGTAATAAATACAGAATGGAACCACCATGGTCATGGAAGACAAGTTGAAATCAAGGAGTAATCTCCATCACTTTGCGTCTGCTTAATGTCGATCGATCGGGTGGAACTCCTTTCTACTTGTCCTCCGAGTGATGATTTTTACGCACGTTTGCGCCATCTGCATGATTAAGCAAAAGAGTTTGCAACATATTAAATTGGTCCAAATTAATAATCAACATAGAAGAAGCTTTTTTTTTTGACAGAAATATAAATTTCTATTAAATCAAACAGCGTCAGTGTTTGCAAATGAATGTGGTATAGATTAAGAGAAAAATGGTGAACGCACACAAGAGAAAGCAATAGTCGTTAGGCTATGTGCTAGGGTGCAACCCTCCCGTCGGGTCCAATTAAAAGAAGAATTAAAAGAGTATAAGTGATAGTATGTAACTAGAAATAAGGAAAACCAAAATCAAAACATAAATATTCTTACATCATTGGGGGGCACCATTGTCACACCCTAAATTTTATAAAGAGAAAATTTCATATTATTTTCTTAAATAATTTAATAAATAGGGCATGACCAACCATTTTTATAAAAAGTATTACTACAAGAAAACAAGAAAAATAGGGCAAGTCCTATAAGTTCTTGCAACTTAATCTTAAAAGAATATTTGAAGAATTTCTGCAGAACTTTAGAAGAAAGGACAGTAAGTCTATTTTTACAAATTCATAATCATATAAACATTCAGGACCTGTCAATAATTTATTAAATAAAAACTAAACATGCTGAAACACCCTACTACTCTTTTTAAATAAGTGAACAAGTGACTTAGCAAAGAAGAAGGAAGAATTAAAGTAAAAGTCAGTCCTGTAAGTTTACAATGAGCTTTTAAGAATCAATACCCACTTAAATTCTTAACCTGTCGCTTCTTAAATCCAAAAGTATACTAACTGGATGGACAGTAAATCACAGGAATGATCAATCGAGAAAATAATGCAAGAGGAAATAAGGTGGAGCTTTTAAAGAATGAGGGGCTGTAGTTGTTTGTATCCCAGGTTATAATTTAAAATTCAAACCATTAATTAATTCTCCCATTAAACAAGTAATTAAAATAAGAGTAAAAGTATCACTTGGCCTCCTCTAACAACCGACTACCCTCTATGCCTCATTACTCCAATGACTGTACAGATGGCAAGTTAGCCTGCAATCTCAATTGACAACTCCTAACCATACCACACGTCTACTATTTCCACACACACCACTTTAAACTCAAGAGCTTTACATGCATGCTTGGGAGTTAACAAATATGATTTATCAATATGAAATAACTACTAACCTGCCCTACTAAAATAATGTATTCTCACAAGCAGCCCGTCAGACAAGTACTACAGTTTCGAAATACACAGATTCATAGCGTTGACACAACAACCGACCTTGGACCTACTCCAAGAGCAATGTGTAAAATCGACAGACCATACTCGATAAATTATTCAATACCAAAAGCTACAAGGTGCACAGTCTGTAACGCCCTAAATTCTTTAAGTAGGATATTCTCATTATTATTATTATTAAAATAAATAGATAGATAAATAAATAGTAAAATAAATAAAAAGAGTTTCCCTAGAACATGGGCGTCACTGAAAGTAGCACATAAGCGGAAGTCATAGCATGTTGTTCCAGGACAAGAGCTACAACGTCAAGTAGTTTATTTTACAAAACATGCAAATATCGCCAAGAAATAAAATTCCACTTAAGTCACGCTTCTTCACCCTCTGTAGAATCTGAAATTCAAAATAATAGGGTGAGCGTCTAAAATACACTCAGTAGGGGAACATCAATAATTGCACTTGCTAATATATATAAGTAAGATAAATGTATAAAATAAAATGACGTGGCAGTCGATAAATATGTGTCAATGACGGCTCAAAGTCCGCCAATATGTCAATTAGCACCGGCTCCGGCTGCGTCTGGCAATATGTCAATTAGTATCGAGCTGCAAATGTGGAATTATTTTCGAATTGTATATACATGTCTATTACGTACACACATTAACAATAGCAATCATAAACATGGAATGTAATAATACTCGGTGAAGAGTACAAATTACCCCTACCTTAAGGTGAGCAGAAAATTAGGACAGATTATTGATATCTTGGATTCCTGAAAGAATTTGCTAGACTAAGTATAAAATGTCTAATAAAATTAACTACATGGGTTTTCTTAAAATAAATGAAAATTTTATATTTTAATTTTAATCCGATGTTGTGAGTAATAAATTATGATTACTAATAATTGTAATTATACTTAACATAAATAAATATATATAAAAAAAAACGAGAATAAAATAGGAGCTAAATAGAAATCATCTTTAATACGTACATAATGTTTTAAAATTTAGGAAGTATAAAGTGATTTAGGAATAGTATAAGTTGGCATTTAACATGAGTGATTAATAAGTTTATTTCTTTATTATTATTATTTTAAAAGAAATTTATTGTAAAATTTTTTTAAACTAAGTTTATATAACTCCAATTAAAAATCCGAAAGCACCATTGCGATCCTCATAAGATGAGAGTTAAAACCATGTACTAAAATATTATAGGAAAATGGGACCAAAATTTAACATTACGGGTACATGCATGCTTCATTTTTACGTCCAAAATTAAAACAAATTATATGGTAGTATTCCTGGTGAAAAATGCTTCAAAATGGTATATAATATAAGACATCATGCATGGACATTTTAACAGAAAATATTTAACAATTGAGACGTCAAAACGACAAACAATTTTAGTATTTGAAATTTACGTTAAGAGACAAACATTTTGATATATAACACTATAATGTTTTATTCTTGTTGGCAAAATTTCGACACCTACGGGTTAAATATTTAAAATCCACGCGACTAGAAATCTTTCTTCTTCGTAGCAGTTCTGCGTGTGTGTGTATATGCAGTTTGTGTGTGTATAAAACTTTCACTATGAGTTGGCCTATTTATAGTAAAATTTTTGCCCTAGGTAATCATTACACCTAGATCATAGGTTTGATCACTCACTCACATGTTGACGTTGAGGGCTTATTTGAATGATACATGTTGTTGTACCTATGCATGCATGCTGAAACGTGTTAACTTGGCCACGTGGTAACTTCCCAACCTTACATTTTAATTACTCCTACTAGTAACACTATTCATGCTGTCACTTTAAATTCAAGGTGTCCTCCCTATTTATTATTGTTATTTAAATATTACTAATGTATATATATAATTATTATTACCTAAGTATTATTAGTAATTATGATTATAAACAAAGTTACTATTGTTCTATAAAGTACATTTAATTATTATTATGTATATTAGGGGTGTTATATCCTCCCCTACTAAAATAAAATTTCGTCCTCGAAATTCTACTTACCAAATGTAGGGAGATTTGGGCATTTCACTCGTATATCCTCTTCTCGTTCCCATGTTGCTTCCTCTTTGCTGTGTCCACTCCATTGGACTTTGACTAAAGAGATGTCACGGTTTCTCAACTTGTGATTTTTCCTATCAAGGATAGCTATAGGAAATTCTTCATAAGCAAGATCGTCACTAACTGGTATTAATTCGTGGTTGACTATGTGGCTTGAGTCGAACACGTACTTTCGTAGCATTGATATATGAAACACGTCGTGTACTCCTACCAGTTCGGGAGGTAATGCCAATCGATAAGCTAAATTGCCAACTTTTTCCAAAATCTCGTATGGTCCAATGAATCTCGGTTTGAGCTTTCCTCTCTTTCCGAAACGAGAAATTCCCTTCATTGGTGAAACTTTGAGAAAAACTTTATCTCCTTCTTGAAATTGCAAGTCCTTACGCTGTTTATCTGCATAAGATTTCTGCCTATTTTGAGCCGTTACAATCCTCCCTTTAATTTTTTTGATTGCCTCAACTGTCTTTTCTATTAATTCTAGTCCTAAAATTTTCTTTTCTCCAACTTCATCCCAATAGAGAGGTGATCTGCATTTTCTGCCGTAAAGTGCTTCATAAGGGGCCATGCCGATTGTGGCTTGGAAGCTGTTATTATAAGCAAATTCAACTAATGGCAAGTATTTTTCCTAGTCTCCGCCAAAATCCAGTATGCATGCTCTCAGCATGTCTTCTAAGATTTGTATGGTTCTTTCAGATTGTCCGTCAGTCTGAGGATGAAAAGCTGTGCTGAAATTCAGCTTCGTTCCCATTGCATTTTGCAAGCTATACCAAAATTTTGACGTGAATCTTGGATCCCTGTCCGAGACGATAGAAATTGGTACTCCATGTAGTCTGACGATCTCTTCTATATATATTTGTGCAAGTCGATCCAATCCGTAGGTCATTTTGACAGGCAGAAAATATGCTGACTTGGTTAAGCGATCAACTACAACCCATATAGCTTGATTTCCTCGTGCTGATTTTGGTAGGCCAACGACGAAGTCCATCGTGATGTGCTCCCATTTCCATTCAGGAATCTCGAGTGGCATCAGAAGCCCTGAGGGTCGTTGGTGTTCTGCTTTAATCTGCTGACATGTCATGCATTTCTGTACGAATGATGCAATATCCTTCTTCATGTTCTTCCACCAGAAAATCTTCCTCAAGTCATGATACATCTTGGTACCTCCTGGATGTACCACATATGGAGTATTGTGAGCTTCAGCTAAAATTTCTCTCACAAGTTCCTCATTTTTAGGTACGCATAATCTTTTTCCATAGACCAATGTTCCTTCATCAGTTAGAAAAAATCCCTTTCCTTCTCCAGACTTGATGCGTTCTTTTATCTTTGTAAAGAACTCGTCTTCCCCCTGAGCTTTTTTCACTCTATCCCTTAATGAGGGTTTAACTATAATTGTATTGATAATTGCCTTGATACTACTTGGAGGTATTGCCACTTCTAGATTCATCTGAGAAAACTCATCCACCAGTTGTTTTTGAGTTGTTACAGAGCATGCTAACTCCCCTTTATTTTTTCTGCTTAAAGCGTCAGCCACCACGTTTGCTTTTTCTGGATGGTACAATATTGTGCAATCATAGTATTTCACCAACTCTAACCATCTTCTTTGTCTCATATTCAACTCCTTCTGCTCAAAGAAATATTTTAGGCTTTTGTGGTCAGTGTAAATCTCACACTTACTTCCATACAAATAGTGTCGCCAAATTTTTAAAGCATAAACTACTGCAGCCAACTCTAAATCGTGAGTGGGGTAGTTTTGTTCATGTTTTCTTAGTTGTCTTGAGGCATAGGCGATTACTTTTCCCCTTTGCATTAGCACGCACCCCAATCCTTGTTTTGACGCATCGCTATAGATCACAAATCCTTCTGTGCCATCTGGGATAGTTAGTATAGGAGTAGTTGTAAGCCTTTTCTTTAATTCTTGGAAGCTGTCTTCACATTCTTTTATCCACTGGAACTTCACTCCTTTGTGTGTTAATTGGGTCAGCGGCTTTGCAATTTTTGAGAATCCTTCAATGAACCTTCTATAGTATCCTGCCAACCCACTTCATTCACATTTGTTGGGGCCTTCCATCCCTTGATAGCTTCCACTTTTATTGGATCCACTTCGATTCCATGAGCTGAGATGATATGCCCAAGAAAGTTAACTCGATCTAGCCAAAACTCACATTTCTTGAATTTGGCATATAATCTTTCTCCTCTCAGTAATTCTAGGATAGTTCTAAGATGTTCTTCATGTTGTATTTGATCCTTAGAGTATACCAGGATATCGTCAATAAATACGATCACAAATTGATCCAAATGTGAGTGGAATACTCGATTCATTAGGTCCATGAATACTGCGGGTGCGTTGCTTAGCCCAAAAGGCATTACAACAAACTCGTAATGTCCATAACGTGTTCGAAAGGCTGTCTTTGGGATGTCACTATCCTTGATTTTTACTTGGTGATATCCAGACCGTAGGTCAATTTTTGAGAATACGCTGGCGCCTTTCAGTTGATCAAAAAGATCTTCAATTCTTGGCAATGGGTACTTGTTCTTGATGGTAAGCTTATTAAGTTCTCTGTAGTTAATGCACAATCTGTATGTTCCATCTTTCTTCTTTACGAACAATACTGGTGCTCCCCATGGAGAAACACTGGGTCGGATAAAACCTTTTTCCAACAATTCTTGCAATTGCACTTTCAGTTCTTGCAACTCCTTTGGTGCCATTCTGTATGGTGCTTTAGATACAGGTGCTGCTGCTGGGACTAAATCAATGGTGAATTCCACTTGTCGTTCTGGCGGTAATCCAGGTAGGTCTTCCGGAAATACATCCTTATATTCCCTTAAGATAGGTATTCCATCAATATCTTCTGATTTATTTGAATCCACAACATTGATCAAATAAGCTTGACAGTTGCCTTTTCTCAGCATTTTAACTGCTTTCATAGCTGATATTATTCTTGGCATATACCCGTATTTTGCGCCTTGAAAGGTAAATTCATCATTGTCGGGCAACCGGAAAATGACTTCCATTTTATGACATTGGATATTCGCATGATTAGCTCTAAGCCAGTCCATTCCTAATATAATATCAAAGTCTTTCATTCTTATTATATGTAGATTTGCTAACAGAATCTTGCCATCGAATTCTAATTCCAAATTCCTACATAACCGTTCAGTTTGCATGGCTTCTCCTGATGGCATGGATACCTCGAGAATATCATCATCTATTGTGACAATTTTATCCTCTATCTTTTTATAAAGCTTGACAGATATAAAAGAATGTGTGGCTCCAGTATCAAATAATACGAGTACAGGTAGACCATGAATTGTTATCATACCTGTCATCATATTGGGTTCATCTGTAGTTTCAGATTGTGTCAGAGCAAAAACGCGAGCAGTCCCTGCTGTCTTCCCTTCTCTTGTATTATTCTTTGGACAGTTCGCAAGAGTGTGCCCAGGTACTTTGCATCGATAGCAAATTCCAGATCCGTACAAGCATTCTCCAAAGTGTTTCTTCCCACATTTTGGGCAGCTTGGAATGTTATTTTGCGTTCTTTGGATGGGATTCTTCCCTGTTTTGAAATTCTTTCCTTGATTACTGCTAGTCCCCTTCTTGAAATCTCTTTCTACCCATTTTCTTTTTGCAGGCATACTAACACCTTTTTCTTCAGTGTGCATACGGGACTCAATTTCTTGGGCTCTAGCAAAAGTTTCGGCAAATGTTCTTTCTCCTTGTCCGGCAAGAATTGTGCTGATTTCTGGGCGTAATCCTTTCTCAAATCGCCTTGCTTTCTTGCTTTCGTTGTCGACCAAATGAGGTGCATATCTTGAGAGTTGATTAAATTTTCGTTCATATTCTAATACCGTCATGGATCCTTGTTTTAGATAAAGGAACTCATTCTCCTTCTGATCTTGATATGATTGAGGCATGTAGTTCTGGATCAATATCTCTTTAAATTCTCCCCAGGTAAGGTTACTTATCTGATCAGTTGATTTGGTTCTACAGTTGGATTCCCACCAGTAATCAGCTTCATCGACCAGCTGGAATATAGCACAAGAAACCTTCTGGGCATCTCTTAATTCCATGCGGTTAAAAATACGTTCCATGGATCTAATACATATCTCCGCCTCAATTGGATCTCCTTTGCCATTAAATGTTGGAGGGTTGAATCGTCTGAATTGTTCTATTACTGTATCATGCCGAAGTTCAGGACATTGTGGTGGCGGTGCAGGATTCCTTGTAATATGTTCAGCTAAACCCCTGAGTACAGTTATTAGATCGTCACCAGGGTTAGTTTGTGGGTTTTGTGCCTCCCCTTGAGGTTGAGTGTTTCGTGTAGTTCCACGTCTCATGATCTATTTATAACAAACTTATCATGTGTAAGATACAGTTCATAGTGTAAAAACTAAGTGGCAAATAAACTAAAAAGTTATTCCAAAATCGGTGACTTTGCACCTTTATATATATATATATATATATATTAATAGGCATCATAAAGATTATACAAAATGGTCAAATAAATGACAGTCATATTAGTACGTAAACGACTTTGGTCTTTTTTTTAATAGATAGATAGATAGTTCTTCGAAACCCTACAACCCCCTGCATTATATGGAGTCTATGGTAAAAACTCATAATAGTGTGGGGCTTGACCATTTGGCACTGTAGCCTCATCAACCAGATAATCTTCCACTACTGGTTCCACTTCCGGCACCTCTCCGTCCAATTCCTGTAGCACTACCCCCTTAGCAGCGGGTGGAGGTAGATCGGAATGCACCCACTCAGTAAATAAGAAGGATATGAATTCTTGGTAGTTAACTGTGGCCTGGCTTCCGTCTAGGGGAAGGTGCAACATCTGGGCTATTAGAGAATTTGCACGAATTCTCCAATTATCAGGGAGTGAGTTGGCAACGATGACACAGAATTCCAAATCTCCGTAAGGAATTCCTCGTGCAAGAAGCCCCCTCTGGAAAAGGGCAACTTGTGCAAGATGATGGCCAATATCGTCTTCCTCTGAACGCCCAAGAAGGCGTACCCTGTCTAACCTCCATTGCCGTAGGATGTCGGACATCTGGTGTAGATTAGGTAATATATCAAAAAGAAAACTTAGATCAAATAAGTACCCCCCCCGCCTAAATAAATTCAAAGTCAAAATTTAATTATAACACATAGATGCAAATATATTCAAATAGGATAACATAAAGACATATTTTATCGCATGTCTACCTAAATTATAGACCTGCTCTGATACCACCTGTAACGCCCTAAATTCTTTAAGTAGGATATTCTCATTATTATTATTATTAAAATAAAGAGATAGATAAATAAATAGTAAAATAAATAAAAAGAGTTGCCCTAGAACATGGGCGTCACTGAAAGTAGCACATAAGCGGAAGTCATAGCATGTTGTTCCAGGACAAGAGCTACAACGTCAAGTAGTTTATTTTACAAAACATGCAAATATCGCCAAGAAATAAAATTCCACTTAAGTCACGCTTCTTCACCCTCTGTAGAATCTGAAATTCAAAATAATAGGGTGAGCGTCTAAAATACACTCAGTAGGGGAACATCAATGATTGCACTTGCTAATATATATAAGTAAGATAAATGTATAAAATAAAATGACGTGGCAGTAGATAAATATGTGTCAATGACGGCTCAAAGTCCGCCAATATGTCAATTAGCACCGGCTCCGGCTGCGTCCGGCAATATGTCAATTAGTATCGAGCTGCAAATGTGGAATTATTTTCCAATTGTATATACATGTCTATTACGTACACACATTAACAATAGCAATCATAAACATGGAATGTAATAATACTCGGTGAAGAGTACAAGTTACCCCTACCTTAAGGTGAGCAGAAAATTAGGACAGATTATTGATATCTTGGATTCCTGAAAGAATTTGCTAGACTAAGTATAAAATGTCTAATAAAATTAACTACATGGGTTTTCTTAAAATAAATGAAAATTTTATATTTTAATTTTAATCCGATGTTGTGAGTAATAAATTATGATTACTAATAATTGTAATTATACTTAACATAAATAAATATATATAAAAAAAAACGAGAATAAAATAGGAGCTAAATAGAAATCATCTTTAATACGTACATAATGTTTTAAAATTTAGGAAGTATAAAGTGATTTAGGAATAGTATAAGTTGGCATTTAACATGAGTGATTAATAAGTTTATTTCTTTATTATTATTATTTTAAAAGAAATTTATTGTAAAATTTTTTTAAACTAAGTTTATATAACTCCAATTAAAAATCCGAAAGCACCATTGCGATCCTCATAAGATGAAAGTTAAAACCATGTACTAAAATATTATAGGAAAATGGGACCAAAATTTAACATTACGGGTACATGCATGCTTCATTTTTACGTCCAAAATTAAAACAAATTATATGGTAGTATTCCTGGTGAAAAATGCTTCAAAATGGTATATAATATAAGACATCATGCATGGACATTTTAACAGAAAATATTTAACAATTGAGACGTCAAAACGACAAACAATTTTAGTATTTGAAATTTACGTTAAGAGACAAACATTTTGATATATAACACTATAATGTTTTATTCTTGTTGGCAAAATTTCGACACCTACGGGTTAAATATTTAAAATCTACGCGACTAGAGGATTATTTTAGCATATAATGTGATAAAAATTGATAACTAATGAAGAACTTACCTTTTCCTAAAAATCTTTCTCCTTCGTAGCAGTTCTGCGTGTGTGTGTATATGCAGTTTGTGTGTGTATAAAACTTTCACTATGAGTTGGCCTATTTATAGTAAAATTTTTGCCCTAGGTAATCATTACACCTAGATCATAGGTTTGATCACTCACTCACATGTTGACGTTGAGGGCTTATTTGAATGATACGTGTTGTTGTACCTATGCATGCATGCTGAAACGTGTTAACTTGGCTACGTGGTAACTTCCCAACCTTGCATTTTAATTACTCCTACTAGTAACACTATTCATGTCACTTTAAATTCAAGGTGTCCTCCCTATTTATTATTGTTATTTAAATATTACTAATGTATATATATAATTATTATTACCTAAGTATTATTAGTAATTATGATTATAAACAAAGTTACTATTGTTCTATAAAGTACATTTAATTATTATTATGTATATTAGGGGTGTTATACAGTCATTTCCAAATAAACTCGGCAGCAATTATCCCAACCATCAACATGAAACATTCCATTGAACATAATTTCTAAACTGAACAGAATATGAATGTACGCAGCATATAAGCTGCTGTTTATCAAAACATTTTATTTAGTCTCCTCGCCTACGTGCCCCCGCTCGTATGCTTTCGCCACGCTTAAGCTGAGATAAAGTAATTATCGGGTGAGCAACCACAAGCTCCGTGAAGATTTAATCATACTTACATAAGTCAAGTAATTTATGTGCGAGAATTAAATTTCAATTACGATCCTGTCATGTCAATAAGTCATCTTTCGGTCTATTATTCATATAATGTTACGATATCGCGATTCATTCCGTGATAAGAGTAAGGAACCATTACGGTCCAAACTTGCAATAAGAGTAAGGCACCATTACAGTCCAAACTTGCATAAGAGTAAGACACCATTACGGTCCAAACTTGCATTTCTTATACAATTCACATATTCCAAGTAATTTCAACTATCACATACGAAATAATTTAACACATATAAGATGAGTAAATCCCCACCTTAAACACTTGCGAAGTTTAAACGTGTATACTAAACGTCGCACTCTGAGTCACCTTCGAAACCTACACGTATACAACTGATCGTTACCAACACAATACCACCATCGTAAACTAATCTGCAGAATTTACAAGTAAGGATTGCAAATTGAAAACATTGGGGTTATGGATTATTGTTAGAAGCAGAAAGAAAACGGAAAAGAAAAGAAAAGGAAAGAAAGAAAAGAAAGAGAAAAGGAAGAGTGAACCCTTACCTTCTCACTCTTGATTCGCAGTCGTGAAACAGAATGTTTTTGGTGAGAATACAAAGAACAAGGCTGCCAATATATTTATTTATTGCGGCTGTGCAATCTAAATAGATATATCTTGTTGCAGGATTTAAAAAACTTCCTTAGATAGGGGAATTGATATGAAGGAAAGATCCTTTCCTTAATGGATATTAAGGATAACGATTGATTTCTTGAGGAGTAAGAAATATGTTTTCTGCTTCTTATTCTATAAACTCACGGCTGATTGAAAAGAATGGCTTGGCTGGAATAATAGGCTCGTTTATGGGCTTTTAAGAATTGGGCCACAATAGAATATAATGGTGAAATTATGGGATGTTACATCCTACCCTTCTAATAAAAATTTCGTCTTCGAAATTCAAAATAACTTACCACTTCCGCTAGAGCGTGCATTCTTTCCTTGTTGCCTATCTCTTCCACCAAAATCACGGGCATTTCGCTTTGGGTACTATTGAGCTTTATGCCCCGGCTCACGACATTTATAGCATACTCCTTGTCCATACAGGCATTCGCCTCCATGGTTTCTCCCACACTTAGAACAAGAGGGTCTAGGAGCGTGTTGGGTATCTAAGTTTGGGTTTTCTTCAACCTAGTCTTGCTCGTCATTGCCATCGCTATCGCTTTGGCCAAAGTTTTTCCTTCCTCTTTTGCCAAGATTTTCTATTGGCTTATGACTTGAACGTCCCTTCTCTAAGCAGGCTTCAACCTTCTGGGCCCTCATGAAGGTATCGGCGTAGCTCATGTCAGGTAATGCAGATATTTTCTCTTGTATGTCCTGGTGCAGTCCATCCAGGAACTTTTTAGCTCGCTTCTCTTTAGTATTGACCAGTTGTCGAGCTGATCGGCGCATCTGATTGAATCGCCGCTCGTACTCAATCACTGTCATGTTTCCTTGGTGTAGGTTGTAGAATTCATTCTCCATCCTTGCTCGGTAAACCTGAGGGTAGTAATTTGCCATTACAATATCTTTGAACTCTGCCCAAGTGATGGCTTCCCTGTTCTCGGTTGGCCTCATCTCCCATCCCACCAGTGGTCAGCATCCTCCGCCAATTGATAGGATGCGCATATTACTCGCTGTTCGTCATTGCATCTTAAGAGACTAAAAATCCTCTCGAGTGCTCGTAGCCACTCCTCCACGTATTCAGGCCCTTCATTCCCTTTGAAGAAAGGTGGGCGGTTTGAGCAAAATTCATGCACTATCTTTATGTGAGCATCAGGGTCAGCATTTGGAGCGTTTGGAGCATTTGGAACGGTTGGAATGTTTGGAGCGTTTGGAACATTCTGAGCATTTTGAGGATTCTGAGCATCTCTTCTTGGAGGCATCCTTCAATTTCCAACGTAAATAACTTTAGCTTTGTTGCAAATGTAGGTCATTCATCTAATGCAACACTTTCTACTTATCATATAGTTTCGCATGAAAATTCTAAATTCATCACTTATCATAAAAATCATGTAACTTATATAACATGAACTTTCATTTAATATTTCACATGTAATCAATTTATGCAATTTATACTTTCGTACCTTGATTGAAGTGGGCGTCGTACTCGGTGGATGCGTAGCAAGAGACTTTACTTTCATTTAAAAATTTTATTCGATTTAGAAATTATACCACGTAAATCATTTAAATCACATATATGCGGAATTTAAAATAAAAATTTTGAACAAGTATGCAGAACCGCATACCTGCTCTGATACCACTCTGTCACACCCCAAATTTTATAAAGAGAAGATTTCATATTATTTTCTTAAATAATTTAATAAGTAGGGCATGACCAACCATTTTTATAAAAAGTATTACTGCAAGGAAACAAGAAAAATAGGAGCAAGTCCTATAAGTTCTTGCAACTTAATCTTAAAAGAATATTTGAAGAATTTCTACAGAACTTTAGAAGAAATGACAGTAAGTCTATTTTTACAAATTCATGATCATATAAACATGTAGGACCTGTCAATAATTTAATAAATAAAAACTTAACATGCTGAAACACCCAACTACTCTTTTTAAATAAGTGAACAAGTGACTTAGCAAAGAAGAAGGAAGAATTAAAGTAAGAGTCAGTCCTGTAAGTTTGCAATGAGCTTTTAAGAATCAATACCCACTTAAATTCTTAACCTGTCGCTTCTTAAATCCAAAAGTATACTAACTGGATGGACAGTAATTCACAGGAATGATCAATCGAGAAAATAATGCAAGAGGAAATAAGGTGGAGCTTTTAAAGAATGAGGGGCTGTAGTTGTTTGTATCCCAGGTTATAATTTAAAATTCAAACCATTAATTAATTCTCCCATTAAACAAGTAATTAAGATAAAAGTAAAAGTCTCACTTGGCCTCTTCTAACAACCCACTACCCTCTATGTCTCATAACTCCAATGACTGTACAGATGGCAAGTTAGCCTGCAATCTCAATTGACAACTCCTAACCATACCACACGTCTATTGTTTCCACACACACCACTTTAAACTCAAGAGCTTTGCATGCATGCTTGGGAGTTAACAAATATGATTTATCAATATGAAATATCTACTAACCTACCCTAATAAAATCATGTATTCTCACAAGCAACCCGTCAGACAAGTACTACAGTTTCGAAATACACAGATTCATAGCGTTGACACAACAACCGACCTTGGACCTACTACAAGAGCAATGTGTAAAATCGACAGACCATACTCGATAAATTATTCAATACCGAAAGCTACAAGGTGCATAGTCATTTCCAAATAAACTCGGCAACAATTATCCCAACCATCAACATGAAACATTCCATTGAACATAATTTCTAAACTGAACATAATATGAATGTATGCAGCACATAAGCTGCTGTTTATCAAAACATTTTATTTAGTCTCCTCACCTACGTGCCCCCGATCGTACGCTTTCGCAACGCTTAAGCTGAGATAAAATAATTATCGGGTGAGCAACCACAAGCTCAGTGAAGATTTAATCATACTTACATAAGTTAAGTAATTCATGTGCGAGAATTAAATTTCACTTACGATCCTGTCATGTCAATAAAGCACCTTTCGGTCCATTATTCATATAATGTTACGATATCGCGATTCATTCCGTGATAAGAGTAAGGAACCATTACGGTCCAAACTTGCAATAAGAGTAAGGCACCATTACGGTCCAAACTTGCATAAGAGCAAGACACCATTACGGTCCAAACTTGCATTTCATATACAATTCACATCTTCCAAGTAATTTCAACTATCACATACGAAATAATTTAACACATATAAGATGAGAAAATCCCCACCTTAAACACTTGCGAAATTTAAACGTGTATACTAAACGTCACGCTCCGAGTCACCTTCGAAACCTACACGTATACAACTAATCGTTACCAACACAATACCACCATCGTAAACTAATCTGCAGAATTTACACGTAAGGATTGCAAATTGAAAACATTAGGGTTATGGATTATTGTTAGAAGCAGAAATAAAACGGAAAAGAAAAGAAAAGGAAAGAAAGAAAAGAAAGCGAAAAGGAAGAGTGAACCCTTACCTTCTCACTCTTGATTCGCAGCCGTGAAACAGAATGTTTTTGGTGAGAATACAAAGAACAAGGCTGCCAATATATTTATTTATTGCGGCTGTGCAATCTAAATAGATATATCTTGTTACAGGATTTAAAAAACTTCCTTAGATAGGGGAATTGATATGAAGGAAAGATCCTTTCCTTAATGGATATTAAGGATAACGATTGATTTCTTGGGGAGTAAGAAATATGTTTTCTGCTTCTTATTCTATAAACTCTCGGCTGACTGAAAAGAACGGGCTGGGCTGGAATAATAGACTCGTTTATGGGATGTTACAACCATCATTCTCATAAGTACCGAAAGAAAACATAGTTACTGTAAGATATTGGACACAGAGAAAGTTGGGAATTCAAATTACAATCTGTAGAAATATTGTTTTCGAGTGAAGATGAAGGTGGTGGAAGGTGGCATTTATAGCGCAAGGCAGGGCTGACCGGCAACCATTGCACTCGGTTGTAATCGAATTCCAGCTAGTATGTATGCATTCTCACATATAATATGGGGGGCGTCACCTTTTTTCTCAACTTTCATGAAACTATTATTCTGAAAAGTGTGTGATTTTTATAAATTTAAACTCCTCTGTTGAGTCCTATATCAATATTTTATTATTGAGTTAGATATTTAGTGCACTCAGTGCATGCGTGAACTCATATGAGAAGCATTTTAATTCAATATTGTATAATTGTTTATTAATAATTGTATTGTTTTTTAAATTCAAATTTTCATTAAAAAACTAATAGAAAAATTTGTTAATTAGCAATGCATAAGTTTTTATTCACCAATGCATATATTTTTATTCATTAATATATATATTTCTGAAGGTAGGTGCACTTAATTATTTGTCTTTATTACGAGGCTTCCATATGTTACTAACTAAAAGAATAACAACTAGCTAGTTATATATTAACATCTCTAATTATATCAGTGGTTGCTCTTATTTAAATTAAAGTTAGTATCATATGTGTCCGGAATATGGACTTGATCCGTGCGTTCAACCTGTCCTATTTATTAAGCGGGTCATTTATAAGTTAAAAAAAATAAAAAAATCAATATAAGCAGGGTCGGACTTGGGCGTACGGGTCCAAATCCGTGTGCCTGGGCACAAGAGTTTTTACCTTTAAATTAACCAGCTGGAGTTCGGTTTTCAATGAATTATTTAAATCATCCTGCACATGGGGTTGTCTATTTTAAATTAAGTAACCTGCAATATTTCGATTTACAATGAATTATTTAAATTTTCATGCACATCATGTGTTGTCTCTTTTATTTGTTTTTCAATTAATCATTTAATTATAAATTGTGCTATTTAAATCAATTATTTTAATTATGTATTTTACTTAAATTAATTGATGAAGCCAAAATGTAAAAGAAATTCATTTTTATCCACGGTGAATAAAAGATCTTCCGGTTCCAAGTGAAGACACACCAAGATCAGTATATTTGCAATAAACACTTTGACTTGCTGTAACGCCCTGAATTCTTTAAGTAGGATATTCTCATTATATATATATATATATATATATATATATATATATATATATATATATATATATATATATATATTTTAAATAAATAGAAAGACAAATAAATAAACGGTAAAACAGATAAAAAGAGTTGCCCTAGAATATGGGCGTCACTGAACGTAGCACATAAGCGGAAGTCATAACATGATGTTCTAGGACAAGAGCTACATCGTCAAGTAGTTTATTTTACAAAACATGCAAATATCACCAAGATATAAAATTCCACTTAAGTCACGCTTCTTCACCTTCTGTAGAATCTGAAATTCGAAATAATAGGGTGAGCGTCTAAAATACACTCAATAGGGGAACATTAATGATTGCACTTGCTAATATATATAAGTAAGGTAAATGTCTAAAATAAAATAATATGGCAGTCGATAAATATGTGTCAACGACGGCTCAAAGTCCGCCAATATGTCAATTAGCACCGGCTCCGGTTGCGTCCGATAATATGTCAATTAGTATCGAACTGCAAATGTGGAAATATTTTCCAATGGTATATACATGTCCATTACGTACACACATTAACAATAGCAATCATAAACATGAAATGTAATAATACTCGGTGAAGAGTAGAAGTTACCCCTACCTTAAGTGGGTAGAAAACTATGAATGATAATTGATATCTTGACTTCCTGAAAGAAGATGTTGAATTTAAGCTTAAAATATTTAATAAACTAGGTTTATGTTTAATTTAAAATTAATGGTGTAGTAAATAAAATTTTAATAAAGACGTAAATTTTAATATAATAAATCTTTTAAGATCCTTTAACAAAATTTCATGATGCATGATAACTATAAAAATAAAATTTCTATTCCTAAAGCAAACTATATTTACGCACTAATACTAAAAGAATCAAATAAATGTTTTGAGAAATTACTTAAAATCGTGAACTAATAATTATTAAAATCATCCCACTTTACTTAATACTATTTATTAATTTCTTATTTAAACCCTAAACTTATTGCAAATTATTTAAACTATATTTATAAAACTCCAATTAAAATTTCGAAAACATTTTTGTGATCCTCGTGAGACGAGGGTCAAAACTATGTATTAAAACATTATAAGAAATGTGACCAAAATTCAACCTTACGGATACATGCATGCTCAATTTCTTACGTCCAAAATTAAAACAAATTATATGGTCGCATTCCTTGTGAAAAATGCTTCAAAATGGTATATAATGTAAGACATCATGCATGGACGCTTTAACAGAAAATATTTAACAATTGAGACATCAAAATGATAAACGATTTTAGTATTTGGAATCTACGTTAAGAGACGATCATTTTAAGATATAACACTATAAGGTTTTATTTTCCTTGACAAAAGTTTGACTTATACAGACCTAATATTCGGAGTCTATATAATGAGAGGATCATATAATATAGTAAGAATTAATAACTATTAGCGAGCTTACCTCTTATCAAAAAGGTGTGCCTCCTTACTGTATGCTACGTATAGAGCTTGTATGTAGTGAAATAGTATAGTACTTCTAATATGCATGCCAGATAGCCCTATATATAGGGGAAATTTTTTACTTAGGTGCATAGGCTAATCATTCCCCCTAAGGTAGCTTTGCTAATTCTTAACTACGTGGGAGTTTGCATGATCACCACGTTGTGTTGCCGTGGGATACAGACGTGGAAGTTCTCCGTGCATACAACTTTTAATACGGATAGACATGCACACTAATCATTACTGGATAAATATTTCCACCCGACTATATCATTACTACTATTAAAAGAATAATTATTATTATAAATATCATTATTATTTTTCAATATATATTATTAATATATATATATACATACCTATAGTAGCTACGTGTCATAATAGCATATGATCTGCATGCCAACTCCAATATATTAGTATTAGCATTCTTATAATACATGTTATTATGATAAATATACGTAATATTATTATTATTATTATTATTATTATTATTATTATATTAATACATGTTATTATGATAAATATACGTAATATTCACTCGTATATCCTCTTCTCGTTCCCACGTTGCTTCCTCTTCACTGTGTCCACTCCATTGGACTTTGACTAAAGAGATGTCACAGTTTCTCAACTTGTGAATTTTCCTATCAAGGATAGCTATAGGAAATTCTTCATAAGCAAGATCGTCACTAACTGGCTTGAGTCGAACACGTACTTTAGTAGCATTGATATATGAAATACGTCGTGTACTCCTACCAGTTCGGGAGGTAATGCCAATCGATAAGCTAAATTGCCAACTTTTTCCAAAATCTCGTATGGTCCAATGAATCTCGATTTGAGCTTTCCTCTCTTTCCGAAACGAGAAATTCCCTTCATTGGTGAAACTTTGAGAAAAACTTTATCTCCTTGAAATTGAAGGTCCTTACGCCGCTTATCTGCATAAGATTTTTGCCTATTCTGAGCCGTTACAATCCTTTCTCTGATTTTCTTGATTGCCTCAACTGTCTTTTCTATTAATTCTGGCCCCAAAATTTTCTTTTCTCCAACTTCATCCCAATATAGAGGTGATCTGCATTTCCTGCCATAAAGTGCTTTATAAGGGGCCATGCCGATTGTAGCTTGAAAGCTGTTGTTATAAGCAAACTCAATTAATGGCAAGTATTTTTCCCAGTCTCTGCCAAAATCCAGTATGCATGCTTTCATCATGTCTTCTAAGGTTTGTATGGTTCTTTCAGATTGTCCGTCAGTCTGAGGATGAAAAGCTGTGCTGAAATTTAGCTTCGTTCCCATTGCATTTTGCAAGCTATACCAAAATTTTGACGTGAATCTTGGATCCCTGTCCGAGACGATAGAAATTGGTACTCCATGTAATCTGACAATCTCTTCTATATATATTTGTGCAAGTCGATCCAATCCGTAGGTCATTTTGACAGGCAGAAAATGTGCTGACTTTGTTAAGTGATCAACTACAACCCATATAGCTTGATTTCATCGTGCTGATTTTGGTAGGCCAACGACGAAGTCCATCGTGATGTGCTCCATTTCCATTAAGGAATATCGAGTGGCATCAGAAGCCCTGAGGGTCGTTGGTGTTCTGCTTTTATCTGCTGACATGTCATGCATTTTTGTACGAATGATGCAATATCCTTCTTTATGTTCTTCCACCAGAAAATCTTCTTCAAGTCACGATACATCTTGGTACCTCCTGGATGCACAACATACGGAGTATTGTGAGCTTCAGCTAAAATTTCTCTCACAAGTTCCTCATTTTTAGGCACGCATAATCTTTTTCCATAGACCAATGTTCCTTCATTAGTTAGAAAGAATCCCTTTCCTTCTCCAGACTTGATGCGTTCTTTTATCTTTGTAAAGAACTCGTCTTCCTCCTGAGCTTTTATCACCCTTTCCTTTAATGAGGGCTTAACTATAATTGGATTGGTTATTGCCTTGATACTACTTGGAGGTATTATCACTTCTAGATTCATCCGAGAAAACTCATCCACCAGTTGTTTTTGAGTTGTTATAGAGTATGCTAACTCTCCTTTATTTTTTCTGCTTAAGGCGTCAGCCACCATGTTTGCTTTTCCTAGGTGATACAATATTGTGCAATCATAGTGTTTCACCAACTCCAACCATCTTCTTTGTCTCATATTCAACTCCTTCTGCTCAAAGAAATATTTTAGGCTTTTGTGGTCGGTGTAAATCTCACACTTACTTCCATACAAATAGTGTCGCCAAATTTTTAAAGCATAAACTACTGCAGCCAACTCTAAATCGTGAGTGGGGTAGTTTTGTTCATGTGTTCTTAGTTGTCTTGAGGCATAGGCGATCACTTTTCCCCTTTGCATTAGCACGCACCCCAATCCTTGCTTCAAGGCATCGCTATAGATCACAAATCCTTCTGTGCCATCTGGGATAGTTAGTATAGGAGCAGTTGTAAGCCTTTCCTTCAATTCTTGGAAGCTGTCTTCACATTCTTTTATCCACTGGAACTTTACTCCTTTGCGTGTTAATTGGGTCAGCGACTTTGCAATTTTTGAGAATCCTTCAATGAACCTTCTATAGTATCCTGCCAACCCTAGGAAACTTCGTACTTCATTCACATTTGTTGGGGCCTTCCATCCCTTGATAGCTTCCACTTTTATTGGATCCACTTTGATTCCATGAGCTGAGATGATATGCCCAAGAAAGTTAACTCGATCTAGCCAAAACTCACATTTCTTGAATTTGGCATACAATCTTTCTCTTCTCAGTAATTCTAAGATAGTTCTAAGATGTTCTTCATGTTGTATTTGATCCTTAGAGTGTACCAGGATATCGTCTATAAATACGATCACAAATTGATCCAAATATGAGTGGAATACTCAATTCATTAGGTCCATGAATACTGCGGGTACGTTGCTTAGCCCAAAAGGCATTACAGTGAACTCGTAATTCCATAACGTGTTCGAAAAGCTGTCTTTGGGATATCACTATCCTTGATTTTTACTTGGTGATATCCAGACCGTAGGTCAATTTTTGAGAATACGCTGGCACCTTTCAGTTGATCAAAAAGATCTTCAATTCTTGGCAATGGGTACTTGTTCTTGATGGTGAGATTATTAAGTTCTCTGTAGTCAATGCACAATCTGTATGTTCCATCTTTCTTCTTTACGAACAATACTGGTGCTCCCCATGGGGAAACACTGGGTTGGATAAAACCTTTATCCAACAATTCTTGCAATTGCACTTTCAGTTCTTGCAACTCCTTTGGTACCATTCTGTAGGGTGCTTTAGATACAGGTGCTGCTGCTGGGACTAAATCAATGGCGAATTCCACTTGTCGTTCTGGCGGTAACCCAGGTAGATCTTCAGGAAATATATCCTTGTATTACTTTACGATAGGTATTCCATCAATATCTTCTGATTTATTTGAATCCAAAATATTGACCAAATAAGCTTGACAACCACCTTTTCTCAGTAATTTAACTGCTTTCATAGCTGATATTATTCTTGGCATATACCCGCATTTTGTGCCTCGAAAGGTAAATTCATCATTGTCGGGCATCCGAAAAATGACTTCCTTCTCATGACATTGGATATTTGCATGGTTAGCTCTAAGCCAGTCCATTCCTAAAATAATATCAAAATCTTTCATTCTTATCACATGTAGATATGCTAATAAGATCTTGCCATCGAATTCTAATTCCA
This sequence comes from Pogostemon cablin, assembly GCA_023678885.1. Classification (NCBI taxonomy): domain Eukaryota; kingdom Viridiplantae; phylum Streptophyta; class Magnoliopsida; order Lamiales; family Lamiaceae; genus Pogostemon; species Pogostemon cablin. Next base: position 12,141,972 of record CM042987.1, read on the forward strand.
AATTCCTACATAACCGTTCAGTTTGCATGGCTTCTCCCGATGGTATGGATACCTCAAGAGTATCATCATCTACTATGACAATTTTATCCTCTATCTTTTGATAAAGCTCGGCAGATATAAAAGAATGTGTGGCTCCAGTATCAAATAATACAAGTACAGGTAGACCATGAATTGTTATCATACCTGTCATCATGTTGGGTTCATCTATAGTTTCAGATTGTGTCAGAGCAAAAACGCGAGCAGTCCCTGCTGTCTTCCTTTCTCTTGTATTATTCTTTGGACAGTTCGCAAGAGTGTGCCCAGGTACTTTGCATCGATAGCAAATTCCAGATCCGTACAAGCATTCTCCAAAGTGTTTCTTCCCACATTTTGGGCAGCTTGGAATGTTATTTTACGTTCTTTGGATGGGATTCTTTCCTGCTTCGAAATTCTTTCCTTGATTACTGCTAGTCCTTTTCTTGAAATCTCTTTCTACCCATTTTCTTTTCGCAGGCATACTAACACCTTTTTCCTCAGTATGCATACGAGACTCAATTTCTTGGGCTCTAGCAAAAGTTTCGGCAAATGTTCTTTCTCCTTGTCCGGCAAGAATTGTACTGATTTCTGGGCGTATTCCTTTCTCAAATCGCCTTGCTTTCTTGCTTTCGTTGTCGACCAAATGAGGTGCATATCTTGAGAGTTGATTAAATTTTCGTTCATACTCTAATACCGTAATGGATCCTTGTTTTAGATAAAGGAACTCATTCTCCTTCTGATCTTGATACGATTGAGGCATGTAGTTCTGGATCAATATCTCTTTAAATTCTCCCCAGGTAAGGTTACTTATCTGATCGGTTAATTTGGTTCTACAGTTGGATTCCCACCAGTAATCAGCTTCATCGACCAGCTGGAATATAGCACAAGAAACTTTCTGGGCATCCCTTAATTCCATATGGTTAAAAATACGTTCCATGGATCTAATCCATATCTCCGCTTCAATTGGATCTCCTTTGCTATTAAATGTTGGAGATGTTGGAGGGTTGAATCGTCTGAATTTTTCTATTACCGTATCATGCCGAGGTTCAGGACATTGTGGTGGCGGTGCAGGATTCCTTGTAATGTGTTCAGCTAAACCCCTGAGTACAGTTATTAGATCGTCACCAGGGTTAGTTTGTGGGTTCTGTGCCTCCTCTTGTGGTTGATTGTTTCGTGTAGTTCCACGTCTCATGATCTATTTATAACAAACTTATCATGTGTAAGATACAGTTCATAGTGTAAAATCTAAGTGGCAAACTAACAAGTTATACCAAAATCGGTGACTTTGCACTTATATATATATATATATATATATATATATATATATATATATATATATATATATATATATATATATATATATTAATAGGCATCATAAAGGTCATACAAAATGGTCAAATACATGACAGTCATACTAGTACGTAAACGACTTAGGTCTCCTTTTTTTTTAATAGATAGATAGATAGATAGTTCTTCGAAACCCTACAACCCCTGTACTATATGGAGTCTATGGTAAAAACTCATAATAGTGTGGAGCGTGACCATTTGGCACTGTAGCCTCATCAACCAGATAATCTTCCACTACCGGTTCCATCTCCGGCACCTCTCCGTCCAATTCCTGTAGCACTACCCCCCTAGCAGCGGGTGGAGATAGATCGGAATGCACCCACTCAGTAAACAAGAAGGATATGAATTCTCGGTAGTTAACTGTGGCCTGGCTTCCGTCTAGGGGAAGGTGCAACATCTGGGCTATTAGAGAATTCACACGAATTCTCCAATTATCAGGGAGTGAGTTTGCAATGATGACACAGAATTCCAAATCTCTGTAAGGAATTCCTCGTGCAAGGAGCCCCCTCTGGAAAAGGGCAACTTGTGCAAGATGATGGCCAATATCGTCTTCCTCTGAATGCCTAAGAAGGCGTACCCTGTCAAACCTCCATTGCCGTAGGATGTCAGACATCTGGTGTAGATTAGGTAATATATCAAAAACAAAACTTAGATCAAATAAGTATAACCCCCCACCTAAATAAATTCAAGGTCAAAATTTAAATATAACACATAGCTTCAAATAGGAGAACATAAAGACATATTTTACCGCATGTCTACCTAAATTGTAGACATGCTCTAATACCACCTATAACGCCCTGAATTCTTTAAGTAGGATATGCTCATTATATATATATATATATATATATATATATATATATATATATATATATATATATATATATATATATATATATATATATATATATATATTTAAATAATAGAAAGATAAATAAATAAACGGTAAAACAGATAAAAAGAGTTGCCCTAGAATATGGGCGTCACTGAACGTAGCACATAAGCGGAAGTCATAACATGATGTTCTAGGACAAGAGCTACATCGTCAAGTAGTTTATTTTACAAAACATGCAAATATCACCAAGATATAAAATTCCACTTAAGTCATGCTTCTTCACCTTCAGTAGAATCTGAAATTCAAAATAATAGGGTGAGCGTCTAAAATACACTCAGTAGGGGAACATTAATGATTGCACTTGCTAATAAATATAAGTAAGGTAAATGTCTAAAATAAAATGACGTGGCAGTCGATGAATATGTGTTAACGACGGCTCAAAGTTCGCCAATATGTCAATTAGCACCGGCTCCGGTTGCATCCAACAATATGTCAATTAGTATCGAACTGCAAATGTGGAAATATTTTCCAATGGTATATACATGTCCATTACGTACACACATTAATAATAGCAATCATAAACATGAAATGTAATAATACTCGGTGAAGAGTAGAAGTTACCCCTACCTTAAGTGGGTAGAAAACTATGAATGATAATTGATATCTTGACTTCCTGAAAGAATATGTTGAATTTAAGCTTAAAATATTTAATAAACTAGGTTTATGTTTAATTTAAAATTAATGGTTTAGTAAATAAATTTTTAATAAAGACGTAAATTTTAGTATAATAAATCTTTTAAGATCCTTTAACAAAATTTCATGAAGCATGATAACTATAAAAATAAATTTTCTATTCCTAAAGCAAACTATATTTACGCACTAATACTAAAAGAATCAAATAAATGTTTTCAGAAATTACTTAAAATCGTGAACTAATAATTATTAAAATCATCCCACTTTACTAAATACTATTTATTAATTTCTTATTTAAACCCTAAACTTATTGCAAATTATTTAAACTATATTTATAAAACTCCAATTAAAATTTTGAAAATATTTTTGTGATCCTCGTGAGACGAGGGTCAAAACTATGTATTAAAACATTATAAGAAAATGTGACCAAAATTCAACCTTACGGATACATGCATGCTCAATTTCTTACGTCCAAAATTAAAACAAATTATATGGTTGCATTCCTTGTGAAAAATGCTTCAAAATGGTATATAATGTAAGACATCATGCATGGACGCTTTAACAGAAAATATTTAACAATTGAGACATCAAAATGACAAACGATTTTAGAATTTGGAATCTACGTTAAGAGACGATCATTTTAAGATATAACACTATAAGGTTTTATTTTCCTTGATAAAAGTTTGACTTATACAGACCTAATATTCGGAGTCTATATAATGAGAGGATCATATAATGTAGTAAGAATTAATAACTATTTGCGAGCTTACCTCTTATCAAAAAGGTGTGCCTCCTTACTGTATGCTACATATAGAGCTTGTATGTAGTGAAATAGTATATTACTTCTAATATGCATGCCAGATAGCCCTATATATAGGGGAAATTTTTTACTTAGGTGCATAGGCTAATCATTCCCCCTAAGGTAGCTTTGCTGATTCTTAACTACGTGGGAGTTTGCATGATCACCACGTTGTGTTGCCGTGGGATACAGACGTGGAAGTTCTCCGTGCATACAACTTTTAATACGGATAGACATGCACATTAATCATTACTGGATAAACATTTCTACCCTACTATATCATTACTACTATTAAAAGAATAATTATTATTATAAATATCATTATTATTATTCAATATATATTATTAATATATATATACATACCTATAGTAGCTACATGTCATAATAGCATTTGATCTGCATGCCAACTCCAATATATTAGTATTAGCATTCTTATAATACATGTTATGATAAATATACGTAATATTATTATCATTATTATTATTATTATTATTATAAATATATATATATAATTTCTACGTGGCATATGCAAATCACAATATATCTTATTATATTAATAATAATATGTATATTATATTATTAATATAAATATATATATATATATATATATATATATATTATAATAAATATACATATTATTATGGTAAATGTATAAATATATTTTATTATTGGGGTGTTATACTTGCCTTTTGAATTTGTTTAATCAAGTTGGTTTCTTATGTACCCGAATGCACAAGGTGTTCAAGAATAAACCATTTTCTTCTAAAAGGTACTATTTTTTCGATGAAGATTCGGTTGAAATATGAAGCGTGTTAATATTTCATTAAGAAAAATAACTTTTTTTCAAAAAATTAAGAATATAATTTTATAATAAAGAGTATAACATTCAATACTAAAGTGTATAACTCTCGGAGAGTGAGGGATTTAGGCGCATAGAGCGCCGAGCACAAGCAAGTATCTATTTAAAAATGGGCAAAGACTTGTGTGAGAACCGTCTCACGGAAGAGCTTACATGAGACAGATGAAAGTTGAAAATTTTTATAATGAAAAGAAATCTTCAATTAATGAAAAGTGATAATCGTATTTCATGAACAATTTATAGTATAAATAAAAATTGATAACATTTCATAGCGAAAGTGATAACATTTTATAACGAAAGTAATAATTAATTTAAAAATTGTAAAACTATCTCACGTGAGACAGTTTCACATAAGACTTGTCCTTAAAAATAATAGAGTAAACTTGCTTTCTAATTAATAAATGTGCGGAAGTTGAATATAATACCCTTTATATATCTATATATATGTTAAATATCAAAATTAGTCCTGTAAGTATGATCGATTCCAACTTTAGTTCTTTTTTTTTTGCAATTCTAAATTTTGGTCCTTTGTCCAATTTTTGTCCTTTTTAGTCCACTTTTGGTCCAAAATTTATACATTTAGAACCAATTTTGGACAATTTTGAACATAGAGGACTAATTTTGGACAAAAAAAATGACCAAAATTGAGAAAATTACTAAATTTGGACTAAAAGAACTAAAATTGGACAAAAAAAGATCAAAATTGAGAATTACAAATGATAAAGGACTAAAGTTGAAATCGATCATACTTACAGGACCAATATATATATATATCTTTTGTTTGGATTGAATATAGATTAAGTAGTATAATTTTTAATACAGTTTCTTGTGAGACATAACTTATGTAAGACAGATTGTGAGACATGTTAAAATATGTTTATTATATAAATAAAGTATGCTTATTGGTTGTTAAAGTACGTTTTCAAAAGTATAATAAATTATGAATTAAAGTATGATTTTAAGGTATTTTAGTATGATTCATTATTGACATATTTTAACTATAAGTAACAATACTTTACCTATATAATAAGCATACTTTAATAATGGGTCGACCCGTCTCACAACCTGTCTCACAAAAACCCATCTCACAAGAGATTGTCCCTTTTTAATATAGGAAAAAATTCTCATAGGTATACATTTTGTATCCCTAATTACTGTAAGATACATTAATTTAAAAAAAATTACTCTCACATACAAAATATTAAAGTAAAATACCAGATATAACCTTAATATTATAATCCCATACACTTTTAAATCACAAACCCTAAACCCCTCACCCACCAACTGCCGATCGTCGAAACTCCGCCGGATTGCCGCCGGTCGATCGCCGGATCGCCACCGGAACTCCGCCGGACTGCCGCCGGACTACCGCTGGATTTACACTTTTTTGCTGCACATAGTTTTTTTTGCTGCACACAAATTTTTTGCTGCACACGAACATTTAAGTGCAACACACTGTAAGGGTAATATTGGAATATCACTATATATTTATATAATTAGTAGTAATATTTTTGTATGTTTGTTTCTCATAGTAATAAAGGAGTTTTTAATGTACCTAGTAGTAAGTATCCCTTTTATATATTACTTTCATATTTAATTTTAATTTTATTTATTTACAAACTCAACGCCAAATTAGAACCTCAAATTTTTCAAAATTTCTAACTCTTGAATTTTGTGGACAGTGTTGGCCATCAAACCACATGTTTTACACGGGTTGCATTTTTTTTAATTGGTGTGTTACTTAAATAATCCTTTAAATATGACAAAGATCTGTGTGAGACAATCTCACGTAAATAAAAAGTGATAATATCATTAATTGAAGGGTAAATATCACAATTAGTCTTGTAAGTATGACGGATTCCAATTTTAGTTCTTTATCATTTGCAATTCTCGATTTTGGCCCTTTTTTGTCCAATTTTAATCATTTTTGTCCAAATTTAGTCCAAATTTAGTCATTTTCTCAAATTTAGTCATATTTTTTTGTCCTAATTTAATCCTTTATGTTCAAAAAGTCTAAATTTAGTCCTAAATGTATAAAGTTTGGACCAAAAGTCAACTAAAAAGGACTAAAGTTTGAAAAAATGATCAAAATTGTACTAAAATGACCAACATTGGACAAAAAAGGACCAAAATCGAGAATTGCAATATAAAAAGGACGAATGTTGGAATCAGTTATACTAACAGGACTAATTTTGATATTTACCCTTAATTGAAAGTGATAATCAATCGATGATGAAAAGAGATAATGGTACAGTAAACTATTTTATGAATAATTTAAAATATAAATAAAAAATGGCAACATTTTATAGAAAGTGATCATATTTTATAATGATCACAAGACTTAACATTTAAATACTCCACTTACTTCAACTTGAGAGGTGTTGTCTCGTGATTATCAAGTTTTATTATTTGGTTTCTTTTTCATATTTTAATATTTAGTTTTTGGAGACTAAATATCAGATATGCTAATTGGTGTGGAGACCCTAGCAATTGTATATTGAAAATTGGTTAATTATGGTTGATATGTTTGTCCCCATAGTAGATTTAGGATTAGTGTGCCATATTCGTAACTTGTACTCATTTATTTAGGATAAATCTCATACTCGATAGCAATAATATTCCCTTTTAAAAAAAAATTAGTTTCTTTGGATTTTCAGTGTGGTGCGGCAAGATTTGCAAATTTGTCTATGAAATCTTCAATGATTCGTTCCAGTTGTGATATTCTCGTGCGTCATCTCTGGTACTACTAATTATATATTTAACACGTAATAAGAGATTAAAATCAAATCATTGCTCTTAGGATTTATATTTTATTTTTTAGGGTATAATTTCCCTCTTAAAAATTATAATCAAATCATTGCTCCTAGGATTTATGCTTTTCTTTTTAGAAAATAGTTTCTCTCTCTCATGTGACATCCATTTAACTGTTAGGAACAAGAAATATTACACGAGTATAGGATAAGAAATCTAAATCGCCGATTTTCGTAGTGACGATTCGTTTGTTTTTTCCACATCTTTTAGTTTTTTTATATATGCAAGTCCATTTTATTTTATTTTAGGGTCCATTACCATTAAGTACAATTTATACATCATAATTATTACTAGTATATACATTAATTCAAAAAATTTGCAAATCACTACAATGAATAAAATGTCATTTTAACCTTATTTTATTTGTGTTAAAAAAGAAATTTAAAAGGGTAGTGTAATTAATATAACATAGAAATAATATTTTTCATGATTTACTCCATTAAAAATAGGCTGTAGTTGACTCCAAAATCAAACCCTTAAACTAGGTTAGTATGACATTTATTGTTGTTTAGAATTTATGTATATTTAGATTAAAATCTGTTACTGTTGATGTGAAGTGTTGAGACCAGTGTTGTCGTATCTGGAATCACACTGATCCTCTACCAGTTATTATTTAACCACTAACATGTTTGTATAGTGTTGTGCTTGATGTTGCTTTCAGGGTTGTGGCAGTTGAATGAAGATCGTGTTGAATGGGACCTACAAACCTGGAGAGCAATCCAGAAAGTTCTAGAAGTACAGAAGACTCTAGAAGTTTAAAATAACTACCCAAAGTAGTGGATTAGTTATTTGTTGTTTTTAATGGGTGGTTGTCATATCTCCTAGTGGATCACTTATTTGAAGAAGGCCTGCAGCATGCTTTACGAATATAAATAGAAGCTGTCAGACTTCATTCCCTGGAGTGGAAAAACTTAAAGAGTTCTGACAAAGAGAGTCATTGGACGTAGAGTTTACTCGACTACGTTCATCTTATAGTGTTTTCACTGGTGCTGTAACATCTCGTTCTGTATCACGTGTATAGTATTATCCTGTATATTTTGTGTGTACTGTTCACAGGCAGCGGAAGTGCATACTTGAAGAAGGCTTATTTCTAACAATCTAAGTCTTGCCATGTGGGAGTTTGTTTAGGATTTTATATCCGTGTGTGTATTCGAAGAGTGGAAGGAATGTTTCCATCTCTTTGAATCTGATTTTGTAAATTACTTTTTCCAAGTTAGTGATATTTTTGCCATGAGGCCGCTACAAACTTATTCATAAGTTTGTAGAAAGATTGAGTAATTCCGTGTGTTAAGTCTTACACTATACAAACTTTGCATATTCATATACAAGTTTTATTTTGATAAGAGGCGGTATTGTACGAAGTATTACCACACTAAGGACAACATCACTATAAACACTTACACACCCCCCGGATCCCCTCAACAAGTGGCATCAGAGCCAATACTTGACGGTACTAAGTGTTGATTCCTGGTGTTAAGTGTTGAAGTGTTATAGATTACTCTACTGGATCAATCAACCGTCCTCCCATACTTGATGGAATCAATTATACCTTATGGAAGAGCCAATTGAGGAGTCAAATCAAGTCGATGGATGAACGTGCCTGGAAAGCCATTCTAGCAGGTTCGACACCCCCTACAGTTCAAGACAGAGATGGAGATTTAATCATCAAGAATGAGCTTGAATGGACCACTGAGGAGAACACTCAATCGCTGCTGAACTACCGAGCACTCAATGTAATCAACTCATTGGTTGATACAGTGATGTTCAACCTGATCAAGAACTGTAAATCAACAAAGGATGCTTGGGAAAGGCTTCAAGAGCACTGCGAAGGATCTGAAAGTGTCAAAAGGGCAAAGGCGAGGATGTTGAACGCGCAATTCGTGAGCTTGAGGATGAAGGAAGGCGAGACAATATCATCATACAATGAGCGACTCTACGAGGTAGTGAATGAGATGCAGTCACTCGGGGATCCTATCTCCAACATCAAGTTAGTAAACAATATTTTGCGTACGCTTCCTAGGAGATTTAATTGTAAAATTTGTGCTATAAAAGAGATTAGGAATACTGATCTGTTGAGTCATAATGAGCTGATAAGTATCTTGAAAACTTATGAAATGAATTTGTCTCAACAAGATGTTGCGTATGATAGAAAAGGTTTGTTGTTTTTAAAGGTGAAACTGGTACTTGTTCTAGTTCTAGTTCTGGTAAAACGTCTACCATAACTGATATTAAACAAGTTGATGAAAATGTTGACAACATTCCTGATGATACTGACAGCATTGCTTTACTTGCTAAGAAATTTGAGTCTTATCTTAGATAAAAGAAGAATAGTCTAAAGCAAACATTCAGTCTAAGTTAGAACATTCTCCTCACACTCCTGTTCGTAAACCCACTCAAATAAGAAAATTTAGGTATGTTCCTGAGTTTAGGAAAAAGATCATTTGTGATGAATGTACTGGTTTTGGTCATTATGCAAGTGAATATGCTAACACTCTTCTGAATAAAAGGACGAGCCTAAATGCTTGTTTGAGTGATGATGATTCTGAAGAAGATCCAGATGCAAATGAAGAGGAACTTGCGTTCTTAACATAATGTGTGAAGGAAGAATCTCTGAGAGTGACTCAGATGTTGAGTCTGGTGTGCCTACATCGGAAACAACATCGTGCAGGTTTATGTCTACTTCTGATATTGATATGAACTGTACTAATGCTTTCTCTTCTAGTACAGGTACTACATAAGAACCTCTAGATATGAAGATTTCTGAACTTCTGAAAGAACTAAAAGCTGTCAACCAAGAGAATAATGGACTGATAGAGACCATAACAAGACTTGAGGTAAATCTTACTAAGAAGGATGCTGAGATTGGTAAACGCCAAGGTCAGTTAGCTGCTTCAACATTGAGCTTCAAAAAGTATAGTAAAGGTACATCTATTTTGAATGAAGCTTTATCTGTTGGAAAAAACTGATAAGTTTGGTCCTGAATACACTAAAGAATGCATGCCTTTTAATTTTGAAAGTCCTGTTAAGTTTGTGAAACCTGGTTGAAAATTTATGAAACCTGATTCAAATGATTTTTCCAACAAGTTTCCTAATAGAAAAGGCAGTAAGACCATTGTTTATCATTATTGTTCAAACCCTAGTCATATTCGTCCTTACTGTTTCAAACTGAAAGATGATATACTTTATGAAAAAATGTTGCCTGGAGTGTTACCACACAAGTATTCGAGTTAAATACCAAAAACGTCCCACAACTTTTTACTTTATCCAAAACAGTCCTAATACTTAAAATCTTTGATTTAGTCCCGTACTTTTTGAAATTTCTCTGATTTAGTCCCATAACTTATTTTGTCTCCAACTTAGTCCCACAACTTTTGAAATTTCTCTAAAACCATCCCAAATTTTAAAATCTCTCAATGTTTTGCTAGGTACCAACCACTCCTTTTACTATTTCCATATTTATTTAATAAAATGGCTTCTATACCTTTATATACTCATTTTCACCCCAATTTTTATCAAATTTTTATCTTTCAAAATAGACATAGTCCATTACGACCATATCAGGCCCAGCATGCTTCCGTACATTAATTAAACAACATTAATCTCATAGTTGACCAACTTAAAGCGGTAACAATACCTTTTTGACCATCAATCCACCGGGTATCCGAGAGGTTTTACAGCTGCTCCTCACAGCCAACCACGCGCCCCGTAGTATGATGGATCAATCCCGTTCCTTCAGCGGATGTCAGAACTGTTGGATTGTATACTAAAAGTCTAGTTTTTTTGTATGAACAATCTTATAACAATTTATTTGAAATGAGAATCATATGATCAAATAGTTGCGTCTTATAATTTATTTATATGCACGATGCAATAGTCCACTTACTTTATACTGTAGATAATATGTTGTGCGACAACACGCGGAAGATCATATTATCGGTTTCCTTATAAAGTATAAACAGATGCTCACAACTGAGATAGATGGGGACTCTCTATCGGGATGGTTGTAGTGTGGTTTGCTATTAACTTGTCTTGATTATAGAATCACATTAGTGCACTTGTGTGTATTGAGCAGGACCGCATGAGATCGTTCGACTTATACCGACTTATAGAAAGACTTTATCTCTGTTATTATGGATGTTCGTGCTCTTAATCCCTATACAATAACCTCGACACGTAGGACAATATGTATTTCTTTGATTCATCAATGAGTGAGATTTACATGTAATTAAATCAGCAAACTCGGTGAGTTGGGAAGTAGTGTTGTTTCTATGGTGTGCTGTTGATTGTAGAAGGAATCCGTGTCCGTCATAGGTTGATGATGTCCCCTTGAGGAGCTTGATTAGAGCTATTTTCACCTACATTTTAGTGTCTTTTTAGATGTATTTTCGTATTATTTTATCCATATTTTATGTGTTATTTGGTTGTATTTTGTGTTTTTATTGAAATGTGTGTGAATGAGCTTAAAACAGTGAAGAAAAACAGGAGCCAGCACCAACACGGACCGTGTAGCCAACACGGCCCTGTAAGAGGTGGCCGTGCGGCGACACCTAGTCATTCAACACAGGCAACTTAAGGCCGTGTCCAGTTGCACGAGTCGAGTTGGCAGCACGAGCCGTGTAGCCAACACGGCCCTGGAAGAAGTGGCCGTGTGCCAACATCAGAAGAGCCAATACGACCACCCTGTGCCCGTGTTACAACACACGACTCGTGTTGCAGCACACGAGCCGTGTTGCGTAACACGACCCTGTAAGGAAAGGCCATGCGACAGCATCAGAAGACACAACATGGCCACCTCGTGGCCGTATTGCAGAGCACGACTCGTGTCGTGTATGTTCCTGCAGAAATTTCCAGATCCTTCTAGAAGCCTCCATAGGGGTATAAATACTCCTTTATTCAACAATTGGGAGAAGATCCGAAATTCCCATCATCTACACACACATCACACACCATTTCTTCCATTTTCCACCATCATCTTCATCCACCTTCATCCATTTTGATCCATCTTCATCATCTCCATTAATTCTCCATCAAAACTTCATCCCTTCCATTGGGTGTGAGAGATCTCAAGAAATCAAGAGCTAGAGGTGGAGATCAAGAAGAATAGAAGATTCTCTTCAAGAAATTGATAGGGAAGAATCCATTCATTTTGTATTTCTTTAGATCTAAGACTATGGGTATTTGTAATGAATCATTTATTTATTTTGTTACTTTTATCATGATAGGCTAATCCCTCTAGTGGGATTAGGAGCATGAAGAGCATATTAGATTTATATTGTCATGTGGATTAAATTGGTTTTTGGTTTAATTGATGTTGATTTCTATTCATGGAGTTTAATTGTCTTGATGTTGTGATGGCATGGTTTGTTATTCATGAATGTTTATTGGTTTAATGGATTGTTGATCAATGGATTATTTGTGGTAATTAAATGCTATCATGATGTTCATGTATGTATTGCTTGGAGTGAGACGAAAACGACCCTCTATAGTATTAGGAATGCATGAATAGACATTGAGTTTGGGTTTGACCGAAAGGATATTTGAATTCAATGAGGGGAACCAATCCATTCGTTGGCCTTAGTACACAAAAAGGGAGAGTTTAATCTAACTAGTACCTAGATGGAAGGGGTTAATGTTGGGCTTTGATCTTAAGTGCTTTTGGGAGTCTAAAATGGATCAACAACCTTTGTAACCCGAAAGGGAGCTTAGGATACTATCGTGATCACCCTTAGTCTACATCAATAAAAACACAAAACACAACCAAATAACACATAAAATACGGATAAAATAATACGAAAACACATCTAAAAAGACACTAAAATATAGGTGAAAATAGCTCTAATCAACCCCCCAAACTTAAGGTGTTGCTCGTCCCCGAGCAACGAAAATGACAAATCAAAAGGAGAAATTTTCACCTAGAAAAGACTAAACGAATATAAGCAATAACACATCGTTAGCAATAATAACAACAAACTATGCTAAGTCATCCTACAACATTAAAATCATGACATGAGAAATTAACAAGTTCAATCAAAAGAGAATAAAGTGTAATATAGTTCCTTTTAAGTCCAAGCCTCACAATGGATATTGATGTCTCTCAACACTCTTTTGAACTCGGATAAAACACACTCATTAATCGATTGGCTCGACTCGCTATAAGCTTGCTCGCGGACTATATTCACAAACCACCAAAGTTTCAATTAATGATCAAAAAGGTCTTTAATTAGGATGTAATGATAGGCTCTTTGGTAGGGTAGGAAGTACATGGATAAGAGTGACTCAACAAGTGTAAGTAATCAAAGAGATGGCCAATTTCCACAACTTCTTCACTTTCTTTTCTTCCTTGCTTATCTTTACAAATCTCAAGCACTATTCATTAACTTCCCTACGATTGAGTTTCTTTTGTTGCATGCTTCCTTTCTTTGAATTTTGTTTACTTGAGCATTTTGATGTTGATTTGCTCCTTTCTTACTTTGAGGTTGCATTGCATTCTTGTTTTGCTCTTTTCATCCTTTTTCTTGCTTGTTTACCATTCCCTTTTCTTCTTTTGCTAATCAATCAATCATTTATAGCTACCATCTCCTCAATCACCCACACAAAGGTATATATAAGCTTGAATGGGTAATTAAGGCTTGTAATGTGCTAAATTCACAAGAAATAGGCTTATAGGCTCAAAATGGTTAACTAAGGATGATGTTCATGGTAGGGAACATATATGGTAATGACTATAATAACAAGGATGGCCTTAGATCATTTCACTAATCTTCACTAATCGGGCTCGTTCCTATAGTCCTTGAGCAAGTTCTAACTTATCAAATACAACCGATCCACTCATGAAGAAATACCATGTGTGCATGGTTGAGGCTCAAATGCTCACAAGCTTGTGCTCGGACCTTAAGGAAATTATTACACCACATTCATCTCAAAATTGAACAAGTTAAGTAAAACATGTCACAATTTAAAAGTGTAGAGATTCTTAATCATAATTTGTCATCACTTATCACCACAACCTATCATCACTCATGTTCAAAAATGACTCACGACATCCCTAAACAAACCACCAAACATCCCAAGACAAGAATGAAAATACACAAAACATAAAAATAAGGACTCAACAAAAAAGACACAACAAAAACACAAAACATGCAAAAACACAAAATACCATTATCCAAAAGAAAATTAAGCACACATTCATCCCAACCTTTATTGAAAAGGAAATCCTAATATACGAAAGTAAACCTCCCACAAACATAACACATGAAGTAGCATGCTAGTCACAACAATCCAAATCAAAATCAATTCATTTCAAGTAATAAAATGATAAGGTGTAGAGTACTCCCTCAATAGGCATTTGGTAAGGAAAGCGTTAGCTTCAAGCTCCATCATGCTTCCAATACCTCTCATTCATGCTCAAACACTCAACAAACACCATTATTTCAACAATTTCATCATAAATATGGACTATCGTGCACTTCAACACCACCAATCATACCAAAATCAAACCAAACTCATGAGAAAAATTTTAAAATTTGTCCAATTTCACAAGAATCATACTCAAGTGGTGAGTCACACCACACACTCTCCCCCCAAACTTAAATCGAAACAAGAGTTGAGACTTAAGTTTGCAAAAAGTGGTGAGACTTACCCTTGTAGTTTTCATTGATGATCTTCTTGTTGAGAAGTAACCGCATCCACACGACTCAAGCTATGTCCACCACGCACTATCACCCCCAAACTTAACTCGAGACAAGAGTCACGAATTAAGTTTGCAACAAATGGTGGAACATGTCAACTTGAATCCATGAAGCATTTCTCTTTTCTTCAATATGCATTTTTCTCCATGAGCACAATCAACCTACAAGGCCAAAACAAACAAACAACAAAAACAAAGCAATAAAGATAGTGATGGGGTGCCTCCCATCGAGCGCTAAGTTTAACGTCTTCAAGCTAGACGAATTTTGAGATCATCTTTCAAATAGAGTATCCACAAAGAGGGTCTCCCTTTGTGATGGATCCACATAGTGCTTCACACGATGACCATTGACCAAGAACTCTCTCCCGTTCTCATCTATAACCTTTAGAGCTCCCCCATCAAGTACTTCCTTTACCACATAAGGTCCTCTCCATTTGGACTTCAACTTGCCCGGGAAAAGTCTTAGTCGAGAATTGAATGCCAACACCTTTTCACCCTTTTCAAAGCTCTTTTTCCTCAAACGAGCATCATGCCACCTCTTGGTTTTCTCCTTAAAAATCCTTGAGTTTTCATAAGCATTTTCTCTAAATTCCTCAAGCTCATTCAATTGTAAGAATCTTACCTTCTTCGAAGCTTTCATGTCAAAATTCAACTTCTTAATGGCCCAATAAGCTTTATGCTCTAACTCCACGGGAAGATGACAAGACTTGCCATAGACAATTTGAAAAGGAGACATACCAAGAGTGGTCTTGAATGCGGTTCGAAAGGCCCACAATGCATCATCAAGTTTATTTGACCAATCCTTTCTACTCACACTCACTGTTTTCTCCAAGACTTGTTTGATTTGTCGATTAGAAATTTCAGCTTGACCATTCGTTTGAGGGTGATACGGAGTAGACACTCGATGTTTCACTCCATAAGTCATGAGAATGTTCTCCATTAGCTTATTTATGAAGTGACTACCCCCATCACTTACCAACACTCTAGGTACTCCAAATCTTGTGAAGATATGCTTCTTTAAAAACCCCATGACAACTCTAGCATTACTTGTTCTTGAAGGTATGGCCTCAACCCATTTCGAGACATAGTCGACCGCCAATAGGATGTATAGGAATCCATTAGATTGAGGAAATGGCCCTATGAAATCGATGCCCCACACATCAAATATCTCCACTTCTTGAAAGCTCTTAAGGGGCATCTCATCCCACTTGGAGATTCCTCCCATCCTTTGACACCGATCGCAACCCTCTACAAATTTCTTACAACTCTTGAACAAAAATGGCCAATACAACCCTGATTGTAAGACTTTTGCAGCAGTCTTTTGAGCTCCAAAATGGCCTCCACTAGGTGAAGAGTGACAAAACTCCAACACACTATTCCATTCTTCCTCGGGCACACATCTTCGCACAAGAGAATCATTACACATCTTGTACAAGAATGGATCACCCCACAAGTAACTTTTAACATCATGAAAGAACTTCTTGGATTGATACTTATTAAGCTCATAAGGCCTCCTTCCACTAGCCAAGTAATTCACATAGTCCGCATACCACGGGCTTCCTTCTTGCTCCACTAAAGCCTCAATTTGATAACAATCACACTCCAAGATTTCTTCATCGGGAAAAACCTCATTGATTAACTCATAAGTACTTTCACAATGCTCCCTCGACTCTAACCTTGAAAGATGGTTGGCTATCACATTCTCCGTGCCCTTCTTATCTCTCACTTCAATATCAAATTCTTGAAGAAGTAGTACCCATCTTATCACCCTTGGCTTTGCATCCTTCTTTGCCATGAGATACTTGATAGCAGCATGGTCGGTGTATACAATAGTCTTCGTTCCCAACAAATAAGGATGAAACTTATCAAATGCGTATACTACCGCCAAGAACTCTTTTTCGGTAGTAGTGTAATTTCTTTGAGCCGCATCAAATGTCTTGCTTGCATAGTAAATGGCTCGGAATTTTTTCTCTCTTAGTTGCCCCAAAACCACTCCAAGAGCTACATCACTTGCATCACACATCAATATAAATGGCTCCTTCCAATCGGGGGTGATCAAGATGGGTGATGAAATCAAAGCTTCCTTTAGCACCTGAAAAACATTTAAACAATTATCATCAAACTTAAATGGCACATCTTTTTTAAGGAGATGAGATAGAGGTTTAGAAAATGAATTATTCCATAAGGATTATCATGTAAACCCTGCAGGTGGATTTATTCCGGCATGATAATGAGGTTGAGTGGTACTACTCTTGGATGAGATATTAATTAATGGAGTTGTTAGTAACTTAATTAATTAATGGACATTGTATATCTTAAACATGGGGAGACTAACAGGCTCATAATAAGAAGGAGCCCAAAACATAATTTTGGGATTGGAAAGGCAGTGCAGTAATAATATTTTAGTGGAATATATTATTATTATTGGACTTAAGTATAAGTTTTGGGCTAAGCTTGGATACTTAAGCCCAATGGAGGCCCAACCCAATTTCTCCTCCTGGTCCCTGCTGTAGCCCATGTATATAAGTCACCTCAGCTTATCTGGAACCCTAATCTATTTTATTATTCACGTGTGATGAGGGTTGAGAGCAGATTGAGGAGGTCTCGTAGATCGTCGCCCACACGACGTCGAGATCGAACTTGGGACATATAGCAGAAGATCAGAAGGTAGTTTGCTGCTGCTATTTGCCACCTTGAAAAATTTATATAAAATCGTATAGTGCTCAGAATTTGTTGATCAATATACTAACGAAAATCCGTTGAAGAGAGAATCGTCTGAGCATAAAGATCATTCAATTCCGACATCGTACAAGGAAGTTATGGCCATTCTCGTGAGACTGCATAGTCTGCCAGCGAGAATCCTTCATCTTCTACATACCCTGGTGAACGATAATTGTTTCTATGATTTATTGCTTCTGCTGATATTAGAAACATATGAATCCCTAATGGGTCATGTTAACCAAATAATCCAAGTGCCAATAAGAACAACCTCGGTTCGTTTCCTACACCGGGTGTACAGGATGCTGCTACTGTTTCTCGTCGGAAAGTATGAAGGTTAAGGTTGCAGAAAAATGGAAGGCTGCATGCGGCCAGAAGCCCAAGACTATTTATTTATTGAATGGAGAATTTATTACACACTCATCCTCACCGAACAAGAGGAGATAACTCCTTTAGCTACCTATTGTAGCTACACTCAGAATACTCATACAAAGAAAGGAAAGGAATACAATATTTATTTAGAAAGAGAAAATAGAGGGGAATGGTCGATTCCTTCTGCTTTCTCAACTTTGCTATTTATAGGGGCTTGCGGACGTGAAATCTGGATTTCAAAACCTCTTTACTTTTGTTGATATCACTGCTTATGACATTGTAATGACGTCATTGCTTACGTTTTTTCATTGGATTCCAACTTTATCAGCTGGCTGGTCCACATTCTCCATTGGATGCCTTCTTGTGGTCCATCCTCCTTGTCGGTCATATGTCCCTTGCCCTTTCAGAAAGTCATCTGGCTCTTGCTTTTTTGAAGAATCGTTTATCTTCTTTGGTGCCTGATAATTCTCCAGGCTCTTGGGTAGTTTGAAGAGATTTTACCCTCTTCTTTCCACGTGTTTCTTTTGCTGGGGGTGGTTCAGCACTCCTGATCATCCCTATGCTCAATCTTATTCCTTTCCCAAACTCTGTTTCTGTTTGAGTGGAACATCTTGTGCATACTTTGATCGTCCATTGCCCAAAATGGGCCATGTTACAATATTTCTAATGGGTTTGTTTACTCACCAGAATCTTGTTTCTCTAGAGAAGTTCTTATTTTCTTGGAACGCCATCTCCGCAAACCCTGTCTTCTTCCCTGTAAAAGTATTCAACAGAAAAGACCCATTCAAAGACTTGTGCTCGAACTTGAATGGGAATTTCACTTCCACCATTGCTTTGATGCAGGCGAACAAACCCCTTGCTCTTCGCGTAGAGATTTGTTCTTCAGAAAATGTAGAAACCAAGACTGGTTCCTTCCTAGAAGACACTTTGATCTGGTTTGATGTTGAGACATTGGGTCTTCTTAGCTTGATAAAATGAAAGGACTCGTTGTTGCCTTTCTCAACTGGTTCTGGAGCTGCACTGGTAAAGTAGAGCTTCAATACATTGCCTCTGGATAGAGTTGCGTTGTTTTCCCATGCCTTGAAGACTGTTTTTCCCAACCATTCTAGCAGTTTTTAAAGCTCTTGGAAGCCTGGTGCAATAGTATATAGTGAAGCTAGTGCTCCAAAATCATACCATTATTTCACATCATTTGGATTTGAGCCCTCTCACATCCAAATTCGGGGATATTCCCCAGATATATCCACCTGGCATTTCTCTGGTCGAATTCCTTGTTTGGTGTTCAATTTCTCCCTGCTGGCCTGGTATTCCTGCCAATAAGAGAAATCAGCTAATTTAATATTAACCTTAGCGGTACCTGTCATAGGCCTAAGGTTGATCTCTCCCTCTTTGACCCCAGAGGTGCCGGGTTGACTCGAAGGCTCAAGATGTGACTCAGAAGCCTCGACTTTTTCTTGGATTGGTTCCTCTTTTGAAGGTTCCAATCTATAACTCGTGCTAGGGGTGTTTGAATCCCTTGCTCTGGGTTTAGAGCCCCATTCTCAATTACTCTCCTTTTGTCGATTGCTATTACTATCAATACCCCGGAGGAGTGGCTCTCTTAAGGACTCGAAGAGACTTGCATTGTTGCGAATACAAACTCTTATGCGATTAGACACTTTGGTCCGATCACCTTCTTGTAATTTTCCAGCCCTCGTTGCATTGAGTGCTAGATTCTCGAATTCCCTTTGGAGCAACTCAAGGTTGTCCATCAGGTGCCTTGAAATAGTCAGAATGGAGTCTATTTCAGCTCCCTCCATCTCTCGTCAGGAAATATGACAAAACATTATCAACAGATTTAATAATGACAATATTAAAATCATAAATTGGCATTCTGCTTGCCATTTTAGTAGTCTAGCCTTTTCAAGTTTAGATTCAATTTTATTTTTCAAAAAGGCTTTGATGCTTGTGTTATTAATTTTAAGGATGAATTTCTTCACGAGAAGAAATAGCGGCCATTTTTTGAACGCCTTTCGAACCGCAAAGTACTCCTTTTAATTGATGTTCCACCTTTTCGCTTCATTCTCCGCAAAGAGTCCACTACAGTATCTGCATGACACTTCTCCTTCTGGTGTGGTCTTCGTAAGAACTACCGCCCACCAATGGTCACTGGCATCTGTATAGAGTACCAATTCATCCTTGTCATTTGGTATTGCTAACTTGGGGAGCCTTTTGAAAACCTCTTTTAGTTGTTTAACCATTGCTCGGTGTGATTCCTCCCATTTGAACTCAGCGTCCTTTTTCAACAAAGGACTGAACACCTTTCTGTATTGCGCTAGATTGTTGATGAACATTCCAGCAAAGTTGATAACTCCTAAGAAGCTCTGGAGTTGTTTCATGTCCTTGAAATCTTCAGGAAATCCTTGAACCTTTTCAACAATATGGGCCTGTAGAATAAGTTCGGACTCATCAATCTCGACTCCAAGGAACTCGATCTGCCTTGCTGCTATTACTGCTTTCTTTTCAGAAGCACCAATCATTTCTTGTGACATATTTCTGAAAATACTTCCAAATGCGCCAAGTGCTTCTTCATGCTTTTTGAGGCTATGAGGATGTCATCTACATAGACAAACATGAATGAGAAATAATCTTTGAATTGATTATCCATCTTTCTTTGGTATATCTGTGGTGCGTTTGCCAAGCCCATAGGCATGACATTCCAGATATAATGGCCTTGTGGTGTGGAGAAGACTGTAAACTTCTTGCTTCCTTTTTCCATCCTAATCTGGTAAAACCCAGATTTGCAATCGAACTTTGAGAATACCTTGGCATTCTTGTTACAGTTGACCACGTATTCCCTACTTGGTATGTAGTATCCATCGAACTCCAAGATGTTGTTTATCCTTTTGTAGTTGATTACAAGTCTCGTCTTTCTCCGCTTGGCTTTTCCATGATTTTGAACTAGAAATCCTGGACTGCTGTATGGAGATACTCCTGGCGATATCAACTTAAGATCCAGATGTTCCTTAATTATTACCTGCATATCCTTTCGATTCTCTTAGTTCATCAGGATAGGCTTGTATCTCACAAACTCATGCTCCTTTCCTTCTTTTACTTTGAGTGAGGCTTTGAGCTCGTTTTTATTCGCATTGAAGTTCCTTTATATCTTCTTCTTGACGTCCTCCAAAGATTTCTATTCTTCGGTTGTGACGTCTCTCTGTAAGCTCTCTCCCAAGCTTGCTTTGACAAGGTGGATTGTATCTTTCTTAAGTTTCTTCATCTTCCATCCTCCTCTGGTATCGGTTCTCATCTGAAGGACTGCTTCGCCATATTTCCTCTGATCATTAATCTTTGGATGGCTAAGTTTTCCTTTATCACCACGCTTACTGCGAAATCTGATTGGCATTTTCTCTTAAATGCATTACGCAGTCTTGGTGTGATGATCTTATGTTCACAAAGGGTTGTGAAAATAAGCCTTCTTGTTGCATTTTCTTAGGTAAAATACTTGAATGTCTGTAGGAAATTATTTCCTAATAGGATATCTGCTCCGGTGTCGTGAAAGTATATCGGTGGAGTTTTCACCTTGTACCATGGGGTACGATCGAAGTCCCGATGCATGAACCTCCTTCTACTATTGTCCAATCTGATATTCCCACTCCATCTTCTGAACCCGCTCAAACTACTGTTCCTCCGTCTGAAACTCTATATGAAACTCAACCTTCTAAAAAATTTTGTACCATCTGACCCTGTTCAAGTCCCTTTCACGTCATCACCCATTGCTTCTCCTATTCGTACTGAGCTAAATCTACCCGTGTCTTCTCCTTCGTTATCACTGCCTGTTCCAATTATGTCAAAGATGACCAAGAAGACTGCTACTAAGCACAAGGATCCACACATGCGCTGGTCTATCCGTGTCATGAAAAAGAGTCAAACTGCTGCTTCACAGAATGCTCCCCGTACTGCTAATGGGAAATCTTCTATTTTCTTGTCTGATTCTGATGATGACTCTACTCTGATGGATGTGGATGTTCCTGGAGAGAACCCCACGATGGCTGAATTTTATAAAGCCCTGAAGAAAAGAAGACGAGGTAAGAAAGTTGTCTCTGATGTTGCCGCCTTTGCTGCAACACCTGAAGAAGAAGCAGAAGCTGATCTGGACAACTGATTGATGATTGATGAGTGATATTTTCACCTAGATTTTAGTGTCTTTTTATATGTGTTTTCGTATGATTTTATCCGTATTTTATGTGTTATTTGGTTGTGTTTTGTGTTTTTATGTAAATGTGTGTGAATGAGCTTAAACGTATGATTTTTAGGTAAAAATGGATCCTAGACGTGATAAGGAAGATGTAGGAAAAAGCGGATCTCAATTCGGAGTTGAAACGAGGGAGAATGAGTCAAATCAAGCAAAATGCTGAAAAAACGCACGTCCAACTTGTGTAATTTTTCTGTACTCTTGTGGAGCTCAAAACTAGAAGTGTAATATATGGTTGGAAACCCATAGAAAAGAGGATTATTTTGGTATGAGAAACACTTCAATTGGAGCCGAAACGAGAAAGTTATGATTAAAATGGTGACGTCGCGCAAGCTGTTCCTACTCAGCACGATTGTGCTACTTTGCATGACTTGTTACACCCTCAAATATTGGAAGTTTTGTCAGATCTTTATATGGATAGAAAGCCAAAGAAAAGAGGATCACATGAGTGCAAGAATTACTCAAATCAGAGATCGGATGTGGAAGTTATGCGCGAAACGGTGAGACTGCGCAGCCCGTGTTACGCAACACGACCCGTGTTACGCAACACGGCCCTGTAAGCCCTGGCCGTTTTCTGACATCAGAAATGCCTACACGGCCACCCTGTGGTCGTGTTGCAACACACGAGTCGTGTTGCTGCAGCATCAGAAACACATCAGAATCCTTCTAGAAGCCTCCCAAGGGGTATAAATACCCAATACTTCAATATGTGAAAAAAAGATCCGAAATCCACTCTTCCACACACACCTCACACACTTTTTTCTCTATTTTTCACCTTCACCTTCATCCATTCTTCATCCTTTGGATCTACCATTATCCAACCATCAAATCCTTCATCCAAGTAGCTAGAGAAGCAAGGAAGAGAGGTGAATTGCAAGGGGAAGAAGAAGATCACCATTGGAGACATCCAAGGGAGTTTTCATCTACACTTTGTATTGAAACCTATTGTTTATCATGTTTTGTAAGGATTTTAATGTCTATGTTGGATTCCTTGTGACCATGAAAGGCTAATCTCCCTTGTGAGATTAGCAATATGAATTGTGTTGGATAATTTTTGGTATTTTGCAATGGAATGATTATGTTGATTGGGTTAATTGATTTTCTATCATTGATGCTTTAGATCTTGAGGTTTATGATGATTTGTGTGTTTACTTGTTTTAAGCATGTGATTAGATTGAGAAGTCAATTGCATATTTAGGATAATTAAGTGAATCATTTCATCAAACACTTCATGTGCATTATAGATTGTGAAGAGATTGAGAAGTCCTTCATAGTTTAGAACCCTTTGATAGAACATATCATTTATTAGATTGAGAAGTCAATAGATTATGTGAAGGGACTCTCATTTCAAGCTTAGTACCTAGTTGGAATTGTTTGAGTGAGAACCAATCCAATGAATGTCATTCCATATCCTATTCATTCCGAGAGGGAGCTTAGGTGATCTTAGTGTTGGCCCTTAGCCTTTTTCCTATGACACATATGAATTCATTGCATGATACCTAGATTTTTCATGCTTTAAGTATTGTTAATCTCATCTCTATCTACTTGGCTCATTCATCCATCTCCCATTCATCTATACATTTATTTTATTGTCATTTATTGATTATCTCCCCTTCTCGTTCATCTCTATAATACTATGACAAACACGAGATCGCTTAGACCCTAGTACCTTCCTCCCTGTGGTTCGATAATTTCTTTAATTGGTCATACCCACTATATTATGGTTAATCAAATGGCGCCGTTGCCGGGGAGGTAACGGTTGCTAGTGGTTTAACGAAGGAGTGTTTTGATTGGTATTACTAGAGTTTTTTTTTTTTTTTCATTATTTGCTTTGGAAAATTTTTGATCTCACTTGTTCGTTTTGATAGGTACTTGACACTACCTTGAGAGAAGAGGAAGGGGGATCAAAGCCAAAAATAGCAAGTTTGAGAAGAATTGTAGTAAGCCTTGAGAAGAGCATTTAAATGGATGGTTGGAACCAATTCACAAATGCCTTTGGGGATCAATTTGCAAGGGTTCCACCTCCACAATCAAGGGGCTACATGAATGAGAGCAACTATGGGTACAACTTCCAAATGAATCAAGATAGCTCTCAATACTACAATCAAAGAAGAAATGGAGAATGGCAACAAGCTTACAATGGAAATACATTCCACCCTTATCAAGCATACACTTATTCTCCACCAAATCCCAACACCAACACGTCTCCTCCATTTCAAAACTACGCCTTACTTGAATTACATAGAAGAAGTGCTCAAGGAAGTGATGAAGGTCAAGATTCTCAATCAAGTTTTCTTCAAAATGAATCCTCCAAGATAATTACCCAAGTTACTTTGGAAGTGACAAGACAAATAAGGATGATGAATCAAGGTGCTTATGGTCAAGTCTTGTCTAATTCAAGTTTGGGGGGTGCTCAAAATGTGCAAAGTGTGTCGATTCCTAGTCCTATGGAGCAAGAAGAGTGGAGGATGCCTACGCATCAAGTAGGAGATGTTTCTTTCATGGGAGTGGATGATTTCCAAGGAAATTTTCAACATAACTATGAAGGAAGTTTTCATGGGAATTATCCACCAATTCAAGAATGGAATTGTGACAACCAAGAGGGAGGAGACTTTCAACAAGTCGAAGAAGAAAAATCATCTGTAGACGTCTTGATTGAGAAGATGATAGCAAACCTTGAAGAGCGCAAGAAAAGAGATGAAGCTAGTTTTGAAGAATGGAAGAAAAGAAATGAAGCAAGATTTGAAGAAATGAAGAAAAGAAATGAGGCAGATGAGAAGAGGTTTGAAGCCTTGGAGCATCAAGTAAGCCAAATTGTAAGTGCTTTGAACAATTTTCAACAAGTTGAAGAATTGGAAGAGGAGAGCATAGTTGAAGAAGAGTTGGAAGAAGAAAAGAATCTGGGGGATGAAGAATCAAATGAGGTTTTTGAAGAGCATATTGAGACAAGTGATGTTGATGAAGAGAAACAAAGTCAAGAAGCAAATAATGATGACTTGAAGAGTGAAATGAGCATTTCTAAACCTTTAAACTCTTTAAGTTGCCTTGAACTTGATAATATTGTTTACATTGACTTTGTATTACCCATTGATTTTTCTTATATTCTTAGAAAAAAAAGAGAACTTGAAGATATGTTGGGGATCTATTTGGTACAGAGGAATAAGTGGTGTTCAAGAATGGAGAGGGCAATGGAGTGTAAGCTCAAGAGAGTTGAATTTCTAAAGCCATGCTCGAAGGATGCAACGGAGGTCGTGACTTGCCATAAGTGCCTATTAGAGGAAGAAGCACAACGTTTAAAATTTGATGGCAAGGACGAAACATATCCGTGGCCATTCCGATGAGTTCTCCATATCCCGTCCGGCTTGAAGACGTTAAACTTAGCGCTAGATGGGAGGCAACCCATCATTATCTTTATTGCTTTATTTATTGCTTTCAATAAGGATGGTGGATTTGCTTGTTTTGCATTTTTGGTATGTATGTTGATTGTGCTTGTGAGGAGAATGCGTATTGGACAAACGATAAGTGCTTGATTTGAAGTGTGAAAGTAAGTCACACCACTTTTTGCAAACTTACCTCGAAACTCTTGTTTCAATTTAAGTTTGGGGGGATATGGCGTGGTGTGAACATACTTTGTCTTGAAAGCATATACTTTTCGTATTTTTGGGCTAATTTTAAAAATTTTCTCATGAGTTTGGTTTGATTTTGGTATGCTTGGTGGTGTTGAAGTGCATGATAGTCCGTATTTGTTAAATACAATTGTTGAGCTAACGGTGTTTGTTGAGTGTTTGAGCATGAATGAAAGGTATTGGAAGCACGAATGGAGCTTGGAGCGAACGCTTTCCTTACCAAATGCCTATTGGGGGAGTACTATCACTTCTAGTTGCTTGATATATTTTGATGTTTATTGATGTGATTAGCATGCTACTTTATGTGTTATGTTTTTGGGAGGTTTACTTTTCAATCAAAGGTTGGGATGATTGTGAGCTTACATTGTTATGGATGATTTGAATGTGTGCTTCGTTTTTCAATGATGGTAATTTTTATTTTTGCATGTTATGTGTTTTTGTTTTGTTCTTTGTTTGTTGAGTCTTTATTTTATGTTTTGTGTGTTTTCTTATTTTTGTATTGGTATATTTGGTGGTTTGTTTAGGGAGGTTGTGAGTCATTTTTGAATATGAGTGATGATATGTTGTAGTGATAAGTGATGACAAGTTATGATTAAGAATCTCTACACTTTCGAATTGTTACATGTTTTACTTAACTTGTTCAATTTTGAGATGGATGTGGTGTAATAAGTTCCTTAAGGTTCGAGCACAAGCTTGTGAGCATTTGAGCCTCAACCGTGCATACATGGTTTTTCCTTCATGAGTGGATCGATTGAGTTTTGATAAGCTAGAACTTGCTCAAGGACTATAGGAATGATCCCGATTTGTGGAAATTAGTGAAATGATCTAAGGCCATCCTTGTCATTTATAGTCATTGCCATATATTTTCCTACCATGAACATCATCCCTAGTTAACCACTTTGAGCCTAAAAGCCTATTTATTGTGATATAAGCACATTACAAGCCATGATTACCCACTTAAGCCTTACATATATACCATTTGTGTGGGTGATTGAGGAGATGGTAACTAGAAAGGTTTGATAAGGAAGAAAAAGAAAAAAGGAAATGGTAAACAAGCAAGAAAAAGAGCACAAGAAAGAATGGACATGCAACCTCAAAACAAGAAAATGAGCAAAGCAATAACAATATGCTCAAGTACTTAAAAGTTCAAAGAAGGAAGCATGCATTAAAAGAAGCTCAAAATCTAAGGAAAGTTGATGATTAGTGCTTGTGATTACCAAAGTTGAGAAAGGAAGAAAGAAAAGTGGAGAAGTTGAGGAAGTTGATCATCTCTTCGATTACTTACACTTGTTAGTCACTCTTACCTATATTCTTCCTACCTTACCAAAGAGCCTATCATTACATCCAAATTAAAGACCTTTTTGATCATTAATTTAAACTTTGGTGGTTTGTGAATGTAGTCCACGAGCAAGCTTATAGCTAGTCGAGCCAATCGATTGATGAGTGTTGATTTACCTTACTTTAAAGAGTGTTGAGTGACATTTATAACCTATGTGAGGCTTGGACCAAAAAGAGACTATATTACACTAATATTCTCTTGTGATTGAATTTGTTAATTCTTCATGTCATGAATCTAATGTTGTAGGATGCCTTAGCATAGTTTGTAATTCTTATTATTATTGATGTGTTGTTACTTATGTTCGTTTAGTCTTTTCCTAGGTGAAAATCACTCTTCTTGGTTTATCATTTTCGTTGTGCGGGGACGCACAACACTTTAAGTTTGGGGGTGTGATGAGTGATATTTTCACCTAGATTTTAGTGTCTTTTTATATGTGTTTTCGTATGATTTTATCCGTATTTTATGTGTTATTTGGTTGTGTTTTGTGTTTTTATGTAAATGTGTGTGAATGAGCTTAAACGTATGATTTTTTGGTAAAAATGGATCCTAGACGTGATAAGGAAGATGTAGGAAAAAGCGGATCTCAATTCGGAGTTGAAACGAGGGAGAATGAGTCAAATCAAGCAAAATGCTGAAAAAACGCACGTCCAACTTGTGTAATTTTTCTGTACTCTTGTAGAGCTCAAAACTAGAAGTGTAATATATTGTTGGAAAGCCATAGAAAAGAGGATTATTTTGGTATGAGAAACACTTCAATTGGAGCCGAAACGAGAAAGTTATGATTAAAATGGTGACGTCGCGCAAGCTGTTCCTACTCAGCACGATTGTGCTACTTTGCATGACTTGTTACACCCTCAAATATTGGAAGTTTTGTCAGATCTTTATATGGATAGAAAGCCAAAGAAAAGAGGATCACATGAGTGCAAGAATTACTCAAATCAGAGATCGGATGTGGAAATTATGCGCGAAACGGTGAGACTGCGCAGCCCATGTTACGCAACACGACCCGTGTTACGCAACACGGCCCTGTAAGCCCTGGCCGTTTTCTGACATCAGAAATGCCTACACGGCCACCCTGTGGTCGTGTTGCAACACACGAGTCGTGTTGCTGCAGCATCAGAAACACATCAGAATCCTTCTAGAAGCCTCCCAAGGGGTATAAATACCCAATACTTCAATATGTGAAAAAAAGATCCGAAATCCACTCTTCCACACACACCTCACACACTTTTTTTTCTATTTTTCACCTTCACCTTCATCCATTCTTCATCCTTTGGATCTACCATTATCCAACCATCAAATCCTTCATCCAAGTAGCTAGAGAAGCAAGGAAGAGAGGTGAATTGCAAGGGGAAGAAGAAGATCACCATTGGAAACATCCAAGGGAGTTTTCATCTACACTTTGTATTGAAACCTATTGTTTATCATGTTTTGTAAGGATTTTAATGTCTATGTTGGATTCCTTGTGACCATGAAAGGCTAATCTCCCTTGTGAGATTAGCAATATGAATTGTGTTGGATAATTTTTGGTATTTTGCAATTGAATGATTATGTTGATTGGGTTAATTGATTTTCTATCATTGATGCTTTAGATCTTGAGGTTTATGATGATTTGTGTGTTTACTTGTTTTAAGCATGTGATTAGATTGAGAAGTCAATTGCATATTTAGGATAATTAAGTGAATCATTTCATCAAACACTTCATGTGCATTATAGATTGTGAAGAGATTGAGAAGTCCTTCATAGTTTAGAACCCTTTGATAGAACATATCATTTATTAGATTGAGAAGTCAATAGATTATGTGAAGGGACTCTCATTTCAAGCTTAGTACCTAGTTGGAATTGTTTGAGTGAGAACCAATCCAATGAATGTCATTCCATATCCTATTCATTCCGAGAGGGAGCTTAGGTGATCTTAGTGTTGGCCCTTAGCATTTTTCCCATGACACATATGAATTCATTGCATGATACCTAGATTTTTCATGCTTTAAGTATTGTTAATCCCATCTCTATCTACTTGGCTCATTCATCCATCTCCCATTCATCTATCCATTTATTTTATTGTCATTTATTGATTATCTCACCTTCTCGTTCATCTCTATAATACTATGACAAACACGAGATCGCTTAGACCCTAGTACCTTCCTCCCTGTGGTTCGATAATTTCTTTAATTGGTCATACCCACTATATTATGGTTAATCAATGATATTGTCGCTGATGTTACCACTGATAAAGCAACACCTGCTGATGCAGATGCAGACCCCTCTGATCCTGATCCTGATTCATCGTCTGATGATGATGAGAATGCACCCGAGAAATTTGATAAAGGTGCTTCCTCTGATGAATCTGATGAGGACGCTGCTGCTGCCGATGATGAAGCTGCTCCAGATGATGATGATGATGCTGATGATGATGTTGATGAACAAGATGATGACGATGAACCGGCTAAAGATACTGATCCTGAAGATACAGATGAAGATGATGATGATTCTGACTATGATCTTGAGAACTTTGGAACTGCCCGATTCTAATTTGAAGATGGTAAGGCCAGATATAAGAAATTTGCAAAGAAAGATGTAATTCATGAAGGGAAAATGAAGGATGCAGACCTTGTCACACACAATCTCACTCAATTATTTGAAGAACGAAGTTTGTTCAAATCTCTCAGGTACTCTAGTACTTTCTGCAGCATTTGGATTTGTGAGTTTTATGCAAACATTAGTTCAAGCATGATTAAGAATACTAGTCCTAAGTTTGGAAATATTTACTTTAGGGGTAAGATTTATGATTTTTCTCCTGAAAAGATCAATGCTTTGTTGGGGACTGTACATGCTGAAAGTGATGATGATATGGATGATATTGTTTCTGTGATTACTGGTGGTCTGATTACTAGTTGACCTAAGAAGTTGTTCAGTCCAAGTTTAACAAGCTTACATGCTGTCTTGCACAAGTTGTGTGTCTACAATTGGTTGCCTACCTCTAACATCACTAGAGTTACTACTGAGCATGTCGTGCTAATTTATAAGATAGGGAAGAACCTGCCTATTACCCTTGGTGAAGTTATTTATAAGAACTTGATCAGTTATAGTGGAAATATTTCCAAGGTTCGCAAGTTACCATACCCTGCATTGATCCATATCTTGTTGTTGGATCAAGGTGTTAAGAAGGGTAAGGGTGATTTTCTGTCCCTGAATGCTCTAGTGTTAGGTATTGCTAAACCTCTACTTGAAGGTAATCGCATTGTTGATCTACCTTATGTGAACCCCGCTCCTGCTCCTGCTCCTGAACCTGGAACTTAGAATTTTGCCTTTGATGCTGGAAACACTACTATACGCACTGATGCTCCTGCTCATTCTGGAGAGGTAGTTTCTGTTACCATGCATTGTAGGTACACTGAAGAGTAAGCTAATGCACTCGCATACCAAGTGTCTCATCTTAGACTCTGAGCATTGTTGATCTACCTTATGTGAACCCCGCTCCTGCTCCTGCTCCTGAACCTGGAACTTAGAATTTTGCCTTTGATGCTGGAAACACTACTATACGCACTGATGCTCCTGCTCATTCTGGAGAGGTAGTTTCTGTTACCATGCATTGTAGGTACACTGAAGAGTAAGCTAATGCACTCGCATACCAAGTGTCTCATCTTAGACTCTGAGCATCTGCTTTGAATAGACAAGCTGACTGGCTAGAACAAAGAGCTCAGTTCTGAACTGGTTTGCTATCCACACCCACAGGAGGAGAGGTACCTGATGCCTGCTCAAAATGCTGCTGCTGTTGAAAGCTCAAGCTCAGGGGGAGTTGTTATCGAAGACATCACAGGAGAACCAGAAGATGCTGATGGTGCTGGAGGTGCTGGTGCTGATACTAATGTTGCTAATGATGCTGCAACTTAGGGGGAGTTCATATAGTAAGGGGGTGATTAAGTTTAGAGGAGTAGCAGATACTGGTTGTTGATGCTCTGATTCTAGAAGTTAGGATTGATGCTCTGATAAAGACTGTTGCTGCTAAACTCTCTAACCATCTAACTATTTGGTTGTAGGATTGTTTAAACTGATATTTATAATTCCTGCTAGGTACTTAGTTATTTCAATTTGTTTATTGTTCTGAACTTATTGAAACTAGGTTGTTGGATTCTTAGTAACTTTAATTTTCACTTTTTGTTAACTCAGAACTAAGCTCTGATCTTATTGATTGCTTATGCAGATTGTTTTATTACCACTATGGCAATAATGTTCTGAAGTGCTTAGTTATTTTGCACAACTGTCGTGTTGGCTTTTGGATTGTTTGGTTCAGCGTGATCCATTAGGAATCCAACTAAACAATAACAGCGGAAGCAATAATTAAAGTTTACCTTTCTTCAGGGTTGATGTAGAGGATGAATAGTTGCAGAGAACTACCTCTTGGTCTTCTGTTGTATGACCCAAGTCCAATCCTGATGTTGTGTGGGCAACAATCTACAGGATTTCTCAATCTGATTCTCTCCCTACTTTACGTAAAAATAGGCGCAGGCTTGGTTGTAGGAAGCTAAGATGACTTATATAAGTGGGCCACAACAGGGACCAGGTGGAAAAATTGGGTTGGGCCTCCATTGGGCTTAAGTATCCAAGCTTAGCCCAAAGCTTATACTTAAGTCCAATAATAATAATATAGTCCAGTAAAATATTATTACTGCACTGCCTGTCCAATCCCACAATTACGTTATGAGCCCCTTCTTATTATGAGTCCGAAAATCTCCCCATGTTTAAGATATACAATGTCCATTAATTAATTAAGTTACTGACAACTCAAATTAATTAATATCTCTTCCGAGAGTAGTACCACTCAACCTTATTACCATGCCGGAATTAATCCACTTGCAAGATTTACATGATAAACCTTATGAGTTTCTCAAGGGGACATTATTAACCTATGTCGGACATGGATTCCTTCTACAATTAACAGCACGCCATAGAGACAATACTATTTTCCAACTCACCGAGTTTGTTAATTTAATACATGTAAATCTCACACATTGATGAATCAAAGAAATACATACTGCCCTACGTGTCGAGGTTATTGTATAGGGATTAAGTGCACGAAGATTCATAAAAACTGAGATCAAGTTCTCTTATATAGATAGTACAAGTCGAACGATCTCAAACGATCCTACTCAATATACACAAGGTGCACTAATGTGATTCTATAGTCAAGACAAACTAATACCAAATCACACTACAACCATCCCGATAGATAGTCCCCATCTATCTCAGTTGTGAGCATCTGTTTATACTTTATAAGAAATCCGATAATATGATCTTCCGCGTATTATCACACATCATATTATCTACAGTATAAAGTAAATGGACTTTTGCACAAATATATAAATAAATAATTTATAATATGCAAAATGTTTAATCAAATGATTCTCATTTCAAATAAAATTGTTAAAACATTGTTCAATACAAAAGCTAGGCTTTTAGTATACAATCTAACAATCTCCCACTTATACTAAAAGACTACGCTGTCATATCTGCTGACACGCATCTAATCCCCATTCCTTCTACATGCCCATCGAACACTTTCGCTGGAAGGCTCTTAGTAAAAGGATAAGCCAGGTTATCCTCCGATGCAATCTTAGCAACAATGACCTCCCCTCTTTTAATGATGTCTCGTATCAGGTGGTACTTGCGCTTAATGTGTTTACTCGCCTTATGGGCTCGTGGTTCCTTCGAGTTTGCTACTGCACCACTATTATCACAATAATTTGTGATAGCTTTGGGCAAACCAGAAATCACATCCAAGTCCATTAAGAAGTTTCTGAGCCATACTGCTTCTTTAGCTGCCTCAGAGGCTGCTACATATTCAGCTTCCATGGTAGAGTCTGCAACGCATTTCTGCTTTACACTTCTCCATATTATGGTTCCTCCTCCAAGAGTATACACATAACCCGAGGTGGATTTACTAGCATCTCTATTTGACTGAAAATCCGAATTAGTATAATCCAAAGGTAACAAAGTATCTGCCCGCTAAACCAGCATATAATCCCTAGTCCTTCGCAAGTACTTTAAAATATGCTTTACCGCAAACCAATGCCCTTATCCTTGATTACTTTGTTACCTACTGACCATGCCCACGGCATAACAGATATCCGGTCTCGTACATAGCATAGCATACATGAGGCTTCCTATTCCTGAAGCATAAGGGACCAGCTTAATTGCATCTATTTCTGTTGTGTCTTTGGACACATTTCCTTAGATAGAGGTATTCCATGTCTGAAAGGTAGAAAACCTTTCTTCGAATCTTGTATGCTAAAACGAGTCAGGATTGTATTAATATATGAAGCTTGGGATAAGCAAAATATTATTTTCTTGCGATCCCTTATTAATTTGATCACAACAATATGTCCGGCCTCTCCTAAGTCCTTCATTTCAAACTGCTTGGATAGTCATACCCTTATGCCTGACAATACCTTTACATTATTTCCAATGAGTATAATATAATCCACGTAGAGTACAAAAAATACCACTACGTTTCCGTCACACTTCTTGTACACACATGATTCATCTGGACATTGAATAAATCCATATGACTGGATTACTTCATCAAAGCGGATATTCCATGATCTTAAAGCTTGTTTCAATCCATAAATGGACCTTTTAAGCTTGCACACAAGATGCTCTTCGCCCTTTGCAATGAATCCTTTTGGTTACTTCATATAGATGTTTTCCTCAAGACTTCAATTCAGGAAAACTGTCTTGACATCCATTTGCCATACTTATAATCCATATGAGCAGCAATAGATAAAAGAATTCGGATTGACTTAAGCATGGCCACAGGCGAGAAGGTTTTCTCATAATCGATTCCTTCTTTCTGAGTATATCCTTTAGCCACAAGTCTTGCTTTAAAGGTTTCCACCTTACCATCAGATCCTCTTTTTCTTTTATAGATCCACTTGCATCCAATAGCTTTTACACCATCGGATGGTACTACAAGCTCCCAGACTTGATTAGAATACATGGATTCTATTTCAAATTTTATTGCATTTTGCCATAATTGAGCATCTTTATCTTGCAGTGCCTCGTTGTAATTCCATGGGTTAATTTCATGTTCACCAGGGACCAAGTCAGAAGGCTCTCCCAATCCCATGAATCTATCCGGTTGTCTCACAACCCTCCCACTACGACGAGGCTCCGCAGTCAATTGTGTATCAGGTGTGACACGCGGTGCAGTGTCTTGTGGAATTTTCTCTTGTACAGTTGGTATTATGTTTGGTGTTTCCCCTCTTACATCTTTTAGAACAATCTTACTCATGGGTTTGTGATTCATAATATAATCTTTTTCCAAAAATCTAGCGTTCGTACTAACGATCACCTTTTGGTCCTTTGGATTATAAAACAAACCACCCTTCGTTCCTTTAGGATATCCTACAAATAGATAAACTTCCGTATGTGACTCTAACTGATTAGAGCTATTTTCACCTAGATTTTAGTGTCTTTTTATATGTGTTTTCGTATTATTTTACCCGTATTTTATGTACTATTTGGTTGTGTTTTGTATTTTTATGGAAATGTATGTGAATGAACTTAAACCTACTATTTTCACTTTTTATTGGATGTTAAACATGATAAGGAAGATGTAGGAAAAAGCGGATCTCAATTCGGAGTTGAAACGAGGAAGAACGAGCCAAAACAGTGAAGAAATGCAGGAGCCAGCACACGAGCCGTGTAGCCAACACGGCCCTGTAAGAGTTGGCCGTGTGGCGACATCTAGTCACTCAACACGGGCAACTTCAGGTCGTGTCCAGTTGCACGAGTCGAGTCGGGAGCACGAGCCGTGTCACCAACACGGCCCTGTAAGAAGGTGGCCGTGTGGCGACATCAGAAGAGCCAACACGATCACACCTGTGCCCGTGTTACAACACACGACTCGTGTTGCAGCACACGAGCCGTGTTGCGTAACACGGCCCTGTAAGGCGAGGCCGTGCGGCAGCATCAGAAGACACAACACGGCCACCCCGTGGCCGTGTTACAGAGCACGACTCGTGTTGGGTATTTTCCTGCAGAAATTTCCAGATCCTTCTAGAAGCCTCCAAAGGGGTATAAATACCCCTTTATTCAACAATTGGCAGGGAATCCGAAAATCCTATCATCTACACACACCTCACACACCATTTCTTCCATTTCCCACCATCATCTTCATCCACCTTCATCCATTTTGATCCATCTTCATCATCTCCATTAATTCTCCATCAAAACTTCATCCCTTCCATTGGGTGTGAGAGATCTCAAGGAATCAAGAGCTAGAGGTGGAGATCAAGAAGAATAGAAGATTCTCTTCAAGAAATTGATAGGAAAGAATCCATTCATTTTGTATTTCTTTAGATCTTAGACTATGGGTAATTGTAATGAATCATTTAATTGTTTTGTTACTTTTACTATGATAGGCTAATCCCTCTAGTGGGATTAGGAACATGAAGAGCATATTAGATTGATATTATCATGTGGATTAAATTGGTTTTTGATTTAATTGATGTTGATTTCTATTCATGGAGTTTAATTGTCTTGATGTTGTGATGGCATGGTTTGTTATTCATGAATGTTTATTGGTTTAATGGATTGTTGATCAATGGATTATTTGTGGTAATTAAATGCTATCATGATCTTCATGTATGTATTGCTTGGAGTGAGACGGAAACGACCCTCTATAGTATTAGGAAGGCATGAATAGACATTGAGTTTGGGTTTGACCGAAAGGATATTTGAATTCAATGAGGGGAACCAATCCATTCGTTGGCCTTAGTACACAAAAAGGGAGAGTTTAGTCTAACTAGTACCTAGATGGAAGGGGTTAATGTTGGGCTTTGATCTTAAGTGCTTTTGGGAGTCCAAAATGGATCAACAACCTTTGTAACCCGAAAGGGAGCTTAGGATACAATCGTGATCACCCTTAGTCTACATCAATTGAGTTGAATTCCGTTTGCATGATAATATGAATTGAGTGTGCTTGGATGTTTCTAATCCCATGTTTTTCCATACTTGAACTTAAGCACCCATTTTCTATTCTTGTCATTCTACTTATTTGATATTGTTATTTACTTGCTACTTGTTTTTGTTGTTAATCAATCTCATAACCCCCCGATCATCTTTACAAAAACGACATGAACATGAGCTCACGTATTTGCTAGTCCGAAAATAACTCCTTATTGGATTGATAATTTTTCTTGGGATATACTACTACAACGATCGAGTATTCTTGCTCGTGAGTGCTATACAAATAGGCAAACAAGAAAATGGCGCCGTTGCCAAAGGGGAGTTTGACGGACTAGTCGAGTACTGTGTTATTGTTTTAGTTGTTCTTGATAAGGATTTTATTTTATTTTATTTTATTTACTATTGTTGTTTGTGGTCTCACTCTTGGCCTTTTCGTAGGTGTTTTATGATCACAAGATCAAAGGGAAATCAATCGATCATTCCTTTGAATTTGGAGATTGAAAGGACCACACGACAAAGGAAGCGAGAGAGGCGTAAAGTTAGAAAAGAAAAAAATATGGAGAATCAACGTGGAGAGAATGTTAATTATGACCCACCCCAAGATCCGTTACAAGATCAAAGGGGGGTACAAGAAGGAGTGCAAGAGAATCAAGCGGAGATAATGAGGAATTTCTTTGCTCAAAATCAAGAGTATATGCAATTGCTTGCCAATCAAGAAGCTCAAAGGATATTTCAACAACAAGAGTTGCCAAGGCCTAGAGCAATTCGGGATTACTTCCAACCGAGGGCCGTGCACAATATGGTTCCTCCGGTTCAAGCCAATGATTATGAAATCAAGACCGGATTGATCAACATGGTTAAAGCAAATCAGTTTGGGGGAGGTCCTCTTGAAGACCCGAACACTCATCTATCTACTTTCTTGGAGGTTGCAAATACCGTCAAGATGAAGGGAGTGTCGGAGGATGCTATTCGAATGAGGTTGTTCTCTTTCTCTCTAAGAGACAAGGCTAAAGCATGGTACAATACAATTCCTTTGGGAAGTTGTAATACATGGGAAGATCTTGAGCAAAGGTTCCTAAACAAGTACTTTCCTCCTTCAAAGACGCTCCAATTGAAAAGCCTTATCACTCAATTTAGGCAACTTTCGGATGAAAATTTTTATGAAGCATGGGAACGCTACAAAGAGATGCTCCGAAAGTGTCCTCAACATGATTTTCATGAGAATCAACAAGTGGCTTTCTTCTATCAAGGGTTGAATCAACAAAATCGGATGCATGTAGATGCCTCATCCGGAGGGTCTATATTTGGAGTGGATGCTATGAAAGCCATGGATATTTTTGAAGACATTGCAATGAATGCTTATCAATGGCCTTCCGAGCGAGTAATGGGAGGTTATGCCTTTGGAAAAGTAGCTCAAGTGGAGAGTGTGAACAAAGTGAAGAGTGATATGTTCCAAAGTGAGGGAATGAAAGAATTCAATGAGAGCATTCAAGCTTTAATAAAACAATTGAATTTGATCACTCAAGGAGTAACTTAAGGGGGAAGCACAAGTTCTATTGTGAATGATGAGAGCCATGTTATGCAAAGTATAGAGGATGTTGCCTACTTAGATAGGAGAAATTACCAAGGAAATTTTCAACGCCAAGGGAATTTTCAAGGTAATTATCCTTCTAATCAAGGTAATTTTCAAGGAGGATATCAAGGACAAGCTCGGGGAAGCAATTTCAATCAATCAAGTGGAAATTATCAAGCTCCGAGGAAGCATGAGAATCTTTCTTACTCTAATCCTCAAGCCGCCGTGTCATATCCTCCGGGATTCGATCCGAGTGCTAAACCACCAAATGGAGAAGGGAAAGCATCATTGGAAGAAACATTGATGGCATTCATGAAAGATACAAGGGCTTACATGGAAAAAAGAGATGCAAAGATGGAGGCTAGAATGGAGGAAAATGAGAAGAAATCCGACAATAGGATGAGAGCTTTTGAGTATCAAATGGGTCAAATTGCTTCTTCCGTGGGATCTCAACACCAACAAGAAAAGTTTCCATCTACCACGATAACTAATCCTAAAGAAGATTGCAAAGCTATCACTCTTAGAAGTGGAAAAGAGTATGAGGAACCTCTTATGCCTAAAGAAGATAGTATTGTCATTGAAAGGGAAGTGGAAAGCAAGGTGGAAGAAGGGTTGGTGCAAGAAGAGATTGAAATGGAGGAAGTAAGCAAGAAAAAAGAAATTGTTGAGCAAAAGAAAGATGAAGAGAAGATAGAGAGAATTCCAAAGTGGAAAAAGGCAAAGGAGTTAAGAGAAAAGGAAGTTGAAGTTGAAAGAGATAGTTGGGGAATACCCAAGACTCAAGTACCGGTTCCTTTTCCTCAAAGGTTTTTGAAGAAGGGTTTGGATGAGAGGTTCAAAAAGTTTCTTGAAATCTTCAAGAAGATTCAAATCAATATGCCTTTCGCCGATGCTTTGGATCAAATGCCTCATTATGCTCGTTTCTTGAAGGACATCATGGGAAAGAAAAGAAGTCTTGTGGACAATGAAACGGTTAATCTAACCGAAGAGTGTAGTGCCATTCTACAACGGAAACTTCCACAAAAATTGAAGGATCCGGGTAGTTTCATTATACCTTGTGAAATTGGAAAGAACAAG
The DNA here is from genome assembly GCA_023678885.1 of Pogostemon cablin. NCBI lineage: Eukaryota > Viridiplantae > Streptophyta > Magnoliopsida > Lamiales > Lamiaceae > Pogostemon > Pogostemon cablin. The sequence goes on from CM042987.1 coordinate 12,180,927, forward strand.
AAGAACAAGGCTCTTTGTGACCTCGGTGCAAGCATTAATCTAATGCCTCTCTCCATATTCAAGAAGCTTGGATTAGGTGAAGTAAAGCCAACTTCCATCACACTTCAATTGGCGGATAGATCTATGACACATCCAAAAGGAGTAGTTGAAGATGTGTTGGTAAAAGTTGATAAGTTCGTCTTTCCGGTGGACTTTGTTGTTCTAGATATGGAGGAGGATGAAAATGTGCCATTGATTTTTGGGAGACCGTTTCTTGCTACCGGGAGAGCTCTTATTGATGTCTACAAAGGAGAATTGAAGTTGAGGGTTAATGATGAGGAAGTGGTATTCTCTCTACATAAGGCCATGCAATATCAAATGAATGATGAAGAATGTAAAAGTGTAGATGTTGTAAAGGGAAGTGTCGAGAAGAGTTGGCCTTCCATTGTAACCAAGGATCCACTTGAACTATGCTTGAGCAATTCTCTATCTCTTTCTAATATTTCTACTACTTCTCTTGATTTAAATGAAGAATTGATTAATTGTTTGCTTGATCTAGGTGATTGTAGTGAAGCTCAAGAGGTTGCAGCCGCCATATCAAGGGGAAATGAAAAGTTCTTACCACTTAGAGATCCACTCGAGCACGAAGAGAAAAAGGAAAAGAAGGTGGAGTTGAAGCCTCTACCCGATCATCTTACTTATGCCTACCTTGGTGAAAATGAGACTTATCCGGTAATTGTATCATCATCTTTAACTTCTAGTCAACTTGATAAATTGCTAAATGTCCTTAAAGAGCATAAGTCGGCTATTGGTTGGTGTATTGATGATTTGAAGGGAATTAGTCCAACAATTTGCATGCATAAGATAAGACTTGAGGATGAAGGGAAAGCTTGTGTTCAAAACCAAAGAAGACTTAATCCTATCATGCAAGAAGTGGTAAAGAAAGAGGTTCTTAAGTGGTTAGACTCCGATATGATTTTTCCTATTAGTGATAGCCCCTATGTGAGCCCGTTGCACGTAGTATCTAAAAAAGGGGGTATGACTATAGTGAAGACCGATAAAGATGAGACCATAGCCACTAAGACGGTGACGGGATGGCGTGTGTGTGTTGATTATAGAAAGCTTAATGAAAACACACGTAAAGATCACTTCCCCTTACCTTTCTTGGATCAAATGTTGGATAGGTTGGCCGGATATGAGTTTTATTGCTTTCTTGATGGATATTCCGGGTATAACCAAATTCTCATAGCACCCGAAGACCAAGAAAAGACCGCTTTCACTTGTCCTTATGGAATATTTGCTTTTCGAAGATTGCCATTTGGACTTTGCAATGCACCGGCCACCTTTCAAAGGTGTATGATGGCAATCTTTGAAGGATTAATTGAGAATATAATGGAAGTTTTCATGGATGACTTTTCGGTGTTTGGTTCTTCTTTTGATAATTGTTTGTCTAACCTTGCTATTGTTTTGAAGCGATGTCAAGACACTAATTTAGTGTTGAATTGGGAGAAGTGCCATTTCATGGTAAATGATGGCATTGTACTTGGACATCACATCTCTTCAAAGGGATTGCAAGTTGACCGAGCCAAAGTTGTTGCTATAGAGAAGCTTCCACCACCAACAAATGAGAAGGGAGTACGATCGTTCCTTGGCCATGCCGGGGTCTATCGTAGATTCATCAAGGATTTTTCTTCATTTTCTAAACCTCTATCTCATCTCCTTGAAAAAGATGTGCCATTTAAGTTTGATGATAATTGTTTAAATGCTTTTCAGGTGCTAAAGGAAGCTTTAATTTCATCACCCATCTTGATCACCCCCGATTGGAAGGAACCATTTATATTGATGTGTGATGCAAGTGACGTAGCTCTTGGAGTGGTTTTGGGGCAATTAAGAGAGAAAAAATTCCGAGCCATTTACTATGCAAGCAAGACATTTGATGCGGCTCAAAGGAACTACACTACTACCGAAAAAGAGTTCTTGGCGGTAGTATACGCATTTGATAAGTTTCGTCCTTATTTGGTAGGAACGAAAACCATTGTATACACCGATCATGCCGCTATCAAGTATCTCATGGCAAAGAAGGATGCAAAGCCAAGGGTGATAAGATGGGTACTACTTCTTCAAGAATTTGATATTGAAGTGAGAGATAAGAAGGGCACGGAGAATGTGATAGCCGACCATCTTTCAAGGTTAGAGTCGAGGGAGCATTGTGAAGGTACTTATGAGTTAATCAAAGAGGTTTTTCCCGATGAAGAAATCTTGGAGTGTGATTGCTATCAAATTGAGGCTTTAGTGGAGGAAGAAGGAAGTCCGTGGTATGCGGACTATGTGAATTACTTGGCTAGTGGAAGGAGGCCTTATGAGCTTAATAAGTATCAATCCAAGAAGTTCTTTCATGATGTTAAAAGTTACTTGTGGGATGATCCATTCTTGTACAAGATGTGCAATGATTTTCTTGTGCGAAGATGTGTGCCCGAGGAAGAATGGAATAGTGTGTTGGAGTTTTGCCACTCTTCACCTAGTGGAGGCCATTTTGGAGCTCAAAAGACCGCTGCAAAAGTCTTACAATCGGGGTTGTATTGGCCATTTTTGTTCAAGAGTTGTAAGAAATTTGTAGAGGGTTGTGATCGGTGTCAAAGGATGGGAGGAATCTCCAAGTGGGATGAGATGCCCCTTAAGAGCTTTCAAGAAGTGGAGATATTTGATGTGTGGGGCATCGATTTCATGGGACCATTTCCTCAATCTAATGGATTCCTATACATCTTATTGGCGGTCGACTATGTATCGAAATGGGTTGAGGCCATACCTTCAAGAACAAGTGATGCTAGAGTGGTCATGGGGTTTCTAAAGAAGCATATCTTCACAAGATTTGGAGTACCTAGAGTGTTGGTAAGTGATGGGGGTAGTCACTTCATAAATAAGCTCATGGAGAACATTCTCAAGACTTATGGAGTGAAGCATCGAGTGTCTACTCCGTATCACCCTCAAACGAATGGTCAAGCTGAAATTTCTAATCGACAAATCAAACAAGTCTTGGAGAAAACAGTGAGTGTGAGTAGAAAGGATTGGTCAAATAAACTTGATGATGCATTGTGGGCTTTTCGAACCGCATTCAAGACCACTCTTGGTATGTCTCCTTTTCAAATTGTCTATGGTAAGTCTTGCCATCTTCCGGTGGAGTTAGAGCATAAAGCTTATTGGGCCATTAAGAAGTTGAATTTTGACATGAAAGCTTCGAAGAAGGTAAGATTCTTACAATTGAATGAGCTTGAGGAATTTAGAGAAAATGCTTATGAAAATTCAAGAATTTTTAAGGAGAAAACCAAGAGGTGGCATGATGCTCGTTTGAGGAAGAAGAGCTTTGAAAAGGGTGAGAAGGTGTTGGTATTCAATTCTCGACTAAGACTTTTCCCGGGCAAGTTGAAGTCCAAATGGAGAGGACCTTATGTGGTAAAGGAAGTACTTGATGGGGGAGCTCTAAAGGTTATAGATGAGAACGGGGGAGAGTTCTTGGTCAATGGTCATCGTGTGAAGCACTATGTGGATCCATCACAAAGGGAGACCCTCTTTGTGGATACTTTATGTGAAAGATGAGCTAAACATTCGTCTAGCTTGAAGACGTTAAACTTAGCGCTCGATGGGAGGCACCCCATCACTATCTTTATTGCTTTGTTTTTGTTGTTTTGTATTTTGGCCTTGTAGATTGATTGTGCTCATGGAGAAAAATGCATATTGAAGAAAAGAGAAATGCTTCATGGATTCAAGTTGACATGTTCCACCATTTGTTGCAAACTTAATTCGTGACTCTTGTCTCGAGTTAAGTTTGGGGGGTGCTAGTGCGTGGTGGATTTAGCTTGAGTCGTATGGATGCGGTTACTTCTCAACAAGAAGATCATCAATGGAAACTACAAGGGTAAGTCTCACCACTTTTTGCAAACTTAAGTCTCAACTCTTGTTTCGATTTAAGTTTGGGGGGAGAATGTGTGGTGTGACTCACCACTTGAGTATGATGTATGATTCTTGTAAAATTTGGGTAAATTTTAAAATTTTTCTCTCATGAGTATTGGTTTGATTTTGGCATGATTGGTGGTGTTGAAGTGCATGATAGTCCATATTTATAATGAAATTGTTGAAATAATGGTGTTTGTTGAGTGCTTGAGCATGAATGAGAGGTATTGGAAGCAAGATGGAGCTTGGAGCTAACGCTTTCCTTACCAAATGCCTATTGAGGGAGTACTCTACACCTTATCATGTTATTACTTGAAATGAATTGATTTTGATTGTTGTGACTAGCATGATACTTCATTTGTTATGTTTGTGGGAGGTTTACTTTCGTAAATTAGGATTTCCTTTTCAATAAAGGTTGGGATGAATGTGTGCTTAAGTTTCTTATGGATGATGGTATTTTGTGTTTTTGCATGTTTTGTGTTTTTGTTGTGTCTTGTTTGTTGAGTCCTTATTTGTATGTTATGTGATTTTCATTCTTGTCTTGGGATGTTTGGTGGTTTGTTTAGGGATGTCGTGAGTCATTTTTGAATGTGAGTGATGATAAGTTGTGGTGATAAGTGATGACAAATTATGATTAAGAATCTCTACACTTTCAAATTGTGACATGTTTTACTTAACTTGTTCAATTTTGAGATGAATGTGGTGTAATAAGTTCCTTAAGGTCCGAGCACAAGCTTGTGAGCATTTGAGCCTCAACCATGCATACATGGTATTTCTTCATGAGTGGATCGATTGTGTTTGATAAGTTAGAACTTGCTCAAGGACTATAGGAACGAGCCCGATTAGTGGAGATTGGTGAAATGATCTAAGGCCATCCTTGTTATTATAGTCATTGCCATATATGTCCCCTACCATGAACATCATCCTTAGTTAACCATTTTGAGCCTATAAGCCTATTTCTTGTGAATTTAGCACATTACAAGCCTTAATTACCCATTCAAGCTTATATATACCTTTGTGTGGGTGATTGAGGAGATGGTAGCTAGAAAGGATTGATTGATTAGCAAAAGAAGAAAAGGGAATGGTAAACAAGCAAGAAAAAGGATGAAAAGAGCAAAACAAGAATGCACATGCAACCTCAAAGCAAGAGAAAGAGTAAAACAACATCAAAATGCTCAAGTAAACAAAATTCAAAGATAGGAAGCATGCATCAAAAGAAGCTCGATCCAAGGAAAATTAATGAATAGTGCTTGAGATTGTAAAGATAAGCAAGGAAGAAAAGAAAGTGAAGAAGTTGAGGAAATTGGTCATCTCTTTGATTACTTACACATGATTAGTCACTCTTATCCATATACTTCCTACCATACCAAAGAGCCTATCATTATATCCTAATTAAAGACCTTTTTGATCATTAATTGAAACTTTAGTGGTTTGTGAATATAGTCCGCGAGCAAGCTTATGCGAGTCGAGCCAATCGATTAATGAGTGTGATCTACCCTATTTCAAAAGAGTGTTGAGAGACATTAATATCCATTGTGAGGCTTGGACTTAAAAGGAACTATATTACACTTTATTCTCTTTCGATTGATCTTGATAATTTCTCATGTCATGATTTTAATGTTGTAGGATGACTTAGCATAGTTTGTTGTTATTATTGCTAACGATGTGTTATTACTTATATTCGTTTAGTCTTTTTCTAGGTGAAAATTTCTCCTTTTGATTTGTCATTTTCGTTGCTCGGGGACGAGCAACACCTTAAGTTTGGGGGGTTGATTAGAGCTATATTCACCTAGATTTTAGTGTCTTTTTATATGTGTTTTCGTATTATTTTACCCGTATTTTATGTACTATTTGGTTGTGTTTTGTGTTTTTATGGAAATGTATGTGAATGAACTTAAACCTACTATTTTCACTTTTTATTGGATGTTAAACATGATAAGGAAGATGTAGGAAAAAGAGGATCTCAATTCGGAGTTGAAACGAGGAAGAACGAGCCAAAACAGTGAAGAAATGCAGGAGCCAGCACACGAGCCGTGTAGCCAACACGGCCCTGTAAGAGTTGGCCGTGTGGCGATATCTAGTCACTCAACACGGGCAACTTCAGGTCGTGTCCAGTTGCACGAGTCGAGTCGGGAGCACGAGCCGTGTCACCAACACGGCCCTGTAAGAAGGTGGCCGTGTGGCGACATCAGAAGAGCCAACACGATCACACCTGTGCCCGTGTTACAACACACGACTCGTGTTGCAGCACACGAGCCGTGTTGCGTAACACGGCCCTGTAAGGCGAGGCCGTGCGGCAGCATCAGAAGACACAACACGGCCACCCCGTGGCCGTGTTACAGAGCACGACTCGTGTTGGGTATTTTCCTGCAGAAATTTCCAGATCCTTCTAGAAGCCTCCAAAGGGGTATAAATACCCCTTTATTCAACAATTGGCAGGGAATCCGAAAATCCTATCATCTACACACACCTCACACACCATTTCTTCCATTTCCCACCATCATCTTCATCCACCTTCATCCATTTTGATCCATCTTCATCATCTCCATTAATTCTCCATCAAAACTTCATCCCTTCCATTGGGTGTGAGAGATCTCAAGGAATCAAGAGCTAGAGGTGGAGATCAAGAAGAATAGAAGATTCTCTTCAAGAAATTGATAGGAAAGAATCCATTCATTTTGTATTTCTTTAGATCTTAGACTATGGGTAATTGTAATGAATCATTTAATTGTTTTGTTACTTTTACTATGATAGGCTAATCCCTCTAGTGGGATTAGGAACATGAAGAGCATATTAGATTGATATTATCATGTGGATTAAATTGGTTTTTGATTTAATTGATGTTGATTTCTATTCATGGAGTTTAATTGTCTTGATGTTGTGATGGCATGGTTTGTTATTCATGAATGTTTATTGGTTTAATGGATTGTTGATCAATGGATTATTTGTGGTAATTAAATGCTATCATGATCTTCATGTATGTATTGCTTGGAGTGAGACGGAAACGACCCTCTATAGTATTAGGAAGGCATGAATAGACATTGAGTTTGGGTTTGACCGAAAGGATATTTGAATTCAATGAGGGGAACCAATCCATTCGTTGGCCTTAGTACACAAAAAGGGAGAGTTTAGTCTAACTAGTACCTAGATGGAAGGGGTTAATGTTGGGCTTTGATCTTAAGTGCTTTTGGGAGTCCAAAATGGATCAACAACCTTTGTAACCCGAAAGGGAGCTTAGGATACAATCGTGATCACCCTTAGTCTACATCAATTGAGTTGAATTCCGTTTGCATGATAATATGAATTGAGTGTGCTTGGATGTTTCTAATCCCATGTTTTTCCATACTTGAACTTAAGCACCCATTTTCTATTCTTGTCATTCTACTTATTTGATATTGTTATTTACTTGCTACTTGTTTTTGTTGTTAATCAATCTCATAACCCCCCGATCATCTTTACAAAAACGACATGAACATGAGCTCACGTATTTGCTAGTCCGAAAATAACTCCTTATTGGATTGATAATTTTTCTTGGGATATACTACTACAACGATCGAGTATTCTTGCTCGTGAGTGCTATACAAATAGGCAAACAAGAAAATGGCGCCGTTGCCAAAGGGGAGTTTGACGGACTAGTCGAGTACTGTGTTATTGTTTTAGTTGTTCTTGATAAGGATTTTTTTTTATTTTATTTTATTTACTATTGTTGTTTGTGGTCTCACTCTTGGCCTTTTCGTAGGTGTTTTATGATCACAAGATCAAAGGGAAATCAATCGATCATTCCTTTGAATTTGGAGATTGAAAGGACCACACGACAAAGGAAGCGAGAGAGGCGTAAAGTTAGAAAAGAAAAAAATATGGAGAATCAACGTGGAGAGAATGTTAATTATGACCCACCCCAAGATCCGTTACAAGATCAAAGGGGGGTACAAGAAGGAGTGCAAGAGAATCAAGCGGAGATAATTTGGAATTTCTTTGCTCAAAATCAAGAGTATATGCAATTGCTTGCCAATCAAGAAGCTCAAAGGATATTTCAACAACAAGAGTTGCCAAGGCCTAGAGCAATTCGGGATTACTTCCAACCGAGGGCCGTGCACAATATGGTTCCTCCGGTTCAAGCCAATGATTATGAAATCAAGACCGGATTGATCAACATGGTTAAAGCAAATCAGTTTGGGGGAGGTCCTCTTGAAGACCCGAACACTCATCTATCTACTTTCTTGGAGGTTGCAAATACCGTCAAGATGAAGGGAGTGTCGGAGGATGCTATTCGAATGAGGTTGTTCTCTTTCTCTCTAAGAGACAAGGCTAAAGCATGGTACAATACAATTCCTTTGGGAAGTTGTAATACATGGGAAGATCTTGAGCAAAGGTTCCTAAACAAGTACTTTCCTCCTTCAAAGACGCTCCAATTGAAAAGCCTTATCACTCAATTTAGGCAACTTTCGGATGAAAATTTTTATGAAGCATGGGAACGCTACAAAGAGATGCTCCGAAAGTGTCCTCAACATGATTTTCATGAGAATCAACAAGTGGCTTTCTTCTATCAAGGGTTGAATCAACAAAATCGGATGCATGTAGATGCCTCATCCGGAGGGTCTATATTTGGAGTGGATGCTATGAAAGCCATGGATATTTTTGAAGACATTGCAATGAATGCTTATCAATGGCCTTCCGAGCGAGTAATGGGAGGTTATGCCTTTGGAAAAGTAGCTCAAGTGGAGAGTGTGAACAAAGTGAAGAGTGATATGTTCCAAAGTGAGGGAATGAAAGAATTCAATGAGAGCATTCAAGCTTTAATAAAACAATTGAATTTGATCACTCAAGGAGTAACTTAAGGGGGAAGCACAAGTTCTATTGTGAATGATGAGAGCCATGTTATGCAAAGTATAGAGGATGTTGCCTACTTAGATAGGAGAAATTACCAAGGAAATTTTCAACGCCAAGGGAATTTTCAAGGTAATTATCCTTCTAATCAAGGTAATTTTCAAGGAGGATATCAAGGACAAGCTCGGGGAAGCAATTTCAATCAATCAAGTGGAAATTATCAAGCTCCGAGGAAGCATGAGAATCTTTCTTACTCTAATCCTCAAGCCGCCGTGTCATATCCTCCGGGATTCGATCCGAGTGCTAAACCACCAAATGGAGAAGGGAAAGCATCATTGGAAGAAACATTGATGGCATTCATGAAAGATACAAGGGCTTACATGGAAAAAAGAGATGCAAAGATGGAGGCTAGAATGGAGGAAAATGAGAAGAAATCCGACAATAGGATGAGAGCTTTTGAGTATCAAATGGGTCAAATTGCTTCTTCCGTGGGATCTCAACACCAACAAGAAAAGTTTCCATCTACCACGATAACTAATCCTAAAGAAGATTGCAAAGCTATCACTCTTAGAAGTGGAAAAGAGTATGAGGAACCTCTTATGCCTAAAGAAGATAGTATTGTCATTGAAAGGGAAGTGGAAAGCAAGGTGGAAGAAGGGTTGGTGCAAGAAGAGATTGAAATGGAGGAATTAAGCAAGAAAAAAGAAATTGTTGAGCAAAAGAAAGATGAAGAGAAGATAGAGAGAATTCCAAAGTGGAAAAAGGCAAAGGAGTTAAGGGAAAAGGAAGTTGAAGTTGAAAGAGATAGTTGGGGAATACCCAAGACTCAAGTACCGGTTCCTTTTCCTCAAAGGTTTTTGAAGAAGGGTTTGGATGAGAGGTTCAAAAAGTTTCTTGAAATCTTCAAGAAGATTCAAATCAATATGCCTTTCGCCGATGCTTTGGATCAAATGCCTCATTATGCTCGTTTCTTGAAGGACATCATGGGAAAGAAAAGAAGTCTTGTGGACAATGAAACGGTTAATCTAACCGAAGAGTGTAGTGCCATTCTACAACGGAAACTTCCACAAAAATTGAAGGATCCGGGTAGTTTCATTATACCTTGTGAAATTGGAAAGAACAAGAAGAACAAGGCTCTTTGTGACCTCGGTGCAAGCATTAATCTAATGCCTCTCTCCATATTCAAGAAGCTTGGATTAGGTGAAGTAAAGCCAACTTCCATCACACTTCAATTGGCGGATAGATCTATGACACATCCAAAAGGAGTAGTTGAAGATGTGTTGGTAAAAGTTGATAAGTTCGTCTTTCCGGTGGACTTTGTTGTTCTAGATATGGAGGAGGATGAAAATGTGCCATTGATTTTTGGGAGACCGTTTCTTGCTACCGGGAGAGCTCTTATTGATGTCTACAAAGGAGAATTGAAGTTGAGGGTTAATGATGAGGAAGTGGTATTCTCTCTACATAAGGCCATGCAATATCAAATGAATGATGAAGAATGTAAAAGTGTAGATGTTGTAAAGGGAAGTGTCGAGAAGAGTTGGCCTTCCATTGTAACCAAGGATCCACTTGAACTATGCTTGAGCAATTCTCTATCTCTTTCTAATATTTCTACTACTTCTCTTGATTTAAATGAAGAATTGATTAATTGTTTGCTTGATCTAGGTGATTGTAGTGAAGCTCAAGAGGTTGCAGCCGCCATATCAAGGGGAAATGAAAAGTTCTTACCACTTAGAGATCCACTCGAGCACGAAGAGAAAAAGGAAAAGAAGGTGGAGTTGAAGCCTCTACCCGATCATCTTACTTATGCCTACCTTGGTGAAAATGAGACTTATCCGGTAATTGTATCATCATCTTTAACTTCTAGTCAACTTGATAAATTGCTAAATGTCCTTAAAGAGCATAAGTCGGCTATTGGTTGGTGTATTGATGATTTGAAGGGAATTAGTCCAACAATTTGCATGCATAAGATAAGACTTGAGGATGAAGGGAAAGCTTGTGTTCAAAACCAAAGAAGACTTAATCCTATCATGCAAGAAGTGGTAAAGAAAGAGGTTCTTAAGTGGTTAGACTCCGATATGATTTTTCCTATTAGTGATAGCCCCTATGTGAGCCCGTTGCATGTAGTATCTAAAAAAGGGGGTATGACTATAGTGAAGACCGATAAAGATGAGACCATAGCCACTAAGACGGTGACGGGATGGCGTGTGTGTGTTGATTATAGAAAGCTTAATGAAAACACACGTAAAGATCACTTCCCCTTACCTTTCTTGGATCAAATGTTGGATAGGTTGGCCGGATATGAGTTTTATTGCTTTCTTGATGGATATTCCGGGTATAACCAAATTCTCATAGCACCCGAAGACCAAGAAAAGACCGCTTTCACTTGTCCTTATGGAATATTTGCTTTTCGAAGATTGCCATTTGGACTTTGCAATGCACCGGCCACCTTTCAAAGGTGTATGATGGCAATCTTTGAAGGATTAATTGAGAATATAATGGAAGTTTTCATGGATGACTTTTCGGTGTTTGGTTCTTCTTTTGATAATTGTTTGTCTAACCTTGCTATTGTTTTGAAGCGATGTCAAGACACTAATTTAGTGTTGAATTGGGAGAAGTGCCATTTCATGGTAAATGATGGCATTGTACTTGGACATCACATCTCTTCAAAGGGATTGCAAGTTGACCGAGCCAAAGTTGTTGCTATAGAGAAGCTTCCACCACCAACAAATGAGAAGGGAGTACGATCGTTCCTTGGCCATGCCGGGGTCTATCGTAGATTCATCAAGGATTTTTCTTCATTTTCTAAACCTCTATCTCATCTCCTTGAAAAAGATGTGCCATTTAAGTTTGATGATAATTATTTAAATGCTTTTCAGGTGCTAAAGGAAGCTTTAATTTCATCACCCATCTTGATCACCCCCGATTGGAAGGAACCATTTATATTGATGTGTGATGCAAGTGACGTAGCTCTTGGAGTGGTTTTGGGGCAATTAAGAGAGAAAAAATTCCGAGCCATTTACTATGCAAGCAAGACATTTGATGCGGCTCAAAGGAACTACACTACTACCGAAAAAGAGTTCTTGGCGGTAGTATACGCATTTGATAAGTTTCGTCCTTATTTGGTAGGAACGAAAACCATTGTATACACCGATCATGCCGCTATCAAGTATCTCATGGCAAAGAAGGATGCAAAGCCAAGGGTGATAAGATGGGTACTACTTCTTCAAGAATTTGATATTGAAGTGAGAGATAAGAAGGGCACGGAGAATGTGATAGCCGACCATCTTTCAAGGTTAGAGTCGAGGGAGCATTGTGAAGGTACTTATGAGTTAATCAAAGAGGTTTTTCCCGATGAAGAAATCTTGGAGTGTGATTGCTATCAAATTGAGGCTTTAGTGGAGGAAGAAGGAAGTCCGTGGTATGCGGACTATGTGAATTACTTGGCTAGTGGAAGGAGGCCTTATGAGCTTAATAAGTATCAATCCAAGAAGTTCTTTCATGATGTTAAAAGTTACTTGTGGGATGATCCATTCTTGTACAAGATGTGCAATGATTTTCTTGTGCGAAGATGTGTGCCCGAGGAAGAATGGAATAGTGTGTTGGAGTTTTGCCACTCTTCACCTAGTGGAGGCCATTTTGGAGCTCAAAAGACCGCTGCAAAAGTCTTACAATCGGGGTTGTATTGGCCATTTTTGTTCAAGAGTTGTAAGAAATTTGTAGAGGGTTGTGATCGGTGTCAAAGGATGGGAGGAATCTCCAAGTGGGATGAGATGCCCCTTAAGAGCTTTCAAGAAGTGGAGATATTTGATGTGTGGGGCATCGATTTCATGGGACCATTTCCTCAATCTAATGGATTCCTATACATCTTATTGGCGGTCGACTATGTATCGAAATGGGTTGAGGCCATACCTTCAAGAACAAGTGATGCTAGAGTGGTCATGGGGTTTCTAAAGAAGCATATCTTCACAAGATTTGGAGTACCTAGAGTGTTGGTAAGTGATGGGGGTAGTCACTTCATAAATAAGCTCATGGAGAACATTCTCAAGACTTATGGAGTGAAGCATCGAGTGTCTACTCCGTATCACCCTCAAACGAATGGTCAAGCTGAAATTTCTAATCGACAAATCAAACAAGTCTTGGAGAAAACAGTGAGTGTGAGTAGAAAGGATTGGTCAAATAAACTTGATGATGCATTGTGGGCTTTTCGAACCGCATTCAAGACCACTCTTGGTATGTCTCCTTTTCAAATTGTCTATGGTAAGTCTTGCCATCTTCCGGTGGAGTTAGAGCATAAAGCTTATTGGGCCATTAAGAAGTTGAATTTTGACATGAAAGCTTCGAAGAAGGTAAGATTCTTACAATTGAATGAGCTTGAGGAATTTAGAGAAAATGCTTATGAAAATTCAAGAATTTTTAAGGAGAAAACCAAGAGGTGGCATGATGCTCGTTTGAGGAAGAAGAGCTTTGAAAAGGGTGAGAAAGTGTTGGTATTCAATTCTCGACTAAGACTTTTCCCGGGCAAGTTGAAGTCCAAATGGAGAGGACCTTATGTGGTAAAGGAAGTACTTGATGGGGGAGCTCTAAAGGTTATAGATGAGAACGGGGGAGAGTTCTTGGTCAATGGTCATCGTGTGAAGCACTATGTGGATCCATCACAAAGGGAGACCCTCTTTGTGGATACTTTATGTGAAAGATGAGCTAAACATTCGTCTAGCTTGAAGACGTTAAACTTAGCGCTCGATGGGAGGCACCCCATCACTATCTTTATTGCTTTGTTTTTGTTGTTTTGTATTTTGGCCTTGTAGATTGATTGTGCTCATGGAGAAAAATGCATATTGAAGAAAAGAGAAATGCTTCATGGATTCAAGTTGACATGTTCCACCATTTGTTGCAAACTTAATTCGTGACTCTTGTCTCGAGTTAAGTTTGGGGGGTGCTAGTGCGTGGTGGATTTAGCTTGAGTCGTATGGATGCGGTTACTTCTCAACAAGAAGATCATCAATGGAAACTACAAGGGTAAGTCTCACCACTTTTTGCAAACTTAAGTCTCAACTCTTGTTTCGATTTAAGTTTGGGGGGAGAATGTGTGGTGTGACTCACCACTTGAGTATGATGTATGATTCTTGTAAAATTTGGGTAAATTTTAAAATTTTTCTCTCATGAGTATTGGTTTGATTTTGGCATGATTGGTGGTGTTGAAGTGCATGATAGTCCATATTTATAATGAAATTGTTGAAATAATGGTGTTTGTTGAGTGCTTGAGCATGAATGAGAGGTATTGGAAGCAAGATGGAGCTTGGAGCTAACGCTTTCCTTACCAAATGCCTATTGAGGGAGTACTCTACACCTTATCATGTTATTACTTGAAATGAATTGATTTTGATTGTTGTGACTAGCATGATACTTCATTTGTTATGTTTGTGGGAGGTTTACTTTCGTAAATTAGGATTTCCTTTTCAATAAAGGTTGGGATGAATGTGTGCTTAAGTTTCTTATGGATGATGGTATTTTGTGTTTTTGCATGTTTTGTGTTTTTGTTGTGTCTTGTTTGTTGAGTCCTTATTTGTATGTTATGTGATTTTCATTCTTGTCTTGGGATGTTTGGTGGTTTGTTTAGGGATGTCGTGAGTCATTTTTGAATGTGAGTGATGATAAGTTGTGGTGATAAGTGATGACAAATTATGATTAAGAATCTCTACACTTTCAAATTGTGACATGTTTTACTTAACTTGTTCAATTTTGAGATGAATGTGGTGTAATAAGTTCCTTAAGGTCCGAGCACAAGCTTGTGAGCATTTGAGCCTCAACCATGCATACATGGTATTTCTTCATGAGTGGATCGATTGTGTTTGATAAGTTAGAACTTGCTCAAGGACTATAGGAACGAGCCCGATTAGTGGAGATTGGTGAAATGATCTAAGGCCATCCTTGTTATTATAGTCATTGCCATATATGTCCCCTACCATGAACATCATCCTTAGTTAACCATTTTGAGCCTATAAGCCTATTTCTTGTGAATTTAGCACATTACAAGCCTTAATTACCCATTCAAGCTTATATATACCTTTGTGTGGGTGATTGAGGAGATGGTAGCTAGAAAGGATTGATTGATTAGCAAAAGAAGAAAAGGGAATGGTAAACAAGCAAGAAAAAGGATGAAAAGAGCAAAACAAGAATGCACATGCAACCTCAAAGCAAGAGAAAGAGTAAAACAACATCAAAATGCTCAAGTAAACAAAATTCAAAGATAGGAAGCATGCATCAAAAGAAGCTCGATCCAAGGAAAATTAATGAATAGTGCTTGAGATTGTAAAGATAAGCAAGGAAGAAAAGAAAGTGAAGAAGTTGAGGAAATTGGTCATCTCTTTGATTACTTACACATGATTAGTCACTCTTATCCATATACTTCCTACCATACCAAAGAGCCTATCATTATATCCTAATTAAAGACCTTTTTGATCATTAATTGAAACTTTAGTGGTTTGTGAATATAGTCCGCGAGCAAGCTTATGCGAGTCGAGCCAATCGATTAATGAGTGTGATCTACCCTATTTCAAAAGAGTGTTGAGAGACATTAATATCCATTGTGAGGCTTGGACTTAAAAGGAACTATATTACACTTTATTCTCTTTCGATTGATCTTGATAATTTCTCATGTCATGATTTTAATGTTGTAGGATGACTTAGCATAGTTTGTTGTTATTATTGCTAACGATGTGTTATTACTTATATTCGTTTAGTCTTTTTCTAGGTGAAAATTTCTCCTTTTGATTTGTCATTTTCGTTGCTCGGGGACGAGCAACACCTTAAGTTTGGGGGGTTGATTAGAGCTATATTCACCTAGATTTTAGTGTCTTTTTATATGTGTTTTCGTATTATTTTACCCGTATTTTATGTACTATTTGGTTGTGTTTTGTGTTTTTATGGAAATGTATGTGAATGAACTTAAACCTACTATTTTCACTTTTTATTGGATGTTAAACATGATAAGGAAGATGTAGGAAAAAGAGGATCTCAATTCGGAGTTGAAACGAGGAAGAACGAGCCAAAACAGTGAAGAAATGCAGGAGCCAGCACACGAGCCGTGTAGCCAACACGGCCCTGTAAGAGTTGGCCGTGTGGCGATATCTAGTCACTCAACACGGGCAACTTCAGGTCGTGTCCAGTTGCACGAGTCGAGTCGGGAGCACGAGCCGTGTCACCAACACGGCCCTGTAAGAAGGTGGCCGTGTGGCGACATCAGAAGAGCCAACACGATCACACATGTGCCCGTGTTACAACACACGACTCGTGTTGCAGCACACGAGCCGTGTTGCGTAACACGGCCCTGTAAGGCGAGGCCGTGCGGCAGCATCAGAAGACACAACACGGCCACCCCGTGGCCGTGTTACAGAGCACGACTCGTGTTGGGTATTTTCCTGCAGAAATTTCCAGATCCTTCTAGAAGCCTCCAAAGGGGTATAAATACCCCTTTATTCAACAATTGGCAGGGAATCCGAAAATCCTATCATCTACACACACCTCACACACCATTTCTTCCATTTCCCACCATCATCTTCATCCACCTTCATCCATTTTGATCCATCTTCATCATCTCCATTAATTCTCCATCAAAACTTCATCCCTTCCATTGGGTGTGAGAGATCTCAAGGAATCAAGAGCTAGAGGTGGAGATCAAGAAGAATAGAAGATTCTCTTCAAGAAATTGATAGGGAAGAATCCATTCATTTTGTATTTCTTTAGATCTTAGACTATGGGTAATTGTAATGAATCATTTAATTGTTTTGTTACTTTTACTATGATAGGCTAATCCCTCTAGTGGGATTAGGAACATGAAGAGCATATTAGATTGATATTATCATGTGGATTAAATTGGTTTTTGATTTAATTGATGTTGATTTCTATTCATGGAGTTTAATTGTCTTGATGTTGTGATGGCATGGTTTGTTATTCATGAATGTTTATTGGTTTAATGGATTGTTGATTAATGGATTATTTGTGGTAATTAAATGCTATCATGATCTTCATGTATGTATTGCTTGGAGTGAGACAGAAACGACCCTCTATAGTATTAGGAAGGCATGAATAGACATTGAGTTTGGGTTTGACCGAAAGGATATTTGAATTCAATGAGGGGAACCAATCCATTCGTTGGCCTTAGTACACAAAAAGGGAGAGTTTAGTCTAACTAGTACCTAGATGGAAGGGGTTAATGTTGGGCTTTGATCTTAAGTGCTTTTGGGAGTCCAAAATGGATCAACAACCTTTGTAACCCGAAAGGGAGCTTAGGATACAATCGTGATCACCCTTAGTCTACATCAATTGAGTTGAATTCCGTTTGCATGATAATATGAATTGAGTGTGCTTGGATGTTTCTAATCCCATGTTTTTCCATACTTGAACTTAAGCACCCATTTTCTATTCTTGTCATTCTACTTATTTGATATTGTTATTTACTTGCTACTTGTTTTTGTTGTTAATCAATCTCATAACCCCCCGATCATCTTTACAAAAACGACATGAACATGAGCTCACGTATTTGCTAGTCCGAAAATAACTCCTTATTGGATTGATAATTTTTCTTGGGATATACTACTACAACGATCGAGTATTCTTGCTCGTGAGTGCTATACAAATAGGCAAACACTAACTTATCAGTATCCATCTTCAACACATGTGCCGGAGCACCCCAAATCCAAAAGTGTTTCAGACTAGACTTCGCTTACTCCACAATTCAATGGGTGTGGAAGCTACTGATTTAGAAGGTACTAAGTTAAGAATGTAAGCCGTTGTTTCTAAGGCGTATCCCCAAAATAAATTTTGCAATTTCGAATAACTCATCATTGATCTTACTATTTCCATAAGAGTTCTATTCCTTCTTTTAGCTACACCATTCTGCTGGGGTGTGCCCGCTGCAGACAATTGGGATTCAATCCCTTGCTCCAATAAATAATTCCTAAACTCTCCCAAGAGGTATTCGCCACCATGATCAGATCGTAGTGTCTTGATATATTTTCCAAGTTGCTTTTCCACATCAGCTTTGTACTCTTTGAATTTATCAAAGCACTCAGACTTGCGGCGCATTAAATAAATATATCCGTATCTAGAATAATAATCAATGAAAGTGACGAAATATTCATAACCCCCTCTTGCCTGGACAGACATAGGACCACATAAATCAGAATGGACCAATTCCAACAAGTCCTTTGCTCTATACCCCTTTGCTTTAAAAGGCCTTTTTGTCATTTTTCCTTCCAAGAAGGATTCGCAAGTTGGATAATTTTCCACTACTAATGAACTCAGAGGTCCATCAGCTATCAACCTTTGAATCCTACTCAAGTTAATATGGCCCAATCTTAGATGCCAAAGATATGTTTGGTTCATTTTAGAAGGTTCTTTTCTCTTACTAGTAGATGTATCATTCATTTCAATTTGTTGCACCGTGGGAGAAATTAGATTAAGAGTATACAAATTATCTATCAATGCACCATCACAGATAATAATTCTATTTTTCCTTATAAAAACCTTGTCGTTAAAAGAAACAGAATATCCATCCATAAATAATTTAGAAACCGAAATTAAATTCTTTCTAAAATGAGGTACATAAAGACAATTCCTCAAACAAGAGTTTTATTCTTATTAAAAGATAAATAGACGTCTCCCACTGCGACAGCTGCTACTCTTGTAGCATTCCCCATGAGTATGGTAATCTTCCCATCACTAAGTTGTCGGGTTTGGTGGAACCCCTGCAATGAATTGCAGACATGGTCAGTGGCTCCTGTATCTACACACCAAGTGTCAGCAGATATAGCCGCTAAACATGATTCAACGACTAGTATAAAAGACTTACCATTCCTGTTCCCCTTCAGAAGAGGGCAGTCAGCCTTATAGTGTCCCGGCTGCTTGCATTTGAAGCACTTGCCTTTAGGCTTCTTGACCGCACCAGCCATTGCTTTCACTTGGTTCACCGGTGCTGAATTTCCTTGCTTCTTCTTATTCCTACCGCCTTTGGACCTAGGATGAGCAGCATTTTCAGTAACATGAACCTGAGGAGGTCTATGAAATAGTTCTTCCACCGCCACAAGTTCTGTCAGAAGTTCCGCCAACGTGTATAAATATTTGTTCAAACCATATTTCAGGCGAAACTGCTCAAAACTCCTAGGCAAGCTTTGGAGTATGATATCGACCTGGGTTTCCCCATCGATTTTAGCTCCAAGAACTTCAAACTCATTGAGCTGGCCCATCATCCTAAGGACATGCTCCCTCACGGAAGTGCCCTCAGCCATTTTGGTATTCATTAGAACAGACATGCCCTTCGACCTAGCAGGACGACTCTGATGCCCGAAGAGTTTCCTAAGATTATGCATCATATCATAGGCGGTGGTCATAGCTTGATGCTGAGTCTAAAGCACATTTGACATAGAAGCCAAAATAAAGCACTTAGCCATCCTATCAGCTATGACCCACCTATTATAAGCAACTCTTTTCTCTTCGATGGAGTCATCAGTAGGTGCCGGAGGACATTCCTCAGTGAGAGCTAAGATATAATCTTCAGTAGTTAAAACAATATCCATGTTCCGTTTCCAGTTTACATAATTAGTGCATGTAAGTTTGTGTTCTTTAAGTATAACAGAAAGTAAGTTGAGTTCCATTTGAAAATCCTGAGAATCATAAATAAATAAACAGATCAAACACTTCGAATTTATCAATTTATATTGAATCCCTCAAAATAATATAAAATAAAATTCATCAACATCTCAAGCACCGTGGATTTACATGCCACGTTAGTGTGGACGTATACAAACCCGAATATTTACAAGAGAAGGTTTTACCCATTAATTTCATTTATCAACCTAAATTTATGATAAAATAATTAATAGTCGGTTCTTTTTTAGCCATGCAAATAATTGCAGTGTCTCCGTTGGGGAGGATACTTATTATTTACACCTAAATGTACACCATTATTTGACCCCAAGTCTATTGTGCAAGCTTTTGTGCCTTACAGTTGGAGAAGTATACACGCGCTTGGATAACTTCCTACGATCATCATAAAGAAGTTTGTACTAGTGATCCGTAATAAACCCATATGTTGTGGAGGAAGGCCTATTGCCAACATGCAGGTTTACCAATTCCCTCTTCCACTTAGTTATTTAAACACCAAGGGTTTTTAACATGCATATAATATTTAATAATAAAATATACATCCTTAGCATGCGTCTATTAATAAATAATTTAAAAAAATTAAATCACATAGAACATGCTACATATATAACAATTAATTGTCAAGTAAAATTAATTAAAGCAATTATATATGTTAAATTAAGAGCATAAATGGATTGGATCAAGTAAATAGGCCCAGCTGGCCCAAAGCATCAAATAAGCACAAAATGAGCAACAGACTAATTAATTAATCAAGCCCACTGTCCACAGCCCATATGCACGGCCCATTACCCACAAAATTAAAAAAAACAACCCAGCCCAGGAAGACACGCCTGCTGCTTGCTCCAAATCAATTTTCCTTCCGCCCGCTGCGCCACCTCCTTATTACGTATGATAGATTCCCGATGCCTTGTGCTCGACGGCATAGCTGGCATCGTCCGACAGCCTTCAAAGCACAGCCGGTGGACTTCAGCAACGCCTGTCGCCAATCACAAAAACATGGCAAATCGTGCAAGGAGTACTGGACCTGAACGGAGGAGGCATCAGTCCCGCCCTGGCTATAGAAAAACTCGCCCAGAAACTGCTCAGAAATGCACCAGTCAGCATCAACATCGGTGGCTCACACGCGAAGCCGTGCCATCACGCCATGTACACCAGACTCCGCAGTTGCAACGGTGAGAGGCGGTGGTAACAGACCCACCCAAAATAGTCATGGGCCCTCTCGAAATTGGCAGAGAATCGCACGGAACTGGCAGCGATCCGCTCGAAACAAGAAGATGCCACACCCTGAACCAGCAGTCGACTTGCCCAGAAACCATCATCCATGTCAGATGCCACCTGTCGTCCATCCAATCACCACCTGTTGGCGCTCAAACTGGCTGGAAACACCACGCTGTCACAGCCGTCCAAGCGCGAGACAATCACCAGTCGGTAGTGTCGCCACCAGCTGAGAGTATAGCCAGCAACGTCAAGTCCATGTGGCCGCCAAATTATGCCGACAGATCATCATACAGGCTGGACCGTCGATGCTCGCATACCACAGTGACTGTCTACCATACTCTACGATGCTGCTGCCTACAGCTGTTGTATTTCCACCATCGTTGTTCGGCACGGAAGTCTCAAGGATCTTTCTCCATTAGCCCACGATCACAACTTACTCACCATGGTATAACCGTGTGTGTGTATCATGCAGTGTTAATTAATCAACGATAACACAAAGCAGTAGATAGGGTTTCATGGAAAAAAAATACTTAACCCTAGCTATCTCATGCGATTATTGAATCACATATAGAACATAAAAAAATATGTGATTACATCCAGATCATATCACATAATCATATAATCACATAAACCCTTATCTAACGGTTTATTTTTTTCCATGAAACTAATTCTCTGATATCAATTGTTGACTTTTGGATCGTTTGGTACAGCGTGATCTATTAGGAATCCAAGTAAACAATAACAGCGGAAGCAATAATTAAAGTTTACCTTTCTTCAAGGTTGATGTAGAGGATGAATAGTTGCCGAGAACTACCTCTTGATCTTCTGTTGTATGACCCAAGTCCAATCCTGATGTTGTGTGGGCAACAATTTACAGGATTTCTCAATCTGCTTCTCTCTCTTTTTTACGTCAAAATAGGCACAGGCTTAGGGTTGTAGGAAGCTGAGATGACATATATAAGTGGGCTACAGCAGGAACCAGGAGGAGAAATTGGATTGGGCCTCCATTGGGCTTAAGTATCCAAGCTTAGCCCAAACCTTATACTTAAGTCCAATAATAATAATATAGTCCACTAAAATATTATTACGGCACTGCCTTTCCAATCCCACAATTATGTTATGGGCTCTTTCTTATTATGAGCCCGAAAATCTCCCCATGTTTAAGATATACAATGCCCATTAATTAATTAAGTTACTGACAACTCAAATTAATTAATCTCTTTCGAGAGTAGTACCACTCAACCTTATTATCATGCCGAAATTAATCCACTTGCAAGATTTACATGATAAACTTTATGAGCTCCTCAAGGGGACATCATCAACCTATGTCGAATATGGATTCCTTCTACAATCAACAACACACCATAGAGACAATATTATTTTCCAACTCACCGAGTTTGTTGATTTAATACATGTAAATCTCACCCATTGATGAACAAAAAAAACATACTACCCTATGTGTCGAGGTTATTGTATAGGGATTAAGAGCACGAACATCCATAATAACTGAGATCAAGTTCTCCTATATAGACAGTACAAGTCGAACGATCTCAAGCGGTCCTGCTCAATACACACAAGGTGCACTAATGTGATTCTATAGTCAAGACAAGCTAATACCAAATCACACTATAACCATCCCGATAGATAGTCCCCGTCTATCTCAGTTATGAGCATCTATATATACTTTATAAGAAAACTGATATTATGATCTTCCGCGTATTGTCGCACAACATATTATCTACAATATAAAATAAATGGACTTTTGCACAAACATATAAATAAACAATTTATAATATGTAAAACGTTTGATCAAATGATTCTCATTTCAAATAAAATTGTTAAAATATTGTTCAATACAAAAGCTAGGCTTTTAGTATACAATCTAACATGTCTAACTAACATCTGATGTATTATTTGGATATCTTGTTTTACCTTGTTTCTTAGCATCAGGTTGTGTGGTTGCGGATAGATGTGATTGGGGGAGATTATTGATGTGAAGTGTTGAGACTTGTATCGTCATATCTAGAATCACACCGATCCTCTACCAGTTATTATTTAACCACTAACATGTTTATATAGTGTTGTGCTTGATGTTGCTTTTAGGGTTGTGGCAGTTGAATGATGATCGTGCTGAATGGGACCTACAAGCCTGAAGAGCAGTCCGGAAAGTTCTAGAAGTCCAGAAGACTTTAGAAGTTAAAAATAACTACCCAAAGTAGCAGGTTGGTTATTTGTTGTTAATGGGTGGTTGTCATATCTCCTAGTGGACCATTTATTTGAAGAAAGTTTGCAGCATGCTTTACGACTATAAATAGAAGCTGTCAGACTTCATTCCCTGGCGCGAAAAAAACTTGGAGAGTTCCTACAAAGAGAGTCGCTGGACGTAGAGTTTACTCGACTACATTTTTCTTGTAGTGTTTTCACTGGTGTTGTAACATCTCGTTCTGTATCACGTGTATTATATTATCCCGTACATTTTGAGTGTACTATTCACAGGCAGTAGAAGTTCATACTTGAAGTAGGGCTTATTTCTAACAATATAAGTCTTGCCATTTGGGAGTTTGTTTAGGATTTTATATCCATAAGTGTATTCGAAGAGTGGAAGGAATGTTTCTATCTCTTTGAATCTGATTTTTGTAAATCACTTTTTTCAAGTTAGTGATATTTTAGCCATGACGCCGCTACAAACTTATTCATAAGTTTGTAGAAAGATGAGTAATTCCGTGTGTTAAGTCTTCCAATGTACAAACTTGTATATTCGTATACAAGTTTCATTCTGATAAGAGTTGGTGTTGTACGAAGTGTTACCACACTAAGGACAACATCACTGTAAACACTTACACACCCCTGGGACCCCCTTCGACAGTTACGTTATGATGTTATATGTTGTTCAAAATATATGTATTCGAAAATATTTATGTCTAATATATTTTTCTTTAGAAAGACAACATTTATGTATTAAAAAATATTTATGTATATATGTATTCAGAAAGAATTATTTTCCTTGATTTATGATCGCTATTTTATTTAGGAAAATATGAATTTCACCCTCAAGTATAAAGGATCAATAGTACGCGTGTGACCAAGTTAAATTATCGAACCCACGGGATAGCGTCAGAGTGACAAATAAATCTAATTTTGACTATTTCTATTTAAGACAAACTCAAGTTTTAAAAATTAATTATTAAATAATAAAATAAAAAATACGGTGACAAGAAAATAATCAAGTATTCCAAGATAAGAGACTGATAATGCTAAGGACAATCTAGCTTAATCTTTAGACAGATTATTCTAAACATAATTAATTACTTGCAGATATTTATAAGAGGCTCACTAAACCTAGTTAGACCACCTTGATCAGGTAGAATCTAACACTTATAATGAGCTGCAAATTCTAGGATCGATAAGGAATTAACTCTCACTCCTTTTATAGGTACTTCATGCTAAATTCCATTAAAGGCTAGAGCACTAGACTTCCCTTCCTAGGTACTAAATTATTAACCCCTTTTGTCTCCTAACCAATTACCTAATAATAATGTTTTACCAAGTAATTAATATTCCAAATTGATTGGCTAACACTCTTAGGAATTATAGGCCAATCCCCTAAAACTGTCACTGTAAATAACAACTATCATGCAGAAATAAAGAATCCTATTAACTATCAATCAGTTATACTGTCAAGAATAATTAAAGGAATCAAAACTCAAAACACAATAATATGAATTCTCAAAATATCCTGTTCAATAAGGAAATAAATAATCTGCAGTATAATCAATCCAAGTCAAGGGCAATCAAATCATACACGAATTAAACTGTCAAAATCCTAACACTTCCAAAAAGATACTTAGCCCATGAGTCTAAAAACTAGAAAGAATAAAGTAAAGAAAAAAAAACTTATTTGTTTGGTTCTCCTTCTTCAACTCCATCCTTTCCAGGATTCCCGTCTCTAATCAAATAGATGAATACTCTCTTGAATCCTCTCCAGATGGTGGATGGCGAATGATGGGTAGAAGATGAAAGGCAGATATGGTGGATTAGGGTTTAAAACCCTAGGTGATGTGGTGATGGTAGATTAGGCGGTTTCTCCACACTTTTATGTGGTGATGAGAATTGAGTATATATAGGAGTGAGAAAGGAATAAGATAGGGAGTAGATGGATGTAGGATCTTGAAAAATAAGAAAAATTATAATTATGGAAGATATGAAGAAATATGAGATTAGGAAATAACTTGGCCACCAAGAAAATAGGAAATAGAGTGTAATTTTCGTGAATTTTAGAAATTCTCGCTGGCAGCTGTGCGACCTCACGGTTTTGAGCATAACTTCTTCATCTAAACTCCGATTGAGGTGATTCTTGCGCCCACATGACCCTATCTTCCGTAGCTTTCTAACCAAGTATCATTTGACAAGTTTTGACTTCTTTGCACATACAAAAAAATTACGAAATGCAGTCCTCTGTTTCCTTGACATATTGAACAAATTCACCCTTCATTCCAACTTAGCATTTTTTATCCTTTTTCTATCAAAACACAACAAAATACCTTTGAAGCACCTTTTAGTCAATAATCATTCAAAGTATTAAGATTTATGCAAATAATAGCAATTAAACACTTAAAGAGGTATCAAATCGGATACAAAAATACATGAATTTCCACTCTTATCAATTTACTCCCTTAAAATTGTTTTCAGAAATTCATATACATATGTTTAGATATTTTTGTTTAGAGTTTAAAAATCAATAAAAATAGAATACTGTGTGAGAATTAATTTCTTTGATTAGCATATCAGACCGAAGATCGCGGTGTTTTGAGAGTGAAATAAGCGTGTTTTAGTGTCCAATCTAACACCTTTTTTATGAGTATTATTGTTATATATTGTCACAAATGTCTTATATTCAATATATTAGAGAAAAGGTGCAATTTGTGCAATGATGCTGAAAAATGCACGTCCAATTTATGTAATTATTCTGTATTTGTTTGGAGCTTTGAATTGGATGTGTGATATATGGTTGGAAAAATACAAAAGAGAGGGTCGTTTTGGCGTAAAGAACTCCCCAATCGGATTCCAAACGAGAATGTTATGATCAAAGTGGTGACGTCGCGCAAGCTGTGCCGAACAGAACAGATGTGCCACATTGCATGACTTGTTACACATTCAAATATAAATAGAAAGCCAAGGAAGAGAGAATCGTGTTAGCGCAAGAATCACTCAAATCGGAGTTTTGAAGAGGAAGTTATGCTCAAAATCGTGAAGTCGCGCACCTGCCAGCGAGAATTTTCGAGAATTTCCGAATTTGTGCATGTTTTTACACCACTCAATGTGTGTCGCACATTTTACATCCCATTTCATGTAAGGCCATCCATAAGGAGAGCTCACGAGTATAAAAGGAGATGTAGATCACATCATTATTCATTATCATAGAGTCATATTGGATTGGAGAGAGGCCACAATCATCCTACACCCCACAAGGGGGGAACACCCCCCAACCATTATCCACATCCTTTCCTCCATCCATCCATTACTTTGAAGATTCGTTCATGGAATCAAGAGGAGAACCAAGAGGAGGATTCAAGACGGAGAAGGATGCAACGACTCCCGCATCTAGGGTTTATTTCATTTCCTAATTTATCTTGTAATTTTCCAGACATCCGGGTAAGATCTATCTAACACCCATGATTGTTCTTTGTAACATCATGGGCTAGAGCCTTTTTGGTAGAACTAGGGTTGTGAAGGTTTTTACCAATTAATTGAACTTTCGTGTGTAAACTCCATACAACACTACTTGTGGATTTATTTTATATATGATTATGCTTTCTTAATCCATACTCACGATTGTTTTGAGCATCATTAACTGTTATGTAGAGTCTAAATACATATCTTGATTATTGATTGAGTGCGTTCACTGCTGAGTAGGATTTCATGTTATGATTCTAAGTGAGGGGATTCTGAAGCTTCGTTAGAACTATCATATATGAATACTTATTAATTGAATTGAATTGAATTCGGATTATTAGTTAGGATAAAGAGGAAGGGGGGGTGAAATTATATCTTTTGCTCTGAGGTTAATCACACGTGTTACACACATGTTTACTTATGTCTATAGAGTAGATATGCATGGTTTAGTGATGCGTCCATATTCCACAATGCAGAGTCGGACATCAACACACGGAAGGGAAGGCCAACCTATTCTCCTACTTGATCCATTTTCGTATTCTTCGAGTGATATTTTATTTTATTTGCTATTTTAATTACTTGTTTAGTAGTTTAATAATTAAATGTTAAATCTTATTGCCATCTTGTCTTAATTAATTTAGTAAATAATTAAATTGATAATACGACGTCGCAACTGATATCCTTAATACTTGGGGATTAATTTTGCGTGCAAAGAAAATGCGCATCAAGTTCTTGGCGCCGTTGCCGGGGACGACTGTTATTATTGATTTTATTATTTCTAGTTGATTAAGACTTTTATTTGTGATTATTTAATTCTATCTAACCTTGAATTTTTCTGAGGAACTTGTGAACTAGGAAAAGGAGAGGAATGAAAGGAAAGAATAACACACTGAGCTAAACATGGTCGGAGCAAGGCAGAATCCGGATAATGTTGTCATACATGAAATTTCACGAACTATGGGATTGGCAACATGGGGTTGATAGGACCAAGGGGGAAAATGATGATTTTGAAATACATCCCGCTCTTATTAACATGGTGGAGAAGAATCCCTTTTCTGGAGGTTGTTTTGAAGATCCATATCAGCACCTCCGAAGATTTCTTTATTATGCAAACACTTAAAAGAGTGCTGGAGCTAATGATCATGCTAGACGAATCGCCCTATTCAAGTTCTCTTTGATCGATGGAGTGGAAGCTTGGTATGACACTCTTGATGCCACATACTCCATTACATGAGACCAACTACAGCAGAAGTTCTTGGAGAGATACATACCACCCTCAAGGATCTTAAGAATGAAGCAAGAGATCACCCAATTTGTTATGAATCAGGGTGAGAAATTTCATGAGGCGTGGGATAGGTTTAAAGACATGCTCAGGAGGTGTGCACAGCATGAAATGTCTAAGGCTGAATACATAAGTATCTTTTACTATGGATTGGATTGTGAGTCGCGTATTTTTATTGATGCATCATCAGGTGGAGCGTTGTTATCTAAAATAGCAATAGAAGCAGACAAGTTGTTCGAAGACATCTCTATGAATTCACGTGACTGGCCTACAGAGAGAGATAGAGGATCATATGTACTTGCCAAAGTAGCGCAGGTTGAACATCAAGTGGAGAAGCCGAATACGAATGATGAGATTATTTCTAGTTTAGCTAACATCAACAAGTTACTAGAATCCCAGTAGAGGCAAATGAAGCAACAAGAAGTGAAGAGTGTTGAAGATACCTTCAATCAATACATGGTTGAGAACGATGCAAGGGTTGACCACATCGAAACTAGAATAAATATTGATCATGCAGATTTATCTAAGAAGTTGAAGGACCTAACTTGGATTATGGGGCAGATGACCGCGAACCTGAATCAACTGACACAAAAATTGGAGAATAAAGCCATCACGTTGAGGTTTGGAACGCAGTACGAGGGATCGATAAAGCCATAATCAAAATCTAATGTGAAAGAAGCCTAGTTCAACCCCGATTCAATTAGTAAAGGTGGTCGAATTATGCAGGGGAGGTCGAACCAAGCACCTAGGCGACATTCGGAAGAAACAGAGGGTCTGTTCAACCAAAAACAGGTCGATTCAACCAGAAGCTCTAGTCGAACTCAGGTCGAACGCCACTATTCAGGATGCTCTATTTAGTCTGATGCCTGATTCGACCATGATCACTCCGGTTCGACCAACCCTACTGGTTGAACCAAGGTCGAACGATACCATCCCGCATACTCTATTTTGTGTGATGCCCGATTCGACCACGACCACTACCATTCAACCAGCCTGGTTGGTCGAACTATGGTCGAACCGACCTTTCTGGTGGAGAACGCACTCTCTAAAGCTCGATTCGACCATTACACGCCTGGTTTGACCCCTTTTTCCATGCCGAATGCTTTACATGATGTTAATGCTACTCACATATCATTCCAAGGACAGAATATTGAGCTTATAGTAGAAAATAAATGGGAAAGAGCAAAGAAGTTGAGAGCCGAGAAGCTTAGACTGCAGATGGTCAATGAAGATGTGGTTTTCTCTCTTGATCAAGCAATGAAGATGCCCATGGAAACTCAATAATGCAAGAGCATAGATGTGGTTTCTAACTTGTTTAATCTTGATTTTTCTAAGACAAATGATTCTGAATTTAAGTGGAAGATTGTCAAGGAGGTGTCTAGACATCTATGGGAGGAAGGAAATTCTGAGAATCATATTTTTATGATCAAGAAAGGTGAGATGTTGAGTGTAGTCAAGAAGAGGGAAAGAAAGTATTTGAATGTGAGGTTGTGAGAAGACCGTCCTCTGATCCAGTAGCATACAAAGGTTACATCAGTCGTGACTCTCCGACATTAAATATGAGCGCCTGTTGGGACTTGTCCTTCCGTTTTATTGATTTATTTCTTTCGTGTGAGTAAGAAATTTTTATATTTAAGGTGCTTATTAATTGGCAATTACATCTCTTTGCAAACTTTGTTTCAACTTACGTTTTTACTAAGTTTGAGGGGTGTGATGTTCTTACCTCATTGAAGCACCAAGAGTATAACTTTTTCTTTGTAATGTTTGCTAGGGGAGTTGATTTTTTGTGGTATGTTGAAACTTTAATCGATTTTGATGTGTCGATTTTTTATAATTTGCCTAGTGTTCAGTGGTGTGTCTAGTGTGTGGAGTCAATTAGATAGTCAATTGATTCTTTCTTATAGTTCTCCTATTTTATTATGATGAATCATGTGATGATGAGTATTTGAGCTTTGAAGATAGAAAAAGGTAACTAGGTGGCAAGACGAATTCTACATTGAGGCTTTGACTCGTGGAGCTCATACGTTTCGAAGGAGAAATCAGGTGCCCTCATTTCCTTATTCTAATTTTTATATGTGCTTTTAATTCATAGGAGTGAAAGGATTGTGTTTTTGGTTTTGGTGATCCACATGAGCTTATATTTTTAATTTGTGCTTGGAATTCATATGCTCTTGAAATTGATGAAGGAAGTGTACTTGAATTATATTGTGATATGAAGTTCTATGTGTACTTGTGGGATATTACTTACCATAAAGAGTGCTCTGTTACTTGTTAAAAACCCAAGTGAGAATTTGAGCCTTGTTGATCATGTACATAATCACATGATTTTTCTTTTCTGGTGAGTATCATTCTTGTGTGTGTATTCTAGAACTTGTCTCTTGTCTTACTTGAAACTACATGTGTGTTAAATGATGGAGATGATTTTAGGCCATCCTTGAATTTATGAGTCACTAAGCCAAATAATTTCCTACCAAATAATTATATATCCGTAGTTAGCCCTTTTGAGTCTGAAAGCCTTATTTCTTTGGCAACCTATGAAGATAGCTACTTTGATATCCTATTTGAGCCTTAAATTCCTATATTTAGTGGAGAATTAAATGCTGTTAAAGTGTGTGAAGTTGATTTTCATGGAGTTTGGAAGGAATAAAATATTCGGAGCTGTACAAGTGATTATGAGCTGAAAAATAAGTTGCTTACCCCGAGATATTAGAGGTAGTGCCCGAAACTGGTACCTCGAGAAAAAAAAAGAAAGGAAAGAAAAAATATGTTGAGCTTGAAGGAAAGGAGAGAAAAGAAAATTAGAAGAGCATGAAAGCTGGATAGCCTTGAAGTGAAAAAAATCTGCAGTACAAAAGATCTCCGATTTTAATTCTCTACTAATTGAGTCACTTTATCCATATATTTTCTACCCTTACCAAATAGCCAATATTACATAAAAAAGTCATTTTTGATCCCATTATCGAATCATACTTTAAGTGGTGGAGAGTTTGAGACGTTTGGCAAGCTTATGGTTACGCATGCACTTGAATTAAATCTGAGCGTAAACACCTTAACCCATAAGTGTACATCTTTTACACTTGAGTGCGAGTGATATATACTTCCCGTGAGAACATGTCAATGGAGAATTTGAATTGGTGGTGATTGTCTTATCTTGTATGCTATGAATTGATTATACATGTAATAAAAGTTGCATGACATAAGTTGATGACAATTGCATTTAAATGGGGTATGTGTTATAGTCCTTGTTTCCCCGCTAATTTTCATGCTCTCTTTCTTTTTATTCAATTTTTATTTTGTTGCCTCGGGATGAGCAACGGGTAAGTTTGGGGTTGGTGAACGGAGGAGTGCAAGCGGCGCCGAAAACCGGCGAGAGGAATGGCCTAATGACTTGTTCCAGTAACAGTTGTGGCAGTTAGTCATTAAAGGTGTAGCCGAGATTCTGATTTCAATTTTATCTTTGGGGAAAGAAGCTATCCATTTTGCGAGAGAGAAAGAGGAAGTTGAATTGAAGAGTTCATACATAATTTGAAGGAGAGATAAAAGGATTGCCAGAGAGAGAAGGGGTTGAATTGAAGAGTCAGTACATGGTGCGAAGGAGAGAGAAAAGGGACTGTGACTTTCTTGGAGGAAGAGAAACCCAAAAGGATTGTTTTTTTCCTATGAAGTGTTATATGATTGTTTTGCATAACAAAACGGATACTATTATTGGAAGATAAATGAAGAAGGCCGTGAAAAAAAATGAAGAAAGTTATATTAGAAATTTCACCTTAATATTTTGTACCTATTAATAATATTTTTACTTAGTCTATCTATTAGTAATAATAGTATATACTTCATTCGTCCCCCGTTAAGGTTTACGTTTTCCGTTTTGATTTGTCCAAAGTTAAAGTTTACATTTGTTTTTTTATCAAGTTGGGCCACACAAAATAATTAATTATTCCATGTAGGACCACACACAACACTAATACAAGTACCCACTTTACATTAAATATTATTTCTCTCACCTCACTACACATTAAAATATTATATCTCTTAATCGGAGGAAGTATTCTGTATTGGATAATAATAAATCCTTTATTTTATTTTATTTTATTTTTTTACTTGATTCAAGTATTTGATGGCAAAAAATTTTCTTTTTAAAAAAAATAAGATAGTTTATTTTCTCTTGATTTATAACACTTTTAAAGATGATATCACCATTCATCTATGCCCACCTAACCCAAAATTTATATGAAAATTTTTATATGACACCATGTCACTAATTCAATAATACTGACTTTAATTAAATATAAGCAATACAAAGGGAATAGTACTTTATGAGTGAGTTTATATACTCTCATGACTTGCAAACACTATATATATTTCTTGAGCTTAAAGGATAGGATGGAGCATTCGACATTCCTATTTGACAAACTTTTAATTCATTTCTCTCATCCATGTGAAATTATAAAATCTCTTGATATTTTGTGGTATAAAATTGCTTAAGCCTCCGTAGATGATGCAACCGAGGAGACAAGAGGAAGAACCTCGGATGATAAGGAATCCAAAGATGGCAGCGAGTAACAACTAGTACGTCTTGCTCTATCCAGGCATTGATTGCTGGATTATTTGATCCATCACGAAGAGGGATGGGACAGGGATGTGACCTATCGATGAAGCCGAGCAAATTGTGGCCAAGAAGTAAATCCATGAGATGTGCATGCCATGAATCGTAGTTAGTATGATTGAGTTTGATGGGAAGATCATGACGAGCAGAAATAGGAATAATTGATGGTAGTGGTGGCGACGAGTCAACAGTGCCAGCGGTTGTTGATTTATTTGTTATGTGTAAGGGAGGGAAAGAGTATGTGCATCAGAAGGTGGTCAAGGTTAAATAAATCGTAACCCTACTGATACCATATAGAAATTATAATTTTTTATATGTTTAGAATGAAATACAGGATACATATATACACTTGATAGCTAGTATGCCTAATTTAGAAAATATAATTAGACTGAATCAATCTCAGCAATGAAGATTTGGGAGTTCAGCGGAGACTATTCGATTAAAAGCTTCAGGGGCAAGCATTTTGGATCTAAGATGAGCAAAAAGTGAACATGTGTCAGACCTCTTTTTTGGAATTCTATTACGTAAGTATATGCAATAACATGACCAAATATTTCTTTCTTAAACAATTCATTCTTTAACTCCTGAACTTTAGCATGAAAATTTCTAGCTATATATTAAATCATGCATATTTTGCACTTCATCTCAAGGTGAATGCAAGGCTTTTATTTCAGGCCAATTTGAATTTCAAGTGATGGTTAAAAATATGACAGGTTTTCCATATCTTTGAACTAAAGTTGTAGCATCCATAAATCTCTCTAGGCCCACCAATAAATGATGCAGGTAATACATATGTAAGCCGATATCAGAACCTGTCTAATATTCTAATGCAATACTATCTACTTTCTATTACTCCCTTAAATTATTTATTTTATTATTTTATTTATTTATTAAATAGAAAGTAAATAAGTTGGACAACTAAAACAAATAAACAAATGTGATGTAGTGATTTACAAGTGTATTTAAGAAAAAATACATTATATGTGGGCTGAAAAAATATTTTTCAAAAAGGTGGGCATTAAAGATGTTGCAAATTTGAATGTGGGAAATAATATACATTTACACACTTTGAAATGAAAGAGAATGGAAAGTGCAAAGTAATTAATGGTACGGAAAACAATGCAGCTGCTCTCTTGATCTTAGATTGCAGCATGACACCATTTTTTGAAATATGCACATGTGAGGGAGAATCCATAACAACCATTGCAATCTAGCATTACCAATTACAAGAAAGAATCTGAAGCAAGAATATATATATCATTATAGGTTTTAGGAGTGGTGTGATAAACCTAATAAATATTGTAGTGGGAAAATATCAATTTTGGTCCTCTAAAATAGGACAAATTCAATTCCAGTGCTAAGGATTGGTAATTTCTCAAAAGTGGTTCTCCGGTATTCGAAATTAGTCATTTTAGTCCACTTTTGATCATTTTCTTGCCAGAATTTACTAACTCTCACCGGAAAATCGCCGGATTCCCGCAAGAAAAGGACCGAAAGTGGACTAAGAGGACTAGTTTCGGACACCAGAGGACTACTTTTGAGAAATTACCAATCCTTAGGACTGAAATTGGATTTGGCCTATCCTAGAGGACCAAAATTGATGTTTACCCATATTGTAGTTGACAACTATACAAAGAATAAATATGTTTGCAAATAGTAGTCTTTAATTTAGAGTTTATATTTATCATGTAAAGATTGGAGTACCCTTGTATTCCGTTTTCTATATGAATATATTTTTTCTGAAAAATAAAAATAAACATTTATATATATATATATATATATATATATATATATATATATATATATATATATATATATATATATATATATATATATGTATATGTATATGTGTGTGTGTGTGTATATGTCATTTTAACTGATCAACTCATATGACAGATAAGGAAAAGCCAACACACATTAATAAATCCTGCTATCACTATAATGATATATATATATTCTTGCTTCAGATTCTTTATATTCTTGCTTCAGATTCTTTCTTGTACATTATTCCACATATAGAAAACACATGAATTGCAGCAAAGGAAAGAACGAATACATGACAGGAAAATTACAGCATATATTAAAGCTAATAATTGACTCTATAATTAAGATATCCTATCATACTCTATTTATTAAGAATTTGCAAGGTATTGGATCCAATCATATCAGAAAATCAGTCAGCATTCATAGGCGGTCGGTAAATTTTAGATGGTATCATAATACTAAACGAAGTCATGAATGAAGCTAAATTTGTACATATCCAGATGGTTAGTGCAACGTTTACCCAATCTCTTCTATCCCAAATTTCAGAATGCTGTAGAGAATTTATGATTAGGTTTAAGTGTGCAACCTTGATACACCCAACCAATCATATATGAAGTTCCACATGCATCGAGAAATTCACAGCTTACGAACAAGTGGGTTGATGTTTCCATTTCTACGCCACATAGGATTCATCTTGTGTCACCTATGAAAATACCAAGCCTTTAAAGTTTATCTTTCGTGGGCTTTCTATCATGTGGCAATTTTCAAACTATAGCCTGATATCTTCTGGGTGCCCAACTCTTCCATAATCTTTGGAAAGCCATTTTTTTTCTCTGGGTTGTCGTTCTTGCTGCTATTGGCAAGTCCATGATAGTAGGCTGCTTTCGTTGAGAATAATCCATTGTTGGCAAGTCTTCATCTCCAATGATCATCCTCCTGTTGTTTTACTTGAACCCTGTTATGACAAAAAAGTAACATGTTAAGTTGTTCTTGTTCCCTACTCCTCAATTCTCTTTGCCACCTCAATTCCCACCGCCAACCTAACTCTCCCCATGAGCCCATATCACATATCTTAGACTCCTTTTGACTACTAATTTTAAAAAGTCTAGAAAACATCCTACTTAGTTTTTCATCACCAACCCATACTTCCTTCCATAAATAAGTGCTTCTACCATTTCCCACCATTCTAGTTAGGTCATAATGCATACCCATCACTCCATTCCAATGTAAAGGTTACAAATTTCTCTCCACCATCCCGACATCTCACTACTAGCACCCAAACCTCTCTGCGTCCCTACCTCTCTATCTACCATCCTCTCAACTACTCCATCTAAACTTCCATATCTAGACATAATGACCCTCACCCATAAAATCTCTGGTTCTTCCAAGAAATGCCATATCCATTTACTCAGCAATGCCACGTTAAACTTTTTCAAATCTCTAATACCCAAACCCCCTATACTTTTATCCTTCCAAATTATGTTCCAATTAATCCACGCTGTTTTACATCTCTCCCCACTCCCCCCCCCCCCCAAAAGAAAGTTTCGTTGAAAAATAGTGAGTTCTTTAATAACTTTTTTCGGAATACGGTAAAAAGAGAGACAATAAATAGGGACTGAAGAGAGAATAGATTGGATCAAAGTCACTGGCCCGCCAAATGATAAGTTTTTCCCTTCCCATTTTGCAAGTATGTTCCTTACCCTTTCAACAATATTAGCCCAAGAAGAAATCTTGCAATGGTTAATGCCCACATGTGGACCCAAGTACGTAAATGGTGTTCGTCCGATTTCACATCCCAAATAAGTTGTTGAATCCTCGATCACCTCTCGATCGATATTAATCCCCACCAAACAACTCTTGTGATAATTGACTTTCACTCCTGATAAGAGCTCAAAGTTTCTAAGAATGTATTTGATATTTCTCAAATTTTCTGGATTTCCTGAGCATATGAAAATAGTATCATCAGCATACTGAAGATGTGTAACTTGCACTTTTTCCTTCCCCATTTCTGCACCTTTTAACAATCCAACTTCTGCTGCTTTAGATACCAGTTTGCTAAGACCTTCTGCAGCTAACAAGAATAAGAATGGAGATAGTGGATCACCATGATGAAGTCCTCTTTCTAAATGGAATTCCTCTGTTCGATTTCCATTCACCAAGACCGACATAGAAGCCGTAGATATGCATTCTTTAATCCAATTTCTCCATCTTGCATTGAAATTCATTGCCTTCATAACCTCTTCTATGTATTCCCATTCTACTGAATTGTAAGCCTTCGTGAAGTCAATCTTGAAAATGATGCATAAGCCCAATGGGAGGCCCAACTCTAATTTCTCCTCTTGATCCCTGTTGTAGCTCATAAATAAGTCATCCCAGTAGTCTCAAATCACTTGAATTCATGCCAAAATTATCTTTTACATGAGAAATCAGATTTCTCATCGGATAAGAGAGAACATGAGAAATTTGAGGGAGACTACGGATTGAGATTGCCTAGAGGATAATCGCCCACACGATATCTATACGAGGCATATGAATATAACAAAAGATCAAGAAGTCATTTCTGCAGCTGATTCAGACTTCTTCTCTAGTCTTTGGTGAAATGTAATACTTTCAGTAATTCCGCTGCATTAGATGCGCATGGAACCCGAACGGATTATGTAGACCATAAGATCCAATCACCATCAGCAATAATCTATGTACACAACATTTGTCGGCCGAAGAGATTAAGGTGAAGCGTGAAAAATGTTAGATTTGTACACTAAAAGCCTCGCTTTTATATTGAACAATGTAATGACAATTTTATTTGAAATGAGAATCATTTGATCAAACGTGTTTGCATATTATAAATTGTTTATATGTTTGTGCAAAAGTCCATTTACTTTATACTGTAGATAATATGTTGTGCGACAACACTCAGAAGATCATATTATCAGTTTCCTTATAAAGTATAAATAGATGCTCACAACCGAGATAGACGGGGACTATCTATCGGTATGGTTGTAGTGTGGTTTGGTATTAGTTTGTCTTGACTATAGAACCACATTAGTACACTGCTTTGTGTATTGAGTAGGACCGCATGAGATCGTTCGTCTTGTACTGTATATATAGAAGAACTTGATCTCTGTTATTATGGATGTTCGTGCTCCTAATCCCTATACAATAACTTCGACATGTAGGGCAGTATGTATTTCTTTGATTCATCAATGGGTGAGATTTAAATGTATTAAATCGACATACTCGGTGAGTTGGGAAGTAGTGCTGTCTCTATGGTGTGCTGTTGATTGTAGAAGGAAACCATGTCCGTCATAGGTTGATGATGTCCCCTTGAGGAGCTCATAAGGTTTATCATGTAAATCTTGCAAGTGGATTAATTTCCGGCATGATAATAAGGTTGAGTGGTACTACTCTCGGATGAGATATTAATTAATTTGAGTTGTCAGTAACTTAATTAATTAATGGACATTGTATATCTTAAACATGGGGAGACTATCGGGCTCATAATAAGAAGGAGCCCAGAACATAATTTGGGATTGGATGGGTAGTGCAGTAATAATATTTTAGTGGACTATATTATTATTATTGGATTTAATTAAAAGCTTTGGGATAAGCTTGGTTAATTAAATCTGATTGAGGCCCAGCCCAATTTCTCCTCCTGGTCCCTGCAGTAGCCCAAGTATATATAAGTTGTCTCAGTTCCTAATAACCTAACTCTGCGCCTCTTACGTAGAAAGAAATCAGGAACAGATTGAGAACTCTCTGGGGATTGTTGACCACACAACACCAGAGAGTTGACTTTGGGTAATACTGCAGAAGATCAGATGTGTTCTTCTCAGATCATCATCCACTACACCAAACCAGAAGACAGGTAATTGATTTGTGCTTCCGCTATTATTATTATTACTTGTTTTCTTTTCGAATCGTGTTCACCATAAGATCCAATTGCCAACAATTGGTATCAGAGCAATGGTTTCTTGGTGAAACTGATTTGTAAAGAATTATGTGATTAATTGATTATTTGATTTAATCTGATTTTTTCACATGGAGTAGACTGTCAGGCTTGTTTGTTTGTGGTGTGTTATATTAATTGTTTAATTTATTAATATTTGGCACACACTTCGAGAATCCTCCCCCCTGCTGTTCTACACGCGCTTTCCACCATCCCCCCCCTCCCCATCTCTCTCTCTCTCGATACGGCTGGCGGTGGCGTCGAAGACAGAAGACAGCCAGTTGTGTCACCGGTAATGGCTCGATGGCCCCGATTCACGGCGGATTCGAGGCAGACCGGCGGTGACGGTGGCAGAGGGAATAACGGAGTAGGTGGGGTGACAGGGCGACTGTCCCAAATCGGATCGGTGACGGCGATGGTAGTTGACCGGCGACGGAGATGACACGCCGCTATCCGGGTGAGTCAATGGCGACGACACCAGATCGGGCGATGCGGCGGTGGCAGTCACGACGGCGCGAGGTCGAGGCGGTTAATTCTAAATTAATGCTTCGACTGAAGCGCTGCGATGACGGCGGAGTCGTCTTCAAGGCGAGGCGCGTCTGAGCTGTTCAGATCGGAGGCGGCGGCTCTGGTGCGGGCAACAGCCGCGGCGGCGCGGTAACCTAGGGGAACGGCGGCGGGGAGCATGTCAGTTAGCTCTCCCGGGCATTTCCTCGACGGCTTTTGGGGTTCCGCAGCGTTTCGGATGGGGCGCGTTGTTCGGCGAGGCGATTCTGGTGGGAAGGACGCGGCTGTGCTGCGGTGGACTGATGGCTCTGTTCCGACAGTAGTTGCGGGCGGCGTTTTTCCCAGCGGTGATAATTCGCTGTCGTCGGCGATTTGCTGGGTCTGATCGACGGCCGGTTGTTGGCGCTATTGCGGTTGGCTGTGGACGGACCGTCGGCTGCGGTGGCGACGGTGATTGCCTGCTGACGGAGTTTGTCGCGCTGTCGGGGGCGATTCACGGCTGGAAACTGGTCGGCGATAGGCTAACGGTGGGAATCCGATGGGCTGAAGGCGGCACAGCCAGCGGCGGCGGCAGCTGCGCCGGTGGCCTCTTGCTGACGGTAGTGTCGGCAGGCAGTGGGTTAGGGTTTCTCTAGATTGGGCTTGATGGGCTTGTTGTTTTTTTTTAATTAATTAGTGTTGGGCCTGTTTTTTATTATGTAATGGGCTTACTGGGTTGTCTTTTATTAATTAGAGCAGCTGGGCCTGTATTTATTTATTTATTAATTGTTTGTGGTGTTGGGCCTTGATATATATATATTGGGCTTGTTCCAAAGAAATAAAATTGGCTGGCTTAATGGGCTTTAATTTTTTTTAATTATGGCTGCTTATTAATTGCTAATTTTATTTGGAATAGGTAGGCCCAATTTTTGATCCAACTTTTTTTTGCAATTAATTGAATTTTATAATTGATTTAATTGTTTAACATGACGATTAATTGTTATATATGTGTATAGCATGTTTTATGTGATTTATTTAATTTTAAATTACTTGGTTTTAAAGCATGCTTTATTGTATATTTTATTTGTTAATATTATATGCATGACAAAAACCCTCGGTATTAAATAACTAAGTGGGAGAGGGGATTGGTAAATAAATTCCCATGGCCTCCATTATTGGTTTGTAAGTGATGTGAGTAAACCTGCGTGTTGGCATCAGGCCTTCCTCCATAACGGATGGGTTTTATTCACAGATCACTAGTACAAACTTCTTTATGATGATCGTAGGAAGTTACCCAAGCGCGTGTGTACTTCTCCAACTGTAAGGCACACAAGCTTGCGCAATGGACTTGGGATCAAATAATGGTACACACTCAGATGTGAATAATCAGTATCCTCCCCAACGGAGTCACTGCTGATATTTGCATGGCTAAAAAGAAACCGACTATTAATTATTTTATCATAAAGTTAGGTTGATAAATGAAATTAATGGGTAAAACCTTCTCTTGTAAATGTTCGGGTTTGTATACGTCCACACTAACGTGGCATGCAAATCCACGGTGCTTGAGATGTTGGTGAATTTTGTTTTATATTGTTTTGAGGGATTCAATATAAATTGGTAAATTCGAAGTGTTTGATCTGTTTATTATTTATGATTCTCAGGTTTTTCAAATGGCTTTGAACTCACTTTCTGTCATACTTAAAGAACACAAACTTACTGGCACTAATTATGTCGACTGGAAGCGTAACATGGATATTGTTTTAACTGCTGAAGATTACATCTTTGTACTTTCTGAGGAATGCCCTCCGGCACCTACTGATGCCTCTACCGAAGAGCAAAGAAATGCTTATAATAGGTGGGTCAAAGCTGATAAGATGGCTAAGTGCTATATTTTGGCTTCAATGTCAAATGTACTTCAGACTCAGCATCAAGCTATGGACACCGCCTATGATATGATGCTTAATCTTAGGGAACTCTTCGGTCATCAGAGTCGTCCTGCTAGGTCGAAGGGCATGTCGGTCTTGATGAACACCAAAATGGCTGAGGGCACTTCCGTAAGGGAGCATGTCCTTAGGATGATGGGACAACTCAATGAGTTGGAAGT
This sequence comes from Pogostemon cablin, assembly GCA_023678885.1. Taxonomy (NCBI): domain Eukaryota; kingdom Viridiplantae; phylum Streptophyta; class Magnoliopsida; order Lamiales; family Lamiaceae; genus Pogostemon; species Pogostemon cablin. The sequence goes on from CM042987.1 coordinate 12,221,422, forward strand.
TCTTGGAGCAGAAATCGATGGGGAAACCCAGGTCGATATTATACTCCAAAGCTTGCCTAGGAGTTTTGAGCAGTTTCGCCTGAACTATGGTATGAACAAACATTTGTACTCGTTGGCGGAACTGATGACAGAACTCGTGGCAGCGGAAGAACTGTTTCGTAGACCACCTCAGGTTCATGTTGCTGAACATGCTTCTCATCCTAGGCCGAAAGGCGGTAGGAAGAAGAAGAAGCAAGGGAATCCAGCACCGGTGAACCAAGTGAAGGCAAAGACGGGTGCGGTCAAGAAACCTAAAGGCAAGTGCTTCAAATGTAAGCAGCCGGGACACTACAAGGTTGACTGCCCTCTTCTGAAGGGGAACAGGAATGGTAAGTCTTACATACTAGTTGTTGAATCGTGTTTAGCGGCTGTATCTGCTGACACTTGGTGTGTAGATACGGGAGCCACTGATCATGTCTGCAATTCTATGCAGGGGTTCCACCAAACTCGGCAGCTTAGTGATGGGGAGATTACCATACTCATGGGGAATGCTACAAGAGTAGCAGCTGTCGCAGTGGGAGACGTGCATTTATTTTTCAATAAGAATAAAACTCTTGTTTTGAGGAATTGTCTTTATGTACCTCATTTTAGAAAGAATTTAATTTCAGTTTCTAAATTGTTTATGGATGGATATTCTGTTTCTTTTAATGACAAGGTTGTTATAAGGAAAAATAGAATTGTTATCTGTAATGGTGCATTGATAGATAATTTGTACACTCTTAATCCTATTTCTCCCACAGTGCAACAAATTGAAACGAATGATACATCTACTAATAAGAGAAAAGAACCTTCAAAAATGAACCAAACATATCTTTGGCATCTAAGACTTGGTCATATTAACTTAAGTAGGATTCAAAGGTTGATAGCTGATGGACCTCTGAGTTCATTAGTAGTGGAAAATTATCCAACTTGCGAATCCTGCTTGGAAGGAAAAATGACAAAAAGGCCTTTCAAGGCAAAGGGGTATAGAGCCAAGGATTTGTTGGAATTGGTGCATTCCGATTTATGTGGTCCTATGTCTGTCCAGACAAGAGGGGGTTTTGAATATTTCGTCACTTTCATTGACGATTATTCGAGATATGGATATATTTATTTGATGCGCCGCAAGTCTGAGTGCTTTGATAAATTCAAAGAGTACAAGGCTGATGTGGAAAAGCATCTTGGAAAATATATCAAGACACTACGATCTGATCGTGGTGGCGAATACCTCTTGGGAGAGTTTAGGAATTATTTATCGGAGAATGGAATTGAATCCCAATTGTCTGCACCAGGCACACCCCAGCAGAATGGTGTAGCGGAGAGAAGGAATAGGACTCTTATGGAAATGGTGAGATGTATGATGAGTTATTCGGAACTACCAAATTCGTTTTGGGGATATGCCTTAGAAACAGCGGCTTACATTCTAAACTTAGTACCCTCTAAATCAGTAGCTTCCACACCCATTGAATTGTGGACTGGGCGAAAGCCTAGTTTGAAACACTTTCGGATTTGGGGTGCTCCGGCACATGTGTTAAAGACGGATACTGATAAGTTAGAATCACGTACGGAAGTTTGTCTGTTTGTAGGATATCCAAAAGGAACGAAGGGTGGTTTATTCTATAATCCAAAGGACCAAAAGGTGATCGTTAGCACGAATGCTAGATTTTTGGAAGAAGATTATATAATGAATCACAAACCCATGAGTAAAATTGTTCTAGAAGAAGTAAGAGGGGAAACACCAAACATAATACCAACTGTACAAGAGGATATACCACAGGATACTGCACCGCGTGTCACACCTGTTACACAATTACCTGCGGAGCCTCGTCGTAGTGGGAGGGTTGTGATACAACCGGATAGATTCATGGGATTGGGAGAGTCTTCTGACTTGGTCCCTGGTGAACATGAAATTGACCCATGGAATTACAACGAGGCACTGCAAGATAAAGATGCTCAATTATGGCAAAAGGCAATGAAATCTGAAATAGAATCCATGTATTCTAATCAAGTCTGGGAGCTTGTAGAACCACCCAATGGTGTAAAAGCTATTGGATGCAAGTGGATCTATAAAAGAAAAAGAGGATCTGACGGTAAGGTGGAAACCTTTAAAGCAAGGCTTGTGGCTAAAGGATATACTCAGAAAGAAGGAATCGATTATGAGGAAACCTTCTCCCCTGTGGCCATGCTTAAGTCAATCCGGATTCTTTTGTCTATTGCTGCTTATATGGATTATGAGGTATGGCAGATGGATGTCAAGACAGCTTTTCTGAATGGAAGTCTTGAGGAAAACATCTATATGAAGCAACCAGAAGGATTCATTGCAAAGGGCGAAGAACATCTTGTCTGCAAGCTTAAAAAGTCCATTTATGGATTGAAACAAGCTTCTAGATCATGGAACATCCGTTTTGATGAAGTAATCCAGTCATATGGATTTATTCAATGTCCGGATGAATCATGTGTGTACAAGAAGTGTGACGGAAACGTAGTGGTATTTCTTGTACTCTACGTGGATGATATTCTGCTCATTGGAAACACTGTAAAGGTATTATCGGGCGTAAGGGTATGGCTGTCCAAGCAGTTTGAAATGAAGGACTTAGGAGAAGCCGGACACATTCTTGGGATCAAATTGATAAGGGATCGCAAGAAAAGAATGTTGTGCTTATCCCAATCTTCATACATTGATACAATCCTGGCTCGTTTTAGCATGCAAGATTCCAAGAAAGGTTTTCTACCTTTCAGACATGGAATACATCTGTCTAAGGAAATGTCTCCTAAGACACAACATGAAATAGAGGCAATGAAGCTGGTCCCTTATGCTTCGGCAGTGGGAAGCCTCATGTATGCTATGCTATGTACGAGACCGGATATCTGTTATGCCGTGGGCATGGTCAGTAGGTATCAAAGTAATCCAGGACAAGGGCATTGGACTGCGGTAAAGCACATCTTAAAGTACCTGAAAAGAACTAAGAATTATGTGCTGGTTTACCAGGCAGATACTTTGCTACCTTTGGGTTATACTGATTCGGATTTCCAGTCAGATAGGGATGCTAGTAAATCCACCTCGGGTTATGTGTATACTCTTGGAGGAGGAGCCATAATATGGAGGAGTGTAAAGCAGAAATGCGTTGCGGACTCCACCATGGAAGCTGAATATGTAGCAGCCTCTGAGGCAGCTAAAGAAGCAGTATGGCTCAGGAACTTCTTAATGGACTTGGATGTGATTCCTGGTTTGCCCAAAGCGATCACAATTTATTGTGATAATAGTGGTGCAGTAGCAAACTCGAAGGAACCACGAGCCCATAAGGCGAGTAAACACATTGAGCGCAAGTACCACCTGATACGAGACATCGTTAAAAGAGGGGAAGTCGTTGTCGCTAAGATTGCATCTGAGGATAACCTTGCTGATCCTTTTACTAAGAGCCTTCCAGCGAAAGCGTTCGATGGGCATGTAGAAGGAATGGGGATTAGATGCGTGTCAGCAGATATGGCAGCGTAGTCTTTTAGTATAAGTGGGAGATTGTTAGATTTGTACACTAAAAGCCTCGCTTTTATATTGAACAATGTAATGACAATTTTATTTGAAATGAGAATCATTTGATCAAACGTGTTTGCATATTATAAATTGTTTATATGTTTGTGCAAAAGTCCATTTACTTTATACTGTAGATAATATGTTGTGCGACAACACTCAGAAGATCATATTATCAGTTTCCTTATAAAGTATAAATAGATGCTCACAACCGAGATAGACGGGGACTATCTATCGGTATGGTTGTAGTGTGGTTTGGTATTAGTTTGTCTTGACTATAGAACCACATTAGTACACTGCTTTGTGTATTGAGTAGGACCGCATGAGATCGTTCGTCTTATACTGTCTATATAGAAGAACTTGATCTCTGTTATTATGGATGTTCGTGCTCCTAATCCCTATACAATAACTTCGACACGTAGGGCAGTATGTATTTCTTTGATTCATCAATGGGTGAGATTTAAATGTATTAAATCGACATACTCGGTGAGTTGGGAAGTAGTGCTGTCTCTATGGTGTGCTGTTGATTGTAGAAGGAAACCATGTCTGTCATAGGTTGATGATGTCCCCTTGAGGAGCTCATAAGGTTTATCATGTAAATCTTGCAACTGGATTAATTTCCGGCATGATAATAAGGTTGAGTGGTACTACTCTCGGATGAGATATTAATTAATTTGAGTTGTCAGTAACTTAATTAATTAATGGACATTGTATATCTTAAACATGGGGAGACTATCGGGCTCATAATAAGAAGGAGCCCAGAACATAATTTGGGATTGGATGGGTAGTGCAGTAATAATATTTTAGTGGACTATATTATTATTATTGGATTTAATTAAAAGCTTTGGGCTAAGCTTGGTTAATTAAATCTGATTGAGGCCCAGCCCAATTTCTCCTCCTGGTCCCTGCAGTAGCCCAAGTATATATAAGTTGTCTCAGTTCCTAATAACCTAACTCTGCGCCTCTTACGTAGAAAGAAATCAGGAACAGATTGAGAACTCTCTGGGGATTGTTGACCACACAACACCAGAGAGTTGACTTTGGGTAATACTACAGAAGATCAGAGGTGTTCTTCTCAGATCATCATCCACTACACCAAACCAGAAGACAGGTAATTGATTTGTGCTTCCGCTATTATTATTATTACTTGTTTTCTTTTCGAATCGTGTTCACCATAAGATCCAATTGCCAACAAAAAATGCCTTTGTTATAATTGTGATCAAAAGTGGTCAGTGAATCATCGTTGTCAAAATCGATTCTTACTGCTTATGGGATCCGATGAAATCAAAGAAGCGAATGATGATGGAGACCAAGATGAGACATATGATCTAGAAACACCAGGTTTTGCTCTACATTAGTTCAAATATGATCCACCTTGAGGACAAGGTGGTTTCTCAAGACGGTGGGAATGATACGACCAGAATTTCAGATTATATTTAGAATTTATTTATATGATCTTCTAATTATTTATTTTATTCATGTTTCATTATTTATATTACGAGTCCTTCAAATATGTGATTAGGGATTAATATTTGGGATATTGAAAATAAGGTATTCTCTGTATCTTTGTCATTCTTATCATCGTCTCTTCTATTATATAAATGCATAGAAACACGAAAATACGAAAATCTATATAATTGTAAAAGCTTAAGGATTTTTCTACGAAATCCAAAAACAACTTAAAAATTAAGAGTAGTATTTTTATGTCATTATTATAATGATCAAAATAGCAATGAAAAATTGAAATATATATGGGTAGCATGTTTTCACATTATATAAATGCTTAGAAACATGAAAATACAAGAATTTACAAAAATTGAGTTAAATTCACTTTTTATCCCGTAACTAAGACAAAATTCGATTTCTATCCCAAAAAGATAAATGAATCAATTTCATCGCATAACTCAGGGATTTTCATTTTTTGACCAATTTTAACGGAAAGCCCCAAATTGAAGCCTCACATGCGCCACACATGGGGCTTTCTGGCGAAATTCGTATTTTTCGGAGAAAATTGGGTAAAATTGAAAAAATTCTTTAGTTATGGGGCAAAATTGAACTATTTATCTTTTTTGGGGCGAAAATTGAAGTTTCTCTTAGTTATAGAGCATAAAATGAATCTAATTCATAAAAATGTATACACGTTGGTAGCGAATCTTCTATAAGTTTTTTAATGAAAATTTGAAAGTAAAGAAACTATATAATTATTAAGAAGGATGTATACAATATTTAATAAAAAATTACACACATATATCCGGAGCACAGGATATCAACTCTTCTTTGATCAGGTTAGATTAGGTGTTGTCACCTTTCTATCATTTATCCATCAAATTGTTAAATCCCACGAAAATATTAATTAATGTACGTTGACACTGTAGGCACCTGAATTTTATTGCCTATTAAATAAAATATGTGGCAAATTAATGCAATAATTATCAATTAATTAATTATTTATTAAGGAATTTAAATAAATTAATTCCTAAAATAAATGAGTAAATAATTGATAATTAAGCCTTATCCAGTCTAGCAGGCTTAATTAAAGGAAAAAAGTCCAACATATCTTTTAAAGAAGAAAATAACTCTCAAGTGGTTATTTTCTCTACATATAAATAAGGGCCTTCAGTCCTCATTCCAGACACACCAAAAACGTCTGAAGACGCGCTTCTGAAGAGATCAAGAATACGAGCAGTGCTCCCTTGAGATCTTCAAGCATCTTCAAGTCAAGAACGGTCTGCAATCAGAGATCAAGCTGCCAAACCCTCTGATCCGGTGTTATTCCAGCCAACCGCCTCCGATCAGAGATCAAGCTGCCAAGCCCTCCGATCCGGCGTTATTCTGGCCAACCGCCTCCGATCAGAGATCAAGCTGTCAAGCCCTCCGATCCAGCGTTACTCCAGCCAACCGCCTCCGATCAGAGATCAAGCTGCCAAGCCCTCCGATCCGACGTTCTTCCAGCCATTCGCCTCCGATCAGAGATCAAGCTGACAAGCCCTCCGATCCGGCGTTCTTCCAGCCATCCGCCTCCGATCAGAGATTAAGCTGCCAAGCCCTCCGATCCGGCGTTCTTCTAGTCATCCGCCTCTGGTCAGAGATCAAGGTGCCAAGCCCCTCCGATCCGGCGATCTTTCAGTCAACAACCTTATTCCACAGAAAAGTCTTCAAGTCAACGTTCAATCCGAACAAAGGCTCGACGTCTCCGGGTCAACGTCAAGACTACATAGTCAGAGCTCGGACAAGCTTCATCCGAAGATCCGGCTCCGAAAGTTGATAAAGTCAAGAAGTCAACTCAAAAGAGGAATCAGAGGACAAATAGAAGTTGTTTACCTTAATTCTCAAGTTCAATCCATATTGGATTTTCTTTGTAATTTATTTTGTATTTTAATAAATAATAAATACAAAATTTGTTGTTACAAATTTTGGCACGCCCAGTGGGACAGTTTCGACCTCTCATCTCTTCTCTTTAAAAGTTCAAAGATACAAAGTATGGCTCCTCTCAGAATTGCAATAAGAAGGTCTCCTGTCTTAAAGCCTTCAGAGCTGCAGACTGTGAAGATTCAAAGGACAACTCCAATCAAGATTGCAATAAGAAGATCTACTGCCTCAAAGCTTTCAGAGTTGCAGGCTAAAGATGTCGAAGTCGTTACAAGAAGTATATCTGAAGGCTCCTCTATGACAAACCTTGTGGAGGAGATCTTTCTCGATAAGCCAATGCACAACGACAAAGATAGTGAAGGTGACTCTAACATCCAAACTCTTCAATCCATAGAAAATTCAGCGTATGACTCACCCATAGCCTCTGCCATGGCAACAAATGCTTCGTCTGTCGAAGAACAACTGGCAAGTTTGACTCAGTCCGTTGTTGCACTCACTAAACAGAGCCAAGAACAAGGTCTGTTGATATCCAAACTGATGGAAAAGATGGAGATAGCACAGACAAGCCATGCAGATGATAAGCAAGTTGAAGGTAAAGACGAGGAGGAAGACTCTTCGAAACATCATCTTTCTGAAAAGAAGCCAGTTGAAGAACATATACAAATTTCTGCTGACGGAATGCTCCCTATGAACCAATTGAAGAGCATCGTACTAGAGACAATAAAAGACAAATTTAAAGAGAGCTCAAATTCTTCTGTTGCCTATAAAAAGCCATATACAAAGAGAGTTGACAGTTTGAAGATGCCAATTGACTACCAACCTCCTAACTTTCAACAATTCGATGGCAGAGGTAATCCAAGGCAACATATAGCGCATTTCGTCGAGACATGCAATGATGCTGGAACCTTTGATGATCATATGCTCAAACAATTTGTCCGCTCGCTGAAAGGAAATGCCTTTGATTGGTATATCGAATTGGAAGCTAACTCCATCCACAGTTGGGGGCAAATGGAAAAAGAGTTTCTCAATAGCTTCTACAGCACTCGAATGACTGTTAGTATGATCGAATTGACTAACACTTGCCAGTGGAAAGAAGAGCCAGTAATCGATTATATTAATCGATGGAGAAATCTAAGCTTGAATTGTAAAGATCAATTGTCCGAAGTCTCTGCCATCAACATGTGCATTCAAGGAATGCAATGGAGTCTGCGATACATCCTCCAAGGGATTCAACCAAAGATTTTTGAAGAACTAGCTACAAGAGCTCATGATATGAAGTTAAGTATGCCATCAAGTGACTTCGAATTTCCAAGCAACAACTCTTATGAATTTGAAGACATTTCACTTGATGAACCTCTCGAGGAGGAATCACAGTCAAAGAAGCCAGTGTCAATAAAGATTCAAAGAAATGAAGTTAAAGCAAGAGAAAGTAATGCACCCAATGATTGGGGGCAATGAACTATTAACAAAGTCAATGCTCCTTGACACGAGCTAAAACTGTCTGCATTACGCTCCTTGATACGAGCTTAAACTATCTAAAAACTCTCCAAATGTTATGCTCCTCGACACGAGCATAAACTATCCACATGTTATACTCCTTGATACGAGTTAAAACTATCTAAAATTTCTCAAGCAATGCTCCTCGACACGAGCATAAACTGTCCACATGTTATACTCCTTGATACGAGTTAAAACTATCTAAAATTTCTCAAGCAATGCTTCCCGACACGAGCAAAAACTGTCCACATTATGCTCCTTGATATGAGTTAAAACTATCTAACTTAAATCAAATCTCCTTGAGAAGAGACGAAACTCTCTGCATGTTATGCTCTTTTGATACGAGCCTAAACTATCAAACTCAAATTAAATCTCCTTGAGAAGAGACAAAACTCTCTATATTTTACGCTCCTTGATACGAGTCTAAACTATCAAACTCAAATCAAATCTCCTTGAGAAGAGACGAAACTCTCCATATGTTATGCTCCTTGATACGAGCTTAAACTATCCCACTTAAATCAAATTTTCTTGAGAAGAGATGGAACTCTCTACATGTTACACTCCTTGATACGAGATTAAACTTTCCAACTCAAGTTCAAGATTCCTTGAGAAGAGTATAAACTGTCTACAAATCAAATTGAAGACTCATTGACACGAGTATAAATTGTCAGCAAATTCAAGTTCAAAGCTCTTTAACGCACGAGCATAAACTGCATGTTACTCCTGGCCCGCACGAGTATAAACTGTGTACGGCACCCCCTATTCAAACCAAATCATGTCCTTTTGAACTACGTTATGACTTGATTCTCTGTGAAGAGGTACGTAGCCGCTTAGCACTTCACTAAGTTCAGTCATAATTCAAGCTATTCGTATCAAGTTGCTAAGACAAGCAATAAAATTCAGTCATGTTGATCAATAATGGAATGTCGCAATTTGTTCACTTCAACACAAAGGCGTCCGTGAACAAAGTGCGATGGGGCATTTGTAGGCACCTGAATTTTATTGCCTATTAAATAAAATATGTGGCAAATTAATGCAATAATTATCAATTAATTATTTATTTATTAAGGAATTTAAATAAATTAATTCCTAAAATAAATGAGTAAATAATTGATAATTAAGCCTTATCCAGTCCAGCAGGCTTAATTAAAGGAAAAAAGCCCAACATATCTTTTAAAGAAGAAAATATCTCTCAAGTGGTTATTTTCTCTACATATAAAAAAGGGCCTTCAGTCCTCATTCCAGACACACCAAAAACGTCTGAAGACGCGCTTCTGAAGAGATCAAGAATACGAGTAGTGCTCCTTTGAGATCTTCAAGCATCTTCAAGTCAAGAACGGTCTGCAATCAGAGATCAAGCTGCCAAGCCCTCTGATCCGGCGTTATTCCAGCCAACCGCCTCCGATCAGAGATCAAGCTGCCAAGCCCTCCGATCCGGCGTTATTCCGGCCAACCGCCTCCGATCAGAGATCAAGCTGTCAAGCCCTCCGATCCAGCGTTATTCCAGCCAACCGCCTCCAATCAGAGATCAAGCTGCCAAGCCCTTCGATCCGGCATTCTTCCAGCCATCTGCCTCCGATCAGAGATCAACCTGACAAGCCCTCCGATCCGGCGTTCTTCCAGCCATCCGCCTCCGATCAGAGATTAAGCTGCCAAGCCCTCCGATCCGGCGTTCTTCCAGTCATCCGCCTCTGGTCAGAGATCAAGGTGCCAAGCCCCTCCGATCCGGCGATCTTTCAGTCAACAACCTTCTTCCACAGAAAAGTCTTCAAGTCAACGTTCAATCCGAACAAAGGCTCGACGTCTCCGGGTCAACGTCAAGACTACATAGTCAGAGCTCGGACAAGCTTCATCCGAAGATCCGGCTCCGAAAGTTGATAAAGTCAAAAAGTCAACTCAAAAGAGGAATCAGAGGACAAATAGAAGCTGTTTACCTTAATTCTCAAGTTCAATCCATATTGGATTTTCTTTGTAATTTATTTTGTATTTTAATAAATAATAAATACAAAATTTGTTGTTACAGACACTATAGCTAATCTCCTATATAACCACCCAATCATCCACACAAATTTCAAACACAATAGCTAAAAACTATTCTATTCACCTCCCTCTCTCTCTTATTCTATTTATTCTCTCTCATTGCACTATGTTTACTTTCGGTGTTTTTCTCGACGTTCCTTCTGTAAGATTATTATGGCCTAGTGCCATTAATAATTAAATATATAAGATATTTATTATGATAAAATATCTTAAATAAATATATTGTTTAAATAAATAATATATATGAGATAAATAAGGTCATATATATATATATATATATATATATATATATATATATATATTTATGGATAACAATCACATTGATAGAATGTGATTTGATAAAGATTTATTATTCGATCTGGTCCTCTCTCCACCTATAAAAGAGACACGGTTTTATGAATTCTCTGAAACATAAAAGTTTACGTACTGTGCCCTAAGGAAATTAAAAGGGTGAATCGTCCCAAGGTAAGTCTTCTCATCATCATATAAGATTGAAAATCTTGAAGATCTAAGATCCATGTCAATTAATTAATTAATTGATTACGTTGAGTGAATTTATGCTTACAATGGTATCAGAGCATAGTTTTGAATCTCATGATTTTTCATCAATTAATATTTTATGAATCTGTATATGATTGAATGAATCCACCTATCATATGCTTAATTGAATGAGATTATCAAAACATGAATATATGTTTTTATGCTGCAATATGTATGAGAAAATTGATGATCAATTGATCTCAACTAATTTATTGTTTTTTGGGACTTATATAAATTATAATACTCAAGGCATACATTTGCCATTAATTTGATTGACACAATAATTTTCTTTTAATCAAAGAAATCTTATGTCATTAATGACTTTGCTCTATGAAGAAGTTGAGTTGAATTTTGTGAATAGTAATGAGATGCGAGATTTATTATGTAGCCAAATAATTTTGATTTTAATTCACACTTTATTATCAATATATTATGATGTGTGAATATTATGTTTTATGTATCATGTATCATGTATGTATTAAAGTGATGTGAAAGAGTAATTTTAATGAGTAAATTAATTCTTCTAAAATTCTCACGTTAATGAAATTCATGTTAAAATTTGGAATGAATCCAGAATTAATATATTGAAACCTTATGACTCATGCGAAAATTGTAGTGATATGATTTCCATATTTGAGCTATTAATAATAGTAATTTAATTACTCCAATTTTAACAGTAATCTTTCGCTCATAATTATCTATGAGAATTTTATGAATAATATTATAAAATAATGACAATGATTTGATTATTACTCATTATGCTATTGAGTGTAATCCATCATGAGAATCTTTGATAAGATTATAATTAATGATTTTGTATACTATTTAAATTTATTTAATGTTGGTCTGTTAATCACCATAGTGGTCTTACCTGAAAGAATAATAAAGATAAATCGAGTAATTAAATATTAATTCCCATATTTATGTGATGCTTGAATAAGGAATTATTATATGGGCTATTAAAATTTTCATAATTATAAGACTTTAAATTCACCCAAAGGTGATGGCTAGTCTTTGTAATTCATGAATATGAATGTGATAATTAATTATATTATGTGAAACTATTTTGTATTTCCAAAGATGAAAAAATAGTTTAATGGATATATTTAATTATCAAATAATGTTAAATTTGCAAGCATCATAATGATTATGATGGTATATTGTTTTATCGCCCAACGGAGAACTTCAATATACATTTACTTTTTTTTTTATTTTTGAACCTGTTATTAAATTTCTCAAGGTATTTATGGAATAAAATATATTATTCTTATTCTTAAAATACCTATATTTATTAGTCTCTGCTCGCGCTTGTTCCATTATAAAATGGATTAAAATAATTTAAATAGTGAGAATAAATCTAATTTCACCAAAGTGTTTTGGATTTTATTTGTCACTTAAAGATGAATTGTTCATTTGCTTGTACTAGAAATAAAGCTAAGTAATCTGACTATAATGCTTGGGTTAGATCAAACAGACTGAGCCTAATGTTTATGCGAATAAATGAGACTAATAAATTAAGTCTATCATACCTAAATTACTAATAAATCTCTAGTAATTTAAATAGTGAGAATAAATCTAATTTCACCAAAGTGTTTTGGATTTTATTTGTCACTTAAAGATGAATTGTTCCTTTACTTGTACTAGAAATAAAGCTAAGTAATCTGACTATAATGCTTGGGTTAGATCAAACAGACTGAGCCTAATGTTTATGCGAATAAATGAGACTAATAAATTAAGTCTATCATACCTAAATTACTAATAAATCTCTTGATGATCTCTAATGGCTACTGTAACCACCATAAAGTTTGATGGACATTCTCATGGCATACATAAACTTATCATTAATGAAAACTAATATTGCAGCAAGACTTAGGCCTTCCATAATGAATGTGATTGAAAACTTATTATTGTAGTTTACAAACTCACTACCTTCTAAGTTTGACCTATTATAAATGAACCATAGCACCATGAAAGATAAATGGAATGTGAATTAAATTTACGTAATACTGAAATGTTGGTTCAAATTAAAGGAAAGGTTTAAGAAATAATTTAAACATTATGTTTGTTTAAAAATAATGAAGTTGGAACTAAACGTGGCATTAATGTTTGGGGTAACTTTCCAAAATAATTATTCCAAAGATTAATTAAAAATAATGCCTTAAAGATTAATTTAAAATAAAGTCTTTTATGATATAGGCTCTTACTGATCTAGATATTTGTGTGAATTGCATTAAAGAAAAGCAAACTAAACACACAAATAATAGAGTCACGATAACTACACAACTTCTTATGATAGTTTACCCGCTAATTGTGAGTCTTATGATAATACATTTCTTAAAGGAATAATGATATTTCATCATCTTTAATTTTAATTTAGATATTCACATTATGGTTATATCTATCTTTAAAAAAAAAGAAACTCATTCTATAAATGCTCGATAAGCATTTATTAATGAAGTTGAGAAAATTAGATAGAAAAGCTAAAATTATAAAGATGAGAAGAAGTGATGAATTTTATGGAAAGTATGATAAATTATCATGCTCAATCACTAAATTACAAGAAACGCTGGCATTTATACTTAATGTTACACACCACAATAAATTATTGTTGCAAAATGATATAATCGTACTTTATTGAATATGGTTGGAAGGGTGATGAATGATTAATCTATACCCATATTTTGTGGATTTATGCACTTAAAACTGCCACTTACGTGATGGTCAAGTTTCTAGTAAAGTAATTTTCAAAACACCTTATGAACTGTGAATGGGTAGAAAACTCGATCTTAGGCAGTTGCATGTTTTAAATTGCCCGGCAGAGATTATGATTTACATCCACATGAAAATAAATTGGATATAAGAAACTTAAGTGATTTCTTTATAAATTATCCTTAAAGTCTAAAGGGTATTGATTTTATGGTCTTAACCATAGTACGAGAATTTTAGAACTTGAATATTAAATTCATTAAGAATTGTAAAATCAGTGGGATTATGAAACCATGAAATGTAGTTATTGAAGAAGTTGGGTGGAGAATTTGAAAATACATTTATATAAAACTTCTTCTGAAGTTATTATATAGTTGTCGAATAGTCAAACAACTTTCAAGGACAACTTATAAGTTATTCTACTCTCTTAATGAATCTAATTTTACTAAATCAATTGTCAATAAGTTTTCATTAGATACATCACATAAAATAGCATTAAGAATGTCTTAAAGACAACATATCTGCTATTTCTAACGATTGAATATGTGGCATAATAAAATGAGCTAAAATTTGACATTACAATAAATGATAAAATTTCAGTTTTGGAATAAGTCATGGAAGTACTAATTCTATTAAATAAGTAAATTCTATAAAAGACGAGTTGAAATCAATGGCTCATAATGAAGTTTATATCTTATAAAAATTGCCAAAAAGTTATAAAAGAATTGGATACATATGTATCTTTATGATCAAGAGTGAACAGATGGCAATATCAAAAGATATAAAATTAGAGTTGTTGCTAAAGATTTACTCAAAAAGATGGCATAATTATAAAGAGATACAACGAGTTATTTATATATAGGACACTATTAGAATTATTATGGCTTTGTAACTCATTATGACTTAGAGTTGCACCAAATGAATGATATGCCTACTTTTCTAAATGGTGATTTGGTGGAAGATTAAGTTTAATGGATCAACTCAAGAATTTTTCCATTGAAGAAAAATATCACATGGCGTGTAAACTTAAAGAATTAACATACAAACTTAAGCATGCTTTCCTTTCATGATATCTTTTGGCTTTAAAAAAAATATCGTAAATCGGTGTACATATCTGAAAGTCAGTGGGAGCACATTAATTCTATATGCGAAGATAACTTGCTTGCAACTAATGATCTTGGTTTAATATGTGAAACCAATAAATTTCTCTCAAAGAACTTTGGAATGAGTTATATGAGAAGACAACTTATGTGATTGAGATAGAAATACTTCAATACATATCACAATAATATTAAGATGTCTCAGCAAGTATATGTTATTAAAATTTTATAGAGATTAGGGATGGAAAAATGCTTGTAAAGCATCGTTCCAATCCGGAAGAGAGATAAGTTCAACCTTACGTAATGTCCAAGAATGAATTGGAACGTATTATGATATTTCTTATGCATATGTTATTGGTAGCTTAAGATATACAAAAGAGCACAAAGACCAAATATCAGCCTTGTTGTTAGAATGCTTTGTTATTTTTGAAGTGTTTCATAAATGGATGACTAGAATATTGCATAAGATAATATTATGGTATTTTTTATGAAATGAAGCACTCGTGCTTACTTATCAAAATTTTAATTACTTAAATGTAATTAAATATAGTTTCAGATTAAGATGATTATATGATGCAGGAAAATTCATTTCGTCCTTTATGTTTCATAGTCGGAGATATTATGTCATTCAAAAGGGTGAAGAAGTTTGTGGAAACTTCATTCACTATTAAAGTTAACTTGTGGCATGATTTGAAGCTACAATTTAAGGAAATTGAATGTCGAACTTAATTTTAGGACTTGGAATAAGTTGATATTAATGTCAAGTCGCTGAAAACTTATTATGATAATTTCGCTGCATTGTTCTTCTCTAAAAAGATGAATATTCCAAAGGTGCTAAAACGTATGGAATGAAAGTATTTTGTCGTTAAGAAGAACTTTGGGAACAAATATGTCAATTGTGCATAATGGCACCAATCTTATGATTTCAGATCCGTTACGCAAATGATCTTCTATAAGACTATAAACGCATTCATTGAAGGTTACATGAATATGAGATCATTGAAAGATTGTAACAAACTTTTGATGAACAATTGACACTAAGAGCTCATTATGATTTGTTTCTAATTGATATAACTTGTTTTGTCATTTTAATATACATGAATGTTGATATTAATTAAACAAGATTTTATCTCAAATTGAAATACTTATGAGGACCATTAGTGATCTTTAGGTTTATGAGTCACATTGAGTAGAAAACTAATATAATAGTACTTGAAAGGAACTATGTCGAGTAAATGATATAGAACCTCCATGACTTGTATTAGTCTATACTTAATATTGACATTATGAGTTGACCAATTACTTTATCTTATATCGCGCATATTATGTAAATTATTTAAACCCTTACGTTTAATTTTTAATTATGTCACTCGGCCAAGTGTGAGAACGTAAGATTATTATGGCCTAGTGCCATTAATAATTAAAAAATATATAAGATATTTATTATGATCAAATATCTTAAATAAAGATATAGTTTGAATAAATAATATATATGAGATAGATAAGGTCATATATATTTGTGGATAGCAATCACATTGATAGAATGTGATTGGATAAAGATTTATTATCCGATATGGTCCTCTCTCCACCTATAAAAAGAGACACGGTTTTATGAATTCTCTAACACATAAAAGTTTGCGTACTGTGCCCTAAGAAAAATGGTGAGTAGTCTCAAGGTAAGTCTTCTCATCATCATATAAGATGTGAAAATCATGAAGATATAAGATCCATGCCAATTAATTAATTAATTGATTACGTTGAATGAATTTATGCTTACACCTTTACCACCACTGAAGATGTAACGGCCAACTATATACTTTTATTTTTCCTACTAATTTCAATATTATACTTACTCCCCTCCGTCTCAGGAATACTTGCACGTAAAATAATTCGAAAAAGTTCCATTTTTGAGGGGTGCAACTACTTTTTGGGGAAGGACTAGAAAGGAAAGTGTGCAAGTATATATTCTTGGGACGAGGGAGGGAGAATTAACTTTGAATCACTTGTAATATATCTTTAAGCTTGATTTTTCACTAACCAATTATTTGTGCTCATGTGCAGGTCAAATAAAAGGGCTTAAAAATTATCACTGCAATGGAGGATATGAATAGTGGTGTTCCAACACACAACTACGTATTAAAAGAAGAATGCCATATAAGGGGTTAGGGGGGGCACTGGGCCCCCCTGAACTTCTAAAAAATACTAGTATAGATATAGAAATTTTCTTAAAATACCTTTGTGTTCAAGTGGTGAAGTGAGGATGTTTTAGTTTTAAAGGTCCCGTGTTCGTTTCATGCAGCACTGCTATTTTTTTCCCCTTTTCTATTCTTTTATTTATTTATTTTTCCTCTAAATAACATATTTATTTAATAATTTTAATGACTTTAGTTTCAAAATTGTTACTCTTACATAATACAATTAAAAATACTAAAACATCTTTAGAAAAATGTTAATAAAAGTTGGTAAATAAAATAATTCTTCTTAAAATTTGTAGAACAAAAAACACGAACTATTGTATGAGAAAAATTGGGCCCCCCTCGACGGAAATCCTGTGTCCGCCACTGACTGTGGTTGTGTTTCGTTTATCTGTTGTTGTTTGAATCGTCATGTTGTTTTCTTGTGTTGTTTGACCAATAATATATATATATATATATATATATATATATATATATATATATATATATATATATATATATATATATATATATATATATATATATATATATATATATATATATATATATTAATTTCGACTACTTTTACTCCATACTACATTTAAAATTTATATATGTTTTGTGTTATCGCCCTATAACATAATGAGTTACATAAGATTAATGAGGAGTATTTTATTTTATTTTTTTAATAAAAAAATGATATTTGATCGATAAAAAGTCATAACTATTCAATTCATGAAATATTTCGTGAACAATTTTATGATATTTAAAAAATGATAACATCTTTAATGTAAAGTGATAATTAAGAAGGTAAACAATATAATGAAATGATCTTATCTAAAGATGATCTAACAAAGACAAAGACTTGTGAGAAACCCTCTCATGTAAGGGCTTACGAGAGACAGATAAAAAGTGATAACTTCTATAAAAAAAGTGATACTCAATTAATGAAAAGTGATAATGCTATTTCATGAACAATTTATAATATAAATGAGAAGTGATAACATTTTATAGCAAAACTGATAACGTTTTATAGTGAAAGTTAGGGTAAATATCAAAATCGGTCCTGTAAGTATGACATTTTCTAACTTCAGTCCTTTTTTATTGCATTTCTCACTTTTGGTCCTCCGGGGTCCCTTTTTGGTCCAAATTCAGTCCTTTTTCGCCGAAAATTTAAAAAACTCGCTGGAAAATTATGCGTGAGTTGCACGTGATCAAAATTGATCCTGTAAGAATGGACTGTTCCAACTTCAGTCATTTTTTATTGCAATTTTCACTTTTGGTCCTGTATTGTCCAACTTTAGTCATTTTTGTCCAAATTTAATCATTTTTTGTCGAAAATTTAAAAAACTCGCCAGAAATCATGCGTGAGTTACACGCGCCAGGAAAGAAGACATTAATAATTACAAAAAAAAGCAGGGGTAATCACGTGTAATGAGCAGCGAAGAAAAAAATAATTAAAAAAATTACAGGGTGAGAGCAGCACGGGCCCACGTGAGAGACATGCGCTCTGCTGTTTCACCATGATTCCCACCCTCCGTTCTTCCACTCTCCAATTTTATAAAACTTGGATGGTGAGCAGAAAACTCATTAAAAAAACCTTTACATCTCCCAACTCAAAAAACCTGTACTTTATATTTTTGCTTTTGTCCATGAGATATATTATCAATTTATTCAATTAAATATATTTTAAATTAAATTAAAAATAAATTAGCACGAAATAAGGGCTCCGTTTTGCTTGCGACTCAAAACACTAACCAATTAATGCGGTGAAACTGTGTCGATGCCCAATGCCCATGATTAATTAACGATTTGGGTTTATAATTTTATTATAAATTTATTATCATGTTAATTTCTTTTAATAAAAAAATTATTATAATTATTATTATTATCATATTATTATTATTTATATTAATCATTTATTAGATAATTTAATTATTCTATTATCACTTTATCTTAATAAATCATTATTTTACATTAAAAATGTTATCACTTTTTATTCTTAATTAGGTATTACTTTACATTAAAAATGTTATAACTTTTTATTATTCTAGTGAATTCTTCGTGAATTAATTCAATTAGAAGAATATCATTTTATTTTTTTATTATTAGGGATAATTTATTACTCCATTATCACATTTTATCCATTCTATACAATAATAGCGCGTGCAACTCAAGCATAATTTCTGGCGAGTTTTTTAAATTTTCGGCGAAAAATGACTAAATTTGGACAAAAAGGACTAAAATCAGACAATGGAGGACCAAAAGTGAAAATTACAATAAAAAAGGGCTGAGGTTGGAAAATCCATACTTACAAGACCAATTTTGAGCGCGATTGTGCTCACGCATAATTTTCCAGCGAGTTTTTTAAATTTTCGGTGAAAAAGGACTGAATTTGGACCAAGAGGACCAAAAACGGACCCTGGAGGACCAAAACTGATAAATGCAATAAAAAAGACTAATGTTGGAAAAGGCCATACTTACAGGACTGATTTTTATATTTACTCTAATTTTAATCCATAAAAAAGTACTTTAAAAAATAGTATTAAATGGATATGAGTAATTAAAATTTCCTTTCGAATTTTTTGAAACTATAATGTAGTTTTAACCATTAATTAATTATTAAATTACTTTCTTCATTATTATAATTTTGAATTAATATTGTTGGTCCTAAGACGTGGTTTTAGGTTCGGCTTAACCCCAGATCGGTTCACTTAGCCCTCCGCTCGGCGATTCGTTCGAGACGAGCAGTCCTCTGGGGTTTCCTGCATGTCTGAATTCTGTACAGAGTCAATCTGATCTGCAAATCGCTGATAAAAAGTGGCAGAAAGCTAAGACACTGAGAGAAACGGAAGTGGTATTCTAGATTCTTGTCACAGAGATTCCTGTCAAAGAGCCTAGATGAAAAGTTCATAAAGTTCCCTGATGTAATGAGGAACATTCAGATTAGTATTTCCTTTTCAGAAGCATTAGATCAGATGTCGTACTGTGCAAGGTTCATCAAGGAACTCATTTCAAGGAAGATGAGCTTGAACAGTGTGAAGACAGTGAACTTGACAGAAAACTGTAGCTCAGTGATTCAGAAAAATTTGCCTGAAAAGTTGAAGGATCATGGTAGCTTCATCATTCCTTGCGAGATTGGAAAAGGACCATCTAGAAGAGCATTATGCGATCTTGGAGCCAACATAAATTTGATGCCTTTCTCAGTATTCAAGAAGCTTGGTTTGGAGAGTTGAAGCTTACATTTGTGGCCTTATAGTTAGCAGATAGGTCATTGACATATCCTGAGGGGGGTTATTGAAGATATGCTAGTGAAGGTATCGAATTTGGTTTTTCCTGTGGATTTCCTGGTTCTAGATATGGAGGATGCCATGGATAGAATGCCTTTGATCTTGGGGCGTCCATTTCTTGCGACTGGAAGAGCTCTGATCGATGTGTTCAAAGGAGAATTGAGGCTTAGGGTGAATGAAAAATAAATTGTTTTCTCTTTGAACAAGGCGATGCAGTGGCCTACAGAGGAGCAGTGTCAGTTTGTGGAAGTAGTAGAGGAGATCGTGGAGGATGACTTGCCTTTGATCCTGTCTAAGGATCCTGTTGAAACATGCATAAGCAAATCTCTTACTTTACCTACTACTAATGATACTTTAATTGATGATTTGTCTTAATGAACTTGCTATTGAATTTCTTGAAACCTTACTTAATCTTGATGAGAGCAGGTACAAACAAGAAGACTTAGCAATAGAGGAAGTTATATGGACAAAGCAATACCTACCTATACGTGTTGAAGGGGACATCAGCAAGGAGGAAAAGAAGACCGAGCTCAAGCCACTTCCAGATCATCGAAATTACGCTTATTTGGGGGAGAATTAAATTCTTCCGGTAACCGTATCTTCTTCTCTATCTAAAAATGAACTTGATAAATTGTTAGCTGTTTTAAGAAAACATAAGTCTGCAATAGGGTGGACAATTGAAGATTTGAAAGGGATTAATCCTGCTTTTTGCATGCATAAGATAAGACTTGAAGATGAAAATAAATGTTTTGTGCAGCATCAGCGGAGGTTGAACCCTGCTATGCAAGAGGTTGTTAGGAAACACACGTGCTTACATGGCTAGATTCAGGAATAATCTATCCTATTAACACTAGTACCTATGTGAGTCCTTTGCATGTGGTAGCTAAGAAGGGGGGAATGAATGTAATTTTATCTGATGAGGGTGAAGTGCTTGCTACTAGGGTACCTACGGGTTGGCGTGTCTGTGTTGATTATAGAAAATTAAATGAGAACACGCATAAGGATCACTTTCCTTTACCCTTTATGGGTCAGATGTTGGATAGACTTGCAGGTTATGATTTTTATTATTTCTTGGATGGGTACTCTGGTTACAATCAGATAATGATTGTACCGGAGGATCAGGAAAATACTACATTCACCTACCCCTAAGGCACTTTTGCTTTTAGGAAGTTGCCCTTTGGCTTATGTAATGCACCTGTGACTTTTCAAAGGTGTATGATGGCTATTTTTGAGGGTCTGACTGAAAGAGTCATGGAAGTATTTATGGATGATTCACTACAAGAAAAAAATGCTTATTACCACACATATTTTAATGTCATTTTAAAGTCGATGTAATAATAGGTATTGTATTGATACATTATGTTTTTAAGGGTGTTAATATATGATCTATAAAGACACTTAATAAATCGATGTATTGATATTTGTCCTATCACCACACTTCAGAAACAACACTGATCTATTACTACACTTTTGTTACACATTTTTTAACACACAAAAAAGTGTCATTATATGTACTCTCTAGAAACACTTAACAGTATATGTATAAATAGTATTTTGTTATCACAAACGTATTATAAAGACTACTAATCATTAAAATAATTTTTTTTTTAATTTTTGTTTCCTCATTAAAATATGAAATATAAATTATTTCATTATAAAGTTAAATTAAAATTTTAAAATTAAGAAAATTAAATTAATAATTTTTTACATTTTATTTACTTAAATTGATAATTTTTTATTGTTAATTTAATTTAAGGTTATATTTATTTTAAAATAATAATTATTTTAATTAATCTAATGATTAAAAAATAAAATTCATTTTTATTTAAAAAAAATATTTGACTTTAAAATTTAAGATAATAATAAATATATAAAAATTCTAAATATTTTAAAATAATTATTTATATATATATTTTTATATTACTATTAATTAATTTTAAAAATATTAAATTTGAATTATATTTAATAAACAATTCTAAATTTAATTTATGATACCTATTAAATTGATAATATAAAATTTAAATATTAAAAATTAATTATGTATTCTATGTATATATACTATTTCTATAAAAAAATCACAAAAATTATTTATGGTTTAATGGTTTCTGACTTAATATAGAGATCCCATCACGTGATACGGTGACACAGGTTCGAATCTAAGAGAAATCTCTTTTTAATTTTATTTTATTTAATATTAATATATTGTAACATTTAAAAGTGTCTTAATAAGTCACTTTTCTTCACATTTCAAAGTGTATTAATACGTTCGAATCTAAGAGAAATCTCTTTTTAATTTTATTTTATTTAATATTAATATATTGTAACATTTAAAAGTGTCTTAATAAGTCACTTTTCTTCACACTTCAAAGTGTATTAATAAATATAAGTGTGTTATTATGTCATAATTCTTTACACCTTAAAGTGTGGTATTAGGGGTACTACCTATCCCCACAGCAGAATGGACCACACAAAAAATCAACGTAGTTATAGGTAAAATGTGTTAATATATTACCTATAACAACACTTTTAAATGTGTTTAAATGTATTTTTTCTTGTAGTGATTTCCTTTTTTTGGTTCTTCCTTTGACTCTTGTCTGTCTAACTTGTCTTTGGTCTTGGAGAGATGTGAAGAGACTAACCTCATCTTGAATTGGGAGAAATGCTACTTCATGATGAGAGACGGGATAGTCCTTGGACATCATATTTCTGCTGCAAGTCTTCAGGTTGATCGTGCCAAGGTAGTGGCGATTGAGAAGCTTCCACTGCCACTAATGGAAGAGGAGTCCGGTCATTCTTGGGGCACATGGGATTTTATAGGAGATTTATTAAAGATTTCTCTAAATATTCAAAACCGCTGTCCAGGTTACTTGAAAAGGATGTCAATTTTTATTTTGATGAAATATGCTTACATGCTTTTCAGGTTCTCAAGGAAGCATTGATAACTGCACCGATTCTAGTCACTCCAGATTGAACTCAGCCCTTTGTGCTGGAGTGTGATGCTAGTGATACTGCTTTGGGAGTTGTGTTGGGGAAGATTAGAGAAAAGAAGTTTCAGGCCATATACTATGCAAGTAAGACGTTCGATTCTGCTCAAAAGAATTACACGGTCACCGAGAAAGAATTCTTGGCGGTGGTGTATGCCTTCGATAAGTTTCGACCTTAGTTGATGGGCATGAAGATTGTGGTTTACACTGATCACTCGGCTATTAGATTCTTGATGGATAAGAAGGATGCAAAGCCAAGGATAATCAGATGGTTTCTCTTGCTTCAGTAGTTTGACATGGAGATTCGTGATAAAAGGGGAGTGAGAACGTCTTAGCCGACCACCTGTCATGTCTAGAGACGAAAGAGCACTGTGACAATGCTGCTAAGGTCATTAAAGATCATTTTCCTGATGAGTAAATATTGATGGTGGATATTCAAAAGGTTTTTACATTTTCAAAGACCTACCCTGAGAAAGATAAGAAGGATGCTCCGTGGTATGCTGATTTTGTTAACTACATTGTCACGGGAGTGAAGTCTTATTAGCTGAGTAGATACCAGATGGTAAACTTTCTGCATGATGTTCAATCTATCTTATGGGAGGAGCCATGGGTCTACAAAATCTGCATGGATTCTTTAAGACGTATGTGTGTTCCTAAGGTTGAATGGGAAAGTGCTCTTGACTTTTTCCACTTGCAGACGAATGTGGGTCATTTTGGCTCCCATAAGACTGCTCAAAAGGTTCTTCAATCTGGTTTTTATTGGCCTACCCTATTCAAAAACTGTCAAGAGTATGTGGATACATGTGATAGATGCCAACGGATGGAGAATATTACGAAGACAGATAAAATGCCTTTGCAGCCGAGTATCGTAGTTGAGGTTTTTGATATGTGGGGGATTGATTTTATGATGCCATTTCCCCCATCTAATGGATTCCTCTACATCCCCTTGCAGTGGACTATGTTTCGAAATGGGTGGAAGCAATTCCAACCAAGACGAATGAGGCAAAAGTGGTGCAAGAATTTATAAATAAGAACATTTTTAGTCGGTTTGGAGTACGAAAGGCACTCATAAGCGATAGAGGGACCCACTTTGTTAATAAGATTATGGAGAAGGTTCTTTGGGATTATGGAGTGAAGTATAGGGTTACTACAACCTATTATCCACAAGCAAATGGACAAGCCGAGGTATCTAACCATCAGATTAAACAGGTGTTGGAGAAGACAGTTGGAAGCACAAGAAAAGATTGGTCCACGAAACTTGATGATGCTTTGTGGGGGTTTAGAACAGCTTTCAAGACTGTCTTAGGGATGTCATCAGACCAAATTGTTTATGGTAAATCTTGCCACCTTCCTGTGGAGATTGAACATAAACTTTTTGGGCTGTCAGACATGTAAATTTGAGTATGGAGGATGCTAAGGATTTTCAAACTACTCAAATCAATGAGATAGATGAATTCCGAGAGAGAGCTTATGAGAACTCGAGGATCTTCAAGGCACGGATGAAGAGATGGCATGATGAGAAGTTCTGATTCAAGGAGTTTAATGTAGGTGATGAGGTACTTCTTTTCAATTCTCGTAAGGTAAGCTGAAGTCCCTTTGGAGTGGACCGTTTGTCATACATAGAGCCTATGGAGGGGGGAGCTTTGAGTTTTAAAGCAAGAGTAGTGATATCATGGTAGCAAATGGCCAAAGGTTGAAGCATTACAAGTCATCTCAAGATATACAAGTACTCTCTCTTGAGTACTTGAGTTGAGGTTTGCATTTCATCGTGACTCTCTGATATTAAATATGAGCGCTTGTTTGGGGATTACCCTTCCATTTTAATTGCTTTTATATGTTTGTGGTGATGTAGGAATTTTATTGGGTGTTGCTTGACTTCAGTATATACTTCTTTGCAAACTTAGTTTCTCACTTCGTTTGATCTTAGTTTGGGAGGGTAACGTACATACCTTGTCTTGTAGCACTGAAGTAAAATTTTTGCATTGTGTTGTTGCTTGGAGGGTTGAGCTTTTTTGCGGATCTTTAATATTTTTTATTTATTTGATGATGTTGAGGGTTCAATTTTTTGCGATTTTCTAGGTTTCGTATTTTGTTTTATTTGTCGTTGTTGGTCTTAGTGTTAGTGTAGTCGATTTATGGCTCCCTAGGATGATTTTTTTATTTATCTTGGCACTTGATGGTAGTATATTGTGGTATTTCACTTGGAATTGAGTTTTGAAGGAGGGTAAAGCACAGAAAAAGTAGAGGATCATCGTCGGAAGTAGAACAGAACTGCTCAGCAGCCGCTCACCTCCTAGCTCGAGCCTAGCTGGGATTGATCGTGGTTAAAGTGAGCCGAGTTGAGGTCCAATCAGTGCAGAACACGTGTAACGTGGGCTAGGTACCCCGCTCGGCAGCATCTGGTGCAGCTCGGCATGCCGCTAGAGGCGAGCTAGCCCTCCAGGTGTGCGAGTTGCCTTAATACCGTGTCCAGGGAAGAATAAGAAGAAGAGGACAGATGAAGGCCCTTCATACAAGTTTGATATTGAACCTGAGGTCGAAACTGCAAAACAGATACATGAAAGGTTGAGAAGAGAAAGAAAATTGCCCGAAGATGTGGACATAGAGCTCGATAATTGGGATGAAGTGGTCATTCTCTATGGAAGGATCTCTGATAGGATAATCAATACCTGATACCAAGATGATCATACGATGCAGACTCTTCAGTTTACTGAGGATATTAGGTG
This sequence comes from Pogostemon cablin, assembly GCA_023678885.1. NCBI lineage: Eukaryota > Viridiplantae > Streptophyta > Magnoliopsida > Lamiales > Lamiaceae > Pogostemon > Pogostemon cablin. The sequence continues at coordinate 12,247,395 of CM042987.1, forward strand.
ATGGTTTGATCAGGTAGGCATCCGGAGTTTCATGGAGATCAGAGCTCCTACTCATTTCAGACTTGTAGCGGAGTTTCTCTGCACGCTATGAGTTATGTATGAGAATGAGATCCATATGCATGTGAGTTTGTGCTTCAATGATGATTATTTTTAGAGATTGATCATGGGGAGGAATGAGATATACCGCTATAGTTATGCTCGAGCTACTTGCATCCTAAACCTAGTGTTGAGATATATGGATCGGATCCTTTCATGCACTATCTTTTGAAGATCCGAGAGCGGTGTGATCCCTCAGGGGGGCTTTATGTGCTGTGGTGTATGCTGAATGGTGTTAAGTTCAACCTAGGTGCTTACTTGATCCATCAGATGTATCAGTTCACTACCCATGTCCGACAGATAGTGAACATAGGAGGCTTGATTACTCTTATTTCTCATCACTATGGCGTTGATACAAGAGGTGTCTTAAGTACATGTACGCCATTGCACCTAATGCCTTCATTTTCCCTATTGAGCTGACTCACTTCATCACCATCCGGAATGAAGGGAATATTGGTATGAACACACCAGGCCATTAGTCTTATCATTCGGGCAATACAGGAAGAGCGAGACTAGAGGATGGCCACGCAGGTGGCACTTGTGTAGGCACAATCGATGGCCATGGATGCACCTGTCGATGAAGGAGATGACAGAGGTGATCAGGAGTTTGAGTTAGGAGGAGATGATGATGAGATGTCGCACCATGCTATGGTGGTGGGGCAGATGAGCAGTATGGAGGAGCTCCAGGAGGAGCACAGTTTAGGGAAGCGACCTTGTTCCCCGGAGCAGCCCATTATCTCTTGTATGGGATGCCACCACCTGCATTGCCTCATGGTTTTGAGGTATTGGAGCCGATGGTTTCATGGTACGGCCAGCAGGCCCAAGGTATGCATGCTCACTTATCTTATTTGACTATTGAGAACAGGAGAAGGAGAGGAGAAAATAGAGCTATCCACCGCCAGTTGACGGAGGTCAATGCGACTCAAGTGGCGACCAATATCCAGATTTGAGCCCTGAACGATACGCTCAACCAGGTGTCAAAGAGAGTGAGGACACTGGAGGAGATCTGTGAGGAATTCAACGCCTGGCGCATTGACCCTGATGATCTGTTATGAACAGTGGTAGCTGACAGTGTTTGTGTCTCTTTACTCCCACCTTTCTGATTTTTCACTTCTTGAGTCATTTGATAGGGTATTTGCTAGGATTCTGTTCTTCTGATTTAGGTGTTGGATTGTATACCAAAAAGTCTAGCTTTTTGTATGAACAATATTATAAAAATTTATTTGAAATGAGAATCATATGATCAAATGATTGCGTCTTGTAATTTATTTATATGCACGATGCAATAGTGCACTTACTTTATACTGTAGATAATATGTTGTGCGACAACACATGGAAGATCATATTATCATTTCCTTTAAAGTATAAACAGATGCTCACAACCGAGATAGACGGGGACATTCTGTCGGGATGGTTATAGTGTGATTTGGTATTAGTTTGTCTTGACTATAGAATCACATTAGTATGCTTTGTGTGTATTGAGCAGGACCACTTGAGATCGTTCGACTTGTACTGTCTATGTAGAAGTACTTGATCTCAGTTATTATGGATGTTCGTTCTCTTAATCCGTATACAATAACCTCGACACGTAAGGCAGTATGTATTTCTTTGATTCATCAATGGGTGAGATTTACATGTAATTAAATCAACAAACTCAGTGAGTTGCGAAGCAGTACTGTCTCTATAGTGTGCTGTTGATTGTAGAAGGAATCCGTGTGCACTATAGGTTGATGATGTCCCATTGATGAATTTATATGTGGTTCACTGGTACAAACTTGTAATTGATGATTGTAGAAAGTTATCCGAGCGCTTGTGTACTTCTCCATCTGTAAGGCACATAATCTTGGGCTGTGGACTTGGGATCAAATAATGGTATACACTTAGGTATAAATAATAAATATCCTTCCCTTCGGAGTCACTGCTGTTATTTGCATGGCTAAAGAGGAATCGACAATTAATTATTTTGTCATGCGGTTAGGTTGATAAATGAAATTAATGGGTAAAACCTTCTCTTGTAAATGTTCAGGTTTGTATACGTCCACACTATCGTGGCATGCAGACTCAAGGTGCTTGAGATGTTGGTGAATTTTACTTTTTATTATTTTGTGGGAACCAATATAAATGGATAAATTCAATGATTTGATCGGTGTATATATTTGTGATTCTCTGTATTTTCAAATGTTTTATCTCGTTTATTGGTCCAAAATTAGATGATAAGAAAAGAATCTTGGTTTTAATTCTTACTGCTTAGAAAAATAAAATGTGTTCTCACTAAGGATGTCATATGATGCCTATTAAAGTCTCTAGTGGAGAGGTGAGAGGTTCATAGAATTATGATGGTCTCATGTAACTCTTCGGATAACTAAGTAAGGTTAAAATGAAAGAGGTCATGGTTGACTTGATGAATGAATTGGAAAAACTTGGAGTAGAAATTGAAGGGGAACCCAGATCAATTAATTCTCCATAGTTTACCTGATGTTTTGAGCAAGTTCTATCTGAAATACGAGAGGTTGTATATGGTAGGAAACTTCTGACAAAACTTATGGCGAATGAAATCAATTTTCATCAAGACATGAACAAGGTTAGTATCTCATTCACTAATCGTAGAAGCATGATTAGTGATGGCATCTACTGACACATTGTGTGTAGATACCGGAATCATTAAAAACCTGCAACTAAGTGATGATGAGATTACAATGGACATGGGTAATGTACAAGAGTAGTGGTTGTTGCAGTGGGAGTTGTTTATTTATCTTATGATACGAATAAACATTTGATTATGAGAAATTGTCTTTACGTATATTTTCATAGAAAGAATTTCATTTCTGTTTCTATTCATGTACGGTTGGATACTCTATTTCATTTAAATGACATGGTCATTATAATGAAGGATAGAGTTATAATCTATTATGGTACGTTGGTGACAATTTATACACTCTTAAACCATGTTTATCCCACGGATACAATAATTAGTAATTAATAATGTGTCTTCTAATTCTTACTAAGAGAAAGGAACCTTCGGAGATGAACTAAACATACTTTTGGCATCTAAGACAAGATTAATTTTACTTGAGTAGGATTCAAAGGTTGATAGCCGATGGACCGTTGGGTTTATTTGAAGTGGAAACTATCTGACTTGCGAGTCTTTCTTGGAAGTAAATTGATTAATTTCCTTTTTAAGGCAAAGGGGTATAGAGCCATGCAAAGATATATTGAGAATGGTTCATTCTGATTTATGCAATCTTAAGACTATCTTGACGAGAGTTGGACATTACAATTTAATCGTGGTGGCGAGTACCTCTTAAGATAGTTTAGGAGCTATTTATCAGAGGGTGAGATTAAATCTCAAGTAGTCTACACCGAGCAAACCCCAGCAGAATGGTATGATGAAATAAAGAATAAGACTCTTATGGTAATGGTTAGATAGATGATGAATTATTAAATTCATTTTATGAGTATGCCCTAGAAACAGTATTTCGTATGAATGTTTGTCTATTTGTGGATATCCTAGAAAAATGAAGGGTGTCTTATTTGATAGTCCAAAAGATCAAAGGGTGATTGTTAACACGAACACTTGCTTTTTGGTAAAGGAAAATGTAATAAATCACAAACCTATGTATAAGTTGTTCTATAGAAAGTGAGAGGGAAAACACATAGTATAGTACCAATTGTACAAGATGAAATACCACAAGTAAACTGCATCGCGTGTCACATCTGATGCGCAATTGCATGTAGCGCCTTGTCGTAGTGGGAGGGTTGTTCAACAATCAGAAAGATTTATATTTTGGGAGAGTCGTGATGCTTGGTCCCTAGTAAATATGGAATTGACCCACGGATACGACGAAGCAATACAAGATAAAAATATGATATATTAGCAAGTTGTAATGAGTTTTGAAATAGAATCTATGGATTTTAATTCAAATTTGGGAGCTTGTAGGATCACTAAATGGTGTAAAAGCCATTGGAAGTGGTCGTACAAAATAAAAAAGGATCATATGGTAAGGTGAAAACCTTCGAAGCAAAGCTTGTTGCGAAAAGGTATACTTAGAAAGAAAGGATTCGGTTATGAGGGAGCATGTTTGCCGATAGCTATGCCTAAGTCGATCCGGACTCTTTTATTTGTTGTTGTTCATATTGAATATGGGGTACAGCAAATAGATGTCAAGACAGGTTTCCTTATTGGAGGTCTTGAGGAAGACATCTATGTGAAGCAACTAGAGTGATTCATTGCAAAGAGCTAAGAGCATTTTGATAGTAAGCTTAAAAGTGTCCATCGATGGACTAAAGCAAGCTTCAAAGATCATGGAACATCTGTTTTGATGAGGTAATCCAGTCATATGGATTTAATCAATGCATGGATGTGTCTTGTATATTGAAAAGAGTGATGGAAACGTGGTAGTATTTCTTGTACTATACGTAGATAGTATATATCTTGCTCATTGAAGACAATGAAAGAGTATTTTTGGGCGTATGGGTATGGTTGATAAGGAGTATAAAATGAAGGACTTGTGAGAAGCGAAGTATATTCTTGCGATCATGGTGATCACAAGATATGATGTTGTGCTTATCTCAAGCTTCATGAATTGATACAATCCTTACTCGTTTTAGCATGTGACTTTATCTAAGGTTTTGTGTCTTAAGACATAAAAGAAGATAAAGGAGATGTAAGCAGTGCTTTATGCTTTGACAATAAGGAAGCTTAATCTAAGGAATGCTATGCACGAGATCGGATATCTATTTTGCCGAAGGCATGGTCAGTGAGTATCAAGGTAACCCGAAACAAGAATGATGAACTGTGGTAAGACATATACTTATGTACCTGAAAAGGACTAGAAATTATATGTGGACTTACCGAACAGATTCACTGCTTCTTATGGGTTACATAGATTCAAAATTTTCAAATCAGATAGGGACGACAGTAAATCCACCTCAAAGGTTATGTGTTTAATTTTAGGTAGTGGAGTCATAAGATGGAGGAGTGTTATATAGAAATATATTTCGGACACCACCATGGAAAGATGTTAATTAATTGGAGCCTCTGAGACATTCAAAGTATTTATATGACTCTAGAAATTTCATGATGGACTTCGAAGGGTTTCTAAGTTTGCCTAAGATTATCACAATTTATTGTTATAATAATGGTGCAGTTGCAAACTTGAAGGAATCATGAGCCCATAAGTAATTAAACACATGGAGCGCGAGTACTACCTGTTACAAGAAATCGTATGATGAGGGGATGAATGTTGTTGCTAAGATTGCATCAGATAATGACCTAGTAAATCCATTTACAAGGACCTTAAGGCGAGAGCTTTTGATGGTCGTGTAGTGGGAGTGGGAATCAGATGTATGGCAGTGGACATGACAGCATAGTCTTTTAGTATAAGTGGGAGATTGTTGGATTGTATACTAAAAGTCTAGCTTTTTGTATGAACAATATTATAACAATTTATTTGAATGAGAATCATATGATCAAATGATTGCGTCTTATAATTTATTTATATGCACGATGCAATAGTGCACTTACTTTATACTGTAGATAATATGTTGTGCGACAACACATAGAAGATCATATTATCGTTTCCTTTAAAGTATAAACAGACGGGGACACTCTGTCGGGATGGTTGTAATGTGATTTGGTGTTAGTTTGTCTTGGCTATAGAATCACATTAGTATACTTTGTGTGTATTGAGCAGGACCACTTGAGATCATTCGACTTGTACTGTCTATGTAGAAGAACTTGATCTCAATTATTATGGATGTTCGTGCTCTTAATCCCTATACAATAAACTCGACACGTAAGACAGTATGTATTTCTTTGATTCATCAATGGGTGAGATTTACATGTAATTAGATCAACAAACTCGGTGAGTTGGGAAGTAGTGATGTCTCTATGGTGTGTTGTTAATTGTAGAGGGAATCCGTGTCCGCTATAGATTGATTATGTCCCCTTGGGAGCTCATAAGGATTATCATGTAAACCCTGTTGGTGGATTTACTCCGACATGATAATTAATGAGGTTGAGTGGTGCTAATCTCATATGAGATATTAATTAATGGAGTTGTCAGTAACTTAATTAATTAATAGGCATTGTATATCTTAAACGTGGGGAGACTAACGGACTCATAATAAGAAGGAGCCCATAACGTAATTATGGGATTAGAATGGTAGTGCAGTAATAATATTTCAGTGGTATATATTATTATTATTGGACTTCAGTATAAGTTTTTGGCTAAACTTGGATACTTAAGCCCAATGACTCTAATTTCTCCTCCTGGTCCCTGTTGTAGCCCATATATAAGTATGTCAACTGCCAGGAAACCCTAATGATAATCAATTCACGCCTAACACGCTATATAAGTCATCTCAACTGCCCAGAAACCCTAATGATAATCAATTCACGCCTAACACTGTAAGGAGGGTGAGAGAATAGCAGATTGAGAAGATCTCAAAGATTGTCGCCCACACGACGTCGAGATTGCACTTGGGAATATATCAGAAGATCAAGAGGTTGTTTGCTACTGCTATTCGTCAACTTCCATGATTTTTCTAAAATCGTGTGGAACTCACAACTGAACGTGTGATACACCTTTGGAAAGCTATTGAAGAGAGGATCATTTTGGCATGTAGATCACTTGAATCGGAGATCGGAAAAGGAAGTTTCTATATACCCTGGGGAAAGGTAATACGTTTCTATGTTTTCTTGCTTTCGCTGATTATAGAATCGTATGGAACCCTAACGGTTCATGTTAACCAAATGATCGAACGCCAACATTAGGCATGTATGATATTGATATTCTGTTGCTATTTTGTTACTACTTATGTGATGGATGATATTTAATTCTTGATTTGGAGTTCATTGAGTTTTAAAGTTGTGTGTTATTGATTCACGCTGTATGGTTGTACTTGAGAAATAATTTGATATTGTGCTTTGACGTTAGGATGCTTGAAATTTGATTATGTGCAAGGATGATTAGCTATGTAGCTTTATTAGGATTGCTCGTTCATTCCTACAGCCATGTGAGATTTGAGCCTTTTGAAATCATGACAAATTGCATGATTCAGTTTCTTCTTGTGAGTTTCGTTCATACACATGCATTCTAGAACTTGGCTTTATATCTTGCTTGAAGCTACGTGTTTGATTAGACAATAGGAAATGATCTTAGGCCATCTTTGTTGTTTATTAGTCACTAGCCAAATTATTATCCTACCTAACAAAATTGTCCGTAGTCAACCATCTTGAGCCTAAAAGCCTTATTTGTTGGAAGCCTACGCAATTAGCCAATTGATCCCTTTGCTAGCCTTAAAAATTCATACCTAGTAGAGAGTTGAAGGAATTAAGTTGGAGTCTTGAGAAGAAGAATATAAGGAGAAGTAATTTGGAAGTGATGAAAATTGTGGAAGAGAATGGTTAAATTTTGCATAAAGGGGTAGTGCCCGAAATTGGTACCCCATGAAAAAGGGTAGTGCCTGAAACTGCTACCCTTATTTGAAAAAAAGAGAGAGAAAAGAAAAAAAGAAAGAAGAGATTCAAGTAAGGAAGTTCTGTTCGAGATTGAAGGAGAAAATCTAAAATGAAAAGAAGAGTTGAAAAGCATTGAAGGAGAAAGAAGAAAATGAATCTGTATGTTGAAAAGCTGTAAGTCTTCTTTGATTCTCTACTAGTGATTAAGTCACTTTAGCCCATATATTCCCTACTTTTACCAAAGAGCCAACGTTACATCCTAATGCAAGACTTTTGTGATCCTATTGTCGAAATTATTCCTTTAGTCGAGAGTTGAGATGATTGCCAAGCTTATGGTTACGTGTGTGTTTGAATTGATTTTGAGTATATACACCTTACCCTAAAGTGTATATCGCGCACTTGAGTGATGAGCGTAAATACTACCCGAGAGAATGGGTGGATGAGCATTCCGAAAGAGTGAAGTAGTTGATTTGAATTGTATGTTTTTAGATGGATGGTTATCTTGTATTTGAAGTATGATTTTTGAATTGTTATATTATCTTGGATGTCTTCTGATGTGAAATTTCCTCTCAGTTACTCATTGATTTTCTATGTCGTTGCCTCGAGACGAGCAACAGGTAAGTTTGGGGGTTCGTTGAAAGTGGAATTTCACGTAATTTATGTGTGCACATTACACCATTTTGCTTAGAAAATTTATTGTTTTTGCATGAAATTGTGTACGTTTGAGTATTTACACGATTTTTAGGCTACAAAGGTATTTTTGTGAGTTTTTAAGGTAGAAAACATGGGTAAACAGAGCAGGATCGGAAGCAGCATGGAACAGAGTCGAAATGGGCCAGCTCGGGAGTCGCTCGAAAGGCATCTTGGGCAGAGCTGGGCCCGCTCGACACCCTATTCCAGCCGAGTGGGGTCCTGATGGGACATAGCTGACTTGGCAAGTCAGCCTAGTGCCGCTCGGATGCCACTCGGCCAGGTACAGACCCAGCTCGAGCCGAGCTCGGTGCTGAGCGGCCTAATTTTAGGCGCAGACAGGGCCTGTTCAACACAATAATGTATTTACACCCCTTCAGATCGTGATTTGGACCAGAATCGTCGCGAAAAAGCCCCAAAAACTATCCAAGATATAAAAGGGGAGATCAACACACAATTGAGGAGAACCTATCATAATCCATCGCCACTTTCACGCCTCCAACACACACACACTAGATTCAATTCTGACTTCCATCATTCATCCATCTTCAAGAGGGTTCCAAGTGTTAATTGAGGGAGATCGAACGATCGGAGAGATGGAGAAGGAACGCCCAACTACGCTTACGCTAGGGTTTCATGTTTCTTATCTTTTCCTTTCTTTTGTCTTGATTTTTGATATGAATTGCATAGACATGAGTGTTGATTGCAACCTCATGGGCTAATTTCTTATACAGTTCTAGGGTTTTGGATTGATTTAATTGATTTGGGAACCTAGACCAAAGATTGGGTTTTTATGCAGTTTGATATTCTGATTTTACTTAATTTATTCAGACTTGCTTATCTGCTTCGCAACGTCTTCATAATATATTCATGACATCGCTATAATGCTTGATTTATTATGTTAACTTGTGTGCGTTCATGATTGGTATTGGCTATCTATTAGGGATTGAAGTAGTTCCGCTATAAACACTTTAATTTCATGAACTAGGCAAATCAGATACTTGATTTATTTAGTGGAACAATGTAATTAGGCGTTCAAGTAGGAAGTGAATAGAACCTTGTAGTAATTTCAGAGAATATTTTGTTACTTGAACTTACCATCCGGAAGTATTGTTGTTTGCTTTGATTAGTATCTAGGAATGAGGTTTGGTAATATTCACGCACCTTAGGATTTAAATCAGAATATATTGTTAGCTTAAAATCGGGTCATATCTGGTGGGTTAACGGGGTTAAGTGGTGTATTTTCATTGAAACTGCGTGAATGAACAATCGAAGGTCTAGTAACCCGAATTAATTGGTCTATACCTGATACATTAGAACTGTTCGTTATCTCTTGATTAAAACTTGTTTTATTTTTCTTGCTCTTAATTATTCAGTAATTTATTATTTCAATATTTTAGTTAATTAAATTCAAAACTTGAAAATTTGGTTACTTAATTATTATTAAATAGTAATTTAGAGTAAAATAGATAATTAACTGTCTCAGTGGGATCGATAATTAAATTTGGGTACTTGTCGCTACAGTTGACATCCTTACACTTGAGGATTTTAGTTGAAGTGCGCAAAATACACCTAACACCCACCATAATTCACCCACAACACCTTTGCTCACCCAAACATCAACCCATGTCGGAAAGGAGAGAAAATGAATCAATCTCACTACCATTCTCATCCAGTAAAACACTACACCTAAATACAATAATATCCGATGAAAGTGATAATCAATTAAATAACTTATTTTATGATCAATTTATAAAATGAATAAAAAGTGAAACTTGATTATAAATTTTTTAAAAATTAAAAAATTAAAAAATGCATAATTTTTAATAATTTTCAACTGCTAGCCGCCCACCCCTCTTTTGCTTTAATTTCTTATTCGTAATTATAATTAATTAATATAACCTAACAGAACCCATATTTTCACTTACCTTTTTTAATATAAGGACTTATAATATTAATATGCAAAATTTATACCTAAGACATGTTATAATTATCTCTAAACACTCTCCCTTTAAATTTTTCCATATTAAAATTGTTTTATATTTTAAAAATTTTAATAATAATTAAAGAAATAATAAAATATTCATAACGATTAAATATTCTAACTAAATCTCCTGTTTTTTATTTGATTCTTTAATTGGTCCTAACTCAATCACTTGTTTTTCATTTGATTTTTTAATGGGTCATAATTGGTATATATCATGAGAGAAGTGTACGTTGTGTGTGTTGTGTGGTGTTTTGTAGCTTTGTGTGTTGTTCGTTGTGTTATGAAATCGTTGTTGGTGGGATATATGGGTGGCACTACATAAAAAAAGGGATTTGGTATCCGAAAATTTAGTATCACTTAATATATAATTAAGTTTTGTTTTTAAAGCACCCCATGCACAAGGGGATTTTTCATTTTATAAAAAAATATTTGCTTGATAAAAAAAAAAGTTTTATCCATTTACTAAATAAATTATATATATATATATATGGTTTAAAAGTGCATGGATTATAAGGTTATATTTGGTATTTTACTTTAATATTTTGTATGTGAGAGTAATTATTTGAACTCATTGTATCTCATAGTAATTTAGGGTAAAAGTGTGTATCTATAAATGGTTTTCCCTTATATATATATATATATATATATATATATATATATATATATATATATATATATATATATATATAAGGGAAAACCATTTATAGATACACACTTTTACCCTAAATTACTATGAGATACAATGAGTTCAAATAATTACTCTCACATACAAAATATTAAAGTAAAATACCAAATATAAGCTTATAATCCATGCACTTTTAAACCACAAACCACCCACCCACCGACTGCCGGCCGGTCGCCGAACCACCGTCGACCCCGGTCACCAGACCTCCGCCGGCCGGTCGCAGGACCTTCGCCGGAAACAAAATTGTGCAAATCAAATTGTGCAAAACAAAATTGTGCAAACCAAATTGCAAAAAACAAAATTCTTCAAAACAAATTGTGCAAATACATAGGGGTATTTATGGTATCACAATCATAATTGTGTAGTTATGAGTATTAGTGCTTTGAGTCATGTAGTTTATAATAATTACACATTATTTTATGTATCCAATAGTAAGTGATCTTTAATTAATTAACCCAATGCAATGTTTGCTTACATTCCCACAGCCAAGATTTGTGAACGTAATTTCAAAAGATAAGCGAAATCTTTTACAGACCTAGGTACATTAATGGTGGATTCTGAAAAATATTTTGGGATACAGGCATGTAATTATAAATAAATAAATAAATATATATTACTCAATCCGTTTTAATAAGTAACTCATGTATTTTTTTGTATACGTAGATAAAAAAAAATATTTTTTATGTTTAAAGATGTGTAAAATTTTTGGAATGTTTGTAAAAAATGAGTATTTTAGATAATTTAAAAAATATGTATAGTATAGGATGTAAAAGGTTGGAGGGATATGTGTAGGTATTTGTGGACGGGTGTAGGAATTGGTGAGTTGGGCAAACAAAATATGACAAAGGAATTTGAGGGAGAGAACACAAGGTTTTAAAAATGAACTTCACTTAACTTTATTTTTTGGTTACTACTACAAAATGATACACCATGCACCTATTTATACTAATGAAGAGTACAATCTCTAATATTCTAGATCATTCTATACTAGTTTGATCTAGATAATTCTTATATTTGATCACATGTGAATATTTCTAGATAATTCTTTCATCTACATCACTCTAAATTATTCTTTATCCTTTTCCTTAATTTCCACTCTAGAGAATTCTAGTTTACAAATGTCTCCACCAACCTAGAAGATTCTCATCTTCCCAAATTATCTAGAATTCTCATGACATCTCCACAAAATTAAGTTTAATATTCAACACCCCCTCTTAAACTTGATTTTTGCATTCGAAGCATACTTCGTAATCTTGCAAACTCTTCATACTTGAGCGGCTTCGTGAAAATATCAGCTACTTGATCTTTTGATTTGACGTACTCGACTTGAACTTCTTTCTTTGTTATGCATTCTCTGATGTAGTGGAAGCGAGTGTCTATGTGCTTACTCCGATACCAGATTCTTTGCCAACACAATCGTCGATTTATTGTCAACACAAATCCTCGTAGGATTCTCTTGCGTCCATCCGAGCTCCCGTAAAAGACTTCTAAGCCATATAGCATGGCAAACACTGGATGTGGTGGCTACATACTCGGCTTCACATGTAGACAATGTGACAATTGGTTGATTCTTCGACATCCAAGTGAAAGCGGTGTCTCCCATAAAGAACACAAACCCACTTGTACTTTTTCGATCATCATTATCTCCAGCCCAATCGCTATCACTATAGCCCACACACTCATAGTTATTAGTATTTGAATAAAGTAGGCCATAGTTGAGCGTACCTTTGAGATATCGAAAAATTCTTTTTGCCTCCTTTAAGTGCGTTGTGGTTGATTCTCCATAAATCTACTTACAAGCCCTGTTGCATAGAGAATGTCTGGCCTCATGCAAGTTAAGTATCTTAGGCTTCCAACCAAACTTTTAAAGTGCATCGGATCCACTTTTTCTCCATCTTCATGCTTGAATAGTTTACTTCCATACTCCACTGGGGTGTTTAATGCCTTGCAATCTTCCATTTTGAACTTCTTGAGGATCTCTTTCGTATAACCTTCTTGTGTGATGAAGATTCCTTCCTCAAGCTACTTGACTTCAACTCCAAGATAATATGCCATGAGCCCAATATCTATCATCTCAAACTCTTTAGTCATGGCCTCCTTGAATTCCTCGAACATTTTGTGTTGCTTCTTGTGAATATAAGATCATCCACATACAAGCACACAATTAAGACATCATCACCTTTGATTTTGATGTAGAGGGCATGTTCATGTGGGCACTTGGTGAAACTGTTCTCCTCCAAGTATTTGTCAATCCTGCTATTCCACGCCCTTGGTGCTTGTTTTAATCTATACATGGCCTTCTTCAACTTCAACACCTTTTCTTCTTGCCCTTTCACCTCGTAGCCTGGTGGTTGCTTGATGTAGACTTCTTTATCAAGTACACCATTCAAGAAGGCTGACTTCACGTCCATCTGATCGATTTTCCATCTATTTTGGGCTGCAAGAGAAATAATCAATCTGATTATTTCTAGGCGGGCGACTGGAGCAAATACCTCGTCATAGTCAATTTCGGCTCTTTGACTATATCCTTTGGCAACAAGCCTTGCTTTGTATCTCTCTACTTCACCCTTGGAGTTCTTCTTTGCTTTATACACCTACTTGACTCCAATGGCCTTATGTTTCTTAGGCAACATTGCAAGCTCTCATGTATCATTCTTCACAATGGCCTTAATTTCCTCATCCATTGCATCTCACCATCTTTTACTTTGTGTAGCCTCCTCAAAAGTTACTAGCTCACAATCAGCAAATAAGCAAAGTAATGTGAGATCTTCTAACCTTTCAGTGTCGTCATAGATCTCATCCAAGCTCCTCACTCTTGATATGCTTCTTTCATTTAAGAAAGATGGTGGCGAGTCTCTAACTTCTATTGCTGGTGAAGCGGGTGGAGTCACTGCCTCTTCACCTCCACCTGCTTGCTCCAAATCTTCTTCATCTTCAAATTCTGGAATTACAAAGTTGTGATCATTGATGTTGGAACCAAAATCCCAAGCACCTTCCTCGTCGAACTCCACACCTCGACTTATCACACTTTTCTTTGTGAGGGGATTATATAACTTGTAACCTTTAGATTTAGAATCATACTCGAGAAATATGTATGGCTCACTATTGTCGTCGAGCTTTCTTCTTGTCTCGTCTGCCATGTGAGCATATGCTTTGCTCCCGAATACTCTTAGATGAGCAATTCCAGGCTTTCTCCCACTCAATGCTTCTTGTGGAGTCTTTTTCCACACACTCCGAGTTGGAGATCGATTGGACAGGTACACCGCGCACGCCACTGCTTCTGCCTAAAATTCTTTTGGAAAATTCTTCGTCTTCAACATGCTGCGCGCCATCTCCACTATGGTTCTATTCTTCCTCTCCACCACACCATTTTGTTGAGGAGATCTTGGGATAATAAGAGGCATCCAGATCCCGTTTGGTTCACAATACGCCATGAATTCCTTGGATGTGAATTCACCACCTCGATCGGTTCTCATGGATTTGATTTCTAGACCGCTCTCCTTTTCAACGGCAACTTTAAATTTCTTGAAGGCTTCAAATACTTCTGATTTCTGCTTCAAGAAATACACCCATATTTTTCTAGAAAAATCATCAATGAAGAGCAAGAAATAATTTTTGTTACCAAGAGAGCTTGGTTTGATTGGCCCACACACATCGGCATGGATCAACTCCGACGGCTTCTTTGCTCGCGAGGTTGACGCCTTTGGGAATGGCCTTCTAGCTTGCTTCCTGAGTATTCAACCTTCGCATAATTGGTCGGGATGCTTGATAGATGGTAATCCTCTTACCATTTCCTTCCTTGATAACAACTCCAATCCTCCGAAATTTAAGTGCCCAATCTGTAGGTGCCATAACCAAGACTTATCCATAAAGCAAGCTTTAAGGCATTTTGCCACATCATTTCGAATATTTAGTAGAAACATTTTATTCTTCAACATTGGCACCTTCGCTATCAAATTATTTTCCTTATCTCTTATTGAAAGGTTATAATCCTTCAAGTGAATGTCATAACCTTTCTCTAAGAGTTATCCCAAACTCAATATATTATTTTTCATGTTCGGCACATAATAAACATTCGAGATGAAAACATGACCACCATTTCTTAAGTGAATCAAAATTTTCCCTTTTCCTTTCACCAGAATTTCAGATTCATCACCAAAGGAGATATTGCCACTTACTGATTCATCCAGCTCCACGAACATGCTCCTTTTGCCACACATGTGGTTTCTCGCTCTCGTATCGAGGTACTAAGTATCATCTTGTCTTTTATTTTCTCCTTTGTACGCCAAGAGCGTACTTGCATTTTCTTCCTTCTTGCTCTCAACGAAGTTGGCCTTCTCTTGAACCTTTTGTTTTGCTTTCCAATACTTGGAAGTATAATGCCCAAATCTATCACAATTATAGCATTTTATAGAAGATTTATTGTACCTCGATTTTTGGTTGCTCTTCCTCGACCAAATGCTTTTCTCTCTCCATGATTTCCATAGCCTCCTTGGCCAGGACTTTGACCGCTACTTGGGCCATCGTCTTTCTCCTTTGTACTCACTTGCAATTTTAACAATTGCTCTACCATATCTTGCTTTCATTTTTGTTTCTCTTCATAAGCTTGTAACGACCCCATTAAGAGATCAATTGTCATCTCCTCCAAATTTTTAGTCTCCTCAATAGTCACCACAATATGCTCAAATTTGGGAGTCAACGAACGTAATATTTTCTCCATTATTCTAACATCCTTCAATTTTTCACCATTTCTTTTCATTTGATTAGAGACCGCCAAAACTCTTGTAAAATAATCCGAAATAGATTCGAACTCCTTCATGTGTAGGGACTCAAATTCTCCTCTTAAAGTTTGAAGGCGTACCTTTTTAACTTGATCGGCTCTTTTACATGATACTTGGAGCTTATCCCATGCTTCCTTGGCGGTAGTTGCACTCGAGATTTTCTCGAAGACATCATCTCCCAAAGCTTGGTAGATGAGGAAGAGAGCCTTCTTGTCCCTCTTCTTGAATCTCTCAACTTATCCTTTAGTTGTTGATATAGTGTCGCCTCGTCTTCCGGTTGCTCATACCCTTTCTCTACAATCTCCCAAACATCATGAGCACCTAGGAGTGCCTTCATCTTGATACTCCAATTACTAAAGTTTCTCTTGTTGAGCAACGGGACTTGAAAGGATTGAAGGTTGCTAGCCATGTCTCACAGGAGGATTTTATGGCTCGGATACCACTTTGTAGGATGTAAAAGGTTGGAGGGATATGTGTAGGAATTTGTGGACGGGTGTAGGAATTGGTTAGTTGGGCAAACAAAATATGACAAAGGAATTTGAGGGAGAGAACACAAGGTTTTAGAAATGAACTTCACTTAACTTTATTTTTTGGTTACTACTACAAAATGATACACCATGCACCTATTTATACTAATGAAGAGTACAATCTCTAATATTCTAGATCATTCTATACTAGTTTGATCTAGATAATTTTTATATTTGATCACATGTAAATATTTCTAGATAATTCTTTCATCTACATCACTCTAGATTATTCTTTATCCTTTTCCTTAATTTCCACTCTAGAGAATTCTAGTTTACAAATGTCTCCACCAACCTAGAAGATTCTCATCTTCCCAATTTATCTAGAATTCTCATGACATCTCCACAAAATTAAGTTTAATATTCAACATAAAGTTGTTGAGATGTGTGTAAAAAGTGTGGAGTTAAATTCCCTTTTGTTCCATAACAATAGGGAATTTTTGAATTTGTCTAAAAAAAAGATATTATTTTTAATTTAGTCCCGTAACTCCCAATATTGGCTAATTTTTACCTCAAAATTACTGAAAATTGAATTTTTCGTCGGGATTTTGCACGTGTGACGTACGTGGCCCCTCAATTTATGGTTTTCCGGCGATTTGAGGTCAATATCGGCCAATTTCCTGAGTTACGAGACTAAAAGGAGAAACAATATGTATTTTCTATTTTGTCCCAAAAATGATATCATTTTTAATTTAGTTCTATAATTCAAAAGGCAAGTGAAGTGTTTATTGTATATATACTATTCACCGTGGATAAAAATGAATTTCTTTTTCATTTTTTGGCTTCATCAATTAATTTAAGTATAATACATAATTAAAATAATTGATTGAGGTAGCACAATTTATAATTTAAATGATTAATTGAAAAACAAATAAAAGATCAGACAGCACGTGAAGTGCATGAAAATTTAAATAATTCATTGTAAATCGAATTATTGCAGGTTACTTTATTTAAAAGAGACAACCCCAAATAATTCATTGAAAAACGAACTCCAGCTGGTTGGTTTAAATAAAATTCATCCACTAATATGGATGATGGTGCTCCCCCAATGATAAAAGAAGATTTTATTTTGATTTTGTTTTTACTATTTCTAGTTACATACTACTGCCCCGTATATCAATGTATTTGACATATTTGTATGCAAGAAGTTCAAATTTTTTTCTTTTTAATGTATAAAATAAAATCTCAATATTTATCTGTTTATTTTAAAGATTTCCCAATATCCGTAACAGATTTGAGAAAGATCTGTGATCCAATTCTTTCATAAATCTTATTCTCGCAAATATCACTAAAATCCTCATCGACGTCGCGGTTGATGCGCACATAGAAGGCCGACATTAGAGCCTCCACCACCGGTGAAATCATTGGAATTGCGAGAACATTCACCTTTAGCCCTTCGGTGGAAAACCAAGCACTAATTGGGGGTAATTGAATCATACACGAATATGCCGCCTGCTTGGATGATCGCGAGTCAGACCCAAGATATCAATTTCAGATAGTGCTTGTTCAATCTCTTTCATAAACTCATCATCGAGTCAGCGTCGTCTTACCCATAAGTTAATATTCCATCCTGCACGTCCTTTCTTTTTTGGGTTGTTACGCGAAAGAAACCCCCGATGGCCGCCACCATCACGAAACCAAGTTTCCCCACCAAATTCGACAACCTGACTGTGCCCTACCCGTTTGGAGTCGGTGTCAACAGTGACTGTGGTATCGGAAAGTTATTCCGTTGCTTCTTCAGTTTCAGCAGAGGTAAGGTTATGATGATAAGAGGCGTGGAAGGATTCTGATGATTGTTCACATTGTGCAATAATATAATAGATTGTGCAAACATTTTAAGGGGTTGTGCAGCAATGTAATCGATTGTACAACATGTATCTTTACAATCTAATATACGGAAAACATAGCATGATTCATAGCAAATAATATTTAGACATAATTTTATGTCCATCAGAATTATTTATTTTTTATAATTATACTCTTGATAACTATGTTGCGCATGTCTACAAGAAATATGATTTACAAAATAACATATAGTTAGGTTGTGCAGCCTTATTCACAGGTTGTGCAAAAATTTAATTATATTGTGCAACATATTTATAGTCTTATTTAGTTAAGAAGATGAATTGTTATCAATAAGAAGATAGAAATCAACAGGCAATAAATACGGAATCTGTTGCAATTTTAACGGTAAAAATTAGGGTAAATATCAAAATTATTCCTGTAAGTATGGCGTTTTTCAACTTTACTCCCTTTTCTTTTGCAATTCTCAATTTTGGTCATTTTTTGTCCACTTTTAGTCCTTTTGTTCAAGTTTTGGTCATTTTCTCAAAATTTGGTCCTTTCTTGGTCCACTTTTAGTCCTTTATGTATACACTTTCGGACCATTTTTGGACTTTTTTCAACATAAAGGACTAAATTTGGATAAAAAGGACTAAACTTGGACTAAAATGACTAAAAGTGGACAAAAAAGGACCGAAGTTGAGAATTGCAAAAGAAAAAGGACTAAACTTAGAAAACGCCATACTTACGGGATCAATTTTGATATTTACTCTAAAAATTATATCCAGAATACATTGAAAGGGTAAAATTCGGTTTATGCAATATAACTTTGTACCTATTAGTATTAATTTTAAGCCCACATATATCTAATAGTAATAATAAGATATGCATTGTACCTAAAAGTAAGTCATTAATAATTAGTTTGTCTAACGCCAGCATTAAAATCAGTCATTGCACTAGCTGTGGGTGGATCTTGCTAAATGAATAAAATAAGATCCAGTCATCTCATGAATTATATTTTATTACTGCCGATCCACTAAAAAATTATTTAATGAAAAGTCGCACTTACCCCTATTTTTATATACATCAATTATAATTGATAAAAAAAAATGAAAAATTCACATTTCTATATTTTTTCTCTCCGTACATAATTCAATTCAATTATGACTGCAAATGAGAAAATCCCGTTTTCATATTTTCTATCCAGTAAACACGTACTGGAGGCGCCATTCCACACCACAGAGAGTATCCAAATCAAAATAAAAAATATGCAAAGCTTCTAAATCAACTTTTTCAAGTTTCATATTTTTTTAATCGAAAAAAGAAATTATATTAGGGAGTAATTGAGGTACTAAAAGAATACATGGGAGTACATAATTCATGTACAATATAAAGTTAATTACCTAAAGTAGGTAATTTACATGGAAAACCATGAAGTATATGTACTTGATCATAGTTCAAGACCTCCTCAGAAGCATAATCATAAGCAACAATCGTACAACCTAGTTGACCTCGAAAGAACACCATTGATCTCCTGATTGCTTTCCATATATACTTTGTACTTTGTATTCTATGGGATCTATTATACTTTGTATTGCCGTTGTACAGTAACATACAGGATTTTTGAATATAATTGATGATGTCAGTTAAAGAAATTCCGAACACCACAATGTATTCAGAGATATTTTCTTAATATTCCACGAAATGTTCATAATGTATTCAATATCCTCCCTTCGTCCCATTTTAAAATTTATGTTTGTTTTTTGCACGGAGATTAATGAATATAGTATTTTATTGTATGGTGGGTTGAAAAATATAATATTTAATGTAAAGTGGGTAGTTGTATTAGTATTGTGTGTGGGTCCCATGGGAATATTAATTGTTTTGTTTTGTTCTCATTTACCAAAAAGGGAAATGATTAAAATTGTACGCCTAAATTAAAAATATGTAAAGATTGAAATGAGATGGAAGAAATATTTCATATGTATTTATTGAAATGATTTTGTATTAAAAATCAGTTAGTATTTAGAATATTTAATGTTCAATAACGATGTATTTAGAAATGTTTTGTGAATATTTCACGAAATATTCAGAATGTATTAAATATATTTTAGATTAATTCATTTTCTCAATGTTCCAGAGGCATTCTAAATATTGTAGTATTGGAAGGTGTTGATATTCTGTATTGCTTCAATTTTTGGAGTTTGCAAGTTTTGAGACGAACTAGAAAGAATTTTTGTTCAAGTTTAAATGAGTTTAAATAAATAATATTTTTTATAAAAAATGATACTCCCTCTATCCCAGGAATACATTCGCGTATTTAAGAAAAGTAATTTTTTATTAGTGTGATGTAAGAAAGAGAGTATTTTGGATAATTGAGTAGAATAAAGTGTATGATATAGTTGACTTTGACTATATTGTGTGTAAAAAGAAGGTGGTATTTTTGTAATATTGTAGTATTATGAGGCTATTGATTTTGTGTATTATTTCCATTTTTAGGGTGCGCACGTATTCCTGGGACGGACCAAAATAGAAAGTGCAAGTATTCTTGGGACGGATAGAGTAACTAATACTCCCTCCATCCCGTTTCAATGTTTACATTTATTTTTTGCACGTTGATTAAAAAGTATTATATTTTAATAGATAGTGGGTGGAAAAATATAATATTTAATGTGAACTGGGTAGGTGTATCAGTGTTGGATGATATATTAATTATTTTAGGTGGGTCCCATATTCCTAAAAAGGAAAACATAAATATTGAAATGAGACGCGCAAAATAGAAACGTAAACATTGAAACGGGACGGAGGGAGTAAGATAAAATAAACTACCCCCTCCATCCACAAATATCTTCATAATCTGCCTTACACGGATATTAAGAAAAGTGAATTATTACTTACTTTTAAAGGGAATCTGATAATTTTGGGTAATAAATAAATTATAAAGTATGTTTTGTGTATAAGGTGTTGATGAAAAATTTGAAATAAAATTATATTATAAGGTTATTTGAATGTTTTCTTTTATTGGGTGTAAAAATGAATTGAAAATGAATGAAAATAAAAAATGTGAAGATTAGTTTAGGACGGTAAAGTGTAACTTTTTTTGCGGGATAAAGGGAGTATTTAATATTCTCTCTTATTGCAATGAATTATTAATTTTCAAGATATTGTACAGCCGGGTTACTTGTATTTGTGGATAGGTCATTGATCTCTTTAATTAGGAGGAAGAGCCGGGTTAGTTATATTTGTATTTGTGGAAACGTCATTCTCCTTTGGACAAAGGGCAAACACTTAAGCTTTTTAATTAATTATCATATTTTATCGAAAATATTATTTTTTTATTAAACATGTCATTTCATTTTATTTATTTTTCAAATGGTTCATGATATACATAATTGCATTACTATAACTTTTATTAAAAGAATCACTTTTTATAAAAAAGACTTATTATTTTTTATTCATTTCACAAAACTTATTAAATAATTTCTCATACAAGTGTTTTCCTGAACAAAATAAGAGCAATTGTGTACAATGGGCAAACTTTATTCTATGAAATTTTAGAATATCTTTTTAATCACCTTAACCTATAACATCTTGTACATATTTTTTTCACATAAAAAAATATGCACGAGGTTATACTCAATTTCCAAAGATTAGGATGACAAAATGACGTGTTTTTTTCGTCTATTTGAACCTTAATGGGTATGGATAGATTTAAGTGAGTTTTAAACGGGTACAGATATTAAATAAAATCTTATTAGAATTTTGAACGGGTACGAATAATATCTCAATACCCACAATTACCTCTATATATATATATATATATATATATATATATTAAATATAAATCATCTAATTTATATATTATGATATATTTTATTTATTTTATTAATAGTCATAGTTTTATTTAAACATATTTATTTTTACATTTAATTTATAATTTTATATTTTTCAATAACATATTAACTTAAATTAAAAAAAGTATAAATATACATATACTCCTTCTGTCCCACTGAAACGTACGCTTTTTCCATTTTGGTCCGTCCCAATACAAAATGTTCATTTCCCTTTTTCGTAAAATGACCCACACAAATTAATTATTTCTATCTCTTTGGGCCCACACATTACACTAATACACCTACTCACTTTACATTAAATTATTATTTTTCTCACTTTACAATACATTAAAATATTATATCTCTTAATCTATGTGCAAAAAGCAAATGCGTATATTTCAACGGGACGAAGGAAGTATTAAATAGATATTAAACAGGTTCGGGTAAACAACAGGTATTGATAAATGGGTATGGGATGAGTACGGATATCATAATTAAAATTTTAAATGGGACAAGTACAGAGAAATAATTGATATTTAAACGGGTACGAATATTTCCAAAAGAAGCGGGTTTCCTACTTGTTGTCATCCCTAGTAAATTTATGTCTTATCATTTTGGTTCATGTCACTAGTATATATTCCCTCTCTAGGTAAGTGGTCCCCACCAAAAAAATCCTAAAAGTTCTACTATATTCCACAACTTATTATCAATTAAAATTAAAGTTGAGGAAAAATATCTATATCTATATACATATAAAAGTAGGATAGTGAGTTTCTCGCCCAAAATAAGGGTATACTTAGAAATTCATTAAATTTATTAAAATTTGTATAGCTTTTTCATATAATAACACTATTTGTTTGAGTGTTTCAGAAAATTAGAAGTACTCCTTTCGTCCTGTTTTAATGTTTATGTTTGCTTTTTACACGTTGATTAAGGAGTATAGTATTTTAATAGATAGTGGATGGAAATATATAATATTTAATATAAAGTAAATAGGTGTATTAGTATTGAATGTGGGTCCCACATTGATATATTAAGTGTTTTAGATGGGTCCCATATACCAAAAAGGAAAATGTAAATATTGAAATGTGACGTCCAAAATAAAAATATGTAAACATTAAAATAGGACGGAGGGAGTACTAAAAAATCTGACATGAAAAATAGAAATTAGGTTGATTGGTTGAATTCACAGTCTCAGTCAACACCTACACGCCTACTCTAATTAATTAGACCTTTGGTTCATTGAAATGGATTACAGTCCATAGACAACTCTAAAACCACTATTATAGGTGGTTTTCCCTAGCACACGGATTATCAATACCACATACTCCCTCCGTCCCGTGAAGTATTTAACGTATTGGTGTGCATGGAGATTAAGAAAATTTTATTTTTTAATATATAAAGTAAGAGAGAGAATATATATTTTAGTTAATTTAATAAAAAAGGAGTGAAAAGTTGTTGGAAGATGTGAAAAAGTGAGTATTATATTGGGATGTGTGTAAAAAGTGGATATTATAATAATTTATTTTTTACCAATTTTAGTAAAAGTGAAGTGTGAAATACTTTGGGGGGACGGAGGGAGTATATAATGTAATCGTACATGTACCTATTCCACTGCTACAAATAAGAGTTTCTTCATTTGATAGAAAATTTCACATTATCAAAATGTTTCTTCATCTTGAGTATAGTCTAGGCTCAGTGATATAATTCACCTTGTGCTTTGTTGCAATGAAAGCAATAGTCCAGCTGCTAAATATCTCTGTTGTGCCAGGGAGTAGTGGAAGAGGCATGCTAATTTGCTTAAAATGTCATGTCTAATATACACAAATTATCAGTTTTGGTTTAATAACACAAGTTCTTCATGTATGGATGGATATTGCATCTAATGTAGTATCTTTTTAAGAACTTGATAAGTTAAGTTGCATGATATTGCATAACACAACAAAGAGAAATAAAAAAGATGTACCAGAGAAGCTTATGAAGATGGTTATCTATCAAAGAAAACGAATATGCTAAATCAGTGGTAGAAAAGAATACCTCTCGGTATAATTAGAGGGGCTAAAACCTGCTCTCATTTTCATATTGAAAAATAAGGAACAAAAGAGTTCCCCCCCCCCCCCCAAAAAAAAACAAAAATACAGATCTTTATAAAAATAATTTAAGTTTACATACATCATTGATTAAACAGATTAATCAATTGACATTTGTATATAGAATTAACTCAAAATAGTTTCAACCGTTTAATAATGAAGTAACTTTTTAGCTTCTATGTCTAAATTGAGTTTGCATCCAATATACTTTGTGCAGTTAGGTAAGTACAAAAGTTCATAAACGAAAGAGTCAACAGTAGAATGTCGAAAATTTTTGTACAAAAATTGTATACTGGAAAAAGGTCAATTTAAAAACTCACATACAAGAGAACTAAATCATGTATAATCTACAAGTAGATCAAAACAACAATAAATATCAAACTGTAGAATTATAATAAAGTGAGCGCTGATTAGTGATGAAAATGAAAGACAGAACAAATCTATCTTATACAAGTAGATGAGAAAATCTACATTTTCCGAAGAAACATGCATGATATATCGCTACAAAACACACAAGAAATGACTTTTTACAAATCCCAGTATATTGCTTTAAGAAAAAAAACCATTAATCCCGACAAAAAGATCTAGAGTACCTAAAATGGATAAATGAAGAGCTAAGCACCCTAGATCTAACGACGGGATACACCCAAACGAGACTCTACTTTGATTTGAGCCCTCAATCATTCTCCCTATGGATATCGACACAACACACACAAGATACCATACTTTTATAAATTCACAATATTATTTTGACAGAAGTATACAAACGACACATAATGCCAACATAAAGAGTATAAAATCTAAATGAGAAATACCTTAAACAAAGTTAGCAGATCTGGACTTCTAAACTAGATCTACTCGTGGATCTGGGTGTGACTTCGACCATACGATACTCGAATTTGCACTCTTCATCTATCTCTGAACTAGGTTGCGACGTTGGAAAAGGGTAATAGAATCTTAGAGAAAATGGAGGGACGAGAGGGCACAAGCAAGAGACATAGGTGAATTGGTTGTGTGTTGAATTTTTTATTGTAAGAAGATGAAACTTTCTCACATTAATTCATCAATTTGAGTTGATGGGCTTTATTTTCAATCCATTTGGGCTCTGAATTAATCTAAAAATGGCGAGAGTGTAGAATGGCCAGTTGATAATTAAATGAATTGGGCTTGCAGAATTGGGTAATCAACCTTCACGTGGCTACAAACATAGTTGATTTACAAGTTAAGAATAAGTACAATTCCAATGCATAATAATTCCTTTTTGTGGTGAATCTATTATAAATTGGATGAAAAAGAAAAATATAAAATTTATAATATGAGGGATGAAGTAAATATTATTTACAATATTAAGGCAAGTGCATCTATAATTTTTATTCACATTTCCATGTTAAATAAATTCATCAAAGTTTATTTATTGTATAGTACTAATACTTACCATTCAGTATATATTATATTTATTAATTAAATTTTAATTGTTATTAATTCAAATTGCTATTTAATTCTTATATTTTATGTTATATTGTATTGATGCAATTTTAATATAGTTGCAAAACAAAAATTGAAAATTTATCGAAACATTTTTTTATGTGAATGTTTGTGCAACGCGTATTTATAAAAGTAAAATAAATAAAAGTTTATCAAAAAAGTTGTCGTTAAAATTAAGTTGAAGACATGGAGTAAAATATTTATAATAATAATAATAATAATAATAATAATAATAATAATAATAATAATAATAATAATAATAATAATAGGCAAAGACTTGTGTGAGACCGTCTCATGTAAGGGCTTACGTGAGACGGCCAGAAAGTGATAACTTTTATGAAGTAAAGTGATAATAAATTAATGAAAAGTGATAATGCTCTTCCACGAACAATTTATAGTATAAATAAAAATTGATAACATTTTATAGCAAAATTGATAATGATTTATAACGAAAGTGATAACTATTTTAAAAAGTGAAAAATGATCTCACGTGAGACGGTCTCATGCAAGACCTAACCATAATAATAATAATAATAATAATAATAATAATAATAATAATAATAATAATAATAATAATAATAATAATAATAATAATAATAATAATAATAATCTATATCTATATATACATAAATGTACCATAGAACCTTGCATAAAAAATTGCAACCCAAAAATAAGAAAAAAATATTAAAGAAAAAGATCTTTTAGGAAAGTAATATTTTTATTATATATCTCGATATACGTGAATCTCTGCAGAAGATTAAGATTTTCTTATATATATGACCGGTTAGGGAGCAAAAGAAATTAACAGACAACAAATATTATTTGCAGATGTGGAAAATGGAGTCGGAGAGTCCAAAAAGATTTTGTCAATATTTTTTTTCTCAATTTCTATACTACTGAAACGATTAGAAATCGTAAATAAAATTTTCCTTTATAGAGAAAAAAAGATTGGATTAGAAGCTCGAGTGGCTTTTACAAATAAAATGAGAATTTACAAACAAAATGAGAAAAGATTTGGAAATATGGCAAGAAATAACCTCCATCTGCAGATGTGGAAAGTGGAGTTGGGAGAGTAAATAATTTAATTTGTGAACACCGAATTAAATGAGAGAAGAATTATATAACTTTTACTAATTTTTTATTATTTTTATATATTTAGAGACATATTTAAAGGTATTGTATTATTGAACTTTATATAGAATTTTGGTAGATATAAGGGTTTGAAAGTTTTATGAATTAGTTAAACTCTCTTGTGTGTCATTCGTACAACACTACTTGTGAATTTATTTTATATATGATTGTGCGTTTTTAACTTATATATATTCACTGTCGTTTTGTGCATCTTTAATTGTTGTATAGAGTCTGAATATATATCTTGATTGCTGATTGAGTGTGTTCGCCGCTTAACAGGGTTTTATGTTATGATTCTAAGTGAGGGGACTCTGAAACTTCATTAGAACTGTCATATATGAATCTTTATTAATTGAATTGAATTTGGGTTAGTAAGCAGGATAAAGAGGATAATTTTATAGTACATATAAAGAGAGATCATATCGAGTTAGATTCAAGACGTAGGGAATAATTGATACTGATAGTACCTAGAAAGGGGGGTAAAATTACGTCTATTGCTCCGAGGTTATTCACACGTATTACACGCATATTTATTTGTGTCTATAGAGTTGATTTGCATGGTTTAGTGATGCGTCCATAGTCCATAAGGCAGAGTCGGCCTGCACTTGAGAGGGAAATTAATGAGTGAAACTGGATTATCCTAGAGCTACCTATTCTCCATTCTTGAGACACTTTCGTATTCTTCCAGTGCAATTTATTTTAATTATTATTTAATTTAATTATTTTGTAGTTATTAATTATTTCCACAACTGTTGTTGCCTTTCGTCTTAATTAATTTAGTAAATAATTAAATTAAAAATACGTCGTTTAACTTGGTTTCTTGCTTAAGTTGCAATTGATATCCATCATACTTGGAGATTAATTGTGTATTGAGAAAACGTTCATCATATTACTAGTGATTTATATTTCGTGTCCTGTTAAAGATGAGACTACATAAAAAACATAAAAAAATAAAAATATAAACAGTCATACATCTTAATATTAGTAGCATAGATTCTAGGCAACATTTACAAATTATAATAACAATATCCGATTCTGTAATAAGTCTTTCTCCATTCTCAGGTTTATAACACCTCACTTTTTAGATTATCTATACTTCTTAACACCAATCCATTTTCCAAAACAATTAAATTAAGTTAACCTACAACATAAACGTGTAACAAAACTTAATGAAATAATTGCATTTTTTATTAAATATTTCCCTTCTAATAAAAGGCTATGATAGAATTTAGTTCAAAATTTATCTATACAATTCAACACTCATGCAAACTAAGGCAAAAAAAATCTTCAAATTTGAACGATATTAAACATAAATATATTCCAATAGGTTAAATCAAACACAAAATAATCTTCAAGAAGAGTAAATAGACATTACATGCACTAACTTTACAAAAACCAGCGAATAATTACATATTTACAAAATTTGCCTCATAAATAAAAGTCTTACTTATACCATAGTTCAAAAATCTATCTCATAAATATCAACAATCACAATTTACTAGGACATAAAACTTTAGATGACCAACCTGAAGTGTTTTCCTTACATGAAGTGACAAAATCATCTGCACAATTTTTTAAAATAGCAACCTGCCATAAGAAATATATATAAAAATTAAACTCTTTCTCTATGTAAATTAATACATAATATATTTTAAATATTTTCAACCTACTAAACAATAAATGCTTGACATACCCATAACTCCTTTTCTTTTTCTTACTGTATATTACACTTGAACTTGTAATTTTTTAAAAAGATCTAAGATATGTACCTGGTCAACATCATTCATAAATTCTTTAGAAGTTGAAGATACATCAATTGTAGATCGGTTTCAATTCTCAATTTCACTCAATCTACTCTCAAACATGTCCATCCGCCTTTTAAGATTTTCATTTTCTTCTTCCTTCTCTTTTAATTGATTCTCAAGTTCCTTCAAATGAGAATCCAGAAAATACTTTCTCTTCATCCCACCTCCGTAACTAATGATTACCTTTTTTATTGTACTCCAAAACATTTTTCTATCATCATAATTTGTGATATTGATGGGTTCTCATTAACAATCTCAACAAGCTCGTCCTACAAATGTCCATTACTCAAATAGTATAAACTATAAGTGCATATAAAATAAAAAATAATTAGTTGAAAAGATAAGTATGCTTACATATTTATCATTTTCTTCTTTCTTTGCAAAGTTTCCATTTTTCTTTTGAGTCTCATAAAACTCTCTGCCACGTTAAGTTTACCTCCCTAAAATAGCAAAAAAGCATGTACATAATGAAAGAATGTACCTTCCTGTTTGATGAGGCATGTCTCCATTTTTGCGATTTTTGGTGTTTTGACTACTAATTTTTCTATATAATTCATAAAAGAAAATTATACAATTTGATTTTTTAAAGAACATTTAAGTTGTATATGAAAAATAAGACATAAAATACATACAACAATTTTGAGGTTAGATCATTTTGTTCCTTAACATAAATATCTAAATATGGAAAAATTAGAGTCAAATTAACTTGTCTTAAGTTATCCGATAAATTTAATTATAAATTACCTGAAACTCTTCACTTAAGAACTTGTTATTTACAAGCCACTCCCAATCACCAACATCCATCCCATCAGGCACATTTGCTAAAACTTCAGTTTTAGTTTTACAATTCTTCACATTGCGTACATATAAAGAGGACCTCCATGATGTCAACAAAACACACATATGCTCCAACGTATGCTCTTGATATAGCTCTATATTAGGATTGATAAAGCATTCCTATGAATTAAATATAGAAAAATATAATTAAAGATAATTTAGAATATTTACAATGGTTGAAAAACTTAAAAGCATTTCCATTATCAAATCCTAGGAATAATATGATTCACGTACCTTAATTGAGCACCACATATGTTGTTTATCTGATTCAGTCATTTCTTTTCATGTCTTCACTCTTATCGGACAAATATTCTTGTCTCGTAATGAACTTTAAGCCATTTTCGGGGTTAAATTGATCAAGGTAAGTGTACCTTATCGTGTGTAGTTATTGACCCAGTTTAAATATTGATCAATGGGAGAGTTCAATCCGAGGTGTATCTGGATTTGTTTTTAATCATGCTTTATAGGAGTGATCGGGATTGTGAGTTTTTAGAATTAAAAGACAATTATCTAATCAAATAGCAAATAAAATAAATAACAACTAAAGGTGATTGATGCAAGAGATAAATAACCAAGATTAAAATGAAGTGAAAGTGGTAATATAAAGAGGAGCAAGACTAACCACATTCAAGATTAAGGGTATTACATAGACTTGTTAAAGTTAAATGTCAAGTATCAATGATAATCGGAATAGAAGCAATCACAAATGTTCCCCTAATCTCTATGGCTAAGGTAATTAGGTTCTTAACTCATTACAAGTTTAAAGCACAAAAGATTGTTTCTTACTCTCAATTCCCTTAAAGGTACTATGATTACAAGAATTCTTCCTCTCACTCAATCAATAATCAATCAAGATTAATTAATCAAATGTTCCAACATGAATGTTCTAAGTGTATAAAAATGCTACCACATACTTCAAACACTAACATACATCATTCATATAATAACATGATTCAATCAAAACCCAAATCACAATATCAGAATGGCTTTCCTAACATTATAACTAGAGATATTGATCACACAAATCATAACACAAATAAATGAATCATAAAACATGTAGGAAATTTCAAATATCATATCAAATAACCATTTAAATCCAACAAATCCAAAAAGCCCTAATCCATCTTGTGGCTAGCCTCACTAGAGGTCTAGCCAACAATAAACATTATGAAAACATCCTCAAAATGCTTACATATATTCATTGTTTCAAATATAATCCAAAGAGAATACAAATGAAAAGCAAGATATCTTCCCTGCTTGAGGTAGGTTGGATGTCTTCCTTCACTTTGCAAGCTCTCACTCTCAATCCTCAATCCTCAATAGATTTGTGATGAAAATATGAAGAAAATGGAGAGGATGGATGAAAGGATGATGGATGGATGAAGATAAAGGTGTAAAATGTAGAGAATAGTGTGTGTTGTTCTCTTGAAATCTCCCCCTTACCAAATCTGATTTGAGAAAATGAGTATTTAGGGTATTTATACTCCTCTTGAACGCAGGAATTTCGCATTTACAGTTGGCATTTTTGCATGAAAATTCGACCAAATTTCCTTCTCTTCGGTCGAGTTTCCATGCAATTTGCGCTTATTCGAACGGAACACGTTTTCTGCCTTCAATCTATGCAAAAATTCGATCGAGTTTTCTGTTCTTCGGTGAATTTTTATGTTTTGCCCAAACTCCAGCTAGAAATTTGAATGAATTTCTGAAAATTCAATCGAGTTTTTAAGCACTTTCATGGGCTCCATTCTGTACGTAAACTTCGATCGAATTCTTGGAAATTCGATTGAGTTTTTGGTCTCTTCTTTGAATTCACAATTTCATCTCTATGTTTGCTCGATTCTCCTTCCAAAATACCTATCTAACATTAATGCAACTCAAATTAGTAACCTTCATCAAATCCATCCATGTCACTCAAAACATGATGCTAAAACATACTAAACACGCATAAAACGAACATAAAAACACAATAAAATCTAGGTGAATTGGACGACAATCACGTATGACATTTCCCAAGTGTCTTTACCAAGCACTATGATTGGAACCAACTGCACGATTGTTGAAGAATTCAATTTCAAGTTTTTCATTGCTTTTCATAATTCCAACTCTCTTGTTCTTGTTTTTTCCTCGTCTTCTCTTCATCACTTGGGGTATTGAATCTATTCCATAAATTGAAGTTAAAAATTAAAATAAAATAAAAGATTAACATGAAAAAATCATAATAGGTACATAATAGGTTTATTAAAAATAAAATATATTAACCTTCAATTAGTTTTTTTGTGATGGCATACATACTTTGGGTCACCTTACCATCACTAGTCATAGGAGTATACATAGCAACAAGAAAGTGACCAACTGCCTCAGATGGTATTTCAAACTCCTATAGATAAAATAAATAAATAGATGTGGTTATCATATATAGAGCAACTTTTATTTTAAAAGTTAAACAAATAGATAAAAACACAATTACTCACTTTGAGTGTTGTACACTCACTAATAGGTATCAAATCAGTCTCAATATAGAAATACTTAGATGTAGTTTTGAATAATTGAACTGTACTAGCTCTTTCAAGTTCATTTTCAACATTACTATGCACTACGATTTATTTTTGGATACGATTCTCCCCCAATATAAAAAACATCCTTTACCATAGGATTTTTAGCAGTAGAAGCTACATACGTAAAAAAAAAAAGAAAAAATTAGTGAAAAAGATTGACGTAAAAAAAGAAAATCAAAAGGTAAGCTAGTAAACAACGTACGCAAGTAAATGATGGATGATCGTTAGGCATTTTAAAGAGCATTGGTAAGGAAGTTTCAACAAGTTCCAAATATATGTCAATATTATCCAAACTTTCAGGATCTCTTATCATATGTAACAATTCTCTATCATTCTTCAATGGCTTACCATCTCCATCCATTACTTTAAAACTGACAGGGTAAATATCAACAAACTTTCTACACAAGTCCAAGATGTCTAAGAAAGAGCTATCTTCTGTTAAATTATTTTCTTTTCATTCCATCTTCTCCAAAATGCAAATTAGTGTATGAACTGAAATTCCACCTTAAGGAAGAAAACAGTATCTGGTATTATTATATAAATATATTTCTTTAAAAGATGAAAAATACAAAAACAAAGATTTAGAATTTTACCAATTTTGTTCTTACAACTGTTTCCAGATTATTGTCCTTCATCTCGAAGACTTTGATTTTTACTTGCTCTTATGGACGTATGCATTCAAAAGAAAATAAAACATTATACCATTTTAAGAATTTCCTTAAAAGTAATACACCCCTACCCAAAATATCAAGTAAAGTGAAAAGAAAAATAAATATACTATTGTGGTCTCCGTGAAGTTTGAATACTTTTTATCCATATTTACGACCTAAGTTCCCAGGACATTATTATTGCTACATTTTGTAAATATTGATTTTATCTGTAAGAATAAGGAATAATTAAGAAATTATTACAACAATAATCATATGAAGAGAAAAGGAAAAAGTAAAGTCAAAGAAAAAAATTAAATAAAATTCAAATTAAGAAAAATTGATACCCTTGAAAGCGGACGGAGGGAGTATTACTTTACCTCGTAAATAAGCACCAAGATTATCTTCCTATACGTGCAAAGATCACTCTTGACCCAGTATTGCACAAATGAGAAGATCTATCAATGTTACCATATCTAATAATAATAAAGAAAGGAATTAAATAGTTGTGAGACATTTCCAATATCTAAATTTCATTTAAACGTAAGGCTGCAATTCATGCTATGGAATTAGACCATAGGATCCTATATTACTCTTAATCAATAGTAAGCTAGTTGTGAGACATGTTCCTATAAATAATCAAACAATGAAATTTGTTTCAAGGGCATTTGACCGCAGTCTATCATACTTTGGAAATTCAATGATATCCTTACACTCAAACTCCAAACAGCAAAATTCAGAATTTCGTAGAAACTACACTTTCATGGCTTTACAATGATATAAGCCATGAGACCTAATTTTATGTCACAATTAGCAGTTTAATTCTTTAAACTGACATATGTGCATGTGTTGTTCAAATATATAGAAATATTGGAACATCCTTCCAGACATACGTTCATGGACCTAAAGCAAACCCTACGTTATTCTATAACTGAAAACATCTATTTTGAAAGAATAAAAATATATAACTTCTTAAATCTTCTGATAAGTTCATAAACTCAAAGAAAAAAAATATTAAATGAAATAGAAGGTTAAGATACATTCATTTGACAGATTCACATCCAGTCTACCATACTTTGGTAATTTGTTAATAAATTTTCACTCAAAACTCCAAAATGCAGAATTCCTAAGAAACTAGATTTCCATGGCTTTACAATGATATAGGCCATGAGGCTTGATTCCATGTAAAATGAAACAGTTTTATTATTTTAAAAGACCCATGTGCATGTGTTGTTCAAATAGAAATTTTGAAACATCCTTCCAAACATAGGTTCATGGGACTAGAGTAAACCTTTCATTATAATATATATATATATATATATATATATATATATATATATATATATATATATATATATATATATATAACTCTTTGAATCTTTTGATAAGTTGATAAACTCCAAAAAAATTTATAAAAATGAAATACAAGGTTAAAATACGTTCATTTGAAAGATTCTCGTCCAGTTTGCCATAGTTTAGAAAATTGATTATAACTTTTCACTCAAAACTCCAAATTGCATAATTCAAAATTTCTTAGAAATTAGACTTCCATGGCTTTACAATGATATAAGCCATGAGGCCTAATTCCATGAAAATAAATAGTTTAATTATTTTAACTGACCCACATGAATGTGTTGTTCGAATATAAATTTTGGAACATCCTTCAAAACATAGGTTCATGGAACTAGAGTAAACCCTTCATTATCCTATGATTGAAAACATCCATTTTGACTCAATAAAATTATACTCCCTCCGTACCATAATAAACTTCACACTTTCTAATTTTGTCTGTCGCACAATAATTTGCACCACCCAAAAAAGGGAAATATCACATCAATTCCTTACCTCAAAAGTTCACCTTAATTACAAATTTACCACTCCTACTTAAAGCACACAACATACTTTATAATTCATTATTACATAAAAAGTGTACATTACCCTCCAAAAGTCAATAAAGTTGGTCAAAAAGTAACTTTTCTTATACTCCGTATTCACAGTAACAGTGCAAATTATTGTGGGACGGAGGGAGTATAACTCTTTAAATCTTGTGATAAGTTGATAAGCTCGAAAAAAATTATGAAAATGAAATACAAGGTTAAGATATGTTCATTTAACAGATTCTCGTCCAGTTTAGCATAGTTTGGAAAATTGATAATAACTTTTCACTTAAAACTCTAAATTGCATAACTCAAAATTTCTTAGAAACTAGACTTCCATGACTTTACAATGATATAAGACATGAGGCCTAATTCTCTATCACAAAAGGCAGTTTAATTCTTTAAACTGACCCATGTGCATGTGGTTATCAAATATTGCACTATTCAACATATAAATCCTACAACTAATTTAATTGCTAACAAGCAATGAGTGAAGCCTATGGAAAAATTATGAAACTACATCTAGGTGAATATGCTTAGACTTTTTATGTATACTAATTATATAGTTACCCAAAGAATAGAACTAAAAAACTTAAATTTCCAACAAAACATACCATTTTTCACATGTTTTCCGCATTTCGTTAAAAACCAATCAAGTTTCCAATAGTTTCCTACATTTGGCAAGGCTATCCACCACTAAGTAGTATAGAATCTGCAGAAACAGAAAACATATATAAGATAAAGATAAGTCAAGAAAAATTGAAGAAACTAGAACAATTTGACCATAAAACTATAATTCTAAACATACCTTTAGCTACTCCACACTCTTTCCACATACATTTAGCTACTCCACACTCTTTCCATATATCCAATAAAGCCCCCATCAATCATCTTTATTGATTAGAAACTACAATTTCAAAATTTATTTGTATCAAACCCTAAGATTTATAAAGTCTTTCAAAAAAGAATGCCCATAAGAAATAGGAGGGATGACACTCTAATTGTTTTCAAAATATATATTATTAAAAGAAATATAAGCACATAATTCATGCCTAAATGTAGAGTTACAGAAGATATAACAAGAACTCAGTAATGAAATTAGAGAAAATGAAACAACAAATGACGAAAACTATCTTAATGTGGAGAAATCACAACAGGTGATATCTCTCTCCTTCCTAAACCCTTCGTACACACCCAAGCAAAATCAACACACTTATGCAATAAGAGAGATAAAGATGTTTAAGAAACTAAATTAATCAAGAGAAACCTGTTGAATATAATCGCCCAAGGACGACGACCACTCTCTCCAACTCGACTTGTGATTTCCTTCCTAAACCCTTTATACACAACCCAAGCGTAATCAACACAGAATTAGAGAGAGACGTTGAAAGAATTAAAATCAAGAGAAACCTGTTGAGTACACACCCAAATAACGATGTTGCTCTATTGACCTACGATTTCTCAAAGTTTCCCAAATTGGGAGAGTCTGGTTCGAATCGTGGGTTTGGTTTCAAATGGTTTTGAATATGAATATTCTTTCTCTTTGTCTTAGGGATAAAATTAAATAAACCCATTTCATTTTCATTTTGTTTTTTTTAATGGATAAAAATAAAGGAAGGAAATATTAACTTTTCATTTTTAATGGGCAAAAAGAATAGAGGGAAAAATTGGCTCCAAGTTTTTTTTTAGATATCATTCCAACTTATATCAATAATGAGAGGCAACTCAATTGATTTCTATTAATGAGAGGAATACTAATAGTAATAAGTGGAAAAAATATCTCTCATTAAAATTACCTAATACTCCCTCCGTCCCAAAGAGAAATTTATAGTTACTGTAGATACGGAGTTTAAGAAAAAATTTACTTTTAGAGGTACTTTGGTATTTTTAGGTAATAAATAAATTATAAAGTAAGTTATGTGAGTTGAAAAGGGGTAACAATTTTGAAATTAAAGTGTATTGTAAGGTAATTGAATTGTGTGTATTTTCTTATTTGGGGGTGTGAACTTGTATATGAGTTGAATAAAAATAGAAAGTGCGAATTTGTTTATGGGACTAAGGTAGTACACCTTAACTTTTCTTTTTCCTAACATTAAAAACCATCTTTAATACTAGTGAAGGGAGCCTGTTAATCTCAAAAACTACATTAGCAAATGCATCGAACCAAAAAGATGCAAAAGCTTGAGATGAAACAACATAGGTAAACCTATTTCAGTTATGTGACAGTGCTTACGTTCAGCCCTACCATTCTGTTGTGGTGTGTAAGGACAAGAAAGCTTGTGATGAATGCCATTCAAGTTCATAAAATCACGTACTTTTGAATTCACAAATTAAGTACCTCCATCACTTTGAAAATTCTTTATTTTATGGGAAAACTGAGTGCAGATAAAGGCATGAAAGTGATCTAATATGGCATAAAATTTAGACTTAGCACGTAACGGATAAATCCAAGAAAAACGAGAAAGTCATCCACAAAAACCACATAATAACGAAATCCATCAATTGTGGAAACAGGTGTAGGACCCATAAGTCACAATGTATAATATCTAGAATGTTATCAGCTTGCTTTCTCATTCAATTGAATTGAAATTTTCTTGCTTTTTGCGAACTGACAAGAAGAACAAACGCTAGGATTCGGCAAAACTGAAGTAACAAACACTTTGCTTTGTTGGAAAAATTATATATATATTTTTAATAATTAAATTTGGATAAAGAATCTGATTTTT
Organism: Pogostemon cablin; assembly: GCA_023678885.1. Taxonomy (NCBI): domain Eukaryota; kingdom Viridiplantae; phylum Streptophyta; class Magnoliopsida; order Lamiales; family Lamiaceae; genus Pogostemon; species Pogostemon cablin. The sequence goes on from CM042987.1 coordinate 12,284,388, forward strand.
AACCTATAATTTTAAATGTATACAATAAGAAATAAAATAATTATACTGTTAATTTATGTGCACAATATTGCGAAAATTTCTTCCTGTGCAACACATAGGAGGGTAAGTGCTAGTTATAAATGGTTGTAATCATGAAAAATACCAGAATCTACAAAATTGTAATGGCGTAAGGATTTTTCTATGAAACAAAAAAACTGTCAAAAAAAGTATTTTTATGCCATTATAATGGCCAAAATAGTAATAAAACATGGAAATGTAGGTGGGCAGAATGTTTTCACATTATATAAATGGTTAGAAACATGAAAATACGAAAATCTATATAATTGTAAAGTCTTAAGGATTTTTCTGCGAAATCCAAAAACATCCTAAAAAGAGTAGTATTTTTATGTCACTATAATGATCAAAATAGCAATGAAAAAATTGAAATATACTCCCTTCGTCCCGACGTAAGAGGGTCATTTGCTTTTTTGCACGTAGATTAAGGAGTATTATTATTTAATGTGTAGTGGGTAGTTGTATTAGTGGAAGTGTGGGTCCCATATTTTAATTGTATTAAAGGGGGTGTGTGAATCCCATGTGTGTAAAAAAGGAAATGAGACTCTTTGGGTGAAACAACCAAAATGGAAAAATGGTCCTCTTAAGCTGGGACGGAGGGAGTATATGGGTAGTATGATTTCACATTATATAAATGCTTAGAAACATGAAAATACAAGAATCTACATAAATTGAGTTAAATTCACTTTTTGCCCCGTAACTAAGACAAATTCGATTTCTATCCCAAAAAAGATAAATGGTTCAATTTTGTCCCATAACTCACGGTTATTTCAATTTTTGTCCAATTTTGCTGAAAAGCCCCAAATTGAAGCCTCACATACGCGACACGTGGGGCTTTCTGGCGAAATTCGTGTTTTTCGGCGAATATTGGGTAAAATTTTAATAATTTTTTAGTTATGGGGCAAAATTGAACCATTTATCTTTTTTGGAGTAAAAAATCGATGTTTATCATAGTTATAGGGCATAAAATGAATCTAATTCATAAAAATGTATACACGTTGGTAGCGAAATTATACACATATATCCGGAGCATAGGATATCAACCCTTCTTCGATTAGGTTAGGTTAGTTGTCACCTTTCTATCATTTATCCATCAAATTGTACAATCCCACGAAAATATTAATTAATGTACGTCGACCCTACAGCTAATCCCCTATATAACCACCCTTTCATCCACACAAATTTCAAACACAATACCTAAAAACTATTCTATTCACCTCCCTCTCTCTCTTATTCCATTTCTTCTCTCTCATTGCACTATGTTTACTTTCGGTAATTTTCTTGACGTTCCTTTACCACCACTGAAGATGTAACGGCCAGTTATATACTTTTGTTTTTCCTACATACTAATTTCAATATTATACTTACTTCCCTCTGTCTCAAGAATACTTGCACGTAAAATAACTTTTGATATTAGAAAAGGTTCCATTTTTGGGGATGCAACTATTTTTTTGGGATGGACTAGAAAGGAAAGTGTGAAAGTATATATTCTTGGAACGAGGGAGGGAGAATTAACTTTGACTAACTTGTAATATATCTTTAAGCCTGATTTTTCACTAATCAATTATTTGTGCTCATGTGCAGGTCAAATAAACGGGCTTAAAAATTATCACTGCAATGGAGGATATGAATATTGGTATTCCAACACACAACTACGTATTAAAAGTAGAATGCCATATATGCAATGTCGTTCAGTGTGGTTGTGTTTCGTTTATCTTTTGTTGTTTGAATCGTCATGTTGTTTTCTTGTGTTGTTTGACCAATAATATATATTAATTTCGACTACTTTTACTCCATACTACATTTAACATAATTTATATATGCTTTTGTTATCGCCCCATAACATAATGAGTTACATCAGATGAATAAAGATTAAGTTTTTTTTAATAAAAAAAATTATATTTGATCGATAAAAAGTCATAACTATTCAATTCATGTAATATTCCGTGATCAATTTTATTATATATAAAAAGTGATAACATCTTTAATGTAAAGTGATAATTAAGTAAGGTAAACAATATAGTGAAATGATCTTATTAAAGATAATCTAACAAAGGAAAAGACATGTGTGAAACCGTCTCATGTAAGGACTTACGAGAGACGGATAAAAAGTGATAACTTCTAAAGAAAAGTGATATTCAATTAATGAAAAGTGATAATGCTATTTCATGTACAATTTATAGTATAAATGAGAAGTGATAACATTTTATATATAGCGAAAGTGATAACATTTTATAGTAAAAGTGATAACTATTTCGGAAGGTGTAAAATGATCTCACGTGAGACGGTCTCACCCAAGTCCTACTCTCTAACAAAAGGCTAGCTATTTTTATACGTATGCTATTATTGAATTATTATTATTATTATTATTATTATTATTATTATTATTATTTTTATTATTATTATTATTGACAAGCATTTTTTTTATTTAACTTTGTATAAAACAGATGTCGTATTTTTGTTAATCTATAAAAAAATTTTAAGTGTCGAGCTCTTGAACAATAATGATTAGATATACTAATACCTAGGGGTGGGGAAAATACCGAAAACTCGATATGCCGAGCTCGTCGTTTGAAAAATATCGAAAAATACCAAAATTTAGGTATATCAAAATTTTTGGTACGGTATAGTCACCGTACCGAAAAAATTGGTTCGGTATCAGTATCTGCCAAAATAAAATTTTGGTATTTCGGTATACCGAAAAAAATTAATATATTATTTTTATTAATTTTTTTTATATATATTTATGATTTTATTATGGGCACTTTACCATTATATTTTCTAAGCCCAATATAACCCAACATGGCTTAGCTCATTTAGTCACTCTTTAGATACTCCATTATAATTAGGGCCATTACTGATTTCACATACAGTTTCAATTCACAGTTCTTCTTCCTACATACAGACGCGCCGCAGTGGTTCACAGTTCAAACCCTAGGCGCAATTATCTCTCCTCTCTACGATTCAGAAAACTGGTTAGTTCTACTATAAATTGTTGATTCTCAATTAAAGAGAAAAGCCCTAATTCGTCAGATTTACTCTTTCGCCTCCTCCTTTTATATATTATAATTTTTATATGTGCTCAAACTATATTTAGCTTATATTGGTCGAGCTTGATTTTGGTACGCCGGTGAAAATAAGCTCATTCTGAAGGGGCTATCTTAGCGCCGTGGTGTTGCTATTGAGGAGCGACGTGAAACAATCCGCCACTTGAGGAAGGAAAGTAAAATTAACTGTGAATTCGTCGAAGATGCTTGTTCTATTTAATCAATGATTTATTTTGAATAATTTATGTGGATTTTATGGTTTATTTTTCGGCATAAATTTCAGTATGTAAATAATAATCGGTATGGCTTTATATGTTGAATTTTGCGGTATTTCGATAATTTTTCAGTATTTCGGTATTATCGTTATATACCGAAAAAATCGGCAAGATATAAATTACGGTTTGACAATGGTATGCATTTTTAGATACCAAAATTTTGGTATACCAAAATTTCGGTATCGACATCGGTATACAAAATAGCATTCCAAAAATTTTGGTACGATATTTTCGGTATGCCATGTTTTCCCACCCCTACTAATACCTAGACATAATTGTGCTTTTATAGGATGAACTTTAATGCGAGTAATTTGGGTCTATTATTTATCATCATCTAAAGTTTTTTTCATTATTAAACTATGGGTTAATGGCTGGAAAAAGTCTTATGTATCTATTCAAGAATATCTTAAACTTTCAAAGAACTCTCACATGATCACTCACGGATTGGTTCAAGAAGAAAAGAAAATGATGAACTAAATCATTTATAATGGATCGGCAAATTACTTATATTCAATCCAGCTGAAAGATCAGTTTAGATCTCATAACTATCTATTCAACCAATCCTTATCTTTATCTAAAAATCATCCATTACCAATTAAAACAACATCCATAACTATCTATTCAACCAACCCTTATCTTTATCTATAAATTATCCATTACTAATTAAAACAACATCCACATGGCATTATGCAATCCATGCAAGCATCTACCTCTCAACAAGTCCGAATCTTTACTTCGATTGCGACTTATTCTAAACTTAAGGGAATTTGCAAAAAAAATACACACTTTAGTCACGAGTTGCAATTTGAACTACCTGGCAATAGGAGACTGCCCAGTCACTGACGTGTCATTCTCTCTCCCATGTCACACGCTACCTGTACAAAACTACATCATTTTATTGTATTCAAATAGTCTCATAAAACTTAATTTCTTCGAAATAGTTCCATAGCATTTAAATTCTTACCAAAATTGTCATTTTTCTTAAAAATGTTTAAATTTTCTAATTCTTTGAGATTTGGACTGATTCGGTGCTTTAACAAAGTTATGGGACAAATTCGGTAAAAATAAAATGTTTTGGGATGAAATCGGAGGAAACTAAAAGGTTTGAGAAAAAAATGAATACTCTAACTATTTTGAGACCTTTTTTCCAATAATGTAAAAAGATTGCGGGACGATTTATATTTTAAACTCATATTTTTTAAACACCCACCTCACTTTTATATACACTTAAACCTTAACTCACCCACAATTTTAGAAATCATAACACGTGTTTCATATACCCACCATAACTCACCCACAACACCTTTGCTCACCCAACATCAACCCATGTCGGAGAGGAAAGAAAATGAATCAATCTCACTACCGGTCTCATCCAGTAAAACACTACACCTTTATGCAAAGATAGGAAATATGGGGGATTAGGAATTCGGGACTTGGGACGGTTTAATGAATCACTTCTTAGTAAGTGGATTTGGAGGTTCCTTAATGAAACACATCAGTTATGGGCTCGAGTTATTCATTCTATATATGGTGGTCTAGACTGGGTGTCTGAGATTAGTATAAGTAGAAAGGAGGCTAGACGTAGGGGGGCTGGGAGAGCTAAATCACTTTCGGGGTGGTAGAGAGATATTTGCAACATATATTTAGGGAGGGGGGGAAGTGGAGTACACAATGATATCAATAGGATAGTGGGTAACGGAAAGAATACATATTTTTAGAAAGATATTTGGCTAGGAGATACTCCACTTAGCGTGAGATTCCATATACTTTATAATCTAAGCTTGCAAAGAGAGGCGAGAGTTGGTGTGGTGGGTTTTTAGGATGATAAAGGGTGGCATTGGGATCTCAAGTGGAGGAGAGATTTAAGAATACGAGAATCTGATTATGCTAATAAACTTCTTGATTGTCTTAGCAGGGCTGTGATCAAACCAAATGAAGAAGATATATGGCGGTGGAAACATTCCTCGAATGGCCTATTTACAACAAAGAGTGCATATTTGCAGATGAAAAAAAGGCAAGAGGTTGATACGAATATGCAGACTGCACAATTAGCATTTCATAGATTATGGAATTGTTTTGTACAAAGAAGATTTCAAGCTATCATATGGAAGTTGCTACATGAGAGATTGCCAACAGGAGACAAGCTGAATCGAATCAACATTATTTCAGATCAAGAACTTATGCGCTGGTCGTGGGGTTGCACAGAATATGAAAATGTGTCTCATCTATTTTTCACTTGTGATGTAGCTTGGAAAATTTGGCATCAAATTCATGTTTGGTTAGGTGTGGAAATGGTACTTCATTTACATCTTAACATCAATTTTCTCCAACATGGAGAAAGCTTGGGCTGCAGGAAAGGAGTTCTTATAGCTTCAACAATATGGATTGCAGTGACTTGGACAATGTGGAGCTATAGGAACAACTTGATTTTCGATAGACAGCCATTGAATTTAAAGAAGATTGTCTACGAGGCTAAATCAAGATCCTGGTCATGGCTTTCATCTAAGGTGGTGGAGTTTCGCAACATTAATGCTTTGGAGTGGTATAAGTGTCCGCGAAATTGTTGTTAGTTAATAACTAGTACTAGTTTTTAACTTTCAAAATAGTGGGGAAGGATTGTAATAGTATTGTTATGGTGTATGTTGGGTTGTAAGGGTGTTGAAGCACCCCTTGTTCTTTTGTAACACATTTCTTAACTTAATAAATTTGCTTGATCAAAAAAAAAATATATACAATAATATCGGGTGAAAGTGAATAAATTATTTTATGATCAATTTATAAAATGAATAAAAAGTGAAACCTGATTATAAATTTTTTAAAAATAAAAAAAATATAATTTTTAATAATTTATAAAATAATCCATTAAAGGGAATTGAAAAAAAAAAATAAAACAACTATTTAGGCCAACTGCTAGCCGCCCACCCCTCTTTTGCTTTAATTTCTTATTCGTAATTATAATTAATTAATATAACCTGACAGAACTCTTATTTTCACTTAACTTTTTTAATTTAAAGACTTATAACAATAATATGCAAAATTTATGCAAAGACATGTTAATTATATTTATCTCTAAACACTCTCCCTTTCAAATTTTCCAAATTAAAATTGATTTATATTTAAAAAAATTATAATAATAATTAAGGAAATAATAAAATAATCATAACGATTAAATATTCTAACTAAATCTCCTGTTTTTTATTTGATTCTTTAATTGGTCCTAACTCAATCTCTTGTTTTTCATTTGATTCTTTAATGGGTCATAGTATGAGAAAGAGAAGTGTATGTTGTGTGTTGTGTGGTGTTTTGTAGCTTTGTGTGTTGGTCGTTGAGTTATTCGTTGTTGGTGGGATATATGGGTGGGTGACACTACTTTAAAAAAGGGATTTGGTATCCGAAAATTTAGTTCCACATACTATATAATTAAGTTTTGTTTCTAAAGCACCCCAAGCACAAGGGGATTTTTCATTTTATAAAAAATATTTGTTAGATAAAAAAAAATTAAGTTATATATATATATATATATATATATATATATATATATATATATATATATATATATATATATATATATATATATAATATTACTCTATAGTAATTTAATTAAGGGAAAACCACATATAGATACACACTTTTATCCTAAATTACTATTACATACAATGAGTTCAAATAATTACTCTCACATACAAAATATTAAAGTAAAATACCAAATATAACCTTATAATCCCATACACTTTTAAACCACAAACCCTTAACCCCTCACCCACCCACCCACCACCGGACTACCACCGTCCAGTCGTCGGAACACAGCGGGACAGCCGCCGGCCGGTCTCCGGACCACCGTCGACCGGTCGCCGGAACCAGACAGCAGCTGGCAGGTTGCCGGACCTCCAACGGACCTTCGCCGGACCGCCGCTGGAAACAAAATTGTTCAAACCAAATTGTGCAAAAATAAAATTGTGCAAACAAAATTGTACAAAACAAATTGTGCAAACACATAGGGGTATTTATGGTATCACAGTAATAATTGTGTAGTTATGAGTATTAGTACTTTGAATCATGTAGTTTATAGCAATTATGCATTATTTTATATATCCAATAATAAGTGAACTTTAATTAATTAACCAAATGCAATGTTTGCTTACATTCCCACAGCCAAGATTTGTGAATGTAGTTTCCAAAGATAAGCAAAATCTTTTACACACCTAGGTACATTAATGGTGGATTCTAAAATATATTTTTGGGATACAGGCCTGTAATTATAAATATATATATATTACTCTATCAGGTTTAATAAGTAACTCATGTATTTTTTGTATACGTAGATTAAAAAAAATATTTTTTATGTTTAAAGATGTGTAAAATTTTTTGAATGTTTGTAAAAAATGAGTAATTTAGATAATTTAAAAAATATATATAAAGTTGTTGAGATGTGTGTAAAAAGTGTGGAATTAAATTCTCTTTTGGTCCCATAACAATAGGGAATTTTTGAATTTATCTAAAAAAAGATATTATTTTTAATTTAGTCCAATAACTCCCAATATTGGCCGATTTTGACCTCAACATTGCCGAAAATTGAATTTTTCGTCGGAATTTTGAACGTGTGACTCACGTGACCCCTCAATTTATGGCTTTCCGGCGATTTGGGGTCAATATCGGCCAATTTCCGGAGTTACGAGACTAAAAGGAGAAACAATATGTATTTTCTATTTTGTCCTAAAAAAGATATCATTTTTAATTTAGTTCTATAATTCAAAAGGCAAGTCAAGTGTTTATTGCATATATATACTATTCACTGTGGATAAAAATGATTTTCTTTTTCATTTTGTGGCTTCATCAATTAATTTAAGTATAATACATAATTAAAATAATTGATTGAGGTAGCACAATTTATAATTAAAATGATTAATTGAAAAACAAATAAAAGATCAGACAGCACGTTAAGTGCATGAAAATTTAAATAATTCATTGTAAATCAAATTATTGCAGGTTACTTTATTTAAAAGAGACAACCCCAAATAATTCATTGAAGAAAGAACTCCAGCTGGTTGATTTAAATAAAAGCATCCACTAATATGGATGATGGTGCTCCCCCAATGATAAAAGAAGATTTTATTTTGATTTTGATTTTGCTTTTACTATTTCTAGTTACATACTACTGCCCTGTACATCAATGTATTTCACATATTTGTATGTGAGAAGTTTAAAATTTTTCTTTTTAATGTATAAAATAAAAGGCTAAATATAGTGTGCACCCGGGTACACACGAAGCTTTGTGTGCACCCACATACAAATATAAGCAAAAACATATACAATTGTGAGTAAAAATGTATACAATTTAATTATTAATTTTTTTAATGAAAAATTGAGTGTAAAAAATATCCAATTATTAAAATACATGTATACACTATTGAATAAAAAGTTATACACATATGAATGTTTGTTTTTTTAATGAAAAATTTAGTGTGAAAAAAGTATACAATTATTACAAAACACGTATACAAAAGAGAATAATATGCATACAAAATAGAATAAAAGTTATATAAATATGGGTGCAAGGATGCACCCGGGTGCACCTAATATACACTAAAAATAAAATCTCAATATTTATCTATTTATTTTAAAGATTTCCCAATATCCGTAACGGATTTGAGAAAGATCTATGATCCAATTCTTTCATAAATCTCATTCTCGCAAATATCACTAAAATCCTCATCGACTTCGCAGTTGATGCGCACATAGAAGGCCGACATTAGAGCCTCCGCCACTGGTGAAATCATCGGAATTGCGAGAACGTTCACCTTTAGCCCTTTGGTGGAAAAGCGAGCACTAATTGGGGGTAATTGAATTATGCACGAATACGTCCGCCTGCTTGGATGATCGTGCGTCAGGCTCAAGATATCAATTTCAGATAGTGGTTGTTCAATCTCTCGCATAAACTCATCATCGAGTCAACGTCGTCGTACCCGTAAGTTAATATCCCATCTTGCACGTCCTTTCTTTTTTGGATTTTTACGCGAAAGAAACCTCCGATAGCCGCCACCATCACGAAACCAAGTTTCCCCACCAAATGCGACAACCTGATTGTGCCCTACCCATTCGGAGTCGGTGTCAACAATGACTGTGGTATCGGAAAGTTCTTCCGTTGCTTCTTTAGTTTCAGCAGAGGTAAGGTTATGATGATAAGAGGCGTGGAAGGATGCTGACGATTGTTCACATTGTGCATCAATATAATAGATTGTGCAGACACTGTCAGCCTTCTATTGTCGGTGGCGGAGGCTCTAATGTCGGCCTTCTATGTGTGCATCAACCGCGACGTCGATGAGGATTTTAGTGATATTTGCGAGAATGACATTTAAGTAAGAATTGGATCACAGATCTTTCTCAAATCTGTTATGGATATTGGGAAATCTTTAAAATAAATAATAAATATTGAGATTTTATTTTAATTTAAATATAAATTAAGGTTATAATAGACATATAATTATATCTTTTTGTATCTATTAATAATAGTTTAGGTTGAACGTATTTAACAGTAATAATCTTAACTAATGTGTACTGCAAAGTAATTATTCCTATTCTTTTAATCATCAAAATACAGTTTTGCTCCCTCAATAAAATATAAAGGGTCCATTTGATTTATTAAAAAAAAGTTAAAGGGTTTGGATGCTAAAAATAATAGAATGAGGGTGCATTTTGCCCTAAATAATTCACTAATTCATACTCCCTCCTCCCATCTTATTTTCATCGTCACGTTAATTAACTTTTTACTTCGCACATGTAAAAATTGAAAAACACTTTTTCTTGACTTGTCTGTGAGAGTAATATAATTTAATCTATGTTACATGTACAAAGAAAGAGATGTCAATTTAAAAATTGAAGTACTATTATTATTGATAATTGACGATAAATTTTGAATGTGGATGATATTTTATTCAAAATGGTTTTTATTATATTATTACATAATATAACATAACTAATTGCATATCCTGTTTATAGGTGTATTAGTATGTTGTTTAAGCGTAGATAATATTTTATTGTCATCACTTTTCTTGGTGTTATATCTGGGACATTCCTTCTTGAGCTTTATGTAGTCACTACAAAAAAATTATGTTTTACCTTTCCTCGGTAAAAATCTTAATTATATTTGTTTAATTGGTTTACCAACCGATTACCAACGAAATTTATTGGTAATTTTTCGTTGGTAAAGTGGTGGTTGGTAAAATTTTTAGCAATGAAATTTCAATTCTATTGGTAAATAATTCCGTTAGTATTCTGTTGCTAATAATTCCGTTGGTAATTTATTTAATGATTCTGTTGGTAACTGTTAATAATTACCAATGGATTTTATTCTATTGGTAAAAACATAAGAAAATGTGTTGGTATTCTATTGCTAAAAGAAAATTGTAATTACCAATGGATTAAATTCAAACCTTGCTAATAATTCCGTTGGTAATTTATTTAATGATTCTGTTGGTAACCGTTATTAATTTAATTTATCAACTTATCCATGACTTCTTGTCTTTCTTACTTACTCAAGTATCTGAAGAGTCGCATGAGACCATCATATTTCTACAAACCTCTCCCCTCTTCACTAGAGACTTTAATAGGCATCATGGAACATCCTTAGTGAGAACACATTTATATTTTCCTAAGCAGTAAATGCTAAATCCAAGATTCTCTTCAAATCATCTAATTTTGGACCAGTAAATTTAATTTCTTTTACCAAACAATAAGTGAATCAACCATTTGAAATTACAGAGAATCACAAAAAAATACACCGATCAAATCTTCAAATTTATCCATTTATATTGATTTCCTCAAAACAATATAATAATAAAATTCACCGACATCTTCAAAACAAATTGTGCAAATACATAGGGGTATTTATGGTATCACAATCATAATTGTGTAGTTATGAGTATTAGTGCTTTGAGTCATGTAGTTTATAATAATTACACATTATTTTATGTATCCAATAGTAAGTGATCTTTAATTAATTAACCCAATGCAATGTTTGCTTACATTCCCACAGCCAAGATTTGTGAACGTAATTTCAAAAGATAAGCGAAATCTTTTACAGACCTAGGTACATTAATGGTGGATTCTGAAAAATATTTTGGGATACAGGCATGTAATTATAAATAAATAAATAAATATATATTACTCAATCCGTTTTAATAAGTAACTCATGTATTTTTTTGTATACGTAGATAAAAAAAAAATATTTTTTATGTTTAAAGATGTGTAAAATTTTTGGAATGTTTGTAAAAAATGAGTATTTTAGATAATTTAAAAAATATGTATAGTATAGGATGTAAAAGGTTGGAGGGATATGTGTAGGTATTTGTGGACGGGTGTAGGAATTGGTGAGTTGGGCAAACAAAATATGACAAAGGAATTTGAGGGAGAGAACACAAGGTTTTAAAAATGAACTTCACTTAACTTTATTTTTTGGTTACTACTACAAAATGATACACCATGCACCTATTTATACTAATGAAGAGTACAATCTCTAATATTCTAGATCATTCTATACTAGTTTGATCTAGATAATTCTTATATTTGATCACATGTGAATATTTCTAGATAATTCTTTCATCTACATCACTCTAAATTATTCTTTATCCTTTTCCTTAATTTCCACTCTAGAGAATTCTAGTTTACAAATGTCTCCACCAACCTAGAAGATTCTCATCTTCCCAAATTATCTAGAATTCTCATGACATCTCCACAAAATTAAGTTTAATATTCAACACCCCCTCTTAAACTTGATTTTTGCATTCGAAGCATACTTCGTAATCTTGCAAACTCTTCATACTTGAGCGGCTTCGTGAAAATATCAGCTACTTGATCTTTTGATTTGACGTACTCGACTTGAACTTCTTTCTTTGTTATGCATTCTCTGATGTAGTGGAAGCGAGTGTCTATGTGCTTACTCCGATACCAGATTCTTTGCCAACACAATCGTCGATTTATTGTCAACACAAATCCTCGTAGGATTCTCCTGCGTCCATCCGAGCTCCCGTAAAAGACTTCTAAGCCATATAGCATGGCAAACACTGGATGTGGTGGCTACATACTCGGCTTCACATGTAGACAATGTGACAATTGGTTGATTCTTCGACATCCAAGTGAAAGCGGTGTCTCCCATAAAGAACACAAACCCACTTGTACTTTTTCGATCATCATTATCTCCAGCCCAATCGCTATCACTATAGCCCACACACTCATAGTTATTAGTATTTGAATAAAGTAGGCCATAGTTGAGCGTACCTTTGAGATATCGAAAAATTCTTTTTGCCTCCTTTAAGTGCGTTGTGGTTGATTCTCCATAAATCTACTTACAAGCCCTGTTGCATAGAGAATGTCTGGCCTCATGCAAGTTAAGTATCTTAGGCTTCCAACCAAACTTTTAAAGTGCATCGGATCCACTTTTTCTCCATCTTCATGCTTGAATAGTTTACTTCCATACTCCACTGGGGTGTTTAATGCCTTGCAATCTTCCATTTTGAACTTCTTGAGGATCTCTTTCGTATAACCTTCTTGTGTGATGAAGATTCCTTCCTCAAGCTACTTGACTTCAACTCCAAGATAATATGCCATGAGCCCAATATCTATCATCTCAAACTCTTTAGTCATGGCCTCCTTGAATTCCTCGAACATTTTGTGTTGCTTCTTGTGAATATAAGATCATCCACATACAAGCACACAATTAAGACATCATCACCTTTGATTTTGATGTAGAGGGCATGTTCATGTGGGCACTTGGTGAAACTGTTCTCCTCCAAGTATTTGTCAATCCTGCTATTCCACGCCCTTGGTGCTTGTTTTAATCTATACATGGCCTTCTTCAACTTCAACACCTTTTCTTCTTGCCCTTTCACCTCGTAGCCTGGTGGTTGCTTGATGTAGACTTCTTTATCAAGTACACCATTCAAGAAGGCTGACTTCACGTCCATCTGATCGATTTTCCATCTATTTTGGGCTGCAAGAGAAATAATCAATCTGATTATTTCTAGGCGGGCGACTGGAGCAAATACCTCGTCATAGTCAATTTCGGCTCTTTGACTATATCCTTTGGCAACAAGCCTTGCTTTGTATCTCTCTACTTCACCCTTGGAGTTCTTCTTTGCTTTATACACCTACTTGACTCCAATGGCCTTATGTTTCTTAGGCAACATTGCAAGCTCTCATGTATCATTCTTCACAATGGCCTTAATTTCCTCATCCATTGCATCTCACCATCTTTTACTTTGTGTAGCCTCCTCAAAAGTTACTAGCTCACAATCAGCAAATAAGCAAAGTAATGTGAGATCTTCTAACCTTTCAGTGTCGTCATAGATCTCATCCAAGCTCCTCACTCTTGATATGCTTCTTTCATTTAAGAAAGATGGTGGCGAGTCTCTAACTTCTATTGCTGGTGAAGCGGGTGGAGTCACTGCCTCTTCACCTCCACCTGCTTGCTCCAAATCTTCTTCATCTTCAAATTCTGGAATTACAAAGTTGTGATCATTGATGTTGGAACCAAAATCCCAAGCACCTTCCTCGTCGAACTCCACACCTCGACTTATCACACTTTTCTTTGTGAGGGGATTATATAACTTGTAACCTTTAGATTTAGAATCATACTCGATAAATATGTATGGCTCACTATTGTCGTCGAGCTTTCTTCTTGTCTCGTCTGCCATGTGAGCATATGCTTTGCTCCCGAATACTCTTAGATGAGCAATTCCAGGCTTTCTCCCACTCAATGCTTCTTGTGGAGTCTTTTTCCACACACTCCGAGTTGGAGATCGATTGGACAGGTACACCGCGCACGCCACTGCTTCTGCCTAAAATTCTTTTGGAAAATTCTTCGTCTTCAACATGCTGCGCGCCATCTCCACTATGGTTCTATTCTTCCTCTCCACCACACCATTTTGTTGAGGAGATCTTGGGATAATAAGAGGCATCCAGATCCCGTTTGGTTCACAATACGCCATGAATTCCTTGGATGTGAATTCACCACCTCGATCGGTTCTCATGGATTTGATTTCTAGACCGCTCTCCTTTTCAACGGCAACTTTAAATTTCTTGAAGGCTTCAAATACTTCTGATTTCTGCTTCAAGAAATACACCCATATTTTTCTAGAAAAATCATCAATGAAGAGCAAGAAATAATTTTTGTTACCAAGAGAGCTTGGTTTGATTGGCCCACACACATCGGCATGGATCAACTCCGACGGCTTCTTTGCTCGCGAGGTTGACGCCTTTGGGAATGGCCTTCTAGCTTGCTTCCTGAGTATTCAACCTTCGCATAATTGGTCGGGATGCTTGATAGATGGTAATCCTCTTACCATTTCCTTCCTTGATAACAACTCCAATCCTCCGAAATTTAAGTGCCCAATCTGTAGGTGCCATAACCAAGACTTATCCATAAAGCAAGCTTTAAGGCATTTTGCCACATCATTTCGAATATTTAGTAGAAACATTTTATTCTTCAACATTGGCACCTTCACTATCAAATTATTTTCCTTATCTCTTATTGAAAGGTTATAATCCTTCAAGTGAATGTCATAACCTTTCTCTAAGAGTTATCCCAAACTCAATATATTATTTTTCATGTTCGGCACATAATAAACATTCGAGATGAAAACATGACCACCATTTCTTAAGTGAATCAAAATTTTCCCTTTTCCTTTCACCAGAATTTCAGATTCATCACCAAAGGAGATATTGCCACTTACTGATTCATCCAGCTCCACGAACATGCTCCTTTTGCCACACATGTGGTTTCTCGCTCTCGTATCGAGGTACTAAGTATCATCTTGTCTTTTATTTTCTCCTTTGTACGCCAAGAGCGTACTTGCATTTTCTTCCTTCTTGCTCTCAACGAAGTTGGCCTTCTCTTGAACCTTTTGTTTTGCTTTCCAATACTTGGAAGTATAATGCCCAAATCTATCACAATTATAGCATTTTATAGAAGATTTATTGTACCTCGATTTTTGGTTGCTCTTCCTCGACCAAATGCTTTTCTCTCTCCATGATTTCCATAGCCTCCTTGGCCAGGACTTTGACCGCTACTTGGGCCATCGTCTTTCTCCTTTGTACTCACTTGCAATTTTAACAATTGCTCTACCATATCTTGCTTTCATTTTTGTTTCTCTTCATAAGCTTGTAACGACCCCATTAAGAGATCAATTGTCATCTCCTCCAAATTTTTAGTCTCCTCAATAGTCACCACAATATGCTCAAATTTGGGAGTCAACGAACGTAATATTTTCTCCATTATTCTAACATCCTTCAATTTTTCACCATTTCTTTTCATTTGATTAGAGACCGCCAAAACTCTTGTAAAATAATCCGAAATAGATTCGAACTCCTTCATGTGTAGGGACTCAAATTCTCCTCTTAAAGTTTGAAGGCGTACCTTTTTAACTTGATCGGCTCTTTTACATGATACTTGGAGCTTATCCCATGCTTCCTTGGCGGTAGTTGCACTCGAGATTTTCTCGAAGACATCATCTCCCAAAGCTTGGTAGATGAGGAAGAGAGCCTTCTTGTCCCTCTTCTTGAATCTCTCAACTTATCCTTTAGTTGTTGATATAGTGTCGCCTCGTCTTCCGGTTGCTCATACCCTTTCTCTACAATCTCCCAAACATCATGAGCACCTAGGAGTGCCTTCATCTTGATACTCCAATTACTAAAGTTTCTCTTGTTGAGCAACGGGACTTGAAAGGATTGAAGGTTGCTAGCCATGTCTCACAGGAGGATTTTATGGCTCGGATACCACTTTGTAGGATGTAAAAGGTTGGAGGGATATGTGTAGGAATTTGTGGACGGGTGTAGGAATTGGTTAGTTGGGCAAACAAAATATGACAAAGGAATTTGAGGGAGAGAACACAAGGTTTTAGAAATGAACTTCACTTAACTTTATTTTTTGGTTACTACTACAAAATGATACACCATGCACCTATTTATACTAATGAAGAGTACAATCTCTAATATTCTAGATCATTCTATACTAGTTTGATCTAGATAATTTTTATATTTGATCACATGTAAATATTTCTAGATAATTCTTTCATCTACATCACTCTAGATTATTCTTTATCCTTTTCCTTAATTTCCACTCTAGAGAATTCTAGTTTACAAATGTCTCCACCAACCTAGAAGATTCTCATCTTCCCAATTTATCTAGAATTCTCATGACATCTCCACAAAATTAAGTTTAATATTCAACATAAAGTTGTTGAGATGTGTGTAAAAAGTGTGGAGTTAAATTCCCTTTTGTTCCATAACAATAGGGAATTTTTGAATTTGTCTAAAAAAAAGATATTATTTTTAATTTAGTCCCGTAACTCCCAATATTGGCTAATTTTTACCTCAAAATTACTGAAAATTGAATTTTTCGTCGGGATTTTGCACGTGTGACGTACGTGGCCCCTCAATTTATGGTTTTCCGGCGATTTGAGGTCAATATCGGCCAATTTCCTGAGTTACGAGACTAAAAGGAGAAACAATATGTATTTTCTATTTTGTCCCAAAAATGATATCATTTTTAATTTAGTTCTATAATTCAAAAGGCAAGTGAAGTGTTTATTGTATATATACTATTCACCGTGGATAAAAATGAATTTCTTTTTCATTTTTTGGCTTCATCAATTAATTTAAGTATAATACATAATTAAAATAATTGATTGAGGTAGCACAATTTATAATTTAAATGATTAATTGAAAAACAAATAAAAGATCAGACAGCACGTGAAGTGCATGAAAATTTAAATAATTCATTGTAAATCGAATTATTGCAGGTTACTTTATTTAAAAGAGACAACCCCAAATAATTCATTGAAAAACGAACTCCAGCTGGTTGGTTTAAATAAAATTCATCCACTAATATGGATGATGGTGCTCCCCCAATGATAAAAGAAGATTTTATTTTGATTTTGTTTTTACTATTTCTAGTTACATACTACTGCCCCGTATATCAATGTATTTGACATATTTGTATGCAAGAAGTTCAAATTTTTTTCTTTTTAATGTATAAAATAAAATCTCAATATTTATCTGTTTATTTTAAAGATTTCCCAATATCCGTAACAGATTTGAGAAAGATCTGTGATCCAATTCTTTCATAAATCTTATTCTCGCAAATATCACTAAAATCCTCATCGACGTCGCGGTTGATGCGCACATAGAAGGCCGACATTAGAGCCTCCACCACCGGTGAAATCATTGGAATTGCGAGAACATTCACCTTTAGCCCTTCGGTGGAAAACCAAGCACTAATTGGGGGTAATTGAATCATACACGAATATGCCGCCTGCTTGGATGATCGCGAGTCAGACCCAAGATATCAATTTCAGATAGTGCTTGTTCAATCTCTTTCATAAACTCATCATCGAGTCAGCGTCGTCTTACCCATAAGTTAATATTCCATCCTGCACGTCCTTTCTTTTTTGGGTTGTTACGCGAAAGAAACCCCCGATGGCCGCCACCATCACGAAACCAAGTTTCCCCACCAAATTCGACAACCTGACTGTGCCCTACCCGTTTGGAGTCGGTGTCAACAGTGACTGTGGTATCGGAAAGTTATTCCGTTGCTTCTTCAGTTTCAGCAGAGGTAAGGTTATGATGATAAGAGGCGTGGAAGGATTCTGATGATTGTTCACATTGTGCAATAATATAATAGATTGTGCAAACATTTTAAGGGGTTGTGCAGCAATGTAATCGATTGTACAACATGTATCTTTACAATCTAATATACGGAAAACATAGCATGATTCATAGCAAATAATATTTAGACATAATTTTATGTCCATCAGAATTATTTATTTTTTATAATTATACTCTTGATAACTATGTTGCGCATGTCTACAAGAAATATGATTTACAAAATAACATATAGTTAGGTTGTGCAGCCTTATTCACATGTTGTGCAAAAATTTAATTATATTGTGCAACATATTTATAGTCTTATTTAGTTAAGAAGATGAATTGTTATCAATAAGAAGATAGAAATCAACAGGCAATAAATACGGAATCTGTTGCAATTTTAACGGTAAAAATTAGGGTAAATATCAAAATTATTCCTGTAAGTATGGCGTTTTTCAACTTTACTCCCTTTTCTTTTGCAATTCTCAATTTTGGTCATTTTTTGTCCACTTTTAGTCCTTTTGTTCAAGTTTTGGTCATTTTCTCAAAATTTGGTCCTTTCTTGGTCCACTTTTAGTCCTTTATGTATACACTTTCGGACCATTTTTGGACTTTTTTCAACATAAAGGACTAAATTTGGATAAAAAGGACTAAACTTGGACTAAAATGACTAAAAGTGGACAAAAAAGGACCGAAGTTGAGAATTGCAAAAGAAAAAGGACTAAACTTAGAAAACGCCATACTTACGGGATCAATTTTGATATTTACTCTAAAAATTATATCCAGAATACATTGAAAGGGTAAAATTCGGTTTATGCAATATAACTTTGTACCTATTAGTATTAATTTTAAGCCCACATATATCTAATAGTAA
Source organism: Pogostemon cablin (assembly GCA_023678885.1). Lineage (NCBI taxonomy): Eukaryota > Viridiplantae > Streptophyta > Magnoliopsida > Lamiales > Lamiaceae > Pogostemon > Pogostemon cablin. Next base: position 12,303,275 of record CM042987.1, read on the forward strand.
TAATAAGATATGCATTGTACCTAAAAGTAAGTCATTAATAATTAGTTTGTCTAACGCCAGCATTAAAATCAGTCATTGCACTAGCTGTGGGTGGATCTTGCTAAATGAATAAAATAAGATCCAGTCATCTCATGAATTATATTTTATTACTGCCGATCCACTAAAAAATTATTTAATGAAAAGTCGCACTTACCCCTATTTTTATATACATCAATTATAATTGATAAAAAAAATGAAAAATTCACATTTCTATATTTTTTCTCTCCGTACATAATTCAATTCAATTATGACTGCAAATGAGAAAATCCCGTTTTCATATTTTCTATCCAGTAAACACGTACTGGAGGCGCCATTCCACACCACAGAGAGTATCCAAATCAAAATAAAAAATATGCAAAGCTTCTAAATCAACTTTTTCAAGTTTCATATTTTTTTAATCGAAAAAAGAAATTATATTAGGGAGTAATTGAGGTACTAAAAGAATACATGGGAGTACATAATTCATGTACAATATAAAGTTAATTACCTAAAGTAGGTAATTTACATGGAAAACCATGAAGTATATGTACTTGATCATAGTTCAAGACCTCCTCAGAAGCATAATCATAAGCAACAATCGTACAACCTAGTTGACCTCGAAAGAACACCATTGATCTCCTGATTGCTTTCCATATATACTTTGTACTTTGTATTCTATGGGATCTATTATACTTTGTATTGCCGTTGTACAGTAACATACAGGATTTTTGAATATAATTGATGATGTCAGTTAAAGAAATTCCGAACACCACAATGTATTCAGAGATATTTTCTTAATATTCCACGAAATGTTCATAATGTATTCAATATCCTCCCTTCGTCCCATTTTAAAATTTATGTTTGTTTTTTGCACAGAGATTAATGAATATAGTATTTTATTGTATGGTGGGTTGAAAAATATAATATTTAATGTAAAGTGGGTAGTTGTATTAGTATTGTGTGTGGGTCCCATGGGAATATTAATTGTTTTGTTTGGTTCTCATTTACCAAAAAGGGAAATGATTAAAATTGTACGCCTAAATTAAAAATATGTAAAGATTGAAATGAGATGGAAGAAATATTTCATATGTATTTATTGAAATGATTTTGTATTAAAAATCAGTTAGTATTTAGAATATTTAATGTTCAATAACGATGTATTTAGAAATGTTTTGTGAATATTTCACGAAATATTCAGAATGTATTAAATATATTTTAGATTAATTCATTTTCTCAATGTTCCAGAGGCATTCTAAATATTGTAGTATTGGAAGGTGTTGATATTCTGTATTGCTTCAATTTTTGGAGTTTGCAAGTTTTGAGACGAACTAGAAAGAATTTTTGTTCAAGTTTAAATGAGTTTAAATAAATAATATTTTTTATAAAAAATGATACTCCCTCTATCCCAGGAATACATTCGCGTATTTAAGAAAAGTAATTTTTTATTAGTGTGATGTAAGAAAGAGAGTATTTTGGATAATTGAGTAGAATAAAGTGTATGATATAGTTGACTTTGACTATATTGTGTGTAAAAAGAAGGTGGTATTTTTGTAATATTGTAGTATTATGAGGCTATTGATTTTGTGTATTATTTCCATTTTTAGGGTGCGCACGTATTCCTGGGACGGACCAAAATAGAAAGTGCAAGTATTCTTGGGACGGATAGAGTAACTAATACTCCCTCCATCCCGTTTCAATGTTTACATTTATTTTTTGCACGTTGATTAAAAAGTATTATATTTTAATAGATAGTGGGTGGAAAAATATAATATTTAATGTGAACTGGGTAGGTGTATCAGTGTTGGATGATATATTAATTATTTTAGGTGGGTCCCATATTCCTAAAAAGGAAAACATAAATATTGAAATGAGACGCGCAAAATAGAAACGTAAACATTGAAACGGGACGGAGGGAGTAAGATAAAATAAACTACCCCCTCCATCCACAAATATCTTCATAATCTGCCTTACACGGATATTAAGAAAAGTGAATTATTACTTACTTTTAAAGGGAATCTGATAATTTTGGGTAATAAATAAATTATAAAGTATGTTTTGTGTATAAGGTGTTGATGAAAAATTTGAAATAAAATTATATTATAAGGTTATTTGAATGTTTTCTTTTATTGGGTGTAAAAATGAATTGAAAATGAATGAAAATAAAAAATGTGAAGATTAGTTTAGGACGGTAAAGTGTAACTTTTTTTGCGGGATAAAGGGAGTATTTAATATTCTCTCTTATTGCAATGAATTATTAATTTTCAAGATATTGTACAGCCGGGTTACTTGTATTTGTGGATAGGTCATTGATCTCTTTAATTAGGAGGAAGAGCCGGGTTAGTTATATTTGTATTTGTGGAAACGTCATTCTCCTTTGGACAAAGGGCAAACACTTAAGCTTTTTAATTAATTATCATATTTTATCGAAAATATTATTTTTTTATTAAACATGTCATTTCATTTTATTTATTTTTCAAATGGTTCATGATATACATAATTGCATTACTATAACTTTTATTAAAAGAATCACTTTTTATAAAAAAGACTTATTATTTTTTATTCATTTCACAAAACTTATTAAATAATTTCTCATACAAGTGTTTTCCTGAACAAAATAAGAGCAATTGTGTACAATGGGCAAACTTTATTCTATGAAATTTTAGAATATCTTTTTAATCACCTTAACCTATAACATCTTGTACATATTTTTTTCACATAAAAAAATATGCACGAGCTTATACTCAATTTCCAAAGATTAGGATGACAAAATGACGTGTTTTTTTCGTCTATTTGAACCTTAATGGGTATGGATAGATTTAAGTGAGTTTTAAACGGGTACAGATATTAAATAAAATCTTATTAGAATTTTGAACGGGTACGAATAATATCTCAATACCCACAATTACCTCTATATATATATATATATATATATATATATATATATATATATATATATATATATATATATTAAATATAAATCATCTAATTTATATATTATGATATATTTTATTTATTTTATTAATAGTCATAGTTTTATTTAAACATATTTATTTTTACATTTAATTTATAATTTTATATTTTTCAATAACATATTAACTTAAATTAAAAAAAGTATAAATATACATATACTCCTTCTGTCCCACTGAAACGTACGCTTTTTCCAGTTTGGTCCGTCCCAATACAAAATGTTCATTTCCCTTTTTCGTAAAATGACCCACACAAATTAATTATTTCTATCTCTTTGGGCCCACAGATTACACTAATACACCTACTCACTTTACATTAAATTATTATTTTTCTCACTTTACAATACATTAAAATATTATATCTCTTAATCTATGTGCAAAAAGCAAATGCGTATATTTCAACGGGACGAAGGAAGTATTAAATAGATATTAAACAGGTTCGGGTAAACAACAGGTATTGATAAATGGGTATGGGATGAGTACGGATATCATAATTAAAATTTTAAATGGGACAAGTACAGAGAAATAATTGATATTTAAACGGGTACGAATATTTCCAAAAGAAGCGGGTTTCCTACTTGTTGTCATCCCTAGTAAATTTATGTCTTATCATTTTGGTTCATGTCACTAGTATATATTCCCTCTCTAGGTAAGTGGTCCCCACCAAAAAAATCCTAAAAGTTCTACTATATTCCACAACTTATTATCAATTAAAATTAAAGTTGAGGAAAAATATCTATATCTATATACATATAAAAGTAGGATAGTGAGTTTCTCGCCCAAAATAAGGGTATACTTAGAAATTCATTAAATTTATTAAAATTTGTATAGCTTTTTCATATAATAACACTATTTGTTTGAGTGTTTCAGAAAATTAGAAGTACTCCTTTCGTCCTGTTTTAATGTTTATGTTTGCTTTTTACACGTTGATTAAGGAGTATAGTATTTTAATAGATAGTGGATGGAAATATATAATATTTAATATAAAGTAAATAGGTGTATTAGTATTGAATGTGGGTCCCACATTGATATATTAAGTGTTTTAGATGGGTCCCATATACCAAAAAGGAAAATGTAAATATTGAAATGTGACGTCCAAAATAAAAATATGTAAACATTAAAATAGGACGGAGGGAGTACTAAAAAATCTGACATGAAAAATAGAAATTAGGTTGATTGGTTGAATTCACAGTCTCAGTCAACACCTACACGCCTACTCTAATTAATTAGACCTTTGGTTCATTGAAATGGATTACAGTCCATAGACAACTCTAAAACCACTATTATAGGTGGTTTTCCCTAGCACACGGATTATCAATACCACATACTCCCTCCGTCCCGTGAAGTATTTAACGTATTGGTGTGCATGGAGATTAAGAAAATTTTATTTTTTAATATATAAAGTAAGAGAGAGAATATATATTTTAGTTAATTTAATAAAAAAGGAGTGAAAAGTTGTTGGAAGATGTGAAAAAGTGAGTATTATATTGGGATGTGTGTAAAAAGTGGATATTATAATAATTTATTTTTTACCAATTTTAGTAAAAGTGAAGTGTGAAATACTTTGGGGGGACGGAGGGAGTATATAATGTAATCGTACATGTACCTATTCCACTGCTACAAATAAGAGTTTCTTCATTTGATAGAAAATTTCACATTATCAAAATGTTTCTTCATCTTGAGTATAGTCTAGGCTCAGTGATATAATTCACCTTGTGCTTTGTTGCAATGAAAGCAATAGTCCAGCTGCTAAATATCTCTGTTGTGCCAGGGAGTAGTGGAAGAGGCATGCTAATTTGCTTAAAATGTCATGTCTAATATACACAAATTATCAGTTTTGGTTTAATAACACAAGTTCTTCATGTATGGATGGATATTGCATCTAATGTAGTATCTTTTTAAGAACTTGATAAGTTAAGTTGCATGATATTGCATAACACAACAAAGAGAAATAAAAAAGATGTACCAGAGAAGCTTATGAAGATGGTTATCTATCAAAGAAAACGAATATGCTAAATCAGTGGTAGAAAAGAATACCTCTCGGTATAATTAGAGGGGCTAAAACCTGCTCTCATTTTCATATTGAAAAATAAGGAACAAAAGGGTTCCCCCCCCCAAAAAAAAACAAAAATACAGATCTTTATAAAAATAATTTAAGTTTACATACATCATTGATTAAACAGATTAATCAATTGACATTTGTATATAGAATTAACTCAAAATAGTTTCAACCGTTTAATAATGAAGTAACTTTTTAGCTTCTATGTCTAAATTGAGTTTGCATCCAATATACTTTGTGCAGTTAGGTAAGTACAAAAGTTCATAAACGAAAGAGTCAACAGTAGAATGTCGAAAATTTTTGTACAAAAATTGTATACTGGAAAAAGGTCAATTTAAAAACTCACATACAAGAGAACTAAATCATGTATAATCTACAAGTAGATCAAAACAACAATAAATATCAAACTGTAGAATTATAATAAAGTGAGCGCTGATTAGTGATGAAAATGAAAGACAGAACAAATCTATCTTATACAAGTAGATGAGAAAATCTACATTTTCCGAAGAAACATGCATGATATATCGCTACAAAACACACAAGAAATGACTTTTTACAAATCCCAGTATATTGCTTTAAGAAAAAAAACCATTAATCCCGACAAAAAGATCTAGAGTACCTAAAATGGATAAATGAAGAGCTAAGCACCCTAGATCTAATGACGGGATACACCCAAACGAGACTCTACTTTGATTTGAGCCCTCAATCATTCTCCCTATGGATATCGACACAACACACACAAGATACCATACTTTTATAAATTCACAATATTATTTTGACAGAAGTATACAAACGACACATAATGCCAACATAAAGAGTATAAAATCTAAATGAGAAATACCTTAAACAAAGTTAGCAGATCTGGACTTCTAAACTAGATCTACTCGTGGATCTGGGTGTGACTTCGACCATACGATACTCGAATTTGCACTCTTCATCTATCTCTGAACTAGGTTGCGACGTTGGAAAAGGGTAATAGAATCTTAGAGAAAATGGAGGGACGAGAGGGCACAAGCAAGAGACATAGGTGAATTGGTTGTGTGTTGAATTTTTTATTGTAAGAAGATGAAACTTTCTCACATTAATTCATCAATTTGAGTTGATGGGCTTTATTTTCAATCCATTTGGGCTCTGAATTAATCTAAAAATGGCGAGAGTGTAGAATGGCCAGTTGATAATTAAATGAATTGGGCTTGCAGAATTGGGTAATCAACCTTCACGTGGCTACAAACATAGTTGATTTACAAGTTAAGAATAAGTACAATTCCAATGCATAATAATTCCTTTTTGTGGTGAATCTATTATAAATTGGATGAAAAAGAAAAATATAAAATTTATAATATGAGGGATGAAGTAAATATTATTTACAATATTAAGGCAAGTGCATCTATAATTTTTATTCACATTTCCATGTTAAATAAATTCATCAAAGTTTATTTATTGTATAGTACTAATACTTACCATTCAGTATATATTATATTTATTAATTAAATTTTAATTGTTATTAATTCAAATTGCTATTTAATTCTTATATTTTATGTTATATTGTATTGATGCAATTTTAATATAGTTGCAAAACAAAAATTGAAAATTTATCGAAACATTTTTTTATGTGAATGTTTGTGCAACGCGTATTTATAAAAGTAAAATAAATAAAAGTTTATCAAAAAAGTTGTCGTTAAAATTAAGTTGAAGACATGGAGTAAAATATTTATAATAATAATAATAATAATAATAATAATAATAATAATAATAATAATAATAATAATAATAATAGGCAAAGACTTGTGTGAGACCGTCTCATGTAAGGGCTTACGTGAGACGGCCAGAAAGTGATAACTTTTATGAAGTAAAGTGATAATAAATTAATGAAAAGTGATAATGCTCTTCCACGAACAATTTATAGTATAAATAAAAATTGATAACATTTTATAGCAAAATTGATAATGATTTATAACGAAAGTGATAACTATTTTAAAAAGTGAAAAATGATCTCACGTGAGACGGTCTCATGCAAGACCTAACCATAATAATAATAATAATAATAATAATAATAATAATAATAATAATAATAATAATAATAATAATAATAATAATAATAATAATCTATATCTATATATACATAAATGTACCATAGAACCTTGCATAAAAAATTGCAACCCAAAAATAAGAAAAAAATATTAAAGAAAAAGATCTTTTAGGAAAGTAATATTTTTATTATATATCTCGATATATGTGAATCTCTGCAGAAGATTAAGATTTTCTTATATATATGACCGGTTAGGGAGCAAAAGAAATTAACAGACAACAAATATTATTTGCAGATGTGGAAAATGGAGTCGGAGAGTCCAAAAAGATTTTGTCAATATTTTTTTTCTCAATTTCTATACTACTGAAACGATTAGAAATCGTAAATAAAATTTTCCTTTATAGAGAAAAAAAGATTGGATTAGAAGCTCGAGTGGCTTTTACAAATAAAATGAGAATTTACAAACAAAATGAGAAAAGATTTGGAAATATGGCAAGAAATAACCTCCATCTGCAGATGTGGAAAGTGGAGTTGGGAGAGTAAATAATTTAATTTGTGAACACCGAATTAAATGAGAGAAGAATTATATAACTTTTACTAATTTTTTATTATTTTTATATATTTAGAGACATATTTAAAGGTATTGTATTATTGAACTTTATATAGAATTTTGGTAGATATAAGGGTTTGAAAGTTTTATGAATTAGTTAAACTCTCTTGTGTGTCATTCGTACAACACTACTTGTGAATTTATTTTATATATGATTGTGCGTTTTTAACTTATATATATTCACTGTCGTTTTGTGCATCTTTAATTGTTGTATAGAGTCTGAATATATATCTTGATTGCTGATTGAGTGTGTTCGCCGCTTAACAGGGTTTTATGTTATGATTCTAAGTGAGGGGACTCTGAAACTTCATTAGAACTGTCATATATGAATCTTTATTAATTGAATTGAATTTGGGTTAGTAAGCAGGATAAAGAGGATAATTTTATAGTACATATAAAGAGAGATCATATCGAGTTAGATTCAAGACGTAGGGAATAATTGATACTGATAGTACCTAGAAAGGGGGGTAAAATTACGTCTATTGCTCCGAGGTTATTCACACGTATTACACGCATATTTATTTGTGTCTATAGAGTTGATTTGCGTGGTTTAGTGATGCGTCCATAGTCCATAAGGCAGAGTCGGCCTGCACTTGAGAGGGAAATTAATGAGTGAAACTGGATTATCCTAGAGCTACCTATTCTCCATTCTTGAGACACTTTCGTATTCTTCCAGTGCAATTTATTTTAATTATTATTTAATTTAATTATTTTGTAGTTATTAATTATTTCCACAACTGTTGTTGCCTTTCGTCTTAATTAATTTAGTAAATAATTAAATTAAAAATACGTCGTTTAACTTGGTTTCTTGCTTAAGTTGCAATTGATATCCATCATACTTGGAGATTAATTGTGTATTGAGAAAACGTTCATCATATTACTAGTGATTTATATTTAGTGTCCTGTTAAAGATGAGACTACATAAAAAACATAAAAAAATAAAAATATAAACAGTCATACATCTTAATATTAGTAGCATAGATTCTAGGCAACATTTACAAATTATAATAACAATATCCGATTCTGTAATAAGTCTTTCTCCATTCTCAGGTTTATAACACCTCACTTTTTAGATTATCTATACTTCTTAACACCAATCCATTTTCCAAAACAATTAAATTAAGTTAACCTACAACATAAACGTGTAACAAAACTTAATGAAATAATTGCATTTTTTATTAAATATTTCCCTTCTAATAAAAGGCTATGATAGAATTTAGTTCAAAATTTATCTATACAATTCAACACTCATGCAAACTAAGGCAAAAAAAATCTTCAAATTTGAACGATATTAAACATAAATATATTCCAATAGGTTAAATCAAACACAAAATAATCTTCAAGAAGAGTAAATAGACATTACATGCACTAACTTTACAAAAACCAGCGAATAATTACATATTTACAAAATTTGCCTCATAAATAAAAGTCTTACTTATACCATAGTTCAAAAATCTATCTCATAAATAGCAACAATCACAATTTACTAGGACATAAAACTTTAGATGACCAACCTGAAGTGTTTTCCTTACATGAAGTGACAAAATCATCTGCACAATTTTTTAAAATAGCAACCTGCCATAAGAAATATATATAAAAATTAAACTCTTTCTCTATGTAAATTAATACATAATATATTTTAAATATTTTCAACCTACTAAACAATAAATGCTTGACATACCCATAACTCCTTTTCTTTTTCTTACTGTATATTACACTTGAACTTGTAATTTTTTAAAAAGATCTAAGATATGTACCTGGTCAACATCATTCATAAATTCTTTAGAAGTTGAAGATACATCAATTGTAGATCGGTTTCAATTCTCAATTTCACTCAATCTACTCTCAAACATGTCCATCCGCCTTTTAAGATTTTCATTTTCTTCTTCCTTCTCTTTTAATTGATTCTCAAGTTCCTTCAAATGAGAATCCAGAAAATACTTTCTCTTCATCCCACCTCCGTAACTAATGATTACCTTTTTTATTGTACTCCAAAACATTTTTCTATCATCATAATTTGTGATATTGATGGGTTCTCATTAACAATCTCAACAAGCTCGTCCTACAAATGTCCATTACTCAAATAGTATAAACTATAAGTGCATATAAAATAAAAAATAATTAGTTGAAAAGATAAGTATGCTTACATATTTATCATTTTCTTCTTTCTTTGCAAGGTTTCCATTTTTCTTTTGAGTCTCATAAAACTCTCTGCCACGTTAAGTTTACCTCCCTAAAATAGCAAAAAAGCATGTACATAATGAAAGAATGTACCTTCCTGTTTGATGAGGCATGTCTCCATTTTTGCGATTTTTGGTGTTTTGACTACTAATTTTTCTATATAATTCATAAAAGAAAATTATACAATTTGATTTTTTAAAGAACATTTAAGTTGTATATGAAAAATAAGACATAAAATACATACAACAATTTTGAGGTTAGATCATTTTGTTCCTTAACATAAATATCTAAATATGGAAAAATTAGAGTCAAATTAACTTGTCTTAAGTTATCCGATAAATTTAATTATAAATTACCTGAAACTCTTCACTTAAGAACTTGTTATTTACAAGCCACTCCCAATCACCAACATCCATCCCATCAGGCACATTTGCTAAAACTTCAGTTTTAGTTTTACAATTCTTCACATTGCGTACATATAAAGAGGACCTCCATGATGTCAACAAAACACACATATGCTCCAACGTATGCTCTTGATATAGCTCTATATTAGGATTGATAAAGCATTCCTATGAATTAAATATAGAAAAATATAATTAAAGATAATTTAGAATATTTACAATGGTTGAAAAACTTAAAAGCATTTCCATTATCAAATCCTAGGAATAATATGATTCACGTACCTTAATTGAGCACCACATATGTTGTTTATCTGATTCAGTCATTTCTTTTCATGTCTTCACTCTTATCGGACAAATATTCTTGTCTCGTAATGAACTTTAAGCCATTTTCGGGGTTAAATTGATCAAGGTAAGTGTACCTTATCGTGTGTAGTTATTGACCCAGTTTAAATATTGATCAATGGGAGAGTTCAATCCGAGGTGTATCTGGATTTGTTTTTAATCATGCTTTATAGGAGTGATCGGGATTGTGAGTTTTTAGAATTAAAAGACAATTATCTAATCAAATAGCAAATAAAATAAATAACAACTAAAGGTGATTGATGCAAGAGATAAATAACCAAGATTAAAATGAAGTGAAAGTGGTAATATAAAGAGGAGCAAGGCTAACCACATTCAAGATTAAGGGTATTACATAGACTTGTTAAAGTTAAATGTCAAGTATCAATGATAATCGGAATAGAAGCAATCACAAATGTTCCCCTAATCTCTATGGCTAAGGTAATTAGGTTCTTAACTCATTACAAGTTTAAAGCACAAAAGATTGTTTCTTACTCTCAATTCCCTTAAAGGTACTATGATTACAAGAATTCTTCCTCTCACTCAATCAATAATCAATCAAGATTAATTAATCAAATGTTCCAACATGAATGTTCTAAGTGTATAAAAATGCTACCACATACTTCAAACACTAACATACATCATTCATATAATAACATGATTCAATCAAAACCCAAATCACAATATCAGAATGGCTTTCCTAACATTATAACTAGAGATATTGATCACACAAATCATAACACAAATAAATGAATCATAAAACATGTAGGAAATTTCAAATATCATATCAAATAACCATTTAAATCCAACAAATCCAAAAAGCCCTAATCCATCTTGTGGCTAGCCTCACTAGAGGTCTAGCCAACAATAAACATTATGAAAACATCCTCAAAATGCTTACATATATTCATTGTTTCAAATATAATCCAAAGAGAATACAAATGAAAAGCAAGATATCTTCCCTGCTTGAGGTAGGTTGGATGTCTTCCTTCACTTTGCAAGCTCTCACTCTCAATCCTCAATCCTCAATAGATTTGTGATGAAAATATGAAGAAAATGGAGAGGATGGATGAAAGGATGATGGATGGATGAAGATAAAGGTGTAAAATGTAGAGAATAGTGTGTGTTGTTCTCTTGAAATCTCCCCCTTACCAAATCTGATTTGAGAAAATGAGTATTTAGGGTATTTATACTCCTCTTGAACGCAGGAATTTCGCATTTACAGTTGGCATTTTTGCATGAAAATTCGACCAAATTTCCTTCTCTTCGATCGAGTTTCCATGCAATTTGCGCTTATTCGAACGGAACACGTTTTCTGCCTTCAATCTATGCAAAAATTCGATCGAGTTTTCTGTTCTTCGGTGAATTTTTATGTTTTGCCCAAACTCCAGCTAGAAATTTGAATGAATTTCTGAAAATTCAATCGAGTTTTTAAGCACTTTCATGGGCTCCATTCTGTACGTAAACTTCGATCGAATTCTTGGAAATTCGATTGAGTTTTTGGTCTCTTCTTTGAATTCACAATTTCATCTCTATGTTTGCTCGATTCTCCTTCCAAAATACCTATCTAACATTAATGCAACTCAAATTAGTAACCTTCATCAAATCCATCCATGTCACTCAAAACATGATGCTAAAACATACTAAACACGCATAAAACGAACATAAAAACACAATAAAATCTAGGTGAATTGGACGACAATCACGTATGACATTTCCCAAGTGTCTTTACCAAGCACTATGATTGGAACCAACTGCACGATTGTTGAAGAATTCAATTTCAAGTTTTTCATTGCTTTTCATAATTCCAACTCTCTTGTTCTTGTTTTTTCCTCGTCTTCTCTTCATCACTTGGGGTATTGAATCTATTCCATAAATTGAAGTTAAAAATTAAAATAAAATAAAAGATTAACATGAAAAAATCATAATAGGTACATAATAGGTTTATTAAAAATAAAATATATTAACCTTCAATTAGTTTTTTTGTGATGGCATACATACTTTGGGTCACCTTACCATCACTAGTCATAGGAGTATACATAGCAACAAGAAAGTGACCAACTGCCTCAGATGGTATTTCAAACTCCTATAGATAAAATAAATAAATAGATGTGGTTATCATATATAGAGCAACTTTTATTTTAAAAGTTAAACAAATAGATAAAAACACAATTACTCACTTTGAGTGTTGTACACTCACTAATAGGTATCAAATCAGTCTCAATATAGAAATACTTAGATGTAGTTTTGAATAATTGAACTGTACTAGCTCTTTCAAGTTCATTTTCAACATTACTATGCACTACGATTTATTTTTGGATACGATTCTCCCCCAATATAAAAAACATCCTTTACCATAGGATTTTTAGCAGTAGAAGCTACATACGTAAAAAAAAAAAGAAAAAATTAGTGAAAAAGATTGACGTAAAAAAAGAAAATCAAAAGGTAAGCTAGTAAACAACGTACGCAAGTAAATGATGGATGATCGTTAGGCATTTTAAAGAGCATTGGTAAGGAAGTTTCAACAAGTTCCAAATATATGTCAATATTATCCAAACTTTCAGGATCTCTTATCATATGTAACAATTCTCTATCATTCTTCAATGGCTTACCATCTCCATCCATTACTTTAAAACTGACAGGGTAAATATCAACAAACTTTCTACACAAGTCCAAGATGTCTAAGAAAGAGCTATCTTCTGTTAAATTATTTTCTTTTCATTCCATCTTCTCCAAAATGCAAATTAGTGTATGAACTGAAATTCCACCTTAAGGAAGAAAACAGTATCTGGTATTATTATATAAATATATTTCTTTAAAAGATGAAAAATACAAAAACAAAGATTTAGAATTTTACCAATTTTGTTCTTACAACTGTTTCCAGATTATTGTCCTTCATCTCGAAGACTTTGATTTTTACTTGCTCTTATGGACGTATGCATTCAAAAGAAAATAAAACATTATACCATTTTAAGAATTTCCTTAAAAGTAATACACCCCTACCCAAAATATCAAGTAAAGTGAAAAGAAAAATAAATATACTATTGTGGTCTCCGTGAAGTTTGAATACTTTTTATCCATATTTACGACCTAAGTTCCCAGGACATTATTATTGCTACATTTTGTAAATATTGATTTTATCTGTAAGAATAAGGAATAATTAAGAAATTATTACAACAATAATCATATGAAGAGAAAAGGAAAAAGTAAAGTCAAAGAAAAAAATTAAATAAAATTCAAATTAAGAAAAATTGATACCCTTGAAAGCGGACGGAGGGAGTATTACTTTACCTCGTAAATAAGCACCAAGATTATCTTCCTATACGTGCAAAGATCACTCTTGACCCAGTATTGCACAAATGAGAAGATCTATCAATGTTACCATATCTAATAATAATAAAGAAAGGAATTAAATAGTTGTGAGACATTTCCAATATCTAAATTTCATTTAAACGTAAGGCTGCAATTCATGCTATGGAATTAGACCATAGGATCCTATATTACTCTTAATCAATAGTAAGCTAGTTGTGAGACATGTTCCTATAAATAATCAAACAATGAAATTTGTTTCAAGGGCATTTGACCGCAGTCTATCATACTTTGGAAATTCAATGATATCCTTACACTCAAACTCCAAACAGCAAAATTCAGAATTTCGTAGAAACTACACTTTCATGGCTTTACAATGATATAAGCCATGAGACCTAATTTTATGTCACAATTAGCAGTTTAATTCTTTAAACTGACATATGTGCATGTGTTGTTCAAATATATAGAAATATTGGAACATCCTTCCAGACATACGTTCATGGACCTAAAGCAAACCCTACGTTATTCTATAACTGAAAACATCTATTTTGAAAGAATAAAAATATATAACTTCTTAAATCTTCTGATAAGTTCATAAACTCAAAGAAAAAAAATATTAAATGAAATAGAAGGTTAAGATACATTCATTTGACAGATTCACATCCAGTCTACCATACTTTGGTAATTTGTTAATAAATTTTCACTCAAAACTCCAAAATGCAGAATTCCTAAGAAACTAGATTTCCATGGCTTTACAATGATATAGGCCATGAGGCTTGATTCCATGTAAAATGAAACAGTTTTATTATTTTAAAAGACCCATGTGCATGTGTTGTTCAAATAGAAATTTTGAAACATCCTTCCAAACATAGGTTCATGGGACTAGAGTAAACCTTTCATTATAATATATATATATATATATATATATATATATATATATATATATATATATATATATATATATATATATATAACTCTTTGAATCTTTTGATAAGTTGATAAACTCCAAAAAAATTTATAAAAATGAAATACAAGGTTAAAATACGTTCATTTGAAAGATTCTCGTCCAGTTTGCCATAGTTTAGAAAATTGATTATAACTTTTCACTCAAAACTCCAAATTGCATAATTCAAAATTTCTTAGAAATTAGACTTCCATGGCTTTACAATGATATAAGCCATGAGGCCTAATTCCATGAAAATAAATAGTTTAATTATTTTAACTGACCCACATGAATGTGTTGTTCGAATATAAATTTTGGAACATCCTTCAAAACATAGGTTCATGGAACTAGAGTAAACCCTTCATTATCCTATGATTGAAAACATCCATTTTGACTCAATAAAATTATACTCCCTCCGTACCATAATAAACTTCACACTTTCTAATTTTGTCTGTCGCACAATAATTTGCACCACCCAAAAAAGGGAAATATCACATCAATTCCTTACCTCAAAAGTTCACCTTAATTACAAATTTACCACTCCTACTTAAAGCACACAACATACTTTATAATTCATTATTACATAAAAAGTGTACATTACCCTCCAAAAATCAATAAAGTTGGTCAAAAAGTAACTTTTCTTATACTCCGTATTCACAGTAACAGTGCAAATTATTGTGGGACGGAGGGAGTATAACTCTTTAAATCTTGTGATAAGTTGATAAGCTCGAAAAAAATTATGAAAATGAAATACAAGGTTAAGATATGTTCATTTAACAGATTCTCGTCCAGTTTAGCATAGTTTGGAAAATTGATAATAACTTTTCACTTAAAACTCTAAATTGCATAACTCAAAATTTCTTAGAAACTAGACTTCCATGACTTTACAATGATATAAGACATGAGGCCTAATTCTCTATCACAAAAGGCAGTTTAATTCTTTAAACTGACCCATGTGCATGTGGTGATCAAATATTGCACTATTCAACATATAAATCCTACAACTAATTTAATTGCTAACAAGCAATGAGTGAAGCCTATGGAAAAATTATGAAACTACATCTAGGTGAATATGCTTAGACTTTTTATGTATACTAATTATATAGTTACCCAAAGAATAGAACTAAAAAACTTAAATTTCCAACAAAACATACCATTTTTCACATGTTTTCCGCATTTCGTTAAAAACCAATCAAGTTTCCAATAGTTTCCTACATTTGGCAAGGCTATCCACCACTAAGTAGTATAGAATCTGCAGAAACAGAAAACATATATAAGATAAAGATAAGTCAAGAAAAATTGAAGAAACTAGAACAATTTGACCATAAAACTATAATTCTAAACATACCTTTAGCTACTCCACACTCTTTCCACATACATTTAGCTACTCCACACTCTTTCCATATATCCAATAAAGCCCCCATCAATCATCTTTATTGATTAGAAACTACAATTTCAAAATTTATTTGTATCAAACCCTAAGATTTATAAAGTCTTTCAAAAAAGAATGCCCATAAGAAATAGGAGGGATGACACTCTAATTGTTTTCAAAATATATATTATTAAAAGAAATATAAGCACATAATTCATGCCTAAATGTAGAGTTACAGAAGATATAACAAGAACTCAGTAATGAAATTAGAGAAAATGAAACAACAAATGACGAAAACTATCTTAATGTGGAGAAATCACAACAGGTGATATCTCTCTCCTTCCTAAACCCTTCGTACACACCCAAGCAAAATCAACACACTTATGCAATAAGAGAGATAAAGATGTTTAAGAAACTAAATTAATCAAGAGAAACCTGTTGAATATAATCGCCCAAGGACGACGACCACTCTCTCCAACTCGACTTGTGATTTCCTTCCTAAACCCTTTATACACAACCCAAGCGTAATCAACACAGAATTAGAGAGAGATGTTGAAAGAATTAAAATCAAGAGAAACCTGTTGAGTACACACCCAAATAACGATGTTGCTCTATTGACCTACGATTTCTCAAAGTTTCCCAAATTGGGAGAGTCTGGTTCGAATCGTGGGTTTGGTTTCAAATGGTTTTGAATATGAATATTCTTTCTCTTTGTCTTAGGGATAAAATTAAATAAACCCATTTCATTTTCATTTTGTTTTTTTTAATGGATAAAAATAAAGGAAGGAAATATTAACTTTTCATTTTTAATGGGCAAAAAGAATAGAGGGAAAAATTGGCTCCAAGTTTTTTTTTAGATATCATTCCAACTTATATCAATAATGAGAGGCAACTCAATTGATTTCTATTAATGAGAGGAATACTAATAGTAATAAGTGGAAAAAATATCTCTCATTAAAATTACCTAATACTCCCTCCGTCCCAAAGAGAAATTTATAGTTACTGTAGATACGGAGTTTAAGAAAAAATTTACTTTTAGAGGTACTTTGGTATTTTTAGGTAATAAATAAATTATAAAGTAAGTTATGTGAGTTGAAAAGGGGTAACAATTTTGAAATTAAAGTGTATTGTAAGGTAATTGAATTGTGTGTATTTTCTTATTTGGGGGTGTGAACTTGTATATGAGTTGAATAAAAATAGAAAGTGCGAATTTGTTTATGGGACTAAGGTAGTACACCTTAACTTTTCTTTTTCCTAACATTAAAAACCATCTTTAATACTAGTGAAGGGAGCCTGTTAATCTCAAAAACTACATTAGCAAATGCATCGAACCAAAAAGATGCAAAAGCTTGAGATGAAACAACATAGGTAAACCTATTTCAGTTATGTGACAGTGCTTACGTTCAGCCCTACCATTCTGTTGTGGTGTGTAAGGACAAGAAAGCTTGTGATGAATGCCATTCAAGTTCATAAAATCACGTACTTTTGAATTCACAAATTAAGTACCTCCATCACTTTGAAAATTCTTTATTTTATGGGAAAACTGAGTGCAGATAAAGGCATGAAAGTGATCTAATATGGCATAAAATTTAGACTTAGCACGTAACGGATAAATCCAAGAAAAACGAGAAAGTCATCCACAAAAACCACATAATAACGAAATCCATCAATTGTGGAAACAGGTGTAGGACCCATAAGTCACAATGTATAATATCTAGAATGTTATCAGCTTGCTTTCTCATTCAATTGAATTGAAATTTTCTTGCTTTTTGCGAACTGACAAGAAGAACAAACGCTAGGATTCGGCAAAACTGAAGTAACAAACACTTTGCTTTGTTGGAAAAATTATATATATATTTTTAATAATTAAATTTGGATAAAGAATCTGATTTTTAACCTATAATTTTAAATGTATACAATAAGAAATAAAATAATTATACTGTTAATTTATGTGCACAATATTGCGAAAATTTCTTCCTGTGCAACACATAGGAGGGTAAGTGCTAGTTATAAATGGTTGTAATCATGAAAAATACCAGAATCTACAAAATTGTAATGGCGTAAGGATTTTTCTATGAAACAAAAAAACTGTCAAAAAAAGTATTTTTATGCCATTATAATGGCCAAAATAGTAATAAAACATGGAAATGTAGGTGGGCAGAATGTTTTCACATTATATAAATGGTTAGAAACATGAAAATACGAAAATCTATATAATTGTAAAGTCTTAAGGATTTTTCTGCGAAATCCAAAAACATCCTAAAAAGAGTAGTATTTTTATGTCACTATAATGATCAAAATAGCAATGAAAAAATTGAAATATACTCCCTTCGTCCCGACGTAAGAGGGTCATTTGCTTTTTTGCACGTAGATTAAGGAGTATTATTATTTAATGTGTAGTGGGTAGTTGTATTAGTGGAAGTGTGGGTCCCATATTTTAATTGTATTAAAGGGGGTGTGTGAATCCCATGTGTGTAAAAAAGGAAATGAGACTCTTTGGGTGAAACAACCAAAATGGAAAAATGGTCCTCTTAAGCTGGGACGGAGGGAGTATATGGGTAGTATGATTTCACATTATATAAATGCTTAGAAACATGAAAATACAAGAATCTACATAAATTGAGTTAAATTCACTTTTTGCCCCGTAACTAAGACAAATTCGATTTCTATCCCAAAAAAGATAAATGGTTCAATTTTGTCCCATAACTCACGGTTATTTCAATTTTTGTCCAATTTTGCTGAAAAGCCCCAAATTGAAGCCTCACATACGCGACACGTGGGGCTTTCTGGCGAAATTCGTGTTTTTCGGCGAATATTGGGTAAAATTTTAATAATTTTTTAGTTATGGGGCAAAATTGAACCATTTATCTTTTTTGGAGTAAAAAATCGATGTTTATCATAGTTATAGGGCATAAAATGAATCTAATTCATAAAAATGTATACACGTTGGTAGCGAAATTATACACATATATCCGGAGCATAGGATATCAACCCTTCTTCGATTAGGTTAGGTTAGTTGTCACCTTTCTATCATTTATCCATCAAATTGTACAATCCCACGAAAATATTAATTAATGTACGTCGACCCTACAGCTAATCCCCTATATAACCACCCTTTCATCCACACAAATTTCAAACACAATACCTAAAAACTATTCTATTCACCTCCCTCTCTCTCTTATTCCATTTCTTCTCTCTCATTGCACTATGTTTACTTTCGGTAATTTTCTTGACGTTCCTTTACCACCACTGAAGATGTAACGGCCAGTTATATACTTTTGTTTTTCCTACATACTAATTTCAATATTATACTTACTTCCCTCTGTCTCAAGAATACTTGCACGTAAAATAACTTTTGATATTAGAAAAGGTTCCATTTTTGGGGATGCAACTATTTTTTTGGGATGGACTAGAAAGGAAAGTGTGAAAGTATATATTCTTGGAACGAGGGAGGGAGAATTAACTTTGACTAACTTGTAATATATCTTTAAGCCTGATTTTTCACTAATCAATTATTTGTGCTCATGTGCAGGTCAAATAAACGGGCTTAAAAATTATCACTGCAATGGAGGATATGAATATTGGTATTCCAACACACAACTACGTATTAAAAGTAGAATGCCATATATGCAATGTCGTTCAGTGTGGTTGTGTTTCGTTTATCTTTTGTTGTTTGAATCGTCATGTTGTTTTCTTGTGTTGTTTGACCAATAATATATATTAATTTCGACTACTTTTACTCCATACTACATTTAACATAATTTATATATGCTTTTGTTATCGCCCCATAACATAATGAGTTACATCAGATGAATAAAGATTAAGTTTTTTTTAATAAAAAAAATTATATTTGATCGATAAAAAGTCATAACTATTCAATTCATGTAATATTCCGTGATCAATTTTATTATATATAAAAAGTGATAACATCTTTAATGTAAAGTGATAATTAAGTAAGGTAAACAATATAGTGAAATGATCTTATTAAAGATAATCTAACAAAGGAAAAGACATGTGTGAAACCGTCTCATGTAAGGACTTACGAGAGACGGATAAAAAGTGATAACTTCTAAAGAAAAGTGATATTCAATTAATGAAAAGTGATAATGTTATTTCATGTACAATTTATAGTATAAATGAGAAGTGATAACATTTTATATATAGCGAAAGTGATAACATTTTATAGTAAAAGTGATAACTATTTCGGAAGGTGTAAAATGATCTCACGTGAGACGGTCTCACCCAAGTCCTACTCTCTAACAAAAGGCTAGCTATTTTTATACGTATGCTATTATTGAATTATTATTATTATTATTATTATTATTATTATTATTATTTTTATTATTATTATTATTATTGACAAGCATTTTTTTTATTTAACTTTGTATAAAACAGATGTCGTATTTTTGTTAATCTATAAAAAAATTTTAAGTGTCGAGCTCTTGAACAATAATGATTAGATATACTAATACCTAGGGGTGGGGAAAATACCGAAAACTCGATATGCCGAGCTCGTCGTTTGAAAAATATCGAAAAATACCAAAATTTAGGTATATCAAAATTTTTGGTACGGTATAGTCACCGTACCGAAAAAATTGGTTCGGTATCAGTATCTGCCAAAATAAAATTTTGGTATTTCGGTATACCGAAAAAAATTAATATATTATTTTTATTAATTTTTTTTATATATATTTATGATTTTATTATGGGCACTTTACCATTATATTTTCTAAGCCCAATATAACCCAACATGGCTTAGCTCATTTAGTCACTCTTTAGATACTCCATTATAATTAGGGCCATTACTGATTTCACATACAGTTTCAATTCACAGTTCTTCTTCCTACATACAGACGCGCCGCAGTGGTTCACAGTTCAAACCCTAGGCGCAATTATCTCTCCTCTCTACGATTCAGAAAACTGGTTAGTTCTACTATAAATTGTTGATTCTCAATTAAAGAGAAAAGCCCTAATTCGTCAGATTTACTCTTTCGCCTCCTCCTTTTATATATTATAATTTTTATATGTGCTCAAACTATATTTAGCTTATATTGGTCGAGCTTGATTTTGGTACGCCGGTGAAAATAAGCTCATTCTGAAGGGGCTATCTTAGCGCCGTGGTGTTGCTATTGAGGAGCGACGTGAAACAATCCGCCACTTGAGGAAGGAAAGTAAAATTAACTGTGAATTCGTCGAAGATGCTTGTTCTATTTAATCAATGATTTATTTTGAATAATTTATGTGGATTTTATGGTTTATTTTTCGGCATAAATTTCAGTATGTAAATAATAATCGGTATGGCTTTATATGTTGAATTTTGCGGTATTTCGATAATTTTTCAGTATTTCGGTATTATCGTTATATACCGAAAAAATCGGCAAGATATAAATTACGGTTTGACAATGGTATGCATTTTTAGATACCAAAATTTTGGTATACCAAAATTTCGGTATCGACATCGGTATACAAAATAGCATTCCAAAAATTTTGGTACGATATTTTCGGTATGCCATGTTTTCCCACCCCTACTAATACCTAGACATAATTGTGCTTTTATAGGATGAACTTTAATGCGAGTAATTTGGGTCTATTATTTATCATCATCTAAAGTTTTTTTCATTATTAAACTATGGGTTAATGGCTGGAAAAAGTCTTATGTATCTATTCAAGAATATCTTAAACTTTCAAAGAACTCTCACATGATCACTCACGGATTGGTTCAAGAAGAAAAGAAAATGATGAACTAAATCATTTATAATGGATCGGCAAATTACTTATATTCAATCCAACTGAAAGATCAGTTTAGATCTCATAACTATCTATTCAACCAATCCTTATCTTTATCTAAAAATCATCCATTACCAATTAAAACAACATCCATAACTATCTATTCAACCAACCCTTATCTTTATCTATAAATTATCCATTACTAATTAAAACAACATCCACATGGCATTATGCAATCCATGCAAGCATCTACCTCTCAACAAGTCCGAATCTTTACTTCGATTGCGACTTATTCTAAACTTAAGGGAATTTGCAAAAAAAATACACACTTTAGTCACGAGTTGCAATTTGAACTACCTGGCAATAGGAGACTGCCCAGTCACTGACGTGTCATTCTCTCTCCCATGTCACACGCTACCTGTACAAAACTACATCATTTTATTGTATTCAAATAGTCTCATAAAACTTAATTTCTTCGAAATAGTTCCATAGCATTTAAATTCTTACCAAAATTGTCATTTTTCTTAAAAATGTTTAAATTTTCTAATTCTTTGAGATTTGGACTGATTCGGTGCTTTAACAAAGTTATGGGACAAATTCGGTAAAAATAAAATGTTTTGGGATGAAATCGGAGGAAACTAAAAGGTTTGAGAAAAAAATGAATACTCTAACTATTTTGAGACCTTTTTTCCAATAATGTAAAAAGATTGCGGGACGATTTATATTTTAAACTCATATTTTTTAAACACCCACCTCACTTTTATATACACTTAAACCTTAACTCACCCACAATTTTAGAAATCATAACACGTGTTTCATATACCCACCATAACTCACCCACAACACCTTTGCTCACCCAACATCAACCCATGTCGGAGAGGAAAGAAAATGAATCAATCTCACTACCGGTCTCATCCAGTAAAACACTACACCTTTATGCAAAGATAGGAAATATGGGGGATTAGGAATTCGGGACTTGGGACGGTTTAATGAATCACTTCTTAGTAAGTGGATTTGGAGGTTCCTTAATGAAACACATCAGTTATGGGCTCGAGTTATTCATTCTATATATGGTGGTCTAGACTGGGTGTCTGAGATTAGTATAAGTAGAAAGGAGGCTAGACGTAGGGGGGCTGGGAGAGCTAAATCACTTTCGGGGTGGTAGAGAGATATTTGCAACATATATTTAGGGAGGGGGGGAAGTGGAGTACACAATGATATCAATAGGATAGTGGGTAACGGAAAGAATACATATTTTTAGAAAGATATTTGGCTAGGAGATACTCCACTTAGCGTGAGATTCCATATACTTTATAATCTAAGCTTGCAAAGAGAGGCGAGAGTTGGTGTGGTGGGTTTTTAGGATGATAAAGGGTGGCATTGGGATCTCAAGTGGAGGAGAGATTTAAGAATACGAGAATCTGATTATGCTAATAAACTTCTTGATTGTCTTAGCAGGGCTGTGATCAAACCAAATGAAGAAGATATATGGCGGTGGAAACATTCCTCGAATGGCCTATTTACAACAAAGAGTGCATATTTGCAGATGAAAAAAAGGCAAGAGGTTGATACGAATATGCAGACTGCACAATTAGCATTTCATAGATTATGGAATTGTTTTGTACAAAGAAGATTTCAAGCTATCATATGGAAGTTGCTACATGAGAGATTGCCAACAGGAGACAAGCTGAATCGAATTAACATTATTTCAGATCAAGAACTTATGCGCTGGTCGTGGGGTTGCACAGAATATGAAAATGTGTCTCATCTATTTTTCACTTGTGATGTAGCTTGGAAAATTTTGCATCAAATTCATGTTTGGTTAGGTGTGGAAATGGTACTTCATTTACATCTTAACATCAATTTTCTCCAACATGGAGAAAGCTTGGGCTGCAGGAAAGGAGTTCTTATAGCTTCAACAATATGGATTGCAGTGACTTGGACAATGTGGAGCTATAGGAACAACTTGATTTTCGATAGACAGCCATTGAATTTAAAGAAGATTGTCTACGAGGCTAAAGCAAGATCCTGGTCATGGCTTTCATCTAAGGTGGTGGAGTTTCGCAACATTAATGCTTTGGAGTGGTATAAGTGTCCACGAAATTGTTGTTAGTTAATAACTAGTACTAGTTTTTAACTTTCAAAATAGTGGGGAAGGATTGTAATAGTATTGTTATGGTGTATGTTGGGTTGTAAGGGTGTTGAAGCACCCCTTGTTCTTTTGTAACACATTTCTTAACTTAATAAATTTGCTTGATCAAAAAAAAAATATATACAATAATATCGGGTGAAAGTGAATAAATTATTTTATGATCAATTTATAAAATGAATAAAAAGTGAAACCTGATTATAAATTTTTTAAAAATAAAAAAAATATAATTTTTAATAATTTATAAAATAATCCATTAAAGGGAATTGAAAAAAAAAAATAAAACAACTATTTAGGCCAACTGCTAGCCGCCCACCCCTCTTTTGCTTTAATTTCTTATTCGTAATTATAATTAATTAATATAACCTGACAGAACTCTTATTTTCACTTAACTTTTTTAATTTAAAGACTTATAACAATAATATGCAAAATTTATGCAAAGACATGTTAATTATATTTATCTCTAAACACTCTCCCTTTCAAATTTTCCAAATTAAAATTGATTTATATTTAAAAAAATTATAATAATAATTAAGGAAATAATAAAATAATCATAACGATTAAATATTCTAACTAAATCTCCTGTTTTTTATTTGATTCTTTAATTGGTCCTAACTCAATCTCTTGTTTTTCATTTGATTCTTTAATGGGTCATAGTATGAGAAAGAGAAGTGTATGTTGTGTGTTGTGTGGTGTTTTGTAGCTTTGTGTGTTGGTCGTTGAGTTATTCGTTGTTGGTGGGATATATGGGTGGGTGACACTACTTTAAAAAAGGGATTTGGTATCCGAAAATTTAGTTCCACATACTATATAATTAAGTTTTGTTTCTAAAGCACCCCAAGCACAAGGGGATTTTTCATTTTATAAAAAATATTTGTTAGATAAAAAAAAATTAAGTTATATATATATATATATATATATATATATAATATTACTCTATAGTAATTTAATTAAGGGAAAACCACATATAGATACACACTTTTATCCTAAATTACTATTACATACAATGAGTTCAAATAATTACTCTCACATACAAAATATTAAAGTAAAATACCAAATATAACCTTATAATCCCATACACTTTTAAACCACAAACCCTTAACCCCTCACCCACCCACCCACCACCGGACTACCACCGTCCAGTCGTCGGAACACAGCGGGACAGCCGCCGGCCGGTCTCCGGACCACCGTCGACCGGTCGCCGGAACCAGACAGCAGCTGGCAGGTTGCCGGACCTCCAACGGACCTTCGCCGGACCGCCGCTGGAAACAAAATTGTTCAAACCAAATTGTGCAAAAATAAAATTGTGCAAACAAAATTGTACAAAACAAATTGTACAAACACATAGGGGTATTTATGGTATCACAGTAATAATTGTGTAGTTATGAGTATTAGTACTTTGAATCATGTAGTTTATAGCAATTATGCATTATTTTATATATCCAATAATAAGTGAACTTTAATTAATTAACCAAATGCAATGTTTGCTTACATTCCCACAGCCAAGATTTGTGAATGTAGTTTCCAAAGATAAGCAAAATCTTTTACACACCTAGGTACATTAATGGTGGATTCTAAAATATATTTTTGGGATACAGGCCTGTAATTATAAATATATATATATTACTCTATCAGGTTTAATAAGTAACTCATGTATTTTTTGTATACGTAGATTAAAAAAAATATTTTTTATGTTTAAAGATGTGTAAAATTTTTTGAATGTTTGTAAAAAATGAGTAATTTAGATAATTTAAAAAATATATATAAAGTTGTTGAGATGTGTGTAAAAAGTGTGGAATTAAATTCTCTTTTGGTCCCATAACAATAGGGAATTTTTGAATTTATCTAAAAAAAGATATTATTTTTAATTTAGTCCAATAACTCCCAATATTGGCCGATTTTGACCTCAACATTGCCGAAAATTGAATTTTTCGTCGGAATTTTGAACGTGTGACTCACGTGACCCCTCAATTTATGGCTTTCCGGCGATTTGGGGTCAATATCGGCCAATTTCCGGAGTTACGAGACTAAAAGGAGAAACAATATGTATTTTCTATTTTGTCCTAAAAAAGATATCATTTTTAATTTAGTTCTATAATTCAAAAGGCAAGTCAAGTGTTTATTGCATATATATACTATTCACTGTGGATAAAAATGAATTTCTTTTTCATTTTGTGGCTTCATCAATTAATTTAAGTATAATACATAATTAAAATAATTGATTGAGGTAGCACAATTTATAATTAAAATGATTAATTGAAAAACAAATAAAAGATCAGACAGCACGTTAAGTGCATGAAAATTTAAATAATTCATTGTAAATCAAATTATTGCAGGTTACTTTATTTAAAAGAGACAACCCCAAATAATTCATTGAAGAAAGAACTCCAGCTGGTTGATTTAAATAAAAGCATCCACTAATATGGATGATGGTGCTCCCCCAATGATAAAAGAAGATTTTATTTTGATTTTGATTTTGCTTTTACTATTTCTAGTTACATACTACTGCCCTGTACATCAATGTATTTCACATATTTGTATGTGAGAAGTTTAAAATTTTTCTTTTTAATGTATAAAATAAAAGGCTAAATATAGTGTGCACCCAGGTACACACGAAGCTTTGTGTGCACCCACATACAAATATAAGCAAAAACATATACAATTGTGAGTAAAAATGTATACAATTTAATTATTAATTTTTTTAATGAAAAATTGAGTGTAAAAAATATCCAATTATTAAAATACATGTATACACTATTGAATAAAAAGTTATACACATATGAATGTTTGTTTTTTTAATGAAAAATTTAGTGTGAAAAAAGTATACAATTATTACAAAACACGTATACAAAAGAGAATAATATGCATACAAAATAGAATAAAAGTTATATAAATATGGGTGCAAGGATGCACCCGGGTGCACCTAATATACACTAAAAATAAAATCTCAATATTTATCTATTTATTTTAAAGATTTCCCAATATCCGTAACGGATTTGAGAAAGATCTATGATCCAATTCTTTCATAAATCTCATTCTCGCAAATATCACTAAAATCCTCATCGACTTCGCAGTTGATGCGCACATAGAAGGCCGACATTAGAGCCTCCGCCACTGGTGAAATCATCGGAATTGCGAGAACGTTCACCTTTAGCCCTTTGGTGGAAAAGCGAGCACTAATTGGGGGTAATTGAATTATGCACGAATACGTCCGCCTGCTTGGATGATCGTGCGTCAGGCTCAAGATATCAATTTCAGATAGTGGTTGTTCAATCTCTCGCATAAACTCATCATCGAGTCAACGTCGTCGTACCCGTAAGTTAATATCCCATCTTGCACGTCCTTTCTTTTTTGGATTTTTACGCGAAAGAAACCTCCGATAGCCGCCACCATCACGAAACCAAGTTTCCCCACCAAATGCGACAACCTGATTGTGCCCTACCCATTCGGAGTCGGTGTCAACAGTGACTGTGGTATCGGAAAGTTCTTCCGTTGCTTCTTTAGTTTCAGCAGAGGTAAGGTTATGATGATAAGAGGCGTGGAAGGATGCTGACGATTGTTCACATTGTGCATCAATATAATAGATTGTGCAGACACTGTCAGCCTTCTATTGTCGGTGGCGGAGGCTCTAATGTCGGCCTTCTATGTGTGCATCAACCGCGACGTCGATGAGGATTTTAGTGATATTTGCGAGAATGACATTTAAGTAAGAATTGGATCACAGATCTTTCTCAAATCTGTTATGGATATTGGGAAATCTTTAAAATAAATAATAAATATTGAGATTTTATTTTAATTTAAATATAAATTAAGGTTATAATAGACATATAATTATATCTTTTTGTATCTATTAATAATAGTTTAGGTTGAACGTATTTAACAGTAATAATCTTAACTAATGTGTACTGCAAAGTAATTATTCCTATTCTTTTAATCATCAAAATACAGTTTTGCTCCCTCAATAAAATATAAAGGGTCCATTTGATTTATTAAAAAAAAGTTAAAGGGTTTGGATGCTAAAAATAATAGAATGAGGGTGCATTTTGCCCTAAATAATTCACTAATTCATACTCCCTCCTCCCATCTTATTTTCATCGTCACGTTAATTAACTTTTTACTTCGCACATGTAAAAATTGAAAAACACTTTTTCTTGACTTGTCTGTGAGAGTAATATAATTTAATCTATGTTACATGTACAAAGAAAGAGATGTCAATTTAAAAATTGAAGTACTATTATTATTGATAATTGACGATAAATTTTGAATGTGGATGATATTTTATTCAAAATGGTTTTTATTATATTATTACATAATATAACATAACTAATTGCATATCCTGTTTATAGGTGTATTAGTATGTTGTTTAAGCGTAGATAATATTTTATTGTCATCACTTTTCTTGGTGTTATATCTGGGACATTCCTTCTTGAGCTTTATGTAGTCACTACAAAAAAATTATGTTTTACCTTTCCTCGGTAAAAATCTTAATTATATTTGTTTAATTGGTTTACCAACCGATTACCAACGAAATTTATTGGTAATTTTTCGTTGGTAAAGTGGTGGTTGGTAAAATTTTTAGCAATGAAATTTCAATTCTATTGGTAAATAATTCCGTTAGTATTCTGTTGCTAATAATTCCGTTGGTAATTTATTTAATGATTATGTTGGTAACTGTTAATAATTACCAATGGATTTTATTCTATTGGTAAAAACATAAGAAAATGTGTTGGTATTCTATTGCTAAAAGAAAATTGTAATTACCAATGGATTAAATTCAAACCTTGCTAATAATTCCGTTGGTAATTTATTTAATGATTCTGTTGGTAACCGTTATTAATTTAATTTATCAACTTATCCATGACTTCTTGTCTTTCTTACTTACTCAAGTATCTGAAGAGTCGCATGAGACCATCATATTTCTACAAACCTCTCCCCTCTTCACTAGAGACTTTAATAGGCATCATGGAACATCCTTAGTGAGAACATATTTATATTTTCCTAAGCAGTAAATGCTAAATCCAAGATTCTCTTCAAATCATCTAATTTTGGACCAGTAAATTTAATTTCTTTTACCAAACAATAAGTGAATCAACCATTTGAAATTACAGAGAATCACAAAAAAATACACCGATCAAATCTTCAAATTTATCCATTTATATTGATTTCCTCAAAACAATATAATAATAAAATTCACCGACATCTCAAGCACCGTGAGTCTGCAAGCCACGATAGTGTAGACATTTACAAACCTGAACATTTACAAGAGAAGGTTTTACTCATTAATTTCATTTGTCAACCTAACCTCATCACAAAATAATTAATAGTCGGTTCCTCTTTAGCCATGCAAATAAAAGCAGTGACTCCGATGGGGAGGATACTTATTATTTACATCTAAGTATACACTATTATTTGACCGCAAGTTCGCGGCCCAAGCTTATGTGCCTTACAGATAGAGAAGTACACACGAGCTCGGATAACTTCCTACAGTCATCAATTATAAGCTTGTTCCAGTGAACTGCATATAAACTCATCCGATGGGGAGGAAGGTCTATGCCAACACGCAAGTTCATGTGCATCACGTTAAAAACAATAATTATTTAATGAAGTCTGTACCAGTGATCCATGAATAAACTCATCCGATGGGGAGGAAGGTCTATGTCAGCACGCGAGTTACTCACATCACTTACAAACCAATAATGGAGGCCGCGAGAATTATTTACCAATCCCCTCTCCCACTTAGTTATTTAACACCGACGATTTTTACATGCATATAGTATTCAAAATAAAATACACAACCTAACATGCTCCTATTACAGAAAATAAGGCAGTAAATCACAGAGAACATGCATACATATATAATAATAATCAATAAATAAATTAATTATGAACAGTTATATATCAGCGAATTCAATTGTTCGCCACCAAGCATGAATGCTGGCAACAAACACGAGGATTGCCTGCCTATCTGCTTCCCGTCGGCACGCCTGCCTACCTACTTGTTGCCGTGTACTGAAGCCCATCTCCGTGCGCAATTTCGTGCATGCCATCGTGCGTCACACACTTGACGAGTTCCAGCCGTGTAGCCTTCTCGCCATGCTGCCCGGTTCCTGCTCATCGTGCACGCCCACAACACTCTCCCTTGTGCCCCACCATGCATCTTATTAACGTGCCTGCCCACTGCATGTCAACCGTGCGCTGAGAAGCCCAGCAACATGAGCGCCCGTCAGCAACATCACACGACAATTTGCCCAGTCTTGCAGCCCGCCAGCCCAGCTTTCATGTGCCTACTGGATTACCTCTCATCCGCTGAATCACTCGCAGCCGGGCACCGCAAGTTGTCCACCATACCTCCCAAGCGAACACGCCGCCATGTGCTGGAAGCTTGCTGACATTGCAGATCGACGCAGCTCAACCGGCTCGATGCAGCCACAACAAGGACTCACCCAGAATTTTTGAAGACTACTCCAAAAACTTAGCAGACACGACCGAACATCAGCAAGGACTCGCCCAAAACTCCCTTGTGACTCACCCCCGAAACAACGCTGACGCGCTCGGAATGGCCTGGTGCAGTCCTACAGTAGGCACGCCTCGCCTGCCACGCCAAGACATCGTGCAGCCGCCATCATTTCCTTTACGCCGATCGCACCACTAGTCGACATATCTTTCTCATTTTTACCTCACACCTCCAATCGGAAGTCCAGCTACTTGCACCGGAATCCACGCGCGCAAATCGTGACCTGCCCAGCATTTTTCACTGCCTGCCCGCCGTCCAGTATCCATCAGCGTGAAGGTGCCGTCACACGATTCCATCCCAGCCTCACAGGCTCAACCGGCCAGCATCCAGACTCACCCGGCCGTATACTCAGACTCGCCCAGGCAATTGCCCAGACTCACTCGGACCCTGCTTGCCCAGCACACCTAGGAATTGCCGCCGGTGATGCGCCTGTGCCGTGAGTCTCCTGCTTGCGCTTACCCGCCAGTGCCAGCCGCAGTGCCCAGTGCCACCTGCTCATTGCCGTTTCCAACACAGCCATCCTCCACTGCATCGTCTCGACGTCCAATTTAGACAATGCAGGCGCCGTCCGCCACTCACCAGACAATCACTTTCATCGTGCGTCAGCAACCGCCAACCGCGTCAGTTACTGTTTATAGGTGATTAAGCGGCGCTTCCAGCACCGCCGTGCATCGTCGCCACCAAGTCTCATCGACAATCAACACCGGTGAAGTCGTGTGCCATGATCAACAAGATAGGGTTTTCCAAAACATCAAAATATTCTAAAATGCAAATATCATGTAAGGCACATAAACTCTTGTCTAATGTTTCACGCTTTACCACAAAACCGATGCTCTGATACCAATTATTAGCGTTCGATCGTTTAGTTAATGTGAACCATTAGGGTTCTATATATTTCTAACATGTAGTGGAAGTAAGAAAATAAGAAATGTATTACCTTTCACCAGGGTATGTTGAAGATGATGAATTCTCGCCATCAGCCTACGCAGCCTCACTGTTTTGGGCATAACTCTCTCATCCGATGTTGGATTTGAGTGATCTACTCACCAAAACGATCCTCTCTTCCGTGGCTTTCTGTCAGTATATTTGACGTCCTATTCTAAAGTTTGTATGATTTTATAAAAATCGTAGAAAGTGGCGAACAGCAGCAACAAACAACCTTCCAGTCTTCTGTTGTATTCCCAAGTCCAATCTCGGCGTCGTGTGGGCAACGATCCTTGAGATCTTCTCAATCTGCTATTCCCTCACCCTCCTCACAGTGTTAGATGTGATTAATCTCATAGATTAGAGTTTCTGGACAGCTAAGATGACTTATATATGGGCTACAGCAGAGACCAGGAGGAGAAATTAGAGTTGGGCCTCCATTGAGCTTAAGTATCCAAGCTTAGCCCAAAGCTTATACCTAAGTCCAATAATAATAATATATACCACTAAAATATTATTACTGCACTACCGTTCTAATCCCATAATTACATTATGGGTTCTTTCTTATTATGAGCCCGTTAGTCTCCCCATGTTTAATATATACAATACCCATTAATTAATTAAGTTACTGACAACTCCATTAATTAATATCTCATCCGAGAGTAGTACCACTCAACCTCATTATCATGCCGGAATAAATCCACCTGCAGGGTTTACATGATAATCCTTATGAGCTCCTCAAGGGGACATCATCAACCTATAACGGACACGGATTCCTTCTACAATCAACAGTACACCATAGAGACAACACTATTTCACAACTCACCGAGTTTGTTGATTTAATTACATGTAAATCTCACCCATTGATAAATCAAAGAAACATACTGCCTTACGTGTCGAGGTTATTATATAGGGATTAAGAGCACGAACATCCATAATAACTGAGATCAAGTTCTAAAATAAGTCATTATAAGTCGAAAGATCTCAAGTGGTCCTGCTCAATACACGCAAGTGCACTAATGTGATTCTATAGTCAAGACAAACTAATACGAAATCACACTACAATCATTCCGATAGAGAGTCCCCGTCTATCTCGGTTGTGAGCATCTGTTTATACTTTATAAGAAAATCGATAAAGCTAGACTATTGCATCGTGCATACAAATAAATTATAAGACGCAATTATTTGATCATATGATTCTCATTTCAAATAAATTATTATAACATTGTTCATACTAAAGCTAGACTTTTAGTATACAATCCAATAGTAACTACATGTCAAAAATAGTTAAAGTTTATATGATATATTTTGATTTATAAATAAAGAGTATTACTTATACTTGATAGGCTTATATCGGAATATTGACGCAAATAATAAATCAATTGTGTAACAGAATATTCTCTTATGAGATGGGTATATGTGAGACAGATTATAGACGGATCGACCCATTATTATAGTATATTTATTATATATGTAAAGTATACTTATTGGTGGTTAAAGTATGTTTGTAGTTAATCATATTATAAAAAAATTTAATTCATTATTCATAATATTTTAAAAAATTATACTTTAACTACAAATTAATTAGCATGTTTTATCTATATGACAAACATACTTTGACAACGGGTCGACCCGTCTTACAATCTATCTCTCACAAAAGATTTTGTCTAACGATATATGTCGAAATTTTATATACCGCTGTTATTGAATATTAAACTTAATTTTGTGGAGATGTCATGAGAATTCTAGATAAATTGGGAAGATGTGAATCTTCTAGGTTGGTGGAGACATTTGTAAACTAGAATTCTCTAGAATGGGAAATTAAGGAAGATGAGAAAGAATAATCTAGAGTGATGTAGATGAAAAAAATTATCTAGAAAATATTCACATGTGATCAATATAAGAATTATCTAGATGAAACTAATCTAGAATGATCTAGAATATTAGAGATTGTACTCTTGATTACTATAAATAGGTGCATGATGTATCATTTTGTTGTACACAACCAAAAATAAAGTTAAGTGAAGTTCATTTCCCAAACCTTGTTCACTCCCTCAAATTCTTTCTATCATATTTTGTTTACCCCACTCACCAAATCCTACACCCATCCACAAATACTTACACATATCCCTCCAACCTTTTACATCCTACAAAGTGGTATCCGAGCCATAAGATCCTCCTGTGAGAGATGGCTAACAACCTTCAATCCTTTCAAGTCCCGTTGTTCAACAAGAGCAACTTTGATAATTGGAGTATCAAGATGAAGGCACTCCTAGGTGCTCATGATGTTTGGGAGATTGTAGAGAAAGGGTACGAGCAACCAGAAAATGAGGCGGCACTATCTCAACAACTAAAGGATAAGTTGAGAGATTGAAGAAAGAAGGACAAGAAGGCTCTCTTCCTCATCTACCAAGCATTGGAAGATGATGACTTCGAGAAATCTCGAGTGCGACAACCACCAAGGAAGCATGGGACAAGCTCCAAGTGTCATGCAAAGGAGCCGATCAAGTTAAAAAGGTATGCCTTCAAACTTTTAGAGGAGAATTTGATTCCCTACACATGAAGGAGTCTGAATCTATTTTGGATTATTTTACAAGAGTTTTGGTGGTCTCTAATAAAATGAAAAGAAATGATGAAAAATTGGAGGATGTTAGAATAATGGAGAAAATATTACGTTCGTTGACTCCCAAATTTGAGCATATTGTGGTGACTATTGAGGAGACTAAAAATTTAGAGAAGATGACAATTGATCTCTTAATGGGGTCGTTACAAGCTTATGATGAGAAACAAAAACGAAAGCAAGATATGGTGGAGCAATTGTTAAAATTGCAAGTGAGTGCAAAGGAGAAAGACGAAGCCCCAAGTAGCGGTCAAAGTTGTAGCCAAGGACAAGGTCGAGGTCGTGGATGTGGACGAGGAGGCTATGGAAATCATGGAGAGAGAAAAGTATTTGGTCGAGGAAGGAGCAACCAAAAATCGAGGTACGATAAATCTTCTATAAAATGCTATAATTGTGATAGATTTGGGCATTATGCTTCCGAGTGTTGGAAAGCAAAACAAAAGGTTCAAGAGAAGGTCAACTTCGTTGAGAGCAAGAAGGAAGAAAATGCAAGTGTGTTATTGGCGTACAAAGGAGAAAAATAAAAGACAAGATGATACTTGGTACCTCGATACAGGAGCGAGCAACCACATGTGTGACAAAAGGAGCATGTTCGTGGAGCTGGATGAATCAGTAAGTGGCAATGTCTCATTTGGTGATGAATCTAAAATTCCAGTAAAAGGAAAAGGGAGAATTTTTATTCGCTTAAAAAATGGAGGTCATGATTTTATCTCGAATGTTTATTATGTGCCCAACATGAAAAATAATATTTTAAGTTTGGGACAACTCTTAGAGAAAGGTTATGACATTCACTTGAAGGATTATAACCTTTCAATAAGAGATAAGAAAAATAATTTGATAGCGAGGGTGCCAATATCGAAGAATAGAATGATTCTACTAAATATTCGGAATGATGTGGCAAAATGTCTTAAAGCTTGCTTTAAGGATAAGTCTTGGTTATGATACCTATGGTTTGGACACTTAAATTTCGGAGGATTGGAGTTGTTATCAAGGAAGGAAATGGTAAGAGGATTACCATCCATCAAGCATCCCAACCAACTATGTGAAGGTTGTAAACTTGTGAAGCAAGCTAGAAGGCCATTCCCAAAGGAGTTAACCTCACGAGCAAAGAAGCCATTGGAGTTGATCCATGCCGATGTGCGTGGGCCAATCAAACCAAGCTATCTTGGTAACTACAATTATTTCTTTCTATTCATGATGATTTTTCTAGAAAACGTGGGTGTATTTCTTGAAGCAAAAATCAGAAGTATTTGAAGCCTTCAAGAAATTTAAAGTTGTCGTTGAAAAGGAGAGCGGGCTAGAAATCAAATCTATGAGAACCGATCAAGGTGGTGAATTCACATCCAAGGAATTCATGGCGTATTGCGAAGCAAATGGGATCCGGAGGCCTCTTATTGTAACAAGATCTCCTCAACAAAATGGTGTGGCGGAGAGGAAGAATAGAACCATAGTGGAGATGGCGCGCACCATGTTGAAGACGAAGAATCTTCCAAACGAATTTTGGGCAGAAGCAGTGATGTGCGCGGTGTACCTCTCCAATCGTTCTCCAACTGGAAGTGTATGGGGAAAGACACCACAAAAAGCATGGAGTGGGAGAAAGCCCGGAATTGCTCATCTAAGAGTATTCGGGAGCAAAGCATATGCTCACGTGGTAGATGAGACAAGAAGAAAGCTCGATGACAAGAGTAAGCCATACATATTCATCGGGTATGACTCTAACTCTAAAGATTACAAGTTATATAATCCCCTTATAAAGAAAAGTGTAATAAGTCGAGATGTGGAGTTCGATGAAGAAAGTGTTTGGGATATCGGGTATGCCAATATCTCCTCATTAGAACTGTCATATATGAGTGTTTATTAATTGAATTGAATTTGGATTAGTAAGTAGGATAAAGATGGTAATTTTATAGTAAATATAAAGAGAGATCATATCGGATTAGATTCCAGACGTTGGAAATAATTGATACTTATAGTACCTAGAAAGGGGGTGAAATTACGTCTCTTGCTCCGAGGTTATTCATACGTGTTATACGCACTTGTGTCTATAGAGTTGATTTGCATGGTTTAGTGATGCGTCCATAGTCCATACGGCAGAGTCGGCCTGCACTTGAGAGGGAAATTAATGAGTGAAACTGGATTATCCTAGAGCTACCTATTCTCCATTCTTGAGACACTTTCGTATTCTTCCAGTGCTATTTTATTTTAATTATTGTTTAATTTAATTGTTAAGTAGTTGTTAATTATTTCGACAACTGTTATTACCTTTCGTCTTAATTAATTTAGTAAATAATTAAATTGATAATACGCCGTCTTTTGGGTTTGATATTTAACTTGGTCTCTTTCTTAAGTTGCAATTGATATTCTTCATACTTGGGGATTAATTGTGTGTTGAGAAAACGCTCATCATATTGCTAGTTATTTATTTTTGTGTTCTATTGAAGATGAGACTACATAAAAAAACATAAAAAAATAAAAATAAAAACAGTCATACATCTTAATATTAGTAGCATAGATTCTAGACAACATTTACAAATTATAATAACAATATCCAAATGTGATTCTGTAATAACTCTTTCTCGATCATCATGTTTATAACACCTCACTTTTTAGATCATCTATACTTCTTAACACCAATCTATTTTCCTAAACAATTAAATTAAGTTAACCTACAACATAAACGTGTAGCAAAACTTAATGAAATAATGTGCATTTTTTATTTAATATTTTCTTTCTAATAAAAGGCTATGATAGAATTTAGTTCAAAATTCATCTATACAATTCAACACTCATGCAAACTCAGGCAAAAAAATCTTCAAATTTGAACGATATTAAACATAAATAAATTGTCACTTATAATTTCCAGCTAACTACGAGCAATGAAAACGAAAACTTGTCTACAAAAGTTTAATATATTCCAATAGGTTAAATCAAACACAAAATAATCTTCAAGAAGAGTAAATAGACATGACATGCACTAACTTTACAAATCCAGCGAATAATTACATATTTACAAAATTTGCCTCATAAATAATAGTCTTACTTATATAATCATAGTTCAAAAATCTATCTCATAAATAACAACAATCACAATTAACTATGATATAAAACTTTAGATGACCAACCTGAAGTGTTTTCCTTACATGAAATGACAAAAGCGTCTGCACAATTTTTTAAAATAGCAACTTGCCATAAGAAAGATATGTAAAAATTAAACTCTTTCTCTATGTAAATTAATACATAATATATGTTAAATATTTTCAACCTACTAAACAACAAATGCTTGACATACCCATAACTCATTTTCTTTTCTTACTGTATATTACACTTAAACTTGTAATTTTTTAAAAAGATCTAAGATATGTACCTGGTCAACATCATTCATAAATTCTTTAGAAGTTGAAGATACATCAATTGTAGATCGGTTTCAATTCTCAATTTGACTTAATCTACTCTCAAACATGTACATCCACCTTTTAAGATTTTCGTTTTCTTCTTCCTTCTATTTTAATTGATTCTCAATTCCTTCACATGAGAATCCAGAAAATACTTTCTCTTCATCCCACCTCCGTAACTAATGTCATTACCTTTTTTGTTGTACTCCAAAACATTTTTCTATTATCATAATTGGTGAGATTGATGGGTTCTCATTAACAATCTCAACAAGCTCATCCTACAAATGTCCATTACTCAAATAGTATAAACTATAAATACATATAAAATAAAAAATAATTAGTTGAAAAGATAAGTATGCTTACATATTTATCCCTTTCTTCTTTCTTCGCAAAGTTTCCATTTTTCTTTTGAGTCTCATAAAAATCTCTGCCACGTTAAGTTTACCTCCCTAAAATAGCAAAAAGCATGTACATAAGGAAAGCATGTACCCTCCTGTTCGATGAGGCATGTCTCCATTTTTGCGATTTTTTGTGATTTGACCACTAATTTTTCTATAAAATTCACAAAAGAAAATTATACAATTATGATTTTGTAAAGAACATTTAAGCTGTATATGAAAAATATGACATAAAATACATACAACAATTTTGAGGTTTGATCATTTTGTTCCTTAACATAAATATCTAAATATGAAAAAATTAGAGTCAAATTAACTTGTCTAAAGTTGTCCAATAAATTTAATTAATAAATTATCTGAAACTCTTCACTTAAGAACTTGTTATTTACAAACCACTCCCAATCACCAACATCCATCCCATCAGGCACATTTGCAAAAAATTCAGTTTTAGTTTTACAATTCTTCACATTGCGTACATACAAAGAGGACCGCCATGATGTCAAAAAAACACACATATGCTCCAACGTATGCTCTCAACATAACTCTATATAAGGATTGATAAAGCATTCCTATGAATTATATATAGAAAAATGTAATTAAAGATAATTTAGAATATTTACAATGGTTAAAAAACTTAAAAGCATTTCCATTATCAAATCCTAGGAATAATATGATTCACGTACCTTAATTGAGCACCACATATGTTGTTTATCTAATTCGGTCATTTCTTTTCATGTCTTCACTCTTATCGGACAAATATTCTTGTCTCGTATTGAACTTAAAGCCAATTTCAGGGTTAAATTGATCAAGGTAAACGTATCTTATTGTGTGTAGTTATTGACCAGTTTAAATATCGATCAAAGGGAGAGTTCGTATCCGGATTCATTTTCTATCATGCTTTATAGGAGTGATCGGGATTGTGAGTTTTTAGAATTAAAAGACAATTATCTAATCAAGTAGCAAATATAATAAATAACAACTAAAGGTGATTGATGCAAGAGATAAATAACATAGATTAAAATGAAGTGAAAGGTGGTAATCTAAAGAGGAGCAAGGCTAACCACATTCAAGATTAAGGGTATTACATGGACTGGTTAAAGTTAAATGTCAAGTATCAATGATAATCGGAATAGAAGCAATCACAAATGTTCTCCTAATCCCTAGGGCTAAGGTAATTAGGTTCTTAACTCATTATAAGTTTAAAGCACAAAAGATTGTTTCTTACTCTCAATTCCCTTAAAGGTACTATGATTACAAGAATTCTTCCTCTCACTCAATCAATAATCAATCAAGATTAATTAATCAAATGTTCCAACATGAATGTTCTAAGTGTATAAAAATGCTACCACATACTTTCGCACACTAACATACATCATTCATATAATAACATGATTCAATTAAAACCCTAATCAGAATGTCGAAATGGCTTTCCTAACATTATAATTAGAGATATTGATCAGACAAATCATAACACAAATAAATGAATCATAAAACATGTAGGAAATTCCAAATATCATATCAAGTAACCATTTAAATCCAACAAATCCAAAAAGCCCTAATCCATCTTGTGGCTAGCCTCACTAGAGGTCTAGCCAACAATAAACATTATGAAAACATCCTCAAAATGCTTACATATATCCATTGTTTTAAAATAATCCAAAGAGAATACAAATGAAAAGCAAAATATCTTCCCTTCTTGGGGTAGGTTGGATGTCTTCCTTCACTTTGTAAGTTCTCACTCTCAATCCTCAATCCTCAATAGATTGGTGATGAAAATATGAAGAAAATGGAGAGGATGGATAAAAGGATGGTGGATGGATGAAGATAAAGGTGTAAAATGTAGAGAATAGTGTGTGTGGTGTATTCTTGGAATCTCCCCCTTGCCAAATCCGATTTGAGGAAATTAGTATTTAGGGTATTTATACCCTTCTTGAATGCAGGAATTTCGCATTTACATGTGGCATTTTTGCATTTAAATTCGACCGAGTTTCCTTCTCTTCGGTGTAGTTTTCATGCAATTTGCGGTTCTTCAAACGGAACACGTTTTCTGCCTTCAATCTGTCCAAAAATTCGACCGAGTTTTCTGTTCTTCGATCAAATTTTCGTGTTTTGCCCAAACTCCAGCTTGACACTGTACCAAAAATTTGAACGAATTTCTGAAAATTCGATTGAGTTTTTAAGCACTTTCATGGCCTCCATTCTTCACGTGACTTTCGATCAAATTCTTGGAAATTCGATCGAGTTTTTGCTCACTTCTTTGAATTCACAATTTCGTCTCTACGTTTGCTCGATTCTTCTTCCAAAAAACCTATTTAACATTAATGCAACTCAAATTAGTAACCTTCATCAAATCCATCCATATCACTCAAAACATGATGCTAAAACATACTAAACACACATAAAATGAACATAAAAACAAGATAAAATCTATGTAAATTGGACGAGAATCACGTACGACCTTTCCCAAGTGTCTTGACTAAGCACTATGATTGGAACCAACTGCACGATTGTTGAAGAATTCAATTTCAAGTTTTTCATTGCTTTTCAAAATTCCAATTCTCTTGTTCTTGTTTTTTCCTCGTCTTCTCTTCATCACTTGGGGTATTGAATATATTCCATAAATTGAATTTAAAAATTAAAATAAAATAAAATAAAAGATTAACATGAAAAAATCAAAATAGGTATACTATAGGTTTATTAAAAATGAAATATATTAACCTTCAATTAGTTTTTCTGTGATGGCATATAAACATTGGGTCACCACATGCACATTTACCATCACTAGTCACAGGAGTATACATAGCAACAAGAAAGTGACCAATTGCCTCAGATGGTATTTCAAACTCTTATAGATAAAATAAATAAATAGATGTGGTTATCATATATAGAACAACTTTTATTTTAAAAGTTAAACAAATAGATGAAAAACACAATTACTCACTTTGAGTGTTGTACACTCACTAATAGGTATCAAATCAGTCTCAATATAGAAATACTTAGATGTAGTTTTGAATAATTGAACTGTACTTCTTTCAAGTCCATTTTCAACATTACTATGCACTACAATTTTGTTTTGGATTCGATTCTCCCCCAATATAAAAAGCATCCTTTACCATAGGATTTTTAGTAGTGCAAGCTACATACGCATAAAAAAAAGAAAAAATTAGTGAAAAAGATTGACGTAAAAAAAGAAAAACAAAAGGTAAGCTAGTAAACAACGTACGTAAGTAAATAATGGATGGTTGTTAGGCATTTTAAAGAGCATTGGTAAGGAAGTTTCATCAATTTTCAAATATATGT
This sequence comes from Pogostemon cablin, assembly GCA_023678885.1. NCBI lineage: Eukaryota > Viridiplantae > Streptophyta > Magnoliopsida > Lamiales > Lamiaceae > Pogostemon > Pogostemon cablin. The sequence continues at coordinate 12,344,526 of CM042987.1, forward strand.
CAATATTATCCAAACTTTCAGGATCTCTTATCATATGCAACAATTCTCTATCATTCTTTATTAGGCTTATCATCTCCATCCATTATTTTAAAAGTGACAGGGTAAATATCAACGAACTTTCTACATAAGTCCAAGATGTCCAAGAAAGAGCTATCTTCTGTGAAATTAGTTTCTTTTCATTCCATCTTCTCCAAAATGCAAATTAGTGTATGAACTGAAATTCCACCTTAAGGAAAAAAATAGTATTTGATATTATTATATAAACATATTTCTCTAAAAGATGAAAAATACAAAAACAAAGTGTTAAAATTTTACCAATTTTGTTCTGACAACTGTTTCCAGATTTTTGCCTTTCATCCCGAAAACTTTGATTTTTTACTTACTCTTATGGACTTATGCATTCAAAAGAAAATAAAATATCAAACCATTTTAAGAATTTCCTTAAAAGTAATACACCCCTACCGAAAATATCAAGTAAAGTAAAAAGAAAAATAAATATACTATTGTGGTCTCCGTGAAGTTTGAATACTTTTTGTCCATATTTACGAGCTAAGTTCCCAGGAGCTATAAACTTTGCAGTCTTTTGGACATTATTATTGCTACATTTTGCAAATATTGATTTTATCTATAGGAATAAGGAATAATTAAGAAATTAGTACAATAATAATCATATGAAGAGAAAAGGAAAAAGTAAAGTCAAAGAAAAAAATTAAATAAAATTCAAATTAAGAAAATTAAACCTAAACTTAAAATAACATATAAAATTTAAGAGAATTATAAATCATGAAAAAATTTATTAATACACCTTACTTAGATGAAATTTAACAAACAAAAAAAATAAAACAAGTAACACAATTATATCGATGAGAAGTATAAAAATACTCCCTCCACCCGCTTTTTAATGGAGTCATTTTCTTTTTGCACATGGATTAAGGAGTATTATTATTTAATGTGTAGTGGGTACCATATGTATTAGTGGAGGTGTGGATATCATTTTTTAGTTGTATTAGTGGGTGTGTGTGGGTCCCATATGTATAAAAAAGGAAATGAGACCCTTGGGGACGGACGCCCAAAATAGAAAAATGATACCCTTGAAAGCGGACGGAGGGAGTATTACTTTACCTCATAAATAAGCACCAAGATTATCTTCCTATACGTGCAAAAATCACTCTTGACCCTGTATTGCACAAATGAGAAGATTTATCAATGTTACCATATCTAATAATAATAAAGAAAGGAATAAAATAGTTGTGTGACATTTCCAATATCTAAATTGCATTTAAACGTAAGGCTGCAATTCCTGCAATGGAATTAGACCATGGGATCCTATATTACTCTTAATCAATAGTAAGCTAGTTGTGAAACATGTTCCTATAAATAATCAAATAATGAAATTTGTCTCAAGGGCATTTGACCGCAGTCTGTCATACTTTGGAAATTCAATAATATCCTTTCACTCAAACTCCAAACAGCTAAATTCAGAAATCCTTAGAAACTAGACTTTCATGGCTTTACAATGATATAAGCCATGAGACCTAATTCTATATTCATAATTAGCAGTTTAATTCTTTAAACTGACATATGTGCATGTGTTGTTCAAATATATAGAAATATTGAAACATCCTTCCAGACATACGTTCTGTTGAAAGTAATTTGTAATGGTGGTCCAACTTCACTACAAAATACAAGGAGACAGTCAAGTAGAAGATTCAAGAAGCTTGATAGATGAATGTACACATTAAATTCATGCATTAAATCACATCTCAAGTAATGACTATAAATAGATGATGTATCTGCCATGAAAGATATAAGAAAATATTCAGAAAAATATTAGCAGATTGCAAACAATCATATTTGCTCTAAAAATATATCCATACCCCAACATATTTTTGGTATCAGAGCCAACTATATATCTGTTCTTCCTTCAAATATTCAAGCACGACGAGCAGCAGCTATCTCGCATTCACATACTCTTAACAAGGTGTTCCGATTTTTGCGGGACAAGACTATGAATTATGGAGCGTCCTGATGAAGACGTTATTCATATCTCATGAATTATGGGATATTATTAACGATGGATTCAAAATTCTCACTGCTGCGGAGGAAGCAATCTTGACAGCAGCATTAAAGAGAGAGTATAAGGAGAACAAGACGAAAGATGCAAAAGCTTTGTCCTTCTTGCATCAAGGGGTAAGTCAATCAATTCTTCCGCGCATTACAAGTGCAAAATCATCAAAAGAAGCTTGGGAGACTCTGAAAAATCAGTTCGGAGGCTATGAGAAAGTCATCTCAATCAAACTACAAAATTCATGGCGAGATTTCGATAACTTGATGATGAAAGAAAATGAAGGCATTCAAGAATTTTTGTCTAAAGTATCTACTGTTGTCAACCAGATTAGGGGCTACGGTGATACTTTAGATGAGAAAAAAATCATTAAAAAAGTACTACGATGTTTGCCGGCGAAGTTCGAACACGTAGTGGCAGCAATAGAGGAATCAAAGGATCTATCCAAGCTAACGTTGAATGAACTAATGGGTTCATTAGAAGCCCATGAAAAGAGGATTAACATGTTCTCAAATCAAAGCATGGAGAAAGCCTTTCAAGGGAAGGTTAATATTTCAGAATCTTCAAAGGATGGTGCATCTTCTGACAGAAACAAAACGTCTACACAATCTGGTAAAGGAAGAGGCCATGGAAGAGGCAACAATACCTTTCGAGGCCGAGGTCGAGGAAGAGGCCGAGGATGAGGAGATTCCAGAAACTCGAGGTACAATAACAATGATCAAGATTCTTATTGCTGTATTTGTCGAAGAAATGGGCACGACACCGAAAGTTGCTGGAGCAAATGCAAGAAATGCAAAAATCCAAATCACTCTCAAAAGGACTGTTGGTATCAAACTGATGGTGGATCAAAGGAGGCAAACTTTACTGAAAAGGAAGATGAACAGGTATTCTACTCTTGCCTAAATTCTCAACAACCTCTTGAGAATGTTTGGTATGTCGACAGTGGTTGCAGCAATCATATGTCCGGAAACAAGAAAATATTTGTGGATTTGGATGAATCGTATTCTTCAGAGGTGAAGCTTGGTGATGGAAAAGCTCTCAAGATCAATGGCAAAGGCTCCATTGCCGTTCAAACCAAGGAGGGGAATACAAGCATGATCAAGGATGTTTTCTTTGTGCCTCATTTGACTCAAAATTTGTTGAGTGTTGGTCAGCTTATGCAAAAAGGCTACCAGGTGGTTTTCAATAATGATCTTTGCATCATTATTGACACACAAAAGAATCTTACGATGGCGAAAGTAAAGATGAGCATGAATAGGGTCTTTCCTCTCAACTTGCCATATTCGGATAAACTTGTGCTCCAAAGCACAACTGAAGAAGAACACAAGCTATGGCATCTAAGTTATGGACATTTGAGTTTCAAAGGATTAAATTTGTTGCGAAGCAAAAATATGGTGCAGGGTCTTCCTAACATTGAGGAGAAATGTGGCCCTTGTGAAGGATGCATTTATGGCAAAATGCATCGTCTTCCTTTCCCAAAAACATCCTATAGAGCTAAAGATGCTCTTGAGCTGTGCATGCCGACATTTGTGGCCCAACGCAGACGGCTTCACTTAATGACAACAGGTACTTCCTTTTGTTCGTTGATGACTACACAAGGATGATGTGGGTGTATATTCTCAAGCAAAAATCTGAAGCATTTGCCAAGTTCATGGAATTCAAAACTTTTGTGGAGAATCAAAGTGGTAAAACGATCAAGTGTCTCCGTACTGATCGAGGTGGCGAGTTCATTGGAAACGCCTTCATGAATTATTGCAAAACTAAAGGAATTCAAAGGCAACTAACAGTTCGATACAGCCCACAACAAAATGGAGTTGCAGAGCGGAAAAATAGAACAATTGTTGAAATGGCTCGAAGCATGATGGCAGGCAAAGGTCTTCCGAAATCTTTTTGGGCTGAGGCTGTAAATGCAGCCGTGTACATCCTCAATAAATCTCCTACGAAGGTAGTACCAAACATGACTCCGTATGAAGCATGGCATCGGAGAAAACCTCAGGTACATCATTTCAAAGTGTTTGGTTGCATTGCTTATTCTCATATTTCTTCACAGCAAAGAGAAAAGTTTGATGAAAAAGGAGAAAAGCTTATATTTGTTGGGTATAGTGACGAGTCGAAAGGCTATCGTCTACTTAATCCAAAGACCAACAAACTTGTTACTTCACGAGATGTTATTTTTGATGAAATGAGTTCTTGGAATTGGGAGAATGAAAATCAGAGAGGGAAAGCAATTATCATGCCTACTTCATCAAAGGAGAATGATGATCCTAGCTCAAGTGGAACTTGCAGCAGCCCATGTACTCCTGGTCCAAGTTCACGTGGAGAGTTTCATGCCGACTCCGAAAGTCCGATTTCGAAATTTCGAAGCTTGGCTGATATCTATGATGCTTGTAATGTGGCACTATTCTCTTGTGAACCACAATCCTATGTTGAAGCAGCAAAAGAAACATGTTGGCAGGAAGCAATGGATGATGAGATTGCAAGCATTCAAAAAAACCAAACTTGGGAACTTGTGGATCCACCTGATGGGAAAAATGTGATTGGAGTGAAATGGATCTACAAGATAAAATTCAAAGAAGATGGTTCGGTTCTCAAGCACAAAGCCCGTTTGGTAGCAAAAGGATATTCTCAGCAGCCCGGTATTGATTTCACGGAGACGTTTGCACCAGTGGCTCGAATGGAAACGATTCGGATCGTTCTAGCCATTGCTGCACAGTTGGAGCTACCAATCTATCAATTAGATGTAAAGTCAGCATTTCTTAATGGTGACTTAAAGGATGAAGTCTACGTACAACAACCTGAAGGTTACGTTGTTAAAGGAGAAGAAAAGAAAGTTTGCAGATTGAAGAAAGCTTTATATGGCTTGAAGCAAGCCCCCAAAGCTTGGAATAGCAAGATTGATGGCTATTTCCAGAAAATCGGATTTGTTCGAAGCATTAACGAGGCTTCATTATATGTGAAGAAGGAAGGAAATAATTTTCTCATTGTTTGCTTATATGTAGATGATTTGATCTATATGGGCAGTGATCATGTGATGGTGGAAAATTTCAAAGAAGCTATGATGAAAGAGTATGAGATGACTGACTTGGGTCTCATGAAATATTTTCTCGGGATTCAAGTTCGTCAAACAAAGGGTAAGATTTTCATTTCTCAAGAGAAGTATCTTGATGGTGTCTTGAAAAAATTCAATATGAGTAGTTGCAAGCCTATTGCAACTCCATTGGCATCAAATGAAAAATTGCAGCTGGATGATGGAGCAGAAAAGGTTGATGAAAGATTGTACAGGAGCTTAGTAGGTTCCTTAATTTACTTGACAAACACAAGGCCGGATATTGTCTATCCAGTAAGTTTGATCTCAAGGTTCATGCATAATCCAAGCAAATTACACCTTGCTGCAGCAAAAAGAATCATGCGGTATCTTCAAGGAACAAGAAATTTTTGCATCAACTATGTCAAGGAAATGGATGATAAGCTTGTTGGTTTCACCGACAGTGATTGGGCAGGTTCGATTGATGATCGTAAGAGCACATCAGGATATATATTTTGCTTGGGATCTAAGATAATTTCTTGGGCATCTAAGAAGCAGAAGACCATTTCGCTCTCGTCGGCGGAAGCGGAGTATATTGCAGCGTGTTAAGCTGTATGGTTGAGGAGAGTGTTTGCTGATATTCAGCAAGTTCAAGGCACTCCAACAACTATTTTTTGCGACAATATGTCGACTATTGCAATGACAAAGAATCCAGTTTTCCATGCAAGGTCTAAGCATATCGAATTGCGGCATCACTTCATAAGAGATCTCGTAAGTGAGCAAGAAATTCAATTGGAGTTCGTGAACACTAAGGAGCAACTTGCAGATGGGTTTACGAAAGCATTTACGTCAGAGAAGCTTGAGCAATTCAGAGAACATATTAACATTACAAATTAAGAGAGGGTGTTGAAAGTAATTTGTAATGGTGGTCCAACTTCACTACAAAATACAAGGAGACAGTCAAGTAGAAGATTCAAGAAGCTTGATAGATGAACGTACACATTAAATTCATGCATTAAATCACATCTCATGTAATGATTATAAATAGATGATGTATCTGCCATGAAAGATATAAGAAAATATTCAGAAAAATATTAGCAGATTGCAAACAATCATATTTGCTCTAAAAATATATCCATACCCCAACACGTTCATGGACCTAAAGCAAAACCTTCATTATTCTATAATTGAAAACATCTATTTTGAAAAAAATAAAAATATATAACTTCTTAAATCTTCTGATAAGTTCATAAACTCAAAGGAAAAAAATTATTAAATGAAATAGAAGGTTAAGATACATTCATTTAACATATTCTCATCCAGTCTACCATACTTTGGTAATTTGTTAATAAATTTTCACTCAAAACTCCAAAATGCAGAATTCCTAAGAAACTAGATTTCCATGGCTTTACAATGATATAGGCTATGATGCTTAATTCCATGTAAAATGAAACAGTTTAATTATTTTAAAAGACCCATGTGCATGTGTTGTTCAAATAGAAATTTTGGAACATCCTTCCAAACATAGGTTCATGGAACTAGAGTAAACCCTTCATTAAAATAATATATATATATATATATATATATATATATATATATATATATATATATATATATATATATATATATATATATATAACTCTTTAAATCTTGTGATAAGTTGATAAACTCAAAAAAAATTTATAAAAATGAAATACAAGGTTAATATACGTTCATTTGAAAGATTCTCGTCCAGTTTGCCATGGTTTAGAAATTTGATTATAACTTTTCACTCAAAACTCCAAATTGCATAATTAAAAATTTCTTAGAAATTAGACTTCCATGACTTTACAATGATATAAGCCATGAGGCCTAATTCCATGTAAAAATAAACAGTTTAATTATTTTAACTGACCCACATGAATGTGTTGTTCAAATAGAAATTTTGGAACATCCTTCAAAATATAGGTTCATTGAACTAGAGTAAACCCTTCATTATCCTATGATTAAAAACATCTATTTTGATCAATAAAATTATATTCCCTCCGTCCCACAATAAACTTCACACTTTTCATTTTCGTCTGTCCCACAATAATTTGCACCACCCAAAAAGGGAAATATCACATCAATTCCTTACCTCAAAAGTTCACCTTAATTACAAATTTACCACTCCTACTAAACACACAAAACATACTTTATAATTTATTATTACATAAAAAGTGTACATTACCCTCTAAAAGTCAATAAATTTAGTCAAAAAATAACTTTTTTAAACTCCGTATCTACAGTAACGGTGCAAGTTATTGTGGGACGGAGGGATTATAACTCTTTAAATCTTGTGATAAGTTGATAAGCTCGAAAAAAAAATTATGAAAATGAAATACAAGGTTAAGATATGTTCATTTAACAGATTTTCGTCCAGTTTACCATAGTTTAGAAAATTAATATAACTTTTCACTCAAAACTCCAAATTGCATAACTCAAAATTCCTTAGAAACTAGACTTCCATGGCTTTACAATGATATTAGACATGAGGCCTAATTCTATATCACAAAAGGCAGTTTAATTCTTTTAAACTGACCCATGTGCATGTGGTGATCAAATATTGCACCATTAAACATATAAATCCTACAACTAATTTAATTGCTAACAAGCAATGAGTGAAGCCTATGGGAAAATTATGAAACTACATCTAGGTGAATATGCTTTGATTTTTTATGCATACTGATTATATATTTACCCAAAGTTTAGAACTAAAAAACCAAAATTTCCAACAAAACATACCATTTTTCACATGTTTTCCGCATTTCGTTAAAAACCAATCAAGTTTCCAATAGTTTCCTACATTTGGCAAGGCTATCCATCACTAAGTAGTACAGAATCTGCAGAAACAGAAAACATATATAAGATAAAGATAAGTCAAGAAAAATTGAAGAAACTAGAACAATTTGACCATAAAACTATAATTCCCAACTAGATAATCATAGTTAACATTCCTTTAGCTACTCCACACTCTTTCCACATACATTTAGCTATTCCACACTCTTTCCATATATCCAATAAAGCCCCCATCAATCATCTTTATTGATTAGAAACTACAATTTCAAAATTTATTTATATCAAACCCTAAGATTTATAAAGTCTTTCAAAAAAGAATGGCCATTAGAAATAGGAGGGATGACACTCTAATAGTTTTCAAAATATGTATTAAAAGAAATATAAGCACATAATTCATACCTAAATATAGAGTTACAGAAGATATAACAAGAACTCAGTAATGAAATTAGAGAAAATGAAACAACAAATGACGAAAACTATCTTAATGTGGAGAAATCACAACAGGTGACATCTCTCTCCTTCCTAAACCCTTCCTACACACTTAAGCAAAATCAACACACTTATGCAATAAGAGAGATAAAGATGTTTAAGAAACTAAATTAATCAAGAGAAACCTGTTGAATATAATCACCCAAGGACGCCGACCACTCTCTCCAACTTGACTTATGATTTCCTTCCTAAACCCTTTACACACAACCCAAGCATAATGAACACAGAATTAGAGAGAGATGTTGAAAGGATTAAAATTAAGAGAAACCTGTTGAGTACACACCCAAAGAACGTCGTTGCTCTATTGACCTACGATTTCTCAAAGTTACCCAAATTTGGAGAGTCTGGTTCAAATCGTGGGTTGGTTTCAAAGGGTTTTGAATATGAACATTCTTTCCTTTTGTCTTAGGGATAAAATTAAATAAACCCATTTCATTTTCATTTTGTTTTATTTAATAGATAAAAATAAAGGAAGGAAAAATTAACTTTTCATTTTTAATGGGCAAAAAGAATGGAGGGAAAAATTGGCTCCCAGTTTTTTTTAGATATCATTCCAACTTATATCAATAATGAGAGGCAACTCAATTGATTTCTATTAATGAGATGAATACTAATAGTAATAAGAGGAAAAAATATATTTCATTAAAATTCCCTATTACTCCCTCCGTCCTAAAGAGAAATTTATAGTTACTGTAGATAAGGAGTTTAAGAAAAAGTTTACTTTTAGGGGTACTTTGGTATTTTTAGGTAATAAATAAATTATAAAGTAAGTTATGTGAGTTGAAAAGGGGTGACAATTTTGAAATTAAAGTGTGTTGTAAGGTTATTGATTTGTGTGTATTTTCTTATTTGGAGGTGTGAACTTATTTATGAGACGGATAAAAATAGAAAGTGTAAATTTATTTTTGAGACTGAGGTAGTACACCTTAACTTTTCTTTTTCCTAACATTAAAAACCATCTTTAATACTAGTGAAGGGAGACTGTTAAACACAAAACTACAGTAGCAAATGCATCGAACTAAAGAGATGCAGAAGCTTGAGCATGAAACAACATAGATAAACCTATTTCAGTTATGTGACAGTGCTTATGTTCAGCCCTACCATTCTGTTGTGGTGTGTAAGGACAAGAAAGCCTGTGATGAATGCCATTCAAGTTCATAAAATCACGTACTTTCGAATTCACAAATTAAGTTCCTCCATCACTTTGAAAATTCTTTATTTTACAGGAAAATTGAGTGCAGATAAGGCATGAAAGCGAACCAATATGGCATAAAATTTAGAATTAGCCCGTAACAGATAAATCCACGAAAAACGAGAAAGTCACCTACAAAAATCACATAATAACGAAATCCATCAATTGTGGAAAAAGGTGCAGGACCCCATAAGCCGCGATGTATAATATCTAGAATGTTATCAGCTTGCTTTCTCATTCAATTGAATTGAAAGTTTCTTGCTTTTTGCCAACTGACAAGAAGAACAAAGGCTAGGATTTGGTAAAACTGAAGTAACAGACACTTTGCTTTGTTCGAAAAATTATATATATTTTTTTAATAATTAAATTTGGATAAAGAATCTGGTTTTAAATCTATAATTTTAAATGTATACAACAAGAAATAAAATAATTATACTGTTAATTTATGTACGCAATATTGCGAAAATTTCTTCATGTGCGATGCACGGGAGGGTAAGTGCTGGTTATAAATGCTTTAATCATGAAAAATACGAGAATCTACAAAATTGTAAAGGCGTAAGGATTTTTCTATGAAATAAAAAAACTGTCTAAAAAAGTATTTTTATGCCATTATAATGGCCAAAATAGTAATAAAACATGGAAATGTAGGTGGGCAGAATGTTTTCACATTATATAAATGCTTAGAAACATGGAAATATGAAAATCTATATAATTGTAAAGGCTTAAGAATTTTTTTGCGAAATCCAAAAACATCTTAAAAAGAGTAGTATTTTTATGTCACTATAATGATCAAAATAGCAATGAAAAATTGAAATATATATGGGTAGTATGTTTTCACATTATATAAATGCTTAGAAACATGAAAATACAAGAATCTACAAAAATTGAGTTATATTCACTTTTTACCCCGTAACTAAGACAAATTCGATTTGTATCCAAAAAAAGATAAATTGTTCAATTTTGTCCCTATTACTCACGATTTCTTTCAATTTTTTACCAATTTTGCCGAAAAGCCCCAAATTGAAGCCTCACGTGCTCGACACGTGGGGCTTTCTGGCGAAATTCGTGTTTTTCGGCGAATATTGGGTAAAATTTTAAAAATTTATTAGTTATGGGGCAAAATTGAACCAATTATATTTTTTGGGGTAAAAATCGAAATTTCTCTTAGTTATAGGGCATAAAATGAATCTAATTCATAAAAATGTATACACGTTGGTAGAGAAATTATACACATATATCCGGAGCATAGGATATCAACTCTTCTTCGATTAGGTTAGGTTAGGTGTCACCTATAATATCATTTATCCATCAAATTGTACAATCCCACGAAAATATTTATTAATGTAAATCCACACAAATTTCAAACACAATACCTAAAAACTATTCTATACACCTCCATCTCTCTCTTATTCCATTTCTTCTCTCTCATTGCACTATGTTTACTTTCGGTATTTTTCTCGACGTTCCTTTACCACCACTGAAGATGTAACGGCCAGCTACATACTTTTGTTTTTCCTACATACTAATTTCAATATTATACTTACTTCCCTCCGTCTCAAGAATATATGCCATAAAATAACTTTTGATATTAGAAAAAGTTCCATTTTTGGGGATGCAACTATTTTTTTGGGATGAACTAGAAAGGAAAGTGTGAAAGTATATATTCTCGGAACGAGGGAGGGAGAATTAACTTTGACTAACTTGTAATATTTCTTTAAGCTTGATTTTTCACTAATCAATTATTTATGCTCATGTGCAGGTCAAATAAAAGGGCTTAAAAATTATCACTGCAATGGAGGATATGAATATTGGTGTGCCAAACACACAACTAAGTATTAAAAGTAGAATGCCATATATGCAATGTTCTTCACTGCGGTTGTGTTTCGTTTATCTTTTGTTGTTTGAATCGTCATGTTGTTTTCTTGTGTTGTTTGACCAATAATATATATTTTAATTTCCACTACTTTTACTCCATACTACATTTAACATAATTTATATATGCTTTGTGTTATCGCACCATAACATAATGAGTTACATAAGATGAATAAGGATAAAGTTTTTTTTTTAAAAAAAAAAATGATATTTGATCGATAGAAAGTCATAACTATTCAATTCATGTAATATTCCGTGACCAATTTTATTATGTATAAAAAATGATAACATTTTTTAATGTAAAATGATAATTAAGTAAGGTAAACAATATAGTGAAATGATCTTATTGAAAGATAATCTAACAAAGGCAAAGGCATGTGTGAAACCGTCTCATGTAAGGGCTTACGAGAGACGGATAAAAAGTGATAACTTCTAAAACAAAAGTGATATTCAATTAATGAAAACTGATAATGCTATTTCATGTACGATTTATAGTATAAATGAGAAGTGATAACATTTTATATATAGTGAAAGTGACAACGTTTTATAGTGAAAGTGATAATTATTTCAAAATGTGTAAAATGATCTCACGTGAAACGGTCTCACCCAAGTCCTACTCTCTAACAAAAGGCTAGCTATTTTTATATGTATGCTATTATTGAATTATTATTATTATTATTATTATTATTAATATTATTATTATTATTATTATTATTATTATTATTATTATTGATAAGCATTTCTTTAATTTAATTTTGTATAAAACAGATGTCGTATTTTTGTTAATATATTAAAATAAATTCAAGTGTTGAGCTCTTGAACAATAATGATTATATATACTAATATTTATAGGAACTTTAATGCGAGTAATTTGGGTCTATTATTTATCATCATCTAAAGTTTTTTTCATTATTAAACTATGGGTTAATGGCTGGAAAAAGTTTTATGTATCTATTCAAGAATATCTTAAACTTTCAAAGAACTCACATATGATCACTCACGGATTGGTTCAAGAAGAAAAGAAAATGTCGATGAACTAAATCATTTATAATGGTTAGGTAAATTGTCTATATTCAATCCAGCTGGAACAATCCAGCTAGAAGATCTGTTTAGATCTCATAACTATCTATTCAACCAACCATTATCTTTATCTATAAATCATCCATTACCAATTAAAACAACATCTACATGGCATCATGTAATCCATGCAAGCATCTACCTCTCAACATGTCTAAACCTTTACTTTGATTGGGACTTAGTCTAAACTTAAGGGAATGTGCAAAAAAATACACACTTTAGTCAAGAGTTGCAATTTGAACTACCGGGCAATAGGAAGCTGCCCAGTCACTGACGAGTCATTCTCTCTCCCGTGTCACACGCTACCTGTACAAAACTACATCGTTTTATTGTATTCAAATAGTCTCATAAAACTTAATTTCTTCGAAATAGTTCCATAGCATTTAAATTCTTACCAAAATTGTCATTTTTACTTAAAATTTTTAAATTTTCTAATTCTTTGAGATTTGGACTGAATCGGTGCTTTAACAAAGTTATGGGATAAATTTGGTAAAAATAAAATGTTTTGGGATGAAATCGGAGAAAACTAAAAGGTTTGAGAAGAAAATGAATACCCTAACTACCAGGTAATTTTTCGTTGGTAAAGTGGTGGTTGGTAAAATTTTTAGCAAAGAAATTTCAATTCTATTGGTAAATAATTCCGTTGGTATTCCATTGCTAATAATTTTCATAAGAATTGCTCAATGTCAAAAAGGTCCCAAAACTCACAGATTTAGTCCCATAGGAATTTTTCATCTAAATTGTTAATAGTTGATGAAATATTCTGAACCATTAACAAGATCAAAACAGACTATGTTTACTTTGAAACACAGAAAATAATATAAATTTGGTAGTTTATAATAACATAAGTTAATTTGGAATGAAAATTTTCGATTATAATATTCTTATGGGACCAAACCGCTAGCTATGAGACTAGTATATTCCTACGGGACTATAATTGAATTGAAGGAATTCTTATGGGACCAAATGTGAAATTTTCCCTTTATTTAATGATTCTGTTGGTAACCGTTAATAATTACCAATGGATTTTATTCTATTGGTAAAAATATAAGAAAATGTGTTGGTATTCTATTGCTAAAAGAAAATTATAATTACCAATGGATTGAATTCAAACCTTGCTAATAATTTCATTGGTAATTTATTTAATGATTATGTTGGTAACTGTTAATAATTACCAATGGATTTTATTCAATTGGTAAAAACATAAGAAAATGTGTTGGCATTCTATTGCTAAAAGAAAATTGTAATTACCAATGGATTGAATTCAAACCTTGCTAATAATTTCATTGGTAATTTATTTAATGATTCTGTTGGTAACCGTTAATAATTACGAAAATTGTAATTACCAAGATTGAATTCAAACCGTTAGTAAATTTCATTGCTGAAAAGGATTTTTTTTATAGTGAGTGTCTCAGCATAGTGACATTGAATGGGAAAATTCCTTTACTGCTACATTTTTACAATAGTAATATATTTTTTTTTATTCTTTTCATTGTAGATAGTGCATGAGTCACCTTTACATAGTAAAGAATATTTTTTCTTCATCATTTTTCTCCATCACATTCAAAAATTTAATTACAATATATTTCAAACCCGTTTATTAATACTCATGAGTAAAAATTAACAATTAAAATTTGTACTGAAATTTGATCAATTAAATGAAGACGATAAAATAGATTGATTAAATTAAATTAATGAGGTATTTTAGAGTAAATATTAAAGTAAAAATAAATTTCAAACTTAAAATAAATTCAATAAAACATGATCTCTAAATTAAAATTTAAAATTAAATAGTTTAAAAAAATTAATTGATATTAAGAAAAATATAAATTATCTAAATATAAATCTTTTATAAATTAAATTGAATTAATTAAATATTGATTTATAAATTGATTGAAAAAAATAGGAAAAATTACTCATATGTACACACTTTGTACCCTAAATTACTAGGAGATATAATGAGATCAAAAAATTACTCACATACAAAATATTAAAATAAAATACTAAATATAACCTTAATTCATTATAATCACATATACTTTTAAACCACAAACCCTAAACCCCTCACCCACCCACTGCCGCAGCCGGCTTCCGGACCGCCGCCGCGCCATTGCCGCTGCCCCCTGCCGCCGCCGGAGAGTGGGAGTATATAATTTTTTTGCTACACATTACACTTACGATTCAAACTTTTTTTGCTGTACACACTTTTTTACTGTACATAACTTTTGCTGAACACGAACTTTTATGCTGAATACAAACATTTATGTGCAGCACATTGTAAGGGTAATATTAGAATATCACTATATATTTATGTAGTTAGTAGTAATATTTTTGTATGTTTGTATCTCACAGTAATAAAGGAGTTTTTAATGTACCTTAAAGTAAGTACCTGATAGGCATTTTTACAAACTCCAATTAAAATCATCAAGTATAAGGATGTCAATTGTAACAACAAGTACCCACATAAAATTATCGATCCCTAGAAGGACAGTCAATTATTTATTTACTCTAAATTACTATTTAATAAGAATTATGTAACCAATTTCTAGAGTTTGAATTAATTATCTAAGAAACTAAAATAATAAATATCTTAATAAAAAGCAAAGAAGAAGGATTTGAGATTAAGTCAAGAGATAAGGCATAGTTCTAAGGTATCAAGTATAGACTAATTAATTTGGATTTCTAGATCTCCAATTGATTATTCATGCAACATCTATGAAATTACACCACTTAACCCTGTTATCCCACCAGATACGATCCGATTTTAAGCTAATAGTATATTCTAGTTTATTTCCTAAGGTGCATGAATATTACCAAGCCCCCTTCCTAGATACTAATCAACGCGAACAAAAATACCTCTGAATGACAAGTTCGACTAATAGGTATTTTCTGAAAGTACTACAAGGATTTATTCACTTCCTACTTGAATGTCTAATTGCATTGTTCCACTAAACAATTCAAGTATTTGATTTACTAGTTCTCGAAATTAAAGTGTTCATGTGCAGACTACTCTAATTCCTAACAAATAGACAATATCATGAACGCACACAAGCTAACATATTAAACCAAGCATCACGGGCAATGACATGAATTTAGTATGAAGACGTTACGAAGTAGAAAAGCAAAGTTTGAATACACCAAGTAAAATCAAAATATTAACTGCATAAAATCACAAAATTTGGTCTAGGTCTCTAAATCAATTGAATCTAACCTTCAAACCCTAGAACTGTAATGGAAATTAGCCGATGAGGTAACAAGCAACACTCATGGCTATGAAATTCATAACAATAATCAAGACAACATAAGAAGAAAGATAAGAAACATGAAACACTAGCGTAGGCATAGATCTGTGTTTCTTCTCCGTCTCTTCGATCGTCTGATCTCTCTCAACTCGCACTTGAATCTCCTTTGGATTGGATGGAAGATGGGATGGATGGAGATCTGATGTGTGTGGGTGGATGATGAGGCGTGGTGGATGATTAGCCATTTTTTGTAGTCGGGATGACTAATTAAAGAATTTATCGAACCCGAGGGAGGTAGGTACTAGAGCTTAAGCGATATCACGTTCTTGTAATTTTATAGAGACGAATCATAAATGGATTGGTTGTTTAAACAAGTAAATTAAAGTAATCAAAGCAAACAAGTAAACAATGTTCAAACAAGCAAAGATAAGTGGATGAAGAGTAGTTTTCCAAGTTAAGTAAAGGTGAGATTAACAACACTAATGAAGTGATAAATAAGGGCCAATACAAATTTCACCTAAACTCCCTCTCGAGATGGATAGGATGTAGATCCTTAATAAGGTCTCAAAATAGCTCTAAAGGTTGGTTCTAAATCAAACCATTCCATCAAGGTACTAAGTTCAATTAAAGAATCCCTTCACACGATCGATTGACTTCTCGACCTAATAAATCGGGTGTTCTATCAATGGGTTCTAAGTCCCAAAGGATATCTCTATCTCTTTACAACTTATAATGCACATGAATTGTATGATGAAACGATTTAATGAACTATTCTAAGCACATATTTGTTTTCTCAATCAAAACATAGGCCCAATGACAATTAATCACATAAATCAACCATATAAATCAAGCAATCAACAATCAATGATAGAAAATTAACAAATCCAATCAACATATGAATTCAAATACATAAATCCCAAAATTATCCAACAACTTTCATGTTGTTAATCTCACAAGGGAGATTAGCCTACCATATTCATAAGGAAATCAACATAGACATTTAAATCCTTACAAACCATGATAAACAATAAGGTTTAAATATAAAGTTTGGATGAAAACTCCCTTGGATGGCTACAATGGTGATTTCATTCCTCTCCTTGCAATTCTCCTCTCTTCCTTGCTTATTTTTCTCACTTCTTAGATGAGAATTTTGATGGTTGGATAAAGATAGATGGAATGGATGGTGAATGGATGAAGATGATGGTGAAAATGGAAGGAATTCTGTGTGATGTGTGTGTGTGCAGCCTCAAACTCACGAAAATCTGATCCAATATTAAAATATTGGGTATTTATACACCTTGGGAGCTTCTAGAAGAATTCTGATATTTTTTTGCTTCCAGCACCTACACGGCTCGTGTGCATGCACACAGCCCGAGTCGTGTTAGGGCTTTTGGTCAACTTTTGGCTCTAGACGGCCACATGGTGGGCGAGTAGTTGGTTCAGGTGCTGGCGCACGACCACCTCTTACAGGGCCGTGTGCAGTACATGGGACATATGCATGAACACGCCTCGTGTACTGGACACGGGCGGCGGTGTTTGTGCTGCAGTTATTTTCTTCTTTCACCTCGATTCCCGACTCCATTTTCGCTCTGTTTTCACCTGTTTTTTAGTACGTTTAAACTCATTCTCACATATTTTCATAAAAACACATATTCAATCAAATAGTACATAAAAATGGATAAAACACTACGAAAATATATATAAAAAGATACTAAAATTTAAAGTGTTGCTCGTCCTCGAACAACGAAAATGGTGAACCAAGGGGGGAGATTTTCACCTAGGAAAAGACCTAACGAACATAAGTAATAACACATCAATAGCAATAAGAATTACAAACTATGCTAAGTCATCCTACAACATTGATCAATTCATGACATGAGGAATTAACAAGTTCAATCAAAAGAGAATAAAGAGTAATATAGTCCCTTTTTGGTCCAAACCTCACATTAGATATCAATTTCACTCAACACTCTATCAAATTTAGGTAAAACGACACTCATCAACCGATTGGCTCTACTCGCTATAAGCTTTCTCGTGGACTACATTCACAAACCACCAAAGTTTTAATCAATGATCACAAAGGTCTATCATTAAGGATGTAATGATAGGCTCTTTGGTATGGTAGGGAGAATTTAGGTAATAGTGACTAATCATGTGCAAGTAATCGAAGAGGTAGTTAATTTCTTCCATACCTTCACTTATCTTTCTTCCCTTTTTAACTTTGCATCTTTCAAGCACTAATCACACTTCTCCTTTGATTTTTACTACCTTTGATTGTATACTCCTTTCTTTGGACTTTTGATTTTTTGAGCATCTTTGTTACTATTTTGCTCATTTTCTCTTTTCTAAGGTTGCATATGCATTCTTTCTTTTGTTCTTCTCATCCTTTTTCTTTCCTTTTACCATTTCTTTTCGTTTCTTTCTTTTTAAACCTTTCTAGCTACCATCTCCTCAATCACTCACACAATAAGGGTAAATATATGAGGCACATGTGGGTAATTAAGGCTTGTAATAATGTGCTTATAACAAAAGAAACAGGCTTAAAGGCTCAAAATGGTTTATTAGGGATGATGTTTATGGTAGGGAAATATATGGCAATGACTATAAATTACAAGGATGGCCTTAGATCATATCATTAATCTCCACTAATCGGGCTCATTCCTATAGTCCTTGAGCAAGTTTTAGCTTATCCAACACAACCAATCCACTCATGAAAAGAAATACCATGTATGCACGGTTGAGGCTCAAATACTCACAAGTTTGTTCTTGGACCTTAAGGAACTTATTACACATTATTCATCTCGCAATTGAACAAATTAAATAGAACATGTCACAATTCGAAAATATAGAGATTTTTAATCATAATTTCCATCACTTATCACAAAAAAGTCATCACTAATATTAAAAAATGACTCACGATATCCCAAAACAAACCACCAAACAACCCTAGACAAAAATAAAAATACACACAAAACATAAACTAAAGGCACACCAAACAAGAAACAACCAAAAATACATAACATGCAAAAATAAAAATCACCATCATTAGAGAATTAAGCACTCATTTATAACATCCGTAATCAATTAAGCTCACAAGCATCCCATCTTTAATTGAAAAGGAAATCCTAAATTATGAAAGTAAACCTCCCACAAACATAACAAATGAAGTAACATGCTGGAAGGCTGTCGCCGGCCCACCAAAAATAATATTTATAATTTTTCCGACTCAATCCAATTAAATGTATTAGCGTGAGTACGGGTTGAGCCTAAGGGAGTAAAATGAAATTTATATTAAATCAAAGTGTTTGAGCTGGACAAAATAAAAGAAATAGGGGGGAATTTCGTTTGGTGAATTTATACTAATTTTTGCAAATAATTAAATGGCAATTTTTAGCAACCAATGTTTCAAGACTCCAAATATTAAAATTAGAGTGTGAACAAATATTAAACAAACCTGACCCAAGAAATTAATCCCCTCCCGATATTCTAAGTGAATTAGTAAATAAGAGATAAAATCAATACAAGATAACTTCAAACCCCTAGGTTGATGGTACGACCTACCAACCCAAAAATTTCCTTACGTTAAATAATTTAGGGTACGGCCACTAAATTTTCCTACTCTCCTAGTGACCTAAGTGGTTCGAACTAGATGAGGCATTAGACACGAGAAATTAGGATTACAAGGCTATGAAAACGGGAGTAGCAAATCATATAACCAAGACCCTACGAATTCTAGAGGTACTCCCTCACTTTGCCACTCGATTTATAAGATTATGACAATTCTGAATCATAAAATGCAAATTGACAATGGATTATACAAAATAAAACATAGATGGCCAATCTACCTTTACAATCACAAAAGCCTAATCCAAATCAAAGTCATTCGTAGGATAAAATTATCAACATATTAATCAAAATTTCCTATCAAACAATTGCTAGAATATACGAGAGGTTCAAAAATTCTTGAATCAGAAAGGGGACTTAGCCCATAAAATACATAACAAAAATTAAATCAAAATGATAAAACCAATTTTTGTCCGATTGTTCTTCATGGACGCTCAAGCGTTCCTCCTCCCACCACCTCTCACGTTCTTGGCGTATGTCAAAGATGGTGTCCAGGAGTGATGAATCTCTCTTAAAACTTTCCTTTTTGCCCTTCTTCTCCTTTGGTAAGTAAACCTTATTGATTCTCAATTAATTCCTCATGATGGCTTAGTCAACTTCATTTTAATTCTTTCCGTAATAGCGATGTAATAGTATCCAATTTGAGGGAATGTGATAGCTGGAATTTTTTCGAATTTACCATTTAATTCTGTCCACCTTGACTGACACTGACCCCTTCAGTGTTAGTGTGACTAGCAGCGAAAATTCTTCCGTTTCAACCTGTTTAAACAATGATTTGGCCAATTAAAGTGGATATGCATAAGGCATAAAATGAGTCGTAATTAGCACGCGGGTAAATATCCAAATTGGTCCTGTAAGTATGGCATTTTCCAGCTTTAGTCCTTTATCTTTTGCAATTCTCAACTTTGGTCCTTTTTCGTCCACTTTTAGTCCTTTTGGTCCAAATTTAGTCATTTTTGTCCAAATTTAGTCCTTTATGTTAAAAAAATGTCCAAAAATGGTCCGAAAGTGCATACATTTAGGATCAAAAGTGGACAAAAAAAGTACCAAATTTTGAAAAAACTGATTTTGATATTTACCTTTAGCACGCAAATGACACACAATTCTTTCAAATAGAAATGATTTAACTCAAGAAATTAATAGCAAATCAAATCTCCCCATACCGAACCTTTGCTTGTCCTCAAGCAAATAAGACTAAGGATTATGAAAGTTAGAAAATCAGAGACATCAATCTTACGGGATAAATGAGTATGAGGACACTTCTTAGGAAAAATAACAATTAATCATTTGAAAACAAATGAAGGTGACTCTCAGCCAAAACTTGCAACTTTCATGGCATCAAAATTTTCAAAATTCCATGGCCTCACCAAGATTCACTCCAAAATCACTCAAGTGTTTTGATTGGTAGCAAAATCGCTCAAAAATTGAACAAGATAAGTCATTACCGTAAGCTTGCTCCCAAATAAAATCTCCACCAATTTTCAATGAATTATGTGCAATAATCAAATGGTCTTTTCATTGGTTGTAACGGGGCATAAGGATAAGGTGGAATAAAAAGGGTATGAACAGCTAAATATATATACCACTTTGCAATGTGTTCATCATGTAAATGATACCAATTTCAAGAACTCACCCTCTAGTTTTCCATTTCATTTTTCACAAATGCCTCTCAATCTTTTGTTTTTGCAACCTTAGTCCATCGTTTTTTTTTCACATCTGCTCTTTTTGACTTTGGAACAACAAGGGATTTTTTTCAACCAATTTTTTTTCTTATTTTTTTTAATATTCCCTTCTCCTTTCTTTTCAACCATATTTTTTTTTTTGCAACCATCACTTTTCCGAATACCATCAATTCAATCACAAATTTTCGATGAATATTATAAAAATGGTAGTGGTTCAAGTGGAGGAGTTTAAGAAAGAAAGTAGAAATTAGGTTCATTAATGTGCTCATTTATCAAGAAAAGATTTAGGCTCAACGTGGCTTCCTAATGTTAAGTATGATAAGGTAGGTGAATATAAGCCAAAGAGGTTATGCCTAGATGCCCTTATCATTTTATTGCACACACCCAGATGTACGATCTTGAAATGCATTAAAGGAGCAAGTTCTAGAATGATCAAATCAAGTTCAATACACTCAATCAAAGGCGAATAGAGCTTATAAATGTGAATTCTCTTTTAGGCTCAAATGCTCACAAAAAGGGGTTGAATTTGCCATGAAATTTAAAAAAAATTCAGCCACTTATATTACAAAAAATTTGCAAAAGAAACCCACCAAGCATTAGTTTTTATGCATCAAAGTTATCCCCTTCATCATGCTTTCACTCCCATTACCCCAAGACATTATTCTCTAATGTTTCAACTCCAAATCCAATCAACAAGACCACAAAACATCATTATGAAACAAAAACAGCATTTCCAGCATAAAAAACAGAACCTACATAAAAACCAGCAGAAATTCTGCACTCATTTCGTTGAAAATGAGCAAAATTTTTAGCAAGATTTGACAGCAATTAGCATTAGAAAATTCAGCAATAATTCCACATCTAAAACCATCAATTCACATAAATCCACTCAACAATAATCCCTCCCCACACCTAAATCTTTGCTTGTCTCCAAGCAAAAAATAAAGTAGGAAAAGAATTAAAAACATATACATGGAAAGAGTGCATCTTTCTTCAAAGAAATAGGGCAAGATTTAGAACGCTTTAATGTAATAACACATTCAAAACTAAACAAAAGACTAGATATTGATATAGACTTGCTCTCAAATCAAATCTCTACAAATTTTCAAGAGAAAATATCAATTTTAGTCCATATCCAATTTCAATCCTCTAACTATTATTTATCTTTTTTAATTTAAGTCCTTTAATATCAATTTTAGTCCTGTGACTTTTTACTTTTTCTTGAATTTTTATCCTTTTGTACAACTTATAGGATTTGTGCAGATTGTAGTGGCAGATATGGCGTGGCAGAGACCGATCTCCGACAATCTCAAATGGCTGTCCATGACTGGAAAGATGACCGGTTATGGCGGTGTGCAGAAATTGGAGGCGAGTTAGCGAGGAGTTCGTGCAGGCAGCAGAGTGGTAGGAAAGAGAAATTGGAAATAGCGGGGGATATCTTTGCGGCGGCACCGTTGTCTTTATTAAATGATGACCTCATCTAAAAGCTTAAGCCAGTAGAGAGTTGAATCATTTAATACTTAATCAAATCACTCTAACACACCCCTTCACATGCAGGCAGGGAATATTTGCCTCAAGCCTTGCAATGTGGAATTTTTTTAATAAATGGGTAATCACTCTAACACACCCCCTTACATGCAAGTGGGGAATTTTTGCCTCAAGCCTTGCAATGTGGAATTTTTTTTCATAAATGGGTGGCAGTGAGGTTCGAACCCTGGACCTTTGTTAACCATTGGCTCTGATATCATGTTAAATGATCTCCTCATCTAAAAGCTTAAGTTAGTAGAGAGTTTGATCGTTTAATACTTAATCAAAATCACTCTAACAGTCTTCTGGTAGTGGATGTGTAGAAATCGAGCAACAGAGATATTGAATAATTGGGGACAAAGCTGAGTAATTGGATGAAGGAAGCTAAGAATTGTTGGCCAGAGAGAATTAATGAAGATGGAAATTTGAGAAAATTTAAGGGGATCCGGTTTTGGTTCGCACCCACCATGTAGCATCCCATGTGAAAATTAGGTAAAGGGAGTAAATCGAGTTCCATGAAATTTTTTGGAACTGATTCCACTCAAATGGTCCTCTACAAAAAATTTAAATATTAAACACTACCTTCGTCTCACTAAAAGTAGGGCGTTTCTTTTTTGCACGTAAATAAAATATTTTATTAAATGTATAAATGAGGAGAGAGAAATACTCCCTCCATCCCGGAGTTAAGTTCACCAACACTCATGTAAATATGAAGTTTAAGAAAAGTTGCTTTTTGACCAATTTTATTGACTTTTGAGGGGTATTATGGTATTTTTAGGTAATAAATAAATTATCATGTATGTTATGTGTTTTAGGTGAGAGTGGTATTTTAAAATTAAGATAACTTTTGGGGTTGTTGGTTAATGTGAAGTTTCCTTTTATGGGTGGAGAACATAAGTGTGGGACGGACGAAGTAATATATAGTGGGTAGGTGTATTAGTAGTGTATGTGGGTCCCATATAGATATGTTGATTGTTATGAGTCCTCTTGTATTAAGACAAATTAAAATGACCGAATGCACCTCTCTCAGCAGGATGTAGAGAATATAAAAATATACTTCATGAGTAATTTGTATAAAAAGTAAAATGTGATAATATTAATAAAATGAAATACATGATCAAGAAAATGTGATAACTATCAATTTAATTATTTAATGAACAATTTATATAACGAATAAAAAGTAATAACATTTTTAATAAAAAATGATAGCCGATAAAGGAAATAGAGATAATCAGACATCTAATTAAATTGTTTCATTAACAATAAGTAAGGCCATTAAAAAGTAATATTTTTAATAAAAAATAATAGCAGATAAATTATGAAATTATTCTGTAACGAGCCTCTGGAACAAAAATGTAAGTATTTTAATAGCTATAGTACAAAGAACTAATTAATTAGAGTTAGTCTCTTGGGAACCGAGTTTACACAAGTATTTCTGAATTAAATTATTTTTGATTTCCAATGAATTATTTAAATTATCCGTGTTGTCTCTTTAAAATAATTAGTTCACGTCAAAGACTTGTATGAGATCCGTCTCACGTAAAGGCTTGCATGAGATGTATAAAAAGTGATATTCAATTAATGAAAAGTGATAATGCTATTTCATGAATAATATTATATTATATATAAATGTGATAAAATTTTATTGTGAAAATGATAAAATTTTATAGAAAAAGTGATAATTAATTTAAAAAATATAAAATATTCTCACATGAGACGTTTTCATGCAAGACTTGTCCTTAGTTGACATGCAGTTGGGTTTTCTAACCAATAATTAAAATATCCTACATATGTGTTGTCTCAGTATTGCTCTCCTTTGGTTCATAGGACTTCCCGGCTGAGAAAATGTGACATCTTTCGTCCTCTACATATGTTTAGTTTCAATTTTTGGGAAAATATTAAAATTGATCATTTATGTTTGGCGAAATCTGATTTTAGTCCTGAAGTTTGCTAAATTCGTACTTTTTGTCTCCAGTGGCCGATTTTAGTCCTTTTGTCCACTTTTGGTCATTTTTTGTCGAAAATGACTAAATGTCGCCGGAAATTTGAATGTGGGATGCACGTGTCGGCAAATTTCGAAATTGGTCCTCAATCTCCTTAAAATTTTCAAAATTGGTCATTTGTATTTGGCATATTCCAAATTCAGTTCCTAAACTTGCTAAATTCGCAATTTAGATATTCTAGTTTTTGATTTTAGTCCTTTTTGTTTGGTCCCTTGATTACCAAAAATTACTAAATATTGTCACTGGGAATTTGAGCGTGATATGCATGAGCCAAAAAAATTATATTTTTTGGCTATCTCCAATCATTTTTGCTTACGCTGCAGTTTCACTTATTTTCAACATTCCATCATAACCTTTCTAAAAAATATATGCATTTATTAGGCATATAGAAATCACACAACGGACTGCGGCTGCACTCCATCAAGGATCACCGATCAATCCATAACATTTTTGTGGGGTTCTTGAGCTTTGATGTTGGCTAGCGTGTGATTATAAAGAGGATCATAAAGTACATCGAATTTGCAGAATGGAGCTCTAGGCGGTTTTATGCTTTTTTCTCTCTGATGCATAACGAAATTGGTAAATTTTAGGGATTTAGCTTTGCCATTTTTTTGCTGGTTGGTTAATTTTTTCATTGTTGTTGCTGATGTTTAAAATTGGGGAATGTTTTTAGATTAATGTGATTCATGGATTCATATGGGGATGCCATGAAATTGGAGTCTTGTCCAAATGATTTTCATTTTCGTACGGCCGACGAAGAGCTAGTTAACCAATATCTGAGACACAAGATCAATGTCGACCATTATTAGGTGGTTGGTGTAATCCTTAAAGTTGATGTTTGTAAATGTGATTTGCATAAAATCCACACAAAAATTTTAATTCCTCAATATCTACTCAATTTGATTAATTCAGTATGCTATAATCGATCCATCGATCATGCAGTCGAACCAAGCAACAAAAGAAGAGGAGGGGTGAAGTGGCGGTGAGAACTACCTCTAGGAAGCTCATCGAAGCTAATAAAGAATGCGAAAAGATGGAGAGTAAGTTTTTGGAGGCACCACCAGATGTCCGCCGAGAAGACATGTCTCCGGGGGCGATCGGAAGCCAATTCAGGATGGTGTAGGGCACTGTGGAACATGTCAAGGAAGCTATCATCGAAAATTCCCATGAAACCGCCACGAAGACAGGCGAGATAGCTAAAAATTTGTTGGGCGCGTGCATCTCACGCTCAAATTTCCCGGGACACCAATTTTAGAAAAAGAGTTAATATCATTTTTAGTCCTCTAAGTATAGCGTTTTCCTAGTTTAGTCCTTTAATTATCGACTTTCCATTTTTGGTCTTTTATTTTATCATTTTTCTCATTATTAGTCCTTTATGTTTAAGCTAGTCCACTATTAGTCCTATATGTTCATAAATGGTCCTGAATTAGTCTTATTTTGACTAAGTGAACATTTGTTTTGACTAAGTCATCTTTTGTTTTGCTAAGACCAATCCAATTTCTACTATTTCCAGATTTTCTCAATTTTATGCCCAATTTTATGTAATACTTCATTTTAATTCTAATTTTCACCCATAATTTCTTCAAAATAGATATAGTCCATTACGACCATATCAGGCCCAGCATGCTCCGTTAATTAAACAACAGTATTCTCGTAATTAACCAATTTAAAATAGTAATAGTAACTTCTTCGACCGTTAATCCGCCGGGTATTCGGGAGGTTTTACAGCTACTCCTCATAGCCAACCATGTGCCCCGCAGTGTGATGGTTTGATCCCTTTCCTTCAGCGGACCTCAGCACAACCCTGGTTTATTTTTTACACCGGATGTATAGGATGCTGCTACTGTTTCTCATCAGAAAGTATGGAGACTAAAGTTGCAGAAGAAATGGAAGGTTATATGCAGGAATTAGCCTAAGATTATTATTTTATGGAATGGAAATATCTATTACACTCTCATACTACTTAAACAAGAGAAGGAGACTCCTCTAGTTACCTATGGTAGCTGAAACATAAACACTCATACAAGAAAGGAAACTACAATGTTTCTTAAATGAGAGAAAACAAAGGGTGATGGTCGATGTCTTCTACTTTCTCAGATCTCTTATTCATGAGGCTTTCAGACTTGAAATCCGGATTTCAAAGCCTTCTAACTTTCCATGATGTCACCGCTTAAGTCATTTTGCTTTCGTCAACGCTTACGTAATCGTTTATTGGATTCCAACTTTGGAAGCTGGTTGATCCCTTTCTCTGCATTATGTGCCCCTCTCTAGTCCATCCTACTTGTCTTTGCAGGGGTCACATGGCTCTTACCCCTTTAGAAAAGTCATCTGACTCTTACTTTTTTGAAGAGTCATTTTTCTCATGTGGTATCCGAAGGGTTCTCCGGCTCTTGGGTGTTTTGAAGAGGTTTTACCCTCTTATTTCCATGTGTATCCTTTGCTGGAAGGGGTCCAGCATTTTTATTCATTTCTATACTCAATTGTACTCCTTTTTTCAAATTTTAGTTCAATCTGGGTGGAGCAACTTGTGCATATCTTCTCTGTCCACCTTCCTTGGTGGATCATTTTGCAAAATTTTCGATGAGTTTCTCTACTAGCTGGCAGCTTATTTTCCCAGAGCAGTTCTCTTTTTCCTTCAAAAAAGCCTTCCGCATACTGTGTCTTTTTTCTATTAAGGTGTTTAACAGGAAAGATCCGTTCACAGTGTGATCTTCAAATTTGAACGGAAACTTGACTTGGGCCATTGCTTGGAAGCAGGCGTACAAACCCCTTTCTCTTCACGTAGAGATTTGATCCTCTGAGTAGGTTGAAACAAGGACTGGTTCCTTCCCTGAAGGCTCCTTGATTTTGTTTGCAGCTTTAATGTCTGGCCTTCATAGTTTGATATAATGAAAGGCTTCATGACGGCCTTTTCCCACTGGTTCTGGAGCTGCACTAGTGAAATATAGCTCTAATGGTTCTCCCCTGGTTAAAGTATTGTTATTTGACCATACCTTGAACACTGCTCTCCCTATCCATTTTGGTAACTTTGAGATTTCTGTGAAGCTAGGCGCCATGGTGTATACTGAGGCAAAGTTGAACCACTGCTTCATGTGCGTTTGAGTCCGTTTGAGTGGATTTTTATAGGAAAATGGGATAAAAGTGATCGAAACCGGAGAAAGGGTATTGTAGGCATCCGGTTTGACCAGCAGGGACGCGGTTCGACCAGCAACAGAGTGGTTCAACCAGCATCCATGGTCGAACGAGGCTGAGAACGATGACAAAAGTGTGGTTTGACCATGACACTGTGGTTCGACAACGATGCTTCCGATTCGACCTACCATTCAGTGCTAACGATTTAATAACAATCTTTGAACCTGCCAGTGATGTACATGCCAATTTGACTTGCGATTCGACCAGGCCGAGATCGGTTCGACCAGGGATCTTGGTCGAATTGATGCGCTGGACATGTCCAGATCCATAATTTTACACCTTCAGTGCATGTTTTCGCTCAAAAAGCCCATCCTATGTCCATAAGGAGAGATCTTAAGTATAAAAGGAAGACTACGCAAGGAAAAAGAGAACCATTCACCACCTTCATCCTACACAACATCTGAAACTGCCATCCATAGAGCTATGGAGAGAGATTCGTCTGTCGAATAAAGTGAGAACCATGTGAAGATTCAAGACGGAGAGAGAAGCGACAGCGCCCGCATCTAGGGTTTACTTCGCATCTTAATTTATCTTGTAATTATCAAGTCTATGGGTAAGATCTATCCAACCACCATGATTATTCTTCGATCAATCATGGGCTAGAACCGCTTCGGTAGTTCTACGGTTTATGAAGTTTTTTATCTAGTTAGTTGAACTTCCGTGTGTTTACTTCGTACAACACTACTTGTGGATTTATTTTATATAAGACAATGCGTTTTTAATACTCAGAGTCATTTTATGCATCATTAACTGTTATGTACAGTCTGAATATATATCTTGGTTATTGATTGAGTGTGTTCACTGCTGAGCAGGATTTTATGTTACGATTCTAAGTAAGGGAACTCCAAAGCTTCATTAGAACTACTTATATAAATACTTGTTAATTAAATCTGATTTGGGTTAATAAGTAGTATAAAGAGTATAACTTTATATTACCTATAAAGGGAGATCATATCGGGTTAGAGTACTTAGTGCACGGGAAATAATTAATACTGATAGTACCTAGAAAGGGGGATGAATTATATCTCTTGCTCCAAGGTGATTCACAAGTGTTACACGCTTGTCTACTTGTGTCTATAGAGTAGATTTGCATGATTTAGTGATGCGTCCATATTCCACAAGGCAGAGTCAGACATTGATACACGGAAGGGAAATTAATTAGTGAAACTGGATGGCCAGAAGAACTACCTATCTTCTCACTTGTTTAACTCCCGTTTAGTCTCTACTGTCTTTATTTTATTTGCTATTTTATTATTCGCTTAGCAGTTAATCAATATTCCAGAACTTAAATTGCCAAATTTAGTCTTAAGTTAATAATAATCCGTTCTGTGGGTTCGATAATTATAACTTGGTTGCTTATCAAAGCTATAATAACATCATTCATACTTGTGGATTAATTGTGTGTTGAGAAAACGCCCATCAAGTTTCCAGCGATGTTGCCAGGGACGGAATTAATTATTAGTTTATTATTTATAGTTTAATTAGGACTATTTTATTCTTATTTTTAATTTTCTAACTTTGACTTTTTCTCAGGTATATGCAAACTAGATCGAAGGGACTAATCTAAAACCTTTTGATCCTGAAATTGAGACATCAGCGAGAAAGATGAAAGCTAAGAAGAAAAAGAATAAGAATTCAAAAACAACGGATACTCTTGATCTAGGAGTTGACGTTGAAAAGCAAAACTCAAAATCGGCTGAAATTGTAGCTGATTTGAACACAGAAACAGAAGCAGTCGAAATGGCCCAAGATAGGGCAAATCATGACAATGTTGCTATTCGCGAGGTTTTCAAAAACAATGGGAGTGGTAACTTGGGACTGTTAGGAGCGCGAGAAGCCGATGCGGACTTTGATCTTCACCCTACTCTTATCAGCATGATAGAAAGGAACCTTTTCACTGAGGGTACCTTTGAAGATCCTCAACAGCATATTAATAAGTTCCTGGGCTATGCTAGTATGCAAACGAGCGCAGGAGATCATGAGAATTCTAGGAGGATTATTTTGTTCAAATTCTCGCTTACTGAAAGGGCGAGAGACTGGAACAATACTCATAATGCTGCAGATTGCACCACATGGGAGGAGTTGAAATTGAAGTTCTTGGAAAGATACATGCCAACTTCGAATGTGTTTAAGATGAAGCAAGAGATCAATCAATTTGTTATCAATAGTGGTGAGAAGTTTCATGAGGCATGGGACAGATTCAAGGACATACTTAGAAGGTGTCTGCAGCATGGATTGTCAAAGGTTCAATATATCAGCAT
Source organism: Pogostemon cablin (assembly GCA_023678885.1). NCBI lineage: Eukaryota > Viridiplantae > Streptophyta > Magnoliopsida > Lamiales > Lamiaceae > Pogostemon > Pogostemon cablin. Next base: position 12,374,594 of record CM042987.1, read on the forward strand.
CTTTTATAATGGGTTGGATTATGATTCTCGTATTTTACTTGACGCTTCATCAAGTGGAGCATTGCTTGCTAAGACACCCATTGAGGCTGAAAAACTCTTTGAAGACATTTCGATAAATTCAAGAGATTAGCCTACTGACAAGATTAGAGGCACTTATGTACTTAGAAAAGTAGCGCAGGTTGAACATACCATGGTGAAGTCGAGTAGAGAAGATTAGATCGTCTCTATTTTGGCAAGTATCAACAAGCTACTTGAGTCCCAGCAAAAGTAGATTACAGAGATAGCTCAGCAAGTACCGATGATGCAGCAGGAATGTGGTGAAGAGAGATCAATCTGGGAAGAAACAGAAGAGGCAAACTATGCCATGGGTCAAAAGTATTCAAGGAACGAGGTTCCAAAATCAAGAAAACCAGAATTACAAAGGGAACTACAATAATCGTGGTCCCCCGAGTAATTATCAACAACCAAGGAGGCCGGAGTTTTTATGGAGTAATCCAAATGCAGTAGTACAACCTCCTAGTGGTGTTGATCCAGGTGCTAAGATCGAAGAAGGAAAACCTAATTTTGAAGATACGGTGAACAGGTACATGGCAAGGAATGATGCAAGATTGGATCGTCTAAAGGGCAAGTTAGAAGGGAAAATTGATGCCAACCATGAGGAAATATCTAAGCAGATGAAGGACTTAACTTTAATTATGGGGCAGATGACCGAGAATGTTAATCAGTTAACTCAAATGGTAGAGAAGGGAAAGTTTCCATCTCAAAGCATAACGAATCTGAAGGCTTGCCATGCCATCACGTTTAGGTCTGGAACATAATATGAGGGACCGATGCTGTCTAAAACAGAAAAAGGAGCTTTAGGAGCTCAATTCGACCGTGGTTCGACCAGAACACCTTAAATTCATGCATTAAATCACATCTCATGTAATGATTATAAATAGATGATGTATCTGCCATGAAAGATATAAGAAAATATTCAGAAAAATATTAGCAGATTGCAAACAATCATATTTGCTCTAAAAATATATCCATACCCCAACACGTTCATGGACCTAAAGCAAAACCTTCATTATTCTATAATTGAAAACATCTATTTTGAAAAAAATAAAAATATATAACTTCTTAAATCTTCTGATAAGTTCATAAACTCAAAGGAAAAAAATTATTAAATGAAATAGAAGGTTAAGATACATTCATTTAACATATTCTCATCCAGTCTACCATACTTTGGTAATTTGTTAATAAATTTTCACTCAAAACTCCAAAATGCAGAATTCCTAAGAAACTAGATTTCCATGGCTTTACAATGATATAGGCTATGATGCTTAATTCCATGTAAAATGAAACAGTTTAATTATTTTAAAAGACCCATGTGCATGTGTTGTTCAAATAGAAATTTTGGAACATCCTTCCAAACATAGGTTCATGGAACTAGAGTAAACCCTTCATTAAAATAATATATATATATATATATATAACTCTTTAAATCTTGTGATAAGTTGATAAACTCAAAAAAAATTTATAAAAATGAAATACAAGGTTAATATACGTTCATTTGAAAGATTCTCGTCCAGTTTGCCATGGTTTAGAAATTTGATTATAACTTTTCACTCAAAACTCCAAATTGCATAATTAAAAATTTCTTAGAAATTAGACTTCCATGACTTTACAATGATATAAGCCATGAGGCCTAATTCCATGTAAAAATAAACAGTTTAATTATTTTAACTGACCCACATGAATGTGTTGTTCAAATAGAAATTTTGGAACATCCTTCAAAATATAGGTTCATTGAACTAGAGTAAACCCTTCATTATCCTATGATTAAAAACATCTATTTTGATCAATAAAATTATATTCCCTCCGTCCCACAATAAACTTCACACTTTTCATTTTCGTCTGTCCCACAATAATTTGCACCACCCAAAAAGGGAAATATCACATCAATTCCTTACCTCAAAAGTTCACCTTAATTACAAATTTACCACTCCTACTAAACACACAAAACATATTTTATAATTTATTATTACATAAAAAGTGTACATTACCCTCTAAAAGTCAATAAATTTAGTCAAAAAATAACTTTTTTAAACTCCGTATTTACAGTAACGGTGCAAGTTATTGTGGGACGGAGGGATTATAACTCTTTAAATCTTGTGATAAGTTGATAAGCTCGAAAAAAAAATTATGAAAATGAAATACAAGGTTAAGATATGTTCATTTAACAGATTTTCGTCCAGTTTACCATAGTTTAGAAAATTAATATAACTTTTCACTCAAAACTCCAAATTGCATAACTCAAAATTCCTTAGAAACTAGACTTCCATGGCTTTACAATGATATTAGACATGAGGCCTAATTCTATATCACAAAAGGCAGTTTAATTCTTTTAAACTGACCCATGTGCATGTGGTGATCAAATATTGCACCATTAAACATATAAATCCTACAACTAATTTAATTGCTAACAAGCAATGAGTGAAGCCTATGGGAAAATTATGAAACTACATCTAGGTGAATATGCTTTGATTTTTTATGCATACTGATTATATATTTACCCAAAGTTTAGAACTAAAAAACCAAAATTTCCAACAAAACATACCATTTTTCACATGTTTTCCGCATTTCGTTAAAAACCAATCAAGTTTCCAATAGTTTCCTACATTTGGCAAGGCTATCCATCACTAAGTAGTACAGAATCTGCAGAAACAGAAAACATATATAAGATAAAGATAAGTCAAGAAAAATTGAAGAAACTAGAACAATTTGACCATAAAACTATAATTCCCAACTAGATAATCATAGTTAACATTCCTTTAGCTACTCCACACTCTTTCCACATACATTTAGCTATTCCACACTCTTTCCATATATCCAATAAAGCCCCCATCAATCATCTTTATTGATTAGAAACTACAATTTCAAAATTTATTTATATCAAACCCTAAGATTTATAAAGTCTTTCAAAAAAGAATGGCCATTAGAAATAGGAGGGATGACACTCTAATAGTTTTCAAAATATGTATTAAAAGAAATATAAGCACATAATTCATACCTAAATATAGAGTTACAGAAGATATAACAAGAACTCAGTAATGAAATTAGAGAAAATGAAACAACAAATGACGAAAACTATCTTAATGTGGAGAAATCACAACAGGTGACATCTCTCTCCTTCCTAAACCCTTCCTACACACTTAAGCAAAATCAACACACTTATGCAATAAGAGAGATAAAGATGTTTAAGAAACTAAATTAATCAAGAGAAACCTGTTGAATATAATCACCCAAGGACGCCGACCACTCTCTCCAACTTGACTTATGATTTCCTTCCTAAACCCTTTACACACAACCCAAGCATAATGAACACAGAATTAGAGAGAGATGTTGAAAGGATTAAAATTAAGAGAAACCTGTTGAGTACACACCCAAAGAACGTCGTTGCTCTATTGACCTACGATTTCTCAAAGTTACCCAAATTTGGAGAGTCTGGTTCAAATCGTGGGTTGGTTTCAAAGGGTTTTGAATATGAACATTCTTTCCTTTTGTCTTAGGGATAAAATTAAATAAACCCATTTCATTTTCATTTTGTTTTATTTAATAGATAAAAATAAAGGAAGGAAAAATTAACTTTTCATTTTTAATGGGCAAAAAGAATGGAGGGAAAAATTGGCTCCCAGTTTTTTTTAGATATCATTCCAACTTATATCAATAATGAGAGGCAACTCAATTGATTTCTATTAATGAGATGAATACTAATAGTAATAAGAGGAAAAAATATATTTCATTAAAATTCCCTATTACTCCCTCCGTCCTAAAGAGAAATTTATAGTTACTGTAGATAAGGAGTTTAAGAAAAAGTTTACTTTTAGGGGTACTTTGGTATTTTTAGGTAATAAATAAATTATAAAGTAAGTTATGTGAGTTGAAAAGGGGTGACAATTTTGAAATTAAAGTGTGTTGTAAGGTTATTGATTTGTGTGTATTTTCTTATTTGGAGGTGTGAACTTATTTATGAGACGGATAAAAATAGAAAGTGTAAATTTATTTTTGAGACTGAGGTAGTACACCTTAACTTTTCTTTTTCCTAACATTAAAAACCATCTTTAATACTAGTGAAGGGAGACTGTTAAACACAAAACTACAGTAGCAAATGCATCGAACTAAAGAGATGCAGAAGCTTGAGCATGAAACAACATAGATAAACCTATTTCAGTTATGTGACAGTGCTTATGTTCAGCCCTACCATTCTGTTGTGGTGTGTAAGGACAAGAAAGCCTGTGATGAATGCCATTCAAGTTCATAAAATCACGTACTTTCGAATTCACAAATTAAGTTCCTCCATCACTTTGAAAATTCTTTATTTTACAGGAAAATTGAGTGCAGATAAGGCATGAAAGCGAACCAATATGGCATAAAATTTAGAATTAGCCCGTAACAGATAAATCCACGAAAAACGAGAAAGTCACCTACAAAAATCACATAATAACGAAATCCATCAATTGTGGAAAAAGGTGCAGGACCCCATAAGCCGCGATGTATAATATCTAGAATGTTATCAGCTTGCTTTCTCATTCAATTGAATTGAAAGTTTCTTGCTTTTTGCCAACTGACAAGAAGAACAAAGGCTAGGATTTGGTAAAACTGAAGTAACAGACACTTTGCTTTGTTCGAAAAATTATATATATTTTTTTAATAATTAAATTTGGATAAAGAATCTGGTTTTAAATCTATAATTTTAAATGTATACAACAAGAAATAAAATAATTATACTGTTAATTTATGTACGCAATATTGCGAAAATTTCTTCATGTGCGATGCACGGGAGGGTAAGTGCTGGTTATAAATGCTTTAATCATGAAAAATACGAGAATCTACAAAATTGTAAAGGCGTAAGGATTTTTCTATGAAATAAAAAAACTGTCTAAAAAAGTATTTTTATGCCATTATAATGGCCAAAATAGTAATAAAACATGGAAATGTAGGTGGGCAGAATGTTTTCACATTATATAAATGCTTAGAAACATGGAAATATGAAAATCTATATAATTGTAAAGGCTTAAGAATTTTTTTGCGAAATCCAAAAACATCTTAAAAAGAGTAGTATTTTTATGTCACTATAATGATCAAAATAGCAATGAAAAATTGAAATATATATGGGTAGTATGTTTTCACATTATATAAATGCTTAGAAACATGAAAATACAAGAATCTACAAAAATTGAGTTATATTCACTTTTTACCCCGTAACTAAGACAAATTCGATTTGTATCCAAAAAAAGATAAATTGTTCAATTTTGTCCCTATTACTCACGATTTCTTTCAATTTTTTACCAATTTTGCCGAAAAGCCCCAAATTGAAGCCTCACGTGCTCGACACGTGGGGCTTTCTGGCGAAATTCGTGTTTTTCGGCGAATATTGGGTAAAATTTTAAAAATTTATTAGTTATGGGGCAAAATTGAACCAATTATATTTTTTGGGGTAAAAATCGAAATTTCTCTTAGTTATAGGGCATAAAATGAATCTAATTCATAAAAATGTATACACGTTGGTAGAGAAATTATACACATATATCCGGAGCATAGGATATCAACTCTTCTTCGATTAGGTTAGGTTAGGTGTCACCTATAATATCATTTATCCATCAAATTGTACAATCCCACGAAAATATTTATTAATGTAAATCCACACAAATTTCAAACACAATACCTAAAAACTATTCTATACACCTCCATCTCTCTCTTATTCCATTTCTTCTCTCTCATTGCACTATGTTTACTTTCGGTATTTTTCTCGACGTTCCTTTACCACCACTGAAGATGTAACGGCCAGCTACATACTTTTGTTTTTCCTACATACTAATTTCAATATTATACTTACTTCCCTCCGTCTCAAGAATATATGCCATAAAATAACTTTTGATATTAGAAAAAGTTCCATTTTTGGGGATGCAACTATTTTTTTGGGATGAACTAGAAAGGAAAGTGTGAAAGTATATATTCTCGGAACGAGGGAGGGAGAATTAACTTTGACTAACTTGTAATATTTCTTTAAGCTTGATTTTTCACTAATCAATTATTTATGCTCATGTGCAGGTCAAATAAAAGGGCTTAAAAATTATCACTGCAATGGAGGATATGAATATTGGTGTGCCAAACACACAACTAAGTATTAAAAGTAGAATGCCATATATGCAATGTTCTTCACTGCGGTTGTGTTTCGTTTATCTTTTGTTGTTTGAATCGTCATGTTGTTTTCTTGTGTTGTTTGACCAATAATATATATTTTAATTTCCACTACTTTTACTCCATACTACATTTAACATAATTTATATATGCTTTGTGTTATCGCACCATAACATAATGAGTTACATAAGATGAATAAGGATAAAGTTTTTTTTTTTAAAAAAAAAATGATATTTGATCGATAGAAAGTCATAACTATTCAATTCATGTAATATTCCGTGACCAATTTTATTATGTATAAAAAATGATAACATTTTTTAATGTAAAATGATAATTAAGTAAGGTAAACAATATAGTGAAATGATCTTATTGAAAGATAATCTAACAAAGGCAAAGGCATGTGTGAAACCGTCTCATGTAAGGGCTTACGAGAGACGGATAAAAAGTGATAACTTCTAAAACAAAAGTGATATTCAATTAATGAAAACTGATAATGCTATTTCATGTACGATTTATAGTATAAATGAGAAGTGATAACATTTTATATATAGTGAAAGTGACAACGTTTTATAGTGAAAGTGATAATTATTTCAAAATGTGTAAAATGATCTCACGTGAAACGGTCTCACCCAAGTCCTACTCTCTAACAAAAGGCTAGCTATTTTTATATGTATGCTATTATTGAATTATTATTATTATTATTATTATTATTAATATTATTATTATTATTATTATTATTATTATTATTATTGATAAGCATTTCTTTAATTTAATTTTGTATAAAACAGATGTCGTATTTTTGTTAATATATTAAAATAAATTCAAGTGTTGAGCTCTTGAACAATAATGATTATATATACTAATATTTATAGGAACTTTAATGCGAGTAATTTGGGTCTATTATTTATCATCATCTAAAGTTTTTTTCATTATTAAACTATGGGTTAATGGCTGGAAAAAGTTTTATGTATCTATTCAAGAATATCTTAAACTTTCAAAGAACTCACATATGATCACTCACGGATTGGTTCAAGAAGAAAAGAAAATGTCGATGAACTAAATCATTTATAATGGTTAGGTAAATTGTCTATATTCAATCCAGCTGGAACAATCCAGCTAGAAGATCTGTTTAGATCTCATAACTATCTATTCAACCAACCATTATCTTTATCTATAAATCATCCATTACCAATTAAAACAACATCTACATGGCATCATGTAATCCATGCAAGCATCTACCTCTCAACATGTCTAAACCTTTACTTTGATTGGGACTTAGTCTAAACTTAAGGGAATGTGCAAAAAAATACACACTTTAGTCAAGAGTTGCAATTTGAACTACCGGGCAATAGGAAGCTGCCCAGTCACTGACGAGTCATTCTCTCTCCCGTGTCACACGCTACCTGTACAAAACTACATCGTTTTATTGTATTCAAATAGTCTCATAAAACTTAATTTCTTCGAAATAGTTCCATAGCATTTAAATTCTTACCAAAATTGTCATTTTTACTTAAAATTTTTTAATTTTCTAATTCTTTGAGATTTGGACTGAATCGGTGCTTTAACAAAGTTATGGGATAAATTTGGTAAAAATAAAATGTTTTGGGATGAAATCGGAGAAAACTAAAAGGTTTGAGAAGAAAATGAATACCCTAACTACCAGGTAATTTTTCGTTGGTGAAGTGGTGGTTGGTAAAATTTTTAGCAAAGAAATTTCAATTCTATTGGTAAATAATTCCGTTGGTATTCCATTGCTAATAATTTTCATAAGAATTGCTCAATGTCAAAAAGGTCCCAAAACTCACAGATTTAGTCCCATAGGAATTTTTCATCTAAATTGTTAATAGTTGATGAAATATTCTGAACCATTAACAAGATCAAAACAGACTATGTTTACTTTGAAACACAGAAAATAATATAAATTTGGTAGTTTATAATAACATAAGTTAATTTGGAATGAAAATTTTCGATTATAATATTCTTATGGGACCAAACCGCTAGCTATGAGACTAGTATATTCCTACGGGACTATAATTGAATTGAAGGAATTCTTATGGGACCAAATGTGAAATTTTCCCTTTATTTAATGATTCTGTTGGTAACCGTTAATAATTACCAATGGATTTTATTCTATTGGTAAAAATATAAGAAAATGTGTTGGTATTCTATTGCTAAAAGAAAATTATAATTACCAATGGATTGAATTCAAACCTTGCTAATAATTTCATTGGTAATTTATTTAATGATTATGTTGGTAACTGTTAATAATTACCAATGGATTTTATTCAATTGGTAAAAACATAAGAAAATGTGTTGGCATTCTATTGCTAAAAGAAAATTGTAATTACCAATGGATTGAATTCAAACCTTGCTAATAATTTCATTGGTAATTTATTTAATGATTCTGTTGGTAACCGTTAATAATTACGAAAATTGTAATTACCAAGATTGAATTCAAACCGTTAGTAAATTTCATTGCTGAAAAGGATTTTTTTTATAGTGAGTGTCTCAGCATAGTGACATTGAATGGGAAAATTCCTTTACTGCTACATTTTTACAATAGTAATATATTTTTTTTTATTCTTTTCATTGTAGATAGTGCATGAGTCACCTTTACATAGTAAAGAATATTTTTTCTTCATCATTTTTCTCCATCACATTCAAAAATTTAATTACAATATATTTCAAACCCGTTTATTAATACTCATGAGTAAAAATTAACAATTAAAATTTGTACTGAAATTTGATCAATTAAATGAAGACGATAAAATAGATTGATTAAATTAAATTAATGAGGTATTTTAGAGTAAATATTAAAGTAAAAATAAATTTCAAACTTAAAATAAATTCAATAAAACATGATCTCTAAATTAAAATTTAATATTAAATAGTTTAAAAAAATTAATTGATATTAAGAAAAATATAAATTATCTAAATATAAATCTTTTATAAATTAAATTGAATTAATTAAATATTGATTTATAAATTGATTGAAAAAAATAGGAAAAATTACTCATATGTACACACTTTGTACCCTAAATTACTAGGAGATATAATGAGATCAAAAAATTACTCACATACAAAATATTAAAATAAAATACTAAATATAACCTTAATTCATTATAATCACATATACTTTTAAACCACAAACCCTAAACCCCTCACCCACCCACTGCCGCAGCCGGCTTCCGGACCGCCGCCGCGCCATTGCCGCTGCCCCCTGCCGCCGCCGGAGAGTGGGAGTATATAATTTTTTTGCTACACATTACACTTACGATTCAAACTTTTTTTGCTGTACACACTTTTTTACTGTACATAACTTTTGCTGAACACGAACTTTTATGCTGAATACAAACATTTATGTGCAGCACATTGTAAGGGTAATATTAGAATATCACTATATATTTATGTAGTTAGTAGTAATATTTTTGTATGTTTGTATCTCACAGTAATAAAGGAGTTTTTAATGTACCTTAAAGTAAGTACCTGATAGGCATTTTTACAAACTCCAATTAAAATCATCAAGTATAAGGATGTCAATTGTAACAACAAGTACCCACATAAAATTATCGATCCCTAGAAGGACAGTCAATTATTTATTTACTCTAAATTACTATTTAATAAGAATTATGTAACCAATTTCTAGAGTTTGAATTAATTATCTAAGAAACTAAAATAATAAATATCTTAATAAAAAGCAAAGAAGAAGGATTTGAGATTAAGTCAAGAGATAAGGCATAGTTCTAAGGTATCAAGTATAGACTAATTAATTTGGATTTCTAGATCTCCAATTGATTATTCATGCAACATCTATGAAATTACACCACTTAACCCTGTTATCCCACCAGATACGATCCGATTTTAAGCTAATAGTATATTCTAGTTTATTTCCTAAGGTGCATGAATATTACCAAGCCCCCTTCCTAGATACTAATCAACGCGAACAAAAATACCTCTGAATGACAAGTTCGACTAATAGGTATTTTCTGAAAGTACTACAAGGATTTATTCACTTCCTACTTGAATGTCTAATTGCATTGTTCCACTAAACAATTCAAGTATTTGATTTACTAGTTCTCGAAATTAAAGTGTTCATGTGCAGACTACTCTAATTCCTAACAAATAGACAATATCATGAACGCACACAAGCTAACATATTAAACCAAGCATCACGGGCAATGACATGAATTTAGTATGAAGACGTTACGAAGTAGAAAAGCAAAGTTTGAATACACCAAGTAAAATCAAAATATTAACTGCATAAAATCACAAAATTTGGTCTAGGTCTCTAAATCAATTGAATCTAACCTTCAAACCCTAGAACTGTAATGGAAATTAGCCGATGAGGTAACAAGCAACACTCATGGCTATGAAATTCATAACAATAATCAAGACAACATAAGAAGAAAGATAAGAAACATGAAACACTAGCGTAGGCATAGATCTGTGTTTCTTCTCCGTCTCTTCGATCGTCTGATCTCTCTCAACTCGCACTTGAATCTCCTTTGGATTGGATGGAAGATGGGATGGATGGAGATCTGATGTGTGTGGGTGGATGATGAGGCGTGGTGGATGATTAGCCATTTTTTGTAGTCGGGATGACTAATTAAAGAATTTATCGAACCCGAGGGAGGTAGGTACTAGAGCTTAAGCGATATCACGTTCTTGTAATTTTATAGAGACGAATCATAAATGGATTGGTTGTTTAAACAAGTAAATTAAAGTAATCAAAGCAAACAAGTAAACAATGTTCAAACAAGCAAAGATAAGTGGATGAAGAGTAGTTTTCCAAGTTAAGTAAAGGTGAGATTAACAACACTAATGAAGTGATAAATAAGGGCCAATACAAATTTCACCTAAACTCCCTCTCGAGATGGATAGGATGTAGATCCTTAATAAGGTCTCAAAATAGCTCTAAAGGTTGGTTCTAAATCAAACCATTCCATCAAGGTACTAAGTTCAATTAAAGAATCCCTTCACACGATCGATTGACTTCTCGACCTAATAAATCGGGTGTTCTATCAATGGGTTCTAAGTCCCAAAGGATATCTCTATCTCTTTACAACTTATAATGCACATGAATTGTATGATGAAACGATTTAATGAACTATTCTAAGCACATATTTGTTTTCTCAATCAAAACATAGGCCCAATGACAATTAATCACATAAATCAACCATATAAATCAAGCAATCAACAATCAATGATAGAAAATTAACAAATCCAATCAACATATGAATTCAAATACATAAATCCCAAAATTATCCAACAACTTTCATGTTGTTAATCTCACAAGGGAGATTAGCCTACCATATTCATAAGGAAATCAACATAGACATTTAAATCCTTACAAACCATGATAAACAATAAGGTTTAAATATAAAGTTTGGATGAAAACTCCCTTGGATGGCTACAATGGTGATTTCATTCCTCTCCTTGCAATTCTCCTCTCTTCCTTGCTTATTTTTCTCACTTCTTAGATGAGAATTTTGATGGTTGGATAAAGATAGATGGAATGGATGGTGAATGGATGAAGATGATGGTGAAAATGGAAGGAATTCTGTGTGATGTGTGTGTGTGCAGCCTCAAACTCACGAAAATCTGATCCAATATTAAAATATTGGGTATTTATACACCTTGGGAGCTTCTAGAAGAATTCTGATATTTTTTTGCTTCCAGCACCTACACGGCTCGTGTGCATGCACACAGCCCGAGTCGTGTTAGGGCTTTTGGTCAACTTTTGGCTCTAGACGGCCACATGGTGGGCGAGTAGTTGGTTCAGGTGCTGGCGCACGACCACCTCTTACAGGGCCGTGTGCAGTACATGGGACATATGCATGAACACGCCTCGTGTACTGGACACGGGCGGCGGTGTTTGTGCTGCAGTTATTTTCTTCTTTCACCTCGATTCCCGACTCCATTTTCGCTCTGTTTTCACCTGTTTTTTAGTACGTTTAAACTCATTCTCACATATTTTCATAAAAACACATATTCAATCAAATAGTACATAAAAATGGATAAAACACTACGAAAATATATATAAAAAGATACTAAAATTTAAAGTGTTGCTCGTCCTCGAACAACGAAAATGGTGAACCAAGGGGGGAGATTTTCACCTAGGAAAAGACCTAACGAACATAAGTAATAACACATCAATAGCAATAAGAATTACAAACTATGCTAAGTCATCCTACAACATTGATCAATTCATGACATGAGGAATTAACAAGTTCAATCAAAAGAGAATAAAGAGTAATATAGTCCCTTTTTGGTCCAAACCTCACATTAGATATCAATTTCACTCAACACTCTATCAAATTTAGGTAAAACGACACTCATCAACCGATTGGCTCTACTCGCTATAAGCTTTCTCGTGGACTACATTCACAAACCACCAAAGTTTTAATCAATGATCACAAAGGTCTATCATTAAGGATGTAATGATAGGCTCTTTGGTATGGTAGGGAGAATTTAGGTAATAGTGACTAATCATGTGCAAGTAATCGAAGAGGTAGTTAATTTCTTCCATACCTTCACTTATCTTTCTTCCCTTTTTAACTTTGCATCTTTCAAGCACTAATCACACTTCTCCTTTGATTTTTACTACCTTTGATTGTATACTCCTTTCTTTGGACTTTTGATTTTTTGAGCATCTTTGTTACTATTTTGCTCATTTTCTCTTTTCTAAGGTTGCATATGCATTCTTTCTTTTGTTCTTCTCATCCTTTTTCTTTCCTTTTACCATTTCTTTTCGTTTCTTTCTTTTTAAACCTTTCTAGCTACCATCTCCTCAATCACTCACACAATAAGGGTAAATATATGAGGCACATGTGGGTAATTAAGGCTTGTAATAATGTGCTTATAACAAAAGAAACAGGCTTAAAGGCTCAAAATGGTTTATTAGGGATGATGTTTATGGTAGGGAAATATATGGCAATGACTATAAATTACAAGGATGGCCTTAGATCATATCATTAATCTCCACTAATCGGGCTCATTCCTATAGTCCTTGAGCAAGTTTTAGCTTATCCAACACAACCAATCCACTCATGAAAAGAAATACCATGTATGCACGGTTGAGGCTCAAATACTCACAAGTTTGTTCTTGGACCTTAAGGAACTTATTACACATTATTCATCTCGCAATTGAACAAATTAAATAGAACATGTCACAATTCGAAAATATAGAGATTTTTAATCATAATTTCCATCACTTATCACAAAAAAGTCATCACTAATATTAAAAAATGACTCACGATATCCCAAAACAAACCACCAAACAACCCTAGACAAAAATAAAAATACACACAAAACATAAACTAAAGGCACACCAAACAAGAAACAACCAAAAATACATAACATGCAAAAATAAAAATCACCATCATTAGAGAATTAAGCACTCATTTATAACATCCGTAATCAATTAAGCTCACAAGCATCCCATCTTTAATTGAAAAGGAAATCCTAAATTATGAAAGTAAACCTCCCACAAACATAACAAATGAAGTAACATGCTGGAAGGCTGTCGCCGGCCCACCAAAAATAATATTTATAATTTTTCCGACTCAATCCAATTAAATGTATTAGCGTGAGTACGGGTTGAGCCTAAGGGAGTAAAATGAAATTTATATTAAATCAAAGTGTTTGAGCTGGACAAAATAAAAGAAATAGGGGGGAATTTCGTTTGGTGAATTTATACTAATTTTTGCAAATAATTAAATGGCAATTTTTAGCAACCAATGTTTCAAGACTCCAAATATTAAAATTAGAGTGTGAACAAATATTAAACAAACCTGACCCAAGAAATTAATCCCCTCCCGATATTCTAAGTGAATTAGTAAATAAGAGATAAAATCAATACAAGATAACTTCAAACCCCTAGGTTGATGGTACGACCTACCAACCCAAAAATTTCCTTACGTTAAATAATTTAGGGTACGGCCACTAAATTTTCCTACTCTCCTAGTGACCTAAGTGGTTCGAACTAGATGAGGCATTAGACACGAGAAATTAGGATTACAAGGCTATGAAAACGGGAGTAGCAAATCATATAACCAAGACCCTACGAATTCTAGAGGTACTCCCTCACTTTGCCACTCGATTTATAAGATTATGACAATTCTGAATCATAAAATGCAAATTGACAATGGATTATACAAAATAAAACATAGATGGCCAATCTACCTTTACAATCACAAAAGCCTAATCCAAATCAAAGTCATTCGTAGGATAAAATTATCAACATATTAATCAAAATTTCCTATCAAACAATTGCTAGAATATACGAGAGGTTCAAAAATTCTTGAATCAGAAAGGGGACTTAGCCCATAAAATACATAACAAAAATTAAATCAAAATGATAAAACCAATTTTTGTCCGATTGTTCTTCATGGACGCTCAAGCGTTCCTCCTCCCACCACCTCTCACGTTCTTGGCGTATGTCAAAGATGGTGTCCAGGAGTGATGAATCTCTCTTAAAACTTTCCTTTTTGCCCTTCTTCTCCTTTGGTAAGTAAACCTTATTGATTCTCAATTAATTCCTCATGATGGCTTAGTCAACTTCATTTTAATTCTTTCCGTAATAGCGATGTAATAGTATCCAATTTGAGGGAATGTGATAGCTGGAATTTTTTCGAATTTACCATTTAATTCTGTCCACCTTGACTGACACTGACCCCTTCAGTGTTAGTGTGACTAGCAGCGAAAATTCTTCCGTTTCAACCTGTTTAAACAATGATTTGGCCAATTAAAGTGGATATGCATAAGGCATAAAATGAGTCGTAATTAGCACGCGGGTAAATATCCAAATTGGTCCTGTAAGTATGGCATTTTCCAGCTTTAGTCCTTTATCTTTTGCAATTCTCAACTTTGGTCCTTTTTCGTCCACTTTTAGTCCTTTTGGTCCAAATTTAGTCATTTTTGTCCAAATTTAGTCCTTTATGTTAAAAAAATGTCCAAAAATGGTCCGAAAGTGCATACATTTAGGATCAAAAGTGGACAAAAAAAGTACCAAATTTTGAAAAAACTGATTTTGATATTTACCTTTAGCACGCAAATGACACACAATTCTTTCAAATAGAAATGATTTAACTCAAGAAATTAATAGCAAATCAAATCTCCCCATACCGAACCTTTGCTTGTCCTCAAGCAAATAAGACTAAGGATTATGAAAGTTAGAAAATCAGAGACATCAATCTTACGGGATAAATGAGTATGAGGACACTTCTTAGGAAAAATAACAATTAATCATTTGAAAACAAATGAAGGTGACTCTCAGCCAAAACTTGCAACTTTCATGGCATCAAAATTTTCAAAATTCCATGGCCTCACCAAGATTCACTCCAAAATCACTCAAGTGTTTTGATTGGTAGCAAAATCGCTCAAAAATTGAACAAGATAAGTCATTACCGTAAGCTTGCTCCCAAATAAAATCTCCACCAATTTTCAATGAATTATGTGCAATAATCAAATGGTCTTTTCATTGGTTGTAACGGGGCATAAGGATAAGGTGGAATAAAAAGGGTATGAACAGCTAAATATATATACCACTTTGCAATGTGTTCATCATGTAAATGATACCAATTTCAAGAACTCACCCTCTAGTTTTCCATTTCATTTTTCACAAATGCCTCTCAATCTTTTGTTTTTGCAACCTTAGTCCATCGTTTTTTTTTCACATCTGCTCTTTTTGACTTTGGAACAACAAGGGATTTTTTTCAACCAATTTTTTTTCTTATTTTTTTTAATATTCCCTTCTCCTTTCTTTTCAACCATATTTTTTTTTTGCAACCATCACTTTTCCGAATACCATCAATTCAATCACAAATTTTCGATGAATATTATAAAAATGGTAGTGGTTCAAGTGGAGGAGTTTAAGAAAGAAAGTAGAAATTAGGTTCATTAATGTGCTCATTTATCAAGAAAAGATTTAGGCTCAACGTGGCTTCCTAATGTTAAGTATGATAAGGTAGGTGAATATAAGCCAAAGAGGTTATGCCTAGATGCCCTTATCATTTTATTGCACACACCCAGATGTACGATCTTGAAATGCATTAAAGGAGCAAGTTCTAGAATGATCAAATCAAGTTCAATACACTCAATCAAAGGCGAATAGAGCTTATAAATGTGAATTCTCTTTTAGGCTCAAATGCTCACAAAAAGGGGTTGAATTTGCCATGAAATTTAAAAAAAATTCAGCCACTTATATTACAAAAAATTTGCAAAAGAAACCCACCAAGCATTAGTTTTTATGCATCAAAGTTATCCCCTTCATCATGCTTTCACTCCCATTACCCCAAGACATTATTCTCTAATGTTTCAACTCCAAATCCAATCAACAAGACCACAAAACATCATTATGAAACAAAAACAGCATTTCCAGCATAAAAAACAGAACCTACATAAAAACCAGCAGAAATTCTGCACTCATTTCGTTGAAAATGAGCAAAATTTTTAGCAAGATTTGACAGCAATTAGCATTAGAAAATTCAGCAATAATTCCACATCTAAAACCATCAATTCACATAAATCCACTCAACAATAATCCCTCCCCACACCTAAATCTTTGCTTGTCTCCAAGCAAAAAATAAAGTAGGAAAAGAATTAAAAACATATACATGGAAAGAGTGCATCTTTCTTCAAAGAAATAGGGCAAGATTTAGAACGCTTTAATGTAATAACACATTCAAAACTAAACAAAAGACTAGATATTGATATAGACTTGCTCTCAAATCAAATCTCTACAAATTTTCAAGAGAAAATATCAATTTTAGTCCATATCCAATTTCAATCCTCTAACTATTATTTATCTTTTTTAATTTAAGTCCTTTAATATCAATTTTAGTCCTGTGACTTTTTACTTTTTCTTGAATTTTTATCCTTTTGTACAACTTATAGGATTTGTGCAGATTGTAGTGGCAGATATGGCGTGGCAGAGACCGATCTCCGACAATCTCAAATGGCTGTCCATGACTGGAAAGATGACCGGTTATGGCGGTGTGCAGAAATTGGAGGCGAGTTAGCGAGGAGTTCGTGCAGGCAGCAGAGTGGTAGGAAAGAGAAATTGGAAATAGCGGGGGATATCTTTGCGGCGGCACCGTTGTCTTTATTAAATGATGACCTCATCTAAAAGCTTAAGCCAGTAGAGAGTTGAATCATTTAATACTTAATCAAATCACTCTAACACACCCCTTCACATGCAGGCAGGGAATATTTGCCTCAAGCCTTGCAATGTGGAATTTTTTTAATAAATGGGTAATCACTCTAACACACCCCCTTACATGCAAGTGGGGAATTTTTGCCTCAAGCCTTGCAATGTGGAATTTTTTTTCATAAATGGGTGGCAGTGAGGTTCGAACCCTGGACCTTTGTTAACCATTGGCTCTGATATCATGTTAAATGATCTCCTCATCTAAAAGCTTAAGTTAGTAGAGAGTTTGATCGTTTAATACTTAATCAAAATCACTCTAACAGTCTTCTGGTAGTGGATGTGTAGAAATCGAGCAACAGAGATATTGAATAATTGGGGACAAAGCTGAGTAATTGGATGAAGGAAGCTAAGAATTGTTGGCCAGAGAGAATTAATGAAGATGGAAATTTGAGAAAATTTAAGGGGATCCGGTTTTGGTTCGCACCCACCATGTAGCATCCCATGTGAAAATTAGGTAAAGGGAGTAAATCGAGTTCCATGAAATTTTTTGGAACTGATTCCACTCAAATGGTCCTCTACAAAAAATTTAAATATTAAACACTACCTTCGTCTCACTAAAAGTAGGGCGTTTCTTTTTTGCACGTAAATAAAATATTTTATTAAATGTATAAATGAGGAGAGAGAAATACTCCCTCCATCCCGGAGTTAAGTTCACCAACACTCATGTAAATATGAAGTTTAAGAAAAGTTGCTTTTTGACCAATTTTATTGACTTTTGAGGGGTATTATGGTATTTTTAGGTAATAAATAAATTATCATGTATGTTATGTGTTTTAGGTGAGAGTGGTATTTTAAAATTAAGATAACTTTTGGGGTTGTTGGTTAATGTGAAGTTTCCTTTTATGGGTGGAGAACATAAGTGTGGGACGGACGAAGTAATATATAGTGGGTAGGTGTATTAGTAGTGTATGTGGGTCCCATATAGATATATTGATTGTTATGTGTCCTCTTGTATTAAGACAAATTAAAATGACCGAATGCACCTCTCTCAGCAGGATGTAGAGAATATAAAAATATACTTCATGAGTAATTTGTATAAAAAGTAAAATGTGATAATATTAATAAAATGAAATACATGATCAAGAAAATGTGATAACTATCAATTTAATTATTTAATGAACAATTTATATAACGAATAAAAAGTAATAACATTTTTAATAAAAAATGATAGCCGATAAAGGAAATAGAGATAATCAGACATCTAATTAAATTGTTTCATTAACAATAAGTAAGGCCATTAAAAAGTAATATTTTTAATAAAATATAATAGCAGATAAATTATGAAATTATTCTGTAACGAGCCTCTGGAACAAAAATGTAAGTATTTTAATAGCTATAGTACAAAGAACTAATTAATTAGAGTTAGTCTCTTGGGAACCGAGTTTACACAAGTATTTCTGAATTAAATTATTTTTGATTTCCAATGAATTATTTAAATTATCCGTGTTGTCTCTTTAAAATAATTAGTTCACGTCAAAGACTTGTATGAGATCCGTCTCACGTAAAGGCTTGCATGAGATGTATAAAAAGTGATATTCAATTAATGAAAAGTGATAATGCTATTTCATGAATAATATTATATTATATATAAATGTGATAAAATTTTATTGTGAAAATGATAAAATTTTATAGAAAAAGTGATAATTAATTTAAAAAATATAAAATATTCTCACATGAGACGTTTTCATGCAAGACTTGTCCTTAGTTGACATGCAGTTGGGTTTTCTAACCAATAATTAAAATATCCTACATATGTGTTGTCTCAGTATTGCTCTCCTTTGGTTCATAGGACTTCCCGGCTGAGAAAATGTGACATCTTTCGTCCTCTACATATGTTTAGTTTCAATTTTTGGGAAAATATTAAAATTGATCATTTATGTTTGGCGAAATCTGATTTTAGTCCTGAAGTTTGCTAAATTCGTACTTTTTGTCTCCAGTGGCCGATTTTAGTCCTTTTGTCCACTTTTGGTCATTTTTTGTCGAAAATGACTAAATGTCGCCGGAAATTTGAATGTGGGATGCACGTGTCGGCAAATTTCGAAATTGGTCCTCAATCTCCTTAAAATTTTCAAAATTGGTCATTTGTATTTGGCATATTCCAAATTCAGTTCCTAAACTTGCTAAATTCGCAATTTAGATATTCTAGTTTTTGATTTTAGTCCTTTTTGTTTGGTCCCTTGATTACCAAAAATTACTAAATATTGTCACTGGGAATTTGAGCGTGATATGCATGAGCCAAAAAAATTATATTTTTTGGCTATCTCCAATCATTTTTGCTTACGCTGCAGTTTCACTTATTTTCAACATTCCATCATAACCTTTCTAAAAAATATATGCATTTATTAGGCATATAGAAATCACACAACGGACTGCGGCTGCACTCCATCAAGGATCACCGATCAATCCATAACATTTTTGTGGGGTTCTTGAGCTTTGATGTTGGCTAGCGTGTGATTATAAAGAGGATCATAAAGTACATCGAATTTGCAGAATGGAGCTCTAGGCGGTTTTATGCTTTTTTCTCTCTGATGCATAACGAAATTGGTAAATTTTAGGGATTTAGCTTTGCCATTTTTTTGCTGGTTGGTTAATTTTTTCATTGTTGTTGCTGATGTTTAAAATTGGGGAATGTTTTTAGATTAATGTGATTCATGGATTCATATGGGGATGCCATGAAATTGGAGTCTTGTCCAAATGATTTTCATTTTCGTACGGCCGACGAAGAGCTAGTTAACCAATATCTGAGACACAAGATCAATGTCGACCATTATTAGGTGGTTGGTGTAATCCTTAAAGTTGATGTTTGTAAATGTGATTTGCATAAAATCCACACAAAAATTTTAATTCCTCAATATCTACTCAATTTGATTAATTCAGTATGCTATAATCGATCCATCGATCATGCAGTCGAACCAAGCAACAAAAGAAGAGGAGGGGTGAAGTGGCGGTGAGAACTACCTCTAGGAAGCTCATCGAAGCTAATAAAGAATGCGAAAAGATGGAGAGTAAGTTTTTGGAGGCACCACCAGATGTCCGCCGAGAAGACATGTCTCCGGGGGCGATCGGAAGCCAATTCAGGATGGTGTAGGGCACTGTGGAACATGTCAAGGAAGCTATCATCGAAAATTCCCATGAAACCGCCACGAAGACAGGCGAGATAGCTAAAAATTTGTTGGGCGCGTGCATCTCACGCTCAAATTTCCCGGGACACCAATTTTAGAAAAAGAGTTAATATCATTTTTAGTCCTCTAAGTATAGCGTTTTCCTAGTTTAGTCCTTTAATTATCGACTTTTCATTTTTGGTCTTTTATTTTATCATTTTTCTCATTATTAGTCCTTTATGTTTAAGCTAGTCCACTATTAGTCCTATATGTTCATAAATGGTCCTGAATTAGTCTTATTTTGACTAAGTGAACATTTGTTTTGACTAAGTCATCTTTTGTTTTGCTAAGACCAATCCAATTTCTACTATTTCCAGATTTTCTCAATTTTATGCCCAATTTTATGTAATACTTCATTTTAATTCTAATTTTCACCCATAATTTCTTCAAAATAGATATAGTCCATTACGACCATATCAGGCCCAGCATGCTCCGTTAATTAAACAACAGTATTCTCGTAATTAACCAATTTAAAATAGTAATAGTAACTTCTTCGACCGTTAATCCGCCGGGTATTCGGGAGGTTTTACAGCTACTCCTCATAGCCAACCATGTGCCCCGCAGTGTGATGGTTTGATCCCTTTCCTTCAGCGGACCTCAGCACAACCCTGGTTTATTTTTTACACCGGATGTATAGGATGCTGCTACTGTTTCTCATCAGAAAGTATGGAGACTAAAGTTGCAGAAGAAATGGAAGGTTATATGCAGGAATTAGCCTAAGATTATTATTTTATGGAATGGAAATATCTATTACACTCTCATACTACTTAAACAAGAGAAGGAGACTCCTCTAGTTACCTATGGTAGCTGAAACATAAACACTCATACAAGAAAGGAAACTACAATGTTTCTTAAATGAGAGAAAACAAAGGGTGATGGTCGATGTCTTCTACTTTCTCAGATCTCTTATTCATGAGGCTTTCAGACTTGAAATCCGGATTTCAAAGCCTTCTAACTTTCCATGATGTCACCGCTTAAGTCATTTTGCTTTCGTCAACGCTTACGTAATCGTTTATTGGATTCCAACTTTGGAAGCTGGTTGATCCCTTTCTCTGCATTATGTGCCCCTCTCTAGTCCATCCTACTTGTCTTTGCAGGGGTCACATGGCTCTTACCCCTTTAGAAAAGTCATCTGACTCTTACTTTTTTGAAGAGTCATTTTTCTCATGTGGTATCCGAAGGGTTCTCCGGCTCTTGGGTGTTTTGAAGAGGTTTTACCCTCTTATTTCCATGTGTATCCTTTGCTGGAAGGGGTCCAGCATTTTTATTCATTTCTATACTCAATTGTACTCCTTTTTTCAAATTTTAGTTCAATCTGGGTGGAGCAACTTGTGCATATCTTCTCTGTCCACCTTCCTTGGTGGATCATTTTGCAAAATTTTCGATGAGTTTCTCTACTAGCTGGCAGCTTATTTTCCCAGAGCAGTTCTCTTTTTCCTTCAAAAAAGCCTTCCGCATACTGTGTCTTTTTTCTATTAAGGTGTTTAACAGGAAAGATCCGTTCACAGTGTGATCTTCAAATTTGAACGGAAACTTGACTTGGGCCATTGCTTGGAAGCAGGCGTACAAACCCCTTTCTCTTCACGTAGAGATTTGATCCTCTGAGTAGGTTGAAACAAGGACTGGTTCCTTCCCTGAAGGCTCCTTGATTTTGTTTGCAGCTTTAATGTCTGGCCTTCATAGTTTGATATAATGAAAGGCTTCATGACGGCCTTTTCCCACTGGTTCTGGAGCTGCACTAGTGAAATATAGCTCTAATGGTTCTCCCCTGGTTAAAGTATTGTTATTTGACCATACCTTGAACACTGCTCTCCCTATCCATTTTGGTAACTTTGAGATTTCTGTGAAGCTAGGCGCCATGGTGTATACTGAGGCAAAGTTGAACCACTGCTTCATGTGCGTTTGAGTCCGTTTGAGTGGATTTTTATAGGAAAATGGGATAAAAGTGATCGAAACCGGAGAAAGGGTATTGTAGGCATCCGGTTTGACCAGCAGGGACGCGGTTCGACCAGCAACAGAGTGGTTCAACCAGCATCCATGGTCGAACGAGGCTGAGAACGATGACAAAAGTGTGGTTTGACCATGACACTGTGGTTCGACAACGATGCTTCCGATTCGACCTACCATTCAGTGCTAACGATTTAATAACAATCTTTGAACCTGCCAGTGATGTACATGCCAATTTGACTTGCGATTCGACCAGGCCGAGATCGGTTCGACCAGGGATCTTGGTCGAATTGATGCGCTGGACATGTCCAGATCCATAATTTTACACCTTCAGTGCATGTTTTCGCTCAAAAAGCCCATCCTATGTCCATAAGGAGAGATCTTAAGTATAAAAGGAAGACTACGCAAGGAAAAAGAGAACCATTCACCACCTTCATCCTACACAACATCTGAAACTGCCATCCATAGAGCTATGGAGAGAGATTCGTCTGTCGAATAAAGTGAGAACCATGTGAAGATTCAAGACGGAGAGAGAAGCGACAGCGCCCGCATCTAGGGTTTACTTCGCATCTTAATTTATCTTGTAATTATCAAGTCTATGGGTAAGATCTATCCAACCACCATGATTATTCTTCGATCAATCATGGGCTAGAACCGCTTCGGTAGTTCTACGGTTTATGAAGTTTTTTATCTAGTTAGTTGAACTTCCGTGTGTTTACTTCGTACAACACTACTTGTGGATTTATTTTATATAAGACAATGCGTTTTTAATACTCAGAGTCATTTTATGCATCATTAACTGTTATGTACAGTCTGAATATATATCTTGGTTATTGATTGAGTGTGTTCACTGCTGAGCAGGATTTTATGTTACGATTCTAAGTAAGGGAACTCCAAAGCTTCATTAGAACTACTTATATAAATACTTGTTAATTAAATCTGATTTGGGTTAATAAGTAGTATAAAGAGTATAACTTTATATTACCTATAAAGGGAGATCATATCGGGTTAGAGTACTTAGTGCACGGGAAATAATTAATACTGATAGTACCTAGAAAGGGGGATGAATTATATCTCTTGCTCCAAGGTGATTCACAAGTGTTACACGCTTGTCTACTTGTGTCTATAGAGTAGATTTGCATGATTTAGTGATGCGTCCATATTCCACAAGGCAGAGTCAGACATTGATACACGGAAGGGAAATTAATTAGTGAAACTGGATGGCCAGAAGAACTACCTATCTTCTCACTTGTTTAACTCCCGTTTAGTCTCTACTGTCTTTATTTTATTTGCTATTTTATTATTCGCTTAGCAGTTAATCAATATTCCAGAACTTAAATTGCCAAATTTAGTCTTAAGTTAATAATAATCCGTTCTGTGGGTTCGATAATTATAACTTGGTTGCTTATCAAAGCTATAATAACATCATTCATACTTGTGGATTAATTGTGTGTTGAGAAAACGCCCATCAAGTTTCCAGCGATGTTGCCAGGGACGGAATTAATTATTAGTTTATTATTTATAGTTTAATTAGGACTATTTTATTCTTATTTTTAATTTTCTAACTTTGACTTTTTCTCAGGTATATGCAAACTAGATCGAAGGGACTAATCTAAAACCTTTTGATCCTGAAATTGAGACATCAGCGAGAAAGATGAAAGCTAAGAAGAAAAAGAATAAGAATTCAAAAACAACGGATACTCTTGATCTAGGAGTTGACGTTGAAAAGCAAAACTCAAAATCGGCTGAAATTGTAGCTGATTTGAACACAGAAACAGAAGCAGTCGAAATGGCCCAAGATAGGGCAAATCATGACAATGTTGCTATTCGCGAGGTTTTCAAAAACAATGGGAGTGGTAACTTGGGACTGTTAGGAGCGCGAGAAGCCGATGCGGACTTTGATCTTCACCCTACTCTTATCAGCATGATAGAAAGGAACCTTTTCACTGAGGGTACCTTTGAAGATCCTCAACAGCATATTAATAAGTTCCTGGGCTATGCTAGTATGCAAACGAGCGCAGGAGATCATGAGAATTCTAGGAGGATTATTTTGTTCAAATTCTCGCTTACTGAAAGGGCGAGAGACTGGTACAATACTCATAATGCTGCAGATTGCACCACATGGGAGGAGTTGAAATTGAAGTTCTTGGAAAGATACATGCCAACTTCGAATGTGTTTAAGATGAAGCAAGAGATCAATCAATTTGTTATCAATAGTGGTGAGAAGTTTCATGAGGCATGGGACAGATTCAAGGACATACTTAGAAGGTGTCTGCAGCATGGATTGTCAAAGGTTCAATATATCAGCATCTTTTATAATGGGTTGGATTATGATTCTCGTATTTTACTTGACGCTTCATCAAGTGGAGCATTGCTTGCTAAGACACCCATTGAGGCTGAAAAACTCTTTGAAGACAGTTCGATAAATTCAAGAGATTAGCCTACTGACAAGATTAGAGGCACTTATGTACTTAGAAAAGTAGCGCAGGTTGAACATACCATGGTGAAGTCGAGTAGAGAAGATTAGATCGTCTCTATTTTGGCAAGTATCAACAAGCTACTTGAGTCCCAGCAAAAGTAGATTACAGAGATAGCTCAGCAAGTACCGATGATGCAGCAGGAATGTGGTGAAGAGAGATCAATCTGGGAAGAAACAGAAGAGGCAAACTATGCCATGGGTCAAAAGTATTCAAGGAACGAGGTTCCAAAATCAAGAAAACCAGAATTACAAAGGGAACTACAATAATCGTGGTCCCCCGAGTAATTATCAACAACCAAGGAGGCCGGAGTTTTTATGGAGTAATCCAAATGCAGTAGTACAACCTCCTAGTGGTGTTGATCCAGGTGCTAAGATCGAAGAAGGAAAACCTAATTTTGAAGATACGGTGAACAGGTACATGGCAAGGAATGATGCAAGATTGGATCGTCTAAAGGGCAAGTTAGAAGGGAAAATTGATGCCAACCATGAGGAAATATCTAAGCAGATGAAGGACTTAACTTTAATTATGGGGCAGATGACCGAGAATGTTAATCAGTTAACTCAAATGGTAGAGAAGGGAAAGTTTCCATCTCAAAGCATAACGAATCTGAAGGCTTGCCATGCCATCACGTTTAGGTCTGGAACATAATATGAGGGACCGATGCTGTCTAAAACAGAAAAAGGAGCTTTAGGAGCTCAATTCGACCGTGGTTCGACCAGAACACCTTAAATTCATGCATTAAATCACATCTCATGTAATGATTATAAATAGATGATGTATCTGCCATGAAAGATATAAGAAAATATTCAGAAAAATATTAGCAGATTGCAAACAATCATATTTGCTCTAAAAATATATCCATACCCCAACACGTTCATGGACCTAAAGCAAAACCTTCATTATTCTATAATTGAAAACATCTATTTTGAAAAAAATAAAAATATATAACTTCTTAAATCTTCTGATAAGTTCATAAACTCAAAGGAAAAAAATTATTAAATGAAATAGAAGGTTAAGATACATTCATTTAACATATTCTCATCCAGTCTACCATACTTTGGTAATTTGTTAATAAATTTTCACTCAAAACTCCAAAATGCAGAATTCCTAAGAAACTAGATTTCCATGGCTTTACAATGATATAGGCTATGATGCTTAATTCCATGTAAAATGAAACAGTTTAATTATTTTAAAAGACCCATGTGCATGTGTTGTTCAAATAGAAATTTTGGAACATCCTTCCAAACATAGGTTCATGGAACTAGAGTAAACCCTTCATTAAAATAATATATATATATATATATATATATATATATATATATATATATATATATATATATATATATATATATATATATATATATATATATATAACTCTTTAAATCTTGTGATAAGTTGATAAACTCAAAAAAAATTTATAAAAATGAAATACAAGGTTAATATACGTTCATTTGAAAGATTCTCGTCCAGTTTGCCATGGTTTAGAAATTTGATTATAACTTTTCACTCAAAACTCCAAATTGCATAATTAAAAATTTCTTAGAAATTAGACTTCCATGACTTTACAATGATATAAGCCATGAGGCCTAATTCCATGTAAAAATAAACAGTTTAATTATTTTAACTGACCCACATGAATGTGTTGTTCAAATAGAAATTTTGGAACATCCTTCAAAATATAGGTTCATTGAACTAGAGTAAACCCTTCATTATCCTATGATTAAAAACATCTATTTTGATCAATAAAATTATATTCCCTCCGTCCCACAATAAACTTCACACTTTTCATTTTCGTCTGTCCCACAATAATTTGCACCACCCAAAAAGGGAAATATCACATCAATTCCTTACCTCAAAAGTTCACCTTAATTACAAATTTACCACTCCTACTAAACACACAAAACATATTTTATAATTTATTATTACATAAAAAGTGTACATTACCCTCTAAAAGTCAATAAATTTAGTCAAAAAATAACTTTTTTAAACTCCGTATTTACAGTAACGGTGCAAGTTATTGTGGGACGGAGGGATTATAACTCTTTAAATCTTGTGATAAGTTGATAAGCTCGAAAAAAAAATTATGAAAATGAAATACAAGGTTAAGATATGTTCATTTAACAGATTTTCGTCCAGTTTACCATAGTTTAGAAAATTAATATAACTTTTCACTCAAAACTCCAAATTGCATAACTCAAAATTCCTTAGAAACTAGACTTCCATGGCTTTACAATGATATTAGACATGAGGCCTAATTCTATATCACAAAAGGCAGTTTAATTCTTTTAAACTGACCCATGTGCATGTGGTGATCAAATATTGCACCATTAAACATATAAATCCTACAACTAATTTAATTGCTAACAAGCAATGAGTGAAGCCTATGGGAAAATTATGAAACTACATCTAGGTGAATATGCTTTGATTTTTTATGCATACTGATTATATATTTACCCAAAGTTTAGAACTAAAAAACCAAAATTTCCAACAAAACATACCATTTTTCACATGTTTTCCGCATTTCGTTAAAAACCAATCAAGTTTCCAATAGTTTCCTACATTTGGCAAGGCTATCCATCACTAAGTAGTACAGAATCTGCAGAAACAGAAAACATATATAAGATAAAGATAAGTCAAGAAAAATTGAAGAAACTAGAACAATTTGACCATAAAACTATAATTCCCAACTAGATAATCATAGTTAACATTCCTTTAGCTACTCCACACTCTTTCCACATACATTTAGCTATTCCACACTCTTTCCATATATCCAATAAAGCCCCCATCAATCATCTTTATTGATTAGAAACTACAATTTCAAAATTTATTTATATCAAACCCTAAGATTTATAAAGTCTTTCAAAAAAGAATGGCCATTAGAAATAGGAGGGATGACACTCTAATAGTTTTCAAAATATGTATTAAAAGAAATATAAGCACATAATTCATACCTAAATATAGAGTTACAGAAGATATAACAAGAACTCAGTAATGAAATTAGAGAAAATGAAACAACAAATGACGAAAACTATCTTAATGTGGAGAAATCACAACAGGTGACATCTCTCTCCTTCCTAAACCCTTCCTACACACTTAAGCAAAATCAACACACTTATGCAATAAGAGAGATAAAGATGTTTAAGAAACTAAATTAATCAAGAGAAACCTGTTGAATATAATCACCCAAGGACGCCGACCACTCTCTCCAACTTGACTTATGATTTCCTTCCTAAACCCTTTACACACAACCCAAGCATAATGAACACAGAATTAGAGAGAGATGTTGAAAGGATTAAAATTAAGAGAAACCTGTTGAGTACACACCCAAAGAACGTCGTTGCTCTATTGACCTACGATTTCTCAAAGTTACCCAAATTTGGAGAGTCTGGTTCAAATCGTGGGTTGGTTTCAAAGGGTTTTGAATATGAATATTCTTTCCTTTTGTCTTAGGGATAAAATTAAATAAACCCATTTCATTTTCATTTTGTTTTATTTAATAGATAAAAATAAAGGAAGGAAAAATTAACTTTTCATTTTTAATGGGCAAAAAGAATGGAGGGAAAAATTGGCTCCCAGTTTTTTTTAGATATCATTCCAACTTATATCAATAATGAGAGGCAACTCAATTGATTTCTATTAATGAGATGAATACTAATAGTAATAAGAGGAAAAAATATATTTCATTAAAATTCCCTATTACTCCCTCCGTCCTAAAGAGAAATTTATAGTTACTGTAGATAAGGAGTTTAAGAAAAAGTTTACTTTTAGGGGTACTTTGGTATTTTTAGGTAATAAATAAATTATAAAGTAAGTTATGTGAGTTGAAAAGGGGTGACAATTTTGAAATTAAAGTGTGTTGTAAGGTTATTGATTTGTGTGTATTTTCTTATTTGGAGGTGTGAACTTATTTATGAGACGGATAAAAATAGAAAGTGTAAATTTATTTTTGAGACTGAGGTAGTACACCTTAACTTTTCTTTTTCCTAACATTAAAAACCATCTTTAATACTAGTGAAGGGAGACTGTTAAACACAAAACTACAGTAGCAAATGCATCGAACTAAAGAGATGCAGAAGCTTGAGCATGAAACAACATAGATAAACCTATTTCAGTTATGTGACAGTGCTTATGTTCAGCCCTACCATTCTGTTGTGGTGTGTAAGGACAAGAAAGCCTGTGATGAATGCCATTCAAGTTCATAAAATCACGTACTTTCGAATTCACAAATTAAGTTCCTCCATCACTTTGAAAATTCTTTATTTTACAGGAAAATTGAGTGCAGATAAGGCATGAAAGCGAACCAATATGGCATAAAATTTAGAATTAGCCCGTAACAGATAAATCCACGAAAAACGAGAAAGTCACCTACAAAAATCACATAATAACGAAATCCATCAATTGTGGAAAAAGGTGCAGGACCCCATAAGCCGCGATGTATAATATCTAGAATGTTATCAGCTTGCTTTCTCATTCAATTGAATTGAAAGTTTCTTGCTTTTTGCCAACTGACAAGAAGAACAAAGGCTAGGATTTGGTAAAACTGAAGTAACAGACACTTTGCTTTGTTCGAAAAATTATATATATTTTTTTAATAATTAAATTTGGATAAAGAATCTGGTTTTAAATCTATAATTTTAAATGTATACAACAAGAAATAAAATAATTATACTGTTAATTTATGTACGCAATATTGCGAAAATTTCTTCATGTGCGATGCACGGGAGGGTAAGTGCTGGTTATAAATGCTTTAATCATGAAAAATACGAGAATCTACAAAATTGTAAAGGCGTAAGGATTTTTCTATGAAATAAAAAAACTGTCTAAAAAAGTATTTTTATGCCATTATAATGGCCAAAATAGTAATAAAACATGGAAATGTAGGTGGGCAGAATGTTTTCACATTATATAAATGCTTAGAAACATGGAAATATGAAAATCTATATAATTGTAAAGGCTTAAGAATTTTTTTGCGAAATCCAAAAACATCTTAAAAAGAGTAGTATTTTTATGTCACTATAATGATCAAAATAGCAATGAAAAATTGAAATATATATGGGTAGTATGTTTTCACATTATATAAATGCTTAGAAACATGAAAATACAAGAATCTACAAAAATTGAGTTATATTCACTTTTTACCCCGTAACTAAGACAAATTCGATTTGTATCCAAAAAAAGATAAATTGTTCAATTTTGTCCCTATTACTCACGATTTCTTTCAATTTTTTACCAATTTTGCCGAAAAGCCCCAAATTGAAGCCTCACGTGCTCGACACGTGGGGCTTTCTGGCGAAATTCGTGTTTTTTCGGCGAATATTGGGTAAAATTTTAAAAATTTATTAGTTATGGGGCAAAATTGAACCAATTATATTTTTTGGGGTAAAAATCGAAATTTCTCTTAGTTATAGGGCATAAAATGAATCTAATTCATAAAAATGTATACACGTTGGTAGAGAAATTATACACATATATCCGGAGCATAGGATATCAACTCTTCTTCGATTAGGTTAGGTTAGGTGTCACCTATAATATCATTTATCCATCAAATTGTACAATCCCACGAAAATATTTATTAATGTAAATCCACACAAATTTCAAACACAATACCTAAAAACTATTCTATACACCTCCATCTCTCTCTTATTCCATTTCTTCTCTCTCATTGCACTATGTTTACTTTCGGTATTTTTCTCGACGTTCCTTTACCACCACTGAAGATGTAACGGCCAGCTACATACTTTTGTTTTTTCCTACATACTAATTTCAATATTATACTTACTTCCCTCCGTCTCAAGAATATATGCCATAAAATAACTTTTGATATTAGAAAAAGTTCCATTTTTGGGGATGCAACTATTTTTTTGGGATGAACTAGAAAGGAAAGTGTGAAAGTATATATTCTCGGAACGAGGGAGGGAGAATTAACTTTGACTAACTTGTAATATTTCTTTAAGCTTGATTTTTCACTAATCAATTATTTATGCTCATGTGCAGGTCAAATAAAAGGGCTTAAAAATTATCACTGCAATGGAGGATATGAATATTGGTGTGCCAAACACACAACTAAGTATTAAAAGTAGAATGCCATATATGCAATGTTCTTCACTGCGGTTGTGTTTCGTTTATCTTTTGTTGTTTGAATCGTCATGTTGTTTTCTTGTGTTGTTTGACCAATAATATATATTTTAATTTCCACTACTTTTACTCCATACTACATTTAACATAATTTATATATGCTTTGTGTTATCGCACCATAACATAATGAGTTACATAAGATGAATAAGGATAAAGTTTTTTTTTTTAAAAAAAAAATGATATTTGATCGATAGAAAGTCATAACTATTCAATTCATGTAATATTCCGTGACCAATTTTATTATGTATAAAAAATGATAACATTTTTTAATGTAAAATGATAATTAAGTAAGGTAAACAATATAGTGAAATGATCTTATTGAAAGATAATCTAACAAAGGCAAAGGCATGTGTGAAACCGTCTCATGTAAGGGCTTACGAGAGACGGATAAAAAGTGATAACTTCTAAAACAAAAGTGATATTCAATTAATGAAAACTGATAATGCTATTTCATGTACGATTTATAGTATAAATGAGAAGTGATAACATTTTATATATAGTGAAAGTGACAACGTTTTATAGTGAAAGTGATAATTATTTCAAAATGTGTAAAATGATCTCACGTGAAACGGTCTCACCCAAGTCCTACTCTCTAACAAAAGGCTAGCTATTTTTATATGTATGCTATTATTGAATTATTATTATTATTATTATTATTATTAATATTATTATTATTATTATTATTATTATTATTATTATTGATAAGCATTTCTTTAATTTAATTTTGTATAAAACAGATGTCGTATTTTTGTTAATATATTAAAATAAATTCAAGTGTTGAGCTCTTGAACAATAATGATTATATATACTAATATTTATAGGAACTTTAATGCGAGTAATTTGGGTCTATTATTTATCATCATCTAAAGTTTTTTTCATTATTAAACTATGGGTTAATGGCTGGAAAAAGTTTTATGTATCTATTCAAGAATATCTTAAACTTTCAAAGAACTCACATATGATCACTCACGGATTGGTTCAAGAAGAAAAGAAAATGTCGATGAACTAAATCATTTATAATGGTTAGGTAAATTGTCTATATTCAATCCAGCTGGAACAATCCAGCTAGAAGATCTGTTTAGATCTCATAACTATCTATTCAACCAACCATTATCTTTATCTATAAATCATCCATTACCAATTAAAACAACATCTACATGGCATCATGTAATCCATGCAAGCATCTACCTCTCAACATGTCTAAACCTTTACTTTGATTGGGACTTAGTCTAAACTTAAGGGAATGTGCAAAAAAATACACACTTTAGTCAAGAGTTGCAATTTGAACTACCGGGCAATAGGAAGCTGCCCAGTCACTGACGAGTCATTCTCTCTCCCGTGTCACACGCTACCTGTACAAAACTACATCGTTTTATTGTATTCAAATAGTCTCATAAAACTTAATTTCTTCGAAATAGTTCCATAGCATTTAAATTCTTACCAAAATTGTCATTTTTACTTAAAATTTTTTAATTTTCTAATTCTTTGAGATTTGGACTGAATCGGTGCTTTAACAAAGTTATGGGATAAATTTGGTAAAAATAAAATGTTTTGGGATGAAATCGGAGAAAACTAAAAGGTTTGAGAAGAAAATGAATACCCTAACTACCAGGTAATTTTTCGTTGGTGAAGTGGTGGTTGGTAAAATTTTTAGCAAAGAAATTTCAATTCTATTGGTAAATAATTCCGTTGGTATTCCATTGCTAATAATTTTCATAAGAATTGCTCAATGTCAAAAAGGTCCCAAAACTCACAGATTTAGTCCCATAGGAATTTTTCATCTAAATTGTTAATAGTTGATGAAATATTCTGAACCATTAACAAGATCAAAACAGACTATGTTTACTTTGAAACACAGAAAATAATATAAATTTGGTAGTTTATAATAACATAAGTTAATTTGGAATGAAAATTTTCGATTATAATATTCTTATGGGACCAAACCGCTAGCTATGAGACTAGTATATTCCTACGGGACTATAATTGAATTGAAGGAATTCTTATGGGACCAAATGTGAAATTTTCCCTTTATTTAATGATTCTGTTGGTAACCGTTAATAATTACCAATGGATTTTATTCTATTGGTAAAAATATAAGAAAATGTGTTGGTATTCTATTGCTAAAAGAAAATTATAATTACCAATGGATTGAATTCAAACCTTGCTAATAATTTCATTGGTAATTTATTTAATGATTATGTTGGTAACTGTTAATAATTACCAATGGATTTTATTCAATTGGTAAAAACATAAGAAAATGTGTTGGCATTCTATTGCTAAAAGAAAATTGTAATTACCAATGGATTGAATTCAAACCTTGCTAATAATTTCATTGGTAATTTATTTAATGATTCTGTTGGTAACCGTTAATAATTACGAAAATTGTAATTACCAAGATTGAATTCAAACCGTTAGTAAATTTCATTGCTGAAAAGGATTTTTTTTATAGTGAGTGTCTCAGCATAGTGACATTGAATGGGAAAATTCCTTTACTGCTACATTTTTACAATAGTAATATATTTTTTTTTATTCTTTTCATTGTAGATAGTGCATGAGTCACCTTTACATAGTAAAGAATATTTTTTCTTCATCATTTTTCTCCATCACATTCAAAAATTTAATTACAATATATTTCAAACCCGTTTATTAATACTCATGAGTAAAAATTAACAATTAAAATTTGTACTGAAATTTGATCAATTAAATGAAGACGATAAAATAGATTGATTAAATTAAATTAATGAGGTATTTTAGAGTAAATATTAAAGTAAAAATAAATTTCAAACTTAAAATAAATTCAATAAAACATGATCTCTAAATTAAAATTTAAAATTAAATAGTTTAAAAAAATTAATTGATATTAAGAAAAATATAAATTATCTAAATATAAATCTTTTATAAATTAAATTGAATTAATTAAATATTGATTTATAAATTGATTGAAAAAAATAGGAAAAATTACTCATATGTACACACTTTGTACCCTAAATTACTAGGAGATATAATGAGATCAAAAAATTACTCACATACAAAATATTAAAATAAAATACTAAATATAACCTTAATTCATTATAATCACATATACTTTTAAACCACAAACCCTAAACCCCTCACCCACCCACTGCCGCAGCCGGCTTCCGGACCGCCGCCGCGCCATTGCCGCTGCCCCCTGCCGCCGCCGGAGAGTGGGAGTATATAATTTTTTTGCTACACATTACACTTACGATTCAAACTTTTTTTGCTGTACACACTTTTTTACTGTACATAACTTTTGCTGAACACGAACTTTTATGCTGAATACAAACATTTATGTGCAGCACATTGTAAGGGTAATATTAGAATATCACTATATATTTATGTAGTTAGTAGTAATATTTTTGTATGTTTGTATCTCACAGTAATAAAGGAGTTTTTAATGTACCTTAAAGTAAGTACCTGATAGGCATTTTTACAAACTCCAATTAAAATCATCAAGTATAAGGATGTCAATTGTAACAACAAGTACCCACATAAAATTATCGATCCCTAGAAGGACAGTCAATTATTTATTTACTCTAAATTACTATTTAATAAGAATTATGTAACCAATTTCTAGAGTTTGAATTAATTATCTAAGAAACTAAAATAATAAATATCTTAATAAAAAGCAAAGAAGAAGGATTTGAGATTAAGTCAAGAGATAAGGCATAGTTCTAAGGTATCAAGTATAGACTAATTAATTTGGATTTCTAGATCTCCAATTGATTATTCATGCAACATCTATGAAATTACACCACTTAACCCTGTTATCCCACCAGATACGATCCGATTTTAAGCTAATAGTATATTCTAGTTTATTTCCTAAGGTGCATGAATATTACCAAGCCCCCTTCCTAGATACTAATCAACGCGAACAAAAATACCTCTGAAAGACAAGTTCGACTAATAGGTATTTTCTGAAAGTACTACAAGGATTTATTCACTTCCTACTTGAATGTCTAATTGCATTGTTCCACTAAACAATTCAAGTATTTGATTTACTAGTTCTCGAAATTAAAGTGTTCATGTGCAGACTACTCTAATTCCTAACAAATAGACAATATCATGAACGCACACAAGCTAACATATTAAACCAAGCATCACGGGCAATGACATGAATTTAGTATGAAGACGTTACGAAGTAGAAAAGCAAAGTTTGAATACACCAAGTAAAATCAAAATATTAACTGCATAAAATCACAAAATTTGGTCTAGGTCTCTAAATCAATTGAATCTAACCTTCAAACCCTAGAACTGTAATGGAAATTAGCCGATGAGGTAACAAGCAACACTCATGGCTATGAAATTCATAACAATAATCAAGACAACATAAGAAGAAAGATAAGAAACATGAAACACTAGCGTAGGCATAGATCTGTGTTTCTTCTCCGTCTCTTCGATCGTCTGATCTCTCTCAACTCGCACTTGAATCTCCTTTGGATTGGATGGAAGATGGGATGGATGGAGATCTGATGTGTGTGGGTGGATGATGAGGCGTGGTGGATGATTAGCCATTTTTTGTAGTCGGGATGACTAATTAAAGAATTTATCGAACCCGAGGGAGGTAGGTACTAGAGCTTAAGCGATATCACGTTCTTGTAATTTTATAGAGACGAATCATAAATGGATTGGTTGTTTAAACAAGTAAATTAAAGTAATCAAAGCAAACAAGTAAACAATGTTCAAACAAGCAAAGATAAGTGGATGAAGAGTAGTTTTCCAAGTTAAGTAAAGGTGAGATTAACAACACTAATGAAGTGATAAATAAGGGCCAATACAAATTTCACCTAAACTCCCTCTCGAGATGGATAGGATGTAGATCCTTAATAAGGTCTCAAAATAGCTCTAAAGGTTGGTTCTAAATCAAACCATTCCATCAAGGTACTAAGTTCAATTAAAGAATCCCTTCACACGATCGATTGACTTCTCGACCTAATAAATCGGGTGTTCTATCAATGGGTTCTAAGTCCCAAAGGATATCTCTATCTCTTTACAACTTATAATGCACATGAATTGTATGATGAAACGATTTAATGAACTATTCTAAGCACATATTTGTTTTCTCAATCAAAACATAGGCCCAATGACAATTAATCACATAAATCAACCATATAAATCAAGCAATCAACAATCAATGATAGAAAATTAACAAATCCAATCAACATATGAATTCAAATACATAAATCCCAAAATTATCCAACAACTTTCATGTTGTTAATCTCACAAGGGAGATTAGCCTACCATATTCATAAGGAAATCAACATAGACATTTAAATCCTTACAAACCATGATAAACAATAAGGTTTAAATATAAAGTTTGGATGAAAACTCCCTTGGATGGCTACAATGGTGATTTCATTCCTCTCCTTGCAATTCTCCTCTCTTCCTTGCTTATTTTTCTCACTTCTTAGATGAGAATTTTGATGGTTGGATAAAGATAGATGGAATGGATGGTGAATGGATGAAGATGATGGTGAAAATGGAAGGAATTCTGTGTGATGTGTGTGTGTGCAGCCTCAAACTCACGAAAATCTGATCCAATATTAAAATATTGGGTATTTATACACCTTGGGAGCTTCTAGAAGAATTCTGATATTTTTTTGCTTCCAGCACCTACACGGCTCGTGTGCATGCACACAGCCCGAGTCGTGTTAGGGCTTTTGGTCAACTTTTGGCTCTAGACGGCCACATGGTGGGCGAGTAGTTGGTTCAGGTGCTGGCGCACGACCACCTCTTACAGGGCCGTGTGCAGTACATGGGACATATGCATGAACACGCCTCGTGTACTGGACACGGGCGGCGGTGTTTGTGCTGCAGTTATTTTCTTCTTTCACCTCGATTCCCGACTCCATTTTTGCTCTGTTTTCACCTGTTTTTTAGTACGTTTAAACTCATTCTCACATATTTTCATAAAAACACATATTCAATCAAATAGTACATAAAAATGGATAAAACACTACGAAAATATATATAAAAAGATACTAAAATTTAAAGTGTTGCTCGTCCTCGAACAACGAAAATGGTGAACCAAGGGGGGAGATTTTCACCTAGGAAAAGACCTAACGAACATAAGTAATAACACATCAATAGCAATAAGAATTACAAACTATGCTAAGTCATCCTACAACATTGATCAATTCATGACATGAGGAATTAACAAGTTCAATCAAAAGAGAATAAAGAGTAATATAGTCCCTTTTTGGTCCAAACCTCACATTAGATATCAATTTCACTCAACACTCTATCAAATTTAGGTAAAACGACACTCATCAACCGATTGGCTCTACTCGCTATAAGCTTTCTCGTGGACTACATTCACAAACCACCAAAGTTTTAATCAATGATCACAAAGGTCTATCATTAAGGATGTAATGATAGGCTCTTTGGTATGGTAGGGAGAATTTAGGTAATAGTGACTAATCATGTGCAAGTAATCGAAGAGGTAGTTAATTTCTTCCATACCTTCACTTATCTTTCTTCCCTTTTTAACTTTGCATCTTTCAAGCACTAATCACACTTCTCCTTTGATTTTTACTACCTTTGATTGTATACTCCTTTCTTTGGACTTTTGATTTTTTGAGCATCTTTGTTACTATTTTGCTCATTTTCTCTTTTCTAAGGTTGCATATGCATTCTTTCTTTTGTTCTTCTCATCCTTTTTCTTTCCTTTTACCATTTCTTTTCGTTTCTTTCTTTTTAAACCTTTCTAGCTACCATCTCCTCAATCACTCACACAATAAGGGTAAATATATGAGGCACATGTGGGTAATTAAGGCTTGTAATAATGTGCTTATAACAAAAGAAACAGGCTTAAAGGCTCAAAATGGTTTATTAGGGATGATGTTTATGGTAGGGAAATATATGGCAATGACTATAAATTACAAGGATGGCCTTAGATCATATCATTAATCTCCACTAATCGGGCTCATTCCTATAGTCCTTGAGCAAGTTTTAGCTTATCCAACACAACCAATCCACTCATGAAAAGAAATACCATGTATGCACGGTTGAGGCTCAAATACTCACAAGTTTGTTCTTGGACCTTAAGGAACTTATTACACATTATTCATCTCGCAATTGAACAAATTAAATAGAACATGTCACAATTCGAAAATATAGAGATTTTTAATCATAATTTCCATCACTTATCACAAAAAAGTCATCACTAATATTAAAAAATGACTCACGATATCCCAAAACAAACCACCAAACAACCCTAGACAAAAATAAAAATACACACAAAACATAAACTAAAGGCACACCAAACAAGAAACAACCAAAAATACATAACATGCAAAAATAAAAATCACCATCATTAGAGAATTAAGCACTCATTTATAACATCCGTAATCAATTAAGCTCACAAGCATCCCATCTTTAATTGAAAAGGAAATCCTAAATTATGAAAGTAAACCTCCCACAAACATAACAAATGAAGTAACATGCTGGAAGGCTGTCGCCGGCCCACCAAAAATAATATTTATAATTTTTCCGACTCAATCCAATTAAATGTATTAGCGTGAGTACGGGTTGAGCCTAAGGGAGTAAAATGAAATTTATATTAAATCAAAGTGTTTGAGCTGGACAAAATAAAAGAAATAGGGGGGAATTTCGTTTGGTGAATTTATACTAATTTTTGCAAATAATTAAATGGCAATTTTTAGCAACCAATGTTTCAAGACTCCAAATATTAAAATTAGAGTGTGAACAAATATTAAACAAACCTGACCCAAGAAATTAATCCCCTCCCGATATTCTAAGTGAATTAGTAAATAAGAGATAAAATCAATACAAGATAACTTCAAACCCCTAGGTTGATGGTACGACCTACCAACCCAAAAATTTCCTTACGTTAAATAATTTAGGGTACGGCCACTAAATTTTCCTACTCTCCTAGTGACCTAAGTGGTTCGAACTAGATGAGGCATTAGACACGAGAAATTAGGATTACAAGGCTATGAAAACGGGAGTAGCAAATCATATAACCAAGACCCTACGAATTCTAGAGGTACTCCCTCACTTTGCCACTCGATTTATAAGATTATGACAATTATGAATCATAAAATGCAAATTGACAATGGATTATACAAAATAAAACATAGATGGCCAATCTACCTTTACAATCACAAAAGCCTAATCCAAATCAAAGTCATTCGTAGGATAAAATTATCAACATATTAATCAAAATTTCCTATCAAACAATTGCTAGAATATACGAGAGGTTCAAAAATTCTTGAATCAGAAAGGGGACTTAGCCCATAAAATACATAACAAAAATTAAATCAAAATGATAAAACCAATTTTTGTCCGATTGTTCTTCATGGACGCTCAAGCGTTCCTCCTCCCACCACCTCTCACGTTCTTGGCGTATGTCAAAGATGGTGTCCAGGAGTGATGAATCTCTCTTAAAACTTTCCTTTTTGCCCTTCTTCTCCTTTGGTAAGTAAACCTTATTGATTCTCAATTAATTCCTCATGATGGCTTAGTCAACTTCATTTTAATTCTTTCCGTAATAGCGATGTAATAGTATCCAATTTGAGGGAATGTGATAGCTGGAATTTTTTCGAATTTACCATTTAATTCTGTCCACCTTGACTGACACTGACCCCTTCAGTGTTAGTGTGACTAGCAGCGAAAATTCTTCCGTTTCAACCTGTTTAAACAATGATTTGGCCAATTAAAGTGGATATGCATAAGGCATAAAATGAGTCGTAATTAGCACGCGGGTAAATATCCAAATTGGTCCTGTAAGTATGGCATTTTCCAACTTTAGTCCTTTATCTTTTGCAATTCTCAACTTTGGTCCTTTTTCGTCCACTTTTAGTCCTTTTGGTCCAAATTTAGTCATTTTTGTCCAAATTTAGTCCTTTATGTTAAAAAAATGTCGAAAAATGGTCCGAAAGTGCATACATTTAGGATCAAAAGTGGACAAAAAAAGTACCAAATTTTGAAAAAACTGATTTTGATATTTACCTTTAGCACGCAAATGACACACAATTCTTTCAAATAGAAATGATTTAACTCAAGAAATTAATAGCAAATCAAATCTCCCCACACCGAACCTTTGCTTGTCCTCAAGCAAATAAGACTAAGGATTATGAAAGTTAGAAAATCAGAGACATCAATCTTACGGGATAAATGAGTATGAGGACACTTCTTAGGAAAAATAACAATTAATCATTTGAAAACAAATGAAGGTGACTCTCAGCCAAAACTTGCAACTTTCATGGCATCAAAATTTTCAAAATTCCATGGCCTCACCAAGATTCACTCCAAAATCACTCAAGTGTTTTGATTGGTAGCAAAATCGCTCAAAAATTGAACAAGATAAGTCATTACCGTAAGCTTGCTCCCAAATAAAATCTCCACCAATTTTCAATGAATTATGTGCAATAATCAAATGGTCTTTTCATTGGTTGTAACGGGGCATAAGGATAAGGTGGAATAAAAAGGGTATGAACAGCTAAATATATATACCACTTTGCAATGTGTTCATCATGTAAATGATACCAATTTCAAGAACTCACCCTCTAGTTTTCCATTTCATTTTTCACAAATGCCTCTCAATCTTTTGTTTTTGCAACCTTAGTCCATCGTTTTTTTTTCACATCTGCTCTTTTTGACTTTGGAACAACAAGGGATTTTTTTCAACCAATTTTTTTTCTTATTTTTTTTAATATTCCCTTCTCCTTTCTTTTCAACCATATTTTTTTTTTGCAACCATCACTTTTCCGAATACCATCAATTCAATCACAAATTTTCGATGAATATTATAAAAATGGTAGTGGTTCAAGTGGAGGAGTTTAAGAAAGAAAGTAGAAATTAGGTTCATTAATGTGCTCATTTATCAAGAAAAGATTTAGGCTCAACGTGGCTTCCTAATGTTAAGTATGATAAGGTAGGTGAATATAAGCCAAAGAGGTTATGCCTAGATGCCCTTATCATTTTATTGCACACACCCAGATGTACGATCTTGAAATGCATTAAAGGAGCAAGTTCTAGAATGATCAAATCAAGTTCAATACACTCAATCAAAGGCGAATAGAGCTTATAAATGTGAATTCTCTTTTAGGCTCAAATGCTCACAAAAAGGGGTTGAATTTGCCATGAAATTTAAAAAAAATTCAGCCACTTATATCACAAAAAATTTGCAAAAGAAACCCACCAAGCATTAGTTTTTATGCATCAAAGTTATCCCCTTCATCATGCTTTCACTCCCATTACCCCAAGACATTATTCTCTAATGTTTCAACTCCAAATCCAAT
The DNA here is from genome assembly GCA_023678885.1 of Pogostemon cablin. Lineage (NCBI taxonomy): Eukaryota > Viridiplantae > Streptophyta > Magnoliopsida > Lamiales > Lamiaceae > Pogostemon > Pogostemon cablin. The sequence goes on from CM042987.1 coordinate 12,415,995, forward strand.
CAACAAGACCACAAAACATCATTATGAAACAAAAACAGCATTTCCAGCATAAAAAACAGAACCTACATAAAAACCAGCAGAAATTCTGCACTCATTTCGTTGAAAATGAGCAAAATTTTTAGCAAGATTTGACAGCAATTAGCATTAGAAAATTCAGCAATAATTCCACATCTAAAACCATCAATTCACATAAATCCACTCAACAATAATCCCTCCCCACACCTAAATCTTTGCTTGTCTCCAAGCAAAAAATAAAGTAGGAAAAGAATTAAAAACATATACATGGAAAGAGTGCATCTTTCTTCAAAGAAATAGGGCAAGATTTAGAACGCTTTAATGTAATAACACATTCAAAACTAAACAAAAGACTAGATATTGATATAGACTTGCTCTCAAATCAAATCTCTACAAATTTTCAAGAGAAAATATCAATTTTAGTCCATATCCAATTTCAATCCTCTAACTATTATTTATCTTTTTTAATTTAAGTCCTTTAATATCAATTTTAGTCCTGTGACTTTTTACTTTTTCTTGAATTTTTATCCTTTTGTACAACTTATAGGATTTGTGCAGATTGTAGTGGCAGATATGGCGTGGCAGAGACCGATCTCCGACAATCTCAAATGGCTGTCCATGACTGGAAAGATGACCGGTTATGGCGGTGTGCAGAAATTGGAGGCGAGTTAGCGAGGAGTTCGTGCAGGCAGCAGAGTGGTAGGAAAGAGAAATTGGAAATAGCGGGGGATATCTTTGCGGCGGCACCGTTGTCTTTATTAAATGATGACCTCATCTAAAAGCTTAAGCCAGTAGAGAGTTGAATCATTTAATACTTAATCAAATCACTCTAACACACCCCTTCACATGCAGGCAGGGAATATTTGCCTCAAGCCTTGCAATGTGGAATTTTTTTAATAAATGGGTAATCACTCTAACACACCCCCTTACATGCAAGTGGGGAATTTTTGCCTCAAGCCTTGCAATGTGGAATTTTTTTTCATAAATGGGTGGCAGTGAGGTTCGAACCCTGGACCTTTGTTAACCATTGGCTCTGATATCATGTTAAATGATCTCCTCATCTAAAAGCTTAAGTTAGTAGAGAGTTTGATCGTTTAATACTTAATCAAAATCACTCTAACAGTCTTCTGGTAGTGGATGTGTAGAAATCGAGCAACAGAGATATTGAATAATTGGGGACAAAGCTGAGTAATTGGATGAAGGAAGCTAAGAATTGTTGGCCAGAGAGAATTAATGAAGATGGAAATTTGAGAAAATTTAAGGGGATCCGGTTTTGGTTCGCACCCACCATGTAGCATCCCATGTGAAAATTAGGTAAAGGGAGTAAATCGAGTTCCATGAAATTTTTTGGAACTGATTCCACTCAAATGGTCCTCTACAAAAAATTTAAATATTAAACACTACCTTCGTCTCACTAAAAGTAGGGCGTTTCTTTTTTGCACGTAAATAAAATATTTTATTAAATGTATAAATGAGGAGAGAGAAATACTCCCTCCATCCCGGAGTTAAGTTCACCAACACTCATGTAAATATGAAGTTTAAGAAAAGTTGCTTTTTGACCAATTTTATTGACTTTTGAGGGGTATTATGGTATTTTTAGGTAATAAATAAATTATCATGTATGTTATGTGTTTTAGGTGAGAGTGGTATTTTAAAATTAAGATAACTTTTGGGGTTGTTGGTTAATGTGAAGTTTCCTTTTATGGGTGGAGAACATAAGTGTGGGACGGACGAAGTAATATATAGTGGGTAGGTGTATTAGTAGTGTATGTGGGTCCCATATAGATATATTGATTGTTATGTGTCCTCTTGTATTAAGACAAATTAAAATGACCGAATGCACCTCTCTCAGCAGGATGTAGAGAATATAAAAATATACTTCATGAGTAATTTGTATAAAAAGTAAAATGTGATAATATTAATAAAATGAAATACATGATCAAGAAAATGTGATAACTATCAATTTAATTATTTAATGAACAATTTATATAACGAATAAAAAGTAATAACATTTTTAATAAAAAATGATAGCCGATAAAGGAAATAGAGATAATCAGACATCTAATTAAATTGTTTCATTAACAATAAGTAAGGCCATTAAAAAGTAATATTTTTAATAAAAAATAATAGCAGATAAATTATGAAATTATTCTGTAACGAGCCTCTGGAACAAAAATGTAAGTATTTTAATAGCTATAGTACAAAGAACTAATTAATTAGAGTTAGTCTCTTGGGAACCGAGTTTACACAAGTATTTCTGAATTAAATTATTTTTGATTTCCAATGAATTATTTAAATTATCCGTGTTGTCTCTTTAAAATAATTAGTTCACGTCAAAGACTTGTATGAGATCCGTCTCACGTAAAGGCTTGCATGAGATGTATAAAAAGTGATATTCAATTAATGAAAAGTGATAATGCTATTTCATGAATAATATTATATTATATATAAATGTGATAAAATTTTATTGTGAAAATGATAAAATTTTATAGAAAAAGTGATAATTAATTTAAAAAATATAAAATATTCTCACATGAGACGTTTTCATGCAAGACTTGTCCTTAGTTGACATGCAGTTGGGTTTTCTAACCAATAATTAAAATATCCTACATATGTGTTGTCTCAGTATTGCTCTCCTTTGGTTCATAGGACTTCCCGGCTGAGAAAATGTGACATCTTTCGTCCTCTACATATGTTTAGTTTCAATTTTTGGGAAAATATTAAAATTGATCATTTATGTTTGGCGAAATCTGATTTTAGTCCTGAAGTTTGCTAAATTCGTACTTTTTGTCTCCAGTGGCCGATTTTAGTCCTTTTGTCCACTTTTGGTCATTTTTTGTCGAAAATGACTAAATGTCGCCGGAAATTTGAATGTGGGATGCACGTGTCGGCAAATTTCGAAATTGGTCCTCAATCTCCTTAAAATTTTCAAAATTGGTCATTTGTATTTGGCATATTCCAAATTCAGTTCCTAAACTTGCTAAATTCGCAATTTAGATATTCTAGTTTTTGATTTTAGTCCTTTTTGTTTGGTCCCTTGATTACCAAAAATTACTAAATATTGTCACTGGGAATTTGAGCGTGATATGCATGAGCCAAAAAAATTATATTTTTTGGCTATCTCCAATCATTTTTGCTTACGCTGCAGTTTCACTTATTTTCAACATTCCATCATAACCTTTCTAAAAAATATATGCATTTATTAGGCATATAGAAATCACACAACGGACTGCGGCTGCACTCCATCAAGGATCACCGATCAATCCATAACATTTTTGTGGGGTTCTTGAGCTTTGATGTTGGCTAGCGTGTGATTATAAAGAGGATCATAAAGTACATCGAATTTGCAGAATGGAGCTCTAGGCGGTTTTATGCTTTTTTCTCTCTGATGCATAACGAAATTGGTAAATTTTAGGGATTTAGCTTTGCCATTTTTTTGCTGGTTGGTTAATTTTTTCATTGTTGTTGCTGATGTTTAAAATTGGGGAATGTTTTTAGATTAATGTGATTCATGGATTCATATGGGGATGCCATGAAATTGGAGTCTTGTCCAAATGATTTTCATTTTCGTACGGCCGACGAAGAGCTAGTTAACCAATATCTGAGACACAAGATCAATGTCGACCATTATTAGGTGGTTGGTGTAATCCTTAAAGTTGATGTTTGTAAATGTGATTTGCATAAAATCCACACAAAAATTTTAATTCCTCAATATCTACTCAATTTGATTAATTCAGTATGCTATAATCGATCCATCGATCATGCAGTCGAACCAAGCAACAAAAGAAGAGGAGGGGTGAAGTGGCGGTGAGAACTACCTCTAGGAAGCTCATCGAAGCTAATAAAGAATGCGAAAAGATGGAGAGTAAGTTTTTGGAGGCACCACCAGATGTCCGCCGAGAAGACATGTCTCCGGGGGCGATCGGAAGCCAATTCAGGATGGTGTAGGGCACTGTGGAACATGTCAAGGAAGCTATCATCGAAAATTCCCATGAAACCGCCACGAAGACAGGCGAGATAGCTAAAAATTTGTTGGGCGCGTGCATCTCACGCTCAAATTTCCCGGGACACCAATTTTAGAAAAAGAGTTAATATCATTTTTAGTCCTCTAAGTATAGCGTTTTCCTAGTTTAGTCCTTTAATTATCGACTTTCCATTTTTGGTCTTTTATTTTATCATTTTTCTCATTATTAGTCCTTTATGTTTAAGCTAGTCCACTATTAGTCCTATATGTTCATAAATGGTCCTGAATTAGTCTTATTTTGACTAAGTGAACATTTGTTTTGACTAAGTCATCTTTTGTTTTGCTAAGACCAATCCAATTTCTACTATTTCCAGATTTTCTCAATTTTATGCCCAATTTTATGTAATACTTCATTTTAATTCTAATTTTCACCCATAATTTCTTCAAAATAGATATAGTCCATTACGACCATATCAGGCCCAGCATGCTCCGTTAATTAAACAACAGTATTCTCGTAATTAACCAATTTAAAATAGTAATAGTAACTTCTTCGACCGTTAATCCGCCGGGTATTCGGGAGGTTTTACAGCTACTCCTCATAGCCAACCATGTGCCCCGCAGTGTGATGGTTTGATCCCTTTCCTTCAGCGGACCTCAGCACAACCCTGGTTTATTTTTTACACCGGATGTATAGGATGCTGCTACTGTTTCTCATCAGAAAGTATGGAGACTAAAGTTGCAGAAGAAATGGAAGGTTATATGCAGGAATTAGCCTAAGATTATTATTTTATGGAATGGAAATATCTATTACACTCTCATACTACTTAAACAAGAGAAGGAGACTCCTCTAGTTACCTATGGTAGCTGAAACATAAACACTCATACAAGAAAGGAAACTACAATGTTTCTTAAATGAGAGAAAACAAAGGGTGATGGTCGATGTCTTCTACTTTCTCAGATCTCTTATTCATGAGGCTTTCAGACTTGAAATCCGGATTTCAAAGCCTTCTAACTTTCCATGATGTCACCGCTTAAGTCATTTTGCTTTCGTCAACGCTTACGTAATCGTTTATTGGATTCCAACTTTGGAAGCTGGTTGATCCCTTTCTCTGCATTATGTGCCCCTCTCTAGTCCATCCTACTTGTCTTTGCAGGGGTCACATGGCTCTTACCCCTTTAGAAAAGTCATCTGACTCTTACTTTTTTGAAGAGTCATTTTTCTCATGTGGTATCCGAAGGGTTCTCCGGCTCTTGGGTGTTTTGAAGAGGTTTTACCCTCTTATTTCCATGTGTATCCTTTGCTGGAAGGGGTCCAGCATTTTTATTCATTTCTATACTCAATTGTACTCCTTTTTTCAAATTTTAGTTCAATCTGGGTGGAGCAACTTGTGCATATCTTCTCTGTCCACCTTCCTTGGTGGATCATTTTGCAAAATTTTCGATGAGTTTCTCTACTAGCTGGCAGCTTATTTTCCCAGAGCAGTTCTCTTTTTCCTTCAAAAAAGCCTTCCGCATACTGTGTCTTTTTTCTATTAAGGTGTTTAACAGGAAAGATCCGTTCACAGTGTGATCTTCAAATTTGAACGGAAACTTGACTTGGGCCATTGCTTGGAAGCAGGCGTACAAACCCCTTTCTCTTCACGTAGAGATTTGATCCTCTGAGTAGGTTGAAACAAGGACTGGTTCCTTCCCTGAAGGCTCCTTGATTTTGTTTGCAGCTTTAATGTCTGGCCTTCATAGTTTGATATAATGAAAGGCTTCATGACGGCCTTTTCCCACTGGTTCTGGAGCTGCACTAGTGAAATATAGCTCTAATGGTTCTCCCCTGGTTAAAGTATTGTTATTTGACCATACCTTGAACACTGCTCTCCCTATCCATTTTGGTAACTTTGAGATTTCTGTGAAGCTAGGCGCCATGGTGTATACTGAGGCAAAGTTGAACCACTGCTTCATGTGCGTTTGAGTCCGTTTGAGTGGATTTTTATAGGAAAATGGGATAAAAGTGATCGAAACCGGAGAAAGGGTATTGTAGGCATCCGGTTTGACCAGCAGGGACGCGGTTCGACCAGCAACAGAGTGGTTCAACCAGCATCCATGGTCGAACGAGGCTGAGAACGATGACAAAAGTGTGGTTTGACCATGACACTGTGGTTCGACAACGATGCTTCCGATTCGACCTACCATTCAGTGCTAACGATTTAATAACAATCTTTGAACCTGCCAGTGATGTACATGCCAATTTGACTTGCGATTCGACCAGGCCGAGATCGGTTCGACCAGGGATCTTGGTCGAATTGATGCGCTGGACATGTCCAGATCCATAATTTTACACCTTCAGTGCATGTTTTCGCTCAAAAAGCCCATCCTATGTCCATAAGGAGAGATCTTAAGTATAAAAGGAAGACTACGCAAGGAAAAAGAGAACCATTCACCACCTTCATCCTACACAACATCTGAAACTGCCATCCATAGAGCTATGGAGAGAGATTCGTCTGTCGAATAAAGTGAGAACCATGTGAAGATTCAAGACGGAGAGAGAAGCGACAGCGCCCGCATCTAGGGTTTACTTCGCATCTTAATTTATCTTGTAATTATCAAGTCTATGGGTAAGATCTATCCAACCACCATGATTATTCTTCGATCAATCATGGGCTAGAACCGCTTCGGTAGTTCTACGATTTATGAAGTTTTTTATCTAGTTAGTTGAACTTCCGTGTGTTTACTTCGTACAACACTACTTGTGGATTTATTTTATATAAGACAATGCGTTTTTAATACTCAGAGTCATTTTATGCATCATTAACTGTTATGTACAGTCTGAATATATATCTTGGTTATTGATTGAGTGTGTTCACTGCTGAGCAGGATTTTATGTTACGATTCTAAGTAAGGGAACTCCAAAGCTTCATTAGAACTACTTATATAAATACTTGTTAATTAAATCTGATTTGGGTTAATAAGTAGTATAAAGAGTATAACTTTATATTACCTATAAAGGGAGATCATATCGGGTTAGAGTACTTAGTGCACGGGAAATAATTAATACTGATAGTACCTAGAAAGGGGGATGAATTATATCTCTTGCTCCAAGGTGATTCACAAGTGTTACACGCTTGTCTACTTGTGTCTATAGAGTAGATTTGCATGATTTAGTGATGCGTCCATATTCCACAAGGCAGAGTCAGACATTGATACACGGAAGGGAAATTAATTAGTGAAACTGGATGGCCAGAAGAACTACCTATCTTCTCACTTGTTTAACTCCCGTTTAGTCTCTACTGTCTTTATTTTATTTGCTATTTTATTATTCGCTTAGCAGTTAATCAATATTCCAGAACTTAAATTGCCAAATTTAGTCTTAAGTTAATAATAATCCGTTCTGTGGGTTCGATAATTATAACTTGGTTGCTTATCAAAGCTATAATAACATCATTCATACTTGTGGATTAATTGTGTGTTGAGAAAACGCCCATCAAGTTTCCAGCGATGTTGCCAGGGACGGAATTAATTATTAGTTTATTATTTATAGTTTAATTAGGACTATTTTATTCTTATTTTTAATTTTCTAACTTTGACTTTTTCTCAGGTATATGCAAACTAGATCGAAGGGACTAATCTAAAACCTTTTGATCCTGAAATTGAGACATCAGCGAGAAAGATGAAAGCTAAGAAGAAAAAGAATAAGAATTCAAAAACAACGGATACTCTTGATCTAGGAGTTGACGTTGAAAAGCAAAACTCAAAATCGGCTGAAATTGTAGCTGATTTGAACACAGAAACAGAAGCAGTCGAAATGGCCCAAGATAGGGCAAATCATGACAATGTTGCTATTCGCGAGGTTTTCAAAAACAATGGGAGTGGTAACTTGGGACTGTTAGGAGCGCGAGAAGCCGATGCGGACTTTGATCTTCACCCTACTCTTATCAGCATGATAGAAAGGAACCTTTTCACTGAGGGTACCTTTGAAGATCCTCAACAGCATATTAATAAGTTCCTGGGCTATGCTAGTATGCAAACGAGCGCAGGAGATCATGAGAATTCTAGGAGGATTATTTTGTTCAAATTCTCGCTTACTGAAAGGGCGAGAGACTGGTACAATACTCATAATGCTGCAGATTGCACCACATGGGAGGAGTTGAAATTGAAGTTCTTGGAAAGATACATGCCAACTTCGAATGTGTTTAAGATGAAGCAAGAGATCAATCAATTTGTTATCAATAGTGGTGAGAAGTTTCATGAGGCATGGGACAGATTCAAGGACATACTTAGAAGGTGTCTGCAGCATGGATTGTCAAAGGTTCAATATATCAGCATCTTTTATAATGGGTTGGATTATGATTCTCGTATTTTACTTGACGCTTCATCAAGTGGAGCATTGCTTGCTAAGACACCCATTGAGGCTGAAAAACTCTTTGAAGACATTTCGATAAATTCAAGAGATTAGCCTACTGACAAGATTAGAGGCACTTATGTACTTAGAAAAGTAGCGCAGGTTGAACATACCATGGTGAAGTCGAGTAAAGAAGATTAGATCGTCTCTATTTTGGCAAGTATCAACAAGCTACTTGAGTCCCAGCAAAAGTAGATTACAGAGATAGCTCAGCAAGTACCGATGATGCAGCAGGAATGTGGTGAAGAGAGATCAATCTGGGAAGAAACAGAAGAGGCAAACTATGCCATGGGTCAAAAGTATTCAAGGAACGAGGTTCCAAAATCAAGAAAACCAGAATTACAAAGGGAACTACAATAATCGTGGTCCCCCGAGTAATTATCAACAACCAAGGAGGCCGGAGTTTTTATGGAGTAATCCAAATGCAGTAGTACAACCTCCTAGTGGTGTTGATCCAGGTGCTAAGATCGAAGAAGGAAAACCTAATTTTGAAGATACGGTGAACAGGTACATGGCAAGGAATGATGCAAGATTGGATCGTCTAAAGGGCAAGTTAGAAGGGAAAATTGATGCCAACCATGAGGAAATATCTAAGCAGATGAAGGACTTAACTTTAATTATGGGGCAGATGACCGAGAATGTTAATCAGTTAACTCAAATGGTAGAGAAGGGAAAGTTTCCATCTCAAAGCATAACGAATCTGAAGGCTTGCCATGCCATCACGTTTAGGTCTGGAACATAATATGAGGGACCGATGCTGTCTAAAACAGAAAAAGGAGCTTTAGGAGCTCAATTCGACCGTGGTTCGACCAGAACACCTGGTCGAACCAACCTAATTTGGTCGAACCAAGCACCTGGGCAGCCTCCAGAGTTCGTTGAAGACTGGTTAGACCACGACTTTGATGGTTCGACCAGAACCCCTGGTCGAACCGTGGTCAAACCAGCCTGTAAGGAAGAGTTTGAAGTTTCTGAAGCATGGTTCGACCACGAACATAACCATGGTCGAACCAGCCTGTAAGGGGGAGAGCACACTTTTGAAAGCTCAGTTTGACCATTACACACATGGTTCGACTAGTACCCCTGGTCGAACCATGGTCGAACCACCTCGATCGATACTGTTTTCTGTGGTGAATGCTTTATCTGATGTTGACACTACTCCAGGACCATCACAAGACCAAAATACTGAGCTTATAGCAGAAAAGAAGTGGGAAAGAGCGAAATGATTGAGAACCAAGAATGATAAAGCGGAGAAGGTTGAACGGGATGAATGGGGAATTCCTAAGACAAAGATACCACCTTCGTTTCCTTACAGGTTAGTCAAAAAGAGATTGAAAGAAAAGTTCAAGAAGTTTACAGATATCATTAACAAGATTAGATTGAGCATTCCTTTCTCTGAAGCAATCTTGGAGATGCCATATTATGCCCATTTTCTGAAGGATATACTTTTGAAGAAGAGAAGTTTGAATGGAGTTGAAAAAGTTAATTTATCTGAGAACTGCAGTTCGATCATTTAGAGGAAGCTGCCAGCAAAGTTAAAGGATCCGGGAAGCTTCACTGTCTTATGTGAAATTGGAAAGGGGCCGGCACATCGAGCCTTATGTGATCTAGGGAAAAGCATCAATTTGTTGCTTTTGTCTATTTTTAAAAGGCTTGGTTTGGGGGAGTTAACTCCCACAATAGTTGCTCTATAATTGGCGGATAGGTCTATGACTTTTTCGAAATGTGTGATCGAAGATGTACTAGTGAAAGTAGAGAAGCTGGTCTTTCCTGGATTTTCTAGTGCTCGAGATGGAGGATGATAAGGATAATGTTCCTCTTATTTTAGGGAGGCCATTCTTGGCCACTGCTGGAGCTATGATTGATGTTCAAAAGGGTGAGCTTCGACTAAGGATGGATAAAGAGGAGATTCTTTTCAACCTCGACAAAGCAATGAAAATGCCTATGGAGACATAGTGCAATAGCATCGATGTGGTGGAGGAGATTATGAATGAAGATATGACTTTGATCCTTTGAAAGGATCCTCTGGAGACATGTTTGGCGGAGTCTCTTACTTTTCCCATTATGGAGCTAGATGAGCTCTCCAATGAGACATGTATTGAATTTCTTGAAAACTTACTTGCTTTGGATAATGACAGGTTTGAGCCTAAAAGAACTAAGATCGAGGAGGTCAAGTGGACTAGGAAGTACTTGCCATTGGATAGAGAGAGCACACCTCAAGAAGAAAATAAGGCGGAGTTGAAACCACTACCGGAGCATTTGAAGTATGCCTATTTAGGTGACAATGAAAAATATCTGGTAATTGTATCTTCTACCCTTACTGATGATCAACTTGAAGAACTATTGGATGTGCTTATGAAGTATAAGTCGGCTATAGGTTGGTCTCTTGATGATTTTAAAGGAATTAGTCCATCATAAGGAATTAGTCCATCATATTGCATGCATAGAATAAGGTTGCTTGATGAGGCTAAGGGTAGTTTATAGAATCAGCGGAGGGTGAATCCCGCTATTCAAGAGGTGATTAGGAAGGAAATTCTAAAGTGGTTAGATACATGAATTATTTATCCCATTAGTGATAGTCCCCACGTGAGTCCATTGAATATTGTAGCTAAGAAGGGGGACATGACTATTGTTAAGGCCGATGATAGTGAGATGCTAGCCACTAGGATTCTCATGGGATGGCGTGTGTGTAGGGATTACAGGAAACTGAATAAAAATACACGCAAAGACCATTTTTCCCTTCCTTTCATGGTTCAAATGCTTGACCGTCTTGCAGGGTATGAGTTTTATTGTTTCTTGGACGGATACTCGGGTTATAATCAAATCATGATTGCACCCAAGGATCAAGAAAAGACTACTTTTACTTGCCCTTATGGAACTTTTACCTTTAGAAAAATGTCTTTTGGATTGTGTAATGCACCTGCTACATTTCAGAGATGCATGATGGCTATATTCGATGGGTTATAGAAAAGAACATGGAGGTGTTTATGAATGATTGTTCTGTGTTTGGTTCCTCCTTTGATATTTGTTTATCTAACCTAGCTACTTTTTGAAGAGATGCCAAGAAACTAATCTTGTCTTGAATTGGGAGAAGTGCCACTTTATGGTAAGAGATGGGATTGTTCTTGGGCATCATGTTTTAGCCAAAGGATTGCAGGTTGATCGTGCAAAGGTAGTGGCCATTGAGAAACTTCCACCACCTACTAATGAAAGGGGAGTGCGGTCCTTTCTTGGACATGCTAGCTTTTATAGAAGATTCATTAAAGACTTATCGAAATACTCCAAGCCTCTCTCTTACTTACTTGAAAAGGATGTTCCTTTTGTTTTTGATGAAGAATGTCTAACAGCTTTTTAGGTTTCGAAAGAGGCACTTATTACTGCACCTATCTTGATCAAATCGGATTGGACTCAGCCCTTTGTACTTATGTGTGATGCAAGTGACCTAGCACTTGGAGTGGTGCTCGGGCAGTTAAGAGAGAAGAAGTTCTGCGCCATCTACTATGCGAGTAAGACTTTTGATGCAGCACAAAAGAACTACACTGCTACTGAAAAGGAGTTTTTAGCTGTGGTGTATGCATTCAACAAGTTTCGATAGTATTTGGTTAGTATGAAGACCATTGTGTTCACGGATCATTCTGCGATCCGGTATTTGATGGAGAAGAAGGAAGCGAAACCAAGGATCATTAGATGGATCCTTCTTTTATAGGAATTTGATATGGAGATTTGAGATAAGAAGGGAACGAAAAATGTTTTAGTGGATCACCTATCAAGGTTGGAGACAAGGGAGCACTGTGATGATTCTTTCGACTACATAGAAGAGATATTCCCTGATGAGAAGATTATGGCGGTGTTTGTTGAAGGAGTGGAGAGAGCTTGTGTGGTCGCTGCTCAAGGAATGGATCCATGGCATTCTGATTATGTTAATTACATTGCTGTAGGTGAAATTCCTAGAGGTCTTAATAGGTATCAACTTGCGAAGTTTAAGAGAGATGTTGAGACCTTCATATGTAGGTGTGTGCCAGAGATAAAGATGGAGAGTGTTCTTGAATTTTGCCATGCACATCCTAACGGTGGGCACTTTGGAGCCCAAAAGACTGCAGCGAAGGTACTACAATCTGCTCTCTATTGGCCTACTTTGTTTAAGGATTGTGAATCCTATGTGGTGACATGCGATAGACGTCAAAGGATGGGAAATATAAGTAGAAGAGATGAGATGCCGCTTCAGCCGAGCATTATTGTAGAAATCTTCGATGTATGGGGTATCGATTTTATGGGGCCTTTTCCCCCATCTAATGAATTTCTCTACATCCTTCTACCTGTGGATTATATTTCTAAGTGGGTGGAAGCAATTCCAACCCGAATGAATGATGCAAAGACTATTCATTAAGAAGCATATTTTTGCCCGCTATGGAGTTCCAAGAGCTTTAGTGAGTGACGGAGGTACTCACTTCTTCAACAAATTGTTGGAAAGGGTTCTTAAGGAGTATGGTGTAAAGCATAGGGTCACTATACCCTATCACCCTCAAGCAAATGGACAAGCCGAAATCTCTAACTGGCAAGTGAAGCAAATATTGGAAAAGGTGGTTGGAACCAATAGAAAGGATTAGACTACTAAGCTCGATGATGTTCTATAGGGGTTCCGAACCGCATACAAGACTGTGCTGGATATGTCACCTTATCAAATTATTTATGGGAAGTCATGCCACTTACCTGTAGAAATTCAGCATAGGGCATTTTGGGCATTGAGAAGCTTGAACTTGTCTCTTCAAGATCAAAAAAAGTTGAGAATGACTCATATCAATTAGTTGGATGAGTTCAGGAATCGAGCTTTCAAGAACTCGGAGATTTACAAGAAAAGAATGAAGAGATGACATGATTCGAAGATCTCCTATAAAGAGGTACTTCTCTTTAACTCTCGTTTGAAGCTTTTCACAGGAAAATTGAAATTTAAGTTGACGGGGCCGTTCATTATCCATAGAGCCTGCGGAGGGGGGAGTTTCGAGATCATGGACAAAGATGGAGACATTATCGCGGTGAATGGGCATCGGTTGAAGCATTATAAGTTGTTGGATGATGCTTGCCTCATCTTTGAGGATACCATACATTGATTTAATACCATCTTGACTCTACGACATTAAACATGAGTACCTGTTGGGGGCTTTCCCTCCTGTTTTATTGCTTTATTTCATTAGTGTGAGTAAGAAATTTTATATTTGACGTGCTTACTTATCAGAAATTACATCTCTTTGCAAACATAGTTTCGACTATAGTTTCTACTAAGTTTGGAGGGGTGTGATGTACTTACCCCATCGTAGCACCGAGAGTATAATCTTTTCTTTGTAACGTTTGTTAGGAGAGTTGATTTTTTGCGGCATATTAGAACTTTAATCGGTTTTGATGTGTCGATTTTTTACAATTTGCCTAATGTTTAGAAGTGTTTTACTTATTTCATAGTATGCGGAGTATATGCACATGATTTAGTAAGTCTTAATTGTGGTTCTCTAGTATAATTTTGCTCTGTTTTGGTACCTAATGTTTGTTTTTGAGCTTGAAGTTTGCAGGGGACGAAGAATACTGGATTTCGAAGGATCAGGGGCTTGATTCGACCAAGGAGAGAGGTCTAACTGAGCAGTCCAAGTCGAACCATGGATCATAAAGTTTGATACAGGTCGATTCGACCAAGTATGGTGTGGTTCGACCGGAGTTCGACCAAAGGTGGAGGTCGAACTAGCTATCCGAAACTTCATTATAGGTCGATTCGACCAAGCATGGTGTGATTCAACTAGAAGTTTAGGTCGAACCAGCCACCTAAAAGTTTGTAATAGGTGGGTTTGACCACTATACCCTAGTTCAACCAACGGTTCGGGTCGAACCAAATGCGAAAAATCATCCAGAAGTCTGATTCGACCACCTGGTTCGGGTCAAACTGCACAGGTAAGTAGTGTTTTTAATCCGATTTTCACCCCCATTCCATACATTCTTCACTCCACCCTCACTCGAATCCTCTCCGAATCAAGAATCTTTCTTCCAAACTTCAATTTTACTTGATTCTACTCCGATTAAATAACTTTTCATCCTTCCCATACTCAATTTCTTACGGATTTGGAGCAATTTAGTTGGATTGGATGGATTGGATGGGTTAGAGTATTTAGTGCACGGGAAATAATTGATACTGATAGTACCTAGAAAGGTGGGTGAATTGTAACTCTTCCTCCAAGGTGATTCACAAGTGTTACACGCTTATCTACTTGTGTCTATAGAGTAGAATTGCATGGTTTAGTGATGCATCCATATTCCACAAGGCAGAATCAAATATTGATACACGAAAAGAAAATTAATTAGTGAAACTGGATGGCCCGAAGAACTACCTATCTTCTCACTTGTTTAACTCCCGTTTAATCTCTACTGTCTTTATTTTATTTGGTATTTTATTATTCACTTAGTAGTTAATCAATATTCCATAACTTAAATTGCCAAATTTAGTCTTAGTAAATTAGTTTATAATTAAGTTAATAATAAACCTATGGGTTCGATAATTATAACTTGGTTGCTTATCAAAGCTACAATAACATCCTTCATACTTGGGGATTAATTGTGTGTTGAGAAAACGCCCATTAGTTGTGAACTTATCTAGTTCCTGGATTACCTCCACGATTGGCTTCTTTCCCTATCTTTCACTGATCATTCTGTCTTCTTGGAAAGAAATCCTTCTCTGCTCGAATCTGAGGCTATCTTGCCTACTCCAGACCGGCTTATCCTTGTTTTGCAAATCCATGTCGTGGATTGGCGGTAAGTACTCCATCATTTCTGGCCTGGTTGCGCATGCAACCCTTTTGAATACTTCTGGTATCTCAATATACTCCTTCATTTGGAATAAATTTTGAGTGATGAGTGTTGGATAGAGCATATGAGATATTATAGGTGATAGAGTACGGTCGGTTCCCTTCTTTCATCAAATCTTTACTCTTGAAATCTTGATGAAGGGTGAGTACTCTACTGAAATCTTTATCTGCCAGATTATAGGCAATCCTTGGGTAGATGTAGGATGTCACCTTGCCTGCGTACAGGTTTCTTGAGTTTTCCCCATGCAGCCTTCCTCGTATTCTTGATCTTCTTATCAAAGATAGCAATATCGATAGTATATCGATACCCTCTTTGAATGTGGCTTTGATGAGGATTCGAATGGAGTACAGCTTGTATGGATCATATTCTTTGATCAGCATCTCTCTCTATGGGCTTGGAATCTTGGCAAAGAACAGGTGGAATACTTCCTCCTCCTTGATATTCAATTTTCTTCTGTACTCTGTGAAGAGTTTGATGTACTCATCTACGTGACAAATGTTAAGTAGTTCTAGGCTGTATAGGGCATTCCTATACTTCTTCTTCTTTTCTTTTTCCATTCCTTCGAAGTAGCCTACTCTGATGAAATAGATCTTGAAGATTTTGGCCATGCGGTCAACAATATTATCCAGGTCTTCACCTTCCATGCCTCCTTCTTGACTTCGTCTGAGAGTAGCTCCCATGCGCACTTCACTGATCCTTCCAGGCTCATAGTTAGGAATCTTATGAACCCTTTTTTATCCAGCTCCAGTGCACCTCCTGCAATCTTCATTGCATTTGTCCACTCATCGATTAGGGTCTCTCTATTCTTGAAGTCTAGAGTATCGAGGTTTAAGATCAACCTGTATGGATTTGTCGGTTCAAGGTGACACCGACCATATGGAGTATTGTGTAGATTAGGTCCTCAAACTCGACTTGCTCCTAATGGCAATCCCACCATCTTCATTTTAAAATTTCCTTGGTTTTGGGATGTCTCTTCTTATCTTGCTTCATGTACTCCATGCAATCAAGAAGTTCCTTCATTATGGCTCAGATCATGTTGAATCTGAGGAGCCTGCGACTACTGTTGAGAGTTTGAAGTTTCTCCAACATTTATCTTTAGATCTACAATAGTTAGTCCTTGAAAGGACTCATATAGATCTTGTAGATCCTCAAGATTTGCTCTTTCCATCCGGAGATGTAGATTCTCCTCGAAGGATAGCGATCATCATCTCACTCTCCATCTTTGCCTTGTGACCTCCGTCATCTTTCCCTTTTGGTGTAAAAGGGGTTCTATTCCGAAGGTTGGTGGCAACCTTTCTCCTGGCCTTCTTCCTGTCACCTTGTTTTCCAGGGACTCTACTCAATTTATCAACTCTTGATGAGGTCAAGTTTTTTGTTTTGCAACGTCTCCACCTTATCCATCTTGAGGCAGATCTCGAATATTGTCTTGGATATGTTTTGGTATTATTCTCCAAAGAATATCATCGTCTTCTATAATTCTCCAAGATCTTGGTTCATCTTAGAGTTGTCTGCCTCAATCTCTTTCCATTCTATCATTTTGACCACCATGAAAGGTGATAGGGCTTGCAGTTCTCTCTTGGACCTTGATTTGATTGTCTTTTCCATTGTGCGTGTCTTGGGACACGTTCGTGGATCTCAGTAAAACTATGGAGTTACACTATGTTTCTCGACACCTTCTTGGAGTATCGTATCTTATCCTGGTGGCTTTCCTCTAGATGTTCTTCCTCGGTGTAATTGGAATGAGCCTCTGCCCATTTCCATCCACGTCTGAGACCTTTCCAGAATCAGTTGTTGGCCTCAACTTTCTTTTCTGCTTGTTATCTATACAAAATATTATAGTATTGTTGTATAGAGCTACTCGTTTCATCATATCCAATAGGCCAGAAGGCGCTGTTGCTCCAGTTTTGAACAGGGCATATAGTCCTATCACACTCGGATGTCAAACTTTTGTTCGGATACATATGTCTTTTAAACTCTCCTCTCATTAAGTGTTATGAGTATATAATATTTTTTTCATTCATAAATAAATAATCTAGGACTCTGATACTATTTTGAGCAAAAACTGGATGAAAATCAGCCTTATAATCAAGTATAGACATGTTTAGAAACCTAGTGGCATTTTCATAAATAGCTGGTGAAATGTTTTTGTTTAGAAATAGCAAAAGGACCATTTTTGGAATAAAGGACTGATTTTGGACTTTTTAGGACTAAATTTGAGAAGGCCGCGGCTATTCGCACACATGATTTTACTTTATACACCCAATTATATCTACACACACAATTATGATATATGCACACACTTGAAAAATACTACTTTACCCTTAATGAAATACAACCATATACACAATCTATTCCCTCCAACAATCCTACATAAACAACATTAAATCACACACCCACCTCACTTGTCACCCCCTCACACAATCCATATTTAATCTAAACAATATTAAATCACACACTCACCTTACTTGTCACCCACCTCACTTTTTCACTTTTGAAAATAAGAAAAAAAAGAGGAAAGAAGAGAAGGGATGAAGAAGAAAAGAAGGGAGGAAGAGGAGAAGAAGAGAAGATCAACCTCAACTACTAAACCTTGTGAAATGGTGGGAGGAGTGCCATCGTTCCTTAGCAACGTTGTTAGTAAGTCACATTCCCTTTCAATTTATATTTTCAAATTCTAGGGTTTAGGACTTATGTTGAAATTATGGCAAATTTTGTTGGGTTTGTTGTGGGAAATATTGTGGGTATGTTGATATATGTTTTTGTTGGGGTATTCGATCGGGGTAGTGCGAAAAATATGCCAATTTGACGTCGAAAATGGACCAGCAATGGCCGGCCCTGGACTGTCGGAATTCTTACGTATCTTCGACCATACATGGATGAAAAAATTGTGTGTCATCGGCCATACCCCGTCAACAGGTAAGAAAATTTTCGACCAGCCTCGGTCGGCTGGTAGGAAAAATTTTGACACTTCCCGTCAAAATTTTACATGTTTAGCGGCCAGTCCCCATCGAACAGTGGCCAATTTTTTGACCAACCTTGGTTGGCTGGAAGGGGAGTTTTTGACCACTCCCTATCAAATAGTGGCCAATTTTCCGGCCAGTCCCTGTCGAACACAAAGGGCTTTGCTATAGTACTTTCCAGCTTTATTCGACGTCCATTTTGGACATTTTCTGCATTTATTGGTCGCAAAGCATGCTTCACTTTGTCACTAGTTGCACATACTTAGTTTATTATTGCATATCATATAGTTGAACTTACTTTGTAATGTTATTACATTCTTTGTTTATATACTTATTAGTTATCACATATATTTATTGAGCATGATTTCATTTTTTTCACAGATAGATATCGCCGACGTAATCCTCCCACCGCATCCAATAGACGAAGAGGGATGAGGGTTGAGCACGATGCAATGCCTTAAGATGCTCCACAACCACAAGCCGATCCAATTCCTCTACCGGAGCCAATGCATGATCACGACGAGCTAGAAGCAAAACCTCAACCTATTCATGACCCACAACTTAGTAAAGATGAAAGTGATGATGGTGAAGCTGAAAGTGAGGGTGGTGAGGGTGGTGAGGCCTCAAGTGAGGGTGGCGAGGCCTCAAGTCGGGAGTATGATTATTCAAGAGAAAGCGATCATGATCCAAGTGAAAGTGAAACTGGATTATCCTAGAGCTACCTATTCTCCATTCTTGAGACACTTTCGTATTCTTCCATTGCTATTTTATTTTAATTATTATTCAATTTAATTGTTTAGAAGTTGTTAATTATTTCCACAACTGTTAATGTCTTTTATCTTAATTAATTTAGTAAATAATTAAATTGATAATACGCCGTCCTTTGGGTTCGATATTTAACTTGGTCTCTTATTTAAGTTGCAATTGATATTCTTCTTACTTGGGGATTAATTGTGTGTTGAGAAAACGCTCATCATATTACTAGTGATTTATATTTTGTGTCCTGTTGAAGATGAGACTACATAAAAAAACCCAAAAAAATAAAAATAAAAACAGTCATACATCTTAATATTAGTAGCATAGATTCTAGACAACATTTACAAATTATAATAACAATATCCAAATGTGATTCTGTAATAACTCTTTCTCGATCCTCAAGTTTATAACACCGCACTTTTTAGATTATCTATACTTCTTAACATCAATCCATTTTCCTAAACAATTAAATTAAGTTAACCTACAACATAAACGTGTAACAAAACTTAATGAAATAATGTGCATTTTTATTAAATATTTTCCTTCTAATAAAAGGCTATGATAGAATTTAGTTCAAAATCCATCTATACAATTCAACACTCATGCAAACTAAGGCACAAAAAACTTCAAATTTGAACGATATTAAACATAAATAAATTGTCACTTATAATTTCCAGCTAACTACCAGCAATGAAAACCAAAACTTGTCTACAAAAGTTTAATATATTCCAATAAGTTAAATCAAACACAAAATAATCTTCAAGAAGAGTAAATAGACATGACATGCACTAACTTTACAAAAACCAAACGAATAATTACATATTTACAAAATTTGCCTCATAAATAACAATCTTATTTGTATAATCATAGTTCAAAAATCTATCTCATAAATAGAAACAATCACAATTTACTATGACATAAAACTTTAGATGACCAACCTGAAGTGTTTTTCTTACATGAAGTGACAAAAGCGTCTGCACAATTTTTTAAAATAGCAACCTGCCATAAGAAAGATATGTAAAAATTAAACTCTTTCTCTATGTAAATTAATACATAATATATGTTGAATATTTTCAACCTACTAAACAACAAATGCTTGACATACCCATAACTCCTTTTCTTTTTCTTACTGTATATTACACTTAACTTGTAATTTTTTAAAAAGATCTAAGAAATGTAACTGGTCAACATCAGTCATAATTTCTTTAGAAGTTGAAGATACATCAATTGTAGATCAGTTTCAATTCTCAATTTGACTCAATCTACTCTCAAACATGTCCATCCGCCTTTTAAGATTTTTGTTTTCTTCTTCCTTCTCTTTTAATTGATTATCAAGTTCCTTCACATGAGAATCCAGAAAATACTTTCTCTTCAGCCCACCTCCGTAACTAATGACATTACCTTTTTTATTGTACACCAAAATATTTTTCTATCATCATAATTTGTGAGATTGATGGGTTCTCATTAACAATCTCAACAAGCTCATCCTACAAATGTCCATTACTCAAATAGTATAAACTATAAATACATATAAAATAAAAAATAATTAGTTGAAAAGATAAGTATGCTTACATATTTATCCTTTTCTTCTTTCTTCGCAAAGTTTCCATTTTTCTTTCGAGTCTCATAAAAATCTCTGCCACGTTAAGTTTACCTTCCTAAAATAGCAAAAAAGCATGTACATAAGGAAAGCATGTACCTTCCTGTTCGATGAGGCATGTCTCCATTTTTGCAATTTTTGGTGTTTTGACCACTAATTTTTATATATAATTCACAACTGATAATTATACAATTATGATTTTCTAAAGAACATTTAAGCTGTATATGAAAAATAAGAAATAAAATACATACAACAATTTTGAGGTTTGATCATTTTGTTCCTTAACATAAATATCTAAATATGAAAAAATTAGAGTCAAATTAACTTGTCTTAAGTTGTCCGATAAATTTAATTAATAAATTACCTGAAACTCTTCACTTAAGAACTTGTTATTTACAAGCCAATCCCAATCACCAACATCCATCCCATCAGGCACATTTGCTAAAACTTCAGTTTTAGTTTTACAATTCTTCACATTGCGTACATACAAAGAGGACCACCATGACATCAACAAAACACACATATGCTTGAACTTGGTTTCAATTTTGGTATAAATTGATTAGAGCAAGTGTACTCTATCGCGTAGTAGACCGTAGTGACCAAGTGTAAAATTAGAATAATCGAACCCAAGGGCGAAAGACAATGTATCCGTGTTCAAAAGATGTTTGACTCTAGAATGACTAATCAATAAAGGAGGGGGTAGTATTATACTATAATCTAACAACTAAGAAAGCAATTAAAGATGTAACATATACAAATGTGATGGAAAATGGATGAAGGTGAACAATCTAAGAAGTATGTAAGGCAAGCAACATCATGGATAAGGCTCATGTAGACTCACACACACACATGCATTGAAGGTCATCATGTTATGATATTAAGGGCACTCAAAGAGTGTCTCCAATCCTCACTCTTCCTATAGGTACTTACGGATATTAATATACCGATATAGAGATACTATCACGAAGAATTTTCTCTAGTAGGCAGGGACATTTTTCTAGTGTTCCCTTTCTAAGGTCAAGTGAAAGTTGGCTTGGTTCCCCTCATCATATCAAATACTTTCACAAGTAATTATCAATAATGTCCTGTCATGAGATTCTAAGCACATGAAGGTTATGGCCAAACTCCCCACATACTAATATAATCACCTCATGCAATCAATGATTCAATTAAACCACTAAGCATAATATTGGAATGGTCATCCTAACAATATGAATAGAGAATTTTAATCACACATATCATACAAAAAATTAGAATTAGCATTCATGAAAGAAAATATTCATAACAATCATTTCATCAAACATGTGGTGTGCAAAATCTACATAATCTCTAACCAATCATATTGTTAGCCTCACATGAGGAATAGCCACTACAAATCATAATAAAATCAATACAATCCATGGCATGCTCTAATTAAGCCAAATAATGAAGAAAATAACAAAATAAAGTTAAGTTGGCTCCCTTTGATAGTGAACTTCCTCCTCTTTGATCATTCTAAAATCTTCAACCAATGATGAATTCCCCTTCTTAGAGTGGTGGATGGATGGAATAGTAGATGGATTTGAAGAGATGGAGATGAATGTGTGTGATTTTGGTGTCTAGCTAGTGTGTGCAGAAACTGATCCAAAATAATTTCTCCCATAATTTATGGTCAAAACATGTATTTATACCCCCATGGAAGCTTCTAGAACACGTGCAAATCATAAAACTGACTTTTCTCAGAATATGGATCATGTGCAGAACACAGCCATGGGGGTGGGCGTGTAGGCGTCTCGGATGCTCGCGAATGGCCAAGGCGTACAAGGGCGTGTTCGGAACACTGGTCGTGTAGGTGCAGCGCGTGCAGCGCAGTCTCACCATTTCGCGCATAACTTTTACATCCGATCTCCGGTTTGAGTGATTCTTGCGCTCACTTAATATCTCTTCCGTGGCTTTCAAAACATATATCACATGTCCAGTTTTGATCTCTACACAAATACAGAAAAATTACACAAATTGGACATGCGTTTTTCAGCATTTTGTTTAGGCTCGTTTTTCTTCATTTCAACTCCGAATTGAGCTCCATTTTTTTCACATTTTCCTTATCGTGTATAGAATCTATTATTACCTAAAAATCACACAAATTATACCAAATTACCCATTCTCTAAATACTCACAAATATAGCACAATTTAAGGCACTTAATCATGAAAATCACACATTTATCATTTCAAAGCACACATTTCCATATCTTCATATAAAACCACCAAATGATATACAAAATGAATAAAACACATAAAATACCTAATAAAAAGACACTAAAATCTAGGTGAAAAGGACACCGATCAATGCTCCAACGTATGATCTCGATATAGCTCTATATTAGGAATGATAAAGCATTCCTATGAATTATATATAGAAAAATGTAATTAAAGATAATTTAGAATATTTACAATGGTTGTAAAATTTAAAAGCATTTCCATTATCAAATCCTAGGAATAACATGATTCACGTACCTTAATTGAGCACCACATATGTTGTTTATCTGATTCTGTCATTTCTTTTCATGTCTTCACTCTTATCGGACAAATATTCTTGTCTCGTATTGAACTTGAAGCCAATTTCGTGGTTAAATTGATCAAGGTAAGCGTACCTTATCATGTGTAGTTATTGACCAGTTTAAATATCGATTAAAGTGAGAGTTCAATCCGAGGTATATCTGGATTCGTTTTCAATCATGCTTTATAGGAGTGATCGGGATTGTAATTTTTTAGAACTAAAAGACAATTATCTAATCAAGTAGCAAATAATATAAATAACAACTAAAGATGATTGATGCAAGAGATAAATAACCAAGATTAAAATGAAGTGAAAGGTGGTAATCTAAAGAAGAGCAAGGCTAACCACATTCAAGATTTGGGGTATTACATGGACTTGCTAAAGTTAAATGTCAAGTATCAATGATAATCGGAATAGAAGCAATCACAATGTTTCCCTAATCCCTATGGCCAAGGTAATTAGTTTCTTAACTCATTACAAGTTTAAAGCACAAAAGATTGTTTCTTACTCTCAATTCCCTTAAAGGTACTATGATTACAAGAATTCTTCCTCTCACTCAATCAATAATCAATCAAGATTAATTAATCAAATGTTCCAACATGAATGTTCTAAGTGTATAAAAATGCTACCACATACTTCACACACAAATATACATCATTCATATAATAACATGATCCAATCAAAACCATAATCACAATATCAAAATGGCTTTCTTAACCTTATAACTAGAGATATTGATCACACAAATCATAACACAAATAAATGAATCATAAAACATGTAGGAAATTCGAAATATCATATCAAATAACCATTTAAATCCAACAAATCTAAAAAACCCTAATCCATCTGTGGCTAGCCTCACTAGAGGTCTAGCCAATAATAAACATTATGAAAACATCATCAAAATGCTTACATATATACATTGTTTCAAAATAATCCAAAGAGAATACAAATGAAAAGCAAGATATCTTCCCTTCTTGAGGTAGGTTGGATGTCTTCCTTCACATTGCGAGCTCTCACTCTCAATCCTCAATCCTCAATAGATTGGTGATGAAAATATGAAGAAAATAGAGTGGATGGATGAAAGGATGATGGATGGATGAAGATAAAGGTGTAAATTGTAGAGAATAGTGTGAGTGGTGTGTTCTTGGAATCTCCCCCATGCCAAATCTGATTTGAGAAAATGAGTATTTAGGGTATTTATACCCCTCTTGAATGCAGGAATTTTGCATTTACAGCTGGCATTTTTGCATGAAAATTTGATCAAGTTTCCTTCTCTTTGGTCGAGTTTCCATGCAATTTGCTCTTCTTCAAACGAAACACGTTTTCTGCCATTAATCTGTCCAAAAATTTGATCGAGTTTTCTATTCTTCGGTCAAATTTTCGTGTTTTGCCCGAACTCCAGCTTGGCACTGTACCGAAAATTCGAACGAATTTTTGAAAATTCGATCGAGTTTTTAAGCACTTTCATGGCCTCCATTCTGTACATGAACTTCGATCGAATTCTTGGAAATTTGATCGAGTTTTGCTCACTTCTTTGAATTCACAATTTCATCTCTACGTTTGCTCGATTCTCCTTCTAAAACACCTATTTAACATTAATGCAACTCAAATTAGTAACCTTCATCAAATATTCCATCCATATCACTCAAACATGATGCTAAAACATACTAAACACACATAAAACGAACATAAAAACACGATAAAATCTAGGTGAATTGGACGACAATCACGTATTACCTTTCCCAAGTGTCTTGACCAAACACTATGATTGGAACCAACTGCACGATTGTTGAAGAATTCAATTTCAAGTTTTTCATTGCTTTTCAAAATTCCAACTCTCTTGTTCTTGTTTTTTCCTCGTCTTCTCTTCATCACTTGGGGTATTGAATCTATTCCATAAATTGAAGTTAAAAATTAAAATAAAATAAAATAAAAGATTAACATGAAAAAATCATAATAGGTACATTATAGGTTTATTAAAAATAAAATATATTAACCTTCAATTAGTTATTTTGTGATGGCATATATACTTTGGGTCACCACATGCACATTTACCATCACTAGTCACAGGAGTATACATAGCAACAAGAAAGTGACAATAGCCTCAGATGGTATATCAAACTCCTATAGATAAAATAAATAAATAGATGTGGTTATCATATATAGAAATAGATAAGTTAAACAAATAGATGAAAAATATAATTACTCACTTTGAGTGTTGTACACTCACTAATAGGTATCAAATCAGTCTCAATATAGAAATACTTAGATGTAGTTTTGAATAATTGAACTGTACTAGCTCTTTCAAGTCCATTTCAACATTACTATGCACTACGATTTTGTTTTGGATCCGATTCTCCCCCAATATAAAAAAAATCCTTTACCATAGAATTTTTAGCAGTAGAAGCTACATACACATAAAAAAAAGAAAAAATTAGTGAAAAAGATTGACGTAAAAAAAGAAAAACAAAAGGTAAGCTAGTAAACAACGTACGTAAGTAAATGATGGATGGTCGTTGGGCATTTTAAAGAGCATTGGCAAGGAAGTTTCATCAAGTTCCAAATATATGTCAATATTATCCAAACTTTTAGGATCTCTTATCATATGCAACAATTCTCTATCATTCTTCATAGGCTTACCATCTCCATCCATTACTTTAAAACTGACAGGGTAAATATCAATGAACTTTCTACACAAGTCCAAGATGTTCAGGAAAGAGCTATCTTCTGTGAAATTAGTTTCTTTTCATTCCATCTTCTCCAAAATGCAAATTAATGTATGAACTAAAATTCCACCTTAAGGAAGAAAATAGTATTTGATATTATTATATAAACATATTTCTCTAAAAGATGAAAAATACAAAAACAAAGAGTTAGAATTTTACCAATTTTGTTCTGACAACTGTTTCCAGATTTTTGTCCATCCCGAAGACTTTGATTTTTACTTACTCTTATGGACTTATGCATTCATAAGAAAATAAAACATTATACCATTTTAAGAATTTCCTTAAAAGTAATACACCCCTACCCAAAATATCAAGTAAAGTGAAAAGAAAAATAAATATACTATTGTGGTCTCCTTGAAGTTTGAATACTTTTTGTCCATATTTCCGAGCTAAGTTCCCAGGAGCTATATAATTTGCAGTCTTTTGGACATTATTATTACTACATTTTACAAATATTGATTTTATCTGTAGGAATAAGGAATAATTTAGAAATTAGTACAACAATAATCATATGAAGAGAAAAGGAAAAAGTAAAGCCAAAGAAAAAAAATTAAATAAAATTCAAATTAAGAAAATTAAACCTAAACTTAAAATAACATATAAATTTAAGAGAATTATAAATCATGAAAAAAATTTATTAATACACCTTACTTAGATGAAATTTAACAAACAAAAAAAATAAAACAAGTAACACAATTATATCGATGAGAAGTATAAAAGTACTCCTTCCGTCCGCTTTTAAGGGTGTCATTTTCTTTTTGCCTATGGATTAAGGAGTATTATTATTTAATGTGTAGTGGGTAGTTGTATTAGTGGAGTTGTGAGTCCCATTTTTTAGTTGTATTAGTGGGTGTGTGTGGGTCCCATATGTTTAAAAAAGCAAATGACACCCTTGGGGGCGGACACCCAAAATGAAAAAATGATACCCTTGAAAGGGACAGAGGGAGTATTACTTTACCTCGTAAATAAGCACCAAGATTATCTTCCTATACGTGCAAAGATCACTCTTGACCCAGTATTGCACGAATGAGAAGATCTATCAATGTTACCATATCTAATAATGATAAAGAAAGGAATAAAATAGTTGTGTGACATTTCCAATATCTAAATTGCATTTAAACGTAAGGCTGCAATTCCTGCTATAGAATTAGACCATAGGATCCTATATTACTCTTAATCAATAGTAAGCTAGTTGTGAGACATGTTCCTATAAATAATCAAACAATGAAATTTGTCTCAAGGGCATTTGACCGCAGTTTATCATACTTTGGAAATTCAATGATATCTTCTCACTCAAACTCTAAACAACAAAATTCAGAATTCCTTAGAAACCAGACTTTCATGGCTTTACAATGATATAAGCCATGAGACCTAATTCTGTGTCACAATTAGCAGTTTAATTCTTTAAACTGACATATGTGCATGTGTTGTTCAAATATATAGAAATATTGGAACATTCTTCTAGACATACGTTCTAAAGCAAACCCTTCATTATTCTATAATTGAAAACATCTATTTTGAAAAAATAAAAATATATAACTTCTTAAATATTCTGATAAGTTCATAAACTCAAAGAAAAAAATTATTAAATGAAATAGAAGGTTAAGATACATTTATTTGACAGATTCTCGTCCAGTCTACCATACTTTGGTAATTTGTTAATTAATTTTCACTCAAAATTCCAAAATGCACAATTCCTAAGAAACTAGATTTCCATGGCTTTACAATGATATAGGCCATGAGGCTTAATTCCATATAAAATGAAACAGTTTAATTATTTTAAAAGACCCATGTGCATGTGTTGTTCAAATAGAAATTTTGGAACATCCTTCCAAACATAGGTTCATGGAACTAGAATAAACCCTTCACTAATATATATATATATATATATATATATATATATATATATATATATATTGCGATAAGTTGATAAACTCAAAAAAAATTATAAAAATGAATACAAGGTTAAGATACGTTCATTTGAAAGATTCTCGTCCAGTTTGCCATAGTTTAGAAAATTGATTATAACTTTTCACTCAAAACTCCAAATTGCATAATTCAAAATTTCATAGAAACTAGACTTCCATGGCTTTACAATGATATAAGCCATTAGGCCTAATTCCATGTAAAAATAGACAGTTTAATTATTTATCTGACCGACATGAATGTGTTGTTCAAATAGAAATTTTGGAACATCCTTCAAAACATAGGTTTATAGAACTAGAGTAAACCCTTTATTATCATATGATTGAAAACATCCATTTTGACTCAATAAAATTATACTCCCTCCATCCCACAATAAATTTCACACTTTTTATTTTCGACTGTCCCACAATAATTTGCACCACCCAAAAAGGGAAATATCACATCAATTCCTTACCTCGAAAGTTCACCTTAATTACAAATTTACCACTCCTACCTAAAACACAAAACATACTTTATAATTTATTATTACATAAAAAGTGTACATTACCCTCCAAAAGTCAATAAAGTTGGTCAAAAAGAAACTTTTTTAAACTCCGTATCTATAGTAACGATATAAGTTATTGAGGGACGGAGGGAGTATAACTCTTTAAATCTTGTGATAAGTTGATAAGCTTGAAAAAAAATTATGAAAATGAAATACAAGATTAAGATATGTTCATTTAACAGATTTTCGTCCAGTTTACCATAGTTTGGAAAATTGATAATAACATTTCACTCAAAACTCCAAATTGCATAACTCAAAATTTCTTAGAAACTAGACTTCCATGGCTTTACAATGATATAAGACATGAGGCCTAATTCTATATCACAAAAGGAAGTTTAATTCTTTAAACTGATCCATGTGCATGTGGTGATCAAATATTGCACCATTCAACATATAAATCCTACAACTAATTTAATTGCTAACAAGCAATGAGTGAAGCCTATGGGAAAATTATGAAACTACATCTAGGTGAATATGCTTTGACTTTTTATGAACACTAATTATATATTTACCCAAAGTTTAGAACTAAAAAACTGAAATTTCCAACAAAACATACCATTTTTCACATGTTTTCCGCATTTCGATAAAAACCAATCAAGTTTCCAATAGTTTCCTACATTTGGCAAGTCTATCCATCACTAAGTAGTACAAAATCTGCAGAAATAGAAAACATATATAAGATAAAGACAAGTCAAGAAAAATGAAGAAACAATAATTTGACCATAAAACTATAATTCCCAACTAGATAATCATAGTTAACATACCTTTAGCTACTCCACACTCTTTCCACATACATTTAGCTACTCCACACTCTTTCCATATATCCAATAAAGCCCCCATCAATCATCTTTATTGATTAGAAACTACAATTTCAAAATTTATTTTTATCAAAACCTAAGATTTATAAAGTCTTTCAAAAAAGAATGCCCATTAGAAATAGGAGGGATGACACTTTAATAGTTTTCTGTTAAGTATAGAGCCTTGCATGTAGATGGAATGCATGTAAACAAGCATTACATGTGGAGATGGGTAATTGGTTGAGCCAAACACAAGATCATAAGTGAAGATTGATGTGGTGGCATAAGCATGAACCGTTGATCAGTTTCTTGTGCATGGAAGGTGAGATGATGGTGATCAGTTAGGGGGGGAAGTGAAGCAGCTGTTAGTTAGGCTGTTAGGAAGGTGGTTATTAGATTCCATCTATTAACCAATAAGCATGCATACTGATCACAAGAAGAACGGCTCATCATCAGTGTATAAAATGTGGAGTAGATTAGGGTTTCATGCATGTATGTTTTTGAGAAGATCATCTCCTTGAGTTGTATTCAATCAACAATAAGATCAAACACCTTTAAGAGTGGATGTAGGCTTCATCAAGCCGAACCACTATAATTTCTTTGTTGTTCTTCCACTTGTTCATATGAGTGAGTGTGTGATCATAAGCTTCAATCAATAGAGTGAAACGTGTGTGTGTGTTATCAAGAGTAAAACGTTTACATTCACAAGAAGTGGCACCGTCTGTGGGAAAGAAGTTACTGGCATCTGATTGAAGAAGTAGATCACCATGGTTACAACAAAGTTCGATGTGGAGAAGTTTACAGAAAAGTCAGACTTCAGCTTGTGGCGCATGAAGATGGAGGCCATCCTCATCCAGCAAGGCCTTTCAGATGCAATCAAACCACTACCTGAAAATCAAGTTGTGGCAGTTGATGTAGTTGTGGTTGCAGCTGATCAAGATCAACAATCTAAAGCAAGGAGTGCAATCATTCTGTGTTTGGGAGACAAGGCTTTAAGGGAGATTGCAAAAGAAACAATAGCCAGAGGTATTTGGCAAAGGTTAGAAGAACTTTACATGGTTAAGACTCTTGCTAATAGATTGTATAAGAAACAGAAGCTGTATTCTTTTAAGATTACAGAAGAGAAATCAATTCTTGGGTAGTTAGATGAGTTCAATAGGATAATTGATGATCTAGAAAATATAGATGTAGCCCTGCATACAGAAGATAAGGCTGTTATTCTACTGTCAGCCCTTCCTTCATCATTTGAAGGATTGAGGGATACACTGCTGTTTGGTAATAATGAGACCATTACTCTAGATCAAGTACAACTTGCCTTGAGAGCAAAAGTGTTACACAAGAATCCAGATGTACAGGCTAGTGGTGAAGTATTGGTTGCCAAGAAGCAAGGAACCTAGAGCAATAACAATAAGAAGATCAGTTTTGACAAAAAGAAGCCTGCTAAGTCTCAGAGTTTTTCAACAGATGAAGATAATAATAATTGCTTCCATTGCAACAAACCTGGGCACTACAAGAAACAGTATTACAAATGGAAGGCAATGGTGGCCAAGAAAATTGTAGAAAAAGCTGATAATAAGAAGAACCATGCAAATCAGGTAACTGACATTCAACCTAAGAATGAAGTTATTGAGGCATTGTCTGTAGTATCTGATTCTATTTCAGAAGAATGGTTCTTAGACTCTGGATGTACTTTTCATATGACATCCATTAAAGAATGGTTCAGTGAGTTAACTGAATTTGATGAGGGGTCTGTCCTTTTAGGAAATGATCAAACATGTAATATTGAAGGCATAGGTTCCATTAAGATGAAAATGTTTGATGGATCTGTAAAATTGCTGAATAAAGTGAGATATGTGCTTAGCTTAAGGAGAAATCTGATCTCTCTTGGTATGTTGGATACATTAGGATATGAAAGTAGGCTTAAGAATGGAATACTTACTGTCTTGAAAGAATCTAAAGTTGTGATAAGGGGAATCAAGAAGAATGATCTGTATTTTCTTGAGGGATCTGTCATCACTGGACAGATCAATACATCACAAGGAAAAGATGAAGCATTACTATGGCATGGGAGACTTGCTCATGTAAGTGAAAGAGGATTACAAGAGTTGGCAAGACAAGGTTTATTAAATCTTAGTTCATATGTTGTGTTGGATCAGTGTGAGGCTTGCATACTTGGCAAGCTTAAAAGGAGTAAGTTTGGCCCTGCAGAGCACAACACTAAGTCAAGACTGGAGTATATTCACTTAGATTTATGGGGGCCATCCAAGACTACAACTATGGGAGGTGGAAGATACTTCATAACCTTCATTGATGATTACTCAAGAAAGTTGTAGGTAAGGATCTTAAAAACAAAAGATGAGGCACTTACAGCATTTAAGACATGGCTTACTGAAATTGAAAATCAGGCAGAGTGCAAGCTTAAATGTTTGAGGACTGACAATGGATTAGAATTTGTATCACAAGAGTTCAACAGTTATTGTCAAGAGAAAGGTATCAAAAGGCACAGGACTGTCCCAGGTACACCTCAACAAAATGGGGTGGCAGAAAGAATGAATCAAACTTTACTTGAAAGGGTAAGATGTCTGCTGAGTAGTGGTGGATTCACTAAGGGATTTTGGGGTGAACTAGTAACTACTGCTGCTTATCTCATTAATATATGTCCATCAGCAGCAATCAAGTTTAAAACTCCTGAGGAAATATGGTTTGGAAAGCCTCCTTGTTATGATCATCTCAAGGTTATAGGCTGTCAATCCTATGCACATCAGAAACATGACAAGTTAGATCCAAGAGCCATTAAATGTGTACTTGTTGGATATCCCAAATAGACAAAAGGTTACAAGTTGTGGTGTTATGAGGCAAATAAGTTTCTTATTAGTAGAGATGTAAGTTTCAATGAGAAGAAAATACCTTTAATTGAAAGAGCAGCTGGTATTGTTTCTAATACAGATAATGTTGAGCTTGAGGTGGAGCTTGAAACAGATAAGAAACAACAAGTGAGGGATCAAAACACATCAACATCAGAAGAGGATCAAACATCAGCTGAAAGAAGATCATTGAGTAGCTATCAGTTAGTTAGGGATAGATTGAGAAGGCAGGTAAGAGCTCCTGTTAGATATATAGAAGCTGATGTTGTGTCCTATGCATTGTTTGTAGCCACAGATATTGAAATGTATGAGCCTAGATCATACTCAGAAGCAATTTCCAGCACTGAGAGTGATAAGTGGTTAGCTGCTATGGAAGATGAGTTACTATCTTTGAAGAAGAACAATACATGGATACTTGTTGATAAACCAACAGATCAGAAGCTTATTGGATGTAAGTGGTTATTCAAAAGAAAACCAGTAACAAGTAAAGAAGGTGGATTTAGATACAAAGCAAGATTAGTTGCAAGAGGATTTTCACAGAATGAGGGTGTTGATTACAATGAGATCTTCTCCCCAGTTGTGAAGCATTGTTCCATTAGGATCTTACTTGCTATAGTGACTCAGTTTGACCTTGAATTGCATCAGATGGATGTTACTACTGCTTTTTTACATGGTAATCTTGAAGAAGATATATGTATGCAAGTGCCTGAAGGAGTGAATATTGACAGATCAGGAAACAAGGCATGCAAGTTTGTTAAGTCTCTGTATGGACTTAAACAAAGTCCTAGGCAGTGGTACTTGAGGTTTGATGAATACATAACATCAAATGGTTTTGATAGGAGCTTGCATGACAGCTGTGTATATATAAAGAATGAAGAAGGAAATTTCATCTACCTATTGTTATATGTGGATGATATTCTGATTGCATGTAAGAATATTACAGGTATAAACACAGTAAAAGAAGTGCTGAGAAAGGAGTTTGAGATGAAGGATCTTGGAGAAGCAAGTGTTATACTAGGTATGCAAATCAAAAGAGATAGATCAACAGGTATTTTGCTGCTGAATCAAGAGTCCTACTTGATTAAGGTCTTGAAGAGATATAATATGGATCAGTGTAAGTCAGTGTTAGTACCAACAAAGCAAGGTCTGAGACTGTCACTACAAGATAGCCCAAAGACAGATGAAGAAATGGCAATAATAAACAGAATGTCATATGCAAGTGCAGTTGGAAGTTTAATGTACTCAATGGTGTGCTGTAGACCAGACTTAGCATATGTAATGAGTCTGATCAGCAGGTTCATGAGTAAACCAGGATTAATGCATTGGGAATCAGTGAAATGGGCTTTGAGGTACATTAAAGGATCAGCATCAGTAGGTTTAAAATTTCAGAGAAGGACAGATTGGAATCAAGCAATTGTGGGATATGTTGATGCAGACTATGCTGCAAATCTTGATTCAAGAAAATCATTGACAGGTTATTTGTTTAACATGTTTGGTACAGCCATCAATTGGAAAGCTACACATCAACATGTGGTGGCATTGTCTACTACAGAAGCTGAATATGTGGCTCTCACAGAAGCTGTAAAAGAAGGTATTTGGCTGACAGGGATCTTGAAGGAATTTGGCATTCAACAAGAAGCGTTTGAAGTATTTTGTGATAATCAAAGTGCTCTTCATCTTTCTAAACATCAGGGATATCATGAGAGAACAAAGCATATTGACATAAGGCTATACTTCATAAGGGATGTGGTTGAAAAGGGGATTGTTAAAGTGAAGAAGATCAATACTGTTGAAAATCCAGCTGATGCATTAACCAAAGCTCTTCCAACTCTCAAGTTTGAGTTGTGCAAGAGCAGATTCAGTATGCAATAAAGTCTTGAAAAGGTTGCTGTACCTTATAACAGCAAAGTGTAGGGTTTTTTTATTCTTATTGAGATTATGCAAGGTCTATAAAGTGGAGAATTGTTAAGTATAGAGCCTTGCATGTAGATGGAATGCACGTAAACAAGCATTACATGTGGAGATGGGTAATTGGTTGAGCCAAACACAAGATCATAAGTGAAGATTGATGTGGTGGCATAAGCATGAACCGTTGATCAGTTTCTTGTGCATGGAAGGTGAGATGATGGTGATCAGTTAGGGGGGGAAGTGAAGCAGCTGTTAGTTAGGCTGTTAGGAAGGTGGTTATTAGATTCCATCTATTAACCAATAAGCATGCATACTGATCACAAGAAGAACGGCTCATCATCAGTGTATAAAATGTGGAGTAGATTAGGGTTTCATGCATGTATGTTTTTGAGAAGATCATCTCCTTGAGTTGTATTCAATCAGCAATAAGATCAAACACCTTTAAGAGTGGATGTAGGCTTCATCAAGTCGAACCACTATAATTTCTTTGTTGTTCTTCCATTTGTTCATATGAGTGAGTGTGTGATCATAAGCTTCAATCAATAGAGTGAAACGTGTGTGTGTGTTATCAAGAGTAAAACGTTTACATTCACAAGATTTTCAAAATATATATTATTAAAATAAATATAAGCACATAATTCATATCTAAATGTAGAGTTACAGAAGATATAACAAGAGAAACATGTTGAATATAATCATCCAAGGACGCCGACCACTCTCTCCAACTTGACTTGTGATTTCCTTCCTAAACCCTTTATACACAACCCAAGCATAATCAACACAGAATTAGAGAGAGATATTGAAAGGATTAAAATCAAGAGAAACATGTTGTGTACACACCCAAACAACGACGTTGCTCTATTGGCCTACGATTTCTCAAAGTTTCCCAAATTTGGAGAGTCTGGTTCGAATCATGGGTTTGGTTTCAAAGGGTTTTGAATATGAATATTCTTTCCTTTTGTCTTAGGATAAAATTAAATAAACCCATTCATTTTCATTTTGTTTTTTTTTAATAGATAAAATAAAGGAAGGAAAAATTAACTTTTCATTTTTAATGGGCAAAAAGAATGGAGGGAAAAATTGGCTCCCGGTTTTTTTAGATATCATTCCAACTTATATCAATAATGAGAGGCAGCTCAATTTATTTCTATTAATGAGAGGAACACTAATAGTAATAAGAGGAAAAAATATCTCTCATTAAAATTACCTATTACTCCCTCCGTCTCAAAGAGAAATTTATAGTTACTGTAGATACGGAGTTTATGAAAAAGTTTACTTTTAGGGGTACTTTGGTATTTTTAGGTAATAAATAAATTATAAAGTAAGTTATGTGAGTTGAAAAGGAGTAGCAATTTTGAAATTAAAGTGTGTTGTAAGGTTATTGATTTGTGTGTATTTTCTTATTTGGGGTGTGAACTTGTTTATGAGACAGATAAAAATAGAAAGTGTGAATTTATTTATGGGACTGAGGGTGTACACCTTAACTTTTCTTTTTCCTAACATTAAAAACCATCTTTAATACTAGTGAAGGGAGCCTGTTAAACACAAAACTACAGTAGCAAATGCATCGAACCATAGAGATGCAGAAGCTTGAGCATGAAACAACATAGATAAACCTATTTCAGTTATGTGACAGTGCTTACGTTCAGCCCTACCATTCTGTTATGGTACGTAAGGACAAGAAAGCCTGTGATGAATGCCATTCAAGTTCATAAAATCACGTACTTTCGAATTCACAAATTAAGTCCCTCCATCACTTTGAAAATTCTTTATTTTATGGGAAAACTGAGTGTAGATAAAGGCATGAAAGCGAACCAATATGGCATAAAATTTAGACTTAGCACATAACGGATAAATCCACAAAAGACGAGAAAGTCATCCACAAAAATCACATAATAATGAAATCCATCAATTGTGGAAACAGGTGCAGGACCCCATAAGCCACAATGTATAATATCTAGAATGTTATCAACTTTCTTTCTTATTCAATTGAATTGAAAGTTTCTTGCTTTTTGCCAACTGACAAGAAGAACAAACGCTAGGATTCGGCAAAACTGAAGTAACAGATACTTTGCTTTGTTGGAAAAATTATATATATTTTTAATAATTAAATTTGGATAAAGAATCTAGTTTTTAATCTATAATTTTAAATGTACTCCCTCCGTCCGGATTCAAGGGTGTCATTTACTTTTGGGCACGGAGATTAAGGAGTATTGTTATTTAATGTGTAGTGGGTAGTTGTATTAGTGGAGGGGTGGGTCCTATTTTTTAGTTGTATTAGTGGGTGTGTATGAGCCTTATATATATAAAAAAGAAAATGAGACCCTTGGGGACGGACGCCCAAAATAGAAAAATGGAACCCTTGAAAGTGGACGGAGGGAGTATACAATAAGAAAAAAAATAATTATACTGTTAATTTATTTACGCAATGTTGCGAAAATTTCTTCTTGTGCAACGCACGAGAGGGTAAGTGCTAGTTATAAATGCTTGTAATCATGAAAAATACGAGAATCTATAAAATTATAAAGGTGTAAGCATTTTTCTATGAAATAAAAAAACAGTCTAAAAAAGTATTTTTATGCCATTATAATGACCAAATTAGTAATAAAACTTGAAAATGTAGGTGGGCAGAATGTTTTCACATTATATAAATGCTTAGAAACATGGAAAACGAAAATCTATATAATTATAAAGGCTTAAGGATTTTTCTGCGAAATTCAAAAATATCCTAAAAAGAGTAGTATTTTTATGTCACTATAATTATCAAAATAGCAATGAAAAATTGAAATATATATGGGTAGTATATTTTCACATTATATAAATGTTTAGAAACATGAAAATACAAGAATCTACAAAAATTGAGTTAAATTCACTTTTTGCCCCGTAACTAAGACAAATTCGATTTCTATCCCAAAAAAGATAAATGGTACAATTTTGTCCTATAACTCACGGTTTTTTTCAATTTTTGACCAATTTTGTCGAAAAGCCCCAAATTGAAGCCTCACGTGCGCGACACGTGGGGCTTTCTATCGAAATTCGTGTTTTTCGGCGAATATTGGGTAAAATTTTAAAAATTTGTTAGTTATGGGGCAAAATTGAATCATTTATCTTTTTTGGGGCAAAATCGAAGTTTCTCTTAGTTATAGGGCATAAAATGAATCTAATTCATAAAAATGTATACACGTTGGTAGCGAAATTATACAATCTGGAGCATAGGATATCAACTCTTCTTCGATTAGGTTAGGTTAGGTGTCACCTTTCTATCATTTATCCATCAAATTGTACAAGCCCACGAAAATATTAATTAATGTAAATCCACACAAATTTCAAACACAATACCTAAAAACTATTCTATTCACCTCCCTTTCTCTTTTATTCCATTTCTTCTCTCTCATTGCACTATGTTTACTTTCGGTATTTTTCTCGACGTTCCTTTACCACCACTGAAGATGTAACGGCTAGCTATATACTTTTGTTTTTCCTACATACTAATTTCAATATTATACTTACTTCCCTCTGTCTCAAGAATATTTGCACGTAAAATAACTTTTGATATTAGAAAAAGTTCCATTTTTTGGGGATGCAACTATTTTTTTGGGATGAACTAGAAAGAAAGTGTGAAAGTATATATTCTCGGAACGAGGGAGGGAGAATTAACTTTAATTGACTAACTTGTAGTATTTCTTTAAGCTTGGTTTTTCACTAATCAATTATTTGTGCTCATGTGCAGGTCAAATAAAAGGGCTTAAAAATTATCACTGCAATGGAGGATATGAATATTGGTGTTCCAACACACAACTACGTATTAAAAGTAGAATGCCATATATGCAATGTCTTTCACTGTGGTTGTGTTTCGTTTATCTTTTGTTGTTTGAATCGTCTCATGTAAGGGCTTACGAGAGACGGATAAAAAGTGATAACTTCTAAAAAAAAAAGTGATATTCAATTAATGAAAAGTGATAATGCTATTTCATGTACAATTTATAGTATAAATGAGAAGTAATGAAATTTTATATATAGTGAACGTGATAACGTTTTATAGTGAAAGTGATAACAATTTCAAAAGGTGTAAAATGATCTCACGTGAAACGGTCTCACCCAAGTCCTACTCTCTAACAAAAGGCTAGCTATTTTTATACGTATGCTATTATTATTATTATTATTATTATTATTATTATTATTATTATTGATAAGCATTTTTTTAATTTAATTTTGTATAAAACAGATGTCGTATTTTTGTTAATATATTAAAAAAAATTTAAGTGTTGAGCTCTTGAACAATAATGATTAGATATACTAAAAAGTAATACCTAAGACATAATTGTGCTTTTATAAGATGAACTTTAATGCGAGTAATTTGGGTCTATTATTTATCATCATCTAAAGTTTTTTTCATTATTAAACTATGGGTTAATGGCTGGAAAAAGTCTTATGTATCTATTCAAGAATATCTTAAACTTTCAAAGAACTCTCATATGATCACTCACGGATTGGTTCAAGAAGAAAAGAAAATGTCGATGAACTAAATCATTTATAATGGTTAGGTAAATTGCCTATATTCAATCCAGCTGGAAGATCAGTTTAGATCTCATAACTATCTATTCAACCAACCCTTATCTTTATCTATAAATCATCCATTACCAATTAAAACAACATCTACATGGCATCATGCAATCCATGCAAGCATCTACCTCTCAACAAGTCTAAACTTTTACTTCGATTGCGACTTAGTCTAAACTTAAGAGAATTTGCAATAAAAAATACACACTTTAGTCATGAGTTGCAATTTGAACTACCGGGCAATAGGAAGCTGCCCAGTCGCTGACGTGTCATTCTCTCTCCCATGTCACACGCTACCTGTACAAAACTACATCGTTTTATTGTATTCAAATAGTCTCATAAAACTTAATTTCTTCGAAATAGTTCCATAGCATTTAAATTCTTACCAAAATTATCATTTTTACTTAAAAATATTTAATTCTTTGAGATTTGGACTGAATCGGTGCTTTAACAAAGTTATGGGACAAATTTGGTAAAAATAAAATATTTTGGGATGAAATCGGAGAAAACTAAAAGGTTTGAGAAGAAAATAAATACCCTAACTATTTTGAAACCTTTTCCAATAAAGTAAAAATATTACGAGATGATTTATATTTTAAACTCATATTTTTTAAACACCCACCTCACTTTTATATACACTTAAACCTTAACTCACCCACAATTTTAGAAATCATAACACGTGTTTCATATACCCACCATAACTCACCCACAGCACCTTTGCTCACCCAACATCAACCCGGAGAGGAAAGAAAATGAATCAATCTCACTACCGGTCTCATCCAATAAAACACTACACCTAAATACAATAATACCGGGTGAAAGTGATAATCAATTAAATAAATTATTTTATGATCAATTTATAAAATAAATAAAAATGAAACCTGGTTATAAATTTTTTAAAAATAAAAAAATATATAATTTTTAATAATTTATAAAATAATCCATTAAAGGGAACTGAAAAAAAATAAAGCAACTATTTAGGCCAACTGCTAGCCGCCCACCCCTCTTTTGCTTTAATTTCTTATTCGTAATTATAATTAATTAATATAACCTGACAGAACCCTTATTTTCACTTAACTTTTTTAATTTAAGGACTTATAACATTAATATGCAAAATTTATACAAAAACATATTATAATTATCTCTAAACACTCTTCCATTAAATTTTTCCACATTAAAATTGATTTATATTTTAAAAAATTATAATAATAATTAAGGAAATAATAAAATATTCATAACGATTAAATATTCTAACTAAATCTCCTGTTTTTTATTTGATTCTTTAATTGGTCGTAACTCAATCTCTTGTTTTTCATTTGATTCTTTAATGGGTCATAATTGGTATATATCATGAGAGAAGTGTACGTAGTGTGTGTTGTGTGGTGTTTTGTAGCTTTGTGTGTTGTTCGTTGAGTTATGAAATCGTTGTTCGTGGAATACATGGGTGGGTGGCACTACTTTAAAAAAGTGATTTGGTATCCGAAAATTTAGTATCACATACTATATAATTATGTTTTGTTTCTAAAGCACCCGAAGCACAAGGGGATTTTTCATTTTATAAAAAATATTTGCTTGATAAAAAAAAATTAAGTTTTATCCATTTACTATATATATATATATATATAATATTACTCTATAGTAATTTAATTAAGGGAAAATCACCAATAGATACACACTTTTACTCTAAATTACTATGAGATACAATGAGTTCAAATAATTACTCTCACGTACAAAATATTAAAGTAAAATACCAAATAAAACCTTATAATTCCATACACTTTTAAACCACAAACCCTTAACCCCTCACCCACCCACCCATCGCCGGACTGCCGCCGACCGGTCGCCGGATCACCGCCGGACCTCTGCCGGACCGCCCACTGGCTGCCGGACCTCCGTCGGACCTTCGCCGGACCACCGCCGGAAACAAAATTGTGCAAAATAAAATTATGCAAACCAAATTGTGCAAACACATAGGGGTATTTATGGTATCACAATTATAATTGTGATTATGAGTATTAGTGTTTTGAGTCATGTAACTTATAGCAATTATGCATTATTTTATGTATCCAATAGCAAGTGACCTTAATTAATTAACCAAATGCAATGTTTGCTTACATTCCCACAGCCAAGATTTGTAATGTAATTTCCAAAGATAAGCAAAATCTTTTACACACCTAGGTACATTAATGGTGGATTCTAAAAAATGTTTTTTGGGA
The DNA here is from genome assembly GCA_023678885.1 of Pogostemon cablin. NCBI lineage: Eukaryota > Viridiplantae > Streptophyta > Magnoliopsida > Lamiales > Lamiaceae > Pogostemon > Pogostemon cablin. Next base: position 12,456,601 of record CM042987.1, read on the forward strand.
TACATGCATGTAATTATAAATATATATATTACTCAATCCGTTTTAATAAGTAACTCATGTATTTTTTGTATATGTAGATTAAAAAATATATTTTTTATGTTTAAAGATGTGTAAAATTTTTGGAATGTTTGTAAAAAATGAGTATTTTAAATTTAAAAAATATGTATAAAGTTGTTGAGATGTGTGTAGAGAGTGTGGAGTGAAATTCCCTTTTGGTCCCGTAACAATAGGGAATTTTTGAATTTGTCTAAAGAAAGACATTATATTCAATTTAGTCCCGTAACTCACAATATTGGCCAATTTTGACCTCAAAATTGCCGAAAATTGAATTTTTCATTTGGATTTTGCACGTGTGACGCACGTGGCCCCTCAATTTATGGCTTTCCGGCGATTTGGGGTCAATATCGGCCAATTTCCGGAGTCACGAGACTATAAGGAGAAATAATATGTATTTTCTATTTTGTCCCAAAAAAGATATCATTTTTAATTTAGTTTTATAATTCAGAAGGCAAGTCAAGTGTTTATTATATATATATATATATATATATATATATATATATATATATATATATATATATATATATATATATATATATATATATATATTATTCACCGTGGATAAAAATGAATTTCTTTTTCATTTTGTGGCTTCATCAATTAATTTGAGTATAATACATTATTAAAATAATTGATTGAGGTAGCACAATTTATAATTAAAATGATTAATTGAAAAACAAATAAAAGATCAGACAGCACGTGAAGTGCATGAAAATTTAAATAATTCATTGTAAGTCGAATTATTGCAGGTTACTTTATTTAAAAGAAACAACCCCAAATAATTCATTGAAAAACGAACTCCAGCTGGTTCATTTAAATAAAAGCATCCAGTAATATGGATGATGGTGCTCCCCCAATGATAAAAGAAGTTTTTTTTTTTTTTTGACTTTGTACTATTTCTAGTTACATACTACTGCCCGTACATCAATGTATATCAAAGTATTTCACATATATGTATGCGAGAAGTTTAAATTTTTTTTCTTTTTAATGTATAAAATAAAATCTCAATATTTATCTATTTATTTTAAAGATTTCATAATATCCGTAATCTGTGATCTAATTATTTCATAAATCTCATTCTCGCAAATATCACTAAAATCCTCATCGACGTCGCGGTTGATACGCACATAGAAGGCCGATATTAGAGCCTCCGCCACCGGTGAAATCATCGGAATTGCGAGAATGTTCGCCTTTAGCCCTTCGGTGGAAAAGCAAGCACTAATTGGGGGTAATTGAATCATGCACGAATACACCCGCCTGCTTGGATGATCGTGCGTCGGACCCCAGATATCAATTTCAGATAGTGCTTGTTCAATCTCTCGCATAAACTCATCATCGAGTCAACGTCATCGTACCCGTAAGATAATATCCCATCCTGCACGTCCTTTCTTTTTTGGGTTGTTACACGAAAGAAACCCCTGATGGCCGCCACCATAACGAAACCAAGTTTCCCCACAAAATGCGACAACCTGACTGTGCCCTACCCGTTTGGAGTCGGTGTCAACAGTGACTGTGGTATCGGAAAGTTCTTCCGTTGCTTCTTCAGTTTTAGCAAAGGTAAGGTTATGATGATAAGAGGCGTGGAAGGATGCTGACGATTGTTCACATTGTGCAACAATATAATAGATTGTGCAGACATTTTAAGGGGTTGTGCAACATGTATCATTACAATCTAATGTACGGAAACATAGCATGATTCATAGCAAATAATATTTAGACATAATTTTATGTACATCAGAATTATTTATTTTTTATAATTATACTCTTGATAACTATGTTGCGCATGTCTACAAGAAATATGATTTACAAAATAACATATAGTTAGGTTGTGCAGCCTTATTCACAAGTTGTACAAAAATTTAATTAAATTGTGCAACATATTTATAGTCTTATTTACTTGAGAAGATGAATTGTTATCAATAAGAGAGATTGAAATCAACGGGCAATAAATACGGAATCTGTTGCAATTTTAAAGGTAAAAATTATGTCCAGAATACATTGAAAGGGTAAAATTGGGTTTGTTCAATATAACTTTGTACCTATTAGTATTAATTTTAAGCCAACATATCTAATAGTAATAATAAGATATGCATTGTACCAAAAAGTCATTAATAATTAGTTTGTCTAATGCCAGCATTAAAATCAGTAATTGCACTAGCTGTGGGCGGATCTTGCTAAATGGATAAAATAAGATCCAGTCATCTCATGAATTATATTTTATTACTGTCGATCCACTACAAAATTGTTTAATGAAAAGTCGTACTTACCCCTATTTTAATATACATCAATTATAATTGATAAAAAAAAATAAAAATTCACATTTCTATATTTTTCTCTCCGTAAATAATTCAATTCAATTATGACTGAAAGTGAGAAAATCCCATTTTCATATTTTCTATCCAGAAAACTCGTACTGGAGGCGCCATTCCACACCACAGAGAGTATCCAAATCAATATAAAAAATATGCAAAGCTTCTAAATCAACTTTTTCACGTTTCATATTTTTTTAATCGAAAAAAGAAATTATATTAGGGAGTAATTGAGGTACTAAAAGAATACATGGGAGTACATAATTCATGTATAAAGTTAATTACCTAAGGTAGGTAATTAATATGGAAAACCATGAAGTATATGTACTTGATCATAGTTCAAGACCTTCTCAGAAGCATAATCGTAAGCAGCAATCGTACAACCTAGTTGACCTCGAAAGAACACCATTGATCTCCTGATTGCTTTCCATATATACTTTGTACTTTGTATTCTATGGGATCTATTATATTTTCCATATATACATGAATATAGTATTTTATTGTGTGGTGGGTTGAAAAATATAATATTTAATGTAAAGTGGGTAGTTGTATTAGTATTGTGTGTGGGTCCCATGGGAATATATTAATTGTTTTGTGTGGTTCTAATTTACCAAAAATGGAAATGATTGAAATTGTACGCCTAAATTGAAAATATGTAAAGATTGAAATGAGATGGAAGAAGTATTTCATATGTATTCATTGAAATGATTTTGTATTAAAAATCAGTTAGTATTTAGAATATTTAATGTTCAATAATGATGTATTTAGAAATATTTTGTAATTATTTCATGAAATATTCAGAATGTATTAAATATATTTTAGATTAATTCATTTTCTCAATGTTCCAGAGGTATTCTAAATATTGTAGTATTGGAAGGTGTTGATATTCTGTATTGTTTCAGTTTTTGGAGTTTGCAAGTTTTGAGATGAACTAGAAAGAATTTTTGTGCAAGTTTAGATGAGTCTAAATAAATAATATTTTTTATAAAAAGTGATACTCCCTCCATCCAAGGAATACGTTCGCGTATTTAAGAAAAGTAACTTTTTATTAGTGTGATGTAAGAAAGAGAGTATTTTGGGTACTTTTTGCACGTGGATTAAGGAGTATTATTATTTAAGGTGTAGTTGGTAGTTGTATTAGTGGGGTGTATGGGTTCCATAAATTTATTGTATTATTGATGTGTGTGGGTCCCATGTGTTTAAAAAGGGAAATGTGGACCTTTGGTGCGGCCGCCCAAAATGGCAAAATGTGGATCTTCCGGGCAGACGGATGGAGTAATTGAGTAGAATAAAGTGTATGATATAGTTGACTTTGATTATATTGTGTGTAAAAAGAAGGTGGCATTTTTGTAATATTGTAGTATTATGAGGTTATTGATTTTGTGTATAGTTTCCATTTTTAGGGTGTGCAAGTATTCCTGGGACGGACCAAAATAGAAAGTGCAAGTATTCTTGGGACGGAGAGAGTAACTAATAAGATAAAATAAACTACCCCTCCATCCACAAATATCTTCATAATCTGCCTTACACGGATATTAATAAAAGTGAATTTTTACTTACTTTTAATGTGAATCTAATAATTTTGGGTAATAAATAAATTATAAAGTATGTTTTGTGTATAAGGTGTTGAAGGAAAATTTGAAATAAAATTATATTATAAAGTTATTTGAATGTTTTCTTTTACTGGGTGTAAAAATGAATTGAAAATGAATGAAAATAAAAAATGTAAAGATAAGTTTAGGACGGAAAAGTGTAACTCTTTTTGCGGGATAAAGGGAGTATTTAATATTCTCTCTTATTGCAATGAATTATTAATTTTCAAGATATTGTACAGCCGGGTTACTTGTATTTGTGGAAAGGTCATTCTCCTTTGGACAAAGGGCAAACACTTAAGCTTTTTAATTAATTATCATATTTTATCAAAAATATTATTTTTTTATTAAATATGTCATTACATTTTATTTATTTTTCAAATGGTTCATGATATACATAATTGCATTACTATAACTTTTATTAAAAGAATCACTTTTATAAAAAAAAAAGTTATTATTTTTTATTCATTACACAAAACTTATTACATAATTTCTTATACAAGTGTTTTCCTGAACAAAATATAGAGCAATTGTTTACAATGTGCAAACTTTATTCTATGAAATTTTAGAATATCTTTTTAATCACCTTACCCTATAACATTTTGTACATATTTTTTTCACATAAAAAAATATGCACGCGCTTATACTCAATATCCAAAGATTAGGATGACAAAATGACGTGTTTTTTTTTCGTTCTATTTGAATCTTAATGGAATGGGTATGGATAGTTTTAAGTGAGTTTTGAACGGGTCTCAATACCCGCAAGTACCTCTCTCTCTTTATATATATATATATATATATAAATTATCTAATTTATATATTATGATATATTTTATTTATTTTATTAATAGTCATAGTTTTATTTAAACATATTTTTTTTACATTTAATTAATAATAGTATATTTTTCAATAACATATTAATTTAAATTAAAAAAGTATAAATATACATATACTCCCTCCGTCCCACTGAAACGTACGCGTTTTTCCATTTTGATCTGTCCCAATACAAAGTGTGCATTTCCCTTTTTGGTAAAATAATCCCACACAAATTAATTATTTATCTCTCTTTGGGCTCATACATCATACTAATACACCTACCCACTTTACATTAAATTATTATTTTTCTCACTTCACAATACATTAAAATATTATATCTCTTAATTTACGTGCAAAAATAAAACGCGTACGTTTCAACGGGACGAATGGAGTATTAAATAGATATTAAACAGGTTCGGTTAACAAACAGGTATTAATAAATGGGTATGGGATGAGTACGGATATCATAATTAAATTTTTAAACAGGACGAGTACAGAGGAATAGTTGATATTTAAACGGGTCGGATACTTCTAAAAGAAGCGGGTTTCCTACTCGTTGTCATCCCTAGTAAATTTATACTCCCTCCGTCCCCTTGAAAGGTATCCATTTCACTATTTCTGACATCCGCTTTAAAAGCATCAATTTTCTTTATTTAAGAAAGAAAATACACAATATGACCCACCACTTCCCTCTAATAAAATTACCCACCTTATCTATAATAATAATACTCTTTAATTTACGTGCAAAAAGCAAATAAAGACCTTAGAACCGTCCACGTGCAAACAACAAATGAGTACATTTCAAGGGGACGGAGGGAGTATGTCTTTATCATTTTGGTTCATCTCACTCTAAGATGGAGTATATAGTTATACATATGGATCCCATATTTTAATTGTATTAGTGGGTATGTGTAGGTCCCATGTGCGTAAAAAAAGGAAATGAGACCCTTTGAGTGGGATGACGAAAATGGAAAAAAGGGATTCTTTAATGGGGACGGAGGGAGTATTATTATTTGATATATAGTGATAGTTGTATTAGTAGTTAATGGTAGGCCACTTTAAAGGTATTAGTTTTGTTTTTACACGTGATTTAATGAATATTATTATTATTATATGTGTAGTGTGTAGTTTCATTTGGAAGAAGTGATGAGCTATAAGATGGAGACTTTTATTTAAAAAGAAATATGAATACAGCCCAAAATAGTAAAATAAATACATTTCAATTTTTGGGAAAGAGTACTTATAAGGATAATGTTAGAGTTTCTAAAACAAATAATCCCTCTGTACTTCATACTCCATTTGTTTACTTTATAATACTCATTTTGTCATATTAGGCGTTTCGATCTAAAAGCACTCATTTCCTATGCAGTGGCTACCCCTACTCCTATATATAGGGGTGGAGCATTGCATGGATTAAAGCACACAACACCCAAAATCAAAAAAATCAATATATAAATATGAAGCTGATCATCAGCTGCATCCTCCTTCTTGTTGTTTCCTTGATGAATGTGGCGTACTCAGTGGACACCGTTAACTTCGTATTCGATGGGTTTGAACGTAAACCCGTTAACCTAAAGTACGAACGCGACGCTTTCGTCCCTCTGGCTTCCACCTCTCTCCGTCTTACCAAAACTGGACCTGACGGCTTCCCCGTTCAATCCAGTGAGGGCAGAGCGGTGTACATCGGTGACACGGTTACATTCTGGGAACCCGGGAAACAGGCCATATTCGAAACCAAAATCAATTTCAAAATCACTGCCGATCCCACCGTCCAAGTGGCTGACGGCCTCACCTTCTTCATCGCCCCCGATAACTACCCCTTCCCCCCTGACAGCGCAGGAGGGAACTTTGGGATCTTCGGGTCAGGCGGCAATGCAAACGGCGTTTTCGCAGTGGAATTCGATGTGTACCAGGATTATTGGGATCCCAAGGGTCGTCATATTGGAATCGACATCAACTCCAGAGTATCAAAAAAAACTACGCCATTCGACGCCACGGGGGACGTGGAGGCAACCATAAGGTACGACCCTAACACCAGAAACATATCGGTGGAGGCCAACTCTAACTGGGGGACGGCCAAGTTGTCGTACGTTTACGATTTGAAGACCATTCTTCCGCGGCAGGTTCAAGTTGGGCTGTCCGCCTCCACGGGAAGCTATGTTGCCCTTCACGACGTTAGCTACTGGTCTTTCTCTTCTTATCTCGTTTCGGATGACCCCGACAGCGTCAACCAAGACACCTATATTACTCTCTAATCCATGCATGCCAATGCCAATGGATCATCCATCATATCTATCTATTTGTTATCTTTCTGTATGTTTAACTAATAAGGATCACTAGCCACGCTACGGATACGTATGTGTGATGTAAATGAATCCACATTATGTTATGTTATGTCTCTTCTCTTCTATCAATTTCTCTCTTTCTATACATTCTAAGAGTGTCCCAGTTAGTACTTACTATATACTCCCGTCCCATTTCAACCTTTACATTTCCCTTTTTGATAGATGAGACACACACAAATTAATTTTTTCTCTCTTCATAACCCCACACATCACACTAATACACCTACCTATTTTACATTAAAATATTATTTCTCTCACCTCGATCACTACACATTAAAATCCTACATTTCTTAATTTACGTGCAAAAAGTTGAAACGAGATGGGGAGTATGCTTTATGTATCTTTCTTTCTCTCTCTTTTTCAATAATAATTCAATTTTAAGTTACAACATATATAACTTAATTGTACAACTTTTTCAATTAATATGTGATTACCTGCACTTATAAAATTATCCAACTTATTGGAAAATTAATTGGCATGTCAAAAACTATGGCATGGTATAATTAATACTCTCAAATTTTCGGTAAAGGTAACTACATGTCAAAAATAGTTAAAGTTTATATGATATATTTTGATATATAAATAAAGAGTATTACTTATACTTGATAGGCTTATATCGGAATATTGACACAAATAATAAATCAATTGTGTAACAGAATATTCTCTTGTGAGATGGGTATATGTGAGACGGATTATAGATAAGTCGACCCATTGTTATAGTATATTGTTATATATGTAAAGTATACTTATTGGTGGTTAAAGTATGTTTGTAGTTAATCATATTATAAAATATTTTTTAGGGTTAATATCAAAATTAATCCAATAAGTATGACATTTTCCAACTTTAGTCATTTATCATTTGTAATTCTCAATTTTGGTCATTTTTTATCCACTTTAGTCATTTTTGTCCAAATTTAGTCCTTTATGTTAAAAAAAGTCCAAAAATAGTCCGAAAGTGTATACATTTAGGACCAATAGTAGACCAAAAAAGGACCAAATTTTGAAAAAATGACCAAAACTGGAACAAAAAGACTAAAACTGGACAAAAAAGACCAAAATTGAGAACTGCAAATGATAAATGACTAATGTTAAAAATGACATACTTACTGGACTAATTTTGTTATCTACCCCATTTTTTAATTCATTATTCATCATATTTTAGAAAAATATACTTTAACTACAAATTTATTAGCATATTTTATCTATATGAAAAATATACTTTGACAACGGGTCGATCCTTCTTACATTCTGTCTCTCACAAAAGATTTTGTCTAACATATATGTCGAAAAATTTATATACCAATGTTGTTGAATATTAAACTTATTTTTTTGGAGATGTCATGAGAATTCTAGATAAATTGGGAAGATGTGAATCTTCTAGGTTGGTGGAGACATTAGTAAACTAGAATTCTTTAGAATGGGAAATTAAGAAAAATGAGAAAGAATAATCTAGAGTGATGTAGATGAAAAAAATTATCTAAAAAATATTCACATGTGATTAATATAAGAATTATCCAGATGAAACTAGTATAGAATGATCTAGAATATTAGAGATTGTACTCTTGATTACTATAAATAGGTGCATGATGTATCATTTTGTTGTACACAACCAAAAAAAAAGTTAAGTGAAGTTCATTTCTCAAACCTTGTTCACTCCCTCAAATTCTTTCTATCATATTTTGTTTACCCCACTCACCAAATCCTACACCCATCCACAAATACCTACACATTCCCTCCAACCTTTTACATCCTACAAAGTGGTATCTGAGCCATAAGATCCTCCTGTGAGAGATGGCTAACAACCTTCAATCCTTTCAGGCCCCGTTACTCAACAAGAGAAACTTTGATAATTGGAGTATCAAGATGAAGGCACTCCTATGTGCTCATGATGTTTGGGAGATTGTAGAGAAATGGTACGAGCAACCGAAAAATGAGGCGGCACTATCTCAACAACTAAAGGATAAGTTGAGAGATTCAAGAAAGAGGGACAAGAAGGCTCACTTCCTCATCTATCAAGCATTGGAAGATGATGAATTCGAGAAAATCTCAAGTACAACAACCGCCAAGGAAGCATGGGACATGCTCCAAGTGTCATGCAAAGGAGCCGATCAAGTTAAAAAGGTACGCCTTCAAACTTTAAGAGGATAATTTGAATCCCTAGACATGAAAGAGTCCGAATCTATTTTGAATTATTTTACAAGAGTTTTGGTGGTCTCTAATCAAATGAAAAGAAATGATGAAAAATTAAAGGATGTTAGAATAATGGAGAAAATATTACGTTCGTTGACTCCCAAATTTGAGCATATTGTGGTGACTATTGAGGAGACTAAAAATTACGTGGGTGTATTTCTTGAAGCAAAAATCAAAAATATTTGAAGCCTTCAAGAAATTTAAAGTTGCCGTTGAAAAGGAGAGCGGGCTAGAAATCAAATCCATGAGAACCGATCGAGGTGGTGAATTCACATCTAAGGAATTCATGGCGTATTGCAAAGCAAATGGAATTCGGAGGCCTCTTACTGTTCCAAGATCTCCTCAACAAAATAGTGTGGCGGAGAGGAAGAATAGAACCGTAGTGGAGATGGCGCGCACCATGTTGAAGACGAAGAATCTTCAAAAAGAATTTTGGGTAGAAGCAGTGGTGTGCGCGGTGTACCTCTCCAATCGTTCCCCAACTCAAAGTGTATGGGGAAAGACTCAACAAGAAGCATGGAGTGGGAGAAAGCCCAGAATCGCTCATCTAAGAGTATTTGGAACAAAGCATATGCTCATGTGGCAGATGAGACAAGAAGAGCTCGACGATAAGAGTGAGCCATACATATTCATCGGGTATGACTCTAACTCTAAAGGTTATTGTTATATAATCCCCTCATAAAGAAAAGTGTAATAAGTCGAGATGTGGAGTTCGATGAAAAAGGTTTTTGGGATATCGGGTATGCCAATATTTCCAATTTCTTGGAGTACAATTAATCTCCTTATCACATAATTCTCCATGATTCACCCATATATTTTCTTTCCTTATTTCATTCCCTTCTCACACCTATATATATTATATATCATTATTCATATAAGGGGACCGAAAAACAATCATCCTACACCACCCAAAGGGGGATCGCCCCCCACACCATCATCCACATCCATCCATCCATCACTGTGAAGATACGTTTGTTGAATTAAGAGGAGAACTAAGAGGAAAATTCAAGTCGGAGAAGGATGCGACGACGCCCACATCTAGAGTTTTATCGTTTTCTAATTTATCTTGTATTTTTCAGACATATGGGTAAGATCTATCCAACACCTATGATTGTTCTTCGCAATATCATGGGCTAAAATCGTTTTGGTAGATCTAAGGTTTTGAAAGTTTTATGAATTAATTAAACTCTCTTGTGTGTCCTCCATACAACACTGCTTGTGGATTTATTTTATATATGATTGTGCGTTTTTAATTCATATATATTCATAGTCATTTTGTACATCTTCAATTGTTATATAGGGTCTGAATATATATCTTGGTTGTTGATTGAGTCTGCTGTATTCCCAAGACGTCAGTCTTCTGCTGTATTCCCAAGTCCAATCTCGACGTCGTGTGGGCGACGATCCTCAAGATCTTCTAAATCTGTTGTTCCCTCACCCTCCTCACAGTTTTAGGTGTGATTAATCTCATAGATTAGGATTTCCGAACAGCTGAGATGACTTATATATGGGCTATAGCAGGGACCAGGAGGAGAAATTAGAGTTGGGCCTCCATTGGGCTTAACTATCCAAGCTTAGACCAAAGCTTATACTTAAGTCCAATAATAATAATATATACCACTAAAATATTATTACTGCACTACTGTTCTAATCTCATAATTACGTTATGGGCTTATTCTTATTATGAGCTCGTTAGTCTCCCCATATTTAAGATATACAATACCCATTAATTAATTAAGTTACTGACAACTCCATTAATTAATATCTCATCCGAGAGTAGTACCACTCAACCTCATTATCATGCCGAAATAAATCCACCTGCAGGGTTTACATGATAATCCTTATGAGCTCCTCAAGGGGACATCATCAACCTATAACGGACACGGATTCCTTCTACAATTAACAGCACACCACAACACTATTTCCCAACTCACCGAGTTTGTTGATTTAATTACATGTAAATCTCACCCATTGATGAATCAAAAAAATACATACTGCCCTATGTGTCGAGGTTATTGTATAGAGATTAAGAGCACGAACATCAATAATAACTGAGATTAAGTGCAACTATAAGTCAGTATAAGTCGAACGATCTCAAGCGGTCCTGCTCAATACACGCAAATGCACTAATGTGATTCTATAGTCAAGACAAACTAATACCAAATTACACTACAACTATTCTGATAGAGAGTCCCCGTCTATCTCGGTTGTGAGCATCTATTTATACTTTATAAGGATACCGATAATACGATCTTCCACGTGTTGTCGCACAACATATTATCTACAGTATAAAGTAAGTGGACTATTGCATCGTGCATATAAATAAATTATAAGACGCAATCATTTGATCATATGATTCTCATTCTAAATAAATTGTTATAACATTGTTCATACTAAAGCTGACTTTTAGTATACAATCCTACAATCTCCCACTTATACTTAAAGACTATGTTGTCATGTCTTCTGCCATACATCTGATTTTCACTCTCATTCTCATGTCTTTCTTATCATCCAATGCAATCTAGGCAACAACAATCTTCCCCTCATCATACGATTTCTCGTAACAGGTGGTACTAGCGCTCCATGTGTTTAATTGCCTTATTGGCTCGTGATTCCTTCAAGTTTTCAACTGCACCATTATCATAAAAAAATTGTGATAACCTTTGGCAAAGTTAGAAACACTTCAAAGATCATCATGAAGTTTCTAGAGTCATACAGTTACTTTGGCTGCCTCATAGGCTCTAATTTTTCATCTTTCCATGATGGAATCCGGAGTCTGAAATATATTTCTATATAACACTCCTCCACATTATGACTCAACTTCCTAAAATTAAACACATAACCTTTGAGGTGGATTTACTGACGTCCCTATCTGATTTTAAAAATCCAAATCTATGTAACCCCTAAGAAGCAGTGAATCTGTCCGGTAAGCCCACATATAATTTCTACCTTTTCAGGTACTTCAAAATTATGTGTTACCACAGTTCAACATTCTTATTTTGGGTTACGTTTGATACCCACTGTCTATGCGTTCAGCAAAACAGATATCCATTCTCGTGCATAGCATTCCTTAGATTAAACTTCCTTATTCGTCGAAGCATAATAAACCTCTTTCATCACCTTTATCTTCTTTTTATGCCTTAAGATAGATTTTCTTAGATAAAGTCACATGCTAAAATGAGTAAGGATCGTATCATCTCATGAAGCTTGAGACAAGCATAACATCCTTTTTTGTGATCCGTATTACCTTTGATCGGATATTTTTGCTTCTCTTAAGTCCTTCATCTCATACTTCTTTATTAACCATACTCATACGCCCGACAATATTCTTTTATTGTCTCCAATGAGCAATATATCATCTACGTACTGTACAAGAAATACAACCACGTTTCGATCACTCTTTTCAATACACAAGACATATCCGCGCATTGAATAAATCCATATGCCTGGATTTCCTCATCAAAACGGATGTTTCATGATCTTGAAGCTTGCTTTAGTCCATGAATGGATACTTTTAAGCTTATTATCAAAATGTTCTTAGCCCTTTGCAATGAATCACTCTGGTTGCTTCACATAGATGTTTTCCTCAAGATTTCTAATCAGGAAAGCTGTCTTGACATCTATTTTCTATCCTTCATATTCCATATGAGTAGCAACAAAAAAAATCTAGATCAATATAGGCATAGCTACTGGCGAACAAATTTTCTCATAATCGAACCCTTTCTTTTTTAGTATACCTTTTTGGAAAAAACTTTGATTCTAAGGTTTTCACCTTATCATCCTCTTTTATTTTACAGGGTCACTTCCAATGGCTTTCACACCATCCGTGGTTCTACAAGCAGCCAGATCTGATTTAGAATTCATCGATTCTATTTCAACATCATTGCACTTGCTAAGATATCGCATTTCGATCTTGTAGTGCTTCGTCGTATCCGTGAGTCTATTTCATGTTTACTAGGGACCTAGTCTCACGCTCTCCCAAAACATATATCTTATAGGTTCTCGAACAACCCTTCCACTACGACAAGGCACTACACGCAATTGTCTATCAGACGTGACATGCATTGCAGTTTACCTTGTGGTATATCCTCTTGTACACTTGGTACTAATACTTTGTGTTTTCCCTCTCACTTTCTTTAGAACAATTTATATATGGGTTTATGATTTAATACATAGTCCTTTTCCAAAAAATTAGTGTTTGTGTTTACAATCACCCTTCGATCTTTTGGACTAAATAAATTATCACCCTACATTTTCCTAGGATAACCCACAAACAGACAAACGTTCATATGAATTACTGTTTCTAGGGCATATCCATAAAATAAATTTAATAATTTCAAATAACTCATCATCTATCTAACAATTTCCATAAGAGTCTTTCTCTTATTAAGATTAGAAGATGTGTTATTAATTATTATTTGTTGCATTCGTGGGATAAACATGATTTAAGAGTACAAATTGTCCACCAACGTACAACAACAGATTATAGCTCCATCCCTCATTACTATGAACATGTCATTTAAATGAAATGGAGTATCCATCCATAAATGCATAGAAACTGAAATAAAATTTTTCTATGAAAACGTACTTAAAGACAATTTCATATAATCAAATGTTTATTCCTAACCTTAGATAAATAAACAACTCCCACTGCAACAGTCACTACTTTCGTAGTATACTCATGTACCCAATAATAATCTCATCATCATTTAGTTACACGCTTTTAGTGATTCCGGTATCTACACATAATGTGTTAGTAGATGCCATCACTAATCAAGCTTCAACGACTAGTGAATGAGATACTAACCTTGTTCACATCATGATGAAAATGGCTTTACTTCGCCAAATATTTTGTCAGAAGTTCCACACCATATACAACCTCTCGTATTTCAGGTAAAACTTGCTCAAAACATCAAGTCAAATTATGAAGAATAAATTGATCTAGGTTTCTCTTTCAATTTCTATTCCAAGCATTCTCAATTCATTCATCAACTTATCCATGACCTCTTGCCTTTCTTACTTACTCAAGTATCTGAAGAGTCGTATGAGACCATCATATTTCTATGAACCTCTCCCCTCTTCACTAGAGACTTTAATAGGCATCATGGAACATCCTTAGTGAGAACACATTTATATTTTCCTAAGCAGTAAATATTAAATCCAAGATTCTCTTCAAATCATCTAATTTTGGACCAGTAAATTTAATTTCTTTTAGCAAACAATAAGTGAATCAACCATTTGAAATTACAGAGAATCACAAAAAAATACACCGATCAAATCTTCGAATTTATCCATTTGTATTGTTTCCCTCAAAATAATATAAAAATAAAATTCACCGACATCTCAAGCACCGTGAGTCTGTAAGCCACGATAGTGTGGACGTTTACAAACCCGAATATTTACAAGAGAAGGTTTTACCCATTAATTTCAATTGTCAACCTAACCTCATGACAAAATAATTAATAGTCGATTCCTCTTTAGCCATGCAAATAAAAGAAGTGACTCCGATGGGGAGGATACTTATTATTTACATCTAAGTGTACACTATTATTTGACCCCAAGTCCACGGCCTAAGCTTATGTGCCTTACAGATAGAGAAGTACACACGCGCTCGGATAACTTCATGCAGTCATCAATTATAAGCTTGTTCCAGTGAACCGCATATAAACTCATCCGATGGGGAGGAAGGTCTATGCCAACACGCAAGTTCATGTGCATCACATTACAAATAATAATTATTTAATGAAGTCTGTACCAGTGATCCGTGAATAAACTCATCCGATGGAGAAGAAGGTCTATGCCAGCATGCAAGTTACTCACATCACTTACAAACCAATAATGGAGGCCGTGGGAATTAATTACCAATCCCCTCTCCCACTTAGTTATTTAGCACCGAGGGTTTTTACATGCATATAATATTCAAAATAAAATACGCAACCTAGCATGCTCCTATTACAGCAAATAAGGCAGTAAATCACAGAGAACATGTATACATATATAACAATAATCAATAAATAAATCAATTATCAATAGTTATACATCAGCGAATTCAATTGTTTGCCACCAAGCACGAATGCGGGCAACACACACAGGGATCAAAACCGTGCAGCCTGCTCCCAGCAACCAACTTCGCCCGTCCATCACACGCCCAGCTTCTCGTCAGCACGCCTGCCTACCTGCTCGCTGCCGTGCGCTGAAGCTCATCTCCGTGCGCGGTTTCGTGCATGCCATCATGATTCACACACTTGATGGGTTCCAGCCGTGTAGCCTTCTTGCCATGCTGCCCGGTTTCTGTTCACCGTGCATGCCCACAACACTCTCCCGTACATCCCACCATGCAGCTTATCAACGTGCCTACCCACTGCATGTTAACTGTGCGCCGAGAAGCCCAGTAACATGAGTGCCCACCAGCAACATCACACGACAATCTGCCCAGCCTTGCAGCCCGCCAGCCCAGCTTCCATGTGCCTACTGGATTACCTCTCATTCGTCGAATCACTCACAGCCGGGCATCGCAAGCTATCCACCATGCTTTCCAAGCGAACACGCCGCCGTGTGCTGGAAGATTACTGACCATTGCAGATTGGTGCCGCTCAACTGCCTCGATGGAGCCACAACAGGGACCCACCCAGAATCCTTAAAGACTCCTCCAAAAACTTAGCAGACATGACCGAACATCGGCAAGGACTCGCCCAGAACTCCTTATGACTCGTCCCCAAAACAATGCTGACGCGCTTAGAATGGGCTGGTGCAGCCCTACAGTAGGCACACCTTGCCTGCCAGCGCCAAGACATCGTGCAGCCGCCATCGTCGCCTTCATGCCGATCGCACCACTAGTTGACGTATCTTTCTTGTTTCTGCCGCACGCCTCCAGTCGGAAGTCCAGCTACTTGCGCCGGCAGCCACACACGCAAACCATGACCTGCCCAGCATTTTTCACTGCCTGTCCGCCATCCAGCGTTCATCAGCGTGAAGACGCCGTCACATGATTCCATCCTAGCCTTACAGGCTCAACCAGCCAGCATCCAGACTCGCCTGACCGCATACCCAGACTCGCCCAGGCAATTGCCAGACTCACTCGGACCCTACTTTCCCATCATGCCTAGGAATTACCGCCGGTGACGCGCCTGTGCCATGAGTCTCCTGCGTGTGCTTACACGTTAGTGCCAGCTGCAGCGCCCAGCGCCGCCTACTCATTGCCGTTTCCAACACAGCCATCCTCCACCATGTCTTCCGATGTCCAATTTAGACCATGCAGGCGCCGTCCGCCACTCACCAGGCAATCACTTTCATCGTGCGTCAGCAACTGCCAGTCTCGTCAATTACCGTCTATAAGTGATTGAGCGGTGCTTCCGGCACCGCCGTGCGCTGTCGCCACCAAGTCTCGTCGACAATCAACATCGGTGAAGTCGTGTGCCGTGATCAATAAGGTAGGGTTTTCTAAAATATCAAAATATTCTAAAACCCTAATATCATGTAAGGCACGTAAACCTAGCCTAACGTTTCACGCTTTACCACAAAACAGACGCTCTGATACCAATTGTTGGCATTCGATCATTTGGTTAACATGAACCGTTAGGGTTTTATATGTTTCAAAGATGCAGCGGAAGCAAAAAAATAAAAAATATATTACCTTTCACCAGGGTATGTTGAAGACGATAAATTCTCGCCATTAGCCTATGCAGCCTCACCATTTTGGGCATAACTCTCTCATCCGATATCGGATTTGAGTGATCTATGCGCCATAACGATCCTCTCTTACGTGGCTTTCCGTCAGTATATCTCACTTCCTGTTTTGAAGTCTGTACGATTTTATAAAAATCATAGAAGGTGATAGACAGCAGCTGCAAACAACCTTCCAGTCTTCTGCTGTATTCCCAAGTCCAATCTCGACGTCGTGTGGGCGACGATCCTCGAGATCTTCTCAATCAGTTGTTCCCTCACCCTCCTCACAGTGTTAGACATGATTAATCTCATAGATTAGGGTTTTCGGACAGCTGAGATGACTTATATATAGGCTACAGCAGGGACTAGGAGGAGAAATTAGAGTTGGGCCTCCATTGGGCTTAAGTATCCAAGCTTAGCCCAAAGATTATACTTAAGTCCAATAATAATAATATATACCACTAAAATATTATTACTGCACTACCGTTCTAATCCTATAATTACGTAATGGGCTCCTTCTTATTATGAGCCTGTTAGTCTCCCCATGTTTAAGATATACAATACCCATTAATTAATTAAGCTACTGACAAATCCATTAATTAATATCTCATCCGAGAGTAGTACCACTCAACCTCATTATCATACCGGAATAAATCCACCTGCAGGGTTTACATGATAATCTTTATAAGCTTCTCAAGGTGACATCATCAACTTATAACGGACACGAATTCCTTCTACAATCAACAGCACACAATAGAGACATCACTATTTCCCAACTCACCGAGTTTGTTGATTTAATTACATGTAAATCTTACCCATTGATGAATCAAAGAAATACATACTGCCTTACGTGTCGAGGTTATTGTATAGAGATTAAGAGCACGAACATCCATAATAACTGAGATCAAGTTCTCCTATAAGTCAGTATAAGTCGAACGATCTCAAGCGGTCCTGCTCAATACACGCAAATGCATTAATGTGATTCTATAGTCAATACAAACTAATACCAAATCACACTACAACCATTCCGATAGAGAGTCCCCGTCTATCTCGGTTGTGAGCATCTGTTTATATTTTATAAGAAAACCGATAATATGATTTTCCGCGTGTTGTTGAACAACATATTATCTACAGTATAAAGTAAGTAAACTATTGCATCGTGCATATAAATATATTATAAGATGCAATCATTTGATCATATGATTCTCATTTCAAATAAATTGTTATAACATTGTTCATACTAAAGCTAGACTTTTAGTATACAATCCAACAATAACTACATGTCAAAAATAGTTAAAGTTTATATGATATATTTTGATTTTATA
The DNA here is from genome assembly GCA_023678885.1 of Pogostemon cablin. Taxonomy (NCBI): domain Eukaryota; kingdom Viridiplantae; phylum Streptophyta; class Magnoliopsida; order Lamiales; family Lamiaceae; genus Pogostemon; species Pogostemon cablin. The sequence goes on from CM042987.1 coordinate 12,474,900, forward strand.
AATAAAGAGTATTACTTATACTTGATAGGCTTATATCGGAATATCGATGCAAATAATAAATCAATTGTGTAACAGAAAATTCTCGTGTGAGACGGGTATATGTGAGACGGATTATAGACGGGTCGACCCATTATTATAGTATATTTATTATATATGTAAAGTATACTTATTGATGGTTAAAGTATGTTTGTAGTTAATCATATTATAAAAAAATTTTAATTCATTATTCATCATATTTTAAAAAATTATACTTTAACTACAAATTAATTAAAATATTTTATCTATATGACAAACATACTTTGATAACGGGTCGACCCGTCTTACAATCTATCTCTCACAAAGATTTTGTCTAACGATATATGTCAAAAATTTTATATACCGCTGTTGTTGAATATTAAACTTAATTTTGTGGAGGTGTCATGAGAATTCTAGATAAATTGGGAAGATGTAAATCTTATAGGTTGGTGGAGACATTTGTAAACTAGAATTCTCTAGAATGGAAAATTAAGGAAAATGAGAAATAATAATCTAGAGTGATGTAGATGAAAAAATTATCTAGAAAATATTCACATGTGATCAATATAAGAATTATCTAGATGAAACTAGTCTAGAATGATCTAGAATATTAGAGATTGTACTCTTGATTACTATAAATAGGTGCATGATATATCATTTTGTTGTACACAACCAAAAATAAAGTTAAGTGAAGTTCATTTCCCAAACCTTGTTAACTCCCTCAAATTCTTTCTATCATATTTTGTTTACCCCACTCACCAAATCCTACACTCGTCCACAAATACCTACACATATCCCTCCAACCTTTTACATCCTACAAAGTGGTATCTGAGCCATAAGACCCTCCTGTGAGAGATGGCTAACAACCTTCAATCCTTTCAAGTCCCGTTGCTCAACAAGAGCAACTTTGATAATTCGAGTATTAAGATGAAGGCACTCCTAGGTGCTCATGATGTTTGGGAGTTGTAGAGAAAAGGTACGAGCAACCAGAAAATGAGGCGGTATTATCTCAACAACTAAAGGATAAGTTGAGAGATTCAAGAAAGAGGCACAAGAAGGCTCTCTTCCTCATCTACCAAGCATTGGGAGATGATGATTCGAGAAAATCTCGAGTGCGACAACTGCCAAGGAAGCATGGGACAAGCTCCAAGTGTCATGCAAAGGAGCCGATCAAGTTAAAAAAGTACGCCTTCAAACTTTAAGAGGAGAATTTGAGTCTCTACACATGAAGGAGTCCGAATCTATTTTGGATTATTTTACAAGAGTTTTGGTGGTCTCTAATCAAATGAAAAGAAATGATGAAAAATTGGAGGATGTTAGAATAATGAAAAAAATATTACGTTCGTTGACTCCCAAATTTGAGCATATTGTGGTGACTATTGAGGAGACTAAAAATTTGGAGAAGATGATAATTGATCTCTTAATGGGGTAGTTACAAGCTTATGAAGAGAAACAAAAACGAAAGCAAGATATGGTGGAGCAATTGTTAAAATTGCAAGTGAGTGCAAAGGAGAAAGACGAAGGCCCAAGTAGCGATCAAAGTTGTAGCCAAGGACAAGTTCGAGGTCGTGGACGTGGACGAGGAGGCTATGGAAATCATGGAGAGAGAAAAGTATTTGGTCGAGGAAGGAGCAACCAAAAATTGAGGTATGATAAATCTTCTATAAAATGCTATAATTGTGATAGATTTGGCCATTATGCTTCCAGAGTGTTGGAAAGCAAAACAAAAGGTTCAAGAGAAGGCCAACTTCGTTGAGAGCAAGAAGGAATAAAATGCAAGTGTGTTCTTGGCGTACAAAGGAGAAAAATGAAAGACAAGATGATACTTGGTACCTCGATACAGGATCGAGCAACCACATGTGTGACAAAAGGAGCATGTTCGTGGAGCTGGATGAATCAGTATGTGGCAATGTCTCATTTGGTGATGAATCTAAAATTCCGGTAAAAGGAAAAGGAAAATTTTGATTCGCTTAAAAAATGAAGGTCATGATTTTATCTCGAATGTTTATTATGGGCCCAACATGAAAAATAATATTTTGAGTTTGGGACAACTCTTAGAGAAAGGTTATGACATTCACTTGAAGGATTATAACCTTTCAATAAGAGATAAGGAAAATAATTTGATAGCGAGGGTGCCAATTTCGAAGAATAGAATGTTTCAACTAAATATTCGGAATGATGTGGCAAAATGACTTAAAGCTTGCTTTAAGGATAAGTCTTGGTTATGGCACCTACGGTTTGGACACTTAAATTTCGGAGGATTGGAGTTGTTATCAAGGAAGGAAATGGTAAGAGGATTACCATCCATCAAGCTTCCTGACCAACTATGTGAAGGTTGTATACTCGTGAAGCAAGCTAGAAGACCATTCCCAAAGGAGTTAACCTCACGAGCAAAGAAGCCGTTGGAGTTGATCCATGCCGATATGCATGGGCCAATCAAACCAAGCTATCTTGGTAACAACAATTATTTCTTTCTATTCATTGATGATTTTTCTAGAAAAACGTGGGTGTATTTCTTGAAGCAAAAATTAGAAGTATTTGAAGCCTTCAAAAAATTTAAAGTTGTCGTTGAAAAGGAGAGCGGGCTAGAAATCAAATCTATGAGAGCCGATCGAGGTGGTGAATTCACATCCAAGGAATTCATGGCGTATTGCGAAGCAAATGGGATCCGGAGGCCTCTTACTGTCCAAGATCTCCTCAACAAAATGGTATGGCGGAGATGAAGAATAGAACCATAGTGGAGATGGCGCACACCATGTTGAAGACGAAGAATCTTCCAAAAGAATTTTGGGCAGAAGCAGTGGTGTGCGCGGTGTACCTCTCCAATCGTTCCCCAACTCGAAGTGTATGGGGAAAGACTCCACAAGAAGCATGGAGTGGGAGAAAGCCCGGAATCGCTCATCTAAGAGTATTCGGGAGCAAAGCATATGCTCACGTGGCAGATGAGACAAGAAAAAAACTCGACGACGAGAGTGAGCCATACATATTCATCGGGTATGACTCTAAAGCCATACATATTCATCGGGTATGACTCTAACTCTAAAGGTTACAAGTTATATATAATCCCATCACAAAGAAAAGTGTAATAAGTCGAGATGTGGAGTTTGATGAAGAAGGTGCTTGGGATATCGGGTATGCCCATGTTTCCTATTTCTTTGAGCACAATTAATCTCCTTATCCCATAACCCTCCATGATTCACCCATATATTGTCTTTCCTTATTCCCTTCTCACACCTATATATATTATATATCATTATTCATGTAAGGGGACCGAAAAACAATCATCCTACACCACCCAAAGGGGGATCGCCCCCCACACCATCATCCACATCCATCCCTCCATCCCTCCATCCATCCATCACTGTGAAGATTCATCTGTTGAATCAAAAGGAGAACCAAGGGGAGGATTCAAGTCGGAGAAGGACGCGACGATGCCCACATCTAGAGTTTTATCATTTTCTAATTTATCTTATATTTTCCAGATATATGGGTAAGATCTATCCAACACCCATGATTGTTCTTCGCAACATTATGGGCTAAAACTATTTTGGTAGATCTAAGGGTTTGAAAGTTTTATGAATTAATTAAACTCTCTTGTATGTCCTCCGTACAACACTGCTTGTGGATTTATTTTATATATGATTGTGTGTTTTTAACTCATATATTCACGGTTATTTTGTGCATCTTCAATTGTTATATAGAGTCTGAATATATATCTTGGTTGTTGATTGAGTGCGTTCACCGCTGAACAGGGTTTTATGTTATGATTCTAAGTGAGGAGACTCCGAAGCTTCATTAGAAATGTCATATATGAGTGTTTATTAATTGAATTGAATTTGGGTTAGTAAGAAGGATAAAGATGGTAATTTTATAGTACATATAAAGAGAGATCATATCGGGTTAGATTTCAGACGTTGAAAATAATTGATACTGATAGTACCTAGAAAGAAGGGGTGAAATTATGTCTCTTGCTCCGAGGTAATTCACATGTGTTACACGCACTTGTGTGTATAGAGTTGATTTGCATGGTTTAGTGATGCGTCCATAGTCCATAAGGCTGAGTCGGCCTGCACTTGAGAGGGAAATTAATGAGTGAAACTGGATTATCCTAGAGCTACCTATTCTCCATTCTTGAGACACTTTCGTATTCTTCCAGTGCTATTTTATTTTAATTATTATTTAATTTAATTGTTTAGTAGTTGTTAATTATTTCCACAACTATTATTGCCTTTCGTCTTAATTAATTTAGTAAATAATTAAATTGATAATACGCCGTCCTTTGAGTTCTATATTTAACTTCGTCTCTTGCTTAAGTTGCAATTAATATCCTTCATACTTGAGGATTAATTGTGTGTTGAGAAAACGCTCATCATATTACTAGTTATTTATATTTTGTGTCCTGTTGAAGATGAGACTACATAAAAAACATAAAAAAATAAAAATAAAAACAGTCATACATCTTAATATTAGTAGCCTAGATTCTAGACAACATTTACAAATTATAATAACAATATCCAAATGTGATTCTGTAATAACTCTTTCTCGATCCTCATGTTTATAACACCTCACTTTTTAGATTATCTATACTTCTTAACACCAATCTATTTTTCTAAACAATTAAATTAAGTTAACCTACAACATAAACGTGTAACAAAACTTAATGAAATAATGTGCATTTTTTATTAAATATTTTCCTTCTAATAAAAGGCTATGATAGAATTTAGTTCAAAAGTCATCTATACAATTCAACACTCATGCAAACTAAGGCACAAAAATTTTTAAATTTGAACGATATTAAACATAAATAAATTGTCACTTATAATTTCCAGCTAACTACCAGCAATGAAAACCAAAACTTGTCTACAAAAGTTTAACATATTCCAATAGGTTAAATCAAACACAAAATAATCTTCGAGAAGAGTAAATAGACATAACCTGCACTAACTTTACAAAAACCAGCGAATAATTACATATTTACAAAATTTGCCTCATAAATAACAGTCTTACTTATATAATCATAGTTCAAAAATCTATCTCATAAATAATAACAATCACAATTAACTATGATATAAAACTTAAGATTACCAACCTGAAGTGTTTTTCTTACATGAAGTGACAAAAGCGTCTGCACAATTTTTTAAAATAGCAATTTGCCATAAGAAAGATATGTAAAAATTAAACTCTTTCTCTATGTAAATTAATACATAATATATGTTAAATATTTTCAACCTACTAAACAACAAATGCTTGACATACCCATAACTCCTTTTCTTTTTCTTACTGTATATTACACTTAAACTTGTAATTTTTTAAAAAGATCTAAGATATGTACCTGGTCAACATCATTCATAAATTCTTTAGAAGTTGAAGATACATCAATTGTAGATCGGTTTCAATTCTCACTTTTACTCAATCTACTCTCAAACATGTACATCCGCCTTTTAAGATTTTCGTTTTCTTCTTCCTTCTATTTTAATTGATTCTCAATTTTCTTCACTTGAGAATCCAGAAAATACTTTCTCCTCATCCCACCTCCGTAACTAATGACATTTCCTTTTTTGTTGTACTCCAAAATATTTTTCTATCATCATAATTTGTGAGATTGATGTGTTCTCATTAACAATGACAACAAGCTCATCCTACAAATGTCCATTACTCAAACATTATAAACTATAAATACATATAAAATAAAAATAATTATTTGAAAAGATAAGTATGCTTACATATTTATCCTTTTCTTCTTTCTTCGCAAAGTTTCCATTTTTCTTTTGAGTCTCATAAAAATCTCTGCCACGTTAAGTTTACCTCCCTAAAATAGCAAAAAAGCATGTACATAAGGAAAGCATGTACCTTCCTGTTCGATGAGGAATGTCTCCATTTTTGCGATTTTTGGTGTTTTGACCACTAATTTTTCTATATAATTCACAAAAGAAAATTATACAATTATGATTTTGTAAATAACATTTAAGCTGTATATGAAAAATATGACATAAAATACATACAACAATTTTGAGGTTTGATCATTTTGTTCCTTAACATAAATATCTAAATATGAAAAAATTAGAGTCAAATTAACTTGTTTTAAGCTGTCCAATAAATTTAATTAATAAATTACCTGAAACTCTTCACTTAAGAACTTGTTATTTACAAGCCACTCCCAATCACCAACATCCATCCCATCAGGCACATTTGCTAAAATTTCAATTTTAGTTTTACAATTCTTCGCATTGCATACATACAAAGAGGACCACCATGATGTCAACAAAACACATATATGCTCCAACGTATGCTCTCAATATAACTCTATATTAGGATTGATAAAGCATTTCTATGAATTATATATAGAAAAATATAATTAAAGATAATTTAGAATATTTACAATGGTTGAAAAACTTAAAAGCATTTCCATTATCAAATCCTAGGAATAATATGATTCACATACCTTAATTGAGCACCACATATGTTGTTTATCTGATTCGGTCATTTCTTTTCATGTCTTCACTCTTATCGGATAAATATTCTTATCTCGTATTTAACTTGAAGCCAATTTCGGGGTTAAATTGATCAAGGTAAGTGTACCTTATCGTGTGTGGTTATTGACCAGTTTAAATATCGATCAAAGGGAGAGTTCGTATTCAGATTCTTTTCTATCATGCTTTATAGGAGTGATCGGGATTGTGAGTTTTTAGAATTAAAAGACAATTATCTAATCAAGTAGCAAATATAATAAATAACAACTAAAGGTGATTGATGCAAGAGATAAATAACCAAGATTAAAATAAATTGAAAGGTGGTAATCTAAAGAGGAGCAAGGCTAACCACATTCAAGATTAAGGGTATTACACGGACTGGTTAAAGTTAAATGTCAAGTATCAATGATAATCAGAATAGAAGCAATCACAAATGTTCCCCTAATCCCTATGGCCAAGGTAATTAGGTTCTTAACTCATTATAAGTTTAAAGCACAAAAGATTGTTTCTTACTCTCAATTCCCTTAAAGGTACTATGATTACAAGAATTCTTCCTCTCACCCAATCAATAATTAATCAAGATTAATTAATCAAATGTTCCAACATGAATGTTATAAGCGTATAAAAATGCTACCACATACTTTCACACACTAACATACATCATTCATATAATAACATGATTCAATCAAAACCCTAATCACAATGTCGAAATGACTTTCCTAACATTATAATTAAAGATATTGATCAGACAAATCATAACACAAATAAATGAACCATAAAACATGTACGAAATTCCAAATATCATATCAAATAACCATTTAAATCCAACAAATCCAAAAAGCCCTAATCCATCTCATGGCTAGCCTCACTAGAGGTCTAGCCAACAATAAACATTATGAAAACATCCTCAAAATGCTTACATATATCCATTGTTTCAAAATAATCCAAAGAGAATACAAATGAAAAGCAAGATATCTTCCCTTCTTGAGGTAGGTTGGATGTCTTCCTTCACTTTGCAAGCTCTCACTCTCAATCCTCAATCCTCAATAGATTGGTGATGAAAATATGAAGAAAATGGAGAGGATGGATGAAAAGATGATGGATGGATGAAGATAAAGGTGTAAAATGTATAGAATAGTGTGTGTGGTGTGTTCTTGGAATCTCCCCCATGCCAAATCTGATTTGAGGAAATTAGTATTTAGGGTATTTATACCCTTCTTGAATGTAGGAATTTTGCATTTACATGTGGCATTTTTGCATGTAAATTCGACCGAGTTTCCTTTTCTTCGGTCGAGTTTTCATGCAATTTGTGCTTCTTCAAACGGAACACGTTTTCTGCCTTCAATCTGTCCAAAAATTCGATCGAGTTTTCTGTTCTTCGATCGAATTTTTGTGTTTTGCCCAAACTCCAGCTTGACACTGTACTAGAAATTTGAACGAATTTTTGAAAATTCGATTGAGTTTTTAAGCACTTTCATAGCCTCCATTCTTCACGTGACCTTCGGTCAAATTCTTGGAAATTCGACCGAGTTTTTGCTCACTTCTTTGAATTTACAATTTCATCTCTACGTTTGTTCGATTCTTCTTCCAAAAAACCTATTTAACATTAATGCAACTCAAATTAGTAACCTTCATAAAATCCATCCATATCACCCAAAACATGATGCTAAAACATACTAAACACACATAAAACGAACATAAAACAAGATAAAATCTAGGTGAATTGGACGAGAATCACGTACGACCATTCCCAAGTGTCTTGACTAAGCACTATGATTGGAACCAACTGCATGATTGTTGAAGAATTCAATTTCAAGTTTTTCATTGCTTTTCAAAATTCCAACTCTCTTGTTCTTGTTTTTTCCTCGTCTTCTCTTCATCACTTGGGGTATTGAATCTATTCCATAAATTGAATTTAAAAATTAAAATAAAATAAATAAAATATTAACATGAAAAAATCAAAATAGGTATATTATAGGTTTATTAAAAATGAAATATATTAACCTTCAATTAGTTTTTCTGTGATGGCATATAAACTTTGGGTCACCACATGCACATTTACCACCACTAGTCACATGAGTATACATAGCAACAAGAAAGTGACCAATTGCCTCAGATGGTGTTTCAAACTTTTATAGATAAAATAAATAAATAGATGTGGTTATCATATATAGAACAACTTTTATTTTAAAAGTTAAACAAATAGATGAAAAACACAATTACTCACTTTGAGTGTTGTACACTCACTAATAGGTATCAAATCAGTCTCAATATAGAAATACTTAGATGTAGTTTTGAATAATTGAATTGTACTTCTTTCAAGTCCATTTTCAACATTACTATGCACTACGATTTTGTTTTGGATCCGATTCTCCCCCATATAAATAACATCCTTTACCATAGGATTTTTAGTAGTACAAGCTACATACGCATAAAAAAAAAGAAAAAATGAGTGAAAAAGATTGACGTAAAAAAAAAACAAAAGGTAAGCTAGTAAACAATGTACGTAAGTAAATGATGGATGGTTGTTAGGCATTTTAAAGAGCATTGGTAAGGAAGTTTCATCAATTTCCAAATATATGTCAATATTATCCAAACTTTCAGGATCTCTTATCATATGCAACAATTCTCTACCATTCTTTATAGGCTTACCATCTCCATCCATTACTTTAAAACTGACAGGGTAAATATCAACGAACTTTCTACACAAGTCCAAGATGTCCAAGAAAGAGCTATCTTCTGTGAAATTAGTTTCTTTTCATTCCATCTTCTCCTAAATGCAAATTAGTGTATGAACTGAAATTCCACCTTAAGGAAGAAAATATTATTTGATATTATTATATAAACATATTTCTCTAAAAGATGAAAAATACAAAAACAAAGAGTTAAAATTTTACCAATTTTGTTCTAACAACTGTTTTCAGATTTTTGTCTTTCATCCCGAAGACTTTGATTTTTACTTACTCTTATGGACTTATGCATTCAAAAGAAAATAAAACATTATACCATTTTAAGAATTTCCTTAAAAGTAATACACCCCTACCCAAAATATCAAGTAAAGTAAAAAGAAAAATAAATATACTATTGTGGTCTCCGTGAAGTTTGAATACTTTTTGTCCATATTTATGAGCTAAGTTCCCAGGAGCTATAAACTTTGCAGTCTTTTGGACATTATTATTGCTACATTTTGCAAATATTGATTTTATCGGTAGGAATAAGGAATAATTAAGAAATTAGTACAATAATAATCATATGAAGAGAAAAGGAAAAAGTAAAGTCAAAGAAAAAAATTAAATAAAATTCAAATTAAGAAAATTAAACCTAAACTTAAAATAACATATAAATTTAAGAGAATTATAAATCATGAAAAAAATTTATTAATACACCTTACTTAGATGAAATTTAACAAACAAAAAAATTAAAATAAGTAACACAATTATATCAATGAGAAGTATAAAAATACTCCCTCCGTCCATTTTTAATGGTGTCATTTTATTTTTACACGTGGATTAAGGAGTATTATTATTTAATGTGTAGTGGGTAGTGTATTAGTGGAGGTGTGGATACCATTTTTTAGTTGTATTAGTGGGTGTGTGTGGGTCCCATATGTATAAAAAAGGAAATGAGACCATTGGGGACGGACGCCCAAAATAGAAAAATGATACCCTTGAAAGTGGACGGAGGGAGTATTACTTTACCTCGTAAATAAGCACCAAGATTATCTTCCTATACATGCAAAGATCACTCTTGACCCAGTATTGCACAAATGAGAAGATCTATCAATGTTACCATATCTAATAATGATAAAGAAAAGAATAAAATAGTTGTGTGACATTTCCAATATCTAAATTGCATTTAAACGTAAGGCTGCAATTCCTGCTATAGAATTAGACCATAGGATCCTATATTACTCTTAATCAATAGTAAGCTAGTTGTGAGACATGTTCCTATAAATAATCAAACAATGAAATTTGTCTCAAGGGCATTTGACCGCAGTCTGTCATACTTTGGAAATTCAATGATATCCTTTCACTCAAACTCCAAACAACAAAATTCAGAATTCCTTAGAAACTAGACTTTCATGGCTTTACAATGATATAAGCCATGAGACCTAATTCTATGTCACAATTAGCAGTTTAATTCTTTAAACTGACATATGTGCATGTGTTGTTCAAATATAAAGAAATATTGGAACATCCTTCCAGACATACGTTCATGGACCTAAAGCAAACCCTTCATTATTCTATAATTGAAAACATCTATTTTGAAAAAATAAAAATATATAACTTCTTAAATCTTCTGATAATTTCTTTGAGTTTATGAAAAAATAAAAATATATATGTGCATGCTTTCTTAACCTTCTATTTCATTTAATAATTTTTTTTCTTTGAGTTTATGAACTTATCAGAAGATTTAAGAAGTTATATATTTTTATTTTTTCAAAATAGATGTTTTCAATTATAGAATAATGAAGGGTTTGCTTTAGGTCCAAGAACGTATGTCTGGAAAGATGTTCCAATATTTCTATATATTTGAACAACACATGCACATATGTCAGTTTAAAGAATTAAACTGCTAATTGTGACATAGAATTAGGTCTCATGGCTTATATCATTGTAAAGCCATGAAAGTCTAGTTTCTACGAAATTCTGAATTTTGCTGTTTGGAGTTTGAGTGAAAGGATATCATTGAATTTCCAAAGTATGATAGACTGCGGTCAAATGCCCTTGAAACAAATTTCATTGTTTGATTATTTATAGGAACATGTCTCAAACTAGCTTACTATTGATTAAGAGTAATATAGGTCCTATGGTCTAATTCCACAGCAGAAATTGCAGCCTTACGTTTAAATGAAATACAAGATTAAGATACGTTCATTTGAAAGATTCTCGTCCAGTTTGCCATAGTTTAGAAATTTGATTATAACTTTTCACTCAAAACTCCAAATTGCATAATTCAAAATTTTTTAGAAACTAGACTTCCATGACTTTACAATGATATAAGCCATGAGGCCTAATTCCATGTAAAAATAAACAGTTTAATTATTTTAACTGACTCACATGAATGTGTTGTTCAAATAGAAATTTTGGAACATCCTTCAAAAAATTGGTTCATTGAACTAGAGTAAACCCTTCATTCTCCTATGATTGAAAACATCAATTTTGATTCAATAAAATTGTACTCCCTCCGTCCCACAATAAACTTCACACTTTTTATTTTTGTCTGTCCCACAATAATTTGCACCACCCAAAAAGGGAAATATCACATCAATTCCTTACCTCAAAAGTTCACCTTAATTACAAATTTACCAATCCTACTAAACACACACAACAAAAGTCAATAAAGTTGGTCAAAAAGTAACTTTTCTTAAACTCCGTATCTACAGTAACGGTGCAAGTTATTGTGGGACGGAGGGATTATAACTCTTTAAAACTTGTGATAAGTTGATAAGCTCCAAAAAAAATTTATGAAAATGAAATACAAGGTTAAGATATGCTCATTTAACAGATTCTCGTCCAGTTTAACATAGTTTGGAAAATTGATATAACTTTTCACTCAAAACTCCAAATTACATAACTCAAAATTCCTTAGAAACTAGACTTCCATGGCTTTACAATGATATAGATATGAGGCCTAATTCTATATCAAAAAAGGCAGTTTAATTCTTTAAACTGACCCATGTGCATGTGGTGATCAAATATTGCACCATTCAACATATAAATCCTACAGCTAATTTAATTGCTAACAAGCAATGAGTGAAGCCTATGGGAAAATTATGAAACTACATCTAGGTGAATATGCTTTGACTTTTTATGAATACTGATTATATATTTACCCAAAGTTTAGAACTAAAAAACCGAAATTTCCAACAAAACATACCATTTTTCACATGTTTTTCTCATTTCGTTAAAAACCAATCAAGTTTCCAATAGTTTCCTACATTTGGCAAGGCTATCCATCACTAAGTAGTACAAAATCTGCAGAAACAGAAAACATATATAAGATAAAGATAAGTCAAGAAAAATTGAAGAAACTAGAACAATTTTACCATAAAACTATAATTCCCAACTAGATATTCATAGTTAACATACCTTTAGCTACTCCACACTCTTTCCACATACATTTAGCTATTCCACACTCTTTCCATATATCTAATAAAGCTCCCATCAATCATCTTTATTGATTAGAAACTACAATTTCAAAATTTATTTATATCAAACCCTAAGATTTATAAAGTCTTTCAAAAAAGAATGTCCATTAGAAATAGGAGGGATGACACTCTAATAGTTTTCAAAATATGTATTATTAAAAGAAATATAAGCACATAATTCATACCTAAATATAAAGTTACAGAAGATATAACAAGAACTCAGTAATGAAATTAGAGAAAATGAAACAACAAATGACGAAAACTATCTTAATGAGGAGAAATCACAACAGGTGACATCTCTCTCCTTCCTAAACCCTTCCTAGACACTTAAGCAAAATCAACACACTTATGCAATAAGAGAGATAAAGATGTTTAAAAAACTAAATTAATCAAGAGAAACCTGTTGAATATAATCACCCAAGGACGCCGACCACTCTCTCCAACTTGACTTATGATTTCCTTCCTAAACCCTTTACACACAACCCAAGCATAATGAACACAGAATTAGAGAGAGATGTTGAAAGGATTAAAATTAAGAGAAACCTGTTGAGTACACACCCAAAGAACGTCGTTGCTCTATTGACCTACGATTTCTCAAAGTTACCCAAATTTGGAGAGTCTGGTTCGAATCGTGGGTTGGTTTCAAAGGGTTTTGAATATGAACATTCTTTCCTTTTGTCTTAGGGATAAAATTAAATATACCCATTTCATTTTCATTTTGTTTTATTTAATAGATAAAAATAAAGGAAGGAAAAATTAACTTTTCATTTTTAATGGGCAAAAAGAATGGAGGGAAAAATTGGCTCCCAGTTTTTTTTTAGATATCATTCCAACTTATATCAATAATGAGAGGCAACTCAATTGATTTCTATTAATGAGATGAATACTAATAATAATAAGAGGGAAAAAAATATCTTTCATTAAAATTCCCTATTACTCCCTCCGTCCTAAAGAGAAATATATAGTTACTGTAGATAAGGAGTTTAAGAAAAAGTTTACTTTTAGGGGTACTTTGGTATTTTTAGGTAATAAATAAATTATAAAGTAAGTTATGTGAGTTGAAAAGGGGTGACAATTTTGAAATTAAAGTGTGTTGTAAGGTTATTGATTTGTGTGTATTTTCTTATTTGGAGGTGTGAACTTATTTATGAGACGGATAAAAATAGAAAGTGTAAATTTATTTTTGAGACTGAGGTAGTACACCTTAACTTTTCTTTTTCCTAACATTAAAAACCATCTTTAATACTAGTGAAGGGAGACTGTTAAACACAAAACTACAGTAGCAAATGCATCGAACCAAAGAGATGCAGAAGTTTGAGCATGAAACAACATAGATAAACCTATTTCAGTTATGTGACAGTGCTTACGTTCAGCCCTACCATTTTGTTGTGGTGTGTAATGACAAGAAAGCCTGTGATGAATGCCATTCAAGTTCATAAAAACACGTACTTTCGAATTCACAAATTAAGTTCCTCCATCACTTTGAAAATTCTTTATTTTACAGGAAAACTGAGTGCAGATAAGGCATGAAAGCGAACCAATAGGGCATAAAATTTAGACTTAGCACGTAACGGATAAATCCATGAAAAATGAGAAAGTCATCCACAAAAACCACATAATAACGAAATCCATCAATTGTGAAAACAGGTGCAGGACCCCATAAGCCTCGATGTATAATATCTAGAATGTTATCAGCTTGCTTTCTCATTCAATTGAATTGAAAGTTTCTTACTTTTTGCCAACTGACAATAAGAACAAACGCTAGGCTTCGGTAAAACTGAAGTAACAGACACTTTGCTTTGTTGGAAAAATTATATATATATTTTTAATAATTAAATTTGGATAAAGAATCTGGTTTTTAATATATAATTTTAAATGTATACAACAAGAAATAAAATAATTATACTGTTAATTTATGTTCGCAATATTGTGAAAATTATACTGTAATCATGAAAAATACGAGAATCTACAAAATTGTAAAGGCTTAAGGATTTTTCTATGAAATAAAAAAACTGTCTAAAAAAGTATTTTTATGCTATTATAATGGCCAAAATAGTAATAAAACATGAAAATGTAGGTGGGCAGAATGTTTTCACATTATATAAATGCTTAGAAACATGTAAATACGAAAATCTATATAATTTTAAAGGCTTAAGGATTTTTTTGCGAAATCCAAAAACATCCTAAAAAGAGTAGTATTTTTATGTCACTATAATGATCAAAATAGCAATGAAAAATTGAAATATATATGGGTAGTATGTTTTCACATTATATAAATGCTTAGAAACATGAAAATACAAGAATCTAGAAAAATTAAGTTATATTCACTATTTGCCCAGTAAATAAGACAAATTCGATTTCTATCCAAAAAAAGATAAATGGTTCAATTTTGTCTCATAACTCACAATTTTTTTTAATTTTTTCTCAATTTTGCCGAAAAGTCCCAAATTGAAGCCTCACGTGCACGACATGTGGGGCTTTCTGGCGAAAATCGTGTTTTTTGGCGAATATTGGGTAAAATTTTAAAAATTTGTTAGTTATGGGACAAAATTGAACCAATTATCTTTTTTGGGGCAAAAATTAAAGTTTCTCTCAGTTATAAGGCATAAAATGAATCTAATTCATAAAAATGTATACACGTTGATAGAGAAATTATACACATATTAGGTTAGGTGTCACCTTTCTATCATTTATCCATCAAATTGTACAATCCCACGAAAATATTAATTAATGTAAATCCACACAAATTTCAAACACAATACCTAAAAACTATTCTATTCACCTCCCTCTCTCTCTTATTCCATTTCTTCTCTCTCATTGCACTATGTTTACTTTCGGTATTTTTCTCGACGTTCCTTTACCACCACTGAAGATGTAACGGCCTGCTATATACTTTTGTTTTTCCTACATACTAATTTCAATATTATACTTACTTCCCTTCGTCTCAAGAATACTTGCGCGTAAAATAACTTTTGATATTAGAAAAAGTTCCATTTTTGGGGATGCAACTATTTTTTGGGATGGACTAGAAAGGAAAGTGTGAAAGTATATATTCTCGGAACGAGGGAGGGAGAATTAACTTTAATTGACTAACTTGTAATATTTCTTTAAGCTTGATTTTCACTAATCAATTATTTGTGCTCATGTGCAGGTCAAATAAACGGGCTTAAAAATTATCACTGCAATGGAGGATATGAATATTGATGTTCCAACACACAACTACGTATTAAAAGTAGAATGCGATATATGCAATGTTCTTCACTGTGGTTGTGTTTCGTTTATCTTTTGTTGTTTGAATCGTCATGTTGTTTTCTTGTGTTGTTTGACCAATAATATATATTAATTTCCACTACTTTTACTCCATACTACATTTAACATAATTTATATATGCTTTGTGTTATCGCACCATAACATAATGAGTTACGTAAGATGAATAAGGATTAACTTTTTTTTTTTAATAAAAAATGATATTTGATCGATAGAAAGTCATAACTATTCAATTCATGTAATATTCCGTGACCAATTTTATTATGTATAAAAATTGATAACATCTTTAATGTAAAGTGATAATTAAGTAAGGTAAACAATATAGTGAAATGATCTTATTGAAAGATAATCTAACAAAGGCAAAGGCATGTGTGAAACCGTCTCATGTAAGGGCATACGAGAGACGGATAAAAAGTGATAACTTCTAAAAAAAGTGATATTCAATTAATGAAAAGTGATATTGCTATTTCATTTACAATTTATAGTATAAATGAGAAGTGATAACATTTTATATATAGTGAAAGTGATAACGTTTTATAGTGAAAGTGATAACTATTTGAAAAGGTGTAAAATTATTTCACGTGAAACGGTCTCACCCAAGTCCTACTCTCTAACAAAAGGCTAGCTATTTTTATACGTATGCTATTATTGAATTATTATTATTATTATTATTATTATTATTATTATTATTATTGATAAGCATTTTTTTAATTTAATTTTGTATAAAACAGATGTCGTATTTTTGTTAATATATTAAAAAAATTTAAGTTGAGCTCTTGAACAATAATGATTAGATATACTAATAAGTAATACCTAAGTCATAATTGTGCTTTTATAGGATGAACTTTAATGCGAGTAATTTGGGTCTATTATTTATCATCATCTAAAGTTTTTTTCATTATTAAACTATGGGTTAATGGCTGGAAAAAGTCTTATGTATCTATTCAAGAATATCTTAAACTTTCAAAGAACTCTCATATGATCACTCACGGATTGGTTCAAGAAGAAAAGAAAATGTCGATGAACTAAATCATTTATAATGGTTAGTCAAATTGCCTATATTCAATCCAGCTGGAAGATCAGTTTAGATCTCATAACTATCTATTCAACCAACCCTTATCTTTATCTATAAATCATCCATTAACAATTAAAACAACATCTACATGGCATCATGCAATCCATGCAAGCATCTACCTCTCAACAAGTCTAAACCTTTACTTCGATTGCGACTTAGTCTAAACTTAAGGGAATTTGCAAAAAAAAATACACACTTTAGTCATGAGTTGCAATTTGAACTACCGGGCAATAGGAAGCTGCCCAGTCGCTGACATGTCATTCTCTCTCCCATGTCACACGCTACCTGTACAAAACTACATCGTTTTATTGTATTCAAATAGTCTCATAAAACTTAATTTCTTCGAAATAGTTCCATAGCATTTAAATTCTTACCAAAATTATCATTTTTACTTAAAAATATTTAATTCTTTGAGATTTGGACTGAATCGGTGCTTTAACAAAGTTATGGGATAAATTTGGTAAAAATAAAATATTTTGGGATGAAATCGGAGAAAACTAAAAGGTTTGAGAAGAAAATAAATACCCTAACTATTTTGAAACCTTTTCTAATAAAATAAAAATATTGCGAGATGATTTATATTTTAAACTCATATTTTTTAAACACCCACCTCACTTTTATATACACTTAAACCTTAACTCACCCACAATTTTAGAAATCATAACACGTGTTTCATATACCCACCATAACTCACCCACAACACCTTTGCTCACCCAACATCAACCCATGTCGGAGAGGAAAGAAAATGAATCAATCTCACTACCGGTCTCATCCAGTAAAACACTACACCTAAATACAATAATATCGAGTGAGAGTTATAATCAATTAAATAAATTATTTTATGATCAATTTATAAAATGAATAAAAGTGAAACCTGATTATAAATTTTTTAAAAATAAAAAAAATATAATTTTTAATAATTTATAAAATAATCCATTAAAGGGAATTGAAAAAAAAATAAAACAACTATTTAGGCCAACTGACAGCCGCCGGACCTCTGCCGGACCGCCCACTGGCTGCCGGACCTCCGTTGAACCTTCGCCGGAAACAAAATTGTGCAAATCAAATTGTGCAAAACAAAATTGTGCAAAACAAATTGTACAAACACATAGGGGTATTTATGGTATCACAATCATAATTGTGGTTATGAGTATTAATGTTTTGAGTCATATAGTTTATAGCAACTATACATTATTTTATGTATCCAATAGTAAGTGATCTTAACCAAATGCAATGTTTGCTTACATTCCCACTGCCAAGATTTGTAATGTAATTTCCAAAGATAAGCAAAATCTTTTACACACCTAGGTACATTAATGGTGGATTCTAAAAAATATTTTTGGGATACATGCATGTAATTATAAATAGATATATTACTCAATCCGTTTTAATAAGTAACTCATGTATTTTTTTGTATACGTAGATTAAAAAAATATATTTTTTATATTTAAAGATGTGTAAAATTTTTGGAATGTTTATAAAAAATGAGTATTTTAAATAATTTAAAAAATATGTATAAAGTTGTTGAGATGTGTATAGAGAGTGTGGAGTGAAATTCCCTTTTGGTCCCATAACAATAGGGAATTTTTGAATTTGTCTAAAAAAAGATATTATTTTCAATTTAGTCCTGTAACTCCCAATATTAGCCGATTTTGACCTCAAAATTCGAAAATTGAATTTTTCATTTGAATTTTGCACGTGTGACGCACGTGGCCCCTCAATTTATGGCTTTCCGGCGATTTGGGGTCAATATCGACCAATTTCCGGAGTCACGAGACTATAAGTAGAAATAATATGTATTTTCTATTTTGTCCCAAAAAAGATATCATTTTTAATTTAGTTCTATAATTCAAAAGGCAAGTCAAGTGTTTATTGCATATATATATATATATATATATATATATATATATATATATATATATATATATATATATATATATATATGTATTATACTCAAATTAATTGATGAAGCCACAAAATAAAAAAGAAATTCATTTTTATCCACGGTGAATAGTATATATATATATATACTATTCACCGTGGATAAAAATGAATTTTTTTTTCATTTTGTGGCTTCATCAATTAATTTAAGTATAATACATAATTAAAATAATTGATTGAGGTAGCACAATTTATAATTAAAATGATTAATTGAAAAACAAATAAAAGATCAGACAGCACGTGAAGTGCATGAAAATTTAAATAATTCATTGTAAGTCAAATTATTGCAGGTTACTTTATTTAAAAGAGACAACCCCAAATAATTCATTGAAAAACGAACTCCAGCTGGTTCATTTAAATAAAAGCATCCAGTAATATGGATGATGGTGCTCCCCCAATGATAAAAGAAGATTTTTTTTTTTATTTTGACTTTGCTTTTACAATTTCTAGTTACATACTACTGCCCGTACATCAATGTATATCAAAGTATTTCACATGAGAGAAGTTTAATTTTTTTTTCTTTTTAATGTATAAAATAAAATCTCAATATTTATCTATTTATTTTAAAGATTTCATAATATCCATAACAAATTTGAGAAAGATCTGTGATCCAATTATTTCATAAATCTCATTCTCGCAAATATCACTAAAATCCTCATCGACGTCGCGGTTGATGCGCACATAGAAGGCCGATATTAGAGCCTCCGCCACCGGTAAAATCATCGAAATTGCGAGAACGTTCACCTTTAGCCCTTCGGTGGAAAAGAAAGCACTAATTGGGGGTAATTGAATCATGCACGAATACACCTGCCAGCTTGGATGATCGTGCGTCAGACCCAAGATATCAATTTCAGATAGTGCTTGTTCAATCTCTCGCATAAACTCATCATCGAGTCAACGTCATCGTACCCGTAAGTTAATATCCCATCCTGCACGTCCTTCCTTTTTTGGGTTGTTACACGAAAGAAAGCCCCGATGGCCGCCACCATCACGAAACCAAGTTTTTCCACAAAATGCGACAACCTGACTGTGCCCTACCCGTTTGGAGTCGGTGTCAACAGTGACTGTGGTATCGGAAGGTTCTTCCGTTGCTTCTTCAGTTTCAGCAGAGGTAAGGTTATGATGATAAGAGGCATGGAAGGATTCTGACGATTGTTCACATTGTGCAACAATATAATAGATTGTGCAGACATTTTAAGGGGTTGTGCAGCATGTATCATTACAATCTAATGTACGGAAATATAGCATGATTCATAGCAAAATAATATTTAGACATAATTTTATGTCCATCAGAATTATTTATTTTTTATAATTATACTCTTGATAACTATGTTGCGCATGTCTACAAGAAATATGATTTACAAAATAACATATAGTTAGGTTGTGCAGCCTTATTCACAGGTTGTACAAAAATTTAATTAAATTGTGCAACATATTTATAGTCTTATTTACTTGAAAAGATGAATTGTTATCAATGAGAGAGATTGAAATCAACGGGCAATAAATACGGAATCTGTTGCAATTTTAAAGGTAAAAATTATCTCCAGAATACATTGAAAGAGTAAAATTGGGTTTGTGCAATATAACTTTGTACCTATTAATATTAATTTTAAGCCAACGTATCTAATAGTAATAATAAGATATGCATTTGTACCAAAAAGTCATTAATAATTAGTTTGTCTAATGCCAGCATTAAAATAGTAATTGCACTAGTTGTGGGCTGATCTTGCTAAATGGATAAAATAAGATCCAGTCATCTCATGAATTATATTTTATTACTGTCGATCCACTACAAAATTATTTAATGAAAAGTCACACTTACCCCTATTTTAATATACATCAATTATAATTGATAAAAAAAATAAAAATTCACATTTCTATATTTTTCTCTACGTAAATAATTCAATTCAATTATGACTGAAAGTGAGAAAATCCCATTTTCATATTTTCTATCCAGAAAACTCGTACTGGAGGCGCCATTCCACACCACAGAGAGTATCCAAATCAATATAAAAAATATGCAAAGCTTCTAAATCAACTTTTTCACGTTTCATATTTTTTTTAATCGAAAAAAGAAATTATATTAGGGAGTAATTGAGGTACTAAAAGAATACATGGGAGTACATAATTCATGTATAAAGTTAATTACCTAAGGTAGGTAATTAATATGGAAAACCATGAAGTATATGTACTTGATCATAGTTCAAGACCTTCTCAGAAGCATAATCGTAAGCAGCAATCGTACAACCTAGTTAACCTCGAAAGAACACCATTGATCTCCTGATTGCTTTCCATATATACTTTGTACTTTGTATTCTATGGGATCTATTATATTTTGTATTGTCGTTGTACAGTAACATACAGGATTTTTCTATATAAGTGATGACGTCAGTCAAAGAAATTCCGAACACCACAATGTATTTAGAGATATTTCTCAATATTCCACTAAATGTTCAGAATGTATTCAATATGCTCCCTATGTCCCGTTTTAAAGTTTATGTTTATTTTTTGCGCGGAGATTAATGAATATAGTATTTTATTGTGTGGTGGGTTGAAAATATAATATTTAATGTAAAGTGGGTAGTTGTATTAGTATTGTGTGTGTGTCCCATGGGAATATATTAATTGTTTTGTGTGGTTCTAATTTACCAAAAAGGGAAATGATTGAAATTGTACGCCTAAATTGAAAATATGTAAAGATTGAAATGAGATGGAAGAAGTATTTCATATGTATTCATTGAAATGATTTTGTATTAAAAATCAATTAGTATTTAGAATATTTAATGTTCAATAATGATGTATTTAGAAATGTTTTGTGAATATTTCACGAAATATTCAGAATGTATTAAATATATTTTAGATTAATTCATTTTCTCAATGTTCCAGAGGTATTCTAAATATTGTAGTATTGGAAGGTGTTGATATTCTGTATTGTTTCAGTTTTTGGAGTTTGCAAGTTTTGAGACGAACTAGAAAGAATTTTTGTGCAAGTTTAGATGAGTCTAAATAAATAATATTTTTTTATAAAAAATGATACTCCTTCCATCCAGGAATACATTCGCGTATTTAAGAAAAGTAACTTTTTGTTAGTGTGATGTGAGAAGAGAGTATTTTGGGTAATTGAGTAGAATAAAGTGTATTATATAGTTGACTTTGACTATATTGTGTGTAAAAAGAAGGTGACATTTTTGTAATATTGTAGTATTATGAGGTTATTGATTTTGTGTATTGTTTTCCATTTATAGGGTGTGCAAGTATTCCTGGGACGAACCAAAATAGAAAGTGCAAGTATTCTTGGGACGGAGAGAATAACTAATACTCCCTCCGTCCCGTTTCAATGTTTGCGTTTTCTTTTTGCACGTTGATTAAAAAGTATTATATTTTAATAGATAGTGGGTGGAAAAATATAATATTTAATGTGAACTGGGTAGGTGTATCAGTGTTGGATGATATATTAATTATTTTAGGTGGCCCCCATATTCCTAAAAAGGAAAACGTAAATATTGAAATGAGACGCGCAAAATCGAAACGTAAATATTGAAACGGGACGGAGGGAGTAAGATAAAATAAACTACCCCTCCATCCACAAATATCTTCATAATCTGCCTTACACGGATATTAAGAAAAGTGAATTTTTACTTACTTTTAAAGGGAATATGATAATTTTGGGTAATAAATAAATTATAAAGTATGTTTTGTGTATAAGGTGTTGATGGAAAATTTGAAATAAAATTATATTATAAGGTTATTTGAATGTTTTCTTTTATTGGGTGTAAAAATGAATTGAAAATGAATGAAAATAAAATATGTGAAGATAAGTTTAGGACGGAAAAGTGTAACTCTTTTTGCGGGTTAAAGGGAGTATTTAATATTCTCTCTTATTGCAATGAATTATTAATTTTCAAGATATTGTACAGCGCCGGGTTACTTGTATTTGTGGAAAGGTCTTTGATCTCTTTAATTAGGAGGAAGAGCCGGGTTACTTATATTTGTATTTGTGGAAAGGTTATTCTCCTTTGGACAAAGGGCAAACACTTAAGCTTTTTAATTAATTATCATATTTTAGCGAAAATATTATTTTTTTATTAAATATGTCATTACATTTTATTTATTTTTCAAATGGTTCATGATATACATAATTGCATTACTATAACTTTTATTAAAAGAATCACTTTTTATAAAAAAAAAATTATTATTTTTTATTCATTTCACAAAACTTATTACATAATTTCTCATATAAGTGTTTTCCTGAACAAAATAAGAGTAATTGTGTACAATGGGCAAACTTTATTCTATGAAATTTTAGAATATCTTTTTAATCACCTTAACCTATAACATTTTGTACATATTTTTTTCACATAAAAAAATATGCACGAGCTTATACTCAATTTCCAAAGATTAGGATGACAAAATGACGTGTTTTTTCTCGTTTATTTGAACCTTAATGGGTATGGATAGTTTTAAGTGAGTTTTAAACGGGTACAGATATTAAATAAAATCTCATTAGAATTTTGGACGGGTACAGATATTAAATAAAAGGCAAAAGCTCCTGTGCACCCGGGCGCACGGAACACTTTCCGTGCGCCTTTAGAAATTTGTGCTAAATTGTATACCTTTTAGTATACAGATGTGTACCCTTTATTTTCTAAAGAAAAATCTGGGCGCACGAACAACACTCCGTGCGCCTTTAGAATTTTGTGTTAAATTGTATACCCTTTAGTATAAAAATGTGTACCCTTTATTTTCTAAAGAAAAAAAAATATTAATGAAAAGTGTATACCCTTTAGAACAAAATTGTGTACCTTTTAGTAATTAAAGTGTATACCCTTTAGACCAAATTAATGTACCCTTACCCATAATACAAAATTTCTAAAGGCGCACGGAATGTGTTCCGTGCGCCCGGGTGCACGCAAGCCTCACTCTAAATAAAATCTCATTAGAATTTTGGACGGGTACGAATAATATCTCAATACCCACAATTACCTCTATATATATATGTATATATATAATATAAATTATCTAATTTATATATTATGATATATTTTATTTATTTTATTAATAGTCATAGTTTTATTTAAACATATTTATTTTTACATTTAATTTATAATAGTATATTTTTCAATAACATATTAACTTAAATTAAAAAAAAGTATAAATATACATATACTCCCTCTGTCCCACTGAAACGTACGCGTTTTTCCATTACACACCTTATCTATAATAATAATACGCCCCCAGGGCATAGCTCAAGTGGTAGAGAGGAGAATTAAAGGCCTTCCAGCTGAGCTTGGTTGCTGCAGGGTGGGGGTTCGAATCTTGTCTTTGGCATAGATTTGGCCCCTTGCAAGCACAAGTTTAACAGTGAGCCCTCCCTATAAGCCACTTGAGGCACATCCTGCGATTTACCTCCTCCACCAATCCCCAGGGTAGGGGCGGTGGGGGCCCCTAATGGTGGAGTACACCATTTTATAATAATAATACTCTTTAATTTACGTGCAAAAAGCAAATAAAGACCTTAGAACCGTCCACGTGCAAACAACAAATGAGTACATTTCAAGGGGACGGAGGGAGTATGTCTTGTCATTTTGGTTCATCTCACTCTAAGATGGAGTATATAGTTATACATATGGATCCCATATTTTAATTGTATTAGTGGGTATGTGTAGGTCCCATGTGTGTAAAAAAAGGAAATGAGACCCTTTGAGTGGGATGACGAAAATGGAAAAAAAGGATTCTTTAATGGGGACGGAGGGAGTATTATTATTTGATATATAGTGATAGTTGTATTAGTAGTTAATGGTAGGCCACTTTAAAGGTATTAGTTTTGTTTTTACACGTGATTTAATGAATATTATTATTATTATATGTGTAGTGTGTAGTTTCATTTGGAAGAAGTGATGAGCTATAAGATGGAGACTTTTATTTAAAAAGAAATATGAATACAGCCCAAAATAGTAAAATAAATACATTTCAATTTTTGGGAAAGAGTATTTATCTTTCTGTATGTTTAAAAATAAGGATCACTAGCCACGCTACGGATACGTATGTGTGATGTAAATGAATCCACATTATGTTATGTTATGTCTCTTTTCTTCTATCAATTTCTCTCTTTCTATACATTCTAAGAGTGTCCCTGTCACCCCCCAATTTTAAAAATAAAGAAATTCCCTTTTTTTTTTATAATTAGAGCATTAAACAGGGCGTGATTAAATATTTTAATTGTTAAATAAATTCAAAGATAAAGGACTTTTAAATAAGGGAGCAGTCCTATAAGTTTTCTGCAGAAATTTTTAAATTGTAAGGACAGTAAGGTTATGAACCCAAAATCTCAAATTTTTAACATACAGGATGTGTCCAATTATCATTTTGACTCTCATATATACGACATGAATCCACCAGAAACATATCGGTGGAGGCCAACTCTAACTGGGGGACGGCCAAGTTGTCGTACGTTTACGATTTGAAGACCATTCTTCCGCGGCAGGTTCAAGTTGGGCTGTCCGCCTCCACGGGAAGCTATGTTGCCCTTCACGACGTTAGCTACTGGTCTTTCTCTTCTTATCTCGTTTCGGATGACCCCGACAGCGTCAACCAAGACACCTATATTACTCTCTAATCCATGCATGCCAATGCCAATGGATCATCCATCATATCTATCTATTTGTTATCTTTCTGTATGTTTAAATAATAAGGATCACTAGCCACGCTACGGATACGTATGTGTGATGTAAATGAATCCACATTATGTTATGTTATGTCTCTTTTCTTCTATCAATTTCTCTCTTTCTATACATTCTAAGAGTGTCCCTGTCACCCCCCAATTTTAAAAATAAAGAAATTCCCTTTTTTTTTTATAATTAGAGCATTAAACAGGGCGTGATTAAATATTTTAATTGTTAAATAAATTCAAAGATAAAGGACTTTTAAATAAGGGAGCAGTCCTATAAGTTTTCTGCAGAAATTTTTAAATTGTAAGGACAGTAAGGTTATGAACCCAAAATCTCAAATTTTTAACATACAGGATGTGTCCAATTATCATTTTATTAATATGTAGTAGATAGTTAATTGTATTAGTGGGTATGTGTAGGTCCCATGTGCGTAAAAAAAGGAAATGAGACCCTTTGAGTGGGATGACGAAAATGGAAAAAAGGGATTCTTTAATGGGGACGGAGGGAGTATTATTATTTGATATATAGTGATAGTTGTATTAGTAGTTAATGGTAGGCCACTTTAAAGGTATTAGTTTTGTTTTTACACGTGATTTAATGAATATTATTATTATTATATGTGTAGTGTGTAGTTTCATTTGGAAGAAGTGATGAGCTATAAGATGGAGACTTTTATTTAAAAAGAAATATGAATACAGCCCAAAATAGTAAAATAAATACATTTCAATTTTTGGGAAAGAGTATTTATAAGGATAATGTTAGAGTTTCTAAAACAAATAATCCCTCTGTACTTCATACTCCATTTGTTTACTTTATAATACTCATTTTGTCATATTAGGCGTTTCGATCTAAAAGCACTCATTTCCTATGCAGTGGCTACCCCTACTCCTATATATAGGGGTGGAGCATTGCATGGATTAAAGCACACAACACCCAAAATCAAAAAAATCAATATATAAATATGAAGCTGATCATCAGCTGCATCCTCCTTCTTGTTGTTTCCTTGATGAATGTGGCGTACTCAGTGGACACCGTTAACTTCGTATTCGATGGGTTTGAACGTAAACCCGTTAACCTAAAGTACGAACGCGACGCTTTCGTCCCTCTGGCTTCCACCTCTCTCCGTCTTACCAAAACTGGACCTGACGGCTTCCCCGTTCAATCCAGTGAGGGCAGAGCGGTGTACATCGGTGACACGGTTACATTCTGGGAACCCGGGAAACAGGCCATATTCGAAACCAAAATCAATTTCAAAATCACTGCCGATCCCACCGTCCAAGTGGCTGACGGCCTCACCTTCTTCATCGCCCCCGATAACTACCCCTTCCCCCCTGACAGCGCAGGAGGGAACTTTGGGATCTTCGGGTCAGGCGGCAATGCAAACGGCGTTTTCGCAGTGGAATTCGATGTGTACCAGGATTATTGGGATCCCAAGGGTCGTCATATTGGAATCGACATCAACTCCAGAGTATCAAAAAAAACTACGCCATTCGACGCCACGGGGGACGTGGAGGCAACCATAAGGTACGACCCTAACACCAGAAACATATCGGTGGAGGCCAACTCTAACTGGGGGACGGCCAAGTTGTCGTACGTTTACGATTTGAAGACCATTCTTCCGCGGCAGGTTCAAGTTGGGCTGTCCGCCTCCACGGGAAGCTATGTTGCCCTTCACGACGTTAGCTACTGGTCTTTCTCTTCTTATCTCGTTTCGGATGACCCCGACAGCGTCAACCAAGACACCTATATTACTCTCTAATCCATGCATGCCAATGCCAATGGATCATCCATCATATCTATCTATTTGTTATCTTTCTGTATGTTTAACTAATAAGGATCACTAGCCACGCTACGGATACGTATGTGTGATGTAAATGAATCCACATTATGTTATGTTATGTCTCTTCTCTTCTATCAATTTCTCTCTTTCTATACATTCTAAGAGTGTCCCAGTTAGTACTTACTATATACTCCCGTCCCATTTCAACCTTTACATTTCCCTTTTTGATAGATGAGACACACACAAATTAATTTTTTCTCTCTTCATAAACCCCTAAGAAGCAGTGAATCTGTCCGGTAAGCCCACATATAATTTCTACCTTTTCAGGGTACTTCAAAATTATGTGTTACCACCGTTCAACATTCTTATTTTGGGTTACGTTTGATACCCACTATCTATGCGTTCAGCAAAACAGATATCCATTCTCGTGCATAGCATTCCTTAGATTAAACTTCCTTATTCGTCGAAGCATAAGAAACCTCTTTCATCACCTTTATCTTCTTTTTATGCCTTAAGATAGATTTCCTTAGATAAAGTCACATGCTAAAACGAGTAAGGATCGTATCATCTCATGAAGCTTGAGACAAGCATAACATCCTTTTTTGTGATCCGTATTACCTTTGATCGGATATTTTTGCTTCTCTTAAGTCCTTCATCTCATACTTCTTTATTAACCATACTCATACGCCCGACAATATTCTTTTATTGTCTCCAATGAGCAATATATCATCTACGTACTGTACAAGAAATACAACCACATTTCGATCACTCTTTTCAATACACAAGACACATCCGCGCATTGAATAAATCCATATGCCTGGATTTCCTCATCAAAACGGATGTTTCATGATCTTGAAGCTTGCTTTAGTCCATGAATGGATACTTTTAAGCTTATTATCAAAATGTTCTTAGCCCTTTGCAATGAATCACTCTGGTTGCTTCACATAGATGTTTTCCTCAAGATTTCTAATCAGGAAAGCTGTCTTGACATCTATTTCTATCCTTCATATTCCATATGAGTAGCAACAAAAAAAATCTAGATCAATATAGGCATAGCTACCGGCGAATAAATTTTCTCATAATCGAACCCTTTCTTTTTGAGTATACCTTTTTGCAAAAAGCTTTGCTTCTAAGGTTTTCACCTTATCCTATGATCCTCTTTTATTTTACAGAGTCACTTCCAATGGCTTTCACACCATCCATGGTTCTACAAGCAGCCAGATCTGATTTAGAATTCATCGATTCTATTTCAACATCATTGCACTTGCTAAGATATCGCATTTCGATCTTGTAGTGCTTCGTCGTATCCGTGAGTCTATTTCATGTTTACTAGGGACCTAGTCTCACGACTCTCCCAAAACATATATCTTATAGGTTGTCGAACAACCCTTCCACTACGACAAGGCACTACACGCAATTGTCTATCAGACGTGACACGCATTGCAGTTTACCTTGTGGTATATCCTCTTGTACACTTGGTACTAATACTTTGTGTTTTCCCTCTCACTTTCTTTAGAACAATTTATATATGGGTTTATGATTTAATACATAGTCCTTTTCCAAAAAATTAGTGTTTGTGTTTACAATCACCCTTCGATCTTTTGGACTAAATAAATTATCACCCTACATTTTCCTAGGATAACCCACAAACAGACAAACGTTCATATGAATTACTGTTTCTAGGGCATATCCATAAAATGAATTTAATAATTTCAAATAACTCATCATCTATCTAACAATTTCCATAAGAGTCTTTCTCTTATTAAGATTAGAAGATGTGTTATTAATTATTATTTGTTGCATTCGAGGGATAAACATGATTTAAGAGTACAAATTGTCCACCAACGTACAACAACAGATTATAGCTCCATCCCTCATTACTATGAACATGTCATTTAAATGAAATGGAGTATCCATCCATAAATGCATAGAAACTGAAATAAAATTTTTTCTATGAAAACGTACTTAAAGACAATTTCATATAATCAAATGTTTATTCCTAACCTTAGATAAATAAACAACTCCCACTGCAACAGTCACTACTTTTGTAGTATACTCATGTACCCAATAATAATCTCATCATCATTTAGTTACACGCTTTTAGTGATTCCGGTATCTACACATAATGTGTTAGTAGATGCCATCACTAATCAAGCTTCAACGACTAGTGAATGAGATACTAACCTTGTTCACATCATGATGAAAATGGCTTTACTTCGCCAAATATTTTGTCAGAACTTCCACACCATATACAACCTCTCGTATTTCAGGTAAAATTTGCTCAAAACATCAAGTCAAATTATGAAGAATAAATTGATCTAGGTTTCTCTTTCAATTTCTATTCCAAGCATTCTCAATTCATTCATCAACTTATCCATGACCTCTTACCTTTCTTACTTACTCAAGTATCTGAAGAGTCGTATGAGACCATCATATTTCTATGAACCTCTCCCCTCTTCACTAGAGACTTTAATAGGCATCATGAAACATCCTTAGTGAGAACACATTTATATTTTCCTAAGCAGTAAATATTAAATCCAAGATTCTCTTCAAATCATCTAATTTTGGACCAGTAAATTTAATTTCTTTTAGCAAACAATAAGTGAATCAACCATTTGAAATTACAGAGAATCACAAAAAAATACACCGATCAAATCTTCGAATTTATCCATTTGTATTGTTTCACTCAAAATAATATAAAAATAAAATTCACCGACATCTCAAGCACCGTGAGTCTGTAAGCCACGATACTGTGGACGTTTACAAACCCGAATATTTACAAGAGAGTGTTTTACCCATTAATTTCAATTGTCAACCTAACCTCATGACAAAATAATTAATAATCGATTCCTCTTTAGCCATGCAAATAAAAGCAGTGACTCCGATGGGGAGGATACTTATTATTTACATCTAAGTGTACACCATTATTTGACCCCAAGTCCACGGCCTAAGCTTATGTGCCTTACAGATAGAGAAGTACACACGCGCTCGGATAACTTCCTGCAGTCATCAATTATAAGCTTGTTCCAGTGAACCGCATATAAACTCATCCGATGGGGAGGAAGGTATATGCCAACACGCAAGTTCATGTGCATCACATTACAAATAATAATTATTTAATGAAGTCTGTACCAGTGATCCGTGAATAAACTCATCCGATGGAGAAGAAGGTCTATGCCAGCATGCAAGTTACTCACATCACTTACAAACCAATAATGGAGGCCGTGGGAATTAATTACCAATCCCCTCTCCCACTTAGTTATTTAGCACCGAGGGTTTTTACATGCATATAATATTCAAAATTAAATACGCAACCTAGCATGCTCCTATTACAGCAAATAAGGCAGTAAATCACAGAGAACATGCATACATATATAACAATAATCAATAAATAAATCAATTATCAATAGTTATATATCAGCGAATTCAATTGTTCGCCACCAAGCACGAATGCGGGCAACACACACGGGGATCAAAACCGTGCAGCCTGCTCCCAGCAACCAACTTCGCCTGTCCATCACACGCCCAGCTCTCGTCAGCACGCCTGCCTACCTGCTCGCTGCCGTGCGCTGAAGCTCATCTCCGTGTGCGGTTTCGTGCATGCCATCGTGATTCACACACTTGATGGGTTCCAGCCGTGTAGCCTTCTCGCCATGCTGCCCGGTTTCTGTTCACCGTGCATGCCCACAACACTCTCCCGTACATCCCACCATGCAGCTTATCAACGTGCCTGCCCACTGCATGTCAACTGTGCGCCGAGAAGCCCAGTAACATGAGTGCCCACCAGCAACATCACACGACAATCTGCCCAGCCTTGCAGCCCGCCAGCCCAGCTTCTATGTGCCTACTGGATTACCTCTCATTCGTCGAATCACTCACAGCCGGGCATCGCAAGCTATCCACCATGCGTTCCAAGCGAACACGCCGCCGTGTGCTGGAAGATTACCGACCATTGCAGATTGGTGCCGCTCAGCTGCCTCGATGGAGACACAATAGGGACCCCCACCCAGAATCCTTAAAGACTCCTCCAAAAACTTAGCAGACATGACCGGACATCGGAAAGGACTCGCCCAGAACTCCTTATGACTCGCCCCCAAAACAATGCTGACGCGCTTAGAATGAGCTGGTGCAGCCCTACAATAGGCACACCTCGCCTGCCAGCGCCAAGACATCGTGCAGCCGCCATCATCGCCTTCATGCCGATCACGCCACTAGTTGACATATCTTTCTTGTTTCTGCCGCCTCCAGTCGGAAGTCCAGCTACTTGCGCCGGCAGCCACGCACGCAAACCATGACCTGCCCAACATTTTTCACTGCCTGTCCGCCATCCAGCATCCATCAGCGTGAAGACGCCGTCACATGATTCCATCCCAGCCTTACAGGCTCAACCAGCCAGCATCCAGACTCGCCTGACCGCATACCCAGACTCACCCAGACAATTGCCCAGACTCACTCGGACACTACTTGCCCATCATGCCTAGGAATTACCGCCGGTGACGCGCCTGTGCCATGAGTCTCCTGCGTGTGCTTACCCGTTAGTGCCAGCTGCAGCGCCCAGCGCCGCCTACTCATTGCCGTTTCCAACACAGCCATCCTCCACCATGTCGTCCGATGTCCAATTTAGACCATGCAGGCGCCGTTCGCCACTCACCAGGCAATCACTTTCATCGTGCGTCAGCAACTGCCAGTCGCGTCAATTACCGTCTATAAGTGATTGAGCGGTGCTTCCGGCACCGCCGTGCATTGTCGCCACCAAGTCTCGTCGACAATCAACATCGGTGAAGTCGTGTGCCGTGATCAATTAGGTAGGGTTTTCTAAAATATCAAAATATTCTAAAACCCTAATATCATGTAAGGCACATAAACCTAGCCTAACGTTTCACGCTTTACCACAAAACTGACGCTCTGATACTAATTGTTGGCGTTCGATCATTTGGTTAACATGAACCGTTAGGGTTCTATATGTTTCAAAGATGCAGCGGAAGCAAAAAAATAATAAACATATTACCTTTCACCAGGGTATGTTGAAGACGATAAGTTCTCGACATTAGCCTATGCAGCCTCACCGTTTTGGGCATAACTCTCTCATCCGATATCGGATTTGAGTGATCTATGCGCCATAACGATCCTCTCTTACGTGGCATTCCGTCAATATATCTCACTTCCTGTTTTGAAATCTGTACGATTTTATAAAAATCATAGAAGGTGTTAGACAGCAGCTGCAAACAACCTTCCAGTCTTCTGCTGTATTCCCAAGTCCAATCTCGACGTCGTGTGGGCGACGATCCTCGAGATCTTCTCAATCAGTTATTCCCTCACCCTCCTCATAGTGTTAGACATGATTAATCTCATAGATTAGGGTTTTCGGACAGCTGAGATGACTTATATATGGGCTACAGCAGGGACTAGGAGGAGAAATTAGAGTTGGGCCTCCATTGGGCTTAAGTATCCAAGCTTAGCCCAAAGATTATACTTAAGTCCAATAATAATAATATATACCACTAAAATATTATTACTGCACTACCGTTCTAATCCCATAATTACGTAATGGGCTCCTTCTTATTATGAGTCTGTTAGTCTCCCCATGTTTAAGATATACAATACCCATTAATTAATATCTCATCCGAGAGTAGTACCACTCAACCTCATTATCATACCGGAATAAATCCACCTGCAGGGTTTACATGATAATCTTTATAAGCTTCTCAAGGTGACATCATCAACTTATAACGGACACGAATTCCTTCTACAATCAACAGCACACAATAGAGACATCACTATTTCCCAACTCACCGAATTTGTTGATTTAATTACATGTAAATCTTACCCATTGATGAATCAAAGAAATACATACTGCCTTACGTGTCGAGGTTATTGTATAGAGATTAAGAGCACGAACATCCATAATAACTGAGATCAAGTTCTCCTATAAGTCAGTATAAGTCGAACGATCTCAAGCGGTCCTGCTCAATACACGCAAGTGCACTAATGTGATTCTATAGTCAAGACAAACTAATACCAAATCACACTACAACCATTCCGATAGAGAGTCCCCGTCTATCTCGGTTGTGAGCATCTGTTTATATTTTATAAGGAAACCGATAATATGATTTTCCACGTGTTGTTGCACAACATATTATCTACAGTATAAAGTAAGTAAACTATTGCATCGTGCATATAAATATATTATAAGATGCAATCATTTGATCATATGATTCTCATTTCAAATAAATTGTTATAACATTGTTCATACTAAAGCTAGACTTTTAGTATACAATCCAACAATAACTACATGTCAAAAATAGTTAAAGTTTATATGATATATTTTGATTTTATAAATAAAGAGTATTACTTATACTTGATAGGCTTATATCGGAATATTGATGCAAATAATAAATCAATTGTGTAATAGAAAATTCTCGTGTGAGACGGGTATATGTGAGACGGATTATAGACGGGTCGACCCATTATTATAGTATATTTATTATATATGTAAAGTATACTTATTGATGGTTAAAGTATGTTTGTAGTTAATCATATTATAAAAAAATTTTAATTCATTATTCATCATATTTTAAAAAATTATACTTTAACTACAAATTAATTAAAATATTTTATCTATATGACAAACATACTTTGATAACGGGTCGACCCGTTTTACAATCTATCTCTCACAAAGATTTTGTCTAACGATATATGTCAAAAATTTTATATACCGCTGTTGTTGAATATTAAACTTAATTTTGTGGAGATGTCATGAGAATTCTAGATAAATTGGGAAGATGTAAATCTTCTAGGTTGGTGGAGACATTTGTAAACTAGAATTCTCTAGAATGGAAAATTAAGGAAAATGAGAAAGAATAATCTAGAGTGATGTAGATGAAAAAATTATCTAGAAAATATTCACATGTGATCAATATAAGAATTATCTAGATGAAACTAGTCTAGAATGATCTAGAATATTAGAGATTGTACTCTTGATTACTATAAATAGGTGCATGATATATCATTTTGTTGTACACAACCAAAAATAAAGTTAAGTGAAGTTCATTTCCCAAACCTTGTTAACTCCCTCAAATTCTTTCTATCATATTTTGTTTACCCCACTCACCAAATCCTACACCCGTCCACAAATACCTATACATATCCCTCCAACCTTTTACATCCTACAAAGTGGTATCCGAGCCATAAGATCCTCTTGTGAGAGATGGCTAACAACCTTCAATCCTTTCAAGTCCCGTTGCTCAACAAGAGCAACTTTGATAATTCGAGTATTAAGATGAAGGCACTCCTAGGTGCTCATGATGTTTGGGAGTTGTAGAGAAAAGGTACGAGCAACCAGAAAATGAGGTGGTACTATCTCAACAACTAAAGGATTAGTTGAGAGATTCAAGAAAGAGGCACAAGAAGGCTCTCTTCCTCATCTACCAAGCATTGGGAGATGATGATTCGAGAAAATCTCGAGTGCGACAACTGCCAAGGAAGCATGGGACAAGCTCCAAGTGTCATGCAAAGGAGCTGATCAAGTTAAAAAAGTACGCCTTCAAACTTTAAGAGGATAATTTGAGTCCCTACACATGAAGGAGTCCGAATCTATTTTGGATTATTTTACAAGAGTTTTGGTGGTCTCTAATCAAATGAAAAGAAATGAAAAAAAATTGGAGGATGTTAGAATAATGAAAAAAATATTACGTTCGTTGACTCCCAAATTTGAGCATATTGTGGTGACTATTGAGGAGACTAAAAATTTGGAGAAGATGATAATTGATCTCTTAATGGGGTAGTTACAAGCTTATGAAGAGAAACAAAAACGAAAGCAAGATATGGTGGAGCAATTGTTAAAATTGCAAGTGAGTGCAAAGGAGAAAGACGAAGGCCCAAGTAGCGGTCAAAGTTATAGCCAAGGACAAGTTCGAGGTCGTGGACGTGGACGTGGACGTGGACGAGGAGGCTATGGAAATCATGGAGAGAGAAAAGTATTTGGTCGAGGAAGGAGCAACTAAAAATTGTGGTATGATAAATCTTCTATAAAATGCTATAATTGTGATAGATTTGGCCATTATGCTTCCGAGTGTTGGAAAGCAGAACAAAACGTTCAAGAGAAGGCCAACTTCGTTGAGAGCAAGAAGGAAGAAAATGCAAGTGTGTTCTTGGCGTACAATGGAGAAAAATGAAAGACAAGATGATACTTGGTACCTCGATACAGGAGCGAGCAACCACATGTGTGACAAAAGGAGCATGTTCGTGGAGCTGGATGAATCAGTATGTGGCAATGTCTCATTTGGTGATGAATCTAAAATTCCGGTAAAAGGAAAAGGAAAATTTTGATTCACTTAAAAAATGAAGGTCATGATTTTATCTCGAATGTTTATTATGGGCCCAACATGAAAAATAATATTTTGAGTTTGGGACAACTCTTAGAGAAAGGTTATGACATTCACTTGAAGGATTAAAACCTTTCAATAAGAGATAAGGAAAATAATTTGATAGCAAGGGTGCCAATTTCGAAGAATAGAATGTTTCAACTAAATATTCGGAATGATGTGGCAAAATGACTTAAAGCTTGCTTTAAGGATAAGTCTTGGTTATGGCACCTACGGTTTGGACACTTAAATTTCGGAGGATTGGAGTTGTTATCAAGGAAGGAAATGGTAAGAGGATTACCATCCATCAAGCTTCCTGACCAACTATGTGAAGGTTGTATACTCGTGAAGCAAGCTAGAAGACCATTCCCAAAGGAGTTAACCTCACGAGCAAAGAAGCCGTTGGAGTTGATCCATGCCGATATGCATGGGCCAATCAAACCAAGCTATCTTGGTAACAACAATTATTTCTTTCTATTCATTGATGATTTTTCTAGAAAAACGTGGGTGTATTTCTTGAAGCAAAAATTAGAAGTATTTGAAGCCTTCAAAAAATTTAAAGTTGTCGTTGAAAAGGAGAGCGGGCTAGAAATCAAATCTATGAGAGCCGATCGAGGTGGTGAATTCACATCCAAGGAATTCATGGCGTATTGCGAAGCAAATGGGATCCGGAGGCCTCTTACTGTCCAAGATCTCCTCAAAAAAATGGTATGGCGGAGATGAAGAATAGAACCATAGTGGAGATGGCGCGCACCATGTTGAAGATGAAGAATCTTCCAAAAGAATTTTGGGCAGAAGCAGTGGTGTGCGCGGTGTACCTCTCCAATCGTTCCCCAACTCGAAGTGTATGGGGAAAGACTCCACAAGAAGCATGGAGTGGGAGAAAGCCCAGAATCGCTCATCTAAGAGTATTCGGGAGCAAAGCATATGCTCACGTGGCAGATGAGACAAGAAAAAAACTCGACGACAAGAGAGAACCATACATATTCATCAGGTATGACTCTAAAGCCATACATATTCATCAGGTATGACTCTAACTCTAAAGGTTACAAGTTATATATAATCCCCTCACAAAGAAAAGTGTAATAAGTAGAGATGTGGAGTTCGATGAAGAAGGTGCTTGAGATATCGGGTATGCCCATGTTTCCTATTTCTTTGAGCACAATTAATCTCCTTATCCCATAACCCTCCATGATTCAACCATATATTTTCTTTCCTTATTCCCTTCTCACACCTATATATACTATATATCATTATTCATGTAAGGGGACCGAAAAACAATCATCCTACACTACCCAAAGGGGGATCGCCCCCCACACCATCATCCACATCCATCCCTCCATCCCTCCATCCATCCATCACTGTGAAGATTCATCTGTTGAATCAAAAGGAGAACCATGGGGAGGATTCAAGTCGGAGAAGGACGCGACGATACCCACATCTAGAGTTTTATCATTTTCTAATTTATCTTGTATTTTCCAGACATATGGGTAAGATCTATCCAACACCCATGATTGTTCTTCGCAACATCATGGGCTAAAACTATTTTGGTAGATCTAAGGATTTGAAAGTTTTATGAATTAATTAAACTCTCTTGTATGTCCTCCGTACAACACTGCTTGTGGATTTATTTTATATATGATTGTGTGTTTTTAACTCATATATTCACGGTTATTTTGTGCATCTTCAATTGTTATATAGAGTCTGAATATATATCTTGGTTGTTGATTGAGTGCGTTCACCGCTGAACAGGGTTTTATGTTATGATTCTAAGTGAGGAGACTCCGAAGCTTCATTAGAACTGTCATATATGAGTGTTTATTAATTGAATTGAATTTGGGTTAGTAAGAAGGATAAAGATGGTAATTTTATAGTACTTATAAAGAGAGATCATATCGGGTTAGATTTCAGACGTTGAAAATAATTGATACTGATAGTACCTAGAAAGAAGGGGTGAAATTATGTCTCTTGCTCCGAGGTTATTCACATGTGTTACACGCACTTGTGTCTATAGAGTTGATTTGCATGGTTTAGTGATGCGTCCATAGTCCATAAGGCAGAGTCGGCCTGCACTTGAGAGGGAAATTAATGAGTGAAACTGGATTATCCTAGAGCTACATATTCTCCATTCTTGAGACACTTTCGTATTCTTCCAGTGCTATTTTATTTTAATTATTATTTAATTTAATTGTTTAGTAGTTGTTAATTATTTCCACAACTATTATTGCCTTTCGTCTTAATTAATTTAGTAAATAATTAAATTGATAATACGCCGTCCTTTGAGTTCTATATTTAACTTGGTCTCTTGCTTAAGTTGCAATTGATATCCTTCATACTTGGGGATTAATTGTGTGTTGAGAAAACGCTCATCATATTACTAGTTATTTATATTTTGTGTCCTGTTGAAGATGAGACTACATAAAAAACATAAAAAAATAAAAATAAAAATAGTCATACATCTTAATATTAGTAGCATAGATTCTAGACAACATTTACAAATTATAATAACAATATCCAAATGTGATTCTGTAATAACTCTTTCTCGATCCTCATGTTTATAACACCTCACTTTTTAGATTATCTATACTTCTTAACACCAATCTATTTTTCTAAACAATTAAATTAAGTTAACCTACAACATAAACCTGTAACAAAACTTAATGAAATAATGTGCATTTTTTATTAAATATTTTCCTTCTAATAAAAGGCTATGATAGAATTTAGTTCAAAAGTCATCTATACAATTCAACACTCATGCAAACTAAGGCACAAAAATTTTTAAATTTGAACGATATTAAACATAAATAAATTGTCACTTATAATTTCCAGCTAACTACCAGCAATGAAAACCAAAACTTGTCTACAAAAGTTTAACATATTCCAATAGGTTAAATCAAACACAAAATAATCTTCGAGAAGAGTAAATAGACATGACATGCACTAACTTTACAAAAACCAGCGAATAATTACATATTTACAAAATTTGCCTCATAAATAACAGTCTTACTTATATAATCATAGTTCAAAAATCTATCTCATAAATAATAACAATCACAACTAACTATGATATAAAACTTTAGATTACCAACCTGAAGTGTTTTTCTTACATGAAGTGACAAAAGCGTCTGCACAATTTTTTAAAATAGCAACTTGCCATAAGAAAGATATGTAAAAATTAAACTCTTTCTCTATGTAAATTAATACATAATATATGTTAAATATTTTCAACCTACTAAACAACAAATGCTTGACATACCCATAACTCCTTTTCTTTTTCTTACTGTATATTACACTTAAACTTGTAATTTTTTAAAAAGATCTAAGATATGTACCTGGTCAACATCATTCATAAATTCTTTAGAAGTTGAAGATACATCAATTGTAGATCGGTTTCAATTCTCACTTTTACTCAATCTACTCTCAATCATGTACATCCGCCTTTTAAGATTTTCGTTTTCTTCTTCCTTCTATTTTAATTGATTCTCAATTTTCTTCACTTGAGAATCCAGAAAATACTTTCTCCTCATCCCACCTCCGTAACTAATGACATTAACTTTTTTGTTGTACTCCAAAATATTTTTCTATCATCATAATTTGTGAGATTGATGTGTTCTCATTAACAATGACAACAAGCTCATCCTACAAATGTCCATTACTCAAACATTATAAACTATAAATACATATAAAATAAAAAATAATTATTTGAAAAGATAAGTATGCTTACATATTTATCCTTTTCTTCTTTCTTCGCAAAGTTTCCATTTTTCTTTTGAGTCTCATAAAAATCTCTGCCACGTTAAGTTTACCTCCCTAAAATAGCAAAAAAGCATGTACATAAGGTAAGCATGTACCTTCCTGTTCGATGAGGAATGTCTCCATTTTTGCGATTTTTGGTGTTTTGACCACTAATTTTTCTATATAATTCACAAAAGAAAATTATACAATTATGATTTTGTAAATAACATTTATGTTGTATATGAAAAATATGACATAAAATACATACAACAATTTTGAGGTTTAATCATTTTGTTCCTTATCATAAATATCTAAATATGAAAAAATTAGAGTCAAATTAACTTGTCTTAAGTTATCCAATAAATTTAATTAATAAATTACCTGAAACTCTTCACTTAAGAACTTGTTATTTACAAGCCACTCCCAATCACCAACATCCATCCCATCAGGCACATTTGCTAAAATTTCAGTTTTAGTTTTACAATTCTTCACATTGCGTACATACAAAGAGGACCACCATGATGTCAACAAAACACACATATGCTCCAACGTATGCTCTCAATATAACTCTATATTAGGATTGATAAAGCATTCCTATGAATTATATATAAAAAAATATAATTAAAGATAATTTAGAATATTTACAATGGTTGAAAAACTTAAAAGCATTTCCATTATCAAATCCTAGGAATAATATGATTCACGCACCTTAATTGAGCACCACATATGTTGTTTATCCGATTCGGTCATTTCTTTTCATGTCTTCACTCTTATCGGGCAAATATTCTTGTCTCGTATTGAACTTGAAGCCAATTTCGGGGTTAAATTGATCAAGGTAAGCGTACCTTATCGTGTGTAGTTATTGAACAGTTTAAATATCGGTCAAAGGGAGAGTTCGTATCCGGATTCATTTTATATCATGCTTTATAGGAGTGATCGGGATTGTGAGTTTTTAGAATTAAAAGACAATTATCTAATCAAGTAGCAAATATAATAAATAACAACTAAAGGTGATTGATACAAGAGATAAATAACCATGATTAAAATGAAGTGAAAGGTGGTAATCTAAAGAGGAGCAAGGCTAACCACATTCAAGATTAAGGGTATTACATGGACTGGTTAAAGTTAAATGTCAAGTATCAATGATAATCGTAATAGAAGCAATCACAAATGTTCCCCTAATCCCTATCGCTAAGGTAATTAGGTTCGTAACTCATTATAAGTTTAAAGCACAAAAGATTGTTTCTTACTCTCAATTCCCTTAAAGGTACTATGATTACAAGAATTCTTCATCTCACTCAATCAATAATCAATCAAGATTAATTAATCAAATGTTCCAACAAGAATGTTCTAAGTGTATAAAAATGCTACCACATACTTTCACACACTAACATACATCATTCATATAATAACATGATTCAATCAAAACCCTAATCACAATGTCGGAATGGCTTTCCTAACATTATAATTAGAGATATTGATCAGACAAATCATAACACAAATAAATGAATCATAAAACATGTAGGAAATTCCAAATATCATATCAAATAACCATTTAAATCCAACAAATCCAAAATGCCCTAATCCATCGTATGGCTAGCCTCACTAGAGGTCTAGCCAACAATAAACATTATGAAGACATCCTTAAAATGAAGGTCTAGCCAACAATAAACATTATGAAAATATCCTCAAAATGCCTACATATATCCATTGTTTCAAAATAATCCAAAGAGAATACAAATGAAAAGCAAAATATCTTCCCTTCTTGAGGTAGATTGGATGTCTTCCTTCACTTTGCAAGCTCTCACTCTCAATCCTCAATCCTCAATAGATTGGTGATAAAAATATGAAGAAAATGGAGAGGATGGATGAAAGGATGATGGATGGAGATAAAGGTATAAAATATAGAGAATAGTGTGTGTGTGGTGTATTCTTGGAATCTCCCCCTTGCCAAATCTGATTTGAGGAAATTAGTATTTAGGGTATTTATACCCTTCTTGAATGCAGGAATTTCTCATTTACATGTGGCATTTTTGCATTTAAATTCGACCGAGTTTCCTTCTCTTCGGTCGAGTTTTCATGCAATTTGCGCTTCTTCAAACGGAACACGTTTTCTGCCTTCAATCTGTCCAAAAATTCAACCGAGTTTTCTATTCTTCGATCGAATTTTCGTGTTTTGCCCAAACTCCAGCTTGACACTGTACCAGAAATTCGAACGAATTTCTAAAAAAATCAATTGAGTTTTTAAGCACTTTCATGGCCTCCATTCTTCACGTGACCTTCGATCAAATTCTTGGAAATTCGACCGAGTTTTTGCTCACTTCTTAGAATTCACAATTTCGTCTCTACGTTTGCTTGATTCTTCTTCCAAAAAACTTATTTAACATTAATGCAACTTAAATTAGTAACCTTCATCAAATCCATCCATATCACTCAAAACATGATGCTAAAACATACTAAACATACATAAAACGAACATAAAAACAAGATAAAATCTAGGTGAATTGGACGAGAATCACGTATGACCTTTCCCAAGTGTCTTGACTAAGCACTATGATTGGAACCAACTGCACGATTGTTGAAGAATTCAATTTCAAGTTTTTCATTAATTTTCAAAATTCCAACTCTCTTGTTCTTGTTTTTTCCTCGTCTTTTCTTCATCACTTGGGGTATTGAATATATTCCATAAGTTGAATTTAAAAATTAAAATAAAATAAAATAAAAGATTAACATGAAAAAATCAAAATAGGTATATTATAGGTTTATTAAAAATGAAATATATTAACCTTCAATTATTTTTTCTGTGATGGCATATAAACTTTGGGTCACCACATGCACATTTACCATCACTAGTCACAGGAGTATACATAGCAACAAGAAAGTGACCAATTGCCTCAGATGGTATTTCAAACTCTTGTAGATAAAATAAATAAATAGAAATGGTTATCATATATTGAACAACTTTTATTTTAAAAGTTAAACAAATAGATGAAAAACACAATTACTCACTTTGAGTGTTGTACACTCACTAATAGGTATCAAATCAGTCTCAATATAGAAATACTTAGATGTAGTTTTGAATAATTGAACTGTACTTCTTTCAAGTCCATTTTCAACATTACTATGCACTACGATTTTGTTTTGGATTCGATTCTCCCCCAATATAAAAACATCCTTTACCATAGGATTTTTAGTAGTACAAGCTACATACGCATAAAAGAAAGAAAAAATTAGTGAAAAAGATTGACGTAAAAAAAGAAAAACAAAAGGTAAGCTAGTAAACAACGTACGTAAGTAAATGATGGATGGTTGTTAGGCATTTTAAAGAGCATTGGTAAAGAAGTTTCATCAATTTCCAAATATATATCAATATTATCCAAACTTTCAGGATCTCTTATCATATGCAATAATTCTCTATCATTCTTTATAGGCTTACCATCTCCATCCATTACTTTAAAACTGACAGGGTAAATATCAACGAACTTTCTACATAAGTCCAAGATGTCCAAGAAAGAGCTATCTTCTGTGAAATTAGTTTCTTTTCATTCCATCTTCTCCAAAATGCAAATTAGTGTATGAACTGAAATTCCACCTTAAGGAAGAAAATAGTATTTGATATTATTATATAAACATATTTCTCTAAAAGATGAAAAATACAAAAACAAATAGTTAAAATTTTACCAATTTTGTTCTGACAACTGTTTCTAGATTTTTGTCTTTCATCCCGAAGACTTTGATTTTTACTTACTCTTATGGACTTATGCATTCAAAAGAAAATAAAACATTATACCATTTTAAGAATTTCCTTAAAAGTAATACAGCCCTACCTAAAATATCAAGTAAAGTAAAAAGAAAAATAAATACACTATTGTGGTCTCCGTGAAGTTTGAATACATTTTGTCCATATTTACGAGCTAAGTTCCCAGGAGCTATAAACTTTGCAGTCTTTTGGACATTATTATTGCTACATTTTGCAAATATTGATTTTAACTGTAGGAATAAGGAATAATTAAGAAATTAGTACAATAATAATCATATGAAGAGAAAAGGAAAAAGTAAAGTCAAAGGAAAAAAATTAAATAAAATTCAAATTGAGAAAATTAAACCTAAACTTAAAATAACATATAAATTTAAGAGAATTATAAATCATTAAAAAATTTATATCAATGAGAAGTATAAAAATACTCCCTCCGTCCGATTTTTAATGGAGTCATTTTCTTTTTGCATGTGAATTAAGGAGTATTATTATTTAATGTATAGTGGGTCACATATATATTAGTGAAGGTGTGAATACCATTTTTTAGTTGTATTAGTGGGTGTGTGTGGGTCCCATATGTATAAAAAAGGAAATGAGACTCTTGAGGACGGACGCCCAAAATAGAAAAATGATACCTTTGAAAGCGGATGGAGAGAGTATTACTTTACCTCGTAAATAAGCACCAAGATTATCTTCCTATACGTGCAAAGATCACTCTTGACCCCGTATTGCACAAATGTGAAGATCTATCAATGTTACCATATCTAATAATAATAAAGAAAGGAATAAAATAGTTGTGTGACATTTTCAATATCTAAATTGCATTTAAACGTAAGGCTGCAATTCCTACTATGGAATTAGACCATAGGATCCTATATTTCTCTTAATCAATAGTAAGCTAGTTGTGAGTCATGTTCCTATAAATAATCAA
This sequence comes from Pogostemon cablin, assembly GCA_023678885.1. Classification (NCBI taxonomy): domain Eukaryota; kingdom Viridiplantae; phylum Streptophyta; class Magnoliopsida; order Lamiales; family Lamiaceae; genus Pogostemon; species Pogostemon cablin. The sequence goes on from CM042987.1 coordinate 12,519,053, forward strand.
ACAATGAAATTTGTCTCAAGGGCATTTGACCGCAGTCTGTCATACTTTGGAAATTCAATGATATCCTTTCACTCAAACTCCAAACAGCAAAATTCAGAATTTCTTAGAAACTAGACTTTCATGGCTTTACAATGATATAAGCCATGAGACCTAATTCTATGTCACAATTAGCAGTTTAATTCTTTAAACTGACATATGTGCATGTGTTGTTCAAATATATAGAAATATTGGAACATCCTTCCAGACATACGTTCATGGACCTAAAGCAAACCACTTCATTATTCTATAATTGAAAACATCTATTTTGAAAAAATAAAAATATATAACTTCTTAAATCTTCTAATAAGTTCATAAACTCAAAGAAAAAAATTATTAAATGAAATAGAAGGTTAAGATACATTCATTTGACAGATTCTCATCCAGTCTACCATACTTTGGTAATTTGTTAATAAATTTTCACTCAAAACTCCAAAATGAAGAATCCCTAAGAAACTAGATTTCATGGCTTTACAATGATATAGGCTATGATGCTTAATTCCATGTAAAATGAAACAGTTTAATTATTTTAAAAGACCCATGTGCATGTGTTGTTCAAATAGAAATTTTGGAACATCCTTCCAAACATAGGTTCATGGAACTAGAGTAAACCCTTCATTAATATATATATATATATATATATATATATATATAACTCTTTAAATATTGTGATAAGTTGATAAACTCAAAAAAAAATTATAAAAATGAATAAAGGTTAAGATACGTTCATTTGGAAGATTCTCATCCAGTTTGCCATAGTTTGGAAAATTGATATAACATTTCACTCAAAACTCCAAATTGCATAACTCAAAATTCCTTAGAAACTAGACTTCCATGGCTTTACAATGATATAAGACATGAGGCCTAATTCTATATCACAAAAGGCTGTTTAATTCTTTAAACTGACCCATGTGGCAAGGCTATCCATCACTAAGTGGTACAGAATCTGCAGAAATAGAAAACATATATAAGATAAAGATAAGTCAAGAAAATTTGAAGAAACTAGAACAATTTGACCATAAAACTATAATTCCCAACTAGATAATCATAGTTAACATACCTTTAGCTACTCCACACTCTTTCCACATACATTTAGCTATTCCACACTCTTTCCATGTATCCTCTCTTCTCCGCCTCTTCCCCTCTCTACCGCACTGCCAGAGCCTTCAATCGCCCCGCGCATTACGTTTTCCCAATCAGAGATCGAGGACTTCATCATCTGGTACGCCTCCATTTCTATCCACTTCAGAGTAATTATAATAATCTCTACGAAGCTGAGTTTCATGTAATTGCCAACGGGCTTTTTCTATTACGCAACTTCCGCCTCCCGAAAGGCGGCAATTCCCCCGTGATTAAGGAATTTGTGATCCCTGTTTCCTCCGACGAGGTGCAAATTACACTTTTGCCCTCCGAGAAATCCAGTTTTGGTTTCGTGAGCGCGATAGAGGTGATTTCTGCTCCGCAAGACCTGATTGCGGATGTAGCACAGTTGATTGATGTTGGGAAGAACGAAATGATCCAAGGGTTATTGAAAAATGGGTTTGAAACTGTGCACAGATTGAACGTAGGAGGGTTCAAAGTGACACCCTTTAATGATTCTCTATGGTGGACGTGGGTAACTGATGATGAACACTTTGCATCGAATGATGCATCACAAAAAGTTCATTTTGGGGGCAGAATTAGGTATCAAAAGGGTGGGGCAAGTAGGGAAGTAGGGCCAGATAACATGTATAACACTGCGAGAGTGATAAAGAGCTCAGAGAATTCGATCCCGAATGTGAATATGACATGGTCATTTGAAGTGGAGAAGGGTTATAGGTATATGGTGAGGATGCATTTCTGTGATATAGCAAGTGTAGCCACATACATGCTTTACTTCAATGTGTATGTAAATGGGGAGTTAGCATATGAGAATTTGAATCTGTCGGATATCACAAATGCAATCTTAGCATCTCCGTTCTATGCTGATTTCTTGGTTGATGAGAAGAGCTCAGGGAACCTGGTTGTGAGTGTAGGGCCATCAAACAAGAGCCAAACTCCAGCTGTTGTTGGCATACTCAATGGGATCGAGGTCTGGAAGTTGAACAATTCAATGGGTAGTTTTGATGGAGAGGTGTGTGTGGATGTTGTGTGGAGAAGCTGGAGAAAGGGGCATTCGGGCTTTTTGATTCCATTGATTGCAGCAATATTCTTGTTGCTGTCTGCATCTGTGTTGCTGCAGAGGAGGAGGAATTCTCCGATGCCTTGGTCGCGGTTACCTGTGGATGTTACTGAAGTTAATTTGAAAGCTAGCAACTGAGTATATACTGTCTGTTGAACTATCATTTCACTTATGAGGTATCTGGTAATAACTGTTTGGTGTCTCTGTAAGTTTGATGTGAGGGGCTGTTTTCTAATGTTATGGTATTGATGTGTATAGATACATGTGAGAAGATTTGTAGTTCTAATCTAGTATTGTAACACCTTAAAACCTCTTTTACTTATATCTGTTGTGTGTTATTGTACATGGTTTTCAGACCAATACTCGTTTCTCATAGATAATGTTATGATGATTATTGTTCTTTCCATAATTTTTCTAATATCAAAATTTATTTGTATCAAACCCTAAGATTTATAAAGTCTTTCAAAAAAGAATGGCCATTAGAAATAGGAGGGATGACACTCTAATAGTTTTCAAAATATGTATTATTAAAAGAAATATAAGCACATAATTCATACCTAAATATAGAGTTACAGAAGATATAACAAGAACTCAGTAATGAAATTAGAGAAAATGAAACAACAAATGACGAAAACTATCTTAATGTGGAGAAATCACAACAGGTGACATCTCTCTCCTTCCTAAACCCTTCCTACACACTTAAGCAAAATCAACACACTTATGCAATAAGAGAGATAAAGATGTTTAAGAAACTAAATTAATCAAGAGAAACCTGTTGAATATAATCACCCAAGGACGCCGACCACTCTCTCCAACTTGACTTATGATTTCCTTCCTAAACCCTTTACACACAACCCAAGCATAATGAACACAGAATTAGAGAGAGATGTTGAAAGGATTAAAATTAAGAGAAACCTGTTGAGTACACACCCAAAGAACGTCGTTGCTCTATTGACCTACGATTTCTCAAAGTTACCCAAATTTGGAGAGTCTGGTTCGAATCGTGGGTTGGTTTCAAAGGGTTTTGAATATGAACATTCTTTCCTTTTGTCTTAGGGATAAAATTAAATAAACCCATTTCATTTTCATTTTGTTTTATTTAATAGATAAAAATAAAGGAAGGAAAAATTAACTTTTCATTTTTAATGGGCAAAAAGAATGGAGGGAAAAATTGGCTCCCAGTTTTTTTTAGATATCATTCCAACTTATATCAATAATGAGAGGCAACTCAATTGATTTCTATTAATGAGATGAATACTAATAGTAATAAGAGGAAAAAATATCTCTTATTAAAATTACCTATTACTCCCTCCGTCCCAAAGAGAAATTTATAGTTACTGTAGATACGGAGTTTAAGAAAAAGTTTACTTTTAGGGGTACTTTGGTATTTTATGTAATAAATAAATTATAAAGTAAGTTATGTGAGTTGAAAAGGGGTGGTAATTTTTAAATTAAAGTGTGCTGTAAGGTTATTGATTTATGTGTATTTTCTTATTTGGGGGTGTGAACTTATTTATGAGACGGATAAAAATAGAAAGTGTAAATTTATTTTTGGGGCTGAGGTAGTACACCTTAACTTTTCTTTTTCCTAACATTAAAAACCATCTTTAATACTAGTGAAGGGAGACTGTTAAACACAAAACTACAGTAGCAAATGCATCGAACCAAAGAGATGCAGAAGCTTGAGTATGAAACAACATAGATAAACCTATTTCAGTTATGTGACAGTGCTTATGTTCAGCCCTACCATTATGTTGTGGTGTGTAAGGACAAGAAAGACTGTGATGAATGCCATTCAAGTTCATAAAATCACGTACTTTCGAATTCACAAATTAAGTTCCTCCATCACTTTGAAAATTTTTTATTTTACAGGAAAACTGAGTGCAGATAAGGCATGAAAGCGAACCAATATGGCATAAAATTTAGACTTAGCACGTAATGGATAAATCCACAAAAAATAAGAAAGTCATCCACAAAAACCACATAATAACGAAATCCATAAATTGTGGAATCAGGTGCAGGACCCCATAAGCCGCGATGTATAATATCTAGAATGTTATCAACTTTCTTTCTCATTCAATTGAATTGAAAGTTTCTTGCTTTTTGCCAACTGATAAGAAGAACAAACGCTAGGATTCGGCAAAACTGAAGTAACAGACACTTTGCTTTGTTGGAAAAATTATATATATTTTTTTAATAATTAAATTTGGATAAAGAATCTGGTTTTTAATCTATAATTTTAAATGTATACAACAAGAAATAAAATAATTATGCTGTTAATTTATGTACGCAATATTGCAAAAATTTCTTCCTGTGCAACGCACGGGAGGGTAAGTGCTGGTTATAAATGCTTGTAATCATGAAAAATATGAGAATCTACAAAATTGTAAAGGCGTAAGGATTTTTCTATGAAATAAAAAAACTGTCTAAAAAAGTATTTTTATGCCATTATAATGGCCAAAATAGTAATAAAACATGGAAATGTAGGTGGGCAGAATATTTTCACATTATATAAATTCTTAGAAACATGAAAATATAAAAATCTATATAATTGTAAAGGCTTAAGGATTTTTTTGCGAAATCCAAAAACATCTTAAAAAGATTAGTATTTTTATGTCACTATAATGATCAAAATAGCAATGAAAAATTGAAATATATATGGGTAGTATGTTTTTACATAATATAAATGCTTAGAAACATGAAAATACAAGAATCTACAAAAATTGAGTTACATTCACTTTTTGCCCCGTAAATAAGACAAATTCGATTTCTATCCAAAAAAAGATAAATGGTTCAATTTTGTCCCCATAACTCATGATTTTTTTCAATTTTTTACCAATTTTGCCCCAAATTGAAGCCTCACGTGAGCGACACGTGGGGCTTTCTGGCGAAATTCGTGTTTTTCGGCGAATATTGGGTATAATTTTAAAAATTTGTTAGTTATGGGGCAAAATTGAACCAATTATCTTTTTTTGGGGGTAAAAATCGAAGTTTTTCTTAGTTATAGGGCATAAAATGAATCTAATTCATAAAAATGTATACACGTTGGTAGAGAAATTATACACATATATCCGGAGCATAGGATATCAACTCTTCTTCGATTAGGTTAGGTTAGGTGTCACCTATAATATCATTTATCCATCAAATTGTACAATCCCACGAAAATATTAATTAATGTAAATCCACACAAATTTCAAACACAATACCTAAAAACTATTCTATTCACCTCCCTCTCTCTCTTATTCCATTTCTTCTCTCTCATTGCACTATGTTTACTTTCGGTATTTTTCTCGACGTTCCTTTACCACCACTGAAGATGTAACGGCCAGTTATATACTTTGTTTTTCCTACATACTAATTTCAATATTATACTTACTCCCCTCTGTCTCAAAAATACTTGCACGTAAAATAACTTTTGATATTAGAAAAAGTTCAATTTTTGGGGATGCAACTATTTTTTTTGGGATGGACTATAAAGAAAAGTGTGAAAGTATATATTCTTGGAATGAGGGAGGGAGAATTAACTTTGACTAACTTGTAATATATCTTTAAGCTTGATTTTTCACTAATCAATTATTTGTGCTCATGTGCAGGTCAAATAAACGGGCTTAAAAATTATCACTGCAATGGAGGATATGAATATTGGTGTTCCAACACACAACTACTTATTAAAAGTAGAATGCCATATATGCAATGTTCTTCACTGCGGTTGTGTTTCGTATATCTTTTGATGTTTGAATCGTCATGTTGTTTTCTTGTGTTGTTTGACCAATAATATATATTAATTTCCACTACTTTTACTCCATACTACATTTAACATAATTTATATATGCTTTGTGTTATCGCACCATAACATAATGAGTTACATAAGATGAATAAGGATTAAGTTTTTTTTTTAATAAAAAAAATGATATTTGATCGATAGAAAGTCATAACTATTCAATTCATGTAATATTCCGTGACCAATTTTATTATGTATAAAAAATGATAACATCTTTAATGTATAATGATAATTAAGTAAGGTAAACAATATAGTGAAAATGATCTTATTGAAAGATAATCTAACAAAGGCAAAGGCATATGTGAAACCGTCTCATGTAAGGGCTTACGAGAGACGGATAAAAAGTGATAACTTCTAAAACAAAAGTGATATTCAATTAATAAAAAGTGATAATGTTATTTCATGTACAATTTATAGTATAAATGAGAAGTAATAACATTTTATATATAGTGAAAGTGACAACGTTTTATAGTGAAAGTGATAATTATTTCAAAAGGTGTAAAATGATCTCACGTGAAACGGTATCACCCAAGTCCTACTCTTTAACAAAAGGCTACCTATTTTTATACGTATGCTATTATTGAATTATTATTATTATTATTATTATTATTATTATTATTATTATTATTATTATTATTATTATTATTATTGATAAGCATTTTTTTAATTTAATTTTGTATAAAACAGATGTCGTATTTTTGTTAATATATTAAAAAAATTTAAGTGTTGAGCTCTTGAACAATAATGATTAGATATACTAATATTTATAGGATGAACTTTAATGCGAGTAATTTGGGTCTATTATTTATCATCATCTAAAGTTTTTTTCATTATTAAACTATGGGTTAATGGCTGGAAAAAGTCTTATGTATCTATTCAAGAATATCTTAAACTTTCAAAGAACTCTCATATGATCACTCACGGATTGGTTCAAGAAGAAAAGAAAATGTCGATGAACTAAATCATTTATAATGGTTAGGTAAATTGCCTATATTCAATCCAGCTGGAAGATCAATTTAGATCTCATAACTATCTATTCAACCAACCCTTATCTTTATTTAAAAATCATCCATTGCCAATTAAGACAACATCCATAACTATCTATTCAACCAACCCTTATCTTTATCTATAAATCATCCATTACCAATTAAAACACCATCTACATGGCATCATGCAATCCATGCAAGCATTTACCTCTCAACATGTCTAAACCTGTACTTTGATTGCGACTTAGTCTAAACTTAAGGGAATTTGCAAAAAAAATACACACTTTAGTCACGAGTTGCAATTTAAACTACCGGACAATAGGAAGCTGCTCAGTCGCTGACGTGTCATTCTCTCTTCCATGTCACACGCTACCTGTACAAAACTACATCGTTTTATTGTATTCAAATAGTCTCATAAAACTTAATTTCTTCGTAATAGTTCCATAGCATTTAAATTCTTACCAAAATTGTCATTTTTACTTTAAAATGTTTAAATTTTCTAATTCTTTGAGAATTGGATTGAATCGGTGCTTTAACAAATTTATGGGACAAATTTGGTAAAAATAAAATATTTTGGGATGAAATCGGAAAAAACTAACTATTTTGAGACCTTTTCCAATAAAGTAAAAAGATTGCGGGACGATTTATATTTTAAACTCATATTTTTTGAACATCCACCTCACTTTTATATACACTTAAACCTTAACTCACCCACAATTTTATAAATAATAACACGTGTTTCATATACCCACCATAACTCACCCACAACACCTTTGCTCACCCAACATCAACCCATGTCGGAGAGGAAAGAAAATGAATCAATCTCACTACCGGTCTCATCCAGTAAAACACTACACCTAAATAAAATAATATCGGGTGAAAGTGATAATAAATTAAATAAATTATTTTATGATCAATTTATAAAATGAATAAAAAGTGAAACGTGATTATAAATTTTTTAAAAATAAAAAATATGTAATTTTTAATAATTTATAAAATAATCCATTAAAGGGAATTGAAAAAAAAAATAAAACAACTATTTAGGCCAACTGCTAGCCGCCCACCCCTCTTTTGCTTTAATTTTTTATTCGTAATAATAATTAATTAATATAACCTGACAGAACCCTTATTTTCACTTAACTTTTTTAATTTAAGGACTTATAACATTAATATGCAAAATTTATACAAAGACGTTATAATTATCTCTAAACACTCTCCCTTTAAATTTTTCCATATTAAAATTGATTTATATTTTAAAAAATTATAATAATAATTAAGAAAAAAAATAAAATATTCATAACGATTAAATATTCTAACTAAATCTCCTGTTTTTTATTTGATTCTTTAATTGGTCCTAACTCAATCTCTTGTTTTTCATTTGATTCTTTAATGGGTCATAATTGGTATATATCATGAGAGAAGTGTGCGTTGTGTGTGTTGTGTGGTGTTTTGTAACTATATAATTATGTTTTGTTTCTAAAGCACCCGAAGCACAAGGGGATTTTTCATTTTATACAAAATATTTGCTTGATAAAAAAAATTAAGTTTTATCCATTTACTATATATATATATATATATATATATATATATATATATATATAATATTACTCTATAGTAATTTAACTAAGAGAAAACCAATGATAGATACACACTTTTACCCTAAATTACTATGAGATACAATGAGTTCAAATAATTACTCTCACATACAAAATATTAAAGTAAAATACCAAATATAACCTTATAATGCCATACACTTTTAAACCACAAACCCTTAACCCCTCACCCACCAACCCACCGCCGCCGACCGGTCACCTGATCACCGCCAGATCACCGCCGGACAGCCGCCGGACCTCTGCCGGACCGCCGCTGGCTGCCGGACCTTCATCGGACCACCGCCGGAAACAAAATTGTGCAAACCAAATTATGCAAAATAAAATTGTGCAAACCAAATTGTGCAAAACAAATTATGCAAACACATAGGGGTATTTATGGTATCACAATCATAATTGTGGTGTTATGAGTATTAGTGCTTTGAGTCATCTAGTTTATAGCAATTATGCATTATTTTATGTATCCAAGTGACCTTTAATTAATTAACCAAATGCAATGTTTGCTTACATTCCCACAGCCAAGATTTGTAATGTAATTTCCAAAGATAAGCAAAATCTTTACACACCTAGGTACATTAATGGTGGATTCTAAAAAATATTTTTGGGATACAGGCATGTAATTATAAATATATATATTACTCAATGCGTTTTAATAAGTAACTCATGTATTTTTTATATACGTATATTAAAAAATATATATTTTTTATGTTTAAAGATGTGTAAAATTTTTGGAATGTTTGTAAAAAATGAGTATTTTAGATAATTTAAAAAATATGTATAAAATTGTTTAGATGTGTGTAAAAAGTGTGGAGTTAAATTCCCTTTTGGTCCCATAACAATAGGAAATTTTTGAATTTGTCTAAAAAAAGATATTATTTTCAATTTAGTCTCATAACTTTCAATATTTGCCAATTTTTACCTCAAAATTACCGAAAATTGAATTTTTCGTCGGGATTTTGCACGTGTGACGCACGTGGCCCCTCAATTTATGGTTTTCCGGCGATTTGAGGTCAATATTGGCCAATTTCCGTAGTTACGAGACTAAAAGGAGAAACAATATGTATTTTCTATTTTGTCTCAAAAAAGATATCATTTTTAATTTAGTTCTATAATTCAAAAGGCAAGTCAAGTGTTTATTGTATATATATACTATTCACCGTGGATAAAAATGAATTTCTTTTTCATTTTTTGGCTTCATCAATTAATTTAAGTATAATACATAATTAAAATAATTGATTGAGGTAGCACAATTTATAATTTAAATGATTAATTGAAAAACAAATAAAAGATCAGACAGCACGTGAAGTGCATGAAAATTTAAATAATTCATTGTAAATCGAATTATAGCAGGTTACTTTATTTAAAAGAGACAACCCCAAATAATTCATTGAAAAACGAACTCCAGCTGGTTGGTTTAAATAAAATGCATCCACTAATATGGATGATGGTGCTCCCCCAATGATAAAAGAAGATTTTATTTTGATTTTGCTTTTACTATTTCTAGTTACATACTACTGCGCCGTATATCAATGTATTTCACATATTTGTATGCGAGAAGTTTAAATTTTTTTCTTTTTAATGTATGAAATAAAATCTCAATATTTATCTATTTATTTTAAAGATTTCTCAATATCCGTAACAAATTTGAGAAAGATATGTAATCCAATTCTTTCATAAATCTCATTCTCGCAAATATCACTAAAATCCTCATCGACGTCGCGGTTGATGCGCACATAGAAGGCCGACATTAGAGCCTCCACCACCGGTGAAATCATCGGAATTGAGAGAACGTTCACCTTTAGCCCTTCGATGGAAAAGCAAACACTAATTGGGGGTATTTGAATCATGCACGAATACACCGCCTGCTTGAATGATCGCGCGTCAGACCCAAGATATCAATTTCAGATAGTGCTTATTCAATCTCTTGCATAAACTCATCATCGAGTCAACGTCGTCGTACCCATAAGTTAATATTCCATCCTGCACGTCCTTTCTTTTTTGGGTTGTTACGCGAAAGAAACCCCCGATGGCCGCCACCATCATGAAACCAAGTTTTCCCACCAAATTCGACAACCTGACTGTGCCCTACTTTCGGAGTCAATGTCAACAGTGACTGTGGTATTAGAAAGTTCTTCCGTTGCTTCTTCAGTTTTAGCAGAGGTAAGGTTATGATGAAAAGAGGCGAGGAAGGATGCTGACGATTGTTCACATTGTGCAACAATATAATAGATTGTGCAAATATTTTAAGGGGTTGTGCAGCAATGTAATCGATTATGCAGCATGTATCATTACAATCTAATATACAGAAACATAGCATGATTCATAGCAAATAATATTTAGACATAATTTTATGTCCATCAGAATTATTTATTTTTTATAATTATACTCTTGATAACTATGTTGCGCATGTCTACAAGAAATATGATTTACAAAATAACATATAGTTAGGTTGTGCAGTCCTATTCACAGGTTGTGCAAAAATTTAATTAAATTGTGCAATATATTTATAGTCTTATTTACTTGAGAAGATGAATTGTTATCAATAAGAGAGATTGAAATTAACGGGCAATAAATACGGAATCTGATGCAATTTTAACGGTAAAAATTATGTCCAGAATACATTGAAAGGGTAAAATTGGGTTTGTGCAATATAACTTTGTACCTATTAGTATTAATTTAAGCCCACGTATCTAATAGTAATAATAAGATATGCATTGTACCTAAAAGTAAGTCATTAATAATTAGTTTGTCTAATGTCAGCATTAAAATCAGTAATTGCACTAGCTGTGGGCGTATCTTGCTAAATGGATAAAATAAGATCCAGTCATATCATGAATTGTATTTTATTACTGTCGATCCACTACAAAATTTTTTAATGAAAAGTCGCACTTACACCTATTTTTATACACATCAATTATAATTGAATAAAATAAATGAAGAATTCACATTTCTATATATGTAAAGTATACGTATTGGTGGTTAAAGTATGTTTGTAGTTAATCATATTATAAAAAAAAATTAATTCATTATTCATCATATTTTAAAAAATTATACTTTAACTACAAATTATTCTAAAGTTTTTTTTCATTATCAAACTATGGGTTAATGGCTGGAAAAAGTTTTATGTACCTATTCAAGAATATCTTAAACTTTCAAAGAACTCTCATATGATCACCACGGATTGATTCAAGAAGAAAAGAAAACGATGAACTAAATCATTTATAATGGTTAGGCAAATTGCCTATATTCAACCCAGCTGGAAGATCAATTTAGATCTCATAACTATCTATTAAACCAACCCTTATCTTTATCTATAAATCATCCATTACCAATTAAAACAACATCCATAACTTTCTATTCAACCAACCCTTATCTTTATCTATAAATCATTCATTACCAATTAAAGCAACATCCACATGGAAAATACTTAAGGGAATGCGCAAAAAAAATACACATTTTAGTCAAGAGTTGCAATTTGAACTACCGGGCAATAGGAAGCTGCCCATTCTCTCTCCCATGTCACACACTACCTGTACAAAACTACATCGTTTTATTGTATTCAAATAGTCTCATAAAACTTAATTTCTTCGAAATAGTTCCATAGTATTTAAATTCTTACCAAAATTGTCATTTTTACTTAAAAATGTTTAAATTTTCTAATTCTTTGAGATTTGGACTGAATCGGTGCTTTAACAAAGTTATGGGACAAATTTGGTAAAAGTAAAATGTTTTGGGATGGAATCGGAGAAAACTAAAAGGTTTGAGAAGAAAATGAATACCCTAACTACCGGGTAATTTTTCGTTGGTAAAGTGGTGGTTGGTAAAATTTTTAGCAATGAAATTTCAATTCTATTGGTAAATAATTCCGTTGGTATTCCGTTGCTAATAATTCCCATGAGAATTGCTCAATGTCAAAAAGGTCCAAAAACTGGTAGATTTAGTCCCATAGGAATTTTTCATCTAAATTGTAATAGTTGACGAAATATTCTGAATCATTAAGAAGATCAAAACGGACTATGTTTATTTTGAAACACAGAAAATAATATAAATTTGGTAGTTTATAATAACATAAGTTAACTTGGAATGAAAATTTTCGATTATAATATTCTTATGGGACCAAAACCGCTAGCTATGGGACTAGTATATTCCTACGGGACTATAATTGAATTGAAGAAATTCTTATGAGACTAAATGTGAAATTTTCCCTTTATTTATTGATTCTATTGGTAACCGTTAAAAATTACCAATGGATTTTATTCTATTGGTAAAAACATAAGAGAATTTGTTGGTATTCTATTGCTAAAAGAAAATTGTAATTACCAATGGATTGAATTGAAACCTTGCTAATAATTCCGTTGATAATTTATTTAATGATTATGTTGGTAACTGTTAATAATTACCAATGGATTTTATTCAATTGGTAAAAACATAAGAAAATGTGTTGGTATTCTATTGCTAGAAGAAAATTGTAATTACCAACGGATTGAATTCAAACCTTGCTAATAATTCCATTGGTAATTTATTTAATGATTCTGTTGGTAACCGTTAATAATTACGAAAATTGTAATTACCAACGGATTGAATTCAAACCGTTAGTAAATTTCATTGCTAAAAAGGAGTTTTTTTTTTTTTGTAGTGAGTGTCTCAGCATAGTGACATTGAATGGGAAAATTCCTTTACTGCTACATTTTTACAATAGTAATATATATATATATATATATATATATATATATATATATATATATTATTCTTTTCATTGTAGATAGTGCATGAGTCACCTTTATATAGTAAAGAATATTTTTTCTTCATCATTTTACTTATGCTAAGTAGATTACTGTGGAGTTTTGAAATCAACAGCACATCGTGAATGCACTGCTTTCCTTTTCTTATGTTGACAACTATTATGCCTTTTCTTCCAACCTCTGTTGTGTCTCCATTGTCTTAGCTTCACTTGAATTTTGATTGTTTTATCGACATTTTAGAAAATCTTCTCAACTGCCGTAATATAATGTTCGTTTATTTATTGTACGGAATTGAAGATGGAATAGTGGCTAGATGAGTCCATTAATTAAATTCACACATGTACAAGTCCCAATTTCGATTCTGCTGACAATCTATCTTTATGTCACTCTATACATACATATATACCTGAATTTCCTATTTTTATCTTTAACTAGATTTTATCCATACGTACGTTGTACGAAAAGAATTATATTACACTATATTTAAAATTATTATTTTTTACGTAATTATATTTATTTACTTATATGAATTTATGTATTTTATAAATAAAATATTAATTATTTATATATAAAATATAAATGTAATTTTTCTTTTTGTTAGTTTAAAGTAATTTTATATTTATGAATTAAATCGTATAATATGTACATTTAATTTTTTCATAACATCAATTTTTACTTGTAGTTAAGGATGACAATGTGAAAATGCTTGTTTTAAGGATATCTATATTTGTTTAAATATTAATTATCTATATTTATACCCGTCCTATTAAAAAATTCCATGTACCCGTCCCAAATTCATTTATAGACACACGCGGGTTATCTGTATCCATTTAATATTTATTTAATTTATATATTTATATATTTCATTTCTTAAAAAAATATTATAATAAAAATTATATTACTACCTCCGTCCCAAATTAGCCTTCACCTTTTCTATTTTTGTTTGTCTCCTAAAAGTCTTCACATTTCACATTTCTAAAATAGTAAAAAGATATAACAACTAATCTCTCACTTACACTTTATTTACAAAAATATCACTCATTCCTTGGGTACCAGAAAAGTACACCCATCTCTTTGTCATTTGTTGTTGTACCAAATATGTTCTCCAACACTATTATTTGTAAGTACTTTAGCATGTATAACTATATCTTATGTTTCCTAATGACCAAACGTGGACATTTGCATAAACTTTTGTATAATATATATTTCTCTCGTATAATTTTATTACTACTCGTATCCATCACATTCAAAAATTTTATTACAATACATTTCAAACCCGTTTATTAATACTCATGAGTAAAAATTAACAATTAAAATATGTACTGAAATTTGATCAATTAAATGAAGACGATATTTTATCATAAAATAGATTGATTAAATTAAATTAATGAGGTATTTTAGAGTAAATATTAAATTAAAAATAAATTTCAAACTTAAAATAAATTCAATAAAACATGATCTCTAAATTAAAATTTAAAATTAAATAGTTTAAAAAAATTAGTTGATATTAAGAAAAATATAAATCTTTTATAAATTAAATTGAATTAATTAAATATTGATTTATAAATTGATTGAAAAAAATAGGAAATATTACTCATAGGTACACACTTTGTACCCTAAATTACTAAGAGATACAATGAGATCAAAAAATTACTCTCACATACAAAATATTAAAATAAAATACTAAATATAACATTAATTCATTATAATCCCACACACTTTTAAACCACAAACCCTAAACCCCTCACCCACCCACTGCCGCAGCCGGCTTCCGGACCGCTGCCGCCGCCGCCGCCACTGCCGCTGCCTCATGCCGCCGCCGGAGAGTGGGAGTATATAATTTTTTCGCTGCACATGACACTTATGATTCACACTTTTTTTGCTGCACACACTTTTTTTACTACACATAACTTTTGCTGCACACGATCTTTTATGCTGAACACAAACATTTGTGTGCAGCACAATGTAAGGGTAATATTGGATATCACTATATATTTATTTATGTAGTTAGTAGTATTATTTTTGTATGTTTGTATCTCATAGTGATAAAGGAGTTTTTAATGTACCTTATATTAAGTGCCTGATAGTCGTTTTTACGCACTCCAATTAAAATCCTCAAGTGTAAGGATGTCAATTGTAACAACAAGTACCCAAGTAAAATTATTAATCCCTAGAAGGACAGTCAATTATTTATTTTCTCTAAATTACTATTTAATAAGAATTATATAACTAATTTCTAGAGTTTGAATTAATTATTCAAGAAACTAAAATAATAAATAACTTAATAAAAAGCAAAGAAGAAGGATTTGAGAATAAGTCAAGAGATAAGGCACAGTTCTAAGGTATCAAGTATAGACTAATTAATTTGGATTTCTAGACCTCTAATTGATTATTCATGCACCATCTATGAAATTACACCATTTAACCCTGTTATTCCACCAGATATGATCTGATTTTAAGCTAGCAGTATATTCTAGTTTATTTCCTAAGGTGCATGAATATTACCAAGCCCCCTTCCTAGATACTAATCAACGCGAACAACAATACCTCTGAATGGCAAATTCGACTAACAAGATATTTTCTGGAAGTACTACATGCTTTATTCACTTCCTACTTGAATGTCTAATTGCATTGTTCCACTAAACAATTCAAGTATTTAATTTACTAGGTCTCAAAATTAAAGTGTTTATAGGCAGACTACTCTAATTCCTAACAGATAGATAATACCAATCATGAACGCACACAAGCTAACATATTAAACCAAGAATCACGGGAAATGACATGAATTTTGTATGAAGACGTTACGAAATAGAAAAGCAAAGTTTGAATAAACCAAGTAAAATCAAAATATTAACTGCATAAAATCATAAAATTTGGTCTAGGTCTCTAAATCAATTGAATCTAACCTTCAAACCTTAGAACTGTAATGGAAATTAGCTGATGAGGTAACAAGAAACACTCATGGCTATGAAATTTATAACAATAATCAAAATAAAAGAGAAAGAAAGATAAGAAATACGAAACCCTAGCATAGGTGTAGATCTGCGTTCCTTCTTTGTCTCTCCGATCGTCTGATCTCTCTCAACTCGCACTTGAATCTCCTTCTGATTGGATGGAAGATGGGATGGATGGAGATCTGATGTGTGTGGGTGGATGATGAGGCATGATGGATGATTAGCCATTTTTTGTAGTCAGGATGACCAATTAAAGAATTTATCGAACCCAAGGGAGGTAGGTACTAGAGCTTAAGCGATATTACGTTTCTTGTAATTTTATAGAGCGAATCATGAATAGATTGGTTGTTTAAACAAGTAAATTAAAGTAACCAAAGCAAACAAGTAAACAATGATCAAACAACCAAAGATAAGTGAATGAAGAGTAGTTTTTCAAGTTAAGTAAAGGTGATATTAACAACACTAATGAAGTGGTAATTCTAGGATTAATGCATCAAATTCATATGTATCATGAATTAATAACTAAGTGCCAACACAAATTCCACCTAAAATCTCTCTCGAGATGGATAGGATGTAGATCATTAATAATGTCTCAAAATAGCTCTAAGGATTGGTTCTTAATCAAACCATTCCATCAAGGTACTAAGTTCAATTAAAGAATCCCTTCACACGATCGATTGACCTCTCGACCTAATAAATCGGGTGTTCTATCAATGTGTTCTAAGTCCCAAAGGATATCTATATATATTTACAACTTATAATGCACATGAATTGTATGATGAAATAATTCAATGAACTATCTTAAGCACATATTTGATTTCTCAATCTAAACATATGTCCAATGATAATTAATCACACAAATCAATCATATAAATCAAGCAATCAACAATCACTGATAGAAAATTAACAAATCCAATCAACATATGAATTCAAATACATAAATCCCAAAATTATCCAACAACTTTCATGTTGCTAATCTCACAAGGGAGATTAGCCTACCATATTCATAAGGAAATCAACATAGACATTTAAATCCCTACAAACCATGATAAACAATAAGGTTTCAATACAAAGTTTGGATGAAAACTCCCTTGGATGGCTCCAATGGTGATCTTCTTCCTCTCCTTGCAATTCTGCTCTCTTCCTTGCTTCTTTTCCTCACTTGGATGAGAATTTTGATGGTTGGATGAAGATAGATGGAATGGATGGTGAATGGATGAAGATGGTGGTGAAAAATGGAAGGAATTGTGTGTGATATGAGTGTGCAACCTCCAACTCACGAAAATCTGATCAAATATTGAAATATTGGGTATTTATACCCCTTGGGAGCTTCTAGAAGAATTCTGATAATTTTCTGCTTCCAGCACCTATACGACTCGTGTGCATGCAAACGGCCCGAGTCGTGTTTGGGCTTTTGGTCAACTTTTGGCTCCAGACGGTGCAAGGCTCGTGCGCTGAACACGGCCACAGGGTGGGCGAGTAGTTGGTTCAGGTGCTGGCGCACGACCACCTCTTACAGGACCGTGCGCAGTACACGGGACGTGTGCATGAACACATCTCTTGTACTGGACACGGGCGGCCGTGTTTGTTCTGCAGTTGCTTTCTTTTTGCACCTCGACTCCCGACTCTGTTTTCGCTCCATTTTCACCTATTATTGGTAAATTAATTGGCATGTCAAAAACTATGGCATGGTATAATTAATACTCTCAAATTTTCGGTAAAGGTAACTACATGTCAAAAATAGTTAAAGTTTATATGATATATTTTGATTTATAAATAAAGAGTATTACTTATACTTGATAGGCTTATATCGGAATATTGACACAAATAATAAATCAATTGTGTAACGGAATATTCTCTTGTGAGATGGGTATATGTGAGACGGATTATAGACGGGTCGACCCATTGTAATAGTATATTTGTTATATATGTAAAGTATACTTATTGGTGGTTAAAGTATGTTTGTAGTTAATCATATTATAAAATATTTTTTAGGGTGAATATCAAAATTGGTCCTATAAGTATGACATTTTCCAACTTTAGTCCTTTATCATTTGCAATTCTCAATTTTGGTCATTTTTTGTCCACTTTTAGACCTTTTTGTCCAAATTTAATCCTTTTTGTCCAAATTCAGTCCTTTATGTTAAAAAAATGTCCAAAAATAGTCCAAAATTGTATACATTTAGGACCAATAGTGACCATAAAAGGACCAAATTTTGAAAAAAGGACCAAAACTGGACCAAAAGGACTAAAACTGGACCAAAAGGACTAAAACTGGACAAAAAATGACCAAAATTGAGAATTGCAAATGATAAAGGACTAAAGTTGGAAAATGCCATACTTACTGGACTAATTTTGATATTTACCCCATTTTTTAATTCATTATTCATCATATTTTAAAAAAATATACTTTAACTACAAATTAATTAGCATATTTTATCTATATGACAAACATACTTTGACAACGGGTCGACCCGTCTTACAATCTGTTTCTCACAAAAGATTTTGTCTAACATATATGTCGAAAAATTTATATACCGATGTTGTTGAATATTAAACTTAATTTTGTGGAGATGTCATGAGAATTCTAGATAAATTGGGAAGATGTGAATCTTCTAGGTTGGTGGAGACATTTGTAAACTAGAATTCTTTAGAATAGGAAATTAAGAAAAATGAGAAAGAATAATTTAGAGTGATGTAGATGAAAAAAATATCTAGAAAATATTCACATGTGATCAACATAAGAATTATCTAGATGAAACTAGTATAGAATGATCTAAAATATTAGAGATTGTACTCTTGATTACTATAAATAGGTGCATGATGTATCATTTTGTTGTACACAACCAAAAAAAAAGTTAAGTGAAGTTCATTTCTCAAACCTTGTTCATTCCCTCAAATTATTTCTATCATATTTTGTTTACTCCACTCACCAAATCCTACACCCATCCACAAATACCTACACATATCCCTCCAACCTTTTACATCCTACAAAGTGGTATTCGAGCCATAAGATCCTCATGTGAGAGATGGCTAACAACCTTCAATCCTTTCAAGTCCCGTTGCTCAACAAGAGCAACTATGATAATTGGAGTATCAAGATGAAGGCACTCCTGGGTACTCATGATGTTTGGGAGATTGTAGAGAAAGGGTACGACCAACCGAAAAATGAGGCGGCACTATCTCAACAAATAAAGGATAAGTTGAGAGATTCAAGAAAGAGGGACAAGAAGGCTCTCTTCCTCATCTACCAAGCATTGGGAGATGATGACTTCGAGAAAATCTCGAGTGCGACAACCGCCAAGGAAGCATGGGACAAGCTCCAAGTGTCATGCAAAGGAGCTGATCAAGTTAAAAAGGTACTCCTTCAAACTTTAAGAGGAGAATTTGAGTCCCTACACATGATGGAGTCCAAATCTATTTCAGATTATTTTACAAGAGATTTGGCGGTCTCTAATCAAATGAGAAGAAATGGTGAAAAATTGGTGGATGTTAGAATAATGGAGAAAATTACGTTCGTTGATTCCCAAATTTGAGCTTATTGTGGTGACTATTGAGGAGACTAAAAATTTGGAGGAGATGACAATTGATCTCTTAATGGGGTCGTCACAAGTTTATGAAGAGAAACAAAAACGAAAGCAAGATATGGTGGAGCAATTGTTAAAATTGCAAGTGAGTGCAAAGGAGAAAGACGAAGGCCCAAGTAGCGGTCAAAGTTGTAGCCAAGGACAAGGACAAGGTCGAGGTCGTGGACGTGGATGAGGAAGCTATGGAAATCATGGAGAGAGAAAAGAATTTGATCAAGGAAGGAGCAACCAAAAATCGAGGTACGATAAATCTTCTATAAAATGCTATAATTGTGATAGATTTGGGCATTATGCTTCCGAGTGTTGGAATGCAAAACAAAAGGTTCAAGAGAAGGCCAACTTCGTTGAGAGCAAGCAAGAAGAAAATGCTAGTTTGCTCTTGGCATACAAAGGAGAAAATGAAAGACAAGATGATACTTGGTACCTTGATACAGGAGCGAGCAACCACATGTGTGGCAAAAGGAGCATGTTCGTGGAGCTGGATGAATCAGTAAGTGGCAATGTCTCATTTGGTGATGAATCTAAAATTCCGGTAAAAGGAAAAGGAAAAATTTTGATTCGCTTAAAAAATGGAGGTCATGATTTTATCTTGAATGTTTATTATGTGCCCAACATGAAAAATAATATTTTGAGTTTGGGACAACTCTTAGAGAAAGGTTATAACATTCACTTGAAGGATTATAACCTTTCAATAAGAGATAAGGAAAATAATTTGATAGCGAGGGTGCCAATGTCGAAGAATAGAATGTTTCTACTAAATATTCGGAATGATGTGGCAAAATGACTTAAAGCTTTCTTTAAGGATAAGTCTTGATTATGGCACCTTGTGCACTTAAATTTCGGAGGATTGGAATTGTTATCAAGGAAGGAAATGGTAAAAGGATTACCATCCATCAAGCATCCCGACCAACTATGTGAAGGTTGTATACTCGGGAAGCAAGCTAGAAGGCCATTCCCAAAGGAGTCAACCTCACAAGCAAAGAAGCCGTTGGAGTTGATCCATACTGATGTGTATGGGCCAATCAAACCATGCTCTCTTGGTAACTACGATTATTTCTTGCTATTCATTGATGATTTTTTTAGAAAAACGTGGGTGTATTTCTTGAAGCAGAAATCAGAAGTATTTGAAGCCTTCAAGAAATTTAAAGTTGCCGTTGAAAAGGAGAGCGGGCTAGAAATCAAATCCATGAGAACCGATCGAGGTGGTGAATTCACATCCAAGGAATTTATGGCATATTGCAAAGCAAATGGGATTCGGAGGACTCTTACTATTCCAAGATCTCCTCAACAAATGGTGTGGTGGAGAGGAAGAATAGAACCATAGTGGAGATGGCGTGCAGCATGTTGAAGACGAAGAATCTTCTAAAAGAATTTTTTGCAGAAGCAGTGGCGTGCGCGGTGTGCCTCTCCAATCGTTCTCCAACTCGAAGTGTATGGGGAAAGACTCCACAAGAAGCATGGAGTGGGAGAAAGCCCAGAATCGCTCATCTAAGAGTATTCGGGAGCAAAGCATATGCTCACGTGGCAGATGAGATAAGAAGAAAGCTCGACGACAAGAGTGAGCTATACATATTCATCGGGTATGACTCTAACTCTAAAGGTTACAAGTTATATAATCCCCTCACAAATAAAAGTGTGATAAGTCAAGATGTGGAGTTCGATGAAGAAGGTGCTTGGGATTTCGGTTCCAACATCAATGATCAAAACTTTATAACTCCACAATTTGAAGATGAAGAAGATTTGGAGCAAGCAGGTGTAGGTGAAGAGGTAGTGACTCCACCCGCTTCACCAACAAGAGAAGTTGGAGACTCGCCACCATCTTTCCTGAATGAAAGAAGCGCATCGCGTGTGAGGAGCTTACATAATATCTATGACGAGACTGAAAGGTTAGAAGATCTTACATTACTTTGCTTATTTATTGATTGTGAGCCAGTAACTTTTGAGGAGGCTACACAAAGCAAAAGACGGAGAGATGCAATGGGCAAGGAAATTAAGGCCATTGAGAAGAATAATACGTGGGAGCTTGCAATATTGCCAAAGGATCACAAGGCCATTGGAGTTAAGTGGGTGTATAAAGCAAAGAAGAATTCTAGGCAAGGCTTGTCGCTAAAGGATATATTCAAAGAGCTGGAATTGACTATGACGAGGTATTCGCTCCTGTCGCCCGGCTAGAAACTATCAGGCTAATAATTTCACTTGAAGCCCTAAACAAATTGAAAATATATCAAATGGACGTGAAGTCAGCCTTCTTGAATGGTGTTCTTAATAAAGAAGTCTACGTTAAGCAACCACCAGGCTACAAGGTGAAAGGGCAAGAAGAAAAAGTGTTGAAGTTGAAGAAAGCCCTATATGGATTAAAGCAAGCACCAAGGGCATCGAATAGCAGAATTGATAAGTACTTGGAGGAGAATGGTTTCACCAAGTGCCCACATGAGCATGCCCTTTATGTCAAAATCAAAGGCGATGATGTCTTAATTGTGTACTTGTATGTGGATGATCTTATAGTCACAGGAAGAAATACAAAGATGTTCGAGGAATTCAAGGAGGCCATGACTAAAGAGTTTGAGATGACAGATATTGGGCTCATGGCATATTATCTTGGAGTTGACGTCAAGCAGCTTGAGGAAGAAATCTTCATCACACAAGAAGGTTATACGAACGAGATCCTCAAGAAGTTCAAAATGGAAGATTGCAAGGCAATAAACACCCCAGTAGAGTGTGGAACTAAACTATCCAAGCATGAAGATGGAGAAAAAGTGGATCCGAAGCTCTTTAAAAGTTTGGTTGGAAACCTAAGGTACTTAACTTGCACGAGGCCAGATATACTCTACGCAACAGGGCTTGTGGGTAGATTTATGGAGAATCCAACCACAACGTACTTGAAGGAGGCAAAGAGAATTCTTCAATATCTCAAAAATACGCTAGACTATGGCCTACTTTATTCAAATACTAATAACTATGAGCTTGTTGGCTATAGTGATAGTGATAGGGCTGGAGATAATGATGATCGAAAAATTATAAGTGGATTTGTGTTCTTTATGGAAGACACAACTTTTACTTGGATGTCGAAGAAGCAACCGATAGTCACACTATCTACATTTGAAGCAGAGTATGTAGCTACCACATCCAGTGTTTGCCATGCTATTTGGCTTAGAAGTCTTTTACTGGGCTCGGATGGACACAAGAGAATCCTACGAGGATTTGTGTGGACAACAAATCGGCGATTGCATTGGCAAAGAATCTGGTATTTCATAATCAGAGCAAGCACATAGACACTCGCTTCCACCACATTAGAGAATGTATTGCAAAAAAAGAAGTTCAAGTGGAGTACGTAAAATCACAAGATCAAGTAGCCGACATTTTCACGAAGCTACTTGATGAGAGTGAAAATAAGCGTGTTATAGTGTCCAATTTAACATCTTCCTGATTGGAATTGTTGTCATATATTAGCACAAGTGTCTTATATGAGATATATGTGAGAAAAAGGTGCGTTTGAGGTGTTTTATTGTGTTTTAGGTGGAAAAAGGATCAAAAATGCAAAGTTGGAGAAAAGGTGCAATTTGTGCGAGGAATGCTGGAAAAACGCACGTCCAACTTGTGAAATTTTTTTGTATTTTTGTGGAGATCAAAATTGGTTTTATGATACATGGTTGGAAAGCCACTGAAGAGAGGGTCATTTTGGCGTAAAGAACATCCCAATCGAAATCTAAACGAGAGAGTTATGATCAAAATGGTGACGTCGCGCGAGCTGTGCTGATCAAAACGGCTGTGTCACTTTCCATGGCTTGTTACCCCTTCAAATCTTGGAGTTTTTGTGAGTTCTTATATGGATAGAAATCCAAGAAATAGAGGATCGTGTGAGCATAAGAATTACTCAAATTGGAGGTCATATATAGAAGTTATGCTTGAAACGGTGAGACTACCCACTGCAGTTCGATCAGAGTTCGACCTCATCTGTTTGGTTCAACCACTGGTCGTTGTCGAACTCGAAGCCTGGACAGCGAAAAATTGGAATTTTTACCCCCTGTTCGTGAATTTTTGTGCTTTCCAAGAAAAAGCCCTTCCAAAGTCCGTTAGGAGCACTTTACAAGTATAAAAGGGGATGTAGATCACAACAAGACACAACACAATAGCATAGAGAGAGGAGATACAACACAACCATCCTACACCCATAAGGGGGGTTCACCCCCCAACCATCATCCACATCCTTTCTTCCATCCATCCATCACTTTGATGATTCGTCTGTGGAATCAAGAGGAGAACCAAGAGGAGGATTCAAGATGGAGAAGGACGCGACGACTCCCACATCTAGGGTTTTATTCGTTTCTTAATTTATCTTGTATTTTCCAGACATCCGAGTAAGATCTATCCAACACCCATGATTGTTCTTCGTAATATTATGGGCTAGAGCATTTTTGGTAAAACTAGGGTTGTGAAGGTTTTATCTAATTAATTGAACTTTCGTGTGTAAACTCCGTACAACACTACTTATGGATTTATTTTATATATGATTATGCATTCTTAATCCATATTCACGGTCGTTTTGTGCATCTTCAATTGGTATATAGAGTCTGAATATATATCTTGGTTGTAGATTGAGTGCGTTAACCGCTGAACATGATTCCATGTTATGATTCTAAGTGAGGGGACTCCGAACCTTCATTAGAACGATCATATATGAATACTTATTAATTGAATTGAATTTGGGTTATTACGTAGGATAAAGAGGATAATTCTATAGTACCTATAAAGATAGATCATGTCGGGTTAGAGTACCAATTGGCTAGGGAAATAATTGATACTGATAGTACCTAGAAAGGGGGGTGGAATTATATCTCTTGCTCCGAGGTTATTCACACATGTTATACGCATGTTTACTTGTGTCTATAGAGTAGATATGCATGGTTTAGTGATGTGTCCGTATTCCACAAGGCTGAGTCGGACATCAACACACGGAAGGAAAATTAATGAGTGAAACTGAATTACTCTAGAGCTACCTTTTCTCCTACTTGATTCACTTTCGTATTCTTCGAGTGATATTTTATTTAATTTGTTATTTTAATTATTTATTTAGTAGATTATCATTCAATCCTCGAACGTTATTGACTTACGTCTTAATTAATTTAGTAAATGATTAAATTAATAATACGTCGTCCTTTGGGTTCGATATTCACTTGGTCGCTTGCTTAAGCTGCAATTGATATCCTTAATACTTGGGGATTAATTTTGCATGCAAAGAAAATGCGCATCAACTTCTTGGCGCCGTTGCCGGGGACGGCTGTTATTATTAGTTTATTATTTCTAATTTGATTAAGACCTTTATTTGTGATTATTTTTTTTCTATCTAACCTTAAATTTTTCTGAGGTACTTGTGCACTAGAAAAGAAAAGGAATGAAAGAAAAGAACAACACATTGAGCTAAACATGGTCGGAGCAAGGCAGAACCCGAATAATGTTGTCATACATAAAATTTTCACGAATTATGGGATTGGTAACATGGGGTTGATAGGAGCAAGGGGGAAGATGATGATTTTGAGATACATCCTACTCTTATTAACATGATAGAAAAGAATTCCTTTTCTGGGGGTTGTTTTGAAGATCCCTATCAACATCTCCGAAGATTTCTTGGTTATGCAAACACTCAAAAGGGTGCTGGGGCTAATGATAATGCTAGGCGAATCGCCCTATTCAAGTTTTCATTAATTGATAAGGCAGAAGCTTGGTATGAGACTCTTGATGCCACGGATTGCACTACATGGGACCAACTGCCGCAGAAGTTCTTGAAGAGATACATGCCACCCTCGAGATCTTAATGATGAGGCAAGAGATCACCCAACATGTTATGAATCAGGGTGAGAAATTTCATGAGGCGTGGGACAGGTTTAAAGACATGCTCAGGAGGTGCCCACAATATGGGATGTCTAAGGCTCAGTACATAAGCATCTTCTACTATGGATTGGATTGTGAGTCGCGTGTTTTTATTAAAACATCATCTGGTGGAGCGCTGTTATCTAAGACAACACTTGAACCTGAAAAATTATTTGAAGACATCTCTATGAATTTACATGACTGGCCTACAGAAAGAGTAAGAGGATCATATGTACTTGACAAGGTAGCACAGGCTGAATATCAAGTGGTGAAGCCGAATAGGGATGGTGAGATCGTCTCTAGTCTAGCTAACATCAACAAGCTACTAGAGTTCCAGCAGAAGCAGATACAAAATTGACACAAAGGGGGCCTAGTATGCAGCAGCACGAAGTGAAGAGTGTTAAAGATACCTTCAATAGATACATGACTGAGAACGATACAAGGGTTGACCACATCGAAGCTAGAATGAATGTTGATCATGTAGATTTATCTAAGCAATTGAAGGACCTAACTTGGATTATGGGGCAGATGACCACGAACGTGAATCAACTGACATAAAAATTAGAGAATAAAGCCATCACGTTGAGGTCTGGAACACAGTACGAGGGACCGATGAAGCCAAAATCAAAATATGAAGCGAAAGAAGCCCAGTTCGACCCCGATTCGACCAGCACAGGTGGTCGAACTGAGCAGGGGTGGTCGAACCAGGCACCTGGGCGACATCCGGAAGAAGCAGAGGGTCAGTTCGACCAAAAATAGGTCGATTCGACCAGAAGCTCTGGTCGAACTCAGGTCGAACGCCACTGTTCAGGACGCTCTGTTTTGTCTGATGCCCGATTTAACCACGATCACTCCAGTTCGACCAACCCTACTGATCGAATTCAGGTCGAACGATACTGTCCTGCATACTTTATTTTGTCTGAAGCCCGATTCGACCACGATAACTTGGATTCGACCAACCCTGTTAGTCAAACCATGGTCGAACCAGCCTGTAAGGGGGAGAACAAACTTTTAGGTGTTCAGTTCGACCATTATACACCTAGTTCGATCACCTACCCAGGTCGAACTCAGGTCGAACCCTACTGTTCTGTACCATTTTCTGCGTTGAATACTCCACATGATATTGATGCTACTTCAGTACCTTCCAAAGAGCATAATACTGAGCTTATAGTTGAGAAGAACTGGGAAAGAGCAAAGAAATTGAGTGCCGAGAAGCTTAGACTGCAGATGGATAATGAAGATGTGGTTTTCTCTCTTGATCAAGCAATGAAGATGCTCATGAAAACTCAATCATGCAAGAGCATAGATGTGGTTTCTAACTTGTTTAATCTTGATTTTTCTATGATAGATGATTCTGAATTTAAGTGGAAGATTGACAAGGAGGTGTCTTGACAACCATGGGAGAAAGGAAATTCCAAGGATCATATACTTATGACCAAGAAAGGTGAGGTGTTGAGTGTAGACAAGAAGAGGGAAAGGAAGTACTTGAAGGTGCGGATGCGAGAAGACCACCCTCTATCGTCGTGACTTTCCGACGTTAAACATGAACGCCTATTGGGGGCTTTCCTTTCTATTTTATTGTTTTATTTCTTTCGTGCGAGTAAGAAATTTTTATATTTGAGGTGCTTACTAATCGGCAATTACATCTCTTTGCAAACTTAGTTTCAACTTACGTTTTTACTAAGTTTGGGGGGGGTGTGATGTTCTTACCTCATTGAAGCACCAAGAATATAATCTTTTCTTTGTAATGTTTGCTAGGGGAGTTGATTTTTTGCGGTATGTTGAAACTTTAATCAGTTTTGATGTGTCAATTTTTTGCAATTTGCCTAGTGTTCAGTAGTGTTTCTAGTGTGTGGAGTCGATTAGATAGTCAATTGATTCTTTCTTATAGTTCTCCTATTTTATTATTGATGAATCATGTGATCATGAGTGTTTGAGCTTTGATGATAGAAAAAGGTAGCTAGAGTGGAAAGACGAATTCTACATTGAATCTTTGACTCGAGGAGCTTGTGCGTTTTGAAGAAAAAGTCAGGTGCCCTCGTTTCCTTATTCTAATTTTTATGTGTGCTTTTAATTCGTAGGAGTGAAAGGATTAAGTTAAAGGTGGTGATCCAAGTGAGCTTATTTTTTTAAATTGTGCTTGAAATTCATATGCTTTTGAAGTTGATGAAGGAAGTGTACTTGAGTTGTATTGTGGTATGAAGTTCTATGTGTACTTGTGGGATATTGCTTACCATGAAAAGTGCTCTGTTACTTGTTAAAAACTCGTGTGAGAATTTGAGCCTTGTTGATCATGTACATAATTGGTGAGTGATATTTTCACCTAGATTTTAGTATCTTTTTATGTGAGTTTTCGTATATTTTTATCCGTATTTGTGTTCTATTTGGTTGTATTTTGTGTTTTTATGGAAATATGTGTGAATGAGCTTCAAATCAAGTGAGGAAGCAAAGAAGAGGAGGATTTCACTCAAGGAAGGAAGGAGATTCATTTGGATTCAATCCAAGGGAGTTTTCATCTTGATTTAGTGTTAAACCTTTTAGTTTACAATGATTTGTAAGATTCCTAATGTCTATGTTATGGATCTTGTGATGATTGTAGGCTAATCTCCTTTATGAGATTGGCAACATAATAGGAGTTGAATAATTTGTGATATTCATGTACTTAAATTCATGTGTGGATTTGGTAATTGATTTTCTATCATTGATGTTTAATATCTTGAGGTTGATGATGTTTTGTGTGTTTAATTATTTTAAGCATGTGATTAGATTGAGAAGTCGATTGCATATTTAGGATAGTTAAGTGAATCATTTCATCAAACACTTCATGTGCATTATAGATTATGAAGAGATTGAGAAG
Organism: Pogostemon cablin; assembly: GCA_023678885.1. Classification (NCBI taxonomy): domain Eukaryota; kingdom Viridiplantae; phylum Streptophyta; class Magnoliopsida; order Lamiales; family Lamiaceae; genus Pogostemon; species Pogostemon cablin. Next base: position 12,547,635 of record CM042987.1, read on the forward strand.
TCCTTGATAGTTTAGAACCCTTTGATAGAACATATCATTTATTAGATTAAGAATTCAATAGATTTTGTGAAGGGACTCTTAATTGAATCTAGTACCTAGTTGGAATGATTTAATTGAGAACTAACCATGGAACCTTTATAAGATCATATCCTACCCATTCCGAGAGGAAGCTTAGGTGACATTAGTGTTAGCCCTTAGTCAAGCCTTCAACCACATGAGTTTGAATGCATGAATATATGAATTACCACTCCTTAATTGTTGTTAATCTCACCCTTGCTTAATTTGGAAAACCACTCATCTAATCATTTAATCTTGTTTGCATTAATTGATTTAATTTCTTGTTTGATCACCCCTCCATTTATATCCGTCTCTATAAAATTACAATGAACATGAGATTGCTTGAGCTCTAGTGCCGTCCTCCCTGAGGTTCGATAATTTTTAGTTGGTCATACCACTAAACTATGGCTAATCAAATGGCACCGTTGCCGGGGAGGTAACGGTTGCTAGTAGTTTGACGAAGGATCATTTTGAGTAATCTTAATAGAGACATTTTTTTATTTTATTTGTTTACTTGTATTTGCTTTGTTAAACCTTGTTCTAACTTCTTTTGCTTTGGAGGTGTATGCAAACAAGATCCAAGGGAAACAAGTAGAACCTATCGATTGGGAGATTGAGCATACGTTGAGAAGGAGAAGAAAGGAGAACAAAATTAGTGAGCGAATGGAGAACTTTCAAGAGGATAATCGTGTGGAGATAGAGCATGATGGGGAAGGAAGACACAATATGAACGTGCATGACAACGCACCTCAATTCAATGCAAATCTTCCTCAACAAGCCTATCAAAATCATGGAGCTATGAACAACCAAGCTTTACTTCAACAAATGGTGCAACAAGTTCTAAGGCAACAAGGCTTTCAACAAGCTTATGCTCCTCCGCAACAAGAATATGTACCACCACCACCACCTCCGGTGCAACATGGAATGCAAAATGATCAAAGGGTGATCCGGGATTTCTTTATGCCAAGAGCAATGCCACAAATGATGGGGCCACCAATCCATGCCAACAACTTTGAATTTAAAATGGTCTTGATTTCATTGGTGAGAGAGCAACAATTTAGTGGAACTCCGAATGAAGATCCTAATGCTCATCTAGCTCAATTCATTGAGATTGCTAACACCGTGAAGATGAATGGGGTGAGCGAGGATTGTATAAAAATGAGGTTATTTCCATTTTCGTTGAGGGATAGAGCTCGAACATGGCTCTCCACTCTTACTCCCGGTACGTGCAACACATGGGACGAGCTAGCACATATGTTCTTAAACAAATATTTCCCACCTTCTAAAATGCTTCAAATGAAAAGTTTGATTACTCAATTCAAGCAATTGCCTCAAGAAATCTTTTACGAAGCATGGGAAAGATTTAAGGAAATGCTACGCAAGTGTCCTCAACATGGATTCCCGGAGAATCAACAAGTGGGGTTTTTCTACCAAGGTTTGGTAAATGGTCAAAGAGTGCTTGTTGATGCTTCGGCGGGTGGATCCGTACTTGGAGTGACTCCGGAAAGGGCTATAAGAATTTTTGATAAAATTGCTACAAATGTCTACCAATGGCTATCGGAGAGGGTTAGTGGATGCTACGGATTTGAGAGCTATGATCAAGGGCAACACTCGAGTGTGAAGAGTGTGAATGTTGAGCCACAAACGCCAAGCATGGAAATGATAGTAGCGGAGGTAATGAAGCAAATGATTTTGAAACAAGGAGTGACTAATCAAGGAGTTAATATGGTTGATGGCCAAATGGATCAAAGTGTGCTTCCTCCAAATGGTGTTAGTGGGGAACAATGGTCTATGACAATGCCACGTGTGGAGGATGTGCAATACATGCAAGGAAGAAACTACCAAGGGAATTACCAAAATAATTTCCAAGGTAGTTTCAACCAAAGTCAAGGAAACTATCCACCAAGGCAAGGAGGTTTCAATGGTCAAAGTAGTGGAAGCTCATACCCACAACAACAACAAAGGCATGGTAACTTTTCCTACTCTAATCCGAGCAATGCAGTTGCGTATGCTCCGGGATATCAATCGGGGGCTAAGGCACCGAACAATGAGGGAAGAGCATCAACCGATGAGCTACTTGAACAATTGATTGCATCAAACAAAGCTAGAGAAGTATCGGAAAAAGCTAGAGATGAAGTTGATTGGCGCTATTTTCACCTAGATTTTAGTATTTTTTTTATGTCCATTTTCGTATTTTTATCCGTATTTGTGTATTATTTGGTTGTATTTTGTGTTTTTATATAAATGTGTGTGAATGAAGAAGCAGATTTGATATGATAAAGAAGGCATAGGAAAAAGCAGATCTAAATTTGGAGTTGAAACGAGGAAGATCGAGCCAAAACAGTGAGAGAGGAGAAGAAGCTGCACAACATAGGCCGTGTGCAGCGCACGACCTTGTCAGAATGACCGTGCGCTGACACCCGAAACACCAACTCGGCCACGCTTGTGGCCGAGTGCAGAACACGACCCGTGCCCAGTACAGACACACGGCCCGTGCACCACACACGGGCCTGTCCAGAAAGCCGTGCAACAACGTCAGAAAACACAACACGGCCACCCCTGTAGCCGTGTGCTGCGCACGAGCCGTGCGCTGTCCAGAGCTCGCCGTTGACCAGAAGCTCTAGACACGACTCGGGCCGTGTTACAGCACACGAGCCGTGTAGGTGTCAAAACTGCTGAAATTTCCAGAAACTTCTAGACGCTTCCCAAGGGGTATAAATAGCCATTTATTCAACAATTGAGAGAAGATCCGAAATTCCACCCTTCTACACACACCTCACATACCATTTCTTCCATTTTCCACTATCATCTTCATCCATTTTTCATCCCTTCCATTTGGGTGTTGAAGATCTCAAGAAATCAAGAGCTAGAGTTGGAGATCCATGAGTATTGAAGATTCTCTACAAGAAATTGCTAGGGAAGATTCACATCTCTTTTGATTTTCTTTTGGATCTAAGACTATGGGTATTTGTAATGAATCATTTATGTGTTTTGTTACCTTTATCATGTTAGGCTAATCCCTCTAGTGGTATCGTCATCTCTAACCTCTAGTCAACTTGATAAATTGCTTAATGTCCTTAAAGAGCATAAGTCGGCTATTGGTTGGTGTATTGATGATTTGAAGGGAATTAGTCCAACAATTTGCATGCATAAGATAAGACTTGAGGATGAAGGGAAAGCTTGTGTTCAAAACCAAAGAAGACGTAATCCTATCATGCAAGAAGTGGTAAAAAAAGAGGTTCTTATGTGGTTAGATTCTGATATGATCTTTCCTATTAGTGATAGCCCCTATGTGAGCCCGTTGCATGTAGTATCTAAAAAAGGGGGTATGACTATAGTGAAGACCGAGAAAAATAAGACCATAGCCACTAGGACGGTGACGGAGTGGCGTGTGTGTGTTGATTATAGAAAGCTTAATGAAAACACACGTAAAGATCACTTCCCCTTACCTTTCTTGGATCAAATGTTGGATAGGTTGGCTGGGTATAAGTTTTATTGCTTTCTCGATGGGTATTCCGGGTATAACCTAATTCTCATAGCACCCGAAGACCAAGAAAAAACCGCTTTCACTTGTCCTTATGGAATATTTTCTTTTCGAAGATTGCTATTTGGAATTTGCAATGCACCGGCCACCTTTCAAAGGTGTATGATGGCAATCTTTGAAGGATTAATTGAGAATATAATGGAAGTGTTCATGGATGACTTTTCGGTGTTTGGTTCTTCTTTTGATATTTGATTGTCTAACCTTGCTATTGTTTTGAAGAGATGTCAAGACACTAATTTAATGTTGAATTGGGAGAAGTGCCACTTCATGGTAAATGATGGCATTGTACTTGGACATCACATCTCTTCAAAGGGATTGCAAGTTGACCGAGCCAAAGTTGTTGCTATAGAGAAGCTTCCACCGCCAACAAATGAGAAGGGAGTACGATCATTCCTTGGTCATGCCGGGTTCTATCGTAGATTCATCAAGGATTTTTCTTCATTTTCTAAACCTCTATCTCATCTCCTTGAAAAAGATGTGCCATTTAAGTTTGAGATAATTGTTTAAATGCTTTTCAGGTGCTAAAGGAAGCTTTGATTTCATCACCCATCTTGATCACCCCCGATTGGAAGGAGCCTTTTATATTGATGTGTGATGCAAGTGATGTAGCTCTTGGAGTGGTTTTGGGGAAACTAAGAGAGAAAAAATTTTGAGCCATTTACTATGCAAGCAAAACATTTGATGCGGCTCAAAGGAACTACACTACTCCCGAAAAAGAGTTCTTGGCGGTAGTATACGCATTTGATAAGTTTCGTCCTTATTTGGTAGGAACGAAGACTATTGTATACACCGACCATGCCGCTATCAAGTATCTCATGGCAAAGAAGGATGCAAAGCCAAGGGTGATAAGATGGGTACTACTTCTTCAAGAATTTGATATTGAAGTGAGAGATAAGAAGGGCACGGAGAATGTGGTAGCCGACCATCTTTCAAGGTTAGAGTCGAGGGAGCATTGTGAAAGTACTTATGAGTTAATCAAGGAGGTTTTTCCCGATGACAAAATCTTGAGGTGTGATTGCTATCAAATTGAGGCTTTAGTGGAGCAAGAGGGAAGCCCGTGGTATGCGGACTATCTGAATTACTTGGCTAGTGGAAGGAGGCCTTATGATCTTAATAAGTATCAATCCAAGAAGTTCTTTCATGATGTTAAAAGTTACTTGTGGGATGATCCATTCTTGTACAAGATGTGTAATGATTCTCTTGTGCGAAGATGTGTGCCCGAGGAAGAATGGAATAGTGTGTTGGAGTTTTGCCACTCTTCACCTAGTGGAGGCCATTTTGGAGCTCAAAAGACCGCTGCAACAGTCTTACAATCGGGGTTGTATTGGCCATTTTTGATCAAGAGTTGTAAGAAATTTGTAGAGGTTGTGATCGGTGTCAAAGGATGGGAGGAATCTCCAAGTGGGATGAGATGCCCCTTAAGAGCTTTCAAGAAGTGGAGATATTTGATGTGTGGGGCATCGATTTCATGGGATTATTTCCTCAATCTAATGGATTCCTATACATCCTATTGGCGGTCGACTATGTCTCAAAATGGGTTGAGGCCATACCTTCAAGAACAAGTGATTCTAGAGTGGTCATGGGGTTTCTAAAGAAGCATATCTTCACAAGATTTGGAGTACCTAGAGTGTTGGTAAGTGATGGGGGTAGTCACTTCATAAATAAGCTCATGGAGAACATTCTCAAGACTTATGGAGTGAAGCATCGAGTGTCTACTCCGTATCACCCTCAAATGAATGGTCAAGCTGAAATTTCTAACCGACAAATCAAACAAGTCCTGGAGAAAACAGTGAGTGTGAGTAGAAAGGATTGGTCTAATAAACTTGATGATGCATTGTGGGCCTTTCGAACCACATTCAAGACCACTCTTGGTATGTCTCCTTTTCAAATTGTCTATGGCAAGTCTTGTCATCTTCCCGTGAAGTTAGAGCATAAAGCTTATTGGGCCATTAAGAAATTGAATTTTGACATGAAAGCTTCGAAGAAGATAAGATTCTTGCAGTTGAATGAGCTTGAGGAATTTAGAGAAAGTGCTTATGAAAATTCAAGGATTTTTAAAGAGAAAACCAAGAGGTGGCATGATGCTCGTTTGAGGAAGAAGAGCTTTGAAAAGGGTAAAAAGGTGTTGGTATTCAATTCTCGACTAAGACTTTTCCCGGGCAAGTTGAAGTCCAAATGAAGAGGACCTTATGTGGTAAAGGAATCAAGTGAGAAGATTGAAGAGCCCGTTGAGGCCAATGAAATAGAAGAAGAAGAGCAAGTTATGAAAGCAAATGAAGAGGACTTGAAGAGTGAAATGAGCATTCCTAAATCCTTAAACTCTTTAAGTTGCAATGATTTTCTTGACATTGTTTCTATTGACTTTGTCTTACCTCTTGATACCTCACAAATTCTTAGGGACAAAAGAGAGTTGGAAGAAACTTTGGGGATATTCATTGAAAGGAGGAATAAGTGGTTTGCTAGAATGGAGAGGACAATGGAATGTCATGCAAGGATAGTTGGCAATTTCAAGCTCAATCTTAAGAGTTCCAATAAGGCCATTGCTTGCCACAAGTACTTAATAGATGAAGAAGCGCAAAGATTAAAGTATGGTGGCAAGGACGACCGTTATCCATGGCCATTCCGATGAGTTTGAAATTTTCCGTCTAGCTTGAAGATGTTAAACTTAGCGCTCGATGGGAGGCACCCCATCACTAACTTTATTGTTTTATTTTAGTGCTTTCAATAATGCTTGGTTGTGGTTTTGTTGTTTTGTATTTTGGACTTGTAGGTTGATTGTGCTCATGGAGAAAAATGCTCATTGAGAAAAGAGAAATGCTTCATGGATTCAAGTTGACATGTTCCACCACTTGTTGCAAACTTAATTCGTGACTCTTGTCTCGAGTTAAGTTTGGGGAGTGCTAGTGCGTGGTGGACATAGCTTGAGTCGTGTGGATGCAGTTACTTCTCAACAAGAAGATCATCAATGCAAACTACAAGGGTAAGTCTCACCACTTTTTGCAAACTTAAGTCTCAACTCTTGTTTCGATTTAAGTTTGGGGGGAGAGTGTGTGGTGTGACTCACCACTTGAGTATGATTCTTGTAAAATTGGGCAAATTTTAAAATTTTTCTCATGAGTATTGGTTTGATTTTGGCATGATTGGTGGTGTTGAAGTGCATGATAGTCCATATTCATAATTAAATTGTTGAACTAATGGTGTTTGTTGAGTGTTTGAGCATGAATGAGAGGTATTGGAAGCATGATGAAGCTTGGAGCTAACGCTTTCCTTACCAAATGCCTATCGAGGGAGTACTCTACACCTTATCATTTTACTACTTGAAATGAATTGAGTTTGATTTGGATTGTTGTGACTAGCATGATACTTCATTTATTATGTTTGTGGGAGGTTTACTTTCGTAACTTAGGATTTCCTTTTCAATAAAGGGTGGGATGTTTGTGAGCTTAATTGTCTAGGGATGATTTGAATGTGTGCTTAATTTTCGCATGGATGATGGTGATTTTTGTGTTTTTTTTTGCATATTTTGTGTTTTTGTTGTGTCTTGTTTGTTGAGTCCTTATTTTTATGTTGTATGTATTTTCATTCTTGTCTTGGGATGTTTGGTGGTTTGTTTAGGGATGTCATGAGTCATTTTTGAACGTGAGTGATGATATGTTGTGGTGATAAGTGATGACAAATTATGATTAAGAATCTTTACACTTTCAAATTGTGACATGTTTTACTTAACTTGTTCAATTTTGAGATGAATGTGGTGTAATAAGTTCCTTAAGGTCCGAGCACAAGCTTGTGAGCATTTGAGCCTCAACCATGCATACATGGTATTTCTTCATGAGTGGATCGGTTGTGTTTGATAAGTTAGAACTTGCTCAAGGACTATAGGAACGAGCCCGATTAGTGGAGATTAGTGAAATGATCTAAGGTCATCCTTGTTATTATAGTCATTGCCATATATGTTCCTACCTTGAACACCACCCTTAGTCAACCACTTTGAGCCTATAAGCTTATTTCTTGTGAATTTAGCACATTACAAGCCTTGATTACCTACTTAAGCCTTATATATATATCCATTATGTGAGTAATTGAGGAGATGGTGGCTAGAAAGGATTGATTGAATAATCAAAAGAAGTAAATGACATAGTAAACAAGCAAGAAAAAGGATGAAAAGAGCAACAACAAGAAGGCACATGCAACCTCAAAGTTAGAAAAGGAGCAAATCAACATCAAAATGCTCAAGTAAACAAAATTCAAAGATAGGAAGCATGCATCAAAAGAAGCTCAATCCAAGGAAAGTTAATGAATAGTGCTTGAGACTGTAGAGATAAGAAAGAAAGAAAGAAAAGTGGAGAAGTTGAGGAAATTGGCCATCTCTTTGATTACTTACACTTGTTGAGTCACTATTATCCATATCTTCCCTACCATACCAAAGAGCCTATCATTACATCCTAATTAAAGACCTTTTTGATCATTAATTGAAACTTTGGTGGTTTGTGAATATAGTCCACGAGCAAGCTTATAGCGAGTCGAGCCAATCGATTAATGAGTGTGATTTATCCTATTTCAAAAGAGTGTTGAGAGACATCGATATCCATTTTGAGGATAGGACTAAAAGGGACTATATTACACTATTACTCTCTTTTGATTGAACTTGTTAATTTCTCATGTCATGATTTTAATATTGTAGGATGACTTAGCATAGTTTGTAGTTATTATTGCTAACGATATGTTATTGCTTATGTTTGTTTAGTCTTTTCCTAGGTGAAAATTTCTCCTCTTGGTTTGTCATTTTCGTTACTCGGGGACGAGCAACACCTTAAGTTTGGGGGGTTGATTGGCGCTATTTTCACCTAGATTTTAGTATTTTTTTGTCCATTTTCGTATTGTTATCCGTATTTGTTATTGGATGCTAGATATGATAAGGAAGGCATAGGAAAAAGCAGATCTAAATTTGGAGTTGAAACGAGGAAGATCGAGCTGAAACAGTGAGAGATGAGAAGAAGCTGCACAACACGGGCCGTGTGCAGCGCACGACCCTGTCAGAATGGCCGTGCGCTGACACCCGAAACACCAACTCGGTCACACCTGTGGCCGAGTGCAGAACACGACCCGTGCCCAGTACAGACACACGGCCCGTGAACCGCGCACGGGCCTGTCCAGAAAGCCGTGCGACAACGTCAGAAAACACAACACGGCCACCCCTGTGGCCGTGTGCTGCGCACGAGCCGTGCGCTGTCCAGAGCTCGCCGTTGACCAGAAGCCCTAGACACGACTCGGGCCGTGTTACAGCCCACGAGCCGTGTAGGTGTCAAAACTGCTGAAATTTCCAGAAACTTCTAGAAGCTTCCCAAGGGGTATAAATACCCATTTATTCAACAATTGAGAGAAGATCCGAAATTCCACCCTTCTACACATACCTCACACACCATTTCTTCCATTTTCCACTATCATCTTCATCCATTCTTCATCCCTTCCATTTGAGTGTTGAAGATCTCAAGAAATCAAGAGCTAGAGTTGGAGATCCATGAGTATTGAAGATTCTCTACAAGAAATTGCTAGGGAAGATTCACATCTCTTTTGATTTTCTTTTGGATCTAAGACTATGGGTATTTGTAATGAATCATTTATGTGTTTTGTTACCTTTATCATGTTAGGCTAATCCCTCTTGTGGGATTAGGAACATGAAGAGCATATTAGATTTGTATTATCATGTGGATTAAATTGGTTTTTGATTTAATTGATGTTGATTTCTATTCATGGAGTTTAACTGTCTTGATGTTGTGATGGCATGGTTTGTTATTCATAATTGATTATTGGTTTAATGGATTGTTGATCAATGAATTGATTTATGGTGATTAAATGCTATCATAATTTTCATGTATGTATTGCTTGGAGTGAGACGGAAATGACCCTCTATAGTATTAGGAAGGCATGATTAGACATCGAGTTTGGGTTTGACCGAAAGGATATTTGAATTCGATGAGGGGAACCAATCCATTTATTGGCCTTAGTACACAAAAAGAGAGAGTTTTCTCTAACTAGTACCTAGATGGAAGGGGTTAATGTTGGGCTTTGATCTTAAGTGCTTTTGGGAGTCTAAAATGGATCAACAACCTTTGTAACCCGAAAGGGAGCTTAGGATACAATCGTGATCACCCTTAATCTAAATCAATTAAGTTGGATTCCTTTTGCATGATAGTATGAATTGAGTATGCTTGGATGTTTCTAATCCCATGTTTTTCATCCTTGAACTTTAACACCTATCCTCTTTTATTTTCATTCATCTTCACTTGTCGTTTCTCTTATTTGCTATTTTTATTTACTTGCTACTTGCTTAAGTGGTTAATCAATCTCAAAACCCCCTATCATCTTTATAAAAACGACATGAACATGAGCTCAAGTATTTTGCTAGTCCAAACATAACTCCTTTGTGGATTGATAATTTTTCTTGGGATATACTACTACAACGATCGAGTATTCTTGCTCGTGAGTGCTACAAAAATAGGCAAATAGAAGCTAATGAAAGAAGATTCAAAGCTATTGAGGAAAATAGTAATAGAAGATGCAAAGCTTTGGAGTACAATGTTGGACAAATGGCAAGTTCATTGAGTGCTCAATAAAAAGGAAAGTTTCCGGCTACAACCGAAGTTAATCCAAAGGCTCAATGTTTGTTGGTTGATATGAAAGAGGAACGAAAGGTTGAAGAAGGGTTGGTGGAAAGCAAGGTTGTTGGAGAAATGGAAGAAGTATGTAAGAAAGAAGAGAAGGGGCCTAAATGGATACCCAAGTGGAAGAGGGTGCAAGAGGAAAAGAAAGTAGAGGAGAAGGTCAAAGAAGAAGAGTACAAACGTGACTATTGGGGTATCCCGATCACTCCATTCCCTATTCCATATCCACAAATGTTTGTAAAGGAGGAGAAGAAGAAGGAATTTGAGGAGTATGTCATGTCGCTCAAGAAGAAGTATGAAGAGAAAAAGAAAGAGGAGCAACCCGAAATGGGTAAGTCGATGCAAAAAGGGGGACCTACGAAGGTTGGTGATCCGGGAAAGTTCATAATTCCTTGTGATTTTGAAGGAAAAAGTACCCTTGATGCATTGTGTGACTTGGGGGCAAGTGTCAACGTGATGTCTCATGCCACGTTTAAAAACCTTGAAATTGGAGAGCTAAAGCCTACGACTATCCGTCTTGAAGTGGTAAATGGTGAAGTTGTGAAGCCACTTGGGATTGTTGAAGACGTGGAGGTGAAAGTGAAGGGGCTAGCTTTCCCGGTTGATTTCATGGTGATTGAAGTAAAGGCGGACCCTCGAGTTCCACTCATATTGGGAAGACCATTTCTAGCCACCGGAAGAGCAAAGATTGATGTTGGGAGAGAAGAGCTTTCTTTGAGCTCAAATGGAGAGAATGTCACATTCTTGTGCAAGAAAGATAAAGGGATCAAGCCTCATCATACAAGGTCTCCAGATGATTTCGATGATCATGATTCTCTTCTCTTTGACAATTTAAATTCATTTCTTCATGATTATATGAAATTTTTAAATGCTAACTTATCTTCTTATGATGTTAATAGGATGAAAGAATCGGAGCATGATTGGAAAATCGATAAAGGAGAAAAAGAAAGTCCACTAGAATCACTCCTTGATGAAGATTTGATGCTTGTAAGCAAGAATGGAGAAGTTGAATTAGTGGACAAAAAGAGGGCTAAGCTATTGTTCAAAGTAAGGATGCGAGGAGAAAGTGGGATGGACCATCTTTTGGTTCGATGAGCATGAAAATTCCGTCCAGCTTGAAGACGTAAACTTAGCGCTAAATGGGAGGCAACCCATTCTTTTTATATTTTGATGCTTTTTGTTGATTTTGGTCATGTAGGTGGATTGAGCTCGTGAGAAGAAAGCGTATTGAAGAAAAGAGAAGTGTTTCATGGCTTCTCCACAAGAAGACCATCAATGGAAACTACAAGGGTAAGTCTCACCACTTTTTGCAAACTTAAGTCTCAACTTGTTTCGATTTAAGTTTGGGGGGAGAGTGTGTGGTGTGACTCACCAATTGAGTGTGCTTGATATGATGATATTTTGATAATGATAAGTCTTCTTGTAAAAATTGTTCAATTTTAAAATTTTTCTCATGAGTTTTGGTTGGATTTTGGTATGATTGGTTGTGTTGAAGTTCATGATTGTCCATATTTTTATGAAATTGTTGAGCTAATGGTGTTTGTTGAGTCTTTAAGCATGAGTGAAAGGTATTGGAAGCATGAATGGAGCTTGGAGCTAACGCTTTCATTATCAAATGCCTATTGAGGGAGTACTCTACACCTTATCACTTCTAGTTGCTTGACATATTTTGGTTTGGATTGATGGATTAACATGCTACTTTATATGTTATGTCTTTGTGAGGTTTCCTTTTCAATCAAGGATGGGGATGATTGTGAGCTTACATTGTTATGGATGATTGAATATGTGCTTCATTTTCTAATGATGGTGTTTGTTGTTTTTGCATGTTATGTGTTTTTGTTTTGTTTCTTGTTTGTTGAGTCTTTATTTTATGTTTTGTGTGTTTTCTTATTTTTGTCTTGGTATGTTTGGTGATTTGTTTTGGGATGTTATGAGTCATTTTTGAACATGAGTGGTGATATGTTGTGGTAGTAAGTGATGACAAGTTATGATTAAGAATCTCTACACTTTCGAATTGTGACATGTTTTACTTAACTTGTTCAATTTTGAGATGAATGTGGTGTAATAAGTTTCTTAAGGTCCAATGCATAAGCTTGTGAGAATTTGACCCTCAACCGTGCATACATGGTTTTTCTTCATGAGTGGATTGGTTGTATTTGATAAGCTAGAACTTGCTCAAGGAATATAGGAACGAGCCCGATTTGTGGAGATTAGTGAAATGATCTTAGGCCATCCTTGTTATTCATAGTCATTGCCATATATTTTCCTACCATGTACATCATCCCTAGTTAACCATTTTGAGCCTTTAAGCCTTTTTATTGTGAATATAGCACATTACAAGCCTTGATTACCTTCTTAAGCCATGTATATATACCCTTTGTGTGGGTGATTGAGGAGATGGTGGCTAGAAAGGTTTGATGAGGAAGAAAAAGAAGAAAAGGAAATGGTAAACAAATGAAAAAAAAATGATGAAAATAGCACAAACAAGAGTGAACATGCAACCTCAAAACAAGAAAATGAGCAAAGAAACAATGAAATGATCAAGTATTAAAAGTCAAAAGAAGGAATCATGCATTGAAAGAAGCTAAAGAAATCCAAGGAAGTTGATGATTAGTGCTTGTGAGTAATAAAGAAAAGAAAGGAAGAAACGGAAAGTGGAGAAGTTGAGGAAATTGGCCATCTCTTTGATTACTTACACTTGTTTAGTCACTTTATCCACATTCTTCCTACCCTACCAAAGAGCCTATCATTACATCCCAATTAAAGACCTTTTTGATCATTAATTTAAACTTTGGTGGTTTGTGAATGTAGTTCACGAGCAAGCTTATAGCGAGTCGAGCTAATCGGTTAATGAGTGATGATTTACCCTACCTTAAAGAGTGTTGAGTGACATTTATAACCTATGTGAGGCTTGGACCAAAAAGAGACTATATTACACTAATATTCTCTTGTGATTGAACTTGTTAATTCTTCTTGTCATGAATCTAATGTTGTAGGATGACTTAGCATAAATTGTGATTCTTATTATTATTGATGTGTTGTTACTTATGTTCGTTTAGTCTTTTCCTAGGTGAAAATCACTCTCCTTGGTTTATCATTTTCGTTGTGCGGGGACGCACAACACTTTAAGTTTGGGGGTGTGATGAGTGATATTTTCACCTAGATTTTAGTATCTTTTTATGTGAGTTTTCGTATATTTTTATCCGCATTTGTGTTCTATTTGGTTGAGTTTTGTGTTTTTATAGAAATATGTGTGAATAAGCTTAAACTTAATATTTTCAATTTTATTGGATGCTAGATATGATAAGGAAGGCATAGGAAAAAGCAGATCTAAATTTGGAGTTGAACCGAGGAAGATCGAGCCGAAACAGTGAGAGAGGAGAAGAAGCTGCAGAACACGGGCCATGTGCAGCGCAAGACCTTGTCAGAATGGCCGTGCGCTGACCCCCGAAACACCAACTCGGCCACGCCTGTGGCCGAGTGCAGAACACGACCCATGCCCAGTACAGACACACGGCCCGTGCACCACGCATGGGCCTGTCCAGAAAGCCGTGTTAGGACGTCAGATTACACAACACGGCCACCCCTGTGGCTGAGTGCGGAACACGACTCGTGCGCTGTGTTAGAACACGGGGCGTACGGCGGAGCTCGAGCCGTGTTGGTGCAAAAACGCAGAAAATTGCTGGAATCTTCTAGAAGGCCCACATGGGGTATAAATAGACCCCATTTCAACATTTTGATAGGGGGGTCCGAATTCCAGCCCTGCACAAACACCTCACACACCATTTTCTTTATTTTACACCTTTTCTTCATCCATTCATCATCTATCATCATCCTTTCATAAATCCACCATCATTTCATCTTCAAATCAAGTGAGGAAGCAAAGAAGAGGAGGATTTCACTCAAGGAAGGAAGGAGATTCATTTGGATTCAATCCAAGGAAGTTTTCATCTTGATTTAGTGTTAAACCTTTTAGTTTACAATGATTTGTAAGATTCCTAATGTCTATGTTATGGATCTTGTGATGATTGTATGCTAATCTCCTTTGTGAGATTAGCAACATGATAGGAGTTGAATTATTTGTGATATTCATGTACTTAAATTCATGTGTGGATTTGGTAATTGATTTTCTATCATTGATGTTTAATATCTTGAGGTTGATGATATTTTGTGTGTGTAATTATTTTAAGCATGTGATTAGATTGAGAAGTCGATTGCATATTTAGGATAGTTAAGTGAATCATTTTATAAAACACTTCATGTGCATTATAGATTATGAAGAGATTGAGAAGTTCTTGATAGTTTAGAACCCTTTGATAGAACATATCATTTATTAGATTGAGAATTCAATAGATTATGTGAAGGGACTCTTAATTGAATCTAGTACCTAGTTGGAATGATTTAATTGAGAACTAACCATGCAACCTTTATAAGATCATATCCTACCCATTCCGAGAGGAAGCTTAGGTGACATTAGTGTTAGCCCTTAGTCAAGCTTAAACCACATGAGTTTGAATGCATGAATATATGAATTACCACTCCTTGATTGTTGTTAATCTCACCCTTGCTTAATTTAGAAAACCACTCATCTAATCATTTAATCTTGTTTGCATTGATTGATTTAATTTCTATTTTGATCACCCCTCCATTTATATCCGTCTCTATAAAATTACAATGAACATGAGATTGCTTGAGTTCTAGTGCCGTCCTCCCCGAGGTTCGATAATTTTTAGTTGGTCATACCACTAAACTATGGCTAATCAATAATCACATGATATTTCTTTCTGGTGAGTATCGTTCTTGTGTGTGTATTTTAGAACTTGCCTCTTGTCTTACATGAGACCCCATGTTATGTTAGATGATGAGAGATGATTTTATGCCATTCTTGAATTTATGAGTCACTTTGCCAAATAATTTCCTACCAAATAATTATATATCCGTAGTTAGCCCCGTTGAGCATAAAAGCCTCATTTCTTTGGCAACCTACGAAGATAGCCACTTTGATATCTTATTTGAGCCTTAAATTCATATATTTAGTGGAGAATTAAATGCTGTCAAAGTGTGTGAATTAATTTTCATGGAGTTTGGAAGGAATAAAATATTTGGAGCTGTACAAGTGATTATGAGCTAAAAAATATGAGTTGAAAAATAAGTTACTTAGGGGTAGTGCCCGAAACTGGTACCCCAAGATGTTATAGAGGTAGTGCCCAAAACTGGTACCTCGAGAAAAAAAATAAAGGAAAGAAAAGTATGTTGAGCTTGAAGGAAATGAGAGAAAAAAAATTAGAAGAGCATGAAGTTGGATAGCCTTGAAGTGTAATAATCTGCAGTACAAAAGATCTCCGATTTTAATTCTCTACTAAATGAGTCACTTTATCCATATGTTTCCTACCCTTACCAAAGAGCCAACATTACATCAAAAAAAAAAGTCCTTTTTGATCCCATTGTCGAATCATACTTTTAGTGGTGGAGAGTTTGAGACGTTTGGCAAGCTTATGGTTACACATGCAATTGAATTGAATCTGAGCATAAATACCTTAACCCATAAGTTTAAATCTTTTACACTTGAGTGCGAGTGCTATATACTTCCCGTGAGAACATGTGTATGGAGCATTTGAATTGGTGGTGATTGTCTTAACTTGTATGCTATGAATTGATTATTGCATGTAATGAGAGTTGCATGACCTAAGTTGAGGACAATTGTATTTTGAATGGGGTATTGGTCATAGTCCTTGTTTCCCCGCTAATTTTCTTACTCTCGCTCTTTATTTTTATTTTGTTGCCTCGGGACGAGCAACGGGTAAGTATAGGGGATTGATGAGAGTGAAAATAAGCGTGTTATAGTATCCAATTTAACATCTTCTTGATTGGAATTGTTGTCATATATTAGCACAAGTGTCTTATATGCGATATATGTGAGAAAAAGGTGTGTTTGAGGTGCTTTATTGTGTTTTAGGTGAAAAAATGATCAAAAGTGCAAAGTTGGAGAAAGGTGCAATTTGTGCGAGGAATGCTGGAAAACGCCCAACTTGTGCAATTTTTCTGTGCAAGAATGAAGAGTTCGCAAGATTACGAAGTATGCTTGGAATGCAAAATCAAGTTTAAGAGGGGGTGTTGAATATTAAACTTAATTTTGTAGAGATGTCATGAGAATTCTAGATAAATTGGGAAGATGTGAATCTTCTAGGTTGGTGGAGACATTTGTAAACTAGAATTCTCTAGAATGGGAAATTAAGGAAAATGAGAAAGAATAATCTAGAGTGATGTGGATGAAAAAAATTATCTAGAAAATATTCACATGTGATCAATATAAGAATTATCTAGATGAAACTAGTGTAGAATGATCTAGAATATTAGAGATTGTACTCTTGATTACTATAAATAGGTGCATGATGTATCATTTTGTTGTACACAACCAAAAATAAAGTTAAGTGAAGTTCATTTCTCAAACCTTGTTCACTCCCTCAAATTCTTTCTATTATATTTTCTTTACCCCACTCACCAAATCCTACACTCAACCACAAATACCTACACATATCCCTCCAACCTTTTACATCCTACAGCTGGATGCCGAAATTTATGGATATACCCTTTAATACTAAAATGTATGGGCGCATAGTGTGCCCCGGACACAAGAGACCAACTTTTATTTAAATTATATTTGTTAATGAATAGGAAAAATATACAAATGACAATTGTAAAATCAGTTTCATGTGGACATATTTTTTTATTTATTATTTCAACAGTTTTTTGGGGTCTTCAATTCTAATTCTATTATTATTTTTATTTTTTTCTAAAATTTGCATGTTTTTTGGGATAACGTGCCCCAAATCCCACACTTTTCGAAAGTTGTACCCATTAGTATTAAGTGTTATATATACCTTTTGGTATAAGAATATATTAGTACATTGTTTTTTTTAGGAAAAAACATAATTTTTTTAATCAAACAATTACGCTATTCATATTAAATATTACCTTTAAATGCCTTGTACACCAAAAAATACAAGAGAACAAATTTTCTAAAAAATACGGTGGCTATCAGAGTGATTACGGTCTTCATCTTCGAGGAAGAAAATTTCAAAAGAGGAATCTATGATTAAACACAAAGAAGAGAGGATTAAAATGGCAAAAAAGATTGTGGAGAAGTTCAACAGCGATCCTAATTTCAAGCTGTTGCACGAGTGTGTTTCTAATTTGTTCACCCAAAAATTAAGATCGGATATGAAGCTATTTAATTCCGGTGATTCGCCGAGAATCAGCTCCGCCGCTAAGTGGTGCCCGTCGCTGGACTCCAGCTACGATAAAACCACTCTACTTTGCGAAACCATAGCCAAGAAGGTGTTCCCCTTGAATGAATATCCAGAGGATGAAGGTGTAGAGGAAGCACATTACGCTTATCGCGTGATGTGTCGATTGAGGAAGCAGGTGTTGTTGATGGAATGGGTAGCGGTGGTTCGCTGCTTCGAAACGAGGAAGAAGAATGTCAATTGTCAATATCGGGAAGACTGGAACATAAATGTCGTCTCCCGCGTTCCTGCTATGCGCCGTTGTCATCAGCTTGGTGTCAGCGTCTAAGGCGTTGCAGACATCCTTCTTCTTCAGCTCCTCCGATGTAGTTCAAGTTCCGGGCAAGAATTGATCATATGAGAAAAACTGAGAAAAATAGAGAAGATGAAACATGCGCTTTTCTGGTTGGAAGTTTGTGCGTGTCTGATAATTCCAACTTGACTTTTTATTTTCGACCATTGGGCCCACTATTGAGTAATGTTTATTCTTTTGAGATACTTACTTTTAGGTACAATGCATATCTTATTATTACTATTAGATACGTGGGCTTAAAATTAATACTAATAGGCACAAACTTATATTGCACAAGCCCAATTTTACCCTTTCAATGTATTATGGACATAATTTTTATCGTTAAAATTGCAACAGATTCAGTATTTATTGCTGGTTGATTTCATCTCTTTTATTGATAACAATTCATCTTCTCAAGTAAATAAGACTATAAATATGTTGCACAACTTAATTAAATTTTTGCACAACCTGTGAATAAGGCTGCATAACCTAACTATATGTTATTTTGTAAATCATATTTCTTGTAGACATGCGCAATATAGTTATCAAGAGTATAATTATAAAAAATAAATAATTCTGATGGACATAAAATTATGTCTAAATATTATTTGCTATAAATCATGCTATGTTTCCGTTTTGTAATGATACATGCTGCACAATCGATTACATTGTTGCACAACCCCTTAAAATGTCTGCACAATCTATTATATTGTTGCACAATGTGAACAACCATCAGCATCCTTCCACGTCTCTTATCATCATAACCTTACCTCTGCTGAAACTGAAGAAGCAATGGAAGAACTTTTCGATACTCCAAGCACTATTGACACCGACTCCGAACAGGTAGAGCACAGTCAGGTTGTCGCATTTGGTGGGAAAACTTAGTTTCGTGATGGTGGCGGCCATCGGGGGTTTCTTTCGCGTAACAACCCAAAAAAGAAAGGACGTACAGGATAGGATATTAACTTACGGGAATGACGACATTGACTCGATGATGAGCTTATGCGAGAGATTGAACAAGCACTACCTGAAATTGATATCTTGGGCCTGACGCGCGATCATCCAAGCAGGTGGGCGTATTCGTGCATGATTAAATTACCCCCAATTAGTGCTCGCTTTTCCACTGAAGGGCTAAAGGTGAACGTTCTCGCAATCCGATGATTTCACCGGTGGCGGAGGCTCTAATGTCGGCCTTCTATATGCGCATCAACCGCGACGTCGATGAGGATTTTAGTGATATTTACGAGAATGAGATTTATGAAAGAATTGGATCACAGATCTTTCTCAAATCCTTTACGGATGTTGGGAAATCTTTAAAATAAATAGATAAATATTGAGATTTTATTTTAATTTAAATATTAAATTAAGGTTATAATAGACATATAATTATATCTTTTTGTATCTATTAGTAATAGTTTAGGTTGAGCGTATTTAATAGTGATAATCTTAACTAATGTGTATTGCAGAGTAATAATTCCTATTCTTTTAATCAGCAAAATACAGTTTTGCTCTCTCAATAAATTATAAAGGGTCCATTTGATTTATTAAAAAAAAGTTTAAGGGTTTGGATGCTAAAAATAATAGATTTAGGGTGCATCTGATCCTCTTCAATAAGTTGAGGGGCCAAGATGACATTTTGCCTTAAATAATTCACTAATTCATACTGCCTCCTCCCATCTTATTTTCATCGTCACGTAAATTTATTTTTTACTTCGCACATGTAAAAATAGAAAAATACTTTTTCTTGACTTGTCTGTGAGAGTAATATACTTTAATCAATGTTACATGTACAAAGAAAGAGATGTCAATTTAAAAATTAAAATACTGTTATTATTGATAATTGACGATAAATTTTGAATGTGGATGATATTTTATTCAAAGTGGTTTTTATTATATTATTACATAACATAACATAACTATAATTGCATATCCTGTTTATAGGTGTATTAGTATGTTGTTTGAGCGTAGATAATATTTTATTGTCATCACTTTTCTTGGTGTTATATCTGGTACATTCCTTCTTGAGCTTTATGTAGTCACTACAAAAAAATTATGTTTTACCTTCCTTCGGTAAAAACCTTAATTTTATTTGTTTAATTGGTTTACCAACCGATTATCAATGAAATCTATTGATAATTTTTCTTTGGTAAAGTTGTGGTTGGTAAAAATATTAGGAATGAAATTTCAATTCTATTGGTAAATAATTCCATTGGTAATCTGTTGCTAATAATTCCGTTGGTAATTTATTTAATCTCTATTGGTAACTGTTAATAATTACCAATGGATTTTATTCTATTGGTAAAAACATAAGAAAATGTGTTGTATACTATTGCTAAAAGAAAATTATAATTACCAACGGATTGAATTCAAACCTTGCTAATAATTCCGTTGGTAATTTATTTAATAATTCTGTTGGTAACCGTTAATAATTAACAATGGATTTTATTCTATTGGTAAAAACATAAGAAAATGTGTTGGTATTCTATTGTTAAAAGAAAATTGTAATTACCAACGGATTGAATTCAAACCGTTAGTAAATTTCATTGCTAAAAAGGATTTTTTTTTGTAGTGAGTGTCTCAGCATAGTGACATTGAATGGAAAAATTCCTGTTATGAATCAATCAAAGAAAGAAAAGAAAAAACAAAGAATATAAGTTGTTTATAGTGGTTCGGAAAATTGGCTACTTCCACTCTTAAGGGAGAAGAGTATATTATTGATGAAGTTATAACGACGATGAATAAACTTAGATCTCATACAAACCCTAATCTTGGGAATGTATGGATGATTCTATGAACCATACTGAATGACTAAAACTTAACCCATATATATACACTCCAATATATGATATATATGGATAATATGATATATATGGACAATATATGATTTGCATAATCTTAAATCATATATACTTTACCTGCATAGCAAGCTATCCTCAATATCCAAGCCCTTGAGCTTATATGTTGATCATCCATCCTTCATCTTCCACGTGTTATATTGCTGATTTAACGTATGCAAGCGTCTACCTCTCAACAATCTCCACCTTAGACCTTGCATGCGTCTACTTCTCAACAATACTCCACCTTAGACCTTGCATTACCACATCAACACTCTTACTCTTCTTCTCCCACCTGCTACATTATGGTGCAGCCACCCTTATCTACTGTTTTAACGAGTGCAGCAAACTCCTTCACACTGCCTTTAGAGAGCATCAAACTCCTTAACTGTTTTTAAGAGAGAACAGTAAACTCCTTAACAGTTTTTAACAAGACCATTAAACTCCTTAAATGTTTTTAAAAGAGAACAGCAACCCACCTTTTGCATCACAACGTAACAACGTTGACTTACCGCCAAGCCACAACAAGTTCGAACCATTTTCCTAATGAAAGTGCCATTACTTTGAAGTCGATTCTAACTCACTAGGTTAACCCGATGCTTCTCCTACTTGCTCGTTGTTACCATGCCACTCTTAAACGCCAACGAGTCCAAGTGATTCACTGCTCATTGTTGGAAATTGTCCTTCCCTTATGAACAATCCCACTTCTTCTCTGTGAAAAACTTTTCCCATTGTTCATCCGCTAGATTTTACAAAAACCATTGAAAATCCAGCTTTCCTCTGCTATGAACAATTTTGCTTCCCTTTAATTTGCTGTAAGCAATTCTTAATCACAACTGGATTGACCCACTTTCCTTGCCGGAATATTCAATCAACCCAATTCGTGAATCCAGCTGCCAGCTTCATCATCCTCGTCGGAGAGAAACTGTTGCTGCAGCCATTGGAACTGTTGTAGTGTACACTTGCCACGCTGGGCCTCCACCTCGCAGCTAGTTCCTCACCACACCATGAGGCTTTGATCCTTTGCCACCGAGCCATCGTCGATCAACTATGGAGAGAAGCTGCCGCTTCCAACCACTTTCGAGCGTCGCCTAATTTCTTGCTGAAGCGTTGCTCGCCTATGTCTGACTTTAATCTGAATTCAATCCCTCCCGAATCGTGCATGTGAATTACCGAATTTAATCTGAATTCAATCCCTCCCGAATTGTGCATGTGAATTGTAAAATCTACGACCCAACTCCCACAATTCTCTAAGGATTCCATCAATGGTCTTCCCCCATTGATCTTATCATTCCGTCGAGAAGAATTCCAAGAATTCATCTCTTCGAACCTCCATCGAAAAGAACGACACTTTATCCCTCTTGCTGATCTGCAAGAGTCACCTTATTTCTTGATCATCCATCGCTTTCTTCATCATCACTCCGAAATCCTCCGTGAACTCCTTGACGTCGAAACCAACAACACCAACTCAACTTCTGTTCAATGTTCACAACACTTGGAACCTTAGAACCCAATCTTCACCATCCAGACTCAACGCTTATGAGTTCTGAACGTGCTGTTAAAATTACAACTCGATCCAATGGCTGGTTTTTGATAAACGACCCTTTAACGACGGCTGCTGAGAACTGAATCGCCAAAAAACCTGTCTTCGGTTTTCGGCCTATTACTATTGACAGAGACCTCCAAACACAATCTCCACCGTTCAGAATGTATTTCAACAAGTTACGAACGTGCTGACAAACTTTCACTTTGATCCGACGGTTGAAACTCCAGATATGGCCTCTGCAATATTTCTGCGCATGGACTTCTCTCAAAAACGTGAATTCCTTCTCGTTTCTGCCTTCTTTCCCACACCTTCTCGCTTCTTCTTTCTTTGATCATCCCTTCTCCCGTTTCCACTTCTTCTTTCTTTGATCGTCCCTATTCCCGTTTTCCATAGACGACGGCCAATTGTTATGAATCGATCAAAGAAATAAAAGAAAAACAAAGAACAGAAGTTGTTTATAGTGGTTCGGCAAATTGCCTACGTCCACTCTTAAGGGAGAAGAATATCTTATTGATGAAGTTATAACAACGACTATGAATAAACTTAGATCTCATACAAACCCTAATCTTGGGAATGTATGGATGATTCTATGAACCATACTGAATGACTAAAACTTAACCCATATATATACACTCCAATATATGATATATATGGATAATATGATATATATGGACAATATATGATTTGCATAATCTTAAATCATATATACTTTATTTGCATAGCAAGCTATCCTCAATATTCAAGCCCTTGAGCTTATATGTTCATCCATCCGTTATCTTCCATGTGTTATATTGCTGATTTAACGTATGCAAGAGTCTACCTCTCAACAATTCCTTTACTGCTACATTTTTACAATAGTAATATATATATATATATATTTTTTTTTTATTCTTTTCATTGTAGATAGTGCATGAGTCACCTTTATATAGTAAAGAATATTTTTTCTTCATCATTTTACTTATGCTAAGTAGATTACTGTGGAGTTTTGGAATCAACAGCACATCGTGAATGCACTGCTTTCCTTTTCTTATGTTGACAACTATTATGCCTTTTCTTCCAACCTCTGTTGTGTCTCCATTGTCTTAGCTTCACTTGAATTTTGATTGTTTTATCGACATTTTAGAAAATCTTCTCAACTGCCGTAATATAATGTTCGTTTATTTATTGTACGGAATTGAAGATGGAATAGTGGCTAGATGAGTCCATTAATTAAATTCACACATGTACAAGTCCCAATTTCGATTCTGCTGACAATCTATCTTTATATCACTCTATACATACATATATACCTGAATTTCCTATTTTTATCTTTAACTAGATTTTATCCATATATACGTTGTACGAAAAGAATTATATTACACTATATTTAAAATTATTATTTTTTACGTAATTATATTTATTTACTTATATGAATTTATGTATTTTATAAATAAAATATTAATTATTTATATATAAAATATAAATGTAATTTTTCTTTTTGTTAATTTAAAGTAATTTTATATTTATGAATTAAATCGTATAATATGTACATTTAATTTTTTCATAACATCAATTTTTACTTGTAGTTAAGGATGACAATGTGAAAATGCTTGTTTTAAGGATATCTATATTTGTTTAAATATTAATTATCTATATTTATACCCGTCCTATTAAAAAATTCCATGTACCCGTCCTAAATTCATTTATAGACACACGCGGGTTATCTGTATCCATTTAATATTTATTTAATTTATATATTTATATATTTCAATTCTTAAATAAATATTATAATAAAAATTATATTACTACCTCCGTCCCAAATTAGCCTTCACCTTTTCTATTTTTGTTTGTCTCCTAAAAGTCTTCGCATTTCACATTTCTAAAATAGTAAAAAGATATAACAACTAACCTCTTACTTACACTTTATTTACAAAAATATCACTCATTCCTTGGGTACCAGAAAAGTACACCCGTCTCTTTGTCATTTGTTCTTGTACCAAATATGTTCTCCAACACTATTATTTGTAAGTACTTTAGCATGTATAACTATATCTTATGTTTCCTAATGACCAAACGTGGACATTTGCATAAACTTTTGTATAATATATATTTCTCTCGTATAATTTTATTACTACTCGTATCCATCACATTCAAAAATTTTATTACAATACATTTCAAACCCGTTTATTAATACTCATGAGTAAAAATTAACAATTAAAATTTGTACTGAAATTTGATCAATTAAATGAAGACGATATTTTATCGTAAAATAGATTGATTAAATTAAATTAATGAGGTATTTTAGAGTAAATATTAAATTAAAATAAATTCAATAAAATATGATCTCTAAATTAAAATTTAAAATTAAATAGTTTAAAAAAATTAGTTGATATTAAGAAAAATATAAATTATCTAAATATAAATCTTTTGTAAATTAAATTGAATTAATTAAATATTAATTTATAAATTGATTGAAAAAAATAGGAAAAATTACTCATAGGTACACACTTTGTATCCTAAATTACTAGGAGATACAATAAGTTCAAAAAATTACTCTCACATACAAAATATTAAAATAAAATACTAAATATAACCTTAATTCATTATAATCCCATACACTTTTAAACCACAAACCCTAAACCCCTCACCCACCCACTGTTGCAGCCGGCTTCCGGACCGCCGCCGCCACCGTTGCCGCTGCCCCCTGCCGCCGCCGGAGAGTGGGAGTATATTTTTTTTTTGCTGCACAAACTTTTTAACTGCACATAACTTTTGCTGAACACTAACTTTTATGCTGAATACCAACATTTATGTGCAGCACATTGTAAGGGTAATATTGGAATATCACTATATATTTATGTAGTTAGTAGTAATATTTTTGTATGTTTGTATCTCACAGTAATAAAGGAGTTTTTAATGTACCTTATAGTAAGTACCTGATAGGCGTTTTTACAAACTCCAATTAAAATCCTCAAGTATAAGGATGTCAATTGTAACGACAAGTACCCACATAAAATTATCGATCCCTAGAAGGACAGTCAATTATTTATTTACTCTAAATTACTATTTAATAAGAATTATGTAACCAATTTCTAGAGTTTGAATTAATTATCTAAGAAACTAAAATAATAAATAACTTAATAAAAAGCAAAGAAGAAGGATTTGAGATTAAGTCAAGAGATAAGGCACAGTTCTAAGGTATCAAGTATAGACTAATTAATTTGGATTTCTAGACCTCCAATTGATTATTCATGCAACATCTATGAAATTACACCACTTAACCCTGTTATCCCACCAGATACGATCCGATTTTAAGCTAATAGTATATTCTAGTTTATTTCCTAAGGTGCATGAATATTACCAAGCCCCCTTCCTAGATACTAATCAACACGAACAAAAATACCTCCGAATGACAAGTGTGACTAACAAGATATTTTCTAAAAGTACTACAAGGATTTATTCACTTCCTACTTGAATGTCTAATTGCATTGTTCCATTAAACAATTCAAGTATTTGATTTATTGGTTCTCGAA
The DNA here is from genome assembly GCA_023678885.1 of Pogostemon cablin. Classification (NCBI taxonomy): domain Eukaryota; kingdom Viridiplantae; phylum Streptophyta; class Magnoliopsida; order Lamiales; family Lamiaceae; genus Pogostemon; species Pogostemon cablin. Next base: position 12,573,368 of record CM042987.1, read on the forward strand.
ATTAAAGTGTTCATGGGCAGACTACTCTAATTCCTAACAAATAGACAATATCATGAACGCACACGAGCTAACATATTAAACCAAGCATCACGGGCAATGACATGAATTTAGTATGATGACGTTACGAAGCAGAAAAGAAAAGTTTGAATACACCAAGTAAAATCAAAATATTAACTGCATAAAATCACAAAATTTGGTCTAGGTCTCCAAATCAATTGAAACTAACCTTCAAACCCTAGAACTGTAATGAAAATTAGCCGATGAGGTAACAAGCAACACTCATGGCTATGAAATTCATAACAATAATCAAGACAAAAAAAGAAGAAAGATAAGAAACACGAAACACTAGCGCAGGCGTAGATCTGTGTTTCTTCTCTGTCTCTCCGATCGTCTGATCTCTCTCAACTCGCACTTGAATCTCCTTTGGATTGGATAGAAGATGGGATGGATGGAGATCTGATGTGTGTGGGTGGATGATGAGGCGTGGTGGATGATTAGCCATTTTTTGTAGTCGGGATGACCAATTAAAAAATTTATCGAACCCAAGGGAGGTAGGTACTAGAGCTTAAGCGATATCAGGTTTCTTGTAATTTTATAGAGACGAATCATAAATGGATTGGTTGTTTAAACAAGTAAATTAAAGTAATCAAAGCAAACAAGTAAACAATGATCAAACAAGCAAAGATAAGTGGATGAAGAGTAGTTTTCCAAGTTAAGTAAAGGTGAGATTAACAACACTAATGAAGTGGTAATTCTAGGATTATTGCATCAAATTCATATGTATCATGGATTAATAAATAAGGGCCAACACAAATTCCACCTAAACTCCCTCTCGAGATGGACATGATGTAGATCCTTAATAAGGTCTCAAAATAGCTCTAAAGGTTGGTTCTAAATAAAACCATTCCATCAAGGTACTAAGTTCAATTAAAGAATCCCATCACACGATCGATTGACTTCTCGACCTAATAAATCGGGTGTTCTATCAATGGGGTCTAAGTCCCAAAGGATATCTCTATCTCTTTACAACTTATAATGCACATGAATTGTATGATGAAATGATTTAATGAACCATCATAACCACATATTTGATTTCAGAATCCAAACATAGGCCCAATGACAATTAATCACACAAATCAACCATATAAATCAAGCAATCAACAATCAATGATAGAAAATTAACAAATCCAATCAACATATGAATTCAAATACATAAATCCCAAAATTATCCAACAACTTTCATGTTGTTAATCTCACAAGGGAGATTAGCCTACCATATTCATAAGGAAATCAACATAGACATTTAAATCCTTACAAACCATGATAAATAATAAGGTTTCAATACAATGTTTGGATGAAAACTCCCTTGGATGGCTCCAATGGTGATCTCCTTCCTCTCCTTGCAATTCTCCTATCTTCCTTGCTTCTTTTCCTCACTTGGATGAGAATTTTGATGGTTGGATGAAGATAGATGGAATGGATGGTGAATGGATGAAGATGATGGTGAAAAATGGAAGGAATTGTGTGTGATGTGTGTGTGCAGCCTCCAACTCATGAAAATCTAATCAAATGTTGAAATATTATGTATTTATACCCCTTGGGAGCTTTTAAAAGAATTCTGATATTTTTTTGCTTCCAACACCTACACGGCTCGTGTGCATGCACACAGCCCGAGTCGTGTTAGGGCTTTTGGTCAACTTTTGGCTCCAGACGGTGCACGGCTCGTGCACTGAACACGGCCAAAGGGTGGGCGAGTAGTTGGTTCAGGTGCTGGCGCACGACCACCTCTTACAGAGCCGTGCACAGTACACGGGACATGTGCATGAACACGCCTCGTGTACTAGACACGGGCGGCGGTGTTTGTGCTGCAGTTGCTTTCTTCTTTCACCTCGACTCCCGACTCCGTTTTCGCTCTATTTTCACCTGTTTTTAGCACGTTTAAGCTCATTCTCACACATTTCCATAAAAAACACATATTTAACCAAATAGTACATAAAAACGGATAAAACACTACGAAAACATATATAAAAAAATACTAAAATTTAGGTGAAAATATCACTAATCACACCCCCAAACTTAAAGTGTTACTTGTCCTCGAACAACAAAAATGGTGAACCAAGAGGGGAGATTTTCACCTAGGAAAAGACCTAACGAACATAAGTAATAACACATCAATAGCAATAAGAATTACAAACTATGCTAAGTCATCCTACAACATTGATCAATTCATGACATGAGGAATTAACAAGTTCAATCAAAAGAGAATAAAGAGTAATATAGTCCCTTTTTGGTCCAAACCTCACATTTGATATCAATTTCACTCAACACTCTATCAAATTTAGGTAAAACGACACTCATCAACCGATTGGCTCTACTCGCTATAAGCTTTCTCGTGGACTACATTTACAAACCACCAAAGTTTTAATCAATGATCACAAAGGTCTTTCATTAAGGATGTAATGATAGGCTCTTTGGTATGGTAGGGAGAATTTAGGTAATAGTGATTAATCATGTGCAAGTAATCGAAGAGGTAGTTAATTTCTTTCATACCTTCACTTATCTTTCTTCCCTTCTTAACTTTGCAACTTTCAAGCACTAATCACACTTCTCCTTTGATTTTTACTACCTTTGATTGTATACTCCTTTCTTTGGACTTCTAATTTTTTGAGCATCTTTGTTACTATTTTGCTCCTTTTCTTTTGTCTAAGGTTGCATATGCATTCTTTCTTTTGTTCTTCGCATCCTTTTTCTTTCCTTTTACCATTTCTTTTCATTTCTTTCTTTTCAAACCTTTCTAGCTACCATCTCCTCAATCACTCACACAAAAAGGGTAAATAAATGAGGCTCATGTGGGTAATCAAGGCTTATAATAATGTGCTTATAAAAAGAAACAGGCTTAAAGGCTCAAAATGGTTTATTAGGGATGATGTTTATGGTAGGGAAATATATGGCAATGGCTATAAATTACAAGGATGGCCTTAGATCATATCATTAATCTCCACTAATCGGGCTCATTCCTATAGTCCTTGAGCAAGTTTAGCTTATCCAACACAACCAATCCACTCATGAAAAGAAATACCATGTATGCACGGTTGAGGCTCAAATACTCACAAGTTTGTTCTTGGACCTTAAGGAACTTATTACACATTATTCATCTCGCAATTGAACAAATTAAATAGAACATGTTACAATTCGAAAGTATAGAGATTCTTAATCATAATTTCCATCACTTATCACAAAAACATGTCAACACTAATTTTAAAAAACGACTCACGATATCCCAAAATAAACTACCAAACAACCCTAGACAAAAATAAAAATACACACAAAATATAAAATAAAGGCACACCAAACAAGAAACAACCAAAAACAAATAACATGTAAAAATAAAAATATCCATCATTAGAGAATTAAGCACTCATTTATAACATCCATAATCAATTAAGCTCACAAGCATCCCATCTTTAATTGAAAAGGAAATCATAAATTATGAAAGTAAACCTCCCACAAACATAACAAATGAAGTAACATACTGGTAGGCTGTCGCCGGCCCACCAAAAATAATATTTATAATTTTTTTGACTTAATCCAATTAAATGTATTAGCGTGAGTACGGGTTGAGCCTAAGGGAGTAAAATGAAATTTATATTAAATCAAAGTGTTTGAGTTGGATAAAATAAAAAAATAGGGAGGAATTTCGTTTGGTGAATTTATACTAATTTTTGCAAATAATTAAATGGCAATTTCTAGCAACTAATGATTCAAGACTCCAAATATTAAAATTAGAGTGTGAACAAATATTAAACAAACCTGACCCAAGAAATTTATCCCCTCCCGATATTCTAAGAGAATTAGTAAATAAGAGATAAAATCAATACAAGATAACTTCAAACCCCTAGGTTGATGGTACGACCACTAAATTATCCTACTCTCCTAGTGACCTAAGTGGTTCGAACTAGATAAGGCATTAGACACGAGAAATTAGGATTGCAAGGCTATGAAAATGGGGGTAGCAAATCATATAACCAAGACCCTACGAATTCTAGAGGTACTCCCTCAATTTGCCACTCGATTTATAAGATTATGACAATTACGAATCATAAAATGCAAATTGACAATGGATTATGCAAAATAAAACATAGATGGCCAATCTAACTTTACAATCACAAAACCGTAATTCAAATCAAAGCCATTCGTAGGATAAAATTATCAACATATTAATCAAAATTTCCTATCAAACAATTGCTAGAATATACGAGAGGTTCAAAAATTCTTGAATCAGAAAGGGGACTTAGCCCATAAAATACATAACAAAAATTAAATCAAAATGATAAAACCAATTTTTGTCCGATTGTTCTTCATGGATGCTCAAGCGTTCATCCTCCCACTACCTCTCACGTTCTTGGCGTATGTCAAAGATGGTGTCCAGAAGTGATGAATCTCTCTTAAAACTTTCCTTTTTGCCCTTCTTCTCCTTTGGTAAGTAAACCTTATTGATTCTCAATTAATTCCTCATGATGGCTTAGTCAACTTCCTTTTAATTCTTTCCGTAACAGCGATGTAACAGTACCCAATTTGAGGGAATGTGATAGCTGGAATTTTTTCGAATTTACTATTTAATTCTGTCCATCTTGACTGACACTGACCCCTTCAGTGTTAGTGTGACTAGCAGTAAAAATTCTTCCATTTCAACCTGTTTTAACAACGATTTGGCCAATTAAAGTGGATATGCATAAGACATAAAATGAGTCGTAATTAGCACGTGGGTAAATATCCAAATTGGTCTTGTAAGTATGGCATTTTTCAACTTTAGTCCTTTATCTTTTGTAATTCTCAATTTTTTTCCTTTTTCGTCCACTTTTAGTCCTTTTGGTCCAAATTTAGTCCTTTTTGTCCAAATTTAGTCCTTTATGTTAAAAAATGTCCAAAAATGGTTCGAAAGTGCATACATTTAGGATCAAAAGTGGACCAAAAAAGTATCAAATTTTGAAAAAAGGACCAAAATTGATTTTGATATTTACCCTTAGCACTCAAATGACACACAATTCATTCAAATAGTAATGATTTAACTCAAGAAATTAATAGCAAATTATGACTTATCAAATCTCCCCACACCAAACCTTTGCTTGTCCTCAAGCAAATAAGACTAAGGATTATGAAAGTTAGAAAATCAGAGACATCAATCTTACGGGATAAATGAGTATGAGGACACTACTCAGGAAAAATAACAATTAATCATTTGAAAACAAATGAAGGTGACTCTCAGCCAAAACATGCAACTTTCATGGCATCAAAGTTTTCAAAATTCCATGGCCTCACCAAGATTCACTCCAAAATCACTAAAGTGTTTTGATTGGTAGCAAAATCGCTCAAAAATTGAACAAGATAAGTCATTACCATAAGCTTGCTCCCAAATCAAATCTCCACAAATTTTCAATGAATTATGTGCAATAATCAAAGGGTCTTTTCATTGGTTGTAACGGGGCATAAGAATAAGATGGAATAAGAAGGGTATGAACAGCTAAATATATATACCACTTTGCAATGTGTTCATCATGTAAATGATACCAATTTCAAGAACTCACCCTCTAGTTTTCCATTTCATTTTTCACAAATTCCTCTCAATCTTTTGTTTTTGCAACCTTAGTCCATCGTTTTTTTTCACATCTACTCTTTTTCGACTTTGGAACAACAAGGGATTTATTTTTCAACTAATTTTTTTTCTTATTTTTTTAATATTCCCTTCTCCTTTCTTTTCCACCATATTTTTTTTTTGCAACCATCACTTTTCCCAATACCATCAATTCAATCACAAATTTTCGATGAATATTGTAAAAATGGTAGGGGTTCAAGTGGAGGAGTTTAAGAAAGAAAGTAGAAATTAGGTTCATCAATGAGCTCATTTATCAAGAAAAGGTCTAGGCTCAACGTGGCTTCCTAATGTTAAGTATGATAAGGTAGGTGAATATAAGCCAAAGATGTTATGCCTAGATGCCCTTATCATTTTATTGCACACACTCAAATGTATGATCTTGAAATGCATTAAAGGAGCAAGTTCTAGAATGATCAAATCAAGTTTAATACACTCAATCAAAGGCGAATAGAGCTTATAAATGTGAATGCTCTTTTAGGCTCAAAAGCTCACAAAAAGGGGTTGAATTTGCCATGATATTTAAAAAAATTTCAGCCACTTATATCACAAAAAATTTGCAAAAGAAACCCACCAAGCATTAGTTTTTATGCATCAAAGTTATCCCCTTCGTCATGCTTTCACTTCCATTACTCCATGACATTATTCTCTAATTTTTCAACTCCAAATCCATCAACAAGACCACAAAACAACATCATTATGAAACAAAAACAGCATTTCCAGCATAAAAAACAGAACCTACATAAAAACCAGCAGAAATTCTGCACTCATTTCGTTGAAAATGAGCAAAATTTTTAGCAAGATTTGACAGCAATTAGCATTAGAAAATTCAGCAATAATTCCACATCTTAAACCATCAATTCACATAAATCCACTGCAATAATCCCTCCCCACACCTAAATCTTTGCTTGTCCTCAAGCAAAAAATTAAGTAGAGAAAGAATTAAAAACATATACATGGAAAGAGTGCATCTTTCTTCAAAGAAATAGGGCAAGATTTAGAACGCTTTAATGTAATAACACATTCAAAACTAAACAAAAGACTAGATATTGATATAGACCTGCTCTCAAATCAAATCTCTACAAATTTTCAAGAGAAAATATCAATTTTAGTCCATATCCAATTTCAATCCTCTAACTATTATTTATCTTTTTTAATTTAAGTCCTTTAATATCAATTTTAGTCCTGTGACTTTTTACTTTTTCTTGAATTTTTATCCTTTTGCACAACTTATAGGACTGCGCCGATTGTAGTGGCAGATATGGCGCGGCAGAGACCGATCTCCGACAATCTCAAATGGTTGTCCTTGACTGGAAAGAAGACCGGTTATGGCGGTGTGCAGCAATTGGAGGCGAGCTAGCGAGGAGTTCGTGCAGGCAGCAGAGTGGTAGGAAAGAGAAATCGGAAATAGCGGAGGATATCTTTGCGGCGGCACCGTTGCCTTTTTTAAATGATGACCTCATCTAAAAGCTTAAGCCAGTAGAGAGTTGAATCGTTTAATACTTAATCAAATCACTCTAACACACCCCTTCACATGCAGGTGGGGAATATTTGCCTCAAGCCTTGCAATGTGGAATATTTTTTCATAAATGGGTAATCACTCTAACACACCCCCTTACATGCAAGCGGGGAATTTTTGCCTCAAGTTTTGCAATGTGGAATTTTTTTTTATAAATGGGTGGCGGTGAGGTTCGAACCTGGACCTTTATTAACCATGGGCTCTGATACCATGTTAAATGAGCACCTCATCTAAAAGCTTAAGTTAGTAGAGAGTTTAATCGTTTAATACTTAATCAAATCACTCTAATAGTCTTCTGGTGGTGGATATGCAGAAATCGAGCAACAAAGATATTGAATAATTGGGGACTAAGCTAAGTAATTGGATGAATGAAGCTAAGAATTGTTGGCCAGAGACAATTAAGGAAGATGGAAATTTGAGGAAATTTAAGGGGATCCGGTTCTGGTTCGCACCCACCATGTAGCAACACATGTGAAAATTAGGAAAGGGGAGTAAATCGAGTTCCATGAAATTTTTTGGAACTGATTCCACTCAAATGGTCCTCTACAAAAAAATTAAATATTAAACACTACCTTCGTCCCATTAAAAGTAGGGCGTTTCATTTTTGCACATAAATATAATATTTTATTATATGTATAAATGAGGAGAGTGAAATACTCCCTCCGTCCCGGAGTTAAGTTCACAAACACTCATGTAAATATGGAGTTTAAGAAAAATTGCTTTTTGACCTATTTTATTGACTTTTGAAGGGTATTATGGTATTTTTAGGTAATAAATAAATTATCAAGTATGTTATGTGTTTTAGGTTAGAGTGGTATTTTTAAAATTAAGATAACTTTTGGGGTTGTTGGTTAATGTGAAGTTTCCTTTTATGGGTGGAGAACATAAGTGTGGGACGGATGAAGTAATATATAGTGGGTAGGTGTATTAGTGGTGTGTGTGGGTCCCATGTAGATATATTGATTGTTTTGTGTCCTCTTGTATTGAGACAAATTAAAATGACCGAATGCACCTCTCTCAGCGGGATGTAGAGAATATAAAAATATACTTCATGAGTAATTTGTATAAAAAGTAAAATGTGATAATATTAATAAAAAGAAATACATGATCAAGAAAATGTGATAACTATCAATTTAATTATTTAATGAACAATTTATATAACGAATAAAAAGTAATAACATTTTTAATAAAAAATGATTGCCGATAAAGGACATAGAGATAATCAGACATCTAATTAAATTGTTTCATTAACAATAAGTAAGGCCATTAAAAAGTAATATTTTTAATAAAAAAAATAGCAGATAAATTATGAAATTATTCTGTAACGAGCCTCTGGAACAAAAATGTAAGTATTTTAATAGCTATAGTACAAAGAACTAATTAATTAGAGTTAGTCTCTTGGGAACCGAGTTTACACAAGTATTTCTGAATTAAATTACTTTTGATTTCCAATGAATTATTTAAATTATCTGTGTTGTCTCTTTAAAATAATTAGTTCACGTCAAAGACTTGTATGAGATCCGTTTCACGTAAAGGCTTGCATAAGATGTATAAAAAGTGATATTCAATTAATGAAAAGTGATAATGTTATTTCATGAATAATATTATATTATATATAAATGTGATAAAATTTTATTGTGAAAATGATAAAATTTTATAGCAGAGTGATAATTAATTTAAAAAATATAAAATATTCTCACATGAGACGTTCTCATGCAAGACTTATCCTTAGTTGACATGTAGTTGGGTTTTCTAACCAATAATTAAAATATCCTACATATGTGCTGTCTCAATATTACTCTCTTTTGGTTCATAAAGAAAATGTGACATCTTTCGTCCTCTACGTATGTTTAGTTTCAATTTTTGGGAAAATATTAAAATTGATCATTTATGTTTGGCGTAATCTGATTTTAGTCCTGAAGTTTGCTAAATTTGTACTTTTTGTCTCCAGTGGCCGATTTTAGTCCTTTTGTCCACTTTTGGTCATTTTTTGTCGAAAATACCTAAATGTCGCCGAAAATTTGAATGTGGGATGCATGTGCCGGCAAATTTCGAAATTGGTCCTCACTCTCCTTAAAATTTTCAAAATTGGTCATTTGTATTTGGCATATTCCAAATTCAGTTCCTAAACTTGTTAAATTCGCAATTTAGATATTCTAGTTTTTGATTTTATTCCTTTTTGTTTGGTCCCTTAATTACCAAAATTTACTAAATATTGTCGCTGGGAATTTGAGCGTGATATGCATGAGCCAAAAAATTGTGTTTTTTGGCTCTCCGATCATTTTTGCTTGCGCTGCAGTTTCACTTATTTTCACCATTCCATCATAACCTTTCTAAAAAATATATGCATTTATTAGGCATGTAGAAGTCACACAACGGACTGCGGCTGCACTCCTTCAAGGATCACCGATCTATCCGTAACATTTTTGTGGGGTTCTTAAGCTTTGAAGTTGGCTAGCGTGTGATTATAAAGAGGATCATAAAGTACATCGAATTTTCGGAATGGAGCTCTAGGCGGTTTTGTGCTTTTTTCTCTCTGATGCATAACGAAATGGGTAAATTTTGGGGATTTAGCTCTGCCATTTTTTTGCTGGTAGGTTAATTTTTTCATTGTTGTTGCTGATGTTTAAAATTGGGGAATTTTTTTAGATTAATGTGATTCATGGATTCGTATGGGGATGCCATGAAATTGGAGTCTTGTCCAAAGGATTTTCATTTTCGTACAGACCAACGAAGAGCTAATTAACCAATATCTAAGACACAAGATCAATGTCGACCATTATTAGGTGGTTGGAGTTATCCTTAAAGTTGATGTTTGTAAATGAGATTTGCATAAAATCCACACAAAAAATTTTAATTCCTCAATATCTACTCAATTTGATTAATTCAGTATGCTACAATCGATCCATCGATCATGCAGTCGAACCAAGCAACAAAAGAAGATGAGGGGTGAAGTGGCGGCGAGAACTACCTCTAGAAAGCTCATCGAAGCTAATAAAGAGTGGGAAGAGATGGAGAGTATGTTTTTGGAGGCACCACCAGATGTCCGCCGACAAGACATGTCTCCGGAGGCGATCGGAAGCCAATTCAGGATGGTGTAGGGCACTGTGGAACATGTTAAGGAAGCTATCATCGGAAATTCCCATGAAACCGCCACGAAGACAGGAGAGATAGCTGATGAATCCATTGAAAAGGCGAAAAAAGCCAAGAACGTATTTATGTATTTATGAAGAATGAAAATAAGTAAAACTGCCATGTAAGAAAAAACGATCGGAGATAGCCAAAAATTTGTTGGGCGCGTGCATCTCACGCTCAAATTCCCCGGGACACCAATTTTAGAAAAAGAGTTAATATCATTTTTAGTTCTCTAAGTATAGCGTTTTCCTAGTTTAGTCCTTTAATTATCGACTTTCCATTTTTGGTCCTTTATTTATTAATTTTTCTCATTATTAGTCCTTAATGTTTAAGCTAGTCCACTATTGGTCCTATATGTTCATAAATGGTCCAGAATTAGTCCTATTTTGACTAAGTGAACATTTGTTTTGACTAAGTCAACTTTTGTTTTGCTAAGACCAATCCAATTTCTGCTATTTCTAGATTTTCTCAATTTTATGCCCAATTTTATGTAATACTTCATTTTAATTCTAATTTTCACCCATAATTTCTTCTAAATAGACATAGTCCATTACGACCATATCAGGCCCAGCATGCTTCCGTTAATTAAACAACATTATTCTCGTAATTAACTAATTTAAAACAGTAATAGTACATTCTTCGACCGTTAATCCGTCGGGTATTCAGGAGGTTTTACAGCTGCTCCTCATAGCCAACCATGTGCCCCGCAGTGTGATGGTTCGATCCCCTTCCTTCAGTGGACCTCAACACAACCCTGGTTCATTTTCTACACCGGGTGTATAGGATGCTGCTACTGTTTCTCATCGGAAAGTATGGAGACTAAAGTTGCAGAAGAAATGGAAGGTTATATGCAGGCATTAGCCTAAGATTATTATTTTATACTACTTAAACAAGAGGAGGAGACTCCTCTAGTTACCTATGGTAGCCGAAACATAAACACTCATACAAGAAAGGAAACTACAATGTTTCTTAAATGAGAGAAAACAAAGGGTGATGGTCGATGTCTTCTACTTTCTCAGATCTCTTATTCATAGAGGCTTTCGGACTTGAAATCCAGATTTCAAAGCCTTCTAACTTTCCATGACGTCACCGCTTAAGTCATTTTTCTTTCGTCAATGCTTACGTAATCTTTTATTGGATTCCAACTTTGGAAGCTGGTTGATCCCTTTCTCTGCATTATGTGCCCCTCTCTAGTCCATCCTACTTGTCTTTGCAGGGGCCACATGGCTCTTACCCCTTTGAAAAAGTCATCTGACTCTTACTTTTTGAAGAGTCATTTTTCTCCTGTGGTATTCAAAGGGTTCTCCGGCTCTTGGGTGTTTTAAAGAGGTTTTACCCTCTTCTTTCCACGTGTATCCTTTGTTGGAAGGGGTCCAGCATTTTTATTCTTTTCTATGCTCAATTGTACTCCTTTTTCCAAATTTTGGTTCAATCTGGGTGGAGCAACTTGTGCATATCTTCTCTGTCCACCTTCCTTGGTGGATCATTTTGTAAAATTTCCCATGAGTTTCTCTACTAGATGGCAGCTTATTTTCCCAGAGCAGTTCTCTCTTTCCTTCAAAAAAGCCTTCCGCATACTGTCTTTTTTTCTATTAAGGTGTTTAACAGGAAAGATCCATTCACAGTGTGATCTTCAAATTTGAACGGAAACTTGACTTGGGCCATTGCTTGGAAGCAGGCGTACAAACCCCTTTCTCTTCACGTATAGATTTGATCATCTGAGTAGGTTGAAACAAGGACTGGTTCCTTCCTTGAAGGCTCCTTGATGCTGTTTGCAGCTTTAATGTCTGGCCTTCATAGTTTGATATAATGAAAGGCTTCATGACGGCCTTTCCCCACTGGTTCTGGAGTTGCACTAGTGAAATATAGCTCCAATGGTTCTCCCCTAGTCAAAGTATTGTTATTTGACCATACCTTGAACACTGCTCTCCCTATCCATTTTCGTAACTTTGAGATTTCTGGGAAGCTAGGCGCCATGGTGTATATTTAGGCTAATGCCCCAAAGTTGAACCACAGCTTCACGTGCGTTTGAGTCTGTTTGAGTGGATTTTTAAAGAAAAATGGGATAGAAGTGATCGAAACCGGAGAAAAGGTATTGTAGGCACCCAGTTCGACCAGCAGGGATGCGGTTCGACCAGTAACAGAATGGTTCGACCAACATCCATGGTCGAACGAGGCTGAGAAAGACGACAAAAATGTGGTTCGACCACGACACTGTGGTTCGACCACGACACTGTGGTTCGACCACGATGCTTCCGATTCGACCTACCATTCGGTGCTAACAATTTAATAACAATCTTTGAACCTGCCAGTGATGTACATGCCAATTCGACTTGCGATTCGATCAGGCCGAGATCGGTTCAACCAGGGGTCTTGGTCGAATTGATGCGCTGGACATGTCCAGATCCATATTTTTACACCTTCAGTGCGTGTTTTTACTCAAAAAGCCCATCCTAGGTCCACAAGGAGAGATCTCAAGTATAAAAGAAAGACTACGCAAGGAAAAAGAGAACCATTCACCACCTTCATCCTACACAACATCCAAAACCCTACCGCCATCCATGGAGCTATGGAGAGAGATTCGTCTGTCGAATAAAGTGAGAACCATGTGAAGATTCAAGAAGGAGAGAGAAGCGACGGTGCCCGCATCTAGGGTTTACTTCACATCTTAATTTATCTTGTAATTATCAAGTCTATGGGCAAGATCTATCCAACCACCATGATTATTCTTCGATCAATCATGGGCTAGAACCGCTTCGGTAGTTCTACGATTTATGAAGGTTTTTATCTATTTAGTTGTACTTTCGTGTGTTTACTCCGTACAACACTACTTGTGAATTTATTTTATATAAGACAATGCATTTTTAATTAATATTCAGAGTCGTTTTATGCATCATTAACTGTTATGTACAGTCTGAATACATATCTTGGTTATTGATTGAGTGTGTTCACTGCTGAGCAGGATTTTATGTTATGATTCTAAGTGAGGGAACTCCAAAACTTCATTAGAACTATCTTATATAAATACTTGTTAATTGAATCTGATTCAGGTTAATAAGTAGTATAAAGAGTATAACTTTATATTACCTATAAAGGGAGATCATATCGGGTTAGAGTACTTAGTGCACGGGAAATAATTGATACTGATAGTACCTAGGAAGGGGGTGAATTATATCTCTTGCTCCAAGGTGATTCACAAGTGTTACACGCTTGTCTACTTGTGTCTATAGAGTAAATTTGCATGGTTTAGTGATGCGTCCATATTCCATAAGGCAGAGTCAGACATTGATACACGGAAGGGAAATTAATTTGTGAAACTGGATGGCCAGAAGAACTACCTATCTTCTCACTTGTTTAACTCTCGTTTAGTCTCTACTGTCTTTATTTTATTTGCTATTTTATTATTCGTTTAGTAGTTAATCAATATTCTACAACTTAAATTGCCAAATTTAGTCTTAGTAAATTAGTTTATAATTAAGTTAATAATAATCCGTCCTGTAGGTTCGATAATTATAACTTGGTTGCTTATCAAAGCTACAATAACATCACTCATACTTGGGGATTAATTGTGTGTTGAGAAAACACCCATCAACTTTCTGGCGCCATCGCCGGGGATGGCATTAATTATTAGTTTATTATTTATAGTTTAATTAGTACTATTTTATTCTTATTTTTAATTTTCTAACTTTGACTTTTTCTCAGGTATATGCAAACTAGATCGAAGGGGACTAATCTAGAACCTTTTGATCTGGAAATTGAGGCATCAGCGAGAAAAATGAAAGCTAAGAAGAAAAAGAACAAGAATTCAAAAACAACGGATACTCTTGATCTAGGAGTTTACGTTGAAAAGTAGAACTCAAAATCGGCTGAAACTGTAGATGATTTGAACACAGAAACAGAAGCAGTCGAAATGGCCCAAGATAGGGCAAATCAGGACAATGTTGCTATTCACGAGGTTTACAAAAACAATGAGAGTGGTAACTTGGGGCTGTTAAGAGCGCGAGGAGCCGATGTGGACTTTGATCTTCACCCTGCTCTTATCAACATGATAGAAAGGAACCCTTTCGCTGGGGGTACCTTTGAAGATCCTCAACAGCATATTAATAAGTTCCTGGGCTATGCTAGTACGCAAAAGAGCGCAGGACATCATGAGAATTCTAGGAGGATTATTTTGTTCAAATTATCGCTTACTGAAAGGGCGAGAGATTGGTACAATACTCTTAATACTGCAGATTGCACCACATGGAAGCAGTTGAAATTGAAGTTCTTGGAAAGATACATGCCACTTTCGAAGGTGTTTAAGATGAAGCAAGAGATCAATCAATTTGCTATCAATAGTGGTGAGAAGTTTCATGAGGCATGGGATAGATTCAAGGACATACTTAGAAGGTGCCCGCAGCATGGATTGTCAAAGGTTCAATATATCAGCATCTTTTATAATGGGTTGGATTGTGATTCTCGTGTTTTACTTGATGCTTCATCAAGTGGAGCATTGCTTGCTAAGACACCCATTGAGGCTGAAAAACTCTTTGAAGACATTTCAATAAATTCAAGAGATTAGCCTACTGACAAGATTAGAGGCACTTATGTACTTAGAAAAGTAGCGCAGTTTGAACATACCATGGTGAAGTCGAGTAGAGAAGATGAGATCGTCTCTAGTTTGGCAAGTATCAACAAGCTACTTGAGTCCCAGCAAAAGTAGATTACAGAGATAGCTCAGCGAGTACTGATGATACAACAGGAATGTGGTGAAGATAGATCAATCCAGAAAGAAACATAAGAGGCAAACTATGCCATGGGTCAAATTATTCAAGGAACGAGGTTCCAAAATCAAGAAAACCAGAATTACAAAGGGAACTATAATAATCGTTGTCCCCCGGGTAATTATCAACAACCAAGAAGGCCGGAGTTTTTATGGAGTAATCCAAATGCAGCAGTACAACCTCCTAGTGGTGTTGATTCGTGTGCTAAGATCGAAGAAGGAAAACCTAATTTTGATGATACGGTGAACAGGTACATGACAAGGAATGATGCAAGAGTGGATCGTCTAGAGGCCAAGTTAGAAGGGAAAATTGATGCCAACCATGAGAAAATATCTAAGCAGATGAAGGACTTAACTTTGTTGATGGGGAAAATGGCCGAGAATGTTAATCAGTTAACTCAAACGGTAGAGAAGGGAAAGTTTCCATCTCAAAGCAAAACGAATCCGAAGGCTTGCCATGCCATCATGTTTAGGTCTGGAACACAATATGAGGGACCGGTGCTGTCTAAAATGGAAAAAGGAACTTCAAGAGCTCGATTCGACCGTCGTTCGACCAGAACACCTGGTCGAACCAACCTGATTTAGTCGAACCAAGCACCTGGGCAGCCTTCGGAGTTCGCTGAAGACTGATTCGACCACGACTTTGATGGTTCGACCAGAACCCCTGGTCGAACCGTGGTCAAACCAGCCTGTAAGGAAGAGTTTGAAGTTTTTGAAGCACGGTTCGACCACGACCATAACTGTGGTCAAACCAGCCTGTAAGGGGGAGAGCACACTTTTGGAAGCTCAGTTTGACCATTACACACATGGTTCGACTAGTACCCCTGGTCGAACCATGGTCGAACCACCTCGATTGACACTGTTTTCTACGCTGAATACTTTACCTGATGTTGACACTACTCCAGTACCATCACAAGACCAAAATACTGAGCTTATAACAGAAAAGAAGTGGGAAAGAGCGAAATGATTGAGAACCGAGAATAATAAAGCAGAAAAGGTTGAACGGGATGAATGGGGAATTCCTAAGACAAAGATACCACCTTCGTTTCCTTACAGGTTAGTCAAAAAGGGATTGAAAAAAAAATTCAAGAAGTTTACAGATATCATTAACAAGATTAGCTTGAGCATTCCTTTCTCTGAAGCAATCTTGTGTTAGATTTGTATACTAAAAGCCTTGCTTTTGTATTGAACAATGTAATAACGATTTTATTTGAAATGAGAATCATATGATCAAACTGTTTTGCATATTATAAATTATTTATTTATATGTTTGTGCAAAAGTCCATTTACTTTATACTGTAGATAATATGTTGTGCGACAACATGCGGAAGATCATATTATCAGTTTCCTTATAAAGTATAAACAGAAGCTCACAATCGAGATAGACGGGGACTATCTATCGGTATGGTTGTAGTGTGGTTCGGTATTAGTTTGTCTTGACTATAGAACCACATTAGTACACTGCTTTGTGTATTGAGTAGGACCGTATGAGATCGTTCAACTTGTACTGTCTATATAGAAGAACTTGATCTCTGTTATTATGGATGTTCGTGCTCTTAATCCCTATACAATAACCTCGACACGTAAGGCAGTATATATTTCTTTGATTCATCAATGGGTGAGATTTGTATCTATTAAATCAACAAATTCGGTGAGTTGGGAAGTAGTGCTGTCTCTATGGTGTGCTGTTGATTGTAGAAGGAAACCATGTCCATCATAGGTTGATGATGTCCCCTTGAGGAGCTCATAAGGTTTATCATGTAAATCTTGCAAGTGGATTAATTTCCGGCATGATAATAAGGTTGAGTGGTACTACTCTCGGATGAGATATTAATTAATTTGAGTTGTCAGTAACTTAATTAATTAATGGGCATCGTATATCTTAAACATGGGGAGACTGTCGGGCTCATAATAAGAAGGAGCCCAGAATGTAATTTTGGGATTGGATGGGTAGTGTAATAATAATATTTTAGTGGACTATATTATTATTATTGGATTTAATTAAAAGCTTTGGGCTAAGCTTGGTTAATTAAATCTGATTGAGGCCCAGCCCAATTTCTCCTCCTGGTCCCTGCAGTAGCCCAAGTATATATAAGTTGTCTCAGTTCCTAATAACCTAACTCTGCGCCTCTTACGTAGAAGAGATCAGGAACAGATTGAGAACTCTCTGGGGATTGTTGACCACACAACACCAGAGAGTTGACTTTGGGTAATACTGCCGAAGATCAGAGGTGTTCTTCTCAGATCATCATCCACTACACCAACCCTGAAGTCAGGTTATTTATTTTATGCTTCCGCTGTTTAATTATCTGTTTTATCTTATTGAATCATGTTCACCATAAGGTCCAATTCCAACAATTGGTATCAGAGCCTGGTTTTTTGGTGAAACGTGATATGATAGATGAGTATGTGATTACTTGATTATTTGTCTTAATCTGGTTTGGTCGCATGTATTAATTATTCAGTCAATATATGATTATTTGGAGTAATCTGTTTATTATTGTCTGAGTTGTTTGTTGGGGTTTGGTTATTTTATTAAAATAAAATTGGAGAACGAATCCCCATCTTCTTTGTGCTGTAACGTTAGTCAAAGTAAGTCATTAATGTTCTTAAAATCTCACGCCACACCCTGCTCGGTGGGACTTCATGTGGCGGCGCGTGGACTTCGATTTTGACGACGGCGAGTGGCGTATAAAAGAAGGCAGGCAGGCAGTCGATCAATGGCTGATGGCTTCAGTCGGACTAAATCTGTCACGACGGCGCTGGTATTGCGAAAGGCTTCGTATGGAATGGAGTCACTTGGACTGACGGTGGCGGGTGTTGATCGAAAACGGTGAGGCGGAGATGACTTCACGGCAAGGTGTGTCTGGGCGATGCGTAGGTTGCCTGAAGTCTCACCAAGTGTCGACGGCATCGGTGAGTACAGTGGTCGGCATTTGCACTGTCGGCGACAGCCATGGAGCGTCTTCTGGACTGCCGTCGCGCGACTGCTTGGAGGCGGTGATGTATCCGGGCAGTTCCTATCTCGGTGGGCTGACAGTGCTCAAACTGAGATGAGAGGCACCGATTCACGGTGGATTCGAAGCAGGCAGGCGGCGGTAGACTGAGGGAGCATCGTTCCAGGCGATTTGTCGGAGACGTGCGCCGGACGACTCACTGGACACGAACCAATTTTTTTTGCAGCGACCGTGACTCCTACCGGCTGAGACTGCACGGCAGCGATCAGATCGGCGTGGATCTGGTGGCGGGTGATAGCTGGGCGGCGTATTCAAGGAGACGGCAACGCTGTAGAAATGAATGCCGGATGGTGGTGCGATGGTGACTCTTCACGACCGGGAGTTGCTCGGCGGTGTGCTAACGGCGAATTCTGGTGGTCGTTTGGTGGCGCCACCGACGGCAGTGGCGCCTTGTTGCGCGGCTGAACCCTGGAGGATGAAGATGGGCTTGCGGCTGCTTCTCCTAGGGTTTCAGGCTTATTGGGCTTAATTTTGGGCTTTTGCTTTTTAGGCTTGTTGGACTTGTTTTAATTAAGTGATTGTTAGGCCTTTTTTATTTGTTTGTTGTTGGGCTCATATTCTATTTAATTATTGGGCCCATATTTTAATTGCTGTAAATGGGCTTCTTGTTGTTTTTTTTTTGCAGCTGGGCTCTCTATTAATTGTTTGATATGTTGGGCCATAAATTGGATTGGGCTAGATCATACTAATATTGGCTGGGATAAATGGGCATAATTAAATTATTAATGGGCTGCTCATTTTATGCCAATAATGTTTGGGTCTGTTGGGCCCATTAATTTGATCCCTCATTGTCATGCAATTAATTATAATATATAATTGATTTAATTATTTTGCTTGACAATTAATTGTTATATATGTGAATGGCATGTTCTATGTGATTTATTTAATTTTAAATTACTTTAATAGAAGCATGCTAAGTTGTATATTTTATTATGAAATATTATATTCATGTTAAAAACCCTCTGTGCTAAATAACTAAGTGGGAGAGGGGATTGGTATATAAATTCTCATGGCCTCCATTATTGGTTTGTAAGTGATGTGAGTAAACCTGCGTGTTGGCATCAGGCCTTCCTCCACAACGGATGGGTTTATTCACGGATCACTGGTACAAACTTCTTTGTGATGATCGTAGGAAGTTATCCAAGAACGTGTGTACTTCTCTAACTGTAAGGCACATAAGCTTGCGCAATGGACTTGGGATCAAATAATGGTACACACTTAGATGTAAATAATCAGTATCCTCCCCAACGGAGTCACTGCTGTTATTTGCATGGCTAAAAAGGAACCGACTATTAATTATTTTATCATAAAGTTAGGTTGATAAATGAAATTAATGGGTAAAACCTTCTCTTGTAAATGTTTGTATTTGTATATGTCCACACTAACGTGGCATGCAAATTCACGGTGCTTGAGATGTTGGTGAATTTTATTTTATATTGTTTTGAGGGATTCAATATAAATTGATAAATTCGAAGTGTTTGATCTGTTTATTTATTTATGATTCTCAGGATTTTCAAATGGCTCTCAACTCACTTTTTGTAATACTTAAAGAACATAAACTTACTGGCACAAACTATGTTGACTGGAAGCGAAACATGGACATTGTTTTAACTGCTAAAGATTATATCTTTGTTCTCACTGAGGAATGTCCTCCGGAACCTAATGATGACTCTACCGAAGAGCAAAGAAATGCTTATAATAGGTGGACCAAGGCTGATAGGATGGCTAAGTGCTACATTTTGGCTTCTATGTCAAATGTGCTTCAGACTCAGCATCAAGCCATGGAGACCGCCTATGATATGATGCATAATCTTAAGGAACTCTTCGGACATTAGAGTCGTCCTGCTAGGTCGAAGGGCATGTCGGTCTTGATGAATACCAAAATGGCTGAGGGCACTCCCGTAAGGGAACATGTACTCAGGATGATGGGCCAACTCAATGAGTTGGAAGTTCTTGGAGCTGAAATCGATGGGGAAACCCAGGTCGATATCATACTCCAAAGCTTGCCTAGAAGTTTTGAGCAGTTTCGCCTGAACTATGGTATGAACAAACATTTGTACACATTGGCAGAACTTCTGACAGAACTTGTGGCGGCGGAAGAACTGTTTCGTAGACCTCCTCAGGTTCATGTTGCTGAAAATACTCCTCATCCTAGGCCGATAGGCGGAAGGAAGAAGAAGAAGCAAGGAAATTCAGCACCGGTGAATAAAGTGAAAGCAAAGACTGGTGCAGTCAAGAAGCCTAAAGGCAAGTGCTTCAAATGCAAGCAGCCGGGACACTACAAGGCAGACTGCCCTCTTCTGAAGGGGAACAGGAATGGTAAGTCTTATATACTAGTTGTTGAATCGTGTTTAGCGGCTGTATCTGCTGACACTTGGTGTGTAGATACGGGAGCCACTGACCATGTCTGCAATTCTTTGCAGGGGTTCCACCAAACCCGACAGCTCAGTGATGGAGAGATTACCATACTCATGGGGAATGCTACAAGAGTAGCAGCTGTCGCAGTGGGAGACGTTTATTTATTTTTCAATAAAAATAAAACTCTTATTTTGAGGAATTGTCTTTATGTACCGCATTTTAGAAAGAATTTAATTTCAGTTTCTAAATTGTTTATGGATGGATATTCTGTTTCTTTTAATGACAAGGTTATTATAAGGAAAAATAGAATTATTATCTGTGATGGTGCATTGTTAGATAATTTGTATACTCTTAATCCAATTTCTCCCACGATGCAACAATTTGAAACGAATGAAACATCTACTAATAAGAGAAAAGAACCTTCTAAAATGAACCAAACATATCTTTGGCATCTAAGACTTGGTCATATTAACTTGAGTAGGATTCAAAGGTTGATAGCTGATGGACCTCTTAGTTCATTAGTAGTTGAAAATTATCCAACTTGCGAATCCTGCTTGGAAGGAAAAATGACCAAAAGGCCTTTCAAGGCAAAGGGGTATAGAGCCAAGGATCTGTTGGAATTGGTTCATTCTGATTTATGTGGTCCTATGTCTATCCAGGCAAGAGGTGGTTATGAATATTTCGTCACTTTTATTGATGATTATTCTAGATACGGGTATATTTATTTGATGCGCCGCAAGTCTGAATGCTTTGATAAATTCAAGGAATACAATGCTGATGTGGAAAACCAACTTGGAAAATATATCAAAACACTACGATCTGATCGTGGTGGTGAATACCTCTATGGAGAGTTTAGGAGTTATTTATCGGAGAATGGGATTGAATCCCAATTGTCTGCACCGGGCACACCCCAGCAGAATGGTGTAGCGGAAAGAAGGAATAGGACTCTTATGGAAATGGTAAGATCTATGAAGAGTTATTCGGAACTATCTAATTCGTTTTGGGGATATGCCTTAGAAACAGCGGCTTACATTCTAAACTTAGTACCTTCTAAATCAGTAACTTCCACACCCATTGAATTGTGGACTAAGCGAAAACCTAGTCTGAAACACTTTCGGATTTGGGGTGCTCCAGCACATGTGTTGAAGATGGATACTGATAAGTTAGAGTCACGTACGGAAGTTTGTCTGTTTATAGGATATCCTAAAGGAACAAAGGGTGGTTTATTTTATAATCCAAAGGACAAAAGGTGATCGTTAGCACGAATGCTAGATTTTTGGAAGAGGATTATGTAATGAACCACAAACCCATGAGTAAAATTGTTCTAGACGAAGTAAGAGAGGAAACACCAAATATAATACCAACTGTGCAAGAGGATATACCACAGGACACTGTACCACGTTTCACACCTGATATACAAATGCCTACGGAGCCTCGTCGTAGTGGGAGGGTGTTGGCGCTCGATCGTTTGGTTAACGTGACCCGTTAGGGTTCCATGTATTTCTAACAAGCAGCGGAAACAAGTAAACATGAAACGCATTACCTTTCACCAAGGGTTGATGTAGAGGTTGAATTCTCGCTGGCAGTCTGCGCAGTCCCACGAGAATAGCCATAAGTTCCTCTTCTGATGTCGGAATTGAGTAATCTTTGTGCTCAGATGATCCTCTCTTCGACGGCTTTCCATCAGTATATAATACATCAAAATCGAAGAACTGTACGATTTTATATGAATTTTGGAACATGACGAACTGCAGCAGCAAACGACCTTCCGGTCTTCTGCTGTATGTCCCAAGTCCGATCTCGACGTCGTGTGGGCGACGATCTACGAGACCTACTCAATCTGCTCTCAACCCTCATCACACGTGAATAATGAATTAGATTAGGGTTCCAGATAAGTTGAGGTGACTTATATACATGGGCTACAGCAGGGACCAGGAGGAGAAATTGGGTTGGGCCTCCATTGGGCTTAAGTATCCAAGCTTAGCCCAAAGCTTATACTTAAGTCCAATAATAATAATATATTCCACTAAAATATTATTACTGCACTACCATACCAATCCCAAAATTACGTTTTGGGCTCCTTCTTATTATGAGCCCGTTAGTCTCCCCATGTTTAAGATATACCATGTCCATTAATTAATTTAAGTTACTGACAACTCAATTAATTAATATCTCATCCAAGAGTAGTACCACTCAACCTCATTATCATGCCGGAATAAATTCCACCTGCAGGGTTTACATGATAATCCTTATGAGCTCCTCAAGGGGACATCATCAACCTATGACGGACACGGATTCCTTCTACAATCAACAGCACACCATAGAGACAGCACTACTTCCCAACTCACCGAGTTTATTGATTTAATTGCATGTAAATCTCACCCTTTGATGAATCAAAGAAATACATACTGCCCTATGTGTCGAGGTTATTGTATAGGGATTAAGAGCACGAACATCCATAATAACTGAGATCAAGTTCTCCTATAAGTCAGTATAAATCGAACGATCTCAAGCGGTCCTGCTCAATACACACAAGTGCATTAATGTGATTCTATAGCCAAGACAAGCTAATACCAAACCACACTACAACCATCCCGATAGAGAGTCCCCGTCTATCTCGATTGTGAGCATCTGTTTATACTTTATAAGAAAACCGATAATATGATCTTCCGCGTGTTGTCGCACAACATATTATCTACAGTATAAAGTAAGTGGACTATTGCATCGAACATTATAAGATGCAATCATTTGATCATATGATTCTCATTTCAAATTAATTGTTACAACATTGTTCATACAAAAAGCTAGACTTTTAGTATACAATCCAACAATCTCCCACTTATACTAAAAGACTATGCTGTCATGTCTTCCGCCATACATCTGATTCCCACTCCCACTACACGACCATTAAAAGCTCTCGCCTTAATATCCTTGTAAATGGATTTACTAGGTCATCATCCGATGCAATCTAGGCGACAACAACCTTCCCCTCATCATACGATTTCTCGTAACAGGTGGTACTTGCACTCCATGTGTTTAATTGCCTTATGGGCTCGTGATTCCTTCAAGTTTGCAACTGCACCAATATCATCAATATAAATTGTGATATCCTTGGACAAACTTAGAAACACTTCGAAGTCCATCTTGAAGTTTCTAGAGTCATACAGATACTTTGGCTGCCTTATAGGCTCCAATTTATCATCTTTCCATGATGGAGTCCGGAGTCTGAAATATATTTCTATATAACACTCCTCCATATTATGACTCAACTTCCTAAAATTAAACACATAACCTTGAGGTGGATTTACTGCCGTCCAATCTGACTAAAAAATCCGAATCTACGTAATCCACAAGAAGCAGTGAATTTGCCCAGTAAGCTTACATATAATTTTCAGTCCTTCTCAGGCACTTCATATATGTCTTACCACAGTTCATCATTCTTGTTTCGGGTTACGTTGATACCCACTGTTCATGCGTTCAGCAAAATAGATATCCATTCTCGCGCATAGCATTCCTAAGATTAAGCTTCCTTATTCGCCGAAGCATAAGGAACCGCTTTCATCACCTTTATCTTCCTTTTATGTCTCAAGACATATTTTCTTAGATAAAGTCACTTGCTAAAACAAGTAAGGATCGTATCAATTCATGAAGCTTGAGACAAGCATAATATCCTTTCTTATGATCCGTATTACCGTGATCAAAAGGATATTTTTGCTCTTCTTAAGTCCTTCATTTCATACCGCTTTATTATCCATACACATACGCCCAACAATACTCTTTCATTGTCTCCAATGAGCAATATATCATCTACGTATAGTACAAGAAATACCACCACGTTTCCATCACTCTTTTCAATACACAAGACCCATCCGATCATTGATTAGATCCATGTCACTGGATTACCTCATCAAAACGGATGTTTCATGATCTTGAAGCTTGTTTTAGTCCATTAATGGACACTTTTAAGCTCACTATCACAATGCTCTTAGCTCTTTGCAATGAATCATTCTGGTTGCTTCACATAGATGTTTCCCTTAAGACTTCCAATCAGGAAAGTTGTCTCGACATCTATTTGCTATCCCTCATATTTCATATGAGTAGCAACAAATAAAAGAGTCCGGATCAACATAAGCATAGCTACTGGCGAACAGGTTTTCTCATAATCGAACCCTTTCTTTCTGAGTATACCTTTTCCCAACAAGCTTTACTTCTAAGGTTTTCACCTTACTGTATGATCCTCTTTTATTTTGTATGACCACTTCCAATAGTTTTCACACCATCCGTGGTTCTACAATCATCCAGATCTTATTTAGAATCTATTGATTCTATTTCAACATTTATTGCAATTTGTTAAGATTTCGCATTTCTATCTTGTAGTTCTTCGTCGTATTCGTGGGTTAACTCCATGTTTACTAGGGACCAAGCCTCACGACTCTCCCAAAATATGTATCTTACAATTTGTCGAAGAACCCTCCCACTACGACAAGGCACTACATGCAATTGTATATCAGACGTGACACGCGTTGCAGTTTACCTTGTGGTATATCCTCTTGTACACTTAGTACTTATACTTTGTGTTTTCCTCTCACTTCCTTTAGAACAACTTATACATGGGTATTTGATTTATTACATAGTCCTTTTTCCAAAAATCTAGTGTTTATGTTAACAATCACTCTTCGATCTTGTGGACTAAATAAATCATCCTTCATTTTTCTAGGATATCCCACAAATAGAAAAACATTCTTACGAATTACTGTTCCTAGGGCATATCCATAAAATGAATTTAGTAATTCCAAATAATTCATCATCTATCTAATCACTACCATAAGAGTGCTATTCCTTCTATTCGTCACACCATTAAGGTGGGAAATTCATTTTCGAAGGTACCTTTCTCTTACTAGATTAGAAGACTCATTATTAATTACTATTTGTCGCATCCAGGGGATAAACATGATTTAAGAGTGTACAAATTGTTCACCAACGTACCATAACAGATTACAACTCTATCATTCATTATAATGACCATGTCATTTAAATGAAATGGAGTATCCATCTATTAATGCATAGAAACCGAAATCAAATTCTTTCTATGAAAATGTACGTAAAGACAATTTCATAAAATCAAACGTTTATTCATATCGTAAGATAAATAAACAACTCCCACTGCAATAGCCACTACTCTTGTAATTTTACCCATGTCATAACAATCTTATCCTCACTTAGTAATAAACATTTAGTGATTCCAGTATCTACACACTTCGTGTCAGTAAATGCCATCACTAATCATGTTTTAAACAACTAGTGAATAAGATATAAAACTTGTTCACATTATGATGAAAATGGCTTTCCTTTGCCACATGTTTTGCCAGAAGTTTTCCACCATATACATCCCATTGTAATTCAGGTGGAACTTACTCAAAAACATCTAGGCAATTCACAAAGAATTAAATTGATCTAGGTTTCCCTTCAATTTATACTCCATGCTTTCCCAATTCATTCATCAAATTAAATCATGATCTTCTGCCTTTTAACTTACTCAAGTATCCGAAGAGTTACATGAGACCATCATATTTCTATGAACCTCTCATCTCTTCACTAGAGACTTTAATAGGCATCATGAGACGTCCATTGTGAGAACACACATGTATTTTCTTAAGCAGTAAAATTCAAAACCAAGATTCTTTTCTAATCATCTAATTTTGGACCAGTAAATATAATTTCTTTTAGTTAACAATAAGCGAGATAAAACCATTTGAAATTACAGAGAATCATAAATAAATATACCGATCAATTCTTCGAATTTTATCCTTTTATATTGATTCCCTCAAAACTATATAAAAATAAAATTCACCGACATCTCAAGCACCGTGAGTCTGCAGGCCACGTTAGTGTGGACGTTTACAAACCCAAACATTTACAAGAGAAGGTTTTACCCATTAATTTCATTTGTCAACCTAACTTTGTGACAAAATAATTAATAGTCGATTCCTCTTTAGCCATGCAAATAATAGCAGTGACTCCGTTGGGGAGGATACTAATTATTTACACCTAAGTGTACACCATTATTTGATCCCAAGTCCACTGCGCGAGCTTGTGTGCCTTACAGTTGGAGAAGTACACACGCGCTCGGATAGCTTCCTACAATCATCAATTATAAGTTTGTACCAGTGAGCCCCACATAAACTCATCCGTTAGGGAGGAAGGCCTATTGCCAACACGCAAGTTCATGTACCACATTACAAACAATAATTATGTAATGAAGTCTGTACCAGTGATCCGTGAATAAACTCATCCGTTAGGGAGGAAGACCTATTGCCAACACGCAAGTTTACTCACATCACTTACAAACCAATAATGGAGGCCGCGAGAATATTTACCAATCCCCTCTCCCACTTAGTAATTTAACACCGAGGGTTTTTACATGCATATGATATTCAGAATAAAATACGCAACGCTAGCATGCTTCTATTACGGCACATAAGGCAGTAAATCACAGAGAGTCATGCATACATATATAACAATAATCAATAATTAAATCAATCATTAACAGTTATATATCAGCGAATTCGATTGTTCGCCACCAGGCACGAATATCAGCAAAGACTTCCAGACTATCAAATTTTCAAAATTTCCAGATTGTCCAATTTTCGAAACCATCGATATCGACCGTCGATGTCGTCCAGATTATCAAAATCATCGATATCGATTAGATTATCAAATATTCGAAAAATATCAAGATTATCAACATTCCGAAACTATCGATATCGATCGTCGATATCGTCTAGATTATCGAAATCATCGATATCGACGAGCAACCATATACAACAATAATAGATAATTAAATCAATTATGTCAGTTATATATTAGGAATTAATTCAACATCCATATATAACAATAATAGACAATTAATTATAGCAGTTATACATTAGGAATTAATTCTCCTAAAATTGGATGTCTTATCCAACACTCTAGCAATACATGCATATAATATACCAAATATAATACGCAATCTAGCATGCTTCTATATAAGACAATAAATCATAGAGATCAGGCATCCATATATATATAACAATAATAGACAATTAAATCAATTATGACAGTTATATATATTAGGAATAAAAACGCCTCTAAATTTTAATGTCTTGTCCGACACTCCTACTATGGAATCGATGCCTTACGCAACAAGCAGGATTGCTTGTGCCCCAAGACGTCCATCGCCATATCCCACCGCCAATCGTGTCAGGGAGCGCTCCAAGTGCCTTGACGAGCGCCCCTCGCCCGGACTGTCGCTCGTCCATGGGCCTACTTGCATGAAACCAAGTTCAGCCCAACGCGCAACACCAAACTACACCAACTGTCGTTCGTAGTTCGAAATTGCAAAACTTTCAGAATCCAATCTCCACCGTCCAGAATCTATTACTGTAAGTCCTGAACATGCTGTCCAAATTACAGGTCGATCCAACGGTTATTTTGTGAGAAACGGCTCTTTTCCCTCGACTGCGCAAAACAGAATCGCCCAAAGATCTGCTTCTGTTTTCAGCGTAATCCCAGCAAGAACAAGCTCCAAATTCGATCTCCACCGTTCAGAATTTACATACACAAGGTATGAACGTTCTGACCAAATTACAGCCCGATCCAACGGATAGTTTGATAGAAACGGCTCTTTTCCCCCGACTGCGCAAAACAGAATCGCCCAAATATCTGCTTCTGTTTTCAGCGTAATCCCAGCAAGAAAAAGCTCCAAATTCGATCTCCACCGTTCAGAATGTACATCCATAAGTTCTGAACGTGCTGACCAAATTACAGCTCGATCTCACGGTTAGTTTGTGAGAAACGGCTCTTTTCCCTCGACTGCGCAAAACAGAATCGCCCAAAAATCTGCTTCTGTTTTCAGCGTAATCCTAGCACGAAAAAGCTCCAAATTCGATCTCCACCGTTCAGAATGTACACCCACAAGATCTGAACGTGCTGACCAAATTACAGCTCAATCCGACCGTTGAAACTCCGGTTATTGCCTCTGCAATATCACTGCGCTGGATTTTCTCTAAAAAACGTGATTCAATTTTTGCCCTCTTTTTCTTCCTTGCATGTGAAATTGACGAACAGTTTTCGTCGAATCCTCTCACACACAACCATGGACGAATAGATATGATACAGGGTATATATCACATAGGGATATTCATGGTTTGCGCAATAAAACCAAAACCCTAAACATGTGATCCTAATTCCGAAAAATTAATCACATAAACCCTAGCCTAACGTGTCACGCTTCACCACGAAACCGAAGCTCTGATACCAATTGTTGGCGCTCGATCGTTTGGTTAACGTGACCCGTTAGGGTTCCATGTATTTCTAACAAGCAGCGGAAACAAGTAAACATGAAACGCATTACCTTTCACCAAGGGTTGATGTAGAGGTTGAATTCTCGCTGGCAGTCTGCGCAGTCCCACGAGAATAGCCATAAGTTCCTCTTCTGATGTCGGAATTGAGTAATCTTTGCGCTCCGATGATCCTCTCTTCGACGGCTTTCCATCAGTATATAATACATCAAAATCGAAGAACTGTACGATTTTATATGAATTTTGGAACATGACGAACTGCAGCAGCAAACGACCTTCCGGTCTTCTGCTGTATGTCCCAAGTCCGATCTCGACGTCGTGTGGGCGACGATCTACGAGACCTACTCAATCTGCTCTCAACCCTCATCACACGTGAATAATGAATTAGATTAGGGTTCCAGATAAGTTGAGGTGACTTATATACATGGGCTACAGCAGGGACCAGGAGGAGAAATTGGGTTGGGCCTCCATTGGGCTTAAGTATCCAAGCTTAGCCCAAAGCTTATACTTAAGTCCAATAATAATAATATATTCCACTAAAATATTATTACTGCACTACCATACCAATCCCAAAATTACGTTTTGGGCTCCTTCTTATTATGAGCCCGTTAGTCTCCCCATGTTTAAGATATACCATGTCCATTAATTAATTTAAGTTACTGACAACTCAATTAATTAATATCTCATCCAAGAGTAGTACCACTCAACCTCATTATCATGCCGGAATAAATTCCACCTGCAGGGTTTACATGATAATCCTTATGAGCTCCTCAAGGGGACATCATCAACCTATGACGGACACGGATTCCTTCTACAATCAACAGCACACCATAGAGACAGCACTACTTCCCAACTCACCGAGTTTATTGATTTAATTGCATGTAAATCTCACCCTTTGATGAATCAAAGAAATACATACTGCCCTATGTGTCGAGGTTATTGTATAGGGATTAAGAGCACGAACATCCATAATAACTGAGATCAAGTTCTCCTATAAGTCAGTATAAATCGAACGATCTCAAGCGGTCCTGCTCAATACACACAAGTGCATTAATGTGATTCTATAGCCAAGACAAGCTAATACCAAACCACACTACAACCATCCCGATAGAGAGTCCCCGTCTATCTCGATTGTGAGCATCTGTTTATACTTTATAAGAAAACCGATAATATGATCTTCCGCGTATTGTCGCACAACATATTATCTACAGTATAAAGTAAGTGGACTATTGCATCGAACATTATAAGATGCAATCATTTGATCATATGATTCTCATTTCAAATTAATTGTTACAACATTGTTCATACAAAAAGCTAGACTTTTAGTATACAATCCAACAGAGGGTTGCTAGACAACCGGATAGATTCATGGGATTGGGAGAGTCATCCGACTTGGTCCCAGGTGAACATGAAATTGACCCATGGAATTACAACGAGGCACTACAGGATAAAGATGCTCTATTATGGCAAAACGTAATGAAATCTGAGATAGAATCCATGTATTCTAATCAAGTCTGGGAGCTAGTAGAACCACCCAATGGTGTAAAAGCTATTGGATGCAAGTGGATCTATAAGAGAAAAAGAGGATCTGACGGTAAGGTGGAAACCTTTAAAGCAAGGCTTGTGGCTAAAGGATATACTCAGAAAGAAGGAATCGATTATGAGGAAACCTTCTCGCCCGTGGCCATGCTTAAGTCGATCCGGATTCTTTTGTCTATTGCTGCTCATATGGATTATGAGGTATGGCAGATGGATGTCAAGACAGCTTTTCTAAATGGAAGTCTTGAGGAAAACATCTATATGAAGCAACCAGAGGGTTTCATTGCAAAGGGCGAAGAGCATCTTGTGTGTAAGCTTAAAAAGTCCATTTATGGATTGAAACAAGCTTCAAGATCTTGGAACATCCGTTTTGATGAAGTAATCCAGTCATATGGATTTATTCAATGTCCGGATGAATCATGTGTATACAAGAAGTGTGACGGAAACGTAGTGGTATTTCTTGTACTCTACGTGGATGATATTCTGCTCATTGGAAACAATGTAAAGGTATTGTCGGGCGTAAGGGTATGGTTGTCCAAGCAGTTTGAGATGAAGGACTTGGGAGAGGCCGGAAACATTCTTGGGATCATATTAATAAGGGATCGCAAGAAAAGAATGTTGTGCTTATCCCAAGCTTCATATATTGATACAATACTGACTCGTTTTAGCATGCAAGATTCCAAGAAAGGTTTTCTACCTTTCAGACATGGAATACCTCTATCTAAGGAGATGTGTCCTAAGACACAACATGAAATAGAGCCAATGAAGCTGGTCCCTTATGCTTCAGCAGTGGGAAGTCTCATGTATGCTATGCTATGTACGAGACCAGATATCTGTTATGCCGTGGGCATGGTCAGTAGGTATCAAAGTAATCCAGGACAAGGGCATTGGACTGCGGTAAAGCATATTTTGAAGTACCTGCGAAGGACTAGAGATTATGTGCTGGTTTACCGGGCAGATACTTTGTTACCTTTGGGTTGTACTGATTCGGATTTCCAGTCTGATAGGGATGCTAGTAAATCCACCTCGGGTTATGTGTATACTCTTGGAGGAGGAGCCATAATATGGAGGAGTGTAAAGCAGAAATGCGTTGCGGACTCTACCATGGAAGCTGAATATGTAGCAGCCTCTGAGGCAGCTAAAGAAGCAGTATGGCTCAGGAACTTCTTAATGGACTTGGATGTGATTCCTGGTTTGCCCAAAGCTATCACAATTTATTGTGATAACAGTGGTGCAGTAGCAAACTCGAAGGAACCACGAGCCCATAAGGCGAGTAAACACATTGAGCGCAAGTACCACCTGATACGAGACATCGTTAAAAGAGGGGAAGTCGTTGTTGCTAAGATAGCATCCGAGGATAACCTAGCTGATCCTTTTACTAAGAGCCTTCCAGCGAAAGCGTTCGATGGGCATGTAGAAGGAATGGGGATTAGATGCGTGTCAGCAGATAAGGCAGCGTAGTCTTTTAGTATAAGTGGGAGATTGTTAGATTTGTATACTAAAAGCCTTGCTTTTGTATTGAACAATGTAATAACGATTTTATTTGAAATGAGAATCATATGATCAAACTGTTTTGCATATTATAAATTATTTATTTATATGTTTGTGCAAAAGTCCATTTACTTTATACTGTAGATAATATGTTGTGCGACAACACGCGGAAGATCATATTATCAGTTTCCTTATAAAGTATAAACAGAAGCTCACAATCGAGATAGACGGGGACTATCTATCGATATGGTTGTAGTGTGGTTCGGTATTAGTTTGTCTTGACTATAGAACCACATTAGTACACTACTTTGTGTATTGAGTAGGACCGTATGAGATCGTTCAACTTGTACTGTCTACATAGAAGAACTTGATCTCTGTTATTATGGATGTTCGTGCTCTTAATCCCTATACAATAACCTCGACAAGTAAGGCAGTATATATTTCTTTGATTCATCAATGGGTGAGATTTGTATGTATTAAATCAACAAACTCGGTGAGTTGGGAAGTAGTGCTGTCTCTATGGTGTGCTGTTGATTGTAGAAGGAAACCATGTCCATCATAGGTTGATGATGTCCCCTTGAGGAGCTCATAAGGTTTATCATGTAAATCTTGCAAGTGGATTAATTTCCGGCATGATAATAAGGTTGAGTGGTACTACTCTCGGATGAGATATTAATTAATTTGAGTTGTCAGTAACTTAATTAATTAATGGGCATCGTATATCTTAAACATGGGGAGACTGTCGGGCTCATAATAAGAAGGAGCCCAGAATGTAATTTTGGGATTGGATGGGTAGTGCAATAATAATATTTTAGTGGACTATATTATTATTATTGGATTTAATTAAAAGCTTTGGGCTAAGCTTGGTTAATTAAATCTGATTGAGGCCCAGCCCAATTTCTCCTCCTGGTCCCTGCAGTAGCCCAAGTATATATAAGTTGTCTCAATTCCTAATAACCTAACTCTGCGCCTCTTACGTAGAAGAGATCAGGAACAGATTGAGAACTCTCTGGGGATTGTTGACCACACAACACCAGAGAGTTGACTTTGGGTAATACTGCAGAAGATCAGAGGTGTTCTTCTCAGATCATCATCCACTACACCAACCCTGAAGTCAGGTTATTTATTTTATGCTTTCGTTGTTTAATTATCTGTTTTATCTTATTGAATCATGTTCACCATAAGGTCCAATTCCAACATCTTGGAGATGCCGTATTATGTCCATTTTCTGAAGGATATACTTTTGAAGAAGAGAAGCTTGAACGGAGTTGAAAAAGTTAATTTATCTGAGAACTGCAGCTCGATCATTCAGAGGAAGTTGTCAGCAAAGTTAAAGGATCCGGGAAGCTTCACTGTCTTATGTGAAATTGGAAAGGAGCCGGCACGTCAAGCCTTGTGTGATCTAGGGGCAAGCATCAATTTGATGCCTTTGTCTACTTTTAAAAGGCTTGGTTTGGGGGAGTTAACTCTCACAACAGTTGTTCTATAATTGGCGGATAGGTCTATGACTTTTCCCAAATTTGTGATCGAAGATGTACTAGTGAAAGTAGAGAAGCTGGTCTTTCCCGAATTTTCTAGTGCTCGAGATAGAGGATGATAAGGATAATGTTCCTCTTATTTTAGGGAGGCCATTCTTGGCCACTGCTGGAGCTATGATTGATGTTCAAAAGGGTGAGCTTCGACTAAGGATGGATAAAAAGGAGATTCTTTTCAATCTCGACAAAGCAATGAAAATGCCTATGGAGACGTAGTGCAATAGCATCGATGTGGTGGAGGAGATTGTGAATGAAGATATGTCTTTTATCCTTTCAAAGGATCCTCTGGAGACATGTTTGGTGGAGTCTCTTACTTTTCCCATTACGGAGCTAGATGAGCTCTCCAATGAGACATGTATTGAATTTCTTGAAAACTTACTTGCTTTGGGTAATGACAGGTTTGAGCCTAAAAGAATTAAGATCGAGTAGGTCAAGTGGACTAGGAAGTACTTGCCATTGGATAGAGAGAGCACACCTCAAGATGAAAAGAAGGCGGAGTTGAAACCACTACTGGAGCATTTGAAGTATGCCTATTTAGGTGACAATAAAAAATATCCGGTAATTATATCTTCTACCCTTACTGATGATCAACTTGAAGAACTATTAGATGTGCTTAGGAAGTATAAGTCTGCTATAGGTTAGTCTCTTGATCATTTGAAAGGAATTAATCCATCATATTGCATGCATAGAATAAGGTTGCTTGATGAGGCTAAGGGTAGTTTACAGAATCAGCGGAGGGTGAATCCCGCTATTCAAGAGGTGATTAGGAAGGAAATTCTAAAGTGGTTAGATGCATGAATTATTTATCTCATTAGTGATAGTCCCCACGTGAGTCCATTGAATGTTGTAGCTAAGAAGGGGGGCATGACTATTGTTAAGGCAGATGATAGTGAGATGCTAGCCACTAGGATTCTCACGGGATGGCGTGTGTGTACAGATTATAGGAAACTGAATAAAAATACACGCAAAGACCATTTTTCCCTTCCTTTCATAGTTCAAATGCTTGATCGTCTTGCAGGGTATGAGTTTTATTATTTCTTGGATGGATACTCGGGTTATAATCAAATCTTGATTGCACCCAAGGATCAAGAAAAGACTACTTTTACTTGCCCTTATGGAACTTTTTCCTTTAGAAAAGTACCTTTTGGATTGTTAATGCACCTGCTACATTTCAGAGATGCATGATGATTTTTCTATATTTGGTTCCTCCTTTGATATTTGTTTATCTAACTGATAGGCTTTTTATGCGCACTATAATTTAATCCCCAAGTATGAAGGATATCAATTGTAGCGGTAAGTGACCAAGTTAAATTATCGAACTCAAGGGACAGCTAACTATTTATTTTCTAATTATACTAGCTTAATCAGAATAAGGTAACCAATTTTCAATGTTTGTAGTGAATTAATTATCTAAATAACGAAATATTAAATAACTGAATTAATTAAAAGCAAGGAAAAATAAAAGCAAGTGTCTAATCAAGATATAACAAACAGTTCTAAGGTATCAGGTATTGACCAATTAATTTGGGTTATTAAACTTACGATTGTTCATTCATGCAGTTTTACTGAAAATACACCACATATCCCTGTTATCCCACCGAATATGATTCGATTCAAAGCTAACAGTTTAATCTGGTTTAAATCCTAAGGTGCGCAAATATTACCAAGCCTTATTCCTAGATACTAATCCAGCGAACAACAATACCTCCGGATGGTAAGTTCGACTAACAAGATATTTTCTGGAATTACTACAAGGTTCTATTCACTTCCTACTTGATTGTCTAATTGCATTGTTCTACTAAACTAATCAAGTATTTGATTAACCAGTTCATGAAATTAAAGTGCTTATAGCGGAGCTACTCTAATCTCTAACAGATAGACAATACCAATCATGAACGCACACAAGCTAACACAATAATCCAAGCATTATAGCGGATGTCATGAATATATTATGAAGACGTTACGAAGCAGATTAACATGTCTTAGTAAAATAAGTAAAATCAAAAGCTCAACTGCATAAAATCCCAATCTTTGGTCTAAATCCCCTAATCAATTAAATCAATCCATCAAACCCTAGAACTGTATAGGAAATTAGCCCATGAGATTACAAGCAATCCTCATGGCTAAGCAATTCATAACAATAATCAAAGCAATAGAAAGGAATAGATAAGAATTGTGAAACCCTAGTGTAGGAGCAATCTCACGTTCCTTCTCCATCTCTTCAATTGCTTGATTCTCCCTCGATTAGCACTTGGAACCCTTGTGGAATTGGATGGATGGTGGAATCAGGTTGTAATCTGATATGGGTATGAAAGGAGTGTGGATTGATGATGGTTTATGGCTGGGCTCTCTCCGATTGACGTCTCGATCTCCCTAATTGTTTCTAAGATGGATGCAGGGCTGTTTTCGCGACGAATCTGCTTCAGAATCGCGTCTGGAAGGTATTTATACAGTGTTGAATCGAACAGGCCCCGTCTGGGCTCTGAACTGGGCCGCTCGGCACCCAGCTCGGCTCGAGCTGGGTCTGGACCCAGCCGAGCGGCCTGCCACGTCATTGGCCACGTCACTGGGGTCCAAGTGGGACCCCACTCGGCACCGTTTACCTCCGCTCGGCACCCAGCTCGGCTCGAGCGGCTCGCCAAGCTGCTCCCGAGCTGGGCCGTTCCGGGTCCGTGTTGCTCCTCTTCCGATCCTGCCCTGTTTTACCCTGTTTCCTGCCTTCGAAACTCACAAAAACACCTTAATAGCCTTAAAATTGTGTAAATACTTAAACATACACAATTCCATGCAAAAACGATCAATTTCCTAAGCAAAACGGTGTAATGTGCACACATAAAATGCGTGAAATTCCACTCTCAACACTAACCTAGCTACTCTTTTGAAGAGATGCCAAGAAACTAATCTTGTCTTGAATTGGCAGAAGTGCCACTTTATGGTAAGAGATGGGATTGTTCTTGGGCATCATGTTTCAGCCAAATAATTGCAGGTTTATCGTGCAAAGGTGGTGGCCATTGAGAAGCTTCCACCACCTACTAATGAAAGGGGAGTGCGGTCCTTTCTTGGACATGCTGGCTTTTATAGAAGATTCATTATAGACTTCTCGAAATACTCCAAGCCTCTCTCTTACTTAATTGAAAAGGATGTTCCTTTTGTTTTTGATGAAGAATGTCTAACAGCTTTTTAGATTTCGAAAGAGGCACTTATTACTGCACCTATCTTGATCACACCAGATTGGACTCAGCCCTTTGTACTTATGTGTGATGCAAGTGACCTAGCACTTGGAGTGGTGCTCGGGCAGTTGAGAGAGAAGAAGTTCTGCGCCATCTACTATGCGAGTAAGACTTTTGATGTAGCACAAAAGAACTACGCTGCTACTGAAAAGGAGTTTTTAGTTGTGGTGTATGCATTCAACAAGTTTCGACAGTATTTGGTTGGTATGAAGACCATTGTGTACACGGATCATTCTGCGATCCAATATTTGATGGAGAAGAAGGAAGCGAAATCAAGGATCATTAGATGGATCCCTCTTCTGCAGAAATTTGATATGGAGATCTGAGATAAGAAGGGAACGGAAAATGTTTTAGTGGATCACCTATCAAGGTTGGAGACAAGGGAGCACTGTGATGATTCTTTCGACTACATAGAAGAGATGTTCCCTGATGAGAGGATCATGACAGTGTTTGCTGAAGGAGTGGAGAGAGCTTATGTGGTCGCTGCTCAATGAATGGATCCATGGCATGCTGATTATGTTAATTACATTGATGTAGGTGAAATTCCTAGATGTCTCAATAGGTATCAACTTGCGAAGTTTAAGAGAGATGTTGAGACCTTCATATGGTATGATCTGTTCGTCTACAAGATTTGCATGGATTCTATCGTCCGTAGGTGTGTGCCAGAGATGAAGATGGAGAGTGTTCTTGAATTTTACCAAGCACATCCTAACGGTGGGCACTTTGGAGCCCAAAAGACTGCAGCGAAGGTACTACAATCTGCTCTCTATTGGCCTACTTTGTTTAAGGACTGTGAATCCTTTGTGGTGACATGCGATAGACCTCAAAGGATGGGAAATATAAGTAGAAGAGATGAGATGCCGCTTCAGTCGAGCATTGTTGTAGAAATCCTCGATGTAAGGGGTATCAATTTTATGGGGCCTTTTCCCCCATCTAATGGATTTCTCTACATCCTTCTAGCTGTGGATTATATTTCTACGTGGGTTGAAGCAATTCCAACCCGAATGAATGATGCAAAGACTGTTCCTTAAGAAGCATATTTTTGCTAGCTAGGGAGTTTCAAGAGCTTTAGTGAGTGACGGAGGTACTCACTTCTTCAACAAATTGTTGGAAAGGGTTCTTAAGGAGTATGGTGTAAAGCATAGGGTCACTATACCCTATCACCCTCAAGCGAATGGGCAAGCCGAAGTCTCTAACAGGCAAGTGAAGTAAATATTGGAAAGGTGGTTGGAACCAATAGAAAGGATTGGGCTACTAAGCTCGATGATGTTCTATGTGGGTTCTAAACCGCATACAAGACTGTGCTGGATATGTCACCTTATCAAATCGATTATGGGAAGTCGTGCCACTTACCTATAGAAATTCAGCATAGGGCATTTTGGGCATTGAGAAGCTTGAACTTGTCTCTTCAAGATCAAAAGAAGTTGAGAATGACTCATATCAATCAATTGGATGAGTTCAGGAATCAAGCTTTCAAGAACTCGGAGATTTACAAGAAAAGAATGGAGAGATGGCATGATTCGAAGATCTCCTATAAAGAGTTCAAGGAAGGTGACGAGGTACTTCTCTTTAACTCTCGTTTGAAGATTTTCACAGGAAAATTGAAATCCAAGTGGATGGGGCCGTTCATTATCCATAGAGCCTACGGAGGGGGGAGTTTCGAGATCATGGACAAAGATGGAGACATTATCGCAGTGAATGAGCATCGGTTGAAGCATTATAAGTCGTTGGATGATGCTTGCCTCATCTTTGAGGATACCTTGCATTGATTTAATACCATCGTGACTCCCCGACGTTAAACATGAGCACCTGTTGGGGGCTTTCCCTCCTGTTTTATTGCTTTATTTCATTAGTGTGAGTAAGAAATTTTTATATTTGACGTGCTTACTTATCAGAAATTACATCTCTTTGCAAACTTAGTTTCGACTATAGTTTCTACTAAGTTTGGAGGGTTGTGATGTACTTACCCCATTGTAGCACCGAGAGTATAATCTTTTCTTTGTAATGTTTGTTAGGGGAGTTGATTTTTTGCGGCATATTAGAACTTTAATCGGTTTTGATGTGTCGATTTTTTACAATTTGCATAATGTTTAGTAGTGTTTTATTTATTTCATAGTATGCGGAGTATATGCACATGACTTAGTGAGTCTTAATTGTGGTTCTCTAAGTATAATTTTGCTCTGTTTTGGTACCTAATGTTCATTTTTGAGCTTGAAGTTTGCAGGGGACGAAGAATACTAGATTTCGAAGGATCAGGGGCTTGATTCCACCAAGGAGAGAGGTCGAACTGAGCAGTCCAAGTCGAACCATGGATCAGAAAGTTTGATACAGGTCGATTCGACCAAGTATGGTGTGGTTTGACTGGAGTTCGACCAAAGGTGGAGGTCGAACCAGCTATCAGAAACTTCGTTACAGGTCGATTCGACCAAGCATGGTGTTATTCAACTAGGAGTTCAGGTCGAACCAGCCACCTAAAAGTTTATAACAGGCGGGTTCGACCACGATACCCTAGTTCGACCAACGGTTCAGGTCGAACCAAATGCAAAAAATCGTCCAGAAGTGTGATTCGACTACCTGGTTCGGGTCAAACTGCACAGATAAGTAGTGTTTTTAATCTGATTTTCACCCCCATTCCGTACATTCTTCACACCACCCTCACTCGAATCCTCTCCGAATCAAGAATCCTTTCTTCCAAACTTCAATTTTACTTGATTCTACTCCGATTAAACAACTTTCCATCCTTCCCATGCTCGATTTCTTATGAATTTGGAGCAATTTAGTTGGATTGGATGGATTGGATGGGTTAGAGTACTTAGTGCACGAGAAATAATTGATACTGATAGTACCTAGAAAGGGGGGTGAATTGTAACTCTTCCTCCAGGGTGATTCACAAGTGTTACACGCTTGTCTACTTGTGTATATAGAGTAGAATTACATGGTTTAGTGATGCGTCCATATTCCACAAGGCAGAGTCGAACATTGATACCCGAAAAGGAAATTAATTAGTGAAACTGGATGGCCCGAAGAACTACCTATCTTCTCACTTGTTTAACTCCCATTTAATCTCTACATTTTATTTGGTATTTTATTATTCGCTTAGTAGTTAATCAATATTCCATAACTTAAATTTAGTCTTAGTAAATTAGTTTATAATTAAGTTAATAATAATCCGTCCTATGGGTTCGATAATTATAACTTGGTTGCTTATCAAAGCTACAATAACATCCTTCATACTTGGGGATTAATTGTGTGTTGAGAAAAAGCTCATCAGTTGTGAACTTATCTAGTTCCTAGATTACCTCCACGATCGGCTTCTTTCCCCATCTTTCACTGATCATTCTGTCTTCTTGGAAAGAAATCCTTCTCTGCTCGAATCTGAGGCTATCTTGCCTACTCCAGACCGGCTTATCCTTGTTTTACAAATCCATGTCGTGGATTGACGGTAAGTACTCCATTATTTCTGGCCTGGTTGCGCATGCAACCCTTTTGAATACTTCTGGTATGTCAATATACTCTTTCATTTGGAATAAATTTCGAGTGATGAGTGTTGAATAGAGCATATGAGATATTGTAGGTGATAGAGTACAGTCGGTTCCCTTCTTTCATCAAATCTTTACTCTTTAAATCTTGATGAAGGGTGAGTACTCTAATGAAATCTTTATCTGCCAGATTAAAGGCAATCCTTGGGTAGATGTAGGATGCCACCTTGCTTGTGTACAGGTTTCTTGAGTTTCCCCCATGCAGCCTACCCTCGTTTTCTTGATCCTCTTATCAAAGATAGTAATATCGATTAGTGTATCGATACCCTCTTTGAATGTGGCTTTGATGAGGATTCGAATGGAGTCCATCTCGTATGGTTCATATTCTTTGATCAGCATCTCTCTCCATGGGCTTGGAATCTTGGCAAAGAACAGGTGGAATACTTCCTCCTCCTTGATCTTCAATTTCCTTCTATACTCTGTGAAAAGTTTGATTTACTCATCTACGTGACAAATGTCAAGTAATTCTAGGCTGTATAGGGCATTCCTAGGCTGAAGATCTTGAAGATTTTATCCATGCCGTCACTTCACTGATCCTTCCAGGCTCATAGTTAGGAATCTTATGAACCCTTCTTTATCTAGCTCCAGTGCACCTCCTGCAATCTTCATTGCATTTGTCCACTCATAGATTAGGGTCTCTCTATTCTTGAAGTCTAGAATGTCGAGGTTTAAGATCAACCTATATGGATTTGTCGGTTCAAGGTGACACCCACCATATGGGGTGTTGTGTAGATTAGGTCCTCGAACTCGACCTGCTCCTGATGGCAATCCCATCGTCTTCATCTTAAAATTTCCTTGGTTTTGGGATTTCTCTTTTTATCTTGCTTCATGTACTCCATGCAATCCAGAAGTTCCTTCATTATGGCTCAGATCATGTTGTATCTGAGGAGCCTGCAATTACTGTTGAGAGTTTGAAGTTTCTCCAACATTCATCTTTAGATCTACAATAGTTAGTCCTTGAAAGGACTCATATAGATCTTGTAGATCCTCAAGATTCGATCTTTCCATCCGGAGATGTGGATTCTCCTCGAAGGATAGCGATCATCTTCTCACTCTCCATCTTTGGCCTTGTGACCTCTGTCATCTTTCCCTTTTGGTGTAAAAGGGGTTCTATTCCGAAGGTTGGTGCCAACCTTCCTCCTGGCCTTCTCCCTATCACCTTGTTTTCCAAGGACTCTACTCAATTTATCAACTTCTTGATGAGGTCAAGTTTTTTATTTTGCAAAGTCTCCACCTTATCCATCTTAAGGCTGATCTTGAATATTGTCTTGGATATGTTTTGGTAATATTCTCCAAATAATTTCATCGTCTTCTATAATTCTCCAAGATCTTGGTTCATCTTAGAGTTGTCTGCCTCGATCTCTTTCCACTCTGTCATTTTGACCACCATGAAAGGTGATAGGGCTTGCAGTTCTCTCTTAGACCTTGATTTGATCGTCTTCTCCATTGTACGTGTCTTGGGACATGTTCGTGGATCTCAGTAAAACTGTGGAGTTACACTATGTTTCTCGACACCTTCTTTGAGTATCGTATCTCATTCTGGTAGCCTTCCTCCAGATGTTCTTCCTTGGTGTAATTGGAATGAGCCTCTGCCCATTTCCATCTACGTCTGAGACCTTTCCAGAATCAGTTGTTGGCCTAAACTTTCTTTTCTGCTTGTTATCTATACAAAATATTATAGTATTATTATATAGAGCTACTCGTTTCATCATATCCAACAGGCCAGAAG
The DNA here is from genome assembly GCA_023678885.1 of Pogostemon cablin. NCBI lineage: Eukaryota > Viridiplantae > Streptophyta > Magnoliopsida > Lamiales > Lamiaceae > Pogostemon > Pogostemon cablin. The sequence goes on from CM042987.1 coordinate 12,615,211, forward strand.
GCGCTGTTGCTCCAGTTTTGAACAAGGCATATAGTCCTATCACACTCGGATGTCAAACTTTCATTCAGATCCATATGTCTTTTAAACTCTCCTCTCTTTAAGTGTTATGAGTGTATAATATTTTTTTCATTCATAAATAAATAATCTAGGACTCTGATACTATTTTGAGTAAAAACCGGATGAAAATCAGCCTTATAATCAAGTATAGACATGTTTAGAAACCTAATGGCATTTTCTTAAATAGCTAGTGAAATGTTTTTGTTTAGAAATAGCAAAAGGACCATTTTTCGACTAAAGGACTGATTTTGGACTTTTAGGACTAAAATTGAGATGGCCGCGGCTATTCGCACACATGATTTTACTTCATACACCCAATTATATCTACACACACAATTATGATATATGCACACACTTGAAAAATACTACTTTACCCTTAATGAAATACAACCGTATACACAATCTATTCCCTCCAACAATCCCACATAAACAACATTAAATCACACACCCACCTCACTTGTCACCCCCTCCCACAATTCACATTTAATCTAAATAACATTAAATCACACACCCACCTCACTTGTCACCCACCTCACTTTTTCACTTTTGAAAATAAGAAAAAAAGAGGAAAGAAGAGAAGAAGGGATGAAGAAGAAAAGAAGGGAGGAAGAGGAGAAGAAGAGAAGATCAACCTCAACTACTAAACCTTGTGAAATGGTGGGAGGAGTGCCATCGTTCCTTAGCAACGTTGTTAGTAAGTCATATTCCCTTTCAATTTATATTTTCAAATTCTAGGGTTTAGGACTTATGTTGAAATTATGCCAAATTTTGTTAGGTTTGTTGTAGGATATGTTGTGGGTATGTTGATATACGTTTTTGTTGGGGTATTTGATCGGGGTAGTGCGAAAAATTTGCCAATTTGACGTCGAAAATGGACCAGCGATGGCTGGCCCTGGACTGTTGGAATTCTTACGTATCTTCGACCATACGTGGATGAAAAAATTGTGTGTCGTCGGCCATACCCCATCAATAGGTTAGAAAATATTCGACCAGCCTCGGTCGGCTGGTAGGAAAAATTTCGACCACTTCCCTTCAAAATTTTACACGTTTAGCGGTCAGTCCCCATCGAATAGTGGCCAATTTTTCGACCAACCTTGGTTAGCTAGAAGGGGAGTTTTCGACCACTCCCTATCAAATAGTGGCCAATTTTCCGGCCAATCCCTGTCGAACACAAAGGGCTTTTCTCTAGTACTTTCCGCTTTATTCGACATCCATTTTGAACATTTTCTGCATTTATTGGTCGCAAAGCATGCTTCACTTTGTCACTAGTTGAACATACTTAGTTTGTCATTGCAAATCATATAGTTGAACTTACTTTGTAATGTTATTACATTCTTTGTTTATACACTTATTAGTTATCACATATATGTTATTGAGCATGATTTTATTTTTTTTCACAGATAGATATCGTCGATGTAATCCTCCCATCGCATCCAATAGACGAAGAGGGATGAGGGTTGAGCACGATGCAATGCCTCAAGATGCTCCACAACCACAAGCCGATCCAATTCCTCTACCCGAGCCAATGCATGATCACGACGATTTAGAAGCACAACCTCAACCCATTCATGATCCACAACTTAGTAAAGATAAAAGTGATGGTGGTGAAGCTGAAAGTGACGGTGGTGAGGGTGGTGAGGCCTCAAGTGAGGGTGGCGAGGCCTCAAGTCGGGAGTATGATTATTCAAGAGAAAGTGATCATGATCCAAGTGAAAATGAAACTGGATTATCCTAGAGCTACCTATTCTCCATTCTTGAGACACTTTCGTATCCTTCCATTGCTATTTTATTTTAATTATTATTTAATTTAATTGTTTAGAAGTTGTTAATTATTTCCACAACTGTTAATGTCTTTTGTCTTAATTAATTTAGTAAATAATTAAATTGATAATACGCCGTCCTTTGGGATTGATATTTAACTTGGTCTCTTGCTTAAGTAGCAATTGATATCCTTCATACTTGGGGATTAATTGTGTGTTGAGAAAACGCTCATCATATTACTAGTGATTTATATTTTGTGTCCTATTGAAGATGAGACTACATAAAAAACACAAAAAAAAAAAACAGTCATACATCTTAATATTAGTAGCATAGATTCTAGACAATATTTACAAATTATAATAACAATATCCAAATGTGATTCTGTAATAACTCTTTCTCGATCCTCAAGTTTATAACACCTTACTTTTTAGATTATCTATACTTCTTAACACCAATCCATTTTCCTAAACAATTAAATTAAGTTAACCTACAACATAAACGTGTAACAAAACTTAATGAAATAATGTGCATTTTTTATTAAATATTTTCCTTCTAATAAAAGGCTAAGATAGAATTTAGTTCAAAATCCATCTATACAATTCAACACTCATGCAAACTAAGGCACAAAAAACTTCAAATTTGAACGATATTAAACATAAATAAATTGTCACTTATAATTTCCAGCTAACTACCAGCAATGAAAACCAAAACTTGTCTACAAAAGTTTAATATATTCCAATAAGTGAAATCAAACACAAAATAATCTTCAAGAAGAGTAAATAGACATGACATGCACTAACTTTACAAAAACCAAACGAATAATTACATATTTACAAAATTTGCCTCATAAATAACAGTCTTACTTATATAATCATAGTTCAAAAATCTATCTCATAAATAGAAACAATAACAATTTACTATGACATAAAACTTTAGATGACCAACATGAAGTGTTTTCCTTACATGAAGTGACAAAAGCGTCTGCACAATTTTTTAAAATAGCAACCTGCCATAAGAAAGATATGTAAAAATTAAACTCTTTCTCTATGTAAATTAATACATAATATATGTTAAATATTTTCAACCTACTAAACAACAAATGCTTGACATACCCATAACTCCTTTTCTTTTTCTTACTGTATATTACACTTAACTTGTAATTTTTTAAAAAGATCTAAGATATGTACCTAGTCAACATCATTCATAATTTCTTTAGAAGTTGAAGATACATCAATTGTAGATCAGTTTCAATTCTCAATTTGACTCAATCTACTCTCAAACACATCCATCCGCCTTTTAAGATTTTTGTTTTCTTCTTCCTTCTCTTTTAATTGATTATCAAGTTCCTTCACATGAGAATCCAGAAAATACTTTCTCTTCATCCCACCTCCATAGCTAATAACATTACCTTTTTTATTGTATTCCAAAATATTTTTCTATCATCATAATTTGTGAGATTGATGGGTTCTCATTAACAATCTCAAATTACTCAAATAGTATAATCTATAAATACATATAAAATAAAAAATAATTAGTTGAAAAGATAAGTATGCTTACATATTTATCCTTTTCTTCTTTCTTCGCAAAGTTTCCATTTTTCTTTCGAGTCTCATAAAAATCTCTACCACGTTAAGTTTACCTTCCTAAAATAGCGAAAAGCATGTACATAAGGAAAGCATGTACCTTCCTGTTCGATGAGGCATGTCTCCATTTTTGCGATTTTTGGTGTTTTGACCACTAATTTTTATATATAAATCACAAAAGAAAATTATACAATTATGATTTTCTAAAGAACATTTAAGCTGTATATAAAAATAAGAAATAAAATACATACAACAATTTTGAGGTTTGATCATTTTGTTCCTTAACATAAATATCTAAATATGAAAAAATTAGAGTCAAATTAACTTGTCTTAAGTTGTCCGATAAATTTAATTAATAAATTACCTGAAACTCTTCACTTAAGAACTTGTTATTTACAAGCCACTCCCAATCACCAACATCCATCCCATCAGGCACATTTGCTAAAACTTCAATTTTAGTTTTACAATTCTTCACATTGCGTACATACAAAGAGGACCACCATGACATCAACAAAACACATATATGCTTGAACTTGGTTTCAATTTTGGTATAAATTAATTAGAGCAAGTGTACTCTATCGCGTAGTAGACCGTAGTGACCAAGTGCAAAATTTAGAATTATCGAACCCAAGGGCGAAAGATAATGTATCCATGTTCAAAAGATGTTTGACTCTAGAATGTCTAATCAATAAAGGAGGGGGTTGTATTATACTACAATCTAACAACTAAGAAAGTAATTAAAGATGTAACATATACAAATGTGATGGAAAATGGATGAAGCTGAACAATCTAAGAAGTATGTAAGGCAAGCAACATCATGGATTAGGCTCATGTAGACTCACACACACACATGCATTGAAGGTCATCATGTTATGATATTAAGGGCACTCAAAGAGTGTCTCCAATCCTCACTCTTCCAATAGGTACTTACGGATATTAATATACCGGTATAGAGATATTATCACGAAGCATTTTCTCTAGCAGGCAGGGACGTTTTCCTAGTATTCCCTTTCTAAGGTCAAGTGAAAGTTGGCTTGGTTCCCCTCATCATATCAAATACTTTCACAAGTAATTATTAATAATGTCCTGTCATGAGATTCTAAGCACATGAAGGTTATGGCTAAACTCCCCACATACTAATATAGTCACCTCATGCAATCAATGATTCAATTAAACCACTAAGCATAATATTGGAATGGCCATCCTAACAATATGAATAGAGAATTTTAATCACACAAATCATACATAAAATTAGAATTAGCATTCATGAAAGAAAATATTCATAACAATCATTTCATCAAATATGTGGTGTGCAAAATCTACATAATCCCTAACCAATCATATTGCTAGCCTCACATGAGGACTAGCCACTACAAATCATAATAAAATCAATACAATCCATGGCATGCTCTAATTGAGCCAAATAATGAAGAAAATAACAAAATAAAGGTAAGTTGGCTCCCCTTTGATAGTGAACTTCCTCCTCCTTGATCATGCTAAAATATTCAATCAATGATGAATTCCCCTTCTTAGAGTGGTGGATGGATGGATAAATGGATGGATTTGAAGAGATGGAGATGAATGTGTGTGATTTTGGTGTCTAGCTAGTGTGTGTGGAAACTGATCCAAAATGATTTCTCCCGTAATTTGTGGTCAAAACATGTATTTATACCCCCATGGAAGCTTCTAGAACACGTGCAAATCATAAAACTGATTTTTCTCAGAACACGGGTCATGTGCAGAACACAACCATGGGGGTGGGCGTGTAGGCGTCTCGGATACTCGCGAACGGCCAAGGCGTACAAGGGCGTGTTTGGAACACTGGTCATGTAGGTGTAGCGCGTGCAGCGCAGTCTCACTATTTTGCGCATAACTTCTACATCCGATCTCTGGTTCAAGTGATTCTTGCACTCACGCAATCCTCTCTTCCGTGGCTTTCAAACCATATATCACACGTCCAGTTTTAATCTCTAACAAATACAGAAAAATTACACAAATTGGACACGCATTTTTCAACATTTTGTTTTGGCTCGTTCTTCCTCATTTCAACTCTGAATTGAGCTTCATTTTTTTCCACATCTTCCTTATCATGTATAGAATCCATTATTACCTAAAAATCACATAAATTATACCAAATCACCCATTCTCTAAATACTCACAAATATAGCACAATTTAAGGCACTTAATCATGAAAATCACACATTTATCATTTCAAAGCACACATCTCCATATCTTCATATAAAATCACCAAATGATATACAAAATGAATAAAACACATAAAATACCTAATAAAAAGACACTAAAATCTAGGTGAAAAGGATACCGATCAATGCTCCAACGTATGCTCTCGATATAGCTCTATATTAGGATTGATAAAGCATTCTTACGAATTATATATAGAAAAATGTAATTAAAGATAATTTAGAATATTTACAATGGTTGAAAAATTTAAAAGCATTTCCATTATCAAATCCTAGGAATAATATGATTCACGTACCTTAATTGAGCACCACATATGTTGTTTATCTGATTCGGTCATTTCTTTTCATGTCTTCACTCTTATCGGACAAATATTCTTGTCTCGTATTGAACTTGAAGCCAATTTCGTGGTTAAATTGATCAAGGTAAGTGTACCTTATCGTGTGTAGTTATTGACCAGTTTAAATATCGATTTAAGGGAGAGTTCAATTCGAGGTGTATCTGAATTCGTTTTCAATCATGCTTTATAGGAGTGATCGGGATTGTGATTTTTTAAAATTAAAAGACAATTATCTAATCAAGTAGCAAATAAAATAAATAAAAACTAAAGGTAATTGATGCAAGATATAAATAACCAAGATTAAAATGAAGTGAAAGGTGGTAATCTAAAGAAGAGCAAGGCTAACCACATTCAAGATTTAGGGTATTACATGGACTTGTTAAAGTTAAATGTCAAGTATCAATGATAATCGGAATAGAAGCAATCACAAATGTTCCCCTAATCCCTATGGTCAAGGTAATTAGTTTCTTAACTCATTACAAGTTTAAAGCACAAAAGATTATTTTTTACTCTCAATTCCCTTAAAGGTACTATGATTACAAGAATTCTTCCTCTCACTCAATCAATAATCAATCAAGATTAATTAATCAAATGTTCCAACATGAATGTTCTAAGTGTATAAAAATGCTACCACATACTTCACACACTAACATACATCATTCATATAATAACATGATTCAATCAAAACCCTAATCACAATATCGGAATGGCTTTCCTAACATTATAACTAGAGATATTGATCACACAAATCATAACACAAATAAATGAATCATAAATCATGTAGGAAATTCCAAATATCATATCAAATAACCATTTAAATCCAATAAATCCAAAAAGCCCTAACCCATCTGTGGCTAGTCTCACTAGAGGTCTGGCCAACAATAAACATTATGAAAACATCATCAAAATTCTTACATATATACATTGTTTCAAAATAATCCAAAGAGAATACAAATGCAAAGCAAGATATCTTCCCTTCTTGAGGTAGGTTGGATGTCTTCCTTCACTTTGCGAGCTCTCACTCTCAATCCTCAATCCTCAATAGATTGGTGATGAAAATATGAAGAAAATGGAGAGGATGGATGAAAGGATGATGGATAGATGAAGATAAAGGTGTAAATGTAGAGAATAGTGTGTGTGGTGTGTTCTTGGAATCTCCCCCATGCCAAATCTGATTTGAGAAAATGAGTATTTAGGGTATTTATACCCCTCTTGAATGCAGGAATTTTGCATTTACAGCTGGCATTTTTACATGAAAATTCGATCGAGTTTCCTTCTCTTAGGTCGAGTTTCCATGCAATTTGCTCTTCTTCAAACGAAACACATTTTCTACCATCAATCTGTCCAAAAATTCGATCGAGTTTTTTGTTCTTCGGTCGAATTTTTGTGTTTTGCCCGAACTCTAGCTTGACACTGTACTGAAAATTCGAATGAATTTTTGAAAATTCAATCGAGTTTTTAAGCACTTTCATGACCTCCATTCTGTACGTGAACTTCGGTCGAATTCTTGGAAATTCGATCGAGTTTTGCTCACTTCTTTGAATTCACAATTTCATCTCTATGTTTGCTCGATTCTCCTTCCAAAACACCTATTTAACATTAATGCAACTCAAATTAGTAACCTTCATCAAATATTCCATCCATATCACCCAAAACATGATGCTAAAACATACTAAACACACATAAAACGAACATAAAACAAGATAAAATCTAGGTGAATTGGACGAGAATCACGTACGACCTTTCCCAAGTGTCTTGACTAAGCACTATGATTGGAACCAACTGCATGATTGTTGAAGAATTCAATTTCAAGTTTTTCATTGCTTTTCAAAATTCCAACTCTCTTGTTCTTGTTTTTTCCTCGTCTTCTCTTCATCACTTGGGGTATTGAATCTATTCCATAAATTGAATTTAAAAATTAAAATAAAATAAATAAAATATTAACATGAAAAAATCAAAATAGGTATATTATAGGTTTATTAAAAATGAAATATATTAGCCTTCAATTAGTTATTCTGTGATGGCATATATACTTTGGGTCACCACATGCACATTTACCATCAGTAGTCACAGGAGTATACGTAGCAACAAGAAAGTGACAATTGCCTCAGATGGTATTTCAAACTCCTATAGATAAAATAAATAAATAGATGTGGTTATCATATATAGAAATAGATAAGTTAAACAAATAGATGAAAAACATAATTACTCACTTTGAGTGTTGTACACTCACTAATAGGTATCAAATCAGTCTCAATATAGAAATACTTAGATGTAGTTTTGAATAATTGAACTGTACTAGCTCTTTCAAGTCCATTTTCAACATTACTATGTACTACGATTTTGTTTTGGATCCGATTCTCCCCCAATATAAAAAAACATCCTTTACCATAGAATTTTTAGCAGTAGAAGCTACATACGCATAAAAAAAAATTAGTGAAAAAGATTGACGTAAAAAAAGAAAAACAAAATGTAAGCTAGTAAACAACGTACGTAAGTAAATGATGGATGATCGTTGGTCATTTTAAAGAGCATTGGCAAGGAAGTTTCATCAAGTTCCAAATATATGTCAATATTATCCAAACTTTCAGGATCTCTTATCATATGCAACAATTCTATATCATTCTTTAAAGGCTTACCATCTCCATCCATTACTTTAAAACTGACAGGGTAAATATCAACGAACTTTCTACACAAGTCCAAGATGTCCAGGAAAGAGCTATCTTCTGTGAAATTAGTTTCTTTTCATTCCATCTTCTCCAAAATGCAAATTAGTGTATGAACTAAAATTCTACCTTAAGGAAGAAAATAGTATTTGATATTATTATATAAACATATTTCACTAAAAGATGAAAAATACAAAAACAAAGAGTTAGAATTTTACCAATTTTGTTCTGACAACTGTTTCCAGATTTTTGTCCATCCCGAAGACTTTGATTTTTACTTACTCTTATGGACTTATGCAATCATAAGAAAATAAAACATTATACCATTTTAAGAATTTCCTTAAAAGTAATACACCCCTACCCAAAATATCAAGTAAAGTGAAAAGAAAAATAAATATACTATTGTAGTCTCCTTGAAGTTTGAATACTTTTTGTCCATATTTACGAGCTAAGTTCCCAGGAGCTATAAACTTTGCAGTCTTTTGGACATTATTATTACTACATTTTACAAATATTGATTTTATCTGTAGGAATAAGGAATAATTTAGAAATTAGTACAACAATAATCATATGAAGAGAAATGGAAAAAGTAAAGCAAAAGAAAAAAAATTAAATAAAATTCAAATTAAGAAAATTAAACCAAAAATTAAAATAACATATAAATTTAAGAGAATTATAAAATCATGAAAAAAAATTTATTAATACACCTTACTTAGATGAAATTTAACAAACAAAAAAAATAAAACAAGCAACACAATTATATCGATGAGAAGTATAAAAGTACTCCTTCCGTCCGCTTTTAAGAGTGTCATTTTCTTTTTGCCCATGGATTAAGAAGTATTATTATTTAATGTGTAGTGGGTAGTTGTATTAGTGGAGTTGTGGGTCCCATTTTTTAGTTGTATTAGTGGGTGTGTGTGAGTCCCATATGTATAAAAAAGCAAATGAGACCCTTGGGGGCGGACGCCCAAAATGAAAAAATGATACCCTTGAAAGGGACTGAGGGAGTATTACTTTACCTCGTAAATAAGCACCAAGATTATCTTCCTATACGTGCAAAGATCACTCTTGACCCAGTATTGCACAAATGAGAAGATCTATCAATGTTACCATATAATAATAATAAAGAAAGGAATAAAATAGTTTTGAGACATTTCCAATATCTAAATTGCATTTAAACGTAAGGCTATAATTCCTGCTATGGAATTAGACCATAGGATCCTATATTACTCTTAATCAATAGTAAGCTAGTTGTGAGACATGGTCCTATAAATAATCAAACAATGAAATTTGTCTCAAGGGCATTTGACCGCAGTTTATCATACTTTGGAAATTCAATGATATCCTTTCACTCAAACTCCAAACAGCAAAATTCAGAATTCCTTAGAAACCAGACTTTCATGGCTTTACAATGATATAAGCCATGAGACCTAATTCTATGTCACAATTAGCAGTTTAATTCTTTAAACTGACATATGTGCATGTGTTGTTCAAATATAAAGAAATATTGGAACATCCTTCCAGACATACGTTCATGGACCTAAAGCAAACCCTTCATTATTCTATAATTGAAAGCATCTATTTTGAAAAATAAAAATATATAACTTCTTGAATCTTCTGATAAGTTCATAAACTCAAAGAAAAAAATTATTAAATGAAATAGAAGGTTAAGATACATTCATTTGACAGATTCTCGTCCAGTCTACCATACTTTGGTAATTTCTTAATTAATTTTCACTCAAAATTCCAAAATGCAGAATTCCTAAGAAACTAGATTTCCATGGCTTTACAATGATATAGGCCATGAGGCTTAATTCCATGTAAAATGAAACAGTTTAATTATTTTAAAAGACCCATGTGCATGTGTTGTTCAAATAGAAATTTTGGAACATCCTTCCAAACATAGTTTCATGGAACTAGAGTAAACCCTTCATTAATATATATATATATATATATATATATATATATATATATATATATATATATATAACTCTTTAAATATTGTGATAAGTTGATAAACTCAAAAAAAAATTATAAAAATGAATACAAGGTTAAGATACATTCATTTGAAAGATTCTCGTCCAGTTTGCCATAGTTTAGAAAATTGATTATAACTTTTCACTCAAAACTCCAAATTGCATAATTCAAAATTTCTTAGAAACTAGACTTCCATGGCTTTACAATGATATAAGCCATGAGGCCTAATTCCATGTAAAAATAAACAGTTTAATTATTTTAACTGACCGACATGAATGTGTTGTTCAAATAGATATTTTGGAACATCCTTCAAAAAATTGGTTCATGGAACTAGAGTAAACCCTCCATTCTCCTATGATTGAAAACATCAATTTTGATTCAATAAAATTGTACTTCCTCTGTCCCATAATAAACTTCACACTTTTTATTTTTGTCTGTCCCACAATAATTTGCACCACCCAAAAAGGGAAATATCACATCAATTCCTTACCTCAAAAGTTCACCTTAATTACTAATTTACAGCTCCTACCTAAAACATAAAACATACTTTATAATTTATTATTACATAAAAAGTGTACATTACCCTCCAAAAGTCAATAAAGTTGGTCAAAAAGTAAATTTTTTTAAAATCCGTATCTACAGTAACGGTATAAGTTATTGAGGGACGGAGGGAGTATAACTCTTTAAATCTTGTGATAAGTTGATAAGCTTGAAAAAAAAATTATGAAAATGAAATACAAGGTTAAGATATGTTCATTTAACAGATTCTCGTCCAGTTTATCATAGTTTGGAAAATTGATAATAACATTTCACTCAAAACTCCAAATTGTATAACTCAAAATTTCTTAGAAACTAGACTTCCATGGCTTTACAATGATATAAGACATGAGGCCTAATTCTATATCACAAAAGGAAGTTTAATTCTTTAAACTTATCCATGTGCATGTGGTGATCAAATATTGCACCATTCAACATATAAATCCTACAACTAATTTAATTGCTAACAAGCAATGAGTGAAGCCTATGGGAAAATTATGAAACTACATCTAGGTGAATATGCTTTGACTTTTTATGAACACTAATTATACATTTACCCAAAGTTTAGAACTAAAAAACTGAAATTTCCAATAAAACATACCATTTTTCACATGTTTTCCGCATTTCGTTAAAAACCAATCAAGTTTCCAATAGTTTCCTACATTTGGCAAGTCTATCCATCACTAAGCAGTACAAAATCTGCAGAAACAGAAAACATATATAAGATAAAGATAAGTCAAGAAAAATGAAGAAACAACAATTTGACCATAAAACTATAATTCCCAACTAGATAATCATAGTTAACATACCTTTAGCTACTCCACACTCTTTCCATATATCCAATAAAGCCCCCATCAATCATCTTTATTGATTAGAAACTACAATTTCAAAATTTATTTGTATCAAACCCTAAGATTTATAAAGTCTTTCAAAAAAGAATGCCCATTAGAAATAGGAGGGATGACACTTTAATAGTTTTCAAAATATGTATTATTAAAAGAAATATAAGCACATAATTCATATCTAAATGTAGAGTTACAGAAGATATAACAAGAACTCAGTAATGAAATTAGAGAAATGAAACAACAAATGACGAAAAATATCTTAATGTGGAGAAATCACAACAGGTGACATCTCTCTCCTTCCTAAACCCTTCCTACACACCCAAGCAAAATCAACACACTTATGCAGTAAGAGAGATAAAGATGTTTAAGAAACTAAATTAATCAAGAGAAACATGTTGAATATAATCACCCTTTATACACAACCCAAGCATAATCAACACAGAATTAGAGAGAGATATTGAAAGAACTAAAATCAAGAGAAACCTGTTGAGTACACACCTAAACAACGACGTTGCTCTATTGACCTATGATTTCTCAAAGTTTCCCAAATTTGGAGAGTCCGGTTCGAATCATGGGTTTGGTTTCAAAGGGTTTTGAATATGAATATTTTTTTCCTTTTGTCTTAGGGATAAAATTAAATAAACCCATTCATTTTCATTTTGTTTTTTTATAGATAAAATAAAGGAAGGAAAAATTAACTTTTCATTTTTAATGGGCAAAAAGAATGGAGGGAAAAATTGGCTCCCGGTTTTTTTTTAGATATCATTCCAACTTATATCAATAATGAGAGGCAACTCAATTTATTTCTATTAATGAGAGGAACACTAATATTAATAAGAGGAAAAAATATCTCTCATTAAAATAACCTATTACTCCCTCCATCGCAAAGAGAATTTTATAGTTACTGTAGATACGGAGTTTATGAAAGAGTTTACTTTTAGGGGTACTTTGGTATTTTTAGGTAATAAATAAATTATAAAGTAAGTTATGTGAGTTGAAAAGGGGTAGCAATTTTGAAATTAAAGTGTGTTGTAAGGTTATTGATTTGTGTGTATTTTTTTATTTGGGGTGTGAACTTGTTTATGAGACTGATAAAAATAGAAAGTGTGAATTTGTTAATGGGACTGAGGTTGTAAACCTTAACTTTTCTTTTTCCTAACATTAAAAACCATCTTTAATACTAGTGAAGGGAGCCTGTTAAACACAAAACTACAGTAGCAAATGCATCGAACCAAAGAGATGCAGAAGCTTGACCCTGAAACAACATAGATAAACCTATTTCAGTTATGTGACAGTGCTTACGTTCAGCCCTACCATTCTGTTGTGGTACGTAAGGACAAGAAAGCCTGTGATGAATGCCATTCAAGTTCATAAAATCACGTACTTTCGAATTCACAAATTAAGTCCCTCCATCACTTTGAAAATTCTTTATTTTATGGGAAAACTGAGTGCAGATAAAGGCATGAAAGCGAACCAATATGGCATAAAATTTAGACTTAGCACATAACGGATAAATCCACGAAAGACGAGAAAGTCATACACAAAAATCACATAATAATGAAATCCATCAATTGTGGAAACAGGTGCAGGACCCCATAAGCCACAATGTATAATATCTAGAATGTTATCAACTTGCTTTCTCATTCAATTGAATTGAAAGTTTCTTGCTTTTTGCCAACTGACAAGAAGAACAAACGCTAGGATTCGGCAAAACTGAAGTAACAGATACTTTGCTTTGTTGGAAAATTATATATATTTTTAATAATTAAATTTGGATAAAGAATCTGGTTTTTAATCTATAATTTTAAATGTATACAATAAGAAATAAAATAATTATACTGTTAATTTATGTACTCAATATTGCGAAAATTTCTTCTTGTGCAACGCACGAGAGGGTAAGTGCTAGTTATAAATGCTTGTAATCATGAAAAATACGAGAATCTACAAAATTATAAAGGTGTAAGCATTTTTCTATGAAATAAAAAAACTGTCTAAAAAAGTATTTTTATGCCATTATAATGACCAAATTAGTAATAAAACATGAAAATGTAGGTGGGCAGAATGTTTTCACATTATATAAATGCTTAGAAATATGGAAAACGAAAATCTATATAATTGTAAAGGCTTAAGGATTTTTCTGCGAAATTCAAAAACATCCTAAAAAGAGTAGTATTTTTATGTCACTATAATGATCAAAATAGCAATGAAAAATTGAAATATATATGGGTAGTATGTTTTCACATTATATAAATGCTTAGAAACATGAAAATACAAGAATCTACAAAAATTGAGTTAAATTCACTTTTTGCCCCTTAACTAAGACAATTTGATTTCTATCCCAAAAAATATAAATTGTTCAATTTTATCCCATAACTCACGGTTTTTTTCAATTTTTGACCAATTTTGTTGAAAAGCCCCAAATTGAAGCCTCACGTGCGCGACACGTGGGGCTTTCTGGCGAAATTCTTGTTTTTCGGCGAATATTGGGTAAAATTTAAAAAATTTGTTAGTTATGGGGCAAAATTGAACCATTTATCTTTTTTGGGGCAAAATCGAAGTTTCTCTTAGTTATAGGGCATAAAATGAATCTAATTCATAAAAATATATACACGTTTGTAGCGAAATTATACACATATATCTGGAGCATAGGATATCAACTCTTCTTCGATTAGGTTAGGTTAGGTGTCACCTTTCTATCATCTATCCATCAAATTGTACAATCCCACGAAAATATTAATTAATGTAAATCCACACAAATTTCAAACACAATACCTAAAAACTATTCTATTCACCTCCCTTTCTCTTTTTTTCAATTTCTTCTCTCTCATTGCACTATGTTTACTTTCGGTATTTTTCTCGACGTTCCTTTACCACCACTGAAGATGTAACGGCTAGCTATATACTTTTGTTTTTCCTACATACTAATTTCAATATTATACTTACTTTCCTCTGTCTCAAGAATATTTGCACGTGAAACAACTTTTGATATTAGAAAAAGTTACATTTTTGGGGATGCAACTATTTTTTTGGAATGAACTAGAAAGGAAAGTGTGAAAGTATATATTCTCGGAACGAGGGAGGGAGAATTAACTTTAATTGACTAACTTGTAATATTTCTTTAAGCTTGGTTTTTCACTATTCAATTATTTGTGCACATGTGCAGGTCAAATAAAAGGGCTTAAAAATTATCACTGCAATGGAGGATATGAATATTGGTGTTCCAACACACAACTACGTATTAAAAGTAGAATGCCATATATGCAATGTCTTTCACTGAGGTTGTGTTTCGTTTATCTTTTGTTGTTTGAATCGTCTCATGTAAGGGCTTACGAGAGACGGATAGAAAGTGATAACTTCTTAAAAAAAAGTGATATTCAATTAATGAAAAGTGATAATGTTATTTCATGTACAATTTATAGTATAAATGAGAAGTGATAACATTTTATATATAGTGAAAGTGATAACGTTTTATAGTGAAAGTGATAACTATTTCAAAAGGTGTAAAATGATCTCACGTGAAACGGTCTCACCCAAGTCCTACTCTCTAACAAAAGGCTAGCTATTTTTATACGTATGCTATTATTTTATTATTATTATTATTATTATTATTATTATTATTATTATTATTGATAAGCATTTTTTTAATTTAATTTTGTATAAAACAGATGTCGTATTTTTGTTAATATATTAAAAAAAATTTAAGTTGAGCTCTTGAACAATAATGATTAGATATACTAATAAGTAATACCTAAGACATAATTGTGCTTTTATAGGATGAACTTTAATGCGAGTAATTTGGGTCTATTATTTATCATCATCTAAAGTTTTTTTCATTATTAAACTATGGGTTAATGGCTGGAAAAAGTCTTATGTATCTATTCAAGAATATCTTAAACTTTCATAGAACTCTCATATGATCACTCACGGATTGGTTCAAGAAGAAAAGAAAATGTCGATGAACTAAATCATTTATAATGGTTAGTCAAATTGCCTATATTCAATCCAGTTGGAAGATCAATTTAGATCTCATAACTATCCATTCAACCAACCCTTATTTTTATCTATAAATCATCCATTAACAATTAAAACAACATCTACATGGCATCATGCAATCCATGCAAGCATCTACCTCTCAACAATTCTAAACCATTACTTCGATTGTATTTGTGTGGCCATGAGAGAAGTGTACGTTATGTGTGTTGTGTGGTGTTTTGTAGCTTTGTGTGTTGTTTGTTGAGTTATGAAATCGTTGTTCGTGGGATACTATATAATTATGTTTTGTTTCTAAAGCACCCGAAGCACTAGGGGATTTTTCATTTTATAAAAAATATTTGCTTGATAAAAAAAAATTAAGTTTTATCCATTTACTATATATATATATATATATATATATATATATATATATATATATATAATATTACTCTATATTAATTTAATTAAGGGAAAACCACTGATAGATACACACTTTACTCTAAATTACTATGAGATACAATGAGTTCAAATAATTACTCTCACGTACAAAATATTAAAGTAAAATACCAAATATAACCTTATAATTCCATACACTTTTAAACCACAAACCCTTGACCCCTCACCCACCCACCCATCGCCCGACCGCTGCCGACCGGTGACCGGATCACCGCCGGACAGCCGCCGGACCTCTGTCGGACCGCCCACTGGCTGCCGGACCTCCGTTGAACCTTCGCCAAAAATAAAATTGTGCAAATCAAATTGTGCAAAACAAAATTGTGCAAACCAAATTGTGCAAAACAAAATTGTGCAAACCAAATTGTACAGAACAAATTGTGCAAACACATAGGGGTATTTATGGTATCACAATCATAATTGTGGTTATAAGTATTAGTGCTATAAGTCATGTAGTTTATAGTAATTATGCATTATTTTATGTATCCAATAGTAAGTGACCTTGACCAAATGCAATGTTTGCTTACATTCCCTGAGCCAAGATTTGTAATGTAATTTCCATAGATAAGCAAAATCTTTTACACACCTAGGTACATTAATGGTGGATTCTAAAAAATATTTTTGGGATACATGCACGTAATTATAAATATATATATTACTCAATCCGTTTTAATAAGTAACTCATGTATTTTTTGTATACGTAGATTAAAAAAAAATATTTTTTATGTTTAAAGATGTATAAAATTTTTGGAATATTTGTAAAAAATGAGTATTTTAAATAATTTAAAAAATATGTATAAAGTTGTTGAGATGTGTATAGAGAGTGTGGAGTGAAATTCCCTTTTAGTCCCATAACAATAGGGAATTTTTGAATTTGTCTAAAAAAATACATTATTTTCAATTTAGTCCCGTAACTCCCAATATTAGCCGATTTTGACCTCAAAATTGCAGAAAATTGAATTTTTCATTTGGATTTTGCACGTGTGACGCACGTGGCCCCTCAATTTATGGCTTTCCGGCGATTTGGCAATATCGGCCAATTTCCGGAGTCACGAGACTATAAGGAGAAACAATATGTATTTTCTATTTTGTCCCAAAAAAGATATCATTTTTATTTTAGTTCTATAATTCAAAAGGCAAGTCAAGTGTTTATTGCATATATATATATATATATATATATATATATATATATATATATATATATATATATTATTAGGATAAAAATGAATTTCTTTTTGATTTTGTGGCTTCATCAATTAATTTGAGTATAATACATAATTAAAATAATTGATAGAGGTAGCACAATTTATAATTAAAATGATTAATTGAAAAACAAATAAAAGATCAGACAGCACGTGAAGTGCATGAAAATTTAAATAATTCATTGTAAGTCGAATTATTGCAGGTTACTTTATTTAAAAGAGACAACCCCAAATAATTCATTGAAAAACGAACTCCAGCTGGTTCATTTAAATAAAAGCATCCAGTAATATGGATGATGGTGCTCCCCCAATGATAAAAGAAGATTTTTTTTTTAATTTTGACTTTGCTTTTACTATTTCTAGTTACATACTACTGCCCGTACATCAATGTATATCAAAGTATTTCACATATCTGTATACGAGAAGTTTAATTTTTTTCTTTTTAATGTATAAAATAAAATCTCAATATTTATCTATTTATTTTAAAGATTTCATAATATCCGTAACAGATTTGAGAAAGATCTGTGATCCAATTATTTCATAAATCTCATTCTCGCAAATATCACTAAAATCCTCATCGACGTCGCGGTTGATGCGCACATAGAAGGCCGATATTAGAGCCTCCGCCACCGGTGAAATCATCGGAATTGCGAGAACGTTCACCTTTAGCCCTTCGGTGGAAAAGCAAGCACTAATTGGGGGTAACTGAATCATGCACGAATACACCCGCCTGCTTGGATGATCGTGCGTCAGACCCAAGATATCAATTTCAGATAGTGCTTGTTCAATCTCTCGCATAAACTCATCATCGAGTCAACGTCATCGTACCCGTAAGCTAATATCCCATCCTGCACGTCCTTTCTTTTTTGGGTTGTTACACGAAAGAAAGCCCCGATTTCCGCCACTATCACGAACCAAGTTTCCCCACAAAATGCGACAACCTGACTGTGCCCTACCCGTTTGGAGTGGGTGTCAACAGTGACTGTGGTATCAAAAAGTTCTTCCGTTGCTTCTTCAGTTTTAGCAGAGGTAAGGTTATGATGATAAGAGGCGTGGAAGGATGCTGACGATTGTTCACATTGTGCAACAATATAATAGATTGTGCAGACATTTTAAGGGGTTGTGCAGCATGTATCATTACAATCTAATGTACGGAAATATAGCATGATTCATAGCAAATAATATTTAGACATAATTTTATGTCCATCAGAATTATTTATTTTTTATAATTATACTCTTGATAACTATGTTGCGCATGTCTACAAGAAATATGATTTACAAAATAACATATAGTTAGGTTGTGCAGCCTTATTCACAGGTTGTACAAAAATTTAATTAAATTGTGCAACATATTTACAATCTTATTTACTTGAGAAGATGAATTGTTATCAATAAGAGAGATTGAAATCAACGAGCAATAAATACGGAATATGGTGCAATTTTAAAGGTAAAAATTATGTCCAGAATACATTGAAAGGGTAAAATTAGGTTTGCGCAATATCACTTTGTACCTATTAGTATTAATTTTAAGCCAACGTATCTAATAGTAATAATAAGATATGCATTCTACCAAAAAGTCATTAATAATTAGTTTGTCTAATGCTAGCATTAAAATAAGTAATTGCACTAGCTGTGGGCGGATCTTGCTAAATGGATAAAATAAGATCCAGTCATCTCATGAATTATATTTTATTACTGTCGATCCACTACAAAATTGTTTAATGAAAAGTCGCACTTACCCCTATTTTAATATACATCAATTATAATTGATAAAAAAAAATAAAAATTCACATTTCTATATTTTTCTCTCATTAAATAATTCAATTCATTTATGACTGAAAGTGAGAAAATCCCATTTTCATATTTTCTATCCAGAAAACTCGTACTGGAGGCGCCATTCCACACCACAGAGAGTATCCAAATCAATATAAAAAATATGCAAAGCTTCTAAATCAACTTTTTCACGTTTCATATTTTTTTTAATCGAAAAAAGAAATTATATTAGGGAGTAATTGAGGTACTAAAAGAATACATGGGAGTACATAATTCATGTATAAAGTTAATTACCTAAGGTAGGTAATTAATATGGAAAACCATGAAGTATATGTACTTGATCATAGTTCAAGACCTTCTCAGAAGCATAATCGAAAGCAGCAATCGTACAACCTAGTTAACCTCGAAAGAACACCATTGATCTCCTGATTGCTTTCCATATATACTTTGTACTTTGTATTCTATGGGATCTATTATATTTTGTATTGGCGTTGTACAATAACATACAGGATTTTTGAATATAAGTGATGATGTCAGTCAAAGAAATTCTGAACACCACAATGTATTTAGAGATATTTTCTCAATATTCCACGAAATGTTCAGAATGTATTCAATATGCTCCCTCCGTCCCGTTTTAAAGTTTATGTTTATTTTTTGCGCGGAGATTAATGAATATAGTATTTTATTGTGTGGTGGGTTGAAAAATATAATATTTAATGTAAAGTGGGTAGTTGTATTAGTATTGTGTGTGGGTCCCATGTGAATATATTAATTGTTTTGTGTGGTTCTAATTTACCAAAAAGGGAAATGATTGAAATTGTACGCCTAAATTGAAAATATGTAAAGATTGAAATGAGATGAAAGAAGTATTTCATATGTATTCATTGAAATGATTTTGTATTAAAAATCAGTTAGTATTTAGAATATTTAATGTTCAATAACGATGTATTTAGAAATGTTTTGTGAATATTTCACAAAATATTCAGAATGTATTAAATATATTTTAGATTAATTCATTTTCTCAATGTTCCAGAGGTATTCTAAATATTGTAGTATTGGAAGGTGTTGATATTCTGTATTGTTTCAGTTTTTGGAGTTTGCAAGTTTTGAGACGAACTAGAAAGAATTTTTGTGCAAGTTTAGATGAGTCTAAATAAATAATATTTTTTATAAGAAGTGATACTCCTTCCATCCCAGGAATACATTCGCGTATTTAAAAAAGTAACTTTTTATCAGTGTGATGTAAGAAATAGAGTATTTTGGGTACTCCCTCCGTCCGCCACAAATGTGAACATTTGTTTTTTGCACGTGAATTAAGGAGTATTATTATTTAAGGTGTAGTTGGTAGTTGTATTAGTGGGGTGTATGGGTCCCATAATTTATTGTATTATTGATGTGTGTGGGTCCCATGTGTTTAAAAAGGGAAATGTGGATCTTTGGTGCGGCCGCCCAAAATGGCAAAATATGGATCTTTTGGGCGGACGGAGGGAGTAATTGAGTAGAATAAAGTATATGATATAGTTGACTTTGACTATATTGTGTGTAAAAAAAGGTGGTATTTTTGTAATATTGTAGTATTATGAGGTTATTGATTTTGTGTATGGTTTCCATTTTTAGGGTGTGCAAGTATTCCTGGGACGGACTAAAATAGAAAGTGCAAGTATTCTTGGGACGGAGAGAGTAACTTATAAGATAAAATAAACTACCCCCTCCATCGACAAATATCTTCATAATCTGCCTTACACGAATATTAAGAAAAGTGAATTTTTCCTTAGTTTTAAAGGAAATCTGATAATTTTGAGTAATAAATAAATTATAAAGTATGTTTTGTGTATAAGGTGTTGAAAATAAAAAATGTGAAGATAAGTTTAGTACGGAAAAGTGTAACTCTTTTTGCGGGATAAAGGGATTATTTAATATTCTCTCTTATTGCAATGAATTATTAATTTTCAAGATATTGTACAGCGCCGGGTTACTTGTATTTGTGGAAAGGTCATTGATCTCTTTAATTAGGAGGAAGAGCCGGGTTACTTATATTTGTATTTGTGGAAAGGTCATTCTCCTTTGGACAAAGGGCAAACACTTAAGCTTTTTAATTAATTATCATATTTTATCGAAAATATTATTTTTTTATTAAATATGTCATTACATTTTATTTATTTTTCAAATGGTTCATGATATACATAATTGCATTACTATAACTTTTATTAAAAGAATCACTTTTTATAAAAAAAAATTATTATTTTTTATTCATTTCACAAAACTTTTTACATAATTTCTCATATAAGTGTTTTCCTGAACAAAATAAGAGTAATTGTGTACAATGGGCAAACTTTATTCTATGAAATTTTAGAATATCTTTTTAATCACCTTTACCTATAACATTTTGTACATATTTTTTTTCACATAAAAAAATATGCACGAGCTTATACTCAATTTCCAAAGATTAGGATGACAAAATGACGTGTTTTTTTCGTCTATTTGAACCTTAATGGGTATGGATAGTTTTAAGTGAGTTTTAAACGGTACAGATATTAAATAAAATCTTATTAGAATTTTGGACGGGTACGAATAATATCTCAATACCCACAATTACCTATATATATATATATATAATATAAATTATCTAATTTATATATTATGATATATTTTATTTATTTTATTAATAGTCATAGTTTTATTTAAACATATTTATTTTTACATTTAATTTATAATAGTATATTTTTCAATAACATATTAACTTAAATTAAAAAAAGTATAAATATACATATACTCCCTCTGTCCCACTGAAACGTACGCGTTTTTCCATTACCCACCTTATCTATAATAATAATACGCCCCCAGGGCATAGCTCAAGTGGTAGAGAGGAGAATTAAAGGCCTTCCAGCTGAGCTTGGTTGCTGCAGGGTGGGGGTTCGAATCTTGCCTTTGGCATAGATTTGGCCCCTTGCAAGCACAAGTTTAACAGTGAGCCCTCCCTATAAGCCACTTGAGGCACATCCTGCGATTTACCTCCTCCACCAATCCCCAGGGCAGGGGTAGTGGGGCCCCTAATGGTGGGGTACACCATTTTATAATAATAATACTCTTTAATTTACGTGCAAAAAGCAAATAAAGACCTTAGAACCGTCCACGTGCAAACAACAAATGAGTACATTTCAAGGGGACAGAGGGAGTATGTCTTGCCATTTTGGTTCATCTCACTCTAAGATGGAGTATATAGTTATACATATGGATCCCATATTTTAATTGTATTAGTGGGTATGTGTAGGTCCCATGTGCGTAAAAAAAGGAAATGAGACCCTTTGAGTGGGATGACGAAAATGGAAAAAAGGGATTCTTTAATGGGGACGGAGGGAGTATTATTATTTGATATATAGTGATAGTTGTATTAGTAGTTAATGGTAGGCCACTTTAAAGGTATTAGTTTTGTTTTTACACGTGATTTAATGAATATTATTATTATTATATGTGTAGTGTGTAGTTTCATTTGGAAGAAGTGATGAGCTATAAGATGGAGACTTTTATTTAAAAAGAAATATGAATACAGCCCAAAATAGTAAAATAAATACATTTCAATTTTTGGGAAAGAGTACTTATAAGGATAATGTTAGAGTTTCTAAAACAAATAATCCCTCTGTACTTCATACTCCATTTGTTTACTTTATAATACTCATTTTGTCATATTAGGCGTTTCGATCTAAAAGCACTCATTTCCTATGCAGTGGCTACCCCTACTCCTATATATAGGGGTGGAGCATTGCATGGATTAAAGCACACAACACCCAAAATCAAAAAAATCAATATATAAATATGAAGCTGATCATCAGCTGCATCCTCCTTCTTGTTGTTTCCTTGATGAATGTGGCGTACTCAGTGGACACCGTTAACTTCGTATTCGATGGGTTTGAACGTAAACCCGTTAACCTAAAGTACGAACGCGACGCTTTCGTCCCTCTGGCTTCCACCTCTCTCCGTCTTACCAAAACTGGACCTGACGGCTTCCCCGTTCAATCCAGTGAGGGCAGAGCGGTGTACATCGGTGACACGGTTACATTCTGGGAACCCGGGAAACAGGCCATATTCGAAACCAAAATCAATTTCAAAATCACTGCCGATCCCACCGTCCAAGTGGCTGACGGCCTCACCTTCTTCATCGCCCCCGATAACTACCCCTTCCCCCCTGACAGCGCAGGAGGGAACTTTGGGATCTTCGGGTCAGGCGGCAATGCAAACGGCGTTTTCGCAGTGGAATTCGATGTGTACCAGGATTATTGGGATCCCAAGGGTCGTCATATTGGAATCGACATCAACTCCAGAGTATCAAAAAAAACTACGCCATTCGACGCCACGGGGGACGTGGAGGCAACCATAAGGTACGACCCTAACACCAGAAACATATCGGTGGAGGCCAACTCTAACTGGGGGACGGCCAAGTTGTCGTACGTTTACGATTTGAAGACCATTCTTCCGCGGCAGGTTCAAGTTGGGCTGTCCGCCTCCACGGGAAGCTATGTTGCCCTTCACGACGTTAGCTACTGGTCTTTCTCTTCTTATCTCGTTTCGGATGACCCCGACAGCGTCAACCAAGACACCTATATTACTCTCTAATCCATGCATGCCAATGCCAATGGATCATCCATCATATCTATCTATTTGTTATCTTTCTGTATGTTTAACTAATAAGGATCACTAGCCACGCTACGGATACGTATGTGTGATGTAAATGAATCCACATTATGTTATGTTATGTCTCTTCTCTTCTATCAATTTCTCTCTTTCTATACATTCTAAGAGTGTCCCTGTCACACCCCAATTTTAAAAATAAAGAAATTCCCTTTTTTTTTTATAATTAGAGCATTAAACAGGGCGTGATTAAATATTTTAATTGTTAAATAAATTCAAAGATAAAGGACTTTTAAATAAGGGAGCAGTCCTATAAGTTTTCTGCAGAAATTTTTAAATTGTAAGGACAGTAAGGTTATGAACCCAAAATCTCAAATTTTTAACATACAGGATGTGTCCAATTATCATTTTGACTCTCATATATACGACATGAATCCACCAGACAGTCACTCCACTGTACTACACAAACTATTAAGCAACTAACCAAAGAAAATAATTTGATTTAATAAATATACTTGTACCATTAGGTACAAGTCTGTCCCCAGCTAACTACCATAATAAGTTTGCACATGGTCAACTTATAGGTGAAAACTTTAGGCAGCAAATTCAGATTTGGATTCTTCCATGTAAAAAAAAAAATCACATATTGACATACTAACCTCCACTAAAACTGTATTAATAATTCATGGACTACACATACAAACTGACAACGTAAAAATTTAATTTGCAGTAAGTGGGTTTGCATAGCTAATTCATGGTACACTTTCAAATGTCAACAATTTTCGACTTCCAACCTTACGGAGGATTATTAAAACGAAATCACAGGTCATCAATCAATTCGAATAATACCAATTACCATGTAGCATGATATTTCAAGTTTAAGACAATATTAAAAGAAACTTCAGAGTATGCAGTCACAAAAGCCTCGATTTTTTATTAAAATTTTCATTCAAGTCTTCCTGCCTACGTGCCACCGTTCGTACGCTTTCGCCACGCTAACCTGAAAAGGGGGATAATGGAGGGGTGAGCAACCACAAGCTCAGTGAAATAAATCATGCACTATTTATCATTCAAATTCTATTACGAGTGAAATTGAATTTCTTACACTTGTAACTTGAAATTTAAAATCATGTAGGTAAGCACCTTTCAGTTCAATACCTATGTTGGCAAGCACCTTTCGGTTCAATACACATGTTGGCAAGCATCGCGATTCAATACCCTTGTCTTGCGCTTAATAATTCATGGATAACATAGTATGTTCATATATAATCACATCATGTAGGGTTTTAAATACATAAATAACACATAATAAATCCCACCTTAAGCACTTGATCTAGCAAGACGAATACTCCGATCTCCTCTAACTCGCCCTATCCTTTCTGCTTATACTCACAATAACAAAAGGAAGAACGATCAAAATACGTTTCTAAAACTCGACAAGAAACTAAATTCTGCGACTCATAGTGTAAGGACAAAGATAAAATTTCAAAACGATTACTGAAATTATTCCTTCTTGCATGAAATAAAAGAAAGAGTCATAGTTGATTAAGAAGGAAAAGAAGAAGTTGATTGCACAGCTAAAATCGTAAAGATAATGATCCGTTCTTGGAGGATAAGTGAGAATAGGTTTTACCTGGAGAGAGAGAGTTTGCGTTGTTGCTGTTGATGTGAGAAGAATAGAATAGATTATATGATGAGTAATAACGTGTTTGCAGCGAAGGTATGAATAGAAAGATTGAAAGATATCATCTTGTCCTAATTTACGGAGTGATAAGATGAAGACAGGATTTGGAGATATTCTGCAATCTTTAAAAAAAAATAAATCAGATCTCCTCCCCTTTGTATTTCACGTTGCGTAGGGGTTTTCTTATTGGGCTTTAGAAGTTGGGCTTTAAAAGGATTCGGATCTTGGGCTTGAAGTTTTTTTTTTGGGTGTTACAGTCCCAGTTAGTACTTACTATATACTCCCCCGTCTCATTTCAACCTTTACATTTACCTTTTTGATAGATGAGACACACACAAATTAATTTTTTCTCTCTTCATAACCCCACACATCACACTAATACACCTACCTATTTTACATTAAAATATTATTTCTCTCACCTCGATCACTACACATTAAAATACTATATTTCTTAATCTACGTGCAAAAAGTTAAAACGAGATGGGGAGTATGCTTTATGTATCTTTCTTTCTCTCCCTTTTTCAATAATAATTCAATTTTAGGTTACAACATATATAACTTAATTGTACAACTTTTTCAATTAATATGTGATTACCTGCATTTATAAAATCATCCAACTTATTGGAAAATTAATTGGCATGTCAAAAACTATGGCATGGTATAATTAATACTCTCAAATTTTCGGTAAAGGTAACTACATGTCAAAAATAGTTAAAGTTTATATGATATATTTTGATTTATAAATAAAGAGTATTACTTATACTTGATAGGCTTATATCGGAATATTGACACAAATAATAAATCAATTGTATAACGGAATATTTTCTTGTGAGATGGGTATATGTGAGACGGATTATAGACAAGTCGACCCATTGTTATAGTATATTGTTTATATGTAAAGTATACTTATTGGTGGTTAAAGTATGTTTGTAGTTAATCATATTATAAAATATTTTTTAATTCATTATTCATTATATTTTAAAAAAATATACTTTAACTACAAATTAATTAGCATATGTTATCTATATGACAAATATACTCTGACAAAGGTCGACCCGTCTCATAATCTATCTCTCACAAAAGATTTTGTCTAACAATATATGTCGAAAAATTTATAAACCGCTGTTGTTGAATATTAAACTTAATTTTGTGGAGATGTCATGAGAATTCTAGATAAATTGGGAAGATGTGAATCTTCTAGGTTGGTGGAGACATATGTAAACTAGAATTCTCTAGAATGGGAATTTAAGAAAAATGAGAAAGAATAATCTAAAGTGATATAGATAAAAAAAATTATCTAGAAATAGGTGCATGATGTATCATTTTGTTGTACACAACCAAAAATAAAGTAAATTGAAGTTCATTTCCCAAACCTTGTTCACCAAATTCTACACCCGTCCACAAATACCTACACATATCCCTCCAACCTTTTACATCCTACAAAGTGGTATCCGAGCCATAAGATCCTCCTGTGAGAGATGGCTAACAACCTTCAATCCTTTCAAGTCCGGTTGCTCAACAAGAGCAACTTTGATAATTGGAGTATCAAGATGAAGGCACTCCTAGGTGCTCATGATGTTTGGGAGATTGTAGAGAAAGGGTACGAGCAACCGAAAAATGAGGCGGCACTATCTCAACAACTAAAGGATAAGTTGAGAGATTCAAGAAAGAGGGACAAGAAGGCTCTCTTCCTCATCTACCAAGCATTGGAAGATGATGAATTCGAGAAAATCTCGAGTACAACAACCGCCAAGGAAGCATGGGACATGCTCCAAGTGTCATGCAAAGGAGCCGATCAAGTTAAAAAGGTACGCCTTCAAACTTTAAGAGGATAATTTGAGTCCCTAGACATGAAGGAGTCCGAATCTATTTCGAATTATTTTACAAGAGTTTTGGTGGTCTCTAATCAAATGAAAAGAAATGATGAAAAATTGAAGGATGTTAGAATAATGGAGAAAATATTACGTTCGTTGACTCCCAAATTTGAGCATATTGTGGTGACTATTGAGGAGACTAAAAATTTGTAGGAGATGACAATTGATCTCTTAATGGGGTCGTTACAAGCTTATGAAGAGAAACAAAAATGAAAGCAAGATATGGTGGAGCAATTGTTAAAATTGCAAGTGAGTGCAAAGGAGAAAGACGAAGGCCCAAGTAGCGGTCAAAGTTGTAGCCAAGGACAAGGTCGAGGTCGTGGACGTGGACGAGGAGGCTATGGAAATCATGGAGAAAGAAATGTATTTGGTAGAGGAAGGAGCAACCAAAAATCGAAGTATGATAAATCTTCTATAAAATGCTATAATTGTGATAGATTTGGGCATTATGCTTCCGAGTGTTGGAAAGCAAAACAAAATGTTCAAGAGAAGGCCAACTTCGTTGAGAGCAAGAATGAAGAAAATGCAAGTGTATTCTTGGCGTACAAAGGAGAAAAATAAAAGAAAAGATGATACTTGGTACCTCGATACAGGAGCGAACAACCACATGTGTAGCAAAAGGAGCTTGTTCGTGGAGTTGAATGAATCAGTAAGTGGCAATGTCTCATTTGGTGATGAATCTAAAATTCCGGTAAAAGGAAAAGGAAAATTTTGATTCGCTTAAAAAATGGAGGTCATGATTTTATCTTGAATGCTTATTATATGCCCAACATGAAAAATAATATTTTGAGTTTGGGACAACTCTTAGAGAAAGGTTACGACATTCACTTGAAGGCTTATAACCTTTCAATAAGAGATAAGGAAAATAATTTGATAGCGAGGGTTCCAAAGTCGAAGAATAGAATGTTTTTACTAAATATTCGAAATGATGTGACAAAATGACTTAAGCTTGCTTTGAGGATAAGTCTTGGTTACGACACCTATGGTTTGGGCACTTAAATTTCGGAGGATTGGAGTTGTTATCAAGGAAGGAAATGATAAGAGGATTACCATCTATCAAGCATCCCGACTAACTATGTGAAGGTTGTATACTCATAAAGCAAGCTAGAAGGCCATTCCCAAAGGAGTTAACCTCATAAGCAAAGAAGTCGTTGGAGTTGACCATGCCGATGTGTGTGGGCCAATCAAACCAAGCTATCTTGGTAACAACAATTATTTATTTCTATTCATTGATGATTTTTCTAGAAAAACAGGGGTGTATTTCTTGAAGCAAAAATCAGAAATATTTTAAGCCTTCAAGAAATTTAAAGTTGCCGTTGAAAAGGAGAGCGGGCTAGAAATCAAATCCATGAGAACCGATCGAGGTGGTGAATTCACATCCAAGGAATTCATGGCGTATTGCAAAGCAAATGGAATCCGGAGGCCTCTTACTGTTCCAAGATCTCCTCAACAAAATAGTATGGCGGAGATGAAGAATAGAACCATAGTGGAGATGGCGCGCACCATGTTGAAGACGAAGAATCTTCCAAAAGAATTTTGGGCAGAAGCAGTGGTGTGCGCGGTGTACCTCTCCAATCGTTCCCCAACTCGAAGTGTATGGGGAAAGACTCCACAAGAAGCATGGAGTGGGAGAAAGCCCGGAATCGCTCATCTAAGAGTATTCGGGAGCAAAGCATATGCTCACGTGGCAGATGAGATAAGAAGAAAGCTCGACAACGAGAGTGAGCCATACATATTCATCGGGAGCAAAGCATATGCTCTTGGTTGTTGATAGAGTGCGTTCACCGCTGAACAGGGTTTTATGTTATGATTCTAAGTGAGGAGACTCCGAAGCTTCATTAGAACTGTCATATATGAGTGTTTATTAATTGAATTGAATTTGGGTTAGTAAGAAGGATAAAGATGGTAATTTTATAGAACATATAAAGAGAGATCATATCGGGTTAGATTTCAGACGTTGAAAATAATTGATACTGATAGTACCTAGAAAAAAGGGGTGAAATTATGTCTCTTGCTCCGAGGTTATTCACACGTGTTACTCGCACTTGTGTCTATAGAGTTGATTTGCATGGTTTAGTGATGCGTCCATAGTCCATAAGGCAGAGTCGGCCTGCACTTGAGAGGGAAATTAATGAGTGAAACTGGATTATCCTAGAGCTACCTATTCTCCATTCTTGAGACACTTTCGTATTCTTCCAGTGCTATTTTATTTTAATTATTATTTAATTTAATTGTTTAGTAGTTGTTAATTATTTCCACAACTATTATTGCCTTTCGTCTTAATTAATTTAGTAAATAATTAAATTGATAATACGCCGTCCTTTGGGTTCTATATTTAACTTGGTCTCTTGCTTAAGTTGCAATTGATATCCTTCATACTTGGGGATTAATTGTGTGTTGAGAAAACGCTCATCATATTACTAGTTATTTATATTTTGTGTCCTGTTGAAGATGAGACTACATAAAAAACATAAAAAAATAAAAATAAAAACAGTCATACATCTTAATATTAGTAGCATAGATTCTAGACAACATTTACAAATTATAATAACAATATCCAAATGTGATTCTGTAATAACTCTTTCTCGATCCTCATGTTTATAACACCTCACTTTTTAGATTATCTATACTTCTTAACACCAATCTATTTTTCTAAACAATTAAATTAAGTTAACCTACAACATAAACGTGTAACAAAACTTAATGAAATAATGTGTATTTTTTATTAAATATTTTCCTTCTAATAAAAGGCTATGATAGAATTTAGTTCAAAAGTCATCTATACAATTCAACACTCATGCAAACTAAGGCACAAAAATTTTTAAATATGAACGATATTAAACATAAATAAATTGTCACTTATAATTTCCAGCTAACTAATGAAAACCAAAACTTGTCTACAAAAGTTTAACATATTCCAATAGGTTAAATCAAACACAAAATAATCTTCGAGAAGAGTAAATAGACATGACATGCACTAACTTTACAAAAACCAGCGAATAATTACATATTTACAAAATTTGCCTCATAAATAACAGTCTTACTTATATAATCATAGTTCAAAAATCTATCTCATAAATAATAACAATCACAATTAACAATGATATAAAACTTTAGATTACCAACCTGAAGTATTTTTCTTCCATGAAGTGACAAAAGCGTCTGCACAATTTTTTAAAATAGCAACTTGCCATTAGAAAGATATGTAAAAATTAAACTCTTTCTCTATGTAAATTAATACATAATATATGTTAAATATTTTCAACCTACTAAACAACAAATGCTTGACATACCCATAACTCCTTTTCTTTTTCTTACTGTATATTACACTTAAACTTGTCATTTTTTAAAAAGATCTAAGATATGTACCTGGTCAACATCATTCATAAATTCTTTAGAAGTTGAAGATACATCAATTGTAGATCGGTTTCAATTCTCACTTTTACTCAATCTACTCTCAAACATGTACATCCGCCTTTTAAGATTTTCGTTTTCTTCTTCCTTCTATTTTAATTGATTCTCAATTTTCTTCACTTGAGAATCCAGAAAATACTTTCTCCTCATCCCACCTCCGTAACTAATGACATTACCTTTTTTGTTGTACTCCAAAATATTTTTCTATCGTCATAATTTGTGAGATTGATGTGTTCTCATTAACAATGACAACAAGCTCATCCTACAAATGTCCATTACTCAAACATTATAAACTATAAATACATATAAAATAAAAAATAATTATTTGAAAAGATAAGTATGCTTACATATTTATCCTTTTCTTCTTTCTTCGCAAAGTTTCCATTTTTCTTTTGAGTCTCATAAAAATCTCTGCCACGTTAAGTTTACCTCCCTAAAATAGCAAAAAAGCATGTACATAAGGAAAGCATGTACCTTCCTGTTCGATGAGGAATGTCTCCATTTTTGCGATTTTTGGTGTTTTGACCACTAATTTTTCTATATAATTCACAAAAGAAAATTATACAATTATGATTTTGTAAATAACATTTAAGCTGTATATGAAAAATATGACATAAAATACATACAACAATTTTGAGGTTTGATCATTTTGTTCCTTAACATAAATATCTAAATATGAAAAAATTAGAGTCAAATTAACTTGTTTTAAGCTGTCCAATAAATTTAATTAATAAATTACCTGAAACTCTTCACTTAAGAACTTGTTATTTACAAGCCACTCCCAATCACCAACATCCATCCCATCAGGCACATTTGCTAAAATTTCAATTTTAGTTTTACAATTCTTCACATTGCATACATACAAAGAGGACCACCATGATGTCAACAAAACACATATATGCTCCAACGTATGCTCTCAATATAACTCTATATTAGGATTGATAAAGCATTCCTATGAATTATATATAGAAAAATATAATTAAAGATAATTTAGAATATTTACAATGGTTGAAAAACTTAAAAGCATTTCCATTATCAAATCCTAGGAATAATATGATTCACATACCTTAATTGAGCACCACATATGTTGTTTATCTGATTCGGTCATTTCTTTTCATGTCTTCACTCTTATCGGATAAATATTCTTATCTTGTATTTAACTTGAAGCTAATTTTGGGGTTAAATTGATCAAGGTAAGTGTACCTTATCGTGTGTAGTTATTGACCAGTTTAAATATCGATCAAAGGGAGAGTTCGTATCCGGATTCTTTTCTATCATGCTTTATAGGAGTGATCGAGATTGTGAGTTTTTAGAATTAAAAGACAATTATCTATTCAAGTAGCAAATATAATAAATAACAAATAAAGGTGATTGATGCAAGAGATAAATAACCAAGATTAAAATAAAGTGAAAGACGGTAATCTAAAGAGGAGCAAGGCTAACCACATTCAAGATTAAGGGTATTACACGGACTGGTTAAAGTTAAATGTCAAGTATCTGTGATAATCGGAATAGAAGCAATCACAAATGTTCCCCTAATCCCTATGGCCAAGGTAGTTAGGTTCTTAACTCATTATAAGTTTAAAGCACAAAAGATTGTTTCTTACTCTCAATTCCCTTAAAGGTACTATGATTACAAGAATTCTTCCTCTCACCCAATTAATAATTAATCAAGATTAATTAATCAAATGTTCTAACATGAATGTTATAAGTGTATAAAAATGCTACCACATACTTTCACACACTAACATACATCATTCATATAATAATATGATTCAATCAAAACTCTAATCACAATGTCGAAATGACTTTCCTAACATTATAATTAGAGATATTGATCAGACAAATCATAACACAAATAAATGAATCATAAAACATGTACGAAATTTCAAATATCATATCAAATAACCATTTAAATCCAACAAATCCAAAAAGCCCTAATCCATCTCGTGGCTAGCCTCACTAGAGGTCTAGCCAACAATAAACATTATGAAAACATCCTCAAAAAGCTTACATATATCCATTGTTTCAAAATAATCCAAAGAGAATACAAATAAAAAGCAAGATATCTTCCCTTCTTGAGGTAGGTTGGATATCTTCCTTCACATTGCAAGCTCTCACTCTCAATCCTCAATCCTCAATAGATTGGTGATGAAAATATGAAGAAAATGGAGAGGATGGATGAAAAGATGATGGATGGATGAAGATAAAGGTGTAAAATATATAGAATAGTGTGTGTGGTGTGTTCTTGGAATCTCCCCCATGCTAAATCTGATTTGAGGAAATTAGTATTTAGGGTATTTATACCCTTCTTGAATGTAGGAATTTTGCATTTACATGTGGCATTTTTGCATGTAAATTCGACCGAGTTTCCTTCTCTTCGGTCGAGTTTTCATGCAATTTGTGCTTTTTCAAACGAAACACGTTTTCTGCCTTCAATCTGTCCAAAAATTCGATCGAGTTTTTTGTTCTTCGATCGAATTTTTGTGTTTTGCCCAAACTCCAGCTTGACACTGTACTAGAAATTTGAACGAATTTTTGAAAATTCGATTGAGTTTTTAAGCACTTTCATAGCTTCCATTCATCACGTGACCTTCGGTCAAATTCTTGGAAATTCGACCGAGTTTTTGCTCACTTCTTTGAATTTACAATTTCATCTCTATGTTTGCTCAATTCTTCTTCCAAAAAACCTATTTAACATTAATGCAACTCAAATTAGTAACCTTCATAAAATCCATCCATATCACCCAAAATATGATGCTAAAACATACTAAACACACATAAAACGAACATAAAACAAGATAAAATCTAGGTGAATTGGACGAGAATCATCTACGACCTTTCCCAAGTGTCTTGACTAAGCACTATGATTGGAACCAACTGCACGATTGTTGAAGAATTCAATTTCAAGTTTTTCATTGCTTTTCAAAATTCCAACTCTCTTGTTCTTGTTTTTTCCTCGTCTTCTCTTCATCACTTGGGGTATTGAATCTATTCCATAAATTGAATTTAAAAATTAAAATAAAATAAATAAAATATTAACATGAAAAAATCAAAATAGGTATATTATAGGTTTATTAAAAATGAAATATATTAACCTTCAATTAGTTTTTCTGTGATGGCATATAAACTTTGGGTCACCACATGCACATTTACCATCACTAGTCACATGAGTATACATAGCAACAAGAAAGTGACCAATTGCCTCAGATGGTATTTCAAACTTTTATAGATAAAATAAATAAATAGATGTGGTTATCATATATAGAACAACTTTTATTTTAAAAGTTAAACAAATAGATGAAAAACACAATTACTCACTTTGAGTGTTGTACACTCACTAATAGGTATCAAATCAGTCTCAATATAGAAATACTTAGATGTAGTTTTGAATAATTGAATTATACTTCTTTCAAGTCCATTTTCAACATTACTATGCACTATGATTTTGTTTTGGATCCGATTCTCCACCATATAAAAAACATCCTTTACCATAGGATTTTTAGTAGTACAAGCTACATACGCATAAAAAAAAGAAAAAATGAGTGAAAAAGATTGACGTAAAAAAAACAAAAGGTAAGCTAGTAAACAACGTACGTAAGTAAATGATGGATGGTTGTTAGGCATTTTAAAGAGCATTGGTAAGGAAGTTTCATCAATTTCCAAATATATGTCAATATTATCCAAACTTTCAGGATCTCTTATCATATGCAACAATTCTCTACCATTCTTTATAGGCTTACCATCTCCATCCATTACTTTAAAACTGACAGGGTAAATATCAACGAACTTTCTACATAAGTCCAAGATTTTTACTTACTCTTATGGACTTATGCATTCAAAAGAAAATAAAACATTATACCATTTTAAGAATTTCCTTAAAAGTAATACACCCCTACCCAAAATATCAAGTAAAGTAAAAAGAAAAATAAATATACTATTATGGTCTCCGTGAAGTTTGAATACTTTTTGTCCATATTTACGAGCTAAGTTCCCAGGAGCTATAAACTTTGCAGTCTTTTGGACATTATTATTGCTACATTTTGCAAATATTGATATTATCGGTAGGAATAAGGAATAATTAAGAAATTAGTACAATAATAATCATATGAAGAGAAAAGCAAAAAGTAAAGTCAAAGAAAAAAAATTAAATAAAATTCAAATTAAGAAAATTAAACCTAAACTTAAAATAACATATAAATTTAAGAGAATTATAAATCATGAAAAAAATTTATTAATACACCTTACTTAGATGAAATTTAACAAACAAAAAAATTAAAATAAGTAACACAATTATATCGATGAGAAGTATAAAAATACTCCCTCCATCCGTTTTTAATGGTGTCATTTTATTTTTACACGTGGATTAAGGAGTATTATTATTTAATGTGTAGTGGGTAGTTGTATTAGTGGAGGTGTGGATAACATTTTTTAGTTGTATTAGTGGGTGTGTGTGGGTCCCATATGTATAAAAAAGGAAATGAGACCATTGGGGACGGACGCCCAAAATAGAAAAATGATACCCTTGAAAGTGGACGGAGGGAGTATTACTTTACCTCGTAAATAAGCACCAAGATTATCTTCCTATGCATGCAAAGATCACTCTTGAACAAGTATTGCACAAATGAGAAGATCTATCAATGTTACCATATCTAATAATGATAAAGAAAGGAATAAAATAGTTGTGTGACATTTCCAATATCTAAATTGCATTTAAACGTAAGGCTGCAATTCCTGCTATAGAATTAGACCATAGGATCCTATATTACTCTTAATCAATAGTAAGCTAGTTGTGAGACATGTTCCTATAAATAATCAAACAATGAAATTTGTCTCAAGGGCATTTGACCGCAGTCTGTCATACTTTGGAAATTCAATGATATCCTTTCACTCAAACTCCAAACAACAAAATTAAGAATTCCTTAGAAACTAGACTTTCATGGTTTTACAATGATATAAGCCATGAGACCTAATTCTATGTCACAATTAGCAGTTTAATTCTTTAAACTGACATATGTGCATGTGTTGTTCAAATATATAGAAATCTTGGAACATCTTTCCAGACATACGTTCATGGACCTAAAGCAAACCCTTCATTATTCACTATGCCAAAACTGTGGAATAACAACGGTGGAATAACAACGGAGAATTCAAAATCCGTTGTTAAAAGAGAAAAATAAGGCAAAATTTGCACACCCGTTGTTATTGCACCAAAAGGGCGCGCATTGACAACGGAGAACTTGGTTCCGTTGTTATAACTCAGTTGTTAATCCAACTTATCAATTTTTCCTTTTTTTTAATTATTTTAAATTCAGAAATTATTTAATATAAATTAAACCCTTAGATTTTTTTAAGGGCTCATTTCTCTCCTCTCTTTGCTGCATCGCCGTTGCCTTCAACCTTCGACACTCCCGTTGCCAGCGAGCCAGCGACTCTTCAACACCGCCACCATTTCCGGTCGACAGGAAGAAGGACCGTCGACATCTCCTGGTGCCAAGACCAAGTCCAAGGCCTTCAATTTTCAGGTGTTCTCTCTCTCTCTCTCTCTGTCCTTCTCTCTATCTCTCTCTCTCTCTCGTTGTTCTGGGGTGTTTGGTGGCTGGATTAGCTCCCCAGCCATCGATTCTACTCTGCACTTCTTCTTCTAGCTAAGATTCGATGCTCAGAGTGCCGCCTAGGACTCTCGACAAGTCTTTTTGTTAGCACCGTTGACGGTGCCCTTCCGCGCCGCCTTAGCGGCCCTTATTCCTGATCTAGGGCATCCTCTCTATTGGCGGACCCCCAGCCGCCGAAGATCCCTTATAAGCTGCCGATTTTGGAAAATTCCAGCAACTCCTTCGTGTGTCCATTGCTGGATGGTTTTCTCGCCGCCAGCATTTTCTGCCCGTTGCGGTTCTTCCCTTGACCAGGGGTCTTTTCTGTTTATGTCAGCCTAAACTTCTCCGGCTCTTCTTTTTTACTTCTAGCAATTTTCTGTTTCTAATGAAGCTCCTTTCAGTATTGATGATACATGATTCTTGCTGCTCATCTCTTTTTGCAAGTTAAATACCAGCACATATAAATTTAAAATATAATTTGTTGTTTGACAGGCTTAAATTGTTGATTGCTATCTTAACTTTTTCGGGCTTGCATTGTTTAGCATTTCTGTGGTATGAAACAATAGACAGAACTTTCTAATAAGTTGATGACTTATTGAGTAGACCATCTTGTTTCTAATAATTTGTGTATAATGGTGTTGATATCACATATATGCCTAATGGAATGTTATTCTCTGTGAATGATATTTTCCAGATTTGATGTCTGAATCACCAAAATGGTAATAATTGATACAACTGGAGCATATATATGCTTTAGGGGATACAGGATAATGTGTGTTTATAGTGGTCAATGATGTATCGACAATAATTAATTATGGGACTAAATAATGGAATATATATGTGAAATGTGGTGTCAAATGTGGAATTGTGTGGGCCAGTGTGGTATAGGTGGATGTATCCATTTGAAAGGTACATGCGGGTACTGAAGAGTTATGTACGTTGTCGTGCGCGGCCTGAGGGGTGCATGACCGAGGGTTACATTGCGGAAGAGGCAGTGGAGTTTTGTTCATATTTCCTTGCAAATGTGCACTCAATCGGTATTCCATCTCAAAATCAAAGAAATGATGAGCTCACAAAACCTTTATCAGCTACTTCCGCATGTACTCTCAATAGGGAGGAGTTAGTACAAGCTCATCTCCATGTGTTGACAAATGATCTTGAGATAGACCCTTACGTCGAGTACGTTGTCCTATTCATATAAATTTTCAGAGCTATATCTTATTATTCGACATGCTAATTACTTAATGAATACATCGTTTAGGAAGCACCTTGCGCATATTCGAGCAACGTATGGAGTGAAGGGCAAGTCTGAAAAATGGCTTCAGGAGAAGCACAACAAGTTGTTTATCAATTGGTTACATGAACTTGTGAGTTATACATAAACTCAATTACTCTCAATCATGTATTGTAGTACATTCTAATTCTTTCTCGAATTGTAGGTTGATCTAGAGAATGAAAATTCTAGCACACAGATTTCACAACGTTTAAAATCCCTCGCTCGTGGCCCTATGAGATCTGTTTGTAAGTATGATAGCTACCGTGTAAATGGGGTTATCTATTATACAAAAGAATTCGATAATCGTCAAATGGTGCAAAATTCAGGAGTAAGCATAGTGGCAAAGACCATGCAAGTTTCAAGTGCTAAAGACAAGAATCCAGTTGTGTCTGACATGATCTTTTATGGATACATTGATGAAATATGGGAACTAGACTACATACACTTTCGAATTCCGATTTTCAAATGTACTTGGGTAGATAATAGAAATGGGATCAAAGTAGATGAATTCGGATTCACCTTGGTTAACCTAAACAAAGTTGGATTCAAAGATGATTCTTTCATTTTGGCTAGTTTGGCGTGCAGACTCGCGAACAAGTTAGTATAAAATACAACAGTTGGAGTGAAGTTCCAACGACTGTAAAAGACGGCATATGGGATACTGTAAATGTAAGTTGCCTACAATCAATTTATATGTCTTTTGATTAAAAATTACCTTTTTTTTAATTTTTTGTACCGTCATTTAAATTATCTTAGCAGTTTCCTTGATTTGGTTATTTTTACTTGTTTTTTAAGTTCACATTCGTGGTTGATCCTAAATGGAGGAAAGGGTGCCTAAAATCGGCTGCAGCGAAATGGAGACAGTACAAGAACAAATTGACACAATATGTTACAAAAAACGTTGGAACTCCCGATTTGCACACCCCTCCCAAAGGAGAAGATATTGACCCGACTGATTGGTCACGTTTTGTAATTTCTCGCTTATCAGATCAATTCAAGGTATGATTTATATTGATGTATTCTTAATGTGGTAAAATATTATCTAATTTATTCTCCCTGTATAGAAAACTAGTGAAGACCATTCAAAGTTGAGAGCTCTAAACAAGTATCCACACCATATGGCACGAAAAGGTTATGCTAATCTTGCTGAGGAGAATGTAAGTAGACAATATTATATGTATGTGAACTATATCATTGTAATTATATTGGTATACTTGCTAATGTTGTTTTCATGAAGCCCTCGTTATTGACGGGAGATGATGAGGTTGATCGAGCCACACTATGGTCTGAGGCGAGGAAAAGCAAAGATGGAACATACCACAGTGAAGATCTGAAGGAAACTGTTTCAAAAATTGTACGTAAAAATTTATTAAAATTAGCTCCTATTAATCTTCATGGTTTGTCTTGCGAGGATAACTCTTAAATAATTTGTGATGCAAGTATGCATTGTTGTAATTTGGGTACTCTCTTCATTATATTATAATAAATTGTATGAATTACAGACCCAATTTGTAGAGAGAAAATAATCTGCTGGAGATTCCAATTTGTTCCACTCTTCAGAAGATATTCTCGAAAATGCACTTGACTCCAAAGAACATGCTGGGCGTGTTAGAGGTGTTGGAGGTCATGTCACTCCATCGACCTACTTCAACATTGGAAAAGGAAAAAAAGTTGATAAAGAGCTATTAGCAAGACAAGAACGATTCATCATGGCTCAAGAGATGCGCTTGCGAAAGCTGGAAGAAGAATTTTATAATAATCGTGAAGGCAAAGGCAGTTGCTCAACTAAAGGTATTCGTCCTTGTCCAGAGGGAGAAGAAGACCCGCTTATGCTCAACGATGATGATGTAAGGATTGTCAACAAGGGTGTAGCTTTCAAGGTAAATATGGTCTTGTTTACATAGTAAAATTAAATGTTTACCATGCCGAAAACTATTAATTAAGTATAATTTATTGCAATCTGTAGGCTTGCAAAAAAAAAAGAAAAGGGATGAAGAGATTGAAATGGATACATTAGATCCCGATTCCGTTCCTCTAGAGTTGTATGTCCTATATTGCTTCTTTAACTTTCCACGCTGTAATAAGGTGGTGAACATCCAATTAGATAAAGACCTATTTGGTCATGAGCGTGATCTCCACATCCACCTTGAAGATGTTGTTCCATTCTGTAAATTAAAGCCAATTTTGTACACTTGCATTGTTGTTTTCATGTGGTATAGTTCATGAATTCCTATTGATCAATATTATTTCGATATTATATTTAATAGTTACCTCATTCTAATCTAAATTTTGTATTCTTAGGTACTTGTACAAAAGCTATCCTCATAAATTGGTTGACGAAATCAGATTCGTAGATCCCTATGCCATTGGGTTTCAACCAACAACTGCAATGGATGATGCGATTGAAAGCAGAGCTCGTTATCTTTCCAAACGATTCAACGAGATTCTAGACGACCAAATTTGTGTGGCACCATGTAACGTTGGGTAAATTCAAGTTAACTTATAATTCAGTTTTGTGGTTTTTTTTATTTTTTATTATTATTTCACTTTATAGAATATTACATTATCTTGTGCATGTACGTAGTGAGCACTGGATTCTCACGATAATAGATCCACTCAAAGAAGAAGTTTGTTTGTTAGATCCTTACTATAATGGGTTTCATGACGCCGTTTGGAAGCAAGTAGTTGAATTGTAAGTTATTAACTAAATTAATTATTACTTCATTTAATCTTATCATATAAATGTGTAGAATTATGAACCAAATAAATAAATTTTAATTGCAATGTAGGGCTTTGAAAATGTTTAATGCAAAAGTGGATGCGGGTAAGAAGGGTCGGAAAAAGATAACTTGGAAAGTGATAAAGGTAAGATTGAAATTGTTTAATATTAAGCATGTAATTGTTATTGATTCACGCCTATTACATTTGTCATAGGCGCCAAAGCAACCTGAAGGGAGACAATGTGGTTTTTATGTGCTTCGCTACCTATTAGATTTAATGCAATTTGATGGAATAGTGAACATTGAAATGATACAATCAATTGTAAGCAGCCTTATTATATTTCTATTATTTATTAGTCTCATGATACTGTGGTATAAATGTTTACTTAATTTTGTGCCCCATAGTTCATTGGAAAAAATTACAGCGAAATGGATATCGATGAAGTGCGAAAAGAGTGGGCTTCATGCATCCAACAGCACATGTCAACGACTCGTCTAGGAAGAGGTAAACATTGTAATATATCTTGTAATGAGAATAATAACTTATACGATTGTGCTAACCTTAGCTTATGTCTTCTTTACCAGCCTTACGAAAAGACTAAAGTGTGTCTATGGGAAAGGAAAACATGATGAACGCTTTGTTGTTTATGTTTATGGGAAGACGGTATTTGTCGATCATGGATACATTATGAAGTATTTTAATTGTTGTTGGTGAATTGTATTGGTTAGAGAGATGTTGGGATGTTTATATTCGAACGTATTGATGTTGGTTTTTGTATTTGGCGTTCAATTACTTTCGAATGCATTGATGTAATTGAATTAGTTATGTTGTATTGAAGATCAGGGATTATGACTATTTTAATTATTAAACAGGTTAAAATTTTGATAATAACAACGGGGATATAGCATACGACAACGGGCATAAACCGTTGTCAAAGAGAGCTATGACAACGGGGATTGCCCGTTGTTAAAAAGAACAATATTTTTAAAATTAATCTACAACAACGGGGATAAAACTAACAACAACGGTGATAAACTGTTGTTAAATAGAATTTACGACAACGGGCAAAATT
The DNA here is from genome assembly GCA_023678885.1 of Pogostemon cablin. NCBI lineage: Eukaryota > Viridiplantae > Streptophyta > Magnoliopsida > Lamiales > Lamiaceae > Pogostemon > Pogostemon cablin. The sequence continues at coordinate 12,656,840 of CM042987.1, forward strand.
CCGTTGTTAAAAGTAAGACCCTTTAACAACTCCTGGATTAACAACGGAGATTTCGAGCTACAACAACGGTTAATCTGCGTTGTTAAATTAATCTACAACAACGGGGATAAAACTAACAACAACGGTGATTCACCGTTGTTAAAGAGTACTTACAACAACGGGGAAAATGCCGTTGTTAAAAGAATGACATTTTTAACAACTCCCGGATTAACAACGGATATTTTGAGGTACAACAACGGGTAATCCCCGTTGTTAAATTCATCTACAACAACGGGGATTCAATTAATGACAACGGGGATTCCCCGTTGTTAAAGCTGACATACGACGACGGGTCAAAAACCGTTGTTAAAGGGTAGGTACCTTTAACAACTCCCGGATTGACAACGGAGATTTTGAGGTACAACAACGGGTAATCCCCGTTGTTAAATTCGTCTACAACAACGGGGATTCAATTAATGACAACGGGAATTCCCCGTTGTTAAAGATGACATACGACGACGGGTCAAAAACCGTTGTTAAAGGGTAGGTACCTTTAACAACTCCCGGATTGACAACGGATTTTATTAGCAACAACAACGGGGATAATCCGTTGTTAAAGATGCCCTATGACAACGGGTATTTCACCGTTGTTAAAAGTCCAGACTTTTAACAACTCCCGGGTTAACAACGGAGCTGCAGGGGCTACGACAACGGGGATTCTCCGTTGTCTTTCCACAGTTTTGGCATAGTGATTCTAAAATTGAAAACATATATTTTGAAAAAATAAAAATATATAACTTCTTAAATCTTCTGATAAGTTCATAAACTCAAAGAAAAAAAATTATTAAATGAAATAGAAGGTTAAGATACATTCATTTGACAGATTCTCGTCCAGTCTACCATACTTTGGTAATTTGTTAATAAATTTTCACTCGAAACTCCAAAATGCAGAATTCCTAAGAAACTAGATTTCCATGGCTTTACAATGATATAGGCTATGAGGCTTAATTCCATGTAAAATGAAACAGTTTAATTATTTTTAAAGACCCACGTGCATGTGTTGTTCAAATAGAAATTTTGGATTATCCTTCCAAACATAGGTTCATGGAACTAGAGTAAACCCTTCATTCAAATTATATATATATATATATATATATATATATATATATATATATATAACTCCATAAATCTTGTGATAAGTTGATAAACTCGAGAAAAATTTATAAAAATGAAATACAATATTAAGATACGTTCATTTGAAAGATTCTCGTCCAGTTTGCCATGGTTTAGAAATTTGATTATAACTTTTCACTCAAAAATCCAAATTGCATAATTCAAAATTTTTTAGAAACTAGACTTCCATGACTTTACAATGATATAAGCCATGAGGCCTAATTCCATGTAAAAATAAACAGTTTAATTATTTTAACTGACTCACATGAATGTGTTGTTCAAATAGAAATTTTGGAACATCCTTCAAAAAATTGGTTCATGGAACTAGAGTAAACCCTTCATTCTCCTATGATTGAAAACATCAATTTTGATTCAATAAAATTGTACTCCCTCCGTCCCACAATAAACTTCACACTTTTTATTTTTGTCTGTCCCACAATAATTTGCACCACCCAAAAAGGGAAATATCACATCAATTCCTTACCTCAAAAGTTCACCTTAATTACAAATTTACCACTCCTACTAAACACACACAACATACTTTATAATTTATTATTACATAAAAAGTGTGCATTACCCTCTAAAAGTCAATAAAGTTGGTCAAAAAGCAACTTTTCTTAAACTTCGTATCTACAGTAACGGTGCAAGTTATTGTGGGACGGAGGGAGTATAACTCTTTAAATCTTGTGATAAGTTGATAAGCTCCAAAAAAAATTTATGAAAATGAAATACAAGGTTAAGATATGCTCATTTAACAGATTCTCGTCCAGTTTAACATAGTTTGGAAAATTGATATAACTTTTCACTCAAAACTCCAAATTACATAACTCAAAATTCCTTAGAAACTAGACTTCCATGGCTTTACAATGATATAGATATGAGGCCTAATTCTATATCAAAAAAGGCAGTTTAATTCTTTAAACTGACCCATGTGCATGTGGTGATCAAATATTGCACCATTCAACATATAAATCCTACAGCTAATTTAATTGCTAACAAGCAATGAGTGAAGCCTATGGGAAAATTATGAAACTACATCTAGGTGAATATGCTTTGACTTTTTATGAATACTGATTATATATTTACCCAAAGTTTAGAACTAAAAAACCGAAATTTCCAACAAAACATACCATTTTTCACATGTTTTTCGCATTTCGTTAAAAACCAATCAAGTTTCCAATAGTTTCCTACATTTGGCAAGGCTATCCATCACTAAGTAGTACAAAATCTGCAGAAACAGAAAACATATATAAGATAAAGATAAGTCAAGAAAAATTGAAGAAACTAGAACAATTTTACCATAAAACTATAATTCCCAACTAGATAATCATAGTTAACATACCTTTAGCTACTCCACACTCTTTCCACATACATTTAGCTATTCACACTCTTTCCATATATCTAATAAAGCTCCCATCAATCATCTTTATTGATTAGAAACTACAATTTCAAAATTTATTTATATCAAACCCTAAGATTTATAAAGTCTTTCAAAAAAGAATGGCCATTAGAAATAGGAGGGATGACACTCTAATAGTTTTCAAAATATGTATTATTTAAAGAAATATAAGCACATAATTCATACCTAAATATAGAGTTACAGAAGATATAACAAGAACTCAGTAATGAAATTAGAGAAAATGAAACAACAAATGACGAAAACTATCTTAATGAGGAGAAATCACAACAGGTGACATCTCTCTCCTTCCTAAACCCTTCCTAGACACTTAAGCAAAATCAACACACTTATGCAATAAGAGAGATAAAGATGTTTAAGAAACTAAATTAATCAAGAGAAACCTGTTGAATATAATCACCCAAGGACGCCGACCACTCTCTCCAACTTGACTTATGATTTCCTTCCTAAACCCTTTACACACAACCCAAGCATAATGAACACAGAATTAGAGAGAGATGCTGAAAGGATTAAAATTAAGAGAAACCTGTTGAGTACACACCCAAAGAACGTCGTTGCTCTATTGACCTACGATTTCTCAAAGTTACCCAAATTTGGAGAGTCTGGTTCGAATCGTGGGTTGGTTTCAAAGGGTTTTGAATATGAACATTCTTTCCTTTTGTCTTAGGGATAAAATTAAATAAACCCATTTCATTTTCATTTTTTTTTATTTAATAGATAAAAATAAAGGAAGGAAAAATTAACTTTTCATTTTTAATGGGCAAAAAGAATGGAGGGAAAAATTGGCTCCCAGTTTTTTTTAGATATCATTCCAACTTATATCAATAATGAGAGGCAACTCAATTGATTTCTATTAATGAGATGAATACTAATAGTAATAAGAGGAAAAAATATCTCTCATTAAAATTCCCTATTACTCCCTCCGTCCTAAAGAGAAATTTATAGTTACTGTAGATACGGAGTTTAAGAAAAAGTTTACTTTTAGGGGTACTTTGGTATTTTTAGGTAATAAATAAATTATAAAGTAAGTTATGTGAGTTGAAAAGGGGTGACAATTTTGAAATTAAAGTGTGTTGTAAGGTTATTGATTTGTGTGTATTTTCTTATTTGGAGGTGTGAACTTATTTACGAGACGGATAAAAATAGAAAGTGTGAATTTATTTTTGAAACTGAGGTAGTACACCTTAACTTTTCTTTTTCCTAACATTAAAAACCGTCTTTAATACTAGTGAAGGGAGACTGTTAAACACAAAACTACAGTAGCAAATGCATCGAACCAAAGAGATGCAGAAGTTTGAGCATGAAACAACATAGATAAACCTATTTCAGTTATGTGACAGTGCTTACGTTCAGCCCTACCATTTTGTTGTGGTGTGTAAGGACAAGAAAGCCTGTGATGAATGCCATTCAAGTTCATAAAATCACGTACTTTCGAATTCACAAATTAAGTTCCTCCATCACTTTGAAAATTCTTTATTTTACAGGAAAACTGAGTGCAGATAAGGCATGAAAGCGAACCAATAGGGCCTAAAATTTAGACTTAGCACGTAACGGATAAATCCATGAAAAATGAGAAAGTCATCCACAAAAACCACATAATAACGAAATCCATCAATTGTGAAAACAGGTGCAGGACCCCATAAGCCGCGATGTATAATATCTAGAATGTTATCAGCTTGCTTTCTCATTCAATTGAATTGAAAGTTTCTTACTTTTTGCCAACTGACAAGAAGAACAAACGCTAGGATTCGGCAAAACTGAAGTAACAGACACTTTGCTTTGTTGGAAAAATTATATATATTTTTTTAATAATTAAATTTGGATAAAGAATATGGTTTTTAATATATAATTTTAAATGTATACAACAAGAAATAAAATAATTCTACTGTTAATTTATGTTCGCAATATTGTGAAAATTATACTGTAATCATGAAAAATACGAGAATCTACAAAATTGTAAAGGCTTAAGCATTTTTCTATGAAATAAAAAAACTGTCTAAAAAAGTATTTTTATGCTATTATAATGGCCAAAATAGTAATAAAACATGAAAATGTAGGTGGGCAGAATGTTTTCACATTATATAAATGCTTAGAAACATGAAAATATGAAAATCTATATAATTTTAAAGGCTTAAGAATTTTTTTGCGAAATCCAAAAACATCCTAAAAATAGTAGTATTTTTATGTCACTATAATGATCAAAATAGCAATGAAAAATTGAAATATATATGGGTAGTATGTTTTCACATTATATAAATGCTTAGAAACATGAAAATACAAGAATCTAGAAAAATTAAGTTATATTCACTATTTGCCCAGTGACTAAGACAAATTCGATTTCTATCCAAAAAAAGATAAATGGTTCAATTTTGTCCCATAACTCACGATTTTTTTCAACTTTTTCTCAATTTTGCCGAAAAGTCCCAAATTGAAGCCTCACGTGCATGACACGTGGGGCTTTCTGGCGAAAATCGTGTTTTTTGGCGAATATTGGGTAAAATTTTAAAAATTTGTTAGTTATGGGGAAAAATTGAACCAATTATCTTTTTTGGGGCAAAAATCAAAGTTTCTCTTAGTTATAGAGCATAAAATGAATCTAATTCATAAAAATGTATACACGTTGATAGAGAAATTATACACATATTAGGTTAGGTGTCACCTTTCTATCATTTATCCATCAAATTGTACAATCCCACGAAAATTTTAATTAATGTAAATCCACACAAATTTCAAACACAATACCTAAAAACTATTCTATTCACCTCCCTCTCTCTCTTATTCCATTTCTTCTCTCTCATTGCACTATGTTTACTTTCGGTATTTTTCTCGACGTTCCTTTACCACCACTGAAGATGTAACGGCCTGCTATATATTTTTGTTTTTCCTACATACTAATTTCAATATTATACTTACTTCCCTATGTCTCAAGAATACTTGCACGTAAAATCACTTTTGATATTAGAAAAAGTTCCATTTTTGGGGATGCAACTATTTTTTTGGGATGCACTAGAAAGGAAAGTGTGAAAGTATATATTCTCGGAACGAGGGAGGGAGAATTAACTTTGACTAACTTGTAATATTTCTTTAAGCTTGATTTTTCACTAATCAATTATTTGTGCTCATGTGCACGTCAAATAAACGGGCTTAAAAATTATCACTGCAATGGAGGATATGAATATTAGTGTTCCAACACACAACTACGTATTAAAAGTAGAATGCCATATATGCAATGTTCTTCACTGTGGTTGTGTTTCGTTTATCTTTTGTTGTTTGAATCGTCATGTTGTTTTCTTGTGTTGTTTGACTAATAATATATATTAATTTCCACTACTTTTACTCCATACTACATTTAACATAATTTATATATGCTTTGTGTTATCGCACCATAACATAATGAGTTACATAAGATGAATAAGGATTAAGTTTTTTTTTTTTAATAAAAAAATGATATTTGATCGATAGAAAGTCATAACTATTCAATTCATGTAATATTCCGTGACCAATTTTATTATGTATAAAAAATGATAACATCTTTAATGTAAAGTGATAATTAAGTAAGGTAAACAATATAGTGAAATGATCTTATTGAAAGATAATCTAACAAAGGCAAAGGCATGTGTGAAACCGTCTCATGTAAGGGCTTACGAGAGACGGATAAAAAGTGATAACTTCTAAAAAAAGTGATATTCAATTAATGAAAAGTGATAATGCTATTTCATGTACAATTTATAGTATAAATGAGAAGTGATAACATTTTATATACAGTGAAAGTGATAACTTTTTATAGTGAAAGTGATAACTATTTCAAAAGGTGTAAAAGTATTTCACGTGAAACGGTCTCACCCAAGTCCTACTCTCTAACAAAAGGCTAGCTATTTTTATACGTATGCTATTATTGAATTATTATTATTATTATTATTATTATTATTATTATTATTATTATTATTATTATTATTATTATTATTATTATTATTATTATTATTATTATTATTATTATTATTATTGATAAGCATTTTTTCAATTTAATTTTGTATAAAACAGATGTCGTATTTTTGTTAATATATTAAAAAAATTTTAAGTGTTGAGCTCTTGAACAATAATGATTAGATATACTAAAAGTAATACCTAAGACATAATAGTGCTTTTATAGGATGAACTTTAATGCGAGTAATTTGGGTCTATTATTTATCATCATCTAAAGTTTTTTTCATTATTAAACTATGGGTTAATGGCTGGAAAAAGTCGTATGTATCTATTCAAGAATATCTTAAACTTTCAAAGAACACTCATATGATCACTCACGGATTGGTTCAAGAAGAATAAGAAAATGTCGATGAATTAAATCATTTATAATGGTTAGGTAAATTGCCTATATTCAATCCAGCTGGAAGATCAGTTTAGATCTCATAACTATCTATTCAACCAAACCTTATCTTTATCTATAAATCATCCATTACCCGTTAAAACAACATCCATAACTATCTATTCAATCAACCCTTATCTTTATCTATAAATCATCCATTACCAATTAAAACAATATCTACATGGCATCATGCAATCCATGCAAGCATCTACCTCTCAACAAGTCTAAACCTTTACTTCGATTGCGACTTAGTCTAAACTTAAGGGAATTTGCAAAAAAAATACACACTTTAGTCACGAGTTGCAATTTAAACTACCGGGCAATAGGAAGCTGCCCAGTCGCTGACGTGTCATTCTCTCTCCCATGTTACAAAACTACATCGTTTTATTGTATTCAAATAGTCTCATAAAACTTAATTTCTTCGAAATAGTTCCATAGCATTTAATTCTTACCAAAATTGTCATTTTACTTAAAAATGTTTAAATTTTCTAATTCTTTGAGATTTAGACTGAATCGGTGCTTTAACAAAGTTATGGGATAAATTTGGTAAAAATAAAATGTTTTGGGATGAAATCGGAGAAAACAAAAAGGTTTGAGAAGAAAATGAATACCCTAACTATTTTGAGACCTTTTTCAATAAAGTAAAAAGATTGCGGGATGATTTATATTTTAAACTCATATTTTTTAAACACCCACCTCACTTTTATATACACTTAAACCTTAACTCACCCACAATTTTAGAAATCATAACACGTGTTTCATATACCCACCATAACTCACCCACAACACCTTTGCTCACCCAACATCAACCCATGTCGGAGAGGAAAGAAAATGAATCAATCTCACTACCGGTCTCATCCAGTAAAACACTACACCTAAATACAATAATATCGAGTGAAAGTGATAATCAATTAAATAAATTATTTTATGATCAATTTATAAAATGAATAAAAAGTGAAACCTGATTATAAATTTTTTAAAAATAAAAAAATATATAATTTTTAATAATTTATAAAAGGGTCACTTATTATTGGATACATAATATAATGCATAATTGCTATAAACTACATGACTCAAAGCACTAATACTCATAACTACACAATTATGATTGTGATACCATAAATACCCCTATATGCTTGCACAAATTTGTTTTTGCACATTTTGTTTGCACAAATTTGTTTTTGCACATTTTGTTTGCACATTTTAAGTTCCGGTGGAGGTCCGACGACCGGCCGCTGGAGGTCCGGCGGTGGGTGGGTGAGGGGAAGGATTTGAACAATTTTGTTTTACAAAATTTCGTTTTGTATATTTTACTTTAAACATTTTTTTTGCACAAATTTTTTTTTTTTTGCACATTTCTTCTTTTTTACAATTTTTTTTTTGCACATTTTCAATTTTGTATTTTTTTTTGCACATTTTTTAACATTTTCTTTTACACATTTTTTTTACTAATTTTTTTTCTTTCCTTTTTTTTTAATATTTTCGTACTCAATATTTTTAAAATAAAGAGGTGATTACTACTAGGTACATAAAATAATTTATTATTACTTTAAGTATAAACTAAACAATATCCGTTAATGAAATGAGTAATTCTCATGAATTTATTTTATTTTATTGTTTAATCCTGAAACGTACTTTAAATCAAGTTTTCCTGCCAAAGAAAGCAGAAGAGTTGTTTTTCCAGAACAGGGAGGCCCTAATAGAAAATTCATCCTACATGGTTTGATGATACCACTAATATATTTAAGAATAGTGAATGGTTTTTTTCGGTTGGGAAGTAATGGAGAGTGCTCAAAATTCCCTGAAAATCATGAAAAACAAAATTAACACTGAAGATTTCGAATCAAATCGAACTGAATCGAAATATATGAATATGTATGGATTAATTTCACCTCAATAATGTTGATGTTGAAGTTGATGAAAGTAAGCAAAGATCTGCTTGCACTGTAGGCTTCTGCATCAATATTCAAATGCTCATATCTGACTTCAATTGTTGGTATGTCAATTCCAACTCTGCAAATTCAACATATATTAGTAATCAATAAAAGCATGACCTGAAATCGAAATGAATCAATATTCTGAAAACGTAAATTGAGAAAATACATATCTATCAATTCGTTTCCTAAGTCTGAGCAGAAGAATGTATAATTCCACTAAATTTAGTGTTATATCACACCACAAATAAACCATAAGTCTAAACAATAACATAAACATATAATTCCAAAAATAAACAATAACCAAATTACTCTTGATAAATGATCTGGTAAGAACTAATTCAGTAATGCATTACTAGTTCAATTTGAAGTAAACCCAAATGCAGGCAAATACAATATCTGGCTCACTGAAATCCATCCAAGCATTTTTCTTACACCGACGAAGGTGACAACACTAATCTCCCTAATTAAACACATTCCAGATCTAACCACTTTAATAAGGCATGGCATGCAACCACAATATTCAGCACATTTACGTTGAGCAAACTCAAATTTAGTGGACAATGTACCTAGAGATCCTTCGATAACCCCAAAGGGTGCTTATACAGAAAACAGCAATTCCTGATAAGCACTATTTGGTTCACATTTATCGCAACTAGCAATACCCTAGTTGATAAGACAAAAGACTTACACGGTTCCACCATATAACAGATAGTGATGGCTGCCAAATTCCAAAATGAACTAAAGATAAAACTTCCTATGGTACAACCTAATCTTGTCCTAGTTAGCTTACAAGCAATCCAGTGCACAAAATAAAACCCAAATCACAAGTGGCATTAGTGTTGCTTGATGCTATGAACATATTACCAAGGCACCGTAAAAAAACAGATAACACATTAACACCAATCAATCAATTAAAGTTGTTTTTTTTGCGACACTACAAACAACGGTTGCTGAATAAGACATGAAATTTAAATCCCAGATCAAGGTGTCCTGTTGTTGGTGCTACTAATAGTACCCAGGCACCGTGAAAAACACAAACAGATAACATATTTCCACCAATTATGGATTTGAAAGCACAAAAGAGTGGCAGCAGCTAAAAGCACAATTAATCAGTCCAAAGCCTCAGAAAAATTATCAATCAAATGAAATTACTAATTTATACCCTGCTGGTAAGATGGAGGGGGCAAGCTTATGATATGTACGAAGCAAATAAGCAGAGGAAGCCTTGTTGAAGGAAAACAGCATGGAGGCCATAGCGAACCCAGCGGTAGCAGAGCACCGCGCTAATAAACATGGAGGCCAGACAGCACAGCACCGCACCGATGAACATGGAGGCCAGAGCGAACGACGACAAGGGTTGGAAATTGCCTTGGGCTAGGCAGTGACGGCAACTGGAAGGTCGCATCTGAGATGGTCGCGCACCATCGGAGGGTCAAGCGGGCCAGCCGCTGCTACCCTTGACGGTGACGGCTCGTAGAGGAATCCCTGGCGATTAATTTGTCGTGGGTGGCCGTCGATGGGATGGCGACGGCTGTGAAGCACATCGATGGTGTGAAGCCGCGTTGGCGGAGAGATTCTTCTAGTGCTGAGAAGAGAACTGTAATACCCACCAAACCCACTATAACCACTCCACTATGTATATATATATATATAGTATTATTGAGTTGTTGATACAAGCGTAAGCACACACGTAAGCACAAATATTATTTTAACTAATCACTTCTCTATATATATGCAACGTTTTTCCTTTCAATATACACACATCTCTTCTCCATAACTTTTGCTATTGTCTGAGGCAGTGAGGAATTGAGAGGTAAGTCTCTCTCCTTATATATTTTCCACACACTAACACACACATATACATATATATATATATAAACACACACTAACACACACATATACATATATATATATATAAACACACACGTATATATATACACACTGCAAGTTTTAGAAATTTTTATTTTGTTATCAAACCTTATCATGTTATATACGTAAATGATCGTCTCGATGCGTAGATTCCATATATATAAATCTTTTGTGAAATGGATTTCGTATGAGTGAGAAAAACTCAGTCAAAGTTTGAACCTCTTTAATGGCATATTTTGTTTTGGTGTGAGTTAGCTTTGATATTATAGTCCGTTTTGAAGCTCTACTCACGAGGATCACAAAGGTATAATTAGTTTTGAGTTTTGACGTAAAATGAAGAAGTTGGGAAGAAATCCACTTCACGGTATAATTTGGTATTTTCAAAACTTCAACATTTTGATACAAAATTGGTATTGATGTGATCTTCACCTCACGAGGATTCCAACGGTGTTTTCAGAATTTCAATTGGAGTTATATAACTCAAGTTGGATCATTTTGTAATAAGTTGGGTCATTTTGTAATAAGTTTAAAAGTTTTGGGTAAGTTCAAATGAGAATTTGATTAATTATAAGGACTTGATTGCAATTTATAAAAGTATTAAAAAAAATTTTAATTTAAAAGCTGCGTTAGCAGCATGTATGTTATTATATATATATTTTATTTATTTATTTATTTATTTACTTATTTATTTATTTATTTTATTAATTATATATTTAACTTAATATTTTCTTATTAAGTATTATTATAATTTTATATATACTCTAATCTTTCATTTATAATAATAATTTTGACTTATATATATTTTTATATTAAATATTAATTACAATTTTACCATCTATATTATTTTAGATATAAAATCTTTATTTAATATTCATTTTTAATAAAAATGTTATTGTATTCATATTTTTTTATGTTACGATGTATTACTAGAGTTGTAATATATGATTGGTAAATTATTATTTTCTTAAATTTTAATATATGTATTTCTATTTATTATTTTATTTTATTTAGTTAATAAAAGTTTATTTTAGTATATAAATAGAAATTTAGTCTTAGCATAGAAATTATTATTAGTAGTAGAACTCAATTTAGTATACCCTTGCAGGCATACCTGAGACCGAAGAGTAAACTTAGTCTAGTTTACTATCTCTAAGAAGTCCAAGGTGGGGGTAACTTTCACTCTTTACCGAGTGCTACATTTTATGTCATGATTGCTATGTTAAGATGTGATATGTGTTACTTATATGACATGTTATGTGCTATGTGAATTTTTAGTTCGATGACAAATATTTTCTACTAACACTTGTACGGGGTGACGACTCAATGCACATATACCAACTAACACAAGTTATCGGATGACGATTCGGTCTAAAATATTTTCATTGAGTTATCGAACGACAATATGCAAATTATTTTATTAAATGACATATGTTACATTTTATGGTATATTTGGCATGCATATTTATTTTTAACTGTGCAATCATTTAAGTTAACTCACTGAGTGTATTTTAGACGCTCACCCCTTATCAATTTTCAGAAGAAGGTTTAGAAGATGGAAAGACCCCTGCAAGTGTACCAAGCCCTTAGAAGACTTTATATGTCTTATATTTTATTATTCTGTTAGAACTTTATTTCAGATACATCATCTGAACGAGCTTATTTTGGATATTTTACTCTACTCGGGTGAGTAGATGCTTATATGTAATAATCTTTATGCAACTCTTACGTTATTATACTATCGCTTTGGGGATTATAATTTCATTTCCGCTGCGTATTCTTGACTCCCTCTATTATTATATTGGGATATGTATATCTAGTAGCGTCCCAACCCCATAGCGTAACCCGGGGCGTTACAAGAACAATCAGAGCAACTTTTCCACACTCTGGAGTCCGGAAGAAACTTTTGCGGCGGCGGTTTCTTCGGATTCCGACGCAAAGGTGGTGGCTCTTCAATTCATCATTAGCTCCACCGCCATCGCCGGTGGTATTCTAGGGATTTAATTTTTTCCCCTTTTGTTGTTTATGAATATAGCATAAAGATAGTGGAGAAGGAAAAAGAGATGGATTGAGGAACAAGATTGATATATAAAGAGGAGAGAGAGAATCAGCAGTGATATGGATGGGGAAAGATCATGAAAGATGTAGCGCCATGGTAGGAGGTTGGATGTGGTGGCCATGGATTGAAGAAAACCCAGATCGGGTTTCTTCGGCATCTGAGCGTGAAGCCCACATGAGATTTGGAATGTGAATTTGAGTTGGAGGGTAATTTTGTCCATCCTTTGTTAAATTGTGTATTTGATTGTATTTTCTTTTTTTCAATGTATCTCATAGTAAATAAGCTTGAAAGTGTGTATTGGAGAGTAATAAACCCTTTATAAAATAATCCATTAAAGGGAATTGAAAAAAAAAATAAAACAACTATTTAGGCCAACTGCTAGCCGCCCACCCCTCTTTTGCTTTAATTTCTTATTCGTAATTATAATTAATTAATATAACCTGACAGAACCCTTATTTTCACTTAACTTTTTTAATTTAAGGACTTATAACATTAATATGCAAAATTTATACAAAGACATGTTATAATTATCTCTAAACACTCCCTTTAAATTTTTCCATATTAAAATTGTTTTATATTTTAAAAAATTATAATAATAATTAAGGAAATAATAAAATATTCATAACGATTAAATATTCTAACTAAATCTCCTGTTTTTTATTTGATTCTTTAATTGGTCCTAACTCAATCTCTTGTTTTTCATTTGATTCTTTAATGGGTCATAATTGGTATATATCATGAGAGAAGTGTACGTTGTGTGTGTTGCGTGGTGTTTTGTAGCTTTGTGTGTTGTTCGTTGAGTTATGAAATCGTTGTTCGTGGGATACTATATAATTATGTTTTGTTTGTAAAGCACCCGAAGCACTAGGGGATTTTTCATTTTATAAAAAATATTTGCTTGATAAAAAAAAATTAAGTTTTATCCATTTACTATATATATATATATATATATATATATATATATATATATATATATATATATATATATATAATATTACTCTATATTAATTTAATTAAGGAAAAACCACTGATAGATACACACTTTTACTCTAAATTACTATGAGATACAATGAGTTCAAATAATTACTCTCACGTACAAAATATTAAAGTAAAATACCAAATATAACCTTATAATTCCATACACTTTTAAACCACAAACCCTTAACCTCTTACCCACCCACCCATCGCGGGACCGCCGCCGACCGGTGGCCGGATCACCGCCGGACAGCCGCCGGACCTCTGCCGGACCGCCCACTGGCTGCCGGACCTCCGTTGAACCTTCGCCGGAAACAAAATTGTGCAAATCAAATTGTGCAAAACAAATTTGTGCAAACCAAATTGTGCAAAACAAATTGTGCAAACACATAGGGGCATTTATGGTATCACAATCATAATTGTGGTTATGAGTATTAATGCTTTGAGTCATATAGTTTATAGCAACTATGCATTATTTTATGTATCCAATAGTAAGTGACCTTAACCAAATGCAATGTTTGCTTACATTCCCACTGCCAAGATTTGTAATGTAATTTCCAAAGATAAGCAAAATCTTTTACACACTTAGGTACATTAATGGTGGATTCTAAAAAATATTTTTGGGATACATGCATGTAATTATAAATATATATATTACTCAATCCGTTTTAACAAGTAACTCATGTATTTTTTGTATACGTAGATTAAAAAAAAATATTTTTTATATTTAAAGATGTGTAAAATTTTTGGAATGTTTGTAAAAAATGAGTATTTTAAATAATTTAAAAAATATGTATAAAGTTGTTGAGATGTGTACAGAGAGTGTGGAGTGAAATTCCCTTTTGGTCCCATAACAATAGGGAATTTTTGAATTTGTCTAAAAAAATATATTATTTTCAATTTAGTCCTGTAACTCCCAATATTAGCCGATTTTGACCTCAAAATTGCCAAAAATTGAATTTGTCATTTGATTTTTGCACGTGTGACGCACGTGGCCCCTCAATTTATGGCTTTCCGGCGATTTGGGGTCAATATCGGCCAATTTCCGTAGTCACGAGACTATAAGGAGAAATAATATGTATTTTCTATTTTGTCCCAAAAAAGATATCATTTTTAATTTAGTTCTATAATTCAAAAGGCAAGTCAAGTGTTTATTGCATATATATATATATATATATATATATATATATATATATATATATATATATATATATATATATATATATATATATATATATATAATTATGTATTATACTCAAATTAATTGATGAAGCCACAAAATGAAAAAGAAATTCATTTTTATCCACGGTGAATAGTATATATATATATATACTATTCACCGTGGATAAAAATGAATTTCTTTTTCATTTTGTGGCTTCATCAATTAATTTGAGTATAATACATAATTAAAATAATTGATTGAGGTAGCACAATTTAAAATTAAAATGATTAATTGAAAAACAAATAAAAGATCAGACAGGACGTGAAGTGCATGAAAATTTAAATAATTCATTGTAAGTCAAATTATTGCAGGTTACTTTATTTAAAAGAGACAACCCCAAATAATTCATTGAAAAACGAACTCCAGCTGGTTCATTTAAATAAAAGCATCCAGTAATATGGATGATGGTGCTCCTCCAATGATAAAAGAAGATTTTTTATTTTTTTTTGACTTTGCTTTTCCTATTTCTAGTTACATACTACTGCCCGTACATCAATGTATATCAAAGTATTTCACATATCGGTATGCGAGAAGTTTAATTTTTTTTCTTTTTAATGTATAAAATAAAATATCAATATTTATCTATTTATTTTAAAGATTTCATAATATCCGTAACAGATTTGAGAAAGATCTGTGATCCAATTATTTCATAAATCTCATTCTCGCAAATATCACTAAAATCCTCATCGACGTCGCGGTTGATGCGCACATAGAAGGCCGATATTAGAGCCTCCGCCACCAGTAAAATCATCGAAATTGCGAGAACGTTCACATTTAGCCCTTCGGTGGAAAAGCAAGCACTAATTGGGGGTAATTGAATCATGCACGAATACACCCGCCAGCTTGGATGATCGTGCGTCAGACCCAAGATATCAATTTCAGATAGTGCTTGTTCAATCTCTCGCATAAACTCATCATCGAGTCAACGTCATCGTACCCGTAAGTTAATATCCCATCCTGCACGTCCTTCTTTTTTTGGGTTGTTACACGAAAGAAAGCCCCGATGGCCGCCACCATCACGAAACCAAGTTTTTCCACAAAATGCGACAACCTGACTGTGCCCTACCCATTTGGAGTCGGTGTCAACAGTGACTGTGGTATCCGAAGGTTCTTCCGTTGCTTCTTCAGTTTCAGCAGAGGTAAGGTTATGATGATAAGAGGCATGGAAGGATGCTGACGATTGTTCACATTGTGCAACAATATAATAGATTGTGCAGACATTTTAAGGGGTTGTGCAGCATGTATCATTACAATCTAATGTACGGAAATATAGCATGATTCATAGCAAATAATATTTAGACATAATTTTATGTCCATCAGAATTATTTATTTTTTATAATTATACTCTTGATAACTATGTTGCGCATGTCTACAAGAAATATGATTTACAAAATAACATATAGTTAGGTTGTGCAGCCTTGTTCACAGGTTGTACAAAAATTTAATTAAATTGTGCAATATATTTATAGTCTTATTTACTTGAAAAGATGAATTGTTATCAATAAGAGAGATTGAAATCAACGGGCAATAAATACAGAATCTGTTGCAATTTTGACGGTAAAAATTATGTCCAGAATACATTGAAAGAGTAAAATTGGGTTTGTGCAATATAACTTTGTACCTATTAATATTAAGGGTCCATTACTTAGAGGTACAACTTATCCATATATATTACTAGCAGGTACATTATCCAAATTAAAGTAGTATTCACTACAAATTGAACATATTAAATACCCCTTTTAACCCTATTATAAAATTAATTATATTGAGAAATTAATTAACCATTAATATCTTCATGAAAATAGGAATTATGTTGGGATTAGTCAATACAATAAAAAAGAATCACACATAATATATTGTGTTCAATTTCCAATCCAATAGCTCTATGTATTCAGGAATATATATAATTTGTTGCATGTATTCAGAAAAATGTACGTATTCGAATTTAGAAAAGGTGAGGTTGTGTGATGACTGTTAAAATCCTATGTATTCAGGAATACATATATCTTGTTTAATGTATTAAAAAAAATGTATACAATATTTCCGAATATATGTTACATTGCCTACAACTATTCTGAATTCATCTATTTATGTATACACT
Source organism: Pogostemon cablin (assembly GCA_023678885.1). Taxonomy (NCBI): domain Eukaryota; kingdom Viridiplantae; phylum Streptophyta; class Magnoliopsida; order Lamiales; family Lamiaceae; genus Pogostemon; species Pogostemon cablin. Next base: position 12,673,932 of record CM042987.1, read on the forward strand.
TAGCTATTGAAACTGTGATTATTAATGATTAATTAGCTATTCAGAAATATTTTTTCAATATTTGAAAGTATTCAAAATTTATTCAATTTCATTTATTGAGATGACTTTATATTTAAAATGTTAAGTATTAAAAATATTTTTATATTCAAAAATATTTTTCAATGTTTGAAAATATTCAAAATATATTCAACTTCATTTATTGAAACGATTTTGTATTAAAAAAATAAGTATTCAGAATATTTTGGTTATACTCTTTTATATTGTTGCGATAAGAATTTTCCTAAATATGTTTTTTATTATTGCAGTATGGATTTTGTATTCAAAAATATTATTTAATATTTCATCTAGTGCTATGAATGTTATTAAATATACTTTAGATTTAATAATTAAAAATAACCAACAGTTTGAAGAAATTTATGGGAAGATAATTGATACGTATGAAATAGATTGAGAATGAGAATGAATCATAATGAATTGTGAATTTCTCATTATTCTATCAATTAGTTGTATAGAGGGATAATTTGGACTTTTTATTATATAATTTTATAATGGATAATAATAAAATATAGTCTTTGTATCTAGTGATAATATTAGCGATAATTTGTACTAAACAGTAATAAATCCTAATATTAATTTTAAGCCAACGTATCTAATAGTAATAATAAGATATGTATTGTACCAAAAAGTCATTAATAATTAGTTTGTCTAATGCCAGCATTAAAATCAGTAATTGCACTAGCTGTGGGCGGATCTTGCTAAATGGATAAAAAAAGATCCGGTCATCTCATGAATTATATTTTATTACTGTCGATCCACTACAAAATTGTTTAATGAAAAGTCACACTTACCCCTATTTTAATATACATCAATTATAATTGATAAAAAAAATAAAAATTCTCATTTCTTTATTTTTCTCTCCGTAAATAATTCAATTCAATTATGACTGAAAGTGAGAAAATCCCATTTTCATATTTTCTATCCAGAAAACTCGTACTGGAGGCGCCATTCCACACCACAGAGAGTATCCAAATCAATATAAAAAATATGCAAAGCTTCTAAATCAACTATTTCACGTTTCATATTTTTTTTAATCGAAAAAAGAAATTATATTAGGGAGTAATTGAGGTACTAAAAGAATACATGGGAGTACATAATACATGTATAAAGTTAATTACCTAAGGTAGGTAATTAATATGGAAAACCATGAAGTATATGTACTTGATCATAGTTCAAGACCTTCTCAGAAGCATAATCGTAAGCAGCAATCGTACAACCTAGTTAACCTCGAAAGAACACCATTGATCTCCTGATTGCTTTCCATATATACTTTGTACTTTGTATTCTATGGGATCTATTTTATTTTGTATTGGCGTTGTACAGTAACATACAGGATTTTTGAATATAAGTGATGATGTCAGTCAAAGAAATTCCGAACACCACAATGTATTTAGAGATATTTTCTCAATATTCCACGAAATGTTCAGAATGTATTCAATATGTTCCCTCCGTCCCGTTTTAAAGTTTATGTTTATTTTTTGCGCGGAGATTAATGAATATAGTATTTTATTGTGTGATGGGTTGAAAAATATAATATTTAATGTAAAGTGGGTAGTTGTATTACTATTGTGTGTGGGTCCCATGGGAATATATTAATTGTTTTGTGTGGTTCTAATTTACCAAAAAGGGAAATGATTGAAATTGTACGCCTAAATTGAAAATATGTAAAGATTGAAATGAGATGGAAGAAGTATTTCATATGTATTCATTGAAATGATTTTGTATTAAAAATCAATTAGTATTTAGATATATTTAATGTTCAATAATGATGTATTTAGAAATGTTTTGTGAATATTTCACGAAATATTCAGAATGTATTAAATATATTTTAGATTAATTCATTTTCTCAATGTTCCAGAGGTATTCTAGATATTATAGTATTGGAAGGTGTTGATATTCTGTATTGTTTCAGTTTTTGGAGTTTGCAAGTTTTGAGACGAACTAGAAAGAATTTTTGTGCAAGTTTAGATGAGTCTAAATAAATAATATTTTTTATAAAAAATGATACTACTTACATCCAGGAATACATTTGCGTATTTAAGAAAAGTAACTTTTTGTTAGTGTGATGTAAGAAGAGAGTATTTTGGGTAATTGAGTAGAATAAAGTGTATTATATAGTTGACTTTGACTATATTGTATGTAAAAAGAAGGTGACATTTTTTGTAATATTGCAGTATTATGAGGTTATTGATTTTGTGTAATGTTTTCCATTTTTTAGGGTGTGCAAGTATTCCTGGGACGAACCAAAATAGAAAGTGCAAGTATTCTTGGGACAGAGAGAATAACTAATACTCCCTCCATCCCATTTCAATGTTTGCGTTTGCTTTTTGTACGTTGATAAAAAAGTATTATATTTTAATAGATAGTGGGTGGAAAAATATAATATTTAATGTGAACTGGGTAGGTGTATCAGTGTTGGATGATATATTAATTATTTTAGGTGGGTCCCATATTCTTAAAAAGGAAAACGTAAATATTGAAATGAGACGCGCAAAATTGAAACGTAAATATTGAAACGGGACGGAGGGAGTAAGATAAAATAAACTACCCCCTCCATCCACAAATATCTTCATAATCTGCCTTACACGAATATTAAGACAAGTGAATTTTTACTTAGTTTTAAAGGGAATATGATAATTTTGGGTAATAAATAAATTATAAAGTATGTTTTGTGTATAAGGTGTTGATGGAAAATTTGAAATAAAATTATATTATAAGGTTATTTGAATGTTTTCTTTTTTTGGGTGTAAAAATGAATTGAAAATGATTGAAAATAAAATATGTGAAGATAAGTTTAGGACGGAAAAGTGTAACTCTTTTTACGGGATAACGGGAGTATTTAATATTCTCTCTTATTGCAATGAATTATTAATTTTCAAGATACTGTACAGCGCCGGGTTACTTGTATTTGTGGAAAGGTCATTGATCTCTGTAATTAGGAGGAAGAGCCGGGTAACTTATATTTGTATTTGTGGAAAGGTCATTCTCCTTTGGACAAAGGGCAAACACTTAAAGCTTTTTACTTAATTATCATATTTTATCGAATATATTAATTTTTTATTAAATATGTCATTACATTTTATTTATTTTTCAAATGGTTTATGATATACATAATTGCATTACTATAACTTTTATTAAAAGATTCACTTTTATAAAAAAAAAATATATTATTTTTTATTCATTACACAAAACTTATTACATAATTTCTCATACAAGTGTTTTCCTGAAAAAAATATAGAGCAATTGTTTACAATGGGCAAACTTTATTCTATGAAATTTTAGAATATCTTTTTAATCACCTTAACCTATAACATTTTGTACATATTTTTTTCACATAAAAAAATGTGCACGCGCTTATACTCAATATCCAAAGATTAGGATGACAAAATGACGTGTTTTTTTTTGTTCTATTTGTACCTTAATGGAATGGGTATTGATAGTTTTAAGTGAGTTTTGAACAGGTCTCAATACCCGCAAGTACCTCTCTCTCTCTCTCTATATAAATTATCTAATTTATATATTATGATATATTTTATTTATTTTATTAATAGTCATAGTTTTATTTAAACATTTTTTTTACATTTAATTAATAATAGTATATTTTTCAATAACATATTATTTTAAATTAAAAAAAGTATAAATATACATATACTCCCTCCGTCCCACTGAAACGTATGCGATTTTCTATTTTGATATGTCCCAATACAAAGTGTGCATTTCCCTTTTTGGTAAAAGGACCCCACACAAATTAATTATTTATCTCTCTTTGGGCTCACACATCACACTAATACACCTACCCACTTTATATTAAATTATTATTTTTCTCACTTCACAATACATTAAAATATTATATTTCTTAATCTACGTGCAAAAAAAACGCGTATGTTTCAACGGGATGAATGGAGTATTAAATAGATATTAAACAGGTTCGGGTAACCAACAGGTATTGATAAATGGGTATGGGATGAGTACGGATATCATAATTAAATTTTTAAACAGGACGAGTACAGAGGAATAGTTGATATTTAAACGGGTCGGATACTTCTAAAAGAAGCGGGTTTCCTACTCGTTGTCATCCCTAGTAAATTTATACTCCCTCCGTCCCCCTTGAAAGGTATCCATTTCACTATTCCTGATATCCGCTTCAAAAGCATCAATTTCCTTTATTTAATAAAGAAAATACACAATATGACCCATCACTTCCCTCTAATACAATTACCCACCTTATCTATAATAATAATTCTCTTTAATTTACGTGCAAAAAGCAAATAAAGACCTTAAAACCGTCCACGTGCAAACAGCAAATGAGTACCTTTCAAGAGGACGGAGGGAGTATGTCTTATCATTTTGGTTCATCTCACTCTAAGATGGAGTATATATTCCCTCTCTAGGTAAGTGGTCCCCCACCAAAAAAAATCCTAAAAGTTCTACTATATTACACAACTTATTATCAATTTAAATTAAAGTTGAGGAAAAATATATAAAAGTACAACCAAAACTTACGTACCTATTACCCATTAAAATATTAATATGTAGTGGATAGTTATACATATGGACCCCATATTTTAATTATATTAGTGGGTACGTGTAAATCCCATGTGTGTAAAAAAAGAAAATAAGTCCTTTGAGTGGGATGACGAAAATGGAAAAAAGGTGCAAGTATTTTTCTATGAAATAAAAAACTGTCTAAAAAAGTATTTTTATGCCATAATAATGACCAAATTAGTAATAAAACATGAAAATGTAGGTGGGTAGAATGTTTTCACATTATATAAATGCTTAGAAACATGGAAAACAAAAATCTATATAATTGTAAAGGCTTAAGGATTTTTCTGCGAAATTCAAAAACATCCTAAAAAGAGTAGTATTTTTATGTCACTATAATGATCAAAATAGCAATGAAAAATTGAAATATATATGGGTAGTATGTTTTCACATTATATAAATGCTTAGAAACATGAAAATACAAAAATCTACAAAAATTGAGTTAAATTTATTTTTTGCTCCTTAACAAAGACAATTCGATTTCTATCCCAAAAAAGATAAATGGTTCAATTTTGTCCCATAACTCATGGTTTTTTTCAATTTTTGACCAATTTTGTTGAAAAGCCCCAAATTGAAGCCTCACGTGCGCGACACGTGTGGCTTTCTGGCGAAATTTGTGTTTTTCGGCGAATATTGGGTAAAATTTTAAAAATTTATTAGTTATGGGACAAAATTGAACCATTTATCTTTTTTGGGGCAAAATCAAAGTTTCTCTTAGTTATAGGGCGTAAAATGAATCTAATTCATAAAAATGTATACATGTTGGTAGCGAAATTATACACATATATCTGGAGCATAGGATATCAACTCTTCTTCGATTAGGTTAGGTTAGGTGTCACCTTTCTATCATTTATCCATCAAATTGTACAATCTCACGAAAATATTAATTAATGTAAATCCACACAAATTTCAAACACAATACCTAAAAACTATTCTATTCACCTCCCTTTCTCTTTTATTCAATTTCTTCTCTCTCATTGCACTATGTTTACTTTCGGTATTTTTCTCGACGTTCCTTTACCACCACTGAAGATGTAACGGCTAGCTATATACTTTTGTTTTCCCTACATACTAATTTCAATATTATACTTCCCTCTGTCTCAAGAATATTTGCGCGTAAAATAACTTTTGATATTAAAAAAAGTTCCATTTTTGGGGATGCAACTATTTTTTTGGGATGAACTAGAAAGGAAAGTGTGAAAGTATATATTCTCGGAACGAAGGAGGGAGAATTAACTTTAATTGACTAACTTGTAATATTTCTTTAAGCTTGGTTTTTCACTAATCAATTATTTGTGCACATGTGCAGGTCAAATAAAAGGGCTTAAAAATTATCAATGCAATGGAGGATATGAATATTGGTGTTCCAACACACAACTACGTATTAAAAGTAGAATGCCATATATGCAATGTCTTTCACTGTGGTTGTGTTTCGTTTATCTTTTGTGTTTGAATCGTCTCACGTAAGGGCTTACGAGAGATGGATAAAAAGTGATAACTTCTAAAAAAAAAGTGATATTCAATTAATGAAAAGTGATAATGCTATTTCATGTACAATTTATAGTATAAATGAGAAGTGATAACATTTTATATATAGTGAAAGTGATAACGTTTTATAGTGAAAGTGATAACTATTTAAAAAAGTGTAAAATGATATCACGTGAAACGGTCTCACCCAAGTCCTACTCTCAAACAAAAGGCTAGCTATTTTTATAGGTATGCTATTATTTAATTATTATTATTATTATTATTATTATTATTATTGATAAGCATTTTTTTAATTTAATTTTGTATAAAACAGATGTCGTATTTTTGTTAATATATTAAAAAAAATTTAAGTTGAGCTCTTGAACAATAATGATTAGATATACTAATAAGTAATACCTAAGACATAATTGTGCTTTTATAGGATGAACTTTAATGCGAGTAATTTGGGTCTATTATTTATCATCATCTAAAGTTTTTTTCATTATTAAACTATGGGTTAATGGCTGGAAAAAGTCTTATGTATCTATTCAAGAATATCTTAAACTTTCAAAGAACTCTCATATGATCACTCACGGATTGGTTCAAGAAGAAAAGAAAATGTCGATGAACTAAATCATTTATAATGGTTAGTCAAATTGCCTATATTCAATCCAGCTGGAAGATCAGTTTAGATCTCATAACTATCTATTCAACCAACCCTTATCTTTATCTATAAATCATCCATTAACAATTAAAACAACATCTACATGGCATCATGCAATCCATGCAAGCATCTACCTCTCAACAAGTCTAAACCTTTACTTCGATTGCGACTTAGTCTAAACTTAAGGGAATTTGCAAAAAAAATACACACTTTAGTCACGAGTTGCAATTTGAACTACCGGGCAATAGGAAGCTGCCCAGTCGCTGACATGTCATTCTCTCTCCCATGTCACACGCTACATGTACAAAACTACATCATTTTATTGTATTCAAATAGTCTCATAAAACTTAATTTCTTCAAAATAGTTCCATTGCATTTAAATTCTTACCAAAATTATCATTTTTAAGTTAAATTTTCTAATTCTTTGAGATTTGGACTGAATCGGTGCTTTAACAAAGTTATGGGATAAATTTGGTAAAAATAAAATATTTTGGGATAAAATCGGAGAAAACTAAAAGATTTGAGAAGAAAATGAATACCCTAACTATTTTGAAACCTTTTCCAATAAAGTAAAAAGATTGCGGGATGATTTATATTTTAAACTCATATTTTTTAAACACCCACCTCACTTTTATATACACTTAAACCTTAACTCACCCACAATTTTAGAAATCAACACACGTGTTTCATATACCCACCATAACTCACCCACAACACCTTTGCTCACCCAACATCAACCCATGTCGAAGAGGAAAGAAAATGAATCAATCTCACTACCGGTCTCATCCAGTAAAACACTACACCTAAATACAATAATATCATGTGAAAGTGATAATCAATTAAATAAATTATTCTATGATCAATTTATAAAATGAATAAAAAGTGAAACCTGATTATAAATTTTTTAAAAATAAAAAAATATATAATTTTAATAATTTATAAAATAATCCATAGGGAACTGAAAAAAAAAAGCAACTATTTAGGCCAACTGCTAGCCGCCCACCCCTCTTTTGCTTTAATTTCTTATTCGTGATTATAATTAATTAATATAACCTGACAGAACCCTTATTTTCACTTAACTTTTTTAATTTAAGGACTTATAACATTAATATGCAAAATTTATACAAAGACATATTATAATTATCTCTAAACACTCTCCCTTTAAATTTTTCCATATTAAAATTGATTTATATTTTAAAAAATTATAATAATAATTAAGGAAATAATAAAATATTCATAACGATTAAATATTCTAACTAAATCTCCTGTTTTTTATTTGATTCTTTAATTGGTCCTAACTCAATCTCTTGTTTTTCATTTGATTCTTTAATGGGTCATAATTGGTATATATCATGACAGAAGTGTACGTTGTGTGTGTTGTGTGGTGTTTTGTAGCTTTGTGTGTTGTTCGTTGAGTTATGAAATCGTTGTTCGTGGGATACTATATAATTATGTTTTGTTTCTAAAGCACCCGAAGCACTAGGGGATTTTTCATTTTATAAAAAATATTTGCTTGATAAAAAAAATTAAGTTTTATCCATTTACTATATATATATATATATATATATATATATATAATATTACTCTATATTAATTTAATTAAGGGAAAACCACTGATAAATACACACTTTTACACTAAATTACTATGAGATACAATGAGTTCAAATAATTACTCTCACGTGCAAAATATTAAAGTAAAATACCAAATATAACCTTATAATTCCATACACTTTTAAACCACAAACCCTTAACCCCTTACCTACCCACCCATCGCCGGACCGCCGCCGACCGGTGGCCGGATCACTGCCGGACAGCCACCGACCTCTGCCGGACCGCCCACTGGCTGCCGGACCTCCGTTGAACCTTCGCCGGAAACAAAATTGTGCAAATCAAATTGTGCAAAATAAAATTGTGCAAAACAAATTGTGCAAACATATAGGGGTATTTATGGTACCACAATCATAATTATGGTTATGACTATTAGTGCTTTGAGTCATGTAGTTTATAGCAACTATACATTATTTTATGTATCCAATGGTAAGTGACCTTAACTAAATGCAATGTTTGCTTACATTCCCACAGCCAAGATTTGTAATGTGATTTCCAAAGATAAGCAAAATCTTTTACACATCTAGGTACATTAATGGTGGATTCTAAAAATATATTTTTGGGATACATGCATGTAATTATAAATATATATATTACTCAATCCGTTTTAATAAGTAACTCATGTATTTTTTGTATACGTAGATTAAAAAAATATATTTTTTATATTTAAAGATGTGTAAAATTTTTGGAATGTTTGTAGAAAATGAGTATTTTAAATAATTTAAAAAATATATATAAAGTTGTTGAGATGTGTATAGAGAGTATGGAATGAAATTCCCTTTTGGTCCCATAACAATAGGGAATTTTTGAATTTGTCTAAAAAAATATATTATTTTCAATTTAGTCCCGTAACTCCCAATATTAGCCGATTTTGACCTCAAAATTGCCGAAAATTGAATTTTTCATTTGGATTTTGCACGTGTGACTCACGTGGCCCCTAATTTATGGCTTTTCGGTGATTTGGGGTCAATATCGGCCAATTTCCGGAGTCACGAGACTATAAGGAGAAACAATATGTATTTTTTATTTTGTCCCAAAAAAGATATCATTTTTAATTTAGTTCTATAATTCAAAAGGCAAGTCAAGTGTTTATTGCATATATATATATATATATATATATATATATATATATATATATATATATGTATTATACTCAAATTAATTGATGAAGCCACAAAATGAAAAAAAATTCATTTTTATCCACGGTGAATAATATATATATATATATATATATATATATATATATATATATATATATATATATATATTATTCACCGTGGATAAAAATGAATTTTTTTTCATTTGGTGGCTTCATCAATTAATTTGAGTATAATACATAATTAAATTAATTGATTGAGGTAGCACAATTTATAATTAAAATGATTAATTGAAAAACAAATAAAAGATCAGACAGCACGTGAAGTGCATGAAAATTTAAATAATTCATTGTAAGTCGAATTATTGCAGGTTACTTTATTTAAAAGAAACAACCCCGAATAATTCATTGAAAAACGAACTCCAGCTGGTTCATTTAAATAAAAGCATCCAGTAATATGGATGATGGTGCTCCCCCAATGATAAAAGAAGATTTTTTTTTTTTTTGACTTTGCTTTTACTATTTCTAGTTACATACTACTGCCCGTACATCAATGTATATCAAAGTATTTCACATATATGTATTCGAGAAGTTTAAATTTTTTTTCTTTTTAATGTATAAAATAAAATCTCAATATTTATCTATTTATTTTAAAGATTTCATAATATCCGTAATCTGTGATCTAATTATTTCATAAATCTCATTCTCGCAAATATCACTAAAATCCTCATCGACGTCGCGGTTGATGCGCACATAGAAGGCCGATATTAGAGCCTCCGCCACCGATGAAATCATCAAAATTGCGAGAACGTTCACCTTTAGCCCTTCGGTGGAAAAGCAAGCACTAATTGGGGGTAATTGAATCATGCACGAATACACCCGCCTGCTTGGATGATCGTGCGTCAGACCCAAGACCTACCCTAATAAGGTTATGATGATAAGAGGCGTGGAAAGATACTGACGATTGTTCACATTGTGCAACAATATAATAGATTGTGCAGACATTTTAAGGGGTTGTGCAGCATGTATCATTACAATCTAATGTACGGAAATATAGCATGATTCATAGCATATAATATTTAGACATAATTTTATGTCCATCAAAATTATTTATTTTTTATAATTATACTCTTGATAACTATGTTGCGCATGTCTACAAGAAATATGATTTACAAAATAACATATAGTTAGGTTGTGCAGCCTTATTCACAGGTTGTACATAAATTTAATTAAATTGTGCAACATATTTATAGTCTTATTTACTTGAGAAGATGAATTGTTATCAATAAGAGAGATTGAAATCAACGGGCAATAAATACGGAATCTGTTACAATTTTAACGGTAAAAATTATGTCCAGAATACATTGAAAGGGTAAAATTGGGTTTGTGCAATATAACTTTGTACCTATTAGTATTAATTTTAAGCCAACATATATAATAGTAATAATAAGATATGCATTGTACCAAAAAGTCATTAATAATTAGTTTGTCTAATGCCAGCATTAAAATCAGTAATTGCACTAGCTGTGGGCGGATCTTGCAAAATGGATAAAATAAGATCCAGTCATCTCATGAATTATATTTTATTACTGTCGATCCACTACAAAATTGTTTAATGAAAAGTCGTACTTACCCCTATTTTAATATACATCAATTATAATTGATAAAAATAAATAAAAATTCACATTTCTATATTTTTTCTCTCCGTAAATAATTCAATTCAATTATGACTGAAAGTGAGAAAATCCCATTTTCATATTTTCTATCCAGAAAACTCGTACTGGAGGCGCCATTCCACACCACAGAGAGTATCCAAATCAATATAAAAAATATGCAAAGCTTCTAAATCAACTTTTTCACGTTTCATATTTTTTTTAATCGAAAAAAGAAATTATATTAGGGAGTAATTGAGGTACTAAAAGAATACATGGGAGTACATAATTCATGTATAAAGTTAATTACCTAAGGTAGGTAATTAATATGGAAAACCATGAAGTATATGTACTTGATCATAGTTCAAGACCTTCTCAGAAGCATAATCGAAAGCAGCAATCGTACAACCTAGTTAACCTCGAAAGAACACCATTGATCTCCTGATTGCTTTCCATATATACTTTGTACTTTGTATTCTATGGGATCTATTATATTTTGTATTGGCGTTGTACAATAACATACAGGATTTTTGAATATAAGTGATGATGTCAGTCAAAGAAATTCTGAACACCACAATGTATTTAGAGATATTTTCTCAATATTCCACGAAATGTTCAGAATGTATTCAATATGCTCCCTCCGTCCCGTTTTAAAGTTTATGTTTATTTTTTGCGCGGAGATTAATGAATATAGTATTTTATTGTGTGGTGGGTTGAAAAATATAATATTTAATGTAAAGTGGGTAGTTGTATTAGTATTGTGTGTGGGTCCCATGGGAATATATTAATTGTTTTGTGTGGTTCTAATTTACCAAAAAGGGAAATGATTGAAATTGTACGCCTAAATTGAAAATATGTAAAGATTGAAATGAGATGAAAGAAGTATTTCATATGTATTCATTGAAATGATTTTGTATTAAAAATCAGTTAGTATTTAGAATATTTAATGTTCAATAATGATGTATTTAGAAATGTTTTGTGAATATTTCACAAAATATTCAGAATGTATTAAATATATTTTAGATTAATTCATTTTCTCAATGTTCCAGAGGTATTCTAAATATTGTAGTATTGGAAGGTGTTGATATTCTATATTGTTTCAGTTTTTGGAGTTTGCAAGTTTTGAGACGAACTAGAAAGAATTTTTGTGCAAGTTTAGATGAGTCTAAATAAATAATATTTTTTATAAAAAGTGATACTCCTTCCATCCCAGGAATACATTCGCTTATTTAAAAAAGTAACTTTTTATTAGTGTGATGTAAGAAATAGAGTATTTTGGGTACTCCCTCCGTCCGCCACAAATGTGAACATTTGTTTTTTGAACGTGGATTAAGGAGTATTATTATTTAAGGTGTAGTTGGTAGTTGTATTAGTGGGGTGTATGGGTCCCATAAATTTATTGTATTATTGATGTGTGTGGGTCCCATGTGTTTAAAAAGGGAAATGTGGATCTTTGGTGCGGCCGCCCAAAATGGCAAAATGTGGATCTTTCGGGCGGACGGAGGGAGTAATTGAGTAGAATAAAGTGTATGATATAGTTGACTTTGACTATATTGTGTGTAAAAAGAAGGTGTTATTTTTGTAATATTGTAGTATTATGAGGTTATTGATTTTGTGTATGATTTCCATTTTTATGGTGTGCAAGTATTCCTGGGACGGACTAAAATAGAAAGTGCAAGTATTCTTGGGACGGAGAGAGTAACTTATAAGATAAAATAAACTACCCCCTCCATCGACAAATATCTTCATAATCTGCCTTACACGGATATTAAGAAAAATGAATTTTTCCTTAGTTTTAAAGGAAATCTGATAATTTTGAGTAATAAATAAATTATAAAGTATGTTTTGTGTATAAGGTGTTGATGGAAAATTTGAAATAAAATTATATTATAAGGTTATTTGAATGTTTTCTTTTATTGGGTGTGAAAAAGAATGAAAATAAAAAATGTGAAGATAAGTTTAGTACGGAAAAGTGTAACTCTTTTTGCGGGATAAAGGGATTATTTAATATTCTCTTATTGCAATGAATTATTAATTTTCAAGATATTGTACAGCGCCGGGTTACTTGTATTTGTGGAAATGTCTTTGATCTCTTTAATTAGGAGGAAGAGCCGGGTTACTTATATTTGTATTTGTGGAAAGGTCATTCTCCTTTGGACAAAGGGCAAACACTTAAGCTTTTTAATTAATTATCATATTTTATCAAAAATATTATTTTTTTATTAAATATGTCATTACATTTTATTTATTTTTCAAATGGTTCATGATATACATAATTGCATTACTATAACTTTTATTAAAAGAATCACTTTTTATAAAAAAAAAATTATTATTTTTTATTCATTTCACAAAACTTATTACATAATTTCTCATATAAGTGTTTTCCTGAACAAAATAAGAGTAATTGTGTACAATGGGCAAACTTTATTCTATGAAATTTTAGAATATCTTTTTAATCACCTTAACCTATAACATTTTGTACATATTTTTTTCACATAAAAAAATATGCACGAGCTTATACTCAATTTCCAAAGATTAGGATGACAAAATGACGTGTTTTTTCTCGTCTATTTGAACCTTAATGGGTATGGATAGTTTTAAGTGAGTTTTAAACGGGTACAGATATTAAATAAAATCTCATTAGAATTTTGGACGGGTACGAATAATATCTCAATACCCACAATTACCTCTATATATATATATATATATATATATATATATATATATATATATATAATATAAATTATCTAATTTATATATTATGATATATTTTATTTATTTTATTAATAGTCATAGTTTTATTTAAACATATTTATTTTTACATTTAATTTATAATAGTATATTTTTCAATAACATATTAACTTAAATTAAAAAAAAGTATAAATATACATATACTCCCTCTGTCCCACTGAAACGTACGCGTTTTTCCATTACACACCTTATCTATAATAATAATACGCCCCCAGGGCATAGCTCAAGTGGTAGAGAGGAGAATTAAAGGTCTTCCAGCTGAGCTTGGTTGCTGCAGGGTGGGGGTTCGAATCTTGCCTTTGGCATAGATTTGGCCCCTTGCAAGCACAAGTTTAACAGTGAGCCCTCCCTATAAGCCACTTGAGGCACATCCTGCGATTTACCTCCTCCACCAATCCCCAGGGCAGGGGCGGTGGGGGCCCCTAATGGTGGAGTACACCATTTTATAATAATAATACTCTTTAATTTACGTGCAAAAAGCAAATAAAGACCTTAGAACCGTCCACGTGCAAACAACAAATGAATACATTTCAAGGGGACGAAGGGAGTATGTCTTGTCATTTTGGTTCATCTCACTCTAAGATGGAGTATATAGTTATACATATGGATCCCATATTTTAATTGTATTAGTGGGTATGTGTAGGTCCCATGTGTGTAAAAAAAGGAAATGAGACCCTTTGAGTGGGATGACGAAAATGGAAAAAAATGATTCTTTAATGGGGACGGAGGGAGTATTATTATTTGATATATAGTGATAGTTGTATTAGTAGTTAATGGTAGGCCACTTTAAAGGTATTAGTTTTGTTTTTACACGTGATTTAATGAATATTATTATTATTATATGTGTAGTGTGTAGTTTCATTTGGAAGAAGTGATGAGCTATAAGATGGAGACTTTTATTTAAAAAGAAATATGAATACAGCCCAAAATAGTAAAATAAATACATTTCAATTTTTGGGAAAGAGTATTTATAAGGATAATGTTAGAGTTTCTAAAACAAATAATCCCTCTGTACTTCATACTCCATTTGTTTACTTTATAATACTCATTTTGTCATATTAGGCGTTTCGATCTAAAAGCACTCATTTCCTATGCAGTGGCTACCCCTACTCCTATATATAGGGGTGGAGCATTGCATGGATTAAAGCACACAACACCCAAAATCAAAAAAATCAATATATAAATATGAAGCTGATCATCAGCTGCATCCTCCTTCTTGTTGTTTCCTTGATGAATGTGGCGTACTCAGTGGACACCGTTAACTTCGTATTCGATGGGTTTGAACGTAAACCCGTTAACCTAAAGTACGAACGCGACGCTTTCGTCCCTCTGGCTTCCACCTCTCTCCGTCTTACCAAAACTGGACCTGACGGCTTCCCCGTTCAATCCAGTGAGGGCAGAGCGGTGTACATCGGTGACACGGTTACATTCTGGGAACCCGGGAAACAGGCCATATTCGAAACCAAAATCAATTTCAAAATCACTGCCGATCCCACCGTCCAAGTGGCTGACGGCCTCACCTTCTTCATCGCCCCCGATAACTACCCCTTCCCCCCTGACAGCGCAGGAGGGAACTTTGGGATCTTCGGGTCAGGCGGCAATGCAAACGGCGTTTTCGCAGTGGAATTCGATGTGTACCAGGATTATTGGGATCCCAAGGGTCGTCATATTGGAATCGACATCAACTCCAGAGTATCAAAAAAAACTACGCCATTCGACGCCACGGGGGACGTGGAGGCAACCATAAGGTACGACCCTAACACCAGAAACATATCGGTGGAGGCCAACTCTAACTGGGGGACGGCCAAGTTGTCGTACGTTTACGATTTGAAGACCATTCTTCCGCGGCAGGTTCAAGTTGGGCTGTCCGCCTCCACGGGAAGCTATGTTGCCCTTCACGACGTTAGCTACTGGTCTTTCTCTTCTTATCTCGTTTCGGATGACCCCGACAGCGTCAACCAAGACACCTATATTACTCTCTAATCCATGCATGCCAATGCCAATGGATCATCCATCATATCTATCTATTTGTTATCTTTCTGTATGTTTAACTAATAAGGATCACTAGCCACGCTACGGATACGTATGTGTGATGTAAATGAATCCACATTATGTTATGTTATGTCTCTTCTCTTCTATCAATTTCTCTCTTTCTATACATTCTAAGAGTGTCCCAGTTAGTACTTACTATATACTCCCGTCCCATTTCAACCTTTACATTTCCCTTTTTGATAGATGAGACACACACAAATTAATTTTTTCTCTCTTCATAACCCCACACATCACACTAATACACCTACCTATTTTACATTAAAATATTATTTCTCTCACCTCGATCACTACACATTAAAATCCTACATTTCTTAATTTACGTGCAAAAAGTTGAAACGAGATGGGGAGTATGCTTTATGTATCTTTCTTTCTCTCTCTTTTTCAATAATAATTCAATTTTAGGTTACAACATATATAACTTAATTGTACAACTTTTTAAATTAATATGTGATTACCTGCACTTATAAAATTATCCAACTTATTGGAAAATTAATTGGCATGTCAAAAACTATGGCATGGTATAATTAATACTCTCAAATTTTCGGTAAAGGTAACTACATGTCAAAAATAGTTAAAGTTTATATGATATATTTTGATATATAAATAAAGAGTATTACTTATACTTGATAGGCTTATATCGGAATATTGACACAAATAATAAATCAATTGTGTAACGAAATATTCTCTTGTGAGATGGGTATATGTCAGACGGATTATAGATAAGTCGACCCATTGTTATAGTATATTGTTATATATGTAAAGTATACTTATTGGTGGTTAAAGTATGTTTGTAGTTAATCATATTATAAAATATTTTTTAGGGTGAATATCAAAATTAATCCAATAAGTATGATATTTTCCAACTTTAGTCATTTATCATTTGTAATTCTCAATTTTGGTCATTTTTTATCCACTTTAGTCATTTTTGTCCAAATTTAGTCCTTTATGTTAAAAAAAGTCCAAAAATAGTCCGAAAGTGTATACATTTAGGACCAATAGTAGACCAAAAAAGACCAAATTTTGAAAAAATGACCAAAACTGGAACAAAAAGACTAAAACTGGACAAAAAAAACCAAAATTGAGAACTGCAAATGATAAATGACTAATGTTAAAAATGGCATACTTACTGGACTAATTTTGTTATTTACCCCATTTTTTAATTCATTATTCATCATATTTTAGAAAAATATACTTTAACTACAAATTTATTAGCATATTTTATCTATATGAAAAATATACTTTGACAACGGGTCGATCCTTCTTACATTCTGTCTCTCACAAAAGATTTTGTCTAACATATATGTCGAAAAATTTATATACCAATGTTGTTGAATATTAAACTTAATTTTTTGGAGATGTCATGAGAATTCTAGATAAATTGGGAAGATGTGAATCTTCTAGGTTGGTGGAGACATTAGTAAACTAGAATTCTTTTGAATGGGAAATTAAGAAAAATGAGAAAGAATAATCTAGAGTGATGTAGATGAAAAAAATTATCTAAAAAATATTCACATGTGATTAATATAAGAATTATCTAGATGAAACTAGTATAGAATGATCTAGAATATTAGAGATTGTACTCTTGATTACTATAAATAGGTGCATGATGTATCATTTTGTTGTACACAACCAAAAAAAAAAGTTAAGTGAAGTTCATTCCTCAAACCTTGTTCACTCCCTCAAATTCTTTCTATCATATTTTGTTTACCCCACTCACCAAATCATACACCCATCCACAAATACCTACACATTCCCTCCAACCTTTTACATCCTACAAAGTGGTATCTGAGCCATAAGATCCTCCTGTGAGAGATGGCTAACAACCTTCAATCCTTTCAAGTCCCGTTACTCAACAAGAGAAACTTTGATAATTGGAGTATCAAGATGAAGGCACTCCTATGTGCTCATGATGTTTGGGAGATTGTAGAGAAATGGTACGAGCAACCAAAAAATGAGGCGGCACTATCTCAACAACTAAAGGATAAGTTGAGAGATTCAAGAAAGAGGGACAAGAAGGCTCACTTCCTCATCTATCAAGCATTGGAAGATGATGAATTCGAGAAAATCTCAAGTAAAACAACCGCCAAGGAAGCATGGGACATGCTCCAAGTGTCATGCAAAGGAGCCGATCAAGTTAAAAAGGTACGCCTTCAAACTTTAAGAGGATAATTTGAATCCCTAGACATGAAGGAGTCCGAATCTATTTTGAATTATTTTACAAGAGTTTTGGTGGTCTCTAATCAAATGAAAAGAAATGATGAAAAATTGAAGGATGTTAGAATAATGGAGAAAATATTACGTTCGTTGACTCCCAAATTTGAGCATATTGTGGTGACTATTGAGGAGACTAAAAATTACGTGGGTGTATTTCTTGAAGCAAAAATAAAAAATATTTGAAGCCTTCAAGAAATTTAAAGTTGCCGTTGAAAAGGAGAGCGGGCTAGAAATCAAATCCATGAGAACCGATCGAGGTGGTGAATTCACATCTAAGGAATTCATGGCGTATTGCAAAGCAAATGGAATTCGGAGGCCTCTTACTGTTCCAAGATCTCCTCAACAAAATAGTGTGGCGGAGAGGAAGAATAGAACCGTAGTGGAGATGGCGCGCACCATGTTGAAGACGTAGAATCTTCAAAAAGAATTTTGGGTAGAAGCAGTGGTGTGCGCGGTGTACCTCTCCAATCGTTCCCCAACTCAAAGTGTATGGGGAAAGACTCAACAAGAAGCATGGAGTGGGAGAAAGCCCAGAATCGCTCATCTAAGAGTATTTGGAACAAAGCATATGCTCATGTGGCAGATGAGACAAGAAGAGCTCGACGATAAGAGTGAGCCATACATATTCATCGGGTATGACTCTAACTCTAAAAGTTATTGTTATATAATCCCCTCATAAAGAAAAGTGTAATAAGTCGAGATCTGGAGTTCGATGAAAAAGGTTTTTGGGATATCGGGTATGCCAATATTTCCAATTTCTTGGAGTACAATTAATCTCCTTATCACATAATTCTCCATGATTCACCCATATATTTTCTTTCCTTATTTCATTCCCTTCTCACACCTATATATATTATATATCATTATTCATGTAAGGGGACCGAAAAACAATCATCCTACACCACCCAAAGGGGGATCGCCCCCCACACCATCATCCACATCCATCCCTCCATCCATCCATCACTGTGAAGATACGTTTGTTGAATTAAGAGGAGAACTAAGAGGAAAATTCAAGTCGGAGAAGGATGCGACGATGCCCACATCTAGAGTTTTATCATTTTCTAATTTATCTTGTATTTTTCAGACATATGGGTAAGATCTATCCAACACCTGTGATTGTTCTTCGCAATATCATGGGCTAAAATCATTTTGGTAGATCTAAGGTTTTGAAAGTTTTAAGAATTAATTAAACTCTCTTGTGTGTCCTCCATACAACACTGCTTGTGGATTTATTTTATATATGATTGTGCGTTTTTAATTCATATATATTCATAGTCATTTTGTACATCTTCAATTGTTATATAGGGTTTGAATATATATCTTGGTTCTTGATTGAGTCTGCTGTATTCCCAAGACGTCAGTCTTCTGCTGTATTCCCAAGTCCAATGTCGACGTCGTGTGGGCCTCCATTGGGCTTAACTATCCAAGCTTAGACCAAAGCTTATACTTAAGTCCAATAATAATAATATATACCACTAAAATTGTAACGCCCTAAATTCTTTAAGTAGGATATTCTCATTATTATTATTATTAAAATAAATAGATAGATAAATAAATAGTAAAATAAATAAAAAGAGTTGCCCTAGAACATGGGCGTCACTGAAAGTAGCACATAAGCGGAAGTCATAGCATGTTGTTCCAGGACAAGAGCTACAACGTCAAGTAGTTTATTTTACAAAACATGCAAATATCGCCAAGAAATAAAATTCCACTTAAGTCACGCTTCTTCACCCTCTGTACAATCTGAAATTCAAAATAATAGGGTGAGCGTCTAAAATACACTCAGTAGGAGAATATCAATGATTGCACTTGCTAATATATATAAGTAAGATAAATGTATAAGATAAAATGGCGTGGCAGTTGATAAATATGTGTCAACGACGGCTCAAAGTCCGCCAATATGTCAATTAGCACCGGCTCCGGTGGCGTCCGGCAATATGTCAATTAGTATCGAGCTGCAAATGCGGAATTATTTTCCAATTGTATATACATGTCTATTACGTACACACATTAACAATAACAATCATAACATGGAATGCAATAATACTCGGTGAAGAGTAGAAGTTACCCCTACCTTAAGGTGATCAGAAAATTAGGATAGATTATTGATATCTTGGACTCCTGAAAGAATTTGCTAAACTAAGTTTAAAATGTCTAATAAAATTAACTACATGGATTTTCTTAAAGGTAAAATTTTAATTTTAATCTAATGTTGTAGGCAATAAAATACGTTTACTAATAACTATAATTAACATGGATAAGAACGAAAATATAATCTAACTTTAATAAAGTATAAGTTAGCATTTAACGTGAATAATATTTTAATTCTTATTTATTTATTAAATTCTTTTTCTTTTTTTCTAAACTTTAAAATTGTTTAAACTAGGTTTATACAACTTCAATTAAGAATTCGAAAGCACCATTGCGATCCTCATAAGATGAGGGTTAAAATCATGCATTAAAATATTATAGAAAAATGGGACCAAAATTTAACATTACGGGTACATGCATGCTTCATTTTTTCGTCCAAAATTAAAATAAATTATATGGTTGTATTCCTTGTGAAGAATGCTTTAAAGTGGTATATAATATAGGACATCATGCATGGACACTTTAACAGAAAATATTTAACAATTGAGGCGTCAAAACGATTTTAGTATTTGAAATCTACGTTAAGAGACAAATATTTTGATATATAACACTATATTGTTTTATTCTTGTTGGCAAAATTTCGACACCTACGGGTTAAATATTTATAATCTACGTGATGAGAGGATCATTTTAACCTATAGGGTGATAAGAATTGTTGACTAACAAGTGAACTTACCTTTCAACCCCAAGCACTTCCTAATCTCTTTCTGTTGGCAGCGTGGGTGAGTAGATATGTATATTGTGAAGATGATGTGCCCTTATTGTGAATAGAAGTGCCTATTTATATAGGGGGTGTGACCCTAGTAATCATTACCCATACTACTAGGTAGACTGTAGCAGGGTGGTACGTGTTGTGCATGCAAACTTCCTAATACTGTAGCAGGAGGTATGTGTTTGTGCATGCAGATATAAGCATATGTGGCTTCATCCTAGTTGGCCAAGAATTTGATGTGTTGGCAGTCAAATGTGATAGCAACGTTTGTGCTATCCAATCCATACGTTTACCTATGCATTATAAATATATATCTTATCCTTAATTTATATTATTATATATGAATATTATTATTATTATTATTATAATTATTATTATTATTGTTGGGGTGTTATATCCTCCCATACTAAAAATAAAATTTCGTCCTCGAAATTCTACTTACCAAATGTAGGGAGATTTGGGTATTTCACTCGTATATCCTCTTCTCGTTCCCATGTTGCTTCCTCTTTGCTGTGTCCACTCCATTGGACTTTGACTAAAGAGATGTCACGGTTTCTCAACTTGTGAATTTTCCTATCAAGGATAGCTATAGGAAATTCTTCATAAGCAAGATCGTCACTAACTGGTATTAATTCGTGGTTGACTATGTGGCTTGAGTCGAACACGTACTTTCGTAGCATTGATATATGAAACACGTCGTGTACTCCTACCAGTTCGGGAGGTAATGCCAATCGATAAGCTAAATTGCCAACTTTTTCCAAAATCTCGTATGGTCCAATGAATCTTGGTTTGA
The DNA here is from genome assembly GCA_023678885.1 of Pogostemon cablin. Lineage (NCBI taxonomy): Eukaryota > Viridiplantae > Streptophyta > Magnoliopsida > Lamiales > Lamiaceae > Pogostemon > Pogostemon cablin. Next base: position 12,695,694 of record CM042987.1, read on the forward strand.
GCTTTCCTCTCTTTCCGAAACGAGAAATTCCCTTCATTGGTGAAACTTTGAGAAAAACTTTATCTCCTTCTTGAAATTGCAAGTCTTTACGCTGTTTATCTGCATAAGATTTCTGCCTATTTTTAGCCGTTACAATCCTCCCTTTAATTTTTTTGATTGCCTCAACTGTCTTTTCTATTAATTCTGGTCCTAAAATTTTCTTTTCTCCAACTTCATCCCAATAGAGAGGTGATCTGCATTTTCTGCCGTAAAGTGCTTCATAAGGGGCCATGCCGATTGTGGCTTGGAAGTTGTTATTATAAGCAAATTCAACTAATGGCAAGTATTTTTCCCAGTCTCCGCCAAAATCCAGTATGCATGCTCTCAGCATGTCTTCTAAGGTTTGTATGGTTCTTTCAGATTGTCCGTCAGTCTGAGGATGAAAAGCTGTGCTGAAATTCAGCTTTGTTCCCATTGCATTTTGCAAGCTATACCAAAATTTTGACGTGAATCTTGGATCCCTGTCCGAGACGATAGAAATTTGTACTCCATGTAGTCTGACGATCTCTTCTATATATATTTGTGCAAGTCGATCCAATCCGTAGGTCATTTTGACAGGCAGAAAATGTGCTGACTTGGTTAAACGATCAACTACAACCCATATAGCTTGATTTCCTCGTGCTGATTTTGGTAGGCCAACGACGAAGTCCATCGTGATGTGCTCCCATTTCCATTCAGGAATCTCGAGTGGCATCAGAAGCCCTGAGGGTCGTTGGTGTTCTGCTTTAATCTGCTGACATGTCATGCATTTTTGTACGAATAATGCAATATCCTTCTTCATGTTCTTCCACCAGAAAATCTTCCTCAAGTCATGATACATCTTGGTACCTCCTGGATGTACCACATATGGAGTATTGTGAGCTTCAGCTAAAATTTCTCTCACAAGTTCCTCATTTTTTGGTACGCATAATCTTTTTCCATAGACCAATGTTTCTTCATCAGTTAGAAAAAATCCCTTTCCTTCTCCAGACTTGATGCGTTCTTTTATCTTTGTAAAGAACTCGTCTTCCTCCTGAGCTTTTTTCACTCTATCCCTTAATGAGGGTTTAACTATAATTGTATTGATAATTGCCTTGATACTACTTGGAGGTATTGCCACTTCTAGATTCATCCGAGAAAACTCATCCACCAGTTGTTTTTGAGTTGTTATAGAGCATGCCAACTCCCCTTTATTTTTTCTGCTTAAAGCGTCAGCCACCACGTTTGCTTTTCCTGGATGGTACAATATTGTGCAATCATAGTCTTTCACCAACTCTAACCATCTTCTTTGTCTCATATTCAACTCCTTCTGCTCAAAGAAATATTTTAGGCTTTTGTGGTCAGTGTAAATCTCACACTTACTTCCATACAAATAGTGTCGCCAAATTTTTAAAGCATAAACTACTGCAGCCAACTCTAAATCGTGAGTGGGGTAGTTTTGTTCATGTTTTCTTAGTTGTCTTGAGGCATAGGCGATTACTTTTCCCCTTTGCATTAGCACGCACCCCAATCCTTGTTTTGACGCATCGCTATAGATCACAAATCCTTCTGTGCTATCTGGGATAGTTAGTATAGGAGTAGTTGTAAGCCTTTTCTTTAATTCTTGGAAGCTGTCTTCACATTCTTTTATCCACTGGAACTTTACTCCTTTGTGTGTTAATTGGGTCAGCGGCTTTGCAATTTTTGAGAATCCTTCAATGAACCTTCTATAGTATCCTGCCAACCCTAGGAAACTTCTTACTTCATTCACATTTGTTGGGGCCTTCCATCCCTTGATAGCTTCCACTTTTATTGGATCCACTTCGATTCCATGAGCTGAGATGATATGCCCAAGAAAGTTAACTCGATCTAGCCAAAACTCACATTTCTTGAATTTGGCATATAATCTTTCTCCTCTCAGTAATTCTAGGATAGTTCTAAGATGTTCTTCATGTTGTATTTGATCCTTAGAGTATACCAGGATATCGTCAATAAATACGATCACAAATTGATCCAAATGTGAGTGGAATACTCGATTCATTAGGTCCATGAATACTGCGGGTGCGTGGGTGCGTTGCTTAGCCCAAAAGGCATTACAACAAACTCGTAATGTCCATAACGTGTTCGAAAAGCTGTCTTTGGGATGTCACTATCCTTGATTTTTACTTGGTGATATCCAGACCGTAGGTCAATTTTTTAGAATACGCTGGCGCCTTTCAGTTGATCAAAAAGATCTTCAATTCTTGGCAATGGGTACTTGTTCTTGATGGTGAGCTTATTAAGTTCTCTGTAGTCAATGCACAATCTGTATGTTCCATCTTTCTTCTTTACGAACAATACTGGTGCTCTCCATGGAGAAACACTGGGTCGGATAAAACCTTTTTCCAACAATTCTTGCAATTGCACTTTTAGTTCTTGCAACTCCTTTGGTGCCATTCTGTATGGTGCTTTAGATACAGGTGCTGCTGCTGGGACTAAATCAATGGTGAATTCCACTTGTCGTTCTGGCGGTAATCCAGGTAGGTCTTCCGGAAATACATCCTTATATTCCCTTACGATAGGTATTCCATCAATATCTTCTGATTTATTTGAATCCACAACATTGATCAAATAAGCTTGACAGTTGCATTTTCTCAGCATTTTAACTGCTTTCATAGCTGATATTATTCTTGGCATATACCCGTATTTTACGGTAAATTCATCATTGTCGGGCAACCGGAAAATGACTTCCTTTTTATGACATTGGATATTCGCATGATTAGCTCTAAGCCAGTCCATTCCTAATATAATATCAAAGTCTTTCATTCTTATTACATGTAGATTTGCTAACAGAATCTTGCCATCGAATTCTAATTCCAAATTCCTACATAACCGTTCAGTTTGCATGGCTTCTCCTGATGGTATGGATACCTCAAGAATATCATCATCTATTGTGACAATTTTATCCTCTATCTTTTTATAAAGCTTGACAGATATAAAAGAATGTGTGGCTCCAGTATCAAATAATACGAGTACAGGTAGACCATGAATTGTTATCATACCTGTCATCATATTGGGTTCATCTGTAGTTTCAGATTGTGTCAGAGCAAAAACGCGAGCAGTCCCTGCTGTCTTCCCTTCTCTTGTATTATTCTTTGGACAGTTTGCAAGAGTGTGCCCAGGTACTTTGCATCGATAGCAAATTCCAGATCCGTACAAGCATTCTCCAAAGTGTTTCTTCCCACATTTTGGGCAGCTTGGAATGTTATTTTGCGTTTTTTGGATGGGATTCTTCCCTGTTTTGAAATTCTTTCCTTGATTACTGCTAGTCCCTTTCTTGAAATCTCTTTCTACCCATTTTCTTTTTGCAGGCATACTAACACCTTTTTCTTCAGTGTGCATACGGGACTCAATTTCTTGGGCTCTAGCAAAAGTTTCGGCAAATGTTCTTTCTCCTTGTCCGGCAAGAATTGTGCTGATTTCTGGGCGTAATCCTTTCTCAAATCGCCTTGCTTTCTTGCTTTCGTTGTCGACCAAATGAGGTGCATATCTTGAGAGTTGATTAAATTTTCGTTCATATTCTAATACCGTCATGGATCTTTGTTTTAGATAAAGGAACTCATTCTCCTTCTGATCTTGATATGATTGAGGCATGTAGTTCTGGATCAATATCTCTTTAAATTCTCCCCAGGTAAGGTTACTTATCTGATCGGTTGATTTGGTTCTACAGTTGGATTCCCACCAGTAATCAGCTTCATCGACCAGCTGGAATATAGCACAAGAAACTTTCTGGGCATCTCTTAATTCCATGTGGTTAAAAATACGTTCCATGGATCTAATCCATATCTCCGCCTCAATTGGATCTCCTTTGCCATTAAATGTTGGAGGGTTGAATCGTCTGAATTGTTCTATTACTGTATCATGCCGAGGTTCAGGACATTGTGGTGGCGGTGCAGGATTCCTTGTAATATGTTCAGCTAAACCCCTGAGTACAGTTATTAGATCGTCACCAGGGTTAGTTTGTGGGTTTTGTGCCTCCCCTTGAGGTTGAGTGTTTCGTGTAGTTCCACGTCTCATGATCTATTTATAACAAACTTATCATGTGTAAGGTACAGTTCATAGTGTAAAAATTAAGTGGCAAATAAACTAACAAGTTATACCAAAATCGGTGACTTTGCACCTTTATATATATATATATATATATATTAATAGGCATCATAAAGATCATACAAAATGGTCAAATACATGACAGTCATATTAGTACGTAAACGACTTAGGTCTTTTTTTTTAATAGATAGATAGATAGTTCTTCGAAACCCTACAACCCCCTGCATTATATGGAGTCTATGGTAAAAACTCATAATAGTGTGGGGCGTGACCATTTGGCACTGTAGCCTCATCAACCAGATAATCTTCCACTACTGGTTCCACTTCCGGCACCTCTCCGTCCAATTCCTGTAGCACTACCCCCCTAGCAGCGGGTGGAGGTAGATCGGAATGCACCCACTCAGTAAATAAGAAGGATATGAATTCTCGGTAGTTAACTGTGGCCTGGCTTCCGTCTAGGGGAAGGTGCAACATCTGGGCTATTAGAGAATTTGCACGAATTCTCCAATTATCAGGGAGTGAGTTGGCAACGATGACACATAATTCCAAATCTCCGAAAGGAATTCCTCGTGCAAGAAGCCCCCTCTGGAAAAGGGCAACTTGTGCAAGATGATGGCCAATATCGTCTTCCTCTGAACGCCCAAGAAGGCGTACCCTGTCTAACCTCCATTGCCGTAGGATGTCGGACATCTTGTGTAGATTAGGTAATATATCAAAAAGAAAACTTAGATCAAATAAGTATCCCCCCCGCCTAAATAAATTCAAAGTCAAAATTTAATTATAACACATAGATGCAAATATATTCAAATAGGAGAACATAAAGACATATTTTATCGCATGTCTACCTAAATTATAGACCTGCTCTGATACCACCTGTAACGCCCTAAATTCTTTAAGTAGGATATTCTCATTATTATTATTATTAAAATAAATAGATAGATAAATAAATAGTAAAATAAATAAAAAGAGTTGCCCTAGAACATGGGCGTCACTGAAAGTAGCACATAAGCGGAAGTCATAGCATGTTGTTCCAGGACAAGAGCTACAACGTCAAGTAGTTTATTTTACAAAACATGCAATTATCGCCAAGAAATAAAATTCCACTTAAGTCACGCTTCTTCACCCTCTGTAGAATCTGAAATTCAAAATAATAGGGTGAGCGTCTAAAATACACTCAGTAGGGGAACATCAATGATTGCACTTGCTAATATATATAAGTAAGATAAATGTATAAGATAAAATGGCGTGGCAGTTGATAAATATGTGTCAACGACGGCTCAAAGTCGGCCAATATGTCAATTAGCACCGGCTCCGGTGGCGTCCGGCAATATGTCAATTAGTATCGAGCTGCAAATGTGGAATTATTTTCCAATTGTATATACATGTCTATTACGTACACACATTAACAATAACAATCATAACATGGAATGCAATAATACTCGGTGAAGAGTAGAAGTTACCCCTACCTTAAGGTGATCAGAAAATTAGGATAGATTATTGATATCTTGGACTCCTGAAAGAATTTGCTAAACTAAGTTTAAAATGTCTAATAAAATTAACTACATGGATTTTCTTAAAGGTAAAATTTTAATTTTAATCTAATGTTGTAGGCAATAAAATACGTTTACTAATAACTATAATTAACATGGATAAGAACGAAAATATAATCTAACTTTAATAAAGTATAAGTTAGCATTTAACGTGAATAATATTTTAATTCTTATTTATTTATTAAATTCTTTTTCTTTTTTTCTAAACTTTAAAATTGTTTAAACTAGGTTTATACAACTTCAATTAAGAATTCGAAAGCACCATTGCGATCCTCATAAGATGAGGGTTAAAATCATGCATTAAAATATTATAGAAAAATGGGACCAAAATTTAACATTACGGGTACATGCATGCTTCATTTTTTCGTCCAAAATTAAAATAAATTATATGGTTGTATTCCTTGTGAAGAATTCTTTAAAGTGGTATATAATATAGGACATCATGCATGGACACTTTAACAGAAAATATTTAACAATTGAGGCGTCAAAACGATTTTAGTATTTGAAATCTACGTTAAGAGACAAATATTTTGATATATAACACTATATTGTTTTATTCTTGTTGGCAAAATTTCGACACCTACGGGTTAAATATTTATAATCTACGTGATGAGAGGATCATTTTAACCTATAGGGTGATAAGAATTGTTGACTAACAAGTGAACTTACCTTTCAACCCCAAGCACTTCCTAATCTCTTTCTGTTGGCAGCGTGGGTGAGTAGATATGTATATTGTGAAGATGATGTGCCCTTATTGTGAATAGAAGTGCCTATTTATATAGGGGGTGTGACCCTAGTAATCATTACCCATACTACTAGGTAGACTATAGCAGGGTGGTACGTGTTGTGCATGCAAACTTCCTAATACTGTAGCAGGAGGTATGTGTTTGTGCATGCAGATATAAGCATATGTGGCTTCATCCTAGTTGGCCAAGAATTTGATGTGTTGGCAGTCAAATGTGATAGCAACGTTTGTGCTATCCAATCCATACGTTTACCTATGCATTATAAATATATTTCTTATCCTTAATTTATATTATTATATATGAATATTATTATTATTATTATAATTATTATTATTATTGTTGGGGTGTTATAAAAATATTATTACTGCACTACTGTTCTAATCTCATAATTACGTTATGGGCTCATTCTTATTATGAGCTCGTTAGTCTCCCCATATTTAAGATATACAATACCCATTAATTAATTAAATTACTGACAACTCCATTAATTAATATCTCATCCGAGAGTAGTACCACTCAACCTCATTATCATGCCGAAATAAATCCTCCTGCAGGGTTTACATGATAATCCTTATGAGCTCCTCAAGGGGACATCATCAACCTATAACGGACACGGATTCCTTCTACAATCAACAGCACACCACAACACTATTTCCCAACTCACCGAGTTTGTTGATTTAATTACATGTAAATCTCACCCATTGATGAATAAAAAAAAATCATACTGCCCTATGTGTCGAGGTTATTGTATAGGGATTAAGAGCACGAACATCAATAATAACTGAGATTAAGTGCAACTATAAGTCAGTATAAGTCGAACGATCTCAAGCGGTCCTGCTCAATACACGCAAGTGCACTAATGTGATTCCATAGTCAAGACAAACTAATACCAAATTACACTACAACTATTCTGATAGAGAGTCCCCGTCTATCTCGGTTGTGAGCATCTGTTTATACTTTATAAGGATACCGATAATACGATCTTCCATGTGTTGTCGCACAACATATTATCTACAGTATAAAGTAAGTGGACTATTGCATCATGCATATAAATAAATTATAAGACGCAATCATTTGATCATATGATTCTCATTCTAAATAAATAGTTATAACATTGTTCATACTAAAGCTGACTTTTAGTATACAATTCTACAATCTCCCACTTATACTAAAAGACTATGTTGTCATGTCTTCTGCCATACATCTGATTTTCACTCCCATTCACGACCATCAAAAGCGCTCGCCTTAAGGTCCTTGTAAATGGATTCACTAGGTTATCATCCAATGCAATCTAGGCAACAACAATCTTCCCCTCATCATACGATTTCTCGTAACAGGTGGTACTAGCGCTCCATGTGTTTAATTGCCTTATGGGCTCGTGATTCCTTCAAGTTTTCAACTGCACCATTATCATAAAAAAAATTGTGATAACCTTTGGCAAAGTTAGAAACACTTCAAAGATCATCATGAAGTTTCTAGAGTCATACAGTTACTTTGGCTGCCTCATAGGCTCTAATTTTTCATCTTTCCATGATGGAATCCGGAGTCTGAAATATATTTCTATATAACACTCCTCCACATTATGACTCAACTTCCTTAAATTAAACACATAACCTTTGAGGTGGATTTACTGACGTCCCTATCTGATTTGAAAAATCTAAATCTATGTAACCCCTAAGAAGCAGTGAATCTGTCCGGTAAGCCCACATATAATTTCTACCTTTTCAGGTACTTCAAAATTATGTGTTACCACAGTTCAACATTCTTATTTTGGGTTACGTTTGATACCCACTGTCTATGCGTTCAGCAAAACAGATATCCATTCTCGTGCATAGCATTCCTTAGATTAAACTTCCTTATTCGTCGAAGCATAAGAAACCTCTTTCATCACCTTTATCTTCTTTTTATGCCTTAAGATAGATTTTCTTAGATAAAGTCACATGCTAAAACGAGTAAGGATCGTATCATCTCATGAAGCTTGAGACAAGCATAACATCCTTTTTTGTGATCCGTATTACCTTTGATCGAATATTTTTGCTTCTCTTAAGTCCTTCATCTCATACTTCTTTATTAACCATACTCATACGCCCGACAATATTCTTTTATTGTCTCCAATGAGCAATATATCATCTACGTACTGTACAAGAAATACAACCACGTTTCAATCACTCTTTTCAATACACAAGACACATCCGCACATTGAATAAATCCATATGCCTGGATTTCCTCATCAAAACGGATGTTTCATGATCTTGAAGCTTGCTTTAGTCCATGAATGGATACTTTTAAGCTTATTATCAAAATGTTCTTAGCCCTTTGCAATGAATCACTTTGGTTGCTTCACATAGATGTTTTCCTCAAGATTTCTAATCAGGAAAGCTGTCTTGACATCTATTTTCTATCCTTCATATTCCATATGAGTAGCAACAAAAAAAATCTAGATCAATATAGGCATAGCTACTGGCGAACAAATTTTCTCATAATCGAACCCTTTCTTTTTTAGTATACATTTTTGCAAAAAGCTTTGCTTCTAAGGTTTTCACCTTATCATCCTCTTTTATTTTACAGAGTCACTTCCAATGGCTTTCACACCATCCGTGGTTCTACAAGCAGCCAGATCTGATTTAGAATTCATCGATTCTATTTCAACATCATTGCACTTGCTAAGATATCGCATTTCGATCTTGTAGTGCTTCGTCGTATCCGTGAGTCTATTTCATGTTTACTAGGGACCTAGTCTCACGACTCTCCCAAAACATATATCTTATAGGTTCTCGAACAACCCTTCCACTACGACAAGGCACTACACGCAATTGTCTATCAGACGTGACATGCATTGCAGTTTACCTTGTGGTATATCCTCTTGTACACTTGGTACTAATACTTTGTGTTTTCCCTCTCACTTTCTTTAGAACAATTTATATATGGGTTTATGATTTAATACATAGTCCTTTTCCAAAAAATTAGTGTTTGTGTTTACAATCACCCTTCGATCTTTTGGACTAAATAAATTATCACCCTACATTTTCCTAGGATAACCCACAAACAGACAAACGTTCATATGAATTACTGTTTCTAGGGCATATCCATAAAATAAATTTAATAATTTCAAATAACTCATCATCTATCTAACAATTTCCATAAGAGTCTTTCTCTTATTAAGATTAGAAGATGTGTTATTAATTATTATTTGTTGCATTCGTGGGATAAACATGATTTAAGAGTACAAATTGTCCACCAACGTACAACAACAGATTATAGCTCCATCCCTCATTACTATGAACATGTCATTTAAATGAAATGGAGTATCCATCCATAAATGCATAGAAACTGAAATAAAATTTTTCTATGAAAACGTACTTAAAGACAATTTCATATAATCAAATGTTTATTCCTAACCTTAGATAAATAAACAACTCTCACTGCAACAGTCACTACTTTCGTAGTATACTCATGTACCCAATAATAATCTCATCATCATTTAGTTACACGCTTTTAGTGATTCCGGTATCTACACATAATGTGTTAGTAGATGCCATCACTAATCAAGCTTCAACGACTAGTGAATGAGATACTAACCTTGTTCACATCATGATGAAAATGGCTTTACTTCGCCAAATATTTTGTCAGAAGTTCCACACCATATACAACCTCTCGTATTTCAGGTAAAACTTGCTCAAAACATCAAGTCAAATTATGAAGAATAAATTGATCTAGGTTTCTCTTTCAATTTCTATTCCAAGCATTCTCAATTCATTCATCAACGTATCCATGACCTCTTGCCTTTCTTACTTACTCAAGTATCTGAAGAGTCGTATGAGACCATCATATTTCTATGAACCTCTCCCCTCTTCACTAGAGACTTTAATAGGCATCATGGAACATCCTTAGTGATAACACATTTATATTTTCCTAAGCAGTAAATATTAAATCCAAGATTCTCTTCAAATCATCTAATTTTGGACCAGTAAATTTAATTTCTTTTAGCAAACAATAAGTGAATCAACCATTTGAAATTACAGAGAATCACAAAAAAATACACCGATCAAATCTTCGAATTTATCCATTTGTATTGTTTCCTCAAAATAATATAAAAATAAAATTCACCGACATCTCAAGCACCGTGAGTCTGTAAGCCACGATAGTGTGGACGTTTACAAACCCGAATATTTACAAGAGAAGGTTTTACCCATTAATTTCAATTGTCAACCTAACCTCATGACAAAATAATTAATAGTTGATTCCTCTTTAGCCATGCAAATAAAAGAAGTGACTCCGATGGGGAGGATACTTATTATTTACATCTAAGTGTACACCATTATTTGACCCCAAGTCCACGGCCTAAGCTTATGTGCCTTACAGATAGAGAAGTACACACGCGCTCGGATAACTTCCTGCAGTCATCAATTATAAGCTTGTTCCAGTGAACCGCATATAAACTCATCCGATGGGGAGGAAGGTCTATGCCAACACGCAAGTTCATGTGCATCACATTACAAATAATAATTATTTAATGAAGTCTGTACCAGTGATCCGTGAATAAACTCATCCGATGGAGAAAAAGGTCTATGGCAGCATGCAAGTTACTCACATCACTTACAAACCAATAATGGAGGCCGTGGGAATTAATTACCAATCCCCTCTCCCACTTAGTTATTTAGCACCGAGGGTTTTTACATGCATATAATATTCAAAATAAAATACGCAACCTAGCATGCTCCTATTACAGCAAATAAGGCAGTAAATCACAGAGAACATGCATACATATATAACAATAATCAATAAATAAATCAATTATCAATAGTTATACATCAGCGAATTCAATTGTTCGCCACCAAGCACGAATGCGGGCAACACATACGGGGATCAAAACCGTGCAGCCTGCTCCCAGCAACCAACTTCGCCCGTCCATCACACGCCCAGCTTCTCGTCAGCACGCCTGCCTACCTGCTTGCTGCCGTGCGCTGAAGCTCATCTCCGTGCGCGGTTTCGTGCATGCCATCGTGATTCACACACTTGATGGGTTCCAGCTGTGTAGCCTTCTTGCCATGCTGCCCGGTTTCTGTTCACCGTGCATGCCCACAACACTCTCCCGTACATCCCACCATGCAGCTTATCAACGTGCCTGCCCACTGCATGTTAACTGTGCGCCGAGAAGCCCAGTAACATGAGTGCCCACCAGCAACATCACACGACTATCTGCCCAGCCTTGCAGCCCGCCAGCCCAGCTTCCATGTGCCTACTGGATTACCTCTCATTCGTCGAATCACTCACAGCCGGGCATCGCAAGCTATCCACCATGCGTTCCAAGCGAACACGCCGCCGTGTGCTGGAAGATTACCGACCATTGCAGATTGGTGCCGCTCAGCTGCCTCGATGGAGCCACAACAGGGACCCACCCAGAATCCTTAAAGACTCCTCCAAAAACTTAGCAGACATGACCGGACATCGGCAAGGACTCGCCCAGAACTCCTTATGACTCGCCCCCAAAACAATGCTGACGCGCTTAGAATGGGCTGGTGCAGCCCTACAGTAGGCACACCTCGCCTGCCAGCGCCAAGACATCGTGCAGCCGCCATCGTCGCCTTCATGCCGATCGCACCACTAGTTGACATATCTTTCTTGTTTCTGCCGCACGCCTCCAGTCGGAAATCCAGCTACTTACGCCGGCAGCCACACACGCAAACCATGACCTGCCCAGCATTTTTCACTGCCTGTCCGCCATCCACCGTCCATCAGCGTGAAGACGCCGTCACATGATTCCATCCCAGCCTTACAGGCTCAACCAGCCAGCATCCAGACTCGCCTGACCGCATACCCAGACTCGCCCAGGCAATTGCCCAGACTCACTCGGACCCTACTTGCCCATCATGCCTAGGAATTACCGCCGGTGACGCGCCTGTGCCATGAGTCTCCTGCGTGTGCTTACCCGTTAGTGCCAGCTGCAGCGCCCAGCGCTGCCTACTCATTGCCGTTTCCAACACAGCCATCCTCCACCATGTCATCCGATGTCCAATTTAGACCATGCAGGCGCCGTCCGCCACTTACCAGGCAATCACTTTCATCGTGCGTCAGCAACTGCCAGTCTCGTCAATTACCGTCTATAAGTGATTGAGCGGTGCTTCCGGCACCGCCGTGCGCTGTCGCCACCAAGTCTCGTCGACAATCAACATCGGTGAAGTCGTGTGCCGTGATCAATAAGGTAGGGTTTTCTAAAATATCAAAATATTCTAAAACCCTAATATCATGTAAGGCACATAAACCTAGCCTAACGTTTCACGCTTTACCACAAAACAGACGCTCTGATACCAATTGTTGGCGTTCGATCATTTGGTTAACATGAACCGTTAGGGTTTTATATGTTTCAAAGATGCAGCGGAAGCAAAAAAATAAGAAACATATTACATTTCACCAGGGTATGTTGAAGACGATAAATTCTCGCCATTAGCCTATGCAGCCTCACCGTTTTGGGCATAACTCTCTCATCCGATATCGGATTTGAGTGATCTATGCGCCATAACGATCCTCTCTTAAGTGGCTTTCCGTCAGTATATCTCACTTCCTGTTTTGAAGTCTGTACGATTTTATAAAAATCATAGAAGGTGATAGACAGCAGCTGCAAACAACCTTCCAGTCTTCTGCTGTATTCCCAAGTCCAATCTCGACGTCGTGTGGGCGACGATCCTCGAGATCTTCTCAATCAGTTGTTCCCTCACCCTCCTCACAGTGTTAGACATGATTAATCTCATAGATTAGGATTTTCGGACAGCTGAGATGACTTATATATGGGCTACAGCAGGGACTAGGAGGAGAAATTAGAGTTGGGCCTCTATTGGGCTTAAGTATCCAAGCTTAACCCAAAGATTATACTTAAGTCCAATAATAATAATATATACCACTAAAATATTATTACTGCACTACCGTTCTAATCCCATAATTACGTAATGGACTCCTTCTTATTATGAGCCTGTTAGTCTCCCCATGTTTAAGATATACAATACCCATTAATTAATTAAGCTACTGACAAATCCATTAATTAATATCTCATCCGAGAGTAGTACCACTCAACCTCATTATCATACCGGAATAAATCCACCTGCAGGGTTTACATGATAATCTTTATAAGCTTCTCAAGGTGACATCATCAACTTATAACGGACACGAATTCCTTCTACAATCAACAGCACACAATAGAGACATCACTATTTCCCAACTCACCGAGTTTGTTGATTTAATTACATGTAAATCTTACCCATTGATGAATTAAAGAAATACATACTGCCTTACGTGTCGAGGTTATTGTATAAAGATTAAGAGCACGAACATCCATAATAACTGAGATCAAGTTCTCCTATAAGTCAGTATAAGTCGAACGATCTCAAGCGGTCCTGCTCAATACACGCAAGTGCACTAATGTGATTCTATATTCAAGACAAACTAATACCAAATCACACTACAACCATTCCGATAGAGAGTCCCCGTCTATCTCGGTTGTGAGCATCTGTTTATATTTTATAAGGAAACCGATAATATGATTTTCCGCGTGTTGTTGCACAACATATTATCTACAGTATAAAGTAAGTAAACTATTGCATCGTGCATATAAATATATTATAAGATGCAATCATTTGATCATATGATTCTCATTTCAAATAAATTGTTATAACATTGTTCATACTAAAGCTAGACTTTTAGTATACAATCCAACAATAACTACATGTCAAAAATAGTTAAAGTTTATATGATATATTTTGATTTTATAAATAAAGAGTATTACTTATACTTGATAGGCTTATATCGGAATATTGATGCAAATAATAAATCAATTGTGTAATAGAAAATTCTCGTGTGAGACGGGTATATGTGAGACGGATTATAGACGGGTCGACCCATTATTATAGTATATTTATTATATATGTAAAGTATACTTATTGATGGTTAAAGTATGTTTGTAGTTAATCATATTATAAAAAAATTTAATTCATTATTCATCATATTTTAAAAAATTATACTTTAACTACAAATTAATTAAAAAATTATCGTGTTTCATATACCCACCATAACTCACCCACAACACCTTTGCTCACCCAACATCAACCCATGTCGGAGAGGAAAGAAAATGAATCAATCTCACTACCGGTCTCATCCAGTAAAACACTACACCTAAATAAAATAATATCGGGTGAAAGTGATAATAAATTAAATAAATTATTTTATGATCAATTTATAAAATGAATAAAAAGTGAAACGTGATTATAAATTTTTTAAAAATAAAAAATATATAATTTTTAATAATTTATAAAATAATCCATTAAAGGGAATTGAAAAAAAAAATAAAACAACTATTTAGGCCAACTGCTAGCCGCCCACCCCTCTTTTGCTTTAATTTTTTATTCGTAGTAATAATTAATTAATATAACCTGACAGAACCCTTATTTTCACTTAACTTTTTTAATTTAAGGACTTATAACATTAATATGCAAAATTTATACAAAGACGTTATAATTATCTCTAAACACTCTCCCTTTAAATTTTTCCATATTAAAATTGATTTATATTTTAAAAAATTATAATAATAATTAAGAAAAAAATAAAATATTCATAACGATTAAATATTCTAACTAAATCTCCTGTTTTTTATTTGATTCTTTAATTGGTCCTAACTCAATCTCTTGTTTTTCATTTGATTCTTTAATGGGTCATAATTGGTATATATCATGAGAGAAGTGTGCGTTGTGTGTGTTGTGTGGTGTTTTGTAACTATATAATTATGTTTTGTTTCTAAAGCACCCGAAGCACAAGGGGATTTTTCATTTTATACAAAATATTTTCTTGATAAAAAAAATTAAGTTTTATCCATTTACTATATATATATATATATATATATATATATATATATATATATATATATATATATATAATATTACTCTATAGTAATTTAACTAAGAGAAAACCAATGATAGATACACACTTTTACCCTAAATTACTATGAGATACAATGAGTTCAAATAATTACTCTCACATACAAAATATTAAAGTAAAATACCAAATATAACCTTATAATGCCATACACTTTTAAACCACAAACCCTTAACCCCTCACCCACCAACCCACCGCCGCCGACCGGTCACCTGATCACCGCCAGATCACCGCCGGATAGCCGCCGGCCGATCACCGGACCTCCGCCGGACAGCCGCCGGACCTCTGCCGGACCGCCGCTTGCTGCCGGACCTTCGTCGGACCACCGCCGGAAACAAAATTGTGCAAACCAAATTATGCAAAATAAAATTGTGCAAACCAAATTGTGCAAAACAAATTATGCAAACACATAGGGGTATTTATGGTATCACAATCATAATTGTGGTGTTATGAGTATTAGTGCTTTGAGTCATCTAGTTTATAGCAATTATGCATTATTTTATGTATCCAATAGTAGGTGACCTTTAATTAATTAACCAAATGCAATGTTTGCTTACATTCCCACAGCCAAGATTTGTAATGTAATTTCCAAAGATAAGCAAAATCTTTTACACACCTAGGTACATTAATGGTGGATTCTAAAAAATATTTTTGGGATACAGGCATGTAATTATAAATATATATATATTACTCAATGCGTTTTAATAAGTAACTCATGTTTTTTTTGTATACGTATATTAAAAAATATATATTTTTTATGTTTAAAGATGTGTAAAATTTTTGGAATGTTTGTAAAAAATGAGTATTTTAGATAATTTAAAAAATATGTATAAAATTGTTTAGATGTGTGTAAAAAGTGTGGAGTTAAATTCCCTTTTGGTCCCATAACAATAGAAAATTTTTGAATTTGTCTAAAAAAAGATATTATTTTCAATTTAGTCTCATAACTTTCAATATTGGCCAATTTTTACCTCAAAATTACCGAAAATTGAATTTTTCGTCGGGATTTTGCACGTGTTACGCACGTGGCCCCTCAATTTATGGTTTTCCGGCGATTTGAGGTCAATATTGGCCAATTTCCGTAGTTACGAGACTAAAAGGAGAAACAATATGTATTTTCTATTTTGTCTCAAAAAAAATATCATTTTTAATTTAGTTCTATAATTCAAAAGGCAAGTCAAGTGTTTATTGTATATATATACTATTCACCGTGGATAAAAATGAATTTCTTTTTCATTTTTTGGCTTCATCAATTAATTTAAGTATAATACATAATTAAAATAATTGATTGAGGTAGCACAATTTATAATTTAAATGATTAATTGAAAAACAAATAAAAGATCAGACAGCACGTGAAGTGCATGAAAATTTAAATAATTCATTGTAAATCGAATTATAGCAGGTTACTTTATTTAAAAGAGACAACCCCAAATAATTCATTGAAAAACGAACTCTAGCTGGTTGGTTTAAATAAAATGCATCCACTAATATGGATGATGGTGCTCCCCCAATGATAAAAGAAGATTTTATTTTGATTTTGCTTTTACTATTTCTAGTTACATACTACTGCGCCGTATATCAATGTATTTCACATATTTGTATGCGAGAAGTTTAAATTTTTTTCTTTTTAATGTATGAAATAAAATCTCAATATTTATCTATTTATTTTAAAGATTTCTCAATATCCGTAACAAATTTGAGAAAGTTATGTAATCCAATTCTTTCATAAATCTCATTCTCGCAAATATCACTAAAATCCTCATCGACGTCGCGGTTGATGCGCACATAGAAGGCCGACATTAGAGCCTCCACCACCGGTGAAATCATCGGAATTGAGAGAACGTTCACCTTTAGCCCTTCGATGGAAAAGCAAACACTAATTGGGGGTATTTGAATCATGCACGAATACACCGCCTGCTTGAATGATCGCGCGTCAGACCCAAGATATCAATTTCAGAAGTGCTTATTCAATCTCTTGCATAAACTCATCATCGAGTCAACGTCGTCGTACCCATAAGTTAATATTCCATCCTGCACGTCCTTTCTTTTTTGGGTTGTTACGCGAAAGAAACCCCCGATGGCCGCCACCATCATGAAACCAAGTTTTCCCACCAAATTCGACAACCTGACTGTGCCCTACTTTCGGAGTCAATGTCAACAGTGACTGTGGTATTAGAAAGTTCTTCCGTTGCTTCTTCAGTTTTAGCAGAGGTAAGGTTATGATGAAAAGAGGCGTGGAAGGATGCTGACGATTGTTCACATTGTGCAACAATATAATAGATTGTGCAAATATTTTAAGGGGTTGTGCAGCAATGTAATCGATTATGCAGCATGTATCATTACAATCTAATATACAGAAACATAGCATGATTCATAGCAAATAATATTTAGACATAATTTTATGTCCATCAGAATTATTTATTTTTTATAATTATACTCTTGATAACTATGTTGCGCATGTCTACAAGAAATATGATTTACAAAATAACATATAGTTAGGTTGTGCAGTCCTATTCACAGGTTGTGCAAAAATTTAATTAAATTGTGCAATATATTTATAGTCTTATTTACTTGAGAAGATGAATTGTTATCAATAATAGAGATTGAAATTAACGGGCAATAAATACGGAATCTGATACAATTTTAACGGTAAAAATTATGTCCAGAATACATTGAAAGGGTAAAATTGGGTTTGTGCAATATAACTTTGTACCTATTAGTATTAATTTAAGCCCACGTATCTAATAGTAATAATAAGATATGCATTGTACCTAAAAGTAAGTCATTAATA
The DNA here is from genome assembly GCA_023678885.1 of Pogostemon cablin. NCBI lineage: Eukaryota > Viridiplantae > Streptophyta > Magnoliopsida > Lamiales > Lamiaceae > Pogostemon > Pogostemon cablin. Next base: position 12,713,783 of record CM042987.1, read on the forward strand.
ATTAGTTTGTCTAATGTCAGCATTAAAATCAGTAATTGCACTAGCTGTGGGCGTATCTTGCTAAATGGATAAAATAATATCCAGTCATATCATGAATTGTATTTTATTACTGTCGATCCACTACAAAATTGTTTAATGAAAAGTCGCACTTACCCCTATTTTTATACACATCAATTATAATTGAATAAAATAAATGAAGAATTCACATTTCTATATATGTAAAGTATACGTATTGGTGGTTAAAGTATGTTTGTAGTTAATCATATTATAAAAAAAATTAATTCATTATTCATCATATTTTAAAAAATTATACTTTAACTACAAATTATTCTAAAGTTTTTTTCATTATCAAACTATGGGTTAATGGCTGGAAAAAGTTTTATGTATCTATTCAAGAATATCTTAAACTTTCAAAGAACTCTCATATGATCACCACGGATTGATTCAAGAAGAAAAGAAAACGACGAACTAAATCATTTATAATGGTTAGGCAAATTGCCTGTATTCAATCCAGCTGGAAGATCAGTTTAGATCTCATAACTATCTATTAAACCAACCCTTATCTTTATCTATAAATCATCCATTACCAATTAAAACAACATCCATAACTTTCTATTCAACCAACCCTTATCTTTATCTATAAATCATTCATTACCAATTAAAGCAACATCCACATGGAAAATACTTAAGGGAATGCGCAAAAAAAATACACATTTTAGTCAAGAGTTGCAATTTGAACTACCGGGCAATAGGAAGCTGCCCATTCTCTCTCCCATGTCACACGCTACCTGTACAAAACTACATCGTTTTATTGTATTCAAATAGTCTCATAAAACATAATTTCTTCGAAATAGTTCCATAGTATTTAAATTCTTACCAAAATTGTCATTTTTACTTAAAAATGTTTAAATTTTCTAATTCTTTGAGATTTGGACTGAATCGGTGCTTTAACAAAGTTATGGGACAAATTTGGTAAAAGTAAAATGTTTTGGGATGGAATCGGAGAAAACTAAAAGGTTTGAGAAGAAAATGAATACCCTAACTACCGGGTAATTTTTCGTTGGTAAAGTGGTGGTTGGTAAAATTTTTAGCAATGAAATTTCAATTCTATTGGTAAATAATTCCGTTGGTAGTCCGTTGCTAATAATTCCCATGAGAATTGCTCAATGTCAAAAAGGTCCAAAAACTGGCAGATTTAGTCCCATAGGAATTTTTCATCTAAATTGTAATAGTTGACGAAATATTCTGAATCATTAAGAAGATCAAAACGGACTATGTTTATTTTGAAACACAGAAAATAATATAAATTTGGTAGTTTATAATAACATAAGTTAATTTGGAATGAAAATTTTCGATTATAATATTCTTATGGGACCAAAACCGCTAGCTATGGGACTAGTATATTCCTACGGGACAATAATTGAATTGAAGAAATTCTTATGAGACTAAATGTGAAATTTTCCCTTTATTTATTGATTCTATTGGTAACCGTTAAAAATTACCAATGGATTTTATTCTATTGGTAAAAACATAAGAGAATTTGTTGGTATTCTATTGCTAAAAGAAAATTGTAATTACAAATGGATTGAATTGAAACCTTGCTAATAATTTCGTTGATAATTTATTTAATGATTATGTTGGTAACTGTTAATAATTACCAATGGATTTTATTCAATTGGTAAAAACATAAGAAAATGTGTTGGTATTCTATTGCTAGAAGAAAATTGTAATTACCAACGGATTGAATTCAAACCTTGCTAATAATTCCATTGGTAATTTATTTAATGATTCTGTTGGTAACCGTTAATAATTACGAAAATTGTAATTACCAACGGATTGAATTCAAACCGTTAGTAAATTTCATTGCTAAAAAGGAGTTTTTTTTTTTTTGTAGTGAGTGTCTCAGCATAGTGACATTGAATGGGAAAATTCCTTTACTGCTACATTTTTACAATAGTAATATATATATATATATATATATATATATATATATATATATATATATATATATATATATATATATATATATATATATATATATTTTATTCTTTTCATTGTAGATAGTGCATGAGTCACCTTTATATAGTAAAGAATATTTTTTCTTCATCATTTTACTTATGCTAAGTAGATTACTGTGGAGTTTTGAAATCAACAGCACATCGTGAATGCACTGCTTTCCTTTTCTTATGTTGACAACTATTATGCCTTTTCTTCCAACCTCTGTTGTGTCTCCATTGTCTTAGCTTCACTTGAATTTTGATTGTTTTATCGACATTTTAGAAAATCTTCTCAACTGCCGTAATATAATGTTCGTTTATTTATTGTACGGAATTGAAGATGGAATAGTGGCTAGATGAGTCCATTAATTAAATTCACACATGTACAAGTCCCAATTTCGATTCTGCTGACAATCTATCTTTATATCACTCTATACATACATATATACCTGAATTTCCTATTTTTATCTTTAACTAGATTTTATCCATACGTACGTTGTACGAAAAGAATTATATTACACTATATTTAAAATTATTATTTTTTACGTAATTATATTTATTTACTTATATGAATTTATGTATTTTATAAATAAAATATTAATTATTTATATATAAAATATAAATGTAATTTTTCTTTTTGTTAATTTAAAGTAATTTTATATTTATGAATTAAATCGTATAATATGTACATTTAATTTTTTCATAACATCAATTTTTACTTGTAGTTAAGGATGACAATGTGAAAATGCTTGTTTTAAGGATATCTATATTTGTTTAAATATTAATTATCTATATTTATACCCGTCCTATTAAAAAATTCCATGTACCCGTCCTAAATTCATTTATAGACACACGCGGGTTATCTGTATCCATTTAATATTTATTTAATTTATATATTTATATATTTCAATTCTTAAATAAATATTATAATAAAAATTATATTACTACCTCCGTCCCAAATTAGCCTTCACCTTTTCTATTTTTGTTTGTCTCCTAAAAGTCTTCGCATTTCACATTTCTAAAATAGTAAAAAGATATAACAACTAACCTCTTACTTACACTTTATTTACAAAAATATCACTCATTCCTTGGGTACCAGAAAAGTACACCCGTCTCTTTGTCATTTGTTCTTGTACCAAATATGTTCTCCAACACTATTATTTGTAAGTACTTTAGCATGTATAACTATATCTTATGTTTCCTAATGACCAAACGTGGACATTTGCATAAACTTTTGTATAATATATATTTCTCTCGTATAATTTTATTACTACTCGTATCCATCACATTCAAAAATTTTATTACAATACATTTCAAACCCGTTTATTAATACTCATGAGTAAAAATTAACAATTAAAATTTGTACTGAAATTTGATCAATTAAATGAAGACGATATTTTATCATAAAATAGATTGATTAAATTAAATTAATGAGGTATTTTAGAGTAAATATTAAATTAAAAATAAATTTCAAACTTAAAATAAATTCAATAAAACATGATCTCTAAATTAAAATTTAAAATTAAATAGTTTAAAAAAATTAGTTGATATTAAGAAAAATATAAATCTTTTATAAATTAAATTGAATTAATTAAATATTGATTTATAAATTGATTGAAAAAAATAGGAAATATTACTCATAGGTACACACTTTGTACCCTAAATTACTAAGAGATACAATGAGATCAAAAAATTACTCTCACATACAAAATATTAAAATAAAATACTAAATATAACATTAATTCATTATAATCCCACACACTTTTAAACCACAAACCCTAAACCCCTCACCCACCCACTGCCGCAGCCGGCTTCCGGACCGCTGCCGCCGCAGCCGCCACTGCCGCTGCCCCATGCCGCCGCCGGAGAGTGGGAGTATATAATTTTTTCGCTGCACATGACACTTATGATTCACACTTTTTTTGCTGCACACACTTTTTTTACTACACATAACTTTTGCTGCACACGATCTTTTATGCTGAACACAAACATTTGTGTGCAGCACAATGTAAGGGTAATATTGGATATCACTATATATTTATTTATGTAGTTAGTAGTAATATTTTTGTATGTTTGTATCTCATAGTGATAAAAGAGTTTTTAATGTACCTTATATTAAGTGCCTGATAGTCGTTTTTATGCACTCCAATTAAAATCCTCAAGTGTAAGGACAGTCAATTATTTATTTTCTCTAAATTACTATTTAATAAGAATTATATAACTAATTTCTAGAGTTTGAATTAATTATTCAAGAAACTAAAATAATAAATAACTTAATAAAAAGAAAAGAAAAGGATTTGAGAATAAGTCAAGAGATAAGGCACAGTTCTAAGGTATCAAGTATAGACTAATTAATTTGGATTTCTAGACCTCCAATTGATTATTCATGCAGCATCTATGAAATTACACCATTTAACCCTGTTATTCCACCAGATATGATCTGATTTTAAGCTAGCAGTATATTCTAGTTTATTTCCTAAGGTGCATGAATATTACCAAGCCCCCTTCCTAGATACTAATCAACGCGAACAACAATACCTCTGAATGGCAAATTCGACTAACAAGATATTTTCTGGAAGTACTACATGCTTTATTCACTTCCTACTTGAATGTCTAATTGCATTGTTCCACTAAACAATTCAAGTATTTGATTTACTAGGTCTCGAAATTAAAGTGTTTATAGGCAGACTACTCTAATTCCTAACAGATAGATAATACCAATCATGAACGCACACAAGCTAACATATTAAACCAAGAATCACGGGAAATGACATGAATTTTGTATGAAGACGTTACGAAACAGAAAAGCAAAGTTTGAATAAACCAAGTAAAATCAAAATATTAACTGCATAAAATCACAAAATTTGGTCTAGGTCTCTAAATCAATTGAATCTAACCTTCAAACCTTAGAACTGTAATGGAAATTAGCTGATGAGGTAACAAGCAACACTCATGGCTATGAAATTTATAACAATAATCAAAATAAAAGAGAAAGAAAGATAAGAAACACGAAACCCTAGCATAGGTGTAGATCTGCGTTCCTTCTTTGTCTCTCCGATCGTCTGATCTCTCTCAACTCGCACTTGAATCTCCTTCTGATTGGATGGAAGATGGGATGGATGGAGATCTGATGTGTGTGGGTGGATGATGAGGCATGATGGATGATTAGCCATTTTTTGTAGTCAGGATGACCAATTAAAGAATTTATCGAACCCAAGGGAGGTAGGTACTAGAGCTTAAGCGATATTACGTTTCTTGTAATTTTATGGAGCGAATCATGAATAGATTGGTTGTTTAAACAAGTAAATTAAAGTAATCAAAGCAAACAAGTAAACAATGATCAAACAACCAAAGATAAGTGAATGAAGAGTAGTTTTTCAAGTTAAGTAAAGGTGATATTAACAACACTAATGAAGTGGTAATTCTAGGATTAATGCATCAAATTCATATGTATCATGAATTAATAACTAAGTGCCAACACAAATTCCACCTAAAATCTCTCTCGAGATGGATAGGATGTAGATCATTAATAATGTCTCAAAATAGCTCTAAGGATTGGTTCTTAATCAAACCATTCCATCAAGGTACTAAGTTCAATTAAAGAATCCCTTCACACGATCGATTGACCTCTCGACCTAATAAATCGGGTGTTCTATCAATGTGTTCTAAGTCCCAAAGGATATCTATATATATTTACAACTTATAATGCACATGAATTGTATGATGAAATAATTCAATGAACTATCCTAAGCACATATTTGATTTCTCAATCTAAACATATGTCCAATGATAATTAATCACACAAATAAATCATATAAATCAAGCAATCAACAATCACTGATAGAAAATTAACAAATCCAATCAACATATGAATTCAAATACATAAATCCCAAAATTATCCAACAACTTTCATGTTGCTAATCTCACAAGGGAGATTAGCCTACCATATTCATAAGGAAATCAACATAGACATTTAAATCCCTACAAACCATGATAAACAATAAGGTTTCAATACAAAGTTTGGATGAAAACTCCCTTGGATGGCTCCAATGTTGATCTTCTTCCTCTCCTTGCAATTCTGCTTTCTTCCTTGCTTCTTTTCCTCACTTGGATGAGAATTTTGATGGTTGGATGAAGATAGATGGAATGGATGGTGAATGGATGAAGATGGTGGTGAAAAATGGAAGGAATTGTGTGTGATATGAGTGTGCAACCTCCAACTCACGAAAATCTGATCAAATATTGAAATATTGGGTATTTATACCCCTTGGGAGCTTCTAGAAGAATTCTGATAATTTTCTGCTTCCAGCACCTATACGGCTCGTGTGCATGCAAACGGCCCGAGTCATTTTTGGGCTTTTGGTCAACTTTTGGCTCCAGACGGTGCACGGCTCGTGCGCTGAACACGGCCACAGGGTGGGCGAGTAGTTGGTTCAGGTGCTGGCGCACGACCACCTCTTACAGGACCGTGCGCAGTACACGGGACGTGTGCATGAACACATCTCTTGTACTGGACACGGGCGGCCGTGTTTGTGCTGCAGTTGCTTTCTTTTTGCACCTCGACTCCCGACTCTGTTTTCGCTCCATTTTCACCTATTATTGGTAAATTAATTGGCATGTCAAAAACTATGGCATGGTATAATTAATACTCTCAAATTTTCGGTAAAGGTAACTACATGTCAAAAATAGTTAAAGTTTATATGATATATTTTGATTTATAAATAAAGAGTATTACTTATACTTGATAGGCTTATATCGGAATATTGACACAAATAATAAATCAATTGTGTAACGGAATATTATCTTGTGAGATGAGTATATGTGAGACGGATTATAGACGGGTCGACCCATTGTAATAGTATATTTGTTATATATGTAAAGTATACTTATTGGTGGTTAAAGTATGTTTGTAGTTAATCATATTATAAAATATTTTTTAGGGTGAATATCAAAATTGGTCCTATAAGTATGACATTTTCCAACTTTAGTCCTTTATCATTTGCAATTCTCAATTTTGGTCCTTTTTTGTCCACTTTTAGACCTTTTTGTCCAAATTTAATCATTTTTGTCCAAATTCAGTCCTTTATGTTAAAAAAATGTCCAAAAATAGTCCAAAATTGTATATATTTAGGACCAATAGTGACCATAAAAGGACCAAATTTTGAAAAAAGGACCAAAACTGGACCAAAAGGACTAAAACTGGACCAAAAGGACTAAAACTGGACAAAAAATGACCAAATTTGAGAATTGCAAATGATAAAGGACTAAAGTTGGAAAATGCCATGCTTACTGGACTAATTTTGATATTTACCCCATTTTTTAATTCATTATTCATCATATTTTAAAAAAATATACTTTAACTACAAATTAATTAGCATATTTTATCTATATGACAAACATACTTTGACAACGGGTCGACCCGTCTTACAATCTGTTTCTCACAAAAGATTTTGTCTAACATATATGTCGAAAAATTTATATACCGATGTTGTTGAATATTAAACTTAATTTTGTGGAGATGTCATGAGAATTCTAGATAAATTGGGAAGATGTGAATCTTCTAGGTTGGTGGAGACATTTGTAAACTAGAATTCTTTAGAATAGGAAATTAAGAAAAATGAGAAAGAATAATTTAGAGTGATGTAGATGAAAAAAATATCTAGAAAATATTCACATGTGATCAACATAAGAATTATCTAGATGAAACTAGTATAGAATGATCTAAAATATTAGAGATTGTACTCTTGATTACTATAAATAGGTGCATGATGTATCATTTTGTTGTACACAACCAAAAAAAAAGTTAAGTGAAGTTCATTTCTCAAACCTTGTTCATTCCCTCAAATTATTTCTATCATATTTTGTTTACTCCACTCACCAAATCCTACACCCATCCACAAATACCTACACATATCCCTCCAACTTTTTACATCCTACAAAGTGGTATTCGAGCCATAAGATCCTCCTGTGAGAGATGGCTAACAACCTTCAATCCTTTCAAGTCCCGTTGCTCAACAAGAGCAACTATGATAATTGGAGTATCAAGATGAAGGCACTCCTGGGTACTCATGATGTTTGGGAGATTGTAGAGAAAGGGTACGACCAACCGAAAAATGAGGCGGCACTATCTCAACAAATAAAGGATAAGTTGAGAGATTCAAGAAAGAGGGAAAAGAAGGCTCTCTTCCTCATCTACCAAGCATTGGGAGATGATGACTTCGAGAAAATCTCGAGTGCGACAACCGCCAAGGAAGCATGGGACAAGCTCCAAGTGTCATGCAAAGGAGCTGATCAAGTTAAAAAGGTACTCCTTCAAACTTTAAGAGGAGAATTTGAGTCCCTACACATGATGGAGTCCAAATCTATTTCGGATTATTTTACAAGAGATTTGGCGGTCTCTAATCAAATGAGAAGAAATGGTGAAAAATTGGTGGATGTTAGAATAATGGAGAAAATTACGTTCGTTGATTCCCAAATTTGAGCTTATTGTGGTGACTATTGAGGAGACTAAAAATTTGGAGGAGATGACAATTGATCTCTTAATGGGGTCGTCACAAGTTTATGAAGAGAAACAAAAATGAAAGCAAGATATGGTGGAGCAATTGTTAAAATTGCAAGTGAGTGCAAAGGAGAAAGACGAAGGCCCAAGTAGCGGTCAAAGTTGTAGCCAAGGACAAGGACAAGGTCGAGGTCGTGGACGTGGATGAGGAGGCTATGGAAATCATGGAGAGAGAAAAGAATTTGATCAAGGAAGGAGCAACCAAAAATCAAGGTACGATAAATCTTCTATAAAATGCTATAATTGTGATAGATTTGGGCATTATGCTTCCGAGTGTTGGAATGCAAAACAAAAGGTTCAAGAGAAGGCCAACTTCGTTGAGAGCAAGCAGGAAGAAAATGCAAGTGTGCTCTTGGCATACAAAGGAGAAAATGAAAGACAAGATGATACTTGGTACCTTGATACAGGAGCGAGCAACCACATGTGTGGCAAAAGGAGCATGTTCGTGGAGTTGGATGAATCAGTAAGTGGCAATGTCTAATTTGGTGATGAATCTAAAATTCCGGTAAAAGGAAAAGGAAAAATTTTGATTCGCTTAAAAAATGGAGGTCATGATTTTATCTTGAATGTTTATTATGTGCCCAACATGAAAAATAATATTTTGAGTTTGGGACAACTCTTAGAGAAAGGTTATAACATTCACTTGAAGGATTATAACCTTTCAATAAGAGATAAGGAAAATAATTTGATAGCGAGGGTGCCAATGTCGAAGAATAGAATGTTTCTACTAAATATTCGGAATGATGTGGCAAAATGACTTAAAGCTTTCTTTAAGGATAAGTCTTGGTTATGGCACCTTGGGCACTTAAATTTCGGAGGATTGGAATTGTTATCAAGGAAGGAAATGGTAAAAGGATTACCATCCATCAAGCATCCTGACCAACTATGTGAAGGTTGTATACTCGGGAAGCAAGCTAGAAGGCCATTCCCAAAGGAGTCAACCTCACAAGCAAAGAAGCCGTTGGAGTTGATCCATACCGATGTGTATGGGCCAATCAAACCATGCTCTCTTGGTAACTACGATTATTTCTTGATATTCATTGATGATTTTTTTAGAAAAACGTGGGTGTATTTCTTGAAGCAGAAATCAGAAGTATTTGAAGCCTTCAAGAAATTTAAAGTTGCCGTTGAAAAGGAGAGCGGGCTAGAAATCAAATCCATGAGAACCGATCGAGGTGGTGAATCCACATCCAAGGAATTTATGGCATATTGCGAAGCAAATGGGATTCGGAGGACTCTTACTATTCCAAGATCTCCTCAACAAATGGTGTGGTGGAGAGGAAGAATAGAACCATAGTGGAGATGGCCTGCAGCATGTTGAAGACGAAGAATCTTCTAAAAGAATTTTTTGCAGAAGCAGTGGTGTGCGCGGTGTGCCTCTCCAATCGTTCTCCAACTCGAAGTGTATGGGGAAAGACTCCACAAGAAGCATGGAGTGGGAGAAAGCCCGGAATCGCTCATCTAAGAGTATTCGGGAGCAAAGCATATGCTCACGTGGCAGATGAGATAAGAAGAAAGCTCGACGATAAGAGTGAGCTATACATATTCATCGAGTATGACTCTAACTCTAAAGGTTACAAGTTATATAATCCCCTCACAAATAAAAGTGTGATAAGTCAAGATGTGGAGTTCGATGAAGAAGGTGCTTGGGATTTCGGTTCCAACATCAATGATCACAACTTTATAACTCCACAATTTGAAGATGAAGAAGATTTGGAGCAAGCAGGTGTAGGTGAAGAGGCAGTGACTCCACCCGCTTCACCAACAAGAGAAGTTGGAGACTCGCCACCATCTTTCCTGAATGAAAGAAGCGCATCGCGTGTGAGGAGCTTACATAATATCTATGACGAGATTGAAAGGTTAGAAGATCTTACATTACTTTGCTTATTTGTTGATTGTGAGCCAGTAACTTTTGAGGAGGCTACACAAAGCAAAAGACGGAGAGATGCAATGGACAAGGAAATTAAGGCCATTGAGAAGAATAATACGTGGGAGCTTGCAATATTGCCAAAGGATCACAAGGCCATTGGAGTTAAGTGGGTGTATAAAGCAAAGAAGAATTCTAGGCAAGGCTTGTCGCTAAAGGATATAGTCAAAGAGCTGGAATTGACTATGACGAGGTATTCGCTCCTGTCGCCCGGCTAAAAACTATCAGGCTAATAATTTCACTTGAAGCCCTAAACAAATTGAAAATATATCAAATGGACGTGAAGTCAGCCTTCTTGAATGGTGTTCTTAATAAAGAAGTCTACGTTAAGCAACCACCAGGCTACAAGGTGAAAGGGCAAGAAGAAAAAGTGTTGAAGTTGAAGAAAGCCCTATATGGATTAAAGCAAGCACTAAGGGCATCGAATAGCAGAATTGATAAGTACTTGGAGGAGAATGGTTTCACCAAGTGCCCATATGAGCATGCCCTTTATGTCAAAATCAAAGGTGATGATGTCTTAATTGTGTACTTGTATGTGGATGATCTTATATTCACAGGAAGAAATACAAAGATGTTCGAGGAATTCAAGGAGGCCATGACTAAAGAGTTTGAGATGACAGATATTGGGCTCATGGCATATTATCTTGGAGTTGACGTCAAGCAGCTTGAGGAAGGAATCTTCATCACACAAGAAGGTTATACGAACGAGATCCCCAAGAAGTTCAAAATGGAAGATTGCAAGGCAATAAACACCCCAGTAGAGTGTGGAACTAAACTATCCAAGCATGAAGATGGAGAAAAAGTGGATCCGAAGCTCTTTAAAAGTTTGGTTGGAAACCTAAGGTACTTAACTTGCACGAGGCCAGATATACTCTACGCAACAGGGCTTGTGAGTAGATTTATGGAGAATCCAACCACAACGTACTTGAAGGAGGCAAAGAGAGTTCTTCAATATCTCAAAAATACGCTAGACTATGGCCTACTTTATTCAAATACTAATAACTATGAGCTTGTTGGCTATAGTGATAGTGATAGGGCTGGAGATAATGATGATCGAAAAATTATAAGTGGATTTGTGTTCTTTATGGAAGACACAACTTTTACTTGGATGTCGAAGAAGCAACTGATAGTCACACTATCTACATAATCAGAGCAAGCACATAGACACTCGCTTCCACTACATTAGAGAATGTATTATAAAAAAAGAAGTTCAAGTGGAGTACGTAAAATCACAAGATCAAGTAGCCGACATTTTCACGAAGCTGCTTGATGAGAGTAAAAATAAGCGTGTTATAGTGTCCAATTTAACATCTTCCTGATTGGAATTGTTGTCATATATTAGCACAAGTATCTTATATGAGATATATGTGACAAAAAGGTGCGTTTGAGGTGTTTTATTGTGTTTTAGGTGGAAAAAGGATCAAAAATGCAAAGTTGGAGAAAATGTGCAATTTGTGCGAGGAATGCTGGAAAAACGCACGTCCAACTTGTGCAATTTTTTTGTATTTTTTTGGAGATCAAAATTGGTTTTATGATACATGGTTGGAAAGCCACTGAAGAGAGGGTCATTTTGGCGTAAAGAACACCCCAATCGAAATCTAAACGAGAGAGTTATGATCAAAATGGTGACGTCGCGCGAGCTGTGCTGAACAAAACGGCTGTGTCACTTTCCATGGCTTGTTACCCCTTCAAATCTTGGAGTTTTTGTGAGTTCTTATATGGATAGAAATCCAAGAAATAGAGGATCGTGTGAGCATAAGAATTACTCAAATTGGAGGTCATATATAGAAGTTATGCTTGAAACGGTGAGACTACGCACTGCAGTTCGATCAGAGTTCGACCTCATCTGTTTGGTTCAACCACTGGTCGTTGTCGAACTCGAAGCCTGGACAGCGAAAAATTGGGATTTTTACCCCCTGTTCGTGAATTTTTGTGCTTTCCAAGAAAAAGCCCTTCCAAAGTCCGTTAGGAGCACTTTACAAGTATAAAAGGGGATGTAGATCACAACAAGACACAACACAATAGCATAGAGAGAGGAGATACAACACAACCATCCTACACCCATAAGGGGGGTTCACCCCCCAACCATCATCCACATCCTTTCTTCCATCCATCCATCACTTTGATGATTCGTCTGTGGAATCAAGAGGAGAACCAAGAGGAGGATTCAAGATGGAGAAGGACGCGACGACTCCCACATCTAGGGTTTTATTCGTTTCTTAATTTATCTTGTATTTTCCAGACATCCGAGTAAGATCTATCCAACACCCATGATTGTTCTTCGTAATATTATGGGCTAGAGCATTTTTGGTAAAACTAGGGTTGTGAAGGTTTTATCTAATTAATTGAACTTTCGTGTGTAAACTCCGTACAACACTACTTATGGATTTATTTTATATATGATTATGCTTTCTTAATCCATATTCACGGTCGTTTTGTGCATCTTCAATTGGTATATAGAGTCTGAATATATATCTTGGTTGTAGATTGAGTGCGTTAACCGCTGAACATGATTCCATGTTATGATTCTAAGTGAGGGGACTCCGAACCTTCATTAGAACGATCATATATCAATACTTATTAATTGAATTGAATTTGGGTTATTACGTAGAATAAAGAGGATAATTCTATAGTACCTATAAAGATAGATCATGTCGGGTTAGAGTACCAATTGTCTAGGGAAATAATTGATACTGATAGTACCTAGAAAGGGGGGTGGAATTATATCTCTTGCTCCGAGGTTATTCACACATGTTATACGCATGTTTACTTGTGTCTATAGAGTAGATATGCATGGTTTAATGATGTGTCCGTATTCCACAAGGCAGAGTCGGACATCAACACACGGAAGGAAAATTAATGAGTGAAACTGGATTACTCTAGAGCTACATATTCTCCTACTTGATCCACTTTCGTATTCTTCGAGTGATATTTTATTTAATTTGTTATTTTAATTATTTATTTAGTAGATTAATCATTCAATCCTCGAACGTTATTGACTTACGTCTTAATTAATTTAGTAAATGATTAAATTAATAATACGTCGTCCTTTGGGTTCGATATTCACTTGGTCGCTTGCTTAAGCTGCAATTGATATCCTTAATACTTGGGGATTAATTTTGCGTACAAAGAAAATGCGCATCAAGTTCTTGGCGCCGTTGCCGGGGACGGCTGTTATTATTAGTTTATTATTTCTAATTTGATTAAGACCTTTATTTGTGATTATTTTTTTTCTATCTAACCTTAAATTTTTCTGAGGTACTTGTGCACTAGAAAAGAAGAGGAAGGAAAGAAAGGAACAACACATTGAGCTAAACATGGCCGGAGCAAGGCAGAACCCGAATAATGTTGTCATACATAAAATTTTCACGAATTATGGGATTGGTAACATGGGGTTGATAGGAGCAAGGGGGAAGATGATGATTTTGAGATACATCCTACTCTTATTAACATGATAGAAAAGAATCCCTTTTCTGGGGGTTGTTTTGAAGATCCATATCAACATCTCCGAAGATTTCTTGGTTATGCAAACACTCAAAAGGGTGCTGGGGCTAATGATAATGCTAGGCGAATCGCCCTATTCAAGTTTTCATTAATTGATAAGGCAGAAGCTTGGTATGAGACTCTTGATGCCACGGATTGCACTACATGGGACCAACTGCCGCAGAAGTTCTTGAAGAGATACATGCCACCCTCGAGATCTTAATGATGAGGCAAGAGATCACCCAACATGTTATGAATCAGGGTGAGAAATTTCATGAGGCGTGGGACAGGTTTAAAGACATGCTCAGGAGGTGCCCACAATATGGGATGTCTAAGGCTCAGTACATAAGCATCTTCTACTATGGATTGGATTGTGAGTCGCGTGTTTTTATTAAAACATCATCTGGTGGAGCGCTATTATCTAAGACAACACTTGAAGCTGAAAAATTATTTGAAGACATCTCTATGAATTTACATGACTGGCCTACAGAAAGAGTAAGAGGATCATATGTACTTGACAAGGTAGCACAGGCTGAATATCAAGTGGTGAAGCCGAATAGGGATGATGAGATCGTCTCTAGTCTAGCTAACATCAACAAGCTACTAGAGTTCCAGCAGAAGCAGATACAAAATTGACACAAAGGGGGCCTAGTATGCAGCAGCACGAAGTGAAGAGTGTTAAAGATACCTTCAATAGATACATGACTGAGAACGATACAAGGGTTGACCACATCGAAGCTAGAATGAATGTTGATCATGTAGATTTATCTAAGCAATTGAAGGACCTAACTTGGATTATGGGGCAGATGACCACGAACGTGAATCAATTGACATAAAAATTGGAGAATAAAGCCATCACGTTGAGGTCTGGAACACAGTACGAGGGACCGATGAAGCCAAAATCAAAATATGAAGTGAAAGAAGCCCAGTTCGACCCCGATTCGACCAGCACAGGTGGTCGAACTGAGCAGGGATGGTCGAACCAGGCACCTGGGCGACATCCGGAAGAAGCAGAGGGTCAGTTCGACCAAAAATAGGTCGATTCGACCAGAAGCTCTGGTCGAACTCAGGTCGAACGCCACTGTTCAGGACGCTCTGTTTTGTCTGATGCCCGATTTGACCACGATCACTCCAGTTCGACCAACCCTACTGATCGAATTCAGGTCGAACGATACTGTCCTGTATACTTTATTTTGTCTGAAGCCCGATTCGACCACGATAACTTGGATTCGACCAACCCTGTTAGTCGAACCATGGTCGAACCAGCCTGTAAGGGGGAGAACAAACTTTTAGGTGTTCAGTTCGACCATTATACACCTAGTTCGATCACCTACCCAGGTCGAACTCAGGTCGAACCCTACTGTCCTGTACCATTTTCTGCGTTGAATACTCCACATGATATTGATGCTACTTCAGTACCTTCCAAAGAGCATAATACTGAGCTTATAGTTGAGAAGAACTGGGAAAGAGCAAAGAAATTGAGTGCCGAGAAGCTTAGACTGCAGATGGATAATGAAGATGTGGTTTTCTCTCTTGATCAAGCAATGAAGATGCCCATGAAAACTCAATCATGCAAGAGCATAGATGTGGTTTCTAACTTGTTTAATCTTGATTTTTCTATGATAGATGATTCTGAATTTAAGTGGAAGATTGACAAGGAGGTGTCTTGACAACCATGGGAGAAAGGAAATTCCAAGGATCATATACTTATGACCAAGAAAGGTGAGGTGTTGAGTGTAGACATGAAGAGGGAAAGGAAGTACTTGAAGGTGCGGATGCGAGAAGACCACCCTCTATCGTTGTGACTTTCCGATGTTAAACATGAGCGCCTATTGGGGGCTTTCCTTTCTATTTTATTGTTTTATTTCTTTCGTGCGAGTAAGAAATTTTTATATTTGAGGTGCTTACTAATCGGCAATTACATCTCTTTGCAAACTTAGTTTCAACTTACGTTTTTACTAAGTTTGGGGGGGTGTGATGTTCTTACCTCATTGAAGCACCAAGAATATAATCTTTTCTTTGTAATGTTTGCTAGGGGAGTTGATTTTTTGCGGTATGTTGAAACTTTAATCAGTTTTGATGTGTCAATTTTTTGCAATTTGCCTAGTGTTCAGTAGTGTTTCTAGTGTGTGGAGTCGATTAGATAGTCAATTGATTCTTTCTTATAGTTCTCCTATTTTATTATTGATGAATCCTGTGATCATGAGTGTTTGAGCTTTGATGATAGAAAAAGGTAGCTAGAGTGGAAAGACAAATTCTACATTGAAGCTTTGACTCGAGGACCTTGTGCGTTTTGAAGAAAAAGTCAGGTGCCCTCGTTTCCTTATTCTAATTTTTATGTGTGCTTTTAATTCGTAGGAGTGAAAGGATTAAGTTAAAGGTGGTGATCCAAGTGAGCTTATTTTTTTAAATTGTGCTTGAAATTCATATGCTTTTGAAGTTGATGAAGGAAGTGTACTTGAGTTGTATTGTGGTATGAAGTTCTATGTGTACTTGTGGGATATTGCTTACCATGAAAAGTGCTCTGTTACTTGTTAAAAACTCGTGTGAGAATTTGAGCCTTGTTGATCATGTACATAATTGATGAGTGATATTTTCACCTAGATTTTAGTATCTTTTTATGTGAGTTTTCGTATATTTTTATCCGTATTTGTGTTCTATTTGGTTGTATTTTGTGTTTTTATGGAAATATGTGTGAATAAGCTTCAAATCAAGTGAGGAAGCAAAGAAGAGGAGGATTTCACTCAAGGAAGGAAGGAGATTCATTTGGATTCAATCCAAGGGAGTTTTCATCTTGATTTAGTGTTAAACCTTTTAGTTTACAATGATTTGTAAGATTCCTAATATCTATGTTATGGATCTTGTGATGATTGTAGGCTAATCTCCTTTGTGAGATTAGCAACATAATAGGAGTTGAATAATTTGTGATATTCATGTACTTAAATTCATGTGTGGATTTGGTAATTGATTTTCTATCATTGATGTTTAATATCTTGAGGTTGATGATGTTTTGTGTGTTTAATTATTTTAAGCATGTGATTAGATTGAGAAGTCGATTGCATATTTAGGATAGTTAAGTGAATCATTTCATCAAACACTTCATGTGCATTATAGATTATGAAGAGATTGAGAAGTCCTTGATAGTTTAGAACCCTTTGATAGAACATATCATTTATTAGATTGAGAATTCAATAGATTATGTGAAGGGACTCTTAATTGAATCTAGTACCTAGTTGGAATGATTTAATTGAGAACTAACCATGTAACCTTTATAAGATCATATCCTACCCATTCCGAGAGGAAGCTTAGGTGACATTAGTGTTAGCCCTTAGTCAAGCCTTCAACCACATGAGTTTGAATGCATGAATATATGAATTACCACTCCTTGATTGTTGTTAATCTCACCCTTGCTTAATTTGGAAAACCACTCATCTAATCATTTAATCTTGTTTGCATTAATTGATTTAATTTCTTGTTTGATCACCCCTCCATTTATATCCGTCTCTATAAAATTACAATGAACATGAGATCGCTTGAGCTCTAGTGCCGTCCTCCCTGAGGTTCGATAATTTTTAGTTGGTCATACCACTAAACTATGGCTAATCAAATGGCACCGTTGTCGGGGAGGTAACGGTTGCTAGTAGTTTGACGAAGGATCGTTTTGAGTAATCTTAATAGAGACATTTTTTTATTTTATTTGTTTACTTGTATTTACTTTGTTAAACCTTGTTCTAACTTCTTTTGCTTTGGAGGTGTATGCAAACAAGATCCAAGGGAAAACAAGTAGAACCTATCGATTGGGAGATTGAGCATACGTTGAGAAGGAGAAGAAAGGAGAACAAAATTAGTGAGCGAATGGAGAACTTTCAAGAGGATAATCGTGTGGAGATAGAGCATGATGGGGAAGGAAGACACAATATGAACGTGCATGACAACGCACCTCAATTCAATGCAAATCTTCCTCAACAAGCCAATCAAAATCATGGAGCTATGAACAACCAAGCTTTGCTTCAACAAATGGTGCAACAAGTTCTAAGGCAACAAGGCTTTCAACAAGCTTATGCTCCTCCGCAACAAGAATATGTACCACCACCACCACCTCCGGTGCAACATGGAATGCAAAATGATCAAAGGGTGATCCGGGATTTCTTTATGCCAAGAGCAATGCCACAAATGATGGGGCCACCAATCCATGCCAACAACTTTGAATTTAAAATGGGCTTGATTTCATTGGTGAGAGAGCAACAATTTAGTGGAACTCCGAATGAAGATCCTAATGCTCATCTAGCTCAATTCATTGAGATTGCTAACACCGTGAAGATGAATGGGGTGAGCGAGGATTGTATAAAAATGAGGTTATTTCCATTTTCGTTGAGGGATAGAGCTCGAACATGGCTCTCCACTCTTACTCCCGGTACGTGCAACACATGGGACGAGCTAGCACATATGTTCTTGAACAAATATTTCCCACCTTCTAAAACGCTTCAAATGAAAAGTTTGATTACTCAATTCAAGCAATTGCCTCAAGAAATCTTTTACGAAGCATGGGAAAGATTTAAGGAAATGCTACGCAAGTGTCCTCAACATGGATTCCCGGAGAATCAACAAGTGGGGTTTTTCTACCAAGGTTTGGTAAATGGTCAAAGAGTGCTTGTTGATGCTTCGGCGGGTGGATCCGTACTTGGAGTGACTCCGGAAAGGGCTATAAGGATTTTTGATAAAATTGCTACAAATGTCTACCAATGGCCATCGGAGAGGGTTAGTGGATGCTACGGATTTGAGAGCTATGATCAAGGGCAACACTCGAGTGTGAAGAGTGTGAATGTTGAGCCACAAACGCCAAGCATGGAAATGATAGTAGCGGAGGTAATGAAGCAAATGAGTTTGAAACAAGGAGTGACTAATCAAGAAGTTAATATGGTTGATGGCCAAATGGATCAAAATGTGCTTCCTCCAAATGGTGTTAGTGGGGAACAATGGTCTATGACAATGCCATGTGTGGAGGATGTGCAATACATGCAAGGAAGAAACTACCAAGGGAATTACCAAAATAATTTTCAAGGTAGTTTCAACCAAAGTCAAGGAAACTATCCACCAAGGCAAGGAGGTTTCAATGGTCAAAGTAGTGGAAGCTCATACCCACAACAACAACAAAGCCATGGTAACTTTTCCTACTCTAATCCGAGCAATGCAGTTGCGTATCCTCCGGGATATCAATCGGGGGCTAAGGCACCAAACAATGAGGGAAGAGCATCAATCGATGAGCTACTTGAACAATTGATTGCATCAAACAAAGCTAGAGAAGTATCGGAAAAAGCTAGAGATGAAGCTGATTGGCGTTATTTTCACCTAGATTTTAGTATTTTTTTTTATGTCCATTTTCGTATTTTTATCCGTATTTGTGTATTATTTGGTTGTGTTTAGTGTTTTTATGTAAATGTGTGTGAATGAAGAAGCAGATCTGATATGATAAAGAAGGCATAGGAAAAAGCAGATCTAAATTTGGAGTTGAAACGAGGAAGATCGAGCCGAAACAGTGAGAGAGGAGAAGAAGCTGCACAACATGGGCCGTGTGCAGCGTACGACCTTGTCAGAATGACCGTGCGCTGACACCCGAAACACCAACTCGGCCACGTTTGTGGCCGAGTGCAGAACACGACCCGTGCCCAGTACAGACACACGGCTCGTGCACCACACACGGGCCTGTCCAGAAAGCCGTGCAACAACGTCAGAAAACACAACACGGCCACCCCTGTAGCCGTGTGCTGCGCACGAGCCGTGCGCTGTCTAGAGCTTGCCGTTGACCAGAACCCCTAGACACGACTCGGGCCGTGTTACAGCACACGAGCCGTGTAGGTGTCAAAACTGCTGAAATTTCCAGAAACTTCTAGAAGCTTCCCAAGGGGTATAAATAGCCATTTATTCAACAATTGAGAGAAGATCCGAAATTCCACCCTTCTACACACACCTCACATACCATTTCTTCCATTTTCCACTATCATCTTCATCCATTCTTCATCCCTTCCATTTGGGTGTTGAAGATCTCAAGAAATCAAGAGTTAGAGTTGGATATCCATGAGTATTGAAGATTCTCTACAAGAAATTGCTAGGGAAGATTCACATCTCTTTTGATTTTCTTTTGGATCTAAGACTATGGGTATTTGTAATGAATCATTTATGTGTTTTGTTACCTTTATCATGTTAGGCTAATCCCTCTAGTGGTATCGTCATCTCTAACCTCTAGTCAACTTGATAAATTGCTTAATGTCCTTAAAGAGCATAAGTCAGCTATTGGTTGGTGTATTGATGATTTGAAGAGAATTAGTCCAACAATTTGCATGCATAAGATAAGACTTGAGGATGAAGGGAAAGCTTGTGTTCAAAACCAAAGAAAACGTAATCCTATCATGCAAGAAGTGGTAAAAAAAGAGGTTCTTATGTGGTTAGATTCTGATATGATCTTTCCTATTAGTGATAGCCCCTATGTGAGCCCGTTGCATGTAGTATCTAAAAAAGGGGGTATGACTATAGTGAAGACCGAGAAAAATAAGACCATAGCCACTAGGACGGTGACGGAGTGGCGTGTGTGTGTTGATTATAGAAAGCTTAATGAAAACACACGTAAAGATCACTTCCCCTTACCTTTCTTGGATCAAATGTTGGATAGGTTGGCTGGGTATAAGTTTTATTACTTTCTCGATGGGTATTCCGGGTATAACCTAATTTTCATAGCACCCGAAGACCAAGAAAAGACCGCTTTCACTTGTCCTTATGGAATATTTGCTTTTCGAAGATTGCTATTTGGAATTTGCAATGCACCGGCCACCTTTCAAAGGTGTATGATGGCAATCTTTGAAGGATTAATTGAGAATATAATGGAAGTGTTCATGGATGACTTTTCGGTGTTTGGTTCTTCTTTTGATATTTGATTGTCTAACCTTGCTATTGTTTTGAAGCGATGTCAAGACACTAATTTAGTGTTGAATTGGGAGAAGTGCCACTTCATGGTAAATGATGACATTGTACTTGGACATCACATCTCTTCAAAGGGATTGCAAGTTGACCGAGCCAAAGTTGTTGCTATAGAGAAGCTTCCACCGCCAACAAATGAGAAGGGAGTACGATCATTCCTTGGCCAGGCCGGGTTCTATCGTAGATTCATCAAGGATTTTTCTTCATTTTCTAAACCTCTATCTCATCTCCTTGAAAAAGATGTGCCATTTAAGTTTGAGATAATTGTTTAAATGCTTTTCAGGTGCTAAAGGAAGCTTTGATTTCATCACCCATCTTGATCACCCCCGATTGGAAGGAGCCTTTTATATTGATGTGTGATGCAAGTGATGTAGCTCTTGGAGTGGTTTCGGGGCAACTAAGAGAGAAAAAATTCTGAGCCATTTACTATGCAAGCAAAACATTTGATGCGGCTCAAAGGAACTACACTACCGAAAAAGAGTTCTTGGCGGTAGTATACGCATTTGATAAGTTTCGTCCTTATTTGGTAGGAACAAAGACTATTGTATACACCGACCATGCCGCTATCAAGTATCTCATGGCAAAGAAGGATGCAAAGCCAAGGGTGATAAGTTGGGTACTACTTCTTCAAGAATTTGATATTGAAGTGAGAGATAAGAAGGGCACGGAGAATGTGGTAGCCGACCATCTTTCAAGGTTAGAGTCGAGGGAGCATTGTGAAAGTACTTATGAGTTAATCAAGGAGGTTTTTCCCGATGACAAAATCTTGAGGTGTGATTGCTATCAAATTGAGGCTTTAATGGAGCAAGAAGGAAGCCTGTGGTATGCGGACTATGTGAATTACTTGGCTAGTGGAAGGAGGCCTTATGAGCTTAATAAGTATCAATCCAAGAAGTTCTTTCATGATGTTAAAAGTTACTTGTGGGATGATCCATTCTTGTACAAGATGTGTAATGATTCTCTTGTGCGAAGATGTGTGCCCGAGGAAGAATGGAATAGTGTGTTGGAGTTTTGCCACTCTTCACCTAGTGGAGGCCATTTTGGAGCTCAAAAGACCGCTGCAACAGTCTTACAATCGGGGTTGTATTGGCCATTTTTGATCAAGAGTTGTAAGAAATTTGTAGAGGTTGTGATCGGTGTCAAAGGATGGGAGGAATCTCCAAGTGGGATGAGATGCCCCTTAAGAGCTTTCAAGAAGTGGAGATATTTGATGTGTGGGGCATCGATTTCATGGGACCATTTCCTCAATCTAATGGATTCCTATACATCCTATTGGCGGTCGACTATGTCTCAAAATAGGTTGAGGCCATACCTTCAAGAACAAGTGATGCTAGAGTGGTCATGGGGTTTCTAAAGAAGCATATCTTCACAAGATTTGGAGTACCTAGAGTGTTGGTAAGTGATGGGGGTAGTCACTTCATAAATAAGCTCATGGAGAACATTCTCAAGACTTATGGAGTGAAGCATCGAGTGTCTACTCCGTATCACCCTCAAACGAATGGTCAAGCTGAAATTTCTAACCGACAAATCAAACAAGTCTTGGAGAAAACAGTGAGTGTGAGTAGAAAGGATTGGTCTAATAAACTTGATGATGCATTGTGGGCCTTTCGAACCACATTCAAGACCACTCTTGGTATGTCTCCTTTTCAAATTGTCTATGGCAAGTCTTGTCATCTTCCCGTGGAGTTAGAGCATAAAGCTTATTGGGCCATTAAGAAATTGAATTTTGACATGAAAGCTTCGAAGAAGATAAGATTCTTGCAGTTGAATGAGCTTGAGGAATTTAGAGAAAGTGCTTATGAAAATTCAAGGATTTTTAAAGAGAAAACCAAGAGGTGGCATGATGCTCGTTTGAGGAAGAAGAGCTTTGAAAAGGGTAAAAAGGTGTTGGTATTCAATTCTCGACTAAGACTTTTCCCGGGCAAGTTGAAGTCCAAATGAAGAGGACCTTATGTGGTAAAGGAATCAAGTGAGAAGATTGAAGAGCCCGTTGAGGCCAATGAAATAGAAGAAGAAGAGCAAGTTATGTAAGCAAATGAAGAGGACTTGAAGAGTGAAATGAGCATTCCTAAATCCTTAAACTCTTTAAGTTGCAATGATTTTCTTGACATTGTTTCTATTGACTTTATCTTACCTCTTGATACCTCACAAATTCTTAGGGACAAAAGAGAGTTGGAAGAAACTTTGGGGATATATTCATTGAAAGGAGGAATAAGTGGTTTGCTAGAATGGAGAGGACAATGGAATGTCATGCAAGGATAGTTGGCAATTTCAAGCTCAATCTTAAGAGTTCCAATAAGGCCATTGCTTGCCACAAGTACTTAATAGATGAAGAAGCGCAAAGATTAAAGTATGGTGGCAAGGACGACTGTTATCCATGGCCATTCCGATGAGTTTGAAATTTTCCGTCTAGCTTGAAGATGTTAAACTTAGCGCTCGATGGGAGGCACCCCATCACTAACTTTATTGCTTTATTTTAGTGCTTTCAATAATGCTTGGTTGTGGTTTTGTTGTTTTGTATTTTGGACTTGTAGGTTGATTGTGTTCATGGAGAAAAATGCTCATTGAGAAAAGAGAAATGCTTCATGGATTCAAGTTGACATGTTCCACCACTTGTTGCAAACTTAATTTGTGACTCTTGTCTCGAGTTAAGTTTGGGGAGTGCTAGTGCGTGGTGGACATAGCTTGAGTCGTGTGGATGCAGTTACTTCTCAACAAGAAGATCATCAATGTAAACTACAAGGGTAAGTCTCACCGCTTTTTGCAAACTTAAGTCTCAACTCTTGTTTCGATTTAAGTTTGGGGGGAGAGTGTGTGGTGTGACTCACCACTTGAGTATGATTCTTGTAAAATTGGGCAAATTTTAAAATTTTTCTCATGAGTATTGGTTTGATTTTGGCATGATTGGTGGTGTTGAAGTGCATGATAGTCCATATTCATAATTAAATTGTTGAACTAATGGTGTTTGTTGAGTGTTTGAGCATGAATGAGAGGTATTGGAAGCATGATGAAGCTTGGAGCTAACGCTTTCCTTACCAAATGCCTATCGAGGGAGTACTCTACACCTTATCATTTTACTACTTGAAATGAATTGAGTTTGATTTGGATTGTTGTGACTAGCATGATACTTCATTTATTATGTTTGTGGGAGGTTTACTTTCGTAACTTAGGATTTCCTTTTCAATAAAGGGTGGGATGTTTGTGAGCTTAATTGTCTAGGGATGATTTGAATGTGTGCTTAATTTTCGCATGGATGATGGTGATTTTTGTGTTTTTTTTTGCATATTTTGTGTTTTTGTTGTGTCTTGTTTGTTGAGTCCTTATTTTTATGTTGTGTGTATTTTCATGGGTAAAATGCACTTTTGGTCCCATACAAGAAGTCTGATTACAATTTTGATCCCTAACCTTTTTTTTGGTCCCAAAAGTTGCACTTTTAGTCCCGGCCGTTAGTTTTTTGGATGGAAAATGTTATATTAAAAAATAAAAGAAAATTATTATTATTATTATTATTATTATTATTTTGACCAACATTTATCACGATTTCACCAATCTTGACCCATCTTCATTAACAACACATAACATCAAATGTCGAACGGGAAGTGGGGGAGACGGCGACAATTTTCTCCGGTGCGGGCAGGACTTGGCAACCGAAAGTGGGAGACGGCGGAGGGCAAAGGTGGGCACTCAGGGATTCCTGACAGCGAGCGGTGGTGGGCGGCGTTGTTCCAGCGGCAGGATCAGATCTGCAGCGGCGGCGGATGGTTGCGCAATATTAGCAGCTGCAGCGGGGCACGATGGTGAGCGATCTGTGACGGTCGACTGCCAACGAGCTCCGACGAGGGAAGGGCAGGTCTGTGGTGGTGTTGGAAACAAGCAGATTTGGGGTAGTGGACGGCGGATGTGGTGGAGACGAATGGTAGATCTGTGGAGGTGGACGACGAATGTCGTGGGCTATTGACAACGGCGAACTGAGCGATTTCCGAACCTATTTAGCCATCACCCACCGCTCTTTATCGCCGCCAAAACAGACCAACTAGATTTGGATTTGTACACCCCATTATACGGTGGTGGTGGTGGTGGTGGTGGATATGGAGGCGGAGGAGACTGAGAGGGCGACAGAGGCGGAGGAGACGGAGATGGTGGTGCAGGTGACGGTGGTGGAAGTGATGGCGGTGGAGAAGTGGCGATGGTGGTGTTGGGGTGCCATTAGTAGTTGAGAAGATTTGGAGTTAGACAGAGAGGTGGGTTGGATTAGGGATGTAATTAAGATTAAAAAATGGACTTAAATTAAACGGAAATTATTTTTAACTGACACATCATCTTTCCGTTAGCTTCATTGACGGAATTTTAAAAATAGAGCAACGGGACCAAAATTGTAATGAAAAGGACCAAAAATGAAATCAGACTTCTTGTATGGGACCAAAAGTGCATTTTACCCGTATTTTCATTCTTGTCTTGGGATGTTTGGTGGTTTGTTTAGGGATGTCATGCGTCATTTTTGAACGTGAGTGATGATATGTTGTGGTGATAAGTGATGACAAATTATGATTAAGAATCTTTACACTTTCAAATTGTGACATGTTTTACTTAACTTGTTCAATTTTGAGATGAATGTGGTGTAATAAGTTCCTTAAGGTCCGAGCACAAGCTTGTGAGCATTTGAGCCTCAACCATGCATACATGGTATTTCTTCATGAGTGGATCGGTTGTGTTTGATAAGTTAGAACTTGCTCAAGGACTATAGGAACGAGCCCGATTAGTGGAGATTAGTGAAATGATCTAAGGCCATCCTTGTTATTATAGTCATTGCCATATATGTTCCTACCTTGAACACCACCCTTAGTCAACCACTTTGAGCCTATAAGCTTATTTCTTGTGAATTTAGCACATTACAAGCCTTGATTACCCACTTAAGCCTTATATATATATCCATTATGTGAGTAATTGAGGAGATGGTGGATAGAAAGGATTGATTGAATAATCAAAAGAAGTAAATGACATAGTAAACAAGCAAGAAAAAGGATGAAAAGAGCAACAACAAGAAGGCACATGCAACCTCAAAGTTAGAAAAGGAGCAAATCAACATCAAAATGCTCAAGTAAACAAAATTCAAAGATAGGAAGCATGCATCAAAAGAAGCTCAATCCAAGGAAAGTTAATGAATAGTGCTTGAGACTGTAGAGATAAGAAAGGAAGAAAGAAAAGTGGAGAAGTTGAGGAAATTGACCATCTCTTTGATTACTTACACTTGTTGAGTCACTATTATCCATATCTTCCCTACCATACCAAAGAGCCTATCATTACATCCTAATTAAAGACCTTTTTGATCATTAATTGAAACTTTGGTGGTTTGTGAATATAGTCCACGAGCAAGCTTATAGCGAGTCGAGCCAATCGATTAATGAGTGTGATTTATCCTATTTCAAAAGAGTGTTGAGAGACATCGATATCCATTTTGAGGCTTGGACTAAAAGGGACTATATTACACTATTACTCTCTTTTGATTGAACTTGTTAATTTCTCATGTCATGATTTTAATATTGTAGGATGACTTAGCATAGTTTGTAGTTATTATTGCTAACGATATGTTATTGCTTATGTTTGTTTAGTCTTTTCCTAGGTGAAAATTTCTCCTCTTGGTTTGTCATTTTCGTTACTCGGGGACGAGCAACACCTTAAGTTTGGGGGGTTGATTGGCGCTATTTTTACCTAGATTTTAGTATTTTTTGTCCATTTTCGTATTTTTATCCGTATTTGTGTATTATTTGGTTGTGTTTTGTGTTTTTATGAAAATATGTGTGAATAAGCTTAAACTTAATATTTTCAATTTTATTGGATGCTAGATATGATAAGGAAGGCATAGGAAAAAGCAGATCTAAATTTGGAGTTGAAACGAGGAAGATCGAGCTGAAACAGTGAGAGAGGAGAAGAAGCTGCACAACACGGGCCGTGTACAGCGCACGACCCTGTCAGAATGGCCGTGCGCTGACACCCGAAACACCAACTCGGTCACGCCTGTGGCCGAGTGCAGAACACGACCCGTGCCCAGTACAGACACACGGCCCGTGCACCGCGCACGGGCCTGTCCAGAAAGCCGTGCGACAACTTCAGAAAACACAACACGGCCACCCCTGTGGCCGTGTGCTGCGCACGAGCCGTGCGCTGTCTAGAGCTCGCCGTTGACCAGAAGCCCTAGACACGACTCGGGCCGTGTTACAGCCCACGAGCCGTGTAGGTGTCAAAACTGCTGAAATTTCCAGAAACTTCTAGAAGCTTCCCAAGGGGTATAAATACCCATTTATTCAACAATTGAGAGAAGATCCAAAATTCCACCCTTCTACACATACCTCACACACCATTTCTTCCATTTTCCAATATCATCTTCATCCATTCTTCATCCTTTCCATTTGAGTGTTGAAGATCTCAAGAAATCAAGAGCTAGAGTTGGAGATCCATGAGTATTGAAGATTCTCTACAAGAAATTGCTAGGGAAGATTCACATCTCTTTTGATTTTCTTTTGGATCTAAGACTATGAGTATATGTAATGAATCATTTATGTGTTTTGTTACCTTTATCATGTTAGGCTAATCCCTCTTGTGGGATTAGGAACATGAAGAGCATATTAGATTTGTATTATCATGTGGATTAAATTAGTTTTTGATTTAATTGATGTTGATTTCTATTCATGGAGTTTAACTGTCTTGATGTTGTGATGGCATGGTTTGTTATTCTTAATTGATTATTTGTTTAATGGATTGTTGATCAATGAATTGATTTATGGTGATTAAATGCTATCATAATTTTCATGTATGTATTGCTTGGAGTGAGACAGAAACGACCCTCTATAGTATTAGGAAGGCATGATTAGACATCGAGTTTGGGTTTGACCGAAAGGATATTTGAATTCGATGAGGGGAACCAATCCATTTGTTGGCCTTAGTACACAAAAAGGGAGAGTTTTCTCTAACTAGTACCTAGATGGAAGGGGTTAATGTTGGGCTTTGATCTTGAGTGCTTTTGGGAGTCTAAAATGGATCAACAACCTTTGTAACCCGAAAGGGAGCTTAGGATACAATTGTGATCACCCTTAATCTAAATCAATTAAGTTGGATTCCTTTTGCATGATAGTATGAATTGAGTATGCTTGGATGTTTCTAATCCCATGTTTTTCATCCTTGAACTTTAACACCTATCCTCTTTTATTTTCATTTATCTTCACTTGTCGTTTCTCTTATTTGCTATTTTTATTTACTTGCTACTTGCTTAAGTGGTTAATCAATCTCAAAACCCCCTATCATCTTTACAAAAACGACATGAACATGAGCTCACGTATTTTGCTAGTCCGAACATAACTCCTTTGTGGATTGATAATTTTTCTTGGGATATACTACTACAACGATCGAGTATTCTTGCTCGTGAGTGCTACAAAAATAGGCAAATAGAAGCTAATGAAAGAAGATTCAAAGCTATTGAGGAAAATAGTAATAGAAGATGCAAAGCTTTGGAGTACAATGTTGGACAAATGGCAAGTTCATTGAGTGCTCAATAAAAAGGAAAGTTTCCGGCTACAACCGAAGTTAATCCAAAGGCTCAATGTTTGTTGGTTGATATGAAAGAGGAACGAAAGGTTGAAAAAGGGTTGGTGGAAAGCAAGGTTGTTGGAGAAATGGAAGAAGTATGTAAGAAAGAAGAGAAGGGGCCTAAATGGATACCCAAGTGGAAGAGGGTGCAAGAGGAAAAGAAAGTAGAGGAGAAGGTCAAAGAAGAAGAGTACAAACGTGACTATTGGGGTATCCCGATCACTCCATTCCCTATTCCCTATCCACAAATGTTTGTAAAGGAGGAGAAGAAGAAGGAATTTGAGGAGTATGTCATGTCGCTCAAGAAGAAGTATGAAGAGAAAAAGAAAGAGGAGCAACCCGAAATGAGTAAGTCGATGCAAAAAGGGGGACCTACGAAGGTTGGTGATCCGGGAAAGTTCATAATTCCTTGTGATTTTGAAGGAAAAAGCACCCTTGATGCATTGTGTGACTTGGGGGCAAGTGTCAACGTGATGTCTCATGCCACGTTTAAAGACCTTGAAATTGGAGAGCTAAAGCCTACGACTATCCGTCTTGAAGTGGTAAATGGTGAAGTTGTGAAGCCACTTGGGATTGTTAAAGACGTGGAGGTGAAAGTGAAGGGGCTAGCTTTCCCGGTTGATTTCATGGTGTTGGAAGTAAAGGCGGACCCTCGAGTTCCACTCTTATTGGGAAGACCATTTCTAGCCACCGGAAGAGCAAAGATTGATGTTGGGAGAGAAGAGCTTTCTTTGAGCTCAAATGGAGAGAATGTCACATTCTTGTGCAAGAAAGATAAAGGGATCAAGCCTCATCATACAAGGTCTCCAGATGATTTCGATGATCATGATTCTCTTCTCTTTGACAATTTAAATTCATTTCTTCATGATTATATGAAAATTTTTAAATGCTAACTTATCTTCTTATGATGTTAATAGGATGAAAGAATCGGAGCATGATTGGAAAATCGATAAAGGAGAAAAAGAAAGTCCACTAGAATCACTCCTTGATGAAGATTTGATGCTTGTAAGCAAGAATGGAGAAGTTGAATTAGTGGACAAAAAGAGGGCTAAGCTATTGTTCAAAGTGAGGATGCGAGGAGAAAGTGGGATGGACCATCTTTTGGTTCGATGAGCATGAAAATTCCGTCCAGCTTGAAGACGTTAAACTTAGCGCTAAATGGGAGGCAACCCATTCTTTTTATATTTTGATGCTTTTTGTTGATTTTGGTCATGTAGGTGGATTGAGCTCGTGAGAAGAAAGCGTATTGAAGAAAAGAGAAGTGTTTCATGGCTTCTCCACAAGAAGACCATCAATGGAAACTACAAGGGTAAGTCTCACCACTTCTTGCAAACTTAAGTCTCAACTTGTTTCGATTTAAGTTTGGGGGGAGAGTGTGTGGTGTGACTCACCAATTGAGTGCGCTTGATATGATGATATTTTGATAATGATAAGTCTTCTTGTAAAAATTGTTCAATTTTAAAATTTTTCTCATGAGTTTTGGTTGGATTTTGGTATGATTGGTTGTGTTGAAGTTCATGATTGTCCATATTTTTATGAAATTGTTGAGCTAATGGTGTTTGTTGAGTCTTTGAGCATGAGTGAAAGGTATTGGAAGCATGAATGGAGCTTGGAGCTAACGCTTTCATTATCAAATGCCTATTGAGGGAGTACTCTACACCTTATCACTTCTAGTTGCTTGACATATTTTGGTTTGGATTGATGGATTAACATGCTACTTTATATGTTATGTCTTTGGGAGGTTTCCTTTTCAATCAAGGATGGGGATGATTGTGAGCTTACATTGTTATGGATGATTGAATATGTGCTTCATTTTCTAATGATGGTGTTTATTGTTTTTGCATGTTATGTGTTTTTGTTTTGTTTCTTGTTTGTTGAGTCTTTATTTTATGTTTTGTGTGTTTTCTTATTTTTGTCTTGGTATGTTTGGTGATTTGTTTTGGGATGTTGTGAGTCATTTTTGAACATGAGTGGTGATATGTTGTGGTAGTAAGTGATGACAAGTTATGATTAAGAATCTCTACACTTTCGAATTGTGACATGTTTTACTTAACTTGTTCAATTTTGAGATGAATGTGGTGTAATAAGTTTCTTAAGGTCCAATGCATAAGCTTGTGAGAATTTGACCCTCAACCGTGCATACATGGTTTTTCTTCATGAGTGGATTGGTTGTGTTTGATAAGCTAGAACTTGCTCAAGGACTATAGGAACGAGCCCGATTTGTGGAGATTAGTGAAATGATCTTAGGCCATCCTTGTTATTCATAGTCATTGCCATATATTTTCCTACCATGTACATCATCCCTAGTTAACCATTTTGAGCCTTTAAGCCTTTTTATTGTGAATATAGCACATTACAAGCCTTGATTACCTTCTTAAGCCATGTATATATACCCTTTGTGTGGGTGATTGAGGAGATGGTGGCTAGAAAGGTTTGATGAGGAAGAAAAAGAAGAAAAGGAAATGGTAAACAAATGAAAAAAAAAAGGATGAAAATAGCACAAACAAGAGTGAACATGCAACCTCAAAACAAGAAAATGAGCAAAGAAACAATGAAATGATCAAGTATTAAAAGTCAAAAGAAGGAATCATGCATTGAAAGAAGCTAAAGAAATCCAAGGAAGTTGATGATTAGTGCTTGTGAGTAATAAAGAAAAGAAAGGAAGAAACGGAAAGTGGAGAAGTTGAGGAAATTGGCCATCTCTTTGATTACTTACACTTGTTTAGTCACTATTATCCACATTCTTCCTACCCTACCAAAGAGCCTATCATTACATCCCAATTAAAGACCTTTTTGATCATTAATTTAAACTTTGGTGGTTTGTGAATGTAGTCCACGAGTAAGCTTATAGCGAGTCGAGCTAATCGGTTAATGAGTGATGATTTACCCTACCTTAAAGAGTGTTGAGTGACATTTATAACCTATGTGAGGCTTGGACCAAAAAGAGACTATATTACACTAATATTCTCTTGTGATTGAACTTGTTAATTCTTCTTGTCATGAATCTAATGTTGTAGGATGACTTAGCATAAATTGTGATTCTTATTATTATTGATGTGTTGTTACTTATGTTCGTTTAGTCTTTTCCTAGGTGAAAATCACTCTCCTTGATTTATCATTTTCGTTGTGCGGGGACGCACAACACTTTAAGTTTGGGGGTGTGATGAGTGATATTTTTACCTAGATTTTAGTATCTTTTTATGTGAGTTTTCGTATATTTTTATCCGCATTTGTGTTCTATTTGGTTGTGTTTTGTGTTTTTATGAAAATATGTGTGAATAAGCTTAAACTTAATATTTTCAATTTTATTGGATGCTAGATATGATAAGGAAGGCATAGGAAAAAGCAGATCTAAATTTGGAGTTGAAACGAGGAAGATCGAGCCGAAACAGTGAGAGAGGAGAAGAAGCTGCAGAACACGGGCCATGTGCAGCGCACGACCTTGTCAGAATGGCCGTGCGCTGACCCCCGAAACACCAACTCGGCCACGCCTGTGGCCGAGTGCAGAACACGACCCGTGCCCAGTACAGACACACGGCCCGTGCACCACGCACGAGCCTATCCAAAAAGCCGTGTTAGGACGTCAGATTACAACACGGCCACCCCTGTGGCTGAGTGCGGAACATGACTCGTGCGCTGTGTTAGAACACGGGGCGTACGGCGGAGCTCGAGCCGTGTTGGTGCAAAAACGCAGAAAATTGCTGGAATCTTCTAGAAGGCCCACATGGGGTATAAATAGACCCCATTTCAACATTTTGATAGGGGGGTCCGAATTCCAGCCCTGCACAAACACCTCACACATCATTTTCTTCATTTTACACCTTTTCTTCATCCATTCATCATCTATCATCATCCTTTCATAAATCCACCATCATTTCATCTTCAAATCAAGTGAGGAAGCAAAGAAGAGGAGGATTTCACTCAAGGAAGGAAGGAGATTCATTTGGATTCAATCCAAGGAAGTTTTCATCTTGATTTAGTGTTAAACCTTTTAGTTTACAATGATTTGTAAGATTCCTAATGTCTATGTTATGGATCTTGTGATGATTGTATGCTAATCTCCTTTGTGAGATTAGCAACATGATAGGAGTTGAATTATTTGTGATATTTATGTACTTAAATTCATGTGTGGATTTGGTAATTGATTTTCTATCATTGATGTTTAATATCTTGAGGTTGATGATATTTTGTGTGTGTAATTATTTTAAGCATGTGATTAGATTGAGAAGTCGATTGCATATTTAGGATAGTTAAGTGAATCATTTTATAAAACACTTCATGTGCATTATAGATTATGAAGAGATTGAGAAGTTCTTGATAGTTTAGAACCCTTTGATAGAACATATCATTTATTAGATTGAGAATTCAATAGATTATGTGAAGGGACTCTTAATTGAATCTAGTACCTAGTTGGAATGATTTAATTGAGAACTAACCATGCAACCTTTATAAGATCATATCCTACCCATTCCGAGAGGAAGCTTAGGTGACATTAGTGTTAGCCCTTAGTCAAGCCTTAAACCACATGAGTTTGAATGCATGAATATATGAATTACCACTCCTTGATTGTTGTTAATCTCACCCTTGCTTAATTTAGAAAACCACTCATCTAATCATTTAATCTTGTTTGCATTGATTGATTTAATTTCTTGTTTGATCACCCCTCCATTTATATCAGTCTCTATAAAATTACAATGAACATGAGATCGCTTGAGTTCTAGTGCCGTCCTCCCCGAGGTTCGATAATTTTTAGTTGGTCATACCACTAAACTATGGCTAATCAATAATCACATGATATTTCTTTCTGGTGAGTATCGTTCTTGTGTGTGTATTATAGAACTTGCATCTTGTCTTACATGAGACCCCATGTTATGTTAGATGATGAGAGATGATTTTATGCCATTCTTGAATTTATGAGTCACTTTGCCAAATAATTTCCTACCAAATAATTATATATCCGTAGTTAGCCCCGTTGAGCATAAAAGCCTCATTTCTTTGGCAACCTACGAAGATAGCCACTTTGATATCTTATTTGAGCCTTAAATTCATATATTTGGTGGAGAATTAAATGCTGTCAAAGTGTGTGAATTAATTTTCATGGAGTTTGGAAGGGATAAAATATTTGGAGCTGTACAAGTGATTATGAGCTAAAAAATATGAGTTGAAAAATAAGTTACTTAGGGGTAGTGCCCGAAACTAGTACCCCAAGGTGTTATAGAGGTAGTGCCCAAAACTGGTACCTCGAGAAAAAAAATAAAGGAAAGAAAAGTATGTTGAGCTTGAAGGAAATGAGAGAAAAAAAAATTAGAAGAGCATGAAGCTGGATAGCCTTGAAGTGTAATAATCTGCAGTACAAAAGATCTCCGATTTTAATTCTCTACTAATTGAGTCACTTTATCCATATGTTTCCTACCCTTACCAAAGAGCCAACATTACATCAAAAAAAAAAGTCCTTTTTGATCCCATTGTCGAATCATACTTTTAGTGGTGGAGAGTTTGAGACGTTTGGCAAGCTTATGGTTACACATGCAATTGAATTGAATCTGAGCATAAACACCTTAACCCATAAGTGTAAATCTTTTACACTTGAGTGCGAGTGCTATATACTTCCCGTGAGAACATGTGTATGGAGCATTTGAATTGGTGGTGATTGTCTTAACTTGTATGCTATGAATTGATTATTGCATGTAATGAGAGTTGCATGACCTAAGTTGAGGACAATTGTATTTTGAATGGGGTATTGGTCATAGTCCTTGTTTCCCTGCTAATTTTCTTACTCTCTCGCTCTTTATTTTTATTTTATTGCCTCGGGACGAGCAACGAGTAATTTTAGGGGATTGATGAGAGTGAAAATAAGCGTGTTATAGTATCCAATTTAACATCTTCTTGATTGAAATTGTTGTCATATATTAGCACAAGTGTCTTATATGCGATATATATGAGAAAAAGGTGTGTTTGAGGTGCTTTATTGTGTTTTAGGTGAAAAAATGATCAAAAGTGCAAAGTTGGAGAAAGGTGCAATTTGTGCGAGGAATGCTGGAAAACGCCCAACTTGTGCAATTTTTCTGTGCAAGTATGAAGAGTTCGCAAGATTACGAAGTATGCTTGGAATGCAAAATCAAGTTTAAGAGGGGGTGTTGAATATTAAACTTAATTTTGTAGAGATGTCATGAGAATTCTAGATAAATTGGGAAGATGTGAATCTTCTAGGTTGGTGGAGACATTTGTAAACTAGAATTCTCTAGAATGGGAAATTAAGGAAAATGAGAAAGAATAATCTAGAGTGATGTGGATGAAAAAAATTATCTAGAAAATATTCACATGTGATCAATATAAGAATTATCTAGATGAAACTAGTGTAGAATGATCTAGAATATTAGAGATTGTACTCTTGATTACTATAAATAGGTGCATGATGTATCATTTTGTTGTACACAACCAAAAATAAAGTTAAGTGAAGTTCATTTCTCAAACCTTGTTCACTCCCTCAAATTCTTTCTATTATATTTTCTTTACCCCACTCACCAAATCCTACACTCAACCACAAATACCTACACATATCCCTCCAACCTTTTACATCCTACAGCTGGATGCCGAAATTTATGGATATACCCTTTAATACTAAAATGTATGGGCGCATAGTGTGCCCCGGACACAAGAGACCAACTTTTATTTAAATTATATTTGTTAATGAATAGGAAAAATATACAAATGACAATTGTAAAATCAGTTTCATGTGGACATATTTTTTTTATTTATTATTTCACCAGTTTTTTGGGGTCTTCAATTCTAATTCTATTACTATTTTTATTTTTTTCTAAAATTTGCATGTTTTTTGGGATAACGTGCCCCCAAATCCCACACTTTTCGAAAGTTGTACCCATTAGTATTAAGTGTTATATATACCTTTTGGTATAAGAATATATTAGTACATTGTTTTTTTTAGGAAAAAACATAATTTTTTTAATCAAACAATTACGCTATTCGTATTAAATATTACCTTTAAATGCCTTGTACACCAAAAAATACAAGAGAACAAATTTTCCAAAAAATACGGTGGCTATCAAAGTGATTACGGTCTTCATCTTCGAGGAAGAAAATTTCAAAAGAGGAATCTATGATTAAACACAAAGAAGAGAGGATTAAAATGGCAAAAAAGATTGTGGAGAAGTTCAACAGCGATCCTAATTTCAAGCTGTTGCACGAGTGTGTTTCTAATTTGTTCACCCAAAAATTAAGATCGGATATGAAGCTATTTAATTCCGGTGATTCGCCGAGAATCAGCTCCGCCGCTAAGTGGTGCCCGTCGCTGGACTCCAGCTA
Source organism: Pogostemon cablin (assembly GCA_023678885.1). Taxonomy (NCBI): domain Eukaryota; kingdom Viridiplantae; phylum Streptophyta; class Magnoliopsida; order Lamiales; family Lamiaceae; genus Pogostemon; species Pogostemon cablin. The sequence continues at coordinate 12,749,625 of CM042987.1, forward strand.
CGATAAAACCACTCTACTTTGCGAAACCATAGCCAAGAAGGTGTTCCCCTTGAATGAATATCCAGAGGATGAAGGTGTAGAGGAAGCACATTACGCTTATCGCGTGATGTGTCGATTGAGGAAGCAGGTGTTGTTGATGGAATGGGTAGCGGTGGTTCGCTGCTTCGAAACGAGGAAGAAGAATGTCAATTGTCAATATCGGGAAGACTGGAACATAAATGTCGTCTCCCGCGTTCCTGCTATGCGCCGTTGTCATCAGCTTGGTGTCAGCGTCTAAGGCGTTGCAGACATCCTTCTTCTTCAGCTCCTCCGATGTAGTTCAAGTTCCGGGCAAGAATTGATCATATGAGAAAAACTGAGAAAAATAGAGAAGATGAAACATGCGCTTTTCTGGTTGGAAGTTTGTGCGTGTCTGATAATTCCAACTTGACTTTTTATTTTCGACCATTGGGCCCACTATTGAGTAATGTTTATTCTTTTGAGATACTTACTTTTAGGTACAATGCATATCTTATTATTACTATTAGATACGTGGGCTTAAAATTAATACTAATAGGCACAAACTTATATTGCACAAGCCCAATTTTACCCTTTCAATGTATTATGGACATAATTTTTATCGTTAAAATTGCAACAGATTCAGTATTTATTGCTGGTTGATTTCATCTCTTTTATTGATAACAATTCATCTTCTCAAGTAAATAAGACTATAAATATGTTGCACAACTTAATTAAATTTTTGCACAACCTGTGAATAAGGCTGCACAACCTAACTATATGTTATTTTGTAAATCATATTTCTTGTAGACATGCGCAATATAGTTATCAAGAGTATAATTATAAAAAATAAATAATTCTGATGGACATAAAATTATGTCTAAATATTATTTGCTATAAATCATGCTATGTTTCCGTTTTGTAATGATACATGCTGCACAATCGATTACATTGTTGCACAACCCCTTAAAATGTCTGCACAATCTATTATATTGTTGCACAATGTGAACAATCATCAGCATCCTTCCACGTCTCTTATCATCATAACCTTACCTCTGCTGAAACTGAAGAAGCAATGGAAGAACTTTCCGATACTCCAGGCACTATTGACACCGACTCCGAACAGGTAGAGCACAGTCAGGTTGTCGCATTTGGTGGGAAAACTTGGTTTCGTGATGGTGGCGGCCATCGGGGGTTTCTTTCGCGTAACAACCCAAAAAAGAAAGGACGTACAGGATAGGATATTAACTTACGGGAATGACGACATTGACTCGATGATGAGCTTATGCGAGAGATTGAACAAGCACTACCTGAAATTGATATCTTGGGCCTGACGCGCGATCATCCAAGCAGGCGGGCGTATTCGTGCATGATTAAATTACCCCCAATTAGTGCTCGCTTTTCCACTGAAGGGCTAAAGGTGAACGTTCTCGCAATTCCGATGATTTCACCGGTGGCGGAGGCTCTAAAGTCGGCCTTCTATATGCGCATCAACCGCGACGTCGATGAGGATTTTAGTGATATTTACGAGAATGAGATTTATGAAAGAATTGGATCACAGATCTTTCTCAAATCCTTTACGGATATTGGGAAATCTTTAAAATAAATAGATAAATATTGAGATTTTATTTTAATTTAAATATTAAATTAAGGTTATAATAGACATATAATTATATCTTTTTGTATCTATTAGTAATAGTTTAGGTTGAGCGTATTTAATAGTGATAATCTTAACTAATGTGTATTGCAGAGTAATTATTCCTATTCTTTTAATCAGCAAAATACAGTTTTGCTCTCTCAATAAAATATAAAGTGTCCATTTGATTTATTAAAAAAAAGTTTAAGGGTTTGGATGCTAAAAATAATAGATTTAGGGTGCATCTGATCCTCTTCAATAAGTTGAGGGGCCAAGATGACATTTTGCCTTAAATAATTCACTAATTCATACTGCCTCCTCCCATCTTATTTTCATCGTCACGTAAATTTACTTTTTACTTCGCACATGTAAAAATAGAAAAATACTTTTTCTTGACTTGTCTGTGAGAGTAATATAATTTAATCTATGTTACATGTACAAAGAAAGAGATGTCAATTTAAAAATTAAAATACTGTTATTATTGATAATTGACGATAAATTTTGAATGTGGATGATATTTTATTCAAAGTGGTTTTTATTATATTATTACATAACATAACATAACTATAATTGCATATCCTGTTTATAGGTGTATTAGTATGTTGTTTGAGCGCAGATAATATTTTATTGTCATCACTTTTCTTGGTGTTATATCTGGTACATTCCTTCTTGAGCTTTATGTAGTCACTACAAAAAAATTATGTTTTATCTTCCTTCGGTAAAAACCTTAATTTTATTTGTTTAATTGGTTTACCAACCGATTATCAATGAAATCTATTGATAATTTTTCTTTGGTAAAGTGGTGGTTGGTAAAAATATTAGGAATGAAATTTCAATTCTATTGGTAAATAATTCCGTTGGTAATCTGTTGCTAATAATTCCGTTGGTAATTTATTTAATGATTCTATTGGTAACTGTTAATAATTACCAATGGATTTTATTCTATTGGTAAAAACATAAGAAAATGTGTTGTATACTATTGCTAAAAGAAAATTATAATTACCAACGGATTGAATTCAAACCCTGCTAATAATTCCGTTGGTAATTTATTTAATAATTCTGTTGGTAACCGTTAATAATTAACAATGGATTTTATTCTATTGGTAAAAACATAAGAAAATGTGTTGGTATTCTATTGTTAAAAGAAAATTGTAATTACCAACGGATTGAATTCAAACCGTTAGTAAATTTCATTGCTAAAAAGGATTTTTTTTTTGTAGTGAGTGTCTCAGCATAGTGACATTGAATGGAAAAATTCCTGTTATGAATCAATCAAAGAAAGAAAAAAAAACACAAAGAACATAAGTTGTTTATAGTGGTTCGGCAAATTGCCTACGTCCACTCTTAAGGGAGAAGAGTATATTATTGATGAAGTTATAACGACGATGAATAAACTTAGATCTCATACAAACCCTAATCTTGGGAATGTATGGATGATTCTATGAACCATACTAAATGACTAAAACTTAACCCATATATATACACTCCAATATATGATATATATGGATAATATGATATATATGGACAATATATGATTTGCATAATCTTAAATCATACATACTTTACTTGCATAGCAAGCTATCCTCAATATCCAAGCCCTTGAGCTTATATGTTGATCATCCATCCTTCATCTTCCACGTGTTATATTGCTGATTTAACGTATGCAAGCGTCTACCTCTCAACAATCTCCACCTTAGACCTTGCATGCGTCTACTTCTCAACAATACTCCACCTTAGACCTTGCATTACCACATCAACACTCTTACTCTTCTTCTCCCACCTGCTACATTATGGTGCAGCCACCCTTATCCACTGTTTTAACGAGTGCAGCAAACTCCTTCACACTGCCTTTAGAGAGCATCAAACTCCTTAACTATTTTTAAGAGAGAACAGTAAACTCCTTAACAGTTTTTAACAAGACCATTAAACTCCTTAAATGTTTTTAAAAGAGAACAGCAACCCACCTTTTGCATCACAACGTAACAACGTTGACTTACCGCCAAGCCACAACAAGTTCGAACCATTTTCCTAATGAAAGTGCCATTACTTTGAAGTCTATTCTAACTCACTAGGTTAACCCGATGCTTCTCCTACTTGCTCGTTGTTACCATGCCACTCTTAAACGCCAACGAGTCCAAGTCACCACATCTCCTAGCTACCCCATTATATTGCTACTTCCCCCGAACACCATTCACTTACCGGAAAATCCTTTTCTTACAAACTTGTGTTGAGCTGACCTTATTCTTTTTTTTTGTGAACACCAAGCTGCTGTAAGCATGATTCCACCCCGTGGAAAACCCATGTCCTGAACTTCACATTGGAGTACCATGCTACAAATATCCATAGCTCATCTCTGCCATGAACAGATATTGCATACTTACTTGAATTAATTCTAATTCTCCTTGCTGGAAGAGATTCTCTCAACCATGTCTTGACTCCACCTTCCTGGGATCCCCATGCCATTGCTGCATCCTTTTAAACAATGCTGGCACGACCTTGTACCGATCCAATTCTTGAATCTGTACTGAACCTCAAGCCACTTATGACTCACTATCTCCACAAGTGATTCACTGCTCATTGTTGGAAATTGTCCTTCCCTTATGAACCATCCCACTTCTTCTCTGTGAAAAACTTTTCCCATTGTTCATCCGCTAGATTTTACAAAAACCATTGAAAATCCAGCTTTCCTCTGCTATGAACAATTTTGCTTCCCTTTAATTTGCTGTAAGCAATTCTTAATCACAACTGGATTGACCCACTTTCCTTGCCGGAATATTCAATCAACCCAATTCGTGAATCCAGCTGCCAGCTTCATCATCCTCGTCGGAGAGAAACTGTTGCTGCAGCCATTGGAACTGTTGTAGTGTACACTTGCCACGCTGGGCCTCCACCTCGCAGCTAGTTCCTCACCACACCATGAGGCTTTGATCCTTTGCCACCGAGCCATCGTCGATCAACTATGGAGAGAAGCTGCCGCTTCCAACCACTTTCGAGTGTCGCCTAATTTCTTGCTGAAGCGTTGCTCGCCTAAGTCTGACTTTAATCTGAATTCAATCCCTCCCGAATTGTGCATGTTAATTACCGAATTTAATCTGAATTCAATCCCTCCCGAATTGTGCATGTGAATTGTAAAATCTACGACCCAACTCCCATATTTCTCCAAGGATTCCATCAATGGTCTTCCCCCATTGATCTTATCATTCCGTCGAGAAGAATTCCAAGAATTCATCTCTTCGAACCTCCATCGAAAAGAACGACACTTTATCCCTCTTGCTGATCTGCAAGAGTCACCTTATTTCTTGATCATCCATCTCTTTCTTCATCATCACTCCGAAATCCTCCGTGAACTCCTTGACGTCGAAACCAACAACACCAACTCAACTTCTGTTCAGTGTTCACAACACTTGGAACCTTAGAACCCGATCTTCACCATCCAGACTCAACGCTTATGAGTTCTGAACGTGCTGTTAAAATTACAACTCGATCCAATGGCTGGTTTTTGATAAACGACCCTTTAACGACGGCTGCTGAGAACTGAATCGCCAAAAAACCTGTCTTCGGTTTTCGGCCTATTACTATTGACAGAGACCTCCAAACACAATCTCCACCGTTCAGAATGTATTTCAACAAGTTACGAACGTGCTGACAAACTTTCACTTTGATCCGACGGTTGAAACTCCAGATATGGCTTCTGCAATATTTCTGCGCATGGACTTCTCTCAAAAACGTGAATTCCTTCTCGTTTCTGCCTTCTTTCCCACACCTTCTCGCTTCTTCTTTCTTTGATCATCCCTTCTCCCGTTTCCACTTCTTCTTTCTTTGATCGTCCCTATTCCCGTTTTCCATAGACGACGGCCAATTGTCATGAATCGATCAAAGAAAGAAGAAAAACAAAGAACAGAAGTTGTTTATAGTGGTTCGGCAAATTGCCTACGTCCACTCTTAAGGGAGAAGAATATCTTATTGATGAAGTTACAACGACGATGAATAAACTTAGATCTCATACAAACCCTAATCTTGGGAATGTATGGATGATTCTATGAACCATACTGAATGACTAAAACTTAACCCATATATATACACTCCAATATATGATATATATGGATAATATGATATATATGGACAATATATGATTTGCATAATCTTAAATCATATATACTTTATTTGCATAGCAAGCTATCCTCAATATTCAAGCCCTTGAGCTTATATGTTCATCCATCCTTTATCTTCCATGTGTTATATTGCGGATTTAACGTATGCAAGAGTCTACCTCTCAACAATTCCTTTACTGCTTCATTTTTACAATAGTAATATATATATATATATATATATATATATATATATTTTTTTTTTTTTATTCTTTTCATTGTAGATAGTGCATGAGTCACCTTTATATAGTAAAGAATATTTTTTCTTCATCATTTTACTTATGCTAAGTAGATTACTGTGGAGTTTTGGAATCAACAGCACATCGTGAATGCACTGCTTTCCTTTTCTTATGTTGACAACTATTATGCCTTTTCTTCCAACCTCTGTTGTGTCTCCATTGTCTTAGCTTCACTTGAATTTTGATTGTTTTATCGACATTTTAGAAAATCTTCTCAACTGCCGTAATATAATGTTCGTTTATTTATTGTACGGAATTGAAGATGGAATAGTGGCTAGATGAGTCCATTAATTAAATTCACACATGTACAAGTCCCAATTTCGATTCTGCTGACAATCTATCTTTATATCACTCTATACATACATATATACCTGAATTTCCTATTTTTATCTTTAACTAGATTTTATCCATACGTACGTTGTACGAAAAGAATTATATTACACTATATTTAAAATTATTATTTTTTACATAATTATATTTATTTACTTATATGAATTTATGTATTTTATAAATAAAATATTAATTATTTATAAATAAAATATAAATGTAATTTTTCTTTTTGTTAATTTAAAGTAATTTTATATTTATGAATTAAATCGTATAATATGTACATTTAATTTTTTCATAACATCAATTTTTACTTGTAGTTAAGGATGACAATGTGAAAATGCTTGTTTTAAGGATATCTATATTTGTTTAAATATTAATTATCTATATTTATACCCGTCCTATTAAAAAATTCCATGTACCCGTCCCAAATTCATTTATAGACACACGCGGGTTATCTGTATCCATTTAATATTTATTTAATTTATATATTTATATATTTCAATTCTTAAATAAATATTATAATAAAAATTATATTACTACCTCCGTCCCAAATTAGCCTTCACCTTTTCTATTTTTGTTTGTCTCCTAAAAGTCTTCACATTTCACATTTCTAAAATAGTAAAAAGATATAACAACTAACCTCTCACTTACACTTTATTTACAAAAATATCACTCATTCCTTGGGTACCAGAAAAGTACACCCATCTCTTTGTCATTTGTTCTTGTACCAAATATGTTCTCCAACACTATTATTTGTAAGTACTTTAGCATGTATAACTATATCTTATGTTTCCTAATGACCAAACGTGGACATTTGCATAAACTTTTGTATAATATATATTTCTCTCGTATAATTTTATTACTACTCGTATCCATCACATTCAAAAATTTTATTACAATACATTTCAAACCCGTTTATTAATACTCATGAGTAAAAATTAACAATTAAAATTTTTACTGAAATTTGATCAATTAAATGAAGACGATATTTTATCGTAAAATAGATTGATTAAATTAAATTAATGAGGTATTTTAGAGTAAATATTAAATTAAAATAAATTCAATAAAATATGATCTCTAAATTAAAATTTAAAATTAAATAGTTTAAAAAAATTAGTTGATATTAAGAAAAATATAAATTATCTAAATATAAATCTTTTGTAAATTAAATTGAATTAATTAAATATTAATTTATAAATTGATTGAAAAAAATAGGAAAAATTACTCATAGGTACACACTTTGTATCCTAAATTACTAGGAGATACAATAAGTTCAAAAAATTACTCTCACATACAAAATATTAAAATAAAATACTAAATATAACCTTAATTCATTATAATCCCATACACTTTTAAACCACAAATCCTAAACCCATCACCCACCCACTGTTGCAGCCGGCTTCCGGACCGCCGCCGCCACCATTGCCGCTGCCCCCTGCCGCCGCCGGAGAGTGGGAGTATATATTTTTTTTTGTTGCACACACTTTTTAACTGCACATAACTTTTGCTGAACACGAACTTTTATGCTGAATACCAACATTTATGTGCAGCACATTGTAAGGGTAATATCGGAATATCACTATATATTTATGTAGTTAGTAGTAATATTTTTGTATGTTTGTATCTCACAGTAATAAAGGAGTTTTTAATGTACCTTATAGTAAGTACCTGATAGGCGTTTTTACAAACTCCAATTAAAATCCTCAAGTATAAGGATGTCAATTGTAACGACAAGTACCCATATAAAATTATCGATCCCTAGAAGGACAGTCAATTATTTATTTACTCTAAATTACTATTTAATAAGAATTATGTGACCAATTTCTAGAGTTTGAATTAATTATCTAAGAAACTAAAATAATAAATAACTTAATAAAAAGCAAAGAAGAAGGATTTGAGATTAAGTCAAGAGATAAGGCACAGTTCTAAGGTATCAAGTATAGACTAATTAATTTGGATTTCTAGACCTCCAATTGATTATTCATGCAACATCTATGAAATTACACCACTTAACCCTGTTATCCCACCAGATACGATCCGATTTTAAGCTAATAGTATATTCTAGTTTATTTCCTAAGGTGCATGAATATTACCAAGCCCCCTTCCTAGATACTAATCAACACAAACAAAAATACCTCCGAATGACAAGTGTGACTAACAAGATATTTTCTAAAAGTACTACAAGGATTTATTCACTTCCTACTTGAATGTCTAATTGCATTGTTCCATTAAACAATTCAAGTATTTGATTTATTGGTTCTCGAAATTAAAGTGTTCATGGGCAGACTACTCTAATTCCTAACAAATAGACAATATCATGAACGCACACGAGCTAACATATTAAACCAAGCATCACGGGCAATGACATGAATTTAGTATGAAGACGTTACGAAGCAGAAAAGAAAAGTTTGAATACACCAAGTAAAATCAAAATATTAACTGCATAAAATCACGAAATTTGGTCTAGGTCTCCAAATCAATTGAATCTAACCTTCAAACCCTAGAACTGTAATGAAAATTAGCCAATGAGGTAACAAGCAACACTCATGGCTATGAAATTCATAACAATAATCAAGACAAAAAAAGAAGAAAGATAAGAAACACGAAACACTAGCGCAGGCGTAGATCTGTGTTTCTTCTCTGTCTCTCCGATCGTCTGATCTCTCTCAACTCGCACTTGAATATCCTTTGGATTGGATAGAAGATGGGATGGATGGAGATCTGATGTGTGTGGGTGGATGATGAGGCGTGGTGGATGATTAGCCATTTTTTGTAGTCGGGATGACCAATTAAAAAATTTATCGAACCCAAGGGAGGTAGGTACTAGAGCTTAAGCGATATCAGGTTTCTTGTAATTTTATAGAGACAAATCATAAATGGATTGGTTGTTTAAACAAGTAAATTAAAGTAATCAAAGAAAACAAGTAAACAATGATCAAACAAGCAAAGATAAGTGGATGAAGAGTAGTTTTCCAAGTTAAGTAAAGGTGAGATTAACAACACTAATGAAGTGGTAATTCTAGGATTATTGCATCAAATTCATATGTATCATGGATTAATAAATAAGGGCCAACACAAATTCCACCTAAACTCCCTCTTGAGATGGACATGATGTAGATCCTTAATAAGGTCTCAAAATAGCTCTAAAGGTTGGTTCTAAATCAAACCATTCCATCAAGGTACTAAGTTCAATTAAAGAATCCCATCACACGATCGATTGACTTCTCGGCCTAATAAATCGGGTGTTCTATCAATGGGGTCTAAGTCCCAAAGGATATCTCTATCTCTTTACAACTTATAATGCACATGAATTGTATGATGAAATGATTTAATGAACCATCATAACCACATATTTGATTTCAGAATCCAAACATAGGCCCAATGACAATTAATCACACAAATCAACCATATAAATCAAGCAATCAACAATCAATGATAGAAAATTAACAAATCCAATCAACATATGAATTCAAATACATAAATCCCAAAATTATCCAACAACTTTCATGTTGTTAATCTCACAAGGGAGATTAGCCTACCATATTCATAAGGAAATCAACATAGACATTTAAATCCTTACAAACCATGATAAATAATAAGGTTTCAATACAAAGTTTGAATGAAAACTCCCTTGGATGGCTCCAATGGTGATCTCCTTCCTCTCCTTGCAATTCTCCTCTCTTCCTTGCTTCTTTTCCTCACTTGGATGAGAATTTTGATGGTTGGATGAAGATAGATGGAATGGATGGTGAATGGATGAAGATGATGGTGAAAAATGGAAGGAATTGTGTGTGATGTGTGTGTTGGCGCTCGATCGTTTGGTTAACGTAACCCGTTAGGGTTCCATGTATTTCTAACAAGCAGCGGAAGCAAGTAAACATGAAACGCATTACCTTTCACCAAGGGTTGATGTAGAGGTTGAATTCTCGCTGGCAGTCTGCGCAGTTCCACGAGAATAGCCATAAGTTCCTCTTCTGATGTCGGAATTACGTGATCTTTGTGCTCAGACGATCCTCTCTTCGACGGCTTTCCATCAGTATATAATACATCAAAATCGAAGAACTGTACGATTTTATATGAATTTTGGAACATGACGAACTGCAGCAGCAAACGACCTTCCGGTCTTCTGCTGTATGTCCCAAGTCCGATCTCGACGTCGTGTGGGCGACGATCTACGAGACCTACTCAATCTGCTGTTCACTCTCTCTCTCTTATGTTAGGTGCAGAGTTAGGTTTAGAACAAACTGAGGTGACTTATATACATGAGCTACAGCAGGGACCAGGAGGAGAAATTGGGTTGGGCCTCCATTGGGCTTAAGTATCCAAGCTTAGCCCAAAGCTTATACTTAAGTCCAATAATAATAATATATTCCACTAAAATATTATTACTGCACTACCGTACCAATCCCAAAATTACGTTTTGGGCTCCTTCTTATTATGAGCCCGTTAGTCTCCCCATGTTTAAGATATACACTGTCCATTAATTAATTTAAGTTACTGACAACTCAATTAATTAATATCCCATCCAAGAGTAGTACCACTCAACCTCATTATCATGCCGGAATAAATTCCACCTGCAGGGTTTACATGATAATCCTTATGAGCTCCTCAAGGGGACATCATCAACCTATGACGGACACGGATTCCTTCTACAATCAACAGCACACCATAGAGACAGCACTACTTCCCAACTCATCGAGTTTGTTGATTTAATTACATGTAAATCTCACCCATTGATGAATCAAAGAAATACATACTGCCCTACGTTTCGAGGTTATTGTATAGGGATTAAGAGCACGAACTTCCATAATAACTGAGATCAAGTTCTCCTATAAGTCAGTATAAGTCGAACGATCTCAAGCGGTCCTGCTCAATACACACAAGTGCACTAATGTGATTCTATAGCCAAGACAAGCTAATACCAAACCACACTACAACCATCCCGATAGAGAGTCCCCGTCTATCTCAGTTGTGAGCATCTGTTTATACTTTATAAGGAAACCGATAATATGATCTTCCGCGTGTTGTCGCACAACATATTATCTACAATATAAAGTAAGTGGACTATTGCATCGAACATATAAATAAATTATAAGATGCAATCATTTGATCATATGATTCTCATTTCAAATTAATTGTTATAATATTGTTCATACAAAAAGCTAGACTTTTAGTATACAATCCAACAATCTCCCACTTATACTAAAAGACTATGCTGTCATGTCTTCTGCCATACATCTGATTCACACTCCCACTACACGACCATTAAAAGCTCTCGCCTGAATGTCCTTGTAAATGGATTTACTAGGTCATCATCCGATGCAATCTAGGCAACAACAACCTTCCCCTTATCATACGATTTCTCGTAACAGGTGGTACTTGCGCTCCATGTGTTTAATTGCCTTATGGACTTGTGATTCCTTCAAGTTTGCAACTGCACCAATATCATCAATATAAATTGTGATAACCTTGGGCAAACTTAGAATCACATCAAAGTCCATCATGAAGTTTCTAGAGTCATACAGATACATTGGTTGCCTCATAGGCTCCAATTTATCATCTTTCCATATGGAGTCCGAAGTCTGAAATACATTTCTATATAACACTCCTCCACATTATGACTCAACTTCCTAAAATTAAACACATAACCTTGAGGTGGATTTACTGCCGTCCAATCTGACTAAAAAATCTGAATCTACGTAATCCACAAGAAGCAGTGAATCTGTCCAGTAAGCTTACATATAATTTCCAGTCCTTCTCAGGCACTTCATATATGTCTTACCACAGCTCATCATTCTTGTTCCAGGTTACGTTGATACCCACTGTTCATGCATTTAGCAAAACAGATATCCATACTCATGTATATCATTCCTTAGATTAGGCTTCCTCATTTATCGAAGCATAAGGAACTGCTTTCATCTCCTTTATCTTCCTTTTGTGTCTCAAGACACATTTCCTTAGATAAAGTCACATGCTAAAACGAGTAAGGATTGTATCATTTCATGAAGCTTGAGATAAGCATAACATCCTTTCTTGTGATCCGTATTACCGTGATCAAAAGGATATTTTTGCTCCTCTTAAGTCCTTCATCTTATACCGCTTTATTAACCATACCCCATACGCCCGATAATACTCTTTCATTGTCTCCAATGAGCAAGATAATATCTATGTATAGTACAAGTAATACCACCACGTTTCTATCACTCTTTTCAATACACAAGACTCATCCGATCATTGATTAGATCCATGTCACTGGATTACCTCATCAAAACGGATGTTTCATGATCTTGAAGCTTGTTTTAGTCCATTAATGGACACTTTTAAGCTCACTATCACAATGCTCTTAGCTCTTTGCAATGAATCACTCTGGTTGCTTCACATAGATGTTTCCCTTAAGACTTCCAATCAGGAAAGCTGTCTCGACATCTATTTGCTATCCCTCATATTTCATATGAGTAGCAACAGATAAAAGAGTCCGGATCAACATAAGCATAGCTACTGGCGAACATGTTTTCTCATAATCGAACCCTTTCTTTCTGAGTATACCTTTTCCCAACAAGCTTTACTTATAAGGTTTTCACCTTACCGTATGATCCTCTTTTATTTTGTATGACCACTTCCAATGGTTTTCACACCATTCGTGGTTCTACAATCATCCAGATCTTATTTAGAATCTATTGATTCTATTTCAACATTTATTGCAATTTGTTAAGATTTAGGCATTTCTAACTTGTAGTGCTTCGTCGTATCCGTGGGTTAACTCCATGTTTACTAGGGACCAAGCCTCACGACTCTCCCAAAACATATATCTATCAGGTGTTAGAACAACCTTCCCACTACGAGAAGACACTACACGCAATTGTATATCAGATGTGACACGCGTCGCAGTTTACCTTGTGGTATATCCTCTTGTACACTTGGTACTAATACTTCGTGTTTTCCTCTCACTTCCTTTAGAACAACTTATACATGGGTATTTGATTTATTACATAGTCCTTTTCCAAAAATCTAGTGTTTATGTTAACAATCACTCTTCGATCTTGTGGACTAAATAAATCATCCTTCATTTTTCTAGGATATCCCACAAACAGATAAACATTCTTACGAATTACTGTTCCTAGGGCATATCCATAAAATGAATTTAGTAATTCCAAATAATTCATCATCTATCTAATCACTACCATAAGAGTGCTATTCCTTCTATTCGTCACACCATTAAGGTGGGAAATTCATTTCCGAAGGTACCTTTCTCTTACTAGATTAGAAGACTCATTATTAATTACTATTTGTCGCATCCAGGGAATAAACATGATTTAAGAGTGTACAAATTGTTCACCAACGTACCATAACAGATTACAACTCTATCATTCATTTTAATGACCATGTCATTTAAATGAAATTGAGTATCCATCTATTAATGCATAGAAACCGAAATCAAATACTTTCTATGAAAATGTACGTAAAGACAATTTCATAAAATCAAACGTTTATTCATATCGTAAGATAAATAAACAACTCCCACTGCAATAGCCACTACTCTTGTAGTTTTACCCATGTCATAACAATCTTATCCTCACTTAGTAATAAACATTTAGTGATTCCAGTATCTACACACTTCGTGTCAGTAAATGCCATCACTAATCATGTTTTAAACAACTAGTGAATAAGATATAAAACTTGTTCACATTATGATGAAAATGGCTTTCCTTTGCCACATGTTTTGCCAGAAGTTTTCCACCATATACATCCTATTGTAATTCAGGTGGAACTTACTCAAAAACATCTAGGCAATTCACAAAGAATTAAATTGATCTAGGTTTCCCTTCAATTTATACTCCATGATTTCCCAATTCATTCATCAAATTAAATCATGATCTTCTGCCTTTTAACTTACTCAAGTATCCGAAGAGTTACATGAGACCATCATATTTCTATGAACCTCTCATCTCTTCACTAGAGACTTTAATAGGCATCATGAGACGTCCAATGTGAGAACACACATGTATTTTCTTAAGCAGTAAAATCCAAAACCAAGATTCTTTTCTAATCATCTAATTTTGGACCAGTAAATATAATTTCTTTTAGTCAACAATAAGCGAGATAAAACCATTTGAAATTACAGAGAATCATAAATAAATACACCGATCAAATCTTCGAATTTTATCCTTTTATATTGATTCCCTCAAAATAATATAAAATTAAAATTCACCGACATCTCAAGCACCGTGAGTCTGCAAGCCACGATAGTGTGGACGTTTACAAACCCGAACATTTACAAGAGAAGGTTTTACCCATTAATTTCATTTGTCAACCTAACCTCATGACAAAATAATTAATAGTCGGTTCCTCTTTAGCCATGCAAATAAAAGCAGTGACTCCGATGGGGAGGATACTTATTATTCACATCTAAGTGTACACCATTATTTGACCCCAAGTCCGCGGCCCAAGCTTATGTGCCTTTCAGATGGAGAAGTACACACGCGCTCGGATAACTTCCTACAGTCATCAATTATAAGTCTGTACAGTGATCCGCACATGAACTCATCCGATAGGGAAGAAGGTCTAAGCCAACGCGCAAGTTCATGTGCATCACATTACAAACATAATTTTAAAGAAGCCTGTTCCAGCAATATCCATGAATAAACTCATCCGATGGGGAGGAAGGCTCTAATGCCGACGCGCAAGTTTATTCACATTGCTAACAAACCAATAATGGAGGCCGCGGGAATTTTTACCAATCCCCTCTCCCACTTAGTTATTTAAAACCGAGGGTTTTTACATGCATATAATATTCAGAATAATATACGCAATCCTAGCATGCTCCTATCACGGTACATAAGGCAGTAAATCCCAAAGAGTCACGCATACATATATAACAATAATCAATAATTAAATCAATCATTAACAGTTATATATCAGCGAATTCGATTGTTCGCCATCAGACACGAATATCACAAAGACTTCCACACTATCAAAATTTTGAAATTTCCAGATTGTCCAATTTTCGAAACCATCGATATCGACCGTCGATGTCGTCCAGATTATCAAAATCATCGATATCGATTAGATTATCAAATATTCGAAAAATATCAAGATTATCAACATTCCAAAACTATCGATATCGATCGTCGATATCGTCTAGATTATCGAAATCATCGATATCGACGAGCAACCATATACAACAATAATAGATAATTAAATCAATTATGTCAGTTATATATTAGGAATTAATTCAACATCCATATATAACAATAATAGACAATTAATTATAGCAGTTATATATTAGGAATTAATTCGACATCCATATATGACAATAATATATTATTAAATCAATTATAGCAGTCATATATTATGAATTAATTCGACATCCATATATAACAATAATATACAATCTATTATGGCAGTTATATATTAGGAATTAGTTTTCCTAAAATTGGATGTCTTATCCAACACTCTAGCAATACATGCATATAATATACCAAATATAATACACAATCTAGCATGCTTCTATATAAGACAATAAATCATAGAGATCAGGCATCCATATATATATAACAATAATAGACAATTAAATCAATTATGACAGTTATATATATTAGGAATAAAAACGCCTTTAAATTTTAATGTCTTGTCCGACACTCCTACTGTGGAATCGATGCCTTACGCAACAAGCATGATTGCTTGTGCCCCAAGACGTCCATCGCCATATCCCACCGCCAATCGTGTCAGGGAGCGCTCCAAGTGCCTTGACGAGCGCCCCTCGCCCGGACTGTCGCTCGTCCAAGGGCCTACTTGCATGAAACCAAGTTCAGCCCAACGCACAACACCAAACTACACCAACTGTCGTTCGTAGTTCGAAACTGCAAAACTCTCAGAATCCAATCTCCACCGTCCAGAATCTATTACTGTAAGTCCTGAACATGCTGTCCAAATTACAGGTCGATCCAACGGTTATTTTGTGAGAAACGGCTCTTTTCCCTCGACTGCGCAAAACAGAATCGCCCAAAGATCTGCTTCTGTTTTCAGCGTAATCCCAGCAAGAACAAGCTCCAAATTCGATCTCCACCGTTCAGAATTTACATACACAAGGTATGAATGTTCTGACCAAATTACAGCCCGATCCAACGGGTAGTTTGATAGAAATGGCTCTTTTCCCCCGACTGCGCAAAACAGAATCGCCCAAATATCTACTTCTGTTTTCAGCGTAATCCCAGCAAGAAAAAGCTCCAAATTCGATCTCCACCGTTCAGAATGTACATCCATAAGGTCTGAACGTGCTGACCAAATTACAGCTCGATCTCACGGTTAGTTTGTGAGAAACGGCTCTTTTCCCTCGACTGCGCAAAACAGAAACGCCCAAATATCTGCTTCTGTTTTCAGCGTAATCCCAGCAAGAAAATGCTCCAAATTCGATCTTCACCGTTCAGAATGTACATCCACAAGATCTGAACGTGTTGACCAAATTACAGCTCAATCCGACAGTTGAAACTCCGGTTATTGCCTCTGCAATATCAGAGCGCTGGATTTTCTCTCAAAAACGTGATTCAATTTTTGCCCTCTTTTTCTTCCTTGCATGTGAAATTGACGAACAGTTTTCGTCGAATCTTCTCACACACAACCATGGACGAATAGATATGATACAGGGTATATATCACATAGGGATATTCATGGTTTGCGCAATAAAACCAAAACCCTAAACATGTGATCCTAATTCCGAAAAATTAATCACATAAACCCTAGCCTAACGTGTCACGCTTCACCACGAAACCGACGCTCTGATACCAATTGTTGGCGCTCGATCGTTTGGTTAACGTGACCCGTTAGGGTTCCATGTATTTCTAACAAGCAGCGGAAGCAACTTATAATGCACATGAATTGTATGATGAAATGATTTAATGAACCATCATAACCACATATTTGATTTCAGAATCCAAACATAGGCCCAATGACAATTAATCACACAAATCAACCATATAAATCAAGCAATCAACAATCAATGATAGAAAATTAACAAATCCAATCAACATATGAATTCAAATACATAAATCCCAAAATTATCCAACAACTTTCATGTTGTTAATCTCACAAGGGAGATTAGCCTACCATATTCATAAGGAAATCAACATAGACATTTAAATCCTTACAAACCATGATAAATAATAAGGTTTCAATACAAAGTTTGAATGAAAACTCCCTTGGATGGCTCCAATGGTGATCTCCTTCCTCTCCTTGCAATTCTCCTCTCTTCCTTGCTTCTTTTCCTCACTTGGATGAGAATTTTGATGGTTGGATGAAGATAGATGGAATGGATGGTGAATGGATGAAGATGATGGTGAATAATGGAAGGAATTGTGTGTGATGTGTGTGTTGGCGCTCGATCGTTTGGTTAACGTGACCCGTTAGGGTTCCATGTATTTCTAACAAGCAGCGGAAGCAAGTAAACATGAAACGCATTACCTTTCACCAAGGGTTGATGTAGAGGTTGAATTCTCGCTGGCAGTCTGCGCAGTTCCACGAGAATAGCCATAAGTTCCTCTTCTGATGTCGGAATTACGTGATCTTTGTGCTCAGACGATCCTCTCTTCGACGGCTTTCCATCAGTATATAATACATCAAAATCGAAGAACTGTACGATTTTATATGAATTTTGGAACATGACGAACTGCAGCAGCAAATGACCTTCCGGTCTTCTGCTGTATGTCCCAAGTCCGATCTCGACGTCGTGTGGGCGACGATCTACGAGACCTACTCAATCTGCTGTTCACTCTCTCTCTCTTATGTTAGGTGCAGAGTTAGGTTTAGAACAAACTGAGGTGACTTATATACATGAGCTACAGCAGGGACCAGGAGGAGAAATTGGGTTGGGCCTCCATTGGGCTTAAGTATCCAAGCTTAGCCCAAAGCTTATACTTAAGTCCAATAATAATAATATATTCCACTAAAATATTATTACTGCACTACCGTACCAATCCCAAAATTACGTTTTGGGCTCCTTCTTATTATGAGCCCGTTAGTCTCCCCATGTTTAAGATATACAATGTCCATTAATTAATTTAAGTTACTGACAACTCAATTAATTAATATCCCATCCAAGAGTAGTACCACTCAACCTCATTATCATGCCGGAATAAATTCCACCTGCAGGGTTTACATGATAATCCTTATGAGCTCCTCAAGGGGACATCATCAACCTATGACGGACACGGATTCCTTCTACAATCAACAGCACACCATAGAGACAGCACTACTTCCCAACTCATCGAGTTTGTTGATTTAATTACATGTAAATCTCACCCATTGATGAATCAAAGAAATACATACTGCCCTACGTATCGAGGTTATTGTATAGGGATTAAGAGCACGAACTTCCATAATAACTGAGATCAAGTTCTCCTATAAGTCAGTATAAGTCGAACGATCTCAAGCGGTCCTGCTCAATACACACAAGTGCACTAATGTGATTCTATAGCCAAGACAAGCTAATACCAAACCACACTACAACCATCCCGATAGAGAGTCCCCGTCTATCTCAGTTGTGAGCATCTGTTTATACTTTATAAGGAAACCGATAATATGATCTTCCGCGTGTTGTCGCACAACATATTATCTACAATATAAAGTAAGTGGACTATTGCATCGAACATATAAATAAATTATAAGATGCAATCATTTGATCATATGATTCTCATTTCAAATTAATTGTTATAATATTGTTCATACAAAAAGCTAGACTTTTAGTATACAATCCAACAGTGTGTGTGCAGCCTCCAACTCATGAAAATCTAATCAAATGTTGAAATATTAGGTATTTATACCCCTTGGGAGCTTTTAAAAGAATTCTAATATTTTTTTGCTTCCAACACCTACACGGCTCGTGTGCATGCACACAGCCCGAGTCGTGTTAGGGCTTTTGGTCAACTTTTGGCTCCAGACGGTGCACGGCTCGTGCACTGAACACGGCCACAGGGTGGGCGAGTAGTTGGTTCAGGTGCTGGCGCACGACCACCTCTTACAGAGCCGTGCACAGTACACGGGACATGTGCATGAACACGCCTCGTGTACTAGACACGGGCGGCGGTGTTTGTGCTGCAGTTGCTTTCTTCTTTCACCTCGACTCCCGACTCCGTTTTCGCTCTATTTTCACCTGTTTTTAGCACGTTTAAGCTCATTCTCACACATTTTCATAAAAACACATATTTAACCAAATAGTACATAAAAATGGATAAAACACTACGAAAATATATATAAAAAGATACTAAAATTTAGGTGAAAATATCACTAATCACACCCCCAAACTTAAAGTGTTACTTGTCCTCGAACAACAAAAATGGTGAACCAAGAGGGGAGATTTTCACCTAGGAAAAGACCTAACGAACATAAGTAATAACACATCAATAGCAATAAGAATTACAAACTATGCTAAGTCATCCTACAACATTGATCAATTCATGACATGAGGAATTAACAAGTTCAATCAAAAGAGAATAAAGAGTAATATAGTCCCTTTTTGGTCCAAACCTCACATTTGATATCAATTTCACTCAACACTCTATCAAATTTAGGTAAAACGACACTCATCAACCGATTGGCTCTACTCGCTATAAGCTTTCTCGTGGACTACATTCACAAACCACCAAAGTTTTAATCAATGATCACAAAGGTCTTTCATTAAGGATGTAATGATAGGCTCTTTGGTATGGTAGGGAGAATTTAGGTAATAGTGATTAATCATGTGCAAGTAATCGAAGAGGTAGTTAATTTCTTTCATACCTTCACTTATCTTTCTTCCCTTCTTAACTTTGCAACTTTCAAGCACTAATCACACTTCTCCTTTGATTTTTACTACCTTTGATTGTATACTCCTTTCTTTGGACTTCTAATTTTTTGAGCATCTTTGTTACTATTTTGCTCCTTTTCTTTTGTCTAAGGTTGCATATGCATTCTTTCTTTTGTTCTTCGCATCCTTTTTCTTTCCTTTTACCATTTCTTTTCATTTCTTTCTTTTCAAACCTTTCTAGCTACCATCTCCTCAATCACTCACACAAAAAGGGTAAATAAATGAGGCTCATGTGGGTAATCAAGGCTTATAATAATGTGCTTATAAAAAGAAACAGGCTTAAAGGCTCAAAATGGTTTATTAGGGATGATGTTTATGGTAGGGAAATATATGGCAATGGCTATAAATTACAAGGATGGCCTTAGATCATATCATTAATCTCCACTAATCGGGCTCATTCCTATAGTCCTTGAGCAAGTTTAGCTTATCCAACATAACCAATCCACTCATGAAAAGAAATACCATGTATGCACGGTTGAGGCTCAAATACTCACAAGTTTGTTCTTGGACCTTAAGGAACTTATTACACATTATTCATCTCGCAATTGAACAAATTAAATAGAACATGTTACAATTCGAAAGTATAGAGATTCTTAATCATAATTTCCATCACTTATCACAAAAACATGTCAACACAAATTTTAAAAAACGACTCACGATATCCCAAAATAAACTACCAAACAACCCTAGACAAAAATAAAAATACACACAAAATATAAAATAAAGGCACACCAAACAAGAAACAACCAAAAACACATAACATGTAAAAATAAAAATATCCATCATTAGAGAATTAAGCACTCATTTATAACATCCATAATCAATTAAGCTCACAA
Organism: Pogostemon cablin; assembly: GCA_023678885.1. Taxonomy (NCBI): domain Eukaryota; kingdom Viridiplantae; phylum Streptophyta; class Magnoliopsida; order Lamiales; family Lamiaceae; genus Pogostemon; species Pogostemon cablin. The sequence goes on from CM042987.1 coordinate 12,770,648, forward strand.
GCATCCCATCTTTAATTGAAAAGGAAATCATAAATTATGAAAGTAAACCTCCCACAAACATAACAAATGAAGTAACATACTGGTAGGTTGTCGCCGGCCCACAAAAAAAATATTTATAATTTTTTTGACTTATCCAATTAAATGTATTAGCGTGAGTACGGGTTGAGCCTAAGGGAGTAAAATGAAATTTATATTAAATCAAAGTGTTTGAGTTGGACAAAATAAAAAAATAGGGAGGAATTTCGTTTGGTGAATTTATACTAATTTTTGCAAATAATTAAATGGCAATTTCTAGTAACTAATGATTCAAGACTCCAAATATTAAAATTAGAGTGTGAACAAATATTAAACAAACCTGACCCAAGAAATTTATCCCCTCCCGATATTCTAAGAGAATTAGTAAATAAGAGATAAAATCAATACAAGATAACTTCAAACCCCTAGGTTGATGGTACAACCACTAAATTATCCTACTCTCCTAGTGACCTAAGTGGTTCGAACTAGATAAGGCATTAGACACGAGAAATTAGGATTGCAAGGCTATGAAAATGGGGGTAGCAAATCATATAACCAAGACCCTACGAATTCTAGAGGTACTCCCTCAATTTGCCACTCGATTTATAAGATTATGACAATTACGAATCATAAAATGCAAATTGACAATGGATTATGCAAAATAAAACATAGATGGCCAATCTAACTTTACAATCACAAAACCGTAATTCAAATCAAAGCCATTCGTAGGATAAAATTATCAACATATTAATCAAAATTTCCTATCAAACAATTGCTAGAATATACGAGAGGTTCAAAAATTCTTGAATCAGAAAGGGGACTTAGCCCATAAAATACATAACGAAAATTAAATGAAAATGATAAAACCAATTTTTGTCCGATTGTTCTTCATGGACGCTCAAGCGTTCCTCCTCCCACTACCTCTCACGTTCTTGGCGTATGTCAAAGATGGTGTCCAGAAGTGATGAATCTCTCTTAAAACTTTCCTTTTTGCCCTTCTTCTCCTTTGGTAAGTAAACCTTATTGATTCTCAATTAATTCCTCATGATGGCTTAGTCAACTTCCTTTTAATTCTTTCCGTAACAGCGATGTAACAGTACCCAATTTGAGGGAATGTGATAGCTGGAATTTTTTCGAATTTACTATTTAATTCTGTCCATCTTGACTGACACTGACCCCTTCAGTGTTAGTGTGACTAGCAGTAAAAATTCTTCCATTTCAACCTGTTTTAACAACGATTTGGCCAATTAAAGTGGATATGCATAAGACATAAAATGAGTCGTAATTAGCACGTGGGTAAATATCCAAATTGGTCTTGTAAGTATGGCATTTTCCAACTTTAGTCCTTTATCTTTTGTAATTCTCAATTTTTTTCCTTTTTCGCATTTTCCAACTTTAGTCCTTTATCTTTTGTAATTCTCAATTTTTTTCCTTTTTCGTCCACTTTTAGTTCTTTTGGTCCAAATTTAGTCCTTTTTGTCCAAATTTAATCCTTTATGTTAAAAAATGTCCAAAAATGGTTCGAAAGTGCATACATTTAGTATCAAAAGTGGACCAAAAAAGTACCAAATTTTGAAAAAAGGACCAAAATTGATTTTGATATTTACCCTTAGCACTCAAATGACACACAATTCATTCAAATAGTAATGATTTAACTCAAGAAATTAATAGCAAATTATGACTTATCAAATCTCCCCACACCGAACCTTTGCTTGTCCTCAAGCAAATAAGACTAAGGATTATGAAAGTTAGAAAATCAGAGACATCAATCTTACGGGATAAATGAGTATGAGGACACTACTCAGGAAAAATAACAATTAATCATTTGAAAACAAATGAAGGTGACTCTCAGCCAAAACTTGCAACTTTCATGGCATCAAAGTTTTCAAAATTCCATGGCCTCACCAAGATTCACTCCAAAATCACTAAAGTGTTTTGATTGGTAGCAAAATCGCTCAAAAATTGAACAAGATAAGTCATTACCATAAGCTTGCTCCCAAATCAAATCTCCACAAATTTTCAATGAATTATGTGCAATAATCAAAGGGTCTTTTCATTGGTTGTAACGGGGCATAAGAATAAGATGGAATAAGAAGGGTATGAACAGCTAAATATATATACCACTTTGCAATTTGTTCATCATGTAAATGATACCAATTTCAAGAACTCACCCTCTAGTTTTCCATTTCATTTTTCACAAATTCCTCTCAATCTTTTGTTTTTGCAACCTTAGTCCATCGTTTTTTTTTCACATCTACTCTTTTTCGACTTTGGAACAACAAGGGATTTATTTTTCAACTAATTTTTTTTCTTATTTTTTTAATATTCCCTTCTCCTTTCTTTTCCACCATATTTTTTTTTCAACCATCACTTTTCCCAATACCATCAATTCAATCACAAATTTTCGATGAATATTGTAAAAATGGTAGGGGTTCAAGTGGAGGAGTTTAAGAAAGAAAGTAGAAATTAGGTTCATCAATGTGCTCATTTATCAAGAAAAGGTTTAGGCTCAACGTGGCTTCCTAATGTTAAGTATGATAAGGTTGGTGAATATAAGCCAAAGATGTTATGCCTAGATGCCCTTATCATTTTATTGCACACACTCAAATGTATGATCTTGAAATGCATTAAAGGAGCAAGTTCTAGAATGATCAAATCAAGTTTAATACACTCAATCAAAGGCGAATAGAGCTTACAAATGTGAATGCTCTTTTAGGCTCAAAAGCTCACAAAAAGGGGTTGAATTTGCCATGATATTTAAAAAAATTTCAGCCACTTATATCACAAAAAATTTGCAAAAGAAACCCACCAAGCATTAGTTTTTATGCATCAAAGTTATCCCCTTCGTCATGCTTTCACTTCCATTACTCCATGACATTATTCTCTAATTTTTCAACTCCAAATCCATCAACAAGACCACAAAACAACATCATTATGAAACAAAAACAGCATTTCCAGCATAAAAAACATAACCTACATAAAAACCAGCAGAACTGCAGCAGCAAATGACCTTCCGGTCTTCTGCTGTATGTCCCAAGTCCGATCTCGACGTCGTGTGGGCGACGATCTACGAGACCTACTCAATCTGCTGTTCACTCTCTCTCTCTTATGTTAGGTGCAGAGTTAGGTTTAGAACAAACTGAGGTGACTTATATACATGAGCTACAGCAGGGACCAGGAGGAGAAATTGGGTTGGGCCTCCATTGGGCTTAAGTATCCAAGCTTAGCCCAAAGCTTATACTTAAGTCCAATAATAATAATATATTCCACTAAAATATTATTACTGCACTACCGTACCAATCCCAAAATTACGTTTTGGGCTCCTTCTTATTATGAGCCCGTTAGTCTCCCCATGTTTAAGATATACAATGTCCATTAATTAATTTAAGTTACTGACAACTCAATTAATTAATATCCCATCCAAGAGTAGTACCACTCAACCTCATTATCATGCCGGAATAAATTCCACCTGCAGGGTTTACATGATAATCCTTATGAGCTCCTCAAGGGGACATCATCAACCTATGACGGACACGGATTCCTTCTACAATCAACAGCACACCATAGAGACAGCACTACTTCCCAACTCATCGAGTTTGTTGATTTAATTACATGTAAATCTCACCCATTGATGAATCAAAGAAATACATACTGCCCTACGTATCGAGGTTATTGTATAGGGATTAAGAGCACGAACTTCCATAATAACTGAGATCAAGTTCTCCTATAAGTCAGTATAAGTCGAACGATCTCAAGCGGTCCTGCTCAATACACACAAGTGCACTAATGTGATTCTATAGCCAAGACAAGCTAATACCAAACCACACTACAACCATCCCGATAGAGAGTCCCCGTCTATCTCAGTTGTGAGCATCTGTTTATACTTTATAAGGAAACCGATAATATGATCTTCCGCGTGTTGTCGCACAACATATTATCTACAATATAAAGTAAGTGGACTATTGCATCGAACATATAAATAAATTATAAGATGCAATCATTTGATCATATGATTCTCATTTCAAATTAATTGTTATAATATTGTTCATACAAAAAGCTAGACTTTTAGTATACAATCCAACAGTGTGTGTGCAGCCTCCAACTCATGAAAATCTAATCAAATGTTGAAATATTAGGTATTTATACCCCTTGGGAGCTTTTAAAAGAATTCTAATATTTTTTTGCTTCCAACACCTACACGGCTCGTGTGCATGCACACAGCCCGAGTCGTGTTAGGGCTTTTGGTCAACTTTTGGCTCCAGACGGTGCACGGCTCGTGCACTGAACACGGCCACAGGGTGGGCGAGTAGTTGGTTCAGGTGCTGGCGCACGACCACCTCTTACAGAGCCGTGCACAGTACACGGGACATGTGCATGAACACGCCTCGTGTACTAGACACGGGCGGCGGTGTTTGTGCTGCAGTTGCTTTCTTCTTTCACCTCGACTCCCGACTCCGTTTTCGCTCTATTTTCACCTGTTTTTAGCACGTTTAAGCTCATTCTCACACATTTTCATAAAAACACATATTTAACCAAATAGTACATAAAAATGGATAAAACACTACGAAAATATATATAAAAAGATACTAAAATTTAGGTGAAAATATCACTAATCACACCCCCAAACTTAAAGTGTTACTTGTCCTCGAACAACAAAAATGGTGAACCAAGAGGGGAGATTTTCACCTAGGAAAAGACCTAACGAACATAAGTAATAACACATCAATAGCAATAAGAATTACAAACTATGCTAAGTCATCCTACAACATTGATCAATTCATGACATGAGGAATTAACAAGTTCAATCAAAAGAGAATAAAGAGTAATATAGTCCCTTTTTGGTCCAAACCTCACATTTGATATCAATTTCACTCAACACTCTATCAAATTTAGGTAAAACGACACTCATCAACCGATTGGCTCTACTCGCTATAAGCTTTCTCGTGGACTACATTCACAAACCACCAAAGTTTTAATCAATGATCACAAAGGTCTTTCATTAAGGATGTAATGATAGGCTCTTTGGTATGGTAGGGAGAATTTAGGTAATAGTGATTAATCATGTGCAAGTAATCGAAGAGGTAGTTAATTTCTTTCATACCTTCACTTATCTTTCTTCCCTTCTTAACTTTGCAACTTTCAAGCACTAATCACACTTCTCCTTTGATTTTTACTACCTTTGATTGTATACTCCTTTCTTTGGACTTCTAATTTTTTGAGCATCTTTGTTACTATTTTGCTCCTTTTCTTTTGTCTAAGGTTGCATATGCATTCTTTCTTTTGTTCTTCGCATCCTTTTTCTTTCCTTTTACCATTTCTTTTCATTTCTTTCTTTTCAAACCTTTCTAGCTACCATCTCCTCAATCACTCACACAAAAAGGGTAAATAAATGAGGCTCATGTGGGTAATCAAGGCTTATAATAATGTGCTTATAAAAAGAAACAGGCTTAAAGGCTCAAAATGGTTTATTAGGGATGATGTTTATGGTAGGGAAATATATGGCAATGGCTATAAATTACAAGGATGGCCTTAGATCATATCATTAATCTCCACTAATCGGGCTCATTCCTATAGTCCTTGAGCAAGTTTAGCTTATCCAACATAACCAATCCACTCATGAAAAGAAATACCATGTATGCACGGTTGAGGCTCAAATACTCACAAGTTTGTTCTTGGACCTTAAGGAACTTATTACACATTATTCATCTCGCAATTGAACAAATTAAATAGAACATGTTACAATTCGAAAGTATAGAGATTCTTAATCATAATTTCCATCACTTATCACAAAAACATGTCAACACAAATTTTAAAAAACGACTCACGATATCCCAAAATAAACTACCAAACAACCCTAGACAAAAATAAAAATACACACAAAATATAAAATAAAGGCACACCAAACAAGAAACAACCAAAAACACATAACATGTAAAAATAAAAATATCCATCATTAGAGAATTAAGCACTCATTTATAACATCCATAATCAATTAAGCTCACAAGCATCCCATCTTTAATTGAAAAGGAAATCATAAATTATGAAAGTAAACCTCCCACAAACATAACAAATGAAGTAACATACTGGTAGGTTGTCGCCGGCCCACAAAAAAAATATTTATAATTTTTTTGACTTATCCAATTAAATGTATTAGCGTGAGTACGGGTTGAGCCTAAGGGAGTAAAATGAAATTTATATTAAATCAAAGTGTTTGAGTTGGACAAAATAAAAAAATAGGGAGGAATTTCGTTTGGTGAATTTATACTAATTTTTGCAAATAATTAAATGGCAATTTCTAGTAACTAATGATTCAAGACTCCAAATATTAAAATTAGAGTGTGAACAAATATTAAACAAACCTGACCCAAGAAATTTATCCCCTCCCGATATTCTAAGAGAATTAGTAAATAAGAGATAAAATCAATACAAGATAACTTCAAACCCCTAGGTTGATGGTACAACCACTAAATTATCCTACTCTCCTAGTGACCTAAGTGGTTCGAACTAGATAAGGCATTAGACACGAGAAATTAGGATTGCAAGGCTATGAAAATGGGGGTAGCAAATCATATAACCAAGACCCTACGAATTCTAGAGGTACTCCCTCAATTTGCCACTCGATTTATAAGATTATGACAATTACGAATCATAAAATGCAAATTGACAATGGATTATGCAAAATAAAACATAGATGGCCAATCTAACTTTACAATCACAAAACCGTAATTCAAATCAAAGCCATTCGTAGGATAAAATTATCAACATATTAATCAAAATTTCCTATCAAACAATTGCTAGAATATACGAGAGGTTCAAAAATTCTTGAATCAGAAAGGGGACTTAGCCCATAAAATACATAACGAAAATTAAATGAAAATGATAAAACCAATTTTTGTCCGATTGTTCTTCATGGACGCTCAAGCGTTCCTCCTCCCACTACCTCTCACGTTCTTGGCGTATGTCAAAGATGGTGTCCAGAAGTGATGAATCTCTCTTAAAACTTTCCTTTTTGCCCTTCTTCTCCTTTGGTAAGTAAACCTTATTGATTCTCAATTAATTCCTCATGATGGCTTAGTCAACTTCCTTTTAATTCTTTCCGTAACAGCGATGTAACAGTACCCAATTTGAGGGAATGTGATAGCTGGAATTTTTTCGAATTTACTATTTAATTCTGTCCATCTTGACTGACACTGACCCCTTCAGTGTTAGTGTGACTAGCAGTAAAAATTCTTCCATTTCAACCTGTTTTAACAACGATTTGGCCAATTAAAGTGGATATGCATAAGACATAAAATGAGTCGTAATTAGCACGTGGGTAAATATCCAAATTGGTCTTGTAAGTATGGCATTTTCCAACTTTAGTCCTTTATCTTTTGTAATTCTCAATTTTTTTCCTTTTTCGCATTTTCCAACTTTAGTCCTTTATCTTTTGTAATTCTCAATTTTTTTCCTTTTTCGTCCACTTTTAGTTCTTTTGGTCCAAATTTAGTCCTTTTTGTCCAAATTTAATCCTTTATGTTAAAAAATGTCCAAAAATGGTTCGAAAGTGCATACATTTAGTATCAAAAGTGGACCAAAAAAGTACCAAATTTTGAAAAAAGGACCAAAATTGATTTTGATATTTACCCTTAGCACTCAAATGACACACAATTCATTCAAATAGTAATGATTTAACTCAAGAAATTAATAGCAAATTATGACTTATCAAATCTCCCCACACCGAACCTTTGCTTGTCCTCAAGCAAATAAGACTAAGGATTATGAAAGTTAGAAAATCAGAGACATCAATCTTACGGGATAAATGAGTATGAGGACACTACTCAGGAAAAATAACAATTAATCATTTGAAAACAAATGAAGGTGACTCTCAGCCAAAACTTGCAACTTTCATGGCATCAAAGTTTTCAAAATTCCATGGCCTCACCAAGATTCACTCCAAAATCACTAAAGTGTTTTGATTGGTAGCAAAATCGCTCAAAAATTGAACAAGATAAGTCATTACCATAAGCTTGCTCCCAAATCAAATCTCCACAAATTTTCAATGAATTATGTGCAATAATCAAAGGGTCTTTTCATTGGTTGTAACGGGGCATAAGAATAAGATGGAATAAGAAGGGTATGAACAGCTAAATATATATACCACTTTGCAATTTGTTCATCATGTAAATGATACCAATTTCAAGAACTCACCCTCTAGTTTTCCATTTCATTTTTCACAAATTCCTCTCAATCTTTTGTTTTTGCAACCTTAGTCCATCGTTTTTTTTTCACATCTACTCTTTTTCGACTTTGGAACAACAAGGGATTTATTTTTCAACTAATTTTTTTTCTTATTTTTTTAATATTCCCTTCTCCTTTCTTTTCCACCATATTTTTTTTTCAACCATCACTTTTCCCAATACCATCAATTCAATCACAAATTTTCGATGAATATTGTAAAAATGGTAGGGGTTCAAGTGGAGGAGTTTAAGAAAGAAAGTAGAAATTAGGTTCATCAATGTGCTCATTTATCAAGAAAAGGTTTAGGCTCAACGTGGCTTCCTAATGTTAAGTATGATAAGGTTGGTGAATATAAGCCAAAGATGTTATGCCTAGATGCCCTTATCATTTTATTGCACACACTCAAATGTATGATCTTGAAATGCATTAAAGGAGCAAGTTCTAGAATGATCAAATCAAGTTTAATACACTCAATCAAAGGCGAATAGAGCTTACAAATGTGAATGCTCTTTTAGGCTCAAAAGCTCACAAAAAGGGGTTGAATTTGCCATGATATTTAAAAAAATTTCAGCCACTTATATCACAAAAAATTTGCAAAAGAAACCCACCAAGCATTAGTTTTTATGCATCAAAGTTATCCCCTTCGTCATGCTTTCACTTCCATTACTCCATGACATTATTCTCTAATTTTTCAACTCCAAATCCATCAACAAGACCACAAAACAACATCATTATGAAACAAAAACAGCATTTCCAGCATAAAAAACATAACCTACATAAAAACCAGCAGAAATTCTGCACTCATTTCGTTGAAAATGAGCAAAATTTTTAGCAAGATTTGACAGCAATTAGCATTAGAAAATTCAGCAATAACTCCACATCTTAAACCATCAATTCACATAAATCCACTGCAATAATCCCTCCCCACACCTAAATCTTTGCTTGTCCTCAAGCAAAAAATAAAGTAGAGAAAGAATTAAAAACATATACATGGAAAGAGTGCATCTTTCTTCAAAGAAATAGGGCAAGATTTAGAACGCTTTAATGTAATAACACATTCAAAACTAAACAAAAGACTAGATATTGATATAGACCTGCTCTCAAATCAAATCTCTACAAATTTTCAAGAGAAAATATCAATTTTAGTCCATATCCAATTTCAATCCTCTAACTATTATTTATCTTTTTTAATTTAAGTCCTTTAATATCAATTTTAGTCCTGTGGCTTTTTACTTTTTCTTGAATTTTTATCCTTTTGCACAACTTATAGGACTTGCGCCGATTGTAGTGGCAGATATGGCGCTGCAGAGACCGATCTCCGACAATCTCAAATGGTTGTCCTTGACTGTAAAGAAGACCGGTTATGGCGGTGTGCAGCAATTGGAGGCGAGCTAGCGAGGAGTTCGTGCAGGCAGCAGAGTGGTAGGAAAGAGAAATTGGAAATAGCGGAGGATATCTTTGCGGCGGCACCGTTGCCTTTTTTAAATGATGACCTCATCTAAAAGCTTAAGCCAGTAGAGAGTTGACTCGTTTAATACTTAATCAAATCACTCTAACACACCCCTTCACATGCTGGTGGGGAATATTTGCCTCAAGCCTTGCAATGTGGAATTTTTTTTCATAAATGGGTAATCACTCTAACACACCCCCTTACATGCAAGCGGGGAATTTTTGCCTCAAGTTTTGCAATGTGAAATTTTTTTTTATAAATGGGTGGCGGTGAGGTTCGAACCCTGGACCTTTATTAACCATGGGCTCTGATACCATGTTAAATGAGCACCTCATCTAAAAGCTTAAGTTAGTAGAGAGTTTAATCATTTAATACTTAATCAAATCACTCTAATAGTCTTCTGGTGGTGGATATGCAGAAATCGAGCAACAAAGATATTGAATAATTGGGGACGAAGCTAAGTAATTGGATGAAGGAAGCTAAGAATTGTTGGCCAGAGAGAATTAAGGAAGATGGAAATTTGAGGAAATTTAAGGGGATCCGGTTCTGGTTCGCACCCACCATGTAGCAACACATGTGAAAATTAGGAAAGGGGAGTAAATCGAGTTCCATGAAATTTTTTGGAGCTGATTCCACTCAAATGGTCCTCTACAAAAAAAATAAATATTAAACACTCCCTTCGTCCCATTAAAAGTAGGGCGTTTCATTTTTGCACATAAATATAATATTTTATTATATGTATAAATGAGGAGAGTGAAATACTCCCTCCGTCCCGGAGTTAAGTTCACAAACACTCATGTAAATATGGAGTTTAAGAAAAATTGCTTTTTGACCTATTTTATTGACTTTTGAAGGGTATTATGGTATTTTTAGGTAATAAATAAATTATCAAGTATGTTATGTGTTTTAGGTTAGAGTGGTATTTTTAAAATTAAGATAACTTTTGGGGTTGTTGGTTAATGTGAAGTTTCCTTTTATGGGTGGAGAACATAAGTATGGGACGGACGAAGTAATATATAGTGGGTAGGTGTATTAGTGGTGTGTGTGGGTCCCATGTAGATATATTGATTGTTTTGTGTCCTCTTGTATTGAGACAAATTAAAATGACCGAATGCACCTCTCTCAGCGGGATGTAGAGAATATAAAAATATACTTCATGAGTAATTTGTATAAAAAGTAAAATGTGATAATATTAATAAAAAGAAATACATGATCAAGAAAATGTGATAACTATCAATTTAATTATTTAATGAACAATTTATATAACGAATAAAAAGTAATAATATTTTTAATAAAAAATGATTGCCGATAAAGGACATAGAGATAATCAGACATCTAATTAAATTGTTTCATTAACAATAAGTAAGGCCATTAAAAAGTAATATTTTTAATAAAAAATAATAGCAGATAAATTATGAATTATTCTGTAACGAGCCTCTGGAACAAAAATATAAGTATTTTAATAGCTATAGTACAAAGAACTAATTAATTAGAGTTAGTCTCTTGGGAACCGAGTTTACACAAGTATTTCTGAATTAACTTACTTTTGATTTCCAATGAATTATTTAAATTATCTATGTTGTCTCTTTAAAATAATTAGTTCACGTCAAAGACTTGTATGAGATCCGTTTCACGTAAAGGCTTGCATAAGATGTATAAAAAGTGATATTCAATTAATGAAAAGTGATAATGCTATTTCATGAATAATATTATATTATATATAAATGTGATAAAATTTTATTGTGAAAATGATAAAATTTTATAGCAGAGTGATAATTAATTTAAAAAATATAAAATATTCTCACATGAGACGTTCTCATGCAAGACTTATCCTTAGTTGACATGTAGTTGGGTTTTCTAACCAATAATTAAAATATCCTACATATGTGCTGTCTCAGTATTACTCTCTTTTGGTTCATAAAGAAAATGTGACATCTTTCGTCCTCTACGTATGTTTTGTTTCAATTTTTGGGAAAATATTAAAATTGATCATTTATGTTTGGCGTAATCTGATTTTAGTCCTGAAGTTTGCTAAATTTGTACTTTTTGTCTCCATTGGCCGATTTTAGTCCTTTTGTCCACTTTTGGTCATTTTTTGTCGAAAATACCTAAATGTCGCCAAAAATTTGAATGTGGGATGCATGTGCCGGCAAATTTCGAAATTGGTCCTCACTCTCCTTAAAATTTTCAAAATTGGTCATTTGTATTTGGCATATTCCAAATTCAGTTCCTAAACTTGTTAAATTCGCAATTTAGATATTCTAGTTTTTGATTTTATTCCTTTTTGTTTGGTCCCTTAATTACCAAAAATTACTAAATATTGTCGCTGGGAATTTGAGCGTGATATGCATGAGCCAAAAAAAATTATGTTTTTTGGCTCTCCGATCATTTTTGCTTGCGCTGCAGTTTCACTTATTTTCACCATTCCATCATAACCTTTCTAAAAAATATATGCATTTATTAGGCATGTAGAAGTCACACAACGGACTGCGGCTGCACTCCTTCAAGGATCACCGATCTATCCGTAACATTTTTGTGGGGTTCTTAAGCTTTGAAGTTGGCTAGCGTGTGATTATAAAGAGGATCATAAAGTACATCGAATTTTCGGAATGGAGATCTAGGCGGTTTTGTGCTTTTTTCTCTCTGATGCATAACGAAATGGGTAAATTTTGGGGATTTAGCTCTGCCATTTTTTTGCTGGTTGGTTAATTTTTTCATTGTTGTTGCTGATGTTTAAAATTGGGGAATTTTTTTAGATTAATGTGATTCATGGATTCATATGGGATGCCATGAAATTGGAGTCTTGTCCAAAGGATTTTCATTTTCGTACAGAACAACGAAGAGCTAATTAACCAATATCTGAGACACAAGATCAATGTCGACCATTATTAGGTGGTTGGAGTTATCCTTAAAGTTGATGTTTGTAAATGAGATTTGCATAAAATCCACACAAAAATTTTAATTCCTCAATATCTACTCAATTTGATTAATTCAGTATGCTACAATCGATCCATCGATCATGCAGTCGAACCAAGCAACAAAAGAAGAGGAGGGGTGAAGTGGCGGCGAGAACTACCTCTAGAAAGCTCATCGAAGCTAATAAAGAGTGGGAATAGATGGAGAGTAAGTTTTTGGAGGCACCACCAGATGTCCGCCGACAAGACATGTCTCCGGAGGCGATCGGAAGCCAATTCAGGATGGTGTAGGGCACTGTGGAACATGTTAAGGAAGCTATCATCGGAAATTCCCATGAAACCGCCACGAAGACAGGAGAGATAGCTGATGAATCCATTGAAAAGGCGAAAAAAGCCAAGAACGTATTTATGTATTTATGAAGAATGAAAATAAGTAAAACTGCCATGTAAGAAAAAACGATCGGAGATAGCCAAAAATTTGTTGGGCGCGTGCATCTCACGCTCAAATTCCCCAGGACACCAATTTTAGAAAAAGAGTTAATATCATTTTTAGTTCTCTAAGTATAGCGTTTTCCTAGTTTAGTCCTTTAATTATCGACTTTCCATTTTTGGTCCTTTATTTATTAATTTTTCTCATTATTAGTCCTTTATGTTTAAGCTAGTCCACTATTGGTCCTATATGTTCATAAATGGTCCAGAATTAGTCCTATTTTGACTAAGTGAACATTTGTTTTGACTAAGTCAACTTTTGTTTTGCTAAGACCAATACAATTTCTGCTATTTCTAGATTTTCTCAATTTTATGCCCAATTTTATGTAATACTTCATTTTAATTCTAATTTTCACCCATAATTTCTTCTAAATAGACATAGTCCATTACGACCATATCAGGCCCAGCATGCTTCCGTTAATTAAACAACATTATTCTCGTAATTAACTAATTTAAAACAGTAATAGTACCTTCTTCGACCGTTAATCCGTCGGGTATTCAGGAGGTTTTACAGCTGCTCCTCATAGCCAACCATATGCCCCGCAGTGTGATGGTTCGATCCCTTTCCTTCAGCGGACCTCAACACAACCCTGGTTCATTTTCTACACCGGGTGTATAGGATGCTGATACTGTTTCTCATCGGAAAGTATGGAGACTAAAGTTGCAGAAGAAATGGAAGGTTATATGCAGGCATTAGCCTAAGATTATTATTTTATACTACTTAAACAAGAGGAGGAGACTCCTCTAGTTACCTATGGTAGCCGAAACATAAACACTCATACAAGAAAGGAAACTACAATGTTTCTTAAATGAGAGAAAACAACGGGTGATGGTCGATGTCTTCTACTTTCTCAGATCTCTTATTCATAGAGGCTTTCGGACTTGAAATCCAGATTTCAAAGCCTTCTAACTTTCCATGACGTCACCGCTTAAGTCATTTTTCTTTCGTCAATGCTTACGTAATCTTTTATTGGATTCCAACTTTGGAAGCTGGTTGATCCCTTTCTCTGCATTATGTGCCCCTCTCTAGTCCATCCTACTTGTCTTTGCAGGGGTCACATGGCTCTTACCCCTTTGAAAAAGTCATTGACTCTTACTTTTTGAAGAGTCATTTTTCTCCTGTGGTATTCGAAGGGTTCTCCGGCTCTTGGGTGTTTTAAAGAGGTTTTACCCTCTTCTTTCCACATGTATCCTTTGCTGGAAGGGGTCCAGCATTTTTATTCTTTTATATGCTCAATTGTACTCCTTTTTCCAAAATTTGGTTCAATCTGGGTGGAGCAACTTGTGCATATCTTCTCTGTCCACCTTCCTTGGTGGATCATTTTGTAAAATTTCCCATGAGTTTCTCTACTAACTGGCAGCTTATTTTCCCAGAGCAGTTCTCTCTTTCCTTCAAAAAAGCCTTCCGCATACTTTGTCTTTTTTTCTATTAAGGTGTTTAACAGGAAAGATCCATTCACAGTGTTATCTTCAAATTTGAACGGAAACTTGACTTGGGCCATTGCTTGGAAGCAGGCGTACAAACCCCTTTCTCTTCACGTACAGATTTGATCATCTGAGAAGGTTGAAACAGGACTGGTTCCTTCCCTGAAGGCTCCTTGATGCTGTTTGCAGCTTTAATGTCTGGCCTTCATAGTTTGATATAATGAAAGGCTTCATGACGGCCTTTCCCCACTGGTTCTGGAGTTGCACTAGTGAAATATAGCTCCAATGGTTCTCCCCTAGTCAAAGTATTGTTATTTGACCATACCTTGAACACTGCTCTCCCTATCCATTTTCGTAACTTTGAGATTTCTGGGAAGCTAGGCGCCATGGTGTATATTTAGGCTAATGCCCCAAAGTTGAACCATAGCTTCACGTGCGTTTGAGTCTGTTTGAGTGGATTTTTAAAGAAAAATGGGATAGAAGTGATCGAAACCGGAGAAAAGGTATTGTAGGCACCCAGTTCGACCAGCAGGGATGCGGTTCGACCAGTAACATAATGGTTCGACCAGCATCCATGGTCGAACGAGGCTGAGAAAGACGACAAAAATGTGGTTCGACCACGACACTGTGGTTCGACCACGATGCTTCCGATTCGACCTACCATTCGGTGCTAACAATTTAATAACAATCTTTGAACCTGCCAGTGATGTACATGCCAATTCGACTTGCGATTCGATCAGGCCGAGATCGGTTCAACCAGGGGTCTTGGTCAAATTGATGCGCTGGACATGTCCAGATCCATATTTTTACACCTTCAGTGCATGTTTTTACTCAAAAAGCCCATCCTAGGTCCACAAGGAGAGATCTCAAGTATAAAAGAAAGACTACGCAAGGAAAAAGAGAACCATTCACCACCTTCATCCTACACAACATCCAAAACCCTACCGCCATCCATGGAGTTATGGAGAGAGATTCGTCTGTCGAATAAAGTGAGAACCATGTGAAGATTCAAGAAGGAGAGAGAAGCGACGGCGCCCGCATCTAGGGTTTACTTCACATCTTAATTTATCTTGTAATTATCAAGTCTATGGGCAAGATCTATCCAACCACCATGATTATTCTTCGATCAATCATGGGCTAGAACCGCTTCGGTTGTTCTACAGTTATGAAGGTTTTTATCTATTTAGTTGAACTTTCGTGTGTTTACTCCGTACAACACTACTTGTGAATTTATTTTATATAAGACAATGCATTTTTAATTAATATTCAGAGTCATTTTATGCATCATTAACTGTTATGTACAGTCTGAATACATATCTTGGTTATTGATTGAGTGTGTTCACTGCTGAGCAGGATTTTATGTTATGATTCTAAGTGAGGGAACTCCAAAACTTCATTAGAACTATCTTATATAAATACTTGTTAATTGAATCTGATTCAGGTTAATAAGTAGTATAAAGAGTATAACTTTATATTACCTATAAAGGGAGATCATATCGAGTTAGAGTACTTAGTGCATGGGAAATAATTGATACTGATAGTACCTAGGAAGGGGGGTGAATTATATCTCTTGCTCCAAGGTGATTCACAAGTGTTACACGCTTGTCTACTTGTGTCTATAGAGTAAATTTGCATGGTTTAGTGATGCGTCCATATTCCACAAGGCAGAGTCAGACATTGATACACGGAAGGGAAATTAATTTGTGAAACTGGATGGCCAGAAGAACTACCTATCTTCTCACTTGTTTAACTCCCGTTTAGTCTCTACTGTCTTTATTTTATTTGCTATTTTATTATTCGTTTAGTAGTTAATCAATATTCTACAACTTAAATTGCCAAATTTAGTCTTAGTAAATTAGTTTATAATTAAGTTAATAATAATCCGTCCTGTAGGTTCGATAATTACAACTTGGTTGCTTATCAAAGCTACAATAACATCACTCATACTTGGGGATTAATTGTGTGTTGAGAAAACGCCCATCAACTTTCTGGCGCCATTGCCGGGGATGGCATTAATTATTAGTTTATTATTTATAGTTTAATTAGTACTATTTTATTCTTATTTTTAATTTTCTAACTTTGACTTTTTCTCAGGTATATGCAAACTAGATCGAAGGGGACTAATCTAGAACCTTTTGATCTGGAAATTGAGGCATCAGCGAGAAAAATGAAAGCTAAGAAGAAAAAGAACAAGAATTCAAAAACAACGGATACTCTTGATCTAGGAGTTTACGTTGAAAAGTAGAACTCAAAATCAGCTGAAACTGTAGATGATTTGAACACAGAAACAGAAGCAGTCGAAATGGCCCAAGATAGGGCAAATCAGGACAATGTTGCTATTCACGAGGTTTACAAAAACAATGAGAGTGGTAACTTGGGGCTGTTAAGAGCGCGAGGAGCCGATGTGGACTTTTATCTTCACCCTGCTCTTATCAACATGATAGAAAGGAACCCTTTCGCTGGGGGTACCTTTGAAGATCCTCAACAGCATATTAATAAGTTCCTGGGCTATGCTAGTACGCAAAAGAGCGCAGGACATCATGAGAATTCTAGGAGGATTATTTTGTTCAAATTATCGCTTACTGAAAGGGCGAGAGATTGGTACAATACTCTTAATACTGCAGATTGCAGCACATGGAAGCAGTTGAAATTGAAGTTCTTGGAAAGATACATGCCACTTTCGAAGGTGTTTAAGATGAAGCAAGAGATCAATCAATTTGCTATCAATAGTGGTGAGAAGTTTCATGAGGCATGGGATAGATTCAAGGGCATACTTAGAAGGTGCCCGCAGCATGGATTGTCAAAGGTTCAATATATCAGCATCTTTTATAATGGGTTGGATTATGATTCTCGTGTTTTACTTGACGCTTCATCAAGTGGAGCATTGCTTGCTAAGACACCCATTGAGGCAGAAAAACTCTTTGAAGACATTTCAATAAATTCAAGAGATTAGCCTACTGACAAGATTAGAGGCACTTATGTACTTAGAAAAGTAGCGCAGTTTGAACATACCATGGTGAAGTCGAGTAGAGAAGATGAGATCGTCTCTAGTTTGGCAAGTATCAATAAGCTACTTGAGTCCTAGCAAAAGTAGATTACAGAGATAGCTCAGCGAGTACTGATGATACAACAGGAATGTGGTGAAGATAGATCAATCCAGAAAGAAACATAAGAGGCAAACTATGCCATGGGTCAAATTATTCAAGGAACGAGGTTCCAAAATCAAGAAAACCAGAATTACAAAGGGAACTATAATAATCGTTGTCCCCCGGGTAATTATCAACAACCAAGGAGGCCGGAGTTTTTATGGAGTAATCCAAATGCAGCAGTACAACCTCCTAGTGGTGTTGATTCTTGTGCTAAGATCGAAGAAGGAAAACCTAATTTTGATGATACGGTGAACATGTACATGACAAGGAATGATGCAAGAGTGGATCGTCTAGAGGCCAAGTTAGAAGGGAAAATTGATGCCAACCATGAGAAAATATCTAAGCAGATGAAGGACTTAACTTTGTTGATGGGGCAAATGGCCGAGAATGTTAATCAGTTAACTCAAACGGTAGAGAAGGGAAAGTTTCCATCTCAAAGCAAAATGAATCCGAAGGCTTGCCATGCCATCATGTTTAGGTCTGGAACACAATATGAGGGACCGGTGCTGTCTAAAATGGAAAAAGGAACTTCAAGAGCTCGATTCGACCATCGTTCGACCAGAACACCTGGTCGAACCAACCTGATTTCGTCGAACCAAGCACCTGGGCAGCCTTCGGAGTTCGCTGAAGACCGATTCGACCACGACTTTGATGGTTCGACCAGAACCCCTGGTCGAACCGTGGTCAAACCAGCCTGTAAGGAAGAGTTTGAAGTTTTTGAAGCACGGTTCGACCACGACCATAACTGTGGTCAAACCAGCCTGTAAGGGGGAGAGCACACTTTTGGAAGCTCAATTTGACCATTACACACATGGTTCGACTAGTACCCCAGGTCGAACCATGGTCGAACCACCTCGATTGGCACTGTTTTCTGCGCTGAATACTTTACCTGATGTTGACACTACTCCAGTACCATCACAAGACCAAAATACTGAGCTTATAACAGAAAAGAAGTGGGAAAGAGCGAAATGATTGAGAACCGAGAATAATAAAGCAGAAAAGGTTGAACGGGATGAATGGGGAATTCCTAAGACAAAGATACCACCTTCGTTTCCTTACAGGTTAGTCAAAAAGGGATTGAAAAAAAATTTCAAGAAGTTTACAGATATCATTAACAAGATTAGCTTGAGCATTCCTTTCTCTGAAGCAATCTTGGAGATGCCGTATTATGCCCATTTTCTGAAGGATATACTTTTGAAGAAGAGAAGCATGAACGGAGTTGAAAAAGTTAATTTATCTGAGAACTGCAGCTCGATCATTCAGAGGAAGTTGTCAGCAAAGTTAAAGGATCCGGGAAGCTTCACTGTCTTATGTGAAATTGGAAAGGAGCCGGCACGTCAAGCCTTGTGTGATCTAGGGGCAAGCATCAATTTGATGCCTTTGTCTACTTTTAAAAGGCTTGGTTTGGGGGAGTTAACTCTCACAACAGTTGTTCTATAATTGGCGGATAGGTCTATGACTTTTCCCAAATTTGTGATCGAAGATGTACTAGTGAAAGTAGAGAAGCTGGTCTTTCCCGAATTTTCTAGTGCTCGAGATAGAGGATGATAAGGATAATGTTCCTCTTATTTTAGGGAGGCCATTCTTGGCCACTGCTGGAGCTATGATTGATGTTCAAAAGGGTGAGCTTCGACTAAGGATGGATAAAAAAGAGATTCTTTTCAATCTCGACAAAGCAATGAAAATGCCTATGGAGACGTAGTGCAATAGCATCGATGTGGTGGAGGAGATTGTGAATGAAGATATGTCTTTTATCCTTTCAAAGGATCCTCTGGAGACATGTTTGGCGGAGTCTCTTACTTTTCCCATTACGGAGCTAGATGAGCTCTCCAATGAGACATGTATTGAATTTCTTGAAAACTTACTTGCTTTGGGTAATGACAGGTTTGAGACTAAAAGAATTAAGATCGAGTAGGTCAAGTGGACTAGGAAGTACTTGCCATTGGATAGAGAGAGCACACCTCAAGAAGAAAAGAAGGCGGAGTTGAAACCACTACTGGAGCATTTGAAGTATGCCTATTTAGGTGACAATAAAAAATATCCGGTAATTATATCTTCTACCCTTACTGATGATCAACTTGAAGAACTATTATATGTGCTTATGAAGTATAAGTCTGCTATAGGTTGGTCTCTTGATCATTTGAAAGGAATTAATCCATCATATTGCATGCATATAATAAGGTTGCTTGATGAGGCTAAGGGTAGTTTACAGAATCAGCGGAGGGTGAATCCCGCTATTCAAGAGGTGATTAGGAAGGAAATTCTAAAGTGGTTAGATGCATGAATTATTTATCTCATTAGTGATAGTCCCCACGTGAGTCCATTGAATGTTGTAGCTAAGAAGGGGGGCATGACTATTGTTAAGGCAGATGATAGTGAGATGCTAGCCACTAGGATTCTCACGGGATGGCGTGTGTGTACAGATTATAGGAAACTGAATAAAAATACACGCAAAGACCATTTTTCCCTTCCTTTCATGGTTCAAATGCTTGATCGTCTTGCAGGGTATGAGTTTTATTGTTTCTTGGATGGATACTCGGGTTATAATCAAATCATGATTGCACCCAAGGACCAAGAAAAGACTACTTTTACTTGCCCATATGGAACTTTTTCCTTTAGAAAAGTACCTTTTGGATTGTTAATGCACCTGCTACATTTCAGAGATGCATGATGATTTTTCTATATTTGGTTCCTCCTTTGATATTTGTTTATCTAACCTAGCTACTCTTTTGAAGAGATGCCAAAAAACTAATCTTGTCTTGAATTGGGAGAAGTGCCACTTTATGGTAAGAGATGGGATTGTTCTTGGGCATCATGTTTCAGCCAAATAATTGCAGGTTTATAGTGCAAAGGTGGTGGCCATTGAGAAGCTTCCACCACCTACTAATGAAAGGGGAGTGCGGTCCTTTCTTGGACATGCTGGCTTTTATAGAAGATTCATTATAGACTTCTCGAAATACTCCAAGCCTCTCTCTTACTTACTTGAAAAGGATGTTCCTTTTGTTTTTGATGAAGAATGTCTAACAGCTTTTTAGATTTCGAAAGAGGCACTTATTACTGCACCTATCTTGATCACACCAGATTGGACTCAGCCCTTTGTACTTATGTGTGATGCAAGTGACCTAGCACTTGGAGTGGTGCTCGGGCAGTTGAGAGAGAAGAAGTTCTGCGCCATCTACTATGCGAGTAAGACTTTTGATGCAGCATAAAAGAACTACGCTGCTACTGAAAAGGAGTTTTTAGTTGTGGTGTATGCATTCAACAAGTTTCGATAGTATTTGGTTGGTATGAAGACCATTGTGTACACGGATCATTCTGCGATCCAATATTTGATGGAGAAGAAGGAAGCGAAATCAAGGATCATTAGATGGATCCCTCTTCTGCAGAAATTTGATATGGAGATCTGAGATAAGAAGGGAACGGAAAATGTTTTAGTGGATCACCTATCAAGGTTGGAGACAAGGGAGCACTGTGATGATTCTTTCGACTACATAGAAGAGATGTTCCCTGATGAGAGGATCATGGCAGTGTTTGCTGAAGGAGTGGAGAGAGCTTATGTGGTCGCTGCTCAAGGAATGGATCCATGGCATGCTGATTATGTTAATTACATTGATGTAGGTGAAATTCCTAAATGTCTCAATAGGTATCAACTTGTGAAGTTTAAGAGAGATGTTGAGACCTTCATATGGTATGATCTGTTCGTCTACAAGATTTGCATGGATTCTATCGTCCGTAGGTGTGTGCCAGAGATGAAGATGGAGAGTGTTCTTGAATTTTACCATGCACATCCTAACGGTGGGCACTTTGGAGCCCAAAAGACTGCAGCGAAGGTACTACAATCTGCTCTCTATTGGTCTACTTTGTTTAAGGACTGTGAATCCTTTGTGGTGACATGCGATAGACCTCAAAGGATGGGAAATATAAGTAGAAGAGATGAGATGCCGCTTCAGCCGAGCATTGTTGTAGAAATCCTCGATGTATGGGGTATCAATTTTATGGGGCATTTTCCCCCATCTAATGGATTTCTCTACATCCTTCTAGCTGTGGATTATATTTCTACGTGGGTGGAAGCAATTCCAACCCGAATGAATGATGCAAAGACTGTTCATTAAGAAGCATATTTTTGCTAGCTAGGGAGTTTCAAGAGCTTTAGTGAGTGACGGAGGTACTCACTTCTTCAACAAATTGTTGGAAAGGGTTCTTAAGGAGTATGGTGTAAAGCATAGGGTCACTATACCCTATCACCCTCAAGCGAATGGGCAAGCCGAAGTCTCTAACAAGCAAGTGAAGTAAATATTGGAAAGGTGGTTGGAACCAATAGAAAGGATTGGGCTACTAAGCTCGATGATGTTCTATGTGGGTTCTAAACCGCATACAAGACTGTGCTGGATATGTCACCTTATCAAATCGATTATGGGAAGTCGTGCCACTTACCTATAGAAATTCAGCATAGGGCATTTTGGGCATTGAGAAGCTTGAACTTGTCTCTTCAAGATCAAAAGAAGTTGAGAATGACTCATATCAATCAATTGGATGAGTTCAGGAATCAAGCTTTCAAGAACTCGGAGATTTACAAGAAAAGAATGGAGAGATGGCATGATTCGAAGATCTCCTATAAAGAGTTCAAGCAAGGTGACGAGGTACTTCTCTTTAACTCTCGTTTGAAGATTTTCACAGGAAAATTGAAATCCAAGTGGACGGGGTCGTTCATTATCCATAGAGCCTACGGAGGGGGGAGTTTCGAGATCATGGACAAAGATGGAGACATTATCGCCGTGAATGAGCATCGGTTGAAGCATTATTAGTCGTTGGATGATGCTTGCCTCATCTTTGAGGATACCTTGCATTGATTTAATACCATCGTGACTCCCCGACGTTAAACATGAGCACCTGTTGGGGGCTTTCCCTCCTGTTTTATTGCTTTATTTCATTAGTGTGAGTAAGAAATTTTTATATTTGACGTGCTTACTTATCAGAAATTACATCACTTTGCAAACTTAGTTTCGACTATAGTTTCTACTAAGTTTGGAGGGTTGTGATGTACTTACCCCATTGTAGCACCGAGAGTATAATCTTTTCTTTGTAATGTTTGTTAGGGGAGTTGATTTTTTGCGGCATATTAGAACTTTAATCGGTTTTGATGTGTCGATTTTTTACAATTTGCATAATGTTTAGTAGTGTTTATTTATTTCATAGTATGCGGAGTATATGCACATGACTTAGTGAGTCTTAATTGTGGTTCTCTAAGTATAATTTTGCTCTGTTTTGGTACCTAATGTTCATTTTTGAGCTTGATGTTTGCAGGGGACGAAGAATACTAGATTTCGAAGGATCAGGGGCTTGATTCCACCAAGGAGAGAGGTTGAACTGAGCAGTCCAAGTCGAACCATGGATCAAAAAGTTTGACACAGGTCGATTCGACCAAGTATGGTGTGGTTCGACTGGAGTTCGACCAAAGGTGGAGGTCGAACCAGCTATCAGAAACTTCGTTACAGGTCGATTCGACCAAGCATGGTGTTATTCAACTAGGAGTTCAGGTCGAACCAGCCACCTAAAAGTTTATAACAGGCGGGTTCGACCACGATACCCTAGTTCGACCAACGGTTCAGGTCGAACCAAATGCAAAAAATCGTCCAGAAGTCTGATTCGACTACCTGGTTCGGGTCAAACTGCACAGATAAGTAGTGTTTTTAATCTGATTTTCACCCCCATTCTGTACATTCTTCACACCACCCTCACTCGAATCCTCTCCGAATCAAGAATCCTTTCTTCCAAACTTCAATTTTACTTGATTCTACTCCGATTAAACAACTTTCCATCCTTCCCATGCTCGATTTCTTATGAATTTGGAGCAATTTAGTTGGATTGGATGGATTGGATGGGTTAGAGTACTTAGTGCATGAGAAATAATTGGCACTGATAGTACCTAGAAAGGGGGGTGAATTGTAACTCTTCCTCCAGGGTGATTCACAAGTGTTACACGCTTGTCTACTTGTGTCTATAGAGTAGAATTACATGGTTTAGTGATGCGTCCATATTCCACAAGGCAGAGTCGAACATTGATACCCGAAAAGGAAATTAATTAGTGAAACTGGATGGCCCGAAGAACTACCTATCTTCTCACTTGTTTAACTCCCATTTAATCTCTACATTTTATTTGGTATTTTATTATTCGCTTAGTAGTTAATCAATATTCCATAACTTAAATTTAGTCTAAGTAAATTAGTTTATAATTAAGTTAATAATAATCCGTCCTATGGGTTCGATAATTATAACTTGGTTGCTTATCAAAGCTACAATAACATCCTTCATACTTGGGGATTAATTGTGTGTTGAGAAAACGCTCATCAGTTGTGAACTTATCTAGTTCCTAGATTACCTCCACGATCGGCTTCTTTCCCCATCTTTCACTGATCATTCTGTCTTCTTGGAAAGAAATCATTCTCTGCTCGAATCTGAGGCTATCTTGCCTACTCCAGACCAGCTTATCCTTGTTTTACAAATCCATGTCGTGGATTGACGGTAAGTACTCCATTATTTCTGGCCTGGTTGCACATGCAACCCTTTTGAATACTTCTGGTATGTCAATATACTCTTTCATTTGGAATAAATTTCGAGTGATGAGTGTTGAATAGAGCATATGAGATATTGTAGGTGATAGAGTACAGTCGGTTCCCTTCTTTCATAAAATCTTTACTCTTTAAATCTTGATGAAGGGTGAGTACTCTAATGAAATCTTTATCTGCCAGATTAAAGGCAATCCTTGGGTAGATGTAGGATGCCACCTTGCCTGTGTACAGGTTTCTTGAGTTTCCCCCATGCAGCCTACCCTCGTATTCTTGATCCTCTTATCAAAGATAGTAATATCGATTAGTGTATCGATACCCTCTTTGAATGTGGCTTTGATGAGGATTCGAATGGAGTCCATCTCGTATGGTTCATATTCTTTGATTAGCATCTCTCTCCATGGGCTTGGAATCTTGGCAAAGAACAGGTGGAATACTTCCTCCTCCTTGATCTTCAATTTCCTTCTATACTCTGTGAAGAGTTTGATTTACTCATCTACGTGACAAATGTCAAGTAATTCTAGGCTGTATAGGGCATTCCTATACTTCTTCTTCTTTTTTTCTTCCATTCATTCGAAGTAGCCTACTCCGATGAAATGGATCTTGAAGATTTTGGCCATGCGGTCAATAATATTATCCAGGTCTTCACCTTCCATGCCTCCTTGACTTCGTCTGAGAGTAGCTCCCATACGCACTTCACTGATCCTTCCAGGCTCATAGTTAGGAATCTTATGAACCCTTTTTTATCTAGCTCCAGTGCACCTCCTGCAATCTTCATTGCATTTGTCCACTCATAGATTAGGGTCTCTCTATTCTTGAAGTCTAGAGTGTCGAGGTTTAAGATCAACCTATATGGATTTGTCGGTTCAAGGTGACACCCACCATATGGGGTGTTGTGTAGATTAGGTCCTCGAACTCGACCTGCTCCTGATGGCAATCCCATCGTCTTCATCTTAAAATTTCCTTGGTTTTGGGATTTCTCTTTTTATCTTGCTTCATGTACTCCATGCAATCCAGAAGTTCCTTCATTATGGCTCAGATCATGTTGTATCTGAGGAGCCTGCAATTACTGTTGAGAGTTTGAAGTTTCTCCAACATTCATCTTTAGATCTATAATAGTTAGTCCTTGAAAGGACTCATATAGATCTTGTAGATCCTCAAGATTCGATCTTTCCATCCGGAGATGTGGATTCTCCTCGAAGGATAGCGATCATCTTCTCACTCTCCATCTTTGGCCTTGTGACCTCCGTCATCTTTCCCTCTTGGTGTAAAAGGGGTTCTATTCCGAAGGTTGGTGCCAACCTTCCTCCTGGCCTTCTCCCTATCACCTTGTTTTCCAAGGACTCTACTCAATTTATCAACTTCTTGATGAGGTCAAGTTTTTTGTTTTGCAAAGTCTCCACCTTATCCATCTTAAGGCTGATCTTGAATATTGTCTTGGATATGTTTTGGTAATATTCTCCAAAGAATTTCATCGTCTTCTATAATTCTCCAAGATCTTGGTTCATCTTAGAGTTGTCTGCCTCGATCTCTTTCCACTCTGTCATTTTGACCACCATGAAAGGTGATAGGGCTTGCAGTTCTCTCTTAGACCTTGATTTGATCGTCTTCTCCATTGTACGTGTCTTGGGACATGTTCGTGGATCTCAGTAAAACTGTGGAGTTACACTATGTTTCTCGACACCTTCTTGGAGTATCGTATCTCATTCTGGTAGCCTTCCTCCAGATGTTCTTCCTTGGTGTAATTGGAATGAGCCTCTGCCCACTTCCATCTACGTCTGAGACCTTTCCAGAATCAGTTGTTGGCCTCAACTTTCTTTTCTGCTTGTTATCTATACAAAATATTATAGTATTATTATATAGAGCTACTTGTTTCATCATATCCAATAGGCCAGAAGGCGCTGTTGCTCCAGTTTTGAACAAGGCATATAGTCCTATCACACTCGGATGTCAAACTTTCGTTCAGATCCATATGTCTTTTAAACTCTTCTCTCTTTAAGTGTTATGAGTGTATAATATTTTTTTCATTCATAAATAAATAATCTAGGACTCTGATACTATTTTGAGTGAAAACCGGATGAAAATCAGCCTTATAATCAAGTATAGACATGTTTAGAAACCTAATGGCATTTTCGTAAATAGCTATTGAAATGTTTTTGTTTAGAAATAGCAAAAGGACCATTTTTCGACTAAAGGACTGATTTTGGACTTTTAGGACTAAAATTGAGATGGCCGCGGCTATTCGCACACATGATTTTACTTCATACACCCAATTATATCTACACACACAATTATGATATATGCACACACTTGAAAAATACTACTTTACCCTTAATGAAATACAACCATATGCACAATCTATTCCCTCCAACAATCCCACATAAACAACATTAAATCACACACCCACCTCACTTGTCACCCCCTCCCACAATTCACATTTAATCTAAATAACATTAAATCACACACCCACCTCACTTGTCACCCACCTCACTTTTTCACTTTTGAAAATAAGAAAAAAAAGAGGAAAGAAGAGAAGAAGGGATGAAGAAGAAAAGAAGGGAGGAAGAGGAGAAGAAGAGAAGATCAACCTCAACTACTAAACCTTGTGAAATGGTGGGAGGAGTGCCATCGTTCCTTTGCAACGTTGTTAGTAAGTCATATTCCCTTTCAATTTATATTTTCAAATTCTAGGGTTTAGGACTTATGTTGAAATTATGCCAAATTTTGTTAGGTTTGTTGTAGGATAAGTTGTGGGTATGTTGATATACGTTTTTGTTGGGGTATTTGATCGGGGTAGTGCGAAAAATTTGCCAATTTGACGTCGAAAATGGACCAGCGATGGCTGGCCCTGGACTGTTGGAATTCTTACGTATCTTCGACCATACGTGGATGAAAAAATTGTGTGTCGTCGGCCATACCCCATCAATAGGTTAGAAAATATTCGACCAGCCTCGGTCGGCTGGTAGGAAAAATTTCGACCACTTCCCTTCAAAATTTTACACGTTTAGCGGTCAGTCCCCATCGAATAGTGGCCAATTTTTCGACCAACCTTGGTTAGCTAGAAGGGGAGTTTTCGACCACTCCCTATCAAATAGTGGCCAATTTTCCGGACAATCCCTGTCGAACACAAAGTGTTTTTCTCTAGTACTTTCCAGCTTTATTCGACATCCATTTTGAAGATTTTCTGCATTTATTGGTCGCAAAGCATGCTTCACTTTGTCACTAGTTCAACATACTTAGTTTGTCATTGCAAATCATATAGTTGAACTTACTTTGTAATGTTATTACATTCTTTGTTTATACACTTATTAGTTATCACTTATATGTTATTGAGCATGATTTTATTTTTTTTCACAGATAGATATCGTCGATGTAATCCTCCCATCGCATCCAATAGACGAAGAGGGATGAGGGTTGAGCACGATGCAATGCCTCAAGATGCTCCACAACCACAAGCCGATCCAATTCCTCTACCCGAGCCAATGCATGATCACGACGATTTAGAAGCACAACCTCAACCCATTCATGATCCACAACTTAGTAAAGATAAAAGTGATGGTGGTGAAGCTGAAAGTGACGGTGGTGAGGGTGGTGAGGCCTCAAGTGAGGGTGGCGAGGCCTCAAGTCGGGAGTATGATTATTCAAGAGAAAGTGATCATGATCCAAGTGAAAATGAAACTGGATTATCCTAGAGCTACCTATTCTCCATTCTTGAGACACTTTCGTATCCTTCCATTGCTATTTTATTTTAATTATTATTTAATTTAATTGTTTAGAAGTTGTTAATTATTTCCACAACTGTTAATGTATTTCGTCTTAATTAATTTAGTAAATAATTAAATTGATAATACGCCGTCCTTTGGGATTGATATTTAACTTGGTCTCTTGCTTAAGTAGCAATTGATATCCTTCATACTTGGGGATTAATTGTGTGTTGAGAAAACGCTCATCATATTACTAGTGATTTATATTTTGTGTCCTGTTGAAGATGAGACTACATAAAAAACACAAAAAAATAAAAACAGTCATACATCTTAATATTAGTAGCATAGATTCTAGACAATATTTACAAATTATAATAACAATATCCAAATGTGATTCTGTAATAACTCTTTCTCGATCCTCAAGTTTATAACACCTCACTTTTTAGATTATCTATACTTCTTAACACCAATCCATTTTCCTAAACAATTAAATTAAGTTAACCTACAACATAAACGTGTAACAAAACTTAATGAAATAATGCACATTTTTTATTAAATATTTTCCTTCTAATAAAAGGCTATGATAGAATTTAGTTCAAAATCCATCTATACAATTCAACACTCATGCAAACTAAGGCACAAAAAACTTCAAATTTGAACGATATTAAACATAAATAAATTGTCACTTATAATTTCCAGCTAACTACCAGCAATGAAAACCAAAACTTGTCTACAAAAGTTTAATATATTCCAATAAGTTAAATCAAACACAAAATAATCTTCAAGAAGAGTAAATAGACATGACATGCACTAACTTTACAAAAACCAAACGAATAATTACATATTTACAAAATTTGCCTCATAAATAACAGTCTTACTTATATAATCATAGTTCAAAAATCTATCTCATAAATAGAAACAATAACAATTTACTATGACATAAAACTTTAGATGACCAACATGAAGTGTTTTCCTTACATGAAGTGACAAAAGCGTCTGCACAATTTTTTAAAATAGCAACCTGCCATAAGAAAGATATGTAAAAATTAAACTCTTTCTCTATGTAAATTAATACATAATATATGTTAAATATTTTCAACATACTAAACAACAAATGCTTGACATACCCATAACTCCTTTTCTTTTTCTTACTATATATTACACTTAACTTGTAATTTTTTAAAAAGATCTAAGATATGTACCTGGTCAACATCATTCATAATTTCTTTAGAAGTTGAAGATACATCAATTGTAGATCAGTTTCAATTCTCAATTTGACTCAATCTACTCTCAAACACATCCATCCGCCTTTTAAGATTTTTGTTTTCTTCTTCCTTCTCTTTTAATTGATTATCAAGTTCCTTCACATGAGAATCCAGAAAATACTTTCTCTTCATCCCACCTCCATAGCTAATAACATTACCTTTTTTATTGTATTCCAAAATATTTTTCTATCATCATAATTTGTGAGATAGTTGGGTTCTCATTAACAATCTCAAATTACTCAAATAGTATAATCTATAAATACATATAAAATAAAAAATAATTAGTTGAAAAGATAAGTATGCTTACATATTTATCCTTTTCTTCTTTCTTCGCAAAGTTTCCATTTTTCTTTCGAGTCTCATAAAAATCTCTGCCACGTTAAGTTTACCTTCCTAAAATAGCGAAAAAGCATGTACATAAGGAAAGCATGTACCTTCCTGTTCGATGAGGCATGTCTCCATTTTTGCGATTTTTGGTGTTTTGACCACTAATTTTTATATATAAATCACAAAAGAAAATTATACAATTATGATTTTCTAAAGAACATTTAAGCTGTATATAAAAATAAGAAATAAAATACATACAACAATTTTGAGGTTTGATCATTTTGTTCCTTAACATAAATATCTAAATATGAAAAAATTAGAGTCAAATTAACTTGTCTTAAGTTGTCCGATAAATTTAATTAATAAATTACCTGAAACTCTTCACTTAAGAACTTGTTATTTACAAGCCACTCCCAATCACCAACATCCATCCCATCAGGTACGTTTGCTAAAACTTCAGTTTTAGTTTTACAATTCTTCACATTGCGTACATACAAAGAGGACCACCATGACATCAACAAAACACACATATGCTTGAACTTGGTTTCAATTTTGGTATAAATTAATTAGAGCAAGTGTACTCTATCGCGTAGTAGACCGTAGTGACCAAGTGCAAAATTTAGAATTATCGAATCCAAGGGCGAAAGACAATGTATCCATGTTCAAAAGATGTTTGACTCTAGAATGTCTAATCAATAAAGGAGGGGGTTGTATTATACTACAATCTAACAACTAAGAAAGCAATTAAAGATGTAACATATACAAATGTGATGGAAAATGGATGAAGCTGAACAATCTAAGAAGTATGTAAGGCAAGCAACATCATGGATTAGGCTCATGTAGACTCACACACACACATGCATTGAAGGTCATCATGTTATGATATTAAGGGCACTCAAAGAGTGTCTCCAATCCTCACTCTTCCAATAGGTACTTACGGATATTAATATACCGGTATAGAGATATTATCACAAAGCATTTTCTCTAGCAGGCAGGGACGTTTTCCTAGTATTCCCTTTCTAAGGTCAAGTGAAAGTTGGCTTGGTTCCCCTCATCATATCAAATACTTTCACAAGTAATTATTAATAATGTCCTGTTATGAGATTCTAAGCACATGAAGGTTATGGCCAAACTCCCCACATACTAATATAGTCACCTCATGCAATCAATGATTCAATTAAACCACTAAGCATAATATTGGAATGGCCATCCTAACAATATGAATAGAGAATTTTAATCACACAAATCATACATAAAATTAGAATTAGCATTCATGAAAGAAAATATTCATAACAATCATTTCATCAAATATGTGGTGTGCAAAATCTACATAATCCCTAACCAATCATATTGCTAGCCTCACATGAGGACTAGCCACTACAAATCATAATAAAATCAATACAATTCATGGCATGCTCTAATTGAGCCAAATAATGAAGAAAATAACAAAATAAAGGTAAGTTGGCTCCCCTTTGATAGTGAACTTCCTCCTCCTTGATCATGCTAAAATATTCAATCAATGATGAATTCCCCTTCTTAGAGTGGTGGATGGATGGATAAATGGATGGATTTGAAGAGATGGAGATGAATGTGTGTGATTTTGGTGTCTAGCTAGTGTGTGTGGAAACTGATCCAAAATGATTTCTCCCGTAATTTGTGGTCAAAACATGTATTTATACCCCCATGGAAGCTTCTAGAACACGTGCAAATCATAAAACTGATTTTTCTCAGAACACGGGTCATGTGCAGAACACAGCCATGGGGGTGGGCGTGTAGGCGTCTCGGATACTCGCGAACGGCCAAGGCGTACAAGGGCGTGTTTGGAACACTGGTCGTGTAGGTGTAGCGCGTGCAGCGCAGTCTCACTATTTTGCGCATAACTTCTACATCTGATCTCTGGTTCAAGTGATTCTTGCACTCACGCAATCCTCTCTTCCGTGGCTTTCAAACCATATATCACACGTCCAGTTTTAATCTCTAACAAATACAGAAAAATTACACAAATTGGACACGCATTTTTCAACATTTTGTTTTGGCTCGTTCTTCCTCATTTCAACTCTGAATTGAGCTTCATTTTTTCCACATCTTCCTTATCATGTATAGAATCCATTATTACCTAAAAATCATATAAATTATACCAAATCACCCATTCTCTAAATACTCACAAATATAGCACAATTTAAGGCACTTAATCATGAAAATCACACATTTATCATTTCAAAGCACACATCTCCATATCTTCATATAAAATACCAAATGATATACAAAATGAATAAAACACATAAAATACCTAATAAAAAGATACTAAAATCTAGGTGAAAAGGATACCGATCAATGCTCCAACGTATGCTCTCGATATAGCTCTATATTAGGATTGATAAAGCATTCATACGAATTATATATAGAAAAATGTAATTAAAGATAATTTAGAATATTTACAATGGTTGAAAATTTTAAAAGCATTTCCATTATCAAATCCTAGGAATAATATGATTCACGTACCTTAATTGAGCACCACATATGTTGTTTATCTGATTCGGTCATTTCTTTTCATGTCTTCACTCTTATCGGACAAATATTCTTGTCTCGTATTGAACTTGAAGCCAATTTCGTGGTTAAATTGATCAAGGTAAGTGTACCTTATCGTGTGTAGTTATTGACCAGTTTAAATATCGATTTAAGGGAGAGTTCAATTCGAGGTGTATCTGAATTCGTTTTCAATCATGCTTTATAGGAGTGATCGGGATTGTGATTTTTTAAAATTAAAAGACAATTATCTAATCAAGTAGCAAATAAAATAAATAAAAACTAAAGGTAATTGATGCAAGAGATAAATAACCAAGATTAAAATGAAGTGAAAGGTGGTAATCTAAAGAAGAGCAAGGCTAACCACATTCAAGATTTAGGGTATTACATGGACTTGTTAAAGTTAAATGTCAAGTATCAATGATAATCGGAATAGAAGCAATCACAAATGTTCCCCTAATCCCTATGGCCAAGGTAATTAGTTTCTTAACTCATTACAAGTTTAAAGCACAAAAGATTATTTTTTACTCTCAATTCCCTTAAAGGTACTATGATTACAAGAATTCTTCCTCTCACTCAATCAATAATCAATCAAGATTAATTAATCAAATGTTCCAACATGAATGTTCTAAGTGTATAAAAATGCTACCACATACTTCACACACTAACATACATCATTCATATAATAACATGATTCAATCAAAACCCTAATCACAATATCGGAATGGCTTTCCTAACATTATAACTAGAGAAATTGATCACACAAATCATAACACAAATAAATGAATCATAAAACATGTAGGAAATTCCAAATATCATATCAAATAACCATTTAAATCCAATAAATCCAAAAAGCCCTAATCCATCTGTGGCTAGTCTCACTAGAGGTCTGGCCAACAATAAACATTATGAAAACATCATCAAAATTCTTACATATATACATTGTTTCAAAATAATCCAAAGAGAATACAAATGCAAAGTAAGATATCTTCCCTTCTTGAGGTAGGTTGGATGTCTTCCTTCACTTTGCGAGCTCTCACTCTCAATCCTCAATCCTCAAAAGATTGGTGATGAAAATATGAAGAAAATGGAGAGGATGGATGAAAGGATGATGGATAGATGAAGATAAAGGTGTAAAATGTAGAGAATAGTGTGTGTGGTGTGTTCTTGGAATCTCCCCCATGCCAAATCTGATTTGAGAAAATGAGTATTTAGGGTATTTATACCCCTCTTGAATGCAGGAATTTTGCATTTACAGCTGGCATTTTTACATGAAAATTCGATCAAGTTTCCTTCTCTTAGGTCGAGTTTCCATGCAATTTGCTCTTCTTCAAACGAAACACATTTTCTGCCATCAATCTGTCCAAAAATTCGATCGAGTTTTTTGTTCTTCGGTCGAATTTTTGTGTTTTGCCCGAACTCTAGCTTGAAACTGTACTGAAAATTCGAATGAATTTTTGAAAATTCAATCGAGTTTTTAAGCACTTTCATGACCTCCATTCTGTATGTGAACTTCGGTCGAATTCTTGGAAATTCGATCGAGTTTTGCTCACTTCTTTGTATTCACAATTTCATCTCTATGTTTGCTCGATTCTCCTTCCAAAACACCTATTTAACATTAATTCAACTCAAATTAGTAACCTTCATCAAATATTCCATCCATATCACCCAAAACATGATGCTAAAACATACTAAACACACATAAAACGAACATAAAACAAGATAAAATCTAGGTGAATTGGACGAGAATCACATACGACCTTTCCCAAGTGTCTTGACTAAGCACTATGATTGGAACCAACTGCATGATTGTTGAAGAATTCAATTTCAAGTTTTTCATTGCTTTTCAAAATTCCAACTCTCTAGTTCTTGTTTTTTCCTCGTCTTCTCTTCATCACTTGGGGTATTGAATCTATTCCATAAATTGAATTTAAAAATTAAAATAAAATAAATAAAATATTAACATGAAAAAATCAAAATAGGTATATTATAGGTTTATTAAAAATGAAATATATTAGCCTTCAATTAGTTATTCTGTGATGGCATATATACTTTGGGTCACCACATGCACATTTACCATCAGTAGTCACAGGAGTATACGTAGCAACAAGAAAGTGGCAATTGCCTCAGATGGTATTTCAAACTCATATAGATAAAATAAATAAATAGATGTGGTTATCATATATAGAAATAGATAAGTTAAACAAATAGATGAAAAACATAATTACTCACTTTGAGTGTTGTACACTCACTAATAGGTATCAAATCAGTCTCAATATAGAAATACTTAGATGTAGTTTTGAATAATTGAACTGTACTAGCTCTTTCAAGTCCATTTTCAACATTACTATATACTACGATTTTGTTTTGGATCCGATTCTCCCCCAATATAAAAAAACATCCTTTACCATAGAATTTTTAGCAGTAGAAGCTACATACGCATAAAAAAAAAGAAAAAATTAGTGAAAATGATTGACGTAAAAAAAGAAAAACAAAATGTAAGCTAGTAAACAACGTACGTAAGTAAATGATGGATGATCGTTGGTCATTTTAAAGAGCATTGGCAAGGAAGTTTCATCAAGTTCCAAATATATGTCAATATTATCCAAACTTTCAGGATCTCTTATCATATGCAACAATTCTATATCATTCTTTATAGGCTTACCATCTCCATCCATTACTTTAAAACTGACAGGGTAAATATCAACGAACTTTCTACACAAGTCCAAGATGTCCAGGAAAGAGCTATCTTCTGTGAAATTAGTTTCTTTTCATTCCATCTTCTCCAAAATGCAAATTAGTGTATGAACTAAAATTCCACCTTAAGGAAGAAAATAGTATTTGATATTATTATATAAACATATTTCACTAAAAGATGAAAAATACAAAAACAAAGAGTTAGAATTTTACCAATTTTGTTCTGACAACTGTTTCCAGATTTTTGTCCATCCCGAAGACTTTGATTTCTACTTACTCTTATGGACTTATGCAATCATAAGAAAATAAAACATTATACCATTTTAAGAATTTCCTTAAAAGTAATACACCCCTACCCAAAATATCAAGTAAAGTGAAAAGAAAAATAAATATACTATTGTGGTCTCCTTGAAGTTTGAATACTTTTTGTCCATATTTACGAGCTAAGTTCCCAGGAGCTATAAACTTTGCAGTTTTTTGGACATTATTATTGCTACATTTTACAAATATTGATTTTATCTGTAGGAATAAGGAATAATTTAGAAATTAGTACAACAATAATCATATGAAGAGAAAAGGAAAAAGTAAAGCAAAAGAAAAAAAATTAAATAAAATTCAAATTAAGAAAATTAAACCTAAACTTAAAATAACATATAAATTTAAGAGAATTATAAAATCATGAAAAAAATTTTATTAATACACCTTACTTAGATGAAATTTAACAAACAAAAAAAATAAAACAAGCAACACAATTATATCGATGAGAAGTATAAAAGTACTCCTTCCGTCCGCTTTTAAGAGTGTCATTTTCTTTTTGCCCATGGATTAAGAAGTATTATTATTTAATTTGTAGTGGGTAGTTGTATTAGTGGAGTTGTGGGTCCCATTTTTTAGTTGTATTAGTGGGTGTGTGTGAGTCCCATATGTATAAAAAAGCAAATGAGACCCTTGGGGGCGGACGCCCAAAATGAAAAAGTGATACCCTTGAAAGGGACTGAGGGAGTATTACTTTACCTCGTAAATAAGCACCAAGATTATCTTCCTATACGTGCAAAGATCACTCTTGACCCAGTATTGCACAAATGAGAAGATCTATCAATGTTACCATATAATAATAATAAAGAAAGGAATAAAATAGTTTTGAGACATTTCCAATATCTAAATTGCATTTAAACGTAAGGCTATAATTCCTGCTATGGAATTAGACCATAGGATCCTATATTACTCTTAATCAATAGTAAGCTAGTTGTGAGACATGGTCCTATAAATAATCAAACAATGAAATTTGTCTCAAGGGCATTTGACCGCAGTTTATCATACTTTGGAAATTCAATGATATCCTTTCACTCAAACTCCAAACAGCAAAATTCAGAATTCCTTAGAAACCAGACTTTCATGGCTTTACAATGATATAAGCCATGAGACCTAATTCTATGTCACAATTAGCAGTTTAATTCTTTAAACTGACATATGTGCATGTGTTGTTCAAATATAAAGAAATATTGGAACATCCTTCCAGACATACGTTCATGGACCTAAAGCAAACCCTTCATTATTCTATAATTGAAAGCATCTATTTTGAAAAAATAAAAATATATAACTTCTTGAATCTTCTGATAAGTTCATAAACTCAAAGAAAAAAATTATTAAATGAAATAGAAGGTTAAGATACATTTATTTGACAGATTCTCGTCCAGTCTACCATACTTTGGTAATTTCTTAATTAATTTTCACTCAAAATTCCAAAATGCAGAATTCCTAAGAAACTAGATTTCCATGGCTTTACAATGATATAAGCCATGAGGCTTAATTCCATGTAAAATGAAACAGTTTAATTATTTTAAAAGACCCATGTGCATGTGTTGTTCAAATAGAAATTTTGGAACATCCTTCCAAACATAGTTTCATGGAACTAGAGTAAACCCTTCATTAATATATATATATATATATATATATATATATATATATATATATATATATATATATATATATATATAACTCTTTAAATATTGTGATAAGTTGATAAACTCAAAAAAAAATTATAAAAATGAATACAAGGTTAAGATACATTCATTTGAAAGATTCTCGTCCAGTTTGCCATAGTTTAGAAAATTGATTATAACTTTTCACTCAAAACTCCAAATTGCATAATTCAAAATTTCTTAGAAACTAGACTTCCATGGCTTTACAATGATATAAGCCATGAGGCCTAATTCCATGTAAAAATAAACAGTTTAATTATTTTAACTGACCGACATGAATGTGTTGTTCAAATAGATATTTTGGAACATCCTTCAAAAAATTGGTTCATGGAACTAGAGTAAACCCTTCATTCTCCTATGATTGAAAATATCAATTTTGATTCAATAAAATTGTACTCCCTCCGTCCCATAATAAACTTCACACTTTTTATTTTTGTCTGTCCCACAATAATTTGCACCACCCAAAAAGGGAAATATCACATCAATTCCTTACCTCAAAAGTTCACCTTAATTACTAATTTACCGCTCCTACCTAAAACATAAAACATACTTTATAATTTATTATTACATAAAAAGTGTACATTACCCTCCAAAAGTCAATAAAGTTGGTCAAAAAGTAAATTTTTTTAAACTCCGTATCTACAGTAACGGTATAAGTTATTGAGGGACGGAGGGAGTATAACTCTTTAAATCTTGTGATAAGTTGATAAACTTGAAAAAAAATTATGAAAATGAAATACAAGGTTAAGATATGTTCATTTAACAGATTCTCGTCCAGTTTACCATAGTTTGGAAAATTGATAATAACATTTCACTCAAAACTCCAAATTGTATAACTCAAAATTTCTTAGAAACTAGACTTCCATGGCTTTACAATGATATAAGACATGAGGCCTAATTCTATATCACAAAAGGAAGTTTAATTCTTTAAACTTATCCATGTGCATGTGGTGATCAAATATTGCACCATTCAACATATAAATCCTACAACTAATTTAATTGCTAACAAGCAATGAGTGAAGCCTTTGGGAAAATTATGAAACTACATCTAGGTGAATATGCTTTGACTTTTTATGAACACTAATTATACATTTACCCAAAGTTTAGAACTAAAAAACTGAAATTTCCAATAAAACATACCATTTTTCACATGTTTTCCGCATTTCGTTAAAAACCAATCAAGTTTCCAATAGTTTCCTACATTTGGCAAGTCTATCCATCACTAAGCAGTACAAAATCTGCAGAAACAGAAAACATATATAAGATAAAGATAAGTCAAGAAAAATGAAGAAACAACAATTTGACCATAAAACTATAATTCCCAACTAGATAATCATAGTTAACATACCTTTAGCTACTCCACACTCTTTCCATATATCCAATAAAGCCCCCATCAATCATCTTTATTGATTAGAAACTACAATTTCAAAATTTATTTGTATCAAACCCTAAGATTTATAAAGTCTTTCAAAAAAGAATGCCCATTAGAAATAGGAGGGATGACACTTTAATAGTTTTCAAAATACAACTAATTTAATTGCTAACAAGCAATGAGTGAAGCCTTTGGGAAAATTATGAAACTACGTCTAGGTGAATATGCTTTGACTTTTTATGAACACTAATTATACATTTACCCAAAGTTTAGAACTAAAAAACTGAAATTTCCAATAAAACATACCATTTTTCACATGTTTTCCGCATTTCGTTAAAAACCAATCAAGTTTCCAATAGTATCCTACATTTGGCAAGTCTATCCATCACTAAGCAGTACAAAATCTGCAGAAACAGAAAACATATATAAGATAAAGATAAGTCAAGAAAAATGAAGAAACAACAATTTGACCATAAAACTATAATTCCCAACTAGATAATCATAGTTAACATACCTTTAGCTACTCCACACTCTTTCCATATATCCAATAAAGCCCCCATCAATCATCTTTATTGATTAGAAACTACAATTTCAAAATTTATTTGTATCAAACCCTAAGATTTATAAAGTCTTTCAAAAAAGAATGCCCATTAGAAATAGGAGGGATGACACTTTAATAGTTTTCAAAATATGTATTATTAAAAGAAATATAAGCACATAATTCATATCTAAATGTAGAGTTACAGAAGATAAAACAAGAACTCAGTAATGAAATTAGAGAAATGAAACAACAAATGACGAAAAATATCTTAATGTGGAGAAATCACAACAGGTGACATCTCTCTCCTTCCTAAACCCTTCCTACACACCCAAGCAAAATCAACACACTTATGCAGTAAGAGAGATAAAGATGTTTAAGAAACTAAATTAATCAAGAGAAACATGTTGAATATAATCACCCTTTATACACAACCCAAGCATAATCAACACAGAATTAGAGAGAGATATTGAAAGAACTAAAATCAAGAGAAACCTGTTGAGTACACACCTAAACAACGACGTTGCTCTATTGACCTATGATTTCTCAAAGTTTCCCAAATTTGGAGAGTCCGGTTCGAATCATGGGTTTGGTTTCAAAGGGTTTTGAATATGAATATTTTTTTCCTTTTGTCTTAGGGATAAAATTAAATAAACCCATTCATTTTCATTTTGTTTTTTTTATAGATAAAATAAAGGAAGGAAAAATTAACTTTTCATTTTTAATGGGCAAAAAGAATGGAGGGAAAAATTGGCTCCCGGTTTTTTTTTTAGATATCATTCCAACTTATATCAATAATGAGAGGCAACTCAATTTATTTCTATTAATGAGAGGAACACTAATATTAATAAGAGGAAAAAATATCTCTCATTAAAATAACCTATTACTCCCTCCATCGCAAAGAGAAATTTATAGTTACTGTAGATACGGAGTTTATGAAAGAGTTTACTTTTAGGGGTACTTTGGTATTTTTAGGTAATAAATAAATTATAAAGTAAGTTATGTGAGTTGAAAAGGGGTAGCAATTTTGAAATTAAAGTGTGTTGTAAGGTTATTGATTTGTGTGTATTTTTTTATTTGGGGTGTGAACTTGTTTATGAGACTGATAAAAATAGAAAGTGTGAATTTGTTAATGGGACTGAGGTTGTACACCTTAACTTTTCTTTTTCCTAACATTAAAAACCATCTTTAATACTAGTGAAGGGAGCCTGTTAAACACAAAACTACAGTAGCAAATGCATCGAACCAAAGAGATGCAGAAGCTTGACCCTGAAACAACATAGATAAACCTATTTCAGTTATGTGACAGTGCTTACGTTCAGCCCTACCATTCTGTTGTGGTACGTAAGGACAAGAAAGACTGTGATGAATGCCATTCAAGTTCATAAAATCACGTACTTTCGAATTCACAAATTAAGTCCCTCCATCACTTTGAAAATTCTTTATTTTATGGGAAAACTGAGTGCAGATAAAGGCATGAAAGCGAACCAATATGGCATAAAATTTAGACTTAGCACATAACGGATAAATCCAAGAAAGACGAGAAAGTCATACACAAAAATCACATAATAATGAAATCCATCAATTGTGGAAACAGGTGCAGGACCCCATAAGCCACAATGTATAATATCTAGAATGTTATCAACTTGCTTTCTCATTCAATTGAATTGAAAGTTTCTTGCTTTTTGCCAACTGACAAGAAGAACAAACGCTAGGATTCGGCAAAACTGAAGTAACAGATACTTTGCTTTGTTGGAAAATTATATATATTTTTAATAATTAAATTTGGATAAAGAATCTGGTTTTTAATCTATAATTTTAAATGTATACAATAAGAAATAAAATAATTATACTGTTAATTTATGTACTCAATATTGCGAAAATTTCTTCTTGTGCAACGAACGAGAGGGTAAGTGCTAGTTATAAATGCTTGTAATCATGAAAAATACGAGAATCTACAAAATTATAAAGGTGTAAGCATTTTTCTATGAAATAAAAAAACTGTCTAAAAAAGTATTTTTATGCCATTATAATGACCAAATTAGTAATAAAACATGAAAATGTAGGTGGGCAGAATGTTTTCACATTATATAAATGCTTAGAAATATGGAAAACGAAAATCTATATAATTGTAAAGGCTTAAGGATTTTTCTGCGAAATTCAAAAACATCCTAAAAAGAGTAGTATTTTTATGTCACTATAATGATCAAAATAGCAATGAAAAATTGAAATATATATGGGTAGTATGTTTTCACATTATATAAATGCTTAGAAACATGAAAATACAAGAATCTACAAAAATTGAGTTAAATTCACTTTTTGCCCCTTAACTAAGACAATTTGATTTCTATCCCAAAAAAGATAAATTGTTCAATTTTATCCCATAACTCACGGTTTTTTTCAATTTTTGACCAATTTTGTTGAAAAGCCCCAAATTGAAGCCTCACGTGCGCGACACGTGGGGCTTTCTGGCGAAATTCGTGTTTTTCGGCGAATATTGGGTAAAATTTTAAAAATTTGTTAGTTATGGGGCAAAATTGAACCATTTATCTTTTTTGGGGCAAAATCGAAGTTTCTCTTAGTTATAGGGCATAAAATGAATCTAATTCATAAAAATATATACACGTTGGTAGCGAAATTATACACATATATCTGGAGCATAGGATATCAACTCTTCTTCGATTAGGTTAGGTTAGGTGTCACCTTTCTATCATCTATCCATCAAATTGTACAATCCCACGAAAATATTAATTAATGTAAATCCACACAAATT
The DNA here is from genome assembly GCA_023678885.1 of Pogostemon cablin. Classification (NCBI taxonomy): domain Eukaryota; kingdom Viridiplantae; phylum Streptophyta; class Magnoliopsida; order Lamiales; family Lamiaceae; genus Pogostemon; species Pogostemon cablin. The sequence continues at coordinate 12,812,061 of CM042987.1, forward strand.
TCAAACACAATACCTAAAAACTATTCTATTCACCTCCCTTTCTCTTATTTTCAATTTCTTCTCTCTCATTGCACTATGTTTACTTTCGGTATTTTTCTCGACGTTCCTTTACCACCACTGAAGATGTAACGGCTTACTTTCCTCTGTCTCAAGAATATTTGCACGTGAAACAACTTTTGATATTAGAAAAAGTTACATTTTTGGGGATGCAACTATTTTTTTGGAATGAACTAGAAAGGAAAGTGTGAAAGTATATATTCTCGGAACGAGGGAGGGAGAATTAACTTTAATTGACTAACTTGTAATATTTCTTTAAGCTTGGTTTTTCACTAATCAATTATTTTTGCACATGTGCAGGTCAAATAAAAGGGCTTAAAAATATTCACTGCAAGGAGGATATGAATATTGGTGTTCCAACACACAACTACGTATTAAAAGTAGAATGCCATATATGCAATGTCTTTCACTGAGGTTGTGTTTCGTTTATCTTTTGTTGTTTGAATCGTCTCATGTAAGAGCTTACGAGAGACGGATAGAAAGTGATAACTTCTTAAAAAAAAGTGATATTCAATTAATGAAAAGTGATAATGCTATTTCATGTACAATTTATAGTATAAATGAGAAGTGATAACATTTTATATATAGTGAAAGTGATAACGTTTTATAGTGAAAGTGATAACTATTTCAAAAGGTGTAAAATGATCTCACGTGAAACGGTCTCACCCAAGTCCTACTCTCTAACAAAAGGCTAGCTATTTTTATACGTATGCTATTATTTTATTATTATTATTATTATTATTATTATTGATAAGCATTTTTTTAATTTAATTTTGTATAAAACAGATGTCGTATTTTTGTTAATATATTAAAAAAAAATTAAGTTGAGCTCTTGAACAATAATGATTAGATATACTAATAAGTAATACCTAAGACATAATTGTGCTTTTATAGGATGAACTTTAATGCGAGTAATTTGGGTCTATTATTTATCATCATCTAAAGTTTTTTTCATTATTAAACTATGGGTTAATGGCTGGAAAAAGTCTTATGTATCTATTCAAGAATATCTTAAACTTTCATAGAACTCTCATATGATCACTCACGGATTGGTTCAAGAAGAAAAGAAAATGTCGATGAACTAAATCATTTATAATGGTTAGTCAAATTGCCTATATTCAATCCAGCTGGAAGATCAATTTAGATCTCATAACTATCCATTCAACCAACCCTTATTTTTATCTATAAATCATCCATTAATAATTAAAACAACATCTACATGGCATCATGCAATCCATGCAAGCATCTACCTCTCAACAATTCTAAACCATTATTTCGATTGTATTTGTGTGGCCATGAGAGAAGTGTACGTTATGTGTGTTGTGTGGTGTTTTGTAGCTTTGTGTGTTGTTCGTTGAGTTATGAAATCGTTGTTCGTGGGATACTATATAATTATGTTTTGTTTCTAAAGCACCCGAAGCACTAGGGGATTTTTCATTTTATAAAAAATATTTGCTTGATAAAAAAAAATTAAGTTTTATCCATTTACTATATATATATATATATATATATATATATATATATATATATATATATATATATATATATATATATATATATATATATATATATATAATATTACTCTATATTAATTTAATTAAGGGAAAACCACTGATAGATACACACTTTACTCTAAATTACTATGAGATACAATGAGTTCAAATAATTACTCTCACGTACAAAATATTAAAGTAAAATATCAAATATAACCTTATAATTCCATACACTTTTAAACCACAAACCCTTGACCCCTCACCCACCCACCCATCGCCCGACCGCTGCCGACCGGTGACCGGATCACCGCTGGACAGCCGCCGGACCTCTGTCGGACCGCCCACTGGCTGCCGGACCTCCGTTGAACCTTCGCCAAAAACAAAATTGTGCAAATCAAATTGTGCAAAACAAAATTGTGCAAACCAAATTGTGCAAAACAAAATTGTGCAAACCAAATTGTACAAAACAAATTGTGCAAACACATAGAGGTATTTATGGTATCACAATCATAATTGTGGTTATAAGTATTAGTGCTTTAAGTCATGTAGTTTATAGTAATTATGCATTATTTTATGTATCCAATAGTAAGTGACCTTGACCAAATGCAATGTTTGCTTACATTCCCTTGAGCCAAGATTTGTAATGTAATTTCCATAGATAAGCAAAATCTTTTACACACCTAGGTACATTAATGGTGGATTCTAAAAAATATTTTTGGGATACATGCAGGTAATTATAAATATATATATTACTCAATCCGTTTTAATAAGTAACTCATGTATTTTTTGTATACGTAGATTAAAAAAAAATATTTTTTATGTTTAAAGATGTATAAAATTTTTGGAATATTTGTAAAAAATGAGTATTTTAAATAATTTAAAAAATATGTATAAAGTTGTTGAGATGTGTATAGAGAGTGTGGAGTGAAATTCCCTTTTAGTCCCATAACAATAGGGAATTTTTTAATTTTTCTAAAAAAATACATTATTTTCAATTTAGTCCCGTAACTCCCAATATTAGCCGATTTTGACCTCAAAATTGCAGAAAATTGAATTTTTCATTTGGATTTTGCGCGTGTGACGCACGTGGCCCCTCAATTTATGGCTTTCCAGCGATTTGGCAATATCGGCCAATTTTCGGAGTCACGAGACTATAAGGAGAAACAATATGTATTTTCTATTTTGTCCCAAAAAAGATATCATTTTTATTTTAGTTCTATAATTCAAAAGGCAAGTCAAGTGTTTATTGCATATATATATATATATATATATATATATATATTCATTTTTATCCTAATAATATATATATATATATATATATATATATATATATATATATATATATATATATATTATTAGGATAAAAATGAATTTCTTTTTGATTTTGTGGCTTCATCAATTAATTTGAGTATAATACATAATTAAAATAATTGATAGAGGTAGCACAATTTATAATTAAAATGATTAATTGAAAAACAAATAAAAGATCAGACAGCACGTGAAGTGCATGAAAATTTAAATAATTCATTGTAAGTCGAATTATTGCAGGTTACTTTATTTAAAAGAGACAACCCCAAATAATTCATTGAAAAACGAACTCCAGCTGGTTCATTTAAATAAAAGCATCCAGTAATATGGATGATGGTGCTCCCCCAATGATAAAAGAAGATTTTTTTTTTTTATTTTGACTTTGCTTTTACTATTTCTAGTTACATACTACTGCCCGTACATCAATGTATATCAAAGTATTTCACATATCTGTATACGAGAAGTTTAATTTTTTTCTTTTTAATGTATAAAATAAAATCTCAATATTTATCTATTTATTTTAAAGATTTCATAATATCCGTAACAGATTTGAGAAAGATCTGTGATCCAATTATTTCATAAATCTCATTCTCGCAAATATCACTAAAATCCTCATCGACGTCGCGGTTGATGCGCACATAGAAGGCCGATATTAGAGCCTCCGCCACCGGTGAAATCATCGGAGTTGCGAGAACCTTCACCTTTAGCCCTTCGGTGGAAAAGCAAACACTAATTGGGGGTAACTGAATCATGCACGAATACACCCGCCTGCTTGGATGATTGTGCGTCAGACCCAAGATATCAATTTCAGATAGTGCTTGTTCAATCTCTCGCATAAACTCATCATCGAGTCAACGTCATCGTACCCGTAAGCTAATATCCCATCCTGCACGTCCTTTCTTTTTTGGGTTGTTACATGAAAGAAAGCCCCGATTTCCGCCACCATCACGAAACCAAGTTTCTCCACAAAATGCGACAACCTGACTGTGCCCTACCCGTTTGGAGTCGGTGTCAACAGTGACTGTGGTATCAAAAAGTTCTTCCGTTGCTTCTTCAGTTTTAGCAGAGGTAAGGTTATGATGATAAGAGGCGTGGAAGGATGCTGACGATTGTTCATATTGTGCAACAATATAATAGATTGTGCAGACATTTTAAGGGGTTGTGCAGCATGTATCATTACAATCTAATGTACGGAAATATAGCATGATTCATAGCAAATAATATTTAGACATAATTTTATGTCCATCAGAATTATTTATTTTTTATAATTATACTCTTGATAACTATGTTGCGCATGTCTACAAGAAATATGATTTACAAAATAACATATAGTTAGGTTGTGCAGCCTTATTCACAGGTTGTACAAAAATTTAATTAAATTGTGCAACATATTTATAGTCTTATTTACTTGAGAAGATTAATTGTTATCAATAAAAGAGATTGCAATCAACGAGCAATAAATACGGAATATGTTGCAATTTTAACGGTAAAAATTATGTCCAGAATACATTGAAAGGGTAAAATTAGGTTTGTGCAATATAACTTTGTACCTATTAGTATTAATTTTAAGCCAACGTATCTAATAGTAATAATAAGATATGCATTGTACCAAAAAGTCATTAATAATTAGTTTGTCTAATGCCAGCATTAAAATAAGTAATTGCACTAGCTGTGGGCGGATCTTGCTAAATGGATAAAATAAGATCCAGTCATCTCATGAATTATATTTTATTACTGTCGATTCACTACAAAATTGTTTAATGAAAAGTCGTACTTACCCCTATTTTAATATACATCAATTATAATTGATAAAAAAAAATAAAAATTCACATTTCTATATTTTTCTCTCCGTAAATAATTCAATTCAATTATGACTGAAAGTGAGAAAATCCCATTTTCATATTTTCTATCCAGAAAACTCGTACTGGAGGCGCCATTCCACACCACAGAGAGTATCCAAATCAATATAAAAAATATGCAAAGCTTCTAAATAAACTTTTTCACGTTTCATATTTTTTTTAATCGAAAAAAGAAATTATATTAGGGAGTAATTGAGGTACTAAAAGAATACATGGGAGTACATAATTCATGTATAAAGTTAATTACCTAAGGTAGGTAATTAATATGGAAAACCATGAAGTATATGTACTTGATCATAGTTCAAGACCTTCTCAGAAGCATAATCGTAAGCAGCAATCGTACAACCTAGTTAACCTCGAAAGAACACCATTGATCTCCTGATTGCTTTCCATATATACTTTGTACTTTGTATTCTATGGGATCTATTATATTTTGTATTGTCGTTGTACAGTAACATACAGGATTTTTCTATATAAGTGATGACGTCAGTCAAAGAAATTCCGAACACCACAATGTATTTAGAGATATTTTCTCAATATTCCACTAAATGTTCAGAATGTATTCAATATGCTCCCTCCGTCCCGTTTTAAAGTTTATGTTTATTTTTTGCGCGGAGATTAATGAATATAGTATTTTATTGTGTGGTGGGTTGAAAAATATAATATTTAATGTAAAGTGGGTAGTTGTATTAGTATTGTGGGTGGGTCCCATGGGAATATATTAATTGTTTTGTGTGGTTCTCATTTACCAAAAAGGGAAATGATTGAAATTGTACGCCTAAATTGAAAATATGTAAAGATTAAAATGAGATGGAAGAAGTATTTCATATGTATTCATTGAAAAGATTTTGTATTAAAAATCAGTTAGTATTTAGAATATTTAATGCTCAATAACGATGTATTTAGAAATGTTTTGTGAATATTTCACAAAATATTCAGAATGTATTAAATATATTTTAGATTAATTCATTTTCTCAATGTTCCAGAGGTATTCTAAAGATTGTAGTATTGGAAGGTGTTGATATTCTGTATTGTTTTAGTTTTTGGAGTTTGCAAGTTTTGTGACGAACTAGAAAGAATTTTTGTGCAAGTTTAGATGAGTCTAAATAAATAATATTTTTTATAAAAAGTGATACTCCTTCCATCCCAGGAATACATTCGCGTATTTAAAAAAAGTAACTTTTTATTAGTGTGATGTAAGAAAGAGAGTATTTTGGGTACTCCCTCCGTCCGCCACAAATGTGAACATTTGCTTGTTGCACGTGGATTAAGGATTATTATTATTTAAGGTGTAGTTGATAGTTGTATTAGTGGGGTATATGGGTCCTATAAATTTATTGTATTATTGATGTGTGTGGGTCTCATGTGTTTAAAAAGGGAAATGTGGATCTTTGGTGCGGCCGCCCAAAATGGCAAAATGTGGATCTTTGTTAGTGCGATGTAAGAAAGAGAGTATTTTGGGTAATTGAGTAGAATAAACTGTATGATATAGTTGACTTTTACTATATTTTGTGTAAAAAGAAGGTGGCATTTTTGTAATATTGTAGTATTATGAGGTTATTGATTTTGTGTATTGTTTCCATTTTTAGGGTGTGCAAGTATTTCTCGGACGGACCAAAATAGAAAGTACAAGTATTATTGGGACGGAGAGAGTAACTAATAAGATAAAATAAACTACCCCTCCATCCACAAATATCTTCATAATCTGCCTTACACGAATATTAATAAAAGTGAATTTTTACTTACTTTTAAAGGGAATCTGATAATTTTGGGTAATAAATAAATTATAAAGTATGTTTTGTGTATAAGGTGTTGATGGATAATTTGAAATAAAATTATATTATATGGTTATTTGAATATTTTCTTTTATTGGGTGTAAAAATGAATTGATAATGAATGAAAATAAAAAATGTGAAGATAAGTTTAGGATGGAAAAGTGTAACTCTTTTTGCGGGATAAAGGGAGTATTTAATATTCTCTCTTATTGCAATGAATTATTAATTTTCAAGATATTGTACAGCGCCGGGTTACTTGTATTTGTGGAAAGGTCTTTGATCTCTTTAATTAGGAGGAAGAGCCGGGTTACTTATATTTGTATTTGTGGAAAGGTCATTCTCCTTTGGACAAAGGGCAAACACTTAAGCTTTTTAATTAATTATCATATTTTAGCGAAAATATTATTTTTTTATTAAATATGTCATTACATTTTATTTATTTTTCAAATGGTTCATGATATACATAATTGCATTACTATAACTTTTATTAAAAGAATCACTTTTTATAAAAAAAAAATTATTATTTTTTATTCATTTCACAAAACTTATTACATAATTTCTCATACAAGTGTTTTCCTGAACAAAATAAGAGTAATTGTGTACAATGGACAAACTTTATTCTATGAAATTTTAGAATATCTTTTTAATCACCTTAACCTATAACATTTTGTACATATTTTTTTCACATAAAAAAATATGCACTAGCTTATACTCAATTTCCAAAGATTAGGATGACAAAATGACGTGTTTTTTTCCGTCTATTTGAACCTTAATGGGTATGGATAGTTTTAAGTGAGTTTTAAACGGGTACAGATATTAAATAAAATCTCATTAGAATTTTGGACGGGTACGAATAATATCTCAATACCCACAATTACCTCTATATATATATATATATATATATATATATATATATATATATAATATAAATTATCTAATTTATATATTATGATATATTTTATTTACTTTATAAATAGTCATAGTTTTATTTAAACATATTTATTTTTACATTTAATTTATAATAGTATATTTTTCAATAACATATTAACTTAAATTAAAAAAAGTATAAATATACATATACTCCCTCTGTCCCACTGAAACGTACGCGTTTTTCCATTTTAGTCCGTCCCAATACAAAGTGTTCATTTTCCTTTTTCTCACACATCATATTAATTATTTATCTCTCTTTGGGCTCACACATCACACTAATACACCTACCCACTTTACATTAAATTATTATTTTCTCACTTCACAATACATTAAAATATTATATCTCTTAATCTACGTGCAAAAATAAAACGCGTACGTTTCAACGGGACGAATGGAGTATTAAATAGATATTAAACAGGTTCGGTTAACAAACATGTATTGATAAATGGGTATGGGATGAGTACGGATATCATAATTAAATTTTTAAACAGGACGAGTACAGAGGAATAGTTGATATTTAAACGGGTCGGATACTTCTAAAAGAAGCGGGTTTCCTACTCGTTGTCATCCCTAGTAAATTTATACTCACTCCGTCCCCTTGAAAGGTATCCATTTCACTATTTCTGACATCCGCTTTAAAAGCATCAATTTCCTTTATTTAAGAAAGAAAATACACAATATGACCCACCACTTCCCTCTAATAAAATTACCACCTTATCTATAATAATAATACTCTTTAATTTACGTGCAAAAAGCAAATAAAGACCTTAGAACAGTCCACGTGCAAACAGCAAATGAGTACCTTTCAAGGGGATGGAGGGAGTATGTCTTTATCATTTTGGTTCATCTCACTCTAAGATGGAGTATATATTCCCTCTCTAGGTAAGTGGTCCCCCACCAAAAAAAATCTTAAAAGTTCTACTATATTACACAACTTATTATCAATTTAATTTAAAGTTGAGGAAAAATATATAAAAGTACAACCAAAACCTACGTACCCATTACCCATTAAAATATTAATATGTAGTAGATAGTTAATTGTATTAGTGGGTATGTGTAGGTCCCATGTGCGTAAAAAAAGGAAATGAGACCCTTTGAGTGGGATGACGAAAATGGAAAAAAGGGATTCTTTAATGGGGACGGAGGGAGTATTATTATTTGATATATAGTGATAGTTGTATTAGTAGTTAATGGTAGGCCACTTTAAAGGTATTAGTTTTGTTTTTACACGTGATTTAATGAATATTATTATTATTATATGTGTAGTGTGTAGTTTCATTTGGAAGAAGTGATGAGCTATAAGATGGAGACTTTTATTTAAAAAGAAATATGAATACAGCCCAAAATAGTAAAATAAATACATTTCAATTTTTGGGAAAGAGTATTTATAAGGATAATGTTAGAGTTTCTAAAACAAATAATCCCTCAACTTATTAGGCGTATTTCAATTTTGTCATATTAGGCACTCATTTCCTATGCAGTGGCTACCCCTACTCCTATATATAGGGGTGGAGCATTGCATGGATTAAAGCACACAACACCCAAAATCAAAAAAATCAATATATAAATATGAAGCTGATCATCAGCTGCATCCTCCTTCTTGTTGTTTCCTTGATGAATGTGGCGTACTCAGTGGACACCGTTAACTTCGTATTCGATGGGTTTGAACGTAAACCCGTTAACCTAAAGTACGAACGCGACGCTTTCGTCCCTCTGGCTTCCACCTCTCTCCGTCTTACCAAAACTGGACCTGACGGCTTCCCCGTTCAATCCAGTGAGGGCAGAGCGGTGTACATCGGTGACACGGTTACATTCTGGGAACCCGGGAAACAGGCCATATTCGAAACCAAAATCAATTTCAAAATCACTGCCGATCCCACCGTCCAAGTGGCTGACGGCCTCACCTTCTTCATCGCCCCCGATAACTACCCCTTCCCCCCTGACAGCGCAGGAGGGAACTTTGGGATCTTCGGGTCAGGCGGCAATGCAAACGGCGTTTTCGCAGTGGAATTCGATGTGTACCAGGATTATTGGGATCCCAAGGGTCGTCATATTGGAATCGACATCAACTCCAGAGTATCAAAAAAAACTACGCCATTCGACGCCACGGGGGACGTGGAGGCAACCATAAGGTACGACCCTAACACCAGAAACATATCGGTGGAGGCCAACTCTAACTGGGGGACGGCCAAGTTGTCGTACGTTTACGATTTGAAGACCATTCTTCCGCGGCAGGTTCAAGTTGGGCTGTCCGCCTCCACGGGAAGCTATGTTGCCCTTCACGACGTTAGCTACTGGTCTTTCTCTTCTTATCTCGTTTCGGATGACCCCGACAGCGTCAACCAAGACACCTATATTACTCTCTAATCCATGCATGCCAATGCCAATGGATCATCCATCATATCTATCTATTTGTTATCTTTCTGTATGTTTAACTAATAAGGATCACTAGCCACGCTACGGATACGTATGTGTGATGTAAATGAATCCACATTATGTTATGTTATGTCTCTTCTCTTCTATCAATTTCTCTCTTTCTATACATTCTAAGAGTGTCCCTGTCACACCCCAATTTTAAAAATAAAGAAATTCCCTTTTTTTTTTAATTAGAGCATTAAACAGGGCGTGATTAAATATTTTAATTGTTAAATAAATTCAAAGATAAAGGACTTTTAAATAAGGGAGCAGTCCTATAAGTTTTCTGCAGAAATTTTTAAATTGCAAGGACAGTAAGGTTATGAACCCAAAATCTCAAATTTTTAACATACAGGATGTGTCCAATTATCATTTTGACTCTCATATATACGACATGAATCCACCAGACAGTCACTCCACTGTACTACACAAACTATTAAGCAACTAACCAAAGAAAATAATTTGATTTAATAAATATACTTGTACCATTAGGTACAAGTCTGTCCCCAGCTAACTACCATAATAAGTTTGCACATGGTCAACTTATAGGTGAAAACTTTAGGCAGCAAATTCAGATTTGGATTCTTCCATGTAAAAAAAAAAATCACACATTGACATACTAACCTCCACTAAAACTGTATTAATAATTCATGGACTACACATACAAACTGACAACGTAAAAATTTAATTTGCAGTAAGTGGGTTTGCATAGCTAATTCATGGTACACTTTCAAATGTCAACAATTTTCGACATCCAACCTTACGGAGGATTATTAAAACGAAATCACAGGTCATCAATCAATTCGAATAATACCAATTACCATGTAGCATGATATTTCAAGTTTAAGACAATATTAAAAGAAACTTCAGAGTATGCAGTCACAAAAGCCTCGATTTTTTATTAAAATTTTCATTCAAGTCTTCCTGACTACGTGCCACCGTTCGTACGCTTTCGCCACGCTAACCTGAAAAGGGGGATAATGGAGGGGTGAGCAACCACAAGCTCAGTGAAATAAATCATGCACTATTTATCATTCAAATTCTATTACGAGTGAAATTGAATTTCTTACACTTGTAACTTGAAATTTAAAATCATGTAGGTAAGCACCTTTCAGTTCAATACCCATGTTGGCAAGCACCTTTCGGTTCAATACACATGTTGGCAAGCATCGCGATTCAATACCCTTGTCTTGCGCTTAATAATTCATGGATAACATAGTATGTTCATGTATAATCACATCATGTAGGGTTTTAAATACATAAATAACACATAATAAATCCCACCTTAAGCACTTGATCTAGCAAGACGAATACTCCGATCTCCTCTAACTCGCCCTATCCTTTCTGCCTATACTCACAATAACAAAAGGAAGAACGATCAAAATACGTTTCTAAAACTCGACAAGAAACTAAATTCTGCGACTCATAGTGTAAGGACAAAGATAAAATTTCAAAACGATTACTGAAATTATTCCTTCTTGCATGAAATAAAAGAACAGAGTCATAGTTGATTAAGAAGGAAAAGAAGAAGTTGATTGCACAGCTAAAATCGTAAAGATAATGATCCGTTCTTGGAGGATAAGTGAGAATAGGTTTTACCTGGAGAGAGAGAGTTTGCGTTGTTGCTGTTGATGTGAGAAGAATAGAATAGATTATATGATGAGTAATAACGTGTTTGCAGCGAAGGTATGAATAGAAAGATTGAAAGATATCATCTTGTCCTAATTTACGGAGTGATAAGATGAAGACAGGATTTGGAGATATTCTGCAATCTTTAAAAAAAAATAAATCAGATCTCCTCCCCTTTGTATTTCACGTTGCGTAGGGGTTTTCTTATTGGGCTTTAGAAGTTGGGCTTTAAAAGGATTCGGATCTTGGGCTTGAAGTTTTTTTTTTGGGTGTTACAGTCCCAGTTAGTACTTACTATATACTCCCCCGTCTCATTTCAAACTTTACATTTCCCTTTTTGATAGATGAGACACACACAAATTAATTTTTTCTCTCTTCATAACCCCACACATCACACTAATACACCTACCTATTTTACATTAAAATATTATTTCTCTCACCTCGATCACTACACATTAAAATACTATATTTCTTAATTTACGTGCAAAAAGTTAAAACGAGATGGGGAGTATGCTTTATGTATCTTTCTTTCTCTCCCTTTTTCAATAATAATTCAATTTTAGGTTACAACATATATAACTTAATTGTACAACTTTTTCAATTAATATGTGATTACCTGCATTTATAAAATCATCCAACTTATTGGAAAATTAATTGGCATGTCAAAAACTATGGCATGGTATAATTAATACTCTCAAATTTTCGGTAAAGGTAACTACATGTCAAAAATAGTTAAAGTTTATATGATATATTTTGATTTATAAATAAAGAGTATTACTTATACTTGATAGGCTTATATCGGAATATTGACACAAATAATAAATCAATTGTATAACGGAATATTCTCTTGTGAGATGGGTATATGTGAGACGGATTATAGACAAGTCGACCCATTGTTATAGTATATTGTTTATATGTAAAGTATACTTATTGGTGGTTAAAGTATGTTTGTAGTTAATCATATTATAAAATATTTTTAATTCATTATTCATTATATTTTAAAAAAATATACTTTAACTACAAATTAATTAGCATATGTTATCTATATGACAAACATACTCTGACAAAGGTCGACCCGTCTCACAATCTATCTCTCACAAAAGATTTTGTCTAACAATATATGTCGAAAAATTTATATACCGCTGTAGTTGAATATTAAACTTAATTTTGTGGAGATGTCATGAGAATTCTAGATAAATTGGGAAGATGTGAATCTTCTAGGTTGGTGGAGACATATGTAAACTAGAATTCTCTAGAATGGGAATTTAAGAAAAATGAGAAAGAATAATCTAGAGTGATATAGATAAAAAAAATTATCTAGAAATAGGTGCATGATGTATCATTTTGTTGTACACAACCAAAAATAAAGTTAATTGAAGTTCATTTCCCAAACCTTGTTCACCAAATTCTACACCCGTCCACAAATACCTACACATATCCCTCCAACCTTTTACATCCTACAAAGTGGTATCCGAGCCATAAGATCCTCCTGTGAGAGATGGCTAACAACCTTCAATCCTTTCAAGTCCGGTTGCTCAACAAGAGCAACTTTGATAATTGGAGTATCAAGATGAAGGCACTCCTAGGTGCTCATGATGTTTGGGAGATTGTAGAGAAAGGGTACGAGCATCCGAAAAATGAGGCGGCACTATCTCAACAACTAAAGGATAAGTTGAGAGATTCAAGAAAGAGGGACAAGAAGGCTCTCTTCCTCATCTACCAAGCATTGGAAGATGATGAATTCGAGAAAATCTCGAGTACAACAACCGCCAAGGAAGCATGGGACATGCTCCAAGTGTCATGCAAAGGAGCCGATCAAGTTAAAAAGGTACGCCTTCAAACTTTAAGAGGATAATTTGAGTCCCTAGACATGAAGGAGTCCGAATCTATTTCGAATTATTTTACAAGAGTTTTGGTGGTCTCTAATCAAATGAAAAGAAATGATGAAAAATTGAAGGATGTTAGAATAATGGAGAAAATATTACGTTCGTTGACTTCCAAATTTGAGCATATTGTGGTGACTATTGAGGAGACTAAAAATTTGTAGGAGATGACAATTGATCTCTTAATGGGGTCGTTACAAGCTTATGAAGAGAAACAAAAATGAAAGCAAGATATGGTGGAGCAATTGTTAAAATTGCAAGTGAGTGCAAAGGAGAAAGACGAAGGCCCAAGTAGCGGTCAAAGTTGTAGCCAAGGACAAGGTCGAGGTCGTGGACGTGGACGAGGAGGCTATGGAAATCATGGAGAAAGAAAAGTATTTGGTAGAGGAAGGAGCAACCAAAAATCGAGGTATGATAAATCTTCTATAAAATGCTATAATTGTGATAGATTTGGGCATTATGCTTCCGAGTGTTGGAAAGCAAAACAAAAGGTTCAAGAGAAGGCCAACTTCGTTGAGAGCAAGAAGGAAGAAAATGCAAGTGTATTCTTGGCGTACAAATGAGAAAAATGAAAGAAAAGATGATACTTGGTACCTTGATACAGGAGCGAACAACCACATGTGTAGCAAAAGGAGCTTGTTCGTGGAGTTAGATGAATCAGTAAGTGGCAATGTCTCATTTGGTGATGAATCTAAAATTCCGGTAAAAGGAAAAGGAAAATTTTGATTCGCTTAAAAAATGGAGGTCATGATTTTATCTCAAATGCTTATTATATGCCCAACATGAAAAATAATATTTTGAGTTTGGGACAACTCTTAGAGAAAGGTTACGACATTCACTTGAAGGCTTATAACCTTTCAATAAGAGATAAGGAAAATAATTTGATAGCGAGTGTGCCAAAGTCGAAGAATAGAATGTTTTTACTAAATATTCGAAATGATGTGACAAAATGACTTAAGCTTGCTTTGAGGATAAGTCTTGGTTACGGCACCTATGGTTTGGGCACTTAAATTTTGGAGGATTGGAATTGTTATCAAGGAAGGAAATGATAAGAGGATTACCATCTATCAAGCATCCCGACTAACTATGTGAAGGTTGTATACTCATAAAGCAAGCTAGAAGGCCATTCCCAAAGGAGTTAACCTCATAAGCAAAGAAGTCGTTGGAGTTGACCATGCCGATGTGTGTGGGCCAATCAAACCAAGCTATCTTGGTAACAACAATTATTTATTTATATTCATTGATGATTTTTCTAGAAAAACGTGGGTGTATTTCTTGAAGCAAAAATCAGAAATATTTTAAGCCTTCAAGAAATTTAAAGTTGCCGTTGAAAAGGAGAGCGGGCTAGAAATCAAATCCATGAGAACCGATCGAGGTGGTGAATTCACATCCAAGGAATTCATGGCGTATTGCAAAGCAAATGGAATCCGGAGGCCTCTTACTGTTCCAAGATCTCCTCAACAAAATAGTATGGCGGAGATGAAGAATAGAACCATAGTGGAGATGGCGCGCACCATGTTGAAGACGAAGAATCTTCCAAAAGAATTTTGGGCAGAAGCAGTGGTGTGCGCGGTGTACCTCTCCAATCGTTCCCCAACTCGAAGTGTATGGGGAAAGACTCCACAAGAAGCATGGAGTGGGAGAAAGCCCAGAATCGCTCATCTAAGAGTATTCGGGAGCAAAGCATATGCTCACGTGGCAGATGAGATAAGAAGAAAGCTCGACAACGAGAGTGAGCCATACATATTCATCGGGAGCAAAGCATATGCTCTTGGTTGTTGATTGAGTGCGTTCACCGCTGAACAGGGTTTTATGTTATGATTCTAAGTGAGGAGACTCTGAAGCTTCATTAGAACTGTCATATATGAGTGTTTATTAATTGAATTGAATTTGGGTTACTAAGAAGGATAAAGATGGTAATTTTATAATACATATAAAGAGAGATCATATCGGGTTAGATTTCAGACGTTGGAAATAATTGATACTGATAGTACCTAGAAAAAAGGGGTGAAATTATGTCTCTTGCTCCGAGGTTATTCACACGTGTTACTCGCACTTGTGTCTATAGAGTTGATTTGCATGGTTTAGTGATGCGTCCATAGTCCATAAGGCAGAGTCGGCCTGCACTTGAGAGGGAAATTAATGAGTGAAACTGGATTATCCTAGAGCTACCTATTCTCCATTCTTGAGACACTTTCGTATTCTTCCAGTGCTATTTTATTTTAATTATTATTTAATTTAATTGTTTAGTAGTTGTTAATTATTTCCACAACTATTATTGCCTTTCGTCTTAATTAATTTAGTAAATAATTAAATTGATAATACGCCGTCCTTTGGGTTCTATATTTAACTTGGTCTCTTGCTTAAGTTGCAATTGATATCCTTCATACTTAGGGATTAATTGTGTGTTGAGAAAACGCTCATCATATTACTAGTTATTTATATTTTGTGTCCTGTTGAAGATGAGACTACATAAAAAACATAAAAAAATAAAAATAAAAACAGTCATACATCTTAATATTAGTAGCATAGATTCTAGACAACATTTACAAATTATAATAACAATATCCAAATGTGATTCTGTAATAACTCTTTCTCGATCCTCATGTTTATAACACCTCACTTTTTAGATTATCTATACTTCTTAACACCAATCTATTTTTCTAAACAATTAAATTAAGTTAACCTACAACATAAACGTGTAACAAAACTTAATGAAATAATGTGTATTTTTTATTAAATATTTTCCTTCTAATAAAAGGCTATGATAGAATTTAGTTCAAAAGTCATCTATACAATTCAACACTCATGCAAACTAAGGCACAAAAATTTTTAAATATGAACGATATTAAACATAAATAAATTGTCACTTATAATTTCCAGCTAACTAATGAAAACCAAAACTTGTCTACAAAAGTTTAACATATTCCAATAGGTTAAATCAAACACAAAATAATCTTCGAGAAGAGTAAATAGACATGACATGCACTAACTTTACAAAAACCAGCGAATAATTACATATTTACAAAATTTGCCTCATAAATAACAGTCTTACTTATATAATCATAGTTCAAAAATCTATCTCATAAATAATAACAATCACAATTAACAATGATATAAAACTTTAGATTACCAACCTGAAGTGTTTTTCTTCCATGAAGTGACAAAAGCGTCCGCACAATTTTTTAAAATAGCAACTTGCCATAAGAAAGATATGTAAAAATTAAACTCTTTCTCTATGTAAATTAATACATAATATATGTTAAATATTTTCAACCTACTAAACAACAAATGCTTGACATACACATAACTCCTTTTCTTTTTCTTACTGTATATTACACTTAAACTTGTAATTTTTTAAAAAGATCTAAGATATGTACCTGGTCAACATCATTCATAAATTCTTTAGAAGTTGAAGATACATCAATTGTAGATCGGTTTCAATTCTCACTTTTACTCAATCTACTCTCAAACATGTACATCCGCCTTTTAAGATTTTCGTTTTCTTCTTCCTTCTATTTTAATTGATTCTCAATTTTCTTCACTTGAGAATCCAGAAAATACTTTCTCCTCATCCCACCTCCGTAACTAATGACATTACCTTTTTTGTTGTACTCCAAAATATTTTTCTATCATCATAATTTGTGAGATTGATGTGTTCTCATTAACAATGACAACAAGCTCATCCTACAAATGTCCATTACTCAAACATTATAAACTATAAATACATATAAAATAAAAAATAATTATTTGAAAAGATAAGTATGCTTACATATTTATCCTTTTCTTCTTTCTTCGCAAAGTTTCCATTTTTCTTTTGAGTCTCATAAAAATCTCTGCCACGTTAAGTTTACCTCCCTAAAATAGCAAAAAAGCATGTACATAAGGAAAGCATGTACCTTCCTGTTCGATGAGGAATGTCTCCATTTTTGCGATTTTTGGTATTTTGACCACTAATTTTTCTATATAATTCACAAAAGAAAATTATACAATTATGATTTTGTAAATAACATTTAAGCTGTATATGAAAAATATGACATAAAATACATACAACAATTTTGAGGTTTGATCATTTTGTTCCTTAACATAAATATCTAAATATGAAAAAATTAGAGTCAAATTAACTTGTTTTAAGCTGTCCAATAAATTTAATTAATAAATTACCTGAAACTCTTCACTTAAGAACTTGTTATTTACAAGCCACTCCCAATCACCAACATCCATCCCATCAGGCACATTTGCTAAAATTTCAATTTTAGTTTTACAATTCTTCACATTGCATACATACAAAGAGGACCACCATGATGTCAACAAAACACATATATGCTACAACGTATGCTCTCAATATAACTCTATATTAGGATTGATAAAGCATTCCTATGAATTATATATAGAAAAATATAATTAAAGATAATTTAGATTATTTACAATGGTTGAAAAACTTAAAAGCATTTCCATTATCAAATCCTAGGAATAATATGATTCACATACCTTAATTGAGCACCACATATGTTGTTTATCTGATTCGGTCATTTCTTTTCATGTCTTCACTCTTATCGGATAAATATTCTTATCTCGTATTTAACTTGAAGCCAATTTCGGGGTTAAATTGATCAAGGTAAGTGTACCTTATCGTGTGTAGTTATTGACCAGTTTAAATATCGATCAAAGGGAGAGTTCGTATCCGGATTCTTTTCTATCATGCTTTATAGGAGTGATCGAGATTGTGAGTTTTTAGAATTAAAAGACAATTATCTAATCAAGTAGCAAATATAATAAATAACAACTAAAGGTGATTGATGCAAGAGATAAATAACCAAGATTAAAATAAAGTGAAAGATGGTAATCTAAAGAGGAGCAAGGCTAACCACATTCAAGATTAAGGGTATTACACGGACTGGTTAAAGTTAAATGTCAAGTATCAGTGATAATCGGAATAGAAGCAATCACAAATGTTCCCCTAATCCCTATGGCCAAGGTAATTAGGTTCTTAACTCATTATAAGTTTAAAGCACAAAAGATTGTTTCTTACTCTCAATTCCCTTAAAGGTACTATGATTACAAGAATTCTTCCTCTCACCCAATCAATAATTAATCAAGATTAATTAATCAAATGTTCCAACATGAATGTTATAAGTGTATAAAAATGCTACCACATACTTTCACACACTAACATACATCATTCATATAATAACATGATTCAATCAAAACTCTAATCACAATGTCGGAATGACTTTCCTAACATTATAATTAGAGATATTGATCAGACAAATCATAACACAAATAAATGAATCATAAAAATGTACGAAATTTCAAATATCATATCAAATAACCATTTAAATCCAACAAATCCAAAAAGCCCTAATCCATCTCGTGGCTAGCCTCACTAGAGGTCTAGCCAACAATAAACATTATGAAAACATCCTCAAAATGCTTACATATATCCATTGTTTCAAAATAATCCAAAGAGAATACAAATAAAAAGCAAGATATATTCCCTTCTTGAGGTAGGTTGGATATCTTCCTTCACATTGCAAGCTCTCACTCTCAATCCTCAATCCTCAATAGATTGGTGATGAAAATATGAAGAAAATGGAGAGGATGGATGAAAAGATGATGGATGGATGAAGATAAAGGTGTAAAATGTATAGAATAGTGTGTGTGGTGTGTTCTTGGAATCTCCCCCATGCTAAATCTGATTTGAGGAAATTAGTATTTAGGGTATTTATACCCTTCTTGAATATAGGAATTTTGCATTTACATGTGGCATTTTTGCATGTAAATTCGACCGAGTTTCCTTCTCTTCGGTCGAGTTTTCATGCAATTTGTGCTTTTTCAAACGAAACACGTTTTCTGCCTTCAATCTGTCCAAAAATTCGATCGAGTTTTCTGTTCTTCGATCGAATTTTTGTGTTTTGCCCAAACTCCAGCTTGACACTGTACTAGAAATTTGAACGAATTTTTGAAAATTCGATTAAGTTTTTAAGCACTTTCATAGCCTCCATTCTTCACGTGACCTTCGGTCAAATTCTTGGAAATTCGACCGAGTTTTTGCTCACTTCTTTGAATTTACAATTTCATCTCTATGTTTGCTCAATTCTTCTTCCAAAAAACCTATTTAACATTAATGCAACTCAAATTAGTAACCTTCATAAAATCCATCCATATCACCCAAAATATGATGCTAAAACATACTAAACACACATAAAACGAACATAAAACAAGATAAAATCTAGGTGAATTGGACGAGAATCATCTACGACCTTTCCCAAGTGTCTTGACTAAGCACTACGATTGGAACCAACTGCACGATTGTTGAAGAATTCAATTTCAAGTTTTTCATTGCTTTTCAAAATTCCAACTCTCTTGTTCTTGTTTTTTCCTCGTCTTCTCTTCATCACTTGGGGTATTGAATCTATTCCATAAATTGAATTTAAAAATTAAAATAAAATAAATAAAATATTAACATGAAAAAATCAAAATAGGTATATTATAGGTTTATTAAAAATGAAATATATTAACCTTCAATTAGTTTTTCTGTGATGGCATATAAACTTTGGGTCACCACATGCACATTTACCATCACTAGTCACATGAGTATACATAGCAACAAGAAAGTGACCAATTGCCTCAGATGGTATTTCAAACTTTTATAGATAAAATAAATAAATAGATGTGGTTATCAGATATAGAACAACTTTTATTTTAAAAGTTAAACAAATAGATGAAAAACACAATTACTCACTTTGAGTGTTGTACACTCACTAATAGGTATCAAATCAATCTCAATATAGAAATACTTAGATGTAGTTTTGAATAATTGAATTGTACTTCTTTAAAGTCCATTTTCAACATTACTATGCACTATGATTTTGTTTTGGATCCGATTCTCCCCCATATAAAAAACATCCTTTACCATAGGATTTTTAGTAGTACAAGCTACATACGCATAAAAAAAAGAAAAAATGAGTGAAAAAGATTGACGTAAAAAAAACAAAAGGTAAGCTAGTAAACAACGTACGTAAGTAAATGATGGATGGTTGTTAGGCATTTTAAAGAGCATTGGTAAGGAAGTTTCATCAATTTCCAAATATATGTCAATATTATCCAAACTTTCAGGATCTCTTATCATATGCAACAATTCTCTACCATTCTTTATAGGCTTACCATCTCCATCCATTACTTTAAAACTGACAGGGTAAATATCAACGAACTTTCTACATAAGTCCAAGATTTTTACTTACTCTTATGGACTTATGCATTCAAAAGAAAATAAAACATTATACCATTTTAAGAATTTCCTTAAAAGTAATACACCCCTACCCAAAATATCAAGTAAAGTAAAAAGAAAAATAAATATACTATTATGGTCTCCGTGAAGTTTGAATACTTTTTGTCCATATTTACGAGCTAAGTTCCCAGGAGCTATAAACTTTGCAGTCTTTTGGACATTATTATTGCTACATTTTGCAAATATTGATTTTATCGGTAGGAATAAGGAATAATTAAGAAATTAGTACAATAATAATCATATGAAGAGAAAAGGAAAAAGTAAAGTCAAAGAAAAAAAATTAAATAAAATTCAAATTAAGAAAATTAAACCTAAACTTAAAATAACATATAAATTTAAGAGAATTATAAATCATGAAAAAAATTTATTAATACACCTTACTTAGATGAAATTTAACAAACAAAAAAATTAAAATAAGTAACACAATTATATCGATGAGAAGTATAAAAATACTCACTCCGTCCGTTTTTAATGGTGTCATTTTATTTTTACACGTGGATTAAGGAGTATTATTATTTAATGTGTAGTGGGTAGTTGTATTAGTGGAGGTGAGGATAACATTTTTTAGTTGTATTAGTGGGTGTGTGTGGGTCCCATATGTATAAAAAAGGAAATGAGACCATTGGGGACGGACGCCCAAAATAGAAAAATGATACCCTTGAAAATGGACGGAGGGAGTATTACTTTACCTCGTAAATAAGCACCAAGATTATCTTCCTATACATGCAAAGATCACTCTTGAACAAGTATTGCACAAATGAGAAGATCTATCAATGTTACCATATCTAATAATGATAAAGAAAGGAATAAAATAGTTGTGTGACATTTCCAATATCTAAATTGCATTTAAACGTAAGGCTGCAATTCCTGCTATAGAATTAGACCATAGGATCCTATATTACTCTTAATCAATAGTAAGCTAGTTGTGAGACATGTTCCTATAAATAATCAAACAATGAAATTTGTCTCAAGGGCATTTGACCGCAGTCTGTCATACTTTGGAAATTCAATGATATCCTTTCACTCAAACTCCAAACAACAAAATTAAGAATTCCTTAGAAACTAGACTTTCATGGCTTTACAATGATATAAGCCATGAGACCTAATTCTATATCATAATTAGCAGTTTAATTCTTTAAACTGACATATGTGCATGTGTTGTTCAAATATATAGAAATCTTGGAACATCTTTCCAGACATACGTTCATGGACCTAAAGCAAACCCTTCATTATTCTATAATTGAAAACATATATTTTGAAAAAATAAAAATATATAACTTCTTAAATCTTCTGATAAGTTCATAAACTCAAAGAAAAAAAATTATTAAATGAAATAGAAGGTTAAGATATATTCATTTGACAGATTCTCGTCCAGTCTACCATACTTTGGTAATTTGTTAATAAATTTTCACTCGAAACTCCAAAATGCAGAATTCCTAAGAAACTAGATTTCCATGGCTTTACAATGATATAGGCTATGAGGCTTAATTCCATGTAAAATGAAACAGTTTAATTATTTTTAAAGACCCACGTGCATGTGTTGTTCAAATAGAAATTTTGGATTATCCTTCCAAACATAGGTTCATGGAACTAGAGTAAACCCTTCATTAAAATAATATATATATATATATATATATATATATATATATATATAACTCCATAAATCTTGTGATAAGTTGATAAACTCGAGAAAAATTTATAAAAATGAAATACAATATTAAGATACGTTCATTTGAAAGATTCTCGTCCAGTTTGCCATAGTTTAGAAATTTGATTATAACTTTTCACTCAAAAATCCAAATTGCATAATTCAAAATTTTTTAGAAACTAGACTTCCATGACTTTACAATGATATAAGCCATGAGGACTAATTCCATGTAAAAATAAACAGTTTAATTATTTTAACTGACTCACATGAATGTGTTGTTCAAATAGAAATTTTGGAACATCCTTCAAAAAATTGGTTCATTGAACTAGAGTAAACCCTTCATTCTCCTATGATTGAAAACATCAATTTTGATTCAATAAAATTGTACTCCCTCCGTCCCACAATAAACTTCACACTTTTTATTTTTGTCTGTCCCACAATAATTTGCACCACCCAAAAAGGGAAATATCACATCAATTCCTTACCTCAAAAGTTCACCTTAATTACAAATTTACCACTCCTACTAAACACACACAACATACTTTTTAATTTATTATTACATAAAAAGTGTGCATTACCCTCTAAAAGTCAATAAAGTTGATCAAAAAGCAACTTTTCTTAAACTTCGTATCTACAGAAACGGTGCAAGTTATTGTGGGACGGAGGGAGTATAACTCTTTAAATCTTGTGATAAGTTGATAAGCTCCAAAAAAAATTTATGAAAATGAAATACAAGGTTAAGATATGCTCATTTAACAGATTCTCGTCCAGTTTAACATAGTTTGGAAAATTGATATAACTTTTCACTCAAAACTCCAAATTACATAACTCAAAATTCCTTAGAAACTAGACTTCCATGGCTTTACAATGATATAGATATGAGGCCTAATTCTATATCAAAAAAGGCAGTTTAATTCTTTAAACTGACCCATGTGCATGTGGTGATCAAATATTGCACCATTCAACATATAAATCCTACAGCTAATTTAATTGCTAACAAGCAATGAGTGAAGCCTATGGGAAAATTATGAAACTACATCTAGGTGAATATGCTTTGACTTTTTATGAATACTGATTATATAATTACCCAAAGTTTAGAACTAAAAAACCGAAATTTCCAACAAAACATACCATTTTTCACATGTTTTTCGCATTTCGTTAAAAACCAATCAAGTTTCCAATAGTTTCCTACATTTGGCAAGGCTATCCATCACTAAGTAGTACAAAATCTGCAGAAACAGAAAACATATATAAGATAAAGATAAGTCAAGAAAAATTGAAGAAACTAGAATAATTTTACCATAAAACTATAATTCCCAACTAGATAATCATAGTTAACATACCTTTAGCTACTCCACACTCTTTCCACATACATTTAGCTATTCCACACTCTTTCCATATATCTAATAAAGCTCCCATCAATCATCTTTATTGATTAGAAACTACAATTTCAAAATTTATTTATATCAAACCCTAAGATTTATAAAGTCTTTCAAAAAAGAATGGCCATTAGAAATAGGAGGGATGACACTCTAATAGTTTTCAAAATATGTATTATTAAAAGAAATATAAGCACATAATTCATACCTAAATATAGAGTTACAGAAGATATAACAAGAACTCAGTAATGAAATTAGAGAAAATGAAACAACAAATGACGAAAACTATCTTAATGAGGAGAAATCAAAACAGGTGACATCTCTCTCCTTCCTAAACCCTTCCTAGACACTTAAGCAAAATCAACACACTTATGCAATAAGAGAGATAAAGATGTTTAAGAAATTAAATTAATCAAGAGAAACCTGTTGAATATAATCACCCAAGGACGCCGACCACTCTCTCCAACTTGACTTATGATTTCCTTCCTAAACCCTTTACACACAACCCAAGCATAATGAACACAGAATTAGAGAGAGATGTTGAAAGGATTAAAATTAAGAGAAACCTGTTGAGTACACACCCAAAGAACGTCGTTGCTCTATTGACCTACGATTTCTCAAAGTTACCCAAATTTGGAGAGTCTGGTTCGAATCGTGGGTTGGTTTCAAAGGGTTTTGAATATGAACATTCTTTCCTTTTGTCTTAGGGATAAAATTAAATAAACCCATTTCATTTTCATTTTGTTTTATTTAATAGATAAAAATAAAGGAAGGAAAAATTAACTTTTCATTTTTAATGGGCAAAAAGAATGGAGGGAAAAATTGGCTCCCAGTTTTTTTTAGATATCATTCCAACTTATATCAATAATGAGAGGCAACTCAATTGATTTCTATTAATGAGATGAATACTAATAGTAATAAGAGGAAAAAATATCTCTCATTAAAATTCCCTATTACTCCCTCCGTCCTAAAGAGAAATTTATAGTTACTGTAGATACGGAGTTTAAGAAAAAGTTTACTTTTAGGGGTACTTTGGTATTTTTAGGTAATAAATAAATTATAAAGTAAGTTATGTGAGTTGAAAAGGGGTGACAATTTTGAAATTAAAGTGTGTTGTAAGGTTATTGATTTGTGTGTATTTTCTTATTTGGAGGTGTGAACTTATTTATGAGACGGATAAAAATAGAAAGTGTGAATTTATTTTTGAAACTGAGGTAGTACACCTTAACTTTTCTTTTTCCTAACATTAAAAACCGTCTTTAATACTAGTGAAGGGAGACTGTTAAACACAAAACTACAGTAGCAAATGCATCGAACCAAAGAGATGCAGAAGTTTGAGCATGAAACAACATAGATAAACCTATTTCAGGTATGTGACAGTGCTTACGTTCAGCCCTACCATTTTGTTGTGGTGTGTAAGGACAAGAAAGCCTGTGATGAATGCCATTCAAGTTCATAAAATCACGTACTTTCGAATTCACAAATTAAGTTCCTCCATCACTTTGAAAATTCTTTATTTTACAGGAAAACTGAGTGCAGATAAGGCATGAAAGCGAACCAATAGGGCCTAAAATTTAGACTTAGCACATAACGGATAAATCCATGAAAAATGAGAAAGTCATCCACAAAAACCACATAATAATGAAATCCATCAATTGTGAAAACAGGTGCAGGACCCCATAAGCCGCGATGTATAATATCTAGAATGTTATCAGCTTGCTTTCTCATTCAATTGAATTGAAAGTTTCTTACTTTTTGCCAACTGACAAGAAGAACAAACGCTAGGATTCGGCAAAACTGAAGTAACAGACACTTTGCTTTGTTGGAAAAATTATATATATATTTTTAATAATTAAATTTGGATAAAGAATCTGGTTTTTAATATATAATTTTAAATGTATACAACAAGAAATAAAATAATTATACTGTTAATTTATGTTCGCAATATTGTGAAAATTATACTGTAATCATGAAAAATACGAGAATCTACAAAATTGTAAAGGCTTAAGGATTTTTCTATGAAATAAAAAAACTGTCTAAAAAAGTATTTTTATGCTATTATAATGGCCAAAATAGTAATAAAACATGAAAATGTAGGTGGGCAGAATGTTTTCACATTATATAAATGCTTAGAAACATGAAAATATGAAAATCTATATAATTTTAAAGGCTTAAGAATTTTTTTGCGAAATCCAAAAACATCCTAAAAAGAGTAGTATTTTTATGTCACTATAATGATCAAAATAGCAATGAAAAATTGAAATATATATGGGTAGTATGTTTTCACATTATATAAATGCTTAGAAACATGAAAATACAAGAATCTAGAAAAATTAAGTTATATTCACTATTTGCCCAGTGACTAAGACAAATTCGATTTCTATCCAAAAAAAGATAAATGGTTCAATTTTGTCCCATAACTCACGATTTTTTTCAACTTTTTCTCAATTTTGCCGAAAAGTCCCAAATTGAAGCCTCACGTGCGTGACACGTGGGGCTTTCTGGCGAAAATCGTGTTTTTTGGCGAATATTGGGTAAAATTTTAAAAATTTGTTAGTTATGGGGAAAAATTGAACCAATTATCTTTTTTGGGGCAAAAATCAAAGTTTCTCTTAGTCATAGGGCATAAAATGAATCTAATTCATAAAAATGTATACACGTTGATAGAGAAATTATACACATATTAGGTTAGGTGTCACCTTTCTATCATTTATCCATCAAATTGTACAATCCCACGAAAATTTTAATTAATGTAAATCCACACAAATTTCAAACACAATACCTAAAAACTATTCTATTCACCTCCCTCTCTCTCTTATTCCATTTCTTCTCTCTCATTGCACTATGTTTACTTTCGGTATTTTTCTCGACGTTCCTTTACCACCACTGAAGATGTAACGGCCTGCTATATATTTTTGTTTTTCCTACATACTAATTTCAATATTATACTTACTTCCCTATGTCTCAAGAATACTTGCACGTAAAATCACTTTTGATATTAGAAAAAGTTCCATTTTTGGGGATGCAACTATTTTTTTGGGATGCACTAGAAAGGAAAGTGTGAAAGTATATATTCTCGGAACGAGGGAGGGAGAATTAACTTTGACTAACTTGTAATATTTCTTTAAGCTTGATTTTTCACTAATCAATTATTTGTGCTCATGTGCACGTCAAATAAACGGGCTTAAAAATTATCACTGCAATGGAGGATATGAATATTAGTGTTCCAACACACAACTACGTATTAAAAGTAGAATGCCATATATGCAATGTTCTTCACTGTGGTTGTGTTTCGTTTATCTTTTGTTGTTTGAATCGTCATGTTGTTTTCTTGTGTTGTTTGACTAATAATATATATTAATTTCCACTACTTTTACTCCATACTACATTTAACATAATTTATATATGCTTTGTGTTATCGCACCATAACATAATGAGTTACATAAGATGAATAAGGATTAAGTTTTTTTTTTTTAATAAAAAAATGATATTTGATCGATAGAAAGTCATAACTATTCAATTCATGTAATATTCCGTGACCAATTTTATTATGTATAAAAAATGATAACATCTTTAATGTAAAGTGATAATTAAGTAAGGTAAACAATATAGTGAAATGATCTTATTGAAAGATAATCTAACAAAGGCAAAGGCATGTGTGAAACCGTCTCATGTAAGGGCTTACGAGAGACGGATAAAAAGTGATAACTTCTAAAAAAAATGATATTCAATTAATGAAAAGTGATAATGCTATTTCATGTACAATTTATAGTATAAATGAGAAATGATAACATTTTATATACAGTGAAAGTGATAACTTTTTATAGTGAAAGTGATAACTATTTCAAAAGGTGTAAAAGTATTTCACGTGAAACGGTCTCACCCAAGTCCTACTCTCTAACAAAAGGCTAGCTATTTTTATACGTATGCTATTATTGAATTATTATTATTATTATTATTATTATTATTATTATTATTGATAAGCATTTTTTCAATTTAATTTTGTATAAAACAGATGTCGTATTTTTGTTAATATATTAAAAAAATTTTAAGTGTTGAGCTCTTGAACAATAATGATTAGATATACTAAAAGTAATACCTAAGACATAATAGTGCTTTTATAGGATGAACTTTAATGCGAGTAATTTGGGTCTATTATTTATCATCATCTAAAGTTTTTTTCATTATTAAACTATGGGTTAATGGCTGGAAAAAGTCGTATGTATCTATTCAAGAATATCTTAAACTTTCAAAGAACACTCATATGATCACTCACGGATTGGTTCAAGAAGAATAAGAAAATGTCGATGAATTAAATCATTTATAATGGTTAGGTAAATTGCCTATATTCAATCCAGCTGGAAGATCAGTTTAGATCTCATAACTATCTATTCAACCAAACCTTATCTTTATCTATAAATCATCCATTACCCGTTAAAACAACATCCATAACTATCTATTCAATCAACCCTTATCTTTATCTATAAATCATCCATTACCAATTAAAACAATATCTACATGGCATCATGCAATCCATGCAAGCATCTGCCTCTCAACAAGTCTAAACCTTTACTTCGATTGCGACTTAGTCTAAACTTAAGGGAATTTGCAAAAAAAATACACACTTTAGTCACGAGTTGCAATTTAAACTACCGGGCAATAGGAAGCTGCCCAGTCGCTGACGTGTCATTCTCTCTCCCATGTTACAAAACTACATCGTTTTATTGTATTCAAATAGTCTCATAAAACTTAATTTCTTCGAAATAGTTCCATAGCATTTAATTCTTACCAAAATTGACATTTTACTTAAAAATGTTTAAATTTTCTAATTCTTTGAGATTTAGACTGAATCGGTGCTTTAACAAAGTTATGGGATAAATTTGGTAAAAATAAAATGTTTTGGGATGAAATCGGAGAAAACAAAAAGGTTTGAGAAGAAAATGAATACCCTAACTATTTTGAGACCTTTTTCAATAAAGTAAAAAGATTGCGGGATGATTTATATTTTAAACTCATATTTTTTAAACACCCACCTCACTTTTATATACACTTAAACCTTAACTCACCCACAATTTTAGAAATCATAACACGTGTTTCATATACCCACCATAACTCACCCACAACACCTTTGCTCACCCAACATCAACCCATGTCGGAGAGGAAAGAAAATGAATCAATCTCACTACCGGTCTCATCCAGTAAAACACTACACCTAAATACAATAATATCGAGTGAAAGTGATAATCAATTAAATAAATTATTTTATGATCAATTTATAAAATGAATAAAAAGTGAAACCTGATTATAAATTTTTTAAAAATAAAAAAATATATAATTTTTAATAATTTATAAAAGGGTCACTTATTATTGGATACATAATATAATGCATAATTGCTATAAACTACATGACTCAAAGCACTAATACTCATAACTACACAATTATGATTGTGATACCATAAATACCCCTATATGCTTGCACAAATTTGTTTTTGCACATTTTGTTTGCACAAATTTATTTTTGCACATTTTGTTTGCACATTTTAAGTTCCGGTGGAGGTCCGACGACCGGCCACTGGAGGTCCGGCGGTGGGTGGGTGAGGGGAAGGATTTGTACTTTTTTTTTGCACATTTTTTAAACTTTTTTTTTTGCACAATTTTTTCACATTTTCTTTTACACATTTTTTTTACTACTTTTTTTTCTTTCCTTTTTTTTTTAATATTTTCGTACTCAATATTTTTAAAATAAAGAGGTGATTACTACTAGGTACATAAAATAATTTATTATTACTTTAAGTATAAACTAAACAATATCCGTTAATGAAATGAGTAATTCTCATGAATTTATTTTATTTTATTGTTTAATCCTGAAACGTACTTTAAATCAAGTTTTCCTGCCAAAGAAAGCAGAAGAGTTGTTTTTCCAGAACAGGGAGGCCCTAATAGAAAAGTCATCCTACATGGTTTGATGATACCACTAATATATTTAAGAATAGTGAATGGTTTTTTTCGGTTGGGAAGTAAATGGAGAGTGTTCAAAATTCCCTGAAAATCATGAAAAACAAAATTAACACTGAAGATTTCGAATCAAATCGAACTGAATCGAAATATATGAATATGTATGGATTAATTTCACCTCAATAATGTTGATGTTGAAGTTGATGAAAGTAAGCAAAGATCTGCTTGCACTGTAGGCTTCTGCATCAATATTCAAATGCTCATATCTGACTTCAATTGTTGGTATGTCAATTCCAACTCTGCAAATTCAACATATATTAGTAATCAATAAAAGCATGACCTGAAATCGAAATGAATCAATATTCTGAAAACGTAAATTGAGAAAATACATACCTATCAATTCGTTTCCTAAGTCTGAGCAGAAGAATGTATAATTCTACTAAATTTAGTGTTATATCACACCACAAATAAACCATAAGTCTAAACAATAACATAAACATATAATTCCAAAAATAAACAATAACCAAATTACTCTTGATAAATGATCTGGTAAGAACTAATTCAGTAATGCATTACTAGTTCAATTTGAAGTAAACCCAAATGCAGGCAAATACAATATTTGGCTCACTGAAATCCATCCAAGCATTTTTCTTACACCGACGAAGGTGACAACACTAATCTCCCTAATTAAACACATTCCAGATCTAACCACTTTAATAAGGCATGGCATGCAACCACAATATTCAGCACATTTATGTTGAGCAAACTCAAATTTAGTGGACAATGTACCTAGAGATCCTTCGATGACCCCAAAGGGTGCTTATACAGAAAACAGCAATTCCTGATAAGCACTATTTGGTTGACATTTATCACAACTAGCAATACCCTAGTTGATAAGACAAAAGACTTACACGGTTCCACCATATAACAGATAGTGATGGCTGCCAAATTCCAGAATGAACTAAAGATAAAACTTCCTATGGTACAACCTAATCTTGTCCTAGTTAGCTTACAAGCAATCCAGTGCACAAAATAAAACCCAAATCACAAGTGGCATTAGTGTTGCTTGATGCTATGAACATATTACCAAGGCACCGTAAAAAAACAGATAACACATTAACACCAATCAATCAATTAAAGTTGTTTGTTTTGCGACACTACAAACAACGGTTGCTGAATAAGACATAAAATTTAAATCCCAGATCAAGGTGTCCTGTTGTTGGTGCTACTAATAGTACCCAGGCACCGTGAAAAACACAAACAGATAACATATTTCCACCAATTATGGATTTGAAAGCACAAAAGAGTGGCAGCAGCTAAAAGCACAATTAATCAGTCCAAAGCCTCAGAAAAAATTATCAACCAAATGAAATTACTAATTTATACCCTGCTGGTAAGATGGAGGGTGCAAGCTTATGATATGTACGAAGCAAATAAGCAGAGGAAGCCTTGTTGAAGGAAAACAGCATGGAGGTCATAGCGAACCCAGCGGTAGCAGAGCACCGCGCTAATAAACATGGAGGCCAGACAGCACAGCACCGCACCGATGAACATGGAGGCCAGAGCGAACGACGACAAGGGTTGGAAATTGCCTTGGGCTAGGCAGTGACGGCAACTGGAAGGTCGCATCTGTGATGGTCGCGCACCATCGGAGGGTCAAGCGGGCCAGCCGCTGCTACCCTTGACGGTGACGGCTCGTAGAGGAATCCCTGGCGATTAATTTGTCGTGGGTGGCCGTCGATGGGATGGCGACGGCTGTGAAGCACATCGATGGTGTGAAGCCGCGTTGGCGGAGAGATTCTTCTAGTGTTGAGAAGAGAACAATCAGAGCAACTTTTCCACACTCTGGAGTCCGGAAGAAACTTTTGCGGCGGTGGTTTCTTCGGATTCCGACGCGAAGGTGGTGGCTCTTCAATTCATCATTAGCTCCACCGCCATCGCCGGTGGTATTCTAGGGATTTAATTTTTTCCCCTTTTGTTGTTTATGAATATAGCATAAAGATAGTGGAGAAAGAAAAAGAGATGGATTGAGGAATAAGATTGATATATAAAGAGGAGAGAGAGAATCGGCAGTGATATGGATGGGGAAAGATCATGAAAGATGTAGCGCCATGGTAGGAGGTTGGATGTGGTGGCCATGGATTGAAGAAAACCCAGATCGGGTTTCTTCGGCATCTGAGCGTGAAGCCCACATGAGATTTGGAATGTGAATTTGAGTTGGAGGGTAATTTTGTCCATCCTTTGTTAAATTGTGTATCTGATTGTATTTTCTTTTTTTCAATGTATCTCATAGTAAATAAGCTTGAAAGTGTGTATTGGAGAGTAATAAACCCTTTATAAAATAATCCATTAAAGGGAATTGAAAAAAAAATAAAACAACTATTTAGGCCAACTGCTAGCCGCCCACCCCTCTTTTGCTTTAATTTTTTATTCGTAATTATAATTAATTAATATAACCTGACAGAACCCTTATTTTCACTTAACTTTTTTAATTTAAGGACTTATAACATTAATATGCAAAATTTATACAAAGACATGTTATAATTATCTCTAAACACTCTCCCTTTAAATTTTTCCATATTAAAATTGTTTTATATTTTAAAAAATTATAATAATAATTAAGGAAATAATAAAATATTCATAACGATTAAATATTCTAACTAAATCTCCTGTTTTTTATTTGATTCTTTAATTGGTCCTAACTCAATCTCTTGTTTTTCATTTGATTCTTTAATGGGTCATAATTGGTATATATCATGAGAGAAGTGTACGTTGTGTGTGTTGCGTGGTGTTTTGTAGCTTTGTGTGTTGTTCGTTGAGTTATGAAATCGTTGTTCGTGGGATACTATATAATTATGTTTTGTTTGTAAAGCACCCGAAGCACTAGGGGATTTTTCATTTTATAAAAAATATTTGCTTGATAAAAAAAAATTAAGTTTTATCCATTTACTATATATATATATATATATATATAATATTACTCTATATTAATTTAATTAAGGAAAAACCACTGATAGATACACACTTTTACTCTAAATTACTATGAGATACAATGAGTTCAAATAATTACTCTCACGTACAAATATTAAAGTAAAATACCAAATATAACCTTATAATTTCATACACTTTTAAACCACAAACCCTTAACCCCTTACCCACCCACCCATCGCGGGACCGCCGCCGACCGGTGGCCGGATCACCGCCGGACCTCTGCCGGACCGCCCACTGGCTGCCGGACCTCCGTTGAACCTTCGCCGGAAACAAAATTGTGCAAATCAAATTGTGCAAAACAAATTTGTGCAAACCAAATTGTGCAAAACAAATTGTGCAAACACATAGGGGCATTTATGGTATCACAATCATAATTGTGGTTATGAGTATTAGTGCTTTGAGTCATATAGTTTATAGCAACTATGCATTATTTTATGTATCCAATAGTAAGTGACCTTAACCAAATGCAATGTTTGCTTACATTCCCACTGCCAAGATTTGTAATGTAATTTCCAAAGATAAGCAAAATCTTTTACACACTTAGGTACATTAATGGTGGATTCTAAAAAATATTTTTGGGATACATGCATGTAATTATAAATATATATATTACTCAATCCGTTTTAACAAGTAACTCATGTATTTTTTGTATACGTAGATTAAAAAAAAATATTTTTTATATTTAAAGATATGTAAAATTTTTGGAATGTTTGTAAAAAATGAGTATTTTAAATAATTTAAAAAATATGTATAAAGTTGTTGAGATGTGTACAGAGAGTGTGGAGTGAAATTCCCTTTTGGTCCCATAACAATAGGAATTTTTGAATTTGTCTAAAAAAATATATTATTTTCAATTTGTCCTGTAACTCCCAATATTAGCCGATTTTGACCTCAAAATTGCCAAAAATTGAATTTATCATTTGAATTTTGCACGTGTGACGCACGTGGCCCCTCAATTTATGGCTTTCCGGCGATTTGGGGTCAATATCGGCCAATTTCCAGAGTCACGAGACTATAAGGAGAAATAATATGTATTTTCTATTTTGTCCCAAAAAAGATATCATTTTTAATTTAGTTCTATAATTCAAAAGGCAAGTCAAGTGTTTATTGCATATATATATATATATATATAATTATGTATTATACTCAAATTAATTGATGAAGCCACAAAATGAAAAAGAAATTCATTTTTATCCACGGTGAATAGTATATTATTCACCGTGGATAAAAATGAATTTCTTTTTCATTTTGTGGCTTCATCAATTAATTTGAGTATAATACATAATTATATATATATATGTTTTTTATTATTGCAGTATGGATTTTGTATTCAAAAATATTATTTAATATTTCATCTAGTGCTATGAATGTTATTCAATATACTTTAGATTTAATAATTAAAAATAACCAACAGTTTGAAGAAATTTATGGGAAGATAATTGATACGTATGAAATAGATTGAGAATGAGAATGAATCATAATGAATCGTGAATTTCTCATTATTCTATCAATTAGTTGTATAGAGGGATAATTTGGACTTTTTATTATATAATTTTATAATGGATAATAATAAAATATAGTCTTTGTATCTAGTGATAATATTAGCGATAATTTGTACTAAACAGTAATAAATCCTAATATTAATTTTAAGCCAACGTATCTAATAGTAATAATAAGATATGTATTGTACCAAAAAGTCATTAATAATTAGTTTGTCTAATGCCAGCATTAAAATCAGTAATTGCACTAGCTGTGGGCGGATCTTGCTAAATGGATAAAAAAAGATCCAGTCATCTCATGAATTATATTTTATTACTGTCGATCCACTACAAAATTGTTTAATGAAAAGTCACATTTACCCCTATTTTAATATACATCAATTATAATTGATAAAAAAAATAAAAATTCTCATTTCTTTATTTTTCTCTCCGTAAATAATTCAATTCAATTATGACTGAAAGTGAGAAAATCCCATTTTCATATTTTCTATCCAGAAAACTCGTACTGGAGGCGCCATTCCACACCACAGAGAGTATCCAAATCAATATAAAAAATATGCAAAGCTTCTAAATCAACTATTTCACGTTTCATATTTTTTTTAATCGAAAAAAGAAATTATATTAGGGAGTAATTGAGGTACTAAAAGAATACATGGGAGTACATAATTCATGTATAAAGTTAATTACCTAAGGTAGGTAATTAATATGGAAAACCATGAAGTATATGTACTTGATCATAGTTCAAGACCTTCTCAGAAGCATAATCGTAAGCAGCAATCGTACAACCTAGTTAACCTCGAAAGAACACCATTGATCTCCTGATTGCTTTCCATATATACTTTGTACTTTGTATTCTATGGGATCTATTTTATTTTGTATTGGCGTTGTACAGTAACATACAGGATTTTTGAATATAAGTGATGATGTCAGTCAAAGAAATTCCGAACACCACAATGTATTTAGAGATATTTTCTCAATATTCCACGAAATGTTCAGAATGTATTCAATATGTTCCCTTCGTCCCGTTTTAAAGTTTATGTTTATTTTTTGCGCGGAGATTAATGAATATAGTATTTTATTGTGTGATGGGTTGAAAAATATAATATTTAATGTAAAGTGGGTAGTTGTATTAGTATTGTGTGTGGGTCCCATGGGAATATATTAATTGTTTTGTGTGGTTCTAATTTACCAAAACGGGAAATGACTGAAATTGTACGCCTAAATTGAAAATATGTAAAGATTGAAATGAGATGGAAGAAGTATTTCATATGTATTCATTGAAATGATTTTGTATTAAAAATCAATTAGTATTTAGATATATTTAATGTTCAATAATGATGTATTTAGAAATGTTTTGTGAATATTTCACGAAATATTCAGAATGTATTAAATATATTTTAGATTAATTCATTTTCTCAATGTTCCAGAGG
Organism: Pogostemon cablin; assembly: GCA_023678885.1. Lineage (NCBI taxonomy): Eukaryota > Viridiplantae > Streptophyta > Magnoliopsida > Lamiales > Lamiaceae > Pogostemon > Pogostemon cablin. The sequence goes on from CM042987.1 coordinate 12,847,603, forward strand.
TATTCTAGATATTGTAGTATTGGAAGGTGTTAATATTCTGTATTGTTTCAGTTTTTGGAGTTTGCAAGTTTTGAGACGAACTAGAAAGAATTTTTGTGCAAGTTTAGATGAGTCTAAATAAATAATATTTTTTATAAAAAATGATACTCCTTCCATCCAGGAATACATTCGCGTATTTAAGAAAAGTAACTTTTTGTTAGTGTGATGTAAGAAGAGAGTATTTTGGGTAATTGAGTAGAATAAAGTGTATTATATAGTTGACTTTGACTATATTGTGTGTAAAAAGAAGGTGACATTTTTTGTAATATTGTAGTATTATGAGGTTATTGATTTTGTGTATTGTTTTCCATTTTTAGGGTGTGCAAGTATTCCTGGGACGAACCAAAATAGAAAGTGCAAGTATTCTTGGGACAGAGAGATTAACTAATACCCCCTCCGTCCCATTTCAATGTTTGCGTTTGCTTTTTGCACGTTGATAAAAAAGTATTATATTTTAATAGATAGTGGGTGGAAAAATATAATATTTAATGTGAACTGGGTAGGTGTATCAGTGTTGGATGATATATTAATTATTTTAAGTGGGTCTCATATTCCTAAAAAAGAAAACATAAATATTGAAATGAGACGCGCAAAATAGAAACGTAAATATTGAAACGGGACGGAGGGAGTAAGATAAAATAAACTACCCCCTCCATCCACAAATATCTTCATAATCTGCCTTACACGAATATTAAGAAAAGTGAATTTTTACTTAGTTTTAAAGGGAATATGATAATTTTGGGTAATAAATAAATTATAAAGTATGTTTTGTGTATAAGGTGTTGATGGAAAATTTGAAATAAAATTATATTATAAGGTTATTTGAATGTTTTCTTTTTTTGGGTGTAAAAATGAATTGAAAATGAATGAAAATAAAATATGTGAAGATAAGTTTAGGACGGAAAAGTGTAACTCTTTTTGCGGGATAACGGGAGTATTTAATATTCTCTCTTATTGCAATGAATTATTAATTTTCAAGATACTGTACAGCGCCGGGTTACTTGTATTTGTGGAAAGGTCATTGATCTCTGTAATTAGGAGGAAGAGCCGGGTAACTTATATTTGTATTTGTGGAAAGGTCATTCTCCTTTGGACAAAGGGCAAACAGTTAAAGCTTTTTAATTAATTATCATATTTTATCGAAAATATTAATTTTTTATTAAATATGTCATTACATTTTATTTATTTTTCAAATGGTTTATGATATACATAATTGCATTACTATAACTTTTATTAAAAGATTCACTTTTATAAAAAAAATATATATTATTTTTTATTCATTACACAAAACTTATTACATAATTTCTCATACAAGTGTTTTCCTGAAAAAAATATAGAGCAATTGTTTACAATGGGCAAACTTTATTCTATGAAATTTTAGAATATCTTTTTAATCACCTTAACCTATAACATTTTGTACATATTTTTTTCACATAAAAAAATGTGCACGCGCTTATACTCAATATCCAAAGATTAGGATGACAAAATGACGTGTTTTTTTTCGTTCTATTTGTACCTTAATGGAATGGGTATTGATAGTTTTAAGTGAGTTTTGAACAGGTCTCAATACCCGCAAGTACCTCTCTCTCTCTCTCTCTATATATATAAATTATCTAATTAATATATTATGATATATTTTATTTATTTTATTAATAGTCATAGTTTTATTTAAACATTTTTTTTACATTTAATTAATAATAGTATATTTTTCAATAACATATTATTTTAAATTAAAAAAAGTATAAATATACATATACTCCCTCCGTCCCACTGAAACGTACGCGATTTTCTATTTTGATATGTCCCAATACAAAGTGTGCATTTCCCTTTTTGGTAAAAGGACCCCACACAAATTAATTATTTATCTCTCTTTGGGCTCACACATCACACTAATACACCTACCCACTTTATATTAAATTATTATTTTTCTCACTTCACAATACATTAAAATATTATATTTCTTAATCTACGTGCAAAAAAAATGCGTATGTTTCAACGGGATGAATGGAGTATTAAATAGATATTAAACAGGTTCGGGTAACCAACAGGTATTGATAAATGGGTATGGGATGAGTACGGATATCATAATTAAATTTTTAAACAGGACGAGTACAGAGGAATAGTTGATATTTAAACGGGTCGGATACTTCTAAAAGAAGCGGGTTTCCTACTCGTTGTCATCCCTAGTAAATTTATACTCCCTCCGTCCCCCTTGAAAGGTATCCATTTCACTATTCCTGATATCCGCTTCAAAAGCATCAATTTCCTTTATTTAATAAAGAAAATACACAATATGACCCATCACTTCCCTCTAATACAATTACCCACCTTATCTATAATAATAATTCTCTTTAATTTACGTGCAAAAAGCAAATAAAGACCTTAAAACCGTCCACGTGCAAATAGCAAATGAGTACCTTTCAAGAGGACGGAGAGAGTATGTCTTATCATTTTGGTTCATCTCACTCTAAGATGGAGTATATATTCCCTCTCTAGGTAAGTGGCCCCCCACCAAAAAAAATCCTAAAAGTTCTACTATATTACACAACTTATTATCAATTTAAATTAAAGTTGAGGAAAAATATATAAAAGTACAACCAAAACTTACGTACCTATTACCCATTAAAATATTAATATGTAGTGGATAGTTATACATATGGACCCCATATTTTAATTATATTAGTGGGTATGTGTAAATCCCATGTGTGTAAAAAAAGAAAATGAGTCCTTTGAGTGGGATGACGAAAATGGAAAAAAGGTGTAAGCATTTTTCTATGAAATAAAAAAACTGTCTAAAAAAGTATTTTTATGCCATTATAATGACCAAATTAGTAATAAAACATGAAAATGTAGGTGGGCAGAATGTTTTCACATTATATAAATGCTTAGAAACATGGAAAACAAAAATCTATATAATTGTAAAGGCTTAAGGATTTTTCTGCGAAATTCAAAAACATCCTAAAAAGAGTAGTATTTTTATGTCACTATAATGATCAAAATAGCAATGAAAAATTGAAATATATATGGGTAGTATGTTTTCACATTATATAAATGCTTAGAAACATGAAAATACAAAAATCTACAAAAATTGAGTTAAATTCATTTTTTGCTCCTTAACTAAGACAATTCGATTTCTATCCCAAAAAAGATAAATGGTTCAATTTTGTCCCATAACTCATGGTTTTTTTCAATTTTTGACCAATTTTGTTGAAAAGCCCCAAATTGAAGCCTCACGTGCGCGACACGTGTGGCTTTCTGGCGAAATTTGTGTTTTTCGGCGAATATTGGGTAAAATTTTAAAAATTTATTAGTTATGGGACAAAATTGAACCATTTATCTTTTTTGGGGCAAAATCAAAGTTTCTCGTAGTTATAGGGCATAAAATGAATCTAATTCATAAAAATGTATACATGTTGGTAGCGAAATTATACACATATATCTGGAGCATAGGATATCAACTCTTCTTCGATTAGGTTAGGTTAGGTGTCACCTTTCTATCATTTATCCATCAAATTGTACAATCTCACGAAAATATTAATTAATGTAAATCCACACAAATTTCAAACACAATACCTAAAAACTATTCTATTCACCTCCCTTTCTCTTTTATTCAATTTCTTCTCTCTCATTGCACTATGTTTACTTTCGGTATTTTTCTCGACGTTCCTTTACCACCACTGAAGATGTAACGGCTAGCTATATACTTTTGTTTTCCCTACATACTAATTTCAATATTATACTTACTTCCCTCTGTCTCAAGAATATTTGCACGTAAAATAACTTTTGATATTAAAAAAAGTTCCATTTTTGGGGATGCAACTATTTTTTTGGGATGAACTAGAAAGGAAAGTGTGAAAGTATATATTCTCGGAACGAGGGAGGGAGAATTAACTTTAATTGACTAACTTGTAATATTTCTTTAAGCTTGGTTTTTCACTAATCAATTATTTGTGCACATGTGCAGGTCAAATAAAAGGGCTTAAAAATTATCAATGCAATGGAGGATATGAATATTGGTGTTCCAACACACAACTACGTATTAAAAGTAGAATGCCATATATGCAATGTCTTTCACTGTGGTTGTGTTTCGTTTATCTTTTGTGTTTGAATCGTCTCATGTAAGGCTTACGAGAGATGGATAAAAAGTGATAACTTCTAAAAAAAAAGTGATATTCAATTAATGAAAAGTGATAATGCTATTTTATGTACAATTTATAGTATAAATGAGAAGTGATAACATTTTATATATAGTGAAAGTGATAACGTTTTATAGTGAAAGTGATAACTATTTAAAAAAGTGTAAAATGATATCACGTGAAACGGTCTCACCCAAGTCCTACTCTCAAACAAAAGGCTAGCTATTTTTATACGTATGCTATTATTTAATTATTATTATTATTATTATTATTATTATTATTAATATTGATAAGCATTTTTTTAATTTAATTTTGTATAAAACAGATGTCGTATTTTTGTTAATATATTAAAAAAAATTTAAGTTGAGCTCTTGAACAATAATGATTAGATATACTAATAAGTAATACCTAAGACATAATTGTGCTTTTATAGGATGAACTTTAATGCGAGTAATTTGGGTCTATTATTTATCATCATCTAAAGTTTTTTTCATTATTAAACTATGGGTTAATGGCTGGAAAAAGTCTTATGTATCTATTCAAGAATATCTTAAACTTTCAAAGAACTCTCATATGATCACTCACGGATTGGTTCAAGAAGAAAAGAAAATGTCGATGAACTAAATCATTTATAATGGTTAGTCAAATTGCCTATATTCAATCCAGCTGGAAGATCAGTTTAGATCTCATAACTATCTATTCAACCAACCCTTATCTTTATCTATAAATCATCCATTAACAATTAAAACAACATCTACATGGCATCATGCAATCCATGCAAGCATCTACCTCTCAACAAGTCTAAACCTTTATTTCGATTGCGACTTAGTCTAAATTTAAGGGAATTTGCAAAAAAAATACACACTTTAGTCACGAGTTGCAATTTGAACTACCGGGCAATAGGAAGCTGCCCAGTCGCTGACATGTCATTCTCTCTCCCATGTCACACGCTACATGTACAAAACTACATCATTTTATTGTATTCAAATAGTCTCATAAAACTTAATTTCTTCGAAATAGTTCCATAGCATTTAAATTCTTACCAAAATTATCATTTTTAAGTTAAATTTTCTAATTCTTTGAGATTTGGACTGAATCGGTGCTTTAACAAAGTTATGGGATAAATTTGGTAAAAATAAAATATTTTGGGATAAAATCGGAGAAAACTAAAAGATTTGAGAAGAAAATGAATACCCTAACTATTTTGAAACCTTTTCCAATAAGGTAAAAAGATTGCGGGATGATTTATATTTTAAACTCATATTTTTTAAACACCCACCTCACTTTTATATACACTTAAACCTTAACTCACCCACAATTTTAGAAATCAACACACGTGTTTCATATACCCACCATAACTCACCCACAACACCTTTGCTCACCCAACATCAACCCATGTCGGAGAGGAAAGAAAATGAATCAATCTCACTACCGGTCTCATCCAGTAAAACACTACACCTAAATACAATAATATCATGTGAAAGTGATAATCAATTAAATAAATTATTCTATGATCAATTTATAAAATGAATAAAAAGTGAAACCTGATTATAAATTTTTTAAAAATAAAAAAATATATAATTTTAATAATTTATAAAATAATCCATAGGTAACTGAAAAAAAAAAGCAACTATTTAGGCCAACTGCTAGCCGCCCACCCCTCTTTTGCTTTAATTTCTTATTCGTGATTATAATTAATTAATATAACCTGACAGAACCCTTATTTTCACTTAACTTTTTTAATTTAAGGACTTATAACATTAATATGCAAAATTTATACAAAGACATATTATAATTATCTCTAAACACTCTCCCTTTAAATTTTTCCATATTAAAATTGATTTATATTTTAAAAAATTATAATAATAATTAAGGAAATAATAAAATATTCATAACGATTAAATATTCTAACTAAATCTCCTGTTTTTTATTTGATTCTTTAATTGGTCCTAACTCAATCTCTTGTTTTTCATTTGATTCTTTAATGGGTCATAATTGGTATATATCATGACAGAAGTGTACGTTGTGTGTGTTGTGTGGTGTTTTGTAGCTTTGTGTGTTGTTCGTTGAGTTATGAAATCGTTGTTCGTGGGATACTATATAATTATGTTTTGTTTCTAAAGCACCCGAAGCACTAGGGGATTTTTCATTTTATAAAAAATATTTGCTTGATAAAAAAAATTAAGTTTTATCCATTTACTATATATATATATATATATATATATATATATATATATATATATATATATATATATAATATTACTCTATATTAATTTAATTAAGGGAAAACCACTGATAAATACACACTTTTACACTAAATTACTATGAGATACAATGAGTTCAAATAATTACTCTCACGTGCAAAATATTAAAGTAAAATACCAAATATAACCTTATAATTCCATACACTTTTAAACCACAAACCCTTAACCCCTTACTTACCCACCCATCGCCGGACTGCCGCCGACCGGTGGCCGGATCACTGCCGGACAGCCACCGACCTCTGCCGGACCGCCCACTGGCTGCCGGACCTCCGTTGAACCTTCGCCGGAAACAAAATTGTGCAAATCAAATTGTGCAAAATAAAATTGTGCAAACCAAATTGTGCAAAACAAATTGTGCAAACATATAGGGGTATTTATGGTACCACAATCATAATTATGGTTATGAGTATTAGTGCTTTGAGTCATGTAGTTTATAGCAACTATACATTATTTTATGTATCCAATGGTAAGTGACCTTAACTAAATGCAATGTTTGCTTACATTCCCACAGCCAAGATTTGTAATGTGATTTCCGAAGATAAGCAAAATCTTTTACACATCTAGGTACATTAATGGTGGATTCTAAAAAATATTTTTGGGATACATGCATGTAATTATAAATATATATATTACTCAATCCGTTTTAATAAGTAACTCATGTATTTTTTGTATACGTAGATTAAAAAAATATATTTTTTATATTTAAAGATGTGTAAAATTTTTGGAATGTTTGTAGAAAATGAGTATTTTAAATAATTTAAAAAATATGTATAAAGTTGTTGAGATGTGTATAGAGAGTATGGAATGAAATTCCCTTTTGGTCCCATAACAATAGGGAATTTTTGAATTTGTCTAAAAAAATATATTATTTTCAATTTGGTCCCGTAACTCCCAATATTAGCCGATTTTGACCTCAAAATTGCCGAAAATTGAATTTTTCATTTGGATTTTGCACGTGTGACCCACGTGGCCCCTAATTTATGGCTTTCCGGCGATTTGGGGTCAATATCGGCCAATTTCCGGAGTCACGAGACTATAAGGAGAAACAATATGTATTTTTTATTTTGTCCCAAAAAAGATATCATTTTTAATTTAGTTCTATAATTCAAAAGTCAAGTCAAGTGTTTATTGCATATATATATATATATATATATATATATATATATATATATTATACTCAAATTAATTGATGAAGCCACAAAATGAAAAAAAATTCATTTTTATCCACGGTGAATAATATATATATATATATATATATATATATATATATATATATATATATATATATATATATATATATATATATATATATATATATATATTATTCACCGTGGATAAAAATGAATTTTTTTTCATTTGGTGGCTTCATCAATTAATTTGAGTATAATACATAATTAAATTAATTGATTGAGGTAGCACAATTTATAATTAAAATGATTAATTGAAAAACAAATAAAAGATCAGACAGCACGTGAAGTGCATGAAAATTTAAATAATTCATTGTAAGTCGAATTATTGCAGGTTACTTTATTTAAAAGAAACAACCCCAAATAATTCATTGAAAAACGAACTCCAGCTGGTTCATTTAAATAAAAGCATCCAGTAATATGGATTATGGTGCTCCCCCAATGATAAAAGAAGATTTTTTTTTTTATTTTGACTTTGCTTTTACTATTTCTAGTTACATACTACTGCCCGTACATCAATGTATATCAAAGTATTTCACATATATGTATTCGAGAAGTTTAAATTTTTTTTCTTTTTAATGTATAAAATAAAATCTCAATATTTATCTATTTATTTTAAAGATTTCATAATATCCGTAATCTGTGATCTAATTATTTCATAAATCTCATTCTCGCAAATATCACTAAAATCCTCATCGACGTCGCGGTTGATGCGCACATTGAAGGCCGATATTAGAGCCTCCGCCACCGATGAAATCATCAAAATTGCGAGAACGTTCACCTTTAGCCCTTCGGTGGAAAAGCAAGCACTAATTGGGGGTAATTGAATCATGCACGAATACACCCGCCTGCTTGGATGATCGTGCGTCAGACCCAAGATATCAATTTCAAATAGTGTTTGTTCAATCTCTCGCATAAACTCATCATCGAGTCAACGTCATCGTACCCGTAAGTTAATATCCCATCCTGCACGTCCTTCCTTTTTTGGGTTGTTACACGAAAGAAAGCCCCGATAGCCGCCACCATCACGAAACCAAGTTTTTCCACAAAATGCGACAACCTGACTGTGCCCTACCTGTTTGGAGTCGGTGTCAACAGTGACTGTGGTATCAGAAAGTTCATCTGTTGCTTCTTCAGTTTCAGCAGAGGTAAGGTTATGATGATAAGAGGCGTGGAAAGATACTGACGATTGTTCACATTGTGCAACAATATAATAGATTGTGCAGATATTTTAAGGGGTTGTGCAGCATGTATCATTACAATCTAATGTACGGAAATATAGCATGATTCATAGCAAATAATATTTAGACATAATTTTATGTCCATCAAAATTATTTATTTTTTATAATTATACTCTTGATAACTATGTTGCGCATGTCTACAAGAAATATGATTTACAAAATAACATATAGTTAGGTTGTGCAGCCTTATTCACAGGTTGTACATAAATTTAATTAAATTGTGCAACATATTTATAGTCTTATTTACTTGAGAAGATGAATTGTTATCAATAAGAGAGATTGAAATCAACGGGCAATAAATACGGAATCTGTTACAATTTTAACGGTAAAAATTATGTCCAGAATACATTGAAAGGGTAAAATTGGGTTTGTGCAATATAACTTTGTACCTATTAGTATTAATTTTAAGCCAACATATCTAATAGTAATAATAAGATATGCATTGTACCAAAAAGTCATTAATAATTAGTTTGTCTAATGCCAGCATTAAAATCAGTAATTGCACTAGCTGTGGGCGGATCTTGCAAAATGGATAAAATAAGATCCAGTCATCTCATGAATTATATTTTATTACTGTCGATCCACTACAAAATTGTTTAATGAAAAGTCGTACTTACCCCTATTTTAATATACATCAATTATAATTGATAAAAATAAATAAAAATTCACATTTCTATATTTTTTCTCTCCGTAAATAATTCAATTCAATTATGACTGAAAGTGAGAAAATCCCATTTTCATATTTTCTATCCAGAAAACTCGTACTGGAGGCGCCATTCCACACCACAGAGAGTATCCAAATCAATATAAAAAATATGCAAAGCTTCTAAATCAACTTTTTCACGTTTCATATTTTTTTTAATCGAAAAAAGAAATTATATTAGGGAGTAATTGAGGTACTAAAAGAATACATGGGAGTACATAATTCATGTATAAAGTTAATTACCTAAGGTAGGTAATTAATATGGAAAACCATGAAGTATATGTACTTGATCATAGTTCAAGACCTTCTCAGAAGCATAATCGAAAGCAGCAATCGTACAACCTAGTTAACCTCGAAAGAACACCATTGATCTCCTGATTGCTTTCCATATATACTTTGTACTTTGTATTCTATGGGATCTATTATATTTTGTATTGGCGTTGTACAATAACATACAGGATTTTTGAATATAAGTGATGATGTCAGTCAAAGAAATTCTGAACACCACAATGTATTTAGAGATATTTTCTCAATATTCCACGAAATGTTCAGAATGTATTCAATATGCTCCCTCCGTCCCGTTTTAAAGTTTATGTTTATTTTTTGCGCGAAGATTAATGAATATAGTATTTTATTGTGTGGTGGGTTGAAAAATATAATATTTAATGTAAAGTGGGTAGTTGTATTAGTATTGTGTGTGGGTCCCATGGGAATATATTAATTGTTTTGTGTGGTTCTAATTTACCAAAAAGGGAAATGATTGAAATTGTACGCCTAAATTGAAAATATGTAAAGATTGAAATGAGATGAAAGAAGTATTTCATATGTATTCATTGAAATGATTTTGTATTAAAAATCAGTTAGTATTTAGAATATTTAATGTTTAATAATGATGTATTTAGAAATGTTTTGTGAATATTTCACAAAATATTCAGAATGTATTAAATATATTTTAGATTAATTCATTTTCTCAATGTTCCAGAGGTATTCTAAATATTGTAGTATTGAAAGGTGTTGATATTCTATATTGTTTCAGTTTTTGGAGTTTGCAAGTTTTGAGACGAACTAGAAAGAATTTTTGTGCAAGTTTAGATGAGTCTAAATAAATAATATTTTTTATAAAAAGTGATACTCCTTCCATCCCAGGAATACATTCGCTTATTTAAAAAAGTAACTTTTTATTAGTGTGATGTAAGAAATAGAGTATTTTGGGTACTCCCTCCGTCCGCCACAAATGTGAACATTTGTTTTTTGAACGTGGATTAAGGAGTATTATTATTTAAGGTGTAGTTGGTAGTTGTATTGGTGGGGTGTATGGGTCCCATAAATTTATTGTATTATTGATGTGTGTGGGTCCCATGTGTTTAAAAAGGGAAATGTGGATCTTTGGTGCGGCCGCCCAAAATGGCAAAATGTGGATCTTTCGGGCGGACGGAGGGAGTAATTGAGTAGAATAAAGTGTATGATATAGTTGACTTTGACTATATTGTGTGTAAAAAGAAGGTGGTATTTTTGTAATATTGTAGTATTATGAGGTTATTGATTTTGTGTATGGTTTCCATTTTTATGGTGTGCAAGTATTCCTGGGACGGACTAAAATAGAGAGTGCAAGTATTCTTGGGACGGAGAGAGTAACTTATAAGATAAAATAAACTACCCCCTCCATCGACAAATATCTTCATAATCTGCCTTACACGGATATTAAGAAAAGTGAATTTTTCCTTAGTTTTAAAGGAAATCTGATAATTTTGAGTAATAAATAAATTATAAAGTATGTTTTGTGTATAAGGTGTTGATGGAAAATTTGAAATAAAATTATATTATAAGGTTATTTGAATGTTTTCTTTTATTGGGTGTGAAAATGAATGAAAATAAAAAATGTGAAGATAAGTTTAGTACGGAAAAGTGTAACTCTTTTTGCGGGATAAAGGGATTATTTAATATTCTCTTATTGCAATGAATTATTAATTTTCAAGATATTGTACAGCGCCGGGTTACTTGTATTTGTGGAAAGGTCTTTGATCTCTTTAATTAGGAGGAAGAGCCGGGTTACTTATATTTGTATTTGTGGAAAGGTCATTATCCTTTGGACAAAGGGCAAACACTTAAGCTTTTTAATTAATTATCATATTTTATCAAAAATATTATTTTTTTATTAAATATGTCATTACATTTTATTTATTTTTCAAATGGTTCATGATATACATAATTGCATTACTATAACTTTTATTAAAAGAATCACTTTTTATAAAAAAAAAATATTATTTTTTATTCATTTCACACAACTTATTACATAATTTCTCTTATAAGTGTTTTCCTGAACAAAATAAGAGTAATTGTGTACAATGGGCAAACTTTATTTTATGAAATTTTAGAATATCTTTTTAATCACCTTAACCTATAACATTTTGTACATATTTTTTTCACATAAAAAAATATGCACGAGCTTATACTCAATTTCCAAAGATTAGGATGACAAAATGACGTGTTTTTTCTCGTATATTTGAACCTTAATGGGTATGGATAGTTTTAAGTGAGTTTTAAACGGGTACAGATATTAAATAAAATCTCATTAGAATTTTGGACGGGTACGAATAATATCTCAATACCCACAATTACCTCTATATATATATATATATATATATATATATATATATATATATATATATATTATGATATATTTTATTTATTTTATTAATAGTCATAGTTTTATTTAAACATATTTATTTTTACATTTAATTTATAATAGTATATTTTTCAATAACATATTAACTTAAATTAAAAAAAGTATAAATATACATATACTCCCTCTGTCCCACTGAAACGTACGCGTTTTTCCATTACCCACCTTATCTATAATAATAATACGCCCCCAGGGCATAGCTCAAGTGGTAGAGAGGAGAATTAAAGGCCTTCCAGCTGAGCTTGGTTGCTGCAGGGTGGGGGTTCGAATCTTGCCTTTGGCATAGATTTGGCCCCTTGCAAGCACAAGTTTAACAGTGAGCCCTCCCTATAAGCCACTTGAGGCACATCCTGCGATTTACCTCCTCCACCAATCCCCAGGGCAGGGGCGGTGGGGGCCCCTAATGGTGGAGTACACCATTTTATAATAATAATACTCTTTAATTTACGTGCAAAAAGCAAATAAAGACCTTAGAACCGTCCACGTGCAAACAACAAATGAATACATTTCAAGGGGACGGAGGGAGTATGTCTTGTCATTTTGGTTCATCTCACTCTAAGATGGAGTATATAGTTATACATATGGATCCCATATTTTAATTGTATTAGTGGGTATGTGTAGGTCCCATGTGTGTAAAAAAAGGAAATGAGACCCTTTGAGTGGGATGACGAAAATGGAAAAAAAGGATTCTTTAATGGGGACGGAGGGAGTATTATTATTTGATATATAGTGATAGTTGTATTAGTAGTTAATGGTAGGCCACTTTAAAGGTATTAGTTTTGTTATTACACGTGATTTAATGAATATTATTATTATTATATGTGTAGTGTGTAGTTTCATTTGGAAGAAGTGATGAGCTATAAGATGGAGACTTTTATTTAAAAAGAAATATGAATACAGCCCAAAATAGTAAAATAAATACATTTCAATTTTTGGGAAAGAGTATTTATAAGGATAATGTTAGAGTTTCTAAAACAAATAATCCCTCTGTACTTCATACTCCATTTGTTTACTTTATAATACTCATTTTGTCATATTAGGCGTTTCGATCTAAAAGCACTCATTTCCTATGCAGTGGCTACCCCTACTCCTATATATAGGGGTGGAGCATTGCATGGATTAAAGCACACAACACCCAAAATCAAAAAAATCAATATATAAATATGAAGCTGATCATCAGCTGCATCCTCCTTCTTGTTGTTTCCTTGATGAATGTGGCGTACTCAGTGGACACCGTTAACTTCGTATTCGATGGGTTTGAACGTAAACCCGTTAACCTAAAGTACGAACGCGACGCTTTCGTCCCTCTGGCTTCCACCTCTCTCCGTCTTACCAAAACTGGACCTGACGGCTTCCCCGTTCAATCCAGTGAGGGCAGAGCGGTGTACATCGGTGACACGGTTACATTCTGGGAACCCGGGAAACAGGCCATATTCGAAACCAAAATCAATTTCAAAATCACTGCCGATCCCACCGTCCAAGTGGCTGACGGCCTCACCTTCTTCATCGCCCCCGATAACTACCCCTTCCCCCCTGACAGCGCAGGAGGGAACTTTGGGATCTTCGGGTCAGGCGGCAATGCAAACGGCGTTTTCGCAGTGGAATTCGATGTGTACCAGGATTATTGGGATCCCAAGGGTCGTCATATTGGAATCGACATCAACTCCAGAGTATCAAAAAAAACTACGCCATTCGACGCCACGGGGGACGTGGAGGCAACCATAAGGTACGACCCTAACACCAGAAACATATCGGTGGAGGCCAACTCTAACTGGGGGACGGCCAAGTTGTCGTACGTTTACGATTTGAAGACCATTCTTCCGCGGCAGGTTCAAGTTGGGCTGTCCGCCTCCACGGGAAGCTATGTTGCCCTTCACGACGTTAGCTACTGGTCTTTCTCTTCTTATCTCGTTTCGGATGACCCCGACAGCGTCAACCAAGACACCTATATTACTCTCTAATCCATGCATGCCAATGCCAATGGATCATCCATCATATCTATCTATTTGTTATCTTTCTGTATGTTTAACTAATAAGGATCACTAGCCACGCTACGGATACGTATGTGTGATGTAAATGAATCTATCTCTCACAAAAGATTTTGTCTAACAATATATGTCGAAAAATTTATATACGGCTGTTGTTGAATATTAAACTTAATTTTGTGGAGATGTCATGAGAATTCTAGATAAATTGGGAAGATGTGAATCTTCTAGGTTGGTGGAGACATATGTAAACTAGAATTCTCTAGAATGGGAATTTAAGAAAAATGAGAAAGAATAATCTAGAGTGATATAGATAAAAAAAATTATCTAGAAATAGGTGCATGATGTATCATTTTGTTGTACACAACCAAAAATAAAGTTAAGTGAAGTTCATTTCCCAAACCTTGTTCACCAAATCCTACACCCGTCCACAAATACCTACACATATCCCTCCAACCTTTTACATCCTACAAAGTGGTATCCAAGCCATAAGATCCTCCTGTGAGAGATGGCTAACAACCTTCAATCCTTTCAAGTCCGGTTGCTCAACAAGAGCAACTTTGATAATTGGAGTATCAAGATGAAGGCACTCCTAGGTGCTCATGATGTTTGGGAGATTGTAGAGAAAGGGTACGAGCAACCGAAAAATGAGGCGGCACTATCTCAACAACTAAAGGATAAGTTGAGAGAATCAAGAAAGAGGGACAAGAAGGCTCTCGTCCTCATCTACCAAGCATTGGAAGATGATGAATTCGAGAAAATCTCAAGTACAACAACCGCCAAGGAAGCATGGGACATGCTCCAAGTGTCATGCAAAGGAGCCGATCAAGTTAAAAAGGTACGCTTTCAAACTTTAAGAGGATAATTTGAATCCCTAGACATGAAGGAGTCCGAATCTATTTCGAATTATTTTACAAGAGTTGGTCTCTAATCAAATGAAAAGAAATGATGAAAAATTGAAGGATGTTAGAATAATGGAGAAAATATTACGTTCGTTGACTCCCAAATTTGAGCATATTGTGGTGACTATGGAGGAGACTAAAAATTACGTGGGTGTATTTCTTGAAGCAAAAATCAAAAATATTTGAAGCCTTCAAGAAATTTAAAGTTGCCGTTGAAAAGGAGAGCGGGCTAGAAATCAAATCCATGAGAACCGATCAAGGTGGTGAATTCACATCTAAGGAATTCATGGCGTATTGCAAAGCAAATGGAATTCGGAGGCCTCTTACTGTTCCAATATCTCCTCAACAAAATAGTGTGGCGGAGAGGAAGAATAGAACCGTAGTGGAGATGGCGCGCACCATGTTGAAGACGAAGAATCTTCAAAAAGAATTTTAGGTAGAAGCAGTGGTGTGCGCGGTGTACCTCTCCAATCGTTCCCCAACTCAAAGTGTATGGGGAAAGACTCCACAAGAAGCATGGAGTGGGAGAAAGCCCAGAATCGCTCATCTAAGAGTATTTGGAACAAAGCATATGCTCATGTGGCAGATGAGACAAGAAGAGCTCGACGATAAGAGTGAGCCATACATATTCATCGGGTATGACTCTAACTCTAAAGGTTATTGTTATATAATCCTCTCATAAAGAAAAGTGTAATAAGTCGAGATGTGGAGTTCGATGAAAAAGGTGTTTGGGATATCGGGTATGCCAATATTTCCAATTTCTTGGAGCACAATTAATCTCCTTATCACATAATTCTCCATGATTCACCAAATATATTTTCTTTCCTTATTTCATTCCCTTCTCACACCTATATATATTATATATCATTATTCATGTGAGGGGACCGAAAAACAATCATCCTACACCACCCAAAGGGGGATCGCCCCCCACACCATCATCCACATCCATCCCTCCATACATCCATCACTGTGAAGATACGTTTGTTGAATTAAGAGAAGAACTAAGAGGAGGATTCAAGTCGGAGAAGGATGCGACGACTCCCACATCTAGAGTTTTATCGTTTTCTAATTTATCTTGTATTTTTCAGACATATGGGTAAGATCTATCCAACACCTATGATTGTTCTTCGCAATATCATGGGCTAAAACCGTTTTGGTAGATCTAAGGTTTTGAAAGTTTTATGAATTAATTAAACTCTCTTGTGTGTCCTCCATACAACACTGCTTGTGGATTTATTTTATATATGATTGTACGTTTTTAATTCATATATATTCATAGTCATTTTGTACATCTTCAATTGTTATATAGGGTCTGAATATATATCTTGGTTGTTGATTGAGTCTGCTGTATTCCCAAGACGTCAGTCTTCTGCTGTATTCCCAAGTCCAATGTCGACGTCGTGTGGGCGACGATCCTCGAGATCTTCTAAATCTGCTGTTCCCTCACCCTCCTCACAGTTTTAGGTGTGATTAATCTCATAGATTAGGATTTCCGAACAGCTGAGATGACTTATATATGGGCTATAGCAGGGACCAGGAGGAGAAATTAGAGTTGGGCCTCCATTGGGCTTAACTATCCAAGCTTAGACCAAAGCTTATACTTAAGTCCAATAATAATAATATATACCACTAAAATATTATTACTGCACTACTGTTCTAATCTCATAATTACGTTATGGACTCATTCTTATTATGAGCTCGTTAGTCTCCCCATATTTAAGATATACAATACCCATTAATTAATTAAGTTACTGACAACTCCATTAATTAATATCTCATCCGAGAGTAGTACCACTCAACCTCATTATCATGCCGAAATAAATCCACCTACAGGGATTACATGATAATCCTTATAAGCTCCTCAAGGGGACATCATCAACCTATAACGGACACGGATTCCTTCTACAATCAACAGCACACCACATCACTATTTCCCAACTCACCGAGTTTGTTGATTTAATTACATGTAAATCTCACCCATTGATGAATCAAAAAAATACATACTGCCCTATGTGTCGAGGTTATTGTATAGGGATTAAGAGCACGAACATCAATAATAACTGAGATTAAGTGCAACTATAAGTCAGTATAAGTCGAACGATCTCAAGCGGTCCTGCTCAATACACGCAAGTGCACTAATGTGATTCTATAGTCAAGACAAACTAATACCAAATTACACTACAACTATTCTGATAGAGAGTCCCCGTCTATCTCGGTTGTGAGCATCTGTTTATACTTTATAAGGATACCGATAATACGATCTTCCGCGTGTTGTCGCACAACATATTATCTACAGTATAAAGTAAGTGGACTATTGCATCGTGCATATAAATAAATTATAAGACGCAATCATTTGATCATATGATTCTCATTCTAAATAAATTGTTATAACATTGTTCATACTAAAGCTGACTTTTAGTATACAATCCTACAATCTCCCACTTATACTAAAAGACTATGTTGTCATGTCTTCTGCCATACATCTGATTTCCACTCCCATTCACGACCATCAAAAGCTCTCGCCTTAAGGTCCTTGTAAATGGATTCACTAGGTTATCATCCAATGCAATCTAGGCAACAACAATCTTCCCCTCATCATACGATTTCTCGTAACAGGTGGTACTAGCGCTCCATGTGTTTAATTGCCTTATGGGCTCGTGATTCCTTCAAGTTTTCAACTGCACCATTATCATAAAAAAAATTGTGATAACCTTTGGCAAAGTTAGAAACACTTCAAAGATCATCATGAAGTTTCTAGAGTCATACAGTTACTTTGGCTGCCTCATAGGCTCTAATTTTTCATCTTTCCATGATGGAATCCGGAGTCTGAAATATATTTCTATATAACACTCCTCCACATTATGACTCAACTTCCTAAAATTAAACACATAACCTTTGAGGTGGATTTACTGACGTCCCTATCTGATTTGAAAAATCAAAATCTATGTAACCCCTAAGAAGCAGTGAATCTGTCCGGTAAGCCCACATATAATTTCTACCTCTTCAGGTACTTCAAAATTATGTGTTACCACCGTTCAACATTCTTATTTTGGGTTACGTTTGATACCCACTATCTATGCGTTCAGCAAAACAGATATCCATTCTCGTGCATAGCATTCCTTAGATTAAACTTCCTTATTCGTCGAAGCATAAGAAACCTCTTTCATCACCTTTATCTTCTTTTTATGCCTTAAGATAGATTTCCTTAGATAAAGTCACATGCTAAAACGAGTAAGGATCGTATCATCTCATGAAGCTTGAGACAAGCATAACATCCTTTTTTGTGATCCGTATTACCTTTGATCGGATATTTTTGCTTCTCTTAAGTCCTTCATCTCATACTTCTTTATTAACCATACTCATACGCCCGACAATATTCTTTTATTGTCTCCAATGAGCAATATATCATCTACGTACTGTACAAGAAATACAACTACATTTCGATCACTCTTTTCAATACACAAGACACATCCGCGCATTGAATAAATCCATATGCCTGGATTTCCTCATCAAAACGGATGTTTCATGATCTTGAAGCTTGCTTTAGTCCATGAATGGATACTTTTAAGCTTATTATCAAAATGTTCTTAGCCCTTTGCAATGAATCACTCTGGTTGCTTAACATAGATGTTTTCCTCAAGATTTCCAATCAGGAAAGCTGTCTTGACATCTATTTTCTATCCTTCATATTCCATATGAGTAGCAACAAAAAAAATCTAGATCAATATAGGCATAGCTACCGGCGAATAAATTTTCTCATAATCGAACCCTTTCTTTTTGAGTATACCTTTTTGCAAAAAGCTTTGCTTCTAAGGTTTTCACCTTATCCTATGATCCTCTTTTATTTTACAGAGTCACTTCCAATGGCTTTCACACCATCCGTGGTTCTACAAGCAGCCAGATCTGATTTAGAATTCATCGATTCTATTTCAACATCATTGCACTTGCTAAGATATCGCATTTCGATCTTGTAGTGCTTCGTCGTATCCGTGAGTCTATTTCATATTTACTAGGGACCTAGTCTCACGACTCTCCCAAAACATATATCTTATAGGTTGTTGAACAACCCTTCCACTACGACAAGGCACTACACGCAATTGTCTATCAGACGTGACACGCATTGCAGTTTACCTTGTGGTATATCCTCTTGTACACTTGGTACTAATACTTTGTGTTTTCCCTCTCACTTTCTTTAGAACATTTATATATGGGTTTATGATTTAATACATAGTCCTTTTCCAAAAAATTAGTGTTTGTGTTTACAATCATCCTTCGATCTTTTGGACTAAATAAATTATCACCCTACATTTTTCTAGGATAACCCACAAACAGACAAACGTTCATATGAATTACTATTTCTAGGGCATATCCATAAAATGAATTTAATAATTTCAAATAACTCATCATCTATCTAACAATTTCCATAAGAGTCTTTCTCTTATTAAGATTAGAAGATGTGTTATTAATTATTATTTGTTGCATTCGTGGGATAAACATGATTTAAGAGTACAAATTGTCCACCAACGTACAACAACAGATTATAGCTCCATCCCTCATTACTATGAACATGTCATTTAAATGAAATGGAGTATCCATCCATAAATGCATAGAAACTGAAATAAAATTTTTTCTATGAAAACGTACTTAAAGACAATTTCATATAATCAAATGTTTATTCCTAACCTTAGATAAATAAACAACTCCCACTGCAACAGTCACTACTTTCGTAGTATACTCATGTACCCAATAATAATCTCATCATCATTTAGTTACACGCTTTTAGTGATTCCGGTATCTACACATAATGTGTTAGTAGATGCCATCACTAATCAAGCTTCGACGACTAGTGAATGAGATACTAACCTTGTTCACATCATGATGAAAATGGCTTTACTTCGCCAAATATTTTGTCAGAAGTTCCACACCATATACAACCTCTCGTATTTCAGGTAAAATTTGCTCAAAACATCAAGTCAAATTATGAAGAATAAATTGATCTAGGTTTCTCTTTCAATTTCTATTCCAAGCATTCTCAATTCATTCATCAACTTATCCATGACCTCTTACCTTTCTTACTTACTCAAGTATCTGAAGAGTCGTATGAGACCATCATATTTCTATGAACCTCTCCCCTCTTCACTAGAGACTTTAATAGGCATCATGAAACATCCTTAGTGAGAACACATTTATATTTTCCTAAGCAGTAAATATTAAATCCAAGATTCTCTTCAAATCATCTAATTTTGGACCAGTAAATTTAATTTCTTTTAGCAAACAATAAGTGAATCAACCATTTGAAATTACAGAGAATCACAAAAAAATACACCGATCAAATCTTCGAATTTATCCATTTGTATTGTTTCCCTCAAAATAATATAAAAATAAAATTCATCGACATCTCAAGCACCGTGAGTCTGTAAGCCACGATACTGTGGACGTTTACAAACCCGAATATTTACAAGAGAGGGTTTTACCCATTAATTTCAATTGTCAACCTAACCTCATGACAAAATAATTAATAGTCGATTCCTCTTTAGCCATGCAAATAAAAGCAGTGACTCCGATGGGGAGGATACTTATTATTTACATCTAAGTGTACACCATTATTTGACCCCAAGTCCACGACCTAAGCTTATGTGCCTTACAGATAGAGAAGTACACACGCGCTCGGATAACTTCCTGCAGTCATCAATTATAAGCTTGTTCCAGTGAACCGCATATAAACTCATCCGATGGGGAGGAAGGTATATGCCAACACGCAAGTTCATGTGCATCACATTACAAACAATAATTATTTAATGAAGTCTGTACCAGTGATCCGTGAATAAACTCATCCGATGGAGAAGAAGGTCTATGCCAGCATGCAAGTTACTCACATCACTTACAAACCAATAATGGAAGCCGTGGGGATTAATTACCAATCCCCTCTCCCACTTAGTTATTTAGCACCGAGGGTTTTTACATGCATATAATATTCAAAATAAAATACGCAACCTAGCATGCTCCTATTACAGCAAATAAGGCAGTAAATCACAGAGAACATGCATACATATATAACAATAATCAATAAATAAATCAATTATCAATAGTTATATATCAGCGAATTCAATTGTTTGCCACCAAGCACGAATGCGGGCAACACACAAGGGGATCAAAACCGTGCAGCCTGCTCCCAGCAACCAACTTCGCCCGTCCATCACACGCCCAGCTTCTCGTCAGTACGCCTGCCTACCTGCTCGCTGCCGTGCGCTGAAGCTCATCTCCGTGTGTGGTTTCGTGCATGCCATCGTGATTCACACACTTGATGGGTTCCAGCAGTGTAGCCTTCTCGCCATGCTGCCCGGTTTCTGTTCACCGTGCATGCCCACAACACTCTCCCGTACATCCCACCATGCAGCTTATCAACGTGCCTGCCCACTGCATGTCAACTGTGCGCCGAGAAGCCCAGTAACATGAGTGCCCACCAGCAACATCACACGACAATCTGCCCAGCCTTGCAGCCCGCCAGCCCAGCTTCCATGTGCCTACTGGATTACCTCTCATTCGTCGAATCACTCACAGCCGGGCATCGCAAGATATCCACCATGCGTTCTAAGCGAACACGCCGCCGTGTGCTGGAAGATTACCGACCATTGCAGATTGGTGCCGCTCAGCTGCCTCGATGGAGCCACAATAGGGACCCCCACCCAGAATCCTTAAAGACTCCTCCAAAAACTTAGCAGACATGATCGGACATCGGCAAGGACTCGCCCAGAACTCCTTATGACTCGCCCCCAAAACAATGCTGACGCGCTTAGAATGGGCTGGTGCAGCCCTACAATAGGCACACCTCGCCTGCCAGCGCCAATACATCGTGCAGCCGCCATCGTCGCCTTCATGCCGATCGCGCCACTAGTTGACATATCTTTCTTGTTTCTGCCGCACGCCTCCAGTCGGAAGTCTAGCTACTTGCGCCGGCAGCCACGCACGCAAACCATGACCTGCCCAACATTTTTCACTGCCTGTCCGCCATCCAGCGTCCATCAGCGTGAAGACGCCGTCACATGATTCCATCCCAGCCTTACAGGCTCAACCAGCCAGCATCCAGACTCGCCTGACCGCATACCCAGACTCGCCCAGGCAATTGCCCAGACTCACTCGGACCCTACTTGCCCATCATGCCTAGGAATTATCGCCGGTGACGCGCCTGTGCCATGAGTCTCCTGCGTGTGCTTACCCGTTAGTGCTACCTGCAGCGCCCAGAGCCGCCTACTCATTGTCGTTTCCAACACAGCCATCCTCCACCATGTCGTCCGATGTTCAATTTAGACCATGCAGGCGCCGTTCGCCACTCACCAGGCAATCACTTTCATCGTGCGTCAGCAACTGCCAGTCGCGTCAATTACCGTCTATAAGTGATTGAGCGGTGCTTCCGGCACCGCCGTGCGTTGTCGCCACCAAGTCTCGTCGACAATCAACATCGGTGAAGTCGTGTGCCGTGATCAATAAGGTAGGGTTTTCTAAAATATCAAAATATTCTAAAACCCTAATATCATGTAAGGCACATAAACCTAGCCTAACGTTTCACGCTTTACCACAAAACTGACGCTCTGATACTAATTGTTGGCGTTCGATCATTTGGTTAACATGAACCGTTAGGGTTCTATATGTTTCAAAGATGCAGCGGAAGCAAAAAAATAATAAACATATTACCTTTCACCAGGGTATGTTGAAGACGATAAATTCTCGCCATTAGCCTATGCAGCCTCACCGTTTTGGGCATAACTCTCTCATCCGATATCGGATTTGAGTGATCTATGCACCATAACGATCCTCTCTTACGTGGCTTTCCGTCAATATATCTCACTTCCTGTTTTGAAGTCTGTACGATTTTATAAAAATCATAGAAGGTGTTAGACAGCAGCTGCAAACAACCTTCCAGTCTTCTGCTGTATTCCCAAGTCCAATCTCGACGTCGTGTGGGCGACGATCCTCGAGATCTTCTCAATCAGTTATTCCCTCACCCTCCTCACAGTGTTAGACATGATTAATCTCATAGATTAGGGTTTTCGGACAGCTGAGATGACTTATATATGGGCTACAGCAGGGACTAGGAGGAGAAATTAGAGTTGGGCCTCCATTGGGCTTAAGTATCCAAGCTTAGCCCAAAGATTATACTTAAGTCCAATAATAATAATATATACCACTAAAATATTATTACTGCACTACCGTTCTAATCCCATAATTACGTAATGGGCTCCTTCTTATTATGAGTCTGTTAGTCTCTCCATGTTTAAGATATACAATACCCATTAATTAATTAAGCTACTGACAAATCCATTAATTAATATCTCATCCGAGAGTAGTACCACTCAACCTCATTATCATACCGGAATAAATCCACCTGCAGGGTTTACATGATAATCTTTATAAGCTTCTCAAGGTGACATCATCAACTTATAACGGACACGAATTCCTTCTACAATCAACAGCACACAATAGAGACATCACTATTTCCCAACTCACCGAGTTTGTTGATTTAATTACATGTAAATCTTACCCATTGATGAATCAAAGAAATACATACTGCCTTACGTGTCGAGGTTATTGTATAGAGATTAAGAGCACGAACATCCATAATAACTGAGATCAAGTTCTCCTATAAGTCAGTATAAGTCGAACGATCTCAAGCGGTCCTGCTCAATACACGCAAGTGCACTAATGTGATTCTATAGTCAAGACAAACTAATACCAAATCACACTACAACCATTCCGATAGAGAGTCCCCGTCTATCTCGGTTGTGAGCATCTGTTTATATTTTATAAGGAAACCGATAATATGATTTTCCGCGTGTTGTTGCACAACATATTATCTACAGTATAAAGTAAGTAAACTATTGCATCGTGCATATAAATATATTATAAGATGCAATCATTTGATCATATGATTCTCATTTCAAATAAATTGTTATAACATTGTTCATACTAAAGCTAGACTTTTAGTATACAATCCAACAATAACTACATGTCAAAAATAGTTAAAGTTTATATGATATATTTTGATTTTATAAATAAAGAGTATTACTTATACTTGATAGGCTTATATCGGAATATTGATGCAAATAATAAATCAATTGTGTAATAGAAAATTCTCGTGTGAGACGGGTATATGTGAGACGGATTATAGACGGGTCGACCCATTATTATAGTATATTTATTATATATGTAAAGTATACTTATTGATGGTTAAAGTATGTTTGTAGTTAATCATATTATAAAAAAATTTAATTCATTATTCATCATATTTTAAAAAATTATACTTTAACTACAAATTAATTAAAAAATTATCGTGTTTCATATACCCACCATAACTCACCCACAACACCTTTGCTCACCCAACATCAACCCATGTCGGAGAGGAAAGAAAATGAATCAATCTCACTACCGGTCTCATCCAGTAAAACACTACACCTAAATAAAATAATATCGGGTGAAAGTGATAATAAATTAAATAAATTATTTTATGATCAATTTATAAAATGAATAAAAAGTGAAACGTGATTATAAATTTTTTAAAAATAAAAAATATATAATTTTTAATAATTTATAAAATAATCCATTAAAGGGAATTGAAAAAAAAAAATAAAACAACTATTTAGGTCAACTGCTAGCCGCCCACCCCTCTTTTGCTTTAATTTTTTATTCGTAGTAATAATTAATTAATATAACCTGACAGAACCCTTATTTTCACTTAACTTTTTTAATTTAAGGACTTATAACATTAATATGCAAAATTTATACAAAGACGTTATAATTATCTCTAAACACTCTCCCTTTAAATTTTTCCATATTAAAATTGATTTATATTTTAAAAAATTATAATAATAATTAAGAAAAAAATAAAATATTCATAACGATTAAATATTCTAACTAAATCTCCTGTTTTTTATTTGATTCTTTAATTGGTCCTAACTCAATCTCTTGTTTTTCATTTGATTCTTTAATGGGTCATAATTGGTATATATCATGAGAGAAGTGTGCGTTGTGTGTGTTGTGTGGTGTTTTGTAACTATATAATTATGTTTTGTTTCTAAAGCACCCGAAGCACAAGGGGATTTTTCATTTTATACAAAATATTTTCTTGATAAAAAAAATTAAGTTTTATCCATTTACTATATATATATATATATATATATATATATATATATATATATATATATATATATATATATATATAATATTACTCTATAGTAATTTAACTAAGAGAAAACCAATGATAGATACACACTTTTACCCTAAATTACTATGAGATACAATGAGTTCAAATAATTACTCTCACATACAAAATATTAAAGTAAAATACCAAATATAACCTTATAATGCCATACACTTTTAAACCACAAACCCTTAACCCCTCACCCACCAACCCACCGCCGCCGACCGGTCACCTGATCACCGCCAGATCACCGCCGGATAGCTGCCGGCCGATCAACGGACCTCCGCCGGACAGCCGCCGGACCGCCGCTGGCTGCCGGACCTTCGTCGGACCACCGCCGGAAACAAAATTGTGCAAACCAAATTATGCAAAATAAAATTGTGCAAACCAAATTGTGCAAAACAAATTATGCAAACACATAGGGATATTTATGGTATCACAATCATAATTGTGGTGTTATGAGTATTAGTGCTTTGAGTCATCTAGTTTATAGCAATTATGCATTATTTTATGTATCCAATAGTAGGTGACCTTTAATTAATTAACCAAATGCAATGTTTGCTTACATTCCCACAGCCAAGATTTGTAATGTAATTTCCAAAGATAAGCAAAATCTTTTACACACCTAGGTACATTAATGGTGGATTCTAAAAAATATTTTTGGGATACAGGCATGTAATTATAAATATATATATTACTCAATGCGTTTTAATAAGTAACTCATGTTTTTTTTGTATACGTATATTAAAAAATATATATTTTTTATGTTTAAAGATGTGTAAAATTTTTGGAATATTTGTAAAAAATGAGTATTTTAGATAATTTAAAAAATATGTATAAAATTGTTTAGATGTGTGTAAAAAGTGTGGAGTTAAATTCCCTTTTGGTCCCATAACAATAGAAAATTTTTGAATTTGTCTAAAAAAAGATATTATTTTCAATTTAGTCTCATAACTTTCAATATTGGCCAATTTTTACCTCAAAATTACCGAAAATTGAATTTTTCGTCGGGATTTTGCACGTGTTACGCACGTGGCCCCTCAATTTATGGTTTTCCGGCGATTTGAGGTCAATATTGGCCAATTTCCGTAGTTACGAGACTAAAAGGAGAAACAATATGTATTTTCTATTTTGTCTCAAAAAAGATATCATTTTTAATTTAGTTCTATAATTCAAAAGGCAAGTCAAGTGTTTATTGTATATATATACTATTCACCGTGGATAAAAATGAATTTCTTTTTCATTTTTTGGCTTCATCAATTAATTTAAGTATAATACATAATTAAAATAATTGATTGAGGTAGCACAATTTATAATTTAAATGATTAATTGAAAAACAAATAAAAGATCAGACAGCACGTGAAGTGCATGAAAATTTAAATAATTCATTGTAAATCGAATTATAGCAGGTTACTTTATTTAAAAGAGACAACCCCAAATAATTCATTGAAAAACGAACTCTAGCTGGTTGGTTTAAATAAAATGCATCCACTAATATGGATGATGGTGCTCCCCCAATGATAAAAGAAGATTTTATTTTGATTTTGATTTTACTATTTCTAGTTACATACTACTGCGCCGTATATCAATGTATTTCACATATTTGTATGCGAGAAGTTTAAATTTTTTTCTTTTTAATGTATGAAATAAAATCTCAATATTTATCTATTTATTTTAAAGATTTCTCAATATCCGTAACAAATTTGAGAAAGTTATGTAATCCAATTCTTTCATAAATCTCATTCTCGCAAATATCACTAAAATCCTCATCGACGTCGCGGTTGATGCGCACATAGAAGGCCGACATTAGAGCCTCCACCACCGGTGAAATCATCGGAATTGAGAGAACGTTCACCTTTAGCCCTTCGATGGAAAAGCAAACACTAATTGGGGGTATTTGAATCATGCACGAATACACCGCCTGCTTGAATGATCGCGCGTCAGACCCAAGATATCAATTTCAGATAGTGCTTATTGAATCTCTTGCATAAACTCATCATCGAGTCAACGTCGTCGTACCCATAAGTTAATATTCCATCCTGCACGTCCTTTCTTTTTTGGGTTGTTACGCGAAAGAAACCCCCGATGGCCGCCACCATCATGAAACCAAGTTTTCCCACCAAATTCGACAACCTGACTGTGCCCTACTTTCGGAGTCAATGTCAACAGTGACTGTGGTATTAGAAAGTTCTTCCGTTGCTTCTTCAGTTTTAGCAGAGGTAAGGTTATGATGAAAAGAGGCGTGGAAGGATGCTGACGATTGTTCACATTGTGCAACAATATAATAGATTGTGCAAATATTTTAAGGGGTTGTGCAGCAATGTAATCGATTATGCAGCATGTATCATTACAATCTAATATACAGAAACATAGCATGATTCATAGCAAATAATATTTAGACATAATTTTATGTCCATCAGAATTATTTATTTTTTATAATTATACTCTTGATAACTATGTTGCGCATGTCTACAAGAAATATGATTTACAAAATAACATATAGTTAGGTTGTGCAGTCCTATTCACAGGTTGTGCAAAAATTTAATTAAATTGTGCAATATATTTATAGTCTTATTTACTTGAGAAGATGAATTGTTATCAATAAGAGAGATTGAAATTAACGGGCAATAAATACGGAATCTGATACAATTTTAACGGTAAAAATTATGTCCAGAATACATTGAAAGGGTAAAATTGGGTTTGTGCAATATAACTTTGTACCTATTAGTATTAATTTAAGCCCACGTATCTAATAGTAATAATAAGATATGCATTGTACCTAAAAGTAAGTCATTAATAATTAGTTTGTCTAATGTCAGCATTAAAATCAGTAATTGCACTAGCTGTGGGCGTATCTTGCTAAATGGATAAAATAATATCCAGTCATATCATGAATTGTATTTTATTACTGTCGATCCACTACAAAATTGTTTAATGAAAAGTCGCACTTACCCCTATTTTTATACACATCAATTATAATTGAATAAAATAAATGAAGAATTCACATTTCTATATATGTAAAGTATACGTATTGGTGGTTAAAGTATGTTTGTAGTTAATCATATTATAAAAAAAATTAATTCATTATTCATCATATTTTAAAAAATTATACTTTAACTACAAATTATTCTAAAGTTTTTTTCATTATCAAACTATGGGTTAATGGCTGGAAAAAGTTTTATGTATCTATTCAAGAATATCTTAAACTTTCAAAGAACTCTCATATGATCACCACGGATTGATTCAAGAAGAAAAGAAAACGACGAACTAAATCATTTATAATGGTTAGGCAAATTGCCTGTATTCAATCCAGCTGGAAGATCAGTTTAGATCTCATAACTATCTATTAAACCAACCCTTATCTTTATCTATAAATCATCCATTACCAATCAAAACAACATCCATAACTTTCTATTCAACCAACCCTTATCTTTATCTATAAATCATTCATTACCAATTAAAGCAACATCCACATGGAAAATACTTAAGGGAATGCGCAAAAAAAATACACATTTTAGTCAAGAGTTGCAATTTGAACTACCGGGCAATAGGAAGCTGCCCATTCTCTCTCCCATGTCACACGCTACCTGTACAAAACTACATCGTTTTATTGTATTCAAATAGTCTCATAAAACTTAATTTCTTCGAAATAGTTCCATAGTATTTAAATTCTTACCAAAATTATCATTTTTACTTAAAAATGTTTAAATTTTCTAATTCTTTGAGATTTGGACTGAATCGGTGCTTTAACAAAGTTATGGGACAAATTTGGTAAAAGTAAAATGTTTTGGGATGGAATCGGAGAAAACTAAAAGGTTTGAGAAGAAAATGAATACCCTAACTACCGGGTAATTTTTCGTTGGTAATGTGGTGGTTGGTAAAATTTTTAGCAATGAAATTTCAATTCTATTGGTAAATAATTCCGTTGGTATTCCGTTGCTAATAATTCCCATGAGAATTGCTCAATGTCAAAAAGGTCCAAAAACTGGCAGATTTAGTCCCATAGGAATTTTTCATCTAAATTGTAATAGTTGACGAAATATTCTGAATCATTAAGAAGATCAAAACGGACTATGTTTATTTTGAAACACAGAAAATAATATAAATTTGGTAGTTTATAATAACATAAGTTAATTTGGAATGAAAATTTTCGATTATAATATTCTTATGGGACCAAAACCGCTAGCTATGGGACTAGTATATTCCTACGGGACAATAATTGAATTGAAGAAATTCTTATGAGACTAAATGTGAATTTTTCCCTTTATTTATTGATTCTATTGGTAACCGTTAAAAATTACCAATGGATTTTATTCTATTGGTAAAAACATAAGAGAATTTGTTGGTATTCTATTGCTAAAAGAAAATTGTAATTACAAATGGATTGAATTGAAACCTTGCTAATAATTTCGTTGATAATTTATTTAATGATTATGTTGGTAACTGTTAATAATTACCAATGGATTTTATTCAATTGGGAAAAACATAAGAAAATGTGTTGGTATTCTATTGCTAGAAGAAAATTGTAATTACCAACGGATTGAATTCAAACCTTGCTAATAATTCCATTGGTAATTTATTTAATGATTCTGTTGGTAACCGTTAATAATTACGAAAATTGTAATTACCAACGGATTGAATTCAAACAGTTAGTAAATTTCATTGCTAAAAAGGAGTTTTTTTTTTTTGTAGTGAGTGTCTCAGCATAGTGACATTGAATGGGAAAATTCCTTTACTGCTACATTTTTACAATAGTAATATATATATATATATATATATATATATATTTTTATTCTTTTCATTGTAGATAGTGCATGAGTCACCTTTATATAGTAAAGAATATTTTTTCTTCATCATTTTACTTATGCTAAGTAGATTACTGTGGAGTTTTGAAATCAACAGCACATCGTGAATGCACTGCTTTCCTTTTCTTATGTTGACAACTATTATGCCTTTTCTTCCAACCTCTGTTGTGTCTCCATTGTCTTAGCTTCACTTGAATTTTGATTGTTTTATCGACATTTTAGAAAATCTTCTCAACTGCCGTAATATAATGTTCGTTTATTTATTGTACGGAATTGAAGATGGAATAGTGGCTAGATGAGTCCATTAATTAAATTCACACATGTACAAGTCCCAATTTCGATTCTGCTGACAATCTATCTTTATATCACTCTATACATACATATATACCTGAATTTCCTATTTTTATCTTTAACTAGATTTTATCCATACGTACGTTGTACGAAAAGAATTATATTACACTATATTTAAAATTATTATTTTTTACGTAATTATATTTATTTACTTATATGAATTTATGTATTTTATGAATAAAATATTAATTATTTATATATAAAATATAAATGTAATTTTTCTTTTTGTTAATTTAAAGTAATTTTATATTTATGAATTAAATCGTATAATATGTACATTTAATTTTTTCATAACATCAATTTTTACTTGTAGTTAAGGATGACAATGTGAAAATGCTTGTTTTAAGGATATCTATATTTGTTTAAATATTAATTATCTATATTTATACCCGTCTATTAAAAAATTCCATGTACCCGTCCCAAATTCATTTATAGACACACGCGGGTTATCTGTATCCATTTAATATTTATTTAATTTATATATTTATATATTTCAATTCTTAAATAAATATTATAATAAAAATTATATTACTACCTCCGTCCCAAATTAGCCTTCACCTTTTCTATTTTTGTTTGTCTCCTAAAAGTCTTCACATTTCACATTTCTAAAATAGTAAAAAGATATAACAACTAACCTCTCACTTACACTTTATTTACAAAAATATCACTCATTCCTTGGGTACCAGAAAAGTACACCCATCTCTTTGTCATTTGTTCTTGTACCAAATATGTTCTCCAACACTATTATTTGTAAGTACTTTAGCATGTATAACTATATCTTATGTTTCCTAATGACCAAACGTGGACATTTGCATAAACTTTTGTATAATATATATTTCTCTCGTATAATTTTATTACTACTCGTATCCATCACATTCAAAAATTTTATTACAATACATTTCAAACCCGTTTATTAATACTCATGAGTAAAAATTAACAATTAAAATTTGTACTGAAATTTGATCAATTAAATGAAGACGATATTTTATCATAAAATAGATTGATTAAATTAAAATAATGAGGTATTTTAGAGTAAATATTAAATTAAAAATAAATTTCAAACTTAAAATAAATTCAATAAAACATGATCTCTAAATTAAAATTTAAAATTAAATAGTTTAACAAAATTAGTTGATATTAAGAAAAATATAAATCTTTTATAAATTAAATTGAATTAATTAAATATTGATTTATAAATTGATTGAAAAAAATAGGAAATATTACTCATAGGTACACACTTTGTACCCTAAATTACTAAGAGATACAATGAGATCAAAAAATTACTCTCACATACAAAATATTAAAATAAAATACTAAATATAACATTAATTCATTATAATCCCACACACTTTTAAACCACAAACCTTAAACCCCTCACCCACCCACTGCCGCAGCCGGCTTCCGGACCGCTGCCGCCGCCGCCGCCACTGCCGCTGCCCCATGCCGCCGCCGGAGAGTGGGAGTATATAATTTTTTCGCTGCACATGACACTTATGATTCACACTTTTTTTGCTGCACACACTTTTTTTACTACACATAACTTTTGCTGCACACGATCTTTTATGCTGAACACAAACATTTGTGTGCAGCACAATGTAAGGGTAATATTGGATATCACTATATATTTATTTATGTAGTTAGTAGTAATATTTTTGTATGTTTGTATCTCATAGTGATAAAGGAGTTTTTAATGTACCTTATATTAAGTGCCTGATAGTCGTTTTTACGCACTCCAATTAAAATCCTCAAGTGTAAGGATGTCAATTGTAACAACAAGTACCCAAGTAAAATTATTAATCCCTAGAAGGACAGTCAATTATTTATTTTCTCTAAATTACTATTTAATAAGAATTATATAACTAATTTCTAAAGTTTGAATTAATTATTCAAGAAACTAAAATAATAAATAACTTAATAAAAAGCAAAGAAAAGGATTTGAGAATAAGTCAAGAGATAAGACACAGTTCTAAGGTATCAAGTATAGACTAATTAATTTGGATTTCTAGACCTCCAATTGATTATTCATGCAGCATCTATGAAATTACACCATTTAACCCTGTTATTCCACCAGATATGATCTGATTTTAAGCTAGCAGTATATTCTAGTTTATTTCCTAAGGTGCATGAATATTACCAAGCCCCCTTCCTAGATACTAATCAACGCGAACAACAATACCTCTGAATGGCAAATTCGACTAACAAGATATTTTCTGGAAGTACTACAGGCTTTATTCACTTCCTACTTGAATGTCTAATTGCATTGTTCCACTAAACAATTCAAGTATTTGATTTACTAGGTCTCGAAATTAAAGTGTTTATAGGCAGACTACTCTAATTCCTAACAGATAGATAATGCCAATCATGAACGCACACAAGCTAACATATTAAACCAAGAATCACGGGAAATGACATGAATTTTGTATGAAGACGTTACGAAACAGAAAAGCAAAGTTTGAATAAACCAAGTAAAATCAAAATATTAACTGCATAAAATCACAAAATTTGGTCTAGGTCTCTAAATCAATTGAATCTAACCTTCAAACCTTAGAACTGTAATGGAAATTAGCTGATGAGGTAACAAGCAACACTCATGGCTATGAAATTTATAACAATAATCAAAATAAAAGAGAAAGAAAGATAAGAAACACGAAACCCTAGCATAGGTGTAGATCTGCGTTCCTTCTTTGTCTCTCCGATCGTCTGATCTCTCTCAACTCGCACTTGAATCTCCTTCTGATTGGATGGAAGATGGGATGGATGGAGATCTGATGTGTGTGGGTGGATGATGAGGCATGATGGATGATTAGCCATTTTTTGTAGTCAGGATGACCAATTAAAGAATTTATCGAACCCAAGGGAGGTAGGTACTAGAGCTTAAGCGATATTACGTTTCTTGTAATTTTATAGAGTGAATCATGAATAGATTGGTTGTTTAAACAAGTAAATTAAAGTAATCAAAGCAAACAAGTAAACAATGATCAAACAACCAAAGATAAGTGAATGAAGAGTAGTTTTTCAAGTTAAGTAAAGGTGATATTAACAACACTAATGAAGTGGTAATTCTAGGATTAATGCATCAAATTCATATGTATCATGAATTAATAACTAAGTGCCAACACAAATTCCACCTAAAATCTCTCTCGAGATGGATAGGATGTAGATCATTAATAATGTCTCAAAATAGCTCTAAGGATTGGTTCTTAATCAAACCATTCCATCAAGGTACTAAGTTCAATTAAAGAATCCCTTCACACGATCGATTGACCTCTCGACCTAATAAATCGGGTGTTCTATCAATGTGTTCTAAGTCCCAAAGGATATCTATATATATTTACAACTTATAATGCACATGAATTGTATGATGAAATAATTCAATGAACTATCCTAAGCACATATTTGATTTCTCAATCTAAACATATGTCCAATGATAATTAATCACACAAATAAATCATATAAATCAAGCAATCAACAATCACTGATAGAAAATTAACAAATCCAATAAACATATGAATTCAAATACATAAATCCCAAAATTATCCAACAACTTTCATGTTGCTAATCTCACAAGGGAGATTAGCCTACCATATTCATAAGGAAATCAACATAGACATTTAAATCCCTACAAACCATGATAAACAATAAGGTTTCAATACAAAGTTTGGATGAAAACTCCCTTGGATGGCTCCAATGGTGATCTTCTTCCTCTCCTTGCAATTCTGCTCTCTTCCTTGCTTCTTTTCCTCACTTGGATGAGAATTTTGATGGTTGGATGAAGATAGATGGAATGGATGGTGAATGGATGAAGATGGTGGTGAAAAATGGAAGGAATTGTGTGTGATATGAGTGTGCAACCTCCAACTCACGAAAATCTGATCAAATATTGAAATATTGGGTATTTATACCCCTTGGGAGCTTCTAGAAGAATTCTGATAATTTTCTGCTTCCAGCACCTATACGGCTCGTGTGCATGCAAACGGCCCGAGTCGTTTTTGGGCTTTTGGTCAACTTTTGGCTCCAGACGGTGCACGGCTCGTGCACTGAACACGGCCACAGGGTGGGCGAGTAGTTGGTTCAGGTGCTGGCGCACGACCACCTCTTACAGGACCGTGCGCAGTACACGGGACGTGTGCATGAACACATCTCTTGTACTGGACACGGGCGGCCGTGTTTGTGCTGCAGTTGCTTTCTTTTTGCACCTCGACTCCCGACTCTGTTTTCGCTCCATTTTCACCTATTATTGGTAAATTAATTGGCATGTCAAAAACTATGGCATGGTATAATTAATACTCTCAAATTTTCGGTAAAGGTAACTACATATCAAAATTAGTTAAAGTTTATATGATATATTTTGATTTATAAATAAAGAGTATTACTTATACTTGATAGGCTTATATCGGAATATTGACACAAATAATAAATCAATTGTGTAACGGAATATTATCTTGTGAGATGGGTATATGTGAGACGGATTATAGACGGGTCGACCCATTGTAATAGTATATTTGTTATATATGTAAAGTATACTTATTGGTGGTTAAAGTATGTTTGTAGTTAATCATATTATAAAATATTTTTTAGGGTGAATATCAAAATTGGTCCTATAAGTATGACATTTTCCAACTTTAGTCCTTTATCATTTGCAATTCTCAATTTTGGTCCTTTTTTGTCCACTTTTAGACCTTTTTGTCCAAATTTAATCCTTTTTGTCCAAATTCAGTCATTTATGTTAAAAAAATGTCCAAAAATAGTCCAAAATTGTATATATTTAGGACCAATAGTGACCATAAAAGGACCAAATTTTGAAAAAAGGACCAAAACTGGACCAAAAGGACTAAAACTGGACCAAAAGGACTAAAACTGGACAAAAAAGGACCAAAATTGAGAATTGCAAATGATAAATGACTAAAGTTGGAAAATGCCATACTTACTGGACTAATTTTGATATTTACCCCATTTTTTAATTCATTATTCATCATATTTTAAAAAAATATACTTTAACTACAAATTAATTAGCATATTTTATCTATATGACAAACATACTTTGACAACGGGTCGACCCGTCTTACAATCTGTTTCTCACAAAAGATTTTGTCTAACATATATGTCGAAAAATTTATATACCGATGTTGTTGAATATTAAACTTAATTTTGTGGAGATGTCATGAGAATTCTAGATAAATTGGGAAGATGTGAATCTTCTAGGTTGGTGGAGACATTTGTAAACTAGAATTCTTTAGAATAGGAAATTAAGAAAAATGAGAAAGAATAATTTAGAGTGATGTAGATGAAAAAAATATCTAGAAAATATTCACATGTGATCAACATAAGAATTATCTAGATGAAACTAGTATAGAATGATCTAAAATATTAGAGATTGTACTCTTGATTACTATAAATAGGTGCATGATGTATCGTTTTGTTGTACACAACCAAAAAAAAAGTTAAGTGAAGTTCATTTCTCAAACCTTGTTCATTCCCTCAAATTATTTCTATCATATTTTGTTTACTCCACTCACCAAATCCTACACCCATCCACAAATACCTACACATATCCCTCCAACTTTTTACATCATACAAAGTGGTATTCGAGCCATAAGATCCTCCTGTGAGAGATGGCTAACAACCTTCAATCCTTTCAAGTCCCGTTGCTCAACAAGAGCAACTATGATAATTGGAGTATCAAGATGAAGGCACTCCTGGGTACTCATGATGTTTGGGAGATTGTAGAGAAAGGGTACGACCAACCGAAAAATGAGGCGGCACTATCTCAACAAATAAATGATAAGTTGAGAGATTCAAGAAAGAGGGACAAGAAGGCTCTCTTCCTCATCTACCAAGCATTGGGAGATGATGACTTCGAGAAAATCTCGAGTGCGACAACCGCCAAGGAAGCATGGGACAAGCTCCAAGTGTCATGCAAAGGAGCTGATCAAGTTAAAAAGGTACTCCTTCAAACTTTAAGAGGAGAATTTGAGTCCCTACACATGATGGAGTCCAAATCTATTTCGGATTATTTTACAAGAGATTTGGCGGTCTCTAATCAAATGAGAAGAAATGGTGAAAAATTGGTGGATGTTAGAATAATGGAGAAAATTACGTTCGTTGATTCCCAAATTTGAGCTTATTGTGGTGACTATTGAGGAGACTAAAAATTTGGAGGAGATGACAATTGATCTCTTAATGGGGTCGTCACAAGTTTATGAAGAGAAACAAAAACGAAAGCAAGATATGGTGGAGCAATTGTTAAAATTGCAAGTGAGTGCAAAGGAGAAAGACGAAGGCCCAAGTAGCGGTCAAAGTTGTAGCCAAGGACAAGGACAAGGTCGAGGTCGTGGACGTGGATGAGGAGGCTATGGAAATCATGAAGAGAGAAAAGAATTTGATCAAGGAAGGAGCAACCAAAAATCAAGGTACGATAAATCTTCTATAAAATGCTATAATTGTGATAGATTTGGGCATTATGCTTCCGAGTGTTGGAATGCAAAACAAAAGGTTCAAGAGAAGGCCAACTTCGTTGAGAGCAAGCAGGAAGAAAATGCAAGTGTGCTCTTGGCATACAAAGGAGAAAATGAAAGACAAGATGATACTTGGTACCTTGATACAGGAGCGAGCAACCACATGTGTGGCAAAAGGAGCATGTTCGTGGAGTTGGATGAATCAGTAAGTGGCAATGTCTAATTTGGTGATGAATCTAAAATTCCGGTAAAAGGAAAAGGAAAAATTTTGATTCGCTTAAAAAATGGAGGTCATGATTTTATCTTGAATGTTTATTATGTGCCCAACATGAAAAATAATATTTTGAGTTTGGGACAACTCTTAGAGAAAGGTTATAACATTCACTTGAAGGATTATAACCTTTCAATAAGAGATAAGGAAAATAATTTGATAGCGAGGGTGCCAATGTCGAAGAATAGAATGTTTCTACTAAATATTCGGAATGATGTGGCAAAATGACTTAAAGCTTTCTTTAAGGATAAGTCTTGGTTATGGCACCTTGGGCACTTAAATTTCGGAGGATTGGAATTGTTATCAAGGAAGGAAATGGTAAAAGGATTACCATCCATCAAGCATCCCGACCAACTATGTGAAGGTTGTATACTCGGGAAGCAAGCTAGAAGGCCATTCCCAAAGGAGTCAACCTCACAAGCAAAGAAGCCGTTGGAGTTGATCCATACCGATGTGTATGGGCCAATCAAACCATGCTCTCTTGGTAACTACGATTATTTCTTGCTATTCATTGATGATTTTTTTAGAAAAACGTGGGTGTATTTCTTGAAGCAGAAATCAGAAGTATTTGAAGCCTTCAAGAAATTTAAAGTTGCCGTTGAAAAGGAGAGCGGGCTAGAAATCAAATCCATGAGAACCGATCGAGGTGGTGAATCCACATCCAAGGAATTTATGGCATATTGCGAAGCAAATGGGATTCGGAGGACTCTTACTATTCCAAGATCTCCTCAACAAATGGTGTGGTGGAGAGGAAGAATAGAACCATAGTGGAGATGGCCTGCAGCATGTTGAAGACGAAGAATCTTCTAAAAGAATTTTTTGCAGAAGCAGTGGTGTGCGCGGTGTGCCTCTCAAATCGTTCTCCAACTCGAAGTGTATGGGGAAAGACTCCACAAGAAGCATGGAGTGGGAGAAAGCCCGGAATCGCTCATCTAAGAGTATTCGGGAGCAAAGCATATGCTCACGTGGCAGATGAGATAAGAAGAAAGCTCGACGATAAGAGTGAGCTATACATATTCATCGAGTATGACTCTAACTCTAAAGGTTACAAGTTATATAATCCCCTCACAAATAAAAGTGTGATAAGTCAAGATGTGGAGTTCGATGAAGAAGGTGCTTGGGATTTCGGTTCCAACATCAATGATCACAACTTTATAACTCCACAATTTGAAGATGAAGAAGATTTGGAGCAAGCAGGTGTAGGTGAAGAGGCAGTGACTCCACCCGCTTCACCAACAAGAGAAGTTGGAGACTCGCCACCATCTTTCCTGAATGAAAGAAGCGCATCGCGTGTGAGGAGCTTACATAATATCTATGACGGGATTGAAAGGTTAGAAGATCTTACATTACTTTGCTTATTTGTTGATTGTGAGCCAGTAACTTTTGAGGAGGCTACACAAAGCAAAAGACGGAGAGATGCAATGGGCAAGGAAATTAAGGCCACTGAGAAGAATAATACGTGGGAGCTTGCAATATTGCCAAAGGATCACAAGGCCATTGGAGTTAAGTGGGTGTATAAAGCAAAGAAGAATTCTAGGCAAGGCTTGTCGCTAAAGGATATAGTCAAAGAGCTGGAATTGACTATGACGAGGTATTCGCTCCTGTCGCCCGGCTAAAAACTATCAGGCTAATAATTTCACTTGAAGCCCTAAACAAATTGAAAATATATCAAATGGACGTGAAGTCAGGCTTCTTGAATGGTGTTCTTAATAAAGAAGTCTACGTTAAGCAACCACCAGGCTACAAGGTGAAAGGGCAAGAAGAAAAAGTGTTGAAGTTGAAGAAAGCCCTATATGGATTAAAGCAAGCACCAAGGGCATCGAATAGCAGAATTGATAAGTACTTGGAGGAGAATGGTTTCACCAAGTGCCCACATGAGCATGCCCTTTATGTCAAAATCAAAGGTGATGATGTCTTAATTGTGTACTTGTATGTGGATGATCTTATATTCACAGGAAGAAATACAAAGATGTTCGAGGAATTCAAGGAGGCCATGACTAAAGAGTTTGAGATGACAGATATTGGGCTCATGGCATATTATCTTGGAGTTGACGTCAAGCAGCTTGAGGAAGGAATCTTCATCACACAAGAAGGTTATACGAACGAGATCCCCAAGAAGTTCAAAATGGAAGATTGCAAGGCAATAAACACCCCAGTAGAGTGTGGAACTAAACTATCCAAGCATGAAGATGGAGAAAAAGTGGATCCGAAGCTCTTTAAAAGTTTGGTTGGAAACCTAAGGTACTT
The DNA here is from genome assembly GCA_023678885.1 of Pogostemon cablin. Taxonomy (NCBI): domain Eukaryota; kingdom Viridiplantae; phylum Streptophyta; class Magnoliopsida; order Lamiales; family Lamiaceae; genus Pogostemon; species Pogostemon cablin. The sequence goes on from CM042987.1 coordinate 12,887,067, forward strand.
AACTTGCACGAGGCCAGATATACTCTACGCAACAGGGCTTGTGAGTAGATTTATGGAGAATCCAACCACAACGTACTTGAAGGAGGCAAAGAGAGTTCTTCAATATCTCAAAAATACGCTAGACTATGGCCTACTTTATTCAAATACTAATAACTATGAGCTTGTTGGCTATAGTGATAGTGATAGGGCTGGAGATAATGATGATCGAAAAATTATAAGTGGATTTGTGTTCTTTATGGAAGACACAACTTTTACTTGGATGTCGAAGAAGCAACCGATAGTCACACTATCTACATAATCAGAGCAAGCACATAGACACTCGCTTCCACTACATTAGAGAATGTATTGCAAAAAAAGAAGTTCAAGTGGAGTACGTAAAATCACAAGATCAAGTAGCCGACATTTTCACGAAGCTGCTTGATGAGAGTAAAAATAAGAGTGTTATAGTGTCCAATTTAACATCTTCCTGATTGGAATTGTTGTCATATATTAGCACAAGTGTCTTATATGAGATATATGTGAGAAAAAGGTGCGTTTGAGGTGTTTTATTGTGTTTTAGGTGGAAAAAGGATCAAAAATGCAAAGTTGGAGAAAAGGTGCAATTTGTGCGAGGAATGCTGGAAAAACGCACGTCCAACTTGTGCAATTTTTTTGTATTTTTGTGGAGATCAAAATTGGTTTTATGATACATGGTTGGAAAGCCACTGAAGAGAGGGTCATTTTGGCGTAAAGAACACCCCAATCGAAATCTAAACGAGAGAGTTATGATCAAAATGGTGACGTCGCGCGAGCTGTGCTGAACAAAACGGCTGTGTCACTTTCCATGGCTTGTTACCCCTTCAAATCTTGGAGTTTTTGTGAGTTCTTATATGGATAGAAATCCAAGAAATAGAGGATCGTGTGAGCATAAGAATTACTCAAATTGGAGGTCATATATAGAAGTTATGCTTGAAACGGTGAGACTACACACTGCAGTTCGATCAGAGTTCGACCTCATCTGTTTGGTTCAACCACTGGTCGTTGTCGAACTCGAAGCCTGGACAGCGAAAAATTGGGATTTTTACCCCCTGTTCGTGAATTTTTGTGCTTTCCAAGAAAAAGCCCTTCCAAAGTCCGTTAGGAGCACTTTACAAGTATAAAAGGGGATGTAGATCACAACAAGACACAACACAATAGCATAGAGAGAGGAGATACAACACAACCACCCTACACCCATAAGGGGGGTTCACCCCCCAACCATCATCCACATCCTTTCTTCCATCCATCCATCACTTTGATGATTCGTCTGTGGAATCAAGAGGAGAACCAAGAGGAGGATTCAAGATGGAGAAGGACGCGACGACTCCCACATCTAGGGTTTTATTCGTTTCTTAATTTATCTTGTATTTTCCAGACATCCGAGTAAGATCTATCCAACACCCATGATTGTTCTTCGTAATATTATGGGCTAGAGCATTTTTGGTAAAACTAGGGTTGTGAAGGTTTTATCTAATTAATTGAACTTTCGTGTGTAAACTCCGTACAACACTACTTATGGATTTATTTTATATATGATTATGCTTTCTTAATCCATATTCACGGTCGTTTTGTGCATCTTCAATTGGTATATAGAGTCTGAATATATATCTTGGTTGTAGATTGAGTGCGTTAACCGCTGAATATGATTCCATGTTATGATTCTAAGTGAGGGGACTCCGAACCTTCATTAGAACGATCATATATCAATACTTATTAATTGAATTGAATTTGGGTTATTATGTAGAATAAAGAGGATAATTCTATAGTACCTATAAAGATAGATCATGTCGGGTTAGAGTACCAATTGTCTAGGGAAATAATTGATACTGATAGTACCTAGAAAGGGGGGTGGAATTATATCTCTTGCTCCGAGATTATTCACACATGTTATACGCATGTTTACTTGTGTCTATAGAGTAGATATGCATGGTTTAGTGATGTGTCCGTATTCCACAAGGCAGAGTCGGACATCAACACACGGAAGGAAAATTAATGAGTGAAACTGGATTACTCTAGAGCTACCTATTCTCCTACTTGATCCACTTTCGTATTCTTCGAGTGATATTTTATTTAATTTGTTATTTTAATTATTTATTTAGTAGATTAATCATTCAATCCTCGAACGTTATTGACTTACGTCTTAATTAATTTAGTAAATGATTAAATTAATAATACGTCGTTCTTTGGGTTCGATATTCACTTGGTCGCTTGCTTAAGCTGCAATTGATATCCTTAATACTTGGGGATTAATTTTGCGTACAAAGAAAATGCGCATCAAGTTCTTGGCGCCGTTGCCGGGGACGACTGTTATTATTAGTTTATTATTTCTAATTTGATTAAGACCTTTATTTGTGATTATTTTTTTTCTATCTAACCTTAAATTTTTCTGAGGTACTTGTGCACTAGAAAAGAAGAGGAAGGAAAGAAAGGAACAACACATTGAGCTAAACATGGCCGGAGCAAGGCAGAACCCGAATAATGTTGTCATACATAAAATTTTCACGAATTATGGGATTGGTAACATGGGGTTGATAGGAGCAAGGGGGAAGATGATGATTTTGAGATACATCCTACTCTTATTAACATGATAGAAAAGAATCCCTTTTCTGGGGGTTGTTTTGAAGATCCATATCAACATCTCCGAAGATTTCTTGGTTATGCAAACACTCAAAAGGGTGCTGGGGCTAATGATAATGCTAGGCGAATCGCCCTATTCAAGTTTTCATTAATTGATAAGGCAGAAGCTTGGTATGAGACTCTTGATGCCACGGATTGCACTACATGGGACCAACTGCCGCAGAAGATCTTGAAGAGATACATGCCACCCTCGAGATCTTAATGATGAGGCAAGAGATCACCCAACATGTTATGAATCAGGGTGAGAAATTTCATGAGGCGTGGGACAGGTTTAAAGACATGCTCAGGAGGTGCCCACAATATGGGATGTCTAAGGCTCAGTACATAAGCATCTTCTACTATGGATTGGATTGTGAGTCGCGTGTTTTTATTAAAACATCATCTGGTGGAGCGCTGTTATCTAAGACAACACTTGAAGCTGAAAAATTATTTGAAGACATCTCTATGAATTTACATGACTGGCCTACAGAAAGAGTAAGAGGATCATATGTACTTGACAAGGTAGCACAGGCTGAATATCAAGTGGTGAAGCCGAATAGGGATGATGAGATCGTCTCTAGTCTAGCTAACATCAACAAGCTACTAGAGTTCCAGCAGAAGCAGATACAAAATTGACACAAAGGGGGCCTAGTATGCAGCAGCACGAAGTGAAGAGTGTTAAAGATACCTTCAATAGATACATGACTGAGAACGATACAAGGGTTGACCACATCGAAGCTAGAATGAATGTTGATCATGTAGATTTATCTAAGCAATTGAAGGACCTAACTTGGATTATGGGGCAGATGACCACGAACGTGAATCAATTGACATAAAAATTGGAGAATAAAGCCATCACGTTGAGGTCTGGAACACAGTACGAGGGACCGATGAAGCCAAAATCAAAATATGAAGTGAAAGAAGCCCAGTTCAACCCCGATTCGACCAGCACAGGTGGTCAAACTGAGCAGGGATGGTTGAACCAGGCACCTGGGCGACATCCGGAAGAAGCAGAGGGTCAGTTCGACCAAAAATAGGTCGATTCGACCAGAAGCTCTGGTCGAACTCAGGTCGAACGCCACTGTTCAGGACGCTCTGTTTTGTCTGATGCCCGATTTGACCACGATCACTCCAGTTCGACCAACCCTACTGATCGAATTCAGGTCGAACGATACTGTCCAGCATACTTTATTTTGTCTGAAGCCCGATTTGACCACGATAACTTGGATTCGACCAACCCTGTTAGTCGAACCATGGTCGAACCAGCCTGTAAGGGGGAGAACAAACTTTTAGGTGTTCAGTTCGACTATTATACACCTAGTTCGATCACCTACCCAGGTCGAACTCAGGTCGAACCCTACTGTCCTGTACCATTTTCTGCGTTGAATACTCCACATGATATTGATGCTACTTCAGTACCTTCCAAAGAGCATAATACTGAGCTTATAGTTGAGAAGAACTGGGAAAGAGCAAAGAAATTGAGTGCCGAGAAGCTTAGACTGCAGATGGATAATGAAGATGTGGTTTTCTCTCTTGATCAAGCAATGAAGATGCCCATGAAAACTCAATCATGCAAGAGCATAGATGTGGTTTCTAACTTGTTTAATCTTGATTTTTCTATGATAGATGATTCTGAATTTAAGTGGAAGATTGACAAGGAGGTGTCTTGACAACCATGGGAGAAAGGAAATTCCAAGGATCATATACTTATGACCAAGAAAGGTGAGGTGTTGAGTGTAGACATGAAGAGGGAAAGGAAGTACTTGAAGGTGCGGATGCGAGAAGACCACCCTCTATCGTCGTGACTTTCCGACGTTAAACATGAGCGCCTATTGGGGGCTTTCCTTTCTATTTTATTGTTTTATTTCTTTCGTGCGAGTAAGAAATTTTTATATTTGAGGTGCTTACTAATCGGCAATTACATCTCTTTGCAAACTTAGTTTCAACTTACGTTTTTACTAAGTTTGGGGGGGTGTGATGTTCTTACCTCATTGAAGCACCAAGAATATAATCTTTTCTTTGTAATGTTTGCTAGGGGAGTTGATTTTTTGCGGTATGTTGAAACTTTAATCAGTTTTGATGTGTCAATTTTTTGCAATTTGCCTAGTGTTCAGTAGTGTTTCTAGTGTGTGGAGTCGATTAGATAGTCAATTGATTCTTTCTTATAGTTCTCCTATTTTATTATTGATGAATCCTGTGATCATGAGTGTTTGAGCTTTGATGATAGAAAAAGGTAGCTAGAGTGGAAAGACGAATTCTACATTGAAGCTTTGACTCGAGGACCTTGTGCGTTTTGAAGAAAAAGTCAGGTGCCCTCGTTTCCTTATTCTAATTTTTATGTGTGCTTTTAATTCGTAGGAGTGAAAGGATTAAGTTAAAGGTGGTGATCCAAGTCAGCTTATTTTTTTAAATTGTGCTTGAAATTCATATGCTTTTGAAGTTGATGAAGGAAGTGTACTTGAGTTGTATTGTGGTATGAAGTTCTATGTGTACTTGTGGGATATTGCTTACCATGAAAAGTGCTCTGTTACTTGTTAAAAACTCGTGTGAGAATTTGAGCCTTGTTGATCATGTACATAATTGATGAGTGATATTTTCACCTAGATTTTAGTATCTTTTTATGTGAGTTTTCGTATATTTTTATCCGTATTTGTGTTCTATTTGGTTGTATTTTGTGTTTTTATGGAAATATGTGTGAATGAGCTTCAAATCAAGTAAGGAAGCAAAGAAGAGGAGGATTTCACTCAAGGAAGGAAGGAGATTCATTTGGATTCAATCCAAGGGAGTTTTCATCTTGATTTAGTGTTAAACCTTTTAGTTTACAATGATTTGTAAGATTCCTAATGTCTATGTTATGGATCTTGTGATGATTGTAGGCTAATCTCCTTTGTGAGATTAGCAACATAATAGGAGTTGAATAATTTGTGATATTCATGTACTTAAATTCATGTGTGGATTTGGTAATTGATTTTCTATCATTGATGTTTAATATCTTGAGGTTGATGATGTTTTGTGTGTTTAATTATTTTATGCATGTGATTAGATTGAGAAGTCGATTGTATATTTAGGATAGTTAAGTGAATCATTTCATCAAACACTTCATGTGCATTATAGATTATGAAGAGATTGAGAAGTCCTTGATAGTTTAGAACCCTTTGATAGAACATATCATTTATTAGATTGAGAATTCAATAGATTATGTGAAGGGATCTTAATTGAATCTAGTACCTAGTTGGAATGATTTAATTGAGAACTAACCATGGAACCTTTATAAGATCATATCCTACCCATTCCGAGAGGAAGCTTAGGTGACATTAGTGTTAGCCCTTAGTCAAGCCTTCAACCACATGAGTTTGAATGCATGAATATATGAATTACCACTCCTTGATTGTTGTTAATCTCACCCTTGCTTAATTTGGAAAACCACTCATCTAATCATTTAATCTTGTTTGCATTAATTGATTTAATTTCTTGTTTGATCACCCCTTCATTTATATCCGTCTCTATAAAATTACAATGAACATGAGATCGCTTGAGCTCTAGTGCCGTCCTCCCTGAGGTTCGATAATTTTTAGTTGGTCATACCACTAAACTATGGCTAATCAAATGGCACCGTTGTCGGGGAGGTAACGGTTGCTAGTAGTTTGACGAAGGATCGTTTTGAGTAATCTTAATAGAGACATTTTTTTATTTTATTTGTTTACTTGTATTTACTTTGTTAAACCTTGTTCTAACTTCTTTTGCTTTGGAGGTGTATGCAAACAAGATCCAAGGAAAAACAAGTAGAACCTATCGATTGGGAGATTGAGCATACGTTGAGAAGGAGAAGAAAGGAGAACAAAATTAGTGAGCGAATGGAGAACTTTCAAGAGGATAATCGTGTGGAGATAGAGCATGATGGGGAAGGAAGACACAATATGAACGTGCATGACAACGCACCTCAATTCAATGCAAATCTTCCTCAACAAGCCAATCAAAATCATGGAGCTATGAACAACCAAGCTTTGCTTCAACAAATGGTGCAACAAGTTCTAAGGCAACAAGGCTTTCAACAAGCTTATGCTCCTCCGCAACAAGAATATGTACCACCACCACCACCTCCGGTGCAACATGGAATGCAAAATGATCAAAGGGTGATCCGGGATTTCTTTATGCCAAGAGCAATGCCACAAATGATGGGGCCACCAATCCATGCCAACAACTTTGAATTTAAAATGGGCTTGATTTCATTGGTGAGAGAGCAACAATTTAGTGGAACTCCGAATGAAGATCCTAATGCTCATCTAGCTCAATTCATTGAGATTGCTAACACCGTGAAGATGAATGGGGTGAGCGAGGATTGTATAAAAATGAGGTTATTTCCATTTTCGTTGAGGGATAGAGCTCGAACATGGCTCTCCACTCTTACTCCCGGTACGTGCAACACATGGGACGAGCTAGCACATATGTTCTTGAACAAATATTTCCCACCTTCTAAAACGCTTCAAATGAAAAGTTTGATTACTCAATTCAAGCAATTGCCTCAAGAAATCTTTTACGAAGCATGGAAAAGATTTAAGGAAATGCTACGCAAGTGTCCTCAACATGGATTCCCGGAGAATCAACAAGTGGGGTTTTTCTACCAAGGTTTGGTAAATGGTCAAAGAGTGCTTGTTGATGCTTCGGCGGGTGGATCCGTACTTGGAGTGACTCCGGAAAGGGCTATAAGGATTTTTGATAAAATTGCTACAAATGTCTACCAATGGCCATCGGAGAGGGTTAGTGGATGCTACGGATTTGAGAGCTATGATCAAGGGCAACACTCGAGTGTGAAGAGTGTGAATGTTGAGCCACAAACGCCAAGCATGGAAATGATAGTAGCGGAGGTAATGAAGCAAATGAGTTTGAAACAAGGAGTGACTAATCAAGGAGTTAATATGGTTGATGGCCAAATGGATCAAAATGTGCTTCCTCCAAATGGTGTTAGTGGGGAACAATGGTCTATGACAATGCCATGTGTGGAGGATGTGCAATACATGCAAGGAAGAAACTACCAAGGGAATTACCAAAATAATTTCCAAGGTAGTTTCAACCAAAGTCAAGGAAACTATCCACCAAGGCAAGGAGGTTTCAATGGTCAAAGTAGTGGAAGCTCATACCCACAACAACAACAAAGCCATGGTAACTTTTCCTACTCTAATCCGAGCAATGCAGTTGCGTATCCTCCGGGATATCAATCGGGGGCTAAGGCACCGAACAATGAGGGAAGAGCATCAACCGATGAGCTACTTGAACAATTGATTGCATCAAACAAAGCTAGAGAAGTATCGAAAAAAGCTAGAGATGAAGCTGATTGGCGTTATTTTCACCTAGATTTTAGTATTTTTTTTATGTCCATTTTCGTATTTTTATCCGTATTTGTGTATTATTTGGTTGTGTTTAGTGTTTTTATGTAAATGTGTGTGAATGAAGAAGCAGATCTGATATGATAAAGAAGGCATAGGAAAAAGCAGATCTAAATTTGGAGTTGAAACGAGGAAGATCGAGCCAAAACAGTGAGAGAGGAGAAGAAGCTGCACAACATGGGCCGTGTGCAGCGCACGACCTTGTCAGAATCACCGTGCGCTAACACCCGAAACACCAACTCGGCCACGTTTGTGGCCGAGTGCAGAACACGACCCGTGCCCAGTACAGACACACGGCCCGTGCACCACACACGGGCCTGTCCAGAAAGCCGTGCAACAACGTCAGAAAACACAACACGGCCACCCCTGTAGCCGTGTGCTGCGCACGAGCCGTGCGCTGTCCAGAGCTCGCCGTTGACCAGAACCCCTAGACACGACTCGGGCCGTGTTACAGCACACGAGCCGTGTAGGTGTCAAAACTGCTGAAATTTCCAGAAACTTCTAGAAGCTTCCCAAGGGGTATAAATAGCCAGTTATTCAACAATTGAGAGAAGATCCGAAATTCCACCCTTCTACACACACCTCACATACCATTTCTTCCATTTTTCACTATCATCTTCATCCATTCTTCATCCCTTCCATTTGGGTGTTGAAGATCTCAAGAAATCAAGAGCTAGAGTTGGATATCCATGAGTATTGAAGATTCTCTACAAGAAATTGCTAGGGAAGATTCACATCTCTTTTGATTTTCTTTTGGATCTAAGACTATGGGTATTTGTAATGAATCATTTATGTGTTTTGTTACCTTTATCATGTTAGGCTAATTCCTCTAGTGGTATCGTCATCTCTAACCTCTAGTCAACTTGATAAATTGCTTAATGTCCTTAAAGAGCATAAGTCGGCTATTGGTTGGTGTATTGATGATTTGAAGGGAATTAGTCCAACAATTTGCATGCATAAGATAAGACTTGAGGATGAAGGGAAAGCTTGTGTTCAAAACCAAAGAAAACGTAATCCTATCATGCAAGAAATGGTAAAAAAAGAGGTTCTTATGTGGTTAGATTCTGATATGATCTTTCCTATTAGTGATAGCCCCTATGTGAGCCCGTTGTATGTAGTATCTAAAAAAGGGGGTATGACTATAGTGAAGACCGAGAAAAATAAGACCATAGCCACTAGGACGGTGACGGAGTGGCGTGTGTGTGTTGATTATAGAAAGCTTAATGAAAACACACGTAAAGATCACTTCCCCTTACCTTTCTTGGATCAAATGTTGGATAGGTTGGCTGGGTATAAGTTTTATTGCTTTCTCGATGGGTATTCCGGGTATAACCTAATTTTCATAGCACCCGAAGACCAAGAAAAGACCGCTTTCACTTGTCCTTATGGAGTATTTGCTATTCGAAGATTGCTATTTGGAATTTGCAATGCACCGGCCACCTTTCAAAGGTGTATGATGGCAATCTTTGAAGGATTAATTGAGAATATAATGGAAGTGTTCATGGATGACTTTTCGGTGTTTGGTTCTTCTTTTGATATTTGATTGTCTAACCTTGCTATTGTTTTGAAGCGATGTCAAGACACTAATTTAGTGTTGAATTGGGAGAAGTGCCACTTCATGGTAAATGATGACATTGTACTTGGACATCACATCTCTTCAAAGGGATTGCAAGTTGACCGAGCCAAAGTTGTTGCTATAGAGAAGCTTCCACCGCCAACAAATGAGAAGGGAGTACGATCATTCCTTGGTCAGGCCGGGTTCTATCATAGATTCATCAAGGATTTTTCTTCATTTTCTAAACCTCTATCTCATCTCCTTGAAAAAGATGTGTCATTTAAGTTTGAGATAATTGTTTAAATGCTTTTCAGGTGCTAAAGGAAGCTTTGATTTCATCACCCATCTTGATCACCCCCGATTGGAAGGAGCCTTTTATATTGATATGTGATGCAAGTGATGTAGCTCTTGGAGTGGTTTTGGGGCAACTAAGAGAGAAAAAATTCTGAGCCATTTACTATGCAAGCAAAACATTTGATGCGGCTCAAAGGAACTACACTATCGAAAAAGAGTTCTTGGCGGTAGTATACGCATTTGATAAGTTTCGTCCTTATTTGGTAGGAACGAAGACTATTGTATACACCGACCATGCCGCTATCAAGTATCTCATGGCAAAGAAGGATGCAAAGCCAAGGGTGATAAGATGGGTACTACTTCTTCAAGAATTTGATATTGAAGTGAGAGATAAGAAGGGCACGGAGAATGTGGTAGCCGACCATCTTTCAAGGTTAGAGTCGAGGGAGCATTGTGAAAGTACTTATGAGTTAATCAAGGAGGTTTTTCCCGATGACAAAATCTTGAGGTGTGATTGCTATCAAATTGAGGCTTTAGTGGAGCAAGAAGGAAGCCCGTGGTATGCGGACTATGTGAATTACTTGGCTAGTGGAAGGAGGCCTTATGAGATTAATAAGTATCAATCCAAGAAGTTCTTTCATGATGTTAAAAGTTACTTGTGGGATGATCCATTCTTGTACAAGATGTGTAATGATTCTCTTGTGCGAAGATGTGTGCCCGAGGAAGAATGGAATAGTGTGTTGGAGTTTTGCCACTCTTCACCTAGTGGAGGCCATTTTGGAGCTCAAAAGACCGCTGCAACAGTCTTACAATCGGGGTTGTATTGGCCATTTTTGATCAAGAGTTGTAAGAAATTTGTAGAGGTTGTGATCGGTGTCAAAGGATGGGAGGAATCTCCAAGTGGGATGAGATGCCCATTAAGAGCTTTCAAGAAGTGGAGATATTTGATGTGTGGGGCATCGATTTCATGGGACCATTTCCTCAATCTAATGGATTCCTATACATCCTATTGGCGATCGACTATGTCTCAAAATGGGTTGAGGCCATACCTTCAAGAACAAGTGATGCTAGAGTGGTCATGGGGTTTCTAAAGAAGCATATCTTCACAAGATTTGGAGTACCTAGAGTGTTGGTAAGTGATGGGGGTAGTCACTTCATAAATAAGCTCATGGAGAACATTCTCAAGACTTATGGAGTGAAGCATCGAGTGTCTACTCCGTATCACCCTCAAACGAATGGTCAAGCTGAAATTTCTAACCGACAAATCAAACAAGTCTTGGAGAAAACAGTGAGTGTGAGTAGAAAGGATTGGTCTAATAAACTTGATGATGCATTGTGGGCCTTTCGAACCACATTCAAGACCACTCTTGGTATGTCCCCTTTTCAAATTGTCTATGGCAAGTCTTGTCATCTTCCCGTGGAGTTAGAGCATAAAGCTTATTGGGCCATTAAGAAATTGAATTTTGACATGAAAGCTTCGAAGAAGATAAGATTCTTGCAGTTGAATGAGCTTGAGGAATTTAGAGAAAGTGCTTATGAAAATTCAAGGATTTTTAAAGAGAAAACCAAGAGGTGGCATGATGCTCGTTTGAGGAAGAAGAGCTTTGAAAAGGGTAAAAAGGTGTTGGTATTCAATTCTCGACTAAGACTTTTCCCGGGCAAGTTGAAGTCCAAATGAAGAGGACCTTATGTGGTAAAGGAATCAAGTGAGAAGATTGAAGAGCCCGTTGAGGCCAATGAAATAGAAGAAGAAGAGCAAGTTATGGAAGCAAATGAAGAGGACTTGAAGAGTGAAATGAGCATTCCTAAATCCTTAAACTCTTTAAGTTGCAATGATTTTCTTGACATTGTTTCTATTGACTTTATCTTACCTCTTGATACCTCACAAATTCTTAGGGACAAAAGAGAGTTGGAAGAAACTTTGGGGATATTCATTGAAAGGAGGAATAAGTGGTTTGCTAGAATGGAGAGGACAATGGAATGTCATGCAAGGATAGTTGGCAATTTCAAGCTCAATCTTAAGAGTTCCAATAAGGCCATTGCTTGCCACAAGTACTTAATAGATGAAGAAGCGCAAAGATTAAAGTATGGTGGCAAGGACGACCGTTATCCATGGCCATTCCGATGAGTTTGAAATTTTCCGTCTAGCTTGAAGATGTTAAACTTAGCGCTCGATGGGAGGCACCCCATCACTAACTTTATTGCTTTATTTTAGTGCTTTCAATAATGCTTGGTTGTGGTTTTGTTGTTTTGTATTTTGGACTTGTAGGTTGATTGTGCTCATGGAGAAAAATGCTCATTGAGAAAAGAGAAATGCTTCGTGGATTCAAGTTGACATGTTCCACCACTTGTTGCAAACTTAATTTGTGACTCTTGTCTCGAGTTAAGTTTGGGGAGTGCTAGTGCGTGGTGGACATAGCTTGAGTCGTGTGGATGCAGTTACTTCTCAACAAGAAGATCATCAATGTAAACTATAAGGGTAAGTCTCACCGCTTTTTGCAAACTTAAGTCTCAACTCTTGTTTCGATTTAAGTTTGGGGGGAGAGTGTGTGGTGTGACTCACCACTTGAGTATGATTCTTGTAAAATTGGGCAAATTTTAAAATTTTTCTCATGAGTATTGGTTTGATTTTGGCATGATTGGTGGTGTTGAAGTGCATGATAGTCCATATTCATAATTAAATTGTTGAACTAATGGTGTTTGTTGAGTGTTTGAGCATGAATGAGAGGTATTGGAAGCATGATGAAGCTTGGAGCTAACGCTTTCCTTACCAAATGCCTATCGAGGGAGTACTCTACACCTTATCATTTTACTACTTGAAATGAATTGAGTTTGATTTGGATTGTTGTGACTAGCATGATACTTCATTTATTATGTTTGTGGGAGGTTTACTTTCGTAACTTAGGATTTCCTTTTCAATAAAGGGTGGGATGTTTGTGAGCTTAATTGTCTAGGGATGATTTGAATGTGTGCTTAATTTTCGCATGGATGATGGTGATTTTTGTGTTTTTTTTTTTGCATATTTTGTGTTTTTGTTGTGTCTTGTTTGTTGAGTCCTTATTTTTATGTTGTGTGTATTTTCATTCTTGTCTTGGGATGTTTGGTGGTTTGTTTAGGGATGTCATGAGTCATTTTTGAACGTGAGTGATGATATGTTGTGGTGATAAGTGATGACAAATTATGATTAAGAATCTTTACACTTTCAAATTGTGACATGTTTTACTTAACTTGTTCAATTTTGAGATGAATGTGGTGTAATAAGTTCCTTAAGGTCCGAGCACAAGCTTGTGAGCATTTGAGCCTCAACCATGCATACATGGTATTTCTTCATGAGTGGATCGGTTGTGTTTGATAAGTTAGAACTTGCTCAAGGACTATAGGAACGAGCCCGATTAGTGGAGATTAGTGAAATGATCTAAGGCCATCCTTGTTATCATAGTCATTGACATATATGTTCCTACCTTGAACACCACCCTTAGTCAACCACTTTGAGCCTATAAGCTTATTTCTTGTGAATTTAGCACATTACAAGCCTTGATTACCCACTTAAGCCTTATATATATATCCATTATGTGAGTAATTGAGGAGATGGTGGCTAGAAAGGATTGATTGAATAATCAAAAGAAGTAAATGACATAGTAAACAAGCAAGAAAAAGGATGAAAAGAGCAACAACAAGAAGGCACATGCAACCTCAAAGTTAGAAAAGGAGCAAATCAACATCAAAATGCTCAAGTAAACAAAATTCAAAGATAGGAAGCATGCATCAAAAGAAGCTCAATCCAAGGAAAGTTAATGAATAGTGCTTGAGACTGTAGAGATAAGAAATGAAGAAAGAAAAGTGGAGAAGTTGAGGAAATTGACCATCTCTTTGATTACTTACACTTGTTGAGTCACTATTATCCATATCTTCCCTACCATACCAAAGAGCCTATCATTACATCCTAATTAAAGACCTTTTTGATCATTAATTGAAACTTTGGTGGTTTGTGAATATAGTCCACGAGCAAGCTTATAGCGAGTCGAGCCAATCGATTAATGAGTGTGATTTATCCTATTTCAAAAGAGTGTTGAGAGACATCGATATCTATTTTGAGGCTTGGACTAAAAGGGACTATATTACACTATTACTCTCTTTTGATTGAACTTGTTAATTTCTCATGTCATGATTTTAATATTGTAGGATGACTTAGCATAGTTTGTAGTTATTATTGCTAACGATATGTTATTGCTTATGTTTGTTTAGTCTTTTCCTAGGTGAAAATTTCTCCTCTTGGTTTGTCATTTTCGTTACTCGGGGACGAGCAACACCTTAAGTTTGGGGGGTTGATTGGCGCTATTTTTACCTAGATTTTAGTATTTTTTGTCCATTTTCGTATTTTTATCCGTATTTGTGTATTATTTGGTTGTGTTTTGTGTTTTTATGGAAATGTGTATGAATTAGCTTAAACTTAATATTTTCAATTTTTATTGGATGCTAGATATGATAAGGAAGGCATAGGAAAAAGCAGATCTAAATTTGGAGTTGAAACGAGGAAGATCGAGCTGAAACAGTGAGAGAGGAGAAGAAGCTGCACAACACGGGCCGTGTACAGCGCACGACCCTGTCAGAATGGCCGTGCGCTGACACCCGAAACACCAACTCGGTCACGCCTGTGGCCGAGTGCAGAACACGACCCGTGCCCAGTACAGACACATGGCCCGTGCACCGTACACGGGCCTGTCCAGAAAGCCGTGCGACAACGTCAGAAAACACAACACGGCCACCCCTGTGGCCGTGTGCTGCGCACGAGCCGTGCGCTGTCCAGAGCTCGCCGTTGACCAGAAGCCCTAGACACGACTCGGGCCATGTTACAGCCCACGAGCCGTGTAGGTGTCAAAACTGCTGAAATTTCCAGAAACTTCTAGAAGCTTCCCAAGGGGTATAAATACCCATTTATTCAACAATTGAGAGAAGATCCGAAATTCCACCCTTCTACACATACCTCACACACCATTTCTTCCATTTTCCACTATCATCTTCATCCATTCTTCATCCCTTCCATTTGAGTGTTGAAGATCTCAAGAAATCAAGAGCTAGAGTTGGAGATCCATGAGTATTGAAGATTCTCTACAAGAAATTACTAGGGAAGATTCACATCTCTTTTGATTTTCTTTTGGATCTAAGACTATGAGTATATGTAATGAATCATTTATGTGTTTTGTTACCTTTATCATGTTAGGCTAATCCCTCTTGTGGGATTAGGAACATGAAGAGCATATTAGATTTGTATTATCATGTGGATTAAATTGGTTTTTGATTTAATTGATGTTGATTTCTATTCATGGAGTTTAACTGTCTTGATGTTGTGATGGCATGGTTTGTTATTCATAATTGATTATTGGTTTAATGGATTGTTGATCAATGAATTGATTTATGGTGATTAAATGCTATCATAATTTTCATGTATGTATTGCTTGGAGTGAGACGGAAACGACCCTCTATAGTATTAGGAAGGCATGATTAGACATCGAGTTTGGGTTTGACCGAAAGGATATTTGAATTCGATGAGGGGAACCAATCCATTTGTTTGCCTTAGTACACAAAAAGGGAGAGTTTTCTCTAACTAGTACATAGATGGAAGGGGTTAATGTTGGGCTTTGATCTTAAGTGCTTTTGGGAGTCTAAAATGGATCAACAACCTTTGTAACCCGAAAGGGAGCTTAGGATACAATCGTTATCACCCTTAATCTAAATCAATTAAGTTGGATTCCTTTTGCATGATAGTATGAATTGAGTATGCTTGGATGTTTCTAATCCCATGTTTTTCATCCTTGAACTTTAACACCTATCCTCTTTTATTTTCATTTATCTTCACTTGTCGTTTCTCTTATTTGCTATTTTTATTTACTTGCTACTTGCTTAAGTGGTTAATCAATCTCAAAACCCCCTATCATCTTTACAAAAACGACATGAACATGAGCTCACGTATTTTGCTAGTCCGAACATAACTCCTTTGTGGATTGAAAATTTTTCTTGGGATATACTACTACAACGATCGAGTATTCTTGCTCGTGAGTGCTACAAAAATAGGCAAATAGAAGCTAATGAAAGAAGATTCAAAGCTATTGAGGAAAATAGTAATAGAAGATGCAAAGCTTTGGAGTACAATGTTGGACAAATGGCAAGTTCATTGAGTGCTCAATAAAAAGGAATGTTTCCGGCTACAACCGAAGTTAATCCAAAGGCTCAATGTTTGTTGGTTGATATGAAAGAGGAACGAAAGGTTGAAAAAGGGTTGGTGGAAAGCAAGGTTGTTGGAGAAATAGAAGAAGTATGTAAGAAAGAAGAGAAGGGGCCTAAATGGATACCCAAGTGGAAGAGGGTGCAAGAGGAAAAGAAAGTAGAGGAGAAGGTCAAAGAAGAAGAGTACAAACGTGACTATTGGGGTATCCCGATCACTCCATTCCCTATTCCCTATCCACAAATGTTTGTAAAGGAGGAGAAGAAGAAGGAATTTGAGGAGTATGTCATGTCGCTCAAGAAGAAGTATGAAGAGAAAAAGAAAGAGGAGCAACCCGAAATGAGTAAGTCGATGCAAAAAGGGGGACCTACGAAGGTTGGTGATCCAGGAAAGTTCATAATTCCTTGTGATTTTGAAGGAAAAAGCACCCTTGATGCATTGTGTGACTTGGGGGCAAGTGTCAACGTGATGTCTCATGCCACGTTTAAAGACCTTGAAATTGGAGAGCTAAAGCCTACGACTATCCGTCTTGAAGTGGTAAATGGTGAAGTTGTGAAGCCACTTGGGATTGTTAAAGACGTGGAGGTGAAAGTGAAGGGGCTAGCTTTCCCGGTTGATTTCATGGTGTTGGAAGTAAAGGCGGACCCTCGAGTTCCACTCATATTGGGAAGACCATTTCTAGCCACCGGAAGAGCAAAGATTGATATTGGGAGAGAAGAGCTTTCTTTGAGCTCAAATGGAGAGAATGTCACATTCTTGTGCAAGAAAGATAAAGGGATCAAGCCTCATCATACAAGGTCTCCAGATGATTTCGATGATCATGATTCTCTTCTCTTTGACAATTTAAATTCATTTCTTCATGATTATATGAAATTTTTAAATGCTAACTTATCTTCTTATGATGTTAATAGGATGAAAGAATCGGAGCATGATTGGAAAATCGATAAAGGAGAAAAAGAAAGTCCACTAGAATCACTCCTTGATGAAGATTTGATGCTTGTAAGCAAGAATGGAGAAGTTGAATTAGTGGACAAAAAGAGGGCTAAGCTATTGTTCAAAGTGAGGATGCGAGGAGAAAGTGGGATGGACCATCTTTTGGTTCGATGAGCATGAAAATTCCGTCCAGCTTGAAGACGTTAAACTTAGCGCTAAATGGGAGGCAACCCATTCTTTTTATATTTTGATGCTTTTTGTTGATTTTGGTCATGTAGGTGGATTGAGCTCGTGAGAAGAAAGCGTATTGAAGAAAAGAGAAGTGTTTCATGGCTTCTCCACAAGAAGACCATCAATGGAAACTACAAGGGTAAGTCTCACCACTTTTTGCAAACTTAAGTCTCAACTTGTTTCGATTTAAGTTTGGGGGGAGAGTGTGTGGTGTGACTCACCAATTGAGTGCGCTTGATATGATGATATTTTGATAATGATAAGTCTTCTTGTAAAAATTGTTCAATTTTAAAATTTTTCTCATGAGTTTTGGTTGGATTTTGGTATGATTGGTTGTGTTGAAGTTCATGATTGTCCATATTTTTATGAAATTGTTGAGCTAATGGTGTTTGTTGAGTCTTTGAGCATGAGTGAAAGGTATTGGAAGCATGAATGGAGCTTGGAGCTAACGCTTTCATTATCAAATGCCTATTGAGGGAGTACTCTACACCTTATCACTTCTAGTTGCTTGACATATTTTGGTTTGGATTGATGGATTAACATGCTACTTTATATGTTATGTCTTTGGGAGGTTTCCTTTTCAATCAAGGATGGGGATGATTGTGAGCTTACATTGTTATGGATGATTGAATATGTGCTTCATTTTCTAATGATGGTGTTTGTTGTTTTTGCATGTTATGTGTTTTTGTTTTGTTTCTTGTTTGTTGAGTCTTTATTTTATGTTTTGTGTGTTTTCTTATTTTTGTCTTGGTATGTTTGGTGATTTGTTTTGGGATGTTGTGAGTCATTTTTGAACATGAGTGGTGATATGTTGTGGTAGTAAGTGATGACAAGTTATGATTAAGAATCTCTACACTTTCGAATTGTGGCATGTTTTACTTAACTTGTTCAATTTTGAGATGAATGTGGTGTAATAAGTTTCTTAAGGTCCAATGCATAAGCTTGTGAGAATTTGACCCTCAACCGTGCATACATGGTTTTTCTTCATGAGTGGATTGGTTGTGTTTGATAAGCTAGAACTTGCTCAAGGACTATAGGAACGAGCCCGATTTGTGGAGATTAGTGAAATGATCTTAGGCCATCCTTGTTATTCATAGTCATTGCCATATATTTTCCTACCATGTACATCATCCCTAGTTAACCATTTTGAGCCTTTAAGCCTTTTTATTGTGAATATAGCACATTACAAGCCTTGATTACCTTCTTAAGCCATGTATATATACCCTTTGTGTGGGTGATTGAGGAGATGGTGGCTAGAAAGGTTTGATGAGGAAGAAAAAGAAGAAAAGGAAATGGTAAACAAATGAAAAAAAAAGGATGAAAATAGCACAAACAAGAGTGAACATGCAACCTCAAAACAAGAAAATGAGCAAAGAAACAATGAAATGATCAAGTATTAAAAGTCAAAAGAAGGAATCATGCATTGAAAGAAGCTAAAGAAATCCAAGGAAGTTGATGATTAGTGCTTGTGAGTAATAAAGAAAAGAAAGGAAGAAACGGAAAGTGGAGAAGTTGAGGAAATTGGCCATCTCTTTAATTACTTACACTTGTTTAGTCACTATTATCCACATTCTTCCTACCCTACCAAAGAGCCTATCATTACATCCCAATTAAAGACCTTTTTGATCATTAATTTAAACTTTGGTGGTTTGTGAATGTAGTCCACGAGTAAGCTTATAGCGAGTCGAGCTAATCGGTTAATGAGTGATGATTTACCCTACCTTAAAGAGTGTTGAGTGACATTTATAACCTATGTGAGGCTTGGACCAAAAAGAGACTATATTACACTAATATTCTCTTGTGATTGAACTTGTTAATTCTTCTTGTCATGAATCTAATGTTGTAGGATGACTTAGCATAAATTGTGATTCTTATTATTATTGATGTGTTGTTACTTATGTTCGTTTAGTCTTTTCCTAGGTGAAAATCACTCTCCTTGATTTATCATTTTCGTTGTGCGGGGACGCACAACACTTTAAGTTTGGGGGTGTGATGAGTGATATTTTCACCTAGATTTTAGTATCTTTTTATGTGAGTTTTCGTATATTTTTATCCGCATTTGTGTTCTATTTGGTTGTGTTTTGTGTTTTTATGGAAATATGTGTGAATAAGCTTAAACTTAATATTTTCAATTTTATTGGATGCTAGATATGATAAGGAAGGCATAGGAAAAAGCAGATCTAAATTTGGAGTTGAAACGAGGAAGATCGAGCCGAAACAGTGAGAGAGGAGAAGAAGCTGCAGAACACGGGCCATGTGCAGCGCACGACCTTGTCAGAATGGCCGTGCGCTGACCCCCGAAACACCAACTCGGCCACGCCTGTGGCCGAGTGCAGAACACGACCCGTGCCCAGTACAGACACACGGCCCGTGCACCACGCACGGGCCTATCCAAAAAGCCGTGTTAGGACGTCAGATTACACAACACGGCCACCCCTGTGGCTGAGTGCGGAACACGACTCGTGCGCTGTGTTAGAACACGGGACGTACGGCGGAGCTCGAGCCGTGTTGGTGCAAAAACACAGAAAATTGCTGGAATCTTCTAGAAGGCCCACATGGGGTATAAATAGACCCCATTTCAACATTTTGATAGGGGGGTCCGAATTACAGCCCTGCACAAACACCTCACACATCATTTTCTTCATTTTACACCTTTTCTTCATCCATTCATCATCTATCATCATCCTTTCATAAATCCACCATCATTTCATCTTCAAATCAAGTGAGGAAGCAAAGAAGAGGAGGATTTCACTCAAGGAAGGAAGGAGATTCATTTGGATTCAATCCAAGGAAGTTTTCATCTTGATTTAGTGTTAAACCTTTTAGTTTACAATGATTTGTAAGATTCCTAATGTCTATGTTATGGATCTTGTGATGATTGTATGCTAATCTCCTTTGTGAGATTAGCAACATGATAGGAGTTGAATTATTTGTGATATTTATGTACTTAAATTCATGTGTGGATTTGGTAATTGATTTTCTATCATTGATGTTTAATATCTTGAGGTTGATGATATTTTGTGTGTGTAATTATTTTAAGCATGTGATTAGATTGAGAAGTCGATTGCATATTTAGGATAGTTAAGTGAATCATTTTATAAAACACTTCATGTGCATTATAGATTATGAAGAGATTGAGAAGTTCTTGATAGTTTAGAACCCTTTGATAGAACATATCATTTATTAGATTGAGAATTCAATAGATTATGTGAAGGGACTCTTAATTGAATCTAGTACCTAGTTGGAATGATTTAATTGAGAACTAACCATGCAACCTTTATAAGATCATATCCTACCCATTCCGAGAGGAAGCTTAGGTGACATTAGTGTTAGCCCTTAGTCAAGCCTTAAACCACATGAGTTTGAATGCATGAATATATGAATTAGCACTCCTTGATTGTTGTTAATCTCACCCTTGCTTAATTTAGAAAACCACTCATCTAATCATTTAATCTTGTTTGCATTGATTGATTTAATTTCTTGTTTGATCACCCCTCCATTTATATCCGTCTCTATAAAATTATAATGAACATGAGATCGCTTGAGTTCTAGTGCCGTCCTACCCGAGGTTCGATAATTTTTAGTTGGTCATACCACTAAACTATAGCTAATCAATAATCACATGATATTTCTTTCTGGTGAGTATCGTTCTTGTGTGTGTATTTTAGAACTTGCCTCTTGTCTTACATGAGACCCCATGTTATGTTAGATGATGAGAGATGATTTTATGCCATTCTTGAATTTATGAGTCACTTTGCCAAATAATTTCCTACCAAATAATTATATATCCGTAGTTAGCCCCGTTGAGCATAAAAGCCTCATTTCTTTGGCAACCTACGAAGATAGCCACTTTGATATCTTATTTGAGCCTTAAATTCATATATTTAGTGGAGAATTAAATGCTGTCAAAGTGTGTGAATTAATTTTCATGGAGTTTGGAAGGGATAAAATATTTGGAGCTGTACAAGTGATTATGAGCTAAAAAATATGAGTTGAAAAATAAGTTACTTAGGGGTAGTGCCCGAAACTAGTACCCCAAGATGTTATAGAGGTAGTGCCCAAAACTGGTACCTCGAGAAAAAAATAAAGGAAAGAAAAGTATGTTGAGCTTGAAGGAAATGAGAGAAAAAAAATTAGAAGAGCATGAAGCTGGATAGCCTTGAAGTGTAATAATCTGCAGTACAAAAGATCTCCGATTTTAATTCTCTACTAATTGAGTCACTTTATCCATATGTTTCCTACCCTTACCAAAGAGCCAACATTACATCAAAAAAAAAGTCCTTTTTGATCCCATTGTCGAATCATACTTTTAGTGGTGGAGAGTTTGAGACGTTTGGCAAGCTTATGGTTACACATGCAATTGAATTGAATCTGAGCATAAACACCTTAACCCATAAGTGTAAATCTTTTACACTTGAGTGCGAGTGCTATATACTTCCCGTGAGAACATGTGTATGGAGCATTTGAATTGGTGGTGATTGTCTTAACTTGTATGCTATGAATTGATTATTGCATGTAATGAGAGTTGCATGACCTAAGTTGAGGACAATTGTATTTTGAATGGGGTATTGGTCATAGTCCTTGTTTCCCTGCTAATTTTCTTACTCTCTCGCTCTTTATTTTTATTTTGTTGACTCAGGACGAGCAACGGGTAAGTTTAGGGGATTGATGAGAGTGAAAATAAGCGTGTTATAGTATCCAATTTAACATCTTCTTGATTGAAATTGTTGTCATATATTAGCACAAGTGTCTTATATGCGATATATATGAGAAAAAGGTGTGTTTGAGGTGCTTTATTGTGTTTTAGGTGAAAAAATGATCAAAAGTGCAAAGTTGGAGAAAGGTGCAATTTGTGCGAGGAATGCTGGAAAACGCCCAACTTGTGCAATTTTTCTGTGCAAGTATGAAGAGTTCGCAAGATTACGAAGTATGCTTGGAATGCAAAATCAAGTTTAAGAGGGGGTGTTGAATATTAAACTTAATTTTGTAGAGATGTCATGAGAATTCTAGATAAATTGGGAAGATGTGAATCTTCTAGGTTGGTGGAGACATTTGTAAACTAGAATTCTCTAGAATGGGAAATTAAGGAAAATGAGAAAGAATAATCTAGAGTGATGTGGATGAAAAAAATTATCTAGAAAATATTCACATGTGATCAATATAAGAATTATCTAGATGAAACTAGTGTAGAATGATCTAGAATATTAGAGATTGTACTCTTGATTACTATAAATAGGTGCATGATGTATCATTTTGTCGTACACAACCAAAAATAAAGTTAAGTGAAGTTCATTTCTCAAACCTTGTTCACTCCCTCAAATTCTTTCTATTATATTTTCTTTACCCCACTCACCAAATCCTACACTCAACCACAAATACCTACACATATCCCTCCAACCTTTTACATCCTACTGCTGGATGCCGAAATTTATGGATATACCCTTTAATACTAAAATGTATGGGCGCATAGTGTGCCCCGGACACAAGAGACCAACTTTTATTTAAATTATATTTGTTAATGAATAGGAAAAATATACAAATGACAATTGTAAAATCAGTTTCATGTGGACATATTTTTTTTATTTATTATTTCACCAGTTTTTTGGGGTCTTCAATTCTAATTCTATTACTATTTTTATTTTTTTCTAAAATTTGCATGTTTTTTGGGATAACGTGCCCCCAAATCCCACACTTTTCGAAAGTTGTACCCATTAGTATTAAGTGTTATATATACCTTTTGGTATAAGAATATATTAGTACATTGTTTTTTTTAGGAAAAAACATAATTTTTTTAATCAAACAATTACGCTATTCATATTAAATATTACCTTTAAATGCCTTGTACACCAAAAAATACAAGAGAACAAATTTTCCAAAAAATACGGTGGCTATCAGAGTGATTACGGTCTTCATCTTCGAGGAAGAAAATTTCAAAAGAGGAATCTATGATTAAACACAAAGAAGAGAGGATTAAAATGGCAAAAAAGATTGTGGAGAAGTTCAACAGCGATCCTAATTTCAAGCTGTTGCACGAGTGTGTTTCTAATTTGTTCACCCAAAAATTAAGATCGGATATGAAGCTATTTAATTCCGGTGATTCGCCGAGAATCAGCTCCGCCGCTAAGTGGTGCCCGTCGCTGGACTCCAGCTACGATAAAACCACTCTACTTTGCGAAACCATAGCCAAGAAGGTGTTCCCCTTGAATGAATATCCAGAGGATGAAGGTGTAGAGGAAGCACATTACGCTTATCGCGTGATGTGTCGATTGAGGAAGCAGGTGTTGGTGATGGAATGGGTAGCGGTGGTTCGCTGCTTCGAAGCGAGGAAGAAGAATGTCAATTGTCAATATCGGGAAGACTGGAACATAAATGTCGTCTCCCGCGTTCCTGCTATGCGCCGTTGTCATCAGCTTGGTGTCAGCGTCTAAGGCGTTGCAGACAACCTTCTTCTTCAGCTCCTCCGATGTAGTTCAAGTTCCGAGCAAGAATTGATCATATGAGAAAAACTGAGAAAAATAGAGAAGATGAAACATGCGCTTTTCTGGTTGGAAGTTTGTGCGTGTCTGATAATTCCAACTTGACTTTTTATTTTCGACCATTGGGCCCACTATTGAGTAATGTTTATTCTTTTGAGATACTTACTTTTAGGTACAATGCATATCTTATTATTACTATTAGATACGTGGGCTTAAAATTAATACTAATAGGCACAAACTTATATTGCACAAGCCTAATTTTACCCTTTCAATGTATTATGGACATAATTTTTATCGTTAAAATTGCAACAGATTCAGTATTTATTGCTGGTTGATTTCATCTCTTTTATTGATAACAATTCATCTTCTCAAGTAAATAAGACTATAAATATATTGCACAACTTAATTAAATTTTTGCACAACCTGTGAATAAGGCTGCACAACCTAACTATATGTTATTTTGTAAATCATATTTCTTGTAGACATGCGCAATATAGTTATCAAGAGTATAATTATAAAAAATAAATAATTCTGATGGACATAAAATTATGTCTAAATATTATTTGCTATAAATCATGCTATGTTTCCGTTTTGTAATGATACATGCTGCACAATCGATTACATTGTTGCACAACCCCTTAAAATGTCTGCACAATCTATTATATTGTTGCACAATGTGAACAATCATCAGCATCCTTCCACGTCTCTTATCATCATAACCTTACCTCTGCTGAAACTGAAGAAGCAATGGAAGAACTTTCCGATACTCCAGGCACTATTGACACCGACTCCGAACAGGTAGAGCACAGTCAGGTTGTCGCATTTGGTGGGAAAACTTGGTTTCGTGATGGTGGCGGCCATCGGGGGTTTCTTTCGCGTAACAACCCAAAAAAGAAAGGACGTACATGATAGGATATTAACTTACGGGAATGACGACATTGACTCGATGATGAGCTTATGCGAGAGACTGAACAAGCACTACCTGAAATTGATATCTTGGGCCTGACGCGCGATCATCCAAGCAGGTGGGCGTATTCGTGCATGATTAAATTACCCCCAATTAGTGCTCGCTTTTCCACTGAAGGGCTAAAGGTGAACGTTCTCGCAATTCCGATGATTTCACCGGTGGCGGAGGCTCTAAAGTCGGCCTTCTATATGCGCATCAACCGCGACGTCGATGAGGATTTTAGTGATATTTACGAGAATGAGATTTATGAAAGAATTGGATCACAGATCTTTCTCAAATCCTTTACGGATATTGGGAAATCTTTAAAATAAATAGATAAATATTGAGATTTTATTTTAATTTAAATATTAAATTAAGGTTATAATAGACATATAATTATATCTTTTTGTATCTATTAGTAATAGTTTAGGTTGAGCGTATTTAATAGTGATAATCTTAACTAATGTGTATTGCAGAGTAATTATTCCTATTCTTTTAATCAGCAAAATACAGTTTTGCTCTCTCAATAAAATATAAAGTGTCCATTTGATTTATTAAAAAAAGTTTAAGGGTTTGGATGCTAAAAATAATAGATTTAGGGTGCATCTGATCCTCTTCAATAAGTTGAGGGGCCAAGATGACATTTTGCCTTAAATAATTCACTAATTCATACTGCCTCCTCCCATCTTATTTTCATCGTCACGTAAATTTACTTTTTACTTCGCACATGTAAAAATAGAAAAATACTTTTTCTTGACTTGTCTGTGAGAGTAATATAATTTAATCTATGTTACATGTACAAAGAAAGAGATGTCAATTTAAAAATTAAAATACTGTTATTATTGATAATTGACGATAAATTTTGAATGTGGATGATATTTTATTCAAAGTGGTTTTTATTATATTATTACATAACATAACATAACTATAATTGCATATCCTGTTTATAGGTGTATTAGTATGTTGTTTGAGCGCAGATAATATTTTATTGTCATCACTTTTCTTGGTGTTATATCTGGTACATTCCTTCTTGAGCTTTATGTAGTCACTACAAAAAAATTATGTTTTATCTTCCTTCGGTAAAAACCTTAATTTTATTTGTTTAATTGGTTTACCAACCGATTATCAATGAAATCTATTGATAATTTTTCTTTGGTAAAGTGGTGGTTGGTAAAAATATTAGGAATGAAATTTCAATTCTATTGGTAAATAATTCCGTTGGGAATCTGTTGCTAATAATTCCGTTGGTAATTTATTTAATGATTCTATTGGTAACTGTTAATAATTACCAATGGATTTTATTCTATTGGTAAAAACATAAGAAAATGTGTTGTATACTATTGCTAAAAGAAAATTATAATTACCAACGGATTGAATTCAAACCTTGCTAATAATTCCGTTGGTAATTTATTTAATAATTCTGTTGGTAACCGTTAATAATTAACAATGGATTTTATTCTATTGGTAAAAACATAAGAAAATGTGTTGGTATTCTATTGTTAAAAGAAAATTGTAATTACCAACGGATTGAATTCAAACCGTTAGTAAATTTCATTGCTAAAAAGGATTTTTTTTTGTAGTGAGTGTCTCAGCATAGTGACATTGAATGGAAAAATTCCTGTTATGAATCAATCAAAGAAAGAAAAGAAAACACAAAGAACATAAGTTGTTTATAGTGGTTCGGCAAATTGCCTACGTCCACTCTTAATGGAGAAGAGTATATTATTGATGAAGTTATAACGACGATGAATAAACTTAGATCTCATACAAACCCTAATCTTGGGAATGTATGGATGATTCTATGAACCATACTGAATGACTAAAACTTAACCCATATATATACACTCCAATATATGATATATATGGATAATATGATATATATGGACAATATATGATTTGCATAATCTTAAATCATATATACTTTACTTGCATAGCAAGCTATCCTCAATATCCAAGCCCTTGAGCTTATATGTTGATCATCCATCCTTCATCTTCCACGTGTTATATTGCTGATTTAACGTATGCAAGCGTCTACCTCTCAACAATCTCCACCTTAGACCTTGCATGTGTCTACTTCTCAACAATACTCCACCTTAGACCTTGCATTACCACATCAACACTCTTACTCTTCTTCTCACACCTGCTACATTATGGTGCAGCCACCCTTATCCACTGTTTTAACGAGTGCAGCAAACTCCTTCACACTGCCTTTAGAGAGCATCAAACCCCTTAACTGTTTTTAAGAGAGAACAGTAAACTCCTTAACAGTTTTTAACAAGACCATTAAACTCCTTAAATGTTTTTAAAAGAGAACAGCAACCCACCTTTTGCATCACAACGTAACAACGTTGACTTACCGCCAAGCCACAACAAGTTCGAACCATTTTCCTAATGAAAGTGCCATTACTTTGAAGTCGATTCTAACTCACTAGGTTAACCCGATGCTTCTCCTACTTGCTCGTTGTTACCATGCCACTCTTAAACGCCAATGAGTCCAAGTCACCACATCTCCTAGCTACCCCATTATATCGCTACTTCCCCCGAACACCATTCACTTACCGGAAAATCCTTTTCTTACAAACTTGTGTTGAGCTGACCTTATTCTTTTTTTTTGTGAACACCAAGTTGCTGTAAGCATGATTCCACCCCGTGGAAAACCCATGTCCTGAACTTCACATTGGAGTACCATGCTACAAATATCCATAGCTCATCTCTGCCATGAACAGATACTGCATACTTACTTGAATTAATTCTAATTCTCCTTGCTGGAAGAGATTCTCTCAACCATGTCTTGACTCCACCTTCCTGGGATCCCCATGCCATTGCTGCATCCTTTTAAACAATGCTGGCACGACCTTGTACCGATCCAATTCTTGAATCTGTACTGAACCTCAAGCCACTTATGACTCACTATCTCCACAAGTGATTCACTGCTCATTGTTGGAAATTGTCCTTCCCTTATGAACAATCCCACTTCTTCTCTGTGAAAAACTTTTCCCATTGTTCATCCGCTAGATTTTACAAAAACCATTGAAAATCCAGCTTTCCTCTGCTATGAACAATTTTGCTTCCCTTTAATTTGCTGTAAGCAATTCTTAATCACAACTGGATTGACCCACTTTCCTTGCCGGAATATTCAATCAACCCAATTCGTGAATCCAGCTGCCAGCTTCATCATCCTCGTTGGAGAGAAACTGTTGCTGCAGCCATTGGAACTGTTGTAGTGTACACTTGCCACGCTGGGCCTCCACCTCGCAGCTAGTTCCTCACCACACCATGAGGCTTTGATCCTTTGCCACCGAGCCATCGTCGATCAACTATGGAGAGAAGCTGCCGCTTCCAACCACTTTCGAGCGTCGCCTAATTTCTTGCTGAAGCGTTGCTCGCCTAAGTCTGACTTTAATCTGAATTCAATCCCTCCCGAATTGTGCATGTGAATTACCGAATTTAATCTGAATTCAATCCCTCCCGAATTGTGCATGTGAATTGTAAAATCTACGACCCAACTCCCATATTTCTCTAAGGATTCCATCAATGGTCTTCCCCCATTGATCTTATCATTCCGTCGAGAAGAATTCCAAGAATTCATCTCTTCGAACCTCCATCGAAAAGAACGACACTTTATCCCTCTTGCTGATCTGCAAGAGTCACCTTATTTCTTGATCATCCATCGCTTTCTTCATCATCACTCCGAAATCCTCCGTGAACTCCTTGACATCGAAACCAACAACACCAACTCAACTTCTGTTCAATGTTCACAACACTTGGAACCTTAGAACCCGATCTTCACCATCCAGACTCAACGCTTATGAGTTCTGAACGTGCTGTTAAAATTACAACTCGATCCAATGGCTGGTTTTTGATAAACGACCCTTTAACGACGGCTGCTGAGAACTGAATCGCCAAAAAACCTGTCTTCGGTTTTCGGCCTATTACTATTGACAGAGACCTCCAAACACAATCTCCACCGTTCAGAATGTATTTCAACAAGTTACGAACGTGCTGACAAACTTTCACTTTGATCCGACGGTTGAAACTCTAGATATGGCTTCTGCAATATTTCTGCGCATGGACTTCTCTCAAAAACGTGAATTCCTTCTCGTTTCTGCCTTCTTTCCCACACCTTCTCGCTTCTTCTTTCTTTGATCATCCCTTCTCCCGTTTCCACTTCTTCTTTCTTTGATCGTCCCTATTCCCGTTTTCCATAGACGACGGCCAATTGTTATGAATCGATCAAAGAAAGAAAAGAAAAACAAAGAACAGAAGTTGTTTATAGTGGTTCGGCAAATTGCCTACGTCCACTCTTAAGGGAGAAGAATATCTTATTGATGAAGTTACAACGACGATGAATAAACTTAGATCTCATACAAACCCTAATCTTGGGAATGTATGGATGATTCTATGAACCATACTGAATGACTAAAACTTAACCCATATATATACACTCCAATATATGATATATATGGATAATATGATATATATGGACAATATATGATTTGCATAATCTTAAATCATATATACTTTATTTGCATAGCAAGCTATCCTCAATATTCAAGCCCTTGAGCTTATATGTTCATCCATCCTTTATCTTCCATGTGTTATATTGCTGATTTAACGTATGCAAGAGTCTACCTCTCAACAATTCCTTTACTGCTACATTTTTACAATAGTAATATATATATATATATATATATATATATATATATATATATATATATATATATATATATTTTATTCTTTTCATTGTAGATAGTGCATGAGTCACCTTTATATAGTAAAGAATATTTTTTCTTCATCATTTTACTTATGCTAAGTAGATTACTGTGGAGTTTTGAAATCAACAGCACATCGTGAATGCACTGCTTTCCTTTTCTTATGTTGACAACTATTATGCCTTTTCTTCCAACCTCTGTTGTGTCTCCATTGTCTTAGCTTCACTTGAATTTTGATTGTTTTATCGACATTTTAGAAAATCTTCTCAACTGCCGTAATATAATGTTCGTTTATTTATTGTACGGAATTGAAGATGGAATAGTGGCTAGATGAGTCCATTAATTAAATTCACACATGTACAAGTCCCAATTTCGATTTTGCTGACAATCTATCTTTATATCACTCTATACATACATATATACCTGAATTTCCTATTTTTATCTTTAACTAGATTTTATCCATACATACGTTGTACGAAAAGAATTATATTACACTATATTTAAAATTATTATTTTTTACGTAATTATATTTATTTACTTATATGAATTTATGTATTTTATAAATAAAATATTAATTATTTATATATAAAATATAAATGTAATTTTTCTTTTTGTTAATTTAAAGTAATTTTATATTTATGAATTAAATCGTATAATATGTACATTTAATTTTTTCATAACATCAATTTTTACTTGTAGTTAAGGATGACAATGTGAAAATGCTTGTTTTAAGGATATCTATATTTGTTTAAATATTAATTATCTATATTTATACCCGTCCTATTAAAAAATTCCATGTACCCGTCCCAAATTCATTTATAGACACACGCGGGTTATCTGTATCCATTTAATATTTATTTAATTTATATATTTATATATTTCAATTCTTAAATAAATATTATAATAAAAATTATATTACTACCTCCGTCCCAAATTAGCCTTCACCTTT
Source organism: Pogostemon cablin (assembly GCA_023678885.1). Classification (NCBI taxonomy): domain Eukaryota; kingdom Viridiplantae; phylum Streptophyta; class Magnoliopsida; order Lamiales; family Lamiaceae; genus Pogostemon; species Pogostemon cablin. The sequence goes on from CM042987.1 coordinate 12,917,404, forward strand.
TCTATTTTTGTTTGTCTCCTAAAAGTCTTCACATTTCACATTTCTAAAATAGTAAAAAGATATAACAACTAACCTCTCACTTACACTTTATTTACAAAAATATCACTCATTCCTTGGGTACCAGAAAAGTACACCCATCTCTTTGTCATTTGTTCTTGTACCAAATATGTTCTCCAACACTATTATTTGTAAGTACTTTAGCATGTATAACTATATCTTATGTTTCCTAATGACCAAACGTGGACATTTGCATAAACTTTTGTATAATATATATTTCTCTCGTATAATTTTATTACTACTCGTATCCATCACATTCAAAAATTTTATTACAATACATTTCAAACCCGTTTATTAATACTCATGAGTAAAAATTAACAATTAAAAATTTTACTGAAATTTGATCAATTAAATGAAGACGATATTTTATCGTAAAATAGATTGATTAAATTAAATTAATGAGGTATTTTAGAGTAAATATTAAATTAAAATAAATTCAATAAAATATGATCTCTAAATTAAAATTTAAAATTAAATAGTTTAAAAAAATTAGTTGATATTAAGAAAAATAAAATTATCTAAATATAAATCTTTTGTAAATTAAATTGAATTAATTAAATATTAATTTATAAATTGATTGAAAAAAATAGGAAAAATTACTCACAGGTACACACTTTGTATCCTAAATTACTAGGAGATACAATAAGTTCAAAAAATTACTCTCACATACAAAATATTAAAATAAAATACTAAATATAACATTAATTCATTATAATCCCATACACTTTTAAACCACAAATCCTAAACCCCTCACCCACCCACTGTTGCAGCCGGCTTCCGGACCGCCGCCGCCACCATTGCCGCTGCCCCCTGCCGCCGCCGGAGAGTGGGAGTATATATTTTTTTTGTTGCACACACTTTTTAACTGCACATAACTTTTGCTGAACACGAACTTTTATGCTGAATACCAACATTTATGTGCAGCACATTGTAAGGGTAATATCGGAATATCACTATATATTTATGTAGTTAGTAGTAATATTTTTGTATGTTTGTATCTCACAGTAATAAAGGAGTTTTTAATGTACCTTATAGTAAGTACCTGATAGGCGTTTTTACAAACTCCAATTAAAATCCTCAAGTATAAGGATGTCAATTGTAACGACAAGTACCCACATAAAATTATCGATCCCTAGAAGGACAGTCAATTATTTATTTACTCTAAATTACTATTTAATAAGAATTATGTAACCAATTTCTAGAGTTTGAATTAATTATCTAAGAAACTAAAATAATAAATAACTTAATAAAAAGCAAAGAAGAAGGATTTGAGATTAAGTCAAGAGATAAGGCACAGTTCTAAGGTATCAAGTATAGACTAATTAATTTGGATTTCTAGACCTCCAATTGATTATTCATGCAACATCTATGAAATTACACCACTTAACCCTGTTATCCCACCAGATACGATCCGATTTTAAGCTAATAGTATATTCTAGTTTATTTCCTAAGGTGCATGAATATTACCAAGCCCCCTTCCTAGATACTAATCAACACGAACAAAAATACCTCCGAATGACAAGTGTGACTAACAAGATATTTTCTAAAAGTACTACAAGGATTTATCACTTCCTACTTGAATGTCTAATTGCATTGTTCCATTAAACAATTCAAGTATTTGATTTATTGGTTCTCGAAATTAAAGTGTTCATGGGCAGACTACTCTAATTCCTAACAAATAGACAATATCATGAACGCACACGAGCTAACATATTAAACCAAGCATCACGGGCAATGACATGAATTTAGTATGAAGACGTTACGAAGCAGAAAAGAAAAGTTTGAATACACCAAGTAAAATCAAAATATTAACTGCATAAAATCACGAAATTTGGTCTAGGTCTCCAAATCAATTGAATCTAACCTTCAAACCCTAGAACTGTAATGAAAATTAACCGATGAGGTAACAAGCAACACTCATGGCTATGAAATTCATAACAATAATCAAGACAAAAAAAGAAGAAAGATAAGAAACACGAAACACTAGCGCAGGCGTAGATCTGTGTTTCTTCTCTGTCTCTCCGATCGTCTGATCTCTCTCAACTCGCACTTGAATCTCCTTTGGATTGGATAGAAGATGGGATGGATGGAGATCTGATGTGTGTGGGTGGATGATGAGGCGTGGTGGATGATTAGCCATTTTTTGTAGTCGGGATGACCAATTAAAAAATTTATCGAACCCAAGGGAGGTAGGTACTAGAGCTTAAGCGATATCAGGTTTCTTGTAATTTTATAGAGACGAATCATAAATGGAATGTTGTTTAAACAAGTAAATTAAAGTAATCAAAGCAAACAAGTAAACAATGATCAAACAAGCAAAGATAAGTGGATGAAGAGTAGTTTTCCAAGTTAAGTAAAGGTGAGATTAACAACACTAATGAAGTGGTAATTCTAGGATTATTGCATCAAATTCATATGTATCATGGATTAATAAATAAGGGCCAACACAAATTCCAGCTAAACTCCCTCTTGAGATGGACATGATGTAGATCCTTAATAAGGTCTCAAAATAGCTCTAAAGGTTGGTTCTAAATCAAACCATTCCATCAAGGTACTAAGTTCAATTAAATAATCCCATCACACGATCGATTGACTTCTCGACCTAATAAATCGGGTGTTCTATCAATGGGGTCTAAGTCCCAAAGGATATCTCTATCTCTTTACAACTTATAATGCACATGAATTGTATGATGAAATGATTTAATGAACCATCATAACCACATATTTGATTTCAGAATCCAAACATAGGCCCAATGACAATTAATCACACAAATCAACCATATAAATCAAGCAATCAACAATCAATGATAGAAAATTAACAAATCCAATCAACATATGAATTCAAATACATAAATCCCAAAATTATCCAACAACTTTCATGTTGTTAATCTCACAAGGGAGATTAGCCTACCATATTCATAAGGAAATCAACATAGACATTTAAATCCTTACAAACCATGATAAATAATAAGGTTTCAATACAAAGTTTGAATGAAAACTCCCTTGGATGGCTCCAATGGTGATCTCCTTCCTCTCCTTGCAATTCTCCTCTCTTCCTTGCTTCTTTTCCTCACTTGGATGAGAATTTTGATGGTTGGATGAAGATAGATGGAATGGATGGTGAATGGATGAAGATGATGGTGAAAAATGGAAGGAATTGTGTGTGATGTGTGTGTGCAGCCTCCAACTCATGAAAATCTAATCAAATGTTGAAATATTAGGTATTTATACCCCTTGGGAGCTTTTAAAAGAATTCTGATATTTTTTTTCTTCCAACACCTACACGGCTCGTGTGCATGCACACAGCCCGAGTCGTGTTAGGGCTTTTGGTCAACTTTTGGCTCCAGACGGTGCACGGCTCGTGCACTGAACACGGCCACAGGGTGGGCGAGTAGTTGGTTCAGGTGCTGGCACACGACCACCTCTTACAGAGCCGTGCACAGTACACGGGACATGTGCATGAACACGCCTCGTGTACTAGATACGGGCGGCGGTGTTTGTACTGCAGTTGCTTTCTTCTTTCACCTCGACTCCCGACTCTGTTTTCGCTCTATTTTCACCTGTTTTTAGCACGTTTAAGCTCATTCTCACACATTTTCATAAAAACACATATTTAACCAAATAGTACATAAAAACGGATAAAACACTACGAAAACATATATAAAAAGATACTAAAATTTAGGTGAAAATATCACTAATCACACCCCCAAACTTAAAGTGTTACTTGTCCTCGAACAACAAAAATGGTGAACCAAGAGGGGAGATTTTCACCTAGGAAAAGACCTAACGAACATAAGTAATAACACATCAATAGCAATAAGAATTACAAACTATGCTAAGTCATCCTACAACATTGATCAATTCATGACATGAGGAATTAACAAGTTCAATCAAAAGAGAATAAAGAGTAATATAGTCCCTTTTTGGTCCAAACCTCACATTTGATATCAATTTCACTCAACACTCTATCAAATTTAGGTAAAACGACACTCATCAACCGATTGGCTCTACTCGCTATAAGCTTTCTCGTGGACTACATTCACAAACCACCAAAGTTTTAATCAATGATCACAAAGGTCTTTCATTAAGGATGTAATGATAGGCTCTTTGGTATGGTAGGGAGAATTTAGGTAATAGTGATTAATCATGTGCAAGTAATCGAAGAGGTAGTTAATTTCTTTCATACCTTCACTTATCTTTCTTCCCTTCTTAACTTTGCAACTTTCAAGCACTAATCACACTTCTCCTTTGATTTTTACTACCTTTGATTGTATACTCCTTTCTTTGGACTTCTAATTTTTTGAGCATCTTTGTTACTATTTTGCTCCTTTTCTTTTGTCTAAGGTTGCATATGCATTCTTTCTTTTGTTCTTCGCATCATTTTTCTTTCCTTTTACCATTTCTTTTCATTTCTTTCTTTTCAAACCTTTCTAGCTACCATCTCCTCAATCACTCACACAAAAAGGGTAAATAAATGAGGCTCATGTGGGTAATCAAGGCTTATAATAATGTGCTTATAAAAAGAAACAGGCTTAAAGGCTCAAAATGGTTTATTAGGGATGATGTTTATGGTAGGGAAATATATGGCAATGGCTATAAATTACAAGGATGGCCTTAGATCATATCATTAATCTCCACTAATCGGGCTCATTCCTATAGTCCTTGAGCAAGTTTAGCTTATCCAACATAACCAATCCACTCATGAAAAGAAATACCATGTATGCACGGTTGAGGCTCAAATACTCACAAGTTTGTTCTTGGACCTTAAGGAACTTATTACACATTATTCATCTCGCAATTGAACAAATTAAATAGAACATGTTACAATTCGAAAGTATAGAGATTCTTAATCATAATTTCCATCACTTATCACAAAAACATGTCAACACTAATTTTAAAAAACGACTCACGATATCCCAAAATAAACTACCAAACAACCCTAGACAAAAATAAAAATGCACACAAAATATAAAATAAAGGCACACCAAACAAGAAACAACCAAAAACACATAACATGTAAAAATAAAAATATCCATCATTAGAGAATTAAGCACTCATTTATAACATCCATAATCAATTAAGCTCACAAGCATCCCATCTTTAATTGAAAAGGAAATCATAAATTATGAAAGTAAACCTCCCACAAACATAACAAATGAAGTAACATACTGGTAGGCTGTCGCCGGCCCACCAAAAATAATATTTATAATTTTTTTGACTTATCCAATTAAATGTATTAGCGTGAGTACGGGTTGAGCCTAAGGGAGTAAAATGAAATTTATATTAAATCAAAGTGTTTGAGTTGGACAAAATAAAAAAATAGGGAGGAATTTCGTTTGGTGAATTTATACTAATTTTTGCAAATAATTAAATGGCAATTTCTAGCAACTAATGATTCAAGACTCCAAATATTAAAATTAGAGTGTGAACAAATATTAAACAAACCTGTCCCAAGAAATTTATCCCCTCCCGATATTCTAAGAGAATTAGTAAATAAGAGATAAAATCAATACAAGATAACTTCAAACCCCTAGGTTGATGGTACAACCACTAAATTATCCTACTCTCCTAGTGACCTAAGTGGTTCGAACTAGATAAGGCATTAGACACGAGAAATTAGGATTGCAAGGCTATGAAAATGGGGGTAGCAAATCATATAACCAAGACCCTACGAATTCTAGAGGTACTCCCTCAATTTGCCACTCGATTTATAAGATTATGACAATTACGAATCATAAAATGCAAATTGACAATGGATTATGCAAAATAAAACATAGATGGCCAATCTAACTTTACAATCACAAAACCGTAATTCAAATCAAAGCCATTCGTAGGATAAAATTATCAACATATTAATCAAAATTTCCTATCAAACAATTGCTAGAATATACGAGAGGTTCAAAAATTCTTGAATCAGAAAGGGGACTTAGCCCATAAAATACATAACGAAAATTAAATCAAAATGATAAAACCAATTTTTGTCCGATTGTTCTTCATGGACGCTCAAGCGTTCCTCCTCCCACTATCTCTCACGTTCTTGGCGTATGTCAAAGATGGTGTCCAGAAGTGATGAATCTCTCTTAAAACTTTCCTTTTTGCCCTTCTTCTCCTTTGGTAAGTAAACCTTATTGATTCTCAATTAATTCCTCATGATGGCTTAGTCAACTTCCTTTTAATTCTTTCCGTAACAGCGATGTAACAGTACCCAATTTGAGGGAATGTGATAGCTGGAATTTTTTCGAATTTACTATTTAATTCTGTCCATCTTGACTGACACTGACCCCTTCAGTGTTAGTGTGACTAGCAGTAAAAATTCTTCCATTTCAACCTGTTTTAACAACGATTTGGCCAATTAAAGTGGATATGCATAAGACATAAAATGAGTCGTAATTAGCACGTGGGTAAATATCCAAATTGGTCTTGTAAGTATGGCATTTTCCAACTTTAGTCCTTTATCTTTTGTAATTCTCAATTTTTTTCCTTTTTCGTCCACTTTTAGTCCTTTTGGTCCAAATTTAGTCATTTTTGTCCAAATTTAGTCCTTTATGTTAAAAAATGTCCAAAAATGGTTCGAAAGTGCATACATTTAGGATCAAAAGTGGACCAAAAAAGTACCAAATTTTGAAAAAAGGACCAAAATTGATTTTGATATTTACCCTTAGCACTCAAATGACACACAATTCATTCAAATAGTAATGATTTAACTCAAGAAATTAATAGCAAATTATGACTTATCAAATCTCCCCACACCGAACCTTTGCTTGTCCTCAAGCAAATAAGACTAAGGATTATGAAAGTTAGAAAATCAGAGACATCAATCGTACGGGATAAATGAGTATGAGGACACTACTCAGGAAAAATAACAATTAATCATTTGAAAACAAATGAAGGTGACTCTCAGCCAAAACTTGCAACTTTCATGGCATCAAAGTTTTCAAAATTCCATGGCCTCACCAAGATTCACTCCAAAATCACTAAAGTGTTTTGATTGGTAGCAAAATCGCTCAAAAATTGAACAAGATAAGTCATTACCATAAGCTTGCTCCCAAATCAAATCTCCAAAAATTTTCAATGAATTATGTGCAATATCAAAGGGTCTTTTCATTGGTTGTAACGGGGAATAAGAATAAGATGGAATAAGAAGGGTATGAACAGCTAAATATATATACCACTTTGCAATGTGTTCATCATGTAAATGATACCAATTTCAAGAACTCACCCTCTAGTTTTCCATTTCATTTTTCACAAATTCCTCTCAATCTTTTGTTTTTGCAACCTTAGTCCATCGTTTTTTTTTCACATCTACTCTTTTTCGACTTTGGAACAACAAGGGATTTATTTTTCAACTAATTTTTTTTCTTATTTTTTTAATATTCCCTTCTCCTTTCTTTTCCACCATATTTTTTTTTTCAACCATCACTTTTCCCAATACCATCAATTCAATCACAAATTTTCGATGAATATTGTAAAAATGGTAGGGGTTCAAGTGGAGGAGTTTAAGAAAGAAAGTAGAAATTAGGTTCATCAATGTGCTCATTTATCAAGAAAAGGTTTAGGCTCAACGTGGCTTCCTAATGTTAAGTATGATAAGGTTGGTGAATATAAGCCAAAGATGTTATGCCTAGATGCCCTTATCATTTTATTGCACACACTCAAATGTATGATCTTGAAATGCATTAAAGGAGCAAGTTCTAGAATGATCAAATCAAGTTTAATACACTCAATCAAAGGCGAATAGAGCTTATAAATGTGAATGCTCTTTTAGGCTCAAAAGCTCACAAAAAGGGGTTGAATTTGCCATGATATTTAAAAAAATTTCAGCCACTTATATCACAAAAAATTTGCAAAAGAAACCCACCAAGCATTAGTTTTTATGCATCAAAGTTATCCCCTTCGTCATGCTTTCACTTCCATTACTCCATGACATTATTCTCTAATTTTTCAACTCCAAATCCATCAACAAGACCACAAAACAACATCATTATGAAACAAAAACAGCATTTCCAGCATAAAAAACAGAACCTACATAAAAACCAGCAGAAATTCTGCACTCATTTCGTTGAAAATGAGCAAAATTTTTAGCAAGATTTGACAGCAATTAGCATTAGAAAATTCAGCAATAATTCCACATCTTAAACCATCAATTCACATAAATCCACTGCAATAATCCCTCCCCACACCTAAATCTTTGCTTGTCCTCAAGCAAAAAATAAAGTAGAGAAAGAATTAAAAACATATACATGGAAAGAGTGCATCTTTCTTCAAAGAAATAGGGCAAGATTTAGAACGCTTTAATGTAATAACACATTCAAAACTAAACAAAAGACTAGATATTGATATAGACCTGCTCTCAAATCAAATCTCTACAAATTTTCAAGAGAAAATATCAATTTTAGTCCATATCCAATTTCAATCCTCTAACTATTATTTATCTTTTTTAATTTAAGTCCTTTAATATCAATTTTAGTCCTGTGGCTTTTTACTTTTTCTTGAATTTTTATCCTTTTGCACAACTTATAGGACTTGCGCCGATTGTAGTGGCAGATATGGCGCTGCAGAGACCGATCTCCGACAATCTCAAATGGTTGTCCTTGACTGGAAAGAAGACCGGTTATGGCGGTGTGCAGCAATTGGAGGCGAGCTAGCGAGGAGTTCGTGCAGGCAGCAGAGTGGTAGGAAAGAGAAATTGGAAATAGCGGAGGATATCTTTGCGGCGGCACCGTTGCCTTTTTTAAATGATGACCTCATCTAAAAGCTTAAGCCAGTAGAGAGTTGACTCGTTTAATACTTAATCAAATCACTCTAACACACCCCTTCACATGCAGGTGGGGAATATTTGCCTCAAGCCTTGCAATGTGGAATTTTTTTTCATAAATGGGTAATCACTCTAACACACCCCCTTACATGCAAGCGGGGAATTTTTGCCTCAAGTTTTGCAATGTGGAATTTTTTTTTATAAATGGGTGGCGGTGAGGTTCGAACCCTGGACCTTTATTAACCATGGGCTCTGATACCATGTTAAATGAGCACCTCATCTAAAAGCTTAAGTTAGTAGAGAGTTTAATCGTTTAATACTTAATCAAATCACTCTAATAGTCTTCTGGTGGTGGATATGCAGAAATCGAGCAACAAAGATATTGAATAATTGGGGACGAAGCTAAGTAATTGGATGAAGGAAGCTAAGAATTGTTGGCCAGAGAGAATTAAGGAAGATGGAAATTTGAGGAAATTTAAGGGGATCCGGTTCTGGTTCGCACCCACCATGTAGCAACACATGTGAAAATTAGGAAAGGGGAGTAAATCGAGTTCCATGAAATTTTTTGGAGCTGATTCCACTCAAATGGTCCTCTACAAAAAAATTAAATATTAAACACTACCTTCGTCCCATTAAAAGTAGGGCGTTTCATTTTTGCACATAAATATAATATTTTATTATATGTATAAATGAGGAGAGTGAAATACTCCCTCCGTCCCGGAGTTAAGTTCACAAACACTCATGTAAATATGGAGTTTAAGAAAAATTACTTTTTGACCTATTTTATTGACTTTTGAAGGGTATTATGGTATTTTTAGGTAATAAATAAATTATCAAGTATGTTATGTGTTTTAGGTTAGAGTGGTATTTTTAAAATTAAGATAACTTTTGGGGTTGTTGGTTAATGTGAAGTTTCCTTTTATGGGTGGAGAACATAAGTATGGGACGGACGAAGTAATATATAGTGGGTACGTGTATTAGTGGTGTGTGTGGTCCCATGTAGATATATTGATTGTTTTGTGTCCTCTTGTATTGAGACAAATTAAAATGACCGAATGCACCTCTCTCAGCGGGATGTAGAGAATATAAAAATATACTTCATGAGTAATTTGTATAAAAAGTAAAATGTGATAATATTAATAAAAAGAAATACATGATCAAGAAAATGTGATAACTATCAATTTAATTATTTAATGAACAATTTATATAACGAATAAAAAGTAATAACATTTTTAATAAAAAATGATTGCCGATAAAGGACATAGAGATAATCAGACATCTAATTAAATTGTTTCATTAACAATAAGTAAGGCCATTAAAAAGTAATATTTTTAATAAAAAATAATAGCAGATAAATTATGAATTATTCTGTAACGAGCCTCTGGAACAAAAATATAAGTATTTTAATAGCTATAGTACAAAGAACTAATTAATTAGAGTTAGTCTCTTGGGAACCGAGTTTACACAAGTATTTCTGAATTAAATTACTTTTGATTTCCAATGAATTATTTAAATTATCTGTGTTGTCTCTTTAAAATAATTAGTTCACGTCAAAGACTTGTATGAGATCCGTTTCACGTAAAGGCTTGCATAAGATGTATAAAAAGTGATATTCAATTAATGAAAAGTGATATTGCTATTTCATGAATAATATTATATTATATATAAATGTGATAAAATTTTATTGTGAAAATGATAAAATTTTATAGCAGAGTGATAATTAATTAAAAAAATATAAAATATTCTCACATGAGACGTTCTCATGCAAGACTTATCCTTAGTTGACATGTAGTTGGGTTTTCTAACCAATAATTAAAATATCCTACATATGTGTTGTCTCAGTATTACTCTCTTTTGGTTCATAAAGAAAATGTGACATCTTTCGTCCTCTACGTATGTTTAGTTTCAATTTTTGGGGAAATATTAAAATTGATCATTTATGTTTGGCGTAATCTGATTTTAGTCCTGAAGTTTGCTAAATTTGTACTTTTTGTCTCCAGTGGCCGATTTTAGTCCTTTTGTCCACTTTTGGTCATTTTTTGTCGAAAATACCTAAATGTCGCCGAAAATTTGAATGTGGGATGCATGTGCCGGCAAATTTCGAAATTGGTCCTCACTCTCTTTAAAATTTTCAAAATTGGTCATTTGTATTTGGCATATTCCAAATTCAGTTCCTAAACTTGTTAAATTCGCAATTTAGATATTCTAGTTTTTGATTTTATTCCTTTTTGTTTGGTCCCTTAATTACCAAAAATTACTAAATATTGTCGCTGGGAATTTGAGCGTGATATGCATGAGCAAAAAAAATTGTGTTTTTTGGCTCTCCGATCATTTTTGCTTGCGCTGCAGTTTCACTTATTTTCACCATTCCATCATAACCTTTCTAAAAAATATATGCATTTATTAGGCATGTAGAAGTCACACAACGGACTGCGGCTGCACTCCTTCAAGGATCACCGATCTATCCGTAACATTTTTGTGGGGTTCTTAAGCTTTGAAGTTGGCTAGCGTGTGATTATAAAGAGGATCATAAAGTACATCGAATTTTCGGAATGGAGATCTAGGCGGTTTTGTGCTTTTTTCTCTCTGATGCATAACGAAATGGGTAAATTTTGGGGATTTAGCTCTGCCATTTTTTTGCTGGTTGGTTAATTTTTTCATTGTTGTTGCTGATGTTTAAAATTGGGGAATTTTTTTAGATTAATGTGATTCATGGATTCATATGGGAATGCCATGAAATTGGAGTCTTGTCCAAAGGATTTTCATTTTCGTACAGAACAACGAAGAGCTAATTAACCAATATCTGAGACACAAGATCAATGTCGACCATTATTAGGTGGTTGGAGTTATCCTTAAAGTTGATGTTTGTAAATGAGATTTGCATAAAATCCACACAAAAATTTTAATTCCTCAATATCTACTCAATTTGATTAATTCAGTATGCTACAATCGATCCATCGATCATGCAGTCGAACCAAGCAACAAAAGAAGAGGAGGGGTGAAGTGGCGGCGAGAACTACCTCTAGAAAGCTCATCGAAGCTAATAAAGAGTGGGAATAGATGGAGAGTAAGTTTTTGGAGGCACCACCAGATGTCCGCCGACAAGACATGTCTCCGGAGGCGATCGGAAGCCAATTCAGGATGGTGTAGGGCACTGTGGAACATGTTAAGGAAGCTATCATCGGAAATTCCCATGAAACCGCCACGAAGACAGGAGAGATAGCTGATGAATCCATTGAAAAGGCGAAAAAAGCCAAGAACGTATTTATGTATTTATGAAGAATGAAAAAAAGTAAAACTGCCATGTAAGAAAAAACGATCGGAGATAGCCAAAAATTTGTTGGGCGCGTGCATCTCACGCTCAAATTCCCCGGGACACCAATTTTAGAAAAAGAGTTAATATCATTTTTAGTTCTCTAAGTATAGCGTTTTCCTAGTTTAGTCCTTTAATTATCGACTTTCCATTTTTTGTCCTTTATTTATTAATTTTTCTCATTATTAGTCCTTTATGTTTAAGCTAGTCCACTATTGGTCCTATATGTTCATAAATGGTCCAGAATTAGTCCTATTTTGACTAAGTGAACATTTGTTTTGACTAAGTCAACTTTTGTTTTGCTAAGACCAATCCAATTTCTGCTATTTCTAGATTTTCTCAATTTTATGCCCAATTTTATGTAATACTTCATTTTAATTCTAATTTTCACCCATAATTTCTTCTAAATAGACATAGTCCATTACGACCATATCAGGCCCAGCATGCTTCCGTTAATTAAACAACATTATTCTCGTAATTAACTAATTTAAAACAGTAATAGTACCTTCTTCGACCGTTAATCCGTCGGGTATTCAGGAGGTTTTACAGCTGCTCCTCATAGCCAACCATGTGCCCCGCAGTGTGATGGTTCGATCCCTTTCCTTCAGCGGACCTCAACACAACCCTGGTTCATTTTCTACACCGGGTGTATAGGATGCTGCTACTGTTTCTCATCGGAAAGTATGGAGACTAAAGTTGCAGAAGAAATGGAAGGTTATATGCAGGCATTAGCCTAAGATTATTATTTTATACTACTTAAACAAGAGGAGAAGACTCCTCTAGTTACCTATGGTAGCCGAAACATAAACACTCATACAAGAAAGGAAACTACAATGTTTCTTAAATGAGAGAAAACAATGGGTGATGGTCGATGTCTTCTACTTTCTCAGATCTCTTATTCATAGAGGCTTTCGGACTTGAAATCCAGATTTCAAAGCCTTCTAACTTTCCATGACGTCACCGCTTAAGTCATTTTTCTTTCGTCAATGCTTACGTAATCTTTTATTGGATTCCAACTTTGGAAGCTGGTTGATCCCTTTCTCTGCATTATGTGCCCCTCTCTAGTCCATCCTACTTGTCTTTGCAGGGGTCACATGGCTCTTACCCCTTTGAAAAAGTCATTGACTCTTACTTTTTGAAGAGTCATTTTTCTCCTGTGGTATTCGAAGGGTTCTCCGGCTCTTGGGTGTTTTAAAGAGGTTTTACCCTCTTCTTTCCACGTGTATCCTTTGCTGGAAGGGGTCCAGCATTTTTATTCTTTTCTATGCTCAATTGTACTCCTTTTTCCAAATTTTGGTTCAATCTGGGTGGAGCAACTTGTGCATATCTTCTCTATCCACCTTCCTTGGTGGATCATTTTGTAAAATTTCCCATGAGTTTCTCTACTAGCTGGCAGCTTATTTTCCCAGAGCAGTTCTCTCTTTCCTTCAAAAAAGCCTTCCGCATACTTTGTCTTTTTTTCTATTAAGGTGTTTAACAGGAAAGATCCATTCACAGTGTGATCTTCAAATTTGAACGGAAACTTGACTTGGGCCATTGCTTGGAAGCAGGCGTACAAACCCCTTTCTCTTCACGTACAGATTTGATCATCTGAGAAGGTTGAAACAAGGACTGGTTCCTTCCCTGAAGGCTCCTTGATGCTGTTTGCAGCTTTAATGTCTGGCCTTCATAGTTTGATATAATGAAAGGCTTCATGACGGCCTTTCCCCACTGGTTCTGGAGTTGCACTAGTGAAATATAGCTCCAATGGTTCTCCCCTAGTCAAAGTATTGTTATTTGACCATACCTTGAACACTGCTCTCCCTATCCATTTTCGTAACTTTGAGATTTCTGGGAAGCTAGGCGCCATGGTGTATATTTAGGCTAATGCCCCAAAGTTGAACCACAGCTTCACGTGCATTTGAGTCTGTTTGAGTGGATTTTTAAAGAAAAATGGGATAGAAGTGATCGAAACCGGAGAAAAGGTATTGTAGGCACCCAGTTCGACCAGCAGGGATGCGGTTCGACCAGTAACAAAATGGTTCGACCAGCATCCATGGTCGAACGAGGCTGAGAAAGACGACAAAAATGTGGTTCGACCACGACACTGTGGTTCGACCACGACACTGTGGTTCGACCACGATGCTTCTGATTCGACCTACCATTCGGTGCTAACAATTTAATAACAATCTTTGAACCTGCCAGTGATGTACATGCCAATTCTACTTGCGATTCGATCAGGCCGAGATCGGTTCAACCAGGGGTCTTGGTCGAATTGATGCGCTGGACATGTCCAGATCCATATTTTTACACCTTCAGTGCGTGTTTTTACTCAAAAAGCCCATCCTAGGTCCACAAGGAGAGATCTCAAGTATAAAAGAAAGATTACGCAAGGAAAAAGAGAACCATTCACCACCTTCATCCTACACAACATCCAAAACCCTACCGCCATCCATGGAGTTATGGAGAGAGATTCGTCTGTCGAATAAAGTGAGAACCATGTGAAGATTCAAGAAGGAGAGAGAAGCGACGGCGCCCGCATCTAGGGTTTACTTCACATCTTAATTTATCTTGTAATTATCAAGTCTATGGGCAAGATCTATCCAACCACCATGATTATTCTTCGATCAATCATGGGCTAGAACCGCTTCGGTAGTTCTACGGTTTATGAAGGTTTTTATCTATTTAGTTGAACTTTCGTGTATTTACTCCCTACAACACTACTTGTGAATTTATTTTATATAAGACAATGCATTTTTAATTAATATTCAGAGTCGTTTTATGCATCATTAACTGTTATGTACAGTCTGAATACATATCTTGGTTATTGATTGAGTGTGTTCACTGCTGAGCAGGATTTTATGTTATGATTCTAAGTGAGGGAACTCCAAAACTTCATTAGAACTATCTTATATAAATACTTGTTAATTGAATCTGATTCAGGTTAATAAGTAGTATAAAGAGTATAACTTTATATTACCTATAAAGGGAGATCATATCGGGTTAAAGTACTTAGTGCATGGGAAATAATTGATACTGATAGTACCTAGGAAGGGGGGTGAATTATATCTCTTGCTCCAAGGTGATTCACAAGTGTTACACGCTTGTCTACTTGTGTCTATAGAGTAAATTTGCATGGTTTAGCGATGCGTCCATATTCCACAAGGCAGAGTCAGACATTGATACACGGAAGGGAAATTAATTTGTGAAACTAGATGGCCAGAAGAACTACCTATCTTCTCACTTGTTTAACTCCCATTTAGTCTCTACTGTCTTTATTTTATTTGCTATTTTATTATTCGTTTAGTAGTTAATCAATATTCTACAACTTAAATTGCCAAATTTAGTCTTAGTAAATTAGTTTATAATTAAGTTAATAATAATCCGTCCTGTAGGTTCGATAATTATAACTTGGTTGCTTATCAAAGCTACAATAACATCACTCATACTTGGGGATTAATTGTGTGTTGAGAAAATGCCCATCAACTTTCTGGCGCCATTGCCGGGGATGGCATTAATTATTAGTTTATTATTTATAGTTTAATTAGTACTATTTTATTCTTATTTTTAATTTTCTAACTTTGACTTTTTCTCAGGTATATGCAAACTAGATCGAAGGGGACTAATCTATAACCTTTTGATCTGGAAATTGAGGCATCAGCGAGAAAAATGAAAGCTAAGAAGAAAAAGAACAAGAATTTAAAAACAACGGATACTCTTGATCTAGGAGTTTACGTTGAAAAGTAGAACTCAAAATCAGCTGAAACTGTAGATGATTTGAACACAGAAACAGAAGCAGTCGAAATGGCCCAAGATAGGGCAAATCAGGACAATGTTGCTATTCACGAGGTTTACAAAAACTTCAACATCATCAAGATTATCGTACCAATCTGTCGTCTTTTCATTCAATGAGAACTTGAACAATATGATATTTCTCGTATCCTCATGAGCTCCTACATCTTTTTGTGTACTTGCATACCCAAGGAACTTATTAAGATGTTGTTGAGGATCTTCGAATTTTCCCCCAGAGAAGGGACTCCTCTCAATCATGGTTATAAGAGCAGGGTTCAAATCAAAATTGGCTCTGGTCCCTCTCGCTCCTAACAACCCAGCATTGCCCCCTCCATTATTCTTAAAGACTTCACGGATGGCAAGTGTATCAGGATTCGCTGCCATGATGGCAAGTGTATCAGGATTCGCTGCCATGTTGACTGTATCTACTTCCAAATTATCTTCGGTTGCAGCTTCAATCGTTTGAGAATTTAGCACGTCAACTTCAACTCCAAAGTTAAGAGGTTCAGTTGGATCTATGTTCTTGTTCTTACTCTTCTTCTTCTTTTTCTTCCTCGACGATGCTCCGATCTCTGGATTATATGGTTTTAATTCACCTTTCTTTGATCTTGTGAGCATACACTTGAGAAGAATAAGTGTTAGAAATCGAAAACAAGAATAATAATCTCAATTAAACTAGATATAATCAAAAGATATTTAATGTCGATCCCAACAACGGCGCCAAGAACTTGATGAGAGTTTTCTTAACACACAAAATTAATCCTCAAGTATAAGGATATCAATTGTAGTTTCGAAAGGTGACCAAGTATATATCGAATCCAAGGGACGGATTAGTATCAATCTAATTATATGCTAATTAACTAAGATTATGTGGTAAAATTGTGTTGGTTTGATTAAGAAACTAAATAACATATAATGAAAATAGCAAGATAAGTAAACAAATAAGAGTAGGAATTCAGTTGTGGTCAAATAAGTAATGGAGTAGTTCATCAGGTAATCCAGTTCATTCATTGACTTTCTTTCCATGCATTGATGTCTGACTCTGCCCTGTGGTTTATGGACGCATCACTAAACCATGCAAGCATACACTATAGACACAAGCAAGCAAGCGTATGACACATATGAATATCTTTGGAGCAAGACGTATACTTTACCCCCCTTTCTAGGTAATATCATAATCAATTATTTCCCATGCACTTAGTACTCTAATCCAATTTGATCTCCCTTTTTAGGTACTATAAAGTAATACTCTTTATCCTACTTATTAACCCGAATACAATTCAATTAACAAGTATCTATATAAGATAGTTCTAATAAGACTTTGGAATCCTTTCACTTAGAATTATAACATGTGATTCTACTCAGCGGTGAACGCACTTAATCAATAACCAAGAGATGTATTCAGACTCTACATAACAGTTAATGATGCACAAAACGACTGTGAGTATGAATTGAAAAAGCACAATCTTATATAAAATAAACCATAAGTAGTGTTGTACGGAGTTTACACATGGAAATTCGATTAACTCATAAAACTTTCATAACCCTAGAACTACCAAGGTGGTTCTAGCCCATGATTGATCTAGGAACAACCATGGCTAGTTGGTATGATCTTACTTGACTCGCCAGACGAACCTCTCTCTCAACCCCTTCGGATGGTTGTAGGGCTTAGTGGATGAAGGAAGATGTGTTAACTTGTGCATTGGATGTGTCTCTTTTCTCCTACGAAAGCCCTTCTTTTATACACATAGGATCTCCTTATGGGCTTAGGATGGGCCTTTGCTTGAAGCACATGACAAATTTGGTGAAAGACATTCGAAATTACCATAAATAGCATCCAGCGACATGCCGTTTGACCATAGTATGCAAGTCGAACAAGGGATTTTGGTCGACAAAATGTTCTGGACAATTTTGGCAATCCATTCGACCAAACCACAGTTGCTCAACCAGGTTGATCTTGGTCGAACAACTCCTCCAAGTTGAACGAGCTCTCTTGAAGTTTTCTCCACATTGCTCGACTTCCTCTCATCTGTTCGACCAAGATAATGTTGGTCGAACAGGCCCTCCAAGTCGAACTGGCTCACTTGATGGGCTCTGGCAATTTGCTTGACTTGTCATCTCCCGTTCGACCACGTGTTATTGGTCGAACAAGCCAACTGAGGTCAAACAACACCTTGATTTCGCCTCCAAAATCATGTCTTCCAATTCCGAGCCTTTTTCACCTGTTTTCTTATACAAATATGATCAAATCACCCTTGTACCCTTTGATTCGTGCCTTTCCCATAAACGTACCAATTTGTCTCAATAAAAGATAAAATAGTACTCCATTTCCACGCAAATCATGGCCCAAAACAAGTGAATTTACACTCTCATCAGTCATGCCCCCTTCTTAGCTACAACATGCAATGGACTAATGTGGGGACTATCACTAATGGGATAAATAATTCCTGCATCTAACCACTTTAGAATTTCCTTCCTAATCACCTCTTGAATAGCGGGATTCACCCTCCGCTGATTCTGTACACTACCCTTAGCCTCATCAAGCAACCTTATTCTATGCATACAATATGATGGAATAATTCCTTTCAAATCATCAAGAGACCAACCTATAGTAGACTTATACTTCCTAAGCACATCTAATAGTTCTTCAAGTTGATCATCAGTAAGGGAAGAAGATACAATTATCGGATATTTTTCATTGTCACCTAAATAGGCATACTTCAAATGCTCTGGTAATGGTTTCAACTCCGCCTTCTTTTCTTCTTGAGGTGTGCTCTCTCTATCCATTGGCAATTACTTCCTAGTCCACTTGACCTCCTCGATCTTATTTTTTTAGGCTCAAACCTGTCATCACCCAAAGCAAGTAAGTTTTCAAGAAATTCAATACATGCCTCATTGGAGAGCTCATCTAGCTCCGTAGTGGGAAAAGTTAGAGACTCCGTCAAACATATCTCCAGAGGATCCTTTGAAAGGATCAAAGACATATCTTCATTCACAATCTCCTCCACCACATCGATGCTATTGTACTGCATCTCCATGGGCATTTTTATTGCTTTGTCGAGGTTGAAAAGAATCTCATCCTTATCCATCCTCAGTCGAAGCTCACCCTTTTGAACATCAATCATAGCTCCAGCAGTGGCCAAGAATGGCCTCCTTAAAATAAGAGGAACATTATCCTTATCATCCTCCATCTCGAGCACTAGAAAATCCACGAAAAAGACTAGCTTCTCTACTTTCACTAGTACATCTTCGATCACACCCTTCGGAAAAGTCATAGACCTATGCGCTAATTGTAGAGCAACTGTTGTGGGAGTTAACTCTTCCAAACCAAGCCTTTTAAAAATAGACAAAGGCATCAAATTGATGATTGCCCATAGATCACACAAGGCTCGACGTGCCGGCCCCTTTCCAATTTCACATAAGACAGTGAAGCTTCCCAGATCCTTTAACTTTGCTGGCAACTTCTTCTAAATGATCGAGCTGCAGTTCTCAGATAAATTCACTTTTTCAACTCCGTTCAAGCTTCTCTTCTTCAAAAGTATATCCTTCAGAAAACAGGCGTAATACGGCATCTCCAAGATTGCATCAGAGAAAGGAATGCTCAAGCTAATCTTGTTAATGATATCTGTAAACTTCTTGAACTTTTCTTTCATTCCCTTTTTGACTAACCTGTAAGGAAACGGAGGTGGTATCTTTGTCTTAGGAATTCCCGATTTTTTCCTGTTCAACCTTCTCCGCTTTATCATTCTTGGCTCTTAATCTTTTCATTCTTTCCCACTTCTTTTCTGCTATAAGCTCAGTATTTTGGTCTTGTGATGGTACTGGAGTAGTGTCAACATCAGGTAAAGCATTCAGCGTAGAAAATGGTGCCGATTGAGGTAGTTCGACCATGGTTCGACCAGGGGTACTAGTCGAACCATTTGTGTAATGGTCAAACTAAGCTTCTGAAAGTGTGCTCTCCCCCTAACAGGCTGGTTCGACCACGGTTCGACCAATAAGGTTGGTCGAACCATGATGGTCGTGGTCGTACCGTGCTTTAAAAACTTCAAACTCTTTCCTACAGGCTGGTTTTACCACGGTTCGACCAGGGGTTCTGGTTGAACCATCAAAGTTGTGGTCGAATCGGTCTTCAGCAAACTCCGGAGGCTGCCCAGGTGCTTGGTTTGACCAAATCAGGTTGGTTCGACCAGGTGTTCTGGTCGAACCGCGATCGAATTGAGCTCTTGAAGCTCATTTTTCCATTTTAGATAGCATCGATCCCTCATATTGTGTTCCAGACCTCAACGTGATGGCATGGCAAGCCTTCGGATTCGTTATGCTTTGAGATGGGAACTTTTCCTTCTCTACTGTTTGAGTTTACTGATTAACATTCTCGGCCATCTGCCCCATCAACAAAGTTAAGTCCTTCATCTGCTTAGATATTTCCTCATGGTTGGCATCAATTTTCCCTTCTAACTTGGCCTCTAGACGACCCACTCTTGCATCATTCCTTGCCATGTACTTATTCACCGTATCTTCAAAACTTTATTTTCCTTATTCGATCTTAGCACCCGGATCAATACCACTAGGAGGTTGTACTGCTGCATTTGGATAATTCCATAAAAACTCCGACCTCCTTGGTTGTTGATAATTACCCGGAGAACCACGATTATTGTAGTTCCCTTTGTAATTCTGATTTTCTTGATTTTGGAACCTCGTTTCTTGAATACTTTGACCCATGGCATAGTTTGCCTCTTCTGTTTCTTCCTAGATTGATCTCTCTTCACCACATTCCTGCTGCATCACTGGTACTAGCTGAGCTATCTCTATAATCTACTTTTGCTTGGACACAAGTAGCTTGTTGATACTTGCCAAACTAGAGACGATCTCATCTTCTATACTAGACTTCACCATGGTATATTCAACCTGTGCTACTTTTTCAAGTACATAAGTGCCTCTAATATTGTTAGTAGGCCAATCTCTTAATTCATCGAAATGTCTTCAAAGAGTTTTTCAGCCTTAATGGGTGTCTTAGCAAGCAATGCTCCACTTGATGAAGTGATAGGCTTTTTCTGTGCACTCCAATTTAATCCTCAAGTATAAGGATGTCAATTGTAGCAGCAAGTTCCCAAGTTAAATTATCGATACCACTGAGACAACTAATTATTTATTTATTCTATAAATTACTACTTAATCAGAATTGAGTAACCAATTTCCAATGTTTGTAGAGAATTAATCTAAATAACAAAATATTAAATAACTGAATTAATTAAAAGCAAGGAAAAATAAAAGCAAGTTTCTAATCAAGAGATGACGAACAGTTCTAAGGTATCAGGTAGAGACCAATTAATTTGGGTTATTAAACTTACGATTGTTCATTCATGCAGTTTTACTGAAAATACACCACATATCCCTATTATCCCACCGAATATGATTCGATTCAAAGCTAACGGTCTAATTTGGTTTAAATCCTAAGGTGCGTAAATATTACCAAGCCTTATTCCTAGATACTAATCAAAGCAAGCAACAATACCTCCGGATGGTAAGCCAGACTAACAAGATATTTTCTAGAATTACTACAAGGTTCTATTCACTTCCTACTTGATTGTCTAATTGCATTGTTCCACTAAACTAATCAAGTATTTGATTTACCAGTTCATGAAATTAAAGTGCTTATAGCGGAGCTACTCTAATCCCTAACAGATAGACAATACCAATCATGAACGCACACAAGCTAACACAATAATCCAAGCATTATAGCGGATGTCATGAATATATTATGAAGACGTTACGAAGTAGAAAAGTATGTCTTAATAAAATAAGTAAAATCAAAAGCTCAACTGCATAAAATCCCAATCTTTGGTCTAAATCCCCAAATCAATTAAATCAATCCATCAAACCCTAGAACTGTATAGGAAATTAGCCCATGAGGTCACAAGCAACACTCATGGCTAAGCAATTCATAACAATAATCAAAGTAATAGAAAGGAATAGATAGGAATGGTGAAACCCTAGTGTAGGAGCAATCTCACGTTCCTTCTCCGTCTCTTCAATTGCTTGATTTTCCCTTAATTAGCACTTGAAACCCTTGTGGAATTGGATGGAGGATGAAATCAGGTTGTAAATCTGATATGGAGGTGTTGGAGGTGTGAATTGATGATGGATTATGGATGGGTTCTCTCCAATTTGTGTCTCGATCTCCCTAATTGTTTCTAGGACTGATGTAGGGCTTTTTCATGATCAAAACTGCTTCAGAATCGCGATTTGAGGGTATATATACACTGCTGCATCGAACAAGCCCCGTCTGGGCCCTGAACTTAGCCGCTCGGCACCATGCTCGAGCCGAGCTAATGGCCGAGCTTCCCCAAAACCTGCCGAGCGGCATATGGATGCAACGGGAACGTCGTGTACGCTCTGAAGGCACCCGACTCGGCTGAAAATTCGCAAAATGTTACTCCCGCTCGAGCCGAGCGGCCTCCCGAGCTGCGGAGACTGCACTGCGCGACTTCACCGTTTTGAGCATAACTTATTCATACGGACTCCAAATTGAGTGATTTTTATTCTCACGTGTTCCTATCTTTCTTGGCTTTCTATCCATATAAATAACTCTCAGAAACTCCAACATTTGAATATGTAAAAAGTCATGAAAATGGCTGCTCGGTACAGCATGCGCAACGTTAGCACTTTGATCATAACATTCTCGTTTAGAATCCGATTGGGGTGTTCTTTATGTCAAAATGACCCTCTCTTCTGTGGCTTTCCAACCATATATCACATGATCAATTTGAACTTCTACAAGAATACAGAAAATTTGTGCAACGTGGACTGTATTTTTCAGCATTCCTTCTCACTTTCACTCCTCATTCCAACTTTGAACTTTTGATCATGTTTTACCCTTCAAAACTCAACAAAACACCTTAGTAGCATCAAAATCATGTAAAATATGAAAACCATGTCATTCTATACAAAATAATGGCCACATTCTATCAAAAACGGTGTAATGTGAGACCTAAAATACGTGAAATTCCACTCTCAACAAACCCCCAAACTTACCTGTTGCTCGTCCCGAGGCAACGACATATAAAACCAATAGAGTAATTGAGAGGAAATTTCACAACTTCACATCCAAGAAAATATAACAATTCAAAAATCATACTTCAAATACTAAGACAACCATCCATTTAAGAACATACAATTCAAATCAACTACTTCACTTTTTCGGAATGCTCATCCACCATTCTCACGGGTAGTATTTACGCTCATCGCTCAAGTGTGAGATATACACTTCAGGGTAAGGTGTTTACACTCAAAGTTAATTCAAACACACGCCTAACCATAAGCTTGACAATCATCTCAACTCTCGACTAAAGGGATAATTTCAACAATAGGATCACAAAGGTCTTACATTAAGTTGTAATGTTGGCTCTTTGGTAAAGGTAGGGAGTATATGGATAAGGTGACTCAATCACTAGTAGAGAATCAAAGAAGACTTACAGCTTTTCAACAAACAGCTTTACTTTCTTCTTTCTTCTTCAATGCTCTTCAATGCTTCTTGAAATTTGATTCCTCCTTCACTTTTGAACACCACATCCTTACTTGAAAATTTCTATTCTTCTTCCCTCTTTTCTTTTCTCTTTTTTTTTTTATTTTTCAAATAAGGGTACCAGTTTCAGGCACTACCCTTTTCATGGGGTACCAGTTTCGGGCACTACCCCTTTATGCCACAATTTAACTACTCTTTTCAATAATTTTTATCACTTCCAACTTATTCTCCTTTTATGTTTCTTCTCAAGACACCAAATTGACTTCTTCAACTCTCTACTAGGTAGGGATTTTTAAAGGCTAACAAAGGGATCAATTGGCTAATCACGTAGGCTTCCACAAAAATAAGGCTTTTAGGCTCAAAAGGGTTAACTACGGATAATTTCAATAGGTAGGATAATAATTTGGCTAGTGACTAATAAATAACAAAGATGGCCTAAGATCATTTCCTATCATTTAATTAAACACGTAACTTCAAGCAAGATATAAAGCCAAGTTCTAAAATACGTGTGTATGAATGATACTCACAAGAATAAACTGAATCATGCAATTTGTCATGATTTCAAAAGGCTCAAATCTCACATGGCTATAGGAATGAACGAGCAAACCTAATCAAGCTACATAGCTAATCATCCTTGCACATAATCAAATTTCAAGTATCTCAATATCCAAGCACAATCTCAAACTGCTTCTCAAACACAATCACGCATATAATCAAGTGCCATGAAAAATCAAAAAATCATCCTAGAGAACCATAAATCGACTACACCGACACTAGGATTAACACAAAACAAACAATAAACACCACAAAACACGAAACCTGAAAAATCGCAAAAAATCGAACCCTCAATATTCTCAAATAAATCAAAAATATTAAGAATCCGCAAAAAATTGACTCTCCAAGCAACAACACAATGTAAAAATTCTATTTCGACACTGCAAGGCAAGGTATGTACGTTACCCCCCCAAACTTAGATTAAACGAAGTGAGAAACTAAGTTTGCAAAGAAGTATATACCGCAGTCAAGCAACACCTAATAAAACTCCTACACCAACACAGACATATAAAAGCAATAAAACGGAAGGGACAGCCCCCAACAAGCGCTCATGTTTAACGTTGGAGAGTCACGACGGGATACCTCTTTTCAACTACTGGATCGGAGGATAGTCTTCTCTCATCTTTACTTTCAAGTACTTCCATCCTCTCTTATTTACTTCACCAATCATCTCACCCTTCTTTGTCACTCCAACATGACCCTTTGAATTCTTTTCCTCCCATGATTGTCTTGAGTCCTTCTTGTCAATCCTCCACTCAATTGTAGGCTCAACCTGTGTAGCAAAACAAGGATCAAACAAGTTAGAATTTTCAACAATATGAGAATAAAAATCAGGAGGTAAGTTTGGAGGCTTCAAATATGGATCATCCATCTTTACTGCAACCAAAAGATTATCAAATATCACATTAGAGTTAGTAGTAGGAAAAGTAAGAGATACGTCTGGTCCTGCGATCTCCTCTACCACTTCAACTCTTTGGCTCTCATGCTTCTCTTCCTTAGCAGCAGGCTGCATCTCCTCTTTAACAGTGGACTTCTTATTCTGATTCACTATGTCATCACCTAATGCAAGTAACTTCTCAAGATAGTCAATACATTCATCGTTAGATAAACTCTCAAACTCTGCATCAGGCAGGGTGAAGTCCTCTACTACTTCCACAGACTTGCAGTGCTGCTGATCTATAGGCCACTGTATCTCCTTATTCAAAGAAAAGACGATCTCCTTATCATTAGCCCTCAGCCTCAACTCTCCTTTGAACATATCTATTAGAGCTCTCCCAGTTGCAAGGAATGGACGCCCCAAGATCAGAGGCGCACCATCCTTTTCATCCTCCATGTCAAGTACAAGGAAATCCATAGGAAAAGTCAAATTCGACACCTTCACTAGCACATCTTCAATCACTCCCTCGGGGTATGTCAACGACCGATCTGCTAACTGTAGGGCAACAGATGCAGGTTTCAACTCCCCCAAACTAAGCTTCTTGAAAACTGATAAAGACATTAAATTTATACTGGCTCCTAAATCACACAGTGCTCTCCTAGATGGTCCTTTTCCAATCTCACAGGGAATGATGAAGCTCTCTGGATCCTTCAATTTTTCTGGAAGCTTTTTCTGAATAATAGAGCTGCAGTTCTCCGTCAAATTCACTGTCTCCACACTGTTAAGCTTTCTCTTTCTGGAGATAAGTTCCTTGATAAACCTTGAATAATGTGGCATCTCTTCCAATGCTTCCGAGAAAGGAATAGTGACTTGGACATCCCTCATAACATCAGCGAACTTACGAAACTTCTCATCAAGGCTCTTCGACAAGAATCTCTGAGGGAAAGGAATTGGTACCTTTGTTATCGGAAGTCCCAAACTATCTCTCTCGAATACCACTTCTACTTCTCTCATTTTCTTAGCTCTCTGCCACTTTTTATCAGCAATTGCCTGATCAGATTGGTTCTGTATGGAAGTCGGACGTGCAGGAAATCCTGGAGAATGGCTCGCCGGCTTGCTCAGCTCGAGCTGAGGGGCAACTAAGCCGAGCTGGGTTCCAGCTGAATCGGAGGGCCCTTCTGAATCGGCTGGCGGGCCACTCGGCGGCAGTTGAGCCCGCTCGGCATCTAGCTCGCCGCGAGCGGGTGACCGAGCGGCACCATCTTTGTTCTGCTCCACCCCTGTTTCGTCCTGCTTCTGTTCTGTATCATTCTGCATCAGTTCTGTGACGTCCTGCATTAGTTTCGTACCTTTACACTGCTTTGCAGATCTCAAAGTGATCGCATGACACTCCTTCGGGTTGATTTCCGTATCCGAAGGAAACTTCCCTTTCTGCAACTGCACTTGCTGTTGATTTACTGTAGTGGAGATCTGCCCTATGTTATATGACAAACTCTTCAACTGCTTGTTCACTTCTTCATGCTGCTTTGTCATATTTGAATCCATGAGAACAATGCAATTATTAATCTTGTCAATATCTCCATCAGTCTTCTTCATATACCTGGCCAACACATCATCAATACTAGACTTTCTTTCTTCAGTTTTAGCGCCATGATCAAAATTAGGAGGATATGGAATTGCATTATTCGGATTTGAATAAGAGAAGTTCTCATGCCTCTGATTATGCCAATTGCCTCCTTGATTATTAGGACCTCCCCCTTGGTTATTCCTTTGGTTTGAATTACCTTGAGGGTACCTATTTCCTTGCCAATTCTGAGGAGCTTTCGAACCTTGAAGACTCTGCCCTATAGCCCAATTAGCATCCTCGACCTCTTGAAGGTTCATCACCACATCATCACTTGCAGGCCCTCGGTTGCCTCCCCCATTATTACCTGATATCAGAGTAATCAGGTTTTTATTCATCTGTTCCAATTGAGCGACAACCTTATCATTCTTATCAGCTTCAGAAAATTTCTCTTCAACCTTTGCAACTTTACCAAGTATGTAAGTCCCTCGGATCCTCTCAGATGGCCAATCCCTTGAGTTCAAAGAGATATCATCAAACAATTTCTCTATTGCATTGGATGTCTTGCCAAAGATTGTTCCTCCAGCAGAAGCATCAACCAACACTCTCGATTCGTTGTCAAGGCCATTATAGAAGACACTGATGAGTTGAGACTTTTTGAATCCATGCTGAGGGCATCTTCTCAACGCATCAGTAAACCTTTCCCAGGCCTCTCCAAACGACTCATCTCTCCTCTGCTTAAATTGATTGATCTCGTGTTTCAATAAAAGAACCTTTCCTGGTGGCATAAATCGATCCATGAACAACTGCTGCAACTCAGTCCAGTTTGAGCAACTGTCTCCCTTTAGCTTATCATACCACTCCCTTGCCTTATCAACCAATGAAAACTGAAAAAGCCTCATCTTCCATCTATCATTAGTAGCATCAGCAGCTTTCATTGTATCCATGTAGCTGTTGAAACGTTTAAGATGACTGTAGGGCTCATCAAAAACGCCTCCGGCGAAGGGATTTCTCTCCACCATATTAATCAGGGCAGGCCTTATGTCATTCGCTTCATTCGTTTTAATTGCTCCAACTACGCCTGATCCTCCTAGATTGGTGGACTTGAATGTATCTCGGATGACGATGTCATCCTCATCAGTTCTATCTCCCATACTTGCTGTTTCTGATTCTGATTCGGTTTCTGATTCAGTGTTTTCTGGGTTAACCTGATCTTCTATCTGCTCTTTCTCCTCCTCAACGACTACTTTAGGAATCTGTATCTCTGTTTTCTTCTTCGGAAGTGGAACCTTAGTAGCAGTGGAAGGTGCTTTGAGATTTTTAATTGCTCCTTTCCTTTTCCTTGCAGATGCTTCAACTTTCGGATCAAATTTGAGATCTTGCGTTCCCTTCTTTGACCTAGTAAGCATGCAACTCAAGAAAAATTCAAGTTAAACAAATTAAATCTCAACAAAAATATTCTAATTAAATAAGTAATAAAAGAAAATAAATAATTAAAACTATCCCCGGCAACGGCGCCAAAAACTTGATAGACTTTTCTGTGCACTCCAATTTAATCCTCAAGTATAAGGATGTCAATTGTAGCAGCAAGTTCCCAAGTTAAATTATCGATCCCACTGAGACAGCTAATTATTTATTTATTCTATAAATTACTACTTAATCAGAATTGAGTAACCAATTTCCAATGTTTGTAGAGAATTAATCTAAATAACAAAATATTAAATAACTGAAT
Source organism: Pogostemon cablin (assembly GCA_023678885.1). Classification (NCBI taxonomy): domain Eukaryota; kingdom Viridiplantae; phylum Streptophyta; class Magnoliopsida; order Lamiales; family Lamiaceae; genus Pogostemon; species Pogostemon cablin. The sequence continues at coordinate 12,945,550 of CM042987.1, forward strand.
TAATTAAAAGCAAGGAAAAATAAAAGCAAGTTTCTAATCAATAGATAACGAACAGTTCTAAGGTATCAGGTAGAGACCAATTAATTTGGGTTATTAAACTTACGATTGTTCATTCATGCAGTTTCACTGAAAATACACCACATATCCCTATTATCCCACCGAATATGATTCGATTCAAAGCTAACAGTTTAATCTGGTTTAAATCCTAAGGTGCGTAAATATTACCAAGCCTTATTCCTAGATACTAATCAAAGCAAGCAACAATACCTCCGGATGGTAAGCCCGACTAACAAGATATTTTCTGGAATTACTACAAGGTTCTATTCACTTCCTACTTGATTGTCTAATTGCATTGTTCCACTAAACTAATCAAGTATTTGATTTACCAGTTCATGAAATTAAAGTGCTTATAGCGGAGCTACTCTAATCCCTAACAGATAGACAATACCAATCATGAACGCACACAAGCTAACACAATAATCCAAGCATTATAGCGGATGTCATGAATATATTATGAAGACGTTACGAAGTAGAAAAGCATGTCTTAATAAAATAAGTAAAATCAAAAGCTCAACTGCATAAAATCCCAATCTTTGGTCTAAATCCCCAAATCAATTAAATCAATCCATCAAACCCTAGAACTGTATAGGAAATTAGCCCATGAGGTCACAAGCAACACTCATGGCTAAGCAATTCATAACAATAATCAAAGTAATAGAAAGGAATAGATAGGAATGGTGAAACCCTAGTGTAGGAGCAATCTCACGTTCCTTCTCCGTCTCTTCAATTGCTTGATTTTCCCTTAATTAGCACTTGAAACCCTTGTGGAATTGGATGGAGGATGAAATCAGGTTGTAAATCTGATATGGAGGTGTGGGAGGTGTGAATTGATGATGGATTATGGATGGGTTCTCTCCAATTTGTGTCTCGATCTCCATAATTGTTTCTAGGACTGATGTAGGGCTTTTTCATGATCGAAACTGCTTCAGAATCGCGATTTGAGGGTATATATACACTGCTGCATCGAACAAGCCCCGTCTGGGCCCTGAACTTAGCCGCTCGGCACCATGCTCGAGCCGAGCTAATGGCCGAGCTTCCCCAAAACCTGCCAAGCAGCATATGGATGCAACGGGAACGTCGTGTATACTCTGAAGGCACCCCACTCGGCTGGAAATTCGCAAATTGTTGCTCCCGCTCGAGCCGAGCGGCCTCCCGAGCTGCTGAGACTGCACTGCGCGACTTCACCGTTTTGAGCATAACTTATTCATACGTACTCCAAATTGAGTGATTTTTGTTCTCACGTGTTCCTATCTTCCTTGGCTTTCTATCTATATAAATAACTCTCAGAAAATCCAACATTTGAATATGTAAAAAGTCATGCAAAGTGGCTGCTCGGTACAGCATGCGCAACGTTAGCACTTTGATCATAACATTCTCGTTTAGAATCCGATTGGGGTGTTCTTTATGTCAAAATGACCCTCTCTTCTGTGGCTTTCCAACCATATATCACATGATCAATTTGGACTTCTACAAGAATACAGAAAATTTGTGCAACGTGGACAGTATTTTTCAGCATTCCTTCTCACTTTCACTCCTCATTCCAACTTTGAACTTTTGATCATGTTTTACCCTTCAAAACTCAACAAAACACCTTAGTAGCATCAAAATCATGTAAAATATGAAAACCATGTCATTCTATACAAAATAATGGCCACATTCTATAAAAAACGGTGTAATGTGAGACCTAAAATACGTGAAATTCCACTCTCAACATGAAGCGTCAAGTAAAACACGAGAATCACAATCCAACCTATTATAAAAGGTGCTGATATATTGAGCCTTTGACAATCCATGCTGCGGGCACCTTCTAAGCATGTCCTTGAATCTGTCCCATGCCTCATGAAACTTCTCACCACTATTGATAGTAAATTGATTGATCTCTTGCTTCATCTTAAACACCTTCGAAGTTGGCATGTAACTTTCCAAGAACTTTAATTTCAACTACTCCCATGTGGTGCAATCTGCAGCATTAAGAGTATTGTACCAGTCTCTCGCCCTTTCAGTAAGCGAGAATTTGAACAAAATAATCCTCCTAGAATTCTCATGATTTCCTGCTCTCTTTTACGTACTAGCATAGCCCAGGAACTTATTAATATGCTGTTGAGGATCTTCAAAGGTACCGCCAGCGAAAGGGTTCCTTTCTATAATGCTGATAAGAGCGGGATGAAGATCAAAGTCCGCATCGGCCTCGCGCTCCTAATAGCCCCAAGTTACCACCCCGTTGTATTTAAAACATCGCGAATAGCAACATTTTCCTGATTTTCCAAATCTTGGGCCATTTCGACTGCTTCTATTTCTATCAATTCCGAGTTCTGCTTTTCAACGTCAACTCCTAGATCAAGAGTATCCGTTATTTTTGAATTCTTGTTCTTTTTCTTCTAAGCTTTCTTCTTTCTCACTGATGCCTCATTTTTCGGATCAAAAGGTTCTAGATTAGTCCCCTTCGATCTAGTTTGCATACACCTGAGAAAAATTCAAAGTTAGAAAATTAAAAACAAAAATAAAATAGTCCTAATTAAACTATAAATAATAAACTAATAATTAATCCCAAAGTATGTAGGATGTTATTATAGCTTTAATAAGCAACCAAGTTATAATTATCGAACCCTGATGAGCGTTTTCTCAACATACAAAATTAATCCTCAAGTATAAGGATATCAATTGTAGTTTCGATAGGTGACCAAGTGATTATCATACCCAAGAGATGGATTATTATCAGTTTTATTATGTTCTACTTTACTAAGATTATGTTTGGAAAATTGGTTTTGAATTGTTACGAAATCAAATAGCAATTAACTTAAATAGCAATCAATAATAGACAAGCAATAGAAAATACGATTATGATCAAGTAAGAAATTAGGTAGTTTTTCGGGCATCCAATTTTACTTATTAATTTTATTTCCATGCGTTATTGTCTGACTCTGCCTTGTGATTCATGGACGCATCACTAAACCATGCAAGTTCACCCTATAGACAAAAGTAAACTTGCATATGACACGTGTGAATATCCTCAGAGCAAGAGATATAATTCACCCCCTTTCTAGGTACTATCAGTATCAATTATTTCCCATGCACTTAGTACTCTAACCCAATATGATCTCCCTTTATAGGTACTATGAAGTTATCCTCTTTATCCTACTTATTAACCCGAATAAGATTCAATTAACAAGTATCTATATAAGATAGTTCTAATAAGACTTCGGAATCCCTTCACTTAGAATTATAACATATAATCCTACTCAGTGGTGAACGCACTCAATCAATAACCAAGAGATGTATTCAGACTCTACATAACAGTTAATGATGCACAAAATGACCGTGAGTATGAATTAAAAAAACACAATCTTATATAGAATAAACCACAAGTAGTGTTGTACGGAGTTTACACATGAAAATTCAATTAACTCATAAAGCTTTCATAACCCTAGACCTAGCGGAGCGGTTCTAGCCCATGATTGATCTAGGAACAATCATGGCTAGTTGGTATGATTTTACTTGACTCGCCAGACGAACCTCTCCTCACGACTCCTTCAGATGATGGTAGGGTTTGGTGATGGATGGATGATGAATGATTGTCCCCTTTTCCTCCTGCGAAAGCTCTTCTTTTATACTCATGGGACCTCCTTATGGGCTTAGAATGGCCTTTGCTTGAAGCATATGTCAAATTTAGTAAAACACATCTGGAATTACCATAAATGGCAGCAGCAAAACTCCATTCGACCAAGCCTAAACTGGTCGAGCACGACCTCCAACTCGAGCAACTGGTCGAGCATGCTCTCTGGACAACTTCGCACATTCTGCTAGACCAGTCTTCTCTGCTCGACCACATCGATGTTGGTTGAGCAACACCTCCAAGTCAAACAAACTCTCTATATGATTTTCACATTCTGCTCGACCCCGGCTCATCTGCTCGACCAAGATGATTATGATCGAGCAGCACCTCCAAGTCGAGCTAGCTCTCTGGACGGATCTACACAATCTGCTCGACTTGGCCTCCTTGTTCGACCAAAGTGATGTTGGTCGAACAAGCTCTTGAATTCGAACGACACTCAAAACTTGCCTCTAAAATCGTGTCTTCCAATCCTGAGCCTTTTACACCTGTTTTCCTATACAAATATTCTTAAAACAATCTTACCATCCTCTGATTTGTGGCTTCTCCGTAAAAATCTGATTTGTCTCAATAAAAGACTCAATCATACTCCATTCCCACACAAATCAGTATCCAAAATACGTGAATTTACACTCTCATCAAACCCCCAAACTTATATGTTGCTCGTCCCGAGGCAACAAAAATCAAACAATTCCAGAGAGTGTGATCACGAGATCAAGCACAACCTATCCTAACACATGTAATTATATCAACTCAAAACATGCAACCATCATACCTTTCATTCACGTAAAACATCAATCAATCACAATACTTCTACGAGTGCTAAGTCATCTAGCTCACGGGTAAATATTTACTCTCTCTCAAGTGCAATATATACACTTAATGGTTAATATCGACACTCAATTTCAATTTATATACTCACGTGACCGTAAGCATAACAAAGGTCTCAAAAATCCATCCATAATCGACTCAATACTAGGATCACAAAGGACTTGCTTCAAGGTTGTAATGTTGGCTTTTTGGTAAAGGTGGAAGAATATAGATAAGTGACTAACTTTACTAGTAAAGAATTACCTTGGTATATTGCTTTTCAATTGCTCCCTTCTTCACTTCTTCGTCCTCTTAATGATCACGTTCATACGCCATTCCTCCATCTTTACTTGGATCAACCTCTTTTTTGCAATAAAATACCAATTTCGGTGTTCTTCAAGTATAAGGGTACCAATTTCGAGCACTACCCTCTCTAGTATTTGGGATACCGATTTCAGGAACTATCCCACGTAAGATTTAACCTCTTGTCTCTCGATTCTGATTTCACCAAATCTCTCCTTCTATTCCTCTTCAAAACTTCATAGAGCATTCATCTACCTCCACTCTTTACTAGTAATAGGTGTTCAAGTCTCAAAAGGTAAACGGCTCATTATCAAGGCTTGCCAAAGAAAAAGCTTAAAGGCTCAAAAGGGCTTCCAATGATAATCATATAATAAGGTAGGATTAATTTGGCTAAGTAACTTAATCAACAACAATGGCCTAAGATCATTTCCTAGTATCTATCAATTTCAAGACTTCAAACAAGACTTAAAGTCAAGTTATAGAATACGAGTATAGAAACGACTCTCAAGAATAAACGATCACGCGTAGAGCACGATTAACAAGGCTCAAATCCTCACATTGGTAATAGAATTGATGCGCATTTTCTTTGCACGCAAAATTAATCCCCAAGTATTAAGGATATCAATTGCAGCTTAAGCAAGCGACCAAGTGAATATCTAACCCAAAGGACGGCGTATTATCAATTTAATTATTTACTAAATTAATTACGACAAGTAGCAATAAGATTGAAGGTTTAATTATTAATCTACTAACAATTAAATTAAATAAAAAATAAAATAAAAGATCACTCGAAGAATATGAAAGTGGATCAAGTAGGAGAATAGGTAGCTCTAGGATAATCCAGTTTCACTCATTAATTTTCCTTTCGTGTGTTGATGTCCGACTCTGCCTTGTGAAATATGGACGCATCATTAAACCATGCATATCTACTCTATAGACATAAGCAAACATGTGTGTAACATGTGTGAATAACCTCGGAGCAAGAAATATAATTTCACCCCCTTTCTAGGTACTATTATTATCAATTATTTCCCTGGCCAATTGGTATTCTAGCCCGATATGATCTCCCTTTATAGGTACTATAAAATTATCATCTTTATCCTACTTAATAACCCGAATTCAATTCAATTAATAAGTATTCATATATGATAGTTCTAATGAAGCTTCAGAGTTCCCTCACTTAGAATTATAACATGGAATCCTGTTCAGCGGTGAACGCATCCAATCTACAACCAAGATATATATTCAGACTCTATATACCAATTGAAGATGCATAAAACGACCGTGAATATGGATTAAAAAAACACAATCATATATAAAATAAATCCACAAGTAGTGTTGTACGGAGTTTACACACGAAAGTTGAATTAATTAGATAAAACCTTCATAATCCTAGTTCTACCAAAAAGGCTCTAGTCCATGATGTTACGAAGAACAATCATGGGTGTTGGATAGATCTTACCCGGATATCTCGAAAATTACAAGATAAATTAGGAAACAAAATAAACCCTAGAGGCAGGAGTCATCGCGTCCTTCTCCATTTTGAATCCTCCTCTTGGTTCTCATCTTGATTCCACAGGCAAACCTTCAAAGTGATGGATAGATGGAGGAAAGGATGTGGATGATGGTTGGGGGGTGAACCCCCCTTGTGGGGTGTAGTATTGTTGTGGCCTCTCTCCTGTTGTTTTTCTTCTCCGTCTTGATAAAAGATCTATACCCCCTTTTATACTTGTAAGCTCTCCTTATAGGCCTTGGAATGGGCTTTTTGAGTGATCACACGCATTGAGGGTGTAAATATACGGATATGGTAAATTTCCGCACGTCAATTCGACCATGAAGCTAGGTCGAATTCACCTTCATGTCGAATCACCCTATTGGAAGCTTCAGACACCGGATTTGAGCTTCAGGTGCTGGATTCGACCAGCACAGCAGGTCGAATTGAGGTGTCATGGTCGAATTGCTTCTTTTGCCTTCCAATTCGACCACATGGTCAGGTCGAATTCAAATGTTGTGGTCGAATTGTCTGACGCAGTCTCACCGTTTCGCATATAACTTCGACATCCGAGCTCTAATTTGAGTGATTCTTGCGCTCACGCAATCTTCTCTTCCTTGGCTTTCTATCCATATAAAGAAAACAAGAAAACTTCAAGATTTGAATGTGCAACAAGCCACAGAAATTAGCACAGAAATTTTGTTCGGCACATCTCGCGCGACGTCACCATTTCTATCATAACTTCCTCATTTGGAATCCGATTGAGGTGTTCTTTACGCCAAATCAATCCTCTTTTCAGTGGCTTTCTAACCATGTATCACGCTAATAGTTTTGATCTCCATAACAATACAGAAAAAATACGAAATTTGGATGTGCGTTTTCAGCATTCTTGCACAAGTTTCACATTTTCTCCAACTTTGCACTTTTGATCCTTTTTCCACCTAAAACACAACAAAACACCTCAAGTGTACCTTTTTCTCAAATATATTGAATATAAGATACTTGTGCAAATATATAATAATAATTCTCATCAAAAAGGTGTTAAATTGGACACTCAAACATGCTAATTTCCACTCTCAACAATCCCCCAAACTCACCCGTTGCTCGTCCCGAGGCAAAAAATAAAAATAGAGAGAGAGTATTAAAATTAGTGGGGAAACAAGGACTATGATCAATACCCCATTCAAAATACAATTGCCCTCAACCTAGGTCATGCAATTCTCATTACATGTAATATTAAATTCGTAGCATACAAGTTAAGACAATCACCACCAATTCAAATGCTCCATTGACATGTTCTCGCGATATATCACTCGCACTCAAGTGTAAGAGATGTACACTTATGGGTTAAGGTGTTTACGCTAGATTCAATTCAAGTGCATGCATAACCATAAGCTTGCCAAAAGTCTCTAACTCTCCACCACTAAAAGGTATGACTCGATAATGGGATCAAAAAGGACTTTTCTTTTGGATGTAATATTGGCTCTTTGGTTAAGGTAGGAAATATATGGACAAGTGACTCAAAATTTTGGATCAATCAAGCGTGCACTCCATCATGATCTTCCATTCTTCTTATTCACTTTAATTAAGCACATCCTCCTCAATTTTTTAACTTTTTTCTTCAAGCATAATATTTTTTCTTTCTTTTTCTTCCCTTTATTTTCTTATTTTTCCTCTCTTGAGGTACTAGTTTCGGGCACTACCTCTAACATCTCGGGGTATCAGTTTTGGGCACTACCCCTAAGTAACTTATTTTCAAGCTTATAATCACTTGTACAGCTCCAAATATTTTATTCCTTCCAAACTCCATCAAAATCAACTTCACACACTTTGACATCATTTAATTCTCCACTACATATAGGAATTTAAGGCTCAAATAGGATATCAAAGTGGCTATCTTCGTAGGTTGCCAAAGAAATAAGACTTTTAGGCTCAAAAGGGCTAACTATGAATATATAATTATTTGGTAGGAAATTATTTGGCAAAGTGACTCATAAATTCAAGGATGGCCTAAAATCATCTCCCATCATCTAACACACATGTAGTTTCAAGTAAGAAAAGAGGCAAGTTCTAGAATACACACATAAGAAAGATACTCACCAGAAAAGAAAAATCATGTGATTATGTACATGAATAAGGCTCAAAATCTCACATGGGGTTTTAACAGGTAATAGATCACTTTTCATGGTAATCATTATCCCACAAGTACACATTGAACTTCATATCACAATATAACTCAAGTACAATTCCTTCATCAATTACAAAAGCATATGAATTTTAAGCACAATTTAAAAATATAGCTCACATGGATCACCAACTTAAACTTAATCCTTCCACTCCTATAAATTAAAAGCACACATAAAAATTAGAATAAGGAAACGGGGGCACCTGATTTCTCCTTCGAAATGCATGAGCTCCTCGAGTCAAAGCGTCAATGTAGAACTCATCTTGCCACCCTAGTTACCTTTTTCTATCATCAAAGTTCAATCACACGCATCATCACAGGATTCATCAATAGTAAAATAGGAGAACTATAAGAAAGACTCAATTGACTATCTAATCGACTCTACACACTAGAAACACCACTGAACACTAGGCAAATTGCAAAAAATCAAAACATCAAAACCGATTAAAGTTTCAACATACCGCAAAAATCAACTCCCCTAGCAAACATTACAAAGAAAAGATTATACTCTTGGTACTTTAATGAGGTAAGAATATCACACCCCCCAAACTTAGTAAAAACATAAGTTGAAACTAAATTTACAAAAAGATGTAATTGCCGATTAGTAAGCACCGTAAATATAAAAATTTCTTATTCACACGAAAGAAATAAAGCAATAAAACGGAAGGGACAAGCCCTTAACAGGCGCTCATGTTTAATGTCAGAGAGTCACGACGGATGTAACCTTTTAAACTACTGGATTAGAGGACGGTCTTCTTGTTGGATTGTATACTAAAAGTCTAGCTTTTTGTATGAACAATTTTATAACAATTAATTTGAAATGAGAATCATATGATCAAATGATTGCATCTTATAATTTATTTATATGTTCGATGCAATAGTCCACTTACTTTATACTGTAGATAATATGTTGTACGACAACACGCGGAAGATCATATTATCGGTTTCCTTATAAAGTATAAACAGATGCTCACAATCGAGATAGACGGGGACTCTCTATCGGGATGGTTGTAGTGTGGTTTGGTATTAGCTTGTCTTGGCTATAGAATCACATTAGTGCACTTGTGTGTATTGAGCAGGACCGCTTGAGATCGTTCGATTTATACTGACTTATAGGAGAACTTGATCTCAGTTATTATGGAAGTTCGTGCTCTTAATCCCTATACAATAACCTCGACACATAGGGCAGTATGTATTTCTTTGATTCATCAATGGGTGAGATTTACATGCAATTAAATCAATAAACTCGGTGAGTTGGGAAGTAGTGCTGTCTCTATGGTGTGCTGTTGATTGTAGAAGGAATCCGTGTCCGTCATAGGTTGATGATGTCCCCTTGAGGAGCTCATAAGGATTATCATGTAAACCCTGCAGGTGGAATTTATTCCGGCATGATAATGAGGTTGAGTGGTACTACTCTTGGATGAGATATTAATTAATTGAGTTGTCAGTAACTTAAATTAATTAATGGACATTGTATATCTTAAACATGGGGAGACTAACGGGCTCATAATAAGAAGGAGCCCAAAACGTAATTTTGGGATTGGTATGGTAGTGCAGTAATAATATTTTAGTGGAATATATTATTATTATTGGACTTAAGTATAAGCTTTGGGCTAAGCTTGGATACTTAAGCCCAATGGAGGCCCAACCCAATTTCTCCTCCTGGTCCTTGCTGTAGCCCATGTATATAAGTCACCTCAACTTATCTGGAACCCTAATCTAATTCATTATTCACGTGTGATGAGGGTTGAGAGCAGATTGAGTAGGTCTCGTAGATCGTCGCCCACACGACGTCGAGATCGGACTTGGGACATACAGCAGAAGACCGGAAGGTCGTTTGCTGCTGCAGTTCGTCATGTTCCAAAATTCATATAAAATCGTACAGTTCTTCGATTTTGATGTATTATATACTTATGGAAATCCGTTGAAGAGAGGATCGTCTGAGCATAAAGATTACTCAATTCCGACATCAAAAGAGGAACTTATGGCTATTCTCGTGGGACTGCGCAGACTGCCAGCGAGAATTCAACCTCTACATCAACCCTTGGTGAAAGGTAATGCGTTTCATGTTTACTTGCTTCCACTGCTTGTTAGAAATACATGGAACCCTAACGGTTCACGTTAACCAAACGATCGAATGCCAACAATTGGTATCAGAGCTTCGGTTTCGTGGTGAAGCGTGACACGTTAGGATAGGGTTTATGTGATTAATTTTTCGGAATTAGGATCACATGTTTAGGGTTTTGGTTTTATTGCGCAAACCATGAATATCCCTATGTAATATATACCCTATATCATATCTATTTGTCCATGGTTGTGTGTGAGAGGATTCGACGAAAACTGTTCGTCAATTTCACATGCAAGGAAGAAAGAGAGGGCAAAAATAGAATCACGCTTTTGAGAGAAAATCCAGCGTAGTGATATTGCAGAGGCAATAACCAGACTTTCAACGGTCGGATTGATCTGTAATTTGGTCAGCACGTTCAGATCTTGTGGATGTATATTCTGAACTGTGGAGATCGAATTTGGAGTTTTTTCTTGCTGGGAGTACGCTGAAAACTGAAGCAGATATTTGGGCGATTCTGTTTTGCGCAGTCGAGGGAAAAGTGCCGTTTCTGACAAACTAATCGTTGGATCGAGCTGTAATTTGGTCAACACGTTCATACCTTTTGGATGTACATTCTGAACGGTGGAGATCGAATTTGGAGCCTTTTCTTGCTGGGAGTACGCTGAAAACAGAAGCAGATATTTGGGCAATTCTGTTTTACGCAGTCGAGGGAAAAGTGCCGTTTGTGACAAACTAATCGTTGGATCAAGCTGTAATCTGGTCAGCATGTTCAGACCTTGTGGATGTACATTCTGAACGGTGGAGATCGAATTTGGAGCGTTTTCTTGCTAGGAGTACGCTGAAAACAGAAGCAGATATTTGGGCGATTCTGTTTTGCGCAGTCGAGAGAAAAGAGCCGTTTCTCACAAATAACCGTTGGATCGATCTGTAATTTGGACAGCATGTTCAGGACTTGCAGTAGTAGATTCTGTACTGTGAAGATTGGATTCTGAGGTTCTTTCAGTTTCGAACTACGAACGACAGTTGGTGTAGTTTGGTGTTGCGCGTTGGGCTGAACTTGGTTCCATGCAAGTAGGCCCTTGGGCGAGCGACAGTCCGGGCGAGGGGCGCTCGTCAAGGCACTTGGGGCGCTCCCTGACATGATTGGCGGTGGGATATGACGATGGACGTCTTGGGGCACAAGCAATCCTGCTTGTTGCGTAAGGCATCGATTCCACAGTAGGAGTGTCGGACAAGACATTAAAATTTAGAGGCGTTTTTATTCCTAATATATATAACTGTCATAATTGATTTAATTGTCTATTATTGTTATATATATATATGGATGCCTGATCTCTATGATTTATTGTCTTATATAGAAGCATGCTAGATTGCGTATTATATTTGGTATATTATATGCATGTATTGCTAGAGTGTTGGATAAGACATCCAATTTTAAGAAAACTAATTCCTAATATATAACTGCCATAATAGATTGTATATTATTGTTATATATGGATGTCGAATTAATTCCTAATATATGACTGCTATAATTGATTTAATAATCTATTATTGTCATATATGAATGTCGAATTAATTCCTAATATATAACTGCTATAATTGATTGTCTATTATTGTTATATATGGATGTTGAATTGATTCCTAATATATAACTGACATAATTGATTTAATTATCTATTATTGTTATATATGGTTGCTCATCGATATCGATGATTTTGATAATCTAGACGATATGACGATCGATATCGATAGTTTCGTGAATTTTGATAATCTTGATGTTTTTCGAATATTTGATAATCTAGTCAATATCGATGATTTTGATAATCTGGACGACATCGACGGTCGATATCGATGGTTTCGAAAATTGGACAATCTGAAAATTTTGAAAATTTGATAGTCTGGAAGTCTTTGCTGATATTTGTGCCTGGTGGCGAACAATCGAATTCGCTGATATATAACTGTTAATGATTGATTTAATTATTGATTATTGTTATATATGTATGCATGACTCTCTGTGATTTACTGCCTTATGTGCCGTAATAGAAGCATGCTAGCGTTGCGTATTTTATTCTGAATATCATATGCATGTAAAAACCCTCGGTGTTAAATTACTAAGTGGGAGAGGGGATTGGTAAATATTCCCGCGGCCTCCATTATTGGTTTGTAAGTGATGTGAGTAAACTTGCGTGTTGGCAATAGGCCTTCCTCCCTAACGGATGAGTTTATTCATGGATCACTGGTACAGACTTCATTACATAATTATTGTTTGTAATGTGGCACATGAACTTGCGTGTTGGCAATAGGCCTTCCTCCCTAACGGATGAGTTTATGTGGGGCTCACTGGTACAAACTTATAATTGATGATTGTAGGAAGCTATCCGAGCGCGTGTGTACTTCTCCAACTGTAAGGCACACAAGCTCGCGCAGTGGACTTGGGATCAAATAATGGTGTACACTTAGGTGTAAATAATTAGTATCCTCTCCAACGGAGTCACTGCTATTATTTGCATGGCTAAAGAGGAACCGACTATTAATTATTTTGTCATAAAGTTAGGTTGACAAATGAAATTAATGGGTAAAACCTTCTCTTGTAAATGTTCGGGTTTGTAAACGTCCACACTAACGTGGCTTGCAGACTCACGGTGCTTGAGATGTCGGTGAATTTTATTTTTATATAGTTTTGAGGGAATCAATATAAAAGGATAAAATTCGAAGATTTGATCGGTATATTTATTTATGATTCTCTGTAATTTCAAATGGTTTTATCTCGCTTATTGTTGACTAAAAGAAATTATATTTACTGGTCCAAAATTAGATGATTAGAAAAGAATCTTGGTTTTGAATTTTACTGCTTAAGAAAATACATGTGTGTTCTCACAATGGACGTCTCATGATGCCTATTAAAGTCTCTAGTGAAGAGATGAGAGGTTCATAGAAATATGATGGTCTCATGTAACTCTTCGGATACTTGAGTAAGTTAAAAGGCAGAAGATCATGATTTAATTTGATGAATGAATTGGGAAAGCATGGAGTATAAATTAAAGGGAAACCTAGATCAATTTAATTCTTTGTGAATTGCCTAGATGTTTTTGAGTAAGTTCCACCTGAATTACAATAGGATGTATATGGTGGAAAACTTCTGGCAAAACATGTGGCAAAGGAAAGCCATTTTCATCATAATGTGAACAAGTTTTATATCTTATTCACTAGTTGTTTAAAACATGATTAGTGATGGCATTTACTGACACGAAGTGTGTAGATACTGGAATCACTAAATGTTTATTACTAAGTGAGGATAAGATTGTTATGACATGGGTAAAACTACAAGAGTAGTGGCTATTGCAGTGGGAGTTGTCTATTTATTAAATGATATGAGTAGACGTTTGATTTTATGAAATTGTCTTTACGTACATTTTCATAGAAAGAATTTGATTTCGGTTTCTATGCATTAATAGATGTATACTCCATTTCATTTAAATGATATGGTCATTATAATGAATGATAGAGTTGTAATCTGTTATGGTACGTTGGTGAACAATTTGTACACTCTTAAATCATGTTTATCCCCTGGATGCGACAAATAGTAATTAATAATGAGTCTTCTAATCTAGTAAGAGAAAGGTACCTTCGGAAATGAATTTCCCACCTTAATGGTGTGACGAATAGAAGGAATAACACTCTTATGGTAGTGATTAGATAGATGATGAATTATTTGGAATTACTAAATTCATTTTATGGATATGCCATAGGAACAGTAATTCGTAAGAATGTTTTTCTATTTGTGGGATATCCTAGAAAAATGAAGGATGATTTATTTAGTCCACAAGATCGAAGAGTGATTGTTAACATAAACACTAGATTTTTGGAAAAAGGACTATGTAATAAATCAAATACCCATGTATAAGTTGTTCTAAAGGAAGTGAGAGGAAAACACAAAGTATAAGTACCAAGTGTATAAGAGGATATACCACAAGGTAAACTGCAATGCGTGTCACGTCTGATATACAATTGCATGTAGTGCCTTGTCGTAGTGGGAGGGTTCTTCGACAACTTGTAAGATACATATTTTGGGAAAGTCGTGAGACTTGGTCCCTCGTAAACATGAAATGGACCCACGGATACGACGATGCACTACAAGTTAGAAATGCCTAATCCTAGCAAAGTGCAATGAATATTAAAATAGAACGATTTTAAATTAGGTCTGGATGCTTGTTGAACCGCTAAATGGCGTAAAAGCCATTGGAAGCGGGCATGCAAGAATAAAAGAGGATCATAGAATAAGGTGAAAACCTTGGAAGCAAGCTTGTTGCGAAAAGGTATACTCAGAAAGAAAGGGTTCGATTATGAGAAAACCTGTTCGCCGGTAGCTATGCCTAAGTTGATCCGAACTCTTTTATTTGTTGCTACTCATATGAAATATGAGGGATAGCAAATAGATGTCGAGACAGCTTTCCTGATTGGAAGTCTTAAGGGAAACATCTATGTGAAGCAACCAGAGTGATTCATTGCAAAGAGCTAAGAGCATTGTGATAGTGAGCTTAAAAGTGTCCATTAATGGACTAAAACAAGCTTCAAGATCATGAAACATCCGTTTTGATGAGGTAATCCAGTGACATGGATCTAATCAATGATCGGATGGGTCTTGTGTATTGAAAAGAGTGATGAAAACGTGGTGGTATTTCTTGTACTATACGTAGATGATATATTGCTCATTGGAGAGAATGAAAGAGTATTGTCAGGCGTATGTGTATGGATAATAACGCGGTATGAAATAAAGGACTTAAGAAGAGCAAAAATATCCTTTTGATCACGGTAATACGGATCACAAGAAAGGATATTATGCTTGTCTCAAGCTTCATGAATTGATACGATCCTTACTTGTTTTAGCAAGTGACTTTATCTAAGAAAATATGTCTTGAGACACAAAAGGAAGATAAAGGTGACGAAAGCGGTTCCTTATGCTTCGGCGAATAAGGAAGCTTAATCTTAGGAATGCTATGCGCGAGAATGGATATCTATTTTGCTGAACGCATGAACAGTGGGTATCAACGTAACCTGGAACAAGAATGATGAACTGTGGTAAGACATATATGAAGTGCCTGAGAAGGACTGGAAATTATATGTAAGCTTACTGGGCAAATTCACTGCTTCTTGTGGATTACGTAGATTCGGATTTTTTAGTCAGATTGGACGGCAGTAAATCCACCTCAAGGTTATGTGTTTAATTTTAGGAAGTTGAGTCATAATGTGGAGGAGTGTTATATAGAAATATATTTCAGACTCCGGACTCCATCATGGAAAGATGATAAATTGGAGCCTATGAGGCAGCCAAAGTATCTGTATGACTCTAGAAACTTCAAGATGGACTTCGAAGTGTTTCTAAGTTTGCCCAAGGATATCACAATTTATATTGATGATATTGGTGCAGTTGTAAACTTGAAGGAATCACGAGCCCATAAGGCAATTAAACACATGGAGTGCAAGTACCACCTGTTACGAGAAATCGTATGATGAGGGGAAGGTTGTTGTCGCCTAGATTGCATCGGATGATGACCTAGTAAATCCATTTACAAGGATATTAAGGTGAGAGCATTTAATGGTCGTGTAGTGGGAGTGGGAATCAGATGTATGGCGGAAGACATGACAGCATAGTCTTTTAGTATAAGTGGGAGATTGTTGGATTGTATACTAAAAGTCTAGCTTTTTGTATGAACAATTTTATAACAATTAATTTGAAATGAGAATCATATGATCAAATGATTGCATCTTATAATTTATTTATATGTTCGATGCAATAGTCCACTTACTTTATACTGTAGATAATATGTTGTACGACAACATGCGGAAGATCATATTATCGATTTCCTTATAAAGTATAAACAGATGCTCACAATCGAGATAGACGGGGACTCTCTATCGGGATGGTTGTAGTGTGGTTTGGTATTAGCTTGTCTTGGCTATAGAATCACATTAGTGCACTTGTGTGTATTGAGCAGGACCGCTTGAGATCGTTCGATTTATACTGACTTATAGGAGAACTTGATCTCAGTTATTATGGAAGTTCGTGCTCTTAATCCCTATACAATAACCTCGACACATAGGGCAGTATGTATTTCTTTGATTCATCAATGGGTGAGATTTACATGCAATTAAATCAATAAACTCGGTGAGTTGGGAAGTAGTGCTGTCTCTATGGTGTGCTGTTGATTGTAGAAGGAATCCATTTCCGTCATAGGTTGATGATGTCCCCTTGAGGAGCTCATAAGGATTATCATGTAAACCCTGCAGGTGGAATTTATTCCGGCATGATAATGAGGTTGAGTGGTACTACTCTTGGATGAGATATTAATTAATTGAGTTGTCAGTAACTTAAATTAATTAATGGACATTGTATATCTTAAACATGGGGAGACTAACGGGCTCATAATAAGAAGTAGCCCAAAACGTAATTTTGGGATTGGTATGGTAGTGCAGTAATAATATTTTAGTGGAATATATTATTATTATTGGACTTAAGTATAAGCTTTGGGCTAAGCTTGGATACTTAAGCCCAATGGAGGCCCAACCCAATTTCTCCTCCTGGTCCCTGCTGTAGCCCATGTATATAGTCACCTCAGCTTATCTGGAACCCTAATCTAATTCATTATTCACGTGTGATGAGGGTTGAGAGCAGATTGAGTAGGTCTCGTAGATCGTCGCCCACACGACGTCGAGATCGGACTTGGGACATACAGCAGAAGACCGGAAGGTCGTTTGCTGCTGCAGTTTATCATGTTCCAAAATTCATATAAAATCGTACAGTGTTTCGATTTTGATGTATTATATACTGATGGAAAGCCGTCGAAGAGAGGATCGTCTGAGCACAAAGATCACTCAATTCCGACATCAGAAGAGGAACTTATGGCTATTCTCGTGGGACTGCGCAGACTGCCAGCGAGAATTCAACCTCTACATCAACCCTTGGTGAAAGGTAATGCGTTTCATGTTTACTTGCTTCCGCTGCTTGTTAGAAATACATGGAACCCTAACGGTTCACGTTAACCAAACGATCGAATGCCAACACTTCTCGCATCCTCACCTTCAAATACTTTCTTTCCCTCTTCCTGTCTACAATCAACACCTTACCTTTCTTGGTCATAAGAATATGATCATCAGAATTTTCTTCCTCCCATGGCTGTCTAGACTCCTCCGTGTCAATCTTCTACTTAAATTCAAACTCATCTGCCTTATAAAAATCAAGATTAAACAAGTTAGAAACCACATCTATGCTCTTGCATGATTGAGTCTCCATGGGCATCTTCATGATCAAGAGAGAAAACCACATCTTCATTATCCATCTGCAGTCTAAGCTTCTCGGCTCTCAACTTCTTTGCTCTTTCCCACTTCTTTTCCATTGTAAGCTCAGTATTCTGCTTATGTAATGGTATTGGAGTAAAATCAACATCCTATGGAGCATTCGGCGAGGAAAATAGTTCAGAATGGTTGGGTTCGACCTGAATTCGACCAGGGCTGCTGGTCGAATTGGTTATGTAGTGGTCGAATTGTGCACTTGGAAGTCCATTCTCTCCCTGTCTGCTAGATTTGACCTGGATTCGACCTGCAGATCTGGTCAAATTGAGCTAGTGCTCCGGAGGGTGCAATTCGACTTGGATTCGACCAGATGGTCTGGTCGAATTGAATTTTTCCTAGTCGAATTGAGGCCCTATTGCTTCCGAACCACGTCCAATAGACTCATTCGACCTCCTATACTGAATTTGACCTGTGGTTTTAGTCGAATTGAGGTCGAATTGAGCTTTCTACATCTCCAATTTTGATCCCGGCCTCATTGGTCCCTCATACTGTGTTCCAAACCTTAACGTAATGGCTTTATCTTCTAATTTTTGTGTCAATTGATTCACGTTCGCGGTCATCTGCCCCATAATCAAAGTAAGGTCCTTCAACTGCTTAGATAAATCAGCATGATCAACATTCATGGTATCCTCAAGACAATCAATCCTTGCATCATTCTCAGCCATGTATCGATTGAAGGTATCTTCAACACTCTTCACTTCGTGTTGCTTCATACTAGTCCCCCTTTGTGTCAATTCTGTGATCTGCCTTTGCTGGGATTCTAATAGCTTGTTGATGTTAGCTAGACTAGATACGATCTCATCATTCCTATTCAGCTTCACTTGATGCTCAGACTGTGCCACCTTGCCAAATACGTATGATCCTCTATCTCTCTCCGTAGGCCAGTCACGTGAATTCATAAAGATGTCTACAAACAGCTTTTCTGCTTCAAGTGTTGTCTTAGATAACAACGCTCCTCCTGATGATGTTTCAATAAGAACACGCGACTCACAATCCAATCCATAGTAGAAGATATTTATGTATTCATCCTTAGACATTCCATGCTGTGGACACCTCCTGAGCATATCTTTAAACCTATTCCACGCCTCATAAAATTTCTTACCCTGATTCACAACAAATTGGGTGATTTCTTGCTTCATTCTTAAGATCCTTGAGGGTAGCATGTATCTCTCCAAGAACTTCTGCTGCAGTTGGACCCATATAGTGTAGTCCATGGCATTAAGAGTCTCATACCAAGCTTCTGCCTTATCAATCAAAGAGAACTTGAATAGGGCGATCCGCCTAGCATTATCATTAGCTCCAGCACCCTTCTAAGTGTTTGCATAACTAAGAAATCTTTTGGGATGCAGATATGGATCTTCAAAGCAACCTCCAGAAAAGGGATTCTTCTAAACCATTTTAATAAGAGTGGGATGTATCTCAAAATCATCATCTTATCCCCTTGCTCCTATCAACCCCATGTTGCCAATCCCATATTTTGTGAAAATTTCTTTTTTTTTTCACGTATGGAAACATTATCCAGATTCTGCCTTGCTCCGACCATGTTTAGCTCAATGTGTTATTCCTTCTTTCCTTCCTCTCCTTTTCCTAGTGCACAAGTACCTCAGAAAAATTCAAAGTTAGATAGAAATAAATAATCACAAATAAAAGTCTTAATCAAACTAGAAATAATAAACTAATAATAACAGCCCTCCCCAGCAACGGCGGAGAATAGGTAGCTCTAGGATAATCCAGTTTCACTCATTAATTTCTCTTCCGTGTGTTGTTGTCCAACTCTACCTTGTGGAATATGGACACATCACTAAACCATGCATATCTACTCTATAGACACAAGTAAACATGCATGTAACACGTGTGAATAACCTCAGAGCAAGAGATATAATTCCACCCCCCTTTTAGGTACTATCAGTATCAATTATTTCCCTGGCCAATTGGTATTCTAACCCGATATGATCTCACTTTATAGGTACTATAAAATTATCCTCTTTATCCTACTTAATAACCCGAATTCAATTCAATTAATAAGTATTCATATATGATAGTTCTAATGAAGCTTCAGAGTCCCCTCACTTAGAATCATAACATGGAATCCTGTTCAGTGGTGAACGCACTCAATCTGCAACCAAGATATATATTCAGACTTTATATATCAATTGAAGATGCATAAAATGACAGTGAATATGGATTAAGAAAGCACAATCATATATAAAATAAATCCACAAGTAGTGTTGTACGGAGTTTAAGCACGAAAGTTGAATTAATTAGATAAAACCTTCATAACCCTAGTTCTACCAAAAAGGCTCTAGCTCATGATGTTACGAAGAACAATCATGGGTGTAGGATAGATCTTACCCCGGATATATGAAAAATTACAAGATAAATTAGGAAATGAAATAAACCCTAGATGCGGGAGTCGTCGTGTCCTTCTCCATCTAGAATCCTTTCCTTGGTTCTCCTCTTGATTCCACGGACGAACCTTCAAAGTGATGGATGGATGGAGGAAAGGATGTGGATGATGGTTGGGGGGTGACCCCCCTTGTGGGGTGTAGTATTATTGTGGCCTCTCTCTTGTTGTTTTTCTTCTCCGTCTTGATGGTGTGATCTACACCCCCTTTTATACTTGTAAGCTCTCCTTATAGGCCTTGGAATGGGCTTTTTGAGTGATCACACACATTGAGGGTGTAAAAATACGAATATAGTAAGTTTCCGCACGTCAATTCGACCACGAAGCTAGGTCGAATTCACCTTCCCCGGTCGAATTGCAGGTCGAATCACCCTACTAGAAGCTTCAAACACCGGATTCGAGCTTCAAGTGCTGGATTCGATCAGCACAGTAGGTTGAATTGAGGTGTCATGGTCGAATTGCTTCTTTTGCCGTCCAATTCGACAAGGATTCGACCTCATGGTTAGATCAAATTCAAATGTTGTGGTCGAATTATCTGGCGCAGTCTCACCGTTTCGCGTATAACTTCCACATCCGAGCTCTAATTTGAGTGATTCTTATGCTCACATGATCCTCTCTTCCTTGGTTTTCTATCCATATAAAGAACACAAGAAAACTCTAAGATTTGTATGTGCAACAGGCCACAGAATGTAGCACAACAATTCTGTTCGGCACAGCTCGCACGACGTCACTATTTTGATCATAACTTCCTCATTTGGAATCCGATTGAGGTGTTCTTTACGCCAAATCAACCCTCATTTCAGTGGCTTTTCAACCATATATCACACTAATAGTTTTGATCTCCACAACAACACAAAAAAATTACGAAAGTTGGATGTGCATTTTTAGCATTCTTGCACAAGTTGCACCTTTTCTCCAACTTTGCACTTTTGAACCTTTTTCCACCTAAAACACAACAAAACACCTCAAGTGCACCTTTTTCTCACATATATTGAATATAAGATACTTGTGCAAATATATAACAATAATTCTTATCAAAAAGGTATTAAATTGGACACTCAAACACGCTAATTTCCACTCTCAACAAGAATCCTAAGCACTCTTCAAAGCATGCAATCAACATCAATTTCCTATGAACTACAAGTACAAATATAACATGCTCATCATCAACAAATCAACATGCATCAAAATAGCACATGCATAACATGAACAATCCTTATCACTAATAATCGCAAACAAATCCATGTACCATCCTCCATCATCATTATTATTAGTACATGCCACTCACACATGAATCAAACACTAACCCACAACAATCTCCACCTGTAAAGTGTAAAAGAGAATGGGGATAAGAAGAATCAGAAAATATAAAAGACCTGGTAACTCTACTCCTCCGGAGCATCATCATCCCCGTCATCCTCATCACTCCTCTCTTCACGCCAACGATCAAATACCCTATGGAGATCACTGATATTCCTGTCCATCAAGCGCTCACGGTCTTGCATCTGCCTCAACCGACCATCCATCGTATCATAGCGCGCATTAAGTGCGGCATAGTTGGTATTCGCAAGTGCCAACTGCCTGTTCGTTTCTTGATGGTTTACATTGAGTGTGGCGAAGTTCTCGTGCATCAATCAGAATTGCTCCCGATAAAACTGATCCTGAGCTACCCAATAGTCTTGCTGCGGCTGCGATCGTGGCGGTGGCTCGAAAAACTCCTGCTCAAGTGGCAGTTGAGGCTACACCGGAGGAATATTCTCCTGATAATTAAAAGCAGGTGGTGTTTGTGGCTCCTCCTCTTCGAAATCAGCCGGGTCTCCGATCAAAATCATGTCTTCATCCAAGCCGATTCTATGCTCACGCAACTCAGCTAGAAATTTCCATTTTTTCTTCCCAAGCAAGTCTCCGAGATCACTGTGTGCTCCATAGTATTCATCAATAAGTTATTGTTGTTCCTCATAGTGGTAAGATCAGCTATCACCAACGGAAATTGAAGTGTTCGAGGCTCCTTCCCTCAGATGAACATCTAAGTATCATCTGCTCACTCAATCAGCCCCATCCTCACACATGATGTCAAGATCAAGTCCGGATCACCTCGAATAGGATCATACCTACTCAAGACAATGTTGGCATTCGATCATTTGGTTAACATGATCCGTTAGAGTTCCATACATTTCTAACATGCAGCGAAAGCAAGTAAATAAGAAACGTATTACCTTTTACCAGGGTATATTGGAAACGATGAATTCTCGCCACCAGCCTGCGTAGCCTCACCGTTTTGGATATAACTCTCTCATCTGATGTTGGATTTGAGTGATCTATGTGCCAAAACGATCCTCTCTTCCATGGCTTTCCGTCAGTATATCACATGTCTTGTTCTTAAGTCTGTACAATTTTATGGGCAACAGCAGGGACCAGGAGGAGAAATTAGAGTTGGACCTCCATTGGGCTTAAGTATCCAAGCTTATCCCAAAGCTTATACTTAAGTCCAATAATAATAATATATACCACTAAAATATTATTACTGCACTACCGTTCTAATCTCATAATTACGTTATGGGCACCTTCTTATTATGAGCCCGTTAGTCTCTCCATGTTTAAGATATACAATCTACATTAATTAATTAAGTTACTGACAACTCCATTAATTAATATCTCATCCGAGAGTAGTACCACTCAACCTCATTATCATGCCGGAATAAATCTACCTGCAGGGTTTATATGATAATCTTTATGAGCTCCCTAAGGGAACATCATCAACCTATGATGGATACGGATTCCTTCTATAATCAACAGCACACCATAGAGACAGCACTACTTCCCAACTCACAGAGTTTGTTGATTTAATACATTTAAATCTCACCCATTGATGAATCAAAGAAATACATACTACCCTACGTGTCGAGGTTATTGTATAGGGATTAAGAGCACGAACATCCATAATAACTGAGATCAAGTTCTCCTTTAACTCAGTATAAGTCGAACGATCTCAAGTGGTCCTGCTCAATACACACAAAGTGCACTAATGTGATTCTATAGCCAAGACAAGCTAATATCAAACCACATTACAACCATCCCGATAGAGAGTCCCCATATATCTCGATTGTGAGCATCTATTTATATTTTATAAGGAAATCGATAATATGATCTTCCGCGTGTTGTCGCACAACATATTATCTACAGTATAAAGTAAGTGGACTATTACATCATGCATATAAATAAATTATAAGACGTAATTATTTGATCATATGATTCTCATTTCAAATAAATTGTTATAACATTGTTCATACTGAAGCTAGACTTTTAGTATACAATCCCACAATCTCCCACTTATTCTAAAAGACTATGATGTCATGTCTTCTGCCATACATCTGATTCCTACTCCCACTATACGACCATCAAAAGCTCTCGCCTTAAGGTTCTTGTAAATGAATTTACTAGGTTATCATCCGATGCAATCTAGGCGACAACAACCTTCCCTTCATCATACGATTTCTCGTAACAGGTGGTACTCGCGCTCCATATGTTTAATTGCCTTATGGGCTTGTGACTCCTTCAAGTTTGCAACTGCACCATTATCATCAAAATAAATTGTGATAACCTTGGGCAAACTTAGAATCACTTCGAAGTCCAACATGAATTTTCTAGAGTCATATAGATACTTTTGCTGCCTCATAGGCTCCAATTTATCATCTTTCCATGATGGAATCTAGAGTCTGAAATATATTTCTATATAACACTCCTCTACATTATGACTCAACTTCTTAAAATTAAACACATAACCTTCGAGGTGTATTTACTATCGTCCCTATCTGATTTGAAAAATCCAAATCTACGTAACTTATAAGAAGCAGTGAATCTGTCTGGTAAGCCCACATATAATTTTTAGTCCTTTTTAGGTACATAAATATATGTTTTACCACAGTTTAACATTCTTATTTCGGGTTACAATGATACACACTGTCCATGTCTTTGGCAAAATAAATATCCATTCTCGCGCATAACATCCATTATATTAAGCTTCCTTATTCGCCAAAGCATAAGGAACCGCTTTAATTACCTTTATCTTATTTTGTGTCTCAAGACACATTTCCTTAGATAAAGTCTCATGCTAAAACAAATAAGGATCGTATCATGTCATGAAGCTTGAGACAAGCATAACATCCTTTCTTGTGATCTGTATTACCGTGATCAAAAGGATATTTTTGCTTTTCTTAAGTCCTTAATTTCATACCGCTTTATCAACCATACCCATACGCCCGACAATACTCTTTTAATGTCTCCAAAGAGCAATATATCATCTACGTACAGTACAAGAAATACCACCATGTTTCCATCACTATTTTCAATACACAAGACACATCCGCGCATTGAATAAACTCATATGCCTGGATTTCCTCATCAAAATGAATGTTTCATGATCTTGATGCTTGCTTTAGTCCATCGATGGATACTTTTAAGCTTACACATAAAATGGTCTTAGCACTTTGTAATGAATCACTTTGGTTGCTTCACATAGATGTTTTCCTCAAGACTTCTAATCAGGAAAGCTGTCTTGATGTCTACTTGCTATTCTTCATATTTCATATGAGTAGCAACAGATAAAAGAATTCGGATCGACATAGGCATAGCTACCGGCGAAACAAATTTTCTCATAATCGAACCCTTTCTCTCTTAGTATGTCTTTTCGCAACAAGCTTTGCTTCCAAGATTTTCACCTTACCGTATGATCCTCTTTTATTTTACAGAGCCACTTCCAATGGCTTTCACAACATCCATGGTTCTACAAGCAGTCAGATCTAATTTAGAATTCATCGATTCTATTTCAACATTCATTGCACTTTGCTAAGATTCTGCACTTCTATCTTGTAGTACTTCGTCATATCCGTGGGTCCATTCCATATTTACTAGGGACCAAGTCTCACAACTCTCCCAAAACATATATCTTACAGGTTGTCGAACAACCCTCTCACTACAACAAGGTACTTCACGCAATTGTGTATCAGACGTGACACGCATTGCAGTTTATCTTGTGGTATATCCTCTTGTACAATTGGTACTAATACTTTGTGTTTTTCCTCTCACTTCCTTTAGAACAATTTACACATAGGTTTGTGATTTATTACATAGTCCTTTTCTAAAAATCTAGCATTTGCGTTAAGAGTCACCCTTTGATCTTTTAGACTAAATAAATCATCACCCTCCATTTTTCTAGGATATCCCACAAATAGACAAACGTTATGCGACATGCTGTTTCTAGGGCATACCCATAAAATAAATTTAATAATTCCAAATAACTTATCATCTTTCTAACATTTTCCATAAGTGTCTTATTCATTCTTTCCGCTACACCATTCAGCTGGGGTATATGCCCGATGTAGACAACTTGAGATTTTAATCTCATTCTCTGATAAATAGCTCCTAAACTATCCTAAGAGGTACTTGTCACAATGATTAAGTCGTAATGACCACCTCTCGTCGGGATAGTCTTAGGACTGCTTAAATCATTATGAACTATTTCCAACATATCTTTGCATGGCTCTATACCCCTTTTGCCTTGAAAGGCCTTTAATCATTTTACTTTCAAGCAAGACTCGCAAGTCAGATAGTTTTCACGTCAGATAAACCCAACGGTCC
Organism: Pogostemon cablin; assembly: GCA_023678885.1. Classification (NCBI taxonomy): domain Eukaryota; kingdom Viridiplantae; phylum Streptophyta; class Magnoliopsida; order Lamiales; family Lamiaceae; genus Pogostemon; species Pogostemon cablin. The sequence continues at coordinate 12,971,469 of CM042987.1, forward strand.
ATCGGCTATCAACCTTTGAATCCTACTCAAGTAAAATTGATCTAGTCTTAGATGCCAAAAGTATGTTTAGTTCATCTCTGAAGGTTCCTTTCTCTTACTAAGATTAGAAGATGCATTATTAATTACTATTTGTTGCATCCGTGGTATAAACATGATTTAAAAGTGTATAAATTATCTGCCAACGTACCACAACAGATTATATCTCCATCCTTCATTACTATGACCATGTCATTTAAATGAAATAGAGTATCCATCAGTAAATATATAGAAACTTAAATGAAATTCTTTCTATGAAAACATACGTAAAAACAATTTCTCAAAATCAAATGTTTATTCATATCGTAAGATAAATAAATAACTCCACTGCAATAGCCACTACTTGTAGTATTACCAATGTATATTACAATCTCATCATCACTTAGTTGCAGGCTTTTAGTGATTCTGGTATCAACGCATAATGTGTCAGCAGATGCCATCACTAATCATGCTTCATCGACCTGTGAATGAGATACTAACCTTGTTCATATATTGATGAAATTGGATTTCCTTTGCTACATATTTTGTCAGAAGTTCTCCACCATATACAACCTCTTGTATTTCAGGTAGAACTTGCTCAAAACACCTAGGTAAATTATGGAGAATAAATTTATCTAGGTTTCCCCTACACCAAGCATTCTCAATTCATTCATCAGCTTATCCATGACCTCTTGCCTTTCTTACTTACTCAAGTATCTGAAGAGTCGCATGAGACCATCATATATCTATGAACTTCTCACCTCTCCACTAGAGACTTTAATAGGCATCATGGGACATCCTTAGTGAGAACACATTTATATTTTCTTAAGCAGTGAAATTCGAAACCAAGATTCTTTTCTAATCATCTAATTTTGGACAAGTAAATATGTTTCTTTTAGTTAACAATAAGCGAGATAAAATCATTTTGAAAATTTAGAGAATCATAAATAAATACACCGATCAAATCTTCGAATTTATCTTTTTATATTGATTCCCTCTAAATAATATAAAAATAAAATTCACCGACATCTCAAGCACCGTGAGTCTGCAAGCCACGTTATTATGGACGTTTACAAACCCGACCATTTACAAGAGAAGGTTTTACCCATTAATTTCATTCGTCAACCTAACCTAATGACAAAATAATTAATAGTCGGTTCCTCTTTAGCCATGCAAATAATAGCAGTGACTCCGTTGTGGAGGATACTAATTATTCACACCTAAGTGTGCACCATTATTTGATCCCAAGTCCATTGCGTAAGCTTATGTGCCTTATAGTTGGAGAAGTACACACGCGCTCGGATAACTTCCTACAATCATCAATTATAAGTTTGTACTAGTGAACCGCACATAAACTCATCCGTTAGGGAGGAAGGTCTATGACAACACACAAGTATATGTGCCCCATTACAAACAATAATTATTTAATGAAGTCTGTAACAGTGATCCGTGAATAAACTCATCCGTTGGGAAGGAAGGCCTATTGCCAACAAGCAAGTATACTCACATCACTTACAAATCAATAATGGAGGCAGCGAGAATTAATTACCAATTCTCTCTCCCACTTAGTTATTTAATACCGAGGGTTTTTACATGCATATAATATTCATAATAAAATACGCAACCTAGCATGCTTATATTATGACACATAAGGCAGTAAATCACAGAGAATCATGCATAACATATATAACAATAACCAATTATTCCATCAATTATAAACAGTTATATATTAGCGAATTCGATTGTTCGCCACGAAGCACAAGTGTCGGAAAAACCTCCAGATTATCAAACTTTCAAAAATCTCCAGATTACCGAATTTTGAAACTATCGATATCGACCATCGATATCGTCTAGACTTTTGAAATCATCGATATCGAGCAGATTATCAAATTTTCAAAAACTTTCTGATTATCAATATTTTGAAACTATCGATATCGACCGTCAATATCATCCAGATTATCGAAATTATCGATATCGACCGTCGATATCGTCCAAATTATTGAAATCATCGATATCGACCAGATTATCAAATTTTCAAAAATTTCTAGATTATTAAATTTTCGAAACTTCCAGATTATCAAATTTTCAAAATTATCAAATTTTCAAAAATTTTCAAATTATCAAATTTTTGAAAATATCCAGATTACCAAATTTTCGAAATTTCCAGATTATCAAATTTTTAAAAATTTTCAGATTATCAAATTTTCAAAAATATCCAGATTGTCAGATTTTCAAAAATTTTCAGATTATAAAATTTTCAAAAATTTCCAGATTATCAAATTTTCGAAAATATCCAGATTATCAAATTTTTCCATCAAACGTATAGAGTATTCAACAAGAAACAATAATTTCTAAATCCTAGTCCACGTTTGACACATGTATATGGTATCTGAATAGGGTATACTAGCATAACATGAATACTTAAACCCTTTGACCTTTTGACATAAACCCTAGCCTAACATTTCACGCTTCACCACGAAATCGAAGCTCTGATATCAATTGTTGGCATTCGATCATTTGGTTAACGTGATCCGTTATGGTTCCATATATTTCTAACATCCAGCGGAAGCAAGTAAATAAGAAACATATTACCTTTCACCAGGGTATGTTGGAGATGATGAATTCTCGCCACCAACCTGCGCAGCCTCACCGTTTTGGGTATAACTCTCTCATCCAATGTTGGATTTGAGTGATCTATGCGCCAAAATGATTCTCTCTTCCGTGACTTTCCGTCAGTATATAACATATCCTGTTTTGAAGTCTGTACGATTTTATAAAAATCGTGGAAGGTGGCGGACAGCAGCAGCAAACAACCTTCCAGTCTTCTGCTGTATTCCCAAGTCCAATCTCGACGTCGTGTGGGCGACGATCTTTGAAATCTTCTCATTCTGCTATTCCCTCACCCTCCTCATAGTATTAGGCATGATTAATCTCATAGATTAGGATTTCCGGACAGTTGAGATGACTTATATATGGGCTACAGCAGGGACTAGGAGGAGAAATTAGAGTTGGGCCTTCATTGGGCTTAAGTATCCAAGCTTAGCCCAAAGCTTATACTTAAGTCCAATAATAATAATATATGCCACTAAAATATTATTACTACACTACCGTTCTAATCTCATAATTACGTTATGGGCTTCTTCTTATTATGAGCCCGTTAGTCTTCCCATGTTTAAGATATACAATGTACATTAATTAATTAAGTTACTGACAACTCCATTAATTAATATCTCATCCGAGAGTAGTACCACTCAACCTCATTATCATGCCGGAATAAATCCACCTGCAGGGTTTAGATGATAATCCTTATGAGCTCCTCAAGGGGACATCATCAACTTATGATGGACACGGATTCCTTCTACAATCAACAGCACACCATAGAGACAGCACTACTTCCCAACTCACCGAGTTTGTTGATTTAATACATGTAAATCTCACCTATTGATGAATCAAAGAAATACATACTGCCCTACGTGTTGAGATTATTATATAGGGATTAAGAGCGTGAACATCCATGATAATTGAGATCAAGTTCTCCTATAAGTCAGTATAAGTCGAACGATCTCAAGTGGTCCTGCTCAATACACACAAAGTGCACTAATGTGATTCTATAGCCAAGACAAGCTAATACCAAACCGCATTACAACTATCCCGATAGAGAGTCCCCGTCTATCGCGATTGTGAGCATCTGTTTATACTTTATAAGGAAACCGATAATATGATCTTCCACGTATTGTCGCACAACATATTATCTACAGTATAAAGTAAGTGGACTATTGCATCGTGCATATAAATAAATTGTAAGACGCAATCATTTGATCAAATGATTCTCATTTTAAATAAATTGTTATAACATTGTTCATACTAAAGCTAGACTTTTAGTATACAATCCAACAGTCAACCTTATAATGCTCCGCTATAATGGTGATCAGCTCTCCGATGTTTACTCTATGAAATCCATGCGTTGTGAACTTGTAAAGCTGATGGAAAAAGTAGGCTGCTACATTGAAGCGAACTCCGTTGAGTATGCACCATAAGACATAGAGCTCCCCTCTTGGAATACAGCTTCTTTCGGACCTTGCAAATAACGTGTTCCCCAAATTTCGGTCCATGTAAGCAATCACGGGGTTGCGAATGAAAGCAACATTCGAAGTGTTGGAATTATAATTCTCTTACCTCCCCGTAATAGCTCTCCAAAACTCGTTCGGCTTAAAGTCATCACTCTTCGTTCCAACCATGTTCTCACAGCCAATTATTTCATTAAACTCTCAAGCCCACACCGTCTACTCTTGTCCACCTATTTGCATTCGAATACCATAAGGAAGATATCCGTCACCACGCTCAACTCTCAGCGTATATAAGACCTCTGCGGTAATGTGAAAGTATGTCTCCCTCTTCATCTCCATGAATCTTGTGATGCCCACTTGATTAAACATCTAACGAATGTCGTTGATAATGTTCATGTCCATCATGGCACGATCATCTTGATACCTGGTCCTTCTGATCTTTTGAGATATTGCATTCCAAAGCTCCCGTTTCTCTTCCCAATCTCTGATCTTAATCCCAAAATCCGCTGGCATTCTTCTACCCATCTTCATTCTCTTGACCATCTCTCCCAGTGGGGGTGACTTATTTCCCTTCCTCTTTGAAGAAGAAGCAATCTCTTTTCCTACAAAGTCATAGTTCAATGCACAACCAAAAGAGATAAAAAAATACCAAGCCTAAGTCTAACCCGAATCCTACTTAAGACTTCAAATCCACATGTTTTACAACTTAATCTTCAAGTGTTTACTAATCACAATTTCTCTCTAAATCAACACTTTCCATCAAGAATATTTAGATTCAACCAGTCTTAATACTATTCCACACCGACGATCCTATCGATTCCACACAAAATTTCACCAACTCAATACTTTAAACATGCTCACATTCCACCCTCAATTGCATCACAACAATACCATGAAAATTTCAAATGCAATTTCGAATAGGAACTTCAACAATTCAACAACAAATCCACCCAAGACTAGCATGAATCCACTCACCCATTCTTCACTAAGCATTATAAACACAATCCACAAGTAAAAAGTGAGGAGAAAATATATCTTTACTTGTCATGGTGTTCGTGTGTGAAGACAATGAAAACAACCCTCAAAAATTTGAATCTAGCCCTAAATCGGACTTGAGAACACTCGAATTCGGATGTGAAAGTGTGTGGAATGGGAGATTAAAGTGTAGAAAATAGATTGGGAAGAAGAAATTACGGTTATGGTGGTGCTCGAGAAAGGGAGATAGGTGTGTGTGTCGAACGGAATGAAAATATCACCTTTTAAAAACTATCTCCGAACTCTGTTCGACTACAGTTCGACTAGTGAGGAATTGTCGAACAAGGTCCGTAAGTCGACCAACCCAAATTTGTCCCTTGAAATCGCCTTGCTCGACCTCCGTTCGATTTGCACTTTGTAGTCGAACAACATGTGGAAGTCGAGCAGCATGTATAATCGTGTCTCTGTTTTGCCCTGACTTGCTCGACTTCTGCTCGACTTTCAAGTCTTGGCCGAGCAACCTATGTTTAGTCGAACAAAGTCTCTGTAAGTTTTGCTCACTTTGTTCGACCGTTGTTCAACTACAACATCTTGGTCGAGCTACAAGGTTCAAGTCGAACAACCTCTCTAGAAGAATTATGCATTTCGTTCGACCATTGCTCAATCAAATAGCATGGTTGAACAACTCTCCTGAAAGTCGAAAAACCTCTCGAACTTCCTAACCTTCATATTTCCCTGCAACCTTCAACTCTAGGACAACATGAAGTATCAAGATATCCAAAAATTAAGCTAGAGAAACTCTTTACAACCATATAACATCAGGTGTAACTCCGTAATTACACTATAAAGCAACCCACCACTAAACACTAGGCAAATTGTAAAAAATCGATGCATCAAAACTAGCTAAAGTTTTACTATACCGCAAAAATCAACTCCCCTAGCAAACGTTACAAAGAAAAGATCATATTCTCCATGCTATGATGAGGTAAGTACATCGCACCCCCAAAACTTAGTAGAAACTATAGTGAAAACTAAGTTTGCAAAGAGATGTAATTTTCGACTAATAAGCACGACAAATAAAAAATTCTCACTCACACCAATGAAATTAAAGCAATAAAACGGGAGGAAAAGCCCCCAACAGGCGCTCATGTTTAACGTCAGAGAGTCACGACGGTACCACTCTAGTGCAAGGTATCCTCAAAGATGACACAAGCATCATTCGATGACTTGTAATGCTTCAAACAATGCCCGTTCGCCGTTATGATATCTCCATCTTTGACCATAAGCTCAAAACTCCCCCCTCCGCAGGCTCTATGGATAATGAACGGCCCATTAACTTCAATTTCAATTTCCCTGCGAAGAGCTTCAAGCAAGAGTTAAAAAGTAATACCTCATCACCTTGTTTGATCTCCTTGTATGAGATCTTCGAGTCATGCCATTTCTTCATTCTCTCCTTGTAGATCTCTGATTTCTTGTAAGCTCGATTTCTGTACTCATCCAATTGATTAATATGAGTTATCCTCAACTTTTTGATCTTTTAAAGACAAGTTCAAACTCCTCAATGCCCAAAAAGCTTTGTGCTGGATCTCTACGGGTAAGTGGCACGGCTTTCCATAGATAATTTGGTACGGTGACGTATCCAACACCGTCTTATAAGTAGTCCAGAACCCCGACAAAACATCATTGAGCTTCATAGCCCAATCCTTCCTATTGGTTCCGACTACCTTCTCCAAAATTTGTTTTATTTGTCGGTTGGAGACCTCCGCTTGTCCATTCTCTTGAGGGTGATAGGGTGTAGTAACCCTATGCTTGACACCGTAATCCTTAAGCATCTTTGCAAGAAGCTTATTGATGAAGTGAGTACCTCCATCGCTTACTAGTGCTCTAGGTACTCCATTGCGGGCAAAGATATGTTTCTTTAAGAAAGACAACACAATCCTTGAATCATTCACGCGAGTGAGAATGGCTTCCACCCACTTAGAAACATAATCCACTGCTAAAATAATGTAGAGAAATCCATTAGATGGGGGAAAAGGTCCCATAAAATCGATCCCCCACACATTGAAAATCTCAACAACAATGCTCGGCTGAAGTGACATCTCATCTCTCCTACCTATGTTTCCCATCCTTTGACATCTATCGCATGTCGCCACATAGGTTTCACAATCTTTAAACAAAGTAGGCCAATAAAGAGCAGATTGAAGTACCTTCGCTGCCGTCTTTTAAGCTCCGAAGTGCCTCCCCGTTAGGTTGTGCATGACAAAAATCAAGAACACTCTCCATCTCCATCTTAGGCACACACCTACGGACTATGGAATCCGTTTGGGGGAATTAACTCCTACATCGGTGTCTCTACAGCTAGCGGATAGGTCTATGACTTTTCCGAAAGGCGTGCTCGAAGATGTTCTAGTCAAAGTTGAAAAGTTTGTCTTTCTTGTGGATTTTCTGGTGCTAGAGATGGAAGACGACAAGGATAATGCTCCTTTAATCTTAGGAAGACCATTCCTTGCGACTGTTGGAGCCATGATAGATGTGCAAAAGGGTGAGCTACGGTTGAGGATAGATAAAGAAGAAGTCCTATTTAACTTGGATAAAGCAATGAAGATGCCGTTGGAGATGCAGTGCCACAGCATTGATGTGGTAGAGGAGATCGTTAATGAAGATTTGTCTCTGATTCTTTATAAGGATCCTCTTGAGACATGCTTGATGGAGTCTCTTACTTTTCCCACCACGGAGCTAGATGAACTCTCCAATGAGGTATGTATCGATTTTCTTGAAAACTTGCTTGCTTTGGGTGATGATAGGTATGAATCGCAAAGGAAAAAGGTTGAAGAGGTGAAGTGGACCAGGAAGTACTTGCCTTTGGACAGAGAGAGTGCACCTCAAGAAGAAAAGAAGGAGGAGTTGAAACCAATACCGAAGCACTTGAAGTATGCTTATCTGGATGATAATAGAAAATATCCGGTAATTGTATCTTGTTCTCTTGATGATGATCAACTTGAGGAATTATTAGATGTACTTAGGAAGTATAAGTCTGCGATTGGTTGGTCTCTTGACGATTTGAAAGGTATTAGTCCTTCGTATTGCATGCATCGAATAAGGTTGTTAGATGAGGCCAAGAGTAGCATTCATAATCAGCGGAGGGTGAATCCTATTATTCAAGAAGTGATTAGGAAGTAAATCCTAATGTGGCTAGATGCAGGAATTATTTATCCTATTAGTGATAGTCCCCATGTGAGTCCATGCATGTTGTTGCTAAAAAAGGGGCATGACTATAGTGAAAGCCGAAGATGGTGAGACGTTAGCCACTAAGATTCCTACGGGATGGCGTGTGTGTATGGACTACAGGAAGTTGAATGAGAATACATGCAAAGACCATTTTCCCCTTCCTTTTATGGATCAAATGTTTGAGCGTCTTGCGGGTTATAAGTATTATTGCTTCTTGGATGGGTACTCGGGTTATAACCAGATCATGATTGCACCCGAGGATCAAGAGAAGACTACTTTCACTTGCCCGTATGGAACTTTTACCTTTAGAAAGATGCCTTTTGGATTGTGTAACGCGTCTGCTACATTTCAGCATTGCATGATGGCCATATTTGATGGGTTGATAGAGAAGATCATGGAGGTATTTATGGATGACTTTTCTGTATTTGGTTCCTCTTTTGATACTTGTTTTCTAACCTTGCTACTGTTTTGAAGAGATTCCAAGATACTAACCTTGTTTTGAATTGGGAGAAGTGCCACTTCATGGTAAGAGATGGGGTTGTTCTTGGCCATCATATCTCGGCCAAGGGATTGCAGGTTGATAGAGCGAAGGTGGTGGTGATCGAGAAGCTTCCACCACCTACTAATGAGAAAGGAGTGCGGTCTTTTCTTGGACACGCTAATTTCTACAGAAGATTCATAAAAGACTTCTCGAAATACTCTAAGCCCTTATCTCATTTACGTGAAAAGGATATGCCTTTTGAGTTCGATGAAGAATGTTTAACAGCTTTTCAAGTTTTGAAGGAGGCACTTATTACTGCACCTATCTTGATCACACTGGATTGGAATCAGCCATTTATATTAATGTGTGATGCGAGTGATTTAGCACTTGGAGTGGTGCTTGGGCAGTTGAAGGATAAGAAGTTTTACGCTATTTACTATGCGAGTAAGACTTTCGATGCGGCACACAAGAACTACACGATGACTGAAAATGAGTTTCTTGCTGTGGTGTACGCATTCAATAAGTTTTGACAGTACTTGGTTGGCATGATGACGATAGTATACACGGATCACTCTGCGATTCGTTATTTGATGGAGAAGAAGGAAACAAAGCCAAGGATCATTAGATGGATTCTTCTTCTGCATGAGTTTGATATGGAGATCCGAGATAAGAAAGGTACAGAAAATATTTTGGCGGATCACCTATCAAGGTTGGAGATAATGGAACACTGTGATGATTCGTTTGATTACATATAAGAGATGTTCCCTGATGAGAAGATCATGGCGATGCTTGTTGAAGGAGCTGAAAAAGCATGTGTAGTAGCTGCCCAAGGGATGGATCCATGGTATGTGAATTATGTAAACTACATTGTTGTAGGAGAAATCCCGAGAGATCTCAACCGATACCAACTTGCAAAGTTCAAGTGAGATGTTGAGACCTTCTTATGGTATGATCCGTTTGCCTACAAGATATGTACGGATTTCATAGTCCGTAGGTGTGTGCCGGAGATGGAGATGGAGAGTGTTCTTGAGTTTTTCCATGCACAACCTAACGGGGGGCACTTCGGGGCTCAAAAGATGGTAGCGAAGGTACTACAGTCAGCCCTTTATTGGCCGACCTTGTTTAAAGATTGTGAGACATATGTGGCATCGTGTGATAGATGTCAAAAGATGGGGAACATAAGTCGACGAGATGAGATGCCACTTCAGCCGAGCATTGTTGTCGAGATCTTCGATGTATGGGAAATCAATTTATGGGACCTTTTCCCCCATCTAATGGATTTTTTTACATTCTTTTAGCAGTGGATTATGTTTCTAAGTGGGTGAAAGCCATTGCCACTCGTGTGAATGATTCACGAACTATTTTATCCTTCTTAAAGAAACGTATCTTTGCCCGTTATGGAGTTCCTCGAGCATTAGTGAGTGATGGAGGTTCTCACTTCGTGAACAAGCTTCTTGAAAAGATGCTTAAGGATTATGGAGTTAAGCATAGGGTCACTACACCCTATCACCCTAAAGCGAATGGGCAAGCGGAAGTCTCCAACCGCCAAGTGAAGCAAATCTTGGAGAAGGTAGTCGGAACCAATAGGAAGGATTGAGCTATGAAGCTCGATGATGTTTTGTGGGAGTTCCAAACTGCTTACAAGACGGTGATGGATATGTCACCGTATCAAATTATCTATGGAAAGCCATGCCACTTGCCCGTAGAGAGTCAACACAAAGCTTTTTGGGTATTAAGAAGTTTGAATTTGTCCTTAAAGGACCAAAGGGAGTTGAGGATAACTCATATCAATCAAACTGGATGAGTTTAGGAATTGTGCTTATAAGAACTCAGAGATTTTTAAAGAGAAAATGAAGAAATGGCATGATTCGAATATCTCTTACAAGGAGTTCAAGCAAGGTGATGAGGTATTACTTTTTAATTCTCGCTTGAAGCTCTTCGCAGGGAAATTGAAATCGAAGTGGATAGGACCGTTCATTATCCATAGAGCCTGCGGAGGGAGGAGTTTTGAGCTTATGGACAAAGATGGGGACATTATTATGGCGAATGGGCATCGGTTGAAGCATTACAAGTCGCCGGATAATGTTTGCATTGTCTTTGAGGATACCTTGTGCTAAATTGGTACCATCGTGACTCTCCGACGTTAAACATGAGCGCCTGTTGGGGGCTTTTTCTCCCATTTTATTGCTTTAATTTTATTAGTGTGCGTAAGAATTTTTTATATTCGAAGTGCTTATTATTCAGAAATTACATCTCTTTACAAACTTAGTTTCGACTATAGTTTCTAATAAGTTTGGGGGGTGTGATATACTTACCTCATTATAGCACAGAGAATATGATCTTTTATTTGTAATGTTTGCTAGGGGAGTTGGTTTTTGTGGTATATTAAAACTTTAGCCGATTTTGATGCATCGATTTTTTTTGCAATTTGCCTAGTGTTTAGTGAGAGTTGCTATTTTTGGTGTGATTGCGGAGTTACATTGGATGTTATATGGTTTCTCTAACTTAATTTTTGGATATCTTAATACTTGATATTGTCCTAGAATTGAATTTTGCAGGAAGAAATGAGAAGGGTACGAATTTGAGGGAGATCGTGAAGTTGTTCGACCTTACAAAGGTTGTTCGATCAGGCATTTTGGTCTAACAATGGTTGAACAAAATGTAAAAACCTTCCAGAGGAGTTTGTTCGACTAATCAGTGGTTGCTCGACCAGGGGGATGAGATCGAACTAAGGACGAGCAAGACAGAGAAGAACAGGGGGCGCGATAAGATAGGTTGTTCGACTTAGCACTACTTGTTCGACCAATTCATGGAGGTCGAACGGAGGTTGAGCAAAGTGCCTAAAATGTCAAGAAGGGTTGTTCGACTTAGCACTACCTGTTCAACCAAGTCATGAAGGTCGAACGATGGTCGAACAAGTGAAGGAAAAATAGGGGCTTGACTGCACGCGTTGCTCGACTTCCACGTGTTGTTCGACTACAAAATTTTGGTCGAACGGAGGTCAAGCTAGGCAATTTTAAAAGCTAGATCTGAGTCGTTCGACTTACAAATGTTATTCGACCAATCTTCACAAGTCGAGCCACTATCGAACGGAGGCTAGGAGCAATTTTAAAAAGGTATTTCATTCCGTTCGACACACTCACTCACGTCACCCATTCTCGAGCACCATTTCGTAACTATAAGTTCTTTCCCTTAACTTCCTCTCTTCACTTTAATCCTCTCTTCCACACATTTCACATCTAATTTGGAGGGATTGCAAGATCCAATCTCGGATTTTCGCTCAACTTTTGGGAATTTTCGCTCTTGTCAATGCACGCACACCATGTCATATAAAGGTATGTTTTCTTTTCATTTCACTTACGGATCGTGATTATGTTGATTAGTAAAGAATGGGTGAGTGGATTCATGCTAAATTTGGTCTGTATTTGATTGCCATGATGTTTGAATGATGGATATGATGTGCTTGGGATGAATGCATGTTATGAATGGGTTCTTATTGATGCATGATAATTTGTTAATGGCAAGCATGTTCTATTTGTACTTGTAGTTATCAGAAATTGATGTTGATTGCATGCTTGAAGAGTGCTTAGGAATCTATTAACCTTGTGAGGATTTGAGCCTTTTGATCGTGCTATATGTATATTTGTTTATTCTTGAGAGACATTTGTGTACTCGTATTCTAGAACTTGACTTGGAGTCTTGTGTGAAATATATAATTGATAGGTACTAGGAAGTGATCTTAGGCCGTTATTGTTAATCGAGTTATTTAGCCAAATTTATCTTACCTTATTATATAATTATCTTTGCAAGCCCTATTGAGCCTTTGAGCCTTTTTCTTGGCAAGCCTTGATAATGAGCTATTTACCCTTTTTGAGCATTTAACCCAATTACTAGTAAAGAGTGGAGGTAGACGAATGCTCCAGGAAGTTTTGAAATAGAGGAGAGATTTGGTAAAAGTAAATTCGAGAGACGAGAAGTTAAATCTTGTGAGGGATAGTGCTTGAAACCGGTATCCCAAATGCTAGAGGGGGTAGTGCCCGAAACTGGTACCCTTATACTTGTAGAACACCGGAATTGGCTTGTTATTATGAGAAGAAGTTGAACCAAGTGAAGATGGAGAAATGGTCTATGAGAATGATCATGTAAAGCAGTGAAGAGCGAGGAACTGAAAGTAATATACCAAGGCACTTCTTTACTAGTAAAGTTAGTCACTTACCTATATTCTTCCACCTTAACCAAAGAGCCAACATTACATCCTTTAAGTAAGTCCTTTGTGATCCTAGTATTGAGTCGATTATGGAGGGAGTTTTGAGACCTTTGTCAAGCTTATAGTTACGCGAGTACATAAATTGAAAGTGAGTGTTGATATCAACCATAAGGTGTATAGCTTTTACACTTGAGTGAGAGAGTAAATACTTACCCGTGAGCTAGATGACTTAGCACTCGTAGAAGTATTGTGATTGATTGATGATTGACGTGAATGAAAGGTATGATAGTTGCATGTTTTAAGTTAATATAATTGCATGTATTTTGATATATTGTACCTGGTGATTACACTATCGGGTTTGATCGTTGCCTCGGGACGAGCAACATGTAAGTTTGGGGGTTTGATGAGAGTGTAAATTCACATATTTTAGGCCTTTATTTGCGTAGAAATGGAGTACTATTTGGTCTTTTATTGAGATGAATTGGTATGTTTATAGGAAAGGCACGAATCAGAGGGTACAAGGGCGATTTGAGCATATTTGTATAGGAAAACAGGTGAAAAAGGCTCAGAATTGGAAGACACGATTTTGGAGGCGAAATCAAGGTGTTGTTCGACCTCAGTTGGCTTGTTCGACCAACAGCACATGGTCGAATGGGAGATGACAAGTCGAGCAGATTGCCAGAGCCCGTCCAGTGAGCCAGATCGACTTGGAGAACCTATTCGACAAACATTGTCTTGGTCGAACAGATGAGAGGAAGTCGAGCAAAGTGGAGAAAACTTCCAGAGAGCTTGTTCGACTTGGAGGATTGTTCGACCAAGATCAACCTGGTTGAGCAACTATGGTTTGGTCGAACAGATTGCCAAAATTGTCCAGAATATTTTGTTCGACCAAAAGCCCTTGTTCGACTTGCATACTATGGTCGAACAGCGTGTCGCTGAATGCTATTTATGGTAATTTCGGATGTCTTTCACCAAATTTGATGTGTGCTTCAAGCAAAGGCCCATCCTAAACCCATAAGGAGATCCTATTGTATAAAAGAAGGGCTTTCGCAGGAGAAAGAGAGACACATCCAACGCACAAGAAAACACATCTTCCTTCATCCACCAAGCCCTACCACCATCCGAAGGGGTTGAGAGAGAGGTTCGTCTGGCGAGTCAAGTAAGAACTTACCAACTAGCCATGATTGTTCCTAGATCAATCATGGGCTAGAACCACCTTGGTAGTTCTAGGGTTATGAATATTTTATGAGTTAATCGAATTTTCATATGTAAACTCCGTACAACACTACTTGTGGTTTAATTTATATAAGATTATACTTTTTCAATTCATACTCACGGTCATTTTGTGCATTATTAACTGTTATGTAGAGTCTGAATACATCTCTTGGTTATTGATTGAGTGCGTTCACCGCTGAGCAGAATCACATGTTATAATTCTAAGTGAAGGGATTTCGAAATCTTATTAGAACTATCTTATACAGATACTTGTTAATTGAATTGTATTCAGGTTAGTAAGTAGGATAAAGAGTATTACTTTATAGTGCCTAAAAAGGGAGATCAAATCGAGTTAGAGTACTAAGTGCATGAGAAATAATTGATTATGATAGTACCTAGAAAAGGGGGTAAAATATACGTCTTGCTCCAAAGATATTCACACGTGTCATACGCTTGCTTGCTTGTGTCCATAGAGTATGCTTGCATGATTTAGTGATACGTCCATAAACCACAGGGTAGAGTCGGACATCAACGCATGGAAAGGAAGTTAACGAATAAAACTGGATTACCTGATGAACTACTCCATTACTTATTTGACCACAACTGAATTCCTACTCTTATTTGTTTACTTATCTTGCTATTTTCATTATATGTTATTTAGTTTCTTAATCAAACCAACTTAATTTTACCATATAATCTTAGTTAATTAGCAAATAATTAGAATGATACTAATCCATCTATTGGATTCGATATATACTTGGTTACCTTACAAAACTACAATTGATATTCTCATACTTGAGGATTAATTTTGTGTGTTGAGAAAATACTCATCAATGACTATTGTTAAGGCCGATGATGGTGAGATGCTAGCTACTAGGATTCTCACGGGATGGCGTGTGTGTACAAATTACAGGAAACTGAATGAAAATACACGCAAAGACCACTTTCCCCTTCCTTTCATGGTTCAAATGATTGACCGTCTTGCAGGGTATGAGTTTTGTTGTTTCTTGGACGGATACTCGGGTTATAATCAAATCATGATTGTACCCAAGGATCAATAAAAGACTACTTTTACTTGCTCTTATGGAACTTTTGCCTTTAGAAAAATGCCTTTTGGATTGTGTAATGCACCTGCTACATTTCAGAGATGCATGATGGCTATATTCGATGGGTTGATAGAAAAGATCATGGAGGTATTTATGGATGATTTTCCTGTGTTTGGTTTCTCCTTTGATATTTGTTTATTTAACCTAGCTACTATTTTGAAGAGATGCCAAGAAACTAATCTTGTCTTGAATTGGGAGAAGTGCCACTTTATGGTAAGAGATGGGATTGTTCTTGGGCATCATCTTTCAGCCAAAGGATTGCAGGTTGATCGTGCAAAGGTGGTGGCCATTGAGAAGCTTCTACCACCTACTAATGAAAAGGGAGTGCGATCCTTTCTTAGACATGCCGGCTTTTATAGAAGATTCATTAAAGACTTCTCGAAATACTCCAAGCCTCTCTCTCACTTACTTGAAAAGGATGTTCCTTTTGTTTTTGATAAAGAATGCCTAACAGCTTTTCAGGTTTCGAAAGAGGTACTTATTACTACATCTATCTTGATCACACCGGATTGGACTCAGCCATTTGTACTTATGTGTGATGTAAGTGACCTAGCACTTGGAATGGTGCTCGGGCAGTTGAGAGAGAAAAAGTTATGTGCCATCTACTATGCGAGTAAGACTTTTGATAGCACAAAAGAACTACACTGCTACTGAAAAGGAGTTTTTAGCTGTGGTGTATGCATTCAACAAGTTTCGACAGTATTTGATTGGCATGAAGACCATTGTGTACATGGATCATTCTGCGATCTGGTATTTGATGGAGAAGAAAGAAGCGAAGCCAAGGATCATTAGATGGATCCTTCTTCTGTAGGAATTTGATATGGAGATACGAGATAAGAAGGAAATAGAAAATGTTTTAACAGATCACCTATCAAGGTTGGAGACAAGGGAACATCGTGATGATTTTTTCGACTACATAGAAGAGATGTTCCCTGATGAGAAGATCATGACGGTATTTGCTGAAGGAGCGGAGAGAGCTTGTGTGGTCGCTGCTCAAGGAATGGAACCATGGTATGCTGATTATGTTAATTACATTGTTATAGGTGAAATTCCTAGACGTCTCAATAGGTATCAACTTGCGAAGTTTAAGAGAGATGTTAAGACCTTCATATTGTATGATCTGTTTGCCTATAAGATTTGCACGGATTCTATCGTCCGTAGATGTGTGCCAGAGATGAAGATGGATAGTTCTTGAATTTTACCATGCACATCCTAACGGGGCACTTTGGAGCCCAAAAGACTGCAGCGAAGGTACTACAATCTGCTCTCTATTGGCCTACTTTGTTTAAGGACTGTGAATCCTATGTGACGACATACGATAGATGTCAAAGAATGGGAAATATAAGTAGAAGAGATGAGATGCCGCTTCAGCCGAGCATTGTTGTAGAAATCTTCGATGTATGGGGTATCGATTTTATGGGGCCTTTTCCCCCATTTAATGGATTTCTCTACATTCTTCTAGCTGTGGATTATGTTTTTAAGTGGGTGGAAGCAATTCCAACCTGAATGAATGATGCAAAGACTGTTCATTAAGAAGTATATTTTTGCCCGCTATGGAGTTCCAAGAGCTTTAGTGAGTGACGGAGGTACTCACTTCGTCAACAAATTATTGTAAAGGGTTCTTAAGGAGTATGGTGTAATAATCCCTATCATCCTCAAGCGAATGGGCAAGTCAAAGTTTCTAACCGGCAAGTAAACCAAATATTGGAAAAGGTGGTTGGAACCAATAGAAAGGATTGGGCTACTAAGCTTGATGATGTTCTATGGGGGTTCCGAACCGCATACAAGACTGCACTGGATGTGTCATCTTATCAAATTGTTTATGGGAAGTCGTGCCACTTACCTGTAGAAATTCAGCATAGGGCATTTTGGGCATTGAGAAGCTTGAACTTGTATCTTCAAGATCAAAAAGAGTTGAGAATGACTCATATCAATCAATTAGATGAGTTTCGGAATCGAGCTTTCAAGAACTCGGGGATTTATAAGGAAATAATGAAGAGATGGCATGATTCGAAGATCTCATATAAAGAGTTCAAGCAAGGTGACGAGGCACTTCTCTTTAACTCTCATTTAAAGCTTTTCGCAGGAAAATTGAAATCCAAGTGGATAGGGCCATTCATTATCCATAGAGCCTGCGGAGGGGGGAGTTTTGAGATCATGGACAAAGATGGAGATATTATCGCGTCGAATGGGCATCGGTTCATGCTTTATAAGTCGTCGAATGATGCTTGCCTCATCTTTGAGGATACCTTGCATTGATTTGGTACCGTCGTGACTCTCTGAAGTTAAACATGAGCGCCTGTTGCGGGCTTTTCCTCCTGTTTTATTGCTTTATTTCATTAGTGTGAGTAAAAAAATTTTATATTTGATGTGCTTACTTATCGAAAATTATATCTCTTTGCAAACTTAGTTTCGACTATAGTTTCTACTAAGTTTGGAGGGTGTGATGAACTTACCTCATCGTAACACCGAGAGTATAATATTTTTTTTGTAACGTTTGTTAGGAGAGTTGATTTTTGTGGCATATTAAAACTTTAATCGGTTTTGATGTGTCAATTTTTGCAATTTGCCTAATATTTAGTAGTATTTTATTTATTTCATAGTATGCGGAGTATATGCACATGATTTAGTGAGTCTTAATTGTGGTTCTCTAGTATAATTTTACTCTGTTTTGGTACTTAATGTTCGTTTTTGAGCTTGAAGTTTGCAGGGTTGAAGAATACTGGATATCGAAGGAACATGGGCTTGATTCGACCAAGGAGAGAGGTTGAACTGAGCAGTCCAAGTCGAACCATGGATCAGAAAGTTTGATATAGGTCGATTCGACCAAGTATGGTGTGGTTCGACCAAAGGTGGAGGTCGAACCAACTATTAGAAACTTGGATACAGGTCGATTCGACCAAGCATGGTGCGATTCAACCAGGAGTTCGGGTCGAACCATCCACCTGAAAGTTTATAACAGGCGGGTTCGACCATGATATCCTGGTTCGACCAACAGTTCGGGTCGAAGCAAATACGGAAAATCATCCAGAAGTTTGATTCGACCACCTAGTTCGGGTAGAACTGCATAGGTAAGTAGTGTTTTTAATTCGATTTTCACCCCTATTCCGTACATTCTTCATGCCACCCTCACTCGAATCCTCTCCGAATTAAGAATACTTTCTTCCAAACTTCAATTTTACTTGATTCTACTACGATTATACCACTTTCCATCCTTCTCATA
Organism: Pogostemon cablin; assembly: GCA_023678885.1. Lineage (NCBI taxonomy): Eukaryota > Viridiplantae > Streptophyta > Magnoliopsida > Lamiales > Lamiaceae > Pogostemon > Pogostemon cablin. The sequence continues at coordinate 12,989,986 of CM042987.1, forward strand.
CTCGATTTCTTATGGATTTGGAGCAATTTAGTTGCAAAACTAGGATTCTTCATCCAATTTAGGGAATTTTCGTACTTAGTTCATATAAGCCATAGCCGGATCAAAAGATATGTTCTCTTAACTCTACTTCTTTCTATTGAGTCTAGCTCGTATGGTTCATATTCTTTGATCAGTATCTCTCTCCATGGGCTTGGAATCTTGGCAAAGAACATGTGGAATACTTCCTCCTCATTGATCTTCAATTTCCTTCTATACTCTATGAAGAGTTTGATGTACTCATCTACGTGACAAATGTCAAGTAGTTCTATGATGTATAGGGCTTCCTATACTTCTTCTTCTTTTCTTCTTCCATTCCTTCGAAGTAGCCTACTCCGACGAAATGGATATTGAAGATTTTGGCCATGCGGTCAACAATATTATCCAGGTCTTCTCCTTCCATGCCTCCTTCTTGACTTCGTCTGAGAGTAGCTCACATGCGCACTTCACTGATCCTTCAAGGCTCATAGTTAGGAATCTTATGAACCCTTCTTTATCCAGCTCCAGTGTACCTCCTGCAATCTTTATTGCATTTTTCCACTCATCGATTAGGGTCTCTCTATTCTTGAAGTTTAGAGTGTCAAGATTTAGGATAAACCCGTATGGATTTGTCGGTTCAAGGTGACACCGACCATATGGGGTGTTGTGTAAATTAGGTCCTCGAACTCGACTTGCTCCTGTTGACAATCCCATCGTCTTCATCTTAAAATTTCCTTGGTTTTAGAATGTCTCTTCTTGTCTTGCTTCATGGACTCCATGCAATCCAGAAGTTCCTTCATTATGGCTCAGATCATGTTGTATCTGAGGAGCCTGCGACTGCTGTTGAGAGTTTGAAGTTTCTCCAACATTCATCTTTAGATCTACAATAGTTAGTCCTTGAAAGGACTCATACAGATCTTGTAGATCCTCAAGATTCGCTCTTTCCATTCGGAGATGTGGATTCTCCTCGAAGGATATCGATCATCTTCTCACTCTTCGTCTTTGGCCTTGTGACCTCCGTCATCTTTTCCTTTTGGTGTAAAAGGAGCTCTATTCTGAAGGTTGGTGGCAACCTTCCTCCTGGCCTTGTCCCTGTCACCTTGGTTTCCCTACTCGATTTATCAACTTCTTGATGAGGTCAAGTTTTTTATTTTGCAACGTCTCCACCTTATCCATCTTGAGGCTGATCTCGAATATTATCTTGGATATATTTTGGCAATATTCTCTAAAGAATTTCACCATCTTCTATAATTCTCTAAGATCTTGGTTCATCTTAGAGTTGTCTGCCTCTAGATGTTCTTCCTCGGTGTAATTGAAATGAGCCTCTGCCCATTTTCATCAACGTCTGAGACATTTCCAGAATCGGTTATTGGCCTCAACTTTCTTTTCTGCTTGTTGTCTATACAAAATATTGTAGTATTGTTGTATAGAGCTACTCGTTTCATCATATCCAATAGGCCAGAAGGTGTTGTTGCTCCAGTTTTGAACATGGCTTATAGTCCTATCACACTCGGATGTCAAACTTTTGTTCGGATCCATATGTCTTTTAAACTCTCCTCTCGTTAAGTGTTATGAGTATATAATATTTTTTCATTCACAAATAAATAAACCTAAGACTCTGATACCATTTTGAGCAAAAATCGAATGAAAATCAGCCTTATAATCAAGTAGACATGTTTAGAAACCTAGTGGTATTTTCGTAAATAGCTGGTGAAAATTTTTGTTTAGAAATAGCAAAAAGACCATTTTTGGACTAAAGGACTAATTTTGTACTTTTTAGGACTAAAATTGAGAAGGCCGCGGCTATTCGCACACACGATTTTACTTCATACACCCAATTATATCTACACATACAATTATGATATATGCACACACTTGAAAAATACTACTTTACCCTTAATGAAATACATCCATATACACAATCTATTTCCTCCCACAATCCCACATAAACAACATTAAATCGCACACCCACCTCACTTGTCACCCCCTCCCACAATCCACATTTAATCTAAACAACATTAAATCACACACCCACCTCACTTGTCACCCACCTCACTTTTTCACTTTTGAAAGTAAGAAAAAAAAGAGGAAAGAAGAGAAAAAGGGATGAAGAGGAGAAGATCAACCTCAACTACTAAACCTTGTGAAATGGCGGGAGGAGTGCCATCATTCCTTAGCAACATTGTTAGTAAGTCATATTCCCTTACAATTTATTTATGTTTTCAAATTCTAGGGTTTAAGACTTATGTTGAAATTATGTCAAATTTTGTTGGGTTTGTTGTGGGAAATGTTGTGGGTATGTTGATATATATTTTTCTTGGGATATTCGATCGGGGTAGTGCGAAAAATTTGCTAATTTGACATCGAAAATGGACTAGCGACGGCCGGCCCTGGACTGTCAGAATTCTTATGTATGTTCGACCATACGTTTTTTCTCATCTTCTCATCATCACTTGGGGTATTGAATCAATTCCATAAATTGAAGTTAAAAATTAAAATAAAATAAAATAAAAGATTAACATGAAAAAATCATAATAGGTACATTATAGGTTTATTAAAAATGAAATATATTAACCTTCAATTAGTTTTTCTGTGATGGCATATATACTTTGGGTCACCACATGCACATTTACCATCACTAGTCACAGGAGTATACATAGCAACAAGAAAGTGACCAATTGCCTCAGATGGTATTTCAAACTCCTATAGATAAAATAAATAAATAGAGGTGGTTATCATATATAGAACAAATTTTATTTTAAAAGTTAAACAAATAGATGAAAAACACAATTACTCACTTTGAGTGTTGTACACTCACTAATAGGTATCAAATCAGTCTCAATATAGAAATACTTAGATGTAGTTTTGATTAATTGAACTGTACTAGCTCTTTCAAGTTCATTTTCAACATTACTATGCACTACGATTTTGTTTTGGATCCGATTCTACCCAAATATAAAAAACATCCTTTACCATAGGATTTTTAGCAGTAGAAGCTACATATGCATAAAAAAGAAAAAATTAGTGAAAAAGATTGACGTAAAAAAAGAAAAACAAAAGGTAAGCTAGTAAACAAAGTACGTAAGTAAATGATGGATGGTCGTTGGGCATTTTAAAGAGCATTGCCAAGGAAGTTTCATCAAGTTCCAAATATATGTCAATATTATCCAAACTTTCAGGATCTCTTATCATATGCAACAATTCTCTATCATTCTTCATAGGCTTACCATCTCCATCCATTACTTTAAAACTGACAGGGTAAATATCAACGAACTTTCTACATAAGTCCAAGATGTCCAGAAAATAGCTATCTTTGTGAAATTTGTTTCTTTTCATTCCATCTTCTCCAAAATGCAAATTAGTGTATGAACTGAAATTCCACCTTAAGGAAGAAAATAGTATTTGATATTATTATATAAACATATTTCTCTAAAAGATGAAAAATATAAAAACAAAGAGTTAGAATTTTCCCAATTTTGTTCTGACAACTGTTTCCAGATTTTTTTCCTTCATCCCGAAGACTTTTATTTTTACTTACTCTTATGGACTTATGCATTCATAAGAAAATAAAACATTATACCATTTTAAGAATTTCCTTAAAAGTAATACACCCCTACCCAAAATATCAAGTAAAGTAAAAAGAAAAATAAATATACTATTATGGTCTCCGTGAAGTTTGAATACTTTTTGTCCATATTTACGAGCTAAGTTCCCATGAGCTATAAACTTTGCAGTCTTTTGGACATTATTATTGCTACATTTTGCAAATATTGATTTTATCTGTAGGATTAAGGAATAATTAAGAAATTAGTACAACAATAATCATATGAAGAGAAAAGGAAAAAGTAAAGCCAAAGAAAAAAAATTAAATAAAATTTAAATTAAGAAATTTAAACCTAAACTAAAAATAACATATAAATTTAAGAGAATTATAAATCATGAAAAAAATTTATTAATACACCTTACTTAGATAAAATTTAACAAACAAAAAAAATAAAACAAGTAACACAATTATATCGATGAGAAGTATAAAAATACTCCTTCCGTCCGCTTTAAGGGTGTCATTTTCTTTTTGCACGTGGATTAAGGAGTATTATTAATTAATGTGTAGTGGGTAGCTGTATTAGTGGAGGTGTGGGTCCCATTTTTTAGTTGTATTAGTGGGTGTGTGGGTCCCATATATATAAAAAGCAAATGAGACCCTTGGGGGCGGACGCCGAGTTTTGCTTTACCTCGTAAATAAGCACCAAGATTATCTTCCTATACCTGCAAAGATCACTCTTGACCCAGTATTGCACAAATGAGAAGATCTATCAATATTACCATATCTAATAATAATAAAGAAAGGAATAAAATAGTTGTGAGACATTTCCAATATCTAAATTGCATTTAAACGTAAGGCTGTAATTCCTGCTATAGAAATATTGGAACATCCTTCTAGACATACGTTCTAAAGCAAACCCTTCATTATTCTATAATTGAAAACATCTATTTTGAAAAAATAAAAATATATAACTTTTTAAAACTTCTGATAAGTTCATAAACTCAAAGAAAAAAAATTATTAAATGAAATAGAAGGTTAAGATACATTCATTTGATAGATTCTCGTCCAATCTACCATACTTTGGAAATTTGTTAATTAATTTTCACTCAAAACTCCAAAATGCAGAATTCCTAAGAAACTAGATTTCCATGGCTTTACAATGATATAGGCCATGAGGCTTAATTTCATGTATAATGAAACAGTTTAATTATTTTAAAAGACCCATGTCCATGTGTTGTTCAAATAGAAATTTTGGAACATCCTTCCAAACATAGGTTCATGGAACTAGAGTAAACCCTTCATTATATATATATATATATATATATATATATATATATATATATATATATATATATATATATATATATAACTCTTTAAATCTTGTGATAAGTTGATAAACTCAAAAAAAAATTTATAAAAATGAAATACAAGGTTAAGATACGTTCATTTGAAAGATTCTCGTCCAGTTTGCCATAGTTTAGAAAATTGATTATAACTTTTCACTCAAAACTCCAAATTGCATAATTCAAAATTTCTTAGAAACTAGACTTCCATGGCTTTACAATGATATAAGCCATGAGTCCTAATTCCATGTAAAAATAAACAGTTTAATTATTTTAACTGACCCACATGAATGTGTTGTTCAAATAGAAATTTTGGAACATCCTTCAAAATGTAGGTTCATGGAACTAGAGTAAACCCTTCATTATCCTATGATTAAAAACAACCATTTTGACTCAATAATATTATACTCCCTCCATCCCACAATAAACTTCACACTTTCCATTTTTGTCTGTCCCACAATAATTTGCACCATCCAAAAAGGGAAATATCACATCAATTCCTTACCTCAAAAGTTCACCTTAATTACAAATTTACCACTCCTACCTAACCCACACACATGCTTTATAATTTATTATTATATAAAAAGTGTACATTACCCTCCAAAAGTCAATAAAGTTTGTCAAAAAATAACTTTTCTTAAACTCCGTATCTACGGTAACGGTGTAAGTTATTGTGGGACGAAGGAGTATAACTCTTTAAATCTTGTGATAAGTTGATAAGCTCGAAAAAAATTATGAAAATGAAATACAAGGTTAAGATATATTCATTTAACAGATTCTCGTCCAGTTTACCATAATTTGGAAAATTGATAATAACATTTCACTCAAAACTCCAAATTGCATAACTCAAAATTTCTTAGAAACTAGATTTCCATGGCTTTACAATGATATAAGACATGAGGCCTAATTCTATATCACAAAAGGCAGTTTAATTCTTTAAACTGAACCATGTGCATGTGGTGATCAAATATTGCACCATTCAACGTATAAATCCTACAACTAATTTAATTGCTAACAAGCAATGAGTGAAGCCTATGGGAAAATTATGAAACTACATCTAGGTGAATATGCTTTGACTTATACTAATTATATATTTACCCAAAGTTTAGGACTAAAAAACTAAATTTCCAACAAAACATACCATTTTTCACATGTTTTCCGCATTTCGTTAAAAACCAATCAAGTTTCCAATAGTTTCCTATATTTGGCAAGGCTATCCATCACTAAGTAGTACAAAATCTGCAGAAACCGAAAACATATATAAGATAAAGATAAGTCAAGAAAAATTGAAGAAACTAGAACAATTTGACCATAAAACTATAATTCCCAACTAGATAATCATAGTTAACATACCTTTAGCTACTCCACACTCTTTCCACATACATTTAGCTAATCCACACTCTTTCCATATATCCAATAAAGCCACCATCAATTATCTTTATTGATTAGAAACTACAATTTCAAAATTTATTTGTATCAAACCCTAAGATTTATAAAGTCTCTCAAAAAAGAATGCCCATTAGAAATAGGAGGGATGACACTAATAGTTTTCAAAATATGTATTATTATAAGAAATATAAGCACATAATTCATATCTAAATGTAGAGTTACAGAAGATATAACAAGAACTCAGTAATGAAATTAGAGAAAATGAAACAACAAATTACGAAAACTATCTTAATGTGGAGAAATCACAACAGGTGACATCTCTCTCCTTCCTAAACCCTTCCTATGTTGGTTGGGTGTCAACCAAAGTCCCACATCGGTTAGAAGTGGGGATGGCGAGGGGTTTATAATTGAGGGATGGACTCTCCCTAGCATGAGGCCTTTTGGGTGTGATACCCAGAGTGGTAAAACCGTGCGGGCCAGTGGGCGGCCCAAAGCGGACAATATCATGCTAGTGGATTGAGTGGGCCCGGCTCCGCTGGGCGGATAAACCCAACAAGTGGTATCAGAGCCAGGCCCCAGACTTAACCGGCCCAGCCCGGGGTTGGTGGGATGTTCGGACCTCAAACTGGATGGTCTAGCTGCGGGACTTTGTTTGAGGGGGAAATGTTGGTTGGGTGTCAACCAAAGTCCCACATCGGTTAGAAGTGGGGATGGCGAGGGGTTTATAATTGAGGGATGGACTCTCCCTAGCATGAGGCCTTTTGGGTGTGATACCCAGAGTGGTAAAACCGTGCGGGCCAGTGGGCGGCCCAAAGCGGACAATATCATGCTAGTGGATTGAGTGGGCCCGACTCCGCTGGGCGGATAAACCCAACATCCTACACACCCAAGAAAAATCAACACACTTATGTAATAAGAGAGATAAAGATGTTTAAGAAACTAAATTAATCAAGAGAAACCTGTTGAATATAATCACCCAAGGACGCTGACCACTCTCTCCAACTTGACTTGTGATTTCCTTCCTAAACCCTTTATACACAACCCAAGCATAATCAACACAGAATTAGAGAGAGATTTTGAAAGAATTAAAATAAAAAAAAATTGTTGAGTACATACCCAAAGAATGCCGTTGCTCTATTGACCTACGATTTCTCAAAGTTTCCCAAATTTGGAGAGTCTGGTTCGAATCGTGGGTTTGGTTTCAAAGGGTTTTGAATATGAATATTCTTTCCTTTTGTCTTAGGGATAAAATTAAATAAACCCACTTCATTTTCATTTTGTTTTTTTTAATAGATAAAAATAAAGGAAGGAAAAATTAACTTTTCATTTTAACGGGCAAAAAGAATGGAGGGAAAAATTGGCTCCCAATTTTTTTTAGATATCATTCCAACTTATATCAATAATGAGAGGCAACTCAATTGATTTCTATTAATGAGAGGAACATAGTGATAAGAGGAAAAAATATCTCTCATTAAAATTACCTATTACTCCCTCTGTCCCAAAGATAAATTTATAGTTACTGTAGATACAGAGTTTAAGAAAAAGTTTACTTTTAGGGGTACTTTGGTATTTTTAGGTAATAAATAAATTATAAAGTAAGTTATGTGAGTTGAAAAGAGGTGGCAATTTTGAAATTAAAGTGTGTTGTAAGGTTATTGATTTGTGTGTATTTTCTTATTTGGGGGTGTGAACTTGTTTATGAGACGGATAAAAATAGAAAGTGTGAATTTGTTTATAGGACTGAGGTTGTACACCTTAACTTTTCTTTTTCCTAACATTAAAAACCATCTTTAATACTAGTGAAGGGAGCCAGTTAAACACAAAACTACAGTAGCAAATGCATCGAACCAAAGAGATGCAGAAGCTTGAGCATGAAACTAACATAGATAAACCTATTTCAGTTATGTGACAGTGCTTACATTCAGCCCTACCATTCTGTTGTGGTGTGTAAGGACAAGAAAGCCTGTGATGAATGCCATTCAAGTTCATAAAATCACATACTTTCAAATTCACAAATTAAGTCCCTCCATCACTTAGAAAATTCTTTATTTTATGGGAAAACTGAGTGCAGATAAAGGCATAAAAGCGAACCAATATGGCATAAAATTTAGACTTAGCACGTAACGGATAAATCCACGAAAGACGAGAAAGTCATGCACACTGAAACCACATAATAACGAAATTCATCAATTGTGGAAACAGGTGCAGGACCCCATAAGACACAATGTATAATATCTAGAATGTTATCAGCTTGCTTTCTCATTCAATTGAATTGAAAGTTTCTTACTTTTTGCCAACTGACAAGAAGAACAAACGCTAGGATTCGGCAAAACTGAAGCAACAGACACTTTACTTTGTTGGAAAAATTATATATAATAATTAAATTTGGATAAAGAATCTGGTTTTTAATCTATAATTTTAAATGTATACAATAAGAAATAAAATAATTATACTGTTAATTTATGTATGCAATATTGCGAAAATTTCTTCCTGTGCAACGCACGAGAGGGTAAGTGCTAGTTATAAATGGTTGTAATCATGAAAAATACGAGAATCTACAAAATTGTAAAGGTGTAAGGATTTTTCTATGAAATAAAAAAACTGTCTAAAAAGTATTTTTATGCCATTATAGTGGCCAAAATAGTAATAAAACATGGAAATGTAGGTGGGCAGAATGTTTTCACATTATATAAATGCTTAGAAACATGGAAATACGAAAATCTATATAATTGTAAAGGCTTAAGGATTTTCTGCGAAATCCAAAAACATCCTAAAAAGAGTAGTATTTTTATGTCACTATAATGATCAAAATAGCAATAAAAAATTGAAATATATATGGGTGGTATGTTTTCACATTATATAAATGCTTAGAAACATGAAACTACAAGAATCTACAAAAATTGAGTTAAATTCACTTTTTGCCCCGTAACTAAGACAAATTTAATTTCTATCCCAAAAAAGATAAATGGTTCAATTTTGTCCCATAACTCACAGTTTTTTTCAATTTTTGAACAATTTTGCCGAAAAGCCCCAAATTGAAGCCTCACGTGCGCGACACGCGGGGCTTTATGGCGAAATTCGTGTTTTTTGGCGAATATTGGGTAAAATTTTAAAAATTTGTTAGTTATGGGGCAAAATTGAACCATTTATTTTTTTGGGCAAAAATCGAAGTTTCTCTTAGTTATAGGGCGTAAAATGAATCTAATTCATAAAAATATATACACGTTGGTAGCGAAATTATACACATATCCGGAGCATAGGATATCAACTTTTCTTCGATTAGGTTAGGTTAGGTGTCACCTTTCTATCATTTATCCATCAAATTGTACAATCCCACGAAAATATTAATTAATGTAAATCCACAAAAATTTCAAACACTATACCTAAAAACTATTCTATTCACCTCCCTTTCTCTTTTATTCCATTTCTTCTCTCTCATTGCACTATGTTTACTTTCGGTATTTTTCTCGACGTTCCTTTACCACCACTGAAGATGTAACGGCCAGCTATATACTTTTGTTTTTCCTAAATGCTAATTTCCATATTATACTTACTTCCCTCTGTCTCAAGAATATTTGCACGTAAAATAACTTTTGATATTAGAAAAAGTTCCATTTTTGGGGATGCAACTATTTTTTTGGGATGAACTAGAAAGGAAAGTGTGAAAGTATATATTCTCGGAACGAGGGAGGGAGAATTAACTTTAATTGACTAACTTGTAATATTTCTTTAAGCTTGATTTTTCACTAATCAATTATTTGTGCTCATGTGCAGGTCAAATAAACGGGCTTAAAAATTATCACTGCAATGGAGGATATGAATATTGGTGTTCCTGTTGGAAAACTCACGTTCATAAAACACTAACCCTATTCATGCATAGGGAGAAAACTTACCTTTCTCCGTAGGGTTAAGTTGCAGCGGAAGAAAGAACGTACTACGAACCGATTGGTACTCACATGGTAAACTGTGATCTCTGGATCAATTCTTCAACACTGGGTTGAGAGAATGTATTTTCCACGAATGTGTATTAATATGGACGATGAATAATGAAGAAGAAAACAATGAAGAAGAAAACAAAGAGAGAGCGTTTCCTCAGAACTGTTCTTCGTTTCACACTCACTGAGACTCTCATCCCAGTTTCCTTTTATCCAAACCAATAAGAAGGAAATGGAGTGGAAACCGCAGGAGTTACGAGACTCCAACTCCCTTCATGCATGCAGAGTGCCACATATTTTCATATGTGGATAATAATATAAATAAATAATATTTAATTATTATTTACATCTCCCACTCACATATGAAACCAAAATTCTCCTGATTCATTTTCTTCATGAATCATATTCTTGTCCAGATTAATACATCGTGTGACCCACGAAATATGAGTTTTAATCGCTATACACTTGTTAGAGATATATAGCAACTCAACCAGTTTATCAATGAAACTCAACAAGCTCGCTATACCCCAGAACTCTTGAACATTTAACATAAGTTGACATATCTCTTTTTCAATCCCTGAATTTGTCAGAGCATATTCAACCCTTTTGCAAAAATAACTATGCATTCATAATCAAGACCCTGCTTGATTGACTAGTCAATGAATCACAATAGTATATGCTAAATTAAGACGTTCTTCCCATCTCACTAAGTATCTACAGTCTCCCACTATAGCTGCTTTCCTAGACATGTACCGCATCGCCGTTATTAACCATAGCTCTTTTGGTAGCATGCTAAAGTAGCAACACCAAAGTGAAGACTTAGAATATAGTAGAAAGTCATAAGGGTAACCAATAGATAAGGACTCATACTTTTGAGAAAATAGGGATAATTTTCTCAATCCTGTTGGGGTCAACTTAGCACATGTCGTTTTCCTAAAACACATGTCACAATGTCTTTAACTTCCTTCCAAGAAAGCGTATGTCGTATTTCATTTAATTTAGACATCGTGTAAATCAGAGTTCAAGTGTGTCCCATACACTTAACTCGGATATCCTCCCTCCAAGGTGTAGGATCTCCATCAATTTAGCTTTACAACAAGTTGGATTAGATTCATGGCGAAATCTATTCCGATTATATTAATCATAGTAATCTCATCTCTGTGCTCCGACTAAGCCAGAGGTGATTGCTCGTATGAGAGAGCCAATCATAACTTGTCGACATACTATTATATATGAACCATCATATATAATTAATAAAGCATATATATATAGTTAAGCCATTAACTATTATATTAACATACACAAACATATTCAATACGTCGTTTTCAAATCCTTCGCAGACTCAAACGAGTAGAAATGTAACTAAGAATCACTTTCTTCTCATCTACAATATCTCTAACAAAATTAAACTTAATGTCAATGTGTTTGGTCTTTCCATGATATTTGGGATCTTTTAAGTAAGTAATAACCGCATGATTATCACAATTAAAACAGCTCCCACTGGAGTGTTTGAGACCTCCAAATGTTTCATGAATCTTCTCAACCAGATAGCCTCTTGAACTGCAAATGCACATGTCACAAACTCGGCTTCCATTAGTGGACAGTGTTATTCAAGTCTGTTTCTTGCTACACTATGAGATTGCTCCATCGTTGAGCAAGAAGACATAACCGGGAGTTGATTTACGTTTATCTAAATCACCACTCCAGTCAGTGTCTATATACTCATTCAGTGTACTGTTATTCCCTTGATAACAGATAAAATAGTTTGCAGTTAATCACATTGGCATATGGTACTCTGGCCATTTCATTCTTTTCATCTTGAGTCTTGGGACACATTTGTTGACTCAATGATTCACCTTCCGCAATGGGAGTATCTATAGGTTTGTAGGTGTCCATCTTGAACCGTTCTAAAAATTTCTTGATGTAAGTCTCTTGAGACAAACCCAATATTTATTTGAACGATCCTTATGGATCCACACACCAAAGTATGTACTCTGCTTCACCCATATCTTTTATTTCGAAATTTGAAGACAACCATCCTTTTATGGTTTCAAGATACTCTTTTTGCTATTTCCAGCTAGAAGTATGTCATCCACATACAAGGATAGATTCACAAAATAATTATTGGACCATTTAAAGTAAACACAGTGGTCTTCGTTTATCATAACAAAGTTATATGAGATGATCATTGTGTGAAATCTCAAATACCACTGTCTAAAGGATAGTTTGAGTCTATAGAACAACTTCTTCTATTTACAAACTTTATCCTCTTGACCTTGAAGAATAAATCCTACAGGCTGTTGCATGTAGATTACTTCTTCTAATTCTCCACTAAGAAATGCGGTCTTAACATCCATTTGCTGTAATTCTAAATCCATACTAGCCACTATAGCCAACAGTAGACAAATCAAGGCAAACCTCACTATAGGTGAAAGTGGTTTCTACGTAGTCTATACCCTTGTAGAGTATAACCTTTTATCACCAAGCGAACTTTCTACCTCTCTATTGAGTCATCAGCATTTCTTTAGATTTTGAAAATCCATTTATTCTCAATTTTCTTTCGTCCCTTTGAAAGATCTACAAGTCCCCAGACTTGATTTGACTTCATAGACTCCATCTCCTCTTTCATCCATTTCTCCTTTGCCGGACAAGTTAGAGCTTCTTTAACGTTTCTGGGCTCTTCCTCATCAGCAGGAAAAACATCTCAATTTTCTGGTGAAACCAAGAAGGCATGTCCTTCAATGTCATAATGCCTTTTGTGCACATGTTTCCTAGAACTTTTCGAGATGAGATAACTTATGATGGTCTTCTATAGACAAAATGTTCTCATTGAGAATCACCTGATTCTCAATCGGCAAATATCTATCAAGATCCACACCATATGATGGTCTTCGGTCTTCTGTAGACAAAATGCTCTCATTGAGAATCACCTGATTCTCAATCGGCAAATATCTATCAAGATCCACACCATCAACTATCAAGATCTACACCATCACCACACCTGATTCTCAATCGGCAAATATCTATCAAGATCCACACCATATGATGGTCTTCGGCCACACCATCAACTATCAAGATCTACACCATCACCATCAGCTTATTACTCCCACTTGGATCTTGTTGATATTGGTTTTCTACAATCTCAAAAAATAGGTTCAGCATCCCTGATACCATTTTACTAGGAAATTCAGTTTCCAGAAAATGAGCGTTATGTTATTCTGTCTTAGTTAAGCTCCCATCGTGATCTCCTATGAAATGTAAGCCTTAGGATTCGAAATATCTTATGAAGATACATTATTTTGCCTCTAGGACCCAACTTTTCATACTGACTCGATGAATCATGTACGTAAGCTACTGATCCCCAAGCTCTAAGGTTACTCAAGTCAGGTTTTTTTTTTTTTTTACCCGTCCAAAGTTCATATGGAGTCAAAACAACTGACTTAGAAGGCACGTGATTAAGCACATAAGCTTCCGTAAATAACGCATCTCGTTATAATAGCTTGTGACATCATGGATATTACCATCTCCAACAAAATCCTATTCCTTTTCCAGCAACACCATTTAGTTGAGGTGTATAAGGAACAGTTGATTTTCAGATTGACCATTTTCATTACAAAATTCCTTGAATTGTTCTGATAGATATTCACATCTTCAACTTCACTCAAGTATCATCTAAAACAATCCATTGCTTCAGATTTATCAGATATAAAGTAGACTGAATAATTATCAATGAACGTAATGAAATAGTAAGCTCCATTTTGTGCTTTAACATTTACAGAACCACATATATCAGAATGGATTACTACTAATAGAGATAAATATATAATAGCTTTACCAAAAAAGTTTTATTGTCAATTGCCAGCAAGATAATGTTCGCACCATTTGGACTACTCCTGGCGAACACACCATTTGGATAATTCGACTTTAGAAGAAAGATTCAACAATCATTCTTTCACAAGTCTATTCATCATATCTTGTCCAATATGACCTAATCTAGCATGCCAAACATCATCATTCACGTTTACATTACTAGAAGAAGTATGACAAGTATCATTAACGCTAATTACCACAGTGCCTATAGAGCATAATACATCATAACCCAAATTACGCAGAAATGAAACAGAAATTAGATTTAGCGTGATCTCCAGAGCATATAGTGTTGGCGCTCGATCGTTTGGTTAATGTGACCCGTTAGGGTTCCATGTATTTCTAACAAGCAGCGGAAGCAAGTAAACATGAAACGCATTACCTTTCACCAAGGGTTGATGTAGAGGTTGAATTCTCGCTGGCAGTCTGCGCAGTCCCACGAGAATAGCCATAAGTTCCTCTTCTGATGTCGGAATTAAGTGATCTTTGTGCTCAGACGATCCTCTCTTCGACAGCTTTCCATCAGTATATAATACATCAAAATCGAAGAACTGTACGATTTTATATGAATTTTGGAACATGACGAACTGCAGCAGCAAACGACCTTCCGGTCTTCTGCTGTATGTCCCATGTCCGATCTCGACGTCGTGTGGGCGACGATCTACGAGACCTACTCAATCTGCTGTTCACTCTCTCTCTCGTATGTTAGGCGCAGAGTTAGGTTTAGAACAAATTGAGGTGACTTATATACATGGGCTACAGCAGGGACCAGGAGGAGAAATTGGGTTGGGCCTCCATTGGGCTTAAGTATCCAAGCTTAGCCCAAAGCTTATACTTAAGTCCAATAATAATAATATATTCCACTAAAATATTATTACTGCACTACCGTACCAATCCCAAAATTACGTTTTGGGCTCCTTCTTATTATGAGCCCGTTAGTCTCCCCATGTTTAAGATATACAATGTCCATTAATTAATTTAAGTTATTGACAACTCAATTAATTAATATCTCATCCAAGAGTAGTACCACTCAACCTCATTATCATGCCGGAATAAATTCCACCTGCAGGGTTTACATGATAATCCTTATGAGCTCCTCAAGGGGACATCATCAACCTATGACGGACACGGATTCCTTCTACAATCAACAGCACACCATAGAGACAGCACTACTTCCCAACTCATCGAGTTTGTTGATTTAATTACATGTAAATCTCACCCATTGATGAATCAAAGAAATACATACTGCCCTACGTGTCGAGGTTATTGTATAGGGATTAAGAGCACGAACTTCCATAATAACTAAGATCAAGTTCTCCTATAAGTCAGTATAAGTCGAACGATCTCAAGCGGTCCTGCTCAATACACACAAGTGCACTAATGTAATTCTATAGCCAAGACAAGCTAATACCAAACCACACTACAACCATCCCGATAGAGAGTCCCCGTCTATCTCAGTTGTGAGCATCTGTTTATACTTTATAAGGAAACCGATAATATGATCTTCCGCGTGTTGTCGCACAACATATTATCTACAATATAAAGTAAGTGGACTATTGCATCGAACATATAAATAAATTATAAGATGCAATCATTTGATCATATGATTCTCATTTCAAATTAATTGTTATAATATTGTTCATACAAAAAGCTAGACTTTTAGTATACAATCCAACAATCTCCCACTTATACTAAAAGACTATGCTGTCATGTCTTCTGTCATACATCTGATTCCCACTCCCACTACACGACCATTAAAAGCTCTCGCCTGAATGTCCTTGTAAATGGATTTACTAGGTCATCATCCGATGCAATCTAGGCAACAACAACCTTCCCCTCATCATACGATTTCTCGTAACAGGTGGTACTTGCGCTCCATGTGTTTAATTGCCTTATGGACTTGTGATTCCTTCAAGTTTGCAACTGCACCAATATCATCAATATAAATTGTGATAACCTTGGGCAAACTTAGAATCACATCAAAGTCCATCATGAAGTTTCTAGAGTCATACAAATACATTGGTTGCCTCATAGGCTCCAATTTATCATCTTTCCATATGGAGTCCGAAGTCTGAAATACATTTCTATATAACTCTCCTCCACATTATGACTCAACTTCCTAAAATTAAACACATAACCTTGAGGTGGATTTACTGCCGTCCAATCTGACTAAAAAATCTGAATCTACGTAATCCACAAGAAGCAGTGAATCTGTCCAGTAAGCTTACATATAATTTCCAGTCCTTCTCAGGCACTTCATATATGTCTTACCACAGCTCATCATTCTTGTTCCAGGTTACGTTGATACCCACTGTTCATGCATTTAGCAAAACAGATATCCATACTCATGTATAACATTCCTTAGATTAGGCTTCCTCATTTATCGAAGCATAAGGAACTGCTTTCATCTCCTTTATCTTCCTTTTGTGTCTCAAGACACATTTCATTTGATAAAGTCACATGCTAAAACGAGTAAGGATTGTATCATTTCATGAAGCTTGAGATAAGCATAACATCCTTTCTTGTGATCCGTATTACCGTGATCAAAAGGATATTTTTGCTCCTCTTAAGTCCTTCATCTTATACCGCTTTATTAACCATACCCCATACGCCCGATAATACTCTTTCATTGTCTCCAATGAGCAAGATAATATCTATGTATAGTACAAGTAATACCACCATGTTTCAATCACTCTTTTCAATACACAAGACCCATCCGATCATTGATTAGATCCATGTCACTGGATTACCTCATCAAAACGGATGTTTCATGATCTTGAAGCTTGTTTTAGTCCATTAATGGACACTTTTAAGCTCACTATCACAATGCTCTTAGCTCTTTGCAATGAATCACTCTGGTTGCTTCACATAGATGTTTCCCTTAAGACTTCCAATCAGGAAAGCTGTCTCGACATCTATTTGCTATCCCTCATATTTCATATGAGTAGCAACAGATAAAAGAGTCCGGATCAACATAAGCATAGCTACTGGCGAACAGGTTTTCTCATAATCGAACCATTTCTTTCTGAGTATACCTTTTCCCAACAAGCTTTACTTATAAGGTTTTCACCTTACCGTATGATCCTCTTTTATTTTGTATGACCACTTCCAATGGTTTTCACACCATCCGTGGTTCTACAATCATCCAGATCTTATTTAGAATCTATTGATTCTATTTCAACATTTATTGCAATTTGTTAAGATTTAGGCATTTCTAACTTGTAGTGCTTCGTCGTATCCGTGGGTTAACTCCATGTTTACTAGGGACCAAGCCTCACGACTCTCCCAAAACATACATCTATCAGGTGTTAGAACAACCTTCCCACTACGAGAAGACACTACACGCAATTGTATATCAGATGTGACACGCGTCGCAGTTTACCTTGTGGTATATCCTCTTGTACACTTGTACTAATACTTCGTGTTTTCCTCTCACTTCCTTTAGAACAACTTATACATGGGTATTTGATTTATTACATAGTCCTTTTCCAAAAATCTAGTGTTTATGTTAACAATCACTCTTCGATCTTGTGGACTAAATAAATCATCCTTCATTTTTCTAGGATATCCCACAAACAGATAAACATTCTTACGAATTACTGTTCCTAGGGCATATCCATAAAATGAATTTAGTAATTCCAAATAATTCATCATCTATCTAATCACTACCATAAGAGTGTTATTCCTTCTATTCGTCACACCATTAAGGTGGGAAATTCATTTCCGAAGGTACCTTTCTCTTACTAGATTAGAAGACTCATTATTAATTACTATTTGTCGCATCCAGGGAATAAACATGATTTAAGAGTGTACAAATTGTTCACCAACGTACCATAACAGATTACAACTCTATCATTCATTTTAATGACCATGTCATTTAAATGAAATTGAGTATCCATCTATTAATGCATAGAAACCGAAATCAAATACTTTCTATGAAAATGTACGTAAAGACAATTTCATAAAATCAAATGTTTATTCATATCGTAAGATAAATAAACAACTCCCACTGCAATAGCCACTACTCTTGTAGTTTTACCCATGTCATAACAATCTTATCCTCACTTATTAATAAACATTTAGTGATTCCAGTATCTACACACTTCGTGTCAGTAAATGCCATCACTAATCATGTTTTAAACAACTAGTGAATAAGATATAAAACTTGTTCACATTATGAAGAAAATGGCTTTCCTTTGCCACATGTTTTGCTAGAAGTTTTCCACCATATACATCCTATTGTAATTCAGGTGGAACTTACTCAAAAACATCTAGGCAATTCACAAAGAATTAAATTGATCTAGGTGTCCCTTCAATTTATACTCCATGCTTTCCCAATTCATTCATCAAATTAAATAATGATCTTCTGCCTTTTAACTTACTCAAGTATCCGAAGAATTACATGAGACCATCATATTTCTATGAACCTCTCATCTCTTCACTAGAGACTTTAATAGGCATTATGAGACGTCCATTGTGAGAACACACATGTATTTTCTTAAGCAGTAAAATTCAAAACCAAGATTCTTTTCTAATCATCTAATTTTGGACCAGTAAATATAATTTCTTTTAGTCAACAATAAGCGAGATAAAACCATTTGAAATTACAGAGAATCATAAATAAATACACCGATCAAATCTTCGAATTTTATCCTTTTATATTGATTCCCTCAAAATAATATAAAATTAAAATTCACCGACATCTCAAGCACCGTGAGTCTGCAAGCCACGATAGTGTGGACGTTTACAAACCCGAACATTTACAAGAGAAGGTTTTACCCATTAATTTCATTTGTCAACCTAACCTCATGACAAAATAATTAATAGTCAGTTCCTCTTTAGCCATGCAAATAAAAGCAGTGACTCCGATGGGGAGGATACTTATTATTCACATCTAAGTGTACACCATTATTTGACCCCAAGTCCGCGGCCCAAGCTTATGTGCCTTTCAGATGGAGAAGTACACACGCGCTCGGATAACTTCCTACAGTCATCAATTATAAGTCTGTACAGTGATCTGCACATGAACTCATCCGATAGGGAGGAAGGTCTAAGCCAACGCGCAAGTTCATGTGCATCACATTACAAACATAATTTTAAAGAAGCCTGTTCCAGCAATATCCATGAATAAACTCATCCGATGGGGAGGAAGGCTCTAATGCCGACGCGCAAGTTTATTCACATTGCTAACAAACCAATAATGGAGGCCGCGGGAATTAATTACCAATCCCCTCTCCCACTTAGTTATTTAAAACTGAGGGTTTTTACATGCATATAATATTCATAAAATAAAATACGCAATTCTAGCATGCTCCTATCACGGCACATGAGGCAGTAAATCCCAGAGAGTCATGCATACATATATAACAATAATTAATAATTAAATCAATCATTAACAGTTATATATCAGCGAATTCGATTGTTCGCCATCAGGCACGAATATCAGCAAAGACTTCCACACTATCAAAATTTTGAAATTTCCAGATTGTCCAATTTTCGAAACCATCGATATCGACCGTCGATGTCGTCCAGATTATCAAAATCATCGATATCGATTAGATTATCAAATATTCGAAAAATATCAAGATTATCAACATTCCAAAACTATCGATATCGATCGTCGATATCGTCTAGATTATCGAAATCATCGATATCGACGAGCAACCATATACAACAATAATAGATAATTAAATCAATTATGTCAGTTATATATTAGGAATTAATTCAACATCCATATATAACAATAATAGACAATTAATTATAGCAGTTATATATTAGGAATTAATTCGACATCCATATATGGCAATAATAGATTATTAAATCAATTATAGCAGTCATATATTAGGAATTAATTCGACATCCATATATAACAATAATATACAATCTATTATGGCAGTTATATATTAGGAATTAGTTTTCCTAAAATTGGATGTCTTATCCAACACTCTAGCAATACATGCATATAATATACCAAATATAATACGCAATCTAGCATGCTTCTATATAAGACAATAAATCATAGAGATCAGGCATCCATATATATATAACAATAATAGACAATTAAATCAATTATGACAGTTATATATATTAGGAATAAAAACGCCTTTAAATTTTAATGTCTTGTCCGACACTCCTACTGTGGAATCGATGCCTTACGCAACAAGCAGGATTGCTTGTGCCCCAATACGTCCATCGCCATATCCCACCGCCAATCGTGTCAGGGAGCGCTCCAAGTGCCTTGACGAGCGCCCCTCGCCCAGACTGTCGCTCGTCCAAGGGCCTACTTGCATGAAACCAAGTTCAGCCCAACGCGCAACACCAAACTACACCAACTGTCGTTCGTAGTTCGAAACTGCAAAACTCTCAGAATCCAATCTCCACCGTCCAGAATCTATTACTGTAAGTCCTGAACATGCTGTCCAAATTACAGGTCGATCCAACGGTTATTTTGTGAGAAACGGCTCTTTTCCCTCGACTGCGCAAAACAGAATCGCCCAAAGATCTGCTTCTGTTTTCAGCGTAATCCCAGCAAGAACAAGCTCCAAATTCGATCTCCACCGTTCAGAATTTACATACACAAGGTATGAACGTTCTGACCAAATTACAGCCCGATCCAACGGATAGTTTAATAGAAACGGCTCTTTTCCCCCGACTGCAAAAAACAGAATCGCCCAAATATCTGCTTCTGTTTTCAGCATAATCCCAGCAAGAAAAAGCTCCAAATTCGATCTCCACCGTTCAGAATGTACATCCATAAGGTCTGAACGTGCTGACCAAATTACAGCTCGATCTCACGGTTTGTTTGTGAGAAACGGCTCTTTTCCCTCGACTGCGCAAAACAGAATCGCCCAAAAATCTGCTTCTGTTTTCAGCGTAATCCTAGCACGAAAAAGCTCCAAATTCGATCTCCACCGTTCAGAATGTACATCCACAAGATCTGAACGTGCTGACCAAATTACAGCTCAATCCGACCGTTGAAACTCCGGTTATTGCCTCTGCAATATCACTGCGCTGGATTTTCTCTCAAAAACGTGATTCAATTTTTGCCCTCTTTTTCTTCCTTGCATGTGAAATTGACGAACAGTTTTCGTCGAATCCTCTCATACACAACCATGGACGAATAGATATGATACAGGGTATATATCACATAGGGATATTCATGGTTTGCGCAATAAAACCAAAACCCTAAACATGTGATCCTAATTCCGAAAAATTAATCACATAAACCCTAGCCTAACGTGTCACGCTTCACCACGAAACCTCGCTCTGATACCAATTGTTGGCGCTCGATCGTTTGGTTAACGTGACCCGTTAGGGTTCCATGTATTTCTAACAAGCAGCGGAAGCAAGTAAACATGAAACGCATTACCTTTCACCAAGGGTTGATGTAGAGGTTGAATTCTCGCTGGCAGTCTGCGCAGTCCCACGAGAATAGCGATAAGTTCCTCTTCTGATGTCGGAATTAAGTGATCTTTGTGCTCAGACGATCCTCTCTTCGACGGCTTTCCATCAGTATATAATACATCAAAATCGAAGAACTGTACGATTTTATATGAATTTTGGAACATAATGAACTGCAGCAGCAAACGACCTTCCGGTCTTCTGCTGTATGTCCCAAGTCCGATCTCGACGTCGTGTGGGCGACGATCTACGAGACCTACTCAATCTGCTGTTCACTCTCTCTCTCGTATGTTAGGCGCAGAGTTAGGTTTAGAACAAACTGAGGTGACTTATATACATGGGCTACAGCAGGGACCAGGAGGAGAAATTGGGTTGGTCCTCCATTGGGCTTAAGTATCCAAGTTTAGCCCAAAGCTTATACTTAAGTCCAATAATAATAATATATTTCACTAAAATATTATTACTGCAGTACCGTACCAATCGCAAAATTACGTTTTGGGCTCCTTCTTATTATGAGCCCGTTAGTCTCCCCATGTTTAAGATATACAATGTCCATTAATTAATTTAAGTTACTGACAACTCAATTAATTAATATCTCATCCAAGAGTAGTACCACTTAACCTCATTATCATGCCGGAATAAATTCCACCTGCAGGGTTTACATGATAATCCTTATGAGCTCCTCAAGGGGACATCATCAACCTATGACGGACACGGATTCCTTCTACAATCAACAGCACACCATAGAGACAGCACTACTTCCCAACTCATCGAGTTTGTTGATTTAATTACATGTAAATCTCACCCATTGATGAATCAAAGAAATACATACTGCCCTACGTGTCGAGGTTATTGTATAGGGATTAAGAGCACGAACTTCCATAATAACTGAGATCAAGTTCTCCTATAAGTCAGTATAAGTCGAACGATCTCAAGCGGTCCTGCTCAATACACACAAGTGCACTAATGTGATTCTATAGCCAAGACAAGCTAATACCAAACCACACTACAACCATCCCGATAGAGAGTCCCCGTCTATCTCAGTTGTGAGCATCTGTTTATACTTTATAAGGAAACCGATAATATGATCTTCCGCGTGTTGTCGCACAACATATTATCTACAATATAAAGTAAGTGGACTATTGCATCGAACATATAAATAAATTATAAGATGCAATCATTTGATCATATGATTCTCATTTCAAATTAATTGTTATAATATTGTTCATACAAAAAGCTAGACTTTTAGTATACAATCCAACATATAGAACATCATGTAGGATAAAGTTCGGACCATCGTCAAGGTCCAATTGCAAGTCCCAAGTCCTTTGATTTAGACTCGTGCATTGTTTCCTACATATTTCTACCTAGTCCCATTTTGGAACATGGTGAAAATCTACAAAAACTCCTCTGTCTCTCGTCACATGGTCTGTTGCTCCTGAGTCTATAATCCTCAATGGATAAGAATCAGATAACAAGATAGCACTCGAGACATTAATTTCACACAAAACAGAATAAGATGAATTCACCTTTACCCTCCTGGGCTCAGGGCATTCACGAGCATAATGACCAAGCTTACTACCATTGTAACATGGCATCTTGCTTTTATTTTTCTTATTCTTTTTATCACGCTTGTTTTTCTTTTTCCGTTCATCAATTTTGTAGTTGGATTATTGTCAGGCTTACCACCATTACCATCAAATCGTCTTCTCTTCTTTTCCTTCTTCCAAATCCTTTTCCTTTTGAAGCCTGAAGCTCTCTTGGAAGTAGAACCAGTATAGAAGGCCCCAGAAAAAAAAAACTTTGAGGCTCTGAGCCTCTCATCTTCCAGCTCAACATGACGAGTAACATCATTGAAAGTTTTAATACTTTCATTATGCGTCAAGTTGACTTTAAGATGTTCTTAATGATCAGGTAAAGAGCGTATTAAGGCTTGGACTTACTGATCGTCAGAGAGCATATGACCGGCAGTCTTAAGTTCGATTATCATATTAGACATCTCCCTGAGATGTTGTCTAATGTTATGATCAGGTTTCTATTCACAAGTGTCGAACTTAATAGTCAACTGCATAAGCCTTGTAATCGCATCGATTACTGAGCTTACAAGAATACCTTGTACAATGGAATTTTACTTTTACATGCCTGGTACTCTTCTTGGTCATGTCTCCCTTGGTTTCCTAAACCCATGCCTGGATCAACTATCATTTGGCTTATAGCATCCAATGCATCTTGTTCATACAATACATACCACGCCTTGAGTCATAATTATCACCAATGAGTTTCTCACCTTTGTTCAACTCAGCGACAATAGATTTCGAAGCTCATTTCTTTGATAGAGATTAAAGCGATTCAATATGTTAATTATGTTTTATTAAGCTTTACGTTAAGCCAAATAGAGACATCTCAATAAATAACACAAGACTTGATCTCGAAAAATAGCTCGGAGACTACTAATCATCAATCTCATCAAGTGTCATAATACTAGATTCTTATTTCAAAACGTAAAACACATTTAAGGTTCAAGTAATTAATAATAATTATGAACTGCCACTAATAAATTGAACTTAAACAACCATCCAGAATAGCAAAACCACCAAGTTTAACAAGATATGAAAGTAAAATTCTAATGAACTCCTTGAGTTTCCAATTAGAAATACAATGGAAATAAACTAGCGATAAATACTGATAGTATCTTCCAATTTATCACTAGATTCCTGCCAACGTTCAAAATCGAGTTCTTTAGTCCCCACTCTAAAGACAGCTTGCCCTAAAGGATCCATATGAGGATTCTTTATCTGACTCTTCTTTCGACCACTTAGTCTTAAAAAATCAGAACGTCGAATCCCTCCCACCTTAAGCAGGCCGATCTCAGTGCATTTGACCTATCTTCAGCTATAGAAGCATTGACCAAATCAAACATAATTTGTCGACCATCAGGTTTTACTTGGTAAGTCTCACACTTAGCCTAAAAATCCTTTTGCAGGTAGGAAGGTAAAGTGTTTGCCCAGTTCTGAAGACTAGTCATTTTAAAATACACATCACTTGGAACCGTTTTGCTATAAATCAAGCGCATCATCTGGTTGTGGAGTTCAAATAAAACCAATGCGTGGTCCCTTATGTTGTGTGTAGGTTTCATTTTATAATTCAAAAATTCATTTAGGACTTCATCTTTAGTCCTAATGTCTTCCTCTGAAATTGTTTCCCGTCCTGACATGCCTCTGAGAAAATGAGCAACCAATAAACAAACATACCAGTGTTAGTCAAACTATATCACATGAATTTCCTCTCCATTTAATGCATATGGAAACAACTTTCCAAGATGCAACAGGCACATTCACAAGTGAATCAGTTCAACTCACTTTGGTCTCACTTTCATAGGCTACAGGATTTTTGAGCAATTATAATAACACTTAACACCATGAATTTAGAATTAAATCACATATTAAAGTGCATTATTACCAAATATTGCAACCAAATAGCCAACACAGAAGCTCGTATTCAACAAATATGTCATCAAATGAAGTAAAACCACATATACACACTAAAAGATGACGTCGAACGCACTCGAAAACATCACCATTGGACTCCACGCATCGAAACATGCCGGAATAGGTCGGAAAGTCGTCGGAAAATAGCTCCACGCGCCGGCACGCGCGAGAACGCGCCGCTGTTGGACTCACACGCGCTTGCACGCGCCACCACGCCACTGGACGCGCCCACACGCGCCGGCTGGCTGCAGGTTTCCTTTCGGCGCGTGTTACACATGCGCCACCGTCAGTTCAGCCGGTAACCGGCGCGTGGATCCCACGCGCCATCACCGGGTTGGATGTACCGGCGCGTGAGTCTCACGCGCGGTCGACTGTCGGTGCGTGTAAATAATGCGCCACTGCCTGCTGCGGTCCCCGGCAGTCTCTGACCCGGTCCGGTTTGTCTCCGATCTGGTCCTCGTCGGTTCGGGGCTGATCTGACTCGGTTTGACTGGTTTGAGCCGGTCAACCTTCAAGTTTTATTTAATTGCGAAATGGTCCCTGAACTTTATCGAATTCTCAAAAAACAGACCCCAAACTTTCTGAAACTTTGCAGATTAGGCCCAATCACGAAAATAACTTCAAAAAGTCATATCTTGAGTTTTAGAAGGCCAAAAAATCCACAAAAAATACTGGTGGACTCCTCTCGACGAGACCTATCCAGTGGTATAACCAAAACATGCTTTTGTTGCACGAAAAATTTGACGAAAATTAACACCTCAAGCATACATGGTGAATAACAACGTCATATACTCATAGCCACTGGATAAAACATAATCTGCCTCATACTCATATAAATAACTCATCAATGTCACACAATACACCAATCATATAACATCAAACAAAATTCATGTGAGAATGTTTAAATTATAAAAGCAGAATACTAAACCATGAAATTCCAGAGAATAATAAAAAAAAGGAGTACCAACCAGGCTCTGATACCAATGTTGGAAAACTCACGTTCATAAAACACTAACCCTATTCATGCATAGGGAGAAAACTTACCTTTCTCCGTAGGGTTAAGTTGCAGCGGAAGAAAGAACGTACTACGAACCGATTGGTACTCACATGGTAAACTGTGATCTCTGGATCAATTCTTCAACACTGGGTTGAGAGAATGTATTTTCCACGAATGTGTATTAATATGGACGATGAATAATGAAGAAGAAAACAATGAAGAAGAAAACAAAGAGAGAGCGTTTCCTCAGAACTGTTCTTCGTTTCACACTCACTGAGACTCTCATCCCAGTTTCCTTTTATCCAAAATAATAAGAAGGAAACGGAGTGGAAACCGCAGGAGTTACGAGACTCCAACTCCCTTCATGCATGCCGAGTGCCACATATTTTCATATGTGGATAATAATATAAATAAATAATATTTAATTATTATTTACAGTTCCAACACACAACTACGTATTAAAAGTAGAATGCCATATATGCAATGTTCTTCACTGTGGTTGTGTTTCGTTTATCTTTTGTTGTTTGAATCGTCATGTTGTTTTCTTGTGTTGTTTGACCAATAATATATATTAATTTCCACTACTTTTACTCCATACTACATTTAACATAATTTATATATGCTTTGTGTTATCGCACCATAACATAATGAGTTACGTAAGATGAATAAGGATTAAGTTTTTTTTTTTTTAATAAAAAATGATATTTGATCGATAGAAAGTCATAACTATTCAATTCATGCAATATTCCGTGACCAATTTTATTATGTATAAAAAATGATAACATCTTTAATGTAAAGTGATAATTAAGTAAGGTAAACAATATAGTGAAATGATCTTATTGAAAGATAATCTAACAAAGGCAAAGGCATATGTGAAACCGTCTCATGTAAGGGCTTACGAGAGACGGATAAAAAGTGATAACTTCTAAAAAAAAGTGATATTCAATTAATGAAAAGTGATAATGCTATTTCATGTACTATTTATAGTATAAATGAGAAGTGGTAACATTTTATATATAGTGAAAGTGATAACGTTTTATAGTGAAAGTGATAACTATTTCAAAAAATGTAAAATGAACTCACGTGAAAAGGTCTCACCCAAGTCCTACCCTCTAACAAAAGGCTAGCTATTTTTATACGTATGATATTATTGAATTATTATTATTATTATTGATAAGCATTTTTTTAATTTAATTTTGTATAAAACAGATGTCGTATTTTTGTTAATCTATTAAAAAAAATTTAAGTGTTGAGCTCTTGAACAATAATGATTAGATATACTAATAAGTAATATCTAAGACATAATTGTGCTTTTATTGGATGAACTTTAATGCGAGTAATTTGGGTCTATTATTTATCATCATCTAAAGTTTTTTTTCATTATTAATCTATGGGTTAATGGATGGAAAAAGTCTTATGTATCTATTCAAGAATATCTTAAACTTTCAAAGAACTCTCATATGATCACTCACGGATTGGTTCAAGAAGAAAAGAAAACGATGAACTAAATCATTTATAATGGTTAGGCAAATTGCCTATATTCAATCCAGCTGGAACAATCCAGCTAGAAGATCAGTTTAGATCTCATAACTATCTATTCAACCAACCCTTATCTTTATCAATAAATCATCCATTACCAATTAACACAACATCTACATGGCATCATGCAATCCATGCAAGCATCTATCTATCAACAAGTCTAAACCTTTACTTCAATTGCGACTTAGTCTAAATTTAAGGGAATTTGCAAAAAAAATACACACTTTAGTCACGAGTTGCAATTTGAACTACCGGGCAATAGGAAGCTGCCCAGTCGCTGACGTGTCATTCTCTCTCCCATGTCACACGCTACCTGTACAAAAGTGCATCGTTTTATTGTATTCAAATAGTCTCATAAAACTTAATTTCTTCGAAATAGTTCCATAGCATTTAAATTCTTACGAAAATTGTCATTTTTACTTAAAAATGTTTAAATTTTCTAATTCTTTGATATTTGGACTGAATCGGTGTTTTAACAAAGCTATGGGACAAATTTGATAAAAATAAAATGTTTTGAGATGAAATCGGAGAAAACTAAAAGGTTTGAAAAGAAAATGAATACCCTAACTATTTTGAGATATTTTCCAATAAGTTAAAAAGATTGCGGGACGATTTATATTTTAAACTCATATTTTTTAAACACCCACTTCACTTTTATATACACTTAAACCTTAACTCACCCACAATTTTAGAAATCATAACACGTGTTTCATATACCCACCATAACTCACCCACAACACCTTTGCTCACCCAACATCAACCCATGTCCGAGAGGAAAGAAAATGAATCAATCTCACTTCCGGTCTCATCCAGTAAAACACTACACCTAAATACAATAATATCGGGTGAAAGTGATAATCAATTAAATAAATTATTTTATGATCAATTTATAAAATGAATAAAAAGTGAAACTTGATTATAAATTTTTTAAAAATAAAAAAAATTATAATTTTTAATAATTTATAAAATAATCCATTAAAGGGAATTGAAAAAAAAAATAAAACAACTATTTAGGCCAACTGCTAGCCGCCCACCCCTCTTTTGCTTTAATTTCTTATTCGTAATTATAATAATTAATTAATATAACCTGACAGAACCCTTATTTTCACTTAACTTTTTTAATTTTAAGGACTTATAACATTAATATGCAAAATTTATACAAAGACGTCAAAATTATCTCTAAACACTCTCCCTTTAAATTTTTCCATTTTAAAATTGATTTATATTTTAAAAAATTATAATAATAATTAAGGAAATAATAAAATATTCATAACGATTAAATATTCTAACTAAATCTCCTGTTTTTTATTTGATTCTTTAATTGGTCCTAACTCAATCTTTTGTTTTTCATTTGATTCAATTTAATGGGTCATAATTGGTATATATCATGAGAGAAGTGTACGTTGTGTGTGTTGTGTGGGCCGGTCGCCGGATCACCGCCGGACAGCCGCCGGCCGGTTGCCGGACCTCCGCCGGACAGCCGTCGGCTGGTCGCCAGACCTCTGTCGGACCGCCGCTGGCTGCTGGACCTCCGCCGGAAACAAAATTGTGCAAACCAAATTGTACAAACACATAGGGGTATTTATGGTATCACAATCATAATTGTGTAGTTATGAGTATTAGTGCTTTGAGTCATGTAGTTTATAGCAATTATGCATTATTTTATATATCCAATAGTAAGTGACCTTTAATTAATTAACCAAATGCAATGTTTGCTTACATTCCCACAGCCAAGATTTGTAATGTAATTTCCAAAGATAAGGAAAATCTTTTACACACCTAGGTACATTAATGGTGGATTCTAAAAAATATTTTTGGGATACAGGCATGTAATTATAACTCGTACAATCGTATGTAAAATTTGTTATCAATCAATACATAATAGTGGCTCCCTTATCCATTCGCTAAAAGAACTCCCAAATCTACAATTCTCCGATGCTTTAATCCAAAGCCAAGTGATAACTTTGATTCTCATAACTATCCTATTGCAATCTGCTTTGATTCTCATAATTATAAATATATATATTACTCAATCCGTTTTAAAAAGTAACTCATGTATTTTTTGTTTACGTAGATTAAAAAAATATATTTTTTATTTTTAAAGATGTGTAAAATTTTTGGAATGTTTGTAAAAAATGAGTATTTTAGATAATTTAAAAAATATGTATAAAGTTGTTGAGATGTGTGTAAAAAGTGTGGAGTTAAATTCCCTTTTGGTCCATAACAATAGGGAATTTTTGAATTTGTCTAAAAAAAATATTATTTTCAATTTAGTCCCGTAACTCCCAATATTGACCGATTTTGACCTCAAAATTGCCGAAAATTGAATTTTTCGTCTGGATTTTGCACGTGTGACGCATGTGGCCTCTCAATTTATGGCTTTCCAGCTATTTGGGGTCAATATCGGCCAATTTCCGGAGTTACGAGACTATAAGGAGAAACAATATGTATTTTCTATTTTGTCTCAAAAAAGATATCATTTTTAATTTAGTTCTACAATTCAAAAGGCAAGTCAAGTGTTTATTGCATATATATACTATTCACCGTGGATAAAAATGGATTTCTTTTTCATTTTGTGGCTTCATCAATTAATTTAAGTATAATACATAATTAAAATAATTGATTGAGGTAGCACAATTTATAATTTAAATGATTAATTGAAAAACAAATAAAAGATCAGACAGCACGTGAAGTGCATGAAAATTTAAATAATTAATTGTAAATCGAATTATTGCAGGTTACTTTATTTAAAAGAGACAACCCCAAATAATTCATTGAAAAACGAACTCCAGCTGGTTGATTTAAATAAAAGCATCCACTAATATGGATGATGGTGCTTCACCTTTAGCCCTTCGTGTATGATTCAATTACCCCTAATTAGTGCTCGCTTTTCCACCGAAGGGCTAAAGGTGAATGTTCTCGCAATTCCGATGATTTCACCGGCGGCGGAGGCTCTAATGTCGGCCTTCTATGTGCGCATCAACCGCGAATGAGGATTTTAGTGATATTTGCATAATGACATTTATGAAAGAATTGGATCACAGATCTTTCTTAAATCTGTTACGGATATTGGAAAATCTTTAAAATAAATAGATAAATATTGAGATTTTATTTTAATTTAAATATTAAATTAAGGATATAATAGACATATAATTATATCTTTTTGTATCTATTAGTAATAGTTTAGGTTGAACGTATTTAACAGTAATAATCTTAACTAATGTGTACTACAGAGTAATTATACCTATTCTTTTAATAATCAAAATACAGTTTTGCTCCCTCAATAAAATATAAAGGGTCCATTTGATTTATTAAAAAAAAGTTAAAGGGTTTGGATGCTAAAAATAATAGATTGAGGGTGCATTTTGCCCTAAATAATTCACTAATTCATACTCCCTCCTCCCATCTTATTTTCATCGTCACGTTAATATACTTTTTACTTCTCACATGTAAAAATTGAAAAACACTTTTTCTTGACTTGTCTGTCAGAGTAATATAATTTAATCCATGTTACATGTACGAAGAAAGAGATGTCAATTTAAAAATTAAAGTACTATTATTATTGATAATTGACGATAAATTTTGAATGTGGATGATATTTTATTCAAAATGGTTTTTATTATATTATTACATAACATAACTAATTGCATATCCTGTTTATAGGTGTATTAGTATGTTGTTTAAGCGTAGATAATATTTTATTGTCATCACTTTTCTTGGTGTTATATCTGGGACATTCCTTCTTGAGTTTTATGTAGTCACTACAAAAAAATTATGTTTTACCTTCCTTCGGTAAAAATCTTAATTCTATTTGTTTAATTGGTTTACCAACCGATTACCAACGAAATCTATTGGTAATTTTTCGTTGGTAAAACGGTGGTTGGTAAAATTTTTAGCAATGAAATTTCAATTCTATTGATAAATAATTCCGTTAGTAATCCGTTGCTAATAATTCCGTTGGTAATTTATTTAATAATTCTGTTGGTAACCGTTAATAATTACCAGTGGATTTTATTCTATTGGTAAAAACATAAGAAAATGTGTTGGTATTCTATTGCTAAAAGAAAATTGTAATTACCAACGGATTGAATTCAAACCTTGCTAATAATTACGTTGGTAATTTATTTAATGATTCTGTTGGTAACCATTAATAATTACCAATGGATTTTATTCTATTGGTAAAAACATAAGAAAATGTGTTGGTATTCAATTGATAAAAGAAAATTGTAATTACCAGCGGATTGAATTCAAACCTTGTTAATAATTCCATTGGTAATTTATTTAATGATTCTGTTGGTAACCGTTAATAAGTACCAATGGATTTTATTCTATTGATAAAAACATAAGAAAATGTGTTGGTATTCTATTGCTAAAAGAAAATTGTAATTACCAACGGATTGAATTCAAACCGTTAGTAAATTTCATTGCTAAAAAGGAGTTTTTTTTGTAGTGAGTGTCTCAGCATAGTGACATTGAATGGAAAAATTCCTTTACTGCTACATTTTTACAATAGTAATATATATTTTTTTTTTATTCTTTTCATTGTAGATAGTGCATGAGTCACCTTTATATAGTAAAGAATATTTTTTCTTCAACATTTTACTTATGCTAAGTAGATTACTGTGGAGTTTTGGAATCAACAGCACATTGTGAATGCACTGCTTTCCTTTTCTTATGTTGACAACTATTATGCCTTTTCTTCCAACCTCTGTTGTGTCTCCATTGTCTTAGCGTCACTTGAATTTTGATTGTTTTATCGACATTTTAGAAAATCTTCTCAACTGCCGTAATATAATGTTCGTTTATTAATTGTACGGAATTGAAAATGGAATAGTGGCTAGATGAGTCCATTAATTAAATTCACTCATGTAAAAGTCCCAATTTCCATTCTGCTGACAATCTATCTATATATCAATCTATACATACATATATACCTGAATTTCTATTTTTATCTTTAACTAGATTTTATCCATACGTCCTATTAAAAAACTCCATGTACCCGTCCCAAATTCATTTATAGACACACGCGGGTTATCTGTATCCATTAAATATTCATTTATTTTATATATTTATATTTTTTAATTCTTAAATAAATATTATAATAAAAATTATACTACTACCTCCGTCCCAAATTAGTCTTCACTTTTTCTATTTTTGTTTGTCTCCTAAAAGTCTTCACATTTCACATTTCTAAAATAGTAAAAAGATATAACAACTAACCTTTCACTTACACTTTATTTACAAAAATATCACTCATTCCTTGGGTACCCGAAAAGTACACCCGTCTCTTTGTCATTTGTTCTTATACCAAATATGTTCTCCAACACTATTATTTATAAGTACTTTAGCATGTATAACTATATCTTATGTTTCCTAATGACCAAACGTGGACATTTGCATAAACTTTTGTATAATATATATTTCTCTCGTATCATTTTATTGCTACTCGTACCCATCACATTAAAAAATTTTATTACAATACATTTCAAACCCGTTTATTAATACTCATGAGTAAAAATTAACAATTAAAATTTGTACTGAAATTTGATCAATTAAATGAAGACGATATTTTATCGTAGATTGATTAAATTAAATTAATGAGGCATTTTAGAGTAAATATTAAATTAAAATTAAATTTCAAACTTAAAATAAATTCAATAAAATATGATATCTAAATTAAAATTTAAAATTAAATAGTTTAAAAAAATTAGATGATATTAAGAAAATATAAATTATCTAAATATAAATCTTTTGTAAATTAAATTGAATTAATTAAATATTGATTTATAAATTGATTGAAAAAAATAGGAAAATTACTCATGACACATGACACTTATGATTCACATTTTTTTGCTTCACACACTTTTTTACTGCACATAACTTTTACTGCACACGAACTTTTATGCTGAACACAAATATTTATGTGTAGCATATTGTAAGGGTAATATTAAAATATCACTATATATTTATGTAGTTAGTAGTAATATTTTTGTATGTTTGTATCTCATAGTAATAAAAGAGTTTTTAATATACCTTATAATAAGTACCTGATAGGCATTTTTACGCACTCCAATTAAAATCCTCAAGTGTAAGGATGTCAATTGTAACGACAAGTACCCAAGTAAAATTATCATTCCCTAGAAGGACAGTCAATTATTTATTTTCTTTAAATTACTATTTAATAATAATTATGTAACCAATTTCTAGAGTTTGAATTAATTATTTAAGAAACTGAAATAATAAATAACTTAATAAAAAGCAAAGAAGAAGGATTTGAGATTAAGTCAAGAGATAAGGCACAGTTCTAACGTATCAAGTATAGACTAATTAATTTGGATTTCTAGACCTCCAATTGATTATTCATGCAACATCTATGAAATTACACCACTTAACCCTGTTATCCCACCAGATATGATCCGATTTTAAGCTAGCAATATATTCTAGTTTATTTCCTAAGGTGTATGAATATTACCAAGCCCCCTTCCTAGATACTAATCAACGCGAACAACAATACCTCTGAATGGCAAGTTCGACTAACAATATATTTTTTGGAAGTACTACAAGGCTTTATTCACTTCCTACTTGAATGTCTAATTGCATTGTTCCACTAAACAATTCAAGTATTTTATTTACTAGTTCTCGAAATTAAAGTGTTTATAGGCAGACTACTCTAATTCCTAACAGATAGACAATACCAATTATGAACACACACAAGCTAACATATTAAACCAAATATCACGGACAATGACATGAATTTAGTATGAAGACGTTACGAAGCAGAAAAGCAAAGTTTGAATAAACCACGTAAAATCAAAATATTAACTGCATAAAATCACAAAATTTGGTCTAGGTCTCCAAATCAATTGAATCTAACCTTCAAATCCTAGTACTGTAATGGAAATTAGCCGATGAGGTAATAAGAAACACTCATGGCTATGAAATTCATAACAATAATCAAAACAAAAGAAGAAGAAAGATAAGAAACACGAAACCCTAGCATAGCCGTAGATCTACGTTCCTTCTCTGACTCCCCGATCATCTGATCTCTCTCAACTCGCACTTGAATCTCCTTCGGATTGGATGGAGATCTGATGTGTGTGGGTGGATGATGAGGCATGGTGGATGATTAGCCATTTTTTGTAATCAGGATGACCAATTAAAGAATTTATCGAACCCAAAGGAGGTAGGTACTAGAGCTTAAGCGATATTACGTTTTTTATAATTTTATAGAGATGAATCATAAATAGATTGGTTGTTTAAACAAGTAAATTAAAGTAATCAAAGCAAACAAGTAAACAATGATCAAAAAAGCAAAGACAAGTGGATGAAGAGTAGTTTTTCAAGTTAAGTTAAGGTGAGATTAACAACACTAATGAAGAGATAATTCTAGGATTAATGCATCAAATTCATATGTATCATGGATTAATAACTAAAGGCCAACACAAATTCCACCTAAACTCCCTCTCGAGATGGATAGGATGTAGATCCTTAATAAGGTCTCAAAATAGCTCTAAGGATTGGTTCTCAATCAAACCATTCCATCAAGGTACTAAGTTCAATTAAAGAATCCCTTCACACGATCGATTGACCTCTCGACCTAATAAATCGGGTGTTCTATCAATGGGTTCTAAGTCCCAAAGGATATCTCTATCTCTTTACAACTTATAATGTACATGAATTGTATGATCAAATGATTCAATGAACTATCCTAAGCACATATTTGATTTCTAAATCTAAATATATGCCCAATGACAATTAATCACACAAATCAACCATATAAATCAAGCAATCAACAATCAATTATAGAAAATTAACAAATCCAATCAACATATGAATTCAAATACATAAATCCCAAAATTATCCAACAACTTTCATGTTGCTAATCTCACAAGGGAGATTAGCCTACCACATTCATAAGAAAATCAACATAGACATTTAAATCCCTATAAACCATGATAAACAATAAGGTTTTAATACAAAGTTTGGATGAAAACTCCCTTGGATGGCTCCAATGGTGATCTCCTTCCTCTCCTTGCAATTCTCCTCTCTTCCTTGCTTCTTTTCCTCACTTGGATGAGAATTTTGATGGTTGGATGAAGATAGATGAAATGGATGGTGAATGGATGAAGATGATGGTGAAAAATGGAAGAAATTGTGTGTGATGTGTGTGTGCAGCCTCCAACTCACGAAAATCTTATTAAATATTGAATATTGGGTATTTATACCCCTTGGGAGCTTCTAGAAGAATTCTGATATTTTTCTGCTTCCAGCACCTACACAGCTCGTGTGCATGCAAATGGCCCGAGTCGTGTTTGGGCTTTTGGTCAACTTTTGGCTCTAGACGGCGTACGGCTCGTGCACTGAATACGGCCACAGGGTGGGCGAGTAGTTGGTTCAGGTGCTGGTGCACGACCACCTCTTACAGGGCCGTGTGCAGTACACGGGACTTGTGCATGAACACGCCTCGTGTACTAGACACGGGCGGCCGTGTTTGTGCTGCAATTGCTTTCTTCTTTCACCTCAACTCCCGACTCTGTTTTCGCTCTGTTTTCACCTATTTTTAACACGTTTAAGCTCATTCTCACACATTTCCATAGAAACACATAACACAACCAAATAGTATATAAAAACAGATAAAACACTACGAAAATAGATATAAAAAGATACTAAAATTTAGGTAAAAATATCACTAATCACACCCCCAAACTTAAAGTGTTGCTCGTCCTCGAACAACGAAAATGGTGAACCAAGAGGGGAGATTTCACTTAGGAAAAAACCTAACGAACATAAGTAATAACACATCAATAGCAATAAGAACTACAAACTATTCTAAGTCATCCTACAACATTGATCAATTCATGACATAAGGAATTAACAAGTTCAATCAAAAGAGAATAAAGAGTAATATAGTCCCTTTTTGGTCCAAGCCTCACGTTAGATATCAATTTCACTCAACACTCTATCAAATTTAGGTAAAACGACACTCATCAACCGATTGCCTCAACTCGCTATAAGCTTGCTTGTGGACTACATTTACAAACCACCAAAGTTTTAATCAATGATCACAAAGGTCTTTCATTAAAGATGCTCTTTGGTATGGTAGGGAGAATTTAGGTAATAGTGACTAATCATGTGCAAGTAATAGAAGAGGTAGCTAATTTCTTCCATACCTTCACTTATCTTTCTTCCCTTCTTAACTTTGCAACTTTCAAGCACTAATCACACTTCTCCTTTGATTTTTACTACCTTTGATTGTATGCTCCCTTCTTTGGACTTTTGATTTTTTGAGCATCTTCGTTACTATTTTGCTCCTTTTCTCTTGTCTAAGGTTGCATATGCATTCTTTCTTTTATTCTTCTCATCATTTTTCTTTCCTTTTACCATTTCTTTTCTTTTCTTTCTTATCAAACATTTCTAGCTACCATCTCCTCAATCACTTACACAAAAAGAGTAAATATATAAGGCTCATGTGGCTAATCAAGGCTTGTAATGTGCTTATATCAAAAGAAATAGGCTAAAAGGCTCAAAATGGTATACTACGGATGATGTTTATGGTAGGGAAATATATGGCAATGACTATAAATTACAAGAATGACCTTAGATCATATCATTAATCTCCACTAATCGGGCTAATTCCTATAGTCCTTGAGCAAGTTTTAGCTTATCCAACACAACCAATCCACTCATGAAAAGAAATACCATGTATGCACGGTTGAGGCTCAAATACTCACAAGTTTAATTTTGAACCTTAAGGAACTTATTACACATTATTCATCTCGCAATTGAACAAATTAAATAAAACATGTCACAATTCGAAAGTATAGAGATTCTTAATCATAATTTCCATCACTTATCACAAAAACATGTCATCACTAATATTCAAAAATGACTCACAATATCCCAAAACAAACTACCAAACAACTCTAGACAAAAATAAAAATACACACAAAATATAAAATAAAGGCACACAAAACAAGAAACAACCAAAAACACATAACATACAAAAATAAAAATCACCATCATTAGAGAATTAATCACGCAATCATAACATCCATAATCAATTAAGCTCAAAGCATCCCATCTTTAATTGAAAAGGAAATCCTAAATTATGAAAGTAAACCTCCCACAAACATAACAAATGAAGTAACAAGCTGGTAGGCAGTCGCCGGCCCACCAAAAATAATATTTATAATTTTTTCGACTCAATCCAATTAAATATATTAGCGTGAGTACGGGTCAAACCTAAGGGAGTAAAATGATATTAAATCAAAGTGTTTGATTTGGATAAATAAAACAAACAGGGGGGAATTTCGTTTGGTGAATTTATACTAATTTTTGCAAATAATTAAATGGCAATTTTTAGCAACCAATGATTCAAGAGTCCAAAGATTAAAATTAGAGTATAAACAAATATTAAACAAACCTGACCCAAGAAATTGATCCCCTCCCGATATTCTAAGCGAATTAGTAAATAAGAGATAAAATTAATACAAGATAACTTCAAATCCCTAGGTTGATGGTACGACCTACCAACCCGAAAATTTCCTTATGTTAAATAATTTAGGGTACGACCACTAAATTATCCTACTCTCCTAGTAACCTAAGAGGTTCAAACTAGATGAGGTGTTACACACGAGAAATTAGAATTACAAGGCTATGAAAATTGGGGTATTAAATCATATAACCAAGACCCTATGAATTCTAGAGGTACTCCTTCACTTTACCACTCGATTTACAAGATTATGACAATTACGAATCATAAAATGCAAATTAACAATGGATTATGCAAAATAAAACATCGATGGTCAATCTATTTTAACAATCACAAAACCCTAATTCAAATCAAAGCCATTCGTATGATAAAATTATCAACATATTAATTAAAATTTCCTATCAAACAATTGCTAGAATATATAGGAGGTTCACAAATTCATGAATCAGAATGGGGACTTAGCCCATAAATACATAACGAAAATTAAATCAAAATGATAAAACTAATTTTTGTCCGATTGTTCTTCATGGACGCTCAACCGTTCCTCCTCCCACTGCCTCTCACATTCTTGGCATATGTCAAAGATGGTGTCCAGGAGTGATGAATCTCTCCTTTTAAAACTTTCCTTCACCCCTTCTTCTCCAATGGTAAGTAAACCTTATTGATTCTCAATTAATTCCTCATGATGGCTTAGTCAACTTCCTTCTAATTCTTTCCATAAAAGCGATGTAACAATACCTAATTTGTGGGAATGTGATAGCTGGAATTTATTTCGAATATACCATTTAATTCTGTCCACCTTGACTGACACTGACCCCTTCAGTGTTAGTGTGACTCGCTGCGAAATTCTTCCATTTCAACCTGTTTTAACAACGATTTGGCTAATTAAAGTGGATATGCATAAAACATAAAATGAGTCATAATTAGCACGCAAATGACACACAACTCTTTCAAATAGAAATGATTTAACTCAAGAAATTAATAGCAAATTACGACTTATCAAATCTCCTCACACCGAACCTTTGCTTGTCCGCAAGAAAATAAGACTAAGGATTATGAAAGTTAGAAAATCAGAGACATCATTCTTACGGGATAAATGAGTATGAGGACACTTCTTAGGAAAAATAATAATCAAGCATTTGAAAACAAATGAAAGGGACTCTCAGCCAAAACTTGCAACTTTCATGGCATCAAAGTTTTCAAAATTCCATGGCCTCACCAAGATTCACTCCAAAATCACTCAAGTCTTTTGATTGGGTAGCAAAATCGCTCAAAAATTAAACAAGATAAGTCATTACCATAAGCTTGCTCCCAAATCAAATCTCCACCAATTTTCAATAAATTATGTACAATAATCGAATGGTCTTTTCATTGGTTGTAACGGGGCTTAAGGATAAGGTGGGGTAAGAAGGGTATGAACAGCTAAATATATATACCACTTTGCAATGTGTTCATCATGTAAATTATACCAGTTTCAAGAACTCACCCTCCAATTTTCCATTTTATTTTTCACAAATGCCTCTCAATCTTTTGTTTTTGCAACCTTAATCCATTGTTTTTTTTTCACATCTACTCTTTTTCAACTTTGGAACAACAAGGGATTTTTTTTTTCAACCAATTTTTTTTCTTGTTTTTTTTTTATATTCCCCTTCTCCTTTCTTTTCAACCATTTTTTTTTTCAACCATCACTTTTCCCAATACCATCAATTCAATCACAAATTTTCGATGAATATTGCAAAAAATAGTAGGGGTTCAAGTGGAGGAGTTTAAGAAAGAAAGTGGAAATTAGGTTCATCAATGTGCTCATTTATCAAGAAAAGGGTTAGGCTCAACGTGGCTTCCTTAATGTTAAGTATGATAAGGTAGGTGAATATAAGCCAAAGAGGTTATGCCTAGATGCCCTTATCATTTTATTGCACACACCCAAATGTAAGATCTTGAAATGCATTAAAGGAGCAAGTTCTAGAATGATCAAATCAAGTTTAATACACTCAATCAAAGACGAATAGAGCTTATAAATGTGAATGCTCTTTTAGGCTCAAAAGCTCACAAAAAGGGGTTGTATTTGCCATGAAATTCAAAAAAATTTCAGCCACTTATATCACAAAAATTTTGCAAAAGAAACCCACCAAGCATTAGTTTTTATGCATCAAAGTTATCCCCTTCGTCATGCTTTCACTCCCATTACCCCCAAGACATTATTCTCTAATTTTTCAACTCCAAATCCAACAACAAGACCACAAAACAACATCATCAAGCAAAAAAAACGGCATTTCCAGCATAAAAAACAGCACCTACATAAAAACCAGCAGAAATTCTGCACTCATTTCGTTGAAAATGAGCAAAAATTTTAGCAAGATTTGACAGCAATTAGCATTAGAAAATTCAGCAATAATTCCACATCTAAAACCATCAATTCTCATAAATCCACTCAGCAATCCCCACACCTAAATCTTTGTTTGTCCCCAAGCAAAAAATAAAGTAGAGAAAGAATTAAAAACATATACATGGAAAGAGTGCACCTTTCTTCAAAGAAAATATGGCAAGATTTAGAACGCTTTAATGTAATAACACATTCAAAACTAAACAAAAGACTAGATATTGATATAGACCCGCTCTCAAATCAAATCTCTACAAATTTTCAAGAGAAAATATCAATTTTAGGCTATATCCAATTCAATCCTCTAACTATTATTTTTCTTTTTTAATTTAAGTCCTTTAATATCAATTTTAGTCCTGTGACTTTTTACTTTTTCTTGAATTTTTATCCTTTTGCACAACTTATAGGACTTGCGCCAATTGTAGTGGCAGATATGGCACGGTAGAGACTGATCTCCGATAATCTCAAACGACTGTCCGTGACTGGAAAGAAGACCGGTTATGGTGGTGTGCAGCAATTGGAGGCGAGCTAGAGAGGAGTTCCTGCCGGCAGCAGAGTGGGAGGAAAGAGAAATTGGAAATAGCGGAGGATATCTTCGCGGCTGCGCCGTTGTCTTTGTTAAATGACCACCTCATCTAAAAGCTTAAGCCAGTAGAGAGTTGAATCGTTTAATACTTAATCAAATCACTCTAACACACCCTTTCACATACAGACGGGGAATTTTTGCCTTAAGCCTTGCAATGTGGAATTTTTTTTCATAAATGGGTAATCACTCTAACACACCCCCTTACATGCAGGCGGGGAATTTTTGCCTCAAGCCTTGCAATGTGGAATTTTTTTCATAAATGGGTGGCGGTGAGGTTCGAACCTTGGACTTTTGTTAACCATTGGCTCTGATACCATGTTAAATGATCACCTCATCTAAAAGCTTAAGTTAGTAGAGAGTTTAATCGTTTAATACTTAATCAAATCACTCTAACAGTCTTCTGGTGGTGGATGTGTAGAAATCAAGCAACAAAGATATTGAATAATTGGGGACGAAGCTGAGTAATTGGATGAAGGAAGCTAAGAATTGTTGGCCAGAGAGAATTAAGGAAGATGGAAATTTGAGAAAATTTAAGGGGATCCGGTTCTGGTTCGCACCCACCATGTAGCATCCCATGTGAACATTAGGAAAGGGGAGTAAATCGAGTTCCATGAAATTTTTTGGAACTGATTCCTCTCAAATGGTCCTCTACAAAAAATTTAAATATTAAACACTACCTTCGTCCCATTAAAAGTAGGGCGTTTCTTTTT
Organism: Pogostemon cablin; assembly: GCA_023678885.1. Lineage (NCBI taxonomy): Eukaryota > Viridiplantae > Streptophyta > Magnoliopsida > Lamiales > Lamiaceae > Pogostemon > Pogostemon cablin. Next base: position 13,031,672 of record CM042987.1, read on the forward strand.
TGCACGTAAATATAATATTTTATTTAATGTATAAATGAGGAGAGAGAAATACTCCCTCCGTCCCGGAGTTAAGTTCACCAACACTCATGTAAATACGGAGTTTAAGAAGAGTTATTTTTTGACCAATTTTATTGACTTTTGAGGGGTATAATGATATTTTTAGGTAATAAATAAATTATAAAGTATGTTATGTATTTTAGGTGAGAGTGATATTTTTGATATTAAGATAACTTTTGAGGTTGTTGGTAAATGTGAAGTTTCCTTTTATGGATGGAGAACATAAGTGTGGGACGGACGAAAACGGAAAGTGTGAAGATATATATGGGACGGAGGGAGTAGCATTTCAAAGTGTGTGTGGGTTCCATGAAGATATATTGATTGTTTTGTGTCCTCTTGTATTGAGACGAATTAAAATGACCGAATGCACCTCTCAGCGGGATGGAGAGAATATAAAAATATACTTCATGAGTAATTTGTATAAAAAGTAAAATGTGATAATATTAATAAAAAAATACATGATCAAGAAAATGTGATAACTATCAACTGAATTATTTCATGAACAATTTATATAACGAATAAAAAGTGATAATATTTTTAATAAAAAATGATAGCCGATAAAGGAAATAGAGATAATTAGACATCTAATTAAATTGTTTCATTAACAATTAGTAAGGCCATTAAAAAGTAATATTTTTAATAAAAAGTAATAGCAGATAAATTATGAAATTATTCTGTAACGAGCCTCAGGAACAAAAATGTAAGTATTTTAATAGATATAGTATTTGACAAAGTACTAATTAATTAGAGTTAGTCTCTTGGGAACCGAGTTTACACAAGTATTTCTGAATTAAATTACTTTTGATTTCCAATGAATTATTTAAATTATCCATGTTGTCTCTTTAAAATAATTAGTTCACGTCAAAGACTTGTATGAGACCCGTCTCACATAAAGGCTTGCATGAGATGTATAAAAAGTGATATTCAATTAATAAAAAGTGATAATGCTATTTCATGAACAATATTATATTATATATAAATGTGATAAAATTTTATTGCGAAAATGATAAAATTTTATAGCAAAAGTGATCATTAATTTAAAAAAATATAAAATATTCTCACGTGAGACGTTCTCATGCAAGACTTGTCCTTAGTTGAACTGCAGTTGGGTTTTCTAACCAATAATTAAAATATCCTACATATGTGTTATCTCGGTATTGTTCTCCTGTGGTTCATAGTGTTAGATGTCGATCGTTTAGTTAACGTGAACCATTAGAGTTCCATTCAATTTTATAGCAGCGGAAGCATAATATAGAATTGAATTACCTTTCACCAGGCTATGTTGAAGATGATGAAATTTTCAAAAATTTTCGAAAATTCTCGCTGGCAGCTTGCGCCCTCACGACGTTGGGCATAACTTCCTCATCCAATCTTCGATTTGAGTAATTTTTGCGCCAAAACGATCCTCTCTTCCATGGCATTCCATTCATGTATGACAGCACCAGGTTTGAGTTCCACACAAATTCAGAAAAATCGTGAAATTTGACGACAGGTTACTGAAAACGACCTCTCGATCTTATGTTGTATTCCTAAGCCACGTCTTGACGTTGTGTGCAACGATCTACAAGACGATCTCAATCTGCAGTCCAACTCTAGTTCTCACGTGTTTAGATGTGTAGTTATAATTATCTGGACTGCTGAGATTGGCTATTTATAGGCTACAACAGGTACCAGGAGGAGAAATTAGGGTTTGGGCCTCCCATTAGGCTTAAGCATTCAACTTTAGCCCAAAACTTATACTTAAGTCCAATAATAATAAATCAGTCCACTAAAGAAATATTATTGCACTGCCACCCTAATCCCAAATTACGTTATGGGGGTCCTTCTTATTATGAGCCCATTAATCTCTCAGTGTTTAAGATTCAATATACATTAATTAATTAAGTTACTGAAAACTCCATTAATTAATATATTTACCGAGAGTTGTACTACTCAACCTTATTATCATGCTGGAATAAATTCACCTGCAGGGTTTACGTGATAATCATTATGAGCTCCTCAAGGGGACATCATCAATCAATTCCGTTAGGACACAGATTCCTTCTACAATCAACAGCACACCATAGAGTCAACACCATCTCCTAACTCACCAAGCATATTGACTTAATAATTAAATATCACCCATTGATGAATCAAAAAAATAAATACTGGCTTACGTGTCGAGAGTTTATTGTATAGGGATTAAGAGTACGAACATCCATAATAACAAAGATCAAGTTCTATTATATAGTCTGTATAAACCGAACGATCTCATGGCAGTCCTGTTCAATACGCACAAAATGTACTAGTACAATTTTATAGTCAAGACAGACTAATGCCAAATCACACTACAACCATACCGATAGATAGTCACCATCTATCTCAGTTGGGAATATCTGTTTATACTTTATAAGGAGCCGATAATATGATCTTTCGTATGACGCCAAACACCACATTATCTACAATATAAAGTAAATGGACTCTTGCAAGAATAACTAATTATGCAAAATGTTTGATCACATTATTCCCATTTCAAATATTTTTTAAACATTATTCATATAAAAAGCTAGACTTTTAGTATACAATCCAACACATAGGACTTCCCGGCTGAGAAAATGTCACATCTTTCGTCCTCTACATATGTTTAGTTTCAATTTTTGGGAAAATATTAAAATTGAACATTTATGTTTAGCGTAATCTGATTTCAATCGCGAAGTTTGCTAAATTCATACTTTTGGTCTCCAGTATCCGATTTTAGTCCTTTTGTCCACTTTTGGTCATTTTTTATCGAAAATGACTAAATGTCACCAGAAATTTGAGCATGGGATGCACACGCCGGCAAATTTTGAAATTCGTCCTCACTCTCCTTAAAATTTTCAAAATTGATCATTTATATTTTGTGTAATCCAAATTCAGTTCCTAAACTTGCTAAATTCGCAATTTAGATATTATATTTTTTTATTTTAGTCCTTTTTGTTTGGTCCCTTAATTGCCAAAAATTACTAAATATTGTCGCTGAGAATTGAGCGTGATATGCCATTGGGAGTAGGTTTACTGGCAAGGTTTTGATTGATTTTACAAATTTTCTTAATCTTTGGTGGTTGATTCTTGCTGATAACCCTCTTGGTGCTTTCTTCATCGGTGGCGGCGGAGCTGACCCCGGCCAGTGGAGGAGGATCGCTCTCCGACTCATTCATCATGAAGAGTCTTGTTGAGGTTTTGTGGTCGATATTAATGGAGTTTTCGAAAGGTACTGTGTGTAGCGAAGATAAGGTGGACCAACAGTAATTTCTAGCGTGGTGGAGAGTGTGCAGCTAGAGCAATTTTCGGCACAGTGGTGCGTGGAGCCTGCGGCAGATCCCGGCATGCTCGACTGGAGAGCAACAGGTGGTGGCTCGCGGTGGTCCGTCGGCATCTCGATTGACGAGGCTGGTGGTCAGCGACGACTGATGTTTGGCAGAGAGAAGTAATCACGCCTTTTGAATTGGCAGATTAAAATCAGTTTTGACTTTTCAAAAGAGTTTATATACGTGGCATGTAACCTGGCATGAAGAATTGACTCGTTAGCCACCGGACAGGCCTCCAGCTGCCCGGTGGCTTAATTTGCAAACGAGTGTAAGGTGGGGAACTTATTTATAAATATTGAAAAGTTTGGACTAATTTGAAATTCGCGAAAAGATTGGGACTTTTGGCGTAATTAACCCTTTAAAAAAATACCACACCTACTAACACACTTTAAAATTTACTCAATTTATTACCTAAAAATACCACAATACTCATAAAAAGTCAATAAAATTAGTCAAAAATATATTTTTTAAACTGCGTTTTTAATGTTCCGGCGCACATAAGTCCAGAATGAAGGGAGTATATTGTATATATATTATATTTAATAATTATATTAATTAACACTCCCTCCGTCATGTTTCAAACTTTATGTTTGTTTTTTGCACGTATATTAAGTAATTTTGTATTTTGTGAGGTGAAAAAAAATATTTTATTGTAAAGTAGATAAGTGTATTAGTGTGATGTATAGGTAGTGGCAGCCCTAGGGCGGTGCCGGAGGTGCCGCCGCACAGGGCCCCACTCCGGCGAGGGCCCCCGATTTTTTTATATATATTTATATATACATTTATGATATATATATATATATATATATATATATATATATATATATATTTTAAAGTTGATATGCATGCTATATTGTCAATTGGCTTAGTTGGCGTGACCTTTTTATACCTCCACTCTCCGCCCATCAGCTCATGTTCGATTTTTTTTTACTGCTAGTTATCCTTTTTTTCTTTTTCTTTTTCTTTTTCTTAATAATGATTCCACCAACTTTCGATTTTTATTGATTGCAAGTTATCCTATTCTCTCTTTTTTTTTTTTTTTAATAATGGATGTCCATTGTTCCAATTGAACCGATATACGATATAAGATTTTTATTTATTAACCTTTTTTTAAAATACCTCATTATATTAAATTAATATTTTTAGCATTAAATTATTTTAATTATTTTTGTTAATTTTCCCCTTTTATTAATATGAATAGCTCGATATTTTATTTTTTTTACGTTAATTCTTCCACCTAAGCTTTTTTATTTTTAATTTTTAATTCATTTTCAATCATATATGATATTTGCTGCATCAATAGAATTATATATATATATATATATATATATATATATATATATATATATATAGAATGACTACAGTACAACTGGTCCCACCAAATTGTTGGTGGAACCGGATTCTATTTGGGCATTGATTACATAATGGACAATAGCCATGTAAAATTCTCTCTCTTGTCACTCTCGTCACTCCATTCGATTCTCCCTCAACACCTTCGATGCCAATCATTCCGCTGCCACTCTGCCGGTTAGAGGAGCGGTCCGGCGCTTCTTAGAGACGAGAGAATCTTTCTCCAATGCACCAGAAATCCTAGGAGTGTGAACCTGCGTTGTATCGAGAAGAGGAAACAGCAATTCCTCAAAATCTGCAGTGACGAATGAGGTGTGCAGTGCCTTAGTGAAGTTTTAGGTTTCAACGTCGGAAAACCAAGCACCCGGGTTGCTCCATCATCAGGTTACCGTAAGAAGCCATTAATTTCTCTCTCAAAAACTAATCAAATCTAATGAGCGTTTAAAAATTATATATAGTCCAGAAATCTAATTTGGAGTTGAAGGAAGAATGGAATTGAGGAGAAAGAGTGAGACGGCATTTGGAGTGAGAGGAGAAGAGAGAGAAAATAAATAGTCGAAGAAACAAAAATAGGAAGAAACAAAAATCGGTAGGTAGAGCAAGTGAAGTGATTAACCATAGTTTAGTGGGCATGACCAATTAAAGAAATTATCGAACCACAGGGAGGAAGGTACTAGAGTTTAAGCGATCTCAAGTTTATCGTGATTTTATAAGGACGACGGAAGAGAGGATATAATGCAAATAAACGCAATTACACTAATGAAAGAAATAAAGATAAAATGAATGCAAAGATAAAAGGGTTCCAAATGATGCAAGGATGAGATTAACAACAATCATGGCATAGATAATTAAGTAATCATGCAATTAATTCTAATCTCTCATGGACAAGGTATAGAAGCGATCACTAATTCCACCTAAACTCTCTCTCGAGATGGATAGGATGTAGGCCCTCAACAAGACTTCCAAAAGCACATAGGATCGAGACCATAGCAAACACCTCCCACTAGGTACTAATTACTCTATGAGTTCCCTAATTAGGTACTAAATCATAGGCAATATTCCCTTTTAAGGTACTATGAATTTACTAATGGCTTGGTTCTCCTCACCTAATCAACCAATCTCTCGATTAAGCTAATCAAATGTTCTATCAAAAGGTTCTAAATCTAGAAGGATATCTCTATCTCATTCTAAATTAATGCACATGAAGTGTATGATGAAATGATTCAATGAACTATCCTAAACACATAATTGATTTCTCAATCTAATCACATGCCCATGACAATTAATCACACAAATCATCATATACATCAAGCAATCAACAATCAATGATAGAAATAACACAAAGCCCATTCAAGATTAAAATCAATTTGCATAAAAACTAAATTATCCAACACCAATCATGGAGCTAATCTCACAAAGGAGATTAGCCTCTCATAGTTACAAGAAATTCAACATAGACATTAAAATCCTTACAAACCATGATCAATCTATAAAGAAATGCACAAAAATTAGAATTAGATTCCCCCTTTGAAGCACTTCAATGGTGATTTCCTTCCTTCCCTTGTTATCTTCCTCTCTTCCTTGCTTCTTTTCTTCAATTGGATGATGATTTTGATGGTTGGATGATGGTAGATCCAAAGGATGGTGAATGAATGAAGATGATGGTGTAAAATGGAGAGAATTGTGTGTGATGTGTGTATGGAAGGGTGGAATTTTGAATCTTCTTCTCATTTGTTGAATAAATGAGTATTTATACCCCTTGGGAAGCTTCTAGAAGTTTCTGGAAATTTTAGCAGTTTTGACACCTACACGGCTCGTGTGCTGTAACATGGCCCGAGTCATGTCGAGGGCTTCTGGTCAACGGCGAGCTCTGGACAGCGCATGGCTCGTGCGCAGCACACGGCCACAGGGGTGGCCGTGTTGTGTTTTCTGACGTTGTCGCACGGCCCTCTCTTACAGGGCCGTGCTTGGTGCACGGCCCGTGTTTCGGCACACGGTCCATGTCCTGCACTCGGCCACAGGGATGGCCGAGTTGGTGCTTCTAGCGTCCGCACACGGTCACTTCTTACAGGGCCGTGTTCCGTACACGGCCCGTGTAGGTGCACGCCCTGTTTTACTTCTTCCGTTTTTGCCCGTTCTCCCTCGTTTCAACTCTGAATTTAGATCTGCTTTTTCCTATGCCTTCCTTATCATATCTAGGTTTAAGCTCATTCACACACATTTCAATAAAAATACAAAATACAACCAAATAACACATAAAATATGGATAAAATATAAGAAAACTCACATAAAAAGATACTAAAATCTAGGTGAAAATATCACTCATCACACCCCCAAACTTAAAGTGTTGTGCGTCCCCGCACAACGAAAATGATAAACCAAGGAGAGTGATTTTCACCTAGGAAAAGACTAAATGAACATAAGTAACAGCACATCAATAATAATAAGAATCACAATCTATGCTAAGGCATCCTACAACATTAAACTCATAACATGAAAAATTAACAAGTTCAATCTAAAGAGAATAAAAGTGTAATATAGTCCTTTTTTAGTCCAAGCCTCACATAGGATATCAATATCTCTCAACACTCTTTAAAGTAAGGTAAATCAACACTCATTAATCAATTGACTCGACTCGCTATAAGCTTGCTCGTGGACTACATTCACAAACCACCAAAGTTTCCATTAGCGATCAAAAAGGTCTTTAATTTGGATGTAATGATAGGCTCTTTGGTAAGGTAGGAAGAATATAGGTAATAGTGACTAAACAAATGTAAGTAATTGAAGAGATGATCAACTTCCTCAACTTCTCCACTTTTCTTTCTTCCTTTCTTGTCTTTGGTACTCACAAGCTCTACTCATCAACTTTCCTTGGATTTCTTGAGCTTCTTATGATTCATGCTTCCTTCTTTGGATTTTTAAGTACTTGAGCATATTATTGCTGCTTTGATCATATTTCTTATTTTGAGGTTGCATGTGCATTCTTCAATTTGCTCTTTTCATCATTTTTCTTATTTATTTACCATTTTCACTTTTTTTTTCTCATCAAACCTTACTAGCTACCATCTCCTCAATCACCCACACAAAGGGTATATATATAAGGTTTAAGAGGGTAATCAAGGCTTGTAATGTGCTATATTCACAATAAAAAGGCTTATAGGCTCAAAGTGGTTAACTAGGGATGATGTTCATGGTAGGAAAATATATGGCAATGACTATGAATAACAAGGATGGCCTAAGATCATTTCACTAATCTCCACAAATCGGGCTCGTTCCTATAGTCCTTGAGCAAGTTCTAGCTTATCAAACACAACCAATCCACTCATGAAGAAAAACCATGTATGCACGGTTGAGGCTCAAATTCTCACAAGCTTATGCATTGGACCTTAAGAAACTTATTACACCACATTCATCTCAAAATTGAACAAGTTAAGTAAATCATGTCACAATTCGAAAGTGTAGAGATTCTTAATCATAACTTGTCATCACTTTCACAACAACATGTCATCACTCATATTCAAAAATGACTCACAACCTCCCTAAACAAACCACCAAACATACCAAGACAAAAATAAGAAAACACACAAAACATAAAATAAAGACTCAACAAACAAGAAACACAACAAAAACACACAACATACAATAATAAAAATCACCATCATTAACAATAAAGCACACATTCATACCAACCTTATTGAAAAGGAAACCTCCCAAAAATATAACAAATGAAGTAGCATGCAAATCACATCAATCCAAATCAAATTATGTCAAGCAACTAAAAGTGATAAGGTGTAGAGTACTCCCTCAATAGGCATTTGGTAAGGAAAGCGTTCGCTCCAAGCTCCATTTGTGCTTCCACTACACCTCATTCATACTCAAAACTCATACAACACCATTAGCTCAACAATTTCATAAAAATATGGACAATCATGAACTTAAACACAACCAATCATACCAAAATCCAACCAAAACTCATGAGAAAATTTTTAAAATTGACCAATTTTTACAAGAAGACTTATCATTATCAAAATATCATCATATCAAGCACACTCAATTGGTGAGTCACACCACACACTCTCCCCCCAAACTTAAATCGAAACAAGTTGAGACTTAAGTTTGCAAAAAGTGGTGAGACTTACCCTTGTAGTTTTCATTGATGGTCTTCTTGTGGAGAAGCCATGAAACATTTTTCTTTTCTTCAATATGCTTTCTTCTCACGAGCTCAATCCACCTACATGACCACAATCAACAAAAAGCATCAAAATATAAAAAAAATGGGTTGCCTCCCATTTAGCGCTAAGTTTAACGTATTCAAGCCGAACGGAATTTTATGCTCATTGGACCAAAGGATGGTCCATCCCACTTTCTCTTCGCATCCTCACTTTGAACATTAGTTTTGCCCTCTTCTTGTCAACAAGCTCAACCTCACCATTCTTGCTTACAAGCATCAAATCTTCATCAAGGAGTGATTCTAGTGGACTTCTTTTTCTCCTTTATCGATTTTCCAATCAAGCTCCGATTCTTTCATCCTATTAACATCATAAGAAGATAAGTTAGCATTTGAAAATTTCATATAATCATGAAGAAATGAATTTAAATTGTCAAAAAGAAGAGAATCATGATCATCGAAATCATCCGGAGGCCTTGTATGATGAGGCTTGATCCCTTTATCTTTCTTGCACAAGAATGTGACATTCTCTCCATTTGAGCTCAAAGAAAGCTCTTCTCTCCCAACATCAATCTTTGCTCTTCCGGTGGCTAGAAATGGTCTTCCCAAAATGAGTGGAACTCGAGGGTCCGCCTTTACTTCCAACACCATGAAATCAACCGGGAAAGCTAGTCCCTTCACTTTCACCTCAACGTCTTCAATAATCCCAAGTGGCTTCACAACTTCACCATTTACCACTTTTAGACGGATAGTCGTAGGCTTTAGCTCTCCAATTTCAAGGTCTTTAAACGTGGCATGAGACATCACGTTGACACTTGCCCCCAAGTCACACAATGCATCAAGGGTGCTTTTTCCTTCAAAATCACAAGGAATTATGAACTTCCCCGGATCACCAACCTTCGTAGGTCCCCCTTTTTGCATAGACTCACTCATTTCGGGTTGCTGCTCTTTCTTTTTCTCTTCATACTTCTTCTTAAGCGACATGACATACTCCTCAAATCCTTATTCTTCTCCTCCTTTACAAACATTTGTGGATATGGAATAGGGAATGGAGTGATCGGAATACCCCAATAGTCACGTTTGTACTCTTCTTCTTTGACCTTCTCCTCTACTTTCTTTTCCTCTTGCACCCTCTTCCACTTGGGTATCCATTTAGGCCCCTTCTCTTCTTTCTTACATACTTCTTCCATTTCTCCAACAACCTTGCTTTCCACCAACCCTTCTTCAACCTTTCGTTCCTCTTTCATATCAACCAACAAACATTGAGCCTTTGGATTAACTTCGGTTGTGGCCGAAAACTTTCCTTTTTGTTGAGCACTCAATGAACTTGCCATTTGTCCAACATTGTACTCCAAATCTTTGCATCTTCTATCACTATTTTCCTCAATAGCTTTGAGTCTTCTTTCATTAGCTTCATCTCTAGCTTTTTCCTATACTTCTCTAGCTTTGTTTGATGCAATCAATTGTTCAAGTAGCTCATCGGTTGATGCTCTTCCCTCATTGTTCGGTGCCTTAACCCCCGGTTGATATCCCGGAGGATACGCAACCGCATTGCTCGGATTAGAGTAGGAAAAGTTACCATGCCTTTGTTGTTGTTGTGGGTATGAGCTTCCACTACTTTGACCATTGAAACCTCCTTGCCTTGGTGGATAGTTTCCTTGACTTTGGTTGAAACTACCTTGGAAATTATTTTGGTAATTCCCTTGGTAGTTTCTTCCTTGCATGTATTGCACATCCTCCACACGTGGCATTGTCATAGCCCATTGTTCCCCACTAACACCATTTGGAGGAAGCACACTTTGATCCATTTGGCCATCAACCATATTAACTCCTTGATTAGTCACTCCTTGTTTCAAACTCATTTGCTTCATTACCTCCGCTACTATCATTTCCATGCTTGGCGTTTGTGGCTCAACATTCACACTCTTCACACTCGAGTGTTGCCCTTGATCATAGCTCTCAAATCCGTAGCATCCACTAACCCTCTCCGATGGCCATTGATAGACATTTGTAGCAATTTCATCAAAAATCCTTATAGCCCTTTCCGGAGTCACTCCAAGTACGGATCCACCCACCGAAGCATCAACAAGCACTCTTTGACCATTTACCAAACCTTGGTAGAAAAACCCCACTTGTTGATTCTCCGGGAATCCATGTTGAGGACACTTGCGTATCATTTCCTTAAATCTTTCCCATGCTTCGTAAAAGCTTTCTTGAGGCAATTGCTTGAATTGAGTAATCAAACTTTTCATTTGAAGCGTTTTAGAAGATGGGAAATATTTGTTCAAGAACATTTGTGCTAGCTCGTCCCATGTGTTGCACGTTCCGGGAGTAAGAGTGGAGAGCCATGTTCGAGCTCTATCCCTCAACGAAAATGGAAACAACCTCATCTTGATACAATCTTCACTCACACCATTCATCTTCACGGTGTTAGCAATCTCCACAAATTGGGCTAGATGAGCATTAGGATCTTCATTCGGAGTTCCACTAAATTATTGCTCCCTCACCATAGAAATCAAGCCCATCTTAAATTCAAAGTTATTAGCATGGATTGGTGGCCCCATCATTTGTGGCATTGCTCTTGGCATAAAGAAATCCCGGATCACCCTTTGATCATTTTGCATTCCATGTTGCACCGGAGGTGGTGGTGGTGGTACATATGCTTGTTGCGGAGGAGCATAAGCTTGTTGAAAGCCTTGTTGCCTTAGAACTTGTTGCACCATTTGTTGAAGCAAAGCTTGGTTGTTCATAGCTCCATGATTTTGATAGGCTTGTTGAGGAAGATTTGCATTGAATTGAGGTGCGTTGTCATGCACGTTCATATTGTGTCCTCCTTCCCCATCATACTCTATCTCCACACGATTATCCTCTTGAAAGTTCTCCATTCGCTCACTATTTTTGTTCTCCTTTCTTCTCCTTCTCAACGTATGCTCAATCTCCCAATCGATAGGTTCTACTTGTTTCTCCTTGGATCTTGTTTGCATACACCTCCAAAGCAAAAGAAGTTAGAACAAGGTTTCACAAAGCAAATACAAGTAAACAAATAAAATAAAAAAATGTCTCTATTAAGATTACTCAAAACGATCCTTCGTCAAACTACTAGCAACCGTTACCTCCCCGGCAACGGCGCCATTTGATTAGCCATAGTTTAGTGGAGAATGACCAATTCAAGAAATTATCGAACCCAAGGGAGGTAGGCACTAGTACTTAAGCGATCTCACGTTTCTTATAATTTTATAGAGACTAATCATCAAAGGGAGGTTGATCAAATAAGAAATTAAATCAATCAATGCAAGTGAACAAGCAATGATCAAACGAACAAGATGGATGGATGAAAAGCGGTTTACCAAATTGATTAAAAGTGAGATTAACAACAATCAAGAAGTGGTAATTCTAGGAATTATGTATCAAATTCATATGTATCATGGATTGAAGACTAAGGGCCAACACTAAAATCACCTAAACTCCCTCTCGAGATGGATAGGATATGAATATCAAATAGCTCAATGGATTGGTTCTCACTTAAACAATTCCAACTAGGTACTAAGCTTAAATGAGAGTCCCTTCACACAATTAATCAATCTCTCGATCAAACCAATCACATGTCCTACCAAAGGGTTCTAAACTATGAAGGACTTCTCAATCTCTACACAATCTATAATGCACATGAAGTGTTTGATAAAATGATTCACTTAATTATCCTAAGCATATAATTGATTTCTCAATCTGATCACATATCTAGAACAACTAAACACACAAATCATCAATACAATTCAAGCAATTAATAATCAATGGTAGAAAATCATAGATCCAATCATATGAATTTGAATACACAAATCCCCAAAATTATCCAACAACTCTCATGTTGCTAATCTCACAAGGGAGATTAGCCTACCATATTAAGAAGGAAATGAACATAGACATTAAGATCCTTACAAAACATGATGAAACTATGAGGTTTAATACAAGAAATGAATGGAAACTCCCTTGATGTCACTTCAATGGTGATTTCCTTCCTTCCCTTGTTATCTTCCTCTCTTCCTTGCTTCTTTTCTTCAATTGGATGATGATTTTGATGGTTGGATGATGGTAAATCCAAAGGATGGTGAATGAATGAAGATGATGGTGCAAAATGGAGAGAATTGTGTGTGATGTGTGTGTGGAAGGGTGGAATTTCGAATCTCCTTCTCATTTGTTAAATAAATGGGTATTTATACCCCTTGGGAAGCTTCTAGAAGTTTCTGGAAATTTTAGCAGTTTTGACACCTACACGGCTAGTGTGCTGTAACACGGCCCGAGTCGTGTCTAGGGCTTTTGGTCAACGGCGAGCTCTGGACAGCGCACGGCTTGTGCGCAGCACACGGCCACAGGGGTGGCCGTGTTGTGTTTTCTGACGTTGTCGCACGGCCCTCTCTTACAGGGCCATCGGCTCGTGTTTCGGCACACGGTCCGTGTCCTGCACTCGGCCACAGGGATGGCCGAGTTGGTGCTTCTGGCATCCGCACACGGTCACTTCATACAGGGCCGTGTTCCGTACACGGCCCGTGTAGGTGCACGCCGCTTTTTTCTATGCCTTCCTTATCATATCTAGCATCCAATAAAAAGTGAAAATCATAGGTTTAAGCTCATTCACACACATTTCAATAAAAACACAAAACACAACCAAATAACACATAAAATACGGATAAAATATACGAAAACTCATATAAAAAGATACTAAAATCTAGGTGAAAATATCACTCATCATGAAGAATTAGAGTGAATTGATATTGAAAGTGATGACAATAGATGCATGCATGAGAGAGTTTCACACGTGGAGAATGTTCATTGGCAACTAAATAATGATCATAACGTGATGCATGGTTGCTGGAAGCAAGAAAAGGCAGTTGGAACAAGCCAACAACCCAAACTGTCAAAACTGCCATTTCTAGTGCTGTGTTGAGCAGCTGAATTGGAGGCGGTTTTTGAGCGGTTTATCAAGCTACCTGGAACCGGCTAGATGGCTGCATCTCAACTACTAAGTGAGGACTATCTAGTGGAGGTTTAACCGAATCAATAGGTTAAGGGAGTAGCAAGATATAAGGTCTCAATGTAGCATGATCACATCACTTCTTCACTTTTGAGTTTGACAGTTTGTAGCTTTGTTTTTCTTTCTTCTTGTTGCAGATTGAGATCAGTCTAATCTGAGTTGTAAGCATTGGTGATAATAAAGGTTCTTCTCCCCAAAGTGGATGTAGGTTATTCATAACCGAACCACTATACATCTTTGTGTAAGTTTTACATTTCATTTTAAGTTCTATTATTTTATGTGTTTTGATTCTTGAGTGTTTTGTGAGTTTCTTATGTGTTTATCACGTCAATTGGCGTCGTCTATGGGAAACCAGACACACAGCAAGCTTTCAAGATGAACACTACAAGATTTGATATTGAAAAGCTCTCAGAGAAGTCAGATTACAACCTATGGAAAATCAAGATGAAGGCAGTTCTAATGCAGCAAGGTCTAATGGATGCTCTGAAACCTCCTCCAACAGTGAAGATTGAAATCCTCAGAGATCCTCAAACTGCAGCAGGTGGTGTAAGAGCACAAGTGGATGATCAGGTACTTCAAAAAGCATATTCTACAATAATCCTATGTCAAAGTGATAAAATACTCAGAGAAGTATCAAAGGAGACAACAACTATTGGGGTATGAAATAGATTGGAAGCTTTGTTTATGGTTAAATCATCTGTCAATAAGATGCATCTGAGGCAAAGGCTTCATGCATTCAAGATGACTGATGAAAGGTCTCTGATGGAACAAGCTGATGAATTCTGCAAGATCACAGATGATCTGGAAAGTGTGGATTTCAAGCTGTCCAGTGAAGACAAGGCCATCATGTTGCTGTCAGCATTGCCAAGATCACAGAGGCACTTTAAGGATATTGTTCTCTATGGAGGGAAGGATGTGGTACTGCTTGAAGATGTACTGAAAGCACTTAGATCAAAAGATCTAGAGGAGGGGGTTGACAGTAAAGAAAAGTCAGGAGCAGAAGGACTCTTTGCCAAGAAAGGAAATCAAAACAAAAAATGGAATAAGGGAGGAAATTCTGATCAAAAGAAGGGTGCTACAGGATAGTCAACTGGAAAGAAATGTTACTACTGCCATGAACCAGGTCACTTCAAGAAATAATGTGCAAAATGGAAAGCTAACAAGTCCAAAAGGGTTGATGCAACTACTGAAAATCAGAAGAATCAAGTCAATTAGGTTGGTGAATTACAAAATAATGCTGGTATGGAAGGTATTGAAGCTCTGGCCATCACATCATCAGATGTGTCTGTTGAGTGGGTATTGGATTCAGGGTGTACATTCCATATGACACCTATGAAGCATTGGTTTCAGGAATTCAAGCATCAGGAAGAAGGATCAATATTGTTAGGTGATGATCATTCTTGTGAAATAAAGGGAGTGGGATCCATCAGATTGCTTATGTTTGATGGAATTCAGAGGCTTCTTAGGAATGTCAGAAATGTTCCTGGATTAAGAAGGAACCTCATCTCCCTTAGGATGCTTGATACTCAAGGGTATGATTCAAACCTGAGGAGGGGAGTTCTCACAGTGACTAAGGATGATAGGATAGTCATGAAGGGAATTAGAAGATGTGACTTGTACTTCCTGGATGGGAGTGTTGTTGTAAGACAGATACACAACACTGATCAGCAGGATAATGTCAAGCTATGGCATGGTAGGCTGGGACATGTTAGTGAAAGAGGAATGCAAGAATTGGCTAAACAACAGCTGATCAAGTTCAATGCAAATGATCAGATCAGACAGTGTGAGCATTTTGCATCCTTGGTAAGTCCAAGAGACTTAAGTTTGGTGAATCAGAACATACAACCAAAGAAAGGATGGATTATATTCATTCAGACCTCTAGGGACCTTCAAAAACTATAACCAGAGGTGGAGGAAGATACATAATGACCATAATTGATGACTACTCAAGGAAGCTGTGGGTATATGTTCTGAGAACCAAGGATGAAGCATTTTCTGCATTCAAGATTTGGTTAACAGAAACAGAAAATAACAATGAGAGTAGTTTGAAGTACTTGAGGACAGACAATGGATTGGAACTTGTGTCTGAAGAGTTCAATTCATACTGCAAGGAAAAAGGGATTAAGAGATACAAAACTATCCCTGGAACTCCACAACAAAATGGCATTGCAGAAAGAATGAATCAGACACTTTTGCAAAGAATTAGATGCATGTTGAGCAGTACAGGCTTAAGCAAGATATTTTGGGGAGAATTAGCTGCAACTGCAGCTTACTTGATCAACTTATGTCCTGCTACAGCTCTGAATTTTAAAACTCCAGAAGAAGTCTGGTCAGGTAAGGTTCCAAGCTACTCACACCTTAGTGTTATAGGTTGTGAAGCCTATTCCCATATGAAACAGGAAAAATTGGAACCTAGAGCACTTAAATGTGTTATGATTGGTTATCCAAAAGGTGTAAAGGGGTATAAACTGCGGTGTTATGAAGAGAACAGACTCTTGGTTAGTAGAGATGTTGTTTTTATTGAGAATAAGATGCCATTGATCAAGGATGATCAGAGAAGAGAGTCTGCTTGAGGTGGAGCCTCAAAACATGAACAGATCAGGTGAAAGTGAAGAGAACTCCACTAACAGAGGTACAGATGGAGTATCAAGAGTTAAAGAACAACCTAATACCTATCAACTTGCAAGAGACAGATAGAAAAGGACTATAGTGCCACCTGTAAGGTATGTGAAACCTGATATAGTGTCATTTACACTATATACAGCAACTGAAATTGAAGCTTATGAACCAAGAAACTACACTGAGGCATTGGCAAGTCAAGATAGTAATAAGTGGCTAATAGCCATGGAAGAAGAATTATTGTCTCTGAATAAGAATGGAACATGGAGAATTGTTGACAAGCCAAAGTCTTAGAAGTTAGTTGGATGTAAGAGGATTTTCAAGAGAAAACCAGCACCTGCAGCTGAAGTTGGAGTCAGATATAAGGCTAGGCTAGGCTAGTAGCTAGGGGTTTTTCACAGAAGGAAGGGGTGGATTACAATGAGATCTTCTCACCTGTGGTTAAACATTATTCAATCAGAGTATTACTAGCACTAGTGACTCAATATGATCTTGAGCTTCATCAGATGGATGTAACTACTGCATTTCTACATGGGAAGTTGGAAGAAAGTGTCTACATGAAGATACCAGAGGGTATTACTCAAGTCTCTGTATGGACTTAAACAAAGTCCTAGACAGTAGTACTTGAGATTTGATAAATATATAGTTGCCAATGGATTTCAGAGAAGTCTCTATGACAGCTGTGTATACATCAAGGAGGATAACAGCTGTTACACATACTTACTACTCTATGTGGATGATATCTTGATTGCTTGCAAGAGCACTCAAGGCATTGATGTAGTAAAGGGATTACTCAAATTAGAGTTTGAGATGAAGGATCTTGGTGAAGCTAAGATGATACTAGGTATGGAAATAAGCAGAGACAAACCAGCTGGAATACTTATGTTGAAACAGCAATCTTACCTTGTTAAAGTACTCAAAAGGTACAATATGGATCAGTGCAAGCCTGTTACAACACCTGTCAAGCAAGGGTTAAGTCTGTCTCTACTTGGTGGACAGAATTCCATATGCAAGTTCAGTGGGCAGTCTTATGTATGCTATGGTTTGTAGTAGGCCTGATCTTGCTTATGTAATGAGCTTGATTAGTAGATTCTTAAGTTGTCCAGGGAAGCAGCATTGGGAGGCAGTCAAATGGGCATTGAGGTATGTCAAGGGGACTGAAAAAGTTGGTTTAAAATTTCAAAAAAGGGAAGCAAAATCAGGAGCTGTCATTGGATATGTTGATGCTGATTTTGCAGCAAATTTGGATTCTAGGAAGTCTCTTACAGCTTATGTGTTTAATATGTATGGTACATCAGTGAGCTGGAAGGCAAGCCATCAGTACGTAGTGGCATTATCAACTACAGAAGCTGAGTTTATTGCTTTGACAGAAGAAATTTAAGAAGTATGGCTTGTTGGTTTGCTGAAAGAATTGGGGGAATATCAGGATATTGTAGTGGTATATTGTGACAATCAAAGTGCAATACACTTAGCTAAGCATCAGGGATATCATGAAAGGACCAAACACATTGATGTTAAGCTATACTTTGTGAGAGATATGGTGGATAGTGGATTTGTTGAAGTAAGGAAGATTGATGCAGCTGTGAATCCAGCTGATGGACTTACTAAAGCATTGCCAGAAACAAAATTTGAGATGTGCAAGACTTTAGTTGGTATGTTTTTAGATATAGAAGTTACTGCTCCTTAAAAGCAGCAAAGTGGGGGAAGAAACCAAGTTTGAGCATGTATACATCTAAGGTGGAGATTGATGACAATAGATGTATGCATGAGGGAGTTTCACACGTGAAGAATGTTTATTGGCAACTAAATAATGATCATAACATGATGCATGGTTGCTGGAAGCAAGAAAAGGCAGTTGGAACAAGCCAACAACCCAAACTGTCAAAACTGCCATTTCTGGTGCAGTGTTGAGCAGCTGACTTGGAGGCAGTTTTTGAGCGGTTTATCAAGCTACATGGAACCGGCTAGATGGCTGCTTCTCAATTACTAAGTGAAGACTATCTAGTGGAGGTTTAACCAGATCAATAGGTTAAGGGAGTAGCAAGATATAAGGTCTCAAAGTAGCTTGATCACATCACTTCTTCACTTTTGAGTTTGACAGTTTGCAGCTTTGTTTTTCTTTCTTCTTGTTGCAGATTGAGATCAATCTAATCTGAGTTGTAAGCATTGAGTGATAATAAAATTTTTTCTCCCCAAAGTGGATGTAGGTTATTCATAACCGAACCACTATACATCTTTGTGCAAGTTTACATTTTATTTTAAGTTCTATTATTTTATGTGTTTTGATTCTTGAGTGTTTTGTGAGTTTCTTATGTGTTTATCACGTCAGAAAGAGTAAAGAAATAGATGGGTTCAGTTAAAAGGGTGATTTCTGGGGGGATTTGGCCATGGAAAGAGTTCCTTGGAGATTAATGGTGGTGAGGAGAGAGAGATTGGCTAGATGAGGAGAGAGAGGGCCTACCAGTCCTTGATATTCGAGGTTGAACTCCACCTTGCTGCAACAGATGCCTTCCCAACTGCAGAAATTGAGTGTTTGGTTACATGAATGGAGAGCTCCCGGTGGATCTTCAAGGCTGGTTTTGAAGGCTAGCAGTGAAAGAAAATCAGTTTGGTTGTTGAAGCACATTATTGTTGGAGGGAGAAGAAAGCAACTGAAGATGATCAAGATTAATTGAAGCATTATCATGGGATTTGGTTGAGTGGCAGCTCCACCATGAGAGAGAGTGAGAAACTGAGGACACAGAAAATGGGAGTGGACAAAACAAAATAAATTTATTTACATTGAAGATGTCCTTTGTTATTATTAATATTATTACACCAAAGTTTCCAAAGCTGGATGACTTTCAGGCGTCTCCCTTTCTGCTGGAAAATGAATAAAAATGATTACATTTCATCTCAAAATTTCTCAAAGGAGAGATAGGTGAATTGAGATTGCAGCAGCAGAAAAAGAGGAGATTTTGGCTACTTGGGTTCACTTTATGTTTGGTAAAAACACAGAATTGTTATTAATTACTCTTCTTATTTGGTTAAATTGTGATGTAAAATGGTGTGTTGAAGAAAGTGATTTTAGCATAATAGTATGTGGTTTAATCTTAAGTATGTTTTTATTTCATTGTTTAACTTTTCAGAAAATCAAAGTTTCAAATTAAAGAATAACCTAAATTATTATAAAGAGTAACACATTTAATAGAAAAGAGTAACCTAAAAAAATAATCTTAATTTTCAGACAAATCAAAGTTTTAAATTAAAAGTAACAAATAATTATAAGGAGTAACACAATTAATAGAAAAGAGTAACCTAAGAAAATGAACTTTAATTTTCAAAAGATCAAAGTTTCAAATTAAAGAGTAACACAAATCATTGTGAAGAGTAAGCCAATTAATATAAAAGAATAACCTAAAAATGTTGACCAAACAGAACAATATATAAACAAATCAACATAAAAGAGTAATCTAAAACTTGTTCATAGTAATCAAATTCATTCTAAAGAGTAACCTAATCAATAAACAAGAGTACCCTAATTAATAAAAAAGAGTAACCTTATGAATAAATAATAATAAAATTATTAACAAAAATTTTATAGAGTAATCTAGTTAACCAAATAGAATAGAACCTAAATAAATGAAGTCATACATAAGTTTGTTAATAGTAATCTAAATTATTATAAAAAGTAATCCAACTAATTATAAATAGTACCTAAAATTTTGATAAAATAAAATATAAATAAATCAACATAAAAAGTAATACAAAAATTTGTCCATAGAACAAGGACAAAATAGCTGCAGTAGTACACTTCAATAACTTGATGGGTTGATATTTTTCAAATAATTGAACAGATTCCATCTAATTGCACCTATAAATCGTTTAAGAAATGCTCCTCGACTGGAACCTATAATCACTTCATAGAGTATGATATACACTTATCCACCCGTATAGCCTTTCTGCAAAATTACTTTTTCACCAAACCAAACAACCATAGCATATGAGCAGAACATGGTAAGCATGAGGAATCCAGAACCTTTAGAACAAGAAAACTTGTTCACAACAACATAATTGAATCTGTAGGCATGAATTTCCTTGTTCGGTACCAAGTTCCCCACATTTGGTGGTACCAAGTATCCCAACCCTGTTCCTGTTGGAAATATAACAATTAAATCCAATTTACACCTTAAGCCCTAACATGATTCAACAAGATCCATAAATAATTAAATAGAGGAATACCTGGATCCATTGATCTTCTTATGCGGAATTAAACGGAAGATCAGCAGCAGGTTTAAGGCCTTCCTTCACTAAAGCCTCTGGATTCCGTAAGGACCTTCGTAATCTCTTCAGATGGGGAAAGAGAGAACTGTGTGCGGCTTAGTGTTGGGGACCATAACCTAGGTATCTATATATATTAACCATATCAGGCCACCCATAATCACCTGATACGTAATATTGGGTATCTACTCATTAGCCCATATCAAATAAGTGTAGTTCATGGGCTCTTACTTTATTTTAATCACTTAATTAAGCCTAATGTATTATTTGAATAGCTAATATAATTGAATATTAATATATTGCCCACAATTAAATTATATAGGAAATATAAATTTCCTAACAATCTCCCACTTGGGCTATATATTATTTTCCAAAGACAATTATATTAAGAATCCTTAAGTGCACAACTTTATGCTATTCATTCAGACTACCTTCAACAATCTGGTCCATCTCATATACTAACAATGGAATTACCGCGGTATTCACCACATTACTATTCGTGGTTAAACCCCGACAATCACCATATTAATATACTCAATGACATAGATCAAATATAGTGAGTAGCATGGAAATTACATGTAAAATGTGATTAATAACATGTCTATTTTCAACTGGTCCAACTTTAGTGAGATAAATCCAAAATGCAAATATCACAAAATGGAAATTGACTTATGTGAATTCAGAATAAACCAAAAGGTCATAAACTTTATTCTATAGAATTCCGAATGTCTTAAATACGAAGTTCAATACATAGAACATAAACTCCCACTAAACTAAGGTAACATCAGAAACAACACCCATTTGAGCAGTATGCTCATGAAATACCTTCGGGGTCAATGCCTTAGTTAGCGGATCTGCTAGCATGCTATTTGTTCCTATGTGTTCAACAGTAATTTGTTTATTCTGAATTCTCTCCTTAACAACAAGGTACTTAATTTCAATGAATTTTGCTTTAGTAGCACTTCTATTGTTATTGGAGTATAGCACTGCTGAACTATTGTCACAATACATTTTCAACGGTCTTTCGATACCGTCAACCACACGCAGTCCTGTGACAAAGTTCCGCAACCACAATGCATGATTAGATGTTTCATAACAAGCAATGAACTCTGCAGCCATGGTGGAAGAAGCTACAAGAGTCTGTTTAGCAGACTTCCAAGAAATAGCCCCTCCAGCCAACGTAAACACATAACCCGATGTGGAACGCTTGCTATCTTGACATCCAGCAAAATCGGAGTCAGAGTATCCAACGATCTCCAAATTCTCCAACCTCCGATAAGTGAGCATATAATCCATTGTTCTCTTCAAGTAACGCATTACGCGTTTAGCCGCTTTCCAGTGTTGCTCCCCTGGATTGCTTAAATACCTCCCCAAAACTCCCACTATAAATGCTATATCAGGACGAGTGCAAACTTGAGCGTACATTAGACTTCCTACTGCCGATGCATAAGGAATCTTTTGCATCTCATTTTTTTCATGATCATTGCTGGGGCATTGCTTAAGACTGAATTTTTCTCCCTTGGCCACAGGGGTGTCTAATGGTTTGCTTCCTTTCATGCCGAATCTTCCTAAAACCATATCGATATAGCTCTTTTGAGATAATCCAAGGATACCTCGAGAGCGATCTCTAAGTATTTGAATTCCTAATACAAAAGAGGCGTCACCAAGATCTTTCATTTCGAATTTCTTCGCAAGAAATCTCTTAGTTTCGTGTAATAAGCCTATATCATTACTTGCAAGAAGAATATCATCGACATACAAAACCAAGAAAATATATTTACTCCCACTGAACTTGCAATATACGCAATCATCAACAACATTTACCTCAAAACCAAAAGAGGTAATAATTTGATGAAACTTGTGATACCATTGACGGGATGCTTGCTTGAGACCATAGATGGATTTCTTTAATTTGCACACTGTAAACTTTGCATCTCCAAAGACAAAGTTTTCAGGTTGTGCCATATAAATGGTTTCCTCAATATCTCCATTGAGAAAAGCAGTCTTTACATCCATCTGATGTAGCTCCAAGTCAAAATGAGCTACAAGTGCCATGATAGTTCTGAAAGAGTCTTTCGAAGAAACTGGAGAGAAAGTCTCTTTGTAGTCAATGCCTTCCTTTTGAGTGAAGACTTTAGCGACTAGACGAGCCTTATATCTTTCGATATTGCCTTTTGAATCCCTTTTGATTTTAAATATCCATTTACAACCAATGGGTTTCACACCTTCAGGCAATTCGACAAGATCCCAAACATCATTGTCACTCATAGACTTCATCTCATCTTTCATGGCATCAATCCATCTCTGAGAGTTAGAACTGCGCATGGCTTGACTAAAAGTGACAGGGTCATCTTCGGTCAAACCAACGCCATCCTCATGTTCTTGTAGGAATACTATATAATCATCTGAAATAGCATTTCTCCTCTCTCTAGTGGATCTTCTTAATGGCACTTCTTGAGGTGGTTGAGTTTGTTCTTCAGCTAATGGAGGAAGGATTTCAATGTTATCTTGATTTGGAATAGTGATTTCCATATGAGTCTCTGGAGTTGTTTCTTGAGCAATGATTGGTAAAGTTACTAAACCATCGTCAACTCCAGAATCTTCCTCAAAGACAACCTTCCTCATAATCTCTTCCCTCCCAAACTCAATATCCTCAAGAAATTTAGCATTTCCCGTCTCGAAAAAAGTTCTTGATGTGGGATGGTAAAACTTAAACCCCCGTGAATGCTCAGAGTAACCAACGAAATAACAGCTTACCGTTCTTGATTCCAGTTTTCCTTCATGTGGCTTATAAGGCCGCGCTTCAGCTGGACAACCCCAAATGTGTAAGTAGCTTATGCTAGGTTTCTTGCCTTTCCAAAGTTCATGAGGGGTTTTCGAAACTGCTTTACTTGGTACTCTATTGAGAATGTACACTGCTGTTTTCAAAGCTTCTCCCCAAAGAGACTCGGGCAAGGAGGAATGACTTATCATACTCCTCACCATATCCTTAAGAGTCCGATTCCGACGTTCAGCAACACCATTCATGCGAGGAGAACCTGGCATAGTGTATTGCGGAACAATTCCACATTCTTTGAGGAAAAGTGCGAAGGGTCCTGGACGTTGTTCTCCTGATCCATCAAACCGACCATAGTATTCACCTCCACGATCAGATCTGACGGCCTTAATTTTCTTACCAAGTTGAAGTTCAACTTCAGATTTGAAAGATTTGAAAACGTCCAATGATTGAGATTTCTCATGAATTAGATATAGGTAGCCAAAACGAGAATAGTCGTCTATAAACATGATGAAATAACGTTGCCCATTCCATGATGCCGTAGGGAATGGACCACATATATCAGTGTGAATAAGTTCTAAGACTTCTTTAGCTCTTTCGGCTCCTAATTTCCTCATATTAGTTTGTTTCCCTATTATACATTCAATGCAGACTTGAAAATCTACAAGATTTAAGGGATTAAGGATTCCATCAGACACAAGTCTTTGAATTCTTTGTTTGGAAATATGGCCTAAGCGCTTGTGCCACAAAATGGCAGAATCCTCCAAAAATTTTCTCTTTGTACCTCTTGAATGTGTTTGCAGAATAACATTATTGGAATTTATAAGATCAAGCATGTAAAGATTTTCAATTAAATGGCCATCACCAATAAAATTGGAATTTTGAAAGAGACATACTTTATTATTTCCAAAAGACCAGGAAAATCCCAGTTTATCCAAAACAGAAATAGAAACCAAATTCCGTCTAAAAGACGGCACAACAAATGTCTCAAACAAGTCTAAATAACAGCCACTCTTTAAATGCAATCTAAAGGTTCCAATAGCCTCTACTACAACTTTATTGCCATCGCCCACAAAGATGAATTTTTCAGCATCAGTTGACAGCCGGTAATGCAGGCAACCCTGCAAAGACACACTTATGTGAGTAGTAGCACCAGAATCTACCCACCAAGTATCTTTAGGTACAAAGGATAAATTAACCTCAGAACAAACCAAAGTAAGAGGTGTACCCTTCTTAGCACGCCATGCAGCATACTTGGAGCAATCTTTCTTAAAATGATCCCGCTTCTTACAGAAGTGACATCTATCATCCTTAGGTTCAACCTTTTGCTTCTTCTGCTCTGAAGCAGCAGCAACAACAGTACCATTAGGTCGATTTCTTTTCTTGCCTCGAGCATTTATAGCCAAGTGAGCACTTTCAACTCTATCTCGCTGCACTCTTTCTTCCTCTTGCACACAGTAAGATATAAGCTCATTAAGGGACCATTTGTCCTTTTGAGTGTTATAGCTCACTTTGAATTGCCCAAAGTGTGCAGGAAGTGAGATCAAAACCAAGTGCACAAGCAAGTCATCAGAAATGTCTAACTTGAGTGCCTTAAGCTTTGATGTGAGATTAGACATTTCCATGATGTACTCCCTCATGTTCCCTTTGCCTTTATACCTCATGGAGACAAGTTTAGCCAAAAGACTACTTGCCTCCGCCTTTTCATTTTTAGTAAAGTACTGCTCAACAGCCTCGAAGAATGATTTGGCATTTTTGCTCTCAGCAATAGAGCCCCGAAACGCCTCCGGAATGGAGCGCTTCATGATCATCATGCACATTCGGTCTGATCGATCCCACTTTTCAATTTTAGCCTCATTTGGATTTTCAGTAGTAGCAGTGGGTCGATCAGATCAAAGAGCCAGGTCCAAATCCATACAGCCCAGAACGATCTCAAGGGTTTCTTTCCAGCTCTTGAAGTTTATCCCATTAAGCATTGGGATGTTATTGATTTGTTGAGTAAAGTTAGGAGCTGTAGCAACAGAAACTAAATAGAGAACACATTAAGTATACTCACATAACATTCATATCATAAATCAAATTGTGAACGAATAAGTAAAACAAATTGGGGACCCATCTCAAGACACCAAGTGTAACATTAACCTCGTCTGTGGACAAAAATTAACTATAGTGGTAATCTTGGTGCAACAATCTAGTATTGACAATAAGTTCTGTCAAACAAGAGTCTATCTGTGGACCGACTCATGTTCACATGAATAATCCAAATAATTATCACATACTTATTATCACATGTGTGTTATTATTCTGTCAAACCGTGCCTACCTGTGGGCTGAACACAGAACACATAAATAATACCACACCCATCTATGTAATTTCAATAAAGTTTTTCTCCACACACAATATTGCTGTAGCAACATGGTGCTTCGATTGACTAGATTGAAGGTTTACTAGACTAATTAAATAAATATTAAAATATTTAATTTAATTAAACGACATTGAATTGTCTCCCCAATTCAAATAAATTTCTTATGGGTTTTTGAATGAAATTCATTTTTCCCCTTACTGAAACAATTTAATTGGCAGAATATAAATTTAAATTATTGCACTGCCACATCATTACTGGACAATATGCGCAGGATCCATGCAACAAAAAAGGGAATAATCCACATGTAATAATTTAATCAAATTTAATTACGATGTACACAGGATCCATGTAATAAATTTGTCCAAAGCATATTTTAAAATACTTGCAGATTGAGATGTACACTGCCACATGTAATAAAATTATTCAAAACATGTTTTAAAATTCTTGCAGATTGAAATCATCAATTGAGACCACTTATATCAATATATAATCCACATTTAATATTGAAACCCATTATAACAATTAAATAATCCATAGGCAATAATTAATGGATGAAGTGGGTCTAATTAACCAAGAATTCATGACTCAGAGGTACGAAATATCATTACAGAATTGTACTTTTAATGAATCTCATTAGTAAAATTATTCATTTAATTCTACTTCGTAATGACTCAAAAATATGTACTCTTAAAATTTCGTAAAACACTTCCGAACAATTAACTAAAATTCCCAAACAATTTGTCAGATATATAAAAAAAATTCATTTCACATCATGATCCCAACAGAAAAATTAGGATCTAAGCATAGTTATACAGATCTCAGAGAATCACATATAGGGTGGCTCTGATACCACTTGTTGGAAATATAACAATTAAATCCAATTTACACCTTAAGCCCTAACATGATTCAACAAGATCCATAAATAATTAAATAGAGGAATACCTGGATCCATTGATCTTCTTATGCGGAATTAAACGGAAGATCAGCAGCAGGTTTAAGGCCTTCCTTCACTAAAGCCTCTGGATTCCGTAAGAACCTTCGTAATCTCTTCAGATGGGGAAAGAGAGAACTGTGTGCGGCTTAGTGTTGGGGACCATAACCTAGGTATCTATATATATTAACCATATC
Organism: Pogostemon cablin; assembly: GCA_023678885.1. Classification (NCBI taxonomy): domain Eukaryota; kingdom Viridiplantae; phylum Streptophyta; class Magnoliopsida; order Lamiales; family Lamiaceae; genus Pogostemon; species Pogostemon cablin. Next base: position 13,058,750 of record CM042987.1, read on the forward strand.
AGGCCACCCATAATCACCTGATACGTAATATTGGGTATCTACTCATTAGCCCATATCAAATAAGTGTAGTTCATGGGCTCTTACTTTATTTTAATCACTTAATTAAGCCCAATGTATTATTTGAATATCTAATATAATTGAATATTAATATTTTACCCACAATTAAATTATATAGGAAATATAAATTTCCTAACAGTTCCTACAAAGTTTCCCAGAGAAGATGGCTATCCCACCAACAGCCATTCTTATTTCCTCGCTGTAGCTCGTCAAAGTCAGCACTAGCTACAACCAATTGTAGGGTTCAGCATAAAATTTAGTGTTCTCAACTCTTATCTCTCTTCCTTCGTTGCTCTGTTGCTCAACCCACCTTCATTCATGGACAATCCACCTCTTACTAGCAAATCATAATATCCACCCATTCAAACACCTTGGACTCCATCCTCTCTTATCGTGCAACTTCGCACACCATAACGAACCCTATTTTCCAGCCGTTGGGCTCGTCTTTGTACCTGAAATAGGGAGATTTGCTGCAGAAATTCTCCGACAAAAACCGCCACCCATCTACGGCGGCGAGGAGTTCACTAGTTAACCCGACTCGAGATTTAGGTTACGGACAAAGCTTTTCAGCCCAAGTAAGAAGAAGTCGTACATGGTGTTAGGCAGAACAGGTGGCGTGAGATGCTTGGCGGAGATTTGACTCCCTTAGATCCAGATGCGGCTGTGGTTGGGCAACTTCGACACGGCGGAATCCATCGCCTACGGCTACGATAAGGCGCGTACAGGCTGCGCGGTGCCTCAACTTCCCCAACGTCCGCTGAAAGGGAACTGCAGAGCAGGTGGCGTGAGGTTCACCTTGCTCTGCCACAAGCTCCCACGGGAGGACGAAATTGGAGGGTCGAACCGAGCGACAACGGCTGAGCCCGTAGGAAATGTCAATTTACGCTGAAGAAGACCTAATTAATGGGAAGAAAGCCTTACCCAAATTTTAAAAAATTTGACCCATTTCTATGGGAAGGTTCGATTGTATAAAAAGTCTGGCCTATTCAAGTGTCTTTGCCATATATATATATTTCAAATTGAACCTGTTAAATTCTTATTTGAGATTAATTATGACTCAAATAAATTTAAGCAGCATTATATTTTTGTATTAATTGAGATTTTTTTTTAAGAAACTTAATTATAAAAAATTGATTGATGATTTTTTCTAATTTTAGTAATTAGTTTTGTAAGTAAATTTTATAATAAATATTAATATTTTTATTATTAAATTGTGTCAAATCACATATAATGATATGATGTTCTTTTATTATTACTATTCATATACTTCATTTTATGTGTTTAACAAGTATATTTATACGTTTTATATTTATATTTATATTACAATTTTATTTTATACGTATAAAAATTAAAGGTCTAAAAAAAAGTCGCACCAGGCCTCTAAAACTAATGTACCGGCCCTGTGTGGGCCCATGGAGAGAGAAATAATTAATTTATGTGGGTTTCATTTATTTAATAAAAAGGGAAATGTAAAGATTGAAATAGGACACCCAAATTGAAAATATGTAAAGATTGAAATGGGAGTATCCATTTTTAAAAGAATGAAGTTGAATGTGAGAAAGTTGCTGAGGTTGTTTCATGCTGCTCTTTACATTTGCCACCTTGCTTTTTACTTTTTTTTTTTTAAATATTTTTATCAACTGTACGTAATGAGGCCTGGTTTTGCGATTTCTGAGCGCTTGAGGATGCTCAAAAGTGTCATAGGTCACGGCAGCGTATGCACAGGTCATTTGGCAAATCTAACAAGACTTTTCGCCCTTCCTTTCTTCCGACTCACAATCCAAAGACTCTGTCACTACAACAAATGGGTCCTCGGTGAGGAAGCTTATGTCTTTTTCTTCTTCTTCCTTTACGACATGCTGTACTGAATCATTACACAATGTCACTGAAGGTTGACCTCAGCAAACTTGAGATGGCTGCATTGTGGAGATATTTGCTGCACTTCAACCTTGTGAGTGGCTTACAAGTACTTTTTAGCATCTCTTCGGTATATCCAATTAATCCTATTCATTTTTTTTGGTTAGGTGAATGCCATTCCTAACCCTTCTAAGGAACAACTAATTGAGGTTGTCCAGAGGCACTTCATGTCACAGGTACCTTACCTTTGCTGCAAACGTCGTTTCATGCTGATCCTTAAGCTTGATAGACACGCATTTTCTGATCAAAACATGTTTGTGTAGCAACTGGACGAGTTACAGGTGATTGCGGGGTTTGTGCAGGCTGCGAAGAGACTCAAGATGTTTGGAAACAATGTGTGATGTTGTTGCATTTGGATCCTCGTTCTAACAAGTTTGGTTGATTACAACCTGAATGTATATGTTTTCTATCCTATCCCAGTGTAGATACCGTGATGTAGATATGCATTACATGTGGTGATCATTGACCTGATTGAATCTTGAGAACCCAAATCCGTCCATGTACACAAGTACATTTCGTAGTGGATTTTCTTTTCTGACAAATGAATACCATATTATATGGAGCAGTGATTAGAAAACCGGACCGAAGAACAAACCGGAAGAGGCAACGGTTAGAGGTCCAACCGGTCAGACCGGTTCAACCGGGCGGTTCAACCGGAAAATTGAATTTTATATATTTTCAATTATATTTTATAATAATTATTAATAAATAAATAAAATTATTTAATAAAACATACTCCCACCATCCAACCGAAAGGTCACAATTTTACTATATTGGGCGTCCCATCCAAATGTCACCATTTTCCACTTTTAGTAAAAAGGTACAACATATGACCCATCACTCCTTAATCTACGCACAAAAAGCAACCGGTGACGTTTGGGCGAGACGGAGGGAGTAAGTCATTTGTTCTAAAAGTGGACAAAAAAGATCAAAAGTGAACTAAAATGACTAATTTCGAACACCGGAGGACCAATTTTGAGAAATTTTCAAACTTGAGGACTAAAGTAGATTTGGCATATCCTAAAGGATCAAAATTGATATTTTCCCTTATCATTTATCTCTTTTATTCATGTTAATTAATATATACATTTTTTTACTTGCCGACTGATATAAAATTAAAATTTACTCTTATAAAACTCACATATAGATGTACCATTCATTGGTTCAAAACTCAAGTAAATTAAAAATAAACATAGCAAAGAGAATAATATGACATAAATCGCTAGAGTTAAAAATTCTAATTAAATCAAAACAAACAAACATAGCATAAGCCATAAGGGCATATGACAAAAATCACTTCAAAACTCAAGTAAATTGAAAATAAACATAGGCTATAATACAACATAAATTACTAGAGATCGAAAACAAACATAGGGAATAATATGACATGATGTTCGTTTTCGATTTTAAAACAGGTTTTGATTTTCAAAATCAACACCCTAAACCCTAAACCCAAATTTTAAAATCCACGTCTATATATATCTACATACATTCTCTCTTTTAAATTAAAACACTTTATATGGCTAGTAGATGGGTGGTTAAGGATTAGGATTTAGGTCGTTAGTAGATAGCTCGTCGGAGATTGTGAAACTGTCTGTCTATGCAAAGAGTCCCTCTTTTGAAGATAGTTCATGATATTCAAAGCAATTCAAGAAAATACACAGTAATTATTTGTGTTAATGATAACAGTAGTTTGGCTAAAACAAAAACCGGTTCACCTAGTCACTTGGTTAGCTATGTTAACCCAAATAGTTTATATGATATATTGTTATTCTTAAGATTTAGAATATTTAAGAATATAATTGTGTTTACCGAAAGTTTAACCCGGTTCATGCCAAATCACTTGTAACTTTTAATAACCAATTAATTACAACCTTAATCTTTAATTTGACGTCCATCACGTTGGATGTAGATGTAATCAAGCATTATGGTGGGGATATGGCAAATTTTGGGCCATTCAGAAAAATCATCATCTATGCATCTCACCTGTAGCAAGGGGCAATCAAAGGGCGCTGGATGTTACATTTTGGTGTTACATCTCCTGTTACGGGTGTTAGATGAGTGACACGTATGCGGAGAGGAAAATCTCAACCTTTCCCCTTAGGGTTAATTGTTAGGGTATGCATTAATCTATCCTACATGTCAATCATCCAAATCAAAGATATCCAACCATGTCAACTTAGTGAGGCGTCGCATTGCTTCCAAAGAGGCTTCCAAAGAGGCTAAACGCCTCAATTTCTTCCCACCTCCTAAATGTAATCCTCTTAGGGAGGACAGCTCCCCAAACCAGTTAGGCAATTCTTCGACTCCAAAATCATGCAGCCATAACTCCGAAAGAGAAGTGAGAAGTTGAAGTTGAGACGGGAAAAAGTCCATAACTTTCATGCGCAAATCAGCAAAGGAGGGGGCTCCCAGTCGCAGTATTCCATCGACAGCCGATGCTATGTCGAATCCACCCGACTCCCAGTCGCTAACATCAATATACAACTTCTCCAGCAGCGGTGCGGATGACTCCACAAGTTTACTTGACAAGGTAATCGCGGCTTGACGTCCACCAATGTCCAGTCTACGGAGGGATGCGAAGCTCAACGCACTATTGATCGACTTCAAAGTGTTGCACTCCTTTAATCTCAACTCCTCTAGAGAGTTGAGGCTGTGCAGACCATCCGGTAATTCTCTCAAATTGGGACAATCTTCTATCCTCAACTTCCACAGATGTTGGTTGTTCTTAAATAACCAATCCGGAAGACATGTCAGTACTTCCGTATCCCTGATTTCGAGCTCCCAAAGAGTCTTTACCTTTACACTGCATATGTTGTCCACCTCCCTCAGTTGTCCACAATTAAAGATTCTCAAGTATTTGAGGCAAGGAAACACCTACACTGGAGTTTCAACTCCTACCCACTCCCTCAACCCCGACAGCTCCCCAACCTCGAGCCTCTCGAGCAATGGAAATACATCACCACAAGCTTCATCATCAATGCCGTAGAATGAATAACCTATGGATTTCACTTCCCGTAGTCCAAGCAAATACAGAGATTTGAGACAGGGCAAATGCCCCAACCTCGGGATTTCTTCACATTCTTCACAATTTTCAAGTCTCATCTCTGTCAAGTTATCATATCCTGACATCTTTAAACTCCACGGCGGAAGACGTGTGCCTTCATAACTAATAATCTCCAACACCTTCAAATTCGAGTGAGGTTGGAGCCCTTTCAACACATTCTCATCATTTCTTTCACCACCTTCTCTGCTTGTACACCACACCAACACTAACTTTACAATGCCTGCCTTTTGAAATAAACACGCTTTCTTAGACTCTTCTTCCCCTTGCACCCTCTCAAGATTGCAAATCTCTAATTTCCCTTTGAGATTTTTCAAGCTTCCAAGCTCTGCAATCAGGTGGCCCTCCTCTTCGCGCACTTTAAAGTATAGTAACGTTCGAAAAGAAGCTAGAACTCCCAGATGAGGAGGCAATTCTGTATTACGATCCAAGTAAAGATGCCTTAAGTTGAGCAAGTACTTTATTTTACTTGGCAGTTTCGTCCTATATAAAGGAGATGATCTAATTGTCTGTAAGTGATAAAGTTCACCAATCGAATCCGGCAGATATCTAATACTTGTCTTTGAAATGTTGAGATACCTCAAGTGTATCAACTCTCTGATTGAATCTGGCAACTCTTTAAAATGTAATCCCACTAAAGTTAATGCATGTAGACTCCTTAAATCAGACAACATAATATCAGAAACATTACCTCTGTAGAATAGTGTACGCACCAAATACTTTTCTTGACTTGATTCACTGTCCCAATAAACATATCTAGCATTGTTAGTACCTAAAACAGAGCTTGCTAAGTCATGCACTAGATCGTGCAAGCCGCAATACAAAACGTTGTCGTATTCATCCTTACCCAAAACCTGCAATAAAGAGCAGTGAAGGAGGACGTTAAAGTTTCTGCTGCCATCACTCTCCATGTCACTTGTTCGGGAAGGTTGAAGAAATCCTTCCGCCATCCAAAGCTCAATCAATTCTTCCCCCTTGATTCGGGTGCCTTTGGGAAAGACGGAACAGTATGCAAAGCATTTCTTGAGTGATGGCGAAGGTAGATGATCAAAGCTCAATTTCAATATCTTAGAAATGTTGTTTTCATCTGGTGTGACAATATCTGAGAGCCATTTGTCTTTTATAGAGATCCACACGTCTTTAGACTTATCACGCAGCATTCCTCCAACCACGGCGGCGGCTAACGGCAAACCTCCACCTCTTCCGGCGACGCTCCTTCTGATGTCTTCGAACCCCGGCAGAATATCTCCTCCTTTGAAAGCCCTGCCTTTAATTATGCACCAGCATTCCTCCATTGTTAAGTTATTTAAGTAATGAACACCATGTGTCTTCACGATTGAACCAACCTCTGCACTCCTCGTAGTGACAACGACGCCGTTTCCCTTCTTACAAGTATTGATTCCCGACCAGGAATTTATGAAATCGTCCCACTTGTGCGGGTCTTGATTCCAAACATCGTCGAGAACAAGTAGATATGTTTTGGCACCCAAAGCTTGCTTTCGTGCTCAACAATTTTCACTTTCAAATTGTCGTGGAATTTAATTGGTTAGTACGGATAATAAATAAATTAATCACCAATTAAATAATAATTAAAGTGAGTGAAATTAGTCTCACATGTGGAATTGATCAAATATAGTAAATTGATCAAATATGGTAAATTTGATCAAATATGGTAATTGATCAAATATGGTAGTGAACACAATCACTACTTAATATAACAATCCTACCATATGAGAGTGGTCTTTGGAATCTATAAATAGGGTCATTGTTCATTCATTCAAAACACACTTTGATACATCAAAAACACAAAGCATCTGCATACACTTGCATAGTGCATAGTCCAGACGATCTAGTCATCCATCCTCTCTTAGTTCGCCAGAGTTCCTGTGATAGCAGTGCTGCTTCGCCGGAAACGAGAAGTCGTTTTACCTTTGGGGAAGATCCGCCAAGACCGGAGAACTACCAGGCATATTTTTTCTTGCGGGAAGAGTTCTACTTGACTCGACTTCGCCCATCATCCCGAGACATTCAAGATCCTAGATCGTAAATCAAGAGACGTTCAATATCCAAGATCCTAGATCCAAATTTATAAGAAAGGTTAGTAATTCTCCTTTCTATTTCCATATTCATTGTAATAGTGATTGATTGGTGTACCTATAAACCAATAATCGCAAGAAGAAACATCTAGCCTCCACACCCTACAATCACTATGACTATTCCAATGGATATTGATGGATTGAAACATCCAATGCTAATAACTCCCAGAGAGTTAATGCTGAGATTCCTATTGGGACTAATTCCCAAAGGATGTATCCTCCAATGGCTCCAATGGGGATGTCGAGACTATTCATGGTTCCGGCTCCAGCGGAGAAACCCGAGAAGTTTTAGGGTGCAAACTTCAAGAGATGGTAGCAAAAGATATTGTTCTATCTCACTACGTTGAATCTGGTAAACTTCTTAAAGGAGTCTGCACCAGTGGTGGATGAGAATGAGACTGATACGCAAAAGCGTATAGCTCTGGATCAGTGGACCTCCGCTGATTACTTGTTCAAGAACTATATCCTTAGTGGCCTTAGTGATGCACTGTATAACGTGTATCTAAGCACGAAGACATCCAAAGAACTTTGGAATTCTTTGGAGAAGAAGTACAAGATGAAAGATGCCGGTACGAAGAAGTACGCGATAGCCAAGTACTTGGAGTTCATGATGGTGGACTCTAAATCTGTGGTTGAACAAGTGCAGCAGTTCCAACTAATAGTGTATGAAATCCTCTCCGACGGGATAATGCTTCCAGAAGCATTCGTTGTCGGCTCTGTGATTGAGAAGCTGCCTCTAATGTGGAAGGATTTCAACTATTATCTCTAACACAAGCGAAAGGAGATATCTCTAGAAGTCTTAATTGTTAAATTGAGAATCGAAGAGGACAACAGAAAGATGGATGATAAGTTTGGCCAATCCTCAATGGAAGCAAAGGCAAAATTAACTGAATATCATGTGGGACCCTCCAAAAAGAGGAAGATGTCTGATGACAAGGGCAAGAAGCCAATGAAAAAGTCCAAGTAGACCCAATACTTGGTGTTATCTTACCTTAGAAGACATTGAGGGGAGATAGAAGAAAAAAAAATCACGTTTTTTTAGAATCATGCGGAATAATATTGCAAAGGCAATAATCAAATTTTCAACCGTCAGATCGAGCTGAATTTTGGTTAGCACGTTTGGAACATTTCGAAATATGTTCTGAACGGTGAGATCGTGTTTGGTGCTTTGTATTGACGGGAATATGCCAAAAAAAGAAGTCAGGTTTTTGGACGATTCTGTTCTGCGCAGTCGAGGGGAAAAAGTTTTTTCTCACAAACTAACCGTTGGATTGAGGTGTAATTTGGATAGCACGTTCAAAACTCACACGGGTAGATTCCGAACGGTAGAGATCGGATTATAAGATTTTTATAATTTTGAACACTGAATGGAAGTTGGTATTGTTATGACAAAACAACTATTTCCAACAATAGAAATAATCACTAAGCCTCTAGAGTTGATCCACTTTGATACGTGTGATTTAAAACTTGTGCAAACTAGTGGGGGCCAAAATTATTTCATTATTTTTATTGACGACTGCACAAGATTCTGTTATGTGTATCTCTTGAGAAGCAAAGATGAAGCTTTAGAAGCATTCAAACGTTACAAGAATGAAGTTGAAAATCAACTTAACTCTCGAATTAAAGCAATTCGGAGTGATAGAGGTGGCGAATACGTAGCACTGTTTGAATAAATATGTGTCGAATCTGCATCATACATCAAACAACGGCTCCTTATTCACCTCAATCAAATGGCGTTGCTGAGCGCAAGAATAGAACTCTGAAGGAAATGATGAACGCAATGTTAATTAGTTCAGAGTTGTCTCAGAACTTGTGGGGGGAAGCTATCTTGAAAGCTAACCACATTCTGAACAAAATTCCACACAAATCTAAGGATCAAACTTCTTATGAAATGAGGAAGGGACGTAAATCGTCATACAAATACCTTAAAGTGTGGGGGTGTTTGGCTAAGGTTGAAGTGTCTCTACCTAAACAAGTTAGAATCGGACCTAAAATGGTTAATTATATATTTGTAGGGTATGCACTTAACATCAGTGCTTACAGATTTCTGATTCATAAATCGGAAGTACCTGACATGACTGAAGGCACTATGATAGAAACAAGTAATGCAATATTCTTTGAAGACATATTTCCTAGCAAAGGAAATAAACAAGTGACATCTTCTAAGAGACCACTTGTAGATACTACTGGGGTTCAATTTACACAAGAGAGTGTAGAACCAAGACGTAGTAAGGGAGCTAGAGTAGAAAAGGACTTTGATCAAGACTTTTTCACCTACGCAGTTGAAGATGAGCCCAAATCCGTATCTGAAGCTCTATCTCGTCCAAATGCACCATTCTGGAAAGAAGCTATAGATAGCGAGATTGAGTCCATTATGCAAAATCGTACATGGGAATTGGTAGATTTACCAAAGGGTTGCAAGACCTTAGGATGCAAATGGAACCTTAAAATAAAATATAAAGCTGATGGATCAATAGACAAATATAAAGCCCGATTGGTGGCTAAAGGCTTAAGACAAAAGGAAGGGTATGATTTCTTTGATACCTACTCACCAGTAACACGAATTACGTCTATTCGTGTACTTGTAGCGATTGCTGCATTGCACAATCTAGAGATCCATCAAATGGATGCGAAGACAGCCTTCTTAAATGGTGAGTTGGAAGAAGAAAATATACATGGACCAACCAGAAGGTTTTATAGCACCTGAAAATGAGAAAAAAGTGTGTAAACTCGTGTGATCATTGTATGGACTTAAACAAACTCTAAAAAAATGGCATGTGAAGTTTGACAACACAATGATGTCAAATGGTTTTCGAATCAACGAGTGTGACAAATGCGTGTATGTTAGAAATACACCAAAGGGATTTGTGATGGTCTACCTCTATGTAGATGATATGTGATGAGAGTGAAAATAAGCGAGTTTTAATATCCAGTTTAACACCTTTTTTATTGATATTGTAGTCTTTTATGAGCACAAGTGTCTTATATTCGATATATGTGAGAATTATGTGCACATGAGGTGTTTTTTTGTGTTTTAGGTGAAAAAAGGATGAAAAGTGCAAAGTTGGAGAAAAGGTACAATTTGTGCAAGAATGCTGAAAACGCACATCCAACTTTCATAATTATTCTGTATTATTGTGGAGCTCAAAACTGTTGATGTGATATATGGTCCACTGAAGAGAGGGTCGTTTTGGCATAAAGAACACCATCATTGAAATCCGAACGAGGAAGTTATGAGCAAAGTGGTGACGCCACGCGAGCTGTGCCGAACAGAATTGCAGTGCTACTTTCCATGGCCTGTTACATATTCAATTCTTGGAGTTTTTGTGATTTCTTTAAAGGATAGAAAGCTCAGGAAGAGAGGATCGCGTGAGTGCAAAAATCAATCAATTCAGAGGTCGGATGTGAAAGTTATACGCAAAACGGAGAGACTACACAAATCAGTTCGACCTGCTTGAGGTCGAACCGAGGTCGAACTCAACGGAAAAAATGCTGGTTCGACCACGACATGCTGGTTCAACTTGTTGGCTGGTCGAACCATGCACCTGGGACATCCAGAAGGGTGGTTCGACCATGGTTTGACCAGTAGGGGTTGGTTCGACCTGTTTGGGAGGTCAAACCGCGCTTTGGGAACTTACCAAATCCGTATTTTCGAGGCCTAAACGCGTGTGATCACTTGAAAAGCCCATTCCAAGCCTAGGAGACTGTTCGTCCTCGAACAACAAAACGACAAACCAAGATAATAACGAGATGGAAAGTCATGTTCAAATGTAAGGATCGAACATCAATTAAGCCTTCAATTGTGTAATTAATCTTAACTTGGTTCACATAAATTCCAATTCAAAAGCATCAATTCATTCAAAATATACAAGTTAAGACTATTACTTCACCAATTCAAGTGCTCAATCCACCTATGCTCACAGGACATATATAGTGTAACTCTCACGCTCATGGTGTATAAAGTTTACACCGTTTAGGTTATACATAAGTGCTCTCAAATTCAATTTAAGTACATGCGTAACCATAAGCTTGCCTATTGTCTCAACTCTCCTTTTACTTGTAGCTAGCAAATCATGAATCAAAAAGGGTTTTTTATTTGGCTGTTGATGAGTGATATTTTCACCTAGATTTTAGTGTCTTTTTATATGTGTTTTCGTATATTTTTATCCGTATTTTATGTGTTATTTGGTTGTGTTTTGTGTTTTCATGGAAATGTGTGTGAATGAACTTAAACCTACTATTTTCACTTTTTATTTGATGCTAAATAGGATAGGGAAGATGTAGGAAAAAGCGGATCTCAATTTGGAGTTGAAACGAGGGAGAACGAGCCAAAACAGTGAAGGAAACAGGGCAGCAGCAATACGACTGGCCGTGTCGGGAGCACGAGTCATGTCACAGCACACGACTCGTGTTGCTAACACGGGCCTGTCCAGAATGGCCGTGCGGCGACATCTATTTATCCAACACGACCACCATTTGGTCGTGTTGTGGAGCTCGACTCGTGTTGCAGCACACGACCCGTGTAGCCAACACGGGCCTGTAAGCGATGGTCGTGCGGGAGCATCAGTTCACGCAACACGGGCACCTTATGGCCGTGTTGCGCCACACGACTCGTGTCGTGTCAGGGATCAGAAAAATTCAGAATCCTTCTAGAAGCTTGTCAAGGAGTATAAATACCCCTCCATTCAGATTTTATAAAAAAAAATCCGATTTCCACCCCTTCCACACACACCTCACACACCATTTCTTCCATTTTCCACCATCATCTTCATCCATTCTTCATCCACCCATCTACACTTGATCCCCTCCATCAAATTCACCATCCAAGTGGTCAAGGAAGCAAGGGAGAGTGAGATCACAAGAAGAAGAAGGAGATCTCCATTGAAGCACTTCAAAGGGGGAATCTAATTCTAATTTTTGTGCATTTCTTTATAGATTGATCATGTTTTGTAAGGATCTTAATGTATATGTTAATTTTCTTATGGATATGAGAGGCTAATCTCCTTTGTGAGATTAGCTCCATGATTGGTGTTGGATAATTTAGTTTTTATGCAAATTGATTTTAATCTTGAATGGGCTTTGTGTTATTTCTATCATTGATTGTTGATTGCTTGATGTATATGATGATTTGTGTGATTAATTGTCATGGGCATGTGATTAGATTGAGAAATCAATTATGTGTTTAGGATAGTTCATTGAATCATTTCATCATACACTTCATGTGCATTAATTTAGAATGAGATAGAGATATCCTTCTAGATTTAGAACCCTTTGATAGAACATTTGATTAGCTTAATCGAGAGGTTGGTTGATTAAATGAGGAGACCCAAATAATTAGTGAATTCATAGTACCTTAAAAGGGAATATTGCTTATGATTTAGTACCTAATTAGGGAACTCATATAGTAATTAGTACCTAGTGGGAGGTGTTTGCTATTGTCTCGATCCTATGTGCGATTGGGAGCCTTGTTGAGGGCCTACATCCTATCCATCTCGAGAGAGAGTTTAGGTGGAATTAGTGATCGCTTCTATACCTTGTCCATGAGAGATTAGAATTAATTGCATGATTACTTAATTATCTATGCCATGATTGTTGTTAATCTCATCCTTGCATCATTTGGAACCCTTTTATCTTTGCATTCATTTTATCCTTATTTCTTGCTTTAGCATAACTGCATTCATTTGCTCCTATCCTCTCTTCCGCCGTCCTTATAAAATCACGATAAACTTGAGATCGCTTAAACTCTAGTACCTTCCTCCCTGTGGTTCGATAATTTCTTTAATTGGTCATGCCCACTATATTATGGCTAATCAGCTGTAATGTAGGCTCTTTGGACACGGTAGGAAATTTATGGATAAGTGACTCAAACTAGGATCAATCAAGTGCCCATCTATCACGATCTTTCATTATTCCTCATCACTTTCTTTTCAAGCACAACTCCTCCTCAACTCCAAATTATTCAATTCTTTCTTCAACCACAATAATGAGAGATCAATTTTCTTCTTTTCTTTCAGCATCACGGGTATGTAACCTCCCCCACAAATATTTTTTCTTTCTCTCCCTTTATTTTTTCTTGAGGTACCAGTTTCGGGCACTACCTCTTTTCTTTCTTTTTCTCCCTTTTATTTTTCTTTTCAACTCCAAGATGTTCACATTTTTCTTCGAACCACTTCAACAATTACTCAATCGATCCAAGTAACACAAGGAAAAATCAAATACTAATTAAGCTCAAAGGGTTATTCAAAGAATGGATTTTTCAAGGCTCAATGGGTTGACTAAGGATTTAATGAATTCAGGTAAAGTATAGGGAAAAGATGGGCTAAAAATCAAAGATGGCCTAATATCATTTTCATAATCCACTATACTATTCTCGAATATTCAAGGAGACTCAAGGCAAGTTCTAGAATACACGCACAAGAACGATACGCTCAAGAAATAAAATTATCATGCATCGATGTATCATGATTTAAAGGCTCAAATCTCACTTGGCTTTTTCATAGAATGAACGAGCACTATTCAAGGCTACGCATACATCATAACAAGCACATCAAGAACATCAAGTACTTAAGAATTAAAGCATGTTTCCCTTATTAATCATAATCAACATCTTAGCATAGGTATGAAAAATAACAACTCAAAGATCCCCATGAAAATCAGGTCATAGAAATTAAAGCTCATGCTCCTCACTCATAAGAATTTAAAACACAGAAATTTTAGAATAAGGAACGAAGTAACCTGATTTCAATCTTCTTCAAATTTTGCAAGTTCACTTCATCACCTTTAATACCTTCTCAATCATAAAAGCTCAACACAAACCATCATCATAGAAGAGATTAAAAAAATATCAAAAAGATGAAAATCAACGACAGAAAATCACGGGACACCCAAAAATAAATATAAAAAAAACACACAAGACACCTGGATAGTTGCAAAAAAAAATTCGAAAGATCGAATAAAATTCGAAAATTCTAAAAAAAAATCAACTTCCAAGCACACAGACACTAAACAATGCAGAGTAAACATACCTCGGTGCGGATGGAACAAGGGAAGAACATCACACCCCCCAAACTTAGATGAAAACGTCAGTTGAATCTAAGTTTAAAAGGATGTTATTACCTTAAGTGTAAGTACGCACCTTGAGTATAATTCACCTAGCACAAGACAAACAAACAAACAAAATAATAAAACGGTGGGTTGCCTCCCACCAAGCACTCTTGTTTAACGTCGAGGAGCTCGACGGAATGCAGTGTAAATCAAGTCAAGAGATCAACAAACAGAACCTCTACTTCACCGTGATGATGATAATGCTTTAAGCGATGCCCATTAACCGTGAAGAAAGCTCCATCGTTCTTCTTGAGTTCAACCATTCCACTTTCATAAACTCGACTAACCTCATATGGACCCATCCACTTTGATTTAAGCTTTCCTACAAAAAGCCTCAAACGAGAATTAAATAAGAGTACAAAATCTCCCACTTGAAAGTTCTTACGTCTAAGCTTTGCATCATGCCATCTCTTGGTTCTTTCTTTATAGATGCAGGAATTTTCATATGCCTTCTCTCTAAACTCCTCAAGTTCATTTAATTGTAGAAGGCGACTACTACCCGCTGCTTCAAAATCCAGGTTGATCTTCTTCACCGCCCAAAAGGATTTGTGCTGAATTTCCACAGGAAGGTGGCAAGATTTTCCATACACCAATTGGAACGGTGACATGCCTAGAACGGTCTTATACGCAGTTCTGAATGCCCACAATGCATCATCAAGCTTACTAGCGCCAAGAACATGATCGCTATTTTCTTTCACCCTCAAGTATAAGGGATCGATTGTAGTGCGCGTGACCAAGTGAAATATCGTTCCCACAAGATAGTTATAAATTTAACAAGTAATTCTATATGATAATTCCAATGTAAGACAAATCTGGGGGTTTTTGGAAAAGATAATTAATTAACTAATATAAGCAAAATTAAATAATTAAACTAATTATGCAAATAAAATAAATCACGCAGAGAATACGATTTGGAATTCAAGAATGGAGAATTGGTAATGCTCGGGCAAACAGTTTAACTATGCGACTAATTTATCTAGACCCAAATTAATTACCTGCAGACGTTTATAAGAGGATCACTAAGCCTAGTTAAATCACCTTGATCGGGTAGGATCTAACACTTATAATGAGCTGGAAATCCTAAGATCAATAAGAAATTAACTCCCTCTCCCTCTATAGGTACTTCATGTTAAATTCCAATTAAGGCTAGAGCATGCACTAGACTTCCCTTTCTAGGTACGCGATTGTTAACCCTTTTTGTCTCCTTATTAATTACCTAATAATGATGTTTTACCACGTAATTAATATTCCAAATTGATTGTCTAACACTCTTAGGTATTATAGGTCAATCCCCTAAGACTGTCACAGGAAACAACAATTATTATGCAGAAATTAAGAATCCTAATAACTATCAATCAGTGATACCGTCATAAACAATTAAAGGAATCAAAACTCAAAAACACGATAATATGAAGTCTCAAAATATCATCTTCAATAAGGAAATAAACAATCTGCAGAATAATCAATCCAAATCTAGGGCAAAATCAAATCACATAGTCAAAACTGTATTTAGCCCTAACATTACCAACAAAGAAGCTTAGCCCATGGATTTATGGGGGAAAATCACAAAGATGTAATAAACCATAATCATTGTGCTAAAATAACAAAAATAAATAATTAAAAATAAAGAACCCTTTTGGAGGACTCCGTCTCTTTAATCTTTATCTCCGTCGAAATCTCCGTCTCCGGTGGGTAGATGATGGAAGGTGGGTGAGTGAAAAAGTGATGAACTGTGATTGAATTCTCCTCTTTCCCTCGCGAGAGAAAGCCCCTGTTCCTTTTATCTGTTCGCGTGAGGTTTAAGCTGTAGTAATGGGCTTAATTCGGCAATGGGCCCTCAAAATTGGATTGGCTGCATGGGCTTTTAAAAGCCTTATACTCCCACCACCACTAATTAATAGCTGGGCCCACAGGCTTGCATGATAAACTTGGCTTAGCATTAAAGTCAGCTAATAACAATTTTGGATGCATAATATTAGTACACATGGTAGGAAGCTGGTGTCTTGGAGAGAAATCTCGAAAATCCCGCCTGCAGCCGCGCGATGTCACCATTTTGATCATAACTTCGTCATCCGACCTCTGATTGAGATGATTTTTGCGCCCATACGCTTCTATCTTCCGTGGCTTTCCAACCATATATCACAAGACTGATTCAGACCTCCACACAATTCCAGAAAAATTATAGAAAGTGGTCCTCTGTTTTTGCACAAATTCACCTTTCACCCCAACTTTGCATTGTTATCCATTTTCCTATCAAAACACACCAAAATACCTCTCAAGCACCATTTAGTCAATAATAATTAGAAGTAATAATATTTGTGAAAATAATAGCAAATATACATTCAAAGAGGTATCAAATTAGACCCAAAATTACATGAATTTCCACTCTCATCAGAGACGTGATTACAAGTATAAAAGGAGGTCTATACAGCCCCAAGAAAAGGAGGAACACAACACAATACAAGAGAGGAGAAAAGAGGCCACAACATACAACACCCCACAAGGGGGGATCACCCCCCAACCATCATCCTTTTCTCCATCCATCCATCACTTTGAAGATTCGTTTGTGGAATCAAGGGAAGAACTAAGAGGAGAATTCAAGAGCGAGAAGGACGCGATGACGCCACATCTAGGGTTTATTCATTTTCTAATTTATCTTATATTTTCCGGACATCCGGGTAAGATCTATCCAACACCCATGATTGTTCTTCGCAACATCATGGGCTAGAGCCTTTTTGGTAGAACTAGGGTTGTGAAGGTTTTATCTAGTTAATTGAACTTCCATGTGTACACTCCGTACAACACTACTTGTGGATTTATTTTATATATGATTGTGCCTTTTTAATTCATACTCACGGTCGTTTTGTGCATCATTAACTGTTATGTAGAGTCTGAATACATATCTTGGTTATTGATTGAGTGTGTTCACTGTTGAGCAGGATTCCATGTTATGATTCTAAGTGAGGGGACTCCGAAGCTTCATTAGAACTATCATATATGAATACTTATTAATTGAATTAAATTCGGGTTAATAAGTAGGATAAAGAAGATAATTTCATAGTACCTATAAAGGGAGATCATATCAGGTTAGAGTACCAATCCTAGGGGGAAATAATTGATACTGATAGTACCTAGAAAGGGGTTGAATTATATCTCTTGCTCCGATGTTATTCACACGTGTTACACGCATATTTACTTGTGTCTATAGAGTAGATATGCATGGTTTAGTGATGCGTCCATATTCCACAAGGCAGAGTCGGACATTGACACATGGAAGGGAAATTAATTAGTGAAACTGGATTATCCTAGAGCTACCTATTCTCCTACTTGATCCACTTTCGTATCCTTCGAGTGATAATTTATTTTATTTGTTATTTAATTTCCAGCATATTAGTTGTTAGATAACCATTAAAACGTAATTGCCTTTTCTTAATTAATTTAGATAATAATTAAATTGATAATACGCCGTCCCTTGGGTTCGATATTCACTTGGTCACCTTTCGAGACTACAATTGATATCCTTCATACTTGGGGATTAATTGTCTATTTAGAAAACGCGCATCAAGTTCTTGGCGCCGTTGCCGGGGATGGCTGTTATTATTGATTTTATTATTTCTAGTTTGATTAAGATATATTTTTTTCTTTTATTTGTGATTATTTATTTCTATCTAACCTTGAATTTTTCCGAGTTACTTGTGTGCTTGAAAAAATGAGAGGAAGGAAAGGAGCAAATAACACATTGAGCTAAACATGGCCGGAGCAAGGCAGAATCCGGATAATGTTTCCATTCGTGAAATTTTCACGAACTTTAGGAATGTCAACATGGGGTTGATAGGAGCAAGGGGGAAAGATGATGATTTTGAGATACATCCCGCTCTTATTAACATGGTAGAGAATAATCCCTTTTCTGGAGGTTATTTTGAAGATCCATATCAGCATCTCCGAAAATTTCTTGGTTATGTAAACACTCAGAAGGGAGCTGGAGCTAATGATAATGCTAGGCGGATCGCCTTATTCAAGTTCTCTTTGATTGATAAGGCGGAAGCTTGGTATGAGACTCTTGATGCCACAGATTGCACTACATGGGACCAACTGCAGCAGAAGTTCATAGATAGATACATGCCACCCTCAAGGATCTTAAGGATGAGGCAAGAGATCACCCGATTTGTTATGAATCAGAGTGAGAAATTTGATGAGGCGTGGGATAGGTTTAAAGACATGCTCAGGAGGTGTCCACAGTATGGAATGTCTAAGGCTGAATACATAAGCATCTTCTACTATGGATTGGATTGTGAGTCGCGTGTTTTTATTGATGCATCATCAGGAGGAGCGCTGTTATCAAAGACAGCACTTGAAGCAGAAAAGTTATTTGAGGACATCTCTATGAATTTAAATGACTGGCCAGTAGAGAGAGATAGAGGATCATATGTACTTGGCAAGGTGGCGCAGGTTGAATATCAAGTGAAGCCGAATAGGGATGATGAGATCGTCTCTAGTCTAGCTAACATCAACAAGCTACTAGAGTCCCAGTAGAGGCAGATTACAGAGTTGACACTAAGGGGGCCTAGTATAAGCAGCACGAAGTGAAGAGTGATGAAGATACCTTCAATCAATACATGGCTGAGAACGATGCAAGGGTTGACCACATCGAAGCTAAAATGAATGTTGATCATGCAGATTTATCTAAGCAGATGAAGGAGCTTACTTTGATTAGGGGGCAGATGACCGCGAACGTGAATCAATTGACACAAAAATTGGAAGATAAAGTCATCACGTTAAGGTCTGGAACACAGTATGAAGGAACGATGTAGTCGAAATCAAAATCTGAAGCCAAAGGAGCCCGATTTGACCCTGATTCGACCAAAACAAGAGGTCGAACCATGCAGGGTAGGTCGAATCGGAGCACTGGACACGATCAGAAGAAGACTCAGCATTGGTTCGACCAAGCTCCATCTGATTCGACCTGGCTAACAGGTCAAACCTTGGTCGAACCCGACCATTCCGAGCACTCTGTTTTCCAGAAGACCGGTTCGACCACAGCCTTATTGGTTCGACCTGGATACCAAGTCGAACCCTGGTTGAACCGCATCAAGCGAAACACTCTATTTCAGATCATCATATGTTCGACCACGTCACTCATGGTTCGACCACACCTACTGGTCGAACCCAGGTCGAACCGGAGGCCAAAGACCATGCAGAGAGCAGATTCGACTTGGGGAAAAGTGGTTCGACCTGGTCACAAGGTCGAACCCAGGTCGAATCACATAATCAGAGAGAGAATCAAGTTTCAGAAGAGTGGTTCGACCACTACGTGCCTGGTTCGACCTGTCGAACAGGTCGAACCCAGGTTGAACCCAAACTGAAAAGTAAGAATGGACTTCCAGAAGCTTGGTTTGACCACTATGTACCTGGTTCGACCAGTACCCCTGGTCGAACCCAGGTCGAATCCTCTCAGAACGCACTGTTTCTGCGCCGAATGCTCCGCATGATGTTGATGCTACTCCAGTACCATTACATGAGCAGAATACTGAGCTTACAATGGAGAAGAAGTGGGAAAGAGCAAAGAAGTTGAGAGCGGAGAAGCTTAGACTGCAGATGGATAATGAAGATGTGGTTTTCTCTCTTGATCATGCAATGAAAATGCCCATGGAGACTCAATCGTGCAGGAGCATTGATATGGTTTCTAACTTGTTTAATCTTGATTTTTCTAAGACAGGTGATTCTGAATTTAAGTGGAAGGTTGACAAGGAGGAGTCTAAACAGCCATGGGAGGAAGGAAATTTCAATAATCATATTTTTGTGACCAAGAAAGGTGAGGTGTTGAGTGTAGACAAGAAGAGGGAAAGAAAGTATTTGAAGGTGAGGATGCGAGAAGACCGTCCTCTACCGTCGTGACTCTACGATGTTAAACATGAGCGCCTGTTGGGGGCTTGCCCTTCTATTTTATTGCTTTATTTCTTTCGTGTGAGTAAGAAATTTTTATATTTAAGGTGCTTATTATTCGGCAATTACATCTTTGCAAACTTAGTTTCAACTTACGTTTTTACTAAGTTTGGAGGGGTGTGATGTACTTACCTCATTGAAGCACAAAGAATATAATATTTTCTTTGTAATGTTTGCTAGGGGAGTTGATTTTTTGCGGTATATTGAAATTTTAATCGATTTTGATATGTCGATTTTTTGCAATTTGCTTAGTGTTCAGTGGTGTTTCTAGTGTGTGGGAGTCGATTACATAGTCAATTAATTCTTTCTTATAGTTCTCCTATTTTATTATTGATGAATCCTGTGATGATAAGTTTGTTTGAGTTTTGATGATAGAAAAAGGTAAAAGAGTGACAAGACGAGTTCTACATTGAGGCTTTGACTCGAGGAGCTCGTGCGTACGTTGAAGAAAAATCAGGTGCCCTCGTTTCCTTTTTCTAATTTTTATATGTGCTTTTAATTCATGGAGTGGAAGGATTGAGTTTATGGTGGTGATCCATGTGAGCTTATATTGTTAAAATTATCTTTGAAATTCATATGCTCTTGAAATTGATGAAGGAAGTGTACTTGAGTTATATTGTGATATGAAGTTCTATGTGTACTTGTGGGATATTACCTACCATGAAAAGTGCTCTGTTACTTGTTAAAAACCCATGTGAGATTTTGAGCCTCGTTGATCATGTACATAATCACATGATATTTCTTTTCTGGTGAGTATCGTTCTTGTATATGTATTCTAGAACTTGCCTCTTGTCTTACTTGAAACTACATGTGTGTTAGATGATGGGAGATGATCTAAGGCCATCCTTGAATTTATGAATCACTTAGCCAAATAATTTCCTACCAAATAATTATATATCCGTAGTTAACCCCGTTGAGCCTAAAAATCTTATTTCTTTGGTAACCTACGAAGATATCCACTTTGATATCCTATTTGAGCCTTAAATTCCTATATTTAGTGGAGAATTAAATGCTTTCAAAGTGTGTGAATGGTGCTTGATAACAATTTGGGAAGGAATGAAATTGGTGTTGAAATTAATAGTGATGGATTATGATAATGCATCTAAGGAGAAGCATGGAGTAGTGCTTAAATCTAGTACTCCATGGAATCAAAAACCCTAGGGTAGTGCTTAAATCTAGTACCCTATGGAGGATGCGTGAGGTAGTGTCCGAAACTGGTACCTCGAGAGAAAAAGGATGTGCTTGAAGAAAAGAAAAAGTATGTTGAGCTTGAAGAAAATGAGAGAAAAGAAAATTAAAAGAGCATGAAGTTGGATAGCCTTGAAGTGTAAGAATCTGCAGTACAAAAGATCTCCGGTTTTAATTCTCTACTAATTGAGTCACTTTATCCATATGTTTCCTACCCTTATCAAAGAGCCAACATTACATCCAAAAGAAAAGTCCTTTTTGATCCCAATGTCGAATCATAATTTTAGTGGTAGAAAGTTTGAGACGTTTGGCAAGCTTATGGTTACGCATGCACTTGAATTGAATTTGAGCGTAAACACTTTAATCCATAAGTGTACATATTTTACACTTGAGTGAGAGATCATATATATACTTCCCGTGAGAACATGTTGATGGAGCATTTGAATTGGTGGTGATTGTCTTAACTTGTATGCTATGAATTTATTATTACATATAATGAGAAATGCATAACCTAAGTTGAGGACAATTGTATTTTGAATGGGTATTGGTCATAGTCCTTGTTTCCCCGCTAATTTTCATACTCTCTTTCTCTTTATCTTTATTTTTTGCCTCGGGACAAGCAACGGGTAAGTTTGGGGGATTGATGAGAGTGAAAATAAGCGTGTTTTAATATCCAATTTAACACCTTTTTGATTGATATTGTAGTCTTATATGAGCACAAGTGTCTTATATTCGATATATGTGAGAATTATGTGCACTTGAGGTATTTTGTTGTGTTTTAGGTGGAAAAAGGATGAAAAGTGCAAAGTTGGAGAAAAGGTGCAATTTGTGCAAGAATGCTGAAAACGCACATCCATCTTTCATAATTATTCTGTATTGTTGTGGAGCTCAAAACTGTTGGTGTGATATATGGTCCACTGAAGAGAGGGTCGTTTTGGCGTAAAGAACACCATCATTGTAGTCCGAACGAGGAAGTTATGAGCAAAGCGGTGACGCCGCGCGAGCTGTGCCGAATAAAATTGCAGTGCTACTTTCCATGGCCTGTTACATATTCAATTCTTAGAGTTTTTGTGATTTCTTTACAAGGATAGAAAGCCCAGAAAGAGAGGATCACGTGAGTACAAAAATCACTCAATTCGGAGGTCGGATGTGAAAGTTATACGCGAAACGGAGAGACTGCGCAAATCGGTTAGACCTGCTTGAGGTCGAACCGAGGTCGAACCCAACAAAAAAAATGCTGGTTCGACCTGTTGGCTGGTCGAACCATGCACCTGGGACGTCCAGAAGGGTGGTTCGACCATGGTTTGACCTGTAGGGGTTGGTTCGACCTGTTTGGGAGGTCGAACCGCGCTTCGGGAACTTACCAACCGTATTTTCGAGGGCTAAACGCGTGTGATCACTTGAAAAGCCCATTCCAAGCCTAGGAGACGTGATTACAAGTATAAAAGGAGGTCTATACAACTCCAAAAAAAGGAGGAACACAACACAATACAAGAGAGGAGAAGAGAGGCCACAACATACAACACCCCACAAGGGGGGATCACCCCCCAACCATCATCCTTTTCTCCATCCATCCATCACTTTGAAAATTCGTTTGTGGAATCAAGGGGAGAACTAAGAGGAGAATTCAAGAGCGAGAAGGACGCGATGACGCCACATCTAGGGTTTATTCGTTTTCTAATTTATCTTGTATTTTTTGGACATCCTGGTAAGATCTATCCAACACCCATGATTGTTCTTCGCAACATCATGGGCTAGAGCCTTTTTGGTAGAACTAGGGTTGTGAATGTTTTATCTAGTTAATTGAACTTCCATGTGTACACTCTGTACAACACTACTTGTGAATTTATTTTATATATGATTGTGCTTTTTTAATTCATACTCACGGTCATTTTGTGCATCATTAACTGTTATGTAGAGTCTGAATACATATCTTGGTTATTGATTGAGTTCGTTCACTGTTGAGCAGAATTCCATGTTATGATTCTAAGTGAGGGGACTCTGAAATTTCATTAGAACTATCATATATGAATACTTATTAATTGAATTAAATTCGGATTAATAAGTAGGATAAAGAAGATAATTTCATAGTACCTATAAAGGGAGATCATATCGGGTTAGAGTACCAATCCTAGGGGGAAATAATTGATACTGATAGTACCTAGAAAGGGGGGTGAATTATATCTCTTGCTCCGAGGTTATTCACACATGTTACACGCATATTTACTTGTGTCTATAGAGTAGATATGCATGGTTTAATGATGCGTCCATATTCCACAAGGCAGAGTCGGACACTGACACATGGAAGGGAAGTTAATTAGTGAAACTGGATTATCCTAGAGCTACCTATTCTCCTACTTGATCCACTTTCGTATCCTTCGAGTGATAGTTTATTTTATTTGTTATTTAATTTCCAGCATATTAGTTGTTAGATAACCATTAAAACATAATTACCTTGTCTTAATTAATTTAGATAATAATTAAATTGATAATACGCCGTCCCTTGGGTTCGATATTCACTTGGTCACCTTTCGAAACTACAATTGATATCCTTCATACTTGGGGATTAATTGTGTGTTGAGAAAACGCGCATCAATATGCTTATCATGGGAAGCAATAATGACATAATCGTTGACACTAAACGAATGTTGAATCGGAACTTTGACATGAAGGACATGTGTATAGCGGATGTGATACTTGGAATCAAGATTCAAAGAACATCTGATAGAATTGCTTTGTCACAATCTCATTACATTGAGAAAGTGTTGAAGAAATTCAATACATTCGATGATCCACCGACTAAGACACCCATGGATCCAAGTGTACACCTTAGTAAGAATAAAGGTGAATCAGTGGCTCAATTTGAGTATGCAAGGGTTATAGGGAGCATAATGTACATAACCAATTGTACGCGTCCTGACGTAGCGTATTCAATTAACAAACTGAGTAGATACATGAGTAACCCAAGCAATGAGCACTGAAAAGCATTGAGAAGAGTGTTGAGATACCTAAAATACACTCTTGATGTGGGGGCTACACTATTCTAAGTATCCAGCAGTACTCGAAGGGTACAATAATGCAAACTGGATATCTAACACAAAAGACTCGTTCTTCACGAGTGGATACGTATTCACCATTGGAGGTGGAGCAGAGTCGTGGAGGTCTACAAAACAGACCTGTATAGCTAGTTCCACAATGGAATCTGAGTTCATAGCTCTAGATAAAGTCGGGGAAGAAGCAGAATGACTTCGTAATTTCCTTGAGGACATTCCATGTTGGAACAAACTGATCCCTACGGTGATGGTACATTGTGACAGTCAAGCCATAATTGAAAGAGTTCTTAGTGATATGTACAACGGAAAGTCTAGACATATCCGTAGGCGACACAACACGGTGAGATAATTGATCTCGAGTGGTGTAATGTCAATTGACTACGAGAAGTCAAAAGACAATATAGTGGATCCGCTTACAAAAATAATTAATCGAGATCAAATGAATAAATTGCTAGAAGGAATGGAGCTAAAATCCACAAAGTGATGAGCCAAAACAGTGAAAACCCAACCATGATGACTGGAGATCCCAAGAACTTGGTTCAAAGGGACAATAAAACTGTAGAGGTTCAACTAAAACTTGGTACCTACCATTCCTTAGTAGAGCAATTCTACCAAATATATAACTCGTACTGTGGTGAGATTACGTCTTTTGACGTTTAATGATTCCTAAAAGGCTAAGTAATGGCTGGTTGAGTATAACGGGGTATTCAAGATAGGAGATCACCTATGTAAGTGTGAAGTGAGTGGCCGCTTCAAAGTAAAATACTTATGAATCCAAAGTGGGTCCATGGTCGAAACGGACCAAAACGTGAGAATAAGAAAAATGCGAGACATTGATGCGTTCGCAATGTTGTCTCAGTATACGCTAAGGAGGAGTAGTTTAAAGACATCATGTCTACTAAGCCACCGGTATACTCGATAGTGTTGGACTATGGAAGGTTCAAAGTCCCAAGCTATCTATCCGGATACATTAATGTTTCACGAGGACTATATTGTGTGTCTGCATATTATAGGCGCCGAATTCCACTCATGTGGGGGATTGTTGGGGAATTTAATTGGTTAGTAAGGATTAATAAATAAATTAATCACCAATTAAATTAATAATTAAAGTGAGTGAAATTAGTCTCACATGTGGAATTGATCAAATATGGTATATTGATAAAATATGGTAAATTTGATCAAATATGGTAATTGATCAAATATGGTAGTGATCACGATCACTACTTAATATAACAATCCTCCCATATGAGAGTGGTCTATGAAGCTATAAATAGGGTCATTGTGCATTCATTCAAAATACACTTTTATACATATAAAACACAAAGCATCTGCATACAATTGCATAGTGCATAGTCTAGATGATCTAGTCCTCCATTCTCTCTTAGTTCACCGGAGTTCCTGTGATAGCGGTGCTGCTTCGCCGGAAATGAGAAGTCGTTTTACCTTTGGGGAAGATCCGCCAAGATCGGAGCACTACCAGGGCGTGTTTCTTCTTGCGGGAAGAGTTCTATTCGACTCGACTTCGCCCATCATCCCGAAATATTCAAGATCCTAGATCGTAGATCAAGAGATGTTCAATATCCAAGATCCTAAATCCAAATTTATAAAAAAGGTCAGTAATTCTCCTTTCTATTTTCATATTCATTGTAATACTGATTGATTGGTGTACCTATAAACCAACAAATTTGTAAGAATCTTCTTGAAAAGAAGAACAACATTAAAATGTTGAGAGACGTGGGCCCAAATGTGGTTGTCAAAGTGAGCCCTAGTTTTTTCATGGTTGAAGACTCTGTGAGCCAGAGTAGTCTTACCCAATCCACCCATTCCGATAATCGGAACGACGGACAGCGGTTGTTCGGTCGGAGTAGTCAGCATCTCCACAATCCGTGACACGTCATCGTCTCTCCCAATAAAGATCGGATCGAGGGCGACCGAATCAGTTTCCGAGGGGTTTTCAACAATTGCTTCGGCAATCATCCTCTGAAGGCCAAGATCCACTGCAGTCTTTCGAAGAGACTCGAAACTCGTGTTGATTTCTTTGATTCAAAGAGCCATCTGTCGACGGCGGAGATAGTGATTGAAGAAAGGAAAGCAGGATGCAGTATCAGTGGTGTTGGTGATTCTGTTGGAGATGAGCTGGTAGTTGAGTTCATCCAAAACATTGTCGGCATGAAAAGCCACATCTTCGAGCTCTTTCAGCCATACTTTGACAGCTTTCTTTGTGATGTACTTCTTCTGGGCATCATCCAAGAAACCTTGTATCATGGAAAAGATTCCTCTCAGCTTGCCGACGTTTCTATGCAGACCCTTGATCAGTGAGATCTCTTTTTTGGAAATGTTTACCAGATTCTGAATCAGGATTTGGATTGCCGCAGCACCTGCTTCTCCGGCCATTCTTTTTTGCGTGTGTTTGAGATACTTCTGTTCCGTAGATATAACAATGGCTCTCTCAAAAATGAAAATATTGTGAAGATTGTAAATTTGTCATGATGGCATTTTTCTATTATGTTCTCATCTACATTATCATATACTCCCTCCGTCCCGAACTTATCTGCACCAAAATTGTGGATAGGAGTTTAAAAAAAGTTACTTTTTCACTAATTTTATTGACTTTTTAGGGGGTATTATGGTATTTTTAGAATAAATAAATTATAAAGTATTCTTATGTAATAAATAAATTATAAAGTATGTTATGTGTGTTAGTTGTAAGTGATATTTTTGAAATTATAATAATTTTTGAGATTGTTAGTTAATGTGAAATTTCTTTATAATAAAGATAAGTGTAGAACAGACAAAAACAAAATGTGTGAAGATAAGTATGGAACGGACGGATTAACTACGTGTATGAAAATAATAAGATTGTAGAGATATCACTTTTATCATATTTTAACTAAGTCTACGGTCAAATTCTTTCATGACGGTCTTACGACATTTATCACTTTTCTACAGTGTCACTTTTTGATGAAGCCAAACACTTTTCTATAGCGTCACTTTTTGATGAAGCCAAACAAATGTGCGAGAAAATATCACATTGTATTTCAACAGCGAAAATTAAACCAAATTCATTATTATGAAAAATTATACAATAAAATCATTTTATATAGTATAAAATGTTTTTTAATCCTACCTCACTTTTTTCCTCTCACTAGTCTCATTTCCTTTAATACATTTATGAGGGTCTACACATCCATAAATATAATTAAAATATAAAACTCATACATCCATTAATACAACTAAACATTACATATTAAATAATACTCTCTCCATCTCAGGAAAATATACACGTATGATTTTAAAAAAATAACTTTTTATTTTAATGATGTAAGAAAGATGATGAGTATTTTGGATAATTGAATAAAACAAAGTGTATGATATAATTGACGTTGACTAGAATGTGTGTAACAAGAATGTGGCATTTTTGTAATATCGTAGTATTGTAAGGTTATTGATATTGTATATTGTTTTTATTTTTAGGGTGTGTAAATATTTTTGGGATAAATCAAAATAAAAAGTATGTAATTATTCTTAGGGCAGAGAGAATAATACTATTTAATTCACGTACAAAAATAAATGAATCTCTTTAAAATGGATGGATGTAGTATCTTTTCATTATTTTTTGTGTAGTTTGTAATTTTTTTTTGCTCATAGCATTTACTCTCTCGTTCCATACAAGTTTTAACATTTTTCATTTTCATTAATCCCTAAAAAATTCTTACATTTCCCTTTTTTTTTTTCTAATGAGTATGGCTATTTGCACACACCTTTTTATCAAATATAAATTTTTTATTAAATCCACATCTTTTTAATCTTTTATTTAATAATTTTAGAGCCCAATTGTTGTGCACCTAATGCACTGGGGCACCTAGACGATCTTTATCGTTAGATTAATTTTTAGTTTAATCTCCCCTATAAAATAAAATAATATAATTAATTAAAAAAAACTACCTACTACACTAGTATTTTAAACTATAAATATAGGAATGCACCGGTGCACTAAGTGCACCCAAAATCACCCTTAATTTTATTGCATATAGTATACCCCTAAAATTTCAGAAATACACTTTTAAATTTAAGATTATACACAGTTATTCTTATACTTCCTCCATCTGCTTTAAAGAGTTTATTTTTTTATTTTGAGCGTCCATCCCAAAGAGTCATATTTTATTTACACACTCATTAATACAATCAAAATATAGGGTCCACACATCTACTAATATAATTACTCACTACGTATTAAATAATAATACTCCTTAAAGATAATATAAAGAAAATTCACATCAATTTGGGCCTCTTTTGGACGGTTGCCCGTCACTAGTTTTTCCCGCGTCAGTACCTGGTTTGGTTTCTTGTTTACATGGCTCACGAATTGAAGAGAGACGATGCTCGCTCCACTTGCCTAGGGATGTAATTGAATCAAATCGAGCCGAACACTACTAAACTTGAATATCGTTTGTTAAAAATTATCGAACTCAAACCCGAGCTCGAACTCTTCGGAAAAAAATATATCGAACTCAAGCTTGAAAAGAGACTGTTTGTTAAACCTCACGAACATGTTCACGAACATATAAGACAATTTTTTTGTGAATGTTTGTTCATGAACATATAAATATTTTTATTCATAGATATTGAAAGAATATTTTGTTAATAAATATGTGATGTTATTCATAAATTTTAACAAACAAACCAACAAAAGATAATAATAAAAGTTAAAAACATATTTAAATATTTAAATAAACACTTAAACTATTATATTTATGTTTTTTAATATAAATATTTAATTATTAAAGACTAATAAATAAATAGTAGTATATATTCCCTCCCTCCCTCCCATTTCAATCTTTATATATTTTCAATTTGGACGTCTCATTTCAATCTTGTAATTTTCCTTTTTGATAGATGAGACCCTCAAAAATTAATTATTTCTCTTTTCATGGGTCCACACATCACACTATCATCTACCCACATTTTACATTAAAATATTATTTCTCTCACTTCACAATACATTAAAATATATATTCCTTAATATTCGTGCAAAAACCAAACGTAATGTTTGAAACAGAACGAAGGGAGTACATAAACATAATAATAAAATTTATGAACGCTTTCGCGAGTCATTAACGAGTCTGTTAACGAATATGTTCGCGAGCTTTCGAGCTAAGCTTGAGTTTGGTTTGATAAACTAATCGAACTTAAATTTAAGCTTGGTTTGGATCGTTAAGGTTAATAAACGAGATCGAACGAATATTATATCAAATCATTTAAATAGTTCGCGAACTATTTGGTTCACTTACATTCCTATGTGCCTCCTCCCTCCACCTCCGTTTGTCCAGTTGATTTTCTTTATCCTAAATCTTAATTTGGATTTCCCCTCTCTGGTTTCATTTTGCTCCCGCTGCACAGATCTATTTCGCCTCAGCTTCTTCGCGGTGGTATGGGTAAGCTTTCCATTCGTCTGCGTTCTGTTTTTGACTTTCACGTTTCTTACTCCATCGTACGAGTACCGGCATACTCTATTTTTTTTCTGACATTTTCGATTCAACTTCATAGGTGTTACAATTTTATAGCTCAGAAGAAATCCTAATAATTTCCCCCCTTTTGTATAGTGTGCGGTATTGTAGTTTTGCTTGAATGGATGGTTTATATTGTGTGTGTGTATGTGTTGGCCTTTGTATCAGCATTGAATGCTTTTACTGATTAAGATTAAAAATTAGACATAGTATTTCTGAAAAATGAATTGCTCCAAACAAAACCATAACCACAGCGTCTTTGATTTTTATACTTTCTTTAATCTTATTGTAGGGGTGGTTTCCGACGGGTACTGCATGAGGGACATTTAGTTGGCGACCCTTCTTCACTTCATTGCTTTTTTGGGCAATAAGTTTTCATTTGTGAAATTTCATAACCAGATGAGTCACGTTGCCTCCCATCTTTCTTCTTCACAATATGCAATCCGAATCCTTATTTTATCTTTATGTTTCCTTCTGATATAAAATTTGGTTCGAGCTAACAATGTATTTTATTATGTTTTTAGAGGAACCTTTTTTGTGATATTGAATATGGAATGTATTATGTTTCTATCATCATTTTCCATATTCCTAGCTTAATAAGCACCTAACCCTATCATTTATTCACTTTGCACATGTCCAATACCTGCTGACATTGTTAAGGATGTGAATGAATCAAATCAAGCTAAACAAACAGCTATTTGAACATGTGCAAACAGTAATACTAAAATTTAATGCTATGTATGTTTAATCTTATCTGATGTTCGAATTAGTCAAGCTTTAATCTAGCCGGACATAGGTTGAACTTCAGATACTTCTCTCATCTATTACATATTAAGTGTGGCAACATGCAGGGAAGAATCCTTAACGTTCGTACTTGTAATATTACATAAACTCTTCATGGAAAAAGTTCATCTTAAAATAACATATGTCCTTTCATCATCTGTACTTGCTATAGAATTGTTAGTCAAAAAAAAAGGATTGAAATCTGTAAATAACAATTAATATTATATATTAACTAATCCACATATGATGTTGTGGATAAGAGAGAGAAATGAGTTAATAGTTGGTTTATTAACTCCTATCTTTTGGGGATTTAAATATACTGCGCCAGGCAGTTATCTTAGACGTTAAAACGCATACGCAGAATTGAGAACGCTGAGCATTTTCTCTCTCGATTTTTTTCTCTCCTGAAATCACAACCCAAATCCTGTTCATTATGTTTCGCAGATTAATACCATATCGTGAAATATAATCTACAACCTTGTGTTATATGTTTTGATCCAGAGATCACAGTATATCCTTGAGTACCAATCGGTTCATGCATATTCTTCTGTTGTAACTTAACCCTACGGAGAAAGGTAAGATTTCTCTCTAGGCATGGTTATGGTTTGTGCATTTATGTACGTGAGCTTTCCAACATTGGTATAAGAGCCAATGATTGGTACTCCACTTGTTTTCTGGGATTAATAAAATTTTTATGATTTTAGTTTTCTGCTTTTTAAGATATATTTGCTCATATATGATTTATGATGAAAATGGTATGATTGTTGATTTATGTGATGTTGACTGATCATACGTATGAGTTAAAGGCAAAATTTTAATGTCCAATGGCTATTCCATGTTGTTGATGATTTTTTAATTTTCAAACTCTTCACGGGTTCAATTTTTGTCAAAATTTTCGTGCATAGGATGCATGTTTTTGTTACTCCACTTGATAGGTCTTGTCGATACGAGTCCAATGCATATTTTTTCGCAATTTTTGTCCTTCTAAAACTCAAGATATGATTTTTGAAGTTATTTTCGAAATTGGGCCAAATCTACAAGTTTCAGAGAGTTTGGGGGTCTGTTTTTGAAAATTCGATAAAGTTCAGGGACTCTTTCGCAACTAAATAAAGTTTGAGGGTTGACCGGGTCAGACTAGGATCAAACCGAGTCAGACCAGCCCCCGAACTGGACCGAATCGACGTGGACCAGACCGGACCGGGACCAGAAGCCACCAAAGGTCAGGCACCGGCAGTGGCGCATGAAGGCCATGCGCCTACAGACGGCAGCTCCGATGATGGCGCATGAAGCCCATACGCCGGTGGCCGGCGACTCCGGCAGTGGCGAGCGAGGTTCACATACCGGTCGAAATCTTCTCCGGTAGTGGCGTTTGTGGTAAACGCGCCCACCAATAAACTATTGGCAGCCGGCGCGTGGTGGCATATGACGATGCGTGAGAGCGCATTCGGGCGAGTGGCGGGCTCCTAGCGAAGCGTACGTGCGCGTGGTAGCATTTTTCAGCAACTGGCTGACGTTTTCCGACGTGTTTCGGCGCGTGGAGTCCAATGGTGATATTTTTTAGAGCGTTTAATGTCATCTATAGTGTGTATTTGTAGTTTTACTTTATTTTGTGACATATTTATTGAATACGAACATATGGGGTGGTTATTTGGTTACAATTTTTGATGAATATGCTCCTTAATATGTCATTTAATTCTAAATTCATGGTGTTGAGTGATATTAGAATTGTTCAAAATCTTGCAGTCTATGAAAGTGAGAGCCAAAGTGAGTTGAACTTATTCATTTGTGAATATATATACCTATTGCATCTTGGAAAGTTGTTTCCATATGCATTAAATGGAGAGAAAATTCATGTGATATAGTTTGACTAACATTGATGTGTTTGATTTTGGTTGCTCGTTTTCTCAAAGGCATGTCAAGAAGGGGAACAATTTCAGATGAAGACATTAGGACTAAAGATGAAGTCCTCCATGAATTTCTGAATTGTAAAATGAAGCCAACACACAACATAAGGGACCACGCAATTGATTTGATTGAACTCTACAATCGATTGTTGCCTTTATTTTATAGCAATACGATTCCGCGTGATAAGTATTTCCAAGTTTTTAGTCCTGAGACCTGGGCGAGCACTTTGCCTCCCTACCTACAAAAGGATTTTTGGGTTCAGTGGGAAACTTATGAAGTGAAATCTAATGGCCGACAAATTATGCAAGATTTGATCGATGTTTCTGAAGCAGAAGATAGGACACATGTACTAAGATCAACCTGTTTAAGGATGGAAAGGATTCGACGTTCTGACTTCTTGAGACTGAGTGGTCGAGAGAAGCGTCAGATAAAGAATCCTCATATAGATCCTCTAGGGCAAGCTGTCTATAGTGTGGGGATTAAAGAATTTGATTATGAGCGTCGATGGAAATCTAGTGATAAATTAGGGGAGATTAATCCATAGATTTTCTTAATTCATTTCCATTGTATTTTTTAATTGGTAACTCAGGGAGTTCATTAGAATTTTATGTTCATGACTTGTTAGATTTGGTTATTTTGCTATTGTGGATGGTTATTTAAAGTTCTGTTTATAAGTGGTTGTTCAATGTTTTTTTATTAATTACTTGAACAATGTGTTTTACGTCTTGAAGCAAGAATCTATTATTATAACACATGATAAGATTGATGATTAGTAGTCTCCGAGCTATTTTGCGAGATTAAGTCTTGTGTTATTTATTGAGATGTCTCTGTTTGGCTTAACGTAAAAGTTAATAAAATATTATTAACATATTGAATTATTTTTATCTCTATCAAAGACCATGGCATCAAAATCTATAGTCGTTGAATTGAACAAAAGTGAGAAATTGAACGGTGATAATTATGACACATGGCGTCATAAAATATGGTACGTATTGGATGCACAAGATGCGTTGGATACTATAAACCAAGTGATGGACAATCCAGGCACGGGAATTGGAAATCAAGGGAAGCGTGACCAAGAAGCATACAGGCATGGAAAAAGATAAATTACATTGCATGAGGTATTCCTGTAAGCTCAGTAATTAATGCGATGATTCATGAATGTGAGCAAAATCCCACCTCACATGATATCTGGATGTATCTACGTGAGAAGTATGGTGGTACATTGGTTACAAGGCTTAGGTAGTTGATTATTAAGTTCGATACTTACAAATAGAAACCAGATCATAACATTAGACAACATTTCAGGAAGATTTCTAATATGATAATCTAACTTAAGACTACTGGTCATATACTCTCTGATGTACAACAAATCCAAGCCCTGATCTGCTCTTTACCTAATCGTTGGGAATATCTCAAAGTTAACTTGACGCATAATGAAAGCATTAAAACTTTCAATGATGCTGCTTGTCATGTTGAGCTGGAAGATGAGAGGCTCAGAACCTCAACGCCTTCTTCTCGGGCCTTCTATGCCGGTTCTACTTCTAAGGGAGCTTCGGGCTTCAAAAGGAAAAGGAATTAGAAGAAGAAAAATAAGGAAAGACGATCTAACGGTGGTGATGGTAAGCCTGACAATAATCCAACTAAAATTGATGAATGAAAAAAGGAAAAGAATCGTGACAAAAAGAATAAGAAGGATAAAAGTAAGATGCCATGTTATAATTGTAGCAAGCTTGGTCATTATGCTCTTGAATGCCCTGAGCCCAGGAGGGACAAGGTAGATTCATCTTATTCTATTTTGTCTAAAATTAATGTCTCGAGTACTGTCTTGCTGTATGATTATTATCCTTTGTGGATTATAGACTCAGGAGCAACGAACCATGTGACAAGAGCAGAGGAGCTTTTGTAGATTTTTATTGTGTTCCAAAGGGGACTATGTGGATATATGTAGGAAACAATGCTCGAGTCGAAGACAAAGGACTTAGAACTTGCAAATTGGACCTGCAGTCTTTGTTTGTGGTTCCTCTTCCACGAGTTCATCAGAAGGCATGTCTTCAAACTCGTAAGAGTCTTGAATAGATGGCGCCATTCGATGTCATTTGATGTCAAGCTCAACTCCATGTCGTGAGCTCTTGTAGCCAACTCTTTAAAAGTTTTAGGTTGAATTCCTTGGAGTATGCAGCGAAGATTCCATTGCATCCTTTGAATGAATATTTCTATAGCTGAAGTTTCTAGTAGCTTTTCTTTGCAATTGAGACTTAGGCTTCTCCATCTGTTGATGTAATTGAGGACATATTCTTCATCACTTTACCGAGTATTTGTTAGCTCCATCGTGCTAACGGTTCTTCGCGTGCTATAGAAACGATTGAGGAATTCTTTTTCCATTTGCCCCCAACTGTCAATGGAGTCAGATTCCAAGTTAATGTACCAATCAAAGGCATTTTCTTTTAGAGATCGGACAAATTGTCTCACCATGTTATCTCCGGAGGTCCCAACATCATTGCATGTCTCGACGAAGTGTGCCACATGCTGTCTTAGGTTGCTTTTGCCATCGAATTATTGGAACCTTGGAGGTTAGTAGTCAGCTGGCATCTTCAATTTGTCAATTCTCTTTGTATGTGGCTTTTTGTAGGCAACAAAAGATTTGGAACTCCCTTCAAACTTATCTTTTATCATCTCTATCATGATATTTTTTCAGTTGGTTGATAGGAAGCATCATGTCAGATGAAACTTGTATATCTTCTTCAACTTGATTCGTTTCAGATGGATGTTGTTTCGCGGTGTCCTCCTCCTCGTGTTCATCCTCACCTTGTTTCCCCTTTGCATGACTTGTCTCCGCATTCTCCATTTTCTTCATAAGTACGGAGATCTTTACATCTTGAGCTTCCATGTGCTTGTTGAATCCTTCAATGGCTCTCATCATACTTGCGAGTTGTTCCTCGATGGTCATAGAATTTATTGTCATCACTACAGCTACAGCTGAGGCAGATGGAGAACTTGGCGTTGAACAAGGAGTTGAGCAAGCAAAAATATTTTCACCACCCTTGTCTCCGTGCAATAACTTATTGAGAGTAATCCCCACCATATGGTTTGCCTCTATGGAGCCTTCGGGAATACTTCTTGTAATTACTTGAACTTTTTCAGTTTGCAACTCTGGAGGCTTTAATGCAGCAGGCCTTCGTATCACAATTTTTAGTGGAGTCGTCATTTGAGTCTTCACAGTCCTGCAGCTCTGAAGGCTTCGAGATAGATGACCTTTTTATCGCGATCCTAAGAGGAGTCATTCTTTGTGCTTGTGGAGAGAAAAGTTGAGAGATAGAGATGGTCCCACTGGGCGTGCCAAAATTTATAATAAAAATTTTTGTATTTATAATAAAATAAATATAAGAGAATTACAATAATAATCCAGACGGATTAAACTTGATAATTTAGGAAACAATCTCTATCATTCATCTAATTGTTCTCTCGAACCAATTTGGCTTGACTTGACTTTGACTTGTCTTGTGTGTGTTGACTTTGACTTATTTGACTGGAGTGCATGTATGCTGACTGTGTTGACAGCGTGTGTTGAGTCGGATCTTCAGTTGAAGCTTGTCAGAACTCGGATTTGGGACTTTATAATGCTTGTCCAGAGGCGTCGAGCCTTTGTTTGGATTAAACATACTTGATGTGAAAAACACTCGATCTGGGGGCTTAGCACCTTGATCCCGGGTCGTATGTTATTCTTGACTCGAAGAACACTGAAGAACTTAGTGTATGAAGAACGCTTGATTTAGGAGCTTAGCACCTTGTCCCGAATTGTATGCCATTCTTGACTTGAAGATCTTGAGGAGCGTTGCTCGTGTTTCAATCTCTTCAGAGCGTTGTCATCTTCGGGTACTTTAATGTGTGTTCCAAATGAATTGAGGAGGACCCCTTTATATAGGTGAGAGATAAAGACACCCCATAAATAACTCGTATTTTGATTGGTCAAGGGCTATTTGGGCCATATCCTGTGGGCTTGGGCCTCCAACTTGATTGGACTGTAATTAGGCCTATTTTACTTGGGCATAATATAATTTGCATGGGCTTGTTTGACTTAAGTCATGCCTCATTTGACTTGGACTTACTTGACTTGGGACAGACCTTATTTAATTTAAACCCCATTTAATTTATTGGGCTTAAATTAATTATCAATTATTTATTAATCTATTTTTAGGAATTAATTTATTTAAATTTCAAAATAAATTAAAATTGATATTTTATCAAGAAAATCCACGCGTCGCCAACAGTACCTACCCGGCTGACGGCCTCAGCTTCTTCATCGCCCCCGAGGCCCCGACGACTATATCTTCCCCACCACCAACGAAGAGGGAACTTCGGCATCTTTGGGCCAGACGGCACGGCAGACGGCGTCTTCGCGGTTGAATTTGATGTGTGCGCGAACGATTGGGATCCCTCCGATCCTCATATTGGAATCGACATCGAGTCAAGAGTATCAGAAGCCAACTATTGACAATTGTAGGTTGGTGGTTGGCAAACTCTAACAAGGGGAGCGCCACCTTGTCGTACGTGCACGACTTAAAGACCGTACTTCCGAGGCAGGTTCAAGTCGGGCTGTCGGCGTCCACCGGATTGTTCTTTGCCATTCACGAAGTTCAATCATGGCATTACACTTCCACTCCCGTCTGGGATAACAGTAACACCAACCAAGCTTCCACCTATACTACTATCTAATCCATGGATATTATATATATATTACTTATATGTATGTATCATGTATGTATGTATGTATGTGTGTCGCTGTGAGTAATAAGGATTGCGTGAGCTGTCCACACCAGTGTGTATTGTATGTCTCTACATGAGCAACTATTCCATTCCATATATATGCATTAATTTGTTTTCATATTCATCATAAGTTTTGAATTATTTGAACCCCACCCTTATTGATTTCTTTGATTCATAAATGGCTCATGAAATTTAGTTATTAAATCGATATGATAGGTGAGTTGAGTTGAGTTGAGTTGAGTTGAGTTGGGAGATAGTGTAATTTTAGGGCAATTTTTAGCTGACCCATGCTTACACATGGCCGTATTAGCATGTTGAAGGTAAAATGGGACCCACTTATAAGTGAGTGTAATCACTGCTTTATTTAATAATATAATGTTATTGTTCTATGCATTGCGTTCTGTTCTTCTTCCTTTCCGTTTCTCTTCCTTAATTTTCCTTGTACCTACCATTCTACGCAATGTCATTTCCCTTTCACTTACATATTGTAGTGTCCTGTCTTATTTCCACTTTTAATTTCCACACAATCTAGGGTGACAGTAGTGTATGACTATCTTTCACTCTTTGCGTCCCCCTCTCTACCTACTTTCCATAGTTCCTTTCTCCTTTAACCTTTTATTTCCTGCAATATATATATTTTTTTTTCTTTAACATCTCCCACTTTTCATCTCCATGGTTTTCTACCTTAGTTTTTTTTTTAGTGCGATGTTTCTTATCAGTCGTGTCTACTTTTCTTTTAAAATATTTATTTTCTTTTCTATTCACTGTAGGTAGGAAATCATTTTTTTTAGATCCTGCTTCCGCTGCATAATCAATTCTCGTTTCTTCATGTTCTCAACACTCCTTTAATTTCTTTTCTTTTTCAACTTCATTTTCTTCTCTTTTGTGGTGTTCTCTCTTTCTCTCTCGTCTAGTGTTGTTTAGAACACCAACACCCAACCGTCGATCTTTCTCTTTACTCAGCACCATTTTTTAGTAATAATAATTACTAATACTAACAGTGCATAGACATTAATGAAGACTTGTTGTACAATGTGATATGGTGAACAGTGCCTAGATGTATTGCATGGTCTTGAGGTGCAAAGGTTATTAAGATGAGAGTTAAAAGAAATTAAACTTTATTGGAGAATGTGTTTTTCTCTCTCCTATGACCCTTATATTTTATCTGGAATTGTTGGAGGAACCTAAACAAGTATCATTTATGTAAAATAATAATACTTCCTCCATCCGGTTCTTAGATATCCAGTTGTTTTTTGCACGTAGATTAAGGAGTATTATTATTATTATATGTAAAGTGAGTTGTTGTATTAGAGGAAAGTGGTGGGTCATATTGTGTACTTTTTTACTAAATAGGGAAAATTGATACCTTTGAAGTGGACGCCAAAAATAGTATAATGGATATCTTAGAAGCGACGTTAAAAATAGTAAACCCTTGATGTGGGCGCCATCGCTTCTCGCTCTGTCTTGAATCTTCACTTGGTTCTCACTTGATTCACTGCTCGAATCTCTCTCTACAGCTCTTGCGGATGGAGTTAGGGTTTGGATGTGGTGTAGGATGGATGTGGAATCTAACTCCCTTCTGGATGTGATATGCTTCCCTTTTTATACTTATAAAACCCTCCGTGTGGACATTTACTGGGCTTTTTCTTGGAAAATACGCCAAAACACGCACTGGAGGGTGGGAATTACCAAAAATAGATCAAAGTGTCCCCGCTCGACCAGAACAGGCTTGGTCGAGCGGCCACAACTTTAGTTGAGCGGACACCCTGTAAGCCGAACTCTGTCCAATGCCTCGCTCGATCAAATCCACTCTCGCTCGACCAACATAGTTTGGTCGAGCGGCTCTGCTCCATGTCGAGCGGCTCTGCTCCAGGTCGAGCGACGTCTCAAAACTCGTATTTTTCGATTCTGAGCACTTTTGACCTGTTTTCCTGTATAAATATGCTCAAATAACCTCTGTAGCATCTGATTCATGACTTTTCCATAAACCACCCAATTTGCCTTATAGACCAAATAGTACTCAATTTTTACATAAATCAGAGCTCAAAACATGTGAATTATCACTCTCATCATACCTCCACTCTACTCCTAGCACAAAGTTCAACTATTGCATTCATTTATTAGTTTCGGCTCCACCACACTTTCAATGATACAAAAATCAATTGTAAAAATTCATTCATCGGAGAAAGATAACATCGCAATCTAAAAATTGGGAAAAATCTAACATCGCAAAAATTAGAAAGATAACATCACACAGCAGCCTAAAAATTGGAAAAAATCTAACATGAGACGATAACAATACGTAGAGTTGAGAAAATGAAGAAGAGTGAGCAGTGGCACAGCAGTGAAAGAGAAGATGGAAACTAGCAGTGGCGCGACGGTGAGAGAGAAAATGAAAATGAGCACCAAACAACGAGAGAAAGTTGTGAGAGAGAAGTCAATAGAAGCAGTAAGAGAGAAAGGCGGCTGGCAGCGTACCGTGAGAGATAAGGGCGGCATTGTACGGTGGCGTTGTACAGTGAGAGAGAAGGGAAATGTGAACAACAGCCTATGAGAGAGAAGTTGGAGACAGAATCGGTGAAAGAGAATGAGGAGAGAGAATGGGTATCGGGCGTGAATGAGGGCGAATGACCCAAATAACTAATTAGAGTATAAATATCTCGGGTCATGGGTCAATTTTGACCCGATTGCACCTTAAAAACTGGTGCACAATAGTATTTGCCATAGGAGATTTACTAATTAAGGCGTCCCACAAATATTGTTATATATGCTAATTAAGGCGTTCCTCAACTATTGTTGCATTACCCTTTTTGGTAGATGAGACCCATATAAAATAATTAATATGTTCTCATGGGATCCACACACAATACTAATACAATTACTCACTATAAATTAAAATATTATATCTCTCAACGTACTACACATTAAAATACTATACTCCCTCCGTCCCAAACTTATCTGCACCATTCCTTTGTAAATTACAAAGGAATGGTGCATATAAGTATAGGACAGAGGGAGTATTTTTTAATCTCCGTGCTAACAGTAAATGTAACATATACAACAATCGCAGGATGGAGGGAATATTGATTAGGAATAGATCACGAAATAAAAAATATATTCCTTAATTTGATTCAAATATCATGGTATTATACTTAGATTTTGATTTAATAAAATCTCACAAATTTAATATTATTTAATAATTATTAATCAAAATAATAATGAGATTAAAAATATAATAAAATTTATATTATTAAAAGTTTATATAAAAAGTATAGGTAATTTAAACAATTATTAAATTGTTTATGGAAAATAAAATTTATATTTATATTTAATATTACAAACATATTCAATTTACTATTAATATTAATTTATATAATAATTTTATATAATTTAATAATTTTATTTAGAATAAATATTTAATTATATATATATATATATATATATATATATATATTCTTTTGCTTAAATAATGGAAAGATTACTACTAGGCACACAAAAAAATTCTTAATTATTATGAGATACAAACATACAAAAATATACTAATAACTACATAAATATATAGTGATATTCCAATATTACCCTTACAATGTGCTGCACATAAATGTTTGTGTGCAGCAAAAGTGTGTGCAGTAAAAAAAGTTTGTGCAGTAAAAAAATATGGTGGTCTGGCGTTGGTCCGGCGATTTTTTGGCGGCCGGCCGGTTGTCCGGCGATCGGACGACGGCTGCGGCGGCAGTCCGGCGATTTTCCCCAGCCGACCGGCGGTCCGGCTATGGTTCGGCGACCGACCGCCGGAAAAGTGTATGAGTTTAGAATTATATTTGGTATTTTACTTTAATATTTTATATCTAAGAGTAATTTTTTTAAATTAATGTAACTCACAGTAATTATGGGTACAAAGTGTGTACTTATGAGTAATTTTTCCTTAAATATTTTAATATTATTAAATTTTTTAATATGATAATTATATGTTAAGTGAAAAAAATATTATTTTTCATAAATTTTCGTATTCATATATATACAAAAGAGATGTGATATATATATATATGTGTGTGTGTAATTTTTAATGTACCTTATGTTATTTAAACAAAAAAAGTAAAATATTTAATTTAATTCTTTAAATTATGGAATAAGTAAAGTTAAGGGGACGATCAAAACATCAACTAAGCCTCCAAAAGATGTAATTAATCTTATATTGGTTCATATAACTTCAAATTCAAAAGCATCAATTCATTAAGAACATGCAAGTTAAGATAATTACTTCACCAATTCAAGTGCTCAATCCAAATGTGATTTGACGACAGGCTTAAAAAGTCACCTACAGACAGACGCTTTACGCCCAATCATTCTGGATAACGCTTGCATCTTTTGTCTTACCGCGGCTGCTTATTATCTTTGCATGATCCTTGTTAAAGATAAATATGGTAAGGAAGCCCTATACAATTCCTTTAGTACCTAAAAATGATAGATATCTTGTACTAGCATTTAATAGAATTTTGAATATGAATCGCTAGAAAGCGAATAAGGGCTTGTGGGTATTTAATTTCCTTAGTACCTATAAAGGGAAGTCTAGTGATCTAACCTTAGATTGAATTTAACA
Source organism: Pogostemon cablin (assembly GCA_023678885.1). Lineage (NCBI taxonomy): Eukaryota > Viridiplantae > Streptophyta > Magnoliopsida > Lamiales > Lamiaceae > Pogostemon > Pogostemon cablin. The sequence goes on from CM042987.1 coordinate 13,100,734, forward strand.
TGGAGTACCTAGAAAGAGAATAGAGAATTATCTTATTAATTTAGTCTTAGGAATTTATGTTCTTTAAAATTGTTAAATCTCACTTGATCATAGTGGTTTAACATGCTTCAGTGATCATTCCTATTAAATTTTGCATGATTTCGTCACTTGTCTATTTTTTGTCTTATTTCACATGATAAACTGAATTTTTCTAGAACTATCTTGTTCTTTTCTCTTGAAACACCTGTGATTGTGTGTGGATTTTATTTTACTATTTTATTTGCTAATTAATTTTCTACGTAGTTTTCAAAAACCAAAAAGGTTATTTTGTCTTGATTATTAGTGATGCATATTATTAATTTGGTGCGTATCTTGTTTAACGCTAATCTCGTGATTTGATAATTTAACTTGGTCACACGTAGTGCTACAATTGATCTCTTACACTTGAAGATAATCATTCTTGTGAGTGAAGAAAAATTTGACCAACAGTTAAGAAATCACTTATTTTTCTTGCAAGCTGTGATGAAAGCGTCGTTACTTCGTTAAATTTGTCAATTTATTCTATTCGTGATTTGGCCCCTTCAGCTCAATTGTTCACCTCGCCATCTATTAGTTTTCCCCAACACCTTAAATCTTTCTTAAGCATCTTCAGTTTTTCTTTAACTTTTACTCCGGCATATCCACACAAATATTGCATCCATTCCACTTGTCTCTGAAGAACTAATCGAAGTCTTTTGAAGCAGCCAACTATTTTTAAATTTGAATGGTTTAGGACCCTGGTTTGTCAGGATCAATGAGTAATGATCTGAGAAAGTCCTTGAGTGTGCTCGTAAAGAAGAGTCTTGCTAACTTGTCATTCCTTTAGAGTTCAGAAAGACCCTATCCAATTTTGATGCGGCTGAGCCATCATTCCTATATCATGTGAATTTACATCCTATAAGGTCAAGTTCCTCCAACCCACAAATAGCCACAAATTCATGCATCGAACATATTGCATTCAGATAACGTCGTGACTTGTCCTCTATCTCCCCATTCGGAAGGCTTTCTAACAGTGTTGAAATTCCCAGCAAAACTAAATTCTATCCTCATTATCACAGTAAGAGTCCATCCACTCCGAAAAAATAAGTGACCGTTCTTGACTCGGGCAAGGCAAGTATACCTTCCTTCCAACCATCCAGATAACAGTGCATTAAGAACTTGTCTTTTCTCCAGGTGCATAACAAATCTCTAGCTCTCCCCACTGATCCAATGAAAGCCCAATCAAAATCTTCACCATTCCACAGCTTAGTGACATGCTCTCTTCTAAACGTACTCCTTGTTAAGGTTTACATTTTCTATTTTGCTTTTGCTTTGTTTCATGTTAAGGTTTACATTTTCCTATTTGTCAAGTGGGACTCACGCAAAATAATTAATTATTTCATATAGTTCCAACACAACACTAATACAACTACCCACTATACATTAAATATTATATTTTTCAACTCACTATCTATTAAATTATTATATCTCTTAATCTACGTACATAAAACAAATGTCAACAATAATAGGGGATGAGGGCTCCTCACACAAATGAGTGATCCGGGTTCGATTCCTGTTAGGAACGAATAGGAGGGGAATTATAAGGAGGCTTGGGAGAATAAGGGTGTATGGAGACTTGGTGAACTAACTACTAACTATACTAACAACTAACTTTGTCCAATAAAAATAATAATAATAGGGGATGAGGGGAGTATCTTTTTTGTTTTCTTGAATACATACAAAATCAACAACTTCCTTACCCATAATTTCTCTAATATTTTTAATTTTCTGTATCCCTCCCAATCCTCTAACATTGGTAGTCAAAATATTCATAGAAGATCTCCATAACTCACCCCTTACAAGTTCGGCATGTATTTTTGAAGATAGCATCTCCTATCTCTCAATTCCATATTAACAAGATACTCAATATAGCTTCATCCATGTTGCCTTCAACTCCTAGCTCCATAAGCTCCTCCGATTTCTAAAATTTTCTCTCTCTCTTCTTTAGATTTTCTTGACCAAAACAATCTGTTACAATTCATTATTTCAGAGTCTCCAAGAGTAGACCCACAAGAAATTTCTGGAGAAATGGACAGTGAACGAAGTAGATTTATTCTTGATTTTTGATACCCTCAAATTACCCTCTTCCAAACAATTGTTGATTTATCCCACTTAAGAATCTCCACTAATATTTTGTACTTAATTCCTCTTATTTCTGCTGGTTTGACATTCAAATGGAATTTTTTTGGGCTTTTCTGTCCTTCAATACCTGCAGTGAATTGAGTTGAATTTTGGATGGTTTTCTTGAAGGTGGGCTACTCATTTGTATTTGAAATGCTAGTTGGGTTTGAGCCCATAAGCTCAAACTGAGGCCCACTACTTGAGTCCAATAAAATTGGGCACGTCCCCTTCATCTAGGATATAGAAAGCTCCTTCTCTACTGATAAACTTTGTTTTTTTTAGAATCTACTGATGAACTTAACTTTTTTTAAGTGAAGATAATATTTAAGTTATTTTTTTTTTCTTTTCACTAATTGATCAAATCGATAGAGGCTATACCAGGGCCGGCCCATTAATTTTAGGGGCCCGGTGCAAAAAAAAAAAATTAGGCCTTAAAAAAAGAAGTTATAATTGCAAAAAATATTTATCGTAATCATTATTTGATATATCAATTAATATGGATTACACGAGGAAGGTTCATTGCAACTAATCCATACTCCTTCCGTCCCATCCAAATAACATTATTTTACTATAGTGGGCGTCTCATTCAAATTGCATCATTTTTCGCTTTTAGTAAAAAGGGTCCACCAGTGGCCCACCACTACCCATCACATCTCTCTAATACACTTACACACCTTACAAAAAATAATAATACTCCTTAATCTACGTGCAAAAAATAAATGATGTTGTTTGCCCGAGACTAAGAGAGTAATTTGTTTGAAGATAGCGCACACTCATAGGGTAGATTAATAAGTAAACAAGCGAAAAAATAATTTATATTAAAAAATTAAATAAAATTAAGACATGAAGTTGGTGAGAAGAATAAAAAGTGATAACTTTTATGATGAAAGTAATACTCAATTAATGAAAAGTAATAATGTTATTTTATTAACAATTTATAGTATAATAAAAAGTGATAATATTTTATAGTGAAAGTGATAACTAATTAATTTAAAAAGTGTAAAATGGTCTTAAGTGAGACGGTTTTACTCAACATTTAATCTAAAATTATTAAAAAATTAAATAGGTTCATTTCATATTAATCCGTAATTTATTAAAAAATTAAATAGGCCAATATATTTAAAATATTAAATAGGTTCATGGTAGATTAATGCATAATTTATTTGAGGATTAGTGCACATTAATACGGTTAAAAAATTAATTTAAAAGTAGTCCTCAAAAAATTAATGCGTAATTTATTTGAAGATTAGCGCACATTAATGCAGTTAAAAAATTAATTAAAAAGTAGTCCCCAAACAACATTCGATCCCGGTGGATTAGGCAAAGGATAAAAGAGGATGCCAACTGAGCTACATCATAATACTTATTCATAATACATATTAAAAATATAATACATATAAATATATAATAAAAAAAATTCGGGGGCCCTCACCGGAGTGGGGCCCTGTGCGGCAGCACCCCGGCACTGCCCAGGGCCGCCCCTGGGCTATACTTTTATTTTCTTTTAGAATTTCAATGTAGTTCATATTTAAAAATAGTATGTTTAGTGTTAAATTCTAAATTGGATGAATGGATGGTGAGATCTCAAAAATTTTTTACTTCGTGATGCATCCAGCCACTGAATTGCCTTTTGTGCTATTGTGATGAGAGTATAGTTTCTGAGTTTTAATGACCTAATAAAAAAAGTTGATCAACAATCTAATTTATGGAAGTTGGCAAAGACAAATATTTGCAGGGTCAATTCACATGAGAAAGAGAATTGTTTTAAGTTTTATTTTTGAATGTATAAAATTTAAAATAATAAATAAATGGGGTTGGCCACCATGTGAATAATTTTGTAGTATATTGTTGTATACTAAGGGTGTTGATACTGTATGAATTATCATTTTTAAAAATGTGCATAAGTTTTTATCATTTTTAAAAATGTGCATAAGTTTTTGGAAGGACGAAAATGAAAATTGTGAAGTAATTGATGGAATTAAAAGGGCATAATTCAAGTTTTAAGTTTAGTTCAAATACTAAAATTAAGTTGTGTTATTGAACCAGATTCAGAATTATTATATTAAAAAATAATTACAGTACATTAAAAAAAATACTTCATAATGTTCCGAATAATAACTGATATAATATGATTCAAGTAGAATTCTAAAATTTTAAATAAAATACGACTAATATTGTTATAAGTACTTATTCTCGCAAGAGTAAAATGTTAGTATTCATAATAAAAGCGTTATCATAAACTATAAAGTGTATCATTAAACTTTAAGTTACAGGAAACACCACAAAAGTCATGTTAATTACTTGTAATCTGGAATAATAGTTTTTAATTGTTAAATAACATTTGTAGGTATTACATAATGATAGTTATGTTTTATTAAACGTTTCAAATGATTTTTATAAAAATGAAGATAAAAAAAAAGGTACACATGGAGTATGACATGAGACGCAGAGCCAAAGCAATGCCCAGATAGGTAGGTTAAGATTATTGTAGCACATAAGAGGAGGTGGCCAGCATGTGAATAATATTCTTTGATCCACTCTTCCACATAAATATATTATTTATTTTATCATTATTTAAGATTCTACTGGATTTATGTGTAATAGTGTCAGTTCTATGTCAAAAACTGAAGAACGTCTTAGTTTTATAAGAGGATTAAATTTGATAATAATTTTAATAAAAATTAATTATGTTAATTAAAAACTGATTTGATTAGACTCGAAACTCGATTTGATTTGCTTAATGAGTCGAGCCGAGTTTAAATGAATAATTTTCAAATCGAGCTGAGCTCGAGTCTATGAAGTTTAACCAAACAAGTTTTTAATTAATATATTGTATATGTATTATATATAATAATTATATGCATTATTATCATTAATAAAATTTATTATTATTATTATTGTCAAGCCTTATTAATCGAGTTGAGTTGAGTCGAGATTCAGCCTTCGAGAAGCTTTATTGGTTCAACAACATTGTACGCGGTCAATTTGCGTCAAGCATTGCTAGACATGTGGAACTTAAAATGGATGGTTTTTTAAAGTTTGAACTCTAAACCTTTCTTTATCCTTAATTCTGATATTATATTAAATTATTACTTTTAAAAGGTTAAGCTTATAAAGAAAAAGACGAAAAATAACATTTTTTGAAAAAGCAAAAGTTTTATTGATAAAAATGAAGGAGTTATAGAGCATATATGCTCAATAACTCATACAATCGCATATAAAATTTGTTACCAATCAATACATAATAGTGGCTTCCTTATCCATTGGCTAAAAGAAATCCCAAAACTCTTCAATGCTTTAATCCAAAGTCAAGTAATAACTTTGGATCTCGTAACTATCCTATTGTAATATGCCTCTACTTTATTAAACACTATGTCATTTCAAGCCTTCCATTTATAGCAAATAACACCATTTCAAATGAAAAATACCATTTAATGCTTAATTATGTTAAATAATCATCCGTCTAAAAGTTTAAGTGGTAAGAGAAAACTATCTTTTAATATTTAATCAAGTGTTAGGGCGTAAATTAAAAATGATCAAACTTATTTCTATTGCGTGCTTAGTGCTTTCGGCAAAAAAGTGGTGAATATATTTGATAAATTAATGAGCTTTAAAAACTATAAATGATGTGCAAAAACTAAAACTCACTGCTCAATCTACTCAAAATCTGAAATCATGAGCACTGCGAGAGGAACAATACCTCATTGTCTGATCTCTATTTTCTACTTCACAGGTTTATATTTAATTATTTTCGTATAACCATTTTATTAGTTTTCAACTTAATTTATAAACCTATAAATTTCGCAGGCCAATTACTAATGTGTTCATCGACACTATTCATTCTCCAAAACCGCTGCAGTTACACAGTATGGCCCGGCATAACCGTCGCCAACAACTCCGCCGTCCTCGGCGACGGCGGGTTCCCACTAGCCCCCGGCGACACCGTTCAACTTCCTGCCCCCGAGGGCTGGTCGGGCCGCTTCTGGGCCAGAACGGGCTGCAACTTTAACGACGCCGGAAACGGCAACTGCACCACCGGAGACTGCGGTGGGACCCTAAAATGCGCCGCCGGCTGGGCCCCACCAGTCTCCATTGTTGAATTCACCGTAGGCAGCAGCACCGAAGAAAAAGACTTGTACGGCGTCAGTTTGGTAGACGGCTACAACGTTGGGATCTCGGTGCAGCCCTCCGGTGGTTCTGGTGAATGCCAGACGGCGGGTTGCGTGGCGGATGTCAACGCCAACTGCCCCGGGGAGTTACAGGTGGTGGACGAGAGCGGGGCGGTGGTGGCGTGTAGGAGCGCGTGTGCGGTGTTCAACACGCCGGAGTTGTGCTGCACGGAGGACCACGCCACCTCCGCCACATGTGGGCCGACGCCGTACTCCGAGATGTTCAAGAATGCATGCCCGACGGCGTATAGTTATGCGTATGATGATTTATCGACTACATGTACTTGCTCTGCCGCTGATTATTTCATCACGTTTTGTCCTTCGAATTAAATTGCTATATATTAAGATCACAAATTTGGTACACTCGTGTGACAAAATCTAGCTGAAAGAGTTAGAAATCGATAACAAGTAATGAAATTTTAATAAAAAAGTAATATTGAAATAATGGAAAATCAACACTATCTCCATTCAAATTAATATAAATAATGGAAAATGAACAATCTTAAAATAAATAAAAAATATAAAGTCTTTAATAAGAAATAACTTCTTAAAAAAATTACTATCTCCATTCAATTTAATATTATATTTTTATGAGCCTATAAACAACACTAATATAGGCACAAATAATGGAAAATGAACAATCTTAAAATAAATAAAAAATATAAAGTCCTTAATAAGAAATAACTTCTTAAAAAAAATACTATCTCCATTCAAATTAATATTATATTTTTATGAGCCTATAAACAACACTAATATAATTACGTACTAATTATAAAATAAAATATTATATTTCTTAATTTATTATATATTAAAATATTATATTTTTTAAATTTTGGACAGAAAAATTGATGGAGTAAAACATTCTCACACAAATTTAATAAAAATAATAATTAATTATGAAAATGTAAAATATTTTGAGGATTCACTCTATGCTTGTCACCTAGGGAAAGAGAAAGAGGATTTGAATGATGATTTTAGCTGCACAAATTATAATCTTATTGGGTTTGGATGGAAGGATTTGAGGAGGTATTTATAAATCAGTCCCTCAAATATTTCCCTTATATTTGGATAACACTTGAAATCAATGAATTTATAAATTCAAGATTTTAAATTAATGGATTTTAAATTAATGATTTAATTTTGATCATTTTAGTTGTTTTTGAATTGATTTCAAATCTCACTGAAACCTTGTCATTTGAAATTCTTCCGTCATTGTGTAATTGATATATATTAATATATATCAAAATAATATATAAATTAATAAATTAATTAAATATATATATATATATATAAATATATATATATATATATATATACTCCCTCCGTCCCTTGGTAAGAGTCCCATTTGCTTTTGGGCACGTGGATTAAGGAGTATTATTATTTAATGTGTAGTGGGTAGTTGTATTAGTGGGTGTGTGGACCCATGTGTCCAAAAAAGGAAATGAGATCCTTTGGGTGAGACAACCAAAATAATAAAATGAGACTCTTATCTAGGGACGGAGGGAGTATATATATATATATATATATATATATATATATATATATATATATATATATATATATATATATATATATATATATATATTATGTTTTAAACTCTACCATCCAGCCTACCCCCTACCCACCCCCCACCCAAAACCCCCCAACCCCCCCCCCCCCAAAAAAATATTTTTTTTATAACATTTTAGATTTTTAATATTTGAATAATAAAAATATTACCACACAACCCTACCCCCTACCAAACCCAACCACCTATTTTTTTAAATAAAATTTTAGATTTTAATATTTAAATAATAAAAATATTACCATCCAACATACACCCTACCCACACCCTCCTCCACCCACCACCCCCCAAAATTTTTTTTAATAAAATTTTAGATTTTAATATTTAAACAATAAAAATATTACCACCCAACCCAACCCACCCCTCCACCACCTCCACCCCACCAAAAAATTAAAATAAAATTTTAGATTTTGGTTTTTAAATATTAAAATCTAATTTTTTTACAAAAATATTTTTGGTGGGGGGTGTTGAGTGGGAGTGGGAGTGGGAGTGGGGGTGGGGGTGGGTGGATGGATAGGGTGGTAGGATTGGGTGATCATATTTTTATTATTTAAATATTAAAACCTAAAATTTTATATAAAAAAAAATTTGGGGTGGGGGTGGTGTTGGGTGGGGGTGGGTGGGTAGGGGGTAGGGTTGAGTGGTAATATTTTTTAAAATTCAAATATTAAAAATCTAAAATTTTATTAAAAAAATTTTTTTGGGAGTGGGGTGGGTAGGGATAGGTTGGGTGGTAAAGTTCCTTCCAAAAAAATTATTTCTAATAAAATTTTAGATTTTAATATTTAATATAATAAAATTTTATTAATTTTATTTATCATATATAAAATTCTATTTTTAAAATAATTTTTGAATTATTATAATTTTGAAATCCTTTCAAAGATCCATAATTTATCAAGGAATTCAAATGAATTAATTATTTTAAAATCTAAGAAATTTAAAATCCACCAATTTTCAATCCTTTGAATTTGGAATGACTCAAGACCCTAAGTCCGAAAATTCCGAAAATTGAATTTGAATTTGGAATGACTAAGTTGAGTCATTGTGCGCGCAACGAATTTTCGGAAACCCTAAGCCCGAAAATTCGCTCTCAACTTTTCCTCCACGAAAACTCGCGGCTGGCGGCGATTCTCTCCCTCAGCCGCACCGGACCTCTCTCATAGGAGTTCTACATCGTCGTTCTTCTCTTCGTTGCCGGCGCTCCTCGTCGCCAACGGACGGACTGATCGCACCGCTCCCCACGGCGGTGGTAGAGAGTCATCGCTGTTCATGTAATCTGCCTCGAGTTCTCTCTTGATGGGGAGGAAGTCGAGGAGTAGGACGCCCTCAAAGGCGTTGACGGATGTACGTGTGGCAGATGATTCGTTCAAGTCTGTGAAGGAACGAGCGAAGGAGATTGATCGGAAAAAGATTTGGAAGAAGGAAAATAAGGAAAGACGATCTAACGGTGGTGGTGGTAAGCCTGACAATAATCCAACTAAAATTGATGAATGAAAAAAGGAAAAGAAGCGTGACAAAAAGAATAAGAAGGATAAAAGTAAGATGCCATGTTATAATTGTAGAAAGCTTGGTCATTATGCTCTTGAATGCCCTGAGCCCAGGAGGAACAAGGTAGATTCATCTTATTCTATTTTCTGTGAAATTAATGTCTTGAGTACTGTCTTGCTGTCTGATTATTATCCTTTGTGGATTATAGACTCAGGAGAAACAAACCATGTGACAAGAGACAGAGGAGCTTTTGTAGATTTTCATTGTATTCCAAAGGGGACTATGTGGATATATGTAGGAAACAATGCTCGAGTCGAAGACAAAGGACTTAGGACTTGCAAATTGGACCTGCAGTCTTTGTTTGTGGTTCCTCTTCCACGAGTTCATTAGAAGGCATGTCTTCAAACTCGTAAGAGTCTTAAATAGATGGCCATTCGATGTCATTTGATGTCAAGCTCAACTCTATGTCGTGAGCTCTTGTAGCCAACTCTTTAAAAGTTTTAGGCTGAATTCCTTAGAGTATGTAGCGAAGATTTCATTGCATCCTTTGAATGAACATTTCTATAGCCGAAGTTTCTAGTAGCTTTTCTTTGCAATTGAGGCTTAGGCTTCTCCATCTGTTGATGTTTTCGAGGACATATTCTTCATCATTTTGTCGAGTATTTGTTAGCACCATCATGCTAACGGTTCTTCGATTGCTATAGAAAAGATTGAGGAATTCTTTTTCCATTTGCCCCCAACTGTCAATGGAGTCGGATTCCAAGTTGATGTACCAATCAAAGGCATTTCCTTTTAGAGATCGGACAAATTGTCTCACCATGTTATCTCCGGAGGTCCCAGCATCATTGCATGTCTCGACGAAGTGTGCCACATGCTGTCTTAGGTTGCTTTTGCCATCGAATTATTGGAACCTTGGAGGTTAATAGTCAGCTGGCATCTTCAATTTGTCAATTCACTTTGTATGTGGCTTTTTGTAGGCAACAAAAGAATTGGAACTTCCTTCAAATTTGTCTTTTATCGTCTCTATCATGATATTTTTCAGTTGGTTGATAGGAAGCATCTTGTCATATTAAACTTGTATATCTTCTTCAACTTGATTCGTTTCAGATGGATGTTGTTTCGCGGTGTCCTCCTCCTCGTGTTCATCCTCAACTTGTTTCCCCTTTGCATGACTTGTCTCCGCATTCTCCATTTTCTTCATAAGTACGGAGATCTTTACATCTTGAGCTTCCATGTGCTTGTTGAGTCCTTCAATGGCTCTCATCATACTTGCGAGTTGTTCCTCGATGGTCATAGAATTTATTGTCATCACTACAGCTACAGCTGAGGCAGATGGAGAACTTGGCGTTGAACAAGGAGTTGAGCAAGCAAAATATTTTCACCACCCTTGTCTCCGTGCAATAACTTATTGAGAGTAATCCCCACCATATGGTTTGCCTCTACGGAGCCTTCGGGAATACTTCTTGTAATTACTTCAACTTTTTCAATTTGCAACTCTGGAGGCTTTAATGCAGTAGGCCTTCGTATCGCAATTTTTAGTGGAGTCGTCATTTGAGTCTTCACAGCCTGCAGCTCTGAAGGCTTCGAGATAGATGACATTTTTATCGCGATCCTAAGAGGAGTCATTATTTGTGCTTGTGGAGAGAAAAGACGAGAGGTAGAGATGGTCCCACTGGGCGTGCCAAAATTTATAATAAAAATTTTTGTATTTATAATAAAATAAATACAAGAGAATTACAATAATAATCCAGACGGATTAAACTTGATAATTTAGGAAACAATATCTATCTATCATCTGATTGTTCTCTCGAACCAATTTGACTTGACTTGACTTTGACTTGTCTTGTGTGTGTTGACTTTGACTTATTTGACTGGAGTGCATGTATGCTGACTGTGTTGACAGCGTGTGTTGAGTCGGATCTTCAGTTGAAGCTTGTCCGAACTCGGATTTGGGACTTTATAATGCTTGTCCAGAGGCGTCGAGCCTTTGTTTGGATTAAACGTACTTGATGTGAAAAACACTCGATTTGGGGGTTTAGCACCTTGATCCCGGGTCGTATGTTGTTATTGACTCGAAGAACACTGAAGAACTTAGTGTATGAAGAACGCTTGACTTAGGGGCTTAGCACCTTGATCCCGAATTGTATGCCATTCTTGACTTGAAGATCTTGAGGAGCGTTGCTCGTGTTTCAATCTCTTCAGAGCGTTGTCGTCTTCGGGTACTTTAATGTGTGTTCCAAATGAATTGAGAGGGCCCCTTTATATAGGTGAGAGATAAAGACACCCCATAAATAACTCGTATTTTGATTGGTCAAGGGCTATTTGGGTCATATCCTGTAGGCTTGGGCCTCCAACTTGACTGGACTATAATTAGGCCTATTTTACTTGAGCATAATATAATTTGCATGGGCTTGTTTGACTTAAGTCATGCCTCATTTGACTTGGACTTACTTGACTTGGGACAGACCTTATTTAATTTAAACCCCATTTAATTTATTGGGTTTAAATTAATTATCAATTATTTATTAATCTATTTTTAGGAATTAATTTATTTAAATTTCAAAATAAATTAAAATTGATATTTAATCAAGAAAATCCAGGTGTCGCTATTTGATTGGACCGTGAATTTTAACTGCTTACAGCATCAATACGGTGGCCAACAGTACCTACCCGGCTGACGGCCTCAGCTTCTTCATCGCCCCCGAGGCCCCCACGACTATATCTTCCCCACCACCAACGAAGAGGGAACTTCGGCATCTTTGGGCAAGACGGCACGGCAGACGGCGTCTTCGCGGTTGAATTTAACGTGTGCGCGAACGATTGGGATCCCTCCGATCCTCATATTGGAATCGACATCGAGTCAAGAGTATCAGAAGCAAACACGACGTTCGACTCTGTGGGGACGTTGAGTGCACGCATAGATTACAACCCCAACACCAGAACCACGACGGTGGTTGCCACCTCTAACAAGGGGAGCGCCACCTTGTCGTACGTGCACGACTTAAAGACCGTACTTCCGAGGCAGGTTCAAGTCGGGCTGTCGGCATCCACCGGATTGTTCTTTGCCATTCACGAAGTTCAATCATGGCATTACGCTTCCACTCCCGTCTGGGATAACAGTAACACCAACCAAGCTTCCACCTATACTACTATCTAATCCATGGATATTATATATATATTACTTATATGTATGTATCATGTATGTATGTATGTATGTGTGTCGCTGTGAGTAATAAGGATTGCGTGAGCTGTCCACACCAGTGTGTATTGTATGTCTCTACATGAGCAACTATTCCATTCCATATATATGCATTAATTTGTTTTCGTATTCATCATAAGTTCTGAATTATTTGAACCCCACTCATTGATTTCTTTGATTCATAAATGGCTCATGGAATTTAGTTATTAAATCGATATGATACGTGAGTTGAGTTGAGTTGGGAGATAGTGTAATTTTAGGTCAATTTTTAGCTGAGCCATGCTTACACATGACCGTATTAGCAGGTTGAAGGTAAAATGGGACCCACTTATAAAAGTGTGTAATCACTGCTTTATTTAATACTATATTGTTATTGTTCTATACATTGCGTTCTGTTCTTCTTCCTTTCTGTTTCTCTTCCTTAATTTTCCTTGTACCTACCATTCTACGCAATGTCATTTCCCTTTCACTTACATATTGTAGTGTCCTGTCTTATTTCCACTTTTTATTTCCACACAATCTAGTGTGACAGTAGTGTATGACTATCTTTCACTCTTTGCGTCCCCCTCTATACCTACTTTCCATAGTTCCCCTCTCCTTTAACATTTTATTTCCTGCAATATATATTTTTTCTTTTTCTTTAACATCTCCCACTTTTCATCTCCATGGCTTTCTACCTTAGTTTTTTTTTTAGTGCGATGTTTCTTATCAGTCGTGTCTACTTTTCTTTTAAAATATTTATTTTCTTTTCTATTCACTGTAGGTAGGAAATCATTTTTTTTAGATCCTGCTTTCGCTGCATAATCAATTCTCGTTTCTTCATGTTCTCAACACTACTTTAATTTCTTTTCTTTTTCAACTTCATTTTCTTCTCTTTTGTGGTGTTCTCTCTTTCTCTCTCGTCTAGTGTTGTTTAGAACACCAACACCCAACCGTCGATCTTTCTCTTTACTCAGCACCATTTTTTAGTAATAATAATTATTGATACTAACAGTGCATAGACATTAATGAAGACTTGTTTTACAATGTGATATGGTGAACAGTGCCTAGATGTATTGCATGGTCTTGAGGTGCAAAGGTTATTATGATGAGAGTTAAAAGAAATTAAACTTTATTGGAGAATGGGTTTTTCTCTCTCCTATGACCCTTATATTTTATCTGGAATTGTTGGAGGAATCTAAACAAGTATCCTTTATATAAAATAATAATACTTCATCCGTCCGTTTCTTAGATATCCAGTTGCTTTTTGCACGTGAATTAAAGAATATTATTATTATTATATGTAAAGTGAGTTGTTGTATTAGAGGGAAGTGGTGGGGCATATTGTGTACTTTTTTACTAAATAGGAAAAACGGATACCTTTGAAGTGAACGCCAAAAATAGAATAATGGATACCTTAGAAGCGACGTCAAAAATAGTAAACCCTAGATGTGGGCGCTGTCGCTTCTCGCTCAGTCTTGAATCTTCACTTGGTTCTCACTTGATTCGCTGCTCGAAACTCTCTCTACAGCATGCGGATGGAGTTAGGGTTTGGATATGGTGTAGGATGGACGTGGAATCTAACTCCCTTCTGAATGTGATATGCTTCCCTTTTTATACTTGTAAAACCCCCTTGTAGACCTTTACTAGGCTTTTTCTTGGAAAATACGCCAAAACACGCACTGGAGGGTCGAAATTACCAAAAATAGATCAAAGTGTCCCCGCTCGACCAGAACAGGCTTGGTCGAGCGGCCTCAACTTTAGTTGAGCAGACACTCTGTAAGCCGAACTCTGTTCAATGCCTTGCTCGATCAAATCCACTCTCGCTCGACCAACATAGTTTGGTCGAGCGGCTCTGCTCCAGGTCGAGCGACGTCTCAAAACTCGTATTTTCTGATTCTGAGCACTTTTAACCTATTTTCCTATATAAATATGCTCAAATAACCGCAGTAGCATCTGATTCATGACTTTTCCATAAACCACCCAATTTGCCTTATAGACCAAATAGTACTAAATTTCTACATAAATCAGAGCTCAAAATATATGAATTATCACTCTCATCATACCTCCACCCTACTCCTAGCACAAAGTTCAACCATCGCATTCATTTATTAGTTTCGGATCCACCACACTTTCAATGATACAAAAATCAATTGTAAAAAATCAATAATCTGAGAAAGATAACATCGCAATCTAAAATTGGGGAAAATCTAACATCGCAAAAATTAGAAAGATAACATCACACTGCAGCCTAAAAATTGGGAAAAATCTAACATGAGACGATAACAATACGTAGAGTTGAGAGATGAAGGAGAGTGAGCAGCGGCACAACAGTGAGATAGAAGATGGAAACAAGCAGCGGCGCGGCGGTGAGAGAGAAAATGGAAATGAGCAACAAACAACGAGAGAAAGTTGTGAGAGATAAGTCAATAGAAGCAGTGAGAGAGAAGGGCGGCTGGCAGCGTACCTTGAGAGATAAAGGCGGCGTTGTACAGTGGTGTTGTACAGTGAGAGAGAAGGGAAATGTGAACAGCGGCCTGTGTGAGAGAAGTTGGAGACAGAATCGGTGAAAGAGAATGAGGAGAGAGAATGGGTATCGGGCGTGAATGAGGGCGAATGACCCAAATAACTAATTAGATTATAAATATCTCGGGACATGGGTCAATTTTGACCCGATTGCACCTTAAAAACTGGTGCACAATAGTATTTGCAATACGAGATTTACTAATTAAGGCGTCCCACAAATATTGTTACATATGCTAATTAGGGTGTCCCTCAACTATTATTACATTATCCTTTTTGGTAGATGAGACCCCATATAAAATAATTAATATATCCTCATGGGATCCACACATAATACTAATACAATTACTCACTATACATTAAAATACTATACTCCCTCCATCCCAAACTTATCTGCACCATTCCTTTGTAAATTACAAAGGAATAGTGCAGATAAGTATGTGACAGAGGGAGTATTTTTTTATCTCCGTGCTAACAATAAATGTAACATATACAACAATCGCAGGATGGAGGGGATATTGATTAGGAATAGATCACGAAATAAAAAATATATTCCTTAATTTGATTCAAATATCATGGTATTGTATTTAGATTTTGATTTAATAAAATCTCACAAATTTAATATAATTTAATAATTATTAATCAAAATAATAATGAGATTAAAAATATAATAAAATTTGTATTATTAAAAGTTTATATAAAAAGTATAGGTAATTTAAACAATTATTAAATTGTTTATGGAAAATAAAATTTATATTTATATTTAATATTACAAACATATTCAATTTACTATTAATATTAATTTATATAATAATTTTATATAATTTAATAATTTTATTTAGAATAAATATTTAATTATCTATCTATATATATATATATATATATATATATATATATATATATATATATATATATATATATATATATATATATATATATATATATATATATATATATATATATATATATATATATATATATATATATATATATATTCTTTTGATTAAATAATGGAAAGATTACTAATAGGCACACTAAAAAATCCTTAATTAGTATGAGATACAAACATACAAAAATATACTACTAACTACATAAATATAGAGTGATATTCCAATATTACCCTTATAATGTGCTGCACATAAATGTTTGTGTGCAGCAAAAGTGTGTGCAGTAAAAAATGTTTGTGCAGCAAAAAAGTATGGTGGTCTGTCGTTGGTCCGTCGATTTTTGGCGGCCAGCCGGTTGTATGGCGATCGGACGGCAGCTGCGGTGTCAGTTCGGCGATTTTCCGCGGCCGACCGACAGTTCGGCCATGGTTCGGAGACCGATCGCCGAAAAAGTGTATGAGTTTAGAATTATATTTGGTATTATACTTTAATATTTTATATGTGAGAGTAATTTTTTTAAATTAATGTATCTCACAGTAATTATGGGTACAAAGTGTGTACCTATGAGTAATTTTTTCTTAAATATTTTAATATTATTAAATTTTTTAATATGATAATTATATGTTAAGTGAAAAAAATATTATTTTTCTTAAATTTTCGTATTCATATATATACAAAAGAGATGTGATATATATATATATATATATATAGGATTGTTTGTTTGGTACCTTTTAAAGTCGCGTGTTTGGCTTATTCAAATATCTTTATTTTCTGTACTTTTAAATTTTCTGTCTTCTCTCCCCCTTTCTTATGTTCATTTACCTTTTTAATAAAATATTACCTAGTTATATATATATATATGCAATTTTTAATGTATCTTATGTTATTTAAACAAAAAAAGTACAATATTTAATTTAATTCTTTAAATTATAGAATAAGTAAAGTTAAGGGTCGATCAAAACATCAACTAAGCCTCCAAAAGATGTAATTAATCTTATATTGGTTCATATAACTTCAAATTCAAAAGCATCAATTCATTCAGAACATGCAAGTTAAGATAATTACTTCACCAATTCAAGTGCTCAATCCACATGTGATTTGACGGCGGGCTTAAAAAGTCACCTACAGATGCTTTATGCCCAATCATTCTGGATAACGCTTGCATCTTTTGTCTTATCGCGGCTGCTTATTATCTTTGCATGATCCTTGTTAAAGATAAATATGGTAAAGAAGCCCTATACAATTCCTTTAGTACCTAAAAATGATAGATCTCTTGCACTAGCATTTAATGGAATTTTGAATATGAATCGCCTAGAAAGCGAATAAGAGCTTGTGGGTATTTAATTTCCTTAGTACCTATAAAGGGAAGTCTAGTGATCTAACCTTAGATTGAATTTAACATGGAGTACCTGGAAAGAGAATAGAGAATTATCTTATTAATTTAGTCTTAGGAATTTATGTTCTTTAAAATTGTTAAATCTCACTTGATCATTGTGGTTTAATATGCTTCAGTGATCATTCCTATTAAATTTTGCATGATTTCGTCACTTGTCTATTTGTCTTATTTCATATGATAAACTGAATTTTTCTGGAACTATTTTGTTCTTTTCTCTTGAAACACCTGTGATTGTGTGTGGATTTTATTTTACTATTTTATTTGCTAATTAATTTTCTATGTAGTTTTCAAAAACAAAAAAGGTTATTTTGTCTTGATTATTATTGATGCATATTATTAATTTGGTGTGTATCTTGTTTAATGCTAATCTCGTGATTTGATAATTTAACTTGGTGACACTTAGTGCTATAATTGATCTCTTACACTTGAAGGTAATCATTATTGTGAGTGAAGAAAAATGTGACCAACAGTTAAGAAATCACTTATTTCTCTTGCAAGTTGTGATGAAAGCATCGTTACTTCGTTAAATTTGTCAATTTATTCTATTCGTGATTTTGCCCCTTCAGCTCAATTGTTCACCTCGCCATCTATTAGTTTTCCCCAACACCTTAAATCTTTCTTAAGCATCTTCAGTTTTTCTTTAACTTTTACTCCGGCATATCCACACAAATATTGCATCCATTCCACTTGTCTCTGAAGAACTAATCGAAGTCTTTTGAAGCAGCCAACTATTTTTAAATTTGAATGGTTTAGGACCCTGGTTTGTCAGGATCAATGAGTAATGATCTGAGAAAGTCCTTGAGTGTGCTCGTAAAGAAGAGTCTTGCTAACTTGTCATTCCTTTAGAGTTCAGAAAGACCCTATCCAATTTTGATGCGGCTGAGCCATCATTCCTATATCATGTGAATTTACATCCTATAAGGTCAAGTTCCTCCAACCCACAAATAGCCACAAATTCATGCATCGAACATATTGCATTCAGATAACGTCGTGACTTGTCCTCTATCTCCCCATTCGGAAGGCTTTCTAACAGTGTTGAAATTCCCAGCAAAACTAAATTCTATCCTCATTATCACAGTAAGAGTCCATCCACTCCGAAAAAATAAGTGACCGTTCTTGACTCGGGCAAGGCAAGTATACCTTCCTTCCAACCATCCAGATAACAGTGCATTAAGAACTTGTCTTTTCTCCAGGTGCATAACAAATCTCTAGCTCTCCCCACTGATCCAATGAAAGCCCAATCAAAATCTTCACCATTCCACAGCTTAGTGACATGCTCTCTTCTAAACGTACTCCTTGTTAAGGTTTACATTTTCTATTTTGCTTTTGCTTTGTTTCATGTTAAGGTTTACATTTTCCTATTTGTCAAGTGGGACTCACGCAAAATAATTAATTATTTCATATAGTTCCAACACAACACTAATACAACTACCCACTATACATTAAATATTATATTTTTCAACTCACTATCTATTAAATTATTATATCTCTTAATCTACGTACATAAAACAAATGTCAACAATAATAGGGGATGAGGGCTCCTCACACAAATGAGTGATCCGGGTTCGATTCCTGTTAGGAACGAATAGGAGGGGAATTATAAGGAGGCTTGGGAGAATAAGGGTGTATGGAGACTTGGTGAACTAACTACTAACTATACTAACAACTAACTTTGTCCAATAAAAATAATAATAATAGGGGATGAGGGGAGTATCTTTTTTGTTTTCTTGAATACATACAAAATCAACAACTTCCTTACCCATAATTTCTCTAATATTTTTAATTTTCTGTATCCCTCCCAATCCTCTAACATTGGTAGTCAAAATATTCATAGAAGATCTCCATAACTCACCCCTTACAAGTTCGGCATGTATTTTTGAAGATAGCATCTCCTATCTCTCAATTCCATATTAACAAGATACTCAATATAGCTTCATCCATGTTGCCTTCAACTCCTAGCTCCATAAGCTCCTCCGATTTCTAAAATTTTCTCTCTCTCTTCTTTAGATTTTCTTGACCAAAACAATCTGTTACAATTCATTATTTCAGAGTCTCCAAGAGTAGACCCACAAGAAATTTCTGGAGAAATGGACAGTGAACGAAGTAGATTTATTCTTGATTTTTGATACCCTCAAATTACCCTCTTCCAAACAATTGTTGATTTATCCCACTTAAGAATCTCCATTAATATTTTGTACTTAATTCCTCTTATTTCTGCTGGTTTGACATTCAAATGGAATTTTTTTGGGCTTTTCTGTCCTTCAATACCTGCAGTGAATTGAGTTGAATTTTGGATGGTTTTCTTGAAGGTGGGCTACTCATTTGTATTTGAAATGCTAGTTGGGTTTGAGCCCATAAGCTCAAACTGAGGCCCACTACTTGAGTCCAATAAAATTGGGCACGTCCCCTTCATCTAGGATATAGAAAGCTCCTTCTCTACTGATAAACTTTGTTTTTTTTAGAATCTACTGATGAACTTAACTTTTTTTAAGTGAAGATAATATTTAAGTTATTTTTTTTTTCTTTTCACTAATTGATCAAATCGATAGAGGCTATACCAGGGCCGGCCCATTAATTTTAGGGGCCCGGTGCAAAAAAAAAAAATTAGGCCTTAAAAAAAGAAGTTATAATTGCAAAAAATATTTATCGTAATCATTATTTGATATATCAATTAATATGGATTACACGAGGAAGGTTCATTGCAACTAATCCATACTCCTTCCGTCCCATCCAAATAACATTATTTTACTATAGTGGGCGTCTCATTCAAATTGCATCATTTTTCGCTTTTAGTAAAAAGGGTCCACCAGTGGCCCACCACTACCCATCACATCTCTCTAATACACTTACACACCTTACAAAAAATAATAATACTCCTTAATCTACGTGCAAAAAATAAATGATGTTGTTTGCCCGAGACTAAGAGAGTAATTTGTTTGAAGATAGCGCACACTCATAGGGTAGATTAATAAGTAAACAAGCGAAAAAATAATTTATATTAAAAAATTAAATAAAATTAAGACATGAAGTTGGTGAGAAGAATAAAAAGTGATAACTTTTATGATGAAAGTAATACTCAATTAATGAAAAGTAATAATGTTATTTTATTAACAATTTATAGTATAATAAAAAGTGATAATATTTTATAGTGAAAGTGATAACTAATTAATTTAAAAAGTGTAAAATGGTCTTAAGTGAGACGGTTTTACTCAACATTTAATCTAAAATTATTAAAAAATTAAATAGGTTCATTTCATATTAATCCGTAATTTATTAAAAAATTAAATAGGCCAATATATTTAAAATATTAAATAGGTTCATGGTAGATTAATGCATAATTTATTTGAGGATTAGTGCACATTAATACGGTTAAAAAATTAATTTAAAAGTAGTCCTCAAAAAATTAATGCGTAATTTATTTGAAGATTAGCGCACATTAATGCAGTTAAAAAATTAATTAAAAAGTAGTCCCCAAACAACATTCGATCCCGGTGGATTAGGCAAAGGATAAAAGAGGATGCCAACTGAGCTACATCATAATACTTATTCATAATACATATTAAAAATATAATACATATAAATATATAATAAAAAAAATTCGGGGGCCCTCACCGGAGTGGGGCCCTGTGCGGCAGCACCCCGGCACTGCCCAGGGCCGCCCCTGGGCTATACTTTTATTTTCTTTTAGAATTTCAATGTAGTTCATATTTAAAAATAGTATGTTTAGTGTTAAATTCTAAATTGGATGAATGGATGGTGAGATCTCAAAAATTTTTTACTTCGTGATGCATCCAGCCACTGAATTGCCTTTTGTGCTATTGTGATGAGAGTATAGTTTCTGAGTTTTAATGACCTAATAAAAAAAGTTGATCAACAATCTAATTTATGGAAGTTGGCAAAGACAAATATTTGCAGGGTCAATTCACATGAGAAAGAGAATTGTTTTAAGTTTTATTTTTGAATGTATAAAATTTAAAATAATAAATAAATGGGGTTGGCCACCATGTGAATAATTTTGTAGTATATTGTTGTATACTAAGGGTGTTGATACTGTATGAATTATCATTTTTAAAAATGTGCATAAGTTTTTATCATTTTTAAAAATGTGCATAAGTTTTTGGAAGGACGAAAATGAAAATTGTGAAGTAATTGATGGAATTAAAAGGGCATAATTCAAGTTTTAAGTTTAGTTCAAATACTAAAATTAAGTTGTGTTATTGAACCAGATTCAGAATTATTATATTAAAAAATAATTACAGTACATTAAAAAAAATACTTCATAATGTTCCGAATAATAACTGATATAATATGATTCAAGTAGAATTCTAAAATTTTAAATAAAATACGACTAATATTGTTATAAGTACTTATTCTCGCAAGAGTAAAATGTTAGTATTCATAATAAAAGCGTTATCATAAACTATAAAGTGTATCATTAAACTTTAAGTTACAGGAAACACCACAAAAGTCATGTTAATTACTTGTAATCTGGAATAATAGTTTTTAATTGTTAAATAACATTTGTAGGTATTACATAATGATAGTTATGTTTTATTAAACGTTTCAAATGATTTTTATAAAAATGAAGATAAAAAAAAAGGTACACATGGAGTATGACATGAGACGCAGAGCCAAAGCAATGCCCAGATAGGTAGGTTAAGATTATTGTAGCACATAAGAGGAGGTGGCCAGCATGTGAATAATATTCTTTGATCCACTCTTCCACATAAATATATTATTTATTTTATCATTATTTAAGATTCTACTGGATTTATGTGTAATAGTGTCAGTTCTATGTCAAAAACTGAAGAACGTCTTAGTTTTATAAGAGGATTAAATTTGATAATAATTTTAATAAAAATTAATTATGTTAATTAAAAACTGATTTGATTAGACTCGAAACTCGATTTGATTTGCTTAATGAGTCGAGCCGAGTTTAAATGAATAATTTTCAAATCGAGCTGAGCTCGAGTCTATGAAGTTTAACCAAACAAGTTTTTAATTAATATATTGTATATGTATTATATATAATAATTATATGCATTATTATCATTAATAAAATTTATTATTATTATTATTGTCAAGCCTTATTAATCGAGTTGAGTTGAGTCGAGATTCAGCCTTCGAGAAGCTTTATTGGTTCAACAACATTGTACGCGGTCAATTTGCGTCAAGCATTGCTAGACATGTGGAACTTAAAATGGATGGTTTTTTAAAGTTTGAACTCTAAACCTTTCTTTATCCTTAATTCTGATATTATATTAAATTATTACTTTTAAAAGGTTAAGCTTATAAAGAAAAAGACGAAAAATAACATTTTTTGAAAAAGCAAAAGTTTTATTGATAAAAATGAAGGAGTTATAGAGCATATATGCTCAATAACTCATACAATCGCATATAAAATTTGTTACCAATCAATACATAATAGTGGCTTCCTTATCCATTGGCTAAAAGAAATCCCAAAACTCTTCAATGCTTTAATCCAAAGTCAAGTAATAACTTTGGATCTCGTAACTATCCTATTGTAATATGCCTCTACTTTATTAAACACTATGTCATTTCAAGCCTTCCATTTATAGCAAATAACACCATTTCAAATGAAAAATACCATTTAATGCTTAATTATGTTAAATAATCATCCGTCTAAAAGTTTAAGTGGTAAGAGAAAACTATCTTTTAATATTTAATCAAGTGTTAGGGCGTAAATTAAAAATGATCAAACTTATTTCTATTGCGTGCTTAGTGCTTTCGGCAAAAAAGTGGTGAATATATTTGATAAATTAATGAGCTTTAAAAACTATAAATGATGTGCAAAAACTAAAACTCACTGCTCAATCTACTCAAAATCTGAAATCATGAGCACTGCGAGAGGAACAATACCTCATTGTCTGATCTCTATTTTCTACTTCACAGGTTTATATTTAATTATTTTCGTATAACCATTTTATTAGTTTTCAACTTAATTTATAAACCTATAAATTTCGCAGGCCAATTACTAATGTGTTCATCGACACTATTCATTCTCCAAAACCGCTGCAGTTACACAGTATGGCCCGGCATAACCGTCGCCAACAACTCCGCCGTCCTCGGCGACGGCGGGTTCCCACTAGCCCCCGGCGACACCGTTCAACTTCCTGCCCCCGAGGGCTGGTCGGGCCGCTTCTGGGCCAGAACGGGCTGCAACTTTAACGACGCCGGAAACGGCAACTGCACCACCGGAGACTGCGGTGGGACCCTAAAATGCGCCGCCGGCTGGGCCCCACCAGTCTCCATTGTTGAATTCACCGTAGGCAGCAGCACCGAAGAAAAAGACTTGTACGGCGTCAGTTTGGTAGACGGCTACAACGTTGGGATCTCGGTGCAGCCCTCCGGTGGTTCTGGTGAATGCCAGACGGCGGGTTGCGTGGCGGATGTCAACGCCAACTGCCCCGGGGAGTTACAGGTGGTGGACGAGAGCGGGGCGGTGGTGGCGTGTAGGAGCGCGTGTGCGGTGTTCAACACGCCGGAGTTGTGCTGCACGGAGGACCACGCCACCTCCGCCACATGTGGGCCGACGCCGTACTCCGAGATGTTCAAGAATGCATGCCCGACGGCGTATAGTTATGCGTATGATGATTTATCGACTACATGTACTTGCTCTGCCGCTGATTATTTCATCACGTTTTGTCCTTCGAATTAAATTGCTATATATTAAGATCACAAATTTGGTACACTCGTGTGACAAAATCTAGCTGAAAGAGTTAGAAATCGATAACAAGTAATGAAATTTTAATAAAAAAGTAATATTGAAATAATGGAAAATCAACACTATCTCCATTCAAATTAATATAAATAATGGAAAATGAACAATCTTAAAATAAATAAAAAATATAAAGTCTTTAATAAGAAATAACTTCTTAAAAAAATTACTATCTCCATTCAATTTAATATTATATTTTTATGAGCCTATAAACAACACTAATATAGGCACAAATAATGGAAAATGAACAATCTTAAAATAAATAAAAAATATAAAGTCCTTAATAAGAAATAACTTCTTAAAAAAAATACTATCTCCATTCAAATTAATATTATATTTTTATGAGCCTATAAACAACACTAATATAATTACGTACTAATTATAAAATAAAATATTATATTTCTTAATTTATTATATATTAAAATATTATATTTTTTAAATTTTGGACAGAAAAATTGATGGAGTAAAACATTCTCACACAAATTTAATAAAAATAATAATTAATTATGAAAATGTAAAATATTTTGAGGATTCACTCTATGCTTGTCACCTAGGGAAAGAGAAAGAGGATTTGAATGATGATTTTAGCTGCACAAATTATAATCTTATTGGGTTTGGATGGAAGGATTTGAGGAGGTATTTATAAATCAGTCCCTCAAATATTTCCCTTATATTTGGATAACACTTGAAATCAATGAATTTATAAATTCAAGATTTTAAATTAATGGATTTTAAATTAATGATTTAATTTTGATCATTTTAGTTGTTTTTGAATTGATTTCAAATCTCACTGAAACCTTGTCATTTGAAATTCTTCCGTCATTGTGTAATTGATATATATTAATATATATCAAAATAATATATAAATTAATAAATTAATTAAATATATATATATATATATAAATATATATATATATATATATATACTCCCTCCGTCCCTTGGTAAGAGTCCCATTTGCTTTTGGGCACGTGGATTAAGGAGTATTATTATTTAATGTGTAGTGGGTAGTTGTATTAGTGGGTGTGTGGACCCATGTGTCCAAAAAAGGAAATGAGATCCTTTGGGTGAGACAACCAAAATAATAAAATGAGACTCTTATCTAGGGACGGAGGGAGTATATATATATATATATATATATATATATATATATATATATATATATATATATATATATATATATATATATATATATATATATATATATATATTATGTTTTAAACTCTACCATCCAGCCTACCCCCTACCCACCCCCCACCCAAAACCCCCCAACCCCCCCCCAAAAAAATATTTTTTTTATAACATTTTAGATTTTTAATATTTGAATAATAAAAATATTACCACACAACCCTACCCCCTACCAAACCCAACCACCTATTTTTTTAAATAAAATTTTAGATTTTAATATTTAAATAATAAAAATATTACCATCCAACATACACCCTACCCACACCCTCCTCCACCCACCACCCCCCAAAATTTTTTTTAATAAAATTTTAGATTTTAATATTTAAACAATAAAAATATTACCACCCAACCCAACCCACCCCTCCACCACCTCCACCCCACCAAAAAATTAAAATAAAATTTTAGATTTTGGTTTTTAAATATTAAAATCTAATTTTTTTACAAAAATATTTTTGGTGGGGGGTGTTGAGTGGGAGTGGGGGTGGGGGTGGGTGGATGGATAGGGTGGTAGGATTGGGTGATCATATTTTTATTATTTAAATATTAAAACCTAAAATTTTATATAAAAAAAAATTTGGGGTGGGGGTGGTGTTGGGTGGGGGTGGGTGGGTAGGGGGTAGGGTTGAGTGGTAATATTTTTTAAAATTCAAATATTAAAAATCTAAAATTTTATTAAAAAAATTTTTTTGGGAGTGGGGTGGGTGGTAGGGATAGGTTGGGTGGTAAAGTTCCTTCCAAAAAAATTATTTCTAATAAAATTTTAGATTTTAATATTTAATATAATAAAATTTTATTAATTTTATTTATCATATATAAAATTCTATTTTTAAAATAATTTTGAATTATTATAATTTTGAAATCCTTTCAAAGATCCATAATTTATCAAGGAATTCAAATGAATTAATTATTTTAAAATCTAAGAAATTTAAAATCCACCAATTTTCAAATCCTTTGAATTTGGAATGACTCAAGACCCTAAGTCCGAAAATTCCGAAAATTGAATTTGAATTTGGAATGACTAAGTTGAGTCATTGTGCGTGCAACGAATTTTCGAAAACCCTAAGCCCGAAAATTCGCTCTCAACTTTTCCTCCACGAAAACTCGCGGCTGGCGGCGATTCTCTCCCTCAGCCGCACCGGACCTCTCTCATAGGAGTTCTACATCGTCGTTCTTCTCTTCGTTGCCGGCGCTCCTCGTCGCCAACGTACGGACTGATCGCACCGCTCCCCACGGCGGTGGTAGAGAGTCATCGCTGTTCATGTAATCTGCCTCGAGTTCTCTCTTGATGGGGAGGAAGTCGAGGAGTAGGACGCCCTCAAAGGCATTGACGAATGTACGTGTGGCAGATGATTCGTTCAAGTCTGTGAAGGAACGAGCGAAGGAGATTGATCGGAAAAAGATTCGGAAGGAGGATGTCTTGGCGGACAATCCATCCCTGGATGACGGCGCCAACTTGGCCCGTTCTATCGTGGCTGATCGGCAAGAGATGGAGACGGAGGATGTTGGTGATTCCATGGCTCTCGTGGTGGCAAACACGCCTGATGCTTCCGCGTCGGACAGCCCAACATGAGGCCTCATGCACACCTACATGGTGGAATCCACTCCCGTGGTGCCCATCGA
Source organism: Pogostemon cablin (assembly GCA_023678885.1). Lineage (NCBI taxonomy): Eukaryota > Viridiplantae > Streptophyta > Magnoliopsida > Lamiales > Lamiaceae > Pogostemon > Pogostemon cablin. Next base: position 13,127,662 of record CM042987.1, read on the forward strand.
GCGGAACCCTAGCCCAAGAAGGAAAGTCTCGGAGGTAAGGAGACGTAGCACTTCAAGTACTCGCCGCAGGCTAGACGTTGAGTCGCCGCCCTCGTCGCCGGTCGCCGTCTCTCGTAAGACTGGCACCGAGTCTGGGCAGGTAGGCGGGTCTCCCACATCGGCAGATGATTCTCGACAGATGGATGTGGATGTAGGCGCAGCCGACGACTCTCGGCAGACGGGCACCAGATCTCGGCAGGAAGGTGTCGACTCTCGACAGGTTGGTGGACATGCCGGACCCTCTCGGCAGGACACTGGCGGGCGAGCATCAGTCTCGCCTTCTCGGCAGGATGCGCTAGGCGTGGCCGGTAACAATCGACAGGCGTCGGGTGACGTTGTCATGGGCGAGGGCATGTCGGCTGGGCCCAGGCAGGCGGGCGGTGCCCAGCGATTTCAGCGCAATGGGCAGGGTGATGCGGGAAAGGGTTCCACTCCCAAGGAACCTATTGATTATTCGAAGTTTGTGAATAACAGCAACATTAATCCGGATAGAAAACTCGAATACATCGCACCCTGCGATGGAGTGGCTTTTTTGGATCCGAATGATGATTCAGATGCCTGGAAATATACGCTGGTGGGGTACTTCTCGGGGCATTTCCCGGGGATGCAGGCACTTCATGCCATCTGCCGTTCCTGGAATGTTAAGTACACCATTGTCATGCACCAGTCGGCATGGATTATTTTCCAACTTTGTTCAGAGGAGGATGTTCGGAGGGTCCTGGACAAGGCTCCCCACTCTATCTGGGAACGTTAACTCATGCTTGAGAGGCTCCCGAGAGCCTTTCAGTTTGATGATCGGGAAATCTCCCATGTACCGGTTTGGATTCGCCTCCCGTCGTTTCCATTGGAGTTGTGGTCGAGGAACCACATAAGCAAGGTTGCTTCACTGATTGGTCGACCCATCATTGTTGATGATACCTCGGTTAAAGCAGACAAGGTATCGTTCGTACGGGTAAGAGTGGATATTGATGTATCGAAGGAGATCCCGAAAGAAGTCATATTCAACTATCGAGGAGCAAACTATACCCAGTCTGTGCTTTACGAACGCCTCCCAGCGTATTGTACTAAGTGCAGAAAGTTTGGCCACTTGATAGGAGATTGTGATGAAGTAGAAGGTGGAGATAAGGGAGATAAGGGGGAGAAAGTGGGCACCCAAGAACGCACTCATAAGGATGATCGAGTAGATGAGGATGGATTCCAACAGGTTGGCCCTAAGAATAAGAAGAAGAAATCGAGAAGTCGGAGTAGGAAGAATAAGAATATACCTCCACCTGCCAAACAACCGGCCGAGACTATTTCATCTGGGAGATACCAAATCCTAGATGAAATGGACACTGATGACTGGAGGATCGAGGCAAATAGGCATGAGGGGAAGCAGCCTGCTCGGGTTAATACTAAAAAGACCTGGGCGTCGGAAATGGAGGAGGACGAGAATGAGGAGGCTGTAGGGCGTTCGGGACGCTCCCCTCCCCCTAACATTCTGCCAAGGGCTGATGGTCGCAAACGGGGAACTGGAATCACTATACAGGAGCCCCCAGATAAGAGGTATGGTGCGGGACGAGGCGGGGGCTCTTCTCCCAAGGATCATCAATGAGGCTCCTATCATGGAACGTGCGAGGGCTCGGAGCCTCTCGCGCGCAGCGAGCAGCCCGCAGGTTAGTTCGCGAACATGATGTTTGTTTAGTAGGCCTTCTTGAAACTAGATTATCTGCTGATAATGTGGTAGACATAGTGGGTAAAATTGTTCCTGGCTGGAATGTTGTAAATAACTTTGAGTATGTTGATGGGGGACGTATTGTGGTTGCGTGGGATTCCGCATTGATTACTTTTAGTAATGTAGTGCTTCATGAGCAGTGTATATCTGGTCTGGTTCGCTGTCTGATTTCTCAGCAGGAGTTCTATATCAGTGTTGTATACGCCCATAATAGCGTTGTTGATAGGCGAAGGCTATGGAATTATCTCTCATCGGCTTCCCTAGCAGTTAACTCCCCTTGGATTCTCCTGGGGGATTTTAACTGCGTCAGGAAACCGGAGGAGCGTTCTGAAATAGTTCCATCCCATAGGAACTGGAGAAGGGTGGACTTTGAGGAGCTGTGCGTGGAATTGGGGCTAGATGACGCCAGGTCTAAGGGATGCTTTTTCACCTGAACTAATGGCAGGACGTGGAGCCGTATTGACCGTGTGCTAGTGAATTCTAACTGGAATCTTAGCTCAGGGCTAGTGGAAGCCGAGTTTCTGCCCATGGGGGCTACCTCGGATCATTGTCCGGCGCTGGGAATTGTAGGCCACACGTAGTGTTTGAAGGGAAGAACGTTCAGATATGTGAATATGTGGTGTAAGAGCAATGGATATCTGGATACCGTGCGTGAGGTATGGGACACACATATATGGGGCACTGCTCAATTCAGTGTACGTCGACGGTTAAAACTACTCAAGCCGAAGTTGCGTCTTCTGGGTAAGAGAGATTTTGGCCATATTGCTGAGAGAGCAGAAAGGGCTCGAAAGGAACTTGACAGTCTTCAGATGGAAAGTCAAGCCGATCCGGGTAACGCCGAGAAATGGGACACGGTGCGGGAGGCGGCAAAGAGAGTTGATTTCCTTTGCCACGCCGAACACCTATTCTTTTCTCAAATGACCAGGGGGAGTATTTGATCAGTTAGGATAAACCTTCAAAGTTTTTCTATAAGAAGATTAAGTCTAACAGCGTGAGGAATGTGATCCCCTCCATACGTACCGAATCCGGGCGCACATCCTCCGGAGATGAGGTCGTTGGAGAGTTCCTCACGTATTACACCAACTTATTGGGTACTGCAGGTCATTGTGAGGCGATCGATGATAGCGTGTTCGAGTGGGGCGCCCTGCTGAGTGATCAGCAAGCGCAGGAACTTGTGGCGCCTATCACGCCTGAGGAGATTAAAGGAGTGGTGTGGAGAATGAATGGGGATAAGTCCCCGGGTTCGGATGCTTATACGGCCTCTTTCTTTCGAGATGCGTGGGACGTGGTGGGTTCGGATGTCACGGCTGCGGTCCATGAGTTCTTTCACTCCGGACAGTTGCTAAGACAAATGAATGCCACGTTTATTACACTCATACCGAAAGGGAAGCATGATCCTACCGTACGAGATTTTCGCCCTATTTCGTGCTGCAATGTGATTTATAAGATAATCTCTAAAATTATTGTGGGACGCTTGGCGGGGTTGATGGACGATTTGGTGGCAGAAAACCATTTTGGTTTTGTGCAGAATCGTAAGATGAGGGATTGTGTGATGCTTGCTCAGGAGATAGTCAAAAACTATGGATGGGCAAGAAATCGTATGAGTAGGAGAATTGCAGTTAAGGTGGATATAAAGAAAGCTTATGACTCGGTGGATTGGGGATTCTTGCGTGGAGTATTGGCAGGGTTGAGGTTTCCCCACCGTATGATAGGATGGATCATGGAGTGCGTCACCACCACTTCATTCTCCATCCTAGTCAACGGTGCTCCGGAGGGCTACTTTGATGGCAAGCATGGCTTGCGTCAAGGAGATCCCCTGTCGTCCCTGCTCTTTGTTCTATGCATGAATTACTTCTCCCGTCTATTCAGGAGACTTACGGAGGAGGAGAACTATAAACACCACTCTCAGTTGTGTGATAAAGTGGGAGTCACCCATTTGGCATTTGCGGACGACTTGATCATTTTTGCTTATGGCAATCGCTCCTCTCCAGAAGTGGTTGCTAAGGCCCTTGATCAGTTTTACAGAATGTCAGGTTTGGAGGTTAGTCCGGAGAAGTCCCATTTGTTTATGGCAGGTGTTCCGGAGGCTGATGAACAGGGTATTCGCGAAGTCTTGCCTTTCCAGGAAGGCACCTTCCCCGTGCGCTATTTGGGAGTACCGCTACAGGGAAGCAAGCTCCGGGAGTACGCCTTCAAACCTCTTATCACGCAGGTATCTAATCTCATCAGGGGCTGGTCCATGCACTTGTTATCCTATGCTGGCCGGCTGGAACTCATTCGGTCGGTTCTGTATGGGGTGATAAACTTTTGGATTGCCATGGTGAAGATTCCCAAAGGAGTTGTTGATAGGGTGGAGCGCATGATCCGGAAATTTCTTTGGGGTACCCCGAGAGGTGCAGTTCGTTGGGAGGAGGTGATTCTACCTAAGGAACAGGGTGGCCTGGGACTTAGGGGTTTCGACCTTCTGAATGATGTAGCCCTATGTGGAGTCTTGTGGGATGTGCATTTGGAGAAGAAGCCTCTGTGGATAGAGTGGATTAATGCCATTTATCTCCAGAATTCTTCGTGTTGGGATGTTGAGGTGAATTACAGTGCCTCAATTGTTTGGAAGGATATACTCCGAGCAAGAGATAGAGTTCGAGCAAGGATAGGAGGAGACATCGTTACCTCCTTAGCATCGTGCTCGGAGATGGGGAAGCTTCGTGTGGGTAAAATGTATCAGCTAGCCGCTTCTGCCGCACCAGTACAATTTATCTACAAGAAGCTGTGGAATCCGTGGGTACCTCAGAAGCACTCCTTCAGAATGTGGATTGCACTGAGGAATCGGCTGCTCACGTTGGATAGATGGCGGGGATACGAGGGTCCTGTTGAGTGCGTTTTGTGTGTGGGCGCCGCTGAGACGAGAGACCATCTCTTCTTCGGATGCCCGTTCACGACGCACGTGTGGAACCGGGTAAGAGACGAAGTGAAGTGGAGGAGACAGGTTACCACTTTGAAGGCCGGCTTCAAGTGGTTGAGCAAGGACCGGCGTGTGCATGTTCGCGAGAGGAGGAGGTGGACGCTCGCCCTCTACGCCAGTGTCTTCCTCATTTGGAAGGCTCGGAACGAAGCGCTCTTCGAGGGTGCCCGACCTTCTGTGGATGGACTGTTTAATTCAATTATTATGCATGTGGTTAGATTTGAGTATTTGTTGACTAGATAGGAGTTATTTAATCTTTGGTTTGCTCCGTTTGGAGTTGTAATTAAAAATTGTGACATTGGCCTCGGCCTGCTGCTTTGAATAATTTACATACTATTCAGTGAATTTGGAATGACTCAATCCAAACACAACCTTAATACTTTTAGTATTAGATAATTAGCTCGGACTATTGAGTGAAACCTTTCCACCCGGTAGAACTTTGTCCCCTCTCTTCTCTTTTTTTTTTCTTTCCAAAAATTCTTTTATTCACTTATTGAAATTTGAATGCATGTTTCCTTACTTTTTAAAATAAAATTATGTTAGCATTCAGAACTACTTTATAAAATGGTGAGCCATTACATTACGAAAAAAATCCATTTCAATCAATTTAGGTCGTATCATTTATCCTCCTAATATAATCTCATTCATAAAATAAGTCAGAAAAGATAATTAGCTAACTAAACTGTAAAGATAAAATGCCAAAGGAAAAAAGAAAAAAAAAAACCCTTAAAAAGGGATAATATACAACAAGATTGTGTTTGGATTGAGTCATTTCAAATTCTATGGATTTGAAAATGAGTGGATTTTAAATTCCTTGGATTTTAAATCAATTCATTTGAATTCCACTATTTGGATAAATTATGAATCTTTGAAAGGATTTCAAATCCATAATTCAAAAATTATTTTTAAAACAAAATTTTATATATGATAAATAAAAATAATAAAATTTTATTATATTAAATATTAAAATCTAAAATTTTATTAAAAATAATTTTTTTGCGAGGGAACTCTACTACCCACCCCAAACCCTACCCACCCACCTTCCACCCCCAATTTTTTTTAAAATAAATTTTATATTTTAATATTTAAATAATAAAAATATTATCATCCAGTCCTACCCCCTATCCTCTATCCACCCACACCCCCAAATTTTTTTTAAATTTTGATTTTAATATTTTAATAATATAAATATTACCACCCAACTCTACCCCTACCCAGCAACCAACCTCGCCACCCCACCCCCCACATGAATGGATGGGGTAGGCTGGGTGATAATATTTTTATTATTTAAATATTTAAATCAAAATTTAAAAAAATTTTGGGGGAGGGTGGGTGGGTGGGTGGTAAGGTTGTGTGGTAATATTTAATTTATTTAAATAATAAAATCTGAAATTTTATTTAAAAATATTTTTTTGGGGTGGGGGTGGTTGAGGGGGTGGGTGGGAATATTTTTTTATTTAAATATTAAAATCTAAAGTTTAAAAAAAATTGTGGGTGGCCGAGGTAGGGGGGTAGGGTGTGGGTGGGTGGATAGGGGATTGGGGGGTAATATTTTTATTATTTAAATATTAAAATCTAAAATTTTATAAAAAATAAATTTTGGGGGTAGGTGAGGGTGGGTAGGGGATAGGTTGGGTGGTAGAGTTTAAAATTTAAAAAATATATATATAAATATATATTTTTTAATTAATATATTAATTTTATATACTATTTTTATATATTAATATAATCAATTACACAATAAATGAAGGATTTCAAATGACACAAAATTTGAGTAAGGATTTGAAATCCATTAAAAAATAACTAAAAAAAATTCAAAATCGAATCTATGATTTGAAATTCATTAATTTAAAATCTTGAATTTATAAATTCATTGATTTCAAGTAAAATCCAAAGACAAAGTCTCTTGTGAGACGCTATCTTCATGAGACGGTTTCTTGAGACGTGTTAAAGTATGTCGATTATTTAAATAAAGTATGTTAAATGGTTGTTAATGTATGTTTTTTAAAGTATGTTGGATTATGTATTAAAGTATGATGTTAGTGTGTTATAATTTGATTTATTATCGACATACTTTAACCACAAATAAACACACTTTAACCACAAATAAGCATACTTTAGTGACGGGTTGACCCGTCTCACATCCGTCTCACCAATAACCCGTCTCACAAGAGACTTACTCAAATCCAAATATGAGAGGGGCTCAAATCCATCCATCCAAACACAGTCCTAAGTGTTTATTATTTGGTTCAATTTCAGTAACAGTGGAATCTCTAAGCAATACGACGAAAATGTGAAATATCAATTTCAATAGAATCTAATTTAAGTACTACTTCCTCAGTTTCAACTTCACACTTTCTGTTTTGGTCCATCTCAAATTCAACTTAACACTTCCTTAAACGGAAAAAGAAAAAAACTAATATCCCTCTAACATACTTTAATTTCAAATTTGTCATTGCCTTTTTAAAACACATAATATACTTTATCATTTATTTATTACCCAAAAATATCATACTACTCTCAAAAGTAAATCAAAAAGTGAATTTTCTTAAACTCCGTATCTACAGTAAACGTGAACTTGAATTTGGGACAGAGGGAGTAACTTTTTACTTTTTTGTAATTTATTTAAGTGATGTAACGCTTTTTTAATCTTAATCTTTCAGTAATTTCTTTGCAAAAATTACATGATTTGAAAGAAGGAATTATTACTATCGAATACTCCCTCCGTCCCATACTTATCTTCACACCTTTTGTTTACGTCCGTTCCATACTTATCTTCACCACCCAAAAAAAGAAACTTCACATTAACCAATAACCTCAAAAGTTATCCTAATTTAAAAAATATCACTCTCACCTAACACACATAACATACTTTATAATTTATTTATTACCTAAAAATACCACAATACCCCTAAAAAGTCAATAAAATTGGTCAAAAAGTAATTTTTCTTAAACTCCGTATCTACAGTATCGGTGCAGATAAGTATAGGACGGAGGGAGTCCAAAATATATACTAATATTACTAGCAGATACAAAATATATATTTTATTACTACCAGGTACAAAAATAAGTAATGAAAAGTCCTAACTATCCCTTATCCCTTATGAATGTCGCTGAATACAACTAATTCTGAATATTTATCTAAATATTTTTGAATACATCGTTCAGATTTCTTATCGTAACATAATCTGGATACCAAAATATATCTAAATATTTTGAATACTTATCTAAATATTTCTGAATACATCGTGCAAATTTCTTATCGTAAGATACCAAAATATATCTAAATATTTCTGAATACATCGTGCAGATTTTTATCGTAATATACTTTGGATACCAAAATAAATTTAAATATTTTAATACTTATGTAAATATTTCATTACAATATTTAAATATTTCCGAATACACAGATTTCTTTTCTTAATATATTCTGGATATCAAAATAAAATATTTAATACTCATCTAAATATTTCTGAATACATTGTGTAAATTTTTTATCGTAATATAATATGAATACCAAAATATATTTAAATATTTTTGGAGCTTTGTTATTGTAATATAATCTGATACATTGTAATAATATCTTAAATTAATTAATTAATTTTGAATACAATACAAACTTGAAATATGAATATTAAAATATTTTTAATATTTCTGAATATATCGTGGAGATTAATTAATTAATTAAAACAATTCAAACTTGAAATCTGTACCGAACTACCGAAAAATGTGAATACATCTCATGCATATTCGGAGAACAAAATTCTGATTTTATTATTAAAATATTATATCTTTTATTTTAAATTTTTATTGAATACAACTTAAAGATAAGAGAGACATTTTACTTATTTAAAATGTATTGATTGATAATATCTTAAATTGAATATATCTATTAGTTATAATGTTCTTTAAATTGTACCTGATAGTAATGAACACAAAGACTTGAAAGAACTTATAAGACTTTACAAATCCTGTAACTTTGAAAAGAGTTTTTTAGAAAAAATAAAATTGAAAAAGTAAAAAGTTACAAAACTAAAATCGATACAAAATTGTAAAGGTAAGAGGATATAGGTTTCAAAATTATGTGATTAAAATTGATATAAATCTCAGGAGCAACTTCGGTCCTTTTTTTTTTCTAATTTTAGTTATTTTGTCAAATTTTGGTCATTTTTTCAAAATTTGGTCATTTTTTATCCACTTTTGGTCCAATTTTTGTACAATTTAGGACCAATTTCGGATATTTTTAGACATAAATGACTAATTTTGGACAAAAAGAAATGACTTAATTTGATAAAAGGACTAAATTTAGATAAAAATGATAAAATCGGACAAAAAAAATTGAGAATTGCGAATAAAAAATAACTAAAGTTGGAATCAACCATACTTACATGCTTTTAATATTTTCTCTTTTCTTTTATATAGATGATTAATTAAAAAAAAAAAAGAGTAAAGGTGTATATAAACAACAAAGTTGGGACAACACAATTCTTGTGTATCATAGACCGGAAGGAGACAACTAGGATAGACAATAACAATATTATATTCGGCATAGGGAAACACAACAAATCCCAATAATATTAATATACCAATTTATCCACTCAAACATGATAATAGGCAAGAAACCTCAAACCAAATATATGTGAAGAAAATATATGGAATTAACACCAATAATTTTAACGTGAAAAACCCCTCAAGTTGAGGATAAAAACTAAGGGACCCGGTCCAAGAAATAATCCACTAATCAAGCAATAATACACAGTTTTATCTCTCTATTACAAATAGCTAGAAGAATACCGAAAATACCAAAATACTATCAAGAGAATCATTCTTGGAATACATAATAACAATAGGAGAAGAGAATTTATAAATAGTACAAAGAGAATACGAATCACCCGATTCTTATTGCACCTCCGGAGATGTTTTAAGGAAATCCACTCCGATCAATATGTAAAGGATATCGGCACGAACTCCCCTCGAAATTTGTTACGAAACTGTCAAAAAAACAAACCCCCAAAATGGATAGCTTCTCCCATACTTTTCTCCTTCTCTTCCCTTTTTTCTCTCACTCCCTGTTCTGCTCCCTTTCCTGCTTCTGGCCCACCTCACGCTGCTGGTTGGAGGAATCAACAGCAATTAGCCCAATCATGGGCTATTCAATTTGGGCCATTAATTAAAAGTAATTTGGGCCACATCATTATAATAAGCTTTGGGCTTATTAATAATTAATAGGCCTCGGCTATCCACACACACTTTTCACGAATACGCCCATTACTTAATACTATTAAAAATATATATACACCTATTCTACTTTTACAAATATACCCTTTAACTTAAATTAACTCCAACCCAATATATAAATGTCCAAAATTTCATCCAGTAGCGGCCGAAAACTTATATAAATGTCGACCAGTATTGGACGACCATGTATTGTTTCAGTCGATCAGTGGTGGTCGACCATGTATTATTTCTGTCGGTCAGCGGTGGTCGAAAATTGTTGTCCCGTTCAGTCTTGGTTGGACAATTTTTTTGCAATTTTTAGAAAAAAATCACAAAACTACTCCCTCCGTCCCAGGAAAGATTGCACCCCCTTTCTTGGCACGGAGATTAAGAAAGTGGTGACTTTTAGGGGTATTATGGTATTTTTAGTAATAAATAAATGATAAAATAAGTTATGTGTGTTAGGTAGGGGTGATTTTTGTGTAAATAAAGTGTATAGAGAAGGGTGATTGTGTTTGACTTTTTGCTTTTTTAGGAATGTGCAAACTTTTGTGGGACAATCCAAAATGGAAAGTTTGTCATCTTTCCTAGGACGGAGGGAGTGCATTTTAATCGGTTAAAACACATAAAAATATATACCACTATGATCTTTGAGCTATCTTTGTCCACCATTATGCTACATATGTGTGTGGGTATGACCCAAAAATATTTTCTTGAGCTAGGATTTTTTTTTTAGTTCAAAAGAGGTGAAAGGATTGTATGGAAATTTTGTTGGAGTGGTAAGTGTATAGAGTTATTTTAGTATGTTTGGTGGATTGGTAGGTGCATGAATAAGTTTTAAATAAATATTGAGTAAGATATGTGTGTAGTTGTAATTTATTATGAAGGATATTTTTGACATTTCCTATAAAATATTAATGAAGGTGGGTGTATTCATGAAAATTATGTGTGTGGATAGCCGCACCTAACTAATAATAATGGATGGACTTAATTCTATTATTTTTCTTTTGAGCTGATCTATATTGGATAGTCCAACAATCTCCCCTCCCAATATAGTTGACTACAACGTTACACATATCTCAAACTCATGTCAGCCAACACGGCACACAATTCATGATTAACCACTACAATTCATGATTAACCACTACAATCATCATATCAATGGGATTTCTGTCAGTGTACTCCAAAAATAAAAAGATTATCGAATGGAGAGTATAATATTTAGTACATAATTGAATATTACACCCTCAAAATGAAAGATTAGTTGTTTTATCTTTTTATTATTTTAAGAATATGAAAGAATGAACAAATTGAAAAACATGGAGGGAGTAATATTTAGTATGTAATCTTATATTGCTCCCCAAAATCTAAATCCCTGATCCTCCACCTGACCATCAACTATGCATCCTTTTACAAAGTTAAATAAATTTTACGGAAAACTGAGTTGATGCTTCCGACAAATAAGAAGAAAAAGATAGACAATGACTAGGGTGGGAAGGTGGTACCAATTTTGAAATGTACAACCTCCTTCCTTCACCTTTAGTGTCTGTTTTCCTTTTTTTTAACGTTATTGTTACTATTTTTTTCCTTTTTTTTTTAATTTTTTTTCTGTTTTTTTGTATTTAATTTTAGGGACATAATTATAATTTTGCCCTTGTACTTTAGGGTATAATTTATCACTAGGATTTAGGGTTTAGGGTATAATTGTAAAGGGTATAATTTTTTTCATTAATGAAGGAGCAGGAATTAATTAATAGAGTGGGGATCAAAGGGGGTACCAATTCAAATGGTACCCCTGGTTGTACCCAAGTCACTTGTTTAGCGTGCAAATTTGCTAAATTTTAGAGTATTGTTTGTGTGAATTTTGTGCGTTTTTATCTTATTTTTAGTATTTTATTTAGTATTTTCTGTAGTTCGTATTTTTAGAGAAGTGTGTTTGAATCATGCTATATTTCATGTAGAAATGGGGTATTATTGAGGAAAAATAAAAAAGGAGGAAACGGGAATTAAATAGGGATGAAAAAGGCGAAAAAAGTAAAAATTCGACAAAGAAAATATTATCCAGCAGGGCAACACTTTAGAAAAAACAACAGACATACAACAACAATTTTGAAGTGTTGTCTATTCAGAAAACAGGGGAGAACTCCCTGTATTCCGTCTGCGTGGCAAATTCGGGTCGAATTTCGAAGGGAGGCCGAGTTTTCTTTTATGCTGCGCTGAAATTGGGGAATAATCATGTGCTTTGTGAAGGGAGGCCGAGTTTTCTTTTATGATACGCTGAAATTGGGGAATAATCATGGGCTTCGCGCTCACATTGAGCTTTAAAAAATATTGCAAAGGTGGGAATCAAACACACGACCTTTTCATTGTTGAGGGCGCATGCATCCGCTTGGCCACAATCGGTTCCTTATATCCAAATCGTACGCAATCTTTATAAAACCCGTTCTTGAGTCCGATTTTTGAACAAAAAAAAACCATTTCCACCCTTAAGCCCATGATCCAATTTAGCCCTAATTCCCTTGATCCTTCACCACTATAAATACCTTCATTTTCCAAATGTTGAGCAACAATTATCAATAAAATTTCATTCATCTTTTGGAGGCTACACACACCACACACTTTCTCTCTTCTCAATTTTTATTTTCTTTTGATCACTCCACAAATCCATCTTCTAATATATCAGCCATGTATCATTGGTGTTGGAATTACTTGGAATTTAGAGCAAGAGGAGGAATTTCAAGAAGCAATTGAAGATCTCCAACTAGTTAAATTGAAGGAGAGTTTTAATTCTTTTTGCAATTTTTTTTGAATTAGACTCCATGGATTATTATAATGAATCATTTATTTATTTTGTTACTTTAATTATGCTAGGTTAATTCCTCTTGTGGGGTTAGAGACATGATTAGTGCTTAGTATTTATTTTATTATGCAAATTAAACATGGTTTAGACTTGATGTGGTATTTGATTTCTTCTCATGGGTTTTGTGATGCATGAATTATATTTTGGCATGATTTGTTAATTATGGGTAGCTTATTAATTTAATGGATTGTTGGTTAATTTGTTGCTTATGTTAATTAAGTGTCATCATACTAATTCATGTGGATATTGCTTGGGGTGAGACGGAAACGACCCTCTAAAGTATTAAAAATATCATGAGAGGATATTGGGTTTAGGTTTGACCGAGAGGATATTTGAACCCTATGAACAGAACCAATCTATTCATTAGCCCTAGTACGCAAAAAGAGAGAGTTAATTCTAATTAATACCTTTGAAGGGAGAATTGAAATTTAATTAGTACCTAGATGGAAGAGGTTAGTGTTGGGCTTCGATCCTATGTACTTTTGGGAGTCTTAGAAAAGATCTACAACCTTAGTAACCCGAGAGGGAGTTTTGGATACATTCGTGATTGCCTCTAGTTCAATACCTATCTCGTCTATTCCTTTTGCATGATAAAATAAATCCTAATGCACTTTAATTGTTTTTAGTCCCATTTCTTACTACTTGACCTTCATCACCATTTATTCATTTTATTTTCTCCTATTTTATCTTGATTTCTTTTATTTGATTTGAGTTCTTGATTATCACCATCCTCTTCGTTCGTCCTTATGAAACGATAAAAACACGAGCTAACGTGTTCTTTCAATCTAAACTTAAACTCCCTATGGGTTCAATAATTTTATTCCTTGGGGTATATTTCTACAATGAACGAGTATTCTTGCTCGTGAGTTTAAAAAATATTCAAACAAGGAATTTGCGTCGTTGCCAAGGGAGTTTTAATGGATTGTTTGAATGCTTTGTTAGTATTTTAATTATTCTTACTAAGGATATTTTATCTTGTTTTGTTTCTTATATTTGCTTTGAAAAATTTTGTTCTAACTTAATCTTCTTGATAGGTACTCTTACCTTGAAAGAAGGGGAGGAATAATAAAGCCCAAAAATAGAAAGTTAAAGGAAGATTGTAGTAAGCTTGAGGAGAAGAGTATAAAGATGGATGGATGGAACAATTACTTGGGTGGATACTATGGAAATCAATATGCAAGAGTTCCTCCTCCACAACAAAGAAGCTACATGAATGAGAGTTACTATGGTTATAATGGTCAAATGAATTCTCAACACTACAATCATGGAGGATATGATGAATGGCCAAGAGCTTATAATGGAAACACATTCCAACCTCATCAAGGATACACTTATTCCACTCCGAATTCCAACATTGAAGTTTCTCCCGAATTACTAGATATGATTAAGGATTTTACGGAAAAAACTAGAGCATACACTAGAGAAGCCAAAGAGAGGATTGCATTAAGCGAAAAGAAGGATGAAAAGATAGAGCAAAGCATGGTTTCAAGCATGGATGCTAGTATGGATGCCACCATGAAAGCAATCGAAAATCATGTTGAGAAAATAATTTCAATTTTAAACTCCCAACAACAATAAGGTGAGAATTTTATGGAGGATAAAAAGGAAGAGGAAGGTATGGTTGAAGAAGGGTTGGTGGTTTGGAAGGTGGATGAAGAAATAGAAGAGGCCAAAAGAGTGGAAATTGAGTTAGAAGAAAAGAGAAAAAGGTGGATAGAACAACATGTGCCTAAATGGAAAAAAGCAAAGGAAAAAAAGAAAGAGGAATTTGCAAAGCATGTTGAATCTTTGAGGAAGAAGTTTGAGGAAAGCAAGGAAGTTGAGCTACCCGAAGCATGTGAAGCGGTACATAAGGAACCCTCTATAATGTTTGGTATTTTCGAATATGAAATTGAAGAGGAAGCCTCCAAGGCATTGTGTGATATGAGAACTTGTGAAAACGTGATGCCTCCTTCTACATTAAAAGAAATGGACAACTTCGTTTCTAAAGAGCTTCAAGGATTTGAAAACTCTCTTACTCTTGAAACTTCTAATTCCATTTCTCATGATCAAATTGAAACTTCTAATCTTAACTTGTCTTGTCTTGATGTTTATAGGAAAGAAGAGCAAAAGTATAGAAGCAAATGAAGAGGACTTGAAGAGTGAAATGAACATTTCTAAACCCTTAAATTCTTTAAGTTATAATGAATTTCAAGATATTGGTTCTATAGATTTTGTCTTACCTCTTGATACTTCCCAAATTCTTAGGGACAAGAAGGATTTGGAAGAAACTTTGGGAATATTCATTGAAATGAGGAATAAGTGGTTCGCTAGAATAGAGAGGAAAATGGAATGTCATGAAAGGATAGTTGGCAATTTCAAGCTCAATCTTAAGAGTTCCAACGAGGCCATCACTTGCCACAAGTACTTAAAAGATGAAGAAGCTCAAAGATTAAAATATGGTGGCAAGGACGACCGTTATCCATGGCCATTCCGATGAGTTTGAAAATTTTCGTCCGACTTGAAGACATTAAACTTAGCGCTAAATGGGAGGCAACCCATTATTTAAATGCTTTCTTTTATTGCTTTCAATAAGGGTGATTGATTTGAGTGTTGATATTTTGGTTTGATTTTTGTGTTTGTTTGTATTTTTTCTAGGAATTATGACGTGCTTGGTGTATATTTAGAGCGCATTGGATTACGAGAAGAGTTACGAGGGATGCTTCAAAGGGAGTGCCTATTCTTTGATCCAAACTTAATTCTTAGCCTTAGCTAAGAATTAAGTTTGGGGGGTTTGATTTGTTATATGCTCTTGTAGATTCTCTCGTATTATGAACATTTGCACCGGCGCACATAATTTTCTTAGTCTTTGTTTTTATGGATTTTCTTATTTTTCTTGTGTTTTTGGTTCTTTGTTGTTTGCATGTTTGTTGGTAATGTTGATATTGATTGTGAATGAAAACTTGTTGGTGGAATTAGGATGTTAGATTAGGAAATGATGATAACAAGTGCATTTTAAATTATTCAATGAGTAAAAGATGATGTATTAGTATACTTTGGTACTAACAAAATAAACCGTGAGATTTTAAGCCTAACCATACATCATAAATGGTTTAATTTCTTTGTGAGAGGAACGATCATTTGTGTACAAACTAGAACTTGCTTGTTGACTTTTCTAAGAAGCTTGTTGGTAAACATTTGAGAAATGATAAGAGGCCATCCTTGATCTTAATAGCCTATGGCCAAACACAATTTTTCTACCTTTATACATTATCCATTGCTAGCCAATTTGAGCCTTATAACCCTATATTCTGTTATGAGCACATTCTTTAGTCATAATACCACTTGAAGTTAAGAAAGAACCTTGTGTGTGGAGTTTGACTAGAGAAAGTGAAGCTAAGTAATGTTAAACACAAAAAGTAAGAAAAGAGAGTTATGAGAAGAAAGTGTTGAAAAAGAAGGATGTGAGATGTAAAAAAAAATCAAGAAAGAAAGAGCTAAAATTGCATTGTTATATACATTTACCATGAGAAAAGTTATTGAAAAAGCTCAAAAGAAGGAGTTTGTGTTAGAAAATGGAAGAAGAATGCTTAAATTGAAAAAGATGGCAAGAAAGAAGAAGATGTGAAAAGAAAATTTTTAAGGGTGACTACTTTTTCAATAGGATCTCTCCACACTTTTAGTCACTTTAATCCTATAATTATCCTTCCCTAACCAAAGAGCCTTCTATTACATCTAAATATAAGACCTCTTTGATCTTTTATGGACATTAATTGAGTTTTTAAGAGTGAGTTAACTTGCAAGCTTATGGTGAGTATGCCTTGATCGATTGATGAGAACATAAACATCCCTCTAAAATAAAATTAGTGGAGTGATACACTTTTCGTGTGGTTGGGACATTAAAGTATGCTTGTGCAAGATCTTTTTAATTTTGTTAGTGGTTCTTTGTTTATGGTCATATTTACATTACTTTTGTTGTTCGACTCTAATATATACGCAAATTTACCCTCTAGTTCTTTTTTTTCTTTTTCATTGCTTGGGGACAAGCAACACTCTAAGTTTGGGGGGTTTGTTTAGCGTGTAAATTTGCTAGATTTTAGAGTCTTATTTGTGTGATTTTTGTGTATTTTTATCTTATTTTTAGTATTTTATTTCGTATTTTGTATAGTTCGTATTTTTAGGGAAAGGTGTGCGAATCATGCTATATTTCATGTAGGAATGGGGTATTATTGAGGAAAAATTAAAAAAGAGAAAACAGGAATTAATTCGGGATGAAAAAGGCAAAAAAAGTGAAAATTCGACAAAGACAACATTATCCAGCAGTTGGCAACACTTTTGAAAAGACAAGAGATGTACAACAACATTTTTGAAGCGTTGTCTATTCCAAAAAAGGGGAGAACTCCCTGTATTCCGTCTGCGTGGCAAATTCGGGTTGAATTTTGAAGGGAGGCAGAGTTTTCTTTTATGCTGCGCTGAAATTGGGGAATAATCATGTGCTTCGCGCTCACATTGAGCTTTAAAAAATATTGCAAAGGTGGGAATCAAACACGCGACCTTTACATTGTTGAGGGCGCATGCATACGCTTAGCCATAGTCGGTTCCTTATATCCAAACTGTACGGAATCCTTATAAAACTGGTTCTTGAGTCCGATTTTTGAACTAAAAAAGTCCATTTCCACCCTTAAGCCCATGATCCAATTTAACCCTAATTCCCTTGATCCTTCACCACTATAAATACCTTCATTTTCCAAATGTTGAGCAACAATTATCCATAAAATTTCATTCATCTTTTGAAGGCTACACACATCACACACACTTTCTCTCTACTATCTCTCTTCTCCATTTTTATTTTCTTTTTATCACTCCACAAACCCATCTTCTAATCTATCACCCATCTATCCTTGGTGTTGGAATAACTTAGAATTAAGAGCAAGAGGAGGAATTTCAAGAAGCAATTGAAAATCTCCAACAAGTTAAATTAAAGGGAGTCTTAATTCTTTTTGTAATTTTCTTTGAATTAGACTCCATTGATTATTATAATGAATCATTTATTTATTTTGTTACTTTAAATATGCTAGGCTAATTCCTCTTGTGTGGTTAGAGACATGATTAGTGCTTAATATTTATTTTATTATGCAAATTAAACATGGTTTAGACATGATATGGTATTTGATTTCTTCTCATGGGTTTTATGATGCATGAATTATATTTTGGCATGGTTTGTTAATTATGGGTAGCATATTAATCTAATGGATTGTTGGTTAATTTGTTGCTTATGTTAATTAAGTGTCATCATATTAATTCATGTGGATATTGCTTGGAGTGAGATAGAAATGACCCTCTAAAGTATTAAAAATAGCATGAGAGGACATCGGATTTAGGTTTGACCAAGAGAATATTGGAACCCGATGAGAGGAATCAATCCATACGCAAAAATGGAGAGTTAATTCTAATTAGTACATTTGAAGGGAGAATTGGAATTTAGTTAGTACTTAGATGGAAGAGGTTAATGTTGGGCTTCGATCCGACGAGAAGATTGGATTTGTCTAGCAGTGGTAGAGGCGATTTGTCGGTGAAGAAAGATAAAATAGATTTAAAAATTTTATGGTAGAGGGTGATGTGTATTTTTCATTGGCCCATGTTAATTTGAATTGCCACGTAGGATTCAGCTGCCGGAATTAGTGATCACGCACGGTGCACGTGCAAATTCTGGTCCAGAAAATGGGATTCCGACAATTTTGGGACCAAAATTGGCCAATTTCAAGAGTTATGGGATAAAATTTTTTTAGTACAGAATCAAAAATTCATTATAGTTGTGGAACAAAAAAAAATTTTAACTCTAATTTATTCAAGCAATGGAATTCAAATAAATTAGAGTTAATATTTGATGCAACTAGGTGCACAAATTTGTAAGTTGTACCCAGGTTATCCATTTAAAATGGATCACATAAAAAGGTAAATTTGACCTACTCAATCCGCCTTCCTCTTCTTTCTCTGATATCAATTCTCTCTCTCCTATCAATTCTCTCTCTATCAATACACCTTTCTTCTTGTCTCTCTGCTTCAATCCTCTCTTATTCTCTTTTCTTCCTCCTTTATTTGCTCTCTCTTCAATTCACTCAATTAAATAATTTATTTCATGCTTGAATTTGAGAAATTCTTTGAAGAATCATGGTTTTCGATTCCAAAGGTTGGTCGCAGGGATTAGATCTGAGAAATTGATTGAAATCAAAGGAAAGTGATTAATGAAAAATCGAAAGTGATTATAAAAGAGAAATCTGTAATGCTGCCGAAAGCCATCGTGCAGTTGGGCTGGAGGATTTCATGGCGGAAATGACATCATAAAAGCAGACTAGGGGGAATCATGGCAGAAAGCAAATGAATTTGCAGAGTGACGTCTCCGACGCACTTGGCGTAGAGCTCGGTGGCTTCGACATTCGAAGTGATGGATTTTTCTTTATTGCATATGTTTTCTGCATGATGAGTATGTTAGTAACGTTGTGCAATCGAAGTGATGGATTTTTTTACTGTATATATTTTTTCCGTTAAGTGAATATAACTGTCTTCTAAATTGTACATAGGCATGAGGTAACATTGTGCATTCAAAGTGATGGATTTTTCTTTACTGTGTATGTTTTCTCCATTAATTGTATATAAATATGTTTTGAATTGTACGTGGGCATGAAGAGTATTGTGGATTATTTTAATTGTATATGTTTTTTCAGTTAATTGTATATAGATATGTTCTGAATTATACATAGGCACGATGAGTATGTTGGTAGCATTGTGAATTAAAGGTGATGGATTTTTCTTTACTATGTATGTTTTCTCCTTTAATTGTATATAGATATGATTTGAATTGTACATGGGCATGATGAGTATGTTGGTAGCCTTGTGCATTCAAGGTGATGGATTTTTCTTTAATGTATATCTATTCTCCGTTAATTGTATATAGATATGTTCTAAATTATGCATGGACATGATGAGCATGGTAGATTATTTTAATTGTATATATTTTCTTCGTTAATTGTATGTAGATATGATCTGAACTGTAAATGGGCATGATAAGTATGTTGATAGCATTGTGCATTCGAAGAGATGGATTTTTTTTTACTGTATATATTTTCTCTGTTAATTGTATATAAATTTCTTCTGAATTGTACATGGGAATGATGAGTATGTTGGTAGCATTGTGCATTCGAGGTGATGGATTTTTCATTAATGTATATGTTTTCCTAGTTAGTTGTATAGATATAGTTTCTGAATTGTACATGGGCATGATGAGTGTGGAGATAAGGAATCTAAGTAAAGCTTGTATCGCAATCTCTGTTGACCCTGTGGATAGTGGAGGTGGAGAACAGGGATGGAAGCAAGTTTGGCGGTGATTGGGCTGAGAAATTGGAGATTCCAATAGGAGGAATGAATAAAAGAAGGAATTTGAATGGCCGGGATCAGTGCGGGGACGACAAGGAAAGACGGAAGATGGAAAGGTATTGCGAAGAAATATAAAGTTGGATTCAACTAACTCTTTGTTTAACATTGTTAAATGTATAGATTTTATTTACCAAGTGCATAAGTTTTAAACCTATAATGTATTTTGTATAAATGTGTAAATTATTTTTTTAAAATAATATCCTATAAGTTTTAGTAACAAATTGTATGAATTTATACCCATAATATATTTGTTCAAGTACTTAATAAGTATAAATTTTGAAGTGTTCATTATTTTAAAAAATAATTTGAGTGTATAAGTTTTAATAACTAAATTTTTAGGTTTTAAACCCATAATATACTATTTCAAGTACTTAAGATGTATAAATTTTGAAGTATAAATTATATTTGTTACATAATCTGAGGGTATAAGTTTTAATAACTATATGTAATAAATAGACATCTTTATCTTCAACCTTCATTATAAAATTTATACACTTGACTACTAAAATGTATACACTTGACTACTAAAACTTATACACTTGATTATTCACAAAATTAATTTAAACTCCATCATTGAAAATGAAGGAGATCAATTCAAATCTTCATCTTCATTGTAATAAATCTGCATCTAAATGTATACACTTGACTACTAAAACTTATACATGTTCACATAATTAATTTAAGCTCCTTAATTTTCAATGAAGAAGATTAATTCAATTCTTCATCTTAGTATAATTAATCTGCATCTTCATCTTTATCCTTCATTATAAAATTTATACATTTGATTACTAAAACGTATACGCTTGACTACAAAAACTTATACACTCGATTATTCACAGAAATAATTTAAACTACTTCATTTTCAATGAAAGAGATCAATTTAAATCTTCATTTTCAGTATAATAAATCTGCATATTCATCCTTCATTTAAAGTTTATACAATTGATTACTAAAACTTATACAAGTGACTATGAAAACTTATACACTTTGACTATTTATAGAAATAATTTAAACTCCTTCATTAGCAAATCAATTCAAATCTTTATCTTCAATACAATAAACTTGCATTTTAATCTTCATCCTTCATTATAATCAATATTCTTCTTTTTCAAAGATAAACCTGTATATAAAAACATAATGAATGCAAAAAAAAATATGAAAAAAATAGATAAAAAAATGTAAAACATTAACAAAATTTATAAAAATAACAATACACCATGAAATATTAACAAAGAAGATAAAAAAAATCGAAGAATAAAACAAAAATAAAATGAACAAATGATTAAATGATTGGATGAAAATATGAAAAAATCAAATAAAAGAAGAAATCGAAAAAAATTAGAAATTGTACAAAAAGAATAAATCCACAGGTGAAGAAGAGTGGGTGGAATAACATAATAGATTCAACGGATGTCCTCGGAGAAGACCACCATCTAATTTCATGTATATTACTTCGAATAAAAAACACAAAAAATTTGATTGATTTTATGAATGTTTTCACTTACCATGAAGGACAGCAGAGGGAAGGAAAGAAATGCGGCGGCAGAATTGGAAGGGAGATAAAGGTGAGTGTTGGCAGAATCGTATATGGAGAAAGGAAATAATAGATTGAAAGAGAGAGGTGAGCGGCTACGGTAGGAAAAAAAGAGAAAGGAAAGAATGAAGGAAATGGGTAACAAAGTGTTTTTATATGCCGGGTAAAATAAATGGATCGGATCTGGGTGCAACCTTGCACCCAGTTGCATACAATAAATTGCCAAAAATTAATTTAAAGTGTATATTGGGTGCACCCGGGTGTAAGGGTACACCCATATGTGTATGACTTTTTATTCTATTTTGTATACATGTTATTCTATTTTGTATACTTGTTTTGTAATAATGGTATATTTTTTCATACTAAATTTTTCATCAAAAAACTAATATCCATATGTGTATAACTTTTTATTCAATAGTGAATACAGATTTTTTAATAATTGTATATTTTTTTACACTCAATTTTTCATTAAAAAACTAACAATTAAATTGTATACATTTTTACTCATAATTGTATATGTTTTTATTCATATTTGTATATGGGTGCACCCTATCTTATGGTGCACCCAAGTGCACATTATAAGTAGCCATTAATTTAAAATCAATACAATTTGGAATCCATTGATTTTCAAATTCATTGGATTTGAAAAAACTCAATTTAAACACCTTATATAGTTTAAAACTAAAATTGTCCAACACAAATTTAATTTATTCAAAATAGTTTTAATAAACTTAATTTCTCTGAAATAGTCTCAATACTTTTAAATTCTCACCAAAATGGTCATTTTTACTTACAAATTCTCAATTTTTCTAATCACATTACAAAGTTATGAGACGAAGATGGCAAAAAAATATCATTTTGGGATTGAATCGGAGCAAAACTGACAGATTTGTGATAAAAATGAATGTCATAACTATTTTAAGATTTTTCGGATAAAATAAAAAGGCACGAGACCGTTTATGTTTTAAACTTGACTTTCTTGTGTAAGAAAAGAACCCATTTTAGAAACTCATCCAATTCTCATTTCATACAATCCAATCTGTAAAGAAATCTGGCGAGAGAAACTTGTAAATAAATTACCAAAATAATTTACAGATGGTGAAAGCGTCGTAGAATTAATATTCACCCCAGCTAGCATCCAGAATCACTGAGTTCATACGAAAAACACTGTTGCAAGGAGTTTTAAACATAAATAGTCTCGTATAAATTTACTTTATTTAAAATGATTTCAAAAAACTTAATACCTCCGCAATAGTCCCACAAATTTTAAATTTACATAAAAAATGGTCATTTTTGCTTAAAAAAGATGGTTTTTATCATGGAAAAACTTTTTGAACCATATGACCAAATCGATGCATATATATATTTCAAAAGTTATGAAACGTAAGTGGTTTGAAAAAAATTGGGAGAAAATCTAAGTAAAATTAAAAGGTTTGAGACTTGATAAAAAAAAATTGGGATAAAATCTAAGCAAAATTAAAAGGTTTGAGATGAGGGAAGAACCTTTTTTAGTTCAAAAATAGTTAATACACTCACCATTTTCAAAAACATTATCTTCCCTTGACCAAAAAAAACTCTAGTTCTAAAATTATGTTTAAATCAGTCCCAAATAAAAATTTAGCATAATGGAGGACAAACCCAACTCAAAGATCATAATGGTATGTTTTAGTAAGCATTTTAACCGTTTAAAATGTCGTTTCACATTTTTTTTTGCTGTAATCGTGAAATTGTTTGACAAACCAGGGTCGAACGGAAAGCTGACGTTCGACCAACAATGGACGATTTTTAATAAAATGTTCGATCACTGTTGGTTGAAATTTAGTTAAATGTTCGACCACTGCTGGTTGACGAAGCATATGTATGTTTGACCACTGTTGGTTGACAAGGTTAAGAACGTTTGACCAATGTTGGTTGATTATCCTCTCGTTTTCATCCGCCATTGATTATACTTGCATTAGTTCTTTCCTTTCCTCTTCTTCCTCTTTTCTGTTCTTCCCTCTCTTGTCATCGTGTCTCGTCAAGTTTTATTTCTTCTCTTTCTTTACTTTGTGTTCTGCGTTAGGATAGTGAAGATATGGGCGCATGTGAAATGTTTTAGGTGTATTACGTAATTTTTATTTTATATGTAAAGGGGTAAAATAGTAAAATTGTGGTGGGTGTATATATAATTTGAAGTGGTGTATTCATTAACGGGCGTATTCGTTAAAACGGTGTGAGTGGTTAGCCGAGGCCTAGCTAATAATAATGGATGGGCTTGATTCTATTATTATTCTTTTGAGCCGATCTATATTGGATAGTCCAACAATCTCCCCTCCCAATATAGTGACTGCAACGTTATACATATCTCAAACTCATGTCAGCCAAGGCACGCAATTCATGATTAACCACTACAGTCATCATATTCGTGGGATTTCTGTCAGTGTACTCTTAAAATAAAAAGATTATCGAATGGAGGGTGTAACATTTAGTACATAATTGAATATTACACCCTCAAAATGAAAGATTAGTTGTTTTATCTTTTTATTATTTTAAGAATATGAAGGAATGAACAAATTGAAAAACATGGAGGGAGTAATATTTAGTATGTAATCTTATATTGCTCCCAAAATCTAAATCCCTGATCCTCCACCTGATCATCAACTATGCATCCTTTTACGAAGTTAAATAAATTTTACGGAAAACTGAGTTGATGCTTCCGACAAATAAGAACAAAAAGATAAGACCTTGGAAAGAATAATCAAAGGAATTTATTTATTATTATTATTATTTTTTTGCGATAAGAGGATTTGAGAGGGGATTTATAATTCTTTTCTTCAAATCCTTCCTTCATGTTTGGATCTATCATTAAATTTATGGATTTGTAAATCCAGGATTTCAAATCATGGATTTTATTTTCATGTTTTTTTTAATTGTTTTGAATGGATTTTTAAATTTGATATCATTTGAAATCCTTCCCTTGTATAATAGATATATTAATATACAAAATTTATCAATTAATTAAAAAAATATTTTTTGTTTTTTTTCTTTTTAAATTTTAACCTCTACCACCCAACCAACCCCCTCCCCCAAAAAAATCCATTTTTTTAAATAAAGTTTTAAATTTTAATAAGTAATATAATAAAATTTTGTTATTCTTTATTTAATAAATAAAATTTTATTTTAAAAATTAAAAAATAATTGTTGAATTATGGATTTGAAAATTCTTTTATAAATCCAAAATTTATTCATGGAATTCAAATAAATTAATAAAATCCATACAATTTGGAATTCATTGATTTTCAAATTCATTGGATTTGAAAAACTCAATTTAAACACCTTATGTAGTTTAAAATTAAAATTGTCCAACACAAATTTAATTTATTCAAAATAGTCTTAATAAACTTAATTTCTTAGAAATAATCTTTATACTTTTAAATTCTCACCAAAATTGTCATTTTTACTTACAAATTCTCAATTTTTCTAATCACATTACAAAGTTATGAGACGAAGATGGTAAAAAAATATCATTTTGGGATTGAGTCGGAGCAAAACTGAGAGATTTGTGATAAAAATGAATGTCATAACTATTTTAAGACTTTTCGGATAAAATAAAAAGTTACGAGACCGTTTATGTTTTAAACTCGACTTTCTTATGTAAGAAAAGAACCCATTTCAGAAACTCGTCCAATTTCTCATTTCATACAATCCAATCTGTAAAGAAATCTGCCGAGAGAAACTTGTAAAGAAATTACCAAAATAATTTACAGATGGTGAAAGCGTCGTAGAATTAATATTCACCCCAGCTAGCATCCAGAATCACTGAGTTCATACGAAAAACGTTGTTGCAAGGAGTTTTAAACATAAATAGTCTCGTATTAATTTACTTTATTGAAAATGATTCCAAAAGACTTAATACCTCCGAAATTTACATGGTATCAGCCTTTTTGGCTAAACCCTTGCGTCGCAATCCTTGCCCAATTCCCCATCGATGGCTTCTTCTTCTCTGATGGCTACTGCAGCAGACACTCCCACCCTTCCTCTCTCAACCATAACACACATGGTCACCATCAAACTTACGTCCTCCAATTATCTGTTATGGCATGTGCAAGTCCATCCTCTTCTCACGAGTCAGCAATTTATGCTGCTTGTAGATGGCTCCAGTCCTGCACCATCTGAGACCACTACTTCCGCTTCTTGTCGAACCATCGACAATCCAGCTTATAAACCGTGGTACTCCCGCGATCAAACTCTCAAGCTTTTTCTGGTTTCCACCTTGACAGAAGAATCCATGTCCGTCGTTATTGGTTGCAAAACAACAAGGGATGTTTGGCAGGCCCTCGAATCAGCCTACAGCCACGGCTCTAAGGCTCGTGAATTAAGCCTTAAAGATGATTTTCTCTAATACTATGTAAGAGAAAATATTCTGCCTCAATTGAGATTACGAATGTTATTGTTCACTATTAAATATACAAAGAAAGCAAGAAGTACGGAAACAAATATAATTACAAGAAATAAAAAGATATGCTTAATATCTTTGCTATATTTATTCACATAAATTGACATAAAAAAAGGTCATTTTTGCTAAAAAAAAGATGGTTTTTATCATTGCAAAAGTTTCCAAACCATTTGACCAAATCGATGCATATATATATTTCAAAAGTTATGAAACGCAAGTGGTTTGAAAAAAAATTGGGAGAAAATCTAAGCAAAATTAAAAGGTTTGAAACTTAATAAAAAAAATTGGGATAAAATCTAAGCAAAATTAAAAGGTTTGAGACGAAAATAGAAACATTAAGATCTTTTGAATTAAGTAAAAATTTGGGGCACTATTTATTTTTATCTTAAAGCTCCTGTTGCAAGCATTCTTTTAAAGGGTAAATTATCTTGTGCATACAGGTGCACCGTGCATCCACTTTTAGAAACTTATACATTTATTAACAAAAATAGTTTCAAATGCCAATTTTCATAAATTAAATGTCCAAAATACACTCAATCAATAACAATACCAACAATAAACAACTTTTATAACAATTCTATCCAAACGTATCTTAACAGACCCAAAATACCCCCCCAACCCAAAACAATCCCCACCCCTCTTACCTCCCCATTCTACCGCCGCCCGCCGGTCATTGGTATGGTAACTGATATTCACCGATATTCTCACCGACGCTCTTTAATATCCACACCGACATGGGACACATTAGGCCATCTCCAAGGGGTAGCATCAAATCCTCAAATTTGAGGATTTGATACCATTTTTACTCCAATGACTAGTACCAAACCATCCCCAAATTTGATACTACCACTCCCATCCCCAAATTTGATACTAGTACCAAACCATCCCCAAATTATTTTTTTTCTTTTTCATTTATTTTCAAAATCTATTTAACATAAAATATATAATATGTTTGATATTTATATATTATCCATTAGTCCATTTAATAAATAATACTCCCTCCGTCCCGTTTCAATATTTACGTTTCTATTTTGCGCGTCTCATTTCAATGTTTATGTTTTCCTTTTTGGAATATGGGACCCACCTAAAACAATTAATATATCATCCAACACTAATACACATGCCCACTTTATATTAAATATTATATCTTTCCACTCACTATCTATTAAAATATTATACTCCTTCATCAACGTGCAAAAAGCAAACGAAAACTTTGAAACGGGACGGAGGGAGTATATATTAATAATTTTAATCACATTATTTTAAATACATGAAATAAATAAACATTTAATATAATTATTTTTTTAATAAAATTATATATATATATATATATCATATTTTAAAATATATTTTATTATACATTATATATAAAAGCATAAATAAGAATAAAATAAAATTAGAAATAAATTACACTACAAAAAATTGCATTAGAAATAAACTAGAAGCTAGAAAATAAAATCACGAATACATTATAAATAAAATAAGACACATATTACATAAGAAAATACAAATGCAAATACATTTTAGTCCATTTTATTAGTGATTAAAATGGAGGTAAATCACTTCCCGAGCCTCCAAGATCACCAAGAAAATAATTCCCATAAACGTTGGATTGGTTAGTGGATGCCATGAAATCTTCATTCATTCTGTGAATAATTTTGTTTTGTTCAAGTCGAAAATAATCACGTCGAACAGGATCTGTTATACTTTACAAATTCAACATCATAATTTGATCCTCTTTTTTTTTTGGGATGCTTTTCTTTTGGTGGCAATTTTGTCCAACATTTTTTGTTGATTGGTGTTTGATATAGTGATTGCATCATGAATTATGTTGTTTGTTTCCTCAAATATTTTATCTCTTCGTGCTTCGTTATCTTCCATTTTTCTTTTGAGTTTAGATTTTTTACCCCTTCTGGTCGGTACGATGGAGAACCACATCCACCTTCATCACTAGATAAGTTTAAATTAAAATGTGAAAATATTTGAGAAGGGGAAGAATGACCTTTTGGAGAAGATAAGTTAATGGATGGATCAATCTGAAAAGAATCTTATATCTTTGTGAAATCTTTTATCTTTTCCCAAATATGATCGAACTTAAAACCAAATTTGTAGTTTGGATCTTCCTTGAACAATACTTTTGCTCTCACCATCTATAAGTTCAAAAAAATAAAAATTAAGTAACATTATATAATATAAAAGAAAAATAGGTTATGCATGTTACTTACAATATCATGTTCAGAAACACCACTTAGTTTCAACCTTTCTATTTGGCTTACACAACCAACCAATTTTGAGACATTGGCTTTGATAAGTGAGATGCGGTTTTGAATTGATTTTCGTGATCGTTTCACGTGGACTAATTTGTGATACTCTTGAAGAATGCGATCCCAAAATATTTTTCCATCTTGATTTATACCAAAAATTGGATCTTGGGATGTCTCAAGAAAACAATCACAAAGGTGAATGTCTTCATCATGAGTAAAATTCGATCCACGAATGTGGGATGTCATTTTAAGGGTGAGTAAACAATGAGTTGAGATAGCAAGATATGAATCGAAATAATATAAGTCATATTTATAAAATAAAAGTTAGTGAAATATGATAACATGTGACATGAGTAAGATAAGAAATAAACGATCATGATACACACAATCTAAAATAAAGGGTTAAGATAAAAAAATAAGGTTTTCTTACAGGATAAAAGATGGACGATTGAGATCAAAAGCCAACTACAAAGATCAAGGGTAGAGATCAAAGCTCACCAACCAAAATTTGAAGGTTGTGATCAAATCTCACCTACCATTCCTACCAAGATCAAAGGTTGAGATCAAAAGCCACCTACCAAAATTTGAAGGTTGAGATCAAATCTCACCTACCATTCTTACTAAGATAAAGGGTTGAGATCAAATGCCAATTACCAAAAATTGAAGGTTGTGATCAAATCTCACTTACCATTCCTACCAAGCTCAAGGGTTGAGATCAAAACCCACCAACCATGTGTTATATATATAATATACACATGTGCTAATCAATCCTACACCATATTCTCATCATTTAAAAAAAAATTTCCTTTCCATAGTCACTAAAAAACTCATAAGATGAACCCACAAAATTCAGTTGGTCCTTCATATATTTCAAATTCCTCATCAGATTCCTCTAATGATGATGATTTTGCTGCCCTCTTTTTTGAAATCAACAATCAACAACTACTACTTCAAGTACTTGAAAACAACAACAATTGGATGCGTGGTGAATGGCGAAATAAAAATAGTAATCCTAGAGTTGGTGGTTCGGTCTTTGGTCATAGAGTGATCAACCGTGATCGAGAGGCGGCAGCCCATCATCTGTATAATAACTACTTTGCGGAAAATCCAACAATTGATGAAATAATCTTTCGTTGGAGATTTTGAATGTCATGGCATTTATTCATTTGTATTGCTGATGCAGTTAAAAATCATGATGGTTATTTTTTGCAGCGAATGGATGCGGCTGGAAAACTGGGGTTGTCTACATTTAAAAAATAATAGCTGCCTTCGAATATTGGCGTATGCTGTTTTAGCTGATGCAACTGATGAATATATCAAGATTGGTGAATCAGCATCAATTGAATGTGTGAAAAAATTTTGTGGTGCTGTTATCGAAATCTTCGGGAAGCATTATCTAAGATCTCCAACTGCAAATGATGTTGCTGGACTACTATATATTGGTGAGCAATGTGGTTTTCCAGGTATGCTAGGTAGTCTTGATTGTACGCATTGGAAGTGGAAAAATTGTCCAACGGCATGGGCTGGACAATATGCAGGCCGTAGTGGATGCCCAAGTATTATTCTTGAAGCCGTTGCTGACTATAACCTTTGGATATGGCATGAATACTTTGGGATGCCGGGATCTAATAATAATATTAATGTATTGGATACTTCTAGTATTTTTTCTAATCTTGCTAAAGGTATTGCTCCACAGGCACACTACGTCATTCGAGGTAAGGAAAATGATATGGGGTACTATTTAGCCGATAGTATATACCCAAAATGGGCCACTCTTCTTCAAACTATCCATGAACCACATGGTCCCAAAAAAAACTTTTTGCACAAAAGCAAGAAGCTTGTAGAAAAGATGTGGAACGCGCATTTGGAGTTCTCCAAAGTCGATTTGCTATAGTTACAAATCCAACACGTTTTTGGAGAAAGGAAGTTTTGGGGGATATAATGACCGCGTGCATAATTATGCATAATATGATAGTTGAAGATGAACGTGATCTTGATGCACCAATTATTGAGAACATGGAAGTCCCCACTGCAGAAGTTGAAATGGCAGATAGTAACGATAATCGATTCGAAGAATTTCTTGCTCGTTTCAAAAAAATAAAAAATCGAGATGTTCATTTTGAACTACGAGATGCATTAATTGAGCATATTTTGGAACTGCATTCCTTATCTGAGAATTAATAGTATTTATAAATTTTAGAATGTATGTATTTTACGAAGTGATTTTATTGTAATGTTCAATTATTAATTAATGATGTGTTGTGCTTGAAGCTATTTAAATTCAAATTAATATTAATATTTATGTTATATTTTTTATTTATATTTAAAATTATTAATATAAATTATGTATAATTTTATTATTAATTATAAATTAAACATAACATAATTTAATGATTAATTATTGAATCAAAATAATAATAATTAATTGGGAGGATTACTACTAGGTACACAAAAAAACCCTAAATTACTATGAGATACAAACATACAAAAGTATTACTACTAGGTACAAAAATATATAGTGATATTCCAATATTACCCCTATTAATGTGCTGCACATAAATATTGTGTGCAGCAAAAGTTCATGTGCAGCAAAGTGTGTGCAGCAAAAAAAGTGTGTGCAGGAAAAAAAAGTGTGTGCAGCAAAAAAATGTGGTGGTCCGGCGGCGGCGGTCCGGCAGCTTTTCCGGCGGCGGCAGTTTTTTCGGCGACCAGTTTTTTTTTTTTCTTTTTTTTTTTTGGACGAACAGTTTTTCCGGCGACCGGCTGCCGGAGCTCCGGCGGCGGCGGCGCGGCAGCTTTCCGGCGACCAGTTTTTTTTTTTTTTTTTTTTTTTTTTTTTTTTTTGACGAACAGATTTTCCGGCGACCGGCCGCCGGAGCTCCGCCGGCGGCGGCGGCAGCGGTGGTCCGGTGGTGGGTGGAGGTTGGGGTTAGTGTTTTAAAGGTATATGGGTTTAGGGGTATATTTGGTATTTTACTTTAATATTTTCTATTAAATAATAATTATTTTAAATCAATGTATCTAGTAGTAATTAGGGGTACAAAGTGTGTACCTATCAGTAATTATTTCTAATTAATTATAACAAATATAATAATTATTTAAAATTAATAAAATAATAAATTTATGAATATTCTAAGAATATTCTTTTTTTCATCAAATTTAAGGACAACCGTTAGGGTAGATGTCACCAAATCATCCCCAAATTTGGTGATTTGGTGATTTGATGAAAAACCCATTGGGGTTGCCCTTATGTGTTCTTAATTGAATAGTAGGGGCATTAAAGTCTAAAAAGTGTATATTGATTAGATTTGTTATATAAGTTGTTTGTTGTTGGTATTACTAATTTAGTTAAGTAAATGAGTATTTTTTAAAATGACCCATAAAATATATATACTATTGAGTAAAAATGAATACACTTTGTGAGTGAATTTTCTATTATTTTTTTAATAAAAAATTGAATGTAAAAAAAATATACAATTGTTAAAAAATATATATACATTATTAAATAAAAATTTATTTATACGGATCCACGTGCGCACCCGCAAACGCATATATCAACTCTTCTTAAAATGATAAAATTATTGTCAAAATACTAAAAGCGTATATTGGGTGCACCCGGGTGCAAGGGTGCACCCACATGTGTATAATTTTTTATTCTATTTTGTATATATGTTATTCTATTTTGTATACGTGTTTCGTAATAATTGTATACTTTTTTCACATTAAGTTTTTCATTAAAAAAACTAGTATCATATGTATATAATTTTTTATTCAATAGTGTATACATTTTTTTAATAATTGTATATTTTTTCACTCAACTTTTTATTAAAAAATCTAACAATTAAATTGTATATATTTTTGTAACCGGGTGCACACTATAATTAGCCAAATACTAATCGATTGTTATGAGAAAGCATCCAAATACTAATCGAGTGATCCATGACGATATTGTCAAAAATTGTAACCCAGAAGTCAAATTCAATAGTTGTATTCTAATTAGAATGACAAAAACGTTTTGATCCGAGACGATGCTTATGAGAGTGTCGTTAGACGTGTTAAAATATGATAAGTAAATTATATTTATTAGTAGTAAAAATATGTTTTTTAAGTATAATGAATGATGCATTAAAGTATATTGCATGTCATTATAATATCACTACCAAAACTCTTTTCTAGCAACTAAATTGAATTTTTGTAGCTAAAAATTTACCGATGGAATCATTTGATCAATGAAATATATACTGCGGATTAAACTATATATTCTGTGTTTTACACGTGATTCATTCACTTTGTTGGGGTATGGATATATTTTTAGAGCAAATATGATTGTTTGCAATCTGCTAATATTTTTCTGAATATTTTCTTATTTCTTTCATGGCAGATACATCATCTATTTATAGTCATTACATGAGATGTGATTTAATGCATGAATTTAATGTGTACATTCATCTATCAAACTTCTTGAATCTTCTACTTGACTGTCTCCTTGTGTTTTGTAGTGAAGTTGGACCACCATTACAAATTACTTTCAACACCCTCTCTTAATTTGTAATGTTAACATGTCCTCTGAATTGCTCAAGCTTCTCTGACGTAAATGCTTTCGTAAACCCATCTGCAAGTTGCTCCTTAGTGTTCACGAACTCCAATTGAATTTCTTGCTCACTTACGAGATCTCTTATGAAGTGATGCCGCAATTCAATATGCTTAGACCTTGCATGGAAAACTGGATTCTTTGTCATTGCAATAGTCGACATATTGTCGCAAAAAATAGTTGTTGGAGTGCCTTGAACTTTCTGAATATCAGCAAACACTCTCCTCAACCATACAACTTCACAAGTTGCATCACACGCTGCAATATACTCCGCTTCCGCCGACGAGAGCGAAACGGTCTTCTGCTTCTTAGATGCCCAAGAAATTATCTTAGATCCCAAGCAAAATATATATCCTGATGTGCTCTTACGATCATCAATCGAACCTGCCCAATCACTGTCGGTGAAACCAACAAGCTTATCATCCATTTCCTTGACATAGTTGATGCCAAAATTTCTTGTTCCTTGAAGATACCGCATGATTCTTTTTGCTGCAGCAAGGTGTAATTTGCTTGGATTATGCATGAACCTTGAGATAAAACTTAATGGATAGACAATATCCGGCCTTGTGTTTGTCAAGTAAATTAAGGAACCTACTAAGCTCCTGTACAATCTTTCATCAACCTTTTCTGCTCCGTTATCCAGCTGCAATTTTTCATTTGATGCCAATGGAGTTGCAATAGGCTTGCAACTACTCATATTGAATTTTTTCAAGACACCATCAAGATACTTCTCTTGAGAAATAAAAATCTTACCCTTTGTTTGACGAACTTGAATCCCGAGAAAATATTTCATGAGACCCAAGTCAGTCATCTCATACTCTTTCATCATTGCTTCTTTGAAATTTTCCACCATCACACGATCACTGCCCATGTAGATCAAATCATCTACATATAAGCAAACAATAAGAAAATTATTTCCTTCCTTCTTCACATATAATGAAGCCTCGTTAATGCTTCGAACAAATCCGATTTTCTGGAAATAGCCATCAATCTTGCTATTCCAAGCTTTGGGGGCTTGCTTTAAGCCATATAAAGCTTTCTTCAATCTGCAAACTTTCTTTTCTTCTCCTTTAACAACGTAACCTTCAGGTTGTTGTACGTAGACTTCATCCTTTAAGTCACCATTAAGAAATGCTGACTTTACATCCAATTGATAGATTGGTAGCTCCAACTGTGCAGCAATGGCTAGAACGATCCGAATCGTTTCCATTCGAGCCACTGGTGCAAACGTCTCCGTGAAATCAATACCGGGCTGCTGAGAATATCCTTTTGCTACCAAACGGGGTTTGTGCTTGAGAATCGAACCATCTTCTTTGAATTTTGTCTTGTAGATCCATTTCACTCCAATCACATTTTTCCCATCAGGTGGATCCACAAGTTCCCAAGTTTGGTTTTTTTGAATGCTTGCAATCTCATCATCCATTGCTTCCTGCCAACATGTTTCTTTTGCTGCTTCAACGTAGGATTGTGGTTCATAAGAGAATAGTGCCACATTACAAGCATCATAGATATCAGCCAAGCTTCAAAATTTCGAAATCGGACTTTCGGAGTCGGCATGAAACTCTCCACGTGAACTTGGACCAGTAGTACATGGGCTGCTGCAAGTTCCACTTGAGCTAGGATCATCATTCTCCTTTGATGAAGTCGGCATGATAATTGCTTTCCCTCTCTGATTTTCATTCTCCCAATTCCAAGAACCCATTTCATCAAAAATAACATCTCGTGAAGTAACAAGTTTGTTGGTCTTTGGATTAAGTAGACGATAGCCTTTCGACTCGTCACTATACCCAACAAATATATGCTTTTCTCCTTTTTCATCAAACTTTTCTCTTTGCTGTGAAGGAATATGAGAATAAGCAATGCAACCAAACACTTTGAAATGATGTACCTGAAGTTTTCTCCGATGCCATGCTTCATACGGAGTCATGTTTGGTACTGCCTTCGTATGAGATTTATTGAGGATGTACACGGCTGCATTTACAGCCTCAGCCCAAAAGGATTTCGGAAGACCTTTGCCTGTCATCATGCTTCGAGCCATTTCAACAATCGTTCAATTTTTCCTCTCCGCAACTCCATTTTGCTGTGGGCTGTATCGAACTGTTAGTTGCCTTTGAATTCCTTTGGTTTTGCAATAATTCATGAAGGCGTTTCCAATGAACTCGCCACCTCGATCAGTACGGAGACACTTGATCGTTTTGCCACTTTGATTCTCCACAAAAGTTTTGAATTCCATGAACTTGGCAAATGCTTCAGATTTTTGCTTGAGAATATACACCCACATCATCCTTGTGTGGTCATCAACGAACAAAAGGAAGTACCTGTTGTCATTAAGTGAAGCCATCTGCATGCGTTGGGCCACAAATGTCGGCACGCACAAGCTCAAGAGCATCTTTAGCTCTATAGGATGTTTTTGGGAAAGGAAGACGATGCATTTTCCCGTAAATGCATCCTTCACAAGGGCCACATTTCTCCTCAATGTTAGGAAGACCCTGCACCATATTTTTGCTTCGCAACAAATTTAATCCTTTGAAACTCAAATGTCCATACCTTAGATGCCATAGCTTGTGTTCTTCTTCAGTTGTGCTTTGGAGCACAAGTTTCTCCGAATATGGCAAGTTGAGAGGAAAGACCCTATTCATGCTCATCTTTACTTTCGCCATCATAAGATTCTTTTGTGTGTCAATAATGATGCAAAGATCATTATTGAAAACCACCTGGTAGCCATTTTGCATAAGTTGACCAACACTCAACAAATTTTGAGTCAAATGAGGCACAAAGAATACATCCTTGATCATGCTTGTATTCCCCTCCTTGGTTTGAACGGCAATGGAGCCTTTGCCATTGATCTTGAGAGCTTTTCCATCACCAAGCTTCACCTCTGAAGAATACGATTCATCCAAATCCACAAATATTTTCTTGTTTCCGGACATATGATTGCTGCAACCACTGTCGACATACCAAACATTCTCAAGAGGTTGTTGAGAATTTAGGCAAGAGTAGAATACCTGTTCATCTTCCTTTTCAGTAAAGTTTGCCTCCTTTGATCCACCATCAGTTTGATACCAACAGTCCTTTTGAGAGTGATTTGGATTTTTGCATTTCTTGCATTTGCTCCAGCAACTTTTGGTGTCGTGCCCATTTCTTCGACAAATACGGCAATAAGAATCTAGATCATTGTTATTGTACCTCGAGTTTCTGGAATCTCCTCGTCCTCGGCCTCTTCCTCGACCTCGGCCTCGAAAGGTATTGTTGCCTCTGCCATGGCCTCTTCCTCTACCAGATTGTGTAGACGTTTTGTTTCTGTCAGAAGATGCACCATCCTTTGAAGATTCTGAAATATTAACCTTCCCTTGAAAGGCTTTCTCCATGCTTTGATTTGAGAACCTGTTAATCCTCTTTTCATGGGCTTCTAATGAACCCATTAGTTCATTCAACGTTAGCTTGGATAGATCCTTTGATTCATCTATTGCTGCCACTACGTGTTCGAACTTCGCCGGCAAACAT
The DNA here is from genome assembly GCA_023678885.1 of Pogostemon cablin. NCBI lineage: Eukaryota > Viridiplantae > Streptophyta > Magnoliopsida > Lamiales > Lamiaceae > Pogostemon > Pogostemon cablin. Next base: position 13,164,192 of record CM042987.1, read on the forward strand.
CGTAGTACTTTTTCAATGGTCCTTTTCTCATCTAAAGTATCACCGTAGCCCCTAATCTGGTTGACAACAGTAGATACTTTAGACAAAAATTCTTGAATGCCTTCATTTTCTTTCATCATCAAGTTATCGAGATCTCGCCATGAATTTTGTAGTTTGATTGAGATGACTTTCTCATAGCCTCCGAACTGATTTTTCAGAGTCTCCCAAGCTTCTTTTGATGATTTTGCACTTGTAATGCGCGGAAGAATTGATCGACTTACCCCTTGATGCAAGAAGGACAAAGCTTTTGCATCTTTCGTCTTGTTCTCCTTATACTCTCTCTTTAATGCTGCTGTCAAGATTGCTTCCTCCGCAGCAGTGAGAGTTTTGAATCCATCGTTAATAATATCCCATAATTCATGAGATATGAATAACGTCTTCATCAGGACGCTCCATAATTCATAGTCTTGTCCCGCAAAAATCGGAACACCTTGTTGAGAGTATGTGAATGCGAGATCGCTGCTGCTCGCCATGCTTGAATATTTGAAGGAAGAACAGATATATAGTTGGCTCTAGATACCAAAAATATGTTGGGGTATGGATATATTTTTAGAGCAAATATGATTGTTTGCAATCTGCTAATATTTTTCTGAATATTTTCTTATTTCTTTCATGGCAGATACATCATCTATTTATAGTCATTACATGAGATGTGATTTAATGCATGAATTTAATGTGTACATTCATCTATCAAACTTCTTGAATCTTCTACTTGACTGTCTCCTTGTGTTTTGTAGTGAAGTTGGACCACCATTACAAATTACTTTCAACACACTTCACTGGTTTGATTTTGATTATTTATGGAAATACTAGGTCTACCCTTACTACTCTGTGTATATAAATAGGCATGGATGAAAGCACACGAGTAATGAATTAAGGCAGCTAGCTAGCCATGGGAATCTCCAAAGTCCAAACTCCTCCTCGTTGTTGTTTCCTTGATCAATGTCGGGTACTCAGTAGCCCAAATCGTGAGCTTCGACATCAATCCATTTCCCCCCAACCCCCAATAACCTCGACTACCAAGGCGACGCACACGTCCCTCCGGGTTCCACCAATCTCCGTCTCACGAACCCCGTAAGAAACAGTGTGGGGCGAGTGGTGTACACGGGCGGCCCGATTGAATTCTGGGACACCGGGGTACAGGCTCAATTCAAAACCACCATTGAATTCAGCATCAATGCCCTGCCCAACAGTACCAATCCGGTTGACGGCCTCACCTTCTTCATCGCCCCCGCCGACTATATCTTCCCCACCACCAACGAAGGAGGCAACTTCGGCATCTTTGGGCCAGACGGCACGGCAGACGGTGTCTTCGCAGTTGAATTCAGAGTATCAAAAGCAAACACGACGTTCGACTCCCTGGGTTCCGGTGAGGGCTCGCATAGACTACGACCCCGACACCAGAACCACCATGGTGGCTGCCACCTCTAACTCCTTGACCACCACCTTGTCGTGCGTGCATGACTTGATGACCGTACTCCCGATACAGGTTCAAGTCGGGCTGTCGGCGTCCACCGGATTGTTCTATGCCATTCACGACGTTCACTCATGGTATTACACTTCCACTCTCGTCTGGGATAAACCCAACCAAGCCACCTATATTACTCTGTAATCCATGCTCCATGGATCGATATACCACTTTATATGTATGTATGTATGTTTGTATGTATGTATGTATGTGTGTCTCTGTGAGTAATAAGGATCGCCTCAGCTGTCCACATCACTGTGTATTGTATGTCTCCACATGAGCAACTTTCCCATTTCATATATGCATTAATCTGTTTTCAAATTCAATAATTGTTAGCTTCAAAGAACAATCAAGAACACATAACAGGTTACCTTTGATCAAGAGATAACCAACATGAATCAAGAAAAGCTTGAATGAAGCTTTTTAAGATTCCTCCCACATTCTGCCAAAGTATGAATCATCCTTGTAGGGATCCTTGATCATCTCAAACTGATCCACGTTCAATTGCAAGGTAGTCAACAAAGAGTGTCGTCGACTAAGTGCATCCGCCAATAGATTTAGCACACTAGATTTGTGCTTGATCAAAAAGTTGAATGCTTGCAAAAACTCAACCCATTTACCATACTGTTGATTCAATTTCTGCTGTAAATTCAAGTGCTTCAAAGCTCCATGATCCGAGTAGAGAACAAACTCCTTATGTAAGAGATGATGTTGCCAATGATCCAAAGTGCGAACAATGGCAAAGAACTAATACGTCGAATAATTGCGCCGGGAATTGCTCATCATCTCACTAAAGAAAGTAATGGGTTTGCCTTCTTCACTAAGAACTTCACCGATTCTCACATTTGAAGCATCGCAATCCACTTCGAACACCTTTCCAAAATCTTTCCTCAGCAAGCCTTTATTCATGAGCTCTTGCTCCTGCCTTTGCAACTCATCATGATGCTTCGGATTCATTCTCTTATGAATACAGCAAGATTGTGATCTTCAACAAGATTGTGATCTTCAAAATTGCTTACAATCTACCCTAATCACTTGTTGTTTGATTTAAAAAACAAAATCTAAAGAAACTTGAAGTAGGAAGACAAGAATTATAGTGGTTCGATCATGTTGATCTACATCCACTTTTTAAAGGAGAGCAATCACTATATGATAGTAACATGGTTACAACTTGGACTTGAAAAACCTAATCTTATATGGGTGCTTGTATTTGTGTTGATCTGCACACTTGTATATATATATATATATATATATATATATATATATATATATATATATATATATATATATATATATATATATATATATATATATATATATATATATATGATCACACCTAACAACCATTTGATCAGTTGTAACTGCCTTCAACCGAACCAGCTTCGTATGCCAATCAACCTTCAAACTAACTGATCTTATAGCTAAACTCCTTAACTGATTCAAACTGACAAGCAGCACATTGGTTCGACCTGATGCCAAGTCGAATCCTGATCGAACCATAGCACAAGAAACTTTCTGTTTTCATTTCATAATTGATTCGACCACGACACTTTTGATTCGACCACAACTTCTGATCGAATCAAGGTCGAATCAGCATTCTGTTATAACTGCTCATTGATTCGACCAAGACACTAATGGTTCGACCATACTTTCTGGTCGAACCTTGGTAGAATCATTACCATGTTCTGAAGTATTATTGATTCGATCACGCCACTCATGGTTCGACCCTATCTTCCAGTCGAACCTTGGTCGAATCACTCCAAAATATCCATGCAAGCTTGTATATGCATGGTCTTTTCTTAACAAATCTCCACCTTAGACCATGCATCATCACAAGTGACAACATACTCTCCACCTTGCTGCAATTACAGGCTGCAGCTCACCTTTCTTCCTCCAATTTTAGGAAATACCAATAAGACTCTTACACAATTCAAATTTTTGAATAGGTAGAGCCTTAGTAAACATATCAGATGGATTCTCAGCTGTCTTAATCTTCTTGACAGCAACTAGCTTTTTCTCTATCATATCTCTTATGAAATAGAGTCTCACATCAATGTGTTTAGTCCTTTCATGATAACCTTGATGCTTTGAGAGATGTACAGCACTTTGGTTATCACAAAATACTTCAATAGTGTCTTGCTGAACACCAAACTCTCTCAGAGTTCCAACTAACCAAACACCCTCCTTGATTGCTCCTGTGAGAGCAACAAATTCTGCCTCTGTGGTAGAAAGTGCTACAATGTGTTGATGTGTAGCCTTCCAACTTATTGCTGTGCCAAATAAGTTGAACACATAACCTGTCATGGACTTTCTTGTATCAAGATTAGCTGTATAATCTGCATCAACATAACCAACAACAGCCTCATTCTAAACATCTTGTTTCTGGAACTTCAATCCAACTGACATAGTTCCTCTAACATACCTTAATGCCCACTTTACTGCATCCCAATGAACTAGACCAGGATCACTCATAAACCTACTAATCACACTCATCACATAGGCTAAGTCTGGTCTACAGCATACCATAGCATACATCAGACTACCTACTGCACTTGCATATGGTATTTTACTCATTTCAAACCTTTCTTTATCTGTTTGAGGTCCTTGCAGTAATGACAGACTCATCCCTTTCTTAACTGGTACTGGTGCACTCTTACAAAGATTCATATTATATCTCTTTAGTACTTTATCCAGGTATGACTCTTGAAACAACCTCAACAGTCCAGCTGACCTGTTCCTTTCTATCTGCATTCCAAGTATCATCCTTGCCACACCAAGATCTTTCATGTCAAACTCCTTCCTTAAAGTATCCTTAACTGAATTGATTCCTACCATATCTCTGCAAGCTATCAATATATCATCTACATAGAGTAGTAGATAAGTGTAGCTTCCCTTATCACACCTTATGTATACACAGCTATCATACATGCTTCTGACAAAACCATTAGAAGTAATGTACTCATCAAACCTGAGATACCATTGTCTTGGACTTTGCTTCAGACCATATAATGACTTAAGTAATAAACAAGCCTTAGAGTCTGCTCCTTGTAGACTAACACCTTCAGGAATCTTCATGTAAATCTTTTCATCTAAATTTCCATGCAAGAAAGCTGTTGTTACATCCATCTGATGCAATTCCAAATCCAACTGAGTAACTAATGACAGCAATATCCTTATTGAGCAGTGTTTAACTACTGGTGAAAAAATTTCATTATAATCCACACCTTCTTGCTGTGAAAACCCTCTTGCTACAAGCCTTGCTTTATACCTTATTCCTCCTTCCTTGCTTGTAACTGGTTTCTTCTTATATATCCACTTACAACCTACAGGTTTCTTGTTAGTAGGCCTGTCAACAATCATCCAAGTATTGTTCCTTTTTAAGGATTGCAACTCTTCTTCCATAGCATCCAACCAATGCACACTCTCCTTACTTGAAACTGCTTCTGAGTATGTCCTAGGTTCATAGACATCAACATCTGATGCTACATATAATGCATATGATACAGTGTCTGCCTCTATGTATCTTATAGGTGTTTTGATCTGCCTTCTTAATCTGTCCCTAACTAATTGATAGCTACTTAGAGTTCTTCTTTCATTTGTACCAGCTGATTCAGACATTTCCTCAGCAGTAACTTCCTCATGTACATCATCATTTCTTTGATCTTGACAGTGCTGTACTACTATCTTGTCATCATGCTCCACCTCAAACTCACACTTATCAGTAGTTATAACCTTATCAGATCCTCTCTCCAACAAAGGCATCCTTTCTTCATTGAATGTAACATCTCTACTAACTATAAACTTGTTATTCTCATAACACCATAGTCTGTATCCTTTTACCTCTTTAGGATAGCCAACTAGCACACACTTAACTACTCTATGATCTAACTTGTCTTGTTTCTGATGTGAATACACCAGACAACCAATAACCTTCAGATGACTGTAATCTGGTACCCTTCCAGACCATACTTCTTCAGGTGGTTTAAACTTGAGTGCTGTGCATGGTGACAAATTTATCAGATAGGCTGCAGTAGATACTAGCTCACCCCAGAAACCTTTTGAGAAACCTCCACTACTCATCATACACCTAACTCTTACAAGAAGTGTCTGATTCATTCTCTCAGCCACTCCATTTTGTTGTGGAGTACCTGGTACTGTCCTATGCCTCTTAATACCCTTCTTTTAACAAAACTTATTGAATTCATGTGACACAAATTCAAGACCATTGTCTGTTCTTAAGCACTTGACCTTGTTTCCAGTTTGTAATTCTACTTGTGTCAACCATACTTTAAAAACTGATAGTGCTTCATTCTTGGTTTTCAGAATTTTAATCCATACCTTTCTTGAATAATCATCAATAAATGAAATGAAGTATTTTCCACCTCCAATTGTTAAATCTTGGACGTGTTGGATTGTATACTAAAAGTCTAGCTTTTTGTATGAACAATGTTATAACAATTAATTTGAAATGAGAATCATATGATCAAATGATTGCATCTTATAATTTATTTATATGTTCGATGCAATAGTCCACTTACTTTATACTGTAGATAATATGTTGTGCGACAACACGCGGAAGATCATATTATCGGTTTCCTTATAAAGTATAAACAGATGCTCACAATCGAGATAGACGGGAACTCTCTATCGGGATGGTTGTAGTGTGGTTTGGTATTAGCTTGTCTTGGCTATAGAATCACATTATGCACTTGTGTGTATTGAGCAGGACCGCTTGAGATCGTTCGATTTATACTGACTTATAGGAGAACTTGATCTCAGTTATTATGGATGTTCGTGCTCTTAATCCCTATACAATAACCTCGACACATAGGGCAGTATGTATTTCTTTGATTCATCAATGGGTGAGATTTACATGCAATTAAATCAATAAACTCGGTGAGTTGGGAAGTAGTGCTGTCTCTATGGTGTGCTGTTGATTGTAGAAGGAATCCGTGTCCGTCATAGGTTGATGATGTCCCCTTGAGGAGCTCATAAGGATTATCATGTAAACCCTGCAGGTGGAATTTATTCCGGCATGATAATGAGGTTGAGTGGTACTACTCTTGGATGAGATATTAATTAATTGAGTTGTCAGTAACTTAAATTAATTAATGGCCATTGTATATCTTAAACATGGGGAGACTAACGGGCTCATAATAAGAAGGAGCCCAAAACGTAATTTTGGGATTGGTACGGTAGTGCAATAATAATATTTTAGTGGAATATATTATTATTATTGGACTTAAGTATAAGCTTTGGGCTAAGCTTGGATACTTAAGCCCAATGGAGGCCCAACCCAATTTCTCCTCCTGGTCCCTGCTGTAGCCCATGTATATAAGTCACCTCAGCTTATCTGGAACCCTAATCTAATCTAATCTAATTCATTATTCACGTGTGATGAGGGTTGAGAGCAGATTGAGTAGGTCTCGTAGATCGTCGCCCACACGACGTCGAGATCGGACTTGGGACATACAGCAGAAGACCGGAAGGTCGTTTGCTGCTGATGTTCGTCATGTTCCAAAATTCATATAAAATCGTATAGTTCTTCGATTTTGATGTATTATATACTGATGGAAAGCCGTCGAAGAGCGAATCGTCTGAGCACAAAGATCACTCAATTCCGACATCAGAAGAGGAACTTATGGCTATTCTCGTGGGACTGCGCAGACTGCCAGCGAGAATTCAACCTCTACATCAACCCTTGGTGAAAGGTAATGCGTTTCATGTTTACTTGCTTCCACTGCTTGTTAGAAATTCATGGAACCCTAACGGGTCACGTTAACCAAATGATCGAATGCCAAAAATTGGTATCAGAGCGAGGTTTCGTGGTGAAGCGTGACACGTTAGGATAGGGTTTATGTGATTAATTTTTCGGAATTAGGATCACATGTTTAGGGTTTTGTTTTTATTGCGCAAACCATGAATATCCCTATGTAATATATACCCTATATCATATCTATTCGTCCATGGTTGTGTGTGAGAGGATTCGACGAAAACTGTTCGTCAATTTCACATGCAAGGAAGAAAGAGAGGGCAAAAATAGAATCACGCTTTTGAGAGAAAATCCAGCGTTGTGATATTGCAGAGGCAATAACCAGAGTTTCAACGGTCGGATTGATCTGTAATTTGGTCAGCACGTTCAGACCTTGTGGATGTACATTCCAAACAGTGGAGATCGAATTTGGAGTTTTTTTTCTTGCTGGGAGTACGCTGAAAACAGAAGCAGATATTTGGGCGATTCTGTTTTGCGCAGTCGAGGGAAAAGTGCCGTTTCTGACAAACTAATCGTTGGATCAAGCTTTAATTTGGTCAGCACGTTCAGACCTTGTGGATGTACATTCTGAACGGTGGAGATCGAATTTGGAGCCTTTTCTTGCTGGGAGTATGCTGAAAACAGAAGCAGATATTTGGGCGATTCTGTTTTGCGCAGTCGAGAGAAAAGAGCCGTTTCTCACAAAATAACCGTTGGATCGATCTGTAATTTGGACAGAATGTTCAAGACTTACAGTAGTAGATTCTGGACGGCGGAGATTGGATTATAAGGTTCTTTCAGTTTCGAACTACGAACGACAGTTGGTGTAGTTTGGTGTTGCGCGTTGGGCTGAACTTGGTTCCATGCAAGTAGGCCCTTGGACGAGCGACAGTCCGCGCGAGGGGCGCTCGTCAAGGCACTTGGGGTGCTCCCTGACATAATTGGCGGTGGGATATGACGATGGACGTCTTGGGGCACAAGCAATCATGCTTGTTGCGTAAGGCATCGATTCCACAGTAGGAGTGTCGGACAAGACATTAAAATTTAGAGGCGTTTTTATTCCTAATATATATAACTGTCATAATTGATTTAATTGTCTATTATTGTTATATATATATATATATATATATGCCTGATCTCTATGATTTATTGTCTTATATAGAAGCATGCTAGATTGCGTATTATATTTGATATATTATATGCATGTATTGCTAGAGTGTTGGATAAGACATCTAATTTTAAGAAAACTAATTCCTAATATATAACTGCCATAATAGATTGTATATTATTGTTATATATGGATGTCGAATTAATTCCTAATATATGACTGCTATAATTGATTTAATAATCTATTATTGTCATATATGAATGTCGAATTAATTCCTAATATATAACTGCTATAATTGATTGTCTACTATTGTTATATATGGATGTTGAATTGATTCCTAATATATAACTGAAATAATTGATTTAATTATCTATTATTGTTATATATGGTTGCTCGTCGATATCGATGATTTTGATAATCTTGATGATATGACAATCGATATCAATAGTTTCGGAATTTTGATAATCTTGATGTTTTTCGAATATTTGATAATCTAGTCGATATCGATGATTTTGATAATCTGGACGACATCGACGGTCGATATCGATGGTTTCGAAAATTGGACAATCTGGAAATTTTGAAAATTTGATAGTCTGGAAGTCTTTGCTGATATTCGTGCCTGGTGGCGAACAATCGAATTCGCTGATATATAACTGTTAATGATTGATTTAATTATTGATTATTGTTATATATGTATGCATGACTCTCTGTGATTTACTGCCTTATGTGCCGTAATAGAAGCATGCTAGCGTTGCGTATTTTATTCTGAATATCATATGCATGTAAAAACCCTCGATGTTAAATTACTAAGTGGGAGAGGGGATTGGTAAATATTCCCGCGGCCTCCATTATTGGTTTGTAAGTGATGTGAGTAAACTTGCGTGTTGGCAATAGGCCTTCCTCCCTAACGGATGAGTTTATTCACGGATCACTGGTACAGACTTCATTACATAATTATTGTTTGTAATGTGGTACATGAACTTGCGTGTTGGCAATAGGCCTTCCTCCCTAACGGATTAGTTTATGTGGGGCTCACTGGTACAAACTTATAATTGATGATTGTAGGAAGCTATCCGAGCGCGTGTGTACTTCTCCAACTGTAAGGCACACAAGCTCGCGCAGTGGACTTGGGATCAAATAATGGTGTACACTTAGGTGTAAATAATTAGTATCCTCCCCAACGGAGTCACTGCTATTATTTGCATGGCTAAAGAGGAACCGACTATTAATTATTTTGTCATAAAGTTAGGTTGACAAATGAAATTAATGGGTAAAACCTTCTCTTGTAAATGTTTGGGTTTGTAAACGTCCACACTAACGTGGCTTGCAGACTCACGGTGCTTGAGATGTCGGTGAATTTTATTTTTATATAGTTTTGAGGGAATCAATATAAAAGGATAAAATTCGAAGATTTGATCGGTATATTTATTTATGATTCTCTGTAATTTCAAATGGTTTTATCTCGCTTATTGTTGACTAAAAGAAATTATATTTACTGGTCCAAAATTAGATGATTAGAAAAGAATCTTGGTTTTGAATTTTACTGCTTAAGAAAATACATGTGTGTTCTCACAATGGACGTCTCATGATGCCTATTAAAGTCTCTAGTGAAGAGATGAGAGGTTCATAGAAATATGATGGTCTCATGTAACTCTTCGGATACTAGAGTAAGTTAAAAGGCAGAAGATCATGATTTAATTTGATGAATGAATTGGGAAAGTATGGAGTATAAATTGAAGGGAAACCTAGATCAATTTAATTCTTTGTGAATTGCCTAGATGTTTTTGAGTAAGTTCCACCTGAATTACAATAGGATGTATATGGTGGAAAACTTCTGGCAAAACATGTGGCAAAGGAAAGCCATTTTCATCATAATGTGAACAAGTTTTATATCTTATTCACTAGTTGTTTAAAACATGATTAGTGATGGCATTTACTGACACGAAGTGTGTAGATACTGGAATCACTAAATGTTTATTACTAAGTGAGGATAAGATTGTTATGACATGGGTAAAACTACAAGAGTAGTGGCTATTGCAGTGTGAGTTGTCTATTTATCAAATGATATGAGTAGACGTTTGATTTTATGAAATTGTCTTTACGTACATTTTCATTGAAAGAATTTGATTTCGGTTTCTATGCATTAATAGATGGATACTCCATTTCATTTAAATGACATGGTCATTATAATGAATGATAGAGTTGTAATCTGTTACGGTACGTTGGTGAACAATTTGTACACTCTTAAATCATGTTTATCCCCTGGATGCGACAAATAGTAATTAATAATGAGTCTTCTAATCTAGTAAGATAAAGGTACCTTCGGAAATGAATTTCCCACCTTAATGGTGTGACGAATAGAAGGAATAGCACTCTTATGGTAGTGATTAGATAGATGATGAATTATTTGGAATTACTAAATTCATTTTATGGATATGCCCTAGGAACAGTAATTCGTAAGAATGTTTTTCTATTTGTGGGATATCCTAGAAAAATGAAGGATGATTTATTTAGTGCACAAGATCGAAGAGTGATTGTTAACATAAACACTAGATTTTTGGAAAAAGGACTATGTAATAAATCAAATACCCATGTATAAGTTGTTCTAAAGGAAGTGAGAGGAAAACACAAAGTATTAGTACCAAATGTACAAGAGGATATACCACAAGGTAAACTGCAACGCGTGTCACGTCTGATATACAATTGCATGTAGTGCCTTGTCGTAGTGGGAGGGTTCTTCGACAACTTGTAAGATACATGTTTTGGGAAAGTCGTGAGACTTGGTCCCTCGCAAACATGAAATGGACCCACGGATACGACGAAGCACTACAAGTTAGAAATGCCAAATCCTAGCAAAGTGCAATGAATATTAAAATAGAATCGATGGATTTTAAATTAGGTCTGGATGCTTGTTGAACCGCTAAATGGCGTAAAAGCCATTGGAAGCGGGCATGCAAGAATAAAAGAGGATCATAGAATAAGGTGAAAACCTTGGAAGCAAGCTTGTTGCGAAAAGGTATACTCAGAAAGAAAGAGTTCGATTATGAGAAAACCTGTTTGCCGGTAGCTATGCCTAAGTTGATCCAAAATCTTTTATTTGTTGCTACTCATATGAAATATGAGGGATAGCAAATAGATGTCGAGACAGCTTTCCTGATTGGAAGTCTTAAGGGAAACATCTATGTGAAGCAACCAGAATGATTCATTGCAAAGAGCTAAGAGCATTGTGATAGTGAGCTTAAAAGTGTCCATTAATGGACTAAAACAAGCTTCAAGATCATGAAACATCATTTTTGATGAGGTAATCCAGTGACATGGATCTAATCAATGATCGGATGGGTCTTGTGTATTGAAAAGAGTGATGGAAACGTGGTGGTATTTCTTGTACTATACGTAGATGATATATTGCTCATTGGAGACAATGAAAGAGTATTGTCGGGCGTATGTGTATGGATAATAACGCGGTATGAAATGAAGGACTTAAGAAGAGCAAAAATATCCTTTTGATCACGGTAATACGGATCACAAGAAAGGATATTATGCTTGTCTCAAGCTTCATGAATTGATACGATACTTACTTGTTTTAGCAAGTGACTTTATCTAAGAAAATATGTCTTGAGACACAAAAGGAAGATAAAGGTGACGAAAGCGGTTCCTTATGCTTCGGCGAATAAGGAAGCTTAATCTTAGGAATGCTATGCGCGAGAATGGATATCTATTTTGCAGAACGCATGAACAGTGGGTATCAACGTAACCCGGAACAAGAATGATGAACTGTGGTAAGACATATATGAAGTGCCTGAGAAGTACTGGAAATTATATGTAAGCTTACTGGGCAAATTCACTGCTTCTTGTGGATTACGTAGATTCGGATTTTTTAGTCAGATTGGACGGCAGTAAATCCACCTCAAGGTTATGTGTTTAATTTTAGGAAGTTGAGTCATAATGTGGAGGAGTGTTATATAGAAATATATTTCAGACTCCGGACTCCATCATGGAAAGATGATAAATTGGAGCCTATGAGGCAGCCAAAGTATCTGTATGACTCTAGAAACTTCAAGATGGACTTCGAAGTGTTTCTAAGTTTGCCCAAGGATATCACAATTTATATTGATGATATTGGTGCAGTTGCAAACTTGAAGGAATCACGAGCCCATAAGGCAATTAAACACATTGAGTGCAAGTACCACCTGTTACGAGAAATCGTATGATGAGGGGAAGGTTGTTGTCACCTAGATTGCATCGGATGATGACCTAGTAAATCCATTTACAAGGATATTAAGGCGAGAGCTTTTAATGGTCGTGTAGTGGGAGTGGGAATCAGATGTATGGCGGAAGACATGACAGCATAGTCTTTTAGTATAAGTGGGAGATTGTTGGATTGTATACTAAAAGTCTAGCTTTTTGTATGAACAATGTTATAACAATTAATTTGAAATGAGAATCATATGATCAAATGATTGCATCTTATAATTTATTTATATGTTCGATGCAATAGTCCACTTACTTTATACTGTAGATAATATGTTGTGCGACAACACGCGGAAGATCATATTATCGATTTCCTTATAAAGTATAAACAGATGCTCACAATCGAGATAGACGGGAACTCTCTATCGGGATGGTTGTAGTGTGGTTTGGTATTAACTTGTCTTGGCTATAGAATCACATTAGTGCACTTGTGTGTATTGAGCAGGACCGCTTGAGATCGTTCGATTTATACTGACTTATAGGAGAACTTGATCTCAGTTATTATGGATGTTCGTGCTCTTAATCCCTATACAATAACCTCGACACATAGGGCAGTATGTATTTCTTTGATTCATCAATGGATGAGATTTACATGCAATTAAATCAATAAACTCGGTGAGTTGGGAAGTAGTGCTGTCTCTATGGTGTGTTGTTGATTGTAGAAGGAATCCGTGTCCGTCATAGGTTGATGATGTCCCCTTGAGGAGCTCATAAGGATTATCATGTAAACCCTGCAGGTGGAATTTATTCCGGCATGATAATGAGGTTGAGTGGTACTACCCTTGGATGAGATATTAATTAATTGAGTTGTCAGTAACTTAAATTAATTAATGGACATTGTATATCTTAAACATGGGGAGACTAACGGGCTCATAATAAGAAGGAGCCCAAAACATAATTTTGGGATTGGTACGGTAGTGCAATAATAATATTTTAGTGGAATATATTATTATTATTGGACTTAAGTATAAGCTTTGGGCTAAGCTTGGATACTTAAGCCCAATGGAGGCCCAACCCAATTTCTCCTCCTGGTCCCTGCTGTAGCCCATGTATATAAGTCACCTCAGCTTATCTGGAACCCTAATCTAATCTAATCTAATTCATTATTCACGTGTGATGAGGGTTAAGAGCAGATTGAGTAGGTCTCGTAGATCGTAGCCCACACGACGTCGAGATCGGACTTGGGACATACAGCAGAAGACCGGAAGGTCGTTTGCTGCTGCTGTTCATCATGTTCCAAAATTCATATAAAATCGTACAGTACTTCGATTTTGATGTATTATATACTGATGGAAAGCCGTCGAAGAGAGGATCGTCTGAGGACAAAGATCACTCAATTCCGACATCAGAAGAGGAACTTATGGCTATTCTCGTGGGACTGCGCAGACTGCCAGCGAGAATTCAACCTCTACATCAACCCTTGGTGAAAGGTAATGCGTTTCATGTTTACTTGCTTCCACTGCTTGTTAGACATTCATGGAACCCTAACGGGTCACGTTAACCAAACGATCGAATGCCAACAGGACGGCCCCCAAAGATCTGAATGAACATATTCTAACCTAGCTTTGGTATTATGTTCAGCTGCACCGGTACCAAACTGCAATCTCTTTGCATTTCCTAATATACAAGCTTCACATTGATCCAACTTACAGGTTGAGCTGATCTCAAGAATCTTCTGCCTTGCAAGTTCTTGCAAAGCTCTTTCACTTATGTGACCAAGCCTTCCATGCCAAACTTTAACACTACTATCATCCTTAGTTGCATTAATCTGTCCAACCATCATAGAACCATCTAAGAAGTACAGATCAGACTTCTTAAAACCTTTAACAACTACTGACTTTCCTTTTATGATAGTAAGTGTTTCTCCCTTTAAATGGCACTCATAACCTTGAGAAACTAACATTCCAAGGGATATTAGATTTCTTCTCAAACTTGGTACATATCTGACACTTGTTAACAACCTGATTTTCCCATCAAACATTTTAAGTTTGACAGAACCTATACCTTCAATCTTACAGGTGTGATCATCACCTAGCATGACTGATCCTTCATCATGTGATCTTAATTCAGTAAACCAATCCTTTCTTGAAGTCATGTGAAATGTACATCCTGAATCCAAGACCCACTCTTCTAATACTGAATTTGAACACACAGTCATTGCTTCAATGAAATCAGACTCTGTAGCAACTTGATTTGTTGTTACCTGATTTGCATGAGGCCTATTATTTCCTCCCTTTTCAGCTATCTTCTTTGCTACCATTGCTTTCCATTTGAAACATTGCTTCTTGTAATGTCCAGGCTTATTGCAATGGAAGCAATTCTTGTTTTCTTCTTCATCTGCTGGTGCATTATAGTTCTTCCCTGGCTTCTTTTTATCAACATTGCTCTTATTAGGCTTGTTGTTCTTGCTCCACTGGTTCTGTTTCTTCACTATCAATCCTTCTGCACTAGCTTGTTGTTCTGGATTCTTGTGAAGTACCTTTGCCTTAACTGCCAATAACACTTGCTCTAGGGAGATTGATTCAGCATTACCAAACAACAAAGTATCTCTCAAACCTTCAAAAGATTTTGGAAGTGCTGACATGAGAATGACAGCCTTGTCTTCAGTTGACAGAGCCACATCTATGTTTACTAAGTCATCAATGATCTTGTTGAACTCATCTAACTGACCAATTATAGACTTATCTTCTGATACCTTGAAGGAGTACAACTTCTGCTTCATGTATAATCGGTTGGCTAAACTTTTAACCATGTACAACTCCTCCAGTTTCTTCCAAACTCCTCTTGCAGTAACTTCTTTTGAAATCTCCCTTAGGGACTTATCTCCAAGACACAAGATGAGGGCACTTCTGGCCTTGGTTTGTTGATCTTGATCTGCTGCAAGAACCGCAGCATCAACTCCTGCTATCTGACCTTCAGGCAATGGTTTAATGGCATCTGATAAACCTTGTTGAACCAAAATGGCCTCCATCTTCATCCTCTACAGACTGAAGTCTGCCTTCTCTGAAAACTTCTCAATATCGAACTTAGTAGTCACCATCTAATCATCTTCTCCACTGATCTTCTTCCTTCTTCTTGGCTTCCCACAGACGGCGCCAATTCTTATGAATGCAACAAGATTGTGATCTTCAACAAGATTGTGATCTTCAAAATTGCTTACAATCTACCCTAATAACTTGTTGTTTGATTTAAAAAACAGAATCTAAAGAAACTTGAAGTAGGAAGATAAGAATTATAGTGGTTCGATCATGTTGATCTACATCCACTTTCTAAAGGAGAGCAATCACTATATGATGATAACATGGTTACAACTTGGACTTGAAAAACCTAATCTTATATGTGTGCTTGTATTTGTGTTGATCTGCACACTTGTATATATATATATATATACTATACATGATCACACCTAACAACCATTTGATCAGTTGTAACTGCCTTCAACCGAACCAGCTTCTTATGCCAATAAACCTTCAAACTAACTGATCTTATAGCTCAACTCCTTAACTGATTCAAACTGACAAGCAGCACATTGGTTCGACCTGATGCCAAGTCGAATCCTAATCGAACCACAGCACAAGAAACTTTCTGTTTTCATTTCATAATTGATTCGAGCACGACACTTTTGATTCGACCACAACTTATGATCGAATCAAGGTCAAATCAGCATTTTGTTATAACTGCTCATTGATTCGACCACGACACTAATGGTTCGACCACACTTTCTGGTCGAACCTTGGTCGAATCATTACCATGTTCTGAAGTATTATTGATTCGATCACGCCACTCATGGTTCGACCCTATCTTCCAGTCGAACCTTGGTCGAATCACTCCAAAATATCCATGCAAGCTTGTATATGCATGGTCTATTCTTAACATATTCGATAAATTGCCTTATTCAATAAAGAAGCATTAGGTGCAAAATCAATGCAATGTTGAATGTTCTTCATTGGAGGAAGGCCTAGTGGAATCTGTTCAGGTTCCACATCATGAAACTCCTGCAAAAAAGTTTGAACTTGGAGTGGTATCGCATCACCCTCTTCATATAAAGTCATCAATTCATACTCCTCCATTGGTTCATACGTAGGATTCTCATAAACTTGTGAATAAAAGAGCATTTCTTTTGATTGTTCAAAAGTATTCTCCATCTTTGAATTCCTAAAACTTTTCTTACCATCATCACGAAGACATAATAACTTGTAAGGTTGATGATGACCTTCCAATGTCAATTTCAATTTCTCCACCATAGTATTAACAACATTTTCACCACTTTCCCCATCAACAATAATATCACGTACACATCATCATTTGACATGAAACTTGTGTGAAAAGTATTGTGATGAAGCCATGGATCATCCTCAACATAGGTGGTATCGAGGCTACGCCGTATCACCAAATCTTCTCCATGATCGTCGTAAGTGATATCTTCATCATACTCATAATAGATTGGTGTTGTTTCATCATGTTCCTCTTCTGCATACTCATCTTTACTTTCCTCATAAACCGTCTTCTCATCTTCTTGCTTTTCTTTAACAAGAGTAATGATTCGACAATCTGTAGCAAAATGTCCAAACCTTGCAGCAGCTTTTTGTTTCGTATCTTTTGTAGTTGGAACGTTCTTGGAAGTAGAAGCACTCCTCCGGTTAGAAGCACCACCACTCGACGAGAAACGTCCACCGAAATGACTTGATTCTTTTTGTTAGGAGTTGTGATATTTAAGAAAATTAAGAACCTAGCTGATAATAATCTGGAAAAAATTTTCTCCTTAACTCCTTCATTTTGTCCCACGTTCTAATCTTCCGCTTGCCATCACAAGCACGCTGCTTCTTAAGGTTCTCCCAGGATGCATATTTCTTCAATTTGATAGCCACCAGTTTCACCTTGTATTCTTCTTGGATATCGTTGATGTTGTGAATCGATCAAAAAAGAAAAGAAAAACGAAGAACACAAACGTTTATAGTGGTTTGACAAATCGCCTACGTCCACTCTTAAGGGAGAAGAATATCTTATTGATGAAGATTACAATGACTATGAAACTTAGATCTCATATAAACCCTAATCTTTGGAATGTATGGATGATTATGTGAACCATACTGAATGACTAAAACTTAACCCATATATATACAATCCAATATATGATATATATGGATAATATGATATATATGGACAATATATGATTTGCATAATCTTAAATCATATATACTTTACTTGCATAGCAAGCTATCCTCAATATCTAAGCCCATTAACCTTGGCACCCCATTCTTACAACACTCGGTCATAACCCTTGATCTATATGTTAATAA
Organism: Pogostemon cablin; assembly: GCA_023678885.1. Classification (NCBI taxonomy): domain Eukaryota; kingdom Viridiplantae; phylum Streptophyta; class Magnoliopsida; order Lamiales; family Lamiaceae; genus Pogostemon; species Pogostemon cablin. Next base: position 13,182,110 of record CM042987.1, read on the forward strand.
TCCAACCTATCTTCCACGTGTTATATTGTTGACTTAACGTATGCAAGAGTCTACCTCTCATTAATCTCCACCTTAGACCTTGCATGTGTCTACCTCTCAACAGTTGAATTCAAAGCGTCTCTCAACAGAATTGAGCCAATCAATGAATTCGTCAAGATCATTTCTTCCCTCAAAATCTAGAACATCAATCTTGAAATCAAAACACGTATTACAAACACTATTCCTTTGAACCCGTAGACGTCGAGATGTATTGTCACGTTAATCATCACTTCTGTCACCATGAAATGGATTGAAATTCAAATCATCACTTCCAGAACCACCATCTGAACCATGACCCTCAACATCATGTTTAAGATGTTTGCTATGCGCAAGGCATTGCTTGAGTTGTTGCACTTGCCTCCTTAAATCTTCTAACTCAATATCATGAGTTGCCATTGCCAACCAAAGCTCTGTTAACCACTTTGAGACAAGGAAATTAGAGAAGTAGGAGGCAACACAAGCACACACTCGGATACAATTCCTCACCTATGGAATCCACCACAAGTTTGGAATAAACTCGTCGTCTTAAGGAATCCACCAAAAGACTAAGAGGTACACTCACCACTCTAGGAATCCACCAAAAGAGTTTAGAGAAAGATAATGGAAGACAAGCTTAAAAGCTTAAATATGTTTAATTTTCGAAGTTGTCTGCTTCCAAACTTACAAAAGATAGCCATTATATAGGCAAGACTTGGAACAACCCTCCAAGTGAGTCATGAAATAAATGAGATTTAACATTCTCAATACACATAGAAAATAAGAACTTAGACTCTAATAAATGTAAAATTAATGAAAGATAATCAAAGACTAAGAATATGAAGATACCAAGGTCCATAATGAGGAGAGGAACCACCAAAATCAGCAAAGTATGAGCTGGTCCAGTAACTTCTGTAAGCTGAACAGTCTGCCACACTTCAGTCAAATGGCCATAACTTTTTGTAGGAATATTAATTTTTGAGATCCGTAAATTTTTTAGAAACCTAGACTTCAAGATCTTTCCAACCATATAAAGTATGAACCATAAATATTTCCCAATCAGAACTGAATAATTCTCGAAGTTGACTGACTGTTGGTGATCTCCTAGATAAGTTGGCATTGCATAGTTGGACTATTTTGTTTAAGGGTGTTGCGTTTATGGTCTTCGTTGATGAGTATCTTATCAAGACTTCAGACTTCAACTCTTTACCAAAATTGCCCGCGTCATTGAACCCCAACGTTATTCATTTCTTTGATTCATAAATGGCCCATGAAATTTAAATATGATAGGTGAGTTGAGTTGGGAGATAGTGTAATTTTATAGTCAAGACAATATAATACCAAATCATACTACAACTAATTCGATAAATTGTCTCAATCTATGTCGGTTGTGAGCAGATCTGTTTATATTTTATAAGAACTAATAGTATGATTTTTCCTGCGAGCCACACACCAAGTAAAAGGACATTTGCAATAACATATAAATAAATTATAATATTTCAAAACATTGTTCAAATATTATTTATTCAAAAGCTAGACTTTTAGTATATAGTCTAACAAGCATCCCATGACCCCAAATCATTCTTGTTTGAACTTGAGCCATAATCTAACGAAATTACTCCGTAGTACATAAAATATTACTTTTAAGAGAGATACATTATTAATTTTTTGAATAAAAAATATTACTCATCAAATTTTGAGTTAAATGCATTCCCGATCCCATAACTTTTGCAGAATTCAATTTCATTCTAAAAAAGTTAATTTTGTTAATTTAGTTCCATAACTTTATGATTTTGTCAATTTTAGTACAATTTTAGCAGGTATTTCAATTTTTTTCACCGGAAAAAGTCATGTGCCGTCACCATCAAAATTGGGGGAATCCGGCATATTTATCTTAAGTGGCATACCAAATGAATAATGACCAATCATATTGCCACGCCATCTTTAATTTAATAAAAAAAATTAAAAAAAATTGCCACCTCATACATGATTTAATTTAAAACAAAAAAACTCTTATTTCTAAAACCAAAAAATAAGAACACGACATTTTTTCTTCATTTTTTTTTGCTGGAACTCATCTTCTTCAATAAAACTCAATAAGAAAATATTCCAACTGATCAAGGTTTTCTGCAAGTTAATAAGAGTCGTCTCTATTAATCAAACTGGCGACGACGTTCACGTTGATATGTGACGGCCATCACTACAAAAAAAATTATTTTTTACCAACGAAATATTCCATTGGTAAAAGCCTCAATTCCATTGTTAAATTGGTTTATCAACGGATCAATAACGGAATTTGTTGGTAAAGTGGTGGTTGGTAAATTTTTAGCAACGAAAATTCAATTTCGTTGGTGAATTATTCCGTTGGTAATCCGTTACTAATAATTCCACTGATAATTTATAAAATGATTCCATTGGTAATCCGTTGGTAATTACCAACAGATTGAATTCCATTGGTAAAATAGAGAATAAATCCTTTGGCATTCCATTGCTAATAGAAAAATGTCATTTTGGTTGCTAATACATTGGTAATTACCAACAGATTGAATTCTTTTGGTAAATTACGTTGCTAAAAAATAAGGATCCAATGACGCCATGTTGGGTCCAAGGGGGGCACTGGGCCCACTACAAAAACTGTTTTTTAACAACGCTTAATTCCATTGTTAAATTGGCTTACCAACGGATTAGCAACGGAATCCGTTGGTAAAATTCTGTTGGTAAAGTGGTGGTTGGTAAATTTTTAGCAACGAAAAATCAATTCCGTTGGTGTATAATTCCGTTGGTAATCTGTTGCTAATAATTCCATTGGTAATTTATATAATGATTCCCTTGGTAATCCGTTGGTAATTAGCAACGGATTGAATTCCGTTGCTAAAATAAAGAATAAATTCGTTGCCATTCCGTTGCTAAAACAAAAATGTCATTTTTGTTGCTAATCCATTGCTAATTACCAACGGATTGAATTCTGTTGCTAAATTCGATTGCTAAAAAATAACTTTTGACAATTTTTACTATATACTCCCTCTGTCTCGTCCTTATGGTTACGTTTGCTTTTTGAACGTGGATTAATGAATATAGTATTTTAATGTGTATTGAGATGAGAGAAATAATATTTGAATGTAAAGTGGGTAGGTGTATTAGTGTGATGTGTGGGTCCATGGAGAGAGAAGTAATTAATTTGTGTGGGTCTCATATGCTAAAAAAGAAAATGTAACTATTAAGATGAGACGCCCAAAAAGGAAATAGGTAACCATTAGCATTAGATGAAGGGAGTATGTGATAGTTATTACAAAAAGTTTTGATGGGCCGGTGGGATGTGTTTTCACTCTTCAAGCTGAGATCGAGGGTTAGATCTTGAGCTGCGTCAATTTTCATATTATAATTTTACCAAATTATATTTATATATTTTACTTTGTTTTGGTACTATTTTATTTTATTATATTTATATTTTCTAATTTTATATTTTACTTAAGAGTTAATTACGTTAAAATACATGACTTTTTACTCTTTTTTTGATTTAATCACGAACATTTTTTATTATAAAAAAAATACATGACCCTTTCATTTTTTCTCAATCTAATCCCAAACCTATTTTTTTTATCAATTAAATACACAATCTTTTGGTGTTTTCTCAATTTAATTATTAATTTTGTCTTTTAAAATACATGATCTTTTATATTTCATAATTTAATCATATATTTTTTAAATATAAATAAAATACTACTATCTAAATTAATTAAACTTAATGTACATTACATATTTAAAATATAATGTATAAATTACGTATTATAAATATATAAAATAATTTACAAAAATATTGGGAAGTTAAACTAATTAAAATTGCTACGAAATTCACGTCTGAAGAAAAAACAATAGTAGTGTGTCAAAATTTTAAATTTTATTATTAGAATTTATCAATTTTTTAATATTTATTTTCAAATTTAAATTATTGACTGATGCACCTGTTTGGTGAAGTTGAATTATTAATTTTAAAATCAAAACAATGAGAAAATGAATTAAGCTGTTGTAATTTTAAATTTAAATTTTTATATTTTCATAATTTAATAACAAAATTTTCTATTAATAAAATATTTAACTATCTTAATTACGTAAAAATCACGAAGTATTAAATATATAATATACATAAATTTAAATATTATAAATATTAAAAAAATTATAAAAACAATATGACTAAATTTATTTATCTTTTTTAAAAGTTCATGATTAGATTGAAAAAATACAAAAAGATCTTGTATTTAATTGAAAAAAAGATATTTCATGATTAAATTATAAATATCGTGTATTTTTTTGATGAAAAAAAGTTCGTGATTAAATTGAAAAAAGAGAAAAATGTCGTGTATTTTAACGTAATTAATCCTTTACTTAATTATATTTATATGTTTTACTTTGTTCTTTCTATCTATTTTATTTCTTTTTCTTACTTATTATATTTATATTTTCCCGTGACATGTATAATTATTTTTTTTCAGCTTTTGTTTTCCAATTTTGCTTCCAAGACCTCTATTTTTATTTTCTTTGATTCTATTTTATTTCATTTTCTATAATTTTTTAATCTCCTTTTTTATTTCTTTTATTATTATTATTATTATTATTATTATTTTATCTCGATAAACAAATGAGAAAGGAATAGAAGAAGGATGTTTTTTCTATTCATATTGCTAAGTTTATTCGTTATATTATTACTACTTTTATCTACAGAAACAAATGAGAAAATGTAAAATATGTAATAGAACGGAAGGAGGATGTCTTTTCGATAAGCACTGTTAAGTAATCGGGCCCCTGAATAAAAATCATGGCACCGTCCCTGCCTCCAAGGATGCACTGTCCAACTTTACATGGATGTGTAATGTATAAATAATACAATATCTCATCTTCCGAGATTGCACTTTCCAACTTTACATGAGCGTGTAATGTATACGATTGCCGAATATGAAAAGGCAATCACTTTTTTTACCCACACTTTTAAATTACACCTATTTTGCCCACATTAAAAGCGTTTTTCCTATAACATCCTTAGGTAGTAGCCCACTGTTAAATAATATTTTATTTGTTTTTGTTTTGGAGTTGTCTGCAGATTAAAAGCTTTTTTTTTTTTAAATAAAATTTGTGGTGCTAGGCAGATTCAAACTTCTTAATTTTTTTTTATCTTTGAAATAACTGTTGATTTTAACTATAATAAGTTAAACTATAATAAGTTAAAAGGGGCGACTATTTGCACCCGATAATACTAAATACACTCAAAAAATATTAATTTTAAAATACTCTTAATGTGTGCACATTACACAATTTCTTGGTATGTGTTGAGAGTGGAATTTCACGCATTTTATGTGTGCACATTACACAATTTTTGCTTAGGAAAGTTAGTGTTTTTGCATGGAATTGTGTACGTTTTAGTATTTACACGATTTTGAGGCAACTAAGGTGTTTTTGTGAGTTTTGAAGGCAGAAAATAGGGAAAAACAGAGCAGGATCGGAAGCAGCATGGAACGGATTCAGAATGGGCCAGCTCGTCTAGCTCGAGCCGAGCTGGGCCTGAAACCACTCGGATGCCGCTCGGCTGCATCAAGACTAAGCTCGAGCCGAGCTGGTGCCGAGCGGCCCAATTTTGGGCCTAGTCGCGGCCTGTTCGATTCTGCAGTGTATTTATAGCTTTCAGATCGTGATTTGAAGCAGAATCGACGCGAACAAAACCCTACAACAGTCCAAGACATAAAAAGGGAGATCAATACATAAATTGGAGAGAACCCACTCACATACACACCACATCCATCATGAATTGCTGCCCAAGACACATACACATTAGATTCATGTCTTTCTTCCATTATCCATCCATCTTCAAGTGGGTTCCAAGTGCTAATTGAGGGATATCGGACGATCGGAGAGACGGAGAAGAAACGCACAACTACGCTTACGCAAGGGTTTCGTGTTTCTTATCTTTTCCTTTCTTTTGTGTTGATTTTTGGTATGAATTGCATAGCCATGAGTGTTGTTTGTAACCTCATGGGCTAATTTCTTATACAGTTCTAGGATTTGATGGTTTGATTTGATTGATTTGGAAACCTAGACCAATATTGGGATTTTATGCAGTTGATATTTTGATTTTACTTATTTTATTAGGACTTGCTTATCTGCTTCGTAACGTCTTCATAATATTTTCATGACATCCACTATAATGCTTGAATTATTGTGTTAGCTTGTGTGCGTTCATGATTAGTTTTGTCTATCTGTTAGGAATTGAAGTAGTTCCGCTATAAACACTTTAATTCCATGAATTGGTAAATCAGATACTTGAATTGTTTAGCAGAACAATGCAATCAGACATTCAAGTAGGAAGTGAATAAAACCTTGTAGTATTTCCAGAGAATATCTTGTTAGTCGAACTTACCATTCGGAGGTATTGTTGTTTGCTCTGATTAGTATCTAGAAATAAGGTTTGGTAATATTCGCGCACCTTAGGATTTAAACCAGAATATACTGTTAGCTTAAAATCGGGTCATATCTGGTGGGTTAACGAGATTAAGTGGTGTATTTTCATTGAAACTGCATGAATGAACAATTGAAGGTCTAGTAACCCGAATTAATTAGTCTGTACCTAAAACCTTAGAACTGTCGTTTATCTCTTGATTAAAACTTGCGTATTTTTCCTTTGCTTTAATTATTCAGTAATTTATTATTTCAGTATTTAGATAATTAATTCAAAAACTCGGAAATTCGGTTACTTAATTCTTGTTAAATAGTAATTTAAAGTAAAATAGATAATTAGTTGTCTCAGTGGGATCGACAATTTAACTTGGGTACTTGTCGCTATAATTGACATCTTTATACTTGAGGATTAAATTAGAGTGCACAAAATGCGCCTATAAGTATATTTTGCTGGTACCACTTGAGTAGTATTTTGTTGTTTAAGTGAATGTTGTTGCGCCTTTATAGGTTACTGGCTATGAGTTTTGAGATAAACCTGAAGACTACATGGGAATCAGTTCAAAAGTTGTTTCTGGAAGCAGTATTGTAGGAAAAGTTAGTGGACAAGCATTGTGAAATTTTTTTTTTTTTTTTTGCTTTTGCCACTGTCATCTCATATTTGTTGATTTGTTGATAAATAACGGGTATATATACAATATAAATACAATGTAGAAAAGATCTTTTATTGATTTATTTGTAAATTTGGATATTTTAAAGGTATTTATTAGATAAATTTATAAATGCATGAATTAGGTTTTGAAATAGAAATCAAGATTTCTACGGATAGGATATAGAGTTTTGGTATCCGTTATATGTGATACCAAAACCAAAGGTCTTCAAAGCATCAATAGCTATCTTCTGATACCAGCCGTGAACAAAATCGGAAATATTATATGATATTAATCCATAGTTATTAGTATCACAACTGTTGATACAAAATATTTATACTACTGCAAGTAAAGATACTAAAGACTAGATATTTGGTATCCATCATTTTTGTCAATACTATGTCTTTAGCAACGCTCGTATAAGTATCGGAACGGTAACAGAGAAAATTTTTTATACCAAAGATAATTAGTGTCTATTTGGGCTTTGTTATCAGTTAATTGCGGATACTAAAAGCCTATTTTTTAGTAGTGTGATGTACACAGAAAGCGAGATAAAAGCTTGAAGAAAGGCTAGCTTTAAAAGGGTCTAGTTCATGGTTTTACATTTATGATGCAATCAAATACAAGATAATTATCATAAAGTAGGAAACTCTATGTTGCAGTATGGATTAAGTAGAACTTGTACAATTAATTGATGTTCTTATTTGCACAAGGCACTGATTTAGTATAGAGATGAATCCTTGGGGAAGATAATAATATAACAAGGAAATTTGATAAGAAAATCAAGCTTTACCTGATTTAGTAAGGTGCAGGTGTTGCACTGCCACATAACATCATCTTTCTGAAGGTGGATATCGAATACAGTCAAATTGAAAACCGGAAATGGGGGCGGTAGGAAGTCAATTAGTTATATAAAGAAAAATGAGTTAAGAAACAATGAATATATTAATACCTTCACGAGAGCTTCTTTTCAGATAAGCATAATCTGGCTTGTCTTGAAATCTAAGTGAACGGCAGTTATGGAAGTAAGAAGCAAATTCAGTTGAATTTTAGAGTTACGCTAGTGCAACAGGGAATATATATATTTCGATAAAGAGGTGGGGTAAAGTTAAATTACCTCTATGAAAGTGGAATCTTCTCATAATTCATTTTGTTGTCTACAGCTTTAAGTCCCTGCCAGGGAAGGCTAGGTTTTCAGGGAAATTGTAAACCTCTTCATTCGTCTGCATGTTAGTACCAGCCAAAAATATATATATGTTACAAAAACGATGTTGAGATAAACACACGAATAATCAAATAATAAACTATTCGTCTAAGCAGCGGAATGATCAATTATCCCTCTTTTGTGTGAATCTAGCAGGAAACAATCCTAATAATATGATGCACGATAAAGTAAGTAATCAATAAAGCACAACACCAACAATTTAACGTGGAAAACCTCCTCAATGTGAGAAGGTAAAAAACCACGGGACCGAAGCCCACCAAAAACTTCACTATGAGACAAAAATCCAAGAGTTACAATCTGCCACCACAGACACTCTATCACAAACGTTTCACAAACAACGAGATTAGAAAGACCTCACCCAACAACACCAACTGACGTTCAGAGTTTACACCTGTAGGAAACTCAGAATCCGATCTCCAACATCTAGAATCAAACCCTATGAGTCCTGAACGTGCCGTCCAAATTACAGCTCGATCCAACGGTTAGTGTGTGAGAAACAGCTCTATCCCCTCGACTGCGCAGAACTGAATCTCCTAAAAACCCGCTTCTATTTTCGGCCTATTCCCGTTAACTCAAAGCTTGAAATACGATCTCCACCGTTCAAAATGTACTTCCATAGTTCCTAACGTGTTGACCAAAATTCAGCTCGATCCGACGGTAGAAACTCTGGTTATTGCCTCTGCAATATTACTGCACTGGATTTTCTCTAAAAAACGTGAATTTTGTTTTGGCCCTCTTTTTTTTCTTCTCTCTTCCCTTAATGACTTCCGGGAAAAGATAACACCAAGTATCGGGCCTACTTGGGCTTTACTAACCTTGTTGGCTATTGGGCTCTTCACATATTTGGAAACCCAACCCAACAAATCTCCCCCTTTCCTATTATGTGGAGAGACTAGTCATTCCAGCTATCACACGACATACCTCGAGCTTCTCTCTAGGCAATGCCTTTGTCATCATGTCAACACCATTATCATCCATATGAATCTTTTCAAGCTCAAGCAATTTATCATTGATGACATCCCTCATCCAATGATATCTAACATGAATATGCTTCGATCTTGAATGAAATGCAGCATTCTTGCTGAGATGAATAGCACTCTGATTATCGTAAAATACTACATACCTCTCTTGCTTTAGTCCAATCTCCTCAATAAACCTTTTGAACCATAACACCTCTTTGCACGCTTCCGTTGCAGCGATGTACTCTTATTCTGTTGTGGAGAGTGCAACATACTTTTGCAATCTTGATTGCCATGACATGGCACCACCTGCGAATGTTACTAGGTAGGTAGAAATCGACTTTCTGGTGTCCACATCAGATCCCATATCGGAATCGGTATAGCCAACTAACTCAGGCTTCCCACCTCCAAATGTGAGTCTCAAACTAGATGTACCTCGTAGATATCTCATTATCCACTTCACAGCATTCCAATGCTCCTTTCTCGGATTAGACAAATAATGGCTAACAACACCAACTGCATGAGCTATGTCTGGCCTCATACTCACCATTGCATGCATCAAGCTTCCCACGACTGAAGCATATGGGACTCTTCTCATTGCTTCCTTCTCTTCATCGGTTGATGGACTATGATGAGCACCAAGCTTAAAATGAGTGGCAAGAGGAGAACTAACCACTTTAGCTTTGCTCATATTGAATTTTTCAAGCACTTTCTCAATATACTTCTCCTGTGACAAGTGCAGCTTCTTGTTTGCTCTATCTCGGGTGATGTTTATACCAAGGATTTTTTTGCTGGCCCCAAATCCTTCATGGCAAAGGATTTGCTCAACTGTTTCTTCAACCTGTCAATTCTTGAAACATTCTAGCCAATAATCAATATATCATCAACATACTGTAATAATATAATGAAATCATCATCCGAGAACTTCTGAACAAACACACAATGATAAAAAATAGTCTTCTGGTAGCCTTGCTCCCCCACAACTGACTCAAATTTCTGATACCACAATCTAGGTGCTTGCTTCACACCGTAGAGGCTTTTCTTCAACTTGCACACATGGTCTTCTTTTCCCTTCACCTTGAAACCTTCAGGTTGCACCATGTATATCTCTTTATCTAGCTCACCATGAAGAAAAGCAGTTTTGACATCCATCTGCTAAATCTCCAAATCAAGGCTAGCTGCCAAACCAAGCACAAAATGGATGGAAGACATTTTGATAACAGGAGAGAAAATTTCTTCAAAATCAACTCCCTTTTCTGACTGAAACCTTTAACAAACAATCTAGCTTTGAATCGTGGCTTTGAGGTGTGCTCATCTTGTTTTATCCTGTACACCCACTTGTTCTTCAAAGCATGCTTCCCCATTGGTAGTTTTACCAGATCAAATATGTCATTTTCATGCAAGGACTGTTGGAATGTATACTAAAAGTCTAGCTTTTTGTATGAACAATGTTATAACAATTAATTTGAAATGAGAATCATATGATCAAATGATTGCATCTTATAATTTATTTATATGTTCGATGCAATAGTCCACTTACTTTATACTGTAGATAATATGTTGTGCGACAACACGCGAAAGATCATAATATCGATTTCCTTATAAAGTATAAATTGATGTTCACAACCGAGATAGACGGGGACTCTCTATCGGGATGGTTGTAGTGTGGTTTGGTATTAGCTTGTCTTGGCTATAGAATCACATTAGTGCACTTGTGTGTATTGAGCAGGACCGCTTGAGATCGTTCGACTTATACTGACTTATAGGAGAACTTGATCTCAGTTATTGTGGAAGTTCGTGCTCTTAATCCCTATACAATAGCCTCGACACGTAGGGCAGTATGTATTTCTTTGATTCATCAATGGGTGAGATTTACATGTAATTAAATCAACAAACTCGATGAGTTGGGAAGTAGTGCTGTCTCTATGGTGTGCTGTTGATTGTAGAAGGAATCCGTGTCCGTCATAGGTTGATGATGTCCCCTTGAGGAGCTCATAAGGATTATCATGTAAACCCTGCAGGTGGAATTTATTCCGGCATGATAATGAGGTTGAGTGGTACTACTCTTGGATGAGATATTAATTAATTAGGTTGTCAGTAACTTAATTAATTAATGGACATTGTATATCTTAAACATGGGGAGACTAATGGACTCATAATAAGAAGGAGCCCAAAACGTAATTTTGGGATTGGAACGGTAGTGCAATAATAATATTTTAGTGGAATATATTATTATTATTGGACTTAAGTATAAGCTTTGGGCTAAGCTTGGATACTTAAGCCCAATGGAGGCCCAACCCAATTTCTCCTCCTGGTCCCTGCTGTACCCCATGTATGTAAGTCACCTCAACTTATCTGGAACCCTAATCTAATCTAATCTAATCTAATTGATTATTCACGTGTGATGAGGGTTGATAGCAGATTGAAGAGGTTTCGTAGATCGTCGCCCACACGACGTCGAGATCGGACTTGGGACATACAGCAGAAGATCAGAAGGTAGTTTGCTGCTGCTGTCCGAGACCTTGCGAAATTTGTATAAATTCTTATAGTGCTCAGAATTTGATGATCAATATACTGACGGAAAGACGTCGAAGAGAGGATCGTCTGAACGCTAATATCACTCAATTCCGATATCAAACGAGGAAGTTATGGCCATTCTCGTGGGACTACGCAGGCTGCCTGCGAAAATCAATCTTCATCAACATACCCTGGTGAACGTTAATCGTTTCTATGATTTATTGCTTCCGCTGTGATAGAAACGTATGTATCCTAACGGGTCACGTTAGCCAAACGATCGAGCACCAACAATTGGTATCAGAGCTTCGGTTTCGTGGTGAAGCGTGACACGTTAGACTAGGGTTTATGTGGTTAATTTTTCGAAATTAGGATCGCATGTTTAGGGTTTTGGTTTTACTGCGCAAACCATGAATATCCCTATGTGAAATATACCCTATATCATATCTGTTCGTTGATGGTTGTGTGTGAGAAGATTCGACGAAAACTGTTCGTCAATTTCACATGGAAGGAAGAAATTGAGAGAAAATCCAGCGCTCTGATATTGCAGAGGCAATAACCGGATTTTCAACCGTTGGATCAGGCTGAATTTTAGTCAGCATGTTCGGAATTTGTGGAAGTACATTCTGAAAGGTGAAGATCGTATTTGGAGCTTTGTGTTGTTGGAAATACGCCAAAAACAGAAGCAGGTTTTTGAGCGATTCTGTTCTGCGCAGTCGAGGGAAAAGAGCCGTTTCTCACAAAATAACCGTTGGATCGACCTGTAATTTGGACAGCATGTTCAGGACTTACAGTAGTTGATTCTGGATGGTGAAGATTGGATTCTGAGGTTCTTGCAGTTTCGAACTACGAACGACAGTTGGTGTAGTTTGATGTTGCGCGTTGGGCTGAACTTGATTCCGTGCAAGTAGGCCCTTGGACGAGCGACAGTTCGAGCGGATTTGCATCAGGTTCGATTGATGTTACACTAGGTTCGAGCGGATTCACATCAGGTTCGATTGGTCTGCATCAGGTTCGATCGATGCTGCACCAGATTCGAGCAGATTTGTATCAGGTTCGATTGGTCTGCATCAGGTTCGATCGATGCTGCACCAGGTTCGAGCGGATTCACATCAGGTTCGATTGGTCTGCATCAGGTTCGATCGATGCTGCACCAGGTTCGAGCAGATTTGTATCAGGTTCGATTGGTCTGCATCAGGTTCGATCGATGCTGCACCAGGTTCGAACGGATTTGCATCAGGTTCGATTGGTCTGCATCAAGTTCGATCGATGCTGCACCAGGTTCGAATGGATTCACATCAGGTTTGATTGGTCTGCATCAGGTTTGATCGACTCTGTACCAGGTTTGAACGGGTTTGCATCAAGTTCGACTGGTCTGCATCAGGTTCCGCGTGAGTCTTCACAATATGATCGGGCAGGATGCCAGAGTGGTGGAGCAAGCTGCGGGGAGGTCGATCCCCATCGCAGTTGTCCGCATTCGTGATTGGTGGCGAACAATCGAATTCGCTGTTATATAACTGTTATAATTGATTTATTAATTGATTATTGTTATATATGTATGCATGATTCTCTATGATTTATTGCCTTAAATAGAAGCATGCTAGATTGCGTATTATATTTGGTATATTATATGCATGTATGTTGGAGTGTTGATCAAGTCAACTTATTTTTGGCAATTTATTTCCTTATGTATAACTGCTATAATTGTTTTATTGGTCAATTATTGTTATATATTTGGAAGTATGAGCATGCTAGGTTGCGTATTTTAATTTAAATATTATATGCATGTAAAAACCCTCGGTGTTGAATAACTAAGTGGGAGAGGTGATTGGTAAAAATTCTCGCGGCCTCCATTATTGGTTTGTTAGCAATGTGAATAAACTTGTGCGTCGGCATTAGAGCCTTCCTCCCCATCGGATGAGTTTATTCATGGATTGCTGGGACAGACTTCTTTAAATAATTATGTTTGTAATGTGATGCATATGAACTTGCACGTTGGCATAGCCTTCCTCCCTATCGGATGAGTTCATGTGTGGATCACTGTACAGACTTATAATTGATGACTGTAGGAAGTTATCCGAGCGCGTGTGTACTTCTCCATCTGTAAGGCACATAAGCTTGGGCCGCAGACTTGGAGTCAAATAATGGTGTACACTTAGGTGTAAATAATAAGTATCCTCCCCATCGGAGTCACTGCTTTTATTTGCATGGCTAAAGAGGAACCGACTATTAATTATTTTGTCATAAAGTTAGGTTGACAAATGAAATTAATGGGTAAAACCTTCTCTTGTAAATGTTCGGGTTTGTAAACGTCCACACTATCGTGGCTTGCAGACTCACGGTACTTGAGATGTCGGTGAATTTTATTTTTATATTGTTTTGAGGGAATCAATATAAAAGGATAAAATTCGAAGTTTTGATCGGTATATATATATATTTTTTTATGATTCTCTGAATTTCAAATAGTTTTATTTCACTTATGGTTGACTAAAAGAAATTATATTTACTGGTCCAAAATTAGATGATTAGAAAAGAATCTTGGATTCGAATTTACTGCTTAAGAAATACATGTGTGTTCTCACAAAAGACTTATCATGATGCATATTAAAGTCTCTAGTGAAGAGATAAGAGATTCATAGAAATATGATGGTCTCATGTAACTCTTTGGATACTTGAGTAATTTAAAAGGCGGTAGGTCATGATTGAATTTGATGAATGAATTGGAGCTACATGGAATAGAAGTTGAAGGGGAAACCTAAGTCAATTTTATTATTCAAAATTGCCTAGATGTTTTGAGTAAGTTTCTCCTGAATTACAAGAGATTGTATAAGGTGGGAAACTTCTGACAAAACATGTGGTAAAGGAAATTCAATTTCATAAAAGGAGTGAACAAGGATAGAATCTTACTTGCTAGTTGTTTAAACATGATTAGTGATGGCATCTACTGACACGAAGTGTGTAGATACTGGAATCACTGAATGTTCATTACTAAGTGAGGATAAGATTGTTATGACATGGGTAAAACTACAAGACTAGTGGCTATTGCGGTGGGAGTTGTTTATTTATCTTACGATATGAATAAACGTTTGATTTTTGTAAAATTGTCTTTACGTACGTTTTCATAGAAAGAATTTGATTTCGGTTTCTATGCATTAATAGATGGATACTCCATTTCATTTAAATGACATGGTCATTATAATGAAGGATAGAGTTGTAATTTGTTATGGTACGTTGATGGACAATTTGTATACTTTTAAATCATGTATATTCCACAGATGCAACAAATAGTAATTAATAATGTATATTCTGATCTTAGTAAGAGAAAGTAACCTTCGGAGATGAACTAAACATGCATTTGGCGTCTAAGACTAGATCATTTTACTTGAGTAGGACTCAAAAGTTAATAGCAGATGGACCGTAAGGTTTATCTGAAGTGAAAACTATCGGACTTACGAGTCTTACTTGGAAGGAAAAATGATTAATTACCTTTTCAAGGTAAAGAGGTGTAGAGCTAAAGATATATATGTTGGAATTGGTTCATTCTGATTCAAGCGGACCTAATATTATCCAGGCGAGAGGTGGTTATGAATAATCGAAGATTATTCTAGATATCGATATATTTATTTGATGCACTGCATGTCTAAGTTCTTAGATTAATTCAAGAATTGCAAGGCTGGTACAGTGAAGTGTCATGGAAAATATATCAAGTCATTACGGATTAATCGTATGGCGAGAACCTCTTAGGATAATTAGGAGCTATTAATCAGAGGTTGAGATTAAATCTCAAATTATTTACACCGGGCATACCCCAGCTGAATGGTATGGCGGATAGAAGGTGTAGTACTCTTATGGAAATGATTAGATGGATGATGAATTATTTGGAATTACTAAATTCATTTTATAGGTATGCCCTAGAAACAGTAATTCGTATGAATGTTTGTCTGTTTGTGGGATATCCTAGAAAAATGAAGGGTGATTTATTTAGTCCAAAAGATCGAAGAGTGATTGTTAACACAAACACTAGATTTTTGGAAAAAGACTATGTATTAAATCATAAACCCATGTATAAATTGTTCTAAAGGAAGTGAGAGGGAAAAACACAAAGTATAAGTACCAAGTGTACAAGAGGATATACCACAAGGTAAACTGCAATGCGTGTCACGTCTGATACACAATTACATGTAGTGCCTTGTCGCAGTGGGAGGATTATTCGACAACCCGTGAGATACATGTTTTGGAAAAGTCGTAAGACTTGATCCTTAGTAAACATGGTATTATCCCAGGGATACGACGTTGCACTACAAAATTAAAATGCGGAATCTTAGTAAGTGCAATGAATATTAAAATAGAATCGATGGATTTTAAATTAGGTCTGGATGCTTGTTGAACCGCGAAATGGCGTAAAAGCCATTGGAAGCGGGCATGCAAGAATAAAAGAGGATCATAGAATAAGGTGAAAACCTTGGAAGCAAGCTTGTTGCGAAAAGGTATACTCAGAAAGAAAGGGTTCGATTATGAGAAAATCTATTCGCCGGTAGCTATGCTTAAGTTGATCCGAACTCTTTTATTTGTTACTACTCATATGAAATATGAGGGATAGCAAATAGATGTCGAGACAGCTTTCCTGATTGGAAGTCTTAAGGGAAACATCTATGTGAAACAACCAGAGTGATTCATTGCAAAGAGCTAAGAGCATTGTGATAGTGAGCTTAAAAGTGTCCATTAATGGACTAAAACAAGCTTCAAGATCATGAAACATCCGTTTTGATGAGGTAATCCAGTGACATGGATCTAATCAATGATCGGATGGGTCTTGTGTATTGAAAAGAGTGATGGAAACGTGGTGGTATTTCTTGTACTATACGTAGATAGTATTTTGCTAATTGGAGACAATGAAAGAGTATTGTCGGGCGTATGGGTATGGTTGATAAAGCGGTATGAGATGAAGGACTTAAGAAGAGCAAAAATATCCTTTTGATCACGGTAATACGGATCACAAGAAAGGATGTTATGCTTATCTCAAGTTTCATATAATGATACGATCCTTACTCGTTTAGCATGTGAATTTATCTAAGTGAATGTGTCTTGTGACACAAAAGTAGATAAAGAAGATGAAAGTGGTTCCTTATGCTTCGGCAAATGAGGAAGCTTAATCTAAGGAATGCTATGCACGAGATTGGATATCTGTTTTGCCGATGGCATGAACAGTGGGTATCAAGGTAACCCAAAATAAGAATGTTGAACTGTGATAAGACATATACTTATGTACCTGAAAAGGACTAGAAACTATATGTGGGCTTACCGAACAGATTCACTGATTCTTATGGGTTACATAGATTCACATTTTTCAAATCATATAGAGACTACAGTAAATCTACCTCAAAGGTTATGCGTTTAATTTTAGGAAGTTGAGTCATAATGTGGAGGAGTGTTATATAGAAATATATTTCAGACTCCGGACTCCATCATGGAAAGATGATAAATTGGAGCCTATGAGGCAGCCAAAGTATCTGTATGACTCTAGAAACTTCAAGATGGACTTCGAAGTGTTTCTAAGTTTGCCCAAGGATATCACAATTTATATTGATGATATTGGTGCAGTTGCAAACTTGAAGGAATCACGAGCCCATAAGGCAATTAAACACATGGAGTGCAAGTACCACCTATTACGAGAAATCGTATGATGAGGGGAAGGTTGTTGTCGCCTAGATTGCATCGGATGATGACCTAGTAAATCCATTTACAAGGACCTTAAGGCGAGAGCTTTTGATGGTCGTGTAGTGGGAGTGGAAATCAGATGTATGGCAGAAGACATGACAGCATAGTCTTTTAGTATAAGTGGGAGATTGTTGGATTGTATACTAAAAGTCTAGCTTTTTGTATGAACAATGTTATAACAATTAATTTGAAATGAGAATCATATGATCAAATGATTGCATCTTATAATTTATTTATATGTTCGATGCAATAGTCCACTTACTTTATACTGTAGATAATGTGTTGTGCGACAACACGCGGAAGATCATATTATCGATTTCCTTATAAAGTATAAACTGATGCTCACAACCGAGATAGACGGGGACTCTCTATCGGGATGGTTGTAGTGTGGTTTGGTATTAGCTTGTCTTGGCTATAGAATCACATTAGTGCACTTATGTGTATTGAGCAGGACCGCTTGAGATCGTTCGACTTATACTGACTTATAGGAGAACTTGATCTCAGTTATTATGGAAGTTCGTGCTCTTAATCCCTATACAATAACCTCGACACGTAGGGCAGTATGTATTTCTTTGATTCATCAATGGGTGAGATTTACATGTAATTAAATCAACAAACTCGATGAGTTGAGAAGTAGTGCTGTCTCTATGGTGTGCTGTTGATTGTAGAAGAAATCCGTGTCCGTCATAGGTTGATGATGTCCCCTTGAGGAGCTCATAAGGATTATCATGTAAACCCTACAGGTGGAATTTATTCCGGCATGATAATGAGGTTGAGTGGTACTACTCTTGTATGAGATATTAATTAATTGGGTTGTCAGTAACTTAATTAATTAATGGACATTGTATATCTTAAACATGGGGAGACTAATGGACTCATAATAAGAAGGAGCCCAAAACGTAATTTTGGGATTGGAACGGTAGTGCAATAATAATAATTTAGTGGAATATATTATTATTATTGGACTTAAGTATAAGCTTTGGGCTAAGCTTGGATACTTAAGCCCAATGGAGGCCCAACCCAATTTCTCCTCCTGGTCCCTGCTGTAGCCCATGTATGTAAGTCACCTCAACTTATCTGGAACCCTAATCTAATCTAATCTAATCTAATCTAATTGATTATTCACGTGTGATGAGGGTTGAGAGCAGATTGAAGAGGTCTCGTAGATCGTCGCCCACATGACGTCGAGATCGGACTTGGGACATACAGCAGAAGATCAGAAGGTAGTTTGCTGCTGCTGTCCGAGACCTTGCGAAATTTGTATAAATTCGTATAGTGCTCAGAATTTGATGATCAATATACTGACGGAAAGCCGTCGAAGAGAGGATCGTCTGAACGCAAATATCACTCAATTCTGATATCAAACGAGTAAGTTATGGCCATTCTCGTGGGACTATGCAGGCTAACTGCGAGAATCAATCTTCATCAACATACCCTGGTGAACGGTAATCATTTCTATGATTTATTGCTTCCGCTGTGATAGAAACGTATGTATCCTAACGGGTCACATTAGCCAAACGATCGAGCACCAACAAGGACTTCATCTCATCTTGCATTCCTTCCAACTATTTATTCCTGTGTTCTCCATGAACTGCTTCTCCATAGCATTCAGGCTCTCCCCCGTCGGTCAAGAGTACATATTGATTAGGAGGATACATCCTAGAAGGTACACGAGCTCTACTACTTCTTCTAGGTGGTTCTTGAACCTCCTGTTCTTGAACATCAGGTGGTTGCGACTGATCGATATCCTCTTCATCATGAAAAGGATGATCAACATGCTCATCATTATCGAAATCAGGCTGATCCTAATTTTCCTCTTCAGCTTCTACTTGCCTTGACCGTGAGGAATAATTTTCGAGTCAATCAAGTCATCACCAGGTGTAGAAACTGAGTTATTCGTCTTTTCAATATCTCTTATGGTTTGATCCTCGACAAACACAACATCCCGACTTCTGACAAGTTTCTTCTCCACGGGATCATAAAGTCTGTAACCAAACTCATCTTGGCCATAACCAAAAAACACACACTGTCGAGTCTTCATATCCAACTTAGATCTCTCATCTTTGGGAATATGCACAAATGTCTTGCATCCAAAGACCCGCAAATAGTTATAGGAAACATCCTTTCCCAACCAAACTCTATCTGGAACTTCAAAGTCTAAAGGAATACACGGAGTAAGATTTAAAACATGTACAACAGTACTAAGAGTCTCACCCCAAAATGATGAAGACAATCCTGCTTCTGATAGCAGACATCTTACTCTCTCGACCAATGTTCTATTCATCTTTTCTGCAAGCCCATTCAACTGAGGAGCCTTTGGAGGAGTCTTTTGATGTCGGATACCTTCTTCCCTGCATTTCAACTTCTTCCCAATCTGATCTGATGCATTTCAACTTCTTCCCAGTCTGTCTCTCAACTAAGGCATGAAACTGCTTGAATGCATCGAGCACCTGATCTTTTGTCTTCAACGTGTAAATCCAGGTCTTTCTTGAGTGATCATCTATAAAAGACAAAATATAAAGTACCACCAAGATTTCTTATTTTCATAGGACCACAAATATTAGAATAAATTAAATCGAGTATGCCTGATGCTCTGGTAGGAGTTGAGGCCTTGAAAGCAACTCGAGTTTGCTTTCTCGCCAAACTGTGAGAGCACTTCTTTAAAGATGCATTCTTCAAGCCTGGAATGAGATTTCTTTTCTCTAAAATCTTCAATCCCTTTTCACTGATATGACTGAGCCTGCTATGCCACAACTCAACTATCCCCTCATTCTTAACGCATTAATAGAGCCATCAAGTAGCTTTGCTTGCATCAAGTACAACGAGGAATGTTTTTGACCTCTAGCAACAACTAAAGAACCTCTTATACGCTTCCACTAACCATTGAAGAACACACTGCAGAAACCTTCATCATCAAGTCTCCCAACAGATATCAAGTTCAACCGAAGATCAGGCACGTGCTTCACATTTCTCAAAATGTAGTACCATTATTAGTCCGCAAATATACATCTCCAATGCCAATGGCTTTAGCTAAGCCATCATCATCCATCCTAATATTTTCATAGTCACCTGACATGTAGGATGTGAAAAGATCTCTACGAGATATTGCATGTATAGATGCACCACTATCAACCACCCAACTACTCTCATGATATGCAAGATTGACAACTTCATAATCATGAAAGATAAGAAAATCACCTGTTGCAGTAGACACTCGATCATTATCTTTCGTTTCTTCATTCTTCTTTTCTTTCCCATTTTCTTTCTCGTCATCTTGCTTGGATTTTCTGCAATACCTTGCTATGTGTCCTGGAGTTTTATAATTCCAACACTCCACCTTGCTGTATTTGTTGGATTTACTCCTCCCTTCTTTTTGCTTGCCTGTTGGATCTCTACTATTACTTCTCCCCCTTTTCTCTGTAACCAAAACCTCTGATTGCTGTAAAGGGCCATGTGATTTTCTCCTCGTTTCCTCATTCAAAATGCTGCCCTTAACCAAATCCATTCTAATGGTACCATTGGGGGTTGAATTAGACAAAGATGTCTTGAATGTCTCCCATGAATCCGGCAATGTACCAAGAAGCCATAAGCCCTGTACTTCATCCTCAAACTTGATATTCATTTCCGACAATTGATTAATAATGCCCTAAAATGAATTCAAGCGATCCGTCATAGGAGTGCTATCATTGAATTTCAGATTCATCAACTCCTTGATTAGAAATAACTTATTGTTCCCAGTTTTTCTTGCGTACAGTTCCTCCAACTTTTTCCACAATGTTCTTGCATGTGTTTCTCCACTAACATGGTTCAATACATTATCATCCACCCACTGCCTAATGTAACCACATACTTGATGATGCAGTATATTTCACTAATCATTTGTTTTATCATCAGGCTTTTTAGTTTCAAATACAGGCAAATAATAATCTTTCACATAGAGAAGATCCTCCATCTTGCCTTTCCACACATGATAATTAGAACCATTGAGATTCACCATTCTATTAGTATTGGTTTCCATATTCACCACAAGGTACAGAGCAGCAACCCGCTCTGATACCACTTTGTTGGGATAAACACACGAATAATCAAATAATAAACTATTCGTCTACACAGTGGAATGATCAATTATCCCTCTCTTATATGAATCTAGCAGGAAAAAATCCTAATAATTTGATGCACGATAAAACAAGTAATCAATAAAGCACAACACCAGCAATTTAACGTGGAAAACCTCCTCAATGTGAGAAGGTAATAAACCACGGGACCGAAGCCCACCAAAAAATCACTATAAGATAAAAATCCAAGAGTTACAATCTGCCACCACAGACACTCTATCACAAACGTATCAAGACACTCAATATTTGATAACAAACAACGAGATTAGAAAGACCTCACCCAACAACACCAACTGCCATTCAGAGTTCACACCTGTAGGAACCTCAGAAGCCGATCTCCACCGTCCAGAATTAATCCATATGAGTCTTAAACGTTCTGTCCAAATTACAGCTCGATCCAACGGTTAGTTTGGGAGAAACGGCTCTTTCCCCCTGACTGCGCAGAACTAAATCGCCCAAAAAGCTACTTCTGTTTTCGGCCTATTCCCGTCAACACAAAGCTTTAAACACGATCTTCACCGTTCAAAATGTACTTCCTCTATTTTCGACCGTGCTGACCAAATTTCAGCACGATCCAACGGTTGAAACTCTTTTTTTGCCTCTGCAATATTACTGCACTGGATTTCTGTCAAAAAAGTGAATTTTGGTTTTGCCCTCTTTTTTTCTTCTCTCTTTCCTCAATGACTTTCGGGACAAGATAACACCAGGTATCGGGCCTACTTGGGCTTTATTAATCTTGTTGGCTATTGGGCTCTTCACATATTTGGAAACCCAACCCAACAAATGGAACATCAAATAATACCCAAGTAAATTTTTCCAAATGAGTTGAAAGTTATTCCCAACTCGAGACTCCATTCAAAGCCACAAATCAAACTAAAATTTCATCCTTCTTCACGAGATTTAATTGAAAATGGCTGCATTGCATATATATGAGGAAATAAATTGCTAATCGTGCGCAAAATACCAACAATTCATCACTCTCTTCCATCTAATAAAAACACACTTATTTCTTCGCCATTACGCCCAACCGAGGTGACGCCAAATGTTCATCAACTATTTTCTTACCTTCATTTTTTATTTTTTTACTTTCTGTTAATTGATCACTACTACTTCATACCCCTCGTTTCCTTTTCCATCCTTCATATTTGGAAATCAGATCTACTTAGCTGTAAAGCAATTTGCGACAAAATCGCTTAACATTTGTAGGCAACTAACAGTAACGCCTATTTGAAAATTACTCAACAGCTTCAATGCTGAATCCTATATTTGAAAATTTTAACACACCAACACAATGTGTTTAGATAAATTGAGATATATAGTACCTTCCAGGGATATCAATAAGAATTCAGCTCGATGATTCGACAAAAAAATCACAATTGAATCTCAACTAAATAAGTGTATGTATTGAAACCTTAAACTTACACAATGGAGATGTACAAAATTGGAATGGATCTCTCAATAACATTGCTCAGCGAAGATCACCGGAGGCATTAGAAGCTGCGAAGTGGAGAGTACAGGCTCAATACAACATACTCTGCTTATGAGATGCAATTAGGAGAGAAAGGAAAAGATTAATTTATAAATTTTAATTTCCCTTGCTAATTCCGTTGGTAAATATTCCGTGTTATGACATGAATTTAATTTTCGTTGGCTATCCGTTGGTAATTACCAACGGAATTTTATTCCATTTGTAAATATTTTGTTGCTATTCCGTTGCTATGACACGAATTTAATTTCCGTTGCCAATCCCTTGGTAATTACCAACGGAATTTCATTCAATTCATAAATATTCCGTTTCTATGACATGAATTTAATTTTCGTTGCCAATCTTTGGTAACTACCAGCGGAATTTCATTCAATTGGTAAATATTCCGTTGCTATGACACGAATTTAACTTATGTTGCCAATCCCTTGGTAATTACCTACGGAATTTCATTTCGTTGGTAAATATTCCGTTGCTATCACATTAATTTAATTTTCTGTTACCAATCCCTTGGTAATTACCAACAGAATTCATTCCGTTCGTAATATTCTGTTAGTATTCCATTGCTATCACACAAATTAAATTTCCATTGGCAATCCATTGGTAATTTCATTTCCGTTGGCAATCCGTTTAGAATTCATTCCGTTGGTAAATTCCATTGGTAAAAATGAATTTTTTGTAGTGCAAAATGCGGTTAATTCCGTTGGTAAATATGAGTTTTTTGTAGTGCAAAATGCATTACGCTCGTCTTCATCATGTTCATCTTCGGATCAAGAAACAATCAAATTATTTGGGGTTAAGAGAATGATTCTTAGAAATAAATATGTCATCCCACAAATTAAAATCAAAATTCAAAATCTCAAATTATGAAACCAATCAAAATCCAAAATCTCAAATTGAGAAAAGAAATGCATTGGGCTAGTTCGACATTTCCAAAATCCTATAATCCAAAATCTCAAAATCAAAGTCTAGTATCTCCGACAGTTCCTGGAAATAAAACTCTAATGGGCCAACAAGTGATTTGAGGTGGTGAATCACAAGTCCACTTCATGGGCTTTTAAATTCATTTTTGCTAAACTCCCATACATATCAACGTGGCCCAGCTCTTAATTGAATTGCAAGCATACTGGTGGGCCCAACAATTTATAATTAGTAGTGGGTATGGGGTGCTTGGTTGGAGATATTAGGTGGGATTAATGGGAATGAAAGGGTATTGATTCCTGTTGTTGGTGCTTGTTTGATTTAATGGGAATCAAAATTCCTCAATTACTCCATTGATTCAATAACTATTCCCCATCCTTCTATCACTTTTCATTCCATTGTCATTGAACTCCTTAATGATACCCATTATCATTGCGATTGAAGAATTCGAACCAAGCGGCTCCTAATTGATTTCAACCCAAAGCATGAGTAACGTGGAAGTTAGTTTATTTCCAACTCATCTGCGCGGCTCCACTTATCAACTCCTTCTACATATTAATTTCTATCATATCAAAATTCTCATTCCTCTTCTTTTAATAACTCATCAATTTCATCTTGAAATAAGCTTAAAATCTTCAAAACTCAACAATACCCTTGAAATCATAAATGTATGAAAATAAGTAATAGACTTCACAAATAATGTTAAAATAATGCAATAACCATATGAAAACGGCCTACGAAAATCTCGAATTTTAGTGCTGAACAATGAGCAAACCAAAATTAGAAAGAGAAGAAGAATTATAGTAGTCCTTGAGAAGAAGAGGGTAGATATGGATCAATGCTACAATAATGGAAGATATGAGGAATGACAATATGCTTACAATGGAAATACATTCCAACCTGGAACACTTATTCTCTACTGATTATTCATACAAAAAAGTTCCTACGGTAACCCCTACATCCGATAATGAGGCCTTAGTTGAGTTTTATAAGAGATATGCTTATGGAAGTGAAGAAAGGCAAAGTTTCCAACCAAGTTTTCCCAGTTATGGATCTCAATATATACCTTCAAAGTATGCCAACTTCCTATCCTATGGTGCAACAAGAGTGGATGATGTCTAAACCTCAAGTAGAGAATATGTCTTACATGCAAGAGAATTGGTAATGCTAAGGCAAACAACTTAACTATGTGGCTGATTATTCTAGATCCAAATTAATTGCCTGCAAACATTTATAAGAGGATCACTAAGCCTAGATAAATCATCTTGATCGGGTAGGATCTAACACTTATAATGTGCTGCAAATCCTAGGACTAATAAGGAATTAACTCTCTCCCTCTATAGGTACTTCATGAGCACTAGACTTCCCTTTCTAGGTACTAAATTATTAACCCCTTTTGTCTCCTTATTAATTACCTAATAATTATGTTTTACCAAGTAATTAGTATTTCAAACTGATTGTCTAACTATCTTAGGTATTATAGGCTAATCCCTTAAGACGTTCGCAGGAAACAACAATTATTATGTAGAAATAAAGAATCTATTAACTACCAATTAATGATATTGTCATGAATAATTAAAGGAATCAAAACTCAAAATACAATAATATGAAGTCTCAAAATATCCTCTTCAATAAGAAAATAAACTTATGCAGAGTAATCAATCCAAGTCTAGGGCAATCAAATTACATAGTTAAAACTGTCTTAACGCCCTAACATTACCAATAAAGAAACTTAGCCATGGATTTACGAAGAAAAATCACAAAAATGTAATAAGCCTCAACCATTGTTCTAAAATAACAGAGTTAAATAAATAAAAAATAAAGAACCCTTTGTGAAGGACTCCGATTCTTCAATCACGGTCTCTGTCAGGATCTTCGACTCCGATCCAAGTAGCAACTCCGATCATCTCTCTGGTGGATGGATGATAGTGGGTGATGGTGAAAATTAGGGCACTGTATGCCTGGAGGCGTGAATATGATGTCTTTTCTCGATTAGAATCAGAACTAGAGTATTTATATAGATGAATGGGCCTAGGCAAAAAATAGATGACGTGGCGTGTAAATTTGGGCCACACGACACTCACACATTGGCGTGCATACATCACTCGGCAGCGAGGTTCAGCGCACGGCTTGAGCTCGGCTGCTCACACGGCTATGGACGAATGCGCACGGCGGTGTGTGTACATGGCACGACAGACACACGGCATCGTGTTCTTCACGCTCGGCTGTAATTGGGCATCAACATGCATGGCAACGGGAATAAGGACTTCTTTCGATAGAGGATGACACGCACGATAGCTCACAACATAAAATTCGTCGCCACGCACGCTCCTGCGTGCTCTGCCGAGTGACCGCTGAGTGGTCTGTCGGCAGCTGCGCGACTCCACTGTTTTGAGCATAACTTCTTTGTCATGACCCACTTTTCATAGCTTATAATTCTTTAATTAACATAAGCATTATCATTATAAAATCTACACATATTTTTTTTTTCACATAATATATATATCCAAACGGTCACACCAGTTCTGCATACGTAACTGGTTTCTGTCACCACTTCAAACCACACAAATTTATCACAATACTTATTATATAACAAAACATCAGCGGAAATGAAATAAGCCCACGGCCTAGTCCAACAGGTCGTCATCTATGTACATCCACTCGAAACCTTGTAGGAGCTCCACAGCTTTCACAGTACACCACACCACATACTCAAATATTATCAGGCTCACCTACAATGCATAAACTAGTGAGACAAAAATCTCAGTAAGTAGAAATCATGCATAATGCTTTTATTTTCTAATCTTTCTAATTAGTCTCTTTTATTTTGAAAATTGTTCACGTTGCGGGATCCCCACGACACACATATGATATGCACCCCAAATGAGCTCAATGGGGATGATTTTTCTGAACCCCGAAAATAGTGCTGAGAACAATTTTTCCGAACTATGACAAAGTGGTGGGGACGATTTTTCGAACCCCTATCAAAAATATCGGGAATAATTTTTCCGAACCCTGACAGAAATGCATATATAGTGGCCGCACACACCATTAGTATCTTATTAATTTTAGGGAAAACACTTTTCATGATTATGCATGGTATGCAACCAATGCAATTAAATATGCATCATAAATCATTTATGACATTAATATCAACATTTAATCATAAATAAAATAACAACTTAATTTAAATCACACAAATCCAATTCACCTTGGATCACACGGATCTCTTATAATAACAACTCCATCTTGGATCACAAAGATCCTTATATAATACAATAATATTATTTCAAATTACCTAACTCCACAACTTGTATAATCAATTAATCCCAAATAATTCATAACATAATTAAACTAATCACAAATAATTCATAACATAATTATCACATATTAATCACAAATAATTTACAAACAACATATTTATGCATTGTAGTTGGACTTCTACTTACCTCAACTCCGACAATTATAGACCCGTGAAGATCCGTAACTAATTCCTTCCTTCCCGTTCCTACACACTTTTCATCAAAAATTTTTTTTTTTTAATCTCGGCTGCTTCTTTCCTTATGGGGTTAGCAACCCCAATTCAAATATATATATAGATACAAAACGTGGAGGTATGTGTAAATCCACCAATTAATTTTTTTTTTTACAAAACCTACGGCTCCAATTTTGCATACATGGAAATTTTTGTGTTGACCACATGGTTGTTCTCCCACCGTCCCTTTTCTTTTTTTTTAATATTATATATATATATATTATTATAAAATCGTGTGATACTTAATAATTAAGAAAAGTGTATTTATACACATAAAATAATTTACTCATATATCCAAATTAATACACGTAAATATTTATACACACATATATTCACATATTGTCACCATTATTATCACAGATGTCTCAAATAAAATGTAAAGATAAATAAAATTGAGAAATAATTGTCACATAATTATAAAATGCACATAATACAAATTAAATCATATTGACACACTAGTAGTGAGAAACTTGGGTATTACATTCTTCCCTTCTTATAAAAATTTCGTCCTCGAAATTTACTTACCTGAAGAGGTCTGGATATTTAGCCATCATCTCATCCTCTCTTTCCCAAGTAGCCTCCTCAACTAGTTGGTTCCTCCATAATACTTTTACTAACGGTATTTTTTTATTTCTGAGCTTCTTCACATCTCGCCACAAGATCTCAATTGGTACTTTCTCATAACTCAAATCTTCTTTCAACTCAACTGGTTCCTGCTTGAGAACATGAGATGGATTTGGAACATACTTCCTTAACACAGACACATGAAGCACGTCATGTACTCTAGACATTGATGCTGGTAACTCCAACTTATAGGCAACACTGCCAACTCTCTCAATGATAGTGAACGGACCAATATATCTTGGACTGAGTTTTCCTTTCCTTCCAAATCGCATTATCCCCTTCATTGGAGATACTTTCAGAAATACCTGATCACCCACTTCAAATTTCAATTCTCTCATCCGTTTGTCTGCATAACTCTTTTGCCGATCTTGAGCAACTTTCATCTTCTCTCGTATACGGGTAACAGCTTCTGACATTTCACGAATCAAGTCTGGACCCAAAAGTTTTCTCTCTCCAACTTCATCCCAATATACTGGAGATCTACACTTTCTCCCATACAATGCTTCATATGGAGCCATCCCGATGGTAGACTGATAACTGTTATTGTACGAGAACTCTATGAAAGGCAAAAATTTACTCCACTGACCTTGAAAATCCAACACACACGCTCTGAGCATATCCTCCAAGATTTGTATTGTACGCTCTGATTGACCATCTGTCTGTGGATGGAATTCTGTGCTGAAAGATAATTGTGTCCCCAACGCCTTATGTAAACTCTTCCAGAAAGCAGACAAGAATCTCGAATCTCTGTCTGACACAATGGTAAGTGGTACTCCATGGAGTCTGACAATCTCTTGAATATACAGCTGTGCATAACGATCCATAGAATACGTAGAACAAATAGGAAGAAAATGAGCTGACTTAGTCAATCGATCCACGATAACCCAAATAGCATTGTGACCTTTCACCGTCTTTGGTAGTCCGATGACAAAATCCATAGTAATATTATCCCACTTCCATTCTGGAATAAATAGAGGCTGCAAAGTTCCTGCTGGTCTCTGATGCTCGGTTTTGATTTGCTGACAAGTCAGACATTGCTCTACATATCGAGCAACATCTCTCTTCATCCCTGGCCACCAATAATATGACTTCAAATCTCTATACATCTTAGTAGCTCCTGGATGTACAGAGTACGGTGTTGAATGAGCTTTCGCCATCACTTCTTTCCGAATGTCATCCACTTCAAGTAGACATAATCGACCTCCATAATGAATCACGCCATCATCTCCTAATTGGAAATCAGAAGACTTTCCAGAGCTGATATCATTCTTTACCTTGTCAAATAACTTATCCTCCTATTGGCTCTGTCGAATCTTATCCATCAAAGTTGGTCGAAGTGTCAGAGCTGCCATCCTTGCTTCCAACGATCCTTCCTGAATGATCTCCACACCCATCTTTTACAAATCAAGCAACTATGGTTTCTGATTTATGGTCATAGCAGCTACACTCTGTACTGCCTTTCGGCTCAACGCATCAGCAACCACATTGGCTTTTCCCGGATGATAATTGATAACACAGTCGTAATCCTTCACCAATTCCAACCATCTTCTTTGCCTCATATTCAACTCTTTCTGATTGAAAAAGTACTTCAAACTCTTATGATCAGTATAGATTTCACAACGTTCCCCATACAGATAATGCCTCCAAATCTTGAGTGCAAACACTACTGCGGCTAACTCTAAATCATGAGTTGGGTAATTCTTCCCATACTCTCTTAACTGTCTGGATGCATAAGCTATCACTTTCCCATTCTGCATCAATACACACCCAAGACCATTCTTTGAAGCATCACTGTAAACCTTGAAGTTTCCTGTCTCCGTAGGAATAGTTAAGATAGGTGCTGATGTCAATCGTTTCTTTAATTCTTGAAAACTTTGCTCACATGCCTCCGTCCATGTGAACTTCACATTCTTCCTAGACAACTGCGTTAATGGTGAAGCAATCTTGGAGAATTCTTCAACAAACCTTCGATAATATACAGCCAATCCAAGAAAGCTACGAACCTCAGTGGGATTTGAGAGTTGTGGCCAATCATGGTTTGCTTTAACTTTACTTGGATCTACCGAAATTCCTTCTCCCGATACCACGTGACCCAAGAAAACAACTCGATCCAACCAAAATTCACACTTTTTAAACTTCGCATACAATTGCTTCTCCTTCAAAATCTCTAACACCTTTCTTAAGTGTAGAGCATGATCCTCCTTATTCTTAGAGTAAATTAGAATATCATTGATAAACACAATCACAAATTTATCGAGAAATTCCTGAAATACTCTATTCATCAAATCCATAAATGCTGCCGGAGCATTTGTCAAACCAAACGACATCACCAAAAATTCATAATGCCCATACCTTGTACTAAATGCAGTCTTCGGAATATCCTCCTCCCTAATCTTCAACTGATGATACCCCGACCGCAAATCAATCTTAGAAAAGATAGCTGCACCCTGTAACTAATCAAACAGATCATCAATGCGAGGCAATGGATATTTATTCTTCACCGTAACTTGTTGAGATCCCGATAATCAATGCACATCCTCAATGTGCCATCCTTCTTTCGAACAAACAGAACTGGTGCTCCCCAAGGGGAGAAACTAGGTTGGATGAATTCTTTATCTAGCAACTCTTGTAATTGTATCTTCAATTCCTTCAGTTCAACTGGTGCCATTCTGTATGGTGCTTTAGATATAGGAGCAGTTCCTGGTTGTAACTCAATAACAAACTCTATTTCCCAGTCTGGTGGCAAACCTGGAAGATCATCTGGAAATACCTCCAGATATTCCCGAACTACTGGTACATTATCAAGAACTGGACATTGCTGCCCCTCAACATTCATTACACTCACCATTTACCCCTCACAACCACTTTCCAACAACCGTCGTGCTTTTGTTGTTGATATCATAGGAAATCTAAAAATTTTCTTGATCCCAACAAAAGTAAATGGTTCTCCCTTCAATGGCTGAAAAGTAATACTCTTCTTCTGACAATCTATTATCGCACCGTACTTTGACAGCCAATCCATACCCAATATAATATCATAATCATTCATATTTAACACAATTAAGTCAGCGAGGAGTTATTTTCCTTCAATAGGAATAACACAACCTCGAAGAAGTTGATTAGTTTGCTTTGATTCACCAGAAGGTATCATCACCTCATAATTAGCTTCTATTAAGTTAGATGTTCCACCCAACTTCCTCACATACTCAGTGGATACAAATGAATGTGTTGCTCCAGAATCAAAATGCACATAGGTAGAAATGCCAAAAATAGAAAACTTACCAGCGACAACTGAGGGGTTCGCATCTGCCTCCTCCTGCGTCAAAGTGTATACTCTTGCTGGAACTCTCACCTGTTGCCCTTGTTTTCCTTTCTTAGGACAAGTAATAGTCATATGTTCTTTCTCTCTACATGTGTAACATGTTCTCGGAGGCATGTGATACTCTCCACCATGTGGTCTAAAATAATTTGGACACATCGATAGTGGCGGCGCCGGTGGCACTTTCCCTTGGTCGAACTTGGGACGCTTGTTTGGTTCTCCTTGTCCTTGTCCTTGCTCCACTTGAAAATTTGATTTCGGCTTCTGAAATGGCATCGGCCTCTTATCAACTCTCCCAAACTGCTGCATTGGTTTCTGCTGAAATTGACGTCTGACAGCTTGCGCTTGTCTGATCCTCATCTCTGCTTGTTCAGCAATCTGGGCCCTTTCTGCCACTTGTGAATATGTTGTTCCATGCAGTCCCGCCATACTCACATCTCTGAAAAGCTCAGGCCTTAAGCCTTCCACGAATCTCTCCACTTTTAATGCCTCCGTACACACCATATGTTCTGCAAACCTTGACAACAGTTCAAACTTACGAAGATAATCTGTGACTGACATCCCACCCTGCTTCAACTGTATGAATTCATTCATTTTCATTATCCTCACTGGTGCCATAAAGTACTTATTTCTAAAAAGTTCTTTAAACTTTTCCCATGTCATAGTCGTGACATTCTCGATACTTTTAATGG
This sequence comes from Pogostemon cablin, assembly GCA_023678885.1. Classification (NCBI taxonomy): domain Eukaryota; kingdom Viridiplantae; phylum Streptophyta; class Magnoliopsida; order Lamiales; family Lamiaceae; genus Pogostemon; species Pogostemon cablin. Next base: position 13,214,321 of record CM042987.1, read on the forward strand.
TATCCCACCAGTGGCCTGCACTTCCTCGTAACATGAAAGAAGCACACAGTACTTTGTCCCCCTCTGGAATTATACTGTATTGAAACATGTTTTCCACCGTGTGTAACCAATCCTCTGCATCTGTGGGGTCTGCTGCGTCCTCAAATATTGGAGGGCTCAGCTTTCGAAATCTTTCACAAACCATTTCCACACGTTCTACTTGACGTTGATTGTGATTAATATTAACCTCTGGCTGTCCACCCATATCTCTCTGCTGAATCAGTTGTTGTATCTGTTGGGACTGGCGCTCTACCAGTTCCATCAGGCGAGTAATCATCGCATCACTATTATTTCCTTCAGTAGGTGTTATTTGCTCAGCAGCTCTATCACTTTCAGAACTTTCACCCATAATTCTTTCCATTTTGTCTACCAACTATAAGTCCTACACCACATGGCCAATATAATTTATAAAACATATAACAACACAGAAGGAAAATAACACTTACACGCAAAGCTGCTCTCCCAAGGAATGAGTTCATGTACATAGATAGTCTGCAGGACCCAAACCGTGCTCTGATACCACTCTGTCACGACCCACTTTTCAAAACTTATAATTCTTTAATTAACATAAACATTATCATTATAAAATCTGCACATATTTTTTTTTCACATAATATATATATCCAAACGGTCACACTAGTTCAACATACGTAACTGGTTTCTGTCACCACTTCAAACCACACAAATTTATCACAATACTTATTATATAACAAAACATCAGCGAAAATGAAATAAGCCCACGGCCTAGTCCAACAGGTCGTCATCTATGTACGTCCACTCGAAACCTTGTAGGAGCTCCACAGCTTTCACGGTACACCACACCACATACTCAAATATTATCAGGCTCACCTACAATGCATAAACTAGTGAGACAAAAATCTCAGTAAGTAGAAATCATGCATGACAATGCATGAAAATGCTTTTATTTTCTAATCTTTCTAATTGGTCTCTTTTATTTTGAAAATTGTTCACGTTGCGGGATCCCCATGACACACTTATGATATGCACCCCAAATGAGCTCAATGGGGACGATTTTTCCGAACCCCGAAAATAGTGCTGAGAACGATTTTTCCGAACTCTGACAAAGTGGTGGGGACGATTTTTCCGAACCCCTAACAAAAATGTCGGGAATGATTTTTTCGAACCCTGACAGAGATGCATATATAGTGGTCGCACACACCATTAGTATCTTATTAATTTTAGGGAAAACACTTTTCATGATTATGCATGGTATGCAACCAATGCAATTAAATATGCATCATAAACCATTTATGACATTAATATCAATATTTAATCATAAATAAAATAACAACTTAATTTAATTCACACAAATCCACTTCACCTTGGATCACACGGATCTCTTATAATAACAACTCCATCTTGGATCACACAGATCCTTATATAATACAATAATATTATTTCAAATTACCTAACTCCACAACTTGTATAATCAATTAATCCCAAATAATTCATAACATAATTAAACTAATCACAAATAATTCATAACATAATTATCACATATTAATCACAAATAATTTACACACAACATATTTATGCATTATAGTTGGACTTCTACTTACCTCAACTCCGACAATTATAGACCCGTGAAGATCCGTAACTAATTCCTTCTTTCCCATTCCTACACACTTTTCATCAAATTTTTTTTTTAATCTCGGCTGCTTCTTTCCTTATAGGGTTAGCAACCCCAATTCAAATATATATATAGATACAAAATGTGGAGGTAGGTGGAAATCCACCAATTAATTTTTTTTTTTACAAAACCTACGGCTCCAATTTTGCATACATGGAAATTTTTGTGTTGACCACATGGTTGTTCTCCCACCGTCCCTTTTCTTTTTTTTTTATAATATTATATATATATTATTATAAAAACCGTGTGATACTTAATAATTAAGAAAAGTGTATTTATACACATAAAATAATTTACCCATATATCCAAATTAATACACATAAATATTTATACACACATATATTCACATATTGTCACCATTATTATCACAGATGTCTCAAATAAAATGTAAAGATAAATAAAATTGAGAAATAATTGTCACATAATTATAAAATGCACATAATACAAATTAAATCATATTGACACACTAGTAGTGAGAAATTTGGGTATTACATTCTTCATGCGAACTCCGATTTGAATGATTTTTGTGCTCATGCAATCCTCTCTTCCTTGGATTTCTATCCATATAGAGAAAATCACAAAACTTCTAACATTTAAAGTCAGAACGTCATGCAAAGTTGCACAAATGTGCTGGGTAGAAACAGCTTGCACGATGTCACCGTTTTGATCATAACTTTCTCATCTAAACTCCAATTGAAGTGTTTCTTGAGCCAAAATGATCTTCTCTTTTTTGGCTTTCCAACCATATATCACATGACTAATTTGGACGTCCATAAAAACACAGAAAACTATGGAAATGGGAATTTGTTTGCTTGCATGCTTGCACAATTTCACCCTTCATTCCAACTTTGTGTTCTTGATCATTTTTCCTATCAAATTACAACAAAATACTTCTCAAGCACCTTTTATTCATTAATAATTCAAAGTATACTCAAAGAGGTATCAAATTGGACTCGAAAATACATGAATTTCCACTCTCATCATTGGAACTCGAGCCGAGTCCGAAGCTTAGCCCTGTACTGAGGTCAAGTGTTCCGCACGAAAATTCGTGCTTTTCATGTGCCGTTTTAATATGATTATTGCATAATTTTAGCCTTATTTGTGGAGTTTATTACTTATTTTCTTATTTTCATAATTTCTATGACTTCAGGGGTATTGTTGAGATTTTGCGGCATTTTTTGAAGTAATATTAATAAGTAGGAATTTAGAAAAAGAGCTGAACAGATGGAAAGCACGTGAAAACGGACGAGAAAAAAGTCTTGAGTTGTGAGAATAATGGGCCCATGTTAATTGCTTAGCCACGTCACCACTCTTGTTAATTCCACCTATTGTGAGTGTTGAGTGCACTACCAATTTGAAGACTTGATGGGCCCCATGAATTTCAAGTTTGTGAAATAATTGAAAAGCCCATTACCATAAGTCATGCTTGGCCATCACGGAAGCGCAACGCACGCCACATCCCCTAGTAGCAGAAAAAAGAAGAACGCGAACAGAGCAGGGAATAGAACTCACGACTGCATCATCCATTCACACGTACTCACCATCACACGCCATTTTCACCCCACTCCATCCATCATCCGTTCCGATGTGCGCGATTCAAGGAGGAAGAATCATTCAATTGAAGGAGACGGAGAGAAGAGCTTCAACGATTCTTCGATCTAGGGTTTTGCTTTTAAAACTCAATTTTCTTTCAATTAATATAGACTGTAGTAAGATCCTTCTTACGCCCATGGAAGTTGCCTGTAACTCCGTGGGGTAAACACTTTGAGTAGTTCTAGGTTTAGATGGATTAAGTTATTTTCATTTGATATTAGATTAAGAGTTCAAGACTTGTAGAATGTTTATTTGCTTTTCTATAAATTTCTTGGAAACTATTTTAATTTAAATTATGTAAAATTTGTGGTTGTTTCATGATATTGATTAATACATGGAATAATTATAACTTGTGCGCACAATTGAATTGATTGATTATTTTGTATAAGTTACAGTAATTGAATTGATTCTTTAGCTTATTAGACATAAAAATTGTGATGAATATTATTGATTTGATATCAGCCTTGTCATATTAGAAATATTCAGGAAATTAGGTAATAAAATTATAGTACTTAAAAAGAGAACATGTATTAGTTTTAGTACCTGACAAGGGAGGGAATAATACCGTAAGTATCTAGATAGGGAGATAAGATTATTAACCTAGAGTCTAAGGAGATAAACCAAATCAGTTACAAATTTGCTTAGATCAAATAAGTGAATTAGTAAAGCTTGACGACTTTTCTATAAGTATCTATTTAGGAATTGAAACCGGCCATCAAAGTATTGCGATGTCGATACGAATATGACTATCCCTAGGATCCCAATTATTCGAGGAAATATCCAATTCCATCACGAAAACGCCGTCAGCCGTGCCGTTTGGCCCAAAGATGCCGAAGTTCCCTCCTTCGTTGGTGGTGGGGAAGGTATAGTCGGTGGGGGCGATGAAGAAGGTGAGGCCGTTAGCCGGGTAGATACTGTTGAACTTGGGCACGGCATTGATGCTGAATTCGATAGTGGTTTCGAATTGGGAATGTTTGCCGGTGTCCCAGAATTCAATCGGGCCACCCGTGTACACCACTCCCCCCACACTATTTCTTTTGCGGTTGGTGAGACGGAGATCGGTGGAGATGTGAGCGTCGCCTTGGTAGTTCGAGGTTATGGGGGTTGGGGGGAATGGACTGATGTCGAAGGTCACAATTTGGGGGCTACTGATTACCCCACATTCATCAAGCACTACTAAAAAAAGGCTTTTAGTATCCGAATTTTAGATACTAAAAGCAAAATAACTGACACTAATGATCTTTCGCATCAAAAATTTCCTCTATTACCGTTTAGAGACTTATACGGCATTGCTAAAGACATAGTAGCAAAAAAAATCGATACCAAAGAAAAAGCTTTAGTATCGAAACTTAATTGATACCAATGGTATAGAATTTAGTATCAGTACTTACTATAGTATCAAGTTTGTATCAAAAGTATTAGATACTCATTACCACGCGTTAGTATCGCACTATGTTACAGATTGGATTAACATGTGGTATCAAAAAATATAAGCTTTTGATGCTATAAGATAGTATTAATATCAATCAGATTTCTGATACCAAAACTTTGTATTCTATCCAGACAAATCCATCTTTCAATTTCAAAGCCTAATTCATGCATTTATAAATGAATCTAATAAATATCTTTAAAATATGCAAAATTATTAATACAATCAATAACAGATCATTTAAATCAGTTATTCATCAACAAATACAAGATGACAGTGGCAAAAGCAAAAAACATGAATTTCACAATGCTTGTCCACTATACTAACTGCCTATCATGTACTTTTCAAGTTTATCTTAAAACTCATGATGCGTCATATTGATTGGTAAGAACCTTAGTGATGAGAAGAACCTTAGTTGGCATTCTCATGGGTCCTTTGACCTTTAGCCATTTGTCCTTTGCTCCACGTACCAAATCAGCACAAACTATTCCAAAAAAATCAAGTCAGCGATCTCTCACTATTCAACAATGAATCAAAGCTCAACAGCTTGCCTCCACTTGATAATTTAAAGAATATCCGATCATTAAAATGTATGGCAAAAGTGAATTTATCATGCGAAAAGCATTCGTTATCTGATAATTCCCAATCAATACAAAGCAACATAATAATACAATTTAGCAGGTGATAATACTACCCAATTTTGCAAGAGTAAGTAAAAGATAAACTATCAATGAAACTAAGTCACTCAAAATAGCAGCAGAAAATTTGAAAAATGTAGTATAATAAAATATAGAGTTCACCATCGATGAAACAAGGACATTACATCAGTAAACAATTCAAAATATAATCACTAACATATGCATTTAAAAACAATGAAGGTAGAATCAATATCATCATATTGTTCCTAATAAAAGAGCTTATTGAAATGTTGAGAAGTAACACTTGAATGTATTCAATCAGACCAATTAGATAATGCCGATCAAATTAAAATGTGGAGAAGAAATTAGCCAAATTTTCCTCATTGCAAAAATTGATTAAGACTGATCATACATCATAATTTACGAAAATAATAGATCAGTACTTCCATACCTTTTTTGAGATTCTTCACATTCTTGGAGGACAGAGTGATATGAATCTTCTGAATCTGCTTTTGCGGCTCTTCCAGTCCCATCTTCGTCAATTTCATTGCTGCATACGCCATTTTTCTCTCTGCATCACAAACAGAGATGCATAATAACAAAAACGTGGGACATTCATAAACAAATTAATCAAAAGTGGAGATACCAATTCAAGAATTTTAAGCAATATGAAATTAAATAAAGTGCATGTGAATAACTATAGAAAAGCACACAGCAGAATATAGATGAGACATAAAGATATAATTTAAAGCTCAAAAATATAAATTCAATTAACATAATATCCTGTAGAAATCAAGATTGATTGTTAAAAAAAAACTCAGTACAAGAATATAGCATCTGACTTTTCAAGCCTGAGCAACAAGTGTGTCTTAAATTTCCTGACACCCCTTCCGCTTGATGTGGGATCTGCTCGAATGCATGAGAACTACCTGACGAAAAGATACTTTAAGAAAGAGAGACAAGAAGAAGAGCAACTAAACTCTTACTAATATCCTCCTGGAAAATTTTCTGTATATTTACAGCTATTCTTAAGAATATAAATTTCCTTACAAAGTCCAGCTTTCCACTTGTTAGAAAATTAAAATTTAAACATAAACGAGAAATCTGTAGAATATTAAAAGTAATGAAATGTACCATACATTCAAATATGATAGAAAGCTCATATTTTTATTCAACAATCTCCAACAGCTTGATGATATTAGGATGGCTTAATTTACTTAGGGACTTAACAAGAAAAGATCAAAGGACAGCTTTCCCAATTAAAACAACTGCCTATATCCACCAAATTTTCCTAAGAGTACCATTCTTTTTTTGTTAGTAATAAGCCCACCATTTAGTTAATTCACAAACCTTAACTTCTCACAAGTTCACATATTCCTCCCAGTAATAGAACTTTCTCTTCATTTTCTTAACAGCAACCTGGAATAAAATATAGAATATAAAATATGCACATAGAATTTAAATACATAACGAGCCCATCCCCTTTAATGAACAACCAATGACAATTACTTACTTGTAATATAGTCTCATTAGGTAAATCATTTACTCAAAATCGAACCATGTGTCCTGTCTCTCAAATTGGCAATGAGCAAAACACGAATTCAAAAACAGTCCATTCTGTTTTGACGAGAAGCCTCTCACTGCATTCACTATGTGATACCTAAATCCTACTTTACACAAAAGTTACCACAAAGACATGCATGCATCCTAAGGAGATGAGCTTGGAATAGCAATATTATACTATATTTTACCTTGCAAAAGTTAGATTTGTGATGGCGAACATCGTTCATTGTTCAATTTGTTCGACACAATTCCAAATACAATGTGTGAGGAGCTTAAGCACTAAAAGTGAAAGTTATAACTAATTGAATGTAGAGTCTCCATTTTTAAGAAACTAAGAAATCGAAAAAAAAAATGTTCAAGAAGTGTACCTTCTCCAAATTTAAAGCAGTCATCTTTTTCTTTGATTCAGCCTGTTGCCCAATCCAGATGTATATGTCGAAGCTGCAAAGAATGTATATAATATCAAACCTTAACAATATCCAGCTGTCTCTTGACTAGCTCCTGGTCCTCTTGTGTTCTTACATTATCTGCCCAGGTAACGATAGACAATCCCTGTGTAGAATGCTGCAACGAAATTTAATGAGGATTGACACCTACATCAATTAAATAAAAAGATAATATTCCCTATCTAAGGCATAGAAAAGTAAGTGTAGAGAAAAGAGCGTATGAAAAGAAGGCATGGCTTTATAGAAATATCGAACAGAGGACATAAAACGCTTGATAAAACATTTCTATTGCTTTGTTGTTAGGCATTGGCAAACTCTAGGAAAGATGTGCAAAGCAGTATGAAGAATCCATTAAAGCTAGCCTGAAGAATCCTTCAAGCATTCCATAAAATTGAAACATCAACAAAAAAATTCAGATATTATACAGAAAACGTTGAGTTTGTGCGTATTTTTGTTGAATATATACCTGAATAATAGAGTACAAATTCCCGAGAAATAAAATTTTCCGTAGAAGAATAGAAGAAAAGATGTGCAAAGCACTCTGAAGAATCCATAGAAGCTAGCCTGAAGAATCCTTCAAGCATTCCATAAAATTGAAACTTCAGCAAAACAATTCAGAGATTATATAGAAATGTTGAGTTTGTGCATATATTTTGTTGATTATACACCTGAATAATTGAGTCCAAATTCCCGAGAAACAAATTTTGCCGTAGAAGAATCGAAGAAAAGACGACAGTCGACTCCAATCTTAAAACTTAGATCTACTGATTCCGAATTATCTACTTATGTCAGAAGTTATCACATTCCTCGAGTTCGAAGAAAGAATGGAGAGAATTTGAAGCATTCACTAAAAATTAAGGAAATTAGGGCAAAAATTAGGCGTTTTACCCAATTAATCCATCAGATAGTGACCGACGGTAGGGGGAAGAGTTGTTCATAAGGGATGCAAGGCACGCGGCGATAGGCGGTGGTGGTAGACGGCGGTGGCGAAAGGCTGTTGTTAATATTTTTGAGGAAATGAGCACTGTAAGTCTGATTAGGTGGGTGGGAGAAGAGAACTTAATTTAATTCAGTGAAAGTCTTAAATTGGTATCAAAAGGATGGATACTAATCTGAATTTTAACTGGCAGCGGAAATAATTTGTTACTACACAAAATAATAAATTGATCAATAATTTAAGTAGTACATTATTATCAGAAAATAATGGACACCAAAGTGAAATAAAAAAAACCATATATTCAAGCTCTTGTAGTATCCGACAAAATTTATACAAATAACAGAATATGTATCAATTAAAACTTTTTGATATTAAAATTAAATTTGTGTCAGATAATAATTGATAGTAAAAAATGAAACAGTATCATTTAAATAATATTGCTAGTAAATATACAAATATAGTATTCAAATTTATAGTTGACACCAATAACTAAATTTAGTATCTAAAAATATTCTGATAAAAAAATTTCCGATGCTATAAAGCATTTTTTTAGTAGTGAAGGAAAAAAGAACAAGGAGTTTGGAGATTCCCATATGGCTAGCTGATTATTGATGTGATGATGTGTGGTGTGGTTTAATCCATGCAATGTGATCCATGCCTATTTATATACATGGAGTAGTAAGGGTAGACCTACTTAAAATCATTTCACACTCAAACCAGTGAAGTGCATTAATCACGTGTAAAAGTGAGAATATATAGTGTAGCCCTCAATAGTATACAAAACAATATATGTTACAAATTTAGGCTTCAAATTCATATATAGTTTTGTATATTTCAGGTCTACAACAAATAGAAAAATAATTCAGACTCCAAATTGATAGTTTACACAGACTTTGAATTGAAAGTATTCCTATAATATACTCTCTCCATCCCATGAATCACTAAAAAAAAAAGAATTTTTTAGCAATGGATTAGCAACCAAAATGACAATTTTCTATTAGCAATGAAATGCCAACGGAATTCAATCCGTTGGTAATTACCAACGAATTATCAAGGGAATCTTTATATAAATTACCAACGAAATTTTTAGCGACGGATTACCAACATAATTATTTACCAATGGAATTGATTTTTCGTTGCTAAAATTTTATCAACCACTATTTTACCAACAGATTTCGGTGCTAATCATTTGGTAAACCAATTTAACAATGGAATTAAGGTTTTTACCAACGAGATATTACGTTAGTAATAAACAGTTTTTTGTAGTGAATGTTGTTATGTTTACTGTTTGTACGAAGATTAAGGAATGTTGTATTTTAATTTGTAGTGATGTGAAAGAATTAATTTTCTAATGTATAGTGGGTAGTTCCATTAGTGTAGATTGTAGACCCATAAAAATATTTAATTATTTTGTGTGGATCCATCTACCAAAAAAGAAAATAACATTATTTGTGGGAGCTCTTTTTTTAGTAAAGTGTCACTGAGGGAGTATATTTAAACAATCTAACACCATTTTGTCATTTTATAATTAGAATACAAACTATAGAATTTGATTAATTAATTAATTTTGGCAAACACTTGTATGACCGTCTCACGTAAGGACTTTCGTGAGACACGTAAGGACTTTCGTGAGATGCATAAGAGATGAAAATATGTTAATATAAAGTGACTCAACTGATGTAAAGTGATGATGATGTAGTAAATTATATTATCAACAATTTATAATATAAACAAAAAGTGACAACATTTTAAGAGAAAAATGATAATATTTTTAATTAAAAGTGATAACTAATTAAAAAATAGTACAATAATTCCATTAATTTTCTAGGTTGCAATTGTCAACAACATCATTACGGATGAATGTATTAGTATTTTGATGGTTTCTCATAAATTTTCTAGGTCGTAATTGTCAACAATATCATTATGGATGAATGGATTATTATTTTGATGCTAATTTCTCGTAACGATCTATTAGTATTTTCACAATAACCTTCTCATTTAATTCTCGACGCTAGCTGGGCTCGAGTGACGTCTTCACCAACTCTAAATTACTTGGGTAATTAATTTCTTTACTAAGTTTCCCTAACTTGATTTTTCATAGTTATACACTGTATGGATCATATATATATATATATATATATCAAATTATTCAGAAAGTTACACTTCCTTAATTTAATTGTATAAAAAGACAATATAATTTTATGGAACGCGGAGTAGTGTGCGTACATAATATATATTTAACCAACCAAATATTATTAGATAATTCCCATACGAGACAGATATATGTGAGACGGGTTGTGAAATTGGGGTATAAAAACTGATTTGCTTCCGTAACTTAGCCCATGGTCCCTTTTAGTCCCAGAAAAGTTAAAATTGCCAAAATGATCCCGTAACTCTACAAATTTGAGCCGAAATGGTCCTTTTTGCTGGAAAAAGGCAGAATTTGTTATATCCATGCCAAGTTTTAACAACACCCTTTCCACAACGCACCTTTCACAACACAGCCTCTATACGTCAATTTTCTTTCAATTTTCATCATATTTTCACGCTTCAAAATGGTATCAGAGCCAGGATTATTTATTTATGAATGGAAAAATTTATTATATACTTATAACACTTAACGAGAGGAGAGTTTCAAGATATATGGATCCGAACGAAAGTTCGACATCCGAGAATGACAGGACTATCAGCCCTGTTCAAAGCTGGAGCAACAGTGACTTTTGGCCTGTTGGATATGACGAGACAAGCAGCTCTATACAACAATACTATAATGTGTTGGCAATACGCAGAGAAAGAATACGAGGACGCCGACCGATGATGGGACTGTTGGATTGTATACTAAAAGTCTAGCTTTAGTATGAACAATGTCATAACAATATTTGAAATGAGAATCATTGATCAAATGATTGCATCTTATAATTTATTTTATATGCATGATGCAATAGTCCATTTACTTTATACTGTAGATAATATGTTGTGCGACAACACGCGGAAGATCATATTATCGGTTTCCTTATAAAGTATAAACAGATCCTCACAACTGAGATAGACGGGGACTCTCTATCGGTATGGTTGTAGTGTGGTTTGGTATTAGCTTGTCTTGGCTATAGAATCACATTAGTGCACTTGTGTGTATTGAGCAGGACCGCCTGAGATCGTTCTTCTTATACTGACTATATAGTAGAACTTGATCTCTGTTATTATGGAAGTTCGTGCTCTTAATCCCTATACAATAACCTCGACACGTAGGGCAGTATGTATTTCTTTGATTCATCAATGGGTGAGATTTATAAGTATTAAATCAACAAACTCTGTGAGTTGGGAAGTAGTGCTGTATCTATGGTGTGCTGTTGATTGTAGAAGGAATCCATGTCTGTCATAGGTTGATGATGTCCCCTTGAGGAGCTCATAAGGTTTATCATGTAAATCTTGCAAGTGGATTAATTTCCGGCATGATAATAAGGTTGAGTGGTACTACTCTCGGATGAGATATTAATTAATTTGAGTTGTCAGTAACTTAATTAATTAATGGACATTGTTTTTCTTAAACATGGGGAGACAATCGGGCTTATAATAAGAAGGAGCCCAGAACATAATTTTGGGATTGGACGGGTAGTGCAGTAATAATATTTTAGTGGACTATATTATTATTATTGGATTTAATTAAAAGCTTTGGGCTAAGCTTGGTTAATTAAATTCAATTGAGGCCCAGCCCAATTTCTCCTCCTGGTCCCTGCTGTAGCCCAATATATAAGTGAACTCAGCTTCCTGGAACCCTCAGATTATTCCTGCGCCTCTTTTGGGGAGAGAAGGGAAGAGAAGCAGATTGAGAGATCCTGCAGACTGTTGCCCACACAACAGTAGGATCACACTTGGGACATACAGTAGAAGATCAGAGGTAGTTCTCTGCAGTTCATCCTCTACACCAACCCAGAAGTACGGTAAACGGTTTAATTGCTTCCGCTGCTTATTGTTTATCTTTTATCCTAACGATCACGTTTGAACCACACGATCCAATTGCCAACAATTGGTATCAGAGCCAGATTTTTCATGGTGAAACGTGACAAGTTGGGAAGGGTTTGTTTCTATGTGTGTTAATAGTCCAATTGAATACATGTTCCATCGCTTGAATGATAGTATAATATAAGGGTTTATATAATTTTCGAATTATCCTTGAAACCCTGTTTGTATATTGGCTGGATATTGATGTTCAATTACACGGCAATTCCAAAACACACACGAGATAGAAACCATCAAACATTCTGTTTCCTTTCACCCTCTCTGTTCAAGGAGAAGAAGCGACTGCACGGCGGAGCTGATGGCATAACATCTCATCGGCGATGGGCACTGTGGACTGGTGATCTGGGCGAATCAAACGAATGTATGGGCGACGTCTAATGGATCGCTGATGTTCTCGGCATGTCTGATTGAACACCCATTCGAGAACAAGCTGCGATCGGGCGAGTCCCCCTTGATTCCGAGTGAGTCCTTCAAAGGGCAGGGCTGGTCTAAAGCAGTTTTCGATTGGGCGATGTAGATGATATGACGAAGGGTTCCGATGGTCTGCTCTGCAACCTGGCGGAATTCTGATCTATTTTCGACTGTGTCTAGAAAGAGGCAAGGCAGCGACAACAAGTCTTGTTGCGTAGCCACGCACGGCAGGTGGCCGGCGTGTCACAGGGGCAGCTACGCGACTGAGAGATCGACTGAAGGTTGTGAACGGCGGTGACATACCTGGACAGTAGGATCCGGCGAGTCCTATCTGATTGCGGCTGATGAGAAAGGCAGACGATAAGAACCATGGCGGGCAGCAATGCGGCGTCAGGAACTCGATCGGCATCTCAGTCACCGGTGGCGGCATGATCTGATAGCTTTGCCAGCATCACTTCCCTTCGTCGCCGCTGGCTGGTGAGGGAGATTGCGGCTGTTGTTTCATCAGGATGGAGGGTTGTGATCCCTATTGGGTCTATCCACCTTGTTGGGCCTTGATTTTAATTGGTGTTGGGCTACTGGGCCGTGCACATGGATCGTTGGGCTTGGTCAATGGGTTGTGGATTCATGGCTGTAATTTTTAATTTGTTTTGGGCTTGGTTTGCTGGGCCCAAATTTTAATTAAAATGGATGTGGCTGTTGGACCTTAAATCCCAATTCAGTTAGTAATAAATAAAAGGCTGCTCATTTATTTAATTTGTTTTTGGGCTTTTGGGCCTAAATTTTAATTAAATGGAAATGGGCTGATGGGCTATTATTTTATTGCTGGTTTTAATTAATTGTGAGTAATGGGCCAAGCATGATAAATTAATTAATTATATTAATGGACTAATTGTGGTAGTGGGCTTGGTGGACTTAATTTGATTTTGGGTTAAGATTGTGGGCCATGGATAATGGGCTTGATTAATTATTTAATCTGCTGCTCATTTTGTGCTAATTTGTTGCTCTTGGGCCCAAATTAATTGATCCACCATTTATGCAATTAATTATGATATATAATTGATTTAATTGTTTTAACTTGACAATTAATTGTTATATATGAAAGGCATGTTCTATGTAATTTATTTATTTAAATTGCTGTTAATAGAAGCATGTCTTAGTTGTATATTTTATTCTGGAATATTATATGCATGTTAAAAACCCTCGGTAATTAAATAACTAAGTGGGAGAGGGGATTGGTAATTAATTCCCGCGGCCTCCATTATTGGTTTGTAAGTGATGTGAGTAAACTTGCGTGTTGGCAATAGGCCTTCCTCCCTAACGGATGAGTTTATTCACGGATCACTGGTACAGACTTCATTAAATAATTATTGTTTGTAATGTGGCACATAAACTTGCGTGTTGGCAATAGGCCTTCCTCCCTAACGGATGAGTTTGTGTGCGGTTCACTAGTACAAACTAATAATTGATGATTGTAGGAAGCTATCCGAGCGCGTGTGTACTTCTCCAACTGTAAGGCACACAAGCTCGCGCAGTGGACTTGGGATCAAATAATGGTGTACACTTAGGTGTAAATAATTAGTATCCTCCCCAACGGAGTCACTGCTATTATTTGCATGGCTAAAGAGGAACCGACTATTAATTATTTTGTCATAAAGTTAGGTTGACGAATGAAATTAATGGGTAAAATCTTCTCTTGTAAATGTTCGGGTTTGTAAATGTCCACACTAACGTGGCTTGCAGACTCACGGTGCTTGAGATGTCGGTGAATTTTTTTTTTTATATTATTTTGAGGGAAACAATATAAAAGGATAAAATTCGAAGATTTGATCGGAATATTTATTTGTGGTTCTCTGAATTTCAAATTGTTTTATTTCACTAATTATTAACTAAAAGACATTATATTTACTTGTCCAAATTAAATGAATAGAAAAGAATCTTGGTTTTGAAAATCACTGCTTAAGAAAATACATGTGTATTCTCACAAAGGACGTCTCATGATGCCTATTAAAGTCTCTAGTGAAGAGATGAGAGGTTCATAGAAATATGATGATCTCATGTAACTCTTCGGATACTTGAGTAAATTAAAAGGCAGAAGATCATGGTTCAATTGATGAATGAATTGGAAAAGCTTGGAATAGAAATTGAAAGGGAAACCTAAATCAATTTATTCTTCACAATTTGCCTGGATGTTTTGAGCAAGTTCTACCTGAAATACGAAAGGTTGTATATGGTGGGAAACTTCTAACAAAACATGTGGAAAAAGAAAGCCAATTTTCATCATGATGTGAACAAGTTTAATATCTTATTTACTAAAGGTTTAAACATGATTAGTGATGGCATCTACTGACACGAAGTATGTAGATACTGGAATCACTAAATGTTTATCACTGAGTAAGGATAAGATTGTTAATAACATGGGTAAAACTACAAAGGTAGTGGCTATTGCAGTGGGAGTTGTTTATTTATCTCATGATAAGAATAAATGATTGATTATGAGAAACTATCTTTACGTACGTTTCATAGAAAGAATTTAATTTCGGTTTCTATGCATTAACGGATGGATACTTCATTTCATTTAAATGACATGGTCATAGTAATGAGGAATGAGGCTATAATCCGTTAAAATATGTTGGTGGATAAAAAGTATACTCTTGAATCATGTACATCCCACAGATGCAATAAATAGTAATTAAATAATGCATCTTCTAATATTAGTAAGAGAAAGGAACCTTCGGAAATGAACTAAACATACATTCGGCGTCTATGACTAATTCATTTTACTTAAGTAGGATTCAAAAGTTGATAGCCGATAGACCGTAAGGTTTATCTGAAGTGGAAACTATCGGACTTGCGAGTCTTGCTTGGAAGTAAAATTGATTAACTGTCTTTTCAAGGCTGTGGGGTGTAGAGCCAAAGATATATATGTTGGAATTAGTTCATTCTGATTCAAGCGAACCTAATATTATCCAGACGAGAGGTGGTTATGAATATTCGAAGATTATTCTGGAAACCAATATATTTATATGATGCACTGCATGTCTAAGTTCTTTGATTAATTCAAGAATTGTAAGGCTGGTACAGTGAAGCGTCATGGAAAATATATTAAGTCATTACGATTCACTCATGATGGCGAATACCTCTTGGGATAGTTAGGAGCTATTGATCAGAAGTTGAGATTAAATCTCAAGTTGACTACACCGGGTATGCCCCAGCTGAATGGTGTGGTGGGTAGAAGGTATTAGACTCTTATGGTTATAATTAGATAGATGATGAATTATTTGGAATAATTAAAATTCATTTTATGGATATGCCCTAGACACAGTAATTCGTGAAACGTTTGTCTGTATATGGGATATTCTAGAAAAATGGATAGTGATTTATTTAGTCCAAAAGATCGAAGGGTAATTGTTAACACAATAACCAGATTTTTGGAAAAGGACTATGTAATAAATCACAAGCCCATGTATAAGTTGTTCTAAAGGAAGTGAGAGGAAAACACTAAGTATAAGTACCAAGTGTACAAGAGGATATACCACAAGGTAAACTGCAACGCGTGTCACGTCTGATACACAATTACATGTAGTGCCTTGTCGTAGTGGGAGGATTGTATGACAACCCATAAATATATGTTTTTGGGAGAGTCGTGAGACTTGATCCCTAGTAAACATG
Source organism: Pogostemon cablin (assembly GCA_023678885.1). Lineage (NCBI taxonomy): Eukaryota > Viridiplantae > Streptophyta > Magnoliopsida > Lamiales > Lamiaceae > Pogostemon > Pogostemon cablin. The sequence goes on from CM042987.1 coordinate 13,230,720, forward strand.
GTATTGTCCCACGAATACGACGTAGCACTACAAGATTAAAATGCAGAATCTTAGTAAGTCGCAATGAATGTTGAAATAGAATCTACGGATTCTAAATTAAGTCTGGGGACTTGAATGACCACTAATTGGTGTAAAAGCCATTGCAAGTGGTCAATGGAAATAAAAGAGGATCATACGGAAAGGTGAAAATCTTGGAAGCAAAGCTTGTTGCGAAAAGATGTACTCAGAAAGAAATGGTTCGATTATGAGGAAACATGTTCGCTGGTAGCTATGCTTATGTTGATCCGGATTCTTTTATTTATTGCTGCTCATATTGAATTATGAGGAACAGCAAATAGATGTCAAGACAGCTTTCCTGATTGGAAGTCTTGAGGAAAACATCTATGTGAAGCAACCAGAGTAATTCATTGCAAAGTACTAATATCATTTTGATAGTAAGCTTAAAATTGTCCAGCGATAGACTAAAGCAAGCTTTAAGATAGTGAAGCATCTGTTTTGATTAGGTAATCCAGTGGCATGGATTTAAATCAATGAGCGGATGAGTCTTGTGTGTTGCAAAGAGTGACGGAAACGTAGTGGTGTTTCTTGTACTATACGTAGATAGTATCTTTCTCATTGGAGACAATGAAAGAGTATTATCGGGCGTATGGGTACGGTTAATAAAGCGGTAGAGATGAAGGACTTAAGAAAGGCAAAATATATCCTTTTGATCACGGTAATACGAATCACAAGAAAGGATATTATGCTTATCTCAAGTTTCATAAAATGATACAGTCCATACTCGTTTAGTATGTAAATTTATCTAAGTGAATGTGTCTTTGAGACACAAGAAGAAGATAAAGAGGATGAAAGCGGTTCCTTATGCTTCGGCGAATAAGGAAGCTTAATCTAAGGAATGCTATGAACGATGTTGGATATCTGTTTTGCTGAATGCATGAACAGTGGGTATAAACGTAACCCGGAACAAGAATAATGAACTGTGGTAAGACATTTATAAAGTGCCTGAGAAGGACTGGAAATTATATGTGGACTTACTGGACAGATTCACTGCTTCTTGTGGATTACGTAGATTCGGATTTTTTAGTCAAATTGGACGGTAGTAAATTCTCCTCAAAAGTTATGTGTTTAATTTTAGAAAGTAGAGTCATAATGTGGAGGAGTGTTATATAGAAATATATTTCAGACTCCGGACTCCATCATGGAAAGATGATGAATTGGAGCCTATGAGGCAGCCAAAGTATCTATATGACTCTAGAGACTTCATGATGGACTTTGAAGTGTTTCTAATTTTGCCCAAGGTAATCATAATTTACATTGATGATATTGGTGCAGTTGCAAAATTGAAGAAATCACAAGTCCATAAGGCAATTAAACACATGGAGCGCGAGTACCACCTGTTACGAGAAATCGTATGATGAGGGGAAGGTTGTTGTCGCCTAGACTGGATCGGATGATGACCTAGTAAACCATTTACAAGGACCTTAAGGCGAGAGCTTTTAATGATCATGTAAGTGGGAGTAGGAATCAGATGTATGGCAGAAGACATGACAACATAGTCTTTTAGTATAAGTGGGAGATTGTTGGATTGTATACTAAAAGTCTAGCTTTAGTATGAACAATGTCATAACAATATTTGAAATGAGAATCATTGATCAAATGATTGCATCTTATAATTTATTTTATATGCATGATGCAATAGTCCATTTACTTTATACTGTAGATAATATGTTGTGCGACAACACGCGGAAGATCATATTATCGGTTTCCTTATAAAGTATAAATAGATCCTCACAACTGAGATAGACGGGGACTCTCTATCGGTATGGTTGTAGTGTGGTTTGGTATTATCTTGTCTTGGCTATAGAATCACATTAGTGCACTTGTGTGTATTGAGCAGGACCGCCTGAGATCGTTCTTCTTATACTGACTATATAGTAGAACTTGATATCTGTTATTATGGAAGTTCGTGCTCTTAATCCCTATACAATAACCTCGACACGTAGGACAGTATGTATTTCTTTGATTCATCAATGGGTGAGATTTATAAGTATTAAATCAACAAACTCGGTGAGTTGGAAAGTAGTGCTGTATCTATGGTGTGCTGTTGATTGTAGAAGGAATCCATGTCTGTCATAGGTTGATGATGTCCCCTTGAGGAGCTCATAAGGTTTATCATGTAAATCATCAAGGATAAGCCGGTCTGGAGTAGGCAAAACAATCTCAGATTTGAGCAGAGAAGGATTTCTTTCAAGAAGATAAAATGATCAGCAAAAAATGGGGAAAGAAACTAATCGTGGAGGTAATCCAGGAGCCGGAAAAGTTCACAACTAAAGGTGAACTAAAATGCCCAGAAGGATGGAGAAGAGTCGAAGTAATATTTGATATCACTAAAAAGGAAAACTCTATTCCTTGTGATGTCTTATATTATCTTCAACGACCAACAACTGGGAGATATCAAGGACAACTCAAACTTGGTGATCTTGAGCTAAATATTGAGGGAGTTGCAGGATGATTCCCAGAACAAATTGTGTTGGGATTAGAGTTTCTCGAAGATCACAAACCTTGGGAATGATTACAAGATGGAATGAAATTCATGGTCAAAGGGAAAGATACAAGGTGTACTGGTAGAGGTTCGGGCTTATAAGCTCTGATCTACCCATGACCACAAGTCCATTCTCGATATATATCACAGTCGGGATGATATATAAGGAGCATCGTGCTGAGTATTTTGCGGCATACATTGATTCAGGAGCCGACATCTGCACAGCAAAAGAAGGAGTATTTCCTAAAGACTCAGGCGACGAATTGCCAATGGTACTAGGAAAATATTTCTCTCAGAGGGTGTTAATCCTTAATAGAGGAATCAAGCAAGCGGAAATCATGATCGGAGGAGCGGATCGTACCCCATGGTATAAGGTGAAAACTCCACCAATACATTTTCATGATACCGGAGTAGATATTCTGCTAGGAAATAATTTCCTACAGACATTCAAGCATTTTACCCAAGAAAACGCAACAATGAGACTTATCTTCACAACCCTTTGTGAACATAAGATCATCGCACCAAGACTACGTAATGCATTTCAAAGAAAAATGCCAATCAGATTTTGCAGCAAGCGTGGTGATAATGAAGGAAAACTTAGCCATCAAAAGATGAATGATCGAAGGAAATATGGTGAAGCGGTCCTTCAAATGAGAACCAAGACCAGAGGAGGATGGAAGATGGAGAACCTAAAATAAAATATAATCCACCTTCTCAAGGCAAGCTTGGGAGAAAGCCTACAGAAAGACGTCACGATCGAAGAACAAACACCTTTGGACGACGTCAAAAAGAAGATACAGATGAACTTCAATGAGTATCCTCTAGCCTGGTCGGATAAAAACGAGCTTAAAGCTTCACTCAAAGTAAAAGAAGGAAAGTAGCATGAGTTCGTGAGATATAAGTTTATCCTGATGAACCAAGAGGATCGGAAGGATATGCAGTTAATTCTTAAGGAACATCTGGACCTTAAGTTGATATCTGAAAAGAAAGCAGTAATAGCAATAAGGCAAATCGAGTTTCTTAGGAGTTTTCAACTTTGCTAGGATGTTCATCAACAACCTTGCACAATACAGGAAAATGTTCAGTCCTCTGTTGAAGAAAGACGCAGAATTCAAATGGGAGGAATCACACCGAGAAATGGTTAAGCAGCTAAAGGAGGTTTGCAAGAAGCTCCCCAAGTTAGCAATACCAAACGACGAGGATGAACTGGTACTTTACACAGATGCCAGTGACCATTGGTGGGCAGCAGTTCTTACAAAGTCCACACCAGAAGGAGAGGTGCCATGTAGATAATGTAGTGGACTCTTTGCGGAGAATGAAGCAAAGAGGTGGCACATCAATGAAAAGGAGTTCTTTGCGGTTCGGAAGGCATTCAAAAAATGGTCACTATTTCTTCTGGCGAAGAAATTCATCCTTAAAATTGATAACACAAGCGTTAAAGCCTTTTTAAAAAATAAAATTGAATTTAAACCAGAAAAGGCTAGACTACTAAGATGGCAACCTGAATGTCAATATTATGATTTTAATATTGTCATTATTAAATCTATTGATAATGTTTTGGCAGATTTCCTGACGAGAGATGGAGGGAGCTGAAATAAACTCCATCCTGATCGCTTCGAGACACCTGAAGGACAACCTTGAGTTACTCCAATAGGAATTCAAGAATCTGGTACTCAATGCTAGGCGTACCGAAAAAATACAAGAAAATGATTGGACCAAAGTGTCTAATCGCATACGAGACTGTACCCACAATAATGCGAGTCTATTCGAGATCATACGAGAGCCACTCCTCTGGGCTGTTGATGGCATAGCAATCGATAAAAGGAGAGTAGTCATGAACGGGGCTCTAAAACCGGAGCAAGGGATTCAAGTACCCTTAGAATGAGTCCTAGATTGGAAACTTTAAAAGAGAAACCGATCCAAGAAAAAATCGAAGACCTGGAGTCACATCTAGAGTCGACTAGTTAACCCAGCACCTTTGGGATTAAAGAGGGAGAGATCAACCTTAGGCCTATGACGGGCACTATAAGGTTGGTATTAACTTAGCTAATTTCTCTTATTGGCAGGAATATCAGGCTAGTTGGGAGAAACTGAATACCAGATAAGAAATCCGACTGGAGAAATGCCGGTTGGATATATCTAGGGAATATCACTGGATTTGGATGCGAGAAGGCTCAAATCCAAATGATGTGAAGCAGTGGTATGATTTTGGGGCACTAGCCTCAATTTATACTGTTGCACCAAGTTTTCCAGAACTTGCAAAACTTCCAGAATGGCTGGGAAAAACTATTTCAAGGCATGGGAAAACAACTCGACTCTATCCAAAGAGATGTATTGTAGCTCTACTTCACAAGTGCAGCTCCAGAACCAGTTGGAAAAGGCAACCACGAGGCCTTTCATTTCATCAAGCTAAGAAGACCCGATATTTTAGCATAAAACAAAGTCAGGGAGTCTTCTGGGAAGGAACCAGTCTTGGTTTCTACATTTTCTGAAGAACAAATCTCTACGCGTAGGGCAAGGGGTTTGTACGCCTGCATCAAAGCAATGGTGGAGGTGAAGTTCCCATTTAAATTCGAACATAAGTCTTTGAATGGGTATTTTCTGTTGAATACTTTAACAGGGAAGAAGACAGGGTTTGCTGAGAAGGCCTTCCAGGAAAAACAAGACCTTCTTTGGAAAAACAAGATTCTGGTGAGTAAACAAACTCATCGGAAATATTGCAACATGGCCCATTTTTAGCAATGGACAAACAAAGTATGCACAAGTGTTCCACCCAAATAGAACCGGAGTTTGGAAAAGGGATAAGCTGGGCATAGGAATGATCAGGAGTGCTGAACCACCCACTAGCAAGAGAGACATGTGGAAAGAAAAGGGTAAAATCTCTTCAGATCACCCAAGACCCAGGAGAATCATCGGACACCAAAGAGGACAAATGACTCCTCAAAAAAGCAAGAGCTAGATGACTTTTCTGAAAGGGTAAGGTGCATGTGACCGACAAGGAGGATGGCCCACAAGAAGGCATCCAATAAAGAAAAAGAGACAAGCCAACTGCCAAAAGTTGGCATCCAATGCAAGATGACGTAAGTGCTGATGCATGAAGTGACATCATAATAATATTAGGAGGCTTTGAAATCCGGATTTCAAATCCGAGAGCCTCTGTAAATAGGTCTTTGGAGGAAGCAGAAGGCATTGACCATTACCCTCTGTTTTCTCTCTCAAATTAAATATTGTATTCTTTTCTTTTCTTTGTATGAGTGTTCTGAGTGTAGCTACAATAGGTAACTAATGGAGTTATCTCTTCTTGTTCTGTGAGGATGAGTGTGTAATAAATTCTCCATTCAATAAATAAATAATCTGGGGCTTCTGCCCGCATATAGCCTTCCATTTTATTCTGCAACTTTAATCTCCATACTTTCCGACGAGAAATAGTAGCAGCATCCTGTACACCCGATGTAGGAAATGAACTATGGTTGTGCTGAGGTCTGCTGAAGGAATGGAATTGATCCATCACCCTGCGGGGCTCGTGGTTGGCTGTGAGGAGCAGCTGTAAAAACCTCCCGGATTAATGTTGTTTAATTAATGTGCGGAAGCATGTTGGGCCTGATATGGTCGTAATGGACTATGTCTATTTTGAAAATTGAAAAAATAATGAAAGTTTGATGTAAGATTGAGTATGTAGAGGCTTAAAATGTTTTATTTTCGAAAAATCTGGAAATAGCAAAAGGTGAGGTGGCTTCTTAGCAAAAAATTTCGAAGCTTCTAAAATTTGGAACTGTTTGTGAGCATTTCTCAAAATTTAGGACTAAATCAGAACATTTCCATAAGATACGGGATGATATCAGCCCAAGATTAAATTACGGGACTAATTCATGAAATTTCAAAAGATAAGGGACCAAAAATGACCATGGCTAAAATTATGGGACTAAATTGGCATTAATCCCTGAAATTGGCCAACTCATTATTAAAGTATGCTTATTGGTAATTAATTTCATTGCTAAATTTTATCAATGGATTTGTATATTTTTTAGCAACGAAATTTTAATTTCTTTGGTAAATAATTTCATTGGCAATCCATTGCTAATAATTTTATAGGTGTAAGAGTGATTTGGTTAAGTATTAAATGATTCAACTCTCTATCACCTCAAGCTATTAGATGAGGTGGTCGTTTAACATGGATCAGAGCCCATGGTTAACAAAGATCCAGGGTTCGAACCTTACCGCCACCCATTTATAAGAAAAATTGCACATGCAAGGCTTGAGGCAAAATTTCCCCGCCTGCATGTGAGGGGGCGTGTTAGAGTGATTTGGTTAAGTATTAAACGATTCAACTCGCTATCAGCTAACACGTGTCACAAACCATCTCAATAAGCAGCGTCTCACAAGAGACTTTTTAAACACGTGTTTGTCATTTCAATTAGAATACAACTATTGAATTTGACTATTTAATTAATTTTCTGGGTTAAGTTGCAATTTTTGACAATATCATCATGGATGAACCGACTTGTATTTGGATTCTTTCTCATTATGATCGATTAGTATTTTGACAGTAGTTTTCTCAATTTAAGAATGCTTGCAACAGAAGCTCAAGATATGAATAATCCTCCACATTTTTACTTAATTCAAAAAGTCCTAAAATATTTAATATTTTGATTTTCGCTTTAAACCTTTTAACTTTGCTCAAATTTTATCTCAATTTTTTTAAACCAATTACATTTCATAACTTTTGAAATGCATAGATTTGGTACTATGGTTCAAAATTTTTTGCAATGATCAAAACTTTTTATTTTAGCAAAAAAGATAATTTTTTTGTCAATTTAAAAATTATGGGACTATTTCAGAGGAATTAAATTTTTTGGAATAAATTTCTATAGAGTAAATTTATATGAAACTATTTATGTTATAAAATCCTTGCAACAGTGTTTGTGGAACGGACTCAGTGATTCTGGATGCTAGCTGGGTGAATATTAATTTTGCGAAAATCTTAAACACTAAACCCTAAAACTCTAAACCTTAATCACTAACACAAACAAATCGTGAAAATCACGGAAAACATTCTAATATAAAACTTAAGAAATTCATGAGATGGAATACGAAAATCTCATAAGCTCAATATCAATTTCAACCACCATTCTGGAAGAAGGATTAAGTAGAAAATCGAAATGATGTTTTTCTTAATTAGTAGTCTTTCACGACATCTCTTCTCTCTCTCTGCTCGTGGTGGGTGCTGGACATCAGTTTGGGGCTTCTCCGATCATGTGAAACCAATGTTGTCATAACCGGATCAAAGATCTAACCGGTGGTTCCAATTGTTCACGCCGAAAAAAAATACATATTTTTAATAATATTGTATCATGGCCATATTCTGACAAAAATGGGGTAATGTGAGACCTAAGAGGCGTGAATTTCCACTCTCAACATAAATGTATGGCAACGACTTAAATGACAAGGATGGCCTAAAATCATTTCACAAATCTCCACTAATCGGGCTCATTTCTGTAGTCCTTGACCAAGTTCTAGCTTACCAAAGCTCAATCAATCCACTCATGAAGAAATAACCATAAATGCACGGTTGAGGCTCAAATGCACACAAGCTTTTGCTCAGACCTTGAGGAACCTATTATACTTTCATTAATCTCAAATTGAACAAGTTAAATAAACCATGTCATAATTTAAAAGAATAGAGATTTCTAAAGTAATTCTCCATTGATGAGCATTTTCTACGCACTTCAATTAAATCCCAAAGTGTGAAGGATATCAATTTTAGTGGCAAGCGACCAAGCTTAATTATTGATTGCTATTTTCTTTCGAAAACATGAATTTCACCCTCAAGTATAAGGGATCAATTGTAGTACACGTGTGACCAAGTTAAATGTCGAACCCACGGGATAGTGTCAGAGTGAGAAATAAATCTAATATGACAATTTCTATTTAAGACAAACTCAATTTATGACAATTAATTAATAACTAATAAAAATAAATAAGATACACTGGCAAGAAAACAATCAAGTATTCCAAGATAAGAGACTGATAATACTAAGGGCAATCCAACTTAACCATGTGACAGATTATTCTAAACACAAATTACTTACCTACAGATATTTATAAGAGGATCACTAAACCTAGTTAGACCTTCTTGATCAGGTAGAATCTAACACTTATAATGAGCTGCAAATCCTAGGATCGATAAGGAATTAACTCTCTCTCCCTCTATAGGTACTTCATACTAAATTCCATTAAAGGTTAGAGCACTAAACTTCCCTTTCTATGTACGCAATTATTAACCCCTTTTATCTCCTTACCAATTATCTAATAATGATGTTTTACCAAGTAATTAATATTCCAAATTGATTGTCTAACACTCTTAGGAATTATAGGTCAATCCCCTAAGACTGTTACAGGAAACAACAATTATCATGCAGAAATAAAGAATCCTATTAACTATCAATCAGTGATACCGTCAAGAATAATTAAAGGAATCAAAACTCAAAATACAATAATATGAATCTCAAAATATCCTCTTCAATAAGGAAATAAACAATCTACAGAGTAATAAATACAAGTTTAGGGCAATCAAATCACATAATCAAAACTGTCAAAATCCTAACACTACCAAAAAGATACTTAGCCCATGAGTCTAAAAACTAGAAAGAATAAATTAAAGAAAAGAAAACTTATTCGTTTGGCTCTCCTTTTTTAACTTCGTCCTCTCCAGAATTCTCATCTCCGATCAAGTAGACGAATACTCTCTTGAATCCTATCGAGATGGTGGATGGCGAATGATGGGTAGAAGATGAAAGGTGGATATGGTGGATTAGGGTTTAAAACCCTAGGTGATGTGGTGGTAGTAGACTAGGCGGGTTCTTCACACCTTTATGTGGTGATGAGAATGAAGTATATATAGGTGTGAGAATGGAATAAAATAAGGAGTAGAAAAATGTGGGATCTTGAAAATTCAGAAAAAATATAATTATGGAATATATGAAGAGATATGAACTTGGTTTCAATTTTGGTATAAATTGATAAGAGCAAGTGTACTCTATCGCATAGTAGACCGTAGTGACCAAGTGCAAAATTTAGTAATATCGAACCCAAGGGCGAAAGTGGGTAGTCATGTTTGAGAAATGATTTACTCTAGTAGGACGAATCAATAAAGAGGGGGTTGTCTACACTAAAAACTAACTAAGAAAGCAATTAAAGATAAAAAATGTACATATGAGGTGGATGATGGATGAAGGTGAACAATCTAAAAAGTATGTAAGGCAAGCAATATTCTTGGAAAAGGTTTATGTAGACTCACACACACACACACATGCATCAATGAACATCATGATATGATATTAAGGGCAATCACTATTGTACCCCTAGTCCCTATGGCCAAGGTGACTAGGTTATCATCCCTTTTACAAGATTGAAGCTCTTAGGATTGGTCTTATCATCAATTCCCATTAAGGTAGTATGATTCTAAGTTTGGTTCCCCTTACTAGTTTATCACTAATGTCTTATCATGAGTTCTAAGCACAAGGAAGGATTGAATTTCCTCCTCTCACACTAACCAAGTCATCTTATGCAATCAATAATTCAATTAAACCACTAAACATAATATTGGAATGGCCATCCTAACACTATGAATAGAGAATTTAACCACACAAATCATACATAAAATGAGAATAAGCATTCATGATAGAAAATATTCATAACAATCTTTTCATCAAATATGTGGTATGCAAAATCTACATAATCCCTAACCAATTACAATGCTAGCCTCACATGAGGACTAGCCACTACATATCATAATAAAATCAATACAATCCATGACATGATCCAATTGAGCCAAATAATGAAGAAAATAACAAAATAAAGGTAAGTTGGCTCCCCTTTGATGGTGAACTTCCTCCTCATTGATCATGCTATAATCTTCAACCAATGATGAATTCCTCTTCTTAGATTGGTGGATGGATGGATTTATGGATGGATTTGAGAAGATCAAGTGGGTAGAATTGATGAAGTGAAAGATGGAAGAGATAGAGATGAATGTGTGTGATTTTGGTGTCTAGTGTGTGGAAACTGATCCAAAATGATTCCTCCCGGATTTTGTGATCAAAACATATATTTATACCCCATGAAAGATTCTAGAACACGTTCAAATCATAACTAACTTTTAAACACAGCTCGACTTGAGCTGAAGAACTCAACCCGAGTTGGCTTGCTCGACTCGAGTTGGCTACTCGAGCACTTGCCTGTCAACTTGTGTTGCATGGTCCTGAAACTTGTTCTTTCTCGGATGCTAGCTCGACTCAAGTTGCAGGTCGAGTTGGACCTTGCAACTCGAGTTGGTTCAGTGTACACGCTGCTCTGCCCCGCACAACTTGGTGCTCGACTTGGACCACCTCCAGCTCGACTCGAGTTGCTTAACTCGAGCTCTCGCCTGTTAAGTCGTGTTCGAAACTTAATTTTCCTCGGCACACAACTTGACTCGAGTTGCAAGTCGAGTTGGACCTTGCAACTCGAGTTGAGCTACTGGACGATTTCTGATCTCACTCGGGCTTCAACTCGACTCAAGCTGCACTGCTCGACTCGAGATGGGTCTTTTCCAACCTGTTTCTTGCTCGTTTCTATTTCTGCTCATTTTTACGTCTTTTAAGACACATTTAGGCTTATTTCCACACTTTCATCATTTCAAAGTACACATCTCCATATCTTCATATAACACCACCAAATGATATGCTAAATGAATAAAACACACAAAAATACATAATAAAAGACACTAAAATCTAGGTGAAAATGACACCAATCAACCCTCTAAAATTAAATTGTTGCTCGTCCTCGAGCTACAAAAATGAGAAAACGAGAGAGAGAATTTTCACCTAGAGAAAGACCTAAAGAACATAAGCATTAACACGTCATAACTAATAAGGACTACAAATCATATCAAGTCACACTACAACATTAAAATCATGACATGATAAACTAAAAAGTTCAATTCAAAGAAAATTAAGAGTAATAAAATCCCTTCCGGTCCAAACCTCACGTCGGATATCACAATTACACTGAACACTCTATGAAGTAGGGTACTTTTCACTCATCAATTGATCAAACCCGACGCACCATAGGCTTCCATCACGGACTATATTCACAAGCCACCATAGCTTCAATAAGTGATCAAAAAGGTCTTTATCTTTGGATCTAATGTTTAGGCTCTTTGGCATGGTAGAAAAATTTGGATAAGAGTGACTATTCAAGTGTAGAAAATCGAAGAGATGATCAGCTTCTTCAACTTCTTCACATTTCTATCTTCCTTTCTTTTCTTCTTCAATCACACAAGTACTAATCATTAACATTCCTTGGATTTCTTGAGCTTCTTTTGATTTGCATGCTTCCTTTCTTTGACTTTTGAATTCATTGAACATATTTTTGTTGATTTGCTCATTTTTCTTGCCTTGAGGTTGCATGTGTATTTTACTCGAGCTCTTTTCATCCTTTTCTAGGGATGGTAAATTCCTAGAGATGGTAAATTACTCGACTCCAACTAGATAAGAAATTTAACCAATTTAATTGTTTTGATGATTATTAAAACTAATGAATACTTTAAAATTAAATAAAAACAATGAAAGAAAATATGGATATTCAAGGATGAGAAATAGCGGCTCTAGAGGTTCTAGATTAAGTTAATTAATTCGAGTCCAGAGTATCAAAAGCAAACACGACGTTCGACGCCATGGGGCCGGTGAGTGCACACATAGACTACGACCCCAACACCAGAACCACCATGGTGGCTGCCAGCTCAAACAAGGGGAACGCCATATTGTCATACGTGTACGACTTGAAGACCGTACTTCCAAGGCAGGTTCTTTGCCGTACACCAAGTTCACTCTTGGTATTACTCTTCCACTCACGTTTGGGATGATACCAACCAAGACACCTATATTACTCTCCCATAATCCTTTAATAGAATAGAAACTCTCCAACTCCCCCCAAAGATAAGCACGCAACAAATTAAGACATCCAACTATATTATCTCTCCCTTTTTGATGCAAATCCAAGAATAGAATAAAAACATGTTTCATATTCCTAAAAAAAATATGAGGGATTTATAAAGAATAAGTACATATCTCACATGAGAAGAAACCATCAATATATAATTACAAGTCCACACAAGCCAAAAATACGAATAAAGAAACAGAAGGGATGCCTAAATGCAATGCAACATCACAAATTTTCTCCCCCTAAACAAGAGCAATGAATTTTATGGGATCGAAACATTCATAACAGTTCTTAAAAAAACAGCATCTATATATATATTTTTTCGCTCATTAATTTTTCCCAAGTGCAGAACATCATAACTCCAAGACAAGTGAAACACCATTTCCTTTTGCTCATTTAACGTACAGCTAATCTGCCTTATCACTACTAGGATTTGGGTACTGTTTTAAAAATATTTTGGAAAAAACTTGCAATGAAAGAGTCATTTGAATTTTATGTTCCATCCTTATAACTCTTTTTTAAAACATACCCCCTTTTTAAATCAGCAACTTTGTCCTCGCATTTCATTTTCTGTGTACGTAGCCCTTTCCACAAAAATGGTGGCTTTCATAGTACATCATTTCATTGCAAGTAGCCTTATACTGATTGGGATATAAAACAAATATTCTTTCCCAAAATAAATTCACATATACTTGTCTTTGAAGGAGAACAATGTGATGGAGAGAAGCACATACATATGCCTAATACAAAACCTAATGAGCATGCAAATAAATAAAAAAAAAAACATGAATCAAACAATGCATGTTCCTAAAGATGATTTTAAGAGAGAGATGATCTTTTGAGCATCAACGAACTTGGTAAAAAGATCAATAATCTATTTTCAATAGAAATATGACCTAAATCTTTTGTACCTTCCTCCACAAATTCTCTGATAGTATGAAACATTTTCTATATATTTGGTTCTTAGGTCAAGGGTCGATCTTTTCATAACTTCGGATGCACTTAGATTGTCAGGGAAACTGACCCACTCATATTCAAGAGCATAAAGATGATCAAAATTTTGAGTATTACCTACTATAAACAAAACATTTGATGTTCTTTCCCCTGCTCAGGAACACCTCGATCAACTCTGTCTTTGGACAAATAAACTGGACAGTTCGATCCCAAATTTAGATGTAGGGACTCAACTTCATCAAGAATAGCTTGAGGAATGTTGATTTGATTCAACACATAGCAATTATCAAAGGAATGTGTACCTGTAACAACACAAACACTATCAGCATTAAAAATGGAACATGAGTTTTTGGTAAACCTGATGTGAAGATTCTGATCACATAATTAACTATACTGATTAGATTTTTCTTCAAATCTTCAACAAATAAAACATCCCTGAGACGTGGCATTTCTTAAACATTCAATGTTCCAATACCAACCACCTTGTTGGTTTTTCCATCACCAAAAGTAACAATACTTCCATTCAAGGGCCTAATATCACTCAAATTTGATTTGATACAGATCATATGATGTGAGCACCCACTGTCAAGATACCATGACTTGCAGGATGTGAAATGAACTCCAAAAAGAGAAGAAAAACACACGTGTTCCTTATGTTGTTCCTAAATAAAACCTCCATCTTTTGGACTGATTCGCCTTTGAGGTTTATGAGGCAAGTTTCTTGCTAGTATACCACTAAAGTTCCAATCAACAATGTTTCCAATACATATGTCGTGATGCATTTTATAGCAACGAGGTCTAATATGTCTCATTATCCCACAATAATGACATGTTGAAATAAATTTACCTTTATTGGATGAATTCAACGAATGTTTCTTCATCTCAACATGCTTCACAACTGTACTTTTCTCAATTTGATGAGTTTCTATAGGGATGTTTATTCTACGCTCCTTGAGAACAAACATCTTGCGAGTTGGTTTCACAAAACTTACTTCTGTGTTCTTACTACTTTCACCAGCATACTGATCGATGTCATTTTCACCTAGATTTTAGTATCTCTTTATTATATATTTTTGTGTGATTTTATTCATTTTGTATATTATTTGGTGGTGTTATATGAAGATATGGAGATTTGTGCTTTGAAATGATAAATGTGTGATTGCCTTGTTTGCGCGATATTTGTAAATATTTAGAGAATTGATACTTTGGTGTAATTTGTATAATTTTCAGGTAAAAATAGATTCTAGACGCGATAAGGAAGATTTGGGGAAAAAAGTAGATCAATTCGGAGTCGAAACGAGGGAGAAAATGCTGAAAAAGCACGTCCAACTTGTGTAATTTTTCTGTATTTGTATGGAGCTCAAAACTAAACGTGTGATACATGATTGGAAATCCAAGGAAGAGAGGATCACGTTAGCAGAAGAATCACTTGAATTGAAATTCAGATGTGGAAGTTATGCGCGGAACGATGAGACTGCGCTGCACGCGCTGCACCTACACGACCCGTGTTCAGACAAAAGCCAGTTTTATGACTTGCACATGTACTAGAAGCTTCCATAGGGTATAAATACATGTTTTGACCATAAGTTAAGGGAGAAATCATTCTGGATCAGTTTCCACACACATTAGACACCTAAATTCACACACATTCATCTCCATCTCTTCCATCCTTCATTTCATCCATCCAATCCACTTGATCTCCTCAAATCCGTCCACCATTCCATCAATCCACCAATCTAATAAGGGAAATTCATCATTGGTTGAAGATTGGGGCATGTTGAGGGAAGAGAAGGCCTACTTCAAAAGGGAAGCAAACTTACCTTTGATTTGTGATTTTCTTCATTATTTGCCTGAATTGGAGCAAGCCATGGAATGTTTTGATTTTATTATGATATGTAGTGGGTAGTTCTTATGTGAGGCTAGCACTGTAATTGGTTAGGGATTATGTAGATTTTGCACACCACATGTTTGATGAAATGATTGTTATGAATATTTTCTATCATGAATGCTTATTCTCATTTTATGTATGATTTGTGTGGTTAAACTCTCTATTCATAGTGTTAGGATGGCAATTCCAATATTATGCATAGTGGTTTAATTGAATCATTGATTGCATGAGATGAATTAGTTAGTGAGAGGAGAGGTAAGCCATACCCCTTTTTGTGCTTAGAACCACTTGATAGGACATTAGTGATGAACTAGTGAGGGAAACCCAACTTATGATCATAGTATCTTCATGGGAATTGAGAGTAAGAGACAATCCTAGGAGATTTAAACTTGTAAAAGAGTTGAAAACCTAATTGCTTTGGCCATAGGAATTAGGGGTACATACGTGATTGCCCTTAATATCATAACATGATTATCTTCAATGCATGTGTGTGTGAGAGTCCATATATACCTTTTCTATGAATGTTGCTTGCCTTACATACTTCTTAGATTGTTCACCTTCATTCATCTTTCGTCACATATGTATATGTTCTATCTTTTAATTGCTTTCCTAGTTGTTAGTTTGTAGTATAATCAACCCCCTCCTTTTATTGATTAGTCCTTATAGAGTAAAATATTTCTCAAATATGACTACCCATTTTCGCCCTTGGGTTCGATATTTCTAAATTTTGCACTTGATCACTATGGTCTACTACGCGATAGAGTACACTTGCTCTAATCAATTTATACCAAAATTGAAATCAAGTTCATGGCGCCGCTTACCGGGGAAATGCTAAAATCTTGGTTGTAATGAGTTTGAATTTGATTAATTTTGATAAGAGTATTTCTTTTATTTGTTTACTTTTTTACTTATCTTGGTTATTTGGTGAGCTAATTTGGAAATTTTTTTAGGTACATGCGAACTTGTTCGAGGTCTCAATCCATTGAACCTTTGAATTTGGAATTGGAAGCTACCTTAAGAAGACAAAGAAGAAAAGTGTTAGATCCTACGGAGGAAGTTATGAAAAATGGAATAGATAATGCCAATATGGTTGATGAAGAAGGTCATATGAGGAATTTTCCACAAGGACTTGATAATGCTCATGGGGGACATGTTAACCCGGAGTTTGTGCCACAAGGAAATTCTCAACAAGTGCACTAAAAAAATCAACAATTGCAAGCTATTATTCAATACTTGTTGGCACAACAATATGCTAGAAATAATCAACAAGCTCCTCCAGTAGTGCAACATCAACCTCGAGGTCAAGGATATAATGGAGTGGGGATGAATATCCAAGATCATTTCAAACCTCAATTTGGGAATTATGCTATGGGACAGCCATTAAATGTCAATAATTTAGAGATCAAATGGGGTTGACTAATAAGGTACAAGCAAATCAATTTGGGGGTGGTGCAATGGAAGACCCAAATACTCACTTATCTCAGTTCACGGAGTTAGCCAATACCATCAAAATTAACGGAGTGAGCGAGGATACTATAAAGATGAAGCTCTTTTCCTTCTCATTAAGGGATCGAGCTAAGACTTGGTATAATATTATACCTCCGGGATCTTGCACTATATAGAGAGAGTTGGCTCAAAGGTTCTTAAGCCAGTATTTCCCACCATCGATGATGTTACATCTAAAAGGTTAAATATTCCAATTTAAGAAAATGCCTCTTGAGACTTTTAGTGAGGCTTGGGATCGGTTCAAAGAGATGCTAAGGAGGTGTCCACAACATGGTTTTCCCGAAGATCAACAAGTAGGATTTTTCTATGCCGCATTGAATGAAAGTGAGAGAATGCTTGTTGATGCTTCGGCGAGAGGTTCTATATTGGGGCAAACTCCGGAAAGAGCTATTGCTATATGTGAAGAGATTGCTTTGAATACGGGCCAATGACCTATGGATAGAGCTTCGAGGATATATGAAAGGGAATGAATTACTAAGATGGAAGAAGTGTGCATGCAACAAGTGAAAAAGGATGAAGCACCTAAGGAGGATGTAACCGAAAAAGCAATTTTGGAGATACTTAAGAGGATGAATTCTAATTTGCAAGTGTCTCCGAATTCTTTGCCTATGATGAATCAACAAGTGCTTCCAAATCCGCAACAAGGTATGCCTATGCCTTTGATGAATCAACAATTGTTTTCAAATCTTCAACAAGGCAATTCTATGTCTAATATGGGCCAATCTTCTCAAAGTTTTCAAATTCCTACACCTATGCCTCAACAAGGTATGTCCCCTATTTTTGGATTTCAAGATACTTGGTGCCAACTGGAAATGTCACTTGAGGAAGTTGCCTTCATGCAAGGGAGGAATTTTCAAGGAAATTATGGTGGTTATTTTGGTAACCATGGAGGGGGATATGCGCAAAGGCAAGGAGGATTGGGTCAAGGAAAATTTGGAGAAAATTTTAACCAACCTCGTAGGTATGAAAATTTATCATATGGGAATCAAGTGAATGTCCTTGCTCTTCCACAGGGCACTAATCCAGGGAAAAAAGTCCCAAATGGTGAAGGGAAGCCTCCGGTGGACAATCAAATGGCTAAGATATTTGAATTTATGAAAGAAGATAATGAGGAGAGAAGGCAAAGAGATGAAGAGATAAGGAGAAAAGATGAAGTGAATGATCGGAGATTCAAAGCATTAGAATCTCAAATGAGTCAAATATCAAGTGAAAGGGGGGATGTTCATCATAAAGGGAAGTTTCCATCTACAACTGTTACTAATCCTAAGGAGCAATTATGCAAGGCTATTGAACTTCGTAGTGGAACAAAATATGAAGGGCCTTCTATGCCAACGGAAATAGAGGAAGTAGAATGTGAACTTGAGCCTTCGGAAAGTGTGGATGAAGAAGGGAAAGAGAAAGGAGTTGAAATTGTTGAAAAAGATGAAAATACCCCTACACTTGAAGAGGAAAAAGTTGAGTCTCCAAAGAAGTGGGAAAGGTGAAAAGAAGCCAAACGAAAAGAGAAGGATGAAAAATTTGAAAGAGATGAATGGGGGATACCAAAGTTACCCGTTGCAATTTCATTTCCACAATGATGCTTGAAAAAGGGATTGGAGGAGAAATTTGCTGAGTTTGTTGAGATATTGAAGAAGATCCATAAAAATATTCCTTTTGTGGATGCTTTGTTACAAATGCCTAACTACTCTAGTTCTTGAAGGATATATTGTCAAAGATGAGAAGCTTGGGTGAGTTTGAAACAGTTAATCTCATAATGTAGTGCAATTTTACAAAAGAAACTCCCTCATAAGTTGAAGGATTCGGGAAGTTTTACTATTCCATGTAAGATGGGAAAGCATGAGAACTACAAAGCTCTATATGACTTGGGTGCAAGCATTAACTTGATGCCGTTGTCAATTTTTAAGAAGTTGGATATTGGTAAGGTCAAACCGACATCGGTTACACTTCAATTAGCTGATCGATCTTTGATGCACCCAAAGGGAATAGTGGAAGATGTATTGATCAAAGTGGCAAGTTTGTATTTCCCATTGAATTCGTGGTACTAGACATGGATGAAGATTCGAATATTCCATTGATACTTGGACGTCCATTTCTTGCCACGGGAAAGACTTTAATAGATGTGGAAAAGGGAGAGTTAACTTTAAGGGTTAATGAGGAAGAGGTGATATTTTCATTGAAGGAGGATATGAGATATCCAAGGAAAAAGGAGGAATATAGAAGATTGGAAGTTGTGGACAACATTGTCAAAGAGCATATACCTTATCTTCATTCCAAAGATTCTTTGGAAATTATCATAAGCCATTCTTACTCTCTTGATTCTATAGATTCTAATCCTTCATTTTGTATGAAAAATGATGTAATAATTGATGAATTGTATGGTTTAAATGCTTGTAGGGAACTCACAAATAAGAAAGCAAATGAGGAAAAAGTGAAGAAACATGATGAGAAGCCAAAGGAAGAAGTGCAATAGAAGAAGAATGAAGAGTTGAAACCTTTATCGGAATATTTGAAGTATGCTTATTTGAAAGAAATCGAGATATATCCAGTAATTGTATCTTTTCTTTGAATGAATTAGAGTCAGAGAAATTGTTGAGAATTTTGAGTGCACACAAATCCGCAATTGGTTGGTCTATTAAAGATTTGAAAGGTATAAGTCCATCTATGTGTATGCATACGATTCATTTGATTGATGATGATAAGTCTTGTGTGCAAAACCAACGTCGATTGAATCCTATAATGCAAGAAGTTGTGAGAAAAGAGGTTTTAAAATGGCTTGATGCGGGCATCATTTTTCCAATAAGTGATAGTTCCTACGTGAGTCCTTTACATGTAGTAACTAAGAAAGCTGGCATGACAATTGTTAGGTCGGATACTAATGAAACAATTGCCACTAGAACTATTACGGGTTGGAGAGAGTGTGTGAATTATAGAAAATTGAATGAAAACACACGAAAAGATCATTTTACATTGCCTTTCATAGATCAAATGCTCGATAGACTTGCAGGGCACGAGTATTATTGTTTTCTCAATGGTTATTTAGGGTATAATCAAATCTTGATAGCCCAGAGGACCAAGAAAAAACAACTTTTACTTGTCCTTATGGAACATCTGCATTTAGGATGATGCCGTTTGGTTTGTGTAATGTTCCGGCTACATTCCAATGTTGCATGATAGTAATTTTCGATGGGTAGATTGAAAATATTATGGAAGTTTTTATGGATGATTTTTTGATTTATGGATCCTCATATGACGTGTATCTATCTAATCTAACTATTGTGTTGCAGCGTTGTGAAGATTCAAATATTGTGCTTAATTGGGAAAAATATCATTTCATGGTGACCGATGGAATTGTTTTGGGGAATCACATTTCAAAGCATGGATTAAAAGGGGATAGAGCGAAAGTGGTAGCTATAGAACGTCTTCCCCCTCCTACTAGTGAGAAGGGGGTGAGATCATTCTTAGGGCATGCGGGCTTTTATAGACGCTTTATTAAAGAATTTTCAAAAATTGCTAGACCACTTTGTAAATTACTTGAAAAGGATTGTCCATTTAAATTTGATGAGGAATGCCTTGTTTCATTTCAGGTGTTAAATGATGCTTTGACCTCTTCTCCAATCTTAGTAACTCCGGTGTAGAGTGATCCATTTGAATTGCAATGTGATGCAAGTGATCAAGGAATTGGTGTTGTACTTGGGCAATCAAGGGATAAGAAGTTTAGGGCCATTTATTATGGTTCAAAGACTTTAAATTCATGCCAAGCTAATTGCACGACCACAGAGAAAGAATTTTTAGCCGTGGTGTATGCATTTGAGAAATTTTGCCCTTACTTAGTTGGAGCTCAAACTATAGTCTGCACTGATCATGCGGCAATAAAGTACTTAATGAGTAAGAAAGATTCTAAGCATCGGTTGATCCATTGGGAATTGTTTTTGCAAGAGTTCTATATAGTGATTAAGGACAAAAGGGGGTAGAGAATGTGATCTGGATCATTTGTCTAGATTGGAAAATGGAGGAGAGAATGAGGATATGAAGCTGATTGGGGATGCATTTCTGGATGAAGAGATTCTTAAAGTTGAGGTTGAGCAAGTGTGTTCCATAATAGTGAATGTACCTCCTTGGTATGCTGACTATATCAACTTCCTTGTTTGTGGAATCAAGCCTACGTTGCTAAATGAGTATAAGGTAAAAAGGTTTTATGTGAAAGTAAAGAAATATTTGGGGGATGAGTCCTTTTTGTTCAAGATTTGCAATGATGGAGTTATATGAAGGTGTGTGGCCAATGAAGAAGTTGTGGGATTATTGAGCTATGTCACTCGTCTTTGTGTGGGGGCCACTTTGGTCATCAAAAGACGGGGGCTAAGATATTACAATCGGGTTTATATTAGCCTACATTATTTCAAGATGCAAAGAAGTTTGTGGCTATGTGTGATAGATGCCAAAGAGTAGGGGGAATAGGTAAGACATATGAGATGTCCATGAGTTTAAGAATTGATGTGGAGATTTTTGATGTATGGGGAATCGATTTTATGGGACTATTTCCATCATCTCAAGGGTACATGTACATCTTGCTAGCCGTGGACTATGTGTCAAAGTGGGTAGAGGCAATCTCCACTAAGACAAATGATGTCTTGATTGTTCAAAGATTCTTAAAGAAGAATATTTTTGCTAGGTTCGGAGTTCCACGTGCATTAGTGAGTGATGGAGGGTCTCATTTTGAGAATAAATTGATGGAAGGATTGTTGAAGAGATATGGGATGAGACATCGAGTTGCTACACCTTATCACCCTCAGGTGAATGGATTGGCGGAAGTCTCAAACCGTCAAATATAGTTGGTTTTGGAGAAGACTATTAATGGGGGAGAAAGGATTGATCGGAAAAGCTCGACGATGCCTTATGGGCATATCGAACGGCTTTTAAGACCATTTTGGTATTTCACCGTATCAATTAATCTATGGAAAGGCTTGTCACCTCCCCGTGGAATTGGAGCACCGTGCATTGTGGGCTATTAAGCGCCTTAACATGGATGAAAGGGAGAGTGGACAAGCAAGGTTGTTGAAATTAGTTGAGCTTTAGGAGTTTAGAGGAAGAGCATTTGATAGTGCCATCATTCACAAAGAGAATATTAAAAGGTGGCATGATGCATAATTGAAGGAAAAGACGTTTGCTCCCGGAGACAAGGTTCTTGTATTCAATTCGAGGCTTAAATTGTTTTCCGGGAAGCTTAAGTCTAAATGGATGGGGCCATTTATAGTGCTTGAGGTGTTGAGTGGAAATACATTGAAGCTAAAGGGCCCTAGTAATGAGTTTGTAGTAAATGGTCATCGGGTGAAGCATTATCTATCTCCTTCTCAAAAGGAGATAGTGTATTTTGATATCCTATCTTCTTGAAACTTTTTGGTTACTTAATAGAGTAGATTTTTTTTATTATTGTTTTTAATTGTTTTTCATGTAGTTTGGTATGTAGGTGGATCGTGCTCATTGAGAAGAATGCGTATGGAGGAGATGAGGTGTACTTGATGAGGAATGTGGATGTATGTCAAACCACTTTATCCAAACTTAAATTTTACACTTGTGTTAATTTAAGTTTGGGGGGAGAGTGCGTGGTGGCTATACTTGAATTTTTGAGGTGCACATATGTCATCACAAGGTAATTTCTATGAAGATCATTGGTGGAAATTACAAGGGTAAGTCTCACTATTTTTTGCAAACTTAATTCTCAACTTGTTACGATTTAGGTTTGGGGGGAGAGTGTGTGGTGTGACTCACCACTTGAGTATTTAAGTAGGCTTGATATATCATGTTGATGTGTTTGAGGGATTGTCTTGTGTAAAATGGGTCAATTTAAAAAAATTTCTCATGAGGTTTGTTCATTTTGGTACGTTTGGTGGTGTCGAAGTGCATGATAATCCATTGTTTGATCATAATTGTGGAGCTGATGGTTGTGATGATTTTTGCATGTATAGGGTGTATTTGAAGTGTTAAAACAGGGAAAATATGGTTTGGAAATCAAAAAAGGAGGCAAAACAGGGTGCAACAACACGCCTCGTGTGCAGGACTCGGTCCTGTACACGAGGACGTGTGTGGGCATCAGAAGAGTGAACACCCCCAGGATGCGGCTGTGTTCAGTACATGGGTCGTGTCATGTGTGGCGGCATGCCTCGTATGCAGAACATGGGCCTGTAACACGAGACTATGTTCGAGCATCAGAAACACCTACTCGCCCATGCCATGGGCGAGTGTATAACACGAGCTTTGTAGCAGACACGAGCCATGTCATGTTCGAAGTCAGATTTAAAACCCAATTTCAGAACACTCTCATTCACTCCGTACGCACTTGAGAACCCTTTTTCCACTCCGGAATCACTTCATCATTTGGAAATTCTCCATAAACATTCATATTCGTGGTAAGGCTGAGTGATTGAGAGTAAGTTCCTTAAGTCTCTACATCAATTCTTTCTTCCAAATCAAGATTATACAAGGTATGAGCCCTAACCCTTAAATTTCAGGATTTTGATAGAAACTGAGCAAATTAATGCATTGGCTTTATCTTATAGTGAGTTTGGAACATGTTTATTATTGTTAAATATGCATTTGCTAGTTTTATGGTTGAATTGATTTGAATTAAAATTTAGGGTTCATGAGATATGAATTTGGGAATTTTTGACTTTGGTTAAATTGAATGATTGTGATGTGGCAGATTGATTGGGAATGCTTGTATGATGATGATATTGTCATGAAATAGGGCTTAGGTGTTTAGGATTCGAGCATGAGGCTAGTTGTTCTTTATTTGAAAACATATAGAAACGTTGTGCATGCTAAGTGTTCACTGAAATGCCTAAGTGACAATTTTGTGTAATTTTGAAGTCATATGTGCATAATGAGTATTGATTTGATAGTTAAGATCATCTTTTAAGAATTTCATATGGATATGAGGATTATGTGAATAGAGTACAATAAAGATTGTTGTTAGTTTCTTTAAAGAAGAATAGGAATCCTAGAATTGAAGTGATGGTGCTTAAGAGTGTGTTATAATGATAAAGTGATGAAGGATGCATGTTTAGAGTTTACACTTAGTCGAATGAGAAGTGTTAAATCTATGCTTAGATCATTATCATTCGTTGGTGAGAGCATTGAATTAACTTTTTGTGTGATGAATATTGTAGATGGCCGAAAGGAGAAGGAGGAAAAGCAATGAGGATTTCATCATCGTTGATAATGAAATGTAACTTGCTAATCTTGATGCTCAAATGATGGAAGATGGGATTCATCCGTAATATTTTGATCTAGAGTTAGAAGAATGATGGGAAAAGTACGCGCTCCGTTGGCAATTAATTCTTCCAAAGGTCAAACCAACTCGATTTCAAGACACCACGACTGTGGAAGGACTTGGAATAGAGGATGATTTGAGGAGTTTGTTTTGGTTTGCCCACATGGAGAAGTTTTTCGATAAGAGATCTCCTACTTATTTACATCTCACTACTGAGTTTTGGAGTACACTTGAGGTGAAAAAGGATGGGAACAAATTCCCATTATCAGTGACATTCCAGTTAAATAATGTAATGAGAAAGGATATTCCTCTCACTGATCTGAACCAATTTTTGGGATGCCCGACATGCCGAGGCCATATAAGCTTTTATAAAGGAGGAGGATTTAACCAATAAGATTGGTGGAAGAGACTACTGACTGATGGGATGTAGCAGCCAGGGTATATACCTAGTGCATCAAAAGGAACTGCTATAAGAAATCCGGTTATGTGATATCTTGTGAAAATCATCTCGAACACTATTTTGGAAAGATTTGAAAGTGGAGCAGTAGGTGAGAAGCAGTTGTACATAATATTTTGTCTACATCGTAAGCTACCACTAAACATGGCAGCACACTACATTCAGATTGCATAGATAGTGGCTAAGAAACAAACTTCTCAAGGGGTGATGCTCGAGGGAATAGTCACTTTGATAGCTCAAGGCTTGGGTGTCAACCTTACAGGGATGCAACACATGATGACAAGTGAAGGGTTAAACTATAACCAGTATATGAGAATGAAGTTCTTGTCCCTAGTTGGGAACCAATACTGTTTAAGGCAAGAGAAGGGTGCTTCGTTTTCTCTGCCAGCTCTAAAGCTTACTACTGTTTACACTCAGTGAAAGTATGCAAATTTGGCAATGGCAAGTTCACAACACTCCAAAGTTGTAAGAGCATTTTACAGACAAAATCGAGATGGAGTGGAGGAGGTGCTTCAATAGATGAGGGTTGAGGAAAATGTAGAGTTGGCTAATCTGAGAGCTGAGTCTGTACTTATGGTCGAAGGAGAGGAGAAAGAGCCACCACATCATCATGTGGAGTTCAAAGAACAGGCAACTGATCCACCACAGTTTGTAGAAGAAAAGCAATAACAGCAAATGGGTCCCGGAGTTGGGAATTTAAGATGGAATTTTATGGAAAATGAGGTGAGAGAGATAAGGCAAGCACGTTAGTTGTATGGAGCATAGATTAGGGAGATTCAAGAGATACAACAAGTGCATGTGACACACATTCAAGAGCTTCAGGAAGGACAACGTCATAGGGATTATCATGACGAGCAAGCTTGTGTGCATTCCAACAACATGGAAGAGATGATGACTATGATGTTTAACTTCCAATTCCCAGCGTCTCCTCGTGCATACAACCCTTGGGGTCCTTATCAGCCACCTTCACCTTCTGAGCCATGAAGGGAGTCATTTTAGTGCTAGTCACTTCTATTAGTTCATTTGAATTATGATTAGATATTTGGGTTGATATTATTGGATTGGATTGTAGTTCATTTGTTTTGTATTTCGGGAGGTTTACTTTGGGATTTATTTTAGTTTTATGCAATTTTTATTCCTTTATTTTTTGTATTTTAGTTTACTTTTTCATAGTTTGGATGTGATGGGAAATTGAGCTTACTTGTTATGGATGCTTAGGAGATATGCTTTAATTTTCTTATGATGGATGATTTTTTGGTCATGTATGTTATATGTTTTTTTTATGTTTATAGTTTGTTGAGTCTTTGCCTATGCGTTGTGTTTGCATTTTTATTCTTATTTAGGATTGACTTGGTGGTTTGTTTTAGGAAGGTGTTAAATGTTTTTGAATATGAGCTATGATGCATTATTTGTGATAGGTGATGGCAAGCAAGTTAAGAATTTTTACTAGTTGAAATTGTGACATGAATTGCATAATTTGTTCAATTTTGAGACGTGTTAAGGTGAAATAGGTTCCTTTTAGTTCAAGCAAAAGCTTATGAGAGTTGAGCCTCAACCATGCCTCCACGGTTAATTCTTGATGAGAGGACCGGTTGAACTTAGACAAACTAGAATTTGCTCATGGACTATAAGAACGAAGCCCAAATGCTTGAAATTTCTAGTATGATCTTAGGCCATCCTTGTTACATGATGTTATAGCAATAAATTTTCTTACCTAAACATCATTCCTAGTAAGCCAAGTTGAGCCTATAAGCCTATTCTTTGTGATTGTAGCACAATACAAGCCTTAAATGCCCACTTAAGCCTTATATAACCTATGTGTGGGTGATTGAGGAGAAGAAGATTGATAAGGTTTGATGTGAAAAAAAAAGTGCAAGAAAAAGAAGGAAAATGGTGAAGCAAGAAAGGATGAAAGAGCTCAAGCTAAATGTATATGCAACTTCAACAAAAAATGAAAAAGGAGCAAAATAATAAAATATGCTCAAGAAATTCAAAAGTCCAAGAAAGGGAGTATGCAATTCAAAAGAAGCTCAATGAATCCATGATATGATGTTTAGTGTGTATGAATATTTGAAAAAGGAAGGAAGCTAGAAAGTGAAGATGTTGGAGAGAAAAAAATCATCTCTTTGATTATCTACACATGTATAGTCACTTTTATCTAAATTTTCTTATCTTACCAAAGAGCCTAAACATTACATCCAAAGATAAAGACCTTTTTGATCACTTTTTGAAACTAGGGTGGCTTGTGAACATAGTCCATGAGCAAGCATATGGTACGTTGGTTCAATCCGGTTGATGAGTGTTGAGTAACCATAATTCATAGTGTAGAGTGAATTTGATATCCTATGAGAGGCTTGGACCGGAAGGAATTTGATTACACTTTTGTCTTCCTGAGATTGAACTTGTTAATTCTTTATGTTATGAGTTTGATGTGGTAGGAGTACTTAATATGATTTAGTAGTCCTTATTACTTGTGATGTGTTGTTGCTTATGTTTGTTAGGTATTTTCCTAGGCGAAAATTTCTCCTCTTGTTATTGTTTTCCGTTGTTTGAGGACGAACAACACTTTAAGTTTGGGGGGTTAATCGTCATCATTTTCACTTAGATTTTAGCATCTTTATTTATGAATTTTGGATATTTTTATCCGTATTTGTTTAACTTTTGGTGGAGTATTATGTTAATTAGGAGAAGTGTGAAATAGATTGATAAAAGTGTGGAAATAAGCTTAAATGTATGTAAAACATGTCAAAAATGGAGCAAAACGGAGTCGGGAGCTAAAACGAAGAAGGAAGAACAGGGCATGTAAATAAGCTTAAATGTATGTAAAATAGGTAAAAAATGTAGCAAAATAGAGTCGGGAGCTAAAACGAAGAAGGAAGAACAGGGCATGCGTGAAAACGTCCCGTGTTCTGCGCACGAGTCGTGCTCCAGCAAATGCGCCGTGTACAGAACACGAGCCTGTAAGTCGGGGCTGTGTGCAGCATCAAATTATCAGCTACATGCCCATGCCAAGGTCGTGCGCGGTTGCACGAGTCGTGTCCTGTTAGCACACAAATACGTCGAACAGTGTGTATGCTACACGACCTATGTGCTGCTACACGATCCGTGTCAGTACAGATTCTAGATTAAGTTGTGCACATTTCTAGAAGATTCCAGGGGGTATAAAAACCCAAATTGAGATTGAAAATAGGTGGAGAGCCATTTTTGGAGCAGTTATCAAGATCAAACACACATTTTCTCACCACATTTTCGCAGGGACTCATTCCATTTCATCCATTTCCATACCTTTCACCCATTCAATTCATTTGCTCTCCCAAAATCCATCCACTACTCCATCAATCCATCAATTTAAGAAGAGAATATCATCATTGATTGAAGAATTGACAATGTTGAAGGGAAGGAAGGCCTACTTCAAAAAGGGAAGCTAATCTACCTTTAATTTGTGATTTTTCTTCATAATTTGGCTCAAATGGAGCAAGTCATGGGATGTATTGATTTAATCGTGGTGTATAGTGGCTAGTCCTCTAGTGAGGCTAGCCACATGATTGGTTGAGGAGAATGCTAGATACATAGGACTTTAAATGTTGAATTGAGTTAATTTTGGACTTCCTTTTATAATGAATGATTCATGTTTCATTTCACTAATTGTGTGGTTAATTTCTACATACAACATGTTAGGATGGCTAATCCGATATTTTGTGTTAGGGTTTAATTGAATCATTTATTGATATGAACATGCATGTTAGTGTGAGGGGAGGTAAGCCATACCCTTCTTATGCTTATAACACTTATAAGGGGACACTTGAGAGATTGAGTGAGAAGAACGAAACTTTGAATCATAGTACCTTAATGGGAATTGATGATAAGAACAATCTAAGGGGATTTAATCTTGTAAAAGGGATGAGAACCTAGTCACCTTGGCCAAAGGGATTAGGGATAAAGTAGTGATTGCTTTTAGTCCATGTTTAATGAAGTTCAATGTTGTAGTCTTACATATCTAGCTAGTTCCTTAATCATGAGTGTTGTTAGCCTTGCTCTCTTCTTAGATATACTCTATCCATTCCACTTCATCTTGTTAAGTGATTGGTACTTGATAATATTAGTTGTTATTTGCTTTCTTTAATTAATTGTTTAGCATATTGTTAGTATAAAGCCAAAATCCAAATTCAATTACTCTTACAAAGCATGATTGAGGATAAATCCGGATACACCTTGATTTTACTATTCCATTGGGACAATATTCTATAAATTTTGTACTTAGTCACTACGGTTTACAACAACGATAGAGTTCACTTACTCTTAATCATTTTTACCTAGAAATGAGGCTAAGTTCACGTACCCCAAACCAACTTTCTCATATTCATCACTTGAAGTAAGGATCTCATTTAGCTTGGACTTTCCACAATTAGAACAATGGATTGATTGGTTCAACCTTCCTAATTCAATCTTGCCTTTATCAATCTGCATGTAATTACTCTTGATAACTTCCATCATGACTTGTTGCTCAGTAGTTATCTTTTTCAAGTGATCCTTGAGCAGATTCACAGTAGTGATTCTTTCATTTTGAGTAGAAAGAAGTTGTTCATTAATCGAATTAAGAACATCCAGGTTGTATACCTTCTATTGATGTTCTAACTTTCAATGAATGGCTTTTTGGCAAGATCATCTTTAGCTTTAAACAATTTTTTTCAGCATCCTTAAGAGAGCTCTCCAATCTTTAGTTCTCAAGGTCTGATTCCTTCAAAATGTTCTTAAGTTCGGCAACATGTTCCTCCAGATTTTTGATCATGCGCACAGCTTGAGAACACTTTGAAGTTATTTTCTGAAACATAGACTCCACGTCCTCAATAGTGGGGGAAAATTCCCAGTCAGATTCATCTCGTTATTCCTTTCCTGCAGTAACATTATCAGTTAAACAAGTAACATTCTTACTCATAGCCTGCAAAGCAAGGTAATGTTCTTCTGATTCGCAGTCACTCCAAGTTTCTTTCAAGGATCTGTTCTTTCGCAGAAAGTTAGGACATTCATACTGATAATGGCCAAACCCTTTACATTCAAAACATTTAACCTTTTTAAACTTTATCTCTGCCAACATTGAGCTTCTTTTATCACCACTTTTCCTTATTCCTGCATTGTCCATAAACTTCTTCATCATCCTGCCATAGTTCTTTGTTAGAAGCTCCATATATTTTTCAAATTCAACTTAACTCATATGTTGTTCCTTCTCATCATCATTATCATCATCACTAGATTGATGAGATTTTTCAGTAATAAGAACAATACCAATGTTCTCTACATCATAACCCATGTTCATCTAAAAGGTTCGTATATCTCCTATGAGCTCATCAAGACTAAATTTAGCAATCTTGTTGTAGGTCTCAAGAGCAGTAACCTTTTCACTTAAACTTTATGGAAGGGTTCTTATGAACTTCTGAATTTGTTTTTCTTCCGATATTGTCTCTCCCAAGAGATGAAGCTGATTGATGATGGATGAAAATCTTGAGTAGTACAAGTCAACATTTTGATCATCTCTCATATGAAGCACATCGTAATCCACCATCAGACATTGAATCTTAGATTTGCGCACAGATTCTGTTCCTTCAAATTAAAGGTTAAGAATTCTCCAGGCCTCTTTAGCTTCAGAGCACTTGGATATGAGAGTGACACTGAACATCAACTACTGATAGAATAGCATATAGGGCCTTATTATTAGAGACTGCTCCTTTTCTTTCGGCGTCTATCCACCCTTCTAATTTGAGTATTTTTGTGCCATTTGCATTTGTGGTGAATGGATACATCCATCCTTCTTCAATTGCTTTCCACACTTCTCCATTTCCATGGGATTTAAGGAAGATAATCATCATGGATTTCCAATAAGGAAAGTTTGATCCATCCAGGAATGGTGGTCGAGCAATGAATCCTGCATAGTTTGATGCCAGAACGACTGTGGACAAGGATACCAGATATTGTCCTATTTATTATAAACTGGAGCCTGCTCTAATGCCAAAAGTAAATCTAAAATAGATTAAATACATGTGCTTGTGTGCAGAGTTCTTCGAACAGTAAGAACAACAACATAAACGTAAAGATTCAGTAGAAGACTTAACTAGCACACTATCTAAAAAATACGGGATAGGCTCCGTCTCATCCCTCGGATCTCTTTCATTAGAAAAGTATAAATATTTCAATTCAACACCTATAAACTACGTTCTATGCTAATTGACAATACCTTACAACTCCCAATTACTTATCTGGCCACCAAGTAGACTTGTCAGCACTGTATGGACTCCTTCCAAGGCTGTGACGAGATCTTCCAAACTTGATGCTGGAACTCCCTCTCGGATTTCATGTTACAAGGTTGTGTTCTTCATGAACAAAGGAACACGAAATTAAACAATATGGAAACAAAATAACAAGAAGAGTTTCTGGACAAGAACTCTCTAATAGGCCACAAAAGCTAACGTGGAGAGTCTGAGGTGTGTACCAGTGAATAAATAGACTAATGAGAACAACATCAAATCTTCAAAAGGTCTTTATCAAATCCGATTTCGTATAATCTTCAATCAAATCTAATTCCAAACAATCTTCAATCAAATTTGATTCCATATAATCTTCAATCAAATCTTCATAAATATGGAATACTTTTACTATTGGACTTTAGTCACGATCTCCATCTGCAGCGTTCCTTGATCCTCAAATTGGGCCATGGGCTTTTCTTTCTTTGTCAAAGAATAAATAACGTTAATAAAATAATATCTTCAAATATATATTTGACACAAGATATTCAAAGATATCATTAACCAAATCTTGGATGAATCTCTACCTTGATATTCTTTTCCATAAATAATTAAATTAAACTTATCCAATTATAAGTTAATAGATTTAATGCCAACTTAATTAGAAATATATATAATATATTTCCCAACAGTATGTATGTGTGTCGCTATGAGTAATAAGGATCGCCTGAGCTGTCCACATCAGAGTGTGTGTGTATGTCTCTACATGAGCTGAGCAACTATTCAGTTCCATATATGCATTAATTAAGTTGTTTTCATATACATCGTAACTTTTTATTGACATTAATTTCTTTGATTCAAATTTATTCATTAAATTAATATACTACGTGATTTGGGAGATAATGTAATTTTATAGTCAAAATAAACTAATACTCCCTTCATCCCATCCTAATGGTTACATATTTCCAATTTGGGCATCCCATCCTAGTGGATATATTTCTCTTTTTAGTATATGGGACCCACACAAATCCATCAAAATATCTCAATGGGACCACCTACAACACTAATACAACTATACACTATATATTAAAATATTATTTCTCTCACCTCAATACATATTAAAATACTATATTCCTTAATCCCCATGCAAAAAGCAAATGTAATTATTAGGACGGAACGGAGGGAGTACTAAATTCCACTATAATCATTCCGATAGTTTGTCCCAATATATGTCGGTTGTAAGCTCTGTTTATACTATATAAGGAACGGATCGTATGATCTTACTCACGACGCCACACACCACATTATCTACATTATAAAGTAAATGGACACTTGCAATAATATATAAACAAATTATAATATTTCAAAACAATGTTAAAACTTTATTCATACTAAAGCTAGTCTTTTAGTATATAGTCTAACTAGCATCCCATGATCCCAAATCATTGGTGAACCTTGCACCCTAATCTAATAAAAATTAACTTTTAATACATTAAATATTACTCTTAATAGAGATGCATTATTAATCTTTGGGTAAATATTATAATTGGTCCTGTAAGTATGGTCTTTTTCGACGCACCAACTAGTTATGAAATCACATTGACAACCTCGAGTTTTCTTAAATTTTCGGCGAAAAAGTACTAAATTTGGACAAAAATGACTAAAATCAGACAATGGAGGACCAAAAGTGAAAATTACAATAAAAAAAGTACTGAAGTTGGAACAGTCCATAATTACATGACCAACTTTGAACACGTGCAACTCACGCATAATTTTCTGGCGAGTTTTTTAAATTTCTAGTGACAAATGACTAAATTTGGACTAAAAGGACTAAATTCGAACAACAGATTACCAAAAGTGTGAAATGCAATAAAAAATGACTGAAGTTATAAAAGACCATACTTACAGGACCAATTTTGATATTTACCCTTAATCTTTTGAATAAAAATTATTAATGTTATATTGTGATTTTTTATATTAATATATCTAAAAAAATTAATTTTTAGCACATTAAAAATTACTCTTAAGAGAAATGCATTATTAATCTTTAGAATAAAAAATATTACTCCTCAAATTTAATTAAATATTAATATAAAAAATCACAATATAACATTAATATTTTTATTCAAAAGGGGCAATAATTTAATTACTCTAGTAATTAACCATTTATTAGAGAGTAATTTTATAAAATTACGGTATAACCCTAATATTATACATCTGCCGAGAGATACATTACTATATTTTTATTAAGTGCCAATATATAAAATTACCCAAAATAAAGAGTGAAAAATTAATACCGACGATCATATAACTTAATTATGTTTATTAACTAATTGACACTTTTTGGACTCTATTGCTCCTCATTGTATTTTATCAATTTTACCAAGGGGGTGGTACACCCCTACCCAACCTACCCATCTCCGGCGGCGGCTCCAAGGATAGTACCTAGAAAGGGGGGTGAAATTATATTTCTTGCTCCAAGGTTATTCACACGTGTTACACGCAATTTACTTGTGTCTATAGAGTTGATTTGCATGGTTTAGTGATGCGTCCATAGTCCACAAGGCATAGTCGGCCTGCACTTGAGAGGGAAGTTAAGTAGTAAAACGGGATTACCCTAGAGCTACCTATTCTCCATTCTTGAGACACTTTCGTATTCTTCTAGTGTTATTTATTTTATTTCTTATTTTCATTATATTTTAGTAGTTAATAATTAAATCTTTAAAATCTTATTGTCTTGTCTTAATTAATTTAGTAAATAACTGAATTGATAATACTCTGTACATTGGGTTCAATATTTCACTTGGTCGCTTGCTTAAGCTGCAATTGATATTCTTAATACTTGGGGATTAATTTTGCGTGCAAAGAAAACGCCCATCAAGTTTTTTGCGCCATTGCCGGGGACGGCTGTTATTATTGATTTTATTATTTCTAGTTGATTAAGAATTTTATTTGTGATTATTTATTTCTATCTAACCTTGAACTTTTTTGACGTATTTTGTGCGCTAGGAAAAGGACAGGAAGGAAAGGAAGGAATAATACACAGTGCTAAACATGGCCGGAGAAAGACAGAATCCAAATAATGTTGTCATACGTGAAATTTTCACGAACTATAGGATTGGCAACATGGGGTTGAGAAGAATTTTTGAGATACGTCCCGCTCTTATCAACATGGTAGAGAATAATCCCTTTTCTGGAGGTTGCTTTGAAGATCCATATCAGCATCTCAGAAGATTTCTTGGTTATGCAAACACTCAAAAGGGTGCTGGAGCTAATGACAATGTTAGGCGGATCGCCCTATTCAAGGTTTCCTTGATTGATAGGGTAGAGGCTTGGTATGAGATTAATGCAGCAGACTACACTACATGGGACCAACTACAGCAGAAGTTCTTAGAGAGATTCATGCCACCCTCAATGATCTTAAGAATAAAGCAAAACATCACCCAATTTGTTATGAATTAGGGTGAGAAATTTCATGAGGCGTGGGATAGGTTCAAAGATATGCTCAGGAGGTGTCCACAGCATGGAATGTCTAAGACTTAGCATATAAGCATCTTCTACTATGGATTGGATTATGAGTCGTTTATTCATATTGATGCATCATCAGAAAGAGCGCTATTATCTAAAACAACACTTGAAGCAAAGAAGTTATTTGAAGACATCTCTATGAAATTACGTGACTGGCCTGTAGAGAGATAAATGATCATATGTACTTGGACAGGTGGCGCAGGTTGAACATCAAGTGGTAAAGCCGAATAGGGATGATGAGATCGTCTCTAGTTCACGTTCCCAGCAGAAGCAGATTGCAGTGTTGACACAAAGGGGGCCTAGTATCCATCAACAAGAAGTGAAGAGTGTTGAAGATACCTTCAATCGATATATGGCTAAGAATGATGCAAGGGTTGATCGT
Source organism: Pogostemon cablin (assembly GCA_023678885.1). NCBI lineage: Eukaryota > Viridiplantae > Streptophyta > Magnoliopsida > Lamiales > Lamiaceae > Pogostemon > Pogostemon cablin. The sequence continues at coordinate 13,265,461 of CM042987.1, forward strand.
CTTGAGTCTACTATGAATGCTAATCATGCAGATTTATCTAAGTAGTTGAAGGACCTCACATTGATGATGGGGCAGATGGCCGGGAATGTGAATCAATTAACACAAACTTTGGAGAAAGAAATGTTCCTGTCTCAAGGCATAAAAAATCCAAAAGAGTGCAAAGCCTGATCGTTGAGGTCTGGAATGCAGTATGAGAGATCAATGATGCCAGAAATGGATTATGGATCTTCAGGAGCTCGATTCGACCATGGTTCGACCAAAACATCAGGTCGAACCATATCATCTAAGTCAAACCAAGCACTTGGAAATAATCTGGAGCTTTCTGATGGTCGGTTCGACCACGACAGCTCTGGTTCGACCATACCCTTTGGTCGAACCACGGTTGAACCAGCCTATACAAGAGAAGCTGTATTTTATGAAGACTAGTTCGACCACGACAACTCTGGTTCAACTAAATCCTTTGGTCGAACCACGATCAAATAAGCCTGTACTGGTGAGTTTAAACTTTTTGATAGTCGGTTCGACCATTATGAACCTAGTTCGACCAATACTTAAGGTCAAACCAAGGTTGAACCCTCCTATCCAGCACCATTTTTCATACAGAATATTATACCTGATGTTCGGAGTACTCCAGTACCATCACATGAGTAGAATACTGAGCTTATAGTTGAGAAGAAGTGAAAAAGAGCAAAGAGGTTGAGAGCCGAGAAACTTAGACTGCAGATGGACAATGAAGATGCGGTTTTCTCTCTTGATCAAGCAATGAAGATGCCCATGAATACTCAATCATGCAAGAGCATAGATGTGGTTTTTAACTTATTTAATCTTAATTTTTCTAGGAATAATGATTCTGAATTTTAGTGGAAGATTGACAAGGAAGAGTCTAGACAGCCATGAGAGGAAGCTAATTTTAATGATCATATTTTTGTGACCAAGAAAGGTGAGGTGCTGAGTGTAGACAAGAAGAGAGAAAGAAAGTACTTGAAGGTGAGGATGCGAAAAGGCCATCCTCTGATCCAGTAGTTAAAAAGCGGTAAACTATCATGATTCTCTGACGTTAAACACGAGCGCCTGTTGGTGGCTTGTCCCTTCCATTTTATTGCTTTATTGTTTCTTTCGTGTGAGTGATGAGTTATTATATTTGAAGTGCTCACGTTTTGGAAATTACATCTCTTTTCAAACTTAATTTTGACTTACGTTTTTACTAAGTTTGGGGGTGTGATGTACTTACCTCATCTTATGAGCACCTGGGTATAATATTTCCTTTCGTTGGTTATTTATTTGTTAGGGAGTTAATTTTTTGCGGCATATTAATATTTTAACCGGTGTTGGTATGTCAATTTTTTGCAACTTACCTAATGTTTAGTGTGTTATTTTTATGTGTTCTCTAGTATTAGTGGTTGAGTTTTTAATATTTCTTCTTTTTAATTTTTCTGGTGTCTCTTATTTTATTATTGATGAATCTGTGATAATGAGGTGTGTTTGAGCTTATAAAATAGAAAAGGTAAAAGAGTGGCAAGACGAGTTCTACGCTTAGGCTTTGACCTGACCGAGTTGAACAACTCGAGGAGCTCGTGCATACGTTAAAGAGAAATCAGGTGTCCTCATTTCCTTATTCTAATTTTTATATATTCTTTTAATTAATAGAAGTGGAAGGATTAAGTTTTTGTTTTTGGTGATCCATATGAACTTATATTTTTGAATTGTGCTTAAAATTCATATGCTTTTGAAATTGATGAAGGAAGTGTACTTGAGTTATATTATGATATGTAGTTTTATGTGTACTTGTGGATATTGCTAACCATGAAAAGTGCTCTATTACTTGTTAAATACCGATGTGAGATTTTGAGCTTTATTCATGTTCATAATCATAAGATATTTCTTTTCTGGTGAGTATCGTTCTTGTGTGTGTATTCTAGAGCTTGCATCTTGACTTACTTGAAACTACATGTGTTAGATAATGGAAGATGATTTTAAGCCATCCTTGAATTTATGAGTCACTTAGCTAAATAATTCCCTACCAATGGTGTTTATCCGTAGTTAGCCCCATTGAGCCTAAAAATCTCATTCTTTGGTAGCCTACGAGAAATAACCACTTTGAGCATATGATTTTATTTTTAGCCTTAGCTTGATTGTTCTTGAAGAGAATTAACGACTTTTCAAAGTGTGTTGATGGAGTTTTATAATAGTTTGGGAAGGGATGCATTGGTGTTGAAGTAGGGATTGAGCTTGAAATTGCATCTAGGGAGAATCATAGAGTAGTGCTTAAATCTAGTACTCCATGGAATCAAACACCCTAGGATAGTGCTTAAATCTAGTACCCTATAGAGGAAGCGTGAGGTAGTGCCCAAAACAGGTACCTTGAGAGAAAAAAGGAGAGAGAGAAAAAAAAGAAGAAAAGAAGGAAAAAAATGTTTTGCTTGAAAGAGAGAAGTGAAATAGTTGAGGAGGATGATGTGCTTGATTGAAGTGATAAGGAAGAATGAAAGATCGAGAGAGAATGCAGCTTGAATTATTCGAATTTTTAGTCACTTATCCATAAATTTCCTACCTTTTCCAAAGAGCCTACATTACAACCAAATAAAAGACATTTTTGATCCATGATTTACTAGCTACAAGTAAAAGGAGAGTAGAGACAATGGGCAAGCTTATGGTTATGCATGCACTTGAATTGAATTTGAGCGTAAACAATAAGTGTACAACTTTTACACTCAAGTGCGAGTGATATATAATTTTCATGAGAACATGTCAACAGAGTAGCTGAATTGGTGGTAATGGTCTTATCTTGAATGCTATGAATTGATTATTACATATAATGGGAGTTGCATGACCTAAGTTGAGGAGAATTGTATTGTGAATGGGGTATTGGTCATAGTCCTTGTTTCTCTGCTAATTTTCTTACTCTCTCTCTCTCTTTATTTTTATTTTGTTATCTCGAGACAAGCACCGGGTAAGTTTGGGGGATTAATGAGAGTAAAAATAAGTGTGTTTGAGTGTCCAATTTAACATCTTTTGATTGGAATTGTTGTCATATATTAGTACAAGTATCTTATATTCAACATATATGATAAAAAGGTGTATTTGAGGTATTTTATTGTGTTTTTGGTGGGAAAAGGATCAAAAGTGCAAAGTTGGGGTAAAGGTGCAGCTTGTGTAGGAATACTGAAAAATGCACGTCCAACTTGTGTAATTTTTCTGTATTTGTTTGGAGCTCTGAACTGGAAGTGTTAAATATGGTTGGAGTGCCACAGAAGAGAGGTCGTTTTGGCATAAGGAACACTTCAATTGGAGTCAAAACAAGAAAGTTATGATCAAAATGGTGACGTCGCGCAAGCTGTGCCGAACAGAACATCTGTGCTACTTTTCATGACTTGTTACATATTCAAATCTATTACTTTTTAGAAATTCTTTATATGAATAGAAAGCCAAGGAAGGGAGGATCACATGAGCACAAAAATTACTCAAATCAAAGTTTGGATGTGGAAGTTATACGCGAAACGGTGAGACTGTCGACCACGATAATATGGTTCGACCATCCATGAAGGTCGAACCATGGTCGAACCAAATGCCTAAAACTGCATTAAATCGTCGATGTTGGTTCGACCATGGTTTGACCAAGCCCATAGGTCGAACCACCATGCGGGACAACTCTAAATCCGTATTTTTCACCCCTAGTGCGTGTATTTTTATGTTTTACAAAAAAAAAACCATTCAAGGTGCACAAGGAGAGCTTACAAGTAAAAAAGGGGACGGAGATCACACCAAGGAAACACATCAAGAACACAATCATCCTACACCCCACAAAGGGGGGATCACCCCCAACCATCATCCACATCCATTCCTCTATCCATCCATCACTGTGAAGATTCGTCTGTAGAATCAAGAGGACAACCAAGAGGAGGATTCAAGACAGAAAAGGACGCGACGACGCCCACATCTAGGATCTCCTTCGTTTCTTAATTTATCTTGTATTTTCTAAACATATGGGTAAGATCTATCCAATACCCATGATTGTTCTTCGCAACATCATGGGCTAGAACCTTTTTGGTAGATCTAGTGTTTTGAAGGTTTTATTAATTAATTAAACTCTCTTGTGTGTCCTCCGTACAACACTACTTGTGGATTGATTTTATATATGATTGTGCTTTCTTAATCCATATTCACGGTTGTTTTGTGCATCTTCAATTGGTATATAGAGGCTGAATATATATCTTGGTTGTAGATTGAGTGCGTTCACCGCTGAACAGGATTTCATGTTATGATTCTAAGTGAGGGGACTCCGAAGCTTCATTAGAACTATCATAAATGAATGTTTATTAATTTTATTGAATTTGGGTTCGTAAGCAGGATAAAGAGGGTAATTTTATAGTACCTATAAAGGGAGATCAATCGGGTTAGATACCAGGACGTGGGAAATAATTGATACTGATAGTACCTAGAAAGGGGTGAAATTATGTCTCTTGCTCTAAGGTTATTCACACGTGTTACACGCATATTTACTTATGTCTATAGAGTAGATTTGCATGGTTTAGTGATGCGTCCATAGTCCACGAGGTAGAGTCGGCCTGCACTTGAAAGGGAAGTTAAGTAGTAAAACTGGATTACCCTAAGGCTATCTATTCTCCATTCTTGAGACACTTTCGTATTCTTCTAGTGTTATTTATTTTATTTGTTATTTTAATTATTTGTTAGTAGTGAATAATTAAATCTTCAAAATCTTATTGTCTTGTCTTTATTAATTTACTAAATCACTAAATTGATAATACGCCATCCTTTGGGTTCGATATTTCACTTGGTCGCTTGCTTAAGCTGCAATTCATATCCTTAATACTTGGGAATTAATTTTATGTACGTGCAAAGAAAACGCGCATCAATTGATCAGTGGAGTGATTGGTGGGTCGATCGAGCAATCACTGGTCTCTCCATCTTGATATATCGAGGATGAGAATACATAATATGGTATTTTGGGGGAAATACAACTAGTAGAAAGAGATTTAGCATGATAGGTTGGTCCTAGTTGTGCATCACAAGGATGGTCGGTGGGTGATCGAGCGATCACTGATCTCTCCATCATTATATTTCAAGGATGGATAATACAAAATATGGTTTATTTTGTGGGGAAGGGGTGAGGGGAGGGAGAACAGGTAGGAATGAATTTAGCATGATAATGTGGTCTTAGTTGTGCATCATAAGGATGGTTGGTTGGTTGATTAGGGAGGTGATCGGTGGGGTGCTATCATTTGTTGCTTCAACGTAATCTTTTGAGGGTAGGAATACATAATGGAGTTTATTTTGGAGGAAAGTCAACTATTAGGAATGACATTACTATGATAGAGTTGTCCTTATTGTTCATCACAGAGATGGTCGGTGGGTTGATCGGTAGGGTGATCGATGAGGCGATCGAGCTATCACCAATCACTCCATAGTGATATTTCAAGGGTGAGGTGATCAGTTGGTAGCACACGGGGCGGCCGACCAATTTTTTTATAGCCCATCGAGTTCCTTGGGGTGGGAATAGGTGTCTTGTGAGGGCAAAAATGATATTCAGTAAACCCAAACACGTGTAGAGTGATTAATTTTTGCGAACAAACTTATATGGAGTTCGTATGGGCCACGGAAAAAGATGGGTTGGTCGATGCTCACGACGGCTAACAACTGATCACCTCACTGATCATGTTTTCTTGATCATCTCTAATCACCCCTGCAGACCCAAACACAAGTACACTTCTCATTTTTGCCAACGAAGCCCCTAATATATACTCCATATGGACCATGGAGAAAGATAAGTTGGTCGGTGCTCACAGACAATAACGATCGATCACCTCACCAATCACCTCACCGATCTTTTTTTATAAAATTTTCAAATATAAATTATACGAAATATGAATAAATTATATACATGACTTAAATAATTCCATTAATTCTGTAATTTTATCCTGTTGAATAATTGCAAAATAACAATAGAATGATGTAGAAGTCAGAAAATAAATTATTTGTTCATTTGAGTTTTAGAATATTTTAATTGTTTAAAAATTATTTAATTAATATTTAAGAATAATTATATAATATTTTATGAATTTTTATTTTTTTAAAAAGAATTTTCACATATAAATTGGTCCTATAACTTTTTACTTCTTCAATTTTAATTGGGAAAATATCACATTTTGTCCCATAAAAATTCCTTCGATTCAATTATAGTCCCGTAGGAATACACTGGTCCCATAGCTAGCAGTTTTGGTCCCATAAGAATATTATAATCATAATTTTCGAAAACTTTCATCCCAAATTAACTTATATTATTATAAACTACCAGATTTATATAAATTTCTGTCATTCAAAATAGACATAGTCCATTTTGGTCTTGTTAATGGTTCAGAATATTTCGTCAACTATTAACAAATTTTGATGAAAAATTCCTATAGGACTAAATTTGCCAATTTTGGGACTTTTTTGGCATTGAGCAATTCTTATGGCACTAAATCTGAAATTATCCCAAACTTAATCCTTTAGTATCAATTTAGTCCTGTAACGTCTCTTTTTTTAGTCATTTGACATATTTTTTTTGCAAAACTTATAAGACTTGCAAGAACTCATAAGATTGTGCAAGTCTTGTAAGTTTGAATTTTTAATATCATTAAAAAATAATTGTAGAAAATAATTTGTCATAACCATGTTTGAGAATACTCCTTAGTATTATTTACGTTGAAAGTGAAAGTCATGCAATCTAGCAAATTCATGAGCTTGAAGTTTCCAAGTCGTCGCAACAATTTGCAACTAACCATACATAGAACTTTAATCAAAATAGGTGAAAAACTAGAAAGTATTTTTTTCAATATTATTCTTATTTTTAAGTAGCAGTCAAAATGAAAAGGACTTTTGCAATTAATAGAGGAAATAAAAAATCACAAGCTGATCTCATCAAATGCACAAGTCCTCATTGTGCTTTTCTATTTGATCCAAGCAATTATCCAAAAAATAAATAATACTAAGATAAGAGTAATGAATAATTGAAATCAAAGAGTGAATTTGATATCGGGAAATTAGAGAAGTAGGAGGTAACATAAGCACACACTCGGATACAATTCCTCACTTATGGAATCCACCAAAAGTTTGAAATAAACTCATCGCCTTAAGGAATCCACTGAAAGACTAAGAGATACACTCACCATTTTAGTAATCCACCAGAAGAGTTTAGTGCTAGCTATAAGAAGATAATATCTTCTAAAATAGCTTAAAAGCTCAAAATATGTTTAATTTCGAAATTCACTTCCTTTAAACTTAAAAATAATAGCCATTATAGGCATGACTTGGAACAACCCTCCAGTGAGTCAAAGGAAATAAATGTGAGTTAAACATTCTCAATACATTGAAAATAATAACTTAGACTCCCAATAAATGTAAAACGTAATGAAAGATAGATAAAGACTAAACATATGAAGAAACCAAGATTTTTCATGAGGAGAAAAAACATCAAAAATTAGCAAACTCGAAGTTGGTCCAGTAACTTCCGTATGCTGTTGAAGACTGTCACACTTCAGTCAAACGACTATAACTTTCTGTAGGAATTTTACTTTTGAGATCTGCAAAATTTTTTGAAAACAAGACTCGTAGAACTTTCCAAATATGTATCGTATGCACCATAACACATTCCCAATAAAAACAGATTAATTCTTGAATTTGAATGACTATTGGTAATCTCCATGTTGAGTTGGCATTGCACAGTTTGCCCATTTCGTTCGGAGGTGCTAAGTGTAAGGCCTTCATTGATGGGTAGCAATTCAATGTTGCAGACTTCAACTCTTCACTAAACTTCCCGCGTCAGAATTGAAATTACACAGTAAACAATATCAATTTACTTAAACCTTCAAATAAAAAAATAAGCAAATAAATATATGCATTAAAGTTTTATCTTCGGCATAAGATTTTGACTTGAAAATTATGAAAAACCTACAACAAAACTATGCAATGAATGGGAGCTTTTAGAATGAGTAAGAGGTAAGATATTCAAGTCATGAATTATCAGAACAACTTCAGATTTATTAATAAGCTTCCTCTAGTGAAATAAAAAGTAACTAAAAATATTTTGAATTTATATAAAATACAAAAAACATTAGAAATATCGGATTGAGAAAAACAACAATGATGACACAGAGCATCTTAGACGACCATCGTGAGATATTTAAGCCCACCAGCATATGCTACTGCAATCGGGGCTCTCCAATCTCGCGTTTGAAGCACATGAGCTCATCGAATATCTTTTTGGTGAAGCCTCCCTTACCAAAGATCAATTTTCAGCTCTAACTTTGGACAAACTCCTTTGCAGTTCATCCTAATGATCACTTAATCTCTGTAACATGTATAAAAAATTGCTTAATGGAAAAAACACATCAGTACAAGAAGAATTGTTCTCCAACTCCAAATATAAATTGCTAAATACACATTATTGAAGAGAAACTAAAAGGCGTGCATGTGATTCTAGGATAATATTTCTTCTAAGTATATTTCTTCAACTACTCTCAAGAATAATCAAAGCACATTACAATGGGTGGAATAATCACAGTAATGTCAAACTCCAATGTGTTACAAAAATAAGAGAGATGAATGAATTATATCTTGCGCCTCTGGGGTCTCGTTTCTGCATAAGGTCGGAGCTGCATCGCCAACGGCAATCGATGACATGGAAGAATAATCCCAAATAGGATATTGCCATAGAATGAGTCTGGGAATGAAAGAAAACTATAGGTTTCTTTTTTTAGACAAACAATATTTCTTTTATTTCTTCATCCTTTGCATTGGAAGAATAGACTCAAAAATTCAAATTCATATGATTCAACCTCAGACCCATTTAAATGTAGCGGATAATAGCGGGGCTCGAAAATTGATGTGTAGTCAAATCATAGGAGCTAGTAATCGTCGATATGCTCATATTGATGACGTTATTGATACAACGTATCATTAGCCATAATCGACCTTCGGTGATAATTCCTCACAACGGAAATTAATTGCTAAATTAGTTAATGAAATAACAAGTTTTTACACATGATTCTCTGTATCCACTATTGGATAATTATTTACAATACACAACAAATTTTGAATATCTGGAATAGGAATGAAATGAGAAAATATAGATCATAATCCATGAGAGAGAGAAAATGACAGAGGCTTCACGAATTAAAAATTGGAAGACCACCCATCATCAAAATAGGCATCGAAAACTAAATGGATTCGAGCTCTAGGGTGTATGCTTCCGAGGAGAGGACAACCCCATGCTTAATGCACTTGATCTCTACCAGATCCAAAAACATGCATTAGGGTTGGGGCTTTGATCGCTTCATTGCTCAATCGGCGGCGGCTAGGGTTTGTGCCTTTATGGAAGAACTCAATCCTTAGCGGCAGAGGGCAGCCGACCCCAAGAAGGTTGCTAACAGAGTGAAATGGGCAGTTCCAGTCAAAATGATATGCCACCTTGGCTCGGCAGTATAGGACAGAGCCAGAAAGGTGCTAATCGGTATAGAGGCCAAGTCGGAGAAGGATTTTGCGCTGGACAGCCGATCACCTCAGAAACCAGAAGCTGTTTGTTTTTTCACTCTTGGATGGTGGGGGTGGGATGGGGGGAATGGGTGGGTGGGTAGGGTTTGGTATTTTCTATTTTTTTAGTATTAAGGGTACTTTTGTCCTCATCATAACTTGGCTATAAATGTTAAAAAGTTATTTATTTGCTTGCATTGCTAGCTGACTTGTTAGAAAGGGCTATATTTGTTAACTTCCATTATAGAATTACTATTATAACCTAACTTAAACCAACCCTAGGGTGCACCAGAGCACCCCAGAATTAACCATAAATTTATAGTTTTTATGTTATATAGCTTCTTGTCGATAGTAATCCTTCCAATGCTTTTATAAGTTATTATTTCGACACTTGATTATAGATAACTTTAGTTATATAATAAAATAGAATAATGGTTCGTTATACTTTGGATTCATAGAAAATCGAATTTCACGCAATTGCATCAAGAACTAAAATGAATGTTAACCTCAATTAAATACGTTGTCAAATTATTTTACCCCTCCATATATTTCCTATTAATTTTATTTTTAATTTCTAAGTAGATTTAGATATGCTGGACGAATTTTTTAAACAATGATACTTGATTAGAGATGAAAAGAGGCACTATCCTTAGAAATCAAACCGCGGTTTATCTATTTCATTTGTAGATTAAGTTTCATTTCTAGTTCAAGGATTTGTGAACCTCCCATAAAATGTTTATTTAATTGTAAGAAAATATCAAATTGATACTTTATGTTTAGCGTAATCCAAATTTAGTCCCCTAAGTTGATAACTTTGCAATTTAGATTTTTTAGTGTCCTATTTTAGTCCTTTTTGTCCAATTTTAGTCCATTATGTACCAGAAATTACTGTATGTGGTCAGGAATTTGAGTGTGAGATGCACGTGATGGGCAAATATCGAAATTAGTCCTCATGCGCTGGGAATAATATTAAAATTTATCCTTTATGTTTGGCGTAATCCAAATTCATTCCACAAGTCTGCTAAATTCGCAATTTAGATCCTCTAGTGTCCAATTCTAGTCCTTTTTGTCCAACTTTAGTCCCTTATTTGCCGAAAATTACTATATGTTGCCTGGAATTTGAGCGTGAGATGCACACGCCCAACAAATTGTGTTTTTTGGCCATCTCCGATCATTTTTGCTTACATGGAAATTTCACTAATTTCGACCATCCCATCGTATCCTTCCTCACAAATTCTTGCATTGATTAGGGCATGTAGAAATCAACCGGGCTGCGGCCACACTCCATCAAGGACCACCGATGAATCACTAGCATTTATTTGGGGTTTCTGAGCTTTTTTAAGTTGCTTAGCACGTGACAATAAAGTGGATCATAAAGAAAATTGAATTTGTGGAGTGGAGCTCTGTGAGGTTTTATGCTTTTTCCTCTCTGGTTCATACAGAAATTGATCAATTTTAGGGATATAGCTCTGCCATTTATGTGATGGTTTCAGGGTTGTTTTTGCAGTTTAAATTGGGGAATTTTTATTGATTAATTTGATTCAGGGATTCAAATAGGCATGTCATGAAATTGGAATCTTTGTAATAGGGTTCCCTTATCCGTTCGAACAACGATGAGCTAATAAATTAACGACCATCATTAAGTGGTTGATGTCATCCCTGAAGTTGATGTTTGTAAATGGGATCCACATAAAATCCACTCGAAAAAAGTTAATTTCTCAATTTCTACTCGATTCGATTAATTAAGTGTGCTACAATCAATCCATCGATCACGCAACCGAACCAAGCAGTGAAGTAAGAGAGGGTTGAAGACATGTGAGACAACCGATGAAGCTGCTAAGAAGGTGAAACAGGCCAAGGACGTATTTATATATTTATGAAGAATGAAGATAAGCTAAACTGCCATGTAAGCAAAAATGATCAAAAACACCTAAAAACAGTTTATTGGGCGCATGCATCTTGCGCTCAAATCCATCTCGCACATGAGATACCCTCTTACAAGAGACTTTATTTATAAGAGGAAGAAAAAAGACCCACTTCATACGTGGAATCATTGGGCTAAAATTAATGAAATTATACTCCTTCCTTCCCATATTGTTCTACACCGTTACTGTAGACACGGAGTTTAAAAGAAGTTGTGATTTAACCAATTTTATTGAGTTTTGGAGAGTAATGCAGTATTTTTATGTCATAAATAAAATATAAAGTACGTTATGTGTGTTAGGTGAAAGTGGTAAATTTGTAATTAACGTGTAATTTTAGGGTTGGAGATTGATGTGATGTTTCTTTTTTGGGTGGTAAAATGTAATGCGGGACGGATAAAAATAAAAAGTGTGAAATTTAACTTAGGATGGAGGGAGTTTAAGATATGAGACTAAATTGACACAAATAATTTTTTGGGTCAATAAACATTTTCGTCTATTATGTTTATATAAATTTGAAATTAGCCCATACGTTTTCGAGGTTACAAAATTGGTTCATTGACTTTCCGAAATTTGACATTTTAGTCCATTACTAGTTGAGAAGGTTACCCAACAGATAATGCCACATGACACTTCTGACGTGGCAAGAGAAAAGAAATTTTTAGTCCTTTAAATTTGAGGCTTTTTTAAATTAGTTCAAATTGCTTTAAAATATTTTAATTTGCTCCATTAACTTTCAATTTTTTTAGAAATAGGTCCATTTGTCAACAAGAATGGGTCGTCCTTTTGGTTTTCTTGTTGATTGTGCTACTGGTTACGACTGTGGCATTTCTTTTCTCATTTTCTAAATTTTACAGTACTTTCAACATAATTTGTAGAAATACATTTCATTTATGTTGAAATTTAGAATTCTTTCGCCCTCATTTTCACTAACTGAATTGTTAGCATGAAACTTATCCGTCATGATTAACAATCGTAAAAAGTCCACCTGGATTAACATCCATCCAAGAGATTCACAAGTGAGCATTACTTCCCTAATAATTTAACGTGAATCTAACTTATACACAATGAAGTATTAATAGTAGATGACATATCTTCATGGTTCATGAACTAACGAATTAGTAAGCATTCCTTAAGGGAGATTTGATTGGATTTTTTTTAAATATCGTGGTGGGGTCTATTTGGAATTTCGGACTTCAGAATGTTTTCACCTAATATTTCACGTGATTTTGCTTTCTATCCAATTTATAATTTAGTATTAATTTTTTCTATAAAATTATTACAGCATCATTTAAATCATAATAGTAAATTGTAAAGGAAAATGACACGCAGACCGATGTTCAGACTAATTAGAGATATTAAAGTAACCGAGATAACCAATATTAACCTACCGCAACCCATCATTTGCTAGGTTAGAGATCGCTAGGTATAGTAAGGTAGGACATATGTCGGGCAGGTTATTGGTAAAGTGCCCACTGGATAAATTTTGATAGAGCGTAATAAGATGATTGCGTATCATACTCATTATATATTTTTATACTACCTCCATCCCGCAGAAAGGTACGCGCTTCCTTTATAATTTACAAATGAAGCGCGTACCTTTCTTCGGGACGAAGGAAATATGAAATTTAAAAAAATGAACCTCAATAAAATTAAAAAAATACTCCCTCTGTCTCACCCCACCCTTCACACTTTCCTTATCTGTCTGTTCCACACCATTCTTCACACCCCAAAAAAAAGAAATATCACTTTATCCAACAACCATAAAAGTTATTGTAATTTAATATTGTCACTCCTTTTTCACACACATACCATTACCGTCTAAGGTCAACAAAATTGGTAAAATTGTGCTAATTTTCTTAAAAAACTGTTGGCATTCGATCGTTTGGTTAACGTGACCCGTTAGGGTTCCATGAATGTCTAACAAGCAGCGGAAGCAAGTAAACATGAAACGCATTACCTTTCACCAAGGGTTGATGAAGATTGATTCTCGTAGGCAGCCTGCGCAGTCCCACGAGAATGGCCATAACTTCCTCGTCTGATATCGGAATTGAGTGATCTTTGCGTTCAGACGATCCTCTCTTGGACGGCTTTCCGTCAGCATATTGATCATCAAATTCTGAGCACTGTACGAATTTATACAAATTTCGAAAGGTCGCGGACAGCAGCAGCAAACTACCTTCTGATCTTCTGCTGTATGTCCCAAGTCCGATCTCGACGTCGTGTGGGCGACGATCTACGAGACCTCCTCAATCTGCTCTCAACCCTCATCACACATGAATAATCAATTAGATTAGGGTTCCAGATAAGGTGAGGTGACTTATATATATGGGCTACAGCAGGGACCAGGAGGAGAAATTGGGTTGGGCCTCCATTGGGCTTAAGTATCCAAGCTTAGCCCAAAGCTTATACTTAAGTCCAATAATAATAATATATTCCACTAAAATATTATTACTGCACTACCATACCAATCCCAAAATTACGTTTTGGGCTCCTTCTTATTATGAGCCCGTTAGCCTCCCCATGTTTAAGATATACAATGTCCATTAATTAATTTAAGTTACTGACAACTCAATTAATTAATATCTCATCCAAGAGTAGTACCACTCAACCTCATTATCATGCCGAAATAAATTCCACCTGCAGGGTTTACATGATAATCCTTATGAGCTCCTCAAGGGGACATCATCAACCTATGACGGACACGGATTCCTTCTACAATCAACAGCACACCATAGAAATAGCACTACTTCCCAACTCACCGAGTTTATTGATTTAATTGCATGTAAATCTCACCCATTGATGAATCAAAGAAATACATACTGCCCTATGTGTCGAGGTTATTGTATAGGGATTAAGAGCACGAACATCCATAATAACTGAGATCAAGTTCTCCTATAAGTCAGTATAAATCGAACGATCTCAAGCGGTCCTGCTCAATACACACAAGTGCACTAATGTGATTCTATAGCCAAGACAAGCTAATACCAAACCACACTACAACCATCCCGATAGAGAGTCCCCGTCTATCTCGATTGTGAGCATCTGTTTATACTTTATAAGGAAACCGATAATATAATCTTCCGCGTGTTGTCGCACAACATATTATCTACAGTATAAAGTAAGTGGACTATTGCATCGAACATATAAATAAATTATAAGATGCAATCATTTGATCATATGATTCTCATTTCAAATTAATTGTTATAACATTGTTCATACAAAAAGCTAGACTTTTAGTATACAATCCAACAATCTCCCACTTATACTAAAAGACTATGCTGTCATGTCTTCCGCCATACATCTGATTCCCACTCCCACTACACGACCATTAAAAGCTCTCGCCTTAATATCCTTGTAAATGAATTTACTAGGTCATCATCTGATGCAATCTAGGCGACAACAACCTTCCCCTCATCATACGATTTCTCGTAACAGGTGGTACTTGCACTCCATGTGTTTAATTGCCTTATGGGCTCGTGATTCCTTCAAGTTTGCAACTGCACCAATATCATCAATATAAATTGTGATATCCTTGGGCAAACTTAGAAACACTTCGAAGTCCATCTTGAAGTTTCTAGAGTCATACAGATACTTTGGCTGCCTCATAGGCTCCAATTTATCATCTTTCCATGATGGAGTCCGGAGTCTGAAATATATTTCTATATAACACTCCTCCACATTATGACTCAACTTCCTAAAATTAAACACATAACCTTGAGGTGGATTTACTGCCGTCCAATCTGACTAAAAAATTCGAATCTACGTAATCCACAAGAAGCAGTGAATTTGCCCAGTAAGCTTACATATAATTTCCAGTCCTTCTCAGGAACTTCATATATGTCTTACCACAGTTCATCATTCTTGTTCCGGGTTACGTTGATACCCACTGTTCATGCGTTCAGTAAAATAGATATCCATTCTCGCGCATAGCATTCCTAAGATTAAGCTTCCTTATTCGCCGAAGCATAAGGAACCGCTTTCATCACCTTTATCTTCCTTTTGTGTCTCAAGACATATTTTCTTAGATAAAGTCACTTGCTAAAACAAGTAAGGATCGTATCAATTCATGAAGCTTGAGACAAGCATAATATCCTTTCTTGTGATCAGTATTACCGTGATCAAAAGGATATTTTTGCTCTTCTTAAGTCCTTCATTTCATACCGCTTTATTATCCATACACATACGCCCGACAATACTCTTTCATTGTCTCCAATGAGCAATATATCATCTACGTATAGTACAAGAAATACCACCACGTTTTCATCACTCTTTTCAATACACAAGACCCATCCGATCATTGATTAGATCCATGTCACTGGATTACCTCATCAAAACGCATGTTTCATGATCTTGAAGCTTGTTTTAGTCCATTAATGGACACTTTTAAGCTCACTATCACAATGCTCTTAGCTCTTTACAATGAATCACTCTGGTTGCTTCACATAGATGTTTCCCTTAAGACTTCCAATCAGGAAAGCTGTCTCGACATCTATTTGCTATCCCTCATATTTCATATGAGTAGCAACAAATAAAAGAGTTCGGATCAACTTAGGTATAGCTACCGGCGAACAGGTTTTCTCATAATCGAACCCTTTCTTTCTGAGTATACCTTTTCGTAACAAGCTTGCTTCCAAGGTTTTCACCTTATTCTATGATCCTCTTTTATTCTTGCATGCCCGCTTCCAATGGCTTTTACGCCATTTAGCGGTTCAACAAGCATCCAGACCTAATTTAGAATCTATTGATTCTATTTCAACATTTATTGCAATTTGTTAAGATTTCGCATTTCTATCTTGTAGTTCTTTGTCGTATTCGTGGGTTAACTCCATGTTTACTAGGGACCAAGCCTCACGACTCTCCCAAAACATATATCTATCAGGATTTAGAACAACCCTCCCACTACGAGAAGCACTACACGCAATTGTGTATCATATGTGACACGCGTCGCAGTTTACCTTGTGGTATATCCTCTTGTACACTTGGTACTAATACTTTGTGTTTTCCTCTCACTTCCTTTAGAACAACTTATACATGGGTATTTGATTTATTACATAGTCCTTTTTCCAAAAATCTAGTGTTTATGTTAACAATCACTCTTCGATCTTGTGGACTAAATAAATCATCCTTCATTTTTCTAGGATATCCCACAAACAGAAAAATATTCTTACGAATTACTGTTCCTAGGGCATATCCATAAAATGAATTTAGTAATTCCAAATAATTCATCATCTATCTAATCACTACCATAAGAGTGATATTCCTTCTATTCGTCACACCATTAAGGTGGGAAATTCATTTCCGAAGGTACCTTTCTCCTACTAGATTAGAAGACTCATTATTAATTACTATTTGTCGCATCCAGGGGATAAACATGATTTAAGAGTGTATAAATTGTTCACCAACGTACCATAACAGATTACAACTCTATCATTCATTATAATGACCATGTCATTTAAATGAAATGGAGTATCCATCTATTAATGCATAGAAACCGAAATCAAATTCTTTCTATGAAAATGTACGTAAAGACAATTTCATAAAATCAAACGTTTATTCATATCGTAAGATAAATAAACAACTCCCACTGCAACAGCCACTACTCTCATAGTATTATCCATGTATAAAATAATCTTATCCTCACTTAGTAATAAACATTTAATGATTCCGGTATCTACACAATGTATAAGTAGGTGCCATCACTAATCATGCTTCAACGACTAGCAAGTAAGATTCTATCCTTGTTCACATTATGATGAAAATGGCTTTCCTTTGCCACATGTTTTGCTAGAAGTTTTCCACCATATACATCCTATTGTAATTCAGGTGGAACTTACTCAAAAACTTCTAGGCAATTCACAAAGAATTAAATTGATCTAGGTTTCCCTTCAATTTATACTCCATGCTTTCCCAATTCATTCATCAAATTAAATCATGATCTTCTGCCTTTTAACTTACTCAAGTATCCGAAGAGTTACATGAGACCATCATATTTCTATGAACCTCTCATCTCTTCACTAGAGACTTTAATAGGCATCATGAGACGTCCATTGTGAGAACACACATGTATTTTCTTAAGCAGTAAAATTCAAAACCAAGATTCTTTTCTAATCATCTAATTTTGGACCAGTAAATATAATTTCTTTTAGTCAACAATAAGCGAGATAAAACCATTTGAAATTACAGAGAATCATAAATAAATATACCGATCAAATTTTTAAATTTTATCCTTTTATATTGATTCCCTCAAAACTATATAAAAATAAAATTCACCGACATCTCAAGCACCGTGAGTCTGCAAGCCACGTTAGTGTGGACGTTTACAAATCCAAATATTTACAAGAGAAGGTTTTACCCATTAATTTTATTTGTCAACCTAACTTTATGACAAAATAATTAATAGTCGGTTCCTCTTTAGCCATGCAAATAATAGCAGTGACTCCGTTGGGGAGGATACTAATTATTTACGCCTAAGTGTACACCATTATTTGATCCCAAGTCCACTACGCGAGCTTGTGTGCCTTACAGTTGGAGAAGTACACACGCGCTCGGATAGCTTCCTACAATCATCAATTATAAGTTTGTACCAGTGAGCCCCACATAAACTCATCCGTTAGGGAGGAAGGCCTATTGCCAACACGCAAGTTCATGTACCACATTACAAACAATAATTATGTAATGAAGTCTGTACCAGTGATCCGTGAATAAACTCATCCGTTAGGGAGGAAGGCCTATTGCCAACACGCAAGTTTACTCACATCACTTACAAACCAATAATGGAGGCCGCAGGAATATTTACCAATCCCCTCTCCCACTTAGTAATTTAACATCGAGGGTTTTTACATGCATATGATATTCAGAATAAAATACGCAACGCTAGCATGCTTCTATTACGGCACATAAGGCAGTAAATCACAGAGAGTCATGCATACATATATAACAATAATCAATAATTAAATCAATCATTAACAGTTATATATCAGCGAATTCGATTGTTCGCCACCAGGCACGAATATCAGCAAAGACTTCCAAACTATCAAATTTTCAAAATTTACAGATTGTCCAATTTTCGAAACCATCGATATCGACCGTCGATGTCGTCCAGATTATCAAAATCATCGATATCGACTAGATTATCAAATATTCGAAAAACATCAAGATTATCAAAATTCCGAAACTATCGATATCGATCGTCATATCGTCTAGATTATCAAAATCATCGATATCGATGAGCAACCATATATAACAATAATAGATAATTAAATCAATTATGTCAGTTATATATTAGGAATCAATTCAACATCCATATATAACAATAATAGACAATCAATTATAGCAGTTATATATTAGGAATTAATTCGACATTCATATATGACAATAATAGATTATTAAATCAATTATAGCAGTCATATATTAGGAATTAATTCGACATCCATATATAACAATAATATACAATCTATTATGGCAGTTATATATTAGGAATTAGTTATCTTAAAATTGGATGTCTTATCCAACACTCTAGCAATACATGCATATAATATACCAAATATAATACGCAATCTAGCATGCTTCTATATAAGACAATAAATCATAGAGATCAGGCATCCATATATATATATATATATATATATAACAATAATAGACAATTAAATCAATTATGACAGTTATATATATTAGGAATAAAAACGCCTCTAAATTTTAATGTCTTGTCCGACACTCCTACTGTGGAATCGATGCCTTACGCAACAAGCAGGATCGCTTGTGCCCCAAGACGTCCATCGTCATATCCCACCGCCAATTATGTCAGGGAGCGCCCCAAGTGCCTTGACGAGCGCCCCTCGCCCGGACTGTCGCTCGTCCAAGGGCCTACTTGCATGGAACCAAGTTCAGCCCAACGCGCAACACCAAACTACACCAACTGTCGTTCGTAGTTCGAAACTGAAAGAACCTCATAATCCAATCTCCACCGTCCAGAATCTACTACTGTAAGTCCTGAACATTCTGTCCAAATTACAGATTGATCCAACGGTTATTTTGTGAGAAACGGCTCTTTTCTCTCGACTGCGCAAAACAGAATCGCCCAAATATCTGCTTCTGTTTTCAGCGTACTCCCAGCAAGAAAAGGCTCCAAATTCGATCTCCACCGTTCAGAATGTACATCCACAAGGTCTGAAAGTGTTGACCAAATTACAGCTCGATCCAACGATTAGTTTGTCAAAAACGGTACTTTTCCCTCGACTGCGCAAAACAGAATCGCCCAAATATCTGCTTCTGTTTTCAGCGTACTCCCAGCAAGAAAAAGCTCCAAATTCAATCTCCACCGTTCAGAATGTACATCCAAAGTTCTGAACGTGCTGACCAAATTACAGATCAATCCGACCGTTGAAACTCTGGTTATTGCCTCTGCAATATCACTACGCTGGATTTTCTCTCAAAAGCGTGATTCTATTTTTGCCCTCTCTTTCTTCCTTGCATGTGAAATTGACTAACGGTTTTCGTCGAATCCTCTCACACACAACCATGGACGAATAGATATGATATAGGGTATATATTACATAGGGATATTCATGGTTTGCGCAATAAAACCAAAACCCTAAACATGTGATCCTAATTCCAAAAAATTAATCACATAAACCCTATCCTAACGTGTCACGCTTCACCACGAAACCGAAGCTCTGATACCAATTGTTGGCATTCGATCGTTTGGTTAACGTGACCCGTTAGGGTTCCATGAATGTCTAACAAGCAGCGGAAGCAAGTAAACATGAAACGCATTACCTTTCACCAAGGGTTGATGAAGATTGATTCTCGCAGGCAGCCTGCGCAGTCCCACGAGAATGGCCATAACTTCCTTGTCTGATATGGGAATTGAGTGATCTTTGCGTTCATATGATCCTCTCTTCGACGGCTTTCCGTCAGTATATTGATCATCAAATTCTGATCACTGTACGAATTTATACAAATTTCGCAATGTCGCGGACAGCAGCAGCAAACTACCTTCTGATCTTCTGCTGTATGTCCCAAGTCCGATCTCGACGTCGTGTGGGCGACGATCTACGAGACCTCCTCAATCTGCTCTCAACCCTCATCACACGTGAATAATCAATTAGATTAGGGTTCCAGATAAGGTGAGGTGACTTATATACATGGGCTACAGCAGGGACCAGGAGGAGAAATTGGGTTGGGCCTCCATTGGGCTTAAGTATCCAAGCTTAGCCCAAAGCTTATACTTAAGTCCAATAATAATAATATATTCCACTAAAATATTATTACTGCACTACCATACCATCCCAAAATTACGTTTTGGGCTCCTTCTTATTATGAGCCCGTTAGTCTCCCCATGTTTAAGATATACAATGTCCATTAATTAATTTAAGTTACTGACAACTCAATTAATTAATATCTCATCCAAGAGTAGTACCACTCAACCTCATTATCATGCCGGAATAAATTCCACCTGCAGTGTTTACATGATAATCCTTATGAGCTCCTCAAGGGGACATCATCAACCTATGACGGACACGGATTCCTTCTACAATCAACAGCACACCATAGAAATAGCACTACTTCCCAACTCACCGAGTTTATTGATTTAATTGCATGTAAATCTCACCCATTGATGAATCAAAGAAATACATACTGACCTATGTGTAGAGGTTATTGTATAGGGATTAAGAGCACGAACATCCATAATAACTGAGATCAAGTTCTCCTATAAGTCAGTATAAATCGAACGATCTCAAGCGGTCCTGCTCAATACACACAAGTGCACTAATGTGATTCTATAGCCAAGACAAGCTAATACCAAACCACACTACAACCATCCCGATAGAGAGTCCCCGTCTATCTCGATTGTGAGCATCTGTTTATACTTTATAAGGAAACCGATAATATGATCTTCCGCGTGTTGTCGCACAACATATTATCTACAGTATAAAGTAAGTGGACTATTGCATCGAACATATAAATAAATTATAAGATGCAATCATTTGATCATATGATTCTCATTTCAAATTAATTGTTATAACATTGTTCATACAAAAAGCTAGACTTTTAGTATACAATCCAACAAAAACGTGGTACAGTAAATGGTAGGGTGATCGGGAACGGAGGGAGTATGTTATTGGTAGGTCGAATTGGAGTACAAACCTTAAACGGAGCATGTTATATTCGAGTAATAATAATCTGAGGTTATTTCTAGAGCGAATAATTTGCGGGCATGGAACATTCATGGGGTAGGTTGATGGTGAATTTTTATAGGTTGTGCGGGTTAATTCATGGTAATATGCTTATTTTGACACTTTTAGCAGTAATATTTTATTAAATTTTAAAAATTATGGTTCAATTTCAAAATTTTGGAATATCGTTATTTAGATTGAAAATCAGCGTGTTTTAGTGTTCAATTTAACAACTTATTGATGAGAATTATTGTCATATATTAGCAAAAGTATCTAATATTCCATATTTTTGAGAAAAGTCGTATTTAAAGTGTTTTATTGTGTTTTAGGTAGAAAAAGGATCAAAAGTGCTATAAGTTGGAGAAAATGAGAAACTTATGCAAGAATACAGAAAAACACACGTAACTTGTGTAATTTTTTTGTGTTTCTATGGAACTCAAAACTAATGATATGATACATGGTTGGAAAGACATAGAAGAGAGAATTGTTTTGGGGGAAGAATCACTCAAATCTAAGTTTGGACGAGGAAGTTATGCTCAACATCGTAAGGTCGCGCAGCTGCAGACGAGAATTTTCGAAAATTAGGCCCATCTTTCCTATTTTCTTGGAGCACAATTAATTTCCTTATCACATAATCCTCCATGATTCACCCATATCTTTTTGAATAATTTCTTTCCTTATCTTATTCCCTTCTCATACCTATATATATTTCACATCATCATTCATGTGAGATATCATCCTACACCACCTCCACAAGGGGATCACCCTCCACACCATTCTCCACATCCATCACTTCCTCCATCCATCATCATTGTGAAGGATTCATCTGTAGAACCAAGAAGGAGAACCAAGAGGATTTGGAGAGACATAAGAAAGAATGAAGGAGATCGCTACACTAAGGGTTTTCTTAATTCTTTTCTTCTATTTTCTAATTTTTCAGAATATAGGTAAGATCTATCCAACTCCCATGTGTAATGCCTGTAACACCATATGCTAGAGCCTTTTTGGTAGTGCTAGGGTTATGAAGGTTTTATGAATTAAATAAACTCTTGTGTACTCACAAACAACACTACTTGTGGATTATTTTATATTTGATTGTGCTTTTCAAACTCATATTCACGACTGTTTTGTGCATCTTCAACTGTTATATGTATTCTGAATATATATCTAGTTGTAGATTGCGTGTGTTCATCGCTGAACAGGGTTGCATGTTGTGATTCTAAGTGAGGGGACTCCGAAACTTCATTAGAACTGCCAAATATATATGAATGTTTGTTAATTGCGTTAGTTTGCGGGTTAATAAACAGGATTAAGAGGGTAATTTTATAGTACATAAAAAGTGAGATCATATCAGGTTAAAGTACCAGGCGCATTGGAAATAATTGATACTGATAGTACCCACAAAGAGGGGTTAAATTATATCTCTTGCTTCAAGGTGATCCACACGTGTTAGACGCTTACTTGCTTGTGTCTATAGAGTGAGTTTACATAATTTAGTGATGCGTCCATAATCCACAAGGTAGAGTCGGCTAATACACTTGAGAGGGATTCTTCTAAGTGCTTTTATTTTAACTGTTATCTAATATTTTTGTTAGTAGATTAATAAATTGATACCTTAAACTTTTTTGCCAAACTAGTCTTATAATTAAATTAGTAATACACCGTCCTTTGGGTTCTTTATTTAACTTGGTTATATGCTGAGCTACAATTGATATCCTTATTACTTGCGGGTTAATTTTGTGTGCAAAGAAAACGCGTAACAATCATGGAGTAATTTCAAAAATCGAAAAAACTTAAAGGACTAAAAATTCAATTTTCTCATCACGTTAGAAGTACCACGTGGCATTAATAATTAGGTGACCTGCTCCTGCCGAAAAATTAACTAAAATGTCAAATTTCGAAAAATTAATGGACCAATTAAATAAACTGGAAAACATACTGACTAATTTAAAAACTAATAAACTTGATGGAAAAAATATTATTTACCCTAATTTTTTTGGTACTAATTTTAAAGCTCGTATTAATTGTGTGACTGACCAAATTTTAACTGATCAGTATATATTTGGTATATATTTATATGTGCTGATAAATCAATATAAATTTTATTCAATAATGTACATGTGTTTTTAATGAATGTATTATTTTCTTTTATATATATATATATATATATATATATATATATATATATATATTCTAGGTTATTCATTAAAAAACTAACATGAAATTCGCTAATCACTAACACTTATTTATTATTGTATTAATTTTTATTGATATATACATGTATATGGAATAAATGTGGTTGCGTTTTCAAACTTAGATGGCATCTGCAGAATGGGGGTTCCAATCATGAATTGTGGTAAAGGCGATGGGCCCTAAGGGTGACTTACACCTTGAATGCCTGGTTGCTTCCTTTGAAATTAATTAATTTTAATTATCTTTCATCCTATCAGTGTGGCACATGAATCGACTAAAATAAATTATTTGGAAGAGGGCATCCTTCATATTATTCAACGTGGCCAATACAGGTAAAATATATT
This sequence comes from Pogostemon cablin, assembly GCA_023678885.1. NCBI lineage: Eukaryota > Viridiplantae > Streptophyta > Magnoliopsida > Lamiales > Lamiaceae > Pogostemon > Pogostemon cablin. The sequence goes on from CM042987.1 coordinate 13,289,626, forward strand.
TGGGACTTTGTGAATGGATATAAAATTACGATCTCTCTCTTCATTGTTATTTATACAATTAATAAATATCATTATCATATCGTTTGGTGCTTTGTAGAATGAATCTTTAAATGGTGCGAGGTTAATGCAGCACGTTCATCAGTTGACTTCCTACCTACCCAATATTCATGACCAAATTTCCATCAATAAATTTTTAGGCGAAGAATTGTTGAGTTAAAATTTTTTTTTGTCCCATAACTATTTAAAACTTTAGATTTTGTCCCAATAAAAAATATTTGTATCGATTTTGTTCAATAACTGAGTTTTCTTTCAATTTTGCCAAATTTTCGCCGGAACCCTCAATTTTTGCCGGAAATTGATCACGTGTGTTGCATGTGACGGATGAATTTGGGGGTTCCCGCAAAAATTGGGTAAAATAAAAATAAAACTCATAGTTATGGGACAAAATCGATACAAATATCTTTTTTGGGACAAGATTTAAAGTTTAAAAAGTTATGGGACAAAAAAACTTTGGGTTAATTCCTAAAAAATTCACCACCTTATTGGGGGTTTTCAAATTTATCACGACCTTTTATTTGTTTTAATTTAATACACGATCTATTTAATATTTTCAATTCTTTCACGAACTTTTATTTTTTCAATTTAATACGCAGTCTATTTATTATTTTCAATTCTATCATAACTTTTATTTTTTGCTATTTGATATACCACTTTGTTTATTTTTTCATTTCAATTAAATTCATCATCATTATTATTATTATTATTATTATTATTATAAAAGTAGAACTATTTAGTTATTAATTAATGGAATTAATACTCCATCCAAATTTTTTATTTTTATTTTTAAATTTAAATTGGTTACTAGTTAATTTCTTTTGCTATAAAATTTTTATTTTCAATAAAAAAATTATTTATATTATATTTTTATTAGAGTTGTGGATTTACTATATAATAATAGTGATAAGTTCGAACAGAAATAATAATAATAATAATAATAATAATAATAATAATAGAATTTTATTTGTTAGGGTTAAAATTAATTTTGCATAAAGGTCGACAAATTGAGATAATTTTTTAATCACATGTTAATTTACTATAATAACAGAAAAAAATCTTATAAAATAAATGATCAGCTTGAGTGTTTTAATTAATTTTTAAATAACTTTTGTTTAAAATAATAACACTATTATAATAATAATAATAATAATAATAATAATAATGAATTTAATTGAATTGAAAATATAAAATAAGTGGGGTACGAAAGATGGATCCATTTTTATGAGCATACTAAGCATTTGGATATAGACTGTCGGTTGGCAAGGTATCGTTACAAAGTTGGATCTATTTTTCCTACATATGTTCCTTCAAAGTTTCAATTTGCTGATGGATTTTATAAGGTGCTTGGTGGAGAGTCTTTAAACAAACTTGTTTTCAATTTGGGCATGACTTTTGATCCACATGCTCCAATTTTAGGGGCAGTGGGAATATATATATATATATATATATATATATATATATATATTTACTAATGTAATTATTATAACATATAAAATATTTTTCTAGCTAAAAGCTTGCAGTAGTTTTCTAAATTAATGTTAATTATCTAGATATTGTTTTAAAAGATTTTAGTGATATAAAAGTCAAGTGTGTGGTAGGATATAGAGACCACATGGCATTACTGCTTAATTAGGTGACCTGCTTATGTTTATGTATGTAAATGAACTAAAATGTCGAATTTTGAAAAGTTAATGGAACAACTAAATAATCTAGAAAACATATGTACTAATTTTAAAAAGTGATAAACTTGATGTGAAAAAAAATTATTTACCCTAATTTTTTGTGTACATATTTTAAAGTTCGTAATAATTGTAGGACTGACCAAATTTTAATTCAGCATTTATTATGTGCTGATAAGTATATATAAATTACATTCAATAATGTATATGTGTTTCTTAATGAACGTAATATTTTCTTATATACTTTCATTTGTTCATTAAAAAACTAAAAGAAAATTCGTTAAAATTTTACTATCAAACTATTTAATTTTTATATATTATATTGTATATATTTTTATTGATACATGTATATGAATTAAATATGCTTGCGTTTTCCTATATGTATAGCGTATATTTATGTAGTGCACTCATTGAAAAAAAAAATCCAAAATGACATTTTTTTCGACAAAAATATCTTTGAATTTGAGTTGACTTTAAATCTTCTGACTAGTTCTAGTGTCGGTTCCAATCGGTCTCCCATCGACAAATGTCGGTCCAAGTTTTGGAGTTGGTTTTTAGTCGATCATCCATCGACAAACTGACCGAAAAATGTTTGTTTGTCGATTAGAGTATCGATTTCAGTCGATCCCCCACCAAAAAAATAGACTGATAAAAATTGGTTCTGAGTGTTGGTTGTGGATCTCCATCTCCCCCTAACAACCGACCTACAATGAAGGAGGTGGGTGGTAGTGTTTTTATTTTGATTTATTTTTTTAAATAGGGTCAAAGATAATTTTTCCAATCTATGTATAATCTATCTATCTATCTATTTATAAATATATAAAATCAAAATTTGAATTTATATTTTTATCTTCAATTTTCCGCATCATTTCAATTTTATTGTATTTAGAAGCGGTTCAATTTTAATATTGACCATCATTTCAATTTATCCCAATAATAGATTTTTTTCAATTTCTTAATTCACAATATAAGTTTGGTAAATATTTGAGATATTTTGGTCATATTTCACTAATTATAGATGAATATATTAATATTCAATCAATATTTAATTGATTTAATCTAATTTAATTTACATAAGATTTATATTTTGAATTTATTTGTTTTCATATTATTTAACTTATCTATTTAAAGAGTTTAATTTTAATATATTAAATTTTTTGAGATTTTATTGAATTTATTTTAGTTTAGTTATATATTTTTAATTTAATGTTTACTTTGGAATACCCTCTCAATTTAAATTAATTTAATTAATCTATTTTGCATGAAATATCATCTTCATTTAATTGGTCAAATTTCAGTAACTTTTTAATTTATATATAATTTTGACCCACGAGTATAATAAACGAGAATGGAATGTATCGTAATAAATTTTGTGAACGTGATAGGTGCGAATATCACTAAAATGATATGAGAGAAATATAAAGTTAAAACCCAAAACTCAAAACCAAAAACCCAAAACAAACGTAACATCATATTCATGGTTTTCAAACTCCACAAAACCCCCAAAAACAAACATCTCCTAAACAATAAATGTAATTAATTTTACGGCATTATATGATTTAATTAATGAATATAAAATTACGTTATATTAACAAAAAGAAAATTTACATTTATATATTATATATAAATAATAGCATTTTATTTACAAAGTACATAAAGTTATATAAATAAATAACTATATATATTATAATTAAAGTAAAAAAAACAATATTTTGACGACAAAGTCCCTTGTGAGACGGGTTATTTGTGAGACGGTCGACCCATCACTAAAGTATGCTTATTGTATAGATAAAGTATGTTAAATAGTTGTTAAAGTACCGATCAAAATAAATAGTTGTTGAAGTATGTTATCTAAAGTATGTTGAATTATTCATTAATGTGTTATAATATGATTTATTATTAATATATTTTAACTACAAATAAACACTCTTTCAGATCGTAGGAACTTTTTCAAAGATTCCTGCACATAAAAATGATCAACGATATCTGTAAAAAAAATAATAAATATAAAAAAAATCAATGTTATGATTTGATATTTCTTTTTATTGTTTAAATAAAATAAAATTGAGGAGAGATTATAATTTTATGCATTAACAAAGGCTGCAGATGCGATCAAATAATACTCCCTCTGTTCAATTGGTATTTTTCCAATTGTATATGAGAACTTTTATAAAAAGAAGTTGCTTTTTAGTGTACAAATGTAAAAAAAAAAAAAAAAGTAGGGGTAAGTTGGAGCTTGTGCAGGACAGGTATGATGGAGAAAATTAATTTATTCGAAGTACCATGAATTCAAGGCACTTATTGTGATACGCTAGTGAAAGACTTTATTCATCTGATTTTTTTTATGATTACGAAAAGGCTAAAACTTGCATGTTCGGGACACTGCGAGCCTCTAAATTTCTACGCTCTTCGAAAGTTGTACTCTTTCTATAATGTTCTTGTGTTTTTAATAAATGTATTATTTTATTATATATATATATATATATATATATATATTTTAAGTTGTTCATTAAAAAACTAACATAAAATTCGCTTAAAATTTACTTTTATTTATTATTGTATATATTTTTATTGATATATACATGTATATGGATTAAATGTGGTTGCGTTTTCAAACTAAGATGGCATCTGCAGAACGGTTTGGATCTTCTGTTACATTTAGTATTATATCTCCTATTACAAACTGTTGGATGATTGACACGTAGGATAGACTAATTTATACCCTAACAATCAACCCTAAGGGGAAAGGTTGAGATTAATCTCTCCGCACACGTGTCACTCATCTAACACGTGTAACAGGAGATGTAACACCACCAAAATGTAACAGGACATCCAACGCCAAATGGGGTTCCAATCATGCATTGTGGTAGAGGTGATGGGCCCTAAGGGTGACTTACACCATAAATGCCTGGTTGCTTCATTTGAAATAAATTAATTTTAATTATCTTTCATCCTATCATTGTGGCACATGAATCGACTAAAATAAATTAATTTGGAAGAGGGCATCTTTCACATTATTCAACGTGGCCAATACGGGTATAATATATTTGGGACTTTGTGAATGGATATAAAATTACAATCTCTCTCTTCATTGTTATTTATACAATTAATAAATATCATATCATATCGTTTGATGCTTTGAGGTTAATGCAGCACGTTCATCAGTTGACTTCCAACCTACCCAAAATTCATGACCAAATTTCCATCAATAAATTTTTAGGCGAAGAATTGTGTAACACTTTCTTACGTGAGATAGATAAAAAGAAGTAATTTAATTTACTTATGTGGTCATTAAAATCGTACTGCTAAAAGAGAGGGCAAGCGTTGCGTTAGACCATGTCACGTAAGACTATTTTACACTTTTTAAATTAATTATCAATTTCGCTATAAAATGCTATTAATTTTCATTTACACTATAAATTGTTCTTGAAATAGCATTATCACTTTTCATTAATTAATTGAGTATCATTTTTTATTATAGATTCTATCACTTTTTATCTGTCTCTCGTAAACCCCTTACGTGAGACGGTCTAACACATTTCTTTCCCTAAAAGAAAAAAGAGTACATATCCAGCTGGCCTCTCCTATATATAAGAGTATAACCACCCACATTTTCATCACATCCAACTAAACACACTCCTTCTCGACTCATTCACCTCTTTCGACCTTCTCACTCTCACAATCAACTATGTTATCTTTCGGCTGGCAAGTGTTTGCCCTCCCACCTCCAATGAAGTAATTAACTCTATCCAATATTATTTATAACCAATCTTATCTTAATTTCATGTATGCTTTCCTGCTCACCTGAAAATTAATTTATTTCTGATGCAGATGGAGGCGTGCTTGAAAAACATGACCGCCTCCGATCGAGGATGACCGGCTCTATCCTCATCCTCCGGTGGCGCGCCTAGCCTGCTTTAATTAACTATAGCATGCATGTATCCAGTTGTTGCCTCTTTTATTTTACATTGTGTTGTCTTGAATTTGACTATGGTGTTCCAAGTACTCACGTGTCGTTTGTTTGAATTTCAATAAAATCCTCTTTTAGTAATTCCTCAGTCTTTTCTCCATTATAATTGTACTTCTAATTTATCTTATGTACATATCATGCTTCTACACTCGAGCTATATATTCATGTACTTGGAAATCCACACCATGAAGTTGCACATCTTCCTACATATGTGAACTGAATCTAGGTGTACGAAAACAAGTCCGTGCATCCGGATGTGCATGATATTCTGTATTTTCAAAAGTGTCACTCTTACCCAACTGACATAACTTAGTTTATCATTTGCTTGTTACCTAAAAAATACTACATTATCCCCAAAAGTCAATATATTTGGTCAAAAAAGTAATTTTTCTTAAATTCAATATCTACAGCAATGGTGAAGAGAAAGCCAAAATGGAGGAAGTAGTGTTTATGTCCATAACAGAACCATTTCATTATATCGATTTTTACGTCGTTATTCAAAATTCGAGTTATCTCTAGGCCGTCTCAGTCAAAATCTCTCACTTTTATCATCGTTGTACAACATTTGACTGATTTTTTTAGTAAATAGTCAATTTAGCATTGTCTGATCACATAACGGAACCCTTCCGTTAAAACAACTAGCACGTCGTTATTCAAAATTCGAGTAATTTTAGGTGTCTTTCATTCGCTTGAATCCCCACAATTATTTTTTACCATAATATTATGATAAACTAAGAAACGAATGTTGATATTGACTCATATATGAAGTATTTATACATGTCAATAAACAAGTGTATCAAATATAAATATTTGGATGCAAAACATTACATATTTAAAGTATCCACTTCTATTTTTGAAATAGCTTGTAGCAATAGGATGAGATATTTAAGACAAGTGTTTATCATGAGTCCAAATTAAAGCACTAGTTTATTTGGCATATGCGAAAAATATGCACATTTTTATCCAAAACATAACCATTTCGTTATACGAACTTTTGCGTCGTTATTCAAAATTCGAGTTGTCTCCCCAGGTCGTCTAAGTTAAAATATTCCTCTTTTACCTTCATTGTAGATCATTTGACTAATTTCTCTGGTGAATAGTCAATTTAATATTGTCTAACCCCATAAGGGAACCATCCCGTTATGACGACTTGCACGCGCCGTTATTCAAAATTCGAGTGATTTTGGGGGCGTTTCATTTTCTCGTATCTCTATATACAGTGTTAAAGCCTAATATCCTCAAAAGGTAACAAATTAATGTTGATATATATTGAGTCACATATAAAGTATCTCATAAATGTTCCTATAAGAATGTGATAAGTGTGGATGTGAAGCATTACCAATATGAAAAATATTCGCGTTAATGTCCATAAAAAAACCATTTTGTCATACCGACTCGTATGTCATTATTCAAATTTTGAGTTGTCCGGGGTAGTCTCAGTCAAAATTTCTCACTTTTACCTTCATTAATCGTACACTATTTGACTAATTTCTCTAGTTAATAGTGAATTATGCATTGTCTGACCTCATAACGAAATACGAGTGATTCTTGGGCCCTCTTAGTAAAATATTCTCATTTATATCATTATTGTTCCATTAGACTTATTTCTCAAATGAATAATCAATTTAGTATTGATTGACTCATAACGGAACCATTCTGTTATAACGAGTTGCACGCTGTTAATCGAAATTCGAGTGATTTTAGATGCCTTGCAAAATTTAGGTCTTTTTGATCTGATAATATTAAATTTTGTTTGACCACTTTTATGTTGTTCGTTAAAAATAATCAAAGAGTAGACATACAACTAAACATTAAACGTCAATCATTAAAATACGGGATGACGAAATTTGTGGTCACGCTATATATAAAACCACTGTTTTACATATGAAACAAAATAAGTTTATTCTTTCGTTTTCTGTAGCAAAACAGACACCATATAGTCTTTTAATTTTCTCCATCATTTCTCTTTTCCCAATACATATCCAAAACAAACATATTAAATTATTTTATGTTTGAGACATTCATTTTCTTATTATGTTGAATATTTATTCCATTATTCATTTTACGAGTTTTATATTAAAGGATACGGACAATGGAAGAAGATATGCTTGTTAATTTGTGTCCTTTTCTCCTACACACATACAACAAAGCCCATCATCCTTAGCATTCCATAGCGTATCCCAAGTAGCTATAGCCTCTAAACATATGCTTCGGAGCAAATATTTTTTCCCACATGACTTTGTAGATGAATTTTGCTGTAGATGATTGTCTGATTAAGTTATATACCATGAAGCTATTCAACCTGTTGTTAACAATGCATTGTTGGATTTTGAGTCGATCCCTTTCTCCTAGCTTTTGTTGAATATTGTATCTAGCGAAGTTGGATTAGTGTGTAGCTCTGATTCGATACCCATACAAAAGAAAGAAGTAAACAACTGTATCTCGTTCTTTGATGGAGGCCAATTATATAGATCACCTGGCTCCATTGTATGTGAGTTGAAATGGATTCAATCATCCTACAGGATTTCAACATTTTACTTACTCTTCGCATACCTTTATATTGTGATAACAAGGTTACTCTTCCCATCATTGTCAATCCTGTGTTTTATGAGCGTACATATCATGGAAGGAAACTTTTCTGTTAAAATGAACAATTTGCTGACATAACAAAATGGAATAAACATTTTTTCAACTAGGTTTGTTTTATTATATATAAAGATCATAGGATTATTTTTAATCAAATATTTGAAATATGGGTAAAATATCAATTCAGAGCAGGTGGCAGATCCTAAAAAATTTTTTTGGTTATGACATATAGTTATAAAAATATTTCTCCCTCCGTCCCAATAACTAATATAAATATTTTTTGTGTGCGGAGATTAAGAAAATTTTAATTTTTATGTTTAAAGATGTCTAAAGTTGCTAGGATATGTGTAAAAAGTTGAGTATTTTAAATAATTTAATGAATAATATGTACAAAGTTGTTGAGATATGAGTAAAAAGTGTGTATTATTGAGATGCATTTCTATCATTTTTAGAAAATATTGAGACGGATCAAGGGAAAAATGAGAAATAATTAGAGTGACGGAGGGAGTATTTGATATTCAAAATCGTAGAATAAATAAATCAACACTTTAAAATTATAATTATTGTTGTCACCATCGAATTTTCATTTATAAAAAGCAATTTAGTACATTATTATCACGAATGTATAGAAATCTATAAAAATAGTAATAAATAGAGTATAAATTTGTGTTAACTTAATAATTTGGGGGTATAAAATTAATTAGAGTAATTCTCTTGTGAGACGGGTTATTTGTGAGACGGGTATAAGATGGGTCGGCCCATCACTATAGTATGCTTATTGTAGAGCTAAAGTATGTTTATTTGTAGTTAAAGTATGTTAACAATAAATCGTATTATAACACTCTAAAATCATACTTTAATGCATAATACAACACACTTTAAAAAACATACTTTAACAACTATCAAACATACTTTATGTATACAATAAACATACTTTAGTGATGGGTCGACCCGTCTCACTAAATAACCCGTCTCACAAGAGACTTTGTCAATTAATTAATATACAAATATTTATATATATACTGTAACAACAAAATTTGTATTTATTAAAATAATAGACACAAAAGAATTAAAAAGATAATCCGATATGGATTGAAGTTGAGAATTTAAGTGAACAACTTCTATTTATCCTCTGATTCCTCTCTTGAGTTGATTTCTTGAATTTTTCAACTTTTGGAGCCGGATCTTCGGATGAAGCTTGTCCGAGCTCGGGGTTGTCTTGAAGCTTTAAAATATTTATCCGGAGGCGTCGAGCCTTTGTTCGGATCAAACGTTGACTTGAAGATTTACTGTGAAGAACGCCGTTCAATTTGGTAGAACACCGTTGACTTCACGAATATTGCCGGATGAACTTGACTTGAAGAAACGATGAATCTGAGGGGCTCCGCACCTTGATCTCAGATTGAATGATGTTTCTAGATTGATCTTCGAAGAATGACTTTGATCTTCGCAGAGATTCTAAGTTCCTTCAAAGCTTTCCAAGCTTTCAGGATTTTCAGAATGAATGGAATGAGGACTGAAGGTCCTTATTTATATGTAGAGAAAATAACCACTTGAGAGATATTTTCTCCTTCGAAAGATATGTTGGGCTTTAAGCCTGCTGGACTGGATACGGGTCTATTTAATTTAATTAAACCCGTAGGATTTAACCTGGGCCTAATTAATTTAACTAGGCCTGCTGGACTTGATTTGTTGGACTTGTTGACTTGAATCAGACCCACTTGACTCGAATTGAGCCCATATAACTTGGATTAAGCCCATTTGACTTGAATTTGGGCTCAAATAATTATATCAATTATCAATTATTTATTTATCTATCTTAGGAATTAATTTATTTAAATTCCATAATAAATAAATATTTAATCAATATTTCATATATTTTCCTTTGCATTTATATTTATTAGGCAATAAATTTTAATTGCCTACAAATGTCCCCTTGCATTTTGTTCACTGAATTTTATTCTTGAAGTTGACAAATTGCAATACACACATCTTTTTTTTATCAGTCTGGCTAATTCTTGGGTTGGGCTTTCGATCTTTTTCTTGGCCCATTATTTCATTGACCTTTTTTATTTCACTACTTCTGGCCAAGTAACAAACAAACCTCCAAAATTTAATAAATAATACAGCTGCCAAACGCGTCATAGAATTGAAAATCAAATATCCACAAATCCTTATTGACATCAATCTGTTACGATCTTCATATATTCGCTAGCACAACTCAATACTTGGCCTCCAAGAAATAATTTCACATTATCTTGAAGATAAACTCAACTATTTATCTACCCTTCACAAGAGATATCGGTATGAAAATATATCCAAATCCTAGATAACCTATCACAAAGAGGAATCCATATTCACAAAGGACTTATTCGTATGAAACTTCACCACTATATAAGATGAGCTCAAACTCTCCAATTCTCACATTACAGCCAACTAAATCATAGTTTGATAAAGCAATTTTCATCACCTGATTTGCTTTCCCTTTTTGTGCAGATTCCTTTCCACGCAAAAGAGAAGAGAAGAGAAGAGAAGAGAAGACCTTGACTACACCGGGAGTCAAGACCAGTGACGTCGAGGTGGAGAGCGATCGACAGCGGACCACCCATGGTGGTTGCTTGTCGGGCTCACACCGTGAGGTAGAGAGCGATCAACAGCGGGCTATCCATGGTAGCTGCTTGTTGGGCTCGCGCCTCCGACGGAAGTGGGTGGAGAGGTGTTATAGACCTCCGAAGACTGATTTGAAGGCTGAAGTTAGACCCGTCGAGGTGAAGAGCAATCGACGGCGGACCATCCATGGTGGTTGCTTGTCGGGTTCTCATCGTGAGGTGGAGAACGGTCAACAATGGACCACCCATGGTGGCCGTTTGTTGGGTTCACACCTCCAACGGTGTTGATATGAAGAGTGGGAGGGAGGTCGACGAGTGAAACCGAGGGAGCACGCTGATGAAGACATGCTTTGAAGCGGCGATCTGCGGTGGAGCCAGTGGCGGCTATTTGCAGCAGCGGATGGTGAGTTCGTTTTTGAAAGTAATAACACGAGCAACAATCTCCTGACCGGGCTGGGTTGCTATGGCAATGAGACGGCGGGCGTAGCTCAGCGCAACCACGACGACAGCATGGTGGTGTTTTGGCGGCTGCTGGTTCACTTTTTCGGCAATCAAACTGGCAGAATCGGGCGGTGGTCGTCGAGATTCGGCAAGGGAGAACGATCTGTGGTAGCATCGTGGATGGATCAGAACCCCAGCGGCGCGAACTCAATCTGCATCCGTGAACGGTGGCCTGAAGAGTGAGCGTGATCAGCGCGGAAGATAGACCTCGACGGTGCGCGTGGCTCGATTTCAGCGGTGGACGTGTTAAAAGCTGACAAGAAGCGGTGGTTGTCGGGCTCCGGCGGTGGCGGATTAGGCAACTTGGAGATGCGGCAGTTACCATCAGATCGAGTGGCTGTCGCTTTTTGATTCAGCTGGGTACCCAAACTGTGACGAACGAGGATGCGTCGTCGCGACTGGAGGATTGCTGCGATGATGGATTTCTTAATTTGGGTAAGAAGAATTCACGTGAAGAAAGAAGAATTTTTTCTTCCAATTTTGATTCAACTTTTCTAATTTTGACTTTCCAACTTGTTCCTTCCATCTGCAGTATGCATGCTTCCAACTTGGGCTTATTTTTCATTTTTTCATGTATTTGGGCTCACATAATTTGGGCCTCCTCTTTCTTCTTCACTTTAATTTTTCTTTACTTGGGTCATCTGTTGTGCAATATTTTGGGCCTCAACACTTAGTGCTTATTTTAATTCATAATTCGAGCTCAAATTAATTAAACCCACATAAATTACTTTAATTGCCCACTTTAGCATCTTGAGCTTCTCCATGTGTTTAATTTAATTTTTTTTAATAATTAATTAATCCCATAAATCTATTTTGGGCCTTCTAATTAATTGAATCCATAAATTTAAGTTAACTTGAGCTCATCTCCTTGCTAACTTTAATCTACTTGCAATATATATGCTATGACAACACGAATTGTCTTCATTAGCGCACCACCTTCATCATCTCATCACTCTCAAACTTCGAGATTAATTCATCTCTCCAAGATTTTGAACTCCTTTCACCATTTCAATCCTTTGAATTTTTTTTTTCACCCAAATCAACATCTCCACCACCGTCTTCTTCTCGTATTTCAATTTACTGCTTTACTTTACAAACTTGATGTGAATAGACCAAGACATGACTGAACTTAGCAGAGTACTAAGCTGCCTACGTACCTCTTTCCAGAGGATCAAGTCATAACGTAGTTCAAAGGGACATGATTTGATTTGGATGGGGGGGTGCCGTGCACAGTTTATACTCATGCGGGCCAGGAGTGACTATTCTTTAACCACTTTAGACAAAGTAGGATATTTAATGCTTTAGCCACTTAAAATATCTGAGTGGGGTGAATTAATAGTTTAACCACATATAATTACCTTTGGTGGGTGTCGTGCACAGTTTATACTCATGCGGACCAGGAGTTTGTCGTACACAGTTTATACTCATGCGGACCAGGAGTAACATGCAGTTTAGGCTCGTGCGTCAAGGAGCGTTCCTTGGATTTGATTACGCATAGTAGCGTTTCAGGAATTTGCCATTTATGGGGCCGATTCCTACACCATCTTCAGATATCAACTTATATGCACCACTTGTATACACTTCTTTCACAACATGTGGGCCATCCCACTTGGGCAAGAATTTATTTCCAACTCGGTGAGTGATGACAATAGGCCTTCTTACAGCAAGGACTAAGTTTCCGACTTGAAAAGAACGTATCTTTACTTTCTTGTTAAACGTTCTGGAGAGGCGAGCTTGATAGCACTCAAGTTTTTGTTGTGCTTCTAACCTCTTCTCATCAAGTGCCTCTAATTCTTCGAGACGCAATCGTGCGTTCTCTTCTTCAGTTAAACCTTCTTGTATGGCTATTCTCAAAGATGGTATTTGCTTTTCAAGGGGCACCACAGCTTCAACCCCATATACAAGAGAGTACGGGGTAGCTTGAGTAGGCGTTCTATAGGTAGTTCGATACGCCCATAAAGCTTCGTGAATCCTTTCATGCCAGTCTCGCTTCGACTTGGAGACCACCTTCTTCAACAGATTACACAGTGTTTTGTTGAAGGCTTCGGCAAGCCCATTAGCTGCTGCATTATACATAGAAGATTTTCTTTACTTGAAGTCAAACTTCTCACAAAGCATATCAATCAAAGAGTTACTGAATGGCCTCCCATTGTCTGTGATAATGTATCGAGGCACTCCATACCTATATATGATATTGATGCGGATGAAATCAGCCACATTTTCTTTCTTCACTTCCCTCAAGGGTACAACTTCCGCCCACTTGGAAAAGTAATCCGTGGCAGCCAGAATATAAAGATGGCCTCCGGAAGACTTCGTTAATGGCCCCACCACATCTAAGCCCCATGCATCAAATGGCCACGAAGAAATCGTTGGGTGTAATGGTTCGGGAGGCTGATGAATGAGATTTGCATGAAACTGGCACGACTGACATCTTTGTGCATATTCTATGCAATCCTTCACCATAGAAGGCCAGTAATATCCCATCCTCTTGATTCTGAAATGTAACTTGGGTCCAGACTGATGGGCGCCACATATTCCAGAATGAGCTTCCTCCATAGCTTGAAGAGCTTCTTCATCACTTAAGCATCTTAAGAGAATACCATCAAACGATCTTCTATAGAGTGTATCTTTGTAATAGAAGAATCGTGGTGCTCTACGCCGGACATCAACCCTTAGGTGTGGATCATTGGGAAGCTTATCATACTTTATGTACTCCACGAACGGTTGACGCCAATCTTCTTTCTCAATATCAAAAACCTCTATGGCGCAATACTCAACTTCTTCACCATCTTCATCTTCGAAGAAGGGAGGTACCACCCAACTTTTGCAGATTGGTACTTAAACAAGTGCTTCGGGCATTGCTATGGTTGATGCTAGCTTTGCCAAAGCATCGGCTTGCTTGTTCTTGCTCCTTGGTAAATGTTCAATCTTTACGTCTCCAAGCCAATTCATAAGCCTCTGAGCATAGTTGTAATACGGAAGTAATTCAGCTTTCCTAACCTCATATAAGCCAAGCAACTGGTTGATTATTAACAACGAATCTCCATATATCCTAAGGTGTCGCTGCTTTACATCCACTGCCATCTCCAAACCAAGTATAAGAGCTTGATATTCAGCTACATTGTTAGAGCAATTTTCAGTTAGACTGAACGAATATGGCAGAACTCCTCCATCTGAGGTTACAAATACTACTCCTGCGCCGGCTCCTTCTCTGTGAGCAGCTCCATCGAAATACATCTTTCAAGGAGGAGTGATTCCAATAGCCAATATATCTTCATCGGGAAGATCATCAGACAATTCCCATTCGGCAGGCATGGGATGATCAGCCAAGAAATCTGCCAGCACTTGCCCTTTCACCGCTTTTTGAGGGACGTAGATAATTTCAAATTGCTGCAATTGGAGATACCACCTTGTGAGTCTATCAGAGAGCACCGGCTTTGACATTACAAACTTTAATGGGTTGGCCTTCGAGACCAAGCAAACAGTATGAGCTTGAAAGTAATGCCTTAACTTCTGAATCGCAAATATGAGAGCAAGACAGCTTCTCAATTGGTGAGTATTTTAACTCATTTGGAGTCATTGTTCTACTCAAATAGTACAACGCACACTCCTTTCCTTCATCATTATTTTGTGCAAGCAATGCTCCAACTTATTTTTCTTGAGCAGATATGTAGAGAATTAATGGACGTCCGACTATTGGAGCAACCAACACTGGCGGCTTCATCAAATATGCTTTAATGCTGTTAAATGCATTAGTGCAAGCTTCATCCCATTCAAATGGGCTGCCTTTTTTCATAAGATGGCTAAATGGTTGACATCGGCCAGCCAAATTTGCTATGAATCTTCTTAAGTACGCCAGCTTACCTTGCAAACTCTTGAGCTCATGTATGTTCTGGGGCACCTGCATCTTCATTATCGCATCAATCTTTGCTTTGTCAATCTCAATGCCACGATGTCGGACAATGAATCCAAGGAACTTACCAGAAGAAACTCCGAATGCGCACTTAAGCGGGTTCATTTTGAGTTGGAATTTTCTGAGACGTTCAAATATTTGCCTTAGATCCTTAAGATGGTCCTTTTTCTTCTTTGATTTTACTACAATATCATCCACATAACATTCGACATTCTTATGAAGCATGTCGTCAAATATCTTTTGCATAGCTCGTTGATACGTAGCGCCAGCATTCCTCAAGCCAAATGGCATAACATTATAGCAATATATTCCTTTAGGAGTGCGGAAGGCTGTTTTCTCTTGATCTTCCGGAGCTAGGCTAATTTGATTGTAACCAGATGATCCATCCATAAATGAAATCACTTCATGCCCGGTTGTTGCATCAATCATAAGTTCTGTGATTGGTAATGGAAAATCATCTTTTGGGCATGCCAAGTTCAAGTCACGGAAGTCAACACACACTCTAAGCTGCTCATTTGTCTTCCTTACTGGCACAATGTTAGAGAGCCAAGTGGGATACTTGACTTCTCGTATCTTTCCCGTTTCAAGGAGCTTATTAACCTCAGCTTCAATCAATGGAACCAGCTCTGGTCGAAATCGACGCTGCATCTGCTTAACTGGCTTGACTCCTTTCTTTACTGCTAGATGATGAACTGCCACTTTTGGATCTAATCCGGGCATCTCCTTGAATGACCATGCAAACACGTCTTTAAACTCTTGAAGAAGCTCAATGTAAGCTTTTTCTTCCTCAGATGTCAACAAATAACTTATATAGGTTGGACGTGGATCATTGACATCACCTAAATTAATCTCCTTCAATTGATCAACAGTAGATTTAATACCCTCCTCAAATTCTGGGGGAGCATCATCGGCATCTTCCTCTTCAGTTGAGGTTTCTTCTTGTATAGTGACATGATTTACTGCAGCAACGTCCTCCAGAAATTCTTGCCTTTGAAAATGTGGATTAGATCTAATTTGTTCATTTTCTCCCACTTTAACAATGCTCTCCACTACATAACCATCTCTCCTCATTTCAACAATCTTGCCTCGTAGATCTGTTTCTGCATTGTGTAGATTTGTTTGCATGATAACGGAATGAACAATATCTGATGAGCCTACACTCTCTCGATCATCTTCTTCACTTTGGGTGAAGATTATTGTTCGCTTCTTAGCTTTCAACACTGTGTCACATGATATAGTTAGGAAATGTCGTCTTTTCATGCGAGATGGGATCCGACTACGTATCTTTGGGAACTTTGGGAACTTGGAAGTGCTTTTAGCTCCAACTGGTTTGAGTCTTTCCAATACTGAGATTCTTTCTGCCTTTCTATCCTCTTCATGAGACTCTTCTTCTTCAGAAAGAATTTCATCTTCAGTGATGTAGTTCGTGTTTGCCCTTTTGATCGCAATGCGAACAGGTTTCTGTGGAACATATCCCAACCCTGTCCTAATATACTTGGAAGTGCGACCATTACTCTTCAATATCTCTTGAGTGGTATTAAATTCACTAGGAGTCTTATGAGACTGTTCATTCATCATAGCTTTTTCTTGAGGGTTATAACCAGCCTTTACAAGAAGTTTGTAAGCTTGTGGGCTATATGATTTGGAAACTGCCGCATCGAATACATCTCCATGCTCAGTTTTAGCTCCTTGAATTGGGCGAGTGAACCCTTTGAGTAGAGGAGGAAAGGGCTTCTTAGTATCAACCTCAGTCAGAGGTAGTGTCAACCCTTCTATAGTCTTGATCAACTGTTTACCTTCAATAGACTTTGTGGATGAAACATCATCTGCCTTCTCTCTTTCTTGTTTATCATCACCTTTCTCTTGCGATGAACTTCCTTCTGGCTTGACAGCCTTGCTACTCTTCAGAAAATATCTAGCATCTGCAAAATATGACTCAGCTTCTGTGAATGGCCTTTCATCGCCAAGCACCTTTTTTATGTTGCCTCCATCATAGTATTTGAAGCATTGATGTAGCGTCGAAGGAATCACTCCATTTTCGTGCAACCATGAGCGTCCCAAGAGCATGTTATATGATGTTTTAGCATCAATGACATGAAACAGAACTGTTGAGACCATCTCATCTATCATTAAGTCCAAGACCATTGTACCAAGTGTTCTCTGGCCTTCTTGATTGAACCCATGAATTGTCAATCGACTACTGCCGAGCTCGTTGGTAGGAATTCCTAACTTCTTAAGCGTGGATAGGGGCAAGATATTTACAGCTGAACCTCCATCAATCAATATTCGATTAACCCTTTGCTCTTGAGTATAACCGGTTACAAATAAAGGTCGGTTATGATGTTGCGAGCCGAGCAGTAAGTCTTCCTCTGTGAAGGTTATTTTTATAACATGGGTCTCACTTTCATTCCCAGATTCCCCCTTAAGTAGCTGAGCTTCGCTTGCCATATGACATGAAGAATCACCGCCTGCAGAAATAGAGTTTGCAGTTGCATCTTCATCTAGAAAGATCTTCCCTTGCTCAACCAATCGCATAACTTTATCTTTAAAGACAAAGCAATCTTTAATAGAATGACCCACCAGTCTATGATACTTGCAATATTTCGGATTGTCAGTTTGTCCCGCCTCTTCTGGTCGCTTCATTTCAGGAAGCTCGATAAGTTTATCTTTGAACAGATCATCAAATATGCCTGGGACATCTGAATCAAGGAAGGGGTACTTTCTTTCTTGCATCTCTTTCAAGGTCAATCTTCTTTGCCCCCTTTCTTGGGGATCACTCCTCATTTTATCTTCCTTTTCGTTCTCATTCCTTCGAAACTTGACAGTTGGTGCATTTGTCGCCATGGACTCCTTTTCAGAAGATTTGTTGTAGGGTTCAACCACTCCACTTATCCCCATGCTTAGCTCCATGTCATGAGCTCTTGTGGCTAAATCTTCAAAGGTTTTAGGCTTAATCCCTTGAAGTATGTAACGAAGGCTCTATTGCATTCCTGCTACGCACATCTCAATGCCAGAAACTTCAGACAATCGATCTTTACAATTTAGGCTCAAATTTCTCCATCGATTAATGTACTCAATTACTGGCTCTTCTTTTAACTGACGAGTGTTAGTCAACTCTATCATGCTAACCTTTCTCCTAGTGCTATAGAAGCGATTAAGGAATTGATATTCCATCTGATCCCAATTGTCTATAGAATCAGCCTCCTGGTCGGTGTACCATTCAAAAGCATTTCCCTTTAGAGAACGAACAAATTGTCTCACCATATGATCTCCATCAGTTCCAGCATCATTGCATGTTTCAATGAAATGTGCTATATGTTGCCTTGGATTACCTTTTCCATCAAACTGTTGGAACTTGGGGGGTTGATAGTTCGGTGGCATCTTCAAGTTGTCAATCCTTCTAGTAAAAGGCTTAGCATACATGAATGAAGGTTTGGAGCTCTCTTCAAATTGGTCCTTCATTGTCCCGAGTATAATACTTTTTATTTGGCTGATAGGAATCATTCCATCATGGGAAATATTCAATTCTTCTTCAATCACCCTCTTCCCCGTCGACTGGCGTTTCGCGGAGTTATTTACTTCATTTTCAGCATCTTCATCTTGCTTTTCGTTTGCATGGCTAGTTTCAGCACCAACCATTTTCTCCATCAGTTTGAAAATCAAAGTACTTTGTTCTTGGTTCTGTTTGGCAAGTGCAGCAACGGATTCAGTTAAGCTTGCCAACTGCTCTTCGACAGACGAAGTGTTTGTTGCCATCGTCGAGGCTATGGATGAATCTGATGATGGACTTTCTTCAGATAGATGAGTTGAGCCAACAAGATTGTCCTCCTCGTCTTTAGCATCATAAGGTATTACTCCAGAGGTAACTCCAACTGAAGAATTTATCACTGAAGAGGCTTCAGATCGTGCCATCTTTGACATGCTTCTGGTTGTAACATTAACGTCTTCAACTTGTAGATCTAAAGACTTGAAGACAGAAGCTGATCTGTTGACTTTGACTCTTAGCGGAAGCATCTTACTTTGCTCGAAGAGGAGATGAGAGGTAGAAACTGTCTCACTGGGCGTGCCAAAATTTGTAACAACAAAATTTGTATTTATTAAAATAATAAACACAAAAGAATTACAAAGATAATCCGATATGGATTGAAGTTGAGAATTTAAGTGAACAGCTTCTATTTATCCTCTGATTCCTCTCTTGAGTTGATTTCTTGACTTTTTCAACTTTTGGAGCCGGATCTTTGGATGAAGCTTGTCCGAGCTCGGGGTTGTCTTGAAGCTTTAAAATGTTTATCCGGAGGCGTCGAGCCTTTGTTCGGATCAAACGTTGACTTGAAGATTTACTGTGAAGAACGCCGTTCAATTTGGTAGAACACCGTTGACTTCACGAATATTGCCGGATGAACTTGACTTGAAGAAACGATGAATCTGAGGGGCTCCGCACCTTGATCTCAGATTGAATGATGTTTCTAGATTGATCTTCGAAGAATGACTTTGATCTTCGCAGAGATTCTAAGTTCCTTCAAAGCTTTCCAAGCTTTCAGGATTTTCAGAATGAATGGAATGAGGACTGAAGGTCCTTATTTATATGTAGAGAAAATAACCACTTGAGAGATATTTTCTCCTTCGAAAGATATGTTGGGCTTTAAGTCTACTGGACTGGATACGGGCCTATTTAATTTAATTAAACCCGTAGGATTTAACCTGGGCCTAATTAATTTAACTAGGCCTGCTGGACTTGATTTGTTGGGCTTGTTGACTTGAATCAGACCCACTTGACTCGAATTGAGCCCATATAACTTGGATTAAGCCCATTTGACTTGGATTTGGGCTCAAATAATTATATCAATTATCAATTATTTATTTATCTATCTTAGGAATTAGTTTATTTAAATTCCATAATAAATAAATATTTAATCAATATTTCATATATTTTCCTTTGCATTTACATTTATTAGGCAATAAATTTTAATTGCCTACATATACATAAATATATTTTTTTTAATTTTAGGGGTGGTGTATGGGGAGATGGGGGGTTTTGGGGGCAGAGTTGTACCCCTTGCACCCCCTACATCTGCCACTGATCCATGCCCTGAATTAATTTTTCGGTAAATAGGAACTTGAAATATATAAAATTATCAATTTGGAGCTTAACTTTGTTACATATTTTCTCCTATACTATGGAGGATTAAACAAGATTAAATATGTTGGCATTCCATTGCTAAAAGAAAAATGTAATTTTTGTCGATAATCCGTTGATAATTATCAATAGATTAACTTCTATTGATAAATTTCGTTGCTAAAAATAATTTTTTAGTGGCAATTGGAGATGAAACTGTGTTATGCCCGTAAATAAGTAGTAGGAGTTTAAAAATCAAAATACTTAATCTCTCTGACATAATTCAAAACTTTTAAATTCTCGTCGAAATGGTTCTTTTTACTTAAATTACTTAAAAATGTTTTTAATTTTTTAAATTTATAGAATGTGATTGAATCAGTGCTTTTATAATGTTATGAGACGAAATTGGTAAAAAAAATATTATTATGGAACGAAATCATAGAAAATCTTGAAGGTTTGGTTCGAAAATGGTCAATCCATTTTAATATACATAAAATACCTTATAATTTATTTATTGCTAAAAAGAGTTAGTTATTATTATTTTTTTTTGGGTTAGGTCTTGCGTGAGATCATCTCACGTGAGACAATTTTACACATTTTAAAATAGTTATTACTTTTTTATAAAATGTTATCACTTTTCATTTATAATATAAATTGTTTATTAAATAATATTATGACTTTTCATTAATTGAGTATCACTTATTATTATAAAAGTTATCACTTTTTAGCCGTCTCATATAAGACCTTACGAAAAACGGTCTCATATAAGTCTTTTTTATTTATTTATTTTGTATATTTAAGAATAGTACGTATAAACAATTCCTAGACGTAGATAATACATTTTAAGAGCAAGTCTTTAGTGATTACTGAGGGTTATTTATTCATTAAATGGGGGAGTTCAAATTAGGGGTGTGCATAGCTAATTGAATTAATAATTGAATTTTTTTAAGAAACCGAAAATTAAGCTGATTTTTGTAAAATCGATCTTAATTAACCTAATTGAAATTTAGTATTAATTTTTGGATAGTTACTACTAAATACATTGGAATCTCCTTAATTACTATGAAATACAAACATACAAAAATATTACTACCAACTACATAGATATATAGTAATATTCCAATATTACCCTTACCATTCCTGCACATAAATGTTTGTGTGCAGCATAAAAGTTCATGTGCAGCAAAAGTTGTGTGCAGTAAACAAAGTGTGTGCAGCAAATGTTATATGCAGTAAAAAAATTGTGTGCAGCAAAAAAAGTGTGAATCATAAGTGTCATGTGCAGCGAAAAAATTACTCTCCGGCGGCCGCGGGCGGTGGTCCTGTGGCGGCAGTGGGTGGGTGAGGGGTTTAGGATTTGTGGTTTTTTAAAGTGTATGAGATTATAATGAATAAATGTTATATTTGGTATTTTACTTTAATATTTTGTATGTGAGAGTAATTTTTCTAAATCAATGAATCTCACAGGAATTATGGGTACAACGTGTGTACCTATGTTTAATTTTTCCTTAATTTTTATTATATCATTTTATTATATTTTCAATACATTAAAAAATCATAAGATATATATATATATATATATCTATATATATATATATATATATATATATATATATATATATATATATATATATATATATATATATATAAATTTTCATTTTTTTAGTTATTACTTAGTTAAGACCAATCAATGAAAAATTTTAAATTTAAATTCAAATTAAATATTTTAAATAAACTAATTGAATAGTAAAAAAACTAAATTACTTAAGTATAATCCTTATATAAATTAAATTAAAATATATTAATTGTTATATAGGTTGAAAATTAGTTAAATATGTTAACAATTTCTTTTATATCTATCAAATTTACATTATTAATTAAAAAATAAAAATATACTCCCTATTATTGGCATAAACAGGGTCCATGAATGAGATTAAAAGTAATAAATGGATCGTTAAGATTAATAAATATAAATATATGTTATTTATATTATAATTTTCTTACTGTTTTTTATATTCCTTTTGAATTGTTTGTGTTAATTTTTTATTTCATTCATTTTTACATATTAATTTTATTTATATTATATTCTCATCCAATTCATTAAAAATATTTTTTATTTTTATTATAATTTTGTTCCATATAGTTATTTATATTTCTTCAGTTGCTTGTCACATAAAATCATTTTCACCCAATTTTTTTTTTTTTTGGATTTTCCTTTTGGCACTATTTGTGTTAATTTTTATTTCATTTATTTTTATTAAATATATATTTTTCTAACAGTTCAATAAATAGACTAGCTATATTTAAACTATCTAAAAATAAGTTCACAGAACAATAAGAAACAAAATCACAATTGATTCTAAACCAAGCTATGGTCTTTATATACTTAATTCACGGATTAAGATTAAATGCATTCATCAAATATTATTTCAAATATCAAAGTATAAACTTTAATATTAAAATTACCATTATTTTTAACATACATAATGTACTTTATTTATTAATAAACAAACTCAAAACTATTCAAAAATTTATTGAAATTAGCTAAAAAGTAATTTCTTCTAAATATATATAGCAAATGATTTTGCAAGATGAATGAAGTATTTATATTACAATGCTATTTTAGACCCCTGAAATAAAATCCTGCCTCCGTCACTGCACCATATGGCCGAGTTAAATTCATTTTAAGTCCCATAACTTTTCTAAATCTAATTTTCGTCCTAAATTACTTAAAATTTTCGGTTTAATCCTATAATTATATCAAAATTTTAGATTTCGTCCAAAAACTAATTTTTCATCGCAAATGGTCCCATAACTCCTGAAATTTTTTAAAACCGTCCCAAATTTTGGAAGGTTCCAAAATCTTATGTGACCTCTTCTAATTGAAATCGTCCTATAACTCTTAAAATTTTCTAAAACCGTCCCAAAAAGGACAATTTCTTATTGAAATTCAAAAGTTATGTGACCTTTCCAAAAGTTTTAACTATTTTGGGATGAAAATCAAAATCTTCAATAGTTGTGGGACGTTTAATGAATTTAACCCCCCACGTGACCATTAACTATGCTTTCTTTTACAAAGTCAAATAAATTTTATGAAAAAATGTGTTGTTGCTTCCAACAAATAAGAAGTAAAAGATAAGAATAAGCAAGACCTAAGGACAAAATAATCAAAGACTTTCTTGTACAAAAATAATTGTTGCTTCCAATTTCTCATTGAGCGAGGCTCTTGTTCACCTGGGATATCGTGCACCTTTTTAATTTAAACCCCTAACAATATATATGATTAAATAGAATATGGAGAAAGATGGTTGTGTTCCCATGAGGGCACGGTGTGTCCCCGGGGACAAACAAGTTTTTGCCTTTCACATTTCAAACAATCCAATCAGTGAAGAAATCTGGTGAGAGAAATCTGTAAAGAAATTACCAAAATAATTTACAGATGTTGAAAGCGTCGCAGGATTAATATTCGCCCCAGCTAGCATCCAGAATCACGATTCCGTATGACAACACTGTTACACAGAGTTTAAGACATAAATAGTCTCGTATAAATTTACTTTACTGGAAATGATTCAAATAAACATAATTCTTCCGAAATAGTCCCATAGTTTTTAAAGAGTTAAATATTTGTTTGGTCCCGTAACTTTTTTCTCTTTAATTTTAGTCCCAAATTAGTTATTTGTATCTAATTAGTCCCATAATTTTTACTCCCTCCGTCCCAACAAGTATTTCACGTATTGGTGTGCGCGGAGTTTAAGAAAATTTTGTATTTTTATGTATAAAGTAAGAAAGAGAATATATATTTTAGTTGATTTAATGAAAAAGGTGTGTAAAGTTGTTGGGAGATGTGAAAAAGTAAGTAAAAGTAAGTATTATATTGGGATGTGTGTAAAAAGTGTGTATTGTTATAATGTATTTTTTACCAAATTTAGTAAAAGTAAAGTGTGAAATACTTTGAGGGACGGATGAAAAAGGAAAGTGTGAAATACTTCGGGGGACGGAGGGAGTATTTATGTTTAATTTTGATCCAATTTTCGTCATAATTGCCACTTGTCGCCGGAAACTGGAAAGTGACGCTAACGTGGCAACTCCAATGTTTTTCAACCAATCAATGCGTGACACGTGATGTCTAGATGTAAAATAATAATAATAATAAATGAATCACCACCCCACCTCAAAATTTTAATTAATAAATTAAATATTACATTAAAAATTAGAAATTATATTATTATATTATATTAAAATAAAACAAAAAAATCTGAGTTTAAAATTAAAATGAAATTAAAATCCAAAAAAAAATCTTAAAATAAAAACGTATCCTCAAATTCCCCAATTTGACTTTGAAGAACTCTAACCCCATCAAATTCAGTAATTTGAAGAACCCTTTCCCATCCAATCCAATAATCACCCTTCGAATTCACCCTCGCCAGGCGCACGTTTCAGACGAGAAGATTTGAGTCTTGAATTCGGCCCGTCAGGCGGTTGCACTCTGTATTGAGGCAAATGGCGCGGATCGAAGGCCAAATCCGTGTTTATGATTGGCCTATTTGCGAGATCGTCGAGCGGAGAGAAATGGTTGCAGCGCTTGGTGGTCGGATTACTGACCAAGTAAACAATGTCGGCGGTCATTCCACGGCGGCGCCACCAGTAATCTGAGCATAAGACCGCCACAGGAACTCAGATTCGTTAAATTGGTAGCGTAGGGTGTGATTCTGAGGAAATCAAACACCGAAACGAGCCCGAAACTGGGCAGGGAATCACCGTCGCCGGATGAAAGTGATGGATGGTGTAGAGGAAGAGACCCGTCGTGGCCGCGATGGCGTTCCTGTGAGAGTGGCGTATGGAGAAGTAAGGGGGTGGAGATGAGATATTCTGCAGAATTTTTGGTTTTAGTGGAAAGAGAGATCTCATCTTTAATTCTGATTTTCACGTGTTTGTAATTTAAGATTTTTTTTTTCAATTCTAGGATTTTTAATTTATTTTAGTTTTAAATTCAGTTTTTCTTTTTTATATTAATACAGTATTTTAATGTTATATTTAATTTATTAATTGAATTTTTGATGTGGAGGCTGATTTATTTTTTTAACATATGTACATCACGTGTAACACATTGATTGGTTGAGAAATCATTGGACTTGCCACGTTAGCGTCACTAGCCCGTTTCCGGTGACAGGTGGCAATTCCGGCAAAAATTGGATGAAAATTAAACAAAAATGAATGTTACGGGACTAATTAGATACAAATATCTATTTTGGAACTAAATTTAAAGAGAAAAATAGTTATAAGACCAAACAAATATTTAACTCATTTTTAAACTGACACAAAAATGGTCATTTTTGCTAAACAAGGATGATTTTGATCATAGTAAAAGTTTTTGAACCATGGGACCAAATCGACCCATTTTAAAAGTTATGAAATGTAATTGATTTAAAAAAAAGAGAGAGATATATAATCTGAGCATCATTAAAAGGTTTGAGACGAAAATAAAATATTAATTATTTAGGACTTTTTTTAATTAAATCTGAGCTGCATTAAAAAGATGTGGGACTATTTATATCTTAAGCTCCTGAGCACCAGGTGCATAATGCACCCCCTTCAGAATTTTATACACTTAATAATAAAAATATATACACTAATAAATAAAAAATTATACATTTTTTTACGAATTTTCTGTTTTTGTAATGAAAAAATGAATGTAAAAGAATGAGTTGAATTCATTTTATGCCTTGTAACTAAGCAAAACTTCGATTTTTGCCCTAAAAAAGAGAAGTATTTCAATTTTGCACTATAACTAACGAATCGTTTCAAAATTTGCCCAATTTTCGCCGAAAAATGCAAATTTCACCGGAATCCGCCACACCATGATTCAATTTGAAGGTTTCCGGCTGGTCAATCCGACATGGCAATTTTGAATTTATAATTTACAATCCCCACCTTTAAGCATTGTTGCAAATCATTATGTTAAATCATTTGAGTTAAATTCATTTTTTGTCCTGTAACTAAAGCAAAATATGATTATAATATCATAATTGTTATAAAAGTAAAACATATGTATTGATAGTTAGAATATGTTTATTTAGAGTTTGATGAATAATGCATTAAAGTATTATTTTAGAATGTTATAATTATATACTTTAATTACTAATATATTTTAACTATCAATAAACATAATTTATCTATATCATAAGTATATATTAATAGTGAATCGACCTGTCTCAGAGGAACTAAAAGAGTATCAAAATTCAAGCATTTAAATGATTTATATTAAAAAAAATTAAAATTTTATTTTTTATAGGGTTTGAAACATTACGTTAATTTCAATCAGTTTTAATTTTTAAAATTTTCAAATAAAAACACGACGTTATATATTTTTTTAATTGCATTTTAATTTTTTTAAAAATAAAACTTGACTTTTTATAGCCTATAAAATAGTCGTTCTTAAAAAAAATCCAATATATTCTTTGAATTTTCATTTCAAATCTTATCACATTCATAATTAGTTTTTGAATTTTTATAATTAATTTAAAAGGCGACACATATTTTAATTAATTATTGTCTTTATTTGCAAACTTAGGTAGAGACTTACGCAAAACGCTTTCAGACAAGCTGTTGGCTTTTGTTTATCAGCTTCCCTCCGTCTCATTTCAATGTTTACGTTTGTTTTTTGCACGTTGATTAAAAAATATTATATTTTAATAGATAGTGGGTAGAAAAATATAATATTTAATGTGAAGTGGGTAGGTGTATCAGTGTTGGATGATATATTAATTGTTTTAGGTGGGTCCCATATTCCTAAAAAGAAAAACGTAAACATTGAAATGAGACACGCAAAATAGAAACATAAACATTGAAACGGGACGGAGGGAGTAAGTTCAAAGTAAAATAAACAAGAGTTAATTGCAATGCAAGACCACGAAATTTATTCCTATTGCAAATTAATTTCTACCTTTAAAAATTTGTAAATTAATTTTGAATTTAACTCAAATGATTCAAAAAAAAGACCAACCGGAAACCCCCAAATTGAAGTGTGACGTAGTGGATTTCGGAAAAATTCACGTTTTCCGGCAAAAAATTGGGCAAAAATTAAAACGATTGGTTAGTTATAGGGCAAAACTGAACCACTTATCTTTTTTAGGGCAAAAATCAAAGTTTTGCTTAGTTATATGGCATAAAATGAATTCAACTCTAAAAGAATTATATAATTATTAAAAAATATATATACACTGTTAATAATAATTTATATACAAAAGGATTTACATATGCATCAAGTGCACATGATATTTAACTCTCCTTAAAGAAAATTATTGTCAAAATACAAATAGATCGTTATGAGAAAGCATCCAAATACTAATCGATTCATCATGATGATATTGTGAAAAATTGCAACCCAAAATTTAATTCAATATCACATTCAATAGTTGTATTCTAATTAAAATGACAAAACTGTGTTGAAAAGTCTATTGGGAGACGCTACTTATGTGAGACGGTATGTAAGACATGCTAAAGTATGATTGGTGAGAAAATATCAATTTATGTCCTCTAGGATAGGTTAAATCCAACTTCAGTCCTCAGGTTTGGTAATTTCTCAAAAGTGGTCCTTCGGTATCCGATTTTAGTCATTTTCGTCCACTTTAATTTGGTCATTTTTGTCCACTTTTGGTCCTTAAAGTTGCCGGAGAAAAGGACCAAAAGTGGACAAAAATGACTAAATTCGGGACTAGAGAACTACTTTTGTAAAATTACCAAACATGGGGACTGAAATTGGATTTGACCTATTTTAGAGGACTAAAATTGATATTTCCCCTATGATTGTTATATAACTAAAATATGCTTATTAGTATTGAAAGTATGTTTTTCTAAAGTATAATGAATGATGCATTAAAGTACTCCATTCGTCCCACATTAAATTTCATACTTCCTATTTTTGTCTGTCCCACATTAAATTGCACTACCCAAAATAGGAAATATCACATCAATTCCTAACTTTAAAAGTACATTTTTATTACAAATTTACCACTCCAACCCAAAGCACATAACATACTTTATAATTTATTTATTACATAAGAATACTACATTACCCTTCAAAAGTCAATAAAGTTGATCAAAAAATAATTTTTCTTAAACTCCATATCTACAGTAATGGTGCAAATAAATGTGGGACGGAGGAAGTATGTTTTATGTCCTTAAAATATGGGAAATATCAAAATTAGTCTTTTATGTTTAGCATAATTCAAATTCAATCCCAAAGTTTGCTAAATTCGCAATTTAGATCATACAGTGTCCGATTTTAGATTTTTTTTCCAATTTTGGTCATTTTTTCACCGAAAATAACTGAATGTCACCAGGAAATAGAGTGTGAGATCGATGCATGCACTGGGAAAATTTTAAAATTTGGTCCTCACAAGCCAGGAAAATTTCAAAATTTATCCTTTGTTTCACGCAATTCAAACTAAGTACTCGATCAAGTTTGTTAAATTCGCATTTAGATATTTTATTATTTGATTTTAGTCCTTTGGACTAGTTTTTGTAACTTATTTACTAGAAATTACTAAATGTTGTCGGAAAATTTGAGCGTGAGATGTACGCGTCTCCGATCGTTTTGGCTTACGTGGCAGTTTCATTTATTTCCACAATTCCATCATAACCTTTCTCACAAATATATACATTTATTAGGCACATAGAATCACACAACGGACTGTGATTGCACATCATCACAGATCACCGATGAATTCGTAGTATTTTTGTGGGGTTTCTGAGCTTTTTGAAGTTGGCTAGAGCGTGACAATGAAGAGAATCATAAAGTATTCGAATTTGGGCGGTTTTATGCTTTTTCTTCTTTGGTTCATACCATAATGAATCAATTTTAAAGATTTAGCTCTGCCATTTATGTGTTGTTTAACTAATTTTTTAAGTGTTGCTGCTACTGCTTAAAATTGGGGGATTTTTGTTGATTAATATGATTCATGGATTCATGTGGGAACGCCATGTAATTGGAGTCTTTGCCGAAGGATTTTTGTTTCCGTCTGACCGACGATGAGCTAATGACTCATTATCTGAGGCACAAGATCAATATGATAGCGCCTATAATTTGGAGTCCGTACTTGGCTCAAACGACACACACTGCTGATAGCATACTTAAAATGAGGGAAAATATCACATTTGGTTCCATAAGAATTCCTTCAATTCAATTTTAATCCCCTAGGAATTCACTGGTCCCATAGCTAGCGGTTTTGGTCCCATAAGAATTTTATAACCATAAGTTTTTGAAAATTTTCATCTCAAATTAACTTATATTATTATAAACTACCAGATTTATATTATTTTCTGTCTTTCACATAGACATAGTCCATTACGACAATTCCCCTCTATTTTCTCTCAGTAAATATTGTATTAGTTTTCTTTGGAGATTATTTTTGCAAATTATGGAATCAAATCTACAAGTTGCCATTTTGGTCTTGCTAACGGTTCAAAATATCTCGTTAACTATTAACAGATTTTGATGAAAAATTCCTATGGGACTAAATCTGCTAGTTTTGGGACCTTTTTGGTATTGAGCAATTCTTACAGGACCAAAAGTGTGATTTTCCCCTTAAAATGAGAAGGTTAAATGTAAAAATACTAATAGATCTTTATGTGAAAGCATCAAATACTATTCCATTCATCTATAATGATATTTTAGACAATTGCAACCTAGAAAATTAATTTAATTAGTCAAATTCAATAGGTTTTATTCTAATTAAAATACAAAATGGTGTTAGATTGCTTAAATATATATGATAGGTTTATTTTCAATTCAAATTTTGAAATATGGATAAACTATCCATCAAGGGCTCGAATTATTTTTTCTATAAATTAGAGAGGTATGAAATACATAAAACTATAAATTTGGAGCTTTAATGTCTCAGATATTTTCTCTTATACTATTGAGGATTGAACTATACTCCATTCGTCCTGCATTAAGATTTACGTTTTTCTTTATTTATTTGTCCTAAGTTAAGGTTCCATACAAAACAAGTAATTATTCCTACAAAAGGCTCATACAATACTAATACAACTATCCACTAAAATATTAAATATTATATTTCTCAACCTACTATCTATTAAATTATTATACTCCCTCCGTCCCACAAAAGTTTGCATACACCTTTCGGCACGGAGATTAAGAAAAGTAATAAATTTTAGGGGTATTATGGTATTTTTTTGTACCCCTCCATCCATCCTCAATGTATCCATTTACTTTTTGCATGTGGATTAAGGAGTACTATTATTTTATGTGTAGTAGATAGATGTATTAGTGGAAGGTGTGGGTCCCATATTTTATTTGTATTAGTGGAGGGTGTGGGTCCCATAGTCCAAAAAGGAAAATGGATAGATTAAGGATGGACGGCCCAAAATAGTAAAATGGATAGATTGACAGTGGACGGAGGGAGTAATAAATAAATGATAAAGTATGTTAGGTGTGTTAGGTAGGGGTGATTTTTTTGTAAATAAAGTATATGAGGGAAGGGTGATTGTGTTTGATTTTTGCTTTTTTAGGGATATGCAAACTTTTGTGGGACAAACCAAAATGGAAAGTGTGCCATCTGAAATGGGACAAAGGGAATATCTCTTAATCTACGTGTATAGCAAATGTATACGTTAATGCGGGAGGAGGGTGTGTATTCTCTCTTTTACACGTGAATTCACTGGTGTAAGTTTGACACTGTTGTTTTGTGGAATAAAGTAGGTCTACCCTTATTACTCTGTGTATATAAATAGGCATGGATTAAACCACACATTCACACATCAATAATCAATTAAGGCAGCTAGCTTGCCATGGGAATCTCCAAACTCCGCCTCCTTGTTGTTGTTTCCTTGATCAATGTCGGGTACTCAGCAGCCCAAACCGTGACCTTCGACATCGATGCATTCCCCCCCAACCCCGATAACCTCGAATACCATGGCGACGCTCACGTCCCTCCGCGTTCCATCGATCTTCGTCTCACCAACCCCATAAGAAACAGTAGGAAAAATGTCACATTTGGTCCAATAAGAATTCCTTCAGTTCAATTTTAGTCCCGTAGGAATTCACTGGTCCCATAACTAGCAGTTTTGGTCCCATAAGAATTTTATAACCATAATTTTTCAAAAATTTTCATCCCAATTTAACTTATCTTATTATAAACTACCAGATTTATATTATTTTCTGTCATTCATCACAGACATAGTCCATTACGACAATTCCCTTCTATTTTCTCTCTCAATAAACATTGTATTAGTTTTCTTTGGGGATTATTTTTGCAAATTATGGAATTAAATCTACAAGTTGTCATTTTAGTCTTGCTAACGGTTCAAAATATTTCGTTAACTATTAACAGATTTTGATAAAAATTCCTATGGGGCTAAATCTACCAGTTTTGGGACCTTTTGGCATTGAGCAATTCTTATGGGACCAAAAGTTTAATTTTTCCGAAACAGTGTGGGCAGAGTGGTGTATACGGCCAGCCCGATTGAATTCTAGGAGCCAGGGAAACAAGCCATATTCGAAACCACCATCATATTTAACATCAATACGGTGGCCAACAGTACCTACCCGGCTGACGGCCTCACCTTTTTCATCACCCCCGATGACTATATCTTCCCCACCACCAACGAAGGAGGGAACTTTGGCATCTTTAGGCTAGATGGCACGGCAGATGGTTGCGGTTGAATTCGATGTGTACGCGAACGATTGGGATCCCAAGGATCCTCATATTGGAATCGACATCAAGTCAATAGTATCAGAAGCAAGCACGACGTTCGACTCCGTGGGGATGGTGAGTGCACGCATAGACTACAACCCCAACACCAGAACCATGATGGTGGTTGCCACCTCTAACAAGGGGAGCGCCACCTTGTCGTATGTGCACGACTTGAAGACCGTGTAGGAGTATAAGGTTGGAGGGATATGTGTAGGTATTTGTGGACGGGTGTAGAAGTTGGTGAGTTTGGTAAACAAAATGTGATAGAGGAAGTTTGAAGGAAAGAACAAGGTTTAGAATAAACACACTTTACTAAACTTTTGGTTGTGTTTCTTCTACTTCACAATGATACATCACACCACCTATTTATACTAATCTTAACATTCTAGATAATTCTACACTAATTTGATCCTAATAAATCTAGATAATTCTCCTATTTGATCACATGTCATTATTGTAGATCATTCTATTACTACATTAATTTAGATTATTCTTTAACCTATCCATGAGCTCAAATGTAGAAGCTTCTAGTTTTACCAACATCTCCACTAATCTAGAGGATTCTTATCATCTCAATCATTCTAGAATTCTCTTGTCATCTCACATGCAAAATTAAGTTTACTATCCAACACCCCCTCTTAAACTTGCTTTTGCATTCCAAGCATACTTCGTAATCTTGCGAACTCTTCATATTTGAGTGGCTTCGTGAAAATGTCGGCTACTTGGTCTTGTGATTTGACGTACTCTACTTGAATTTCTTTCTTTGTTATGCATTCTCTAATGTAGTGGAAGCGAGTGCCCAAGTGTTTGCTCCGATTATGGAATACTAGATTCTTTGCCAATGCAATCGCTGATTTGTTGTCCACACAAATCCTCGTGGAATTCTCTTGTGTCCATCCGAGCTCCGTAAAAAACTTCTAAGCCAAATGGCATGGCAAATACTGGATGTGGCGGCTACGTACTCGACTTCACATGTAGATAGTGTGACTATCGGTTGCTTCTTCGACATCCAAGTAAAAGTTGTCTCCCATAAAGAACACAAATCCACTTGTACTTTTTCGATCATCATTATCTCCAGCCCAAACACTATCACTATAGTCCACAAGCTCATAGTTATTAGTATTTGAATAAATTAGGCCATAGTCTAGCGTACCTTTGAGATACCGAAGAATTCTCTTTGCCTCCTTCAAGTAAGTTGTGGTTGGATTCTCCATAAATCTACTCACAAGCCCTGTTGCGTAGAGTATATTTGGCCTCGTGCAAGTTAAGTACCTTAGGCTTCCAACCAAACTTTTAAAGAGCGTCGGATCCACTTTTTCTCAATCTTCATGCTTGGATAGTTTACTTCCACACTCTACTAGGGTGTTTATTGCCATGCAATCTTCCATTTTGAACTTCTTGAGGATCTCCTTCGTATAATCTTCTTGTGTGATGAAGATTCCTTCCTCAATCTGCTTGACTTCAACTCCAAGATAATATGCCATGAGCCCAATATCCATCATCTCAAACTCTTTA
This sequence comes from Pogostemon cablin, assembly GCA_023678885.1. Lineage (NCBI taxonomy): Eukaryota > Viridiplantae > Streptophyta > Magnoliopsida > Lamiales > Lamiaceae > Pogostemon > Pogostemon cablin. The sequence continues at coordinate 13,323,289 of CM042987.1, forward strand.
GTCATAGCCTCCTTGAATTCATTGAACATCTGTGTGTTGCTTCCTGTGAATATAAGATCATCCACATACAAGCACACAATTAAGACATCATCACCTTTGATTTTGACATAAAGGGCATTGACGCAGGGGCTGAAGTGGGAATCGAAGATTTGGCAGCATTAACTCAGCAGGAGGTATCAAACAGTCAGTCAACTTTGATAATTAATCTGATTTGACTGGGAAGGAGTTATGGTGCAAACTTTATATGGTTGGAAAGCTCTTGAAGTCTAGTTTTCAACAAAATTTACAGATCTCAAAAATAATATTTCTACATGAAGTTATGATCATTTGACTGAAGTATGGCAGGCTAGTGCATCATATGAAAGATACTGGACCAATTCGACTTTGCTGATTTTTGATGGTTCGTCTACTCATTATGGACCTTCCTATCTACATATTCTTAGTATTTATCTATATTTCATTATGTTTTATATTTATTAGAGTCCAAGTTAGTATTTTCAATGCTTTGAGAATGTATAATTCTCATTTATTTTCTTTGACTCACTTGGAGGGTTGTTCAAATTCATGCCTATATAATGGCTATCCTATGTATGCTCTTAAGCAACAAATCTCGAAATTAAACTTATCTTGAGCTTTCAAGCTTGTTAGAAGATGTTATCTTCTTATATCATACTCTAAACTCTTTTGGTGGATTCCTAGAGTGGTGAGTGTTGAGTGTTCTCTTGTGGTTCCTCCTTCTTCTCTAAAATCCCGGTATCAAAGTGGTTATCAGAGCTTCGGTTAGCAATGGCTGGTCGCAGAAGGAATGGACCAAAAGTTGATGATCCTGCAGCTCGGCAGAGAGACCTTCGTGATATTGAGTTAGAAGATTTAAGGAGACAAGTGCAACAACTCGAGCAACGCCTTGCGCGTGGCAAACATCTCGAACGTGATGTTGGGGGTCACGGTTCAGATGGTAATTCTGCAAGTGATGATGTGAATTTCAATCCATTTCATGGAGATGGAAGTGACGATTCAAGTGGTACATCTCGAAGTGTACGGGTTCGAAGGAGCAATGTTCGTAATGATACTTTTGATTTCAAAGTTGATATTCCAGACTTTGAAGGAAGAAGTGATCCCAACGATTTCATTGATTGGATCAACTCTGTTGAGAAAGTCTTTGAGTTCAAGGATGTTAAAGAAGAATGCAAAGTGAAACTGGTGGCAATCAAATTGAAGAAGTATGCATCCTTATGGTGGGAGCACCTTAAGAAGCAGCGAGCACGTGATGGCAAGAGGAAGATTAGAACGTGGGATAAAATGAAGAAGGAGTTAAGGAGAAAATTTTTGCCAGAAAATTATCGGCAAGATGCTTTCCTTAAATATCACAACTTCAAGCAGAAAGATCTGTCCGTGGAGGAGTACATGGCTGAATTTGAAAATCTCATGTTGCGGTGCGATGTTTTGGAGCCGGAAGAACAAACTATTGCTCGTTTTCTTGGAGGGCTGAAGTATGAGATCGGGAATGTGGTCCAATTGCAACCATATTGGACATATAACGACGTTTGCAAGTTATCTCTCAAGGTTGAGAAACAACAGAAAGATTCTAGTCGTTTTGGTGGACGTTTCTCGTCGAGTGGAGGTGCTTTTAACCGGGGGAGTGCTTCTACTTCCAAAAATGTTCCAACTACAAGAGATATAAAACAAAAGGCTGCTGCAAGTAAGGAAGGGAGTGTTGGTTTTATGAAACCAAATGCTCCAACTATTCAAAAAAATTGTTTCAAATGCAAGGGATTTGGTCATTTTGCTGCGGATTGTCCAAATCGGAGGATCATTACTCTTGTTGAGGAAGAGTATGAGGAGGAGCATGATGAAACAACGCCGATCTATGATGAGTATGATGAGGATGACGTCACTTACGAGGATCATGGGGAAGCTTTGGTGATACAACGTAGCCTCAATACCACCTACGTTGCGGATGATGCATGGCTTCGTAACAATATTTTTCACACAAAGTGCACGTCAAATGGCAAGGTATGTGATGTCATTGTTGATGGGGGAAGTTGTGAAAATGTTGTGGCTACTACTATGGTGGAAAAGTTGAAAATGAAAACCGAAGATCATCCTCAACCTTACAAGCTATCATGGCTTCGTAAAGGTAATGACGTGAAGGTAAACAAATGATGTCTTGTTCAATTTTCTATTGGCAACAAGTACAAAGATGAAGTTTGGTGTGATGTTATTCCTATGGATGTGTGTCATTTGCTTCTTGGTAGACCATGGCAGTATGATAGGAAAACACATCATGATGGTTTCAAGAATACTTACAGTTTTGTGAAGGATGATGAGAAAATAATTTTGGGGCCGTCGAGAATGAAGGATGTTCCAAGACCATCAAAAGGTGAAGGGAATAATTTGCTCACCAAATCACAGTTCGAGAGTGCTATACATGAATACATGGAGGTATATGCATTGGTGATTCTAGAAGAAAACGAAGAGGGTAATCCTATACCCTTCCATGTTCAATCTCTTTTGCAGGAATTTCATGATGTAGTTCCTGAAGAGATTCCACCAGGCCTCCCTCCAATGCGAAATATTCAACACTGCATTGATTTAATTCCGGGTGCTTCGATTCCGAATAAAGCTGCGTATAGGATGAATCCTAAAGAGCATGAAGAATTACAGCGGCAAGTTGAGGAGCTGTTGGCTAGAGGTCTTGTGCAAGAAAGCAAGAGTCCTTGTGCCGTTCCGGCGCTTCTTGTTCCAAAGAAAGATAGTTCGTGGCGTATGTGTGTGGATAGTAGAGCGGTAAACAAAATCACCATCAAGTACCGCTTTCCTATTCCTCGCCTTGATGATCTTCTTGATCAACTTCATGGCTTCAAGATTGGTTCTAAAATTGATTTGCGGAGTGGCTATCATCAAATTCGGATGAGGCCTGGAGATGAGTGGAAAACAGCCTTCAAGACAAGAGATGGTCTTTACGAGTGGTTGGTAATGCCATTCGGGCTTTCTAATGCACCTTCTACCTTTATGCGGCTTATGAATCATGTGTTTAAGCCATTCATTGGAAAGTTTGTGGTTGTCTATTTTGATGATATTCTTGTGTATAGCTCCAGCCCGGAAGAGCATTTGATTCATCTTCGACTTGTTTTTGGTGTGCTGCGGGAGCAAAAGTTGTATGCCAACATGAAGAAATGCCATTTCTTCACTGATAGTCTAATCTTTTTGGGCTATGTTATTTCTTTTGAAGGAATTAAGATGGACGAAGGGAAGATTGAAGCCATTCTAAGTTGGCCGATACCCAAATCGATTCATGACATTAGAAGTTTTCATGGCTTGGCTTCATTTTATCGCAGGTTCATAAAGAATTTCAGCACAATTATTGCACCTATAACTGAATGTTTGAAAGGTGGCAGCTTCAAGTGGACAGAGGAAGCATTAAAAAGCTTTGAGCTTCTCAAGAAGAAAGTCACGGAGGCTCCAATTTTGCAGCTCCCAAACTTTGAAAAGGTGTTTGAAGTAGATTGTGATGCCTCAAATGTGGGGATTGGAGGAGTTCTTAGCCAAGAAGGCAAACCCATTGCTTTCTTTAGTGAGATGATGAATAATTCCCGGCGCAATTATTCGACGTATGACAAGGAGTTCTTTGCCATTGTTCGCACTTTGGATCATTGGCAACATTATCTTTTACACAAGGAGTTTGTTCTTTTCTCGGATCATGAGGCCTTGAAGCACTTGAATTCCCAGCAAAAGTTGAATCCACGACATGGCAAATGGGTTGAGTTTTTGCAAGCATTCAACTTTGTGATCAAGCACAAGTCGGGTGTGCTAAATCAAGTGGCTGATGCTCTTAGTCGACGACACTCTTTGTTGACTACTTTGCAATTAAACGTGGTTGGGTTTGAGGTGATGAAAGATCTCTACAAGGATGATGTATATTTTGGCAGAATATGGGAGGAATCTTTAAAAGCTCCATTCAAGCTTTTCTTGATTCATGATGGTTATCTCTTCAAAGGTAACTTGTTATGTGTTCCAGATTGTTCTTTAAAACTAACAATTATTGATGAAGCACATAGTGGAGGTCTTGCGGGACATTTCGGAAGGGAGAAGACTCTTGCACTCATAAAAGAAAATTTCTATTGGCCACACATTGAGAGAGATGTAAAGAAGTATATTGAAAGATGCAGGACTTGTCACATTGCTAAGAGTCATGGGCAAAATACAGGTCTATACACTCCTTTGCCGGTGCCAATATGTCCATGGGAAGATGTGAGTATGGACTTTGTTGTTGGATTGCCTCGCACTCAAAGGAACAAAGATTCGGTGATGGTGGTTGTTGATCGGTTTTCAAAGATGGCACATTTCATTCCTTGCATCAAAACGATGGATGCAACTCATGTGGCTGATCTTTACTTCAAGGAGATTGTGAGACTTCATGGAATTCCAAAAACGATCACCTCTGATCGGGATTCGAAGTTCATGAGTCATTTTTGGCGCACACTTTGGAAGAAGCTTGGAACTAAACTTCAATTTAGTTCATCTCACCATCCACAAACTGATGGACAAACTGAGGTGGTGAATAGAAGCTTGGGAAATCTATTGAGGAGTTTGGTTGGGAAGAATCCTCGTCAATGGGATGTGGTTTTGGCTCAAGCGGAGTTTGCTTATAATCGATCTTCGAGTCAAACAACGGGGCGGAGTCCGTTCGAGGTTGTATATGGTAAAAATCCTATCACTCCGATGGATTTGACTCCCATTCCTCTTACTCATCATATCAGTGGAGATGGAGAAGATCATGCTAAGTACATCAAGGAGTTGCATGAGAAGGTTCGTAGGGAGATTATGAAGCATAATGAGAAGTATCAAAAAATGGCGAACAAGCATAGAAAGCATTCTGGTTTCAAAGAGGGTGATTTAGTTTGGATTCACTTGAGGAAGGAACGTTTTCCCAGAGGTCGACATGGAAAATTGCAGCCTAGAGCTGATGGTCCTTTTAGAATTTTGAAAAAGATTGGTGAAAATGCATACAAGGTGGAGTTGCCTGGAATGTATGGTGTCTCGGATACTTTCAATGTTGCTGATCTTTCACCATATGTTGGAGATGAAGATGGTGCAGATTCGAGGTCGAATCTTCTCCAACCAGGGGAGAATGACGCAGGGGCTGAAGTGGGAATCGAAGATTTGGCAGCATTAACTCAGCAGGAGGTATCAAACAGTCAGTCAACTTTGATAATTAATCTGATTTGACTGGGAAGGAGTTATGGTGCAAACTTTATATGGTTGGAAAGCTCTTGAAGTCTAGTTTTCAACAAAATTTACAGATCTCAAAAATAATATTTCTACATGAAGTTATGATCATTTGACTGAAGTATGGCAGGCTAGTGCATCATATGAAAGATACTGGACCAATTCGACTTTGCTGATTTTTGATGGTTCGTCTACTCATTATGGACCTTCCTATCTACATATTCTTAGTATTTATCTATATTTCATTATGTTTTATATTTATTAGAGTCCAAGTTAGTATTTTCAATGCTTTGAGAATGTATAATTCTCATTTATTTTCTTTGACTCACTTGGAGGGTTGTTCCAATTCATGCCTATATAATGGCTATCCTATGTATGCTCTTAAGCAACAAATCTCGAAATTAAACTTATCTTGAGCTTTCAAGCTTGTTAGAAGATGTTATCTTCTTATATCATACTCTAAACTCTTTTGGTGGATTCCTAGAGTGGTGAGTGTTGAGTGTTCTCTTGTGGTTCCTCCTTCTTCTCTAAAATCCCGGTATCAGGCATGCTCATGTGGACACTTGGTTAAACCATTATCCTTCAAATACTTGTCAATTCTGCTATTCCATGCCCTTGGTGCTTGCTTTAATCCATATAAGGCCTTCTTCAACTTCAACACCTTTTCTTCTTGCCCTTTCACCTTGTAGCCTGGTAGTTGCTTGATGTAGGCTTCTTTATCAAGAACACCATTCAAGAAGGCAGACTTCACATCCATTTAATAGATTTTCCATTTATTTTGGGCTGCAAGTGAAATTATTAGCCTAATAGTTTCTAGTCGTGCGACAGGAGCGAATACCTCTTCATAGTTGATTCCGGCTCATTGACTATATTCTTTGGCGACAAGCCTTGCTTTGTATCTCTCTACTTCACCTTTAGAGTTCTTCTTTGATTTATAGACCCACTTAACTCCAATGGCCTTGTGATCCTTTGGCAATGTTGTGAGCTCCCATGTATCATTCTTCACAATGGCCTTAATTTTCTCGTCTATTGCATCTTTCCATCTCTTGCTTTGTGTAACCTCCTCAAAAGTTATTGGCTTACAATCAGCAAATAAACAAAGTAAGGTGAGATCCTCTAACCTTTCAGTGTTGTCATAGATCTCATCCAAGCTCCTCACACGCGATGCGCTTCTTTCACTCAGGAAAGATGGTGGCGAGTCTCCAACTTCTCTTGATGGTGAAGCAGGTGGAGTTACTGTCGCTTCACCTTCAGCTGCTTGCTCCAAATCTTCTTCATCTTCAAATTGTGGAGTTACAAAGTTGTGATTATTGATGTTGGAACCGAAATCCCAAGCACCTTCCTCATCGAACTCCATATCTCAACTTATCACACTTTTCTTTGTGAGGGAATTATATAACTTATAACCTTTAGAGTTAGAGTCATACCCGATGAATATGTATGGCTCACTTTTGTTGTCGAGCTTTCTTCTTCTCTCATCTGCTACATGAGCATATGCTTTGCTCTCGAATACTCTTACATGAGCGATTCCTGGCTTTCTCCCATTCCATGCTTCTTGTAGAGTCTTTTCCCAGACACTCTGAGTTGGAGATCGATTGGACAGGTACACCGCGCATGCCACTGCTTCTGCTCAAAATTCTTTTGGAAGATTCTTCGTCTTCAACATGCCGTGCGCCATCTCCACTATGTTCTATTCTTTCTCTCCGCTACACCATTTTCTTGAGGAGATCTTGGAACAGTAAGAGGCATCTGGATCCCGTTTGCTTTACAATACGCCATGAATTCCTTGGATGTGAATTCACCATATCGATCGGTTCTCATGGATTTAATTTCTAACCCGCTGTCCTTTTCAGCCGCAACTTTAAATTTCTTGAAGGCTTCAAATACTTCTATTTTCTGCTTCAAGAAATACACCCACTTTTTTTTAGAAAAATCATCAATGAAGAGCAAGATATAATTGTTGTTACCAAGAGAGCTTGGTTTGATTGGCCCACACACATCGGCATGGATCAACTCCAACGGCTTCTTTGCTCGCGAGGTTGACTCCTATGAGAATGGCCTTCTAGCTTGTTTCCTGAGTATACATCCTTCGCATAATTGGTCGGGATGCTTGAAAGAAGGTAATCCTCTTACCATTTTCTTCCTTGATAACAACTCCAATCCTCCGAAATTTAAGTGCCCAAACCGTAGGTGCCATAACCAAGACTTATCCTTAAAGCAAGCTTTAAGGCATTTTGCCACATAATTCCGAATATTTAGTTGAAACATTCTATTCTTCGACATTGGCCTCGCTATCAAATTATTTTTCTTATCTCTTATTGAAAGATTATAATCCTTCAAGTGAATGTCATAACCTTTCTCTAAGAGTTGTCCCAAACTAAAAATATTATTTTTCATGTTGGGCACATAATAAACATTCGAGATAAAATCATGATCTCTATTTTCAAGCGAATCAAAATTTTCCCTTTTCCTTTCACCAGAATTTTAGATTCATCACCAAAGGAGACATTGCCACTTACTGATTCATCCAGCTCCACGAACATGCTCCTTTTGCCACACATATGGTTGCTCGCTCCCGTATCGAGGTACCAAGTATAATCTTGTCTTTCATTTTCTCCTTTGTACGCCAAGAGCACACTTGTATTTTCTTCCTTCTTGCTCTCAACGAAGTTGGCCTTCTCTTGAACCTTTTGTTTTGCTTTCCAACACTCGGAAGCATATGCCCAAATCTATCACAATTATAGCATTTTATAGAAGATTTATCGTACCTCGATTTTGGGTTGCTCCTTCCTCGACCAAATTCTTTTCTCTCTCCATGATTTCCATAGCCTCCTCGTCCACGTCCACGGACTCGACCTTGTCTTTGGCCACCTCTTCGACCATCACTTGGACCTTCATCTTTCTTCTTTGTACTCAATTGTAATTTTAATAATTGCTCCACCATATCTTGTTTTCTTTTTTTATTTCTCTTCATAAGCTTGTAATGACCCCATTAAGAGATCAATTGTCATCTCCTTCAAATTTTTAGTCTCCTCAATAGTCACCACAATATGCTCAAATTTGGGAGTCAACGAACGTAATATTTTCTCCATTATTCTAACATCCTCCAATTTTTCACCATTCCTTTTCATTTGATTAGAGACCGTGAAAACTCTTGTAAAATAATCTGAAATAGATTCGAACTCCTTCATGTGTAGGGACTCAAATTCTCCTCTTAAAGTTTGAAGGCGTACCTTTTTAACTTGATCGGCTCCTTTGCATGACACTTGGAGCTTGTCCCATGCTTCCTTGGCGGTAGTTGCTCTCGAGATTTTCTCGAAGTCATCATCTCCCAAAGCTTGGTAGATGAGGAAGAGAGTCTTCTTGTCCCTCTTTCTTGAATCTCTCAACTTATCCTTTAGTTGTTGAAATAGTGTCACCTCGTCTTCCGGTTGCTTGTAGCCTTTCTCTACCATCTCCCAAACATCATGAGCACCTAGGAGTGCCTTCATCTTGATACTCTAATTATCAAAGTTGCTCTTGTTGAGCAATGGGACTTGAAGGGATTAAAGGTTGTTAGTCATCTCTCACAGGAGGATCTTATGACTCGAATACCACTTTGTAGGAGTATAAGGTTGGAGGGATATGTGTAGGTATTTGTGGACGGGTGTAGAAGTTGGTGAGTTTGGTAAACAAAATGTGATAAAGGAAGTTTGAAGGAAGGAACAAGGTTTAGGATAAACACACTTTACTAAACTTTTGGTTGTGTTTCTTCTACTTCACAATGATACATCACACCACCTATTTATACTAATCAATAGTACAATCTTTAACATTCTAGATAATTCTACACTAATTTGATCCTAATAAATCTAGATAATATTCCTATTTGATCACATGTCATTATTCTAGATCATTCTATCACTACATTAATCTAGATTATTCTTTAACCTATCCATGAGCTCAAATGTAGAAGCTTCAAGTTTTACCAACATCTTCACTAATCTAGAGGATTCTTATCATCTCAATCATTCTCGAATTCTCTTGTCGTCTCACATGCAAAATTAAGTTTACCATCCAACAGATCGTACTTCCGAGGCAGGTTCAAGTCAGGCTGTCAGCGTCCACCGAATTGTTCTTTGCCATTCACGAAGTTCAATCATGGCATTACACTTCCACTCCCGTCTGGGATAACTGTAACACCAACCAAGCTGCCACCTATACGACTATCTAATCCATGGATTGTTCTTTAATCTTTTTACTTCCTGCAATTTTTTTTTTCTTTTTCTTTAACATCTCCATGGTTTTCTACCTTAGTTTTTTTGAAGTGCGATGTTTCTTATCAGTCGTGTCTACTTTTCTTTTAAAATATTTAATTTTCTTTTATTTTCTTTTCTATTCACTGTAGGTAGGAAATCATTTTTTTAGAACCTGCTTTCGCTGCTTAATCAATTCTCGTTTCTTCATGTTCTCAACACTCCTTTAATTTCTTTTCTTTTTCAACTCCATTTTCTTCTCTTTTGTGGTGTTCTCTTCTCTTTCTCTCTCCTCTAGTGTTGTTTAGAACACCAACACCCACCGTCGATCTTTCTCTTCTCTCAGCACCATTTCTTTGTAATAATAATTACTGATACTAACAGTGCATAGACATTAGTGAAGACTTTTTGTACAATGTGATATGGTGAATAGTGCCTAGATGTATTGCATAGTCTTGAGGTGCAAAGGTTATAAGATGAGAGAAAAAAAAAATTAAACTTTATTGGAGAATGTATTTTTCTCTCTCCTATGACCCTTATATTTTATCGGGAATTGTTGGAGGGACCTACTGAACAAGTATCCTTTATGTAAAATAATAATATTAAATGATTTAAGGGTTTAGATTAAAAGCAATATGATTTAATGATCAGATTTTACTTGGGTAATGTATAAGCTTAGGTAAGCTAAGCTAAGACCCGTAATTTTATAATCAATACAAAATAATACCAAATTATACTGTAACTAATCCGATAAATTGTCTCAATCTATATCAGTTGTGAGTAGATCTAATTATACTTTATAAGGAACTCAAAGTATGATCTTCGACGCCACACGCCATATTTTCTATCGTATAAAGTAAATGAACATTTACAATAATATGTAATCAGATTAAACATTTTATCAAATGATTCTCATTTTAAAATATGGTTAAAACATTATTCATACTAACACTAAACTTTTAATATACAATCTAATAAGCATTCCATGACCCCAAATCATTCTTGTGTGAACCTTGCGTCTTAATCTAAAGAAATTATTTTTTATTACATTAAAAATTACTTTTTAATAAATTTATTATTAATTTTTACAATAAAAAATATTACTCCTCAAATATTTATTCAACAATAATATAAAAAATCACAATATAACATTAATATTTTTTTATTCAAGAAAATGGTAACAATTCATTCTTCTAAGAATAATTAATCATTCAATAGATAGTAATTTTATAAGATCAGGTGTAATATTATGTATCTGCTGAGAGATATATTACCATATTTTTCAATATATTGAGACACGTTACCAGTCAGCTTATGAAAATGATTAACAAAATTCATTCTTAGATATTATCAGATTCTGGATGTTCTGTCAGTTTCAGGATGTGGGATGTTTTGTTACATTTGATGTTACATCTCCTGTTACGCGATAATTTCAGATTTAGTAGCGTAAGAATTGCTCAATGCTAAAAAGGTCCCAAAACTGGCAGATTTAGTCCCATAGGAATTTTTCATCAAAATCTGTTAATAGTTGACGAAATATTCTGAACCATTAACAAGACCAAAATGGACTATGACTATTTTGAAACTCAAAAAATAATATAAATCTGATAGTTTATAATTATATAAGTTAATTTGGGATGAAAATTTTCGAAAATTATTATTATAATATTCTTATGGGACCAAACCACTAGTTATGGGACCAGTGTATTCCTACGGGACAATAATTGAACAGAAGGAATTCTTATGGGACCAAATGTGATATTTTCCCCTCCTGTTACACGCGTTAGATGAGTGACACGTGTGCAAGGAAGAAAATCTCAATCAATGTCCATTTAAACTTTCCTTTTAGGGTATATGCTTTATTATATCATACATGTCAATCATCCAACGATACGCAATAGGAGATATAACACCAAGATGTAATAGAAGAAATTAACTGCAATTTCAACCCATTAACTTTGATTGAATCGAAATTTCAGCCCGTATATATATATATATAGATATATATATATATATAGTCCAAGCATGAAGCATGGGATGACTGCAATTAGGTCTAAAATTGTCCGACAGTTTATTTTTAACTTTGATTGAAGTTTTTTTTTTCTTTTTTTTTTATATCAAGCAAATGAATTTATAAAGTGATAAAATTTAGTCTTTAAATACAGTCATCACTTTGAACTCATTAAAAACTCATCTCCACTACCTAAAATAGAATTTGACAGTAGAATACAAAACCACCTACACCGGCATATACACCAATATCTATTCTCTTTGCATGCACAGTATCCTTTCTCTTTCCATTTTTCAACCTTTAATCTTCACGGACGGTCGTATGTATCTCTCTTATATTGGTCTTATTCTTGCAGCTCTGAATTTTCCACACTATTCTGAAAAGTTCTGATCTTGAAGCAAGTTTAATTTTACTGAAATCCAATTCTATATCCAGGCTTTAATATCACTAATCATTTTAACACAATTGATAACTTCTCCATTGAAAATAGCATTGTTTCTATGATTCCAAATCACCAAATTTGTATAATCCAAATTTGTCATACAGTTTATATTTCAAAACATGGGTTGCTGGAATTTAGAATATCTTACACTTGGCGACTTACTATTTTTCAATCTTGGATATTCTGTTATATTTTAGTATTACCTTTACTGTGTAGTAGATGAGTGATACGTGTGCGCGGTAGAAAATCTCAACCTTACCCCTTAGGATGAGTGATACCAGTCAACTGAAGTCATTAATATTCCTAAATTCTGAATAACAGTTGTTAGGAAAATATATTTCTCATTATGTTGGCATTAAATCAATAAACTTATATTTGGTTATGTTTAATTTAATTATTTATGGAAAAGAATATCAAGGTGGAGATTCATCCAAGATTTGGTCAATGATATCTTTGAATATCTTGTGTCAAAGATATATTTGAAGATATTATTTTATGAACGTGATTTATTCTTTGACCAAGAAAGAAAAACTCATGACCCAATTTGAGGATCAAGAAACGTTGCAGATAGAGAACGTGACTAAAGTCCAACAGTCAAAGTATTTCATATTTGTGAAGATTTGATTGAAGATTACATGAATCAAGATTTGATTGAAGATTGTACGGGATCAGATTTGATTGAGATCTTTTCTCAATCTGGTGGTGTTCTCTACGCTATTTATTCTCTAGCGGTTGATACATGTATCTTGACTCTCCACGTTAGTTTTTGTGAGGCGATTAGAGAGTTCTTGTCCAGAAACTCTTTTGGTTATTTTATTTCTATTTTGTTTATTTTTGTGTTTCTTCATACACGAAGAACACAGCCTTGTAACACGGAATCCGGGAGGGAGTTCCAGCATCGAATTTGGGAAATCCCATCACAGCCTTAGAGGGAGTCCAGATGGTGCTGACAAGTCCACGTGGTGGCCAGATAAGTAATTGGGAGTTGTAAGGTATTGTCAATTAGCATAGAACGGAGTTCGTAGGTGTTGAATTGAAATGCTTTTTAATTTTCTAATTAAAGAGATATGAGGGATGAGGCGGAGCCTATCCCGTATTTTTAGATCGTGTGCTTGTTAAGTCTTCCGCTGAATCTTTATGTTTATGTTGTTGTTCTTACTGTTCGAAGAACATCTGCATGCAAGCACATGTTCGAAGAACATCTGCACACAATCACAATCATTTAATCGATTTTATGTGATCAGTATAAGTCAATTATGTGATCAAAATCTTCAAGTCAGGTTTACCAAGAACTCATGTTCCATTTTTAGTGCTGATAGTATTTGTATTCTTACAGGTATTCGTTCGTTTGATAATTGCTATGTGTTGAATCAATTCAACAGTCAAGCCTTTCTTGATGAATTTGGGTCCCTACATCTAAAATTGGGATCAAACTGTCCAGTTTACTTGTCAAAAGACAAAGTTAATCGAGGTGTTCCTGAGCAGGAGATAGAACGTCAAATATTTGGTTCATGTACAGTAGGTAATACTCCGAATTTTGAACATGTTTGTGCTCTTGAATATGAGTGAGTCAGTTTCCTTGACAATCTAAGTGCGTCCGATGTAATGAAAAAATCAACCCTTAACATAAGAACCAAACATATAAAAAAGTGATTTTATTCAATCAGAGAACTTGTGAAGGTAGGTACAAAAGATTTAGGTCATATTTATATTGAAAATCAGACAATTGATATTTTTACCAAGTTCGTTGATGCTCAAAAGTTCATCTCTCTCTTAAAATCATCTTTAGGAACATGCATTGTTTGATTAATGTTTTTGTTTTTATTTTTTTATTTTATTTGCATGCTCATTAGGTTTCGTATTAGGCATATGTATGTGCTTCACTCCATCACATTGTTCTCCTTCAAAGACAAGTATATGTGGATTTATTTTGGGAAAGAACATCTAATTTATTCCCTAATCAGTATAGGGCTACCTGCAATGAAATGATGTAATGTGAAAGCCATCATTTTTGTGGAAAGGGCTATGTACACAGAAAATTAAATGCGAGGAGAAAGCCTCTGATTTAAAAAAGGGTATGTTCTATTTATGTAAAAAAGAGTTATAAGGATGGAACAGCAAATTCAAATGACTCTTTCAGTGCAAGTTTTTTCCAAAATATTCTTAAGACAGTACCCAAATCCTAGTAGTGACAAGGCAGATTAGTTGTATGTCAAATGAGCAAAAGAAAATGGTGTTTTACTAGTCTTGGAGTTATGATGTTCTTGCACTTGGGAAAAATTAAAGAGCGAAAAAAATATATATTGATGTTGTTTTTTTAAGAACCGTTTTGAATGTTTGGATCCCATAAAATTCATTGCTCTTGTTTAGGGGGAGAACATTTGTGATGTTGCATTGCATTTAGGCATCCCTTCTTTTTCTTTATTCGTCTCTTTTGGCTTGTCTGGACTTGGTAATTATATTGATGGTTTCTTCTCATGTGAAATATAACTTTTTCTTTATAAACCCCTCCTTTTTTTTTTTGGAACATGAAACATATTTTTTATTATTAGGTTCCCCGCGGATTTGCATCAAAAAGGGGGAGTTATTATATAGTTGGTTGTCTTAATTGGTTGCGTGTGTATCTGTGGGGGAGTTGGGCTCATGATTCTTGTGGGATTTAATGTTGATCTTGGTGAACGTATTGATATTCTGTTGTTTGTGTTTCTATTCATTTCTGATCATTCTGCTCGAATATTAAAGTTTGTTTCTCTAACTGTTCTACCCCGAGAAGGAACATAGAAGCTTGTCTTGTGTTGATTTCTTTTGCAGGAATTTATTATTCTTGATCCAACTATAAGTTTTTTATTCAAATGCCAAGGGGAGATTTTTAGGAAATATATTTTATATATTTCTCATTATCTTGGCATTAAATCAATTAACTTATATTTGGTTAAGTTTAGTTTAATTATTTATGGAAAAGAATATCAAGGTGGAGATTCATCCAAGATTTGATTAATGATATCTTTGAATATCTTGTGTCAAAGATATATTTGAAGATATTATTTTATGAACGTGATTTATTCTTTGACCAAGAAAGAAAAACCCATGACCCAATTAGAAGATCAAGGAACGCTGCAGATGGAGAACATGACTAAAGTTCAATAGTCAAAGTATTCCATATTTGGTAAGATTTGATTGAAGATTACATTAATCAAGATTTGATTGAAGATTATACGGGATCAAATTTGATTGAGATCTTTTCTCAATCTATTGGTGTTCTCTCTACGTTATTTATTCTCTAGCAGTTGATTCATGTATCTAGACTCTCCATGTTAGTTTTTGTGAGGCGATTAGAGAGTTCATGTCAAGAAACTCTTCTGGTTATTTCATTTCCATTTTGTTTATTTTTGTGTTCCTTCATACACGAAGAATACTGCCTTGTAACACGAATTCTGGGAGGGTGTTCCAGCATCGAGTTCGGAAGATCCCGTCACAGCCTTGGAGGGAGTCCATACAGTGCGGACAAGTCCACGTGGCAGCCAGATAAGTAATTGGGAGTTGTAAGGTATTGTCAATTAGCATAGAACGGAGTTCGTAGGAGTTGAATTGAAATACTTCTACTTTTCTAATGAAAGAGATCTGAGGGATGAAGCGGAGCCTATCCCGTATTTTTTAGATCGTGTGCTTGTTAAGTTTTCTGCTGAATCTTTACGTTTATGTTGTTGTTCGTATTGTTCAAAGAACATCTGCACACAAGCACATGTTCGAAGAACATCTGCACACAAGCATATGTATTTAGTCGATTTTAGATTTACAACAGTGAATTGAACTCAATTAATATTCCTGAATACATACCAACGCACTAATGCATTTATATCCGGTTCATTTGTATTCAAATGTATGTATTTACTGAATACATTAATTTTTCTGTTTATTTAGATTTTAACGGCATATGCATTCAACTTGTCGCACATAATCTAAAAACAAATAAATCTGAATACAAATAAATGTTTTGAATACTTAGCTATTGATTGTATGCGGAAAGGTAAATTAACTCTAATTATCATCATGAATAAACAATTGAGTTATACAGAATGAAGATTAATCTACCGGAACTATCAATGTGTGGAGAATTGAACCCACAATTCTTAGTGGGAGCCTTTATCTTTTAACGATTTTGAAGAGATTGGAGTAATCTTCCATCTATTTTTGCTGGGAAATTAATGGTACTTTTTATCTTTTTATTATTACATTATACATCATACTTTTTAGATTAATTTTGAACACAACTAAAATATGTATAAGAGTAGCATTTCACGCATTTACTTTGTACTTATCAGTAATATATTTTGCCTTGGACACAAAGTAGTAATATTAGTATATAAAATGTACCTAATAGTAATAGACCCTTAAAATAAAACATATATTTAATGAATTTTATGAAAATATTATATAAATAAAATTAATATGCAAAATTGAATGAAATAAAAATGAACACAAACAATACAAAAGGAATATGGGGGTTGGGGGCAAGCCTCAACTTCTACTTTTATCCTCAAATCTTTTCTCTTTTTTCAATTTTATTATATTTAGAAATCATTTAATTTTAATCTTAACTGTTCATTTAATATTTTTTTAATCTAAAACTGATCCTATTTAACTAATTTTGAATCTATATCAATCAATATTCATTTAATATATTATAATTTACATTAGGCTTATAATTAAGTTCCTCTAGTTTTTTTTTAATATTCAATTATTCTATTTGAAACAAGAATTTAATTTATTATAATATATATATATATATATATAATACAATTTTTTTATCATAACTTAAAGTTGGAAGATTTAAATTTACTTAAAATTTATAATTTCATCTATTCTACTCCCTCCGTCCAATAGAAGTTGACACACTTTCCTTTTTTATTTGTCCCATTAAAGTTAACACATTTTCTTTTTAATACATGTGACCCACACAAAAATAATTAATTTATTCTCATGGAGCCCACATACCACCTCTATTATAACTACCCACTACACATTAAATATTATTTCTCTCACTTCACTTCACTTTACATTAAATTATTATACTCCTTAATCTCCGTGCCAAAAAAATGTGCGAACTTCTCTGGGACGGAGGGAGTATATATTTTCTTTAGAAGGTATACACTTTTATTATGGAATAAAAAAATACAATATATTTCATTTTCAAATTCATAATATTTTTTTATGTATTTTGAAAGAAATTATTTCTATTTGATACACTCTTTCAATATATAATTAATTCTTGGTACATTATCCAAAATAAATAACTTCCAAGTACAAAATAAAATATTGAAATACCCACTATACCTTTAATTAAAATAAATCTCATCAACAGTTTAAGATTTAAGATTCCACACGATTTCCTGCTACCAGATAAACTAAATTGGACGACTCACTTTAAGAATCTAAAATTTCCTTAATCATATATCTGCATTTCGTGCAGTTCGTGCATTTTGTTTCTGAAGTACAAGTACGTATATATGCATTTCGTGATATCTGCATTTCGTGTAGATCGTGCACTTTGTAGACCATTTAGAAATTCCAGTCGTACCCAAATCTGCATTTCATGCACTAACTCCAAATCTGCAGTTTGTAGTCCATTTGCGTGGTTTTGAAATGGCGTTGGGGATTTGAGAGAATATCCCATAAATTGCAGGATATGGGAGATAAAACGGATTTGGGTAAACCATCTGCACACAGTGCATCCGCTCCACATAACCAAAGACTGCGCAATTTGGGGAATAATGGGACTATTTGGTTGAATTGGACATGCAGCGGGGAATGTGGGAATGCAGATTTGGGGTAAATTTGGGAATCTACCTAAAAAATATGTAGTTAGTGATACCGGGAAATTAGGGAAGTAGGAGGTAACACAAGCATACACTCGGATACAATTCCTCACTTATGGAATCCACCACAAGTTTGGAATAAACTCGTCGCCTTAAGGAATCCACCAAAAGACTATGAGATACACTCACCACTCTAGGAATCCACCAAAAGAGTTTAGAGAAAGATACAAGAAGATAACATCTTCTAAACAAGCTTAAAAGCTCAAGATAAGTTTAATTTTCGAAATTGGCTCTTCCAAACTTACAAAGGATAGCCATTATATAGGCAAGACTTGGAACAACCCTCCAAGTGAGTCAAAAGAAATAAATGTGACTTGAACATTCTCAAGACATTGAAAATAATAACTTAAACTCTAATTAAATGTAAAACTTAATGAAATATAGATATGGACCAAGAATATGAAGATACCAAGGTCCATAATGAGGAGACGAACCATAAAAAATCAGCAAACTTCGAATTGGTCCAGTAACTTCCGTAAGCTTAACAGTCTGCCACACTTCAGTCAAATAGTCATAACTTTCTGTAGGAATATTATTTTTGAGATCCATAAATTTTGTAGAAAACTAGACTTCAAGAGCTTTCCAACCATACAAAGTATGCACTGTAACTCAATCCCAGTCATAACAGATACATTCTTGAAGTTGACTGACTGTTGGTGATCTCCTTGATGAGTTGGTACTGCATAGTTAGACCATTTTCTTTTGAGGTGCTGAGTTTAAGGCCTTCATTGACAAGTAGATATTCAATACTGCAGGCTCCAACTCTCCAATAAAAATTCCCTTGTCATTCTCCCCTGGTTGGAAAAGATTCGTCCTCGAATCTGGACCTTTTTCATCATCAACGAATGGCTAAAATTCAGCAACATTGAAAGTGGCTGAGATGCCAACAACTCCACCTTTAATCACACTTTGACCAGTAAAAACAATGCACAACATTATTGCAGCAGTTAATATAGAAAATAGGATGACTTGACCATGAAAGGATAGTTGGAAAGACTCCAAAAACTTCCATTGCATGAACTTGGCAGAAAAATGGACATAACTCCTTGTAGAAAATTCGAAACGACTCTCCATTTATTGTGTTTGAAACTAGATTGAAAGAGCTTTCTATCCATATACTGCTCACTGTCTGAATCCCTCCTGATCAGTACCAGTAACGTTTTGAAGTTACCCCTCATGCACTGCAATATTTTTCGCATCATTTGCTTCCATTGCACGCAAACTTGTTTCTGAGTTTCCTTCATCCTTCGATGCTTATCAGCATTCTTTTTGAATCTTACATTTTGCTTACAATCTCTCAACGAACCTTCTCATGCAACTCCTTGAAGTAAAGATCATGAGTTGCATCCATTGTTTTGATGCAAGGAATAAAATGTGAGATCTTTGATAACCGATCGACATCCAGCATCACCGAATCTTTGTTCCATTGAGTGCGAGGCAACCCAAAAACAAAGTCCATACTTATATCTTCCCATGAATATAATGGTTCCATTGAGTGCTTGCAAAATCTTAATCCATTTATCAAGCCATGGATTCAACTTTTGCTGTGAATTCTAGTACTTCAAGGCTTCATGATCCGAGAACAAATCAAACTCCTTATGTAAGAGATAATGTTGCCAATAATCCAAAGTGCGAACAATGGCAAAGAACTCCTTGTCATACTTCGAATAATTTCGCCAGGAATTTCTCATAATCCCACTAAAGAAAGCAATGGATTTGCCTTCTCTGTTAAGAACTCCCCCGATTCCTACATTGGAAGCGCCGCAATTCACTTCGAACACCTTTAAAAAATCTTTCCTAAGCAAGCCTTTATGATGCTTCAGATTCATTTGATAAATTGCCTTATTCAATAAAGAAGCATCGGGTGCAAAATCAATGCAATGTTGAATGTTCTTCATTAGAGAAAGGCCTGGTGGATTAATCTCTTCAGGTACCACGTCATAAAACTCCTCGTCATTTGACGTGAAACTTGTTTGAAAGATATTGTTGTGAAGCCATAGATCATACTTAATATAAGTGACATCGAAGCTACGCCGTAACACCAAATCTTCTCCATGATCCTCGTAAGTTAAGACATCCTCATCATACTCATCATAGATCGGTATTGTTTCATCATGTTCCTCTTCTTCATACTCATCTTCACTTTCGTCATAAACCGGCTTCTCATCTTCTTGCTTTTCCTCAACAAGAACAATGATTCTCCAATTTTGAAAATCTGCAGCAAAATGTCCAATCTCTTTGCATTTGAAACAACTTTTTTGATTAGTTGTAGCACTTGGTTTCACAAAACCAGTACTACTCTCCTTACTTGCAGCAGCCTTTGGTTTCATATCTTTTGTAGTTGGAACGTTATTGGAAGTGGAAGCACTCCTCCGGCAAGAAGCATCACCACTCGACGAGAAACGTCCCTCGAAACGACTTGATTCTTTTTGTTTGGAGTTGTGACATTTAAGAAAATAATCTTGCAGATAATAATCTGGCAAGAATTTCCTCCTTAACTCCTTCTTCATTTTGTCCCACGTTCTAATCTTCCTCTTGCTATCACGTGCTCGCTGCTTCTTAAGGTGTTCCCACCATAAAGATGCATATTTCTTCATTTTGATAGCCACCAATTTCATCTTGTATTCTTCTTGAATATCTTCGAAGTCAAAGACTTTCTCAATAGAATTGAGCCAATCAATGAATTCTTTGGGATCATTTCTTCCCTCAAAATCTGGGACATCAATCTTGAAATCAAAAGACTTATTACGAACATTGCTCCTTCGAACCCGTAGACGTCGAGATGCATTACGAACATTGCTCCTTCGAACCATGACCCTCAACATAATGTTCAAGATGTTTGCCACGCGCAAGGCGTTGCTTTAGTTGTTGCACTTGTCTCCTTAAATCTTCTAACTCAATATCGTGAGTTGCCATCACTAACCAAAGCTCTGATAACCACTTTGATACCGGAAAAGTAGAGAAGTAGGAGGTAACACAAGCACACACTAGAATACAATTCCTCACCTATGGAATCCACCACAAGTTTGGAATAAACTCGTCGCCTTAAGGAATCCATCAAAAGACTAAGAGGTATACTCACCACTCTAAGAATCCACCAAAAGAGTTTAGAGCAAGATACAAGAAGATAGCATCTTCTAAACAAGCTTAAAAGCTCAAGATAAGTTTTTAATTTCAAAATTGCCTGCTTAAGAGCTTACAAATGATGCTATTATATAGGCATGACTTGGAACAACCCCTCCAAGTGGGTCAAAAGACATAAATGAGACTTAACATTCTCAAGACATTGAAAATAATAACTTAGACTCTAAATAAATATAATACTTAATGAAATATAGATAAAGACTACGAATATGAAGATACCAAGGTTCTTCATGAGGAGACGAATCATCAAAAATCAGCAAACTTCGAATTGGTCTAGTAACTTCCGTATGATGCACCATCCTGTCACACTTCAGTCAAACAGTCTTAACTTTCTGTAGGAATATTATTTTTGATATCCGTAAATTTTTTTGAAAACTAGACTCGTAGATCTTTCCAACGGTACATGGCATGCATCATAAACCTTTTCCAATCAAAACAGATAAATTCGTGAAGTTGACTGACTGTTGGTGATCTCCTTGATGAGTTGGTACTGCATAGTTGGACCATTTTCTTTTGAGGTGCCGAGTTTAAGGCCTTCATTGACAGATAGATATTCAATACTGCTGGCTCCAACTCTTCACTTAAAATTCTGTCATCAGTTAGGAGTAAGATTTATAAGATTATGTATCTAATAGTTAATTTTATATATGTTGTATACTTAAGAGTTACTATCTCAATCATTTACACTTAATTTTCTTTTTCCCCTTTTGGATTTTCCTTTAGGCATTGTGTTAATTTTTATTTCATTTATTTTTATTAATATATTTTTCAAACCATTCAATAAATAGACTTAATTAAATCCATCTAAAAATAAGATCACAGAACAATAATAAACAAGATTACAACTAATCCTAAACCAAGCTATATATAGTCTTTATATACTTAATTTTGGATTAAGATTAAATACAATCAACAAATATCAATTCAAATATGAAAGTATATATTTTAATTTTAAATTATCATTATTTTTAACAACATAGTGTATTTTATTCAATTCTATATATAAAAAAAAACTATTCAAAAAGTTAGTGAAATTAGCTAAAAAAAAAGTAAACTTTTTCGATCTAAACATATATAGCAAACGATTTTGTGAGATGAATGAAGTATTTATTGTTGGATTGGGTTGGGTTTCCAAATATGTGAAGAGCCCAATAGACAACAAGGTGGAAAAGCCCAAGTAGGCCCGATACTTGGTGTTATCTCGTCCTGGAAGTCATTGAGGGAAGAGAGAAGAAAAAATATGGCAAAAACAAAATTCACGTTTTTGAGAGAGAATCCAGTGCAGTGATATTGCAGAGGCAATAACTGGAGATTCAACCGTCGGATCGAGCCGAATTTTGGTCAGAAGTTTGGAACTTGATGAAGATCATTCTGAACAGTGGAGAACGTGTTTGGAGCTTTGTGTTAAAGGAAATAGGCCGAAAACAGAAGCAGGTTTTTGGGCGATTCAGTTCTGCGCAGTCGAGGGTAAAGAGTTGTTTCTCACAAACTTACCGTTGGATCGAGCTGTAATCTGGACAGCACGTTCAAGACTTACAGGGGTTGATTATGGACGGTGGAGATCGGGTTCTCAGATCTTTACAGTTCCGAACTCTGAACATCAGTTGGTGTTGTTGGGTGAGGTCTTTTTAATCTCGTTGTTTGTTATCAAGTATTAAGTGTCTTGATATATTTGTGATAGAGTGTCTATGGTGGCAGACTGTAACTCTTGGATTTTTGTCTCATAGAGAAGTTTTTGGTGGGCTTCGGTCCCGTGGTTTTTACTCCTCACATTGAGGAGGTTTTTCACGTTAAATTGCTTGTGTTGTGCGTTGTTGATTACTTGTTTTATCGTGCATCATATTATTAGGATTGTTTCCTACTTGATTCACACAACAGAGGGATAATTGACCATTCTGCTGCGTAGACGAATAGTTTATTATTTGATTATTCGTGTGTTTATCCCAACAAAGTGGTATCAGAGTGGGTTGCTGCTCTGTGCCTTGTGGTGAATATGGAAACTAATACTAATAGAATGGTGAATCTCAATGGTTCTAATTATCATGTGTGGAAAGGCAAGATGGAGGATTTTCTCTATGTGAAAGATTATTATGTGTCTGTATTTGAAACTAAATAGCCTGATGATAAAACAGATGATCAATGGAAAATATTGCATCGTCAAGTATGTGGTTACATTAGGCAGTGGGTGGATGATAATGTATTGAACCATGTTAGTGGAGAAACACATGCACGGATATTGTGGAAAAAGTTGGAGGAACTGTATGCTAGAAAAACTGGGAACAAAAGTTATTTATAATAAAGCAATTGATGAATTTGAAATTCAAAGATAGCACTCCTATGACTGATCACTTGAATTCATTTCAGGGCATTATTAATCAATTGTCGAAAATGAATATCACGTTTGAGGATGAAGTACAGGGCTTATGGCTTCTTGGTACATTGCCGGATTCATGGGAGACATTCAGGACATCTTTGTCTAATTCAACCCCCAATGGTACCATTACAATGGATTTGGTTAAGGGCAGCGTTTTGAATGAGGAAACGAGGAGAAAATCGCATGGCCCTTTATAGCAATCAGAGGTTTTGGTTACAAAGAAGAGGGAGAGAAGTAATAGTAGAGGTCCAATGGGCAAGCAAAAAGGCAAGAGGAGTAAATCCAACAGACACAGCAAGGTTGAGTGTTGGAATTTTAAAACTCCAGGACACATAGCAAGGAATTGCAGAAAACCCAAGCAAGATGACAAGAAAGAAAATGGGAAAGAAAGTAAGAATGAAGAAACAAAAGATAATGATCGAGTGTCTGCTGCAACAGGTGATTTTCTATCTTTCGTGATTATGAAGTTGTCAATCTTGCACATCGTGAGAGTAGTTGGGTGGTTGATAGTGGTGCATCCATACATGCAACATCTCATAGAGAGATGTTCACATCCTACATGTCAGGTGACTATGTAGGATGGGTGATGATGGCTTAGCTAAAGCCATTGGCATTGGAGATGTATGTTTGCAGACTAGTAATGGTGCTATACTAGTTTTGAAAAATGTGAAGCACGTGCCTGATCTTCGGTTGAACTTGATATCTGTTGGGAGACTTGATGATGAAGGTTTCTGCAGTGTGTTCTTCGATGGTCAGTGGAAGCCTACAAGAGGTTTTTAGTTGTTGCTAGAGGTCAAAAACATTCCTCGTTGTACTTGATGCGTGCAAACAAAGCTACTTGATGGCTCTATTAATGCAGTTAAGAATGAGGGGATAGTTGAGTTGTGGCATAGCAGACTCAGTCATATTATTGAAAAGGGATTGAAGATTTTAGAGAAGAGAAATCTCATTCCAGACTTGAAGAATGCATTTTTAAAGAAGTGCTCTCACTGTTTGGCGGGAAAGCAGACTCGAGTTGCTTTCAAGACCTCAACTCCTTCCAGAGCAACATGTATACTCGATTTAATTTATTCTAATGTATGTGGTCCTATGAAAACTAGAACTCTAGGTGGTGCTTTATATTTTGTTACTTTTATATATGATCACTCAAGAAAGACCTGGATCTACACGTTAAAGATGAAAGATCAGGTGCTCAATGCACTCAAGCAGTTCCATGCCTTAGTTGAGAGACAAACTGGAAAAAAGTTGAAATGCATCAGATCGGATAATGGAGGGGAATACATTGGTCCTTTTTATGAGTATTGCAGAGAGCAAGGTATCCGACATCAAAAGACTCTTCCAAAGACTCCTCAGTTGAATGGGCTGCAGAAAGGATGAACAGAACATTGGTCGAGAGAGTAAGATGTCTGCTATCAGAAGCAGGATTGTCTTCATCATTCTGGGGTGAGGCTTTGAGTACTGTTGTACGTGTTTTAAATCTTACTTCGTATGTTCCTTTAGACTTAGATGTTCCAGATAGAGTTTGGTCGGGAAAGGATGTTTCCTATAATCATTTGTGGGTCTTTGGATGTAAGGCATTTGTGCATATTCCCAAAGATGAGAGGTCTAAGTTGGATATGAAGACTCGACAGTGTGTGTTTCTTGGTTATGGTCAAGATGAGTTTGGATAGAGACTTTATGATCCCGTGGAGAAAAAGCTTGTTAGAAGTTGGGATGTTATGTTCGTTGAGGATCAAACCATAAGAGATATTAAGAAGACGGATAACTCAGTTTCTACACCTGGTGATGACTTGATTGACTCGGAAATTGTTCCTCATGGTCAAGGTCAAGTAGAAACTGAAGAGGAGAATCAGGATCAGCCTGATTTCAGTAATGATGAGCATGTCGATTATCCTTTACATGATTATATAGTTCAGCTGCAACCACCTGATGTTCAAGAATAGTAGGTTCAAGAACCACCTAGAAGAAGTAGTAGAGCTCGTGTACCTACTAGGATGTATGCTCCTGATCAGTATGTGCTCTTGACTGATGGGGGAGAGCCTTAATGCTATGGAGAAGCAATTAATGGAGAACATAGGAATGAATGGTTGGAAGGAATGCAAGATGAGTTGAATTCCTTGCATGAAAATGACATATTTGATCTGGTGAAACTACCAAATGGGAAGCATGCTTTGAAGAATAAGTGGGTGTATAGAATAAAACAAGATGAACACACCTCAAAGCCTCGATTCAAAGCTAGATTGGTTGTTAAAGGTTTCAGTGAGAAAGAGGGAGTTGATTTTGAAGAAATTTTCTCTCCAATTGTTAAAATGTCTTCCATCCATTTTATGCTTGGTTTGGCAGCTAGTCTTAACTTGGAGATTGAGCAGATGGATGTCAAAACTGCTTTTATTCTTGGTGAGCTAGATAAAAAGATTTACATGGTGCAACCTGAAGGTTTCAAGGTGAAGGAAAAAGAAGACCATGTGTGCAAGTTGAAGAAAAATCTCTACAGTTTGAAGCAAGTACCAAGATTGTGGTATCAGAAATTTGAGTCAATTATGGGGGAGCAAGGCTACCAGAAGACTATTTTTGATCATTGTGTGTTTGTTCAGAAATTCTCGAATGATGATTTCATTATATTATTGCTATATGTTGATGATATATTGATTGTTGACAGGAATGTTTCAAGAATTGACAGGTTGAAGAAACAGTTGAGCAAATCCTTTACCATGAAGGATTTGGGGCCAGCAAAGAAAATTCTTAGTATTAACATCACCCGAGATAGAGCAAACAAGAAGCTGCACTTGTCACAGGAGAAGTATATTGAGAAAGTGCTTGAGAAATTCAATATGAGCAAAGCTAAAGTGGTTAGTTCTCCTCTTGTCACCCATTTTAAGCTTGGTGCTCATCATAGTCCTTCAACTGATGAAGAGAAGGAAGCAATGAGAAGAGTCCCATATGCTTCAGCTGTGGGAAGCTTGATGTATGCAATGGTGTGTACGAGGCAAGACATAGCTCATGCAGTTGGTGTTGTTAGCCGTTATTTGTCTAATCCGGGAAAGGAGCATTGGAATGTTGTGAAGTGGATAATGAGATATCTATGAGGTACATCCAGTTTGAGACTCACCTTTGGAGGTGGGAAGCCCGAGTTAGTTGGCTACACAGACTCAGATATAGGATCTGATGTGGACACCAGAAAGTTAATTTCTGCTTACCTAGTGACATTCGCAGGTGGTGCTGTGTCATGGCAATCAAGATCGCAAAAGTGTATTGCACTCTCCACAACAGAATCAGAGTACATCGCTGCAACGGAAGCATGCAAAGAGGTGTTATGGTTCAAAAGGTTTATGATGGAGATTGGACTGAAGCAAGAGAGGTATGTAGTATTTTGTGATAGTCAAAGTGATATCCATCTCAGCAAGAATGCTGCATTTCATTTAAGATCGAAGCATATTCATGTGAGATATCATTGGATGAGGGATGTTATCAATGATACGTTGCTTGAGCTTGAAAAGATTCATACAGATGATAATGGTGCTGACATAATGACGAAGACATTGCCTAGAGAGAAGCTCGAGGTATGTCGTGTGATAGCCGGAATGGCTAGTCTCTCCACATAATCGGAAAGGGGGAGATTTGTTGGGTTGTGTTTCCAAATATGTGAAGAGCCCAATAGCCAACAAGGTGAAAAAGCCCAAGTAGGCCCGTTACTTGGGGTTATCTTGTCCCGGAAGTTATTGAGGGAAGAGAGAAGAAAAAAGAGGGCAAAAATAAAATTCACATTTTTGAGAGAGAATCCAGCGCTGTGATATTGCAGAGATAATAATCGGAGTTTAAACCGTCGGATCGAGCTAAATTTTGTGCAACACGTTCCGAACTTAAAGAAGTACATTCTGAACGATGGAGATCGTGTTTCAAGCTTTGTGTTGACGGGAATAGGCCGAACACAGAAGCAGGTTTATGGGCAGGGAAAGAGTCGATTCTCACACATTAATCGTTGGATCGAGCTGTAATTTGGACAGCACGTTCAGGACTCACAGTGGTTGATTCTGGACGGTGGAGATCGGGTTCTAAGGATCCTACAGTTGCGAACATCAGTTGGTGTTGTTCGATGAAGTCTTTCTAATCTCGTTGTTTGTTATCAAGTATTGAGTGTCTTGATACATTTGTGATAGAGTGTCTGTGGTGGCAGATTGTAACTCTTGGATTTTTGTCTTGTAGTGAAGTTTTTGGTGGGCTTCGGTCCCGTGGTTTTTACTCCTCACATTGAGGAGGTTTTCCACGTTAAATTGATTATATTGTGCGTTGTTGATTACTTGTTTTATTATGCATCATATTATTAGGATTGTTTCCTACTTGATTCATACAAGAGAGGGATAATTGATCATTCCGCTGCGTAGACAAATAGTTTATTATTTGATTATTCGTGTGTTTATCCCAACATTTATTTTACAATGCTATTTTGGATACCTAATATCAAATCCTGCCTCCGTCACTGTAACACGTGACCATCAACTATGCGCCGCAGAATTAAAATTCGCCCCAGCTAGCATCCAGAATAACTGAGTTCGTACAATAAACATTAGTTGTTTCAAGGTGTTTAAAATATAAATAGTCTCGTATAAATATATTGAAAATTGTTCCAAGAAACTTAATTTTCTAAAATAGTCCCATATCTTTTAAATTTGACACAGAATTAATGGTCCTTTTTGCTAAAAGATGATGGTTTTCGAAACATGGGACCAAACACATTTCTTAAGTTATGAAACATAGTTGGGTTAAAAAAATATTGGCTTAAAATTTGAGTAAAATTAAAAGGTTTGAGATAAAAATGGAAACACTAATTATTTTAGAATCCTTTTGAATTAAGTAAAAAGGTACTGGAATATTTATACCTTAAGCTCCTGTTGCAAGCATTCTTAAAATGAGAAATTTATTGTCAAAACATTGATCGATCGTTATGATCAGAAAGCATCCAAATACTAACCTGTTCATCCATGATGATATTGCGAAAAATTGCAACCACCCAAAAAATTAATTAAATAGTCAAATTCAATAGTTGTATTTTTTTAATTAAGATGACAAAAACGTATTGACAAAGTCTCTTGCGAGACGCTGCTTATGTGAGGCGGTCTACGAGACGTGTTAAAGTATGATAGTTATATAAGTAAAATATGTTTATTGGTAGTTAAAATATGTTTTTCTAAGGTACAATGAATGATACATAAAGTATGTTCTACGTCATTATAATATACTCCCTCCGCCCCACCCAAATAGTCTCTTTTTTCAATTTTGGACGTCCCACCCAAAGAGTCAACTTTCCTTTTTTACACACATGGGACCCACACACACCCACTAATACAATTAAAATATGGGACCCACACTCCCACTAATACAACTACCCACTACACATTAAATAATAATACTCTTTAATCCACGTGCCAAAAAAGCAAAAAACTACCCTTGTCGTGGGACGGAGGGAGTAACTAAAAAAATCTTTTTTAACAAGGGAATTTACCAATAGAATTCAATTCGTTAGTAATTATCGACGGATTGCACACAAAAATTACATTTTTCTTTGAGCATCATAATGCAAACCGATTTATTGTGTTTTTACCACGTAATAAAAATACATTGCTATATCAACGGATTACCAATGAATTCCTTATATAAATTGCCAACAGAATTATTTACCAACAAAATTGAAATTTTGTTAATAAAAATTTACCAATCACCACTTTACCAACAAAAAATTAACGACAAATTTTGTTGTTATTAATTCATTGGTAAAATTTAGCAATGAAATTAAGTATAAATAAGCATACTTTAATAATAGATCGATACATCTCACATATATTTGTCCCAAAAGAGATTTCCCATCGGGTTTGGTTGGTTAAATATAATATATTAGGTACGCACACTACTTCGTCCCATAAATTTATTGTCTTTTTTATACATTTATTAAATTAAGGAAGTGCACTTTTTGAATAATTTGATTTTTAAGAAAAATATCCATACATGGATAACAATGAAAAATCAAGTTAGAGACTGAGTAAAGAAGAAAACAATACTTTATGTTTGGTGTAATTCAAATTCAGTCTTCAAGTTTATTAAATTCGCAATTTTGATCCTAGCGTTCAATTTTTTTTTTGTCTAAATTTAATACTTTTATCAAATTTATTCCAATTTTTTGTCCATATTTTGTACTTTATGTCAGAATTTGTGTTAGAATTTGTCCAATTTTGATCCAAAATTATAGGAATGAATTTGATAAAAGTACTAAATTTGGACAAAAGGCACTAAAATGGCACACTAGAGAATCAAAATTGCGATTTACTAAACTTGGGGACTGAATTTGAATTACACCAAATATAATTAAAGAACCAATTTTGATATTTTTCCTAAAGAAATTACCTAAATAATTACCGTTTGTGAAAGTGTAGAAGAATAAATATTCTTAAAACGACACAATCACTACAAAAAAAGTATTTTTTAGCAACTGAATTTACCAACGGAATTCAATCTGTTGCTAATTACTAATGGATTAGCAACAAAAATGACATTTTTGTTTTAGCAATGGAATGTCAACAGAATTATTCTCTATTTTAGCAACGGAATTCAATCCGTTGCTAATTACCAACGGAATTATTAGTAACGGATTACCAATGGAATTATTTCGCAACGGAATTGATTTTTCGTTGCTAAATATTTACCAACCACCACTTTACCAACGGAATTTTATCAACGGATTCCGTTGCTAATCCGTTGATAAGCCAATTTAACAATGGAATTATAGCTTTTACCAAAGGAATATTCCGTCGATAAAAAATAGTTTTTTTGCAGTGACTGTTGCTAGCATTCTTAAAATGAGAAGGTCATTGTCAAAATACTAATACATCGTTACGAGAAAGCATCAAAATACTAATTCATTCATCCATAATCATATTGTTGACAATTGCAACCTAGAATATTAATTATTTAATTAGTCAAATTCAATAGTTTGTATTTTTTTTAATTTAAATGAAAAATGGTGTTAGATTGTTTAATCAAGATTTGAAAATTTGATAAACTATCCATTAACGACTTGAATTATTTTTTATTTTTTATTAATTAGGGATCTGAGATACTCCCTCCGTCCGCTTTAAAGGTCTTATTTTTCTATTTTGGGCGTTCGCACCTAAGGTTCTCATTTCCCTTTTTATATACATGAGACCCACACACTCCCTCTAATATAATTAAAAGTTGGGCTCACACCCTCACTAATACATCTATCTACTACAAATTAAATAATAATGCTCCTTAATTCACGTACAAAAAGCAAATGGGTCTCTTTGGAACGGACGGAGGAGTATATAAAATTATCACAGAACCTGAATTTGTTTGGTATCGTGGATTAAACTATGTATTCTCTCTTTTAGACGTGATTCACTTCACTTCACTTCACTGGTGTGAGTGTGACATTGATTTTAATTTTAATTTTTTTTTAAAGTTGGAATAAACTAAGTAGGCCTACCCTTACTACTCTGTGTAAATAAATAGGCATGGATTAAAGTACACAACATCAATAATCAATTAGGCAAGGCTGCTAGCCATGGGAATGTCCAAACTCCAAAATGATTTCAAGAAACTTAATTCCTCCGAAATATTTCCATAACTTTTAAATTAATACAAAAATATAATGGTCATTTTTGCTAAAAAGGGATGGTTTTTTGAATTAATAAACTAAATAAATTAATTAGTGGTATGGAGTCAGTTTCATTCATGCATTAAATCTAGTACTTAAGTGATGCATTCAAGTAAATTAAATTGAAGTTATTAGGGGGAGTTTAAAGGGTGTTTCTCAAATGTATAAATAGGGGTCGTTGGAGTCATTTGTAAGCATCAGAAACAAATATTTAATATATACAACATTTGTGAATTTCCTCCACTTCTCTCTATTGTTTCTAACAAATTGGTATCTAGAGCCACAAGTATTTGGAGATCAAAGCTTGAAGATATCGAACGGAACACCATTCGTAGTTCCTTCACTATGAAAAGATAATTATGATAATTGGTGCATAAGAATGAAAGCTTTGCCTGGAGCATATGAAGTATGGGAGTCCGTAGAGAAAGGAATCGAAGCAGGTGATGCGGCCCGGAAGAAGAAAGACCAAAAGGCGCTCACATTCATCCATCAAAGTTTGGATGAGAAGATGTTCGAGAAGGTTGCTGAGGCATGGAATATTCTTAAAGCTTCATTTCAAGGCGTACACAAAGTAATGAAGGTGCGTCTCCAAACTTTGACAGGAGAATTTGAGTCTCTCCGCATGAAGGAGTCCGAATCCGTGTTGGAATATATTTCTAGAGTCTTGGCCATTACCAATCTAATGAAGAGGTACAAAGAAGATGTTAAGGATGATCGTATTGTTGGAAAAATTTTGAGATCCTTGGATCCAAAGTTTAATTATGTTGTTGTTGCCATCGAAGAATCAAAGAATTTGGACACCATGACAGTTGATGAACTTGCAGGTTCATTACAAGCTCATGAAGAGAGAATAAAGATGCCAACTCAAGAACCGGTGGAGCAAGCTTTGAAAGCAAAGCTATCAATCAAGGAGAAAGAGACAAATCCAAGCCCACCGAGACGAGGCCGTGGAGGTGCTCGTGGTCATGGAGGTAATCGAGGACGTGGAAGAGACGGATGTGGAAACCATAATTATGAAAATAATCATAATTATGACACGACACAAAATCAAGGAAGAGGTCGTGGACGTTGACGAGGTCGAGGCTCGAGAGGTGGAAGATATAGACCAAATCAACCAAGGTATGGCAAATCAATGTTGAATGTTTCAATTGTCATCGCTATGGTCATTATGCCTGGGAATGCCAAAGTGAAGTGGGAGAGAAAAACAATATGATGGAGATCAATAACAAAGAAGATGAGGATCCCACTTTGCTTCTCGCATGCAAGAAACAATCTGATGATGATGATAGTCGTTGGTATCTTGATTCTGGAGCAAGTAGCCATATTTGTGGAAGAAGAAATTTATTTACGGATCTTGATGAAGCTATTGGCGGTGACATCACATTTGAAGATTCATCAAAAGTTCAAGTGAAAGGAAAGGTGCGATTTTGATTCGGTTGAAAGATGGGAGTCATCAATATATTTCAAATGTCTTTTATGTGCCGAAGATGAAAAGCAATATTTTGAATTTGGGACAGCTTTTGGAGAAAAATTATGATATTCATTTGAAAGATAAAATTTGACGATAAGAGATGAGAATGGAAGATTGATGGCCAAAGTTCCCATGACGAAGAATCGAATGTTTTTATTAAACATTCAAAGTGATGTTCCTATGTGTTTAAAATTTTGTTTCAAAGATGCATCTTGGTTGTGGCATTTGAGGCTTGGGCACTTGAATTTTGAGGGGCTCAATATGATGGGAAAAAAAATGATGATGGGATTGCCTTTCATAAAACATCCAAACCAAATCTGTGAAGGGTGTCTTTATGGAAAGCAAGCAAGAAAGAGTTTTCCAAAGGAGTCGACTATGAGGGCGCAGTATCCATTGGAGTTGATTTATTCAGACGTGTGTGGGCCAATCAAACCAAGTTCGCTTGGCAAGAATAGCTATTTTGTGCTATTCATCGATGATTACTCTCGTAAGACAAGGGTTTATTTCTTGAAGGAGAAATCTGAAGTATTTTCTATCTTCAAGAAATTCAAGGTGATGGTGGAAAAGCAAAGTGGTTATCAGATTAAAGCTCTTAGATCTGATCGAGGCGGCGAATTCACTTCAAATGAGTTCAAAGAACTTTGTGTGAAAAATGGAATTCATCGTCCCATGACGACCCCGTATTCGCCTCAGCAAAACGGCATTGCTAAATGAAAAAACCGAACAATACTCAACATGGTGAGGAGTATGATGAAAAGTAAAAATATGCAAAGGGAGTATTGGGCAGAGGCAGTTTCATGTGCTGTCTATTTGATGAATAGGTGCTACACGAAGAGTGTTCATGGAATGACGCCGCAAGAAGCTTGGAGTGGCTACAAACCATCCATCTCACATTTACCGGTTTTTGGAAGCATTGCCTACATGCATGTCCCGGATGAGAAACTTAGGAAGCTTGATGATAAGAGTGAGAAATACTTGTTTATTGCTATGATGGATATTCAAAGGGCTATAAACTGTACAATCAAACAGCCGGAAGCTTGTGATAAGACGAGACATGGAGTTCGATGAAGAAGGTGTGTAGGACTGAAATTCTCAAGTTACAAATTATCAGTACAGTCCAATTTTTTATGAAAAGGAAGAAGCCCAAGTGCAGCCGTTGACACCACCGTCGATACCGCCACCAGAAGATGTGCATGATGATGTTGCAAGCTCGAGTGGTCCTCGCAAATTAAGAGATTTGCGAGACATATATGAAGCTTTGGAGGAGGTAATTAATTTGAGTACATTTACTCAATTTTGTTTGTTTGCAGAAGTTGAACCCGTGGGATATGATGATGCTGCCCAAGATGAAAAATGGAGGAAGGCCATGAATGACGAAATAAAATCCATCCAGAAAAATGATACGTGGGAGTTAGCACCACTACCTAAAGGTAAGAGAAAAATTGGTGTGAAATGGGTTTACAAAATTAATAGAAATGCAAAAGGAGAGATTGAAAAATAAAAGGCGAGATTGGTGGTGAAAGGGTATAAGCAAAAGGCAGGAATTGACTATGATGAAGTATTTGCTCTGGTTGCTCGTCTTGAGATGATTCGGTTGATCATTTCCATTGTTGCCCAAAATCATTGGAAAATACATCAGTTGGATGTAAAATCCACTTTCCTGAATGGAGTTTTGGAGAAGGAAGTTTATGTTGATCAACCTCCGAGTTATGTGGTAAAGGGCCAAGAAGATAAGGTGCTAAAATTGAAGAAGGCTCTTTACTGCTTGAAGCAAGCCCCATGAGCATGGAATAGTCGGATTGATCGATATTTTCAACGAAATAGTTTCGAAAAATATCCACACGAGCATGCTCTCTACGTGAAAATGAGCAAAAATGGTGATATGCTACTTGTATGCTTGTACGTGGATGATTTGAATTTTACAGGAAACAATCCCAAGATGTTTGATGATTTCAAGAGAGCTATGGCAAAAGAACTTGATATGACAGACATTGGTTTGATGTCCTACTATCTTGGCATCGAAGTGAAGCAACGTGAAGATGGAATTTTCATTTCGCAAGAAGCATATGCGAAAGAAATTCTCAAGAAATTTGAGATGGAGAATTGCAAGCCAGTGAACACCCCAGTGGAATGTGGAGTTAAGTTGTCTCTGTTGGCATTCGATCGTTTAGTTAACGTGACCCGTTAGGGTTCCATGTATTTCTAACAAGCAGCGGAAGCAAGTAAACATGAAACGCATTACCTTTCACCAAGGGTTGATGTAGAGGTTGAATTCTCGCTGGCAGTCTGCGCAGTCCCACGAGAATAGCCATAAGTTCCTCTTCTGATGTCGGAATTGAGTGATCTTTGTGCTCAGACGATCCTCTCTTCGACGGCTTTCCATCAGTATATAATACATCAAAATCGAAGAACTGTACGATTTTATATGAATTTTGGAACATGACGAACTGCAGCAGCAAATGACCTTCCGGTCTTCTGCTGTATGACCCAAGTCCGATCTCGACGTCGTGTGGGCGACGATCTATGAGACCTACTCAATCTGCTCTCAACCCTCATCACACGTGAATAATGAATTAGATTAGGGTTCCAGATAAGGTGAGGTGACTTATATACATGGGCTACAGCAGGGACCAGGAGGAGAAATTGGGTTGGGCCTCCATTGGGCTTAAGTATCCAAGCTTAGCCCAAAGCTTATACTTAAGTCCAATAATAATAATATATTCCACTAAAATATTATTACTGCACTACCATACCAATCCCAAAATTACGTTTTGGGCTCCTTCTTATTATGAGCCCGTTAGTCTCCCCATGTTTAAGATATACAATGTCCATTAATTAATTTAAGTTACTGACAACTCAATTAATTAATATCTCATCCAAGAGTAGTACCACTCAACCTCATTATCATGCCGGAATAAATTCCACCTGCAGGGTTTACATGATAATCCTTATGAGCTCCTCAAGGGTACATCATCAACCTATGACGGACACAGATTCCTTCTACAATCAACAGCACACCATAGAGACAGCACTACTTCCCAACTCACCGAGTTTATTGATTTAATTGCATGTAAATCTCACCCATTGATGAATCAAAGAAATACATACTGCCCTATGTGTCGAGGTTATTGTATAGGGATTAAGAGCACGAACATCCATAATAACTGAGATCAAGTTCTCCTATAAGTCAGTATAAATCGAACGATCTCAAGCGGTCCTGCTCAATACACACAAGTGCACTAATGTGATTCTATAGCCAAGACAAGCTAATACCAAACCACACTACAACCATCCCGATATAGAGTCCCCGTCTATCTCGATTGTGAGCATCTGTTTATACTTTATAAGGAAACCGATAATATGATCTTCCGCGTGTTGTCGCACAACATATTATCTACAGTATAAAGTAAGTGGACTATTGCATCGAACATATAAATAAATTATAAGATGCAATCATTTGATCATATGATTCTCATTTCAAATTAATTGTTATAACATTGTTCAAACAAAAGGCTAGACTTTTAGTATACAATCCAACAATCTCCCACTTATACTAAAAGACTATGCTGTCATGTCTTCCGCCATACATCTGATTCCCACTCCCACTACACGACCATTAAAAGCTCTCGCCTTAATATCCTTGTAAATGGATTTACTAGGTCATCATCCGATGCAATCTAGGCGACAACAACCTTTCCCTCATCATACGATTTCTCGTAACAGGTGGTACTTGCACTCCATGTGTTTAATTGCCTTATGGGCTCGTGATTCCTTCAAGTTTGCAACTGCACCAATATCATCAATATAAATTATGATATCCTTGGGCAAACTTAGAAACACTTCAAAGTCCATCTTGAAGTTTTTAGAGTCATACAGATACTTTGGCTGCCTCATAGGCTCCAATTTATCATCTTTCCATGATGGAGTCCGGAGTCTGAAATATATTTCTATATAACACTCCTCCACATTATGACTCAACTTCCTAAAATTAAACACATAACCTTGAGGTGGATTTACTGTCGTCCAATCTGACTAAAAAATCCGAATCTACGTAATCCACAAGAAGCAGTGAATTTGCCCAGTAAGCTTACATATAATTTCCAGTCCTTCTCAGGCACTTCATATATGTCTTACCACAGTTCATCATTCTTGTTCCGGGTTACGTTGATACCCAATGTTCATGCGTTCAGCAAAATAGATATCCATTCTCGCGCATAGCATTCCTAAGATTAAGCTTCCTTATTCGCCGAAGCATAAGGAACCGCTTTCATCACCTTTATCTTCCTTTTGTGTCTCAAGACATATTTTCTTAGATAAAGTCACTTGCTAAAACAAGTAAGGATCGTATCAATTCATGAAGCTTGAGACAAGCATAATATCCTTTCTTGTGATCCGTATTACCGTGATCAAAAGGATATTTTTGCTCTTCTTAAGTCCTTCATTTCATACCGCTTTATTATCCATACACATACGCCCGACAATACTCTTTCATTGTCTCCAATGAGCAATATATCATCTACGTATAGTACAAGAAATACCACCACGTTTTCATCACTCTTTTCAATACACAAGACCCATCCGATCATTGATTAGATCCATGTCACTGGATTACCTCATCAAAACGGATGTTTCATGATCTTGAAGCTTGTTTTAGTCCATTAATGGACACTTTTAAGCTCACTATCACAATGCTCTTAGCTCTTTGCAATGAATCACTCTGGTTGCTTCACATAGATGTTTCCCTTAAGACTTCCAATCAGGAAAGCTGTCTCGACATCTATTTGATATCCCTCATATTTCATATGAGTAGCAACAAATAAAAGAGTTCGGATCAACTTAGGCATAGCTACCGGCGAACAGGTTTTCTCATAATCGAACCCTTTCTTTCTGAGTATACCTTTTCCCAACAAGCTTTACTTCTAAGGTTTTCACCTTACCGTATGATCCTCTTTTATTTTGTATGACCACTTCCAATGGTTTTCACACCATTCGTGGTTCTACAATCATCCAGATCTTATTTAGAATCTATCTATTTTAATATTCATTGCACTTTGCTAGGATTAGGCATTTCTAACTTGTAGTGCTTCGTCGTATCCGTGGGTCCATTTCATGTTTGCGAGGGACCAAGTCTCACGACTTTCCCAAAACATGTATCTTACAAGTTGTCGAAGAACCCTCCCACTACGACAAGGCACTACATGCAATTGTATATCAGACGTGACACGCGTTGCAGTTTACCTTGTGGTATATCCTCTTGTACACTTGGTACTTATACTTTGTGTTTTCCTCTCACTTCCTTTAGAACAACTTATACATGGGTATTTGATTTATTACATAGTCCTTTTTCCAAAAATCTAGTGTTTATGTTAACAATCACTCTTCGATCTTGTGGACTAAATAAATCATCCTTCATTTTTCTAGGATATCCCACAAATAGAAAAATATTCTTACGAATTACTGTTCCTAGGGCATATCCATAAAATGAATTTAGTAATTCCAAATAATTCATCATCTATCTAATCACTACCATAAGAGTGTTATTCCTTCTATTCGTCACACCATTAAGGTGGGAAATTCATTTCCGAAGGTACCTTTCTCTTACTAGATTAGAAGACTCATTATTAATTACTATTTGTCGCATCCAGGGGATAAACATGATTTAAGAGTGTACAAATTGTTCACCAACGTACCATAACAGATTACAACTCTATCATTCATTATAATGACCATATCATTTAAATGAAATGGAGTATACATCTATTAATGCATAGAAACCGAAATTAAATTCTTTCTATGAAAATGTACGTAAAGACAATTTCATAAAATCAAACGTCTACTCATATCATTTAATAAATAGACAACTCCCACTGCAATAGCCACTACTCTTGTAGTTTTACCCATGTCATAACAATCTTATCCTCACTTAGTAATAAACATTTAGTGATTCCAGTATCTACACACTTCGTGTCAGTAAATGCCATCACTAATCATGTTTTAAACAACTAGTGAATAAGATATAAAACTTGTTCACATTATGATGAAAATGGCTTTCCTTTGCCACATGTTTTGCCAGAAATTTTCACCCATATACATCCTATTGTAATTCAGGTGGAACTTACTCAAAAACATCTAGGCAATTCACAAAGAATTAAATTGATCTAGGTTTCTCTTCAATTTATACTCCATGCTTTCCCAATTCATTCATCAAATTAAATCATGATCTTCTGCCTTTTAACTTACTCAAGTATCCGAAGAGTTACATGAGACCATCATATTTCTATGAACCTCTCATCTCTTCACTAGAGACTTTAATAGGCATCATGAGACGTCCATTGTGAGAACACACATGTATTTTCTTAAGCAGTAAAATTCAAAACCAAGATTCTTTTCTAATCATCTAATTTTGGACCAGTAAATATAATTTCTTTTAGTTAACAATAAGCGAGATAAAACCATTTGAAATTACAGAGAATCATAAATAAATATACCGATCAAATCTTTGAATTTTATCCTTTTATATTGATTCCCTCAAAACTATATAAAAATAAAATTCACCGACATATCAAGCACCGTGAGTCTGCAAGCCACGTTAGTGTGGACGTTTACAAACCCAAACATTTACAAGAGAAGGTTTTACCCATTACTTTCATTTGTCAACCTAACTTTATGACAAAATAATTAATAGTCGGTTCCTCTTTAGCCATGCAAATAGTAGCAGTGACTCCGTTGGGGAGGATACTAATTATTTACACCTAAGTGTACACCACTATTTGATCCCAAGTCCACTGCGCGAGCTTGTGTGCCTTACAGTTGGAGAAGTACACACGCGCTCGGATAGCTTCCTACAATCATCAATTATAAGTTTGTACCAGTGAGCCCCACATAAACTCATCCGTTAGGGAGGAAGGCCTATTGCCAACACGCAAGTTCATGTACCACATTACAAACAATAATTATGTAATGAAGTCTGTACCAGTGATCCGTGAATAAACTCATCCGTTAGGGAGGAAGGCCTATTGCCAACACGCAAGTTTACTCACATCACTTACAAACCAATAATGGAGGCCGCGGGAATATTTACCAATCCCCTCTCCCACTTAGTAATTTAACACCGAGGGTTTTTACATGCATATGATATTCAGAATAAAATACGCAACGCTAGCATGCTTCTATTGCGGCACATAAGGCAGTAAATCACAGAGAGTCATGCATACATATATAACAATAATCAATAATTAAATCAATCATTAACAGTTATATATCAGCGAATTCGATTGTTCGCCACCAGGCACGAATATCAGCAAAGACTTCCAGACTATCAAATTTTCAAAATTTTCAGATTGTCCAATTTTCGAAACCATCGATATCGACCGTCGATGTCGTCCAGATTATTAAAATCATCGATATCGACTAGATTATCAAATATTCGAAAAAATCAAGATTATCAAAATTTCAAAACTATCGATATCGATCGTCATATCGTCTAGATTATCAAAATCATCGATATCGACGAGCAACCATATATAACAATAATAGATAATTAAATCAATTATGTCAGTTATATATTAGGATTCAATTCAACATCCATATATAACAATAATAGACAATCAATTATAGCAGTTATATATTAGGAATTAATTCGACATTCATATATGACAAAAATAGATTATTAAATCAATTATAGCAGTCATATATTGGGAATTAATTCGACATCCATATATAACAATAATATACAATCTATTATAGCAGTTATATATTAGGAATTAGTTTTCTTAAAATTGGATGTCTTATCCAACACTCTAGCAATACATGCATATAATATACCAAATATAATACGCAATCTAGCATGCTTCTATATAAGACAATAAATCATAGAGATCAGGCATCCATATATGTATATAACAATAATAGACAATTAAATCAATTATGACAGTTATATATATTAGGAATAAAAACGCCTCTAAATTTTAATGTCTTGTCCGACACTCCTACTGTGGAATCGATGCCTTACGCAACAAGCAGGATTGCTTGTGCCCCAAGACGTCCATCGTCATATCCCACCGTCAATTATGTCAGGGAGCACCCCAAGTGCCTTGACGAGCGCCCCTCGCCCGGACTGTCGCTCGTCCAAGGGCCTACTTGCATGGAACCAAGTTCAGCCCAACGCGCAACACCAAACTACACCAACTGTCGTTCGTAGTTCGAAACTGAAAGAACCTAAGAATCCAATCTCCACCGTCCAGAATCTACTACTGTAAGTCCTGAACATTCTGTCCAAATTACAGATCGATCCAACGGTTATTTTGTGAGAAACGGCTCTTTTCTCTCGACTGCGCAAAACAGAATCGCCCAAATATCTGCTTCTATTTTCAGCGTACTCCCAGCAAGAAAAGACTCCAAATTCGATCTCCACCGTTCAGAATTTACATCCACAAGGTATGAACGTGCTGACCAAATTAAAGCTTGATCCAACGATTAGTTTGTCAGAAACGGCACTTTTCCCTCGACTGCGCAAAACAGAATCGCCCAAATATCTGCTTCTGTTTTCAGCGTACTCCCAGCAAGAAAAGACTCCAAATTCGATCTTTACCGTTCAGAATGTACATCCACAAGGTCTGAACGTGTTGACCAAATTACAGTGCGATCCAACGATTAGTTTGTCAGAAACGGCACTTTTCCCTCGACTGCGCAAAATAGAATCGCCCAAATATTTGCTTCTGTTTTCAGCGTACTCCCAGCAAGAAAAAGCTCCAAATTCGATCTCCACCGTTCAGAATGTACATCCACAAGGTCTGAACGTGCTGACCAAATGAAAGATCAATCCGACCGTTGAAACTCTGGTTATTGCCTCTGCAATATCACTACGCTGGATTTTCTCTCAAAAGCGTGATTCTATTTTTGCCCTCTCTTTCTTCCTTGCATGTGAAATTGACGAACAGTTTTCGTCGAATCCTCTCACACACAACCATGGACGAATAGATATGATATAAGGTATATATTACATAGGGATATTCATGGTTTGCGCAATAAAACCAAAACCCTAAACATGTGATCCTAATTCCGAAAAATTAATCACATAAACCCTAGCCTAACGTGTCACGCTTCACCACGAAACCGAAGCTCTGATACCAATTGTTGGTATTCGATCGTTTGGTTAACGTGACCCGTTAGGGTTCCATGTATTTCTAACAAGCAGCGGAAGCAAGTAAACATGAAACGCATTACCTTTCACCAAGGGTTGATGTAGAGGTTGAATTCTCGCTGGCAGTCTGCGCAGTCCCACGAGAATAGCCATAAGTTCCTCTTCTGATGTCGGAATTGAGTGATCTTTGTGCTCATACGATCCTCTCTTCGACGGCTTTCCATCAGTAAATAATACATCAAAATCGAAGAACTGTACGATTTTATATGAATTTTGGAACATGACAAACTGCAGCAGCAAACGACCTTCCGGTCTTCTGCTGTATGTCCCAAGTCCGATCTCGACGTCGTGTGGGCGACGATCTACAAGACCTACTCAATCTGCTCTCAACCCTCATCACACGTGAATAATGAATTAGATTAGGGTTCCAGATAAGTTGAGGTGACTTATATACATGGGCTACAGCAGGGACCAGGAGGAGAAATTGGGTTGGGCCTCCATTGGGCTTAAGTATCCAAGCTTAGCCCAAAGCTTATACTTAAGTCCAATAATAATAATATATTCCACTAAAATATTATTACTGCACTACCATACCAATCCCAAAATTACGTTTTTGGCTCCTTCTTATTATGAGCCCATTAGTCTCCCCATGTTTAAGATATACAATGTCCATTAATTAATTTAAGTTACTGACAACTCAATTAATTAATATCTCATCCAAGAGTAGTACCACTCAACCTCATTATCATGCCGGAATAAATTCTACCTGCAGGGTTTACATGATAATCCTTATGAGCTCCTCAAGGGGACATCATCAACCTATGACGGACACGGATTCCTTCTACAATCAACAGCACACCATAGAGACAGCACGACTTCCCAACTCACCGAGTTTATTGATTTAATTGCATGTAAATCTCACCCATTGATGAATCAAAGAAATACATACTGCCCTATGTGTCGAGGTTATTGTATAGGGATTAAGAGCACGAACATCCATAATAACTGAGATCAAGTTCTCCTATAAGTCAGTATAAATCGAACGATCTCAAGCGGTCCTGCTCAATACACACAAGTGCACTAATGTGATTCTATAGCCAAGACAAGCTAATACCAAACCACACTACAACCATCCCGATAGAGAGTCCCCATCTATCTCGATTGTGAGCATATGTTTATACTTTATAAGGAAACCGATAATATGATCTTCCGCGTGTTGTCGCACAACATATTATCTACAGTATAAAGTAAGTGGACTATTGCATCGAACA
The DNA here is from genome assembly GCA_023678885.1 of Pogostemon cablin. Lineage (NCBI taxonomy): Eukaryota > Viridiplantae > Streptophyta > Magnoliopsida > Lamiales > Lamiaceae > Pogostemon > Pogostemon cablin. The sequence goes on from CM042987.1 coordinate 13,366,150, forward strand.
TATAAATAAATTATAAGATGCAATCATTTGATCATATGATTCTCATTTCAAATTAATTGTTATAACATTGTTCAAACAAAAGGCTAGACTTTTAGTATACAATCCAATAGTCTCTTCATGAAGATGGTGAGAAAATTAATTCCACATATTTTAAGAGTCTTGTGGGAAGTTTAAGGTACTTGACTTGTACGAGGCCAGATATCCTATTTAGTGTTGGACTCGTAAGTCGCTACATGGAGGCTCCTACCTCATCACATTTGAAGGTTGCGAAAAGGATTCTTCGTTACATTAAAGGTACGATTGATCATGGAATTTTCTATGCTGGTTCTCAAGATTTTAAACTTGTTTGGTAGTGTCATAGTGATTGGGCCGGTGATGTTGATAGCCGAAAAAGTACTACTGGTTTGTTTTCTTTATGGGAAATTCAGCATTCACGTGGAACTCAAAGAAACAGCCTATTGTGACTCTTTCAACATGTGATGCAGAATATGTAGCTGCAATGTCGTGTGTTTGTGACGCTATTTGGCTGAGTAGTTTGTTGAAGAAACTTAATTTTTATCAAGAAGGTCCGACGGAGATTTGTGTTGATAATAAGTCGGTAATTGCATTGGCAAAGAATCCGGTGTTTTATGAGAGGAGCAAGCATATTGATACAAAGTATCATTTTATTTGAGATTGTATCTTCAAGAAAGAAGTGAAGTTGGAGTTCGTAAAGTCACAAGATCAAGTTGCATATATATTCACAAAGCCATTGAAGAATGATGTTTTTAAGAACTTGCGCTATTCTCTTAGAGTGATGAATTTAGTTTAAGAGGGGGTGTTGAATTAATAAACTAAATAAATTAATTAGTGGTATGGAGTCAGTTTCATTCATGCATTAAATCTAGTACTTAAGTGATGCATTCAAGTAAATTAAATTGAAGTTTTTATGGAGAGTTTAAAGGGTGTTTCTCAAATGTATAAATAGGGGTCGTTGGAGTCATTTGTAAGCATCAGAAACAAATATTTCATATATACAACATTTGTGAATTTCCTCCACTTCTCTCCATTGTTTCTAACATGGTTTTGATCATAGCAAAAGTTTTCGAATCATGGGACCAAATCGACGCATTTCAAAAGTTATGAAACGTAATTGGTTTAGAAAAAAATTTGGGATAAAATCTGAGCAAAATTAAAAAGTTTGAGACGAAAATGGAAACATTAACAATTTTTGGACCTTTTTGAATTAAGTAAAAAGGATCGGGACTATTTATATCTTATTCGCCAGTTGCAAGCATTCTTAAAATGAGAAAACTTTTGTCAAAATAGTAATCAATTTCATACATGATGATATTGTGAAAAATTGCAACACAGAAGATTAATTAAATAGTTAAATTCAATAGCTGTATTCAAATAATTAAAATGACAAAAACGTGTTGACAAAGTCTCTTTCGAGATGCAGCTTATGCGACATGGCCCATTAGACGTATTAAAGCATGATGGTTATATTAATAAATTATACTTATTGGTAGTTAAAGTATGTTTTTTTTAAATATAATAACAAATGCATTAAAGTATGTTCTATGTCGTTATAATATATTAAAAAAAAAACTCTTTTTAGCAACAAAATTTACCAATAGAATTCAATCTTTTGATAATTATAAATAGATTGCCAACCAAAATTTTATTTTTTTAGCAACAAAATGTCATCCGAATTATTGTGTTCTTTTAGCACTTTTTGAATAACTTATATATATATATATATATATATATATATATATATATATATATATATATATAATTTTTGTATAACTATGAAAAATCAAGCTAGAAAGACTTAGTAAAGAAATTACCCAAATAATTTAGAGTTGGTGAAAACGTCATTCGAGCCCAGCTAGCGTCGAGAATCAAATGAGAAGTATTGTCAAAATACTAATCCATTCATCCATAATGATATTGTTGACAATTGCAACCTGGAAAATTAATAGAGCAGAGTGAGATTATTCTATACTTTTTTTTAATTAACTATTATATTTTATTAAAGATGTTATTACCTTTTTCTTAAAATATTGTTATTTTTTTTATTTATATTATAAATTGTACGTGAACTAATTCACTACATAATCATCACTTTACATCAATTGAATATCACTTTTCATTATAATATTATCACTTTTTATCCATCTCACATAACTTTCTTACGTGAGACGATCTTACACAAGTCTTCACAAAATTAATTAATTAGTCAAATTCAATATTTGTATTCTATATTATGGTATTAGGTTGTTTAAATATATATTATAGGAATACTTTTCAAGGATTAATTACTTTCCAATAGTATTAAATGTTATTACGGTTAGATACATATATTTTTATATTTTATTATTATTGGATAAAAAAAGCTGGAGTGATTTATTTAATACAACCCTAATATTAATTAAATATTTAAAAGTTGAATTCTTATCTATGACCTTCTATTTACACACCCAATTAATAGGCAAGGCACCACAATCCACCCTCTCTCTCCAAACACGATACTTTCTTCTCTTCCCCACTCTTTGAACTTGGTTTCATTTTTTTTATATAAAATGATTAGAACAAGCGTACTCTATCATGTGTAGTACGTAAGTGACCAAAATGCAATTATCAATCCCTAGGAGAAGTAAAATCAAAAGTATATTCGGATTCGTTTTTAATCATGCTTTATAAGAGTGATCGAATTTGGGATTTGATCTGTTTAAAGTTATCAATTAAGCTAAGCAATTAACTAATAAAGCAATCAACAACTAGATTAACAAGCTAAGTATCAAGTAACAAGATGAGATGGAATGGGTGTAGTAAGATCTTAAGTAGAAGCAAGGCATAACCACAATCAAGACTAAGGAAACAACCTAGACATGCAAGATTCTAATGGCAAATATCATTGATAATGGACTAGAATTAATCACTTATGTACTTCTAATCCATATGGCCAAGGCACTTAGGTTCTCAACTATTTTATAAGTTTAAATCTCCTAAGATTGTATCTTATTCTCAATTCCATGAAGATATTATATGATCATAAGTTGGGTTCTTCTCACTTAATCACTTTTACACTTATGAATGTTCTAAGCACAAGAAATGTATGGCTTACCTATTCTCACACTAACATTCATGATCAAATTACCAATTAATTCAATTAAAATTCTACACACAACATTGGAATGGACATCTGCTTGTTTACCTTTTTGCGTGTTCCCAAGTGTAGGGAATCAGTTGCAGATAAGCGTGTGACCAAGTCTATTATCGAACCCAAAGTATAATTCTATACTTACAATTTAAACCTATTTATGACTATTCTAATATAAGACAAATTTGGGTATTTAAGTGAATTAATTAAACCTAAGATGCAGAAAATAAGTACTAAAAATAATAAAATAGCAAATAAAATAAATATGGATGTGTTCAAGAGAGAAGATAGATAGCACTAGGAAATCCAGTTAAATTAGTCAAATTAAATAACTAGATAATCGGTTAGAATTCATGCAATTCTTATGAAAGCAATCACTTAATTATGTTAAATCTCTTTGGTGAAGTAAACTTAACACATAAATCTGGTTCAAACCCTCAGATGCAGAAGAATAATTCCTACTCCCTTTCTAGGTACTTCATACTAAATTCCTAACAGGCTAGAGTACTAGACATTCCTTTATAGGTACTTAAGAATTAATCCCCAATTCCCACCTAAAATCCTCTAGAATGGTAATTAATAGATATATTAAGTGTCAAATATTAATTATTCTAATGAATAAAGGTTGTATGGTTAAGTTCCCTTTACCCATAAACAGACAGATAAATATAATCACTTTATGACACAAGCAATAATTAAAAACATGCAAAAGTAATTGATATCTTCATGAATAAGGACAGATCATATAAGACAAAAATATCAATCTCAATTCAAAACATTAATACCGAAATAAGAATACTGCAGAAATCCATAACCTAGTCTAGGTCATCAATTCAAACCAATTCAACCTTCAAAACCTAGCACTATCCAAGAAGTATTAGCCCATGGTGTTACAAGCAACACCCATGGTTAGGTATGAAAACAATCACATGAGTCTATAATTCAAAAGTAAGAAAGAAAGAGTAAGAAAAATCCTAGATATGGCGTGATTCTCCGTTCTTTCCTCCGTGGTTCTGATCCTTCTCAATCTCCTTCTCAAGTAAGCAACACTGATGAACTCTTCGGGATGGGTGGATGGGATGGTGACAGTATTGTGGTAGGGTATGGAATGGAAAAGTGATGAAAAGTTGTGGAGAATTATGGAGAGTTAGGTCCAAGGGCTCCTTTTATAGTTGAAGACTGTAAAATTTTGAATTCTGACTTAAAAGTGGGCTTTTTCAGGTAAAAAATATAAACGGGCTAAGAAAACGACGAAAAATGACGACTAGGCCTCGCTGGGCAGAGGCACGAGTCGTGTCAGGGGTGGCACGAGTCGTGCCACTCATGTCGTGTGGCATTTCTCAGCAGCTACTGGCACGGATGGGTGCACGGCTGCTTTATGGGTGGATGGCATGAGTCATGCCAAATGTGACACGGGTCGTGCCACCCGTCGGCAGCATGCGCGATCTCATGGTTTTGGTTATAACTTCTTCATTCGGTCTCCGATTGAGGTGATTTTTCCACTCACGCGATCCTCTCTTCCTTTCTTTCCAACCATATACAGAAATCCTAAAAATTCGTCTATTTAAGTATGGCACGAGTCGTGCAAAGTGAGGCATGAGTGGTGCTCCTCCGGGGCGTGCTGGGCGATCTTGTACACTCGTGCTGCATATGGCCGGCATGAGTGCCTTTCCTGGCCGGCACGAGTCGTGCTGGCTGCTGTCCTTCTCTCGACTTCGCTCCCGACTTCTATTTTTGCTCTTTTTACCCCCGTTTTTCACCTAAAAATATGAAATAATACCTCACAAGCATCTATAACACAAATATATGTAATTCAATCAAAATATGCCCTAATACGGATATAAATTCCACACAACGGTGCTAATTTAGACCCTAAAACACGTAGATTTTCACACTAACAAACCCCCCAAACTTAAGATGTTGTTCGTCCCTGAACAACGAAATCGAATAAAGAAGAAAGATAGTGTGTAAAATCTAAGGGAAAACAAGGGATATGACAACTAGGCCATTCAACACACAATTGTCATTAACTTCGGTCATGCAACTCTCATTACATGCAATAATTCATTCATAGCATACAAGTTAAGACAATTACTACCAATTCAAATGCTCTATCAACTTATTTTCATGGAAAGTATATCACTCGCACTCAAGTGTAAAAGATGTACACTTATAGGGTATGGTGTTTGCGCTCAAATTCAATTCAAGTGCATGCGTAACCATAAGCTTGTCAAACGTCTCAAACTCTCCACCATTTAAAAGTATGATTCGACAATGGGATCAAAAATGACTTTTAATAGGATGTAATGTTGGCTCTTTGGTTAAGGTAGGAAATATATGGATAAGTGACTCAAAACTCGGATCAATCAAGTGCGCATTCCATCATATCTTTCTTCTTACTCATCACTTCAATTAAGCTCATCATCCTCCTCAACTCTTTATTTTTCTCTTCCACGCACAACATATACATTTTTCCTTCCTTTTTTTCTCTTTTTCTCTTCTTCTTCTTTTTTTTTCTCCAGGTACTAGTTTCAGGCACTACCTCTCACATCCTCCATAGGGTACCAGTTTTGGGCACTACCCTAGGGTGCTTGTTTCATAGAGTACTAGATTTAAGCACTACTCCATGATTTTCTTTAGATGCATTTTCAAGCTCAATCACTCTTTCAACACCAATTTCATTCCTTCCCAAGCTGTTATCAAGCTCCATCAACACACTTTGAAAAGCCATTAATTCTCTTCATGACGAACAATCAAGGCTAAAAAAAATTATTAAGATACTCAAAGTAGTTATTTCTCGTAGGTTGCCAAAGAGTGAGGTTTTAAGGCTCAACGGGGCTAACTATGGATAAACAATCATACGGAAGGGAATTATTTGGCTAAGTGACTCATAAATTCAAGAATGGCCTTAAATCATCTCCCATCATCTAACATAATATGTAGTCTCAAGCAAGACAAGAGGCAAGTTCTAGAATACACACACTAGAATGATACTCACTAGAAAGAAATATCATGTGTTTATGTACATGAATAAGGCTCAAAATCTCACATGGTTTTTAACAAGTAATAGAGCAATCTTCATGGTAAGCAATGTCTCACAAGTACACATAGAACTTCATATCACAATATAACTTAAGTATGCTTCCTTCATTAATTTCAAGAGCATATGAATTTCTGGCAAAAATCTAACAAATAAGATCAAGCTATGCACATAACCAGATACCCAAACACATGCACCTCAACTATTCAAGAATCACCAGTAAAATCATAGGAGAACACAAAAATTCAACCAAAAATTAAACCATTCAAAATCTAGAAAAAATAAACAAGAAACACAAAACACTTGGAAAGTCGTAAAAATTCAAAAGATCAAAACAAATTTGAAAAATTCTAAAAAAATCGACCTCCAAGCATCACACACAAGTGAAGAAAACTTACCTCGGTGCTTCAAGACATTGAGATGCACGTCCACCCCCCCAAACTTAGTTCAAACTAAGTGAGAAACAAAATTTGTAAAAAGTGAATACCATAGATGAAGAAGCACCTAATAAAATTTCCTACACCAAACAAACATATAAAAAAAATAGAAGGGTAAGCCTCCAACAGTCGCTCATGTTTAACATTGGAGAGTCACGATGGAATGCAGAATATGTAGACTACGGAATAAGAGGGCGGTCTTCTTTCATCTTCACCTTCCAATACTTTCTCCCCCTCTTAACATTCACACTTACCTCCTTACTTTTCTTAGGCACCATATGATCAGTAGAATCTCCTTCCTCAAGCTTTCTCGTCTCATTCCTGTCAATCTTCCACTCAATTTCAGAATCATTCCTATCATAATTAAGATTAAACTCAAAATAAAATTGATCACAAAACAAAGAAAGAGAGAAAGGACTTTCAGATTTGTAGGTATCCGGTGGTAAGTTAGGAGGCTTCAAGTAAGCATCGTCTATTCTTCCTTTGTGTGCATCCTTCTTCTCAACCTTGATTACTACATCCTCCG